>CM073577.1:73467764-78467764 GCA_037074715.1 Magnolia kwangsiensis | reverse complement strand
TTTTCATCTTCACCCCATTTTGGCACCCCATTTTGGTCCTTATTGATTGTTCTATTTACTTTAGATATTTCAGAGAAAGCTACTGCACCTCAAAAATATATGATGCTTTAATTGACAGAAACTTAAGAGCACCATTATCTTAGAAACCTGTGTACCGTTCTGTTTGCTATTTTTTTTTGTTAATTTTATGAACAATTACTATTTCAGCTGCTAGTAATACATTTTGAATATCTGTCAGACAACTTTTGCTCCATCGCCTGTCTCCGCACAGCCTGCAGTGAGGCCCTTCATTCCTTCAACACCACCTATGCTAAAAAATGTGGAGCAATATCAGCAGCCAACTTTGGGTTCTCAGCTGTACCCGGTCCATATTCCAGTTTCTCTGTTAAAACTTAATCATTCAGACTCGAGTCCTTCACTGTGCCCAGACTGGGTAGACTGATTTTTTTATTTTTTATTTTTAACCTCTAATTGTCGGTGCAGGGAGTTTCTAACTCAGCATATCAACCTGGACCACCTGGATCTGGTTCACTTGGTGCTGGTCCATCTCCAGTGGGACCAGTTCCTGTCCACAAGTTGCCTCCTGTTATGGCACCTACCCCGGCACCTAGGAGTTTCATGCCAGTGACTAATACAGGGTTTGTTCAAAGACCTGGACTAGGTCCTGTCCAACCGTCTAGTCCCACCACCCAGCCAGCACCAGTACAAACAGTGGTGGCACCTCCAGCTCCTCCACCTACAGTGCAGACAGTTGATACTTCGAATGTTCCTGGTAATCTTTTGTTTGGAACTCTGCATTTATTTATGGTATGCAGATTTCAATCCTGCATGCTGAATGTCTATTATTGATATTGTAAGCTAATTGAGAGCTTTTCAAGGTCCCTGTTTCTTCATATTTTCTGCTTTAACCAATATCTCAATGTGTTTGAACAATAGTTACCCAGAAACCTTTTTCCCGCTGCAAATTTTTATGTTCCTCGCTTCATTTTACTTCATTTGTTCACACTCTTATTTCCATAACAAACATCATAATATGGGCTTTTCAAGCATCCATTTCTTGCATTATTCCTCCAGCCATTTCTGTCTGGTAACTATGGTTTGAACTTGGAAGGGAAAATCTCTGTGAACCAACAGCAATCAGTGTAGGTGTTTCAATGCCTTTTGTGACTCTATGTTGATGCATAATTGCCAATTACCTGGGTTTGAGAACTTGGGACTCAGATGTGACCTGTCACTTGCAAAATTTTAACTCAGATGAGTAAGAATCTTTTTCATATTTGGTAAATAAGCGTAAGAAGCGTTTCTGATTCTTCTAATATTTTCAGAGAAGTTTTGCAACAAGCATCTGAAGTGGTTGAGTTGGGTTGTTTCATTTGTGCATATAATCTTTCCTTATCCATTTTCATTCTACCCACATAAGATGGCATGCAGTAGGAAAAAGAAATCAGGAGATGATCGAGAGGATTCTGGCCCACAGGAGATCATCCAAAACTAATCATGCATGCTCGATGGTTCGGCGGCAATGTTATTTGTTGACTGCTATCCAGGGGATTCACTCTCCCAGAATCTCCAGTATGATTTCGGCAAGCATGCTAAGGTGGTGGAAGTCGTTGTCCTGGTTGTAAGATGATCTAGCTGAGTTCATGGCTTTGCATTTGTGAGGGTAACTGATATGTAGTCTGTGATGGCCAGCAGCAAATGCCTGGAGGCCGGGCTTTCAAAAGAAGAAAACTCAAATTGGAAATGCCTTATGGGCCAGAGGTACTCCAGAAGGTACAGAAGAAGCCTGCACTGGTGATAGTGCAACAAGGATAAGGATAATAAGGTGGCCAATACCCTTTCAAATGAAGAAGAAAAGAGAAGCATGGGCTGGCAACCTCAGAGGGTGGACCATAGTTTTCAATATCAGTATCGTATTGGCCAATACAACCGTATTGTATCTGTATTGGCTTGATACGATACACGATATGGGGCCAAATTGGCCGATACAGGGCATATCCTCACCAATACAGACCAGTACAAGTTGGATACACCCATAAATGGCCAATTTTGATTCTTTTTTTCTTTTTTCCAAAATTCATTAATGTTTACTCTTTTTTTTTTTTCCCCTTTTAAATCATGGAGGAAGTATATAAAGCCATTATAGGCTAGATCTAGACCTATTTTGGGATAAAAACAAATGATTTGGGGGAGATTCAACAAATTGAAGCGAAGTGGGCCATTATGAGAAAATTTGGAAAGAAAGGTAAACCTTCACTTTCTTTTTTACGTTTTCATCTTCTTTTTGTTGTATTTCAATGCAATGGGCCCTAATTCACAAAATCATGCTTGATTTGTGTTCAATTAGGGCCCATTTGATTCTCTCAACAGGTGAAATTGACGAACAACATTCTTTATCAAAGAATGGTCCAATTCACCATTACATGCATTAAAATTGTGTCGGTTGTCTAACACAACACCACGCTACTTTGAAGCTTATGGAGCTTAGAAGTATGGCCAAGTCCTGGAGGGGAGAATGAATAGGACCACTTAAATATGCGCCAATTAAAAACATTTAACACTTATACTTCCAAGCCAAGTGGGTCTAAGTACATAGACTACAAATAATACAATTATATGAGCAACTAGTCTATGTGAGATAGATATTTCATGTGTGTGCAATTGAGCTAAACACTAAGCACATGCATTCATAAACAATAACTCAACTCACAAGTATGATTAATGTGCACAAATCACAATTGCAAACACAAGGATATATGTTAGTTCGACTAATTGCTCACTCCACTCCTGGCGGACGCACTCTCCTTGAGTGTACTAGATTTCACTATCTCGGAGGTTTCCAATAGGTTCACCTTTAACATTTACAATGGTTATACAAGTTCACCACAAACCTACACATACACACCCTTGTCGGTGGACCACGTACACATCCGTGTCGGTGACGGTCCTACACAAAGACTCATACGTACTCACCCGTGTTGGTGGAACAAGTTTCCGCCTGTATCGCTGGCTCCCACGGACACTTGGTTTTCTATTGACTAACTAAGAATCACCATGGTCCTAATCCAAGGACTTACATATACTCCTGCTGGAGGCTCCTACAGAGACTAACATGTATGCACCTGTGTTAGGTGGCGGTCCTACACAAGAACCTACATGCACTACTATTAAAGACGGTACTACACAAGGACCTAGATGAGTTTTGAATCTCAAAATCAAATGGACTCTAAAACAATAACCTTACCCGTTTGATTGAGCCCCGTTGATGCGCCTTTCTTGAGATGCTTCTTCTCTTCAATCCACTTCTCTTGTGTTCCCCCAATCTTTAAAGTTGATTTTCTTCCGCTTCTTTGAATCGGCTACTGGTAACGATCTTCCTATTGTGCTGCCAAGGTAATGGGAGAGGTTGAATCGCGTACAACTATGAGATGGTTCCAAGTGGGGATTCACCTAGATGGGTATTCTAGAGAAATTTGACAAGGATTTACCTATAGGATAATGTCTAATCTCTAGAAAATGGGAGAAAACATGAACACCTTTATAATGGAGCTTAGAATGCTCATTAGAGTGATTAATCATAAGAAGGGTGTCATGAATCTCTTTGCTTTAGAGTCTAGGAGATGGATAATGAATGGGGAATTACTTAGGCTCTAAATGCACCTAAAACCCATCAATTTATCCAAGGTCCGAATGCCCATTTTATAGGAAAAGGTTTGCAACGGCTACTTTAACAGCACCTTCGATAGGATCGATCAATCCTTCGATTCAATTGAGAAAATCCGAATTTACACAGTTTGCTTGCTGGACAGTTGTGGCCATCTTCGATCAAATCGAGTCACATTGATGGACTGTCAATAGGATCGAGATCCACTCGAAGACTGCTGATTTGGGTTGTCTGTTTATTAACATCTTTGCACCTCTAAAACCTAACTAGACATGATCAAATAAAGGCTCCTAAGGCTTATGGGATGATCAAGCAAAGGTTTACCTATTAGGGAATAGATCATATAGAGGCCAAGGTTGTTTTGGACCTAAAGGGGTCTAAGGTTAGGGTCACCAAGGCACCTCAATTTACCTATTTCTTAACTCTTTGATGCTCCAAGTCTTTATGTGCCTTCGGTCTTCAGCTCCAAGGGCTCAATCGACTCACTAACATGGACACACGTGATTGGCAAAAAAGTGCTCTTACAATCTTTCCATTTGTCAATTACATGTCAAAAACTAACTTAGACCTTGTCATGGTCCATACCAATGACAAACCAAAACAACTAAAAAATACATGTCAAATATTGCAATGATTTTCAATATAAATACAGGACTCAACATATTAACATTTGCAATGCTCCTCCTCAATTGCTCCCCCTAACTTAATCAATTCTCTACAACAAATAGAACCTGCAAAATAACATTCAACTTGTTTTGGTGGGACTGGATCTTTCTCTCCCTTTTTTCTCAGTAAATGACAATGAGACAATTCCATGGTTATACTAATTAAGCACAAAAAAAAAAAAAAGCTTGATAAATCATAAATATACCTATAAACACATATTAACTAGGGAATGTAGGGTACATATAAACATTAAAAACATGGAGTATGTATATTATGATCATTCAAAAGATATGCCTATCAAGCGACATGACCAATCATAGCTTAGCAAAGCATATAATAAAACATAAAGCAACTTAAGCTAAACTAAAGAGAAAATGAGGCTAAAATCCCTAGATTTTCGTATAAGCACATGTAGACCTTCTAAGGTCACCTATTCCTCTTCACAACCCATTTGGGTGTGAATTTCTTAGGACCCGGACTATGTTCGGGAGAGAGATTTTCTTTCCTAAGGTCTTCTCTCCTAGATGAATTCCTATTTAGAGATCTATATTTGGTAGGAGATTTTCCTATGTTGTTCCTACCCTAGTTGTTGCCGCCCCAACTAAGCAGTTTCCTAGTTTTCTCATTCAGAAAGGCAACCTATTTTAACAACACCCTCATATGATTATAGATTTTTTGAGGGGTTGGCAACTCCTTTTCCGGCAATCCTCTACGGGGGCTTCTCCATTGGTGTGTTGATTTCTAAGTCATGATATATTTACCTATTCAGTTTGAGACTTAGATGAAGTGGGACCTTTTAGAGATCAAACATTCAAATTTCAGGTGCTCCACATCTCCACAAGCATGACACACGTGAGAGGCTCTTTATCTACTTCCTGTAGCAGATGAGTCCCTTTGGGTTGCTAGTGCGGTAAATGTTGTAGCAAAGATGTGACTATGAAGTTCAAAACCTCCCTTTTCCCCCCGAAGGTTTACCCATACTAATAGATTTACCTACTTAGTCCTTTTGGGCAACCTTATTTGTTGGTAAGAAGATATTCAAGTTGGCTAACCTCTTGCCTCATGCCTTGATTTATAAATTTAATTGTTTCAAGCTCACATTCAAGCTCTGCATATCTTCCTAAAGTCTCATCCAAATCAAACTTGAGATTTTCCTTTTCTTGCACTAGGGAGAAATTCTCATATTTTACTTTTTCTAGATCATTAACCAATTGATTCTTTTCCTCCTTAACTCAACCCAACATTTTAAGAATCTCCAAACTTTTGGTGTATAGATGGTCGCAAGCTTCCTGCAAGTCCTCATCTCCTCTAACTTCATCTTCTTCATTGGAGGATGACTATTCTTCTTATTCCTCTTCTTCCGAGGTGTTATGGGCGAAATCTCCTCCCAGATCTCTAGAGAGAGAAGCTGTGGTGGAAGCCATTAAAACTCTAAGAGATCCCAAGGTCTTCGTCACTATAGGAGTAATTATAATTTGAATTGGACTCCTCAGTATCATCTTATGTTGTTGCCAGAGCCTTGCCTTTTAAAAATAAAATAAAAAAAAATAATAATAAAAATAAAAAAATAAAAAAAACTCTTACTTTGCTAGTGAATTTGGAGGCAACATGCTCATAACCCTCATAGTCGTGACATCGAATTTCTCTAGATTTCTTGAAGGGTTTACCCATACACTTAGGTTCAAGAGATTTTCCATTTTTGTCACAATCTTTCCCTCTACTTATCTTGAGGAATTTCTTAATTTTTTTAACCATTTCCTCATCTTATCTTCCTCATCACTGTCATCTTCAGATTCAATTTTCTTTTGCCTATGTGAGTACTTATGTGAAGATTTAGGAGCAATGAGTTTCTTCTTACTAGAGGGAGCTTCTCTAGAGAGTAGTTTAAATGTATGTAGGGAACTTACAAGTTCTTATACTTTCATCTCATCTAAGTTTTTACACTCTTCTATTGAGGTTACTTTGGAGGCGAACCTATATAGGAGGGATCTAAGTATTTTCCTGCATATAGCCTTCTGGAATTCTCTCCTAAACCCTACATAGAGTTACAAATATCATTCAATTTACTATAAAGCTCTATGAAAGTTTCAAACTCTTCCATCTTAATTTTTCCAAATTGTGTGGTCAAGAGCTAAAGCTTGGAACGCTTTATTGTGCTAGTTCCTTCGTTGGTGGTTTTTAAGATGTCCCATGCTTTCTTTATTGTTTCACATGTACAAATATGTTTAAATTCATGGGGGGAAACCACACAATGAATCACATTGAGAGCTTTGGCATCATAGGCATACCTAGCTCTCTCATTAACACTCCAATTGGATTTATCTTTGGGAGTGTTAATTGTTTCTACCGCCAACCACAATATGTTCTATAGGCATAATCCATCTTTATTAAACAATAGACCAAACCATACGGTTAACTAATCTCAAGAATACCCTCATCTTAGGCTTTCAATAGGCATAATTAGAGCCATTGAAATAAGGTGGTCATGTAACAATACTCCCCTCGTAGTAGACATGATTATAAAACTCCTATGGTTCTTACTCTAGATGGTTAAATCATTGAAAAGCAACCTGCTCTGATACCAATTGAAATTGTGTCAGTTGTCTAACACAACACCAAGCTACGCGGAAGCTTACGGAGGGTTAATAAGGCCACTTGAAATTTTGCATTAATTAAAATTAATTAACACAGGCTTCTAAGCTAAGTGGGTCCAAGTACATAAACTACAAATAATACAATTATATGAGCAATTAGTCTGTGAGATAGATGTATCAAGTGTGTGCAGTTGAGTTAAACACTAAGCGTACAATCTATTCATGCATTCATATACAACAACTCAACTCAAAATTATAGATAGAAATGTGCACAAATCACAATCGAAAACACAATGATATATGGTAGTTTGACTAATTGCGTACTCCACTCCCGGCGAACGCACTCTCCTTGAGTGTACTGGATTTCACTATCTCAGAGGTTTCCAATAGGTTCACCTCTAACCTTTACATTGGTTTTATAGGTTCACCACAAGCCCACACATACACACCTGTGTCGGTGGACCATGTTCGCACCCATGTAGGCGGCGGTCCTACACAACTATCTACACGTATTCACCCGTATTAGTGGAGCACGTTTTCACCCGTGTTAATGGCTCCTGCGGAGACTTCATTTTTTATTGGCTAACCGATAACCACTACAGACCTAATCCAAGGACTTACGTATACTCTCGCCAGAGGCTCCCACAAAGACTAACACGTATGCACCTGTGTCCGATAGCGGTCCTACACAAGAACCTACGTACGCTCCCGTTGGAGACAGTCTTACACAAGGACCTAAATGAGTTTGGACCTCAAACTCAAATGGACTCTAAAACAACGATCTTGTTTGATTGAGACCTGTTGACGCATCTTTCTTAAGATGCGTCTCTTCTTGAATCCGCTTCTTGTGTGCTCTTCCAATATTTGAAGTTGATTTTCTTTCGCTTCTTTGAATCGGCTACCAACAATGATCTTCTTATTGAGGTGCCAAGGTAATAGGAGAGGTTGAATCTCCTACAACTATGAGATAATTGGTTCCAAGTGGGGATTCACCTAGATGGGTATTTTAGAGAATTTAAATAAGGATTTACCTATAAGATTGTGTCTAATCTCTAGAAAATGGGAGAGAACATGAACACCTTCATAATAGAGCTTGGAATGCTCATTGGAGTGATTAATCACAAGAAGGGTGTCATGAATCTCTTTGGTTTAGAGAATTTAGACAAGGATTTGCTTATAGGATTGCGTCTAATCTCTAGAAAATGAGAGAGAATATGAACACCTTCATAATGGAGCTTGGAATGCTCATTAGAGTGATTAATCGCAAGAAGGGTGTCACGAATCTCCCTAGTTTAGAGTCTATGAGAAGGATAATGAGTGGGGAATCACCTATGCTCTAATCGGACAAAAAACCAATCAATTTGCCCAAGGTTCGAATGCCCATTTTATAGAAAAATATTTGCAACAACTAGTTCAACGACACCTTCGAGTCGATAGGACCGGACGATCCTTCGATTTGATCGAGAATATCGGAATTTAGGCAGTTTGCTCTCTAAACAGTTCTAGCCATCTTCAATTGAATCAAGGGGGACCTTTGATTGAATCAAGTCCCATTGAGCGACTGTCGATAGGATTGAGATCCACTCGAAAACCGTTGATTTCGATCGTTTGTTTATCATTAGCTTGGCACTTGTAATGCCTAACTAGCCATGATCAAATAAAGGCTCCTAAAGCTATGAGATGATCAAACAAAGGTTTACCTATTATGTAATAGATCATTTAAAGGCTAAGGTTGTTTTGGACTTGAAGAGGACTAAGGTTAGGGTCATCAAGGCACCTCAATTTACCTATTTCTTTACTTCTTGATGCTCCAAGTCTTCATGTGCCTTTGGTTTTTAGCTTCCAAGGGGCTCAATTGACTCACTAACACGTGATTATCAAACAAGTGCACTTTCATGTATGTCCATTTTTTTATATAGTTCCTTGAATATCTCTCTCTCTCTCTCTCTCTCTCTCTCTCTCTCTTTCCCTAATTCTCTCTTTTTCCCTAATTCTTTGGCTTCAAAAAAATTGACCGATTTTTTTTCCTTTATTCTATAGACGAATACCAATACACAGACACCCAATATTGTCAAAATCATTTTCGTATCATAAATCACAATAAGGGTTGAATCGTACCAAATCGAATTGTAAATCATTTTGTAAATTGTAAGTTTTTTTTTTTTTTAAATGTTTTCTTAAAAAACTAAAGAAAATCTACAAAATATAAATAAATTAAGAAACCTAAAAACTCATTAGTCATCCATTTCCCATCCACATGCACCCTTATACTTCCATGTCAAGATAGTGTTAGATGGTTCTTATCTTTTGTTTTTTGACGTTCAAGAAATTTACATTAAAAACATATAGTTTATATATATATATATATATATATATATATATATATATATATATATATATATATATTATTAATGATTTAAAAAAAAAAACGAAAGAAAATCTGCAAAATATAAATAAATTAGGGAAAAAAAACCATTAGTCATCGATTTCCCATCCACATGCACCCTTATACTTCCATATCATGATAGTCTTAAATGGTTGTTATCTTTTATTTTTTGTCATCCAAGAAATTTACCTTTAAAAACATGTGAGAATCCCTTAATAATTTATGTTCTTGTTCTTTTTACCATTCTTGAGTTTAGATATTAGAAAAACAACATTTGATTATTTAGACTGATAAAAGAATATATTTTTATTTTTAACAATCATTATACCACAATATATAGGTCAACATGATCACAACCATCTATAGAAATATTCCAGATAAGTCATACATCAATTTGGTGTTTTGACCAATTAGGAAGTAAGAAACCATAAGAAAATTTGAAACAATTTAACATTGAAGAGAATATCCATCATGTAATCTCAAAAGAATATAATAAAGTAATTGACTTCTTTTGAATGATTCTTAAAGACCCTACCAATTTAAAAACATAAAATGAAAGCCAAGTAAAAGATTAATATAGAAGAGAACAAGTACAATTTAAATCGTAACTCGTGATTTGGATTATAAATCGTAGGTTTCAAAGCAAATAATCGTCGGCAGTGTTGTTAAAATCGTACGATTTACAATTTTAGTTGAATCTTAAGCTAAATGATTTGAATCCCACATTTGAATACCTTTTCATATGAATCCTACAATTTTATGATCTGAATCTTACAATTTACAATTCAAATCCCGATTTATGATTCAAATTATACTTGTTTTCTTCTATTTTAAGCTTTACACGGCTTTCATTTGATGTTTTTCAATTGGTGGGGGCTTTAAGAATCATTTTGAAAAAGGTAAATTATTTTATTTTGTTCTTTATAAGAGATTAAATGATATATTCTCTTCAATGTTTTAATCCTAATGCTTTTTTTAATGATTTCTTACTTCTTAACTGATCAAAACATCAAATTGATGTATGCCTTATCTAGAATGTTTTTGTGGATGGTTACGATCATGTTGACCTTTGTATTGCAGAATGATAGTTAGAAATCCAAATATCTTTTTTAGTCAGTCTACAGAATCAAATGCTGCTTTTCCAATACAATTCTACATTCAAGAAAGGTAATAAAATATAAAGTATTAAGGATCTTTATATGTTTTTCAAGGAAAATTCTTAAAAGACAAAAAAATAAAAGAAGGAAAGATAAGAATCATTTAATTTTTAGGTAATATCATGTCATGATAGTGTTAAAGTTTTTTAATTTTTCTGATTTATTTATATTTTTCATCTTTTTAAGAAATTACAAAAATTTTACGATTTGCAATTCGATACGATTCAACCCGTCACGATTTGTGATACAATAACAATTTTGACAACATTGATCATCAAATTCATCTAAAAAGGATTCAATGTGGGATTCAAATCATTGTGCTGAAGATTTGACTCAAATCATAAATAACAAATTGTAGGATTTTGACAACATTGGCGACGCTCGTATCGTATTGTTTTTTGGCCAGGCCTATATGTCCCTTAATACCGTATTTAGAAGCATGGGGTGGACTATACAAAGATGCAGTGGTGGGGCCTAGGGTGGGAAACAAAAGGGGAACACAAAAACCTATTGTGGTCGGTGTTAGGGCAACAATGGCTCTATTAGAGTTGGTGGCTAGACATGGTGGGCATTAAGGCGGGAAGTGCTATTATTGAGTCCAATGGTAGTTTTTTGGATAAATCCTATGCCGTCGAGGCAATATCGGACAAATGAAGATGTGAATGAATAGGTTGGCCTTTAAGGAATGAGTGAATGGCTAAACAAGGAGGGCTTAATTATTCAGGATTTCTACATAATCTCGCTAGGGGGAAGATGCCCGAGAGGTGATTTTGGATGAATTAAGAGGTGGCTAAATGGGTTGGCCTACGATGTTTCCTAAGCCTTCAATATTTTTTTTTGCATAATCGCACTAGAGGGCAGATGTTGTTGCCTCACAATTCAAATACATATCCCTAGAGAGTTTGATGGAGGGGAGACACTTTCTGCCAAGGTATATAAAAACGGTTATAGAATGGACATTATGTAATGGTAATGGCACGAACCGTTATGCGATATGGGGTCATAACGGCTTGTGTCAAAAATTTGGATCGTAGCGATTATAATGGCCATTAGGGGCCCATATCAGTCCATTTATCATGCGTAATGTCCTAGGACCGTCACGCATATGTAAGACTCCTTTGGGGGGGCTTTTTTCATTTTTGCTTCTTGAGGGCTAGTTTTAGCCCATTTGACTAGCTTGCGCAGTTTTTAAAGATTTTAGTATTTAAGCCATTTTTGAAGAATCGAAGATTTGGGGAAATTGAAAAAATAGGTTTTTTTTTTTTTTTTTTTGGCTGCAAATATATTGACTCGGCCTTATATTATCAAATTGACCAAATCTTGCTAGATTTGGGTTCCATTGGGCCATACTTGTATAAATTTTCTTTTCTTTTCGTATTTTTTCTGGCTTTTATATAATTTCTAGCAACTTTTTTTTTAAATTTTTTTTTTTTTTTTCTGTAAATAATTTGGAGTGTCAGTTGTTCAAATACATGTATGGAATTTAGATCTACACATGCATGCACTAAATCAGTTTTTTCTTTTAATCTCTTTTTCTTTTTTCTTTTTGTATTTTTGGTAAGTGCATGTCATTTTTGGGATGAATAATTATAGTTGTTTTCTTTTTTTATTAAAAAAAAAAAAATTCTTCTCAAATTTCTTGAGAGGAAGGATGTCAAATGCTTAGGGATATGCACTAGTGGGATGAATCCCACGAATCGCATGAATTTCGGGGCCATTTTTGGAGCATTTAAGTGGTCCCAAATCGGTTTGACTTCATCCAAATTTAATTTTAGGTTTTTCCTCAAATTTCATGAGGGAAATTGTGTCAAATGGTTAAGGATATGCATGAGTGGATGAGTTCCACAGATTGGATGAATTTCAGGCCATATTGGGGGGCATACAATGTACCCAAATCAGCCCGATACTATTCATCCAGTTTTGTTTTCATAATTTTTTTCCTCAAGTTTATATTGCATCATTGATATTAGATATTTAGAATATTAAATATAAGAGTTTGAAATTAGTCTAAGCTTCTCTAGTTAATTATGTCATTAGGCAGCCCAAGACAACATTCTTACCAAAGAATCACCTGTTACACCATAATAAATATGTTCAAAACTATAAAAGAATACATTCATACATACGTACATATGGAATCCTCTCATTTTTCTTTATTTTTCTAGTATTTTTTCACTTAAAAAAAAATAAATTCAAACTTTCCTGTGCCTGGAACGTTATGGTCCATTGGCAGGCTGTTACTGTTATTGAATGCCTTGCTTTCTACAAATGGGGCCAATACGCATGTTGTATAGATGGTTAGAGTGGTAATTGATGGGGGAGGTCTTTGGATGGTTTTGGCCATATGATATCCTGGAGGCACGGGCAAAGGTCTCTTGGTTGGGTTTTCTCTTCGAGAATGTACAAGGGGTGAAATAAAAAAAAACCATGAACATGGTGTTCGTAATTTATGCTTGTGTAATATCATGCAAAAAGTCGATCTATGGGTGGAAGGAATGGCTTTTCCCATTCCTATTGTGCTGGAATCTTGGGACAACAACCACTGGATGTGGCCTATGGTGGGCCAAAGTGCGGGGATGGATGCGGAGGCTGGCAGGGAAGGTGTGTTTTCTCTGATTAGCCGTCACTCACCGAATGAAGTTGAGGCAAAGGACACATGTCAAGGAGATAAGTCCCACCATGAGTCTCTTCTGTCATCAAGCCCCACAATTCATGTGTTCAGGCCTCACCATGATTCAAATTTGAAAATAGTAAGTGGATAATAATGCTAGGGCAGAAGTGCCTTCCTCTGGGGCCATGCACATGTCAAGAGAAATGGAAGGGAACTCTTGATTAGCACCATCGATTTTAAGTTGCAGGCTGGAGGGGAAATATGAGGATGACAACTTCAGGGGTATGTGAAGAATAGTATATAGAAATACAGTTAATAATGAGAACATCACCATAAAGGCAATCTCAAAAAGGGGTGTTTTTGTTATTTCAGTCAATAACAGGGCTTAGGCATAGTCAGTCGTAACTCTTATCATAAATTGCAAGGAAGCATCCCAGTTAACAAGGTGCACTGGATGTGAAAGGGCTCAGGCGCTGTCAGTGGAAACTCTTATAATAAGTTCCTACTGTCCATCATCCAGTGAAGAAACTCCCCCTTTTCTCCAACGGAACATCTCAATCCGCTGCAATGTTTAAGGAAATTAGTTATATTTGCTTGACACCAGTTAGCTACATGTCAAAATAGATTCTTGAAAAGGCATTGGCTCTCCCTTAGTTTCATGGATGTGAAAGGGAAGATTTTCATGCTTCTGGATGGCTTTGTTTGAGTTTTTCTTTTTATCTTGCAGATGATTCCTTATCAGCCCTATCTTTTTTTATTTTCGTTGTTGGGGTCATTTTAATAAAATTTTGCATTTGCCTTTAAAAAGTTTATCATGCTCGTGGACATGCCCATTCATCCATGCCCAGGCATAAACAAGCATAACAAACAATTTCAACAGAATTTTTTCTACTACAATGTATTTATGCCTTTGCAACTGAATGCTTATCAACAATAGCAACATGTTTTTCTGGGCAAGGGCATGTTAAAATGATTAGCTTTCATTTTAATGTTTATAAAGATTTCTTTAAAAGCAAAGAACCCAAAAAAAAAAAAAAAAAAACAAGATTACGAACCAAGCAGATGACATCGAATCATCTCTTAGCCCATAGCAAGCCCATAGCAAAATCCTCTATATAACTCCCAGCAATTTCTTCCCCATTACAACCCTGGTAGATTTTTGGCCTTGATGCCCCCAACTGATGACTCTGCCTCTAGCCCTTTCATACTGTGATTAAAAAATAAAAAAATTCATTAAACTATTTTCCAACATGAGCTTTCTCTTTATTTTTTTTTCTTTCCCTTTTTCTTTATATGAGGGATTTGATTTCAAGAAAATCTTTTTCCAACATGGAGGCATATCGAACGCAATATGGTTGGTTTGCACTGATTTCATGCGCTGCACATTATACTCAAAATTGTACTTGCAGAAGCAAGCATATGCACATCTGATCTTCTATTTGGTTGTTGGCCAGCTGAACTGAGGCCTGTCATCACAACATTGACAAGACTTTACAATGAGACATCAGAAGCACTTGGAGGTTCACGTGCAAATCCAGCTAAAAAGCGTGAGATCGAGGACAATTCAAGGAAAATTGGGGCACTATTCGCAAAGCTTAACAGTGGAGACATATCTCCAAATGCTGCCTCGAAGCTTGGCCAGCTCTGCCAAGCTCTAGACTCAGGGGAATTTGCTGCTGCCCTACACATCCAGGTATGCTTGGTAATCAATTCATAATTGTTAATCATCTCATAATTTGTAATCAACTCATAATCTCTCCCTCACCAACAACAAATTTATTAAGAAACTCACCTTGCTGTGAGAGAAGAATACAAACCAGACCTAGACAAAGGTATTAGCAGCCAAGGCTGCATTTACATAGACGGACCAACTCGAAACAGGAATCTTAATTATCCTAATGACCTCATCCACACCCACTCTCATTCCAGAAGCAATGCCCATTCCGAGCTCCCCAAATAACCCAAAATACGGCCATGATAATCAGCCTCCACTTAGATTTTCCAGCTTTACCTACTCCTACCCCATGACAAACCCACAAAAGGCCTTCCACTGTATTTGGCATTACCCAATCAGTATGGAGCAAACACAAAAAAATGCTCATGGACTTTATCAACAGAAGGGCAAGGAACAAAAAGATGATTGATTATCTCCTCCTTTTCCATACACATCAGATATATATTAGGAAGAACTAAGGATCTCTTTTGAAGATGGTCAACTGTAAGAACCCTTCTCCAACCCACTAGCCAAATAAAAACTGCCACATGAGGAGGGGCTTCTTAGAACCAATGGTGAATATGGATTAGGTGGACCAGAGAGGCGAGGCGGTTTACTAATCAAACTGAAAAGCTATCGAACAGAAAACTTTCCCAAGCATTGTGCCAACCATATCATCAAATCCTCTTTTTGAGATGAAGGATTTATACCCTTTAGGTGATTCAATAACCTAGCGAACTCAACAGTCTCCTCATCTATCATATTCTTACGGCAAGGACGGTTCCATACATATCCACCGTAGATAGAATAGCAACCCTCCACAGATATGAAATGATCAGGTGCAAGATGGGCCACTCTAAGGAATAGATCTTGGAGCGTACTGTCACCACACCAAATATCCACCCAAAACCAAATGCAGTGCCCATTCCCAAGCAAAAAAGCAATCCCTCTACGGACCGAATAATTTGTTGCCACAATCGCCTTCCAAATGCTTGAAGTTGTATAAAGAGAGGATCTCTTCACGTACCACTCACCCACCTGCACGCCATACTTGCTAGCTATAAGCTCCCTCCAAAGTGATAATAAGAAATTTTGTAGTAATTCAAACCCCTTATGAACCTAGGATAGATATGAGATGACATGGGCATAGTGTTCGAAGTATCGGTATCGCTACAAGTTTTGTCAAGCAGGGATATGGAAAATATCGATATCGCTGATAATACCGTTGATAACTAGAAATGCAGGAAAACATGGGAAAATCGGTTGAAATTTTTAGCGAAACTTGAGGAGATGTTAAAATGTACATATTTGTATATTTAGAAATTTTAAAAAATAAAAAATAAAATAAAATTGCAAAAAGAATGCATACATAACAAGTTTCCATTTAATGGGGCCTTAAAAGCATGTGTTGTTGTAAGAAATCAGTCCAATTATCCCATCCGGCCTATTTAACCATCCAAACTTCCATTCAAACATATATCGATATTGCAAAATATCAACAACACATGATATTTCACCAAGCAATCATCAACAATTGGAAAGGTAACGGAAGATTGTGGTCTCAATATCGTGATTGTTGCGATATTGATAATATTAATATATTTTCAATATTATCAATAACAAATTGAACACTACATACAACCATGTGCCTATGAAAAAAAAAAAGATTTTTTTTTTTTTTTTTTTTTTTTTTTTTTTTTTTTTTTTCTAATAAACAAAAATTTGATGATCTCAATACGTTGCCGATATTATTGAAATATCGTCGACACGCTTATCATACAAGCATTACCTAGAATTTACATGGTTGAAAATATTGGTGATATTGATGCATTGGCAATACAAGCGACACCTAAAATTTACATAGTTGAAAATATTGGCGATTATATTAGCGATATTGATACGTTGGTGATGCGTAGCAATACATTGCTAATACCTGGAATTTTTTATACTACCAACGTTATCGGTATCGCTACCAGTGTTATTGGTATCGTCGAGCTGGTGATAAAGATAATATCGGAGATATTTCGATAAAATTGGAGATAATTCGATCACTGCATGGGCATTGTTATGGGATCCATGCTTGATATGATCAACTCATTCCCATGATTACCTAGATCGCAGGTTACCCTGGTATGTGGTATGCAAATGGATATGTGTTACCGACTTACGGTAGGCCCAATATGCGGTATGCTAGTGGTAGGTCAGTTTGGTAGGATCACATGTTTTTCTCACTTAAATACTAGTAATTATAGTCTATGTAATTATATACACAAGTTACATATGAAATGATGAATGCTATTGCTATAGATCATGCATGCATATTATTATTGTTCTATGTTCTGAATATAAATTGAAACTACAAATTAATCAATTAAGAGTCATTATTTTCTTCTACGTATCTGTTCTGCATTCTGGCTTTTCTTTTAAATGGTAGAGTTGTTGAAGTTATCTGATCAGCTGCCCACCAGCATTAATCCTCCTCTTTTACCTTGGCTTCGGAATTGGCCACGGCAGAGGATCACATTGACATCACTCACATGCCACAAATAGTTAGCCCCAGTCCAACTAGCACACACATAGGATGGAGGGTACATTGCTTGTCATTCTTTTGAGCATGTAACACATGAAGTTCTCTCATACCAGCTAATAAAGAATGACAACTGATACATGGAGGCACACACTTCTACCACCATCGGACCAAAGTTTACTGCAAAGAATAGCAAGGAGACAACTGATACATGTTTATTGATCATCACTCATATAATTGACTGCAAAGAAGAGTGGGGAGTCCATTGATAAATGTTTGTTGATCACTGCTCATATGCGAACATAATCCCCAACACTACATTTAACCCAACTATTTATTGTACCCATAGATGGGGAAATTGTGAAGAACTAAGTTCTAGTGCATGTGTGCCAAACAAGCTGGCTAAACATTATAACCATATATAAATTGAGAAATTATTGTCATTAACTGTTTCACCATAACTGCCGAAACTAATCATCATCATCAAAGCCTTATCCCAACTTATTGGGATCATCTACCCAAATCTTATTAAGCCATTCCACTTTACCATCAACATCATCATCTAAGCCTTATCCCAACTAATTGGGGTCGGCTGCATCAATTCTTTTCCGGCATTCCACACTATCAAGGGCCATAACTTTGGTTAGACAAAAGAGCATCAAGCCTTTCCTAATTCTTACTAGCTCCACCATGGTGTGCTGTAAAGGCCGTTACGGGGCGTAAAGTCTGTTACGTAAAGGTAACAGTGGCAACCGTTACACGTTATGGGGTTGTAACGGCCATAACAGCCGTTATGATAAAAAATGACCTGTAATTGCCGTTAACGGCACGTTACGTCCCCTATAAAGGCCATAATAGCCCCGTAATGGTCTGTTATGGGACATATACAGATTTTTCATACTTTTTAATCAACATTACGAGGTAGATACAGGTTTTTTGGGAGTTTTTTCAATAAATAAATAAATAAGAGAGACCGTAATGGCCGGGGTCGTAACAGCCATTACGTCCCGTATCGTAAAGGTAACGGTGGTGGCCGTTACGGCCACCGTTTCCTTTTCGGAATGCCTTGAGCTCCACCCACATCTTTTTGGGCCTTCCCCTTGCCCTTTTACACCCTTCAACTTGTGCCAACTCACTCCCAACTAGCATAGCTCGTCTCCATTGCACATGATCAAACCATAAAACTCTACTTTTTAAAACACCTTATTACATATTGGTGCTACTCCCAAGTTCTCTCTAATACATTCATTTCTAATTCTATCCCTGTCTTTGCACTCATCCATCTCAACATCCTAATTTCTGCTACAATTATCCTATGAACATGTTGTTCCTTAACTGGCCAACATTCTTTCCCATAAAGCATGGCAGGTCTTATAGCTATCCTATAAAATCACACTTTCAGTTTTATTGGTACACGACAATCACATAAAATACCAGAGGCACATCTCCATTTCTTCCACCTGGCTTGATTTCTATAGGTAACATCCTTCTCAATCTCTCCACTCTCAGGGATTACAGAAGACATCGAAAGTGGTCATTTTGAAAAACTTTTTGGTTAGCTTCCTCATTTCCACTCCTAATGTTAGTAGAATTGCACTCTATATACTTTGTTGTAGGGGGACAAAATTTAAATCCTTTTGATTCCACTCTACATGAACCATATCCTCATTTAATCCATACATCCTCTAGTCTTTTCTTATTACTTCCAGCCACCTCCTTTTGGGCCTTCACCTTGTCCTTTTAGAGCCTTCACTTCAACTTTTTTAAATAGCCAAAAGGAAAAAAGAGAAATTTAAAACAAAAACTGAGAGAGGGAGGGAGGCTCCCAAAATTCACATTGCCTTACATGACAGAAAAAGCTGTAACTACTCACCACTGCAGTCAATTCCTACATTTATAATTGAGATATGCTCTAGTGCTCTCAAAGCAGTTAAGTTATTATGCTCCTAGTTACATTTAGTTGCATTTGTATACTTGGATTATCGAATACATTTATCCAGATTACTCATTAGGTCCAACTCACATTTCATGGGCAACAATGGAAGCATTACACTGTTGACACTAAGAAAATCGTTTTCTTGAGTTGCATTGAAAATTGATACTACGGAAGGAAGACTTTAAGCTAAATACTGATAGACCAAATGATATCCAAATAAAGTGGTTTATAGCTCATTGGAAAGCTGGCCAAGCTACCTTCCCAATGAACCCAAGATTAACTCAAATCTAAGGTGTAACAAAGGAGATCCGGTCTGTTTACTGAAGCTGTGCGAAGCTGACTTTGTGGGCAATGCGGTTCATGCCAGCGGAGAATTTGGCCCCACATTTGACAGGCCAGATTGTCTTCTAAAAAAGGTAATTCTGATCCCATCAGAAAGCTTACCAAATTATCTTTCCAACGATCGCAGGATCATTCCAATCCAACTTATAATGAGGAAGTTATGGGCGTTTTAGTAAGATTGTCTATGAGCACTGGATGATAGGAACATTCCAAATCGTTTAATGAGATCACGCCATGTGTCCCTCTTGGTAGTGTGGTATAGCTGTCAGTTAACGGTTGTTTGGCCCATCGGATCGCCTATAAATGCCCTCTGACTTATAAAAACCCAGCAATTGGAAAAAGCAAAAATTGTCTTAATTGAGATAAACTATGGAATCATAATTTCGAATTGGTAATGGTTGCAATCTCGAATGCAAATTATCCATAATCCAAATTGCTTGATTCAGAATAAAGAGTACAGAGGGTTGACTATCTTGGTAATAGTGGTCATACCTGAGGGCCTGTTTGGATAGCAAATTACGATGTAATGAATTGTAGAAGTGCAATGATTACATATTACAATACCCATCTATTGGTCAATGGGTAATTTGACCGAGAATTCCCGTATTTGGATGGGCGTGGTAAAATCATAATGATGATACTTTTATATTACTGGTATGTCAAATCAATAGAAAAAATATACTAATTCCTGTGTTTGGATAAGAGATTTTTACTACGATGTATTGTAAATTTGTAATGATTACAAATTCATTTACATGTCTTTTATTCCATACACATCTGTCAAGTGAATTTCGTGCCAAATACATATTTAAACAAACACTATAAAATTGTAATGATGGTGCTTTTACATTACAATACTATCGTAATTCACTGTCCAAACAGGCCCCGAATAAGTTTATATTTGAAAACAATTTAAAGTACAACAAACATTCAAATTTAATAACAATATGTTCTAAAATATGAAATATATAAACTGTTCAATATCTTTAACCCTGTAGCTTGAGACTTGGCTGGAGAGGTGAGTCCGGCAACCGTAACATACCCACCACCCAAATCCATGCCAAGTAACATAAGAGAGACACCATACTCGATACATTGTCTTTGCAATTGATACATGGATCATATAGAGCTTTCTCTGCCAGCTGCTTCTGTAGTGGCCAGCCTTACAAAACTTGATAAGATTCTCTTCCAGCATTTTCCCCTTATCATGCTGATTTATTCATTCCCTGTAAACAGGTGGTTCTGACAACAAGTGACTGGGATGAGTGCAACTTCTGGCTTGCAGCTCTCAAACGAATGATCAAGACGAGGCAGAGCGTGAGATTAAATTAAGGTAGAAATCCCTCAAAGCAGGACAAATCTGTCCTATTTTATGCAGGAATGGCAGTCTTCTGGTATTGAACTCATTTTCTCTGCTTGTACACATGAGTGCCAATTATTCAGGTGAATGAATGGGTTATGCTTTTCTTCTTCTCTGGGGTCTCGCCTATATCCTTAATAACTTTTTGACTTCCCCCTTGTGCCCTTCTCATGATTTGTCTAAGCAGAGCCATAAATACAGTTTAGTCCCTTAACAAGAGTTTGCAGGGCATTGAGGAGTTTGCCTGTTGATTATTTCAGTCTAACATTCATCGCAGTGCATTGAGGTGTAGAGTTTTGTCTTCTCCTTTTCTTCGGTTGCTTGCTCCATGTTTTATTTTGTAATTTAAATTATTCAACATATTGACTTTTGATCTGTAAAAGCTGCAAAATGCATTGTTTGAACTTGCTTTAAAGCTGCAGTTCTACATGCATCGGGGGTAGCAAGGAGACAGCCCTTGTATGGAAATCTTCATCAGTTTTTTCAGCCCTCCCACCTACAAATCTGAGGGTTCATTTGTCTTTTTACATTTTTCTACTTATTGGTGGTGATTCTGAATGCTGTTGTGCAGTTTCTGTGGCTTCATTTTTCTTTTCATACATGAGTTCTATCGGAAGTGAATTTTTTGTCTTAGTCAAAAAATGATGCATCGTATCTTTTGGAGTTGCTACATATCTATCAAACTCGTATCCATATTCATACTGTAGCATAGAACTTGAGCTGCCTTCCTCCTATGCTTATGATTTATATCCATATTATGACACAGAACTTGAGCTACCATCTTGTGTCCATGATCTAGATCTAGAGCCACCGTGCTTCTCACGATGCATGTGTCCATATATAGTGCCAGTAACTCCTTAAAATCCGGTAGCTTCTAGGTTTACTTCTTTTGTAACCTCTGAGACTTGTATATTTTAATTTAGATAAGAACACGTCATGGTTGTTCTAAACAAGAACTATGGTTATTGTTCTGTGTGGCATGATCAAAATCTTCCTCCCTAGTGAAAGGGCTAAGAGGTCTCAGAGACTTACCTTAGGATGAGTCTTGTTGTCGCTGCCACCCTCCCTGTCGCCACTATCACCATCATCGCTACTCTCACTAGAGTCACAATCATCACCGTACACTTCGCCTGCATCGCTTTTTGTCTCTCTTAGTGTCAGATAAAGTCTCATCACCACGTGTCATGCGTGATAGTGAAAGTTGTGGGTTGCCCTTTGGACTCTTCGTTAATGAATCGAAAGCTTCATTAGGAGATCTAGCCTATTGTACATAAACGTCAATATTAATCACCTGTGATGTTGACTCTTTACTACATGTAACTTCGATTGCCCATCTAAAGTGTCCAAGTCATCTGACATAATCCACTTGTAACGTTGATCCTTTGTATCCTCTGCAGCATACGCATGTTGACTGTTCGTCATTAAATCCAATGAGTGCATAATAGCCTCTCTCGTAGATGCATATTGTAGTAGTAGTACACTAGCTTCTAAAGCCTCTCTTATCAGTCTCTTGCGCTTCTTCGTGTGAATGGGAGAGAATGTGCTCTAATTTCTTTCATAAGGTGAGGAAAACACCATTTGACGAGCACGTGCAACCAACCACTGCCAAGTGTCACAATCACTCTCATACATTACCTATAATTCGTTTGCAAAATAGATAATTTTTTTCCTTAGTTTCACATTTACTACTAAAATATGAAAATTAACTTTAAGTTGTAAGAGATAACTAATGCAACAACTCACATGCTATTATTTGACCCCTCGCCCTCATAGTGGCCTCGTACCTAAACATTTCAACAACACCATGGAATTTAGCAATCTGTTGATGTCATCTATCATTAATTGTGAGTATGGATGTTTTGACAAAGAGAAAAGGTAAGTATAAAACATGTTTACCTCATTGCCAAAGCTGCCCATTTTTCGGACGGTTAGGGAATAGCTTATTATATACATTATGCACAACATTCTTCAAGGTATTGTCTTCATAGAGTTTGCAGCGATCGCGGTACTTGAGATTCATGTAGTAAGCTAAAACTCACCATGGTGCAAATATTCATATATCAGTACAATAAAATAGTCATACATGCTCTGCGAATAACTTTTAAAGTACTGAAGCATATACACAATAAAAATAAAAATAAAAATTTATATAACTACTTAATAGCTTGATGTAGGGTGCGAATGGGTCCCTTCCCCACAATCATCAACTATTACATGCACTCATTTATATACTTTGGAGGCTTTAACTTGGATGATATTTTTCATTAACTACATGGACGCATATAAGGATCTCATCGACATGTATCTCATTATCCATCGTCCTCAACATTACATATATGGGCCAACATGCACTCGTTTCCAGAATGTGTTGTGCAATAAATTCTCCTTAATTCTCCAAACTAATTTCTTCTCTCTTATTCTAACATGCGTACTCCCTACAACTGAAAAGCTCCCGTAGCCCTTGCTTGTGTTTTATGAAGCTTTTTAGGGTGATATAATTTCTGGGGAACTCCGCTACCCTAGGCCATAATATATCCACACCACACCTCGCGTGCATTTTGGATAGTAACCAAATGTGGTTGTGGTTGAAGCTTGTGATCAATCGTGCATTAGTAATAATAACATTCAGTAAAGGCCCATCCCCCATCGTAGCCAACATGAGATCTATGCAATGGGCTACATAGGGGTCTGGTACATATGGTACTTCTTCATTATCTCCTTTATTGCGTTCACAAATGCACTCCTATTATCTGTAACAAACTCCACGATGTTCTTCATCTTAACATCTTTCATGACATCATGCATCAGCACATAAATGTTTATCTTATTGTTGGCATTTATGGACTTTAAGAAAATTGTACATCTCCTCAGTATATTATAAATTTTATGATTAACGTCCTTGTTGGTCCGATCCACTCATCACACATCACAATACGATATCCATGTACATAATACGCATCTCTGTGTACTCGTTATCTTTTTTAAAAAATAATAATAATTATTATTATCTAACGTGGTATGGGTGGCACCACACCCTCACCCACAAGTTGCACTTCACTGATCATATTCTTGAAATGTGGGTTTGCTGCATTCATGGGATGTGATATATATATATATATATATATATATATATATATATATATATATATATATATATATATATATATTGTAATAATCTCTCCCACCTTTCTTGCACCCCCTCTACTAAAAATTTCCTTAAGTTTCTTTTGCGTTTCCTCGCCTCATTGTACATCCGCTTATTTTGAAAGTGCATTTGGTACATGCATGCTACTGTTGTCGTCCATACCCCATATTCCTCCTGTACTAGTAGCCCCCTCACCTCATAACTCTCCTCTGCTCCATTACACCCTGCCCCACTCCCCTACTTCACTCCCCCACCACACTTATGTGTAGACTCCTCAAATGTGGGTCTACTTGCCTCCCACCACCACCTCTACTGATCTATGTACCACTAATCTCATAAGGACTCCTCAACGATGGTCAGTCATCCTCATCATCCAAATCCATTATATCCTTATCTCCATATGGTGTCGGCCCTAACTCTTCCCTAATCTCCATTTCTTGTGTGGCACGGTTGTCTTTAATCTTCATATTTTTTTAACAAATCCTTCTTTGTGCTCTCATATCCTTTAGAGTTTAGGCATTTACGGCAATCTACAATATTTCAATACCCTCCTACTAAATATTCCTTCAACCAGATTATTCATCTACTCTAAGATACGTGGCAACACAAATTGCATCGGGACCCAAATTGATTATTAGGAGGGGTCTTGTACTTTCACTCAATGTCAAGCTGTCTACGTTTTTATCCTGGCATGTTTTACCTACGAAAGGACATTATGTTAGCAAATCTAGTGAGTGGACTACTTCCATTATTATTATTTTTTAACATTTATTAAAAATAATTAAATTAAATTATTAAATATATTCTAAAAAAAATCTTTAAACACTGTTAAATGCTCTAAAAATTCGGTCAATTGACCGTTGATAAAAAGGAAAATATGAAAAGAAGTAATATATTTTTTAACATTTTCAATTACTTTTTCTTTTTTCTTGAAAAATCTCTAAAACTACATGAATCACTAGATTAGGCCTCATACATATTTGATTTCATGTTTGGAGGCTAAGATTGTAACCAATTCGGGAGAAAATACAAAAATTTTGAATACCTTTCAATTTCTCCCAAATCAAACTACCTACCTTGAATTCCCAAAATTAGAGTGTATGTAATGATGATTTCATCAAACACTCTCATGTATTCTTAAATTGGGCCTAATTGACCACTGATACACACACACACACACACACACACACACACACACACACACACACACACATACATACTATTTTCTAAATAAAAATAAATTGTTTTTTTCTTTTTCAAAAAAAAAAAAAAACTCCAAAACTGTACGAATTAGTAGATTAGGCTTAATACATGTTAAATAACTTATTTGGGTAGTAATATAGCAACCAATATGAGAAAATTTGCAGAAATTTGGATTTTCTCCAATTTCCCTCAAATTGAACAATCTACCATCAAATTTCAAAATCTGTAAATTTTCATGTAAAACATGAAGAATTAAGTATTTTTAACATTTTGGTACTATTTGAATATGATTTAAGCAAAACAATGAATCAAATAACAAGAATACTCACCAAAACGAAACTGGCCCCACATACAATTTAATCTTGATTTTAGCTTGAAGTCTTCATTTTTCTCTTCAAAAGTTCAAGAGAATGGACCGAAATCCACACTATAGCTGTTTAAAAGAGGAAAGAATGAAGTAAAAAGATGACAAATTGAGGTTTTTCATGTTCTCTCAACTCTGCTGCGGTTCCCTAATGGTATTGACAATATCTATTGATATCAATAAATGTCATCAATGCATAAGAAAAAAAATAAATCAAAAGGAATCAAAAGGAATTAATGATATTTTGTGACATCTACAATATCGCGGGATACATTAAGCGATATCAGAGATTTTTGAAACTCCATTGGTGTTTCATATTGCTGAGCTATGATGCTGACAATATTATAAACATTGATCCTGCCTTATTGTTTGGGAGACCGGCATTTCTATTTATTTGACCACCATTATGTCTTTTTCTTTAGGATTCAAACAAAATTCATCACTCGATGTATGTTCCTATGTTTTAGGAACCGTGTAATGCAATTCTTGGCCTGAGCATTTGTTAAGGGTCGCATCTGTGAATGTCAGTGCCAGTCATTTTGTGATATAGATCGTCCTTTTTACTGGATAGTCACATGAACTTCTAAAATGATGATCTGGAGGATTGATTTCCATATCCATTGAATAGGTAAGAGAGTGCCCTTTCCACATGTAAAGAAAAACTGCAATCTACTGCATTTTCTACGTGCATCTCGCTCTCTGAAATGAAGGATGATCATTATGAGGAAGCTGAAAGATAAAAAAAATAAAAATAGAAGAGCCTTTTTCTGAACTAATTCAGTCAGTGATGGTAGAATCCAATCCTTCCCTTGCATTTTTTGAAGTGAAATGAAGAATGGTGAGGGTTTTTTATTTTTATTTTTGGTTCCGATGAAGATTGCATGTCACATCTTATGCTTTTTGAGGATCCAAATGTGTGATTCCCTGCTTAACAACCATCGACACATAGGCACACTGCCAATATGCATATATGGAGACCGAAAGTCAATTTGTACAAAGAAAGGTGAGCTGCGCCGTCAGCCTCATCGGCTGTTTGTGGGAGAGTATCTCCAACAAAAGGGAATTACACTCTTCCGCTTGATGATTGAGCATAATAGCTATGGGTTACACTTGGGGAAATGCTTGAAATGTTTCCACATCCCACCGACAGTCCTTTTCCGGAATTATATTTGAGTGGGTCGATCCTCTAGGTAAGTCATATACGGGAGTGGTAGAGTCAGGCGTACGTTCCTTTAACTCACCAAGTGTTTACACTCACTATGGCGCATCCATGTGGATCAATGAAATACCCCCATGTGTCAACATTATGCGTTAAATGATGGATGAAATCTTACTCATGTATTGAAAATATCTTTTGCCCATATCCTTTGAAGGCATGTAACCTATTAAAGCAGAAATGGCACAAAGTTGTACTCACTTCTGCAGAAAAGACACTAACAAAAGACATATCCCTAGCATGAACGCTCATGTAATCAAAGCAATGTGCTCAATGAGTCTATAAAAATCCACTGAGTTAGAGATCTTATTTCAAATCCAGATATGCTCGGCAAGGCTATCTCATACAATCCTTCCAAAATGAGAGATTTTTCCAAATACAATTGATGCTTTCGTGATGATTATGAAGGTTCGAGAAATGGATTTCTCTCAGAGTGAACCAGAATCAAAACATCGTGAGGAATCTAAATCCAGTGAAACTAATCCCATAAGATCCGTGGA
This sequence comes from Magnolia kwangsiensis, assembly GCA_037074715.1. Classification (NCBI taxonomy): domain Eukaryota; kingdom Viridiplantae; phylum Streptophyta; class Magnoliopsida; order Magnoliales; family Magnoliaceae; genus Magnolia; species Magnolia kwangsiensis. Next base: position 78,440,379 of record CM073577.1, on the reverse strand, counting down.
TCTCTGTAGTCACCCTGGCAAGGAGATTAGAAAATGTTTCTACTATGTGGAGATCTCTTTAGCAAGATGGGATGATAAAAAAATAATTACGCATTGTGATTGTTAAGAATCCTGGACCAATAAGGAAACCTTACAAGGGTTTTGCCGCCTCCCAAAGCTATATAAGGAGCACCCGATGAACAAGAGCTCCGAGCCCACTCCAAACAAAATCAATCTACATGGCGTAACGCTACTTTATCTTAATTTTTAGTTTCATACACTTCTATCCAACCATGCTGCAAAACATTTGGAGTTTAGATTAGCTTTAGATCACTACTATCCAACACCATTGTTGTAGTACGCTTATAAGTAGTATAAATATCCACAATCTATTGTCGTTCGATCCCCGACAACCGAGTCCTTGGATGATCACACCCAGTCACATCCTGCTGACCAATTTGCCTTGATTGTTTGTCCATAGGCAACACAGGTATGTATCTTTCGTTTATTTCTCTACTTATTTGTTTGTCTAGTAATTATACTAAGCTTCAAATACATATCAATAAAATCAACATTTTTAAGCCCTTATTTTTAAATTGTTTATACAACTTTGTTCTGTTGAGAAATACAAAGTCTGTTATCACTAGTGAAAGAAAAGTCCTTAACATAGGGCAAAAAGAATCCATTCAGAAGAACTAGCCCCCACCCTTCTAAAATCACCTGATCGTTGTAACTATCTATGGCTGGTAAGAAAGCCCATCACATAGGTCTGGTTTTAATCAGTCTAACTTAGTGCGAGGGTACCAGTGTTCAATCAAACTCGAGTTGAGTACAACTCTAGTATGTCCGCACTATCCTAATCACACACATAAACCAAATACACGCTTTCATTAACAAGTGTGGCCTCGTGTTTGATTGAATTACACAAACATATTTGTTAACATGCTTGGTGGGACTCTATATGTTTTCTTTAGTATTTTTTTTATTAAAGAAAGATGCCTCCTAAATCGAAAAAGGTTAATTCTTTTTTTTTTTTTTTTAGCGTTGCAGAAGAGCCGCAATTCAAGGGACACCAAATCGAACCCTCAAACGTGGACCTAGGATCCTCTTCTCAGCCAATGCTATAGATGTCCTAGAGTGGGGGGTGAGGGGTTAAATAAGACTTAAACAATTTTTGATAATCAATTGCAAAAAATAAATCCACAACAACAACTAATATTGAAATATTGATTTCAATTAAGTCGTGTGACAACCTTCACCTAAAATCTTAGGTTTGATAATCTTATTTCACGACGTCCTTGATTTCAATATTTCAAGATGATGAAAATAAAAATAAGATTATCAATTACTACAATACACACAAAGTTATAGTGGTTCGATGTTTAACATACACCTACATCACTCCCAAAATTACTGCTCCACGTAATTTTGGCTTTCCACTATTTTTAAAGTTTTCACAGACTAACCTCAATAACCTCTTACAGTTTTTTGTGATTTTCACAGGCTTATCACAATAAAACCTTAAGTGATTTTCATGGGCTTATCACTCAACCCAATGAGATTTTCAGGCAATCTCAATAAACCCAAACTGAAAGTAATTTACTGATATTAAAAACTTATCTTCTTCAAGACTTGAGTTAAAGTGAAGATATTGATGAAGCCTTTGAGATTGGAGCTTTAATAGATGTAGTGATCCTTTTTCTTAGATGAAGATGAATCAATGCATGCACAACCAAAAATGATATAGGGATATATAATTTTTCAAAGAATAAAACCTTGAAAGCTGCATATTCAATCATCTAATCTCAAGTTGAGTATAACACACTCTCTAATTGAATCTATCACTACTTGAGAAGAGAATTGAATAAGCTACAAAAGTAATATAAGAATGATAATGCAAATAGCTTGAAAAAGAATATTTTTTTAAAATTATTTTTAGAAGTTTTTCTCTCTTTTTTTCATGCTTTGAAACAGTGAGAAATGATCTCTATTTATAGTGAAATATATGGATCTTCGATTATCCTAAGAATCCCTTCATCTAGCCAGATTTCCTCGATTATATTCCAACGACTATAGATTCCAAAGGATTTGATTTTGAAACAAACTTCGGCTGGCTAGAGATACCTTTGGCTAGCCGGATATAGGGTTCGGTTGACCTAAGTTTCTAGGCAATAAAAAATCTGCATTGATGTAAACTTGACCTGAATCACACTTGAGTTGTCCCAAGCTGGTTCGGCTGGCCGAAGACAGGGTTGGGATGGCTAAAGTTCCACATGAGTTAAAGTCCTTTATTGGTGGAAACTTAACATGGGTTGATCTCGAGCTGACCGAAGGAAGGGTTGGGTTAGTCGAACACCCCTGAATTTTTATATAAATTTATCATAAGTTAAATCTTAGAAAACTACTAAGATGTACTTTAACCTTGGGTCTTTCCTAAAGTCTTCTTTACCTATAGGTTGGTATATAAATGATTCTTCTTTTGAAATCCTTCCAAGCCTTTTAATCTTGAGATGTTAAGTCACGCTCTTGTCTTGAAATGTTAAAGTGAACTGAAGTGTGTTGACGTTCTATAAATTATACATTTTGTCTACAAAATTTGATCTTATTCCTGCTTCCTATATGAAGAATATTTTGTTTGCTCTCCCTGAAAAATATACTAAAAGAAAAAAATCTTATTCCACATATCATATATATGATCATCTCTCCCCCTTTTTGTCACAATTTGACAAAGGAAGATGAAATACAAGAAACATATAGGAAGCAAGAATAAGATCAAATATTAAACATTATCATAGAAAAGTTCAAATGTTTAAACCGATATTAAACAGAATAAGAGTCTCATGAGTTTGAAAATATAAACCAAGATATCCAAATCATTAATTCAAGAAAATAAACATCATTCAAATTTAAAAGAAGATAGAGCTGGCATCTCAAGATCAATATGTTTTAAGCTCCTGCTTATATGATGAAAATACTTTTTCATATACTTCATGTTAATCTTTTGATTTAAAATCAGAGCTTCCTGAGAAACATGCAAAACATCCATCTGATGCTCCAAAGCAGATAATCTCTCATCAAAATTAGAATGACAATAATCAGAATCATCCTCATCTTCAGCCAATTCATCCTCCAATTCATTGAAAATGTTATCCATGTTAACGTCTTCCTCTTTTTCCTGCCTATCGCCGTGTACGCCTTCTTGTTCAAGTAGAGGAGTTAAATTCATTATATGCAAATTGGAAGAGTTAAAAGAAAGCTCAAATTCCAATGCCTCAATGGAATGAATTTGGACTTGAAAAGATAACACAACAAATGTCATGAGGTAACCGAATGGAAGAGAGTCATGTTTTGGGTGCATCCGATAATGAATAATGGAGTAACAAATGAGAGTTAGAAGATAACTTTTGACTCCAGTAGCTATCACATGAAGGATACGAACCATGAACAGAGTTTGATCAGTTTTTTTACTATCTCTTGGATATTAAAAGTAAAAATGTGATGAAAAACACAGTACTTAGGAAAAAGTTTTCCAATCGGTTGAGCATTACTCGATCTCCAATCCGCATTAAAACCACATAACACTCTGGTAATAGATTCTCTCTCAGAATTTGACATCTTGTCTATAAGAGGAGCAATTGGAATTCTATCATCTGCCAATTCAATTTCCATTAAAGATATAATAGTGGAGGGTATAATTAAAATTGTTTCCTCTCAAAATTTTACTTTAAAAAAGATGTCATTTTCTAAAGAAAGAATTGAAATAGAGGAATACATCCCCTGAACCATCTATCGATCGGTATGCATTTTCTCCCCATTGAAGAACTTTTTCCTGTCCAACTTCAGAAAGAAGCTCATGCAACCCATATTTAGCAATATGATTAAGATTTACAGACTTTTCAATGATAATGCTTCTTGATATAAAATCCTAAAGATTTTTTTGGTCATCCTCTGGTGGACGAATGATCCAAATCTCATGGAAACACATCGAGATGAGGAACCAGCTTGCACTTTTTATATCACACGTTTAGATTGATGTTCCATCACTTTTAATCAAGAAGGAAAGAATAATATCAAGGAAATAAAATCTAATCAAAATAACCCAACACAAAGGTTTCAAATTTTTTAAAAAAGAGTTAAATCGTAAAGAGAATGCTATGAGAAACATAAATCAGTAATAAAATGGATGCAAATGCACTTACAAGAAAGCAATGAAAGATGGGTAACCAAAGGAGGCATCAGGGAGCTGAAGAAGAAGAAGAAATTTTGGGAAAATTGAGATTTTCGCTCAGTTTAAAAACTGAATAGCGTGGCTTTCAACTGACCAGACAGTCTAGTCATTGATTAGTTAGCCGAAAATCATTTTTATTTTCAGTTTCTATTTTTTCTTTTTATTTTTCTTTCAAAAATCAAAATAAAGATAGTTATAAGAAAAAGAAAAAAATATTAGCTTCAATAAGATTATTATATAAAACATAAGCTAATATTGTACCTTAAATTTAAATTTTTAATAATGTTGAGTGGCTTAGTTAGAATATCTATAAGCTACTTTTTAGTTTAAATGTATTCCAACATAAACATCTATGCATTCGATAGTACTCGGGGCTAAAAGGTCCCTTGTTCATTCCTGTAGGACATGATACCCAAGGGGCCGAGGAGAGGAGTTGACATATCCCAGACAGGTGCGGCCTGTCATGCCCCAAACCGGGAAACCAGGCTCATAAAATTCTCGATCTCTGAAGTCGGTGCCGACAGCCTCCGTAGTACCCTATTCTCGGCTCTTGGCACATATATGCTAAATTTCGATCCTAGGAACCTGTAAGGAGGATTTTTCAACATATATTTATCTCATAAGAAGCATAACCACAAGTTTACCCAACTCACAAAGGCAACAACATCATCATATATCTACTAATATAAATATTTGAGTACAAAGATGAAAGGGAAATACATATGTAAAAATTAAGCTCCAAAAGTCCGCTGCATGCTCCAAGCTCAATGCCGCTGCAACCTAACATCACCTGCACGCATCTATCGTGCATAAGTTTATATAAAGCTCAGAGGGTGGTGTACGTGTGTGCACAAGGTAAGTGTCAAGTATTCAATATAGTGCCATAATCATACAATATCAGAAATACTGGTAAGACCATGAATCATATGATATCAGAGTAAGCAAAAATATTGACAAGTCCATAAGTCATACAATTTCAGAATACGCAATATAGATTAGCTATATAAATGAGGAACCATAAAGAGCCAAATATCAGATGCTGAGGATGCAATGTAATATACAATTCCTGATGAGTTCACGAATACTGTCAGCCATATCTAGACCATATAAATGCAGAAACACAGTAACCCAGAATGCCATAAACCGCGGATGTAATACAATATGCGGTGCGAATGGGATGACCATACTGGAGTGTGAAGTTGGGATGATAGTACGTAGTATCACAGGTTACAGGATCCACCACAAGAGACTTCTATCCAAACCAATCCCATACCTAATTTGGATAGTCAGACTCAATGTGGTAAACTTTTGATCTCAGGTTAGTCACGTGCCCCAACCAAAATCTTAGCCATTGTAAAGGTATACGTAACAAATAGTTGCGTACCACCAGCCCAAGTGGATAGTGAATGAATGAATGAATGAGTATGTAATGCCTGCTCCACAAATTCGTACTATATATCTCTAGGATTATCACCGGGGTCTAATACACTCTACATGCAAATTGCCGCCCACTGACACGCGACCATGCAAGTGGAAGAGACCTCACTATCCGCCTGACCAGTAGTCAGCCAATATCTATCGGCACGTCGATAGTGGACCCATTCACGAACTGGTCAAACTCAGCCTAGCTATGCCCCTTACTCTCGGGCGGGTAAGGCTACACCCCCTCCCAACCAACCACGACACAGTGGGAGATGCAACCTCCTGGTATTCGGCACTCGGGCACTCATGTATCCACTCGGTCTCGACGTTGGGGCATTTTTTGACCACGGAGGTTTAGGGACTTTCACCCACTGACATCCAAAGTATTCAGATGCTCGAACCAAACATTTTTAGTATCCCATCTAGCTATCTACGACATGTCTGTGGAGGCTACGACCCTGATGTTGCTAGGGCGTATAGTAATCACAATACACAATTGTAACACCCCAGATTTTTGCTAACCTGGAGTTAAACCTCCTTAGGTAATGGGTCAACCATATCACTCTCAAAGATCAATCCTAAAGTCTAGAAATCGTTTTTCAGCCCATTTTCTTCAAAATCTTACCTTTCACCACCCTATTCTTCAAATTTCTCCAAGTACCTTCATAGTAGACACAATCCTAAAGTTTAAAAGGTGAAGAACTATACTTAAATTAAAACTTACCATAAATGGTACGTACATGCATAAAATAGGATTTTGACTATGGAATTCTTAGAATCTCATGATGTAGATAGATTATTTGGATGAATTATCTTCTTCTACCCCAAAAACATATATTGTACGTTGTGTAACTCATTTCGGTTTGCAAATGAGACTCGATAAACGCCTCGACGGACTCATGGGCCCAAATGACTCAATTCGGGAGATCCAAGGTGGGACCCACATGTTTTCGGCATCCCTGGGGGGTGTGGACTTCACCCCTGGGGTGAACCCAAGCCAAATAGGTCAGTGACTGGCGAGGACCACTCTGAGTCGGCGAGGCCTCGTCTGTACAGCGGACAGGCAGCCCGGTTTTTATACTTTTTCTATGCATTTTATCAAACTTTGAAAACTCATATCTCCTTCGTTATAACTCCGATTTAGGTGATTCAAAAACTAGATTGAATATAAATGAGTATAGTTTTATATAAAAATATTTAAAAAATATAATAAAATATTTAATATAGTTTAAAGTAGGTCATTGTGAGCAACTGTCCGATAATCACTTGTTGGATATCTGCTGCTTCTGGAATTTTTAAAATTTTTCTACAACTCAAAATATTATAAAATTTGGTGAAGTCAGGGAAAACTTGATGATGAACCACTATAAAAATAATTAAAATAATATGATACCTAAAAGTTCTCAAAATAGGGCATAGAATGGCCCTAGGACCGTATTCTGCCATAATTAGGGTAGAATTTGGTTAAGTACCAAACTGAATACTCAGTAGAATTGACTTGAACCACTTTAAATATGAACTACAAGAGCCAAAATGAGTAGGACTGCTAACGCTATGTTACCTAGAAATTTAGGATCAATCTTTAAGCCCAGTTGACCTCGGGACCATTTGGAAACTTTGTATTGGATCTAGACCGCACGTCGAAAGTCCGATATCTATAATCTTAGACCATTATGACCGCTTAGTTGGACTTGACAATCATTTCGAAAATCAAGCCCAACCGATATCCTGAGACCATTTTACTGAGTCCGGAGTGAAGAGAGTGAGAAAAGAAAAATATTAAGAAAATTAATTCAATTTTTAATAAATCTGGCACGTGTCACTTGCGTGACATTTTTAAGCATTCTGGCAGTTGGAATTTGACCAAATTTCACCCTCGGATCAAGATAGGTGGCCTTTACATGTCATAGCACTTGTGGCTCTGATCGAGTTACCGTAGCCGCTGAACTAAAACTGGTCCGCCACGGTCGATCTAGAAACTCGATCGGACTGAAAACTTAGCTGGACCTAGATCTAATATTAGAGAGCTTAAGTCTGACCGCATTTAGTAACAGGACCTCCAGAAGTGCTCCGTTGGATCGGAACAGACCCGATTTGGTTATAACTTAAGTATACCTTGACTTCAAGTCTGTTTTGGTTATGTTTGGGCTTATAAAAGGGCCTTAAACCCTTAGCTTTCTAACCCATACGAATTTGGGGAAAACCCTAGGAGAGAGAGGAGAGAAAAGAGAGAGAAAGTGAGAGAGAGTTGGAGTTTCTCCCAGGGATTCTTCCCTGCTGCTCCACGTGCCTCATCCACCCTTTTGTATCGTTGTTCAGGCGATTCTGGTTTCGTTCTAGGTAAGAAAACCCTAACCCTAACCTGTTTTAAGGCTTCTATGGGTACAAGTAGCTATGTAGCTGACTCACCTTGTGTTATAGGTCGTCATATCGACGTTGACGGAAGCGTAGAGTACCTATTCAATTCATTACGCTTCTACGGCATAAGGTGCGGATTTTAGACGCTTATATTACCTGTTTTCAAAGCTTTCAATGTCATTTAATGGTAGATTGTTGATAAGAATATTGTTTGACATGTAGAACATGCTGTCTGTTTTTCATTTCGAATACGTACGAAGAATATGAGATTTAGGGTATTTTAGGTATTTGTAGGAAATACTGTATACATACGTATTTTGCCGATATGATTGCCATGAGTATTTTTCGTGTACCTATACTAGTTATACGTGTATGATCTGTTTGGTGAAGAGATTCGCCCTAATGCACATATTGGCCGACATATGCTATGTAGACTAATGTGTGTAGACTAAGTGTTTGTTGAAATGCCTAAATCAATATGATTTATGTCTGCCATATATTTTGAATGTAAGAACATGATTGTTGTGTATTAGACATCTCCTTGATATAAGGATCTGTCATATTATATGGTGTAATCAACATACGTCAAGTACGTTAGAGTTGAGTAGTCTAAGTGTTTGTATTAGTAAGTATTGAGTAAATGGTGTTGTAGATTAGCGTTGATACTGGATTCTTAACTAATTGGATGATGTACATGAGTTCTTCCATGCTTGTTGTATTTCAACTGATTTCCTTATATGTGAAGTACTTGTGTATGGTTAACTGCTTATGATGTATGTTATAACATGCTGGAATTTCTCATATTTCAATTCTGTCTCTCTCATATGATTATTGATTTAGATTACAAGTGTTTGGGGCTATACTCTAGTCCAGGCAGTTGGTAAAAGTTTAGAATTTGTGGTTGGATTCTATTCGCCACGAAGGATGTGTACGACGAACCCGAGTCGTACTAGAGTCGTTGGCAGTAGTTAGGCCACACAAAGTGCTTGTGCACTTCATGTCGGTCGATTCAACGTGCGCTCGTGCTAGTCGGACTCATCAAGTAACCCGATTGACCATTGTATGTTCACCTTATATTCGTCATAACTGCTTGAACCTTGGGTACTGAACTTACCAGTGATAACCCTGATAACCGTGGTACCTTGATCCACTAAGACTCATAAGCCGGATATGGTGGTATGGGACATCGTGGTCGAGCAGTCGGACTACGCTAGGGCCACAAACCTCCCCGTAGTGACCAGTGAGCAACTCAAACTTGTGAGCAGATTATGGTGGTATGGGACACTATATTCTTACTGTCGGCCTACATTGATAAGGTGATGGGGGAACGAAGCAACGAGTGCGTGCAATAGCCCTGGCAGCCCTTGCAGCGACCTAGAAATATATCATCGTATGAGACTACTATGAGTGACAACCCTAGACAGGATCCTTGTTGGTAATGATATAAGGGAAGTACCCTAGTTTCTCAATCATGCTGTATGAAAAGGACTAATAACAACTCGATAATCATATTCATATCGTACTGCATGTGCCTGGAAGATGTGGAGCACTGAGGGAAGAAAGCATGCCGCAGACGTAAGATGGTGTCGCATGAGGGAGTATGTCAGCGAGGGCATCCATCATGTCATTTCATTCTTGCATTAATCACAGTATTTAGGAATGTTTGATTGCTTGCTTTACCATTATTGCGTGATTGATTTGATAACATGTTAACCTTTGCTCTATGATTTCACTGAGTTAGCTACTCACTCCCACGTTACGGGACGGTGTTGTACACACCAACCAGTCCCTATTTTAGTTTCAAATGGTGGCGATGCTTGCAAAGTAGAGCCAGACTTGATGATGATGAGGAGGATGCCTCCTATATGCAGGTTCTGATTGATGGGGTTACAGGGTTACTGATTAGATGCCAATATACTTGATATTTTACCTTTTATTTACACACCCATGTATATTCTTTTCTTTCTATTTTGGAGTATACATATATATGTTTAACCTGGTAACGTGTTCACACTCTGGAGACTCACAATAGTTCATATATTTTATATATCTATCACATTCTTCCGCTTGCTAATTTAACTGTCTCTGGAGTATGATATGTTGTTTTGGTCTAATCCCACTCATGTTTCCTGCACTAATATGAACAACATTCATCCATCATTGAAAATGTTGCATAAGTGATGTTCTGAAACTCGGGAGTAGAGTTTATGCTCGACCCCCGATTTTCAGGGCGTTACAACAATGCAAAATGTATGAGTCATACAATCCAATCATGCATCAACCCTGCGCATACCATGCGCTCATACGAGACAATCTCCGCCTATCAAGGAGTCTTATAACAATGTGGGCAATGACATATGCAATGGTAAACCATATCTCATAACAAACATGCAGATGATGCATATGAGCATGTATCATGATGTTATATTGTCACATACTCATAATCGGTATCAATAACAGGCATTGACAATCAGCCTCAATAATGTGAACATTTAACCAACATTGTCCCCAAGGAATGACCTACACAGAGTTTAACATATAGTGGATCCATGGTCTCACATAAGGGCTAAATATACAATACCATGGGCCTCACTCAAGAGCTTAATACACATCACGATGGGCTTTTCACATGGGCCTAACCTACATTACAATGAGCTCCATCGCCTGACCCTCACAATGGGCCTCATCACATAGGCCTCATATACATCACATTGGGTCTTAAACTCAGGCTAAATACACATCACAACGGGCCTCAAATATGGGCCGCATGTACATCACATTGGGCCTTAAACACAGATCAAATGTACATCACAATGAGCCTCATCATATGGGCTGGAAATATATCACAGTGGGCCTCATCATATGGGCCACGAATATATCATAATGGGCCTTGTATACATCAAGTGGGCCTCGTCGACGGGTCGCACCAATAGGCCTCATCAAGTGGGCTACATCAATGGGCTGCATTAATATACATCAAGGTGGGCCTCAGGGGTGGGCCACAAATATATCCAAGTGGGCCATAAAAACATCATATTAGGTCTCGTCAATCGGTCTCGATATCTAGCCTTGACAATCAGAATCAGCAATTGGCCGGAATCAGCATTAACAATCGGAATCGATCGATAATCGGCCTCGATAATCGGAATCAGAATTGGCCTCAACAATCGGAATCGAAATTAGCCTCAACAATCGGAATCAGAATCGACCTCAATAATCAAAATTGGTACCGACACTCGGAATCGGTGCAAGGCAGGGTCCATAGATGGATGACCGATGATGGTCCGAGCAATATTAATGGGGCATATTCATTTGGGTTAATTCACTAGAGAATGATGAGAATGGGCCTAACCAGGCATAAGGGAAGGTCACAATGTGGATGTTCAACCATCATTGCCCATCAATGTGGTCTTTTAACCAACATTGATCCCAAAGAATGATACTCATAAGGTCAATCATATAATGGGTCCACGGTCTCATACAAGGGTCTAATATGCATTATTATGAGCCTCGCTTGTGGGGCATATACGCATCACATTGGGCCTTACTCATGAGCCAATATATACATCATGTCAGGCTGTATCAAATGGGTTGAATCAAATGGCTGAGTCAATTGGGCCGAATCAAATGGGCTAAATCAAATGAGCTGAATTAAATGGGTCGATCAAATGGCCAAGTCAATTGGGCCAAATCGATGGGCCGAATCAAATGGGCCGATCAAATGGATGAGTCACTTGCACTGAATCGAATGGGCTGATCAAATAGGCCGAATCAAATGGCCTAATATATCACAGTGGGCCTCTACCCATGGGTTCTTAATACATCACAATGGGCCTTCACCGATGGGCTCCAAATATGTTATATTGGGCTTCTCAAATACAACAAATGGGCCACACTACTTAGGCCACACCATTCATCCATTTATAGAGATCAATTTAGGGCATTATCCAAATAATAAATCAGATCATAAGATCATCTGGACCGTACCATAAATAATAGTGGTGATAATGATTTCCACTATTAAAAGTTAGAGGGGCCCACCATAGCATTTATTTTCCATCCAGTCGGTTCATAAGGGCTTCAGTGGTCCAAAACTTCTATAACCCAAAAAGGGTTTCAGTGGCAGATGTTCCACTCCATTGTTTCTATAGTGTGGTCCACCTGATATTAGATCTGTCTTATTTTTATCCCCTAGCCTTAGAATTTGCTCACCAAATGGATGGATGGTAGGGATACAACACATATATTAGAGGGTGGGGCCCACTGTCTGCGGCTAAGACTTATACATCACAGGGGTCCCACACACACTGTCGAGAATTAGATGGTGTAGATTTAAAATGCATGCGTCCCTGTGGGCCCCACACGTGAGTCATGGTGTGGTCCACGTCCAATGCAGGGACGTGGATATAATACATATCCTATGCTCAGGCCCACCAGATGACGTCAGTGCAAGATGGTGATGGGTAGACGGCTGATATATCACATACCAGGTGGGGCCCACGAAAATGGGTGACGGTTTAGATGACACACCTGATGCACCATCCAACAACTGGACGGTGCAGATATAGCCATACATTATGGTGCGGTCCACGTAGTGGCCCACCAATATTACTATGAATATAATATTTATAATATGATATAATATTATATATATATATATATATATATATATATATATATATATATTATACACTGGTAGAAGGCTGCCCTAGACTCACCGTCCAGATCCATTTGGACGATGCAGGTTTCACGTTAAAGGTGGGTCCCACGTAGGAGTGGCCCACCATTGTATTTGATATAAAATATTATATTATATTTATACAATAACATATATTATAATATATATGTGAGTGTGTGTGGGAGGGTGAGATTGTCAGCGCCCTATGACACCTTCCAGACCCTCCTGGACGGTGCTGATCTACATACCTTTTAAATGTGGGTCCCATGTGAGGGTGGCCCACCATATCATTTATTAATATAATATATTACATTATATAATGATATATCATATATATATATATATATATATATATATATATATATAAGTGTGTGTGTGTGTGAGAGATATTTCAACAGGCAACATCCAGCGTCCAGGGACGCTGGACGGCCTAGATAAAAGCGGTGTCTCCTACCTAGTAGGCCCCACATGAATGGACGGTTTGGATAGCCCTACGTGTAAGACCCGTATCTTAGTCCGTACTATTCCGTAAACTTCCGCAGTCTTACTGGTCGAATTTCGGTAACCTTCGACCCTAAATCGATATTTGCGCGTGACCTTGATTCATATGCCGTCAACCCGAGTCGACTCAACCTAAGACCTTTACCATAGAGACCGCGCCGTCGCGCGGTTCCGATGCCGTGACTCGCGCGCCGAGGTGATACCCTGGTCAGGAGATATGAGTCAACGTTCGGTGCGAGAAAATGCCGCGAGTTGCGAAACCCAAGAGAATCTCTACGAGGTATCACATCAATCCCATTAATCAATCAAATCTTATCACATCACATGTCAAGTACACATCACCTTTTACCCATACCCAAGCAACCACAAAAGTCAAAAAGGTCTTACGAGCCCATGCCTTTCTTACATAAATGGCCACAAAAGTCAAGACTTTCTTATACACCCATCACTCACCACATCTATCACTCATCCATCACTCTCTCTCTCCCTTTACAAGTCTCTCTCTCTCATTTTCAAACTCATTCCAAGCAAGGGAGGAAAACTCCATACGTATGAGAGTTCTCCAAGCATTCCCAAGCTCCAAGTGTGGCCCACCTTTCCTACCCCATCATCTCCCATCTCAACCATCCATTCCTCATCTCCTCCATTGAAACTAAAGCTAAGGTGCTAAGGAACCCATAGGAGCAAGAAGATCGAACGGTGGGTGATGGATAATAGTATTTTTTCATGTTTTTAAGATGGACCAAGTGAGGCCAACCGATCAATGGTTTGGATCTCATTTGGGACCCTAAGTTGTGGCCGATGGCCCACTTTGATCATCATGATCATCCATGATGGGGCCATTCTCCATGGACCCCATCATGATGTTTATTTCATTACATTAGGGAGGTCATCCAGACCGTCCATATTGGTGGAGAAAGGATCTCCACCGTTGAATTCGATTTTGTTAGTTCCATATGTAAAGGGACTCATTTTATTGTATGATCTCTTACAAGGGAGGGCTCATAGTGGCGGAGCCCTCCATCACATGCGTGTCCCACTCTCCATCTCTCTCTCCCTTTTTATTTTATTTTATGAGGATATAATAGGGTTGTGTGGCCTATTTGAATGGACACCACCATGAAGTATTCATTTTATCTAAGTTATCCTCAAGTGGGGCCCACCTTGAATGCATTGTACCTGCATTATCCTTCATGAGGTAGGATGGCCCACCTAATCAGGGCCCACCTCATTGCTCAAGTCCAACCGTCCAGCGTTTGGGACTCTGGACGTCTCTGTTTAAAGAAAGCATAAATATAAGCTTGGTTCAAAGCTTTGGGGGTGGACCATTGTGTAGGCCCCACCTTGTTGTGTGTGTTCAATCCACGCCGTCCATCTCCTTCCCTGGGTCATTTTAGGCTTTGAGCCAAGTGATGGGGTTGGTTGGAAGGTCTGGTGGGCCATAACGTTGGAGATTGCACCCTCACCATTCAAAGATCTTTTTTTTTTTTAATTTTATTTTCTAAACATAAAAATTACTCTATATTAGACTCGTTAGATTTGTTCTGACCCGACGAAGCCAATGGATGGGGTGGATCTACTTGATGCGGGCCCCAGATGCGAAAAACCCCAGAAAAATGGGTTTTCCCAATTTTTTTAAAAAAAGAGTACAGAGGCTCTGCCTCTGCCTCTGACGCGCTGCAGCAGCAGCACGCTGCTGCGTGCAGCAGGCGGGCGGGTAGCGTCCCACGGCCCCTGCCGTGGGCCCCACCATGATGTATATGTCTTATCCACACCGTTCATATGATGGGCCCCTCTCTGAAGCAGGCCCCCTCCAAGTTTTAACTGAATCCAAAACTCAGGTGGCCCACACCACACGAAACAGTGGGATTGAACCTCTACCATTGAAACCATTTTTGGGCCCACATAAGTTTCGAATCAATCTGAAATTTGTGTTTTCTCTTCATCTAGGTCTGAGTGACCTTATGAACGGTTTGGATGGCATTTAAACACTGTGGTGGGCCCCACATGAGACCCACATTGATGTATGTGTTCTACATCCACCGCCCAGGCGGACGGTGGTACCCACCGTGATATATGTGTTTCATTTCCACCGTCCAATGGACGGTGGAGCCCTCTGGGCGTGTGTGTACGTGTGCATGCGTGTGGGTGCGTGTGTGTACGTGTGGGGTTGTGCATGTGTGAATATATATGTATATATATATTATATAGTATATGAATATATATATGTATATATATTATTGTATATACTATATACATATATATTATATTATGTAATATACCTAATGGTGGGCTTTTGTGGACCCACCATGATACATGTGTTGCATCCTGTCTGTCCACCCATTTTAAAAGCTCACACATGAGCTAAAGAATGAGTCAGATCATTAGCTCACGTGGACCCCCCACCGTGATACATGTGCTAAATTCAACCGTCTATCCATTTTAAAAGCTCATAAATTGAGGCTTAGATGAGCCAAATCATAGTCCAAGTGGACCCCACCTTGGCCTATTTTGAGGCCCATCTTAATGTAGTTGTAGTAGTTCATTGGGGCCCACTTTGATGTGGATGTAAGGCCCATGGGTCGAGGCCCATTTAATGTATTCTAAGGCCCATGGAATCAGACCATTTGATGTATTCTAAGGCCCATGGGATTAGGCCCATTTGATGATTTAGGGGCCCATGGGTTGAGGCCCATTGAGATGTACTAGGGCCTATGGGTTGAGGCCCATTTGATGTGCATATGGGGCCCAATTGGTGTGACCCATTTTTTACATATAAGACCCATAAGATTAGGCCCATTTGATTTAATCTAAGGCCCATGGGTTATGACCCATTGCAATGCACATAAGGCCCATTGGTGTGGTCCATTTATGTGGCCCATTTGATGAATAAAAGGCCCATATGACATGGCCCATTTGATGTATTTAAGGCCCAATGGGATGTACCTAAGGTCCATTGCAATGTGTGATCCCAACACAGATTATGTAACGATGTTTACGACGATCGTGCCTTGGGTGCAATGTTGGTTTAACGTCCACATTGCGAGTGTAATGCTGGTTGGATGTCCACATTACGACTCTCCTTAGGGCCCATTATTAGGCCCGTACTTATTGTTTATAGGCCGTCCAGGCCCATCTGCATTGTAAGGATAGTTCATCTCATTTTAACATATTTAGTATAGTTCCATGACTCATGATCATATGCATCATATGTATGCTTGATATGAGAAGTGACTGATCATAGCATATGCCTTCGGGCAGATTGTTTATGGGACCCCGATTAGGCGGTGTTGCTCGTCATGAGAGCATGATACACGCAGGATTTACGGCATGATTAGATAGTGTGATTCATGCATTTCGCATTGTGTGATATGGTTGCTGTACGCCTTAGCGACATCGGGGCCGTAGCCTCTACAGACAGATCATGGTTGACAGGATTGGATATTGAAAATATCATTCTACATGGGGTGCTATAGATATCCCTGGGTGAAAGTCCCTAAATCCTTATGGTACCAAGAGGTTGCTCCAACGTCTAGATTGAGTGGGTAGATGAGCGTCGAGTACCGATTACCAGATGGCTGGGCTCTCCACTGTGTCGTGGTCGGTTGGAAGGAGGTGTGGCCTTACGCGCCCGAGTGTAGGGGGCAAAGCTAGACTGAGTTTGACCAGCTCGAGGAATGGGTCCGCTATTGACGAGTCGAGCTCGATATTGATAGACGGATAGTGAGGTCTCTTCCACTTACCTTATTGCACGCGATGAGGCGGCGATCTGGTTTAGAGTGTACTAGACCCCGGTGATATCCCAGATTTGAGCTATATTGATGTATGGACATAGATGAGGATTTGTATGCTTGAGTTGCATTTCACATCGCATGTCCTTGGGATGGCCGATATCATTCATGTCTTGCATCACATAGCTTTGGTACGGCTAATGGTTTTTATGGATCCATCTGCATATTCCGCATTACTCTGATATTGCATGTTGATATTACTATCTTGCGCACACACTTCCACCACCCTCTAAGCTTTTTATAAGCTTATGCATGACCGTTGCGTGCAGGTGACATTGGGGCGCAGCAGCGCTGAGGCAGGAGCGCTTTCAGATCACTTTGGACATTTTGTTCATTATCATTGTATTTCCCTTTATGCTCATTGTACTTGTAAAGTTTTTGATCATAATGGAAATGTAATGAAGTTTTTAGTTATTGTTTGTGGGTTATGCCTTGGTTATGCTTATTATGAATCAAACTGACATTAAAAATCCTCCTCGTAGCATCCCAGGGTTGGAACTTGGCGAATGGGCACTGGGATCTGAGAATGGGGTTCTACGGAGGCTGTTGGCGCTGGATTCAGAGATCGAGAATTTTGTGAGCCCGGTTTTCGAGTTTAGGGCATGACACTACGCAACACGGTGGGCCCATGTCAGGTGAGCCATACTTTTGGTTCAAGATGATATTTGTGTTTTTCCTTCATTCGGGCTAGTCTAAAGGGATTGCCATGTGGGCCACTCAGTGGACGGAATGGATAAAATACATACTTCATGGTGGACCACACACCATCATACAAGAGAGAGGAAGAGAGAGAGAGAGAGAGAGAGAGAGAGAGAGAGAGAGAGAGAGAGAGAGAGAGAGAGAGAGAGGGACCCCGCCATTATGGGCCCCTCTCTACATTACATACATCGATGTGGATCCCACAAAAAGTGGGCCGTAAAATTGAAATCAACGGTGAATCACCCACCTATCGGCCTCTTTCTTTAGCTCCTTAGAAATCGCCTTAGCTCTGATCTTAACAGAAGATGATGAGGTTTTGATGGTTGAGATGAGAGATGAAAGAGTGGGAAAGTGGGCCACACTTGTTGTTTTAGGAGAGTTGGGGAGGTGTAGAGATTCTCTCGAAATTCACAACGCGCAGCGTTTCTTCGGAATGAACGCAGGCCCACGTTTCCTGGCTCGGGTATTGGATTGGTGCGCGAGTCACGGCGTTGGAACAGCGACGATGACGCGGTCGCTAGGGTACAAGTTTTGAGTCGATCCAACTTTGGCATGCAGGACTCGGCTAAGGGTCATGCGCAAACGTCGGATATCGGTCGAGGGTTGTTGAAATTTGACCTGAAGGACCGTGGAATCTTACAGAATGGTACGAACTAGGATATAGGTCTTACACGGCCCCAACTATCTTAGTGAGTGCAGACCAGCTTCAATAGATGTTACATGTGATGACCTCTATGCTATAAAGGCAGGATAGGAGATCCACTAGTCCAGACTGAGCAGAAACGCGCAAGCTCCCTTCTACGTGGCTTTAGATGGCTCGATCCCTCACATTTTTAGGGCAAGCCTGATTTGACAACAGCAGAGTGGTGGAGATAAGAGGTAGATAAGATCTTCAACATGATGAGGTATACAACATAGCAGTGGGTCCCTTTAGCAGTATTCCTTCTGCAGGGTGAGGTCGAGCATTGGTGGGCATGGGTTACTCGAGCAGCAGGAGCCGATTTTGAGTGGAATTGAGAGGAATTTGTAGACTGGTTCAACTGGAAGTTCTTCCCTGAGCATGTTTGACAACAGCACGCGTTAGAGTTCGAGACTTTGATCCAGGGAGACATGACTATTATCAGTATGAGGCTCGGTTCATTGAGGTATCTGGATTCATGCCATATCTGGTGGCTGAGGAGGGGCAGAGGGCCCGTCATTTTGAGGGGGGCTTATGCCTTAGCCTTCAAATTCATGTCACTAGACACAAGCTCCCAACATTTTAGGAGGTTGTAGAGTGGGCCCAAATCTATGAGGTGGAGTGGACCGATGCGCAGCGGATTCGCAGTCAGGGAGGAGATCGAAATAGGAAGGCCTCCTCTAGTAGCTTCCAATAGTAGCTACTTCGAACACCGCAGAGGTGCACGACTTGTCTATCCTTTCGAGCACTAGTAGCACCACCATAGAGATAGTTCTCAGGTTTTTGGTAAAGATGTGGTGTGACGAGGTATCATAGGCATGAGTGCCCCCACCCACAACTGTAATTGAGAGTGCCTCAGTAGCCTCTACCACAACAACAGTGATAGCAATATCAACTGCCAAGATCCCAGAAGTAGTACCGGTAATGACATCAGCCACCATGACCTCCCCCATGACAGTAGAGGTAAGAGTATAAGCCATCACAGCAGCAGCAGCAGTAGCGACAACAGAGGGGACATGCACCTCCCTAGTAGGCTTAGGGAAAGGTTTTATGCAGCCCAGTAGGGGTCCTCAGGCATCAAGAGGAGTCGTCGAGGGTATATTCCTTGTTTCCTCATTCATAGCACATGTCTTGTTTGTTCTGGTGCATCGCATTCATTTTTATTCGAAGATTTTGACTGGTTTGCCCTAGAGTCTGCGCGTGAGGGTTTGTCGGTGTCAACACTCTTAGGGAAGGCCACAGTGTTAGGTTTAATTTTCTTGTCTTGCCTTGTTCTGATAGGGGATACCTTTTTGCCGACTAACCTGTTTGTTTTGCTAATATCTGAGTTCGATGTTATCCTGGGCATGGATTGACTTGCCAAGTACCATGTCATATTAGACTGCTCTGCGAGTACAGTCACATTTTGTATATCTGGTGTGCCACAGTTCCAATTTGTAACTGAGCCCAGAGGTGAGCAGCTCTTTTGCCTCAAGTCATGTGTTATAGAGGAGCCAGTTGTCTTGAGCATCGACCAGCTGCTGGTCATTTACGATTGTTTGAATGTATTTTAGGAGATTTCAGGGTTACTACCTCATCAGCATCTGAGTTTCAAATTAATCTCATGCCCGTTACCACACCTATTTCAAAGGCCCCATATCGTATGACACCATTGGAGTTACGGGAGCTGTAGAAGCAATTGGACGAGATACGCAAGTTAGGCTTTATCCGTTCAAGCAGTTCACCGTGGGGAGTGACAGTACTCTTCGTGAAGAAGAAGGATGACTCGTTGAGGCTCTACATGGATTACCGCGAGATCAACAAGGTCACAATTAAGAATAAGTACCCGCTTCCGAGGATTGATGATTTGTTCGACCAACTACAAGAGGCATAATTCTTTTCGAAGATAGACCTGCATTCTGGTTATCACCAGGTTTGTGTCCGGGAGGAGGTTATCCTGAAGATAGCATTTAGTATGCGCTACGGTCATTTTGAGTTTCCGGTCATGTCCTTCGGACTGACCAATGTGCCCACAGTGTTTATGCAGCTAATGAACGAGGTCTTCCATCCATATCTTGATCGATTTGTTATGGTATTCATCGATGACATCCTGATATATTCAAAGACATCTTTTCTTTAACTAACTCTCGTATATAATGATATCTGATGTTAATATGTTTTGTATGTTGGATATGATTTTTTGACATATTAATTGTACTGGTGTTATCACAATACAAATTAATTGTATCTTGAATTATGTTATAATCAGCCAACATTCAACATAACTTAAGTACAATCATTTCCTACAACAATATATTCCGCTTTTGTAATAGATAAGGATACTGATTTTTTTCTTTTTGCTCATCCAGGAGACTAGATAGTTTCAAATGTAGCAACATCCACTACTAGTGGATTTTCTATCATCGAAATTTCCTGCCCAATCTGCATCAGTATATCTTGATATTTGAATAGATGTATCATGGGGATACTACATACCAAGATTATGCATTTGACAATAGATAGATGAGATTCTTTAGGATTAGATTGGTATCTTGCACAAATACCGACACTAATTGATATATCTGGTCTACTACTAGTTAAATAAAGCAATTTACCAATCACGCTTCAATAAAGACGACAATTAGCACTTCTACCTGATTCATCCTTGGATAATCTAAGTGTTATACTCATAGGAGTATTGAAAATTTTACCTTTTTCAAATCCAAACATTTTAACTAAATTTTGTGCATAGTTTGAGACCCGGGTCACTCTTGGGCTGACCCGAGCTGGTTCAGCTGGCTGAAGACAGGGTTGGGTTGGCCAAAGTTCCATAAGAGTGAAAGTCCCTTGTTGTTGCAAATTTGGCCTAGGTTGATCTCGGCCTGACCCGACATGGTTCAGTTGGCCGGAGGAAGGGTTGGGCTGGCTGAACACCCTTGAATTTTTATAGAAATTTGTCATAAGTTAAATCTTAAAAAATCACTAAGATGTACTTTAACCTAGGGTCTTTCCTAAAGTCTTCTTTACCTATAGGTTGGCATACAAATGATTCTTCTCTTAAAATCCTTTCGAGCCTTTTAATCTTGAGGTGTTGAGTTTCGCTCTTATTTTGATATGTTAAAGTGAGCTGAGGTGTGTTGAAGTTCCATACACTATACATTTTGTCTATGAAATTTGACAACCTACTATGTGTTTAAAACATTAGCACTTTACACAAGGAGATTATGGTAAATCGTTAGGGCCACTAAGGCACAAGCAGAGACATTCAAGAGAGTGGTTAAAAGCTTCTTAGAGAGGCTTTCAACATCTGTAAATATCCAGCCAACACCTAGTCTCCCTTTGGATCTGGATACAGAACGATCGCCTGATTTCCTTACCAGGGCTAGCTGGATTGAACCCTAAAGTTGTCTCATACCAATGATACTGTTGGCAAGGAGAGTGGTCGAAATGGCTAACCATACAGCCAACCGAAGCATGCCGACCCTAATAACCCTTATATACTCAAAGTCAATTCTCAGTCAGCATCGATAACCTCGGGGGCAACCGACCGCCCAACTGATGTCGTATAACTAGTATCCAACGGCAGGTAAAAATTGGAAAGAACATCCTAGGGTTTTACTTAGAAAACTTTTTCAAAACTTCAGGAAAATCTTTGAGTTTTTTACCTTTGTCGATTTATTGATACATGGTTCGATGAAATCGAACCTTGTTATCAATGTCCTCAATGCTCACTCGATATTATTAAAATGAGGACATAAGATGTTCAACAACCACAAAGATCTCTGGACGGAATTATTGATGTATCGATAGGCAGTTTGATATCATCGAAATTTGAATCTTAAGTCCATCGAGTAGACCTGATAAAATCGACATCAGGTCTGTTGTGTCCAAAGTTCTGCTAAGGCAAATCATGTAATCCTCGATATATCGAAGAACTCCTCAATATCCTTGGAATTCAAATCATGTTAATATCGGAAGCCCTTCGATGATACCGAATTAGGACACATTTCTATCTAGCAAGTTTTTCAGGTTATTTTTTTTATCGAGGGTCACTCGATAAAATTGATATTCAAATATTGATCATATCGAGGCATGGTTGATGTCATCGAAAGAGGACAAACTGTCAGCAAGCTTATAGGAAAAATTCCTTGAAATTATCGATAAATCGACACTACCCTTAATATCATCGATATTCAAATTCCGATGATATCGAGTGATGCTCGATCATATCATTTACCTGAAATTTTCAAAGGGAAGTTGTAACACCCCATACTTTCAGTACTCGGGTGTCACCACGTAGATCCAAATTAGCTTACACATATGCATTTACTCACATAATTTACCTTACACATCACTATCTAACAACCCACAATCTATCCATCTTCACTCTTAGATTTTAGACTATGACAACTCACAACATCATAATAAAATTTGAGATCAATCTGTCCGTTCGACTATCACAAGTTAAACTATATTTAAATAAATAAAAATATTATTTGTATAATCCTGAGCATTATGACATCTCATCATACACCTATTTAGTACAATCGAACCGTATGAAACCAATGTAAGGATCAAAATCACAAGATCCACCAGTTATCGGTCTACAACACCCCGTAGAAAGATCCATCCTATTCAACTCCCAAATTTCACCTAAACATTCATTAGGACCCCTAGAGTTATCAATAATGAAATACTAGGCAATCCAATCATTGGATTGGTTTATAATGGTCATAAATCCTAATGACCTACAGTGTGGCCCACAACATGAATTATATATATAGTGTACAGACAATAGTAATAATAATACAAAAATGATATAAATACATATATACACATAACAAAATAAATGAAATAAAATAAAATCATTATTATTATATGGGTAGTAACAAGTCCTGAAGATGTGGACAACCCATAGGGCCACTTTAGCCGTTAACGATCGATTTGGGGTAGATTTGACCACCAGAAAAATTATAATCATCCATTAAGGGTCAAGATCTGGTTGGCATGGCCTACTTGGGCCTCACCATTGGCCCAAAGTGGGCTAGGACCCCTGTGTAGGATCACCCAATGCAAATGGATGGATTAAATTGTGATAAATAACACCGCAATGGGCCTCTACACGGTGCATGTGCACTGAGAGTACTCATGAACGAGGTGCACTAAAAAACATGGGCTCGGTCAGATCAGCTCTAACCGAAAGCACCAGGACGGATCGGTCCATGGAGTCCTCTTGCCTTCCCTATGTTTGAAACTGACCTACTTCAAATCTATAAGTGGGCCACCACGGCCACTTTCCAAGCATTCGAAACCGTTTAGATTCTTCATGGGACCCACATGAACAAAACGGTATAGCCATTTGATCACTCGTAAACGAACGAAGGAGATTGAATGCCACCGTCCAATCTGTGCCAAAAACAGCCCGACCGAGAGCCTGTGGGAGGGATGAGAGAGAGAACCACCCTTCCTCTTTGGGAAGGACCAATCCCAGCCGTCCGTGGTAAGAGCAATCTCCACCGTTCTTCTCTCTCTCCCTCAGCTATAAAGAAGGGCATTGTAGCCCTTAGGATTGACACCAAGAGAGTGTGGTGAGGAAGGAAGAAAGCAGGGAGAGAAAATAGAGAAGGAAGGTGAGCCTGACACTCACTGTCCTGGCTCTGTCCATGAGAAATGGACTGAGCCGAGTCAGTGAGAGTCCACAACAACATCGTTTGAGTGGGAGAGAAAAGAGAGAAAGAAAAGAGAGAGAAAAGAGAGGAAGAAAGAGAAGAGGGTGGTGGGTGCGTGCGTGGTTGGAACCGACGAAAACAGGTAAAAACTTTCTCTTTTGTGAGACTTTAAAAATGAACTTGAATCAAGCTCCACCATACCCCTCCCGCCCCACAAGCAAACCATCAAGCAGAGCTCTATTCATGGCTACAGAACACCTGTAACTGTAACCATACATAGGGCCGAAATAGGCTCTGTTTTAAAAGCTCAAAGTGGCCTGCGTTCAGGCGCTATTTCAAGGCTGAACCAGGCCATGTACTAGGACCCTATTTTAAACAGGATCTAGGCTAACCAATGGCCTTGAATCTAAGCTTAAACCCAGGCCAAATAAGACCAATACAGTAATTCTTTAGGTGGGATGTTGCAACCCTATTTCAGTCTGAGTCCAAGCCAGACAATGGCTATGATTTGGACTGAGATGTCATCTTGACAAGGGACCCTATTTGGGGCCAAATCTGAGAAAACCTATGGCTCCATTTAAGTTTGAAATTAGACCTAGAATAAGGCCAATAAACAAGTCTGTTTAGAGCTGAAACCAAACCGTCCATCAGGCCACTGAACAACCCTATTTTGGGATCCGTTTAGGCTAAAAATGGACGCTGATGGGAGCTCTCAGATGGCCCTTAATCAGCTTCAGTCCGGCCTTAAGGACTGGCCGAGGGTTGGGCCGTGAGTGGGCCCCAAACTGGACTTTAAACCACGGCAACTAGGTCGAGGGGAGAAGAAGACGCTGCATGTAGGGGAAGGACTATTCACGTATAAGCTGGTGGGCTGACTGCTAGCTTGGGCATGCATAAATGCAGGTGGGCCTCAATTGTGGGCTGCCCTGACCGTAGGTCCTACATTGACCGTGGGCCCCACCAACTAATGGTGGGTTGCTTCATGGTAGGCCACCCCGAGCAACATGAATTCAGACCGTCCACTAGGGACGATGATCCAGAAGTGGGCCATGGGCTAGACGTCCCCCAATGACGTCCAGCGCTAGACACCTCCTTTGAAATAATAATAATAATAATAATAATAATAATAATAATAATAATAATAAATGTATACATATGTCTATATATATAGCATGTGCACGCACACTGCCCACACAATACAACGAAGGTGGAGTACATCCAGGCTGTCCATCCATTCTGGCCTCGAACATGGGGCCCACCTTGATTTGCATACATGGAAGGTCCACATGGGACCCACCTGTGAAGAGGAACAAGTGGTGTACACGTACGCCAGTACGTGGAAACAATTCCTACTCGCCAATCAGTTCACGTTAACCACTTGCAAATGCAAAAATTTGAGATCTCATCATACCTAATGAGTTTGGAAAATCTGAATGATCCACATGGAGCAGAACCTTAGGAAACCCCCTGGTCCCAATTTTTACTTTGAATCGAAACTTTGGTGGGCCCTAAAAGGTGCAAACAGTTTCTTCCCTTGATTTGAAGTTATCTTCGCTACGGGCCACCGGGATCTTATATCATAGTGAAAATTCACCCCCTAAGGTTTCTTGGGATTCCACATCTTATGTGTAACACCCTGAAAATCGGGGGTCGTGTATAAACTCAACTCCCGAGTTCCAGACCGTCACTTATGCAACAAAAATGATTATGATTCAATGTTGTCTGAGTTAAAGCATTTACATGAGTAAAAGTATACCAAAACTACAATTCATACTCCAGATCCAGTGATAAAAGCAAGTGGAAGACTAAACAATATATATATCACTGTAAGGAAAAACAAAGTAGATCTCATCTGTCTCTAAAGTATGAATATATCACTGAGTCTCATATACATATACATGAACAAAATCAAATGTTCAAAATAGTCCCACTGAAGTCCTATCACCCAGGTCACCTAAGCAAAGCCATCGTGATACTGCATGTACGAGAACTCGTCCTGGTCCTCGTCAAAGTCTAGCTCTGCCTCCTGGATCTCAGCATCACCTGTATCTACAATAGGGTCCGGTGGGTGTTGCAAACACCATCCTGTAACGTGGGAATGAGTGATCAACTCAATGGAATATAGAGCAAAGATTAACATGTTCAAAAATCAATCATGCAATAATAGTAAAGCAGTAAATCAGACAATCCTAATACTGTTCTTAATGCAATATGACATGACGTGATGTATGCCCTCACCGACGATCTCTCTCATATGACACCATCTTACGACCGCGACATGCAATCGACCCTCAAGTGCTCCACATCTTTCAGGCACATGCAATGGTATGGTGATATGATTTTTGAGTTGTTATTAGTCCATTCAAATAGTAGGATTGGGAAACTAAGGTACTTCCCTTATATCAATCCCAACACAGATCCTGTCTAGGGTCGTCACTCTTAGTAATCTTATACGATATATATTTGGTAGGTCACTGCAAGGGCTGCCAGGGCTGTTGCACACACTCGTTGCTCCGCTCCCCCATCACCTTATCAATACAGGCCTACTATACTCTACTACTACTGAAGGGTCGTCGCCTCCCGTAGACTCAGAATACGCTTGCGGTCACTACAAAGGACTCGTCGCCTGATCAGTGTAGGCCGATAGCAAGAATATAGTGTCCCATACCACCATAATCTGCTCATGAGACTAGGTGCTCACTGGTCACTACGGGAAGGTTTGTGGCCCCAGCATAGGCCGACAGCTCGACCACGGTGTCCCATACCACCATGCCCGGCTCATGAGTCTTCGTGGATCAAGGTACCATGGTTAACAGGGTTTACAATGGTAAGTTCAGTACCCTAGGTTCAAGCAGTTATGACTCATGCAGGGTGAACATACAACGGCCAGTCGGGTTACTTGACGGGTACGACTAGCGCGATCTCATCTCAAGTCAAACGACATGAGGTGCGTAAAACACCTCGCGTGGCCTAACCACTGCCGCAAACTCCAAAACACGGCTCGCGTTCATCGACGCGTTGTTCGTGGCCAAGATAAGCCAACCATGAATTCGCTCGGTTACCGACTGCCTGGACTAAGTATAGTCCCAAACAATTACGGAATCACATCAGCAAATCATATAAGAGTATTGGAATTGAAATACTACCATGTGAGGGTGTTAACACATGTTATAACATACAACTTAGGCAAATCTTCAAGCACATACATTTCATGCATATAATGAAATCATGCATTAAGCTAGCATGTAGGAAATCATTCACATCAGCATATTAATTGAGAAATCAATCTCAAACTAATTCATAACATCATTTAATTCAGTACATACTAATACAAGCATTTATATAAACACTTACACTACACACTTAAGTCTACATATAGTATGTCGACCCGAAGTGCGCATTTAGGCGAATCTCTTCGCTAAACTAATTATGCACGCATTCCTAACATTCTAATGCGGCAATAAATCATGTCAATCACATCAGCAAAATATGGATGGAATCAGTACTTCCTACAAATGACTAAAATGCCCTAAATCTCATATTCTTCGTTAATTTACGAAACAGGAAACTAATAGCATGTTGTACATATCAAACGGCGATGCCATCGATAATCTACTATTAAAAGACATTGAAAGCGTTGGAAACCGTCAATCAAAGTGTCTAAAATCCTCACCTTATCTCTTATAGACGTGTCGTTTCGAAGGGAGCGTATACGCTTCGTCTACGGCGATAAGAGAACCTAATTTACAAGATAAGTCAGCTAACATGCTATGAATACTAGCGAACCTCAAATCAACAACTTCTAGGGTTGTTTCTTACCTGAAAATGCGGAAGAATCTCTGGCTTGGTGATCAGAAGGTGTTGCTACAGCACGTGCAATAGGTGGCACGAAGACGGGAAAAATCTCTCCTACTCTCTCTCACAAACTCTCACCTTTTCTCTCTCCCAAATTAGAGTTTATCTCAAATTCGGATGGGAGAGAGGACTGAGGGTTTCAACCCCTTTTATAGACTTAAAAATGCCCAAAATAGGCTCCGGTACAAAGTTCACTTAGTGCATAACCGAATCGGGGCTGTTTCGGTCCAAAAGATGCTTTCTGGTGGTCCCCTGGCCGAATGCGATCGGACTTAAGCTCATGCATACCTGATCTAGCACGTATTAAGTTTTCAGTCCGGCAGGGTTCGCAGATCGCACGTGGCGGACCAGTTTCAGTTCAGCGGTCACCGCACGTAGATCAGGGCTGCAAGTCTCATGATATGAAATAGAAATTTTTCCTGATCCGAGGGTATAATCTGACTGAATTCTGACGGTCAGAACGCTTAATACTGACACGTCAAGTCATGTGCCAGATTTGAATTTGAAATTCCAATTCTGTCCCTATTCGCACTCTCTTCAGTCCGGGCTCAATGAAATAGCCTGTGATTATCGGTTGGACTTGATTTTTGAAATGATTGTCAAGTCCAGCTAGGCGGTTCTAACAGTCTAAGATAGGAGGTATTGGACTTTCGACGCACGGTCTAGATCCAATACAAAGTTTCAAAGTGGTCCAGAGAACAAACTTGCTTAGAGTTTGATCCGAGGTTATATAGTATTTTAGAGTCATTGGTTCTACTCGATTTGGGTCTTGTAGAACGTATTTAAAGTGATCAGGGACTATTTCCCAGCTACTCTAGCGTTGCGCTAGCTAACTTAGTCATATTTTCTAAAAGAATTAATTCTACGCAATTTCGGGTCGAGTTGGTACTCGAGTCCAAGTACGGATTTTTCACGGGTGTTACATTATGAACCGTTCGAATTTGACACCCATGCTTGTATAGGACCCACATATGTGTAAAACCCACCTTGCACTAATGAATATACACTGTTCAGACCTGGATGTTTGAATCCTAACCTGTTGAAATGGGCTAGAAAACCCCTTTTTTGCATGCCATCTCTACACCAAATGCATTTATGTGATACATACATATATTTTATGTGGGCCCATTACAGCTCGCAGATCTATAGGCCCCACCTTTATATATGAAATTTATCCATGCCATCCAAGGGAAAACTCAACCTAAGGGCCTGAGCAGAGATGTGGGGCTGGTCTAATGATCAAGCGGGCCATGTCTCATTCAAGTACAGTAGTGTCACGGCTGGGCCTGGGAGCCCCTTTGATGAGAACTAAAACCATGGTGATATCAGATCATCCAACTGACCCTGGTGTTCTAAAAACCTTAGATGATGATCTAATATGAACAAAACTTCCTTCAGGAAGGTATCCAAGTATCATGGAGCCACTAACTACCTACAGGGGTTTGCATCTAGGAACATGCTACAAAAGCTCAGGTGATGATTCTTCCCCTTAAGCTTTCCATCTTCTCTTTAGCTTAAGTTATAATTAATATCTCTCTCTTATAATCACATGTGTTAGCTGGTGAAAATTGAATTGCTATATTGCCTGCTTAATGATCATCCTGTATATTTGTTCATGCTTGTGAATTATTTATGTATTGCTTATGAACTTTAAACTGGTACATTAGTGGAAAACTCCCACCTATAAATGTACGCCCACACTTGGGATGTAACCTGACTGGTTGTGATTAAAATGGACCTTCGACTTAGTGGTTATTGAGTGGTGGTCTAAATGGATCATTGATGTGGGCCTACCATCTAGGGTTGTTGTGTCTAACGATTTTCAAGGATGGTCTTTTATTGCATGGTTTTGATACTCACCCTATGAGGCCTATTTTGATAATTGCCCTATGTGGCTTGTTTGACATCGCCTTGTGTGGCTTTGTGTTGGTATTTTTCCTATATGAGTTTGATATTTTATACCATGTAACCATGCGATGTTAAGCCCCATATATTGTAATATGATTGGTCACTAGTCTACGAGTTTCCATTAAACATCCTAAGATGGTAGTCTCATGAGCCGAGGATGGTGGTATGGGACCTATGCCCGAGCTGTCAGCCTACGCTGGGTCATGTGCTCCCCGTAGTGACCTTTGAAGTTATCTAAATTGGCTAGTTGTAAATGGACTAATAATGACTTGGCTAATCATGCATACATGGCATGTATTGTTCTGACTAGATGATGTTTCCCAGGTTCGATGATTGTATGGGTGACGGCCCACTATCCACACGGATGAGCATCCCTGGGGCGTGATTGCATACTTTATGCATCCATGCATTTAATAAGACCTGCATCATGTATCATTTTGTATGCCTTGTTTTATAACTATGCTTACCTAATATAGTGGTGTGTAATCTTGAGGGAAATTCACACTAAGTTGGCCACTCATTCATCAAATATATAACCGTACAGGTAGCATAGGTGGCCCTGATGATGTTCACATTCATATTGGTAAGGAATAGGCTATGGTCGACATGGGTACATGATTATATTTGCTAAGAGCTGCTGCAGGATTTTACAACCCAAGATAGTTACAAATTTACCTTGTTTCACATGTAATGTTATTTTATTTTGTATTCGTAAGAATGGAGACATTGGTTTGTATAAGTCATTATGAGCACTCTCTTGTCTACTCTAAATGAAGTTTGAATTTTTTCTTTATGGTGATTTGTCCACTCTACGCTCATCTGCTTACTCTGATAAAAGAAAAATATTATATCTGACCATCCTTTAAGGTTAACACTCCGATTTTTGGGACATGAGTCATGTACTCAGGTCATGAAAAGTTGGGGTGTAACACAAGTGCTCTCACATTTTCAAATGTCTAGAAATCAAACCTCGTGTTGATGAAATCAGAGTTCAAAATTCGATGACATTGACGCATGTTTGATTTGCTCGACTAGCTGGCAAAAGGTTTCAAAAGTGTTTGACATTTGAGTTCGTGTCATCGAGCGGCCAGTCGATGCTATCGAGAGTATACGCTCGATGATATCAACCCTGCTCGATGATATTGAACTCTGTAAAAAATGAGACCATTTTATATCCATTGGAACCTTTTATCTATTTAATAAGAGATTGCCCTTGGTTGTTTGTAGAGAAAATAAAGAGTGCTTTTGTGTGTTTAACCCTAGATCATACCCTAAGCCTTTTCTCTCATGGAAGTTCATCCTCCAATCCATCCTCATCATTGACATTCAATAAAGTGGATTGGGGAATGAACTTCCGCATTCAAGGATCCTGCAACTACCACCTTAATGGCAAATCATTAAGCTAGGATGCCTTGAATGCATAGGTGATTAGAATCCCTCTATCTCCCTTATAAGAAAATATTTAATAGAGTAGGATTCCATTATAACCTTGACCCAACCCGTCCCCATGTATTGGTACATCATCTGAGTTGCGGTTCAAGGAAGCTGAAGATTCTTCGTCATCAAAGGAGGAGATCTCATTAACGCACTGAAAGGGGCTCATCTACTTATCTGAAAGTTATTAGAATTCAGAGGACCCTTATGATCATTCCTTCTGTAGGATTAGGTCTAAAGTGTTTCTCACCCCTTACAAGTCCTCATAGGAGGCCTTCGACGGGAGCATACGTGGTAGGTGCTTTGTGTTGACCCTTGCTCTGTGGAGAGTATAAACTCTTAGGTCCCTGTGTAGTTCCTTGACCTGTGTGGTTTAAAACTCCAGTGCTTTATGTTGACCCTTGCTCATGGGAGCATAAAATGGTGAGGTTCGTTAAGTGGATCCTTGGCCTGTGTGGTCTAAAACTTGGGTGTTGTGTGTTGACCCTTGCCCATAGGAGCATAAACTATGTTGTGTAGACACGTTTTCTCTGCCTAAGTGTAGGTTGTACTAGTTAGAGGTGAAACTGATTAAAAACCTCTAGTTTGAGGTGAACCTATTATGAAACCTCTTTTAGTGAGATCCGGTACACTCAAGGGTTGAGTGCATCTGCCGCAAGTGGAGTAGACAAGTAGTCGAACCACTATAAAAATGACTGTGTTTAAGATTGTTATTGTCTTCTATTTTTTGTGTGATTTCTTTAAATGCTTTCATACTTGATCACACCTCACACACACAGTCACATCCATCATAAACTGCTTTGCATCTTGTTTATCTCTCAAATAGTTTTATGATTGGATCTTCTATTAGGCTTGGAAGCCATTAGAGTTACTCTGAAGAAATCCTGATGCATACATATTTTCTTAGGATAAGAATGATAGGATTTCAAATTGTCATAAAATATTAAAAAGTCCTATTCACCCCCTCTAGGACATATTGGCATATTCCTACTTCAACTAAAGTGGTCATTACCACATTTTAATGAGCACAGATGTCTGAGCTTACCTCTTCTCCTTGGTCAGTCCATTTTTACCCGTAACAGTAGGCTCGGGAAGTGACTCGGTTTAATAAGGTTGGACTATCTTGTGTGTGAGATTTCGAGCCTGTATGTCATTAATTCAGAATAAGGCGGTAAGAATAGGGATCAAAGTGTATTTTTAATGATGGTACGACATGCTCGAGGTAAGGTGCACTGGTAGGGCACCTGTTCGGCTCCCGACTTATGGGGAGTGGACGTATGACATCTCATGGAAAGTCGGGTCATCCATTGAGTGGGGAACTCCATGTAGCCACACGCAAGTGTCTAAGAGCCTTTTTGGCTACCACATAAAATGCGAGCACTTACTTATGCATGGCCAAGTTCCTTATAAAAGGGGAATGCCCTAGCAGGGTGAGGGCATTTGCTTCCGCTACCTATATCGGTTGTTGCTACCCACCAGACTTGGCAATTTTCAGTAAATCAGAATCCCTTCCCTTTGGCGAGCTAAGCTTCTCCTAGTCTTCTTCATTTCCCCTTCTCTTTCATTTTTCTTCTTGTTGTTTCCATTTTCTAGCCAAATTCTTAATTCGTTGGAGAACTTAAGGACTGGGACTGGCTGAAGGAAGCTTTACGTGATCCACCATCTCCGATCATGATGATGAGCGATAGGGAGATCACGCCTATTCTAAGGGCGAGGGCTGTAGCTCAGTTCTCTGCCAAGTTACTCGTGGGAGTTAAGGCGGAGGTAGCTCCAGTAAGGGAAGAGGCAACCCCATCTTCCACAGATTATGAGAGGGTCAACCCAATTGAGTCGAGTCTGAGGGAATCCAACCTAGTGTGGATCAGGTTGAAGTACTCCGACACTTGGCAAAATTCTGAACTCGGTGGTGCTCCGAGCTCCCACACTTGGCAAAATTCTAAGTAATCCCAAGGAGGGCGAAGTAGCGATATCTAGTCACCCTACAGTGCGGCCTGAGGTGCCCCTTTCACCACGTCATTTGGGAGGTCGTCTCACATCTGAGGTTTGCCCTAGGTTGGATAATTCTAAATGTCTGGAGGGCTTTGGTGGGGGATTTCATTCTGTGGTTCCAGCTCGGACAACCTGAGCTGACTGCGAATGAATTACTCCACTTGTACGAAGTGAAGGGCAGCCCTTTCCATACTGGTTGGTACTATTTTTCCACCTAGATGAACAAGGCTAAGGGATTTATTACAAATGTCCCAACATCCAATAAAAAATGGAAGAATAAATGGTTTTGGGCATCAAGGGACTGGGAGGCTCCGACGACTGCTGGGTTGCGACCTCGAGTTACCACCCTCTTTACCCAACCAAGTCGGGTATATCCAAACTGTTGTCTTTTCAGTATACATTCATGATATTTTACCTCTAATTATAGTGGTCTTTGGATACTCTGTCGAATCATCCTTCCTTAGCAACCAACTTTGAGTGCAATCAGATCGTGCGCGCTAGGTAGGTGGAGGCTTCGATAAGATCTTAGAAGCTGTTAATCACCCCTGAGCTTCTTCGTCGGTCAGGTCTTGCCCCATCTATACCAAGTACATTCAAGTGATCTCTTAAGGGTTTTAGAAGTTATTTCATTTCCTTCAATACTGATTAGTTACTTTTATTATGCAAAGATGGTTGTTCATGCTCGTTCCAGCAAACGAATTTATGTTCCTTCTAACGTCGAGCTTTCTTAGAAGAAGTCCTCGAAGAAGAGAGCTATCGTTCCTCTTGCTAGGGTGCATGGGATGATTTCTTTCAGTGCGATGAAAGAGAAGTCAAGCTCGGGCTCAAACTAACTCGCGACAGGGTGGACGAGCTTGGCTACCAACAAGAGGAGTGCTTTAGTTTCTCCTAGCACCACCACCACAAACCTACCATCAGCCTCAGAAGCGGTCGATGCAGATCAACAGGAGGCTGTCTCAGTAAGGGAAACTACCCCTGCTACTATCCCGTAACCCCTTGAGGCCCAAGCAGATATGACCTTTAGGGATCATCCTCCCACTATGCAGGTCTAGGCAGGCACCTTGTTTGGTCACCAAGGGAGCTGAGCCTGAGAGGGCTCTCAATCTGAATCCACCTACACGACAGGTCTCCTTCCATGGATAACTTGGAATGTCACTGATGTTGAGATCACTAAGGCGATGGAAGTTCACCCGGTCACCACCATGGGTTAGGTGGCCACATTTTTCTATAAGGTTTATCTTTACCCTCTTCTTGTAGTTGTTTTTATACTTGAATTTTTTCTGATGTGAATTTCTTTTTAGTTCGGCCCAGTTGTCTTACAAGCCCGTTGTGAAATGATATGCGTCGGGAAGGAGTGCGAGGAGGTAGTGGCAAGTCTTGTAAACAAAGCCGTTGAGGCTGAGCAGCTTCGATCCACCTTAGAAAAATCTGGGGAGGAGCTTGCAGTTCTGAAGATCTAGGTGGACCTGAAGATTCTTAAGGCTCAAGTGGAGGAGTCCCAGAAGGAGAGGGATCAAATGAAGATTGAGCTGGAGGTGGAACAATCACTTTTGAAGGTAGCTCAGGTGAAGGTTGGCAAGTGGAAGGCTGAATTGACTGAGATGAAGGTCAGTTTAATAGTAAAACTGGTTAAAGCTGAGGTGCGCATCTTGACGGCTCGATCAAAGGTGGTGGAGGAATTCAAGGCCTCTAAGAAACGAGCTGAGGAGAAAGAGTTAATGTATAATTTTCGGTATGAAAAATACCTTGAAGATGTCATGGAAAAATACCTTGAGTTCGACCTTAGTATCCTTAAAGATAGTCCTTCCAAGGACCCGACCTCACCAGAAGCCGAAGGCAATCCCCGTTGAAATTGAGCAGTCGACCTTGGCGGAAGCCGAGCATACTCCTCTAGGGGACTAGCCTCTTTTTGTATTCCTCCTCTTTCACTCATGTAATGTCTTTTTCTTATCAATGAAAATATAATTTTTTATAGCAATCGTTATGCATGGAATTATAAGTAGATTTAACAGGTCGGTTAGCTGCACGTTGGTCATAGTAGTAGGTCAAATATATTAGTCAAGTGGGAGCATTGGGGGTGAACTCTTGAGCTCTTCCCTTTATTAAGGGAATTCTACCCTCGTAGAATAGATAGATTAGTTACAATGACCTCTTCCTAAAGGGCCGAATAGTTTACTTAAGAGGATTATTTTCCCTTGCATTAAGAGAAATCCTCATAGTAGATCGCACAGTCCTAGTAGCGTTTATTAATTAGTAGTCTGACCTCTTCTTTAAAGGTCAGACCACCAGTGAGAGAATTATTTTTCCTTGCACAGAAGGAAGTCCTCAGTAGATTATGTAGTTTGAATAGTGTAGACAACAAATATAATTTAAAATTTCTTGACTTTGGAATTTTTATTGCAAATTCTAAAAATAGGCATGTAGACTTCGACATAGTAGGTTAATTATTGTTGATTCCCAATAGTAGATATGTAGATTCTAACTTTAGATCTAGTCGGCCTTCACAGATAGTAGATCTTCAAATGCTCGGCATTTCATGGATGTAGCAGAGGTCGCCACTCCATGTCTTCAAGTCGATAGGTCCCAGGTCGGGTTATGCTCGTTATCTTATAGAGTCCTTCCCAGTTCAGTCCTAAAGTCCCTGAACTAGACTCCTTGATGTTTTGGAAGGTTTTACGAAGGACCAAATCTCCTGCTTGGTACCTTCTCACCTTTACTTTAGAATTGTAGAATTGGGTGACCTGTTGTTGCCTAGTCACAACTTTGAGTTAAGCTTGGTCCCTTCTCTCTTTGAGCAGATCAAGGCCCAAAGCCATCTACTCGGTATTCTAAGCTTCATTATAGGATTGAACCCATGTCGTGGAGAGCCCCATTTCGACTAAAACAATGGCCTCTACCCCAAAAGCTAGGAAAAATGGGTTTCTCCTATGGACGTTCAAGCAGTAGTTTAGTATGCCTAGAGTACATAAGGAAGCTCCTCAGTCCATGCTCTTTTGGCTTTCTCAAGCTTGGTTTTGAGTTAATTTTTTATAACTTTGTTGATAATTCTACTTGGCCATTGTCTTGAGGGTGTCGAGAGAAGCGTTTTGAACCTCGAGCCTCTCACACATGCCTTGGAACTGATCGTATGGGGTTTCCCATACTAGCATATGAAAATTTTCTAGATGAATTCGGTGATTTTATGCTAAAAAATCTTAGCCAGTGGTTTGGCCTCAGCCCATTTTTGTGAAGTAGTCAACCGCGATAATGACATACTTGGTTAACCTTTACCCGTAGGTAGTGGGCCGATGATGCATATCTCCCATTGAGCGAACGACGATGGTCCGGTCATGGGAGTTAGCTGTTCGAGAGGTTGATAAGGTATCACTATGAATCTTTAACATTTGTCACATTTATGAGTATACTGTTTGACGTCTTTCTGAATGGTCGGCCAAAAGTACCCTTGTCGGACGACCTTATGGGCAAGAACATGACTATCAGAGTGGATGCCGCAAATTCCCTTATGTATCTCCTTCAAAACATAATTGGCTTCTTCATCTCGAAAGCATCGTAGGTAGGGCAAGGAAAACCCTTTCTTGTAGAGGTTGTCTCCCACCATGGTATACCGAGTTGACCTAACCTAAATTTTGCGTGCCTCAAGATTATTTTTGGGCAAGGAACCTTCCTGGAGATACTTGATGATTGGATCCATCTAGCTCGGGGCTGAGCTGATGGGGCAAGTGACTTTTGGGTCAGACTCACCAATGCTTGGGATAAATAAGAGCTCGATGGGGATTTAGTTCGGGATGTCATCCTCTTCTACTGTGGCCAAATTCACCAGTGCATTAGCTTTAGAATTCTCTACTCTGGGGACAAGAATGACTTCATATTTTTGGAAATTGTTAATGATTTGTGGGCCTTCTGAAGATAAGCGGTCATTTTTTTATCTTCCTTGGCCTAGTACTTATTGGCGACCTAGTTGACAATTAGTTGCGAATCACCCTGGACCTTTAAAATTTGAGCCCCCATTACCACTACCAGTCTGAGCCTGAAGAGCAGTGCTTCATACTCTGCCACGCTATTCAATGTTTAAAATTCAAATCTTAAGGCATATTATGTGCAGGTCTGGCCGGATGCCTTGAGGACTACCCCGACCCTACTGCCTTTAGAGTTGGATGAGTCATCGACGTGTAATGTCCAGGTTGGTGGATCAGGCTCGATCACCAGATCAGCTTTGGTAAGTTGGTTGGTTTCACTGCTCGGACTAGTTTCCATGTTTTGGCCATAGGTAAACTCGATAATGAAATCAACCACTGCTTAACCTTTGATGGTGGTCCGGGGCTGATATTTGATGTCAAATTCACTAAGCTCAATTACCCATTTCCTGAGTCCCCTCGACACCTCAGGCCTCTAGAGTGCTTTACAGAGAGGCTGGTTAGTCAGGATTATGATTGTGTGGGCCTGGAAGTAAGGATGGAGGCGATGAGACGACATGACCAAAGTTAGGGTGAGCTTCTCGATGTCTGGGTACTTGGTATCGGCTAGTACCAAGGCCTTGCTGATGTAGTACACTGGGAGCTGCTTCCCCATTTCTCCCAGATAAGGGCTAAGCTAACCGCTACGACCGAGACTGCCAAGTATAACAGTAGTGGCTCTCCTTGCTTTGGCTTGGAAAGTAACAGAGGCGATCCTAAGTATTGTTTGAGCTGTTGGAAGGCCAGCTCACAGTTCTCAATCCATTCTACCTCCTGTTTTCCTTTCAACTGTTGGAAGAAAGTGAGGTACTTGTTAGTGGCCTGGAAGACGAAGTGATTGAGGGCGACAACCCTTCCAATGAGGCATTGAATTTCTTTCATTGTCCTTGTCAAGCTCATATTTAGCAAAGCTCAAATCTTGTCGAGATTTTCCTCAATCCCACTTTGGTTAACCAGAAAGCCAAGGAATTTTCCCAAGCTAACACCGAAGGCACACTTGCTTGTGTTCAGCTTCATCTTATATTTTTGTAGGATTGCGAACATCTTCTCGAGGTCGACGGTATAATTTGTGGCTTTAACACTCATGACAAGCATGTCTTCAACATAAACTTCCATGTTGTATACAATCTGTTGAGCAAACATCATATAGACCAGCTGCCATTACGTAGCTCCAGCATTTTTTCGCTCAAAAGGCATCACTCTATAGCAGTAGAACGCCTTGTTGGTGACAAAGGTGCTCTTCTACTTGTCATGGGGGTGCATGGTGATCTGATTGTAACCAAAGTACGCATCCATGAAGCTCAAGAGCTCGTTCCATGAGGTGCTGTTGACCGGCTGGTTGATCCTTGGAAGAGGAAAACTATCCTTGGGATAGGCCTTGTTGAGGTCTTTGTAGTCGACACAGACCCACCATTTTTTGTTGGATTTTTTCACTAAGACAACGTTGGTGATCCAATTGCGGTATTAGATCTCCTCAATGAATCTGGCTTCTAGGAGCTTGCCGACCTCCTCTCTAATGATGACGTATCATTCTAGTTTGAACATTTGTCCCTTCTGCCTCACTGGTTGGTGGTCGAGATCAGCGTTTATCTTGTGGACCATCACTTCTAAGCTTTTGTCGGGCATGTCGTAGTGGGACCAGGCGAATATGTCAATATGGCATTGAAGGAGGTCTATGATCTTATTTTGCAGATCTAGAGCTAGCGATGAGCCAGCCTGTACAGTGTGGGTCGGGTTGGAATTACTGAGGGGGATGGCTACGAGATCTTCCACTAGAGACCCTTTCTCAACTGACTCTTCCCAGGGATCGAGGGAAGTGATGGCCATCATGCGATGTTACGTCCTTAAGGTCGTGGAGTAGCACTGATGAGCTTTCTGCTGATCTCCTATGACCTGCCCGACATTATGCTCAGTCAAAAACTTCATGGTGAGGTGGTATGTGATACTACCGCTCATATGACATTGAGGGACGATCGTCTACGGATGACATTGTGGACGAAAGGCAGTTGACCACAAGAAAGTCGATTGTCATCGTCTTCTAGTTTTGTCCCTCTCCCATAGTGACCGGAAGCTGTATAGACCCCTCAGAGGTGACTCTGTTTCCTTCAAATCCGAGTATAGGAGTTTTGATAGGTCATCGACCCCCATTTTTATCGTATGCGTTGGTGAAGAGGATGTCGACTGATCTGCCAGTGTCCATCATAATTCAAAACACCTTACGAATGGCTATGGTCATAACCACCACTAGGACATCGTCATGGGGATGGTAGATTCCTCAGGCATCCTCCTCGGTGAATGTCAGCTTACAGGAGATCAATTTTTATTCTTTTGGAGGTCTATAGGTGAGGTGGACCTAATGTTACGAACTGTTGGGGCTGATGATCTGGGTTTGATCTTTTCATGCTTGGTTCGAGTCTCCTCCTCCTGCAAGCCCACCAAAGATGGTTCAGATTTCTCTTGTAGCCTCGTTATTGTTCCCATTGTTGGGTTGCTCATTCTTTCGATCTGACTGTTCTTCCCTCCTACTGATATACTTACACAAATGTTCGTTGCAGATGAGGGCTTCAATTTCTTCTTGAAGGTTGAAGCAATCGCTGGTGGAATAGCCATGGTCACGGTGGAAGTGGCGGTACTTTCATTTATCCTACTTATCGGCATCAGTCGTCATTTTGTTCGTTCATTTGAGGAGTTGTTTTTCCCAAACTTTCATGAAGACTTGCTCGGACATAGTGTGGGGGGAGTGTAAGAGTGAAATCTGTTATCAAGTTGTCTGCTTGGACTTTGACCCCTAGTCGAATCATCGTCTCTTCTATGCTTGTTTCTAGGAGCCAACTCTTATTCCTCCTTCCTCCATTTTTTCCTGGTCAAGGTTCCTCCACTCCTAGTGGCTTTCCATGATCTAAAAAGCACCTTAGCATTAGAACAACTTCTGAGTTCGGTTGAGGAGATTAGCCAATGTCATTGGGGGATTCTACCAAGTGAGAAGAGGAACCTGCTCTCTTTCAGGCCGGCCATCATAGTGGCTAGGGTGATCTGATCTAAGTAACCCTCCACTTACATTGCTTTTAAGTTGAAGCGCTTAATATAATCCTTCAGCAGCTCATCCTCCTTCTGGGTGATGGTGAGGAGGTGAGTTGTTGGATTTTGCCTTTCTTTTCCTCTGATGAATTTGGTAATGAAGGCCTTATTGAGCTGCGTGAATGGACTAATAGACTTTGGTTTTAATTGCCAAAACTATTTTTGAGTTTCTCTTGACAGAGTTAAGAAGAATGCTCAGCACATCACTGCTGTTGAGGCACCATGAAGCTTCATCCACGCCTTGAAAGATTCTAGATGCTTCGTTAGGTCGTTAGACTTGGAATAAGGAATAATCTGTGACATCTTGAATCTGGACGGGAGCTAAGCTTGCATGATATCGTTAGTGAATGGTGACTCAGTTTCCTTCAACATAGCTTCTATCAAGGTCAGAGCGTGCGCGCAGTAGGCTTATCGTATGTTGCTGATCTGACCTCGTAGCTCATTGAGTTCGGCTTCCCAGGGGTTCTCATTCTCAACCAATGTATCGGGAGCCTTACCATGCCTCTTCATCTCCAATGTATGATGTAAGTTGGAGGCAGCCAGTAGGGCAATTCCTGAGGCATTAGGGGGGGGGGGGGGGGGGGTGTGGTGGGGTTAGTGCATAGTTCAACACCTCATGAGTTTGTTTATTCCTCTAGGAGCCAAAGGGTGATTGAGGTGTTACAGAGACTTCAATAGTTGTTCGAGCACCAGCCTTTTAAGCCCCTTGGGTGGGAGGAGGATCATGTCGCTTTAACATCCTCCTTATCTGATTAATGTTATTGGTTAGTGCTTTGACTTGATGCTCCAAGGAGATAAGCCAACCTCCCTTAGTTTTGGGACCGCTACACTGGATTTGCGGGCACAGAATTAGCCTGAAGTTGGGAAGGTGAATCCCGATGGTCCACAGACTGTTCCACGAGTGCAAGGCTAGGTGCAACAACAGTGTTCTGAGCTTTCCTTCTCCCTTTCACCATTGTAAGATCACTATAGATGATTGGAATGACTTTCAATGTCACTTCCCATATACGGTGACAAACTGTTGATGCAGAAATCTAAATGTCCTCCTTAAACCACTCGAGACCTATAATAGAAGACAAAGATGGAGACCATGGTTACATGTAACACCCCAGATTTTTGTCAACTTGGAATTAGATGTCCTTAGGCAATGGGTCAACCATAACACTTTCAGAGCTCAATCCTAGAGTCTAAAAATCGCTTTTCAACCCATTTCCTTCAAAATCTCACCCTTCACCATCTCATTCTTCAAATTTCTCTAAGTACTTTCATATTAGACATAAATTCTAAAGTTTAAACGGTGAAGAACTATACTCAAACTAAAACTTATTATAAATGGTAAATACATGAATAAAATGGGATTTTGACTATTAAATTTTTAGAATCTCATAATATAGATAATTTATTTGAATATATTAGCTTCTCCTACCCCAAAATCATATACTGTACATCACGTAACTCATTTCAGTTTGCAAATAAGACCCGATAAATGCCTCGACGGACTCGTGGGCCTAAATGACTCAATTAGGAGGGACCCGAGGTGGGTCCCACATGTTTTTGGCATCCCCGGGGGGGAGGACCTCGCCCCTGGGGTGAGCCCTCACCCATATGTCCAGTGACCAGCGAGGGGCTCTCTGGTTTGGCGAGGCCTCGTCAGTACAGCGGTTGGGTGGCCCATTTTTTATATTTTTTCTATACATTTTGTCCAACTTTGAAAAATTATATCTCCCTCGTTATAACTCTGATTTAGGTGATTTAAAAATTATATTGAATATAAATGAGTCTAATTTTATATAAAAATAATTTAAAAATATAATAAAATATTTAATATAGATTAAAGTAGGTCGTTGTGACAACTATCCGAAAATTACTCGTTGGATAGCTGTTGTTTCTGGAATTTTTAAAATTTTTTTACAATACAAAATCTCATGAAATTTGGTGGATATGGGATAAACTTTATTATGAACTACTAAAAAAATAATTAAAATAATATAATAACTAGAAGTGCTAAAAATAGGGCATAGAATGGCCCTAGGACCGTATTCTGCCATAATTAGGGTAGAATTTGGTTAAGTACTAAACTGAGTACTCAGTAGAATTAGCTTGAACCACTTTAAATATGAAATAAAAGACCTAAAATGAGTATTACCACTAATTCTATGTTACCTAAAAACCTAGGATCAATCTCTAAACCCAATTGCTCTTGGGAGCATCGTGAGACTTCGTATCGGACCTGGACCGCACGTCGAAAGTCCGATTACCTCGAAACTATACGGTTATGACCGTCTTGTTGGACTTGAAGACTACCATGAAAATCAAGTCTAGATGGTATCCCATGACTATTTTCTTGAGCCCAGAGTAAAGTGAATGAGAAACGTGAATTTCTTTAGAATTAAATTCGAATTTAAGTAATCTGAGTCGTGTCGCTTGCGGGCCAAATATAATGATTCAGACCATCAGAATCTGACCCAATTACACCCTTAGATCAGGAGAAATGTCCCACACATGTCAGTGAACTTGTGGCCCTAATTGAGTTCCGGTGACCGTTGAACTGAAACTGGTCCGCCATGTCTGATCTATAAACCTAATCAGACTAAAAACTCAGCTTGACCTAGATCCATGGCTAGGGAGCTTAAGTCTAACTGTATTCCGCAAAGGGACCTCCAAAAATGCTCCGTTGAGTCAAAACAGATGAGTTTTGGCTATAACTTAAGTATACCTTGGCCATGGGGCCATTTCCATCAGTCCTGGGCCTATATAAAGGCCTAAACCCATCCCATTTCTATTCTATATGATTTTGTTAAAACCCTAGGAGAGAGAAGAGAAGAAAGAGAGAGAAAGTGAGAGAGAGAGTTGGGGTTTTGTCCTTGGATCCTTCCTTATCGCTCCACGGGCTAAATCATCGCTTCTGTATCGCTATTTCAGCGATTCTAACTTCGTTCTTAGGTAAGGAATCCTAACCCTAATTGGTTTTAGGGATTTGAATAGAGTGTAGGGTGAATAACTAACCTATTTCATGCTACAGGTTGCCATCATGCCGTAGATAAAGACTTATGGTTTAAACTGAATTTGTTACGAGTCTACCGGTGTAAGGTGCAGACTATAGATGTTTTAGGCTATAGTTTTCAAGGTTTTCAATGTCAGTTAATGATTTATGACTGACTTGATTGCTATCACAAGAGCTTAGATGCAAGGATTTTCATTTATTACATATATACGTGACTATGTTGAATATAATGTATTTCATGTGTTTGTTGAAATGTTTGAATGAATATAAAATTATGATTTGTGCTTGTTACAATTGATGTGGGGGAATACATGATTGTTATACGCATGACAACTCCTATATGGAAGGATTTGCCATACCATGTGGTATAATTAATTTATTACAAGTATGTAATGTGTGTAGTCTAAGTGCTTGTAAAAATGTCTGAATGAATATAGAATTTGGATAGGTGCATGCCATGATTATTAACTATGAATATATGCTTATTGTGTATGTGGAAAATCCTTTGAAAAAGGGGCTTACCAAAATATATATTATAACTAGTCCAATACATGTATGTTGAGATGTGTAGCCTATGTGTTTGATAAAATGCCTGAATGAGGAAATTCTTATCTTTATGTAAGTAATGAGGGCATTGAGATAGGATTTTTAACTCCCTTACTTGTAGTTACAGTTTCCTTCATGTATCCTATCTTACTATTATGTGCTTTATGTATGGGATGCCTACATATGATAACATGTACAGTATGAGTTTTTTAGAATGCTCAATGCAATTTTGTAACACCCTGAAAATCAGGGGTCGTGTATAAACTCAACTCCCGAGTTCCAGACCGTCACTTATGCAACAAAAATGGTTATGATTTAATGTTGTCTGATGTAAAGCATTCACATGAGTAAAAGTATACCAAAACTGCAATTCATACTTCAGATCCAGTGATAAAAGCAAGCGGAAGACTAAACAATATATATATCACTGTATGGAAAAACAAAGTAAATCTCATCTGTCTCCAAAGTATGACTACATCTCTGAGCCTCATATATATACAAATGAACAAAAATAAAGTGTTCAAAATAGTCCCACTGATGTCCCCTCGATCCAGGTCGCCTACGGGAAGCCGTCGTGATACTGCATATACGAGAACTCATCCTGGTCCTCGTCGATCTCTGGCTCCACCTCCTGGATCTCGGCCTCACCTGCATCTACAAAAGGGTCTGGTGGGTGTTGCAAACACCATCCCGTAACGTGGGAATGAGTGATCAACTCAGTGGAATCATAGAGCAAAGATTAGCATGTTCACAATTCAATCACGCGATAATAGTAAAGCAGTAAATCAGACAATCCTAATACTGTTGTTAATGCAAGATGATATGA
Organism: Magnolia kwangsiensis; assembly: GCA_037074715.1. Taxonomy (NCBI): domain Eukaryota; kingdom Viridiplantae; phylum Streptophyta; class Magnoliopsida; order Magnoliales; family Magnoliaceae; genus Magnolia; species Magnolia kwangsiensis. The sequence continues at coordinate 78,395,803 of CM073577.1, read as the reverse complement.
CGTGATGTATGCCCTCACCAACGATCACCCTCATGCGGCAACATCTTACAACCGCGGCATGCCACACTCCCTAGAGTGCTCCACATCTTCCAAGCACATGCAATGCTATGGTGATATGATTTCCAAGTTGTTATTAGTCCATTCAAACAGCAGAATTAGGAAACTAAGGTACTTCCCTTATATCAATCCCAATACAGATCCTGTCTAGGGTCGTCACTCCTAGTAATCTCATACGATTGTGTATTTCGTAGGTCACTGCAAGGGCTGCCAGGGCTGTTGCTCGCACTCGTTGCACCGCTCCCCCATCACCTTATCAATACAGGCCTACCGTACTCTACTGCAACGGAAGGGTCGTCGCCTCCCGTGGACTCAGAATACGCTCGCGGTCACTACAAAGGGCTCGTCGCCTGATCAGTGTAGGCCGACAGCTAGAATATAGTGTCCCATACCACCATAATCTGCTCACGCGTTTAGGTGCTCACTGGTCACTACGGGGAGGTTTGTGGCCCCAGCATAGGCCGACAGCTCGACCACGGTATCCCATACCACCATGCCTGGCTGAGTCTCATGAGCCACCATGGTAAGCAAGGTTTACAGGTAAGTTCAGTACCCTAGGGCAGTAGGCCTTCAAGACAGCAGTAGACCACGGTATCCCATACCACCATGCCTGGCTCATGAGTCTTCATGGATCAAGGTACCATGGTTAACAAGGTTTACAATGGTAAGTTCAGTACCCTAGGTTCAAGCAGTTATGACACATACAAGGTGAACATACATCGGCCAGTCGGGTTACTTGACGGGCTCGACTAGCGCGATCGCATCTAAAGTCGAACGACATGAAGTGCATAAAACACTTCGCGTGGCCTAACCACTGCCGCCAACTCTAAATACGAATCACGTTCATTGACGCGTCGTTCGTGGCTATGACCAGTCAGCCACGAATTCGCTCGGTTACCGACTGCCTGGACTAAGTCAAGTCCCACACATCTATGGAATCACATTAGCAACATATGCAAAGGTATTGGAATTGAAACAGGATCATGTGAGCATGTTAACACATGTTATAATATTCAACTTAAGCAAATCTTCAACCACATACATTCCATGCATGTAATGCAATCATGCATAAGGTCAACATGTAGGAAGTCATTTAGGTCAGCATCAATCTCAAACTACTACATAACATCATTTAATTCAATACATACTAATACAAGCATTTATACAAACACATACACTACACACTTAAGTCTACATATAGTATGTCAACCCAAAGTGCGCAACTAGGCGAATCTCTTTGCCGAACTAATTATGCAAGCATTCCTAACTCCCTAATGCGGTAACAAACCATGTCAATCACGTCAGCAAAATATGCATGTAGACCGTACTTCCTACAAATGACTAAAATGCCCTAAATCTCATATTCTTCGTTAATTTACGAAACAGGAAACGGAGAGTATGTTGTACATGTCAAACGGCGATGCCGTCGATAATCTACTATTAAACGACATTGAAAGCGTTGTAAACCGTCAATCAAAGCGTCTAAAATCCTCACCTAGTCTCTTACGGTTGCGGGATTTTGAACGGAGCGTGTACGCTTCGTCTACGGCAGTAGGAGAACCTGATTTATGGAATACGTTAGCTAACATACTATGAATCTAGATAAACCCTAAATCAGCAAGTTTTAGGGTTATTTTATACCTGAAAAAGGGGAGAAATCACCAGCCAGGTGATTGGAAAGAAGTGCTGAAGCAGCAGCTGTCGGTGGCTCGGAAGCGGGAAAAATCCCTTCTTCTCTTTCTCTCAAACTCTCTCTCCTTTTCTCTAGGGTTTGCAATTTTTGGATGGGAGGGAGAAATGAGGGTTTCAACCCCTTTTATAAGCTTAAAAACGCCGGAAATAGGCTCCGGGACGAAGTTTACTTGGTGCCTATCCATTTCGGGGCTGTTTCGGTCCAAAAACTGCTTTCTGGTGGTCCCCTGGTCGATTGCGATCGGACTTAAGCTCATGTGTACCAGATGTAGCTCGTATTAAGTTTTCAGTCTGGCAGGGTTCGCAGATCGCACGTGGCGGACCAGTTTCAGTTCAGCGGTCACCGCACGTAGATCAGGGCTGAAAGTCTCATGATAATAAATAGAAATTTTTCCTGATCCGAGGGTGTAATCTGGATGAATTCTGATGGTCAGAACGCTTAATACTGACGCGTCAAGTCGTGTGCCAGATTTGAATTTGAAATTCCAAATCTGTCCCTATTCGCGGTCGCTTCAGTCCGGGTTCAACGAAATAGTCTGTGATTATCGGTTTGACTTGATTTTCGAGATGATTGTCAAGTCCAGCTGGGCGGTTCTATCGGTCTAAGATAGGAGGTATCGGACCTTCGACGCGCGGTCTAAATCCAATACAAAAATTCAATGTGGTCCAGAGGACAAACCCGCTTAGAGTTTGATCCGAGGTTATAGAGTATTGTAGAGTTGTTTGTTCTACTCGATTTGGGTCTTGTAGAACGTATTTAAAGTGATCAGGGACTATTTTCCAGCTACTCTAGCGTCGCGCTAGCTAACTTACACTTATTTTCCAAAAGAATTAGTCCTACGTGATTTCTTTGGCTATGGAATTGGGTTCTAAGCGATTTTTCAGGTGTTTTAGTTGACCCATTGCCTAAGGACGTCTAATCCCAGATTAGCCAAAATTCGGGGTGTTACAAATTTATTCCTGAAATTAGTTGTCACATGTTGCTTAACTATCGCATAGGAATGCCTACTATGTTTGGATATGATTGGGGCTACGATGTAGTCTAGGAAATCGGTAATGATTCTCAAATTAGTGGTCGAGGTTATCTTGCCACAATTGATGCGTTCGATGAATCTGAGTCATACATGGATCGTCGACAATGGTACCTTGTCGATTAATTCAGCGTATACTCGTATCAGTTGAACTCGTCTACTAAACCGATTGGCCCAATGTACGTTCATCTGTATGGACACCACTGCTTGAACCTAAGGTACCAAACTTACCAGTGAAAAGCCCCTTTAACCTTGGTACCTCGATCCGCTAAGACTCATAAGCCGGATATGGTGGTATGGGACACCGTGGTCGAGCTGTCGGCCTACACTGGGGTGACGAGCCTCCTCGTAGTGACCAGTGAGCAATCTAAACTCGTGAGCTGAATACGGTGGTATGCGACACTGTATTCGAGCTGTCGGCCTACACTGATAAGGTGACGAGCCCTTTGTAGTGACCTCGAGCATACTCTGAGACTACATTAAGGGGATGAGATTTTTTACAGCAACCAGAGTATAACTAGGCCTGCATTGATAAGGTGACGAGCCCTTTGTAGTGACCTAGAACCATAACATCGTATGAGATTGACTAGGATTGACGACCCTAGAATGGATCATTGTTCGAGAATTGATATGAGGGAGGTACCTTAGCTTTCCAATCCTGCTGTATGAAAAAGACTAATAAGAACTGGGTAATCACGTTCATGCACTGCATTGCATGTGTCGTTTGGCATTAGGCAGAGCACTGAGGAAGTGACTGACATGCGTGACCGTGAGATAAAGATCGCAGAGGGAGTGCAGGCGAGGGCATGCATCATTTATGCATACCATTCTTGCATTAACTAGAGTACTTAGGGATGTTTGATTGTGTTTCTTTATCATTACTGCTTGACTGAATTGATAACATGTTAACCTTTTCTCTATTGTTCCACTGAGTTGACACTCACTCCCATGTTACGGGAAGGTGTTTGAAACACCAACCAATCCCTGTTTTAGTTTCAGATGATGGCGATGCTTGCGAAGCAGAGCCGGACTTGTATGATGATGAGGAGGGTTTCTCCTATATGCAGCTATCAGGCGGGTCTATATAGGCCATGTTCTAATCGACAGGGTTACAGGGTGGCTGATTTAGATGCCATTACAGTAGTTATTTTGCACTTTTAAAATACCCATGTATATTCATTTTGTTCATTTTGAAGTATATATGTATATAGTTAACCTGGTAACATGTTCACACTGTGGAGACTTACAATAGTTTATATATTTTATATTTTTATCACAGTCTTCCGCTTGTGAAATTTAACTGTCTCTAGAGTATGATATGCTGTTTTGGTCTAATCCCACTCATGTTTACTGCACTAATATGAACAACATTCAATCATCATTATCTATGTTGCATAAGTGATGTGTTGAAACTCGGGAGTTGAGCTTCTGCTCGACCTCCAATTTTCAGGGCGTTACATTACAGCAGGGGACCCTCTGATGCCAAAGTCAGACCGACAAGCTAGTCTAATAGAACATAAGGTTTTTAGGTGTGATTTGTGTGTTACCTTTCACCGTTGGGGATGCTCTTATTTATAGCTGAAAGGTACAGTGACATGAATGGTAATCTTCTTATTTAATAGGTTTATATTGTAAAGAGAATCATATCTCGAGCATGTCACGACGATCTTCCAAAATCTTCAACTGAGATCTTAGACAGGCCTGTGTCATGATTATCTTCCAAGAACTTCTACTAAAATCTCAGGAAGATCTCTTTAATAAGATCTAAGTAGTCAGAATCATAGCAAACATGTAGTAGTAGGATGAGGTCGAACATCCGAGGTGGCCTATATAGCCGTCCCAAGGAGTAGTTTACCTACCTGGATTCTCTAGCGAGTCGTGTCGAGTTCTCTCTCAACATTGGGTAGATCATCGACCTACCAACCTGCCTATGGACATCATATTCGAGCATTGAGGATGATCTCCCTTCCTTAATAGAATACAAATAAAATCAGGGATGTGTAACGTCCTGAAAAATTCTATACAAAGACCCGAGTACCACCTCAGGCAGAAATCACTAAGGATTGAATCCTTTAGAAATTAAATGAGAATGAACTAGTGCTAAATTAGATTACCTGTGAAATTAGTACCAACCACTTTAAATATGATCTGCAAGATCCAAAACTTGTAGAATTATTAACGCTACATTACCTCAAAATCTAGGAGCAATCTCTAAACCCAGTTGCTCTCGGGAGCATTCAGAAACTTCGTATCGGACCTGGACCGCAGGTCGAAAGTTCGATAGCTACGAAATTATACAATTGTGATCGCCTATTTGGACTTGACAATCACCTCAAAAATCAAGTCCAGATGATGTCCTGGGACTATTTACTTGAGTCCGGAGTGAAGTTTGTGAGAAACGTAAATATCTTTAGAAAATAAATCCGAAATTAAGTAATCTGAGTCGTGTCACTTAAGGGCGATTATAAGTATTCAGATCGTCAGAACTAACCCAAATTCACCCTTGGATCACGAGAAATGTCCCACACATGCCAATATACTTATGGCCCTGATCGAGTGTCGGTGACCATTGAACTAACATTGGTCCACCACAATCGATCTGTAAACCCGATCAGACTGAAAACTTAGCTTGATCAAGATCTAATATCAGGGAGCTTAAGTCCGACCGCATTCAGTAAAGGGACCTCCAGAACTGCTCCGTTAGATCAGAACAAACCCGTTTTGGCTATAACCTAAGTATACCTTGGCCCTGGGGCTGTTTCCATCAGTTCTGGGCCTATATAAGGGCCTTAAACCCTTTCTCATTCACTCCATACGAATTTTGGGAAAACCCTAGGAGAGAGAAGAGAGTAAAGAGAGAAGGTGAGAGAGAAATTGGTGAAGATTCCTAGGATTCTTCCCTGCTAATCCACCTGCTGAAATACCAATCCCGTGTTGTTCTACTGGCGATACCAACAATGTTCTTAGGTAAGAAAACCTAACCCTAATCTGTTTTAGGGTTTTAGATGTTGTAAGTTATGAAATAGCTAACCTAGTTCATGCTATAGGTTGCCAATCTGTCGTTGACAAAGACAAAACATCTAAATTAAATCTGTTATGTGTTTACCGGCATAAGGTGCAGACTATATACATATAGGTTACGATTTTCAAGGCTTTCAATGTCGGTTAATGGTTTATTACTGAAATGGATGCTATTTCACATGCCAAATGCGATATCCGTTTCGTTTTACATATACATATGAATTATGTGGTATATAGAAAAATTCATGTGTTTGTTGAAATGTTTGTATACATTCGAAATCTGAATTTGTGATTGCCATGATTAACTGTCATAGGTACATGATTGTTATGTATATAACAACTCCTAGGCAAAAGGATTTGCCCAAATATGTAATATAACCAACATATGTGATGTATGTTGGTAAGTGTAGTCTAAGTGTTTGTAAAAATGTCTGAATAAGTTAGTAGTTAGTAAAGTGTGATTTTATAAGGGAGTTGAGATATGAATCCCAACTACCTTAACTGTGTGTATGATTTCATCCATGTACTGTATAACCCGTTGACTCATGTTTAACTGTGTGTATGATTTCCTCCATGTACTATATATTCATGATTAAGTTATATTCCATAGCATGCTCACATGAATGTAGAATTCAACTTGTGTATTCATTACTACTTGCCTATCTCATATGTTTAGTTATTGTGAATGCACATGGTTGGGACTATATCGTAGTCTAGGAAATCGGTAATAGGCCTTGTTCTGGTGGCTCAGGTTGTTTTTGCCACGCAGGATGTGTTCGATGAATCCGAGCCGTACTTGGGTTGTCGGCAGTAGTTAGGCCACACGAAGTGCTTATGCACTTCATGTCGATTAACTCAACGTGCGATCGTCCTAGTCAAGCTCGTTAATTAACCCGATTGACCAGATGTATGTTCACCATGTTTGGATGCTACTGCTTGAATCTAAGGTACCAAACTTACCGGTGAGACCCTGTTAACCTTGGTACTTCGATCCTCTAAGACTCATGAGCCAGGCATGGTGGTATGGGACACTATGGTTGAGCTATCGGCCTACGCTGTGAAATAGCGGTGAAGACCGCTTAAGTTGAAGTTGGAATATGTTAATATGTCCTAGAGGGGGGTGAATAGGACTTTTTAAAGTTTTAAAATGTATTTAAAAGTCCTGTTACACTAATCCTATCAGATATGCAATTCCTAGGATTACTCAAATATAACTTTACTGACTACCAAGCCTGGTAGAGGATCCAATCAAAAACTACTTAAAAGATAAACAATTTATAGATAAGATTGTGATGGATATGACTCTGTGTGTGTATAAGATGTGATTTCAGATGATTAGATATAAAGGCATATAAGGAAATCACATAAATGAAAGATAATACTAATCTTAAACACAGTCATTTTATAGTGGTTCGACTACTTATCTACTCCACTCCCAGCTGCCACAGTCAACCCTTGAGTGTACCGGATTTCACTAAGGAGGTTTCCCATGGTTCACCTCAAACCTGAGGTTTTAAATTAGGTTCACCTTCAACCTTTACAGAGATTTCTACTCGGTTCACCTCAAACCCTGGAGTTTTGCTGGCGCACTCCTAACCAGATGTTTATGCCCACACAGAGCAAGGGTCCACACAATGCACCCAGATGTTTATGCTCTCTACAGAGCAAGGGTCCACACAATGCACCCCGCACGTACACTCCCGTCGGAGGCTGCCTTCGAGGACTTCAAAGGGTGAGAAAAACTTAAGACCCAATCCTAGAAAGGAATGATCACAAGTGTCCTCTCGACTCTAGATACTTACAAATAAGTTGATGAGTCTCATCCAGTACAATGTCGAAGATCTCCTCCTTGTTATTGAAAGGTCTTCGGCTCCCTTGATCCACAACACAAAAGATATACCTATACTAGGATTTAGGTCGGGTCAAGGTTATGATGAAATTCCACTCTCTAAAGGTTTTCCTATTAAGAAGATAGAGTGATTCCAATCATCTATACATTCAAGGCATCCCAGCTTAATGATTTACCATTAAGGTAGTAGATGGAGGATCCTTGAATGTGGAAGTTCATTCTCCAATCCACTCTATTGAATATCAATGATGAGGGTGGATTGGAGGATGAACTCCCTAAGAGAAAGGGCTTAAGATAAATGATATGAAGTTTAAAACACTCAGAAGTACTCTCTTCTTTCTCTACCAGCAATAAAGGCAAGCCTCTCTATATATAGGCAAAAGGTTCCAACGGATATAAAATGGTCACATTTATGACAGAGTTCGATATCATCGAGTAAGAGTCGATATGATCGAGTGTATACTCTCGATTGTATCGATGATCCGCTCGATGGTACAAACTACATGTCATTCACTTTTAAAACCTTTTTCCGGCTGGTCGATGGGATCGAGACACACATCGATGTTATCGGATTTCAAACTCCGATTCCATTGATATATGGATCGATTTATCGATAGGTGAAAATAAGAGAGACAAGGCTTGAAGAATTTCAAGTTCTAAAGATATGATCGGGAAATTTGTATATCGATGAAATCAGAGTTTGTGTCGATGGGATCGATAAATCGTATAGATTTACCTATAAGCTTACTGGACAGTTTGTGTCCGGTCTCGATCCAATCGACCAAGTCTCGATATGATCGACATATGAATATCGATTTCTTGACTAGTCCTCCCGATCAATGTTTAAAACATTCTAAAATTTATGCTGGAGGAAACATGTGCCCACTATCGATATGATCGACTGACTTCCGATATGATCGATATTTGAATTCAGATTGAATCAGAAAGTCATCGATATATCGAAGCTGATAGAAGTTTTCTTTAGAAAAATAGGGGCACCGAAAAACTGCTTGTCAATATTATCGATCTACTTTCGATGGGATCGATATTTGAATATCGATGATATCAATTGAGAGTCCGATATATCGATAAATCGTCCAGATGAATGTTTGATTGCTGGACGCTTTTTATCCTCACTCAATTGTATTGATTGGGATGCAAAGGACATCGATAGACCAGGTCGATCATATCAAAAGGGGAATCGATATAATCGACAGGGTAAGAAAAACTTGAAGATTTTTCTGTTTGGTAAAAAGTTTTCTTACATAAAAACCCTAAGATGTTCTACTTATTTTTAAGGGTTTTAATCACCTGGTGTTTGGGGACATGGGTTGTGAGGCTATGATTTACCTATGACGAGCTTCCACACATCCAGTTGAGGCAGACACTTGGCTTAATCTTCCTGTTAGGCGCGATTGTCCGACTGACTCAACTTACACCGTAATTGACAAACCAGGGCACTAGTAGGTGCACTTTCAATCTCCCCCTTTGTCAATTACATGACAAAATACCCAAAACACCCTAGAAAAATATCTAGACAGATATATCCTAAATTGTATGTACATGCATTAACTCAATTTTATAAATTCTAATTACCCATGTACACAACCAGTAAGTTCTCCCCCTATCTGCAAAACTCCCCCTTTCTTATTGCAGCTGTTCCCCCTAACACCTGCAACAAATACGAGCACAAATATCCAATTTTTCATAGGGGTGTTTGTAATTTTTCTCCCCCTTTTTATCAGTCATTGGCAAAGGAATAATAAGTGATATTGACTGAAGAATTTAAGCGTATGGGAGAACCACAGTCAGATAGATGTATATAAATGCAAACAGTGTAAAGCATACATCATGAGTAGACAGTATGAATTTAATAAGGCACTTAAGGCATAAGAGAAACATGCAGTCCATAACCCTGAAACTTCATTAAACCAGGGAGGCATAAATTTAAATGGCAGGAAGATAAGAACTAGATTCAGCCATATGCAAAATAAACTGCCCAAGATTGGCAGAAATATCCATAGTTCAGAGAAGTATACTGCCCCAGACAAAAGCAGTTTAACCAAAAAAAAATAAAGCCCATTTGAGGGCACCCAAATATCACAATCAATATTTTGGCCCAACCGTGGGCATATTTAACCAAAAAAAAGAAACTATGCATGGTGAGAAAGCTGTCATACACACTACTAAGAGTGTTGAACATCCAAAAAGATACTAATATTCATCCAAAAGATAAGAGCAAGGTGTGTATGATAGCATACATGAACTCGGCCTCACGGAGCAGGATGAGATGACATCGTGTTGTCCCGTCGCCACGTCAACAGATCCACCAATTGTTGTACCGTACTCTGCACTCCTTGAACCATCCTTTCCAAGATAGTAAGCCGTTCTTTAACTTAGTGGATGTCCTTCTGAATGGCCCCAATCCTGTCCAGTTTGAGCCTTTTGCCATACCCAGCGGTTGACATAGACGGAGCGATATCAGGTCCAGGAGGTGCATCGTCAGTCATTGCATCCCCTTCCATGGGATCACCACCTTCTCCTCCTTCCCCTTCTGTATGAATGTCTTCCTCAGTTTGCTCCTTGTACTTGTGAAATATCAGATCCAGTTTCCTCCTTGTACTTGTGAAAACTTTGAGCGTGAATACTGGATCAATTGTAGAAGGAAAGCCAATGCTTTGACAGATTCTGCTAATAATCCAGGGATATGACAGATGCAAATCTCTAGAAGTATGTATGACATTGACAAACTGATTGACAATTAGAGTTGGGAGGCAGATATTTGTCTCAGTTGCAATGGAGTAGACTATCATGACCATGAGACTTATGAGATCTGATCGGTTTGTACTTCTTGGATACAAATTAGTAGCAAAGCTCCCATGCATGAATCGAAACTGGGGCTCCATATACCTTGATTTTAAGGCATTCCCTTGATGCCTTGGAATATCTCTGTTGTGACATAGGTATTTGGTTATCTTTGATCTGACATTTGAAGGATTGAGATCCAAATTTGGAAGGCCTTCTGGAGCCAACTGTAGATTGAGGATGTGAGCTACAGTGGTGGGAGTGATAAATGCATCATCACCATCCAAGGATACCATGAATGAAGGAGGGTCAGCCACCTGGGAATGACATGCAGCAAGGAAGTTGCGTGTCCTTTCCAGTTGGCATGGTCAACCAAAATCCAGGATGGGCAGCCAACCGATTGCAGCAAACAGGGGTTCTAGTTTGTATGGTGCTAAATAGTCCCTGTCGACTTTTCTCTTTAAAATTATCTTCTTATTGGCGTATTTTGGTGGGCGTTGGACAGGTGGAGAAGGTGGTGTTGGTTGAGACGGTGTAGGAACTTCAGTTTATGACCCACTGTGTTGTGATCTTTATCATGTGGGGGTCCCACGGTTCGGGATCCTTACTCTTTCCCTTGAGGGAAGGACTTTTTGTTGGGTAGCTCTCAAAGACTCCCCCAGACTGGATGCTATATTTTTGTCTTTTCCCATGTGGAAGAATAGGCTGTTTGAAGTATTTGGGAAAAAATGACAAAAACACCCGACAAACCAAGAAGAGAAGGTTCTGACGATGTTGGAACAATATTACCTGATTTATGGAGAGATTTGGTTAGTCCGACTTGGCTTCTAGTGATTGGTCGAGAGGATCGGACAGGGAAGACGACCGAAAAGCCTTTTGAAGAAACCTCCTTTTTTTTTTCGACCTGTTAACTTTTATCAGGCGCCATCTGTCGATCATATCGACCAATGTATCGATGGTATCGAGAAGTTGCCAATTGATTCTATTGAGTCTGCCCATGATGTCATCTACGGTCATACGAATTTTCATATTCTGAAGAGCCTTCGATTGTATCGACCCTCGGTCGATAAAATTGAAAAAGGCCAACACTCGTATCGAAAGTAGATACTATTTAGAATTTTCACAATTTCGACACACTATTGGGTATTTCTTGGCTTGATCAGTACATGTCATAAAAATTTGTACCAGTTCTGTACAATTATAAACATGATAATGTTTATATACAAAAGTTCAAGGTCCCCAACCTCAGATGTAATACTGAAGGCTCAACAAAATTGCATGACTGTTCCTCGATCAGTTTGTGGTGGTATTCATTGATGACATTCTTCTATATTTGACATTTTTTGACTGAGTTTCAAAGTTCAAGGTCTTTTGACTGTTCCTCGATCAGTTTGTGGTGGTATTCATTGATGACATTCTTCAATATTTGAGGACTCGGGAGGACCATGTTGAGCACTTGCAGATTGTACTGGAGACGCTCTGTGCCCACTAGCTGTATGCAAAGCTGAAGAAGTGTGAATTTTGACAGGAGGAGGTGAAGTTCCTCGGTCACATGGTGATGAGTGAGGGTGTCTTTGTGGACCCCTTGAAGGTTGATGCGGCGCGTCAGTGGGGCCAGCCCACAATGCATTCGAGATCTATAGCTTCCTTGGTCTAGCGGGGTATTATTGACGGTTTATCGAGGGCTTCTCCAATATTGCAGCACCGTTGACCGGGTTGACGCGGAAGGGCATCAAGTTCGTATGGAGCTATGCCTGCAAGGAGGCATTTACGGAGTTGAAGGATAACCTCACGTCTGCTCCTATTCTCACTCTTCCTAATGGGAGTGAGGGTTTTGTTATTTTTATTGATGCCTTTAGAGTTGGCTTTGGTGCTGTATTAATGCAGCACGGGAAGCCAGTGGTGTATGCCTCGTGCCAGCTCAAGGTCCATGAGCTAAACTACCCCACCCATGATTTGGAGCTTGCAGTGGTCATCTTCGTACTGAAGGTGTGGAGGCATTATCTATATGGGGTCAAGTTCGAGCCCTTCTCGAATCATAAGTGCTTGAAGTATTTACTTTCGTAGTCCAAGTTGAACCTGTGTTAGAGGTGATGGATGGAGCTATTAAGGGACTGGTTTTGATCTTCAGTACCACCCAGGCAAGGCAAACATGGTAGCAGATACGCTCAGCCATCAGCTAAGAGTCCTGGTGGCTCAGATGATGGTGTGAGAGTGGCAGATGCTCGAGGATATTTCAGAGTATGACTTTGAGTTTGGTTTGCAGTCTTCTATTATTCAGCTTTCGAGCTTGTCGATTCAACCCTCCTTGGTGGCTAGGGTGATCGAGGCTCAGCAGACGGATGAGTCACTTCAGGAGTACTGAACAGAGGTCGCATCCGTGAAGCAGTTAGACTGGCAGATTGGTTCTGATGGTGGATTACGCTTCAGAGGATGATTTTGTGTCCTGAATGTAACAAAGTTACGTCGTGATCTGATGATTGAGGCACACCGATCGAGACTTACTATTCACCCAAGCTCCATGAAGATGTATGTGATATGAGGAGATAGTATTTTCGGCAGGGGATGATGCACCAGCTTACTAGTTTTGTGGCCAAGTGTGTGTAATACCCCGAATTTTGGCCAATCTGAGATTTGACGTCCTTAGGCAGTGGGCCAACTAAAACACCTGAAAAATCGCTCAGAACCCATTCCATAGCCAAAGAAACCACTTAGGATTAATTCCTATGGAAATTAAGCGTAAGTTAGCTAGCGCAACGCTAGAGTAGCTGGGAAATAGTCCCTGATCACTTTAAATACGTTCTACAAGACCCAAATCGAGTAGAACCAATGACTCTATAATACTCTATAACCTCGGATCAAACTCTAAGCAGGTTTGTTCTTTGGACCACTTTGAAATTTTGTATTGGATCTAGACCGCGCGTCGAAAGTTCGATACCTACTATCTTAGACCGTTAGAACCGCCTTGCTGGACTTGACAATCATTTCGAAAATCAAGTCCAACCGACAATCACAGGCTATTTCATTGAGCCCGGACTGAAGAGAGTGCGAATAGGGACAAAATTGGAATTTCAAATTCAAATCTGGCAAACGACTTGACGTGTCAGTATTAAGCGTTCTGACCGTCAGAATTCAGTCAAATTACACCCTCGGATCAGGAAAAATTTCTATTTCATATCATGAGACTTGCAGCCCTAATCTACGTGCGGTGACCGCTGAACTGAAACTGGACCGCCACGTGCTATCTGCGAACCCTGCTGGACTGAAAACTTAATGTGTGCTAGATCCTGTATGCTTGAGCTTAAGTCCGATCACGTTCGGCCAGGGGACCACCAGAAATCATCTTTTGGACCAAAACGGCTCCGATTTGGTTATGCACTAAGTGAACTTTGTTCCTGAGCCTATTTCGGGCATTTTTAAGCTTATAAAAGGGGTTGAAACCCTCACTCCTCTCTCCCATCCGAATTTGAGAGAAACCCTAGTTTGGGAGAGAGAAAAGGTGAGAGTTTGTGAGAGAGATTGGAGGAGAATTTTCCCGCCTTTGCGCTATCTGTTGCAAGTGCCTAAGCAACCCACTTCCATCATTCAGCCAGTGATTTCTCCACATTTTCAGGTAAGAACTAACCCTAGAAGTTGCTGATTTGAGGATTACTAGGATTCATAGCATGTTAGCCGACGTAACTCGTAAATTAGGTTCTCTTATCGCTGTAGACGAAGCGTATACGCTCCGTTCGAATTCACGCATCCATAAGAGATAAGGTGCAGATTTTAGACGCTTTGATTGACTGTTTCCAAAGCTTTCAATGTCATTTAATAGTAGATTATCGACGGCAATGCCGTTTGACATGTACAACATGCTGTCCGTTTCCTGTTTCGTAACTCAACGAAGAATATGAGATTTAGGGCATTTTAGTCATTTGTAGGAAGTACAGATTTCATTCATATTTTGCTGATGTGATTGATATGATTTGTTGTCACATTAGAATGTTAGGAATGCGTGCATAATTAGTTTGGCAAAGAGATTCGCCTAAATGCGCACTTCGGGTCGACATACTATATGTAGACTTAAGTGTGTAGTGTAAGTGTTTGTATAAATGTTTGTATTAGTATGTATTGAATTAAATGATGTTATGAATTAGTTTGAGATGGATTTCTAAATTAATATGCTGATGTAAATGATTTCCTACATGTTGACTAAATGCATGATTTCATTATATGCATGAAATGTATGTGCTTGATGATTTACTTAAGTTGTATGTTATAACATGTGTTAACATGCTCACATAGTTGTATTTCAATTCCAATACTCTCATATGATTTGCTGATGTGATTCCATAATTGTTTGGGACTATGCTTAGTCCAGGCAGTCGGTAACCGAGCGAATTCGTGGTTAGCTTTTCTTAGCCGCGAACGACGCGTCGATGAACGCGAGTCGTGTTTTGGAGTTGGCGGCAGTGGTTAGGCCACGCGAAGTGTTTTACGCACTTTATGTCGTTCGACTTGAGATGCGATCGCGCTAGTCGAACCCGTCAAGTAACCCGACTGGTCGTTGTATGTTCACCCTGCATGAGTCATAACTGCTTGAACCTAGGGTACTGAACTTACCATTGTAAACCCTGCTAACCATGGTACCTTGATCCACGAAGACTCATGAGCTGGGCATGGTGGTATGGGACACCGTGGTCGAGCTGTTGGCCTACGCTGGGGCCACAAACCTCTCCGTAGTGACCAGTGAGCACCTAGTCTCGTGAGCAGATTATGGTGGTATGGGACACTATATTCTTGCTGTCGGCCTACACTGATCAGGCGACGAGTCCTTTGTAGTGACCGCGAATGTATTCTGAGTCTACGGGAGGCGACGACCCTTCAGTAGCAGTAGAGTACAGTAGGCCTGTATTGATAAGGTAATGGGGGAGCGGAGCAACGAGTGCGTGCAACAGCCCTGGCAGCCCTTGCAGCGACCTACAAAATATACATCGTATGAGATTACCAGGAGTGACGACCCTAGACAGGATCTGTGTTGGGATTGATACAAGGAAAGTACCTTAGTTTCCCAATCCTGCTGTTTGAATGGACTAATAACAACTCAGAAATCATATCACTATAACATTGCATTGCCTAGAAGATGTGGAGCACTTGAGGGATGATTGCATGCCACGGTCATAAGATGGTGCCGTATGAGGGAGATCGCCGGTGAGGGCATACATCACGTCATGTCATATTGCATTAATAACAGTATTAGGATTGTCTGATTTACTGCTTTACTATTATCGCATGATTGATTTGAGAACATGTAAATCCTTGCTCTATTATTCCACTGAGTTAGCTACTCATTCCTACGTTAAGGGATGGTGTTTGCAACACCCACCAGACCCTGTTGTAGATGCAGGTGATGCTGAGATTCAGGAGACAGAACCAGACTTTGATGAGGATCAGGACGAGTTCTCATACATGCAGTACTATGATGGCTTTGCTTAGGTGACTTGGGTTGACGGGACTTCATAGTGGGACTCTTTTGGACATTTATTTCTGTCATTTAAATGTATATGAGACTTAGAGACGTATTCATACTTTGGTGACAGTTGAGATCTACTTTATTTTTCCATACAGTGATATATATACTCTTTAGTCTTCCGCTTGCTTTTATCACTGGATCTGGAGTATGAATTGCAGTTTTGGTATACTTTTACTCATGTGAATGCTTTAACTCAGACAACATTGAATCATAATCATTTTTGTTGCATAAATGACGGTCTGAAACTTGGGAGTTGAGTTTATTCACGACCCCCGATTTTTAGGGTGTTACAGTGTGACACATGTCATCGTGTCAAGGCCGATCAGGCCCATTACCAGAGACCCCCTGGTCCCTTGCAGCCATTGAGCATTCCAGAATGGAAATGGGAGCACGTATCGATGGACTTCATCACAGGTTTACTAAGGACTTAACGTGGTCACGATACCATCTGGATTATCTCGATCATCTAACGAAGTTGGCTCATTTTATTCCAGTGCGTGCTTCTTGGTCTTTGGACCGGCTTGCAAAAGTGTTTATTGAGGAGATAGTGAGACTCTAAGGCATCCCAGTTTCGATCGTTTCAGACCGAGACTCCATATTTACGTCTCAGTTTTGGATGATTTTTCAGCTGGTGCTGGGGGTCACCTTACGTCTCAACACCTCTTGTCATCCACAGACAGATGGGCAAACCGAAAGGGCCAACCAGATCCTTGAGGATATGCTCAGAGCTTGTGTGATTGACTTACGGGTAGTTGGGATGAGTATTTGCACCTCACCGAGTTCACATACAACAACAGCTATCAGGCGACTATCGGCATGACTGCTTTTGAGGCACTTTATGGCAGACTATGCATGTCACGCCCCAAACTCAAAAAATGGGCTCATAAAATTTTTAATCACCGAATCCGACACAGACAGCCTCTGTAGTGCCTTATTCTTGGCTCCCGACATTCATATGCCAGATTCCGATCCTGAGATCCTACAAGGAGGATTTTGAGTATAATTTTTTTTTTATATAATGGAGCATAACTACAAGCATAACCAAGTCATAAAACAACATCACCACATATCCATTATATCAAAAAATTTAAGTACAATGAGGAAAGGAAAATACAAGGTAATCAAAAAGCTCCAAAATAATCTGATACACACTCATGCCTCAGTGCTGCTATGATCCAAGGACACCTGCACGCAATGGTTGTGTATAAGCTTATAAAAGCTTAAAGGGTGGTGTAAGTGTGTTCGCAAGGCGAGTGCCAAGTATAAAATATCAGAGAAATGCGAAAATATGTGGATAAGTCCATGAATACTATCAGCTGTACCAAAGCTATATGATGCAAGGCATGAATGCTATCGGCCATACCAAGACCATGTGATGCGAGGCCTATGTAGCCAAATGTCATATGCAAGAAGCAAAGTAAGCGTGCCAATCCTCATCAAGTATACATATCAGTATAGCTCCTCTATGAGATATCACCGGAGTCTAATACACTCCACACTGACTGCTGCCTCCCTAGCCACACAACCTAGTAAGTGGAAGAGACCACACTATCCGCCTGACTAGTAGTATGTGCCAGTATCTACCTGGCTCATCGACAGCAGACTCATTTGTAAACTGGTCAAACTCAGCCTAGCTTATAGTCCCCTCACTCGGGCGGATAAGGCCACACCCCCTTTCAATCGACCACGACACAATGAGAGACACGGCCTACTGGTATTCGACACTCCTGCACTCATATATACACTCGTTCTAAACGTTGGAGCATCTTCTGGTACCAAAAATATTTTGAGACTTTCACTCAAGGACATCCTAAGTGCCCACAATACTAGAACGATGTATTTTTAGTATCCGATACGACCATCCATGATGTGCCTGTGGAGCCACGACCTTGATGTCACTAGGGGGTACAATGATCATGACATATAAATACGAGGTGCCTGAATCACACTGTCTAGTCATGCAATAATCCTGTGCATACCACACGTTCAGGTGGGTAACTCCTATCAGTGAGTCCCATAAATAATTTGTCCAATGACATATGCTATGATCAGTCACTACTCATATCAAGCATACATATGAGGCGTTGACATGAGTCATGGAATTATACTAGGCATGTTATATAGTAATGAACTATCCTTACAATGTAAATGGGCCTAGATATCTTACACACAACAAGTATGGGCCTATTAATGGGCCCTAAGGAGAGTTACAATGCGGACATTTAACCAACATTGTACTTATAATGTGGGCGTCAAACCATCATTGCTCCCAAGGCATAGCCCACTAAAAAGGTCAACACATAAACAACGATGGAATCAAATTACAATGGGCCTTATGTACATCCCATTGGGCCTCGACTTATGGGCCTCTAATACATCAAATAGGCCTCATAACATGGGTCTCATATATATCAAGGTGGGCCTCAACGGATGGGCCATGACTACATCAAGATGGGCCTAATCACATAGGCCTTATATATATACCAAGGTGGGCCTCAAACATCCCCAAAAAGAATCATATGGACCATACCATAAATAACAATGAAGATAATAATTTTTACAGTTAAATAATTCATAGGGCCCACTATAAAGTTTATTTTCCAACCAATCTAATCATAAGGTCATAAAGACCTGGATTAAGAGGGAAAATAATTCCCCATTGACCTATTCCGTGACCCAAATGGGTTTCAATGATAGACGTTCAAATCTCATTATTTTGGCGGTGTGGTCCACCTGATCAATGGATGGACACATCCTGGTGTGGTCTCCCATAATGTATTTGAGATCCAACCAATACATAAGTTAACATAGTGATAGATGAAGTGAAAATAAATATTAGCTTTATTAAAAACTACAGTGGCCCTTAGAAGTTTGAACGGTGGAGGTCATTACCCACTATTATAAATGGTGGGGTCCATTTGAACCTTAGATCTGACTCATTCCTTACCTCATATCATGAAATGATATGTTGAAATGGTTGGACAAATTAGATGCAACACATGCATCGTGGTGGGTCCCACCGTCCAGTGGTGTGGACGGTGTGGAGAGAACACATACATTATTGGGACTCCCACCATCCAGTGGTGTGGATGGTGTGGTTAAAACACAAACCATGGTGGGTTCCATCGTCCAATACTGTGGACGGTGTGAATTAAACACATACATCATTGTGAGTCCCATGTGGGCCCCACCATAACGTTTATCTGCCATCCAATCTATTCATAAGGTCATGCAAACCTGGATGTAGAGGAAAAAACAAATTTCATATGGATTCAAAACTTCTGTGAACCCAAACAGGGTTTCAATGGTAGCCATCCAATCCCACTATTTCCTGTGATGTGGGCCACTTGAGTGCTGTATATGGATGATTTTTGGGAGGTCCACTATCCAAAGGGGGGCCAACAAATGCGCGGTGTGGATGTTCAACACACATCACAGGAAACAGTGGGATTGGACGGCTGCCATTGAAACCCTGTTTGGGTTCACAGAAGTTTTAAATCTATATGAACGATATTGTACGATATTGTCTGTTCTGGGTACAACCCGCATGGTTTTGTTCTCGGGATCGCCCTCAAAAGGCCTCGTATAAAGGAAGGTCCAAACTACACATATAACCACCATTACTTCGGACAACACTTCTGATGTGAGACAAGTTCACCCTCCCACTGCATACATAATATAGCCTTCCAACCACTGGTAGCTTGCCTAGGCCCTTAGGCCCCGCCCACATTAGTGTCCGCCCACGTGTGCCCGCCTACATGTGCAATAGTGATGGGGCGTCACAATATCCCCCATTGAAGGCAAAGCCATCCTCAGCTCTGATACCATTTATAACAGCCCATGACCACACTGTATGATATTGTCTGCTCTGGGCACAACCCACACGGTTTTGTTCTAGGGTTGCCCCCAAAAGGCTTCATACAGTATAGGGTGACAATTCCACACATAACCACCATTACTTTAGATAATTCTTCCGATGTGGGACAAGTTACGCTACAGTCAACTGCAACAGTAGCTCGTCCAGCATGGTAGCTCGCCTAGGCATCTAGCCTCACCCACATCGTGCCTTCCCACATTGAAGTAGTGACCGGGGTGTCACAATGTAGATCTCCTAGTTGTTGGACCGAGGTTAGAGAGCGTAATCTTTTAGGTCTCGAGCTTGTGTTGCAAATGTTAGAGGCTATTGATGTTATGAGACAGAGGATGCGCACAACTCAGAGTCAATAGAAGAGTTTATTGATTGTCAGCGTCGACTCCTCGAGTTTGTAGTTGGGCACATGGTATATCTCAAGGTCTCACCTATGAAAGGCGTGGTTTACTTTGGTGTGAAGGGCAAGCTCACCCCAAGATTTATTGAACATTTTGAGATTGTTGAGCGCGTGGGCACTATGGTATATAGGCTTGCCTTACCTCCTGAGTTTTTCATGATCCACAACGTATTCCACATTTTTATGTTCCAGAAATGTGGGTCGGACATTATTCCTGTGATTGATTGGTAGCCACTCGAGGTCTGTGAGGATGTTTCTTACATTAAGCAGTCGATTCGTATTCTTGATCGAAAGGAGTAGGTCTTCAAGACTAAGGTCATTCCCGTGGTGAAGGTGCAATGGGGTTATCATTCGAAGGTTGATGCAGCTTAGGAACGCGAGGCTGAGATTAGAGAGCGTTATCCCCATTTATTCGATGATTGATTGCTTGTATTGCCTTCTCTTGTGATGGATGATATATACATACAACGTTTATGCATTTTTATTGTTCCAATTTTATCAATTTTGAGGAAAAAATTTCTTTGTTGGTGGGAAGGATTGTGGGATCCGACCTGAGTTTGCATGTGTTCATGTGTGTGTGAGTATGCCTCTCGTTCATCTTGGTCTCACAGTCCTACCAGTCAAATTTTGACAACCTGCGACCTTCGGATAGTGTTTGCAATCATCCTTGAGTCTAGTCACATAGACCCAACTCGGATCGACCAGAGACCTATGCCATCTTATCCGCATCGTCACCACGGTTCTGATGCCGCATCCTGTGCGTCCAGCCTAGTTGTAGATCATAAGTTGTAGGAGCGCATCATTTTGAGCCATTGATCATGATTGTGGACCCCACTTGTAGGGTGTGCATGTTTTTTCATGGGGCCCACCCTAGTGTACTTTCTCCTATAAAGATACCCTATCTAGCAACTAGCCTACCTAGAGCATAGCAACCATGATGAGATTTCTTCCAAAAACCCATCATTACCTCCTCTAAACAAGAAAACCATCATGACTTTGCTCTTCCCAAGACAAGAGAGAAATGAGTGCTTTGGTATACACCCTTCCCTTCTCTCTCTCTCTCTCTCTCTCTCTCTCTCTCTCTCCCTCTCATTCTGTCATTTCCCCTCCCCTTACAAAAAATGTCCAACCACCCTCTCCCTATTCCAGCCCTTTCTTCCTCCTTTCCTCCACCATCTAGCCATCAAGACCCCATCTGCAACCTTCAATCACCTTCCTCTTGAAGCAATAAACCTAGATCTTGGAGTTTGAAGGCATCTTTAGAGGTGAGTGCTTCTCTAGATATAGAAATATGATTTTCATGACTTAGATGTTTTCTTTCTTTCATGAGGGAAGTGTGAGACCCACTAATCAATGATGGAGATCCCACACAATGCCATGGTTGTGGCCTAATGGCCCACCTTATGCATGCATGATCCATGCATGGGGCCTTCCTCTATGGGCCCCATCATGATAGTTTCCTTTCATATCATATCATGTTTGGGTCATCTAGACCTTATAACCATGGTGGGGATGGCATCTCCACCATACATTTTGATCATAGGCTATGCATGTGCATGATTCATGTTGTAAATGTAAATCTATGTATGATGTGTGGTGGGATAGTTCTTGGTAGGGCTCAATAGTGGCGGAGCCCTTCCTTACAACCGGATTACTCTTCTTTCTCTCCTTTCCCTTATTTTTCATTTCCTGATCATGGTGTATGGCCCACTTTGTGGACCAACAAAAATTTAACCACTCAAAATAGGGAGGACGCCCATAGCATTCTACCCTATGACGTGTGGCCCCAAAATCCAACTAATTGGGGTATATACAAAGGTGTTTTTGATGGTAATATGGTCTATATATTTGTGAGGCCCACTAGGGTGGTCCATTCTAAAATTTCCTGGATTAAATCACATTTTAATTACTGTTTATAATTATCTTATTCCAATCTACTGTTGTTATCCAGAACTGTTTAGAAAGATTTTTGGGCCACCTTGGGGCCTGATTTTTGGTTATTTAGTGGGAATATTGATACTATTTAATATGTGATTTTTGTAGCTGCATGACCCACCTACAATCATACCAAATTTCAGCCCCATTTGACCCCATTTGGGCATCCAAAAGGGTGGGCCAACATAATGGAGTGCTAGAAATTTTTGTTGTACAGTCCAGCAACATAGTCCCATAAAAACTAAAATTTAAAAATACTTTCTCTAATGGTGTGTAATGCCCTGAAAATCGGGGGTCGTGTAGAAACTCGACTCCCGAGTTCCAGACCATCACTTATGCAACAAATATGCTTATGATTCGATGTTGTCTGAGTTAGAGCATTAACATGAGTAAGATTATACCAAAACTGCAATTCATACTCCAGATCCAGTGATAAAATGCAAGCGGAAGACTGAAGAATATATATATCACTGTATGAAAGATAAAATAATCTCAAACTGTCTCCAAAGTATGAATACATCTCTAAGTCACATATACATATCATAAACCAAAATCAAGTGTCATGTAATAGTCCAACTAGTAAAAATCCCACAGATCCAGGCCACCTATGTGAAGCCGTCAGAGAACTGCATGTACGAGAACTCGTCTTGGTCCTCATAGAAGTCCGCCTCCAGCTCCTGGATCTCCTCATAACCTGTATCAAAGACAGAGTCTGGTAGGTGTTACAAACACCGTCTCGTAACGTGGGAGTGAGTGATCAACTCAGTGGAATCATAGAGCAAAGATTAGCATGTTATCAAATCAATCACGTGATAATAGTAAAACAAACAATCAGACATTCCTAGATACTGTTGTTAATGCATGTATGAGATGACATGATGATGCCCTCACCGACGTACTCCCTCATGCGACACCATCTTACGTCCGCGACATGCTTTCTTCCCTCAGTGCTCCACATCTTCCAGGCACATGCAGTGCGATATGAATATGATTATCGAGTTGTTATTAGTCCTTTCATATAGCAGTATTGAGAAACTAAGGTACCTTCCTTACATCAATCCCGACATAGATCCTGTCTAGGGTCATCACTCCTAGTAGTCTCATACGATGTTATATTTATAGGTCGCTGCAAGGGCTGCCAGGGCTGTTGCTCGCACTCGTTGCACCGCTCCCCCATCACCTTATCAATACAGGCCTAGTGTACTCTTGTTGTTACGAAAGGGTCGTCGCCTCCCGTAGACTCAGAATATGCTCGAGGTCACTATAAAAGGCTCGTCACCAATCAGTGTAGGCCGACAGTTCGAATGTAGTGTCCCATACCACCACAATCGGCTCACGAGTCTAAGGTGCTCACTGGTCACTACGGGGAGGTTTGTGGCCCCAGCGTAGGCCGACAGCTCGACCACAGTGTCCCATACCACCATGCCCGGCTCATGAGTCTTAATGGATCAAGGTACCATGGTTAACAGGGCTTTCACTGGTAAGTTCAGTACCTTAGGTTCAAGCAGTTATGACTAATACAAGGTGAACATACAATGGTCAGTCGGGTTGCTTGACGAGCTCGACTAGTATGAGCGCACCTCAAGCTGAGCGACATGAAGTGTATAAAACACCTCGTGTGGCCTAACCACTGCCGCCAACCCAAAGAACGACTCGCGTTCATCGACGCGTCCTTCGTGGCAAATAGAAGCCAACCACGAATTTGAATCTATTACCGACTGCATGGACTAGAGCATAGCCCCAAGCACTTGTAATCAACATCAGTGATCATGTGAGAATGACAGAAATGAAACACAATTAATCCAAGCATAATAACAACATGTTATAACATAAAACATATGCAAATCAAACAAACACAAGCATTTCATATATATAAGGAAAATCAATTCATATAGCCAACATGGTGGAAATCATATACATCATCATATTAATTGAGAATTCAATCTGAAACCCAATCTACAACAAAATTTTCTCAATACATACTAATACAAACATTTATACAAACACTTAGTCTACACACATTTGTCCACATAGCGTATGTCGTCCCAGTGTGCATTAGGCCGAATCTCTTCGCCAAACAGATCATGCATGCCTAACTAATATCATAACATGAAAAATACAAATGGCAATCATTTCAGTAAAATACATACGTATACAATATTTTCTATAAATGCCTAAAATACCCTAAATCCATATTCTCCGTACGCAGTCGAAATGGAAAACAGACAGCATGTTCTACATGTCAAATGGCGTTCTTGTCGATAATCTACTATTAAATGACATTGAAAACTTTGAAAACAGTTAACCTAAGCATCTAGAATCCTCACCTTTCTCTGTAGAAACGCAACGAATCGAACAGAAATCCTACACTTCGTCAACATCTGTAGGACGACCTATAACACAAGATACATCAACTACTTCACTACTTATATCGAAGGAATCCCTAAAATAGGTTGAGGTTAGGGTTTTCTTACCTAGAATGAAGTCAGAATCACCGGAAGAGTGATTGGAATACGGTGATTAAGCGCGTGTAGAAGCAGGATCGAATGTTAGGAAGTTTCCCACACAACTCTCACCGAATCTCTCTCTTTTCTCTCTTCTCTATTCTAGGTTTTAGAAAATTCGTATGGGAGGGGTGTGAGAGGGTTTAAGGTCTTTAAATAGGTTAGAAACTCACCTATTTAGACTTTAAACCAAAGTATACTTGGGTTATAGCCAAATCGAGTCTTTTCCGATCCAAAAGGGCGCTTCTGGAGGTCCCTTGACCAAATGCGGTCGGACTTAAGCTCATGGATATTGGATCCTGATCACATTAAGTTTTCAGTCTGATAGTGTTCCCAGATTGCACGTGGTGGACCAGTTTCAGTTCAGCGGTCATTGAGCTCGATCGAGGATTTCATGTACACTGACCTGAGTGAGAAATGTTCCCTGATCCGAGCGTGTATTTGGGTCAGATTCCAATGGTCTAAATTCTTATACTTAACCCGCAAGCGAAGCATGCCAGATTTATTTAAATGACATTTAATTTTTTATGAATTTCACTCTTTCTCACACTCCTTACTCCAGGCTCAATGAAATAGCCTCAGAACATCAGTTGGGCTTGATTTTCGAAGCGATTGTCAAGTCCAGCTAAGTGGTCATAATGGTCTAAGATTGTAGATATCAGACTTTCGACGCGCGGTCTAGATCCAATACAAAGTTTCAAAGGGTTCTTGAGAGCAAACGGGTTTAGAGTTTGATCTTAGGTTTCAGGACATTATAACATCAACGATTCCACATGTTTTGGGTCTTGCAGAACATATTTAAAGTGAATAGTGCTAATTTCACAGCTAATCTAACATAGTGTTAGTTAACTTACGCTTAATTTCTAAAGGAATTAATCCTAAGTGATTTCTGATCGAGGTGATACTCGAGTCTCTGTACGGATTTTTTCGAGACGTTACATGGTGGGCCATCTTTCTAGGTCCCACCTTGTTGTAGGCTTGATGAGGGACCTTGGGCCCAAATTTTAGAAATTTTAGAGGCCCCGAACCCACCCATTTGGATGGCCCAAATACAGGACAACAACTTGTATGTAGCAGATTTTTGTTCTACCTTGCTGTCTTCTTTGCAACTATGGAATTTATTGGGCCCATCCCATTGGAGCCTTTATGCATGTCTGTGGGGCCTGTCTTATGATGTTCCAGAGGGCCTTGGGGCCATGATTATGGGCCCATGTGGCTGGACCAGCGGACCATGATGGAATGTCCAGCTAGTGGACGCCCACCATGGGCTGACCGCCCTTGGTCAGGCCCACCATGATTTATGTTTTTCCTCCATGCCGTCCTTCCATTTTGTGGGGACCATGTGAGTGTATGTTCCACCCTAGGTGGAAGTCCCATGTGGGGCCCACTTGGGATGTGAGAGGCCCAACTTAGTGTAAAGGTCAGGCCGTCCATAACCTTGGGTCATCCCACTCTTGGGACATCCCTACCTTGGGTTGTTAGGCTTGCATTCCGGTGGCATGGCCCACTTGAAATACGTGTTGTACATCCCCCTCTCATCTAGTGGGACCCCTAGTGATGTGTGTGGGCCATCACGAAATAAATATACTATAAATTAATTTATTTGCTGGACTCCAACAAACCCAGAAAGCGGGTGAGTTAAAAATTCAGTAATGGGCTCAATGTTGTTGCCCATAAATGTTTGTTTAGGGCAGCATGGCCCACCAGATTTAAGGATGTTTAATCAGTTATCTTACCTTTTTCCCTCAATATTTTTGGGTGTAATTAGTGCTCATCTGAGGCCCACCCAAGTTGAGTTTTTATTGGATCATTGTATGTGGTTGATTGCTAAGTTCCTTAAGCCTTTTGGACTGGAATCTTCTAGATAGCCCATTGACCTTTGGGCCTATACTCTTCTACCTATTGTGATGGGTTTGTGGGCCATAAAATGCAAGTAGTTGGGCCCTTGACTGACCACCAAATTGATCCTGTACTTGGGCTAAGATGTGAGGCCCAACTCACTTATATTAAGTGTGAAATTGCCCACATGGTTGAACTACTGGGCTGCCCATGAGGCCCACCACAATATGTGGGTTTATGACTGTTACGATTGGGCCCAAACCTTGCTTGAGGGTCCACTATATTGCCTATGAGTTGAGCTTTATGTATAGCCCATTAGGCCATAGATTGCTTGGGCATTGGACCTTACTTTATATGCGTAGCGGGCTACCTTTTGGGACCCAGTTGAGGTTGGATGTCCTTCTTGGTGGCCTTAAGGTAGGTCCATAGGGCCCTTATAGGTGGTTGAAGGTCCACCTTGGACCTTGTTAGGACCGTTTCCTCCATTAAGACCTTATGACTCTCTTAGCTTGTGGGTCACCCCAAAGTATTGGGCCACCACTAGAGGACTTCACTTCTCCTTCAAACACTTATCTATGTACTTAGACCTTGACCCTCCTTGGGACTGAGGATTATATATTCTAAGGTAGCGCACTTACATCATTATGACCCATATGCATCATCTGTGTGAATTGATTGCATTGTATGGTGGTCATTGAGGGATGGAGTTTGTCCCCTCGTGCACATTGAGTGCCTGAAGCTAGTGCATGATTTGTATGTGTGACTCATGCATTAACATCGTATTTCATGATGATATCGCCCTTTCTTTCACAAGGCCTCGCCTCCACAGGGATATTCATGGATGGCTGGATGTGTGGACATCAGAAATGATACTTGAGCATTCCGGGTGTATAGGATGCCCATGGGTAAAATTTTTAAAACTTTCATGGTACCAAGGACCTGCCCCAATGCCGTGACTGAGTGAAAACTATGAGAACACGAGAGCCTTATACCGTTAGGCAGTGTCTCCCACTGTCGTGTAATCAGTTGGGTGGGGATGTGGCCTTATCTTCCTATGAGGGAGGGAATTACTAGGCTGAGTTTGACCAGCTTATGAAATGAGTCTGCTATCATCGAGTCTTGTTGGAGATTGGCTGTCCAGAAGTGGGTAGTGAGGTCTCTTACTCTCATTTAACTGTGCGGGTCTGTAGAGCGATAGTCATTCCGCAGTGTAATGGACCCCGGTGATTTTCTTATAACTGGAAACGTACTTGATGGGTGGATTGGTTATGAGCACTAACATCGCATTTACATCGGTTGCATAAGTCATGCATTGCCTTGGTACAACACTCGGTACTCATTGCATCGTATTCATGATAAGCCTTGGTAAGGCTAGTGATATTGTCATTGACCATGTTTCTCTTCCTGCATCTCCTATTATTCTTCTGCGTACTATTGTCACACACTTTCACCACTCTCTAAGCTTATATAAGCTTATGCACATTGATGCGTGTAGGATATCTTAGGCAGGCATCGTAGCGGCGAAGCTTGGAGTAGAGTCGAGCTTGAGGACCCCAATGTTATAGACTTTTCTCTCCTTTTTTCTATTACATTATGTATGTCCTTTTAGACCTTATGAAAGCTTGTAAAAGTTTAAATTCTCAATGAATTTTTTGATGTGTGCCTTGTTATTCTCAGATATACTTGTTGTGATCCTGGGTATGCTCGTATTGGAAATAATTATGTTGTTATAAAAATCCTCCTTATAGGATCCTAATATCGAAACCTGCCTGAGGAGCTAAGAATGGGGTACTACGGAGACTGTTGCAGCCAGAACCAACTATCGGATTCCTTGTGAGTCTGGTTACTGAGTCTGGGGCGTGACAGGGTATGTGTGCATGTGCAAAAAAAATACATGATGGATGGTCTTTGTCACGCCCCAAGACCGGAGACGGACAACTTCCGTGATGCACGGAATCAGGCACTCGACTCCCATACACCAAGTCCTGAGTTCGGCGCACCACAAGAATGATTTTTGATTAAATTTTTTTGTTATTGTATATACATATAATAATACCGGAGTATGAAGATCCATGATCAAAATACTAAGCAGCACTCTCCATTATAAATCCTGATGGTTACAAGTACAATGCTCTCCAAAGGTACACGACGTCAACATTGCCAAATCGAAAAATAAATACAATGCATCGAGAAAGCTAAGTCTTTCAAGCTACTCTTGCCCTGAAAAAATGGAAAATAGGAAGCTTAGGCAAAAATCCTTGTCACGCCCCAAATCCAAAAATCGGATTCACATGAATCCCGATTGCCGAATTCGGTGCCGACAGCCTCCGTAGTGCCCCATTCTCGGCTCCTGACAATCAAATGCCAGATTCCGATCCTAGGAACCTACAAGGAGGATTTTCAGAATGAATTTTTTTTTTGTAATGGAGCATAACCACAAGCATAAGCAAGTCACAAAACAACATCACCACATATCCACTATATCAAAACTTTAAGTACAATGCGGAAAGGGAAATACAAGGTGATCAAAAGCTTCAAAAGGTCCTGATATGCACTCCTGTCTCAGCGCTGCTGTCGTCCGATGCTACCTGCACACAACTATCGTGCATAAGCTTACAAAAGCTTAGAGGGTGGTGTAAGTGTGTGCGTAAGGCAAACGCCAAGTGTACAGTATCAGAACAATGCGGAAGTATGTGGTAAGTCCATAGAATCAACCATGCCAAAGCTATGCGATGAGATATGAATGTCATTGGCCACACCGATACAATGCAAGGCCTATATAGCCGAATGTCATATGCGAAATGCAATCCAAGCAAGTCGGTACTCCTCAAGTAATTATATCAGTACAGTTCCTCTCTGGATATCACCGGGGTCTAATACACTTCGCAGAGACTGCCACCTCCCTAGCTGCACAGTCAAGCAAGCGGATAAGACCTCACTATCCGCCTGACCAGTAGTATGCCAATACCTACCCGGCTCGTCGATAGCGGACTCATTTGCGAGCTAGTCAAACTCAGCCTAGCTTATAGCC
The DNA here is from genome assembly GCA_037074715.1 of Magnolia kwangsiensis. Lineage (NCBI taxonomy): Eukaryota > Viridiplantae > Streptophyta > Magnoliopsida > Magnoliales > Magnoliaceae > Magnolia > Magnolia kwangsiensis. The sequence continues at coordinate 78,366,256 of CM073577.1, read as the reverse complement.
CTCTCACTCAGGCGGATAAGGCCACACCCCCTTCCAACCGACCACGACACAGTGGGAGACGCGGCCTACTGGTATTCGGCACTCGGGCGCTCGTGTATCCACTCGGTCTAGACGCTGGAGCATCTCCTGGTACCAAAAAGGTTTTGGGACTTTCACCCAAGGACATCCTAAGTGCCCACAGTGCTAGAATAAGTATTTCCGGTATCCAATACGGCCATCCACGATGTACCTGTGGAGCCACGGCCCTGATGTCGCTAGGGCGTGCAGTGATCAAGTCATACGTATGCGAGATGCATGAATCACGCTGTCAAAACATGCAGCAATCCAGCGCGTACTGCGTGATCATGTGGGGCACTCAGTCACATAACGAGCCCCGTAAATGGTCTGCCCAATGGCGTATGCTATGGTCAGTCATTACTCATATCAAGCATACATATGATGCGTATGGTCATGAGTCATGAGATTATTCTAAGCATGTTATAAAGCGATGAATAGTAACGAGTATGGGCCTATTAATGGGCCCTAAAGAGAGTTACAATGCGGACATTTAACCAACATCGTACATACAATGTGGACGTCAAACCAACATTGTTTCCCAGGCACGGCCTGCCATAAATATCTTTTCACGAACCATGAGAAACGTACATTGCAATGGACCCTAAGGACATCCGTTAGGCCTTGATCCCTGGGCCTTAGATATATCAAATGGGTCGTATTACATAGGCCCCACATTCACCAAATGGTTTGCATTAATGGGCCTCACCAATGAGCCTTATGTACATTGCAATGGTCCATGATCCATGGGCCTTGAAATACATCAAAGTGGCCTCTCAACTTGGGCCTTAAATATGTTAGATGGGCCCATACACATAAATATATCAACTAGGCCACTCCATTTGTGCCCCATGCACATCAAATGGGCTTGTTCCCATAGGCTTTAATATGTATTTCATGGGCTTGAATCCCGTGGGCCTTATATAGAATAAGTGGGCCGGATCCCATGGGCATTGCATATGTCAAATGGGCCCAAACCCATGGGCATTACATATGCCAAATGGGCTTAATCCCGTGGCCTTAGGTGTGCACCAAGGTGGGCCTAGATGAATGGCCATAAATGAATCAGTATGGGCCCTATATACATACCAAAGTGGGTCCATTTGATCCATAGATCTGACTCATTTTTTTTTGCTCAAGGAATGAGTTTTTGAACTGAATAGACGGTGAGATGCAACGCATGCATCATGGTGGGGGGTCACATGAAGGCCCACCATCATAATCATATTTTAATATAATATATAATTTATATACAGTATATGTATATATAATACAATATTATATATACATATATATATATATATATATATATATATATATATATATATATATATATATATATATATGCACATACACACACACGCATACACACACACGCACACACACATGTGCACTCACACATGCATACCCACACATGCACGCACACACACACGTGCACTCACACACACGCATACACACACACACACACACGTGTACAACATACATGCAGGGGGGGCTCCACCGTCCGTGCGGATGGTGGAGTTAGGCACTGACATCGCTGTGGGTCCCATGTGGGGCCCACTATAATGTGTATAATCCATCCAATCCATTTATAAGGTCACAGGGACCTGGGTGAATAGAAAAAAATAAATTTCGGCTTGATCAAAAACTTCTGTGGACCCCCCCCCCCCCAAGGGATTTAAATGGTAGAATTTAATCACCACTGTTTCTTGTGGTGTGGGCCGCCTGAGTCTTGGATGGGCCTCATTTTTGGGGAGGGCCCACCTCAGCATGTGGGCCACCCATTGGACGGCATGGATACAAAACATACATCATGTGGGGCCCACGGCAGGGGGCCGTAGGCTGCTGTCGCCCGCTTGCTGCAAGGCCGCAGGCAGCGCCTGCGGCTTGACGGCAGCAGCAAAGCTGCTGCTTTGCCTATTTTTTTTTTTGAAAAAAAATATATTTTCTGAGGTTTTTCATATGCGGGGCCCGCTTGAAGTGCATCCACTCCGTCCATTGTATTCCCAAGCACAAAATACACCCATCAAGACCAATATCGGCCATTTTTCAGCGTATAGGAAGAGTTTTGGTAGAGTTCAATGGTGATGGTACCATTTTTAAAACTATGGCCCACCAAAAGCTCCGATCAACCCCATCTTTCATTTAAACGCTTAAAATGGAGCTCTAAATGGGATGGACGGCATGGATTGAATACATACATCAAGAGGGGGCCTATACAAGTGGTCTTTCCCAAAGGCTTAGAAATAAGCCAATATTTGTGTTTTCTTTTCTTTCCACGTCCAGCGTCCAGAGACGCTGGACGGTCTGTCCATGAGAGGTGGGCCTGCTCAGGTGGGCCACCATATGGATGTACGGTGTGGTACAACACACACTAGGCGGGCCCCATTCATAGATAAAAATGTGACTCCATGGTGGGGTCCATTCAAGTGGGTCACACAACAACATCAATACATAAGGAAAGAAAATAATAAAAAGGAGGAGAAAGAGATAGAAGGAGAGTGGGACACGCGTGATGGAGGGACCCCGGCACTATGGACCCTCCGTTTCAACCATCCAATCATACATTAATGGGTCCCATTGCATATGGGCCTTCCAAATGAAAGATCAACGATGGAGATCCGTTTCCACTCAAAATGAATGGTCTATATGACCTCTTAATGCAAGAAAGTAAACATCATGATGGGGTCCATGGAGAATGGCCCCATCATGGAATAGTTGTGATGATCAAGATGGGCCATTGGCCACATCTTAGGGTCCCAAGTGAGACCCAAACCATTGATCGGTTGGCCTCACTTGGTCCATCTTAAAAACATAAAAAGTAGTCTAAAGAAACACCCACCACTTGATCTTCTTGGTCCGTTGAGATGCCGGTCTCCTAAAGCTTCACTTTGGTGGTGGAGATGGGAAATGGATGGCTAAGATGATGGGATTTGGAGATGGAAAGTGGGCCACCAAAATGCACATTTTCTCTCCATGGAAGGCTTGGACCTGGGAGAGCTTCCTTGCTTGAGATTTGGAGTGTTGAGAAATGAGAGGGAGAGAGAGAGTTGTAAGAGTGATGGAGTGATGTGAGGTGAGTGATGGGTGAGGTGAGTGATGGGTGAAGTGAGTGATGGGTGAAGTGAGAGGTTATTTGACTTAGGTGGTTGCTTGACTTGTGGAGAAAGGAAGCATGGGTGGGTGTACTTGACATGAGAGGTGATTGATGGGATTGATGGGACATATTGTAGAGATTCCTTGGGATTTGCAACGCGCGGTGTTTTTGCTCGAACTGAACGTGGGTCCGTATCTCATCGTCTGGGTATCGGATCGGTGCGTGAGTTGCGGCATTGGAACCGCGGCGACGATGCGATCGCAACGATACAAGTCTCGGATTAAGCTGGCTCAAATGAGTAGGATACGACTTACGGTCGTGCGCAACGTCAACTACAAGTCACGGATTGCCAGAATTTGACGAGAAGGATCGCGGGAATCAACGGAACAGTGCGGATTAGGATACAGGTCTTACAATCCTAGTGAGTACACACGTGTGTGCAGTGTGTCCTACATGCAAGCAAGATGAATATGCTACAAGGAAATCATATATGTGAAAGGTGTATAGCACGTAAGGTATGATCTCAATGCCAATGCAATGCATATGCATCATAATAATACTCTGAGTCAATGCTACTAGCATCACCAAGTCATGTTTTCATTTCTCCTATACCATATCCATAATTGTATTACACGCATCCGTAATCACATCATCATCATCATATTGTAATACCATATCATAACTGTATATCTCGGGAAGCACTGTGGTCGATACTATGTACCAGACATTTGTAATCGACCTCGCATACCCACCTTGCGATAGACTTCCACCAACTGTATATCATAGGAAACACCGTGGTCGATACCCATGCACCAGACACCAGTAGTCGATCTCACATACTCACCCTACGGTGGACTTCCACCCCGCATGCCAGTAGCGGACTTCATTCGCGCTTCTCCTCACCGGCGAGTCAGACCAGTCTCGGTTTGCACCTCATCCCTTAAGCAGGTTGGACCCACCTCTTCTCAACCTGATCTCGTCAGTGGGAGTCAAATCCATGACCCATGTATCCACTTGGCCCAACGGTGAGGCAACCTGTAACACCCTGAAAATCGGGGGTCGTGTATAAACTCAACTCCCGAGTTCCAGACCGTCACTTATGCAACAAAAATGGTTATGATTCAATGTTGTCTGATTTAAAGCATTCACATGAGTAAAATTATACCAAAACTGCAATTCATACTTCAGATCCAGTGATAAAAGCAAGCGGAAGACTAAGCAATGTATATATCACTGTATGGAAAAACAAAGTAATCTCATCTATCTCCGAAGTATGACTACATCTCTGAGTCTCATATACATGTAAATAAACAAAAGAATAAAGTTCAAAATAGTCCCACTGAAGTCCCCTCGATCCAGGTCACCTACGGGAAGCCGTCGTGATACTGCATATACGAGAACTCATCCTGGTCCTCGTCAATCTCCGGCTCCACCTCCTGGATCTCGTCCTCACCTGCAGCTACAACAGGGTCTGGTGGGTGTTGCAAACACCATCTCGTAACGTGGGAATGAGTGATCAACTCAGTGGAATCATAGAGCAAAGATTAGCATGTTCACAATTCAATCACGCGATAATAGTAAAGCAGTAAATCAGACAATCCTAATACTGTTGTTAATACAAGATGATATGACGTGATGTATGCCCTCACCGACGATCACCCTCATGCGGCAACATCTTACGACCGCGGCATGCCACACTCCCTAGAGTGCTCCACATCTTCCAGGCACATGCAATGCTATGGTGATATGATTTCCAAGTTGTTATTAGTCCATTCAAACAGCAGGATTGGGAAACTAAGGTACTTTCCTTGTATCAATCCCAACACAGATCCTGTCTAGGGTCGTCACTCCTAGAAATCTCATACGATGTATATTTCGTAGGTCACTGCAAGGGCTGCCAGGGCTGTTGCTCGCACTCATTGCACCGCTCCCCCATCACCTTATCAATACAGGCTTACCGTACTCTACTGCAACGGAAGGGTCGTCGCCTCCCGTGGACTCAGAATACGCTCGCGATCACTACAAAGGGCTCGTCGCCTGATCAGTGTAGGCCGACAGCTAGAATATAGTGTCCCATACCACCATAATCTGCTCACGAGTTTAGGTGCTCACTGGTCACTACAGGGAGGTTTGTGGCCCCAGCGTAGGCCGACAGCTCGACCACGTTGTCCCATACCACCATGCCCGGCTCATGAGTCTTCGTGGATCAAGGTACCACGGTTAACAGGGTTTACAATGGTAAGTTCAGTACCCTAGGTTCAAGCAGTTATGATACATATAAGGTGAACATACATCGGCCAGTCGGGTTACTTGACGTGCTCGACTAGCGCGATCGCATCTCAAGTCGAACGACATGAAGTGCGTAAAACACTTCACGTGGCCTAACCACTGCCGCCAACTCTCAACACGAATCACGTTCATCGACGCGTCGTTCGTGGCTATGACCAGTCAGCCACGAATTCGTTCGGTTACCGACTGCCTGGACTAAGTCTAGTCCCACACATCTATGGAATCCTATCAGCACTATACGCAAAGGTATTGGAATTGAAATACACCATGTGAGCATGTTAACACATGTTATAACATTCAACTTAAGCAAATCTTCAAGGCATACTTTCTATGCATGTAATGCAATCATGCATAAGGTAAACATGTAGGAAATCATTTAGGTCAGCATTTTAATCATGAAATCAATCTCAAACTACTACATAACATCATTCAATTCAATACATACTAATACAAGCATTTACACAAACACATACACTACACACTTAAGTCCACATATAGTATGTCGACCCAAAGTGCGCAACTTGGCGAATCTCTTCACCAAACTGATTATGCAAGCATTCCTAACTCTCTAATGCGGCGACAAACCATGTCAATCATGTCAGCAAAATATGCATGTAGACCGTACTTCCTACAAATGACTAAAATGCCCTAAATCTCATATTCTTCGTTAATTTACAAAACAGGAAACGGAGAGCATGTTGTACACGTCAAACGGCGATGCCGTCGATAATCTACTATTAAACGACATTGAAAGCGTTGTAAACCGTCAATCAAAGCGTCTAAAATCCTCACCTAGTCTTTTACGGTTGCAGGATTTTGAACGGAGCGTGTACGCTTCGTCTACGGCTGTAGGAGAACCTGATTTATGGAATACGTTAGCTAACATGCCATGAATCTACGTAAACCCTAAATCAGCAAGTTTTTGGGGTTATTCTAACCTGAAAAAGGGGAGAAATCACTAGCCAGGTGATTGGAAGGAAGTGCTGAAGCAGCAATTGTCAGGGCTCGGAAGCGGAAAAAATCCCTTCTTCTCTTTCTCTCAAACTCTCTCTCCTTTTTCAAGGGTTTGGTGATTTTCGGATGGAAGGAAGAAATGAGGGTTTCAACCCCTTTTATAAGCTTGAAATTGCCGGAAATAGGCTCCGGGACGAAGTTTACTTGATGCCTATCCATTTCGGGGCTGTTTCGGTCCAAAAATGGCTTTCTGGTGGTCCCCTGGTCGATTGCGATCAGACTTAAGCTCATGTGTACCAGATGTACCTCGTATTAAGTTTTCAGTCTAGCAGGGTTCGCAGATCGCACGTGGCGGACCAGTTTCAGTTCAGCGGTCACCGCACAGAGATCAGGGCTGGAAGTCTCATGATAATAAATAGAAATTTTTCCTGATCCGAGGGTGTAATCTGGATGAATTCTGACGGTCAGAACGCTTAATACTGACGCGTCAAGTCGTGTGCCAGATTTGAATTTGAAATTCCAAATTCGTCCCGATTCGCGGTCGCTTCAGTCCGGGTTCAACGAAATCGTCTGTGATTATCGGTTTGACTTGATTTTCGAGATAATTGTCAAGTCCAGCTGGGCGGTTCTAACGGTCTAAGATAGGAGGTATCGGACCTTCGACGCGCGGTCTAAATCCAATACAAAATTTCAATATGGTCCAGAGAACAAACCTGCTTAGAGTTTGATCCGAGGTTATAGAGTATTGTAGAGTTGTTTGTTCTACTCGATTTGGGTCTTGCAGAACGTATTTAAAGTGATCAGGGACTATTTCCCAGCTACTCTAGCGTTGCGCTAGCTAGCTTACGTTTAATTTCCATGGAAATTATTTTTACGCGATTTCGGGTCGAGTTGGTACTCGAGCCCAAGTACGGATTTTTCACGGGCGTTACAATCTACCCCCCTTAACAAATAATTTCGTCCTCGAAATTTGTACCTTTTCGTACTCCTCGAGAAGCTGTGGGTAGTTCTTTCTGATCTCGGCTTCTGTCTCCCAAGTAGCCTCCTCCTCAGTATGATGCGTCCATAGTACCTTCACAAGGGGAATCACCTTGCTACGCAGTACCTGCTCCTTCCTGTCTAAGATGCGTGTCGATCGCAGGATATAAGTAACATCCTCTCCTAACTGCACCTGCTCCCATCTGATGATATGGGAAGGATAAGCAACGTACTTCTTCAGCATAGAAACATGAAATACGTTGTGGACGCTCGCGAGGGGCGTGGGCAAAGCCAATCGGTAAGCCACCGCTCCCACACGATCGAGGATCTGGAATGGACCAATGAATCGCGGTGCCAGCTTCCCCTTCTTCCCGAACCGAAGGACTCCCTTCATAGGGGAAACTCGCAAATACACGTGATCCCCGACTGTGAACTCAAGTGGTCGTCGTCTCGTATCGGCGTAGCTCTTCTGTCTGCTCTGCGCTGTAAGAAGCCGACGTCGAATAATATCAATCTTCTCTGACGTCGCCTGCACCAACTCTGGGCCAATCAAGCTGCGCTCACTGACCTCTAACTAGCAATGCGGTGCGCGACAAGGTCGCCCATATAGCCCCTCATAAGGTGCCATGCCGATACTCGCCTGTAAGCTATTGTTGTACGCAAACTCCGCATATGCAAGACAGTCATCCCAACTGTCCTTGAAGTCCAATGCGCAAGCTCGCAACATGTCTTCCAGGATCTGGTTCACTCGCTCCGTCTGTCCGTCCGTCTGTGGGTGGAAGGCAGTACTGAACTTCAACTTCACACCCATAGCCTCCTGAATGCGAGTCCAGAAAATAGAAGTGAACCGCGTGTCTCTGTCTGACACGATCTCCAACGAAACTCCATGCAGACGCACGATCTCTCTGATATACAATCTAGCCAGCTCGTCTGCAGAGTTCGTAACTCTGATCGGTAGGAAGTGCGCCGACTTCGTCAATCGGTCGACGATCACCCAAATGGAATCATGCCCCTTCCTCTTCTTCGGCAACCCAGAAATGAAGTCCATGGAAATGAAATCCCACTTCCACTCTCCAATCGGCATAGGCTGCAAAAGTCCAGGTGGTCGGCGATGCTCTGCCTTCACCTGCTGACAAGTGAGACAACGGGACACGAACTCAGCTATGTGGGTCTTCATACCTTCCCACCAATACGTCCTCTTCACATCACGATACATCTTCGTACTGCCTGGATGCATCGCGAGTCTAGTAGAATGCGCAGCCTCGAGAATCTCTCGTCTCAAGTCAGGGATATCTGGGACGCATAGGCGGCCACGGTAACGTAAGCCCCCATCCATACCAACTCGCCAGTCGGCGTCAGCATCATCACTGGCCTGCTCTCGAAGCTCAGTAAGATGCGCATCGTCCCTCTGCGCCTCGATGACTCGGTCATCGATCTGGGATCGCACCTGTACATGTGCGATGAACTCAAATGGCTCCTCTACGGTGAGTTTCTGCTCAAAGTCTCGCAAAAACTCAACCATATCCCACTCGGCAACCATCAGCGGAGCCGCAAACTCTATCGCCTTCTTGCGGCTCAACGCATCAGCCACAAGGTTCACCTTCCCAGGATGGTAAGAGAATTCAAACTTGAAGTCCTTCAACGTCTCCATCCATCGTCGCTGCCTCAAATTCAAGTCTCGCTGCGTGAATATGTACTTGAGGCTCTTGTGGTCGCAAAAGAGCTCGAACTCCTCTCCGTAGAGGTAATGTCTCCAGAGTCTCAGTGCGAATATAACGGCTGCCAACTCTAGGTCGTGTATAGGGTAATTCTCCTCGTGCTTCCTTAATTGTCTCGAGGCATACGAAATTACCCTGTCCCTCTGCATAAGGACACAACCCAAAACAACGCTAGACGCGTCAGTGTATATAGTGTATCTAACCCCTTGCTCTGGCAATACTAGCATAGGGGCGGACGTAAGCCTGTCCTTCAGCTCCTGAAAAGCTGACTCCGCCTTATCATTCCAGGCGAACTTCACGTCCTTCCGTGTCAACTGAGATAAGGGTCTCGCGATCTTCGAGAAGTCCTGAATGAAGCGCCGATAGTAACCAGCGAGACCCAAGAAACTCCTCACCTCAGTGACAGAACCAGGCCGCTCCCAGTCCTGTACCACAGCTACCTTAGACAGGTCAACTGCCATGCCATCCTTGGACACCACGTGTCGCAGAAACTTCACCTCCTGCTTCCAGAAGTCGCACTTCTTGTACTGTGCGAACAACTGATGTCGTCTGAGCGTATCAAGGACCAAACGCAAGTGCTCCTCATGCTCCTCTCGACTCCTAGAGTACACCAAAATGTCATCAATGAAGACAACGACGAATCGATAGAGGAAAGGCCGAAATACCCGGTTCATCAGATCCATGAACACGGCCGGTGCGTTCGTGAGACCGAATGACATCACGAGGAACTCGTAGTGACCAAAACTGGTCCTGAATGCTGTCTTCTGCACGTCCTCATCTCTGACGCGCAGCTGATGATAACCGGACTGAAGATCAATCTTCGAGAAGTACTGTGCTCCTCTCAACTGATCAAACAAGTCATCAATCCTGGGCAAAGGATACTTGTTCTTCACCGTGAGCTGGTTCAGCCTGCGATAATCAATACACAATCGCAGCGAACCATCCTTCTTCTTCACGAACAAGACCGGTGCTCCCCAAGAAGACACGCTAGGCCGTATAAAGCCAAGCTCTAGCAGGCCATCAATCTTCGTCCTCAACTCCTCCATCTCACATGGTGCCATGCGATACATCGGCAGTGAGACGGGTGTAGAACCAGGAATCAGATCGATCGTGAAATCGATCTCACGTCGGGGTGGCAAACCAGGGATCTTCCTGAACAGATCCCCGAACTCAGAAACAACTGACGTCTGTTCAAGTACCTGGGCACCAGCGTCGCGCAATAGAGTGGCGTAGCTAAGAATGCAGAAAGGAAGATTTACCTGCACTGAAAATGTGAAAGGCGTGCCCTCAGGCTCGTACACCGTCACCACACGAGCCTCGCAGTCAATCTCGGCTTTCGCTGCAGTCAACCAGTCCATGCCAAGAATGACGTCGAGATAAACGAGCGAGGGATCGACGACCAGATCAAGAGTCATCGTCCTGCCTCCCAGATCAACTAAACAACCCTCACACATCTGGGTGACATCCGAATAATCTCCATGAGCTACAAGGACTCGCACGCTATCCATAGTGATAGTCTGTAACTCAAGACGTCTGACTACGGCACGCGATATCAAAGAAATCGTGGAACCAGTGTCCACCATGACAAGAACGGGAGTACCTCCGATATGGGCCGTGACCTCAAAGGCTGAATGCTGGAAGGTCGGCGTCGTAGCTGCCTCAGCGGTCAATGCATGAACTCGAGCCTGCTGTGGCCGGTTCGGCCGCTGTGTCAAGGGCCGTGGAGGCTGTCGAATCTGCGATACTGTGGGTCTGAAAGAAGGATGCGCAGGAGCTGACTGTATAGGCGGTGCTGATATCGCCTGTGGACGTACACGATCAATCTTCTGCGGCGGCGAGAACCCACTGTCCCGCATCCTCGAAAAGCAACTCTGCGCTAAGTGGCCCGTCCTCCCACAGTATGTGCATGACAAATCAGGGCGCCGAAACGATGGTACAGGCGCCGTGGTCCTGGTAGGAGGATCAAAGCGAGGCCTCTTGCCCGCGAAGGGCCTGTCTGGTAAATCCGGTCGCGGCCTAGAAGTAGTCGGGCCTCGAGATCGCGCAAGTCGATCCACGTCCTGCTCTGCCCGCATGGACATGTGAACCAACTCCGCATAGGAAGGGAAACTGACACAGCACATCTTCGACCGAATATCCGGTCGCAAGCCCTCCAAAAAGCGCCGTATGCGCATCTGCTCATCAGCTAGAATCGTCGGGACGTACCTGCCCAACTCTGTGAACCGATGCTCATACTCGGTAACAGTCATCGCTGCCTGCCTGAGACGGAGAAACTCATTCTCCCTCTCATGCCTGTAGGTATGGGGATAATACTTCTCATGGAAGCGAAACTCAAATGCTGCCCACGTCCATACGAAATCTGCGGCAACAGTCCGCAATATGCTATCCCACCACATACTGGCCTCTCTCTCAAACAGGAAGGTAGCCAGCTCTACCTGCTCAGCCTCGGTACAGTGCAACATCCGTAGAATCTTCGACACTCGGTCGAGCCAGAACTCAGCCTCCTCAGGTCTGTGAGAACCCGCGAAAGTAGGAGGCCGCAAGCGCTGAAATCGCTCCAGTAGGCCCCGTGTGTCGGCAGGATTCCCCGCAGGGAAAGCAGGAGGCGCAGGATGTGCTATGCCCTCATCCTGGGCGTAAGTATAGGCATCCTCAGCTGGATGCGCAGGTGGTGCAGGTGGAGTAGATGTAGTCGCACCCCCACCCTGGGCTAAAGTCCCCTCTATAGTGGTCAGAAGCTGCTGCTGCTGTAGCATCATAGCCATCATCTGCTCGAATCTGTCAGGGGGTGGAGCAGGCTGTGGCGGATGAGGTGCGGAAGTAGATGCGCGCTGTGGCTCTCTAACTGATGGTGTAAATGGCGGTGGTCCATCTGCTCTGACAATGAAAGCCGAACTGCGCTCCTCATAGTCTTAGGTGGCATTCCCTATATTCAAAATAGGGTGCAACCTTGTCAGTCTCAATTGCAAAATTACACCGCAAACATTCACTTAAAGAGTCAAAGGCATTCCATGCATTTCAATTAATCAAAATTGTCACAATACAAGGGATATATCCTTACAAGCATCATGACTAGAATTACATGGAAATTAAGACAGTTAAGCAACAGCAACATAAACAAAGCACTAGCCCTAATAGGCTTTACACACATAAAACAGGAAATGACTAACTACTGATAATAACATCAAAGATCGCATCGCTAGTCGGAGTCTGGTGACGGAGGAGGAGCACCCTTATCCTGTAAGCAACACAGGATTGCCTTCAAGGTGCGAGTCACCTTGCCAAACTTCTTCTTTGTAACGGCCTTGGCATCAGCGACCTCTGCTCGAAGTTCTTGGACTTCTCTACGCAAAGCGGTCTGGCTCTCCTCCATCCGAGCAATGCGATCGTCGATAGTAGTCTGCGTAGAAGGAGGAGGGCTCTCATCAGTATCCTGAGCCTCCTCTTTTGCTTCTTCCTGAACCTCTGCTCTAGGTTCTTCTTCGCTTTGATCTTCCTCTTCATTAAAGTCATCCCCACTATCCCTTTCAAGTTGATTTTCACGGTATTGTGACCCAATCTTCATCTTAACCATTGTCGACTCATCGATGGTGTGAATCGATACCGGCAATTCGGGCCAAAGTCTATAGGCAAACTCAAGTGCAATCTTGCAAATAAGTTGGCCAAAGGGAAGCGATTCGGATGTTCTCCTCGACTTGGCTATGAGAACTATCTGCCGTAAGATGAAAGTGGCCATACATACGTTCTCTCCCTGGGCCACCAGAAATAAGAAATCGACCATAAGACGTGTACATTCAATGCGGTTCGTCGACCTGGGATAGACATTGAACGTGCAGATATGATGCAGCAGGCGCAAATCCTCAGACATGTACGTCGCCTTGAGGCTATTATTAGGCTGCCATGGAGCTAACTTACCGCACAGAAACCTGGTGCGGCGATCTCATTCACGTCTAGTCCTCAAATTCTTCTCACTAGGATGCACATCACCAAGAGGCACGTTGAGAAGTCGCGCAACCAACCGGACGTCGATCGTAGCCATCCGATCCCTACCAAAAGGGATTTTGAACTGCAAAGGCTCCAAGGTAGGACTCTGGATGCTAGCATAGAAGGCACGAACAGTGCTCACATTAGCACGAGCGCGAGCTTCAAAGATCGGTCCCCAGTGCGCAGCTTCAATGTGTTCGAACAACAGATATTCGCCGAACAATCGTCCATCTACGTCCGCCTCAAATAACACTCTACGATCAGTGTATTCACCATGAGGCATCTCTGATAAAATGGTTCGTCCAAGGTGTGCATGGGGATCCAAATCCCGCTTTGTACGGCACTCTAGGACTACAGCTGGACCTGCGGCGGTGCTTGGACTTGTGGCACCACCCCACGGTCTTCTCGATCGAGCAGGGCGGCTCGGCCCAGCCTCGTCTGTTGCAGTTTTCCTCTTACCCATCAAAGACAGGATGTATGAGAGTGACAAAAGACCCAAAATGGCTTCCACGAAAGCCATGAAAAATGCCGAAAATGCGGAGAAATGGCTGCCCAATCTGAGAAAAGGAAATCTAGGCGTCGTAGAGGGTTGCTTCAAGCTTCCCAAGGCTGTAGTTTCAGGGAAAAATACAAACAGAAAGATGTGATGGAGCACCTCACGATTTCAGCTATATTTGGGGGATTTTGGAGCTCCAAATGGTGAGATCTTCCAGGGAAGAGGCTGCCAACACCCAATAAGTGATGGGTGGTGGTCGGTTTTGGCTAAGGAGGGTTCTAGGAGTGGTTTGGGACGCTGGGGTTTGGAATGGGTTGCTGAAAATCGAATCTAGGGCTATGTAGAGGGCTATTTGTGAAGGAGAGGTGAGATTTGGGGGTTTTCATGAGGTGGGAGGTGTATAGGGATGATGTGTATCCCATTTAAGGGGGTGCGCCCGAAGGACAGCACCAACGGACACCGCCGGCCGGCGATGCATCGCCCGACCGGCGATGGCATCGCCGGCCAACTTTCAAGTTGGTCGGTGGGACCCCATGGGTCTGGTCCCCCATGGTCCTAGGGTCCCAAAAAGTTAGGTCCCACCCCTTAGTTCACAATAATTTGGTCTGTATGAGCCCAAACATGTGTTCGGGGCTTTCCGGGTCCACATCGCAATACCGAATACCAAACCATATGATGCAGCATATGAATTTGGGGTAGAAGGAGCCAGTACACCTATCTAGAACCTTAGTTGCTAAATAAAGTGAAGTTAGAATGGCCTTATGGCCATTTTTCATGAAATTTTACTATTCACTGTAAAATTTGGTGAATGTACTAATTTGTATTATTTTCATATTATTTTTGATGCCTAACATGAAATGGATAAGAAAGAACTGAAGGTCGGAGTGTTTAGAGGAGGAATTTTGAGAATTTTTGGCGAAACGAGGTTTTTAAGCCCTAGCGATTGATTACAGGGGTCGTGGTCATCCCACGGCCCAAGGATTCACTTTTGCGGTTTAAAACCGCTCATGGGACGTCTCCACCCGACTTCCTACAGCTTAGAAGTGATTCGGGTTGCTTTACGCGACCCGAGATACGTTATAGACTCGATCTTGCGATCGATCCTATTAGACTTTGCCTATCGTCGAATCTACGATCCTAGAAGTGTTTCTAGACCCTTCTCGCACCCACCTAAGTCAAAGGAAGCGACAGCGTACGTCGCAAGACCATAACCCAGGCCCAGTATAATCTCATTCATGCTCTGATACCAACTTGTAACACCCTGAAAATCGGGGGTCGTGTATAAACTCAACTCCCGAGTTCCAGACCGTCACTTATGCAACAAAAAGGGTTATGATTCAATGTTGTCTGATTTAAAGCATTCACATGAGTAAAAGTATACCAAAATTACAATTCATACTTCAGATCCAGTGATAAAAGCAAGCGGAAGACTAAGCAATGTATATATCACTGTATGGAAAAACAAAGTAATCTCATCTGTCTCCGAAGTATGACTACATCTCTGAGTCTCATATACATGTAAATAAACAAAAGAATAAAGTTCAAAATAGTCCCACTGAAGTCCCCTCGATCCAGGTCACCTACGGGAAGCCGTCGTGATACTGCATATACGAGAACTCATCCTGGTCCTCGTCAATCTCCGGCTCCACCTCCTGGATCTCGTCCTCACCTGCAGCTACAACAGGGTCTGGTGGGTGTTGCAAACACCATCCCGTAACGTGGGAATGAGTGATCAACTCAGTGGAATCATAGAGCAAAGATTAGCATGTTCACAATTCAATCACGCGATAATAGTAAAGCAGTAAATCAGACAATCCTAATACTGTTGTTAATGCAAGATGATATGACGTGATGTATGCCCTCACCGACGATCACCCTCATGCGGCAACATCTTACGACCGCGGCATGCCACACTCCCTAGAGTGCTCCACATCTTCCAGGCACATGCAATGCTATGGTGATATGATTTCCAAGTTGTTATTAGTCCATTCAAACAGCAGGATTGGGAAACTAAGGTACTTCCCTTGTATCAATCCCAACACAGATCCTGTCTAGGGTCGTCACTCCTAGAAATCTCATACGATGTATATTTCGTAGGTCACTGGAAGGGCTGCCAGGGCTGTTGCTCGCACTCGTTGTACCGCTCCCCCATCACCTTATCAATACAGGCCTACCGTACTCTACTGCAACGGAAGGGTCGTCGCCTCCCGTGGACTCAGAATACGCTCGCGGTCACTACAAAGGGCTCGTCGCCTGATCAGTGTAGGCCGACAGCTAGAATATAGTGTCCCATACCACCATAATCTACTCACGAGTTTAGGTGCTCACTGGTCACTACGGGGAGGTTTGTGGCCCCAGCGTAGGCCGACAGCTCGACCACGGTGTCCCATACCACCATGCCCGGCTCATGAGTCTTCGTGGATCAAGGTACCACGGTTAACAGGGTTTACAATGGTAAGTTCAGTATCCTAGGTTCAAGCAGTTATGATACATACAAGGTGAACATACATCGACCAGTCGGGTTACTTGACGTGCTCGACTAGCGCGATCGCATCTCAAGTCGAACGACATGAAGTGCGTAAAACACTTCACGTGGCCTAACCACTGCCGCCAACTCTCAACACGAATCACGTTCATCGACGCGTCGTTCGTGGCTATGACCAGTCAGCCACGAATTCGTTCGGTTACCGACTGCGTGGACTAAGTCTAGTCCCACACATCTATGGAATCCTATCAGCACTATACGCAAAGGTATTGGAATTGAAATACACCATGTGAGCATGTTAACACATGTTATAACATTCAACTTAAGCAAATCTTCAAGGCATACTTTCTATACATGTAATGCAATCATGCATAAGGTAAACATGTAGGAAATCATTTAGGACAGCATTTTAATCATGAAATCAATCTCAAACTACTACATAACATCATTCAATTCAATACATACTAATACAAGCATTTACACAAACACATACACTACACACTTAAGTCCACATATAGTATGTCGACCCAAAGTGTGCAACTTGGCGAATCTCTTCACCAAACTGATTATGCAAGCATTCCTAACTCTCTAATGCGGCGACAAACCATGTCAATCATGTCAGCAAAATATGCATGTAGACCGTACTTCCTACAAATGACTAAAATGCCCTAAATCTCATATTCTTCGTTAATTTACGAAACAGGAAATGGAGAGCATGTTGTACATGTCAAACGGCGATGCCGTCGATAATCTACTATTAAACGACATTGAAAGCGTTGTAAACCGTCAATCAAAGCGTCTAAAACCCTCACCTAGTCTTTTACGGTTGCAGGATTTTGAACGGAGCGTGTACGCTTCGTCTACGGCTGTAGGAGAACCTGATTTATGGAATACGTTAGCTAACATGCCATGAATCTACATAAACCCTAAATCAGCAAGTTTTTGGGGTTATTCTATACCTGAAAAAGGGGAGAAATCACCAGCCAGGTGATTGGAAGGAAGTGCTGAAGCAGCAACTGTCAGGGCTCGGAAGCGGGAAAAATCCCTTCTTCTCTTTCTCTCAAACTCTCTCTCCTTTTTCAAGGGTTTGGTTATTTTCGGATGGAAGGAAGAAATGAGGGTTTCAACCCCTTTTATAAGCTTAAAATTGCCAGAAATAGGCTCCGGGACGAAGTTTACTTGATGCCTATCCATTTCGGGGCTGTTTCGGTCCAAGAACGGATTTCTGGTGGTCCCCTGGTCGATTGCGATCAGACTTAAGCTCATGTGTACCAGATGTACCTCGTATTAAGTTTTCAGTCTGGCAGGGTTCGCAGATCGCACGTGGCGGACCAGTTTCAGTTCAGCGGTCACCGCACAGAGATCAGGGCTGGAAGTCTCATGATAATAAATAGAAATTTTTCCTGATCCGAGGGTGTAATCTGGATGAATTCTGACGGTCAGAACGCTTAATACTGACGCGTCAAGTCGTGTGCCAGATTTGAATTTGAAATTCCAAATTCGTCCCTATTCGCGGTCGCTTCAGTCCGGGTTCAACGAAATCGTCTGTGATTATCAGTTTGACTTGATTTTCGAGATGATTGTCAAGTCCAGCTGGGCGGTTCTAACGGTCTAAGATAGGAGGTATCGGACCTTCGACGCGCGGTCTAAATCCAATACAAAATTTCAATATGGTCCAGAGAACAAACCTGCTTAGAGTTTGATCCGAGGTTATAGAGTATTGTAGAGTTGTTTGTTCTACTCGATTTGGGTCTTGCAGAACGTATTTAAAGTGATCAGGGACTATTTCCCAGCTACTCTAGCGTTGCGCTAGCTAACTTACGTTTAATTTCCATGGAAATTATTTTTACGCGATTTCGGGTCGAGTTGGTACTCGAGCCCAAGTACGGATTTTTCACGGGCGTTACAATCTACCCCCCTTAACAAATAATTTCGTCCTCGAAATTTGTACCTTTTCGTACTCCTCGAGAAGCTGTGGGTAGTTCTTTCTGATCTTGGCTTCTGTCTCCCAAGTAGCCTCCTCCTCAGTATGATGCGTCCATAGTACCTTCACAAGGGGAATCACCTTGCTACGCAGTACTTGCTCCTTCCTGTCTAAGATGCGTGTCGGTCGCAGGATATAAGTAACATCCTCTCCTAACTGCACCTGCTCCCATCTGATGATATGGGAAGGATCAGCAACGTACTTCTTCAGCATAGAAACATGAAATACGTTGTGGACGCTCGCGAGGGGCGTGGGCAAAGCCAATCGGTAAGCCACCGCTCCCACACGATCGAGGATCTGGAATGGACCAATGAATCGCGGTGCCAGCTTCCCCTTCTTCCCGAACCGAAGGACTCCCTTCATAGGGGAAACTCGCAAATACACGTGATCCCCGACTGTGAACTCAAGTGGTCGTCGTCTCGTATCGGCGTAGCTCTTCTGTCTGCTCTGCGCTGTAAGAAGCCGACGTCGAATAATATCAATCTTCTCTGACGTCGCCTGCACCAACTCTGGGCCAATCAAGCTGCGCTCACTGACCTCTAACTAGCAATGCGGTGCGCGACAAGGTCGCCCATATAGCCCCTCATAAGGTGCCATGCCGATACTCGCCTGTAAGCTATTGTTGTACGCAAACTCCGCATATGCAAGACAGTCATCCCAACTGTCCTTGAAGTCCAATGCGCAAGCTCGCAACATGTCTTCCAGGATCTGGTTCACTCGCTCCGTCTGTCCGTCCGTCTGTGGGTGGAAGGCAGTACTGAACTTCAACTTCACACCCATAGCCTCCTGAATGCGAGTCCAGAAAATAGAAGTGAACCGCGTGTCTCTGTCTGACACGATCTCCAACGAAACTCCATGCAGACGCACGATCTCTCTGATATACAATCTAGCCAGCTCGTCTGCAGAGTTCGTAACTCTGATCGGTAGGAAGTGCGCCGACTTCGTCAATCGGTCGACGATCACCCAAATGGAATCATGCCCCTTCCTCGTCTTCGGCAACCCAGAAATGAAGTCCATGGAAATGAAATCCCACTTCCACTCTACAATCGGCATAGGCTGCAAAAGTCCAGGTGGTCGGCGATGCTCTGCCTTCACCTGCTGACAAGTGAGACAACGGGACACGAACTCAGCTATGTGGGTCTTCATACCTTCCCACCAATACGTCCTCTTCACATCACGATACATCTTCGTACTGCCTGGATGCATCGCGAGTCTAGTAGAATGCGCAGCCTCGAGAATCTCTCGTCTCAAGTCAGGGATATCTGGGACGCATAGGCGGCCACGGTAACGTAAGCCCCCATCCATACCAACTCGCCAGTCGGCGTCAGCATCATCACTGGCCTGCTCTCGAAGCTCAGTAAGATGCGCATCGTCCCTCTGCGCCTCGATGACTCGGTCATCGATCTGGGATCGCACCTGTACATGTGCGATGAACTCAAATGGCTCCTCTACGGTGAGTTTCTGCTCAAAGTCTCGCAAAAACTCAACCATATCCCACTCGGCAACCATCAGCGGAGCCGCAAACTCTATCGCCTTCTTGCGGCTCAACGCATCAGCCACAAGGTTCACCTTCCCAGGATGGTAAGAGAATTCAAACTTGAAGTCCTTCAACGTCTCCATCCATCGTCGCTGCCTCAAATTCAAGTCTCGCTGCGTGAATATGTACTTGAGGCTCTTGTGGTCGCAAAAGAGCTCGAACTCCTCTCCGTAGAGGTAATGTCTCCAGAGTCTCAGTGCGAATATAACGGCTGCCAACTCTAGGTCGTGTATAGGGTAATTCTCCTCGTGCTTCCTTAATTGTCTCGAGGCATACGAAATTACCCTGTCCCTCTGCATAAGGACACAACCCAAAACAACGCTAGACGCGTCAGTGTATATAGTGTATCTAACCCCTTGCTCTGGCAATACTAGCATAGGGGCGGACGTAAGCCTGTCCTTCAGCTCCTGAAAAGCTGACTCCGCCTTATCATTCCAGGCGAACTTCACGTCCTTCCGTGTCAACTGAGATAAGGGTCTCGCGATCTTCGAGAAGTCCTGAATGAAGCGCCGATAGTAACCAGCGAGACCCAAGAAACTCCTCACCTCAGTGACAGAACCAGGCCGCTCCCAGTCCTGTACCACAGCTACCTTAGACAGGTCAACTGCCATGCCATCCTTGGACACCACGTGTCGCAGAAACTTCACCTCCTGCTTCCAGAAGTCGCACTTCTTGTACTGTGCGAACAACTGATGTCGTCTGAGCGTATCAAGGACCAAACGCAAGTGCTCCTCATGCTCCTCTCGACTCCTAGAGTACACCAAAATGTCATCAATGAAGACAACGACGAATCGATAGAGGAAAGGCCGAAATACCCGGTTCATCAGATCCATGAACACGGCCGGTGCGTTCGTGAGACCGAATGACATCACGAGGAACTCGTAGTGACCAAAACTGGTCCTGAATGCTGTCTTCTGCACGTCCTCATCTCTGACGCGCAGCTGATGATAACCGGACTGAAGATCAATCTTCGAGAAGTACTGTGCTCCTCTCAACTGATCAAACAAGTCATCAATCCTGGGCAAAGGATACTTGTTCTTCACCGTGAGCTGGTTCAGCCTGCGATAATCAATACACAATCGCAGCGAACCATCCTTCTTCTTCACGAACAAGACCGGTGCTCCCCAAGAAGACACGCTAGGCCGTATAAAGCCAAGCTCTAGCAGGCCATCAATCTTCGTCCTCAACTCCTCCATCTCACATGGTGCCATGCGATACATCGGCAGTGAGACGGGTGTAGAACCAGGAATCAGATCGATCGTGAAATCGATCTCACGTCGGGGTGGCAAACCAGGGATCTTCCTGAACAGATCCCCGAACTCAGAAACAACTGACGTCTGTTCAAGTACCTGGGCACCAGCGTCGCGCAATAGAGTGGCGTAGCTAAGAATGCAGAAAGGAAGATTTACCTGCACTGAAAATGTGAAAGGCGTGCCCTCAGGCTCGTACACCGTCACCACACGAGCCTCGCAGTCAATCTCGGCTTTCGCTGCAGTCAACCAGTCCATGCCAAGAATGACGTCGAGATAAACGAGCGAGGGATCGACGACCAGATCAAGAGTCATCGTCCTGCCTCCCAGATCAACTAAACAACCCTCACACATCTGGGTGACATCCGAATAATCTCCATGAGCTACAAGGACTCGCACGCTATCCATAGTGATAGTCTGTAACTCAAGACGTCTGACTACGGCACGCGATATCAAAGAAATCGTGGAACCAGTGTCCACCATGACAAGAACGGGAGTACCTCCGATATGGGCCGTGACCTCAAAGGCTGAATGCTGGAAGGTCGGCGTCGTAGCTGCCTCAGCGGTCAATGCATGAACTCGAGCCTGCTGTGGCCGGTTCGGCCGCTGTGTCAAGGGCCGTGGAGGCTGTCGAATCTGCGATACTGTGGGTCTGAAAGAAGGATGCGCAGGAGCTGACTGTATAGGCGGTGCTGATATCGCCTGTGGACGTACACGATCAATCTTCTGCGGCGGCGAGAACCCACTGTCCCGCATCCTCGAAAAGCAACTCTGCGCTAAGTGGCCCGTCCTCCCACAGTATGTGCATGACAAATCAGGGCGCCGAAACGATGGTACAGGCGCCGTGGTCCTGGTAGGAGGATCAAAGCGAGGCCTCTTGCCCGCGAAGGGCCTGTCTGGTAAATCCGGTCGCGGCCTAGAAGTAGTCGGGCCTCGAGATCGCGCAAGTCGATCCACGTCCTGCTCTGCCCGCATGGACATGTGAACCAACTCCGCATAGGAAGGGAAACTGACACAGCACATCTTCGACCGAATATCCGGTCGCAAGCCCTCCAAAAAGCGCCGTATGCGCATCTGCTCATCAGCTAGAATCGTCGGGACGTACCTGCCCAACTCTGTGAACCGATGCTCATACTCGGTAACAGTCATCGCTGCCTGCCTGAGACGGAGAAACTCATTCTCCCTCTCATGCCTGTAGGTATGGGGATAATACTTCTCATGGAAGCGAAACTCAAATGCTGCCCACGTCCATACGAAATCTGCGGCAACAGTCCGCAATATGCTATCCCACCACATACTGGCCTCTCTCTCAAACAGGAAGGTAGCCAGCTCTACCTGCTCAGCCTCGGTACAGTGCAACATCCGTAGAATCTTCGACACTCGGTCGAGCCAGAACTCAGCCTCCTCAGGTCTGTGAGAACCCGCGAAAGTAGGAGGCCGCAAGCGCTGAAATCGCTCCAGTAGGCCCCGTGTGTCGGCAGGATTCCCCGCAGGGAAAGCAGGAGGCGCAGGATGTGCTATGCCCTCATCCTGGGCGTAAGTATAGGCATCCTCAGCTGGATGCGCAGGTGGTGCAGGTGGAGTAGATGTAGTCGCACCCCCACCCTGGGCTAAAGTCCCCTCTATAGTGGTCAGAAGCTGCTGCTGCTGTAGCATCATAGCCATCATCTGCTCGAATCTGTCAGGGGGTGGAGCAGGCTGTGGCGGATGAGGTGCGGAAGTAGATGCGCGCTGTGGCTCTCTAACTGATGGTGTAAATGGCGGTGGTCCATCTGCTCTGACAATGAAAGCCGAACTGCGCTCCTCATAGTCTTAGGTGGCATTCCCTATATTCAAAATAGGGTGCAACCTTGTCAGTCTCAATTGCAAAATTACACCGCAAACATTCACTTAAAGAGTCAAAGGCATTCCATGCATTTCAATTAATCAAAATTGTCACAATACAAGGGATATATCCTTACAAGCATCATGACTAGAATTACATGGAAATTAAGACAGTTAAGCAACAGCAACATAAACAAAGCACTAGCCCTAATAGGCTTTACACACATAAAACAGGAAATGACTAACTACTGATAATAACATCAAAGATCGCATCGCTAGTCGGAGTCTGGTGACGGAGGAGGAGCACCCTTATCCTGTAAGCAACACAGGATTGCCTTCAAGGTGCGAGTCACCTTGCCAAACTTCTTCTTTGTAACGGCCTTGGCATCAGCGACCTCTGCTCGAAGTTCTTGGACTTCTCTACGCAAAGCGGTCTGGCTCTCCTCCATCCGAGCAATGCGATCGTCGATAGTAGTCTGCGTAGAAGGAGGAGGGCTCTCATCAGTATCCTGAGCCTCCTCTTTTGCTTCTTCCTGAACCTCTGCTCTAGGTTCTTCTTCGCTTTGATCTTCCTCTTCATCAAAGTCATCCCCACTATCCCTTTCAAGTTGATTTTCACGGTATTGTGACCCAATCTTCATCTTAACCATTGTCGACTCATCGATGGTGTGAATCGATACCGGCAATTCGGGCCAAAGTCTATAGGCAAACTCAAGTGCAATCTTGCAAATAAGTTGGCCAAAGGGAAGCGATTCGGATGTTCTCCTCGACTTGGCTATGAGAAATATCTGCCGTAAGATGAAAGTGGCCATACATACGTTCTCTCCCTGGGCCACCAGAAATAAGAAATCGACCATAAGACGTGTACATTCAATGCGGTTCGTCGACCTGGGATAGACATTGAACGTGCAGATATGATGCAGCAGGCGCAAATCCTCAGACATGTACGTCGCCTTGAGGCTATTATTAGGCTGCCATGGAACTAACTTACCGCACAGAAACCTGGTGCGGCGATCTCATTCACGTCTAGTCCTCAAATTCTTCTCACTAGGATGCACATCACCAAGAGGCACGTTGAGAAGTCGCGCAACCAACCGGACGTCGATCGTAGCCATCCGATCCCTACCAAAAGGGATTTTGAACTGCAAAGGCTCCAAGGTAGGACTCTGGATGCTAGCATAGAAGGCACGAACAGTGCTCACATTAGCACGAGCGCGAGCTTCAAAGATCGGTCCCCAGTGCGCAGCTTCAATGTGTTCGAACAACAGATATTCGCCGAACAATCGTCCATCTACGTCCGCCTCAAATAACACTCTACGATCAGTGTATTCACCATGAGGCATCTCTGATAAAATGGTTCGTCCAAGGTGTGCATGGGGATCCAAATCCCGCTTTGTACGGCACTCTAGGACTACAGCTGGACCTGCGGCGGTGCTTGGACTTGTGGCACCACCCCACGGTCTTCTCGATCGAGCAGGGCGGCTCGGCCCAGCCTCGTCTGTTGCAGTTTTCCTCTTACCCATCAAAGACAGGATGTATGAGAGTGACAAAAGACCCAAAATGGCTTCCACGAAAGCCATGAAAAATGCCAAAAATGCGGAGAAATGGCTGCCCAATCTGAGAAAAGGAAATCTAGGCGTCGTAGAGGGTTGCTTCAAGCTTCCCAAGGCTGTAGTTTCAGGGAAAAATACAAACAGAAAGATGTGATGGAGCACCTCACGATTTCAGCTATATTTGGGGGATTTTGGAGCTCCAAATGGTGAGATCTTCCAGGGAAGAGGCTGCCAACACCCAATAAGTGATGGGTGGTGGTCGGTTTTGGCTAAGGAGGGTTCTAGGAGTGGTTTGGGACGCTGGGGTTTGGAATGGGTTGCTGAAAATCGAATCTAGGGCTATGTAGAGGGCTATTTGTGAAGGAGAGGTGAGATTTGGGGGTTTTCATGAGGTGGGAGGTGTATAGGGATGATGTGTATCCCATTTAAGGGGGTGCGCCCGAAGGACAGCACCAACGGACACCGCCGGCCGGCGATGCATCGCCCGACCGGCGATGGCATCGC
This sequence comes from Magnolia kwangsiensis, assembly GCA_037074715.1. Lineage (NCBI taxonomy): Eukaryota > Viridiplantae > Streptophyta > Magnoliopsida > Magnoliales > Magnoliaceae > Magnolia > Magnolia kwangsiensis. The sequence continues at coordinate 78,341,549 of CM073577.1, read as the reverse complement.
CGGCCAACTTTCAAGTTGGTCGGTGGGACCCCATGGGTCTGGTCCCCCATGGTCCTAGGGTCCCAAAAAGTTAGGTCCCACCCCTTAGTTCACAATAATTTGGTCTGTATGAGCCCAAACATGTGTTCGGGGCTTTCCGGGTCCACATCGCAATACCGAATACCAAACCATATGATGCAGCATATGAATTTGGGGTAGAAGGAGCCAGTACACCTATCTAGAACCTTAGTTGCTAAATAAAGTGAAGTTAGAATGGCCTTATGGCCATTTTTCATGAAATTTTACTATTCACTGTAAAATTTGGTGAATGTACTAATTTGTATTATTTTCATATTATTTTTGATGCCTAACATGAAATGGATAAGAAAGAACTGAAGGTCGGAGTGTTTAGAGGAGGAATTTTGAGAATTTTTGGCGAAACGAGGTTTTTAAGCCCTAGCGATTGATTACAGGGGTCGTGGTCATCCCACGGCCCAAGGATTCACTTTTGCGGTTTAAAACCGCTCATGGGACGTCTCCACCCGACTTCCTACAGCTTAGAAGTGATTCGGGTTGCTTTACGCGACCCGAGATACGTTATAGACTCGATCTTGCGATCGATCCTATTAGACTTTGCCTATCGTCGAATCTACGATCCTAGAAGTGTTTCTAGACCCTTCTCGCACCCACCTAAGTCAAAGGAAGCGACAGCGTACGTCGCAAGACCATAACCCAGGCCCAGTATAATCTCATTCATGCTCTGATACCAACTTGTAACACCCTGAAAATCGGGGGTCGTGTATAAACTCAACTCCCGAGTTCCAGACCGTCACTTATGCAACAAAAAGGGTTATGATTCAATGTTGTCTGATTTAAAGCATTCACATGAGTAAAAGTATACCAAAATTACAATTCATACTTCAGATCCAGTGATAAAAGCAAGCGGAAGACTAAGCAATGTATATATCACTGTATGGAAAAACAAAGTAATCTCATCTGTCTCCGAAGTATGACTACATCTCTGAGTCTCATATACATGTAAATAAACAAAAGAATAAAGTTCAAAATAGTCCCACTGAAGTCCCCTCGATCCAGGTCACCTACGGGAAGCCGTCGTGATACTGCATATACGAGAACTCATCCTGGTCCTCGTCAATCTCCGGCTCCACCTCCTGGATCTCGTCCTCACCTGCAGCTACAACAGGGTCTGGTGGGTGTTGCAAACACCATCCCGTAACGTGGGAATGAGTGATCAACTCAGTGGAATCATAGAGCAAAGATTAGCATGTTCACAATTCAATCACGCGATAATAGTAAAGCAGTAAATCAGACAATCCTAATACTGTTGTTAATGCAAGATGATATGACGTGATGTATGCCCTCACCGACGATCACCCTCATGCGGCAACATCTTACGACCGCGGCATGCCACACTCCCTAGAGTGCTCCACATCTTCCAGGCACATGCAATGCTATGGTGATATGATTTCCAAGTTGTTATTAGTCCATTCAAACAGCAGGATTGGGAAACTAAGGTACTTCCCTTGTATCAATCCCAACACAGATCCTGTCTAGGGTCGTCACTCCTAGAAATCTCATACGATGTATATTTCGTAGGTCACTGGAAGGGCTGCCAGGGCTGTTGCTCGCACTCGTTGTACCGCTCCCCCATCACCTTATCAATACAGGCCTACCGTACTCTACTGCAACGGAAGGGTCGTCGCCTCCCGTGGACTCAGAATACGCTCGCGGTCACTACAAAGGGCTCGTCGCCTGATCAGTGTAGGCCGACAGCTAGAATATAGTGTCCCATACCACCATAATCTACTCACGAGTTTAGGTGCTCACTGGTCACTACGGGGAGGTTTGTGGCCCCAGCGTAGGCCGACAGCTCGACCACGGTGTCCCATACCACCATGCCCGGCTCATGAGTCTTCGTGGATCAAGGTACCACGGTTAACAGGGTTTACAATGGTAAGTTCAGTATCCTAGGTTCAAGCAGTTATGATACATACAAGGTGAACATACATCGACCAGTCGGGTTACTTGACGTGCTCGACTAGCGCGATCGCATCTCAAGTCGAACGACATGAAGTGCGTAAAACACTTCACGTGGCCTAACCACTGCCGCCAACTCTCAACACGAATCACGTTCATCGACGCGTCGTTCGTGGCTATGACCAGTCAGCCACGAATTCGTTCGGTTACCGACTGCGTGGACTAAGTCTAGTCCCACACATCTATGGAATCCTATCAGCACTATACGCAAAGGTATTGGAATTGAAATACACCATGTGAGCATGTTAACACATGTTATAACATTCAACTTAAGCAAATCTTCAAGGCATACTTTCTATACATGTAATGCAATCATGCATAAGGTAAACATGTAGGAAATCATTTAGGACAGCATTTTAATCATGAAATCAATCTCAAACTACTACATAACATCATTCAATTCAATACATACTAATACAAGCATTTACACAAACACATACACTACACACTTAAGTCCACATATAGTATGTCGACCCAAAGTGTGCAACTTGGCGAATCTCTTCACCAAACTGATTATGCAAGCATTCCTAACTCTCTAATGCGGCGACAAACCATGTCAATCATGTCAGCAAAATATGCATGTAGACCGTACTTCCTACAAATGACTAAAATGCCCTAAATCTCATATTCTTCGTTAATTTACGAAACAGGAAATGGAGAGCATGTTGTACATGTCAAACGGCGATGCCGTCGATAATCTACTATTAAACGACATTGAAAGCGTTGTAAACCGTCAATCAAAGCGTCTAAAATCCTCACCTAGTCTTTTACGGTTGCAGGATTTTGAACGGAGCGTGTACGCTTCGTCTACGGCTGTAGGAGAACCTGATTTATGGAATACGTTAGCTAACATGCCATGAATCTACATAAACCCTAAATCAGCAAGTTTTTGGGGTTATTCTATACCTGAAAAAGGGGAGAAATCACCAGCCAGGTGATTGGAAGGAAGTGCTGAAGCAGCAACTGTCAGGGCTCGGAAGCGGGAAAAATCCCTTCTTCTCTTTCTCTCAAACTCTCTCTCCTTTTTCAAGGGTTTGGTTATTTTCGGATGGAAGGAAGAAATGAGGGTTTCAACCCCTTTTATAAGCTTAAAATTGCCAGAAATAGGCTCCGGGACGAAGTTTACTTGATGCCTATCCATTTCGGGGCTGTTTCGGTCCAAGAACGGATTTCTGGTGGTCCCCTGGTCGATTGCGATCAGACTTAAGCTCATGTGTACCAGATGTACCTCGTATTAAGTTTTCAGTCTGGCAGGGTTCGCAAATCGCACGTGGCGGACCAGTTTCAGTTCAGCGGTCACCGCACAGAGATCAGGGCTGGAAGTCTCATGATAATAAATAGAAATTTTTCCTGATCCGAGGGTGTAATCTGGATGAATTCTGACGGTCAGAACGCTTAATACTGACGCGTCAAGTCGTGTGCCAGATTTGAATTTGAAATTCCAAATTCGTCCCTATTCGCGGTCGCTTCAGTCCGGGTTCAACGAAATCGTCTGTGATTATCAGTTTGACTTGATTTTCGAGATGATTGTCAAGTCCAGCTGGGCGGTTCTAACGGTCTAAGATAGGAGGTATCGGACCTTCGACGCGCGGTCTAAATCCAATACAAAATTTCAATATGGTCCAGAGAACAAACCTGCTTAGAGTTTGATCCGAGGTTATAGAGTATTGTAGAGTTGTTTGTTCTACTCGATTTGGGTCTTGCAGAACGTATTTAAAGTGATCAGGGACTATTTCCCAGCTACTCTAGCGTTGCGCTAGCTAACTTACGTTTAATTTCCATGGAAATTATTTTTACGCGATTTTGGGTCGAGTTGGTACTCGAGCCCAAGTACGGATTTTTCACGGGCGTTACAATCTACCCCCCTTAACAAATAATTTCGTCCTCGAAATTTGTACCTTTTCGTACTCCTCGAGAAGCTGTGGGTAGTTCTTTCTGATCTTGGCTTCTGTCTCCTAAGTAGCCTCCTCCTCAGTATGATGCGTCCATAGTACCTTCACAAGGGGAATCACCTTGCTACGCAGTACTTGCTCCTTCCTGTCTAAGATGCGTGTCGGTCGCAGGATATAAGTAACATCCTCTCCTAACTGCACCTGCTCCCATCTGATGATATGGGAAGGATCAGCAACGTACTTCTTCAGCATAGAAACATGAAATACGTTGTGGACGCTCGCGAGGGGCGTGGGCAAAGCCAATCGGTAAGCCACCGCTCCCACACGATCGAGGATCTGGAATGGACCAATGAATCGCGGTGCCAGCTTCCCCTTCTTCCCGAACCGAAGGACTCCCTTCATAGGGAAAACTCGCAAATACACGTGATCCCCGACTGTGAACTCAAGTGGTCGTCGTCTCGTATCGGCGTAGCTCTTCTGTCTGCTCTGCGCTGTAAGAAGCCGACGTCGAATAATATCAATCTTCTCTGACGTCGCCTACACCAACTCTGGGCCAATCAAGCTGCGCTCACGGACCTCTAACTAGCAATGCGGTGCGCGACAAGGTCGCCCATATAGCCCCTCATAAGGTGCCATGCCGATACTCGCCTGGAAGCTATTGTTGTACGCAAACTCCGCATATGCAAGACAGTCATCCCAACTGTCCTTGAAGTCCAATGCGCAAGCTCGCAACATGTCTTCCAGGATCTGGTTCACTCGCTCCGTCTGTCCGTCCGTCTGTGGGTGGAAGGCAGTACTGAACTTCAACTTCACACCCATAGCCTCCTGAATGCGAGTCCAGAAAATAGAAGTGAACCGCGTGTCTCTGTCTGACACGATCTCCAACGAAACTCCATGCAGACGCACGATCTCTCTGATATACAATCTAGCCAGCTCGTCTGCAGAGTTCGTAACTCTGATCGGTAGGAAGTGCGCCGACTTCGTCAATCGGTCGACGATCACCCAAATGGAATCATGCCCCTTCCTCGTCTTCGGCAACCCAGAAATGAAGTCCATGGAAATGAAATCCCACTTCCACTCTACAATCGGCATAGGCTGCAAAAGTCCAGGTGGTCGGCGATGCTCTGCCTTCACCTGCTGACAAGTGAGACAACGGGACACGAACTCAGCTATGTGGGTCTTCATACCTTCCCACCAATACGTCCTCTTCACATCACGATACATCTTCGTACTGCCTGGATGCATCGCGAGTCTAGTAGAATGCGCAGCCTCGAGAATCTCTCGTCTCAAGTCAGGGATATCTGGGACGCATAGGCGGCCACGGTAACGTAAGCCCCCATCCATACCAACTCGCCAGTCGGCGTCAGCATCATCACTGGCCTGCTCTCGAAGCTCAGTAAGATGCGCGTCGTCCCTCTGCGCCTCGATGACTCGGTCATCGATCTGGGATCGCACCTGTACATGTGCGATGAACTCAAATGGCTCCTCTACGGTGAGTTTCTGCTCAAAGTCTCGCAAAAACTCAACCATATCGCACTCGGCAACCATCAGCGGAGCCGCAAACTCTATCGCCTTCTTGCGGCTCAACGCATCAGCCACAAGGTTCGCCTTCCCAGGATGGTAAGAGACTTCAAACTTGAAGTCCTTCAACGTCTCCATCCATCGTCGCTGCCTCATATTCAAGTCTCGCTGCGTGAATATTTACTTGAGGCTCTTGTGGTCGCAAAAGAGCTCGAACTCCTCTCCGTAGAGGTAATGTCTCCAGAGTCTCAGTGCGAATATAACGGCTACCAACTCTAGGTCGTGTGTAGGGTAATTCTCCTCGTGCTTCCTTAATTGTCTCGAGGCATACGAAATTACCCTGTCCCTCTGCATAAGGACACAACCCAAACCAACGCTAGACGCGTCAGTGTATATAGTGTATCTAACCCCTTGCTCTGGCAATACTAGCACAGGGGCGGACGTAAGCCTGTCCTTCAGCTCCTGAAAAGCTGACTCCGCCTTATCATTCCAGGCGAACTTCACGTCCTTCCGTGTCAACTGAGATAAGGGTCTCGCGATCTTCGAGAAGTCCTGAATGAAGCGCCGATAGTAACCAGAGAGACCCAAGAAACTCCTCACCTCAGTGACAGAACCAGGCCGCTCCCAGTCCTGTACCGCAGCTACCTTAGACAGGTCAACTGCCATGCCATCCTTGGACACCACGTGTCCCAGAAACTTCACCTCCTGCTTTCAGAAGTCGCACTTCTTGTACTGTGCGAACAACTGATGTCGTCTGAGCGTATCAAGGACCAAACGCAAGTGCTCCTCATGCTCCTCTCGACTCCTAGAGTACACCAAAATGTCGTCAATGAAGACAACGACGAATCGATAGAGGAAAGGCCGAAATACCCGGTTCATCAGATCCATGAACACGGCCAGTGCGTTCGTGAGACCGAATGACATCACGGGGAACTCGTAGTGACCAAAACTGGTCCTGAATGCTGTCTTCTGCACGTCCTCATCTCTCACGCGCAGCTGATGATAACCTGACTGAAGATCAATCTTCGAGAAGTACTGCGCTCCTCTCAACTGATCAAACAAGTCATCGATCCTGGGCAAAGGATACTTGTTCTTCACCGTGAGCTGGTTCAGCCTGCGATAATCAATACACAATCGCAGCGAACCATCCTTCTTCTTCACGAACAAGACCGGTGCTCCCCAAGGAGACACGCTAGGCCGTATAAAGACAAGCTCTAGCAGGCCATCAATCTGCGTCCTCAACTCCTCCATCTCACATGGTGCCATGCGATACATCGGCAGTGAGACGGGTGTAGAACCAGGAATCAGATCGATCGTGAAATCGATCTCACGTCGGGGTGGCAAACCAGGGATCTTCCTGAACAGATCCCCAAACTCAGAAACAACTGGCGTCTGTTCAAGTACCTGGGCACCAGCGTCGCGCAATAGAGTGGCGTAGCTAAGAATGCAGAAAGGAAGATTTACCCGCACTGAAAATGTGAAAGGCGTGCCCTCAGGCTCGTACACCGTCACCACACGAGCCTCGCAGTCAATCTCGGCTTTCGCTGCAGTCAACCAGTCCATGCCAAGAATGACGTCGAGATAAACGAGCGAGGGATCGACGACCAGATCAAGAGTCATCGTCCTGCCTCCCAGATCAACTAAACAACCCTCACACATCTGGGTGACATCCGAATAATCTCCATGAGCTGCAAGGACTCGCACGCTATCCATAGTGATAGTCTGTAACCCAAGACGTCTGACTACGGCACGCGATATCAAAGAAATCGTGGAACCAGTGTCCACCATGACAAGAACGGGAGTACCTCCGATATGGGCCGTGACCTCAAAGGCTGAATGCTGGAAGGTCGGCGTCGTAGCTGCCTCAGCGGTCAATGCATGAACTCGAGCCTGCTGTGGCCGATTCGGCCGCTATGTCAAGGGCCGTGGAGGCTGTCGAATCTGCGATACTGTGGGTCTGAAAGAAGGATGCGCAGGAGCTGACTGTATAGGCGGTGCTGATATCGCCTGTGGACGTACACGATCAATCTTCTGCGGTGGCGAGAACCCACTGTCCCGCATCCTCGAAAAGTAACTCTGCGCTAAGTGGCCCGTCCTCCCACAGTATGTGCATGACAAATCAGGGTGCCGAAACGATGGTACAGGCGCCGTGGTCCTGGTAGGAGGATCAAAGCGAGGCCTCTTGCCCGCGAAGGGCCTGTCTGGTAAATCCGGTCGCGGCCTAGAAGTAGTCGGGCCTCGAGATCGCGCAAGTCGATCCACGTCCTGCTCTGCCCGCATGGACATGTGAACCAACTCCGCATAGGAAGGAAAACTGATACAGCACATCTTCGACCGAATATCCGGTCGCAAGCCCTCCAAAAAGCGCCGTATGCGCATCTGCTCATCAGCTAGAATCATCGGGACGTACCTGCCCAACTCTGTGAACCGATGCTCATACTCGGTAACAGTCATCGCTGCCTGCCTGAGACGGAGAAACTCATTCTCCCTCTCGTGCCTGTAGGTATGGGGATAATACTTCTCATGGAAGCGGAACTCAAATGCTGCCCACGTCCATACGAAATCTGCGGCAACAGTCCGCAATATGCTATCCCACCACATACTGGCCTCTCTCTCAAACAGGAAGGTAGCCAGCTCTACCTGCTCAGCCTCGGTACAGTGCAACATCCGTAGAATCTTCGACACTCGGTCGAGCCAGAACTCAGCCTCCTCAGGTCTGTGAGAACCCGCGAAAGTAGGAGGCCGCAAGCGCTGAAATCGCTCCAGTAGGCCCCGTGTGTCGGCAGGATTCCCCGCAGGGAAAGCAGGCGGCGCAGAATGTGCTATGCCCTCATCCTGGGCGTAAGTATAGGCATCCTCAGCTGGATGCGCAGGTGGTGCAGGTGGAGTAGATGTAGTCGCACCCCCACCCTGGGCTAAAGTTCCCACTATAGTGGTCAGAAGCTGCTGCTGCTGTAGCATCATAGCTATCATCTGCTCGAATCTGTCAGGGGGTGGAGCAGGCTATGGCGGATGAGGTGCGGAAGTAGATGCGCGCTGTGGCTCTCTAACTGATGGTGTAAATGGCGGTGGTCCATTTGTAGGACCAACAGCAGGCTGAGACGATCGAACCGCCTCAGGAATCGGGCCCACAGCAGGGTCCGGACGTGTACCAGACTGAGAGGGAGTCTGATCCATCTGCTCTGACAATGAAAGCCGAACTGCGCTCCTCGTAGTCTTAGGTGGCATTCCCTATATTCAAAATAGGGTGCAACCTTGTCAGTCTCAATTGCACAATTACACCGCAAACATTCACTTAAAGAGTCAAAGGCATTCCATGCATTTCAATTAATCAAAATTGTCACAATACAAGGGATATATCCTTACAAGCATCATGACTAGAATTACATGGAAATTAAGACAGTTAAGCAACAGCAACATAAGCAAAGCACTAGCCCTAATAGGCTTTACACACATAAAACAGGAAATGACTAACTACTGATAATAACATCAAAGATCGCATCGCTAGTCGGAGTCTGGTGACGGAGGAGGAGCACCCTTATCCTGTAAGCAACACAGGATTGCCTTCAAGGTGCGAGTCACCTTGCCAAACTTCTTCTTTGTAACGGCCTTGGCATCAGCGACCTCTGCTCGAAGTTCTTGGACTTCCCTACGCAAAGCGGTCTGGCTCTCCTCCATCCGAACAATGCGATCGTCGATAGTAGTCTGCGCAGAAGGAGGAGGGCTCTCATCAGTATCCTGAGCCTCCTCTTCTGCTTCTTCCTGAACCTCTGCTCTAGGTTCTTCTTCGCTTTGATCTTCCTCTTCATCAAAGTCATCCCCACTATCCCTTTCAAGTTGATTTTCACGGTATTGTGACCCAATCTTCATCTTAACCATTGTCGACTCATCGATGGTGTGAATCGATACCGGCAATTCGGGCCCAAGTCTATAGGCAAACTCAAGTGCAATCTTGCAAATAAGTCGGCCAAAGGGAAGCGATTCGGATGTTCTCCTCGACCTGGCTATGAGAACTATCTGCCGTAAGATGAAAGTGGCCATACATACGTTCTCTCCCTGGGCCACCAGAAATAAGAAATCGACCATAAGACGTGTACATTCAATGCGGTTCGTCGACCTGGGATAGACATTGAACGTGCAGATATGATGCAGCAGGCGCAAATCCTCAGACATGTACGTCACCTTGAGGCTATTATTAGGCTGCCATGGAACTAACTTACCGCACAGAAACCTGGTGCGGCGATCTCGTTCACGTCTAGTCCTCAAATTCTTCTCACTAGGATACACATCACCAAGAGGCACGTTGAGAAGTCGCGCAACCAACCGGACGTCGATCGTAGCCATCCGATCCCTACCAAAAGGGATTTTGAACTGCAAAGGCTCCAAGGTAGGACTCTGGATGCTAGCATAGAAGGCAGGAACAGTGCTCACATTAGCACGAGCGCGAGCTTCAAAGATCGATCCCCAGTGCGCAGCTTCAATGTGTTCGAACAACAGATATTCGCCGAACAATCGTCCATCTACGTCCGCCTCAAATAATACTCTACGATCAGTGTATTCGCCATGAGGCATCTCTGATAAAATGGTTCGTCCAAGGTGTGCATGGGGATCCAAATCCCGCTTTGTACGGCACTCCAGGACTACAGCTGGACCTGCGGCAGTGCTTGGACTTGCGGCACCACCCCGCGGTCTTCTCGATCGAGAAGGGCGGCTCGGTCCAGCCTCGTCTGTTGCAGTTTTCCTCTTACCCATCAAAGACAGAATGGATGAGAGTGACAAAAGACCCAAAATGGCTTCCACGAAAGCCATGGAAAACGCTGAAAATGTGGAGAAATGGCTGCCCAATCTGAGAAAAGGAAATCTAGGCGTCGTAGAGGGTTGCTTCAAGCTTCCCAAGGCTGTAGTTTCAGGGAAAAATACAAACAGAAAGATGGGATGGAGCACCTCACGATTTCAGCTATATTTGGGAGATTTTGGAGCTCCAAATGGCGAGATCTTCCAGGAAAGAGGCTGCCAACACCCAATAAGTGATGGGTGGTGGTCGATTTTGGCTAAGGAGGGTTCTAGGAGTGGTTTGGGACGCTGGGGTTTGGAATGGGTTGCTGAAAATCGAATCTAGGGCTATGTAGAGGGATATTTGTGAAGGAGAGGTGAGATTTGGGGGTTTTTGTGAGGTGGGAGGTGTATAGGGATGATGTGTATCCCATTTAAGGGGGTGCGCCCGAAGGACAGCACCAACGGACACCGCCGGCCGGCGATGCATCGCCCGACCGGCGATGGCATCGCCGGCCAACTTTCAATTTGGCCGGTGGGACCCCATGGGTCTGGTCCCCCATGGTCCCAGGGTCCCAAAAAGTTAGGTCCCACCCCTTAGTTCACAATAATTTGGTCTGTATGAGCCCAAACATATGTTCAGGGCTTTTCGGGTCCACATCGCAATACTGAATACCAAACCATATGATGCAGCATATGAATTTGGGGTAGAAGGAGCCAGTACACCTATCTAGATCCTTATTTACTAAATAAAGTGAAGTTAGAATGGCCTTATGGCCATTTTTCATGAAATTTTACTATTCACTGTAAAATTTGGTGAATGTACTAATTTGTATTATTTTCATATTAGTTTTGATGCCTAACATGAAATGGATAAGAAAGAACTGAAGGTCGGAGTGTTTAGAGGAGGAATTTTGAGAATTTTTGGCGAAACGAGGTTTTTAAGCCCTAGCGATTGATTACAGGGGTCGTGGTCATCCCACGGCCCAAGGATTCACTTTTGCGGTTTAAAACCGCTCATGGGACGTCTCCACCCGACTTCCTACAGCTTAGAAGTGATTCGGGTTGCTTTACGCGACCCGAGATACGTTATAGACTCGATCTTGCGATCGATCCTATTAGACTTTGCCTATCGTCGAATCTACGATCCTAGAAGTGTTTCTAGACCCTTCTCGCACCCACCTAAGTCAAAGGAAGCGACAGCGTACGTCGCAAGACCATAACCCAGGCCCAGTATAATCTCATTCATGCTCTGATACCAACTTGTAACACCCTGAAAATCGGGGGTCGTGTATAAACTCAACTCCCGAGTTCCAGACCGTCACTTATGCAACAAAAAGGGTTATGATTCAATGTTGTCTGATTTAAAGCATTCACATGAGTAAAAGTATACCAAAATTACAATTCATACTTCAGATCCAGTGATAAAAGCAAGCGGAAGACTAAGCAATGTATATATCACTGTATGGAAAAACAAAGTAATCTCATCTGTCTCCGAAGTATGACTACATCTCTGAGTCTCATATACATGTAAATAAACAAAAGAATAAAGTTCAAAATAGTCCCACTGAAGTCCCCTCGATCCAGGTCACCTACGGGAAGCCGTCGTGATACTGCATATACGAGAACTCATCCTGGTCCTCGTCAATCTCCGGCTCCACCTCCTGGATCTCGTCCTCACCTGCAGCTACAACAGGGTCTGGTGGGTGTTGCAAACACCATCCCGTAACGTGGGAATGAGTGATCAACTCAGTGGAATCATAGAGCAAAGATTAGCATGTTCACAATTCAATCACGCGATAATAGTAAAGCAGTAAATCAGACAATCCTAATACTGTTGTTAATGCAAGATGATATGACGTGATGTATGCCCTCACCGACGATCACCCTCATGCGGCAACATCTTACGACCGCGGCATGCCACACTCCCTAGAGTGCTCCACATCTTCCAGGCACATGCAATGCTATGGTGATATGATTTCCAAGTTGTTATTAGTCCATTCAAACAGCAGGATTGGGAAACTAAGGTACTTCCCTTGTATCAATCCCAACACAGATCCTGTCTAGGGTCGTCACTCCTAGAAATCTCATACGATGTATATTTCGTAGGTCACTGCAAGGGCTGCTAGGGCTGTTGCTCGCACTCGTTGCACCGCTCCCCCATCACCTTATCAATACAGGCCTACCGTACTCTACTGCAACGGAAGGGTCGTCGCCTCCCGTGGACTCAGAATACGCTCGCGGTCACTACAAAGGGCTCGTCGCCTGATCAGTGTAGGCCGACAGCTAGAATATAGTGTCCCATACCACCATAATCTACTCACGAGTTTAGGTGCTCACTGGTCACTACGGGGAGGTTTGTGGCCCCAGCGTAGGCCGACAGCTCGACCACGGTGTCCCATACCACCATGCCCGGCTCATGAGTCTTCGTGGATCAAGGTACCACGGTTAACAGGGTTTACAATGGTAAGTTCAGTATCCTAGGTTCAAGCAGTTATGATACATACAAGGTGAACATACATCGGCCAGTCGGGTTACTTGACGTGCTCGACTAGCGCGATCGCATCTCAAGTCGAACGACATGAAGTGCGTAAAACACTTCACGTGGCCTAACCACTGCCGCCAACTCTCAACACGAATCACGTTCATCGACGCGTCGTTCGTGGCTATGACCAGTCAGCCACGAATTCGTTCGGTTACCGACTGCGTGGACTAAGTCTAGTCCCACACATCTATGGAATCCTATCAGCACTATACGCAAAGGTATTGGAATTGAAATACACCATGTGAGCATGTTAACACATGTTATAACATTCAACTTAAGCAAATCTTCAAGGCATACTTTCTATACATGTAATGCAATCATGCATAAGGTAAACATGTAGGAAATCATTTAGGACAGCATTTTAATCATGAAATCAATCTCAAACTACTACATAACATCATTCAATTCAATACATACTAATACAAGCATTTACACAAACACATACACTACACACTTAAGTCCACATATAGTATGTCGACCCAAAGTGCGCAACTTGGCGAATCTCTTCACCAAACTGATTATGCAAGCATTCCTAACTCTCTAATGCGGCGACAAACCATGTCAATCATGTCAGCAAAATATGCATGTAGACCGTACTTCCTACAAATGACTAAAATGCCCTAAATCTCATATTCTTCGTTAATTTACGAAACAGGAAATGGAGAGCATGTTGTACATGTCAAACGGCGATGCCGTCGATAATCTACTATTAAACGACATTGAAAGCGTTGTAAACCGTCAATCAAAGCGTCTAAAATCCTCACCTAGTCTTTTACGGTTGCAGGATTTTGAACGGAGCGTGTACGCTTCGTCTACGGCTGTAGGAGAACCTGATTTATGGAATACGTTAGCTAACATGCCATGAATCTACATAAACCCTAAATCAGCAAGTTTTTGGGGTTATTCTATACCTGAAAAAGGGGAGAAATCACCAGCCAGGTGATTGGAAGGAAGTGCTGAAGCAGCAACTGTCAGGGCTCGGAAGCGGGAAAAATCCCTTCTTCTCTTTCTCTCAAACTCTCTCTCCTTTTTCAAGGGTTTGGTGATTTTCGGATGGAAGGAAGAAATGAGGGTTTCAACCCCTTTTATAAGCTTGAAATTGCCGGAAATAGGCTCCGGGACGAAGTTTACTTGATGCCTATCCATTTCGGGGCTGTTTCGGTCCAAAAATGGCTTTCTGGTGGTCCCCTGGTCGATTGCGATCAGACTTAAGCTCATGTGTACCAGATGTACCTCGTATTAAGTTTTCAGTCTGGCAGGGTTCGCAGATCGCACGTGGCGGACCAGTTTCAGTTCAGCGGTCACCGCACAGAGATCAGGGCTGGAAGTCTCATGATAATAAATAGAAATTTTTCCTGATCTGAGGGTGTAATCTGGATGAATTCTGACGGTCAGAACGCTTAATACTGACGCGTCAAGTCGTGTGCCAGATTTGAATTTGAAATTCCAAATTCGTCCCTATTCGCGGTCGCTTCAGTCCGGGTTCAACGAAATCGTCTGTGATTATCTGTTTGACTTGATTTTCGAGATGATTGTCAAGTCCAGCTGGGCGGTTCTAACGGTCTAAGATAGGAGGTATCGGACCTTCGACGCGCGGTCTAAATCCAATACAAAATTTCAATATGGTCCAGAGAACAAACCTGCTTAGAGTTTGATCCGAGGTTATAGAGTATTGTAGAGTTGTTTGTTCTACTCGATTTGGGTCTTGCAGAACGTATTTAAAGTGATCAGGGACTATTTCCCAGCTACTCTAGCGTTGCGCTAGCTAACTTACGTTTAATTTCCATGGAAATTATTTTTACGCGATTTCGGGTCGAGTTGGTACTCGAGCCCAAGTACGGATTTTTCACGAGCGTTACACAACCCTAGCTAGCATAGGGGTTTAGGGACTTTCAACCCAAGGGGCACATCATCCCCTACTATTTCCACACTTCCGGTGTCTCGTTCATTTTTTGGGATAACCCAAGTCATCATCATAAATGCACATTTCATCGTCAAGATCCAACTCATGTTATACGACACGACTGTGGTATTTCGATCATCATGTATGTCATGATTATACATGAATTCAAGTAACCATAATAAGGCATACGTTCAAGTGCACGTGGTATGCATTTAATGTCATGAGTTTAGGGTCTGCTTAACCTTTAAGGCAAAAATGACGTATAATCATCATATGCCACTATCAACTATATCAATTTGTGATCATGTGATTAAACTGAAGAGGACATGTCTTACACATGAACAAATGTATTGAAGTACACTTGCACATATCATCATTCCATAGTATATGAGTATGATTAATATCAACATGGTTAAATAGATGAATTTAGTTTGCTAGGGAGTGGAACAACATTAATCAAGTATTAAATCACATGCTTCTATTAACCACAATTACTGACATCATTAATATCATCGATAACTATCATAATCACGAGCATTAATTGTACTAAGAGTTACACCATATCCTTCGTAAGATAGATATTCCATTAGTGGCTTTGCCCAAATATTAATTTCTTCTATTAGGACCACATGGTTATTCCCTAACTAGGCCTTATGATTAATATGTGGTGGTGACACAAAGTACATGCACCAAGTGGTCATGAAATGAAAGGTATATAGTAAATGAGTCACAGGATGAATGGTGCTGGCGAAACTCATATAATGCAGTGAACTTCATCTTCACATGGGTTGTTAGTAGATTGAATTTACAAATAATTATTGTAGTAGTTTTATAATGGTTTGGAAGGCACATGTAAACTTCATAAGATATAGTGAGCCCTAAGTTGAATGACTTGGTATATAATATACACATAAGATTTAGTTACGGTTGGATAATGCGGGTTTGTCTTATACAACGTAGTGGGTCCTACTTCCAAATGGTACTACAAGCAGATGGGTCCACACATAAACATTACGGCGGGTCCAAACAAGTAGATAGTATAAGTATCTCACATAAATTAAGGTAGTATAAGAACAGTTCAGATGCACAAGGCACACATCAGTGGGCTCCATCATTAAACTGTTAGGATAGTGTTCAATTGTTTAGCAAAACAATTGAACCATGTGGATAAAATACATACATTGAGTGGGTTCACAAGTGTTTGAAAGTTATATGTTCAATTAACACTATTTCATATTATCTGACTTATTTAGGGATTGGATCTAAGTCATTTTGGAATCATGTTCTAGAATTAGCTAGAATAATAGTAAATGGTGAAATATGTAATGCTTACATCAAGGCAGGGTCCACAATCAATTTGACACGCGTCCTAAGTTTACGTACCCAAGAGGTTACACTATCAGCATAGTCCACGAGTCTGAGTAATCACACAATTCTCATATGCCCACATGGTCTTATGGCCACTCCGTTATCAAAAGTCCATATGGTTGAGTGGCCACACAAATGTCTCTACTTGTCATAATAATTCAAAATATCCAAACCTAGTTGAACAATCACAATCGCACCTGCCATTCATGGCTACACTACATTATACTAAGTATTATACTACAACCACTGACGTCACATAACTAATGACTCATATTCAGTGTCACATGATTAAGGGCCAAGTACTACCTTCCATAACATCGCATATATTTTAGTGGTCCTCACATCAGTCTCACTAATGAGCATAATATAATAATCGTATTTATGTCATATTACACTAACTTAAGGGTCATGCTAATATCACGTTGTATAATCCAACCGCACATCATAGTTCATATCATGACTAGGTAATCCAAATATACAATCTGCTTGTACATGATTCGAGTACCATAAAATGTCCATAAGAATGTGGTCATGTTGTTGGGCGGCTACCAATGCCACTTGATTTCATACTATTAGGTGGCCTTGTGCATATTTCACAATTATATGATTAGATGACTCCATATGCACCACCTTTGTACAAGATTAGGTGGCCATACTTATACTACATGACCTCATGATCAAGGGATCAGCCTCAACTCACTACATCGCATTGTTCATACCCATCCACTCCATCACACCCTCACACTAGATTAAGCGGTTATTCACACATCTTACAAACATAATACTAAAAGATAAGAACCACCATTTTTGTACCAGTAAGTGGGTCATATAAGATCACAAGGTTGCACAAGTAAGTGGGTTGCAAAAATCACCATTTCATTGGTTTAAGTGTGCTAGGGAATTTCAGCTCAAATGATAACTTCATGTTTTCAGTTAATCTAATGGTGAATAACTCTTGTATGGTTTGGATGACATACAAACATAATAGTGGGGCACACAACAGCCCCCAACAAACTTGGATGGAAAATAAACTCTATAGTGGGTCCCACATGCTAGTGGACCCACTTGGTTTTGGGTGACAAATAAACATTAAAGTGATCGTAAGAAGATTAGCAACGGTAGAGGGTCACCATCTGTGCAACAAAAATGGACAGGTTGGATATCTTCTAGACATTATCGTGGATCATTAAAGGTTTCAACTATGGGCATTTTTGGGCTTGTCCAAATGGGTGGATCCCACTAACGTGGTAGGGCCGCACTTATTAGGTCAGCTGATGGATGGTGTGGATCTAACATACATATTATGGTGAAATTCTAGGAGGTTTTAAGGGCGTACATTACAACAACATTTTTTCTTTGACACCAAAATATACAGATGATTTAGATGTAGCTTATAGATCACAATGGGTCCTGCGGTCTGGTGGGCCCTACATGGGTATCAAAATGAGCTCCTACTTATCCCCATTTATTTATTTATTATTATTATTATTATTATTATTTTTCCTAAGTCCAAGTCTACATATCCTTATTAATAGGTTAGATGTCAAGTATAACAATATAGTGGCCCATTCGAATTTTCAATGGCGGACCTATAATCCACTATAGTTTTGGTATGATCCACCGTGACGTGTGTCGACCCTCAACTCCATCAATCAGATGCACCAATCCATGGTGGGCCTGGGACTTAAAATCAAGTCAATATGTGGTTTGTGTGGGGCCATACCACACATAAAAGTTGAGAGGATTACTCTCCATTAAAACATTTATAATTATTTTTTGGGCCCACTGTGGCGTGGGTCACAAATCCAGCCCATCCATTATGTGTGTCACACTTGGTTAAGAGGTCAAACCAAGTTTCAAATGCATCCAAATTTCAGGTGGACCCCAGCAAGTAATTCTATATACTCAAGCTCCGAGTTGTACGAAAGGTTTAAGGAGATCAAAGTTACATGGGTCCCAAAGTGATATATTTATTATATATACACAGTTCATCTATTTTTATTTTTATTTTTATTTATTTAAAAAATCATTTTATAGCATTATCCAAAAATGAATCATATCCAAAGATTATCTAGACCTCACCACAAATAGTAATGGAGATACTATTTCACCGTTAAACAATTTACAGGGCCCACCTTAATGTTTATTTTCCATCCAATCTATTCATAAGGTCACAAAGACCTAAATTAGGGGAAAAGAAACAAATTTCATATTGGTCCAAAACTTCTGACCCAAAAAGGGTTCCAATGGTAAATGTTCAATCCTACTGCTTTTGTGGTGTGGCCCACTTGATAGTTAAATCCATCCTATTATTTATTTATTTATTATTTTTTTTCAAGCCTTAATGCAAACTTGCCAAATGAATGGACGGTTTGGAGACAGTACATACCTCATGATCAGACTCCAATTATTTTTTTATTTACTTATTTATTTATTTTTAATGGTGTGGGCTGCCTGATTTTCACGTATGGCTGATTTTTGGAGATGACCCGTTTTTAAACGGAACCCATAAAATGCATGGTGTTGATGTTCAACGTACATCATGGTGGGGCCTATGGTGGGGCCCACTTTCTACCAGTGTTAACAGTAGACGCTGCTTACTGCAGCGTCAGATGTTGGCAGCAGCGTCAATACTTCTTTTTTTTATTATTATTTTATTAAAATTCTTCATAGGTAGGGCCCACATCAGGACAATCCAGTCCATCTGTTGTGTGCGTCCCACGTAGTGGACAGGTCAGTCCAAGTTTCAGATGTATAAAAATTTCAAGTGGGCCCCAACAAGTACTTTTATATGTTTTAGCATGTCTTCACATGATTTTTGATGGTGTGGCCTACCAGAGAACTGGATTAGCTAAATTTTTCGGCTTAACACCTAAAATAAGCTTGGGAATCGGATGAACGACATGGATTAAATATATTCATCATGGGTGGGACCCATTGTGGGCCCACAGCCACTACCTCCTTTATATTAGGCTGCTGGGATGTTGCTGACTGCAAGCAACGTCTCTCACTTCTCTCTCTCTTTCTCTCTCTCTCTCTCTCTCTCTCTCTCTCTCTCTCTCTCTCTCTCTCTCTCTCTCTCTCTCTTTTAGATACGTGCCCATGTGGGCATGGGTGTATGTGAGTTTGACCAGCCCAATGGGCCAATGGTTGGATGATTTGGATGTCATACAAACATTTTGGTGGGGCCCACTATCAATGGGTCCCACATGAACTCTATAATAAATTGATTTTTATATGTTTTCTCCTATGCATCCATACCATTAATAACATCATCATCATTATTGCAATTATCTTCACCATCAATCATATTGTCCTCATCATCCACACCATTAATCACAACAATTCGTCACCACTAATAATCATACAAATAATAAAAAAGGATACAAACCAAGAGTGGAGTGGGTGTACTCACCTTGATGGATTAGATGCAATGGTTGAGATGGATGGTAGGGATGGAATTGATGGAGTTCATGGCCCACCAAGATAACTCCTCTCTCTCTCTCATGTGTAGAAAAATGGTGAAATGCTAAGGGATTGAGGGGTATTTGTAGAGAAATTGATAAAATTTTGGTTGAGTTAGGCTAATGTGATTAATATTAGCTTAGGATTATGACATTTAATTCATGATTTGTATTTAATGGTGGATTAAAGGAGCATGGGATGGCATGGTGTGATGATGTCATGCTTAAGGTGTGGCATGGAAAAGAGTTGACTTTGGGGAGCACATGAGACATGAGAGGTATGGGTGTGTGACATCACACACATGGGTAGAGATTCTCTCACCCATGTGTGGCATGTGCATGTGTGTATGACATGTGGTGTGCACATGTGTAGAGTGGAGTACATGGCACCTTGCGCACATAATACATTAATTATTCTTCACGGCGTATCTCACAAACGGAGTATCGTATAGACGCCCGGGTTATACCTACGCGATCGCAGCGACGGGGCGGTCGATATGAAATAGGTTTTGGGGTCTTAAGGTTCCGATCAGTTAAGTATGTACTATGAACAGCCAATCTAGGTCTAATTAAGGGCATCGATCATCATGCACATATGCATGGAAAATGGTACAGAATGGACGGGGTCTTTATAGTCTTATCTCACAATCAATGATCAGATTGCTAGATCTATGAATGGAGATCATTCTAGTGGTTTGATTTGTGTTAGGGAATAGATATAAGGTTAGGATAGTTAGTTTGTTATCGTACACATGTACGTACTACGTTAAATTTCATGGTAACACTTAAGAACTTTTAATACTCGGGTATTGAAATGTTCGATATGTTACAATAGACACCACTTGAGATCTTCTCAATTAATTGAAGTGATGGTTGCAAATCAACTTCAACCACCAGTTGAGGAAGTTCAATATGAAAATGAGGTGCACAATGCACCCCCACCTCGTACTCTATAAGATTATTTACAATAAGCTGGGGTGAGTATACCTTCCTGCATGATATTTTCATTGAATCCAGAAATTATGGATATTAAACCAGGGGTAATTCAACTCCTCCTTAAGTTTCACGGACTAGAATTTGAAAGTCTATACTTGCATATGAAAGAGTTCGATGAAATCATATCTGCATTACACTTCCCAAATGTATTTAAGGACATAATTAGATTGAAATTGTTTCCTTTCTCTTTGAAAGAAAAGGCTAAGTCATGGTTACATTCCTTAAGACCAAGGTTCATTAGCATGTGGGCTGAGATGGCAAGGGAGTTCCTTAAAAAGTTCTTTCCCTATCATAAAATAAATACCTTAAGGAAAATAATCATGAATTTTGCACAAAAAGAGGATGAGACCTTCCAATGTTGGGAGCGATATAAGGATCTCATAAAATTCATGTCCACAATATGGCTACAAAACATGGTATGTAACAAGCTTTTTCTATGAGGATTGATCTCACTCATGCGCCAATTTGTGGAGATGATTTGTAATGGAGAATTCATGAATAAGGAAGCCGATGATGAGTGAGATTATTTTGATAAACTTGCTAAAAACATGAAATCATGGGATACCTCTTCAAGAATTATCACTTCTAAGCCTACTCAATCAAAGGAAAAGGGAGGAATTTATATTCTAAAAGAGGAAGGTGATATAAATGTAAGAGTGGCTGAACTCATAAGAAAAGTGGAGGCCATGAAACTTAAGAAGGTAGAACCTGAAAAGATTACGGAAGTTGTTTTTGGTATCCATGCTTGTAACATACATAAAACTGAGAATTGCCCAACAATTCTTACTTTTTAAGAGATATTGAATGAGCAATCAAATGCCGTAAACAACTATTAAAAACCTTTCAGTGGACCCACCTTAAATACATATAACTCAAGCTAGAGGAACCATCCAAACTTCAGTTGGAGGAATGGACAAACGACTACTCCTCAAGGGATCCTTAAACAATTTTTGAATCAAATGAAACCATAAGAGAATCCTGTAACACCCTGAAAATCGGGGGTCGTGTCTAAACTCAACTCCAGAATTCCAGGCCGTCACTTATGCAACAAAAATGATTATGATTCAATGTTGTCTGATTTAAAGCATTCACATGAGTAAAAGTATACTAAAACTGCAATTCATACTTTAGATCCAGTGATAAAAGCAAGGGAAGACTAAACAATATATATATCACTGTATGGAAAAATAAAGTAAACCTCATTTGTCTCCAAAGTATGAATACATCTCTGAGTCTCATATACATATACATGAACAAAAATAAATATCCAAAATGGTCCCACTGAAGTCCCATCGATCCAGGTCACCTACGCGAAGTCATCGTGATACTGCATGTACGAGAACTCATCCTGGTCCTCGTCAAAGTCTGGCTCCACCTCCTGGATCTCAGCCTCACCTGCATCTACAACAGGGTCTGGTGGGTGTTGCAAACACCATCCCGTAACGTGAGAGTGAGTGATCAACTCAGTGGAATCATAGAGCAAGGATTAACATGTTCACAATTCAATCATGCGATGATAGTAAAGTAGTAAATCAGACAATCCTAATACTGTTGTTAATGCAAGATGACATGACGTGATGTATGCCCTCACCGACGATCACCCTCA
Organism: Magnolia kwangsiensis; assembly: GCA_037074715.1. NCBI lineage: Eukaryota > Viridiplantae > Streptophyta > Magnoliopsida > Magnoliales > Magnoliaceae > Magnolia > Magnolia kwangsiensis. The sequence continues at coordinate 78,319,444 of CM073577.1, read as the reverse complement.
TACGGCAACATCTTACGACCGCGGCATGCCACACTCCCTAGAGTGCTCCACATCTTCCAGGCACATGCAATGCTATGGTGATATGATTTTCAAATTGTTATTAGTCCATTCAAACAGCAGGATTGGGAAACTAAGGTACTTCCCTTGTATCAATCCCAACACAGATCCTATCTAGGGTCGTCACTCCTAGTAATCTCATACGATGTATATTTTGTAGGTCACTGCAAGGGCTGCCAGGGCTGTTGCTCGCACTCGTTGCACCGTTCCCCCATCACCTTATCAATACAGGCCTACCGTACTCTACTGCAATGGAAGGGTCGTCGCCTCCCGTGGACTCAGAATACGCTCGCGGTCACTACAAAGGACTCGTCGCCTGATCAGTGTAGGCCGACAGCTAGAATATAGTGTCCCATACCACCATAATCTGCTCACGAGTCTAGGTGCTCACTGGTCACTACGGGGAGGTTTGTGGCCCCAGCGTAGGCCGACAGCTCGACCACGGTGTCCCATACCACCATGCCTGGCTCATGAGTCTTCGTGGATCAAGGTACCATGGTTAACAGGGTTTACAATGGTAAGTTCAGTACCCTAGGTTCAAGTAGTTATGACTCATACAAGGTGAACATACATCGGCCAGTCGGGTTACTTGACGGGCTCGACTAGCGCGATCGCATCTCAAGTCGAACGACATGAAGTGCGTAAAACACTTCGCGTGGCCTAACCACTGCCGCCAACTTCAAACACGACTCGCGTTCATCGACGCGTCGCTCGTGGCTAAGACCAGTCAGCCATGAATTTGCTCGGTTTCCGACTGCCTGGACTAAGTCTAGTCCCAAACACTTATGGAATCACATCAACAAATTATGTAAGAGTATTGGAATTGAAATACAATCATGTGAGCATGTTAACACATGTTATAACATTCAACTTAAGTAATCTTCAAGCACATATATTTCATGCATGTAATGAAATCATGCATATAATCAACATGTAGGAAATCATTTAGGTCAGCATATTAATTGAGAAATCAATCTCAAACTATCTCATAACATCATTTAATTCAATACATACTAATACAAGCATTTATACAAACACATACACTACACACTTAAGTCTACATATAGTATGTCGACCCGAAGTGCGCAAATAGGCGAATCTCTTCGCCAAACTAATTATGCACGTATTCCTAACTTCCTAATGCGACAACAACCCATGTCAATCACATCAGCAAAATATGAATGTAAACAGTACTTCCTACAAATGACTAAAATGCCCTAAATCTCATATTCTTCGTTAGTTTACGAAACGGGAAACGGAGAGCATTTTGTACATGTCAAACGGCGATACCGTCAAGAATCTACTATTAAACGACATTGAAAGCATTGGGAACCGTCAATCAAAGCGTCTAAAATCCTCACCTTATGTCTTGTAGACTCGTGAATTGAAACGGAGCGTATACGCTTCGTCTACGGCGAATAGGGAACCTAATACACGAGATCCATAAGCTACATCGCTTTGAAACAAAGGAAACTCAAATCAGCAACTATTTAGGGTATTTGCTTACCTAGAATCGTGGTGTAATCGCCAGGAAAGCGGTAGAGGTGTGTTGCTTAAGCACGTGCAACACGTAGCACAAGTGGCAGGAAGAACTCTCCCACTCTCTCACAATCTCTCACCTTTTTCTCTCTCCCAAGTTAGGGTTTCTCTCAAATTCGGATGGGAGAGAGGAGTGAGGGTTTCAACCCCTTTTATAGCTTAAAACATGCCCAAAATAGGCTTGGGAACAATGTTTACTTGGTGCCTAACCAAATCGGGGCCGTTTCGGTCCAAATGAGCATTTCTGAAGGTCCCCTGGCCAAATGCGGTCGGATTAAGCTCATGCATACCGGATCTAGCACACATCCAGTTTTCAGACCGGTAGGGTTCCCAGATCGCACGTGGCGGTCTAGTTTCAGTTCAACGGTCACCGCACCAAGATCAGGCCTATAAGTCTCGTGATATGTAATAGAAATTTTTCCTGATCCAAGGGTGTAATTTGGCTGAATTCTGACGGTCAGAACGCTTAATAATGATGCGTCCAAATTGTGTGCCAGATTTGAATTTCAAATTCCAATTCTAACCCTATTCTCACTCTCTTCACTCCAGGCTCAATGAAATAGCCTCTGAATGTCAGTTAGACTTGATTTTCGAAACGATTGCCAAGCCCAGCTAAATGGTCATAACGGTCTAAGATGGTAGGTATCGGACTTTCGACGCGCAGTCTAGATCCAATATAAAGTTTCAAGGAGGTCCCGAGAATAAACTGGCTTAGAGTTTGATCCGAGGCTTTAGAGCATTATAGCACCATTGGTTCCACTCGCTTTGGGCCTTGTAGAACGTATTTAAAGTGATCAGGGACCATTTCCCAGCTATTCTAACATTGCACTAGCTAACCTAGTCATATTTTCTAAAGGAATGAATTCTACGCAATTTCGGGTCGAGTTGGTACTCGAGCCCAAGTACGGATTTTTCACGGGCATTACAAATCCAGTCTTAAAACATATATAAAACCAGGAGCTTTTCAATCAGGGTATGTTGTAAGCCTTTCAAGGCCTTACAAAGGCCATAAAAGGACTTAAAATAAAAAATTTGATTTGGGAGAATGGGATCCTTCCGGCTTAGCCTCTCCCCAACCCAAAACAATAATATGAAGTCAGTGACCCAAGCTCTTCAAAACAGATGGAGCATGCTAAGTCTATCACCACTCTTAGGAGTGGGAAGACAATTGACAAATCTATTCCGGTGAGGGCTAAAAAGCTTATGGACCCAGAAATATATGAGAATGATAGACCTAACAATGCTCCACATGGGTTAGAACCAGAACCTCAAAGTAAGCCGATTGCACCATTCCCTCAATCATTGATTGCACCAAAACCTCTCTTTGACTCTCAAGATTTCTAGAGGTGCTTAAGAAAGTGAAGATCAACATCCCTCTACTAGATGTCGTTAAATGAATCCCTTCATATGCCAAATTTCTGAAAGATTTATGTACGACCAAAAGATGGCAAAATATAAAAAAGAAAATCTTTTTGACAAAAAAGTGAGTGCCATCCGCAAGCAAGATGCACCACAAAAATACAAAGATCTTGGTAGCCCAACCATCACTTATGTGATTGGGAACCACCGGATTGAGCACGTAATTCTTGACTTGGGGGTGAGCATAAATCTGATCTCTTACTCTATTTATGAACAATTAGGTCTAAGTGAATTAAAACTCACCCAGACCACATTACAACTTGCCAATTACTCAGTTCGTGTACCAAGATAGATGATTGAGGATGTGTTGGTCCAAGTTGATAAATTCTACTATCTATTCAATTTTATTGTCCTAGATACATAACCCATCATAGATATGAGCACTCAAATACCCATCATTCTAGTTGCCCATTCCTTACTACATCAAATGTTATTATTAATTGTAGAAATAGAATTATAAATTTATCTTTTAGAAATATGACATTGGAGCTCAACATCTTTTTTAATATGAATAAATAGTTAGGGGATGATGACGATACCCATGATATTAACATGATCGATTCTTTCATGGAAGATAGAGCACTTTTAACACTATAATCTGACACTCTAGAGACATGCTTGGCTCATTCCCTTGATTTAGATGATGACATGATTAGGGAGATGGAAGCCGTGCTTGATGCTATGTCGGTACTTGAAGTTAACAGTGGAGGCCACAATTTGAGAAATTGCCCCAAACCGATAAAGTGCCTCTACTTTAGCCTCAAATCACCGAAGCTTGACCTAAAACCTTTACTTGCTGATCTTAAATATGTCTACTTAGGTCAAGATGAGACATACCTGGTGGTGATTTCTTCCCACCTTGAGAAAGAACAAGAGAGTGTGCTCATTTCCACTCTCATTGAGCTTAAAGGAGCTCTTAGATGGTCAATTGTAAACGTCAATGGAATTGACCCTTTGATTTGTACTCACCACATCCATCTTGAGGATAATGCGAAAACCTCCCGACAACCACAATGTCATCTTAATCCAAATATGAAAGAAGTAGTTAAGACTGAGGTAATTAAATTGTTAGATGTGGGTATCATATACCCTATATCCGACAGTCAATGGGTGAGTCCAACTCAGATAGTTCCTAAGAAGTCTGGAATTACCATCATAGTCAATGCCAATAATGAACTCATGATAACTAGAGTTACTACTGGGTGGAGAATGTGCATTGACTATAGGAAGTTGAATACCATCACAAGGAAGGACCGTTTTCCTTTACCCTTCATTAATCAAATTTTGGAAAGGCTAACTTGTCATTCTTACTATTGCTTCCTTAATAGATATTCGGGCTACAATTAGATAGAGATAGCCCTTGAAGATCAAGAGAAGATAATATTCACATGTTCCTTTGGCACCTTTGCTTATCGAAGGATGCCATTCGAACTATCTAATTCCCCCGTACTTTTCAGCAATGCATGTTGAGTATTTTTCTGACATGTTAGGGCAACATTTAGAGGTCTTCATGGATGACTTCTCTGTCTTTGGTCCATCCTTTAACAAGTGTTTGGAAAATCTTAAATGTGTGTTAAAGCGATGCGAGGAAAAGAATTTGGTTTTGAATTGAGAGAAATGCCATATCGTCCAAGGGAATTGTTCTTGGACACATAATTTTGTCCAAGGGAATTGAGGTAGACAAGGCAAAAATTGATCTTATCTGTAACTTCCCTCCACCCAAGAGTGTACATGAAGTGTGATCCTTCCTACGACACGCTGGATTCTATAGACGATTCATAAAGGACTTTAGTCATTTCTCTTGTCCTTTATGTAATTTACTTCAAACGGATATACCATACAAGTGGACTGAATAATGCCAAGAAGCTTTCACTAAGCTCAAGGGCATATTAACTACTACACCTATTGTCAGGCCTATGTCCTAGTGTCCATTTCATTTCTTATGATCCCGTGATCTACCTTGTCGAATTTCGGTAACCCGTGACTTATAGATTGCATTTACGTGTGACCCTAAGTCACACCCTGTCGACATGAGTCGACTCAACCCGAGACTCATGCCATTACAACCGCGTCGTCGGTGTATCTTGTGTGTCAATCTGATGCTTAGATCATAAGATGTGGATTGTGCATTATAATGACCATGGACCGCACATTGCGGGACCCACCTATTTTAGATTGTTCATTTCCTTAGGAAATCCATCATTAGAATGATGTCACCCTACCCTAACTGCCCTAGCCACCCTATCCCCTAGCAATGATAGCCTTACAAGCCATTACGACCTTATAAAGTAATAATTACCCTCCTACATCTCTTTGTCCCTCCCATTCTCTCTCTCATTTCCCTTCTCCATTAGAAACCATAGAGTCTTGGATGTCCAAGCTTGGAGACCAAAAACCCCATCAAACTAGCCCCTTCCTTGCAAGACCCCACTCAATCCGACCCTTGGATCGTCATCTCCACCATTGAAGGAGCACTTTAGGAGCATTGGAAGGCTAGGGAGGAAGAAGGAAAGGTGGGTGCTTCTATCTCTCTCTCTCTCTCTCTCTCTCTCTCTCTCTCTCTCTCTCTCTCTCTCTCTCTCTCTCTCTCTCTCACGTTGATGACGTATGATGGCCCACCTGATGATGCATGCATTATATCTTGACCATCCATCATGTGGGGCTGTCCAGCTAGCCCAATCTTGCTGGCCATCCAACAGTCTTTCCTAGCTACCTATTTTGGGAAGGCCTGGACGGATGAGGAGTAATATAAATATCAGCTTGATCTTTTGTGGGTGGCCCACTGATGACCCCACCTTGATGTATATCCACTCCGTCTAGGAAGCAAGCCCCCATTGCTGTCGCTAATCAGTGGCCTACTCGGACTGTCCTAGATGAAGAGGAAACATAAATATCGGCTTGATGTATAGTTGGTGGGTCCCACAAGTGTGGACCCACCTTGATGCATGTGCTAGATCCACACCGTCCAGACCCTAGATGGTGGGTCCCACACAGCTATATGCTGTTGTATTGAACATCAACAAGTTCTGTGGTCCATTCATAAGGTATGTGTTACATCCATATTGTCCACCCTTTTGGCAGTGAGTGGGGCCCACCCCACACGTGCTGCACATATGGGGGTGGGGCCCATCTTGATGTATGTATTTTGTATCCACATTGTCCATCGCTGGATGGTTCTTCCTGGAGCCCAACCGCGATGTATCTGTTATCCAAGCCGTACATCCCTTTGGTTGGGCGTGGGACCCACCCCACACGTGCTACACGTGTGGGGGTGGGGCCCACCTTATATGTATATATTGTATATCCAAGCCGTCCATCTAGTGGCCTGGACGTGAGGTAGTGATGATGTATGTGTTTTTAACCATGCCGTCCATCTTTTTCTGGACATGGGACCCACCCACACGTGCTGCAGTGTGGGGGTGGGGCCCGCCGTGTGGTACGTGTGAGATCCACACCATCCAGGCCATGGGCCCTGCTAGGATATATGTGTTTTATCCACCCGTCTATCAGATGCGTTGGACGCGGGCCCACCATACTGCGCGTGTTTCATCAATGTCATCCACTTGTGCGGCCCATTGTGATGTATGATGTACCCCCCTATATGCATTACATATCCTAGCTTTCTAGCTGATGGGACCCATACGGATAGTGCAGGCCCACTTGCTACTTGTGCAAGGCCCACCTTGAGATGTATGTTGTTCATGGCTACCCATCCATGTTGGTTGAACCATGGGCTGCCACATGAGGCCCATTTTGTGATATATATGAGGCCCACATGGTGAGGCCCAATATGATAATTGTGTGGCCCATATGTGCGGCCCAATATGATATTTGTGTGGCCCATATGTGTGGCCCAATATGATGTTTGTGTGGCTCACATGGTGAGGCCCAATATGATGTTTGTGTGGCCCATATGTGCTGTAACGCCCTGGAAAAATCTGTACTTGGACTCGAGTACCAACTCGACCAGAAATCGCGTAGGATTAATTCCTTTAGAAAATATGAGTAAGTTAGCTAGCGCAACGCTAGAGTAGCTGGGAAATAGTCCCTGATCACTTTAAATACGTTCTACAAGACCCAAATCGAGTAGAACCAATGACTTTATAATACTCTATAACCTCGGATCAAACTCTAAGCAGGTTTGTTCTCTGGACCACTTTGAAACTTTGTATTGGATCTAGACCGCTCGTCGAAAGTCCGATACCTACTATCTTAGACCGTTAGAACCGCCTTGCTGGACTTGACAATCATTTCGAAAATTAAGTCCAACCGATAACCACAGGCTATTTCATTGAGCTCGGACTGAAGAGAGTGCGAATAGGGACAGATTTGGAATTTGAAATTCAAATCTGGCACACGACTTGACATGTCAGTATTAAGCGTTCTGACTGTCAGAATTCAGCCAGATTACACCCTCGGATCAGGAAAAATTTCTATTTCATATCATGAGACTTGCAGGCCTGATCTACGTGCGGTGGCAGCTGAACTGAAACTGGACCGCTACTTGCGATCTACGAACACTGATGGTCTGAAAACGGGATGAGAGCGACATCCGACATCTGTGAACTTAAGTCCGATCGCGTTCTGCCAGGGGACCACCAGAAATCATCTTTTGGACTGAAACAGCCCCAAATTGGATATGCCCTAAGTAAACTTTATTCCTGAGCCTATTTTGGGCATTTTTAGGCTTATAAAAGGGGTTGAAACCCTCATTCCTCTCTCCCATCCAAAATTGCAAAAAGCCCTAGATTGAGAGAGAGAAAAGGTGAGAGTCTGTGAGAGAGAGTAGGAGAGAATTTTCCTGCCTTTGCACCACCTGTTGCAAGTGCCTAAGCAACACGCTTCCATCACTCAGCCGGTGATTCCTCCACATTTTCAGGTAAGAAATAACCCTAATAGTCGCTGATTTGAGGTTCCTTTCGTTCCATAGCTTGTTAACTCATAGATCTTGTAAATTAGGTCCTCTATTCACCGTAGACGAAGCGTATACGCTCCGTTCGTATTCACACACCTATAAGAGATAAGGTGCAGATTTTAGACGCTTTGATTGACTGTTTCCAAAGCTTTAAATGTCGTTTAATAGTAGATTATCGACGGCAACGCCGTTTGACATGTACAACATGCTGTCCGTTTCCTGTTTCGTAAACCAACGAAGAATATGAGATTTAGGGCATTTTAGTCATTTGTAGGAAGTGCTGATTTCATTCATATTTTTCTGATGTGATTGACATGGTTTATTGTCACATTAGAATGTTAGGAATACGTGCATAATTAGTTTGACGAAGAGATTCGCCTAAATGCGCACTTCGGGTCTACATACTATATGTAGACTTAAGTGTGTAGTGTAAGTGTCTGTATAAATGCTTGTATTAGTATGTATTGAATTAAATGGTGTTATGGATTAGTTTGAGATTGATTTCTCAATTAATATGCTGATGCAAATGATTTCTTACATGTTAGCTATATGCATGATTTCATTATATGTATGAAATGCATGTACTTCAAGATTTGCTTAAGTTGTATGTTACAACATGTGTTAACAAGCTCATATGGTTGTATTTCATTTCTAATACTCTCACATGCTTTGCTGATGTGATTCCACATGTTTGGGACTATACTTAGTCCAGGCAGTCGGTAACCGAGCGAATTCGTGGTTAGCTTATCTTCGCCACGAACGACGCGTCGATGAATGCGAGCCGTGTTCTGGAGTTGGCGGCAGTGGTTAGGCCACACGAAGTGTTTTACGCACTTCACGTCGTTCGACTTGAGATGGGATCGTGCTAGTCGAGCCCGTTAAGCAACCCGACTGGCCGTTGTATGTTCACCCTGTATGAGTCGTAACTGCTTGAACCTAAGGTACTGAACTTACCATTGTAAACCCTGTCAACCATGGTACCTTGATCCACGAAGACTCATGAGCCGAGCATGGTGGTATGGGACACCGTGGTCGAGCTGTCGGCCTACGCTGGGGCCAAAAAGCTCCCCGTAGTGACCAGTGAGCACCTAGTCTCGTGAGCAGATTATGGTGGTATGGGACACTATATTCTTGCTGTCGGCCTACACTGATCAGGCGACGAGTCCTTTGTAGTGACCGCGAGCGTATTCTGATTCTACGGGAGGCGACGACCCTTCAGTAGCAGTAGAGTATAGTAGGCTTGTATTGATAAGGTGATGGGGGAGCGGAGCAACGATTGCGTGCAACAGCCCTGACAGCCCTTGCAGCGACCTACAAAATATACATCGTATGAGATTACTAGGAGTGACGACCCTAAACAGGATCTGTGTTGGGATTGATACAAGGGAAGTACCTTAGTTTCCCAATCCTGCTGTTTGAATGGACTAATAACAACTCAGAAATCATATCACCATTACATTGCATGTGCTTGGAAGATGTGGAGCACTTAAGGGAGTGTGGCATGCCGCGGTCGTAAGATGGTGCCGTATGAGGGAGATCATCGGTGAGGGCATACATCACGTCATGTCATATTGTATTAACAACAGTATTAGGATTGTCTGATTTACTGCTTTACTATTATCGCATAATTGATTTGAGAACATGTTAATCCTTGCTCTATTATTCCACTGAGTTAGCTACTCATTCCCACATTTCGGAATGGTGTTTGCAACACCCACAAGACCCTGTTGTAGATGCAGGTGATGCTGAATCCAGGAGGTAGAGCCAGACTTTGATGAGGACCAGGACGAGTTCTCATACATGCAGTACCACGACGGCTTTGCCTAGGTGCCCTGGGTTGACGGGACTCCTCAGTGGGACTATTTTGGCATTTTGATTTATTTATTTACATGTATATGAGACTCAGAGATGTATTCATACTTTAGTGACAGTTGAGATCTACTTTGCTTTTCCATACAGTGATATATATATCCTTTAGTCTTCCGCTTTCTTTTATCACTGGATCTGAAGTATGAATTGCAGTTTTGGTATACTTTTACTCATGTAAATGCTTTAACTCAGACAACATTGAATCATAATCATTTTTCTTGTATAAGTGACGGTCTGGAACTCGGGAGTTGAGTTTATACATGACCCCCAATTTTCAGGGTGTTACATATGCGGCCCAATATGATAATTATGTGGTCCATTGTATGCATATATTGTATATCCAGGCCATCCATCTAGTGGCCTAGACGTGAGGTAGTGATGACATATGTGTTTTTAACCATGTCGTCCATCTTTTTCTGGACGTGGGACCCACCCACACATGCTGCAGTGTGGGGGTAGGGCCCACCTTGTGGTACGTGTGAGATCCACACCATCCAGGCCCTAGGCCCTGCTAGGATATATGTGTTTTATCCACTCGTCCGTCAGATGCGTTGGACGCGGGCCCATCATACTGCGCGTGTTTCATTAATGTCATCCACTTGTGCGGCCCATCATGATGTATGATGTACCCCCCATGCTATATGCATTACATATCCTAGTTGTCTAGCTGGTGGGGCCCATACGGATAGTGCAGGTCCACTTGCTACTTATGTAAGGCCCACCTTGAGATGTATGTTGTTCATAGCTACCCATCCATGTTGATTGAACCATGGGCTACCACATGAGGCCCATTTTGTGATATATATGAGGCCCACATGGTGAGGCCCAATATGATAATTGTGTGGCCCATATGTGCGGCCCAATATGATATTTGTGTGGCCTATATGTGTGGCCCAATATGATGTTTGTGTGGATCACATGGTGAGGCCCAATATGATGTTTGTGTGGCCCATATGTGCGGCCCAATATGATAATTGTGTGGCCCATTGTATGTATATTGTATATCCAGGCCATCCGTCTAGTGGCCTGGAGGTGAGGTAGTAATGATGTATGTGTTTTTAACCATGCGTCCATCTTTTTCTGGACATGGGACCCACCCACACGTGCTGCAGTGTGGGGGTGGAGCCCACCATGTGGTACGTGTGAGATCCACACCATCCAGGCCATGGGCCCTGCTAGGATATATGTGTTTTATCCACCCGTCCGTCAGATGCGTTGGACGCGGGCCCACCATATTGCGCATGTTTCATCAATTTCATCCACTTGTGCGGCCCATCGTGATGTATGATGTACCCCCCATGCTATATGCATTACATATCCTAGCTGTCTAGTTGGTGGGGCCCATACGGATAGTGCAGGCCCACCTGCTACTTGTGCAAGGCCCACCTTGAGATGTATGTTATTCATGGTTACCTATCCATGTTGGTTGAACCATGGGCTACCACATGAGGCCCATTTTGTGATATATATGAGGCCCACATGGTGAGGCCTAATATGATAATTGTGTGGCCCATATGTGCGGCCTAATATGATGTTTGTGTGGCTCACATGGTGAGGCCCAATATGATGTTTGTGTGGCCCATATCTGCGGCTCAATATGATAATTGTGTGGCCCATATGTGCAGCCCATTGTAATGTATGAGAGGCCCATATGATGAGGCCCATTGTGATGTATGAGAGGCCCATGTGGTGAGGCCATAATGATGTATGAGATAACATGAGAGGAATCCATTTCATTCACAGCCATTTGAGGGCTATGGGCTGTTTCATTAGGCCCTTGTGTGAGGCCCATTATGTTGTATATGAGGCCCTTGTGTGAGGCCATGGGCCCACTATATGCTAGGCTTTATGTGGGCCAGTCCTTGGGAGCAATGTTGGTTAAATGTCCACATTGATGGGCAATGATGGTTAAATGTCCACATTGTGGCCTTCCCTTAGGCCTTGTTAGGCCCCATTCTCATCCTTCTCCAAGTAGGTTGACCTTAATCATTAGGCCCGATTTACATGATCCATCTATTCACATTGGGCTAACCCAAGATGTTGGGCCCCCATTGGTTGCTAGTAGGATTGTTATTATTATTTTTTAATCTTAGAGTCTATCTAGGACTTATTTGGGCCCTCTATGACACCTAGCGGGTTATATGATAGTATGGAGAAGGAACCCTTTTCGGATCCTTAGGATTATAGGTAGGCCACATAGGCCCAACCTTGATATAAAGAGAGTTTATCCTCACCGTAGATGGAAGGATCCATGCTATCAGATTTGGTATATCCATAGTTGAGGACTGACCCTCATGTTATGGATCTACTATCCATCTATGGACCTCGCCTTGTATAAAGGCCGATTATTGATTCCGATTATGATTATGTGATAGTATAGCTTCATGATATATGCCATATACATCATCTACATGCTTGTTATGAAATGTGGTTGACCATTACATATACCATTGGTTAGGTTATTTATGGGACCCCCTGATAAGCGAGGTTATCTCACATAAGTGCACGGTATGTGTAGGATTGATGCATGACTGTATTGTATGACTCATGCATCTTTCATTATGTATTACGATTGTTGTATGCCCTAGCGACATCAGGGCTGTAGCCTCCACAGATATAGCGTAGATGACATGATTGGATATCAAAAATACTATTTAAGTACGGGGGCGTGAAAGATGTCCTAGGGTGAAAGTCCCCAAACACTTATGGTATTATGGATGATGCTCCAATACCTAGACCTTGTGCATGTATGAGCGCATGAGGGCCGAATACCAAGAGGCTGTTTCTCCCGCTGTGTCGTGGTCAGTTGGAAGGGGGTGTGGCCTTACCCGCCTAAGGGTATGGGCAACTGTTAGGTTGAGTATGACCAGCTTATAAATGGGTTCACTACCGACATGCCTGGTAGATATTGGCAGACTACTGGTCAGGCGGGTAGTGAGGTCTCTTATGTTCATTTGGACTATGCGCCTATGGGAGGGACAGTACCATTTGAAGTGTACTAGACCCCAATGATATTCTAAAGAGATTAACTGTATTGATATGTGGATTCTAGCTGAGGACTGGTGTGCTTGTGTTGCATCTTACATATGACATTTGGCCAGGAAGGCCTTGCATTGCATCTTACATATGACATTTGGCCAGGAAGGCCTTGCATTGCATAGCCTTGATAAGACCATCAACATTCATGCCTTGCATCTCATAGCCTTGATATGATCTTTATCATTCATGTCTTGCGTTGTATAACCTTGATATGGCCACAACATTCACACATTGCACCACATAGCCTTGGCATGACTGATAGTATTCATGGATTTATCAACATGTTTTCACATTACTCTGATATTGCATTTTGAGGTTGCTCATATTGCGCACACACTTACACCACTCTCTAAGCTTTCTATAAGCTTATGTACGATAGATGCGTGCAGGTGACGCTAGGACGCAGTCGTAGCTGAGCAGGAGCAGGAGCGTGCCGCAGAGTTTCTGAAGCTTTCATTATTATTATCATTGTATTTTCCTTATGCATTTTACTTAAAAATTTTTTGTTCATGGTTGATTTTGTGATGATGATCTTGTTATTGTTCGTGGGTTATGCTTATGGTTATGCATATTATGAAAAAAATTTACACTGAAAATCCTCCTTGTAGGATCCCAGGATCGGAACCTGGTATATGGGTGCTATGAGTTGAGAATGGGTTACTACGGAGGCTGTCAGCACCAGATTCGGTGATCGAGAATTTTGTGAGCCCAGTTTCTGAGTTTAGGGTGTGACAGGAGTTGGTATCAAAGCATAACTTGGGAATAACTAAGTACAACATCACATATTTGGTATGAACTTTGGATAATTAGGTCCTGAGTGTATAATCTTTTGGCTTAGTTTCATAACGTTTAAGCCTTCAAGGGTTCTCAAGGTGGATAGGCACCTTTATTTTTTATCAAAGATCATGCCACTTAAGCAAGGCACGTGAGGCACATGAGGCACCAGAGGTGCCCGAGTGACCCGATCGACTAGAGCGGCTTCCACTCCACCGCCTGAGGCTCCCATTCCAGCACCTAAGATTCTTTTTCTATTACCCGCAGTTCGTATTCCACCACCTGAGCCTCCTGGTCCCACGCCCAAGACCCCTACCGATCCTATGCCTCCATTCAAGATCAGTATAACCCCCACCTTGCCAATTGGCACTGACCAGTTGCAGCAGATGCTTTAGGCTGTGATAGCCTCCCTCCAGGGATAGGGCAGGCATCCCGTTAAGACCCTAGAGCAAGCAGAGTAGGAGTGCGTGAGCTCCTATTGAGAGACTTCCTTCGGCTTGATTCCCCGATTTCAGGGAGAGCTCGATCTGACAGTAGCAAAGAGGTGGTGCTCCCAAGTGGAGAAGATGTTTGAGACCATAAGGTGTACAACCCAACAGTGGGTCCCTTTGGCCGTGTACATTCTTGAGGGTGAGGTTGAGCATTGGTGGACCTCCGTTACTTGTGATGAAGGGCATGATTTCATCTGGATATGAGAGGATTTCATAGACTGGTTTGACCGACAATATTTTCCTGACCACATTCAATGACAACGAGCATTGGAGTTTGAGGTCCTGGTGCAGGGAGAAATATCTGTGGCACAGTACGCGACCCATTTTGTGGCGTTATCAAGGTTCGCACCATATTTAGTTGATGATGAGGGGCGGAAGGCCTGCCATTTCAAGAACAGCTTGCATTATGGTCTTCGAGGCTGTGTTCTTGGGCACGAGCTCTCGACTTTCAAGGAGGTAATATGGAGGGATCAAATTTATGAGACTAATTGGGTTGGCATGCAGAGCGATTGAGTTCAGAGGAGAGATCGATAGAGGTAAGCTCCCTCCAGTGGCTCCCAGCAGTAACAACGTCAATAGCAGCAGAGGCGTGCGATCCATCAAGCATCGCGACAGCTCTAGTGCCACCCCAGAAGCCATTTGCAGGGACTTGTTTTAGGTGTGGTGGAGTAGGACACTGTATGTACGAGTGCCCCATCCCCAGCAGTAGTAGTAACCGAGAGGTCCACATTAGCCTCCGCCACAATAACAGTGACGGAAGCTCTTACCCCTGAGGCCCCCACAACAGCAGCAGCAACAGTATCAGCCCCCGAGAACGTAGTAGTAAAGGCAATAGTATAGGTCACTTCAATGATAACAGCAGCAGAAACACCCTCAGAGGGGACATGCCCCTCCCCAACTAGCTCAGGCTGGGTTCTATGGGGATCAACAGGACCCGCAGTCTTCTGGAGGAGTTGTTGAGGGTATCTCCTAGTCTCTCCATGCATTTCTTGAGTTCTATTCAATTGTGGTGCATCTCATTCTTTCGTGTTCGAGGATTTCTGCCAATCAACTTGATTGTTGATAGAGCTCGCTAGTGAGGGGTTTACAGTGTCGGCTCCCTTAGGGAAGACCGTAGTGTTAGGCTGCTTCAGTTCATCTTATCCCATGTTGGTGGGAGAGATTTTCTTGCCTGCCGACTTGTTTGTGCTGCCGATGTCAGAGTTTGACATCATCCTAGGTATGGATTAGCTTGCCAAGTATCACGCCATCTTAGATTGCTCCGTGAGGACAGTCATAATTTATATACCCAGTTTTTCTCAGTTCCAGTCATTGCCGAGTTTGAAGGAGAGACACTGTCTTATTTAATGTCATGTGCAGCAGAGGAGCCTATAATAGTAAATGTTAATCAGTTGCTAGTGGTTTGTGATTTTCCTGATGTGTTTTAGGAGATTTCGAGATTGCCGCCACGCCGGCATATTGAGTTCCAGATTGATCTTGTGCTTGGTACCATACCTATTTTGAAGGCCTCGTATCGTATGACACCGATGGAGTTGCGTGAGCTGCAGCAGCAGTTGGGCAAGTTGTGTGAGCTAGGCTTTATTCGTCCGAGAAGTTCACCATGGGGAGCGCCAGTACTATTCTTTAAGAAGAAGGATAGCTTGTTGAGGCTCTGCGTGGACTACCGCGAGTTCAACCAGGTCACGATCAAGAACAAGTATCCACTCCCGAGGATAGATGATTTGTTTGATTAACTACAGGGTGCTCAGTTCTTTTCAAAGATTGACCTGCAGTTCGGTTACTATCAGATTCGAGTCTGAGAGGAGGACATCCCGAAGACGGCTTTCAGGACGTGCTATGGTCACTTTGAGTTTCAAGTCATGTCCTTCAGACTGACCAATGCGTTCGCGATCTTCATGCAATTGATGAACGAGGTTTTCTATTCACAACCTCAAGTGTAGGGTCGTGATGTAGTAATAATCTCAGTACAAGTAAGGTCGAATTCACATAGATTGAACTTGTGTGTCTTCTGAAAGTAACTAGAAGTAGAACTAGAAGAAGATGAAAATCTAAATCTGGAATAATTGAGAGAATAATTGTGAATTATTTAACTAACATTTGTAGATTCAAAGGTTGAAAACTAAGGTTTCCAAGGATCCACTTGTAGAGATCAGGGAGATCTATGCTTGATTTACGAACATAACTGGAATCAGAGTCCCATCTTCATCCAATTGAAAAATATCTCATTAAGAATCAAATCTGAACTTCCTTTGATCTAGTTCTCAATGGATGAAAGGTATTAGAACTAGAAGTGATTCCATCACAAAACCATGCCCATGAGACAAAGTAAACAATAGAATTTCCCAATCCACAACCAATCTGAGAGAGTTGTAAGAGTTAAGGAGGATTCCATCATCCAACCATACCCAGGGGACAATGGTGAACAATAGGATTTCCTAAATTCACAATCTCAATAATGAAAAGAGATACTCAAAGCTATCGTAAATCTATTGTAATTTAAGTCATAAAAAATCATTAAAAACTGAAAGTATTCCTTAGAATCAAACTAGAATCAAACATAGTTCAACTTAAACATGAATCAAAGCCATAGAAAACATGCCACACGCTACAAGCTTCACCTCTCTGCCCTAGCTAAGAGGTTTAGCCAACCATAAACATGATTAGACTAGAATCTCTTAGGAAAAAAATTAAGGAAAGAAAAAACAACTGAGGAAGGAAAAACTCTTGGCTGGCCGTCTCTCTTTCATGCTCTTTCTTCTTCCTTACATCCGTCGTGCTCCCCTCCTCCGTTTTTCCTACTTTCCTTTATAGGATATGGTTGGAAGTGCATAATTGGTGAAGCCTTACACAGTAAGAGGTGGTAAAACCTTACGCAACAAGAGGCGGTGAAACCTTACACAACAAGACTATCGCGGATCGCATATGACGCAACCAGTTTAACGAAAAGAAAATCCTATTGTGGGGTCTGTTCCGATCAGCCTTCTTAGGCTTGGTTGAAATTCCTTTGGGAGAGGTTTGGACGGTCAGGATCATTGGTCCGATCTTGACCACGATCACACAACAGCCTGGAACATCTAAGTTTCTTGGACGCTATTACGTGCGTTTTGTATTAGCGTGTCTTACGCTATTGAAGTCAGTGAGGCCCACTTGCTGACATTTCAATGGATCGAAATCGCTCATTGGATTCGTATGGTCGAGTTATGTCATTGTTTAAGATTTGAGTTGGATCTGAGTTCTTGGTGGGCCATACTACTAATAGATGTGGTGTTATGGTCACTTGTCGCTGTGATCTTGTTCTTGTGCGTGGTTGCACATACTGAAAAGGCCTAGCTATATGTCCTAGGAGGGGGGGGCGGTGAATAGGACTATGCCAAATAAAACTTATAACAACAGAAATTAAATAAATACGATAGCCAACAAATAATATAAATAAACCACAATGCAAGAATGTAAAGCTACCTCAAAATTCAAATCTTGAGAGGTTGATACAAATGTTGTTCTAAGGACAACTTTACACCAAAAACCAGAGTTTATGGTAGGACAACCTTATTTCTAAAAAGCTCTTTGTATCAAATCTCAAATTAAAGAGGAATAATAAAAAATTAAATACAAAATTCACTGAAGAATAAATTGCAATTACAAATATATTTTGTTCTAGGACCAACCATACACCATAGGAATGGCAGGGTAACCTTACTAGAACAAATAAAGAAGCTAATAAAGGAACAACAACAAATAAATGTTAAACTATTATAACATTCCAACAACCTTTGAAATAAATGATTACAACATTCACATCCACACATACATTCCACAAATGAATAATTAAAGATATGAAATATAAACCATTCAACCACCCAATACAAGGGAATAGAGTGGTTCGCCTGTGTGTTCACCAACTGTTAAACAACAGTCACACAGAATGCTACTCCACTCCTAATATCCTCACACAGGGGATATTAGCATTCACTATCAAAGTAAGTTTTCATAGGTTCACCCAAAACCTTTACAATTGTGTCTTTCTCTGTGGGCTTATACAATTAAAAAAAATCCCACTTCTGAGTTTTCCTGGCTCTCCTCAAATAACCAATACAATGAGATTTTTCTGACAAATCCCAAAAGAAACCAAAACAGAAAGGAATTTATAATTAAATGTAAAATACCTGATTTTCTCCTTCATTGTAGCAGCCCTGAAGCACCAAGTCAGAGTAGATGATTGAATGTCCAAGTTCAATGTCCAATACTCACATTACAATGCTTCTAGTTCTAATTGATTTTAAATTAAACCAAAATGGGCTAGCTTTAATTGATTTTAATTTCAAAGAAAGGGAAATAGCAATTTCTCTTTTCAGATTAGATTGGAATACAAGAAACAAAATCAATTAATAAAGCTAAAGAAAGAGAATATTAAATACGCACACTTAGCTTAAAATGGAGCACAAACTTATCTCTTAGAAGGCCGAATTAATTAGCTTGAATTGTCTTAATTATTCTGAGATTCGTGCTCTATTTATAGCTGAGAAAAACACGTCTTCAATTGGTCTTAGGACCTCTATAACTGGTCGAAGAACCAACAAATATTTAAAAATTTAGGCGCAATAAGATCTGACGGTTTCATGACTGGTCATAGGTCCCCTTCAACTGGTCGTAGGTTACATACAACTGGTCGTAGATAGATGATTTTTAACACTGTACTTTAAATTATAGATATACGACTAGTCGAAGAACTAGTCGATACTGTTCACACGACTGATCGAACAGTCTCCAAGACTGGTCATAGAGTGACCAAAAAATTCTAAAAATCTTCAACAACTTCAGACTGGTCGTGGAATTTCTTGGACTGGTCGAACCAGTGCTAGAACTAGTCGAATAAGTTCCAGGACTAGTCTTAGAATAGACCAAATTCACTTATAAAATATATATGGATTATGTATCCAAAATGGCCTACTCTAAAGGTCAACCTAAGGTCAGTTATACCTCAATAGTGAAGCAAGGATATTGAAACTTCAAGACAAATGACCTTTGAGTATAATTAAGCATGAGATCTTGAATTTGAAAGCTTCTAAGATCTTGAACTTGAAAGCTTTTGAGATCTTGAACTTGAAAGCTTCTGAGATCTTGAACTTGAAAGCTTTGCTTGTCTATCGAAGCTAATCTTATTAGACTACCATCATGACTCTTCATGTCTTGAATGAATCTTTTGTTCATCACATATATAGCTTCAAAGTAGTGTCTTTGTCACCACAAATTTGATAATAATAAGGGGCTATAAACTATAACACTTACAATCTTCCCCTTTTTTAAATTAGTGATAAAACACATTTCCAAGATATGATACATAACACAGAATATCTAATTAAAGAATCATGCATCAGTTGTTATCAACTGGCACACATTCATGAACCTACAAATCAATATTCAACATATAGTCCACCTCTACACATACAGTCACATACTCCACATACTCCCCCTGAGTAACAATTATAAAAAAAAATATGCACAATGCTACTCACTCCTCATAGGCAATCCAATCCAATCCAACACGAGAAGCATAAGAATCATTATCCATTCTCCCCCTTTTTGTCACAATATGACAAAGGAAGCAAACAACAAATGACTGAGTAATAAGTAAGGAGATAAATAAGAGTTAAGACAAGATATGAAAATATAGCATAAGCAGCACACATTATTCATAAATTGAGCTAAGTCAATTATAGCTACAGTAGCAAATCTGGTTAAGTGAGCACAATAGTAAGATAGTTATTACAGACCAGAAAACTTAAAAGAGCTAATCTGAACCAGATGAAGGAGCAGGGATGGAAGGATCAAGTTGATGCATGCCCTTATTCAAGCGCCTAAGATACTTGCGCATATACTTGAATTGTAAATCATGAGCAACAGTCATGTTTTCCATCCTAACATTGATATTCTCAACCTTAGTTTCCAATGCATGCAAACGTGCATCAAAAGCAGAAGACTCAAAATCTGAATCATTTGTAGAGTCAGAATCAAGTTCTTCAAAAATATCATCCATGTTAATATCATCAGCAGGAAGATCACCAACATCTTCCTCATGTTCAGCTTTAGCCTCACCAACGCCATCTCTTTGGCCAGGAAGAAATTCCAGCTTTTTCTTATTGATATTAGAGTTGTTAAATATCAGATGATGGATAGGGGCTTCTCCAACTGGCATATCGATTAACATATGCGTAGCTAATACAGTCATCAAATAGCTAAAAGGGATAGCACTATGACCAGGATGGAGTCTAAACTGAATGATAGAGTGACAAATTAAGGATGATAAGCAAATATTAGCAGGTCTAACAATATTATGAAGAACACGAACCATGAATGCCATTAACTCAATTTTATTACCCGATCGAGGATACAAGTTGGACACAAAGATCCTATGAAGAACTCTGTATTTAGGTAATAAAAATCTTGAGGGGAGCGCATTTCCTTTATGGGTCCATTGAACATCCAGATTGCATAAATCCTTAGTTAGCATGCATTTTTCAATCTGTGAGGATTTTTCAAATAATGTATGAATGAGAAATCCATCATCATTTATAGGAATTTCCATAAGAGCTGAAATCAAGTGACGATCAACATCAAATGGTCCTTCTCTTGTGGTAATTTTAAACGTTAGATTTTCCAGTGAAAATTCACATATGCAAGCAAACATGGACTGGTCAATGGATCGGTATGCTGGCCCGCCCCAATGCAATAAGTTAACCCAACCTACAGCTTGGAGCATAGGAAGGATATCAAAAGGAGCAGTATGATTAATATCAATAGGATGTTCGATAATAACATTACACAATCTGATGTCCTGAACAAAGGATGGATCATCCTCGGGAGCCCTAAGATGACGCTTAGTGATAGAGGCCGATCTGAAAGATAATGGACCATGGGAAGTTAGTTTTGTCCCCCTAGATGCCATTTGCAATGAGGATTTTAAGAAAACAAGGAGTTGTAAAAGATTGAGAAGCGGGTTTTCTCGAATCAGATTTTTCAAAAGAAAAACCTCACATCACAACGAAATTCAAAATAGATAACTTCAAGAGAGAAATAGAAGTAATTTAGACACAAATCTACAAGAAAAACATAAATGGTGCACTAACCATGAAGATTTTGAAGGTTGGCTTGGACTAGTCAGACATTGGCTCGTTGGTGAGTGAAAAAGAAATGAGGAAGATGAAGTGTTTTTCCCAAATTAAAATGATTTCACGAGTTTCTTGACTGGTCATAGATGTACACGACCGGTCATACCACGACTGGTCGTGTATATTTATGATCAGTCGAGGACCAGCTAAAAATGTAATTTTCCTTTGAGGTTTATAAAATTTTCTGCATGATTTGTAAAAATTAAAATCTAAACTAGCAAGAATATATTATATGATACAAAAAGGCATAAATTATCATCTTAAAATGCACATGCCAAGATCAAATTTCATTTAGTTAAATCTGCTTTTGTTGAGAGGTTTAGTGAAAATATCAGCACGTTGATTCTCAGTAGGTATATATTCCAAAGATATAACCTTTTCTTCTACTAATTCACGGATATAATGAAATCTAATGTCAATGTGCTTAGTACGAGAATGCTGAATAAGATTTTTTAAAATATTTATGGCACTGAAATTATTATAATATAATAACATAGAATCCTATTTAATTCCATAATCACTTAGCATTTGATTCATCCAAACAAGTTGCGTACACGCATTACCAGCTGCGATGTATTCAGCTTCAGTGGTTGAAAGTGATATAGAACTTTGTTTCTTGCTAAACCAAGAAACTAAATAGTCTTCGATATAAAAGCAACCACTACTGGTTGAATTTTTATCTTCAAGATTACCAACCCAGTCAGCATCTGAATACCCAACAAGTTGAATACTAGTCTCATGAGGATACCAAAGATCGAGATTAACAATACTTGCAGCATATCGCATAATCCGCTTGACAACAATTAAGTGTGATTCTTTAGGATTAGACCGATATCTAGCATAAATACCAACACCTAGTGCAATATCAGGTCTACTAGCAGTTTAATATAATAGACTACCAATCATGATCCGATACAATTTCGGATCAATATTTTTACCTGCAGAATCTTTTGAGAGTTTCATGGTAGTACTCATAGGAGTATCGAAATTCTTACCATTCTCAAATCCAAATCTCTTAATTAAATTCAAAGCATATTTAGATTGAGAAATGAATATTCCATCAGGTTATTGCTTTATTTGTAACCCTAGGAAATAATTTAATTCTCCAACCATGCTCATTTCAAACTATGATTTCATTAAATCTGCAAACTCAGTAACCATGTTAGTAAAAGTGGACCATAAATGATATCATCAACATAAATCTGTACCATTAAAATATGATCATTATATTTTTTAACAAACAGTGTTTTATCAACAGATCCCATTTAAAAATTATGGCTTAACAGAAACTTTTTTAGTTTCTCATACTATGCCCTAGGAGCTTATTTTAATCTGTAAAGTATCTTTTTAAGGCGACGAACATGATCAGCATTTTTGGGATCTTCAAAACCCATCGGTTGTTCAACATAGACTTCCTCATGCAAATCACCATTTAAGAAAGCACTTTTCACATCTATTTGATAAATCTTAATCTTTCTAAAACATGCAATGGATATAAATAGTCTGATTGATTCAAGACGTGCTACTGGTGCAAAGGTTTCATCAAAATCAATACCTTCAATTTGAGTGTAACCTTGAGCCTTGTTTCTAATTATATTTCCAAGCTCGTCAGACTTATTTTTAAAAATCCATTTTGTTCCAATGATGTGTTTATCTTTGGGTCTAGGTACGAGATACTAAACATCATTTCTTACAAATTGGTTAAGTTCTTCTTGCATCGCAACAATCTAGTTTTCATCAGCAAGAGTTTCTTTTATGCTAGATGGTTCTATCTAGGATGTAAAACATACATAATTACATATATCCTCAAGTTGTCTATGAGTACGAACACCAGTGAGAGGGTTTTCAAGAATTTGAGTAGTTGGATGATCTTTAACAGTCCTTAGTTCAGAATCAGTTTGATTAGATAAAGTATCAGGTTTATCAATTACAAGAACTTCATCATTATCTGAACTTGAGACTGGTGTGTTTAAGTGATCATCAATGACCACATTGATGGAGTCTTGAATCACACTGGTCCTTTTGTTCAGAACCCTATAAACACGACTGTTTAAAGAATACCCTAGAAAGATCCCTTCATCACTTTTCGTATTAAATTTTTCCAGATGTTCATGATCTCGTAAAATATAGCACTTGTTGCCAAAAAATTGAAAGTATTTGACAGTAGGCTTTTTATCGAACCACATTTCATAAGTTATTTTATTATTACCTTTACTAGTGTAAACTTGGTTAATAATATAGCAAGCTGTATTGACTGCTTCAGCCTAAAGATTCTTAGAGAGCTTCATGCTATTCAACATGACATTAGCCATTTCTTGAAGCACTCTATTTTTCCTTTCCATTATACCATTTTGTTGTGGAGTTTTGGGCGCTGAAAATTCATGTAATATTCCTTGGTCACTACAAAACTTCTCAAAACTGCTATTCTCAAATTCAGATCCATGACCACTACGAATCTTACTGATTTGAGAACTTGTTCAATTTGAATTCTTTTGAGAAATTTTCTTAATTCTTCAAAGGTTTCTGATTTGTCCTTTAAGAAGACTACCCATGTATATCTGTAAAGTCATCTACTATTACCAAGATATACCTTATGTCACCTCGACTCTCCGTTCTGGTAGGTCCTGTCAGATCCATGTGGAGAAGTTTGAGTGGTCTTGATGTGGTATTGGAATTCACCTTTTTGTGTGAGTTCCTTGTTTGTTTGTCAAACTAGCATTCACCACATATCTAATTTTTGAAGTTTGGGTAGACCTCTTATAAGTTCCCATTTGCTCAATTTATATAAATTTCGGTAGTGTACCTGTCCAAGACGTTTGTGCCAAAATTCAGTCTCATCTATATGGACCATGTAACATGTTTGATTAGATGAGCTAGATTCACTAACAATATAGCAATTTTCAGATGTTCCACGTCCAGTTAGTATTACAGAACCCTTGTTGTTTAGAATCTTACAGCTTTGATTAAAAAATCGAACACTATGGTTATTATCGCATAATTGAGATATACTTAGCAAATTATGTTTTAGTCCTTCAACATATGAAACATTCTGAAATAACGGAAGGTTATAAAGTTGAACCGTACCTTGGCCCATAATTTTGCATTTACTACCATCACCAAATGTAACTAACCCTTCAGTCATATCTTTTAGATTAGTGAATAAAGCCTTGTCGCCTGTCATATGCCTGGAGCATCCACTATCTAGGTACCATTTTGAATGGCTTATAGATTTGAAAGCTATGTGGGCAACCAAGTAGGTGACGTTTGGAATCTATTTCATAACCATTTTGGATTTAGGTGGATAGTTGGTCTTCTTTCGATTGTAAGAATTATAAGTATGACTTATTGAGTTAGACTTTAGAAGCTTCTTAAGTAAATCAACTATCTTTTCAGCCAAAAGACTTTGGTTTCGATTTTTATAGTTGATATAAGTTCTTTTAGGTTTTTGAAAAGATTTAGAATTTTTAAAAAACATTTGATCTTTCCCTTTTGAGTGTAAGGTCTCTCCTTTTACAAACTTAGGAAGTGTATTTTTCAGTTTAGGAGAAACATTCTTATCAAAACCCAGACCAGATCGATCACCATATTTTCTTGATCCTGATAAGAGTTTTTCTAATTTAGAATCACCTTGGGCATATTTCTAAGTTTCCTTTAAACTCAAGAGAGATGAGACTTCATGTTTTAGTTGGTCATTTTTAAATTTAAGACTTTTAACTTAGGCAGTTTTAAAATCCAAATCGCATTTTATCTTTTCAAAACAGTCTAAAATATGGGACTTTTCTAAAACAAGAGATTCATAAATTTCTTTGAGTTTAGAAAATTTCTCTTTTTGAAGTTCAGTTTTACCGCAATTTCACAACTCTCCTTGTATAGGGCATTATAGGCATCTTGAAGATCATCTTCATTTTCACATTTACTGTTCATATTTTCTTCACTTGTTGAATCATTATCTGAAAATGTGAATTTAGCTAGAGTCATAAAGACTTTCACTTCATTGCCTGACTCGGTTTCAGAATCTTCAGATTCAAAAGAAGCTTCAGAATCAGAGGATTCATCCTAAGTAGCCAACATACCCTTCTTTTTGGCTTTGTCCTTTTTAGGACACTTGTTAGCCAAATGCCCATATTCTTGGTAGTTGTAACATTGACTATCTTTCAAAGATTTCTAAGTTTTAGATTTAGGTTTAGATATTTTCTTATCATTTTCTTTTTGAAAATCAAATCACTTTTTACTTTTGAAGATTTTATAAAACTTTTTCTCCAAAAGGGCCATATCATCTTCAAAGTTATCTAAATTAGAATTTTCTTGAAAATTCTGTCTTTTCAAGATTTTTAGTTGGTCATTTTTAGATTTAAGATTTTTAACTTAGGCAGTTTTAAAATCCAAATCGCATTTTGTCTTTTCAAAATAGTCTGAAATATGGGACTTTTCTAAAACAAGAGATTCATAAATTTCTTTGAGTTTAGAAAATTTCTCTTTTTGAAGTTCAGTTTTACCGTAATTTCACAACTCTCCTTGTATAGGGCATTATAGGCATCTTGAAGATCATCTTCATTTTCACATTCACTGTTCATATTTTCTTCACTTGTTGAATCATTATCTGAAAATGTGAATTTAGCTAGAGTAATAAAGGCTTTCACTTCATTGCCTGACTCGGTTTCAGAATCTTCAGATTCAAAAGAAGCTTCAGAATCAGAGGATTCATCCTAAGTAGCCAACATACCCTTCTTTTTGGCTTTGTCCTTTTTAGGACACTTGTTAGCCAAATGCCCATATTTTGGCAGTTGTAACATTGACTATCTTTCAAAGATTTTCAAGTTTTAGATTTAGGTTTAGATCTTTTCTTATCATTTCCTTTATAAAAATCAACTCACTTTTACTTTTGAAGATTTTATAAAACTTTTTCTCCAAAAGGGACATATCATCTTTAGAGTTATCTAAATCAGAATTTTATTGAAAATTATTTTTAGAAGTTTTAAGAGCAATCGATTTTTCTTTTAGAGCTTTAAAAGTTAACTCGTAGTTTTGTAAAGAACCAAACAATTCCTCAACCCACATATTGTCCGTATCACGAAGTTCCTAGATCGCGGTTACTTTAGAGTTGAACCGTTTAGGAAGTGAGCGTAGTATTTTTGCACACACTTTACTTTCTGAGATTTTATCACCAAGACCCCACATAGAGTTTACAATGTCATTTAATCATGTATAAAAGTCCATAAATATTTCATTTTACTCCATATGAATTTCTTCAAATTTAGTTGTAAGGAGTTGGACTTTCAATTTCTTGACAATTGATGTACCCTCGTGTGTCATTTCTAATATATCCCAAGCTTGCTTTGCAGAATCATAGGATATAATTCTTTTGAATTCATCTGGTGATAGTGTGTAAGTGATTGCATTTAGTTCTTTAGCATTTACACTGCTTTCACTTTTCTAAAGTGTGGTCTAAGAGAAATAAGGTGTTACTCTCATAGATTTTGAACCATCAACTCTAGTTACTTCAGTGATAGGAGGGTTCCAACCATTCACAGTGGCCACAATGCAAGAACATAAAACAACCTCAAATTTCAGATAGGTTGATACAAATGTTGCTCTAAGGACAACCTTACACCAAAAACTAGAATTTATAGTAGGACAACCTTATTTCTAAAAAGGTCTTTGTATCAAATCTTAAATCGAAGAGGAATAATAAAAAATTAAATACAAACTACACTGAAGAATAAATTACAATTATAAACATATTTTGTTCTAGGAACAACCATACACCATAGGAATAGCAGGGTAACCTTACTAGAACAAATAAAGAAGCTAATAAAGGAACAACAAGAAATAAATGTTAAACTATTACAACATTCCAACAACGCTTGAAATAAATGATTACAACATTCACATCCACACATACATTCCACAAATGAATAATTAAAGATATGAAATATAAACCATTCAACCACCAAACACAAGGGAATATAGTGGTTCGCCTGTGTGTTCACCAACTGTTAAACAACAGCCACACAGAATGCTACTCCACTCCTAATATCCTCACACAAGGGATATTAACATTCACTATCAAAGTAGGTTTTCATAGGTTCACCCAAAACCTTTACAATTGTGTCTTTCTCTGTGGGCTTATACAATTAAAAAAAAAACTCACTTCTAAATTTTCCTGGCTCTCCTCGGATAACCAATACAATGAGATTTTTCTGAAAAATCTCAAAAGAAACTAAAACAGAAAGGAATTTACAATTAAATGTAAAATACCTGATTTTCTCCTTCGTTGTAGCAGCCCCGAAGAACCAAGTCAGAGTGGATGATTTAATGTCCAAGTTCAATGTCCAATACTCACATTACAATGCTTCTAGTTCTAATTGATTTTAAATTAAACCAAAATGGGCTAGCTTTAATTGATTTTAATTTTAAAGAAAGGGAAATAGCAATTTCTCTTTTCAGATTAGATTGGAATACAAGAAACAAAATCAATTAATAAAGCTAAAGAAAGAGAATATTAAATACGCACACTTAGCTTAAAATGGAGCACAAACTTATCTCTTAGAAGGCCTAATTAATTAGCTTGAATTGTCTTAATTATTTTGAGATTCGTGCTCTATTTATAGCTGAGCAAAACATGTCTTCGAGTAGTCTTAGGACCTCTACGACTGGTCGAAGAACTAACAAATATTTGAAAATTTGGGCGCGATAAGATCTGACGGTTTCACGACTGGTCGTAGGTACCCTACGACTGGTCGTAGGTTGCATACGACTGGTCATAGACAAATGATTTTCAACGCTGTACTTTGAATCGTAGATATACGACTAGTCGAAGAACCAGTCGACACTGTTCACACGACTGGTCGAACAGTCTCCAAGACTGGTCGTAGAGTAACCAAAACATTCTAAAAATCTTTAACAACTTAGGATTGGTCGTGGATTTTCTTGGACTGGTTGAACCAGTGCTAGGACTAGTCGAACAAGGTCCAGGACTAGTCTTAGAATAGACCAAATTCACTTATAAAACATATATGGATTATTTATCCAAAATGGCCTAGTTTAAAGGTCAACCTAAGGTCAGTCATACCTCAATAGTGAAGCAAGGACATTGAAACTTGAAGACATGTGACCTTTGAGTATAATTAAGCCTGAGATCTTGAACTTGAAAGCTTCTAATATCTTAAACTTGAAAGCTTCTTAGATCTTGAACTTGAAAGCTTTGCTTGTCTATCGAAGCTAATCTTATTAGACTACCATCATGACTCTTCATGTCTTGAATGGATCTTTTGTTCATCACATATACAACTTCAAAGTAGTGTCTTTGTCACCACAAATTTGATAATAACAAGGGGCTATAAACTATAACACTTACAATAATGCCATGGTTTTGGTTGGATTCCCCTCTCGAACACACTGGACAGTTTGGATCATCTATCCAGATGATGCAGGTGGGCCACCATTCATCCCAATGGAGGACCATCCACACGATGCAAGAGAGGAGAGATAAAATCTCCCATGAATTTGGATTTTGTCGGGTCAAACCAACTTTGACCTGACCTGGTGTTCGGTACACTGCCAAAGTGCGTGTGCTGCATGCGCACGCCACTTAAGGTGGGGTTCATAATGGTGTTTCTGAGAAATCTACACCGTTCATTCATTTTTTCATATGGTTTAAGGAGTTAAGTCTAAAATTAAGGCATATCCAGAGATCAGGTGGGCCCTAATCAGTGATTTATGGCTAATCTTTTCATTGGACTACTTTCATAAAGATCTAAGGGCTGCAATTTTACGTGTATTGTTACTTTATGTTACTCAAGTTAGATATAAGGTTTCATGCCAAACGGATGGTGGGAACACTGTGATCTTGAATTCATGACAATTTTCAGGCTTATCTTCAATTCTTCGATTCTCTTCCTTCATCACTTAGCTTCCTTGGATCTTTGACATTTGAATTCTTCAATATTGGTCTCCTAAGATCCATCCCTTGCCTTGGTGATTATTGAGCATCAAATCTATGCTTTTAGTACCCTTTTCAATCCAAGCTCCTAAATTCACCTTGCAACAAAAACATGATTAAAATAGAATATTAAGCATTATCATGTGCATAAAACCAAGTAATAACTGGGGTCCAATATGTAATATTTGACCTTCATCACAATCCCCAACCAGTATTTTTCTGTCCCGAGCAAAGTATACAAAAAATATTTTGAGAATTACAGGAAAATTTTTATAAATTCAAGTGGCTTTTGAAGAACAATCTAGATAATAGAATTTTAAAATATCTTAACTTTGAGTCTTACTTTCTCCTAAACTCAAGTGCTGAGTAAACTTCATGGTCAAGTTCAAAGTATTATCCCATCAATTAGAACAATTCTCCATGGGTGCAGAGTGCAATCTCAACTTTGATTTTTCCATTAATGGCTTCACGCTATGTTAACATTTTTAAAGATCTTTAATAGGTAGCAGTTTTCGATGACAACTATTTTTTTAGCTGAGTATTCTTTTTTTATTTTTTTATTTTTATTTTTTATAACATGATGGACAATTTCCCCAGGTTGGTTCCTTCTATGCTTAGTGACTACCAAGTTAACAATTCAATATCAAACTGATACCTTAATGTGTAAGCTAGATGTGATGTGTGAAATCATGACTCAATTAATGTTTAAAACTTCTAATCATGGATTAATAATTTGAACTTAACTGTAAAATCTAACAGGTAACTGAATCCAAGAGTCATAAATCACTAACATTAAGTATCTTATACATCTAAATCAATAATGACCTTCAAAATTACTTGAACGCACAAAATTTTCAGAAAATATAAAAATTTTCACAATTTTTGCTCAAGACTAAGAAAACACTGATTAGGTAACCTAATCTCCCATCACCAACCAAAAATCTACATTTTCCTCAATGTAAAAGATATAAGCATGTAATGCACATGTGAGTGGGTCAGCACAAGAGTTAAAATAACAAAAAGTAAACTATCTTAGAACAAACAGAAAGCAAACTATCCCTAACAGTATAAAGCTGACTATCCTAACCATAACATGAAAGCAATAAACCTAACTACAAATCCGTCAGATGGGACAAGAAAAATGATTAAGGGAAGGGAAAGGTATGAAAAGAGAGGGAGAAAGTTGCACATGACCTAAGTTGCGTGGGTCCTGAGTTGCGCGTGTCTGCGCAATTTGCTCGAGTTGTGCTGGGGGGTGCAGGTTCCATCAGAAAAAAGAGAATTAGTGATGTGAGGTGGGATCCATGACACAAGAATCAAGGGCTCACACATGAAAATGCCTATAAATACCCCCCACCCCCTCATTTAATAGATTGGATGTTTAGGAGAGCAGTCTCTCTGACAGGTATTGAGGGTAGAGAGAGGGGAAGAAGGAAGACCGTCCAACTCATAGCGAGTTGCGCGGGTCCGTGTAACTCACTACCTATGCAACTCCTGAATTAGTTGAGCGAGTTATCTTTGATGGCAGTTGTCATGCTAAAATTTCTGACAGATAATCAAGCTATTTTGGGTATTTCTAAGGGATCCCAGTAGGGGAAACCTGCACAACTCGTCTCCCCTGGAGATTTGATAAAAATGCACCGGAATGCTCTCAAAATTTACATTTTGATTATATTTGAATTCATGCATTCTTTTCTTCATTAAAAGATTATATCTTAGAATCAGAGGATTAAGAGGATGTCATGAACTCAAAATCAATGAAATTGATGAATATTCCCTTTGTTCTATCTTTATCGATGTTAAATAAGAAATTCACCCAAATCAAATGCATTTCGTTTCTGGTTGAAACAAAATGGCAACTCTGCTGGGGAGTTTTCCCTTATTAATGTTGATTTAAGGATGACTTACAGGATTTTATCATTGTTTGGCGTCCTATAAGATGCCAAAATGGCAACTCTCAGCAGAAACATCCTCCCTTTCATCTCTAAAATAGAATCCATTTATAGATAAACACCAATTGACATTGCACATGATGTTTGACAAGAATATATATACATTCAAATTCCAAAATACCAGAAGATATGGTGCTCTCAGTAGGCAATGCAACCTTTTACTTCATGCCAATGGGATTTGTAGTTGAGTATGCATCTGATCAACATCACACTCTGCAGAAGTAACCTATATAGAATAAAATAATAAACTGGGAGTCACTGTTGGAGTTGTAATAGTCTCCCCGGTAGCACAGGAAAATGAGAATGAATGGGTAGTAGTGACACCTCGAACATCAAGGGTCATAGTTAGGATGAGTCCATCTATGTTGAGAACTGGAAGACCCGTCACATGAAACACAACAAAGAAAAACCCTGAACTTGCTCCTCTAGGGATATATCTGGAAAAAGCTTCATTTTTATCATCGCTCCAAGAACTTCTGGCTTTACCCACAGTAAGAATTCAACGGACTATAAAACAAAAGGGTAAATCATGTATGGGGGATTCGCCAATCTGTGCATCATCGTGAAGTCATACACCGCAATCAGTCAAACTATATGAAAGCATGACAGGGTCAAGTAGAATGCCCTTGTTGATAAGTCCTTTCACACCATCCTATTCTCATTCTATCCTGGCAGTATTTTCACTAGGAAACGGAGAAGCCACAGTATATATGGCTAGGACAAGTGAAGATCCTCTGCCTACCGTCGATGATAGGTTAGTTGAAATGGCTCGAGCGCAGAAGGCATTGATGGACAAATGTAAGAATCTTCAGGAGTCTCTGGCTACTCTTGCACACAATGTAGCTCAAATAATATCACCTCTAATGATGGCCACTATGAACGAATAAGAACAACAACCTGAAGGATCCCAGCTATCTTGAACGGGGTCTCATGGGTCCATCCCTACGATGAGAATTATAACACAAGGAGAAGTGCGGCAAGTGGTTGTGAAAGATGTGAGAGAGCATGATAGTACGGGAAGGTTCTGGTATATAATGCCATATCTGAAATAAGTAGAGGATATACCCTTTCCTGCTAATTTTAAACACCCCGAGTTTCAGAAGTTTAACAGAGATGGATCACCTGATGAACATCTGATGCATTTCATCACATCTATGGGAAATTTCTCCATTGTTCCCCAATACTGTTCACGTTTATTCGGGTCTTCCTTGATGGGTAAAGCATTTTGATGGTATTTAAGTATAGCCCTAGAGTCAATACAAACGTGGGAACAAATGCAAGATGTGTTTATGTCAAATTTCTTCTCATTGGATCGCGATGTTAACATAGTAGAATTAGCATCTGTAAGACAAAGGGAAAATGAAATTCATCAGCAGATGGAAAACTTTAGGAGCAGTTTGTTGACAGTTTCCTGAAGAGAGGGAATAAGTAAACATGTGCTTGAGTTCCATGGATACGGGGATCACATTTGGACTTACCAGTGCCAATATAAAGACTTTTCGAGACTTGGCCACCAAATCACATGCGTTAGAGTTGATGACTAAAAAGATGCCTTCGTTCCAAGCTAGAACCAAAAGGAGAGGGCTGAATAGAGTGGTGGTGAATGCTATCGATCAGGAGAAAAGGAAAAGTACATTTCGAGATAAGAAGGAAATAAAAGGATGAGAAGGGTCATATCGGCGAAGAGATTATAAGAATGATAAATGGCCATGACCGTACGATTTGCATGAAAAGAATGCATTTGAAAAAGAGGATACATTATTAGAGGTGGGCATCGAGCCAAGTCAAGTCGAGGTGGGCCAAGCTCGGCTCAGCTTGTCCATGATGTACTCGAGTTCGAGCTCGAGCTCGAGCTATGCCTCGAGCTCAACATTGAAGCTTGGCTTGTTTGCCAAAGCTGTCGAGTCGAGTTAAGTTTACCTCGATTCTAGCTCAAGCTTGTTGGGTGAGAGAGTAATGGATTCTATTCTCGATCCTCATCCATTAATGAAAAATTCAAAAATCTTAAGAGAATCAAAGAAAAAACTGATGAAAAAACCAAACAAAGCTTCAAATTGGATGAGGAAACCTGTAAGAACCGATCTATTCTTGATCTTCTTCCACCAGCAGAAATCCAAGTACTAGAAAAGAAACAGAGCAAAACACAAATCAGAAATCCAAGTAAAAAACTCTAGACAATTAGATCATTGGATTTCCGTGAAGCTCTAACAAATCTGAGAAGAACCCATCTCAGATTTCTTGGGTTTCTTGCCCAAGAAGTAGATCTCAAGAGATTGAAATCATACTATTGTAGAGCTGAAATGAAAACTGGTGGTGGTGGTCTAGGCAGGCGTGCAGCTGATAGTGGGTAGAGAAAGAGAAGAAAGGGAAAGGGAAAGGGGGTGCGTACGATCGGGTAGAGACTCTAAGGTTTTTTTTTTAAAGTTAAAAGTTAAAAGTTATATTAATAATATATATATATATATATATTAATATATTAATATATTTATTAATCGAGCCGAGTCGAGCTCAATTTTGAGTTTCGAGTCGAGTCAAGTCAAGTTGAAATGCCCCCTGGTTGAACTTGTCTTGAACTCAACTCGAGCTTCAAATAATTAGCTTGGCTCGGCTCGAATCGGCCATTCAAGCCGAGTCAATCCTAGATGACTCGAGCCGAGTCGAGTGAGTTTTTCGAGCTAATTGACTCGTGAACAACCCTATATGTTACTGATGATGGAATAATTACTGGCCAATGGAACTATCAGATTGCCCTCACCAAGATACCCAGAAGAAGCTGCGATGACAAAAGAAAGGAATTAGTGTCGCTATCATTACTGTTTGAAACACCAAACAGAAGACTGCTTCACACTGAAAAATATACTATAAAGAATGATAAGGCGAGGAGAAATCATCCTGAGAAAGGATAATTAAAGGCGATAGAAGGCGACAACAAATCAAACAACTACAAGAAGATCATCAATGACGCCGGTTAGGGAGATCGAGTCAGAAAATCTGTCTTCTTTCAATGACCAAAATAATGAATTATTGAGGCAGTGTGTTGATTAGAAGAAGAGCTTGGGGACATCTTTCACACCTCAAATTCAAAAATCGGGCTCACAGAATTCCTGATTGCTGAATCTGGTGATGACAGCCTCCATAGTACCCCGTTCTTGACTCCTAGGGCCATATGCAAGATTTCGATCCTGGGATCCCATAAGGAGTATTTTCCAACATACATTTAACTCGTAAAAAGCATAACCACAAGTTTACCTAAATAAAAAAGGCAACAACATCATCACATATCTACTAATATAAACATTTGAATACAATTCTGAAAGGAAAATACATATATCAAAAATCAAAGCTCCAGAAGACCGCTACACACTCCAAGCTCAACGCTACTGTGACCTAACGCTACCTACATGCATCTATCATGCACAAGATTTTAGAATGCTTAGAGGGTGGTGTAAGTGTGTGCGATGTACGTGACAAGCATATAAAATCAGAGTAGACGAAAATACTAGCAATCCATAAATCTTACAATATTAACGTAATGTGAAAACATGCTAGTAAGTCCATAAATATCATCAGCCTTATCCAGGCTATGCAATGAAAAAACATAATAATCCAATATCATATATTGAGGAAGAAATATAGATCAGCTATGCAATGCGGAGACATAGTGAGCCAAATATCATATACTAAGGATGTAATGCAATATACAAATCCTGATGAGTTCATGTAAGCCCCGTATCCTAGACTATATCGTTCTATAGACTTCCGCGGTCTTACCGGTCGAATTCCGACAACCTTCGACCCTTAACCAATATTTACGTATGACCCTGATTCGTATGCCGTCAACCCATATCGACTCAACCCAAGACCTTTACCATAGCGACCGCGCCATCGCTGCGGTTCCGATGTCGCAACTTACGCGCCGAGGCGCACCCTGGTCAAGAGATGTGGGCCAACGTTCGGTGTGAAAAAAATGCCGCGCGTTGCGAAATCCAAAAGAATCTCTATGAGGTGTCACATCAATCCATCAATCCATCAATCCATCAATCCATCACATTCAATTACATGTCAAGTACACATCACCTTTTATCCATTCCCAAGCAACTACAAAAGTCAAGAATCTCTTACAAGCCCATACCTCTCTTACACCAAAAGCCCTCAAAGTTAAAAAGTTCTTACACCACCCATGCTTTTCTTACACAAATAGCCACAAAAGTCAAGATTTTCTTACACACATCACTCACCACATCCATCACCCATCTCTCTCTCCTTTTACAACTCTCTCTCTCTCTCTTTCTCATTTTCAAACTAAAAAAAATCTAAGGAGAGAAATCTCATATGTATGAGAATTCTCCAAGCCTCTCCCTCTCTTTCAAAGCTTCAAGTGTGGCCCACTTTCCTACCCCATGATCTCCCATCCTAACCATCCATTCCCCATCTCCTCCATTGGAATCAAAGCTAAGGTGCTAAGGAACTCATAGGAGCAAGAAGATTGAACGGTAGGTGCTCCTCTAGATGTAAACAATCTGATTTCTATAGCCTAGATGTTTTTTTTCTTTCATGAGGAAAGTGTAGGACCCACCAATCAATGGTGGAGATCCCACACAATCCCATGGTTGTGGCCTAATGGCCTACCTTATGCATGCATGATCCATGCATGAGGCCTTTCTGTATGGGCCCCATCATGGTAGTTTTATTTTATATGATATTATGTTTGGGTCATCTAGACCTTATAATCATGGTGGGGATGACATCCTCACCATGCATTTTAATTATAGGCCATGCATGTGCAAGATTCATATTGTAAATGTAAATCTAGGTATGATGTGCAGGTGTGATTGATCTTGGGAGGGCTCAATAGTGGCGGAGCCCCTTTCCCTATGGCCGGATTGTCCTTCTATCTCTCTTTTCTCTCATTTTATTTCTTGATGTGTGTGGCCCATTAATGTATTTTCCTTTTCATTTAACTTATATAATAAATTTTATCTAAGTACATGTAGCTGTCCAGAATTTTCTGGACAGTTTCTGGTTATTTTTGGACCAGATTTTGGGGCTATTTGGGGGACTATTCATACCTATTAAATATACTTTTCTGAAAGGTGGCGATCTCATGTTGATGTCCCCCAAATTTGAGCCCCAACTAACCTTCATTAGGGTCCCAAAGGTGTGGTCCAAGTGAGGTGGACAGTCTGAATTTTCTGCACTGTTCCAGCAACATTCCATCATGGACAATTGGATTTTTAAAATTTTATTAAAATACCTATGGGTGTTTAAAAATTATAAAAATTTTTAGAGGGGTGTCCTACTTATTCTAGGACCCATCTACAAAATTTTGGGCCCAATGGATGCCTGTACACCCCATGGTGATGGCGGGACCGGCCCATTATAATATGGTGTCCAAATCAGTCCGATTTTCAGGACAGATTGATTTATGTAAATGAATTAAAATATTTACAGATGTCTAAAAATTCTAAAATTTTTTAAGAGTGTGTTGCACTTATTTTAGAACCCACCTACCAAATTTCAGGGCCAATGGATCCCTGTACACACCGTGGTGAGGGCCGGACTGGCTCACCACGTTGGGACATCCAGGTCTGTCCGATTTTTTCTGGACAGTCTGTTTTGTTTAAATTAATTAAAATACTTAGAGATATCTAAAAATTATGAAATTTTGTGTGGGTGTGGCCCACCTATGGAAGTATCACTCTGCGAAATATTAGCCTCAAGTGACCCCGTTTGGGTATCCAAAAGAATGGACCAAGATGGTTGGACTCCCAGGTTTTTTTCTGCTATGTAGTCCAGCAATGTCTTAATAAAAAACCATAATTCAAAAATATTTCTTCTAATGGTGTGTAACGCCCGTGAAAAACCCGTACTTGGGCTCGAGTACCAACTCGACCCGAAATCACGTAGAATTAATTTCTATGGAAATTAAGCGTTAGTTAGCTAGCGCAACGCTGGAGTAGCTGGGAAATAGTCCCTGATCACTTTAAATACGTTCTACAAGACCCAAATCGAGTAGAACCAACGACTATATAATACTCTATAACTTCGAATCAAACTCTAAGCAGGTTTGTTCTCTGGACCGCTTTGAATCTTTATATTGGATCTAGACCGCACGTCGAAAGTCCAATACCTCCTATCTTAGACCGTTAGAACCGCCTAGCTGGACTTGACAATCATTTCGAAAATCAAGTCAAACTGATAATCACAGACTATTTCATTGAGCCCGGACGAAGAGAGTGCGAATAGGGATAGAATTGGAATTTTAAATTCAAATCTGGCACACAACTTGATGCATCAGTATTAAGCGTTTTGACCATCAGAATTCAGCCAGATTACACCCTCAGATCAGGAAAAATTTCTATTTTATATCATGAGACTTTCAGCCCTGATCTACGTGCGGTGACCGCTGAACTGAAACTGGTCCTCCACG
The DNA here is from genome assembly GCA_037074715.1 of Magnolia kwangsiensis. NCBI lineage: Eukaryota > Viridiplantae > Streptophyta > Magnoliopsida > Magnoliales > Magnoliaceae > Magnolia > Magnolia kwangsiensis. The sequence goes on along the minus strand of CM073577.1, from coordinate 78,281,851 downwards.
CGCGATCTGCGAACCCTGCCGGACTGAAAACTTAATACGTGCTAGATCAGGTACGCATGAGCTTAAGTCCGATCGCATTCGACCAGGGGACCACCAGAAAGTATCTTTTGGACCGAAACAGCCCCGAATTGGATATGCACTAAGTAAACTTCGTTCCGGAGCCTGTTTTTGACGTTTTTAAGCTTATAAAAGGGGTTGAAACTCTCATTCCTCTCTCCCATCTGAAATTGCAAAACCCTAGCTTTGGGAGAGAGAAAAGGTGAGAGTTTGAGAGAGAGAGTAGATGGGATTTTTCCCGCCTTCGTCCCACCTGTTGCACGTGCTGTAGCAACTCATCCCAATCACCTGGCCGGTGATTCCTCCACTTTTTCAGGTATGAAACAATCCTAGAAGTTGCTGAGTTAGGATTTAATAGGATTCGTAGTGTGTTAGCTAACGTACTTCGTAAAACAGGTTCTCCTACTGCCGTAGACGAAGCGTACACGCTCCGTTCGAAATCACGCATCCGTAAGAGATAAGGTGAGGATTTTAGACGCTTTGATTGACGGTTTCCAATGCTTTCAATGTCGTTTAATAGTAGATTATTGATGGCATCGCCGTTTGACATGTACAACATGCTCTCCGTTTCCTGTTTCGTAAATTAACGAAGAATATGAGATTTAGGGCATTTTAGTCATTTGTAGGAAGTGCTGATTTCATTCATATTTTGCTGATGTGATTGACATGATTTGTTGTTGCATTAGGATGTTAGGAATGCGTGCATAATTAGTTTGGCGAAGAGATTCGCCTAATTGCGCACTTCGGGTCGACATACTATATGTAGACTTAAGTGTGTAGTGTATGTGTTTGTATAAATGTTTGTATTAGTATGTATTGAATTAAATGATGTTATGAATTAGTTTGAGATTGATTTCTCAATTAATATGCTGACCTAAATGATTTCCAACATGTTGATTATATGCATGATTTCATTACATGCATGAAATATATGTGCTTAAAGATTTACTTAAGTTGAATGTTATAACATGTGTTAACATGCTCACATGATTGTATTTCAATTCCAATATTCCAATATAAATTGCTGATGTGATTTCATAATTGTCTGGGACTATACTTAGTCCAGGCAGTCGGTAACCAATCGAATTCGTGGTTGGCTGGTCTTGGCCACGAACGACGCGTCGATGAACGCGAGTCGTGTTTGGAGTTAGCGGCAGTGGTTAGGCCACGCGAAGTGTTTTACGCACTTCATGTCGTTCGACTTGAGATGCGATCGCACTAGTCGAGCCCGTCAAGTAACCCGACTGGCCGATGTATGTTCACCCTGTATGAGTCATAACTACTTGAACCTAGGGTACGGAACTTACCATTGTAAACCCTGTTAACCATGGTACCTTGATCCACGAAGAGTCATGAGTCGGGCATGGTGGTATGGGACACCGTGGTCGAGCTGTCGGCCTACGCTGGGGCCACAAACCTCCCCGTAGTGACCAGTGAGCACCTAGTCTCGTGAGCAGATTATGGTGGTATGGGACACTATATTCTACCTGTCGGCCTACACTGATCAGGCGACGAGTCCTTTGTAGTGACCGCGAACGTATTCTGAGCCTAAGGGAGGCGACGACCCTTCAGTAGCGGTAGAGTACAGTAGGCCTGTATTGATAAGGTGATGGGGGAGCGGTGCAACGAGTACGAGCAACAGCCTTGGCAGCCCTTGCAGCGACCTATGAAATATACATCGTATGAGATTACTAGGAGTGACGAGCCTAGACAGGATCTGTGTTGGGATTGATACAAGGGAAGTACCTTAGTTTTCCAATCCTGCTGTTTGAACGGACTAATAACAACTCAAAAATCATATCACCATAGCATTGCATGTGCCTGGAAGATGTGGAGCACTCTAGGGAGTGTGGCATGCTGCGGTCGTAAGATGTTGCCGTATGAGGGAGATCGTCGGTGAGGGCATACATCACGTCATGTCATCTTGCATTAACAACAGTATTAGGATTGTCTGATTTACTGCTTTACTATTATCGCATGATTGATTTGTGAACATGCTAATCTTTGCTCTATGATTCCACTGAGTTGATCACTCACTCCCACGTTACGGGATGGTGTTTGCAACACCCACTAGACCCTGTTGTAGATGCAGGTGAGGCTGAGATCCAAGAGGCAGAGCCAGACTTCGACGAGGACCAGGACGAGTTCTCGTACATGCAGTATCATGATGGCTTTGCGTAGGCGACCTGGATTGATGGGACTTCAGTGGGACTATTTTGAACATTACATTTTGTTCATGTATATGTATATGAGACTCAGAGATGTATTCATACCTTAGAGACAGATGAGATCTACTTTGTTTTTCCATACAGTGATATATATATTGTTTAGTCTTCCGCTTGCTTTTATCACTGGATCTGAAGTATGAATTGCAGTTTTGGTATACTTTTACTCATGTGAATGCTTTAAATCAGACAACATTGAATCATAATCATTTTTGTTGCATAAGTGACGGTCTGGAACTCGGGAGTTGAGTTTATACACGACCCCCAATTTTCAGGGTGTTACAAGTTGGTATCAGAGCGTGAATAAAAGTATACTGGGCCTGGGTTATGGTCTCGCGACGTACACTGTCGCTTCCTTTGACTTAGGTGGGTGCGAGAAGGGTCTAGAAACACTTCTAGGATCGCAGATTCGCCGATAGGTGAAGTCTATTTGAATCGATCGCACGATCGAGTCTGTAACGCAACTCGGGTCGCGTAAAGCAATCCGAATAGCTCCTAGGTCGTAGGAAGTCGGGTTGAGACGTTCTTTGAACGATTTTAAACCCGTGAAAGTGAATCCTTGGGCCGTGGGATGACCAGGACTCCTGTATTCAATCGTCAGGGCTTAAAAACCCCGTTTCACCAAAAATCTTCAAATTTCTTCCTCTCACCACTCCAATCTTCATTTCTTTCTTATCCATTTCATGTTAGGCATCAAACCTAATGTGGAAATAACACAAAATAATACTTTCACAAAATTTTACAGTGAATAGTAAAATTTCATGAAAAATGGCCATAAGGCCATTCTAACTTCACTTTCTTTAGCAGCTAAGGGTCTAATGGATGTACTAGATCCTTCTACCCTAAAATCATATGCTGCATGATAGGGTTTTGTATTTGTGATTGCGGATTGGTCCCGAAAAGCCCGGAACACATGTTTGGGCCTATGTAGGTCAAAATACAATGAACCAGGGGTCGAACCATACATATCTGGGGTCCTTAGACCATGGGGGACCAAACCCATCTGGCCCCACCGGCCGGATGCATCACCGGTCGGCAATGCATCGCCGTACAGGTGGGCCCATTTGAAGTGATTTTTGGGCGCACGTCCTTAAATGTCACGTACACCCTCCCCATAGGTGTCTCGTCCAAAGAAAACCTCCAAAACATACCTCTCCTTCACAAACAGCCCTCCCCATAGCCCTATTTGTATTTTTCAGCAACCATCTCCAAAATTCAGGATTCCAAATCATCCTTAGATCCATCCTTGGCCAAAACCGACCATCATCCATCATTCCTTTGGAGTTAACTGCCCTTCCTCTTGAAGATTTCATCATTTGGAGCTCCAAAAACTCCTAAATTGAGCTGAAATCGTGAGGTGCTCCATTCTACTTTTCCATCTTCATTTCTCCTTGAAAATACATCTTTAGGAAGCTTGAAGCATCCCTCTACGATGCCTAGATCTCCTTTTTCCAGTTTGGACAGCCACTTCTCCGCATTTTCTTCATTTTTCATGGCTTTCATGGAAGCCATTTTAGGCCTTTTATCACTCTCCTCCATCATATCTTTGATGGGTAAAAGGAAAACCGCAACAGACAAGGCTGGGCCAAGTCACCCTGCTCAATCGAGAAGACCACGGGGTGGTGCCACAAGTTCAAGCGCCACTGCAGGTCCAGCTACAGCCCTAGAGTGCCGTACAAAGTGGGATTTGGATCCCCATGCTCACCTTGGGCGAGTAATTCTATCAGAGATGCCTCACGGTCAATACACTGATCGCAAAGTGTTGTTTGAGGCAGACGTGGAAGGGCGACTGTTCGGTGAATTTTTGTTGTTCGAGCGCATTGAAGCTGCACATTGGGGTCCGATCTTTGAAGCTCGTGCTCATGCTAATGTGAGCACCGTTCGTGCCTTCTACGCTAGTATCCAGAATCCTACCTTGGAGCCATTGCAGTTCAAAATCCCTTTTAGTAGAGATCAGATGGCTACGATTGATGTGCGACTGATTGCGCGACTTCTAAACGTGCCTCTCGGTGATGTTCATCCTAATGAGAAGAATTTGAGGAGTAGGCGTGAACGAGATCGCCGCACCAGATTTCTGTGCGGTAAGTTGGTTCCATGGCAGCCTAATAATAGCCTCAAGGCGACGTATATGTCTGATGATTTGTGCCTGTTGCACCATATCTGCACGTACAATGTTTATCCCAGGTCGACGAATCGCATTGAATGTACGCGCCTTATGGTCGATTTCTTGTATCTGGTGGCCCAGGGAGAGAACGTATGTATGGCCACTTTCATCTTACTATAGATAATCCTCATAGCCAAGTCAAGAAGAACATCCGAATCGCTTCCTTTTGGCCGACTGATTTGCAAAATCGCGCTTGAGTTTGTTTACAGACTTGGGCCGGAATTGGAAGTTTCGATTCATACCATTGATGAGTCGACTATGGTCAAGATGAAGATTGGTTCTCAGTACCGTGAGAATCAGCTTGAGGAGGATAGCGAGGATGACTTTGATGATGAGGAAGATTAGAGTGAAGAAGAACCTGGAGCAGAAGTTCAGAAAGAAGTCCAGGAAGAGGCAGAAGAGGAGGCTCAGGATATAGATGAGAGCCCTCCTCCTTCTGCGCAGGCTACTAGCGACGATCGCATTGCTCGAATTGAGGAGAGTCAGACCGCCTTGCGAAGGAAAGTTCAGGAACTTCGTGCTGAAGTCGAGGATGCCAAGGCCGTTACAAAGAGGAAATTCGGTAAGGTGACTCGCACCTTGAAGGCGATCCTGTGTTGCTTGCAGGATAAGGGTGCTCCTCCTCTGTCCCCAGACTCAGACTAGCGATGCGACCTTTAATGTAGTTATCAGTAGTTAGTCATTTCCTGCTTTATGTGGGTAAGCCTGTTAGGGCTAGTGCTTTGCTTATGTTACTGTTGCAATTTTAACTGTCTTAGTTCCCATGTATTTCTCGTCATGATGCTTGTAAGGATATATCTCTTGTATTGTGACAATTTTGATTAAATGAAATGCATTGAATGCCTTTGACTCCTTGTGTGAATGATTGCGGTGAATATGTACTATTGAGACTGACAAGGTTGTGCCCTATTTTGAATATAGGGAATGTCACCTAAGGCTACGTGGAGCACGGTTCGGCTTGCACTGAGCGAGCATATGGATCAGACTCCTTCGCAGTTTGACACTCATGCGGACCCTACTGTGGGCCCGATTCCTGAGATAGTTCGTGCGTCTCAGCTTGCTGCTGGTCCTACAGTTGGACCACCGCCGTTCACACCATCAGTCAGAGCGCCTCATCGTGCATCTACTTCGACACAGCATCCGCCACAGCCTGCTCTACCTCCTGACAGATTTGAGCAGATGTTGGCTATGATGCAGCAGCAGCAGCAGCTTCTGACTACCATCGTGGGGACATTAGCACAGGGTGGGGGTGTGACTCCACCTGCACCACCTGCGCATCCTACTGAGGATGCTTATACATACGCCCATGATGAGGGCATGACTCATCCTGCGCCGCCTGCTTACCCTGCGGGGAATGCCGCAGATACACGGGGCCTATTAGAGAGATTTCAGTGCTTACGGCCTCCCACATTTACGGGTTCTCACAGACCCGAGGAGGCTGAGTACTGGCTCGACCGTATGTCGAAGATTTTGCGGATGTTACATTGCACAGAGGCTGAGCAGGTAGATCTAGCTACATTCTTGTTTGAGCGAGAGGCCAGCCTGTGGTGGGATAGTGTACTGCGGACCGTTGTCGTCGACTTTGTATGGACATGGGCAGCGTTTGAGTTCTGCTTTCACGAGAAGTATTACCCCCAGACGTACAGGCATGACAGGGAGAATGAGTTTCTCCGTCTCAGACAGGCAGCCATGACAGTTACAGAGTATGAGCATCGGTTCACGGAGTTGGGCAGATATGTCCCGACTATTTTGGTGGATGAGCAGATGCGCATACGGCGCTTTCTGGAGGGTTTACGACCGGATATTCGGTCGAAGATGTGCTGTGTGAGCATTCCCTCTTATGCGGAGTTGATTCACATGTCTATGCGGGCAGAGCAGGATGTGGATCGACTTGCGCGATCTCGTGGCCCTGTTGCTTCTAGGCTGCGACTAAACATGCAGGACAGGCCCTTCGCGGGCAAGAGGCCTCGCGTCGACCCTCCTACTCGGACTACAGCGCCTGTACCATCGTTTCGGTGCCCTGATTTGACATGTACATACTGTGGGAGGACGGGCCACTTGGCGCAGAGTTTCTTTTCTAGGATGCGGGACAGTGGGTTCTCGCCGCCGCAGAAGATTAACCATACACGTTCACGGGCAATATCAGCACTGCCTATACGGTTAGCTCCTGCGCACCCTTCTTTCAGACCTCCGGTATCGCAAATCAGACAGCCTCCACAACCCTTGACACAGCGGCCGAACCGGCCACAGTAGGCTCGGGTTCATGCATTGACAGCTGAGGCAGCTGCGACTCTGACTTTTCAGTATTCGGCTTTCGAGGTCACAGCCCATATTGGAGGTACTCCTATTCTCGCGATGGTGGACACTGGTTCCATGATTTCTTTGATATCACGTGCTGTAGTCAGGCGTCTTGGGTTACAGACCATTACTATGGATAGGGTGCGGGTCCTTGTAGCTCATGGAGATTATTCAGATGTTACCCAGATGTGTGAGGGTTGTTTAGTTGATCTGGGAGGCCGGACGATGGCTATTGATCTTGTCATTGACCCCTCTCTTGTTTATCTCGACGTCATTCTTGGCATGGATTGGTTGACTGCAGCGAGGGCCGAGATTGACTGCGAGACTAGTATAGTGACTGTGTACGAGCCTGAGGGTGCATCCTTCAAATTTCCAGTGCGGGTAAATCTCTCTTTTCGCATATTTAGTTATGCCACTTTATTGCGCAGCACTGGTGCCCAGGTACTTGAGCATGTGACAGTCATTTCCGAGTTCGGAGATCTGTTCAGGAAGATCCCTGGTTTGCCACCCCGACGTGAGATCGATTTCACTATCGATCTGGTTCCTGGTTCTACGCCCGTCTCACTGCCGACGTATCGCATGGCACCATGTGAGATGGAGGAGTTGAGGATGCAGATTGATGGTCTGCTAGAGCTTGGCCTTATACGGCCTAGTGTGTCTCCTTGGGGAGCACCGGTCTTGTTCGTGAGGAAGAAGGATGGTTCGATGCGATTGTGTGTTGATTATCGCAGGCTGAACCAGGTCACGGTGAAGAACAAGTACCCTTTACCCAGGATCGATGACTTGTTTGATCAGCTGAGAGGAGCGCAGTACTTCTCGAAGATTGATCTTCAGTCTGGATATCATCAGTTACGCGTCAGGGATGAGGACGTGCAGAAGACAACATTTAGGACCAGTTTTGACCACTATGAGTTCCTCGTGATGTCGTTCTGTCTCACGAACGCACCAGCCGTGTTCATGGATCTGATGAACTGGGTATTTCGACCTTTCCTCTATCGATTCGTCATTGTATTCATTGACGACATTTTGGTGTACTCTAGGAGTCGAGAGGAGCATGAGGAGCACTTGCGTTTGGTCCTGGATACGCTCAGACAACATCAGTTGTTCGCACAGTACAAGAAGTGTGACTTCTGGAAGCAGGAGGTGAAGTTTCTGGGACACGTGGTGTCCAAGGATGGCGTGGCAGTTGACCTGTCTAAGGTAGCTGCGGTGTAGGACTGGGAGCAGCCTGGTTCTGTCACTGAGGTGAGGAGTTTCTTGGGTCTCGCTGGCTACTATCGGCGCTTCATTCAGGACTTCTCGAAGATCGCGAGACCCTTATCTCAGTTGACACGGAAGGACGTGAAGTTCGCCTGGAATGACAAGGCGGAGTCATCTTTTCAGGAGCTGAAGGACAGACTTACGTCCGCCCCTATGCTAGTATTGCCAGAGCAAGGGGTTAGATACACTATATACACTGACGCGTCTAGCGTTGGTTTGGGTTGTGTCCTTATGCAGAGGGATAGGGTAATTTCGTATGCCTCGAGACAATTAAGGAAGCACGAGGAGAATTACCCTACACACGACCTAGAGTTGGCAGCCATTATATTCGCACTGAGACTCTGGAGACATTACCTCTACGGAGAGGAGTTCGAGCTCTTTTGCGACCACAAGAGCCTCAAGTACATATTCATGCAGCGAGACTTGAATATGAGGCAGCGGCGATGGATGGAGACGTTGAAGGACTTCAATTTTGAAGTCTCTTACCATCCTGGGAAGGCGAACCTTGTGGCTGATGCGTTGAGCAGAAAGAAGGCGATAGAGTTTGCAGCTCCGCTGATGGTTGCTGAGTGGGATATGATTGAGTTTTTGTGAGACTTTGAGAAGAAACTCACCGTAGAGGAGCCGTTTGAGTTCATCGCACATGTACAGGTACGATCTCAGATCGATGACTGAGTCATCGAGGCGCAGAGGGACGATGCGCATCTGACCGAGCTTCGAGAGCAGGCCAGTGATGATGCAGACGCCGACTGGTGAGTTGGTATGGATGGGGGCTTACGTTATCGAGGCCGCCTATGCGTCCCAGATGTCCCTGACTTGAGACGAGAGATTCTCGAGGCTGCGCATTGCACTAGACTCGCGATGCATTCATGCAGTACGAAGATGTATCGTGACGTGAAGAGGACGTATTGGTGGGAAGGTATGAAGACCCATATAGCTGAGTTCATGTCCCGTTGTCTCACTTGTCAGCAGGTGAAGGCAGAGCATCGCCGACCACCTAAACTTTTGCAGCCTATGCCGATCGCAGAGTGGAAGTGGGATTTCATTTTCATGAACTTCATTTCTGGGTTGCCGAAGACGAGGAAGGGACATGATTCCATTTGGGTGATCGTCGACCGTCTGACGAAGTCGGCGCACTTCCTACCGATTAGAGTTACGAACTCTGCAGACGAGCTGGCTAGATTGTACATCAGAGAGATTGTGCGTCTGTATGGAGTTCTGCTGGAGATCTTGTCGGACAGAGACACGCGGTTCACTTCTATTTTCTGGACTCGCATTCAGGAGGCTATGGGTGTGAAGTTGAAGTTTAGTACTGCCTTCCACCCACAGACAGACGGACAGACAGAGCAGGTGAACCAGATCTTAGAGGACATGTTGCGAGCTTGCGCATTGGACTTCAAGGACAGTTGGGATGATTGTCTTGCATATGTGGAGTTTGCGTACAACAACAACTTTCAGGCGAGTATCGGTATGCACCTTATGAGGCGCTGTATGGGCAACCTTGTCGCGCACCGCATTGCTGGATAGAGGTCGGTGAGCGTAGCTTGATTGGCCCAGAGTTGGTGCAGGCGACGTCAGAGAAGATTGATATTATTCGACGTCGGCTTCTTACAACGCAGAGCAGACAGAAGAGTTATGCCGATACGAGACGGAGGCCACTAGAGTTCACAGTTGGGGATCATGTGTTTTTGCAAGTTTCCCCTATGAAGGGAGTCCTTCGGTTCGGGAAGAAGGGGAAGCTGGCACCGTGATTCATTGGTCCATTCCAGATCCTCGATCATGTAGGAGCAGTGGCTTACTGATTGACTTTACCCATGCCTCTCGCGAGCGTTCACAACGTATTTCATGTTTCTATGCTGAAGAAGTACGTTGTTGATCCTTCCCATATCATCAGATGGGAGCAGGTGCAGTTAGGAGAGGATGTTACTTATATCCTGCGACCGACACGTATCCTAGACAGGAAGGAGCAGGTACTGTGTAGCAAGGTGATTCCCCTTGTGAAGGTATTGTGGATGCATCACTCTGAGGAGGAGGCTACCTGGGAGACAGAAGCCGAGATCAGAAAGAACTACCCACAGCTTCTTGAGGAGTACGAAAAGGTACAAATTTCGAGGACGAAATTATTTGTTAAGGGGGGTAGATTGTAACGCCCGTGAAAAACCCGTACTTGGGCTCGAGTACCAACTCGACTCGAAATCGCGTAGAATTAATTTCTATGGAAATTAAGCGTTAGTTAGCTAGCGCAACGCTGGAGTAGCTGGGAAATAGTCCCTGATCACTTTAAATACGTTCTACAAGACCCAAATCGAGTAGAACCAACGACTCTATAATACTCTATAACTTCGGATCAAACTCTAAGTAGGTTTGTTCTCTGGACCGCTTTGAATCTTTGTATTGGATCTAGACCGCACGTTGAAAGTTCGATACCTCCTATCTTAGACCGTTAGAACCGCCTAGCTGGACTTGACAATCATTTCGAAAATCAAGTCAAACCGATAATCACAGACTATTTCATTGAGCCCGGACTGAAGAGAGTGCGAATAGGGACAGAATTGAAATTTCAAATTCAAATCTGGCACACAACTTGACGCGTCAGTATTAAGCGTTCTGACCGTCAGAATTCAGCCAGATTACACCCTCGGATCAGGAAAAGTTTCTATTTTATATCATGAGACTTTCAGCCCTGATCTACGTGCGGTGACCGCTGAACTGAAACTGGTCCGCCACGCGTGATCTGCAAACCCTGCCAGACTGAAAACTTAATACGTACTAGATCAGGTACGCATGAGCTTAAGTCCGATCGCATTCGACCAGGGGACCACCAGAAAGCATCTTTTGGACCGAAACAGCCCCGAATTGGATATACACTAAGTAAACTTCGTTCCGGAGCCTGTTTTCAGAGTTTTTAAGCTTATAAAAGGGGTTGAAACTCTCATTCCTCTCTCCCATCCGAAATTGCAAAACCCTAGCTTTGGGAGAGAGAAATGGTGAGAGTTTGAGAGAGAGAGTAGATGGGATTTTTTCCGCCTTCGTGCCACCTGTTGCACGTGCTGTAGAAACTCATCCCAATCACCTAGCCGATGATTCCTCCACTTTTTCAGGTATGAAACAACCCTAGAAGTTGCTGATTTAGGGTTTAATAGGATTCGTAGCGTGTTAGCTAACGTACTTCATAAAACAGGTTCTCCTACTGCCGTAAACGAAGCGTACACGCTCCGTTCGAAATCACGCATCCGTAAGAGATAAGGTGAGGATTTTAGACGCTTTGATTGACGGTTTCCAACGCTTTCAATGTAGTTTAATAGTAGATTATTGACGACATCGCCGTTTGACATGTACAACATACTCCGTTTGACATGTACAACATACTCTCCGTTTCCTGTTTCGTAAATTAACTAAGAATATGAGATTTAGGGCATTTTAGTCATTTGTAGGAAGTGCTGATTTCATTCATATTTTGTTGATGTGATTGACATGATTTGTTGTCGCATTAGGATGTTAGGAATGCGTGCATAATTAGTTTGGCGAAGAGATTTGCCTAATTGCGCACTTCGGGTCGACATACTATATGTAGACTTAAGTGTGTAGTGTATGTGTTTGTATAAATGCTTGTATTAGTATGTATTGAATTAAATGATGTTATGAATTAGTTTGAGATTGATTTCTCAATTAATATGCTGACCTAAATGATTTCCTACATGTTGATTATATGCATGATTTCATTACATGCATGAAATATATGTGCTTGAAGATTTACTTAAGTTGAATGTTATAACATGTGTTAACATGCTCACATGATTGTATTTCAATTCCAATATTCCAATATAAATTGCTGATGTGATTTCATAATTGTCTGGGACTATACTTAGTCCAGGCAATCGGTAACCGATCGAATTCATGGTTGGCTGGTCTTGGCCACAAACGACGCGTCGATGAACGCGAGTCCTGTTTGGAGTTGGCGGCAGTGGTTAGGCCACGCGAAGTGTTTTATGCACTTCATGTCGTTCGACTTGAGATGCGATCGTGCTAGTCGAGCCCGTCAAGTAACCCGACTGGCCGATGTATGTTCACCCTGTATGAGTCATAACTGCTTGAACCTATGGTACTGAACTTACCATTGTAAACCCTGTTAACCATGGTACCTTGATCCACGAAGAGTCATGAGCCGGGCATCGTGGTATGGGACACCGTGGTCGAGCTGTCGGCCTACGCTGGGGCCACAAACCTCCCCGTAGTGACCAGTGACCACCTAGTCTCGTGAGCAGATTATGGTGGTATGGGACACTATATTCTAGCTGTCGGCCTACACTGATCAGGCGACGAGTCCTTTGTAGTGACCGCGAGCGTATTCTGAGCCTACGGGAGGCGACGACCCTTCAGTAGCGGTAGAGTACAGTAGGCCTGTATTGATAAGGTGATAGGGGAGCAGTGCAACGAGTGCGAGCAACAGCCCTGGAAGCCCTTGCAGTGACCTACGAAATATACATCGTATGAGATTACTAGGAGTGACGAGCCTAGACAGGATCTGTGTTGGGATTGATACAAGGGAAGTACCTTAGTTTCCTAATCTTGCTGTTTGAACGGACTAATAACAACTCGAAAATCATATCACCATAGCATTGCATGTGCCTGGAAGATGTGGAGCACTCTAGGGAGTGTGGCATGCCCCGGTCGTAAGATGTTGCCGTATGAGGGAGATCGTCGGTGAGGGCATACATCACGTCATGTCATCTTGCATTAACAACAGTATTAGGATTGTCTGATTTACTGCTTTACTATTATCGCATGATTGATTTGTGAACATGCTAATCTTTGCTCTATGATTCCACTGAGTTGATCACTCACTCCCACGTTACGAGATGGTGTTTGCAACACCCACTAGACCCTGTTGTAGATGCAGGTGAGGCTGAGATCCAGGAGGCAGAGCCAGACTTCGACGAGGACCAGGACGAGTTCTCGTACATGCAGTATCATGATGGCTTTGCGTAGGCGACCTGGATTGATGGGACTTCAGTGAGACTATTTTGAACATTACATTTTCTTCATGTATATGTATATGAGACTCAGAGATGTATTCATACCTTAGAGACAGATGAGATCTACTTTGTTTTTCCATACAGTGATATATATATATATTGTTTAGTCTTCCGCTTGCTTTTATCACTGGATCTGAAGTATGAATTGCAGTTTTGGTATACTTTTACTCATGTGAATGCTTTAAATCAGACAACATTGAATCATAATCATTTTTGTTGCATAAGTGACGGTCTGGAACTCGGGAGTTGAGTTTATACACGACCCCCGATTTTCAGGGTGTTACATGGTGGGCCACCTTTTTGGGTTTCTTCTTATTGTATGCATGATGAGGGACCTTGACCCTCAATTTTCAGAGTTTTAGAGGCCTTAGACCCACTCCAATGGAGTGCACAAATTTAGGACAACAACATGTTATAATTATGCTGGCCTTGGGCTGAAATTTTGAGGAGTGGGGCCCACTATATTATAAAGATCTTAGAGAAAATGATTTATACCTTTATTTCCTTAAATGTTGGGCTTAATGAATGCACTTTTGAGGTCACTACAGTTGAATTTAATTGGGTCCATGAATGTAGATAGTTGTTGAACTATTTAAGGCCCATAGAGTGTACCCATTTGATGTGTTCCAAGGCCCATGGGATTAGGCCCATTTGATGTAATTTAAGGACCATAGAGTGGACCCATTTGATGTGTTCCAAGGTCCATGGGATTGGACCCATTTGATGTATTTTAAAGCCCTTGGGATTAGGCTCATTTGATATGTATAAGGCCCATGGGTCGAGAACCATTTGATGCAATCTAAGGCCCACGGGTTATGACCCATTGCAATGCACATAAGGCCCATTGGTGCGGCCCATTGATGTGGCCCATTTGATGAGTAAAAGACCCATATGACATGGCCCATTTGATGTATTTAAGGCTCAATGGGGTGTACCTAAGGTCCATTGCAATGTGTGATCCCAACCTGGTTTACGTAATGTTATTCACTACGGGCTACACCTTGGGAGCAATGTTGGTTTGACGTCCACATTGCGAGTATAATGTTGGTTAAATGTCCACATTGCGACTCTCCCTAGGGCCCATTGGTAGGCCCGTACTTGTTGTATGCAAGCCGTCTAGGCCAGCTGCGTTCTAAGGATAGGGCATTACTTTATAACTTGCTTAGTATAACTCCATGACGCACAGCCCATTTGTATCGATCCATTTGATCGGCCTGCTCGTATCGGCTATTTGATTGATTTAGCCCATATGATTGATTAGGCACATCTTGATATATTTGTGGCCTGTTGCTAAGGCCATATATGAGGCCTGTTGTTGAGGCCCACCTTGATGTGTATGAGGCCCGTTGTTGAGGCCCACCTTGATGTGTATGAGGCCCGTTGTTGAGGCTCACCTTGATGTGTATGAGGCCCGTTGTTGAGGCCCACCTTGATGTGTATGAGGCCTGTTGTTGAGGCCCACCTTGATGTGTATGAGGCCCGTTGTTGAGGCCCACCTTGATGTGTATGAGGCCCGTTGTTGAGGCCCACCTTAAATATATATGAGGCCCATGTTGCAAGGCCCATTGTGATGTATGCAAGGCCCATGGGTCATGGCCCATTGCAATGTATGTAAGGCCCAATTGGTGCTGCCTATTCGATATATTTATGGGGTCCATGTCATTAGGCCCATCCTGTTGTATTGGTGACCCGTCCATTGAGGCTCACCCGTGATATATATTTGAGGCCCATGTGTAGGGCCCACCTATTATGTATTTAAAGCCCATGGGTTGTGGCCATAGTGATGTATATTAGGCCTATGTGATGTAGCCCATACTGATGTGTATTAGACCCAGGTATTTGACTCGCCTGCGAAGTATATTTGAGGCCCATTGTGATATATCTGAGGCCCATGGGTGTGACCCATCTAGATGTATTTGAGGCCTATGGGCAAGGCCCATTGTGATATGTGTTAGGCCCATGACCAGGGCCCATCTATTTCATATATTTGGTCCTTATGTGAGGCCATGTGCCCATTATATATTTGATTCTATGTGGGCCATTCCTTTGGGGCAATGTTGGTTAAAAGTCCACATTGTCGACACCGGTTATTGATACCGTTTATGAGTATGTGACATCATAACATCATGATACGTGCCCATTCGCATCATCTGCATGTTTGTTATGAGATGTGATTGACCATTGCATATGTCATTGGGCAGAATGATGTGAGACTCCCTGATAGGTGGAGATTATCTCACATGAGCGCATGACATGCGCAAGATTGATGCATGATTGGATTGTATGACTCATGCATCTTGCATTGTGTTGTGATTACTGTACGCCCTAGTGACATCAGGGCCGTAGCCTCCACAGGCATATCGTGGATGGCCAGATGGGACACTGGAAATCTGTTCAAGCATCGGGCCGCCATAGATGGCCCTGGATGAAAATCCCTAAACACCCTCTTGGTTCCAGAGGATGCTCCAACGTCTAGACCGAGTGGGTAGATGAGCATTGAGTGTCGATTACCAGATGGCTGTGCTCTCCACTGTGTCGTGGTCGGTTGGAAGGGGGTGCGGCCTTACCCACCCAAGGGAGTAGGCATGGCTAGGCTAAGTTTGACCAGCTCAAGGAATGGGTCAGCTATCGGTGACCCGGGTAGGTATTGGCAGACTACTGACAGGCGGATAATGAGGTCTTTTCCACTTATCCAGTTGTGTGCTTGATTGGGGCGGCAGGTGGTGTGAAGTGTAATAGACCCCGGTAATTTTTTCAGAGAGGAACCGTACTGATATGAGGACTGACATGATATTATAACACCCCGTCACTGTTGTGAATGTGGGCGGGCGCACGTGGGTGGACGCTGATGTGGGCTGGTGTGATGTGGGCGGGGCTAAGGCATGGGCGAGCTACCACACTGGGCGAGCTACTAGCGGTTGGCAGGCTACTGTGCTGACAGGCTATTGAGTAGGAGTTGCATACTCATTCATTCATCCATTCACTATCCACTCGGGCTGGTGGTGCGCAACTAATTGTTGTGTATCTTCGTTATGGCAAGGATTTTGGTTGGGCGCGCGACTAACCTGAGATCAGGAGTTTACCACCTTGAGTCAGACTATCCAAATTTAGGTATGAGACTGGTTTGGATAGAGGTTCCTTGTGGTGGACCCCAAAGCCTGCGATACTACGTACTATCATCCCGACATCACACTCCAGCATGGTCATCCCATTAGCACCATATACTGCATATTCCATTACATCTTCGGTGTGTGGCATTGTGAGTTGTTATGTTTCTGTATTCCTATAACTTAGATGAGAGTGATGATATTTGTTAGCTCTTTCGAATTGTGTATTACATTATATCTTTGTCATTCGACATTTGATTATCTATGACTCATCATTTGCATAGCTGTCTTATATTGCGTATTTTGATATTGATTAACTTATGGACTTGTTCATACTTTCGCTTATTTTGTTATCGAATGATTATAATCTTGTCAGTATTTCTATTTACGCTGATAATTCCTATTCTTATCAGTGTTTCTGCTTATTCAGTCATTGTATGGTTTATGGATTAATAGCTTTCCAGTATTGTATGATTATGATATTGTATTGAATACTTGGCACTTATCTCGTGCACACACTTACACCACCCTCTAAGCTTTATATAAGAATATGCACGATAGATGCGTGCAGGTGATGTTAGGTTGCAGCAGCATTGAGCTTGGAGCGTGCAGCTGTTTTCTGGAGCTTTGATTTTGACATATATATTTTCCT
This sequence comes from Magnolia kwangsiensis, assembly GCA_037074715.1. Classification (NCBI taxonomy): domain Eukaryota; kingdom Viridiplantae; phylum Streptophyta; class Magnoliopsida; order Magnoliales; family Magnoliaceae; genus Magnolia; species Magnolia kwangsiensis. Next base: position 78,265,052 of record CM073577.1, on the reverse strand, counting down.
TTCAGCATTGTATTCAAATGATTATATTAGTGGATATGTGATGATGATGTTTCCTTTATGATTTGGGTAAACTTGTGGTTATGCTTATTACTAGTTAAATGTATAAAAAAATCCTCCTTGTAGGATCCCAGGATAGAAAATCTGGCATATGAATGCTAGGAGCCGAGAATGGGGTACTACGGAGGCTGTCGGCACCGGATTCGGCGATCGGGATTCCTGTGAATCTGATTTTCGGGTTTGGGGCGTGACAGTTCACGAATGCCTTCAACCTCATCTAGGCCATATAAATGTAGAAACATAGCAACCCAAAATTTCATATGCCGTGGATGTAATGCAATATGCGGTGCAAATGAAATAACCAAGTTGGAGTGTGAAGTTGGGATGATAGTACGTAGTATCGTAAGCTACATGGTCTGTCACAAGGAACTTCTATCCAAACTAGTCCCATACCTAAATTTGGATAGATAGACTCAATGTGGTAAAATCCTGACCTCATGATGGTCGTGCGCCCCAACCAAAATCCTGGCCATTACAAAGGTACACATATCAATTAGTTGCAAACCACCAGCCCAAGTGGATAGTAAGAATGAATGAATGAGTAAAATGCTGAGTATGCAACTCTTGCTCAATAAGTTCACATATCAGTATTGTACATCTTTGGGATCATCATAGGGGTCTAGTACACTCTACAAGATATCGTCACCCACTGAACGCACAACCATGCAAGTGGAAGAGATCTCACTATCCGCCTGGCTAGTAATCAGCTAATATTTACCCAGCACGTTGATAGTGGACACATTTATAAGCTGGTCAAACTCAGTCTAGCTATACTCCCTACCCTCAGGCGGATAAGGCCACACTCCCTTCCAACCGACCACAACACAGTGGGAGATGTGGACTACTGGTATTTGGCACTTGGGCACTCATATGTCCACTCGGTCTAGGAGTTGGAGCGTCTCCTAGCCACGGAGGTTTAGGGACTTTCACTGAGGGACATTTATGGCACCCTATATAGAAAAAGATTTTTGGTGTCCCATCTGGTCATCCACAATATGCCTGTGGAGGCTACGACCCCAATGTCGCTAGGGCATATAGTAGTCATATCCCAAAATGTGACATGCATGAGTCACACAGTTAAATCATGCATCAATCTTGCACATATCGTGCACTCATGTGGGATGACTCTGCTTATCAGGGAGTCCCATAAACAACCTGTCCTGTGGCATATGCAATAGTCATCCACATCTCATAACAAACATGCAGATGTGCATATAGGCATGTATCATGATGTGATGCTGTCACATATGTAATACCCATATCCTAGACCATACCATTATGTTGGCTTTCAAGGTTCTACCAGTCGAATTCTAACAATCCTCGACCCATATCCAATGTTTATGCACGATCCTAAGCTAGGTCCCTCATACCAAAGTCGGCTTGAACCAGAACTTATACCTTAGCGACCGCGCTGTCGCTGTGATTCCAACGCCGTGACTTGCGCACCGCTCCGATGCCCAGGCCAGGAGATGTGGGCCTGTGTTCATTCTGAAGAAACGTCGCGCGTTGTGAATATCAAGGGAATCTCTACGATATGTCCCATCAATCAATGTCAAGTACAAGCCATAACCCAAGTACAACAACCCATCCCTCCCTTTTCAAAAGTCAACTCTCTCTCTCTCCCCTCACCATCCCTCTTTTACCCATTTTCAACCACAACCATACCTCCCATCTCCTTTTCCTTACAACCACCATATCACCCCATCCATTAAGCCACTACTCCTATTTCTCTCTCTTATTCCATCTCTTCACTTCCCAAGTAACACACTATCCCACGTCCGAACTCTCTCCCTCCCAAACAACAAGTGTGACCCACTTTCCCTACCCTCTCATCTCACATCTCAATTGTTCATTCATCATCTACCACCATCAAACTTGAAGGCAAGGAGCTAAGGAAGCTAGGGGAGCAAGTAGGAGGCCTAGAGGTGGGTGATCTTTGAATTTTCACCGTTGATTTCATAATTAGGGGACCCACTTGTATGAGGAACCCAACTTGATGTATGTGTTACAATCATATGAGGGACCCATAGTGGCGGGGTCCCTCCATCTACACCTCTTATTTCTCTCTTCTTCTCTTTCTCCTTCTCTCTCTTTTATGATGGGTGTGGTCCACTAGATCCACACCGATCATGGACTCACCATGATGGATATATTTTAGTGTTGCTGTCCACCTGTTTTATCCAGGCCATCTAGTGGGCCTGGATGATGAGAAAGCACAAATATCATGTTGATTTGAATAGGTGGGCCACGTGCAAGTGGGACCCACCATGTTTTAGTATTTATCCATGCTGTCCAGCGTCTCTGGACGCTGGACGAGCCTGGCTAACATGGAGTTGACATGGGTGTGTAGTATTTATCTAGGCTTAGGGTGGGCCCCTCATGCAGGTCCCACCATGATGTATGTACTTAATCCAAGCTATCCATCCTCTTCCTCAGGTCATTTTAGGCGTTGAGCCGAAAAATAAATTGAATCTGAGTTCCTAGTGGCCCATAGCATTGAGAATAATAATCTTTACCGTTGAAATACACCTCGATACTTTTGTACACCGAAATATACCCAATATTGGGCTTAATAGGTGTGTAGAGAGACATAAAAACCAATGGCCAGGTTCGATTTCCCTGATGTGGGCCCCACATATGAAAAACCTCAAGAAAACCTAAAAAAAAATTACATCACTGACGCTGCTGTTGTCAAAGGCGCAAACAGCACCTGCTGCGGATGGATGGCCAGGCAGGGACCCACGGTCCCAGCTGTGGGCCCCATTGTGATGTGTATGGGCCATCAGCACTGTGTATTTGGTGGGCCCCTTTTTGGGTGATGGCCCCCCCAAAAATCAGCAAAAGGTGGTGCTCAGGCGGCCCACATCATAGGCAACAATGTTGATTGAACGGCTTCCATTGAAATCCTTTAGGGCGTTCAAAAGTTTTGGATCATGTGAAATTTGTTTTTCCTTTTCATCCAGGTCTGTGTGACCTTACCAATGGGTTGGATCGCAAATAAGCATTATGGTGGGCCCCATGTGGGACCCACAGTGATGCATGTGTTTTATTCACATCGTCCAGTGACTGTGGACGGTAGGACCCAAATAAAATGTATGTGTTTTATCACTGCTGTCCAGCCATTTGGCTGGGCTGCTGGACGATCAATGGACCCCACCATGATGCATGTCTTACATTCAAACTGTCCAATCATTTTGGAAGCTCATTTTATGGCATGAGCTGCAGGCTGAGATAGATCTAGATCAAGTGGACCACCCAGTAAAAAGGTAGTGGGGGTTGAGCTTCTGCCATTGAAATTCTTTTATTGTCACAAAAGTTTGGATTGTTAAGAAGTTATCCAAGTCTGTGAGAACTCATGACCAGATTGGATAGAAAATAAATGTTATGGTAGGACTTAAGAATTTTAATGGTGGAAATCATCGTCACCACTGTTATTTGGAGTGTGGTCCGATTAATCTTTTGATACAATTCATGTATGTATATGAGGCCAATGTGAATAGGCCCATCTTGATGTATTTGTGGCCCGATGTTGAGGCCCACTTGATATATATGAGGCCCACGTGGTTAGGCCAATCTTGATGTATTTATGGCCTGATGTTGAGGCCCACTTTGATACATATGAGGCTCATTTGATGTAATGGAGGCCCATGGGTTGAGGCCCAATTGGATGTACATAAGGCCCATTATGATGCATGCAAGGCCCATGGGTTATGGCCCATTGCAATGTACGTAAGGCCCATTAGTGAGGCCCATTGATACGGCCCACTTGATGAATATAAGGCCCATGTGATATGACCCATTTAATGTATTTAAGGCCCAGTGGGCTGAATTTAGGTCCATTGCAATGTGTGATTTCTTTGTAGTATATATATAATGATGTTTATAACGGGACGTGCCTTGGGAACAATGATGGTTAGATGCCTACATTGTAAGGATGATGTCGGTTGAATGTCTGCATTGTCACTCTCCCTAAGGCCCATTGGTAGGCCCATACTTGTAGTGTGTAGGCCGTCTAGGCCCAACTTCGTTATGAACAGACCCCATCACCACATAACTTGTTTAGTGTAGATCCATGATTCATGATCATACGCATCATATGTATGCCTGATATAAGGTATGACTGATCATAGCATATGCCTTCGGGCAGATTGTTTATAGGCTCCCTGACAGGTGGAGTTGCCCTTCATTAGTGTGCAATATGCGTAGGATTTACTGCATGATTGATAGTGTGATTCATGCACTTTGCATTTGTATGACATGATTACTATAGCCCTAGCGACATCAGGACTATGACCTCCACAGGCACATCATGGATGGTAGGATCGGACACCAAAAATATTGTTACTAAGCATCGAGGCGCCATAGATGTCCCTGGGTGAAAATCCCTAAACCCAATGGTACTAGAGGATGACTCCAACGTCTAGACCGAGTGGATATATGAATGCACGAGGGCCAAATACTAGGAGGCCACGTCTCCCACTGTGTTGTGGTCTGTTAGAAAGGGGTGTGGCCTTACTCGCCCGAGGATAGGGGGCAATACTAGGCTGAGTCTGACCAGCTCATGAATGGGTCTACTATCGACGTGCCGGATAGGTATTGACAGACTATTGGCCAAGCGGATAGTGAGGTTTCTTATGTTCACATGGACTGTGCGGCTGGGAGAGCAGCAGTGCCATTTGGAGTGTACTAGACCTCAGTGATTATCCAGACTGAGAATTGTACTGATGTTGATGACCTGTATGAGGATCGGTATGCTTGAGTTGTACCACACATCGCATGGTCTTGACATGGCCGATAGCATTCATATCTTACATCGTATAACCTTGGTACGGTTGATTGCATTCATGTACTCATCAGCATATTTTCGCATTACTTTGACCTTACATTTTGAGCACGCTCATATTGCACACACTTAAATTGCCCTCTAAGCTTTCTATAAGCTATACACAATTGATGTGTGTAAGTGACGCTAGGACGCAGCCGTAACATAATAGTAACCGGAGCGTGCAGTCGAGCTTTTGGAGTTTCCATTATTCGCATTATCTTGTATCTCCCTTCAGACACATTGTACTCAAAAGTTTTTAATTATTGTGGATTTTGTGATGGTGTTCTTGTGGTTATTGTTCGTGGATTATGCTTATGGTTATACTCATTACGAATCAAATTGATGATTAAAAATCCTCCTTGTAGCATCTCAGGATTGGAACCTGGTAAATGGATGCCTGGAGTCGAGAACGGGGTTCTATGGAGGCTGTCGACGCTGGATTCGGCGATCAAAAATTTTGTGAGCCCGGTTTCTGAGTTTGGTGAGTGACAATATACTCATAATCGGTATCAATAATCGGCATCAACAATTAGCCTAGATAATCGGCCTAACAAAGGGCCTAAGGGAAGGTCATAATGTGGACATTTAACCATCATTGCCAACTAATGTGGACATTTAACCAACATTGCTCCTAAAAAGTGGCCTTCATAGGGCCAAACGAATAGTGGGCCCATGGCCTCACACAAGGGCCTAATATACATTGCCATGGGCCACACTCTTGGGCCTCAAAGACATCAAAATGGGGCTCTAGATGGGCCATAAATATATCAAAGTGGGCCTCACATATCACAATGGGCCGCATCACATGCACCTCATATACAACACATCGGGCCTCATCATATGAGACTCATATACATCAAGGTGGGCCGCAACGACATGCCTCATATACATCGAGGTGGGCCACAATAACGGGCCGCACAAATGGGCCACATCAATGGGCCGCATACATTCCTGAAAAGGAATCATATCGAAAGATCATTTAGACCGAACCACAAATAACAGTGGAGATAATGATTTTCACTGTTGAAACTCCACAGGGCTCACCATAGTGTTTATTTTCCATCCAATCTGTTCATACGGTTACAAGGACCTGGTTTAAGAGGAAAAACAAATACCATTTTGATCTAGAACTTTTGTGATACCTAAAGTATTTTAATGGTAGGCATTCAACTCTCCACTATTTTCTGTAGTGTGGTCCACCTGATAGATCTGCCTCAATTTTAGTCTCAGGCCTTGAGACGAGCTTGCCAATTAGATGGACGGTTTAAATATAATATATGCCACATGATTAGGACCTACAGAACTGCTGATATACATATAACAGGTATGCAGCCCGTGGGTCCCACCGTCCAGATGGACGGCTAGGATATAATACATACAACATGGTGGACGGTGGAGATACAACACAGACAACAGGGCAAGGTCCATATCCCATGTGGAGGGTATAGATGAAACACTTACATTGTGGTGCAACCCACTGTCCAGCAATCTGGACGGTGGAGATAAGACATATGTATGTATGTGTGTGTGTGTGTGTGTGTGTGTGTGTGTGTGTGTGTGTGTGTGTGTGTGTGTGTATCATGATGTGGTCCACGGTCTAGATGGACGGACGGTATGGATGACATCCATACATCAGGTGGGTCCCATGTGGGGCCCACCATAACATACATATATAATGTATATATATTACATTATATATATATATATATATATATTTCTTTATTTAATAACAAGCTAGTGTCCAGGTTTGTATCATGGCGGATTCCACCATTTTCAAACGGATGGACAGTTAGGATGTAAGGCGCATACGTCAAGGTGGGTCCCATCCTACACGTGCCAGGTAGGTGGATGGTTTGCATATCACATATACCTTGTGATGATGTCCATGAAACTTGCTGCATCAACACAGCGACATTCAACTGCTGGCCTTCTAGCAGATGGATGGCCCAGATGGATCACATGCATGGGGGTGGGTCCACACGTGTGGGACCCACCAGCAGCTTCATTCAAGCTAATATTTATTTTCCTTTCACAGAGTCCAATAGCCTCACTTGCTGGACGATCCACAGCTGGATGGCAGATACAACACGTCCATCAAGGTGGGGTCCACATACACATGGTCCACTAGCAACATTCATTCAGGTGGACCCATAAGGCTTTGCACAGTGTCGATCAAGTGGGCCACACCCATCACAAGAGAGAGAGAGAGAGAGATCGAGAGACGTATGAAGGGGAGGGACCTCGCCACTTGGGCCCTCCCTAAACAATGCATACATCAAGTGGGTCCCACAACAAGTGGGCCCTTAAAACAAAATTCAATGGTGGATCACTGTAACACCTCAGATTTTTACCAACCTAGAGTTAGACGTCCTTAGGCAATGGGTCAACCATAACACTCTCAAAGCTTAATCCCAAAGTTTAAAAATCGCTCATTCTTCAATTTCTCTAAGTACTTTCATATTAGACACAAATCCTAAAGTTTAAATGGTGAAGAACTATACTTAAACTAAAACTTACTATAAATGGTACATACATGAATAAAATAGGATTTTGAATATTAATTTTTTAAAATTTTATGATATAGATAGAACATTTGGATAGATTAGCTTCTTCTACCCCAAAATCATATATTGTATATCACGTAACTCATTCTGGTTTGCAAATGAGACCCGATAATGCCTCGATGGACTCGTGGGTCCCACATGTTTTCAGCATCCCCAGGGGGGAGGACATCACACCTAGGGTGAGCCCTCACCCAAATGACTAGTGACCGGTGAGGGGCTCACCAGTTTGGCGAGGCCTCGTCCGTACAGCGGATTGGGTGGCCCATTTTCTGTAATTTTCTATGATTTTCGTCCAACTTTGAAAAATCATATCTTCCTCATTATAACTCCGATTTAGGTGATTCAAAACACGATTGAAGTTAAGTGAGTCTAGTTTTATATAAAAATAAGTGAAAAATATAATAAAATATTTAATATAGTTTAAAGTAGGTCATTGTGACAACTATCCAAAAATCATTCGTTGGATAGCTGCTGCTTCTAGAATTTTTAGAATTTTTTTACAATATGAAATCTCATGAAATTTGGTGAAAATAGAGTAAACTTGATGATGAACTACTAAAAAAATAATTAAAATAATATACTAACTAGAAGTGCTAAAAATGGGTCTTAGAATGGCCCTAGGACCGTATTCTACCATAATTAGGGTAGAATTTGGTTAAGTACTAAACTGAATACTCAGTAGAATTAGCTTGAACCACTTTAAATATAAACTACAAGACCCAAAATATGTAAGACCGCTAATGCTATGTTACCAAGAAACCTAGGATCAATCTCTAAATCCAGATGCTCTCGGGAGCATTCGAAAACTTTGTATCTGACCTGGACCGCACGTTAAAAGTCTGGTAGCTACGAAACTAGACAATTATGACTGCCTAGTTGGACTTGATAATCACCTCAAAAATTAAGTCCAGATGAGGTCCTGAGACTATTTACTTGAGTCCAGAGTGAAGTGTATGAGAACATAAATGTTTTATAAATTAAATCCAAATTTAAGTAATCTGAGTCGTGTCACTTGCGAGCTAATTTTAAGCATTCAGACCATCAGAATATGACCCAAATACACCCTCAAATTAGGAAAAATGTCCCATACATGCCAATGTGGCCCTGATCGAGTGTCGGTGATCGTTGAACTGAAACTGGTTCGCCACGGTCGATCTGTAAACCCAATCAGACTGAAAACTTAACATGACCTTGATCCATAATCAGGGAGCTTAAGTCCGACCGCTTTCAGCAAAGGGTCCTTCAGAAATGCTCCGTTGAGTCGAAACAGATGAGTTTTGCCTATAATCTAAGTATACCTTGGCCCTGGGGCCATTCCTATCAGTTCTAGGCCTATATAAGGGCCTTAAACCCTCACTCTCTCATCCCATACGAATTTGGGAAACCCTAGGGAGAGAGAAAAGAAAAGGAAGAGAAGAAAAGAGAGAGAAAAGGTGAGGAAATTTAGGGTGTTGCTACAGGGATTCCTCCCTGTTGTTCTAAGTGCCAAATCCATGCTACCATGTCACCATTTCAACAATTCTAGATTCATTTTCAGGTAAGAAATCCTAACCCTAAGATGTTGTAGAGTTCCAAATAGTTTAATAGATCAAATGGCTAACCCATTTTGCACCATAGGTGGTAGTGGTGCCATAGACGACGATAGTGTGTACGAGCTCCGTCCGTAACGAGTCTAATGGGTATAAGGTGCAGATTATATATGTATAGCTTATGGTTTTCAAGGCTTTCAATGTCAGTTAATGATTTATTATTGACGTGGATGCTATTTCACATGCTAAATGCGATGTTTGTTTCGCGTTTCTTTTATATATGAACTATGTTGCGTTTAGTGTATTTCATGTATTTGTAGAAAGGATCGTATACGTATGAAATTTGGAATTACGTTTACCATGATTAATTGTCGTGTATATATGCTAGTTATATGTGTAACGATTTCTTGGTGAAAGGATTCGCCCTAATACATGTTATGCCAACATACGTTGTGTATGTTATATTGTGAAGCCTACGTGTTTGTGAAAATGTCTGAATGAGTATAGAATGTGTATTCGTGCTCGCCATAATTAACTATTATGGGTATATGATTGTTGTGTAGACGACAATTCCTTGACGCAAGGATTTGCCCTAATACGTATTATAACCAACGTATGTTATATACGTTGGAATGTGTAGTCTAAGTGTTTGTAAAAATGTTTGAATGAGTTAGTAGTTAGTAAATTGTGATTTATAAGGGAGTTGAGATATGAATCCCAACTACCTTAGTTAGGTGTATGATTTCCTCCATGTACTATATAGCCTGTTTATTCATGTTTAACTGTGTGTAAGATTTCCTCCATGTACTGTATATTCATGTTTAAGTTATATTCCATAGCATGCTCAAATGATTGTAGGATTTGACTTAAGCATTCATTACTGCTTTGATTATCTCATATGCATATTTGTTGTGATTGCACGTGGTTGGGACTATTTCATAGTCCAGGCGATTGGTAACATGCCTCGAATTGGTTGCTAAGGTTATTTTCACCACACAGGATGTGTTCGATGAATCCGAGCTGTACTTGGGATGTCGGCAGTGGTTAGGCCACATGGAGTGCTTATGCACTTCATGTCGTTTAACTCAATGTGCGCTTGTCCTAGTCGAGCTCGTCAATTAACCCGATTGACCTGATGTATCTTCACTATGTATGAACACTACTACTTGAATCTAAGGTACCAAACTAACCAGTGAAACCCTATTAACCTTGGTACCTCGATCCGCTAAGACTCATGAGCCAGGCATGGTGATATGGGACACCATAGTCGAGCTGTCTGCCTACGATGGGGCGACAAGCCTCCCCGTAGTGACTAGTGAGCAATCCAGACTTGTGAGCCAAATATGGTGGTATGAGACACTGTATTCGAGCTGTCAGCCTACACTGATTGGTGACGAGCCCTTTGTAGTGACCTCGAGCATACCTTGAAACTGCATTAAGGTGACGATCCTAATTGTAGCAACTAGGGTATAACTAGGCTTGTAATGATTGGTGACAAGCCCTTTACAACGACCTAGAACCACAACATCATATGAGATTGTCTAGGACTGATAACCCTAGAATGAATCATCATTTGGGAAATGATACAAGGGAGGTACCTCACCTTCCCAATCCTGCTGTATGAAAGAGACTAATAAGAACTTGGTAATCACATTCATGCACCGCATTGCATGTGCCGTTTAGCATTGGGTAGAGCACTGAGGAAGTGACTGACATGCTTGACCGTGAGATGAAGATTGCAGAGGGAGTGCAGGCGAGGGCATGCATCATTACTACATCCCATTCTTACATTAATCAGAGTACTTAGGACATGTTTGATTATATCACTTTATCATTATTTCTTGACTGAATTGAAACATGTTAACCTTTGCTTTATTGTTCCACTGAGTTGATCACTCACTCCCACATTATGGGACGGTGTTTGCAACACCAACTAGTCCCTGTTTTAGTTTCAGATGATGACGATGCTTGCGAAGCGGATCTGGACTTTTATGATGAAGAGGAGGGTTTCTCCTATAAACAGCTATCAGGCGGGTTTATGTAGACCATGTTCTGATCGACGGGGTCACAGGGATGTTGATTAGACGCCATTACACTTGTTATTTTGTACTATTGGGAACACCCATGTATATTCATTTTGTTCATTTTTGAGTATTCATGTATATATTTATCCTGGTAACATGTTCACACTCTGGAGACCTACAATAGTTTATATATTTTATATATCTATCACAGTCTTCTACTTATGAAATTAAATTGTCTCTGGAGTATGATATGCTCTTTTGGTATAATCCCACTTATGTTTAATGCATTAATATGAAAAACATTCAATCATCATTATCTATGTTGCATAAGTGATGCGTTGGAACTAGAGAGTTGAGCTTTTGTTCGACCCTCAATTTTTAGGGCGTTACAAGATGGTATCAGAGCATGATTTGGATTAAACTGGACCTGAGTTATGGTAACACGATATACACTATCGCACTTTGATTTAGGAAGGGGGTGATGAAATTTATAGATGACATTAGAATCCCAAGTTTTGTCGATGGGCGAGATTAACTACTGTAGTTTAGCCTGTACGTGTCTGAGCTCATGTGAATTGATCTCAGTCACATTAAGACCGATAGTCGACAAGTTGGAGTTGTATTTGATAATTTTGAACTCCTTCTACCCCTCCACCATTACTCGTTTAAACCCATCTCTTACTCCTTTTGGCCTCATGAGTTTACTCCCATATGAGCACAAAACCCATCTTTGTGTCCCATAACCTTCCAAACCCACAAACCCCTCTCACCCTATAAGATTTTTCAACCCAATGACTCTTCTTGAACTAGTCACTACCATCTTTTCCATCTCAATGTTCCTTTCCCTTATGGGAAAGAGAAGAGCGGCCCCGGATGAGGCCAGGCCGAACAGCCCAACTCGTTTTAGGAAGAAGACGAGTGTCGAGACAAGTGCAAGTGAGAGAGAAGGTCGAAATGAGACTTCGATCCTCGAATTCCGTTAGAACGATCTCTACCGACGGGTGAGACCAAACACTGTAGTTTAGTCCATAAACAGTGACCGTTAAAAGTCAAGTTCGGGCAACTCAATTTTACTCAGACAATTTTTGACCCTAAGCGATAAAACAATTCCCTATATTAGAAATGGTACGAAATCATCTAGCATATAAACAGGATTACCGCTACTCATAAGTTAAGACTAGGCTACTGGTTATAATAAGGAGTGTAAAAGATTGATTATGCTAAGATGATTGAAAGATAGACTTAATAAGTAGGTTTAATTAGGTTAGAGTGAGACTTCATTCCTTCGTTCAATTCCCGTAATACTTAGAGGCTCCTTTAGTAACTCTCAGGAAGCTTGTTTGACTTAGAACCATTCATGCTCAGGAAAAACTTATAAATCCCTTGGAATTAATGTTAGGTCAAATCAATACACTCCTTAGAATTACCTTCCCAAGGACTTATTGCAATCGAAAACATAGAGTAGAGAAACTATATATAAGTAAAATATTTGCAGTTTGGATCGAATTCTCAATCCTGGTAGTTACCAATAAATCCAATACTCTGATCAAGTAGAAGATTAGGATCGACTAGGATTAAGGACTGATACGACATATTTTCTGTCATAGTCTAGGCAGAAGGTCTATGTATCCGGCTCAGACCCACTACACAACTTTCCTTCCGTGTTGGCCTGACCACTCACAACTAAAAGTTTATTACTTCGTCCTTGAGAAGTGTTAAAAATTATAGCCAATAGAGATTTCTTATCTAGGCCTACAAAATTCCTCAAATGGGCAACAAACAGTTAGAAATTAGGTCCCAAACCATCTGACATCCATATTGTGCACATGAACTTAGAAACATAGTTTGCCCGTTAACCCATTTTGCCCAAATTCCTTATGTACCAATAATGTATAGACTATCCTAGAGTGTTAAACTGGACATGATTAAAGAGAGTAAGTCCGGACTGTAGTAAAAGCCCTTCTTTGGTAGAATTAGGCATCTTGCCACAAACTCACACCTGTCCCTAGAATCAACCACAATAGAGATTAGGCTCATTTCTATAACCATAGGTACCAATGCCATAGTACACATCATTATTGAAAAGAAGTCCAAATTATACCTTATTCCTACATACGGATAGGACATAGATTCTTGAGATTTATAGGGACATAAATCCTAAATTATACCTTTTTCCGACATACGGATCAGGACATAGATTCTTGAGCTTTGAGAGTAAAAATAAGTTTTTAAGGGGGGTAGAATATTATGAGCCCAATCTAGTTAGGTCAACTAATACAACCGTTGGATCAAAGTGGTGCAGTGAAAGCGTGATTAGCCCCTTCCCCACTGGCCCAGGATAGAAGGAAATTGATTCATATTATATGTAAGATTAGGTTATTAAATAGGGTTTAAATCTTTCTTAAAATTTCAATAGTGAAGTCTTTAAAGGGAAATAATTAGGACTTAAGTGTTGAACCCATTCATATTAAATCATAGGCCTAACAATGGGAACGAGCAGAGGTCAGTGTATCCACAAATCTACTCGTTAAATACGAACATAATAGAAGCCTTGGCCAACCCTATACGATTAGAAATCCTTTTAGGATGATCTATTAAGGTGCTTATTAACCCCTAACTTGGACATAGATTCAGATGATGACTCTCCTAGACCAAGACCCAAAGGGCAACCTTATAAATAGGAAATTTGAACCTTTTAGTGATAGGCATTCCCTAAGCTCTTAAGTGATTGGACTACGGAGTTACTGAAATATACAATTGCGAAGCATTCGTGGCTTGACCTAATTCTCAATCCTGGGCGACTACCAATGGACTCACTGCTTTGACCGAGAAGAAGACCAGGATCTACCAGGACTAGGAAGGGATACGATGAGCCTTCTATCCTGGTCAGGTAGGTGATTAAAGTATCAGGGATCAAGCTCACTACAACCGTCTCTCCGTATTAGTCGACCATTGAAAATATATATCTTACTCTAAGTAGATGAGAATCATCGTCAAGACTCCAAATAGATAAAGAAATAAATTAAAGTAAACCATCAAGGTATAAGCAAGAGATAAAGAGTAAGTTTGTAACGTCTTAGAAAAATCCATACTTAGACCCGAGTACCACCTTTAACAGAAATCATTCAGGACTAAAATCTTTAAAAATTTAATGTGAATTAACTAGTGCTAAACTAGATTACCTATGAAATTAGCACCAACCACTTTAAATATGATCCGTAAGACCCAAAACCTATAGAATTGTTAACGCTATATTACCCTGAAATCTAGGATCCAACTTTAAGCCCAGTTGCTCTCGAGAGCATTCGAAAACTTCGTATCGGACCTGGACTGCACGTCGAAAGTCTGATAACGATGAACTTAGACAGTTATGACCACCTAGTTGGACTTGACTATCACCTCAAAAATCAAGACCAAACGATGTCCTGAGACCATTTCCTTGAGTCCGGAGTGAAGAGTGAGAAAATGAAAATTTTTAAGAAATTAAATATGAACTTAAGTAATCTAAGTCGTGTCACTTGCGCACCATTTTTAAGCATTCTGACCGTTGGTTTTTTACCCAAATTCACCCTCAGATCAGGGAAGTTGGCTCATACATGTCAAAGTACTTATGGCTCTGATCGAGTTTCAGTGACCGTTGAAGTGAAACTGGTCTGACACAGTCGATCTGAAAATTAGATCGGACTGAAAATTTAACTTGCTTAAGATCCTATACTAGTGAGCTTAAGTCCGACCGCAATTGATAAGAGGACCTCCATAAGTGTTCCGTTGGACCAGAAAGAGCCTGATTTGCTTATAACCTAAGTATACCTTGGCCTTAGGGCTATTTCCATCAGTTTTGAGCTTATAAAAAGGCCTTAAACCCTCTCTCCTAAATCCCATATGAATTTTCAACCCTAGCTAATATAAGAGAGAGAAAATAGAGAGAAAGTAAGTGAGAACCTAGTGTTTCATCTTGGAATTCTTTCCAGTTTCCTCGACGCACCAATCCATCGTATCTGAATCATTTTTTTGACGATTCTAATTCCGTTCTTGGGTAAGTTAATCAAATCCAAACCTGTTTTGAAGCTTAGAATAGTTTAAGTGATGTTAAAGCTAACCTATTTCATGTCTTAGGTTGCCTATCCGTCGTTGACGAAGACTTATCGTCTTAATCGTATCCGTTATGCGTTTTCTGATTTAAGGTGCGGACTATATATGTTTAGGTTATGGTTTTTAAGACTTTCAATGTTAGATAATGATTTATTCTTGATGTGGACGCTATTACACATGTCAAATGCATTATCCATTTTGATTTACATATATGTATAACCTATGTTATAAATAGAGTATTTCATGTATATATTAGAATACCTGTATACGTATGGAATTGATGTTATGCTTGCCATGACTATTTATCGTAGGTATATGATTGATATGTGTGCGACAACTCCTTGGTGAAAGGATTTTCCCTAATATGTAATATGGTCGACATGCGTGATGTATGATGAATAGTGTAGTCTAAGTGTTTGTATAAGTGCCTGAATGAGTTAGTATTTAGTAAAAGCATGAATTTTAAGGGTTTTGAGATACGAATCTCAATCATCTTACTTGTGTGTATGATTTCCTCCATGAATTATTTAGCCTAAAATGTTCATGTTAACTATGTGTATGATTTCCTCCATGTACTGTATTTATGTTTAAGTTATATCTCATAACACATTCATATGAATGTAGAATATGAATCAAATGCCTATCATTGAGCTTGTACGTGATTGGGACTATATTACCGTTTAAGTAATTGGTAACAGTCCTTAAACTGATGGTTGTGGTTGTTTTCGCCACAAGGATGTGTTCAACGAATCCGAGTCGTACTTGGGATGTTCGACAGTGGTTAGGCCACATGGAGTGCTTATGCATTCCATGTCAATCAATTCAACGTGCGCTTGGCCTAGTTGAGCTTATCAACTAACCCGATTAACCGATGTATGTTCACCATATTTGGTCGCTACTGTTTAAATCTAAGGTACCAAACTTACCAGTGAAAATCCTGTTAACCTTGGTACCATGATCTGTTAAGACTCATGAACCGGGCATAGTGGTATGAGACACCATGGTCATGCTGTCGGCCTACGCTGGGGCGACGAGCCTCCCCGTAGTATCCAGTGAGCAACTTAGACTCGTGAGTCGATTATGGAGGTATGGGATACTATATTCATGCTTTCGGCCTACATTGATTGGTGTCGAGCCCTCTGTAGTGACCTCAAGCTTACCTTGATACTGCAGATAGGCGGCGAGTCTTTTTATAGTAGCTAAGGTATAACTAGACCTGTATTGATTGGTGACGAGCCCTTTACAGCGATCTAGAACTATAACATTGTATGAGATTGTCTAGGACCGATGACCCTAGAATGGATCATTGTTTGGGAATTGATATAAGGGAGGTGCCTTAGCTTCACAATCCTACTGTATGAAAAAGACTAATAAGAACTTACAAATCATGCTCATAACATTGCACTGCATGTGCCGTTGGCGTTGGTGTAGAGCACAGTGGTAGTGATTCATGCCGCGATCGTTCGATGATGTTACAAGAGGGAGTTTGTGATGAGGGCATGCATCATTTCCTCATAACATTCTTGCATTAACAAGAGTATTTAGGACATGTTTAATTATACTGCTTGATTAAATTGATAACATGTTAACCTTTACTGTATAGTTCCACTGAGTTGATCACTCACTCCCACGTTCTGAGATGGTGCTTAAACACCAATCAGACTCTGACTTAGCTGCAGGTGACGGTGATGCCTATGAGGCGGAGCCGGAGTTCGAAGAGGACGAGGAGGCATTCTCGTTCATGCAGTTCTCAAGCAGGTTCATGTGAGCCTTGTCCTGGTTGGCGGGGATTCTGGGCTATGATTGTATCGATTGATCAAATTTTTTTATATGTATTTTGAGACAGGATTTGTAATTATGACCTGGCAGAGCATACATACCTTGCAGACTTATTTTGGTTTTATATACGTATCTCAGTCTTTCGCTTACATTCTCAGGCTGTCCATGAATTTGTTTGCTATTTTGGCTTAATCTATTTCATGTTTTATGCACTAATATAGACAATATACATCCATCATTAATTATGTTGCATAAGTGATGTTTTGGAACTCGAGAGTTGAGTTATGCTCGACCTCCGAATTTTAGGGCGTTACAATTTGGTATCAGAGTATTATCTGGATTAAACTGGACCTGGGTTATGGTCACGCGATGCACATTGACGCCACTCTAGCATATGAGGGTGTGAGAAAAATTTAGAAACAGGTTTAGGACTCCCAGTTGTGTCAATTTCCAAAAGTTTATTGAAAATGATCGCCAAGTTTAAGTTCGTGCACACTCCTGATCATACACGATGACCCCAAATCACTTCTAGACTGTTAATTGATGGGTTTAGATCGTGTTTCATCCCATCTCAGCCATTAGAAATTGGTAAATATGCATATGTATTAGTTTTGTTCCGAAACGACTCGAAACGAGCCGAAACGGTGTAAGGGCCCAATCGGGGCTATTTTAGGGGGACCCAGGCTGGGACCCATAGCATTTTGGACCTAAGGGAAGGGGGGGGGGGGGGGGTGGGGGAGGACCTCACCGGAGGGGTGAGCCCTCACCGAGAGGTCCAGAGAATGGCGAGGCCTCGTCTACCGGCGGGCCAGGCTGGGACGGGCCATCGGGCCGACGACATTTGGGGTCTAGTGGGACCCACTGGTCCACGGTTTCCCATCTAAAACCCTCCCAAACATCTCTCTCCTTCACAAAACCCACCTCCAAGCTCTCCTTTTTCTTCAAAACACCTCATTTCTCTCTCAAATCACCCTTCCAATCCCTCTTTCTTTCATTTTTCTTCAAGCCATACATCCTTTCACCGTTCTCAGCAATATCCATCTTCCAATCACCTCATTTCCTTTGATTTGAGCTCTAAATCCCCCCCATTTGAGTCTTAAATTCGTGTAAACCCACTAACCCATCTTATTTTGACATTTTTCTCTCTATATCCCCTTCATTTGAGCCTTTACACTCTCTTTTGAGGCTCAAATCCTTGGAGACCCAAATATCTCATCCCTTTTTTTCATTTTCTTCACTTTTCTATGACTTTCATGGAGGTTTTTGTGGCCATATTCTCCATTTCCTCCATCCTTTCTTTCATGGGGAAGAAGCGAGCCCCCGTACATGAAGCCGGGCCTAGTCGCCCAACCTGTTTTAGAAGACCGAGAGGTGCCGCCACTAGTTCAAGCACCACCCATGAATTGCAGACGAAGCGGGATCTAGATCCCCATGCTCCCATAGGAAGATCCCTATTGGTAGAGTTGTCTCATGGCGTGTATGAAGGCCGTAGGGTCCTGTTTAAAGCTCATGTTGATGCACGGCGGTTTGGAGATTTCATGTTGTTCGAGCGCTTAGTTGAAGCCAAGTGGGGTCCGTTATTTGAGGGTGAGCATTGTGCTAATGTGGGTACTGTTCGAGCTTTTTATGCCCACATCCGAGAGTCAACGCTAGAGCCCTTGCAATTTAGAATTCCGGTTAGAAGAGTTCGGGTGGCTACAGTTGATGTTGCTGTGATATCTCATATTCTGAATGTGCCTCTTGGAGAGGTTCATGCAAGTGAGAAGAATCAGAATAATGCACGTGAGAGAGATCGCCGCACCCTATTCCTTTGTGGTCGTCTAGTTGAATGACAGCCTAACAAAAGCCTTCTAGCGATGAATATGATAGACGACTTCCGTTTGCTTCACCACATCTGTACGTTCAACGTTTATCCTAGGTGGAGCAACCGCAGTGAGTGCACACGCCTGATGGTGGATTTCTTATATCAGGTGGGGCAAGGGGAGAAGCTTTGTGTGCCTATTTATGTCTTGCGACAGATAGTCCTTATCGCACGTTTGAATAGAAGGACTGAATCTCTTCCGTTCGGCCAACTCATATGCAGGATTGCACTTGAGTTTGGCTACAGACTTGGGGTGAAATTGTCGGCTCCAATCCATTACATCATCGAGACTACTCTCAATCATATGGAGATCGGGCCTCGGCAGCGGCAAGCCCTACTTGAGGAGAGAAAGGATGAGTCAGAAAGCGAAGAAGAAGAGGAGAGCAATGAAGAAGGTGGAGCAGAGATAGAAGAGGAAGAAAAGCAGGATGAAGAAGAAGAGGAGGCTCAGGATACTGATGAGAGCCCTCCTCCTGTGACTCAGGAGCATGATCCTGATAAGGTTGATAGAGAAGCCTGTTTGGTTAGGCTTGAGGAGGACCAGGCCACCCTATGACAGGATATTATGGATCTGCGGGGCCTCGTGAAGCATAAGTTCAAGAAAGTAACCTGCACTTTGAGGACGATCTTGTGTTGTCTGTAGGATAAGGGTGCCCCTCCTCCATCACCAGATTTTGATGAATAGTCCTTTATGTAGTTATTGTTTTTCTGTTTGTTGCTTGATCTTGTGTGTGGTTTGATAGTTGTTTGGTAGTTTGATAGTTGTTTAGTGTTTGAAGCTTAGTTGTTTTACTCACATGCTTTCTCCGTCGTGATTCATGTAATGATGCACTTCATATATTGTGACATTTTGTTAATGAAATACATGTTGTTTCTTTGGCTTGTGAAGTTAATGCTGCGTGGATGGACTGTGTGAATGCTTAATCTCATTAGTTGCACCCTCTGTTGTATGTAGGGTATACCACCTAAGGGTTCGAGGTCTTCGACCCGTCTCTCTCTGGGTGAGTCGCTCGACGGGGCCCTTCCCCTGAGCGATAGCCATATGGACCCCCATTTGGGCCCATCTCATTCTGATCCTATGCCGGATTCTCAGCCGACTTCTGGCCCTGCTACTGGGCCGCCTTCTGTGCACCTTCTGTGGTGCCTCCTTTCACACCTTTGGTTCCTGAGTAGAACTGCGCGTCTGCGTCGACACCTTATACATCACAGTCCGCTCCTCCTCCTGATAAGCTAGAGCAGATGATGCTGTTGATGCAACAATAGAAGATACAACAACAACAGAAGCAGCAGTTCTTATCCTCCATGGCTGATATCTTTGCTCAGTCGATGGAGGATAAGAACTGCTACTACTGATTATTACAAAGATATATCCGTATACGTATGGAATTTGCTATACCTGTATATGTATGGAATTTTCTATTATGATTGCCATGATTATTTGTCATAGATATGTTATTGATATATATGCGGCAACTCTTAGGTGAAAGGATTTGCCCTAATATGCTATATGATCGACATACGTGATGTATGTTGAATAGTGTAGTCTAAGTGTTTGTATAAATGCCTGAATGAGATAGTATTCAGTAAGGTGTGATTTTTAAGGTTGTTGAGATATGAATCTCAATCACCTTACCTGTGTGTATGATTTCCTCCATGAATTGTTTAGCCTAAATTATTCATGTTAACTGTGTATGATTTCCTCCATGTATTGTATTTGTGTTCAAGTTATATTTCATAAATGTTCATTGAATGGAGAATATGAATCAAATGCCTGTTATTGAGCTTGTACGTGATTGGGACTATATTACAGTCCAGGTAATCGGTAACCGTTCTTCAAATGGTGGTTGAGGTTATTTTCGTCACGCAGGATGTGTTCAACAAATCCAAGTTGTGCTTGGGATGTTCGACAGTGGTTAGGCCAAGTGGAGTGCTTATGCATTCCATGTCGATCGACTCATTGTGCGCTTGGCTTAGTTGAGCTTATCAACTAACCCGATTGACTGATGTATGTTCACCACGTTTGGTCGCTACTGTTTGAATCTAAGGCACTCAACTTACTAGTGAAAATCCCGTTAACCTTGGTACCGTGATCCCCTAAGACTCATGAGCTGGACATGGTGGCATGGGATACCGTGGTCGAGCTGTCGGCCTATGCTGGGGCGACGAGCCTCCCCGTAGTGACAAGTGAGCACCCTACTCTCGTGAGCCGATTATGGTGGTATGGGACACTATATTCATGTTGTCGGCCTATATTGATTGGTGACAAGCCCTCTGTAGTGACCTCGAGTATATCCTGACACTGCATATAGGCGACGAGCTTTATTGTAGTATCTAGGATATAACTAGACCTGTATTGATTGGTGACGAGCCCTTTACAACGATCTAGAACAGTAACATCGTATGAGATTTCCTAGGATTGACGATCCTAGAATGGATCATTGTTTGAGAATTGATATAAGGGAGTTTCCTTAGCTTCCTAATCCTGCTGTATGAAAAGGACTAATAAGAACTTGGTAATCATGTTCATAACATTGCACTGCATGTGTTGTTGGCGTTGGTGTAGAGCGCTGAGGAAGTGACTGACATGTGCGACCATAAGATGAAGATCGCAGAGGGAGATTATGGTGAGGGCATGCATCATTCCCTCATATCATTCTTGTATTAACAATAGTATCTAGGTCATGTTTGATTGTACTGCTTTATCATTACTGCTTGATTGAATTGATAACATGTTAACCCTTGCAGTATAGTTCCACGGAGTTGATC
Organism: Magnolia kwangsiensis; assembly: GCA_037074715.1. Taxonomy (NCBI): domain Eukaryota; kingdom Viridiplantae; phylum Streptophyta; class Magnoliopsida; order Magnoliales; family Magnoliaceae; genus Magnolia; species Magnolia kwangsiensis. Next base: position 78,243,555 of record CM073577.1, on the reverse strand, counting down.
ACTCACTCCCACGTTACGGACGGTGTTTGAAACACCAACCAGTCCCTGTTTTAGTTTCAGATAATGGCGATGCTTGAGAAGCAGAGCCGGACTTTAAGATGATGAGGAGGATTTCTCCTTTATGCAGTTTCTGATCGACGAGGTTACAGGGTTACTGATTAGATGCCATACACTTGTTATTTTGCATTTTTTTATAAAAAAATACCCATGTATATTCATTTTTTGTTCATTTTGGAGTATACATGAATATAGTTAACCTGGTAATATGTTCACACTCCGGAGACTTACAATAAATTATACATTTAATATATTTATCACAGTCTTCCACTTGCAAAACTTAACTGTCTTTGGAGTATGATATGCTGTTTTGGTCTAATCCCACTCATGTTTAATGCATTAATATGGACAACATTCAATCATCATTATCTATGTTGCATAAGTGATGTGTTGGAACTCAAGAGTGGAGTTTATGTTCGACCCTCGATTTTCAGTGTGTTACAAGATGGTATCAGAGTATGATCTAGATTAAAATGGACCTGGGTTATGGTCACACACCACATGCTGAAGCCAATTTAACGTAGGAGGGTGAGAAAAATCTAGAAACGAGTTTAGAATTCCCAATTCCGTCTATCGGTAAAAGTTTACTGAAAATTATCGTCGAGATCGAGTCCGTGAACACTCCTGATCACACACGACGACCCCAAATCACTACTAGACTGTTAATTGACGGGTTTAGATCGTGTTTCAATCCATTTCAGCCGTTAGAAATTGGTAAATATCCATGTGTATTAGTTTTATTCTGAATCGACCCGAAACGAGTCAAACAGAGGTAAGGGCCCAATCGGAGCTGTTTTAGAGGGACCCATAGATTTTTGGACCCAAGGGGGTGGGGGGGGGGGGGGGGGAGGACCTCGCCGGGAGGTCCAGAGAGTGGCGAGGCCCTCGTTGACCGGCGGGCTCCGATGGGTCAGACCGTCGGGCCGATGATGTTAAGGGACTTGTGGACCCCATTGGTCCATGGTTCGATGATTGAAACCCTCCCAAATACCTACTTCCTTCACAAAATCCACCTCCAAGCTCTCCATTTTCTTCAAAACAACCAATTTCTCTCTCAAAATGTCCTTCCAATCCTTCTTTCTTTCATTTTCCTTCAAGCCTTACATCCTTCCACTGTTCTCAACAATACCCATCATCTAACCCTCTCATTTTCTTTGTTTTAAACTCCTAAACCCCCCATTTAAGTCTCAAATTCGTGTAAACCCATTAGCCTATCCTAGTTTGTCATTTTTCTCTCTATATCCCCTTCATTTGAGCCTTTACACTCTCTTTGAGGCTCAAATCCGTGGAGACCCAAATAAGTCATTCCTTTCTTTCCTTTTCTTCACTTTTCCATGGCTCTTTTGAGCTAGTTATAGCCATCTTCTCGATCCCTATGCTTCTACCGATGGGTGAGACCAAACACTGTAGCTTAGTCCATAAGCAGTGACCGTCTAGAGCTGGTACTCCTAGATTTTGAAAGATTTGACAGTATAGGAAATCCTAATAAATTAATAATGTAAATCATAGGCCCTCCTTAGCTAGTATGTGCATATGTGAAGTACTCGAGTGTAATTAAATTCAGGTTCGGGCAACTCAATTCTAATCAGACAACTTTGACCCTAAGCGATAAAATAACTTCTTGTATTTAAAATTGCATGAAATCATCTAGCATATAAACATAGACTTTGGATTACAACTAGTGAATTGTCGCTACGCATAAGTTAAGACTAAGTACTAGTTATACTAAGGATTGTAAAAGACTGATTTTACTAAGGTAATTGGAATATAGACGTAGTTAGTTGTCTTGATTTAGTTAGAGTGAGACCTCGTTCCTTTGTTGGATTCCCTTGATACTTATAGGCTCCTTTAGTAACTCTTAGGAAGCTTGCTTGACTCAGAACTAGTCACGTTTAGGGAAAACTTATATATCTCTCAAATGAACGCTAGGATAAACCAACATGCCCCTTAGAATTTCCCTCCCAAGGACTTATTACAATCGGGAACGCGAAGTAAAGGAACTGTATATAAGTGAAGTATTCGCGGTTTGAATCAAATTCTCAATCCTAGTAGTTACCAATGAACTCAATACTCTAATCAAGCAGAAGATCGGGATCAACTAGGATTCAGAATTGATACAATAAATTTTCTATCCTAGCTAGGTAGAAAGTCTATGTATCCGGTTCAGACCCACTACACAACTTTTCTTCCATGTTGGCCCGACCACCTACAACCAAAAGTTATTGCTTTGCCTTTGGGAAGTGTTAAGGACATATAGCCAATAGAGATTAGACATCTTGCCGCAAGCTCACACCCGTCCCTGGAATCAACCACAACACCCATCATTTTTAGCTAATTTCTATAATTATAGGTACCAATGCCATAGTACGCATCATTAACGAAGGAAGACCAATGTATTGAGAGGTTGTTTCCCATTTCATGTCAAGGATAGGTCCTTAATTACACCTCGTTTCAATATACGGATCGAGACATAGATTCTTGAGCCTTAAGGGTAGAAATAAATTTTAAGGGGGGTAGAGCATTATGAGCCCAATCTAGTTAGGTTAGTTAATACAACCGTTAGATTAGAGGGGTGCAGCGAAAGCGTGGTTAGCCCCTTCCCCACTGGCCTAGGATCGAAGGAAATTGATTCAGGTTATACGTAAAATTAGGTCATTAATTAGGATCTAAATCTTCCTTAGAATGTCAATAGTGAAGTCTTTAAAGGGAAACAATTAGGGCTTAAATGTTGAACCCATTCATATTAAATCATAGGCCTAACAATGGGAACGAGCGGAGATCAGAGTATCCACAAATCTACTCGTTAAATACGAACATAATAGAAGCCTTGGCCAACTCTATATGATTAGAAATCCTTTTATGATGACCTATTAAGGTGCTTATTAACTCCTACCTTGGAGAAAGATTCAGACGATAACTCTCCTAGACTAAGACTCAAAGGACAACCTTCTAAATAGGAAATTTGAACCTTTCAGTGATGGGCATTCCCTAAGCTTTTGGAGTGGTCGAACTATACGGAGTTACTAAAATATATAACTGCAAAGTATTCGCGGCTTGACCCAATTCTTAAACCCTGGGAGATTACCAATGGACTCACTGCTTTGACCGAGCAGAAGACCAGGATCTACCAGGACTAGGAAGGGATATGATGAGCTATCTACCCTGGTCAGGTAGGTGATCGAAGTATCGGGATCAATCCCACTACAGCCATCTCTCCGTATTGGTCGACCATTGAAAACATATATCTTACTCTAAGTAGATGGGAATCATCGTCAAGACTCTAAATAGATAAAGAACTAAATTATAGCAAACCATTAGGGTATAAACAAGAAATAAAGAGTAAATTTTTAAGGAGGATAGACAAAAATGCGCCCGACTAGTATAAATGTATATATCCCACCACGCATATAAACTTGAAATCAGTAAAGCTTAGGTGAAAGGAATAATAAAATCTTTACTCATTACACTTAGGCAATTTATAGGATGAAATTATTTTTTAAGGGGGGTAGATTGTAACACCCCAGATTTTTGCCAACCTGGAGTTAGACGTCCTTAGGCAATGGGTCAACCATATCACTCTCAAAGCTCAATCCCAAAGTCTAAAAATCACTTTTCAACCCAATTCCTTCAAAATCTCACCTTTCACCACCTCATTCTTCAAATTTCTCCAAGTACTTTCATGTTGGACACAAATCCTACGGTTTAAAAGGTGAAGAACTATACTTAAACTAAAACTTGCTGTAAATGGTACGTATATGAATAAAATAGGATTTTGACTAATTAATTTTTAAAATTTCATGATTTATATAGGTTATTTGGATGGAATAGCTTCTTCTACCCCAAAATGATATTTGTACGTTGTGTAACTCATTCCAGTTTGCAAATGAGACCCGATAAATGCCTCGACCGACTCGTGGCCCCAAACGACCCATTTCAGGGGGACCCGGGGTGGGTCCCACATGTTTCCGGCATCCCCCTTGGGGGGGGGGGGGGGGAGGGGACGACATCGCCCCTGGGGCGAGCCCTCACCAAAAAGTCCAGTGACCGGCGAGGGGCTCCCCTATTTGGCGAGGCCTCGTCCATACATCGAATTAGGCCGCCCATTTTCTGCATTTTTCTATACGTTTTGTCTAACTTTGAAAAATCATATCTCCTTCATTATAATTCTAATTTATGTGATTCAAAAACAAGATGAAAGATAAATGAATCTAGTTTTATATACAAAAATTTAAAAAATATAATAAAATATTTAATATAGTTTGAAGTAGGTCGTTGTGACAACTGTCCGAAAATCACTTATTGGACAGCTGCTGCTTTTGGAATTTTTAGAATTTTTCTTCAACATAAAATCTCATGAAATTTGGTGGATACAAGGTAAAATTGATGATGAACCAATAAAAAAATAATTAAAATAATATAACTACTAGAAGTTCTAAAAATGGGGCATAAAATGGCCCTAGGACAGTATTCTGCCATAATTAGGGTAGAATTTGGTTAAGTACTAAACTGAATACTCAGTAGAATTAGCTTGAACCACTTTAAATATGAACTACAACACCAAAAATTAGTAGGACCACTAATTTTACGTTACGTAGAAACCCAGGATCAATCTCTAAACCCAGTTGCTCTCGGGAGCATTCAGAAACTTCGTATCGGACCTGAACCGCACATCGAAAGTCCGATAGCGATGAACTTAGAAAATTATGACCACTTAGTTGGACTTAAATATCACCTCGAAAATCAAGACCAAACGATGTCCTGAGACCATTTCCTTGAGTCCAGAGTGAAGAGAGTGAGAAAGTGATGATTTTAAAGAAATTAAATAAAAATTTAAGTAATCTAAGTCATGTTGCTTGTGCATAGTTTCTAAGCGTTCTGACCATTGGTTTTCGACCCAAACTCACCCTCGGAAAAGAAAAGGTAGCCTATACATGTCAAAGTACTTGTGGCCCTGATTGAGTTTCGGTGACCGTTGAACTGAAGCTGGTCCGCCACTACTGATCTGGAAATTCGATCAGACTGAAAACTTAACTTGCTTAAGATCCTATACTAGTGAGCTTAATTTCGACCGCATTTGATAAGAGGACCTCCAAAAGTGTTCCGTTGGACCAAAAAGAGCCCGATTTGGTTATAACCTAAGTATACCTTGGTCTTAGGGCTACTTTCGTCGCTTTTGGGCTTATAAAAAGGCCTTAAATCCTCATTCTCAAATCTCATACGAATTTTCAACCCTAGCTAAGTTAAGAGAGTGAAAGTAAGAGAGAACCTGGTATTTCTTCTTAGGATTCCTCCCAGTTCTTCTACGTATTGATCCTGCGTATCTGAATCATTATTCCGACAATTTTGATTCTAATTCTTGGGTAAGTTAAGCAAACCCTAACCTGTTTTGAAGCTTAAAATAGTTGAAGTGAAGTTATAGCTAACTTGTTTCATGCCTTTGTAGCGTATCCGCCGTTGATGAAGACTTATCGTCTGAATCATATTCATTACACCTTTTCTAGTTTAAGGTGCGGACTATATTAGTTTAGGTTATGGTTTTCAAGACTTTCAATGTTAGATAATGATTTATTCTTGTTGTGGACACTAATACACATGCTAAATGTGCTATCTGTTTTGATTTACGCATATGTATAATCTATGTTATAAATCGAGTATTTCATGTATATGTTAGAATACTCGTATACGTATGGAATTTGCTATTATGATTGCCATGATTATTTGTCATAGATATGTGATTGATATATATGCGGCAACTCTTAGGTGAAAGGATTTGCCCTAATATGCTATATGATCGACATACGTGATGTATGTTGAATAGTGTAGTCTAAGTGTTTGTATAAATGCCGGAATGAGATAGTATTCAGTAAGGTGTGATTTTTAATTTTGTTGAGATATGAATCCCAATCACCTTACCTGTGTGTAGGATTTCCTCCATGAATTGTTTAGCCTAAATTATTCATGTTAACTGTGTATGATTTCCTCCATGTATTGTATTTGTGTTCAAGTTATATTTCATAAATGTTCATTGAATGGAGAATATGAACCAAATACCTGTTATTGAGCTTATACGAGATTGAGACTATATTACAGTCCAGGTAATCGGTAACCGTTCTTCAAATGGTGGTTGAGGTTATTTTCACCACGCAGGATGTATTCAACAAATCTGAGTCGTGCTTGGGATGTTCGACAGTGGTTAGGCCACATGGGGTGCTTATGCATTCCATGTCGATCGACTCATTGTGCGCTTGGCCTAGTTGAGCTTATCAACTAACCCGATTGACTAATGTATGTTCACCATGTTTGGTCGCTACTGTTTGAATCTAAGGCACTGAACTCACTAGTGAAAATCCCGTTAACCTTAGTACCGTGATCCCCTAAGACTCATGAGCTGGACATGGTGGCATGGGATACCGTGGTCGAGCTGTCGGCATATGCTGGGGTGACGAGCCTCCCTGTAGTGACAAGTGAGCACCCTACTCTCGTGAGCCAATTATAGTGATATGGGACACTATATTCATGTTGTCGGCCTACATTGATTGGTGACGAGCCCTCTGTAGTGACCTCGAGTATATCCTGACAATGCATATGGGCGACGAGCTTTATTGTAGTATTCAGGATATAACTAGACCTATTGATTAGTGACGAGCCCTTTACAACGATCTAGAACTATAACATCATATGAGATTGTCTAAGACTGACGACCCTAGAATGGATCATTGTTTGGGAATTGATATAAGGGAGGTACCTTAGCTTCTCAATCCTGCTGTATGAAAATGACTAATAAGAACTTTGTAATCATGCTCATAACATTGCACTGCATGTGCTGTTGGCGTTGGTGTAGAGCACAGTGATAGTGATTTATGCCGCGATCGTTAGATGATGTCATAAGAGGGAGTTTGTGGTGAGGGCATGCATCATTTCCTCATAACATTCTTATATTAACAAGAGTATTTAGGACATGTTTGATTGTACTGCTTTATATTACTGCTTGATTGAATTGATAACATGTTAACCTTTGCTGTATAGTTCCACTGAGTTGAACACTCACTCCCACGTTCTGGGATGGTGCTTAAATACCAACTAGACTCTGACTTAGCTGCAGGTGACTGTGTTGCCTATGAGGTGGAGCCGGAGTTTGATGAGGATGAGGAGGCATTCTAGTTCATGCAGTTCTCAGGTGGGTTCATGTGAGCCTTGTCCTGGTTGGCGGGGATTCTAGGCTATGATTGTATCGATTGATCATATTTTGTTATATGTATTTTGAGACATGATTTGTAATTATGACCTGGCAGAGCATACATGCCTTGGGGACTTATTTTGGTTTTATATACGTATCTCAGTCTTCTCACATTCTCAGACTGTCCTAGAATTATGTTTGTTATTTTGGCTTAATCTATTTCATGTTTTATGTACTAATATAGATAACATACATCCATCATTAATTGTGTTGCATAAGTAATGTTTTGGAACTCGGGAGCTGAGTCATGCTCGACCCCCGAATTTTAGGGCGTTGCAAAGTTTTTAAGGAGGGTAGACCAAAAATGCGTCAGACTGGTATAGATATATATACACCCTATCATGCATTTAAACTTGAAATTAGTAAAACTTAGGTGAAAGGAATAATAGAATCTTTACTCATTATCCTTAGCCAATTTCGGGGACAAAATTATTTTTAAGGGGGGTAGATTGTAACACCCTGGATTTTTGTCAACCTAGAGTTAGACATCCTTAAGCAATGGGTCAACCATAACACTCTCAAAGCTCAATCCTAAAGTCTAAAAATCGCGTTTCAACCCAATTCCTTCAAAATCTCACCTTTCATCACCTCATTCTTCAAATTTCTCCAAGTACTTTCATATTAGACACAAATCCTAAAGTTTAAATGGTGAAGAACTATACTGAAACTAAAACTTACTATAAATGGTACATACATGAATAAAATAGAATTTTAACTATTAATTTTTTAGAATTTCATAAAATAGATAGAACATTTGGATAGATTAGCTTCTTCTACCCCAAAATCATATATTGTACATTGCGTAACTCATTCCAATTTACAAATGAGACCCGATAATGCTTCGATGGACTCGTGGGTCCCACATGTTTCCAGCATCCCCTGGGGGGTGGACATCGCCCTTGGGGCAATCCCTCACCCAAATGACCAGTGACCGGCGAAGCCTCTTCCATACAGCGGATTGGGCAACCCATTTTCTGTAATTTTCTATGATTTCATCCAACTTTGAAAAATCATATCTCCCTCGTCATAACTCTGATTTAGGTGATTCAAAAATCAAATTGAAGATAAATAAATCTAGGTTTATATAAAAATAAGTGAAAATATAATAAAATATTTAATATAGTTTAAAGTCACTCGTTGTGACAACTATTCAAAAATCATTCATTGGACAAATGTTGCTTCTGGAATTTTTAGAATTTTTCTACTACACGAAATATCTTGAAATTTGGTGAATATGGGGGAAGCTTGATGATGAATTAGTAGAAAAATAATTAAAATAATATAATAACTAGAAGTTCCAAAAAGGAACATACATTGGCCCTAGGACTGTATTCTACCATAATTAGGGTAGAATTTGGTTAAGTACTAAACTGAATACTCAGTAGAATTAGCTTGAACCACTTTAAATATGAAATAAAAGACCTAAAATGAGTAAGACCACTAATGGTACATTACCTAGAAACCTAGGATCAATCTCTAAACCCAGATGCTCTCAGGAGCATTTGAAAACTTCGTATCGGACCTGTACCATACGTCGAAAGTCTGATAGCTACGAAACTATACAATTATAACCATCTAGTTAGACTTGACAATCACCTCAAAAATTAAGTCCAGATGAGGTCTTGGGACTATTTACTTGAGCCCGAAGTGAAGTGTGTGAGAACATGAATGTCTTAAAAATTAAATTTCAATTTAAGTAATCTGAATCGTGTCGCTTGCAAGCTGATTTAAAACATTCAGACCGTCAGAATCTAACCCAAATACACCCTCGGATCAAGAGAAATGTCCCATACATGTCATGTGGCCTTGATCGAGTGTTGGTGACTGTTGAACTGAAACTGGTCTGCCATGGTTGATTTGTAAACCTGATCGGACTGAAAACTTAGCCTGACCTTGATCCATGATCAGGAAGCTTAAGTCCGATCGCTTTCAGCAAAGGGGCCTCCAGAAATGCTCCATTGAGTTGAAGCAGATGAGTTTCGGCTATAATCTAAGTATACCTTGGCCTTGGGGCCATTCCCATCAGTTCTAGGCCTATATAAGGGCCTTAAACCCTCACTCTCTCATCTCATACGAATTTAGGAAACCTTAGGGAGAGAGAAAAGAAAAGGAAGAGAAGAAAAGAGAGAGAAAAGGTGAGGGAATTTAGAGTGTTGCTACAGGGATTCCTCCTTGTTGTTCTAAGTGTCAAATTCACGCTACCATGTCACCATTTCAGCAATTCTAGATTCATTTTTGGGTAAGAAATCTTAACCCTAAGATGTTGTAGAGTTCCAAATAGTTTAATAGATCAAATGGCTAACCTATTTTGCACCATAGGTGGCAGTGGTGCTGTAGACGACGAAAGTGTGTACGAGCTCCGTCCATAATAAGTCTAATGGGCGTAAGGTGCGGACTATATACGTATAGATTATGGTTTTCAAGGCTTTCAATGTCAGTTAATGATTTATTACTGACGTCGATGCTATTTCACATGCCAAATGCAATGTTTGTTTCACGTTTCAGTTATATATGAACTATGTTGCGTTTAGTATGTTTCATTTATTTGTAGAAAGGATCGTATACGTATGAAATTTGGAATTGTGTTTGCCATGATTAATTCTCGTGTATATATGCTAGTTGTATGTGTAACAATTTCTTGACGAAAGGATTTGCCCTAATATATGTTATGCCAACATACGTTGTGTATGTTATATTGTGAAGCCTAGGTGTTTGTGAAAGTGTTTGAATGAGTATAGAATGTGTATTCGTGCTCGACATAATTAACTATTATGGGTATATGATTGTTGTATAGATGACAATTCCTTGACGAAAGGATTTACCTAATACATATTATAATCAATGTATGGTATATACATTGGAAGATGCAGTCTAAGTGTTTGTAAAAATGTCTAAATGAGTTAGTAGTTAATAAATTGTGATTTATAACGGAGTTGAGATATGAATCCCAACTACCTTAGCTAGGTGTATGATTTCCTCCATGTACTATATAGCCTATTTATTCATGTTTAACTGTGTGTAAGATTTCCTCCATGTACTGTATATTCATGTTTAAGTTATATTCCATAGCATGCTCAAATGATTGTAGGAATTGACTTAAGTATTCATTATTGCTTTGATTATCTCATATGCTTATTTATTGTGATTACATGCGGTTGGGACTATATTATAGTCCAGGCGATCAGTAATAGGCCTCAAACTGGTGACTGAGGTTATTTTCACCACACAGGATGTGTTGATGAATCTGAGCCGTACTTGGGATGTCGGCAGTGGTTAGGCCACACGGAGTGCTTATGCACTTCACGTTGATTAAATCAACGTGCGCTCATCCTAGTCGACCACGTCAATTAACCCGATTGACCCGGTGTATGTTCACCATGTATGGACACTACTGCTTGAATCTAAAGTACCAAACTCACCAGTGAAACCCTATTAACCTTGGTACCTCAATCTACTAAGACTCATGAGCCGGGCATGGTGATTTGAGACACCATGGTCGAGCTATCGGCCTATGCTGGGGCGACGAGCTTCCTTGTAGTGACCAGTGAGCAATCCAGACTCGTGAGCCGAATATGATGGTATGGGACACTGTATCCAAGCTATCAGCTTACACTGATTGGTGACGAGCCCTTTGTAGTGACCTCGAGCATACCCTGAAACTGCATTGAGGTGACGAGCCTTATTGTAACAACTAGGTATAACTAGGCCTGTATTGATTGGTGACGAGCCCTTTACAGCGACCTAGAACCACAACATCATATGAGATTGTCTAAGACTGATGACCCTAGAATGGATCATCGTTTGAGAAATGATACAAGGGAGGTACCTTAGCTTCCCAATCCTACTGTATGAAAGGGACTAATAAGAACTTGGTAATCAGGTTCATGCACTGCATTGCATGTGCCAGTTGACATTGGGTAGAGCACTGAGGAATGACTGACATGCGTGATCGTGAGATGAAGATCGCAAAGGGAGTGTAGGCGAGGGCATGCATCATTGTTACATCCCATTCTTGTATTAATCAGAGTACTTAGGACATGTTTGATTGTATCACTTTATCATTACTGCTTGACTGAATTAATAACATATTAACTTTTCTTTTATTGTTCCATTGAGTTGATCACTCACTCCCACATTACGGGACGTTATTTGTAATACCAATCAGTCTCTGTTTTAGTTTCAGATGATGGCGATGCTTGCAAAGCAAAGCCAAAATTTTATGATGAAGAGGAGGGTTTCTCCTATATACAGCTATCAGGCGAGTATATGTAGACCATGTTCTGATTGACGAGGTCATAGGGATGTTGATTAGATGTCATTACACTTGTTATTTTGCACTGTTGGGAACACCCATGTATATTTATTTTTTTCATTTTTGAGTATTCATGTATATATTTATCCTGGTAACATGTTCACACTCTGAAGACCTACAACAGTTTATATATTTTATATATCTATCACAGTCTTCTACTTACGAAATTAAATTGTCTCTGGAGTATGATATGCTATTTTGGTATAATCCCACTTATGTTTAATGCATTAATATGAACAACATTCAATCATCATTATCTATGTTACATAAGTGATGCATTGGAACTCGGAAGTTGAGCTTCTGTTCGACCCACGATTTTCAGGGCATTACAATCACCCATCTATCGGCCTTCTTCTTTAGTTCCTTAAACTCCTAGGCTCCTTGGCTTTGATCTTGATGGAGGATGATGAAGATTGGACTGCTAGGATGGGGGATTGGGGGTAGGGAAGTGGGCCACACACAAAGCTCTCCTTACTCTCCTTAGAGCTTGGATGTCCACTCCTTGGGAAGCTTTGAAATGGTGTGAGAAAATGAGAGAGAGGAGTGGTGTGTATGACATGGGAGGCATGGGTCTCATTGACTTGTTGGTAAGGAAGGAATGGCTAGATATGGGTGTTGTTAAATTTAGGTGAGAGAGGGATGGGTAGGGTATGGGTTGTACTTGATTAATTGATGGATTGATGTGATGTTTGGTATAGATTCTCTCAAAGTTCGCAACGCGTGGCGTTTTCCTCAAGATAAATGCGGGCCCACATCTCCTGACCTGGGTGTCGCATTGGTGCGTGAGGCGCGACGTTGGAACTGCATAACGGCACGGTCGTTAGGGTACATGTCTCGGGTTGAGCCGACTCAGGTTGACACGGTATGACTCAAGGTCACGTGCAAATGCTGATTTTGGTCATGGGTCACTGAAATTCGATCGGGAGGACTGCGTGAGTCCATGGAACGGTACGGACTAGGATGCAAGCCTCATAGCTCTCCTCTCTTAATAAAATTTCATGCTCAAAATTTTTCATCATGCAGGATAAGGCAAGGGAAGAGGAAGCATTGAAATATACATATAATAATCAATACCATATAAGGCATAATCAATTTATAAACAAATGGGGATAGTGCTCTCTAATCTCAGCCTCACGCTCCCAAGACGCCTCCTCAACAGAATGGTGACTCTTACTAAACCTCATATCCTAAATGAGAAACGATCGAAGCTAGAATACTATGTAGCTTCACAATCTCAACAGTAGGGAGCTATATTAAAAAATTTCTAGGTTATTCGAACTCAAGGATCTAACCATTCTAAGTTCTCAACAATCATCGAGTGTAGGGTAGCTATTAGCAGATATGTGATGTTATCCTCAGGTATACCCAAGTTATGCTCTGATAACAACTTTTGTCACACCCCAAATTCAAAAACTGGGCTCACAAAATTCCCGTTCACCGAATCTGGTGCTAACAGGCTCCGTAGTACCTCATTCTCGACTCCAAGTATCTATATGCCGGATTTCGATCTTGAGATCCTACAAGGAGGATTTTTCAATGTACATTTAACTCATAATAAACATAACCACAACTTTACCTAAATCACAAAGGCAACAACATCAATAAATATCCACTAATATAAAATTTGAATACAATGCTGAAAGGGAAATACATATATTAAAAATCAAAGCTCTAAAAAATCGCTGCACGCTCCAAGCTCAACACTACTGTGACCTAATGCCACCTACATGCATTTATCATGCATAAGCTTATAGAAAGCTTAGAGGGTGGTGTAAGTGTATACGATGCACGTGCTAAGCATATAAATATCAGAGTAAACGAAAATACTGGCAATCCATAAATCTTACAATATCAGAGTAATGCGAAAACATGCTGGTAAGTCTATAAATACCATTAGCTTTATCCAGGCTATGTGATGCAAAAATATAATAAGTCAATATCATATATGAGGAAGTAATACAGATCAGCTATGCAATGCGGAGACATAGTGAGCTAAATATCATATATTAAGGATACAATGTAATATACAAATCCTGACAAGTACATGAATGTTGTCAATCTCATCTAGGCCATATAAATGTAGAAACATAGCAACCCAAAATGCCATATGTCGTATATGAAATGTAATATACGGTGCGAATGAAATGACCAAGCTAGAGTGTGAAGTCGGGATGATAGTACGTAGTATCGCAGGCTATGGGGTGCATCACAAGGAACTTCTATCCAAACCAGTCACATACCTAAATTTGGATAGATAGACTCAATGTGGTAAACTCCTGACCTTAGTTTGGTCGCGCGCCCCAACTGAAATCTTGACCATTGTAAAGGTATACATATCAATTAATTGCGAACCACCAGCCCGAGTGGATAGTGAATGAATTAATGAATGAGTAAAATGCTGAGTATACAACTCCTGCTCAATAATTTCACATATTAGTACTGTACATCTCTGGGATTATCACCAGAGTTTAGTATACTTTACAAGCGATCACAGCCCACTAGACACGCAACCATGCAAGTGGAAGATACCTCACTATCCGCCTGGCCAGTAATCAGCCAATATTTATCGAGCACATTGATAGTAGACCTATTTATGAGCTGGTCAAACTCAGCCCAGCTATGCCCCCTACCCTCGGGTGGGTGAGGCCACACACCCTTCCAACCAATCACGACATAGTGGGAGACGCGGTCTACTTGTATTCAGTACTCGAGCGCTCATATATCCAATTGGTCTACATGTTGGAGCATCTCTTGGCCACGGAGGTTTAGGGACTTTCACCCAGGGATATCTATGACACCCCATATAGAAAAAGATTTTCGATGTCCCATCTGGCCATCCATGATATTCTTGTGGAGGCTACGACCTTGATGTCGCTAGCGCGTATAGTAGTCATATCCCAAAATATGGGATGCATGAGTCACATAGTTCAATCATGCATTAATCATGCGCATACCGTGCGCTCATGTGGGATGACTCTGCCTATCAGGGAATCCCATAAATAACCTGCCCTGCGACATATGCAATAGTCATCCGCATCTCATAACAAACATGCAGATGATGTGTATGGGCATGTATCATGATGTTATGCTGTCACATACTCATAATCAATAATCGGCATCAATAATCTACTTTGATAATCGACCTAACAAAGGGCCTAAGGGAAGGTCACAATGTGGACATTTAACCATCATTGCCCATCAACGTGGACATTTAACCAACATTGCTCCCTAGGAGTGGCTTTCATAGGGCCAAACGTATAGTGGGCCCATGGCCTCACATAAGGGCCTAATATACATCCCCATTGGCCACACTCTTGGGCCTCAAATACATTAAAATGGGCCTCTTGGATGGGTCACAAGTATATCAAAGTGGGCCTCACATATCATAATGGGCCATATTACATGTGCTTCATATACAACACATCGGGAAAAAGAATCATATTGAAAGATCATTTGGATAGAACCACAAATAGCAGTAGAGATAATGATTTCCACTGTTGAAACTCCACGGGGCCCACCATAGCATTTATTTTCCATTTAATCTATTCATATGGTTACAAGGACCTGGTTTAAGAGGAAAAATAAATATCGTTTTGATCTAGAACTTCAGTGATCCCTAAAGGATTTCAATGGTGGGTGTTCAACTCTCCACTATTTTCTGCAGTATGGTCCACCTGATAGATCTGCCTCATTTTTAGTCTCAGGCCTTGAGACGAGCTTGCCAATTGGATGGAAGGTTTAGATATAATACATGCCTCATGATTAGGACCCACAGAACTGCTGATATACATATAACAGGTATGCAGCCCGTGGGTCCCCACCGTCCAGATGGACGGCTGGGATATAATACATACAACATGGTGGCATTCCACCGTCCAACTTACTGGATGGTGGAGATACAACACAGACATCAGGGCAGGGTCCACATCCCATGTGGATGGTATAGATAAAACACTTACATTATGGTGCAACCCACCGTCCAACAATATAGATGGTGGAGATAAGACATATATATCATGGTGTGGTCCACAGTCCAGATGGACAGACGTCATGGATGACATCCATACATCAGGTGGGTCCCACCGTCTAGCCATCTAAATGGTGTGGATGAAAGCCACAAATCTACTAACGTCAAAACCACAGCTATGTAGCTATGTGACATACACCAGCTAACCCATTCCAGATAGGTGGGCCCCACCATGGCATACATATATGATGTATTTATATATTACATTATTATATATATTTCTTTTTTTTAATAATAAGATAGCGTTCAAGCCTATAGTGGAATCCACCATTTTCAAACGGAAGGACGGCTAGGATGTAAGGCGCATACATCAAGGTGGGTCCCATCCCACATGTGTAGCACTTGTGGGGTGGCCCTCACACGTGCCAGATAGGTGGTCAATTTGCATATCACATATGCTTCGTGATGAGGTTCACAGAACTTGCTACATCAATACAAAGCATTTAGTTGCTGGCAGTCCGACAGATGGACGGCCCAGATGAATCACATGCATGGGGGTGGGTCCACATGTGTGGGACCCACGTGCAGCTTCATTCAAGCTGATATTTATTTTCCTTTCACGGAGTCCAGTAGCCTCAGCTGCTAGACGCTCTATGAATGGATTGTGGATACAACACGTCCATTAATATGGGGTCCACATATACGTGGCCAACTAGTTACATTCATTCAGGTGGGCCCATATAGCTTTGCATGACATCGATCAAGTGGGCCACACCATCATAAGAGAGAGAGAGAAGTGTGAAGGGGAGGGCCCCGCCACTATGGGCCCTCCTCAAACAATGTACACATCAAGTGGGCCCTTAAAACAAAAATCAAAGGTAGATCACCCATTGATCAGCCTTCTTCTTTAGCTCCTTGAACTCCTAGGCTCCTTGGCTTCGATCTTGTTAGAGGATGATGAAGATTGGACAGCTAGGATGGGAGATTGGGGTAGGGAATTAGGCCACACACAAAGCTCTTCTTGATCTCCTTAGAGCTTGGATGTTCACTCCTTGGGAAACTGAGAAATGGAGTGAGAAAATGAGAGAGAGGAGTGGTGTGTATGACATGGGAGGTATGGGTCTCATTGACTTGTTGGTAAGGAAGGAATGGCTAGGTATGGGTGTTGTTGACATTAAGTGAGAGAGGGATGGGCAGGGTATGGGTTGTACTTGACTTGATTAATTGATGGATTAATGTGATGTTTGGTAGAGATTCTAATAGAACTCGCAAAGCACGGTGTTTTCCTCAAGATAAACACAGGCCCACATCTCCTGGCTTGGGTATCGCATTGGCGCATGAGGCGCCACGTTGGAACAACAGCGATGGTGCGGTCGCTAGGGTACAAGTCTTGGTTCGAGCGTACTCGGGTTGACATGGTATGACTCAGGGTCATGCACAAATGCCGATTATAGGTTACGGGTCATCGAAATTCGACTGGGAGGACCGCGCGAGTCCATGGAATGGTACAGACTAGGATATGAGCCTTACAACATCTATAGTTAGAATGCCTAATAATAAAAAGTTAGAGTATTGTAGCCTGAATACCTCGATAAGAAGGAGTAAAGTGGAAGGTGTGGAGTATTTTTCACGAAAAGATGTCTATGTCTAATTTGTCAATAACAAGCTAACATGTAGAGTGACAACTATTTTGGTTACAAAAGGTATTGATTATATACCTTTCAAACCCAAAAGGGGGCAGAATAGGTGGTGAAAAATAATGAATGAAATGATCACGACAATGATTACACTAATGATTATGCCAATGATCATGCCAATGATTACGCCAATGATCACGGCAATGATTACTCCAATGATTACGCCGAACATTATTAGCAATGGTGGAATATCAATTTGAATTCACAATGGCAACTTATCATTTAAGGGAGCGTAACCAAGCCTCATACGGCCAAATACACATAAGACTTATCATCATCAGTGACACACACACACACACACACACACACACACACACACACACACACACATATATATATATATATATATATATATATATATATATATATATATATATATCATTCGGGTAGCAGTGGAGTCCGTGGCCCTAAAAAGCCCATACAGAGCTTCATATGCACTCATGCGAGCAATTGACGGACCAGTCAAGTAAGACCCATGCCGTTTGTACAATTTTAGGTAGCATCATGAGGATGGCCAGAGAGCGCCCCTTGTGAATGGGTCTGACTATGTATGTGAAGGAAAAGCGAGTTTCTGAAGCATGATGACTCCCTAGATCCCTGGTTTAATTTCAGTAGTAACTCATGGGGGCAAGTCTTTGAAGCAGGAGACCCTCCAATGATGGACTGGCGGCCTTAGACCTGGTACCCACGGTAGCCTTATGTACCTTGTGAACTCTAGAGAGTTACTGTGGCCAACCCTGTGCATAAATTCTATTAATTTCATGACCCCGATAGCTTCATTAGGCCCCTCTGATGGATCGTGGTTTGTGAACTCTCTGGCAGCGATAAGCCTTATGAACTCTAAAGAGTTACAACGGTCATTCGCATAAGACCAACTCCAACTGCTTATGAGTTTAAATTGTGGTAGTTCCAACTACTTATGAGCTTAAACTGTTTGTACTCCTAATTGGAACCAAAACTTAGTGTCGCCCATACAAAATAACATGTAACGACCCGAAAAATCCCGTACTAAGACCCGAATACCACCTCGATAAGAAATCACTTAGGACTAATTCTCTTAGAAAATGAACCTAAGTTACCTAGCGCTATGTTAGACTAGCTGTGAAATTAGCACTGATCGCTTTAAATACGCTCTGTAAGACCTAAAACTTGTAGAATCAATGACGCTATAATACCCTGAAACCTAGGATCAAACTCTAAACCCATTTGCTCTCAGGAACCCTTTGAAACTTTGTAATGGATTCTGACTGCGCGTCGTGAGTCCGGAAGTAATGAACTTAGACCATTATGACCGCGTAGTTGGACTTGACTACCACTCCAAAAATTAAGTTCAAATGATGTCCTGGGACTATTTCATTGAGCCTGGAACAAGGAGTGTGAGAAAGGGTAGAATTCTTTATAAATTAAATGTGATTAAAGTAAATCTGGCACGTGTCGCTTGCGGGTTAATTATAAGCATTCAGACCGTTAGAATCTGACCCAAATACACCCTCGGATCAGGGAACATTTTCCACTCATGTTAGTGTACTTGGAATCTCTGATCGAGTCTCAGTGACCGCTGAACTGAAACTGGTCCGCCACGCACGATTTGGAAACCTGATCGAACTAAAAACTTAATGTGATCAGGATCCAGCATCCATGAGCTTAAGTCCGACCGCATTCAGTCAGAGGACCTCCAGAAGTGTTCTTTTGGATCAGAAAAGATCCGATTTGGTTATAACCCAAGTATACCTTGGTCTAAAGTCTAAATAGGTGAGTTTTTAGCCTATATAAGGGTCTTAAATCCTCTCACATCCCTCACCTATGAATTTGAGAAAAACTCTAGAAAAGAGAAGAGAGAAAAGAGAGAGATTGTGTGAGAGTTGTGGGAGAAAGTTTTCGTCGCTCGATCCTGCTACTACACATGCTTAGTCATCGCGATCTAATCACTTTTCCAGTGATTCTGACTTCATTCTAGGTAAGAAAACCCTAACCTTAACCTGTTTTAGGAATTCTATCGATATAAGTAGTGAAGTAGCTAATTATCTTGTGATATAGGTCGTCATATTGACGTTGACGAAGCATAGAGTTTCTATTCGATTCGTTACGCTTCTACGGCGTAAGGTGAGGATTTTAGATGCTTAGGTTACTTGTTTTCAAAGCTTTCAATGCCGTTTAATGGTAGATTATTGACAAGGACACTATTTGACATGTAGAACATGCTGTCTGTTTTTCATTTCGATTACGTACGAAGAATATGAGATTTAGGGTATTTTAGGTATTTGTAGGAAATATTGTATACATACATATTTTACTGATATGATTGCCATGAGTATTTTTTGTGTTCCTATACTAGTTATGCATGTATGATCTGTTTGGTGAAGAAATTCGTCCAAATGCACACTTTTGGTCGACATATACTATGTAGACAAATGTGTGTAGACTAAGTGTTTGTATAAAAGTATGTATTAGTAAGTATTGAGTGAATGGGGTTGTAGATTAGTTTTGAGATTGGATTTCTCAATTAATATGATGATGTACATGATTTCCTCCATGTTTGTTATATTAAATTGATTTCCTTATATATATGAAATACTTGTGTTTGGTTGAATTGCTTATGTTGTATGTTATAACATGTTGCTAACATGCTTGGATTACTTGTATTTCACTTCTGTCACTCTCATATGATCATTGATTTAGATTACAAGTGTTTGGGGTTATACTCTAGTCCAAGCAGTCGGTAACAGATTTGAAATCGTGGTTGGATTCTATTCTCCATGAAGGATGCGTCAACGAACCCGAGTCATGATTGGGTTGACGGCAGTGGTTAGGCCACACGAAGTGTTTATGCACTTCATGTCGTTTAGCTTAAGGTGCGCTCGTACTAGTCGAGCTCGTCAAGCAACTCGAATGACCGCTGTATGTTCACCTTGTATTGGTCATAACTACTTGAACCTAGGGTATTGAACTTATCAGTGATAACCCTGATAACCGTGGTACCTTGATCCACTAAGACTCATGAGCCGGGCACGGTGGTATGGGACACCGTGGTCGAGCTGTCAGCCTACGTTGTGGCGACGAGCCTCCCCGTAGTGACCAGTGAGCACCTCAGACTCGTGAGCCGATTGTGGTGGTATGGGACACTACATTTGAGCTGTCAGCCTACTCTGATTGGTGACGAACCCTTTGTAGTGACCTTGAGTGTATTCTGAGTCTACGTGAGGCGACGACCCTTCCGTAGCAACAAGAGTACAGACTAGGCCTGTATTGATAAGGTGATGGGGGAGCGATGCAACGAGTGCATACAACAGCCCTGACAGCCCTTGCAGCGACCTAGAAATATATCATCGTATGAGACTACTAGGAGTGACGACCCTAGACAGGATCTGTGTTGGGAATGATGTAAGGAAAGTACCTTAGTTTTCCAATACTGCTGTATGAAAGGACTAATAAAAACTCGGTAATCATATCCATATCGCACTGCATGTGCCTGGAAGATGTGGAGCACTGAGGGAAGAAAGCATGCCGCAGACGTAAGATGGTGTCGTATGAGGGAGTATGTCGGTGAGGGTACGCATCATTAATGTATCTCATCCTTGCATTAATAATAGTATCTAGGAATGTCTGATTGTTTTCTTTACTATTATTGCGTGATTGATTTGATAACATGCTAATCTTTGCTCTATGATTCCACTGAGTTGATCACTCACTCCCACATTACGGGACGGTGTTTGAAACACCTACCAGACTCTATCTTAGATGCAGATAGCGAAGCGATTTAGGATGTGGAGCCGGACTACTACGAGGACCAGGACGAGTTCTCGTACATGCAGTTTTCTGACGGCTTCGCATAGGTGGCCTGGATCAGTGGGATTTTACTAGTTGGACTATCGCATGACATTTAATTTTTAGTTTGGTATATGTATATGTGAGTCAAAGATACATTCATACTTTGGAGACAGATCGAGATTGTTTTGTTTTACAGATAGTGATATATATGTCTTCTAGTCATCCGCTTGCGTTTTATCACTGGATCTGGAGTATGAATTGCAGTTTTGGTATAATCTCACTCATGTTAATGCACTAACTTAGACAACATCTAAATCATAATCATATTTGTTGCATAAGTGACATTTTGGAACTCGGGAGTTGGGTTTCTACACGACCCCCGATTTTCAGGGTGTTACATAACACCATATAGACAATACTGTATGATTAATAACAAAATGCAATATAAGAAAATTGACTGATTAAGCATGATATTTAGTCATTATGTTTAAACATGATGTTTGTTTATAATAAGCATGTATGACTCATCAAAGTTCATCTGTAACGTCAAAGAAAAAGAGATAGAAAATGCAAAAATGAAATATGATAAAAAAAATAAAATAAATGGGGTTCATATATCATCTGAAATCCTTAGAGCGAGCATGTAACAATGTAGGTCGTCTCTCAGTTGAACTTCGACAGCTGCACTTTCAACTTCAGCCTCAATGATAAGCCTAGCCTAGTTTGGAGCGTCGGTTAGCTCCTGCTCCAAAGAATTTTTCGCCTCTTCCCCTCTTGAAACTTTCATCCATTCCAGATCAACCATCCACCTGTTAACTTCCATATCAGCCTCAAGATGACTCACCTTTGAATTTATTTTACATTTTTGAGTCTCTAAATCCAGAATTTGCTGCCTGAGGTTTATAATTTTTTCTATTATCATCACCAAGGAATGCTTGGTGGCCTTTACTTACTCCTCCAAAGAATGAAACTCCTTATCATAAATAGAAACTGTTGCTTCTATTTTTAAAACCTTTTCTTTTAGCTGCAATAATTCCTGTTGCTGAGCAAGAATAGGTGCGATGATCATATTGCAGACATCCACCAAGTTGTGGAAGGTCTTGCAAAAATGGGATAAAGACTCGCACAAAGGAGAAATATTGAACCTAGCAATTCGTGTGGCATTTTCTAGGGAAGATAGAACTATCTCTAGGTCAGGCCATTGATATGGATCCTTAAAGATGTAAATGGCTGCTGATATGGAGCTTCTTAATAAAGATAACGCTGGGGGAGAAATCTTTTTCAAAGATATGGTATTTGATACAGTGGTAAAAGAATTTGAGCTTATAGAACCACTGGAGACAGCATGAACTACGAAATACAGGTAAAATGCATAAGTTAAAGGATATATATGTTTATTACAAGGAAGTTAATATGAAGCAGGGAAATAAATTAAAGTATACCAGCGATTGATAAAGTAGATGGAACTAGAGTCGCCGCTTCTATGGATGACCATTTCTCCAAGGGAGGTTTGAGTGAGTTCGAAGCCATGTTGGCAAAAGATGGAGCTCTAAGTTCAGTACTGGACATCACAGTAGTTGGGGTTGTAATAGTAGCAGACTCTATTTGGAAAGTTACGTCACGGACTGCTCTGCTAGTCTTGACGGGAAGCTTGGGATGTTCTCTCTTCTTTTTAGAAGAACGCTTATTGGAGCCAGAAGTGGGAAGAGTAACTTGAACCGTATCCACAGGAGTCGAGAGAATCTCTAGAGATGCCACAATATCAGTCGGGGGATTTGAAGGTGCTACACGTGGGAGGGGAGAATAATTGCTGCTGAAAGATATAGTTAAGTCAGCTTCGTCCATATCCTCATAATCTCTGTAGTCTAAGGGTTCCTCTCCCTCATCAACATCTCCACTGATGACCTGAGGAATGTCTACTAGGGAAGCTCCTTGGTAACCCCAATGGTCACTCCGACTCTATCATCCTCGCCAATATTTAATTCCCCTTCTTGTATTTCTTCTATGACCTCAATTTCTTCCGTGTCGGCATTTTATTCACCTTCTTCTCCTAAACAACTGGAGGAGGATATCCGACTGGTAGAAGTAAAGTAACAAGAGACAAACTCATTGTCTTCTTCTTCCTCAGAAGATGATGGAGATGATGATGATCTTAGAGGAGATTCCTCAGTAACTGCTTGTTTTCCCTTTCGTATAGATTCCTTCTTTTCGGCAGAGACTGGTTGTTCTGTAGCAGTAGCCATGGGAGGGTAGAAGATCTTGCTCGCGTTTGTGATCAGGTCACAAGCGATGAGGATTCTCTATGAGGAGGTGGCGATGGGATAGACGAAGGCACTTCTTGGGCCTTTAAAGGCCCAACAACTTTGGAAGCATGAATAGGAACCGTAGGAGCTGGAATAGGAGTTGCTCTGTCAATGTTTGTGGGGGCATTTTCTTAGTCAATGTTTGTAGGGGCATTTTCCTTAGCCGTAGGCTTTTTCTGAGATTTGAAATGTGTCAGTGAAAACCCATGAGCAATCCATCCTTCAAAAGTGTTAGTCGGTTTAACTTCATAAATTTGCTCTCCCACGGAAATCTTCATGTAAATATCACCAGGAGTAGGGCATGATCATGTTCAACAGTATAGCTTATCCCGTCTCTTCTGTCGCATTTCCTAAGTCGAGGGACGGGGATCCATATTAGCAAAATTACTAGCAAGCATCTTCGAATAAGGAATGATTGATGTGCCCACCAATGCATCCATGGATAAGTGCGTATGAAACAACCAAAACCTGGTATGATGAACTTTGAGTTGATACGGGCTGTAAGAAGTTATCTCCAGACTCAACCCCAGTTGTATGGACCTGTGCCATAGCAGCGCATGTTGCGAGTCACTTCTTCTGAATGGTCAGGGATGGTCTGATCATACCCAAACTGTCGTGCGAATCAGCTAGGGTAATACGGTTCTCTCCAAAACTCACTGCCTTCTTATTAGATCGTATTGATATGAAAAATGCTAGCTAGGGCGGAGGGAGATCATCATCGTTAACGGCTTCGTGATCCATGATATATTGGGTGAATGAGAACTGGTAAAAATCAATGGCATTCATTAACTCAATGGTATCAATGACCCATTCATACATTCATTTTGGCAAAACCCTCCTCTGATAGTGGCATAAAGGGAGTCAGGATGGATGAACGTAAGCTTTTTATGGGTCATCATATGTCCATGGGAAATATATACCTAGCCACTCAGAAAGTAGTGCCACGGGGTGAACACTGAACTGGCACTGACAGACGGGTTCTGGCAATGCATAGCAACATCCCTGAAGGCTCGGTACAATGAGCAAAGCACAGGGGGCACTAATGAATATCTTTGTCCTTTTATCAATCTGTCTGCAACAATAAATATGGACGGTCTAATGGTGTCTGCCCATTTGGAACTTGGAAGCATTACTGTACTCAGCTAGTATGTTAAAAAAGTCGCTAATTCACCCTTGGATTAAAATTCTGATGGGTTTCGTATTTTACGATGTGCATTTTCCATTTCATCCGAATTACTGTTCTTAAACCTACCAAGGAAAATCATGAGAAAAAATGATGATTAATGAATATAAGAAGATCACAATGAAAAGGAGGAGAATATAATGTAGCTCTTGGGAAAAATGAGGTAGCCAAAGGAGAGGAGAGATTTTGCTGGTGTTGGGAAATTTGGACATCTCCCTGAAAAGCTCAACAATAGCATTTGATACTAACGCTTTTCTTTTAGAAGAGAGAAATGCAAGAATTCTTCATTGGTGGGCACGTATTCATCATAAAAATGACCTATCGCAGGTAAACCCGCCATCTTGTGAAGATCCCACAAAGTAATGCTAACTTCACCCAAAGGAAGATGAAAAGAGTTTGTGGTAGGACACTAATAGTTTAGGAAACCCTTATAAATCATGTGATCCTTGTAAAAATACTCAGAAGTTGCTTTAATAGTGCAAGAGAGGCCAACATACATCAGTGTCGTAGTATGTTTGGTGAGGATAGCTTTAGCCCAGTTAGTGTAATATTTACGAGTGTCAGGAAGCCTCGTGTACGAAATTCTCTAGATTCCCACAACGATTTTCTTTGTCTGAAATGTTGGCGCATCGTCTCATAAAAGACCGTGGAAAAGCATGCATGAGGGTTGTAACTTGGAACTAGGAATCATATAGGATGTACTTCCCCAATTTATTCTTTTAAGCCTCTCTCTAAAAGAATGCCCTCTAACATTTGGGGCTCTCGAATTTACCAATTTGGAGTAAATATCATGTGGCTTTGCAAGGTTCGATCTGTTGGCTCACTTTTAAGAATGGACCAATGTCATTGAATGTTCAAAGGAATTATCACCAATTCATTCCTGAGGGAGCTATTGAATTTTATGAAGCCATCCTGAACCTTTATCGTGTCCCAAGAGTTCAAAATTTTCTTCTTTTTACGTTCCTAGATCTTTTCTTAAAGTGTCTGCTGTTTTGACTTCTTTCTCTTCCTCTAAAAAAGAGTGGGTGGTGGTGTATCCTCTCTTACTGGTGATCGAATGATGTCTGTACATAGATTGGCTATGGATTCCAGCTAAGTCTCCCAGTTGTAAGACCCGTATCCTAGTCCGTACTGTTCTATCGACTCCCTCTATCCTTCCCATCGAATTTTGGCAACTCGCGACCTATAATCAATGTTTGCGTGCGACCCTAAGTCGAATCCTATAGATTTGAGTTGGTTTAATCCGAGACTTATACCATTTTGACCCCACAGTCACCGCGGTTCCAACGCCGTGTCTTACATACCGATCCGATACCCTGGCAGGGAGATGTGGGTCGCGTTTAGTTCGAGGAAAACACCAAGCATTTGTAATCCCAAGAGAATCTCTTCAACATGTCCCATCAATCAATCAATCAATCACCTCATGTCAAGTACAAGAGCAACCCATGCTTTCTTTCTCCCCAAGTCAAACAATCACCAAGTCAACTCTCAAGTCAAGTACACTATCACCTCACATCATCACCTCTCCCTTACAACCACCATTCTCTCTCTCTTTCACAACACATTTTCCAAGCCATTCCAAGAGAAAAAAATGGACGTCCAAGCATCCGAAGTGAGAGAAAAGTGAGTGTTATGTGACCCACTTCCTACCCCAAAATCCTTCATCCTATCCATTCATCTCTCATCACCTTCCATCAAAGAGAATCACAAGGAGATCGATGTTCCATCGAACTAAGAAGATTGAACGGTGGGCGCTTTATAGGCTAAATTTTTACGTTTTGATGATGGGCCAAGTGAGGCCTACTGATTGATGGTATGGATCTCATTTTGGTCCTAGATGTGACCGATGACCCACCTTGATGCTCATGATCATTTCATGATGGGGCCATTCTCCATGGACCCCATCATGATGTTTATTTTTCTTGAATAAATAGGGTTATCTAGACCTTTCATTTTAGTGGAGAAGGAATCTCCACCGTTGATTTGATTTGATTTGGTGAGCCCACATGTATTGGGACCCACTTGATGTATGATTGAATGCTTGAAAAGGAGGGTCCATAGTGTCGGGGTCCCTCCATCACACGTGTCTCTCTCTCTCTCTCTATCCCTCTCTCTTTCATTTCTTCCTATTGTATGTGATGATGTGGTTGTGTGGCCCACCTAGATGGACCCCACCATGAAGCTTGTATTTTATCCAAGCCATTTATAGGTAGGGCCCACTTTATATATGTGTTGTATCCACACCATCCACCATTTGGTGGCCCACCTGAGCAAGGCTCACCTTATATATGTGTGAGCCCAAACCGTCTAGTGTCCAGGGATGCTGGACGTTAATTGGAAACATAAATATTAGCTTTAGTTCAAAGCTATTGGGAAGGGCTGTCCATGTAGGCCCCACCTTAATGTATGCACCTAATCTACACCGTTCATTTCATTCCCCAACCCATTTTAGACGTTGAGCTAAAAAATGAACCCAATCCGATGTTTTAGCGGGCCATAACATAGAAAATATTGATTTTTACCGTTAAAAATTGACTGGGACCCACCTTGAGCCAAAACATACTAAATATTGGGCTTGTTTGGTCAGTCTTGAGCTATAAAACGTAATGTGTGGAGTGGATTGACCCGATGCAATCCCCACATGTGAAAAACCTCAAAATACATTTTTTTCAAAAAAATAAATAGCAGCAGCAGGCATTGCTGCTGCAGCAACCAGAGGACACCATGTAGCTTCCTGCTATGCTCTTGCGTAGGAGAATGGATAGGCAGGGACCCACGGTCCCAGCTGTGGGCCCCACTATGACGAGTGTTGATCATCAACACCATGCATTTGTTAGGTCCCCTCTGACCAGTGGGCCACCCTAAAAATCAGCTGTATGTGGGACTCAGGTGGCCCACACCACAAGAAACAATGTTGATTGAACGTCTGCCTTTGAAACCCATTTGGGTGATGCAGATTATTAAGAAATTTATTTTTCCTCTGCATCCAGGTCAGTGTGACCCTGTTAAGCTTGGATGGAAGATAAACACTATGGTGGGCCACACATGTGGACCCCACCATGAAGTAAGTGTATTATCTACGCCCGCCCGCCCCCTGTATATGGCTGTGTCTGTGCAGCATGGGCCCAATGATGTATGTATCCACACCGTCCACTATTTGGGATGGTGGGGCCCACCATGATGCATGTGTTGCATCAAAACCATCTAACACTTTTAAAGGCTCATTTTATGGCATGAGTTAAAGAATGAGTCAACTCTTAGTTCAAGTGGACCCCCACCCTTGCACTAATGGGGATAATGACATTCACCGTTGCTTGTAGGTGTCATAGGATTGTAGCAGTGCTTAGGCAAGAGCGCGTATCGGACTATTTTGAAGCCTTTTGATTACCCTGTATTTTCCTTTTCACATTGTACTTAATGTTTTTGATATAATGGATATGTGGTGATGTTGTTTGGTTATGCTTGTGGTTATGATCAATTAAAAATATTCGTATCGAAAATCCTCCTTGTAGGATCCCAGGATCAGAATCTGGCATATGAATGTCGAGAACCGAGAATGGGGCACTACGGAGGTTATCGGAGCCGGATTCGGTGATCGAAAATTTTGTGAGCCCGTTTTCCAAGTTTGGGGCATGACAGAAGTTGGTATCGAGCCAGACTTGGGAATACCTAAGGATCACATCACATTTCTAGTATGAATTTAGAATGAATAGGTTCCAAGTCTGAATGACTTAGTAATTTTCTGACATAGACCCTTAACATTTATGCCTTTGAGAATTCTCAAGGCTGATAGGCCCTTGTTCCTTCCTATAGGACATTATGCCTAAAAGAGCAACCCGAGTGAATCTTGCTCCACCACCTGCGACTCCCACTCTACCACCTGCTACTCCTACTCCACCACCGGATATTCCTACTTTCCAGCCTTGGGATAATACTCCTTTACCTAAGACCGGTGTGGATCCGACCGTACCTGTAAGTGCTGCTTAGCTACAACAGATGCTACAGGTGATGACCATTATTCTTTAGGGGCAGAGCAGGCGTCCCAATATTACGCCAGTTGAGGCAGAGCAAGATCGTGCGAACGCCCTTCTCAAAGACTTCTGACAACACATTTTCCTATGTTTTTGGGGTGAGTCAGACCCTACTGCAGCAGAGATATGGTGTTCCGAGGTGGAGTAGATATTCGACACCATGAGATGTACGACCTAGCAGTGGGTCCCGTTAGCTATATTCTTCTCCAGGGTGAGGCTTAACATTAGTGGGGATCTATCACCCGATTAGTAGTGGCCAATTTCGTGTGGACCTGGGAGGACTTTGTAGAGCAGTTTGACCAGAAGTTCTTTCCTGAGCATGTGTGGTAGCAGCGTGCATTGGAGTTTGAGACTCTGGTCTAGGGGGACATGACTGTGTCCCAGTATGAGGCACATTTCGTTGCACTATCGAGATTCAAGACGTACCTTGTTGATGATGAGGGGCGAAAGACCCGCCGTTTTGAGAAAGGCTTGTGTCCTTCCCTTAGGAACTGTGTGATCGGACACATGCTTCCGACATTTGAACAGATTGTAGAGAGGGCCCAGATCTACGAGTCAGATTGGGCCAGTTTACAGAGAGCCAGTGACCAGAGGGGAGATCAGAAGAGGAAGGCGCCCTCTGGTAGTTCACACCAGCAGCGTCATTCACAGCAATGGCGCACGACCTACCCAGCAAATCCTTACACCAGTGGCACCCCCAGCACCACCTTCAAGAGTGTTCACAGGTAACTTCTTTGGATGCAGTAGGACAGGACATTATGTACACGAATGTCCCCATTCGTAGCAATAGCAGCCAAGGGCACTTCATCCACCTCTGTGATAGCCCCCACGGTAGCAGCAGTAACCACAACACCAGCCTCCTGTACCTCCTCTGCAGTAGAAGATGTAGCAGATCAGGTCGCTACAGCAGCATCTACAGCAGAGACATTAGAGGGGACCTACATCTCCTCAGCCGACCCAGGGCATATTTTATGCCACCCAGCAGGACCCTCAGTCATCAGGGGGTCATCGAGGGTACTCTCCCTATTTCTACATGCATTACACGTGTATTGTTTGACTCTGGTGCATCTCATTCCTTTGTGGCCGATGATTTCTGCCGATCGACTGGTTTGCCGATGGAGTCTGCCCGTGAGGGTTTGTCAGTATTGACGCCCTTGGGGAGACTATAGTATTAGACCGATTTTGCTCGTCTTACCCTGTTCTAATTAGGGATATCTTCTTACCTACTGACCTATTCATATTGTCAATGTTTGAGTTTGATGTCATTTTGGGCATAAATTGGCTCGCCGAGTACCACGCCATATTGGACTACTTTGCGAGGACATTCACGTTCTATATACCGAGTATGCCAGAGTTCTAGTTTGTTGCTGAGCCCAGAGAAGAGTAGCTTTCTTGCCTGTTATAGTGTGTCATTGAGGAGTCAGCTGCTTTGAGTATCGACCAGCTCCCAGTTGTTTGTGGCTTTCCCAATGTGTTCTAGGAGATTCCGGGGTTACCAACTCATTGGCACACTATATTCCAGATTGATCTCGTGCCTGGTACCACTCCTATTTCAAAGGCCCTGTATTGTATGACACCATTGGAGTTACGGAAACTGTAGAAGCAGTTGAACGAGGTGCGTGAGCTACGCTTTATTCATCCGAGCAGTTCACCGTGGGGAGCGTCGGTACTCTTCGTGAAGAAGGATGGCTCGTTAAGGCTTTACATAGACTACCGCGAGCTCAACAAGGTCACGATCAAGAACAAGTACTTGCTTTCGAGGATCGATGATTTGTTTGATCAACTGTAGGAGGCACAGTTCTTTTCGAAGATAGAATTACGGTCTAGTTATCATCAGGTTCAGGTCTGAGATGAGGATATCCTGAAGACAGCCTTCAGGACACGCTATAGTCATTTTGAGTTCCAGGTCATGTCCTTCGGACTGACTAATGCGCCCACAATATTCATGCAGTTGATGAATGAGGTCTTCCGTCCATATCTCAACTAGTTTGTTGTGGTGTTCATCAACGACATTTTGATATATTTGAGGACCCGTGAGGAGCATGAGCAGCATTTGGAGATTACCGTAGAGACCTTCTATGCGCACCAGTTTTATGTGAAGTTGGAGAAGTGCGAGTTCTGGCTGGAGGAGGTGAAGTTCCTCGGTCATGTGGTGACGAGGCAGGGCATCACTGTAGACCCCTCGAGGTTGATGTCATGCGTCAATGGGGCCAGCCCACGAACGCATCCGAAATTCACAGTTTTCTTAGTTTGGCGGGCTACTACCGACGTTTTATTGAGGGATTCTCTTACATTGCAGCCCCGTTGATCAGGTTGACCCAGAAGGGTGCTGAGTTCGTGTGGAGCGATGCTTATGAGTAGGCATTTATGGAGCTAAAAGACCGCCTCACATCCGCTCCTATCCTCACTCTTCCCTCTGGGAGTGATGGATTTGTTGTATTTACCGATGTCTCACGAGTCAGCTTGGATGTTATCCTAATGCAGTACGGGAAGCCGGTGGCTTATGCATCTCGCTAGCTCATGGTCCATGAGCTGAACTACCCCACGCATGATTTGAAGCTGGCAGCAGTTATCTTCACACTGAAGGTGTGGAGGCACTATCTTTATGGGGTGAGGTTTGAGCTCTTCTCTGACCATAAGAGCTTGAAGTATCTGTTCTCTCAGTCCAAGATGAACATGAGGCAGAGGCATTGGATGAAGCTCCTGAAGGATTATGATTTTGATCTCCAGTACCACCTGGGCAAGGCGAACGTGTTGACAGATGCACTCAGTCGTCAGCTACGAGGCCTAGTAGCGCACATGATGATTCAAGAGTGGAGGATGCTCGAGGATATAACAGAGTATGACTTCGAGTTTGGTCTACAATCATTTATCGTTCAGCTATCGAGCCTGTCAATTCAACCCTCTCTTGTCACAAGGGTGATCGAGGCTAAGCAGACAGATGAGTCGTTATAAGATTACCTAGTAGAGGCAGCATCTGAGAGTTAGACAGATTGGCAAATTGGTTCTGATGGGGGACTTTGTTTCAAAGGCTGATTATGTGTCCGGGACATTCCTGAGTTGTACAGAGGTCTTATGACCAAGGCACATCAATCGTAGTTCTCTATCCAACCTAACTCGATGAAGATGTATCGCGATATGAGGCGTCGGTATTTTTGGGCAAGGATGAAGCGCCTGATAGCCAGTTTTGTGGCAGAGTGTGACACGTACCAACGTGTCAAGGCCGATCATCAAATACCCCCTGGTCTATTGCAGCCATTGAGCGTCCCGATGTGGAAGTGGGAGTACATATTTATCGATTTTGTCGTGGGTTTATCGAGGACTCAGCGGGTTCACGATGTCATCTGGGTTGTTGTCGATCGTCTGACGAAGTCAGAGCATTTTCTTACAATCATGCGACCTGGACTTTGGACCATCTTGCGAGGTTATTCATCGATGAGATTGTGAGATTACAGGGCGTTCCAGTCTCGATCGTTTCTAACCGAGACCCGAGATTCACGTCTCAGTTTTGGAGGAGCTTCTAGAGAGCAATCGGGACTGATTTGTAGCTCAGCATTGTATATCATCCTCAGACCGATGGCTAGACCGAGAGGGTCAACAAGATCCTTGAGGATATGCTTTAGGCCTGTGCAATTGATTTCTCGGGTGGTTGGGATAAGCACCTGAGATTTACTGAGTTCGTGTATAACAACAACTATCAGGGGACCATTGGCATGACTCCTTTTAAGGCATTATATGGCAAACTATGCAGATCTGCGAGTTATTGGACCGAGGTTAGAGAGTGGCGTCTCCTAGGTCCCGAGCTTATGTAGCAGATGTCAGATGCTATTGATATCATCAGGCAGAGGATACGCACAGCTCAGAGCCAACAAAAGAGTTTTTCTAATCGTCTACGTCGTCCCTTGGAGTTTGCCGTTGCGGACCATGTGTATCTCAAGGTCTCACCATGAAAGTTGTGGTTCATTTTGGAGCGAAGGGCAAGCTTGCCCTGAGATTCATAGGACCTTTTGAGATCACTAGGCGCGTTAGCGCCATGGCCTATTGGCTTGACTTGCCATCTCATTTGTCTGGCGTCCACAATATTTTTCACATTTCCATGTTGAGGAAATGTGGGTTAGACATCGTGCCTGTTATTGATTGGCAGCTGTTGGAGGTCCGTGAGGACGTTTCTTACGTTGAGCAACCAGTTCGTATTCTCGATCAGAAGGAGCAAGTCCTACGAAGCAAGGTCATTCCCTTGGTGAAGGTGCAGTGGGGCCATCATAGTGTAAATGAGGCATCTTGGGAACGCAAGGCGGAGATTCGAGGCGTTATCCCCATCTTTTCAATGTTTGATTGTATAATGTATAGTGTTTTGATTATATATGATGTTATGTTTCCTATTCCCTTATGAGTTATGATTGGCTGCGATGTTAGTATAAATTTCAAGGATGAAGTTTTTATTAGGTGGGGAGAGCTATAAGACCCATATCCTAGTTAATATTGTTCCTTTAACTCCCTCGATCCTTCTCGTTGAATTTCAGCAACCTGTGACCTATAATCAACGTTTGCGCGTGACCCTAAGTCGAATTCTGTAGATTTGAGTCGGCTTAATCCAAGACTTGTACTATTTCGACCGCACTGTCCTTGCGGTTCCAACGTCGTGTCTTGCATACCGATCCGATACCCTGGCAGAGAGACGTAGGCTGCGTTCAGTTTGAGGAAAACACCACGCGTTTGTAATCCCAAGAGAATCTCTACAACATGTCCTATCAATCAATCAATCAATCAATCAATCAATCATCTCATGTCAAGTACAAGAGTAACCCATGCTTTCTTTCTCCCTAAGTTAAGCAACTACTAAGTTAACTCTCAAGTCAAGTACACTATCACCTCACATCTATTACCTCTCCCTTACAACCACCATTCTCTCTCTCTTTCATAACACATTTTCCAAGCCATTCCAAGAGAAAAAAATGGACATCCAAGCATCCGAAGTGAGAGAAAAGTGAGTGTTGTGTGGCCCACTTCCTACCCTAAAATCCTTTATCCTAGCCCTCTATCTCTCATCACCTTCCATCAAAGAGAAGCACAAGGAGATCGGCGTTCCATTGGACCAAGAAGATCGATCGGTGGGTGCTTTATAGGCTAAATTTTTATGTTTTGATGATGGGCCAAGCGAGGCCTACCGATCGATGGTATGGATCTCATTTTGGACCCTAGATGTGGCCGATGGCCCATCTTGATGCTCATGATCATTCCATGATGGGGCCATTCTCCATGGACCCTATCGTGTTATTTATTTTTCTTGCATAAATAAGGTCATCTACACCTTTCATTTTGGTGGAGAAGGAATCTCCACTGTTGATTTGATTTGGTGGGCTCACATGTATTGGGACCCACTTGATGTATGATTGAATGCTTGAAAAGGAGGGCCCATAGTGTCGAGGTCCCTCCATCACATGTCTCTCTCTCTCTCTCTCTCTCTCTCTCTCTCTCTCTCTCTCTCTCTCTCTCTCTCCCCCTCTCTTTCATTTTTTCCCATTGTATATGATGATGTGGCGTGTGGCCCACCCGGATAGACCACACCATGAAGCTTGTATTTTATCCAAGCCATCTGTTGGTAGGGCCCACTTTATATATGTGTTGTATCCACACCATCCACCATTTGGTGGCCCACCTGAGCAAGGCCCACCTTATACACGTGTGAGCCCAAATCGTCCAGTTTCCAGGGACGCTGAACGTTAACCGGAAACACAAATATTAGCTTTGGTTCAAAGCTATTGGGAAGGGTTGTCCATGTAAGCCCCACCTTAATGTATGCACCCAATCCACGCCGTCCATTTCATTACCCAGCCCATTTTAGATGTTGAGCTGAAAAATGAACCCAATCAGATTTTCTAGCGGGCCATAGCATAGAAAATATTGATTTTTACCATTAAAATTTGACTGGGACCCACCTTGAGCCAAAATATACTAAATATTATGCTTGTTTAGTCGGTCTTAAGCCATGAAATGCAATGGCTGAAGTGGATAGACCTGATGCTGGCCCCACATGCGAAAAACCTCAAAATACATTATTTTCAAAAAAATAAATAGCAGTAACAGGCGCTACTGCTGCAGGGACCAGAGGACGCCACGTAGCGTCTTGCTGCACTGTAGCACCACGAAAACCAGGGGTCGGGTAGAAACCCAACTCTCGAGTTCCAGAACATCACTTATGCAACATTTTCAATAGTGGATGAATGTCGTCGGTAACAGTACGTAAAACATGAGGTGGATTAAGCCAAAACAACATATCATACTCCTGAGACAGTTAAATTAGTAAGCGGAAGAATGTGATAGATACATAAAATATATAAATGATTGTAAGTCTCCAGAGTGTGAACATGTTACCAGGTTAACTAAATACATATATACTCCAAAATAAAAAGTAAAGAATATACATGAGTGATCTAAAAATATAAAATTACAAGTGTCATGGCATCTAATCAACCTCCCTGTAATCCCGTCCATCAAAACACGGAGGAGAAGTCCCCCTCAGCATCATACAAGTCCAGCTCCGCTCCACAAGCAACGCCCTCATCTGAAACTAAAATAGGGACTGGTGGGTGTCCGGAACACTATCCCGTAACGTGGAAGTGAGTAGCTAACTCAGTGGAATCATAGAACAAAGATTAATATGTTATCAAATCCATCACGCGATAATGATAAAGCAAACAAAACAAACATTCCTAAATACTGTGATTAATGCATGGGTGAAATGACATGATGGATGCCCTCACCGACATACTCCCTCATGCGACACCATCTGCGTCTGCGGCATGCTTTCTTCCCACAGTGCTCCACATCTTCCAGGCACATGCAGTGCGACGTGGATATGATTACCGAGATATTATTAGTCCATTTCATATAGCAGGATTGGGAAACTAAGGTACCTCTCTTATATCAATACCCAAACAATGATACTGTCTAGGGTCATCACTCCTAGTAATCTCATACGATGATATATTTCTAGGTCACTGCAAGGGCTGTCAGGGCTGTTGCACGCACTCGTTGCTCTGCTCCCCCATCACCTTATCAATAGAGGCCTAGTTTATATCCTTAAGACTGCATCAGAACTCGTCGTCCCCATGCGGTGTCAGGATAAACTCAAGGTCACTACAAAGGGCTGCCAGGGCTATTGCTCGCACTCGTTGCTCCACTCCCCCATCACCTTATCAATGTAGCCCGACAGCAAGAATATAGTATCTCATACCACCATAATCTGCCTAGAGTAGGGTGCTCACTGGTCACTACGGGGAGGTTTTTGGCCCCAGCGTAAGCCGACAGCTCGACCACGGTGTCCCATACCACCATGCCCGGCTCATGAGTCTTAGGGGATCGAGGTACCAAGGTTAGAGGGGCTTTCCAATGGTAAGTTTAGTACCCCAGGTTCAAGAAGTTATGACGAATACAAGGTGAACATACAATGGTCAGTCGGGTTACTTGATGAGTCCGACTAGCACAAGCGCATCTCAAGCTGAGTGACATGAAGTGCATGAAACACTTCGTGTGGCCTAACCACTGCCGCCTGCCCAAAACACGACTCGCGTTCATCGATGCGTCCTTCGTGGTAAATAGAAGCCAACCACGAATTTGATCCATTACTGACTGCCTGGACTAGGATATAGCTCAAGCATTTGTAAATCAACATCAGCTATCATATGAGAGTAACAGAAATGAAGTACAACCCATACAAGCAAGAATATAGTGTCCCATACCACCATAATCTGCCCAGAGTAGGGTGCTCACTGGTCACTACGGGGAGGTTTGTGGCCCCAACATAGGCCGACAGCTCCATACCATGTCCGGCTCATGAGTCTTTATGGATCAAGGTA
Source organism: Magnolia kwangsiensis (assembly GCA_037074715.1). Classification (NCBI taxonomy): domain Eukaryota; kingdom Viridiplantae; phylum Streptophyta; class Magnoliopsida; order Magnoliales; family Magnoliaceae; genus Magnolia; species Magnolia kwangsiensis. The sequence goes on along the minus strand of CM073577.1, from coordinate 78,207,141 downwards.
TCATGGTTAACAGGATTTTTCAATGGTAAGTTTAGTACCCTAGGTTCAAGCAGTTATGACGAATACAAGGTGAACATACAATGGTCAGTCGGGTTACTTGATGAGTCTGAGTAGCGCGAGCGCACGTCGAATCGACCGACATGAAGTGCACAAGCACTTCGTGTGGCCTAACCACTGTCGACGACTCTAGTACGACTCGAGTTCATCATACACATCCTTCATGGTGAATAGAATCCCACCACGAATTCTAAACTGTTACCGACTACCTGGACTAGAGTATAGCCCCAAGCACATGTAATGTGAATCAATAATCATATGAGAGAGACAGAATTGAAATACAAGAAATTCCAGCATGTTATAACATACATCATAAGCAGTTAACCATACACGAGTACTTCACACATAAGGTAATTAATTGAAATACAACAAGTATGGAGGAATTCATGTACATCATCAAATCAGTTGAGAATCCAATCTCAATGCTAATCTAGAACACCATTAACTCAACACGTACCAATACTTACATTTATACAAACACTTAGACTACACAACTTCAACGTACTTGATGTATGTTGATTTCAACGTATAATATGACAAATCCTTATAACAAGATGTTTAATACACAACAATCATGTTCTTACATTCAATACATAAGGCAGGCATAAATCATATTGATTTAGGCATTTTAACAAACACTTAGTCTACACACATTAGTCTACATAACATATGTCGGCCAATATGTGCATTAGGGCGAATCTCTTCGCCAAACAGATCATACACGCATAACTAGTATAGGTACATGACAAATACTCATGGAAATTATATCGGCGAAATACGTATGTATACGGTATTTCCTACAAATACCTAAAATATCCTAAATCTCATATTCTTTGTACGTATTCGAAATGAAAAAAGGACAGCATGTTCTACATGTAAAACAGCATCCTTATCAGCAATCTACCATTAAACGACATTGAAAGCTTTGAAAACAGGTAATCTAAGCGTCTAAGATCCACACCTTAAACTAGAAATGCGTATTCGTTAGGACTCAGATGATGTGTCTTCGCCAACGAAAGATACGCCACCTATGACAAGAAAAAGGTTAGCTAGAACTCTTCTACAACTTTTCTAAGCTTCAAATCAGATTAGGGTTAGGGTTTTCTTACCTAGAACGAAACCAGAATCGCCGGAATAACGATGCAGGTAGGTGGCTTTGGCACGTAGAGCAGCAGGAAAGAATCCCAGGAGAAAGCCCCAACTTCTCCCTCACTTTCCCTCTCTTTTCTCTCTTCTCTCTCCAAATTTGTATAGAATGAAAGAGCAAGGGTTTAAGCCCTCTTTATAAATCCAAAAACGATGAAAATAGACTTGGGGCCAAGGTATACTTATTTTATAACCAAAGTGGGCTTGTTCTGATCCAACGGAGCATTTCTGGAAGTCCTGTTACTAAGTGCAGTCGGACTTAAGCTCTCTAACATAGGATCTAGGTCAGACAGATTTTTCAGTCCGGTCGGATTTCCAGATCGACCGTGGCGGACCAGTTTCAGTTTGACGGCTACCGGTACTCGATCAGGGCCACAAGTGCGTTGACATGTAAGGGCCACCTATCCTGATCCGAGGATAAAATTTGATCAAATTCTGACGGTCATAACACTTAGAAAATGTCACGTAAGTGACACGTGCCGGATTTCATAAATTATTTTAATTTCTAACATTTCTCACACTCTTCACTCTGGACTCAAGAAAATCGTCGTGGGACATCATCTGGACTTGATTTTTGAGGTGATTGTCAAGTCCAACTAGGCAGTCAGGATTGTCTAAGTTCGGGGTAATCGGACTTCCGACGTGCGGTCAAGAGCCGATACAAAGTTTCAAGGTGCTCCCGAGAGCAATCGGGAATAGAGTTTGATCCTACATTTTACGGTATTGTAGCGTCACCTATCCTACACGTTTTGACTCTAACAGATCATATTGAAAGTGATTGGTGAGAATTTCATAGGCCATCTAGTGCAACGCTAGTCAATTCTCGTTAGATTTCTAAAGGAAGCAGCCTTTATTGATTTTTGTTTGAGATGAGATTTGAAGGGTGGAGTGGGGGTGCTTGGAAACGGAAGAAGGAAGAGTTTGGAGGGGTGGTTTTTTCCAAAAATCAGACATTTGGGAGAGAAAGGAGAGCTTGGGGGGGTCACTTTATGAAGGAAGTACCTGATCGGGGAGGTTTTAAGGGATGACCCACACCTCAGGGGGCCACCCTAAAACCCAAACACCTCCGGCCCGAAGGCCTGACCAAATGGGGCCCGTTGTACGGCGAAGCCTCGCCGAACCGGCGAGGTCCTTGTTGACCAAAGTCAAATCGGACGAGAGCCGGCCTATGGGGCATGCTCCCCCTGTCCCCTAGGTCCCAAATGTATGTGCGGCCCACCTTAGATCATTGTGGATTAGCATGGGTAGGCCCACGACTCTGTTTCACACTATTTCGGGTCATTTTGCCAATCAAAATTAGTTTATGCATCATGTAGCATATGATTTTGGGGTAGGAGAGGCTAATCCATCCAACTAACCCATTTATTCCATGAGATTCCATGATTGGAATGATCGAAAGTCCAATTTATACATATATTTACTATTGTAATAAATTTTTTCTTAAGCATGATTCTCCATCATTTACACACTAGGATTTATGTCTAGTGTGAAAGGACTTAGAAAAAGTTGAAGAATGGGATGGTAAAAAGAGAGATTCTGAAGGAATTGGATGAAAAGGGGTTTCAGGCCTTGAAACTAAGTGTAAGGGTTGTGGTTGACCTACCACCTAAGGACATTCATTTCTAGGTTTGGAATGAAATGAAACATGGCCTAAACCCTTCGATTGACAGTCTAGAGGTGATTTGGGGTCGTTGGGCGTGATCAGGAATGTGCACGGACTCGATCTCGGTGACCGTTTACAGTGAGTTTTATTTTAAGTATAGTTCTTCACTATTTAAACTTGAGGATTCGTGTCTAATATGAAAGTACTTAAAGAAGTTGAAGAATGAGGTGGTGAAAGGTGAGAGTTTGAAGGAAATGGGTTGAAAAGTGATTCTTTGGGATTGAGCTTTGAGAGTGTTATAGTTGACCCATTGCCTAAGGACGTCTAACTCCAGGTTGGAAAAAATCCGGGGTGTTACATGCACTCTTGTGTAGGTGGACAGACAAGCAAGGACCCACGGTCCCAGCCGTGGTCCCCACCATGACAGGTGTTGATAATCAACACCATGCATTTGTTGGGTCCCCTCTGACTAGTGGGCCACCCCAAAAATTAGTTGTATGTGGGACTCAGGTGGGCCACACCACAAGAAACAGTGTTGATTGAACATCTGCCATTGAAACCCTTTTGGGTGAAGCGGAAGTTTTGGATTATTAAGAAATTTGTTTTTCCTCTGCATCCAGGTTAGTGTGACCCTGTTAAACCGCTTGGACAACAAATAAACACTATGGTGGGCCACACGTGTGGAGCCCACCATGAAGTAAGTGTTTTATCTACGCCCGCCCGCCCCTTATATATGGCTGCGTGTAACGCCCGTGAAAAATCCATACTTGGACTCGAGTACCAACTCGACCAGAAATCTCGTAGGAATAATTCCTTTACAAAATAAGTGTAAGTTAGCTAGCACAACGCTAGAGTAGCTGGAAAATAGTCTCTGATCACTTTAAATACGTTCTACAAGACCCAAATCGAGTAGAACCAATGACTCTATAATACTCTATAACCTCGGATCAAACTCTAAGCAAGTTTGTTCTCTAGACCACTTTGAAACTTTGTATTGGATCTAGACCGCGCGTCAAAAGTCCGATACCTACAATCTTAGACAGTTAGAACTGTCCAGCTGGACTTGACAATCATTTCGAAAATCAAGTCCAACCGATAATCACAGGCTATTTCATTGAGCCCGGACTGAAGAGAGTGCGAATAGGGACAGATTTAGAATTTGAAATTCAAATCTGGCACACGACTTGACGTGTCAGTATTAAGCGTTCTGACAGTCAGAATTCAGTCAGATTACACCCTCGGATCAGGAAAAATTTCTATTTCATATCATGAGACTTGTAGCCCTGATCTACGTGCGGTGACTGCTGAACTGAAACTGGTCCGCCACGCGCGATCTGCGAACCCTGCCGGACTGAAAACTTAATGCGTGCTAGATCCTATATGCATGAGCTTACGTCCGATCGCGTTCGGCCAGGGGACCACCAGAAATGGTCTTTTGGACCGAAACAGCCCCGATTTGGTTATGCACTAAGTGAACTTTGTTCCTGAGCCTATTTTGGGCATTTTTAAGCTTATAAAAGGGGTTGAAACCCTCACTTCTCTCTCCCATCCGAATTTAAGAGAAACCCTAGATTGGGAGAGAGAAAAGGTGAGAGTTTGTGAGAGAGATTGGAGGAGAATTTTTCCGCCTTTACACCACCTGTTGCACGTCCCTAAGCAACACACTTCCATCACTCAGCCGGCAATTCCTCCGCATTTTCAGGTAAGAACTAACCCTAGAAGTTACTGATTTGAGGATTACTAGGATTCATAGCATGTTAGTTGACGTAACTCGTAAATTAGGTTCTCTTATCGCCATAGACGAAGCGTATACGCTCCGTTCGAATTCACGCATCCATAAGAGATAAGGTAAGGATTTTAGACGCTTTGATTGATGCTTTCAAATGCTTTCAATGTCGATTAATAGTAGATTATCGACGGCATCACCGTTTGACATGTACAACATGCAATCCGTTTCCTGTTTCGTAAATTAACGAAGAATATGAGATTTAGGGCATTTTAGTCATTTATAGGAAGTATTGATTTCATTCATATTTTGCTGATGTGATTGACATGATTTGTTATCGCATTAGAATGTTTGGAATACGTGCATAATTACTTTGGCGAAGAGATTCGCCTAAATGCGCACTTTGGGTCGACATACTATATGTAGACTTAAGTGTGTAGTGTATGTATTTGTATAAATGCTTGTATTAGTATGTATTGAATTAAATGGTGTTATGAATTAGTTTGAGGCTGATTTCTCAATTAATATGCTGACATAAACGATTTCTTACATGTTGACTATATGCATGATTTCATTATATGCATGAAATGAATGTGCTTGGAAGATTTACTTAAGTTGTATGTTATAACATGTGTTAACATGCTCTCATGGTTGTAGTTCAATTCCAATACTCTCATATGATTTGCTGATATGATTCCATAATTGTTTGGGACTAGACTTAGTCCAGGCAGTCGGTAACCGAGCGAATTCGTGGTTGGCTTATCTTGGCCACGAACGACGCGTCGATGAACGCGAGCCGTGTTTTGGAGTTGGCGGCAGTGGTTAGGCCACACGAAGTGTTTTACGCACTTCATGTCGTTCGACTTGAGGTGCGATCGCGCTAGTCGAGCCCGTCAAGTAACCCGACTGGCCGTTGTGTGTTCACCCTGCATGAGTCATAACTGCTTGAACCTAGGGTATTGAACTTACCATTGTAAACCCTATTAACCATGGTACCTTGATCCACGAAGACTCATGAGCCGGGCATGGTGGTATGGGACACCGTGGTCGAGTTGTCGGCCTACGCTGGGACCACAAACCTCCCCGTAGTGACCAGTGAGCACCTAGTCTCGTGAGCAGATTATGGTGGTATGAGACACTATATTCTAGCTGTCGGCCTACACTGATCAGGCGACGAGTCCTTTGTAGTGACTGCGAGCGTATTCTGAGTCTACGGGAGGCGACGACCCTTCAGTAGCAGTAGAGTACAGTAGGCCTGTATTGATAAGGTGATGGGGGAGCGGAGCAATGAGTGCGTGCAACAGCCCTGGCAGCCCTTGCAGTGACCTACAAAATATACATCGTATGAGATTACTAGGAGTGACGACCCTAGACAGGGTCTGTGTTGGGATTGATATAAGGGAAGTACCTTAGTTTCCTAATCCTGTTGTTTGAATGGATTAATAACAATTCAGAAATCATATCACCATTACATTGCATGTGCATAGAAGATGTGGAGCATTGAGAGGGATGCACACATGCCGCCTACGAAGATGGTGCCGTATGAGGGAGAATGTCGGTGAGGGCATCCATCATGTCATGTCATATTGCATTAACAACAGTATTAGGATTGTCTGATTTACTGCTTTACTATTATCGCATGAATGATTTGTGAACATGCTAATCTTTGCTCTATGATTCCACTGAGTTGATCACTCATTCCCACGTTACGGGATGGTGTTTGCAACACCCACCAGACCCTGTTGTAGATGCAGGTGATGCTGAGATCCAGGAGGCAGAGCCAGACTCTGACGAGGACCAGAACGAGTTCTCGTACATGTAGTATCACGATGGCTTTGCTTAGGTGACCTGGGTTGATGGGACTTCAGTGGGACTATTTTGAACATTTGATTTTGTTCATGTATATGTATATGAGACTCAGTGATGTTGTAACACCCTGAAAATCGGGGGTCGTGTATAAACTCAACTCCCGAGTTCCAGACCATCACTTATGCAACAAAAATGGTTATGATTCATTGTTGTCTGATTTAAAGCATTCACATGAGTAAAAGTATACCAAAACTGCAATTCATACTTCAGATCCAGTGATAAGAGCAAGCGGAAGATTAAACAATATATATATCACTGTATGGAAAAACAAAGTAAATCTCATCTGTCTCCAAAGTATGACTACATCTCTGAGCCTCATATACATACAAATGAACAAAAATAAAGTGTTCAAAATAGTCCCACTGAAACCCCATCGATCCAGGTCGCCTACGGGAAGCCGTCGTGATACTGCATATACGAGAACTCATCCTGGTCCTCGTCGATCTCCGACTCCACCTCCTGGATCTCGGCCTCACCGGCATCTACAACAGGGTCTGGTGGGTGTTGCAAACACCATCCCGTAACGTGGGAATGAGTGATCAACTCAGTGGAATCATAGAGCAAAGATTAGCATGTTCACAATTCAATCACGCGATAATAGTAAAGCAGTAAATCAGACAATCCTAATACTGTTGTTAATGCAAGATGATATGACGTGATGTATGCCCTCACCGATGATCACCCTCACGCGGCAACATCTTACGACCGCGGCATGCCACACTCCCTAGAGTGCTCCACATCTTCCAGGCACATGCAATGCTATGATGATATGATTTCCAAGTTGTTATTAGTCCATTCAAACAGAAGGATTGGGAAACTAAGGTACTTCCCTTGTATCAATCCCAACACAGATCCTGTCTAGGGTCGTCACTCCTAGTAATCTCATACGATGTATATTTCGTAGGTCACTGCAAGGGCTGCCAGGGCTGTTGCTCGCACTCGTTGCACCGCTCCCCCATCACCTTATCAATACAGGCCTACTGTACTCTACTGCAACGGAAGGGTCGTCGCCTCCCGTGGACTCAGAATATGCTCGCGGTCACTACAAAGGGCTCGTCGCCTGATCAGTGTGGGCCGACAGCTAGAATATAGTGTCCCATACCACCATAATCTGCTCACGAGTCTAGGTGCTCACTGGTCACTACGGGGAGGTTTGTGGCCCCAGCGTAGGCCGACAGCTCGACCACGGTGTCCCATACCACCATGCCCGGCTCATGAGTCTTCGTGGATCAAGGTACCATGGTTAACAGGGTTTACAATGGTAAGTTCAGTACCCTAGGTTCAAGCAGTTATGACACATACAAGGTGAACATACATCGGCCAGTCGGGTTACTTGACGGGCTCGACTAGCGCGATCGCATCTCAAGTCGAACGACATGAAGTGCGTAAAACACTTCGCGTGGCCTAACCACTGCCGCCAACTCTAAACACGAATCACGTTCATCGACGCGTCATTCGTGGCTATGACTAGTCAGCCACGAATTCGCTCGGTTACCGACTGCCTGGACTAAGTCTAGTCCCACACATCTATGGAATCACATTAGCAATATATGTAAAGGTATTGGAATTGAAATATAATCATATGAGCATGTTAACACATGTTATAACACTCAACTTAAGCAAATCTTCAAGCCATACTTTCCATGCATGTAATGGAATCATGCATAAGGTCAACATGTAGGAAATCATTTAGGTCAGCATATTAACCAAGAAATCAATCTCAAACTACTACATAACATCATTTAATTCAATACATACTAATACAAGCATTTATACAAACACATACACTACACACTTAAGTCTACATATAGTATGTCGACCCAAAGTGCGCAACTAGGCGAATCTCTTCGCCGAACTAATTATGCAAGCATTCCTAACTCCCTAATGCGACGACAAACCATGTCAATCACGTCAGCAAAATATGCATGTAGACCGTACTTCCTACAAATGACTAAAATGCCCTAAATCTCATATTCTTCGTTAATTTACGAAACAGGAAACGGAGAGCATGTTGTACATGTCAAACGGCGATACCGTCGATAATCTACTATTAAACGACATTGAAAGCGTTGTAAACCGTCAATCAAAGCGTCTAAAATTCTCACCTAGTCTCTTACGGAAGCGTGATTTTGAACGGAGTGTGTACGCTTCGTCTACGGCAGTAGGACAACCTGATTTACGAAATACGTTAGCTAACACGCCCTAAATCTAGATAAACCCTAAATCAGCAAGTTCTAGGGTTGTTTTGTACCTGAAAGAACGGAGAAATCACCAGCCAGGTGATTGGGAAGAGTTGCTGAAGCAGCAGCAATCGGCAGCTCGGAAGCGGGAAAAATCCCTTCCAATCTCTCTCTCAAACTCTCTCTCCTTTTCCTAGGGTTTGCAATTTTCGGATGGGAGAGAGAAATGAGGGTTTCAACCCCTTTTATAAGCTTAAAAACGTCGAAAATAGGCTCCAGAACGAAGTTTACTTGGTGCCTATCCATTTCGGGGCTGTTTCGGTCCAAAAGCTGCTTTCTGGTGGTCCCCTAGTTGATTGCGATCAGACTTAAGCTCATGCGTACCAGATGTAGCACGTATTAAGTTTTCAGTCTGGCAGGGTTCGCAGATCGCACGTGGCGGACCAGTTTCAGTTCAGCGGTCACCGCACATAGATCAGGGCTGAAAGTCTCATGATAATAAATAGAAATTTTTCCTGATCCGAGGGTGTAATCTGGATGAATTCTGACGGTCAGAACGCTTAATACTGACGCGTCAAGTCGTGTGCCAGATTTGAATTTGAAATTCTAAATCTGTCCCTATTCGCGGTCTCTTCAGTCCGGGTTCAACGAAATAGACTGTGATTATCGGTTTGACTTGATTTTCAAGATGATTGTCAAGTCCAGCTAGGCGGTTCTAACGGTCTAAGATAGGAGGTATCGGACCTTCGACGCGTGGTCTAAATCCAATACAAAAATTCAATGTGGTCCAGAGAACAGACCTGCTTAGAGTTTGATCCGAGGTTATAGAGTATTGTAGAGTTGTTTGTTCTACTCGATTTGGGTCTTGTAGAACGTATTTAAAGTGATCAGGGACTATTTTCCAGCTACTCTAGCGTTGCGCTAGCTAACTTACGCTTAATTTTCTATGGAATTTAATTCTACGCGATTTCGGGTCTAATTAGTGCTCGGACCCAAGTACGGATTTTTCACGGGTGTTACAGATGTATTCATACTTTAGAGACAGATGAGATCTACTTTGTTTTTCCTTACAGTGATATATATATTGTTTAGTCTTCTGCTTGCTTTATCACTAGATCTGGAGTATGAATTGCAGTTTTGGTATACTTTTACTCATGTAAATGCTTTAACTCAGATAACATTGAATCATAATCATTTTTGTTGCATAAGTGACGGTCTGGAACTTGGGAGTTGAGTTTATACATGACCCCCGATTTTTAGGGTGTTACAAGTTGGTATCAGAGCATGAATAAAAGTATACTAGGCCTGGGTTATGGTCACGCGATGTACGTTGTCACTTCCTTTGACTTTGGTGGGTGTGAGAAGGGTCTAGAAACACTTTTAGGATCGCAGATTCGCCAATAGGCGAAGACTATTTGAATTGATCGCGTGATCGAGTCCGTAACGCATCTAGGGTCGCGTAAAGCAACCCTAATAGCTCCTAGGTTGTAGGTGAGTGGGTTGAGATGTTCTTTGAATGATTCTAAACCCATAAATATGAATCCTTGGGCCGTGGGACAACCACGACCCCTGTATTCAATCGTCAAGGCTTAAAAATCCCGTTTCACCAAAAATCTTCAAAATTCTTCCTCTCACCACTCCAATACTCAATTATTTCTTATCCTTTTCATGTTAGGTATCAATCATAATATGAAAATAACATAAAATCATACTTTCACAAAATTTTATAGTGAATAGTAAAATTTTATGAAAAATGGCCATAAGGCCATTCTAACTTCGCTTTATTTAGCAACTAATGGGCTAGATGGATGTACTAAATCCTTCTACCCCAAAATCATATGCTACATGATATGGTTTTGTATTCGGGATTACAGATTGGCCCTGGAAAGCTCCGAACTCATGTTTGGGCCTATATAGGTCAAAATATAATGAACCAAGGTGGGGCCCATAGTTATTTGGGGTCCCTGGACCATGGGGGACCAAACCCATGTGGTCCCATCACCCGACCAGGGAGATGGTCGGCGATGCCATCGCCGATCCGACAATGCATCGCTGGCCACTGTGGTCCGTTGGATGTGTGCTCTGAGATCTAGGGGTATTTTGGGTACTACACACCCCCCATGTGTGGTTCGTGTGTAGAAAATCCCAAAATCATGCACTTACTTCACAAACAGCCCTTCCCATAGCTCCATTCTCATTTTTCAGCTTCTATCTCCAAAATTCGTGATTCCAAACCACCCCTAAATCCATCCTTGGCCAAAAACGATCACACTCCATCATTCCTTTGAAGTTGGCAGCCCTCCCTCTTGAAGATTTCGTCGTTTGGAGCTTTAAAAACCCCCAAATCGAGCTGAAATCGTGAGGTGCTCCATTCCCCTTTTTCAATCTCATTTTTCCTTGAAAATACATCCTAGGGAAGCTTGAAGCATCCCTCTACAACGCCTAGATCTCCCTTTTCTAGTTTAGACAGCCATTTCTTGACATTTTCTTCATTTTTCATGGCTTTTGTTGAAGCCATTTTAGCCTTTTGTCACTCTCCACCATCCTATCTTTGATGGGTAAAAGAAAAGCCGCAATGGATGAGGCTGGGCCAAGTCTCCCTGCTCAATCAAGAAGACAGCGGGGTGGTGCCGCAAGTTCAAGCACCATCGTAGGTCCAACCACAACCCGAGAGTTCCATACAAAGCGGGATTTAGATCCCCATACTCAACTTGGGCGAGTGATTCTAGCTGAGATGCCTCACGACCAATACACTGATCGCAAAGTGTTGTTTGAGGAGGACGTGGAAGGACGACTATTTGGCAAATTTCTGTTGTTCGAGCACATTGAAGCTGCGCATTGGGGTCCGATCTTTGAAGCTCGCGCTCGTGCTAATGTGAGCACCGTTCGTGCCTTCTACGCTCGTATCCAGAATCCTACCTTGGAGCCATTGCAATTCAAAATTCCTTTTGGTAGGGATCGGATGGCTACGATCGATGTGCGGCTGATTGCGCGACTTCTGAACGTGCCTCTTGGTGATGTTCATCCTAGTGAGAAGAATTTGAGGAGTAAGCGTGAGAGAGATCGTCGTACCAAGTTTCTATGCGGTAAATTGGTTTCATGGCAGCCTAATAATAGCCTCAAGGTGACTCACATGTTTGATGATTTGCGTCTGCTGCACCATATCTGTACGTTCAATGTGTATCCCAGGTCGACAAATCGCATTGAGTGTAAGCGCCTTATGGTTGATTTCTTGTATCTGGTGGCCCAGGGAGAGAATGTATGTATGGCCACTTTCATCTTGCTACAGATAATCCTCATAGAGAAGTCAAGAAAAACGTTCGAATCGCTTCCTTTTGGCCGACTGATATGCAAGATCGCGCTTGAGTTTGCTTACAGACTTGGGTCGGAATTGCCAATTTTGATTCATAGCATTGATGAGTCGACTATGGTCAAGATGAAGATTGGGTCTCAGTACCATGAGAATCAGCTTGAGGAGGATAGCGAGGATGACTTTGATGATGAAGAGGATCCAAGTGAAGGAGAACCTAGAGCAGAAGTTCAGGAAGAAGTCCAGGAAGAGGAAAAAGAGGAGGCTCAAGATACAGATGAGAGACCTCCTCCTTTTGTTCAGGCTACTGGCGATGATCGCATTGCCCGGATTGAGGAGAGCCAGATTGCCTTGCGAAGGGAAGTTCAAGAACTTCGCGCTGAAGTCGAGGATGCCAAGGCCGTTACGAAAAGGAAATTCGGTAAGGTGACTCGCACCTTGAAGGCGATCCTGTGTTGCTTGCAGGATAAGGGTGCTCCTCCTCCGTCACCCGACTCAGACTAGCGAGATCTATGATGTTGTTATTAGTAGTTAGTCATTTCCTGCTTTGAGTTGTGTAAGCCTGATAAGGCTAGTTCTTTGCTTATGTTGCTGTTGTAATTTTAACCGTCTTAGTTCCCATGTATTTCTCGTCATGATGCTTGTAAGGATATATCCCTTATATTGTGACAATTTTGATTAAATGAAATGCGTGGAATGCTTTTGACTCTTGTGTGAATGATTGCAGTGTATTTGTGCTATTGAGACTGACAAGGTTGCGCCCTATTTTGAATATAGGGAATGCCACAGAAGTTTACACGGAGCACAGCTCGGCTTTCATTGAGTGAGCCTATGATCAGGCTCCTTCGCAGTCTGATGCACATGCGTACCCTACTGTGGGCCCGATTCCTGAGATAGTGCGTGCGTCTCATCCTACTGCTGGTCCTACATATGGACCACCGCCGTTCACACCGCCAGTCAGAGAGCCTTACCGTGCGTCTACTTTGACACAGCACACGCCACAGCCTGCTCCTCCTCCAGACAGATTTGAGCAGATGATGGCCATGATGCAGCAGCAGCAGAAGCTCCTGACTACCATTGTGGGGACATTAGCCCAGGGTGGGGGTGTGACTCCACCTGCACCACCTGCGCATCCAGCTGAGGATGCTGATACCTACGCCCAGGATGAGGGCATGGCTCATCCTGTACCATCTGCTTACCCTACGGGGAATGCCGCAGATACACGGGGCTTATTAGAGCGATTTCAATGCTTACGGCCTCCCACTTTTACGGGTTCTCATAGACCCGAGGAGGCCGAGTATTGGCTCGACCGTGTGTCAAAGATATTGCGGATGCTTCATTGCACAGAGGCTGAGTAGGTAGAGTTGGCTACGTTCCTGTTTGAGAGAGAGGCCAGCTTGTGGTGGGACAGCATATTGCGGACCGTTGCAGCCGATTTTATATGGACATGGGCAGCGTTCGAGTTCCGCTTTCACGAGAAGAATTATCCCCAGACGTACAGGCATGACCGGGAGAATGAGTTTCTCCGCCTCAGACAGGGAGGCATGACAGTTATGGAGTATGAGCATCGGTTCACGGAGTTGGGCAAATACATCCCGACTATTTTGGCTGATGAGCAGATGCGCATACGGCACTTTTCAGAGGATTTGTGACCGGATATTCGGTCGAAGATGTGCTGCGTGAGCATTCCCTCCTATGCGGAGTTGATTTACATGTCTATGCGGGCAGAGCAGGATGTGGATCGACTTGCGCGATCTCGTGGCCCTGTTGCTCCTAGGCCACGACTAGACATGTAGGACAGGCCCTTCGCGGGCAAGATGCCTCGCGTCGACCCTCCTACTCGGGCTACAGCGCCAGCACCATCGTTTCGGCGCCCTGAGTTATCATGTACATACTGCGGGAGGACAGGCCATTCAACTCAGAGTTATTTTGCCCGGATGCGGGATAGTGGATTCTCGCCGCCGCAGAAGATTGACCGTGCACGTCCACAGGTGATATCAGCACCGCCTATATGATTAGCTCCTGCGCACCCTTCCTTCAGACCTCCGGTATCACAGATCAGACAGCCTCCACGGCCCATGACGTAGCGGCCGAACCGGCCACAGCAGGCACGGGTTCATGCATTGACAGCTGAGGCAGTTGCGACACCGACTTCTTAGAATTCGGCCTTCGAGGTCATTGCCCATATTGGAGGTACTCCTATTCTCGTGATGGTGGACACTGGTTCCACGATTTCTTTGATATCACGTGCTATAGTCAGGCGTCTTGGGCTACAGACCATTACTATGGACGAGGTGCGAGTTTATACAGCTCACGGGTCCTTTACAGATGCCACCCAGATGTGTGAGGGTTGTTTGGTGGATCTGGGAGGCAAGATGATAGCTTTAGATCTCGTCGTCGACCCCACTCTGGTTTATCTCGACGTCATTCTTAGCATGGATTGGTTGACTGCAGCGAGGGTCGAGATTGACTGCTAGACTCGTATAGTGACTGCGTACGAGCCAGAGGGTGCATCTTTCACATTTCCAGTGCAAATAAATCTCCCTTTCCGCATACTTAGTTACGCTACTTTATTGCGCGACGCTGGTGCCCAGATACTTGAGCATACGCTAGTCGTTTTCTGAGTTCGGGGATCTGTTCAGGAAGATCCCTGGTTTATCGCCCCGACGAGAGATTGATTTTACTATCGATCTGGTTCCTGGTTCCTCGCCCGTCTCACTGCCGACGTATCGTATGGCACCGTGTGAGATGGAGAGTTGAGGACGCAGATTGATGGTCTGCTAGAGCTTGGCCTTATACGGCCTAGTGTGTCTCCTTGGGGAGCACCGGTTCTCTTCGTAAGGAAGAAGGACGGTTCGATGCGATTGTGTATTGATTATCGCAGGCTGAATCAGATCACGGTGAAGAACAAGTACCCTTTACCCTGGATCGATGACTTGTTTGATCAGTTGAGAGGAGCGCAGTACTTCTCGAAGATTGATCTTCAGTCAGGATATCATCAGTTGCGCGTCAGGGATGAGGACGTGCAGAAGACAGCATTCAGGACCAGTTTTGGCCACTACGAGTTCCTCGTGATGTCGTTCGGTCTCACGAACGCACCAGCCGTGTTCATGGATCTGATGAACCGGGTATTTCAGCCTTTCCTCTATCGATTCGTCATTGTATTCATTGACGACATTTTGGTGTACTCCAGGAGTGGAGAGGAGCATGAGGAGCATTTGCGTTTGGTCCTGGATACTCTCAGACAGCATCAGTTGTTCGCACAGTATAAGAAGTGCGACTTCTGGAAGCAGGAAGTGAAGTTCCTGGGACACGTGGTGTCTAAGGATGGCATGGCAGTTGACCTGTCTAAGGTAGTGCGGTTCAGGACTGGGAGCAGCCTGGTTCTGTCACTGAGGTGAGGAGTTTCTTGGGTCTCGCTGGATACTATTGGTGCTTCATACAGGACTTCTCGAAGATCGCGAGACCCTTATCTCAGTTGACACGGAAGGACGTGAAGTTCGCTTGGAACGATCAGGTTGAGTCATCTTTTCAGAAGCTGAAGGACAGACTTACGTCCGCCCCTGTGCTAGTATTGCCAGAGCAAGGGGTTAGATACATTATATATACTGACGCGTCTAGCGTTGGTCTGGGTTGTGTCCTTATGCAGAGGGACAGGATAATTTCGTATGCCTCGAGACAATTAAGGAAACACGAGGAGAATTACCCTACACACGACCTAGAGTTGGCAGCCGTCATATTCGCACTGAGACTCTAGAGACATTACCTCTATGGAGAGGAGTTCGAGCTCTTTTGAGACCACAAGAGCCTCAAGTACATATTCACGCAGCGAGACTTGAATATGAGGCAGCGGCGATGGATGGAGACGTTGAAAGACTTCGAGTTTGAAGTCTCTTACCATCCTGGGAAGGCGAACCTTGTGGCTAATGCGTTGAGCCGCAAGAAGGCTATAGAGTTTGCGGCTCTGTTGATGGTTGCTGAGTGGGATATGGTTGAGTTTTTGCGAGACTTTGAGCAGAAACTCACCATAGAGGAGTCGTATGAGTTCATCGCACATGTATAGGTGCGATCTCAGATCGATGACCGGGTCATCGAGGCGTAGAGGGACGATGCGCATATGACTGAGCTTCGAGAGTAGGCCAGTGATGATGCAGACGCCGAGTGGCGAGTTGGTATGGATGGGGGCTTACGTTATCGTGGCCGCCTATGCGTCCCTGACTTGAGACGAGAGATTCTCGAGGCTGCGCACTGTACCAGACTCGCAATGCATACAAACAGTATGAAGATGTATCGCGACGTGAAGAGGACGTATTGGTGGGAAGGTATGAAGATCCACATAGCTGAGTTCGTGTCCCGTTGTCTCACTTGTCAGCGGGTGAAGGCAGAGCATCGCCGACCACCTGGACTTTTGCAGCCTATGCCGATCGCAGAGTGGAAGTGAGATTTCATTTCCATGGACTTCATTTCAGGGCTGCCGAAGATGAGGAAGGGACATGATTCCATTTGGGTGATCGTCGACCGTCTGACAAAGTCGGCGCACTTCCTACCGATCAGAGTTACGAACTCTGCAGACGAGCTGACTAGATTGTATATCAGAGAGATTGTGCGTCTGCATGGAGTTCCATTGGAGATCGTGTCGGACAGAGACACGCAGTTTACTTCTATTTTCTGGACTCGCATTCAGGAGGCTATGGGTGTGAAGTTGAAGTTCAGTACTGCTTTTCACCCACAGACAGATGGACAGACAGAGCGGGTGAACCAGATCTTAGAGGATATGTTGCGAGCTCGCGCATTGGACTTCAAGGACAGTTGGGATGATTGTCTTGCATATGCGGAGTTTGCGTATAACAACATCTTTCAAGCGAGTATCGGTATGGCACCTTACGAGGCGCTGTATGGGCGACCTTGTCGCGCACCGCATTGCTGGGCAGAGGTCGGTGAGTGTAGCTTGATTGGCCTAGAGTTGGTGCAGGCGACGTCAGAGAAGATTGATATCATTAGACGTCGGCTTCTCACAGCGCAGAGCAGACAGAAGAGTTATGCCGATACGAGGCGGAGGCCACTGGAGTTCACAGTTGGGGATCATGTGTTTTTGTGAGTTTCCCCTATGAAGGAAGTCCTTCGGTTCGGGAAGAAGGGGAAGCTGGCACTGCGATTCATTGGTCCATTCTAGATCCTCGATCGTGTGGGAGCAGTGGCTTACCGATTGGCTTTACCCACGCCTCTCGCGAGCGTTCACAACGTATTTCATGTTTCTATGCTGAAGAAGTACGTTGCTGATCCTTCCCATATCATCATATGGGAGCAGGTGCAGTTAGGAGAGGATGTTACATATATCCTGCGACCGACGCGTATCTTAGACAGGAAGGAGCAGGTACTGCGTAGCAAGGTGATTCCCCTTGTGAAGGTATTGTGGACGCATCACTCTGAGGAAGAGGCTACCTGGGAGACAGAAGCCGAGATCATAAAGAACTACCCACAGCTTCTCGAGGAGTACGAAAAGGTACAAATGTCGAGGATGAAATTATTTGTTAAGAGGGGTAGATTGTAATGCCCGTGAAAAATCCATTCTTGGACTCGAGTACCAACTCGACCAGAAATCTCGTAGGAATAATTCCTTTAGAAAATAAGTGTAAATTAGCTAGCGCAACGCTAGAGTAGCTGGGAAATAGTCCCTGATCACTTTAAATACGTTCTACAAGACCCAAATCGAGTAGAACCAATGACTCTATAATACTCTATAACCTCGGATCAAACTCTAAGCAAGTTTGTTCTCTGGACCACTTTGAAACTTTGTATTGGATCTATACCGCACATCGAAAGTCCGATACCTACAATCTTAGACCGTTAGAACCGCCCAGCTGGACTTAACAATCATTTCAAAAATCAAGTCCAACTGATAATCACAGACTATTTTAGTGAGCCCGGACTGAAGAGAGTGCGAATAGGGATAGATTTGGAATTTGAAATTCAAATCTAGCACACGACTTGACGTGTCAGTATTAAGCGTTCTGACCGTCAGAATTTAGTCAAATTACACCCTCGGATCAGGAAAAATTTCTATTTCATATCATGAGACTTGTAGCCCTGATCTACGTGCGGTGACCGTTAAACTGAAACTGGTCCGCCACGCGCGATCTGCGAACCTTGCCGGACTGAAAACTTAATGCGTGCTAGATCCTGTATGCATGAGCTTACGTCCGATCGCGTTCGGCCAGGGGACCACCAGAAATAGTCTTTTGGACCGAAACAGCCCCGATTTGGTTATGCACTAAGTGAACTTTGTTCCTGAGCCTATTTTGGGCATTTTTAAGCTTATAAAAGGGGTTAAAACCCTCACTTCTCTCTCCCATCCAAATTTAAGAGAAACCCTAGATTGGAAGAGAGAAAACGTGAGAGTTTGTGAGAGAGATTGGAGGAGAATTTTCCCGCCTTTGCACCACCTGTTGCAAGTCCCTAAGCAACACACTTCCATTACTCAGCCGGCGATTCCTCCGCATTTTCAGGTAAGAACTAATCCTAGAAGTTGCTGATTTGAGGATTACTAGGATTCATAGCATGTTAGCTGACGTAACTCGTAAATTAGGTTCTCTTATTGCCGTAGACGAAGCGTATACGGTCCGTTCAAATTCACGCATCCATAAGAGATAAGGTGAGGATTTTAGACGCTTTGATTGATGGTTTCCAACGCTTTCAATGTCGTTTAATAGTAGATTATCGACAGCATTGCCGTTTGACATGTACAACATGCTATCCGTTTCCTGTTTCGTAAATTAACGAAGAATATGAGATTTAGGGCATTTTAGTCATTTGTAGGAAGTACTGATTTCATTCATATTTTTCTGATGTGATTGACATGATTTGTTATCGCATTAGAATGTTAGGAATACGTGCATAATTAGTTTGGCAAAGAGATTCGCCTAAATGCGCACTTTGGGTCGACATACTATATGTAGACTTAAGTGTGTAGTGTATGTGTTTGTATAAATGCTTGTATTAGTATGTATTGAATTAAATGGTGTTATGAATTAGTTTGAGACTGATTTCTCAATTAATATGCTGACATAAACGATTTCCTACATGTTCACTATATGCATGATTTCATTATATGCATGAAATGAATGTGCTTGGAAGATTTGCTTAAGTTGTATGTTATAACATGTGTTAACATGCTCACATGGTTGTATTTCAATTCCAATACTCTCATATGATTTGCTGATGTGATTCAATAATTGTTTGGGACTAGACTTAGTCCAGGCAGTCGGTAACCGAGCGAATTCGTGGTTGGCTTATCTTGGCCACGAACGACGCGTCGATGAACGCGAGCCGTGTTTTGGAGTTGGCGGCAGTGGTTAGGCCACACGAGGTGTTTTACGCACTTCATGTCGTTCGACTTGAGATGCGATCGCGCTAGTTGAGCCCGTCAAGTAACCCGACTGGCCGTTGTATGTTCACCTGCATGAGTCATAACTGCTTGAACCTAGGGTACTGAACTTACCATTGTAAACCCTGTTAACCATGGTACCTTGATCCACAAAGACTCATGAGCCGGGCATGGTGGTATGGGACACCGTGGTCGAGCTGTCGGCCTACGCTGGGGCTACAAACCTCCCCGTAGTGACCAGTGAGCACCTAGTCTCGTGAGAAGATTATGGTGGTATGGGACATTATATTCTAGCTGTCAGCCTACACTGATCAGGCGACGAGTCCTTTGTAGTGACCGCGAGTGTATTCTGAGTCTATGGGAGGCGACGACCCTTCAGTAGCAATAGAGTACAGTAGGCCTGTATTGATAAGGTGATGGGGGAGCGGAGCAACGAGTGCGTGCAACAGCCCTGACAGCCCTTACAGCGACCTACAAAATATACATCGTATGAGATTACTAGGAGTGACGACCCTAGACCGGATCTGTGTTGGGATTGATATAAGGGAAGTACCTTAGTTTCCCAATCCTGTTGTTTGAATGGATTAATAACAACTCAGAAATCATATCACCATTACATTGCATGTGCCTGGAAGATGTGGAGCACTGAGCGGGATGCACGCATGCAGCGGACGAAGATGGTGCCGTATGAGGAAGAATGTTGGTGAGGGCATCCATCATGTCATGTCATATTGCATTAATAACAGTATTAGGATTGTCTGATTTACTGCTTTACTATTATCGCATGATTGATTTGTGAACATGTTAATCTTTGCTCTATGATTCCACTGAGTTGATCACTCATTCCCATGTTACGGGAATGTGTTTGCAACACCCACCAAACCCTGTTGTAGATGCAGGTGATGCTGAGATCCAGGAGGCAGAGCCAGACTTTGACGAGGACCAGGACGAGTTCTCGTACATGCAGTATCACGATGGCTTTGCTTAGGTGACCTGGGTTGATGGGACTTCAGTGGGACTATTTTGAACATTTGATTTTGTTCATGTATATGTATATGAGACTCAGTGATGTATTCATACTGTAGAGACAGATGAGATCTACTTTATTTTTCCTTACAGTGATATATATATTGTTTAGTCTTCCGCTTGCTTTTATCACTGGATCTGGAGTATGAATTGCAGTTTTGGTATACTTTTACTCATGTAAATGCTTTAACTCAGACAACATTGAATCATAATCATTTTTGTTGCATAAGTGACGGTTTGGAACTCGGGAGTTGAGTTTATACACGACCCCCGATTTTCATGGTATTACACTGCGTCTGTGTAGCGTGAGCCCAATGATGTATGTATCCACACCGTCCACTGTTTGGGATGATGGGGCCCACCATGATGCATGTGTTGCATCCAAACCATCCAACCCTTTTAAAGGCTCATTTTATGGCATGAGCTAAAGAATGAGTCAGCTCCATAGTTCAAGTGGACCCCCACCCTTGCACTAATGGGGACAGTGACATTTACTGTTCAAAAACTTCTTTAGGGCCACGGTAGTTCTAATCAAGCTAATGCTTTTGCTTTCACTTCATCTATCTCCATGTTAACTTATGGATAGGTCAGATCCCAAAAAAATACATAATGGTGGGACTTGTAGGATTTTAATCGTGGAAATCATTGCCACCACTATTATTTGAAGTGCGCTCGAGTTGATCTTTTGATATGATTCATTTATATATATTATATATACATATGGATGTACTTGTGGCCATCCGTTGAGACCCATTTGATATATACATGAGGCCCATGTGCTAGGTGGGGGCACAGGTTCCATCAGAAAAAAGAGAACCTGGTGAAGTGGGTGGGGTCCACGGTACAAGAATTGAGGGCTCACACGTGCGAATGCATATAAATACCCCCTCACCCCCTCATTTGATAGATTGGATGTTCAGGAGATCAGTCTCTGTGACAGTTATGAAGGGCAAAGAGAAGGGAAGAAGGAAGACTACGTAACTCATAGCGAGTTGCGCGGGTCCACGTAACTCGCTAGCCGTGCAACTCCTGAATGAGTTGCACAGGTTATCTTTGATGGCATTTTTCATGCTGAAATTTCTAACAAATAATCAAGCTATTTCAGATATTTCTAAGGGATCCCAGTAGGGAGAACCCACACAACTCGTCTCCCCTAGAGATTCGATAAAAATACGTCGGAATACTGTCAAAATTTACATTTTGATTATATTTGACTTCATGTATTCTTTTTTTTGTTAACAGATTCTATCTTGGAATCAGAGGATTAAGCGGATGTAATGAACTTAAAATAAATGAAATTGATGAATATTCCCTTTTTTCTATCTTTATCGATGTTAAATAAGAAATTCTCCTAAATCAAATGCATTTCGTTTCTGGTCGAAACAAACCTTCGTCAAACTAAGAGATCAATCCTGATAAACAAGATCATTCAGAGGTATGGACATATCCTCTGAATTGAATTTCTCAACAAATTGCTTTAATCGATGTCCATTCACCTTGAATTCATTGCTATTGTTTAGATTCTTTATCTCGATAGCCCCGTGAGGATAGACATTGGTAACAGTGAAAGGGCCGGTCCAACGAGATCAGAGCTTACCCAGAAAGAGATGTAACTAAGAGTTATACATGAGAACTTTCTGACCTAGTGTGAATGATTTCCAAAGAATGTGTTGGTCATGAAACACCTTCAACCTGTCCCTGTAAATTCTTGAGTTCTTGTACACATCATTCCAGATTTCTTCGAGTTCATTCAACTGAAGTTTATGTAACGAACCAATGTTGTCCATATTAAAATTCAAATTCTTGATCGCCTAGTAAGCTCTATGTTCAAACTTCACATGCAAATGGTAAGCCTTCTCATAGACAAGTCTAAAGGTAGACATTCCAACAGGGGTCTTAAATGCAGTACGATAAGCTCATAAGGCATTGGTCAATCAGATTGACCAATCCTTATGGTCAAGGTTAACTGTCTTTTCTAAAAAAAAATAAAATTTTCTATTGGAAATCTCAGCTTGCCCACTTGTTTCTAGGTGGTATGGAATGCTCACCTTGTTAGAGATGCCATATTTCTTCATTAAGTTTGCGAATAGCCTATTACAAAACTGTGAGCCCCCATCACTAATGATGGCTCAAGGCATTCCGAACCGGGAAAGGATAATCTCTTATAAGAATTTAATGACCATTTGATGGTCATTCTTCCGGCATAGAATCGCTTCAACCCATTTAGTGACATAATCTACAACGAGCAAAATATAAGAATTTCCAAAAGATTGGGAGAATGATCCCATAAAATCGATGCCCCAGCAATCAAATGCTTCTATGATAAGAATGGGGGTTTAATGGTGTCATATTTTGATGGGACAATGCTCTGTAAAACTCATGATGTCCCTGAACATCATGGGTCAGTCAAAGCCACATTGTAGAATCTTAGTCGTGATCTTTTTAGTAGAAAAGTGACTACCACAGGCCTGAGAGTGACAGAAGGAGATGACACTTTGGTGTTCATTGTATGGCACACATCTCCTTAAGATTGAGTTTGAGAAATATTTAAACAAATAAGGATCATCCTAGAAGAATTTACGAACCTTGGTGAAGAATTTTTTTCATATCTTGCACAGTCCAATGTGTAACTGTAAAACCTGTGGTAAGATAATTAGCAATATCAGCAAACCAAGGTGAATGGAAAACTTTGAACAATTGTTCATCAGGAAACATGTCATTGATGTGTTGTCTTAAGGGAATTAGGGAGATTAAGGTGGGAAAGATGGTCAGCCACTATGTTCTCTATTCTCTTTTTGTCTTTTATTTTCAAATCAAATTCTTGGAGTAGGAGGATCCATCTAATCAGGTGGGGCTTAGTATCATTCTTAGAAAGAAGATACTTGTGCGCTGCATGATCTGTATAAATGACATGCTTAGATCCGATCAAGTAGGACCTAAATTTGTCCAAAGTGAACACTACAACTAAGAGTTCCTTTTTTGTAGTCGAGTAGTTCACTTGGGCAAGATTTAGAGTTCTACTTGTGTAATGAATAACATAAGCGTAACACCCCGAATTTTTGCCAACTTGGGGTTAGACGTCCTTAGGAATGGGCCAATCATAACACCTTGGTAACCTCTCAGAACCCAATTCCAAAGCCAAAGAAATCATGTAGAACCTAATTCTTTAGAATTTAACGTGAATTAGCTAGCGCTACGTTAGATTAGCTGTGAAATTGTCCCTGATTGCTTTAAATACGTTCTGCAAGACCCAAAACTTGTAGAACCAATGACGCTATCTTACCCTGAAATCTAGGATCAAACTCTAAATCAGTTTGTTCCCAGGAACCCTTTGAAACCTTATATTGGATCTAGACCGCGCGTTGAAAGTCCGATATCTACAATCTTAGACCGTTATGACCGCTTGGCTGGACTTGATAATCGTTTCGAAAATCAAGCCCAACCGATGTTCTGAGGCTATTTCATTGAGCCTGGAGTGAAGAGAGTGAGAAAGAGTAAAGATTTGAAAATTTAATTCAAAATCTGGCACATGTCGTTGCGCGTTATTATTAAGCGTTCTGATCGTCAGAATTCAGCCAAATTTCACTCTCGGATCAGGAAAAATTTCTCTTTCATGTCATGAGACTTGTAGACTTGATTTACGTACGATGACCGTTGAACTGAAACTGGACCTCCACGTGTGATCTGGGAACTCTACAGGACTGAAACTTTATGTGATCAACATCCAGTATACATGAGCTTAAGTCTGACCGCGTTCGGCCAAGGGACCTCCCGAAACACTCTTTTGGCTCGGAAAAGTCCCGATTTGGTTATAACTCAAGTATACCTTGTTCCCAAGTCTATTTAGGTTAGGTTTTATCCTATACAAGGGCTTTAAACCCTCTCATATCTCTCCCATCCAAATTTTCTATAAACCCCAGAAAGTGGTGAGAGAGAAAGAGAGAGATTGTGAGAGAGTTGTGGGAGAGATTTCCTGCCACTTGCACCAGCTATTGCACGTACCAAAGCACCGCATTCAAATCACTTTCTCGGTGATTCTAACTCACTTCTAGGTAAGAAAAACCCTAACCACTTGCTATTTTAGGGATTCCTTTGATACTTTAGCGATGTAGCTTACGTATCTTGTGCATTAGGTCGCCTTCGCGCCGTTGACAAAGCGTAGAAATTATGTTCGAATCGATACACATCTAAGGCGAAAGGTGAGGATTTTAGATGCTTTGATTGACTGATTTCAAAGCTTTCAATATTGTTTAATAGTAGATTATCGAAGAGAACTCCGTTTGACATGTAGAATATGCTGTCCATTTTCTGTTTCGACTGCGTACGAGAAATATGAGATTTAGGGCATTTTAGGTATTTGTAGGAAATACAGTATACATCCATATTTTGTTGAAATAATTGCCATGGCTATTTGTCATGTTGTGATATTAGAAATGTGTGTATGATCTGTTTGGCGAAGAGATTCTCCCTAATGCGCACTTTGGGTCGACATACGCTATTGTAACGCCCCGAAAATCGGGGGTCCGGTAGAAACCTAACTCCCGAGTTCCAGAACGTCACTTATGCAACATAGATAATGATAAATGCATGTTGTCTATAGAATGGCATTAAACAAGATTGAGACTAAGCCAAAACAACATATCATACTCCAGAGACAATTAAATTAGCAAGCGGAAGACTGTGATAAATACATAAAATATATAAATAAATTGCAAGTCTCCAGAGTGTGAACATGTTACCAGGTTAATTAAATACATGTATACTCCAAAAATGAAAAGAAAAGAATATACATGAGTGCTCCAAAAATATAAAATGATAAGTGTTAAGGCGTCTAATCAACCTCCTTGTAATCCCGTTGATCAGAACACGCATAAAGGAGGGATCCTTCTCATCATCATCAAGTTGGCTCCGCTTCACAAGCAGCACCATCATCTGAAACTAAAATAGGGACTGGTGGGTGTCCGGAACACCATCCCGTAACGTGGGAATGAGTAATCAACTCAGTGGAATCATAGAGCAAAGATTAGCAAGTTATCAAATCAATCACGCGATAATAGTAAAGCAAACAATCAAACATTCCTAGATACTGTTGTTAATGTATGCATGAAACGACATACTCCCTCATACGGCACCATCTTACGCCAGCGGCGTGCTTTCTTCCCGCAGTGCTCCACATCTTCCAGGCACATGCAATGTAATATGGATAATGATTACCAAGTTGTTAGTAGTCCTTTTCATACAGCAGGATTGGAAAACTAGGGTACCTTATATCAATCCCAACACAGATCCTGTTTAGGGTCGTCATTCCTAGTAATCTCATATGACGTTATATTTATAGGTCGCTGCAAGGGCTGTCAGGGCTGTTGCTCGCACTCGTTGCACCGCTCCCTCATCACCTTATCAATACAAGCCTAATGTACTCTTGTCGCTACGGAAGGGTCGTCGACTCCCGCAGACTCAGAATACGCTAGAGGTCACTACAAAGGGCTCGTCACCTGATCAGTGTAGGCCGACAGCAAGAATATAGTGTCCCATACCACCATAATCTGCTCACGAGTCTGGGTTGCTCACTGGTCACTACGGGGAGGTTTTTGGCCCCAGCGTAGGCCGACAGCTCAACCACGATGTCCCATACCACCATGCCCAGCTCACGAGTCTTTATGGATCAAGGTACCATGGTTAACAGGGTTTTCAATGGTAAGGTCAGTACCCTAGGTTCAAGCAGTTATGACTTATACATGGTGAACATACAATGGCCAGTCGGGTTACTTGACGGGCTCGAGTAGTACGAGCGCATCTCAAGTCGAATGACATGAAGTGCATGAAACACTTCGTGTGGCCTAACCACTGCCGCCAACTCAAAACACGACTCGCGTTCATCGACGCGTCCTTCATGACAAATAGAAGCCAACCACGAATTTAATCCATTACCGACTGCCTGGACTAACGTATAGCCCCAAACACTTGAATATCAACATCATTAATCATATGAGAGTAACATAAATGAAATACAACAATGTAAGAATTTTGACACATGTTATAACATACGACTTAAGCAAATCATCCAACACATGCATTTCATGTATATAATGAAATCAATACATATAGCCAACATGATGGAAATCAATTACATCAGCATATTACTTGAGAATTCAATCTCAAAACTCATTCACAACACCATCTACTCCATACATACTAATACAAACATTTATACAAACACTTAGCCTACACACTTTAGTCTACATAGCGTATGTCGACTCAAAGTGCGCATTTGGGCGAATCTCTTCGCCAAACAGATCATGCACGCATTCCTAATATCCTAACATGACAAATAACCATGACAAACATTTCAGTAAAATGTGGATGTAAACAGTATTTCCTACAAATGACTAAAATGCCCTAAATCTCATATTTTCCATACGTTTACGAAACGAAAAACGGACAGCATGTTCTACATGTCAAACGGCATTTTCGTCGATAATCTACTATTAAACAACATTGAAAGCTTTGAAATCAGTCAATCAAAGCATCTAAAATCCTCACCTTTTGCCCTAGACGTGTATCAATTCGAATAGAACATCTACGCTTTGTCAACGGCGTTATGGCGACCTAATACACAAGATACATAAGCTACTTCACCATTTGTATCAAAGGAATCCCTAAAACAGCGATAGTTAGGGTTTTCTTACCTAGGAGTGCGTTGGAAATCACCGAAAAAGTGATTCGAATGAGTTGCTTTGGTACGTGCAATAGCTGGTGCAAGTGGCAGGAAATTCCTCCCACAACTCTCTCACAATCTCTCACTTTTTTTCTCTCTCTCTTTCTAGGGTTTACTCCAAATTCGGATGGGAGAGATATGAAGGGGTTTAAGGCCCTTATATAGGCTAAAACCTAACCTAAATAGACTTGGGAACAAGGTATACTTGAGTTATAGCCAAATCGGAACTTTTTCGATCTAAAAGAGCGTTTCGGGAGGTCCCCTGGCCGAACGCGGTCGGACTTAACCTCATGTATATCGGATCTAGCACACATCAAGTTTTCAGACCGGTAGAGTTCCCAGATCGCACGTGGCGGACCAGTTTCAATTCAGCGGTCATGGAGACTCGATCGAGGATTTCAAGTACACTGACCTGAGTGAGAAATGTTCCCTGATCTGAGGGTGTATTTGGGTCAGATTCTGACGGTCCGAATGCTTATACTGATCCCGCAAGTGAAACGTGCCAGATTCATTTAAATCCCATTTATTTTTAAATGAATTTCACTCTTTCTCACACTCCCTGCTCCAGGCTCAATGAAATAGCCTTAGAGCATCTGTTGGGCTTGATTTTTGAAACGATTGTCAAATCCAGCTAAGCGGTCATAACCGTCTAAGATTGTAGGTATCGGACTTTCGATGCGCGGTCTAGATCTAATACAAAGTTTCAAAAGGTTCCTGAGAACAAACCGGTTTAGAGTTTGATCCTGGATTTTAGGGTAACGTAGCGTCAACGATTCTGGAGGTTTTGGGTCTTACAGATTGTATTTAAAGTGGTTGGTGCTAATTTCACAGGTAATCTAGTGTCGTGCTGTCTAATTCACGTTAAAATCTAAAGAATTAGGTTCTACATGATTCCTTTGGCTTTGGAATTGGGTTCTGAGAGGTTACCGAGGTGTTGTTGTTGGCCCATTGGCTAAGGACGTCTAATCCTAGGTTGGCAAAAATTCAGGGTGTTACAGTTATGTACGCTTAAGAGTTTAGACTAAGTGTTTGTATAAATGTTTGTATTAGTATGTATTGAGTAAATGGTGTTGTGAATTAGTTTTGAGATTGAATTCTCAATTAATAGGCTGATGTATATGATTTCCACCATGTTGGCTATATGAATTGATTTCATTATATATATGGAATGCATGTGTTGGTTGATTTGCTTATGTAGTATGTTATAACATGTGTCAACATGCTTGGATTGTTTATATTTATCTCTGTTACTCACATATGCTTACTGATGTTGATACAAAAATGCTTGGGGCTATGACCTAGTCCAGGCAGTCGGTAATGGATTGAATTCGTGGTTGGCTTCTATGTACCACGAAGGATGCGTCGATGAACGCGAGTCATGTCTTGGACAGGCGGCAGTGGTTAGGCCACACGAAGTGTTTTATGCACTCCATGTTGCTCAGCTTGAGATGCGCTCGTACTAGTCGAGCCCGTCAAGTAACCCGACTGGCCATTGTATGTTCACCATGTATGAGTAATAACTGCTTGAACCTAGGATACTGAACTTACCATTGAAAACCCTGTCAACCATGGTACCTTGATCCATAAAGACTCATGAGCTAGGCATGGTCGTATGGGACACCGTGGTCGAGCTGTCAGCCTACGCTGGGGCCACAAACCTCCCCGTAGTGACCAGTGAGCACCATTGGCTCGTGAACCGATTGTGGTGGTATGGGACACTACATTCGAGCTATCGGCCTATACTGATTGGTGACGAGCCCTTTGTAGTGACCTCGAGCGTATTCTGAGTCTACGGGAGGCGACGACCCTTCCGTAGTGACAAAAGTACATTAGGCCTGTATTGATAAGGTGATGAGGGAGCGGTGCAATGAGTGCGAGCAACAGCCCTGACAGCCCTTGCAGCGACCTACAAATATAACATCGTATGAGATTACTGAGAGTGACGACCCTAGACAGGATCTATGTTAGGATTGATACAAGGTACCTTAGTTTCCCAATACTGCTGTATGAATGGACTAATAACAACCCGGTAATCATATCCACATCGCACTGCATGTGCCTGGAAGATGTGGAGCACTGTGAGAAGAAAGCATGCCGCGGGCGTGAGATGGTGCCGTATGAGGGAGAATGTCGGTGAGGGCATCCATCATGTCATTTCATGCATGCATTAACAACAGTATCTAGGAATGTTTGATTATTTGCTTTACTATTATCGCGTGATTGATTTAATAACATGCTAATCTTTGCTCTATGATTCCACTGAGTTGATTACTCACTCCCACGTTACGGGATGGTGTTCTGGACACCCACCAGTCCCTATTTTAGTTTCAAATGATGGTGCTGCTTATGAAGCGGAGCCGGACTTGATGATGAGGAGGAGGATCCCTCCTTTATGCGTGTTCTGATCGATGGGATTACAGGGAGGTTGATTAGACGCCATGACACTTATCTTTCTTTTGCACTTTTGGAGCACTCATGTATATTCTTTTTGTTCATTTTTGGATTATACATGTATTTATTTAACCTGGTAACATGTTCACACTTTGGAGGCTTACAATTGATTATATATTTTATGTATTTATCATAGTCTTCCGCTTGCTAATTTAACCATCTCTGGAGTATGATATGCTGTTTTGGCTTAGTCTCAATCTTGTTTAATGTCATTCTACAGAAAACTTGCATTTATCATTTTCTATGTTACATAAGTGACGTTCTGAAACTCGGGAGTTAGGTTTCTATCCGACCCCTGATTTTCAGGATGTTACAGTAAGGCTTCTTTTCTTTTCTCTGGCCTAAAACTGCCTCAAGAGCATAGTCAGACGCGTCGCACATAAGTTCAAAACGAAGGCTCCAATTGGGTGGCTGCATGATAGGTGAAGTAGTTAGCATGCCCTTAAGCTTAGTGAAAGCTTCCTAGCATTGCTCAGTCCACTTAAATGGTGCATCCTTTTGAAGTAGATTATATAAAGGACAAGAGAAGTGACTAAAGTCCTTTATGAATCTCCTGTAAAAAGCAGCATGTCCTGAGAAGGATCACACGTCTCATATGTTCTTGGGTGGAGGTAGGGTAGAGATAAGATTAATTTTCATTTTATCTACCTCGATTCCCTTGGACAAGATGATATGTCCAAGGATAATTCCCTTACGAACTATGAAATGGTACTTCTCACAATTGAGTACCAAATTTCTCTAAGCAGTTGCTGAAAGATGGATCGAAGATAGAGAAGTCATCCATGAAGACCTCTAGATATTGCCCCACCATGTCAAAAAAAATACTCATCATGCATCACTGAAAAGTGGCAGGGGCATTACATAGTTTGAATGACATCTTTTGGTAAGCAAAGGTGCCAAAAGGATATGTGAATGTGCTCTTTTCCTAATCTTTAGGGGCTATCTCTATCTAATTGTAGCCTAAATATCCGCCAAGGAAATAGTGATATGAATGACTAACTAGTCTTTCCAAAATTCGATCAATAAAAGGCAAAGGAAAGTGGTCTTTCCTCGTGATGGTATTCACTTTCCTATAGTCAATGCACATTCTCTAACCAGTAGTAACTCTAATTAGCACGAGTTCATTGTTGGCATTAACTACAATGGGGATTCTGGACTTCTTAGAAACCACCTGAGTTAGACTCACCCATTGGCTATCTGATATAGGGTATATGATACCCGTATCCAATGGTTTAAGAACCTTGGCCTTAACCACTTCCTTTATGTTTGAATTTAGTCTATGTTATGATTGAGGAGAGGTCTTCGCATTATCCTCAAGATAAATCCAGTGCGTACAAATTGAAGGGTCAATTCCCTTGAGGTCTGCAATCTTCTATCTAAGGGCTTCTCTTTGCTCAATGAGAGTAGAGATGAGCATACTCTCCTATTCTTGCTCAAGCATACTCTCCTGTTCTTACTCAAGGTGGGAAGAAATCACCATCGGGTATGTCTTGTCTTAACCTAAATACACATATTTCAAATCATAGGGTAATGGTTTTAGGTCAAGCTTCGGTACCTTGAGGTTAGACGGTAGAGACACTACATCAGTTTGGGGTAACTCTTCAAATTGTGGCTTCCACATATTAATGTCAAGTACCAGCACAACATCAAGTATGGCACCAGTCTCCCTAATCATGTCATCATAAAAATCATGGGAGTGGGCCAAGCACGTTTTTAGAGGTCAGAGGATAAGGTCAAAAGTGTTCTATCTTCCATGAAAGAGTCAATCATGTTAATGTCGTGGAAATCATCATCATCCTCAAACCGTTTGCTTGTGTTGAAAAAGATATTCAACTCTAGTGTCATATTCTCGAAAGACATACTCATAACTCAATTCTCGCAATTAATGATTGCGTTTGAAGTGGCAAGGAATGGGCAACCAAGAATGACAGGAATTTAAGTCCTTATGTTATTGATGGGTTCTGTCACGCCCCAAACTCGAAAATCGGGTTCAAAAAATTCTCGATCACCGAATCCGATGCCGACAGCCTCCGTAGTACCCCATTCTTGGCTCCCAGTGTTTATACACCAGATCCCGATCCTGGGATCATATAAGGAAGATTTTCAATATGAATTTGTCTCATAAGAAGCATAACCATAAGTATACCCAGATCAAAAGAACAACATTATCATCACATATCCACTAATATAATCATTTGAGTACAATGCTGAAAGGGAAATACAATATAGAAATATCAAAGAAACTTCTAAAAGCTCAACCACACTCTCCTACCTCAGCTTGACTGCATCATAATGTCACCTGCACACATCTATCGTGCATAAGCTTATAGAAAGCTTAGAGGAAGGCGTAAGTGTGTGAGCAGTATATGCATGCTCAGAATGTAATATTAGAGTAAACGGAGGTACTGATAAGTCCATGAGTCATACAATATCAGAGTATGCAATACCAATTAGCTATGCAAATGAGGAGTTTAAGAGAGCCGAATATCAAATGCCGAGGGTACAATGCAATATGTAAATCATGTAGAGTCCGTCAAGGCCATATAAGTACGGAAACATAACAACCCAAAATGTCAGACTCAATGTGGTACACTCCTGATCTCAGATTACTCGGCACCCTAACCGAAATCCTGGCCATTGTGTAGGCACACGTAACAAATATGTAACACCCCGAAATGCGGGGGTCGTGTAGAAACCCGACTCCCTAGTTCCAGACCATCACTTATGCAACAAATATGATTATGATTCAATGTTGTTTGAGTTAGAGCATTTACATAAGTAAGATTATACCAAAACTGTAATTCATACTCCAGATCCAGTGAAAAAATACAAGTGAAAGACTGAAGAATATATATATCACTGTATGGAAAACTATAACGCCTCGAAAATCGGGGGTCGGGTAGAAACTCAACTCCCAAGTTCCAGAACATCACTTATGCAACATTTTTAATGATGGATGAACGTCAGCGGTAATAGTACATAAAACATGAGGTGGATCAAGCCAAAACAGCATATTATACTCCAGAGACAGTTAATTTAGCAAGCGAAAGAATGTGATAGATATATAAATATATAAATGATTGTAAGTCTCTAGAGTGTGAACATGTTACCAGGTTAACTAAATACATGTATACTCCAAAATAGAAAGAAAAGAATATACATGAGTGCTCCAAAAATATAAAATTACAATTGTCATGGCATCTAATCAACCTCCCTGTAATCCCATCGATCAAAACACGGAGGAGAAGTCCTCCTCAGCATCATACAAGTCCAGCTCCTCTCCACAAGCAGCGCCCTCATCTGAAACTAAAATAGAGACTGGTGGGTGTCCGGAACACCATCCCGTAACGTGGAAGTGAGTAGCTAACTCAGTGGAATCAAGAACAAAGATTAATATATTATCAAATCCATCACGCGATAATGATAAAGCAAACAAAACAAACATTCCTAAATACTGTGATTAATGCATGGATGAAATGACATGATGGATGCCCTCACCGACATACTACCTCATGCGGCACCATCTGCGTCTGCGGCATGCTTTCTTCCCACAGTGCTCCACATCTTCCAGGCACATGCAGTGCGACGTGGATATTATTACCGAGATGTTATTAGTCCATTTCATACAGCAGGATTGGGAAACTAAGGTACCTCTCTTATATCAATACCCAAACAATGATACTGTCTAGGGTCATCACTCCTAGTAATCTCATACGATGATATATTTCTAGGTCGCTGCAAGGGCTGCCAGGGCTGTTGCATGCACTCGTTGCTCTGCTCCCCCATCACCTTATCAATATAGGCCTAGTTTATATCCTTAAGACTGCATCAGAACTCGTCGCCCCCATGCGGTGTCAGGATAAACTCAAGGTCACTACAAAGGGCTGCCAGGGCTATTGCTCGCACTCGTTGCTCCACTCTCCCATCACCTTATCAATGTAGGCCGACAGCAAGAATATAGTATCTCATACCACCATAATCTGCCCAGAGTAGGGTGCTCACTGGTCACTACGGGGAGGTTTGTGGCCCCAGCGTAAGCCGACAGCTCGACCACGGTGTCCCATACCACCATGCCCGGCTCATGAGTCTTAGGGGATCGAGGTACCAAGGTTAGAGGGGCTTTCCAATGGTAAGTTTAGTACCCCAGGTTCAAGAAGTTATGATGAATACAAGATGAACATACAATGGTCAGTCGGGTTACTTGATGAGTCCGACTAGCACAAGCGCATCTCAAGCTGAGTGACATGAAGTGCATGAAACACTTCATGTGGCCTAACCACTGCCGCCTGCCCAAAACACGACTCGCGTTCATCGACGCGTCCTTCATAGTAAATAGATGCCAACCATGAATTCGATCCATTACCGACTGCCTGGACTAGGATATAGCTCAAGCATTTGTAAATCAACATTAGCTATCATATGAGAGTAACAGAAATGAAGTACAACCCATACAAGCATGTTGTCACATGTTATAACATACAACGTAAGCGAATCAACCAACACATGCATTCTATATATATAATGTAATCAATTCATATAACCAACATGGTGGAAATCATATACATCAGCATAGTAATTGAGAATTCAATCTCAAAACTAATTCACAACACCATTTACTCAATACATACTAATACAAACATTTATACAAACACTTAGTCTACATAGCGTATGTCGACCCAAAGTGCATATTAGGGCGAATCTCTTCGCCAAACAGATCATGCACGCATTTTTAATATCATAACATGACAAATACCCATGGCAATCATTTCAGCAAAATAAGGACGTATACATTATTTCCTATAAATGACTAAAATACCCTAAATCTCATATTTACTGCACGTATGCGAAATGGAAAACGGACAGCATGTTGTACATGTCAAATAGCATTCTTATCAGCAATATACCATTAAATGACATTGAAAGCTTTAAAAATAGGTAATCTAAGCGTCTAAGATCCGTACCTTTCGCCGTAGAAGCGTAACGAATCGAATATAAACTCTACGTTTCGTCAACGTCGATATGATGACCTAATTCACAAGATACATCAGCTACTTCACTACATGTATTGATAGAATCCCTAAAACAGGTTAAGGTTAGGGTTTTCTTACCTATAATGAAGCTGGAATCATCGAAAAAGCGATACAAAATGGTGGATTTGGCACGTAGAGCAGCAGGGAAGAATCCCAGGAGAAATCACCAGCTTCTCCCTCACTTTTCTCTCTTTTCTCTCTTCTCTCTCCTAGGGTTTTTCCCAAATTCGTATGGGTTAGAAAGCTAAGGGTTTAAGCCCCTTTTATAAGCCCAAACATAACCAAAACAGACTCCAAGTCAAGGTATACTTGGGTTATAGCCAAATCGGGTCTTTTCCGATCCAAAAGAGCATTTCGGGAGGTCCCCTGGCCGAATGCGGTCGGACTTAAGCTCATGGATATTGGATCCTGCTCACACCAAGTTTTTAGTCCGGTAGAGTTACCAGATTGCACGTGGCGGACCAGTTTCAGTTCAGCGGTCACGGAGACTCGACGAGGATTCCAAGTACACTGACCTGAGTGAGAAATGTTGTAAGACCCGTATCTTGGTCCGTACCTTTTCGTAGACTTCCGCGGTCTTACCGGTCGAATGCCGGCAACCTTCGACCCTTAACCGATTCGACGCGCGACCCTGATTCATATGCCGACAACCCGAGTCGACTCAACCTAAGACCACTACCATAGCGACCGCACCGTCGTTGCGGTTCTGATGTCGTGACTCGCGCGCCAAGGAGATACCCTGGTCAAGAGTTGTAGACCGGTGTTCGGTGCGAGAAAACACCGCGCAATCCGAAAACTAAGAGAATCTCTACGATGTGTCACATCAATCACATCAATCCCATCAATCAATCAACCCATCAATCCATCACATGTCAAGTACACATCACTTTCATCCCTTTTCCCAAGTAACCACAAAAGTCTCCCAAACCCATACCTCTCTTACACAAAAGGCCACAAAAGTCTTCACCACCCATCCCTCTCTTACACAAAAGGGCCACAAAAGTCAAAGATTTCTTACACCCCCATCACCACATCCATCCATCACTCTCTCTCTCTCCCTTTACACCTCTCTCTCTTTCTCTCTTTCACATTTCAAATCTCCAAGCAAAAATTCCCAAGCTCCTACGTATGAGCCTCTCCCTCATCTTCCTAAACTCCAAGTGTAGCCCACCTCTTCATCCCAAGATCTCTCATCTCAACCCTCCATTCCTCATCTCATCCATTGAAGTTGAAGCTAAGGTGCCAAGGAACCTCTAGGAGCAAGAAGATCGGACGGTGGGTGCCTCCATAGGGTAGTTTTTCTTATTTTTATGATGGGCCAAGTGAGGCCCACCGATCAATGGTGTGGATCTCGCTTGGGACCCTAAGATGAGGCCGATGGCCCACTTGGATCATCATGGTCATTCCATGATGGGGTCATTCTCAATGGACCCCATCATGATGTTTATTTCATTGCAAAAGGTCATCTAGACCATCCATATCGGTGGGGAATGGATCTCCACAGTTGATTTACATTTTCGATGGTCCCATGTACAAAGGGATCCTTTTATTGTATGAATCATTGCAAGGGAGGGCTCATAGTGGCAGAGCCCTCCATCACAAGCCGTGTCCCACTCTCCATGTCTCTCTCCCTTTTATTTATTTTCTTTTATTTTGATATTTTTTTTTTTGAGATTGCAATAGGGTGCGTGGCCTATTCAAATGGACCCCACCACGAGACCGTTATTTTTTTTAAATCACCAATGTGGCCCACTTTATGTGTGGAATATCCACATTATTTTCCATGTGGTGGCCCACCTAATTAGGCCCACCACAAATACTTGAAGAGGCCAACCGTCCAGCATCTAGGACGCTGGACGTCCCTGTACAAAAAAAGAAAAAGAAAAAAAAGAAAAAGAGAAGCTTTTGGGGTGGTCCCCTTGTATAGGCCCCACCGTGATGTATTTAAACAATCCAAGCCGTCCATCCTCTTACCTACGGTATTTTAGCCATTGGGTAGAAGTTTGGGGCTGATTGGAAGACCTGGTGGGCCATAGCATCGAAGAACGCATCATTACCATTCAAGGATCCTTTTCTGATTTTATTTCATTTTCTGATCATAAAAAAATTTGAACTCTGGACTCGTTTCGCCTGTTGCGAGCTACAGAACACAATGGCCAGAGCGGATTTCATTTTAGCGGGCCCCATGTGCGAAAAACCACCGGAAAACCGTTTTTCCCAGTTTTTGGAAAGAGGCAGAGCCTCTGCCTTCTCTGTCAGCGGGCAGCGCCTGCACGCGCCTGCGTGCAGCCATTGGAAGGGGCGGACGGACGCAGGGGCCCACGACCCTGCGTGTGGGCCCCTCCATAATGTTTATTTGTTATCCAACTTGCTCATGAGGTGGGCCACCCCAGTGGTGGGCCCCCCTCCAAAAATGAGAACGATCCAAGACTCAGGTGGCCCACGCCACATGAAACAGTGGAATTGAAATCTACCATTGAAATCTGTTTGGGGCCCACAGAAGTGTTGGATCAAGCTGAAATTTATGTTTTTCCCTTCATCCAGGTCCGAGTGACCTTATGAACAGGTTGGATGGCACCTAAACATTACTGTGGGCCCCACATGGGACCCACCATGATGCATGTGTCTTAGTCCACCGTCCAGTGGACGGTGGCACCCACCTTGCAGCTGCATTGCCTCCACCGTCCAGCGGACAGTGGAGCCCTCCTTGATGCGTGTGCCATTCCCACCGTTCAGCGGTAGTGGGACCCACCATGATGCATGGGATGCATCCAGACCGTCCATCCGCTTGGTGAAATCCTTTTAAGGCATGAGTGGCTGGTTGGGTGGGCCACTCATGTATGGGTTAGGCCTATTTGCTTTATTTAAGGCCTATGGATTAGGCCCATTTGGATTGAAAAAGGCCTATGGGTTAGGCCCACTTGAAACACATAAGGCCTATGGGTTTAGGCCCACTTGATATGTTCCAAGTCCATAGGACTAGGCCCTTTTGATGTATTCCAAGGCCCATGAAATTAGACCCATTTGATGCATTTTTAAAGCCCATGGAAGTGGGCCCATTTGATATATGTATGTAACACCCCGGATTTTGGCCAATCTGGGATTTGACGTCCTTAGGCAATGGGTCAACTAAAACACCTGAAAAATCGCTCAGAACCCAATTTCATAGCCAAAGAAACCACTTAGGATTAATTCCTATGGAAATTCAGCGTAAGTTAGCTAGCGCAACGCTGGAGTAGCTGGGAAACAGTCCCTGATCACTTTAAATACGTTCTACAAGACCCAAATCGAGTAGAACGTATGACTCCATAATACTCTATAACCTCAGATCAAACTCTAAGCGGGTTTGTTCTCTGGACCACTTTGAATTCTTGTATTGGATTTAGACCGCGCATCGAAAGTCCGTTACTTCCTATCTTAGACCGTTAGAACCACCCAGCTGGACTTGACAATCATTTCGAAAATCAAGTCAAACCGATAATCACAGACTATTTCATTGAGCCCGGACTGAAGAGACCGCGAATAGGGACAGAATTGGAATTTCAAATTCAAATCTGGCACACGACTTGACACGTCAGTATTAAGCGTTCTGACCGTTAGAATTCATCCAGATTACACCCTCGGATCAGGAAAAATTTCGATTTATTATTATGAGACTTCCAGTCCTGATCTACGTGCGGTGACCGCTGAACTGAAACTGGTCCGCCACGTGGGATCTGCGAACCCTGCCGGACTGAAAACTTAATGTGTGCTAGATCTGGTACGCATGATCTTAAGTCCGATCGCATTCGACCAGGGGACCACCAGAAAGCATCTTTTGGACTGAAACAGCCCCGATTTGGTTACCCCTCAAGTGAAACTTGTTCCCGAGTCTATTTCGGGCAAGTTTGGGCTTATAAAAGGGCTTGAAACCCTCACTCCTCTCTCCCATCCGAATTTGCAAAAACCCTAGATTGGGAGAGAGAAAAGGTGAGAGTTTGTGAGAGAAGGTGGGAGAGCTTTTCCTGCTGCTGCTGCACGTGCTTAAGCGGCGTATTCCAATCACTTTGCCGGTGATTTCTCCATATTTGCAGGTAAGAAAACGCCCTAGAAAGTTGCTGATTTGATGCTTCTTTAGTTCCATAGTTTGTTAGTTGATAAATCTCATAAATCAAGTTCCTTAGTCGCCGTAGACGAAGCGTATACGCTCCGTTCGAATCACTTCACCTTTAAGGGAAAAGGTGCAGATTTTAGACGCTTTGATTGACTGTTTCCAAAGCTTTCAATGTCGTTTAATAGCAGATTCTTGATGGCAACGCCGTTTGACATGTACAACATGCTGTCCGTTTCCTGTTTCGTAAACTAACGAAGAATATGAGATTTAGGGCATTTTAGTCATTTGTAGGAAGTATAGATTTCATTCATATTTTGCTGATGTGATTGACATGATATGTTGTCGCATTAGGATGTTAGGAATACGTGCATAATTAGTTTGGCGAAGAGATTCGCCTAAATGCGCACTTCGGGTCGACATACTATATGTAGACTTAAGTGTGTAGTGTATGTGTTTGTATAAATGCTTGTATTAGTATGTATTGAATTAAATGGTGTTATGAATTAGTTTGAGGTTGATTTCTCAATTAATATGCTAGTGTGAATGGTTTCCTATATGTTAGCCATATGCATGATTTCATGATATGAATGAAATGCATGTGCTTGACGATTCGCTTAAGCTGTATGTTATAACATGTGCTTGATGATTTCCTTATGAGTTACTTTGAGATTGAATTCTCAATTAATATGTTGATGGAGAGGATTTCCTATATGTTGGCGACATGCTTAATCTCATTATATGTGTGAAAGACATGTGTACGATGATTTGCTTAAGTTGTATGTAATAACATGTGTTAACATGCTCTCATGGTTGTATTTCATTTCCATTACCCTTACACAACGGCTGATGTGATTCTATGATTGTTTGGGACTATGCCTAGTCCAGGCAGTCGGTAACCGAGCGAATTCGTGGTTAGTTTATCTTCGCCACGAACGACGCGTCGATGAACGCGAGTCGTGTTTGGAGTTGACGGCAGTGGTTAGGCCACGCGAAGTGTTTTACGCACTTCATGTCGTTCGACTTGAGATGCGATCGCGCTAGTCGAGCCCGTCAAGTAACCCGACTGGCCGATGTATGTTCACCTTGTATGAGTCATAACTGCTTGAACCTAGGGTACTGAACTTACCATTGTAAACCCTGTTAACCATGGTACCTTGATCCATAAAGACTCATGAGCCGGGCATGGTGGTATGGGACACCGTGGTCGAGCTGTCGGCCTACGCTGGGGCCATAAACCTCCCCGTAGTGACCAGTGAGCACCTAGTCTCGTGAGTAGATTATGGTGGTATGGGACACTATATTCTAGCTGTCGGCCTACACTGATCAGGCGACGAGTCCTTTGTAGTGACCGCGAGGGTATTCTGAGTCTACGGGAGGCGACGACCCTTCAGTAGCAGTAGAGTACAGTAGGCCTGTATTGATAAGGTGATGGGGGAGCGGAGCAACGAGTGCGTGCAACAGCCCTGGCAGCCCTTGCAGCGACCTACGAAATATACATCGTATGAGATTACTAGGAGTGACGACCCTAGACAGGATCTGTGTTGGGATTGATATAAGGGAAGTACCTTAGTTTCCCAATCCTGCTGTTTGAATGGACTAATAACAACTTGGAAATCATATCACCATAACATTGCATGTGCCTGGAAGATGTGGAGCACTCTAGGGAGTGTGGCATGCCGCGGTCGTAAGATGTTGCCGTATGAGGGAGATCGTCGGTGAGGGCATACATCACGTCATGTCATATTGCATTAACAACAGTATTAGGATTGTTTGATTTATTGCTTTACTATTATCGCATGATTGATTTGAGAACATGTTAATCCTTGCTCTATTATTCCACTGAGTTAGCTACTCACTCCCACGTTACGGGATGGTGTTTCCGGACACCCACCAGTCCCTTTTTTGATTGCAGATGATGGCGCGGCCTGTGAGGCGGAGCTGGGCTTGATGATGAGGAGGAAGATTCCTCCTTTATGCGTGTTCTG
Organism: Magnolia kwangsiensis; assembly: GCA_037074715.1. NCBI lineage: Eukaryota > Viridiplantae > Streptophyta > Magnoliopsida > Magnoliales > Magnoliaceae > Magnolia > Magnolia kwangsiensis. The sequence continues at coordinate 78,166,563 of CM073577.1, read as the reverse complement.
ATTAACGGGATTACAGAGAGGTTGATTAGATACATTGACACTTGTCATTTTATATTTTTAGTGCCCTCATGTATATTTATTTTGTTTACTTTTGAAGTATACATGTATGTGTATAACCTGGTAATATATTCACACTCTGGAGACATACAATAGTTTATATATATTATACATACTATTACAGCCTTCCGCTTGTTAATTTAACTGTCTCTGGAGTATGATATGCTGTTCTAGCTTAATCTCACTCATGTTTAATGCGTTATCATAGACAACATTCAATCATACATATCTATGTTGCATAAATAACATTTTGGAACTCGGGAGTTAGGTTTTTGCTCGACCCCCCGATTTTCGGGATGTTACAGATAGTATCAGAGCATGATTTGGATTAAACTGGGCCTGGGTTATGGTAACGCGACGCACGCTGTCACTTTCTTTGACTTAGGTGGGTGCGAGAAGGGTCTAGAAACACTTCTAGGATCCCAGATTCGCCAATAGGCGAAGTCTATTCATTTCGATCGCGGGATCGAGTCCGTAGCGCATCTAGGGTCGCGTAAAGCAACCCGAATAGCTCCTAGGTTGTAGGTGAGTGGGGTGAGATGTTCTTTGAACAATTCTAAACTCATAAATGTGAATCCTTGGGCCATGGGACAACCACGACCCCTCTATTCAATCGCCAGGGCTTAAAAACCCCGTTTCACCGAAAATCTTCGAAATTCTTCCTCTCACCACCCCAATCTTCAATTATTTCTTATCCATTTCATGTTAGGCATCAATCCTAATGTGAAAATAACATAAAATCCTACTTTCACAAAATTTTACAGTGAATAGTAAAATTTTATGAAAAATGGCCATAAGGCCATTCTAACTTCACTTTCTTTAGCAACTAATGGGCTAGATGGATGTAATAGATCCTTCTACCCCAAAATCATATGCTGCATGATAGGGCTTTGTATTCGGGATTGAAGATTAGCCCCGAAAAGCGTCGAATGAATGTTACAAATGTTTTGGCCTCCCTAGGGCAATCTACAATGAACCAAAGTGTGAACCATACCTTTTTGGAATCCCTAGGGCAAGGGGAACCCATCCCATATATCCTCAGTGGCCAATTTGTAACTTCACCGGTCAAACTCTTCGAATGGGTCTGATCTTTGGGCTGGAGGAGTTTGGGGGCTAGGGTAGTCCCCTGGTATGCGGTCCGTACCTTGAAACTCCCAAAAAGATGTACTTCCTTCACAAAAGTCTCCTTCCCTAGCCCCATTTTCATTTTCTTGCTGCCCTAACCCAAAATCGTGGTTCCAAATCACCCCTAGATCCATTCCCTGCCAAAAACGACCACCCTCCATCGTTCCTTTGAAGTTGGCAGCCCTCCCTCTTGAAGGTTTCGTCCGTTGGAGCTCCTAAAACCCCCAAATCGAGCTGAATTCGTGAGGTGCTCCATTCCCCTTTTTCATTTTCATTTCTTTCTGAAAATACATCCTAGGGGAGCTTGAAGCATCCCTCTACAACGCCTAGATTTCGTTCTGTCCATTTGGGCAACCATTTCCCTACATTTCCTCCTCATTCCATGGCTATTGTTAAGGCTGTTTCAGCCTTTTCCTCCCTTTCCATCGTCCTCTCTCTCATGTCCCTTTTATTTGATCCTCAGACTTGTGGAAACCTGCTTACCCATTCCATTTCTCCACGTTATTCGCTTGTTTGATTACTGTTTTGAAATGTCTGTGTTTTGTGTTGTTAGGTAGAAAATGTGTTTGTGTTGTGGTTTGAGCTTAACATAGCTAAAAATTGTTGAATGGAGTGCATGCCGTTCATTTTTTTGTTAGGTATTGTCCCTAGATTGGGAGTATTGTAACTCCCGAGATTCATCCTACAAATTAATTTTTATCCCAACCCACCCTCCTACAAAGCATGCCACTCCCGATCCCAACATGGGATTAGGAATGTAGTTTCGTTTCATAGACCCTTGGCGTTTTGGACCTAGTGTTAGCACTCCTAGATTTGAAGGATCTGACGACATAAGAAATCCAATTCCAGTTAGAAAAATCTTGACCCTAAGCAATAGAAGAATTCCCTGTAGTAGAAATGGAATGGAAAGCCATTTACCGTATAATCTTAGGCTTTGGATTATAGCTACAGAGTTACAGACTAGGCTACTAGTTGTCTTAGGCAGTGTAAGGCCTATATATGTTAAGGGATAGTAGGTTAGATTTGGTTGGAATGGGACTTCCTTCCTTCGATAAATCCCCTTATGACTTATAGACTTCTGTTGTTACCCATAGGAAGGAACCATACACTCTCAGGGAACATTTATAACTCCCTCAGATTGAACTTAGAATGTACTATCACACCCCTTAGAATTGCCTTCCCCAAGGACTTATTGCATTCGGGAATGCGGAATAAAGGAACTACATGTAAGCGATGTATTCGCGGTTTGAATCGACTTCTTAATCCTAGTGGTTACCAATAAATCTAATGCTCTGATCAAGCAGAGGATCGGCGTCGACTCGGATTAAGAACTGATACAACGCATTTTATGTCCTGATTAGACAGAAGGTTCAACGTATCCGGCTTAGACCCACTACACAACCTTTCTTCTGTGATGGCCCAACCACCTATAACCAAACAGGATCACATTGTCTTTGGGAAATGGCGAGGACTTAAAGCTAGTAGAGAATTAGACATCTTGCCACCAACTCATACCTACCCCTGAACTCAACCACTATAGAGCTTAGGCTCGTCTCTATCACCATAGATACCAATGTCAAGGATAGCTCCTAAGTTGCGCCTCGTTCCGATATACGGATCGATGCTAAGATTCTTCAACCTTAAGTAAAACTAAGTTTTAAGGGGGGTAGAACGTATTGAGTCCAATTCAGTTAGGTTAGTCAACGCTACTGTTTGATCAGAGTGGCGCAGCGGAAGAGTGGTTGGCCTCTTTCCCACTGGCCCAAGATCGAAACCTTTGAGTTCGGATATACATACGATTAGGTTATTAAATAGGATTTGAACCTTCCTTAGAGAAAGTACTCCTTGTCCTTTGCCAATGTCGGGGACGACATTGTGTTTTAAGGGGGGTAGATTGTAACACCCCGGATTTTGGCCAATCTGGGATTTGACGTCCTTAGGCAATGGGTCAACTAAAACACCTGGAAAATCGCTCAGAACCCAATTTCATAGCCAAAGAAACCACTTAGGATTAATTCCTATGAAAATTCAGCGTAAGTTAGCTAGCGCAACGCTGGAGTAGCTGGAAAACAGTCCCTGATCACTTTAAATACATTCTACAAGACTCAAATCGAGTAGAACGTATGACTCCATAATACTCTATAACCTCGGATCAAACTCTAAGCGGGTTTGTTCTCTGGACCACTTTGAATTCTTGTATTGGATTTAGACCGCGCGTCGAAAGTCCGTTACTTCCTATCTTAGACCGTTAAAACCGCCCAGCTGGACTTGACAATCATTTCGAAAATCAAGTCAAACCGATAATCACAGACTATTTCATTGAGCCCGGACTGAAGAGACCGCGAATAGGGACAGAATTGGAATTTCAAATTCAAATCTGGCACACGACTTGACACGTCAGTATTAAGCGTTCTGACCGTCAGAATTCATCCAGATTACACCCTCGGATCAGGAAAAATTTTGATTTATTATTATGAGACTTCCAGTCCTGATCTACGTGCGGTGACCGCTGAACTGAAACTGGTCTGCCACGTGCGATCTGCGAACCCTGCCGGACTGAAAACTTAATGTGTGCTAGATCTGGTACGCATGATCTTAAGTCCGATCGCATTCGACCAGGGGACCACCAGAAAGTATCTTTTGGACTGAAACAGCCCCGATTTGGTTACCCCTCAAGTGAAACTTGTTCCCGAGTCTATTTCGGGCAAGTTTGGGCTTATAAAAGGGCTTGAAACCCTCACTCCTCTCTCCCATCCGAATTTGCAAAAATCCTAGATTGGGAGAGAGAAAAGGTGAGAGTTTGTGAGAGAAGGTGGGAGAGCTTTTCCTGCTGCTGCTGCACGTGCTTAAGCGGCGTATTCCAATCACTTTGCCGGTGATTTCTCCATATTTGCAGGTAAGAAAACGCCCTAGAAAGTTGCTGATTTGATGCTTCTTTAGTTCCATAGTTTGTTAGTTGATAAATCTCGTAAATTAGGTTCCTTAGTCGCCGTAGACGAAGCGTATACGCTCCGTTCGAATCACTTCACCTATAAGGGAAAAGGTGCGGATTTTAGACGCTTTGATTGACTGTTTCCAAAGCTTTCAATGTCGTTTAATAGTAGATTCTTGACGGCAACGCCGTTTGACATGTACAACATGCTGTCCGTTTCCTGTTTCGTAAACTAACGAAGAATATGAGATTTAGGGCATTTTAGTCATTTGTAGGAAGTATAGATTTCATTCATATTTTGCTGATGTGATTGACATGATATGTTGTCGCATTAGGATGTTAGGAATACGTGCATAATTAGTTTGGCGAAGAGATTCGCCTAAATGCGCACTTCGGGTCGACATACTATATGTAGACTTAAGTGTGTAGTGTATGTGTTTGTATAAATGCTTGTATTAGTATGTATTGAATTAAATGGTGTTATGAATTAGTTTGAGGTTGATTTCTCAATTAATATGCTAGTGTGAATGGTTTCCTATATGTTAGCCATATGCATGATTTCATGATATGAATGAAATGCATGTGCTTGACGATTCGCTTAAGCTGTATGTTATAACATGTGCTTGATGATTTCCTTATGAGTTACTTTGAGATTGAATTCTCAATTAATATGTTGATGGAGAGGATTTCCTATTGGCGACATGCTTAATCTCATTATATATGTGAAAGACATGTGTACGATAATTTGCTTAAGTTGTATGTAATAACATGTGTTAACATGCTCTCATGGTTGTATTTCATTTCCATTACCCTTACACAACGGCTGATGTGATTCTATGATTGTTTGGGACTATGCCTAGTCCAGGCAGTCGGTAACCGAGGGAATTCGTGGTTAGTTTATCTTCACCACGAACGACGCGTCGATGAACGCGAGTCGTGTTTGGAGTTGACGGCAGTGGTTAGGCCACGCGAAGTGTTTTACGCACTTCATGTCGTTCGACTTGAGATGCGATCGCGCTAGTCGAGCCCGTCAAGTAACCCGACTGGCCGATGTATGTTCACCTTGTATGAGTCATAACTGCTTGAACCTAGGGTACTGAACTTACCATTGTAAACCCTGTTAACCATGGTACCTTGATCCATAAAGACTCATGAGCCGGGCATGGTGGTATGGGACACCGTGGTCGAGCTGTCGGCCTACGCTGGGGCCATAAACCTCCCCGTAGTGACCAGTGAGCACCTAGTCTCGTGAGTAGATTATGGTGGTATGGGACACTATATTCTAGCTGTCGGCCTACACTGATCAGGCGACGAGTCCTTTGTAGTGACCGCGAGTATATTCTGAGTTTACGGGAGGCGACGACCCTTCAGTAGCAGTAGAGTACAGTAGGCCTGTATTGATAAGGTGATGGGGGAGCGGAGCAACGAGTGCGTGCAACAGCCCTGGCAGCCCTTGCAGCGACCTACGAAATATACATCGTATGAGATTACTAGGAGTGACGACCCTAGACAGGATCTGTGTTGGGATTGATATAAGGGAAGTACCTTAGTTTCCCAATCCTGCTGTTTGAATGGACTAATAACAACTTGGAAATCATATCACCATAACATTGCATGTGCCTGGAAGATGTGGAGCACTCTAGGGAGTGTGGCATGCCGCGGTCGTAAGATGTTGCCGTATGAGGGAGATCGTCGGTGAGGGCATACATCACGTCATGTCATATTGCATTAACAACAGTATTAGGATTGTTTGATTTATTGCTTTACTATTATCGCATGATTGATTTGAGAACATGTTAATCCTTGCTCTATTATTCCACTGAGTTAGCTACTCACTCCCACGTTACGGGATGGTGTTTCCGGACACCCACCAGTCCCTTTTGTGATTGCAGATGATGGCGTGGCCTGTGAGGCGGAGCTGGACTTGATGATGAGGAGGAGGATTCCTCCTTTATGCGTGTTCTGATTGACGGTATTACAGGGAGGTTGATTAGATACATTGACACTTGTCATTTTATTTTTTTAGCGCCCTCATGTATATTTATTTTGTTTACTTTTGAAGTATACATGTATGTGTATAACCTGGTAATATATTCACACTCTGGAGACATACAATAGTTTATATATATTATACATACTATTACAGCCTTCCGCTTGTTAATTTAACTGTCTCTGGAGTATGATATGCTGTTCTAGCTTAATCTCACTCATGTTTAATGTGTTATCATAGACAACATTCAATCATACATATCTATGTTGCATAAATAACATTTTGGAACTCGGGAGTTAGGTTTTTGCTCGACCCCCCGATTTTCGGGATGTTACAATGTAAGGCCAAGGGGTTTAGGCCCACTTGATATGCATACAAGGCCTAGGGTTAAGGCCCATTTGGCGTACATATGGGGTTCAATTGGTGTGGCCCATTCGTTACCTTTAAGACCCATGAGTTAAGCTCATTTGATGTAATCCAAGGCCCATGAGTTTTGACCCATTGCAATGCACATAAGACCCGTTGGTGTGACCCATTTATGTGGCCCATCTGATGAATAAAAGGCCCATAAGATATGGCCCATTTGATATATATGTAAGGCCCAATGGGATGAACCTACGGTCCATTGCAATGTGTAATTCTCATACAGTCTATCTAGCGCTGCTTACAAAAACTGTGCCTTGGGAGCAATGTTGGTTTGACGTCCACATTGCGAGTGTAATGTTGGTTAGATGTCCACATTACGACTCTCCTTAGGGCCCATTACCGGGCCGTACTTGCTGTGTATAGGCCGTCTAGGCCCATCTGCTTTGTAAGAGTGGTTCATCACTCATTTACATGTTTAGTATACTTTCATGGCCCATGATCATACGTATCATATGTATGCTTGATTTGAGGATTGACTGATCATAGCATACGCCTTCGGGCAGGTTGTTTATGGGCTTCTGGTTAGGCAGTGTTGCCCTACATGAGCGCACGATGTGCGCAGGATTTGTTGCATGACTGAATAGCGTGAATCACGCATTTCGCATTTGTGTGACATGGTTACTGTACGCCCTAGCGACATCAGGGCCGTAGCCTCCACAGACGCATCGTGGTTGGCAGGATTGGATACCGAAAATCTTGTTCTACATGGGGTGCTATTGATATCCCTGGGTGAAAGTCCCTAAACCCTTATGGTACCAAGAGGTTGCTCCAACGTCTAGACCGAGTGGGTAGATGAGCGCTGAGTGCCGAATACCAATTGGCTGTGCTCTCCACTGTGTCATGGTCAGTTGGAAGGGGGTGCGGCCTTACCCGCCCGAGTGTAGGGGACAATCCTAAGCTGAGTTTGACCAGCTCGAGGAATGGGTCCGCTATCGATGAGTCGCGCCCGATATTGGCAGACGGATAGTGAGGTCTCTTCCACTTACCTTATTACGCACGATGTGGCGGCAATCCGGTTTAGAGTGTACTAGACCCCGGTGATATCCCATATTTTGAGCTGTATTGATGTGTGGACATAGATGAGGATCTGTATGCTTGAGTTGCATTGCACATCGCATGGCCTTGGGGTGGCCAATACCATTCATGTCTTGCATCGCATAAGCCTTGGTACGGCTCATGACATTATGGATTCATCTGCATATTCCGTATTACTCTGATATTGCATGATCATATTACTACCTTGCGCACACACTTTCACCACCCTCTAAGCTTTCTATAAGCTTATGCACGACCATTGCGTGTAGGTGACATCGGTTCGCAGCAGCGCTGAGGCAGGAGCACGTTGCAGATCATTTTGGAGTTTCTGTTCTTTACCATTATATTTCCCTTTATGCTCATTGTACTTGTAAAGTTTTTGATCATAGTGGAAATGTAATGGAGTTCTTGGTTGTTGTTTGTGGGTTATGCCTTTGGTTATGCTTATTACGAATCAAACTGACATTTAAAATCCTCTTCGTAGCATCCCAGGATCAGAATCTGGCGAATGGGAGCCAGGAGCTGAGAATGGGGTTCTACGGAGGCTATCGGCGTAGGATTCGGCGATTGGGAATTTTGTGAGCCCGGTTTCTGAGTTTGGGGTGTGACAAATGTTCCCTGATCCGAGGGTGTATTTGGGTCAGATTTCGACGGTCTGAATGCTTATACTTAACTCGCAAGCGAAACGTGCCAGATTTATTTAATTTTTAAAGGATTTCACTCTTTCTAACACTCCTTGCTCCAGGCTCAGTACAATAGCGACTGGACATCGATTTGGCTTGATTTTCGAAATGATTGTCAAGTCCAACCAGGCGATCGTAATGGTCTAAGTTTGTAGATATCGGACTCTCGACGCACGATCTAGATCCAATACGAAGTTTCAAAGGGTTCCTGAGAACAAACAGGTTTAAAGTTTGATCCTGGATTTCAGGGTAAGATAGCTTCAATGGTTCTACAGGTTTTGAGTCTTACAGATCATATTTAAAGTGGTTGGTGCTAATTTCACAGGTAATTTAGTATAACGCTGGCTAATTCACATTAAATTCTAAAGAATTTGGTTCTAAATGATTTCTTTGGCTTTGGAATCAAATTTTGAGAAACTACCAAGGTACTATGGTTGACTCATTGCCTAAGGAAGTTTAACTCCAGGTTGGCAAAAATCCGGGGTGTTACAAAAATAAAGTAATCTCGAACTATCTCCAAAGTATGAATACATCTCTGAGTTACAAATACATATAATAAACCAAAAATCAAAATGTCATATGGTCCAACTAGCAAGTCCCGCCGATCCAGGCCACCTACGCAAAGCCGTCGTAGAACTACATATACGAGAACTCATCCTGGTCCTCATAGAAGTCTGGCTCCGGCTCCTGAATCTCCTCACAACCTGCATCTAAGACAGAGTCGGGTAGGTGTTGCAAACACTGTCCCGTAACGTGGGAGTGAGTGATCAACTCAGTGGAATCATAAAGCAAAGATTAACATGTTATCAAATCAATCACGCGATAATAGTAAAGCAATCAATCAGAAATTTCTGAATACTGTTGTTAATGCAAGTATGAAATGACATGGTGGATGCCCTCACCGACATACTCCCTAATGCGACACCATCTTATGTCCGCGGCATGCTTTCTTCCCTCAATGCTCCACATCTTCCAGGCACATGCAGTGCGATGTGGATATGATTACCGAGTTATTATTAATCCTTTCATACAACAGTATTGAAAAACTAAGGTACCTTCCTTATATCAATCCCAACACAGATCCTGTCTAGGGTCGTCACTCCTTGTAATCTCATACGATGTTATATTTATAGGTCGCTGCAAGGGCTATTGCTCGCACTCATTGCACCGCTCCCCCATCACCTTATCAATACAGGCCTAGTGTACTCTCATTGCTACGGAAGGGTCGTCGCCTCCCGCAGACTCAGAATACGCTCGAGGTCACTACAAAGGGCTCGTCACCAATCAGTGTAGGCCGACAGCTCAAATGTTGTGTCCCATACCACCACAATCGGCTCACGAGTCTAAGGTGCTCACTGGTCACTACGGGGAGGTTTGTGGCCCCAGCGTAGGCCGACAGCTAGACCACGGTGTCCCATACCACCATGCCCTGCTCATGAGTCTTTATGGATCAACGTACCATAGTTATCAGGGGTTCCACCGGTAAGTTCAGTACCCTAGGTTCAAGCAGTTATGACTCATACAAGGTGAACAATCAACGGTCAGTCGGGTTACTTGACGAGCTCGACTAGTACAAGCGCATCTCAAGCTGAGCGACATGAAGTGCATAAAATACTTCGTGTGGCCTAACCACTGCCGCCAACCCAAAACACGACTCGTGTTCATCAACGCGTCCTTCGTGGCAAATAGAAGCCAACCACGAGTTTGAATCTATTACCGACTGCCTAGACTAGGATATAGCCCCAAGCACTTGTAATTCTACAATAGTGATCATGTAAGAGTAACAGAAATGAAATACAACAATCCATGCATGTTAACAACATGTGATGACATACAACGTAAGCAAATCAGCCAAACACATGTATTCCATATATATAAGGAAATCAATTCAATATCACAACATGGAGGAAAATCTTGTACATCATCATATTAATTGAGAATTCAATCTCAAGACTAATTTACAACAACATTTACTGAATACATACTAATACAAACATTTATACAAACACTTAGTCTACACACTTTAGTCTACATAGCGTATGTCGACCCAAAGTGCGCATTAGGGCGAATCTCTTCGCCAAACAGATCATACACGCGTATCTAATATCATAACACGACAATACACATGGCAATCATTTCAGTAAAATACAGGCATATACAGTATTTCCTACAAATACCTAAAATACCCTAAATCTCATATTTTCCGTACGCAGTCGAAATGGAAAACGGACAGCATGTTCTACTTGTCAAACAGCGTTCTTATCGATAATCTACTATTAAACGACATTGAAAGCTTTGAAAACAGTCAATCTAGGCAACTAAAATCCACACCTTTTGCCGTAGACGCGTATTGATTCGAATAGAAAGTCTACGCTTCGTCAACGGCGATATGACGACCTATATCACAAGATGAATCATCTACTTCGCTACTTGTATCTATGGAATCCCTAAAACAGGTAGAAGTTAGGGTTTTCTTACCTAGAAATGAATTGGAATCACTGGAAGAGTGTTTGGAATACGGTGATTAAACACGTGTATAAACTGGATCAAGTGGCAGGAAGTTTCTCTCACAACTCTCTCACAATCTCTCTCTTTCTCTCTCTTCTCTTTCTAGGGTTTCTTACAAATTTCAGATGGGAGAGATATGAGAGGGTTTAAGGCCCTTAAATAGGTTAGAAACTCACCTATTTAGACTTGGGACCAAGGTATACTTGGGTTATAACCAAATTAGGTCTTCTCCGATCCAAAAGAGCATTTCGGGAGGTCCCCTGGCCAAATGCGGTCGGACTTAAGCTCATGGATACTGGATCTTGATCACATTAAGTTTTCAGTCCAGTAGTGTTCCCAGATCGCACGTGGAGGTCTAGTTTCAGTTCAGCGGTCACGGAGACTCGATCGAGGATTCCAAGTACACTGACCTGAGTGAGAAATGTTCCCTGATCTGAGGGTGTATTTGGGTCAGATTTCGACGGTCTGAATGCTTATACTTAACCCCCTAGCGAAACGTGCCAGATTTATTTAAATCCCATTTAATTTTTAATGAATTTCGCTCTTTCTCACACTCCTTGCTTCAGGCTCAATGAAATAGCCTCAGAACATCGGTTGGGCTTAATTTTTGAAACGATTGTCAAGTCCAGCTAAGTGGTCCTAATGGTCTGATATTGTAGATGTCGGACTCTCGACACGCGGTCTAGATCAAATATAAAATTTCAAAGGGTTCCTGAGAGCAAACGGGTTTAGAGTTTGATTCTAGATTTCAAGGTATTATAGCGTCATTGCTTCTACAAGTTTTGGGTCTTGCAGAACGTATTTAAAGTGATCAGGGACAATTTCACAGCTAAACTATCATAGCGCTAGTTAACTTACGCTTAATTTCTAAAGGAATTAATCCTAAGTGATTTCTGATCGAGTTGGTACTCGGATCTTTGTACGGATTTTTTTGAGGCGTTACAAAATAGTTGTGCACCACCAACTCGAGTGGATAGTGAATGAATGAATGAATGAATGAGTATGCAATGCCTACTCAATAAGTCCACATATCAGTACTGTACATCTCTGGGATCATCACTGGGGTTTATTACACCCCATGCCAGTTTACCGCCCTTATCCGAGTGCACAACTGGGTAAGTGAAAGAGACCTCACTATCCACCTGCCAATATCGGGCCTGACTTGTTGATAGCAGACCCATTCCTCAAGCTGGTTAAACTCAACCTAGATATTACTCCCTCACTCAAGCGGTAAGGTCACACCCCCTCCCAACCGACTATGACACAGTGGGAGATGCGGCTAACTGGTATACGACCCTCATGCACTCATATATATCTACTCAGTCTAGACGTTGGGGCGTCCTCTGGTACCAAGAGAGTTTAGGAATTTTTACCCAGGGCTATCTATGGTGGCCCGATACTGGTAATAAATTTTTGGTGTCCCATCTTGTCACGCCCCAAACTCGGAAACCGGGCTCACAGAATTTCCGATTGCCGAATCCGACGCCGACAGCCTCTGTAGAACCCCATTCTCGGCTCCTAGCTCCCATTCGCCAGGTTCTGATCTTGGGATGCTACGAGGAGGATTTTCAATGTCAGTCTGAATCCTGATAAGCATAACCAAAGGCATAACCCACAAACAACAACCAAGAACTCCATTACATTTCCACTATGATCAAAAACTTTACAAGTACATTGAGCATAAAGGGAAATACAATGGTAAAGAACTAAAAACTCCAAGCGCTCTGCAACGTGCTCCTGCCTCAACACTGTTGCGATCCAACGTCACCTGCATGCAACGGTCGTGCATAAGCTTACAGAAAGCTTAGAGGGTGGTGAAAGTGTATGCGCAAGGTAGTAATATGAACATGCAATGTCAGAGTAAAGCGGAATATGCAGATGGATCTATAATATCATGAGCCGTAACAAGGCTATACGATGCAAGACATGAATGGTATCGGCCATCCCAAGGCCATGCGATGTGCAATGCAGCTCAAGCATACAGATCCTCATCTATGTCCACACATCAATACAACTCAAAATATGGGATATCACCGGGGTCTAGTACACTCTAAACCAGATTGCCACCATATCTCAGGCAATAAGGTAAGTGGAAGAGACCTCACTATCCGTCTGCCAATATCGGGCGCGACTCGTCGATAGCAGACCCATTCCTCGAGCTGGTCAAACTCAGCCTAGCAATTGCCCCCTACACTCGGGCGGGTAAGGTCGCACCCCCTTCTAACAGACCACGACACAGTGGAGAGCACAGCCAACTGGTATTCGGCACTCAGCGCTCATCTACCCACTCGGTCTAGACGTTGGAGCAACCTCTTAGTACAATAAGGGTTTAGGGACTTTCACCCAGGGATATCTATAGTACCCCATGTAGAACAAGATTTTCGGTATCCAATCCTGCCAACCACGATCTGTTTGTGGAGGCTACGACCCCGATGTCGCTAGGGCGTACAATAACCATGCCATACAAATGCGGAATGCATGAATCAAACTATCCAGTCATGCAACCAATCCTGCGCATATCGTGCACTCATGTAGGGCAACACCGCCTAACCGGGAGCCCATAAACAACCTGTCCGAAGGCAAATGCTATGATCAGACAACTCTCACGTCAAGCATACATATGATGCATATGATCATGAGTCATGAACTGTACTAAACATGTTATAACAAAATGAACTATCTTACAATGCAGATGGACCTGGACGACCTATACATGATAAGTACGGCCCAGTAATGGGCCCTAAGGAGAGTCGTAATGTGGACATCCAACCAACATTACACTCGCAATGTGGACGCCAAACCAACATTGCTTCCCAGGCACAATCTTGTAAACGTCAGTACTTAGTCTGTAATGGATTTACACATTGCAATGGACCGTAGGTTATCCCCATTGGACCTTACATATATATCAAATAGGCCTTATCTTATGGGCCTTTTAGTTATCAGATGGGCCATATAAATGGGTCATACCAATGGGTCTTATGTGCATTGCAATGGGTCAAAATCCGTGGGCCTTGGATCGCTTCAAATGAGCTTAGTCATATGCGTCTAATATGTGACCAATGGGCCACACCAATTGGGTCCCACGTGCAGATCAAGTGGGCCTCAACCCATGGACCTGACATGAGTCAAATGGGCCTAAACCCCTAGGCTTTAATCAAATAAAACGGGCTAACTCATGGGTCTCAAATAAATCCAATGGGGCTAATTCCATGGACCCCTTTTATCATCAAATGGGTTTAGTCCCATGGGCCTCACAATATATCAAATGGGTCCACTTCCATGGGTTGTAAGAATGCAACAAATGGGTTCAATTGCATGGGCCTTGAAGTATATCAAATGGGCCTAGTCCCATGGACTTGAAACACATCAAGTGGGCCTAAACCCATAGGCATTAAATATCAAGTGAGCCTAAGCCCATGGGCTTTACATATCAGGTGGGCCCAAGTTCTTAGGCCTTAAATGAATCAATGGGCCTAACTCATAAGCGTTTCATAAATCAAATGGGCCTAGCCCATAGGCCATTTACAGTCCAAATGGGGCCTAACCCATAGGCCTTTACAAATCAAATGGGCCTTTCCCATAGGCCTTAAAATGGTCTATACAAGTGGATGGACGGTCTGGATGCATTATACGCATCATGGTGGGTCCCACTGTCCAGTGGACAGTGCAGGTAAGGCACATACATCACCCAGGGCCCCACCGTCCGTGGACGGTGGAGGCAGCACGTGTGCAAGGAGGATGAGCCACCGTCCGCCTGGACGGTGGACTACCACACATACAACAACGTGGGTCCCATGTGGGGCCCACCCAGTGATGTTTAAAGGCCATCCGACCTGTTCATAAGGTCGCTCGGACCTGGATGAAGGGGAAACATAAATTTCAGCTTGATCCAAAACTTCTGTGGGCCCCAGAAATTTTTCAACGGTAGAATTCAATTCACAATGTTTTGCGTGGTGTGGGCCACCTGAGTTGTTGGATCTGACTTATTTTTGGAGGGGGGCCCACCACTGGGATGGCCCACCTAATGAACAAGTTGGATGACAAATAAACATTATGGTGGGGCCCACACGCAGGGCCGTGGGCCCCTGCTGGACGTCGCCCGCCGCTGCACGGCTGCACGCAGCAGCGTGCAGCGCTGTCCGCAAGACAGAGGCAAAGGCAGAGCCTCTGCCATGTGGTTTAAAAAAAAAATGAAAAAAAATATTTTTTTGGGGTTTTTCTAGTGTGGGGTCTACTTTAAGTGGATCCACTCCAACCATAGGATTCCTCATCTTGCAATGCATCCAACAAGTCCAAAGTTCAAATTTTTTTGATGAAAGAAAATGAAATAAAATAAGAAAAAGGTATTTGAAAGGTGAGGATGCAATTTGCGACACTATGGCCCACCAAGTGATTGGATCAGCTCCAAATCTTAGCCCAACGCATGAATCTAGGCGAAAATTGGGATGGACGGCGTGGATTGATTACATACACCATGGTGGGGCCAATGCAAGTGGGCCACCAAAGCCCTCTTTCACTTCTTCCTTCTTTTTTTCCTTCTTTCCCTTGAAACGTCCAGCGTCCCAGACGCTGGACGGTTTTTTTTTACGTATCCCTGTTTTTTTTTTTGAAAATGGTGGGCCCTGATGAAGTGGGCCACTACTGATGGGTGCTATGGTTTCAACGTCTAAGGTGGGCCCCACTTGAATAAAAATGATTATATCAAGGTGGGATCCATTCAAGTGGGCCTCACAATCCTATAACATAAACACAAATAAAATAAAATAAAATAAAATAAAAGAAATAAAGAGAGAGAGAGAGAGACATGGAGAGTGGGACACGGCTTGTGATGGAGGGCTCCGCCACTATGAGCCCTCCCTTGCAAGAAACTATACAATAAGTGGGCCTTAAAGCATGTGGGACCACCGAAATTTAAAATCAACGGTGGGGATCCTTTCCCCACCAACATGGACGGTCTAGATGACCTTTGAAGAGAAAATAAATATCATAATGGGGTCCATGGAGAATGGCCCCATCATGGAATGATCATGATGATCCAAGTGGTCCATCGGCCACGTATTAGGGTCCCAAGTGAGATCCACACCATTGATCGGTGGGCCTCACTTGGTCCACCATAAAAATAAATAAATCTATCCTATAGAGGCACCCAACGTCCGATCTTCTTGCTCCTAGGGGTCCCTTGGCACCTTAGCTTCAACTTCAATGGTTAAGATGAAGAATGGAGGGTTGAGATGGGAGATTTTGGGGTAGGAAGGTGGGCCACTTGGAGCTTAGGAGCTCTTACAAATTTCCATATGTATGGAGCTCCTTAGCTTGGGGTTTTGCAAATGAGAAAGAGAGAAAGAGAGAGAGTGATGTAAAGGGAGAGAGAGAGAGTGATGGATGGATGGGTGAGTGATGGTTGTGTAAGAAATCTTTGACTTTGTGGCCTTTTGTGTAAGAAAGGCATGGGTTAGGAAGACTTTTGTGCCCTTTTGTGTAAGAAAGGTATGGGTTAGGAAGACTTTTGTGGTTGCTTGGGAAAATGGGTGAGAGTGATGTGTACTTGACATGTGATGGATTGATGGGTGATTGATTGATGGGATTGATATGATTGATGTGACACATCGTAGAGATTCTCTTGGTTTTCCAACGCGCGGCATTTTCTCGCACCGAACGTTGGCCCATAACTCTTGATCAGGGTATCGCCTCGGAACCGCGGTGACGGCGCGGTCGCTATGGTATTGGTCGCGGGTTGAGTCGACTCGGGTTGTCGGCATATGAATCTGGGTCGCGCGTCGATATCGTTTAAGGGTCGAAGGTTGCCGGAATTCGACCGGTACGACCGCGGAAGTGTATGGAAGGGTACGGAACAAGATACGGGTCTTACACATCTAGCAATCCATGATATGCCTGTGAAGGCTATGGTCCGCATGCTACTAGGGCGTACAGTAATCACAACACACGATGCAAGATGCATGAGTTATACAATTCAGTCATGCATCAATCTTTTGCATACCGTGTGCTCATGTGAGGCAATCTCCGCCTTTCAGGGAGTCTCATAACAACATGCCCAATGACATATGCAGTGGTCAACTACATCTCATAACAAACATGCAGATGATGCGTATGGGCATGTATTATGATGTTATGCTGTCACATACTCATAAACGACATCGATAATTGGCATCGACAATCAGAATTGACCTCGATAATTGGAATCAGTCTCGACAATTGGAATCGGCCTCGATAATCAAAATCGACCTTGCAATCAGAATCAGCCTCGACAATTGGAATCAGCCTTGATAATCGGAATCAGCCTCGATAATCAGCCTTGATAATTGGAATCGGCCTCGATGATCGGCCGAACAAGGCCAAGGAAAGGTCACAATGTGGACATTAAACCATCATTTTCCATCAATGTGGTCATTTAACCAACATTGATCCCAAGGAGTGGTCCACATAGAGGTAAACGTATCGTGGGCCCATGACCTCATTAAGGGCCTCATATACATCAAGTGGGTCATATCGATGGGCCACACCAACGGGCCTCGTATACATCAAATGGACCACAATACATGAGCCTAATATACATTAATATGGGCCACATCACATGGGTCGGAAATACATCTCAATGGGCCTCATCATATGGGCCATAAACACATCACATCAGGCCTTGCCCATGGGCTTCGAATACATCACAATGGGCCATAACCCATGGGCTTCAAATACATCATATTAAGCCTTAACGAATGGGCCACAAATACATCATATTGGGCCTATATACATCATAGGTGGGCCTTATACATGGGCCTCAAATATACATCATGATGGGCCTTATGGATGGGCCGCACCATGGGCCTCAAGTGGGCTTGGACCACACTAAAAATCATTTTCAATAGTTATAGGTGTAATATGTGTATCACAGTACACTATCATTCTATGGGACACATGGCACTCTAATGATGATCAGCACTACCCAAACATTGCTTATGTAAATCAGCACTGTCCAAACAATGTCCATGTAAATCTACACCGTCCAAACATTAGACAGGTAAATCTACACAGTCCAAACATTAGACAACACCATCCAACACAATCTAGATGGTGTGGATGAATTAAATACATCAAGGTGGGTCCCACCCGCCATGGATGGAGTGAATATACAACACATCATCAGGGTGGGTCCCATCCCACATGTGCAGCACTGTGGGGTGGGCCCCAAATAAGCTGAAATGGATGGACGGTGTGCATGAGCACATACATTACAGTGGGATCCATTCCACTATCCAGGGTAGATGGACGTAGTGGATATAGAATAAACGTATCAATGTGGGTCCCACCTACCCACACATGTCACACGTGTGGGGTGGGCCCATGTCCAGTACAAATGGATGGTATGAATGTAACATATGCATCATACTGGAGTCCATGTGGTGGCCCATCTAAGATTTGAATCTGCCTCAATTTAGGTGAGGTGGGTCCCACCGTCCCAAGTAGTGGACAGTGTGGACAAAGGCATACATCATGGTAGGTCTCATGTGAGGCCCACATAATATAATATTATTAAATAATATATAATATACATACATATATATATATATATATTATATTATATAGGGGGTATGTCAAGCGTCTGGCCAGATAGATGGATGGATGAAATACATTCATCAAAGTGGGGTCCACATAGATGAACGGTGTGGTTGTAAATCACATACATCATGATTGGCCCACACAAAAGGTGGACGGCTGAGATGAAACACTAATGGATGGCGTGAATGAAACATATATCATTGTGGGCCCCTCCTACCAAAATAGATGAATGGCTTGGATCCAAAACACATGGCTCACACGGGACCCACAGAACTTGCTGCATCAACACAACAGTTGTTCTGCTGCTCATCCACAAATGGCCGACTGGATGAAAAATATATGAAATCAAGGTGGGCTCCTGTAACACCCTGAAAATCGGGGGTCATGTAGAAACCCGACTTCCGAGTTCCAGACCATCACTTATGCAACAAATATGCTGATGATTCAATGTTGTCTGAGTTAGTGCGTTAACATGAGTGAGATTACACCAAAATTGCAATTCATACACCAGATCCAATGATAAAATGCAAGCGGAAGACTGAAGAATATATATCACTGTATGAAAAACAAAACAATCTCGAACTGTCTCCAAAGTATGAATACATCTCTGAGTCACATATACATAAATCAAACCAAAAACAAAATGTCATAAGATAGTCCAACTAGCAAAAACCTGCCGATCCAGGCCACCTATGCAAAGCCGTCAAAGAACTGCATGTACGAGAACTCGTCCTGGTCCTCGTAGTAGTCTGACTCCAGCTCCTGAATCACCTCACAACCTGCATCTAAGACAAAGTCTAGTAGGTGTTGTAAACACCGTCCCGTAACGTGGGAGTGAGTGATCAACTCAGTGGAATCATAGAGCAAAGATTAGCATGTTATCAAATCAATCACACGATAATAGTAAAGCAAACAATCAGACATTCCTAGATACTGTTGTTAATGCAAGAATGAAATGACATGATGGATGCCCTCACCAACATACTCCCTCATGCGACACCATCTACGTCCGCGGCATGTTTTCTTCCCACAGTGCTCCACATCTTCCAGGCACATGCAGTGCGATGTGGATATGATTACCGAGTTGTTATTAGTCCTTTCATACAGCAGTATTGGGAAACTAAGGTACCTTCCTTATATCAATCCCAACACAGATCCCGTCTAGGGTCGTCACTCCTAGTAATCTCATACGATGGTATATTTCTAGGTCGCTGCAAGCACTGCCAGGGCTATTGCTCGCACTCATTGCACCACTCTCCCATCATCTTATCAATACAGGCCTAGTTGTACTCTTGTTGCTACAGAAGGGTCGTCACCTCACGTAGACTCAGAATACGCTCGAGGTCACTACAAAGGGCTCGTCGCCAATCAGAGTAGGCCGACAGCTCTAATGTAGTGTCCCATACCACCACAATTGGCTCACGAGTCTAAGGTGTTCACTGGTCACTACGGAAAGGTTTGTGGCCCCAGCGTAGGCCGACAACTCGACCAC
The DNA here is from genome assembly GCA_037074715.1 of Magnolia kwangsiensis. NCBI lineage: Eukaryota > Viridiplantae > Streptophyta > Magnoliopsida > Magnoliales > Magnoliaceae > Magnolia > Magnolia kwangsiensis. Next base: position 78,146,740 of record CM073577.1, on the reverse strand, counting down.
GGTGTCCCATACCACCATGCCCGGCTCATGAGTCTTAATAGATTAAGGTACCATGGTTATCAGGGTTATCTCTGGTAAGTTCAGTACCTAGGTTCAAGCAGTTATGACTAATATAAGGTAAACATACAACGGTCAGTCGGGTTACTTGATGGGCTCGACTAGTACGAGCGTACCTCAAGTTGAACGACATGAAGGACATAAAACACCTTGTGTGGCCTAACCATTGCCACCAACCTAAAGCACGACTCGCGTTCATCGACACGTCCTTCGTGGCAAATAAAAGCTAACCACGAATTCGAATCTATTACCTACTGCCTGGACTAGAGCATAATCCCAAGCACTTGTAATCTACATCAGTGATCATATGAGAGTAACAAAAATGAAATACAAACAATCCAAGCATGTTAACGACCTGTTATAACATACAATGTAAGCAAATCAACCAAACACATGTATTCCATTTATATAAGGAAATCAATTCAATAACAACATGGAGGAAAATCATGTACATCATCATTTTAATTGAGAATTCAATCTCAAGACTAATCTACAATAACATTTACTCAATACATACTAATACAAACATTTATACAAACACTTAGTCTACACACTTTAGTCTACATAGCGTATGTCGACCCAAAGTGCGCATTAGAGCGAATCTCTTTGCCAAAAAGATCATACACGCGTATCTTGTATAATACACGATAAATAAACATGGAAATCTATTTTAGAAAAATACGGACGTATACAATATTTCCTACAAATACATAAAATATCCTAAATCTCATATTTTCCGTACGCAGTCGAAATGGAAAACAGTCAGCATGTTCTACATGTCAAACAGCGTTCTTGACGATAATCTACTATTAAACAACATTGAAAGCTTTGAAAACAGTTAACCTAAGTACCTAGAATCCTCACCCTTCGTCGTAGAAGCGTAACGAATCGAGTAGAAACTCTACGCTTCGCCAACTCTGTATGACGGCCTATATCACAAGATAAATCAGCTACTTCACTAATTGTATCGATGGAATGCATAAAACAGGTTGAGGTTAGGGTTTTCTTACCTAAAATGAAGTTAGAATCACCAGAGGAGTGATTGGAACACGGTGATTAGGTATGTGTAGAAGCAGGATCGAGTGCCAGGGACTTTCCCTCACAACTTCCACACAATCTCTCTCTTTTCTCTCCTCTTCCCTAGGGTTTTTGCAAATTCGTATGGGAGGGGTGTGAGAGGGTTTAAGGTCCTTGAATAGGTTAGAAAGTCACCTATTTAGACTTTAAACCAAAGTATACTTGGGTTATAGCCAAATTGGGTCTCTTCCGATCCAAAAGAACGTTTCTGGAGGTCCCCTGACCAAATGCGGTCGGACTTAAGCTCATGGATATTGGATCCTGATCACATTAAGTTTTCAGTCTGATAGTGTTCCTAGATTGCACGTGGCGGACCAGTTTTAATTCAGCGGTCACGGAGATTCGATCAAGGATTCCAAGTGCACTGACATGAGTGGAAAATGTTCCCTGATCTGAGGGTGTATTTGAGTCAGATTTTGACGGTCTGAATGCTTATACTTAACCCGCTAGTGAAACGTGCTAGATTTACTTAAATCACATTAAATTTTTAAAGAATTTCACTCTTTCTTACACTCCTTGCTCTAGGCTCAACGAAATAGTCTCAAAACATCAGTTGGGCTTGATTTTTGACACGATTGTCAAGTCCAGCTAAGTGGTCATAATGGCCTAAGATTGTAGATATCGGACTTTTGACGCGCGGTCTAGATCCAATACAAAGTTTCAAAGGAATTCTGAGAGTAAACGGGTTTAGAGTTTGATCGTAAGTTTCAAGATGTTATAGCGTTAACAATTCTACAAGTTTTGGGTCTTGTAGAACGTATTTAAAGCAATCAATGCTAATTTCACAACTAAACTAGCATAGCGCTTGTTAACTTACGCTTAATTTCTAAAGGAATTAATCCTAAGTGATTTTTGCCTGAGGTGGTACTCGGGTCTCTGTACGGATTTTTTTCGAGACGTTACAGCTCCACAAATCTTGCTGACGTCCTACAGATGGATGGTGTGGGATTTTCACAAGTGCAGGGTGGGACCTGTAGATGGACGGCGTGGAATACAGATACTTCACAGTGGGGCTGCTGAACTTGTTGACGTCTTTGGAGCTCAATTGCTTGGACCGACTATCCTTATCAATGGACGGATGGTGTGGATATACACATCATCAAAATGGGTCCACATATGTGGGACCCACCAGTCTTGGATGAAACTGATACTTGTATTTTCAGTCATCCACGCCGTTGGACGTCAATAGAGTGGGCCCCATAGGTGGACTGTAGTGTGGTCTACGTAATGGAGAGCATGGATAATATATGTAAATCATCAGGTGGGCCGTCAACAGTGAAGGAGAGAGAGAGAGAGAAATTAAGATGGAAATGGAAGAGACCCCGCCACTATAGGCCCTCCCTATACAATGCATACATCAAGATGGGTCCCACTATATGTGGGCCCTCTAATCATCAAAATCACATAAAAAAATCACCCACCTCAAGATCCCTTCTTCCTTCTTCCATCAACGTGTTTTATAGCTTTAAAGAATGTGATCCAATGGTTGAGATGAGGCTTAGAGGGTGGGGATGGAAGATAGGAAGTGGGCCACACAAAGCTTTCTCATGGAGCTTGCTTGGACATGAGTTTCTTGGATAGTGAGAGAGAGAGAGAGGTGATGGGAGAGAAGTGATGGGAGAGAGGGATGGTGAGTGATGGATGAGTGTACTTGGTTGTAAGAGAGAGAGTTGACTTTAGGGAGGGTGGTTGTACTTGGGGATGGGTGTTGTACTTGACATTTGATTGATGGATTGATGTGATGTATCATAGAGATTCCTTCGGTATTTGCAACGGGCGGCGTTTTCCTTGGACTGAACGTGGGCCCACATCTCCTGGCCCGAGTATCGCCTTGGTGTGTAATATGTGGCGATGGCACTGTCGCAAGGGTACAAGTTTCGAGTTGAGACGATTTTGATATATGAGACACAACTCAGGATCACGCACAAATGCCGATAACAGATCGTGAGTCACCAAAATTCGACCGGGAGGACCGCGAAGGCATACGAAACAGTATAGGCTAGGTTACAGGTCTCACATGTTCAGTATCCAGGATGATAAAATCTATCGGGTAGTAGAATCTGTCAACCTAGACCAATACATCCTCAATCATCCCTCTAAGTACACAAACTGAGCGATCAACAAGTTGTAATGTGGTTAGGGTGGGTTTTAATTCACCTAAACCTAACTATTTATAGACCGAGTAAGGAATCATATTTACGCTTGCTCCTAAATCAAGAACTGCGTGCTCAATTCAATAGTTCTCAATTACACAAGGTATGGTTGGGCTACCAGGATCTTTGAATTTCTGTGGCACATCTTGCTGTAGGATGACACTCACTTTCTCAGTTAAGAAGATTTTCTTTTGAATATTTTACCATTTTTTGGTCGTACACAAGTCTTTCAGAAAATTGACATATGAAGGCATTTATTTAACCACATCCAGTAGAGGAATATTGACCTTTACATGTTTCAACACCTCTAGAATGTCCTGAGAGTTAGAGAGAGATTTTGGTGCAACCAACCGTTGGGGGAATGGGGCAGCCGGCTTGCCTTGAAATTCTGGTTCTAATTCTTGTGGAGCAATGCTAGGTCTATCATTGTTGTCCTCTTCCTGGTCCTTAGGCTTTTCAGCCCTAACCGGAATGGTTTTATCAATAGTCTTTCCACTCCTAAGGGTGGTGATAGATTTAAATGGCTCCATTTGGTTTGAAGAGCGCTGGTTATTAACTTCATATTGTGGTTTTAGATTGGGAAGAGATTGAGTTAGAAGGCTCCCCTTATTTCCAATCATATTCCTTGTGTTAAGCCCTTGTATGGCTTTTGTAAGGTCTTAAAAGGCTTGTAGCATCCCCTGATTGAAAAGTTCTTGCTTTTGGAGATGTTTTAGAAACAGATCCTCTTGAGGTTTCTCTTGATTTGGAATTTGGTTTAAGAAATCTTGAGCGGTAGCAGTTTGTCCATTGCTCCAATTGAAGTTTGGATGATTTCTCCAACTAGGATTGTATGTATTAGAGGTAGGTCCATTGAAAGGTCCTTGGTAATTGTTCACAACATTGGATTGCTCATTTAACACCTCTTCAAAGGTAAGTATCATTGGACAATTTTCAGTTGTGTGAATGTTGCAAGCACAAATACCGCAAATAGTTTCCTTAACCTTATCCTTCCTTAATTTCATGGCCTCGAATTTTCTGGTGAGATTAACTACTTTAGTATTGATATCATCATCCTCTTTCAGGAGATATATTCCACCCCTCTCTTTGGATTTGAGTCAGCCTATACATGGTGCTTGATTTTGGGGAGATGTCTCATGATTGTGTGTTTTCAGCAAGTTTATCAAAGTAGTCCCACACATCATTAACACTTTTATTCATGAATTCCCCATTATACATCGTCTTAATTAATTGGCGCATGGGAGATATCAGTCCATCATAGAAAAATTTTGTCATGCAACACGTTTCAAAACCGTATTGTGGACATGAACTGACAAGATCCTTGAACCGTTCCCAACATTGGAAGAATTTTTCATCTTCCTTTTGGGCAAAGTTCATGATCGACTTTCTAAAGGTGTACGTCTTATGGTATGGGAAATTTTTCTTTATGAATTCCCTTGTCATGGCATTCCTTCTACTAATAGATTGAGGCTGTAGTGAATGCAACCATGTCTTAGCTTTCTCTTTCAAAGAAAAAGGAAAGAGTTTCAACTTAACCGTGTCGTCGGACACGTTAGGAAAATATAGAGTGGCTATGATTTCATCAAACTTTTTTAGGTGTAGATACAGATTTTCATATTTAAGCCCATAAAATTTTAGAAGGAGTTGGATCACCCCTGGCTTAATATCCATATGTCTTGTATTTTTTGGAAAAACTGTGCATGAGGGTGTACTCACCCCCGTTGGTTGTAAATAATCTCGTAAAGTACAAGGCGGGGATGCTTGATGCACCTCATTCTTATCCTGGACTTCCTCAGCCCTAGGTTAATGTTGTTGATTTACCAGTTGATTTACAGTCATGACCTTAATTAACTCTGAGGATCTCGAGTGGTGTCTAATCCTGCATCCTGCGATGGATAGATAACCCCTCAACTAATCCTCCTTCATTCAAAAGACGTCGAGTGTTGTGACGTACCCACTTGGGCATGAAACACTCTCAGCCCTCAATTTCAGATTCTAACCTAAACCTAAAAGAGGAATAAAGGAAATATAATTCTAGAATTAGAAAGAAAGGGAATTGGGAAGAAGTAACCAAATTAAAAGTTCTTAATAAAAATCCTGCAAAACAAAACAAAATTAGTCAGTTTCTAAAAGCAGAAAATAATATGTTTCTAAATCTAGAATTAACAAGTGAATTAGTTTCTAAAAATAAAAGAAATCCTAGAATTAGAAAGTTTCTAAAAATAAAAAATAAACCCTAATAGAAAACAGAAAAAAAAAAAAAGAAAGAGATTACCAATTTAGAAATTCTATATCAGGATCCTACAAAACAAGAAAGTGAGGTTAGTTTCTAAAATCAAATAGAAAAAACTAATCCTAAAATTAGAAAATATAAAAACCTAATCTTAATCTAATTCTAAAACTAGCTAATATTAAAAAAGTGCAATTGATAGTCCCTGGCAACATTGCTAAAAACTCGTTCACAACCCCATGTGTAGGGTCGCGATGTAGAAATAATCTTGGTAAGACTGAGGTCGAATCCACAAGGACTGAACTTGTGTGTCTTCTGAAAGAAACTAGAAGTAGAACTAGAAGAAAATGAAAACCTAAATCTAGAATAATGGAGAGAATAATTGTGAATTCTTTAACTAAAACTTGTAAATTCAAAGGTGGGAAACTAGGGTTTCTAAGGATCCACTTGTAGAGATCAGGGAGATCTATGCTTGATTCATGAACAAAACTGGAATCAGAGTCCCATCTTCATCTAATTGGGAAATATCTCATTAAAAATCAAATCTAAACTTCCTTTGATCTAGTTCTCAATGGATAAAAGACACTAGAACTAGAAGTGATTCCATTACAAAACCATGCCCATGAGGCAAAGCAAATAATAGAATTTCCCTATCCACAACCAATCTGAGAGAATTGTAAGAGTCAGGGAGGATTCCATCATCCAACCATGCCTAGGGGACAATGGTGAATAATAGGATTTCTTAAATTCATAATCTCAATAATGAAAAGACATGCTTAAAGTTATCACATATCTATTGTAATTTAAGTCACAACAAATCATTAAAAATTGAAAATATTCCTTAGAATCAAACTAAAATCAAAGATAATTCAACTTAAACATGAATCAAAGCCATAAAAACATCCCATCACGCTACAAGCTTCACCTCTTAGCCTTAGCTAAAAGGTTTAGCCAACCATAAACATGATTAGACTAGAATCTCTTAGGAAAAAAAATCATAGAAAGAAAAAACAACTGAGGAAGGAAAAACTCTTAGCCGGTGGTCTCTCTCTCTTGCTCTTTCTTCTTCCCCATGTCCTTCGTGCTCCCCTCCTCCATTTTTCCTCTCTTTCCTTTATTAGAGATGGCTGGAAGTACGTAATTGGTGAAGCCTTACGCAACAAGAGACGGTGAAACCTTACGTAGCAAGACTGCCTAGATCGCATCTGGCGCAACCAGTTTAACAAAAAGAAAATCTTGTTGTAGGATCTGTTCCGATCAGCTTTCTTGGACTTGGTCGAAATTCCTTTGAGGAAGGTTTGGATGGTCAGGATCATTGGTCCGATCCTGACCACGATCCCACAACAGCTCGGTACATCTGGGTTTCTCAGACGCTATTACGTGCATTTTATATTAGCGTGTCTTACGTTGTTGTAGTCGTTGGGGTCCACTCCCTGATAGTTTAGTGGATCAAAATTACTCATTCGATTCGTAGGGTCGAGTTATGCTATTGTTTAATATTTGAGTTGGATCTGAGTTCTTGGTGGGCCATACTACTAATCAATTTGGTGTTATGGTCACTTGTCACTAGGATCATGTTCTTGTGCATGGTTGCACATGAACACCATGGTTTGGTCGCCTTCCCCTCCTAAACACACTAGACGGTTTGGATCATCCATCTGGATGATGGAGGTGGGCCACCATTCATCCCAATGAAGGACCGTCCGCACGATGCAAGAGAGGAGAGAGAAACTCTCCCTTGAATTTGGATTTTGTCGAGTTAAACTGACTTTGACCCGACCTAGTGTTCAGTACATAGCAAGAGTGCATGTGTTGCATGCGCACACCACTCAAGGTGGGGGTCCACGATGGTGTTTTTGAGAAATCTACACCATCAATTCGTTTTTCCATATGGTTTAAGGAGTTGAGTCTAAAATTGAGGCATATCTAGAGATCAGGTGGGCCCTAATTCAGTGATTTATGGTTGATCTTTCTGCTGGACCACTTCCACAAAGATATAAGGGATGTAATTTTATGTGTACGGTTACTTTATGATACTCAGGCCGGATATAAAGTTTCGTACCAAACAGATGGTGGGAACCCTGTGATCTTGAATTTAAGATGATTTTCAAACTTCCTTATCTTCAATTCTTTGATTCTTTTCCTTTATCACTTGGTTTCCTTAGATCTTTGACATGTGAATTCTTCAATCTTAGTCTCCTAAGATCCATCCCTTACCTTAGTGATTCTTGAGCTTCAAATCCATGCTTTTAGTACCCTTTTCAATCTAAGCTCCTATATTCATCTAGCAACACAAACATGATTAAAATAGAATATTAAGCATTATCATGTATATAAAACCAAGTAATAACCGGGGTCTAATATACAATATTTAACCCTTAACATTTTTTATCCTTATCTTAATCATTTTGTTATGGTCTTCATCAACGACATTCTGATTTATTCAAGGACCCGCGAGAACTATAAGCAGCATCTGGAGATTGCATTACAGACTCTCTGTGCACACCAGCTTTCCGTGCCCACCAGCTTTATGCGAAACTGGATAAGTGCAAGTTTTGGCAGAAGGATGTGAAGTTCCTCTGGTCACGTGGTGATGAGGGAGGGTGTCACAGTGGACCCCTCGAAGGTTGATGCAGTGCATCAATGGGGCCAACCCACAAACGTATCCGAGATTCACAGTTTCCTTGGTTTGACAAGATATTTTCAACGATTTATCGAGGGATTCTCTTATATTGCAATGCCGCTGACTAGGTTGACACGGAATGGTACAAAGTTTGTTGAAGTGCATTTGTGGAGTTAAAGGACCACCTCACATCTGCTCCTATCCTCAGTCTTCCCTCTGGGAGTGATGAATTTGTTGTATTTACCGATGCTTCACTTGTGGATTTGGGTGCTGTCCTGATGCAGCACGGGAAGCCGATAGCTAATGCAACTCGCCAGCTCAAAGTCCATGAGTTGAACTACCCCATGCATGATTTGGAACTAGCAGCACTTGTCTTCACATTGAAGTTGTGGAGGCATTATCTCTATGGGATTAGCTTCGAGCTCTTCTTTGACCACAAGAGCTTGACGTATCTATTCTCTCAGTCCGATCTAAACATGAGGCAGAGACATTGGATGGAGCTCTTGAAGGACTACGATTTTGATCTTGAGTACCACTTAGATAAGGTGAACATGGTGGTAGATGCCCTTAGCCGTCAACCACAAGGCCTGGTGGTGCATATGATGATTCAGGAGTGGAAGATGCTTGAGGAAGTGTCAAGATTCGACTTCAAGATTGGCTTGCAGTCTTCTATTGTGCAGTTATCTAGCATGTCGATTCAACCCTCTTTTATCACAAGGGTGATTGAGGCTCAGCAGGTAGATGAGTCATTGCAGAGTTATCATGTAGAGATTGTAACTGAGAGTTAGTCAGATTAGTAGATTTGTTCTGATGGTGGACTTCACTTTAGAGGCCGGTTATGTGTCCTGGATGTTTTAGAATTGTGTAGAGATCTTATGACAGAGGTATATCAATCGCATTTTTTTATCCAGCCCGACTCGACGAAGATGTATCGTGATATGAAGAGGCAATATTTTTGGGTAGGTATGAAGCACCAGATAGCTAGTTTTATGGCCGAGTGTGACATATGCCAGCGTGTCAAGGCCAATCATCAGAGACCCTCAGGTCCATTGCAATCGTTGAGAGTCCCGATGTGGAAGTGGGAGCATGTATCCATCGATTTTATTATGGGCTTGTCGAGGACTCAGTGTGGTCATGATGCCATCTAGGTTACCGTGGATCATCTGACGAAGTCAACACATTTTCTCACGATTCATACGATTTGGCCTTTGGACTGATTTTCCAGACTGTTTATTAATGAGATTGTAAGACTGCACAGTGTTCCAGTTTCAATCATTTCTGACCGAGACCCAAGGTTTACGTCTCAGTTTTGGAGGAGCTTTCAGAGGGCGATGGGGTCTGCCTTATAGTTGAGCACCACATATCATCTGTAGACCGATGGGTAGACCGAGAGGGTCAACCAGATTCTTGAGAATATTCTCAGAGCTTACGTGATTGATTTCTCGGATAGCTGGGATGAGCATTTGCGCCTAGTTGAGTTCGTATACAATAACAGCTATCCGGTGACTATTGGTATGGATCCCTTTGAGGCCTTGTATGACAGGCCATGTAGATCTCGTAGTTATTAAGCCGAGGTTGGAGAGCACCATCTCCTAGTCCCTGAGCTTGTGCAAAAGACATTAGAGGTTATTGACATCATCAGGCAGAGGATGCGCACAACTTAGAGCCGACAGAAGAGTTTTGTTGATCGTCGGTGTCGTCCCTTAGAGTTCGCTATTGGGGACAGAGTGTTTCTCAAGGTCTCGCTCATGAAGGGCGTCGTTCAATTTAGAGCGAAGGGCAAGCTTGCCCCGATATTTATTGGACCTTTCAAGATCACTGGGCGCGTTAGTGCCGTGGCCCATAGGCTTACCTTACCTTCTCAGTTGTCTGGCATCCATAATGTTTTCCATGTTTCTATGCTGTAGAAGTGTGGGTCAGACACTGTTCCCGTGATTGATTGGTAGCCTCTTGAGGTCTATAAGGATGCTTCCTACATTGAGCAGCCAGTCTGTATCCTTGATCGGAAGGAGCAGGTCCTCCAGACCAAGGTCATTCCTTTCGTAAAGGTTCAGTGGGGTCATCATTCTGTTGTGGAGGCGTCTTGGGAGTGTGAGGTTGAGATTAGAGAGCATTATCCCCATTTATTTGTAGATTAATTATATATATATATATATGCTTATGATGTCATGTTCATTTCTTCTTCTGTTTTGTTCTACATGATAGTAAATTTTGAGGACAAAATTTTTATTAGAGGGGAGAGCTGCCAGGCCCATGTCCTATTGTCCATTTCATTTCTTAGGATTTCGCGATCCACCCCTATCAAATTCCGGTAACCCACGACCCGTATATTGCATTTGCACGCAACCCTAAGTCACACACTGTTAACCTACCCTAGCCACCCTAGCCCCTAGCAATGATGGCCTTACAAGACATTATGACTTTACAAAGTAATAATTACCCTCCTACATCTCTCTCTCCCTCCCATTCTCTCTCTCATTTCCATTCTTCATTACCAACCATATAGTCTTGGACGTCCAACTTGAAGACCAAAAACCCCATCAAACTAACCCCTTCCTTGCAAGACCCCACTCAATCCAACCCTTGGATCATCATCTCCACCATTGAGGGAGCACTTTAGGAGCATTGAAAGACTAGGGTGGAAGAAGGAAAGGTGGGTGCTTCTATCTCTCTCTTTTTAAATTTTTTTTTTTATGGTGATGACATATGATGGCCCACCTGATGATGCATGCATTATATCCTGATTGTCCATCATGTGGGGCTGTCCAGCTGGCCCGATCTTACTGGCCGTCCAGTAGTCTTTCTTGGATGGATGAGGAATAATACAAATATCAGCTTGATTTTTGTGGGTGGCCCACTGATGTGTGGACCCCACCTTGATGTATATCTACACCGTCCAGGGAGTAGGCCTCCATTGCTATTGCTGATCAGTGGCCTACTTGGACTATCCCAGATGAAGAGGAAAACATAAATATCGGCTTAATATATAGCTGGTGGGTCCCATACATGTGGACCCACCTTGATGCGTGTGCTAGATCCACACCGTCCAAACCCTGGATGGTGGTCCTACGCAGGTATATGCTACTATATTGAACGTTAGTAAGTTTTGTGGTCCATTCATGAGGTATGTGTTATGTCCATATTGTCCACCCTTTTGGCAGGGCATGGGGCCCACCCCACACGTGCTGACGTGTGGGGGTGGGGCCCACCTTAATTTATGTATTTTGTATTCACACCATCCATTGCTGGACGGTGCTGCGTGGAGCCCAACCATGATGTATATGTTATCCAATCCGTTGTCCCTTTGGCTGGGTGTGAGACCCACCCCACATGTGTTGTATGTGTCGGTGTGGGGCCCACCTTGTATGTATATATTATATATCTAGGCCATCTATCCAGTGGCCTAGACGTGAGGCAACGATGATGTATGTATTTTTAGCCACACCATCCATCTTTTTCTGGGCATGGGATGTCACACCCTAAACTCAAAAATTGGCCTCACAAAATTCCTTATCACTGAATCTGGCGCCGAAAGCCTCTGTAGTACCCCATTCTCGGCTTCCAGCACCCATACGCCAGATTCCGATCCTGACATCCTACAAGGAGGATTTTTAGTGTGATTTTTTTTTTGTAAAGGAGCATAACCACAAAGGCAACATCATCATCACATATCCACTAATATGAACAATTGATTACAGTGCTAAAAAGGGAATACATGAATAAAAAAATCTCCACAAGCTCGACGCACGCTCTTGCCTTAATGTTATTATAACTTAACGTCACCTACACGCAAAGGTCGTGCATAAGCTTACAAAGAAGCTTAGAGGGTGGTGTATGTGTGTTGCAATGCATGTGTCAAACATATAAATATCAGAGTAAGCGAAAATATTGGCAAGTCCATAAGTTCCATCAACCTTATCTAGGCTATACGATGTGAAGACATAATAAGGAAATTTCATATATAGAGAAGGCAATGTAAATTGACTACACAATGCGGAGATATAGTAAGCCAAATGTCATATTTAGGCCACACAATGCAGAATCATATTAAACCTAATGTTACAAGCTAAGGATGCAATGCAATATGCAAATGCAAAAGAAATGATAAAGCTAGAGTGTGTAATTGGGATGATAGCATGTGGTATCGTAAGCTGTGGGGTTCATCACAAGGGACTTTTATTCAAACCAGTCCCATACCTAAATTTGGATAGCTAGACTCAACGTTGTAAACTCCTGATATCAGATTGGTCGTGTACCCAAATGAAATCATGGCCATTGCGAAGGTGCACATAATAATCTACTTACGCACCAATAGCCCGAGTGGATAGTGAATGAATGAATGAGTTAAATAGTGAGTACGTAATCCCGTACTTAGTATGTCCACATGTCAGTATGGTTCATCTCTAGGATATCACTGGGGTTTAGTACACTCCACAATGGCCGCCACCTCCCTAGCTGCATAACTAGCGAGTGGAAAAGACCTCACTATCCTCCTATCCAGTAGCCTGCTAATACCTACCTGACTCGTCAATAGCGGACCCATTTATGAGCTGGTTAAACTCAGCCTAGCTTTCAGCCCCCTCACTCGGGTGGATAAGATGACACCCCCTTCCAACTAACAAAGACACAGTGGGAGATGCCACCTACTGGTATTCGGCACCCAGGCACTCATGTATCCACTCGGTCTAGATGTTGGTGTCTCCCTTAGTACTAAGAGGATTCTAGGACTCTCACCGAAGGACATCCTATGTGCCGACAGTGCTATAACCAAATATTTTTGGTATCCCATCAGGCCATCCACGATGAACCTATGGAGGCCACAACCCTGATATCGCTAGGGCACCAAGTGATCATGTCACACAAATGCGAGATGCATGAGTCATACTATCTAGTCATGTATGAAACCTACGAGATCATGTGGGGAAACTCTGTCTCTTAAGGAGTCCCCTAAATAACTCAACCCAATGACAGTGCTATGATCAACTGTAATGCCCTGAAATTTGGGGATCGAGCATAACTCAGCTCTCGAGTTTCAAAACATCACTTATGTAACATAATTAATGATGGATGTATGTTATCTGTATTAGTGCATAAAACATGAAGTAGATTAAGCCAAATTAACATACATAATTCAGGGATAGTGAGAATATGCAAGTGGAAGTCTTAAATGAATATATAAACTAAAATAATCCCCAAAGTATGCATGCTCTGCCTCGGCAATAAGTACAAACTGTGTCTCAAAATACAAGTATCAAACTATTCATAATCAATACAATCATAACTCAAAATCCCCTCCAGTCAGGACAAGGCTCACATGAACTTACTTGAGAACTGTATGAACGAGAATGTCTCCTCATCCTTGTCGAACGCTGGCTCCGTCTCATAAGCATCACCGTCACCTACAGCTAAGTCAGAGTCTGGTTGGTGTTTAAGCACGATCCCAGAATGTGGGAGTGAGTGATCAACTCAGTGGAACTATTCAACAAAGGTTAACATATTATCAATTCAATCAAGCAGTAATGATAAAGCAGTATAATAAAACATGTCCTACATACTCCTGTTAATGCAAGAATGATATGAAATAATGATGCGTGCCCTCACCACAAAATCCCTCTTGCGACAACGTCTAACGATCGCGACATGAATCACTACCACTGTGCTCTCACACCAACGTCAATGACACATATAGTGCGATGTTATGAGCATGATTACCAAGTTCTTATTAGTCCTTTTCATACAGCAGGATTGGGAAGCTAAGACACCTCCCTTATATCAATTTCCAAACAATGATCCATTCTAGGGTCGTCAGTCCTAAGATATCTCATACGATGTTATTGTTCTAGATTGCTGTAAAGGGCTCGTCACCAATCAATACGGGTCTAGTTATATCCTGGATACTACAATAAGGCTCGTCGCCCATATGCAGTGTTAGGATATACTCGAGGTCACTACAGAGGGCTCGTCACCAATCAGTGTAGGCCGTCAACACAAATATAATGTCCCATACTACCATAATCAGCTCACAAGAGTAGGGTGCTCACTGGTCACTACTAGGAGGCTCGTCACCCTAGCGTAGGCTGACAACTTGACCACGGTGTCCCATACCACCATGTCCAGCTCATGAGTCGTAGGGGATCACGGTACTAAGGTTAAGAGGGTTTTCACTGGTAAGTTTGGTATCCTAGATTCAAACATTGGCGACCAAACATGATGAATATACATCGGTCAATCGGGTTAATTGATAAGCTCAACTAGACCAAGCACACGTTGATTTGATCGACATGTAATGTATAAGCACTCTATGTGGCCTAACTACTATCGAACATCCCAAGCACGACTCAGTTTTGTTGAACACATCCCGCGTGACGAAAATAACCTCAACCACCATTTGAAGAAACGGTTACCGATTACTTGGACTATAATATAGTCCCAATCACGTACAAGCTCAATAACAGGCATTTGATTCATATTCTCTATTCAATGAACATATTATGAAATATAACTCAAATATAAATGTGATACATGGAGGAAATCATACACATAGTTAACATGAATAATTCAGGCTAAACAATTCATGGAGAAAATCATACACACAAGCAAGTTGATTGAGATTCATATCTCAATACCCTAAAAATCATGCTTTTACTAAATATTAACTCATTCAGGCATTTTTACAAACACGTAGACTACACTATTCAACATACATCATGTATGTCAACCACATCACATATTAGGGCAAATCCTTTTACCTAAGAGTTGTCGCATGCGTATCAATCAATATCTATGACAAATAATCATGGTAATCATAACAGCAAATTCCATACATATACAGGTATTCTAACATATACATGAAATACTCGATTTATAACATAGGTTATACATATGCGTAAATCAAAACTGATAGTGCATTTAGCATGTGTATTAGCGTACACGACAAGAATAAATCATTATCTAACATTGAAAGTCTTGAAAACCATACTTAGGTTATAACCAAATCGGGCTCTTTCTGATCTAACGGAACAGTTCTGGAGGTCCTCTTATCAAATGCGGTCGGACTTAAGCTCACTAGCATAGGATCTTAAGCAAGTTAAGTTTTCAGTCCGATCGGGTTTCTAGATCGTCCGTGGCAGATCAGTTTCAATTCAATGGTCACCGAAACTCGATCAGGGCCACGAGTACTTTGACATGTATGGGCCAACTTCCCTAATCCAAGGGTGGATTTGGGACAAAAACCAATGGTCAGAATGCTTATAAATGGTGCGCAAGCGACACGACTCAGATTACTAAAAATCATATTTAATTTCTTAAAAATCTACACTTTCTCACACTCTTCACTCCGGACTCGAGGAAATGGTCTCAGGACATCATTTGGGCTTGATTTTTGAGGTGATAGTCAAGTCCAACGAAGTGGTCATAATTGTTTAAGTTCATCGCTATCAAACTTTCGACGTGCAGTACAGGTCCGATACGAAGTTTCAAAGTGCTCCCGAGAGTGACTGGGTTTAGAGCTGAATCCTAGATTTCAGGGTAATATAGCGCTAGCAATTCTATAGGTTTTAGGTCTTACGGATCACATTAAAAGTGATTGGTGCTAATTTCATAAGTAATCTAGTTTAGCGCTAGTTAATTCACATTAAATTTCTAAAGGATTTTGTTATAAATGATTTCTACTAGAGATGGTACTCAGGTCTAAGTACGGATTTTTCTAAGACATTACAATCTACCCCCTAAAGAAAAAATTTCATCCTCGAAATTCGTACCTTCTCATACTCCTTAAGGATTTTGGGGTAATTCTTCCTGACCTCTGCTTCAGTTTCCCAAGTAGATTCTTCTTTACTATAATACGTCCACAGTACCTTAACAAGTGGGATAACCTTGCTACGCAATACCTACTCCTTCCTATCCAAAATATGCATCGGTCGCAGTTCATAAGTGGCATCCTCGCTCAACTGCACCTGTTCCCATCTGATAATATGCGAAGGATCGAGAATGTACTTCTTCAACATGGACACATGGAATACTTTATGCAGGCCTGCGAGTGGTGTGGGAAAAGCAAGTATCTGAAATGGGCCAATAAATCTCGGCGTGAGATTTCCTTTCTTACCAAACCGAAGAACTCCTCGCATAGGGGAAACCTTAAGGAATACATGGTCCCCAACATCAAACTCAAGCGGTCGCCACCTCGTATCGACGTAGCTCTTCTGTATGCTCTGTGCGGAGAGCAGTTGACATCTAATAATATCGATCTTCTCTAAAGTCGCCTGAACTAGCTCTGGGCCAATCAGAGTCTTCTCACCCACTTCTGCCTAACAATGCGACGCTCTACACGGGAGACCATATAGTGCCTCATAGGGAGCCATACTAAAACTCGCCTGAAAGCTGTTGTTATACGCGAACTCTGCATAAGGAAGACACTCATCCTAACTGTCCTTGAAATTCAACACACATGCTCGCAGCATATCTTCTAACACCTGATTCACACGCTCCATCTGCCCGTCTGTCTGCGGATGGAATGCGGTACTGAACTTCAACTTCACACCCATCGCTTCTGGATACGAGTCCAGAAGATAGATGTGAATCATGTGTCTCGATCGAACACAATCTCCAAGGGAACTCCATGCAGGTGTACAATCTCCTTCATATACAATCTAGCCAACTCGTCTGCAGAATTCGTAACTCTGATCGGTAAGAAATGAGATGACTTCGTCAACCTATCAATGATCACCCAAATAGAGTCATGTCCCTTCCTCGTCTTCGGCAGTCCAGAAATAAAATCCATGGAAATAAAGTCCCACTTCCATTCAGCTATGGTCATGGGCTGAAGCAATCCAGGAGGTGGCGAAGCTCTGCCTTAACCTACTGACACGTGAGACAAAGGGATACGAACTCAGCAATGTGAACCTTCATATTGTCCCACCAGTACGATCTTTTCATGTTTTGATACATCTTCGTGCTACCCGGATGCATCGTAAGCCTCGAACTGTGGGCTGACTCGAGAACCTCTCGTCTCAAGTCAGGAATGTCTGGGATGCACAGGCGGCCTCGATATTGCAAGCCCCCATCCGTACCAATAGTCCACTCAGAGTCCTCATCTGTACCAACCCGCTCCTTTATCTTCACCAAAAGCTCATCGCCTGCCTGAGCCTCAATAATTCAGCCATCTTTGAGGGGTTGTACACGAACATGTGTGATAACTTCATACAGCTCTTCCACTGTGAGTTTCTGCTCAAAGTCTCGCACGAACTCCACCATATCCCATTCTGCAATCATAAGCAAAGCCGCAAATTCCATAGTCTTCTTTCTGCTCAACGCATTTGCTACAAGGTTTTCCTTGCCCGGATGGTAGGAGACCTCAAACTTAAAGTCTTTCAAAGTTTTCATCCATCGGCGCTGCCTCATATTTAAGTCTCACATGTGAGAATATATATTCAAGGCTCTTATGGTCGCAAAAGAGCTCTAACTCCTCTCCGTAGAGGTAATGTCTCTAGATCTTTAATGCAAAAATGGCAGCTGCCAACTCTAGGTAGTGAGTAGGGTAATTCTCCTCGTGCTTCCTCAACTGTCTCGAGGCATAAGCAATCACCTTATCCTTCTGCATCAGGACAAGCCAGACCAACGCCAGACGCATCAGTATATATCGTATACTTAACCCCTTGCTCTGGCAATACTAGCACAGGGGCGGACGTCAACTTGTCCTTCAACTCCTAAAAAGCTATTTTGGCCTTCTCATTCCAGGCAAACTTCAAGTCTTTCTGTGTCAACTGAGACAACAGCCTGGCAATCTTGAAAAAGTCTCGAATAAATCGTCGATAGTAACCTGCCAGACCCAGAAAACTCCTCACCTCAGTAACTGAACTGGGTTGCTTCCAATCCTGAACCGCAGCAACCTTAACGAGGTCTATAGCAATACCTTCCTTGGACACCACATGTCTCAGGAACTTAACTTCTTCCTTCAAGAAGTCACATTTCTTATACTGCACGAACAACTGGTTCTCCCTAAGAGTATTCAATACCGCTCTCAGGTGCTCCTCGTGCTCTTCTCGACTCGTGGAGTATATTAAAATGTCATCGATAAAGTCAATGACGAATCGAAACAGAAATGGCCGAAACACTCTATTAATCAGATCCATGAACATGGCCGGAGCATTCGTGAGTCCAAAGGACATCATAAGGAACTCATAATGACCAAAACTGGTCCTGAACGTAGTCTTCTGCACGTCATCATCCCTGACGTGCAACTGATGATACCCAGACTGCAAATCTATCTTCAAGAAATAACGTACCCCCTTCAGCTAATCAAACAGATCATCAATCCTAGGCAAGGGATACCTGTTCTTCATGGTCACTTGATTCAGCCTGTGATAATCAATACATAACCGCAAGGAACCGTCTTTCTTTTTCACAAACAAGACAGGCGTTCCCCAAGTTGACACACTCGGTCGAATAAAATCTGCCTCTAACAATACATCAATCTGACTCCTCAGTTTCTCCATCTCACATGGTGGCATACGATACGTCGGCAAGGAAATAGGTGTCACACCGGGCATAAGATTCATAGCGAAGTCAATCTCGCACCGAGGAGGAAGCCCTGGAATCTTCTTATACACATCAAGGAAATCACGAACCACTGGCATAACTCCTAACACTGGAACATTAGAACTCTCTAACAAAGAAGCGTAGCTGCTAATACGACAGGACCAACTGACCTGAACTGGAAATGAAAAGATCATGCCCTCAGGTCCATAGGTTGTCACAATTCTGGCCTCGCAATCAATCTCTGCTCTCATCTTCGTGAGCCAATCCATCCCAAATATAACATCATAATGACACAGTGGGACAACAATCAGGTCGACGACCACTGTCCTGCTACCCAAATCTATCGAGCAAGATCACAAGTCCAAGTAATATCTGAAGTAGTCCCTGTAACTGTCGTGAGTCTCACTCCCTTTGCAAGAGCCATAACCAAACCTAGCCGCTTAACCGCAGTGCAAGAGATGATCAAAATAGTGGACCTAGTGTCCACTAATAAGAAGATAGGCATACCTAAGATGTGAGCGGGAACCTCAAAAGACATCGGTGCAAACTCTGCCTCGGGCGCCTCAGCTATGAGCGCATGAACCAGAGCCTGATGTGGGCGATGCGGTGGAGGAACCATGGGCCATTGTGGTGGCCTGAAACGAGGTACTGAAGGTCTAAAGGAAGGATGAGCTGGTGCTGATCAAAGGGGTGGTGCAGAAATTGCCTGAGGCATCAGACGACCGATCCTCTGAGGCGGCAAGAAACCACTATCTCGCATCCTGGAGAAATAAGATACCTCAGTGTGGCCTGCCTTCTTGCAGTAGTTGCACCACACATCAGGATGACTCACATGGGCAGGAGGTGCCACAAACCCTGGAGGTGAATTGATACGAGGCCTCTTACCAAGGAAAGGTCTACACGGGAAATCGGGTTGCGGCCTAGGAGCTATAGGTGCATGCATACGGGACAACCTATCCCCGTCCTGCTCAGCTCATAGGGACATGCTCACCAACTTCGCATAAGAAGAGATGCTCACACAGCACATCTTTGATCGAATCTCAGGCCGCAGACCCTCAGAAAAATGCCGCATCTGTAACGCTGATCACTCAAAATCAAAGGAGCATACCTGCCCAGCTTCGTAAACCGGTTCTTGTACTCTGTCACTGACATTCCTCCCTGACAAAGGTGAAGGAACTCACTCTCCTTCTCGTGTCGATAAGTGACTGAAAAATACTTCTCATGGAAGCGAGCCTCAAACGCCACCCACGTCCAAACAAATCCCTTCGCAACTGTGCAGAGAATGCTATCCCACCATAAGCTAGCCTACTTCTCAAACATGAAGGTGGCAAGCTCAACCTGCTCCGCCTCAGAGCAGTGCAACTGTCTCAGCATCTTAGAGATGCAGTCAATCAAATACTCAGCCTCCTCAGGTCTATGAGTACCCAAAAATGTAAGAGGCTGCAAGCGCTGAAATCGCTCGAATGTGTCGCTCCCACTAGTATTCCCAATAGGGTATAGAGGCGAGGCAGGTGGAGTCGCCCCCATCGACTAAGCAAAGATACCAGCCATGGAGGACAAGAACTGCTACTACTGCTGCTGCTGCATCAACAACATCATCTGCTCTAGCCTATCAGGAGGCGGAGCGGACTGTGTATAAGGCATCGACCCAGACGCACAGTTCTGATCAGGAACCGAAGGTGTAACAGGAGACACCACAGAAGATGTCACAGGAGTCGGCCTAGCAGCAGGGCCAGAAGCCTGCTGAGAACCCTTCATGGGATCAAAACGAGATGGGCCCGAATGGGGGTCCATATGACTATCGCTCAAGGCAAGAGCCCCGTCAAGCGAATCACCCAAAGAGAGACGGGCCGAAGATCTCGAGCCCTTAGGTGGCATACCCTACACACAATAGAGGGTAACAACCAATGAGATTAGGCATTCGCACAGTCTATCCATAGGATTAACTTCACAAGCCAAAGAAACAACATGCATTTCATTAATAAAATTATCACAATACATGATGTGCAGCATTACATGAATCACGATGGAGAAAGCATGTGAGCAGAACAACTAAGCTTTAAACACTAAGCTTCAAACACTAAATAACTATCAAACTACCAAACCACACATAAGAACAAGCAACAACAAACAAACAACTACAAAAAGGACTATTCCTCAAAATCTGGTGATGGAGGAGGGGCACCCTTATCCTACAAACAACACAGGATCGTCTTCAAAGTGCAGGTTACTTTCCTGAACTTGTGTTTCATGTAGCCCCACAAATCCATAATATCCGGCCAAAGAGTGGCCTGACCCTCCTCAAGCCTAACCAAACGGGCTTCTCTATCAGCCTTATCAGGATCATGATCCTGAGTTGCAGGAGGAGGACTCTCATCGGTATCCTGAGCCTCCTCTTCTTCTTCGTCCTGCTCTCCTTCCTCTTTTATCTCTGGTCCACCTTCTTCATTGCTTTCCTCTTCTTCACTCTCAGACTCATCCTCGCTCTCCTCAAGTAAGGCTTGCTGCTGCCGAGGCTTGTTCTCCATCTGATTGAGAGTAGTCTCAGAAATATAATGGAATGACGCCGGCAACTCTGCCCTAAGCCTGTAGCCAAACTCAAGTGCAATCCTGCATATGAGTCAGCCGAATGGGAGAGATTCAGTCCTTCTATTCGAACGTGCAATAAGGACTATTTGTCACAAGATATATGTAAGCACACAAAGCTTTCCCTACCCCACCTGATACAAGAAATCCACCATCAGGCACGTGCCCTCATTGCGGTTGCTCCACCTTGGATAAACATTGAACGTACAGATGTGGTGAAGCAAACGGAAGTCGTCTACCATATTCATCGCTAAGAGGCTTCTATTAGGCTGTCATTCAAACAGACGACCACAAAGGGACCATGTGCGGTGATCCCTCTCATGTGCACTATTCAGATTCTTCTCACTGGCATAAACCTCTTCAAGAGGCACATTCAGAATTTGAGATATCAAAGCAGCATCGACTGTAGCCACCCGATCTCTACTAATTGGGATTCTAAACTGCAAAGGCTCTAACGTTGGCTCTCGGATGTGGGCATAAAAAGCTCGAACAATACCCACATTAGCACGATGCTCACCTTCAAATAATGGAGCCCACCTGGCTTCAACTATTCGCTCGAAATATAAAAATTTTCTAAGCAGCCGCGCATCAACATGAGCTTCAAACAGGACTCTACGGCCTTCATAAACACCAAGGGACAACTTCGTCAATAGGGATCTTCCTAATGGAGCATGGGGATCTAAATCCCACTTCGTCTGCAATTCATGAGTAGCGCTTGAACTAGCGGCGGCACCCCTCAGTCTTCTAGAACGGGTTGGGCGACTAGGCTAGGCTTCATCAACGGGGGCTCTCTTCTTCCCCATGAAAGAAAGGATGGAGGAAATGGAGAATAAGGCCACTATAAACTCCAAGAAAGCCATGAAAAAGTGAAGGAAATGAAAGAAAGGGATGAGCTATATGGGTCTCCACGGATCTGAGCCTCAAAGAGGTTTTAAAGGCTCAAAAGAAAGGGATATTGAGAAAAGAAAATGACAAAATAGGATGGGTAGTGCGTTTGCACCAATTTGAGGCTTAAATGGGGGATTTAGGAGCTGAAAACAAAAGAAAATGTAAGGGTTAGAAGATGGGTATTGCTGAGAATGGTGGAAGGGTGTATGACTTAACGAAAAATGAAAGAAAGAGGGATTGGAAGGGCAATTTGAGAGAGAAATGGGCAGTTTTGAAGAAAAGGGAGAGCTAGGAGGTGAATTTTATGAAGGAAGTATGTATTTGGGAGGGTTTTAATCGAAGGACCATGGACCAGTGGGGTCCACAAGTCCCCAAACACCATCAGCCCAGCTGCCTGACCCAGCTGAGCCCGTTGGTCGGCGAGGCCTCACCGAACCGGCAAGGGCCTCTCCTCTCTCTGGACCTCCCGACGAGGTCCTCCCCCAACCCCCCATTAGGTCCAAATTGATATGGGTCCCACCCTGGGTCCCTCTAAAACAGCCCTGATTGGGCCCTTACCTCTATTTGACTCGTTTCGGGTCATTTCGGAACAAAACGGATACATATTGATATTTACTGATTTCTAACGACTGAAATGGATTGAAACACAATCTAAACCCATCAATTGACGGTCTAGAAGGGATTTGGGGTCGTCGTGTGTGATCAGGAGTGTGCACAGACTCGATCTTGGTGATCGTTTTCAAAAAACTTTGGCCAACAAACAAACCTGGGAGTCCCAAACCTGTTTTTAGATTTTTCTCGCACCCTCCTACGCTAAAGTGGCATCAATGTGCATCGTGCGACCCTAACCCAGGTCCAGTTTAATCCAGATCATGCTCTGATACTAACTTTTAATGCCCTGAAATTTGGGGGTCGAGCATAACTCAGCTCCCAAGTTCCAAAACATCACTTATGCAACATAATTAATGATGGATGTATGTAACACTCCGGATTTTGGCTAACCTGAGATTTGACGTCCTTAGGCAGTGGGTCAATTAAAACACCTGAAAAATCGTTCAGAACCCAATTCCCTAGCCAAAGAAACCACTTAGGATAAATTTCTTTAGAAACTAAGCATAAGTTAGCTAGCGCAACGTTGGAGTGGCTGGGAAACAGTCCCTGATCACTTTAAATACGTTCTACAAGACCCAAATCGAGTAGAACAGATAACTCTACAATACTCTATAACCTTGGATCAAACTCTAAGCAGGTTTGTCCTCTGGACCATATTGAACTTTTGTATTGGATTTAGACCGCGCGTCGAAGGTCCGATACCTCCTATCTTAGACCGTTAGAACCGCCCCGCTGGACTTGACAATCATCTCGAAAATCAAGTCAATCCGATAATCACAGAGTATTTCGTTGAACCCGGACTGAAGCGACCGCGAATAGGGACGAATTGGGAATTTCAAATTTAGATCTGGCACACGACTTGACGCGTCAGTATTAAGCGTTCTGACCGTCAGAATTCATCCAGATTACACCCTCGGATCAGGAAAAATATCTATTTATTATCATGGGACTTTCAGCCCTGATCTATGTGCGGTGACCGCTGAACTGAAACTGGTCCGCCACGTGCGATCTGCGAACCCTGCCAGACTGAAAACTTAATACGAGGTACATCTGGTACCCATGAGCTTAAGTCTGATCGCAATCGACCAGGGGACCACCAGAAATCAGTTTTTGGACCGAAACAGCCCCGAATTGGATAGGCAATAAGTAAACTTCGTCCCGGAGCCTATTTTCGGCGTTTTCAAGCTTATAAAAGGGGTTGAAACCCTCATTCCTTCCTTGCATACGAATTTCACAAACCCTAGAAAAGAGAGAGAGAGTTTGAGAGAAAGGGAAGAGGAGATTTTTCCCGCTTCCGAGCCACCAACGGTTGCTGCATCAGCACTTCCTTCCAATCACCTGGCTGGTGATTTCTACACTTTTTCAGGTATTAAATAATCCCAAAAACTTGCTGATTTAGGGTTTGTTTAGATGCACAACATGTTAGCTAACTAAATCCATAAATCAGGTTCTCCTACAGCCATAGACGAAGCGTACACGCTCCGTTCAAAATCCCGCGACCGTAAGAGATTAGGTGAGGATTTTAGACGCTTTGATTGACGGTTTACAACGCTTTCAATGTCGTTTAATAGTAGATTATCGACGGCATCGCCGTTTGACATGTACAACATGCTCTCCGTTTCCTGTTTCGCAAATTAACGAAGAATATGAGATTTAGGGCATTTTAGTCATTTGTAGGAAGTACGGTCTCCATGCATAATTTGCTGACGTGATTGACATGATTTGTCGCCGCATTAGAGAGTTAGGAATGCTTGCATAATCAGTTTGGCGAAGAGATTCGCCAAGTTGCGCACGTTGGGTCGACATACTATATGTGGACTTAAGTGTGTAGTGTATGTGTTTGTATAAATGCTTGTATTATTATGTATTGAATTAAATGATGTTATGTAGTAGATTGAGATTGATTTCATGATTAAATGCTGACCTGAATGATTTCCTACATGCTTACCTTATGCATGATTACACTACATGCATAGAAAGTACGCCTTGAAGATTTGCTTAAGTTGAATATACATGGGAAAGTATGCCTTGAAGATTTGCCTAAGTTGAATGTTATAACATGTGCTAACATGCTCACATGATGTGTTTCAATTCCAATACCCTGATGTATAGCGTTAATGTAATTCAATAGATGTGTGGGACTTGACTTAGTCCAGGCAGTCGGTAACCGAACGAATTCGTGGCTGACTGGTCATAGCCACGAACGACGCGTCGATGAATGTGATTCGTGTTGAGAGTTGGCGGCAGTGGTTAGGCCACGCGAAGTGTTTTACGCACTTCATGTCGTTCAATTCGAGATGCGATCGCGCTAGTCGAGCCCGTCAAGTAACCCGACTGGCCGATGTTTGTTCACCTTGTATGTATCATAACTGCTTGAACCTAGGGTACTGAACTTACCATTGTAAACCCTATTAACCGTGGTACCTTGATCCACGAAGACTCATGAGCCGGGCATGGTGGTATGGGACACCGTGGTCGAGCTGTCGGCCTACGCTGGGGCCACAAACCTCCCCGTAGCGACCAGTGAGCACCTTAACTCGTGAGCAGATTATGGTGGTATGGGACACTATATTCTAGCTGTCGGCCTACACTGATCAGGCGAAGAGCCCTTTGTAGTGACCGCGAGCGTATTCTGAGTCCACGGGAGGCGACGACCCTTCCGTGCAGTAGAGTACAGTAGGCCTGTATTGATAAGGTGATGGGGGAGCGGTGCAACGAGTGCGAGCAACAGCCCTGGCAGCCCTTGCAGTGACCTACGAAATGTACATCGTATGAGATTACTAGGAGTGACGACCCTAGACAGGATCCGTGTTGGGATTGATACAAGGGAAGTACCTTAGTTTCCCAATCCTGCTGTTTGAATGGACTAATAACAACTTGGTAATCATATCACCATAGCATTGCATGTGCCTGGAAGATGTGGAGCACTCTAGGGAGTGTAGCATGCCGCGGTCGTAAGATGTTGCCGCATGAGGGTGATCGTCGGTGAGGGCATACATCACGTCATATCATCTTGCATTAACAACAGTATTAGGATTGTCTGATTTACTGCTTTACTATTATCGCGTGATTGAATTGTGAACATGCTAATCCCTGCTCTCTTATCCCACTGAGTTGATCACTCACTCCCACGTTACGGGATGGTGTTTCCGGACACCCACCAGTCCCTTTTGTGATTGCAGATGATGGCGCGGCCTGTGAGGCGGAGCTGGACTTGATGATGAGGAGGAGGATTCCTCCTTTATGCGTGTTCTGATTGACGGGATTGCAGGGAGGTTGACTAGATACTTTGACATTTGTCATTTTGTATTTTTAGCGCCCTCATGTATATTCATTTTGTTTACTATTGAAGTATACATGTATGTGTATAACCTGGTAATATATTCACACTCTGGAGACATACAACAGTTTATGTACGTTATACATACTATTACAGTCTTCCGCTTGCAAATTTCACTGTCTCTGGAGTATGATATGCTGTTCTGGCTTAATCTCACTCATGTTTAATTCGTTATCACAGACAACATTCAATCATACATATCTATGTTGCATAAATAACATTTTGGAACTCGGGAGTTGGGTTTTTGCTCGACCCCCCGATTTTCGGGATGTTACAGTTGGTATCAGAGCATGAATGAGAGTATACTGGGCCTGGGTTATGGTCTTGCGACGTACGCTGTCGCTTCCTTTGACTTAGGTGGGTGCGAGAAGGCTCTAGAAACACTTCTAGGATCACAGATTCGCCGATAGGCGAAGTCTATAAGGATCGATCGCAAGATCGAGTCTGTAACGTATCTAGGGTCGCATAAAGCGACCCGAATCACTTCTAAGCTATAGGAAGTCGGGTGTAGACGTCGTATGAGCGGTTTTAAACCGCAAAAGTGAATCCTTGGGCCGTGGGATGACCACGACTCCAGTAATCAATCGCCAGGGCTTAAAAACCCCGTTTCACCAAAAATCTTCAAAATTCCTTCTCTAAACACTTCAACCTTCAGTTATTTATTATCCATTTCATATTAGGCATCAAACTTAATGTGAAAACAACACAAATTAGCACATTCATCAAATTTTACAGTGAATAGTAAAATTTTATGAAAAATGGCCATAAGGCCATTCTAACTTCACTTTCTTTAGCAAATAAGGAGCTAGAAAGATGTACTGGCTCCTTCTACCCCAAATTCATATGCTGCATCATATAGTTTTGTATTTGGGATTGCGATGTGGACCCGGAAAGCCCCGAACTCATGTTTGGGCTCATAGAGACCAAAATACTATGAACCAAGGGGTGGGACCTGACTTTTTGGGGCCCTGGGACCATGGGGGACCGGACCCATGGGGTCCCACCGGTCAACTTGCGAGTTGACCGGCGATGCCATCGCCGGCCGGGCGATGCATCGTCGGCCGGCGACCTCCATTGGTGCTGCCCTTCGGGCGCACCCACTTAAATGGCCTCCACATCACCCCTATGTAACTCCCACATCACGAAAACTCCCAAAACCCACCTCTCCTTCACAAACAGCCGCCTTGCATACCCTAGATTCGATTTTCAGCACTCCATTCCAAACCCCGGCGACCCAAACCACTCTTAAACCCTTCCTTGGCCAAAACCGACCACCACCCATCAATTATTGGGTGTTGGCAGCCCCTTTCCTTGAAGATTTCCCCATTTGGAGCTCCAAAATCCCCCAAATAGTGCTGAAATCGTGAGCTGCTCCATCCCATCTTTTTGTTTGTATTTTTCCCTGAAAGTACAGCCTTGGGAAGCTTGAAGCGTTCCTCTACGACGCCTAGATTTTTTTTTTCAGATTGGGCAGCCATTTCTCAGCATTTTCGACGTTTTCCATGGCTTCTGTGGAAGCCATTTTGGGCCTTTTGTCGCTTTCATCCATCATATCTTTGATGGGTAAGAGGAAAACTGCGACAGACGAGGCTGGGCCGAGCCGCCCTGCTCGATCGAGAAGACCGCGGGGTGGTGCCGCAAGTTCAAGTGCCGCCGCAGGTCCAGCTGCAGTCCTGGAGTGTCGTACAAAGCGGGATTTGGATCCCCATGCACACCTTGGACGAACCATTCTATCAGAGATGCCTCATGGTGAATACACTGATCGTAGAGTGTTATTTGAGGCGGACGTAGATGGGCGATTGTTCGGCGAGTATCTGTTGTTCGAACGCATTGAAGCTGCGCACTGGGGGCCGATCTTTGAAGCTCGCGCTCGTGCTAATGTGAGCACCGTTCGTGCCTTCTATGCTAACATCCAGAATCCTACCTTGGAGCCCTTACAGTTCAAAATCCCTTTTGGTAGAAATCGGATGGCTACGATCGACGTCCGGTTGGTTGCGCGACTTCTCAACGTGCCTCTAGGTGATGTACATCCAAGTGAGAAGAATTTGAGGACTAGACGTGAACGAGATCGCCACACCAGGTTTCTGTGCGGTAAGTTGGTTCCATGGCAGCCTAATAATAGCCTCAAAGCGACGTACATGTCTGAGGATCTGCGCCTGCTGCACCATATCTGCACGTTCAATGTATATCCTAGGTCGACGAACCGCATTGAATGTACACGTCTTATGGTCGATTTCTTATTTCTGGTGGCCCAGGGAGAGAACGTATGTATGGCCACTTTCATCTTACGGCAGATAGTTCTCATAGCCAGGTCGAGGAGAACATCCGAATCCCTTCCCTTTGGCCGACTCATTTGCAAGATTGCGCTTGAGTTTGCCTATAGACTTGGACCCGAATTACCGGTATCGATTCACACCATCGATGAGTCGACAATGGTTAAGATGAAGATTGGGTCGTAATACCGTGAAAATCAACTTGAAAGGGATAGTGGGGACGACTTTGATGAGGAGGAAGATCAAAGCGAAGAAGAACCTAGAGCAGAGGTTCAGGAAGAGGTTCAGGAAGAAACAGAAGAGGAGGCTCAGGATACCGATGAGAGTCCTCCTCCTTCTGCGCAGACTACTATCGACGACCGCATTGCTCGGATGGAGGAGAGTCAGACCGCTTTGCGTAGGAAAGTCCAAGAACTTCGAGTAGAAGTCGCTGATGCCAAGGCCGTTACAAAGAAGAAGTTTGGCAAGGTGACTCGCACCTTGAAGGCAATCCTGTGTTGCTTACAGGATAAGGGTGCTCCTCCTCCATCACCAGACTCCGACTAGCGATGCGATCCTTGATGTTATTATTAGTAGTTAGTCATTTCCTGTTTTAAGTTGTGTTTTGTAAGCCTGATAAGGCTGGTAGTTTACCTATGTTGCTGTAGTAGCTGACTGACATAGCTCCCATGTACTTTTTGTCATGATACTTGGAGGGAGATATCCCTTGTATTATGACAATTTTGGTTTAATGAAATGCATGATGCTTTTCGACTTGTTATGTAAATGTTTGTGTTGTGGTTTGGGCTTAATGTAGCCAAAATTTGTGGAATGGAGTGCATGCCGTCTCATTTCACTGTAAGGTATTGTCCCTGGATCGGGAGTATTGTAACTCCCGGGATTCAGCCTACAAATTAGTTTTTATCCCACCCCACCCTCCTACCAAGCATGCCACTTCCGATCCCACTATGGGACTAAGAACGCGGTTCTATTTAATACAACTGAATGCTACTGGCCACATAGGCCCTTGGCGTTTTGGTCCTAGAGTTAGCACTCCTAGATTTGAAGAGTCTGACGACATAAGAAATCCAATTCCATTTAGACAATCTTGACCCTAAGCGATAGAACAACTCTCTGTAGTAGAAATGGTATGGAAAGCCATTTACCGTATAATCTTAAGTTTTAGATTATAGCTACTGAGTTACAGACTAGCCTACTAGTTACCTAGAGTAGGGTAAAGCCTGTATATGTTAAGGAATGATAGATTAGTTTTGATTGGAATGAGACTCCCTTCCTTAGATAGATCCCCTTATGACTTATAGACTCCTGTTGTTGCCCATAGGAAGGAACCATACACTCTCAGGGAACATTTATAACTCCCTCAGATTTAACTTAGAATGAACTAGCACGCCCCTTAGAATTGCCTTTCCCAAGGACTTATTGCATTCGGGAACGCAGAGTAAAGGAACTACATGTAAGCGATGTATTCGCGGTTTGAGTCGATTTCTTACTCCTAGTGGTTACCAATGAATCCAATGCTCTGATCAAGCAGAGGATCGGTATCGACTTGGATTAAGAACTGATACAACACATTTTCTGTCCTGATTAGACAGAAGGTTCAACGTATCCGGCTTAGACCCACTACACAACCTTTCTTCTGTGATGGCCCAACCATCTATAACTAAACAGGATCACATTGTCTTTGGGAAATGGCAAGGACTTAAAACCATGTAGAGAAAGGTTAAGGATAGCCCCTAAGTTACGCCCCGTTCCGATATACGGATCGATGCAACGATTCTTAGACTTTAAGTAGAACCAAGTTTTAAGGGGGGTAGAACGTATTAAGTCCAATCCAGTTAGGATTAGTCAACACTGCCGTTCGATCAGTGTGGCGCAGCGGAAGAGTGGTTGGCCTCTTTCCCACTGGCTCAGGATCGAAACATTTGATTTAGGTTATATGTACGATTAGGTTATTAAATAGGATTTGAACCTTCCTTAGAGAAAGTACTCCTTGCCCTTCGCCAATGTTGGGGACGACATTGTGTTTTAAGGGGGGTAGATTGTAACACCCCGGATTTTGGCTAACCTGGGATTTGACGTCCTTAGGCAGTGGGTCAATTAAAACACCTGAAAAATCGTTCAGAACCCAATTCCCTAGCCAAAGAAACCACTTAGGATAAATTTCTTTAGAAACTAAGCATAAGTTAGCTAGCGCAACATTGGAGTGGCTGGGAAACAGTCCCTGATCACTTTAAATACGTTCTACAAGACCCAAATCGAGTAGAACAGATAACTCTACAATACTCTATAACCTTGGATCAAACTCTAAGCAGGTTTGTCCTCTGGACCATATTGAACTTTTGTATTGGATTTAGACCGCGCGTCGAAGGTCCGATACCTCCTATCTTAGACCGTTAGAACCGCCCCGCTGGACTTGACAATCATCTCGAAAATCAAGTCAATCCGATAATCACAGAGTATTTCGTTGAACCCGGACTGAAGCGACCGCGAATAGGGACGAATTGGGAATTTCAAATTTAGATCTGGCACACGACTTGACGCGTCAGTATTAAGCGTTCTGACCGTCAGAATTCATCCAGATTACACCCTCGGATCAGGAAAAATATCTATTTATTATCATGGGACTTTCAGCCCTGATCTATGTGCGGTGACTGCTGAACTGAAACTGGTCCGCCACGTGCGATCTGCGAACCCTGCCAGACTGAAAACTTAATACGAGGTACATCTGGTACCCATGAGCTTAAGTCTGATCGCAATCGACCAGGGGACCACCAGAAATCAGTTTTTGGACCGAAACAGCCCCGAATTGGATAGGCAATAAGTAAACTTCGTCCCGGAGCCTATTTTCGGCGTTTTCAAGCTTATAAAAGGGGTTGAAACCCTCATTCCTTCCTTGCATACGAATTTCACAAACCCTAGAAAAGAGAGAGAGAGTTTGAGAGAAAGGGAAGAGGAGATTTTTCCCGCTTCCGAGCCACCAACGGTTGCTGCATCAGCACTTCCTTCCAATCACCTGGCTGGTGATTTCTACACTTTTTCAGGTATTAAATAATCCCAAAAACTTGCTGATTTAGGGTTTGTTTAGATGCACAACATGTTAGCTAACTAAATCCATAAATCAGGTTCTCCTACAGCCATAGACGAAGCGTACACGCTCCGTTCAAAATCCCGCGACCGTAAGAGATTAGGTGAGGATTTTAGACGCTTTGATTGACGGTTTACAACGCTTTCAATGTCGTTTAATAGTAGATTATCGACGGCATCGCCGTTTGACATGTACAACATGCTCTCCGTTTCCTGTTTCGCAAATTAACGAAGAATATGAGATTTAGGGCATTTTAGTCATTTGTAGGAAGTACGGTCTCCATGCATAATTTGCTGACGTGATTGACATGATTTGTCGCCGCATTAGAGAGTTAGGAATGCTTGCATAATCAGTTTGGCGAAGAGATTCGCCAAGTTGCGCACGTTGGGTCGACATACTATATGTGGACTTAAGTGTGTAGTGTATGTGTTTGTATAAATGCTTGTATTATTATGTATTGAATTAAATGATGTTATGTAGTAGATTGAGATTGATTTCATGATTAAATGCTGACCTGAATGATTTCCTACATGCTTACCTTATGCATGATTACACTACATGCATAGAAAGTACGCCTTGAAGATTTGCTTAAGTTGAATATACATGGGAAAGTATGCCTTGAAGATTTGCCTAAGTTGAATGTTATAACATGTGCTAACATGCTCACATGATGTGTTTCAATTCCAATACCCTGATGTATAGCGTTAATGTAATTCAATAGATGTGTGGGACTTGACTTAGTCCAGGCAGTCGGTAACCGAACGAATTCGTGGCTGACTGGTCATAGCCACGAACGACGCGTCGATGAATGTGATTCGTGTTGAGAGTTGGCGGCAGTGGTTAGGCCACGCGAAGTGTTTTACGCACTTCATGTCGTTCAATTCGAGATGCGATCGCGCTAGTCGAGCCCGTCAAGTAACCCGACTGGCCGATGTTTGTTCACCTTGTATGTATCATAACTGCTTGAACCTAGGGTACTGAACTTACCATTGTAAACCCTATTAACCGTGGTACCTTGATCCACGAAGACTCATGAGCCGGGCATGGTGGTATGG
This sequence comes from Magnolia kwangsiensis, assembly GCA_037074715.1. Classification (NCBI taxonomy): domain Eukaryota; kingdom Viridiplantae; phylum Streptophyta; class Magnoliopsida; order Magnoliales; family Magnoliaceae; genus Magnolia; species Magnolia kwangsiensis. The sequence continues at coordinate 78,114,225 of CM073577.1, read as the reverse complement.
GACACCGTGGTCGAGCTGTCGGCCTACGCTGGGGCCACAAACCTCCCCGTAGCGACCAGTGAGCACCTTAACTCGTGAGCAGATTATGGTGGTATGGGATACTATATTCTAGCTGTCGGCCTACACTGATCAGGCGAAGAGCCCTTTGTAGTGACCGCGAGCGTATTCTGAGTCCACGGGAGGCGACGACCCTTCCGTGCAGTAGAGTACAGTAGGCCTGTATTGATAAGGTGATGGGGGAGCAGTGCAACGAGTGCGAGCAACAGCCCTGGCAGCCCTTGCAGTGACCTACGAAATGTACATCGTATGAGATTACTAGGAGTGACGACCCTAGACAGGATCCGTGTTGGGATTGATACAAGGGAAGTACCTTAGTTTCCCAATCCTGCTGTTTGAATGGACTAATAACAACTTGGTAATCATATCACCATAGCATTGCATGTGCCTGGAAGATGTGGAGCACTCTAGGGAGTGTAGCATGCCGCGGTCGTAAGATGTTGCCGCATGAGGGTGATCGTCGGTGAGGGCATACATCACGTCATATCATCTTGCATTAACAACAGTATTAGGATTGTCTGATTTACTACTTTACTATTATCGCGTGATTGAATTGTGAACATGCTAATCCCTGCTCTCTTATCCCACTGAGTTGATCACTCACTCCCACGTTACGGGATGGTGTTTCCGGACACCCACCAGTCCCTTTTGTGATTGCAGATGATGGCGCGGCCTGTGAGGCGGAGCTGGACTTGATGATGAGGAGGAGGATTCCTCCTTTATGCGTGTTCTGATTGACGGGATTGCAGGGAGGTTGACTAGATACTTTGACATTTGTCATTTTGTATTTTTAGCGCCCTCATGTATATTCATTTTGTTTACTATTGAAGTATACATGTATGTGTATAACCTGGTAATATATTCACACTCTGGAGACATACAACAGTTTATGTACGTTATACATACTATTACAGTCTTCCGCTTGCAAATTTCACTGTCTCTGGAGTATGATATGCTGTTCTGGCTTAATCTCACTCATGTTTAATTCGTTATCACAGACAACATTCAATCATACATATCTATGTTGCATAAATAACATTTTGGAACTCGGGAGTTGGGTTTTTGCTCGACCCCCCGATTTTCGGGATGTTACAATGTATGTTGTCTGTATTAGTGCATAAAACATGAAGTAGATTAAGCCAAATCAATAAACATAATTCAGGGATAGTGAGAATATGCAAGCAGAAGTCTTAAATGAATATATAAACTAAAATAATCCCCAAAGTATGCGTGCTCTGCCTGGGCAATAAGTACAAACTGTGTCTCAAAATACAAGTATCAAACTGTGCATAATCAATACAATCATAATGCAAAATCTCTACCAGTCAGGATAAGGATCACATGAACCTGCCTGAGAACTGCATGAACGAGAATGCCTCCTCATCCTCGTCGAACTCCAGCTCCGCCTCGCAGGCATCACCGTCACCTGTAACTAAGTCAGAGTCTGGTTGGTGTTTAAGCACCATCCCAAAATGTGAGAGTGAGTGATCAACTCAGTGGAACTATACAACAAAGGTTAACGTGTTATCAATTCAATCAAGCGGTAATGATAAAGTAGTATAATAAAATATGTCCTTGATACTCCTGTTAATGCAAGAATGATATGAAATAATGATGCATGCCCTCACCACAAAATCCCTCTTGCGACAACGTCTAACGATCGCGGCATGAATCACTACCACTGTGCTCTCACACCAACACCAATGGCACATGCAGTGCGATGTTATGAGCATGATTACCAAGTTCTTATTAGTCCTTTTCATACAGTAGGATTGGGAAGCTAAGGCACCTCCTTTATATCAATTCCCAAACAATGATCCATTCTAGGGTCGTCAGTCCTAGGAAATCTCATACGATATTACTGTTCTAGATCGCTGTAAAGGGCTCGTCACCAATCAATACAGGTCTAGTTATATCCTGAATACTACAATAAGGCTCTTCACCCATATGCAGTGTTAGGATATACTCAAGGCCACTACAGAGGGCTCGTCACCAATCAGTGTAGGCCGACAACACGAATGTAGTGTCCCATACCACCATAATTGGCTCACAAGAGTAGGGTTCTCACTGGTCACTACCGAGAGGCTCCTCGCCCTAGCGTAGGTCGACAGCTCAACCCTGGTGTCCCATACCACCATGTCTGGCTCTTGAGTCGTAAGGGATTGCAGTACCAAGGTTAAAAGGGTTTTCACTGGTAAGTTTGGTACCCTAGATCCAAACAGTGGCTACCAAACATAGTGAACATACATCGGTCAATCAGGTTAGTTGATAAGTTCAACTAGACTAAGCACACGTTAAGTTGATCGACATGGAATGCATAAGCACTCTGTGTGGCCTAACCACTATCGAACACCCCAAGTACGACTCGGTTTCGTTGAACACATCCCGCGTGGTGAAAATAACCTCAACCACCATTTGAAGATACGTTTATCGATTACCTGGACCGTAATATGGTCTCAATCATGTACAAGCTCAATAACAGGCATTTGATTCATATTCTCTATTCAATGAACATATTATGAAGTGTAACTCAAATATAAATGTGGTACATGGAGGAAATCATACACGTAGTTAACATGAATAATTCAAGCTAAACAATTCATGGAGGAAATCATACACACAAGCAAGGTGATTGAGATTCATATCTTAATACCCTAAAAATCATGCTTTTACTAAATACAAACACTTAGACTACATTATTCAACATACATCACATATTAGGGAAAATCCTTTCACCTAAGAGTTGTCGCATACATATCAATCATATATCTATGACAAATAATCATGGCAATCATAACAGCAAATTCCATACATATATAGGTATTCTAACATATACATGAAATACTCAATTTATAACATAGGTTATACATATGCGTAAATCAAAACGGATAGCGCATTTAGCATGTGTATTAGCGTCCACGACAAGAATAAATCATTATCTAACATTGAAAGTCTTGAAAACCATAACCTAAACGTATATAATCCGCACCTATAAACCAGAAACGCGTAACGAATATGATTCAGACGTTAAGTCTTCGTCAAGGTGGATAGGCAACCTAAGGCATGAAATAAGTTAGCTACATCATCACTTTAACTAGTCTAAGCTTCAAAACAGGTTAGGGTTTGATTAACTTACCCAAGAACAGAATCAGAATTGTCGGAATAACGATTCAGATACGATGGATCAATGCGTAGAAGAACTGGGAAGAATCCCACGGAGAAATACCAGGTTCTCTCTTACTTTCTCTCTTTTATCTCTCTCTTAAATTGGCTAGGGTTTAAGAAATTTGTATAGGATTTGAGAAATAGGGTTTAAGGCCTTTTTATAAGCCTAAAATTGACGAAAATAGCCCTAGGGCTAAGGTATACTTAGGTTATAACCAAATCTGGCTCTTTCTGATCCAACGAAACACTTCTGGAGGTTCTCTTATCAAATGCGGTCGGACTTAAGCTCACTAGTATAGGATCTTAAGCAAGTTAAGTTTTCTGTCCGATCGGGTTTCCAGAACGTCCGTGGCGGACCAGTTTTAATTCAACGGTCACCGAAACTCAATCAGGGCCACAAGTACTTTGACATGTATGGCCCACCTTCCCTGATCCGAGGGTGAATTTGGGATAAAAACCAACAGTCAGAACACTTATAAATGGTGCGTAAGCGACACGACTCAGATTACTTAAAATCATATTTAATTTCTTAAAAATCTACACTTTCTCACACTCTTCACTCCGAACTCAAGGAAATGGTCTCAGGAAATCCTTTGGGCTTGATTTTTGAGGTGAAAGTCAAGTCCAACTAAGCGGTCATAATTGTCTAAGTTCATCGCTATCAGACTTTCGACATGTGGTCCAGGTCCGATACGAAGTTTCAAAGTGCTCCCGAGAGCAACTGGGTTTAGAGCTGAATCCTAGATTTCAGGGTAATATAGCATTAACAATTCTATAGGTTTTGGGTCTTACGGATCGCACTAAAAGTGATTGGTGCTAATTTCACAAGTAATCTATTTTAGCGTTAGTGAATTCACATTAAATTTCTAAAGGATTTGGTTATAAATGATTTCTACTAGAGATGGTACTCGGGTCTAAGTATGGATTTTTCTAAGACGTTACATCAACCATTCCTCACAATAGCCATGCAAATGATGTGCATGAACATGTAGCATGGTGTAATACTAAGCATGATCTCATTGTGTCTTACTAGACTAAGTACACTAGCATGATTATCAGATATAACTAGCAATGACCAGTCTTAACCGATATGACACTTACAAGAATAGGGACAGAATGATATGCCCTGCTGGACATATTGAAGTTTGTATAGAAAGGTCCATGTTAGACTATCATAACCTACTCAAGGTACTAACATATCATACCTCCAAAGGCGGGGCCCCCTATAAGGATGGTAGATCTAACCCATGAATCAAGATAAGCTTCAATGGTCAATGTACCAAATCTGATACCTCATATTCATCCATCTACGGTATGGGTGATGGTGTATTAAGCAATGGATGGTCTAGATGATACTCTAATGCCAAGGATGGACCTCACAATCTACTTGGGATTTGGACCTAAACCTCAATGGGGCCCATGCCCCTATGAGGTCTGGACGAATGGATGATCAGCATATCAATAACACATACATTATGGTGGGACTCTTCTCAAGAGTGGGTAAAAGAGAGGATGGGGAGATGAGCTTCATAGTGGACCCTATGATGGTTTCCAGTGGTGGACATTTAACCGTTATTACTCCCAAGGTGTGGCCCATTTGGAACTTAAAATCTAACTTGTAACGTCTTGGAAAAATCTGTATAGAGACCCGAGTATCACCTCAGGCAGAAATCACTTAGGATTAATTCCTTTAAAAATTAAGCATAAATTAACTAGTGCTAAGCTAGGTTAGCTATGAAATTAGCACTGTTCGCTTTAAATTCATTCTACAAGACCCAAAACTTGTGGAATCATTGACTCTATAACATCCTGAAACCTAAGATCAAACTCTAAACCTGTTTATTCTCTGGAACCCTTTGAAACTTTGTAATGGACTTGGACCGCGCGTCATGAGTCCGGTAGCGATGAACTTAGACCATTATGACCGCATAGTTGGACTTGACTATCACCCTAGAAATCAAGCTCAAATGATGTCCTGAGACTATTTCATTGAGCCCGGAGCAAGGAGTGTGAGAAAGCGTAGAATTCTTTATAAATTAAATATAATTTAAGTAATCTGGCACGTGTCGCTTGCAGGCTAATTATAAGCATTTAGACCATTGGAATCTGACCCAAATACACCATCGGATCAGGAAACATTTCCTACTCATGTCAGTGTACTTGGAATCCCTAATTGAGTCTCAGTGACCGCTGAACTGAAACTGGTCCGCCATGTGTGATCTGGAAACCCGATCGAACTGAAAACTTAACGTGATCAGGATCCAGTATTGATAAGCTTAAGTCTGACCGTGTTCAGTCAGAGGATCTCCAGAAATGTTCTTTTGGATCGAAAAAGACCCAATTTAGTTATAACCTAAGTAAACCTTGGTCCTAAGTCTAAATAGGTGAGTTTTTAGCCTATATAAGGATCTTAAACCCTCTCTCATTCCTCCCATACAAATTTGAGAGAAACCCTAGGAGAGAGAAGAGAGAAAAGAGAGAGATTGTGTGAGAGTTGTGAGAGAAAGTTCCTGTCACTCTATCCTGCTACTATACATACTTAACCATCATGATCTAATCACTTTTTCGGTGATTCTGACTTCATTCTAGGTAAGAAAACCCTAACCTTAACCTGTTTTAGGGTTTCTATCGGTACAAGTAGTGAAGTAGCTGACTTACCTTGTGATATAGGTCGTCATATTGACATTGACGAAGCATAGAGTTTCTATTCAATTCATTACGCTTTTACGGCGTAAGGTGCGGATTTTAGATGCTTAGGTTACCTGTTTTCAAAGCTTTCAATGTTGTTTAATGGTAGATTATTGACAAAGATGTTGTTTGACATGTAGAACATGCTGTCTATTTTTCATTTCAAATACATATGAAGAATATGAGATTTACAGTATTATATGTATTTGTAGGAAATACTGTATACATATGAATTTTACCAATATGATTGTCATGAGTATTTATCGTGTATCTATGCTAGTTATGCGTGTATGCTCTGTTTGGCGAAGAGATTCGCCCTAATGCACATTTTTGGCCGACATATGTTATGTAGACTAATGTGTGTAGACTAAGTATTTGTAGAAATGTTTGTATACGTACGTATTGAGTAAATGAGGTTGTAAATTAGTGTTGAGATGGGATTCTCAACTATTTTGATGATGTGTATGATTTCCTCCATGTTTGATATATTTGAATTGATTATCTTATATATATGAAATGCTTGAGTATGGTTAAATTGCTTATGTTGTATCTTATAACATATTGCTAACATGCTTGAACTACTTGATATTTCAATTCTTTTTATCTCATATGATTACTGATTCACATTACATGTGCTTAGGGCTATACTTTAGTCCAAGCAGTCGGTAACAGATTAGAAATCTTGGTTGGATTCTATTCGCCACGAAGGACGCGTGGACGAACCCGAGTTGTGCTTTGGTTGACGGCAGTGGTTGGGCCACACGAGGTGTTTTTGAACTTCATGTCGTTCAGCTTGAGGTGCGATCGTACTAGTCAAGCTCGTCAAGTAACCCGACTGACCATTGTATGTTCACCTTGTATTGGTCATAACTGCTAGAACCTAGGGTACTGAACTTACCAGTGATAACCCTGATAACCATGGTACCTTGATCCACTAAGACTCATGAGTCGGGCATGGTGGTATGGACACCGTGGTCGAGCTGTCGGCCTAAGATGTGGCAACGAGCCTCCCCATAGTGACCAGTGAGCACCTCAGACTCGTGAGCCGATTGTGGTGGTATGGGACACTACATTCGAGCTGTCGGCCTACTCTAATTGGTGACGAGCCCTTTGTAGTAACCTCGAGCATATTCTGAGTCTACGTGAGGAGACGACCCTTCCATAGCAACAAGAGTACAAACTAGGCCTGTATTGATAAGGTGATGGGGGAACGGTGCAACGAGTGCATGCACAGCCCTGGCAGCCCTTACAGCGTCCTAGAAATATATCATCGTATGAGATTACTAGGAGTGACGACCCTAGACAGGATCTTTGTTGGGAATGATATAAGGAAAGTACCTTAGTTTCCCAATCCTACTGTGTGAATGGACTAATAACAACTCGGTAATCATATTCATATCACACTGCATGTGCCTGGAAGATGTGGAGCACTGAGGGAAGAAAGCATGCCGCGAACATGAGATGGTGTCGCATGAGGGAGTCCTTAAGTGAGGGCACGCATCATTATTGCATCTCATCCTTGCATTAATTATAGTATTTAGGAATGTTTGATTGCTTGCTTTACTATTATCGCGAGATTGATTTGATAACATGCTAATCTTTACTCTATAATTTCACTGAGTTGATCACCCACTCCCACGTTACAGGACGGTGTTTGCAACACCCACCAGACTCTGTGTTAGATGTAGATAGCGAGTCAATTTAGGAGTTGGAGCCGGACTACTACGAGGACCAGGACAAGTTCTCGTACATGCAGTTCTCTGACAGCTTCGCATAGGTGGCCTGGATCAGCAGAATTTTTCTAGTTAGACTATCATATGATATTTAATTTTGGTTGCTATATGTATATGTGACTCAGAGATATATTCATACTTTGGAGACAGATCGAGATTGTTTTATTTTCAATACAGTGAAATATATATCTTCCAGTCTTCCACTTGCATTTTATCACTGGATCTGGAGTATGAATTGCTATTTTGGTATAATCTCACTCATGTTAATGCACTAACTCAGACAACATTTAATCATCATTATTTATGTTGCATAAGTGATGGTCTGAAACTCGAAAGTTGAGTTGCTACTCGACCCCTGATTTTCAGGGTGTTACAAGTTAGTATCAGAGCATGATTTAGATTAAATCAGACCTGGGTTATGGTCACACAATGTACGCTATCACCCTTCTACTTAGGTGGGTGCGAGAAAAACATAGAAACATTCATAGGATCCCAGTTTCGCCAATTGGTGAAGTTCACTCAAATCGATCATTTTGATCGAGTCCGTGTGCATCCGTGGTCGCATGAAATGACCCCGGACCACTTCTAGTTTATTTATTGATGAGTCTAGACCCTTATTAATCCTATCCCAACTGTTAAAGATCACTAAATGCGAATGTGCAACAGTTAGTACCCGAAACGACCCAAAATGGTTCGAAACGGAGATGGGGCCCAAATCTAACACTTCCAGTGGGACCCAGGGTGGGCCCCACATGTTTTTGGCCATAGGGGGTAGGAGGACCTCGTTCAAATGGTGAGGCCTCACCAAACAGTCCAGAGGTTGGCGAGGCCTTGCCGGTCACTAGGCCAGGACGGGCCGGGCCTTCGGGCCGATGGAGTTTGGGGGTTAGGGTGACCCCTTGATGTGTGGGCCATCCCTTGAAACATCCCTGATCAGTCACTTCCTTCATAAAACACACCTCCAAGCTCTCCCTTTCTCTCAAACTTGTTGTTTTCTCTCTCAAACCTCCCTTCCAATCACTCCCTTCATCATTTTCTGCCACAACCCATGCCCCTTTATCGTTTGCAGTGGTACACACTCCCCTCTCTTTCCATTCACTCTCGTTTTGGGCTCTTACATCCTCTATTCAAAGTAAGAAAATCATGTAAACTTTCAACCCAACCCATCTCATTTTCCCTTCTTCAATCTCTGTATTGTGGGCCTTTACAACCTTTGTTGAGGCTCACATTTGTGGAGAATCAAAACCCCAGCCTTTATTCCTCCTTTCCTTCACTCTTCATGGCCTTCTTTGAGTTCGTAGTGGCCATATTCTCGATTTTCACCATCCTCTCTCTCAAGGGAAAGAGGAAGGGTGTCGCTGATGATGCTAGGCCTAGTCATCCCGCTCATTCGAGGCGGCCTAGAGGAGCTACCGTGAGTCTAAGTATTGGGAGAGAGTTGCGTACGAAGCAGGATTTGGATCCCCAAGTGCCTTTTGGAAGGGCGTTATTGGCGGAGTTGGCTCATGGCGCGTATACGGATCGTAGGGTTCTTTTTGAAGCGCATGTGGATGGGCGCCTCTTTAGCAAGTATTTGTTGTTTGAGCATCTCGAAGCTGTCGGGTGGGGTCCGCTACTTGAAGGCGAGTCTCATGCTAATGTGAACATTGTTCGTGCCTTCTATGCTCATATTTGGGACCCTACGCTGGAGCCACTACAGTTCAAGATCCCCTTTGGCAGAGATCGAGAAGCCACAATCGATGTTCGGTTGATAGCTCGACTTTTGAACGTGCCACTTGGCGAGGTACATCCAAGTGCTAAGAATCTGAACAGTGTTCGTGAGAGAGATCGCTGCACCAGGTTTCTATGTGGTCGTTTATTTGAGTGGCAGCGTAATAAGAGCCTCCTAGTGACCCATATGTCGGGTGATTTTTGTCTTCTTCATCACATCTGCACGTTTAATGTTTATCCCAGGTGGAGCAATCGCAGTGAATGCACGCGTCTCATGGTAGATTTTCTATATCAAGTGTGGCAGGGAGAGAATGTGTGCATGCCTACGTTTGTGCTGCGATAGATCATCCTCATAACGCGATCGAGAAGGACATCTGAGTCACTTCCCTTTAGCCAACTTATATGCAAGATTACTCTCGAGTTTACCTATAGGCTTGGGGCTGAGTTGCCTGCACCGGTTCATTATATCAACGAGGCTACTCTGAATCGGATGAAGATGGGACCTCGACAGCTTGAGGCCCAACTTGATGATGACAGCGAGGGTGAGTATGATAGTGAAGAGGAAGAAAGTGAAGAAGAAGGTGGGACAGAGATAGAGGAAGGAGAGCAGTAGGAAGAAGAGGAGGCTGAGGATACTGATGAGAGTACTCCTGCGACTCAGGAGGCCGATCCTGCACAGGTTGATAGGGATGCCCATATTGTGTGACTCGAGGAGGGTCAGGTTGCTCTTTGACAGGATATTGGGAATTTACGGAATCTCGTGAAGAATAAATTCAAGAAGATAACCCGCACGCTGAAGACCATCCTGTGCTGCCTGAAGGATAAGGGTGCCCCTCCTCCACTGCTAGACTCGTGCGAGTGATCATATCGCAGATGTTGTTGGTTGTATTTAGGCTGTTTTGTGTTTTCTGTGTGTGAACCTTAGAAGGCTCAGTAGTTTATTTATGTTGCAGTTATAGGTTTGGCTAGATTAGTTTCCCATGTGTTTCTTGTCATGATGCATGTAAAGATATATCTCTTGTATTGTGACAAATTTTGATTAAATGAAATGTATGGAGTTTCTTTGGCCTGATATGTGAATGATTGTTGTGGTGTATATGTGCTATTGCTGAAACTAACTGGGTTGCACCCTATTTTGAATATAGGGAATGCCACCTAAGGTTACTCAGAGCACGGCACGTCTTATGCTGGGTGAGTCGATGGATCAGGCCCCTCCCCAGAGTGATGATCATATGGACCCTAGTGTGGGCCTGATTCGTGAGACTGTACCTGAGTCTCAGCCTTCTATAGGTCCTGCAGTCGGACCACCACCTTTCACACCACCAGTTTGCAAGCAGTACCGAGCATCTTCCTCGACGCAGTACATGCCTCAGCCTGCTCCACCTCCTGATAGGTTTGAGTAGTTGATGACTATGATGCACCAGCAACATTAGCAGCTTTTGACTACTATCGTAAGGGCCTTAGCCCAGGGTGGGAGTGCGACTCCACTTGCACCATCTGTGCATCCAGGTGAGGATGCTAGGACTTCAGCTCAGGGTGTGGGCATGATTCATCCTGCACCTTTTGCCTACCCTACGGGGAATACTGCTGATACCAGAGGCCTACTTGAGTGATTCCAACACTTGCAGCCTCCTACTTTTGCAGGTTCTCACAGACCCGAGGAGGTTGAGTATTGGCTCGACTGCATCTCGAAGATGCTGAGGATGATGCATTGCTCGAAGTCTAAGCAGGTTGAGTTGGCCACTTTCATGTTTGAGAGAGAGAGGCCAGCTTATGGTGGGATAGTATACTGCGGACGGTTGCAGTTGGCTACATATGGACATGGGCAGCATTCGAGTTCCGTTTCCATGAGAAATACTATCCGCAGACCTACCGACACGAGAGGGAGAATGAGTTTTTACGCCTCAGGCAGGGAGGCATGTCAGTTACGGAGTACGAGCATCGATTTATAGAGTTGGGCAGATACGTCCCTATGATACTTGCTGACGAGCAGATGCGGATACGACATTTTTCTGAGGGTTTGTGACCTGATATTCGGTGGAAGATGTGCTGTGTCAGCATACCATCTTATGCTGAGATGATACATATGTCTATGCAGGCAGAGAAGGATGTAGATCTATTGACACGTTCTCGTGGCCCTATGGTTGTTAGGCCACGACCAAATACCCAGAGCAGGCCATTCCTTGGCAAGAGGCCTCGCATCGACTCTCCTCCTTGGATCACAGCGCCCGTACTTCCGATAAAGCGCCCAGTTGTGACCTGTACTTATTGCAGGAAACCTGGTCACCCTGCAGAGAGCTGTTTTGCTCGGATGAGAGATAGCGAGTTTTCACCACCGTAGAAGATCGATCGTCCTCGCCCACAAGCTCTATCCGCTTCACCGTTACGGTCAGATCCTGTGCATCCTTCCTTCAGACCTCCTATACCTCAATTTCAGCCGCCTCAACGGCCCATGACACCACTACCGAATCGACCACTGCAGGCTCGGGTGCATGCACTGATGGCTGAGACATCCGGGACAGAGACCGCACCACCCTTGGCCTTTGAGGTCATAGCTCACATTGGAGGTACTCCTATATTTCTATTGGTGGATAAGGGATCCATTGTCTCATTGATATCTTATTCAGTAGTCAAGCGCCTTGGGCTACAGACTACTCGGATGGTTGGGGTGCGAGTTCTTTCAGCACATGGGACTTTTTCTGATGCCACTATGATGTGTGAGGGTTGTTTGCTAAATCTAGGGAACAGGACGATGGCCATTGACCTTATCGTCGACTCCTCTCTCTATCATTTCGACGTCATTCTGGGCATGGATTGGCTAACTGCAGGGAGAGCTGAGATTGACTGTGAGACCCATTTAGTGACAGTTTATGAGCCGGAGGGCACGTCCTTTACATTTTCGGTGAAGGTCAGTCACCCCTCTCGAGTGCTTTGTTATGCTTCCTTATTAAGGAATATTGACATCTCGACACTTAAGAGAACGTCAGTAGCCCATGATTATGAGGATGTGTTTATAAAGATACCTGGGTTACCTCCTCAGTGCGAGATTGATTTTACTATCGACCTAGTTTCCGGTTCGACGCCCATCTCACTGCCGACGTATCGCATGACCCCGTGTGAGATGGAGGAGTTGAGGAAATAGATCGATGATTTGTTGGAGGCTGGCTTCATATGGCCGAGTGTCTCCTTGGGGAGGATCGGTGTTATTTGTGATGAAGAAGGATGGCTCACTGCGATTATATATTGATTATCACAGGCTGAATTAGATTACTATGAAGAATAAGTACCCTTTGCCCAGGATTGATGACCCGTTTGATTAGTTGAGAGGAGCGCAGTACTTCTCAAAGATTGATCTGCAGTCAGGGTATCACCAGCTGCGCGTCAGGGATGAGGATGTATAGAAGATGACTTTCAGGACTATCTTTGGCCATTATGAGTTCCTCGTGATGTCGTTCGGTCTTACGAACGCACTAGCCGTGTTCATGGACCTGATGAACCGGGTATTTCGGTTGTTCCTCTATCTATTCGTCATCGTATTTATAGATGACATTTTGATATACTCAAGGAGTCGAGAGGAGCATGAGGAGCACTTGCGATCGGTCCTGGATACTCTGAGACAACATCAGTTGTTTGCACAATACAAGAAGTGTGACTTTTGGAAAGAGGAAGTCAAGTTCTTGGGACACGTAGTGTCTAAGGACGGGATAACAGTTGACCTTGCTAAGGTAGCTGCAGTACAGGACTGGGAGCAGCTTGGTTCGATTACCGAGGTGAGGAGTTTCCTTGGTCTGGTAGGGTACTATCCGCGATTCATCTGGGACTTCTCGAAGATAGCTAGACCCTTAACTCAGTTGACACGTAAGGATCTGAAGTTCGCCTGGAATGAAAAGGCGGAGGCAGCTTTTCAGGAGCTGAAGGACAGGCTAACGTTCCCCCCTGTGCTAATATTTTCAGAGCAAGGGGTTAAATATACTATATACACCGACGCGTCTAGCGTTGGTCTGGGTTGTGTCCTTATGCAGAAGGACATGGTGATTTCATATGCCTCGAGTTAGTTGAGGAAGCATGAGGAGAATTACCCTACACACGACCTAGAGTTGGCAGCTGTCATTTTCACATTGAAACTCTAGAGACATTACCTCTATGGAGAGGAGTTCGAGCTCTTTTACGACCACAAGAGCCTCAAATACATATTCACTCAGCGGGACTTGAATATGAGGCAGCGGCAATGGATGGGGACCTTGAAGGACTTTAAGTTCGAGGTTTCTTACCATCCTGGCAAGGCCAACCTGGTGGCTGACGCCTTGAGCCCCAAGAAGACGATAGAGTTTGCGGCTCCACTGATGGTAGCTGAGTGGGATATGGTTGAGTTTTTGTGAGACTTTGAGCAGAAACTCACTGTGGAGGAGCCATTTGAGTTTATCGCACATGTTCAGGTGCAACCTCTTATGGATGACAGGGTCATTGCGGCGCAGAGGGACGATGAGCATCTGACTGAGCTTCGAGAGCAGGCCAGTGATGATGCAGATGCCGAGTGGTGAGTTAGAACGGATGGGGGCTTACGTTATCGTGGCCGCCTATGAGTCCCAGATGTCCCTGACTTGAGAAGAGAGATTCTCGAGGCTGCGCACAGTTCTAGGCTTGCGATGGATCTCGGCAGCACAAAGATGTATCGTGATGTGAAGAGGACCTATTAGTGGGATGGCATGAAGACCCACATTGTAGACTTTGTATCCCGTTGTCTCACTTGCCAGCAGGTGAAGGCAGAGCATTCCCGACCTCCTGGTCTCCTTCAGCCTATGCCTATAGCTGAGTGGAAGTGAAACTTTATTTCTATGGATTTCATTTCAGGATTGCCGAAGACGAGGAAGGGCTACAACTCTATATGGGTGATCGTCGACTTTGACGAAGTCGGCGCACTTCCTACTTATCAAAGTTATGAACTCTGTAGACGAGTTGGCCAGGCTATACATTAGAGAGATTGTAGGTCTGCATGGAGTTCCCTTAGAGATCGTGTGGGACAGAGACACGCGGTTTACTTCTATTTTCTGGACCCGCATCCAGGAAGCGATGGGTGTAAAGTTGAAGTTCAGTACTGCATTCCACCCACAGACCGATGGGCAGACAGAGCGGGTGAAACAGATTTTGGAGGACATGCTGTTGGCTTACACGTTGGACTTCAAAGACAGTTGGGATGATTGTCTTCCATATGCGGAGTTCGCGTACAACAACAGTTTTCAGGCCAGTATCGGTATGACACCTTATGAGGCCTTGTATGGGCGTCCATGCCAAGCACCGCATTGCTGGGCAGAGGTTGGTGAGCGCAGTTTGATTGGCCCAGAGTTAGTCAGGCGACCTCGGAGTAAATTGATATCATCAGGCGTTGACTTCTTACAGCGTAGAGCAGATAGAAGAGTTATGCCGATATGAGGCGGCGGCTGCTAGAGTTCGCGGTTGGAGATCACGTATTTTTGAGAGTTTTCCCTATGAAGGGAGTTCTTCGGTTCAGGAAGAAGGGGAAGCTCGCACCGCAATTCACTGGCCCATTTCAGATACTCGATCATGTGGGTGCAGTGGCATATCGCCTAGCTTTGCCTACACCTCTTGCGAGCGTACACAACGTATTTCATATTTCTATACTGAAGAAATACATTCCTGATCCTTTCCATATCATTAGACGGGAACAGGTGCGGTTAGGTGAGGATGTTACATATATACTGCGACCGACGCGTATATTAGACAGGAAGGAGCAGGTATTGCGTAGCAAGGTCATCCCTCTTGTGAAGGTATTGTGGACACATCACACTGAAGAAGAGGCTACTTGGGAGACAGAAGTCGAAATCAGAAAGAACTATTCACAACTTCTCGAGGAGTACGAAAAGGTACAAATTTTGAGAACGAAATTTATTGTTAAGGGGGGTAGATTGTAACGTCTCGGAAAAATCTGTACAAAGACCCGAGTATCACCTCAGGTAGAAATCACTTAGGATTAATTCCTTTAGAAATTAAGCATAAATTAACTAGTGCTAAGCTAGATTAGCTGTGAAATTAGCACTGTTCGCTTTAAATTCGTTCTACAAGACCCAAAACTTGTGGAATCATTGACCCTATAACATCCTGAAACTTACGATCAAACTCTAAACTCGTTTGTTCTCGGGAACCCTTTGAAACTTTGTAATGGACTTAGACCGCGCGTCATGAGTCCAGTAGTGATGAACTTAGACCATTATGACTGCATAGTTGGACTTGACTACCACCCCGGAAATCAAGCTCAAATGATGTCCTGGGACTATTTCATTGAGCCCAGAGCAAGGAGTGTTTGAAAGCGTAAAATTCTTTATAAATTAAATATAATTTAAGTAATCTGGCACGTGTCGCTTGCGGGCTAATTATAAGCATTCAGACCGTTGGAATCTGACCAAAATACACCCTTGGATAAAGGAACATTTTCCACTCATGTCAGTGTACTTGGAATCCTTGATCGAGTCTCAGTGATCGCTGAACTGAAACTGGTCCGTCATGTGCAATCTGGAAACCAGATCGAACTGAAAACTTAACGTGATCAGGATCTGTAACACCCCGAATTTTGGCCAATTTGGGATTTGACGTCCTTAGGCAATGGGTCAATTGAAATGCCTGAAAAATCGCTCAGAACCCAATTCCATAGCCAAAGAAACCACTTAGGATTAATTCCTTTAGAAACTAAGCATAAGTTAGCTAGTGCAACGCTAGAGTAGCTGGAAAATAGTCCCTGATCGCTTTAAATGCGTTCTACAAGACCCAAATCGAGCAGAACCAATGACTCTATAATACTCTATAACCTTGGATCAAACTCTAAGCCGGTTTGTTCTCTGGACCACTTTGAAACTTTGTATTGGATCTAGACCGCGCGTCGAAAGTCCAATACCTGCTATCTTAGACCGTTAGAACCGCCTAGCTGGACTTGACAATCATTTCGAAAATCAAGTCCAACCGATAATCACAGGCTATTTCATTGAGCCCGGACTGAAGAGAGTGCGAATAGGGACAGAATTGGAATTTCAAATTCAAATCTGGCACACAACTTGACGCGTCAGTATTAAGCTTTTTGACCGTCAGAATTCAGCCAAATTACATCCTCGGATCAGGAAAAATTTCTATTTCATATCATGAGACTTGTAGTCCTGATCTACATGCGGTGACCGCTGAACTGAAACTGGTCCGCCACGTGCGATCTGCGAACCCTGCCAGACTGAAAACTTGATGCGTGCTAGATCAGGTATGCATGAGCTTAAGTCCGATCGCGTTCGGCCAGGGGACCACCAGAAATCATCTTTTGGACCGAAACAGCCCCAATTTGGATATGCCCTAAGTGAACTTTGTTCCCGAGCCTATTCTGAGCACTTTTGGGCTTATAAAAGGAGTTGAAACCCTCACTCCTCTCTCCCATCCGAATTTGGAAAAAATCCTAGATTGGGAGAGAGAAAAGGTGAGAGTTTATGAGAGAGAGTAGGAGAGAACTTCTTGCTGCTCGTGCCACCTGCTGCACGTGCTTTAGCAACACGCTCCGATCACCTGGCCGGTGATTTCTCCACATTTTTAGGTAAGAAAATACCCCATTTAGTTGCTGATTTTGTGTTCCCTTGGTTTAATAGCAAAGTAGCCGATAAATCTCATAAGACAGGTTCTCTATTCGCCGTAGACGAAGCGTATACGCTCCGTTCGAATTCACACCCCTAAAAGGGAAAAGTGCGGATTTTAGACACTTTGATTGACTGTTTCCAAAGCTTTCAATGTCATTTAATAGTAGATTATCGACGGCAACGCCGTTTGACATGTACAACATGCTGTCCGTTTCCTGTTTCGTAAATCAACGAAGAATATGAGATTTAGGGCATTTTAGTCATTTGTAGGAAGTGCTGATTTCATTCATATTTTGCCGATGTGATTGGCATGAATTGTTGTCGCATTAGAATGTTAGGAATGCGTTCATAATTGGTTTGGCGAAGAGATTCGCCTAATTGCCCACTTCAGGTCGACATACTATATGTAGACTTAAGTGTGTAGTGTTAGTGTTTGTATAAATGCTTGTATTAGTATGTATTGAATTAAATGGTGTTATGAATTAGTTTGAGACTGATTTCTCAATTAATATGCTGATGTAAATGATTTCCTACATGTTAGCTAAATGCATGATTTCATTACATGTATGGAATTTATGTGCTTGGAAGATTTGCTTAAGTTGTATGTTATAACATGTGTTAACATGCTCACATGGTTGTATTTCATTTTCAATACTCTCATATGAATGTTGATGTGATTCTATGATTGTTTGGGACTATACTTAGTCCAGGCAGTCGGTAACCGAGCGAATTCGTGGTTAGCTTATCTTCGCCACGAACGACGCGTTGATGAACGCGAGCCGTGTTCTGGAGTTGGCGGCAGTGGTTAGGCCACACGAAGTGTTTCACGCACTTCATGTCGTTCGACTTGAGATGTGATCGTGCTAGTCGAGCCCATCAAATAACCCGACTGGCCGTTGTATGTTCACCCTGCATAAGTCATAACTGCTTAAACCTAGGGTACTGAACTTACCATTGTAAACCCTGTTAACCATGGTACCTTGATCCACGAAGACTCATGAGCCGGGCATGGTGGTATGGGACACCGTGGTCGAGCTGTCGGCCTACGCTAAGGCCACAAACCTCCCCGTAGTGACCAATGAGTACCTAGTCTCGTGAGCAGATTATGGTGGTATGGGACACTATATTCTTACTGTCGGCCTACACTGATCAGGCGACGAGTCCTTTGTAGTGACCGCGAGCCTATTCTGAGTCTACGGGAGGCGACGACCCTTCAGTAGCAGTAGAGTACATTAGGCTTGTATTGATAAGGTGATGGGGGAGCGGAGCAATGAGTGCGTGCAACAGCCCTGACAGCCCTTGCAGCGACCTACAAAATATACATCGTATGAGATTCTAGGAGTGACGACCCTAGACAGGATCTGTGTTGGGATTGATATAAGCAAAGTACCTTAGTTTCCCAATCCTGCTGTTTGAATGGACTAATAACAACTCGAAAATTATATCACCATTACATTGCATGTGCCTGGAAGATGTGGAGCACTTGAGGGAGTGCGGCATGCCGCGGTTGTAAGATGGTGCTGTATGAGGGAGATCGTGGGTGAGGGCATCCATCATGTCATGTCATATTGCATTAACAACAGTATTAGGATTGTTTGATTTACTGCTTTACTATTATCGCATGATTGATTTGAGAACATGTTAATCCTTGCTCTATTATTCCACTGAGTTAGCTACTCACTCCCACGTTACGGGATGGTATTTCCGGACACCCACCAGTCCCTTTTTGTGATTGCAGATGATGACGCGGCCTGCGAGGAGGAGCTGGGCTTGATGATGATGAGGAGGATTCCTACTTTATGCGTGATCTGATTGACGGGATTACAGGGAGGTTGATTAGATACCTTGACACTTGTCATTTTATATTTTTAGAACACTCATGTATATCCTTTTGGTTTACTTTTGGAGTATACATGTATGTATATAACCTGGTAACATATTCACACTCTGGAGACATACAACAGTTTATATATGTTATACATACTATCACAGTCTTCTGCTTGTAAATTTAACCGTCTCTGGAGTGTGATATGCTGTTTTGGCTTAATCTCACTCATGTTTAATACATTATCACAGACAACATTCAATCATACATATCTATGTTGCATAAATAACATTTTGGAACTCGGGAGTTGGGTTTTTGCTCGACCCCTTGATTTTCGGGATGTTACAGGATCCAACATTTATAAGCTTAAATCCGACCGTGTTTAGTCAGAGGACCTTCAGAAATATTCTTTTGGATCGGAAAAGACCCGATTTGGTTATAACCTAAGTATACCTTGGTCCTAAGTCTAAATAGGTGAGTTTTTAGCCTATATAAGGATCTTAAACCCTCTCTCATTCCTCCCATACAAATTTGAGAGAAACCCTAGGAGAGAGAAGAGAGAAAAGAGAGAGATTATGTGAGAGTTGCAAGAGAAAGTTCCTGTCACTCTATCCTACTACTATATGTACTTAACCATCGTGATCTAATCACTTTTCCAGTGATTCTGTAAGACCCGTATCTTGGTTCGTTCCTTTCCTTAGACTTCCACGGTCTTATCGGTCGAATTCTGGCAACCTTCGACCCTTAACCGATATCGACGCGCGATCCTAATTCATATGCCGACAACCCAAGTCGACTCAGCCCAAGACCACTACCATAGCGACCATGCCGTCACTGCGGTTCCAATGCCGCGACTTGCGCGCCGAGGCGATACCCTGGTCAAGAGATGTGGGCCAACGTTCAGTGTGAGAAAAATGCCGCGCGTTGCGAAATCAAAGAGAATCTCTATGATGTGTCACATCAATCACATCAATCACATCAATCAATCAATACATCAACCCATCACATGTTAAGTACACATCACTTTCACCCCTTTTTCCAAGCAACCACAAAAGTCTCCCAAACCCATACCTCTCTTACACAAAAGGGCACAAAAGTCTTCACCTCCCATACCTCTCTTACACAAAAGGGCACAGAAGTCAAAGATTTCTTACACAACCATCACTCACCACATCCATCCATCACTCTCTCTCTCCCTTTACAACTCCTCTCTTTCTCATTTGTAAAAATCTCCAAGCAAAAGAAAATCCCACGTATGGAATTCTCCAAACACTCCTAAGCTCCAAGTGGCCCACTTTCCTACCCCAGCATCTCCCATCTCAACCCTCTATTCCTCTCTCATCCATTGAAGTTGAAGCTAAGGTGCCAAGGAACCCCTAGGAGCAAGAAGATCGGACGGTGGGTGCCTCTATAGGGTAGTTTCCTTCTTATTTTTATGATGGGCCAAGTGAGGCCCACCGATCAATGGTGTGGATCTCACTTGGGACCCTAAAAGGTGGTCGATGGACCACTTGGATCATCATGATCATTCCATGATGGGGCCATTCTCCATGGACCCCATCATGATGTTTATTTTCTTTTCAAAGGTCATCTAGACCGTCCATGTTGGTGGGGAAAGGATCTCCACCGTTGATTTTAGATTTCGGTGGTCCTTCATGCTTTAAGGCTCACTTGATGTATGATTCATTGTAAGGGAGGGCCCATAATATCGGGGTCCCTCCATCACAAAGCGTGTCCCACTCTCCATGTCTCTCTCCCTCCTTATTTCTTTTTATTTTATTTTATTTTATTCTATTTTATGCAATGGGGTTGTGTGGCCCACTTGAATGGACCTCACCTTGAGGTATTTATTTGTCCAAGAGTCCTTCAAGTGGGACCCACCTTGCATGTTGTACCCCCCATCATCCATCAGTGGTGGCCCACTTCAAAAGGCCCACCACAATGTATATTTTTAAAAGGGGCCAAACCGTCCAGCATCTGGGACGCTGGACGTCCCTGTACCAAAAAAAAAAAAGAGGAAAAGAAAAAGAGAAGCTTTTGGGGTGGTCCCCTTGTGTAGGCCCCACCTTGATGTATATATTCGATCCAAGCTGTCCATCCCCTTACCCACATCGTTTTAACCATCGAGTAAAAGAATGGGGCTGATCTGAATATCTTGTGGGCCATAGTATGGGGAACATTGGCGGTTACCATTGAGGAATTTTCTGGTGTTTCTATGCACCGAAAAAATTCAAACTTCGGACTCTTTTTGTCTGTTGAGAGTTGTAAAACTCTATGGCTGGAGTGGATTTCCAGGAAGCAGGCCCCACACATGATTTTTGGAAAAAATAAAAATTAAAGGAGAGAGAGAGAGGAGGAGTGAGGTAGCCATTGCTGCTGCTGTCAGGCCAGCGCAGGCGGCAGGCGGACGACGTGGACGCCCCACCTTGATTCTTATATTCCATCTAAACTGTCCATGAGGTGGGTCCCATCCTCAAGTGGGCCCCCTCCAAATTTCAGCTCGATCAAAAACTCAGGTGGCCCACACCATAAGAAACAGTGTGAATTGAATTCTACCATTGAAATCCTTTTTGGGCCCCACAGAAGTTCTGGATCAAACTGAAATTTGTTTCCACCCTTCATTCAGGTCTCTGTGACCTAATGGACGGGTCAGATGGCATGTAAACCATTTGGTGGGCCCCACATGGGACCCACAGTGATGTATGTGCATGAATCCACCATCCGTACGGACGGTGGAGCCCTGTAAAGTCCACACCGTCCAGCCATCTTTGGGGGCCGCTGGACAGTCAGTGGCCCATCCATGATGTATGACTTGTATCCTAACCGTCCATCCATTTTGAGAGTTAAGGCATGAGTTAATCCTTAGCTCATGTGGAGCGCCCCCCCCCCCCCCCCCCCCCCCTCACCATGATGCAGGTGTTACATCTAAACTATCCATTTATTTATTTTTATTTCATTCTTACGATTGGGCTAAAAATGAGCCAGATCTATGGTTCAAGTGGGCCCACTTTGGTATGTGTATAGGGCCCATGTTGATCCATTTATGGGTATCCATTGGGGCCCACTTTGATGTGGATCTTAGGCCCATGCAATGGGGCCATTTGGTGTATTATGAGGCCCATGGGAGCGAACCCATTTGATGTATTCCAAGGCCCATGGGATTGGACCCATTGATGCATTTTTTAAAGCCCATGGAAGTATGCTCATTTGATTATATAAGGCCTATGGGTTAGGCCCATTTGATATATATAAGGCCTAGGGGTTTAGGCCCACTTTGATATGCATGCAAGACCTAAGGGTTAAGGCCCATTTGACGTACATATGGGGTTCAATTGGTGTGGCCCATTCGTTACCTTTAAGACTCATGAGTTAAGCTCATTTGATGCAATCCAAGGCCCACGAGTTTTGACCCATTGCAATGCACATAAGACCCATTGGTGTGGCCCATTTATGTGGCCCATCTGATGAATAAAAGGCCCATAAGATATGGCCCATTTGATATATATGTAAGGCCCAATGGGATGAACCTAAGGTCCATTGCAATGTGTAATTCCAATACAGACTAAGTAACGATATTTGTGACGATCGTGCCTTGGGAGAAATGTTGGTTTGACGTCCACATTGCGAGTGTAATGCTGGTTGGATGTCCACATTACGACTCTCCTTAGGGCCCATTGTTAAGCCCGTACTTATTGTGTATAAGCCGTCCAGGTCCATCTTCATTGTAAGATAGTTCATTTTATTATAACATGTTTAGTACAGCTCCATGACTCATGATCATACGCATCATATGTATGCTTGACGTGAGAATTGTTTGATCATAGTATATGCCTTCGGGCAGGTTGTTTATGGGCTCCCGATTAGGCGGTGTTGTCCTGTATGAGCACACGATACGCGCAGGAATTGCTGCAGATTGGATAGCGTGACTCATACATTTCTCATTGTGTGACATGGTTGTTGTACGCCCTAGCTACATCGGGGCTGTAGCCTCCATAGGTAGATCATGGTTGGCAGGATTGGATACCGAAAATCTCGTTCTACATGGGGTGCTATAGATATCCCTGGATGAAGGTCCCTAAACCCTTATGGTACCAAGAGGTTGCTCCAAAGTCTAGACTGAGTGGGTAGATGAGCGTTAAGTGCCGATTACCAGACGGTTATGCTCTCCACTATATCGTGGTCGGTTGGAAGGGGGTGAGGCCTTACCCGCCCGAGAGTAGGGGGCAATGTTAAGCTGAGTCTGACTAGCTCGAGGAATGGGTCCGCTATCGACGAGTCACGCCCGATATTGGCAAACAGATAGTGTGGTCTCTTCCACTTACCTTATTGGCGCGATGTGGCGGCAATCTGATTTAGAATGTACTAGACCCCGGTGATATCCCATATTTGAGTTGTATTGATGTGTGGACATATATGATGATCTGTATGATTGAGTTGCATTACACATCGCATGGCCTTGGGATGGCCGATACCATTCATGTCTTGCATCGCATAATCCTTGGTATGGCTCATGATATTATAGATCCATCTGCATGTTCCGCATTACTCTAACATTGCATGTTCATATTACTACCTTGCGCACACACTTTCACCACCCTCTAAGCTTTCTATAAGCTTATGCACGACCGCTGCGTGCAGGTGACGTTGGTTCGCAACAGCGCTGAGGCAGGAGCACGTTGCAGATCGTTTTGGAGTTTTTCTTCTTTACCGTTGTATTTCCCTTTTGCTCATTGTACTTGTAAATTTTTTGATCATAGTGGAAATGTAATGGAGTTCTTGGTTGTTTGTAACACCTTGAAAATCGGGGGGTCGAGCAAAAACTCAACTCCCAAGTTCCAAAACGTTATTTATGCAACATAGATATGTATGATTGAATGTTGTCTATGTTAATGTATTAAACATGAGTGGGATTACGCCAGAACAACATATCATACTCCAGAGACAGTTAAATTAACCAGCGGAAGACTGTGATAGTATGTATAACATATATAAACTGTTGTATATCTCCAAAGTGTGAACATGTTACCAGGTTATATACATACATGTAAGCTCCAAAAGTAAACAGAAAGAATATACATGAGTGCTCTAATAATATAAAATGACAAGTGTCAAGACATCTAATCAACCTCCCTGTAATCCCGTCAATCAGAACATGCATAAAGGAGGGATCCTCCTCATCATCATCAAGTCCAGCTCCGCCTCATAGGCCGCGCCATCATCTGCAATCACAAAAGGGTCTGGTGGGTGTCCAGGAACACCATCCCGTAACGTGGGAGTGAGTAGCTAACTCAGTGGAATAATAGAGCAAGGATTAACATGTTCTCAAATCAATCATGCGATAATAGTAAAGCAATAAATCAAACAATCCTAATACTTTTGTTAATGCAATATGACATGATGTGATGTATTCCCTCACCGACGATCTCCCTCATATGGCACCATCTTACGACCGTGCCATGCCACACTCCCTAGAGTGCTCCACATCTTCCAGGCACATGCAATGTTATGGTGATATGATTTTCGAGTTGTTATTAGTCCATTCAAACAGCAGGATTGGAAAACTAAGGTACTTCCCTTGTATCAATCCCGACACAGATCCTGTCTAGGGTCGTCACTCCTAGTAATCTCATACGATGTATATTTTGTAGGTCGCTGCAAGGGCTGCCAGGGCTGTTGCTCGCACTCGTTGTACCGCTCCCCCATCACCTTATCAATACAGGCCTACTGTACTCTACTGCTACTGAAGGGTCGTCGCCTCCCGTAGACTCAGAATACGCTCGCGGTCACTACAAAGGACTCGTCGCCTGATCAGTGTAGGCCAACAGCTAGAATATAGTGTCCCATACCACCATAATCTACTCACGAGACTAGGTGCTCACTGGTCACTACGGGGAGGTTTGTGGCCCCAGTGTAGGCCAACAGCTCGACCACGGTGTCGCATACCACCATGCCCGGCTCATGAGTCTTCGTGGATCAAGGTACCATGGTTAACAGGGTTTACAATGGTAAGTTCGTTACCCTAGGTTCAGGCAGTTATGACTCATACAGGGTGAACATACATCGGCCAGTCCGGTTACTTGACGGGCTCGACTAGCGCGATCGCATCTCAAGTCGAACGACATGAAGTACATAAAACACTTCGCGTGGCCTAACCACTGCCGCCAACTCCAAACACGACTCGCGTTCATTGACGCGTCGTTCGTGGCCAAGACCAGCCAGCCACGAATTCGCTCGGTTACCGACTGCCTGGATTAAGTCTAGTCCCAAACAATTATGGATTCACATCAGTAATTTATTAGAGTATTGGAAATTAAATACAGCCATGTGAGCATGTTAACACATGTTATAACATACAACTTAAGCAAATCTTCCAAGCACATACATTTCATGCATATTATGAAATCATGCATATAGTCAACATGTCGAAAATCATTTACGTCAGCATATTAATTGAGAAATCAGTCTCAAACTAATTCATAACACCATTTTATTCAAAACATACTAATACAAGCATTTATACAAACACATACACTACACACTTAAGTCTACATATAGTATGTCGACCCGAAGTGCGCATTTACGCGAATCTCTTCGCCAAACTAATTATGCACGTATTCATAACATTCTAATGCGACAAAAAATCATGTCAATCACATCAGCAAAATATGAATAAAAACAGTACTTCCTACAAATGACTAAAATGCCCTAAATCTCATATTCTCCGTCGGTTTACGAAACAGGAAACGGACAGCATGTTGTACATGTCAAACGGCATTGCCGTCGATAATCTACTATTAAACGACATTGAAAGCTTTGGAAATAGTCAATTAAAGCGTCTAAAATCCGCACCTTGTCTCTTATAAACGTGTGAATTCGAACGGAGCGTATACGCTTCGTCTACGGCGAATAGAGGACCTAATTTACAAGATTTATGAGTTAACAAGCTATGGAACGAAAAGAATCCCAAATCAGCAACTTATTAGGGATTTTCTTACCTAGAAAAGCGGAGAAATCACCGGCGAAGTGATTGAATCGCGTGGCTTAAGCACGTGTAGCAGGTGGCACGAGCAGCAAGAAATTCTCTCCCACCTTCTCTCACAAACTCTCACCTTTTCTCTCTCCCAATCTAGGGCTTTTTGCAAATTCGGATGGGAGAGAGGAGTGAGGGTTTTAACCCCTTTTATAAGCCTAAAACTGCCCGGAATAGGCTCGGGAACAAAGTTCACTTGATGTTTATCCAAAGCGGGGCTGTTTCGGTCCAAAAGATCATTTCTGGTGGTCCCTGGCCGAACGCGATTGGACTTAAGTTCATGCATACTGGATCTAGCATACATCAAGTTTTCAGTCCGGCAGGGTTCGCAGATCGCACGTGGAGGTCCAGTTTCAGTTCAGCGGTCACCGCACGTAGATCAGGTCTGCAAGTCTCATGATATGAAATAAAAATTTTTCCTGATCCGAGGGTATAATTTGGCTGAATTCTGACGGTCAGAATGCTTAATACTGACGCGTCAAGTCGTGTGCCAGATTTGAATTTTAAATTCTAATTTTAACCCTATTCTCACTCTCTTCAGTCCGGGCTCAATGAAATAGCCTGTGATTATCGGTTGGACTTAATTTTTGAAATGATTGTCAAGTCCAGCTAGGCGGTCCTAACGGTCTAAGATAGCAAGTATCAAACTTTCGACGCGCGGTCTAGATCCAATGCAAAGTTTCAAAGTGGTCCAGATAACAAACCGGCTTAGAGTTTGATCCGAGGTTATAGAGTGTTATAGCACCATTGGTTCTACAAGTTTTGGGTCTTGTAAAACGCATTTAAAGTGGTCCAAGTTAATTCTACTGAGTATTCAGTTTGGTACTCAACCAAATTCTACCCTAATTACGGCAGAATACGGTCCTAGGGCCATTCTATCCCCCATTTTGGGAACTTCTAGGTATCATATTATTTTTATTATTTTTTTGGGGGTTCATCATCAAGTTTACCCTAACTCCACAAAATTTAATAGGATTTTGAGTTGTAAAAAAATTCTCAAAATTCTAGAAGCAGCAGCTGTCCAACAAGTGATTATCGGATAGTTGCTCACAATGGCCTACTTTAAATTATATTAAATATTTTATTATATTTTTAACATATTTTTATATAAAACTAGACTTATTTAGCTTCAATTTGATTTTTTAATTACCTAAATCGGAGTTATAACGAAGGAGATATGATTTTTCAAAGTCGAAAGAAACGCGCAGGAAAAAAGTACAGAGACTCGCTGTACGGACGAGTTCGGCGATGCATCGCCAAACCGGCGATGGCATCGCCGACCACTGACCTGTTTGGGGTGATTTTTCCGTCTGATATTTGAAATGGGTGTATTTTAGAACCTGGAATGAGTTATTTGACATGCAATATATGATTTTGGGGTAGGAGAAGCTGATCTATCCAATTAGTCTACTTATTTAGTGAGACTTCAAAAGGTTAATGGTTAAAAATCCTTTTTATTTATTTATTTACTATTCATAGTACTTTTTAGCTTAAGTATTGATCAACATCACCTAAACTTGAAAATTTGTGTCTAATATGAGAGTTCCTAGAAAATTTTGAAGGATAAAGTAGTGAAAGGTGAGATTTTCGAAGGAAATAGGGATTTGAGACTTTTGGATTGAGTTTTAAGAAGTTAATCAAGGGTTAGGATTGACCCATTGCCTAAGGACGTCTAACCTCAGGTTGGTAAAAATTCGGAGTGTTACAATCTACCCCCCTTAAAATAAAATTTCATTCCTGAAATTGGCTAAGGGTAGTGAGTACTTTTTCTAAGGAAGGTTCAAATCCTTTTTAATAACCTAGCCTTACGTAGAACCTAACTCAGCTGTTTTGATCCTGGGCCAGTGGAGAAGAGGCTAACCACGCTTCCGCTGTGCCACTCTGGTCCAACGGTTACGTTAGCTAATACTAATAAGATTGGGCTCGATACGTTCTACCCCCCTTAAAAACTTGGTTCTACTTAAGGTTTAAGATTCTATGTCTCGCCCCGTACATCAGAACGAGGTGCAACTTAAGACCTATCCTTGACATGAATTGGGAAACAACCTCTCATCACAGTGGTTTTTCTTTGCTAATGATGCGTTCTATGGCATTGGTATCTATGGCGATAGAGATGAGCCTAATCTCTATTGTGGTTGAGTTCAGGGGCAGGTATGAATTGGTGGCAAGATGTCGAATCCTCTACTGGCTTTAAGTCCTTAACATTTACCAAGGGCAAAGCAATAACTTGTGGTTGTAGGTGGTCGGGCCAACACGGAATAATAGTTACTAATGGGTCTGAGCCGGATACACAAACCTTCTACCCTGCGATGACAGAAAAGTTGTCGTATCAGTCCTCAATCCTAGTTGATGCCGATCTTCTGCTTGATCAGAACATTAGATTCATTGGTAACTACTAGGATTAAGAAGTCGATTCAAACCGCGAATACTTTGCTGATAATTGCATTTTCTTTATTCTGCGTTCCCGAATGCAATAAGCCCTTGGGGAAGGCAATTCTAAGGGGCGTGCCAGTACATTCTAAGTTCAATCTGAGGGATTTATAAATGTTCCCTGAGAGTGAATGGTTCCTTCCTATGGGCAACAACAGAAGTCTATAAGTCATAAGGGGATCTATCGAAGGAATAAGGTTCTACTTCAACCAAATCTAACCTACAATTCCTTAGCATATACAGGCTTTATACTACTTAAGGTAACTAGTATGCTAGTCTGTAACTCAGTAGCTATAATCCAAAGCCTAAGATTATACAGTAAATGGCTTTCCTATACCATTTCTACTACAGGAAATTGTTCTATCGATTAGGGTCAAGATTGTCTAACTGGAATTGGATTTCTTATGTCGTCAGACCCTTCAAATCTAGAAGTGCTAACTCAAGGACCAAAATGCCAAGGGCCTATTGTATGAAACAAAACTACATTCCTAATCCCATGTTGGGATTGGGAGTGGCATGCTAGTCACAATACATGGAACAAGTTCCACACTTTCTACCTCTGACGTCACTAAACCTAACAACAACAAAACACAGAGATCTCAAACGGCAATCAAACAATCTACAAGACAATGGCACAGATGCCTAATTCTACCAAAGGACTCTACCACAGTCCCGACTTACCTTCTTTATCACTGTCGAGTCTAATACTATCTGTTGCTCACTAGAGCTCTCTCGGCCATATATTTTTAGTATCCCTTAAGCAAAAAAAAATGGAGAAATAGGATTGAGAGGGAGGATGGTGAAAAGAGAGAAAAAAGCTAAAACAGCTTAACAATAGCCATGGAAAATGGGAGAAATGCAAGGAAATGGCTAACCAAACTAGAAAAGGGAGATCTAGGCGTTGTAGAGGGATGCTTCAAGCTCCCCTAGGATGTATTGTCAGAAAGAAAAGAGAATGAAAAAGGGGAATGGAGGATCTCACGATTTCAGCTCGATTTGGGGGTTGTAAGAGCTCCAAACGATGAAATCTTCAAGAGGAAGGGCTGAAAACCGAAATAGAATGGTGGAGAGTGGTCGGTTGTGACCGAAAATGAGATTGGGAGAGGTTTGACATCGAGATTTGATGGGAAGGCAGCAAAAATATGAAGAAAGGAGAGCTTAGAGGGGCATTTTGTGAAGGAGGTACGTCTTTTGGGGGGTTTCAAGGTACGGCCCGCATACCAGGGGGCTACCCTAGCCCCCAAACTCCTCCAGCCCAAAGGTCAGACCCAATTGAAGAGTTTGACCGGCGATGCATCACCGAATCGGCGATGACATCGCCGGTGAACTTATAAATTGGCCATTGAGGCCATATGGGATGGGTTCCCCCTGCCCTAGGGACTCCAAAAAAGTATGGTTCCCACTTTGGTTCATTGTAGATTGCCCTAGGGAGGCCCAAACATCCATTCAGGGCTTTTCGGGGCCAATCTGTAAACCCGAATATAAAACCCTATCATGTAGCATATGATTTTAGGGTAAAAGGAGCTAGTACATCCATCTAGCCCATTATTTGCTAAAGAAAGCGAAGTTAGAATGGCCTTATGGCCATTTTTTATGAAATTTTACTATTCACTGTAACATTTTATGAAAGTATGATTTTATGTTATTTTCACATTAAGATTGATTCC
The DNA here is from genome assembly GCA_037074715.1 of Magnolia kwangsiensis. Taxonomy (NCBI): domain Eukaryota; kingdom Viridiplantae; phylum Streptophyta; class Magnoliopsida; order Magnoliales; family Magnoliaceae; genus Magnolia; species Magnolia kwangsiensis. The sequence continues at coordinate 78,084,298 of CM073577.1, read as the reverse complement.
TAACATGAAATGAATAAGAAATAATTGAAGATTGGAGTGGTGAGAGGAAGAATTTTGAAGATTTTGGATGAAACGGGGTTTTTAATTCCTGACGATTGAATACAGGGGTCGTGGTTGTCCCACGGCCCAAGGATTCACATTTACGAGTTTAGAATCGTTCAAAGAACGTCTCAACCCACTTACCTACAACCTAAGAGCTATTCGGGTTTCTTTACGCGACCCTAGATGCGCTACGGACTCGATCACGCGATCGAAATGAATAGAGTTCGCCTATTGGTGAATCTGGGATCCTAGAAGTGTTTCTAAACCCTTCTCACACCCACATAAGTCAAAGAAAGCGACAGCGTACGTCGCGTGACCATAACCCAGGCCCGGTTTAATCCAAATCATGCTCTGATACCATCTGTAACACCCTGAAAATCGGGGGGTCGAGCAAAAACCCAACTCCCGAGTTCCAAAACGTTATTTATGCAACATAGATATGTATGATTGAATGTTGTCTGTGTTAATGTATTAAACATGAGTGGGATTACGCCAGAACAACATATCATACTCCAGAGACAGTTAAATTAACCAGCGGAAGACTGTGATAGTATGTATAACATATATAAACTGTTGTATATCTCCAGAGTGTGAACATGTTATCAGGTTATATACATACATGTATGCTCCAAAAGTAAACAGAAAGAATATATATGAGTGCTCTAATAATATAAAATGACAAGTGTCAAGACATCTAATCAACCTCCCTGTAATCCCGTCAATCAGAACACGCATAAAGGAGGGATCCTCCTCATCATCATTAAGTCCAGCTCCGCCTCACAGGCCGCGCCATCATCTACAATCACAAAAGGGTCTGGTGGGTGTCCAGGAACACCGTCCCGTAACGTGGAAGTGAGTAACTAACTCAGTGGAATAATAGAGCAAGTATTAACATGTTCTCAAATCAATCATGCGATAATAGTAAAGCAATAAATCAAACAATCCTAATACTGTTGTTAATGTAATATGACATGACGTGATGTATGCCCTCACTGACGATCTCCCTCATACGGTAACATCTTAGGACCGCGGCATGCCACACTCCCTAGAGTGCTCCACATCTTCCAGGCACATGCAATGTTATGGTGATATGATTTCTGAGTTGTTATTAGTCCATTCAAACAGCAGGATTGGGAAACTAAGGTACTTCCCTTGTATCAATCCCCACACAGATCCTGTTTAGGGTCGTCACTCCTAGTAATCTCATACGATGTATATTTTATAGGTCGTTGCAAGGGCTGTCAGGGCTGTTGCTCGCACTCGTTGCACCGCTCCCCCATCACCTTATCAATACAGGCCTACTGTACTCTACTGCTACTGAAGGGTCGTCGCCTCCCGTAGACTCAGAATATGCTCGCAGTCACTACAAAGGACTCGTCGCCTGATCAGTGTAGGCCAACAGCTAGAATATAGTGTCCCATACCACCATAATCTGCTCACGAGACTAGGTGCTCACTGGTCACTACGGGGAGGTTTGTGGCCCCAGTGTAGGCCGACAGCTCGACCACGGTGTCTCATACCACCATGCCCGGCTCATGAGTCTTCGTGGATCAAGGTACCATGGTTAACAGGGTTTACAATGGTAAGTTCAGTACCCTAGGTTCAAGCAGTTATGACTCATACAGGGTGAACATACATCAGCCAGTCGGGTTACTTGACGGGCTCGACTAGCGCGATCGCATCTCAAGTCGAACGACATGAAGTGCGTAAAACACTTCGCGTGGCCTAACCACTGCCGCCAACTCCAAACACGACTCGCGTTCATCGACGCGTCGTTCGTGGCCAATACCAGCCAGCCACGAATTCGCTCGGTTACCGACTGCCTGGACTAAGTCTAGTCCCAAACAATTATGGATTCACATCAGCAATTTATTAGAGTATTAGAAATGAAATACGGCCATGTGAGCATGTTATAACATACAACTTAAGAAAATCTTCCAAGCAACATACATTTCATGCATATTATGAAATCATGCATATAGTCAACATGTAGGAAATCATTTACGTCAGCATATTAATTGAGAAATCAGTCTCAAACTAATTCATAACACCATTTAATTCAATACATACTAATACAAGCATTTATACAAACACATACACTACACACTTAAGTCTACATATAGTATGTCGACCCGAAGCGCGTATTTACGCGAATCTCTTTGCCAAACTAATTATACACGTATTCCTAACATTCTAATGCGACAACAAATCATGTCAATCACATCAGCAAAATATGAATGAAAACAGTACTTCCTACAAATGACTAAAATGCCCTAAATCTCATATTCTCCATCGGTTTACGAAACAGGAAACGGACAGCATGTTGTACATGTCAAACGGCATTGCCGTCGATAATCTACTATTAAACGACATTGAAAGCTTTGGAAACAGTCAATCAAAGCGTCTAAAATCCGCACTTTGTCTCTTATAAACGTGTGAATTCGAACGGAGCGTATACGCTTCGTGTACGGCGAATAGAGGACCTAATTTACAAGATTTATGAGTTAACAAGCTATGGAACACAAAGAATCCCAAATCAGCAACTTATTAGGGTGTTTTCTTACCTAGAAAAGCGGAGAAATCACCGGCGAAGTGATTGAATCGCGTGGCTTAAGCACGTGTAGCAGGTGGCACGAGCAGCAAGAAATTCTCTCCCACCTTCTCTCACAAACTCTCACCTTTTCTCTCTCCCAATCTAGGGCTTTTTATAAATTTGGATGGGAGAGAGGAGTGAGGGTTTCAACCCCTTTTATAAGCCTAAAACTGCCCGGAATAGGCTCGAGAACAAAGTTCACTTGATGTTTATCCAAAGCGGGGCTGTTTCGGTCCAAAAGATCATTTCTGGTGGTCCCCTGGCCGAACGCGATTGGACTTAAGCTCATGCATACTGGATCTAGCATACATCAAGTTTTCAGTTCGGCAGGGTTCGCAGATCGCACGTGGCGGTCCAGTTTCAGTTTAACGGTCACCGCACGTAGATCAGGTCTGTAAGTCTCATGATATGAAATAGAATTTTTCCTGATCCGAGGGTATAATTTGGCTGAATTCTGACGGTCAGAATGCTTAATACTGACGCGTCAAGTCGTGTGCCAGATTTGAATTTTAAATTCCAATTTTAACCCTATTCTCACTCTCTTCAGTCCGGGCTCAATGAAATAGCCTGTGATTATCGGTTGGACTTGATTTTCGAAATGATTGTCAAGTCTAGCTAGGCGGTCCTAACGGTCTAAGATAGCAAGTATCGGACTTTCGACGCGCGGTCTAAATCCAATGCAAAGTTTCAAAGTGGTCCAGGGAACAAACCGGCTTAGAGTTTGATCCGAGGTTATAGAGTGTTATAGTACCATTGGTTCTATAAGTTTTGGGTCTTATAGAACACATTTAAAGTGGTCCAAGTTAATTCTACTGAGTATTCAGTTTAGTACTCAACCAAATTCTACCCTAATTGCGGCAGAATACGGTCCTAGGGCCATTCTTTCCCCCATTTTGGAAACTTCTAGGTATCATATTATTTTTATTATTTTTTTAGGGGTTCATCATCAAGTTTACCCTAACTCCACAAAATTTTATAGGATTTTGAGTTGTAGAAAAATTCTCAAAATTCTAGAAGCAGCAGCTGTCCAACAAGTGATTATCGGATAGTTGCTCACAATGGCTTACTTTAAATTATATTAAATATTTTATTATATTTTTAACATATTTTTATATAAAACTAGACTCATTTAGATTCAATCTGGTTTTTGAATTACCTAAATCGGAGTTATAACGAAGGAGATATGATTTTTCAAAGTTAGAAGAAACGCGCAGGAAAAAAGTACAGAAACTCGCTGTATGGACGAGTTCGGTGATGCATCGCCAAACCGGCGATGGCATCGCCGACCACTGACCTGTTTGGGGTGATTTCTCCGTCTGATATTTGAAATGGGTATATTTTAGAACCTGAGATGAGTTATTTGACATGTAATATATGATTTTGGGGTAGGAGAAGCTGATCTATCCAATTAGTCTACTTATTTAGTGATACTTCAAAAGGTTAATGGTTAAAAACCCTTTTTATTTATTTATTTACTATTCATAGTACTTTTTAGCTTAAGTATTGATCAACATCACCTAAACTTTAAAATTTGTGTCTAATATGAGAGCTCCTAGAAAAGTTTGAAGGATAAAGTAGTGAAAGGTGAGATTTTCGAAGGAAATAGGGATTTGAGACTTTTGGATTGAGTTTTGAGAAGTTAATCAAGGGTTAGGATTGACCCATTGCCTAAGGATGTCTAACCCCAGGTTGGCAAAAATTTGGGGTGTTACATTGTTGTTTGTGGGTTATGCCATTGGTTATGCTTATTACGAATCAAACTGACATTGAAAATCCTCCTCATAGCATCCCAGGATCGAAACCTGGTGAATGGGCGCTAGGAGCCAAGACTAGAGTTCTACGGAGGCTGTCGGCGCCGGATTCAGCGTTTAGGAATTTTGTGAGCCCGGTTTCCGAGTTTGGGGCATGATAGATTCCGACTTCATTCTAGGTAAGAAAACCCTAACCTTAATCTGTTTTAGGGTTTCTATCAGTTAAAGTAGCGAAGTAGCTGACTTACCTTGTGATATAGGTCGTCATATTAACCTTGTCGAAGTATAGAGTTTCTATTCAATTCATTACGCTTCTACGGCGTAAGGTGCAGATTTTAGATGCTTAGGTTACCTGTTTTCAAAGCTTTCAATGTCGTTTAATGGTAGATTGTTGATAAGGATGCTGTTTGACATGTAAAACATGCTGTCTATTTTTCATTTCGAATACGTACGAAGAATATGAGATTTTGGGTATTTTAGGTATTTGTAGGAGATACTGTATTCGTATGAATTTTGCCATAATGATTGCCATGAGTATTAGTCGTGTATCTATGCTAGTTATACGTGTATGATTTGTTTGGCGAAGAGATTCGCCCTAGTGCACATTTTTGGCCGACATATGTTATGTAGACTAATGTGTGTAGACTAAGTATTTGTAGAAATGTTTGTATAAGTTAGTATTGAGTAAATGAGGTTGTAGATTAGTGTTGAGATGGGATTCTTAACTATTTTGATGATGTATATGATTTCCTCCATGTGTGATTATTTGAATTGATTATCTTATATATATGAAATGCTTGAGTATGGTTAAATTGCTTATGTTGTATCTTATAACATGTTGCTAACATGCTTGAATTACTTGATATTTCAATTCTGTTTATCTCATATGATTACTGATTCACATTACATGTGCTTGGGGCTATACTCTAGTCCAGGCAGTCGGTAACAGATTAGAAATCGTGGTTGGATTCTATTCACCATGAAGGACGCGTAGACGAACCCGAGTCATGCTTTGGTTGACGGCAGTGGTTAGGCCACATGAGGTGTTTTTTCACTTCATGTCGTTCAGCTTGAGGTGCGCTTATACTAGTCGATCTCGTCAAGTAACTCGACTGACCATTGTATGTTCACCTTGTATTGGTCATAACTGCTAGAACCTAGGGTACTGAACTTACCAGTGATAACCCTGATAACTGTGGTACCTTGATCCACTAAGACTCATGAGTCGGGCATGGTGGTATGGGACACCGTGGTCGAGCTGTCGGCCTACGCTGTGGCGACGAGCCTCCCCGTAGTGACCAGTGAGCACCTTAGACTCATGAGCCGATTGTGGTGGTATGGGACACTACATTCGATCTGTCGGTCTACTCTGATTGGTGACGAGCCCTTTGTAGTGACCTCGAGTGTATTTTGAGTCTACGTGATGCAACGACCTTTCTGTAGTAACAAGAGTACAAACTAGGCCTGTATTGATAAGGTGATGGGGGAGCGATGCAAAGAGTGCGTGCAACAGCCCTGACAGCTCTTGCAGTGACCTAGAAATATATCATCGTATGAGATTACTAAGAGTGATGTCCCTAGATAGGATCTTTGTTGGGAATGATATAAGGGAAGTACCTTAGTTTCCCAATCCTGCTGTGTGAATGGACTAATAACAAATTGGTAATCATATTCATATCGCACTGCATGTGCCTGGAAGATGTGGAGCACTGAGGGAAGAAAGCATGCCGCGAACGTGAGATGGTGTCGCATGAGGGAGTCCTTAAGTGAGGGCACGCATCATTATTGCATCTCATCCTTGCATTAATTATAGTATTTAGGAATGTTTGATTGCTTGCTTTACTATTATCGTGTGATTGATTTGATAACATGCTAATCTTTGCTCTATGATTCCACTGAGTTGATCACTCACTCCCACGTTACGGGACGATGTTTGTAACACCCACCAGACTCTGTCTTAGATGCAGATAGCGAGGGGATTCAGGAGTTGGAGCCGGCTACTACGAGGACCAGGACGAGTTCTGGTACATGCAGTTCTCTGATAACTTCGCATAGGTGGCCTGGATCAGTGGGATTTTGCTAGTTGGACTATCATATGACATTTGATTTTGGTTATTATATGTATATGTGACTCAGAGATATATTCATACTTTGGAGATAGATCGAGATTGTTTTATTTTCAATACAGTGATATATATATATCTTCTAGTCTTCTGCTTGTGTTTTATCACTAGATCTGGAGTATGAATTGTTGTTTTGGTATAATCTCACTCATATTAATACACTAACTCAGACAACATTTGAATCATCATTATTTATGTTACATGATTACATCACATTAGGCCTCACCAAATGGGCCACAAGGACATCACAATGGGCCTCACCAAATGGGCCACAAATATATTACAATGAGGTGGGCTATGTACATTCCAACAAGGCCCCACCAGATGGACAACATAGATCAAACACGTACCTCACGTGGGGACCACATGAATGGATAGTATGAATAAACAACACATCATAAGATAGGTCTCACAATCCTATGTGGACGGTGTGGATACAATACTTATATTATGGAAGGGGTCCACGTCCAGCAATGGACGGCGTGGATGTAATACAAACATCAAGGTGGTCCAATGTCCGAGCAATGGTTGGTGTGGATGGATATAAAACACATGCATAATGGCAGGTCACACCATCCCATGCTTTGACGATGTGGATATATAACATATCAAGGTGGGACCCACTATCCATGGGCTGGACGGTGGATGCTACACATATATATGGTGGTCCTACGCCCCCGGACAGATGGGATATAACACATATCTAGGGCCCACAGAGCTTGATGGTGTCAATGCAACAACAACTGCACACTGCTTGGGACCCACCGTTTGTACCAATGGACGGTGTGGATATAAGGTGGGTCCACACATGTGGCCCACCATAACGTTTATCTTCCATCCTATCTATTCATAAGGTCACAAGACCTAAATTAAGATGAAAAATAAATTTCATATAAATCCAAAACTTCTGTGACCCAAAAAGGTTTCAATGGTAGATGTTCAATCTCTCGTTATTTTTGGTGGTGTGGGCCACCTGAGTTCCTTGAACGGCTATATTTTGGGGTATCCCAATATCTAGAGGGGACCCATCAAATGCAAAGTGTAGATGTTCAACATACATCATGATGGGATCGGTGGTGGCATTCAACCAATTAGCCAGATGCTGCTTGCTACAGCGTCCTCTGTTATTATTATTATTGTTTTCTTTTGTTTTTTTATAGATTTTCATAGGTGGGGCCCACATCAGGAGGATCTAACTAGCCGGTTGGGTTCCCGGGAACAAGATAGGCCTAAAAAGCCCAATATTTGATATATTTTGACACACGAAAACATCACAGCGGACCCTAATAGTTTATATTACCTACAACCACTTCTTTCTGCAATATGGCCCACCAGAGATTTGGTTTGGCTTCTTTTTTTGGCTCAACACCTAAAATGAGCTAGGAAATTGGATGGGCGGTGTGGATCAGATACATACATCAATGGACTGGACGGTTGGATAAAACATATACAACATGATGCGTCCAGCATCGTCCCGCGCTGAATGGTGTGGACAACACACAAGTGCCACGGCAGGCCCACCGTCCCTGCTATTTAGATGGTGGGTATATGTAACACATACATCACTAGGGGCTTCACCGTCATGGTTGGAAAGTGGATGGGATGGATGAACGCATACATCTGGTGGGTCCACACGTGTGGCCCACTAGCTTTGAATAAAGCTAATATTTGTTGTTTCCTACGTCTAGACTTGCTATGGCCTGGACAACATCCTGTCCGGCTGGTCACGACCCACTAGGCCCATGTCCTACATGATCGCCAACTGGATGGTGTGGATTTAGATCACAATCATCAAGGTGGGCCATCAAAAGATTGGGGGGGGGGGAGAGGGAGGGAGAGAGAGAGAGAGAGGAGAGAGAGAGAAATGTATGGTGGGAGGAAAGGCTCCGCCACTATGAGCCCTCCTTAGGTGGGCCATGCAAATACAATACATATATCAAAATGGGTCCCAAAATTTGTGGGCCCTAAATCATAAAAATTAATGATGAATATCCTTTTCCACAAAAAAAAAAATGCAAGATCTGGATGACCTTTCATAATGGTAAAATAAATATCATGATGGGGTCTATGGAGAATGACCCTATCATGGGATGATCATATGAATCATGGTGGGCCATCAGCCACACCTAGGGTCCTCCATACCATTGATCGGTAGGCCCCAATTGGCCCATCATAAAAAACACAATTTAACCTACAATTCACCCACCGATTCCACTTCTTCTAGGCTCCTTAGAATGCTAGGACCCTTGGCTTCAACTTTGATGGAGGATGATAAAGATTGAAGGGTGGAGATGAGAGTTGATGGGGTAGGAAGTGGGCCACACACTTGGTTTTCTCTCCTTAAGAATGCTTGGACGTCCACACCTCTCTTTGTTGCTAGGGATGGGTGGAGAAAGAGGGAGAGAGGGAGTGGTTGTAAGAGTGATGGATGGGTGATGGGTGTGAGTGATGGCTGTAGTGATGGATGGTGTGATGTAAGGGCTGAGTTTGGGGGTGTTGCTTGTATTGGAGGAAAAGAAAAGAATGGGTTGAGATGTGAAGTATACTTGATTGATTGATTGATGCGATGGATTGGGTAGAGATTCTCTAGGCATTCATCATGCATGATGTTTTTCTCGAAATGAACGCGAGCCCATAACTCTTGGGCTAGGTATCGCATTAGTGCGCAAGACGTGGCATCGGAACTGTGGCGACAATGCGGTCGCTAAGGTACAAGTCTTGGGTTGATTTGACTCAGAATTAAAGGATTTGACTTTGGATCGCACGCAAATGTCAATTACAGGTAGAGGGTTGCTAGAATTTGACGGGGAGGATCGCGGGAATCTATGGAATGGTACGGTCTAGGATATGGGCCTTACATGGGACCCACCCCACACGTGCTACATGTATGGGGTGGGACCCACTTTGTGATATGTGTGAGATCCACACCGTCCAGGCCATGGAGTCCGTTGGGATATGTGTTTTATCCACCCATCCATCTAGATGGGAGAGACACGGGCCCACCATGCTGCATGTATTTCATCAATGCCATCCACTTGTACGGCCCATTGTGATGTGTGATGTACCCCCCCTCATGCTATATACATTATATATCCTAGCTGTCCAGCTGGTGGGTCCCATACGGATAGTGCAGGCCCACCTACTGCTTGTGTAGGGCCCACCTTGAGATATATGTTATTCATGGCTACCCATCCATCTTGGTTGAACCATGGTGTCACACCCTAAACCTAGAGATCGAACTCACAGGAATCTCGATCGCTGAATTCGGTGCTAACATCCTTCGTAGTATCCCATTCTCCGCTCCTAGTGTTTATACGCCAGATTCTAATCCTGGGATCCTATAAGGAGGATTTTTCAACATACATTTTTCTCGTAAGAAGCATAACCACAAGTTTACCCAAATCACAAAAGCAACATCATCATCACAGATCCACTAATATAAACATTTGAATACAATGTAAAAAGGGAAATACATATGTCAAAATCAAAGCTCCAGAATTCAGCCACATGCTCCAAGCTCAACGCTGCTGCAACCTAACATCACCTGCACGCATCTATCATGTATAAGCTTAAAGAAAGCTTAGAGGGTAGTGTAAGTGTGTGCATAAGGTAAGTGCCAATTATTCAACATAATGTCATAATCATACAATATCAGAAATACTAGTAAGATCATGAATCATACGATATCAAAGTAAGTAAAAATATGATAAGTCCATAAAGATATCATCAACCTCATCTAGGATATGTGATGAAAAGACATAGCAAACCAATGTCATATATTGAGAAAGTAATGCAATATGCAATATGTGGTGTAAATAAAATGACCAAGTTGCAGTGTGAATTCGAGATGGTAGTACATAGTATCGCAGGCTATGGGCCTATCACGAAGGACTTTTATCCAAACAAGTCCCATACCTAAATTTGGATAGATAGACTCAATGTGGTAAGCTCCTGATCTCAAGTTAGTCGTGCACCCCAACCAAAATCCTGGCCATTCTGAAACTACACATAACAATTAGTTGTGCACCACTAACCCGAGTGAATAGTGAATGAATGAATGAATATAATGCTGAGTATGCAACTCATGCTCCACAAATCAGTACTGTACATCTCTGGGATCATCACTGGGGTCTAGTACACTCTAACATGACTATCGCCCCAGCCGGCTGCGTAGCCTAGTGAGTGAAAAATACTTCACTACCCGCCTGCCAGTAGTATACTAATGCCTACCCAGCTCATCGTTAGCGGACCTATTTGGGATCTGGTCAAAATCAGCCTAGCTTATAGCCCCCTCATTTGGGCAGATAAAGCCACACTCCCTCCCAACCGACCACGATACAGTAGGAGAGACTGTCTATTGGTATTCGGCACTCGGGCGCTCATGTATCCACTTGGTTTAGACGTTGGGGCGTCTCTTGGCCACGGAGGTTTATGGACTTTCACCCAAGGATATCCAAAGTGCCCAGATGCTCTAACTAAACATTTTCGATATCCCATCTAGCCATCCATGACATGCTTGTGGATGTTACGACCCTCTAGTCATGCATTAAACCTGCGCATACCATGCGCTCATGTGAGATAACCTCTGCCTATCACAGAGTCTCATAATAACCTTCACAATGACATATGCAATGGTCAACCACATCTCATAACAAACATGCAGATGATGTGTATGGGCATGTATCATGATGTTATATTGTCACATACCCATAATCAATATCAATAACTGGCATCGACAATCAACCTCGACAATGTGGACATTTAACCAACATTGCCCTCAAGGAATGGCCCACATAGAGCCTAACATATAGTGGACCCATGGCCTCACACAAGGGCTAAATATACAACACCATGGGCCTTTCACATGAGCCTAACATACATCACTGTAACGACTTAGAAAAATTCATACTTAGACCCGAATACCACCTTTAGCAGAAATCATTTAGGCCTTAATCCCTTAGAAATTTAATGTGTTTTAGCTAGCGTTAAACTAGATTACATGTGGAATTAGCACCAATAACTTTCAATATGATCTGTAAGACCCAAAACCTATAGAATCATTAACGCTACATTACCCTGAAATCTAGGATCCAACTCTAAACCAGTTGCTTCCGGGAATACTTTGTAACTTCGTATTGGACCTAGACTGCATGTTGAAAGTCTGATAGCTATGAACTTAGACCATTATGACCGCTTCGTTGGACTTGACTATCACCTCGAAACTCATGCCCAAACGATGTCCTGAGACTGTTTCCTTGAGTCTGGAGTGAAGAGAGTGAGAAAGTGAAGTTTTTTAAAGAAATTAAATATAATTTTAAGTAATCTAGATCGTTTCTCTTGTGCAATGTTTCTAAGCATTCTAACCATTAGATTTCAACCCAAATTCACCCTCGGATCAGGAAAGGTGGCCCATACATGTCAAAGACTTGTGGCCCTGATCGAATTTTCGTAACCGTTAATTGAAGCTGGTCCGCCATGGATGATCTGAAAACTCGATCAGACTAAAAACTTAACTTGCTTAAGATCCAATACTAGTGAGCTTATGTCCGACCGCATTTGATAAGAAGACCTCCAGAAGTGCTCCGTTGGATCAGAAAGGGCCCGATTTGGTTATAACCTAAGTATACCTTGGCCCTAAGGCTGTTTCCATCAACTTTGGGCTTATAAAAAGGCTTTAAACCCTCATTCTCACATCCCATACAAATTTCCTAAACCCTAGCTACTTAATAGAGAGTAAAGAGAGAGAAAGTGAGAGAGAACCTGCTGATTCTTCATGGGATTCTTCCCAGTTCATCTATGTATCGAATCTGCGTATCTGAATCGTTATTCTGTTCTTGGGTAAGTTAAGCCAACCCTAACCTATTTTAAAGCTTAGAATAGCTGTAGTGAAGTTATGGCTAACTTGTTTTGTGCCATAGGTAGCGTATTTGCCGTTGATGAAGACTTATCGTCTGAATCACATCTAATACGCATTTTCTGGTTTAAGGTACGGACTATATACATTTAAGTTATGGTTTTCAAAACTTTCAATGTTAGCTAATGATTTATTCATGATGTGAATGCTATTACATATGCCAAATGCGTTATCTGTTTCGATTTACATATATGTATAAGCTATGTTATAAATAGAGTATTTCATGTAAATGTTAGAATACTTGTATACGTATGGAATATGCTATTTTGATTGCCATGATTATTTATCATAGACATATGCATGATATGTATACGGCAACTCCTTGGCGAAAGGACTTGCCCTAATATGTAATGAAATCGACATACGTGATGTATGTTGAATAGTGTAGTCTAAGTGTCTGTATAAATGCTTGAATGAGTTAGTGGTTAGTAAAGTATGATTGTTAAGGTTGTTGAGATACGAATCTCAATCATGTTAACTATGTGTATGATTTCCTCCATGATTTGTGTAGTCTAGATTATTCATGTTAACTATGTGTATGATTTCCTCCATGTACTGTATTTAAGTTCAAGTTATATTTCATGAATGTTCATATGAATGTAGGATATAAATCATATGCCTGTTATTGAGCTTGTACATGATTGGGGCTGTACTACAGTCCAGGTAATCAGTAACTGTACTTCAAATGGTGGTTGAGGTCGTTTCTGCCATGCAGGATGAGTTTAACGAATCTGAGTCGTTCTTGGGATGTTCGACAGTGGTTAGGCCACACGGAGTGCTTATGCATTCCATGTCGTTCAACTTAACGTGTGCTTGGCCTAGTTGAGCTTATCAACTAACCCGATTGACCGATGTTTGTTCACCATGTTTGGTCGCTTCTGTTTGAATTTAAGGCACTGAACTCACTAGTGAAACTCCCGTTAACCTTAGTACCGTGATCCCCTAAGACTCATGAGATGGACATGGTGGTATGAGACACCGTGGTCAAGCTGTCGGCCTCCCCATAGTGACCAGTGAGCACCCGACTCTCGTGAGCCGATTATGGTGGTATGGGACACTATATTCATGTTGTCGGCCTACATTGAGTTGTGACGAGCCCTCTATAGTGACCTCAAGTATATCCTAACACTGCATAAGGGCGACGACTCTTGTTATGGTATTTAGGATATAACTAGACTTGTATTGATTGGTGACGAGCCCTTTACAGCGATCTAGAACCGTAACATCGTATGAAATTTCCTAGGACTGACGACCCTAGAATGGATCAATGTTTGAGAATTGATATAAGGGAAGTGTCTTAGCTTTCCAATCCTACTGTATGAAAAGGACTAATAAGAACTTGGTAATCATACTCATATCATCGCACTGCATGTGTTATTGGCGTTGGTGTGAGAGCACTGAAGAAGTGACTGACATGCGCGACCGTAAGATGAAGATCGCAGAGGGAGATTGTGGTGAGGGCATACATCATTCCCTCTTATCATTCTTGCATTAACAAGAGTATCTAGGACATGTTTGATTGTACTGCCTTATCATTACTGCTTGATTGAATTAATAACATGTTAACCTTTGCTGTATAGTACCACTGAGTTGATCACTCACTCCCACGTTCTGGGATGATGCTTAAACACCAACAGGCTCTGGCTTGCGAGGAGGAGCCGGAGTTCAACGAGGACGAGGAGGCATTCTCATTTATGCAGTTCTCATGTGGGGTCATGTGAGCCTTGTCCTAACTAGTGGGGATTTTGGGATATATATATATATATATATATATATATATATATATATATATATATATATATATATATGTTGATTTTACACAGTCTGATTCATGTATTTTGATACACAGTTGTACTTATTACGTTGAGTAGAGCATGTATCTTTTGGGGATTACTTTGGTTTATATATTGATTTAAGTCTTCCGCTTGCATTTTCTCAATATCCCTAAATTATGTCTGCTGATCTGGCTTAATCTACTTCATGTTTTATGTAGTAATGTAGACAACATACATCCATCATTATTTATATTGCATAAGTGATGTTTTAAAACTCGGGAGCTGAGTTATGCTCGACCCCCAAATTTCAGGGTGTTACAATCACATGGGCTCCATTACTTGGCCCTCAAATGCATCACATGGGCCTCATCACATAGGCCTCATATACATCACATTGGGCCTTAAACAGAGGTTGAATACACATCACAATGGGCCTCAAATACAAACCGCATATACATCACATTGGGTCTCAAACACGGGTCGAGTACACATCACAATGGGCCTCAAATAAAGGCCACATATACATCACATTGGGCCTCGACAATCGGCCTTGACAATTTGAATCAACCTCGATAATTGACCATGACAATTAGCCTATAAAATTAGTCACAACAATCAAAATCGGCCTCAACAATCATAATTGAAATTGGCCTTAACAATATGCCTCGACAATCGGAATCGGCCTCGACAATCGGAATCGGCCCCAATAATTAGAATCAGCCTCGATAAACAGAATTAGCCTCGACAAACGGAATCGGTATCGATAATTGGAATCGGCCCCAATAATCGGCCTCAACAATCAGAATCAGAATTGACCTCAATAATTGGCCTCAACAATCAAAATCAGCCTCGATAATCAAAATAGAATCGACCTCAACAATTGAAATCGGTATCGATAATCGAAATCGGCCCTAATAATCGCCCTCGACAATCAGAATGGGAATTGGCCTCAACAATCGACTTTAATAATCGGAATCATCCTCGATAATCGGCCTCAATAATTAGAATCAAAATTGGCCTCAACAATTGGCCTCGACAATCGTAATCAGAATCGGCCTCAACAATCGACCTCGACAATCGGAACGGAATCGGTCTCAATAATCAGTATTGGTATCAACAATTAGAATCGGCTTCGATAATCGACCTCAACAATCAGAATCAGAATCTAAATTAAAATCGTCCTCAACAATCGTCTTAGATAATCCGAATCAGCCTCAATAATCAGGCTTGACAATCAGAATCAGAATCGGCCTCAACAATCGACCTTGACAATCCCAATCGGCCTCGATAATCAGAATCAGCCTCAACAATCGGCCTTGACAATCAGAATCGACCTCAATCTCAATGTAAGGCAGGGTCCATAGATGGAAGACCAATGATGGACCAAGCAATATCAATGGGGCCCAATCATTTGGGCTAACCCACTAAAGAATGACGAGAATGAGCCTAACCAAGCCTAAGGAAAAGTCACAATGTAGACATTTAACCATCACTACCCATTAATATGGTCATTTAACCAACATTGCTCCCAAGCAGTAACCTATAGAGCCAAACATATAGTGGGCCCATAGCCTGACACTAGGGCCTAATACACATCACAATGGGCCTTACTATAAGCCATGAATAGATCACAATGGCCCTTGCCCATGGGCCCTGAATACATCACAATGGGTCTTGCCCATGGGCCCCAATTATATCACAATGGGCCTCAACCCATGAGCCCCAATTATATTACAATGGGCCTCAACCCATGAGCCCCAAATACATCTCATTGGGCCTCAACCCATGGGCCTCATATATATCAAGATGGGCTGTAACAATGGGCCAAATGCATCAAATGGGCCACATGATATGGGCTAAAAATATGTTTCAATGGGTCTTACCAAATGGGCCTCAATACGTCATAATGGGTCACAACCCACGGGCCTCAAATACATAACATGTGGGCCCTACACATGGGTCTCATATGCATCAAATGGGCTATGTATCTGGGCCTCGAATACATCAAAAGGGCCACGCGTCATGAGCCTTAGATTCAAGTGGGTGGGCCCCATCATATGGGCCTTAGATACAAGGAAGGTGGGCCCTATCACATGGGCTCAAATATACAAGGCACATGGGCCCTATCACATGGGCCTCAAATATACATCATGATGGGCCACATGGATGGACCGCACCAATGGGCCTCAAGTGGGCTTGGACCACACCAAAAATCATTTCAATAGTTGTAGGTGTAACATATGTATCATTGTACACTATCATTCCATAGGGCACATGGCCCACTAATGATGATCAACAGTATCTAAACATTAGCCAGATAAATCAGCACCATCCAAACATTTCCCATGTAAATCAGCACCATCCAAACATTGTCCAAGTAAATCAGCACTATCCAAACATTGTCCAAGTAAATCAGCATCATCCAAACATTTTTCAACACTGTTCAAACATTTTCCAGCACCGTCCAACACAATTTGGATGGTGTGGAAGAAATAAATACATCATGGAGGTCCCATGATGGAAAAACAGATGGACGGCTTGTATAACAAATATATCATATGTGGGTCCCATCATCAAGCAACTACTAGACGGTGCAGGATAAGATCCAAACATCAAGGTGGCGTCCCACAACATCGGACAATGTGGATGCAGAATATATACATCATGGGTGGGTCCACGCACGTGGCCCACCACAGAACTGCATCAATCTCGTGTGTATCACACCGTCCAGATGGACAGTGTAAATACAAAATATATACATTAAAGGGGGTCCCACCCACACGTGTGGGGTGGACCATGTCCTGGACGGACTGTGGTTGTAAAACATGTACATCAAGGTGGGTCCCATCCCACGGGTGCAACACGTGTGGGTGGGCCCCACGAGCTGTATATGGATGAATGGCATGAACGTATACATACCTCGTGATTGGGACCACGGAACTTGCTGACATCTTTGTAGCTGATCTAGCCCACCCCACAGCAGATGAATGGTATAGATAAAATACTTACATCGTGTGGGACCCACGTGAACTGGATGGTCTGGTGGCTAACACCACAAACAGGCCCCATCGTCCCACGTGGACGGTGGGTGGAATGCATATATTAACGGGACCCACGTCTAGCACAACACACATATCAGGTGGGACCCACTATCCTTACTGCTAAATGGTGGAATCAGCCATGCACATGACAAGGTGGGTCCACATGTGTGGCCCACTAGCAGATGAATTAGGGTGATCCTTATATTTTCTCTCCATCTAGGCCTGTCCAGACGGTTGGGTAGCAAGCCCGTCCACTAGATAATCTAGCAAGATAGGCCCCACCGAAGATGGCATGGATGAAACATATACAACAGGTGGGGTCCACCATTTGTACGGTGCGGATCAAGTGGGCCACATACACATCAAGAGAGAGATCGAAATAGCAGAGGGACCCTGCCACTATGGGCTCCTCTTTGATACAATCATACATCAAGATGGGTCCCACCATAAGAGGGCCTTTAAATCATCAAATCTAAGTAAAACTATAAATCTAATCCTAGAAAACACCCACCGTTAGATCTCGGACTCTTCCTTCCACCGATGCGATCTAGAGCTCCAATGGATAGACTTCAATGGTTGAGATTGGACTTGGATGGTAGAGATGGAAGGTAGGAAGGTGGGCCACACTAGCTTCTCCATAGAAGCTTGGACGATTGCTCCAATGGGAGTTGCTTGAAAATGAGAGAGAAATGAAAGAGAGAGGTGATGTAAGGAGAGAGGGATGGTGAGGTATGGGTTTGTTTGAATTTTGGGTAAAAAAGGGATAAGTGGGGAGAGAGAGAGTTGACTTGTGAGGGGGTGATGTGGCAAGGGGCATGGGTGGTGTACTTGACTTATGAAATGATGGATTGATGTGATGTGTCATAGAGATTCCCTCGGTATTTACAACACGCAGTGTTTTCCTCGAACTGAACATGGACCCATGTCTCTAGGCTCGGGTATTGCCTCGGTGCGTAATACACGGCATCGAAACTGCGGCGACGACGTGGTTACAAGGGTACAAGTCTCTAGTCGAGCTGGCTCTGAAATACGGGATACGACTTAGGATTACAAGCAAGCGCCAATAATAGATGACGGGTCACCAGAATTCGACCGGGAGGACCGTGGAGGCATATGGAATAGTACGGGTTAGGATACGGGTCTCACATATGGGCTGCCACATGAGGCCCATTTTTTAATATATATGAGGCCCATATGGTGAGGCCCAATATAATAATTGTGTGGCCTATATGTGCAGCCCAATATGATGTTTATGTGACCCATAGTGTGGCCCAATATGATGCTTGTGTCGCCCAAATGGTGAGGCCCAATATGATATTTGTGTGACCTATATGTGCGGCCCAATACGATTTGTGTGGCCCATATGTGCGGCCTAATATGATAATTTTATAGCCCATACGTGCGGCCCATTGTAATGTATGGGAGGGCCATATGATGAGGCCCATTGTGATTTATGAGAGGCCCATGTGGTAAGGCCATAATGATGTATGAGATAACATGAGAGGATTCCATTTCATTCCGAGCCATTTGAGGGCTATGGGCTATTTCATTAGGCCCTTGTATGAGGCCTATTATGTTGTGTTTGAGGCCCTTGTATGAGGCCATGGGCCCATTATATGTTAGGTCTATGAGGGCCAGTCCTTGGGAGCAATGTTGGTTAAATGTCCACATTGATGGGCAATGATGGTTAAATGTCCACATTGTGACATTACCTTAGGCCTTGTTAAGCCCATTTTCGTCCTTCTCTAAGTGGGTTGACCCTAATCATTGGGCCCCATTTTCATGATCCATCTATTCACATTAGGCTAACCCAAGATGTTAGGCCCCCATTGATTACTAGTAGGATTAATTTTTTTAAATCTTGGAGTCCACCTAGGACTTATTTGGCCCCCCTAGGGCATCTAGTGAGCTATATGATAATATGGAGAATGAACCATTTCTGGATCCTTAGGATTATAGGTAGGCCACCTAGGCCTAACCTTGATATAAAGAGAGTTCATCCTCACTGTAGATGGAAGGATCCATGCTATTAGATTTGGTATATCCACAGTTGAGGATTAACCCTCATATTATGGATCTACTGTTCATCTATAAACCCCGCCTTATATAAAGGTCGGTTATCGATACCGATTATGAGTATGTGATAGTAGAACTTCATGATACATGACCATATGCATCATCTGCATGCTTGTTATGAAATGTGGTTGGCTATTGCATATGCTATTGGGTAGGTTATTTATGGGTCCCCTTGATAGGTGGAGTTATCTCACATGAGCGCACGGTACACATAGGATTGATGCATGACTGTATTATGTGACTCATGCATCTTGCATTGTGTTATGATTGTTGTACACCCTGGCGACATCAGACCTGTAGCCTTCGTAGATATAGCGTGGATGGCAAGATTGGATACCAAAAATATTGTTTAAGCACCGGGGCGAGAAAGATGTCCCAGGGTGAAAGTCCTTAAACCCTTATGGTACCATGGAGGATGCTCCAATGCCTAGACCAAGTGGATATATTAGTGCATGAGGGCCGAATACCAGGAGGTCATGTCTCCCACTGTGTTGTGGTTGGTTGGAAGGGGGTGTGAACTTACCCACCTGAGGGTAGGGGTAATTGTTAGGCTGAGTATGACCAGCTCATAAATGGGTCCGCTACTGATGTGCTAGGTAGATATTGGCAGACTGTTGGTCAGGTGGATAGTGAGATCTCTTATGTTCACTTGGATTGCGCACATGTGGGAGAGGCAATGCCATTTGGAGCGTATTAGACCCCGGTGATATTTCACAGAGATGAAATGTATTGATATATGGATTCTAGCTGAGGACTATTGTGCTCGCGTTGTATCTTGCATATGACATTTGGCCATGTAGACCTTGCATCGCATAGCCTTGATATGACCATCAGCATTCATGCCTTGCATCACATAGCCTTAATATGGCTGTCAGCATTCATGCCTTAATATGGCTATTAGCATTCACGCCTTACACCGCATAGCCTTGCCATGATGATAGTATTCATGGATTTACTAGCATGTTTCTGCATTATTCTGATGTTGCATTTTAAGCACGCTCATATTGCGTACACACTTACATCACCCTCTAAGCTTTCTATAAGCTTATGCACGATAGATGCATGCAGGTGACGCTAGGAAGCAGAGTCATAGGTGAGCAGTAGGAGTGTGCTGCAGAGTTTCTGGAGCTTTCATTATTGTTATCATTGTATTTCCCTTATGGATTGTACTTAAAAAGTTATTGTTCATAGTGGATTTTGTGATGATGATCATGTTATTATTCATGGGTTATGCTTATTATGAAATAAATTTACTTTGAACATACTCCTTGTCGGATTGGAACCTAGTATATGGGTGCCAGGAGCCAAGAATGGGGTACTATAGAGGCTGTCGTGCCAGATTCGATGATCGAAAATTTTGTGAGCCCGGTTTCTAAGTTTGGGGCGTGACACCTATCATACAGCCACCTAATTGGAGGATCCCTTTTGAGATTATATGCGATGCATTTGATTATGATATTAGGGTGGTGTTAGGCCAGAGAAAAGAAAAGAAGCCCTATGTTATTCACTATGCAAGTAGAACTCTAAATTCTACCCAAGTGTGAAATTGCGGTGAGGACCGCTTTAGTTAAAGTGGAAATAGCTCAAGGTGAATTTAACTCTAATGGCTTTGTAAAATTTTATGCCTTATTTTAATTCTAATGGCTTTATAAAATTTTATGCCTTATTTTAACTCTAATGGCTTTATAAAATTTTATGCCTTATTTTAAATCATATTACTTTAATCTTAAATCACAAGATATCCCTAATTTAACTCTAATGGCTTTATAAAATTTTATGCCTTATTTTCAATCCTATTACGTTAATCTTAATTTAATATGCAACTATCACGATATCCTCAATTTAACTCTAATGGCTTTCAAGCCAAGTAGAGTTTCCAATCATAAGGCTATTCAATATCAAGCATGATTCAACATATAGTTCAAGATGGAAGGGAAGTGTAAATCTCTATAAGATGTGATTCAAATAAATTCATTCATATTATCTAGCTTATATGTAAAAGATTAACATAATGAAATATCAAGAAAGAATCAATCCCAAGCACAGTCATTTATAGTTGTTCGGCTATGTGCCTACTCCACTCCCGGCGGATGCACTCATCCCATGAGTGTACCGGGTTTCACTAACGGAGGTTTCAAATCAGGTTCACCTCAAATCGTTACAACCTACACAAGGTACCTAAAATGTGCTTACACAAGACACAAGTTTATGCCCTACACAAGAATAGAGGTCAACACGAAGCACCTAAGTTTTATGCCCTACACAAGAGCAAAGGATCCACACAAGGAACCTTTATTTTAGGCCACACAGGCCAAGGATCCACACAAGGAACCTAGGGTTAGGCCACACAGGCCAAGGATCTACATACGGAACCAAGGTTTAGGCCACACAGGCCAAGGACCTACACAAAGGACCTAAGTTTATGCCCTACACAAGAGCAAGGATCAACACACAACACCCAAACTTACTCTCCTGTCGGAGGCCTCCGATGAGGACTTATAAGTAATGAAATGTACATGTGACCCAATCCTACATAAGAAATGATCAACAATGTCTCTAGACTCTAATGACTTACAGATAAGTAGATGAGCCCCATTAAGCATATTGACGAAGATCTCCTCCTTGATGATGAAGATTCTTCAGCTCCCTTGATCCACAACACTTGAAGATGTTCCAATAAAGGTGACGGGTTGGGTCAAGGTAATGGTAGAATCCTACTCTAATAAATTTTTTCCTATTTTAGAGTAGTGATTCCAAGCATTCAAGCATTCAAGGTATCCCAGCTCAATGATTTGTCATTAAGATAGTAGCTGGATGATCCTTGAATGGGGAAGTTCATTCCTCAATCCACTCTATTGAATATCAATGATGAGGGTGGATTAAAGGATGAACTTCCATGAGAAAATGAGCTTAGGGTAGGTGATATGCAATTACTCTCTCAAAGCTCTCTCTATTTTTCTCTGTATAGCAACTAGGAAAAAGCTCACCTTATATAGCCAAAACGTTAGACAGAGTTCAATGTCATCGAACGTATACTTTCCATGACGTCGAATGTCAGTTCGATAACACGAACTCAACCAACAAACACAACTAGAGATTTTTAATAGAAGCTCAAGGATATTAACCTGCTTCAATGGCATCGGGATTTGAACTTCGATGTAATCGAACCAAGGTTTGATTCCTCGACAATGTATACAAAGGAGCTTGCTAGAGATGAACAGGTTGGCTTCAATGTCATCAAGCCTACTTCGATGTCATCGGATTTCAAATATCTATGACATCGAAACCTAGTTTGATACATCGATTTTTTTAAAAGATTTCCCTTGAGAGTTTGTTGGACATTCCTTTGTCCGAAATCGATGTCATTGACCTACATTCGATATGATCGAGATTTGAATTTCGATGTCATTAAGGGTAGCTCGATTCCTCGAACATATTCAAATGATTTTCCTATCAAGCTTGTTGGATATAACGTGTCTAAATTCGATGACATTGAAGCTCCCTCGATGTCATCAGGATTTGAATTTTAATGTCAATGAGAATCGTCTTGAGTTATTGACGAAATTCTTGATTTACCTTCAAAGCTTGCTAGATACAAACTAGCCTATATTCGATGACATCGAACCTTGCTCGATGTCATTGGAATTTGAATTTCGATGTCATCGAATCTTAGTCGATTCATCGAGAATATTGTCTAAATATCATGTTGGTTGCTGGACATAAAAGACCTCGATTTGATTTCTTCGAGGCTGTATTGATGTCATCGAAAACAAGTGTTTGATGTCATCGATGTAATCTCAAAACATCGAAGAAAGCTGAAAACTTAGAGAATTTTCCTTTTTTTCAAACTCAGTTTTCATACTTATATTCCTATGTTATTCTAAGCTTTTTAAGGATTTATATGCCTATGTGTTTTGGGACATGGGATGTGAGGCTTAGTTTACCTTTTATGAGTTCAAAGCACACATCCAACTAAGGTAGATGCTTGTATGATCTTCATAAGGGGCTCACTTATCTTACCGACTTAACTCTCATGCTAATTGACAAACCAGGACACTTTTAATCTTCCCCTTTGTCAATTACGTGACAAAACGCCTAAAACATATCTAGAACAACATCCAAAATTATGTGCACATGAACTTTACACAATTTTACAAAGATACTATTGAGTTCACACACAATCTTGATTCAAGTAGCTGCTCCACTTATCGTCTTGTAGCTGCTCCCATTATCACCTATATCACCATGCTTAAAATCCATACACACAATTGTTCTCATGATGGGATTTATTCTCCCCCTTTTTATCAATCATTGGCAAAGATTAGTATATACCTATAGAAAATTTGACTGAAGTTTGAACTTGAGGAACATGGGAAAATCAAAGTAATCATATTTCTAAAAAATGCATAAGGAGATAGCAGAGTATTCAACATTTTGAAAAGCACATTTGCATTTGAATTTAAGGTGCTGAAGTCATCAATGAACATTCCCAATTAAACATTTTCACATGCATGCAATAAACACTAGTCAGCCTATCATCATGTTATATGTAGCATTTATCACATAAACACTCAATACTAAGCTCACAAAAAAAATATCATTCATCCATACGAGCATTCAAAAGAACTGCCCAAGCTTGGCAGAATTGAACTTTTAAAGCATCCAAAAATCTAGCCCATCCATTGGCACATAAACAATATTCTCCTTATCCAGAGATAGTTTAGATGATCAAGCCAAAATATTCTTCCCAACCACGGGCTAGATAACCAAAACATAACCATCATTTGGCCCATTCAGTTTATATCAACCGCAAAAGGAAAAATTTAACCACATTGCCCGTTTGTGGGTAATTCATACCCAGCACTAGTATAACAACTAAGGTGATCGAATCGCTCCGTCTGTCAACAAGGCAATAACATGCTATTGAGAGTGCTGAAGTGCATCTATTTTGTCCTCGATCACAGTCAGGCGCTTCTCGCAGTTTCGAAGATGTTCGTCAATATTAGCTTGTCTATTCACTAGATGTCGTTCGATTTTGTGATGCAAGCAATTGGTGACTGACTCTGGGCTTTGAAGCGGTGTCCGATTAGAGCCCCATGGACTTGGCAGATTTGGGCGCCGACTACTTTTTGTGCCATGAGTTGAAGGAGGAGGACTATCCAATTGATAAGTGGTGGTTCAATATAACTGTTAAAGTGCATCATCATCAAACCATACCTCTGGTTGTCTTTCATCTGACATTGGTGGTAGGCCCACAAAATGTACTAACTTGCATATGAGAGACGGGAATGGCAGTGTATCAAGATGTTCTCCTTTGACTAAACAAGTCTACTGCCTTTGAATAAGGATTGATAAGCATACTAGGACCTCTTGATATACGTCATACAAGACATTGAGCATGAAAGGGGTGAGATTACTTCCCTTTATGTCACATGGATACACATTTGTACCAAAGATACTGTGGAGAATTTTGGAGGTGGTCCCAATATAGTTAACATGCAGAGTATTTTCCTCATTCCTAGGAACAGAGGTACCTTGGCACAATGCATGCGTTATTTCCCCCCATACTCCTAACCCATTCAGATTTCGCTCAGTGATAGGGATTCGTGTCACTTTGAAGTTTAGGAGATGACCAAGTATCACTAGAGTAATGAGTTTTGTTTGATGCACGAACTCCAGGTGGATACATGGTGGATTGTCACGAACAATGTGGCAGCATTGAAGAATTGGTGAATCAACTCATATTGGTAGGGACCACCAAGATTCAGTATATTTTACTACCCTATTGTCTCCAACATGAGATCCACTCTGTATGGATCAATAGCACTATTGAGGACAATACGCTCTGCTATCGTGATTTTCTCCCAATCTAGATGAGTGGGAGGAGAACTATCGGCTGCCTGTTTGTTACTCCTATATTTCTTTATTTTTGAAGATTTAGTGCAAGGAAGATCCTTACCTTTACCTTTCACCATCTATCCTTCCGTAGTTGAGAAGTATCTTCAAGGCAGAGGGAATGGAGGAGCAAAATCCAGAGAAACGAATTCTGAAAATTTTCATTCTTTTATTCTCCTTTTATAGCAGAGATCGTCGATGACATTGAAATTGACTATATGTCATCAAAATTCAGGCTCATAATGATATTGTAGACTGTGTTGATGACCATTGGAAAGGACCAGTGGTTGTTTTCGATATTCAAACCTTATCTTCCTAAGAGCCTCCAATGATATCGAAATCGACTCGATATCATCACACATGTCAAAGTTTTGGAATAAACTTTATCTCCCTTAACACACAGAAAATGGTTAGTAAATTGGAATATGCCTATATTGTATATGTACTTTTAGCCCCTAAAAATTTTTTAAGGACCTTAGGTCTCAAATTTGCCTATTCAGTTTATTCTAACTGAGTTTTTTTTATCAATTTATGTATAATCCAATTGATTTTTGAAGGTCACTAAACCTATTTGCATCAAGGGGATTTGTTAGGATATCAGCCAATTATTTTTCTGTAGACACATAGTCCAACACAATGATCTTGTCTTTAATAAGTTCTCGGATAAAATGATGTCGAATGTCAATATGCTTAGTCTTTGAATGTTGAATAGGATTTTTTGAAATGTTGATGGCACTAGTGTTGTCACAAAAGAGAGTCATCGTGGGTTGCTCAATCCCATAATCTAGAAGCATTTATTTCATCCAGAGGAGTTGTGCACAACAAATACTTTCAGCGATGTATTCGGCCTCGGTAGTGGACAGTGATATCAAATTTTGTTTCTTGCTCTGCCCAGATACAAAACAATTTTTTATATAGAAACAGCCGTAACTGGTTGATTTGGGATCATCTAAATTTCCACCCCAATCGGCCCTGAATATCCGACAATGATGGTATATGTTTCGAATGGATACCATAGTCTGAAAATGGTTGTTCCAGCCACATATTTGATGATTCTTTTAATTGTTGTTAGGTGTGTTCCTTAGGATCAGCTTGCTATCGTGCATATGCTCCCACACTAAATGATATATCTGGAGGACTTGTTGTGAGATATAGTAGGCTTCCTATCATGCTTCGGTACAGGTGTTGATCCACACTCTTTCCATTTATATCTTTGGAGAGTTTAAGTGTGGTGCTCATGGGAGTATGATAGGTATGATTAGATTCAAGTCTAAATATTTTAACCGAGTCCTTTGCATACATGGTCTGACACACAAAAATCCCATTGTGCAATTGTGTAACACCCCGGATTTTAGCCAATCTGGGATTAGACGTCCTTAGGCAATGGGTTAATTAAAACACCTGGAAAATCTCTTAGAACCCAATTCCATAGCCAAAGAGATCACTTAGGGTTAATTCCTTTAGAAACTAAGTATAAGTTAGCTAGCGCAACACTAGAGTAGCTGGGAAATACTCCCTGATCACTTTAAATACGTTCTACAAGACCCAAAACTTGTAGAATCCATGGTGCTATAATACTCTAAAACCTCGGATCAAACTCTAAATCGGTTTGTTCTCTAGACCACTTTGAAACTTTGTATTGGATCTAGACCGCGCGTCGAAAGTCCGATACCTACTATCTTAGACCGTTAGAACCGCCTTGCTGGACTTGACAATCATTTCGAAAATCAAGTCCAACCGACATTCTCGAGCTGTTTCATTGAGCCTGGACTGAAGAGAGTAAGAATAAGGACAGAATTGGAATTTAAAATTCAAATCTGGCACACGACTTGGCGTGTCAGTATTAAGCGTTCTGACCGTCAGAATTCAGCCAGATTACACCCTCGGATCAGGAAAAATTTCTATTTCATATCATGAGACTTGCAGGCCTGATCTACGTGCAGTGACTGCTGAACTGAAACTGGACCGCTACTTGCGATCTGCGAACCCTGCTGGACTGAAAACTTGATGCGTGCTAGATCCTGTAAGCATGAACTTAAGTACGATCGCATTCGGCCAGGGGACCACCAAAAATGATCTTTTGGACCGAAACAGCCCCGAATTGGATATGCCCTAAGTAAACTTTATTCCTGAGCCTATTTTAGGCATTTTTAGGCTTATAAAAGGGGTTGAAACCCTCACTCCTCTCTCCCATCCGAATTTGAGAAAAACCCTAGATTGGGAGAGAGAAAAGGTGAGAGTTTGTGAGAGAGAGTAGGAGAGAATTTTCCCACCGTTGCACCACCCGTTGCAAGTGCCTAAGCAACACACTTCGATCACCTGGCGGGTGATTCCTCCACGTTTTCAGGTAAGAAATAACCCTAATAAGTTGCTGATTTGGGATTCTTTCTGTTCCATAGAATGTAAACTGATAGAACTCGTAAATTAGGTTCTCTATTCGCTGTAGACGAAGCGTATACGCTCCGTTCGAATCACTTCACCTATACGAGATAAGGTGCAGATTTTAGACGCTTTGATTGACTGTTTCCAACGCTTTCAATGTCGTTTAATAGTAGATTATCGACGGCAACATCGTTTGACATGTACAACATGCTGTCCGTTTCCTGTTTCGTAAATAGGCGAAGAATATGAGATTTAGGGCATTTTAGTCATTTGTAGGAAGTACTGTTTTCATCCATAATTTGCTGATGTGATTAACATGGTTTCTTGTCGCATTAGAATGTTAGGAATACGTGCATAATTAGTTTGGCGAAGAGATTCGCCTAAATGCGCACTTTGAGTCGACATACTATATGTAGACTTAAGTGTGTAGTGTAAGTGTTTGTATAAATGCTTGTATTAGTATGTATTGAATTAAATGGTGTTATGAATTAATTTGAGATTGATTTCTCAATTAATATGCTGGTGTAAATGGTTTCCTACATGTTAGCCATATGCATGATTTCATCATATGTATGAAATGCATATGCATGATGTTTCATTTAAGTGGTATGTTATAACATGTGCTTGATGATTTCATTATGATTTAGTTTGAGATTAAATTCTCAATTAGTATGCTGATGGAAATGATTTCCTATATGTTGGCGATATGCACGATTTCATTATATGTATGAAAGGCATGTGTTAGATGATTTACTTAAGTTGTATGCTATAACATGTGTTAACATGCTCACATGGTTGTATTTCATTTCCAATACTCTAATATGATTGCTGATGCGATTCCATAATTGTTTGGGACTATACTTAGTCCAGGAAGTCGGTAACTGAGCGAATTCGTGGTTAGCTTATCTTTGCCACGAACGACGCGTCGATGAACGCGAGTCGTGTTTTGGAGTTGGCGGCAGTGGTTAGGCCACACGAAGTGTTTTATGTACTTCATGTCGTTCAACTTGAGATGCGATCGTGCTAGTCGAGCCCATCAAATAACCCGACTGGCCATTGTATGTTCACCATGCATGAGTCATAACTACTTGAACCTAGGGTACTGAACTTACCATTGTAAACCCTGTTAACCATGGTACCTTGATCCACGAAGACTCATGAGCCAGGCATGGTGGTATGGGACACCGTGGTCGAGCTGTCGGCCTATGCTGGGGCCACAAACCTCCCCGTAGTGACCAGTGAGCACCTAGTCTCGTGAGCAGATTATGGTGGTATGAGACACTATATTCTTGCTGTCGGCCTACACTGATCAGGCGACGAGTCCTTTGTAGTGACC
This sequence comes from Magnolia kwangsiensis, assembly GCA_037074715.1. Taxonomy (NCBI): domain Eukaryota; kingdom Viridiplantae; phylum Streptophyta; class Magnoliopsida; order Magnoliales; family Magnoliaceae; genus Magnolia; species Magnolia kwangsiensis. Next base: position 78,055,370 of record CM073577.1, on the reverse strand, counting down.
GCGAGCGTATTCTGAGTCTACGGGAAGCGACGACCCTTCCGTAGCAGTAGAGTAGAGTAGGCCTGTATTGATCAGGTGATGGGGGAGCGGAGCAACGAGTGCGTGCAACAGCCCTGACAGCCCTTGCAGCGACCTACAAAATATATATCGTATGAGATTACTAGGAGTTATGACCCTAGACAGGATCTGTGTTGGGATTGATATAAGGGAAGTACCTTAGTTTCTCAATCCTGCTGTTTGAATGGACTAATAATAACTCGAAAATCATATCACCATACCATTGCATGTGCCTGGAAGATGTGGAGCACTTGAGGGTCGATTGCATGTCGCGGTCATAAGATGGTGCTGTATGAGGGAGATCATCGGTGAGGGCATACATCACGTCATGTCATATTGCATTAATAAATGTATTAGGATTGTCTGATTTACTGCTTTACTATTGTCGCATGATTGATTTGTGAACATGCTAATCTTTGCTCTCTTATCCCACTGAGTTGATCACTCACTCTCACGTTAGAGGATGGTGTTTCCGGACCCCCACCAGTCCCTATTGTGATTGCAGATGATGGCGTGGCCTGTGAGGCGGAGCTGGACTTGATGATGAGGAGGAGGATTCCTCCTTTATGCGTGTTCTGATTGACGGGATTACAGGGAGGTTGATTAGATGCCTTGACACTTGTCATTTTATATTTTTAGCGCACTCATGTATATTCGTTTTGTCTACTTTTGGAGTATACATGTATGTATATAACCTGGTAACATGTTCACACTCTAGAGACATACAACAGTTTATATATGTTATACATACTATCACAGTCTTCCGCTTGCTAATTTAACGGTCTCTAGAGTATGATATGATGTTTCGAATAAATCCCACTCATGTTTAATGCATTAACACAGACAACATTCAATCATACATATCTATGTTGCATAAATAACATTTTAGAACTCGGGAGTTGGGTTTTTACTTGACCCCCTGATTTTCAGGATGTTACAGATGGTATCAAAGCATGATTTGGATTAACCCGACCCTAGGTTATGGTCACGCGACGTACGCTGTCGGTTCCTTTGACTTAGGTGGGTGCGAGAAGGGTCTAGAACCACTTTAGGATCGCAGATTCGCCAATAGGCGAAGACTATTCGAATCAATCGCGTGATCGAGTCCGTAACGCATCTGGGGTCGCGTGAAGCGACCCGAATAGCTCCTAGGTTGTAGGAAAGTGGGTCGAGACATTCTTTGAATGATTCTAAACCCGTAAATGTAAATCCTTGGGCTGTGGGACAACCACAACCCCAACATTTAATCGTCAGGGCTTAAAAACCCCGTTTTACCTAAAATCTTCAAAATTCTTCCTCTTGCCACTCCATTCTTCAATTCTTTCTTATCCTTTTCATGTTAGGCATTGATCCTAGTGTGAAAATGATACAAATTCATACTTCGATAAAATTTTACAGTGAATAGTAAAATTTCATGAAAAATGGCCATTAGGCCATTCTAATTTTGCTTTCTTTAGCAACTAATGGGCTAGATGGATGTACTAGCTCCTTATACCCCAAAATCATATGCTGCATGATAGGGAATTGTATTTGGGTTTGCAGACTGGCCCCGGAAAGCCCCGAACGCGTGTTTGGGCCTATATAGGACAATATACAATGAACCAAGGTGGGGCCCATAGTTATTTGGGGTCCCTAGACCATGGGGGACCAGACCCATGTGGTCCCACCGACCAGATCACCGGACGGTCGGTGATGCAGCGCCGTCTGGTGGGGCCCACTTGATTTGATTTTTGGGCGCACGCCCTATTTTGGGTTGTGTATACCCTCCATGTAGGGTTCGACCATAGAAAACCCCAAAAAGAGGTGCTTCCTTCACAAACAGCCCCATCCCTAGCTCCATTTGCATTTTCTAGCTGCCCTCTCCCAAATCCGTGGATCCAAACCACTCCCAAATCCATTCCCTACTGAAAATGACCACACTCCATCACTCCATTGCTGTTTGCAGCCTTCCCTCTTGCAAATCTCATCGTTTGGAGCTCTTACAACCCCCAAAACGAGCTGAAATTGTGAGGTGCTCCATTTCCCTTTTTCATTCTCTTTTCTCTCTGAAAATACATCATTAGGGAGCTTAATGCATCCCTCTACAACGCCTAGATTTCATTCTGTCCATTTGGGTAACAATTTCTCCGCATTTCCTCCTCTTTCCATGGCTATTGTTAAAGCTGTTTCAGCCTTTTCCTCCATTTCCATCGTCCTCTCTCTCATGTCTCTTTTATTTGATCCTCAGACTCGTGGAAACCTGCTTACCCATCCCATTTCTCCACATTCTCCGCTTGTTTGACTGCCGTTTGAAATTTCTGTGTTTGTTGTTATTAGGTAGAAAATGTGTTTGTGTTAGTGGTTTGGGCTTAATATAGCCAAATTTTGTTGAATGGAGTGCATTCCGTTCATTTGTTGTGAGGTATTGTCCCTAGATTGGGAGTATTGTAACTCCCGGGATTCAGCCTATAAATTAGTTTTTATCCCAACCCACCCTCCTACCAAGCATGCCACTTCCAATCCCGCCATGGGACTAGGAATGCCGTTCCATTTAATATAACTAAACGCTACTGGCCACATAGGCCCTGGGCGTTTTGGACTTAGAGATAGCACTCCTAGATTTGAAGGATCTGACGATATAGGAAAGCCAATTCTATTTAGATAATCTTGACCCTAAGCGATAGAGCAATTCCCTGTATTAGTAATGGTATGGAACCATTTACCGTATAATCTTAGGCTTTGGATTATAGCTACTGAGTTACAGACTAGTCTACTAGTTACCTTGAGTAGGGTAAAGCCTGTATATGTTAAGGAATAGTAGGTTAGATTTGATTGGAATGGGACTCCCTTCCTTGGATAGATCCTCATAACATCCATAGACTCCTTTAGTAACTCTCAGGAAGCTTGTGTAACTTAGAACCATTCACTCTCAGGGAACATTTATAACTCCCTCAGATTGAACTTAGAATGTACTAGCACGCCCCTTAGAATTGCCTTCCCCAAGGGCTTATTGCATTTGGGAATGCGGAATAAAGGAACTACATGTAAGCGATTTATTCACGGTTTGAATTGACTTCTCAATCCTAGTGGTTACCAATAAATCCAATGCTCTGATCAAGCAGAAGATCGGCATCGACTCGGATTAAGAATTGATACAATAAATCTTCTGTCCTAGCTAGACAGAAAGTCTATGTATCCGGCTCAAACCTACTACACAACCTTTCTTCTATGATAGTGTAACACCCCGAATTTTGGCCAATCTGGGATTTGACATCCTTAGGCAGTGGGTCAATTAAAACACCTGAAAAATCGTTCAGAACCCAATTCCATAGCCAAAGAAACCACTTAGGATTAATTCCTTTAGAAATTAAGTGTAAGTTAGCTAGTGCAACGCTGGAGTAGCTGGGAAATAGTCCCTGATCACTTTAAATACATTCTACAAGACCCAAATCGAGTAGAACCAATGACTCTATAATACTCTATAACCTCGGACCAAAATCTAAGCAGGTTTGTTCTCTGGACCACTTTGAAATTTTGTATTGGATCTAGACCGCTCGTCGAAAGTCCGATACCTCCTATCTTAGACCGTTACAACCGCCTAGCTAGACTTGACAATCATTTCAAAAATCAAGTCCAACAGATAATCACAGGCTATTTCATTGACCCCGGACCGAAGAGAGTGTGAATAGGGACGGATTTGGAATTTGAAATTCAAATCTGGCACACGACTTGACGTGTCAGTATTAAGCGTTCTGACTGTCAGAATTCAGCCAGATTACACCCTCGGATCAGAAAAAATTTCTATTTCATATCATGAGACTTTTAGCCCTGATCTACGTGCGGTGATCGCTGAACTGAAACTGGTCCGCCACGCGCGATCTGCGAACCCTGCCGGACTGAAAACTTAATACGTGCTAGATCTGGTACGCATGAGCTTAAGTCCGATCGCATTCGGCCAGGGGACCACCAAAAAGCATCTTTTGGACCGAAACAGCCCCGATTTGGATATACTTAAAGTATACCTTGACTTGGAGCCTATTTTGGGCATTTTTAAGCTTATAAAAGGGGTTGAAACCCTCACTCCTCTCTCCCATCTGAATTTGCAAAAATTCCTAGATTGGGAGAGAGAAAAGGTGAGAGTTTGTGAGAGAGAGTAGGAGAGAATTTCTTGCTGCTCGTGCCACCTGCTGCAAGTGCCTAAGCAACGCACTCCGATCACTTTCTCGGCGATTCCTCCACATTTTCAGGTAAGAAAATACCTTAGAAGTTTCTGATTTGAGGTTCCTTTCATTTCCTAGCGAAGTAGCTAATAGAACTTGTGTATTAGGTTCTCTGTTCGCCGTAGACGAAGCCTATACGCTCCGTTCGAACTCACACCCCAAAAAGGGAAAAGGTGTGGATTTTAGACGCTTTGATTGAATGTTTCCAAAGATTTCAATGTCGTTTAATAGTAAATTATCGACGGCAACGTCGTTTGAAATGTACAACATGCTGTCCGTTTCCTGTTTCGTAAACCGGCAAAGAATATGAGATTTAGGGCATTTTAGTCATTTATAGGAAGTACTGTTTTCATGCATATTTTGCTGATGTGATTGACATGATTTGTTGTCGCATTAGAATGTTAGGAATATGTGCATAATTAGTTTGGCGAAGAGATTCGCCTAAATGCGCACTTCGGGTCGACATACTATATGTAGACTTAAGTGTGTAGTGTAAGTGTTTGTATAAATGTTTGTATTAGTATGTATTGAATTAAATTATGTTATGAATTAGTTTGAGATGGATTCTCAATTAATATGCTGACATAAATGATTTCCTACATGTTGACTATATGCATGATTTCATTATATGCATGAAATGCATGTGCTTGATGATTCACGTAAGTTGTATGTTATATCATGTGCTTGGTGATTTCATTATGATTTAGTTTGAGATTGAATTCTCAATTAATTTGCTGATGGAAATGATTTCCTTTATGTTGGCGATATGCATAATTTCATTATATGTATGAAAGGCATGTATCAGGTGATTTACTTAAGTGGTATGTTACAACATGTGTTAACATGCTCATATGGTTGTATTTCATTTCCAATACTTTCACATGCTTTGCCGAAGTGATTCCACATGTTTAGGACTATACTTAGTCCAGGCAGTCGGTAACCGAGCGAATTCGTGGTTAGCTTATCTTCGCCACGAATGATGCGTCAATGAACGCGAGTCGTGTTTTGGAGTTGGCGGTAGTGGTTAGGCCATATGAAGTATTTTACGCACTTCATGTTGTTCAACTTGAGATGCAATCGTGCTAGTCGAGCCCGTCAAGTAACCCGACTGGCCATTGTATGTTCACCCTGCATGAGTCATAACTGCTTGAACCTAGGGTACTAAACTTACCATTGTAAACCCTGTTAACCATGGTACCTTGATCCATAAAGACTCATGAGCCGGGCATGGTGGTATGGGACACCGTGGTCGAGCTGTCGGCCTACGCTGGGGCCACAAACCTCCCCGTAGTGATCAGTGAGCACCTATGACTCGTGAGCAGATTATGGTGGTATGGGACACTATATTCTTACTGTCGGCCTACATTGATAAGGTGATGGGGGAGCGGTGCAACGAGTGCGAGCAACAGCCCTGACAGCCCTTTGTAGTGACCGCGAGCGTATTCTGAGTCTACGGGAGGCGACGACCCTTTCGTAGCAGTAGAGTACAGTAAGCCTGTATTGATAAGGTGATGGGGGAGCGGTGCAACGAGTGCGAGCAACAGCCCTGACAGCCCTTGCAGCGACCTACAAAATATACATCGTATGAGATTACTAGGAGTGACGACCCTAGACAGGATCTGTGTTGGGATTGATATAAGGGAGGTACCTTAGTTTCCCAATTCTGCTGTTTGAATGGACTAATAATAACTCAGAAATCATATCACCATACCATTGCATGTGCCTGGAAGATGTGGTGCACTTGAGGGTTGATTGCATGCCCCGGTCATAAGATGGTGCCGTATGAGGGAGATCGTCGGTGAGGGCATACATCACGTCATGTCATATTACATTAACAACAGTATTAGGATTGTTTGATTTACTGCTTTACTATTATCGCATGATTGATTTGAGAACATGCTAATCCTTGCTCTATTATTCCACTGAGTTAGTTACTCACTCCCACGTTACGGGATGGTGTTTCCGGACACCCACCAGTCCCTATTGTGATTGCAGATGATGGCGCGGCCTGTGAGGCGGAGCTGGACTTAATGATGATGAGGAGGATTCCTCCTTTATGCGTGTTCTGATTGAAGGGAATACAGGGAGGTTGATTAGATACTTTGACACTTGTCATTTTATATTTTTAACACACTCATGTATATTCATTTTGTCTACTTTTGCAGTATACATGTATGTATATAACCTGGTAACATGTTCACACTCTGGAGACATACAACAGTTTATATATGTTATACATACTATCACAGTCTTCCGCTTGATAATCTAACTGTCTCTGGAGTATGATATGATGTTCTAGCTTAATCTCACTCATGTTTAATATGTTATCACAGACAACATTCAATCATACATATCTATGTTGCATAAATAATATTTTGGAACTCGGGAGTTGGGTTTTTGCTCGACCCCCCGATTTTCGGGATGTTACAGATAGCCCAACCACCTATAACCAAACGTGATCACATTGCCTTTGGGAAATGGCGAGGACTTAAAGTAGTAGAGAATTGGACACCTTGCCACCAACTCATACCTGCCCCTGAACTTAACCACAACAACGATTAGGCTCATCTCTATCGCCTTAGATACCAATGCCATAGAACGCATCATTAGCGAAGGAAAACTACTGTACTGAGGGGTTATTTTCAAATTCATTTCAAGGATAGCCCCTAAGTTGCACCTCGTTCCAATATACGGATCGATGCATAGATTCTTGCACTTTAAGTAGAATCAAGTTTTAAGGGGGGTAGAACGTATTAAGTCCAATCCAGTTAGGTTAGTCAACGCTACCGTTCGATCAGAGTGGCGCTGTGGAAGCATGGTTAGCCACTTTCCCACTGGCCCAGGATCGAAACAGCTGAGTTAGGCTTTACGAAAGGTTAGGTTGTTAACTAGGATTTGAACCTTCCTTAGAAAAAGTACTCCTTTCCCTTCGCCAATTTCGAGGACGAAATTGTGTTTTAAGGGGGGTAGATTGTAACACTCCGGATTTTGGCCAATCTGGGATTAGACGTCCTTAGGCAATGGGTTAATTAAAACACCTGAAAAATCTCTTAGAACCCAATTCCATAGCCAAAGAGATCACTTAAGGTTAATTCCTTTAGAAGCTAAGTATAAGTTAGCTAGCGCAACGCTAGAGTAGCTGGGAAATACTCCCTGATCACTTTAAATACGTTCTACAAGACCCAAAACTTGTAGAATCCATGGTTCTATAATACTCTAAAACCTCGGATCAAACTCTAAACCGGTTTGTTCTCTGGACCACTTTGAAACTTTGTATTGGATCTAGACTGCTCGAAAGTCTGATACCTACTATCTTAGACCGTTAGAACCGCCTTGCTGGACTTGACAATCATTTCAAAAATCAAGTCTAACTGACATTCTCGGGCTATTTTATTGAGCCTGGACTGAAGAGAGTAAGAATAAGGACAGAATTGGAATTTGAAATTCAAATCTGGCATACGACTTGGCGTGTCAGTATTAAGCGTTCTGACCATCAGAATTCAGCCAGATTACACCCTCGGATTAGAAAAAATTTCTATTTCATATCATGAGACTTGCAGGCCTGATCTATGTGCGGTGACCGCTGAACTGAAACTGGACCGCTACTTGCGATCTGCGAACCCTGCCGGACTGAAAACTTGATGCGTGCTAGATCCTATAAGCATGAACTTAAGTCCGATCGCGTTCGGCCAGGGGACCACCAGAAATGATCTTTTGGACCGAAACAGCCCCGAATTGGATATGCCCTAAGTAAACTTTGTTCCTGAGCCTATTTTGGGCATTTTTAGGCTTATAAAAGGGGTTGAAACCCTCACTCCTCTCTCCCATCCGAATTTGAGAAAAATCCTAGATTGGGAGAGAGAAAAGTGAGAGTTTGTGAGAGAGAGAGTAGGAGAGAATTTTCCCGCCATTGCACCACCCGTTGCAAGTGCCTAAGCAACACACTTCGATCACCTGGCCGGTGATTCCTCCATGTTTTCAGGTAAGAAATAACCCTAATAAGTTGCTGATTTGGGATTCTTTCCGTTCCATAGCATGTAAACTGATAGAACTCGTAAATTAGGTTCTCTATTCGCTGTAGATGAAGCGTATACGCTCCGTTCGAATCACTTCACCTATAGGAGATAAGGTGCGGCTTTTAGACGCTTTGATTGACTGTCTCCAACGCTTTCAATGTCGTTTAATAGTAGATTATCGACGGCAACACCGTTTGACATGTACAACATGCTGTCCGTTTCCTGTTTCGTAAATAGGCGAAGAATATGAGATTTAGGGCATTTTAGTCATTTGTAGGAAGTACTGTTTTCATCCATAATTTTCTGATATGATTAACATGGCTTCTTGTCGCATTAGAATGTTAGAAATACGTGCATAATTAGTTTGGCGAAGAGATTCGCCTAAATGCGCACTTTGAGTCGACATACTATATGTAGACTTAAGTGTGTAGTGTAAGTGTTTGTATAAATGCTTGTATTAGTATGTATTGAATTAAATGGTGTTATGAATTAATTTGAGATTGATTTCTCAATTAATATGCTGGTGTAAATGGTTTCCTACATGTTAGCCATATGCATGATTTCATCATATGTATGAAATGCATATTCTTGATGTTTCACTTAAGTGGTATGTTATAACATGTGCTTGATGATTTCATTATGATTTAGTTTGAGATTAAATTCTCAATTAGTATGCTGATGGAAATGATTTCCTATATGTTGGCGATAAGCACGATTTCATTATATGTATGAAAGGCATGTGTTAGATGATTTACTTAAGTTGTATGCTATAACATGTGTTAACATGCTCACATGGTTGTATTTCATTTCCAATACTCTAATATGATTGCTGATGCGATTCCATAATTGTTTGGGACTATGCTTAGTCCAGGCAGTCGGTAACCGAGCGAATTCGTGGTTGGCTTATCTTTGCCACGAACGACGCGTCGATGAACGCGAGTCGTGTTTTGGAGTTGGCGGCAGTGGTTAGGCCACACAAAGTGTTTTATGCACTTCATGTCGTTCAACTTGAGATGCGATCGTGCTAGTCGAGCCCATCAAATAACCCGACTGGCCATTGTATGTTCACCCTGCATGAGTCATAACTGCTTGAACCTAGGGTACTGAACTTACCATTGTAAACCCTGTTAACCATGGTACCTTGATCCATGACGACTCATGAGCCGGGCATGGTGGTATGAGACACTATATTCTTGCTGTCGGCCTACACTGATCAGGCGACGAGTCCTTTGTAGTGACCGTGAGCGTATTCTGAGTCTACGGGAGGCGACGACCCTTCCGTAGCAGTAGAGTACAGTAGGCTTGTATTGATAAGGTGATGGGGGAGCGGTGCAACGAGTGCGAGCAACAGCCCTGGCAGCTCTTGCAACGACCTACAAAATATACATCGTATGAGATTACTAGGAGTGACGACCCTAGACAGGATCTTTGTTGGGATTGATATAAGGGAGGTACCTTAGTTTCCCAATCCTGCTGTTTGAATGGACTAATAACAACTCGAAAATCATATCACCATTACATTGCATGTGCCTGGAAGATGTGGAGCACTTTAGGGAGTGTGGCATGCCGCGGTCGTAAGATGGTGCCGTATGAGGGAGATCTTCGGTGAGGGTATACATCACGTCATGTCATATTGCATTAACAACAGTATTAGGATTATTTGATTTACTGCTTTACTATTGTCGCATGATTGATTTGAGAACATGTTAATCCTTGATCTATTATTCTACTGAGTTAGCTACTCACTCCCACGTTACGGGATGGTGTTTTCGGACACCCACCAGTCCCTATTATGATTGCAGATGATGGCGCGGCCTGTGAGACGGAGCTGGACTTGATGATGATGAGGAGGATTCCTCCTTTATGCGTGTTCTGATCGACGGGATTACATGGAGGTTGATTAGATGCCTTGACACTTGTCATTTTATATTTTCAGAGCACTCATGTATATGCTTTCTTTCTATTTTGAGGTATACATGTATATGTTCAACCTGGTAACATGTTCACACTCAAGAGACACACAACAGTTTATATATGTTATACATACTATCACAGTCTTCCGCTGGTTAATTTAACTGTCTCTGGAGTATGATATGCTGTTCTGGCGTAATCCCGCTCATGTTTCATACATTAACACAGACAACATTCAATCATACATATCTATGTTGCATAAATAACATTTTGGAACTCGAGAGTTGGGTTTTTACTCGACCCCCCGATTTTTGGGATGTTACAGATGGTATCAGAGCATGATTTGGATTGAACCGGGCCTGGGTTATGGTCACGCGACGTACGCTGTCACTTCCTTTGACTTAGGTGGGTGCGAGAAGGGTCTAGAAGCACTTCTAGGATCCCAGATTCGCCAATAGGCGAAGTCTATTCATTTCGATCCCGTGATCGAGTCCGTAGCGCATCTAGGGTCGCGTAAAGTAAGTCGAATAGCTCATAGGTTGTAGGTAAGTGGGTTGAGACGTTCTTTGAATGATTCTAAACCCGTAAATGTGAATCCTTGGGCCGTGGGACAGCCACGACCCCTGTATTCAATCGCCAGGGCTTAAAAATCCCGTTTCATCCAAAATCTTCAAAATTCTTCCTCTCACCACTCTAATCTTCAATTATTTCTTATTAATTTCATATTAGGCATCAATCCTAATGTGAAAATAACATAAAATCATACTTTCATAAAATGTTATAGTGAATAGTAAAATTTCATAAAAAATGGCCATAATGTCATTATAACTTCACTTTATTTAGTAACTAATGGGCTAGATGGATGTACTAGCTCCTTCTACCCCAAAATCATATGCTGCATGATAGGGTTTTGTATTCGGGATTGTAGGTTGACCCCGGAAAGCCCCGAACTCATGTTTGGGCCAATATAGGTCAAAATACAATGAACCAAGGTGGGGCCCATAGTTATTTGGGGTCCCTGGACCATGGGGGACCAGACCCATGTGGTCCCACCGTTCAGATCACCGGACGGTCGACGATGCCATCGCCGGTTCGGCGATGCATCGCCGCCCGGGGTGGCCCATTTGATGTGTACTTTGGGGTTTGGGGGTATTTTGGGTAATATACCCCCTACATGTAGTACTCGTCCATAGCAAACCCCAAAATCATGCATTTCCTTCACAAACAGCCCTTCTCATAGCTCCATTCTCATTTTCCAGCTGCTATCTCCAAAATTCGTGATTCCAAACCACCCCTAAATCCATCCTTGGCCAAAAACGACCACCCTCCATCAATCTATTTCAGTTTGCAGCCCTCCCTTTAACAGATTTCATCTTTTGGAGCTCTAAAAACCCCCAAATTGAGCTGAAATCGTGAGGTACTCCATTCCCCTTTTTCATTTTCATTTCTCCTTGAAAATACATCCTAGGGAAGCTTTAAGCATCCCTCTACAATGCCCTTTTTCAGTTTGGACAGCCACTTCTTCGTATTTTCTCCATTTTCCATGGCTTTCGTGGAAGCCATTTTAGGCCTTTTGTCACTCTCCACCATCCTATCTTTGATGGGTAAAAGAAAAACGGTAGCAGATGAGGCTGGGCCAAGTCGCCCTGCTCAATCGAGAAGACCGCGGGGCGGTGCCGCAAGTTCAAGCACCGCCACAGGTCCAGCTACAGCCCGAGAGTTCCATACAAAGCGAGATTTGGACCCCCATACTCAACTCGGGCGAGTGATTCTAGCTGAGATGCCTCACGGACAATACACTGATCACAAAGTGTTTTTTGAGGCGGACGTGGAAGGGCGACTGTTCAGCGAGTTCTTGTTGTTCGAGCGCATTAAAGCTGCGCATTGGGGTCCGATCTTTGAAGCTCGCGCTCGTACTAATGTGAGCACCGTTCGTGCCTTCTACGCTTGTATCCGGAATCCTACCTTGGAGCCATTGCAGTTTAAAATTTCTTTTGGTAGGGACAGGATGGCTACGATCGATGTGCGGCTGATTGTGCGGCTTCTGAACGTGCCTCTTGGTGATGTTCATCCTAGTGAGAAGAATCTGAGGAGTAGGCGTGAGCGAGATCACCATACCAGGTTCCTATGTGGTAAGTTAGTTCCATGGCAGCCTAATAATAGCCTCAAGGCGATGCATATGTCTGATGATTTGCGCCTGTTGCACCATATCTACACGTTCAATGTGTATCCCAGGTGGACGAATCGCATTGAGTGTACGCGCCTTATGGTTGATTTCCTGTATCTGGTGGCCCAGGGAGAGAATGTGTGTATGGCCACTTTCATCTTGCGACAGATAATCCTCATAGCCAAGTCAAGAAGAAAGTCCGAATCGCTTCCTTTTGGCCGACTGATATGCAAGATCGCGCTTGAGTTTGCTTACAGACTTGGGCCGAAATTGCCAGTTTCCATTCATAGCATTGATGAGTCGACTATGGTCAAGATGAAGATTGGGTCTCAGTATCGTGAGAATCAGCTTGAGGAGGATAGCGAGGATGACTTTGATGATGAAGAGGATGCAAGTGAGGGAGAACCTGGAGCAGAAGTTCAGGAAGAAGTCCAGGAAGAGGCAGAAGAGGAGGCTCAGGATACAGATGAGAGCCCTCCTCCTTCTGCGCAGGCTACTAGCGATGATCGCATTACCCGGATTGAGGAGAGCCAGATCGCCTTACGAAGGGAAGTGCAGGAACTTCGTGCTGAAGTCGAGGATGCCAAGGCCGTTACGAAGTGGAAATTCAGCAAGGTGACTCGCACCTTGAAGGCGATCCTATGTTTCTTGCAGGATAAGGGTGCTCCTCCTCCGTCACCCGACTCAGACTAGCGAGATCTATGATGTTGTTATTAGTAGTTAGTCGTTTCCTACTTTATGTTGTGTAAGCCTGATAAGGCTAGTAGTTTGCTTATGTTGCTGTAGTAGCTGACTGACTTAGCTCCCATGTACTTCTCGTCATGATACTTGTAGGGAGATATCCCTTGTATTATGACAATTTTGGTTTAATGAAATGTATGATGTTTTTCGGCTTGATATGTGAATGTTTGTGTTGAGGTTTGGGCTTAATAAAGCCTAATTTGGTTAGATGGAATGTATGCCGTTCCGTTCGCTGTAAGGTATTGTCCCTAGATTGGGAATATTGTAACTCCCGGGACTCAGCGTACAAATTAAATTTTTATCCCACCCCACCCTTCTACCAAGCATACCACTTCCAATCCCGCCATAGGACTAGGAATGCGGTTCCATTTAATACAACTAAATGCTACTGGCCACATAGACCCTTGGCGTTTTGGACCTAGTGTTAGCACTCCTAGATTTGAAGGATCTGACGATATAGGAAATCTAATTCTATTTAGATAAACTTGACTCTAAGCAATAGAACAATTCCCTGTAGTAGAAATGGTATGGAACCATGTACCGTGTAAACTTAGGCTTTAGATTATAGCTACTGAGTTACGGACTAGCCTACTAGTTACATTAAGTAATATAAAGCCTGTATATGCTAAGGAATTGAAGGTTAGATTTGGTTGAAGTAGAACCTTATTCCTTCGATAGATCCCCTTATGACTTATAGACTTCCGTTGTTGCCCATAGGAAGGAACCATTCACTCTCAGGGAACATTTATAAATCCCTCAGATTGAACTTAGTATGTACTAGCATGCCCCTTAGAATTGCCTTCCCCAAGGGCTTATTGCATTCGGGAACGCGGAATAAAGGAAATGCAATTATCAGCGAAGTATTCGCGGTTTGAATCGACTTCTTAATCCTAGTGGTTACCACTAAATCCAATGCTCTGATCAAGCAGAAGATCGGCATCGACTAGGATTGAGGACTGATACAACAACTTTTCTGTCATCGCGGGGCAGAAGGTTTGTCTATCCGGCTCAGACCCATTACACAACTATTCTTCCGTGTTGGCCTGACCACCTACAACCACAAGTTATTACTTTGCCCTTGGTAAATGTTAAGGACTTCAAGCCAGTAGAGGATTCGACATCTTACCACCAACTCATACCTGCCCCTGAACTTAACCACAATAGAGATTAGGCTCATCTCTATGATCATAGGTACCAATGCCATAGAACGCATCATTAGCAAGGAAAACCATGTAGAGAAAGGTTGTTTCCATTTTAGGTTAAGGATAGCCCCTAAGTTGCGCCTCGTTCCGATATACGGATCGATGCAACGATTCTTCAACCTTAAGTAAAACCAAGTTTTAAGGGGGGTAGAACGAATTAAGTCCAATCCAGTTAGCTTAGTCAACGCTACCGTTCGATCAGAGTGGCGCAGCGGAAGCGTGGTTAGGCTCTTCCCCACTGGCCCAAGATCGAAACATTTAATTTAGGTTATATGTACGGTTAGGTTATTAAATAGGATTTGAACCTTCCTTAGAAAAAGCACTCCTTACCCTTCGCCAATTTTGGGGACGAAATTGTGTTTTAAGGGGGGTAGATTGTAACACCCCGAAATTTGGCTAATTTAGGATTTGACGTCCTTAGGCAATGGGTTAATTAAAACACCTGAAAAATCGCTCAGAACCCAATTCCATAGCCAAAGAAACCACTTAGGATTAATTCCTTTAGAAACTAAGCATAAGTTAGCTAGCGCAACGTTGGAGTAGCTGGGAAACAATCCCTGATCACTTTAAATACGTTCTACAAGACCCAAATCGAGTAGAACGTATGACTCTATAATACTCTATAACCTTGGATCAAACTCTAAGCCGGTTTGTTCTCTGGACCACTTTGAAATTTTGTATTGGATTTAGACCGTGCGTCGAAAGTCCGATACCTGCTATCTTAGACCATTAGGACCGCATAGCTGGACTTGACAATCATTTCGAAAATCAAGTCCAACCGATAATCACAGGCTATTTCATTGAGCCCGGACTGAAGAGAGTGCGAATAGGGACAGATTTGGAATTTAAAATTCAAATCTGGCACAGACTTGACGTGTCAGTATTAAGCATTATGACCTTCAAAATTCAGCTAAATTACACCCTCGGATCAGGAAAAATTTCTATTTCATATCATGAGATTTGTAAGCCTGATCTACGTGCGGTGACCGCTAAACTGAAACTGGACCGCCACGTGCGATCTGCGAACCCTGCCGGACTGAAAACTTGATTTGTTCTAGATCCAGTATGCATGAGCTTAAGTCCGACCGCATTCAGCCAGGGGACCACCAGAAATGTCCTTTTGGACTGAAACAACCCCGATTTGGTTACCCCTCAAGTGAAACTTGTTCCTGAGCCTATTTCGGGCAAGTTTGGGCTTATAAAAAGGGTTGAAACCCTCACTCCTCTCTCCCATCCGAATTTGCAAAAAAGTCCTAGATTCGGAGAGAGAAAATGTGAGAGTTTGTGAGAGAGTAGGAGAGAATTTCTTGCTGCTCGTGCCACCTGCTGCAAGTGCCTAAGCAACACACTCCGATCACCTGGCTGTGATTTCTCTGCATTTTCAGGTAAGAAAATACCCTAGAAGTTGCTGATTTGAGGTTACCTTGGATTCATAGCTTGTTAACCAATAGATCTTGTAAAACAGGTCCTCTATTTGCCGTAGACGAAGCGTATACGCTCCGTTCGAAACGACACGTTTATAAGAGACAAGGTGCGGATTTTAGACGCTTTGATTGACTATTTCCAAAGCTTTCAATGTCGTTTAATAGTAGATTATCGACGGTAACGCCGTTTGACATGTACAACATGCTGTCCGTTTCCTGTTTCGTAAACCGACGGAGAATATGAGATTTAGGGCATTTTAGTCAATTATAGGAAGTACTGATTTCATTCATATTTTGCTGATGTGATTGACATGGTTTATTGTCGCATTAGAATGTTAGGAATACGTGCATAATTAGTTTGGCGAAGAGATTCGCCTAAATGCGCACTTCGGGTCGACATACTATATGTAGACTTAAGTGTGTAGTGTAAGTGTTTGTATAAATGCCTGTATTAGTATGTATTGAATTAAATGATGTTATGGATTAGTTTGAGATTGGTTTCTTAATTAATATGCTGGTGTAAATGGTTTCCTACATGTTAGGCATATGCATGATTTCATTATATGAATGAAATGCATGTGCTTGATGATTCACTTAAGTTGTATGTTATAACATGTGCTTGATGATTTCATTATGATTTAGTTTGAGATTGAATTCTCAATTAATTTGCTGATGGAAATGATTTCCTTTATGTTGGCGATATGCATAATTTCATTATATGTATGAAAGGCATGTATCAGGTGATTTGCTTAAGTTGTATGTTACAACATGTGTTAACATGCTCATATGGTTGTATTTCATTTCCAATACTTTCACATGCTTTGCCGAAGTGATTCCACATGTTTGGGACTATACTTAGTCCAGGCAGTCGGTAACCGAGCGAATTCGTGGTTACTTATCTTCGCCATGAACGACGCGTCGATGAACGCGAGCCGTGTTTTGGAGTTGGCGGCAGTGGTTAGGCCACGCAAATGGTTTTACGCACTTCATGTCATTCGACTTGAGATGCGATCGCGCTAGTCGAGCCCGTCAAGTAGCCCGACTGGCCGTCGTATGTTCACCCTGCATGAGTCATAACTGCTTGAACCTAGGGTACTGAACTTACCATTGTAAACCCTGTTAACCATGGTACCTTGATCCACGAAGACTCATGAGCCGGGCATGGTGGTATGGGACACCGTGGTCGAGCTGTCGGCCTACGCTGGGGCCACAAACCTCCCCATAGTGACCAGTGAGCACCTAGTCTCGTGAGCAGATTATGGTGGTATGAGACACTATATTCTTGCTGTCGGCCTACACTGATCAGGCGACGAGTCCTTTGTAGTGACCGCAAGCGTATTCTGAGTCTACGGGAGGCGACGACCCTTCCGTAGCAGTAGAGTACAGTAGGCCTGTATTGATAAGGTGATGGGGGAGCGGTGCAACGAGTGCGAGCAACAGCCCCCAGTGACCTACAAAATATACATCGTATGAGATTACTAGGAGTGACGACCCTAGACAGGATCTGTGTTGGGATTGATATAAGGGAGGTACCTTAGTTTTCCAATCCTGCTGTTTCATACATTAACACAGACAACATTCAATTATACATATCTATGTTACATAAATAACATTTTAGAACTCAGGAGTTGGGTTTTTACTCGACCCCCTGATTTTCGGGATGTTACACCTTAGTTTCCCAATCCTGCTGTTTGAATGGACTAATAACAACTCAAAAATCATATCACCATACCATTCCATGTGCATGGAAGATGTGAAGCACTTGAGGGTCGATTGCATGCCGCGGTCGTAAGATGGTTCCGTGTGAGGGAGATCGTCGGTGAGGGCATACATCACGTCATGTCATATTGCATTAATAACAGTATTAGGATTGTCTGATTTACTGCTTTACTATTATCGCATGATTGATTTGTGAACATGCTAATCTTTGCTCTCTTATCCCACTGAGTTGATCACTCACTCCCACGTTACGGGATGGTGTTTCCGGACACCCACCAGTCCCTATTGTGATTGTAGATGATGGCGCGGCCTACGAGGCGGAGCTAGACTTGATGATGATGAGGAGGATTCCTCCTTTATGCGTGTTCTGATTGACGGGATTACAGGGAGGTTGATTAGATGCCTTGACACTTGTCATTTTATATTTTTAGCGCACTCATGTATATTCGTTTTGTCTACTTTTGGAGTATACATGTATGTATATAACCTGGTAACATGTTCACACTCTGGAGACATATAACAGTTTATATATGTTATACATACTATCACAGTCTTCCGCTTGCTAATTTAACGGTCTCTAGAGTATGATATGATGTTTCGGATAAATCCAACTCATGTTTAATGCATTAACACAGACAACATTCAATCATACATATCTATGTTGCATAAATAACATTTTGGAACTCGGGAGTTGGGTTTTTACTTGACCCCCTGATTTTTGAGATGTTACAAATTACTTCACTTATAGTCCTAAAAAGAAGTTCGACTCACCGACCATACTAATTTCAAATTCAGATTTCATGGATCGGCAAAGCTATGGGTAGTATCTTCACATGTAGAACTAAAGACTATGTCATCCACATAGATCTGGGCAATAAGCAATGAATTCTCTTTCTTTTGAGTGAATAGTGTTTTATCTACACTACCCCTACAGAATTTATGGTCTAAAAGAAATTACGTTAAACGTTCATACCAAGCACGTGGTGCTTGTTTGAGGCCATAATGTGCTTTGCTTAACCGAAAGACATGTTAAGGATACTTAGGGTTTGAAAATCCCTTAGGTTGTTCTACATAAACTTCTTCATCAAGTACTTCATGGAGAAATGCACTTTTCACATCCGTTTGAAATAGTTTGAATTTTAACGCACATGCAATAGACATGAGAATCCTGATTAACTTAAGGCGAGCTATAGGAGCAAATGTTTCATCAAAGTCAATGCCTTCTATCTGTGAGTATCCTTGTGCTACCAATCTTGATTTATTTCTAATCACATTGCCAGATTTATCAGATTTTTTCTTGAAGATCCATTTGGTTCCAATGATATTTGTATCAAGTAGTCTGGGAGCCAGTTGTCATACCTCATTTCTCTGAAATTATTAAAGTTCTTCTTGCATAACATTTATCTAATATTCATCTTGAAGAGCTTCCACAATATTCTTAGGCTCAATCTTTGAGGTGAAGAAAAAGTGACTATAAATACTTTCTATCTGACGTCGAGTTCTTACACCATCATTAAGATCTCTAATGATTTGATTTAGAGGGTAATCCTTAATGATGGGTATGTTAGACGATGGTTAAGGTCCATTAGATGTGGAAATTTTGTTATCTGATTTACCTAGAATGCATGAATCCACATCATCTTCTAATTCATTCAAGGGACTTTCTTCTTCATGGAGTCGGTCATCAACCACTACATTAATAGATTCTTAAATGGTGAAGGTCCTTAGATTGTATACTCTATAGGAACGACTATTCAAGGCATACCCTAGAAAGATGCCTTCATCACTGTTAGACTTAAACTTTTCTAGGTGATCTTTGTCTTTCAGAATATAACATTTACTACTAAAACACGAAAGTATTTCATACTAGGTTATTTTCTATACCATAGCTCAATGGTGATTTGTTTAAACCTACTCTCAGATACACTCTATTTATTATGTAGCAGGTGGTATTTACTACTTCAGCCCAAAAGCTTTTGGCCATATCCTTTCCATTTAGCATATCTGAGCCCATTTCCTGCAGTACTCGATTCTTTCTTTCAACAAATCTATTTTACTGTGGAGTTTTTGGGGCTGAGAATTCATGGCAAATTCCTTTCTCATCACAATATTTTTGAAATCGCTCATTTTCAAATTCACCACCATGATCACTCCTGATACGATTTATGCAGTGTCCTTTCTCATTTTGAAAATATAATTACAAATTCATCAAAAGCATCAGATTTTTCTTGAAGAAAGGCAACCCAAGTAAATTTGAAGTAGTCATCTACCACCACCAAGAAGTATCTTTTTCAGTCATGGCTTTCAACTTTGGTAGGACCCACTAGGTCCATGTGTAGCAAATCCAATGGCTTTGATGTTGCTATGTGGTTGTTTTTTCGTGTCTGACTTTTATCTGTTTGCCCTTTAGACAGTCCTCACATACAATCTTTTCTTCCTTTCTAATCTTGGGAAGTCCTTTTACCAAATTCCTCAAACTTAACTTGGCTAAGTTTCGATAGTGAACATGTCCTAGCCTTTGGTATCATAGTTTGGACTCTCTTTTCACAACCATATGACATTTAGTGGACAATACATTCTCATTACTACTTTCAATAACGTAGCGGTTATCACTTGTGCGTAAATCTTTCATGATATATTTTCCTATATGATCTGAGATTCCACACACATCTTTTGAGAAGCTGACCAAGTGTTCTTTGTCGCAGATTTATGAGATACTAAGGAAATTATGTTTTAGAGCTTCCACACAATGAACATTTTTAATTTTGGGGATTCTTAGTCCCACTTGCCCAATTATTTTGGCAGAGCTCCCATCTCCAGATGTGACCAACTCACCATTAAATTCTTAGTAGTCACAGAAGTGAGTTTGGTCACCAGTCATGGGTCTAGAGCACCCACTATCAAGATACCACTTGGAGCTATTACTAGCCTTAAGAGTAGTATGAATTACTAGACATTTTTTCTGATTGTTTTTATTATTGGTAAGGCTTAGTAAATTGAGAGATTCAAAATATAGTTGATTTTGATCATTTGTAGTGATATTAACTACTTCCTCTAGTCCTACATTTTTTTTCACGATTCCCAACTTCAGTCAAGATCACTCTCTAGGCAGTTAAGCCTTAAAGAGAGACCCGCTCTAATACCAATTGAAATTGCGATGAGGACCACTTTAGTTGAAGTAGAAATAGCTCAAGGTGTCTTGGAGGGGGGGTGAATAGGACTTTAAAAAATTATATGCCTTATTTTAAATCCTATTACTTTAATCTATATTTAATATGTAACTATCAAGATATCCCCAATTTAACTCTAATGGCTTTTAAGCCAAGTAGATGGTCCAATCACAAGACTATTCAATATTAAGCATGATTCAACATATAGTCCAAGATGGAAGGGAAGTGTGAATGTGTGTGTGATGTGATTCTAATCAAGGCATTCATATTATCAAGCTTGCATGTAAAAGATTAACATAATGAAAGATCAAGCAAGAATTAATCCCAAACATAATCATTTATAGTTATTCAGCTATATACCTACTCCACTCCCAGCGGACGCACTCATCCCACGAGTGTACCAGATTTCACTAACGAAGATTTCAAATTAGGTTCACCTCAAACTGTTACAATCTACACAAGGTTGACTCTAGGACTTACATAAGGTACCTAAAACGTGCCTACACAAGACACAAGTTTACGCCCTACACAAGAGTAGAGGTCAACATGAAGCACCTAAGTTTTATGTGTAAGTGCTATGATTTCATATCCCTTTGGTTGTCAAATTTTGTATTGCCAAAACCTATATCTATGTCTTGTATATCTTGTGTTTTATGTTTGAAGACTATTCATTGCAATCAAGACATCGCATTTCAAGACAAGATCTTAAATGAAGAAAGTTTTCAAGATATGGATGAAGAATTCAAGAATTGAAGTCTTCAAGTTTGCATGTTCAAGATTCAATCAAGTTTAAGTATATTAGAAGACTTTGTCAAGTCAAGATCAAGCTCAAGAAGGCCTACTACAAGTTTTGTATATTCTCAAGCTTCTCTTAAGGGTCATCTGAGTGTTCATACTTTCAAGTCCATCTCACTTTTAAGGTTTGTTTGACCTTAGATTGACCTTAGGATGAGCTTTACAGTAGGTCATTCTGGATACATAATTCATATATTTTAATATGCTTATTTGGGGTGTTCTAAGACCAGTCCTAGGGACTTCAAGACCAGTCCTAGCTCTGCTACGACCAGTCTTAAGTTTTTTAGGACCAGTCCTAGGTTGTTGAAGATTTTTGGATCTTTCTGGCTGTCCTACGACCAGTCCTGTGAGTTCCACGACTCATCCTTCGACCGGTCGTAGCCTACGACTCAAACTCCAGCAACTAATTTTGGGGTCCTACGACCGGTCGTAGGTGTCCCATGATCAGTCGTAGACCACCCAGGAGCAGTCGTGGAACAAAAAATCTAATCCTGCGGAAATCTTTGGAGCTACGACCAGTCCTAGGATCCCAAGACCAGTCGTAGATGGGATTTTTCAGGCTATAAATAGAGCATGAATTTCAGAGTTTTAGTAATTCAATTCAATTCTATTCAAGCAATCTTTAGGCTATTCTCTGAGATAAGTTTCTTTTTATTTTAAGCTACTTTGTGCTTATTTAATATTCCTTTTGCTAGCTTATTTTTATTTGATTTTGATCTACATTCCCATCTTATTAGAAAAGGAAAATTTTTGATATTCCTTCTTCTTGGATTCAAAATCAAATAGAACTAGCCCTTTTGATTTAAAATCAATTAGACTTAAAACCATTCTTAAAGTGAGTATTGGACTTTGAACGTTGAATCAAACTTCTTCTCTGATTGGTTCTACCGAGCTTCTTCAAAAGGTGATTCAGGTATTTTACATTTTTATAATTTACTTTCTCTGGTTTTTGTTTGAGATTCGCCAGAAAAATCTCATTGTATTCGTTATCTGAGGAGAGCCAGAAAACTCAGATTATGAGGTTTTTGGATTGTGTAAGCCCGAGATCAAAGACAAAATTGTGAAGGTTTTAGGTGAACCTGTGAAACCTATTTTGATAGTGCATGCTAATATCCCCTGTGTGAGGATATTAGGAGTGGAGTAGCAATCTGTGTGGCTGTTGGATAACAGTTGGTGTACACACAGGTGAACCACTATATGTCGTTGTGTTGTGGATGTGTTTTACTCTTTCATTCTTTTATTCATTCTGTTTTGTGGAGAGTGTTTGTGGATGAATGTTGTAATCACTTCAAGAAAGTGTGGATGAATGTTGTAATAACTTAGGATTTATTTTCTACAAGTTATTTTGATTTCCTTGCTTATTATTCCTCATTGGGTTGTGATACTAAGGACGTTCTAGAAATAAGGTTGTCATACCTTAAACCTTTGGCTTTTGGTGTAAGGTTGTCCTTAGATTTGATAAAGTATCAATCTCTTTATTTAGGCTACTTTATATTCAGCATTGTGCTTTATTTCTTTTATTATTCCACTGTTATTAGTTTTATTTGGCATTGCCCTATTCACCCCCCCTCTAGGGCATATAGCTAGGCCCTTTCATTATGCCCTACACAAGAGCAAAGGATCCACACAAGGAACCTCCATTTTAGGCCACACAGGCTAAGGATCCACACAAGGAACCTATGTTTGGGATACACAGGCCATGGACCTACACAAAGGACCTAAGTTTATGCCCTACACAAGTGCAAGGGTTAACACATAGCATAAAATGTACTCCCCGTTGGAGGCCGCCTATGAGGACTTATAAGGGGTGAGATGTACCTGTGACCTAATCTTACACAAGGAATGATCAATAGGGTCTATGGACTCTAATGACTTACAGATAAGTAGATGAGCCCCATTAAGTACGTTGATGAAGATCTCCTCTTTGATGATGAAGATTCTTCAACTCCCTTGATCCGCAACATTGATGATGTTCTAATAAAGGTGACGGATTGGGTCAAGGTTATGTTGGAATCCTACTCTAATAAATGTTTTTCTATTTTAGAGGAGTGATTCTAAGCATTCAAGTATTCAAGGTATCTCAGCTCAATGATTTGCCATTAAGATAGCATCTGGATGATCCTTGAATGGGGAAGTTCATTCCTCAATCCACTCTATTGGATATCAATGATGAAGGTGGATTGAAGGATGAACTTCTATGTGAAAATGAGCTCAAGGTAGGTGATATGCAATTACTCTCTCAAAGCTCTCTTTATTTTTATCTGTATAACAACTAAGAACAAGCTCACCTTATATAGCCAAAAAATTCTAAAAGAAATAAAATAGTCATTTTTTTTACAGAGTTCGATGTCATCGAACTGGATTTAATGTCATCGAACGTATACTTTTGATGACATCAAATGTCAGTTCGATGATAGGAATTCAACTGACAAGACTGAAACTTTTTGACAGAAGCTTGATGATATCGAACCTGCTTCGATGGCATCGACATTTGAACTCCAATGTAATCGAACCAAGGTTTGATTCCTCGACAATGTATACAAAGGAGCTTGCTGGACACAAATAGGTTGGCTTCAATGTCATCAAGCCTACTTCGATGTCATCGAATTTCAAATATCGATGACATCAAAACCTAGTTCGATACATCATTTTTTTTCAGAAGATTTTCCTTGAGAGTTTGCTAGACATTCCTTTGTCCGAAATCGATGTCATCGACCTACATTCGATATGATCGAGATTTGAATTTCGATGTTATCGATGGTAGCTTGATTCCTTAAACATATCCAGATGATTTTCCTATTAAGCTTGCTGGACATAACTTGTTTGAATTCAATGACATTGAAGCTCCCTCGATGTCATCGGGATTTGAATTACAATGACATCAAGGCTTATTTCGAGTTATCGACGAAATTCTTGATTTACCTTTGAAGCTTGCTGAACACAGACTAATCTATATTCGATGACATCGAACCTTGCTCAATGTCATCAGAATTTGAATTCTAATGTCATCGAAGATCGGTGGATTTATTGAGATTATAGTCCAAATATCATGTTGGTTGCTGGACATAAAAGACCTCAATTCGATGTCATCGAGGATGAATCGATGTCATAAAAAACAAGTGTTCGATGTCATCGATGTAAGCTCGATACATCAAAGAAAGCTGAAAGCTTAGAGAATTTTCCTGTTTGCAAACTTATTTTTCATACATATATTCCTATGTTGTTTGAAGCTTTTTAAGGATTTATATACGTGGGTGTTTTGGGACATGGGATATGAGGCTAAGTTTACCTTTGATGAGTTTGAAGCACAAATCCAATTGAGGTACATACTTGTATGATCTTTATATGGGGCTCACTTGTCATACCAACTCAACTCTCATGTTAATTGACAAACTAGGGCACTTTCAATCTCCCCAATTGTCAATTACGTGACAAAACAAAAACATACCTAGAACAATGTCCTAAATTATGTGTACATGAACTTTACACAATTTTATAAAGATACTATGGAGTTCACACACAATCTTGATTCAAGTAGTCGATCCCCTTTCTTGCAGCTGCTCCCCCTATCACTTGTATCACCATGCTTAAAATTCATACACACAATTGTTCTCATGATGGGATTTGTTCTCCCCTTTTTTTTTCAGTCATTGGCAAAGATTAGTATATACATATAGCAGATTTGACTGAAGTTTGAACTTGAGGAACATGGGAGAATCAAAGTAATCATATTTCCAAAAATGCATAGGGAGATAATAGAGTATTCAACATTTCGAAGAGCACATTTGCATTTAAATTTAAGGTGTTGAAGTCATCAATGAACACTTGCAATTAAACATTTTCACGAGCATGCAATAAACAGCAGTCAGCCTCTCATCATGTTATATATAGCATTTAACCCATAAACACTCAATATTAAGCTCACAAAAAAAAAATATCATTCATCCATATGAGCATTCAAAAGAACTGCCCAAGCTTGGCAGAATTGAACTTTTAAAGCATACAAAAATCTAGCCCATCCATGGGCACATAAACAATATTCTCCTCATCTAGAGACAGTTTAGACAATCAAGCCAGAATATTCTTCCCAACCACGGGTTAGATAACCAAAACACAACCATCATTTGGCCCATTCAGTTTATATCGACAACAAAAGGAAATTTTTAACCACATTGCCCATTCATGGGCAATTCATACCGAGCACTAGTACAACAACTAAGGTGCTCGAATCTCTTCGTCTATCAGTGAGTCAATAACTTGTTGTTGAGAGTGCTGAAGTTCAACTATTTTATCCTCGATCACAGTCGGGCGATTCTAGCAGTTGTCAAGATGTTTGTCAATATCAGCTTATCCATTCAGCAGATGTCATTTGATTTTGTGATGTCGGCGATTGGTACTGACTCTGGGCTGTGAAGTGGCGTTCGATTACAGTCCCATGGCATTGTCGGATTTGGGCGTTGAATGTTTTTTGTGCCATGAGTTGGAGGAGGACTACCTGATTGACAATAGGTGGTTAGATATAACTGCTGAAGTGCATCATCATGGAACCATAACTCTAGTTATATTTCATTTGATGTTGGTGGTAAGCCCATAAAATGTGTTATCTTGCGTATAAGAGTTGGGAATGGAAGTGTATTAAGATGTTCCCCTTTAACTATACGAGTCAATTGCCCTAGAATTAGGGTCGATAGGCACACTGAGACCTCTTAATATATGTCATACAAGACATTGAGCATGAAAGGGGTGAGATTACTTCCCTTTATGTCACATGGATACACATTTGCACCAAAGATACTGTGGAGAATCTTAGAGGTGGTTCCAAGATAGTTGACATGCAGAATATTTTCCTCATTTCTAAGAATAGAGGTACCTTGGCACAATGCACACGTTATTTCCCCCTATACTCCTAACCCATTCAAATTTCACTCAGTGACAGGGATTCGTGTCACTTCGATGTTTAGGAGACGACCAAGTATCACTAGATTAATAAGTTTTGTTTGATGCATGAACTCCAAGCGGATACATGGTGGATTGTCACGAATAATGTGGCAGCTATTGAAGAATTGATGAATTAACTCATATTAGTAGGGACCACCAAGATTCGGTATATTCTTCCACCATATTGTCTTTAACACGAGATCTACTCCATATGGATCAATAGCACTATTGAGGACAATACGCTTTGCTATCATGATTTGCTCCCAATCCGAATGAGTAGGTGGAGAACTACCGGCTACCTGTTTGTTACTCTTATATTTCTTTATTTTTGAAGATTTAGTGCAAGGAAGAACCTTACCTATGCCTTTCACCATCTATCCTTTCGTAGTTGAGAAGTATATTTAAGGAAGAGGGAATGGAGAAGAGCAAAATCCAGAGAAACAAATTCTGAAAATTTTTATTCTTTTGTTCTCCTTTTATAGTGGAGATCATCGATGACAATAAAATTGACTAGATGTCATCGAATTCAGGCTCATAATGATATTGAAGACTGTGTTGATAACTATTGGAAAGGACCAGCGATTATTTCTGATATTTAGACCTTATCTTCCCAAGAGCCTCCGATGATATCGAAACTAACTTGATATCATCGAACATGTTAAAGTTTTGGAATTAACTTTATCTCCCTTGACACACAAGAAATGGTTAGTACATTGGAATATGCCTATATTGTATATGTACTTTTAACCCCCCATAAAAAATTGAGGACCTTAATCCTCAGATGTGCCTATTCAGTTTATTCTAATTGAGTTTTCTATCAATTTTCGCATAATCCAATTGATTTTTGAAGATCACTAAACCTATTTGCATGTAAGGGGCTTTGTTAGGATATCAGGCAGTTATTTTTCTATAGACATATAGTCCAACACAATGATCTTGTCTTTAACAAAATGATGTCGAATGTCAATATGCTTAGTCCTTGAATGTTGAATAGGATTTTTTAAAATGTTGATGGCACTAGTGTTGTCATAAAAGAGAGTCATCGTGGGTTGCTAAATCCCATAATCCAGCAACATTTGTTTCATCTAGAGGAGTTGTGCACAGCAACTGCCTGTAGTGATGTATTCGGCCTCGACAGTGGACAATGATATCGAATTTTGTTTCTTGCTCTGCCAAGATACCAAACAATTTCTGATATAGAAACAGCCGCCACTAGTTAATTTGCGTTCATCTAAATTTCTAGCCCAATCAGCATATGAATACACAGCAATGATGGTAGATGTTTCAAATGGATACCATAGTCTGAAAGTGGTTGTTGCAGCCACATATTTGATGATTCTTTTAATTGTTGTTAGGTGTGATTCATTAGGATTAGCCTGATATTACGCACATGCTCCCACTCTAAATGATATATCTAGATGACTTGCTGTGAGATATAGTAGACTTCCTATCATGCTTCGGTACAGGTGTCGATTCACACTCTTGCCATTTATATCTTTGGAGAGTTTGAGTGTGGTGATCATGGGAGTATGATAGGTACGGCTAGATTCAAGTCCAAATCTTTTAACTAAGTTCTTTACATACTTGGTCTAACACACAAAAATTCCATTGTGCAATTGCTTCACTTGTAGTCCTAAAAAGAAGTTCAACTCACTGACCATACTCTTTTTAAATTCAAATTTCATAAGATCGGTGAAGCTATGAGCAGTATCTTCACATGTAGAACCAAAGAATATGTCATCCACATAGATTTTGGCAATGAGCAATGAATTCTGTCTTTTGTGTGAATAGTATTTTATCTACACTGCCCCTACAAAATTTATGGTCCAAAAAAAATTACGTTAAATGTTTGTACTAAGCACGTGCGACCCTAAGTCGCATCCCGTATATCTGAGTCGACTCGACTCGAGACTTGTACCCTAGCGACCGTGTTGTCGTCACATCACCAATGCAGCATCTCGAGCGCCGATGCGATACCTAGGCCAAGAGTTATGGGTCCGCGTATATTTCGAAGAAACACTGCGCATTGCGAATCTTGAGTGAATCTCTACCCAATCTATCACATCAATCAATCAAGTACAAGCAAGTACTCAACCCATACCTAGCCCATCCCACTCTTACATAAGCCATCCCCAAAGTCAACTCTCTCTCTCCACCCATCCCTTTCTTACACCACACCATCCCTCTCTCTCATCCATCCCATCACCTTCTCTCTCCTTCTCATTCTCTCTACCATTCCAAGTAACCAGGAGACAAAAATCCTATGGAGAGAAAAGATTAAGGCCCATTTCATACCTCATCATCTCAACATCCAACCCTTTAAACTTCTTCATCCATCATCAAAGAAAGAGCTTAGGAGCTTATCATTCCAAGGAGCCAAGAAGGATTGAAATTGGTGGGTGTTCATAGCACTAGATCTTGATTTTTCATTTAGGGCCCACATGATTTGGGACCCATCTTGATGCATGCATTATATCATAGAAGGGAGCTCACAATGGCGGAGCTCCCTCCATCACTGCTCATCTCTCTCTCTCTCTCTCTCTCTCTCTCTCTCTCTCTCTCCCCACCTTATCTTGTGGCCCACTTAATGTACATGAGAGGACTCAGACTGTCCAACAGCAAGGATGCCCTGCTGTCCAAGCTGTTGGATGTCCAACAGTCCCACAGGCTGTGATGAAGGGAATAACGCACATGGGCATGGTCCTAGGGCCATGTGACTCACCCTAATGGACCCCACTTGAATGTATATGATCTATGTCCACACCATCCATCCATTTTGGCCAGATCTCGGGTGCACCTTGGTGACATGCCCCATCTAGGGTCATCTATTCATTAGGCATCTAGCGCCCTGGACGAAGAAAAAAATACAAACATCAACTTTTCAAAAAAAGGGTTGGTGGGTCTCACACGTGTGGACCTACCTTTAATGAATGTATATCATCCCTACCATCCACATGTGACGGTGGGTCAATTGCAGCACATTGCTACATTAGTGCCAGCAGGTTCTGTGGGCCTGATCTTAAGGTATGCATTATATATAAACCATTCATCTGATAGGGTGTGGACCCCCCCCCCCCCCCCCCCCCCCCCCCACACACACACACGTGTGGTGCCACTTGATGAGATCCACACCGTCCAAACCCTGGACAGTGGGTCCACGTAGATGGAAGTTGTTGTATTACTGTCAGCAAGTTCTGTGGGTTCAATTATGATGTATGGGTCTTATCCACACCATTAAGATGGTTGGACGGTGGGACCCACCATTTATGTATATGTTCAATATCCACACCATCTATCAAGTGAACCACACTATAAAACTAGTGAAAGATTGAACGTCTACCATTAAAACCCGTTTGGGGTCATAGAAGTTCTAGATCAGTATAGAATTTGTTTTCCCTCTTAATTCAGGTCTTTGTGACCTTGTGAACAGATTTGATGGAAAATAAACGTTATGGTGGGCCCCTATCATGATGATGTCTTGTACATCACATTGTCCATCGCTGGACGGTGCTATGTGGGCACACCATGATGTATGTATTTTATGTTCACACTGTCCATCTGCCTGGCCCACCTAATGTATGTATTTCATCCCTATTATCCACGTGGGACCCAGGTGATGTAAGTGTTTTTATCAGCACCATCTGGACCGCTAGATGTGCGGCCCACGTGATGTAGGTGTTGTACACCCATGATGTTTATCTAGTGGGCCCATTTGGAATGTTCAGGGCTCACCCCAATATGATGTAATTATGGCCATTGATGAGGCCCAATATGATGTTTTTATGGCCCATTAATGAGGCCCAATATGATGTATTTGTGGCACATTGATATGGCCCAGTATGATGTATTTACTGCCCATTTGGTGAGGCCCAATATGATGTATATGAGACCAATATGATGAGGCTGATGTGATGTATATTGGCACATATGATGAGACTTGATGTGATGTATGAAAGGCCCATGGATGTGGCTCATTGTAATGTATTTGAGACCCATGGGACGTGGCCCATTGTGATATATTTGAGGCCATGGGATGTGGCTCAATACGATGTATATGAGGCCCTTGTATGAGGCCCAATGTGATGCATGTGAGGCCCATGGTGAGGCCCAATCCGATGTATGTGAGGCCCTTGTGTGAGGCCCAAAGCGATGTATATGAGGACCGATGTGATGTGTGATTCCACCATGATGATGTAATGATGTTTATGATGGGTCATGCCCTGGGAGCGATGATGGTTTGATGTCCACATTATAAGAGCAATGATGGTTAAATGTCCACATTGTAACTCTCCCTAGGGCCCATTGTTAGGCCCATTCTCACCTCCCCTTAGTGGACCAACCCAATCTGTTGGGCCCCCATGATCGTTAGGCCCATTCTTGATATGGGTAGGTCGTCTAGGCCCATCCTTAATACGAGGAGAGTAGATCAATATCATATAACACTCTTAGTATAGCTTCATAATTCATGCCCATGCACATCATATGTATGTTTGATATACGTAATGATTGATCATAGCACATGCAATTAGGCAGATTATTATGGGACTCCTTGATAGTAGGAGTTACCCACATGAGCACTAAGTATGTGCAGGATTGCTGCATGACCGGATAGTATGATTCATGCATCTCGCATTTGTGTGATATGATTTTTATACGCTATTGTGACGTCAGGGCCATAACTTCCACAGGCATATCGTGGATGGCAAGATTAGATACCTAAAATACTATTACTAGCATCGAGGTGCCATAGATGTCCCTGAATAAAAATCCCTAAACCCAATGGTACCAGAGGATGACTCCAATGTCGAGACTAAGCGGATACATGAGTGCGCAAGGACCGTATACCATTAGGCTGCGTCTCCCACTGTGTCATGGTCAGTTGGAAAGGGGTGTGGCCTTATCCGCTTGAGGATAGGGGACATAACTATGCTGAGTTTGACCAGCTCATAAATGGGTCCTCTATTGACATGTCGAACCGTTATTCGTAGGCGGATAATGAGGTCTCTTCTGCTTGCATGGTTATGCGTCTAGTGGTCGATGATTTGGTGTATAGTCTAGACCTTGGTGATATATATTCCAAAGATAAATTGTATTGATATGAGGATTCAGATGAGATTTGGTATGCTTGATTTGTACCTCGCATATGACATTAGCCCTGTAGGCCTTACATTGCATAGCCTTGGTATGGCCGATAGCATTCATGACTTACATTTCATAACCTTGGTATGGCTGATGGTATTCATGGCCTTACCAGCATTTCCACATTACTCTGATATTACAATCTTACATTGTTACCTTACGCACACACTTTCACCACCCTTTAAGCTTTCTATAAGCTTATGCTGACGGTTAAGTACAGGTGAAGTTAGGCCATATATGAGTAGGAGCATGAGCGTTCTGTAGAGCTTCTAGAGTTTTGTCATTATTATCATTATATTTCCCTTTATGTGCATTATACTCAAGTTTTGATCATAATGGATTTTTGTGATGATGTTCTCATTATTTTTTATGGGTTATGCTTATTATGAATCAAATTCATGTTAAAAATCCTCATTGTATATCCTAGGATCAGAATCTAGTATATGGTTTGGGAGCCAAGAATAGGGTACTATAGAGGCTGTCGACACTGGATTCAGCGATCAAAAATTTTGTGAACCCGGTTTCTGAGTTTGGGACGTGACAGAAGTTGGTATCAGAGTATAACTTAGGAATAACTGAGAACAATATCACATGTCTATTATGAACTTAAAATAATTAGGTCCCGAGTTTAAATAACTTAGCAATTTTTTGTTACAGACCCTTAACATACGTGCCTTCGAGAGTTCTCCGGGTTAATAGGCGCCTTTGTTCCTTCCTATAGGACATACCGCCCAAGAGAGCGACCAGATTAACTCCCTTTTTACCACCTATGACTCCCACTCCACCACCAGAGATTTCTGCTCTCCAGCCTGAGGATGTCACTCCTCTACTTGAGATCGGTGCAGATCCAACCGTACCCGTGAGTAGCACAGCTACAAAAGATATTGCAGGCTGTGATGGCCGCCCTCTAGGGCTAAGGTAAGCACCCGCTATTACGTTAGCCTAGGTCGAGTAGGAGCGAGTGAGCCGCCTTCTTCGAGACTTCCGACAGCTCGATCCCCTACTCTTCCAGGGCAAGCTAGACCCGACAGTAGCTGAGAGGTGGTGCTCTGAGGTGGAGAAGATTTTGACACCATGAGTTGTATGACCCAGTAGCGAGTCTGATTAGCTGTATTTTCTTCTCCAAGGTGAGGTCGAGCATTGGTGAACCTCCATTACCCATGCTGAAGGGCCCGATTTTGTTTGGATATGGGAGGATTTCATAGACCAATTTGACTGACCGTATTTTCCTGACCACGTTCGATGATAGCTTGTGGTAGAGTTCGAGACTCTAGTGCAGGAGGATATGATGGGGGCTCAATATGTGGCTCATTTTATAGCGATGTCTAGTTTGCACTGTACTTAGTAGATGATGAGGGGTGGAAGGCCCGCCGTTTTGAGAACGGCTTGCGTTACAGTCTCCAAGGCCGCGTTGTTGGGCATGAGCTCCCAACTTTCGAGGAGGTAGTACGGAGGGCTTAGATATATGAGGCTGAGTGGGTTGGCACGCTGAGTGACTGTGATCAGAGGAGAGATATGAAGAGGCAGGCCCCCCTCCAATAGCTTCCATCAGCATCGACAGAGGTAGAGGCACAGGTGCCACCCATCTACTAGAGCACCAGCGGCATCTCCAGCACCACCCCAAAGGCCGTTTATAAGGACCTATTTTGGATGTGGTGGGACAAGGCACCGCAGGCATGAGTGCCCTTGCCCCTAGCAGCAACAGCTGAGAGCACCTTAGTACCCTCCACAGCAGCAGTAGCGACCGTAGCCACCTACACCACAGAGGCCTCAACTGTAGCTAAGACAGCAATATAGGCCACCATAGCGGTAGCAACAGTAGTAACACCCTCAAAGGGGACAAGCACCTCCACAGCTGGCTCATACTAGGTTCTACGCCGCCCAGAAGGACCCTCATTCATCAGGAGGGGTCATTGAGGGTACTCTCCTTGTTTCTGCATGCATTATACATGTATTGTTTGATTCTGGTGCATCACATTCCTTTCTGGTCAAGGATTTCTATCGATTGACTGGATTACTGATAGAGTTCGCTAGAGAGGGATTGACAATGTCGACTCCCTTATGGAAGACCGCAGTGTTGGGCCGATTTTACTTATCTTACCCCATTCTGTTTGGTGATATCTTTTTGCTTTGTAATCTATTCGTGTTGCCGATGTTCGAGTTCGATGTCATCTTAGGCATGGATTGACTTGCCAAGTATCACGCCATATTGGACTACACCGCGAGGACAGTCACGTTCTATATACCTAGCCTGTCCTAGTTCCAGTTTGTAACAGAGACCAGAGGAGAGTAAATTTTTTATCTCATGTCGTGCGCCGTTGAGGACCCCGTTGCCTTATCTATCGACTAGCTACCGGTCGTTTGTGGTTTTCTCAATGTATTCAAGGAGATTCCTTGATTACCGCCTCGTTAACACACTGAGTTTTAGATTGATATCGTGCCTGGTACAATGCCTATTTCGAAGGCCCCATATCATAGGGCACCATTAGAGTTGTGGGAACTGTAGAAGCGGTTGGACGAGTTGTGTGAGTTAGGCTTTATCCATCCAAGAAGTTCCTCATGGGGAGCGTCGGTACTCTTCATGAAGAAGAAGGATGGCTCATTGATGCCATGAGTGGATTATCGCATGCTCAACAAGGTCATGATCAAGAACAAATACCCGCTCCCAAGGATGGACGATTTATTTGATTAGCTACAGGGTGTATAGTTCTTTTCGAAGATTGACCTACGGTCTGAGAGGAGGACATCCCAAAGACAACATTTAGGATGCGCTATGGTCATTTTGAGTTTCAGGTCATATCCTTCAGACTGACCAATGCGCCTACAGTATTCATGTCGTTGATGAACGAGGTCTTCCATCCGTATCTCAATTAGTTTGTTGAGGTATTCATTGACGAAATTTTGATATATTCAAGGACTCGTGATGAGCATGGGCATCATCTTAAGATTACCTTGCAGACACTTTATGCGCATCAGCTCTATGCGAATCTGGAGAAGTACGAGTTCTGACAGGAGGAGGTGAAGTTCCTCAGTCACGTGGTGACAAGGTAGGGTGTCGCAGTGAACCCCTCAAAGGTTGTTGTAACGCCCTAAAATCGGGGGTCGAGCATAACTCATCTCCCGAGTTTCAAAATGTCACTTAAGCAACATTTTTAATGATGGATGTATGTTGTCTGTATCAGTGCAAATAACATAAATTAGATTGATCCAAATCAGTAAAATATAATCTAGGGATAGTTGTAATATGCAAGCGGAAGACTGAAATGAGTATATAAATTAGTATAAGTCCCCAAAGTATGTATGCGTTGCCAGGTTAATAATTACAAGTATTGTTTTAAAATATAAAATGTCAAAAAATGTAATAGTCCACTACAAGTATAATCCCTGAAGCCCCATCGATCCGGACTCGGCTCATATGAACCCACCTGAAAACTGCATGTAAGAAAATTCCTCCTCATCATCCTTAAACTCCGGCTCTGCCTCGTGGGTTGCATCATCATCTGTAACTAAGACAGAGTCTAGTTGGTGTTTAACATCGTCCCAGAACGTGGGAATGAGTGATCAACTCATTGGAGCTATACAGCAAAGTTTAACATGTTATCCATTCAGTCAAGCAGTAATGATAAAGCATTACAACAAATAAGTCCTAAATACTCTGATTAATGCAAGAATGAGATGTAGTAATGATGCATGCCCTCATCTACACTCCCTCAGTGTCTTCATCTTACGGCACGCATGGCAACCACCCGAAAGTGCTCTTCCTCGCTAAAGCACATTCAATGTGATGCATGAACGTGATTACCAAGTTCTTATTAGTCCTTTTCATACAATAGGATTGGGAAGCTAAGGTACCTCCCTTATTTCAATTTCCAAACAATGATCCATTCTAGGGTTGTCAATCCTAGTAAATCTTATATGATCTTATGGTTCTAGGTCACTGTAAAGGACTCGTCACCGATCAATATAAGCCTAGTTATACCCCAGTTACTACAAAAAGGCTCATCGCCCCCATGTAGTTTCAAGGTATGCTCGAGGTCACTACAAAGGGCTCATCACCAATCAGAGTAGGCCGACAGTACGAATACAGTGTCTCATACCACCATATTCGGCTCATGAGTCTGGGTTGCTCACTGGTCACTACGTGGAGGCTCGTTGCCCCAGCGTAGGCCGATAGCTCGACCATGGTGTCCCATACCACCATTCCTAACTCATGAGTCTTAGAGGATCGAGATACCAAGGTTATCAGGGTTTCACTGGTGAGTTTGGTACCTTAGGTTCAAGCAGTAGCGTCCAAACATGGTGAACATACATCGGGTCAATCAGGTTACTTGATGAGCTCGACTAGGATGAGCGCACGTTGAGGTAATCGACATGAAGTGCATAAGCATTTAGTGTGGCCTAACCACTGCCGACAACCCAAGTACGACTTGGATTCATCGAACACATCCTGCATGGTGAAACAACCTCAGCCACTAGAACAAGGCATATTATCTATTGCCTGGACTACAATATAGTCCCAACCACGTGAATTCACAACAAATAAGCATATGAGATAAGCAAGCAATAATGAATACTCAAGTCAAATCCTACAATCATGTGAGCATGTTATGGAATATAACTTAAACATGAATATACCGTACATGGAGGAAATCATACACACAGTTGAACATGAATAAGCAGGCTATACAATACATGGAAGAAATCATACACGCAGTTAAGATAGTTGGGATTCATATCTCAACTCCCCTATAAATCACACTTTATTAACTACTAACTCATTCAAACATTTTTACAAACACTTAGACTACATTTTTCAACATGCATCACGTATGTTGGTTATATTACATATTTAGGCAAATCCTTTTGCCAAGGAGTTGTCGTATATATAACAATCATGTACCTACAACAATTAATCATGGCAATCACAAAGGTAGATTCCAAATGTACACAAACATTTCAACAAATACATGAATTTCCCTATAAACCACATAGTTCATATGTATACATAAAATGAAGCAGATATCGCATTTGGCATGTGAAATAACATCCATGTCAGTAATAAACCATTAACCGACATTGACAGCCTTGAAAACCATAACCTATTCATATATAGTCCGCACTTTATGCCGGTAAACGCGTAACGGATTTGATTTAGACATTAAGTCTTCATCAACGACGGATTAGCAACCTAGAGCATGAAGTAGGTTAGCTACATCATCACTTAAACTATTTGAAGCCCTAGAATGAATTAGGGTTAGGATTTCTTACCCAATATTGAAATTAGAATCGTCGGAATAGCGATTAGGTAGCGATGAATAAGCACATGAAGAGGCAGGGTAGAATCCCATGAACCTTCACCAACTTCTCTCTTACTTTCTCTCTTTACTCCCTTCTCTCTCCTAGGATTTTTCCTCAATTCGTATGGAGTGAATGAGAGAGGGTTTAAGGCCCTTATATAGGCCCAGAACTGATGGAAACAGTCCCATGGCCAAGGTATACTTAGGTTATAGCCAAATCGGGTCTATTCTGATCCAACGGAGCATTTCTGGAGGTCCTTTTGCTGAATGCAGTCGAACTTAAGCTCCCTGACATTGGATCTTGGTCAAGCTAAGTTTTCAGTCCGATCGAGTTTACAGATCGACTGTGGCGGACCAATTTCAGTTCAACGGTCATCGACACTCGATCAGGGCCACAAGTATATTGGCATGTGTGGGACATTTCTCCTGATTTGAGGGTGTATTTGGGTTAAATTCTGACGGTCTGAATGCTTATAATCAAGCCGTAAATGACACGACTCAGATTACGTAAATTCATATTTTATTTCTAAAAACATTCACGTTTCTCACACACTTCACTCCGGACTCAAGTAAATCGTTTTGGGATACCATCTGGACTTGATTTCTGAGGTGGTCACCAAGTCCAACAATACAGTCGTATTCGTCTAAGTTCATCGCTATCGGACTTTTGACGTGCGGTCCAAGTCTAATACGGAGTTTCAATGTACTCCCGAGAGCAACTAGGTTTAGAGATTGAGCCTAGATTTTAGGGTAATGTAGCGGTAACAATTCTACAAGTTTTAGGTCTTGTAGATCGTATTTAAAGTGGTTGGTGCTAATTTCATAGGTAATCTAGTTTAGCACCAGTTAATTCTCATTCAATTTCTAAAGGGTTTAGTGTAATACCCCGTATTTTGGCCAATCTGGGATTTGACGTCCTTAGGCAGTGGGTCAACTAAAACATCTGAAAAATCGCTCAGAACCCAATTCCATAGCCAAAGAAACCACTTAGGATTAATTCCTATGGAAATTAAGCATAAGTTAGCTAGTGCAACGTTAGAGTAGCTGGAAAATAGTCCCTGATCACTTTAAGTACGTTCTACAAGACCCAAATCGAGTAGAACCAATGGCTCTATAATACTCTATAACCTCGGATCAAACTCTAAGCAGGTTTGTTCTCTGGACCACTTTGAAATTTTGTATTAGATCTAGACTGCGCGTCGAAAGTCCGATACCTCCTATCTTAGACCGTTAGGACCGCCCAGCTGGACTTGACAATCATTTCAAAAATTAAGTCCAACCGATAAACACAGGCTATTTCATTGAGCCCGGACTGAAGAGAGTGCGAATAGGGACAGAATTGGAATTTCAAATTCAAATCTGGCACACGACTTGACGCGTCAGTATTGAGCGTTCTGACTGTCAGAATTCAGCCAGATTACACCCTCGGATCAGGAGAAATTTCTATTCTATATCATGAGACTTTCAGCCCTGATCTACGTGCTGTGACCACTGAACTGAAACTAGTCCGCCACGTGCGATCTGTGAACCCTGCCGGACTGAAAACTTAATACGTGCTAGATCTGGTACGCATGAGCTTAAGTCCGATCGCATTCGGCCAGGGGACCACCAGAAAGCATCTTTTGAACCGAAACAGCCCTGAATTGGATATGCATTAAGTGAACTTTGTACCGGAGCCTATTTTTAACGTTTTTGGGCTTATAAAAGGGGTTGAAACCCTCACTCCTCTCTCCCATCCGAAATTGCAAGAAACCCTAGATTTGGAGGGAGAAAAGGTGAGAGTTTGTGAGAGAGATTAGGAGAGATTTTTCCTGCCTTCGTGCCACCTGTTGCACGTGCTTCAGCAACACATCTCAATCACCTGGCCGGTGATTCCTCCACTTTTTCAGGTATGAAATAACCCTAGAAAGTTGCTGATTTGAGGTTCACTAGGATCCATAGCTTTTTAACCAATAGATCTTGTAAAACAGGTTCTCTTATCGCCGTAGACGAAGCGTATACGCTCCGTTCAAATTTACGCATCCATAAGAGACTAGGTGCGGATTTTAGACGCTTTGATTGACTGTTTCCAAAGCTTTCAATGACGTTTAATCGTAGATTATCGACGGCATCACCGTTTGACATGTACAACATGCTATCCGTTTCCTATTTCGTAAATCAACGAAGAATATGAGATTTAGGGCATTTTAGTCATTTGTAGGAAGTACTGATTACATTCATATTTTGCTGATGTGATTGACATGGTTTGTTGTCGCATTAGAAAGTTAGGAATACGTGCATAATTAGTTTGGCGAAGAGATTCGCCAAATTGCGCACTTCGGGTCGACATACTATATGTAGACTTAAGTGTGTAGTGTATGTGTTTGTATAAATGCTTGTATTAGTATGTATTGAATTAAATGATGTTATGAATTGGTTTGAGATGGATTTCTCAATTTATATGTTGACATAAATGATTTCCTACATGTTGACTATGTACATGATTCCATACTATGCATGAAATGTATGTTCTTGAAGATTTGCTTAAGTTGAATGTTATAACATGTGTTAACATGCTCACATGATTGTATTTCAATTCCAATACTCCTACATAAATTGCTGATGTGAATTCATATGTGTTTGGGACTATACTTAGTCCAGGCAGTCGGTAACCGAGCAAATTCGTGGTTGGCTGGTCTTGGCCACGAACGACGCGTCGATGAACGCGAGCCGTGTTCTGGAGTTGGCGGCAGTGGTTAGGCCACGCGAAGTGTTTTACGCACTTCATGTCGTTCGACTTGAAATGCGATCGCGCTAGTCGAGCCCGTCAAGTAACCCGACTGGCCGATGTATGTTTACCCTGCATGAGTCATAACTGCTTGAACCTAGGGTACTGAACTTACCATTGTAAACCCTGTTAACCATGGTACCTTGATCCACGAAGACTCATGAGCCGGGCATGGTGGTATGGGACACCGTGGTCGAGCTGTCGGCCTACGCTGGGGCCACAAACCTCCCCGTAATGACCAGTGAGCACCTAGTCTCGTAAGCAGATTATGGTGGTATGGGACACTATATTCTTGCTGTCAGCCTACACTGATCAGGCGATGAGTCCTTTGTAGTGACCGCGAGCGTATTCTGAGTCTACGGGAGGCGACGACCCTTCAGTAGCAGTAGAGTACAGTAGGCCTGTATTGATAAGGTGATGGGGGAGCGGAGCAACGAGTGCATGCAACAGCCCTGGCAGCCCTTGCAGCGACCTACAAAATATACATCGTATGAGATTACTAGGAGTGACGACCCTAGACAGGATCTGTGTTGGGATTGATACAAGGGAAGTACCTTAGTTTTCCAATCCTGCTGTTTGAATGGACTAATAACAACTCGAAAATCATATCACCATAACATTGCATGTGCCTGGAAGATGTGGAGCACTTGAGGGACGATTGCATGCCGCGGTCGTAAGATGGTGCCCTATGAGGGAGATCGTCGGTGAGGGCATACATCACGTCATGTCATATTGCATTAATAACAGTTTTAGGATTGTTTGATTTATTAGCTTTACTATTATCGCATGATTGATTTGAGAACATGTTAATCCTTGCTCTATTATTCCACTGAGTTAGCTACTCACTCCCACGTTACGAGATGGTGTTTGCAACACCCACCAGACCTTTTTGTGATTGCAGATGATGGCGCGGCCTGCGAGGCGGGGCCGGACTTGATGATGTTGATGATGAGGAGGATCCCTCCTTTATGCGTGTGCTGATCGATGGGATTACAGGGAGGTTGATTAGATACCTTGGCACTTGTCATTTTATATTTTTAGAACACTCATGTATATCCTTTTGGTTTACTTTTAGAGTATACATGTATGTATATAACCTGGTAACATGTTCACACTCTAGAGTCATACAACAGTTTATATATGTTATACATACTATCACAGTCTTCCGCTTATAAATTTAACTGTCTCTGGAGTATGATATGCTGTTCTGGATTAATCTCACTCATGTTTAATACATTGTCACAGACAACATTCAATCATACATATCTATGTTGCATAAATAACATTTTGGAACTCGGGAGTTGGGTTTTTGCTCGACCCCCCGATTTTCGGGATGTTACATTTAGTCCTCAGTGATTTTTGCCTGAGGTAGTACTCGGGTCTTTGTAAGGATTTTTCTAGGACGTTACAGTTATTACAGTGTGTTAGTGGGGACAACCCACGAATGCGTCAGAGATTCACAGTTTTCTTGGTTTGGTAGGTTACTACTAGCATTTCATTAAGGGCTTCTCCGGTATTGCAGTCCCATTGACCAAGTTGACTCGAAAGGGTGCAAAGTTTGTTTGGAGCGACGCGTGTGATCAGGCATACACAAAGCTGAAGGACCGTCTAAAATCCATACCTATCCTCACTCTTCCCTTTGGGAGTGATGGGTTTAAGATTTTTACTGATGCCTCGCATATTGGTTTGGGTGATGTCCTAATGCAGCATGGGAAACCGGTGGCCTTCTTATCTCCT
This sequence comes from Magnolia kwangsiensis, assembly GCA_037074715.1. Taxonomy (NCBI): domain Eukaryota; kingdom Viridiplantae; phylum Streptophyta; class Magnoliopsida; order Magnoliales; family Magnoliaceae; genus Magnolia; species Magnolia kwangsiensis. The sequence goes on along the minus strand of CM073577.1, from coordinate 78,014,091 downwards.
CAGCTCAAGGTCCATGAGAAGAACTATCCCATGCATGATTTAGAGTTGACTGTAGTTGTCTTCGCACTGAAGGTGTGGAGACACTAGCTCTGTGGGTTAGGTTCATGCTCTTCTCTGACCACAAGAGCTTGAAGTATCTCTTCTCGCAGTTTAAGTTGAACATGAGGCAGAGACGCTGGATGGAGTTGCTGAATGACTATGATTTTGATCTTTATTACCACCTAGGTAAGGTGAAACGTGGTGGCGGATGCCCTTAACTGTCATCCATGAGGCCTGGTGGCATATATGATAGTTCAGGAGTGGAAGATGATCGAGGATATAGTAGAGTATGACTTCAAGTTTAGTCTGCAGTCTACTATCATTTAGCTATCGAGCTTGTTGATTCAACCCTCTCTTGTCATAAGGGTGATCGAGGCTCAGCAGACAGGCGAGACGATACAGGGTTACCAAGCAGAGGCAACATCAGAGGAGCAGGCAAATTGACAGATTGGTTCTAATGGTGGACTTCATTTCAGAGGTCGATTGTGTGTCTCGGACGTTCCTAAGTTACGCAGAGATCTGATGATCGAGGCACAACGATCGAGATTTACTATTCACTTGGGCTCCACAAAGATGTACAGTGACATGAGGAGGTCATATTTTTAGGCAGGGATGAAGTGTCAGAGACCCCTAGGTCCATTGCTGCTGTTGAGCATCCCGTTGTGGAAGTGGGAGCATGTATCCACTTATTTTATCATGAGTTTACCGAGGACTCAACGCGGTCATGATGCCATTTAGGTTGTCATTGATCGTCTGATGAAGTCGGTATATTTTCTTATGATTTGTGCGACCTGGCATTTGTACCAGTATGATAGGATATTCAACGAGGAGGTTGTGAGACTGCACGACTTTTCAGTTTTTATCATTTCTGACCAAGACCCAAGGTTCATGTCTCAATTTTGGAGGAGTTTTCAGAGAGTGATGGTGTAACGTCCTAGAAAAATCTGTATGAAAACCCGAGTACCACCTCAAACAGAAATCACTTAGGACCAAATCCTTTAGATATTTATAGAGGATTAACTAGCACTAAACTAGATTACCTGTGAAATTAGCACCAATCACTTTAAATACATTCTGCAAGATCCAAAACTTATAGAATTATTAACGCTACATTACCCTAAAATCTAGGATTAATCTCAAAACCTAGTTGCTCTCGGGAGCATTCAGAAACTCTGTATCAGACCTGGACCGCACATTGAAAATCTGATAGCTATGAACTTAGACAATTATGACCACCTGGTTGGACTTGACAATCACCTCAAAAATTAAGTCCAGATGATGTCCTGGGACTATTTTCTTGAGTTCGGAGTGAAGTGTGTGAGAAAGTGAATATTTTTAGAAATTAAATATGAATTTAAGTAATCTGAGTCGTGTCACTTGCAGGCCCATTATAAGCATTTAGACCGTCAGAATCTGACCTAAATTTACCCACAGATCAGGAGAAATGTCCCACACATGTCCATATACTTGTGGCCCTGATCGAGTGTCGGTGACCGTTGAACTGAAACTGGTCCACTACAGTCGATCTGTAAACCTGATCAGACTGAAAACTTAGCTTAACCAAGATCCAATATCAGGGAGCTTAAGTCCAACTGCATTCAACAAAGGGACCTCCAGAGCTGCTCCGTTGGATCGGAACAAGCCTGATTTGGATATAACCTAAGTATACCATGGTTATGGGACTGTTTCTGTCAGTTCTGGGCCTATATAAGGGTCTTAAACCCTCTCTCACATAATCCATACGAATTTCAAAACCATAGCTAAGAAAGAGAAGAAAAGGAGAGAAAGAGAGAGAGTGAGTTGGAGATTCTCCTAGGGATTCTACCCTGCCTCTCCATGTGCTTATCCAACGCTACTGGATCGCTATTCCAGCGATTCTAATACCATACTTGGGTAAGAAAACCTAACCCTAATCCATTCTAGGGTTTCCAATAGTTTAAGCGATGTTATAGCTAACCTACTTCATGTTCTAGGTTATAAATCCACCGTTTACAAAGAGTTAGCGTCTAAATCATATCTGTTATACATTTTTCGATTTAAGGTGCGGACTATATACGTATAGGTTATGATTTTTAAGGCTTTCAATGTTGGTTAATGATTTATTACTGACATGGATGCTATTTCACATGCCAAATGCAATATCTACTTTGTTTTACGTTTATATATGAACTATGTAGTCTATAGGGAAATTCATGTATTTGTTGAAATGTTTGTGTACATTTGAAATATGATGTTGTGGTTGTCATGATTAACTGTCATAGGTACATGATTGATATGTATGCGGCAACTCCTTTGCAAAAGGATTTGCCCTAATACATAATATGGCCAACATACGTGATGTATGTTGGAAAGTGTAGTCTAAGTGTTTGTAAAAATGTCTGAATGAGTTAGTAATTAGTAAAGTGTGATTTATAAGGGAGTTGAGATATGAATCCCGACTACCTTAACTGTGTGTATGATTCCTTCCATGAACTGTATAACCTACATACTCATGTTTAATTGTGTGTATGATTTCCTTCATGTATTGTGTATTCATGTTTAAGTTATATGTCATAACATGTTCATATGAATGTAGGATTTGACTTGAATATTCATTATTGTCATTGTACATGGTTGGGACTATATCACAGTCCAGGTAATCGCTAATAGTTCTCGAATTGGTGGCTGAGGTTGCTTTCACCACACAGGTTACTTTGGAGACTTACACTAGTTTATATATTCATTTTAGTCTTTCGCTTGCGTATTACAACTGTCCCTGGACTATGTTTTTCTGATTTATCTTAATCTACTTCATGTTTTATGCACTAATACAGACAACATTCATCCATCATTGAAAATGTTGCATAAGTGATGTTTTGGAACTCGGAGCTGAGTTATGCTCGACCCCCAATTTTTAGGGCGTTATAAGTTGGTATCAGAGTATGATTTGGATTAAACCGGACCTGGGTTATGGTCACACGACGTATGCTGACACCAATTTGACATAGGAGGGTGCGAGAAAAATCTAGAAATAAGTTTAGGATTCCTAGTTTTGCCAATAGGCGAAGGATTACTGAAAACGATCACCGAGATCGTGTCCGTACACACTCATGATCATGTAAAATGATCCCAATCCACTTCTAGAATGTCAATCGATGGGTTTAGACTATGTTTTATCCCATCCCAGCCATTTAAAATTGGTAAGCGTGAATATGCATCAGAATCTATTCGGTATAACCCGAAACGAGTCGAACCTGAGTAGGGGGCCTAACGGAGCATCTTCAAGGGGACCCAGGGTGGGACCCACACCTTTTTTGGACCCAGGGGGCAAGAGGACATCGCTCCACCAGTGCATCCTCACCGGACTTTCCAGAGATCGGCGAGAATCGCCTCACCGCCGGTCGGGCTAGATCGGGCAGGCCGACTCTTCTAGGGTCCTGTGTGGCCCACTGATCCATGGTTGGTTGAATAAAAATCCTCCTACAGTGTCTTCCCTTCACAAACCACCCCTCCAAGCTCTCCTTTTTTAAAAAATCTCTCAAATCTTCCCAAAAATCACCCTTCAAGTACTTCCTTCTTCCATTTTCGTGCACCCTCATTCTACCCATTTCAAAACCCACCTCCATTGCTGATTTCCCCCTCTTTTCCTTCCATTTGAGCACTCAAATCCCATCTTGAGTCTCAAATCCATGGAAACCCCATCACTCTTTCTATTTCTTTCTTTTCCTTCCTTTCCCATGGCCTTGTTCGAGCTAGATACGGCCATATTTTTTATTTCCACCATTCTCTCTTTCATGGGAAAGAAGAGAGCTCCCGTAGATGAAGTCGGGCCTAGTCGCCCCACCCATTCTAGGAGGCCAAGAGGTGCCGTCGCGAGTTTAAGCTCCAGTCGGGAGTTACAGACAAAGCGAGATCTAGATCCCCAGGCTCCCATAGGAAGGGCTTTGTTGGCGGAGTTATCTCATGGAGTTTATGAGGGCCGTAGGGTCCTTTTTGAAGCTCATGTAGATGCACAACTATTTGGAGAATATTTGTTGTTCGAGCGCCTGGTAGAAGCCAAGTGGGGTCCGCTATTTGAGGGTGAGCACCGTGGAAATGTGGGCACTGTCCGAGCTTTCTATGCCCACATTCGAGAGCCAACGCTGGAGCCCTTGCAGTTTAAAATTCCATTTGGAAGGGATCGGGAGGCTACAATCAACATTGCTTTTATATCTTGGCTCATGAATGTGCCACTTGACGAGGTATATGCAAGTGAAAAGAATCTGAGTAGTGCACGTGAAAGGGATCGCTGCACTCGGTTCCTTTGTAGTCGTCTGGTTGAATGACAGCCAAACAAAAGCCTTTTAGAGACAAATATAACGGACGACTTTCGCCTGCTTCACACATCTGCACATACAACGTCTATCCTAGGTGGAGCAACTGCAGTGAGTGCACGCGCCTGATGGTGGACTTCCTGTATCAGGTGGGGCAGGGAGAGAAGTTGTGCGTGCTTACATATGTCTTGCAATAGATAGTCTTTATAACACGTTCTACTAGAAGGACTGAATCGCTCCCAATCGACCGACTCATATGCAAGATTGCACTCGAGTTTGGCTATAGACTTGGGACAGAATTGCCAGTGCTGATCCATTACACCAACGAGACTACTCTCAATCAGATGGATATCGAGCCACGACAATGACAAGCCCTACTTGAGGAGAGTGAGGATGAGACTGAAAGCGAAGAGGAAGAGAGCGATGAAGAAGGTGGAGCCGAAATAGAAGAAGAAGAAGAGCAGGACGAGGAAGAAGAGGAGGCCCAGTATACGGATGAGAGCCCTCCTCCTGCGACTGGAGAGCATGATTCTGATCAGGCTGATAGGGAAGCCCATTTAGATAGACTTAAGGAGGGCCAGGCCACCCTATGACAGGATATTATCGATCTAAGGGGCCTCGTGAAACACAAGTTTAAGAAAGTAACATGCACTTTGAAGTCTATCCTGTGTTTCCTGCAGGATAAGGGTGCCCCTCCTCGATCGCCAGATTCTGACAAATAGTCAAACCTGTAGTTGTTTCTTATTTTATGTTGTTGCTTGTTCTTATGTGTGACCTTCATAGGTGTAGTAGTTTGGTAGTTATTTTAGTGTTTAAAGCTTAGTTGTATTAGCTCACATGCATTCTCTGTCGCGATCCATGTAATGCTGCCCTCGTGTATTGTGACAATTTTGTTAAAATGCATGATATTTCCTTGAGTTGATCTGTGAATGTTGTATGGGTGGATTGTGTGTATGTTAAATCTCATAGGTTGCACCCTCTATTGAATGCAGGGTATGCCACCTAAGGGCACAAGGACTTCGGCCCGTCTCTCTTTGGGCGAGTCGCTTGATGAGGCCTCTCCCCTAAGCGATAGCCATATGGAGCCCCATTCAAGCCCGTCTTACTCTAAGTTTATGCCGGATTCTTAGCCGGCTACTAGCCCCACTGCTGGGCCCATGCCTGTGACACCATTAATGGTACCACCAATCACACCTTCGGTTCTTAAGCCGAACCATTCGTCTACATTGTTGCCACATGCATCTCAGTCTGCTATGCCTCCTGATAGGCTAGAGCAGATGATGTTGTTGATGCAGCAGCAGGAGATCTAGCAGCAACAATAGTTTTTTACCTCCATGGCTGGCATCTTTGCTCAGACGATGGGGGCGACTCCACCTGCCTGACCTATCCACACAACTGGGAACGCTAGTGCCAATGGCACATTTGAGCAATTCCAGCGCTTATGGCCTCCCACTTTCGTGGGTACTCATAGACCCGAGGAGGCCGAATATTGGATTGACCGCATCTCTAAGATGTTGAGGCCGCTACACTGTTATGAGGTGGAGCGGGTCGAGCTTGCCACCTTCATGTTTGAGAAGGAGGCTAGTTTGTGGTGGGATAGTATTCTCCACACTATTGTGGAAGGATTTGTGTGGACGTGGGAGGCATTTGAGGCCCGCTTCCATGAGAAGTATTTCCCTGTCCCCTACCGACACGAGAAGGAGAGTGAGTTCCTTCACCTCCGTTAGGGAGGGATGTCAGTGACTGAATATGAGAATCGGTTTACGAAGCTGGGCAGGTATGCTCCACTGTTATTGAGTGATCAGCCAATGTGAATGTAGTGATTTTCTAAGGGACTACGACCTGAGATCCGGTCGAAGATGTATTGTGCTAGCATATCTACTTATGTCAAGTTAGTGGGCATGTCCCTACGAGCTAAGCAGGATGGGGATAGGTTGTCCTGTATGCAAGCACCTATGGCTCCCAGGCCACGACCTGATCTTTCGATCAGGCCATTCCTCCGTAAGAGGCCTCGTGTAGACTCTCCGCCGAGGTTCATGGCATCTCCTGCCCCTGTGAGGAACTAGACGTGTGGTGTAACTACTGCAAGAGACCAGGCCACACTGAGATGACTTGTTTCACTAGAATGAGGGACAGTGGATTCTTGCCGCCCCAGAGGATCAACCGCCAGTTTCCTCAGGCCATATCCGTACCACAACTGAGGACTGCACCAACGCATCTATCCTTCTGGCCATCTGCTCCTCGCTTCAGGCCGCACAGTGGCCTATGGTACCACCATCGAACTGCCCAAAGTAGGCTCAAGTACACACACTTACAGCTGAGGCATCTGAGGTAGCAGTTACGGTATCACCAGCTTTCGAAATCACAGTGCACATCCAAGGTATACCGGTCTTTTTATTAGTGGACACTGGCTCCACTACCTCTATAGTATCCTATGCTACAGTCAAGCGCCTGGGGTGAGACTCCTTGCAGCCAATGGAACTTTTTCAGACATTACCAAGATGTGTAAGGATTGGTTGGTAGACTTAGGAGGCAGGACAATTCGCATCGACCTGATCGTTGCCCCGGTATGGCATTACGATGTTATTCTCGGTATGGACTGGCTCACAGAGATGTGAGCAGAGATCAACTGCGAGACTAGGGTGGTGACAACTTATGGATCCGAGGGAATGGCCTTTACTTTTCCAGTTCAGGTCAGTATGCCCTGTTGTTTATGTTGTTACATGTCCTTGTTGAAGAATGTGGAAGGCCCAACACTTGGAGCTACACTTGTAGTTCAAAATTTCGAGGATGTGTTCAACAAGATACCTGAATTAACTCCGCGGTACAAGATTACTTTTACTTTTAATCTGACGCCTGGTGTGACACCTATCTCGTTGCCAAAATATCGCATACCTCCATGTGAGATGGAGGAGCTGAGGAAACAGATCGATAATCTGTTGGACGCCGGTTTTATATGGCCTAGCGTGTCTCCTTGGGGAGCACCAGTCTTATTTGTGAAGAAGAAAGATGGTTCCCTGTGGTTATGTATTGATTATCGCAGGTTGAACCAGGTGACGATAAAGAACAAGTATCCTTTGCACAGGATAGATGATCTATTTGATCAGTTGAAGGGGGAACGATACTTCTCGAAGATCGATCTGCAGTCAGGTTATCATCAGTTGCACGTCAGGGATGAGGACATGTAGAAGACTGCATTCAGGACCAGCTTTGGCCATTATGAGTTCCTTGTGATGTCGTTCGGCCTTACGAACACACCGGCCATATTCATGGACCTGATGAACAGGGTATTTAGGCCATTTCTGTTCCAATTCGTCATTGTATTTATTGATGACATTTTGATATACTCCACGAGTCGGGAAGAGCACAAGGAGCACTTAAGAGCGGTCTTGGATACTCTCAGGAAGAATCAGCTTTTTGTGCAGTACAGGAAGTGCGACTTCTGGAAAGAGGAAGTCAAGTTCCTAAGACATGTGGTGTCCAAGGAAGGGATAACAATCAACCTCGCTAAGGTAGCTGTGGTTCAGGATTAGAAGCAGCCCGGTTCAGTTACTGAGGTGAGGAGTTTTCTTGGGCTGGCAGGTTATTATCGACGATTCATTCAGGATTTCTCCAAGATTGCTAGACCGCTGTCTTAGTTATCACAGAAAGATCTGAAGTTCGCCTGGAACATGAAGGCCAAAGTAGCTTTTCAGGAGCTGAAGGATAAGCTAACGTCTGCCCCTGTGCTAGTATTACCAGAGCAAGGGGTTAGTTACACTATATATACTGACATGTCTCGCGTTGGTCTGGGTTATGTCCTTATGTAGAAGGACAGGGTGATTGCTTATGCCTCAAGACAGTTGAGGAAACACAAGGAGAATTACCCTACACAAGACTAGAGTTGGCAGCCGTCATCTACGCACTGAAGCTCTGGAGACATTACCTCTACAGAGATGAGTTCAAGCTCTTTTGTGACCATAAGAGCCTTAGGTACATATTCACTCAATGGGACCTGAGTATGTGACAGAGGCGGTGGATGGAAACCTTAAAGGACTTTAAGTTTGAGGTTTCCTATCATCCGAACAAGGCAAACCTTGTGGAAGACGCATTGAGTCATAAGAAGACCATAGAGCTTGTGGCTCTGCTGATGATAACAGAATGGGACATGGTGGAGTTTGTACGAGACTTTGAGTAGAAACTCATGGTGGAGGAGCCGTATGAGGTTATCGCACACATTCGAGTGTAGCCCCTCATTAACGATAGGATTATTGCAGCTCAGGTAGATGATGAGCTATTGGCAAAGATGAGGGAGCGGGTTAGTACAAATGAGGACTCCGAGTGGAGTGTTGGTTCAGATAGGGGCTTAAGTTATCGTGGCCGCCTATGCGTCCCAGACGTTCATGACTTGAGACGGGAGGTTCTCGAGTCAGCCTACAGTTCGAGACTTGCGATTCATCCTGGTGGCACGAAGATGTATCAAGACATGAAGAGATTGTATTGTTGGGATAACATGAAGGTTCACATTGCAAAGTTTTTGTCTCGTTGTCTCACGTGCCAGCAGGTCAAGGCAGAGCATCGCCGATGTAACGTCACGAAAATCGGGGGTCGAGCATAAACTCCACTCCCGAGTTCCAGAACATCACTTATGCAACATTTTTAATGATGGATGAATGTCAGCTGTATTAGTGCATAAAACATGAAGTGGATTAAGCTAAAACAACATATCATACTCCAAAGACAGTTAAATTAGCAAGCGGAAGAATGTGATAGATATATAAAATATATGAACTGTTGTAAGTCTCCAGGGTGTGAACATGTTACCAGGTTAAACATATACATGTATACTCTAAAAATGGTCAAAAAGAATATACATGAGTGCTCCAAAAATATAAAATGACAAGTGTCATGGCGTCTAATCAACCTCCCTGTAATCCCGTCGATCAGAACCTGTATATAGGAGGAATCCTCCTCATCATCATCAAGTCCGGATCTTCTTCGCAAGCATCGCCATCATCTGAAACTAAAACAGGGACTGGTTGGTGTGTACAACACCGTCCCGTAACGTGGGAGTGAGTGGCCAACTCAGTGGAATCATAGAGCAAAGGTTAACATGTTATCAAATCAATCAAGCGATAATAATAAAATAAGAAAATCAAACATTCCTAAATACTGTAATTAATGCAAGAATGAAATGACATGATGTATGCCCTCACCAACATACTCCCTCATGCGACACCATCTTACGTCCGCGACATGCTTTCTTCCCTCAGTGCTCCACATCTTCCAGGCACATGCAGTGCGATATGAATATGATTACCGAGTTGTTATTAGTCATTTTCATACAGCAGGATTGAAAAACTAGGGTACTTCCCTTATATCATTCCCAACAAGGATCCTGTCTAGGGTCATCACTCCTAGTAGTCTTATACGATGATATATTTCTAGGTCGCTGCAAGGGCTGTCAGGGCTGTTGCATGCACTCGTTGCTCCGCTCCCCCATCACCTTATCAATACAGGCCTAGTTTGTACTCTTGTTGCTACGGAAGGGTCGTCACCTCACGTAGACTCAGATTACGCTCGAGGTCACTACAAAGGGCTCGTCACCAATCAGAGTAGGCCGACAACTCGAATATAGTGTCACATACCACTATACTCGGCTCACGAGTCTGAGGTGCTCACTGGTCACTACAGGGAGGCTCGTCGCCACAGCGTAGACCGACAGCTCGACCACGGTGTCTCATACCACCATGCCCGGCTCATGAGTCTTAATGGATCAAGGTACCACGATTATCAGGGTTATCACTGGTAAGTTCAGTACCATATGTTCAAGCAGTTATGACCAATACAAGGTGAACATACAGTGATCATTCGGGTTGCTTGACGAACTCGACTAGTACAAGCGCACCTCAAGCTAAACGGCATGAAGTGTATAAACACCTCGTGTGGCCTAACCATTACCGTCAACCAAAGCACGACTCAGGTTCGTCGATGCGTCCTTCGTGGCGAATAGAATCCAACCACGAATTCAAATCTATTACCGACTGCTTGGACTAGAGTATAGTCCCAAACACTTGTAATCTAAATCAATAATCATATGAGAGAGACAGAATTGAAATACAAGTAATTTCAGCATGTTATCAACATGTTGTAACGTACATCATAAGCAGTTAACTATACACGAGTATTTCACACATAAGGTAATCAATTCAATTACAACAAGCATGGAGGAAATCATGTATATCATCAAATTAGTTGAGAATCCAATCTCAACGCTAATCTACAACACCATTTACTCAATACATACTAATACATACATTTATACAAACACTTAGTCTACACACATTAGTCTACATAGCATATGTCGGCCAATAATGTGCATTAGGGCGAATCTCTTCGCCAAACAGATCATACACGCATAACTAGCATAGGTACACGATAAATACTCATGGCAATCATATCAGTAAAATACGTACGTATACAGTATTTCCTACAAATACCTAAAATACCCTAAATCTCATATTCTTCGTACATATTCGAAATGAAAAACAGACAGCATGTTCTACATGTTAAACAACATCCTTGTCAATAATCTACCATTAAACGACATTGAAAGCTTTGAAAATAGATAACCTAAGCATCTAAAATCCACACCTTACACAGTAGAAGTGCAACGAATTCAATAGAGACTCTAAGTCTTCATCAACGACTGATTGGAAATGTACAGTATGATTTAGGTTAGCTACTTCACCACTTACACCAATTGAAACCCTAGAACAGGTTAGGGTTAGGCTTTCTTACCTAAGAACGAAGCCGGAGTTGCCGGAAAAGCGATACGGAGAGGTGGATTAGGCACATAGCAAAGCTGGGAAGAATTCCAGGAAGAATCAACAACTTCTCCCCCACTTTCTCTCTCTTTTCTCTCTCTTGATTTGGGTAGGGTTTGAAATTCGTATGGGATTTGTGAGAGAGGGTTTAAGGCCTTTTTATAAGCCCAAACACGACGAAAACAGACTTGAAGTCAAGGTATACTTAAGTCATAGCCAAATCGGGTCTGTTCTGATTCAACAAATGCGGTCTGACTTAAGCTCACTAGCAATGGATCTTTAGTAAGTTAAGTTTTCAGTCTGATTGGATTTCCAGATCGTTCGTGGTGGACCAGTTTCAATTCAACGGTTACTGAACTTCGATCAAGGACACAAGTACTTTGACATGTAAGGGCCACCTATCCTGATCCGAGGGTGAATTTGGGTCGAAATCTAATGGTCAGAACGCTTAAAAATAACGAGCAAGTGAAACATGCCAGATTTCTTAAAATTATAATTAATTTTCTAAAATCTTCCTTTTCTCACTCTCTTCACTCCGGACGCAATAAAATGGTCTCAGGACATTGTTTGGGCATGATTTTCATGGTGCTTGTCAAGTCCAACAACGCGGTCAATATCTTCTAAGTTCATCGCTATCAAACTTTCGACGTGCGGTCCAAGTCCGATACGAAGTTTCTGAATGCTCCCGAGAGCAACTGGGTTTAGAGATTGATCCTAGGTTTCTAGGTAACATAGCGTTAGCGGTCCTACTAATTTTGGGTCTTGTAGTTTATATTTAAAGTGATTCAAGTTAGTTCTACTGAGTATTCAGTTTGGTACTTAACCGAATTCTACCCTAATAGGGCAAAATACGGTCCTTGGTCCATTCTATGCCCCATTCTGGGCACTTCTAGTTATCATATTATTCTTATTATTTTTTTGGTGGTCATCATCAAGTTTACCCTGTCTCCACCAAATTTCATGAGATTTCGAGTTGTATAAAAATTCTAAAAACTCCCGAAGCAGCAGCTGTCCAACAAGTAATTTTTGGATAATTGTCAAAACGTCCTACTTTAAACTATATTAAATATTTTATTTTATTTTTTACATATTTTTATATAAAACTAGACTCATTTAGCTTCAATCTAGTTTTTGAATCACCTAAATCGGAGTTATAACGAAGGAGATATGATTTCTTGATATTTAATAAAATGCGTAAAAAAAGTACAAAAACCGGGCTGCCTGTCCGCTGTACGGTCGAGGCCTCGCCGATGCCGCGATGACCTCACCGGTCACTGACTTATTTGGTGAGGGATCGCCTCATGGGTGAGGTCCTCACCCCCCATGGATGCCCGAAACATGTGAGGCCCACCTTGTATCCCTCCAAATTGAGTCGTTTAGGCCCACGAGTCCGTCGAGGTGTTTATCGAGTCTCATTTGCAAACTAGAATGAGTTATGCAACGTACAATATATGATTTTGGGTAGAAGAAGCTAATACATCCAAATAACCTATCTACATCATGAAATTCTAAATACTAAATATTTAAAATCCCATTTTACGCATGTATTTACCATTTATAGTAAGGTTTAGTTTAAGTATAGTTCCTCACCTTTTAAACTATAGGTTTGTGTCTAATATGAAAGTACCTGGAGAAATTTGAAGAATGGGGTGGTAAAAGGTGAGATTTTGAAGGAAATGGGTTGAAAAGTAATTTTTAGACTTTAGGATTAATCTCTAAGAGTGATGTGGTTGACCCATTGCCTACGGACGTCTAATTCCAGGTTGGTAAAAAATTTGAGGTGTTACAATCTACCCCCCTTAAAAATAATTTCATCCCAGAAATTGGCGAAGGGTAATGAATAATGATTCTATTATGCCCTTTGCCTAAACTATACTAATTTCAAGTTTATATGCATGGTGGGATAATACATCTATACTAGTCTGGCGCATTTTTATCTATCCTCCTTAAAAATTTATTCTTTATCTCTTGCTTATACCTTGATGGCTGGATACAATTGATTTCTTTATCTATTTGGAATCTCGACGATGATTCCCAACTACTTAGAGTAATATATATATTTTCAGTGGTTGACCAGTATGGAGAGATGGTTGTAGTGGGCTGGATCCTGATATATTGAACATCTACCTGACCAGGGTAGAAGGCTCATTGTATCCCTTTCTAGTCCTAGTAGATCCTGGTCTTCTGCCCGGTCAAAGCAGTGAGTCCATTGGTAGTCTCCCATGATTGAGAAATGAGTCAATCCGCGAATGCTTTGCCATTGTATATTTCAGTAACTCCGTATAATCTGATTACTCCAAAGCTTAGGAAATGCCCATCATTGAAAGGTTCCAATTTCCTATTTATAAGGTTGTTCTTTGGGTCTTGGTCTAAGGGAGTCCTCGTCTGAATTTATGTCCAAGGTAGGGGTTAATATGCACCCTAATAAATCATCCTAAAAGGATTTCTAATCATATAGAGTTGGCCAAGGCTTCTATTATGTTCGTATTTAACGAGTAGGTTTATGGATACACTAACCTTCGCTCACTCCCACTGTTAGGCCTATGATTTAATATGAATGCGTTCAACACTTAAGCCCTAATTGTTTCCCTATAAAGACTTCACTATTGACATTCTAAGGAAGATTCAGATCCTAATTTAATGACCTAACCTTACATATAAGCTGAATCAATTTCCTTCAAGCCTGGGCCAGTGGGGAAGGGGCCAACCACGCTTCCGCTGCGCCACTTTGATCTAACAGTTGTATTAGCTGACCTAACTAGATTGGGCTCATAATGTTCTACCCCCCTTAAAAATTATTTCTACTCTCAAAGCTCAAGATTCTATGTCTCGATTCGTATGTCGGAACGAGGTGTAATTTAGGACCTATCCTTGACATGCAGTAGGAAACAATCTCTCAATGCATCGGTCGTCCTTTGCTAATGATGCGTTCTATGGCATTGGCACCTATGGTTATAGAAATGAGCCTAGTCTCTATTACGGTTGATTTCAGGAGCAGGTGTGAGTTGGTGGCAAGATGCCTAATTCTACCAAAGAAGGACTCTTAATAGGGTCCTGACATACCCTCTTTAATCATGTACAGTTTAATACTATAAGATAATCTATACATTATTAGTACGTAATGCATTTGGACACAAAATATGTTAACTGGCAAACTAACTTTCTAAGTCCATATGTAAGCCAGAATGGCCTGTGATTCAGGATCTAATTCCTAACTATCTGTTGCCCGAATTTGAATTTAATTGCACTCGAGCACTACACACATGTCCATACTAGCTAAGGAGGTCATAGGGTTCATGTTATTACTTTATCGAATTTCTTATACTGACAGATCATTCTAATTCTAAGAGTACCAACTTTAGGTCCAAAACACCAAGGGCCTATGTGGCCAATGGTATTAAGTTGTATTAAATGGATTACGTTGCTAATCCCACCTCGGGATTGGAAATGGCATGTTTGGTAGGAGGGTGGGAAGGGATTAAAATCAATTACATAGACTTTGGAAGATGAGCCTTGCGTTGGAAAGAGTGAGATAGGATTTTCAAATCACATGATAATGAATTTTCAAGGGTAATAAGAAAAGAGAACCCGGGATTTACTTTTAATTGCATACATTCCAACCATGGCATTAAAAACCATGGGATACACCCAATTTAGGGACAATACATTACACATACATTTCTTATTACTTTTACATTTCCATCTGCCCTAATCTTACCTAATGTAGTTGGTCAAACGACCCTAAATGTCCCATCATTTGGAAGTTGTGGAGGTTTTGGGACACAAAAATGTGAGTTTTGTACCCATATGAGAGGGTATAAGGAAGGTGAAGAGTTGTAAAGAATAGTGGTGGACGGGTGTAGGATGTAGAAAAAGATGGAAGCTTGAGTGAATAGAAGTGGGGATATGAGATCATTTTACATGGTCTCGGTTACGTATGGGGTGTTCTATGGTAGTTAATCTCACTAATCGGCGACACTTGGGATTCTAATGTGGTTTCTAGATTCCATCGCCCCCTTCCTAAGTCAGAGAGCGTCAATGTGCATTGTGTTACCATAACCCAGGTCCAGTTTAATCCAAATCATGCTCTGATACCATCTGTAACATCCCGAAAATCGGGGGTCGAGCATAAACTCCACTCCTGAGTTTCAGAACATCACTTATGCAACATTTTCAATGATGGATGAATGTCGGCTGTTAGTGCATAAAACATGAAGTGGATTAAGCCAAAATAGCAAATCATACTCCAGAGACAGTTAAATTAGCAAGCGGAAGAATGTGATAGATATATAAAATATATGAACTGTTGTAAGTCTCCAGGGTGTGAACATGTTACCAGGTTAAACATATACATGTATACTCCAAAAATGGTCAAAAAGAATATACATGAGTGCTCCAAAAATATAAAATGATAAGTGTCATGGCGTCTAATCAACCTCCCTGTAATCCCGTCGATCAGAACCTGCATATAGGAGGAATCCTCCTCATCATCATCAAGTCCGGATCTGCTTCGCAAGCATTGCCATCATGTGAAACTAAAATAGGGACTGGTTGGTGTGCACAATACCGTCCCGTAACGTGGGAGTGAGTGGCCAACTCAGTGGAATCATAGAGCAAAGGTTAACATGTTATCAAATCAATCAAGCGAGAATGATAAAGCAAGCAAATCAAACATTCCTAAATACTGTAATTAATGCAAGAATAAAATGACATGATGTATGCCCTCACCAATATACTCCCTCAAGCGATACCATTTTACATCCGCGGCATGCTTTCTTCCCTCAGTGCTCCACATCTTCCATGCACATGCAGTGCGATATGAATATGATTACCGAGTTGTTATTAGTCCTTTTCATATAGCAGGATTGGAAAACTAGGGTACTTCCCTTATATCATTCCCAACAAGGATCCTGTCTAGGGTCGTCACTCCTAGTAGTCTCATACGATGATATATTTCTAGGTCACTGCAAGGGTTGTCAGGGCTGTTGCATGCACTCATTGCTCTGCTCCCCCATCACCTTATCAATACAGGCCTAGTTGTACTCTTGTTGCTACGGAAGGGTCATCGCCTCACGTAGACTCAGAGTACGCTCGAGGTCACTACAAAGGGCTCGTCACCAATCAGAGTAGGCCGACAGCTCAAACATAGTGTCTCATACCACCATAATCGGCTCACGTGTCTGAGGTGCTCACTGTTCACTACAGGGAGGCTCGCGCCACAACGTAGGCTGACAGCTCGATCACGGTGTCCCATACCACCATGCCCGGCTCATGAGTCTTAATGGATCAAGGTACCATGGTTATCCGGGTTATCACTGGTAAGTTCAGTACCCTAGGTTCAAGCAGTTATGACCAATATAAGATGAACATACATTGGTCAGTCAGGTTTCTTGACGAATTCGATTAGTACGAGCGCACCTCAAGCTGAACGACATGAAGTGTATAAACACCTAGTGTGGCCTAACCACTGCCGTCAACCAAAGCACGACTCGGGTTCGTCGACGCGTCCTTCATGGCGAATAGAATCCAACCACGAATTTAAATCTGTTACCGACTACATAGACTAGAGTATAGCCCCAAACACTTGTAATCTAAATCAATAATCATATGAGAGAGACAGAATTGAAATACAAGTAATTCCAGCATGTTATCAATATGTTGTAATGTACATCATAAGCAGTTAACCATACATGAGTATTTCACACAAAAGGTAATCAATTCAATTACAACAAGCATGGAGGAAATCATGTACATCATCAAATTAGTTGAGAATCCAATCTCAACGCTAATCTACAACACCATTTACTCAATACATACTAATACATACATTTATACAAACACTTAGTCTACACACATTAGTCTACATAGCATATGTCAGCCAATAATGTGTATTAGGGCGAATCTCTTCGCCAAACAGATCATACACGCATAACTAGCATAGGTACACGATAAATACTCATGGCAATCATATCAGCAAAATACGTACGTTTACAGTATTTCCTTCAAATACCTAAAATACCCTAAATCTCATATTCTTCGTACGTATTCGAAATGAAAAACAGACAACATGTTCTACATGTCAAACAACATCCTTCTCAACAATCTAACATTAAACGGCATTGAAAGCTTTGAAAACAGGTAACCTAAGCATCTAAAATTCGCACCTTACGCCGTAGAAGTGTAACGAATTCAATGGAGACTTAAGTCTTCGTCAACGACTGATTGGCAACCTACAGTATGATTTAGGTTAGCTACTTCACCACTTGCACTAATTGAAACCCTACAACAGGTTAGGGTTAAGCTTTCTTACCTAAGAACGAAGACGGAGCCACCGAAAAAGTGATACGAAGGGGTGAATTAGGCACGTAGCAAAGCTGGGAAGAATCCCATGAAGAATCACCAACTTCTCTCCCACTTTCTCTCTCTTTTCTCTCTCTTGATTTGGGTAGGGTTTGAAATTCATATGGGATTTGTGAGAGAGGGTTTAAGGCCTTTTTATAAGCCCAAACACGATGAAAACAGACTTAAAGTCAAGGTATACTTAAGTCATAACCAAATCGGGTCTGTTTCAATCCAACGGAGCACTTCTGGAGGTCCTCTTATCAAATGCGGTCTGACTTAAGCTCACTAGCAATGGATCTTTAGTAAGTTAAGTTTTCAGTCTGATTGGATTTCCAGATCGTTCGTGGTGGACCAGTTTCAATTCAACGGTTACTGAACTTCGATCAAGGCCACAAGTACTTTGACATGTAAGGGCCACCTATCCTGATCCGAGGGTGAATTTGGGTCAAAATCTAATGGTCAGAACGCTTAAAAATAATGCGCAAGTGAAACGTACCAAATTTATTAAAATTATAATTAATTTTCTAAATATCTTCCTTTTCTCACTCTCTTCACTTTGGACGCAATAAAATGGTCTCAGGACATCGTTTGGGTGTGATTTTCACGGTGCTTGTCAAGTCCAACAATGCGGTCAATATCTTCTAAGTTCATCGCTATCAGACTTTTGACATGCGATCCATGTCCGATATGAAGTTTTTGAATGCTCCCGAGAGCAACTAGGTTTAGAGATTGATCATAGGTTTTTAGGTAACATAGTGTTAGCGGTCCTACTAATTTTGGGTCTTATAGTTTATATTTAAAGTGATTCAAGTTAGTTCTACTGAGTATTCAGTTTGGTACTTAACCAAATTCTACCCTAATAGGGCAGAATACGGTCCTTGGGCCATTCTATGCCCCATTTTGGGCACTTCTAGTTATCATATTATTTTTATTATTTTTTTGTTGCTTCATAATCATGTTTACCCTGTCTCCAGCAAATTTCATGAGATTTTGAGTTGCATAAAAATTCTAAAAATTCGCGAAGCAGCACCTGTCCAACAAGTAATTTTCGGATAGTTGTTACAATGTCCTACTTTAAACTATATCAAATATTTTATTATATTTTTCACATATTGTTACATAAAACTATATACTTTTAGCTTCAATCTGGTTTTTAAATCACCTAAATTGGAGTTATAACGAAGGAGATATGATTTTTCGAAGTTTGACAAAATGTGCAAAAAAAGTGCAGAAATCGGGCTGCCTGTCCGCTGTACGGACGAGGCTTCGTCGATGCCGCGATGACCTAGCCGGTCACTGACTTATTTGGTGAGGTATCACCTCATGGGTGAGGTCCTCACCCCCCAGGGATGCCGGAAACATGTGGAGCCCACCTTGGATCCCCCCGAATTGAGTCGTTGGGGCCCACTAGTCCGTCGAGGCGTTTATCGAGTCTCATTTGCAAACTGGAATGAGTTATGCAATGTACAATATATGATTTTGGGTTAGATGAAGCTAATCCATCCAAATAACTTGTCTAAATCATGAAATTTTAAATATTAAATAGTTAAAATCCCATTTTACGCATGTATTTAGCATTTATAGTAAGTTTTAGTTTAAGTATAGTTCCTCACCTTTTAAACTGTAGGTTTGTGTCTAATATGAAAGTACTTAGAGAAATTTAAAGAATGGGGTGGTGAAAGGTGAAATTTTGAAGGAAATGGGTTAAAAAGTAATTTCTAGACTTTAACATTGATCTCTAAGAGTGATATGGTTGACCCATTACCTAAGGACGTCTAATTCCAGGTTGGTAAAAAATCTAGGGTGTTACAGCCGACCTCCTGGACTGCTTCAGCCCATGCCCATGTTGAGTGAAAGTGGGATTTCATCTCTATGGATTTCATATCAGGGCTACCGAAGATGAGGAAGGGACATGACTCCATTTGGGTGATCGTTGACCGATTGACGAAATCGGCTCATTTCCTACCGATCAGAGTTACGAACTCTGTAGACGATTTGGCTAGGTTGCACATCAAGGAGATTATACGTCTGCATGGAGTCCCCTTGGAGATCGTGTCAGACCAAGACATTCAATTCACATCTATCTTCTGGACTCATATTCAGGAAGTGATGGGTGTGAAATTGAAGTTCAGCACCGCGTTCCATCCATAGACAGACGGGCAGACGGAATGTGGGAATCAGGTATTAGAAGATATGTTGCGAGCTTGTGTGCTAGATTTTAAGGACAGTTGGGATGACTGTCTTCCTCATATAGAGTTCGCATATAACGACAGCTTTCAGGCGAGTATCGGCATGGCTCCTTATGAGGCACTGTATGGTCGCCCATGTAGAGCACCACATTTCTGGGTAGAAGTGGGCGAGAACACTCTAATTGGCCCAGAGTTATTTCAGGCGACCTCAGAGAAGATCAACATTGTTAGGCATCGACTTCTATCAGCACAAAGTAGGCAGAAAAGTTACACCGATACGAGACAGTGACCGCTTGAGTTTGAGGTTAGGGACCATGTATTCCTTAAGGTTTCCCCCATGAAGGGAGTCCTTCGGTTTGGTAAGAAAGGGAAGCTCACGCTGAGATTCATTGGCCCATTTTAGATACTTGATCGAGTGGGGGCAGTAGCATATCGCCTTGCTTTGCCACACCACTCGTAGGCGTGCATAATGCATTCCATGTGTCTATGTTGAAGAAGTATGTTCCTGATCCTTCACACATTATCAGTTGGGAGCAGGTGCAGTTGAGCGAAGACGCCACATATGTATTTCGACCGACGCGTATCCTGGATAGGAAGGAGAAGGTACTGCGTAGCAAGGTCATCCCACTTGTGAAGGTATTGTGGACGCATCACAGTGAAGAAGAGGCCACTTGGGAGACTGAAGCTGAGGTCAGGAAGAACTACTCTCAGATCCTCGAGGAGTATGAAAATGTACAAATTTTGAGGATGAAATTTTTCTTTAAGGGGGGTAGATTGTAACGTCTTGGAAAAATTTGTTCGAAAACCCGAGTACCACCTTAAACAGAAATCACTTAGGACCAAATCCTTTAGATATTTATCGGGGATTAACTAGCGCTAAACTAGATTACCTGTGAAATTAGCACAAATCACTTTAAATACATTCTGCAAGATCCAAAACTTGTAGAATTATTAACACTACATTATCCTAAAATCTAAGATTAATCTATAAACCCATTTGCTCTTGGGAGCATTCAGAACCTCCGTATCGGACCTAGACCACACATTAAAAATCCGATAGCGATGAATTTAGACAATTATGACTACCTGGTTGGACTTGACAATCACCTCAAAAATCAAGTCCAGATGATGTCTTGGGACTATTTTCTTGAGTTCAGAGTGAAGTGTGTGAGAAAGTGAATATTTTTAGAAATTAAATATGAATTTAAGTAATCTGAGTCGTGTCACTTGCGGGCCAATTATAAGCATTCAGGGCCTATATAAGGGTCTTAAACCCTCTCTCACATAATCCATACAAATTCCAAAACCCTAGCTAAGAAAGAGAAGAAAAAGAGAGAAAGAGAGAGGGTGAATTGGAGATCTCCCAGGGATTCTACCCTGCCTCTCCACGTGCTTATCCAACGCTACCGGATCGCTATTCCGGTGATTCTAATAACATACTTGGGTAAGAAAACCTAACCCTCATCCATTCTAGGGTTTCTAATAGTTTAAGTGATGTTATAGCTAACCTACTTCATGTTCTAGGTTGTAAATCCGCCGTTGATGAAGACTTAGTGTCTAAATCATATCCGTTACGCATTTTTCGGTTTAAGGTCCTGACTATATATGTATAGGTTATGGTTTTCAAGGCTTTCAATGTCAGTTAATGGTTTATTACTAACATGGATGTTATTTCACATGCCAAATTCAATATCTGTTTTGTTTTACGTATATATATGAACTATGTAATCTATAGGGAAATTCATGTATTTGTTGAAATGTTTGTGTACATTTGAAATATGATGTTGTGGTTGTCATGATTAACTGTTGTAGGTACATGATTGATATGTATGCGACAACTCCTTGGCAAAAGGATTTGCCCTAATACGTAATATGGCCAACATACGTGATGTATGTTGGAAAGTGTAGTCTAAGTGTTTGTAAAAATGTCTGAATAAGTTAGTAATTAGTAAAGTGTGATTTATAAGGGAGTTGAGATATGAATCTTGACTACCTTAACTGTGTGTATGATTGCCTCCATGATTTGTATAACCTACGTACTCATGTTTAACTGTGTGTATGATTTCCTCCATGTATTGTGTATTCATGGTTAAGTTATATGTCATAACATGTTCATATGAATGTAGGATTTGACTTGAATATTCATTATTGTGATTGTACGTGGTTGGGACTATATCACAGTCCAGGTAATCGGTAATAGTTCTCAAACTGGTGGCTGAGGTTGCTTTCGCCACACAAGATGTGATCGATGAATCCGAGCCGTACTTGGGATGTCGGCAGTGGCTAGGCCACATGGAGTGCTTATGCATTTCATGTCGATTAACTAAATGTGTGCTTGTCCTAGTCGAGCTCATCAATTAATCCGATTGACCCAATGTATGTTCACCATGTTTGGACGCTACTGCTTGAATCTAATGTACCAAACTTACCAGTGAGATCCCGTTAACCTTGGTACCACAATTCCCTAAGACTCATGAGCCAGACATGGTGGTATGGGACAACGTGGTCGAGCTATCGGCCTACGCTAGGGCGATGAGCTTCCCCATAGTGACCAGTGAGCAAACCAGACTTATGAGCAGAATACGGTGGTATGGGACACTGTATTCGTGCTGTCGACCTACATTGATTGGTGATGAGCCCTTTATAGTGACCTCGAGCATACCTTGACACTGCATTGAAGCGATGAGCCTTATTGTAGTAACTAGGGTATAACTAGGCATGCATTGATTGGTGATGAGCCCTTTGCAGTGACCTAGAACCATAACATCACATGAGATTGTTTAGGACTGACGACCCTAGAATGGATCATTGTTTAGGAAATGATACAAGGGAGGTACCTTAGCTTCCCAATCCTGCTATATGAAAAGGATTAATAAGAACTTGGTAATCATGCTCATAACATCGCACTGCATGTGTCGTTGGCGTTGGTGTAGAGTACAGTGGTAGTGATTCATGCCACGATTGTTAGATGTTGTCGCAAGAGGGAGTGCAGTTGAGGGCATACATCATTACCTCATATCATTCTTGCATTAACAAGAGTACCTAGGATATGTTTGATTGTACTGCTTTATCATTACTACTTGATTGAATTGATAACATGTTAACCTTTACTGTATAGCCCCACTAAGTTGATCACTCACTCCCACGTTCTGGGACGGTGTTTAAACACCAACCGGACTCTGTCTTAGTTACAAATGATGATGCAACACTCGAGGCAGAGCCAAAGTATGAGGATGATGAGGATGCGTTCTCCTGCATGCAGTTCTCGAGTGGGTTCATGTGAGTTGTGTCCTGTTTGACGAGGATTCAGGAATTATACTTGTAGAGCACTATTTCATTCCATTTGACATTTTATATCTTGACACAACACTTGTAAATATTAACCTGGAATTGCATACATACTTTGAGGACTTACACTAGTTTATATATTCATTTTAATCTTCCGCTTGCGTATCACAACTGTCCCTGGATTATGTTTTGCTGATTTGGCTTAATCTACTTCATGTTTTATGCACTAATACAGCCAACATTCATCCATCATTGAAAATATTGCATAAGTGATGTTTTGGAACTCGGGAGCTGAGTTATGCTTGACCCCCAATTTTCAGGTTGTTACAGATGGGGTTTGTTTTATAGCTTGGCACCGTGTATCATCCTCAGACCAATGGGCAGACCGAGAGGGTCAACCATATCCTTGAGGATGTGTTTTGGGCTTGCGTGATTGAATTCACAGATAGCTTGGATGAGCACCTACGATTGTTTGAGTTCGCATACAACAACAGCTATCCGGTGACCATTGGCATGACTCCTTTTGAGGAACTATATGGTAGATCATGTAGATCACCAAGTTGTTTGATCGAGGTTGGAGATTAGCGTATCCTAGGTCCTGAGTTTGTGCAGCAGATATTAGAGGTTATCAATATCATCAGGCAGAGGATGCGCACAGCTCAGAGCTGTTAGAAGAGTTTTGTTGATCATCATTGTCATCCCTTGGAGTTTACCATTGGGGACCATGTGTATCTCAAGGCCTCACCCATGAAGAGTGTGGTTCATTTTGGAGCGAAGGGTAAGCTTGCCCCGAGATTCATAGGACCTTTCAAGATCACTAAGAACGTTGGCGCCATGGCCTGTCGGCTTGCCTTGCCATCTTAGTTGTCTGGTATCCACAATATTTTTCATGTATCTATGTTGGAGAAGTGTGGGTCAGACTTAGTTCCTGTTATTGATTGATAGTCGATGGAGGTTCATGAGGACACTTCTTACATTGAGCATCCAATTCGTATCCTTGATTGGAAGGAGCAGGTCCTCTAGACTAAGGTCATTCCTTTGGTGAAGGTGCAGTGGGGTCATCATTTTGTTGATGAGGTGTATTGGGAACGCGAGGCCGAGATTCGAGAGAGCTATCCTCATCTCTTTGATGATTGATTATATGTTGTATCTTATATGTTGTCTCTGATTTAATATGATGATGCTTGTTTCCTATTTCCTTATGAGTTATGTCTAGTTGCGCGATAGTGTAAATTTCGAGGATAAATTTTTTAATAGGAGGAGAGAGCTGTAAGATCCGTATCCTACACCATCCCATTTCTTAGACTGTCACGATCCTCCCCGTCTAATTCCAGGGTCCTGTGACCTATAACTGGCATTCACACGTGACCCTAAGTCGCATCCTGTATATCTGAGTCAACTCGACCTGATACTTACACCCTAGTGACTACGCCATTGTCATGATTCCAACGCCGCGTCTCGTGGGTCGATGCGATACTTAGGCTAGGATTTGTTGGCCTGCGTATATTTCAAGGAAACGCCACGTTGAGAATCTCTATCTAATCTATCACATTAATCAATCAATTATAAGCAAGTACTTAACCCATACCTAGCCCATCCCCCTTTTACACAACCCATCCCCAAAGTCAACTCTCTCTCTCCGCCCATCCCTTTCTTACACAACACCATCCCTCTCTTCCATCCATCCCATCCCTTTCATCCCATCACCTTCTCTCTCCCTCTTATTCTCTCTATCATTCTAAGCAACTAAGAGAGAAAAATCCTCGGGAGAGAAAAGATCAAGGACCACTGCCTACCTCCTCATCTCACCATCCAACCCTTCAAACTTCATCATCCACCATCAAAGAGAGATCTTAGGTGCTTAGCATTCTAAGGAGCCAAGGAGTGAAATCAGTGGGTGTTCATAGAACTAGATCTTGACTTTTTATTTAGGGCCCACATGATTTAGGACCCATCTTGATGTATGCATTGTATCATAAAAGGGAGCTTATAGTGGTGGAGTTCACTCCAATACCACTCATCTCTCTCTCTCTCTCTCTCTCTCTCTCTCTCTCTCTCTCTCTCACTCTCTCTCTCTCTCTCTCCCCCCTATCTTGTGGCCCACTTGATGTATATGAGAGGACATGGACCGTCCAGCAGTAAGGACGCCCTTACTGTCCCGGCAGCTGGACATCCAGCAGTCCCACATGGGAGTGGTCCCGGGGCCGTGTGACTCACCCTCGCGGACCCCACTTGAATGCATGTGATCTATGTCCACACCATCCATCCAGTTTTGCTAGATCTTGGGCCCACCCTGGTGACGTGCCCCATCCAGGGCTATCCGTTCATTGGGTGTCCAATGCCCGGGACGAAGTAAAAATACAAATATCAACTTTTCAAAAAAGGGTTGGTGGGTCCCACACATGTGGACACACCTTTAATGTATGTGTAAGACTCGTATCTTAGACCGTACCATTCCATAGACTTTCGCGGTCTTCTTGATCGAATTCTGACAACCTTCGACCCTTAACCGATATTTGCACGTGACCCTAATTCGCACGCCGTCAACCCGAGTCAACTTAACTCAAGACCTTTACCATAGCGACCGCGCCGTCGCCGCGGTTCGGATGTCGCGACTCGAGCACCGAGGCGATACCCTAGTTAGGAGATGTGGGCCAGCGTTCAGTGCGAGGAAAATGCCTCATGTTGCAATTCCAAGAGAATCTCTATGACACATCACATCAATCAATCAAAGTATAACCCATCACTTCATCCCATTCCCAAGTACAACTACCCTCCCCAAAAGTCAGCACTCTCTTACACAAGTACACATCCATCACTCACTCACCCATCCCACTCTCTCTTACACCTCTCTCTCTCTCATCTCTCTCTCTCATTCCCCAAGCAACTCCAACGTCCAAGCCTTTCAAGAGAGAGCTAGGTGTGGCCCACTCCCTACCTTCCTCAATCCTCACCATCGAACCTTTAGATCATCATCTCCACCATTGAAGGAGCTTCTTAGGAGCATTGGAGCACTAGGGAGGAAGAAGAAGGAAAGGTGGATGATTTTTTATGATTTTCTATCATTAATTTTGTGATTTAAGGGCCCACATGTAGTGAGACCCATCTTGATGTATGCATTGTATCAAAGAGAGGTCCATAGTGGCGGGGTCCCTCCATCATCATCCGATTTCTCCCTCTCTCTATTGTGATGAGTATGGTCCACTTGATCCATGCCGTACAAAGCTGTATGAGCCCACCTGATGTATGTTTTTCATCCATGCCTTGGGCAGTGGGGCCTTGATTTGTGTTCCATCCATGCTGCCCATCTTGGACGCTGGATGAAGAAAAATAAAATAAAATACAAATACAAATGGCAGCTTGATCCTTGACGTGGGGCCCACTTTTTATGCCATGTTGCATCCCACACATGGGGCCAGCAACATCCAGACTATCCAGTTATTGGATGTCCAGCAGCAGACGCTGCTGGACTGTACACAGGGAAAACACAAGTATCAGCTTGATGCTGCAGCTGGTGGGCCACTCACGTGGACTCCACCTTGTTGTACATGCTTACCCCACACCGTCCATCTATTCCACCCTGATAGAGTATTTTATCCTCGCCGTCCATCTATGGAGGGTGGGATGGAAGCAGATTCAAATCATAGGTGGAGCACGCCACGTGGGGCCGCTGAAAGTTTGTGGTGATCCACACCATCCAAATCATGGGACCACCATCATGAGCTTTATCCAGGCCGTCTAGCAGGGTTCTGGACGTGAGAAAATACAAATTTCAGCTTTATTAGAACCGTTGAGGCCCACCACGTGGCACTACGATGTATGTGGTTTTCACTCACCGCTCATCCATTTTTTTTTTTGGTGTGGGGGACCACCTCACACATGTGGCACATGTCAGGGGAGGCCACCAGGTATATGTTTTATATATTTAAGTTGTCGTCCAGCAAAGTAGGGACGGTGGGTCCCATGGCTTGGACGTCGGTAACGCCTCAGAAAAATCCGTACAGAGACTCGAGTACCAACTCGATCAGAAATCACTTAGGATTAATTCCTTTAGAAATTAAGCATAAGTTAACTAGCACTATGCTAGTTTAGCTATGAAATTGTCTCTAATCGCTTTAAATACATTCTATAAGACCCAAAACTTGTAGAACCAATGACGCTATAATACCCTAAAATCTAGGATCAAACTCTAAACCCGTTTTCTCTCAGGAATCCTTTGAAACTTCGTATTGGATTTAGACCGCACGTCGAAAGTCCGATATCCATAATCTTAGACCGTTATGACCGCTTAGCTGGACTTGACAATCATTTCAAAAATCAAGCCCAACTGATGTTCTGAGGCTATTTCATTGAGCATGGAGTGAAAAGAGTGAGAAAAGGTAAAGATTTAGAAATTTAATTCAAAATCTGGCACGTGTCGTTGCACATTATTATTAAGCATTCTGACCGTCAGAATTTAGCCAGATTTCACCCTCGGATCAGGAAAAATTTCTCTTTCATGTCATGAAGCTTGTAGACCTGATGTAGGTTCAATGACCGCTGAACTGAAACTGGACTGCCACGTGCGATCTGGGAACTCTACCGGATTGAAAACTTAATGTGATCAACATCCGGTATTCATGAGCTTAAGTCCGACTGCGTTCGGCCAGGGGACCTCCCGAAATACTCCTTTGGATCGAAAAAGACTCGATTTGGTTATAACCCAAGTATACCCTTGTCCCAAGTCTATTTAGGTGAGGTTTTAGCCTATATAAGGGCTTTAAACCCTCTCATATCTCTCCCATCCGATTTTGCAAGAAACCCTAGAAAGTGGTGAGAGAGAAAGAGAGAGTTAGTGAGAGAATTTGTGAGAGAACTTCCTTCCGTTTGCTCTAGCCTTTGCACGTACCAAAGTACCACCTTCAAATCACTTTCCCGGTAATTCTAACTCACTTCTAGGTAAGAAAACCCTAACCTATAGCTGTTTTAAGGATTCTTTTGATACAAGTAGCGAAGTAGCTTATGTATCTTGTGCATTAGGTCGCCATAACGCCGTTGACGAAGTGTAGACGTTCTATTCGAATCGATACGCGTCTAAGGCGAAAGGTGAGGATTTTAGACGCTTAGATTGACTGATTTCAAAGCTTTCAATGTCGTTTAATAGTAGATTATCGACAAGAATGCCGTTTGACATGTAGAACATACTGTCCATTTTCCATTTCAACTGCGTACGAAAAATATGAGAATTAGGGTATTTTAGGTATTTGTAGGAAATACTGTATAATCTTACTCATGTGAATGCACTAACTCAACCAACATTGAAGCATAAGCATATTTGTTGCATAAGTGATAGTCTGGAACTCGGGAGTCGGGTTCCTACGCGACCTCCAATTTTCAGGGTGTTATAAGTTAGTATCAGAGCATGATTTGGATTAAACCGGACCTGGGTTATGGACACGTGATGTACGTTGTCACCCCTTTGACTTAGGTGGGTGCGAGAAAAATGTAGAACCACTCGTAGGACCCCAGTTTTGCCAATAGGTGAAGTCTACTTAAGTCGATCATTTTGATCGAGTCCGTGTGCATCCGTGGTCGCATGAAATGACCTCGGACTACTTCTAGATCATGTGTGGATGGGTCTAGACCTCTCTGGACCCAATCCTAGCTGTTAGAAGTCGATAAAAGTGAATGTGTAGCTGTTAGTACCTGAAATGACCCAAAATAGGGTGAAACAGAGTCGTGGGCCCACCCAAGCTGATCTAGCATGATCCAGGGTGGGACCCATATCAATTTTGGGCCCACAGGATAGGGTGAACACATCCAGATGGGAGGTCATCATCGAAAACCAACTTGGCCGGCGAGGACCTTGCCGGTTCGGAGAGGCCTCGCCTTACAATGGGCATGGATTGGGCTGGGCTTCGGGCCGACGTCATTTGGGGGCTAGTGTAGCCCCTGTGCATAGGGTTCGTCCCTTAAATCACCCCCAAAACCCTACCTCCTTCATAAAAACGTCCCCCAAGCTCTCCTTTCTTTAAGTTCTTGCTGCCTTCTCTCTTAAAACCCATTTCAAATCGCCCCCAATCCCATTTTTTCTATAACGACGCCACTCCATCTTCCACAGTAGTAGGCATTCCCTTTCCTCTCTATTTTCATCCGTGGAAGCTCTCTCATCCTCCATTGGAGGCTGAAAATTGGGTGAGCCTCCATCCCTACCTATTTTGCTCTTTTCCCTTTGAAATCCTAGCCTTTGAGGGCCTGATTTACCCCTCTATAGGACCTAGATTCATTTTATCCCTTTAGGGCAGCCATTTCTCCCCATTTCCTCCATTTTCCATGGCTTTTGTAGAGGCTATTTTAGCCTTTTTCTCCCTTTCTACCATCCTCTCTCTCATGGGAAAGAGGAAGACCGCCGTAGATGAAGCTAGGCCTAGTCGCCCTTCACGATCAAGGAAGTCGAGAGGTGGCACCGCTAGCTCAAGTGCCGCCGCTAGTCCAAGTGTTGGGAGAGAGCTACATACGAAGCAGGATTTGGATCCCCATGCTCACATAGGGCGAGCACTGTTGGCAGACTTGGCCCAAGGTGCGTATACTGATCGCAAGGTTCTATTTGAGGCACATGTGGATGAGAGGCTCTTTGGTGAGTTTCTGTTATTTGAGCACATCGAAGCTGCCAAGTGGGGTCCGTTCTTTGAAACCCAGCCTCGTGCGAACGTGAGCACTTTTCGTGCCTTCTATGCTCATATTTGGGCTCCTACGTTGGAGCCATTGCAGTTCAGGATTCCCTTTGATAGAGATCGGGAAGCCACGATCGATGTTCGGTTGATAGCTCGCCTTTTAAATGTGCCTCTTGACGAGGTACATCCAAGTGCTAAGAATTTAAAGAGTGTTCGTGAACGAGATTACCACACCAGGTTCTTATGTGGTGGTTTGGTTCCGTGGCAGCATAACAAGAGCCTCTTGGCGTCCCACATGTTGCATAATTTTCGCATGTTGCACCACATTTGTACGTTCAATGTGTATACCAGGTCGACCAACCACAGTGAATGTACGTGTCTCATGGTCGATTTCCTGTACCAAGTGGGCCAGGGAGAGAATGTTTGCATGGACACCTTTGTGTTGCGACAGATCGTCCTCTTAGCGAAATCGAGAAGAACGTCTGAGTCACTTCCTTTTGGCCGGCTCATATGTAAGATCGCGCTTGAGTTTGCTTACAGACTTGGGCCGGAGTTACCTAAGCCGATTCATTTCATCGATGAGGCTACCATGAACAAGATGAAGATAGGGCCTTGGTAGCGTGAGGCTCATCTTGATGATGACAGTGAGGGTGAATATGATAGCGAGGAGGATGAAAGTGAAGAAGAAGGTGGAACGGAAATAGAGGAAGAAGTCCAGGAAGAAGAAGAAGAGGAGGCTCAGGATACTGACGAGAGTCCTCCTCCTGCGACGCGGGCTGCTAGGGAGGCTCACATAGTCCGACTTGAGGAGAGTCAGGTTACTTTCGACGGGAAGTCCAAGAACTCTGGGCCGAGTTGAAACAAGATCTTGAGGATACCAAGTCATGAAACAGAAATTTGGCAAGGTGACTCGCACCTTGAAGGCCATCCTGTGTTGTCTGCAGGATAAGGGTGCCCCTCCTCCATCGCCAGACTCGGACTAGTGATTGGGTTTTCAGATGGTCGTAGTTAGTTTATTTCCTACTTTCTGTGTGTGAGCCTGAGAAGGCTAAGTAGTTTCTTTATGTTGCAGTTGTAGCTTTAGCTAACTTAGTTTCCATGTGCTTCTTATCATGATGCATGTAAGGAGTTATCTCTTGTATTGTGATAATTTTGATTAAATGAAATGCATGAAGTTTCTTCGGCTTATTATGTGAATGATTGTGTGGTGGTGTATTTATACTATTGTTGAAACTGACAAGGTTGCGCCCTAATTTGAATGTAGGGAATGCCGCCTAAGGCTACGCGGAGCATGGCACGACTTACACTGGGAGAGCCTATGGATCGGGTTCCTCCCCAGACTGATGAGCATATAGATCCTGCTGTGTAACGCCCGTGAAAAATCCATCCTTGGGCTCGAGTACCAACTCGACCCGAATTTGCGTAGAATTCATTCCTTTGGAAAATTTGACTAGGTTAGCTAGTGCAACGTTAGAATAGCTGGGAAATGGTCCCTGATCACTTTAAATACGTTCTACAAGGCCCGAAGCGAGTGGAACTAAGGGTGCTATAATGCTCTAAAGCCTCGGATCAAACTCTAAGCCGGTTTGTTCTCTGGACCACTTTGAATCTTTGTATTGGATCTAGACCGCACGTTGAAAGTCCGATACCTCCTATCTTAGACCGTTAGGACCGTCTAGCTGGGCTTGACACTCATTCCAAAAATCAAGTCAAACCGGTGATCACAGGCTATTTCATTGAGCCCGGACCGAAGAGAGTGTGAATAGGGACATAGTTGGAATTTCAAATTCAAATCTGGCACACAAATTTGACGCATCAGTATTAAGCATTCTGACCGTCAGAATACAGCCAAATTACACCCTTGGATCAGGAAAAATATCTATTATATATCACGGGACTTATAGGCCTGATCTTGATGCGGTGACCGTTAAACTGAAACTGGGCCGCCACGTGCGATCTGGGAACCCAACCGGTCTGAAAACTGGATGTATGCTAGATCTAGTATGCATGAGCTTAAGTCCGACCGCATCTGGCCTGGGGACCTCCAGAAATGCCCTTTTGGACCGAAACGGCCCCGATTTGGTTAGGCACCAAGTAAACATTGTTCCCAAGCCTATTTTGGGAATGTTTTAGGCTATAAAAGGGGTTGAAACCCTCACTCCTCTCTCCCATCCGAATTTGAGAGAAGCCCTAGCTTGGGAGAGAGAAAAAGAGTGAGAGATTGTGAGAGAGTGGGAGAGTTCTTCCCGCCACTTGTGCTACGTGTTGCACATGCTTAAGCGACACTTCTCTACCGCTTTCCCGGCGATTCCACCGCAATCCTAGGTAAGTAAAAACCCTAAATAGTTGGTGATTTGAGTTTTTCTTGTTTCCATGGCGATGTAGCTTATGGATCTTATGTATTAGGCTCCTTACTCGCCGTAGACGAAGCATATACACTCCGCTTCAATTCCCGAGTCTACAAGACACTAGGTGAGGATTTTAGACGCTTGGATTGACGGTTCCCAATGCTTTCAATGTCGTTTAATAGTAGATTCTTGACGGCATCGCCGTTTGACATGTACAAAATGCTCTCCGTTTCCCCTTTCGTAAGCTAACGAAGAATATGAGATTTAGGGCATTTTAGTCATTTGTAGGAAGTACTGTTTGCATTCATATTTTGCTGATGTGATTGACATGGTTTGTTGTCGCATTAGGAAGTTAGGAATGCGTGCATAATTAGTTTGGCGAAGAGATTCGCCTAGTTGCATACTTTGGGTCGACATGCTATATGTAGACCTAAGTGTGTAGTGCATGTGTTTGTATAAATGCTTGTATTAGTATGTATTGAATTAAATGATGTTATTTGATACTTTGTGATTGATTTTTCAATTATTATGCCGACCTAAATGATTTTCTACATGTTGACAAAATGCATGATTTCACTACATGCATGGAATGTATGTGCTTGAGGATTTGCTTAAGTTGAATATGCATGGGAAGTATGCCTTGAAGATTTGCTTAAGTTGAATGTCATAACATGTGCTAACATGCTCACATGATGTATTTCAATTCCAATACCTTTTATAGTGATTCCATAGATGTGTGGGACTTGACTTAGTCCAGGCAGTCGGTAACCGAGCAAATTCGTGGCTGACTGGTCATAGCCACGAATGACGCGTCGATGAATGTGATTCGTGTTGAGAGTTGGCGGCAGTGGTTAGGCCACGCGAAGTGTTTTACGCACTTCATGTCGTTCAGTTCGAGATGCGATCGCGCTAGTCGAGCCCGTCAAGTAACCCGACTGGCCGATGTTTGTTCACCATGTATGTATCATAACTGCTTGAACCTAGGGTACCGAACTTACCATTGTAAACCCTATTAACCGTGGTACCTTGATCCACGAAGACTCATGAGCCGGGCATGGTGGTATGGGACACCGTGGTCGAGCTGTCGGCCTACGCTGGGGCCACAAACCTCCCCGTAGTGACCAATGAGCACCTTGACTCGTGAGCAGATTATGGTGGTATGGGACACTATATTCTAGCTGTCGGCCTACACTGATCAGGCGACGAGCCCTTTGTAGTGACCGCGAGCGTATTCTGAGTTCACGGGAGGCGACGACCCTTCCGTGCAGTAGAGTACAGTAGGCCTGTATTGATAAGGTGATGGGGGAGCGGTGCAACGAGTGCGAGCAACAGCCCTGGCAGCCCTTGCAGTGACCTACGAAATGTACATCGTATGAGATTACTAGGAGTGACGACCCTAGACAGGATCCGTGTTGGGATCGATACAAGGGAGGTACCTTAGTTTCCCAATCCTGCTGTTTGAATGGACTAATAATAACTTGGTAATCATATCACCATAGCATTGCATGTGCCTGGAAGATGTGGAGCACTCTAGGGAGTGTGGCATGCCGCGGTCGTAAGATGTTGCCGTATGAGGGTGATCGTCGGTGAGGGCATACATCGCGTCATATCATCTTGCATTAACAACAGTTTTAGGACTTGTCTGATTTACTGCTTTACTATTATCGCGTGACTGAATTGTGAACATGCTAATCTTTGCTCTATGATTCCACTGAGTTGATCACTCATTCCCACGTTACGGGATGGTGTTTGCAACACCCACCAGACCCTGTTGTAGTTGCAGGTGTCGATGAGATCCAGGAGGTGGAGCTAGATGATGACGAGGACCAGGATGAGTTCTCGTATATGCAGTATCATGACGGCTTCCCGTAGGTGACCTGGATCGAGGGGACATCAGTGGGACTTTTCTTTTTGAACATTATTCTTTTGTTATGTACATGTATATGAGACTCAGAGATGTAGTCATACTTTGGAGACAGTTGAGATTACTTTGTTTTTCCATACAGTGATATATATCTTGTTTAGTCTTCCGCTTGCTTTTATCACTGAATCTGAAGTATGAATTGCAGTTTTGGTATACTTTTACTCATGTGGATGCTTTAAATCAGACAACATTGAATCATAACCATTTTTGTTGCATAAGTGACGGTCTGGAACTCGGGAGTTGAGTTTATACACGACCCCCGATTTTCAGGGTGTTACAAGTTGGTATCAAAGCATGAATGAGAGTATACTGGGCCTGGGTTATGGTCTTGCGACGTACGCTGTCGCTTCCTTTGACTTAGGTGGGTGCGAGAAGGGTCTAGAAACACTTCTAGGATCACAGATTCGCCGATAGGCGAAGTTTATAAGGATCGATCGCAAGATCGAGTCTGTAACGTATCTCGGGTCGCGTTAAGCAACCCGAATCACTTCTAAGCTGTAGGAAGTCGGGTGGAGATGTCCTATGAGCGGTTTTAAACCGCAAAAGTGAATCCATGGGCCGTGGAATGACCACGACTCTAGTAATCAATCGCCAGGGCTTAAAAACCCCGTTTTGCCAAAAATTCTTAAAATTCCTTCTCTAAACACTTCAACCTTCAGTTCTTTTGTATCCATTTCATGTTAGGCATCAAACCTAATGTGAAAATAACACAAATTAGTACATTCACCAAATTTTACAGTGAATAGTAAAATTTCATAAAAAAATGGCCATAAAGCCATTCTAACTTCACTTTCTTTAGCAACTAAGGAGCTAGAAAGATGTACTGGATCCTTCTACCCCAAATCCATATGCTGCATCATATGGTTTGGTATTTGGGACTGCGATGTGGACCCGGAAAGCCCCAAAAACATGTTTGGGCTCATAGGGACCAAAATACTATGAAGTAAGGGGTGGGACTAGACTTTTTGGGACCCTGGGACCATGGGGGACCAGACCCATGGGGTCCCGCTGGCCAACCTGGAGGTTGGCCGGCGATGCCATCGCCGGCCGGGCGATGCATCGCCGGCCGGCCACCTCGGACGGTGCTGCCCTTTGGGCGCACCCACTTAAATACATCCCACAACACCCCTATGTACCTCCCATCCCACGAAAACTCCTAAAACACCCCTCTCCTTCACAAACAGCCCCCTTGCATGCCCTAGATTTGATTTTCAGCGCTCCATTCCAAATCCCGGCGACCCAAACCCATCCTAATCCCTTCCTTGGCCAAAACCGACCACCACCCATCGATTATTGGGTGTTGGCAGCTTCTTTCCTTGAAGATTTTCCCATTTGGAGCTCCAAAATCCCCCAAATAGTGTCGAAATCGTGAGCAGCTCCATTCCATCTTTTTGTTCTTATTTTTCCCTGAAACTACAGCCTTGGGAAGCTTGAAGCATCCCTCTACGACGCCTAGATTTCCTTTTGTCAGATTGGGCAGCCATTTCTTCGCATTTTCGGCGTTTTCCATGGCTTTCGTGGAAGCTATTTTGGGTCTTTTGTCACTCTCATCCATCCTGTCTTTGATGGGTAAGAGGAAAACTGCAACAGACGAGGCTGGGCCGAGCCGCCCTGCTCGATTGAGAAGACCGCGGGGTGGTGCCGCAAGTTCAAGCGCCGCCGCAGGTCCAGCTGCAGTCCTGGAGTGCCGTACGAAGCGGGATTTGGATCCCCATGCACACCTTGGACGAACCATCCTATCAGAGATGCCTCATGGTGAATACACTGATCGTAGAGTGTTATTTGAGGCGGACGTAGATGGGCGATTGTTCGGCGAATATCTGTTGTTCGAACGCATTGAAGCTGCGCACTGGGGACCGATCTTTGAAGCTCGCGCTCGTGCTAATGTGAGCACTGTTCGTGCCTTCTATGCTAGCATCCAGAGTCCTACCTTGGAGCCCTTGCAGTTTAAAATCCCTTTTGGTAGAGATCGGATGGCTACGATCGACGTCCAGTTGGTTGCGCGACTTCTCAACGTGCCTCTAGGTGATGTACATCCAAGTGAGAAAAATTTGAGGACTAGACGTGAACGAGATCGCCGCACCAGGTTTCTGTGCGGTAAGTTGGTTCCATGGCAGCCTAATAATAGCCTCAAGGCGACGTACATGTCTGAGGATTTGCGTCTGCTGCATCACATCTGCACGTTCAATGTTTATCCTAGGTCGACGAACCGCATTGAATGTACACGTCTTATGGTCGATTTCTTATTTCTGGTGGCTCAGGGAGAGAACGTATGTATGGCCACTTTCATCTTACGGCAGATAGTTCTCATAGCCAGGTCGAGAAGAACATCCGAATCCCTTCCCTTTGGCCGACTCATTTGCAGAATTGCGCTTGAGTTTGCCTATAGACTTGGACCCGAGTTGCCGGTATCGATTCACACCATCGATGAGTCGACGATGGTTAAGATGAAGATTGGGTCGCAATATCGTGAAAATCAACTTGAAAGGGATAGTGGGGACGACTTTGATGAAGAGGAAGATCAAAGCGAAGGAGAACCTAGTGCAGAAGTTCAGGAAGAGACTCAGGAAGAAGCAGAAGAGGAGGCTCAGGATACTGATGAGAGTCCTCCTCCTTCTGCGCAGACTACTATTGACGATCGCATTGCTCGGATGGAGGAGAGTCAGACCGCTTTGCGAAGGGAAGTCCAAGAACTTCGAGCAGAGGTCGCTGATGCCAAGGCCGTTACGAAGAAGAAATTTGGCAAGGTGACTCGCACCTTGAAGGCAATCCTGTGTTGCTTACAGGATAAGGGTGCTCCTCCTCCGTCGCCAGACTCCGACTAGCGACGCGATCTTAGATGTTGTTATGAGTAGTTAACTATTTTCTGTTTCATGTGTGTAAAGCCTATTAGGGCTAGTGCTTTGCTTTTGTCGCTGTTGCTTGACTGTCTTAATTTCCATGTCATTCTAGTCATGATGCTTGTAAGGATATATCCCTTGTATTGTGACAATTTTGATTAATTGAAATGCATGGAATGCCTTTGACTCTTTAGTGAATGATTGTGGTGTATTTGTGCAATTGAGACTGACAAGGTTGCGCCCTATTTTGAATATAGGGAATGCCACCTAAGACTACGAGGAGCGCGGTTCGGCTTTCATTGTTAGAGCAGATGGATCAGGCTCCTTCTCAGTCTGGCACTCGTCCGGACCCTGCTGTGGGCCCGATTCCTGAGACTGTTCGATCGTCTCAGCCTGCTACTGGTCCTACAGATGGACCACCGCCATTTACACCATCAGTTAGAGAGCCACAGCGCGCATCTACTTCCGCACCTCATCCGCCACAGCCTGCTCCACCACCTGATAGATTCGAGCAGATGATGGCTATGATGCTACAGCAGCAGCAGCTATTGACTACTATAGTCGGGACCTTAGCCCAGGGTGGGGGTGCGACTGCATCTACTCCGCCTGCACCACCTGCGCATCCAGCTGAGGATGCCTATGCTTACGCCCAGGATGAGGGCATAGCACTTCCTGCGCAGCCTGCTTTCCCTGCGGGGAACCCTGCCGACACACGGGGCCTTCTGGAGCGATTTCAGCGCTTGCGGCCTCCTACTTTCACGGGTTCTCACAGACCCGAGGAGGCTGAGTTTTGGCTCGACCGAGTGTCGAAGATTCTGCGCATGTTGCACTGTACTGAGGCAGAGCAGGTAGAGCTGGCTACCTTCCAGTTTGAGAGAGAGGCCAGTATGTGGTGGGATAGTGTATTGCGGACTGTTACCGCAGACTTCGTATGGACATGGGCAGCATTCGAGTTTCGCTTCCATGAGAAGTATTATCCTCAGACCTACAGACACGAGAGGGAGAATGAGTTTCTCCGTCTCAGGCAGGCAGCGATGACGGTCACCGAGTATGAGCATCGGTTCACAGAGTTGGGCAGGTACGTCCCGACGATTTTAGCTGATGAGCAGATGCGCATACGGCGCTTTTTGGAGGGCTTGCGACCGGATATTCGGTCGAAGATGTGCTGTATCAGTTTCTCCTCCTATGCGGAGTTGGTTCACATGTCCATGCGGGCAGAGCAGGACGTGGATCGACTTGCGCGATCACGAGGCCCGACTACTTCTAGGCCGCGACCGGAGTTGCCAGATAGGCCCTTCGCGGGCAAGAGGCCTCGCATTGATCCTCCTACCAGGACCACGGCGCCAGTAGGACCGTTTCGACGCCCTGATCTATCATGCACATACTGTGGGAGGACGGGCCACCTAGCGCCGAGTTGCTTTGCGAGGATGCGGGACAGTGGGTTCTCGCCGCCGCAGAAGATTGATCGTGTACGTCCACAGGCGATATCAGCACCGCCTATACGGTCAGCTCCTGCGCAGTCCTCTTTCAGACCCACAGTATCGCAGATTCGACAGCCCCCACGGCCCTTGACACAGCGGCCGAACCGGCCACAGCAGGCTCGAGTTCATGCACTGACCGCTGAGGCAGCTACGACGCCGACTTTCCAGCATTCAGCCTTCGAGGTCACGGGCCATATCGGAGGTACTCCCGTTCTTGTCATGGTGGACACTGGTTCCACGATTTCTTTGATATCGCGTGCCGTAGTCAGACGTCTTGGGTTGCAGACTATTACTATGGATAGCGTGCGAGTCCTTGCAGCTCATGGAGATTATTCGGATGTCACCCAGATGTGTGAGGGTTGTTTACTTGATCTGGGAGGCAGGACGATGACTCTTGATTTGGTCGTCGATCCCTCGCTCGTATATCTCGACGTCATCCTTGGCATGGACTGGTTGACTGCAGCGAGAGCCGAGATTGACTGCGAGGCTCGTGTGGTGACGGTGTACGAGCCTGAGGGCACGCCTTTCACATTTTCAGTGCGGGTAAATCTTCCTTTCCGCATTCTTAGCTACGCCACCCTGTTGCACGACGCTGGTGCCCAGGTACTTGAGCAGACGCCGGTTGTTTCTGAGTTCGGGGATCTGTTCAGGAAGATCCCTGGTTTGCCGCCCCGACGTGAGATCGATTTCACTATCGATCTGATTCCTGGTTCTACACCTGTCTCACTGCCGACGTATCGCATGGCACCATGTGAGATGGAGGAGTTGAGGACACAGATTGATGGTCTACTAGAGCTTGGCCTTATACGGCCTAGCGTATCTCCTTGGGGAGCACCGGTCTTGTTCGTGAAGAAGAAGGATGGTTCACTGCGATTGTGTATTGATTATCGCAGGCTGAACCAACTCACAGTGAAGAACAAGTACCCTTTGCCCAGGATCGATGACTTATTTGATCAGTTGAGAGGAGCGCAGTACTTCTCGAAAATTGATCTTCAGTCAGGATATCATCAGTTGCGCGTCAGAGATGAGGACGTGCAGAAGACAGCGTTCAGGACCAGTTTTGGTCACTACGAGTTCCTCGTGATGTCGTTCGGTCTCACGAACGCACCGGCCGTGTTCATGGATCTGATGAACCGGGTACTACGGCCTTTCCTCTATCGATTCGTCGTTGTCTTCATCGACGACATTTTGGTATACTCTAGGAGTCGAGAGGAGCATGAGGAGCACTTGCGTTTGGTCCTTGATACGCTCAGACAGCATCAGTTGTTCGCACAGTATAAGAAGTGCGACTTCTGGAAGCAGGAGGTGAAGTTTCTGGGACACGTGGTGTCCAAGGATGGCATGGCAGTTGACCTGTCTAAGGTAGCTGCGGTGCAGGACTGGGAGCAGCCTGGTTCTGTCACTGAGGTGAGGAGTTTCTTGGGTCTCGCTGGCTACTATCGGCGCTTCATTCAGGATTTCTCGAAGATCGCGAGACCCTTATCTCAGTTGACACGGAAGGACGTGAAGTTCGCCTGGAATGATAAGGCGGAGTCAGCTTTTCAGGAGCTGAAGGATAGACTTACGTCCGCCCCTGTGCTAGTATTGCCAGAGCAAGGGGTTAAATACACTATATACACTGACGCGTCTAGCGTTGGTTTAGGTTGTGTCCTTATGCAGAGGGACAGGGTAATTTCGTATGCCTCGAGACAATTAAGGAAGCACGAGGAGAATTACCCTACACACGACCTGGAGTTGGCAGCCGTGATATTCGCACTGAGACTCTGGAGACATTACCTCTATGGAGAGGAGTTCGAACTCTTTTGCGACCACAAGAGCCTCAAGTACATATTCACACAGCGGGACTTGAATATGAGGCAGCGGCGATGGATGGAGACGCTGAAGGACTTCAAGTTTGAAGTCTCTTACCATCCTGGGAAGGCGAACCTTGTGGCTGATGCGTTGAGCCGCAAGAAGGCGATAGAGTTTGCGGCTCCGCTGATGGTTGCCGAGTGGGATATGGTTGAGTTTTTGCGAGACTTTGAGCAGAAACTCACCGTAGAGGAGCCATTTGAGTTCATCGCACATGTTCAGGTGCGATCCCCGATCGATGACCGTGTCATCGAGGCGCAGAGGGACGACGCGCATCTTACTGAGCTTCGAGAGCAGGCCAGTGATGATGATGACGCCGATTGGCGAGTTGGCATGGATGGGGGTTTACGTTACCGTGGCCGCCTATGCGTTCCTGATGTCCCTGACTTGAGACGAGAGATTCTCGAGGCTGCGCATTCTACTAGACTCGCGATGCATCCTGGCAGCACGAAGATGTATCGTGACGTGAAGAGGACGTACTGGTGGGAAGGTATGAAGACCCACATTGCTGAGTTCGTGTCCCGTTGTCTCACTTGTCAACAGGTGAAGGCAGAGCATCGCCGACCACCTGGACTTTTGCAGCCTATGCCGATTGCAGAGTGGAAGTGGGATTTCATTTCCATGGACTTCATTTCTGGGTTGCCGAAGACGAGGAAGGGGCATGATTCTATTTGGGTGATCGTCGACCGATTGACGAAGTCGGCGCACTTCCTACCGATCAGAGTTACGAACTCTGCAGACGAGCTGGCTAGATTGTATATTAGAGAGATCGTGCGTCTGCATGGAGTTCCGTTGGAGATCGTGTCGGACAGAGACACGCGGTTCACTTCTATCTTCTGGACTCGCATTCAGGAGGCTATGGGTGTGAAGTTGAAGTTCAGTACTGCCTTCCACCCACAGACGGACGGACAGACAGAGCGAGTGAACCAGATCCTGGAGGACATGTTGCGAGCTTGCGCATTGGACTTCAAGGACAGTTGGGATGACTGTCTTGCATATGCGGAGTTTGCGTACAACAATAGCTTCCAGGCGAGTATCGGCATGGCACCTTATGAGGCGCTGTATGGGCGACCTTGTCGCACACCGCATTGCTGGTTAGAGGTCGGTGAGCGCAGCTTGATTGGCCCAGAGTTGGTGCAGGCGACGTCAGAGAAGATTGATATTATTCGA
Organism: Magnolia kwangsiensis; assembly: GCA_037074715.1. NCBI lineage: Eukaryota > Viridiplantae > Streptophyta > Magnoliopsida > Magnoliales > Magnoliaceae > Magnolia > Magnolia kwangsiensis. The sequence goes on along the minus strand of CM073577.1, from coordinate 77,972,868 downwards.
CGTCGGCTTCTTACAGCGCAGAGCAGACAGAAGAGCTACGCCGATACGAGACGGAGGCCACTAGAGTTCACAGTCGGGGATCATGTGTTTTTGCGAGTTTCCCCTATGAAGGGAGTCCTTCGGTTCGGAAAGAAGGGGAAGCTGGCACCGCGATACATTGGTCCATTTCAGATCCTCGATCGTGTGGGAGCAGTGGCTTACCGATTGGCTTTACCCACGCCCCTCGCGAGCGTCCACAACGTATTTCATGTTTCTATGCTGAAGAAGTATGTTGCTGATCCTTCTCATATCATCAGATGGGAGCAGGTGCAGTTAGGAGAGGATGTTACTTATATCCTGCGACCGACACGCATCTTAGACCGGAAGGAGCAGGTACTGCGTAGCAAGGTGATTCCCCTTGTGAAGGTACTATGGACGCATCATACTGAGGAGGAGGCTACTTGGGAGACAGAAGCCGAGATCAGAAAGAACTACCCACAGCTTCTCGAGGAGTACGAAAAGGTACAAAATTTCGAGGACGAAATTATTTGTTAAGGGGGGTAGATTGTAACGCCCGTGAAAAATCCATCCTTGGGCTCGAGTACCAACTCGACCCGAATTTGCGTAGAATTCATTCCTTTGGAAAATTTGACTAGGTTAGCTAGTGCAACGTTAGAATAGCTGGGAAATGGTCCCTGATCACTTTAAATACGTTCTACAAGGCCCGAAGCGAGTGGAACTAAGGGTGCTATAATGCTCTAAAGCCTCGGATCAAACTCTAAGCCGGTTTGTTCTCTGGACCACTTTGAATCTTTGTATTGGATCTAGACCGCACGTTGAAAGTCCGATACCTCCTATCTTAGACCGTTAGGACCGTCTAGCTGGGCTTGACACTCATTCCAAAAATCAAGTCAAACCGGTGATCACAGGCTATTTCATTGAGCCCGGACCGAAGAGAGTGTGAATAGGGACATAGTTGGAATTTCAAATTCAAATCTGGCACACAAATTTGACGCATCAGTATTAAGCATTCTGACCGTCAGAATACAGCCAAATTACACCCTTGGATCAGGAAAAATATCTATTATATATCACGGGACTTATAGGCCTGATCTTGATGCGGTGACCGTTAAACTGAAACTGGGCCGCCACGTGCGATCTGGGAACCCAACCGGTCTGAAAACTGGATGTATGCTAGATCTAGTATGCATGAGCTTAAGTCCGACCGCATCTGGCCTGGGGACCTCCAGAAATGCCCTTTTGGACCGAAACGGCCCCGATTTGGTTAGGCACCAAGTAAACATTGTTCCCAAGCCTATTTTGGGAATGTTTTAGGCTATAAAAGGGGTTGAAACCCTCACTCCTCTCTCCCATCCGAATTTGAGAGAAGCCCTAGCTTGGGAGAGAGAAAAAGAGTGAGAGATTGTGAGAGAGTGGGAGAGTTCTTCCCGCCACTTGTGCTACGTGTTGCACATGCTTAAGCGACACTTCTCTACCGCTTTCCCGGCGATTCCACCGCAATCCTAGGTAAGTAAAAACCCTAAATAGTTGGTGATTTGAGTTTTTCTTGTTTCCATGGCGATGTAGCTTATGGATCTTATGTATTAGGCTCCTTACTCGCCGTAGACGAAGCATATACACTCCGCTTCAATTCCCGAGTCTACAAGACACTAGGTGAGGATTTTAGACGCTTGGATTGACGGTTCCCAATGCTTTCAATGTCGTTTAATAGTAGATTCTTGACGGCATCGCCGTTTGACATGTACAAAATGCTCTCCGTTTCCCCTTTCGTAAGCTAACGAAGAATATGAGATTTAGGGCATTTTAGTCATTTGTAGGAAGTACTGTTTGCATTCATATTTTGCTGATGTGATTGACATGGTTTGTTGTCGCATTAGGAAGTTAGGAATGCGTGCATAATTAGTTTGGCGAAGAGATTCGCCTAGTTGCATACTTTGGGTCGACATGCTATATGTAGACCTAAGTGTGTAGTGCATGTGTTTGTATAAATGCTTGTATTAGTATGTATTGAATTAAATGATGTTATTTGATACTTTGTGATTGATTTTTCAATTATTATGCCGACCTAAATGATTTTCTACATGTTGACAAAATGCATGATTTCACTACATGCATGGAATGTATGTGCTTGAGGATTTGCTTAAGTTGAATATGCATGGGAAGTATGCCTTGAAGATTTGCTTAAGTTGAATGTCATAACATGTGCTAACATGCTCACATGATGTATTTCAATTCCAATACCTTTTATAGTGATTCCATAGATGTGTGGGACTTGACTTAGTCCAGGCAGTCGGTAACCGAGCAAATTCGTGGCTGACTGGTCATAGCCACGAATGACGCGTCGATGAATGTGATTCGTGTTGAGAGTTGGCGGCAGTGGTTAGGCCACGCGAAGTGTTTTACGCACTTCATGTCGTTCAGTTCGAGATGCGATCGCGCTAGTCAAGCCCGTCAAGTAACCCGACTGGCCGATGTTTGTTCACCATGTATGTATCATAACTGCTTGAACCTAGGGTACCGAACTTACCATTGTAAACCCTATTAACCGTGGTACCTTGATCCACGAAGACTCATGAGCCGGGCATGGTGGTATGGGACACCGTGGTCGAGCTGTCGGCCTACGCTGGGGCCACAAACCTCCCCGTAGTGACCAATGAGCACCTTGACTCGTGAGCAGATTATGGTGGTATGGGACACTATATTCTAGCTGTCGGCCTACACTGATCAGGCGACGAGCCCTTTGTAGTGACCGCGAGCGTATTCTGAGTTCACGGGAGGCGACGACCCTTCCGTGCAGTAGAGTACAGTAGGCCTGTATTGATAAGGTGATGGGGGAGCGGTGCAACGAGTGCGAGCAACAGCCCTGGCAGCCCTTGCAGTGACCTACGAAATGTACATCGTATGAGATTACTAGGAGTGACGACCCTAGACAGGATCCGTGTTGGGATCGATACAAGGGAGGTACCTTAGTTTCCCAATCCTGCTGTTTGAATGGACTAATAATAACTTGGTAATCATATCACCATAGCATTGCATGTGCCTGGAAGATGTGGAGCACTCTAGGGAGTGTGGCATGCCGCGGTCGTAAGATGTTGCCGTATGAGGGTGATCGTCGGTGAGGGCATACATCGCGTCATATCATCTTGCATTAACAACAGTTTTAGGACTTGTCTGATTTACTGCTTTACTATTATCGCGTGACTGAATTGTGAACATGCTAATCTTTGCTCTATGATTCCACTGAGTTGATCACTCATTCCCACGTTACGGGATGGTGTTTGCAACACCCACCAGACCCTGTTGTAGTTGCAGGTGTCGATGAGATCCAGGAGGTGGAGCTAGATGATGACGAGGACCAGGATGAGTTCTCGTATATGCAGTATCATGACGGCTTCCCGTAGGTGACCTGGATCGAGGGGACATCAGTGGGACTTTTCTTTTTGAACATTATTCTTTTGTTATGTACATGTATATGAGACTCAGAGATGTAGTCATACTTTGGAGACAGTTGAGATTACTTTGTTTTTCCATACAGTGATATATATCTTGTTTAGTCTTCCGCTTGCTTTTATCACTGAATCTGAAGTATGAATTGCAGTTTTGGTATACTTTTACTCATGTGGATGCTTTAAATCAGACAACATTGAATCATAACCATTTTTGTTGCATAAGTGACGGTCTGGAACTCGGGAGTTGAGTTTATACACGACCCCCGATTTTCAGGGTGTTACATGCTGTGGGTCCTATTCCTGAGACTGCACCTGAGTCTCAGCCTTCTGCAGGTCCTACAGTCGGACCTCCACCTTTCACACACTAGTCAGAGAGTAGTATCGTGCGTCTTCCTCGACCCAGTATGTGCCTCAGCATGCTCCACCTCCTGATAGGTTTGATCAGTTGATGGCCATGATGCACCAGTAACACTAGCAACTTTTGACTACGATTGTAGGGGCCTTAGCCCAGGGTGGCAGTGCAGCTCCACCTGCGCCTTCTGTGCATCCAGGTGAGGATGTTGGGACTTCGGCTCAGGATGAGGAGATGGCTCATCCTACACCATCTGCTTACCCTACGGGGAATACTGCTGATACACGGGGCCTACTTGAGTGATTCTAGCGCTTACGGCCTCCTACTTTTACGGGTTCTCACAGACCCGAAGAGGCCGAGTACTGGCTCGATCGTGTGTCGAAGATTTTGAGGATGCTACACTGCTCGGAGTCTGAGCAGGTTGAGTTGGCTACGTTCATGTTCAAGCGCGAGGCCAGCTTATGGTGGGATAGTGTATTACGGACAGTTGCTGCTGGCTACATCTGGACTTGGGCAGCATTTGAGTTCCGTTTTCATGAGAAATACTATCCCCAGACCTACAGGCATGAGAGGGAGAATGAGTTTCTGTACCTCAGGCAGGGAGGCATGTCAGTCACAGAGTATGAGCATTGGTTTACTGATTTGGGCAGATACGTCCCGACGATACTTGCTGATGAGCAGATGCGCATACAACAATTTTTCGAGGGCTTTCGACTAGACATTCGGTCGAAGATGTGTTGCGTCAGCATACCCTCCTATGCAGAGCTAATACATATGTCCATGAGAGCAGAGTAGGATGTTGATCGACTTGCGCAATCTCGTGGCCCTGTGGTTGCTAGACCATGACCAGATATGCAGGACAGGCCATTTGTTGGCAAGAGGCCTCGCATCGACCCTCCTCCTAGGGCTACAGCGCCAGTACTTCCGATGAGGTGCCCCGATGTGTCATGTACTTACTGTGGGAGATCAGGCCACACTGTGGAGAGCTATTTCGCTAGGATGAGAGATAGCAGGTTTTTGCCACCGCAGAAGATCGACCGTCCTCGCTCACAGGCATTGTCTGCTCCACCGTTATGGTTGGCTCCTGCGCACCCTTCTTTCAGACCTCCCGCACCTCAGTTCTGGCCTCCTCAACGGCCTATGGTACCGCGACCGAACCGTCCACAGCAGGCTCGGGTACATGTATTGAGAACAGAGGCATCCGAGGCACAGACTGTCCAGCCCTTGGCCTTTGAGGTCACCACCCATATTGGAGGTACTCCTATACTTGTGATGGTGGATACAGGATCCACTATTTCATTGATATCGCATTCCATAGTCAGACGCCTTGGGCTACCGACTATTCGGATGGATGGGGTGCGAGTTCTTACAGCGCACGAGACTTTTTTTGATGCCACCATGATGTGTGAGGGTTGTTTGGTGGATCTTGGGGGCAGGACGATAGCCCTTGACCTTGTCGTCGACCCCTCTCTCTATTATCTCGACGTCATTCTTGGCATGGATTGGTTGACTGCAGGGAGGGCCGAGATTGACTGCGAGACCCATATGGTGACAGTCTACGAGCCAGAGGGCACGTCCTTTACATTCCCAGTGCGGATAAATCTCCCCTTCCGAGTACTTAGCTACACTTCTTTATTGAGGGATGTTGATGCCCCGACACTTGAGCACACGCCAGTAGTCCGTGATTTTGGGGATCTGTTTAGGAAGATTTCTGGTTTGCCACCTCAGTGAGAGATCGATTTTACTATTGATCTGGTACCTGGTTCCACGCCCATCTCACTGCCAACGTATCGCATGACACCGTATGAGATGGAGGAGTTAAGAAAACAGATTGATGATCTGTTAGAGGTTGGCTTCATTCGTCCGAGTGTGTCTCCTTGGGGAGCACCGGTATTATTTGTGACGAAGAAGGTTCACTGCAATTATGTATTGACTATCGCAAGCTGAACCAGATTACGGTGAAGAATAGATATCCCTTGCCCAGGATAGATAACTTGTTTGATCAGTTGAGAGGGGCACAGTACTTCTCGAAGATTGATCTTCAGTCAGGGTATCACTAGTTGCGCGTCAGGGATGAGGACGTGTAGAAGACAGCCTTAAGGACCAGCTTTGGCCACTACGAGTTCCTCGTGATGTCGTTCGGTCTTACGAACGCACCAGCCGTGTTCATGGATCTGATGAATAGGGTATTTCGACCTTTCCTCTGTCGATTCATCAATTGTGTTCATAGATGACATTTTGGTATACTCCAGGAGTCGAGAGGAGCATGAGGAGCACTTGCGATTGGTCCTGGATACACTGAGACAACATCAATTGTTCACACAGTATAAGAAGTGTGACTTCTGAAAGCAGGAAGTTAAGTTCCTGGGACATGTGGTGTCCAAAGATGGGATGACAGTTGACCTGGTTAAGGTAGCTACAGTTCAGGATTGGGAGCAGCCTGGTTCTTTCACTGAGGTGAGGAGTTTCTTAGGTTTGGCAGGCTACTATAGACGTTTCATTCGAGATTTCTCGAAGATCGCCAGACCTCCATCTCAGTTGACATGAAAGGATGTGAAGTTCTCCTGGAACAAAAAGGCAGAGACAGCTTTTCAGGAGCTGAAGGACAAGTTGACGTCCGCCCCTGTACTAGTATTGCCAGAGCAAGGGGTTAGATACATGATATACACTGACGGTCTAGCGTTGGTCTGGGTTGTGTCCTTATGCAGAAGGATAGGGTAATTTCGTATGCCTCGAGACAATTAAGGAAGCACGAGGAGAATTACCCTACACATGACCTTGAGTTGGCAACCGTCATTTTCGCATTAAAGCTCCGGAGACATTACCTTTACGGAGAGGAGTTTGAGCTCTTTTGCGACCACAAGAGCCTCAAGTACATATTCATGCAGCGGGACCTGAATATGAGGCAGCGGCGATGGATGGAGACCTTGAAAGACTTTAAGTTCGAGGTTTCCTACCATCCTGGTAAGGCGAACCTTGTGGCTGACGCTTTAAGCCACAAGAAGGCGATAGAGTTTGCGGCTCCGCTAATGGTTGCCGAGTAGAAAATGGTTGATTTTTTGCGAGACTTTGAGCAGAAACTTACTGTAGAGGAGCCATTTGAGTTCATCACACACGTTCAGGTGCGATCTCTTATCGATGACAGTGACGATGCACGTCTGACTGAGCTTCGAGAGTAGGCCAGTGACCATGCAGACGCCGAGTGACAAGTTGAAACGGATGAGGGCTTATGTTATCATGGCCGCCTATGCATCCTAGATGTTCCCGACTTGAGATGAGAGATTCTCGAGGCTGCGCACAGTACCAGACTTGTGATGCATCCGGACAGCATAAAGATGTATCGCGACGTGAAGAGGACGTATTGGTGGGATGGTATGAAGACCCACATCGCAGAGTTCGTGTCCTGTTGTCTCATTTGCCAGCAGGTGAAGGCAGAGCATCGCCGACCTCCTGGACTCCTTCAGCCTATGCCTATAGCTGAGTGGAAGTGGGATTTTATCTCTATGGACTTAATTTCGGGACTGCCGAAGATGAGGAAGGGATATGATTCTATTTGGGTGATCGTCAACCGTCTAACGAAGTCGGCGCACTTCCTACCGATCAGAGTTACAAACTCTTTAGACGAGTTAGCCAGGCTGTATATTAGAGAGATAGTGCGTCTGCATGGAGTTCCTTTAGAGATCGTGTTGGACAGAGACGCGCTTTACTTCTATTTTCTGGACTCACATTTAAGAGGCTATGAGTGTGAAGTTGAAGTTCAGTACTGCCTTCCACCCACATACAGACGGACAGACAGAGCGGGTGAACCAGATTCTAGAGGACATGTTGCGGGCTTGCATGTTGGATTTCAAAGACAGTTGGGATGACTGTCTTGCATATGCAGAGTTCGCGTACAACAACAGTTTTCAGGTGAGTATCGGTATGACACCTTATGAGGCCTTGTATGGGCGACCTTGTCGAGCACCGCATTGCTGGGCAGAGGTTAGTGAGCGCAGATTGATTGGCCCAGAGTTAGTGCAGGCGACCTCGGAGAAGATTGATATTATTAGACGCCGGCTTCTTACAGCGCAGAGCAAACAGAAGAGTTATGCCGATACGAGACAGCACCTGCTAGAGTTTGTGGTTGGAGATCATGTATTTTTGCGAGTTTCCCCTATGAAGGGAGTCCTTCGGTTCTGGAAGAAGGGGAAGCTAGCACCACGATTCATTGGTTCGTTTCAGATTCTCGACCGTGTGGGTGCAGTGGCTTATCGTTTGGATTTACCCACGCCTCTCGCGAGTGTACACAACATATTTCATGTTTCTATGCTGAAGAAATATGTTCCTGATCCTTCTCATATCATTAGATGGGAGCAGGTGCAGTTAGGTGAGGATGTTACTTATATACTGCGACCGGCGCGTATACTAGATAGGAAGGAGCAGGTACTGCGTAGCAAGGTCATCCCCCTTGTGAAGGTGTTATGGACGCATCACTCTGAAGAAGAGGATACATGGGAGACGGAAGCTGAGATCAGAAATAACTAACCACAACTTCTCGAGGAGTACGAAAAGGTACAAATTTGGAGGATAAAATTTATTGTTAAGGAGGGTAGATTGTAACGCCTCGAAAAAATCCTTATAGAGACTCGAGTACCAACTCGATCAGAAATCACTTAGAATTAATTCCTTTAGAAATTAAGCATAAGTTAACTAGCGCTATGCTAGTTTAGCTGTGAAATTGTCCCTGATCGCTTTAAATATGTTCTATAAGACCCAAAACTTGTAGAACGAATGACGTTATAATACCTTGAAATCTAGGATCAAACTCTAAACCCATTTGCTCTCATGAATCCTTTGAAACTTCGTATTGGATTTAAACCGCGCGTCGAAAGTCCGATATCCACAATCTTAGACCGTTATGACCGCTTAGCTGGACTTGACAATTATTTCGAAAATCAAGCCCAACCGATGTTTTGAGGCTATTTCATTGAGCCTGGAGTGAAGAGAGTGAGAAAAGGTAAAGATTTAGAAGTTTAATTCAAAATCTGGCACGTGTTATTGCGCGTTATTGTTAAGCGTTCTGACCGTCAGAATTCAGCCAGATTTCACCCTCGGATCAGGAAAAATTTCTCTTTCATGTCATGAAGCTTGTAGACCTGATGTAGGTTCGATGACCGCTAAACTGAAACTGGACCGCCACGTGCGATCTGGGAACTCTACCGGACTAAAAACTTAATGTGATCAACATCCGGTATTCATAAGCTTAAGTCCGACCGCGTTCGGCCAAGGGACCTCCCGAAACACTCCTTTGCATCGAAAAAGACCCGATTTGGTTATAACCCAAGTATACCCTTGTCCCAAGTCTATTTAGGTGAGGTTTTAGCTTATATAAGGGCTTTAAACCCTCTCATATCTCTCCCATCCGATTTTGCGAGAAACCCTAGAAAGTGGTGAGAGAGAAAGAGAGAGTTAGTGAGAGAATTTATGAGAGAACTTCCTGCCGTTTGCTCCAGCCTTTGTACGTACCAAAGCACCGCCTTCAAATCACTTCCCGGTGATTCCAACTCACTTCTAAGTAAGAAAACCATAACCTATAGCTGTTTTAAGGATTCTTTTGATACAAGTAGCGAAGTAGCTTATGTATCTTGTGCATTAGGTCGCCATAACACCGTTGACGAAGCGTAGACGTTCTATTCGAATCGATACGTGTCTAAGGCAAATGTCAGGATTTTAGACGCTTAGATTGACTGATTTCAAAGCTTTCAATGTCGTTTAATAGCAGATTATCGACAAGAACGCCGTATGACATGTAGAACATACTGTCCATTTTCCATTTCAATTGCATACGAAAAATATGAGAATTAGGGTATTTTAGGTATTTGTAGGAAATACTGTATACGTCCGTATATTACTAAAATGATTGCCATGGGTATTTGTCATGTTAGGATATTAGGAATGCATGCATGATCTGTTTGGCGAAGAGATTCGCCCTAATGGGCACTTTGGGTCGACATACGCTATGTAGACTAAAGTGTGTAGACTAAGTGTTTGTATAAATGTTTGTATTAGTATGTATTGAGTAAATGGTGTTGTGAATTAGTTTTGAGATTGAATTCTCAATTAATATGCTGATGTATATGATTTCCACCATGTTGGCTACATGAATTGATTTCAATATATATATGGAATGCATGTGTTGGTTGATTTGCTTACGTTGTATGATATAACATGTGTCAACATGCTTGTATTGTTTATATTCATTTCTATCACTATCCTATGATCACTGATGTTGTGTACAAATGCTTGGGGCTATGACCTAGTCCAAGCAGTCGGTAACCAATTGAATTCGTGGTTGGCTTCTATTTATCACGAAAGACGCGTCGATGAACGCGAGTCGTGTTTTGGGTTGGAGGCAGTGGTTAGGCCACACGAGGTGTTTTATGCACTTCATGTCGTTTAGCTTGAGATGCGCTCGTACTAGTCGAGCCCGTCGAGTAACCCGACTGACCATTATATGCTCACCCTGTATGAGTCATAACTGCTTGAACCTAGGGTACTGAACTTACCAGTGGAATCCCTATTAACCATAGTACCTTGATCCATAAAGACTCATGAGCCAGGCATGGTGGTATGGGACACCGTGGTCTAGCTGTCGGACTATGCTGGGGCCACAAACCTCCCCGTAGTGACCAGTGAGCACATTTGACTCGTGAGGCGATTGTGGTGGTATGGGACACTACATTCAAGCTGTCGACCTACTCTGATTGGTGGCGAGCCCTTTGTAGTGACCTCGAGCGTATTCTGAGTCTACGGGAGGCGACGACCCTTCCGTAGTAACAAGAGTACATTAGGCCTGTATTGATAAGGTGATGGAGGAGCAGTGCAATGAGTGCGAGCAACAGCCCTGACAGCCCTTGCAGCGACCTATAAATATAACATCGTATGAGATTACTAGGAGTGACGACCCTAGACAGGATCTGTGTTGGGATTGATATAAGGAAGGTACCTTAGTTTCCCAATACTGCTGTATGAATGGACTAATAACAACTCGGTAATCATTATCCATATTGCACTGCATGTGCCTGGAAGATGTGGAGCACTGAGGAACGCAAGCATGCCGCGGGTGTAAGATGGTGCAGCATGAGGGAGTATGTCGGTGAGGGAATCCATCATGTCATTTCATGCTTGCATTAATAACAGTATCTAGGAATGTTTGATTGCCTGCTTTACTATTATCGCGTGATTGATTTGATAACATGCTAATCTTTCTCTATGATTCCACTGAGTTGATCACTCACTCCCACGTTACGGGATGATGTTTGCAACACCTACCAGACTCTGTCTTAGATGCAGGTGATGAGGTGATTCAGGATGTAGAGCTGGACTTCTACGAGGACCAGGACGAGTTCTCGTATATGCAGTTCGCTGACGGCTTTGCGTAGGTGGCCTGTATTGGCGGGACTTGCTAGTTGGACAGTTATATGATATTTTGTTTTGGTTTGATTTATGTATATGTGACTCAGAGGTGTATTCATACTTTGGAGACAGTTTGAGATTATTTTATTTTCATACAGTGATATATATATCTTTCAGTCTTCCGCTTGTGTTTTATCACTGGATCTGGAGTATGAATTGCAGTTTTGGTATAATCTTACTCATGTGAATGCACTAACTCAACCAACATTGAAGCATAAGCATATTTGTTGCATAAGTGATGGTCTGGAACTCGGGAGTCGGGTTCCTACACGACCCCCGATTTTCAGGGTGTTACAACGTCATCACGTTACATGGCTCCATAATAAGGTATATGTTATATTCATAATGTCCATCCATTTGGGCAGGTGGGGCCCACCATGATGTAGGGCTCCATTCCACCGACAGTCCATCCAGATATCCAACAATTTGGATGTTATTTTTTTATAATAATATAATAATATAATCATGATATATATAATATAATATGATATAATATAATATATACATGTGCTTATATATGCATGTGGTAGGCCCATATGGGACCCACCTACGGGATGGATTGGCTAGTACGTCACACCAGCTATTAATTGTTGAGTGATGTCACCAACCTTGAGGGCCCCACCAGGGTGTTGTATCCACACCGTCCATTACATGGACATGGGCCACCTTGATGCATATGCCAAATACCCCTGCCGTCTGTCTATCCACCACCGCATGGGACCCACCTTTAATGTGAGGATCATCACCGTCCAGATGGGTCTGGACGGTGGGTCTGAGCATCTCTGCCCTTGATATATATATACAATAATATATACTATTTAATATTATATAGATATATATATTGTACTTGAGGTGGGCCATTACATGGACCACCCCATGATGTATAGCATTATCTGCACCGTCCAGCTGCTGGATGGTGCAGCTGACCTGATATCCCAACCGTTCATCCATCTTACAAGGCCGGCTTGGAGTTTTGAACAGCCCCATGATGCACGTGCTGGAGTTTTGAGCAGCCATACATGATGTATATATTCCACCGTCCATCACCCCATGTGATGCATGTGTAGTATCCATACCATCCATCTGCTGGATGCTGGGCTATTAGCCTAGCAGTTCAACAGCATGGATGTCAGGTACTGCCCCACCTTGATGCATGTATTGTATTTATACCATCTAACCATTTCATGTCGGTGTTGCATCTGTACCGTCCATCAATGGTCCCATGAAATTAGCAGTTCTGTGAGGTCCATTGATGCATGTATTATATCTAAAATCGTCCATCCTGTTGGCAGCTCATCTTAGGCCTGAGGTCAAAGAAATAAGACAGATCTAGTATCACGTGAACCACACCTTAGAAACAGTGGAATTGAACATCCACCATTGCAACCCTTTGGGTTACAGAAGTTTTAGGCTAATATGATATTCGTTATCCTCTCTGTTGAGGTCTTGATAATCAAATGAACAGGTTAGATGGGGAATGAATGCTATGGTGGGCTGTCTAAATTTTTAACCATGAGAATTATCAACACCACTGTTATTTGTGGTATGGTCCATATGATCCTTTGATCTGATTCATTGTTAGGATAATGCTCTAAAATGATCCCTATAGATGGATGAATGGTGCGGCCCCAAGTAGTGTGGCCTGCTTGTTGTATTTGGGAGGCCTAATATCACGTACTCAGGGCCCATGGGTTGAGGCCCATTGTGATGTATTTGGAGCCCATGGGTAGAGGCCCATAGTGTTGTGTATTAGGCCCATTTATATCAGCCCATTTGATCAGCCCATTTGATTTAGCCCATGTGACTCGATCCATTTGATTAGGCTCGATATGATATATGAGGCCCATTGTTGAGGCCCACCTTAATGTGTATGAGGCATGTTGTTGAGGCCCACCTTGATGTATATGCGGCCCAGTGATGCAGCCCACTTGATGTGTCCGAGGCCCATGGGTTAAGGCCCATTGTGATGTATTAAGCCTATGGGTTAAGGCCCATTGTGATGTATTTGGGGCCTGTGGGTAGAAGTCCATTATGATATATTTGAGATCATGGGATGTGGCCCTTTATGATGTATAGTAGGCCCGTGCAAGAGGCCCATTGTGATGTGTATGCAGCTCATATGATGCGACCCACTTGATGTATGAGGGGCCCATGGATGTGACCTATCGCGATGTGTGTTAGGCTCTTGTGTGAGGCCATAGGCCCACTATATGTTCAGCCCTATGTGGGCCACTCCTTGGGAGCAATGTTGGTTAAAGGTCCACATTAATTGGCAATGATGGTTAAACGTCCACATTGTGACCTTCCCTTAGGCCTAGATAGGCCCATTCTCATCGCTCTCTAGTGGGTTAACCCAAACGCTTGGGCCCCATTGACATTGCTTGATCCATCATCAGCCATCTATCTATGGACCCCGCCCTGTGTCAAGGCCGATTCCGATTGCCTATTACCAATTTTGATTATCGGGGTCGAGGCTGATTCTGACTGCCGATTACTGATTTTGATAATCGAGGCCAATTATCGATTCTGATTTGACGTGACCAATTGCCGATTACCAATCAAGGTCGATTACCGATTCAGATGGCAGATTATCGATTCTAATTCGTCGTGGCTGATGACCGATTATCGATCGAGGCCGATTACCGATTATGATTTAACGTGACCGATTGCCGATTACCGATCGAGGTCGATTACCGATTCAGATGACTGATTATCGATTCTGATTCGTCGTAGCCGATTGCCGATTATCGATTGAGGCCGATTACCGATTGATTTTTTTTATGTAGCCGATTACCGATTATCAATCGAGGTTGATTACTGATTCTGATTTGATGTGACCGATTGCCGATTATCGATCGAGGTCGATTACCGATTCTGATGGCCAATTATCGATTCTGATTCGTCGTGGCTGATTACCGATTATCGATCGAGGCCGATTACCGATTCTGATATGTTGTGGCCGATTGCCGATTACCGATTCTGATGGCCGATTGCCGATTCTGATTGTCGGGGCCCAATGTGATGAACATGTGACCCGTATTTGAGGCCTGACGTGATGTATATTCAGCCTGTGTCTAAGGCCTAATGTGATGTATATTGAGGCCTAGGTGATGAGGCCCATTGTGATGCATTTGAAGGCCAGGCGAATGAGCACATTGTGATGCATGTTAGGCCCATGGGCAGGGCCCACCTGTTGTGTACATATAACCCTTGAGTAAGGCCTATTGTGTTGTATATTAGGCCCTTGTGTGAGGCCGCGGGCCCATTATATATTTGGATCTATGTGGACCATCCCTTGGGGCAATGTTGGTTAAATGTCCACATTGTCGAGGCCGATTATTGATACCGACTATGAGTATATGACAGCATAGCATCATGATACACGCTCATATGCATCATCTGCATGTTTGTTATGAGATGTGATTGACCATTGCATATGTCATTGGGTGGGATGATATGAGACTCCCTAATAGGAGGAGGTTATCTCACATGAGCGCACGACATGCGCAGGATTGATGCGTGACTGGATTGTATGATTCATGCATCTTGCATTGTGTTGTGATTATTGTACACCCTAGAGACATCAGGGTTGTAGCCTCCACAGGCATATCGTGGATGGCCAGATGGGACACCGAAAATGTTTGGTTCGAGCATCGGGTTGCCATAAATGGCCCTGGGTGAAAATCTCTAAAACCCTCTTAGTACCAAAGGATGCCCCGACGTCTAGGCTTTTAGCCAACTTTTAAATGGAATTTAACAGCGATCATCCTAACTAGGCAGTTGAGCATTAACTCATATGGTTTAGGTACGATGATCAGGTGGTGGATCGGATGATCTATGTCCCGTTATTAAATGAATGGTTTGGTTTGTATATTAGAGTGATCCATTGTGTTTGTTGTTTGTTCCAGGCAATCTTTTGGTTAGATCAATCCATATTTGACTCATGTGAGTTCTTAGGTCTTTAAGAAGTGTTAAATTTGGAGTTTAACTATTGATTTAAAGATCATTGGAAAATCGGTCATTATGGTCTCGATCTAGAGATGTATATTAATCTTAGTGGCTAGATTTTGGTTACAAATGTGGGTTTCATGATGGTGTGATGGTTTATTTTCAAAATTAACAGTTGGATGGATCGAAATATGGATGGGGTTTGTTACAATGGTCATATTTAGACTAGATTGAATGTAATTGTTTTGGTTTGTATATACCAAGTTAGGTTACATAGTAACACCTGAGTACTGAAAAGTACAGGGTTTTACATCACCCCATGCATCCCTTATCTATGATGCATGTAAATGTATACGTGCGTACAAATGTGATATGCACAAATATCATAAAACCAATAAAAATAATTACGGTACCAACATAGTAAAACAATGGTCTAATGTGCACTCTCCCTCATGATCATAGGACTATGAGAGTGTCCACACCTTCCATATCGCAAGTAAGCACTAACCACACAGTGGTATAAATAGGATCAATTAATCACTCAGCACCAATCGCATGGCCAGAACCTCTAAATCCTTATGACTGTATACTCATGTATGATGGTTAGTAACCATCATGGTGGGCCCATGGTTAGCAGGTCCACATAAGCTTTTAAATTGAGCTAAATATTTGTATTTTTCTTGACCCATATGTGTGAACCCATATGTATAGATTGGTTGGCATATATCATCATAGTGGGGCCCACTACAAGTGGGTTCCTCAATCATCGTCATCGACATCACATTCCAAAGTAAATAAAACATTCCAAAGACAAGTGAATTGGGTGTACTTACCTTGATAATCATGATAGATGGTTAAGATAGATTAATGGAGTTAATGGCAGTCCACCAAGATCACCTCTCTCTCTCTTACTTATTGTAGAAAATGGTAAAGATGTCAAGGAATGGAGGAGTATTTATAGAGAAATGGCTAAAAATATGGTTAGGTTAGCTTAATGCGATTATGGTTAGCTTCAACAAGGATTATGGCAATTAATGCATGATTAGGACTTAATGATGCATTAAAGGGGACATGGTATGATGAGATCATGCATAAAGTTTTGTGTGGAGAAGAGTTGACTTTGGGGTACACATGAGAGAGGGGTGGTATGGGAGGGTGACATCACATATATGGGTAGAGATTCTCTCACCCATGTGTGGAAAGCATATGTTGCATAATGGAACATGCGCACATGATACACCAACGATTCGTCACGGTGTATCTCACAAACGGAGTGTCGCACAAATACGTGGGTGGTACCTCCACGATCATGGCAATGAGGTAGTTGATATGAAATGGGTCTTGGGGTCTCAAGGTTCTAGTCACTTGGGTACACACTATGTATGGCTAGTCCAGGTCTTGCCAAGGGCATCGATCATCGTGCACATAGGCATAGAAAAAGGTATGGAATAGACGGGGTCCTACATACATCTCATAAATTTTGATGAAATTATAGCAACCTTACAATTTAAAAATGTTTTTGAGGACACTTTGAGACTAAAATTATTTCCTTTCTCTTTAAAAGAGAAGGAAAATTCTTGGCTTCACTCCTTAAGGCGAAGATCAATAGGGACATGGGATGAGATGACCCAGGAGTTCCTTAAAAAGTTCTTTCCGATTTATAAGACAAATACCCTAAGGAGAGCGATTATAAATTTCTCTCAAAAAGAGGAAGAGACATTCTTCCAATGCTATGAGAGATTCATGAATCTTTTGAATTCATGTTTGCATCACGGCTATAAAATTTAGTAGGTAATGGGCTTTTTCTACGATGAACTAACTTTGCCTATGCACAATTCATAGAGATGATGTGTAATGGAGAATTCATGAATAAGGATCCTAATGACGCGTGGGATTATTTCGATGTACTTACTGAAACTGCCCAATCTTGAGATACCTCATCAAAGCCCGTCAATGCTAGGACAACTCAATCTAGAGAGAAAGGGGGAATGTACATCTTAAGAGAGGAAGATGATATGAATGCAAGGGTGATTAATCTAACAAGAAAAGTTAAGGCCATGGAACTAAAGAAAGCAGAAACGGTCAAACCTGACGAGATTGCAGAAATTGTTTGTAGTATTTGTGTTAGTAACATACACTTGACGTAGGATTGTCCTACAATTCCTGCATTCTAAGAGCTGTTACACGAGCAATCTAACACTGTGAACAATTATCAAAGGTTGTTCAGTGCCCCCATCTCAAACACATATAATTCTAATTGGAAGAACCACTCATACTTCAGTTTGAGGAATGGCCAAATAGTTAATCCTCAAGGGGCTCTTCCTCCACTTCTCAATCAGAGAAGACCCCAAGAGGATCCGTTTAAAAAAAACATTCAGAATCAAGAGCTATTCAATCAGAATACCTTACATAGAGGTAATGTCTCTAGAGTCTCAGTGCGAATATGACGGCTGCCAACTCTAGGTCGTGTGTAGGGTAATTCTCCTCGTGCTTCCTTAATTGTCTCGAGGCATATAAAATTACCCTGTCCCTCTGCATAAGGACACAACCCAGACCAACGCTAGACGCGTCAGTATATATAGTGTATCTAATCCCTTGCTCTGGCAATACTAGCACAGGGGCGGACGTAAGTCTGTCCTTCAGCTCCTGAAAAGCTGACTCAGCCTGATCATTCCAAGCGAACTTCACGTCCTTCCGTGTCAACTGAGATAAAGGTCTCACGATCTTCGAGAAGTCCTGTATGAAGCGCCGATAGTAGCTAGCGAGACCCAAGAAACTCCGCACCTTAGTGACAGAACCAGGCTGCTCCCAGTCCTAAACTGCAGCTACCTTAGACAGGTCAACTGCCATACCATCCTTGGACACCACGTGTCCCAGGAACTTCACTTCCTGCTTCCAGAAGTCGCACTTCTTGTACTGTGAGAATAACTAATGCTGTCTGAGCGTATCCAGGACCAAACGTAAATGCTCCTCATGCTCCTCTCGACTCCTGGAGTACACCAAAATGTCGTCAATGAATACAACGACGAATCGATAGAGGAAAGGCCGAAATACCCGGTTCATCAGATCCATGAACACGGCTGGTAAGTTCGTGAGACCGAACGACATCATGAGGAACTCGTAGTGGCCAAAACTGGTCCTGAATGCTGTCTTCTGCACGTCCTTATCCCTGACACGCAACTGATGATATCCTGACTGAAGATCTATCTTCGAGAAGTATTGCGCTCCTCTCAACTGATCAAACAAGTCATCGATCCTGGGTAAAGGGTACTTGTTCTTCACTGTGATCTGGTTCAGCCTGCGATAATCAATACACAATCGCATCGAACCATCCTTCTTCCTCACGAACAGAACTGGTGCTCCCCAAGGAGACACACTAGGCCGTATAAGGCCAAGCTCTAGCAGACCATCAATCTGCGTCCTCAACTCCTCCATCTCACACGGTGCCATGCGATACGTCGGCAGTGAGACGGGCGAGGAACCAGGAACCAGATCGATAGTAAAGTCAATCTCTCGTCGGGGCGGCAAACCAGGGATCTTCCTGAATAGATCCCCAAACTCAGAAACGACTGGTGTATGCTCAAGTATCTGGGCACCAGCGTCGGGCAATAAAGTAGCGTAACTAAGTATGTGGAAAGGGAGATTTACCCGCACTGGAAATGTGAAAGATGCACCCTCTGGCTCGTAGGCTATCACTATACGAGTCTCGCAGTCAATCTCGGCCCTCGCTGCAGTCAACCAATCCATGCCAAGAATGACGTCGAGATAAACCAGAGCGGGGTCGACGACGAGATCTAGAGCCATCGTCTTGCCTCCCAGATCCACCAAACAACCCTCACACATCTGGGTGACATCTGTAAAGGACCCATGAGCTGTATAAACTCGCACCCCGTCCATAGTAATGGTCTGTAGCCCAAGACGCCTGACTATAGCACGTGATATCAAAGAAATCATGGAACCAGTGTCCACCATCACGAGAATAGGAGTACCTCCAATATGGGCAATGACCTCGAAGGCCGAATGCTGAGAAGTCGGTGTCACAGCTGCCTCATCTGTCAATGTATGAACCCGTGCCTGCTGTGGCCGGTTTGGCCGCTGTATCGTGGGCCGTGGAGGCTGTCTGATCTGCAATACCGGAGGTCTGAAGGAAGGGTGCGCAGGAGCCAACCATATAGGCGGTGCTGATATCGCCTGTGGACATGCATGGTCGATCTTCTGCGGCGGCGAGAATCCACTATCCCGCATCCGAGCAAAACAACTCTGAGCCGAATGGCCTGTCCTCCCGCAGCATGTAATGATAACTCGGGGCGCCGAAACGATGGTGCTGGCACTGTAGCCCAGGTAGGAGGGTCGATGCGAGGCCTCTTGCCCGCGAAGGGCCTGTCTGGTAACTCTGGTCGTGGCCTAGGAGCAACAGGGCTACGAGATCGCGCAAGTCGATTCACATCCTGCTCTGCCTGCATAGACATGTGAATCAACTCCGCATAAGAGGGAATGCTCACGCAGCACATCTTCGACCGAATATCCGGTCGCAAACCCTCCGAAAAGCGCCGTATGTGCATCTGCTCATCAGACAAAATAGTCGGGACGTATCTGCCCAACTCCGTGAACCGATGCTCATACTCCATAACTGTCATGCCTCCCTGTCTGAGGCGGAGAAACTCATTCTCCCAGTCATGCCTGTACGTCTGGGGGTAGTATTTCTCATGAAAGCGGAACTCGAACGCTGCCCATGTTTATATAAAATCGGCAGCAACGGTCCGTAATATGTTGTCCCACCACAAGCTGGCCTCTCTCTCAAACAGGAACGTAGCCAACTCTACCTGCTCGTCCTCTGTGCAATGAAGCATCCGCAATATCTTCGACACACGGTCGAGCCAATACTCGGCCTCCTCGGGTCTATGAGAACTCGTAAAAGTGGGAGGCCGTAAGCGCTGGACTCGCTCTAATAAGCCCCGTGTATCTGCGGCATTCCCCGCAGGGTAAGCAGGTGGTACAGGATAAGCCATGCCCTCATCCTGGGCGTATGTATCAGCATCCTCAACTGGATGCGAAGGTGGTGCAGGTGGAGTCGCACCCCCACCCTGGGCTAATGTCCCCACAATGGTAGTCAGAAGCTGCTGCTGCTGCAGCATCATAGACATCATCTGCTCAAATCTTTCAGGAGGTGGAGCAGGCTGTGGCATGTGCTGCGTCAAAGCAGACACAAGATAAGGCTCTCTGACTGGCGGTGTGAATGGCGGTGGTCCAACTGTAGGACCAGCAGTAGGCTGAGACGCGTGCACTGTCTCAGGAATCGGGCCCACAGTAGGGTCCGCATGAGTATCTGACTGCGAAGGAGCCTGATCCATAGGCTCACTCAATGAAAGCCGAGCTGTGCTCCGTGTAAACTTCAGTGGCATTCCCTATATTCAAAATAGGGGGCAACCTTGTCAGTCTCAATAGCACAAATACACCGCAATCATTCACACAAGAGTCAAAAGCATTCCATGAATTTCATTTAATCAAAATTGTCACAATACAAGGGATATATCCTTACAAGCATCATGACGAGAAATACATGGAAACTAAGACAGTTAAAATTACAACAGCAACATAAGCAAAGCACTAGCCTTAATAGGCTTACACAACTTAAAGCAGAAAATGACTAACTACTAATAACAACATCATAGATCTCGCTAGTCTGAGTCGGGTGACGGAGGAGGACCACCCTTATCCTGCAAGCAACACAGAATCGCTTACAAGGTGCGAGTCACCTTGCCGAATTTCCTCTTCGTCACGGCCTTGGCATCCTCGACTTCAGCGCGAAGTTCCTGAACTTTCCTTCGCAAGACGATCTGGCTCTCCTCAATCCGGGTAATGCGATCATCGCCAGTAGCCTGAGCAGAAGGAGGAGGGCTCTCATCTGTATCCTGAGCCTCCTCTTCTGCCTCTTCCTGGACTTCTTCCTGAACTTCTGCTCCAGGTTCTCCCTCACTTGGATCCTCCTCATCATCAAAGTCATCCTCGCTATCCTCCTCAAGCTGATTCTCACGGTACTGAGACCCAATCTTCATCTTGACCATAGTCGACTCATCAATGCTATGAATCGAAACTGGCAATTCCGGCCCAAGTCTGTAAGCAAACTCAAGCGTGATCTTGCATATCAGTCGGCCAAAAGGAAGCAATTCGGACGTTCTTCTTGACTACGCTATGAGGATTATTTGTCGCAAGATGAAAGTGGTCATACATACATTCTCTCCCTGGGCCACCAGATATAAGAAATCAACCATAAGGCGCGTACACTCAATACGATTTATCGACCTGGGATACACATTGAACGTGTAAATGTGGTGCAGCAGGCGTAAATCATCATATATGTGAGTCACCTTGAGGCTATTATTAGGCTGCCATGGAACCAGTTTACCGCACAGAAACCTGGTATGACGATCTCGCTCATGCCTACTCCTCAAATTCTTTGCGCCGGGATGAACATCACCAAGAGGCACGTTCAGAAGTAGCGCAATCAACCGAACATCGATCGTAGCCATCCGATCTCTACCAAAAGGGATTTTGAACTGCAATGGCTCCAAGGTAGGATTCTGGATACGAGGGTAGAAGGCACGAACGGTGCTCACATTAGCACAAGCATGAGCTTCAAAGATCAGACCCCAATGCGCAGCTTCAATGCGCTCGAACAATAAAAATTCACCGAACAGTCGTCCTTCCACATCCGCCTCAAACAATACTTTGCGATCAATGTATTAGCCATGAGGCATCTCTGCTAGAATCACTTGCCCAAGTTGAGTATGGGGATCCAAATCCCGCTTTGTATGGAACTCTCGGGCTGTGGTTGGACCTGCGGCGGCGCTTGAACTTGCGGCACCACCCCACGGTCTTCTTGATTGAGCAGGGCGACTTGGCCCAGCCTTATCCGCTGCAGTTTTTCTTTTACCCATCAAAGATAGGATGGTGGAGAGTGACAAAAGACCTAAAATGGCTTCCACAAAAGCCATGAAAAATAGAGAAAATGCGAAGAAGTGGCTGTCCAAACTGGAAAAGGGAGATCTAGGCATTGTAGAGGGATGCTTCAAGCTTCCCTAGGATGTATTTTCAAGGAGAAATGAAAATGAAAAAGGGGAATGGAGCACCTCACGATTTCAGCTCGATTTGGGGGTTTTTAAAGCTCCAAAAGATGAAATCTTCAAGAGGGAGGGCTGCAAACTGAAATAGAATGATGGAGAGTGGTCATTTTTGGCCAAGGATGGATTTAGGGGTGGTTTGGAATCACGAATTTTGGAGATAGCAGCTGGAAAACGTAAATAGGGCTAGGGGAAGGGCTGTTTATGAAGGAAGTGCATCCATTTGGGGTTTTCTACGGTCGGGCAGTATGTGGGGGGTGTACACGACCCAAACCGACCACACGTGCCAAAGCACGCATCAAATGGACCACAGTGGCCGGCGATGGCATCGCCGACCAAACCTCTGGTCGGGTGGTGAGACCACATGGGTTTGGTCCCCCATGGTCCAAGGACCCCAAATAACTATGGGTCGCACCTTGGTTCATTGTATTTTGACCTATATAGGCCCGAACATGAGTTCGGGGCTTTCTGGGGCCAATCTACAATCTCGAATACAAAACCCTATCATACAGCATATGATTTTGGGGTATAAGGAGCTAGTACATCCATCTAGCCCATTAATTGCTAAAGAAAGAGAAGTCAGAATGGCCTTTTGGCCATTTTTCATGAAATTTTACTATTCAATGTAAAATTTTATGAAAGTATGATTTTATGTTATTTTCACATTAGGATTTATGCCTAACATAAAAAGGATAAGAAATAATTGAAGATTGAAATGGTGAGAGGAAGAATTTTGAAGATTTTTGGTAAAACAGGATTTTTAAGCCCTGACGATTGAATACAGGGGTCGTGGTTGTCCTGCGGCCCAAGGATTCACATTTACAGGTTTAGAATCATTCAATGAAAGTCTCAAAATACTCACCTACAACCTAGGAGCTATTCGGGTTGCTTCATGCGACCCTAGATGTGTTACGAACTCGATCACGCGATCGATTCGAATAGACTTCGCCTATTGGCGAATCTGTGATCCTAAAAGTGTTTCTAGACCCTTCTCACACCCACCTAAGTCAAAGGAAGCGACAGCGTATGTCGCGTGACCATAACCCAGGCCCAGTATACTTTTATTCACGCTCTGATACCAACTTGTAACACCCTGAAAATTGGGGGTCGTGTATAAACTCAACTCCCGAGTTCCAGACCGTCACTTATGCAAAAAAAATGATTATGATTCAATGTTGTCTGAGTTAAAGCATTTACATGAGTAAAAGTATACCAAAACTGCAATTCATACTCCAGATCCAGTGATAAAAGCAAGCGGAAGACTAAACAATATATATATCACTGTAAAGAAAGACAAAGTAGTCTCATCTGTCTCTAAAGTATGAATACATCACTGAGTCTCATATACATATACATGAGCAAAATCAAACGTTCAAAATAGTCTCACTGAAGTCCCATCAATCCAGGTCACCTAAGCGAAGTCATCGTGATACTGCATGTACGAGAACTCGTCCATGTCCTCGTCAAAGTCTGGTTCTGCCTCCTGGATCTCAGCATCACCTGCATCTACAACAGGGTCTGGTGGGTGTTGCAAACACCATCCCGTAACGTGAGAGTGAGTGATCAACTCAGTGGAATCATAGAGCAAAGATTAGCATGTTCACAAATCAATCATGCGATAATAGTAAAGCAGTAAATCAGACAATCCTAATACTGTTGTTAATGCAATATGACATGACATGATGGATGCCCTCACCGACATTCTCCCTCATACGGCACCATCTTCGTCCGCGGCATGCGTGCATCCCGCTCAGTGCTCCACATCTTCCAGGCACATGCAATGTAATGGTGATATGATTTTCGAGTTGTTATTAGTCCATTCAAACAGCAGGATTGGAAAACTAAGGTACTTCCCTTGTATCAATCCCAACACAGATCCTGTCTAGGGTCGTCACTCCTAGTAATCTCATACGATGTATATTTTGTAGGTCGCTGCAAGGGCTGTCAGGGCTGTTGCTCGTACTCGTTGCACCGCTCCCCCATCACCTCATCAATACAGGCCTACTGTACTCTACTGCTACTGAAGGGTCGTCGCCTCCCGTAGACTCAGAATACGCTCACGGTCACTATAAAGGACTCGTCGCCTGATCAGTGTAGGCTGACAGCAAGAATATAGTGTCCCATACCACCATAATCTGCTCATGAGACTAGGTGCTCACTGGTCACTACGGGGAGGTTTGTGGCCCCAGCGTAGGCCGACAGCTCGACCACGGTGTCTCATACCACCATGCCTGGCTCATGAGTCTTCGTGGATTAAGGTACCATGGTTAACAGGGTTTACAATGGTAAGTTCAGTACCCTAGGTTCAAGCAATTATGACTCATGCAGGGTGAACATATAACGGCCAGTCGGGTTACTTGACGAGCTCGACTAGCTCGATCGCATCTCAAGTCGAACGACATGAAGTGCTTAAAACACTTCGCGTGGCCTAACCACTGCCGCCAACTCCAGAACACGGCTCGCGTTCATCGACGTGTCGTTCGTGGCCAAGATAAGCCAACCACGAATTCGCTCGGTTACCGACTGCCTGGACTAAATACAGTCCCAAACAATTATGAAATCACATCAGCAAATCATATGAGAGTATTGGAATTAAAATACAACCATGTGAGCATGTTAACACATATTATAACATACAACTTAGGCAAATCTTCAAGCACATACATTTCATGCATATAATGAAATCATGCATTAAGCTAACATGTAGGAAATCATTTACATCAGCATATTAATTGAGAAATCAATCTCAAACTAATTCATAACATCATTTAATTCAATACATACTAATACAAGCATTTATATAAACACTTACACTACACACTTAAGTCTACATATAGTATGTCGACCCGAAGTGCGCATTTAGGCGAATCTCTTCGCCAAACTAATTATGCACGCATTCCTAACATTCTAATGCGACAACAAATTATGTCAATCACATCAGCAAAATATGGATGAAATCAGCACTTCCTACAAATGACTAAAATGCCCTAAATCTCATATTCTTCGTTAATTTACGAAACAGGAAACGGATAGCATGTTGTACATGTCAAATGGCGATGCTGTCGATAATCTACTATTAAACGACATTGAAAGCATTGGAAACCGTCAATCAAAGCGTCTAAAATCCTCACCTTATCTCTTATGGATGCGTGAATTCGAACAGAGCGTATACGCTTCGTCTACGGCGATAAGAGAACCTAATTTACGAGTTACGTCAGCTAACATGCTATGAATCCTAGTAATCCTCAAATCAGCAACTTCTAGGGTTAGTTCTTACCTGAAAACGCGGAGGAATCGCCGGCTGAGTGATGGAAGTGTGTTGCTTAGGGACTTGCAACAGGTGGTGCAAAGGCAGGAAAATTCTCCTCCAACAGGTGGTGCATAGTTACAGTTTCTCATTCTTAAACAGATTAATTCCTTCTATAATTCCCTGACCAATTACTTCAGCAGTGGTTCCATCTCTGTAGGTGACTATCCCCTTGTGAAGATCCTTATAGTTTGAAAGAAGAGATTTTTCGCCAGTGACGTGTCTTGAGCAACCACTGTCCAGGTACCATTTAGACATATTGCCTGATAAATGATCTGATTGAGTAACAAGGCAATTAGTCTTTTCTTTAATCAACCACTTTGTGACAAGAGTTTTACTTATGGTAGATTTGTTCTTCTTATTTGATTTGTCCACATGACTTAACTGCTCCTTCATCTTGTCAACTATCTCAAGTGGTGATGATTGCACACTTCTCTTATTTAGCTCATAAACTGACTCATTTTTACAATGAGCTGGGATAGGTTTGGTGTTACTACTAGATGCAATAGATTTTCCAAACGGTTGTGCATCAGTTTTTGTTCTACCCTTTCCATAACCTAATACCCTTTTGTCTTCTCCATATTTTCCCATTCCTAATAGTTTTTCTAATTTCTCACCACTCTGGGAAAATTTATAGTTTATTTTGGCAATTTTTCTAGATTCTTCTAGATCATTTTGAAGTGTATAATTTTTATTCTGAAGAATCAGGTTTTTCTCATTTAGTTCTTTGACTTGTTCCTCTAGTTTCTTTGACTCATATTTCAATGAGTTGTTAGTCCTTTAAGTCTATCATTATCTGAGTGGCATTGCTGCAAATCAGTGATTAGATGAGTATTAATATTTGAAGCTTTATCCAGATCCATTTTCAACAGTTCCTTTTTATTTTCAACTACTCCAAGTCTTTTGACAACATTAATGCTATGGATATAAAGTTGATTGTAAGCGTTTTGTAATTTATTTTGCTCTTTATCTTCTTCTTCTTCAATTTCCTCATTGTCGGATGAGAATGATTCAGTGGCTTGTCATTCTTTCTCAGATTCAGTTGGAATGATTGAAGTAGTGGTGACCATAAGTATTTTCAAGGATTTTCTATCTCCATCACTTCCAGAGTCACTGTTTTCTAAATTTGACTCTTCTGTATCATCCCATGTGGCAGCCATTGCCTTGCCCTTGGTTTTTCTATTTGGGCATTCGGTAGATAGGTGACCATATTCATGACAGGCATAGCATTGTGGTTCTTTGGTCTGTTTTCTAAATTTGCCTGCAGAAGGTTTGTAGTTCACCTTTCTTCCTCTAGAAGGATGGGCGCGATTCTTCTGAAAGAATCTTCTGAATCTTTGTACTAGCAAGGCCACTTCCTCATCTTCATCTTCTTTTTCGCTCTCACTGTCCTCATGTTTTGATTTCTTAGAAGTTTTTAGGACAGTGTTTTTGGATTTTTGGGATTGTGTGAAGTGTAGTTCAAAGGTTTGTAGGGAACCTACCAGTTCTTCTACTTTCATCTCATCAATATTCCTACACTCCTCAATTGTTGTTACCTTGGGATTGAAGCGTTCCGGTAAGGATCTTAAGATTTTTCTACATATTTTTGGTGCTGGAACCTTCTCTCCCAATCCACCCATGGGTTACAAATGATGTTTAATTTTGTGAAAAACTCCATAAATGTCTCATGCTCTTCCATCCTGAGATTTTCAAACTGTGAGGTTAAGAGTTGTAGTTTAGATCTCTTCACAGTGCTTGTGCCTTCATGGGTTGTTTCCAATAAGTCCCATGCTTCTTTAGAGGTCCCACACATACTTATCTAATTGAAAATGTCTTGGGACACGGCACAATAGATGGCGTTCATTGCTTTTGCTTCAGCATTTCCCTATTCTTTATCAAACGCTATCTACTTCTCATTCGGTTTGGGTTTAGCGATTGTGGTTTCATTTTCAAGTACAATTTGTTCCGATGGTACCACATATCCTTTTTCAACTACATCCCAAACTTCATGATCTAAAGATCTCAGGAAGTAGTGCATTCTAGCCTTCCAGTAAGCATAGTTTAATCCATCAAATACTGGAGGTCTAGTGACAGATGAGCCCTCTCCTTTGGCCATATTTCTACTTCAGTCAAGATCACTCTCTAGGCGGTGAAGCCCTTAAAGAGAGACCCTCTCTGATACTAATTGAAATTGCGGTGAAGACTGCTTTAGTTGAAGTAGGAATAGGTCAGTATATCCTAGAGGGGGGTGAATAGGACTTTTTAAAATTTTTATAAATTATTAAAGATCCTTATCACACTAATCCTATCACAGAGTATAAATTAGGATTACTCAAGAATTAACTCTATTGGCTTCCAAGCCTAATAGAGGGTCCAATCACAAACTATTTAAAAGACAAACAATGTAGATGAGATTGTGATGGATATGACTGTGTGTGTATAGAATGTGATCATATATAAAGACATGCAAGGCAATCACATAAATGAGAGGCAATATCAAACTCAAACACAGTCATTTTATAGTGGTTCGACGACTAGTCTACTCCACTCCCGGCTTCCACACTCAACCCTTGAGTGACCGAATTTCACTAAGGAGGTTTCCCATGGTTCACCTCAAACCTAAGGTTTTAAATCAAGTTCACCTTCAACCTTTACAGAGGTTTCTACTTGGTTCACCTCAAACCCTGGAGTTCTACTAGCGTACTCCTAACCAGATGTTTATGCCCACACAGGACAAGGGTCCACACAACGCACCCTGAGGTTTCTACTCGGTTCACCTTTAACCTTTGAGTTTTGCTGGCTTACTCCTAACCAGATGTTTATGCTCTCCACAGAGCAAGGGTCCACACAACGCACCCCGCACGTACACTCCCGTCGGAGGCCTCCTTCGAGGACTTCAAATGGTGAGTAACACGTAAAACCTAATCCTAAAAAGGAATGATCGCAAGTGTCCTCTGGACTCTTAGTACTTACAGATAAGTTGATGAGTCCCTTTCAGCACAATGATGAAGACCTTCTACTTATTGATGAAGAGTCTTCAGCTCCCTTGATCTGCAATATGAAGATGTATATATGCTAGGCTTAAGTTGGGTCAAGGTTATGATGCACTACCACTCTGTAAAGGTTTTCCTATAAGGAAGATAGAGAGGTTCCCATCATCTATGCATTCAAGGCATCCCAGCTTAAAGATATGTCATTAAAGCAGTAGCTGAAGGATCCTTGAATGCAGAAGTTCATTCCCCAATCCACTCTATAAGATATCAATGATGAGGGTGGATTGGAGGATGAACTTCCCGAGAGAAAGGGCTTAGGTAAATGATAGGAAGGTTAAACCACTCTAAAGCACTCTTTACTTTCTCTACCAGCAATGAAGACAACTCTCTCTATAGGCAAAAGGTTTCAACGGATATAAACGGTCATATTTATGATAGAGTTCGATATCATCGATCAGTCGTCGATATGATCGAGCGTATACTCTCGATTGTATCGGCCGACCTCTCGATGATAAGAACTCAATTGTCATTTCACTTTTGGAAACCTTCTGCCAACTGTTCAATGGGATCGAGACACACATCAATGATATTGGATTTTGAACTCCGATTCCATCGAGTGATGGTTCGATTCTATTGACAGTTGAAAAGCAAGAGTGTAACACCCCGGATTTTTTCCTACCAGGAATTAGACATCCTTAGGTAATGGGTCAACCATTTCACTCTCAATGATCAATCCCAAGGTCTAAAAATCAATTTTTCCCTGTTTCCTTCAAAATCTCACCCTTCACCACCTCATTCTTCGAATTTCTCTAAGTGCTTCCATATTAGACACAAAAATTGGGGGTCGAGTAAAAACTCCACTCCTAAGTTCCAGAACATCACTTATGCAACATAAATGTGTATGATTCAATGTTATCTGTGTTAATGTATTAAACATGAGTGGGATTAAGCCAAAATAACATATCATACTCCAGAGACAGTGAAATTAACAAGTGGAAGACTGTGATAATATGTATAACATATATAAACTGTTGTATGTCTTCAGAGTGTGAACATGTTACCAGGTTATATACATACATGTATACTCCAAAAGTAAACAAAAAGAATATACATGAGTGCTCTAAAAATATAAAATGACAAGTGTCAAGGCATCTAATCAACCTCCCTGTAATCCCGTCAATCAGAACACGCATAAAGGAGGGATCCTCCTCAGCATCATCAAGTCCAGCTCCGCCTCACAGGCCGCGCCATCATCTGCAATCACAATAGGAACTGGTGGGTGTCCGAAAATACCATCCCGTAACGTGGGAGTGAGTGATCAACTCAGTGGGATAAGAGAGCAGAGATTAGCATGTTATCAAATCAATCATGCGATAATAGTAAAGCAATAATTCAAACATTCCTAAATACAGTTGTTAATGCTATATGACATGACATGATGGATGCCCTCACCGACATTCTCCCTCATATGGCACCATCTGCGTCCGCGGCATGCTTGCGTACCGCTCAGTGATCCACATCTTCCAGGCACATGCAATGTGATGTTGATATGATTACCGAGTTATTATTAGTCCTTTTCATACAGCAATATTGAAAAACTAAGGTACTTCCCTTATATCAATCCCAACACAGATCCTGTCTAGGGTCGTCACTCCTAGTAATCTCATACGATGTTATATTTGGAGGTCGCTGCAAGGGCTGCCAGGGCTGTTACTCGCACTCGTTGCACCGCTCCCCCATCACCTTATCAATACAGGCATACTTGTACTCTTGTCGCTACGGAAGGGTCGTCGCCTCCCGTAGACTCAGAATACGCTCGAGGTCACTACAAAGGGCTGTCAGGACTGTTGCTCGCACTCGTTGCACCGCTCCCCCATCACCTTATCAATGTAGGCCGACAGCAAGAATATAGTGTCCCATACCACCATAATCTGCTCACGAGTCTGGATTGCTCATTGGTCACTACGGGGAGGTTTGTGGCCCCAGCGTAGGCCGACAGCTCGACCACGGTGTCCCATACCACCATGCACGGCTCATGAGTCTTTATGGATCAAGGTACCATGGTTAATAGGGTTTACAATGGTAAGTTCAGTACCCTAGGTTCATCGACGTTCATCGATGCGTCGTTCATGGCAAAGATAAGCCAACCACGAATTTACTCGGTTACCGACTGCCTGGACTAGGTATAGTCCCAAACATTTATGAATCACGTCAGCAATCACATAGGAGTGATGTGAATGAAATACAACAATGTGAGCATGTTAACACATGTCATAACATACAACTTAAGTAAATTATCTAACACGTGCATTTTATACATATAATGAAATCATGCATATAGCCAATATGTAGGAAATCATTTACATCAGCATATTATTTGAGGATTCAATCTCAAACTAATTCATAATACCATTTAATTCAATACATACTAATACAAACATTTATACAAACACTTAAACTACACACTTAAGTCTACATATAGTATGTCGACTCAAAGTGCACATTTAGGCGAATCTCTTCGCCAAACTGATTATGCACGCATTCCTAATATCCTAATGCGACAAGAAGCCATGTCAATCATATCAGCAAAATATGGATGAAAACAGCATTTCCTACAAATGACTAAAATGCCCTAAATCTCATATTTTTCGTCTGCTTACGAAAAAGGAAACGGACAGCATGTTGTACATGTCAAACGGCGTTGCCGTCGATAATCTACTATTAAACGATATTGAAAGTATTGGAAACAGTCAATCAAAGCGTCTAAAATCTGCACCTTTCACTTTAGATGTGTATCGTTTCGAATGGAGCATATACGCTTCGTCTACGGCGAACAGGCAACCTATTTCACAAGCTACAAAAGCTACACTGCTAATGGAATTGACAGAATGCTAAATCAGCAAATGGTTAGGGTTTTTCTTACCTAGAAATGCGGTGGAATCACCGGGAAAGTGATTGGAATACGTTGCTTAAGCACGTGTAGGAGCAGCAGCAAGTGGCAGGAAAAGCCCTCCCACACTCTCTCACAATCTCTCACTTTCTCTCTCACTCTGCTAGGGTTTCTAGCAAATTCGGATGGGTGAGAGAAGTGAGGGTTTAAACCCCTTTTATAACCTAATTTCTTTCCAAATTAGGCTTGGGAACAATATTTACTTGAGGTCTAACCAATTCGGGGCTGTTCTGGTCCAAAAGAGCATTTCTGGAGGTCCCCTGGCCAAACGCGGTCGGACTTAAACTCATGCATACTGGATCTAGCATACTTCAATTTTTCAGACCGAAAGAGGTCACAGATCGCACGTGGCGGTCCAATTTCAGTTCAGCGGTCATCGCACGTAGATCAGGTCTACAAGTCTCATGATATGAAATAGAAATTTTTCCTGATCCGAGGGTGTAATTTGGCTGAATTCTGACGGTTAGAACGTTTAATAATAACGTGCCAAGTCGTGTGCCAGATTTGAATTTTAAATTCCAAATCTAACCCTATTCTCACTCTCTTCAGTCCAGGCTCAATGAAATAGCCTGTGAATGTCGGTTGGACTTGATTTTCGAAATGATTGTCAAGTCCAGCTAGGCGGTTATAACGGTCTAAGATTGCAGGTATCGGACTTTCGACACGCGGTCTAGATCCAATACAAAGTTTCAAAGAGTTCCTGAGAGAAAACTGGTTTAGAGTTTGATCCGAGGTTTCAGGGTATTATAGCACCATTGATTCTACAAGGTTTGGGTCTTGTAGAACGTATTTAAAGCGATCAGGGACAATTTCACAGCTACTCCAGCGTAGCGTTAGCTAACTTATGCTTAGTTTCTAAAGGAATTAATCCTAAGTAATTTCTTTGGCTATGGAATTGGGTTCTGAGCGATTTCTCAAGTGTTTTAGTTGAACCATTGCCTAAGGACGTCTAATCCCAGGTTGGAAAAAATCTGGGGTGTTACAATCTACCCCCTTAAAACACAATTTCGTCCCCGAAATTGGCAAAGGGTAAGGAGTACTTTTTCTAAGGAAGGTCTAAATCCTATTTAATAACCTAACCTTACGTAGAACCTAACTCAGCTGTTTCGATCCTGGGCTAGTGGGGAAGAGGCTAACCACGCTTCCGCTGCGCCACTCTGATCGAACGGTTGCATGGGCTGACCTAACTGGATTGGACTCAATACGTTCTACCCCGTTAAAACTTGGTTCTACTTAAAGTTCAAGAATCTATGCATCGCTCCGTATATCGGAACGAGGTGCAACTTAGGGGCTATCCTTGACATGAATTAGGAAACAACCGCTCATTACAGTGGTTTTTCCCTTGCCAATGATGCATTCTATGGCATTGGTATCTATGGTGATAG
This sequence comes from Magnolia kwangsiensis, assembly GCA_037074715.1. Taxonomy (NCBI): domain Eukaryota; kingdom Viridiplantae; phylum Streptophyta; class Magnoliopsida; order Magnoliales; family Magnoliaceae; genus Magnolia; species Magnolia kwangsiensis. The sequence goes on along the minus strand of CM073577.1, from coordinate 77,939,926 downwards.
AGATGAGCCTAATCTCTATTGGCTACACGTCCTCAACATTTTCCAAGGGCAAATCAATAACTTTTGGTTGTATGTGGTCGGGCCAACATGGAAGAAAAGTTGTGTAGTGGGTCTGAGCAGGATACATAAACCTTCTGCCCCGCGATGACAGAAAATTTGTTGTATCAGTCCTCAATCCTAATCGATGCCGATCTTCTGCTTGATCAGAGCATTGGATTCATTGGTAACTACTAGGATTAAGAAGTCGATTCAAACCGCGAATACTTCGCTGATAATTGCATTTCCTTTATTCCGCGTTCCCGAATACAATAAGTCCTTGGGGAAGGCAATTCTAAGGGGCGTGCTAGTTCATTCTAAGTTCAATCTGAGAGATTTATAAATGTTCCCTGAGAGTGAATGGTTGTAAGTTAAAACCACTTTCCTATGGGTTACGACAGAAATCTATAAGTAATAAGGGGATCTATCGAAGGAATAAGGTTCTACTTCAACCAAATCTAACCTACAATTCCTTAGCATATACAGGCTTTACACTACTTAAGGTAACTAGTAGCCTAGTCTGTAACTCAGTAGCTATAATCCAAAGCCTAAGTTTAAACGCTAAATGGTTCCATACCATTACTAATACAGGGAATTCCTCTATCGCTTAGGGTCAAGATTATCTAAATAGAATTGGATTTCCTATATCGTCAGATCCTTCAAATCTAGGAGCGCCAACACTAGGTCCAACCTATTTGGCCAGTAGCATTAAGTTGTATTAAATGGAACGGCATTCCTAGTCCCATGTCGGGATTAGAAGTGGCATGCTTGGTAGGAGGGTGGGTTGGGATTAAAATTCAATTTCATAGGCTTTGGAAAATGAGTCTGGTGTTGAGAAGTAGGAGATGGGATTTTCAAATCCCAAGATGAAGAATTTCTAAGTATAATTTAAAAGGAAAATTCTAAAATTTACTTCTAATTATGTACATTCTAAACATGGTATTAAAATCATGGGATACACCTAATTTAGGGGCAATACCTTACACCTGCATCTATTCTTCGGTAGTAAATCTCGCCCGTCGGCGAAACTTGAAATTTTAATATAATTTATAGATTCCATCGCCCCCTTCCTAACTCAGAGTACATAAGTGTACGTCGTGTTACCATAATCCAGGTCCGGTTTAATCCAAATCACGCTCTGATACCATCTGTAACATCGTGAAAATCGGGGGTCGAGTAAAAACTCCACTCCCGAGTTCCAAAACATCACTTATGCAACATAAATGTGTATGATTCAATGTTATCTGTGTTAATGTATTAAACATGAGTGGGATTAAGCCAAAACAACATATCATACTCCAGAGACAGTTAAATTAACAAGCGGAAGACTGTGATAATATGTATAACATATATAAACTGTTGTATGTCTCCAGAGTGTGAACATGTTACCAGGTTATATACATACATGTATACTCCAAAAGTAAACAAAAAGAATATACATGAGTGCTCTAAAAATATAAAATGACAAGTGTCAAGGCATCTAATCAACCTCCCTGTAATCCCGTCAATCAGAACACGCATAAAGGAAGGATCCTCCTCAGCATCATCAAGTCCAGCTCTACCTCACAGGCCGCACCATCATCTGCAATCACAATAGGGACTGGTGGGTGTCCGAAAACACCATCCCGTAACGTGGGAGTGAGTGATCAACTCAGTGAGATAAGAGAGCAGAGATTAGCATGTTATCAAATCAATCATGCGATAATAGTAAAGTAATAATTCAAACATTCCTAAATACTGTTGTTAATGCAATATGACATGACATGATAGATGCCCTCATCGACATTCTCCCTCATACGACACCAACTGCGTCCTCGGCATGCTTGCGTACTGCTCAATGCTCCACATCTTCCAGGCACATGCAATGTGATGTTGATATGATTACCGAGTTATTATTAGTCCTTTTCATACAACAATATTGGGAAACTAAGGTACTTCCCTTATATCAATCCCAACACAGATCCTGTCTAGGGTCGTCACTCCTAGTAATCTCATACGATGTTATATTTGTAGGTCACTGCAAGGGCTTTCCGGGCTATTGCTCGCACTCGTTGCACCGCTCCTTCATCACCTTATCAATACAGGCCTAGTTTGTACTCTTGTTGCTACGAAAGGGTCGTCACCTCACGTAGACTCAGAGTACGCTCGAGGTCACTACAAAGGGCTGCCAGGGCTGTTGCTCGCACTCGTTGCACCGCTCCCCCATCCCCTTATCAATGTAGGCCGACAGCAAGAATATAGTGTCCCATACCACCATAATCTGTTCACGAGTCTAGGTTGCTCACTGGTCACTACAGGGAGGTTTGTGGCCCCAGCGTAGGCCGACAGCTCGACTACGGTGTCCCATACTACCATGCCCGGCTCATGAGTCCTTATGGATCAAGGTATCATGGTTAATAGGGTTTACAATGGTAAGTTCAGTACCCTAGGTTCAAGCAGTTGTGACTCATACAAAGTGAACATACAATGGCCAGTCGGGTTACTTGACAGGCTCGACTAGCACGAGCGCATCTCAAGTCGAACGAAATGAAGTGCATAAAACACCTCGTGTGGCCTAACCACTGTCGCCAACTACAAAACATGACTCGCGTTCATCGACGCGTCGTTCATGGCAAAGATAAGCCAACCACGAATTTACTCGGTTACCGACTGTCTGGACTAGGTATAGTCCCAAACATTTATGAATCACGTCAGCAATCACATAGGAGTAATGTGAATGAAATACAACAATGTGAGCATGTTAACACATGTTATAACATACAACTTAAGTAAATCATCTAACACATGCATTTCATACATATAATGAAATCATGCATATAGCCAACATGTAGAAAATCATTTACATCAGCATATTATTTGAGGATTCAATCTCAAACTAATTCATAACACCATTTAATTCAATACATACTAATACAAACATTTATACAAACACTTACACTACACACTTAAGTCTACAAATAGTATGTCGACTCGAAGTGCGCATTTAGGCGAATCTCTTCGCCAAACTGATTATGCACGCATTCCTAATATCCTAATACGACAAGAAGCCATGTCAATCATATCAGCAAAATATGGATGAAAACAGTATTTCCTATAAATGACTAAAATGCCCTAAATCTCATATTTTTCATCTGCTTACGAAACAGGAAACGGACAACATGTTGTACATGTCAAACGGCGTTGCTGTCGATAATCTACTATTAAACGACATTGAAAGCGTTGGAAACAGTCAATCAAAGCGTATAAAATCTGCACCTTTCACTTTAGATGTGTATCGTTTCGAACGGAGCGTATACGCTTCGTCTACGGCGAACAGGCAACCTATTTCACAAGCTACATAAGCTACACCGCTAATGGAATTGACAGAATCCTAAATCAGCAAATGGTTAGGGTTTTCCTTACCTAGAAATGCGGCGGAATCACCGAGAAAGTGATTGGAATACGTCGCTTAAGCACGTGTAGGAGCAGCAGCAAGTGGCAGGAAAAGCCCTCCCACACTCTCTCACAATCTCTCACTTTCTCTCTCACTCTGTTAGGGTTTCTAGCAAATTCGGATGGGTGAGAGAAGTGAGGGTTTAAACTCCTTTTATAACATAATTTCTTCCCAAATTAGGCTTGGGAACAATATTTACTTGAGGTCTAACCAATTCGGGGCTGTTCTGGTCCAAAAGAGCATTTCTGGAGGTCCCCTAGCCAAACGCGGTCGGACTTAAACTCATGCATACTGGATCTAGCACACATCAAGTTTTCAAACCGAAAGAGGTCGCAGATCGCACGTGGCGGTCCAATTTTAGTTCAGCGGTCATCGCACGTAGATCAGGTCTACAAGTCTCATGATATGAAATAGAAATTTTTCCTGATCCGAGGGTGTAATTTGGCTGAATTCTGACGGTCAGAACGCTTAATAATAATGCGTCAAGTCGTGTGCCAGATTTGAATTTCAAATTCCAAATCTAACCCTATTCTCACTCTCTTCAGTCCAGGCTCAATGAAATAGCCTGTGAATGTCGATTGGACTTGATTTTCGAAATGATTGTCAAGTCCAGCTAGACGGTTATAACGGTATAAGATTGCAGGTATCGGACTTTCGACGCGCGGTCTAGATCCAATATAAAGTTTCAAAGAGTTCCTGAGAGAAAACTGGTTTAGAGCTTGATCCGAGGTTTCAGGGTATTATAGCGCCATTGATTCTACAAGGTTTGGGTCTTGTAGAACGTATTTAAAGCGATCAGGGACAATTTCACAGCTACTCCAGCGTAGCGTTAGCTAACTTATGCTTAGTTTCTAAAGGAATTAATCCTAAGTGATTTCTTTGGCTATGGAATTGGGTTCTGAGCGATTTCTCAAGTGTTTTAGTTGAACCATTGCCTAAGGAGGTCTAATCCCAGGTTGGAAAAAATTCGGAGTGTTACAGAATTAGTTTGAGATTGAATCCTCAAATAATATGCTGATGTAAATGATTTCCTACCTGTTGGCTATATGCTGATTTCATTATATGTATGAAATGCATGTGTTAGATAATTTACTTAAGTTGTATGTTATAACATATTTTAACATGCTCACGTTGTTGTATTTCATTCACATTACTCCTATGTGATTGCTGAAGAGATTCATAAATGTTTGGGACTATACCTAGTCCAGGCAGTCGGTAACCGAGTAAATTCGTGGTTGGCTTATCTTTGCCATGAATAACGCGTCGATGAACGCGAGTTGTGTTTTGGAGTTGGCGGCAGTGGTTAGGCCACACGAGGTATTTTATGCACTTCATGTCGTTCGACTTGAGATGCGCTCGTGCTAGTCGTGCCCGTCAAGTAACCCGACTGGCCATTGTATGTTCACCTTGTATGAATCATAACTTCTTGAACCTAGGGTACTGAACTTACCATTGTAAACCCTATTAACCATGGTACCTTGATCCATAAAGACTCATGAGCCAGGCATGGTGGTATGGGACACCGTGGTCGAGCTGTCGGCCTACGCTGGGGCCACAAACCTCCCCGTATTGACCAGTGAGCAATCCAGACTCGTGAGCAGATTATGGTGGTATGGGACACTATATTCTTGCTGTCGGCCTACATTGATAAGGTGATGGGGCAGCGGTGCAACGAGTGCGAGCAACATCCCTGGCAGCCCTTTGTAGTGACCTCGAGCGTATTCTGAGTCTACGGGAGGCGACGACCCTTCCGTAGCGACAAGAGTACAAGTAGGCCTGTATTGATAAGGTAATGGGGGAGCAGTGCAACGAGTGCGAGCAACAGCCCTGAAGCCCTTGCAGCGACCTACAAATATAACATCGTATGAGATTACTAGGAGTGACGACCCTAGACAGGATCTGTGTTGGGATTGATATAAGGGAAGTACCTTAGTTTTCCAATATTGCTGTATGAAAAGGACTAATAATAACTCGATAATCATATCAACATCACATTGCATGTGCCTGGAAGATGTGGAGCACTGAGCGGTACGCAAGCATGCCGCGGACGCAGATGGTTCCGTATGAGGGAAAATGTCGGTGAGGGCATCCATCATGTCATGTCATATTGCATTAACAACAGTATTTAGGAATGTTTGAATTATTGCTTTACTATTATCGCATGATTGATTTGATAACATGCTAATCTCTGCTCTCTTATCCCACTGAGTTGATCACTCACTCCCACGTTACGGGATGGTGTTTCCGGACACCCACCAGTCCCTATTGTGATTACAGATGATGGCGCGGCCTGCGAGGCGGAGCTGGACTTGATGATACTGAGGAGGATCCCTCCTTTATGCGTGTTCTGATTGACGGGATTAAAGGGAGGTTGATTAGATGCCTTGACACTTGTCATTTTATATTTTTAGAGCACTCATGTATATTCTTTTTGTTTACTTTTGGAGTATACATGTATGTATATAATCTGGTAACATGTTCTCACTCTGGAGACATACAACAGTTTATATATGTTATACATATTATCACAGTCTTCCGCTTGTTAATTTTACTGTCTCTGGAGTATGATATGTTGTTTTGGCTTAATCCCACTCATGTTTAATACATTAACACAGACAACATTCAATCATACACATTTACGTTGCATAAGTGATGTTCTGGAACTCGGGAGTGGAGGTTTTACTCGACCCCCGATTTTCAGGATGTTACAGAGAGAAGTCTTGAAGAATTTCAGGATCACAGATATGATCGGGGAACCAGTCGATGTCATCGAAATTTGTACATCGATCATAACGGCGACCATTCGATGGGATCGAAAATTGTATAGATTTTACATGTAAGCTTGCTGGACGAATTATGTCCTGACTTGATCCAATCGACTTGGTCTCGATATGATCGATATATGAATATCGATTTATCGACAGGCACCCCGATCAACATTAAAAGCAACCTGAAATTCATGCTGGAGAGAACATGCGCCCCACAGTCGATATGATCGACTAACTCCCGATATGATCGATATTTGAGTTCAGACTGAATCGGAAAGTCATCGATATGTCGAAGCAGTTGATAATTTTCTTTAGAAAAACAGGGGCACCGGAAAGCAGTCTGTCGATACGATCGATCCACTTCAGATATGATCGATTTTCAAAGATCGATGATATCGACTCGAAGGTCGATATATCGATATATCGTCCAGAAGATTGTTTGATTGCTGGACACTTTTTGTCCTCACTCGATTGTATCGATTGATATGCCGAGGACATCGACAGAGCTGGTCGATCATATCGAAAGGGGAATCGATATAATCGACAGTGTAAGAAAAACTTAAAAAATTTTCTTTTTGATAAAACGTTTTCTTATACATAAACCCTAAGATGTTCTAGTTCTTTTTAAGGGTTTAATCACCTGGTGTTTTGGGACATGAGATGTGAGGCTATGATTTACCTTTAGGTGAGCTTCCACACATCCAGATGAGGCAGACGCTTGACTTGATCTTCTTATTAGATGCTGTCGTCCGACTGACTCAACATACAACGTAATTGACAAACCAGGGCACGTAATAGGTGCACTTTCAAGGGTTTCTAGCAAATTCGGATGGGTGAGATATGTGAGGGTTTAAAGCCCTTATATAGGCCAAAACCTTTCCAAATTAGTCTTGAGAATAAGGTACACTTAAGTTATAACCAAAACGGGACTTTTTCGATCCAAAAGAGTGTTTCGGGAGGTCCCCTGGCGGAACGCGGTCGGACTTAAGCTCATGGTCACTGGATCTTGCTCACACGAAGTTTTCAGACCGGTAGAGTTCCCAGATCGCACGTGGCGGTCCAGTTTCAGTTCAACGGTCATCGTACCTAAATCAGGTCTACAAGTCTCATGATATGAAAGGGAAATTTTTCCTAATCCGAGGGTGTAATTTGGCTGAATTCTGACGGTCAGAACGCTTAATAATAACGCGCCAAGTCACATGTCAGATTTGGATTAAAATTTCCAAATCTAACCCATTTCTCACTCTCTTCATTCCAAGCTCAATGAAATAGCCTCTGAACGTCGGTTGGACTTGATTTTTGAAATGATTGTCAAGTCCAGCTAAGCGGTCATAACGGTCTAAGATTGTAGGTATCGGACTTTCGACGCGCGGTCTAGATCTAATACAAAGTTTCAAAGGGTTCATGAGAGCAAACGGGTTTAGAGTTTGATCCTGAATTTTAGGGTATTGTAGTGTCCTTATTTCTACAAGTTTTGGGTCTTGCAGAACGTATTTAAAGTGTTCAGGGACAATTTCACAGCTACTCTAGCGTAGTGCTAGCTAACTTACGCTTAATTTCTAAAGGAATTAATCCTAAGTGATTTCTTTGGCTTTGGAATTGGGTTCTGAGAGGTTACTAAGGTGTTATGGTTGACCCATTGCCTAAGGACGTCTAACCCCAGGTTGGCAAAAATTCCTGGTGTTACAATCTACCCCCCTTAAAATCAAATTTCATCCTCGAAATTGGCTAAGGGTAATGAGTACTTAAAGAGACCTTTGTATTGACGTTCTAAGGAAGGTTCAAATCCTATTTAATGACCTAAACCTAAATCAACTGTTTCGATCCTGGGCCAGTGGGGAAGAGGCTAACCACGCTTCCGCTACGCCACTCTGATCTAACGGTTGCATTGGCTGACCTAACTAGATTGGACTCAAAATTTTTTACCCCCCTTAAAACTTAGTTCTACTTAAGGTTCAAGAATCTATGTCCCGATCTGTATATCGAAACGAGATGTAACTTAGGGCCTATCCTTGACATAAAATGGGAAACAACCTCTCACTACATTGGTCTTCCTTTAATAGTGATGCGTTCTATGACATTGGTACATATGGTTGTAGAAATAAGCCTACTCTCTATTGGCTAGATGTCCTCAACATTTTCCAAAGGCAAAGCAATAACTTTTGTTTGTATGTGGTTGAGCCAACACGGAAGAAAAGTTGTGTAGTGTGTCTGAGCCGAATACATTGACCAATACATTGACCTTCTGTCTAATCAGGAGAGAAAATTCATTGTATCAGTTCTTAATCCGAGTCGATGCTGATCTTCTGCTTGATCAGAGCATTGGATTTATTGGTAACCACTAGGATCAAGAAGTCGATTCCAACCGCGAATACATCGCTTGTATATACAGTTCCTTTACTCCGCGTTCCCGAATGCAATAAATCCTTAGGAAGGCAATTCTAAGAGGAATTCGAATGGGCGTGCTGGTTTATTCTAAGTTCAATCTGAGGGATTTATAAGTTTTCCCTGAGAGTGAATGGTTCTAAGTTAAATAAGCTTCTTGAGAGTTACTAAAGGAGCCTATGAATGTTATGAGGATCTACCCAAGGAAGGGAATCCCACTCCAACCAAATCTAACCTACTATTCCTTAGCATATACAGGCTTTACACTACTTAAGGTAATTAGTAGACTAGTCTGTAACTTGCTAGCCATAATCCAAAATCTATACTTATACGTTAGATGGTTTCATACCATTACTAATACAGGGAATTTGTCACACCCCAAACTCGGAAACCGGGCTCACAAAATTCCCGATCGCCGAATCCAGCGTCGACAGCCTCCGTAGAACCCCATTCTCGGCTCCTAGCTCCCATTCGCCAGGTTCCGATCCTGGGATGCTACGAGGAGGATTTTAAATATAAGTTTGATTCGTAATAAGCATAACTAAAGGCATAACCCACAAACAACAACCAAGTACTCCATTACATTTCCACTATGATCAAAAACTTTACAAGTACAATGAGCATAAAGGGAAATACAATGGTAAAGAACAAAAACTCCAAAATACTCTGCAACGTGCTCCTGCCTCAGCGCTGCTGCTAACCAACGTCACCTGCACGCAACGGTCGTGCATAAGCTTACAGAAAGCTTAGAGGGTGGTGAAAGTGTGTGCGCAAGGTAATAATATGAACATGCAATGACAAAGTAATGCGAAATATGCAGATGGAACCATAATATCATGAGCCGTACCAAGGCTTATGCGAGGCAAGACATGAATGGTATCGGCCACCCCAAGGCCATGCGATGTGCAATGCAACTCAAGCATACAGATCCTCATCTATGTCCATACATCAACCAATCCTGCGCATATCGTGGAGGCTACGACCCTGATGTCCGGTATCCAATCCTGCCAACCACGATGCGTCTGTGGAACATGATTTCTGGTATCCAATCCTGCCAACCACGATGCATCTGTGGAGGCTACGGCCCTGATGTCGCTAGGGCGTACAATAACCATGTCACACAAATGCGGAATGCATGAATCACGCTATCCAGTCTTGCAACCAATCCTGCGCATATCGTGCACTCATATAGGGCAACATCGCCTAATCGGGAGCCCATAAACAACTTGCCTAAAGGCAAATGCTATGATCATACAATTCTCACGTCAAGCATACATATGATGCGTATGATCATGAGTCATGGAATTGTACTAAACATGTTATAATAAAATGAACTATCTTACAATGCAGATGGACCTGGATGGCCAAAACACAGCAAGTACGGCCCAGTAGTGGGCCCTAAGGAGAGTCGTAATGTGGACATCTAACCAACATTATACTCGCAATGTGGACGTCAAACCAACATTGCATCCTAGGTACTATCTTCTTAAACATCGCTACGTAATCGGTATGGGATTACACATTGCAATGGACCTTAGGTTCACCCCATTGGGCTTTTCATATATATATCAAATGGCCATATCCTATGGGCCTTTTATTCATCAGATGGGCCATATAAATGGGCCACGTCAATGGGTCTTATGTGCATTGCAATGGGTCAAACCCGTGGGCCTAGGATTGCATCAGAGTGGGCCTAAACCCCTAGGCCTTAACATATATCAAATGGCCTACCTCCATGGGCTTTAAATTTCAACAAAATGGTCCAATTACATGGGCCTTGAAGTACATCAAATAGGCCTAGTCCATGGACTTGCAACACATCAAATGGGCCTAAGTTCTTAGGCCTTAAATGAATCAAATGGGCCCAGCCCATAAGCATTTTATAAATCAAATGGGCCAAGCCCATGCCCTTTTGAAATTCAAATGGGCCTAGCCCATAGGCCTTAAATAACAAGTGAGCCTAAGCCCATAGGCTTTACATATCAAGTGGGCCCAAATTCTTAGGCCTTAAATGAATCAAATGGGCCCAGACCATAAGCATTTTATAAATCAAATGGGCCTAGCCCATAGGCCTTTTATACTTCAAATGGGCCTAGCCCATAGGCCTGTTTCAAATCAAATGGGCCTAACCCATATATGATTGGTCCACCCAACTAACAACCCATGCTTTAAAATGATCTCATTAGATGGATGGACGGTCTATATGCACCACATGCATCATGGTGGGTCCCACTGTCCAGTGGACGGTGCGGATATAACACATACATCACACAGGGCCCCACCGTCCGCTGGACAGTGGAGGCCACACAAATATCAGGTGGGTGCCACCGTAGTGGGTGCCACCGTCCGCTGGACGATGAACTTGGCACATACATCAATGTGGGTCCCATGTGGGGCCCACCCCGAAATGTTTATTTGGCATCCAACCCATTGATAAGGTCACTCAGACCTGGATGAAGGGACATCATAAATTTCAGCTTAATCCAACACCTCAGTGGGCCCCAAACAGATTTCAATGGTAGACTTCAATTCACATTGTTTCACGTGGTGTGGGCCACCTGAGTTTTGGATCTGACTCATTTTTGTAGGGGGGGCCATCACTGGGGCAGCCCACCTCATGAGCGGCTTGGATATCAAATAAACATTATAGTGGGGTCCACACATAGGGCCGTGGGCCACCTTCCCACGTCTGTCCTCCAGCCCATGCCCGGGCTGCACGCACCTGCGTGCAGGCGCTGGGCGCTGTCAGAGGCAGAGGCCTTGCCTCTGCCATTGCATTTTACAAAAAAAAAAGGAAAACCCATTTTTCGGGGTTTTTTGCACGCGGGGCTCGCTAAAATGAAATCCGCCTCGGCCATTGCGATCAGTGGCCCGAGGCCGTCCAAATGAGTCCAGAGTTCGAATTTTTTTGATGCATGGAAGTGAAATAAAATAAGAAATTAGTATTTGAATGGTGGGAATGCAATACTTGGCGCTATGGCCCACCAGGTGATTGGATCAGCTCCAATCTTCTACCCAACGGTTAAAATACCGTGGATAAGAGGATGGACGGCTTGGATCGAACATAAACATCAGGGTGGGGCCTATGCAAGGGGACCACCCAAAAGCTTCCCTTTCTTTCTTCCTTTTTCTTCTTTCCTTTACAACGTCCAGCGTCCCAGACGCTGGACGGTTTATTATTATTAATTTTTTTTTTTTGGAAATGGTGGGCCCTGATGAATTGGGCCATCACTGATGGGTGAAGTGGGTACAATGTACATGGTGGGCCCCACTTGAATAAAAATTTGAATAAAATAGATCTCAAGGTGGGATCCATTTAAGTGGGCCACAATCCTATAGCATAATAAAAAAAATAAAATAAAATAAAATAAAATAAAATAAAAGCAATAAAAGAGAGAGAGAGAGAGATGGAGAGTGGGACACGGCTTGTGATGGAGGGACCTCGACATTATGGGCCCTCCCTTACATGAAATCATACATCAAGTGGATCATTTTGCACATGTGACCATCAAAACTGAAGATCAACGATGGGGATCTTTTCCCCACCAATATGGATGGTCTAGATGACCTTTTTAAAGAAAATAAACATCATGATGGGGTCCATGGAGATTGGCCCCATCATGGAATGATCATGATGATCCAAGTGGTCCATCGGCCACGTTTTAGGGTCCCAAGTGAGATCCACACCATTGATCGGTGGGCCTCACTTGGCCCATCATAAAAATAAGAAAATAAGTATGATCTAGCACCCACCGTCCGATCTTCTTGCTCCTAGGGGTCCCTTGGCACCTTAACTTCAACTTTAATGGAGGAGATAGAGAATGGAAGGTTGAGATGAGAGATAATGGGGTAGGACGGTGGGCCACTTGGAGTTTAGAAATTGTTGAAAATTTCCATACGTGGGGGATCTTGGAATTTTTTGTTGCTTGGAAATTTTGAAATGAGAAAGAGAGAAAGAGAGAGAGTGATGTAAAGGGAGAGAGAGTGTGTGATGGATGAATGTGGTGAGTGATGGGGGTGTAAGAAATCTTTGACTTTTGAGGCTTTTGTGTAAGAGAGGTATGGGTGGTGAAGACTTTGGTGGCTTTTTCTGTAAGATAGGTATGGGTGGTGAAGACTTTGGTGGTTACTTGGGAAAAGGGATGGAGGTGATGTGTACTTAACATGTGATGGCTTGATGGATTGATTGATTGATGGGATTGATGTGATTGATGTGACACATCGTAGAGATTCCCTTGGTTTTCGCAACGCGCGGCGTTTTCTCGCACCGAACGTTGGCCCACATCTCTTGATCAGGGTATCGCCTCGGCGCCCGAGTCACGGCATCGGAACCGCAACGACGGCGCGGTCGCTATGGTATTGGTCTCGGGTTGAGTCGACTCGGGTTGTCGGCACATGAATCAGGGTCGCGCATTGATATCGATTAAGGGTCGAAGGTTGCCGGAATTCGACCGGTAAGACCGCGGAAGTGTACGGAAAGGTACGGACCAAGATACGGGTCTTACAGCTCTCCCCTCCTTATAAAAATTTCATCCTCGAAATTTACACAAGCATCGCAACTAAGCATAACTCGCGAAGAATAAGAAACATTACGTCATCATATAGAATTCAGGGGCAGCATACAAAAGACAATACAAGATCAATCATCAAAGAGATGAGGATAACGCTCTCGAATCTCAGCCTCACACTCCCAAGAAGCCTCCTCTACGGAATGGTGACCCCACTGCACCTTCACCAATGGAATGACCTTGGTTCTGAGGACCTGCTCCTTCCGATCAAGAATACGGACTGGCTGCTCAATGTAAGAAGCGGCCTCACGAACCTCCAGCGGCTGCCAATCAATGACGGGAACTATGTCTGACCCACACTTCCTCAACATAGAGACGTGAAACACGTTGTGGACTCCAGACAACTGAGATGGTAAGGCAAGCCGATAGGCCACGGCGCCAACGCGTCCAGTGATCTCAAAATGTCCTATGAATCTCGGGGCAAGCTTGCCCTTCGCTCCAAATCGAACTACGCCCTTCATGGGTGAGACCTTGAGATACACCTGGTCCCCTACATCAAACTCCAAGGGACGACGCCGACGATCAGCAAAACTCTTCTGTCGGCTCTGAGCTGTGCGCATCCTCTGCCTAATGATGTCAATAGCCTCTGAAGTCTCTTGCACAAGCTCGGGACCTAGGAGACGGCACTCTCCAACCTCGGTCCAACAACTCGGTGATCTGCATGGTCTGCCATATAGTGCCTCAAAAGGAGCCATGCCGATGGTTGCCTGATAGCTATTATTGTATGCGAACTCAGCCAATCGCAGATGCTCATCCCAGCTACCCCCGAAGTCAATCGTGTAGGCCCGAAGCATATCCTCAAGTATCTGATTGACCCTCTCAGTCTGGCCATCAGTCTGCGGATGGTACGTGGTGCTGAGCTGCAAATCATTCCCCATCGCACGCTGGAAGCTCCCCCAAAACTGAGACGTGAACCTCAAGTCTCAGTCAGAAACGATCGAGACTAGAATGCCATGCAGTCTCACAATCTCCTCGATGAATAGTCTCGCAAGCTGGTCCATAGACCAAGTCGCACGCATCACAAGGAAATGTGCCGACTTCGTCAGAAGATCCACAATAACCCAAATGGCGTCATGACCGCACTGAGTCCTCAGCAAACCTATAATGAAATCAGTCGACATGTGCTCCCACTTCCACATCGGGACACTCAACGGCTGCAATAGACCAGGAGGTCTCTGATGATCAGCCTTGACATGCTGTCATGTGTCACACTCGGCCACAAAACTGGCGATCTGGCGCTTCATCCCCACCCAAAAATACTGTCGCCTTATGTCGCGGTACATCTTCGTCGAGCTCAGGTGGATAGAAAACCGCGATCGATGTGCCTCGATCATAAGATCTCTGCGCAACTCTGGAATATCCGGGACACATAATCGGCCTCTGAAGCGAAGTCCACCGTCTGTACCGATCTGCCAATCAGCCTGACCCTCAGATGTCGCCTCAGCCATATAACTCTGCAACGACTGATCAGCCTGTTGAGCCTCGATCACCCTAGCGATAAGAGAGGGTTGAATCGACAAGCTCGATAACTGTACAATGGAAGACTGCAAGCCGAACTCAAAATCATACGCTGTAATATCCTCAAGCATCCTCCACTCCTGAATCATCATATGCGCTACTAGGCCTCGTGGCTGACGGCTGAGGGCATCTGCCACCAGGTTCGCCTTGCCCGGGTGGTACTGGAGATCAAAATCATAGTCTTTCAAGAGCTCCATCCAGCGCTTCTGTCTCATATTCAACTCAGACTGCGAGAAGAGGTACTTCAAGCTCTTGTGACCAGAGAAGAGCTCGAACCTAACCCCGTAAAGGTAGTGCCTCCACACCTTCAGTGCAAAGACAACTGCAGCCAGCTCTAAGTCATGTGTAGGATAGTTCAGCTCATGGACCTTAAGCTGACGAGATGCAAAGGCCACTGGTCTCCCATGCTGCATCAGGACAGCACCCAAACCGATATGCGAGGCATCAGTGAATATAATAAAGCCGTCACTCCCAGAGGGAAGAGTGAGGACAGGAGAGGACGTCAGATGGTCCTTCAGCTCCGTATATGCTCGCTCATAGGCGTCACTCCAAATAAACTCTGCGCCCTTCCGAGTCAACCTGGTTAGCGGGGCTGCAATACGAGAGAAGCCCTCAATGAAACACCGGTAGTAGCCCGCCAAACCAAGGAAACTAAGGATCTCTGTCGTAGTCGTGGGCTGGCCCCACTGACGCACTGCCTCGACCTTCGAGGGGTGCACTGCGACACCCTCCCTCATCATCACGTGACTGAGGAACTTCACCTCCTCCTTCCAGAACTCGCACTTCTCCAGCTTCGCATACATCTGATGTGTGCGGAGGGTCTGCAACGTAATCTCTAAATGCTGCTCTGCTCCTCACGGGTCCTCAAGTAGATCAGAATGTCATCGATGAAGACTACAACAAACTGATCCAGATATGGGCGAAAAACCTCGTTCATCAGTTACATGAATACCGCAGGTGCATTGGTCAGTCCGAAGGACATGACCTGAAACTCAAAATGACCGTAACGCGTCCTGAATGCCGTCTTCGGAATGTCCTCATCTCGGACCCGAATCTGATGATAACCAGAACGCAGGTCAATCTTTGAAAAGAACTGTGCACCCTGCAGCTGGTCGAACAAATCATCAATCCTAGGGAGCGGGTACTTGTTCTTGATCATGACTTTGTTGAGCTCGAGGTAGTCAACGCAGAGCCTCAACGAACCATCCTTCTTCTTCACGAAGAGTACAGGTGCTCCCCACGGAGAATTGCTCAGACAGATAAAGCCCAGCTCACGTAACTCGTCTAACCACTTCTGCAGTTCCCGTAACTCCAACGGTGTCATACGATACGGGGCCTTCGAAATAGGCGCGGTACCAGGCACGAGGTCTATCTGAAACTCGGTGAGTCGACGAGGCGGTAATCCCGAAATCTCGTGGAACACATCGGGAAAATCGCATACTATCGGCAAATGGTCAATGCAAAGGGCGAAAGGCTCCTCTATGGCGCAAGACATCAAACAAGACAACCGCTCTCCTCTGGCCTCTGCAACTAACTGAAACTGTGGCATGCCGGGTATACAGAACGTGACGGTCCTCGCGGCGCAGTCCAATATGGCATAATACTCAGCGAGCCAATCCATGCCTAGGATGACGTCGAACTCAGACATCGACAAAATGAACAGATCGACAGGCAGAAAGGTATCCCTAACCAAAACGGGGGCACGACGAGCAAAATCAACCCAACACTGCAGTCCTCCCCAAGGGAGTCGATACTGATAGGCTCTCACCAACAGACTCCAATGGTAAGCCAGCCGATCGACAGAAACTCTCGCCCACAAAAGAATGCGATGCATCGGAATCTAACAGCACTCATGCACTGCATGCTGAAACTGGAAGTATACCCTCAACAACTCCTCCGGATGACTGCGGATCCTGCTGAGCCGCATAGAATCTAGCCTGAGCTGGCTGGGGAGGTGCCTGTCCCCTTTGTGCGTGCTGCTGCTGCTGATGGGGTCGCTGAGGCGGTCGAAACTGCTGCCTCTGCTACTGCGGCCTCTGAGGCTGGTGCTGATGCTGATGCTGCTGCTGAGGTGGTCTCGGTGGTGGAGGCTGAGGTCGCTGCTGCTATGGGGATCTCTGTGTTGAGGGTCAAATATTGCATATTACACCCCAGATATTGTCTGGATTTACGAATATAATGCTGTCTAATGGCTCGTTTTCTCATTCTTGTGTGGCAAAGTGATTTTATGAGCATGGATGGAAAAAGGACGTTAAAAGTTGAGATTTAACGATCTGATGACGCCAAAGGCAAGGGACACACTCCAGGGGACCAAGATTGACAAATATACATGGTCAGAAATCCGAGAAAAGTTAGAAATTGAAGCTCAAGTGGCCTGAAGGACGTCCAGAATGCAAGATCACGAGGTTCCCGCCATCCGTTCGCCTTGAAACTTCATAAGTCGCCTGAGGACCATAAATTAACCGTACATATAAAATTTCAGCCATTGAAGATCTCGGGAAATGCCCCAACTGACAGATTAGCTCATAAACCGTTGATTCTGCTACTGCGGCCTCTGAGGCTGGTGCTGATGCTGATGCTGCTGCTGAGGTGGTCTCGATGGTGGAGGCTGAGGTCGCTGCTGCTATGGGGATCTCTGTGTTGAGGGTCAAATATTGCATATTAGACCCCAGATATTGTCTGGATTTACGAATATAATGCTGTCTAATGGCTTGTTTTCTCATTCTTGTGTGGCAA
Source organism: Magnolia kwangsiensis (assembly GCA_037074715.1). Lineage (NCBI taxonomy): Eukaryota > Viridiplantae > Streptophyta > Magnoliopsida > Magnoliales > Magnoliaceae > Magnolia > Magnolia kwangsiensis. Next base: position 77,922,482 of record CM073577.1, on the reverse strand, counting down.
AGTGATTTTATGAGCATGGATGGAAAAAGGACGTTAAAAGTTGAGATTTAACGATCTGATGACGCCAAAGGCAAGGGACACACTCCAGGGGACCAAGATTGACAAATATACATGGTCAGAAATCCGAGAAAAGTTAGAAATTGAAGCTCAAGTGGCCTGAAGGACGTCCAGAATGCAAGATCACGAGGTTCCCGCCATCCGTTCGCCTTGAAACTTCATAAGTCGCCTGAGGACCATAAATTAACCGTACATATAAAATTTCAGCCATTGAAGATCTCGGAAAATGCCCCAACTGACAGATTAGCTCATAAACCGTTGATTCTGGGCCCACCTGATATCTGGAACTGTCTCAAAATTATTATTGACGCCTTAAATGAAGAGTCAAAACAGATGGACGGTGCAGATTTCTCCAAAACAGTGCAATGGACCCCATATGAGATGAGTGTGTACAGTGCACATGTGCACTCACCGTGCATGGCAAGTGTCAGAGACGGCTTGACCGTCTCTGACCGAAAGAAAGAAAAAAAAAATAAATAAAAAAAAAAAAAAAAAAAATCGCACAGCGGACGCACGGCCGCTGGCCGTTTTTGCGAACGGTAGTGGGCCCCACCCATTGCTCGTATGGCCAATCTAATCCGTCCACCGTGTAGAGGGCTTCGAGAACTAGAAAATCATGCTGACCTTTTGCACCCATGCATGCACACGTGTGAGATACAGAGGCCACAAAAGGGCTGCCCGGTAGCGTTCAAATCTGATCTTTTTGTGATTTCTTCTCTGGGCCACGTCAATGGACGTTCAAAACCACTCATTCTTGACTGAAATTTCATTCTGAATCCAATGGACGGGGTGGATTTTCCAGAAAATGCTTCAGTGGGGCCCACCGACCACAACAGCGAAATGGTGCGAAAGGTTTCGCACATCCGCGAAAACTGACTTTTTCGGACAGTTTTGGCCCACCATCTTTGATCATATGGCAGATCTGAACCGTCTATCATGTAGAGGACCCAAGAAAGTACTAAGGGATGGTGTTTTTTTAGAATTTGAGCGAGGAAAGTGGCATGTTTCATGGTACCGAACTTGGCTGCGAAAATTGCACTCCGTGTCCTGCTACAACTCTGTCACTGACTCCAGCCTTCCAGCAGCTATAAAAGGAGATTTTTGGACATGGGGAGCATTCATTCAGGGTCTGGGGAGGAAGAACAGAGGGCTCGAGCTTGGGTTTCAACGTGGGCAGAGGAGAGAGAGAGGAGCTTGGTTTTTTTCTTTCCCTTTTCTTTTCCTTTTCTTTTTCTCTTTATTTATTTGGATTGAGCCCATCCATGGCAGGCTAAATCCTCCTAGCTAGGGCTAAGAGGTGAAGCTTGTAGTAAGATGGGAGATTTGATTTTATTTAAATTTTAATGCATGAATTGACGTTGATTTTAGTTAATTAATATGGGAATGTTTTAGGTTTTTAATGGTCTGTTGTGACTGAAATTACAATGGGTCTGCAATGGCTTTGAATATTTCCGTTCTCTTTAATGTTTATGACGTCAGGAAGCCCTGTTGTTCACCATAGTCTCCTGGGCATGGTTGGATGTCGGTACCCTTCCTAACTTGCATACATGTGATTGGGTGGTAATTAGTTTGATTCTGCTGTTTGCCATAGTCTTTGGGCATGGTTTGGTGATGGAATCCATTCTAATTTATCTTCCTTTCATCTCTTTGAAAACTAGATCAACGGCAGTTTAGTAATTTTCATAATTTTTGATGCAAGCATAAATTCTCCCTGATCTCTACAAGTGGATCCTCTGAATCCCTAGTTCCTATCTCTGATTTTTTTTCCTAAGATTTAGATTAATTATTCTACAAGTATTCCACCATTGCTAATTGATTTAGAATTCATCTTAGCCTAGTTCTAGTTCTATTTAATTTTAGATAACGTACAAGTTTCAGTCCCTTGGGATTCGACCTCGGTCTTACCGAGTTATTACTACATCACAACCCTGCACTTGGGGAGTGAATAAGTTTTTGGTGCCGTTGCCGGGGACTGTTGGCTACGGTTTTCTGAAATTAATTAGTTTTGGGATTAGTTTAAGATTAGATTTTTTTTAGAATTTTTAATTCTAGGTTTAGAAGTAGTTATTTTCCTTGTTAGAAATTTTTCCTAACTTTAGAAACTTACTATTCTTCATTCTATCTGATTTTTAGAACTATCCTAATTTTTTTTTCGGTTTTGTAGGAAACTTCTAATTTAGTAAGCTCTTTCTAATTTCTCTTTCTTTAGAATTTCTTCTTTTTTTTCTAGAAATTAGTTTACTTTTAATTAGGACTTTCTACTTTTAGAAACTAACTTATTTTGTTTTGTTTTGCAGATTCTTAACCTAGGCCTCCAAATTTGGTAACTTCTTTCCATCTTTCTCTTTTTCTAGATTTCTTCTTTCTTTCTCTTAGGTTTAAGTTAGAATTTGAGGACTGAGTGTGTTTTATGCCCCATTGGGCACGCGACAACACTCGACGTCTCGTGACTGAAGGAGGATTAGTAGAGGGGTTGACTGTCCATCGCAGGACTAGACACCACTTGAATTCTCCTGAGTTAGAAGACGTTATGGCTGAAAATCAACCTCATGCACTACCCCAACCAAGGGTTGAGGAAGTACATGATGAGAATGAGGTGCATCAGGCACCCCCGCCTCGTACTTTACGAGATTATTTACAACCGGAGGGGGTAAGTACGCCCTCATGCATGATTTTTTCTGAGAATACAGGACATATAGACATCAAGCCAGGGGTTATCCAACTCCTTCCTAAGTTCCACGGGCTTGAGTCTGAAGAACCATACTTGCATCTGAAAGAGTTCGATGAAATCATAGGCACCTTATACTTTCCTAATGTATCTGAGGATACTATTAGGCTGAAACTCTTTCCATTTTCCTTGAAAGAAAAAGCCAAGACGTGGTTACATTCACTGCGTCCTAGATCCATTGGCACATGGAATGATATGCAGAGGGAATTTATAAAGAAAATTTTCCCACATCATAAGACAATTACCCTCAGGAGAGCAATCATGAACTTTGCCCAAAAGGAAGATGAAACATTCTTCCAATGTTGGGAAAGGTTCAAGGATCTGGTTAATGCATGCCCACAACATGGCTTTGAAATATGGCGCATTACGAATTTTTTCTATGATGGGCTAACATCTTCCATGCGCCAAATGGTCGAGACAATGTGTAACGGAGATTTTATTAATAAAAATGTCGACGAGGTATGGGATTACCTCGATAGTCTCGCGGAAAAAACACAATCATGGGACTATTACCCAAGAACGAACACCACGTCTAGGCCGACTCATTCAAGGGAAAAAGGAGGAATATATCTCCTGAAAGAGGATAATGATCTTAACGCTAAGGTGGCCAATCTCACCAGAAAATTTGAGGCCATGGAAGGAAGGAAGGAAAAGGTTAATGAAAGTGTTTGCGGCATCTGTGATTGCAACATTCATACTACTGAAAATTGTCCTTCAATACCTGCCTTTCGAGATTTATTGAATGAACAATCTAATGCCGTAAATAACTATCAAAGACCTTTCAATGGACCACCCTCTAATACATACAATCCTGGCTGGAAAAATCATCCGAATTTTAGTTGGAGGAACGGACAAACTGCTACCCCTCAAGGTTTCTTCAATCAAAATCCAAATCAGGGGAAACCTCAAGAAGAATCGATTCAAATTTCCATACAAGAGCTGGCTCGGACAATGCAAGGAATTTTAGATTTTATGCAAAAAATAGATTCACGTATGATGGCTATGGAAAAAGGGATGCTCCCTGCACAATCACTCCCTAATCCGAAACCGCAATACGAGACAGGTGATCCCAGCTCTTCAAATCAAATGGGGCATGCTAAATCCATCACTACTCTTAGGAGTGGGAAGGTTATTGATAAAACCCTTCCGGTTAGGCCCGAAAAGCCTCAAGAACCAGAAGAGGACAACAATGATGGATCTAGTGGCGCCCCACAAAAATTTGAACCGGAACCTCTAGAAAAGCCAGTTGCTCCGTTTCCCCAACGGTTGGTTGAACCAAAACATCTATCTAACTCTCAGGATATCCTAGAGGTGTTGAAACAAGTGAAAGTCAACATTCCTCTGCTTGACGTTGTAAAACAGATTCCTTCATATGCTAAATTTCTAAAGGATTTATGTACTACCAAACGACTAAAAAATGTTCAAAAGAAGATCTCCTTGACTGAGAAAGTGAGTGCCATCCTGAAATAAGATGTGCTGCAAAACTTCAAAGATCCCGGTTGCCCAACATATCATGTGTAATCGGGAACTATCGAATTGATCACGTACTTCTTGACTTAGGAGCGAGCGTCAATCTGATTCCCTATTCGGTATACCAACAGTTAGGTTTGGGTGAATTAAAACCCACTCGAACCACACTACAACTTGCTGATCGTTCTGTTCGTATACCAAGAGGGATCGTCGAGGATGTTTTGGTCCAGGTGGATAGATTCTACTACCCTGTTGATTTTATCATCTTGGACACCGAACCCATCAATGACACGAGCACTCAGATTCCCGTCATTCTTGGTCGCCCATTCCTGTCCACTTCAAATGCAATTATCAATTGCAAGAATGGTGTCATGACTATGTCCTTTGGAAATTTGACATTGGAATCGAATATCTTTTTCAATAACGGCAGCAACTCAGAGGATGATGACGATTTCCACGATGTTAACATGATTGATTCTTTTGTGGAAGATAGAACACCTCTCACCTTATCCTCTGATCCTCTAGAGACGTGCCTGGCCCACTCTTATGATCTTGATGATGATATAATTAGGGAGACGTGTGCCATGCTTGATACTGCACCGGTACTTGAAGTTAACCAGTGGAGGCCACACATTGAAGAATTGCCCCAAACTTATGTAGTGCCTCTACCGTCTAACCTCAAGCCACCGAAGCTTGACCTAAAACCTTTGCCCTCTGATTTAAAATATGTCTATTTAGGTCAAGATGAGACATACCCGGTGGTGATCTTTGCCCACCTGGAGAAAGAACAGGAGAGTATGCTGATATCTACTCTCATTGAGCATAAGGGAGCTCTTGGATGGACGAAGCGGACCTCAAGGGAATTAACCCATCGATTTGTACTCACTGTATATATCTTGAGGACAATGCAAAGGCTGTTCGGCAATCACAACGTAGACTAAATCCAAACATGAAGGAAGTGGTTAAGGCCGAGGTTCTCAAACTATTGGAAGTGGGGATCATTTACCCCATATCCGATAGTCAATGGGTGAGTCCAACTCAGGTAGTTCCTAAGAAGTCCGGGATCACCATCGTAGCCAATGCCAATAATGAACTCGTGCCGACCAGAGTTACTACTGGTTGAAGAATGTGCATTGACTACAGAAAGCTGAATACCGTCACAAGGAAAGACCACTTTCCTTTGCCCTTCATTGATCAAATCCTGGAAAGGCTAGCTGGTCATTCCTATTATTGTTTCCTTGACGGGTATTCAGGTTATAATCAGATTGAAATCGCCCCTGAGGATCAGGAAAAGACCACATTTACATGTCCCTATGGCACCTTTGCTTACAGAAGGATGCCATTCGGGTTATGTAATGCCCCTGCCACCTTTCAGCGATGCATGACGAGTATCTTTTCTGACATGGTGGGGAAATATCTAGAGGTCTTCATGGACGACTTCTCTGTTTTTGGTTCATCTTTCAGCGAATGCTTAGCAAGTCTTAAATGTGTGCTGAAAAGATGTGAAGAAAAAAACTTGGTACTTAACTGGGAGAAGTGCCATTTTATGGTTCAAAAGGGAATTGTCCTTGGGCATATCATCTCGTCCAAAGGAATCGAGGTAGATAAGGCAAAAATTGATCTTATCTCTAACCTACCTCCACCCAAGAATATCAGAGATGTGCGATCCTTCTTAGGACACGCAGGCTTTTACAGACGATTTATAAAGGACTTTAGTCTCCTCTCTCGTCCTTTATGTAATCTTCTTCAAAAGGATACACCATACGAGTGGACTGAGCAGTGTCAAGAAGCTTTCACTAAGCTTAAGGGCATGTTAACCACTGCACCTATCATGCAGCCACCTGACTGGAGTCTTCCTTTTGAACTTATGTACGACGCCTCTGATTATGCTCTTGGAGCGGTTCTAGGCCAGAGAAAAATAAGCGGCCTTACGTTATTCACTATGCAAGTAGAACTCTAAATCCTGCCCAAGTGAACTACTCGACTACAGAAAAGGAACTCTTAGCCGTAGTGTTTGCTTTGGACAAATTTAGATCCTAGCTAATCGGATCCAAGATCATCATTTACACAGACCATGCGGCCCTTAAGTATCTTCTTTCTAAGAATGATTCTAAGCCCCGCTTGATACGATGGATCCTTCTACTCCAAAAATTTGATTTGGAAATCAAAGATAAAAAGGGAGTAGAGAACGTAGTGGCCGATCATCTTTCTCGCCTTAATACCTCTGATTCCCTTGAGGTGACCCATATCAATGACATGTTTCCTGATGAACAACTGTTTAGAGTCTCCCATTCACCTTGGTTCGCTGATATTGCTAATTATCTTGCTACAGGTGCCATACCGACACATTAGACGTCACAAGATAAGAAGAATTTTTTTACCAAGGTGCGTAACTTTTTCTGGGACGATCCATATTTGTTTAAATATTACCCAGACCAAATCTTAAGGAGATGCATACCAGACGATGAACATCAGAGTGTCATCTCCTTCTGTCACTCACAGGCCTGTGGTGGTCACTTTTCTGCTAAAAAGACCACGGCCAAGATTTTACAGTGTGGCTTCTACTGGCCCACTATGTTCAGGGACACTCATGAGTTTTGCAAGGCCTGTGAGCGTTGTCAGAAATTGGGAGCATTGTCCCGTCGAAATATGATGCCCTTGAATCCCATCCTTATTATAGAAGCATTTGATTGTTGGGGCATTGATTTCATGGGACCATTCCCCCAATCATTTGGATATCTGTATATTTTGCTCGCCGTAGACTATGTCACTAAATGGGTCGAAGCAATTCCGTGCCGCAAAAATGACCATCGCACGGTCATTAAATTTTTGAAAGAAAATATCCTGTCGCGGTTCGGAATGCCTCGAGCCATCATTAGTGACGGGGGCTCACACTTCTGCAATAGACCATTTGAGGGTTTAATGAAGAAATACGGTATCTCGCATAAGGTAAGCACCCCATAACATCCACAGACAAGTGGACAAGCTGAGATTTCCAATAGGGAGATGAAACATATCCTAGAGAAAACGGTTAACCCTGATCGTAAGGACTGGTCAATCCGATTGACCGATGCCTTATGGGCGTACCGTACTGCTTTCAAAACTCCTATTGGAACATCTCCCTTTAGACTTGTCTATGGGAAAGCCTGTCACTTGCCTGTGGAATTGGAACATAAAGCATACTGGCCGATAAAAAATCTGAATTTCAATCTGGACCACGCTGGCTCGCTACGCAAACTTCAGTTAAATGAACTTGAAGAAATTCGGAACGATGCGTACGAAAACTCTAGAATTTACAAGGACAGGATGAAGGCGTTTCATGATCAACATATTCTACGAAAATCATTCACGCCAGGTCAGAAAGTCCTCTTGTATGACTCTCGACTACATCTCTTTCCGGGTAAGCTTCGATCTCGTTGGACCGGCCCTTACATTGTTGTTACTGCTTATCCTCATGGGGCCGTCGAAATAAGAGATCCCGACAATGGCAAGGAGTTTAAAGTTAATGGACATCGATTAAAGCCATTTGTTGAGACATTTGATTCAGAGGACATGTCCATGCCTCTGATTACTCCTGTTTACCAGGACTGATCTCCTAGTCTGATGGAGGTATAAGTAGGTTTATCGCTTTCATAGGTTTAGGATAGTCGCTTTCATAGGTTAGTTAGTTCAATGTTTATGGGTAACATTACTGTAAACCCTCACGAGACTACAACTCGTCCACTAGGGGTAACCTAGGGGTTTAAAGGCTTGTTGCATACGTTAAATACAATCGAGAGCACCTGCGAAAGTGGTATAGGTAGGATTTTATTTTCGTTATTTTTGTTCTGCTTTCTCTCTCATGCTGACAAGCTTCCATGCCGTGATCTATTGAAAACTCTCTTGATTCGTTATTCAGGTACTATCTTCCCATCACTTTACTTTTGTTGTTCCATGCTCATATCTTTTACATTGAAGACAATGTAGATTTTAGGTTGGGGGTGGGAGATTAGGTTTCCTAATCAGTATTTTCTTGGTCTTGAGTAAAAATTGTGAAATTGTTTTTAAAAAAAAAAAAATTTTAATTGTGAAATTTTAAAAAAAAAAAATTTTTTTGAAAATTTCTACAAATTCGAAGTGATTTTGACAGATATCCCTAATTTAGATTTTCAAGGTACATAATGGTGGATTTATGACTTTTGGATTCCGTATCTGTTAGATTTCATAGTTAAGATCGAGTTGCTAAGCCATGATTAGAAGTTTTAAACATTGATCGCATCAGGATTTCACATGTCACATCTCGCTTTCACGTTAAGACTTCAGTCTGATATTGAAGGGTTAATTTGGTAATCACTAAGCACGAAAGGAACCAGCCTGAAATATCTTGCCATCATGGTATAAAAATTGGAAAGGTTGGATAATTAATCTTCACCATAGGTTTGCTCCCTATAGGTGTAGAGTTAATTCCCCATGAATGATATGTGAAAAATAGTCAGGTGTACGATCTTCACCATAGGTTTACTCCCTATTGGTAAGGATTTGATTCCTCTTTTTGGCATGACTATTAATGGAAAAATAAAAAGTTGAAAAGATCAAAAGATGAAATTTATGAGGCAAGTTTGGTTATCATGAATTCTCTTGCTGGTTACCAATGAGATCCTAAAATAACAAATTCAATCTTAATGTGATTAGCTGAGATTACACTATACATCCATGGATCTCAATGTTTAAAATTTTTCTAATTGATGGATTAATGCTTTACACTTGATTATGAAGTCTACGGTGCGCTTGAGCTCAGGAGAATACAATTTCTAACATTCATCAATATTAAATTTCTCATATTTTGTTCAAAATCTCACTCGATTTCATAAAAAGTTCTCCTATAATTCTCAACTTATTTTTCGCATACTTAGCTCGGGACTAGCAAAATGCTGGTTGGGGGTTGTGTTGAGGGTCAAATATTGCATATTAGACCCCAGATATTGTCTGGATTTACGAATATAATGCTGTCTAATGGCTCATTTTCTCATTCTTGTGTGGCAAAGTGATTTTATGAGCATGGATGGAAAAAGGACGTTAAAAGTTGAGATTTAACGATCTGATGACGCCAAAGGCAAGGGACACACTCCAGGGGACCAAGATTGACAAATATACATGGTCAGAAATCCGAGAAAAGTTAGAAATTGAAGCTCAAGTGGCCTGAAGGACGTCCAGAATGCAAGATCACGAGGTTCCCGCCATCCGTTCGCCTTGAAACTTCATACGTCGCCTGAGGACCATAAATTAACTGTACATATAAAATTTCAGCCATTGAAGATCTCGGAAAATGCCCCAACTGACAGATTAGCTCATAAACCGTTGATTCTGGGCCCACCTGATATCTGGAACTGTCTCAAAATTATTATTGACGCCTTAAATGAAGAGTCAAAATAGATGGACGGTGCAGATTTCTCCAAAACAGTGCAATGGACCCCATATGAGATGAGTGTGTACATTGCACATGTGCACTCACCGTGCATGGCAAGTGTCAGAGACGGCTTGACCGTCTCTGACCGAAAGAAAGAAAAAAAAAAAAAAATCGCACAGCGGACGCACGGCCGCTGGCCGTTTTTGCGAACGGTAGTGGGCCCCACCCATTGCTCGTATGGCCAATCTGATCCGTCCACCGTGTAGAGGGCTTCGAGAACTACAAAACCATGCTGACCTTTTGCACCCATACGTGCACACGTGTGAGATACAGAGGCCACAAAAGGGCTGCCCGGTAGCGTTCAAATCTGATCTTTTTGTGATTTCTTCTCTGGACCACATCAATGGACGTTCAAAACCACTCATTCTTGACTGAAATTTCATTCTGAATCCAATGGACGGGGTGGATTTTCCAGAAAATGCTTCTGTGGGGCCCACCGATCACAACAGCGAAATGGTGCGAAAGGTTTCGCACATCCGCGAAAACTGACTTTTTCGGACAGTTTTGGCCCACCATCTTTGATCATATGGCAGATCTGAACCGTCTATCATGTAGAGGACCCAAGAAAGTACTAAGGGACGGTGTTTCTTTAGAATTTGAGCGAGAAAAGTGACGTGTTTCATGGTACCGAACTTGGCTGCGAAAATTGCACTCTGTGTCCTACTACAACTCTGTCACTGATCCAGCCTTCCAGCAGCTATAAAAGGAGGTTTTTGGACGTGGGGAGCATTCATTCAGGGTCTGGGGAGGAAGAACAGAGGGCTCGAGCTTGGGTTTCAACGTGGGCAGAGGAGAGAGAGAGGAGCTTGGTTTTTTTCTTTCCCTTTTCTTTTCCTTTTCTTTTTCTCTTTATTTATTTGGATTGAGCCCATCCATGGCAGGCTAAATCCTCCTAGCTAGGGCTAAGAGGTGAAGCTTGTAGTAAGATGGGAGATTTGATTTTATTTAAATTTTAATGCATGAATTGACGTTGATTTTAGTTAATTAATATGGGAATGTTTTAGGTTTTTAATGGTCTGTTGTGACTGAAATTACAATGGGTCTGCAATGGCTTTGAATATTTCCGTTCTCTTTAATGTTTATGACGTCAGGAAGCCCTGTTGTTCACCATAGTCTCCTGGGCATGGTTGGATGTCGGTACCCTTCCTAACTTGCATACATGTGATTGGGTGGTAATTAGTTTGATTCTGCTGTTTGCCATAGTCTTTGGGCATGGTTTGGTGATGGAATCCATTCTAATTTATCTTCCTTTCATCTCTTTGAAAACTAGATCAACGGCAGTTTAGTAATTTTCATAATTTTTGATGCAAGCATAAATTCTCCCTGATCTCTACAAGTGGATCCTCTGAATCCCTAGTTCCTATCTCTGATTTTTTTTCCTAAGATTTAGATTAATTATTCTACAAGTATTCCACCATTGCTAATTGATTTAGAATTCATCTTAGCCTAGTTCTAGTTCTATTTAATTTTAGATAACGTACAAGTTTCAGTCCCTTGGGATTCGACCTCGGTCTTACCGAGTTATTACTACATCACAACCCTGCACTTGGGGAGTGAACACTCTGCTGCTGCGGTAGAGGTCTCTGCTACTGTGGACCTCTTTGCTGCTGCTGGGGGCTGGGACACTCCCATGAATGGTGTCCCGTCGCACCGCACCTAAAGCAAGTGCCAGTGAACTGCCTCTGAGGTGGTGGTGGAGGTGCTGCTGGTGCTGATGGTGCACGGAAGGCCGGGCGACCTGTACGCCTCTGCTGCTGTGGTCGACGCTGCTGAGAAAGACTAGAAGAAGCCTGCCTCTTCCGGTCTCTCCTCTGACCACCATCAGACTGAGAACCGGCCCACTCAGTCTCGTAAATCTGAGCTCTCCGCACTACTGCCTGGAAAGTAGGGAGCTCATGCCCGATAACACTACCTCGAAGGCCGTAACGTAAGCCGTGCTCGAAGCGGCGGGCCTTTCGCCCCTCGTCATCAACCATGTACGATGCGAATCTCGATAGAGCCACAAAACGGGCCACGTACTGTGCCACGGTCATGTCTCCCTCCACCAGAGTCTCGAACTCTAAGGCTCGCTGACGACGGATATGGTCGGGGAAGTACTGCTCCTCGAATCGGTCAACAAAGTCCTCCCATGTCCAGACATACTCAGGTCCGGTAACACGGGTAATAGAGGTCAACCAATGCTCGGCCTCACCCTGGAAGAGAAATACAGCTAACCGGACGCGTTGCTCGGTCGTACATGACATGGTATCGAAAATCTTCTCCACATCGGAGCGCCATCTCTTTGTTGCAGTCGGATCTGGCTCGCCCTAAAAACGTGGGGGATCAAGCCGTCTGAACTCACGAAGTAAGGCGCTCGCGCGCTCCTGCTCTGCCTGAGCTGGTGAAACAACTGGGCGTCTGCCCTGCCCCTGGAGTGCGGCTGTCACAGCCTGTAACATCTGCTGTAACTGAGAGGCACTCACAGTCACGGTCGGCTCCTCATCGGCCTCAGGTGGAGGAATGTCATCCTCAGGGAAAGAAGCAGGGATCTCTGAGGGTGGAACGGGAGACGCAGGTGGTAAAGCTGGAGCATCCGATGGTGAAGCAGAATCCTCAGGTGGTGGTGTGGGAGTCGATCGGGTAACTCTCCCAGGCGCCATGTCTTACAGGAAAGAGCGAAGGCTCCTATCAACTTTAAAAACTCTCGAAGGTACGCACGTTAACGATCTGTATTGGAAGGTCGCGAAGCTATCTGAACTTCGGGACTTATCCATTCCATACTCATAGTAGACATGTAATGTTGTTCTCGGTTATTCCCAAGTTATGCTCTGATACCAACTTCTGTCACGCCCCAAACTCGGAAACCGGGCTCACAAAATTCCCGATCGCCGAATCCGGCGCCGACAGCCTCCGTAGAACCCCATTCTCGGCTCCTAGCTCCCATTCGCCAGGTTCCGATCCTGGGATGCTACGAGGAGGATTTTAAATATAAGTTTGAATCGTAATAAGCATAACCAAAGGCATAACCCACAAACAACAACTAAGTAGTTCATTACATTTCCACTATGATCAAAAACTTTACAAGTACAATGAGCATAAAGGGAAATACAATGGTAAAGAACAAAAACTCCAAAATACTCTGCAACGTGCTCCTGCCTCAGCGCTGCTGCTAACCAACGTCACCTGCACGCAACGGTCGTGCATAAGCTTACAGAAAGCTTAGAGGGTGGTGAAAGTGTGTGCGCAAGGTAATAATATGAACATGCAATGACAGAGTAATGCGAAATATGCAGATGGAACCATAATACCATGAGCCGTACCAAGGCTTATGCGATGCAAGACATGAATGGTATCGGCCACCCCAAGGCCATGCGATGTGCAATGCAACTCAAGCATACAGATCCTCATCTATGTCCATACATCAATACAGCTCAAAATATGGAATATCACTGGGGTCTATTACACTCTAAACCAGATTGCCGTTACATCACGCGTAATAAGGTAAGTGAAAGAGACCTCACTATCCGTCTGCCAATATCGGGCGCGACTCGTCGATAGCGGACCCATTCCTCGAGCTGGTCAGACTCAGCCTAGCATTGCCCCCTACTCTCGGGCGGGTAAGGCCGCACCCCCTTCCAACCGACCACGACACAGTGGAGAGCACAGCCAACTGGTATTCGGCACTCAGTACTCATCTACCCACTCGGTCTAGACGTTGGAGCAACCTCTTGGTACCATAAGGGTTTAGGGACTTTCACCCAGGGATATCAATAGCACCCCATGTAGAAAATGATTTTCGGTATCCAATCCTGTCAACCACGATGCGTCTGTGGAGGCTATGGCCCTGATGTCGCTAGGGCGTACAATAACCATGTCACACAAATGCGGAATGCATGAATCACGTTATCCAGTCATGCAACCAATCCTGCGCATATCGTGCGCTCATGTAGGGCAACACCGCCTAACCGGGAGCCCATAAACAACTTGCTCGAAGGCAAATGCTATGATTAGACAATTCTCACGTCAAGCATACATATGATGCGTATGATCATGAGTCATGGAACTGTACTAAACATGTTATAATAAAATGAACTATCTTACAATGCAGATGGACCTGGATGGCCGAAACACAGCAAGTACGGCCCAGTAGTGGGCCCTAAGGAGAGTCATAATGTGGACATCTAACTAACATTACACTCGCAATGTGGACGTCAAACCAACATTGCATCCCAGGTACGATCTTCTTAAACATCACTACGTAATCGGTATGGGATTACACATTGCAATGAACCTTAGGTTCACCCCATTGGGCTTTTCATATATATATCAAATGCCCATATCCTATGGGCCTTTTATTCATCAGATGGGCCACATAAATGGGCCACGTCAATGGGTCTTATGTGCATTGCAATGGGTCAAACCCGTGGGCCTAGGATTGCATCAGAGTGGGCCTAAACCCCTAGGCCTTACATATATCAAATGGCCTACCTCCATGGGCTTTAAATTTTAAAAAAATGGTCCAATTACATGGGCCTTGAAGTACATCAAATGGGCCTAGTCCATGGACTTGCAACACATCAAATGGGCCTAAGTTCTTAGGCCTTAAATGAATCAAATGGGCCTAGCCCATAAGCATTTTATAAATCAAATGGGCCTAGCCCATGCCCTTTTAAAATTCAAATGGGCCTAGCCCATAGGCCTTAAATAACAAGTGAGCCTAAGCCCATAGGCTTTACATATCAAGTGGGCCCCAATTCTTAGGCCTTAAATGAATCAAATGGGCCCAGCCCATAAGCATTTTATAAATCAAATGGGCCTAGCCCATAGGCCTTTTATACTTCAAATGGGCCTAGCCCATAGGCCTGTTTCAAATCAAATGGGCCTAACCCATATGTGATTGGTCCACCCAACTAATAACCCATGCTTTAAAATGATCTCACTAGGTGGATGGACGGTCTATATGCACCACATGCATCATGGTGGGTCCCACTGTCTAGTGGACAGTGCGGATATAACATATACATCACACAGGGCCCCACCATCCGCTGGACGGTGGAGGCCACACAAACATCAGGTGGGTGCCATCGTAGTGGGTGCCACCGTCCGCTGGACGGTGGACTTGGCACATACATCAATGTGGGTCCCATGTGGGGCCCACCCCAAAATGTTATTTGGCATCCAACCCATTGATAAGGTCACTCGGACCTGGATGAAGGGACATCATAAATTTTAGCTTAATCCAACACCTCAGTGGGTCCCAAACAGATTTCAATGGTAGACTTCAATTCACATTATTTCACGTGGTGTGGGCCACCTGAGTTTTGGATCTGACTCATTTTTGGAGGGGGGGCCATCATTGGGGCGGCCCACCTCATGAGCGGCTTGGATATCAAATAAACATTATAGTGGGGTCCACACATAGGGCTGTGGGCCACCTTCCCACGTCCGTCCGCCCGCCCATGCCAGGGCTGCACGTGCCTGCGTGCAGGCGCTGGGCGCTATCAGAGGAAGAGGCCTTGCCTCTGCCATTGCATTTTACAAAAAAAAAGGAAAACCTGTTTTTCGGGATTTTTCGCACGCGGGGCCCGCTAAAATGAAATCCGCCCCGGCCATTGCGATCAGTGGCCCGAGGCCGTCCAAATGAGTCTAGAGTTCGAATTTTTTTGATGCATGGAAGTGAAATAAAATAAGAAATTAGTATTTGAATGGTGAGAATGCAATACTTGGCGCTATGGCCCATCAGGTGATTGGATCAGCTCCAATCTTCTACCCAACGGTTCAAATACCGTGGGTAAGAGGATGGACGGCTTGGATCGAACATAAACATCAGGGTGGGGCCTATACAAGGGGACCACCCAAAAGCTTCCCTTTCTTTCTTCCTTTTTCTTCTTTCCTTTACAACGTCCAGCGTCCCAGACGCTGGACGGTTTATTATTATTATTATTTTTTTTAGAAATGGTGGGCCCTGATGAAGTGGGCCACCACTGATGGGTGAAGTGGGTACAATGTACATGGTGGGCCCCAGTTGAATAAAAATTTGAATAAAATAGATCTCAAGGTGGGATCCATTCAAGTGGGCCACAATCCTATAGCATAATAAAAAAAAATAATAATAATAAAATAAAATAAAATAAAAGCAATAAAAGAGAGAGAGAGAGATGGAGAGTGGGACACGGCTTGTGATGGAGGGACCCCGACATTATGGGCCCTCCCTTACATGAAATCATACATCAAGTGGATCATTTTGCACATGTGACCATCAAAATTGAAGATCAACGGTGGGGATCCTTTCCCCACCAATATGGATGGTCTAGATGACCTTTTTAAAGAAAAGAAACATCATGATGGGGTCCATGGAGATTGGCCCCATCATGGAATGATCATGATGATCCAAGTAGTCCATCGGCCACGTTTTAGGGTCCCAAGTGAGATCCACACCATTGATCGGTGGGCCTCACTTGGCCCATCATAAAAACAAGAAAATAAGTATGATCTAGCACCCACCGTCCGATCTTCTTGCTCCTAGGGGTCCCTTAGCACCTTAGCTTCAACTTTAATGGAGGAGTTGGAGAATGGAAGGTTGAGATGGGAGATGATGGGGTAGGAAGGTGGGCCACTTGGAGTTTAGAAATTCTTAAAAATTTCCATACGTGGGGGCTCTTGGAATTTTTTTGTTGCTTGGAAATTTTGAAATGAGAAAGAGAGAAAGAGAGAGAGTGATGTAAAGGGAGAGAGAGAGAGAGTGATGGATGGATGTGGTGAGTGATGGGGGTGTAAGAAATCTTTGACTTTTGAGGCTTTTGTGTAAGAGAGGTATGGGTGGTGAAGACTTTGGTGGCTTTTTGTGTAAGAGAGGTATGGGTGGTGAAGACTTTGGTGGTTGCGTGGGAAAAGGGATGGAGGTGATGTGTACTTGACATGTGATGGCTTGATGGATTGATTGATTGATGGGATTGATGTGATTGATGTGACACATCGTAGAGATTCCCTTGGTTTTCGCAACGTGCGGCATTTTCTTGCACCGAACGTTGGCCCACATCTCTTGATCAGGGTATCGCCTCGGCGCGCAAGTCGCGGCATCGGAACCACAACGACGACGAGGTCGCTATGGTATTGGTCTCGGGTTGAGTTGACTCGGGTTGTCGGCACATGAATCAGGGTCGCGCGTCGATATCGATTAAGGGTCGAAGGTTGCGAGAATTCGACCGATAAGACCGCGGAAGTGTACGGAAAGGTACGGACCAAGATACGGGTCTTACAGAATTGCTCTATCGCTTAGGGTTAAGATTGTCTAAATGGGATTGGATTTCTTATATCATCAAACCTTTCAAATATAGGAGCACTAACTCTAGGTCCAAAACGCTAAGGGCCTATATGGAAAGTAGCATTAAGTTGTATGAAATGAAACTGCTTTCCTAATCCTACGTCGGGATTGAGAGTGGCATGCTTGGTAGGAGGGTGGGGTGGGATTAAAATTAATTTTGTAGGCTTAATCCCGGGATTTACAACATGGCAGTGGAAACCATAGGATACACCCAATCTAGGGACAATACCTTACAGTGAACGAAACTGCATGCACTTCATTTAACAAAATATGTCACAATATATGGAATAAAGTTCCACATGAATTATGACAGGAACGCATTCAGGTATATTAAGCCCAAACCACTAAACACAAACACACTTTGTCTAGTTTAACACTGTCTGTTGCCCATTAGAGCTCTATCGGCCATGTATTTTTGCTACTCCTCAAGCGAAGAAGATGGAGAAAGGGGATTTGAGGTTTGCACGATTTGAGACCAAAAAGAGTGTAAAGGCTCAAATAAAAGGGACATGAGAGGGAAGGTAGTGGAAAAGGAGAAAAAGGCTAAAATAGCCTCAACAATAGACATGGAAAAAGAGGGAAATGGGGAGAAATGGCAGCCCTAATGGACTGAAATGAATCTAGGCCCTGTAGAGGGGTAGATCAGGCTCCCAAAGGCTAGATTTTCAAAGGGAAAGGAGACCAATAAGTGGGAATGGAGTTCACCCGACTTTCAGCCTTGAATGAAGGTTGTGGGAGCCTCAAACGATGAAAATGGAGGGAGAGAGAACTGCCTGCTGCTGTGGACGATGGAGTGGGACCAATTTTAACAGAAAATGGGATTGGGAGAGGTTTGGAGACGTGATTTGAGAGGGAGGCAGCAAGAAAATCGAAAAGGGAGAGCTTGGGGGGGGGGGGGGGCTGTTGTGAAGGAGGTGCGTCTTTGGGGGTGATTTAAGGGTCGGCTCACCTATGGGAGGGATGCCCTACCCATTTAAGGGCGTCCGCCCGACACACGGCCCGAGTGGGGCCCACCGGTCGGCGATGCCATCACTAGCCAAAGTGGCATCCGGCAATGGGCACCCCCCAGGACTGGTTCGCCCTGTCCTGTAGGCCCCAAATGTACATGGGTCCCACCCTGGTTCATTGCATATTGGCCTAGATAGGCCCAAGATTCCGTTTGGGGTATTTTGGGACCAGTCTGTAAAACAGAATGAGTTTATGCATCATGTAGCATATGATTTTGGGGTAGGAGGCTAATCCATCCAACTAACCCATTTATTATAAGATATTACATAATTGGAATGGCCAGAAGTCCAATTCTTACATATTTTTACTATTTATAGTAAAAAATTTATTTAAGTATTATTCACCATCATTCACACATTTGGATTCATGTGTAGTAAGAAAGGACTTAGAAAGATTTGAAGAATGGGGTGGTGAAAGGGAAGATTCTGAAGGAATTGGATGAAACAGGGTTTTTAAGCCCTGAGATTGAGTGTAAGGGTTGTGGTTGCCCCACAACATAAGGACATGCATTTTCAGGTTTGGAATCCTTCTGGGAACGTCTCAAACCTGACAACTAATGACCAAGAGGCAACTTAGGTCGTTTCACCGACCAAAGATACGTCATGGACTCGATCAAAACGATCGATTTGAGTAGACTTCGCCTATTGGTGAAACTGAAGTCCTACGAGTGTTTTTAAATTTTTCTCGCACCCACCTAAGTCAAAAGGGTGACAACGTACGTCTCGTGGCCATAACCCAGGTCTAGTTTAATCCAAATCATGCTCTGATACCATCTGTAACACCCCAAAAATCGAGGGTCGGGTAGAAACCCAACTCCCGATTCGAGAACGTCACTTATGCAACATAGATAATGATAAGTGCATGTTTTCTGTAGAATGACATTAATCAAGATTGAGACTAATCCAAAACAACATATCATACTCTAGAGAGAGTTAAATTAGCAAGCGGAAGACTATGATAAATACATAAAATATATAATTGATTGTAAGTTTCCAGAGTGTGAACATGTTACCAGGTTAATTAAATACATGTATACTCAAAAAATGGAAAGAAAAGAATATACATGAGTGCTCCAAAAATATAAAATGACAAGTGTCATGGCGTCTAATCAACCTCCCTGTAATCCCATCGATCAAAACACGCATAAAGGAGGGATCCTCCATGTCATCATCAAGTCCGGCTCCACCTCGCAGGCCGCGCCATCATCTGTAATTACAAAAGGGTCTGGTGGTGTCCGGAACACCGTCCCGTAACGTGGGAGTGAGTAATTAACTCAGTGGAATCATAGAGAAAAGATTAGCATGTTATCAAATCAATCACACGATAATAGTAGAGCAGTCAATCAAACATTTCTAGATACTGTTGTTAATGCATGCATGAAATGACATGATGGATGCCCTCACCGACATACTCCCTTATGCGACACCATCTGCGTCTGCGGCATGCTTTCTTCCCGCAGTGCTCCACATCTTTCAGGAACATGCAACGCGATATGGATAATGATTACCGGGTTGTTATTAGTCCTTTTCATACAGCAGGATTGGGAAACTAGGGTACCATTCTTATATCAATCCCAACACAGATCCTGTCTAGGGTCGTCACTCCTAGTAATCTCATAAGATGTTATATTTATAGGTCGCTGCAAGGGCTACCAGGGCTGTTGCTCACACTCGTTGCACCGCTCCCCCATCACCTTATCAATACAGGCCTATTTATATCCTTAAGACTGCATCAGGACTCGTCGCCCCCATGCGGTGTCAGGATAAACTCAAGGTCACTACAAAGGGCTGCCAGGGCTGTTTCTCGCACTCGTTGCTCCACTCCCCCATCACCTTATCAATGTAGGCCGACAGCAAGAATATAATGTCCCATACCACCATAATCTGCTTAGAGTAGGGTGCTCACTGGTCACTACGGGGAGGTTTGTGGCCCCAGCGTAGGCCGACAGCTTGACCACGGTGTCCCATACCACCATGCCCGGCTCATGAGTCTTTATGGATCAAGGTACCATGGTTAATAGGGTTTCCAATGGTAAGTTCAGTACCCTAGGTTCAAGCAGTTATGACTCATACATGGTGAACATATAATGGCCAGTCGGGTTACTTGACGGGCTCGACTAGCACGAGTGCATCTCGAGCTGAACGACATGAAGTGCATAAAACACTTCGTGTGGCTTAACCACTGCCGCCAACTCAAAACACGACTCGCGTTCATCGACGCATCCTTCATGGCAAATAGAAGCCAACCACGAGTTCAATCCATTACCGACTGCCTGGACTAGGTCATAGCCCCAAGCATTTGTGTATCAACATCAGTAAGCATATGTGAGTAACAGAAATGAAATAAAATATTGTAAGCATGTTGACACATGTTATAACATACAACTTAAGCAAATCATCAAACACATGCATTTCACACATATAATGAAATCAATACATATAGCCAACATGATGGAAATCATTTACATCAGCATATTACTTGAGAATTCAATCTCAAAACTCATTCACAACACCATTTACTCAATACATACTAATACGAACATTTATACAAACACTTAGTCTACACACTTTAGTCTACATAGCGTATGTCGACTCAAAGTGCGCTTTTGGGCGAATCTCTTCTCCAAACTGATCATGCACGCATTCCTGATATCATAACACGACAAATAGCCATGGTAAACATTTCAGCAGAATGTGGATGTAAACAGTATTTCCTACAAATGACTAAAATGCCCTAAATCTCATATTTTTCGTACATTTACGAAATGAAAAACGGACAGCATGTTGTACATGTCAAACGGCGTTGTCGTCGATAATCTACTATTAAACGACATTGAAAGCTTTGAAATCAGTCAATCAAAGCATCTAAGATCTGTACCTTTTGCCTTAGACGTATATCATTTTGAATCGAACGTATACGCTTCGTCAACGGCGTACAGGAGACCTAATGCATAAGATACATGAGCTACATCGCTAATGAATCGAAGGAAACCCCAAATCAGCAAGTGGTTAGGGTTTTCCTTACCTAAAAGCACGTTGAAATCACCGAGAAAGTGATTTGAACGCCTTGCTTTAGCACATGCAAGAATTAGTACAAGTGGCAGGAAGATCTCTCCCACACTCACAATCTCTCACTTTCTCTCTCTCTCTAGCTAGGGTTTCTAGCAAATTCGGATGGGTAAGATATGTGAGGGTTTAAAGCCCTTATATAGGCCAAAACTTTTCCAAATTAGGCTTGGGAACAATGTACACTTAAGTTATAACCAAAACGGGACTTTTTCGATCCAAAAGAGTGTTTCGGGAGGTCCCCTGGCTGAACGCGGTCGGACTTAAGCTCATTGTCACTGGATCTTGCTCACACGAAGTTTTCAGACCGGTAGAGTTCCCAAATCGCACGTGGCGGTCCAGTTTCAGTTCAACAGTCATCGTACCTAAATCAGGTCCATAAGTCTCATGATATGAAAGAGAAATTTTTCCTGATCCGAGGGTGTAATTTGGCTGAATTCTGACTGTCAGAACGCTTAATAATAACGCGCCAAGTCACGTGCCAGATTTGGATTAAAATTTTCAAATCTAACCCATTTCTCACTCTCTTCACTCCAGGCTCAATGAAATATCCTCTGAAATCGGTTGGGCTTGATTTTCGAAATGATTGTCAAGTCCAGCTAAGCAGTCATAACGGTCTAAGATTGTAGGTATCGGACTTTCGACGCGCGGTCTAGATCCAATACAAAGTTTCAAAGGGTTCCTGAGAGCAAACGAGTTTAGAGTTTGATCCTGGATTTTAGGGTATTGTAGCGTCCTTGTTTCTACAAGTTTTGGGTCTTGCAGAACGTATTTAAAGTGTTCAGGGACAATTTCACAGCTACTCTAGCGTAGCGCTAGCTAACTTACGCTTAATTTCTAAAGGAATTAATCCTAAGTGATTTCATTAGCTTTGGAATTGGGTTCTGAGAGGTTACTAAGGTGTTATGGTTGACCCATTGCCTAAGGACGTCTAACCCCAGGTTGGCAAAAATCTGGAGTGTTACAGATTGGTGATAATTTCTCAGGTAATCTAATTTAGCGCTAGTTAATTCTTGTTAAATTTATAAAGGATTTAGTCCTAAGTGATTTCTGTTCGAGGTGGTACTCGGGTCTCTGTACAGATTTTTTCAAGATGTTACAAATATAAAGCATCCCTCTGGTCATTCTTCCTTGAAATACGAAGCAGCCCGTTGAAGTGTGGTCAGGACCCAAACAAATCAGGTCGATCATGTTAAACGGGCCTACAACATCCCCCAGAATGTAAGATCATGGGGTTTCCACCGTTTGTTCGGCTCGAAACCTTATGTGCAACCTTAAAACCATAAATTAACCGTCCACGTCAAATTTTAGCTCCTGAATCCCTATAGAAATGACTAAATTGACAAATCAGTCCCTAAAATCATAATTTTGGGGCCCACCTATCATCTAGATACACTTCAAATTGGGTCCCAACGCGTTAAATGAGCTGATAGTGCAGATGAACAGAGTAGATTTCCCATAAACATCTCATTAGGACCACATGTACATTGCATGTACATAAAGTACAAGTGCGCTGACCGTGCACAGGATTTCCAAAAGATGGTCAACGCCTGCTGATCGACATCTTATTCTTAAATTCAAAAATGCTATAGCGTCTTCATAGTCCCTCTATAATTTTCTCAGTGTGGCCTGATCCTCATCCAAAACACTAATCTGGACCGTCCATTCACTCTAGAAGGTAGGTATTACCGTTGCCTAGGAGAGCTTTTGACCCCATGCAAGGTATTGTAGACTCTTAACCATTGAGTGTAAGATGGACAGTGGAGTAGATAGGTTCATGGGCCACACTGATTTCATTCCAAAAGGGGTCTTTCCTGGACGGTTTTCTTCCCTAAATCCAATGGACGGAGTGGATTTTCCATTTAACATCCATAAGTGGGTCATTAATCTTCACAGAGTCGACGTACGTCGACTCTGTTCGTAACAGAGTATCCATTCGTTCATTGTGGGCCACCATCATGCGGTGTAACACCCCAGATTTTTGCCTACCTGGGATTAGACGTCCTTAGGCAATGGGTCAACCATATCACTCTCAGAACTCAATTCCAAAGCCAAAGAAATCATTTAGAACCAAATTCTTTAGAAATTTAATGTGTTTTAACTAGTGCTAAACTAGATTACCTGTGAAATTAGCACCAACCACTTTAAATACGATCTGTAAGACCCAAAACCTCTAGAATTGTTAACGCTACGTTACCCTAAATCTTAGGATCAAACTCTAAACATGTTTGTTCTCAGGAACCCTTTGAAACTTCGTATCGGATCTAGACCGCACGTCGAAAGTCTGGTAGCGATGAACTTAGATAAATACGACCGTCTAATTGGACTTGACAATCATTTCAAAAATTAAGCCCAACCGATATCCTGAGACCATTTTACTAAGTCTGGAGTGAAGAGAGTGAGAAAAAGAAAAATATTTAGAAAATTAATTCAATTTTTAATAAATCTAGCACGTGTCGCTTGCGTGACATTTTTAAGCGTTCTGGACGTTGGAATTTGACCAAATTTCACCCTCGGATCAGGATAGGTGGCCCTTACATGTCATAGCACTTGTGGCCCTGATCAAGTTTCGGTGACTGCTGAACTGAAACTGGTCCACCACGGTCGATCTGGAAATCCGATCGGACTAAAAACTTAGCTGGACCTAGATCCAATATTAGAGAGCTTAAGTCTAACCGCATTTAGTAACGGGACCTCCAGAAGTTCTCTGTTGGATCAGAACAGACCTGATTTGATTATAACTTAAGTATACCTTGACTTCGAGTCTGTTTTGGTTATATTTGGGCTTATAAAAGGGCCTTAAACCCTTAACTTTCTAACCCATACGAATTTGGAAAAAACCCTAGGAGAGAGAGGAGAGAAAAGAGAGTTGGAGCTTTCTCCTGGGATTCTTCCCTGCTGCTCCACGTGCTAAAGCCATCCGCCTGCATCGTTATTCAAGCGATTTTGGTTTCGTTCTAGGTAAGAAAACCCTAACCCTAACCTGTTTTAAGGCTCCTACGGGTACAAGTAGCTAAGTAGCTGACTCACCTTGTGTTGTAGGTTGCCAATTAGTCATTGACGATGACGTAGAGTTCCTATTTAATTCATTTCGTTTCTACGGCATAAGGTGCGGATTTTAGACGCTTAGTTTACCATTTTTCAAAGCTTTCAATGCCATTTAATGATATATTATTGACAAGAATGTTGTTTGACATGTAGAACATGCTGTTCGTTTTTCATTTTGAATGCGTACGAAGAATATGAAATTTAGGATAATTTAGGTATTTGTAAGAAATACTGTATACGTACGTATTTTACTGATATGATTTCCATGAGTATTTGTCGTGTACCTATGTTAGTTATGCGTGTAGGATCTGTTTGGCGAAGAGATTCACCCTAATGCACATATTGGCCGACATATGCTATGTAGACTAATGTGTGTAGACTAAGTGTTTGTTGAAATGCCTAAATCAATATGATTTATGCCTGCCATATGTTTTGAATGTAAGAACATGATTGTTGTGTATTAGACATCTCCTTAATATAAGGATCTGTCATATTATATGTTGAAATCAACATACGTCAAGTACGTTGGAGTTGTGTAGTCTAAGTGTTTGTATAAATGTATGTATTAGTAAGTATTGAGTAAATGGTGTTGTAGATTAGCGTTGAGACTGGATTCTCAACTAATTTGATGATGCACATGACTTCCTCCATGCTTGTTGTATTTGAATTGATTACCTTATGTGTGAAATACTGGTGTATGGTTAAATTGCTTATGATGTACGTTATAACATGCTGATAACATGCTGAAATTACTTGTATTTCAATTCTGTCTCTCTCATATGATTAATGACTTAGATTACAAGTGTTTGGGGCTATACTCTAGTCCAGGCAGTCAGTAACAGATTAGAATTCGTGGTTGGATTCTATTCGCCACGAAGGATGTGTATAACGAACCCGAGTCGTACTAGAGTCGTCGACAGTGGTTAGGCCACACGAAGTGCTTATGTACTTCATGTCAGTCGATTCAAAATGCGCTCGTGCTAGTCGGACTCGTCAAGTAACCCGACTGACCATTGTATGTTCACCTTGTATTTGTCATAACTGCTTAAACCTAGGGTACTGAACTTACCAGTGATAACCCTGAAAACTGTGGTACCTTAATCCACTAAGACTCATGAGCCGGGCATTGTGGTATGGGACACCGTGGTCGAGCTGTCGGCCTACGCTGGGGCCACAAACCTCCCCGTAGTGACCAGTGAGCACCTTGACTCGTGAGCCGATTATGGTAGTATGGGACACTATATTCGAGCTGTAGGCCTACACTGATGAGATGATGGGGGAGCGGTGCAACGAGTGCGAGCAACAGCCCTGACAGCCTTTTGTAGTGACCTCGAGCGTACTCTTAGTGTACGTGAGGCGACGACCTTCTGTAGCAACAAGAGTACAACTAGGCCTGTATTGATAAGGTGATGGGGGAGCGGAGCAACGAGTGCGTGCAACAGCCCTGACAGCCCTTGCAGCGTCCTAGAAATATATCATCGTATGAGACTACTAAGAGTGACGACCCTAGACAGGATCCTTGTTGGGAATGATATAAGGGAAGTACCCTAGTTTTTCAATCCTGTTGTATGAAAAGGACTAATACAACTCGGTAATCATATTCATATCACACTGCATGTGCCTGGAAGATGTGGAGCACTGAGAAAAGAAAGCATGCTGCGGACATAAAATGGTGTCGCATGAGGGAGTATGTCGGCTAGGGCATTCATCATGTCATTTCATTATTGCATTAATCATAGTATTTAAGAATGTTTAATTTTCTTGCTTTATCATTATCGCTTGATTGATTTGATAACATGTTAACCTTTGCTCTATGATTCCACTGAGTTAGCTACTCACTCACACGTTACGGGACGGTGTTGCGTACACCAACCAGTCCCTATTTTAGTTTCAGATGGTGGCGATGCTTGTGAAGTAAAGTCGGACTTAATGATGATGAGGAGGATCCTTCCTATATGCAGGTTCTGATTAACAGGATTACAGGGTTACTGATTTGATGTCAATACACTTGGTATTTTACCTTTTATTTAAATACCCATGTATATTCTTTTTCCTCATCTTTGGAGTATACATGTATATGTTTAACCTGGTAACATGTTCACACTCTGGAGACTTACAACAGTTCATATATTTTATATAACTATCACATTCTTCCGCTTGCTAATTTAACCGTCTCTGGAGTATGATATGTTGTTTTGGCTTAGTCTCAATCTTGTTTAATGCCATTCTACAGACAACATGCATTCTTCATTATCCATGTTGCATAAGTGACGTTTTGGAACTCGGGAGTTGGGTTTCTACTCGACCCCCGATTTTTGGGATGTTACATGCGGAGAAAGGTGGATTTGAACCGTTCATCAAGTAGAGGGATAAAAACCCATCAAAACCATGTTGAGTTTTCATAATCATGTACTTCCTCATAATCGCTACAACGATAAAAAAAAAGACCATTTAGCTACTGTTTTAGCTTGATTATTCAAGTGAGCCACATCATCAGATGATCAAAGCTCACCATTCACGGTCGAAATTCCAAGAGGAAGACAGTGGATGGTGTAGATCTCTCGGACGGGGCACGGATAGGGTGCGAACAGGCTCTTTGAAAGGTCTATTGAAAGAAGCTTTGTGCGGAAGTTCCTTGCAGGAGACACTGTGTGGAAGCTGCTTTGCAGGTGGCGTTGTGCGAGAGTTCTTTGCAGGAGACATTGTGCGGAAGATCTCTTTGTGCAGGAATGTCTTCGTGAGGAAAGTCTCTTTGTGCGAGAATGTCTTCGTGCGAAAAGTGTGTTGTGTACCGCACAACACTCCTAGCGCATAACAGGGTGCACACGACACTCTCCCTCTCTTGTCTCCTTCTTCTCTCCCATTTCTTGGCCCTCCAACTGATCCAATCCAATCCACCCCACCAAATGAGGTATGGGAGGGGTATTGTTAGGCCCCACCACTCTTACAAAGTGGAGATCACCACCACTTTTCTGTTCACATCATGATCATCTTCCTTCCTTAATCAACGGTATCCATCAAACTCTCCCTTAAATGGTGGTGTACAACCTCTTTCCATTAAAATGACACCTGTGCATCCTTTATTACCAAAATGCCCTTTTCAATATTTTTTTACTAAAATACCTAAACTACACCTGTATATGAAATTTTACCAAAATACCTAAAATACCCCCGGACATGGATTTTTTCTAAAAAACCTAAAATACCCTTGGACATGGAATTTTACTAAAAGACCTAAAATACCCCCGGACATGAAATTTTATCAAAATACCTAAAATACCCCTGGACATGAAATTTTACCAAAATACCTAAAATATCCCTGGACATGGAATTTTACCAAAATATCTAAAATACCCTTGGACATGGAATTTTACAAAAATACCTAAAATTACCCTGGAAAGATCCGCACCATGGAATTCTCTGACCAATGCAATGGCATGTTTTTTATGCCTCAATAGATGCCCCCTTGATCCTTCTTTGATTAATTCCTGAAATCAAATGGAGGATCGATCTTCCTCTACCTGAAGAATCTTGAATGAATCACAACTGAAGTATAACTGGATGATCATGCTTGCATGGAAGACTGGATGGTTATATTTGACTGGAAGATCGAATGATCATTTTTAATCAGAAGAATGGAATGCTCATGTTCGAACGGAAGACGTGAACGATCGTGCTCGAATGGAAGATTTGAACAATCACATTCGAACGAAAGATTTGAATGCCCCCTCCTAACATTGTTGAGCAGATGCTTTACTAGAGAAGATGAAATTCTCTTTTCATCGAAACTTGCCGCTGTAACAGTTGTGGCAACTTTTTCTTTGAGCAATTTGATCAGAGAACTGTCTTTCAACACCGTTGCTGCTGCAACAATCTCTTTGATCAACTCCAGTGACTTTTTCCTTCAATTCTGTGTCTAGAGAGTTGTTCTTTAATGCTACTCCTGACACAACAACTTTTTTCAATTGTTTCCTTTATTTATGATCTGAATAATTCAAGCTTTCGAATGATAGTCTTTCCTACTAAATTAATCAAAATTAGTATCTCAATACATTATAATTTTCAATTTAGCTTTACGAAGAATTGATAATTTTGAAATATATTGAAAGCTTCTTCTCTCTTTTAGGATGATTGTGATATTCACAATATGATAATGATTTCATCATTTCATATTTGTACTCGTCATCATGCTTCGCATTGCATTCTTTGCTCATTATATTGCACTTTTAGCGATTTCATCTTTATCTCTCAAGGTTCGATCACTGAGTCTTCTCTAGTTTGTGCTCCTTAGTATTTCTTCATAGACTTTTCCTTGGATCTTGGCTGATTTTGAAAAATATACAAGACTTCTATCAATTTTCATTTAATAACTTCCCATAGGTCATAGAAATTACTGATGATGATTCCATTTATTCTTTGTCTCCATCAGATCCTGTACTTGGAGTCTTGTGATACCATTACTAGAATAGCGAGAAGTTATGAATCGGCATATGAATTCCTTCGCCACGCATAAGAGATTATCAAAAAGACCAAAGCATAGATTACTTTGAAGACATTAAATCCTACCCCCTTTCCAGGTCAGCTTTACATAAAGATTTCTTCATAAGATAGTATTTCTGAAGTGAAGCCTGCTGATACCCTTGAAGGATAGATAATCTTTGTTGTTCCTTTAACAAATCCAAAGAATATATCCGGATCTTTATATTGTCCGGAAGAGAATGATAATTCTTTGCTAGTTTTTTCTCTGCCCTCTTTTGAGAATCTTGTGCGATAATATTTCTCTATTTATTAAGAAGGCAAGAAACGAAAAGACCTTAGGGTGCGTTTGTCAATATACTAATTGACCTTGAAGACTTGAACCTTTGAGTAGATAATTGTTAATATCTTGAAGATATTTGCTATCCTTATAATTTGAACCTGATTCAAAAGAAATGCTTTTTTGCATGTTGTCTAATCAATGTTTAAGATTTTTTCAGGCAATTGTACATTTGAGTATATCCAGAGTAAAATAAGTATCTACAACATTTTGAATGCTATGCATAGTTTATGCTTTTGAGCATTGGAGATAATATACTCTTGACTGACTTGAACTAAACTTGACTTGACCAGAATCGACTGAACTAGACTAACACTACTAGACTGACACTACTGGACTGACACCTACTCACACAGTTTAGGCTCCTGAGTAGTTGGAATAACACACAGTTTAAGCTCTTGAGTAGTTGGAGCAACACACAGTTTAAACTCTTGACTAGTTGGAGCAACACACAGTTTAAGCTCTTGAGTAGTTAGAGCAAACAGTTTCTTAGGCTCATGTAGGAGTCGGGTCTCTCGTGATGGTCTCCGTAACTCTTAGGAGTTCACTGGACTTCTCACTATCGGGGATTTACACACAAGGTTAGCAGTAGTAACTCTCTAGAGTTCATGGGGCTCATAAGGCTACCTTTAGGGTACTAAATCCAGAGCCGCCAGTCCGTCAATGAGTAGGTTTAAATCCTTCCTCATGAGTTAGTACTAAAATCAAGCCATAGATCTAGGGGGTCTTACGCATAGTTGGCCTATCTATGGACATGGTCCAAAAAGCTCACCTGCGGCCTACTTTTTCTTTGCTTGCAAAGTCGGGCCCATTCGTGGGAGGGCATTTTCTTTCGTTCCCCATGATGCTGCCTGAAAGCTATACAGATGGCATGGGGGTTACGCATGACTAGCCGTTAAGGACATTTTTACCTTTTAGGCTTTTGGTCGCTGGCTTCATCTGCAGCCCGCATGGGTATGCGTACGATGGCCTTCATGGGATTTTTTAAGGCTACTGGCTTCTCGCCGCTGCTCGAATGGCGATCTTGTTAGGTCTTATGCATAGTTGGCCATATAGGCTTGGCTAGGTTGCTTTGAATGATAAGCAACCATTACTGTCATCAACTTTATGTGTAGTTGGCTATATAGTTTATTCCACTGCCAAATGATGATCAATGATTGATATTTCAGATCAATAATTGACATCTCGGGTCAATAATTGATATTTCGTCATTGCTGATAATGTTCTGAGAATATTTATATTGTATTTGAAATAGTGGATCAGCTTGGCAATGATAGCAATTTTGATAAGTGATTGATGACGACAGCGATAGTTGCTAATCTGGGCGATAATCATCGGTACATGGCGATTCTAACAAAAAAATTTTGGCGTCATTCACAATCGTCAATGCTTAACAACAATCATCAATGCTTGGCAGTAATTGTCAGTGTTTGGCCACTTGACGACAATCATCAACGCTTAGTAGTGATCATCAATGCTTAGCAGTGATCATCAACCCTTAGCGTTTGACAATGACTTGATATACTCGAAAGCCTGTCTTTCATTCAAATACACAAAAGAAATACATTTTATGGCAAGAAACATATTTCACAGCTTTTACTCACCTGTCTTGCCCCCTTTCGATTAGGAAGCATTACTCTAGGAATGTTCGTAATCAAAATCACAATGTTATAACCTGACTCTGCATCCCCTCATACTTTTTTTCCAGGATTAGCTTTGCCCCCAGTCTCAAACTAGTCAAGCCTATGTATTCTTATTTCCTTTTTTTTTTTCTTTCTTTTCTTTTCTTTTATATTGTACACCTTAACAATTTCACTTTTATCAATCTTCTTTTGTAACTTGGTCTTCAGGCCATTCACTTTTTCTTTCTTCTTCAATTGTATCTCCTTGTCTTTCACAAGCCTTTTACTCCTCAAACTTTTGGTGACAATCGTCAATGCGTGATAGCAATCATCAATGTTTTCTATCTTAGTGCTTGGTACCATCAGTGCTTACTTTTTTCCTAATTTTATCCTACAAAAATTGATATAGACAATTATCATCTCAGGAAATCAACTACTACCTCATTTGGGATTATGAGATTTTGGCATTCTGAAACTTTGCTTATCTTGCCCCTGATTTGGAAACATCAAAACTGTAGTTTCTCTTCAAGGATAACATAATTTTTTATGCCTTTGTCTGCCTCCTGAATAATTACGCTGTAAATCTTCTAAGTTAAAATGCCGCGAAGCTTATTGGTTAAAATGTAGCGATTCTTCTTGGTATTTAGGAATGATATATTTTGCTGAACTGGAAAATATATTGATGAAAATTTGCCCCCATTATAAATATACTTGTCTTGATTTCTTCTTGCCTGTCCTTCTATAGAGTAAATATTTTCAATCAGGACCATATGTCATTACTTTCTCTTTTATTTTATATATGACAATTTTACTATTGTTGGTCATTTCCTGCAGAATATTCTTTTCTTCTTTGCTTCATTTCCTCTAAATACTTTAACCATGGTAATTTGATTGCTTCTACAACTAGCGATTGATTCGGAATAAGTAGTATATCGTCCTTCTTTGACTGTATGTTTCCTTTAGTCCTTGAATTGTCTAGACTTTTTCTCTACTGTCTTATTTGTAAAATTGTCGATGTTCTCTTTAGCATAATTTCAACTCTTTACTTTCGGCAATCCTTTGTTTTGCTTTGTTTCTTCGACAATATCTGTTGTTACTCTTTTAAGATTTTCAAGTAGATGATTCATATGAGAGTTGAGCAACTTCACTTTGACCCTTTTCAAATGGCAATTTTAACTCGCTCTTCTACTCTGGTAAGTTGTGGCGATGCCCCTAGGGTTCTCTATTGACCGTAATTGATCCATCTACTTGTTGGCGAGCAACGTCTGATTCAGTCAAACTAACTTCTCATCTACATGCTTTCCTTAGAGTTCCCTATTGTTAATGGTGGTCATTGTTAGAAGGATAAAAAAAAAAAAAAACTTCTTCAGCAACATGCTCATCTGATGAAGGCCAATTAATATCCGCTAGCAAATTTTTCATGTTCCTGTGTACGTCGAGTATCCTAATATCAAAAGAGAAAATGAAAACTACATTATTGATGCCATCAAGGAAGATGAACTGAATAAGTGAGGTAAAACTATGTTTCGTGGTATTGCACATAACCAAACCTTTAACCATACTTGGTAGGATGATACCCCTTGTAAAAGAAGATCACACCCTTTTTTTCCAGATATCACTATATTTCATCTTTCAGATCTCCATACGCATGAATCCTTGGCATGTATGCTCAATTTCAGAAGAGCTATTGTCCATTTCTCAGACGAAAAGATGGACGGTCACTGATTGCACTCAAAGATAATATATAAACCTTCCTGATTTGGAAACATCCCGGACATGAGTCTTGCATGCCCAGCTAGAGAAAAGTTTAACTAGTGCGACATCGAACACTATAGCTCATATTTTGAAGAAAAAACCTTGCTTCTTCTTCACTAAGTGATTCTACCAGCCATGGCAAGACGCATTCTACCAATTTCAGTGGCATCACATACAAGCTTCATATAGAAGCTCTCGCTGTTTTGTAAGACCGAAATGCTCACGAGCAACAGGAAGAACCTCAATTTCCTTGCTGTAGAAGTGCTTCTATATGATGCCCATTATTTGGTCAATCATGTGAGCACAGCTTTATATAAGAATCAACTAAATTTAAATTAGCTCCAGCACTCTGAATGCTTTCTATCAAGCATCTAAATTTGTTGAATTGGCTTTTTTCTTCAGCATGCTCCTGAGTAAACAATAATTCCCCATCTACTATTAGGAATATAACCATATCCTCAACCATGCTGTTGAAGATGCATACTTCGGCAATAAATTGTTACCTCTCATTAAAAGTTGATAGATTAGAGAATCTCCTAAAAGTTGTATCTTCCTTGCCTAGTCAGCTATATCATTCAACTCTCTTTTTATAGCATTATGCCAATGTAATATTTCATCAATTGACTGTGCTATAATTGAATCAACTGCTGACTCCAAATGTTTCCTTTTTCCGATCTTGGAAGATTCACAAGTGCACCACCCATTCACTGTTTGATTTAGTAACTGGCCATGTGTGGAATTCACATAGTACTGCAGTTAAGGATCATCTTCAAAATTTTAATGACATTGGCAGTATTTTTCCTTTCCATCCAGGTGAACATGACCTTTTAAAGAAGATTTTCATCTAGGACTATCTTGCACAAGTATTTCAACATTTCTTGATGCTCATCAAGTGAAATAGAGGAAGAAAGCCATGGAAGGAACTCTACCATCATATTCACATGGATGCTGTGAAAGAACTGCCAACCCAAGGCAGCCTATTCTTCAAATACGAACTTGTCTACAAGCAAAGAGAAGACTTGCTCCTCTTCCTTAGACGTGCTGACTAACTAATGTTTGAATCGTTCTTGTACAAGAAGCTAGCTCTCTTCGAAAACTGTCATCATTCTAGCATTATTTGTCTTTAATCGAAACTGACTTGATCTTCTCTGATACTTTTTGGTGGAAGTCTATTGGATGTGAAGTGGACAACTGCATTAGTCAGGAGAAAGATCGTTGTGGTATATCTTTCATTTAGAACAAAGTGTTAGTTAGTTTATTAAATAAAATCGTACTTAATTTTTAGAGATGAAGGGGAGGATGTTCCCGTTGAGAGTCGCCATTTTGGCGTCTATATAGACACCAAAAAGTGATAAATGTTCTCTGAATGTTTGCTAAGTTACCATCGAATAATAATCCCCAGCAGAGTCACCATTTTGTTTCGACAAGAAAATAAATGCATTCCATTTGGGAAATTTATTCAATGATAACAAAGAATTCAATGAGAGAACATTCATCATATTTATCTGAGTTCATTTACATCCTCTAATCCCCTTGATTTTGAAAGAAAAGTACAATTAATATAATGTAATTAATGAAAGAGAAGGTATCTGATAAAAATTTCGGTAGCATTCCGACGCTTGTTTCAGTCATCTCCTAATACTTAGGAGGAATGTTGATTTGATCAATCAGTCTTCCAGGAAATGCGGCTTGTGCAAGCTTGAATCCTCTAATTTAACCATCAAGATCAGTTCTGAGCATCATTCCAGTCATCTTTCCTTGAAATATAGAGCTTCCTTCCAGTCATTCTTCCTTGAAATATGAAGCAACCCCTTGAAGTGTGGCAAGGACCCGAACAAATTAGGCCGATCATGTTAAACGGGCTTAAAAAATCCCTCAGAATGTAAGATCATGGGGTTTCCACCGTCTGTTCAGCTTGAAACCTTATGTGCAGCCTTAAAACCACAAATTAACCGTCCACGTCAAATTTCAGCTCCTGAATCCCTGTAAAAATGACTAAACAGACAAATCAATCCCTGAAATCATGATTTTAGGGCCCGCCTATCATCTGGATATGCTTCAAATTAGGTCTCAACGCGTTAAATGAGCTGACAGTGCGGATGAACGGAGCAAATTTCCCACAAACATCTCATTGGGACCACATGTACATTGCATGTACATGGAGTACAAGTGTGTCGGCCGTGCACATGATTTCTAAAAGTCGGTCAACGCCTACTAACCGACATCTTCTTCTCAAATTCAAAAATGCTACAGCGTCTTCATGGTCCCTCTACAATTTTCTCAGTGTGGCCTGATCCTCATCCAAAACACTAATCTAGACCATCCACTCACTCCAGAAGGTAGGTATTACCATTGCCTAGGAGAGCTTTTGACCCCATGCAAGGGATTGCAGACTCTTAACCATTGAGTGTAAGATGGACGGAAGAGTAGATAGGTTCGTGGGACACACTGATTTCATTTCAAAAGGGGTCCTTCCTGGATGGTTTTCTTCCCTAAATCCAATGGACGGAATGGATTTTCCACTTAACATCCATAAGTGGGCCATCAATCTTCACAGAGTCGATGTACATCGACTCTGTTCGTAATAGAGTATCCATTCATTCGTTGTGGGCCACCATTGTGCAGGGAAAGGTGGATCTGAACCATTCATCAGGTAGAGGGATAAAAACCCATCAAAACCATGTTGAGCTTTCATAATCATGTACTTCCTCATGATCGCTACAACGATCAAAAGAAGATCGTTCGGCTACTGTTTTAGCTTGATTATTCAAGTGGGCCACATCATCAGATGATCAAAGCTCACCACTCAAGGTCGAAATTCCTAGAGGAAGACAGTGGATGGTGTAGATCTCTCGGATAGGGCGTGGATAGGGTGCGAATAGGCTCTTTGAAAGGACTGTTGAAAGAAGCTTTGTGCGGAAGTTCCTTACAGGAGACACTGTGAGGAAGCTTCTTTGCAAGTGGCGTGGTGCGGAAGTTCTTTGTAGAAGACATTGTGTGGAAGATCTCTTTATACAGGAATGTCTTCGTGCGGAAAGTCTCTTTGTGCAAGAATGTCTTTGTGCGGAAAGTGTGTTGTTCACCGCACAACACTCCTAGCACACAACAGGGTGCGCACGACACTCTCCATCTCTTGTCTCCTTCTTCTCTCTCATTTCCTGGCCCCCGAACTGATCCAA
Source organism: Magnolia kwangsiensis (assembly GCA_037074715.1). Classification (NCBI taxonomy): domain Eukaryota; kingdom Viridiplantae; phylum Streptophyta; class Magnoliopsida; order Magnoliales; family Magnoliaceae; genus Magnolia; species Magnolia kwangsiensis. The sequence continues at coordinate 77,886,985 of CM073577.1, read as the reverse complement.
TCCGATCCACCCCACCAAATGAGGCGGGGGAGGGGTATTTATAGGCCCCACCACTCTTACAAAGTGGTGATCACCATCACTTTTCTGTTCACATCATGATCATCTTCCTTCCTTGATCAACGGTGTCCACCAAGCTCTCCCTTAAATAGTGGTGTACAACCTCTTTCCATTAAAATGACACTTGTGCACCCTTTATTACCAAAATTCCCTTTTCAATATTTTTTTACTAAAATACCTAAACTACCCCTAGGCATGGAATTTTACCAAAATTCCTAAAATACCCCCGGGCATGGATTTTTCCCAAAATACCTAAAATACCCCTGGACACAAAATTTTACCAAAATACCTAAAATATTCCTCGGACATGGAATTTTACCAAAATACCTAAAATACCCCTGGACATGAAATTTTACCAAAATACCTAAAATACCCCTGGATATGAAATTTTACCAAAATACCTAAAATACCCCTAGACATGGAATTTGACCAAAATACCTAAAATACCCCTGGAAAGATCCACACCATGGAATTCTCTGACCAATGCAATGACATATTTTTTATGCCTCGACATAAACCATAAGATTCAAATGTTCAAATAACTAGAAAGGGAAACATATTCCACTATTGGTTAAGCCCATAAAACTCCGTCGAGTCTTGACGGGGCTCCTCTTCATAGAAGTCTTCTCCCGATCCTGTGTGACTTGCATCTAAGTCCACCCCATATGCACCCTCATCTACGCCTGCATCATCTGAATGATTATATATTTAAAGGATGAGTGACTAGCTCAGTGAGAACTCCCCTCAAGCTTTCATACCACCGCATTAACTAAGCATCGTTCCAAATGATAAAACATACAAGGAAATTCATAATGTGATCTTATTTGAGTGTGTAGATGCATGAGTGCATGTCAAATGGGGATAAGCATCCAGTTGGCCAAGTGAATGGGCCTTTCAGACAGTCAGTCCATTCATGTAAGAGAATGAGTCTTTCAAACAGTCGGCTCATTTGACGCATGGTAGTGAACCTTTTAAACAGTGGCTCTTTCAACTTGTAAGGCAGTGGGCCTTTCAAACAGTCAGTTCACTTAGACATGAATAGGTCTTTCAAACAGTTGGCTCATTCATGTAATAAGATGGGTCTTTCAAACAGTCGGCTCATTCAACTTGCAAGGGAATGGGTCTTTCAAATTGTCGACCCATCCAAGTAAGATAGTGGGTTTTTCAAACAATCATCTCACTTAAGCAGTGGATGGGCCTTTCGAACAATCTGCTCATTCACATTAGGGGATGGACCTTTCAAACAGTCGGATCATCCCAAATAAGAAAAATGGACATTTCTAATAGCCAGTCCATTCAAAAATAGGAGTGTCGTGTATGCATGATTAATTCCAGCCATTATTATCCAAATTTTCAAGCAACCAATTTAGAAAGACATTCAAATAAGTGTCATAGTCCAAGGTTTATAAGCATGTATTACATAATTATCTTTCAATCAAAATTGGCATACCACATATATAGGTTTTCACAAAATAGATATTAAGCATGTAATTAATTTTAATAACTATCGCAAATAGCCATAAAAGCAGAGTATAATTTCATGTCCAGGGGGGTGAATAGGACTATGCCAAATTAAAAAATTAAATGTAAAATTAGATAGATATAAATAAAGATAACACTTAACAATCCCACAAAATAGAAATGAATAGAAACCTCAAATATACAAGTATTGACAGGTTGATATAGATGTTGTTCTAAGGACAACCTTACACCAAAAACCAATGGCTTATGGTAGGACAATCTAATTTCTAGAACGGTCTATGTATCAAAATCCCAAACTAATATAGAGGAGAATAAAAATAGCAAAGAAAATAAACTGAGCTATTACAACATTTCCACACTTGCATAAAAGAGATTACATCATTCTCCACAAAGGCTTAAAAATAAATTACAACATTCACACAAGCCACAATCAACCATCCACCAAAACACCAGAAATTATAATGGTTCACTTGTGTGTACACCAGCTGTTTAGAAAAATAGCCACAAAACTACTCTACTCCCAATATCCTCTCCCTCGGGATATTGGCTTCATTATGAAATAGGTTTTTCAAGGTTCACCTAAAACCTTCACAATTGTGTCTTTCAAGTGGGCTTACACAATTCAAAAACCCCACACTCTGAGATTTTTTGGATCACCTCAGACAAACCAAAATAGAGATTTTTCTAGCACAACCTCAAAAACCAAAGAGATATTTATAAAATTGTAAATATACTTATCTAGATATTATCCTTTGATGAAGCCCGGTAGAACCAATTCGAAGTAGATGTTCAACATAGATATTCAATGTTGACACTCACTTATGAAAGGGTTTTAAATATTTTTTAGATTAAATCACTTTGGGCTAGCTTGATTTGATTTTGATTCCAAGAAAGGAGAAAACTTAAATCCCTTCTTCAAATAAGATTGGAATATAGAACTCAAAATCAAATGTAAAAAGCTAAATTAAAGAGAATATTAAATGAGCACTAAATAGCTTAAGAATATCAAAAACTTAACTCTCAGAGTGGTGTCTTGATTTTTCTTGAATGACTTATCAAACTCTGAAAATCATGCTCTATTTCTAGGTGAAAAAACTGTTAACTCGACTGGCTCAGAGGAAAGCTCGACTGGTCAAAGGACCAACAAACTTTTAAATTTTTTTGGGCACGATAAGATAAGATAGGTCCATGGCTGTCGAGTGGCTGGCACGACCGGTCGAGTGGCTGGCACGACCGGTCGAGTGGCCTGCATGACCGGTCGAGCCATGCACTCGACTGGTCAAGTGGGACCCTGAAAGGTTACTGGACTTTGAGTCGAGCCTGCTCGACTGATCAAGGATTCAACAGAAATTCTAAAAAATCCATAACAAACCTTGGATTGGTCGAGAAAATTCTTAGATTGGTTGAGCCAGTACTTAGACTAGTAGAACATAAGCCAGGACTAGTCGAGAAAAAGTCTACAAAATTACATCATGACCTAAGGTAAGAATGTAATCAATATGACCTAACCTATGGTCAATCTGGTGTCATTCATACCTTATAGGTGAAACTTGAACATTGAAACATCATTCGCTTTGGTTGATAGTTTATCTTGAAGTACTTGAAGCTTGTCATTATATTTTCGAAGATGTGCTTGAGGTAGTGACCTTGTAACTTTGAGTTCCAACTTAAGAAGATTACTTGAGCTTTGAATTCCAAAGTAAAGCACATTGTCTTGATATAGTTAAAGCTTGAAAACTTGATCTACCACTTGATGCAGTACTTGAATCTCTTATTCTTGTACTTAAAGTTCTTGATGTAAAGACTCTTGCTCTTGTACTTGAATGTAGGTAAGGATGATGTAAAATTGAGTTACACAAGATACATATTCCAAGAGGTTTTAGCACTACAAAATTTGACAAATCTAGGAGCTAGATAAGATAGCATTCTCAATCTCCCCCTTTGTTAAATTTGTGACAAAACACAATACATTAAAATAAGCATAATACGCACAATAAAGAATCATGCACCACCAATTAAGGAACCAAATAGTGAACCAAATACTCCCCCTCAATATATTACTCCATTGAATTCAAGAGGAAGAAAATTTGTTATACTTCTCTTCTCTACTCTTCCTCCACGTATCTTCTCCACTCCACATTTCCACATTTTATAAAATTCATAATCCAATATCATTATGAAACAGGCATGAAATAGACATTATCAACACAAATTCTCTCCTTTTTTGTCACAAAATGACAAAGGAAAGAACTTATAAATGAAGATGGAAGTAAATAAATATGGAAGTAAAGAAAAGAGCAATGAGTAATGAGAGAAGAAGGAAGTTCAGAATAACATAAATATGGGCAAGATAACCGGTTAAACATGTCCAAATACTAAGAAAACATGTCCATGCAAATAAAAACAAGAGAAATTCAAGTATAAAAGTTATTACATATCAAATATTCAAATACTGTTCGAACCAGAAGGAGCAGGTATGGATGAATCAATTTGATGAAGTCTCTTATTAATGCGCCTCAAATATTTGTGCATATATTTAAATTGCTTTTCTTGGGACATATACATACCTTCAACCTTCTCCTTAAGAGAGCGCAGTCATGCATCAAAATCAGAAGGCTGATAATTAGGATCAGCCACAGAGTCAGATTCAATCTCATCGAAAATGTCATCCATATTGATATCATCTCGAGCAAATCATCCTCCTCTTTAGTTGCTTCTGCTACTCCACCAGCACCTACATCAACTTGGCCTGGAGCTAATCTCAAATTCATCTTATTTATGTTTGAGTTGTTGAATGGTAGATGGTTAATGGTAGCCTCTCTAACAGGCATAGCCACTAAACTATGGGTGGCTAAAACAGTCATAAGATAAGCAAAGGGTATGTCACTATGACCTGGATGGAGACGGAACTAAATCATGATATAATAGATAAGAGAAGGAAGACACACGGAGACTCCAGTAATAATAGAATGAATAATATGAGCCATGAATGTAATAAGCTCAGTTTTGTAACCAGATCGAGGGTAGACATTTGAAATAAAAATCCATTGGAGAACCCTGTATTTGGGTAACATAAACTTGGAAGTGAGTGCATTCTCAGTACTCTATTCTGCATCCATATTACATAAAACACGAGGGAGCATTCTCTTCTCAAATTCAATCAGTTTTGCAACAAGTATATGAATGAGAATACCGTCATCATTGATAGGTAGATCCATTAACCCATAAATAAGATGACGGTCCACATCAATTGGACCTTTGGTTGTAATTGTAAACGTCAGATTCTCAGAAGAGAGGTCACTAATGTAAGCATACATAACCTGCGCAATGAAGAGGTATGTCGGTCCGCCCCAATGTAGAATGTTATCCCATCGTATAGACTGAAGGAAAGGAACAACACTAAATGGTGCCAAATGATCAGGATTAACAGTCCGTTCAACTATCACATTGTGCAAACGAATATCCCGCACATACTCGGGATCATCCTCGGGTGACCGAAGATGGCGCGCCATGATAGAAGTGGAACGAGAAGAAGAGGGACCACGAGATCCTTTCTTCTTATTTCTACCCTCAATTGCAATAAAGAAATCAAGGAATACAAAGAATGTAAAAGAGGTAAGAAGGGTTTCTAGTAGATCTGATTTTTTGGTAGAAAACCTCCAAAACAATCATAAAGCATGAAATAAACCACATAAATGAAGAAAATGAAGTGCAAAGGACTTAAATCTATAAGAAAAATAAAAAATAATGCACTAACCAAGCAATAATCGAAGATGGGTTCGACCGGTCGAGGTAGGGCATGTTGGAGAAGAAGACCCAAATGAAGAAAAAGAAGATTTTCCCCAAATAAATGGCCAAACTCGTGATTCACGATAGGTCGAGTACATACTCGACAGGTCGTGCCACGACTGGTCGAGTATGTACTCGACTGGTCGTGCACCTCACAAAATATGCAAATTTGTATAAATTTTGAATTCTAAAATTTTTAAAATAATATACATATACACTATGATACAAATAGACCTAAATCATTAGTTTGTATTGCACATACCAAGATCAAATTTTAGTCTTGCAAACCTGCTTTTATCAAGCGATTTTGTGAATATGTCAGTAAGTTGATTCTCGGTCTAAATATATTCCAATGAAATTATCTTGTCTTCCACTAATTCACGAATATAGTGATATCTAATGTCAATATGCTTGGTTCGTGAATGCTAAATTAGATTTTTAGAAATATTAATTGTGCTTGAATTATCATAGTATAAAACCATAGTTTCTTTTGCAAGTCCATAATCGCTTAGCATTCTCTTCATCCACACAAGCTGAGTACATGCATTACCTGCAGTAATATATTTAGCCTCAGCTTTGGAGAGTGATACAGAACTTTATTTCTTACTTAGCCAAGAAACCAAACAATTCCCAACATAGAAAAACCACCGGTGGTTGATTTACAATCATCAGTGTTACCAGCCCAATCAACATCCGTGTAACCAGCTAATCGTAAACTAGTATCAAGTGGATACCAGAGACCAAGATTAACTGAACTAGTGACATATCGCAAAATGCACTTAACAATTATCAGATGTGACTCTTTAGGGTCTGACTGATATCTAGCACAAATTCCTATGCTAAATATAATATTAGGTTGGCTCGCAGTTAAATAAAGTAAACTACATATCATATTGTGATATGTCACACCCTGAAAATCGGGGGTCGTGTATAAACTCAACTCCCGAGTTCCAGACCGTCACTTATGCAACAAAAATGGTTATGATTCAATGTTGTCTGATTTAAAGCATTCACATGAGTAAAAGTATACCAAAACTGCAATTCATACTTCAGATCCAGTGATAAAAGCAAGCGGAAGACTAAACAATATATATATCACTGTATGGAAAAATAACGTAATCTCAACTGTCTCCAAAGTATGACTACATCTCTGAGTCTCATATACATGTAAATAGACAAAAGAATAAGTTCAAAATAGTCCCACTGAAGTCCCCCTCGATCCAAGTCACCTACGGGAAGCCGTCGTGATACTGCATATACGAGAACTCATCCTGGTCCTCGTCAATCTCCGGCTCCACCTCCTGGATCTCGTCGTCACCTGCAACTACAACAGGGTCTGGTGGGTGTTGCGAACACCATCCCGTAACGTGGGAATGAGTGATCAACTCAGTGAAATCATAGAGCAAAGATTAGCATGTTCACAATTCAATCACGCGATAATAGTAAAGCAGTAAATCAGACAATTCTAATACTGTTGTTAATGCAAGATGATATGACGTGATGTATGCCCTCACCGACGATCACCCTCATACGGCAACATCTTATGACCGCGGCATGCCACACTCCCTAGAGTGCTCCACATCTTCCAGGCACATGCAATGCTATGGTGATATGATTACCAAGTTGTTATTAGTCCATTCAAACAGCAGGATTGGGAAACTAAGGTACTTCCCTTGTATCAATCCCAACACGGATCCTGTCTAGGGTCGTCACTCCTAGTAATCTCATACGATGTACATTTCGTAGGTCACTGCAAGGGCTGCCAGGGCTGTTGCTCGCACTCGTTGCACCGCTCCCCCATCACCTTATCAATACAGGCCTACTGTACTCTACTGCACGGAAGGGTCGTCGCCTCCCGTGAACTCAGAATACGCTCGCGGTCACTACAAAGGGCTCATCGCCTGATCAGTGTAGGCCGACAGCTAGAATATAGTGTCCCATACCACCATAATCTGCTCACGAGTCAAGGAGTTCACTGGTCACTACGGGGAGGTTTGTGGCCCCAGCGTAGGCCGACAGCTCGACCACGGTGTCCCATACCACCATGCCCGGCTCATGAGTCTTCGTGGATCAAGGTACCATGGTTAATAGGGTTTACAATGGTAAGTTCAGTACCCTAGGTTCAAGCAGTTATGATACATACAAGGTGAACAAACATCGGCCAGTCGGGTTACTTGACGGGCTCGACTAGCGCGATCGCATCTCGAATTGAACGACATGAAGTGCGTAAAACACTTCGCGTGGCCTAACCACTGCCGCCAACTCTCAACACGAATCACATTCATCGACACGTCGTTCGTGGCTATGACCAGTCAGCCACGAATTCGCTCGGTTACCGACTGCCTGGACTAAGTCAAGTCCCACACATCTATGGAATTACTATAAAAAGGTATTGGAATTGAAATACATCATGTGAGCATGTTAGCACATGTTATAACATTCAACTTAAGCAAATCTTCAAGGCATACTTCCCATGCATATTCAACTTAAGCAAATCCTCAAGCACATACATTCCATGCATGTAATGAAATCATGCATTTTGTCAACATGTAGAAAATCATTTAGGTCAGCATAATAATTAAAAAATCAATCACAAACTATCAAATAACATCATTTAATTCAATACATACTAATACAAGCATTTATACAAACACATACACTACACACTTAAGTCTACATATAGTATGTCGACCCAAAGTGCGCAACTAGGCGAATCTCTTCGCCAAACTAATTATGCACGCATTCCTAACTTCCTAATGCGACAACAAACCATGTCAATCACATCAGCAAAATATGAATGTAAACAGTACTTCCTACAAATGACTAAAATGCCCTAAATCTCATATTCTTCGTTAGCTTACGAAACGGGAAACGGAGAGCATTTTGTACATGTCAAACGGCGATGCCGTCAAGAATCTACTATTAAACGACATTGAAAGCGTTGGGAACCGTCAATCAAAGCGTCTAAAATCCTCACCTAGTGTCTTGTAGACTCGGGAATTGAAGCGGAGCGTATATGCTTCGTCTACGGCGAGTAAGGAGCCTAATACATAAGATCCATAAGCTACATCGCTATGGAAACAAGGAAAACTCAAATCAACAACTATTTAGGGTTTTTACTTACCTAGGATCGCGGTGGAATCGCCGGGAAAGCGGTAGAGGAGTGTTGCTTAAGCACGTGCAACACGTAGCACAAGTGGCAGGAAGAACTCTCCCACTCTCTCACAATCTCTCACTCTTTTTCTCTCTCCCAAGCTAGGGCTTCTCTCAAATTCGGATGGGAGAGAGGAGTGAGGGTTTCAACCCCTTTTATAGCCTAAAACATGCCCAAAATAGGCTTGGGAACAATGTTTACTTGGTGCCTAACCAAATCGGGGCCGTTTCGGTCCAAAAGGGCATTTCTGGAGGTCCCCAGGCCAAATGCGGTCGGACTTAAGCTCATGCATACTGGATCTAGCACACATCCAGTTTTCAGACCGGTTGGGTTCCCAGATCGCACGTGGCGGCCCAGTTTTAGTTTAACGGTCACCGCACCAAGATCAGGCCTATAAGTCTCGTGATATATAATAGATATTTTTCCTGATCCAAGGGTGTAATTTGGCTGTATTCTGATGGTCAGAACGATCAATACTGATGCGTCAAATTGTGTGCCAGATTTGAATTTCAAATTCCAATTCCATCCCTATTCTCACTCTCTTCGGTCCGGGCTCAATGAAATAGCCTGTGATTATCAGTTTGACTTGATTTTTGGAATGAGTGTCAAGTCCAGCTAGACGGTTCTAACGGTCTAAGATAGGAGGTATCGGACTTTCAACGTGCGGTCTAGATCCAATACAAAGATTCAAAGTGGTCCAGAGAACAAACCGGTTTAGAGTTTGATCCGAGGCTTTAGAGCATTATAGCACCCTTGGTTCCACTCGCTTCGGGCCTTGTAGAACGTATTTAAAGTGATCAGGGACCATTTCCCAGCTATTCTAACGTTGCACTAGCTAACCTAGTCATATTTTCTAAAGGAATGAATTCTACGCAATTTCGGGTCGAGTTGGTACTCGAGCCCAAGTATGGATTTTTCACGGGCGTTACATGATATAACTTAGGATCCACACTCTTACCTGTTCCTTAGAGAGTTTTAGAGTAGTAATCATTGGAATATCAAAATTTTTCCTACTCTTAAATTCAAACTTTTTAACTAAGTTCAGTGCATATTTAGTTTGAGAGATAAAGAAACCATCAGGGAGCTGTTTGACCTGCAACCCTAAGAAATAGTTTAGTTCTCCAAACATGCTCATTTCAAATTTTGATTTCATAAGATCTGCAAATTCAACAGTCATGTTAGTACAAGTAGATCCATAGATAATGTCATCAACATAGATTTGAACTATTAATATGTGATCATTATGTTTCTTTACAAATAATATTTTATTAACACTTCCCTCCCATTAAAAAGTTATGACTTAGTAGAAACTTAGTCAACTTTTCATACCATGCCCTGGGAGCTTGTTTCAAACCATAGAGTGCCTTTTTCAGGAAATAGACATGATTAGCATGCTTAGGGTCTTCAAAACCCCTAGGTTATTCAACATACACTTATTCATGCAAACCGCCATTTAAGAATGCACTCTTTACATTCATTTGATATATTTTAAATTTTTTAAAGCATGTAATGGATATAAATAGTTTGATTGATTCAAGACGAACTACTGGGGCAAAGGTCTCTTCATAATCAATGCCTTCAAATTGAGTGTACCCTTGTACAACCAGCCTAGCCTTATTTCTAATAATATTACCAAGTTCATCAGACTTATTTTTAAAATTTTATTTTTTTCTAATAATGTGTTTATCTTTTGGTCTTGGAACTAAGTACTAAACATCATTTCTAATAAACTGATTAAGCTCTTCTTATATTACTACAATTCAGTTTTCGTCAGCAAGGGCTTCTTTTACGTTAGTCGGTTCTATCTGAAATATAAAGCACACGTAGTTGCACATATCTTCAAATTATTTATGAGTGTGCAAACTAATGAGAGGGTTTCTAAGGATTTGATTAGATGGATAGTCTTTAACTGTCCATAGTTTAGTGTTATTTTGACTAGATGAAGAGTCTGGTTTATCAAGAAAAAGAACTTCATTAGTTTTTGAACTTGAGACAGGTGTATTCAAATGATCATCTATAACCACATTAATGGAATCTTGAATTACACTAGTCCTCTTCTTAAGAGCCTGATATGCTCAATTATTTAGAGCATACCCTAAAAATATTCCTTCATCACTTTTGGTGTCAAATTTATCCAGATTTTCTCAGTCACGTAAGATGTAGCACTTGCTGCCGAAAACTTGAAAGTATTTGATAGTAGGCTTCTTATCAAACCACATTTCATAAGCGGTTTTACTATTTGATTTTCTAGTGTATACGTGGTTAATTATATAACAAGCAGTATTTACCACCTCAGTCCTAAGATTTTTAGGAAGCTTCATACTATTTAGCATAACATTTGTCATTTCTTAAAGCATTCTATTTTTTCTTTTCACTACACCATTTTTTTGTGGTGTTTTAGGCATAGAAAATTCATGTGATATTCCCTAATCATTGTAAAATTTCTCGAAACTACTATTTTCAAACTCAGAAGCATGATCATTACGAATCTTAGTGACTTGGGATTTTTTTTCAGTTTGGATACGTTTAAGTACCCTTTTTACTTCATTAAGAGTTTCTGATTTCTCTCTCAAGAACAGTACCCAAGTATATCTGGTAAAGTCATCTACTATCATAAGAATATACTTCTTGTTACCTTGACTCTCTGTTCTAGTTAGTCCAATAAGATCCATGTGGAGAAGTTCGAGTGGTTTAGATGTGGCATTGGAGTTAACCTTTTTATGAGTACTCCTGGTTCGTTTACCAATTAGGCATTCCCCACATATTTTATCTACTTTCTTTACGTTCTTACCAACTCTTTTTTGCTCAATCTATACAATTTGTGGTAGTGTAAATGTCCGAGGCGTTTATGCCATAATTCGATTTCATCAGTATGGACCATGTAGCATGATAGATTAGATGAGCTTGAATCACTAACAATGTGGCAGTTCTTAGAAGTTCTGTGACCAGTTAATATTATAGAACCATTTTTATTTAAAATTTCACACCCATGTTTAGTGAATTCTACACTATGATTATTATCACATATTTGAGAGATGCTTAATAGATTATATTATAAACCTTCTACATATAAAACATTCTCAAATAAAGGAAGGTTAAAGAGTTGAACCGTATCTTGGCTAACAATTTTGCAGTTGCTACCATCATCAAATGTGACTGAACCATCAGTCATGTCTTTAAGACTGGTGAACAAACCTGTGTCACCTGTCATATGTCTGGAGCAACCACTATCTAGGTACCACTTTGAATGGCTCGAAGCTTTAAAAGAGGTGTGGGCAACCAAACAAGTAACCTTAGGGATCCATTTCATTACAGTTTTGGGTTAGGAGTGTAGTTAGTCTTCTTATGTTTGTAGTTGTTATAAGACCTACCCACTGAGTTAGATTCTAAGAGCTCCTCAAGTAAATCAACAATTTTTTCAGCCAAAGGGTTACGATTCTGATTTCTATAGTTGATATGATTGCTTTTAGGATTAAAAGTCTGAAAAGTTTTAGATTTTTTAGAATAATTTTGATTTAGCCTTTTCCCTTTTGAGGTAGATGTAAGATCCAATCCTAATTGATATATGTTCATGCATGTGTGTGTGTAACATCCCGAAAATCAGGGGTCGAGCAAAAACCCAACTCCCGAGTTCCAAAATGTTATTTATGCAACATAGATATGTATGATTGAACGTTGCCTGTGATAATGTATTAAACATGAGTGAGATTAAGCTAAAATAACATATCACGCTCCAAAGACGGTTAAATTTACAAGCGGAAGACTGTGTTAGTATGTATAACATATATAAACTGTTGTATGTCTCCAGAGTGTGAATATGTTACCAGGTTATATACATACATGTATACTCCAAAAGTAAACCAAAAGGATATACATGAGTGTTCTAAAAATATAAAATGACAAGTGTCAAGGTATCTAATCAACTTCCCCGTAATCCTGTCAATCAGAACACGCATAAAGGAGGGATCCTCCTCATCATCATCAAGTCCGGCTCCGCCTCGCAGGCCGCGCCATCACCTGCAATCACAAAAGGGTCTGGTGGGTGTCCGAAAACACCATCCCGTAACGTGGGAGTGAGTAGCTAACTCAGTGGAATAATAGAGCAAGGATTAACATGTTCTCAAATCAATCATGCGATAATAGTAAAGCAGTAAATCAAACAATCCTAAAACTGTTGTTAATGTAATATGACATGACGTGATGTATGCCCTCACCGACGATCTCCCTCATAAGGCACCATCTTACGACCGCGGCATGCCACACTCCCTAAAGTGCTCCACATCTTCCAGGCACATGCAATGTAATGGTGATATGATTTCTGAGTTGTTATTAGTCCATTTAAACAGCAGGATTGGGAAACTAAGGTACCTTCCTTATATCAATCCCAACACAGATCCTGTCTAGGGTCGTCACTCCTAGTAATCTCATACGATGTATATTTTGTAGGTCGCTGCAAGGGCTACCAGGGCTGTTGCATGCACTCGTTGCTCCGCTCCCCCATCACCTTATCAATACAGGCCTACTGTACTCTACTGCTACTGAAGGGTCGTCGCCTCCCGTAGACTCAGAATACGCTCGCGGTCACTACAAAGGACTCGTCGCCTGATCAGTGTAGGCCGACAGAAAGAATATAGTGTCCCATACCACCATAATCTGCTCACAAGACTAGGTGCTCACTGGTCACTATGGGGAGGTTTGTGGCCCCAGCGTATGCCGACAGCTCGACCACGGTGTCCCATACCACCATGCCCGGCTCATGAGTCTTCGTGGATCAAGGTACCATGGTTAACAGGGTTTACAATGGTAAGTTCAGTACCCTAGGTTCAAGCAGTTATGACTCATGCAGGGTGAACATAAAATGGTCAGTCGGGTTACTTGAGGGCTCGACTAGCACTATCGCATCTCAAGTTGAACGACATAAAGTGCATAAAATACTTCGTGTGGCCTAACCACTACCGACAACTCTAAAACACGGCTCGTGTTCATCGACGCGTCGTTCGTGGCAAAGATAAGCCAACCACGAATTCGCTCGGTTACTGACTGCCTGGACTAAGTATACTCCCAAACACATGAGAAATCACATCAGCAAAGCATGTGAAAGTATTGGAAATGAAATACAACCATATGAGCATGTTAACACATGTTGTAACATACAACTTAAGCAAATCACCTGATACATGCCTTTCACACATATAATGAAATTATGCATATCGCCAACATATAGGAAATCATTTCCATCAGCAAATTAATTGAGAATTCAATCTCAAACTAAATCATAATGAAATCACCAAGCACATGTTATAACATACACCTTACGTGAATCATCAAGTGTAACGCCCGTGAAAAATCCATACTTGGGCTCGAGTACCAACTCGACCCGAATTTGCGTAGAATTCATTCCTTTGGAAAATTTGACTAGGTTAGCTAGTGCAACGTTAGAATAGCTGGGAAATGGTCCCTGATCACTTTAAATACGTTCTACAAGGCCCGAAGCGAGTGGAACTAAGGGTGCTATAATGCTCTAAAGCCTCGGATCAAACTCTAAGCCGGTTTGTTCTCTGGACCACTTTGAATCTTTGTATTGGATCTAGACCGCACGTTGAAAGTCCGATACCTCCTATCTTAGACCGTTAGGACCGTCTAGCTGGGCTTGACACTCATTCCAAAAATCAAGTCAAACCGATGATCACAGGCTATTTCATTGAGCCCGGACCGAAGAGAGTGTGAATAGGGACATAGTTGGAATTTCAAATTCAAATCTGGCACACAAATTTGACGCATCAGTATTAAGCATTCTGACCGTCAGAATACAGCCAAATTACACCCTTGGATCAGGAAAAATATCTATTATATATCACGGGACTTATAGGCCTGATCTTGATGCGGTGACCGTTAAACTGAAACTGGGCCGCCACGTGCGATCTGGGAACCCAACCGGTCTGAAAACTGGATGTATGCTAGATCTAGTATGCATGAGCTTAAGTCCGACCGCACTTGGCCTGGGGACCTCCAGAAATGCCCTTTTGGACCGAAACGGCCCCGATTTGGTTAGGCACCAAGTAAACATTGTTCCCAAGCCTATTTTGGGAATGTTTTAGGCTATAAAAGGGGTTGAAACCCTCACTCCTCTCTCCCATCCGAATTTGAGAGAAGCCCTAGCTTGGGAGAGAGAAAAAGAGTGAGAGATTGTGAGAGAGTGGGAGAGTTCTTCCCGCCACTTGTGCTACGTGTTGCACATGCTTAAGCGACACTCCTCTACCGCTTTCCCGGCGATTCCACCGCAATCCTAGGTAAGTAAAAACCCTTAATAGTTGGTGATTTGAGTTTTTCTTGTTTCCATGGCGATGTAGCTTATGGATCTTATGTATTAGGCTCCTTACTCGCCGTAGACGAAGCATATACACTCCGCTTCAATTCCCGAGTCTACAAGACACTAGGTGAGGATTTTAGACGCTTGGATTGACGGTTCCCAATGCTTTCAATGTCGTTTAATAGTAGATTCTTGACGGCATCGCCGTTTGACATGTACAAAATGCTCTCCGTTTCCCGTTTCGTAAGCTAACGAAGAATATGAGATTTAGGGCATTTTAGTCATTTGTAGGAAGTACTGTTTGCATTCATATTTTGCTGATGTGATTGACATGGTTTGTTGTCGCATTAGGGAGTTAGGAATGCGTGCATAATTAGTTTGGCGAAGAGATTCGCCTAGTTGCACACTTTGGGTCGACATGCTATATGTAGACCTAAGTGTGTAGTGCATGTGTTTGTATAAATGCTTGTATTAGTATGTATTGAATTAAATGATGTTATTTGATACTTTGTGATTGATTTTTCAATTATTATGCCGACCTAAATGATTTTCTACATGTTGACAAAATGCATGATTTCATTACATGCATGGAATGTATGTGCTTGAGGATTTGCTTAAGTTGAATATGCATGGGAAGTATGCCTTGAAGATTTGCTTAAGTTGAATGTTATAACATGTGCTAACATGCTCACATGATGTATTTCAATTCCAATACTTTTATAGTGATTCCATAGATGTGTGGGACTTGACTTAGTCCAGGCAGTCGGTAACCGAGTAAATTCGTGGCTGATTGGTCATAGCCACGAACGACGCGTAGATGAATGTGATTCGTGTTGAGAGTTGGCGGCAGTGGTTAGGCCACGCGAAGTGTTTTACGCACTTCATGTCGTTCAATTCGAGATGCGATCGCGCTAGTCGAGCCCGTCAAGTAACCCGACTGGCCGATGTTTGTTCACCTTGTATGAATCATAACTGCTTGAACCTAGGGTACTGAACTTACCATTGTAAACCCTATTAACCGTGGTACCTTGATCCACGAAGACTCATGAGCCGGGCATGGTGGTATGGGACACCGTGGTCGAGCTGTCGGCCTACGCTGGGGCCACAAACCTCCCCGTAGTGACCAGTGAGCACCTAGACTCGTGAGCAGATTATGGTGGTATGGGACACTATATTCTAGCTGTCGGCCTACACTGATCAGGCGACGAGCCCTTTGTAGTGACCGCGAGCGTATTCTGAGTTCACGGGAGGCGACGACCCTTCCGTGCAGTAGAGTACAGTAGGCCTGTATTGATAAGGTGATGGGGGAGCGGTGCAACGAGTGCGAGCAACAGCCCTGGCAGCCCTTGCAGTGACCTACGAAATGTACATCGTATGAGATTACTAGGAGTGACGACCCTAGACAGGATCCGTGTTGGGATTGATACAAGGGAGGTACCTTAGTTTCTCAATCCTGCTGTTTGAATGGACTAATAATAACTTGGTAATCATATCACCATAGCATTGCATGTGCCTGGAAGATGTGGAGCACTCTAGGGAGTGTGGCATGCCGCGGTCGTAAGATGTTGCCGTATGAGGGTGATCGTCGGTGAGGGCATACATCACGTCATATCATCTTGCATTAACAACAGTATTAGGACTTGTCTGATTTACTGCTTTACTATTATCGCGTGACTGAATTGTGAACATGCTAATCTTTGCTCTATGATTCCACTGAGTTGATCACTCATTCCCACGTTACGGGATGGTGTTTGCAACACCCACCAGACCCTGTTGTAGTTGCAGGTGACGATGAGATCCAGGAGGTGGAGCTAGATGATGACGAGGACCAGGATGAGTTCTCGTATATGCAGTATCATGACGGCTTTCCGTAGGTGACCTGGATCGAGGGGACATCAGTGGGACTTTTATTTTTGAACATTATTCTTTTGTTATGTACATGTATATGAGACTCAGAGATGTAGTCATACTTTGGAGACAGTTGAGATTACTTTGTTTTTCCATACAGTGATATATATCTTGTTTAGTCTTCCGCTTGCTTTTATCACTGGATCTGAAGTATGAATTGCAGTTTTGGTATACTTTTACTCATGTGAATGCTTTAAATCAGACAACATTGAATCATAACCATTTTTGTTGCATAAGTGACGGTCTGGAACTCGGGAGTTGAGTTTATACACGACCCCCGATTTTCAGGGTGTTACAAGTTGGTATCAGAGCATGAATGAGAGTATACTGGGCCTGGGTTATGGTCTTGCGACGTACGCTGTCGCTTCCTTTGACTTAGGTGGGTGCGAGAAGGGTCTAGAAACACTTCTAGGATCACAGATTCGCCGATAGGCGAAGTCTATAAGGATCGATCGCAAGATCGAGTCTGTAACGTATCTCGGGTCGCGTAAAGCGACCCGAATCACCTCTAAGCTGTAGGAAGTCGGGTGGAGACGTCCTATGAGCGGTTTTAAACCGCAAAAGTGAATCCATGGGCCGTGGAATGACCACGACTCTAGTAATCAATCGCCAGGGCTTAAAAACCCCGTTTTGCCAAAAATTCTCAAAATTCCTTCTCTAAACACTTCAACCTTCAGTTCTTTTGTATCCATTTCATGTTAGGCATCAAACCTAATGTGAAAATAACACAAATTAGTACATTCACCAGATTTTACAGTGAATAGTAAAATTTCATGAAAAATGGCCATAAGGCCATTCTAACTTCACTTTCTTTAGCAACTAAGGAGCTAGAAAGATGTACTGGATCCTTCTACCCCAAATTCATATGCTGCATCATATGGTTTGGTATTCGGAATTGCGATGTGGACCCGGAAAGCCCCAAAAACATGTTTGGGCCCATAGGGACCAAAATACTATGAACTAAGGGGTGGGACTAGACTTTTTGGGACCCTGGGACCATGGGGGACCAGACCCATGGGGTCCCGCTGGCCAACCTGGAGGTTGGCCGGCGATGGCATCGCCGGCCGGGCGATGCATCGCCGGCCGGCCATCTCCGATGGTGCTGCCCTTTGGGCGCACCCACTTAAATGCCTCCCACAACACCCCTAGGTACCTCCCATCCCACGAAAACCCCTAAAACACCCCTCTCCTTCACAAACAGCCCCCTTGCATGCCCTATCTTCGATTTTCAGCGCTCCATTCCAAATCCCGGCGACCCAAACCCCTCCTAATCCCTTCCTTGGCCAAAACCGACCACCACCCATTGATTATTGGGTGTTGGCAGCCCCTTTCCTTGAAGATTTTCCCATTTGGAGCTCCAAAATCCCCCAAATAGTGTCGAAATCGTGAGCAGCTCCATTCCATCTTTTTGTTCTTATTTTTCCCTGAAACTACAGCCTTGGGAAGCTTGAAGCATCCCTCTACGACGCCTAGATTTCCTTTTGTCAGATTGGGCAGCCATTTCTCCGCATTTTCGGCGTTTCCCATGGCTTTCGTGGAAGCTATTTTGGGTCTTTTGTCACTCTCATCCATCCTGTCTTTGATGGGTAAGAGGAAAACTGCAACAGACGAGGCTGGGCCGAGCCGCCCTGCTCGATTGAGAAGACCGCGGGGTGGTGCCGCAAGTTCAAGCGCCGCCGCAGGTCCAGCTGCAGTCCTGGAGTGCCGTACGAAGCGGGATTTGGATCCCCATGCACACCTTGGACGAACCATCCTATCAGAGATGCCTCATGGTGAATACACTGATCGTAGAGTGTTATTTGAGGCGGACGTAGATGGGCGATTGTTCGGCGAATATCTGTTGTTCGAACGCATTGAAGCTGCGCACTGGGGACCGATCTTTGAAGCTCGCGCTCGTGCTAATGTGAGCACTGTTCGTGCCTTCTATGCTAGCATCCAGAGTCCTACCTTGGAGCCCTTGCAGTTCAAAATCCCTTTTGGTAGAGATCGGATGGCTACGATCGACGTCCAGTTGGTTGCGCGACTTCTCAACGTGCCTCTAGGTGATGTACATCCAAGTGAGAAAAATTTGAGGACTAGACGTGAACGAGATCGCCGCACCAGGTTTCTGTGCGGTAAGTTGGTTCCATGGCAGCCTAATAATAGCCTCAAGGCGACGTACATGTCTGAGGATTTGCGTCTGCTGCATCACATCTGCACGTTCAATGTTTATCCTAGGTCGACGAACCGCATTGAATGTACACGTCTTATGGTCGATTTCTTATTTCTGGTGGCTCAGGGAGAGAACGTATGTATGGCCACTTTCATCTTACGGCAGATAGTTCTCATAGCCAGGTCGAGAAGAACATCCGAATCCCTTCCCTTTGGCCGACTCATTTGCAGAATTGCGCTTGAGTTTGCCTATAGACTGGGACCCGAGTTGCCGGTATCGATTCACACCATCGATGAGTCGACGATGGTTAAGATGAAGATTGGGTCGCAATATCGTGAAAATCAACTTGAAAGGGATAGTGGGGACGACTTTGATGAAGAGGAAGATCAAAGCGAAGGAGAACCTAGTGCAGAAGCTCAGGAAGAGACTCAGGAAGAAGCAGAAGAGGAGGCTCAGGATACTGATGAGAGTCCTCCTCCTTCTGCGCAGACTACTATTGACGATCGCATTGCTCGGATGGAGGAGAGTCAGACCGCTTTGCGAAGGGAAGTCCAAGAACTTCGAGCAGAGGTCGCTGATGCCAAGGCCGTTACGAAGAAGAAATTTGGCAAGGTGACTCGCACCTTGAAGGCAATCCTGTGTTGCTTACAGGATAAGGGTGCTCCTCCTCCGTCGCCAGACTCCGACTAGCAACGCGATCTTTGTTGTTGTTATGAGTAGTTAGCTATTTTCTGTTTCATGTGTGTAAAGCCTATTAGGGCTAGTGCTTTGCTTTTGTCGCTGTTGCTTAACTGTCTTAATTTCCATGTCATTCTAGTCATGATGCTTGTAAGGATATATCCCTTGTATTGTGACAATTTTGATTAATTGAAGTGCATGGAATGCCTTGACTCTTTAGTGAATGATTGTGGTGTATTTGTGCAATTGAGACTGACAAGGTTGCGCCCTATTTTGAATATAGGGAATGCCACCTAAGACTACGAGGAGCGCGGTTCGGCTTTCATTGTTAGAGCAGATGGATCAGGCTCCTTCTCAGTCTGGTACTCGTCCGGACCCTGCTGTGGGCCCGATTCCTGAGACTGTTCGACCGTCTCAGCCTGCTACTGGTCCTACAGATGGACCACCGCCATTTACACCATCAGTTAGAGAGCCACAGCGCGCATCTACTTCCGCACCTCATCCGCCACAGCCTGCTCCACCACCTGATAGATTCGAGCAGATGATGGCTATGATGCTACAGCAGCAGCAGCTATTGACTACTATAGTCGGGACTTTAGCCCAGGGTGGGGGTGCGACTGCATCTACTCCGCCTGCACCACCTGCGCATCCAGCTGAGGATGCCTATGCTTACGCCCAGGATGAGGGCATAGCACTTCCTGCGCAGCCTGCTTTCCCTGCGGGAAACCCTGCCGACACTCGGGGCCTTCTGGAGCGATTTCAGCGCTTGCGGCCTCCTACTTTCACGGGTTCTCACAGACCCGAGGAGGCTGAGTTTTGGCTCGACCGAGTGTCGAAGATTCTGCGCATGTTGCACTGCACTGAGGCAGAGCAGGTAGAGCTGGCTACCTTCCAGTTTGAGAGAGAGGCCAGTATGTGGTGGGATAGTGTATTGCGGACTGTTACCGCAGACTTCGTGTGGACATGGGCAGCATTCGAGTTTCGCTTCCATGAGAAGTATTATCCTCAGACCTACAGACACGAGAGGGAGAATGAGTTTCTCCGTCTCAGGCAGGCAGCGATGACGGTCACCGAGTATGAGCATCGGTTCACAGAGTTGGGCAGGTACGTCCCGACGATTTTAGCTGATGAGCAGATGCGCATACGGCGCTTTTTGGAGGGCTTGCGACCGGATATTCGGTCGAAGATGTGCTGCATCAGTTTCTCCTCCTATGCGGAGTTGGTTCACATGTCCATGCGGGCAGAGCAGGACGTGGATCGACTTGCGCGATCACGAGGCCCGACTACTTCTAGGCCGCGACCGGAGTTGCCAGATAGGCCCTTCGCGGGCAAGAGGCCTCGCATTGATCCTCCTACCAGGACCACGGCGCCAGTAGGACCGTTTCGGCGCCCTGATCTATCATGCACATACTGTGGGAGGACGGGCCACCTAGCGCCGAGTTGCTTTGCGAGGATGCGGGACAGTGGGTTCTCGCCGCCGCAGAAGATTGATCGTGTACGTCCACAGGCGATATCAGCACCGCCTATACGGTCAGCTCCTGCGCAGTCCTCTTTCAGACCCACAGTATCGCAGATTCGACAGCCCCCACGGCCCTTGACACAGCGGCCGAACCGGCCACAGCAGGCTCGAGTTCATGCACTGACCGCTGAGGCAGCTACGACGCCGACTTTCCAGCATTCAGCCTTCGAGGTCACGGGCCATATCGGAGGTACTCCCGTTCTTGTCATGGTGGACACTGGTTCCACGATTTCCTTGATATCGCGTGCCGTAGTCAGACGTCTTGGGTTGCAGACTATCACTATGGATAGCGTGCGAGTCCTTGCAGCTCATGGAGACTATTCGGATGTCACCCAGATGTGTGAGGGTTGTTTACTTGATCTGGGAGGCAGGACGATGACTCTTGATTTGGTCGTCGATCCCTCGCTCGTATATCTCGACGTCATTCTTGGCATGGACTGGTTGACTGCAGCGAGAGCCGAGATTGACTGCGAGGCTCGTGTGGTGACGGTGTACGAGCCTGAGGGCACGCCTTTCACATTTTCAGTGCGGGTAAATCTTCCTTTCCGCATTCTTAGCTACGCCACCCTGTTGCACGACGCTGGTGCCCAGGTACTTGAGCAGACGCCGGTTGTTTCTGAGTTCGGGGATCTGTTCAGGAAGATCCCTGGTTTGCCGCCCCGACGTGAGATCGATTTCACTATCGATCTGATTCCTGGTTCTACACCCGTCTCACTGCCGACGTATCGCATGGCACCATGTGAGATGGAGGAGTTGAGGACGCAGATTGATGGTCTACTAGAGCTTGGCCTTATACGGCCTAGCGTATCTCCTTGGGGAGCACCGGTCTTGTTCGTGAAGAAGAAGGATGGTTCGCTGCGATTGTGTATTGATTATCGCAGGCTGAACCAACTCACAGTGAAGAACAAGTACCCTTTGCCCAGGATCGATGACTTATTTGATCAGTTGAGAGGAGCGCAGTACTTCTCGAAGATTGATCTTCAGTCAGGATATCATCAGTTGCGCGTCAGAGATGAGGACGTGCAGAAGACAGCGTTCAGGACCAGTTTTGGTCACTACGAGTTCCTCGTGATGTCGTTCGGTCTCACGAACGCACCGGCTGTGTTCATGGATCTGATGAACCGGGTACTACGGCCTTTCCTCTATCGATTCGTCGTTGTCTTCATCGACGACATTTTGGTATACTCTAGGAGTCGAGAGGAGCATGAGGAGCACTTGCGTTTGGTCCTTGATACGCTCAGACAGCATCAGTTGTTCGCACAGTATAAGAAGTGCGACTTCTGGAAGCAGGAGGTGAAGTTTCTGGGACACGTGGTGTCCAAGGATGGCATGGCAGTTGACCTGTCTAAGGTAGCTGCGGTGCAGGACTGGGAGCAGCCTGGTTCTGTCACTGAGGTGAGGAGTTTCTTGGGTCTCGCTGGCTACTATCGGCGCTTCATTCAGGATTTCTCGAAGATCGCGAGACCCTTATCTCAGTTGACACGGAAGGACGTGAAGTTCGCCTGGAATGATAAGGCGGAGTCAGCTTTTCAGGAGCTGAAGGACAGACTTACGTCCGCCCCTGTGCTAGTATTGCCAGAGCAAGGGGTTAAATACACTATATACACTGACGCGTCTAGCGTTGGTTTGGGTTGTGTCCTTATGCAGAGGGACAGGGTAATTTCGTATGCCTCGAGACAATTAAGGAAGCACGAGGAGAATTACCCTACACACGACCTGGAGTTGGCAGCCGTGATATTCGCACTGAGACTCTGGAGACATTACCTCTATGGAGAGGAGTTCGAGCTCTTTTGCGACCACAAGAGCCTCAAGTACATATTCACACAGCGGGACTTGAATATGAGGCAGCGGCGATGGATGGAGACGCTGAAGGACTTCAAGTTTGAAGTCTCTTACCATCCTGGGAAGGCGAACCTTGTGGCTGATGCGTTGAGCCGCAAGAAGGCGATAGAGTTTGCGGCTCCGCTGATGGTTGCCGAGTGGGATATGGTTGAGTTTTTGCGAGACTTTAAGCAGAAACTCACCGTAGAGGAGCCATTCGAGTTCATCGCACATGTTCAGGTGCGATCTCCGATCGATGACCGTGTCATCGAGGCGCAGAGGGACGACGCGCATCTTACTGAGCTTCGAGAGCAGGCCAGTGATGATGATGACGCCGACTGGCGAGTTGGCATGGATGGGGGTTTACGTTACCGTGGCCGCCTATGCGTTCCTGATGTCCCTGACTTGAGACGAGAGATTCTCGAGGCTGCGCATTCTACTAGACTCGCGATGCATCCTGGCAGCACGAAGATGTATCGTGACGTGAAGAGGACGTACTGGTGGGAAGGTATGAAGACCCACATTGCTGAGTTCGTGTCCCGTTGTCTCACTTGTCAACAGGTGAAGGCAGAGCATCGCCGACCACCTGGACTTTTGCAGCCTATGCCGATTGCAGAGTGGAAGTGGGATTTCATTTCCATGGACTTCATTTCTGGGTTGCCAAAGACGAGGAAGGGGCATGATTCTATTTGGGTGATCGTCGACCGATTGACGAAGTCGGCGCACTTCCTACCGATCAGAGTTACGAACTCTGCAGACGAGCTGGCTAGATTGTATATTAGAGAGATCGTGCGTCTGCATGGAGTTCCGTTGGAGATCGTGTCGGACAGAGACACGCGGTTCACTTCTATTTTCTGGACTCGCATTCAGGAGGCTATGGGTGTGAAGTTGAAGTTCAGTACTGCCTTCCACCCACAGACGGACGGACAGACAGAGCGAGTGAACCAGATCCTGGAGGACATGTTGCGAGCTTGCGCATTGGACTTCAAGGACAGTTGGGATGACTGTCTTGCATATGCGGAGTTTGCATACAACAATAGCTTCCAGGCGAGTATCGGCATGGCACCTTATGAGGCGCTGTATGGGCGACCTTGTCGCGCACCGCATTGCTGGTTAGAGGTCGGTGAGCGCAGCTTGATTGGCCCAGAGTTGGTGCAGGCGACGTCAGAGAAGATTGATATTATTCGACGTCGGCTTCTTACAGCGCAGAGCAGACAGAAGAGCTACGCCGATACGAGACGGAGACCACTAGAGTTCACAGTCGGGGATCATGTGTTTTTGCGAGTTTCCCCTATGAAGGGAGTCCTTCGGTTCGGGAAGAAGGGGAAGCTGGCACCGCGATACATTGGTCCATTTCAGATCCTCGATCGTGTGGGAGCAGTGGCTTACCGATTGGCTTTACCCACGCCCCTCGCGAGCGTCCACAACGTATTTCATGTTTCTATGCTGAAGAAGTACGTTGCTGATCCTTCTCATATCATCAGATGGGAGCAGGTGCAGTTAGGAGAGGATGTTACTTATATCCTGCGACCGACACGCATCTTAGACCGGAAGGAGCAGGTACTGCGTAGCAAGGTGATTCCCCTTGTGAAGGTACTATGGACGCATCATACTGAGGAGGAGGCTACTTGGGAGACAGAAGCCGAGATCAGAAAGAACTACCCACAGCTTCTCGAGGAGTACGAAAAGGTACAAAATTTCGAGGACGAAATTATTTGTTAAGGGGGGTAGATTGTAACGCCCGTGAAAAATCCATACTTGGGCTCGAGTACCAACTCGACCCGAATTTGCGTAGAATTCATTCCTTTGGAAAATTTGACTAGGTTAGCTAGTGCAACGTTAGAATAGCTGGGAAATGGTCCCTGATCACTTTAAATACGTTCTACAAGGCCCGAAGCGAGTGGAACTAAGGGTGCTATAATGCTCTAAAGCCTCGGATCAAACTCTAAGCCGGTTTGTTCTCTGGACCACTTTGAATCTTTGTATTGGATCTAGACCGCACGTTGAAAGTCCGATACCTCCTATCTTAGACCGTTAGGACCGTCTAGCTGGGCTTGACACTCATTCCAAAAATCAAGTCAAACCGATGATCACAGGCTATTTCATTGAGCCCGGACCGAAGAGAGTGTGAATAGGGACATAGTTGGAATTTCAAATTCAAATCTGGCACACAAATTTGACGCATCAGTATTAAGCATTCTGACCGTCAGAATACAGCCAAATTACACCCTTGGATCAGGAAAAATATCTATTATATATCACGGGACTTATAGGCCTGATCTTGATGCGGTGACCGTTAAACTGAAACTGGGCCGCCACGTGCGATCTGGGAACCCAACCGGTCTGAAAACTGGATGTATGCTAGATCTAGTATGCATGAGCTTAAGTCCGACCGCACTTGGCCTGGGGACCTCCAGAAATGCCCTTTTGGACCGAAACGGCCCCGATTTGGTTAGGCACCAAGTAAACATTGTTCCCAAGCCTATTTTGGGAATGTTTTAGGCTATAAAAGGGGTTGAAACCCTCACTCCTCTCTCCCATCCGAATTTGAGAGAAGCCCTAGCTTGGGAGAGAGAAAAAGAGTGAGAGATTGTGAGAGAGTGGGAGAGTTCTTCCCGCCACTTGTGCTACGTGTTGCACATGCTTAAGCGACACTCCTCTACCGCTTTCCCGGCGATTCCACCGCAATCCTAGGTAAGTAAAAACCCTTAATAGTTGGTGATTTGAGTTTTTCTTGTTTCCATGGCGATGTAGCTTATGGATCTTATGTATTAGGCTCCTTACTCGCCGTAGACGAAGCATATACACTCCGCTTCAATTCCCGAGTCTACAAGACACTAGGTGAGGATTTTAGACGCTTGGATTGACGGTTCCCAATGCTTTCAATGTCGTTTAATAGTAGATTCTTGACGGCATCGCCGTTTGACATGTACAAAATGCTCTCCGTTTCCCGTTTCGTAAGCTAACGAAGAATATGAGATTTAGGGCATTTTAGTCATTTGTAGGAAGTACTGTTTGCATTCATATTTTGCTGATGTGATTGACATGGTTTGTTGTCGCATTAGGGAGTTAGGAATGCGTGCATAATTAGTTTGGCGAAGAGATTCGCCTAGTTGCACACTTTGGGTCGACATGCTATATGTAGACCTAAGTGTGTAGTGCATGTGTTTGTATAAATGCTTGTATTAGTATGTATTGAATTAAATGATGTTATTTGATACTTTGTGATTGATTTTTCAATTATTATGCCGACCTAAATGATTTTCTACATGTTGACAAAATGCATGATTTCATTACATGCATGGAATGTATGTGCTTGAGGATTTGCTTAAGTTGAATATGCATGGGAAGTATGCCTTGAAGATTTGCTTAAGTTGAATGTTATAACATGTGCTAACATGCTCACATGATGTATTTCAATTCCAATACTTTTATAGTGATTCCATAGATGTGTGGGACTTGACTTAGTCCAGGCAGTCGGTAACCGAGTAAATTCGTGGCTGATTGGTCATAGCCACGAACGACGCGTAGATGAATGTGATTCGTGTTGAGAGTTGGCGGCAGTGGTTAGGCCACGCGAAGTGTTTTACGCACTTCATGTCGTTCAATTCGAGATGCGATCGCGCTAGTCGAGCCCGTCAAGTAACCCGACTGGCCGATGTTTGTTCACCTTGTATGAATCATAACTGCTTGAACCTAGGGTACTGAACTTACCATTGTAAACCCTATTAACCGTGGTACCTTGATCCACGAAGACTCATGAGCCGGGCATGGTGGTATGGGACACCGTGGTCGAGCTGTCGGCCTACGCTGGGGCCACAAACCTCCCCGTAGTGACCAGTGAGCACCTAGACTCGTGAGCAGATTATGGTGGTATGGGACACTATATTCTAGCTGTCGGCCTACACTGATCAGGCGACGAGCCCTTTGTAGTGACCGCGAGCGTATTCTGAGTTCACGGGAGGCGACGACCCTTCCGTGCAGTAGAGTACAGTAGGCCTGTATTGATAAGGTGATGGGGGAGCGGTGCAACGAGTGCGAGCAACAGCCCTGGCAGCCCTTGCAGTGACCTACGAAATGTACATCGTATGAGATTACTAGGAGTGACGACCCTAGACAGGATCCGTGTTGGGATTGATACAAGGGAGGTACCTTAGTTTCTCAATCCTGCTGTTTGAATGGACTAATAATAACTTGGTAATCATATCACCATAGCATTGCATGTGCCTGGAAGATGTGGAGCACTCTAGGGAGTGTGGCATGCCGCGGTCGTAAGATGTTGCCGTATGAGGGTGATCGTCGGTGAGGGCATACATCACGTCATATCATCTTGCATTAACAACAGTATTAGGACTTGTCTGATTTACTGCTTTACTATTATCGCGTGACTGAATTGTGAACATGCTAATCTTTGCTCTATGATTCCACTGAGTTGATCACTCATTCCCACGTTACGGGATGGTGTTTGCAACACCCACCAGACCCTGTTGTAGTTGCAGGTGACGATGAGATCCAGGAGGTGGAGCTAGATGATGACGAGGACCAGGATGAGTTCTCGTATATGCAGTATCATGACGGCTTTCCGTAGGTGACCTGGATCGAGGGGACATCAGTGGGACTTTTATTTTTGAACATTATTCTTTTGTTATGTACATGTATATGAGACTCAGAGATGTAGTCATACTTTGGAGACAGTTGAGATTACTTTGTTTTTCCATACAGTGATATATATCTTGTTTAGTCTTCCGCTTGCTTTTATCACTGGATCTGAAGTATGAATTGCAGTTTTGGTATACTTTTACTCATGTGAATGCTTTAAATCAGACAACATTGAATCATAACCATTTTTGTTGCATAAGTGACGGTCTGGAACTCGGGAGTTGAGTTTATACACGACCCCCGATTTTCAGGGTGTTACATCAAGCACATGCATTTCATTCATATAATGAAATCATGCATATGGCTAACATGTAAGAAATCATTCACATCAGCATATCAATTGAGAAACCAATCTCAAACTAATCCATAACATCATTTCATTCAATACATACTAATACAAGCATTAATACAAACACTTACACTACACACTTAAGTCTACATATAGTATGTCGACCCGAAGTGCGCATTTAGGCGAATCTCTTCACCAAACTAATTATGCATGCATTCCTAACATTCTAATGCGACAACAAATCATGTCAATCACATCAGCAAAATATGAATGAAATCAGTACTTCCTATAAATGACTAAAATGCCTTAAATCTCATATTCTACATTGGTTTACGAAGCTTTGGAAACATTCAATCAAAGCATCTAAAATCCACACCTTGTCTCTTATAAACGTGTGAATTCGAACGGAGCGTATACGCTTCGTCTACGACGAATAGAGGACCTGTTTTACAAGATCTATTAACTATCAAGCTATGAAACGGAAGAAACATCAAATCAGCAACTTTCTAGGGTTATTTCTTACCTGAAAATGTGAAGAAATCGCCGGGAAAGTGATCGGAGTGGGTTGCCTAAGCACGTACAGCACGTGGCACAAGCAGCAGGGAATTCTCTCTCACCTTCTCTCACCAACTCTCACCTTTTCTCTCTCCCAATCTAGGGATTTTTGCAAATTCGGATGGGAGAGAGGAGTGAGAGGAGTGAGGGTTTCAACCCTTTTTATAAGCCCAAACTTGCCCGAAATAGGCTCGGGAACAAGTTTCACTCGAGGGGTAACCAAATCGGGGCCGTTTCAGTCCAAAAGGACATTTCTGGTGGTCCCCTGGCCGAATGCGATCGGACTTAAGCTCATGCATACTGGATCTAGCATACATCAAGTTTCAGTCCGGCAGGGTTCGCAGATCGCACGTGGCGGTCCAGTTTCAGTTCAGCGGTCACCGCACGTAGATCAGGCCTGCAAGTCTCATGTTATGAAATAGAAATTTTTCCTAATCCGAGGGTGTAATTTGGCTGAATTCTGACGGTCAGAATGCTTAATACTGACACGTCAAGTCGTGTGCCAGATTTGAATTTCAAATTCCAAATCTGTCCCTATTCGCACTCTCTTCGGTCCGGGCTCAATGAAATAGCCTGTGTTTATCGGTTGGACTTGATTTTTGAAACGATTGTCAAATCCAGCAAGGCGGTTCTAACGGTTTAAGATAGGAGGTATCGGACTTTCGAGCGCGGTCTAGATCTAATACAAAATTTCAAAGTGGTCCAGAGAACAAACCGGCTTAGAGTTTGATCCAAGGTTATAGAGTATTATAGAGTCATACGTTCTACTCGATTTGAGTCTTGTAGAACATATTTAAAGTGATCAGGGACTGTTTCTCAGCTACTCCAATGTTGCGCTAGCTAACTTATGTTTAGTTTCTAAAGGAATTGATCCTAAGTGGTTTCTTTGGCTATGGAATTGGGTTCTGAGCGATTTTCTAGGTGTTTTAGTTGACCGACTGCCTAAGGACGTCAAATCCCAGATTGGCCAAAATTCGGGGTGTTACAATCTACCCCCCTTTAAACAAAATTTCATCCCCAAAATTGGCGAAGGGCAAGTAGTACTTTTTCTAAGGAAGGTTCAAATCCTATTTAATAACCTAACCGTACATATAACCTAAGTCAAATGTTTCGATCTTGGGCCAGTGGGGAAGAGCCTAACCACGCTTCCGTTGCGCCACTCTGATCGAACGGTAGCATTGATTAACCTAACTGGATTGGACTTAATTCGTTCTACCCCCCTTAAAACTTGGTTTTACTTAAGGTTGAAGAATCGTTGCATCGATCCGTATATCGGAAAGAGGTGCAACTTAGGGGCTATCCTTAACCTAAAATGAAAACAACCTTTATCTACATGGTTTTCCTTGCTAATGATGCATTCTATGACATTGGTACCTATGATCATAGAGATGAGCCTAATCTCTATTGTGGTTAAGTTCAGGGGCAGGTATGAGTTAGTGGCAAGATGTCGAATCCTCTACTGGCTTTAAGTCCTTAACATTTACCAAGGGCAAAGCAATAACTTGTGGTTGTAGGTCGTCGGACCAACACGAAAGAATAGTTGTGTAATGGGTCTGAGCCGGATACACAAACCTTCTACCCCGCGATGACAGAAAAGTTGTTGTATCAGTCCTCAATCCTAGTCGATGCCGATCTTCTGCTTGATCAGAGCATTGGATTTAGTGGTAACTACTAGGATTAAGAAGTCGATTCAAACCGCGAATACTTCGCTGATAATTGCATTTCCTTTATTCCGCGTTCCCGAATGCAATAAGCCCTTGGGGAAGGCAATTTTAAGGGGCATGCTAGTACATACTAAGTTCAATCTGAGGGATTTATAAATGTTCCCTGAGAGTGAATGATTCCTTCCTATGGGCAACAACAGAAGTCTATAAGTCATAAGGGGATCTATCGAAGGAATAAGGTTCTACTTCAACCAAATCTAACCTTCAATTCCTTAGCATATACAAGCTTTACATTACTTAATGTAACTAGTAGGCTAGTCCGTAACTCAGTAGCTATAATCTAAAGCCTAAGTTTATATGGTACATGGTTCCATACCATTTCTACTACAGGGAATTGTTCTATTGCTTAGAGTCAAGATTATCTAAATAGAATTAGATTTCCTATATTGTCAGATCCTTTAAATCTAGGAATGCTAACACTAGGTCCAAAACGCCAAGGGCCTATGTGGCCAGCAGCATTTAGTTGTATCAAATGGAACTGCATTCCTAGTCCCATGGTGGGATTGGAAGTGGCATGCTTGGTAGGAGGGTGGGTTGGGATAAAAATTAATTTATAGGCTGAATCTCGGGAGTTACAATACTCCCAATCTAGGGACAATACCTAATAGAAAAAATAAACGGCATGCACTCCATTTAACAAATTTCAGCTATATTAAGCTCAAACCACAACACAAACACATTTTCTACCTAATAACAACAAATCACAGAAATTTTAAAACAGTAATCAAACAAGCGAAGAACGTGGAGAAATGGGATCGGTAAGCAGGTTTTCACGAGTCTGAGGATCAAATAAAAGGGACTTGAGAGAGAGGACGATGGAAAGGGAGGAAAAGCTAAAATAGCCTTAACAATAGGCATGAAAAGCGGAGGAAATGCAGAGAAATAGTTGCCCAAATGGACAGAATGAAATCTAGGCGTTGTAGAGGGATGCTTCAAGCTCCCTTAGGATGTATTTTCAGAGAGAAAAGAGAATGAAAAAGGGGAATGGAGCACCACACGATTTCCAGCCTTCTATGAAGATTGTGGGAGCTCCAAATGATAAAAGTGGAGAGGAAAGGGAGTGCCAACAGCTGTGAGTGATGGAGTAGGGTCGGTTGTGACCGAAAATGAGATTGGGAGAGGTTTGACATCGAGATTTGAGGGGAAGGCAGCAAAAATGTGAAGAAAGGAGAGCTTAGAGGGGCATTTAGTTAAGGAGGTACATCTTTTGGGGGGTTTCAAGGTACGGACCGCATACCAGGGGGCTACCCTAGCCCCCAAACTCCTCCAGCCCAAAGGCAAGACCCATCTGATGAGTTTGACCGGCGATGCATCGCCGGTGAACTTGCAAATTGGCCATTGAGGCCATATGGGATGGGTTCCCCCTGCCCTGTGGACTCCAAAAAGGTATGGTTCCCACTTTGGTTCATTGTAGATTGCCCTAGGGAGGCCCAAACATCCATTCGGGGCTTTTCGGGGACAATCTGAAATTCAGAATACAAAACCCTATCATGCAGCATTTGATTTTGGGGTAGAAGGAGCTAGTACATATATCTAGCCCATTAGTTGCTAAAGAAAGAGAAATTAGAATGGCCTTATGGCCATTTTTCATGAAATTTTACTATTCACTGTAAAATTTTGTGAAAGTATGATTTTATGTTATTTTTACATTAGTATTGATGCCTAACATGAAATGGATAAGAAATAATTGAAGATTGGAGTGGTGAGAGGAAGAATTTTGAAGATTTTGGATGAAACGGAGTTTTTAAGCCCTGGCGATTGAATACAGGGGTCGTGGTTGTCTCACGGCCCAAGGATTCACATTTACGGGTTTAGAATCGTTCAAAGAATATCTCGACTCACTTACCTACAACCTAAGAGCTATTCGGGTTGCTTCACGCGACCCTAGATGTGTTACGGACTCGATCACGCGATTGATTCGAATAGTCTTCTCCTATTGGCGAATCTGCGATCCTATAAGTGTTTCTAGACCCTTCTCGCACCCACCTAAGTCAAAGGAAGCGACAGCGTACGTCGTGTGACCATAAACCAGGCCCGGTTTAATCCAAATCATGCTCTGATACCATCTGTAATATCCCGAAAATCGGGGGTCGAGCAAAAACCCAACTCCCGAGTTCCAAAATGTTATTTATGCAACATAGATATGTATGATTGAACGTTGCCTGTGATAATGTATTAAACATGAGTGAGATTAAGCTAAAACAGCATATCACGCTCCAGAGACGATTAAATTTACAAGCGGAAGACTGTGTTAGTATGTATAACATATATAAACTGTTGTATGTCTCCAGAGTGTGAATATGTTACCAGGTTATATGCATACATGTATACTCCAAAAGTAAACCAAAAGGATATACATGAGTGTTCTAAAAATATAAAATGACAAGTGTCAAGGTATCTAATCAACTTCCCCGTAATCCCGTCAATCAGAACACGCATAAAGGAGGGATCCTCCTCATCATTATCAAGTCTGGCTCCGCCTCGCAGGCCGCGCCATCACCTGCAATCACAAAAGGGTCTGGTGGGTGTCCGGAAACACCATCCCGTAACGTGGGAGTGAGTAGCTAACTCAGTGGAATAATAGAGCAAGGATTAACATGTTCTCAAATCAATCATGCGATGATAGTAAAGCAGTAAATCAAACAATCCTAAAACTGTTGTTAATGCAATATGACATGACGTGATGTATGCCCTCACCGACGATCTCCCTCATACGGCACCATCTTACGACCGCGGCATGCCACACTCCCTAGAGTGCTCCACATCTTCCAGGCACATGCAATGTAATGGTGATATGATTTCTGAGTTGTTATTAGTCCATTCAAACAGCAGGATTGGGAAACTAAGGTACCTCCCTTATATCAATCCCAACACAGATCCTGTCTAGGGTCGTCACTCCTGGTAATCTCATACGATGTATATTTTGTAGGTCGCTGCAAGGGCTGACAGGGTTGTTGCACGCACTCGTTGCTCCGCTCCCCCATCACCTTATCAATACAGGCCTACTGTACTCTACTGCTACTGAAGGGTCGTCGCCTCCCGTAGACTCAGAATACGCTCGCGGTCACTACAAAAGACTCGTCGGCTGATCAGTGTAGGCCGATAGTAAGAATATAGTGTCTCATACCACCATAATCTGTTCACGAGACTAGGTGCTCACTGGTCACTACGGGGAGGTTTGTGGCCCCAGCGTAGGCCGACAGCTCGACCATGGTGTCCCATACCACCATGCCCGGCTCATGAGTCTTCGTGGATCAAGGTACCATGGTGAACAGGGTTTACAATGGTAAGTTCAGTACCCTAGGTTCAAGCAGTTATGACTCATGCAGGGTGAACATACAATGGCTAGTCGGGTTACTTGACGGGCTCGACTAGCACGATCGCATCTCAAGTTGAACGACATGAAGTGCGTAAAACACTTCGTGTGGCCTAACCACTACCGCCAACTCTAAAACAGACTACTAAGCCTAGTCTAAGCCTAGTAACTTTGTTAGTTCATCATAAGTTATAATTACTTTCTCTAACCAAGGAGGGGGAGCAATGATGACTCTCCTACAAACCCTTCCTCTCTCTCTCTCCCTTCTCATTTCTCTCATTCCACCTCTCCTCTATATTCTGAAAGGGCCTAGTGTAACACCCTGAAAATCGGGGGTCGTGTATAAACTCAACTCCCGAGTTCCAAAATGTTATTTATGCAAAATGGATATGTATGATTGAATGTTGTCTGTGATAATGTATTAAACATGAGTGAGATTAAACCAGAACAGCATATCATACTCCAGAGACAGTTAAATTTACAAGCGGAAGACTGTAATAATATGTAACGTATATAAACTGTTGTATGTCTCCAGAGTGTGAATATATTACCAAGCTATACACATACATGTATACTTCAAAAGTAAACAAAATAAATATACATGAGGGCACTAAAAATACAAAATGACAATGTCAAAGTATCTAATCAACCTCCCTGCAATCCCGTCAATCAGAACACGCATAAAGGAGGGATCCTCCTCCTCATCATCAAGTCCAGCTCCGCCTCACAGACCGCGCCATCATCTGCAATCACAAAAGGGACTGGTGGGTGTCCGGAAACACCATCCCGTAATGTGGGAGTGAGTGATCAACTCAGTGGGATAAGAGAGCAGAGATTAGCGTGTTCACAATTCAATCACGCGATAATAGTAAAACAGTAAATCAGACAATCCTAATACTGTTGTTAATGCAAGATGACATGACGTGATGTATGCCCTCATCGACGATCACCCTCATGCGGCAACATCTTACGACCGCGGCATGCCACACTCCCTAGAGTGCTCCACATCTTCCAGGCACATGCAATGCTATGGTGATATGATTTTCAAGTTATTATTAGTCCATTCAAACAGCAGGATTGGGAAACTAAGGTACTTCCCTTGTATCAATCCCAACACAGATCCTGTCTAGGGTCGTCACTCCTAGTAATCTCATACGATAGTGTATTTCGTAGGTCACTGCAAGGGCTGCCAGGGCTATTGCTCGCACTCGTTGCACCGCTCCCCCATCACCTTATCAATACAGGCCTACTGTACTCTACTGCACGGAAGGGTCGTCGCCTCCCGTGGACTCAGAATACGCTCGCGGTCACTACAAAGGGCTCGTCGCCTGATCAGTGTAGGCCGACAGCTAGAATATAGTGTCCCATACCACCATAATCTGCTCACGAGTTTAGGTGCTCACTGGTCACTACGGGGAGGTTTGTGGCCTCAGCGTAGGCCGACAGCTCGACCACGGTGTCCCATACCACCATGCCCGGCTCATGAGTCTTCGTGGATCAAGGTACCACGGTTAATAGGGTTTACAGTGGTAAGTTCAGTACCCTAGGTTCAAGCAGTTATGACACATACAAGGTGAACATATATCAGCCAGTCGGGTTACTTGACGGGCTCGACTAGCGCGATCGCATCTCAAGTTAAATGACATGAAGTGCGTAAAACACTTCGCGTGGCCTAACCACTGCCGCCAACTCTCAACACGAATCACGTTCATCGACGCGTCGTTCGTGGCTATGACCAGTCAGCCACGAATTCGCTCGGTTACCGACTGCCTGGACTAAGTCAAGTCCCACACATCTATGAAATTTCATTAACACTATATACAAAGGTATTGGAATTGAAATACATCATGTGAGCATGTTAGCACATGTTATAACATTCAACTTAAGCAAATCTTCAAGGCATACTTTCCATGCATATTCAACTTAAGCAAATCTTCAAGGCATACTTTCTATGCATGTAATACAGTCATGCATAAGGTCAACATGTAGGAAATCATTTAGGTCAGCATATTAATCATAAAATCAATCTCAAACTACTACATAACATCATTCAATTCAATACATACTAATACAAGCATTTATACAAACACATACACTACACACTTAAGTCCTCATATAGTATGTCGACCCAAAGTGCGCAACTTGGCGAATCTCTTCGCCAAACTGATTATGCAAGCATTCCTAACTCTCTAATGCGGCGACAAACCATGTCAATCACGTCAGCAAAATATGCACGTAGACCGTACTTCCTACAAATGACTAAAATGCCCTAAATCTCATATTCTTCGTTAATTTACGAAACAGGAAACAGAGAGCATGTTGTACATGTCAAACGGCGATGCCGTCGATAATCTACTATTAAACGACATTGAAAGCGTTGTAAACCGTCAATCAAAGCGTCTAAAATCCTCACCTTGTCTCTTATGGTCGCAGGATTTTGAACGGAGCGTGTACGCTTCGTCTACGGCTGTAGGAGAACCTGATTTATGGAATACGTTAGCTAACATGTTGTGCATCTAAGCATACCCTAAATCAGCAAGTTATTAGGGCTATTTTATACCTGAAAAGGTGGAGAAATCACCAGCCAGGTGATTGGAAGGAAGTGTTGAAGCAGCAACTGTCAGGGGCTCGGAAGCGGGAAAAATCTCCTCTTCCCTTTCTCTCAAACTCTCTCTCCTTTTTCTAGGGTTTGTGAAATTCGGATGGGAAGGAGAAATGAGGGTTTCAACCCCTTTTATAAGCTTGAAATTGCCGAAAATAGGCTCCGGGACGAAGTTTACTTGATGCCTATCCATTTCGGGGCTGTTTTGGTCCAAAAATGGCTTTCTGGTGGTCCCCTGGTCGATTGCGATCAGACTTAAGCTCATGGGTACCAGATGTACCTCGTATTAAGTTTTCAGTCTGGCAGGGTTCGCAGATCGCACGTAGCGGACCAGTTTCAGTTCAGCGGTTACCGCACATAGATCAGGGCTGAAAGTCTCATGATAACAAATAGAAATTTTTCCTGATCCGAGGGTGTAATCTGGATGAATTCTGACAGTCAGAACGCTTAATACTGACGCGTCAAGTCGTGTGCCAGATTTGAATTTGAAATTCCCAATTCGTCCCTATTCGCGGTCGCTTCAGTCCGGGTTCAACGAAATACTCTGTGATTATCGGTTTTGACTTGATTTTCGAGATGATTGTCAAGTCCAGCTGGGCGGTTCTAACGGTCTAAGATAGGAGGTATCAGACCTTCGACGCGCGGTCTAAATCCAATATAAAAATTCAATGTGGTCCAGAGGACAAACCCGCTTAGAGTTTGATCCGAGGTTATAGAGTATTCTAGAGTCATTGGTTCTACTCGATTTGGGTCTTGTAGAACGTATTTAAAGTGATCAGGGACTGTTTCCCAGCCACTCCAACGTTGCGCTAGCTAACTTATGCTTAGTTTCTAAAGAAATTTATCCTAAGTGGTTTCTTTGGCTATGGAATTGGGTTCTGAACGATTTTTCAGGTGTTTTAATTGACCCACTGCCTAAGGACGTCAAATCCCAGATTAGCCAAAATCCGGGGTGTTACACCTAGCTATATGCCCTAGAGGGGGGGGAATAGGGCAATGCCAAATAAAACTAAAAACAGCGGAATAATAAAAGAAATAAAGCACAATACTGAATTGAAAGTAATCTCAATAGCCTAAAATATAGAGAATGATACTTTATCAGTTCTAAGGACAACCTTACACCAAAAACCAAAGGTTTAAGGTAGGACAACCTTATTTCTAGAACGTCCTCTGTATCACAAACCAATGAGGAATAAAAAGCAAGGAAATCAAAATAACTTACAGCAATAAATCCTAAGTTATTACAATATTCCCCACACTTTCTTGGAATAAAAAGATTATAACATTCATCCACGAATACAATCCACAAAACTTAATGAACAAAGAATAAAGCACATCCACAACACAACGATATATAGTGGTTCGCCTATGTGTACACCAACTATTATCCAACAGCCACACAGAATGTTACTCCACTCCTAATATCCTCACACAGGAGATATTAGCATGCACTATCAAAATAGATTTCACAGGTTCACCTAAAACCTTCACAATTATTTCTTTGATCTCGGGCTTACACAATCCAAAAACCCACACAATCTGAGTTTTCTGGCTCTCCTCAGATAACCAATACAATCAGATTTTTCTGACAAATCTCAAAAAAAACCAAAGAAAGTAAATTATACAAATGTAAAATACCTGATCTCCTTTTGAAGTAGCCTGGTAGAACCAATCGGAGTAGAAGTTCGATTCAACGTTCAAAGTCTAATACTCACTTTAAGAATGGTTCTAAGTCTAATAGATTTTAAATCAAAAGGGCTAGTTCTATTTGATTTTGATTCTAAGATGAAGGAATATCAGAAATTCCCCTTTTCTTAATAAGATTGGAATGTAGATCAAAATCAAATAATAAATATGCTAGCAAAAGGAATATTAAATGAGCATAAAGTAGCTTAAAACAAACACAAACTTCTCTCAGAGTATAACCTAAAGATTGCTTGAATAGAGTTGAATTGAATTGATAAAACTCTGAAGTTCGTGCTCTATTTATAGCCTAAAAAATCCCATCTACGACTGGTCTTAGGACCCTAGGACTAGTCGTAGCTTCAAAGATTTTCAAAGATTTCCATGTGATAAGGATTTGCTGTTCCACGACCGGTCCTGGGAAGCCTACGACTGGTCATAAGTCACATATGACCGGTCATAGGATCCCCAGTTTAGTTGTTGGAGTTTGAGTCGTAGGGCTAAGACTGGTCGAAGGATGAGTCGTACAGCTCACAAGACTGGTCGTAGGATGTCCAGGACTGGTCGTAGGACAACTAGAAAGATCCAAAAATCTTCAACAATAATGGACTGGTCCTGAAAAACTTAAGACTGGTTGTAGCAGAGCTAGGACTGGTTTTGAAGTACCTAGGGTCTTAGAACAGCCCGAACAAGTATATTAAAATATATGAATTATGTATCCAAAATGACCTACAGTAAAGCCCATCCTAAGGTCAATCTAAGGTCAAACAAACCTTAAAAGTGAGATGAACATTGATAGTTTATACACTCAGATGACCCTTAAGAGAAGCTTGAGAATTTACGAATCTTGTTGTACGCCATCTTGAGCTTGATCCTTTCTTGAGTTGACAAAGTCTTCTACAATACTTGTACTTGTATGAATCTTGAACATTCATACTTGAAGACTTCTATTCTTGAATTCTTCATCCATGACTTGAAAACTTTCTTCATTTAAGTTCTTGTCTTGAAATGCGATGTCTTGAAGTAAAGAATAGTCTCAAACATGAAACACAAGATATATAAGACATAGATATAGGTTTTGGCACCACAAAATTTGACAACCAAAGGGATATGAAATCATAGCACTTACATATTCTAGTAACTCCAACCTATTTTCTTTAAAAAACCTCCCAATCTAACCTTTGAAAAGTAATCTCAACCGTAGATCTATAACCCTTAGAGCTTAAGGAGCTTGGAGATAGGAAAATCTTGAAGATCCATTAAGGTGGGCGCACTTAGCTTAAGATTTTCTAATTTTATTGTAGTAGATTCTCCTTCATCTCATCCTTAGGAACTTATGGAGCCCATCAAGTGATGATGGAGGTCCCCCATGTTCCCATGATTGAGGCCGATGGCCCATTCCTTTGCATGCATGTTCCACGGATGGGGCCATTCTCCATGAACCCCATCATGGCATTTTTTCCTTTGATGCATGCCTTTTAGTGGTCATCTAGACCATAAATTTTGGTGGGAAAGACATCCCCATCATTAGATTAACTCCTAACTCCATGCATGTGCTAGATCTAGATTGTATATCATCTAATGGATGACGTGAATGTATTATGACGAAGGGAAGACCTTAATAGTGGTGGAGATCCTCTCTTGTGGCCGGACCTTCATTTTTCCCTGACTTTATCTTTCATTTCTGATGTGTATAGCCCACTTTGGGGCCTTGCAATATCTAAACCATCCAAGCAAGGTGGACGCCCGTGGCTGTCCACTCCTTGGATGTTGTCACCCTAATTCCTCCATATCAGATGCATACAATAGGTTTTATGAAGGGGAATTGGTCTGGATTTTGTGGGGCCCACTGAGGTGGACCACAACACTGATTTCATGGGTTGATTTTCCTTATTTTAGTTTCCATGTTCAATTCATTTCATATATATGTTGTTGTCCAGAATTTTTTTAGATAGTTGTTGGATGGTTTTTTTGTCAGGATTATGGACTAATAATAGAGATGTTTCACCTCCATTGACAGATGATTCTTGGAGGTGTGGACCCCACCTTGATGTGTGTTGAATCCCACCTCCATCCGCCCTTGATTGATCACCCAAAAAGGTGGGCCAAGAAGGTTGGTCAGTCCAAATTTACGAATCTTATTGTAGGCCGTCTTGAGCTTGATCCTTTCTTGAGTTGACAAAGTCTTCTACAATACTTGTACTTGTATAAATCTTGAACATTCATACTTGAAGACTTCTATTCTTGAATTCTTCATCCATGACTTGAAAACTTTCTTCATTTAAGTTCTTGTCTTGAAATGCGATGTCTTGAAGTAAAGAATAGTCTCAAACATGAAACACAGGATATACAAGACATAGATACAGGTTTTGGCACCACAAAATTTGACAACCAAAGGGATATGAAATCATAGCACTTACAATCTCCCCCTTTGTCAAATTTGTGAAAAAACACATAGCAAAGGATAAGAGCAACATTTGGCAAAAAAAATAATCATGAGCCATAAAAGCAAGCACAAATGACTCTACTCCCCCTGAGTAATACGAGTACTGCTCATATAAACAGTAAACAACATGTAAACATCAAGACTCCATATTCTCAATCCACATATCCTTCTCAATCAATCAATCCAAACAAATTACTCCCCCTTTCCATACTACTCCCTTTTACCTTAGTACTCCCCCTTTTTGTCACAAAAATGACAAGGGAAAGACACAATAGGAAAGAGAACAACAACATAGAGAGTAATAATAAGCAGATAATGAGAAAGAAATATGGAAGGACATATAAATCCAGAGTCATCAAGCTATAACCAAGATAATGCAATATCCAAAATAAAAGACAAGTTAATGTTATACAATCTAAAAGATAATTCGCCTAATCAGATCCAGAGGAGGGAGCAGGGATAGTCGGATCAATCTGGTGTAAGCCTCTATTGATGCGACGAAGATATTTTCGCATGTACTTAAATTGCATATCGTGGGCTATACTCATGTTATCAATCTTCTCCTCCAATGCATGAAGGCGTGCATCATAACCAGATGGATCATAATCAGGGTCATTTGGCGAATCAGATTCTATCTCATCAAATATCTCGTCCATATTAAAATCCTGTTGAGGAAGATCGCCAGCTTCCCCTTCATTTCCGGCTTCACCACCAACACCACCTTCATCAACTTGGCCAGGAAGCAAATCCAACTTCATCTTATTAAGATTGGAATTGTTGAAAATAAGATGATGAATTGGTGCCTCATTAATAGGTTTATCGACAAGCATGTGAGTGGCTAAAACAGTATAAGATAACCAAACGGAATATCATTATGACCCGGATGGAGACGAAACTGTATAATAAAATGATAGATCAAAGAAGGAAGGCAGACCATAGTACCAAAAGTAATAGAATGCAACACACGAACCATGAAAGAAGTCAACTTGATTTTATTACCGGACCGAGGATACACATTTGAAATGAAAAAGCGATGCAACACTCTGTATCTAGGTAACAGATACTTTGAAGGGAGTGCATTCCCTTTATGTGTCCATTGTGCATCAATTTTGCATAAGTCTCTTGTTAACATGCATTTTTCCTATTCAGATGGTTTATCATATAGAGTCTGAATCAGTATACCTTCATCATTAACAGGTATATCCATAATACCTGATATCAAATGACGGTCTACTTCAAATTTCCCTTCTCTAGTATCAATTGAAAAAGTTAAGTTGTCAAGGAAGAATTCTGAGATACATGTAACCATTGATTGTGAAATAGACAGGTATGCAGGCCCACCCCAAAGTAAAATGTTAGACCAGCCAACAGATTCAAGGAGAGGGACAATACCAAATGGAGTAATGTGATTGAGATCAGCGGTATGCTAAACGATAACTTTAAGGACACGCAAATCCCGTACATCTTGAGAATCATCTTCGGGTGATCGAAGGTGCCGTTTTGTTATCGGTGTAGATCTAGATGAAGATGGACCACGGGATGTTTTCTTCTTTCATCTAGCATCCATATTCAAAAAGATATACAAAGGGCAAGAGAAATGCACAAATGGAAGGATGGGTTTTCTCTAGATCAGAAATATGAGAAGAAACCCTTGAAAAAACCCAACAAAAGATGAAATCTAGCTACATAATGATCAAATCAAAGCATAGAGAGCATGAATCTTCAAGAAAAATGAAGAAATAGGACTAACCTTGAAGAAATACAAGAAATCCTATGACTGGTCGAGCCACGACTCGTTGTAGGTCAGAGTGAAAATGAAGAAGAAGGAGATTTTCCCAAATTATATCATATTCACGAGCTCCACGACCGGTCGAGTGCGGAGTACGACCAGTCGTACCACAACTGGTCGTGTACAGCTATGACCGGTGAGTATCGACCAAAAATATAATTTTAATGAAAAAAATAAAATTTAAACACAAATAATATTAAATATAATACACTGTGATACATGCAAGCAAGAATACTCAATGTAAAATGCACATACCAAGATCAAATTTCAATTTATTAAACCTACTTTTGTCGACCGGTTTAGTAAATATATCAGTAAGTTGATTTTCGGTTGATATATATTCCAAAGAAATAACTTTTTCTTCAACCAACTCACGATTGTAATAATACCTAATGTCAATGTGCTCAGTACGTGAATGCTGGATTGGATTTTTGGAAATATTTATAGCATTGGAATTATCACAATGTAAGATCATTGAATCTTGATTAATATCATAATCGCTTAGCATGCGTTTCATCCAAACTAGTTGTGTACATACATATCCAGCTGTAATATACTCAGCCTCAGCAGTGGAGAGCGATATTGAGCTTTGCTTCTTGCTGAACCAAGAAACTAAGCAATTTCCAATGTAAAAATAACCACCACTGGTTGATTTTCTATCATCAATATTACCGGCCTGTAACGCCCGTGAAAAATCCATACTTGGGTTCGAGTACCAACTCGACCCGAAATTGCGTAGAATTCATTCCTTTAGAAAATGTGACTAGGTTAGCTAGTGCAACGTTGGAATAGCTGGGAAATGGTCCCTGATCACTTTAAATACGTTCTACGAGGCCCGAAGCGAGTGGAACCAAGGGTGCTATAATGCTCTAAAGCCTCGGATCAAACTCTAAGCCGGTTTGTTCTCGGGACCTCCTTGAAACTTTGTATTGGATCTAGACCGCGCGTCGTAAGTCAGATGCCTACCATCTTAGACCGTTATGACCACTTAGCTGGGCTTGGCAATCGTTTCGAATATCAAGTCCAACTGACGATCACAGGCTATTTCATTGAGCCCGGACCGAAGAGAGTGTGAATAGGGACATAGTTGGAATTTCAAATTCAAATCTGGCACACAAATTTGACGCATCAGTATTAAGCATTCTGACCGTCAGAATACAGCCAAATTACACCCTTGGATCAGGAAAAATATCTATTATATATCACGAGACTTATAGGCCTGATCTTGGTGCGGTGACCGTTAAACTGAAACTGGGCCGCCACGTGCGATCTGGGAACCCAACCGGTCTGAAAACTGGATGCGTGCTAGATCCAGTATGCATGAGCTTAAGTCCGACCGCATTTGGCCTGGGGACCTCCAGAAATGCCCTTTTGGACCGAAACGGCCCCGATTTGGTTAGGCACCAAGTAAACATTGTTCCCAAGCCTATTTTGGGCATGTTTTAGGCTATAAAAGGGGTTGAAACCCTCACTCCTCTCTCCCATCCGAATTTGAGAGAAGCCCTAGCTTGGGAGAGAGAAAAAGAGTGAGAGATTGTGAGAGAGTGGGAGAGTTCTTCCTGCTACTTGTGCTACGTGTTGCACGTGCTTAAGCAACACTCCTCTACCGCTTTCTCGGCGATTCCACCGCAATCCTAGGTAAGTAAAAACCCTAAATAGTTGGTGATTTGAGTTTTCCTTGTTTCCATAGCGATGTAGCTTATGGATCTTATGTATTAGGCTCCTTACTCGCCGTAGA
This sequence comes from Magnolia kwangsiensis, assembly GCA_037074715.1. Lineage (NCBI taxonomy): Eukaryota > Viridiplantae > Streptophyta > Magnoliopsida > Magnoliales > Magnoliaceae > Magnolia > Magnolia kwangsiensis. The sequence continues at coordinate 77,843,314 of CM073577.1, read as the reverse complement.
CGAACCATATACGCTCCACTTCAATTCCCGAGTCTACAAGACACTAGGTGAGGATTTTAGACGCTTTGATTGACGGTTCCCAATGCTTTCAATGTCGTTTAATAGTAGATTCTTGACGGCATCGCCGTTTGACATGTACAAAATGCTCTCCGTTTCCCGTTTCGTAAGCTAACGAAGAATATGAGATTTAGGGCATTTTAGTCATTTGTAGGAAGTACTGTTTACATTCATATTTTGCTGATGTGATTGACATGGTTTGTTGTCGTATTAGGAAGTTAGGAATGCGTGCATAATTAGTTTGGCGAAGAGATTCGCCTAGTTGCACACTTTGGGTCGACATACTATATGTAGACTTAAGTGTGTAGTGTATGTGTTTGTATGGATGCTTGTATTAGTATGTATTGAATTAAATGATGTTATTTGATAGTTTGTGATTGATTTTTCAATTATTATGCTGACCTAAATGATTTTCTACATGTTGACAAAATGCATGATTTCATTACATGCATGGAATGTATGTACTTGAGGATTTGCTTAAGTTGAATATGCATGGGAAGTATGCCTTGAAGATTTGCTTAAGTTGAATGTTATAACATGTGCTAACATGCTCACATGATGTATTTCAATTCCAATACCTTTTTATAGTGTTAATGTAATTCCATAGATGTGTGGGACTTGACTTAGTCCAGGCAGTCGGTAACCGAGCGAATTCGTGGCTGACTGGTCATAGCCACGAACGACGCGTCGATGAATGTGATTCGTGTTGAGAGTTGGCGGCAGTGGTTAGGCCACGCGAAGTGTTTTACGCACTTCATGTCATTCAATTCGAGATGCGATCGCGCTAGTCGAGCCCGTCAAGTAACCCGACTGGCCGATGTTTGTTCACCTTGTATGTATCATAACTGCTTGAACCTAGGGTACTGAACTTACCATTGTAAACCCTATTAACCGTGGTACCTTGATCCACGAAGACTCATGAGCCGGGCATGGTGGTATGGGACACCGTGGTCGAGCTGTCGGCCTACGCTGGGGCCACAAACCTCCCCGTAGTGACCAATGAGCACCTTGACTCGTGAGCAGATTATGGTGGTATGGGACACTATATTCTAGCTGTCGGCCTACACTGATCAGGCGACGAGCCCTTTGTAGTGACCGCGAGCGTATTCTGAGTTCACGGGAGGCGACGACCCTTCCGTGCAGTAGAGTACAGTAGACCTGTATTGATAAGGTGATGGGGGAGCGGTGCAACGAGTGCGAGCAACAGCCCTGGCAGCCCTTGCAGTGACCTACAAAATGTACATCGTATGAGATTACTAGGAGTGACGACCCTAGACAGGATCCGTGTTGGGATTGATACAAGGGAAGTACCTTAGTTTCCCAATCCTGCTGTTTGAATGGACTAATAACAACTTGGTAATCATATCACCATAGCATTGCATGTGCCTGGAAGATGTGGAGCACTCTAGGGAGTGTGGCATGCCGCAGTCGTAAGATGTTGCCGTATGAGGGTGATCGTCGGTGAGGGCATACATCACGTCATATCATCTTGCATTAACAACAGTATTAGGATTTGTCTGATTTACTGCTTTACTATTATCGCGTGATTGAATTGTGAACATGCTAATCTTTGCTCTATGATTCCACTGAGTTGATCACTCATTCCCACGTTACGGGATGGTGTTTGCAACACCCACCAGACCCTGTTGTAGTTGCAGGTGACGACGAGATCCAGGAGGTGGAGCCGGAGATTGACGAGGACCAGGATGAGTTCTCGTATATGCAGTATCACGACGGCTTCCCGTAGGTGACCTGGATCGAGTGGGACTTCAGTGGGACTATTTTGAACTTATTCTTTTGTCTATTTACATGTATATGAGACTCAGAGATGTAGTCATACTTTGGAGACAGTTGAGATTACTTTGTTTTTCCATACAGTGATATATATATTGTTTAGTCTTCCGCTTGCTTTTATCACTGGATCTGAAGTATGAATTGCAGTTTTGGTATACTTTTACTCATGTGAATGCTTTAAATCAGACAACATTGAATCATAACCATTTTTGTTGCATAAGTGACGGTCTGGAACTCGGGAGTTGAGTTTATACACGACCCCCGATTTTCAGGGTGTTACACGGCCCAATCAGCATCTGAGTACCCGGCTAATTGAACACTAGTATCAAAAGGATACCATAGACCTAGATTTATAGTACTTGCGACATATCTAATAATCTTTTTAACAGCAGTAAGATGTGATTCCTTAGGATTAGACTGATATCTTGCACAAATACCAACACTTAACGCGATATCAGGTCTACTTGTAGTTAGATACAACAAACTACCAATCATAGTACGATATAGTTTATGATCTATATCTTTACCTGTAGAGTCTTTTGAGAGTCTTAACGTTGTACTCATAGGAGTATCAAAGTTCTTACCATTTTCAAATCCAAACCTCTTAACCAAGTTTGAAGCATATTTGGTTTGGGAAATGAAAATTCCATCAGGTTGTTGTTTTACTTGTAACCCTAGGAAATAGTTTAGTTCGCCAACCATGCTCATTTCGAACCTTGATTTCATTAACTCTGCAAACTCAATAGACATGTTAGAGCAAGTTGATCTATAAATAATATCATCAGCATAAATTTGAACCATCAAAATATCATTGTTATGCTTCTTAACAAAGAGCATCTTATTGACACTTCCTACTTGAAAGCTATGACTAACTAAGAATTTAGTCAATTTCTCATACCATGCCCTGGGCACTTTTTTTAGACCATAGAGAGCCTTTTTGAGATGAAATACGTGGTAAGATAACTTGGGGTCTTTAAATCCTGAAGGTTGTTTAACATATACCTCTTCATGTAAATCGTCATTCAAGAAGGCACTCTTTACATCCATCTGATAAATCTTAAATTTTCTAAAGCATACAATGAAAATAAAAAGTCTGATTGACTCAAGGCGAGCGACTGAAGCAAGTGTTTCATCATAATCGATGCTTTCAATCTGAGTGTACCCTTGTATAATCAGTCTAGCCTTATTTCGTATTATATTTCCAAGTTCATCAGACTTATTTTTAAAGATCCATTTTTTTCCAATAATGTGTTTATCTTTAGGTCTAGGAACAAGATACCAGACATCATTATGAATAAATTGATTAAGTTCATCCTGTATAGAAACTATCCAATTTTCGTCAGAAAGTGCTTCTTTCACATTGATCGGTTCTATTTGGGATGTAAAACAAACATAATTACATATGTTCTCAAGTTGTTTGAAAGTACGAACTCCAGTGAGAGGGTTTTCAAGTATTTGATTGGTTGGATGATCTTTGACAGTCCTTGGTTCAGATTCTTTTTGACTTGATGAGGTATCTTGATTATAGACAATAAGAGCTTCATCATCATCTGAACTCGGAGCTCGTGTATTCAAATGATCACCAATGACTACATTGATGGACTCTTGAATCACACCAGTTCTCTTATTTAGAACCCTATAAGCTCGACTGTTCAAAGAATAACCAAGAAAAATACCTTCATCACTCTTCCTATCAAACTTCCCCAAATTTTCACGATCACGTAAAATATAACACTTGCTGCCAAAAACCTGAAAGTATTTGAAAGTAGGTTTCTTTTCAAACCATAATTCATAAGCAGTCTTATTATCAGATTTACTGGTATAAACCCAATTAATAATATAACATGCGGTATTAACTGCTTCAGCCCAAAGATTTCTAGAGAGCTTCATGCTATTCAACATAACATTAGCCATATCCTGAAGCACTCTATTTTTTCTTTCAACTATACCATTTTGTTGCGGTGTTTTGGGCGCAGAGAATTCATATGATATTCCATGATCACTACAGAATTTCTCAAAACTACTGTTTTCGAATTCGGACCATGATCACTATGGATCTTACTAACATGAGAACCTTTCTCATTTTGGATTCGTTTAATGACCTTTTTCACTTCATCTAGGGTTTCATTTTATCTTTTAAGAATGATACCCAAATGAATCTGGTATAGTCATCTACAATAACCAAGATGTATTTTTTACCTCCTCGACTATCCGTTCTGGTTGGTCCAATTAGATCCATGTGGAGAAGCTCGAGTGGTCTAGATGTGGTATTGGAGTTTTCTTTCTTATGAGAGCTCCTAATCTGTTTGCCCAACTGGCATTCACCACATTTTTTGTCTACTCTTTGCAATTTGGGTAGACCTCTAATTAGTTCTCTTTGGCTCATTCTAAATAATTTCCGGTAGTGAACATGTCCAAGGCGTTTATGCCATAATTCAGTCTCATCGGTATGGACCATGTAACATGATTGAGTAGATGAGCTAGCATCACTAACGATGTAACAGTTTTCAGAAGTTTTACGACCAGTTAATATAACAGAACCCTTTTTATTAAGAATCTCACAACCTTGATTAGAAAACTTCACACTATGGTTGTTATCGCATATCTGAGAAATGCTTAGTAGGTTGTGTTTCAAGCCTTCAACATATAAACCATTCTTAAATAAGGGAAAGTTATAAAGCTGAACCATACCTTGGCCAATGATCTTGCAAATGCTTCCATCACCAAATGTGACTGACCCGTCAGTTATATCTTTTAGATCAGTGAATAAAGCCTTGTCGCCTGTCATATGCCTGGAGCAACCACTATCTAGGTACCACTTTGAATGGCTTGTAGCTTTGAAAGCAGTGTGGGCAACCAAGCAGGCAACTTTAGGAACCCATTTCAGAACTGTTTTGGGTTTAGGAGTATAGATGGTCTTCTTCTATCTGTTGTTATAGGAGAGACCTATAGGGTTAGACTTTAATAGCTCATTGAGTAGATCAATTATTTTTTTCAGCCAATGGATATCGGTTTTAAAAATCAAAGTTGACATGACAACCTTTTGGATTTTGAAAAGTCCTTGAATTTTTGGAAAAACCTTGATAAGTATTCTTTTCTTTTGAGATCGAAGACTCTCCTTTTACAAATTTAGGAGCAATGTTCTTTTGTTTAGGAGATGTATTCTTATCATAGCCCAACTCGGATCGACCGCCACATTTTCTTGATCCGAACAATAATTTTTTCAATTTAGGATCACCATGGGCATATCTCCATATGTCTTTCAAACTCTGAAGAGAAGCTACCTCATTTTTGAGTTTCTCATTTTCGGATCTCAAATCTTCAATTTTGGAGGTTTTGAAATCTAAATCACATTTGGCCTTTTCAAAAGAATCGGAAATATGAGACTTTTTTAAAACAAGAGACTCATAATCTTCCTTATGCTTAGAAAATTTTTCTTTTTGTAATTTAAGCTTGACGGCAATTTTACAACTCTCCTTATAAAGGGCATTATAAGCATCCTGAAGATCATCTTCATTATCACAATCACTATTCAAATTTTCATCACTAGATATATCATCATTATCTGAAAAAGTGATCTTGGCTAGAGTCATAAGGGCTTTAACATCATCGCCCGACTCGGTTTCAGAATCTTCTGATTTAGAAGAAGATTCAGAATCAGACAATTCATCCCAAGTAGCCATCATGCTTTTCCTTTTTGATTTGTCCTTTTTAAGACATTTGTTAGCTAAGTGCCCATACTCTTGACAGTTGTAACATTGACTATCTTTCAAAGATTTTCGAGTTCTAGGTTTAAATCGTCTCTTATCATTTGACTTTTGAAAATCAACTTTTTTCTTGCTTTTGAAAATTTTGTAAAACTTTTTTGCTAAAAGCGCCATATCATCTTCAGAATTTTCTAAATCCGAAGTACTCTCTTGAGAAACATTTTTAGATGATTTGACAGCAATTGATTTTTCTTTAGGAGCTTTAAAGGACAACTCATAGGTTTGAAGTGAACCAACTAGTTCCTCAACCTTCATGGTATCCGTATCACGAAGTTCCTGAATCACGGTTACTTTAGAATTGAACCGTTCAGGAAGTGAGTGTAATATTTTTGCGCACACTTTACTTTCTGAGATTCTATCACCAAGACCCCACATAGAGTTCACAATGTCATTTAATCTAGTGTAGAAGTCCATAAACATCTCATTCTCCTCCATATGAATTTCTTCAAATTTAGTTGTGAGGAGTTGGACTTTAGATTTCTTGACAATAGATGTACCCTCGTGTATCATTTCTAATACATCTCATACTTGTTTTGCATTTTCACAAGAGATGATTCTTTTAAATTCATCTGGTGATAATGCACAAGTAATTGCGTTTAGTGCTTTTGCATTGGCGCTACTCTCACTTTTCTGAAGTGTGGTCCAAAGAGAATAGGTTGCTACTTTCATTGATTTTGAACCATCATCATTAGTTACTTCAGTGATTGGAGGGTTTCATTCACTCACTGTGGCCAGCCACACACTTTCATCCAATGATTTGAGGAAGATCCTCATCCTGGCTTTCCAATAGGCATAGTTTGTGCCATTATAGGTTGGTGGCCTAGTGACTGATAGGCTATCAAAATTTGACATCTCAATATAGCTTAGATCGTTAGCTCAGGAAATAAATCCAATAAATAAACAATAAGCACTAGCTATTAGGCTCTGATACCACTTGAAAGGGCCTAGCTATATGCCTTAGAGGGGGGGTGAATAGGGCAATGCCAAGTAAAACTAAAAACAGTGGAATAATAAAAGAAATAAAGCACAATGTTGAATTAAAAGTAATCTCAATAGCCTAAAATATAGAGAATGATACTTTATCAGTTCTAAGGACAACCTTACACCAAAAACCAAAGGTTTAAGGTAGGACAACCTTATTTCTAAAACGTCCTTTGTATCAAAAACCAATGAGGAATAAAAAGCAAGGAAATCAAAATAACTTACAGCAATAAATCCTAAGTTATTACAACATTCCCCACACTTGCTTGGAATAAAAAGATTATAACATTCATCCACGAATACAATCCACAAAACTGAATGAACAAAGAATAAAGCACATCCACAACACAACGATATATAGTGGTTCGCCTGTGTGTACACCAACTATAATCCAACAACCACACAGAATGCTACTCCACTCCTAATATCCTCACACAGGGGATATTAGCATGCACTATCAAAATAGGTTTCACAGGTTCACCTAAAACCTTCACAATTGTGTCTTTGATCTCGGGCTTACACAATCTAAAACCCACACAATCTGAGTTTTCTGGCTCTCTTCAGATAACCAATACAATGAGATTTTTCTGACAAATCTCAAACAAAACTAAAGAAAGTAAATTACACAAATGTAAAATACCTGAATCTCCTTTTGAAGTAGCCCGGTAGAACCAATCGGAGTAGAAGTTCGATTCAACGTTCAAAGTCCAATACTCACATTAAGAATGGTTCTAAGTCTAATATATTTTAAATCAAAAGGGCTAGTTCTATTTGATTTTGAATCTAAGAAGAAGGAATATCAGAAATTCCCCTTTTCTTAATAAGATTGGAATGTAGATCAAAATCAAATAATAAACAAGCTAGCAAAAGGAATATTAAATGAGCACAAAGTAGCTTAAAACAAACACAAACTTATCTCAGAGTATAACATAAAGATTGTTTGAATAGAGTTGAATTGAATTGCTATAACTCTGAAGTTCGTACTCTATTTACAGCCTGAAAAATCCCATCTACGACTGGTCTTAGGATCCTAGGATTGGTCGTAGCTTCAAAGATTTTCAAAGATTTTCGTGGGATAAGGATTTGCTGTTCCACGACCGGTCCTGGGAAGCCTACGACCGGTTGTGGGGCACCTACAACTGGTCGTGCGTCACATACGACCGGTCATAGGACCCCTAGTTTAGTTGTTGGAGTTTGAGTCGTAGGGCTAAGACTGGTCGAAGGACGAGTCGTACAGCTCACAGGACTGGTCGTAGGATGTCCAGGACTAGTCGTAGGACAACCAGAAAGATCCAAAAATCTTCAACAACAATGGACTGGTCTTGAAAAACTTAAGACTGGTCGTAGCAGAGCGAGCACTGGTCTTGAAGTACCTACGACTGGTCTTAGAACAGTCCGAACAAGCATATTAAAATATATGAATTATGTATCCAAAATGACCTACAGTAAAGCCCATCCTAAGGTCAATCTAAGGTCAAAAAAACCTTAAAAGTGAGATGGACATTGATAGTTTATACACTCAGATGACCCTTAAGAGAATCTTGAGAATTTACGAATCTTGTTGTAGGCCGTCCTGAGCTTGATCCTTTCTTGAGTTGACAAAGTCTTCTACAATACTTGTACTTGTATGAATCTTGAACATTCATACTTGAAGACTTCTATTCTTGAATTCTTCATCCATGACTTGAAAACTTTCTTCATTTAAGTTTTGTCTTGAAATGCGATGTCTTGAAGTAAAAAATAGTCTCAAACATGAAACACAAGATATACAAGACATAGATATAGGTTTTGGCACCACAAAATTTTACAACCAAAGGGATATGAAATCATAGCACTTACATATTCTAGTAACTCTAACCTATTTTCTTTAAAAAACCTCCCAATCTAACCTTTGAAAAGTAATCTCAACCGTAGATCTATAACCCTTGGAGCTTAAGGAGCTTAGAGATAGGAGAATCTTGAAGATCCATTAAGGTGGACGCACTTAGCTTAAGATTTTCTAATTTTATTGTAGTAGATTCTCCTTCATCTCATCCTTAGGAACTTATGGGGCCCATCAAGTGATGATGGAGGTCCCCCATGTTCCCATGATTGAGGCCGATGGCCCATTCCTTTGCATGCATGTTCCACGGATGGGGCCATTCTCCATGAACCCCATCATGGCATTTTTTCCTTTGATGCATGTCTTTTAGTGGTCATCTAGACCTTAGATTTTGGTGGGAAAGACATCCCCACCATTAGATTAACTCCTAACTCCATGCATGCGCTAGATCTAGATTGTATATCATCTAATGGATGATGTGAATGTATTGTGATGAAGGGAAGACCTCAATAGTGGCGGAGATCATCTCTTGTGGCCGGACCTTCATTTTTTCCTGACTTTGTCTTTCATTTCTGATGTGTATGGCCCACTTCGGAGCCCTGCAATATCTAAACCGTCCAAGCAAGGTGGACGCCCGTGGCTGTCCACTCCTTGGATGTTGTTACCCTAATTCATACATATCGAATGCATACAGTAGGTTTTATGAAGGGGAATTGGTCTGGATTTTGTGAGGCCCACAGAGGTGGACCACAACACTGATTTCATGGGGTGATTTTTCTTATTTTAGTTCCCATGTTCAATTCATTTCATATATATGTTGCTGTCCAAAAATTTTCTAGATAGTTATTGGATGGTTTTTTTATCAGGATTATGGACTAATAAGAGGGATGTTTCACCTCCATTGACATATGATTCTTAGAGGTGTGGACCCCACCTTGATGTGTGTTGAATCCCACCTCCATCCGCCCTTGATTGATCATCCAAAAAGGTGGGGCCAAGAAGGTTAGTCTGTCCAGATTTTCTGGACAGTCCAGCCATTCTGCAAGTTGTAAAACATAAATATCAGCTTATTTTTGAAATGGTGGGTCACCTTTGTGGACCCCCCCTTATTGTATACTTATACAGGGATGTTGGCCATATATTTTCTCAAATTTCGGCAGACCTGGGCCCACTCTAATGGGGTGCACAAGTCAGGGGCAGTAGCAATGTTTCAGCAGAAATTATTTCTGGACCTTGCTATCCATAATTTGTTTAAATTAAATAAAATACTTATATGTAACAACCCGAAAATCGGGGGGTCGAGTAAAAACTCCACTCCCAAGTTCCAGAACATCACTTATGCAACATAAATATGTATGATTGAATGTTGTCTGTGTTAATATATTAAACATGAGTGGGATTAAGCCAAAACATCATATCATACTCCAGAGATAGTTAAATTTATAAGTGGAAGACTGTGATAGTATGTATAACATATATAAACTTTTGTATATCTCCAGAGTGTGAACATGTTTTTAGGTTATATACATACATGTATACTCCAAAAGTAAACAAAACGAATATACATGAGTGCGCTAAAAATATAAAATGACAAATGTCAAGGCATCTAATCAACCTCCCTATAATCCCATCAATCAGAACACGCATAAAGGAGAGATCCTCCTCCTCATCATCAAGTCCAGCATCGCCTCGCAGGCCGCGCCATCATCTGCAATCACAATAGGGACTGGTGGGTGTCCAGAAACACCATCCCATAACGTGGGAGTGAGTGATCAACTCAGTGGGATAAGAGAGCAGAGATTAGCATGTTATCAAATCAATCATGCGATAATAGTAAAGCAGTAAATTAAACAATCCTAATACTGTTGTTAATGCAATATGACATGACATGATGGATGCCCTCACCAACGTTCTCCCTCATACGGCACCATCTTCATCCGCGGTATGCTTGCGTACCGCTCAGTGCTCCACATCTTCCAGGCACATGTAATGTAATGGTGATATGATTGCCGAGTTGTTATTAGTCCATTCACACAGCAGGATTGGAAAACTAAGGTACTTCCCTTATATCAATCCCAACACAGATCCTGTCTAGGATTGTCATTCCTAGTAATCTCATACGATGTATATTTTGTAGGTCGCTGCAAGGGCTGTCAGGGTTGTTGCTCGCACTCGTTGCACCGCTCCCCCATCACCTTATCAATACAGGCCTACTGTACTCTCACTGCTACGGAAGGGTCGTCGCCTCCCATAGACTCAGAATACGCTCGCGGTCACTACAAAGGGCTGCCAGGGCTGTTGCTCGCACTCGTTGCATTGCTCCCCCATCACCTTATCAATGTAGGCCGACAACAAGAATATAGTGTCCCATACCACCATAATCTGCTCACGATTCTGGGTGCTCACTGGTCACTACGGGGAGGTTTGTGGCCCCAGCGTAGGCCGACAGCTCGACCACGGTGTCCCATACCACCATGCCCGGCTCATGAGTCTTTGTGGATCAAGGTACCATGGTTAACAGGGTTTATAATGGTAAGTTCAGTACCCTAGGTTCAAGCAGTTATGACTCATATAGGGTGAACATACAACGGCCAGTCGGGTTACTTGACGAGCTCGACTAGCATGATCGCATCTCAAGTCGAACGACATGAAGTGCGTAAAACACTTCGTGTGGCCTAACCACTGTCGCCAACTCCAGAACACGGCTCGCGTTCATCAACGCATCGTTTGTGGCAAATATAAGCCAACCACGAATTCGCTCGGTTACCGACTGCCTGGACTAAGGATAGTCCCAATCAATTATAAATACACATCAGCAAATCATGTGAGAGTATTGGAAATGAAATACAACAATGTGAGTATGTTAACACATATTATAACATACAACTTAAGGAAATCTTCCAACGCGTGCATTTCATACATATAATGAAATCATGCATATAGCTAACATGTAGGAAATCATTTACATCAGCATATTAATTGAGAAATCAATCTCAAACTAAATCATAACACCATTTAATTCAATACATACTAATACAAGCATTTATACAAACACTTACACTACACACTTAAGTCTACATATAGTATGTCGACCCGAAGTGCGCATTTAGGCGAATCTCTTCGCCAAACTAATTATGCACGCATTCCTAACATTCTAATGCAACAATAAGCTATGTCAATCACATCAGCAAAATATGAATGAAAACAGTACTTCCTACAAATGACTAAAATGCCCTAAATCTCATATTCTTCGTCTATTTACGAAACAGGAAACGGACAGCATGTTGTACATGTCAAACGGCGTTGCCGTCGATAATATACTATTAAACGACATTGAAAGTATTGGAAACAGTCAATCAAAGCGTCTAAAATCTGCACATTTTCTCCTAAAAGCATATCAATTCGAACGGAGCGTATACGCTTCGTCTACGGCGAACTGGGAACCTAATACGCAAGATCCATCAGCTACCATGCTATGGAAACCAAGAAACCTCAAATCAGCAACTATTTAGGATATTTTCTTACCTAGAAATGTGGAGAAATCACCGGCAAAGTGATTGGATTGCGTGGCTTAAACACGTGTAGCAGGTAGCACTAGCAACGGGAAATTCTCTCCTACCTTCTCTCACAAACTCTCACTTTCTCTCTCACTCTTGCTAGGGTTTCTAGAAAATTCGGATGGATGAGAGGAGTGAGGGTTTCAAGCCCTTTTATAAGCCGAAACATGCCCAAAACAGGCTTCAGGTCAAGGTATACTTAAGGTATATCCAAATCGGGGCTATTTCGGTCCAAAAGGACATTTCTGGTGGTCCCCTGGCCAAACGCGATCGGACTTAAGTTCGTACATGTCGGATGTCGCTCACATCCCGTTTTCAGACCATCAGTGTTCGTAGATCGCACGTGGCATTCCAGTTTCAGTTCAGCGGTCACCGCATGTAGATCAGGCCTACAAGTCTCATGATATGAAATAGAAATTTTTCCTGATCCAAGGGTGTAATTTGGCTGAATTCTGACGGTCAGAATGCTTAATACTGACGCGTCAAGTCATGTGCCAGATTTGAATTTCAAATTCCAAATCTAACCCTATTTTCACTCTCTTCAGTCCAGGCTTAATGAAATAGCCTGCGAATGTCGATTGGACTTGATTTTCGAAAAGATTGTCAAGTCCAGCTAGGCGGTTCTAACGGTCTAAGATTATAGGTATCGGACTTTCGACGCATGGTCTAGATCTAATACAAAGTTTCAAAGAGGTCAAGAGAACAAAGCGGTTTAGAGTTTGATCTGAGGTTTTAGAGTATTATAACACCATTGATTCTACAAGTTTTGAGTCTTGTAGAATGTATTTAAAGCGATCAGGGACTATTTCCCAGCTACTCTAGCGTTGCGCTAGCTAACTTATGCTTAGTTTCTAAAGGAATTAATCCTAAGTGATTTCTTTGGCTATGGAATTGGGTTCTGAGCGATTTCCCAGGTGTTTTAGTCGACCCATTGCCTAAGGACGTCTCATCCCAGGTTGTCCAAAATCCGGGGTGTTACATTATACTAGGTCAAAAATTCTAAAATTTTTCAAGGGGATGACCCATCTATATTAGGACACACCTATAAAATTTCAGGGCCAATGAACACTTGTACACACCATGAAAATAGCTGAATCGACCCACTATATTGTGGTGTCCAGATCAGACAGAATCTCAGGACAGTTTGTTTTCTTAAAATGAATTAAAATATTTTTAGTTGTTCAAAAATACTGAAATTTTGCAGAGAGGTGGCCCACTCTTGGTAGGACACATCTATCATTGTTTAAGGCCAATGGGCCCTTATGCACACCGTGATAAGGGCTTGACCAGCCCACCATGTTGGGATGTCCAGGTCAGTCTGATTTTCTAGATAGACTGATTTCTATAAATTAATTAAAATACTTCTAGTTTTCTAAAAATTAAGAAATTTTATGGAGGTGTAAGCTTGGGCCTAGTGGGCCCCACAAATTGAAATGACCGCTATATGTCCTAGAGGGGGGGGGGGGTGAATAGGACTATGCAAAATTAAAAATAAAATAATAATAGTGGAATATAAGAAATAAGATAGCCAACAAAAGAAAGGAAACAAACCACAATAAAGGAATGAAAAGCAACCTCAAATTCAAGTCTTAAGAGGCTGATACGAATATAGTTCTAAGGACAACCTTGCACCATAAAAACCAAGGATTTATGGCAGGACAACCTTACTAGAACAATAAGTATCAATATCCCAAACTGAAGAGGAATAATAAAGGAAAATAGCAGAAAGTAAGTTCTAAACTATTACAACATTCCCCACTGTGCTTGAAATGAAAATATTACAACATTCACATCCACACATACATCCCACAATTCTAAATAATAAAAGATAGGAAATATAAATCACACAACCACAAAACATAAAGAATTATAGTGGTTCGCCTGTGTGTACACCAACTGTTACAAAACAGCCACACAGATTGCTACTCCACTCCTAATATCCTTACACACGGGATATTAGCGTTTACTATCAAAATAGGTTTTCCCAAGTTCACCCAAAACCTTCACAATTGTGTCTTTTTCAAAGGGCTTACACAATCCAAAAACCCTCACTTTTAAGTTTTCTGGTTCTCCTCAGATAATCAACAAATTGAGATTTTTTTAGCTTAACCTCAAATAAAACCAAAATAAAAGGAATTTACAATAAATGTAAAATACCTGGATTTCTCCTTTTGTAGCAACCCAAAAGAACCAATCAAAGTAGATGATTGAATGTAAAAATTTGAAGTACAATACTCACTTTACAATGGTTGTAGGTTCTCCTCGGATAACCAATAAATTGAGATTTTTCTAGCTTAACCTCAAATAAAACCAAAATGAAAGGAATTTACAATAAATGTAAAATACTTGGATTTTTCCTTTTGTAGAAGCCCAGAAGAAGCAATCGGAGTAGATGATTGACTATAAAAATTCAAAGTACAATACTCACTTTACAATGGTTGTAGGTTCTAATTGATTTTAAATTAAACCAGTTAGGCTTACCTCTATTTGATTTTGATTCCAAGAAGAAGGAATATCATAATTCCTCTTTTCAATTATGATTGGAATGTAGAAACAAAATTAAATTAATAAAGATAACGAAAGAGAATATTAAATGAGCACAATGTAGCTTAAAATAAACACAAATATATCTTAGAGTGATCCCTTGATTTTACTTGAATTTCTATTGTATCAAACTCTGAAATTCGTCATCTATTTGTAGCTGTAGAAATCGCACCTTCAACTGGTCTAGTGGACATTACGATTGGTTGTAGGAAAATGGTTTTTTTAAAAATTTAAACCGATTCACGACTGGTCGTAGGGTGTCTATGAATGGTCGTATGCCCTCTACGACTGGTCGCAGGTTTCTCACGACTGGTCATAGGACAACCAGATTAGTTGCTGGACTTTGAGTCGTAGAACCTGGAATGGTCATAGGATGAGTCGACACTGTTCACATGACCGGTCGAACAAAGTCCAGGATTGGTCATGGACGATTAAAAATTTCTGAAAAATTGTAACAAACTTAGGACTGGTCTTGGAATCTCTTAGACTGGTCATGGCAGTGCTTGGACTAGTCTTGGAACAGTCTTATTCCATGTAAAATGATTCAATTGAATTATGTATTCAAAATGACCTATCCTAAGGACAATCTAAGGTCAATTTTACCTTGAAAGTGAGATATGAACTTCAAAAACTTCTTATTGTCAGATGGTAGATGACCTTTGTGAATGAAGCTTGAGATCTTTAAACATAATGTAGCACTTAAAATAAAAGATCTTCTAAAGCTTGAATAACTATTCATCTTTATGTTGTATGCTGGCTTGAGTCTTGAACAAGATCACTTCTACTGTTATAGCTAGTACTTGCATTTCTTGAAGCAGTTTATACTCGCATTCTTCTATAGTATCTGAAGTAGTTCATTATTCTTGACTTGAAGGAAAGTGCTTAAAGCGATGAAATCCTAGCACTTACAAATGACATAGATTATGATTTTGGCACCACAAAATTTGACAACTAAAGGAGCATAAAATCATAGCACTTACAAAAATATCCAAGCCATCCTACCATCCAAAACATCTTTTCATGTACCCCAATTAGTTGGATTTTGGGGCTAGATACCCCGGGCCCATAGAGCTACCTAAACATGGGACATCCCCGCCTTAAGCTGATGCTGGGCCTGCATTCCAACGGCCTGGCCCACTTGATATATGTGTTGCATATCCTCTCTCATCTGGTGGTGCTCATAGTGATGTGTGTAGGCCATCAAGAATTAAATACACTAATAAATACTTCTGTTGTTAGACTCCAACCAACCGATAAATTTGGGTGGACTGGAATTTGGCATTAAGCTCAATAATTATTGCCTATAAATGTTCTTTTGGGGTAGTATGGCCCACTAGATTTGAGGAGGATTTAAGTCAGTTATCTTACCATCTTAATTTTATTTTTTTAGGCTTAATTAGTGCATGATTAAAGGCCCATTCCAATTAGGATTCTTCTTAGGCTAGTCTCCTAGTTAATTATGGGCCTTATAGCCTTGGTTGGGCTGGAACTTTTGATAGGCCCATTGGACCCTTGGGTCCTATATTTACCATGCCATTATGATGGGTCTTATGGGCTAAATACTCAAGTAGTTTGGGCCCTTACTTACCAACTATAATAAATCCATACTTGGGCCGAGATGTGAGGCTCAGCTTACTTGTGTTAAATATAAGGCTTTTCCATATATTGGGATAATGGGTTGCCCATTAGGCCCACCACAATGAGTGAACCCATGACTCTTATGGTTGGGCCCTAACCTTGCTTAAGGGCCCACCAGGTTGCCTATGTATTCGGCTTAGTGTATGGCCCACTAGGCCATGAATTGATTGTGCCTTAGACCTTTCTTTACATACATAGAAGGCAACCCTTTTGGGACCCAGTTGAGGTTGGATGTCCTCCTTTGTGGCCCTAAGCTAGGCCCATAGAGGCCCTTATAGGTTGTTGAAGGCCCACCATGGGTCTGGCTAGGACTGTTCCTCCTTAGGATTATAACTCTCTTAGCTTGTGGGCTATCCCAAAGTACTGGGCCCCCACTAAAGGATTTTTCTTCTCCTTAGAACACCTCTCTATGTGCCTAGACCTTAACCCTCCATAGGCTGGAAGATTCCATTTCCACAGGTAGTATGCTTACATTTTTGTGCCCCATATGCATCATCTATATGGATTGATTGCATTGTGTGGTGGTCATCGAGGGATGGAGTTTTTCCCCTCGTGCACATTGTGTGCCTGCAGCTAGTGCATGATCTGTATGTGTGACTCATGCATTTACATCGATTTCATGATGATAACGCCCTTGCTTCATCAGGGCCTTGCCTCCACAGGGACATTCATGGATGGCCGTATGTGTGGACACTAGAAATGATACTTGAGCATACCCGGTGCATAGGATACCCATGGGTGAAATTTCTAAAACTTCCATGGTACCAAGGATTTTCTCCAACACCATGACCGAGTGAAAACTATGAGCGCATGAGGGTCTTATACCGTTAGGCTGTGATTCCCACTGTTGTGTAGTCGGTTGGATAGGGGTGTGGCCTTACCTGTCTGGTGTGAGGAGGCGTTGCTAGGCTGAGTTTGACCAACTCATAAATGGGTTTTCTTCTATCAGGCCTTACTGGTGATTGGCTGTCCACAGGTAGGTAGTGAGGTCTCTTACGCTCGTTTGACTATGCGGGGTCTGTAAAGCAGCAGTCATTAAGCAGTGTAATGGACCCTGGTGATTTCCTTATAATTGAAAATGTATTTAACATGTGGTTTGGATATGAGCACTGACATTACTTGCATTACAATAGCATTGGCTGTGTAAGTCCCCTTCATGCATTTCCTTAGTATGACATCTAGTACTCATTGCATCGTATTCATGATAAGCCTTGGTAAGGCTAGCGATATTCTCATTGAGCATGTTTCCTTCCTTGTACCTCCTGCTATTCTTCTGTGCACCATTATCATAGACTTACACCACCCTCTAAGATTCTATAAGCTTATGCACAATTAATGCGTGCAAGAGACTCTAAGAAAGCGTCATAGCAGCAGAACGTGGAGTAAAGTTGAGCTTGATTACTCCAGTGCTGCTGACCTTTCTCTCTTTTCCCATTATCTTATGTATATCCTCTCGGACCTGATGTAAGCTTGTAAAAGTTTAAATTCTTAGTGGATTTTATGATGTGTGCCCCTTGTTATTCTCAGATGTACTTGTTGTAATCTTGGGTAATGCTCATATTGGAATGATTATACTATTATGAAAATCCTCCTTATAAGATTCCAAGATCGGAACCAGCCTCAGGAGCTAAAAATGGGGTACTATGGAGGCTATTGCTGTCAGAACCGGTCATCAGGCTCCTTGTGAGTCTGGTTACCGAGTTTTGGGTGTGAAAGGAGTTGGTATCCGTAGGTCGGATGGATGCACAAGACACGTCGTTGAAACCACAACGACGATAAGATCGAGATGGCATAGGTCTAGGGTTGATCCGAGTTGTGACTATGTGATTGGACTCAAGGATGAATGCAAACACAATCCGAGGGTCGTAGGTAGTCAAAATTTGACTAGTAGGACCACGAGACCAAAATGGATGGAATTTATACTCACACACACGCATGCACACATGTAAACTAGGGTCAGATCTCACGATCCTCCCCACCAACAGAGAAATTTTGTCCTCAAAATTGACAAAATCGGAACAACAAAATGCATAAACATCATGTATATATATGCCTCAATCATTAAACACAAGAAAAGGCAATGCAAGAAATACAAGCAATCAATCATTGAATAAATGGGGATAACGCTCTCTAATCTTGGCCTTACGTTCTCAAGACGCCTTGGCCTCCGAATGATGACCCCATTACACCTTCACCAAGGGAATGACCTTGGTCTTAAGGACCTTCTCCTTTCGATCAAGAATACAAATCGGCTACTTAATATAGGAAGCAACCTCATGGACCTCAAGTGCTACCAATCAATCACAGGAATAGTGTCCAACCCACATTTCTGCAACATAGAAACATAAAACACGTCGTAGATCATGGACAACTCAGGAGGTAAGGCAACCCTATAGGCCACAACACCTATACACTCGGTAATCTTAAAAGGTCTAATGAATCTCATGGTGAGCTTACCCTTCACACCAAAATGAACCATACATTTCATAGGAGAGACCTTGAGATATACCATTTCTTCGATTACGAACTTGAGGGATCAACGTTGACGATTAGTAAAACTCTTCTGCCAAATCTGAGCTGTGCGCATTCTCTGCCTAATAACATCAATAGCCTCTAATGTCTACTGTACAAGCTTGGGACCTAAGAGATGACACTCTCCAACCTCGGTCCAACAACAGCTATCAGGCAACTTTTTGCATGGCTCCTTTTAAGGCACTTTATGACAGACCATGCAGATCTCCTAGTTGTTGGACCAAGGTTGGAGAGCGTCGTCTCTTAGGTCCCGATCTTGTGCAGCAGACATCGGAGGCTATTGATGTTATTAGGCAAAAGATGTGCATAGCTCGAAGCTTTCAGAAGAGTTTTACTGATCATCGGCATCGACCCCTCGAGTTTGCAGTCAGGGACATGATATATCTCAAGGTCTCACCTGTGAAGGGTGTGATTTATTTTGCTGTGAAGGGCAAGCTCGCCTCGAGATTTATTGGACCTTTTGAGATTACCAAGTGCATAGGCGTTGTAGCCTATATGCTTACGTTACCTCATGAGTTGTCCACGATCCACGAGATGTTCCATATTTCTATGTTACAAAAATATGGGTCGGACATTATTCCTGTGATTGATTGGTAGCCACTTGAGGTTTGTGAGGATGCTTCCTACATTAAGCAGGCGATTTGTATTCTGGATCGGAAGGAGCAGGTCCTCAGGACCAAAGTCATTCTCTTGGTGAAGGTATAATGGGGTCATCATTCAGAGGCCAAGGCATCTTGGGAACGTAAGTCCGAGATTAGAGAGTGTTATCCCCATTTATTCGATGATTGATTCTTTGTATTGCTTGCATTTCCTTCTCTTGTGTTTAATAATTGAGGTATATATATATGATGATGTTTGTGCATTTTATTGTTCCGATTTTGTCAATTTTGATTATGAAATTTATTTGTTGTTGGGGAGGATTGTGAGATCCGACCCTAGTTTACATGTGTGCATGTATATCTGTGAGTATGCATTCCGTTCATTTTGGTCTAGCAGTCTTACCAGTCAAATTTTAGTGACCCGTGACCCTTAGATTGTGTTTGCTGTCATCCTTGAGTCTGTTCATGTAAACCCAAATTAGATCGACCCTAGATTTATGCCATCTAGATCGTATCATCATTGTGGTTCCAATGACATGTCTTGTGCGTCCATCCAACCTACAGATCAAAAGTTATGAACATTTCATCATATGACCTACTTTTTGTACATGACCATCTCCATGGACCAATTTCTCATGCACAACACACACACACTACACAATTGCATGGGTTGAACACTACCCACTCTAAACACCACCAAGCCTAGTCTAAGCCTAACAACTTTATTATTTTCACCATAGGTTATAATTGCATTCTCTAACCAAGGAGGGAGAGCAATGATGACTCTCCTACAAACCCTTCCTCTCTCTCTCTCCTCTCTCTCTCTCTCTCTCTCTCTCTCTCTCTCTCTCTTCCCTCTCATTTCTCTCATTCCACCTCTCCAGCCCATTTTCTCTCAAAAACGTCTCAATCTAACCTTTGAAAAGTAATCTCAACCATACATCTATAACACTTGGAGCTTAAGGAGCTTAGAGATAGGAGAATCTTGAAGATCCATTAAGGTGGATGCACTTAGCTCTAGATTTCTAATTTTCTTGTGGAGGATTCTCTTTCATCTCATCCTTAGAAACTTGTGGGGCCCATAAAATGATGATGGAAGTCCCCCATGTTCCCATGATTGA
This sequence comes from Magnolia kwangsiensis, assembly GCA_037074715.1. Lineage (NCBI taxonomy): Eukaryota > Viridiplantae > Streptophyta > Magnoliopsida > Magnoliales > Magnoliaceae > Magnolia > Magnolia kwangsiensis. The sequence continues at coordinate 77,822,902 of CM073577.1, read as the reverse complement.
GGCCAATGGCTCATTCCTTTGCATGCATGTTCCATGGATGGGGCCATTCTCCATGAACCTCATCATGGCATTTTTCTTTGATGCATGTCTTTTAGGGGTCATCTAGACCATAAATTTTGGTGGAAAAGACATCCCCACCATTAGATTGATTCCTAACTCCATGCATGCGCTAGATCTAGATTGTATATAATCTAATGGATGACATGAATGTGTTGTGATGAAGGGAGGACCTCAATAGTGGTGGAGATCCTCTCTTGTGGCTGGACCTTCATTTTTTCCTTACTTTATCTTTCTTTTCTGATGTGTGTGGCCCACTTGGGGGCCCTGGAATATCCAGACCATCCAAGCAAGGTGGACGCCCATGACTGTCCATTCCTTGGATGTTGGCACCCTAATCCCTCCATATCGGATGCATGCAATGGGTTTTATGAAGGAAAACTAGTCTGGATGTTTATGGGGCCCACCGAGGTGGACCATAACATTAATTTCATGGGGTGATTTTCCTTATTTTAGTTCCCATGTTTAGTTCATTTTATATATATGTTGCTGTCTAGAAATGTTTTAGACAGTTGCTAGATGGTTTTTGGTCAGGATTATGGACTGATAAGATGGATGTTTCACCTCTATAGATAGATGATTCTTGGAGGTGTGGACCCTACCTTGATGTGTGCTGAATCTCACCTCCATCCGCCCTTGATTGATCACCCAAAAAGGTGGGCCAAGAAGGTTGGTTAGTCTAGATTTTCTGAACAGTCCAGCCACTCTACATGTTATAAAACATAAATATAAGCTTGTTTTTGAAATGGTGGGCCACCTTTGTGGACCCACCTTATTATATGCTTGTCTAGGGATGTTAGCCCTATATTTTCTCAAATTTTGGCAGACCTAGGCCTACTCTAATGAGGTGCACAAGTCAAGGGCAGCAGTAATGTTTCAACAGGAATTATTTCTGGACCTTGTTGTCCATAATTTGTTTAAATTAAATAAAATACTTATACTACCTCAAAAATTCTAAAATTTTGCAGAGTGATGGGCCATATATAGTAGGACATACCTACAAAATTTTAGGTCTAATGGAGACCTGTACACACCATGGAAATAGCTGAACCGGCCAACTATATTGTGGTGTCTAGATCAGGTAGAATCTCAGGACAGACTATTTTCTTAAAATAAATCAAAATATTTCTATTTGTCCAAAAATCCTAAAATTTTATAGAGAGGTGTACTACTCATGGTAGGACATATATACAATGTTTAGGGCCAATGGACCCCTGTTCACACCATGTAAAGGGCTGGACCAGCCCACCACATTGGGATGTCTAGTTCAGTCCAATTTTCTGGACAGATTGATATCTGTAAATTAATTAAAATACTTCTAGTTATCTAAAAATTATGAAATTTTTTGAAGGTGTGTTCAACCTTTAGAAGTCTTACACTACAAAATTTTAGACCCAATGGACATTTGAGTTGACCGTGGTGCGACCGGGAGTATCCCACCAGGCAGGGATGCCCAGGCTAGTGCGTCCAGCTTCGGTTGGCCGACCAGCCTTGTTTGTGGACCCATCTTAATGTGTTGGATATCCCACCATCCATCCATGTGGGGTCGTTAGGGGATTCATCATCCTTCCCTTTTTTATTCAATTGGGGCTCATTGGGTGGATTTTTGACCCAGATACCCTGGGCCCATAGAGTTGCTTACACATGGGACATCCCTGCCTTAGGCTACCGTTGGGCCTGCATTCCAATCGACTGGCCCACTTGATATATGTGTTGAATATCCTCTCTCATTTGGTGGGGCCCATAGTGATGTGTGTGGGCCATCAGGGATTAAATATACTAAGAAATACTTTTATTGTTGGACTCAATGAAATGTTGCATGTGATTGAAAGACTGGTTCCTTAGACCTTGTGGACTAAATCCTTTTAGATAGGCACATTGATCATGTGCCTATACTTTCCTATCTATTGTGATGGATTTAAGGGATATAATATCCAGGTAGTTGGGCCCTTCGCTGCCCACTAAGTTGACCCTGTACTTGGGCAAAAAAAGTGGGGCTGAGCTCACTTGTTTAAAAATATAAAATTTGCCATGAGGATGAACTATTGGGATGCCAATGAAGCCTACCACAATATATGGATTTGTGATCTTTATGGTTGGGCCCAAACCTTTCTTGATGGCCCACCATATTGCTTAAGTGTTGGGCTTGGTGTATAGCCCACGAGGCCATGGATTGGTTTAGGCTTTTGTAACACCGCGGATTTTTCCCAATCTGGGATTTGACGTCCTTAGGCAGTGGGTCAACTAAAACACCTGGAAAATCGCTCAGAACCCAATTTCATAGCCAAAGAAACCACTTAGGATTAATTCCTATGGAAATTAAGCGTAAGTTAGCTAGCGCCACGCTAGAGTAGCTGGGAAATAGTCCCTGATCACTTTAAATACGTTCTACAAGACCCAAATCGAGTAGAACCAATGACTCTATAATACTCTATAACCTTGGATCAAACTCTAAGCAGGTTTGTTCTCTGGATCACTTTGAAACTTTGTATAGGATCTAGACCGCGCGTTGAAAGTCCGATACCTACTATCTTAGACCGTTAGAACGGCCTAGCTGGACTTGACAGTCATTTCAAAAATCAAGTCCAACCGATAATCACAGGCTATTTCATTGAGCCCGGACTGAAGAGAGTGCGAATAGGGACAGATTTGGAATTTAAAACTCAAATCTGGCACACGACTTGACGTGTCAGTATTAAGCGTTCTGACCGTCAGAATTCAGTCAAATTACACTCTCGGATCAGGAAAAATTTCTATTTCATATCATGAGACTTGCAGCCCTGATCTACGTGCGGTGACCGCTGAACTGAAACTGAACCGCCACGTGCGATTTGTGAACCCTGCCGGACTGAAAACTTGATGCATGCTAGATCCTGTATGCTTGAGTTTAAGTCCGATCACGTTCGGCCAGGGGACCACCAGAAATCATCTTTTGGGCCGAAACGGCCCCGATTCGGTTATGCACTAAGTAAACTTTGTTCCTGAGCCTATTTTGGGCATTTTTGGGCTTATAAAAGGGGTTGAAACCCTCACTCCTCTCTCCCATCCGAATTTGAGAGAAACGCTAGATTGGGAGAGAGAAAAGGTGAGAGTTTGTGAGAGAGATTAGGGGAGAATTTTCCTGTCTTTGCACTGCCTGTTGCACGTGCTTTAGCAACACGCTTCCATCATTCAGCCGGTGATTTCTCCATGTTTTTAGGTAAGAAATAACCCTAGAGAGTTGCTGATTTGATGTTTCTTTCGTTCCATAGCTTGATAGTTAATAGATCTTGTAAAACAGGTCCTCTAGTAGCCGTAGACGAAGCGTACACGCTCCGTTCGAAACGACACGTTTATAGGAGACAAGGTGCAGATTTTAGACGCTTTGATTGACTATTTCCAAAGCTTTCAATGTCGTTTAATAGTAGATTATCGACGGCAATGCCGTTTGACATGTACAACATGCTGTCCGTTTCCTGTTTCTTAAATCAACGAAGAATATGAGATTTAGGGCATTTTAGTCATTTGTAGGAAGTACAGATTTCATTCATATTTTGCTGATGTGATTGACATGATTTATTGTCGCATTAGAATGTTAGGAATGCATGCATAATTAGTTTGGCGAAGAGATTCGCCTAAATGCGCACTTCGGGTCGACGTATTATATGTAGACTTAAGTGTGTAGTGTAAGTGTTTGTATAAACGTTTGTATTAGTATGTATTGAATTAAATGATGTTATGAATTAGTTTGAGATGGATTTCTCAATTAATATGCTGACGTAAATGATTTCCTACATGTTGACTATATGCATGATTTCATTATATGCATGAAATGTATGTGCTTGATGATTTACTTAAGTTGTATGTTATAACATGTGTTAACATGCTCACATAGTTGTATTTCAATTCCAATACTCTCATATGATTTGCTGATGTGATTCCATAATTGTTTGGGACTATGCTTAGTCTAGGCAGTCTGTAACCGAGCGAATCCGTGGTTAGCTTTTCTTAGCCACGACGACGCGTCGATGAACGCGAGTCGTGTTTTGGAGTTGGCGGCAGTGGTTAGGCCACGAGAAGTGTTTTACACACTTCATGTCGTTCGACTTGAGATGCGATCGCGCTAGTCGAGCCCGTCAAGTAACCCGACTGGCCGTTGTATGTTCACCCTGCATGAGTCATAGCTGCTTGAACCTAGGGTACTGAACTTACCATTGTAAACCCTGTTAACCATGGTACCTTGATCCATGAAGACTCATGAGCCGGGCATGGTGGTATGGGACACCGTAGTCGAGCTGTCGGCCTACGCTGGAGCCACAAACCTCCCCGTAGTGACCAGTGAGCACCTAGTCTCGTGAGCAGATTATGGTGGTATGGGAAACTATATTCTTGCTGTCGGCCTACACTGATCAGGCGACGAGTCCTTTGTAGTGACCGCGAATGTATTCTGAGTCTACGGGAGGCGATGACCCTTCAGTAGTAGTAGAGTACAGTAGGCCTGTATTGATAAGGTGATGGGGGAGCGGAGCAACGAGTGCGTGCAACAGCCCTGGCAGCCCTTGCAGCGACCTACAAAATATACATCGTATGAGATTACTAGGAGTGATGACCCTAGAAAGGATCTGTGTTGGGATTGATACAAGGGAAGTACCTTAGTTTCCCAATCCTGCTATTTGAATGAACTAATAACAACTCAGAAATCATATCACCATAACATTGCATGTGCTTGGAAGATGTGGAGCACTTGAGGGACGATTGCATGCCGCCGTAGTAAGATGGTGCCGTATGAGGGAGATCGTCGGTGAGGGCATACATCACGTCATGTCATATTGCATTAATAATAGTATTAGGATTGTCTGATTTACTGCTTTACTATTATCGCATGATTAATTTGAGAATATGTAAATCCTTGCTCTATTTTTCCACTGAGTTAGCTACTCATTCCCACGTTTCAGGATGGTGTTTGCAACACCCACCAAACCCTGTTGTAGATGCAGGTGATGCTGAGATCCAGGAGGCAGAGCCAGACTTTGATGAGGACCAAGACGAGTTCTCATATATGCAGTACCATGATGGCTTTGCTTAGGTGACCTGGGTTGACGAGACTTCATAGTAGGACTCTTTTGGACATTTATTTCTATCATTTACATATATATGAGACTCAGTGATGTATTCATACTTTAGTGACAGTTGAGATCTACTTTGTTTTTCCATACAGTGATATATATACTCTTTAGTCTTCCGCTTGCTTTTATCACTGGATCTGGAGTATGAATTGCAGTTTTGGTATACTTTTACTTATGTGAATGCTTTAACTCAGACAACATTGAATCATAATCATTTTTGTTGCATAAGTGACGGTCTGAAACTCGGGAGTTGATTTTATACACGACCCCCAATTTTCAGGGTGTTACAAGTTGGTATCAGAGCGTGAATAAGAGTATACTGGGCCTGGGTTATGGTCACGCGACGTACGCTGTCACTTCCTTTGACTTAGGTGGGTGCGTGAAGGGTCTAGAAACATTTCTAGGATCCCAGATTCGCCAATAGGCGAAGACCATCCGAATCGATCGCGTGATCGAGTCCGTAACGCTTCTCGGATCACGTGATGCAACCCGAATAGCTCCTAGGTTGTAGGTGAGTGGGTTGAGACGTTCTTTGAATGATTTTAAACATATAAATGATAATCTTTGGTCTGTGGAACAACCACAACCCCTTTATTCAATCGTCAGGGCTTAAAAAATCCCGTTTTACCTAAAATCTTCAAAATTCTTCCTCTCACCACTCCAATCTTCAATTATTTATTATATTTTTCATGTTAGGTATCAATCCTAATGTGAAAATAACATAAAATTATACTTTCACAAAATTTTATAGTGAATAGTAAAATTTCATAAAAAATGGCCATAAGGCCATTCTAACTTTGCTTTCTTTAGTAAATAATGGGCTAGATGGATGTACTAGATCCTTCTACCCTAAAATCATATGCTGCATGATAGGGTTTTATATTCTGGATTGCAGATTGGCCCTGAAAAGTCCTGAACTCATGTTTAAGCCTATATAGGTCAAAATACAATGAACCAAGGTGGGGCCCATAGTTATTTGGGGTCCCTGGACCATGTGGGACCAAATCCATGTGGTCCCACCGACCGAACAGATGATCGGTCGACGATGCCATCACCGGTTCGGCGATGCATCGCCGACCACCATCGTCCGTTTGAGGTGTGCTTTGTTATGTGGGGGTATTTTGGGTACTACACACCCCCCATGTGTGTTTCGTGTGTAGAAAAACCAAAAATCATGCACTTCCTTCACAAACAACCCTTCCCATAGCTCCATTCTCATTTTCCAGCTGCTATCTCCAAAATTCATGATTCCAAACCACCCCTAAATCCATCCTTAGCCAAAAACGACCACTCTCCATCATTCTATTTTATTTTGCAGCCCTCCCTCTAACAGATTTCATCTTTTGGAGCTTTAAAAATCCCCAAATCGAGTTGAAATCGTGAGGTGCTCCATTCCCCTTTTTCATTTTCATTTCTTCTTGAAAATACATCCTAGGGAAGCTTGAGGCATCCCTCTACAACACCTAGATCTCCCTTTTCTAGTTTGGACAGCCATCTCTTTACATTTTCTCCATTTTTCATGGCTTTTGTTGAAGCCATTTTAGGTCTTTTGTCACTCTCCACCATCCTATCTTTGATGGGTAAAAGAAAAACCGTAGCGGATGAGGCTGGGCCAAGTCACCCTGCTCAATCAAGAAGGCCGTGGGGTGGTGCCGCAAGTTCAAACACCATCGCAGGTCCAACCACAGCCCGAGAGTTCCATACAAAGCGTGACTTGGATCCCCATACTCAACTTGGGCGGGTGATTCTAGCAGAGATGCCTCATGGCCAATACACTGACCGCAAAGTGTTGTTTGAGGTAGACGTGGAAGGATGATTATTTGGTGAATTTCTATTGTTCGAGCGCATTGAAACTGCACATTGGGGTCCGATCTTTGAAGCTCGTGCTCGTGCTAATGTGAACACCCTTCATGCCTTCTACGCTCGCATCTAGAATCCTACCTTGGAGCCATTGCAGTTCAAAATTCCTTTTGGTAGAGATCGAATGGCTACGATCGATGTTCGGTTGATTGCGCGACTTCTGAACGTGCCTCTTGGTGATGTTCATCCTAGTGAGAAGAATCTGAGGAGTAGGAGTGATCGAGATCGCCGTACCAGGTTTCTATGCAGTAAGTTGGTTCCATGGTAGCCTAATAATAACCTTAAAGTGACGTATATGTCTGATGATTTACGCCTGCTGCACCATATCTGCACGTTCAATGTGTATCCCAGGTCGACAAATTGCATTGAGTGTACGGGCCTTATGGTTGATTTCTTGTATCTGGTGGCCCAGGGAGAGACTGTATGTATGGCCACTTTCATCTTGCGACAGATAATCCTTATAGCCAAGTCAAGCAGAACGTCCGAATCGCTTCCTTTTGGCTGACTGATATGCAAGATCGCGTTTGAGTTTGCTTATAGACTTGGGCCGGAATTGTCAGTTTCAATTCATAGCATTAATGAGTCGACTATGGTCAAGATGAAGATTGGGTCTCAGTACCGTGAGAATCAGCTTGAGGAGGATCCAAGTGAGGGAAAACCTGGAGTAGAAGTTGAGGAAGAAGTCCAGGAGGAGGTAGAAGAGGAGGCTCAGGATACAGATGAGATCCCTCCTCCTTCTGCTTAGGCTACTGACGATGATCGCATTGCTCAGATTGAGGAGAGTCAGGCCGCCTTGCAAAGGAAAGTGTAGGAACTTCGCGCTGAAGTCGAGGATGACAAGGCCGTTACGAATAGGAAATTCGGCAAGGTGACTCGCACCTTGAAGGCGATCCTGTGCTGCTTGCAGGATAAGGGTGCTCCTCCTCCGTCACCCGACTCAGACTAGCGATGAGATCTTTGATGTTATTGTTAGTAGTTAGTCATTTTCTGCTTTAAGTTGTGTAAGCCTGTTAAGGCTAGTGCTTTGCTTATGTTGCTGTTAAAATTTTTACTGTCTTAGTTCCCATGCATTTCTCGTCATGATGCTTGTAAGGATATATCCCTTGTATTGTGACAATTTTGATTAAATAAAAGGCATGAAATACTTATGGCTCTTGTGCGAATGATTGCGGTGTTTGTGCTATTGAGACTGACAAGGTTGTGCCCTATTTTGAATATAGGGAATGCCGCCGAAGACTACAAGGAGCACGGCTCGGCTTGCATTGAGTGAGCCTATGGATCAGGCTCCTTCGTAGTCTGATACCCATGCGGACCCTGCTGTGGGCCCGATTCCTGAGACAGTGTGTGCGTCTTAGCCTACTACTGGTCCTACAGTTGGACCACCGCCATTCACACCGCAAGTCAGAGAGCCGTATCGCGCATTTTCTTCGGCGCAGCACACGCCACAGCTTGCTCCACCTCCCGACAGATTTGAGCAGATGATGGCCATGATGCTGCAGCAGCAGCAGCTCCTGACTACTATTGTGGGGACACTAGCCCAGGGCGGAGGTGTGACTCCACCTGCACCACCTGCGCATCCAGCTAAGGATGCTGATACATATGCCCAGGATGAGGGCATGACTCATCCTGTACCACCTGCTTACCTTGCGGGGAATGCCGCAGATACACGAGGCTTATTAGAGCGATTCCAGCACTTATGGCCTCCCACTTTTACGGGTTCTCATAGACCCGAGGAGGCCGAGTATTGGCTCAACCGTGTGTCGAAGATACTGCGGATGCTTCATTGTACAGAGGCTGAGTAGGTAGAGTTGGCTACGTTCCTGTTTGAGAGAGAGGCTAGCTTGTGGTGGGACAGCATATTATGGACCGTTGCCACCGACTTTGTATGGACATGGGCAGCGTATGAGTTCCGCTTCCATGAGAAGTATTATCCCCAGACGTACTGGCATGACCGGGAGAATGAGTTTCTCCGCCTCAGACAGGGAGCCATGACAGTCACGGAGTATGAGCATCGGTTCACGGAGTTGGGCAGATACGTCCCGACTATTTTGGCTGATGAGCAGATGTGCATACTGCGCTTTTCAGAGGGTTTGCGACCGGATATTCGATCGAAGATGTGCTGTGTGAGCATTCCCTCCTATGCGGAGCTGATTCACATGTCCATGCGGGCAGAGCAGGATGTGGATCGGCTTACGAGATCTCGTGGCCCTGTTGCTCCTAGGCCACGACCAGAGATGCAGGACAGGCCCTTTGCGGGCAAGAGGCCTCACATCGACCCTCCTACTAGGGCTACCATGCCAGTACCCCCGATGCGGCGCTCTGATTTACTATGCACATATTGTGGGAGAGAGGGCCACTTGGCGCAGAGTTATTTTGCCAGGATGCAGGACAGTGGGTTCTCGCCACCGCAGAAGATCGACTGTACACGTCCACAGGCGATATCAGCACCGCCTATACGGTTGGCTCCTGCGCACCCTTCGTTCAGACCTCCGGTATCACAGATCAGGCAGACTTCACGGCCCATGGCGCAGCGGCCGAACCGGTCACAGCAGGCACGGGTTCATGCCTTGACAGCAGAGGCAGCTGCGACACAGACTTCTCAGCATTCAGCCTTTGAGGTTACTGCCCACATTGGAGGTATTCCTATTCTCGTGATGGTGGACACTGAATCCACGATTTCTATGATATCACGTGCTATAGTCAAGCGTCTTGGGCTACAGACTATTACTATGGATGGGGTGCGAGTTTATACAGCTCATGGGTCCTTTACAGATGCCACCCAGATGTGTGAGGGTTGTTTGGTGGATCTGGGGGGCAAGACGATGGCTCTAGATCTCGTCGTCGATCCCGCTCTAGTTTATCTCGATGTCGTTCTTGGCATGGACTGGTTGACTGCAGCGAGGGCCGAGATTGACTGTGAGACTCGTATAGTGACAGCCTATGAGCCAGAGGGGGCATCCTTCACGTTTCTAGTGCGGGTAAATCTCCCGTTCCGCATACTTAGCTATGCTACATTACTGCGAGACGCTGGTGCCCAGATACTTGAGCATACGCCAGTCGTTTACGAGTTTGGGGATCTGTTCAGGAAGATCCTTGGTTTGCTGCCCCGACGAGTGATCGATTTCACTATCGATCTGGTTCCTAGTTCCTCGCCTGTCTCACTGCCGACGTATCGCATGGCACCGTGTGAGATGGAGGAGTTGAGGACGCAGATTGAAGGGTCTGACGACATAAGAAATCCAATTCCATTTAGACAATCTTGACCCTAAGCAATAGAAGAATTCCCTGTAGTAGAAATGGTATGGAACCATTTAACGTATAATCTTAGGCTTTAGATTATAGCTACTGAGTTACAGACTAGCCTACTAGTTACTCTAAGTAGTGTAAAGCCTGTATATGCTAAGGAATTGTAGGTTAGATTTGGTTGAAGTAGAATATTATTCCTTCGATAAATCCCTTTATGACTTATAGACTTATGTTGTTGCCCATAGGAAAGAACCATTCACTCTCAGGGACTATTTATAAATCCCTCAGATTGAACTTAGAATGTACTAGCACGCCCCTTAGAATTGCCTTCCCCAAAGGGCTTATTGCATTCGGAAACGTGGAGTAAAGGAAATGTAATTATCAGCGAAGTATTCGCGGTTTGAATTGACTTCTCAATCCTGGTAGTTGCCAATAAATCCAATGCTCTGATCAAGCAGAAGATCGACATCGTTTAAGATTAAGAACTGATACAGTAAATTTCTGTTCTAGGCAGAAAGTCTATGTATCCGGCTCAGACCCACTACACAACTTTTCTTCCGCGTTGGCTCGACCACATATAACCAAAAGTTATTGCTTTGTCTTTGGGAAATGGCGAGGACTTAAAGCCAGTAGAGAATTCGATATCTTGCCGCTAACTCATACCTGCCCCTAAACTTAACCACAATAGAGATTAGGCTCATCTCTATGATCATAGGTACCAATGCCATAGAACGCATCATTAGCAAGGAAAACCCTGTAGAGAAAGGTTGTTTCCATTTTAGGTTAAGGATAGCCCCTAAGTTGCGCCTCGTTCCGATATACGGATCGATGCAAAGATTCTTCAACCTTAAGTAAAATCAAGTTTTAAGGGGGGTATAACGTAATGAGTGAAATCCAGTTAGGTTAGTCAACGCTGCCGTTCGATCAGAGTGGCACAGCGGAAGAGTGCTTGACCTCTTTCCCACTGGCTTAGGATCAAAACAATCGAGTTAGGATGTACGTACGGTTAGGTCAATAAATAGGATTGACCCTTTCTTAGAATATCAATACTAAAGTCTTACTAGATGCTCCTTACCCTTCGCCAATTTCGGAGACGAAATTGTGTTTTAAGGGGGGTAGATTGTAACACCCCGGATTTTGCCCAATCTGGGATTTGACGTCCTTAGGCAGTGGGTCAACTAAAACCCTGGAAAATCGCTCAGAACCCAATTCCATAGCCAAAGAAACCACTTAGGATTAATTCCTATGGAAATTAAGCATAAGTTAGCTAGCGCTACGCTAGAGTAGCTGAGAAATAGTCCCTGATCACTTTAAATACGTTCTACAAGACCTAAATCGAGTAGAACCAATGACTCTATAATACTATAACCTCGGATCAAACTCTAAGCAGGTTTGTTCTCTAGACCACTTTGAAACTTTGTATTGGATCTATACCACGCGTCGAAAGTCCGATACCTACTATCTTAGACCGTTAGAACCACCTAGCTGGACTTGATAATCATTTCGAAAATCAAGTCCAACCGATAATCACAGGCTATTTCATTGTGCCCGGACTGAAAAGAGTGCGAATAGGGATAGATTTGGAATTTGAAATTCAAATCTGGCACACGACTTGACGTGTCAGTATTAAGCGTTCTGACCGTCAGAATTCAGTCAAATTACACTCTCGGATCAGGAAAAATTTCTATTTCATATCATGAGACTTGCAGCCCTGATCTACGTGCAGTGACTGCTGAACTGAAACTGAACTGCCACGTGCGATTTGCGAACCCTGCCGGACTGAAAACTTGATGCGTGCTAGATCCTGTATACTTGAGTTTAAGTCCGATCACGTTCGGCCAGGGGACCACCAGAAATCATCTTTTGGGCCGAAACAGCCCCGATTCGGTTATGCACTAAGTAAACTTTGTTCCTGAGCCTATTTTGGGCATTTTTGGGCTTATAAAAGGGGTTGAAATCCTCACTCCTCTCTCCCATCCGAATTTGAGAGAAACGCTAGATTGGGAGAGAGAAAAGGTGAGAGTTTGTGAGAGAGATTAGGGGAGAATTTTCCTGTCTTTGCACCGCCTGTTACACGTGCTTTAGCAACACGCTTCCATCATTCAGCCGGTGATTTCTCCGCATTTTCAGGTAAGAAATAACCCTAGAAAGTTGCTGATTTGATGTTTCTTTCGTTCCATAGCTTGATAGTTAATAGATCTTGTAAAACAGGTCCTCTAGTAGCCGTAGACGAAGCATATACGCTCCGTTCGAAACGACACATTTATAGGAGACAAGGTGCGGATTTTAGACGCTTTAATTGATTGTTTCCAAAGCTTTCAATGTCGTTTAATAGTAGATTATCGACGGCAACGCCGTTTGACATGTACAACATGCTGTCCATTTCCTGTTTCGTAAATCAACGAAGAATATGAGATTTAGGGCATTTTAGTCATTTGTAGGAAGTACAGATTTCATTCATATTTTGCTGATGTGATTGACATGATTTATTGTCGCATTAGAATGTTAGGAATGCGTGCATAATTAGTTTGGCAAAGAGATTGGCCTAAATGCGCACTTCGGGTCGACATATTATATATAGACTTAAGTGTGTAGTGTAAGTGTTTGTATAAGCGTTTGTATTTATATGTATTGAATTAAATGATGTTATGAATTAGTTTGAGATGGATTTCTCAATTAATATGCTGATGTAAATGATTTCCTACATGTTGACTATATGCATGATTTCATTATATGCATGAAATGTATGTGCTTGATGATTTACTTAAGTTGTATGTTATAACATGTGTTAACATGCTCACATAGTTGTATTTCAATTCCAATACTCTCATATGATTTGCTGATGTGATTCCATAATTGTTTGGGACTATGCTTAGTCCAGGCAGTCGGTAACCGAGCGAATCCATGGTTAGCTTTTCTTAGCCACGACGATGCGTCGATGAACGCGAGTCGTGTTTTGGAGTTGGCGGCAGTGGTTAGGCCACGAGAAGTGTTTTACGCACTTCATCTCGTTCGACTTGAGATGCGATTGTGCTAGTCGAGCCCGTCAAGTAACCCGACTGGCCGTTGTATGTTCACCCTGCATGAGTCATAAATGCTTGAACATAGGGTACTGAACTTACCATTATAAACCATGTTAACCATGGTACCTTGATCCACGAAGACTCATGAACCGAGCATCGTGGTATGGGACACTGTGGTCAAGCTGTCGGCCTACGCTGGGGCCACAAACCTCCCCGTAGTGACCAGTGAGCACCTAGTCTCGTGAGCAGATTATGGTGGTATGAGACACTATATTCTTGCTATCGGCCTACACTGATCAGGCGACGAGTCCTTTGTAGTGACCACGAGCGTATTCTGAGTCTACGGGAGGCGACAACCCTTCTGTAGCGACAAGAGTACAAGTAGGCCTGTATTGATAAGGTGATGGGGGAGCGGAGCAACGAGTGCGTACAACAGCCCTGGCAGCCCTTGCAGCGACCTACAAAATATACATCGTATGAGATTACTAGGAGTGACGACCCTAGAGAGGATCTGTGTTGGGATTGATATAAGGGAAGTACCTTAGTTTTCCAATCCTGTTGTATGAATGGACTAATAATAACTCGGTAATCATATCACCATCACATTGCATGTGCCTGGAAGATGTGGAGCACTTGAGGGACGATTGCATGCCGTGGTCGTAAGATGGTGCCGTATGAGGGAGATCGTCGGTGAGGGCATACATCACGTTATGTCATATTACATTAATAACAGTATTAGGATTGTCTGATTTACTGCTTTACTATTATCGTATGATTGATTTGAGAACATGTAAATCCTTGCTCTATTTTTCCACTGAGTTAGCTACTCATTCCCACGTTTCGAGATGGTGTTTGCAACACCCACCAGACCCTGTTGTAGATGCAGGTGATGCTGAGATCCAGGAGGCAGAGCCAGACTTTGATGAGGACCAGGACGAGTTCTCATACATGCAGTACCATGATGGCTTTGCTTAGGTGACCTAGGTTGATGGGACTTCATAGTGGGACTCTTTTGGACATTTATTTCTGTCATTTACATATATATGAGACTCAGTGATGTATTCATACTTTAGTGACAGTTGAGATCTACTTTGTTTTTCCATACAGTGATATATATACTCTTTAGTCTTTCGCTTGCTTTTATCACTGGATCTGGAGTATGAATTGTAGTTTTGGTATACTTTTACTCATGTGAATTCTTTGACTCAGACAACATTGAATCATAATCATTTTTGTTGCATAAGTGACGGTCTGAAACTCGGGAGTTGAGTTTATACACGACCCACGATTTTCAGGGTGTTACAGCTTTGGGCCTTGATTTGTATTTGGTTAGAGGTGGGCTGCCTCTTGCGAACCAGTTGAGGTTGGATGTCCTCTTGGGTGGTCTTAAGGTAGGCCCATGGGTTCTTCTATGGATAGTTAAAGGCCCACCATAGACCCTAGGCCATTTGTTTAAGGCTCGATGTGAATGTATATGGAACCTACCTTATTGCATGCTTAGTCCAGGTTGTCCAAGCCTTAGATCGCCCGATCTTGAAGGCACTCTCTGCCTTGGTTTGCTACTAGACTCACAATCCAGTAGTAGGTCCACTTGATCCTTTCATGATATATACACACTGTCCATCTGATGGGGTCCCTCAGTAAGTATAGTTGGCCTTCATAAGATTATTTCCACATAGTTAACTAATTTCTATACCTTAGCAGGTCAAGGAAGTCAAACGGGCCAAAAGTTTATCAAAGGGCCGTAGAAGTATAATTTTATGATTAAAACTTCATTTAGATGTGGGGCCCACCATATTGAGAACTTGTGTACGTGTTACATGCTAATGTTTTCTTATAATCTTTGGGCTTAATCAATGCATTCTTTTGGGTTAACTTTAGTGATCAAGTGAGGACCCCATCTTAGATCAGATTTTTGGGGCATCTCATGGGCCCAGAGTGGGTTGGGACGTCCCAGCTTGGCCCAACCATATATTGGGCCGACTTTCACCATTTTGATGGACTTGTGGGCTGAGATAAGGATAGCATTGGGCCCTTGGTTACCCACTTAAATTGCTAGTTATTGGGCTGATGTAGTTGAGCTCATCTCATCTAAACTTAAACTTAATTTTTTTAGCCGTATATTGTGTATGTGAGCCGACCACTAAGTCTAACTTAATGCATGGATTCTATGGCCATTGGGAATTAAGCCTTGGGCCTTAATTCCTCTCTTGGAGCACATATTGTTAAAAGTGGTATTGTATCTTTTTATGGCCTATTATGAGGAATACATGTATGTGGTTACCTTTATTTTTATCTTAAATGTAGGCCTTGGGCCTTCTATCCATATAGTTCATGGTTGATATGTCTTTTTAGGGAATAACGGTTAAATGTCCCCATTATGGGCCCAATTAGGCCTGTTTGTATTTAAGAGTGATTGGATAATCATCTTAGACTCTTGGTAGGCTCATTTCTATATTACTTACCCGTAGCTTGTATACTTAGCCTCGTGGACTACCCCAGGTAAATGGGCCCCCACTAAAAGTTGAATTCCTTAAGGATATTGTCTAAGTACCTAGTCTTGGTTCCTTCTCGGATAGGAGGAATGTAATATACATCATATATCATCATATAGTGTGATTAAATTCATCCTCATGACCCATGTACATCATTGTATGCTTGGTTGACACTCTGTGTGTGGTCATATTGTGCCATTGGGCATTGCATGTTACCATCTCCGAGGGACGTAATATTCCCTCTTGAGCATGTTGGATGCTTGAAAATTGATACATGGTTGATTGTATGATTCATGCATCTGGCATTGCATAACATATGAGCATTATAGCCCTTGCTTCATCATGGCTGTAGCCTCTATAAATACATCATGGATGGCTATGTTTGGACATCGAAATGTTACTTGAGCATGCCGTGTGCATAGAATACCCATGGGTGAAATTCTCAAAACTTCCATGGTACCAAGGATCTGCTCCAACGCCGTGACCGGGTGGAATATATGAGCACACGAGGGCCTTATACCATTAGGCCATGACTCTTACTGTCATGTAGTCGGTTGGATTGGGGTGTTGCCTTACTTGCCTGATATAAGGAGGCATTGTTAGGTTAAGTCTGACCAGCTTGTGAATGGGTCTGCTACCATCAGGCCTTGCTGGTGATTGGTTGTCCACATGCAGGTAGTAAGGTCTCGTATGCTCGTTTGACTATGCGGGGTCGGTAGAGTGGTAATCATCTAGTAGTGTAATCGACCCCGGTGATTTCCTTATGATGGAAATGTACTTGATATGTGGATTGGATATGAGCACTGACATTACTTCGTATTGCATTTATATTAACTGTGTAAGCCTCATATTGCATAATATTCATGTTAAGCCTTGGCATGACACCCAGTACTCATCGTATTACAGTACCCATTGCATTACAGTACTCATGACATTACAGTACTCATTGCATTACAATACTCATTGCATCATACAACCTTGGTATGGCTTCCTGAATTATTGTACAGCCTTGGTATGGCTTCTTACATTCATGACAGCCTTAGTAAGGCTGATGGTGTTAGCTTTGATCATCTTTCCTTCCTGTATCCCTTATTATTCTTCTGTGCACTATTATTACATACCTTCACCACCCTCTAAGCTTCTATAAGCTTATGTACGATTGATGCATGTAGGAGATCCTAGGCAGGCATCGTAGCGGCAGAGCATGGAGTAGAGTTGAGCTTGAGGACCCCAGTGTTGCAAACCTTCCCTTTCTTTTTCTATCATCTTATGTATGTCCTTTTGGACCTTTTGGATATTTGTAAAAGTTCAAATTCGTAATGGATTTTGTGATGCATGCCTTTTTTATTCTCATATTTGCTTGTTGTGATCTTGGGTATGCTCGTATTGATAATGATTATACTGACATGAAAATCCTCCTTATAAGATCTTAGGATCGGAACCTACTTCAGGAGCTGAGAATGGGGCACTACGGAGGTTGTTGCTGCCAGAACCGGCTACCGGGTTCCTTGTGAACCCGGTTACTGAGTCTGGGGCGTTACAGTAGAAGACGCCCCTTTCACAAATTTGAGTGGGGTATTCTTACTCTTAGGAGGAATACTTTTATCATAGCCTAATCCAGATTGATCGCCACGTTTTCTAGATTTGGATAGAAGTTTTTCTAATTTTAGATCTCCTTGGGCATACTTCCATTTGTCCTTCAAATTCTAAAGTGAAGAGACTTCTAGTTTTCACTTTTCATTTTCAGATTTTAATTTTTCAACTTGGGACGTTTTGAAATCTAAGTCGCACTTAGTTTTTTCAAAGCAATTTGAAAAGTGTGATTTTTCTAAGACTAGATTATCAAAATTCTCTTTTAGTTTTAAAAACTTCTTTCTGAAGTTTTAACTTTACAACAATTTTATAACTTTCCTTGTATAGGGCATCATAAGAATCTTGAAGGTCTTCTTGATTTTCATTGTCACTATTTAGATTTTCTTCACTGGTTGAATCATCATTATTTGAAAAAGTGAACTTGGTTAGAGTCATTAGGGCTTTAACATCATTAACCGACTCGGTGTCAAAATCTTCTAACTTAGAAGAGACTTCAGAGCAAGAAGAATCATCCCATGTAGCCAACATATCTTTCTTTTTAGACTTGTCCTTCTTATGACATGTGTTTGCTAGATGCTCATATTCATGGTAGTTGTAGCTTTGACTGTCATTTAACGATATCCAAGTTTTATATCTAGGTTTTATCTTTTCAATAGGTTTTTGCAACTCAACCCTCTTTTTACTTTTAAAAATCTTGTAAAACTTTTGAGCTAAAAGGGCTATATCATCTTCAGAGATTTCTAAATCAGAATCATTACTATTTTCATGAGAAATACTTTTAGAAGACTTGAGGATGATTGACTTACCTTTAGGTGCCTTAAAATTTAACTCACAGGCTAGAAGACACCCAACTAACTCTTCTACCCTCATATTATCTGTATCACGAAGTTCTTGGATCCCAGTTACTTTTGAATTGAACCGTTCAGGTAATGAACGTAGTATCTTTGCACAGACTTTACTTTCTGAAATTCTATCACTGAGACCCCACATAGAGTTGACAATGTCATTCAATCTTATATAGAAGTTCATGAATGTTTCACTTTCTTCGATATGTATTTCCTCAAATTTGGTTATTAGGATTTGGACTTTAGATTTCTTGATAATTGTTGTACCCTCGTGTGTCATTTCCAAAACATCCCAGGCTTGCTTTGCAGGATCAAGGGATATAATTCTCTTGAATTCATCTGCTAATAGTGCCAAGTAATTGCATTTAGAGCCTTTACATTAGCACTACTCTTACTTTTCTGAAGATTGGTCCAAGTAAAATAAGGTAAAACATTTACAGTTACAGATCCATCAGTACCAGTCACTTCAGTAGTAGGGGGTCCAATTGGTCATTGTGGATTACCACACGCTCTCATCCATGGATTTTAAGAAAATCCTCATTCTGGCTTTCCAATAGGGCTAATTGGAGCCATCAAATGGTGAAGGCCTAGTGATTGAGAGGCTATCAAAATTTGACATCTTAAAAAGTTTAGATCGATTAGCTCAGGAATTTAATTAAAATAATAAGGATAAAAATGAGTTATTAGGCTCTGATACCACTTGAAAAGGCTGAGCTAAGGGTCCTAGAGGGGGGGTGAATAGGACTATGCCAAATTAAAAATAAATAAATGCAGAATTAGACAGATATAAATAAAGATAGCACTTAACAATCCCACAAAATAGAAATGAATTACAACCTCAAATGTACAAGTATTGAGAGGTTGATACAGGTGTTGTTCTAAGGAAAACCTTACACCAAAAACTAATGGCTTATGGTAGGACAACCTGATTTCTAGAATGGTCTGTGTATCAAAATTTGAAACCAATACAGAAGAGAATAAAAATAGCAAAGAAAATAAACTAATCTATTACAGCATTCCCACACTTGCATAAAAGAGATTGTAACATTCTCCACAAAGGCTTAAAAAGAAATTACAACATTCACACAAAGCCACAATCAACCATCCACCACAACACCAGAAATTATAGTGGTTCATTTATGAGTACACCAACTGTTTAGAAAAATAGCCACACAACTACTCCACTCCCAATATTCTCTCCCTTGGGATATTGGCATTCACTATGAAATAGGTTTTTCAATGTAACGTCCTGAAAAAATTCGTACAAAGACCTGAGTACCACCTCAGGAAGAAATCACTAAGGAGTGAATCCTTTAGAAATTAGACGAGAATGAACTAGTGCTAAATTAGATTACCTATGAAATTAGCACCAACCACTTTAAATACGATTTGCAAGACCTAAAACTTGTAGAATTATTAACGCTACATTACCCTAAAATCTAGGAGCAATCTCTAAACCCAGTTACCGGGAGCATTCAGAAACTTCATATCGGACCTGAACCGCATGTCAAAAGTCCAATAGCTATGAAATTATATAATTATGACCGCTTAGTTGGACTTGAAAATCACCTCGAAAATCAAGTCCAGATGATGTCCCAGGACTATTTATTTGAGTCCGGAGCAAAATGTGTGAGAAACGTAAATATCTTTAGAAAATAAATCGAAAATTAAGTAATCTGAGTCGTGTCACTTGTGGGTCGATTATAAGCATTCAGACTGTCAAAATCTGACCCAAATTCACCCTCAGATCAGGAGAAATGTTCCACACATGCCAATATACTTGTGGCCCTGATCGAGTGTCGGTGACCATTGAACTGACACTGGTCTGCCACGGTCGATCTGTAAACTCAATCAGACTAAAAACTTAGATTGATCGAGACCAATATCAGGGAGCTTAAGTTCGATCGCATTCAGCAAAAGGGACCTCCAAAACTACTCCGTTGGATCAGAATAGACCCGATTTGGCTATAACCTAAGTATACCTTGGCCCTAGGGCTATTTCCATCAGTTCTGGGCCTATATAAGGGCCTTAAACCCTCTCTTATTCACACCATATGAATTTTGGAAAAACCCTAGGAGAGAGAAGAGAGTAAAGAGAGAAAGTGAGAGAGAAGTTGGTGAAGATTCCTGAGATTCTTCCCAACTAATCCACCTACTGAAATACCAATCTCGTGTAGTTCTACCGGTGATACTAACAACGTTCTTAGGTAAGAAAACCTAACCCTAATCTATTTTAGGATTTTATATGTTATAAGTTATGAAATAGCTAACCTAGTTCATCTTATAGGTTGTCAATCCGTCGTTTACAAAGACTAAATGTCTAAATCAAATCTGTTAAGCGTTTATTGACGTAAGGTGCAGACTATATATGTAACACCCCAGATTTTTTCCAACCTGGGGTTAGACGTCCTTAGGCAATGGGTCAACTAAAACACCTGGGAAATCGCTTAGAACCCAATTCCATAGCCAAAGAAATCACTTAGGATTAATTTCTTTAGAAACTAAGCATAAGTTAGCTAGCGCAACGCTAGAGTAGCTGGGAAATAGTCCCTGATCACTTTAAATACGTTCTACAAGACCCAAAGCGAGTAGAACCAATGAAACTATAATACTCTAAAACCTCAGATCAAACTCTAAACCGGTTTGTTCTTAGGACCTCTTTAAAACTTTATATTGGATCTAGACCGCGCGTCGAAAGTCCGATACCTACAATCTTAGACCGTTATAACCGCAATCATTTCGAAAAGCAAGTCCAACCGACATTCAGAGGCTATTTCATTGAGCCTGGAGTGAAGAGAGTGAGAATAGGGTTAGATTTGGAATTTGAAATTCAAATCTGGCACACAACTTGACACGTTATTATTAAGCGTTCTGACCGTCAAAATTCAGCCAAATTACACCCTCGAATCAGGAAAAATTTCTATTTCATATTATGAGACTTGTAGACCTGATCTATGTGTGATGACCGCTGAACTGAAACTGGACCACCACGTGCGATCTACGAACACTACTGGTCTGAAAATGTGATGTGAGCGACATCCGACGTGCATGAACTTAAGTCCGATTGCGTTCGGCCAAGTGACCTCCAGAAATATCTTTTTGGACCGAAACAGCTCCGATTTGGTTAGGCATCAAGTGAACATTGTTCCCAAGGCTGTTTTGGAGAAGTTTTAGGTTATAAAAGGGGCTTAAACCCTCACTTCTCTCACCCATCCGAATTTGCTAAAAACCCTAGCTGGTGTGAGAGAAAAGGTGAGAGATTGTGAGAGAGAGTGGGAGAGAATTTCCTGCTGCTTGCACTACTTGCTGCATGTGTTTAAGCCACGCAATCCAATCACCTTGCAAGTGATTTTACCACGTTTCTAGGTAAGAAAATACCCTAACCACTTGCTGATTTGGAGTTCCATCGATTCGTTAGCGATGTAGCTTAGGAATCTTGTGTATTAGGTTGTCTGTTCGCCGTAGAAGAAGCGTATATGCTCCGTTCAGAACGATACACATCTAAAGTGAAAGGTGCAGATTTTAGACGCTTTGATTGACTGTTTTCAACGCTTTCAATGTCGTTTAATAGTAGATTATCGACGACAACTCCGTTTGACATGTACAACATGCTGTCCGTTTCCTGTTTCGTAAGTAGACGAAAAATATGAGATTTAGGGCATTTTAGTCATTTGTAGGAAATACTGTTTCCATCCATATATTTGCTGAGATGATTAACATGGCTTCTTGTCGCATTAAGATATTAGGAATGCGTGCATAATCAGTTTGACGAAGAGATTCGCCCAAATGTGCACTTTGAGTCGACATACTATATGTAGACTTAAGTGTGTAGACTAAGTGCTTATATAAATGTTTGTATTATTATGTATTAAATTTAATGGTGTTATGAATTAGTTTGAGATTGAATTCTCAATTAATATGCTGATGTAAATGATTCCTACATGTTGGCTATATGCATGATTTCATTATATGTATGAAATGCATGTGTTAGATGATTTACTTAAGTTGTATGTTATAACATGTGTTAACATGCTCACATTGTTGTATTTCATTTCCATTACTCTTACATGATTGCTGATGTGAATTCATAAATGTTTGGGACTATACCTAGTCCAGGCAGTCGGCAACCGAGTAAATTCATGGTTGGCTTATCTTTGCTACGAACGACGCGTCGATGAACGTGAGTCGTGTTTTAGAGTTGGCGGCAGTGGTTAAGCCACAGGAGGTGTTTTATGCACTTCATGTCGTTCGACTTGAGATGCGCTCGTGCTAGTCGAGCCCGTCAAGTAACCCGACTGGCCATTGTATGTTCACCTTGTATGAGTCATAACTGCTTGAACCTAGGGTACTGAACTTACCATTGTAAACCCTATTAACCATGGTACCTTGATCCATAAAGACTCATGAGCCGGGCATGGTGGTATGGGACACCGTGGTCGAGCTGTCGGCCTACGCTAGGGCCACAAACCTCCCTGTAGTGACCAGTGAGCACCTATGACTCGTGAGCAGATTATGGTGGTATGGGACACTATATTCTTACTGTCGGCCTGCATTGCTAAGGTGATGGAGGAGCGGCGCAACGAGTGCGATCAACAGCCCTGACAGCCCTTTGTAGTGACATTGAGCGTATTCTGAGTCTACGGGAGGCGACAACCCTTCCGTAGCGACAAGAGTACAAGTAGGCCTGTATTGATAAGGTGATGGGGGAGCGGAGCAACGAGTGCGTACAACAGCCCTGGCAGCCCTTGCAGCGACCTACAAAATATACATCGTATGAGATTACTAGGAGTGACGACCCTAGACAGGATCTGTGTTGGGATTGATATAAGGGAAGTACCTTAGTTTTCCAATCCTGTTGTATGAATGGACTAATAATAACTCGGTAATCATATCACCATCACATTGCATGTGCCTGGAAGATGTGGAGCACTGAGCGGTACGCAAGCATGCCGCGGACGAAGATGGTGTCGTATGAGGAAGATCGAGGGTGAAGGCATCCATCATGTCACGTCATATTATATTAATAACAGTATTAGGAATGTTTGATTCATTGCTTTACTATTATCGCATGATTGATTTGAGAACATGATAATCTTTGCTCTATTATTCCACTGAGTTATCTACTCACTCCCACGTTACGGGATGGTGTTTTCAGACACCCACCACTCCCTATTTTGGTTGCAAATGATGACGCTGCTTGAGAAGCGGAGCTGGACTTGATGATGATGAGGAGGATCCCTCCTTTATGCGTGTTCTGATTGACGGGATTACAAGGAGGTTGATTTGTTGTCTTGACACTTGTCATTTTATATTTTTAGAGCACTCATGTATATTCTTTTTATTTACTTTTGGAGCATACATGTATGTATATAACCTGGTAACATGTTCACACTCTGGAGACATATAACAGTTTATATATGTTATACAAACTATCACAGTCTTCCGCTTGTAAATTTAACTGTCTCTGGAGTATGATATGTTGTTTTGTCTTAATCCCACTCATGTTTAATACATTAACACAAACAAAATTCAATCATACACATTTATGTTGCATAAGTGATGTTCTGGAACTCGGGAGTGGAGTTTTTACTCGACCCCCGATTTTCGGGATATTACAATATATGTATTGGTTATGGTTTTCAAGGCTTTCAATGTTGGTTAATGGTTTTATTACTGACATGAATGTTATTTCACATGCCAAATGCAATATCTGTTTCATTTTACGTATACATATGAACTATGTGGTACATAGGGAAATTCGTGTGTTTATTGAAATGTTTGTATACATTCGGAATCTGAATTTTTGATTACCATGATTAACTGTTGTAGGTATATGATTTTTACGTATGCGACAACTCCTTGGCAAAAGGATTTGCCCAAATATGTAATATAACCAACATATGTGATGTATGTTGGTAAGTGTAGTCTAAGTGTTTATAAAAATGTCTGAATGAGTTAGTAGTTAGTAAAGTGTGATTTATAAGGGAGTTGAGATATGACTCCCAATGTAACATCCCGAAAATCGGGGGGTCGAGCAAAAACTCAACTCCCGAGTTTCAAAATATTATTTATACAACATAGATATGTATGATTGAATGTTTTCTGTGATAATGTATTAAACATGAGTGAGATTAAGCTAGAACAGCATATCACGCTCCAGAGACGGTTAAATTTACAAGCGAAAGACTGTGATAGTATGTATAACATATATAAACTGTTGTATGTCTCCAGAGTGTGAATATGTTACCAGGTTATATACATACATGTATACTCCAAAAGTAAACCAAAAGGATATACATGAGTGTTCTAAAAATATAAAATGACAAGTGTCAAGGTATCTAATCAACCTCCCTATAATCCCGTCAATCAGATCACGCATAAAGGAGGAATCCTCCTCAAGCTGTCGAGTCCAGCTTCGCCTCGCAGGCCGCGCCATCATCTGCAATCACAAAAAGGGATTGGTGGGTGTCCGAAAACACCATCCCGTAACATGGGAGTGAGTAGCTAACTCAGTGGAATAATAGAGCAAGGATTAACATGTTCTCAAATCAATCATGCGATAATAGTAAAGCAGTAAATCAAACAATCCTAATACTGTTGTTAATGCAATATGACATGACATGATGGATGCCCTCACCGACAATCTTCCTCATACGGCACCATCATATGACCGCGGCATGCCGCACTCCCTCAAGTGCTCCACATCTTCCAGGCACATGCAATGTAATGGTGATATGATTTTCGAGTTGTTATTAGTCCATTCAAACAGCAGGATTGGAAAACTAAGGTACTTCCCTTATATCAATCCCAACACAGATCCTGTCTAG
This sequence comes from Magnolia kwangsiensis, assembly GCA_037074715.1. NCBI lineage: Eukaryota > Viridiplantae > Streptophyta > Magnoliopsida > Magnoliales > Magnoliaceae > Magnolia > Magnolia kwangsiensis. Next base: position 77,797,851 of record CM073577.1, on the reverse strand, counting down.
GGTCGTCACTCCTAGTAATCTCATACGATGTATATTTTGTAGGTCGCTGAAAGGGCTGTTGCACGCACTCGTTGCTCCGCTCCCCCATCACCTTATCAATACAGGCCTACTGTACTCTACTGCTACTGAAGGGTCGTCGCCTCCCGTAGACTCAGAATACGCTTGCGGTCACTACAAAGGGCTGTCAGGGCTGTTGCACGCACTCGTTGCTCCGCTCCCCCATCACCTTATCAATGGAGGCCAACAGTAAAAATATAGTGTCCCATACCACCATAATCTGCTCACGAGTCATAGGTGCTCACTGGTCACTGCGGGGAGGTTTGTGGCCCCAGCGTAGGCCGACAGCTCGACCACGGTGTCCCATACTACCATGCCCAGCTCATGAGTCTTCGTGGATCAAGGTACCATGGTTAACAGGGTTTACAATGGTAAGTTCAGTACCTTAAGTTCAAGCAGTTATGACTCATGTAGGGTGAACATACAACGGCCAGTCGGGTTACTTGACGGGCTCGACTAGCGCGATCACATCTCAAGTCGAACGACATGAAGTTTGTAAAACACTTCGTGTGGCCTAACCACTGCCGCCAACTCCAGAACACGGCTCGCGTTCATCAACACGTCGTTCGTGGCTAAGGAAAGCTAACCACGAATTTGCTTAGTTACCGACTGCCTGGACTAAGTATAGTCCTAAACACATATGAATCCACATCAGCAATCATGTGAGAGTATTGGAAATGAAACACAACCATGTGAGCATGTTAACACATGTTATATTGTACAACTTAAGTAAATCATCTGACACATGCCTTATACATATAGTGAAATTATGCATATCACCAACATATAGGAAATCATTTCCATCAGCATATTAATTGAGAATTCAATCTCAAACTAAATCATAATGAAATCATCAAACACATGTTATAACATACAACTTAAGCGAATCATCAAGCACATGCATTTCATTTATATAATGAAATCATGCATATGGCTAACATGTAGGAAACCATTTACACCAACATATTAATTGAGAAATCAATCTTAAACTAATTCATAACACCATTTAATTTAATACATACTAATACAAGCATTTATACAAACACTTACACTACACACTTAAGTCTACATATAGTATGTCGACCCGAAGTGCGCATTTAGGCGAATCTCTTCACCAAACTAATTATGCACGTATTCTTAACAATCTAATGCGACAATAAACCATGTCAATCACATCAGCAAAATATGAATGAAAACAGTACTTCCTACAAATGACTAAAATGCCCTAAATCTTATATTCTTCGTTGGTTTACGAAACAGGAAACGGACAGCATGTTGTACATGTCAAACCGCGTTACCGTCGATAATCTACTATTAAACGACATTGAAAGCTTTGGAAACAATCAATCAAAGCGTCTAAAATCCTCACCTTATCTCTTATGGATGCGTGAATTCGAACGGAGCGTATACGCTTCGTCTACGGCGATAAGAGAACCTAATTTACAAGTTACGTCAGCTAACATGCTATGAATCCTAGTAATCCTTAAATCAGCAACTTCTAGGGTTAGTTCTTACCTGAAAATGCGGAGGAATCGCCGGCCAGGTGATTGATGTGTGTTGCTAAAGCACTTGCAACCGGTGGTGCAAAGGCAGAAAAATTCTCTACTACACTCTCTCACAAACTCTCACCTTTTCTCTCTCCCAATCTAGGGTTTCTCTCAAATTCGGATGGGAGAGAGGAGTGAGGGTTTCAACTCCTTTTATAAGCCCAAAAGTGCCCAGAATAGGCTCAGGAACAAAGTTCACTTAGGGCATATCCAAATCGGGGCTGTTTCGGTCCAAAAGATGATTTCCGGTGGTCCCCTGGCTGAACGCGATCGGACTTAAGCTTATGCATACAGGATCTAGCACGCATTAAGTTTTCAGTCCGGCAGGGTTCGTAGTTCGCCCGTGGCGGTCCAGTTTCAGTTCAGCGGTCACCGCATGTAGATCAGGTCTACAAGTCTCATGATATGAAATAGAAATTTTTCCTGATCCGAGGGTGTAATTTGGCTGAATTCTGACGGTCAGAATGCTTAATACTGACATGTCAAGTCGTGTGCCAGATTTGAATTTTAAATTCCAAATCTGTCCCTATTCGCACTCTCTTCAGTCCGGGCTCAATGAAATAGCCTGTGATTATCGGTTGGACTTGATTTTCAAAATGATTGTCAAGTCCAACAAGGCGGTTCTAACGGTCTAAGATAGTAGGCATCAAACTTTCGACGTGCGGTCTAGATCCAATACAAAATTTCAAAGTGGTCCAGAGAACAAACCTGCGTAGAGTTTGATCCAAGGTTATAAAGTATTATAGAGTCATTAGTTCTACTCGATTTGGGTCTTGTAGAACGTATTTAAAGTGATCAGGGACTGTTTCCCAGCTACTCTAGCGTTGCGCTAGCTAACTTATGCTTAGTTTCTAAAGAAATTAATCCTAAGTGGTTTCTTTGGCTATGGAATTGGGTTTTGAGCGATTTCTCAGGTGTTGTAATTGACCCATTGCCTGAGGACGTCAAATCCCAGATTGACCAAAATTCGGGGTGTTACACCCAACTGCCTTAACTGTGTGTATGATTTCCTCCATGTATTGTATAACCCGTTGACTCATGTTTAACTGTGTGTATGATTTCCTCCATGTACTGTATATTCATGATTAAGTTATATTCCATAGCATGCTCACATGATTGTAGAATTCGACTTGTGTATTCATTATTACTTGCCTATTCATATGTTTATTTGTTGTGAATGCACGTGGTTGGGACTATATCATAGTCCAGGAAATCGGTAATAGGCCTTGTTCTGGTGGCTGAGGTTATTTTTTCTACGCAGGATGTGTTCGATGAATCCGAACCATACTTGAGTTTTCAGCAGTGGTTAGGCCACTCGAAGTGCTTATACACTTCATGTCGATCAACTCAATGTGCGATCGTCCTAGTCGAGTTCGTCAATTAACCCGATTCACCCGATGTATGTTCACCATGTTTGGACACTACTGCTTGTATCTAGGGTACCAAACTTACTAATGAGACCCTGTTAACCTTGGTACCTCAATCCTCTAAGACTCATGAGTCGGGCATGGTGGTATGGGACACCGTGGTTGAGCTGTCGGCCTACGCTGGGGCAACGAGCCTCCCCGTAGTGATCAGTGAGCAACCCAAACTCGTGAGCCGAATACGGTGGTATGAGACACTGTATTCATGCTGTTAGCCTACCCTGATTGGTGACGAGCCCTTTGTAGTGACCTTGAGCATACCCTGAAACTACATTGAGGCGACGAGCCTTATTGTAGTAACCAGGGTATAACTAGGCCTGTATTGATTGGTGACGAGCCCTTTATAGCGACCTAGAACCACAACATCGTATGAGATTGTCTAGGACTGACGACCCTAGAATGGATCATTATTTGGGAAATGATATAAGGGAGGTACCTTAGCTTCCCTATCCTACTGTATGAAAGGGACTAATAAGAACTTGGTAATCATGCTCATAACATCGCACTGCATGTGCCGTTGGCATTGGTGTAGATCACACTCGTAGTGATTCATGCAGCAATCGTTAGATGTTGTCACAAGACGGAGTGCAGGCGAGAGCATGCATCATTACCTCATATCATTCTTGCATTAACAAGAGTATCTAGGACATGTTTGATTGTACTGCTTTATCATTACTACTTGACCGAATTGATAACATGTTAACCTTTGCTGTATAGCTTCACTTAATTGATCACTCACTCCCACATTCTGGGATGGTGTTTAAACACCAACTAGACTTTGTCTTAGTTGCAGACGATGATGTGACCCACGAGGCAGAGCCGGAGTTTGAGGATGATGAGGAGGTATTCTCTTACATGTAGTTTTCGGGCGAATTCACGTGTGCAAGTCCGGATCGACGGGGCTTCAAGGATTATACTTGTAGAGGACTATTACATTTTTTTGATATTTTGTATTTTGAATTAATACTTGTAATTATTGACCTGGCAACGCATACATACTTTGGGGACTTTTTCTAGTTTATCTATTCGTCTTAGTCTTCCACTTGCGTATTACAAATGTCCTTGGATTATGTTATGCTGATTTAGCTTAATCTAATTCATGTTTTATGTACTAACACGGACAACATTCATCCATCATTCAAAATGTTGCATAAGTGATGTTTTGGAACTCGGGAGCTGAGTTATGCTCGACCCCCGATTTTCAGGACGTTACATTCAAGGTTCACGTAAAACCTTCACAATTGTGTCTTTTAAGTAGGCTTACAAAATTCAAAAATCCCACACTCTGAGATTTTCTAGATCACCTTAGAAAAACCAAAACAGAGATTTTCCCGGCACAACCTCAAAACCAAAAAATAGATTTACCAAAATGTAAATATACTTATCTGGATATTCTCCTTTGATGAAGCCCCGTAGAACTAATTCAAAGTAGATGTTCAACGTAGATGTTCAATGTCCACACTCACTTATAAAAGGGTTCTAAATGATTTTTAGATTAAATCACTTTGGGCTAGCTTGATTTGATTTTGATTCTAAGAAAGGGGAATACTTAAATCCCTTCTTCAAATAAGATTAGAATATAGAACACAAAATCCAATGCAAAAAAGCTAAATTAAAGAGAATATTAAATGAGCACTAAATAACTTAAGAATATCACAAACTTATCTTTCAGAGTGGTGTCTTCATTTTGCTTGAATGACTTATCAAACTCTGAAAATCGTGATCTACATATAGGTGAAAAAACTGTTCACTTGACTGGCCTAGAGGACATCTCGACTGGTCGAAGGACCAACGAACTTTTAAAATTTTTGGGCATGATAAGATAAGATGGGTCCATGACTGGTCGAGTGGCTGGCACGACTGGTTGAGTGGCCTGCACGACCGGTCGAGCCATGCACTCGACTAGTCGAGTGGGACCCTGAAATGTTGTTAGACTTGAAGTCGAGCCTACTTGAGTAGTCGAGCATTGTTCACTTGACTGGTCAAGCAGTCTCCAGGACCGGTCGAGGATTCAACAGAAAATCCAAAAAATTCAAGTCGAGCCAGTACTTGGACTAGTCGAACAGAAGCCAGGACTAGTTGAGAAAAAGTCCATAAAATTATATCATGACCCAAGGTAAGAATGTAATCAATATGACCAAACCTAGGGTCAATCTGGGGTGATTCATACCTTATAGGTGAAACTTGAACATTGAAACATCATTCACTTCGGTTAATAGTTTATCTTGAAGTACTCAAAGTTTGTCATTGTATTTTCGAAGATGTGCTTGAGGTAGTGACCTTATAACTTTGAGTTCCAACTTAAGAAGATTACTTGAGCTTTGAATTCCAAAATAAAGCACATTGTATTGATATATAGTTGAAGCTTGAAAACTTGATCTATCACTTGATGCAGTACTTGAATCTCTTATTCTTGTACTTGAAGTTGTTGATGTAAAGACTCTTGTTCTTGTACTTGAATGTAAGTAAGGATGACGTAAAGTTGAGCTACACGAGATACATATTCCAAGAGGTTTTGGCACTACAAAATTTAAAAAATCTAGGAGTTAGATAAGATAGCATTCTTAGAGGTCTACCTAAAGGTTTAACTCAGGTCAAGGACTGAGAAGTTGGATCCTTGATTCTGGAGTTTTTGCTGCTGCCTAAGTCAGGCCGATCTAGTGCGATCGAGTCAGTCCAAGTGAGTCGACTCGCTCAGATTAAACCACTAACCTTCTTTCTTCCTTCCAGCGATGGCCGTTGGACTCAAATCCTAGTTGGAAGGGCTATGTCGTGCCGTATAATTGGATGAACACGTTGCTGAAATAGTTGAAAATTCACGTTAGTGCATGTGACTCGTGATGAGTCAACTCGGTCAACACAAACCCACCACTATTTGGCCATGAATGGAGCTGGCTTGGGGGTCTTTCCGGTGTGGGGCGAGGAGTTACTACTTGATCCAGTAGTTCTTGGACGGATTTGAGCCCGACTGAATGAGTCATGACTCGTCTGGATCAGATCGTAATTGGTTTGGATTTGACATTTGCTGGAGGGGAGAGTGAGCACACGGTCCTCACCAAATCCCTTCTTTCTCTCCTATTCTCTCTCCCATTTTCTCTCCTATCCTCTCTCTCCCTGGCAGTGGTGTAACGTCTTGAAAAAATCCGTATAAAGACCCGAGTACCACCTCAAGCAAAAATACTTAAGGACCATATTCTGTAATACTTTAAACAAAAATTAATTAAGTACTTGTAACATCCCGAAAGTCGGGGGTCGAGCATAAACTCCACTCCCGAGTTCCAGAACATCACTTATGTAATATTTTCAATGATGGACGAATGTCGGCTGTAATAGTGCATAAAACATGAAGTAGATTAATCCAAAACAGCATATCATACTCCAGAGACAGTTAAATTAGCAAGCGGAAGAATGTGATAGATGTATAGAATATATGAACTATTGTAAGTCTCCAGAGTGTGAACATGTTACTAGGTTAAACATATACTGTATACTACAAAAATGATAAAAAAGAATATACATGAGTGCTCCAAAAATATAAAATGACAAGTGTCATGGCATCAAATCAACCTCCCTGTAATCCCGTCGATCAGAACACGGTCTACATAGACCCGCCTGATAACCGGCTATAGGAGAAATCCTCCTCATCATCATACAAGTCCGGCTCCGCCTCGCAGGTCGCGCCATCATCTGAAACTACAACAGGGTTTGGTGGGTGTCCTGAACACAGTCCCGTAACGTGGGAGTAAGTAGCTAACTCAGTGAAATCATAGAGCAAAGGTTAACATGTTATCAAATCAATCAAGAGATAATGATAAAGTAAGCAAATCAAACATTCCTAAATACTGTAATTAATGCGAGAAAGAAATGACATGATGGATGCCCTCGCCAACATACTCCCTCATGCGACACTATCTTATGTCCTCGGCATGCTTTCTTCCCTCAGTGCTCCACATTTTCCAGGCACATGCAGTGCAATATGAATATGATTACCGAGTTGTTATTAGTCCTTTTTATATAGCAGGATTGGGAAACTAAGGTACTTCCCTTATATCATTCCCAACAAGGATCCTATCTAGGGTCGTCACTCCTAGTAGTCTCATACGATGATATATTTCTAGGTCGCTGCAAGGGCTGCCAGGGCTGTTGCACGCACTCGTTGCTCCGCTCCCCCATTACCTTATCAATACAGGCCTAGTTGTACTCTTGTTGCGATGGAAGCGTCGTCGCCTCACATAGACTCAGAGTACGCTCGAGGTCACTACAAAGGGCTGTCAGGGCTGTTGCACGCACTCGTTGTTCCGCTCCCTCATCACCTTATTAGTGTAGGCCGACATCTCGAATATAGTGTCCCATACCACCATAATCGGCTCACGAGTCTAGGTTGCTCACTGGTCACTACGTGGAGGCTCGTGGCCCCAGCGTAGGCTGACAGCTCGACCACGGTGTCCCATACCACCATGCCCAGCTCATGAGTCTTAATGGATCAAGGTACCATGATTATTCAGATTATCACTGGTAAGTTCGGTACCCTAGGCTCAAGCAGTTATGACCAATACAAGGTGAACATACAGTGGTCAGTCGAGTTGCTTGACGAGCTCGACTAGTACGAGCGCACCTCAAGCTGAACGACATGAAGTGTATAAACACCTCGTGTGGCCTAACCACTGCCGTCAACCAAAGCATGACTCGAATTCATCGATGTGTCCTTCGTGACGAATAAAATTCAACCACGAATTCAAATCTGTTACCGACTGCCTGGACTAGAGTATAGCCCCAAATACTTGTAATCTAAATCAATAATCATATGAGAGAGACAGAATTGAAATACAAGAAATTCTAGCATATTTTCAGCATGTTATAACATACATCATAAGCAGTTAACCATACACGCGTACTTCACACATAAGGCAGTCAATTGAAATACAACAAGCATGGACGAAATCATGTACATCATCAAATTAGTTGAGAATCTAGTCTCAACGCTAATCTACAACACCATTTACTCAATACTTACTAATACATACATTTATACAAACACTTAAGACTACACAACTCCAACGTACTTGACGTATGTTGATTTCAACATATAATATGACAGATCCTTATATCAAGGAGATGTCTAATACACAACAATCATGTTCGTACATTCAAAACATATAGCAGGCATAAATCATATTGATTTAGGCATTTCAACAAACATTTTGTCTACACACATTAGTCTACATAGCATATGTCGGCCAATATGTGCATTAGGGCGAATCTCTTCGCCAAACAGATCATACACGTATAACTAGTATAGGTACACGGTAAATACTCATGTCAATCATATTAGCAAAATACGTACGTATACAGTATTTCCTACAAATACCTAAAATATCCTAAATATCATATTCTTTGTACGTATTCGAAATGAAAAATGGACAGCATGTTCTACATGTAAAACAGCATTCTTGTCAACAATCTACCATTAAACGACATTAAAAGCTTTGAAAAATGGTAAACTAAGCGTCTAAAATCCGCACCTTACGCCGTAGGAGCGTAATAAATCGAATAGGAACTCTACGTCATCGTCAACAACAGATTGGCAACCTACAGTATGATTTAGGTTAGCTACCCCACCACTTGCACCAATTAAAACTTTAGAACAGGTTAGGGTTAGGCTTTCTTACCTAGAACGAAACCAGAATCGCCGGAATAACGATGCAGGTGGATGGCTTTGGCACGTGGAGCAGCAGGGAAGAATCCCAGGAGAAAGTCCCAACTTCTCCCTCACTTTCTCTCTCTTTTCTCTCTCTTGATTTGGGTAGGGTTTGAAATTCGTATGGGATTTGTGAGAGAGGGTTTATGTAACACTCCGGATTTTGGCTAACCTGGGATTTGACGTCCTTAGGCAGTGGGTCAATTAAAACACCTGAAAAATCATTCAGAACCCAATTCCATAGCCAAAGAAACCACTTAGGATAAATTTCTTTAGAAACTAAGCATAAGTTAGCTAGCGCAACGTTGGAGTGGCTGGGAAACAGTCCCTGATTACTTTAAATACGTTCTACAAGGCCCAAAGCGAGTGGAACCAATGGTGCTATAATACTCTAAAACCTCGGACCAAACTCTAAGCAGGTTTGTTCTCTGGACCACTTTGAATCTTTGTATTGGATCTAGACCGCACGTCGAAAGTCCGATACCTCCTATCTTAGACCGTTAGAACCGTCTAGCTGGACTTGACACTCATTCCAAAAATCAAGTCAAACCGATAATCACAGGCTATTTCATTGAGCCCGGACCGAAGAGAGTGAGAATAGGGTTAGAATTGGAATTTGAAATTCAAATCTGGCACACAATTTGACGCATCAGTATTGAGCGTTCTGACCGTCAGAATACAGCCAAATTACACCCTTGGATCAGGAAAAATATCTATTATATATCACGAGACTTATAGGCCTGATCTTGGTGCGATGACCGTTAAACTGAAACTGGACCGCCACGTGCGATCTGGGAACCCTACCGGTCTGAAAACTGGATGTGTACTAGATCCAGTATGCATGAGCTTAAGTCCGACCGCATTTGGCCAGGGGACCTTCAGAAATGCCCTTTTGGACCGAAACGGCCCCGATTTGGTTAGGCACCAAGTAAACATTGTTCCCAAGCCTATTTTGGGCATGTTGTAGGCTATAAAAGGGGTTGAAACCCTCACTCCTCTCTCCCATCCGAATTTGAGAGAAGCCCTAGCTTGGGAGAGAGAAAAAAAAGTGAGAGATTGTGAGAGAGTGGGGGAGTTCTTCCTGCCACTTGTGCTACGTGTTGCACGTGCTTAAGCAACACACCTCTACCACTTTCCCGGTGATTTCACCGCGATTCTAGGTAAGTAAATACCCTAAATAGTTGTTGATTTGAGTTTCCCTTGTTTCCATAGCGATGTAGCTTATGGATCTCGTAAATCAGGTTCTCTATTCGCCGTAGACGAAGCGTATACGCTCCGTTCGAATTCTCATCCCTAAAAGGGAAAAGGTGAGGATTTTAGACGCTTTGATTGACGGTTCCCAACGCTTTCAATGTCGTTTAATAGTAGATTCTTGACGGCATCGCCGTTTGACATGTACAAAATGCTCTCCGTTTCCCGTTTCGTAAGCTAACGAAGAATATGAGATTTAGGGCATTTTAGTCATTTGTAGGAAGTACTGTTTACATTCATATTTTGCTGATGTGATTGACATGGTTTGTTGTCGCATTAGGAAGTTAGGAAGGCGTGTATAATTAGTTTGGCGAAGAGATTCGCCTAGTTGCGCACTTTGGGTCGACATACTATATGTGGACTTAAGTGTGTAGTGTATGTGTTTGTATAAATGCTTGTACTAGTATGTATTGTATTGAATGATGTTATGTAGTAGTTTGAGATTGATTTCATGATTAAAATGCTGACCTAAATGATTTCCTACATGTTGACCTTATGCATGATTGCATTACATGCATAGGAAGTATGCCTTGAAGATTTGCTTAAGTTGAATATGCATGGAAGGTATGCCTTGAAGATTTGTTTAAGTTGAATGTTATAACATGTGTTAACATGCTCACATGATGTATTTCAATTCCAATACCCTGGTATATAGTGTTAATGTAATTCCATAGATGTGTGGGACTTGACTTAGTCCAGGCAGTCGGTAACCGAGCGAATTCGTGGCTGACTGGTCATAGCCACGAACGACGCGTCGATGAACGTGATTCGGGTTGAGAGTTGGCGGCAGTGGTTAGGCCACGCGAAGTGTTTTACGCACTTCATGTCGTTCAACTTGAGATGCGATCGCGCTAGTCGAGCCCGTCAAGTAACCCGACTGGCCGATGTTTGTTCACCTTGTATGTATCATAACTGCTTGAACCTAGGGTACTGAACTTACCATTGTAAACCCTATTAACCGTGGTACCTTGATCCACGAAGACTCATGAGCCGGGCATGGTGGTATGGGACACCGTGGTCGAGCTGTCGGCCTACGCTGGGGCCACAAACCTCCCCGTAGTGACCCGTGAGCACCTTGACTCGTGAGCAGATTATGGTGGTATGGGACACTATATTCTAGCTGTCGGCCTACACTGATCAGGCGACGAGCCCTTTGTAGTGACCGCGAGCGTATTCTGAGTCCACGGGAGGCGACGACCCTTCCGTGCAGTAGAGTACAGTAGGCCTGTATTGATAAGGTGATGGGGGAGCGGTGCAACGAGTGCGAACAACAGCCCTGGCAGCCCTTGCAGTGACCTACGAAATATACATCGTATGAGATTACTAGGAGTGACGACCCTAGACAGGATCCGTGTTGGGATTGATACAAGGGAAGTACCTTAGTTTCCCAATCCTGCTGTTTGAATGGACTAATAACAACTTGGTAATCATTTCACCATAGCATTGCATGTGCCTGGAAGATGTGGAGCACTCTAGGGAGTGTGGCATGCCGCGGTCGTAAGATGTTGCCGCATGAGGGTGATCGTCGGTGAGGGCATACATCACGTCATATCATCTTGCATTAACAACAGTATTAGGATTATCTGATTTACTGCTTTACTATTATCGCGTGATTAAATTGTGAACATGCTAATCCCTGCTCTCTTATCCCACTGAGTTGATCACTCACTCCCACGTTATGGGATGGTGTTTCCAGACACCCACCAGTCCCTTCTGTGATTGCAGATGATGGCGCGGCCTGTGAGGCGGAGCTGGACTTGATGATGAGGAGGAGGATTCCTCCTTTATGCGTGTTCTGATTGACGGGATTGCAGGGAGGTTGATTAGATACTTTGACATTTGTCATTTTGTATTTTTAGCGCCCTCATGTATATTCATTTTGTTTACTTTTGAAGTATACATGTATGTGTATAACCTGGTAATATATTCACACTCTGGAGACATACAACAGTTTATATACGTTATACATACTATTACAGTCTTCCGCTTGCAAATTTAACTGTCTCTGGAGTATGATATACTGTTCTGGATTAATCTCACTCATGTTTAATACATTATCACAGACAACATTCAATCATACATATCCATGTTGCATAAATAACATTTTGGAACTCGGGAGTTGGGTTTTTGCTCGACCCCCCCGATTTTCGGGATGTTACAGATGGTATCAGAGCATGAATGAGAGTATACTGGGCCTGGGTTATGGTCTTGCGACGTACGCTGTCGCTTCCTTTGACTTAGGTGGGTGCGAGAAGGGTCTAGAAACACTTCTAGGATCGCCGATTCGCCGATAGGCGAAGTCTATTAGGATCGATCGCAAGATCGAGTCTGTAACGCGTCTCGGGTCGCGTAAAGCAACCCGAATCACTTCTAAGCTTTAGGAAGTCGGGTAGAGACGTCCTATGAGCGCTTTTAAACCGAAAAAAAAGTGAATCCTTGGGCCGTGGGATGACCACGACTCCAGTAATCAATCGCCAGGGCTTAAAAACCCCGTTTTGCCAAAAAGTCTCAAAATTTCTCCTCTAACCACTTCAACCTTCAGTTTTTTCTTATCCATTTCATGTTAGGCATCAAACCTAATGTGAAAATAATACAAATTACTACATTCATCAAATTTTACAGTGAATAGTAAAATTTCATGAAAAATGGCCATAAGGCCATTCTAACTTCACTTTCTTTAGCAACTAAGGATCTAGATAGGTGTACTGGCTCCTTATACCCCAAATTCATATGCTGCATCATATGGTTTGGTATTCGGGATTGCAATGTGGACCCGGAAAGCTCCGAACACATGTTTGGGCTCATACAGACCAAAATAATATGAACCAGGGGGTGGGACCTAACTTTTTGGGACCCTGGGACCATGGGGGACCAGACCCATGGGGTCCCACCGGCCAACTTCAAAGTTGTCCGGCGATGCCATCGCCGGTCGGGCGATGCGACGCCGCCGGCATCGCCGGCCGGCGGCGTCGGTTGGTGCTGTCCTTCGGGCGCACCCCCTTAAATAGGGTCCACATCATCCCTAGGTACCTCCCACCTCACGAAAACCTCCAAATCCTACCTCTCCTTCACAAACAGCCCCCTACATAGCCCTAGATTTGATTTTCAGCAACCCATTCCAAACCCCGGCGTCCCAAACCACCTCTAAAACCTTCCTTGGCCAAAACCGACCACCACCCATCATTTATTGGGTGTTGGCAGCCTCTTTCCTTGAAGATATCATCATTTGGAGCTCCAAAATCCCCCAAATATAGCTGAAATCGTGAGGAGCTCCATCCCATCTTTTTGTTTGTATTTCTCTTTGAAACTACAGCCTTGGGAAGCTTGAAGCATCCCTCTACGATGCCTAGATTTCCTTTTGTCAGATTGGGCAGCCATTTCTCCGCATTTTCGGCGTTTTCCATGGCTTTCGTGGAAGCCATTTTGGGCCTTTTGTCACTCTCATCCATCATATCTTTGATGGGTAAAAGGAAAACCGTGACAGACGAGGCTGGGCCGAGCCGTCCTGCTCGATCAAGAAGACCGCGGGGTGGTGCCGCAAGTTCAAGCACCGCCGCAGGTCCAGCTGCAGTCCTGGAGTGCCGTACAAAGTGGGATTTGGATCCCCATGCACACCTTGGACGAACCATTCTATCAGAGATGCCTCATGGTGAATACACTGATCGTAGAGTGTTATTTGAGGCGGACGTAGATGGGCGATTGTTCGGCGAGTATTTGTTGTTCGAACGCATTGAAGCTGCGCACTGGGGACCGATCTTTGAAGCTCGCGCTCGTGCTAATGTGAGCACTGTTCGTGCCTTCTATGCTAGCATCCAGAGTCCTACCTTGGAGCCTTTGCAGTTCAAAATCCCTTTTGGTAGAGATCGGATGGCTACGATCGACGTTCGGTTGATTGCGCGACTTCTCAACGTGCCTCTAGGCGATATGCATCCAAGTGAGAAGAATTTGAGGACTAGACGTGAACGAGATCGCCGCACCAGGTTTCTGTGCGGTAAGTTGGTTCCATGGCAGCCCAATAATAGCCTCAAGGTGACGTACATGTCTGAGAATTTGCGCCTGCTGCACCATATCTGCACGTTCAATGTCTATCCCAGGTCGACGAACCGCATTGAATGCACACGTCTTATGGTCGATTTCTTATTTCTGGTGGCCCAGGGAGAGAACGTATGTATGGCCACTTTCATCTTACGGCAGATAGTTCTCATAGCCAGGTCGAGGAGAACATCCGAATCCCTTCCCTTTGGCCGACTCATTTGCAAGATTGCGCTTGAGTTTGCCTATAGACTTGGACCCGAATTACCGGTATCGATTCACACTATCGATGAGTCGACAATGGTCAAGATGAAGATTGGGTCGCAATACCGTGAAAATCAACTTGAAAGGGATAGTGGGGATGACTTTGATGAAGAGGAAGATCAAAGCGAAGAAGAACCTAGTGCAGAGGTTCAGGAAGAGGCTCAGGAAGAAGCAGAAGAGGAGGCTCAGGATACTGATGAGAGCCCTCCTCCTGCGCAGACTACTATCGACGACCACATTGCTCGGATGGAGGAGAGTCAGACCGCTTTGCGTAGGGAAGTCCAAGAACTTCGAGCAGAAGTCGCTGATGCCAAGGCCGTTACAAAGAAGAAGTTTGGCAAGGTGACTCGCACCTTGAAGGCAATCCTGTGTTGCTTACAGGATAAGGGTGCTCCTCCTCCATCACCAGACTCCGACTAGCGATGCGATCTTTGATGTTATTATTAGTAGTTAGTCATTTCCTGTTTTAAGTTGTGTTTTGTAAGCCTGATAAGGCTGGTAGTTTACCTATGTTGCTGTAGTAGCTGACTGACATAGCTCCCATGTACTTTTTGTCATGATACTTATAGGGAGATATCCCTTGTATTATGACAATTTTGGTTTAATGAAATGTATGATGCTTTTCGACTTGTTATGTGAATGTTTGTGTTGTGGTTTGGGCTTAATGTAGCCAAAATTTGTGGAATGGAGTGCATGCCGTCTCATTTCACTGTAAGCTATTGTCCCTGAATCGGGAGTATTGTAACTCCCGGGATTCAGCCTACAAATTAGTTTTTATCCCACCCCACCCTCCTACCAAGCATGCCACTTCCAATCCCACTATGGGACTAAGAACGCGGTTCTATTTAATAATACAACTGAATGCTACTGGCCACATAGGCCCTTGGCGTTTTGGTCCTAGAGTTAGCACTCCTAGATTTGAAGAGTCTGACGACATAAGAAATCCAATTCCATTTAGACAATCTTGACCCTAAGCGATAGAACAACTCGCTGTAGTAGAAATGGTATGGAAAGCCATTTACCGTATAATCTTAAGCTTTAGATTATAGCTACTGAGTTATAGACTAGCCTACTAGTTACCTAGAGTAGGGTAAAGCCTGTATATGTTAAGGAATGATAGATTAGTTTTGGTTGGAATGAGACTCCCTTCCTTGGATAGATCCCCTTATGACTTATAGACTCCTGTTGTTGCCCATAGGAAGGAACCATACACTCTCAGGGAACATTTATAACTCCCTCAGATTGAACTTAGAATGAACTAGCACGCCCCTTAGAATTGCCTTTCCCAAGGACTTATTGCATTCGGGAACGCAGAGTAAAGGAACTACATGTAAGCGATGTATTCGCGGTTTGAGTCGATTTCTTACTCCTAGTGGTTACCAATGAATCCAATGCTCTGATCAAGCAGAGGATCGGCATCGACTTGGATTAAGAACTGATACAACACATTTTCTGTCCTGATTAGACAGAAGGTTCAACGTATCCGGCTTAGACCCACTATACGACCTTTCTTCTGTGATGGCCCAACCATCTACAACTAAACAAGATCACATTGTCTTTGGGAAATGGCGAGGACTTAAAGCCAGTAGAGAATTAGACATCTTGTCACCAACTCATACCTGCCCCTGAATTCAATCATAATAGAGATTAGGCTTATCTCTATGATCATAGGTACCAATGCCATAGAACGCATCATTAGCAAGGAAGACCATATAGAGAAAGGCTATTTCCATTTTAGGTTAAGGATAGCCCCTAAGTTGCGCCTCGTTCCGATATACGGATCGATGCAAATATTCTTCAACCTTAAGTAAAACCAAGTTTTAAGGGGGGTAGAAGGAATTAAGTCCAATCCAGTTAGATTAGTTAACGCTACCGTTCGATCAAAGTGGCGCAGCGGAAGAGTGGTTGGCCTCTTTCCCACAGGCCCAAGATCGAAACATTTGAGTTAGGTTGTACGTACGGATAGGTTATTAAATAGGATTTGAACCTTCCTTAGAAAAAGTACTCCTTGCCCTTCGCCAATGTCGGGGACGACATTGTGTTTTAAGGGGGGTAGATTGTAACACTCCGAATTTTGGCTAACCTGGGATTTGACGTCCTTAGGCAGTGGGTCAATTAAAACACCTGAAAAATCGTTCAGAACCCAATTCCATAGCCAAAGAAACCACTTAGGATAAATTTCTTTAGAAACTAAGCATAAGTTAGCTAGCGCAACGTTGGAGTGGCTGGGAAACAGTCCCTGATTACTTTAAATACGTTCTACAAGGCCCAAAGCGAGTGGAACCAATGGTGCTATAATACTCTAAAACCTCGGACCAAACTCTAAGCAGGTTTGTTCTCTGGACCACTTTGAATCTTTGTATTGGATCTAGACCGCACGTCGAAAGTCCGATACCTCCTATCTTAGACCGTTAGAACCGTCTAGCTGGACTTGACACTCATTCCAAAAATCAAGTCAAACCGATAATCACAGGCTATTTCATTGAGCCCGGACCGAAGAGAGTGAGAATAGGGTTAGAATTGGAATTTGAAATTCAAATCTGGCACACAATTTGACGCATCAGTATTGAGCGTTCTGACCGTCAGAATACAGCCAAATTACACCCTTGGATCAGGAAAAATATCTATTATATATCACGAGACTTATAGGCCTGATCTTGGTGCGATGACCGTTAAACTGAAACTGGACCGCCACGTGCGATCTGGGAACCCTACCGGTCTGAAAACTGGATGTGTGCTAGATCCAGTATGCATGAGCTTAAGTCCGACCGCATTTGGCCAGGGGACCTTCAGAAATGCCCTTTTGGACCGAAACGGCCCCGATTTGGTTAGGCACCAAGTAAACATTGTTCCCAAGCCTATTTTGGGCATGTTGTAGGCTATAAAAGGGGTTGAAACCCTCACTCCTCTCTCCCATCCGAATTTGAGAGAAGCCCTAGCTTGGGAGAGAGAAAAAAAAGTGAGAGATTGTGAGAGAGTGGGGGAGTTCTTCCTGCCACTTGTGCTACGTGTTGCACGTGCTTAAGCAACACACCTCTACCACTTTCCCGGCGATTTCACCGCGATTCTAGGTAAGTAAATACCCTAAATAGTTGTTGATTTGAGTTTCCCTTGTTTCCATAGCGATGTAGCTTATGGATCTCGTAAATCAGGTTCTCTATTCGCCGTAGACGAAGCGTATACGCTCCGTTCGAATTCTCATCCCTAAAAGGGAAAAGGTGAGGATTTTAGACGCTTTGATTGACGGTTCCCAACGCTTTCAATGTCGTTTAATAGTAGATTCTTGACGGCATCGCCGTTTGACATGTACAAAATGCTCTCCGTTTCCCGTTTCGTAAGCTAACGAAGAATATGAGATTTAGGGCATTTTAGTCATTTGTAGGAAGTACTGTTTACATTCATATTTTGCTGATGTGATTGACATGGTTTGTTGTCGCATTAGGAAGTTAGGAAGGCGTGTATAATTAGTTTGGCGAAGAGATTCGCCTAGTTGCGCACTTTGGGTCGACATACTATATGTGGACTTAAGTGTGTAGTGTATGTGTTTGTATAAATGCTTGTACTAGTATGTATTGTATTGAATGATGTTATGTAGTAGTTTGAGATTGATTTCATGATTAAAATGCTGACCTAAATGATTTCCTACATGTTGACCTTATGCATGATTGCATTACATGCATAGGAAGTATGCCTTGAAGATTTGCTTAAGTTGAATATGCATGGAAGGTATGCCTTGAAGATTTGTTTAAGTTGAATGTTATAACATGTGTTAACATGCTCACATGATGTATTTCAATTCCAATACCCTGGTATATAGTGTTAATGTAATTCCATAGATGTGTGGGACTTGACTTAGTCCAGGCAGTCGGTAACCGAGCGAATTCGTGGCTGACTGGTCATAGCCACGAACGACGCGTCGATGAACGTGATTCGGGTTGAGAGTTGGCGGCAGTGGTTAGGCCACGCGAAGTGTTTTACGCACTTCATGTCGTTCAACTTGAGATGCGATCGCGCTAGTCGAGCCCGTCAAGTAACCCGACTGGCCGATGTTTGTTCACCTTGTATGTATCATAACTGCTTGAACCTAGGGTACTGAACTTACCATTGTAAACCCTATTAACCGTGGTACCTTGATCCACGAAGACTCATGAGCCGGGCATGGTGGTATGGGACACAGTGGTCGAGCTGTCGGCCTACGCTGGGGCCACAAACCTCCCCGTAGTGACCCGTGAGCACCTTGACTCGTGAGCAGATTATGGTGGTATGGGACACTATATTCTAGCTGTCGGCCTACACTGATCAGGCGACGAGCCCTTTGTAGTGACCGCGAGCGTATTCTGAGTCCACGGGAGGCGACGACCCTTCCGTGCAGTAGAGTACAGTAGGCCTGTATTGATAAGGTGATGGGGGAGCGGTGCAACGAGTGCGAACAACAGCCCTGGCAGCCCTTGCAGTGACCTACGAAATATACATCGTATGAGATTACTAGGAGTGACGACCCTAGACAGGATCCGTGTTGGGATTGATACAAGGGAAGTACCTTAGTTTCCCAATCCTGCTGTTTGAATGGACTAATAACAACTTGGTAATCATTTCACCATAGCATTGCATGTGCCTGGAAGATGTGGAGCACTCTAGGGAGTGTGGCATGCCGCGGTCGTAAGATGTTGCCGCATGAGGGTGATCGTCGGTGAGGGCATACATCACGTCATATCATCTTGCATTAACAACAGTATTAGGATTGTCTGATTTACTGCTTTACTATTATCGCGTGATTGAATTGTGAACATGCTAATCCCTACTCTCTTATCCCACTGAGTTGATCACTCACTCCCACGTTACGGGATGGTGTTTCCGGACACCCACCAGTCCCTTCTGTGATTGCAGATGATGGCGCGGCCTGTGAGGCGGAGCTGGACTTGATGATGAGGAGGAGGATTCCTCCTTTATGCGTGTTCTGATTGACGGGATTGCAGGGAGGTTGATTAGATACTTTGACATTTGTCATTTTGTATTTTTAGCGCCCTCATGTATATTCATTTTGTTTACTTTTGAAGTATACATGTATGTGTATAACCTGGTAATATATTCACACTCTGGAGACATACAACAGTTTATATACGTTATACATACTATTACAGTCTTCCGCTTGCAAATTTAACTGTCTCTGGAGTATGATATACTGTTCTGGATTAATCTCACTCATGTTTAATACATTATCACAGACAACATTCAATCATACATATCCATGTTGCATAAATAACATTTTGGAACTCGGGAGTTGGGTTTTTGCTCGACCCCCCCGATTTTCGGGATGTTACAGTTTAAGGCCCTTTTATAAGCCCAAACATAACGAAAACAGACTTGAAGTCAAGGTATACTTAAGTTATAATCAAATTGGGTCTGTTTCGATCTAACGGAGCACTTCTGGGGGTCATGTTACTAAATGCGGTCGGACTTAAGCTCTCTAAAATTGGATCTAGGTCCAGCTAAGTTTTCAGTCCGGTCGGGTTTCCAGATCGACTGTGGTGGACCAGTTTCAGTTCAATGGTCACCGAAACTTGATTAGAGCCACAAGTGCTATGACATGTAAGGGCCACCTATCCGGATCCGAGGGTGAAATTTGGTCAAATTCCAACGGCCAGAATGCTTAAAAATGTCGCGTAAGCGACATGTGACAGATTTTATAAATTTTATTTAATTTCTAACATTTCTCGCACTCTTCACTCTGGACTCAAGAAAATCAGCATGGGACATCATCTGGACTTGATTTTCAAAATGATTGTCAAGTCCAACTAGGCGGTCATAATGGTCTAAGATTATAGATATCGGACTTTCGACGGGCGGTCCAGGTCCGATACGGAGTTTCAAAGTGCTCCCGAGAGCAACTGGGTTTAGAGATTGATCCTAGATTTCAGGGTAAGGTAGCGTCAATGATTCTATAGGTTCTAGGTCTTATAGATCGTATTTAAAGTAGTTGGTGCTAATTTTGCAGGATATCTTACGTAGCGCTGGCTAATTCACATTAAATTTCTAAAGAATTAGGTTCCAAATGATTTTTTTGGCTTTGGAATTGGGTTCTGAGAGGTTACCAAGGTGTTATGGTTGACCCATTGCCTAAGGGCGTCTAATTCCAGGTAGGCAAAAATCCGAAGTGTTACAATCTACCCCCCTTAAAACATAATTTCGTCCCCGAAATTAGCTAAGGGTAATGAGTCCCTAGAAAGACTTTAGTATTGACATTCTAAGGAAGGTTCAAATCCTATTTAATGACCTAATCTTACATATAACCTAAATCAACTTCTTTGATCCTGGGCCAGTGGGGAAAGAGCCAACCACGCTTCGCTACGCAGTTCTAACTCAACTGTTGTATTAGCTGGCCTTACTAGATTGGGCTCATGAGGTTCTACCCCCCTTAAAAATTATTTCTACTCTCAAGCTCAAGATTCTATGTCTCGATCCGTATGTCGAAACGAGATATAACTTAGGACCTATCCTTGACATGAAATGGAAAACAACCTCTCACTACATTGGTCTTCCTTTGCTAATGATTCGTTCTATGGCATTGGTACCTATGGTTGTAGACATGAGCCTAATCTCTATTATGGTGGAGTTCAGGGGCAGGTGTGGGTTGGTGGGAAGATGTCTAATCTCTATTGGCTATATGTCCTCAACATTTCCCAAAGGCAAAGTAATAACTTTTGGTTGTAGGTGGTCGGGCCAACACGGAAGAAAAGTTGTGTAGTGGGTCTGAGCCGGATACATAGACTTTCTGCCTCGCGATGACAGAAAATTTTTCGTATCAATTCTTAATCCGAGTCGATGTCGATCTTCTGCTTGATCAAAGCATTGAATTTATTGGTAACCACTAGGATTGAGAATTCGATTCAAACCGCGAATACTTTGCTTATATATACAGTTCCTTTATTCCGCGTTCTCGAATGCAATTAGCCCTTGGCGAAGGCAATTCAAAGGGGCATGCTAGTTTATCCTAGCGTTTAATCTAAGGAATATATAAGTTTTCCCCGAACATGACTAGTTCTAAGTGAAGTAAGCTTCCTGAGAGTTACTAAAGAAGCCTATGAATATTATGAGGATCTATTAAAGGAATGGAGTCCTACTTCAACCAAATCAATCCTACTATTCCTTAGCATATATAGGCTTTACACTACTTAATATAACTAGTAGCCTAGTCTGTAACTCACTAGCTGTAATCCAAAGTCTAAACTTATACGCTAGATGGTTTCATACCATTTCTACTATAATGGATTGTTCTATATCTTAGAGTCAAATTGTCTAATTGAAATTGGATTTCCTATATCGTCAGATCTTTCAAAATCTAGGAGTACTAACTCTAGGTTCAAAACTCTAGATGTTCACTGTTTATGGACTAAGCTACTGTGTTTGGTCTCACCCGACGGTAAAGCGGAGAGATCCAGAAAATGGCTAAAACTAACTCAAAAAGAGCCATGGAAAATTGATGAAATGGAAGAAAAGGATGACCTAATGGGTTGTCACGAATCTAGGTCTGAGAGAGGAGTAAAATAGGTCCATGAGGTAGGGATTGAAGAAGGGAAAAGGAAGAAATGTGATGGGTTGAAAGCTCACACGATTTTGAGCCTCAATGGAGGATGTAAGAGCTCAAATGAGAGAGAAGGGAGAGGGTAGGTAGCAATAGTGAAGAGTTTACAGCAGGATAATGGAGAGGGTGCACAAAGATGGAAAAGGGAACGATTGGTGGGGTGATTTTTGCCAAAAACCAAAAGTTTGGAAGAGAAAGGAGAGCTTCGAGGGGTAGTTTGTGAAGGAAGTAGGTGATTGGGAGGGTTCTAATCAAGGAACCGTGGATAAGTGGGGTCCACAAGTCCCCAAACTCGATCGGCCCGACCGCCCCACTCGACCGAGCCAGCCGGTCGACGAGGCCTCGCCAGTCTCTAGACTGTCCAGTGAGGGCTCGCCATTCCGGCGAGGTCCTCCCCCCTTGGGTCCAAAATGATGTGGGTCCCCCTAAAAATGCCCCAATTGGGCCCGTGCTCTGATCCGACTCGCTTCGGGTCATTTCAAAACAAAACTGATGCATATTGATATCTACCGACTTCTAACGGCTGTGATGGAATAAAATAAAATCTAAAATCATCAATTGATGGTCTAGAAGTGATTTGGGATCGTCGTGTGTGATCAGGAGAGTGCACAGACTCGATCTCGGCGATCGTTTTCAGTAAACTTTCGCCGACAAACAAAACTGGGAGTCCTAACCTGTTTCTAGTTTCCGTCGCTCCCTTCCTATGTCAGAGTGCGTCAGTGTGCATTGTGTTACCGTAACCCAGGTCCAGTTTAATCCAAATCATGCTCTGATACCATCTGTAACGTCTTGAAAATCAGGGGTCGAGCATAAACTCCACTCCCAAGTTCCAAAACATCATTTATGTAACATTTTCAATGATGGATGAATGTCGGGTGTAATAGTGCATAAAACATGAAGTGGATTAAGCCAAAATAGCATATCATACTCCAGAGATAGTTAAATTAGCAAGCGAAAGAATGTGATAGATATATAGAATATATGAACTGTTGTAAGTCACCAGAGTGTGAACATGTTACCAGGTTAAACATATACATGTACACTCCAAAAATGATAAAAAAAAATATACATGAGTACTCCAAAAATATAAAATGACAAGTGTCATGGCATCAAATCAACCTCCCTATAATCCCGTCGATCAGAACATGGTCTACATAGATCCGCCTGATAACCGCCTATAGGAGAAATCCTCCTCATCATCATACAAGTCCGGCTCTGCCTCGCAGGCTGCGCCATCATCTGAAACTACAACAAGGTCTGGTGGGTGTCTAGAACACCGTCCCATAATGTGGGAGTGAGTAGCTAACTCAATGGAATCATAGAGCAAAGGTTAACATGTTATCAAATTAATCAAGTGATAATGATAAAGCAAGCAAATCAAACATTCCTAAATACTGTAATTAATGCAAGAATGAAATGACATGATGGATGCCCTCGCCAACATACTCCCTCATGCGACACCATCTTATGTCTGCGGCATGCTTTCTTCCCTCAGTGCTCCACATCTTCCAGGCACATGCAGTGCGATATGAATATGATTACCGAGTTGTTATTAGTCCTTTTCATATAGCAAGATTGAGATACTAGGGTACTTTCCTTATATCATTCCCAACAAGGATCCTGTCTAGGGTCGTCACTCTTAGTAGTCTCATATGATGATATATTTTTAGGTCACTGCAAGGGCTGCCAGGGCTGTTGCATGCACTTGTTGCTCTGCTCCCCCATCACCTTATCAATACAGACCTAGTTGTACTCTTGTTGCTACGGAAGGGTCGTCGCCTCACATAGACATAGAGTACGCTCGAGGTCACTATAAAGGGTTGTCAGGGCTGTTGCACGCACTCGTTGCTCCGCTCCCCGATCACCTTATCAGTGTAGGCCGACAGCTCGAATATAGTGTCCCATACCACCACAATCGGCTCACGAGTCTAGGTTGCTCACTGGTCACTACGGGGAGGCTCGTGGCCCGAGCGTAGGCTGATAGCTCGACCACGGTGTACCATACCACCATGCCCGGCTCATGAGTCTTAATAGATCAAGGTACCACGATTATCCGGGTTATCACTGGTAAGTTCGGTACCCTAGGTTCAAGCAGTTATGACCAATACAAGGTGAACATACAGTGGTCAGTCGGGTTACTTGACGAGCTCGACTAGTACGAGTGCACCTCAAGCTGAACGACACGAAGTGTATAAACACCTCGTGTGGCCTAACCACTGCCGTCAACCAAAGCACAACTCGGGTTCGTCGACGCGTCCTTCGTGACGAATAAAATCCAACCACGAATTCAAATCTATTACCGACTGCCTGGACTAGAGTATAGCCTCAAACACTTGTAATATAAATCAATAATCATATGAGAGAGACAGAATTAAAATACAAGAAATTCTAGCATGTTTTCAGCATGTTATAACATATATCATAAGCAGTTAACCATACATGAGTACTTCACACATAAGGCAATCAATTGAAATACAGCAAGCATGGAGGAAATCATGTACATCATCAAATTAGTTGAGAATCCAGTCTCAACGCTAATCTACAACACTATTTACTCAATACTTACTAGTACATACATTTATACAAACACTTAGACTACACAATTCCGACGTACTTGACGTACGTTGATTTCAACATATAATATGACAGATCCTTATATCAAGGAGATGTCTAATACACAACAATCATGTTCTTATATTCAAAACATATGACAGGCATAAATCATATTGATTTAGGCATTTCAACAAACACTTAGTCTACACACATTAGTCTACATAGCATATGTCGGCCAATATGTGCATTAGGGTGAATCTCTTCGTCAAACAGATCATACACGTATAACTAGTATAGGTACATGGTAAATACTCATGACAATCATATCAGCAAAATACGTACATATACAGTATTTCCTACAAATACCTAAAATACCTTAAATCTCATATTCTTCGTACGTATTCGAAATGAAAAACGGACAGCATGTTTTACATGTCAAACAACATTCTTGTCAACAATCTACCATTAAACGACATTAAAAGCTTTGAAAAATGGTAAACTAAGTGTCTAAAATCCACACCTTATGCCGTAGGAGTGTAATGAATCGAATAGGAACTCTACGTCGTCGTCAACAACAGATTGGCAACCAACAATATGATTTAGGTTAGCTACCTCACCACTTGCACCAATTGAAATCCTAGAACAGGTTAGGGTTAGGCTTTCTTACCTAGAACGAAACCAAAATCTCTGGAATAACGATGCAGGTGGATGGCTTTGACATGTGGAGCAGCAGGGAAGAATCCCAGTAGAAAGTCCCAACTTCTCCCTCACTTTCTCTCTCTTTTCTCTCTCTTGATTTGGATAGGGTTTGAAATTCGTATGGGATTTGTGAGAGAGGGTTTAAGGCCCTTTTATAAGTCCAAACATAACGAAAACAGACTTGAAGTCAAGGTATACTTAAGTTATAATCAAATCGGGTCTATTCCGATCCAACGGAGCACTTCTGGAGGTCCTGTTACTAAATGCGGTCAGACTTAAGCTCTCTAATATTAGATCTAGGTCCAGTTAAGTTTTCAGTCCGGTCGGGTTTCCAGATTGACCATGGTGGACCAGTTTCAATTCAGCGGTCACCAAAACTCGATCAGAGCCACAAGTGCTATGACATGTAAGGGCCACCTATCCTGATCCGAGGGTGAAATTTGGTTAAATTCCAATGGCCAGAACGCTTAAAAATGTCGCCCAAGCGACACGTGCCAGATTTCATAAATTTTATTTAATTTCTAACATTTCTCACACTCTTCACTCTGGACTCAAGAAAATCAGCGTGGGACATCATCTGGACTTGATTTTCAAAATGATTGTCAAGTCCAACTAGACAGTTATAATGGTCTAAGATTATAGATATCGGGCTTTCGACGGGCGGTTTAGGTCCGATACGGAGTTTCAAAGTGCTCCCGAGAGCAACCGGATTTAGAGATTGATCCTGAATTTTAGGATAAGGTAGCATCAATGATTCTATAGGTTTTGGGTCTTATAGATCGTATTTAAAGTGGTTAGTACTAATTTTGCAGATATCTTGCGTAGCGCTGGCTAATTCACGTTAAATTTCTAAAGAATTAGGTTCTAAATGATTTCTTTGGCTTTGGAATTGGATTCTGAGAGGTTACCAAGGTGTTATGGTTGACCCATTGCCTAAGGGCGTCTAATTCCAAGTAGGCAAAAATTCGGGGTGTTACAGTATTAAACTGAATTAATTGGTGGATTTAGCTCGAACCACTATTTACACAAATGGCAAGACCCAAAGCCATTAAAATTGCTAACTCAACACTACTTAAAAACATAGGAGAAATTTCGTGAGCCTGTCGCTCTCAGGAGTACATTGAAATTCTATATTGGACCTGAACCGCACATTAAAAGTCCAATGACCACGAAACTATAGGGTTATATCCATCCTACTGGGCTTGACAACCATCGCGAGAATCGAGTCCAGAATATGTCTAGAAATGCATAACTTGAGCCCAGAGTAAAGTGTGTGAGAAACGTGAATATCTTTAAAAAATGTAATGAAACTTAAGTAAATTGGGCCATTCGCTTACACGCGAAATTGAAGATTTTAGACCATTAGTTTCTGACCAAACTTCACCTATGGAAAAGGAAAATTTTGCTGCATAAGTCGGTATACTGGTGGCCCTGATCGAGCAAATTCGACTGTTGATCTGACACTGGTCCATCACGGTCGATCAGCTTATCTAATCGTAACGAAATCACATCCTGGCATAGATCTATAGTCAGGGGACTTACCCTATGACATGAGTAGTGGACCTCCATATGAGCCCCATTTGCCCAAAACAGGCGCCCTTTGGATACAAACTAAGTATACCATGGCCTTGGGGCCATTTACATCACTTTTGGACTTTTATAAAGCCTTTATTTCACCCCATTTCTATTCCATACAAATTTCTCCAAACCTATGAGAGAGAAGAGAGAAAAGAAGAGAAAAGAGTGAGGGGAGAAGTGAAAGTTTTGGTGATCGTTGTTGTGATTGTTTCCCACGACTCCATACACTAAATCACATTCCTGTTACACTACACGATCTATCCCAGCTATGATTTGGGTAAGAAATCCAAACCCTAACACTGTAGTTAAGATCTAGAATAGTTATTTATCAACCTAGCTAATAGATTTCACCATTTAGGTACTAGTCATTCCGTTTTTGGGAACGTAGAATTGGAACCAAGTCTGAATCAAGAATTTTGACAAAAGGTATGGACTATAAATATTTAGGTTATGGTTTTCAATGCTTTCAATGTCAGCTAATGATTTATGTCTAACTTGATTTCTGCCATATGATCTTAGTTACATGATTTTCGATGTAATAAACATGTATGAACTATGTTGAATGAAATATGCATCCTACGTGTTTGTTGAAATGTTTGAATGAACCTGTAAACATGATATGTGGTTTCCATGATTACTAATCTAAGGTTCATGTTAGTCATATGCATGATGACTTCCTTATGTAAGGAATTGCCATAATATACGTTGTAACTAATCTAGTCTATGTATTAGGTAATGTGTAGTCTAAGTGTTTGATAAATTGTCTGAATGAGATATTGTTGGTAAATTGTATTTAATAAGGGTATTGATATAGGATTCTCAATTACCTTATCCATATGCATAGTATCCTTAATGAAATCTTAATTTTGTCTATGCAATTTACGGATAAAATGTAAGTGTTAGGTAATATGATCAATGTATTTGATGGAATGCTCAAATGATGAATTTATTTGGATTATTTGTTAAATGCTGACATGATTATCACATGTGTTTATCTATTTCATCTGAGTAAGATTGGGGCTACAATGTAGCCTAGGTAATCGGCAACAGTCCCCGTTTAAGTGGCCAAATTAGTCTCGCCACATTGGGTAATTCAACGAATCCGTGTTGCACGATGACTGTCGACAGTGGTTAAGCCACGAGGAGTTCTTATGCGCTCCATGTCAATTAAGTCAACATGTGCTCGTACCAATCGAACCTGCCTAATAAACCGAGTGGCCTATTATGTGTTTACCATATATGGACACTACTGCTTGAATCTAAGGTACCCCTTCCAAACGTGAAAGCCTACTTTAATCATGGTACTTTGATCCGCTAAGACTCATGAGCCGGGCATAGTGGTATGGGACACCGTGTTCGAGCTGTCGGCCTATGCTGGGGTGACGAGCCTCCCTATGTGACCAGTGAGCAACCCAAACTCATGAGCTGGGCATGGTGGTATAGGACACTGAGTTCGAGTTGTCGGCCTACGCCGAGGTGATTAGCCGCCCCTTAGTAACCGCGATTATAAACTTTGAACTTACCTATCGACTACTTTTCATTAGGAGTGATGCCCTATAACTTGCCTATCGTATGTGATTAACTAAGATTGATGACCCTAGGTGGATCCTTAGGTTTGGGTTTATGATATAAAGGGAGGTACCTTAGCTTTCCAAATCTGCTGCAAGAATAAGCTTAATTAAGTACTCGGCTAACACGACCATGCACCGCATTGCATGTGCTTTAGAGAGGAAGTTACACTTTAAGGAGTTTATCATGTGTGAAATTAGTTGTCAGAGTTTCTTGTGAGGGAGTTTTGTGCGAGGGCATACATCATTACTGCACACCATTCCTGCATTAATAAGAGTAGCTAGGAAGTGATTGTTGTATTACTTTATCATTACTGCTTGATTGACTTGATAACATGTTAATCTTTGCCTTATAGTACCACTGAGTTGATCACTCACTCCCACCTTGTGATGCTGTTTTAAAAATACTAACTAGACTCTAGTTTAGATGCAGGTGATGATGAAGCCTATGCAGTGGAGTTGGACTTCGTAGATGAGGAGGAAGAATTCTCCTACGTTCAGCTCTTAGGCGGGTCTATGTAGACCTTGTACTGATTCGTCGAGATTACAGGGATATATGGATTAGTGGGACACTTTATATTTTAATATTTTCTCTATTTTGAAATAATAAATGTATATATTCAGCCCGGTTACATAATCATACTCTGTAGGTTGTGAAACACTTACCGTTCAAATATATATGTTTCAGTCTTCCTTTTGCTTAATTAAATTATATCTGGAGTATGATATGCTGTTTTGGTATAATCTCATTCATGTTTAACTGATTAATATGGACAAAATCTGAACATCATTATCCATGTTGCATAAGTGATGTTCTAGATCTCGGGAGTAGAGCTTAGCTTGACCCTCAAAATTCAGGGCGTTACAAGTGGTGTCTTTGGTCTACACTGTCCCAACTTGAGCTAAATCTGGTCGACCGACTCGGTGCAGTGTAGTACCAAGCTTCACCCACAAAGGTTGTTTCTCTCCCTTCTTTTCTCCCTCTCTACATGATTCTCTTTGTCTCTCTCCCTCTCTCTCTCAAGGGTGTCTATGGGCTGCATTGACCCGACTCGATCCGACTCGAACGGCTCGACTCGATGCAGTGCGACACCTAGTTTACACCTACTCGACCTACCCTATCCCACTCCCTCACTATGTGAATTGCTTGGCGAGAATCCCAAGGAGATAGTGCTCTATTTATAGAGTAAGGGTCGCACCTATCTCCCAACAGATGGTCCAGATATAGATGGTTTGGGCTTTCTTTCCCTCACTTTCTGTCCAGCATGGAGGTGATTCAACAGTGGGGTAGTGATCTTGCCATCATGGCCCACTGAATGGGCATCTAAGATCTAGGAATGGGGCCCACTGTTTCATGGTCGGTTTCCCATCTAAACGAAGAAGATGACTACTTGTTAATGGTAGATTTCTGTGGATGGTATATCTGGCCGATCCAATCTATTTGGAGGGACTGGATGGGTCTCATGATCGTTGTGGGGCCCATAACCTACGTCCTTGATTGCCCATCCCAACTTCTCATAAGTTTCTCCCATTGCAGCCCTTTTCTCGTGCGACTGACGATATATTCGAGAAGCCATTGCTACCCTAATGCAGCCAGTCGGGATGACTTCCAGAGCCTGAGCTAAGGGCTTGGATCGAGCTAGCTTAGTTTCACAAAAGGGTAAGCAACCAAACTCCTTTCGATAGTAGAAGGGATGTCTGTCCTTTCCCGGTGCCAAAAGAAAGGATGGGATCATTGCTGGATGAACGGTTAATATTCAAAGGAGAAGGCGCATGTAGATCGCCAGCGTGGCACCCTCCTATTTCCATTTTGGGTGAAAACCGTCACACGCTTTGGTTTGGGCCCCTGTTTGTGCACGTGCAAGGTTTCATGGGTTACAGCATTTGATGAGGTTTTGGTCATCCGGGTCCTCTCAACCCGATCAACGATTCAGATCAGAGGGTTGGGCCACCTAGGTAGGCCACTAAGCCATCCAACCATCTGTCCATTTGAATCTGTCGTGGGCAGGAAAATAAAAAGGAAGGGACTTCTCCCTTTTTTCAAAATCTATCGAGACAACGTGCTTTTACCGGCATCCTTAGTCCGGTGCACTGCAGGTGGGGTTGAAATTACTATGTTGAAAACCCTAAGTTTAGTCAAATTTTTGGTGTGCCAAACTAATACAAGTTTGTGTCATGCTTATGTGTTTTTTGTATCAAGATTATGCTTTGATTTGCTTTGAATCTTCGACGATCATGCTAAATCAATCTTGCCAATATCTACGACGAACTTGCTGAGATCTTCAAGCTAAAGAAAGTATATGAGTTTCAAGTGTTGGTTGAAGACTCAACTTTCAAGAACTCAATCACAATATTGCGATTCAAGTTCTATAACTGGAAATGTCAAAGAACTCAAGTCCTAATTGAAGACTAAGTTCGATACGTTGAGTTCAAGCTTCAAATATCAAAAGAATTAAAGATGCCGATGTGATCAATAGTTTGATAATTCACACATTCTATCTCACAACTAAGGTATGAATGACCTAGAATAACCTTAGGGCATGTTATGTTCATTTCATACTTGGTATCGATCATTTTATAGGTTAATAGGTTATTTTTTTACTAGCCCTAACACTGGCTTGACCAGTCCTAGTATTTTCTCTACCAGTCTAAGAATTGTTACAATTTTTTAGAATTTTTCTGTTGGTCCTCGACTAGTCGAGTCAACAATGCTCAACCGGTAGTGCAGGGCTCGACTCAAATTATAGGAAGCATTCTGGCCCCACTCGACTAGTTGTGTATATAGTCCACGACCAGTCGAGAAGGCCACTCGACCAGTTGTGGGACCCACAAGGCCAATTGAGCACTGGTTAAATCTTATCGCGCCAGAATTTTTGAAAATCTGTTGGACCTAAGGCTAGTCGAAGCGAACCTAAGGCCAATCGAGTGAACAGATTTTTCACCTATAAATAGCACTCGAATTTCAGAGTTTTCCATTCAATTCTAATTATTTTTAAGAAATCACTCTGAGATATTTTTGTGTTCATTATAAGCTATTTCGTGCATATTTTAGATTATTTATAAGTAGCTTTTATTTTTTATTTTAGATCTCTATTTCAATCTAATTTTGAAAAGGGACATTTGATTTACCCTTTTTTGAGATTGAAATTAAATCAAGTTAGCCCAGATTGATTTAAATTAAAAATTAACTAGACCTAGAACCCTATGTGCTTGTGAGACAAAACGTTGAACATCTACGTCGTCATCAAGTTGGTTTTACCAGGCTACATCTAAATTTTCATACAGATAAGTGTTTCCTTTTCTATAATTTCATTTTGTTTGGTTTATGAGATATGCTATAAAATCTCATTTGGTTTTTCTTAGATCAGCTAGAAAATCTCGGAGTGTGGGATTGTGATTGTGTGAGCCCACTTAAAATACAATTGTGAAGGTTTTAGGTGAACCTTGAAAAACCTATTTGATTAGTGAAAGTTAATATCCTGAGGGAGTGGATATTAGGAGTGGAGTAGTTGTGCGGCTGTTTTCAGACAATTGGTGTACACACATGAACCACTATAATTCTCAAGTGTTTGGTGGATGTTGATTTATTTCTTTATCATTTTATGGTTTAGGATCGTGGGATGTATTTGTGGATGTGAATGTTATAATCTTTATTTTTCAAGCATTGTGTGGTGAATGTTATAATAGATTAGTTCTTATTTCTTTCTCCTCCATTTGAGTTTGAATTTTTGATACTCACTCACATTCTAGTAAGGTTGTCTTGCCACAAACCATAGGTTTTTGGTGTTAGGTTGTCCTTAGAACCAAGTTTGTATCAACCTCTCAATATTTAATTTTAGAGGTTGCTTTCTATTGTACTATCAACTGCTTATTAAGTCTTTATTTTTACACTTTATTTTTAAATTTGTCATTGTCCTATTCAACCCCCCCCCCCCCCCCCCCCCCCCTCTAGGACATTTAGCTCAGCCTTTTCAGCAGTCCCTGTAGTGCACACTTCATGTTCTATGAGGCCCACATGGATGATCTCCATTGATCCATTCCATCCATCTAGTCACCTTGTGCTTAGACAGCCGTGATTATAAGGATGAGGCCAATCTACAGGTAAAATGGAACATTTTTAACGTCTGTGGTCTATTCTCTTAGTCCGCATTGTTCATCTTGATGGGTAAGCCACTTAGGCCATCTGAATGTCATGATGCATAGGTGGGCCCACATGGCACTAAGTCTAAAACAGATTCTAGCGTGGTTTGTTTGTCATTGGGGTGCCATCTAATGGCTAATTTTCTAAGATTCTTGTAGGTTAAATGTAATTTTTTTATTAATGCAATTCCCCAACCTAGGGTTCAATAATGTATGGCCCGACCTACGGATGAGAATTTTAATAGCCAAGTGTAGTTTAAGTCATGTGAACGCTTAGTTAGATTAGACTTACGTTTGTTTTAAACAAAATTTCATGGTAATGCTCGAGTATGTGAAGATGTGGAGCATTACATCCAATCCTGAGAAGTTATGTAACACGCATGATTGTATACTTACATCGATTGTGCAACACACCGACCAACCCATGGAATTATGTGCCGACTTAGAGGGTCGTTACCTGTAACGCATTACATCCATGATAAATATTTGAATCACTAGTTGTGATACCTTTAACACATCACTTGCATTGATAAAGAATATAAATTGGATCATAGGGGTTCTAAAATATCAAGACCCATGCACAAGCCTTAATGATAAATAACACAAGGCTTTAAAAGAGGAGCATAGTAATGGTTAACTCAATATATTGGAGAGTGGCAATGGCTAACTTAACAAAGAGGAGAGTAGCAATGGCTAACTCAAAAAATAGGAGAGTGGCAATGGCCAACTCAATAAATAGAGGAGTGGTAATGGCCAACTCAATAAAGAGAAGAGTAGCAAGGCTAACTCAATAAATTGATAAAGGCAAGGGCAAGGCTTTTATCCATTACCTCATGTAAATTCATGAAGATCATGTGTAATAACATAGTTACCAAAGGATAAGTAAATGATACTGATAAATAAATCAATTGAAAGGATAATTCACAGTAATATGGAAACATGAAAGGTAGGATAATTCATATCAATCAAAGTAAGCTTAAAGGATAAAACCCTTACCCTATCAACCTTGATCTCCTCCTAATGTTGTTAGGTATGTGTCCTCATGCTTTAAATCTAGTTCCATCAATATGATTCATCTAATTAAGTTATTGTACAGTCCAGAATGATAAGGTTAGGTTGTGATTTGGGCTAAGATTTGGAGTGGATATCAGAATAAGTGTGGATACTATTCATGATCGAATCAACTCCTATTTTTAGTCAGTCTTTTGTTAAGTGAATTCAATTGTTTTTGGAAAATCATGAAATTGTGAATACATTTGTTCTTAACCGGGCTTGAACCCGTGTGTGAGCAACCGATCTCTCTCTCTCTCTCTCCTCTCTCTCTCTCTCTCTTTCTTCCTTCTTTTCTTCTTTTCTCTCTCTTTCTCTTTCTTCTCTTGTTGTTGCTAATCGGTTGGAGCTCCCTCTCTCTCTCTCTCTCTCTTTCTTTTCTTTTCTTCTCCTTTCTTTCTTTCTTTCTCCCATTTCCTTCTCAGTGGGTGCTAGAGGTTCCCTTTTATAGGCATCTGAACCCAGAAACCTTTTTGTGTAACTTCATTTATGCAACAAAGAAATTGAGTGTACATAAAAAGTTATGCAACACTATTTGCCCAAAGGGTGGGACATGCGTAGCGTAAAGAGTTCCGATTTCTGGAACGTGGGAATTATTCTGAATCTATCGGCATTCTTGGCTATGGTTGGAATTTTCTTTCATGGAGTTTAAATGGTCCAGATCTAGTGGAGTTGTTGTGACCATGAGTTCAGATGGAAGAATTTCCTTATGGATGTACTCTTTCAGTCGCTGATATAGCGAGTGCGGAAAGGAAATTAGTTTTGACCTCTCGATTGACTTTGGAGTGAAAAGAGTCAGGGTTTGGTTAGTTTTGTTCTGTCCACGAGATGGATGGTCTAGATCTTTCAACCGATCGATCATGGTGGGCCATAGTAATCATGATCGAATGTTATCCATTCGAGTTCTTGTGGATGAAACGTCTAGCAACTGTTGTTGCGTGCACGTGTATGTGCATGGATGCACATGAACAGTATGGGTTTAGTCGAATTTGTCTCCCGGATACGATGGATGGCTCAGATCATCCATTCGGATAATGATGGTGGCCCATTATCATCACAATGGACAAACATTCATTTTCCTTTGCAATTCTCATTGGGTCAAACAATGTTGGACCCGATTCCTAGTTTAGTTCACTACCGGTGCACTTGTGCTATGCACGCTCTGGTTATGGTGGGGTCTATAAACATTGTTTTTTTAAGAAATTTACTCCATTCATATAAACAGAAATGTCCAACTATGACTACCAATGCAGTTTCTTCACTTTATGGACAACAAAATCAACGATTACGTCTAATTTGTTAATTTGGGCCACTTCTACAATAATCCAAGGGCTGAATTTCGACGTGTATAGTTAATTTATGATAGATAAGCATGATATAAAATTTTACATGAAACGGATCATCGAAATTTTTTGTTTTGGAATTCAATGGTCTAGGTAAATGGCATTTTTGTAATTATTGCTAATCTAAGAGTTTTATGAAATCTAATGGTTTACGTGGTTAAACGCACCTTTCTAAGAGATTCTAACAAACAGACTCACATCTAGATGTTAAGGGGAAACTTGAATATGGACAATCAGGGTCATCCTGAGCTATCCAAATAACTATTAAGGCATCGGAAGGAGAACAGCGTGTCAAGTGTGAGCCGACCTTTGAGTTACAACTATAGGCTAGCCGAGACAAGCTCTCACCCTCATCCTCATCCTCATCTGAAGACCATAGCATTTGATGAACTCCAACTCTAAGCTTTCTGATGGTAAACTCTGACTACTATTACTCAGTCTTGGGCTTAGGTAAGACGAGGCCGAGCCCGGATCGTGACACTCAGAGTGTCGAGCCTAGGTACTATCCTAAATACGGACATGATCGAAGATCTCGCTCAAGGATACGTGCCCTTGAGACACGATACGCTACACGACCCAAAGATTATGGACAATATCTCCATGATTGCAATATATATCTAATTAAGTAAATCATGTCGAGATTAATGGATGCGATCCTCTCTATCCATAGGAATAAATAGTAGGGGACCCCATTGCAACAGGTATGCAATGTCTTGTACCCTCTCTCTACATTACATGACTTAGACCTAGATTCTCTAGCCTGACTTAGGCATTGGAGGGTCCCCTGTTTAAACCAGGGTCCGTACAAGGTTTGCAGCATTTAGTGGAGGGTAGTCCAGATTTTAATCTCAACATTTTTTAGCACCGTCTATGAAAAACGCAAACAAAAAGCTAGAAAGTTTTATCAAAAATGGCGAGAAGCAAGAAAAAGGTGACAACAATGGAATCAAAACCTAGCAGACAACATCAATCTTCTTCGCTACTACATACCAAATCGGTTCCAATAGGGTCATCCCAACGGACTTGGAGCTGAGGAGGGAAGTACAAGGCACTACAAAATGAAGTCCAGATGCTGAAGAATGAAATCAACCAAATGAGGGTGCAATAAACTGAACAACCACCTCTTAACTTGGTGGAAGCCACCCCAGCCCTGAAGGTGCGACCGCAGTAAGTCAGTTCTTGAGCCAGGGGGTCCCTGGCATAGTCCACTTGAACTCCTAACCCTAAGCACAATGCGGTGTCCCAGAATTGATCCGCCCAAGTCCCAAAACCTGCTGGGATGTGGAGCCATCCTATATGTCCGCAACTTTAGCTCGAGCCCCTATCGACCTCCACCATCGGTTGGAGAGGAAAAGACAGGGCAGAACACCTATGGAAGTGGATGCCTCATAGGAGACAGTAGGTAAGAATCAGAATCCTAGGGAAGCTCAGCTTAAGGAACACCATGAGTAGTTAGGACATTACAGAAGAATCTGCAGTCCACGTCCATCTTGACCGTAGTCTAGGCGATGATGGAAGAGACTGAGCCCCCCTTCACCTTAGAAATCATGGACGAGGTGATGCCACAAAGGTTCAAGATGCCTCCAGTCATCCAATACTCTGGATCTGGAGACCTGTCGAAACATATAGAGTCCTACCGTTCGTGGATGTAGATCTAGTTGGCCATGGACGAAATGATGTGCAGGGCTTTCTCAATAAACCTCTCCAGGTCTGCTCTGAGTTAGTATCGACAACTTAAGCCAAAGATGATCAGCTCCTTTTCAAAGATCAGCAAACTATTCCTTACCCAATTCATCTCTAGTAAGAAGAGTCGGAAGCCGACTACTCATTTGTTCACCCTTAAGCAGGGGAATAAGGAGTTGTTGAAGGACTTCATCACCTACTTTAATGAAGAAGCGCTGTTAGTGGATGATTATGACAACAAGATGGCACTTTTAGCCATGTTTAGCAGACTCAGAGAGGGAAAGTCCGTCTTCCCAATTGGGAAGAATCCGCCAACTACTTTGGCCAAGTTCATTAGCCGAGCTCAGAAGTACACTAATGCCTAGGAGTTCTCCAACTCCCGTAAGAGTGTCCAAATTATCAAGTAGCCATCGAAGGAGAAGAGATCGAGGAACGAAGAACCCCATACATCCAGCAAGAAGTTAGATGATCGTGCCTCTCGTGATCACCGACCAAGCAAGAGGCCCGAAAGCAAGTTCGGCTCCTACACTCCCCTTAACACATCCCTGGAGCAGATCCTGCTAGATATCAGGGGCCAAAAACTCTTGAACTAGCCAATTTACATGATGGCTGAGGCAGATCAATAAGATAAGTGCAAGTACTACCAATTTCATCATAACTACGGTCACAATATGAGCGAATGTGTAGATCTCAAGGACGAGTTCGAGACCCTCATCCATAAGGGTCATCCGCGACGATATACCAAGGAAGAGAAGTTGGCTCAAAGAGAAGAGTAACCAAGCAAGACTGCGGAAGAGCTTGTAGAAATCCACATGATCTATGGCGGTTTGTTTGGAGGGGGTGACTTGAATAAGGCTCACAAAGCCCATTCTCAGAGCTCAGACCCCGAGCATTATGTCCACTTAGTCGAAGGGCCAAGGAAAGAACACTGAGTGAGCTCCTGCAGTCTGACCTTCAAAAAGGATGACGTACGCAGAATTCAGCATCCACACAACGATGCCCTGGTGGTGGTGATGACTATAGCTAAACACAAGGTCTACCGCATATTGGTCGACACTGGTGGCTCGGCCGGCATCATCTACTCTAAGGCCTTAAGAGAATGAAGATTGACAGGTCACACCTTTGCCCTGTGAAGACCCCTTGTATGGCTTTGCTGGAGATAAAGTAATCTTTGAGGGAGCCATCTCCCTCCCCATGACAGTAGGGGAAGGGCAGCATAAATTTACACTTTTAGTGAACTTCCTTGTTGTGAACGTGTCATCGGTGCACAATATAATTCTGCGCTAACCTTCCCTTAATGTGATGCGGGACGTCATGTCCACTTATCACCTTATGATGAAGTTTCCCACTGAGGGAGGGGTCAGATACCTCTGAGGGGATCAACGTGAGCTCAGAGGTATTATGCAATAGCTATAAGAAGGGGATCGATGAAGCAGGCCCTCATTGTTAACCTCCTCGACCCCAGAGCTCCTATAAAAGAGTCCCCCATGGAGGTCATGGTAACCATCCCACTCGAGGAAGCTGATCTGAGCATAACTATTCACCTTAGATCGTCGCTTAATTTCGATTAGCCTTCCCAGATGCTGGCTTTCTTACACCTGCATAAAGATGTCTTTACATAGTCGCATGAAGATATGTCAGGAATTTCCCTCGATGTTATGGTCCACGGGCTGAATGTGGATTCTGATCACAGGCCAGTAAAATAGAAGAGGAGAGTGTTCGACGCTAAGAGGTACTCGACCATAGCAGATGAAGTGTCAAAACTTCTCAGTGTTGGATTCATCTAAGAGGTACATTATCTAGACTGGATCGCTAATGTCGTCCTTATGAAGAAAACTAACGAGAAGTAGTAGGTCTGTGTAGACTATTCGGACTAGAACAAGGCATGCCCCAAAGATAGCTTCCCCTTACCTCAAATTGATCAGCTAATGGACAACACAGTCGAACATGAGTAACTCTCCTTCCTAGACACTTACTTTGTATATAATTAGATCGTCAGGCATCCTCCAGACCGGCAGAAGATGAAATTTGTCAAAGATAAAGATCTCTACTATTAACGGGCCATTCCCTTTGGCCTGAAGAATGCTGGAGAGACATATCAGAGGTTAGTGAACTAGATGCTTGCCAAGAAGATTGGCCGGAGCATAGAGGTCTATGTCGACGACATGCTAGTGAAGAGCGTCAGAGCATCCAACCACATCGCGGACCTTGAAGAGACCTTCTCAATCCTCCTAGAATACCATATGAAGCTGAATGCCGCCAAGTGTGTCTTCGGAGTTGGCTCAGGCAAGTTCCTCAGTTTTTAAGTCAACAAGAACAGCATCGAGGCAAATCCTGAGAAGATTAAGGCGTTACTCGACATGAGCTCACCTCGAATTACGAAGGAGAACCAATGCCTCACTGGTTAAGTAGTAGCGCTCAGTAAATTTGAAACCTGAGTTACCGATAAGTGCCTCCCCTTCTTTCAGCAATTGAAGGGTCACAAGATGGCCGAGTGGAGCCTGGAGTATGGAAAGCCTTTCGTAGTTAAAGCAATATCTAGGTTCACCTCCCCTGCTATCCAAGCCAGAAGAGGGTGAACCCCTATTCATATATCTAGTGGACTCTGCCTCGGCAGTTAATTCCACACTCATCAGGGAAGTGGGGGGCAAGCAGCACCCCGTCTACTATGTAAATAAGGCAATGATACCCACCGAGACTAGATACCCGGGTATAGAGAAGTTAGCACTCATCTTGGTCTTCTCAGTATGAAGGCTGTGTCCGTACTTCCAAGCACATACTATTATTGTCCTGACTGACTCCCCTCTTAGGAAAGTCCTCTAAAAACCCAAGGTCTCAGTCGGCTGACTAAGTGGGTGATAGAACTCGGGAAGTTCGACATCTGATATCATCCAAGGATCGTAATTGAGGGTCAGGCTTTGGCCGACTTCATAGCAAAGTTCACTACCCCGAATGCAGAAGAGGCAGATGTGAGTGCGGTAGTAGTTCTTATGATGTAACATCCCAAAAATTGGGGGGTCAAGTAAAAACCCAACTCCCGAGTTCCAAAATGTTATTTATGCAACATAGATATGTATGATTGAATGTTGTCTGTGTTAATGTATGAAACATGAGTGGGATTACGCCAGAACAGCATATCATACTCCAGAGACAGTTAAATTAACCAGCGGAAGACTGTGATAGTATGTATAACATATATAAACTGTTGTGTGTCTCTACAGTGTGAACATGTTACCAGGTTAAACATATACATGTATACCTCAAAATAGAAAGAAAGCATATACATGAGTGCTCTGAAAATATAAAATGACAAGTGTCAAGGCATCTAATCAACCTCCCTGTAATCCCGTTAATCAGAACACGCATAAAGGAGGGATCCTCCTCATCATCATCAAGTCCGGCTCTGCCTCGCAGGCCGCGCCATCATCTGTAATCATAAAAGGGTCTGGTGGGTGTCCAGGAACACCGTCCCGTA
This sequence comes from Magnolia kwangsiensis, assembly GCA_037074715.1. Taxonomy (NCBI): domain Eukaryota; kingdom Viridiplantae; phylum Streptophyta; class Magnoliopsida; order Magnoliales; family Magnoliaceae; genus Magnolia; species Magnolia kwangsiensis. Next base: position 77,757,907 of record CM073577.1, on the reverse strand, counting down.
ACGTGGGAGTGAGTAGCTAACTCAGTGGAATAATAGAGCAAGGATTAACATGTTCTCAATTCAATCATGCGATAATAGTAAAGCAGTAAATCAAACAAACCTAATACTGTTGTTAATGCAATATGACATGACATGATGGATGCCCTCATCGACGATCTCCCTCATACGGCACCATCTTACGCCCGTGGCATGCCACCCTCCCTCAAGTGCTCCACATCTTCTAGGCACATGCAATGTAATGGTGATATGATTTCTGAGTTGTTATTAGTCCATTCAAACAGCAGGATTGGAAAACTAAGGTACTTCCCTTATATCAATCCCAACACAGATCCTGTCTAGGGTCATCACTCCTAGTAATCTCATACGATGTATATTTTGTAGGTCGCTGCAAGGGCTGCCAGGGCTGTTACTCGCACTCGTTGCACCGCTCCCCCATCACCTTATCAATACAGGCCTACTGTACTCTACTGCTATTGAAGGGTCGTCGCCTCCCGTAGACTCAGAATACTCTCGCAGTCACTACAAAGGGCTGCCAGGGCTGTTGCACGCACTCGTTGCTCAGCTCCCCCATCACCTTATCAATGTAGGCCGACACCAAAAATATAGTGTCCCATACCACCATAATCTTCTCACGAGTCATAGGTGCTCACTGGTCTCTACGGGGAGGTTTGTGGCCCCAGCGTAGGCCGACAGCTCGACCACGGTGTCCCATACCACTATGCCCGGCTCATGAGTCTTCATGGATCAAAGTACCATGGTTGACAGGGTTTACAATGGTAAGTTCAGTACCCTAGGTTCAAGCAGTTATGATTCATGCAGGGTGAACAATCAACGGCCAGTCGGGTTACTTGATGGGCTCGACTAGCACAAGCACATCGCAAGTCGAACGACATGAAGTGCTTGAAACACTTCATGTGGCCTAACCACTGCCGCCAACTCCAAACACGACTCGCGTTCATCGACGCGTCCTTCGTGGCAAAGATAGGCCAACCACGAACTTGCTCGGTTGCCGACTGCATGGACTAGGCATAGTCCCAAACAATTATGAATTCACATCAGCAATCATAGGAGAGCATTGAAAATGAAATACAACCATGTGAGCATGTTAACACATGTTATAACATACAACTTAAGTAAATCTTCAAGCACATGCATTTCATACATACATTGAAATCATGCATATTGCTAACATGTAGGAAATCATTTACATCAGCATATTAATTGAGAAATCAATCTCAAACTAATTCATAACACCATTTAATTCAATACATACTAATACAAACATTTATACAAACACTTACACTACACACTTAAGTCTACATATAGTATGTCGACTCAAGGTGCACATTTAGGCGAATCTCTTCGCCAAACTAATTATGCGCGCATTCCTAATATCCTAATGCGACAAGAAGCCATGTTAATCAGATCAGCAAATTGTGGATGAAAACAGTATTTCCTACAAATGACTAAAATGCCCTAAATCTCATATTCTTCGTCGGTTTACGAAACAGGAAACGGACAGCATGTTGTACATGTCAAACGGTGTTGCCATCGATAATCTACTATTAAACGACATTGAAAGCATTGAAAACATCAATCAAAGTGTCTAAAATCTGTACCTTTTCTCCTAGAAGCATATCGTTTCGAACGGAGCGTATACGCTTCGTCTATGGCGACTAGACAACCTGATTTACAAGATCTATCAACTAACATGCTATGGAACGAAAGGATTACTAAATCAGCAACTTTCTAGGATATTTTCTTACCTAAAAATACGGAGAAATCACTGACCAAATGATTGTGGTGTGTTGCTTAGGCACTTGCAACAGGTAGCACAAGCGGCAAGGAATTCTCCTCCACTCTTTCTCACAAACTCTCACCTTTTCTCTCCTCTAATCTAGGGTTTTTCTCAATTTCGGATGGGAGAGAGGAATGAGGGTTTCAACCCCTTTTATAAGCACAAAAATGCCCGAAATAGGCTCGGGAACAAAGTTTACTTGATGTATATCCAAATTGGGGCTGTTTCGGTCCAAAAGGGCATTTCTGGTGCTCCCCTGGCCGAACGCGGTCAGACTTAAGCTCATGCATACTGGATCTAGCACAAATCAAGTTTTCAGTCCGGCAGGGTTCGCAGATCACACGTGGCGGTCCAGTTTCAGTTCAGCGGTCACCGCACGTAGATCAGGTCTACAAATCTCATGATATGAAATAGAAATTTTTCCTGATCCGAGTGTGTAATTTGGCTGAATTCTGACGGTCAGAACGCTTAATACTGACATGCCAAATCATGTACCAGATTTGAATTTCAAATTCCAAATCTAACCCTATTCTCACTCTCTTCAGTCCAGGCTCAATGAAATAGCCTGTGAATGTCGGTTGGACTTAATTTTCGAAATAATTGTCAAGTCCAGCTAGGTGGTTCTAATGGTCTAAGATTGTAGGTATCGGACTTTCGACACGCGGTCTAGATCCAATACAAAGTTTTAAAGAGGTCCAGAGAACAAACCTACTTAGAGTTTGATCCGAGGTTTTAGAGTATTATAGAGTCATTGGTTCTACTCGATTTGGGTCTTGTAGAACATATTTAAAGTGATCAGGGACTATTTCCCAGCTGCTCTAGTGTGGCGCTAGCTAACTTATGCTTAGTTTCTTAAGGAATTAATCCTACGTGATTTCTTTGGCCATGGAATTGGATTCTGAGCGATTTCCCAGGTGTTTTAGTTGACCCATTGCCTAAGGATGTTTAATCCTAGGTTGGCCAAAATCTGGGGTGTTACATATGACCTTGCCAATTCCCTCACCTATACAGGATGCATAATCAGAGCAAAAATGAATACTATATGTGGATGGATCATCCAACTCTAAGCGCGCCAGGGCAGGGATTGTCCTGGTGGCACCTGATGCAACCTCCATTTAATATGCAATCAGGCTCGACTTTAAAGCCTCCAACAATGAGGCAGAGTACGAGACCTTATTGGTCAGACTCAGACTGGTAGCTAGTCTGGGGGTTTAATCTCTCGAAGTACATTGTGACTCTCAACTTATCGTAAACCACATCTCCTCCGAGTATGAGGCCAAGGAGGCAAGGATGGTGTCTTATGCAGCTGAGGACATGAAGCTGATAGAAAAGTTTTGTAGCTGCATCATCACTCAGATTCTAAGGATGGAGAACTCTTGGGCTGACGCCCTTACAAGGGTATCCTTAACCACTAAAGGAAAGATCCCTTGGATAATCCCTGTGGAGTTTTTGAATAATCCGAACATGGACCGGACTGATCAGGAGATGGTAAATCTAGTGGAGATCACTCTGAGTTTTATGGACTCAATCTACAACTACCTCTCATCTAGTGAGCCCCCCAAGACAGATTAAAGGTTCGACGTCTAAAGATCAGAGTTGTATGATACATAGTCTTGGATGGAGTCTTATACAAGAAGAGGCATTCATAGCCCTACCTCAGGTGCCTCCAACCTGATAAGGTAGACTGTGTGATCCAAGAAATTCATGAGAGATTCTACGAAATCCACTCCAGCAGTCGCACCTTAGCTCTAAAGATACTCCTCTAGGGGTACTTTTGGTTAACCATTCGGGAAGACTCCAAAAACTATGTCCATAGATGTGACTAGTGTTAGAGGTTTGTTATCATGCCGAGGTAGCCTGCGGAAGAGATAACCCCTATGAGCAGACCATGGTCGTTTGCACGGTGGGGAATAGACATCATTAGACCTCTGTCCACTGGGAGAGGACAGGTTAAGTTCACTATCGTAGTAGTCGACTATTTTACCAAGTGGGACGAGGTCAAACCGGTGACAAAGATTACAGAACAAAAGGTGACTGACTTCATCTAAAAGAATATCATCTGCCGGTTCAGAATCCTGATCACCATTGTCTCTAACAAAAGGAAGCAATTTGACAATGATAGATTTTGAGGCATGTGTAGGGGGCTTGACATCTCAAATAGATACTCCTGGCCTCGCCACCCACAGTCCAATGGGCAAGTGGAAGCTGTGAACAAGGTCATTAAACACCATCTCAAGATGAAGTTAGAGATGACTAAAGGAAACTGGGCCGAGGAGCTCCCATTTATCCTTTGGGCTTATAGGACTACTACCCAATTGTCTGCTAGGGAAACCACATTTTCAATATGTTATAGCTCGAAGTCAATTATCCCCGTCGAGATCTGCCTCCCCACAGCCCAAGTCAAAAACTATCAAGAGGATCAGAACGCTGAGCAGATTGCAGTAACCCTCAACTTGTTCGAAGAAGCAAGAGATGTAGTCAGACTCGTAGTTATGGCTCGGCATCAATAAGTGGCACGATTCTACAATTCTAGGGTCAGAACAAAGCAGTTTCGGCTAGGGGACCTGGTCCTCTGCCACATCTTCCAGAATACAGAAGAATCTGGGGTTGGGGTGCTCGGAACGAACTAAGAAGGGCCTTATCAAGTGGTCAGGTCACCGAAGCCAGGCTCCTACCATTTGGAGGATCTCGAAGGGCATCAGGTCCCTCACCCCTGTAATATCGAGTACTTGAAGATCTATTATCTGTAAAAAAAAAAAACTACTGGCCATTCAAGGCCTTACATAAGTGTACAGTTCAGAGCTACTAGCCTATTAAGGCTCTGAATAAAAGCATCTTTCCTTCTACATGGTTTGTCCATTTAATCTATTTACAACGAAAGAGTCACCTCTCATAAGCTGAGGTAAACTCAACGGACCGTGAAATAGCGGTGAAGACCGCTTGAGTTGAAGTAGGAATATGCCAATATGTCCTAGAGAGGGGTGAATAGGACTTTTTAAATTTTTATAATGTATTTAAAAATCCTATTACACTAATCCTTACAGATAGACAATTATCAGGATTACTCAAATGTAACTCCACTGGCTTCCAAGCTTGGTAGAGGATCCAATCACAAACTATTCAAGAGACAACAATATATAACTTAGTTCATGATGGATATAATTGTGTTTGTGTGTGAGGTATGCTCAGATAAATAAATATGAAAGAATAAACAAACATACACATAGATGAATAACAATCGCAAACACAGTCATTTTTATAGTGGTTCAACAACTTGTCTACTCCACTTCCGGTAACTACACTCAACCCTTGAGTGTACCAGATTTCACTAAGGAGGTTTCACATGATTCACCTTTAACCTAAGGTTTTAGATCAGGTTCACCTTCAACCTTTACAACCTACACTGAGGCTGACTGTTTATGCTCTCACGAGCAAGGGTCAATACATCGCACTCATATTTAGACACACTGGCCAAGGATCTTCCCTAAGACCCTAATAGAGGTTTCACTCAGTTCAACTCAAAATCCAAGGTTTTACTCGGTTCACCTCAAACCGAAGGTTTTACTGGTTCACCACTAACCACATGTTTATGCTCTCCACAGAGCAAGGGTCCACACAACGTTCCCACTACGTACACTCCCACCGGAGGCCTACTTGAGGACTTTAAGGGTGAGAAACACCTTAGACCCAATCCTACAAAGGAATGATCAAAGGGTCCTCTGGACTCTAAATACTTAAAGATAAGTTGATGAGTCCCATTTAGCACAGTGGCAAAGATCTCCTCCTTGTTAACGAAGAGTCTTCAGCTCTCTTGATCTGCAACAAATGATGTACCAATATAAAGCTATAGGTTGGGTCAAGGTTATGATGGAATCCTACTCTCTAAATGTTTTCCTATAAAGGAGATAAAGCAATTCCAATCATCTAAGCATTCAAGGCATCCCAGCTTAATGATTTTCCATTAAGATGGTAGCTGAAGGATCCTTAAATGTGAAAGTTCATTCCCCAATCCACTCTATTAAATGTCAATGATGAGGGTGGATTAGAGGATGAACTTACATGAGAGAAAGGGCTTTGGGTATATGACCTAAAGGTAAAACACATAAAAGCACTCTCTTCTTTCTCTACCAGCAATATGAACAAGTCTCTCTTTATATAGGCAAAAGGTTTCAACGGATATAAAACGGTCACATTTATGACAGAGTTCGATATCATCGAGCAGTGTCGATATCATCGAGCGTATACTCTCGATAGTATCGACAGTATGCTCGATGACACCAACTCACATGTCATATGCTTCTGAAACCTCTTGCCAGCTGGTCGATGGGATCGATCAGGTGTCGATATTGTCAATTTTTAAACTCTGATTCTATCGATACATGGATCAAGGGTCAACCGTTGTCATCAGAATTTATATCGATGATATCGGAGGCAGTGTCGATGCATCGATAAATCCCATGGATTTTTTAGTAAGCACGTTGGACAGTTTGTGTCCAGTATTGATGCAATCAACTCGGCCTCGATATCATCGACATATGAATATCGATTTCCTCGAGTGGCCCTCAATCAAAGATAAAAAGTGATATGGAATATTTGCTGGAAGACATGCGCGCCCACTAACGATATCATTAATGGACTTCCGATATTATCGAGATTTGAATTAAGATCTTATCGGGAAGAGAACCTACATATCGAAGGATCTTGATTTTTTCTTTATAAAACGGGGGCATCGAAAAACTGCCTGTCGATATTATCAAGTCACTTTTGATTGACTCGAGATTCAATTATCGATGATATCGATAATTCTGTCCATATATGTATTTAGTTGCTGGACACATTAAGTCCTCATTCGATATGATCGATTCAGCTTCTGAGGACATCGACAGCGTAGGTCGATTATATCGATATGTGTATCGATACAATCGATAGGGTAAGAAAACTTAGAGATTTTCTGATGTTTAAAGAAGTTCTCTTACCCAAAAACCCTAATATATTTTAACTTATTTTTAAGGGTTTTAATCACTTGGTGTTTTGGGACATGGGATGTGAGGCTTAGATTTACCTATAGCGAGCTTCCACACATCCAGTTAAGGCAAACACTTTTATAGATCTTCCTGTGAGGCTCTGCAGTCCAACTGACTCAACATACACACTAATTGACAAACTACGGCACTAGCAAGGGCACTTTCAGACTGATCCCTTAAAGAAGGGGTCGGCTCGTTAATCCATGAAATCCTATAAAGGGGTCTTCTCATATGCAGGGACAAACCCGTAAGTGAACCGATCCTTTAAAGGAGGGGTCAGCTCATCATGTGTTAAAAATCTACAAAACAACTAATGCACTCCATTCGTGGATAGTTGACCTCTCAAGGGGTCGACTTTCAACATCAACAAATCATCACGCAGCAATCAATATATGTAAATACGCCCTCGACCGAAGGATGAAAGATTAAAAAAATAATCATCCATAAAATTTTAATCTGTAAGCATCCCATTTAAGAAAAAAACAGGGGTATCTCAATCCCTCTGAGTAGAAGGACCAGCCACCGAGCTGGGGGTCTGAGCATCAGGAGTGGCTTTGAAAATAAGGGGCATTCTTAAGCTCCTCAGCTATGGTAGGTTCAATGTCCTCGGCCTCGTCTGCAGCAAGAATGTCAAGGTCGATGCTCGGGTGGAGTTTTCAAACCTTAGCAAGGCATGTATCAAAACCGGTGTTGTAGCCAAAGAGATATAGTTTTTCTAACTCTCCGGCCCTTTCTGACAACTCCTTATATGCTACCACTGCCTTGGCAGCTTGAGAGACCGCTTGAGACTTGAACTCCCTTCGCAGCCTCTCCTACTCCGCATCAGCCGTGACCTCAAGAACGGTCTGCTACTGACCTAACCCATTAGTGGCTTTGTATTTCTCCCTCCTAAGTTCATCCACCAACTGCGTGTTGTCCCCCTCTACTTGCTCAATCGAGGCCTTTAGGTGCTCAACTGCCTCCTGCAGGCGCATGACTTCAAGATCGGCCACATCCAAGCGAGCGTAGAGTTGATTAACCTCACCCTAGAGCATCAACTCCCTCATTTGGCCTTCATCAATAGCCCTCTGCAACTCCTCATGCTCCACAGTCGAAGCCTCCAAAAGCTTCTCAAGCTTGACCCTCTGTGCCTCGTGCTTGGCCATTTGCGCCTCGAGCTCTGCCTTCTCCGCCTCGAGTCGATCCATCTCCTTCACTTCCACTATCATCAGCAGCGAATGTTAATAGACCACTGCGTAGTCGTTCATGAACTTGGCATGGCTTTGGGAGAGCATGTCGATTATCTTTGACTCTGGCACATGCTTGGCTACCCAAGGGTTCAGCAAAGTCATGTGATAACTAGGAGGCAGAGTCTATGGAGTGGGCTCGGAAGCTCCTCTGACCCCACTAGCCGTAGAAGCTTGAGAAGCCGCCTCGGGCATGGTAGTGTATACGACTTGGGCGTCAGTTCGGCCGGCTAAGAGCTCAACTTCTTCAGCATCATGGAAAGCTACAGATTGTGTGGGAACATCAGCATCAGGAGTCTCCCCGGCCACCTCTTTCCCTATCCTAGGGGGACCCGTAAGGACCAAAGGTGAAACCTCTGGGGCTTGCTCCTCTGGAGTCGATGTCGAAATGATGATAGGCTCGACCTCGATGGGGGCCTCAGGAGCCTGTACTCTGGGAGCAGGGGTTAGGGCTGTGGCAGGTGTGGCTTTAGCCATGTCCATGGTAGGAATGGCTTCGACAGAGAAGGTCATGGCTGCACCAGAAACAAGCTAAGTCTCCAAAGTATTTCTCTTCTTTGGCGTCACTTTTATCCTTAACATGGATAAGAGGACAATGTCCATCGAAGGGCACAGTACAACTGACCTCCTCCACTTTGAGCCACCCATCTCCATTCCTGCCCGAAAAAGAAGGAAATCAGCCAAAGTAAAATCTACTGAATGTCAGCAAACAATCTCTGAGGACCCTTACCCCACTTACCCAAAGCGAGGAGAGTGGGCTGGAGTCTGAAGAAACTAGATGATAACAGGTTCTCCCCATTGATGAGTTCGAACTAGACGCATTGATCCCTACGGAGCAATCTGGTATAGGCAACCTGTTGCTGTTGGAGAGGAGAGAGGTCTGGGGCCCCTTTCGGCTGAACTACAAGTAGAGGCAGAGCTCTAGTTAAAATATAGAAGGACAAATCAAGCATACAGTGTGACAAAGAAAAGTACCTGACTTGGGTTGATAGACTTGGTGAGGACCTGAACTCGCAATCCATCTAACTCAGAGGCAAAGGCCTCCCATTCCCCTGAGGCCCAAAACTGCTTCCCTTTGAAGTCCTTGTTGGAAGTAGGAAATTGGGTTACCAAATTGGGGATGCATGGAGGCCTAGCCGAGAAGTAGTACTAGGTCAGCTCTGACCTATCATACTTGGCCATGTACAAAAATAAGAACTCGTCTGGCATCTACCTCTGACTTTTCATCCGATGCCAGAGAATAAAGGAGGAGACGAGGATCCTCCAGGAGTTCGGGACCAGTTGGCCCGGTGCCACTCCCAACTATGTGGTTAGTTCACGCATGAATGGATGGATGGGGAATTGAAGCCCACACTGAAGGGCACTGGTGAAGATGGTGATCTCCCCCTCACCAGGAAGACCCGCTTGGTCTGTGGGGACATGGTTCGGATGTGCACTGAGTCGGGAATCTAATAATCTTCACGAAGTTGGGCCATATGGGACTCGACCAGGATCGATTCCCCTGAGACCAACGGCTTCAGCCTACATCCCAAGGGACCTACCTTCGACTGCCCTGTGGCATCTCTAAGAGCCCTCTTCAGACCCTTGCTACAGCCTTTGGCCCTCTGACTCACAGTTCTCTGGGCCGAGGTGCCAAGTGGTATGGCCTCAAAAGGACCTTCGGAACTTCGGGCCCTGAAGTAGCGGTCCCTGGTCTAGAGTCAGAACTAGCTCCTCGGACCTCTTCTACTTCATCAGAGTTATTAGACATTATGAAAGGATAGACATTATGAAAGGAAAAAAGTCTCAAGTGATAAAAGACTCACAACACTGCAGGTGATTTTCTCCGGCAGAAAATTTCCCAACTCCGACGGCTTCCTCCGAGAAGAATCCCTTCCTTGATTGCCCAAAACCCTTTATCCGGCGATGAAAATCCTTTCTCTAGAATAGGGTGATTTGAAAGAAAAAAGAAAGGGAAATGAAAAGAGAGGGAGCGAGAGATGTAAAAGAAGTGTATGAATGAGAACAGGATGTGTTTATATAACCCCCTCATTACTCAGCGTCATCATTACAGGTAACCATCCCAGAAGTTGAGGCGCCTCAGCGCTGACAGCAAGGGACACGTGGAGAAAGACGATACGTCTAGGTCCGCATTCTGAGGGCAGAGTCATCTTAGAAATAAATGTTATTTATGGTGTAGGTGACCTCTCGCCTCCCCAGAGGCACATGGCACCGTCTCCTTCGCTCCATTGATTGTAAATCATAACCGTTGCCACGCGTCCTTCGTCTTGTCATGCCCCAAATTTGAAAACTAGGCTCACAAAATTCCCAATCGTTGAATCCGGCACCGACAGCCTCCGCAGTCACCCATTCTTCGCTCCTGTCACTTATATATTAGGTTCCGATCCTGGGATCATACAAGGAGGATTTTCAACATCAATTTGATTTGTAATGTGCATAACCATAAACATAACCCACAATAAAAACCACAAGAAACATCACCACATATCAATGTAACTCATTAAATATCAGTACAGTTCTCACGCTGGATAATCACCAGGGTCTAGTTTATTTTATGCAAGCTTGTCGCCCCTATCCGAGTGCACAACTGGGTAAGTGGAAGAGACTTCACTATCCACCTGGAAATATTGGGCCTAGCTCGTCGATAGCGGAGCCATTCCTCAAGCTGGTCAAACTCAACCTAGATATTGACCCTCTCACTCAGGCGGGTAAGGTCACACCCCTTTCCAACCGACCACGACACAATGGGAGACGCAGCCTACTGGTATATGTCCCTTATGCGCTCATGTATCCACTCGATCTCAACATTGCAGTCATCCTCTGGTACCATCAGGTTTAGAGATTTTTACTTAAGGACATCTATGACGCCCCGATGCTAGTAACAGTATTTCTAGGTCTGATCCTACCATCCATGATATGTTTGTGAAGGCCATAGCCCTGATGTCACTAGGGCGTATAGTAATCATGTCATACAAATGTGAAGTGCATGAATCACATTATCAGTTATACAATAATCGTGCACGTGTCACGCCCTCATCTGGGGCAACTCTGCCTATCAGGGAGCCCATAAATAATCTGCCTGAAAGCATATGCTATGATCAGTCACTCCTCGTATTAAGCCAACATATGATGCATATGAGCATGAATCATAGAGCTATACTAAGCATGTTATATGGTGATGGACTTTATTCATAACGAAGATGGGCCTAGGCGGCCTACACATAACAAGTATGGGCCTAACAATGGGTCCTAGGGAGAGTTACAATGTGGACATTTAACCATCATTGCTCCTAAGGCATGGCCGCCATAAACATCATTACATACATCATGGTGGAATCTCATATCACAATAGGCCTCATACACAACACATTCGACCCCACACAAAGGCCTCACATACGACTCATTGGGCCTTACCCATAGTCCTTATATCCATCACATTGGACCTTAACTCGTGGGACTTAAATACATCAAGTGGCCTGCATCACATGGGCTGCACCAATGGGCCTTATTACATCAAGTGGGCCATATCAATGGGCAACACCAATGGACCAACATACATCAAATGGGCCACATCATTTGGGCTGCACCGATGGGCCAATATACATCTGCACCAATGGGCCAACATACATTAAATGGGCCGCATCAGATGGGCCGAACCAATGGGCCAATATACATCAAATGGGCCACATCATATGGGCTGCACCAATAGGACAATACACATCAAATGGACCGCATTATATGGGCCACACCAATGGGATAATATACATCAAATGGGCCACATCATATGGGCTGCACCAATGGGCTAATATACATCAAATGGACCACATTATATGGGCCACACCAATGGGCCAATATACATCAAATAGGTCACACCAATGGGCCAACATACATCAAATGGGCTACACTAACGGGCTAATATACATCAAATGGACAACATTATATGGGCCGCACCAATGGGCCAATATACATCAAATGGGCCACATCATATGGGCCGCACCAATGGGCCAACATACATCAAATGGGCCACATCATCGGGCCACACCTTCTACACCATTCATTAATTTTTAGAGATCATTTTAGAGTATTATCCAGAAAAATGAATCATATCAAAAGATCATCTAGACTATACTACAAATAACAGTTCTGATAATGATTTCCACTGTTAAAACTCCTGTGGGCCCACCATAGCATTTATTTTCCATCCAATTTGTTCATAAGGTCACAAAGACCTGAACTAAGAGGGAAAATAAATTTCATATTGGTCCAAAACTTTTGTGACCAAAAAGGTTTCAATGTTGGACGTTCAATCCCCACTATTTATGGCAGTGTGATCTACTTGATAACTAGATCTGTCTTATTTTTATTCTCAAGCCCTTAGGACGAGCTCACCAACTGGATGGACGATTAGGATGAATAACATATATCAAGGTGTGGCCCACATACTTGGCCCACCAAAGAATTGAATTTGCTTCACTTTTCATCAGATGGATAGACGGTTTGGATGTAACATATACATCAGGAAGGGTTCACATCCCAGCTGGATGATGGGGACCCCACACGTATGGTTGGGTCACACCATCCAGCAAACGAATGGATGGTGTGGATAAGACCCATACACCACAGTGGTCCCACCATCCTAATAGTGGACGGTGTGGATGAAACACATACCACACGGTGGACCCCCTATGGATGAATGGTGTGGATGTGATCCATACATTAGGGTGGGTTCTACGGAACATGTTGATGTCAGTTACACCAGCCATATGGCTGGTGTATGTTAGACCAACCAATTTGCATTCTAGACTGGGGGGGTCCCATGTGGGGCACACCACATATATATCCTATGTATATAAATTATATTATATATATATATATATATATATATATATATATATATATATATATATATATATATATATATAACTGTCAAGCGACCAGGTGGTGTTTCCATCCTAACAGTGGATAGTGTGGATCATCACATGCGCACGGTGGGCCACTCCTTCAGATGGACAAAGTAGATATAACACATATATTGGTGGGGCCCACTTCATCATAAAGGAGAGTGGCAAAGAGAGAGAGAGAGAGAGTGAAAGAAACGTGAAGGGGAGGGACCCCGCCATTATTGGGCCCTCCCTTAAATAATGTATACATCAAGTGGGTCCCACAACAAGTAGGCCCTTAAAACAAAATCAATGGTGGATCACCCACCTATTGGCCTCCTCCTATAGCTCCTTGGACTCCTAGGCTCCTTAGCCTCTTCTTTAAGGGTAGATGATGAAAGTTGGATGGTGGAGATGAGGGGTTTTAGGGTAGGGCAGTGGGCCACACATAGTTTCTCCTTAGGAGGCTTGGACGTTGGATCTCTTGGTTACTTGGGAAATTATTTGAGAAATGAGGTAGAGAGAGAAGTGATGGGATGATAAGGAATGGATGGAATGGATATTGTAAGAAAGGGATGGTTAGTGTAACGCCCGTGAAAAATCCGTACTTGGACTCGAGTACCGACTCGACCCGAAATCGCGTAGGATTAATTCCTTTAGAAAATATGACTAAGTTAGCTAGCGCAATGCTAGAGTAGCTGGGAAATAGTCCCTGATCACTTTAAATACGTTCTACAAGACCCAAATCGAGTAGAACCAATGACTCTATAATACTCTATAACCTCGGATCAAACTCTAAGCAGGTTTGTTCTCTGGACCACTTTGAAACTTTATATTGGATCTAGACCGCACGTCGAAAGTCCGATATCTCCTATCTTAGACCATTAGAACCGCCTAGCTCGACTTGACAATCATTTCGAAAATCAAGTCCAACCGATAATCACAGGCTATTTCATTGAGCCCGGACTAAAGAGAGTGCGAATAGGGACAGAATTGGAATTTTAAATTCAAATCTTGTACACGAATTGACGTGTCAGTATTAAGCGTTCTGACCATCAGAATTCAATTAGATTACACCCTCGGATCAAGAAAAATTTCTATTTTATATCATGAGACTTGCAGCCCTGATCTACGTGCGGTGACCGCTGAACTGAAACTGGTCCACCACGCGCGATCTGCGAACCCTGCCGAACTGAAAACTTAATACGTGCTAGATCTAGTACGCATGAGCTTAAGTCCAATCGCATTCGGCCAGGGGACCACCAGAAAGCATCTTTTGGACCGAAACAGCCCCGATTCGGTTATGCACTAAGTGAACTTTGTACCGGAGCCTGTTTTGGGCATTTTTAAGTCTATAAAAGGGGTTGAAACCCTCACTCCTCTCTCCCATCCAAATTTGAGAGAAACCCTAATTTGGGAGAGAGAAAAGGTGAGAGTTTGTGAGAGAGAGTAGCAGAGATTTTTCCCATCTTCGTGCCACCTGTTGCATGTGCTGTAGCAACACCTTCTGATCACCAAGCCGGTGATTCTTCCACATTTTCAGGTAAGAAATAACCCTAGAAGTTGCTGATTTGAGGTTCGCTAGTATTCATAGCATGTTAGCTGACTTATCTTGTAAATTAGGTTCTCTTATCGCCGTATACGAAGCGTATACGCTCCGTTCGAAACGACACGTCTATAAGAGATAAGGTGAGGATTTTAGACACTTTGATTGACGGTTTCTAACGCTTTCAATGTCGTTTAATAGTAGATTATTGACGGCATCACCGTTTGACATGTACAACATGCTCTCCGTTTCCTGTTTCGTAAATCAACGAAGAATATGAGATTTAGGGCATTTTAGTCATTTGTAGGAAGTGCTGATTTCATTCATATTTTGCTGATGTGATTGACATGAATTGTTGTCGCATTAGAATGTTAGGAATGCGTGCATAATTAGTTTAGCGAAGAGATTCGCCTAAATGCGCACTTCGGGTCGACATACTATATGTAGACTTAAGTGTGTAGTGTAAGTGTTTGTATAAATGCTTGTATTAGTATGTATTGAATTAAATGGTGTTATGAATTAGTTGGAGATTGATTTCTCAATTACTATGCTGACATAAATGATTTCCTACATGTTGACTATATGCATGATTCCATTATATGCATGAAATGCATGTGTTTGAAGATTTGCCTAATGTCACGCCCCAAACTCGGAAACCGGGCTCACAAAATTTTCGATCCCTGAATCCGGCGCTGACAGCCTCCGTAGAACCCCATTCTCGGCTCCTAGCTCCCATTCGCCAGGTCCCGATCCTGGGATGCTACGAGGAGGATTTTAAATATCAGTTTGATTCGTAATAAGCATAACCAAAGGCATAACCCATAAACAACAACCAAGAACTCCATTACATTTCCACTATGATCAAAAACTTTACAAGTACAATGACCATAAAGGGAAATACAATGGTAAAGAACTAAAAACTCCAAACGCTCTACAACGTGCTCCTGCCTCAGCGCTGCTGCGATCCAACGTCACCTGCACGCAACGGTCATGCATAAGCTTACAGAAAGCTTAGAGGGTGGTGAAAGTGTGTGCGGAAGGTAGTAATATGAACATGCAATGTCAGAGTAAAGCGAAATATGCAGATGGAAGCATGATATCATGAGCCGTACCAAGGCTTATGCGATGCAAGACATGAATGGTATCGGCCACCCCAAGGCCATGCGATGTCCAATGCAACTCAAGCATACAGATCCTCATCTATATCCACACATCATTACAGCTCAAAATATGGAATATCACCGGGGTCTAGTACACTCTAAACCATATTTTCGCCACATCACGCGCAATAAGGTAAGTGGAAGAGACCACACTATCCGTCTGCTAATATCGGACTCGACTCGTCGTCAGCGGACCCATTCCTCGAGCTGGTCAGACTCAGCCTAGCATTGCCCCCTACACTTGGGCGAATAAGGCCGCACCCCCTTCCAACCGACCACGACACAGTGGAGAGCGCAACCAACTGGTATTCAGTACTCAGCGCTCATCTACCCACTCGGTTTAGACGTTGGAGCAACCTCTTGGTACCATAAGGGTTTAGGGACTTTCACCCAGGGATATCTATAGTACCACATGTAGAATAAGATTTTTGGTATCCAATCCTGCCAACCACGATGCGTCTGTGGAGGCTACGGCCCTGATGTCGCTAGGGCGTACAATAACCATGTCACACAAATACAAAATGCATGATTCACGCTATCTAGTCATGCAACAAATCCTGCACATATCGTGTGCTCATGTAGGGCAACGCCGCCTAACCGGGAGCCCATAAACAACCTGCCCGAAGGCAAATGCTATGATCAGACAATTATCACGTCAAGCATACATATGATGCGTATGATCATGAGTCATGAACTGTACTACATATGTTATAATAAAATGAACTATCTTACAATGCAAATGGACCTGGGCGGCCTATGCACAATAAATACGGGCCTAACAATGGGCCCTAAGGAGAGTCGTAATGTGGACATCCAACCAGCATTACACTCGCAATGTGGACGTCAAACCAACATTGCTCCCCAGGCACGATCTTCTTAAACGTCGCTACATAACCTGTATTGGGATTACACATTGCAATGAATCTTAAGTTCATCCCATTGGGCCTTACTTATATATCAAATGGGCCATATCTTATGGGCCTTTTATTCATCAGATGGGCCATACAAATGGGCCACACCAATGGGTCTTAGGTGCATTGCAATGGGTCAAACCCGTGGGCCTAGGATGGCATCAAATGAGCTTAGTCTCATGAGTCCAAAATATGACCAATGGGCCACACCAATTGGGCCCCACATGTAGATCAAGTGGGCCTCAACCCATAGACGTAACATGCATTCAATGGGCCTAAACCCCTAGGCCTTATGGTACATTAAATGGCCTAAATTCGTAGGCCTTTTATACATATCAAAGTGGGCCTAACCCCTAGGCCTTACATATATCAAATGTCCTACTTCCATGGGTTTTAAGAATGCAACAATGGGTCCAATTTCATGGGCCTTGAAGTACATCAAATGGGCCTAGTCCCATGGATTTGTAACACATCAAATGGGCCTAAGTTCTTAGGCCTAAAATGAAACCAATGGGCCTAGCCCATAAGCATTTCATAACCCAAATGGGCCTAGCCCATAATCCTTTTGAAATTCGAATGGGCCTAGCCCATAGGCGTTCTATGAGCCAGATGGGCCTAAATCCCTAGGCCTTACATTTAATTCAAATGGGCCTAGTCACATGGCCTTGGAACATATCAAGTGGGCCTAAACCCAAAGGCCTTTAACGAAGCAAATGGGCCTAGACCATAGGACTTAAAATCATCTGTACAAGTAGATGGACGGTCTGGGTACATCACATGCACCATGGCGGGTCCCACTGTCCATTGGACAGTGCGGATTGAATACATATATCACAAAGGGGCTCCACCATCCGCTGGACGGTGGAGTATAACACATGAATCATGGTGGAAGTCCACCGTCCACGGCTGTGGACGGTGCATTAAAACACATACATCATTCTTGTGGGTCCCGTGTGGGGCCCACTGTAATGTCTAGGTACCATCTGACCCGTTCATAAGGTCACTCGGACCTGAATGAAGGGGCAACAAAAATTTCAGCTTGATCCAATACTCCTGTGGGCCCCAAAAATTTTTCAGTGGTAGAATTTAATTCACACTGTTTCGCGTGGTGTGGGCCACCTGAGTTTTGGATCTGACTCATTTTTGGAGGGGGCCCACCACTGGGGTGGCCCACCTAATGAACAAGTTGGATGACAAAATAAACATTGCTGTGGGGCCCACGTGCAGGGTCGTGGGCCACCTCCCCATGCCCGTCCGCTCGCCTGTACAAGGCTGCACGCAGGAGCGTGCAAGCTGCCACCCTCTGGCAAATGTACAGAGGCTCTGCCTCTTATGAAATTTGGGGAAAATCTGTTTTCCTGCGGTTTTTCTGGTGTGGGGTCCGCTTTAAGTGGATCCACTCCGACCATAGGATTCCTCACCTTGCAATGAATCCAACAAGTCCAAAGTTTAAATTTTTTTGATGAAAGAAAATAAAATAAAATAAGAAAAATGTATTTGAAAGGTGAGGATGAGATTTTTTGACACTATGGCCCACCAGGTGATTGGATCAGCTCCAAACTTCTACCCAACGGCTAAAATGCCATGGGTAAGAGGATGGATGGCTTGGATCGAACATAAACATCAGGGTGAGGCCTATGCAAGGGGACCACCCAAGTCCCTTTCCTTCCTTTTCTTTTTTTTTTCAACTTCCTTTACAACGTCCAGCGTCCCAGACGCTAGACAGTTCTATATTATTATTTTATTTTTTTTTAGAAATGGTGGGCCCTGATGAAGTGGGCCACCACATGATGGGTGCCATGGGCTCAATGTCCAAGGTGGGCCCCACTTGAATAAAAATTACATCAAGGTGGGATCCATTCAAGTGGGCCACACCATCCTATTGCAATAAAATAAAATAAAATAAAATAAAATAAAAGAGAGAGAGAGAGAGAGACATGGAGAGTGGGACACGGCTTGTGATGGAGGGGCCCCGTCATTATGGGCCCTCCCTTACAATAAATCATACAACAAGTGGGCCTTAAAACATGTGGGACCACCGAAATTTAAAATCAACGGTGAGGATCCTTTCCCCACCAACTTGGACGGTCTAGATGACTTTTGAAGAGAAAATAAACATCATGATGGGGTCCATGGAGAATGGCCCCATCATGGAATGATCATGATGATCCAAATGGTCCATCGGCCACATATTAGGGTCCCAAGTGAGATCCACACCATTGATCGGTGGGCCTCACTTGGTCCACCATAAAAATAAAAAAAAACTACCCTAAAGAAGCAGCCACCGTCCGATCTTCTCGCTCCTAGGGGTTCCTTGGCACCTTAGCTTCAACTTCAATGGTTAAGATGAAGAATGGAAGGTTGAGATGGGAGATTTTGGGGTAGGAAGGTGGGCCACTTGGAGCTTAGGGATTTTTACAAAATTCCATACGTATGGACTCTTGTAGCTTGGAATTTTTGAAATGAGAAAGAGAGAAAGAGAGAGAGTGATGTAAAGGGAGAGAGAGAGAGTGATGGATGGATGGGTGAGTGATGGTTGTGTAAGAAAAGCTTGACTTTTGAGGCTTTTGTGTAAGAGAGGTATGGGTGGTGAAGACTTTTGTGGCTTTTTGTGTAAGAGAGGTATGGGTGGTGAAGACTTTTGTGGTTGCTTGGGAAAAGGGATGGAAGTGATGTGTACTTGACATGTGATGGATTGATGGGTGATTGATTGATGGGATTGATGTGATTGAGGTGACACATCGTAGAGATTCCCTTGGGTTTCGCAACGCGTGGCGTTTTCTCGCACCGAACGTTGGCCCATATCTCTTGATCAGGGTATCTCTTCGGCGTGCGAGTTGCGGCATCGGAACAGTAACGACGGCGCGGTCGCTATGGTATTAGTCTCAGGTTGAGTAGACTCGGGTTGTCGGCATATGAATCAGGGTCGCGCGTCGATATCGATTAAGGGTCGAAGGTTGCTGGAATTCGACCGGTAAGACCGCGGAAGTGTACGGAAAGGTACGGACCAAGATACGGGTCTTACACCTAATTTGTATGTTATAACATGTGTTAACATGCTCACATGGTTGTATTTCAATTCCAATACTCTCATATGATTTGCAGATGTGATTCCATAATTGTTTGGGACTATACTTAGTCCAGGAAGTCGGTAACCGAGCGAATTCGTGGTTGGCTTATCTTGGCCACGAACGACGCGTCGATGCACGCGAGCCGTGTTTTGGAGTTGGCGGCAGTGGTTAGGCCACGCGAGGTGTTTTACGCACCTCATGTCGTTCGACTTGAGATGCGATCGCGTTAGTCGTGCCCGTCAAGTAACCCGACTGGCCGTTGTATGTTCACCCTGCATGAGTCATAACTGCTTGAACCTAGGGTACTGAACTTACCATTGTAAACCCTGTTAACCATGGTACCTTAATCCATGAAGACTCATAAACTGAGCATAGTGGTATGGGACACCGTGGTCGAGCTGTCGGCCTACGCTGGGGCCACAAACCTCCCCGTAGTGACCAGTGAGCACCTAATCTCGTGAGCAGATTATGGTGGTATGGGACACTATATTCTTGCTGTCGGCCTACACTGATCAGGCGACCAGTCCTTTGTGGTGACCGCGAGCGTATTCTGAGTCTAGGGGAGGCGACGACCCTTCAGTAGCAGTAGAGTACAGTAGGCCTGTATTGATAAGGTGATGGGGGAGCGGTGCAACGAGTGTGAGCAACAGCCCTGGCAGCCCTTGCAGCGATCTACAAAATATACATCGTATGAGATTACTAGGAGTGACGACCCTAGACAGGATCTGTGTTGGGATTGATATAAGGGAAGTACCTTAGTTTCTCAATTCTGCTGTTTGAATGGACTAATAACAACTCAGAAATCATATCACCATACCATTGCATGTGCCTGGAAGATGTGGAGCACTTGAGGGTCGATTGCATGCCGCGGTCGTAAGATGGTGCCGTATGAGAGAGATCGTCAGTGAGGGCATACATCACGTCATGTCATATTGCATTAACAACACTATTAGGATTGTCTGATTTACTGCTTTACTATTATTGCATAATTGATTTGTGAACATGCTAATCTTTGCTCTATGATTCCACTGAGTTGATCACTCATTCCCACGTTACGGGATGGTGTTTGCAACACATACCAGACCCTGTTGTAGATGCAGGTGATGCTGAGATACAGGAGGCAGAGCCAGACTTTGACGAGGACCAGGACGAGTTCTTGTACATGCAGTATCACGATGGCTTCACTTAGGTGACCTGGGTTGATGGGACTTCAGTGGGACTATTCTGAACATTTGATTTTGTTCATGTATATGTATATGAGACTCAGTGATGTATTCATACTTTAGAGACAGATGAGATCTACTTTGTTTTTCCTTACAGTGATATATATATTGTTTTGTCTTCCACTTGCTTTTATCACTGGATCTGGAGTATGAATTGCAGTTTTGGTATACTTTTACTCATGTAAATGCTTTAACTCAGACAACATTGAATCATAATCATTTTTGTTGCATAAGTGACGGTCTGGAACTCAGGAGTTGAGTTTATACACGACCCCTGATTTTCAGGGTGTTACAGTTAGGGTATGGGCTTGGTTGAATTTTAGGTGAAAGAGGGATGGGTGGAGAGAGAGAGAGAGAGGGTTGACTTGTGAGGGGTGAGGTGGCATGGGGTTTGGGTGGTGTACTTGATTGATTGATTGATTGTTGGGATAGGTTGTAGAGATTCTCTCAGAATTCGCATGCATGGTGTTTTCCTCGAAATGAACATGGGCCCAAATCTTTTGGCCTGGTATCGTATCGATGCGCAAGATGCAGTGTTGGAACAGCGGTGACGGCGCAGTTACTAGGGTACAAGTTTTGAGTCAAGCCAACTTAGAATCACTAGATATAACTTAGGATTGCATGCAAGTACCGATTATAGGTCAAGGGTTGCAAGAATTTGACTAAGAGGACTGCAGAAGCCTACGGAACAATATGGTCTAGGATGCGGGTTTTACAGCTCTCCCCTTTAAATAAAAAATTTTGTCCTCAAAATTTACACAATCAACATAACCAGAAATAACTCGTAAGGAAAGAGGAAACATAAGATAAAATTGGAGACAGCATACAAAATAAAACATATAATTAATCATCGAAGAGATCGGGATAGCGCTCTCGAATCTTGGCCTCGCACTCCCAAGATACCTCATCAATAAAATAATGACCCCACTGCACCTTCACCAAGAGAATGACCTTGGTCCTGAGGACCTGCTCCTTTTAATCAAGGATACGAACTGACTGCTCAATGTAAGAAGCGTCCTCACGAATTATCATGCCTCAAACTCGAAAATCAGATTCACAGGAATCCCGATCACCAAATTCGGTGCCGACAGCCTCCGTAGTACCCCATTCTTCGCTCCTGATAAACATATGCCAATTCCAATCCTGGGATCCTATAAGGAGGATTTTCAGAATGAAATTTTTTTTTTGTAATGGAGCATAACCACAAGCATAACCAAGTCACAAAACAACATCACCACATATCCACTATATCAAAAACTTTTAAGTACAATGCGGAAAGAGAAAATACAAGGTGATTAAAAAGCTCCAAAATGGCTTGATACGCGCTCCTGCCTTAGCTCTGCTACTGTCCAATGACACCTGCATGCAACGGTCATGCATAAGCTTACAAAAGCTTAGAGGGTGGTGTAAGTGTGTGTGTAAGGCAAGTGCCAATATATATAATATCAGAGTAATGCGGAAGTATGCCGTAAGTCCATGAATAAAACCAACCATACCAATGCTATGTGATGCAAGGCATGAATGTTATCGGCCATATCAAGCCATGCGATGCGAGACGTGAATGCCATTGGCCACACCGATGCAAATGTGAGGCTTACATAGCCGAATGTCATATGCGAAATGTAATCCAAGCAAGTCGGTACTCATCAAGTACACATATCAATACAGTTCCCCTCTGGATATCACCGGGGTCCAATACACTCACACTGACTGCCTCCTCCCTAGCTGCACAGCCAAGTAAGGGGAATAGACCTCACTATCTGCCTGACCAGTAGTCTGCCAATACCTACCCAGCTCGTCGATAGCGGACTCATTTGCGAGCTGGTCAAACTCAGCTTAGCTTATAGCCCCCTCACTTAGGCGGATAAGTCCACACCCCCTTCTAACCGACCACGACACAGTGGGAGATGTGGCCTACTGGTATTCGGTACTTGGGCGCTCGTGTATCCACTCGGTCTAGACATTGGAGCATCTCCTGGAACCAAAAAGGTTCTGGGACTTTCACCCAAGGACATCCTAAGTGCCCACAGTGCTAGAATCAAGTATTTTCGGTATCCGATACAGCTATCCACGATGTACCTGTGGAGCCACGACCCTGATGTCACTAGGGCGTGCAGTGATCAAGTCACACATATGCGAGATGCATGAGTCACACCGTCAAATCATGCAGTAATCCAGCGCATACTGCGCGATCTTGTGGGGCACTCTGTCTCATAACGAGTCCCGTAAATGGTCTGCCTAATGGCGTATGTTATGATCAGTCACTACTCATATCAAGCATACATATGATGCGTATGGGCATGAGTCATGGGCTTATACTAAGTATATTATAAAGTAATGGACTACTCTTACGATGCAGATGAGCCTAGACGGCCTATACACAACTAGTATGGGCTTACCAATGGGCCCTAAGGAGAGGTACAAGTCTGATATTTAACCAACGTTGTACTTACAATGTGGGCATTAAACTATCAATGCTCCTAAGGCACGGCCGGTCATAAAACATCATTCACAAACCATGGAGGAATCACACATTGTAAAGGACCTTAGGTACATCCCATTGGTCCTTTATATCAAATGAGCCTTCTGGTTAACAAGTATGTGGGCCACATTAATGGACCTAATGTACATTGCAATGAGCTATAACCTGCAGGCCTTAGAGTACATCACAATGGGCTTTAACCCACGGCCTTGGAATTCATCAAAATGGGCCAAAACCCATGGGCCTTATATATTTCAATTGGGCCTAATCCCATGGGCCTTACATATGTTAAATGGGTCTGATCTTATGGGCCTTATATGTACACCAAGGAGGGTCTCAATGAATGGACATAAATCAATCAACATGGCCCTATACACGTACTAAGATGGGCCTCAATGGACGGCCACAATTGAATCAAGATGGGCCTCATACATATACCACGGTGGGGTCAACTTGAATATAGATCTGTCTTATTTTTAGTCTCAAGCTGTAAGATGAGCTTGCCAAAAGGTTAGACTGTTTGGATGTAACACATCCATGAGAGAGGACCCCGCACATAGCGCCAAGGTGGGCTTCACACAACTTACCACCTCACAGTGATAGGGTTGCTGTGTAGTACACCAGCCAATCCAAATCCTTCATAGGTGGGTCCCATGTGAGGCCCACTATAACATTTATTTTTTCCATCCAACGTTGATAGGGTCAAACTGATCAAAATAAACAAATAATAAATATTATATTTATCCAAGACCTTTGTGACCAGAGGGCTCCAATGGCAAACATCCAATCCACCATTGTTTCCTGTAGTGTGGACCACCTGAGTTCTACCAAATGAATGGACAGTTTGGATGTAATACTTATATCAGGGGTAGGGTGCTGACCGTCCAGCAAATGGACGGTCCTGAACCCACCAAGTGGATGGACAGTTTGGATGGATAGATACATCATGGGAGGGCCCACCGTCAGATGGTTTAGACGGTATGGTATAATGCATCGTCACTAGATATATGGCTGGTGTGAGACGCACCAACCCATCTACTTCAAGAAGGTGGGTCCCATGTGGGGCCCACTATGATGTTTATATACCTTCCAATCCATTGATGAGGTCCACAGACCTGGATGAAGACGAAAAATGAATTTCATATTGATTCCAAAACTGTCGTGGGCCCAAAAAGGTTTCAATGGTAGAGTTCAATCATTGTTGTTTCTTCTCACGTGGCCCACCTGAGCATTTGATGGGCTTGATTTTTGGAGGGTGGCCCACTTAGCTATGGGCCCACCGTATGAATGGATTGGATGACGAACAAACATCAAGGTGAGGCCCACGGCTAGGGCAGTGTGCTGTTGCCCGTCTGCCCGCCAGTACCGCTGGCGCGGCCTACTGCGCCACTGACAACAGCAGCACCACATTGCTGTTTGTTTTATTTATTTTTTTTTAAATGGTTTCCGCGTGGTCTTTCCCATGTGGGGCCCACATCCAGTGAATCTAACCTAATCGCCGTTTTTCAGGACTCAAGACGGACCAAACGAGTCCAATATACGATGTGTCTTGGCATGTAAGAACATCAAAAGATGATTTTGAAGGTAGAAAATACTGTTTTCCATACTATGGGCCGCCAGATATTCGAATAAGCTTCATTTTTCGGCTCAACGCCTAAAATGATTTGGAAAATGGGATGGACGGCTTGGATTAAAAATATATATCAAGGTGGAGCCTACATGAATGACCCACCCAAAACCCTTTGAACCAAGCTAATATTTTTTTTTTTTATTATTTTTTTTTGGTTCAATTAACGTCCAGTGTCCCTGGATGCTGGACAATTTTGGGCACACCGCTTTATATGGTGGGCCGTGATCAGGTGGGCCACAAAATGTTGGATTGTAACGCCCGTGAAAAATCCGTACTTGGACTTGAGTACCAACTCGACCAGAAATCGCGTAGGATTAATTCCCATGGAAAATAAGCGTAAGTTAGCTAGCGCAACGCTAGAGTAGCTGGGAAATAGTCCCTGATCACTTTAAATATGTTCTACAAGACCCAAATCGAGTAGAACCAATGACTCTATAATACTCTATAACCTCGGATCAAACTCTAAGAAGGTTTGTTCTCTGGACCACTTTGAAACTTTGTATTGGATCTAGACCGCGCGTCGAAAGTCCGATATCTCCTATCTTAGACCGTTAGGACCACCCAGCTGGACTTGACAATCATTTCAAAAATCAAGTCCAACCGATAATCACAGGCTAATTCATTGAGCCCGGACTGAAGAGAGTGCGAATAGGGACAAATTTGGAATTTGAAATTCAAATCTGGCACACGACTTGACGTGTCAGTATTAAGCGTTCTGACAGTCAGAATTAAGCTAGATTACACCCTCGGATCAGGAAAAATTTCTATTTCATATCATGAGACTTGCAGCCCTGATCTACGTGCGGTGACCGCTGAACTGAAACTGGACCGCCACGTGCGATCTGCGAACCCTGCCGAAATGAAAACTTGATGCGTGCTAGATCTCGTACGCATGAGCTTAAGTCCGATCGCATTCGGCCAGGGGACCACCAGAAATGGTCTTTTGCACCGAAATAGCCCCGATTTGGTTATGCACTAAGTAAACCTAGTACATGAGCCTATTTTGGGCATTTTTAAGCTTATAAAAGGGGTTGAAACCCTCACTCCTCTCTCCCATCCGAATTTGAGAGAAACCCTAGATTGGGAGAGAGAAAAGGTGAGAGTTTGTGAGAGAGATTGGAGGAGAATTTTCCCGCCTTTGCACTACCTGTTGCAAGTCCCTAAGCAACACACTTCCATCACTCAGCCGGTGATTTCACCACATTTTCAGGTAAAAAATAACCCTAGAAAGTTGATGATTTGATGTTTCTTTACTTCCATAGCTTAATAGTTAATAGATCTTGTAAAATAGGTTCTTTAGTCGCCGTAGACGAAGCGTATACGCTCCGTTCGAATTCACGCATCCATAAGAGATAAGGTGAGGATTTTAGACGCTTTGATTGACGGTTTCCAACGTTTTCAATGTCGTTTAATAGTAAATTATTGATGGCATCGCCGTTTGATATGTACAACATGCTATCCATTTCCTGTTTCATAAATTAACGAAGAATATGAGATTTAGGGCATTTTAGTCATTTGTAGGAAGTGCTGATTTCATTCATATTTTGCTGATGTGATTGGCATGGTTTATTCTCGCATTAGAATGTTAGGAATACGTGCATAATTAGTTTGGTGAAGAGATTCGCCTAATTGCGCACTTCGGGTCGACATACTATATGTAGACTTAAGTGTGTAGTGTAAGTGTTTGTATAAATGTTTGTATTAGTATGTATTAAATTAAATAATGTTATGAATTAGTTTGAGATGGATTTCTCAATTAATATGCTGACGTAAATGATTTCCTACATGTTGACTATATGCATGATTTCATTATATGCATGAAATGTATGTGCTTGATGATTTACTTAAGTTGTATGTTATAACATGTGTTAACATGCTCACATGGTTGTATTTCAATTCCAATACTCTCATATGATTTGCTGATGTGATTCCATAATTGTTTGGGACTATGCTTAGTCCAGGCAGTCGGTAACCGAGCGAATTCGTGGTTGGTTTATCTTGGCCATGAATGACGCGTCGATGAACGCGAGCCGTGTTTTGGAGTTGGCGGCAGTCGTTAGGCCACACGAAGTGTTTTACGCACTTCATGTCGTTCGACTTGAGATGCGATCGGGTTGTCGAGCCCTTCAAGTAACCCGACTGGCCGTTATATGTTCACCCTGCATGAGTCATAGCTGCTTGAACCTAGGGTACTGAACTTACCATTGTAAACCCTGTTAACCATGGTACCTTGATCCACGAAGACTCATGAGCCGGGCATGGTGGTATGGGACACCGTGGTCGAGCTGTCGGCCTACGCTAGGGCCACAAACCTCCCTATAGTGACCAGTGAGCACCTAGTCTCGTGAGCAGATTGTGGTGGTATGGGACACTATATTCTGGCTGTCGGCCTACACTGATCAGGCGACGAGTCCTTTGTAGTGACCGCGAGCGTATTTTGAGTCTACGGGAGGCGACGACCCTTCAGTAGCAGTAGAGTACAGTAGGCCTGTATTGATAAGGTGATGGGGGAGCGGTGCAACGAGTGCGAGCAACAGCCCTGACAGCCCTTGCAGCGACCTACAAAATATACATCGTATGAGATTACTAGGAGTGACGACCCTAGACAGGATTTGGTTGGGATTGATATAAGGGAAGTACCTTAGTTTTTCAATCCTGCTATTTGAATGGAATAATAACAACTCGAAAATCATATCACCATACCATTGCATGTGCCTGGAAGATGTGGAGCACTTGAGGGTCGATTGCATGCCGCGGTCGTAAGATGGTGCCGTATGAGGGAGATCGTCGGTGAGGGCATACATCACGTCATGTCATATTGCATTAACAACAGTATTAGAATTGTCTGATTTACTGCTTTACTATTATCGCATGATTGATTTATGAACATGCTAATCTTTGCTCTATGATTCCACTGAGTTGATCACTCACTCCCACGTTACGGGATGGTATTTGTAACACCCACCAGACCCTGTTTTAGATGCAGGTGATGCTGAGATCCAGGAGGTAGAGCCGGACTTCGATGAGGACCAGGACGAGTTCTCATACATGCAGTACCACGACGGCTTTGCCTAGGTGGCTTGGATCGACGGGACTTCATAGTGGGATTATTTTGGACATTTATTTTTGTTCCTTTACATGTATATGAGACTCAGTGATGTATTTATACTTTAGTGACAGTTGAGATCTACTTTGTTTTTCCATACAGTGATATATATATTGTTAGTCTTCCGCTTGCTTTTATCACTGGATCTGAAGTATGAATTACAGTTTTGGTATACTTTTACCCATGTGAATGCTTTAACTCAGACAACATTGAATCATAATCATTTTATTGCATAAGTGACGGTCTGGAACTAGGGAGTTGAGTTTATACACGACCCCCGATTTTCAGGGTGTTACATGGATGGTGGTGACACAACGCATATGTAAAGTGGACCCTACCTACAAAGGGCTCGGATTAAATACATGCTTCAGGGTGGAGTCCATCCGGGTGGGCCACACGGCCATATCATCACACAAAACATGAAAAAGAGAGGGAGAGAGAGAGAGAGAGAGAGAGAGAGAGAGAAGAGAGAGAGATCGAGGGACACACGTGCATGGAGGGCTCTGCCACTACGAGCCCTCCCTTCCATACATCTAATCGTACATCAAGTGGGTCCCATTGCATATGGGTCCATCAAATCAAAGATCAACGGTGGAGATCCCTTCTCCACGGAGATGTAAGGTCTAGATGACCCCTTCTATACAAGAAAAATAAACATCATGATGGGGTCCATGGAGAATGGCCCCATCATGGAATGATCATGTGGATCAAGGTGATCCATCGGCCACATCAAGGGTCCAAAGTGAGATCCATACCATCGATCGGAAGGCCTCACTTGGCCCATCATAAAAATAAGAAATCTACACCTATAAAAGCACCCACCTATCGATCTTCTCAGTCTGTTGGATAGTCGGTCTCCTTGTGCTTCTCTTTGATGGTGGAAGATGAAGAATGTATGGCTAGGATGGGAGATCTTAGGAAGGAAAAGTGGGCCACACAAGGTCATTTCTTTCTTAGGAAAACCTTGGACATGTGGGTTCTTAGTTGCTTGGGAAATTCTTGGAAAATGTGAAGAGAAAGAGAGAGAGAGAGAGAGACAGAGAGAGAGAGAGAGACAGAGAGAGAGAGAGGTGGTTATAAGGTGAAGTGATGGAGTGATGGGAAGTGAATGATGGTGAGGTGAGTGATGGGTGAGGTGAGAGGTTAGTTGACTTTGGAGTTTGCTTGACTTGTGGAGAAAGAAAGCATGGGTGTTTTGTACTTGACATGAGAGATGATTGATGGGATTGATTTGACATTTTGTAGAGATTCTCTTGGGATTTACAACACGCGGTGTTTTTCCTCGAACTGAACATGGGTCCGCATCTCCTCGTCTGGGTATCGGATTGGTGTGTGAGTTGTGGCGTTGGAACCACAACGATGGTACGGTCGCAATGATACAAGTCGCGAATTAAGCCAACTCAAATGTATAGGATATGTCTTACGGTTGTGCGCAACATCGATTACAGGTCATAGATTGCCAAAATTTGACGGGAAGGATCGCGGGAGTTGACGGAATAGTACGGACTAGGATATGGGTCTTACAACTCTCCCCACCTAATAAAAATTTCATCCTCAAAATTTGTACTATCATCGCAGCTAAACACAACTCATAAGGGAATAGGGAACTTAACATCATATATGATCAAAACACACCTTATCATCAAATTCAAACACCTTAGAGATGGGAATAACGCTCATGATTTTTAGGCTCTAACTCCCATGATGCATCATTCATGAGTAATTTAGCTAGACGGTGTAGGGGTCAAGTCACACCAATCATCGACAACTGCTCCTGATGACTGAGGGTCCTACTGGGGAGGTGCAAGTCCCCTCTGAGGTCTCTACTGCTGTGGTGGAGGTCCCTAAGGCTGGTGCTGAGGTCGCTGTTGCTGCTGTGGGGGATGTCGCGGAGGCTGATATGGTGTCCTCGGCTGCTAATGCTGTGGTGGCTGTTGCGGAGGCTAATGCAGTGCTCTCGGCTACTGTTGTTGCGAATGGGGACACTCATGCACACGATGTCCTGTCCTACCACATCCAAAGTAAGTACCAGTGAACGGTCCTGAAGGTGGTACTAGGGGTGCCACTAGTGCTCGGAATGCTGGGCGGGTCGTGCGTCGTTGCTGTGGACAATGTTACTGCGGCTGAGAGCTACTGGAGGGCTCCTTCCTCTTCTGATCTCCTCTCTGGTCATGGGCTCTGTAACACCCTGAAAATCGGAGGTCGTGTGTAAACTCAACTCTCGAGTTCTAGACCGTCACTTATGGAACAAAAATGATTATGATTCAATGTTGTCTGATTTAAAGCATTCACATGAGTAAAAGTATACTAAAACTGCAATTCATACTTCAGATCCACTGATAAAAGCAAGCGGAAGACTAAACAATATATAAATCACTGTATGGAAAAATAAAGTAGATCTCATATGTCTCTAAAGTATGAATACATCTCTGAGTCTCATAAACATATACATGAACAAATCAAAATGTTCAAAATAGTCCCACTGAAGTCCCGTCAACCCAGGTCGCTACGCAAAGCCATCATGATATTGCATGTACGAGAACTCATCCTGGTTCTCATCGAAGTCTGCCTTAACCTCCTGGATCTCAGCCTCACCTGCATCTACAACAGGGTCTGGTGGGTATTGCAAACATCATCCCGTAACGTGGGAGTGAGTGATCAACTCAGTGGAATCATAGAGCAAAGATTAGCCTGTTCACAATTCAATCATGCGATAATAGTAAAGCAGTAAATCAGACAATCCTAATACTGTTGTTAATGCAAGATGACATGACGTGATGTATGCCCTCACCGACGATCTCCCTCATACGGCACCATCTTACAACCGCGGCATGCAATCGACCCTCAAGTGCTCCACATCTTCCAGGCACATGCAATGGCATGGTGATATGATTTTCAAGTTGTTATTAGTCCATTCAAACAGCAGGATTGGGAAACTAAGGTACTTCCCTTGTATCAATCCCAACACAGATCCTGTCTAGGGTCGTCACTCCTAGTAATCTCATACGATGTATATTTTGTAGGTCGCTGCAAGGGCTGTCAGGGCTGTTGCTCGCACTCGTTGCACTGCTCCCCCATCACCTTATCAATATAGGCCTACTGTACTCTACTGCTACTGAAGGGTCGTCGCCTCCCGTAGACTCAGAATACGCTCGCGGTCACTACGAAGGACTCGTCGCCTGATCAGTATAGGCCGACAGCTAGAATATAGTGTCCCATACCACCATAATCTGATCACGAGACTAGGTGCTCACTGGTCACTACGGGGAGGTTTGTGGCCCCAGTGTAGGCCGACAGCTCGACCACGGTGTCCCATACCACCATGCCCGGCTCATGAGTCTTCGTGGATCAAGGTACCATGGTTAACAGAGCTTACAATAGTAAGTTCAGTACCCTAAGTTCAAGCAGTTATGACTCATACAGGGTGAACATACATCGGCTAGTCGGGTTACTTGACGGGCTCGACTAGTGCGATCGCATCTCAAGTCGAACGATATGAAGTGCGTAAAACACTTCGCGTGGCCTCACCACTGCCGCCAACTCCAAACATGACTCGCGTTCATCGACGCGTCGTTCGTGGCGAAGACCAGCCAGCCACGAATTCGTTCGGTTACCGACTGCCTGGACTAAGTCTAGTCCCAAACAATTATGGAATCACATCAGCAATTTATGTAGGAGTATTGGAATTGAAATACAATCATGTGAGCATGTTAACACATGTTATAACATTCAACTTAAGCAAATCTTCAAGCACATACATTTCATGCATGTAATGAAATCATGCATATAGTCAACATGTAGGAAATCATTTAGGTCAGCATATTAATTGAGAAATTAATCTTAAACTATTTCATAACATCATTTAATTCAATACATACTAATACAAGCATTTATACAAACACATACACTACACACTTAAGTCTACATATAGTATGTCGACCCGAAGTGCGCAATTTGGCGAATCTCTTCTCCAAACTGATTATGCATGTATTCCTAACTTCCTAGTGCGACAACAAACCATGTCAATCACATCAGCAAAATATGCATGTAATCTGTACTTCCTACAAATGACTAAAATGCCCTAAATCTCATATTCTTCGTTGATTTACGAAACAGGAAACGGATAGCATGTTGTACATGTCAAACGGAGATGCCGTCAATAATCTACTATTAAACGACATTGAAAGCGTTGGAAACCGTCAATCAAAGCGTCTAAAATCCTCACCTAGTCTCTTATAGACGTGTCGTTTTGAACGGAGCGTATACGCTTCGTCTACGGCAATAAAAGAACCTGATTTACAAGTTACGTTAGCTAACACGCTACGAATCCTAGTAAACCTTAAATCAGCAACTTCTAGGGTTGTTTTATACCTGAAAACACGATAGAATCATTGGCTTGGTGATCAGGAATTGTTGATACAGCACGTGCAACAGGCGGCACGAAGACGGGAAAAATCCCTTCTACACTCTCTCTCAAACTCTCACCTTTTCTCTCTCCCAAATCTAGGGTTTCTTGCAATTTCGGATGGGAGAGAGGAGTGAGGGTTTCAACCCCTTTTATAAGCTTAAAAATGCCCGAAATAGGCTTGGGAACGAAGTTTACTTAGTGCATATCCAATTCGGGGCTGTTTCGGTCCAAAAGATGCTTTCTGGTGGTCCCCTGGCCGATTGCGATCGGACTTAAGCTCATGCGTACCAGATCTAGCACGTATTAAGTTTTTAGTCCGGCAGGGTTCGCAGATCGCGCGTAGCGGACCAGTTTCAGTTCAGCGGTCACCGCACGTAGATCAGGGCTGAAAGTCTCATGATATAAAATAGAAATTTCTCCTGATCTGAGGGTGTAATCTGGCTGAATTCTGATGGTCAGAACGCTTAATACTGACACGTCAAGTCGTGTGCCAGATTTGAATTTGAAATTCCAATTCTGTCCCTATTCGCACTCTCTTCGGTCCGGGCTCAATGAAATAGCCTGTGATTATCGGTTTGACTTGATTTTCGAAATGAGTGTCAAGTCCAGCTAGGCGGTTCTAACGGTCTAAGAAAGGAGGTATCGGACTTTCGACGCGCGGTCTAGATCCAATACAAAGATTCAAAGTGGTCTAGAGAACAAACCTGCTTAGAGTTTAGTCCGAGGTTATAGAGTATTATAGAGTCGTTGGTTCTACTCGATTTGGGTCTTGTAGAACGTATTTAAAGTGATCAGGGACTATTTCCCTGCTACTCCAGCATTGCGCTAGCTAACTTAGTCATATTTTCTAAAAGAATTAATTCTACGCAATTTCGGGTCGAGTTGGTACTCGAGCCCAAGTATGGATTTTTCACGGGCGTTACAGGCTCTCTGTAAACTGGCCCAATCTATCTCATTCACTATCTGCTCAAACGTCGGAAGCATGTGTCCGATCACACGACTCCGGAGGGCAGGACGCAACCTGTTCTCAAAACGGCGGGCCTTCCGTCCTTCATCATCAACAAGATACGTCATAAATCTCGATAGTGCGACAAAATGTGCCTCGTACTGGGACACTGTCATGTCTCCCTGGACCAGCATCTCAAACTCCAATGCACGCTGCTGTCGCACATGCTCAGGAAAGAACTTCCAGTCAAACCGGTCTACAAAGTCCTCCCAGGTCCACTCGAAATCAGCTACTACCGATCGGGCCACAGATGCCCACCAATACTGAGCCTCGCCCTGTAGAATAAATATGGCTAATGGGACTCGTTACTGGGTAGTACATCTCATGGTGTTGAATATCTTCTCCACCTCGGAGCACCATATCTCTGCAGCAGTAGGGTCTGGCTAGTCCCAGAAACGCGGGGGATCGTGTTGTTGAAAATCCTTGAGAAGATCGCTCGCACGCTCCTTCTCGGCCTCAGCTGGTGTAACAGTGGGACGCCTGCTCTGCCCCTGAAGAATAGCAGTCATCGCCTGTAACATCTGCTGCAGTTGAGTAGCACTCACAAGTACGGTCGGATCCGTACTGGTCTTAGGTAAAGGAATGGGATCCTCACAGTGGAAGGCAAGAATATCTGGTGGTGGAGTAAGAGTAGCAGGTGGTAAAGCAGGAGCAGTGGGTGGTGGTGCGGGAGTCGCAGGTGGTGGAGCGGGATTCGCTCTGGTCGCTCTTCTAGCCATAGTGTCCTACATGAAGGAACAATGATCTATTAGCCTTGAGAATTCTCGAAGGCGTAAACGTTAACGGTCTATGTCAGAAAATCGTAAAGTCATTCTGACTAGGAACTTATTTATAGTAGATATGTGATGCGATCCTCAGGTATTCCCAAGTTATGCTCTGATACCAACTTCTTTCACGTCCTAAACTTGAAAATCGGATTCACAGGAATCCCGATCGTCGAATCCAGTGCCGACAGCCTCCGTAGTGCCCCATTCTTGGCTCCTGACAAACATATGTCAGATTCTAATCCTGGGATCCTACAAGGAGGATTTTTAAAATGAAATTTTTTTTTGTAATGGAGCATAACCACAAGCATAACCAAGTCACAAAACAACATCACCACATATCCACTATATCAAAAAATTTTAAGTACAATGCGGAAAGAGAAAATACAAGGTGATCAAAAAGCTCCAAAATGGCCTGATACGCGCTCCTGCCTTAGCACCGCTACTGTCCAATGACACCTGCATACAACGGTCGTACATAAGCTTACAAAAGCTTAGAGGGTGGTGTGTGTGCATAAGGCAAGTGCCAATGTATATAATATCAAAGTAATGCGAAAGTATGCGGTAAGTCCATGAATAAAATCAACCATACCAACGCTATGTGATGCAACGCATGAATGCAATCGGCCATACCAAGGCCATGTGATGCGAGACGTGAATGTTATCGGCCACACCGATGCAAATGCGAGGCTTACATAGCCGAATATCATATGCGAAATGCAATCCAAGCAAGTTGGTACTCATCAAGTACACATATCAGTAGAGTTCCTCTCTAGATATCACCGGGGTCTAATACACAGAAATTGACTGCCTCCTCCCTAGCTGCACAGCTAAGTAAGCGAAATAGACCTCACTATCCTCCTAACCATTAGTCTGCCAATACCTACCCGGCTCGTCAATAGCGGACTCATTTGCGAGCTGGTTAAACTCAGCCTAGCTTATAGCCCCCTCACTCAAGCGGATAAGGCCACACCCCCTTCTAACTGACCATGACATAGTAGGAGATGCGTCCTACTAGTATTCGGTACTCGGGCGCTCGTGTATCCACTCAGTCTAGATGTTGGAGCATCACTTGGTACCAAAAAGGTTCTGGGACTTTCACCCAAAGACATCATAAGTGCCCACAGTGCTAGAATCAAGTATTTTCAGTATCCGATACAGCCATCCATGATGTACCTGTCGAGCCACGGCTCTGATGTCACTAGGGCGTGCAGTGATCAAGTCACACATATGCGAGATGCATGAGTCACACCGTCAAATCATGTAGTAATCCAGTGCGTACTGCGCGATCATGTGGGGCACTCTGTCTTATAACGAGTCCCGTAAATGGTCTGCCCAATGGCGTATGTTATGATCAGTCACTACTCATTTCAAGCATACATATGATGCGTATGGACATGAGTCATGGGATTATACTAAGCATATAATAAAGTAATGGACTACTCTTACGATGCAGATAAGCGTAGACGGCCTATACACAACTAGTATGGGCTTACCAATGGGCCCTAAGTAGAGATACAACGCGGACATTTAACCAACATTATACTTACAATGTGGGCGTTAAACCATCATTACCCATAAGGCATGGCCTGTCATAAAACATCATTCACAAACTATGGAGAAATCACACATTGCAATGGACTTTAGGTACATCCCATTAGTCCTTAAATATATCAAATGGGCCATATCATATGGGCCTTCTGGTTAACAAGTATGTGGGCTGCATTAATGGACCTAATGTACATTGCAATGAGCTATAACCTGCGGGCCTTAGAGTACATCACAATGGGCTTTAACCCACGTCCTTGGAATTTATCAAAATGGACCAAAACCCATGGGCCTTATATATTTCAAATGGGCCTAATCCCATGGGCCTTACATATGTCAAATGGGCCTGATCTTATGGGCCTTATATGTACACCAAGGTGGGTCTCAATGAATGGCCATAAATCAATCAACAAGGGCCCTATACACATACTAAGATGGGCCTCAATGGATGGCCACAATTGAATTAAGATGGGCCTCATACATATACCATGGTGGGGTCCACTTGAATATAGATCTGTCTTATTTTTAGTCTCAAGCTTTAAGATGAGCTTGCCAAAAGGTTGGACGGTTTGGATGCAAAACATCCATGAGAGAGGACCCCACACATAGCGTCAAGGTGGGCTCCACACAACCTACCACCTCACAGTGATAGGGTTGTTGTGCAGTACACCAGCCAATCCAAATCCTTCATAGGTGGGTCCCATGTGGGGCCCACTATAACATTTATTTTTTTCATCCAACGTTGATAGGGTCACACTGACTAAAATAAACAAATAATAAATATTATATTTATCCAAGACCTCGGTGACCATAGGGCTCCAATGGCAAACAGCCAATCCACCATTGTTTCCTATAGTGTAGACCATCTGATTTCCACCAAATGAATGGACGGTTTGGATGTAACACTTATATCAGGGGTAGGGTGCTGACCGTCCAGCAGATGGACGGTCCTGAACCCACCAAGTGGATGGATAGATACATTATGGGAGGGACCACCGTCAGATGGTTTGGACGGTGTGGTATAATGCATCGTCACCAGATATATGGCTGGTGTGAGACACACCAGCCCATCTACTTCAAGAAGGTGGGTCCCACGTGGGGCCCACTATAATGTTTATATACCTTCCAATCCGTTAATGAGGTCCACAGACCTGGATGAAGAGTAAAAATGAATTTCATATTGATTCCAAAACTGTCACGGGCCCAAAATGGTTTCAATGGTAGAGTTCAATCACTGTTTTTTCTTCTCACATGGGCCACCTGAGCATTTGAGGGGCTGGATTTTGGATGGTGGCCCACTTCGCTGAGGGCCCACCGTATGAATGGATTGGATTACAAATAAACATCAAGGTGGGGCCCACAGCTGGGGTAGTGGGCTGCTGCCCGCCAGCGTCGTTGGCGTTGCCTGCTGCGCCACTGACAACAGTAGCACCACATTGCTGTTTGTTTTAATTTTAAAAAAAAAAATGGTTTCCGCTTGGTCTTTCCCATGTGGGGCTCACATCCAGTGAATCTAACCCAATCACCATTTTTCAGGAATCAAGATGGACCAAACGAGTCCAATATGCGATGTGTCTTGGCATGTAAGAACATCAAAAGGTGATTTTGAAGGTAAAAAATACTATTTTCCATACTATAGGCCGCCAGATATTTGGATAAGCTTTATTTTTCAGCTCAAGGCCTAAAATGATTTGGAAAATGGGATGGACGGCTTGGATTAAAAATATATATCAAGGTGGAGCCTACATGAATGACCCACCCAAAACCCTTTGAACCAAGCTAATATTTTATTATTATTATTATTATTTTGGTTCAGTTAACGTCCAGCATCCCAGGATGCTGGACAGTTTTGGGCAAACCCCTTTATAAGGTGGGCTGTGATCAGGTGGGCCATCAAATGTTGGATGGTGGTGACACAACGCATATGTAAAGTGGACCGTACCTACAAAGGGCTCAGATTAAATACATGCTTCACGGTAGAGTCCATCCGGGTGCGCCACACGGCCATATCATCACACAAAACATGAAAAAGAGAGGGAGAGAGAGAGAGAGAGAGAGATCGAGGGACACATGTGCATGGAGGGCTCCGCCACTACGAGCCCTCCCTTCTATACATCTAATCATACATCAAGTGGGTCCCATTGCATATGGGTCCATCAAATCAAAGATCAACAGTGCAGATCCCTTCTCCACCAAGATGTAAGGTCTAGATGACCCCTTCCATATAAGGAAAATAAACATCATGATGGGGTCCATGGAGAATGGCCCCATCATGGAATGATCATGAGGATCAAGGTGATCCATCGGCCACATCAAGGGCCAAAGTGAGATCCATACCATCGATCGGAAGGCCTTACTTGGCCCATCATAAAAATAAGAAATTTACACCTATAGAAGCACCCACCTATCGATCTTCTCAGTCCGTTGGATAGTCGGTCTCCTTGTGCTTCTCTTTGATGGTGGAAGATGAAAAATGGATGGCTAGGATGGGAGATCTTGGGAAGGAAAAGTGGGCCACACATGGTCACTTCTCTCTTGGGAAAACCTTAGACGTGTGGGCTCTTGGTTGCTTGGGAAATGCTTAGAAAATGTGAAGAGAAAGAGAGAGAGAGAGAGAGAGAGAGAGAGAGAGAGAGAGAGAGAGAGGGAGAGAGAGAGAGAGAGAGAGAGAGAGAGAGAGAGAGGTGGTTGTAAGGAGAAGTGATGGAGTGATGGGTGAGGTGAGTATGGGTGAGGTGAGAGGTTGGTTGACTTTGGGGTTTGCTTGACTTGTGGAGAAAGAAAGCATGGGTGCTTTGTATTTGACATGAGAGATGATTGATGAGATTGATTTGACATTTTGTAGAGATTCTCTTGGAATTTGTAACTCGCGGTGTTTTTCCTCGAACTAAACGTGGGTCCGCATCTCCTCGTCTGAGTATCGGATCGGTGCATGAGTTGCGGCGTTGGAACCGAGGCGACGGTGCGTTCGTAATGATATAAGTCTCTGATTAAGTCGACTCAAATGTATAGAATACGTCTTACGATCATGCGCAACGTCAATTACAGGTCGGGGATTGCCGAAATTCGACAGGAAGGATCACGGGAGTCGAAGGAATAGTATGGACTAGGATACGGGTCTTACACGAACCTCCAGCGACTACCAATCAATAACAGGAACTATATCTGACCCATACTTCCTCATCATAAAGACATGGAAAATGTTGTGGACGCTAGACAATGGAGATGGCAAGGCAAGACGATAGGCTGCAGTGCCAACGCACTTAGTGATCTCGAAAGGTCTAATGAATCTGAGGCAAGCTTGCCCTTTGCTCCAAATTGAACCATGCCCTTCATGGGAGAGACCTTAAGATTCACTCTATCCCCAATAACAAACTTCAAAGGACGACACCAATTATTAGTAAAACTCTTCTGCCAGTTCTGAGCTGTGTTGATGATGTTGATAGCTTCTTACGTCTATTGCATAAGCTCGGGACCTAGGAGATGCTTCTCTCCAACCTCGGTCCAACAACTCGGAGATCTGCATGGTCTGTCATATAATGCCTCAAAAGGAGTCATGCTAATGGTCGCCTGATAACTTTTGTTGTATCGAACTCAACCAATCACAAATGCTCATCTTGGCTACCCCCGAAGTCAATCACACAGGCTCGAAGAATATCTTTAAGGACCTGATTGACCCTCTCGGTCTGACCATCGATCTGCGGATAATACGTGGTGTCAAGCTGCAAAATAGACCCCATCGCTCTCTAAGAGCTCCCCCAAAACTGAGACGTGAACCTCGGGTTTCGCTTAGAAATGATCGAGACTGGAATGCCATCAGTATAATAATCTCCTCGATGAATAACCTCGCAAGCCAGTCTATGGACCAAATTGTATGAATCGTAAGAAAATATGCTGACTTCGTCAAACGATCCATAACAACCCAAATGGCATTATGACCGTGCTGAGTCCTCGGCAATCCCATAATGAAATCTGTCAACACGTGCTCTCACTTTCACATCGAGACGCTCAACGACTGCAATGGACTAGGGGGTCTCTGATGATTGACCTTGACAAGTTGGCATGTGTCACACTCAGCCACAAAACTGGTGATCTAACGTTTCATCGCGCCCCCCCCCCCCCCCCCCAAAAAAAAAAAAAATAAATTTATTGTTGCCTCATGTCACAGTGCATCTTCGTCAAGCCAGGGTCGATAGAAAACAACGATCGATGTGCCTTGGTTATAAGGTCTCTCCGCAACTCAGGAAAATCCAGGACACATAATCCGCCTTTGAAGCCAAATCCACCATCAGAACCAATCTTCCAATCTGATTGACTCTCGGATGTTGCCTCAGCCCTATAACTATGCGACGACTCATCAGTCTGTTGAGCCTCGATCACCCTTGCTATAAGAGAGGGTTGAATTGAAA
Organism: Magnolia kwangsiensis; assembly: GCA_037074715.1. Lineage (NCBI taxonomy): Eukaryota > Viridiplantae > Streptophyta > Magnoliopsida > Magnoliales > Magnoliaceae > Magnolia > Magnolia kwangsiensis. The sequence goes on along the minus strand of CM073577.1, from coordinate 77,717,715 downwards.
TGCTCAATAACTGCACGATAGAATACTGCAGACCAAACTCAAAATCATATGCTGTCACATCCTCAAGCATCCTCCACTCTTGAATCATCAAGTGTGCCACCAGGCCTCGTGGCTGATGGCTGAGGGCATCCGCCACCATGTTTACCTTGCCTGAGTGGTACTAGAGATCAAAATCATAATCCTTCAGGAGCTCCATCCAACTCCTTTGCCTCTTGTTCAGCTCAAACTGAGAGAATAGGTACTTCAAGCTCTTGTGGTCGGAGAAGAGCTCGAACCTAACCCCATAGAGATAATTCCTCCACACCTTCAGTGCGAAGGCAACTGGTGTTAGCTCCAAAACATGCGTGGGGTAGTTCAGCTCATGTACCTTGAGCTGACGAGACGCATAAGCCACTAGTCTCTCGTGCTTCATCAGGACAGCACTCAAGACAATATGCAAAGCATCAATAAATACAACAAAAGCATCACTCCCAGAAGGAAGAGTGAGGACAAGATCGGATGTGAGGTGATCCTTCAGCTCCATAAATGTTCGCTCACAGGCGTCACTCCAAATAAACTCTGTACCCTTCCGAGTCAACTTAGTCAAAGGGGCTGCGATACGGGAGAAGCCCTCAACAAAATGCCTGTATAGCCTACCAAACTAAAAAAACTGTGAATCTCGAACACGCTCGTGGGTTGGTCCCACTGACGCACTACCTCAACTTTCAAGGGGTCCATTTGACATCCTCTCTCGTCACCATGTGACCGAGGAACCTCACCTCCTCTTGCCAAAATTCACACTTTTTCAGCTTCGCGTACAGCTGGTGGGCACCGAGGGTCTGCAATGCAATCTCCAAATGTTGTACATGCTCCTCATGGGTCCTCAAATATTTCAAAATTTCATCGATGAATACCACAACAAATTGATCAAGATATGGATGGAAGACCTCGTCCATCAACTGTATGAATAATACGGGTGCATTGGTCAGTCCGAAAGACATGACCTGAAACTCAAAATGACCATAACGCGTCCTGAAAGCTGTCTTCAGGATGTCCTCCCGGACCCAAATCTGATGATAACTAGAACACAGGTCAATCTTAAAAAAAAAATGGTACACCCTACAGTTGATCAAATAAGTCGTTGTTTCTCAGAAGTGGATACTTATTCTTAATTGTGACCCGGTTGAGCTCGCGATAATCCACGCAGAACCTTAATGAGTCATCTTTCTTCCTAACAAAGAGTACCAATGCTCCCCAAGGTGAATTACTTGGACGAATGAATCCCAACTATGTAACTCATCCAACTGTTGCTGCAGCTTCCTCAACTCCATAGGTGCCATATGATACGGGGCCTTTAAAATAGGCGTTGTACCGGGCACGATATTAATTTAGAACTTAATATGTTGGTGTGGTGGCAATCCCGCAATCTCCTAAAATACATCTGAAAAATCACAAATCACTGACAAGTGATCAATACACAAGGCAATGGGCTCCTCAACTGTGCAAGATATGAAACAAGACAACGACTCTCCTCGAGGCTCGCCAATGAATTAGAACTAAGATAAGCCTGATATATAAAACGTGACCATCCTCACAGAGCAGTCCAAGATGGTGTGGTACTCAGCAAGCCAATCCATGCCCAAGATAGCTTCAAAATCTAACATCGGCAGCACAAACAAGTCGACAGATAAAAAGATATCACTGACTAGAATAAGGCAAGACGAACAGAAACAGCCTAACATTGTAGTCTTCCCCAAGGACGTCGATATGGTCAACCCCTCACTAACAGAATCTGTAGGCAATCTAAACGATCGATAAAAATCCTTAAACATGAATGAGTGTGAAGCAACGAAATCAAATAAAACTCGGGCAATGCATGTAGAGACTGGGAGTATAAACCCCACGATTCATTCGGAGGACTGCGAGTCCTTCTGAACCGCATAAAACCTAACTTGAGTTGGCTGGGGAGGTGCCTGTCCCCTCTGAGGTCCCTGCTACTGCTGCTGCCGATGCGGTGGCCTATACTGCTATCTCTGCTGCTGATGGGGCCTCGACAATTGAGGTGGTTGTGGTCGCTGCTATGGTGGAGGCTGATGCAGTGCTCTCGGCTACTTCTGTTGTGATCGGGGACACTCCCACCTTTGGTGTACTTTCCCACCGCATCTACAATAGACACTGAAAAGCTGCCTTTGAGGTGGTGCAGCCAGTGCTACTGGTGCCCTGACGGCTGGGTGGCCTGTGCACCTCTACTGCTGATGACGTTGCTGCTGATGCGAGCTACCAGAGGGGGCCTGCCTCTTTTGGTCCCTCCTCTGATCACGGTCACTCTACATGCTTGCCCACTTGGTCTCATAAATCTAAGCCCTCTGTACTACTTCCTGAAAAGTTGGGAGCTCATGCCCAATAACACTGCCTCAAAGATCGTAACACAAGCCATTCTCAAAGCAGTGGGCCTTCCACCCCTCATCATCAACCAAATATGGTGAGAACCTCGACAGCGTCATGACATGAGTTGTGTACTGTGCCACAGACATATCTCCCTGCACCAAGGTCTTGAACTCTAATGCTTGTTGCGGACAAATGTAGTCGAGGAAGTACTGCTGCTTGAATCGGTCTATGAAATCCTCATATGTCCAAACAAAATCAGGCCCTACAACACAGGTAATGGAGGTCCACCAGTGCTCGACCTCACCGTGGAGAAGAAATACTATTAATCGGACCCGCTATTGGGTCATACATGCCATCGTATCAAAAATGTTCTCCACCTTGAAGCGTCATGTCTTGACTACTGTCGGATCTGGCTCGCCCTGAAAACACAGGGGATTGAGCTGTCGGAACTCCCTAAGAAGGGCGCTTGCGTGCTCCTGCTCTACCTGGGTTGGCAAAACAACGGGGTGCTTGCCCTGCCCCTAGAGGGCTGCTGTCACAGCCTACAACATCTGCTATAACTGGAAGGCACTCATAGGTACGTCGGATCTGCACCAATCTCATGCGGAGGAATGACATCCTCAAGCTGGGGAGCGGGGATCTCTGGTGGTGGAGTAGGAGTCGTAGGTGGTAGAGCAAGAACCTTAAGTGGTGGAGCAGGAGTCGCTCGGGTAGCTCTCCTAGGCGACATATCTTATAGGAAAGAACAATGATGCCTATCAACCTTAAGAATCTCTCAAATGCATGCACATTAGGGAACTAAATCAGAGGGAACTCATAAAAGATATGTGATGTTTTCCTCAGTTATTCCGAAGTTATGCTCTGATACCAACTTCCGTCACACCCTAAACTCAGAAACTGGGCTCACCAAATTTTCGATCATTGAATCCGACGCCAACAGCCTCCGTAGTATCCCATTCTCAGCTCCAGGCACCCATACACCAAGTTCCAATCCTAGGATCCTACGAGGAGGATTTTAAACATCAATTTGATTCGTAATGAGTATAAAATAAGCATAACCCGTAATAACAACCAAAAGAAACATCACCACATATCAATGAAACTCATCAAATATCAGTACAATTCTCACGCTGGACAATCACGGGGGTCTAGATCACTCTACGCCAGCTTATTGCTCCTATCCAAGCACACAACTTGGTAAGTGGAAGAGACCTCACTATCTGCCTGCCAATATTGGGCTCGACTCGTCGATAACTGATCCATTCCTTAAGCTTGTCAGAGTCAACCTAGATATTATCCCTCTCACTCAAGCGAGTAAGGTCACACTCCTTTCCAACCAACCACAACACTGTGGGAGACACGACTTACTGGTATACGGCCCTTGTGCGCTCATGCATCCACTCAGTCTCGACATTGGAGTCATCCTCTTTTACCATTAAGTTTAGAGATTTTTAACCAGGGACATCTATGGCGCCCCGATGCTTGTAACAATATTTTTGGTATCCAATCCTGCCATCCACGATATGTTTGTGGAGGCTAAAAAGGCAGAGCTATATGTCCTAGAGGGGGGGTGATTAGGATTATGCTAATTTTAAAAATTACAGCATAATTTAAATAAATTAAATACAGATAGCAATAGACAATCCCACAATACTGAATTTTAAAGACAACCTCAAATGAACGAGTATTGAGAGGTTGATATAGATGTTATTCTAAGGACAACCTTACACCATAAAAACCAAGGGTTTACGGAAGGACGACCTTACTAAAACGGTTTGTGTATCAAAAACTCAAACGGATACAGAGGAATAAAGAAATAAATAACAAGGAAAGAAATCTACGTTATTACAACATTCTCCACACTACCATAAAAGAAATTCAACATTCTTCACAATGCAAAAAGGAAAATTACAACCATCCACAAAAATTAAACAATCAAACCATAAGACTAGAAATTATAGTGGTTCGCTTTGAAAAAGCGGTGAAGACCACTTTAGTCGAAGTCCGAATATGCCAATATGCCCTAGAGGGGGGTGAATAGGACTTTAAAATTTTTTATGATATATTTAAAATCCTATTACACTAATCCTATCAGATATTTAATTATCAGGATTACTCAAGTATAACTCTACTGGCTTCCAAGACTTGTAGAGGATCCAATCACAAATTATTTGAAAGATAAACAAGTTGAATTTAAAATTATGATGGATAAGACTGTGTGCGTACATGGGGTGATAATTAAATATAAAAGCATGTAAGGAATATCACACAATGAAAAGAAAACTCAAACACAGTCATTTTTATAGTGGTTCTACTACTTGTCTACTCCACTCCTAGCTATCACACTCAACCCTTGAGTGTACCGCATTTCACTAAGGAGGTTCCCCAGGGTTCACTTCAAACCTAAGGTTTTAAATCAGGTTCACCTTCAACCTTTACATGGAGGTTTCTACTCGTTTCACCTCTAACCTTGGAGTTTTGTTGGTGCACTCCTAACCAGATGTTTATGCCCACACAGAGCAAGGATCCATACAACGCACTCGGATGTTTATGCTCTCCACAGAGCAAGGGTCCACACAACGCCCCCACAGCGTACACTCCCACTGGAGGACTCCTTTGAGGACTTCAAAGGGTGAGTAATACTTAAGACCCAATCCTAGGAAGGAATGATCACAAGTGTCCTTTGGACTCTAAGTACTTACAAATAAGTTGATGAGTCCCTTTTTGCACAGTGATGAAGATCTTCTTCTTATCGTTGAAGAATCTTCAGCTCCCTTGATTTGCAACAGAAAAGATATACTAGTACTTAGCTTCGAGTTGGGTCAAGGTTAGGATGGAAATCCACTCTATTAGAATTTTCCTATAAGGAAGTTAAAGTGATTCCCGTCATCTATTCATTCAAGGTATCCCAGCTAAAAGATATTCTATTAAGATAGTTGCTGAAGGATCCTTGAATGCGAAAGTTCATTTCCCAATCCACTCTATTGAATGTCAATGAATGAGAGTGGATTGGAAGATGAACTCCTGTGAGAGAAAGGGCTTTGGGTATATGATCTGAAGGTAAGACACAAAAAAGCACTCGCTTCTTTCTCTATCAGAAATATGATAAAGTCTCTCTTTAAATTGGTAAAAGGTTTCAACGAATATAAAATGGTCATATTTATGATTGAGTTCGATGTCATCGAGCATGGTTGATATCATCGAGCGTACACTCTCGATGGGATCGAATGTCCGCTCGATAACATAAACTCAAAAGGTTATATGCTTTTAAAACCTATTGTCAGTTGATCGATGGGATCAATACTTATGTCGATGTCATCAGATTTTAAACTCTGATTCCATCGATACTTGGAGTGATCTATCGACACTTGAAGAATGAGAGAGACTGGCCGAAATATTTCAGGTTTTATAGGATATGATCGAGGGTCAACTGATGTCATCAAAATTTGAATGTCGATGATATCGAGGCCTTGTCGATAGGATCGATAAATCATATAGATTTACCTATAAGCACGCTAGACAGTTTATGCCCAGACTCGATCCAAATGACCAGGACTCGATAGTATCGACATAAGAATATCGATTTCCTCGAGTGGCCCCCAATCAAGGTTTAGAACAACCTGAAATATTTGCTGGATGAAATATACGCCCATTGTCGATATGATCGAATGACTTCCGATATGATCAGTATTTGAATTCAGATTGAATCAGAACAATCATCGATATATCGAAGCTCTCGGTAGTTTTCTTTAGAAAAATAGGGGCACCTAAATTCTGCTTGTCGATATTATCGAGCCACTCCCGATAGACTTGATGTTTGAATATCGATGATATCGATATATGTATCGATGTATCGATATATCGATAATGCTGTTCTGTAACACCCCGGATTTTGGCCAATCTGGGATTTGACGTCCTTAGGCAGTGGGTCAATTAAAACACCTGAAAAATCGTTCAGAACCCAATTCCATAGCCAAAGAAACCACTTAGGATTAATTCCTTTAGAAACTAAGCATAAGTTAGCTAGTGCAACGCTGGAGTAGCTGGAAAATAGTCCCTGATCACTTTAAATACGTTCTACAAGACCCAAATCGAGTAGAACCAATGACTCTATAATACTCTATAACCTCGGACCAAACTCTAAGCAGGTTTGTTCTCTGGACCACTTTAAAATTTTATATTGGATCTAGACCATGCGTCGAATGTCCGATACCTCCTATCTTAGACCGTTAGAACCGCCTAGCTAGACTTGACACTCATTTCGAAAATCAAGTCAAACCGATAATCACAGAGTATTTCATTGAGCCCGGACTGAAGAGAGTGCGAATAGGGACAGATTTGGAATTTGAAATTCAAATCTGGCACACGACTTGACGCGTCAGTATTAAGCGTTCTAACCGTCACAATTCAGCCAGATTACACCCTCGGATCAGGTGAAACTTCTATTTTATATCATGAGACTTTCAGCCCTGATCTACGTGCGGTGACCCCTGAACTGAAACTGGTCCACCACGTGCGATCTGCTGACCCAGCCGGACTCAAAAATTAATACGTGCTAGATCTGGTACGCGTGAGCTTAAGTCTGTTCGCATTCGGTCAGAGGACCACCAGAAAGCATCTTTTGGATCGAAACAGCCCCGATTTGGATATGCACTAAGTGAACTTTGTACCGGAGCCTATTTCGGGCAAGTTTGAGTTTATAAAAGGGGTTGAAACCCTCACTCCTCTCTTCCATCCGAATTTGTAAAAATCCCTAGATTGGGAGAGAGAAAAGGTGAGAGTTTGTGAGAGAAGGTGGGAGAGAATTCCTTGCTGCTTGTGCCACGTGCTGCAAGTGGTTAAGTCACGCGCTCTAATCACTTTACCGGTGATTTCTCTGCATTTTCAGGTAAGAAAATACCCTAGAAGTTGCTGATTTAGTGTTCCCTTGGTTTAATAGCAAAGTAGCTGATAGATCTCGTAAATTAGGTTCTCTAATCGCCGTAGACGAAACGTATACGCTCCGTTCGAATTTACACATCCATAAGAGACAAGGTGCGAATTTTAGACGCTTTGATTGACTGTTTCCAAAGCTTTCAATGTCGTTTAATAGTAGATTATCGACGGCATCGCCGTTTGACATATACAACATGCTGTCCGTTTCCTGTTTCGTAAACCGGCGAAGAATATGAGATTTAGGGCATTTTAGTCATTTGTAGGAAGTACTATTTTCATGCATATTTTGCTGATGTGATTGACATGGTTTATTGTCGCATTAGAATGTTAGGAATGTGTGCATAATTAGTTTGGCGAAGAGAGTCGCCTAATTGCGCACTTCGGGTCGACATACTATATGTAGAGTTAAGTGTGTAGTGTAAGTGTTTGTATAAATGTTTATATTAGTATGTATTGAATTAAATGATGTTATGGATTAGTTTGAGATTGGTTTCTCAATTAATATGCTGGTGTAAATGGTTTCCTACATGTTAGCCATATGCATGATTTCATTATATGAATGAAATGCATGTGCTTGATGATTCACCTAAGTTGTATGTTATAACATGTGCTTGATGATTTCATTATGATTTAGTTTGAGATTGAATTCTCAATTAATTTGCTGATGGAAATGATTTCCTATATGTTGGCAATATGCATAATTTCATTATATGTGTGAAAGGCATGTGTCAGATGATTTACTTAAGTTGTACGATATAACATGTGTTAACATGCTCACATGGTTGTATTTCATTTCCAATACTTACACATGCTTTGCCGATGTGATTCCACATGTTTGGGACTATACTTAGTCCAGGCAGTCGGTAACCGAGCAAATTCGTGGTTAGCTTATCTTCGCCACGAACGACGCGTCGATGAACGCGAGCCGTGTTTTGGAGTTGGCGGCAGTGTTTAGGCCACACGAAGTATTTTACGCACTTCATGTCGTTCAACTTGAGATACGATCGCGCTAGTCGAGCCCGTCAAGTAACCCGACTGGCCGTTATATGTTCACCCTGCATGAGTCATAACTGCTTGAACCTAGGGTACTGAACTTACCATTATAAACCCTGTTAACCATGGTACCTTGATCCACGAAGACTCATGAGCCGGGCATGGTGGTATGGGACACCGTGGTCGAGCTGTCGGCCTACGCTGGGGCCACAAACCTCCCCGTAGTGACCAGTGAGCACCTAGTCTCGTGAGCAGATTATGGTGGTATGAGACACTATATTCTTGCTGTCGGCCTACACTGATCAGGCGATGAGTCCTTTGTAGTGACCGCGACCGTATTCTGAGTCTACGGGAGGCGACGACCCTTCAGTAGCAGTAGAGTATAGTAGGCCTGTATTGATAAGGTGATGGGGGAGCGGTGCAACGAGTGCGAGCAACAGCCCTGACAACCCTTGCAGCGACCTACAAAATATACATCGTATGAGTTTACTAGGAGTGACGACCCTAGACAGGATCTGTATTGGGATTGATATAAGGGAGGTACCTTAGTTTCCCAATCCTGCTGTTTGAATGGACTAATAATAACTCAGAAATCATATCACCATACCATTGCATGTGCCTGGAAGATGTGGAGCACTTGAGGGTCGATTGCATGCCGCGGTCGTAAGATGGTGCCGTATGAGGAAGATCGTCGGTGAGGACATACATCACGTCATGTCATATTGCATTAATAATAGTTTTAGGATTGTTTGATTTACTGCTTTACTATTATCACATGATTGATTTGAGAACATGTTAATCCTTACTCTATTATTCCACTGAGTTAGCTACTCACTCCCACGTTACGGGACGGTGTTCCTGGACACCCACCAGACCCTTTTGTGATTGCGGATGATGGCGCGGCTTGCGAGGCGGAGCTGGACCTGATGATGATGAGGAGGATTCCTCCTTTATGCGTGTTTTGATTGAAGGGATTACAGGGAGGTTGATTAGATACTTTGACATTTGTCATTTTGTATTTTTAGCACACTCATGTATATTCGTTTCGTCTACTTTTGGAGTATACATGTATGTGCATAACCTGGTAACATGTTCACACTCTGGAGGCATACAACAGTTTATATATGTTATACATACTATCACAGTCTTCCGCTTGTTAATTTAACTGTCTCTGGAGTATGATATGCTGTTTTAGCTTAATCTCACTCATATTTAATGCGTTATCACAGACAACATTCAATCATACATATCTATGTTGTATAAATAACATTTTGGAACTCGGGAGTTGGGTTTTTGCTCGACCCCCCGATTTTCGGGATGTTACATGTTCAGATGGTATGCAGTTGCTGGATGTTTTTTAGTCCTCTTATCGATAGTATCGATTAAGTGTCGAGGACATCGACAAAGCAGGTTGATCATATCGAAAGGTGTATCGATACAATCGACAGGGCAAGCAAACTTAGAGATTTTCTGCTGTTTAAAAAAAGTTCACTTACCCAAAAACCCTCATATGTTCTAAGTTATTTTTAGGGTTTTAATCACCTGGTGTTGTGGGACATGGGATGTGAGGCTATGATTTACCTATGGTAAGCTTCCACACATCCAGTTGAGGCTGACGCTTGAATTATTTTTCCTATTAGGCTCTGTAGTCCGATTGACTCAACTCACACTATAATTGACAAACCAGGGCACTAGTAGGTACACTTTCAATCTTCCCCTTTGTCAATTACGTGACAAAATACCCAAAACACCCTAGGAAAATATCTAGACAAATACATCCTAAATTGTGTGTATATATGATTACACAATTTTACAAATTCTAACACATTCATGTACACAATCAGAATTTTCTCCCCCTTACTGTAAAAACCCCTTTCTTGGTGCAGCTGCTCCCCCTTACACCTGCAACAAATATGAGCACAGATATCCAATTCTCCCCACCGGGTGTTTTTAACTTTTCTCCCCCTTTTTGTCAGTCATTGGCAAAGGCATAACAAGTGATATTGACTGAAGATTTTAAGCATATGGGAGAACTATAGTTAGAGATGTATATAGATGAGATCAGTGTTAAGCATACATCAATTAAGGTAAGAAGTAAACAGATGAAGCAATCAGCACAGAACCTTGCATATTAGAATGGTAACGAAATAGGAATTGAATTCAGCCATATCATCAAAGAGTTTCATCATCAAGAAACATTTGACCTAAGAAAAAAATTTTATATATATATATATATATATATATATATATATATATATATATATATATATATATATATATATATATACTGCCCCAGACAGCAGTATTTAATCCATTATCCAAATAAAACAAAGCCCATTTGAGAGCCTCCAAGTATTATAACCAGTATTCCAGCCCATCCGAGGGTACAAAAAAAAAAAAAAAAACTTTCAACCTGTGCAAAATAGAGAGATATCACACGCACTCAAAGAAGTATAGAACATTCAAAAAGATACTACAGTTCATACACTGAGTTAAAGAGTGAGTGTGTGTGACACCATTCAGAAATCAGTGTTAGGGAGCAGAGTGAGAAGGAGCTGTGTCATCTCGGCGACAAGTCATCAGGTCGACTAACTATTGCACAGACTGTTATACCTTGTGGACAACTCACTCTAAGACTATAAGTTGCTCTTGCACTGATTGAATGTCCCGCTGAATCGCCCCGATCCTGTCCAGCTTGTATCGTTTGGTATGCCTAAGGATTGACATAGATGGGGCTGGATCGGTTCTGGCAGATTCTCCACCTTCCATCTCATTTTCCTCCATATGAGGGTCACCAACACCTTCGCCTCCTTCTTCTTGAATGCCTCCTTCCTTGTACTCGTGGTAAATCAGATCCATTTTACTAATGTTTTGAAGTTAAAAACTTGAAGTAGAAGTACAGGATCATTTGTAGAAGGAAAACCAATGCTCTAACATATTCTGCTTATGATCTAGGGATACAAAAAATGTAGATCTCTGGATGTATGTATAGCATTACCAACTGATTGACAATCAGTGTTGGAAGGCAAATCTTTGTCCCACTTGTAACAAAGTAGACTATCATGACCATAAGACTCATGAGATCTGATTGATTTGTATTCCTTGGATACAAATTTATAGTGAAGATCTCATACATAACTCAAAAGTGGGGTTCCATGTACCTGGATTTTAAGGCATTCCCTTGATGCCAAGGAATATCTCTCTTATGGCATAGGTACTTGGTTATTATGGATCGGACATCAGGAGGATCGAGATCTAAATTTAAGTGGCCTTCTGGAGCCATCTGTAGATTAAGAATGTGAGCCACTATGGCAGGAGTGATAAATGCATCATCACCATCCAGAGAAACCATGAATGAAGGAGGGTCAGATACCAGAGAATGACACGCTGCAAGGAAGTTACGTATTTGTTCGAGTTGACAAGGCCCTCCGAAATCTAAGATGGGCAGCCACCCGATTACAGCGAACAAAGGTTCCAGATTGTACAATGCCAAACAGCCCTTGTTGACTTTTCTCTCATAGATTAGCTTCCTACCGGTGTATTTTGCTGGGCGTTGGATAGCCGGAGGAGGTGGTGTAAGTTGAGGAGGTACAGGAACTTCGGTCTGGGACCCACCATGTGAGGTCTATCGTGATCTTTTCCGTGTGGGGGTCCCACGGTCCGAGATCCTCGCCCTTTCCCTTGAGGCAAGGACTTTTTGTCGGGTAGTTCTTTAAGACTCCCCTAAACCGAATGCTACACCTTTATCTTTTCCCATGTGGACCAATAAGCTTTTTGAAGAATTTTGGGGAAAAACGACAAAATGCCCGACAAACCAAGAATATCCAAAAAGAACTCTGACATTTTTAGAAGGATATTACTTGATTTGTGGAAGGATCTAGGTAGTCCGACGTGGCTCTTAGTGATTGGCTGAGAGGATCGAGAAGAGAAGACAACCGAGAAGCCCTTGAAGAATAAACCCTCTTTTTCGCCCTGCTGACTTTTATAGGGCGCCATTTGTCGATTATATCGACCATTGTCTCGATGATATCGAGAGTTGCCAGTCGATTCTATCGAGTCTATCCTCGATGTCATCCATAGTCATACGGCTTTTCATATTCTGAAGAGCCGTTGATTGTTTCGACCCTTAGTCGAAAAAATTGAAAAAATCGATAGTTGTATCAAAAATAGGAATTTTTTAGATTTTTCACAATTTCGACACACTATTATATATTTCCTGATTTGATCAGTATATATCACAAAATTTTGTACAAGTTCTGTACAATTATAAACATGATATTGTTTATATACAAAAAGTTCGAGGTCTCCAACTCAAATGTAATATTGAAGGCTCAGCAAAATCGCATCATTTCAACAAATATCCAAATCTCGATGCATGACCTGGACTTGTTCCTTTTTCTTCTTGTCATATTAGGGTATATGAAAGTTTAATCATCAGACAGTTCAGTTTTTCTTTAACTACCTATTATAAGACAGGTTTCTTTATTGTGTCCTTTTCTTTAGGTGGTGATGAATGGGTTTCTTTTCTTGGAAGAATTTTATCATTCAGTGTTTCTCTGATTGGTTTGAATTTTTCAATGTGATTTTAACCAAAATTATGTGAGGTCTATTTTGGTGCCAAACATTCAAACTTATAATGACCCACATCAGCACATGAATGACAGACCGGAGAGATTCCCATATTGCTACTTGAAGCAGCCAGTTTTTTTGAGGCTTTATTTCCAGTATTCTTTTTTACTTTTCTCATATCCTAGCCCACTCTTGTCTCTTCCTAGTCTTCCCATTCCTAACAAATTTTCTAATTTTTCACCACTCTGAGAAAATTTCTAGTTTATCTCAGCAAATATTTTGGAATTTTCTAAGTCAACACATAGTGAGTGCTTTTCATTTTTGAGTTTCGCATTATCATCTCTCAGCAATTCATCCTGGTTCATAAGTTTTAATAATTCTATTTTTAGAAATAGGTTTTCTCTTTCTAACTTATCATTGTGTAAATGATATTATTGCAAATCATTGGCTAAATGTGTGTTAATCTCCAAGGTTCTGTCCAAGTCCTTCTGCAGCAATTCCTTTTTATTTTCAGACATTCCGAGTCTTTTAAGGATATAAATGCTATGAATGTATAGTTGATTATAGGTATCCTGCAGTTTATCTTTTTCAATTTCTTCTTCTTCTCCAGTCTTTTCATCATCAGACGGAAATGATTTAGTAGCTTGCTGTTCAACATCAGATTTAATTGGAATGATTGAAGCTGTGGAGATCATAAGTATTTTCAAAGATTTTCGGTCCCCATTTCTCCCTGAGTCACTTGATTCTGAATTTGACTCCTCCATATCATCCCATGTGGCAGTCATTGCCTTGCCCTTGGTTTTTCTGTTTGGACATTTGGTAGATAGGTGTTCATACTCTCGACAGGCATAGCATTGTGGTTCTTTGGTTCTTTTCCCAAATTTACCTGCAGAAGGTTTGTCATCCACCTTTCTACCTCTAGAGGGGCGGCCGCGATTCTTTTGAAAGAATCTTCTGAATCTCTGTACTAGCAAAGCCACTTCCTCATCTTCAACTTCTTTTTCACTCTCACTGTCCTCATGTTTTGTTTTCTTAGAAGTTTTTAGGACAGTGTTTTTGGATTTTTGGGATTGAGTGAAGTGTAGTTCGAAAGTTTGCAGGGAACTTACTAGTTCTTCTACTTTCATTTCATCAATATTTCTACATTTCTCAATTGTTGTTACTTTGGGATTAAACCGTTCCGGTAGAGATCTTAAGATTTTCCTATATATTTTTGGTACCGAAACTTTTTCTCCCAATCCACCCATGGAGTTACAAATAATATTCAATTTGATGAAGAACTCCATAAATGTCTCATGCTCATCCATCCTGAGATTTTCAAACTGTGAGAAGTTGTAGTTTAGACCTCTTCACAGTGCTTGTGCCTTCATGGGTTGTTTCCAGCAGATCCCATGCTTTCTTAGATGTCTCACACATACTTATCTGATTGAATATATCTTGAGACATGGCACAGTAGATGGCGTTCATTACTTTTGCTTCAGCAGTTCGCTGTTCTTTGTCAAACGCCGTCCACTTTTCTTTGGGCTTAGGCTTAGTGATGGTGGTTTCATCTTCAAGTACAGTTTGTTTAGATGGTACCACATATCCCTTCTCAACTACATCCCAAACATCATGATCTAAGGATCTCAGGAAGTAGTGCATTCTAGCCTTCCAGTATGCATAATTTGAACTATTAAATACTGGAGGTCTAGTGACAGATGACCCCTCTCCTTTGGCCATATTCCTCAACTTCAGTCAAGATCACTCTCTAGGCGGTGCAGCCCTTAAAGAGAGATCCGCTCTGATCCAATTGAAAAAGTGGTGAAGACAGCTTTAGTCGAAGTCAGAATATGCCAATATATCCTAGAGAGGGGTGAATAGGACCTTTTAAAGTTTTATGATATATTTAAAATCCTATTACACTAATCCTATCAGATATTCAATTATCAGGATTACTCAAGTATAACTCTACTGGCTTCCAAGCCTTGTAGAGGATCTAATCACAAATTGTTTAAAAGATAAACAAGTTGAATTTAAAATTGTGATGGATAAGACTGTGTGCGTATATGAGGTGATAATTAAATATAAAAGCATGTAAGGAATATCACACAATGAAAAGTAAACTCAAACACAGTCATTTTTATAGTGGTTCGACTACTTGTCTACTCCACTCCCGGCTGTCGCACTCAACCCATGAGTGTATCAAATTTCACTAAGGAGGTTTTCCAGGGCTCACCTCAAACCTAAGGTTTTAAATCAGGTTCACCTTCAACCTTTACACGGAAGTTTCTACTCGGTTCACCTCTAACCCTGAAGTTTTGTTGGTGCACTCCTAGCCAGATGTTTATGCCCACACAGACCAAGGGTCCACATAATGCACCCAGATGTTTATGCTCCCCACAAAGAAAGGGTCCACACAATGCACCCACAACGTACACTCCCGCCGGAGGCCTCCTTTGAGGACTTCAAAGGGTGAGCAACACTTAAGACCCAATCCTAGGAAGGAATGATCACAAGTGTACGCTGGACTCTAAGTACTTACAGATAAGTTGATGAGTCCCTTTTTACACAATGATGAAGATCTCCTTCTTGTCATTGAAGAATCTTCAGCTCCCTTGATCCACAACATAAAAGATATACCAGTACTTAGCTTCGGGTTGGGTCAAGGTTAGGACGTAAATCTACTCTCTTAGAATTTTCCTATAAGGAAGCTAGAGTGATTCCCATCATCTATTCATTCAAGGCATCCCAGCTAAAAGATATTCTGTTTAGATAGTTGTTGAAGGATCCTTGAATGCAAAAGTTCATTTCCCAACCCACTCTATTGAATGTCAATGAATGAGAGTGGATTGGAAGATGAACTCTCGCGAGAGAAAGGGCTCAGCAAAATTGCATCATTTCAGCAAATATCCAGATCTCGATGCATGACCTGGACTTGTTCCTTTTTCTGCTTGTCATATTAGGGTATATGAAAGTTTAATCATCAGACAGTTCAGTTTCTCTTTAACTCCCCATTGTAAGACAGGTTTCTTTATTGTGTCCTTTTCTTTAGGTGGTGATGAATGGGTGTCTTTTCTTGGAAGACTTTTATCATTCAGTGTTTCTTTGATTGGTTTGAATTTTTCAATGTGATTTTGACCAGAATTATGTGAGGTCTGTTTTGGTGCCAAACATTCAAACTTATAATGACCCACATCACCACATGAATGACAGACTGGAGAGATTCCCATATTGCTACTTGAAGCATCTAGTTTTTTTGAGGCTTTATTTCCAGTTTTCTTTTTTACTTTTCTCCTATCCTAGCCCACTCTTGTCTCTTCCTAGTCTTCCCATTCCTAACAAATTTTCTAATTTTTCACCACTCTGAGAAAATTTCTAGTTTATCTCAGCAATTTTTTTGGATTTTTCTAAGTCAACACATAGTGAGTGCTTTTCATTTTTGAGTTTCGCATTATCATCTCTCAACAATTCATCCTGGTTCGTAAGTTTTAATAATTCTGTTTTTAGGAATAGGTTTTCTCTTTCTAACTTATCATTGTCTGAATGATATTATTACAAATCATTGGCTAAATGTGTGTTAATCTCCAAGGTTCTGTCCAAGTCCTTCTGCAGCAATTCCTTTTGATTTTTAGACATTTCGAGTCTTTTACGGATATAAATGCTATGAATGTATAGTTGATTATAGGCATCCTGCAGTTTATCTTTTTCAATTTCTTCTTCTTCTCCAGTCTTCTCATCATCAGACGGAAATGATTTAGTAACTTGCTGTTCAACATCAGATTCAATTGGAATGATTGAAGCTATGGAGATCATAAGTATTTTCAAAGATTTTCGGTCCCCATTGCTCCCTGAGTCACTTGATTCTGAATTTGACTCCTCCGTATCATCCCATGTGGCAGCCATTGCCTTGCCCTTGATTTTTCTGTTTGGGCATTCGGTAGATAGGTGTTCATACTCTCGACAGGTGCAGCATTGTGGTTCTTTGGTTCTTTTCCCAAATTTACCTGCAGAAGGTTTGTCATCCACCTTTCTACCTCTAGAGGGGTGGCCGCGATTCTTTTGAAAGAATCTTCTGAATCTCTGTACTAGCAAAGCCACTTCCTCATCTTCAACTTCTTTTTCACTTTCACTGTCCTCATGTTTTGTTTTCTTAGAAGTTTTTAGGACAGTGTTTTTAGATTTTTAGGATTGAGTGAAGTGTAGTTCGAAAGTTTGCAGGGAACTTACTAGTTCTTCTACTTTCATTTCATCAATATTTCTACATTCCTCAATTGTTGTTACTTTGGGATTAAACCGTTCCGATAGAGATCTTAAGATTTTCCTACATATTTTTGGTACCGAAACTTTTTCTCCCAATCCACCCATGGAGTTACAAATAATATTCAATTTGATGAAGAACTCCATAAATGTCTCATGCTCATCCATCCTGAGGTTTTCAAACTGTGAGAAGTTGTAGTTTAGACCTCTTCACAGTGCTTGTGCCTTCATGGGTTATTTCCAGCAGATCTCATGCTTTCTTAGATGTCTCACACATACTTATCTGATTGAATATATCTTGGGACATGGCACAGTAGATGGCGTTCATTACTTTTGCTTCAGCAGTTCGCTGTTCTTTGTCAAATGCCGTCCACTTTTCTTTGGGTTGGGGCTTAGTGATGGTGGTTTCATCTTCAAGTATAGTTTGTTTAGATGGTACCACATATCCCTTCTCAACTACATCCTAAACATCATGATCTAAGGATCTCAGGAAGTAGTGCATTCTAGCCTTCTAGTATGCATAATTTGAACCATTAAATACTGGAGGTCTAGTGACAGATGACCCCTCTCCTTTGGCCATATTCCTCAACTTCAGTCAAGATCACTCTCTAGGCGGTGCAGCCCTTAAAGAGAGATCCGCTCTGATCCAATTGAAAAAGTGGTGAAGACAGCTTTAGTCGAAGTCAGAATATGCCAATATATCCTAGAGAGGGGTGAATAGGACCTTTTAAAGTTTTATGATATATTTAAAATCCTATTACACTAATCCTATCAGATATTCAATTATCAGGATTACTCAAGTATAACTCTACTGGCTTCCAAGCCTTGTAGAGGATCTAATCACAAATTGTTTAAAAGATAAACAAGTTGAATTTAAAATTGTGATGGATAAGACTGTGTGCGTATATGAGGTGATAATTAAATATAAAAGCATGTAAGGAATATCACACAATGAAAAGTAAACTCAAACACAGTCATTTTTATAGTGGTTCGACTACTTGTCTACTCCACTCCCGGCTGTCGCACTCAACCCATGAGTGTATCAAATTTCACTAAGGAGGTTTTCCAGGGCTCACCTCAAACCTAAGGTTTTAAATCAGGTTCACCTTCAACCTTTACACGGAAGTTTCTACTCGGTTCACCTCTAACCCTGAAGTTTTGTTGGTGCACTCCTAGCCAGATGTTTATGCCCACACAGACCAAGGGTCCACATAATGCACCCAGATGTTTATGCTCCCCACAAAGAAAGGGTCCACACAATGCACCCACAACGTACACTCCCGCCGGAGGCCTCCTTTGAGGACTTCAAAGGGTGAGCAACACTTAAGACCCAATCCTAGGAAGGAATGATCACAAGTGTACGCTGGACTCTAAGTACTTACAGATAAGTTGATGAGTCCCTTTTTACACAATGATGAAGATCTCCTTCTTGTCATTGAAGAATCTTCAGCTCCCTTGATCCACAACATAAAAGATATACCAGTACTTAGCTTCGGGTTGGGTCAAGGTTAGGACGTAAATCTACTCTCTTAGAATTTTCCTATAAGGAAGCTAGAGTGATTCCCATCATCTATTCATTCAAGGCATCCCAGCTAAAAGATATTCTGTTTAGATAGTTGTTGAAGGATCCTTGAATGCAAAAGTTCATTTCCCAACCCACTCTATTGAATGTCAATGAATGAGAGTGGATTGGAAGATGAACTCTCGCGAGAGAAAGGGCTCAGCAAAATTGCATCATTTCAGCAAATATCCAGATCTCGATGCATGACCTGGACTTGTTCCTTTTTCTGCTTGTCATATTAGGGTATATGAAAGTTTAATCATCAGACAGTTCAGTTTCTCTTTAACTACCCATTGTAAGACAGGTTTCTTTATTGTGTCCTTTTCTTTAGGTGGTGATGAATGGGTGTCTTTTCTTGGAAGACTTTTATCATTCAGTGTTTCTCTGATTGGTTTGAATTTTTCAATGTGATTTTGACCAGAATTATATGAGGTCTGTTTTGGTGCCAAACATTCAAACTTATAATTACCCACATCACCACATGAATGACAGACTGGAGAGATTCCCATATTGCTACTTGAAGCAGCCAGTTTTTTTGAGGCTTTATTTCCAGTTTTCTTTTTTACTTTTCTCATATCCTAGCCCACTCTTGTCTCTTCCTAGTCTTTCCAGTCCTAACAATTTTTTTAATTTTTCACCACTCTGAGAAAATTTGTAGTTTATCTCAGCAAATTTTCTGGATTTTTCTAAGTCAACACATAGTGAGTGCTTTTCATTTTTAAGTTTCGCATTATCATCTCTCAGCACTGGTTCATAAGTTTTAATAATTCTGTTTTTAAGAATAGGTTTTCTCTTTCTAACTTATCATTGTCTGAATGATATTATTGCAAATCATTGGCTAAATGTGTGTTAATCTCCAAGGTTCTATCCAAGTCCTTCTGCAGCAATTCCTTTTTATTTTCAGACATTCCGAGTCTTTTAAGGATATAAATGCTATGAATGTATAGTTGATTATAGGCATCCTACAGTTTATCTTTTTCAATTTCTTCTTCTTCTCCAGTCTTCTCATCATCAGACGGAAATGATTTAGTAACTTGCTGTTCAACATCAGATTCAATTGGAATGATTGAAGCTGTGGAGATCATAAGTATTTTCAAAGATTTTCGGTCCCCATTGCTCCCTGAGTCACTTGATTCTGAATTTGACTCCTCCGTATCATCCCATGTGGCAGCCATTGCCTTGCCCTTGATTTTTCTGTTTGGGCATTCGATAGATAGGTGTTCATACTCTCAATAGGTGCAGCATTGTGGTTCTTTGGTTCTTTTCCCAAATTTACCTGCAGAAGGTTTGTCGTCCACCTTTCTACCTCTAGAGGGGCGGCCGCGATTCTTTTGAAAGAATCTTCTGAATCTCTGTACTAGCAAAGCCACTTCCTCATCTTCAACTTCTTTTTCACTCTCACTGTCCTCATGTTTTGTTTTCTTAGAAGTTTTTAAGACTGTTTTTGGATTTTTGGGATTGAGTGAAGTGTAGTTCGAAAGTTTGCAGGGAACTTACTAGTTCTTCTACTTTCATTTCATCAATATTTCTACATTCCTCAAATTTTGTTACTTTGGGATTAAACCGTTCCGGTAGAGATCTTAAGATTTTTCTACATATTTTTGGTACCGAAACTTTTTCTCCCAATCCACCCATGGAGTTACAAATAATATTCAATTTGATGAAGAACTCCATAAATGTCTCATGCTCATCCATCTTGAGATTTTCAAACTGTGAGAAGTTGTAGTTTAGACCTCTTCACAGTGCTTGTGCCTTCATGGGTTGTTTCCAGCAGATCCCATGCTTTCTTAGATGTCTCACACATACTTATCTAATTGAATATATCTTGAAACACGGCACAGTAGATGACGTTCATTACTTTTGCTTCAGCAGTTCTCTATTCTTTGTCAAACGCCGTCCACTTTTCTTTGGGTTTAGGCTTAGTGATGGTGGTTTCATCTTCAAGTACAGTTTGTTTAGATGGTACCACATATCCCTTCTCAACTACATCCCAAACATCATGATCTAAGGATCTCAGGAAGTAGTGCATTCTAGCCTTCCAGTATGCATAATTTGAACCATTAAATACTGGAGGTCTAGTGACAGATGACCCCTCTCCTTTGGCTATATTCCTCAACTTCAGTCAAGATCACTCTCTAGGCGGAGAGACCCGCTCTGATCCAATTGAAAAAGTGGTGAAGATAACTTTAGTCGAAGTCAGAATATCCCAATATGTCCTAGAGGGAGGTGGATAGGACTTTTTAAATTTTTATGATATATTTAAAATCCTATTACACTAATCCTATCAGATATTCAATTAGCAGGATTACTCAAGTATAACTCTACTGGCTTTCAAGCCTTGTAGAGGATCCAATCACAAATTGTTTGAAAGATAAACAAGTTAAATTTAAAATTGTGATGGATAAGACTGTGTGCGTATATGAGGTGATAATTAAATATAAAAGCATGTAAGGAATATCACACAATGAAAAGTAAACTCAAACACAGTCATTTTTATAGTGGTTCGACTACTTATCTACTCCACTCCCGGCTGTCGCAATCAACCCATGAGTGTATCGGATTTCACTAAGGAGGTTTTCCAGGGATCACCTCAAACCTAAGGTTTTAAATCAGGTTCACCTTCAACCTTTACACGGAGGTTTCTACTCGGTTCACCTCTAACCCTGAAGTTTTGTTGGTGCACTCCTAGCCAGATGTTTATGTCCACATAGAGTAATAATGCACCCAGATGTTTATGCTCTCCACAAAGAAAGGGTCCACACAATGCACCCACAGCGTACACTCCCGTCGGAGGCCTCCTTTGAGGACTTCAAAGGGTGAGCAACACTTAAGATCCAATCCTAGGAAGGAATGATCACAAGTGGACGTTGGACTCTAAGTTCTTACAGATAAGTTGATAAGTCCCTTTTTACACAATGATGAAGATCTCTTTCTTGTTATTGGAGAATCTTCAGCTCCCTTGATCCACAATAAAAAAGATATACCAGTACTTAGCTTCGGGTTGGGTCAAGGTTAGGACGTAAATCTACTCTCCTAGAATTTTCCTATAAGGAAGCTAGAGTGATTCTCATCATCTATTCATTCAAGGCATCCCAGCTAAAAGATATTCTGTTTAGATAGTTGTTGAAGGATCCTTGAATGCAAAAGTTCATTTCCTAACCCACTCTATTGAGTGTCAATGAATGAGAGTGGATTGGAAGATGAACTCTCGTGTGAGAAAGGGCTTTGGGTATATGATCTGAAGGTAAGACCTACAATGGCACTCTCTTCTTTCTCTACCAGCAATATGATCAAGTCTCTCTTTAAATAGGAAAAAGGTTTCAAAGGAAATAAAATGGTTATATTTATGACTAAGTTCGATGTCATCGAGCATGGTCGATATCATCGAGCGTATACTCTCAATGGGATCGACTGTCCGCTCGATAACATAAACTCAAAAGGTCATATGCTTTTGAAACCTATTGTCAGTTGATCGATAGGATCGATACTTATGTCGATGTCATTGGATTTCGAACTCCGATTCCATCAATACTTGGAACAATCTATCAATACTTGAAGAATGAGAGATACTGGCTGAAATATTTCAGGTTTTACAGGATATGATCGAGGGTCAACCGATGTCATCAGAATTTGAATGTCGATGATATCGAGACCTTGTCGATAGGATCGGTAAATCATATAGATTTACCTATAAGTACGCTGGACAGTTTGTGCCCAGACTCGATCCAATCGACCAAGACTTAATAGTATCGACATAAGAATATCGATTTCCTCGAGTGGCCCCCGATCAAGGTTTAGAACAACCTAAAATATTTGCTAGAGGAAATATTCGCCCACTGTCGATATGATCGAATGACTTTCGATATGATCGATATTTGAATTCAGATTGAATCAGAACAGTCATCGATATATTGAAGCTCTCAATAGTTTTCTTTAGAAAAACAGGGGTGCCTAAATTCTGCCTGTCGATATAATCGAACCACTCCCGATAGAGTCGATGTTTGAATATCGATGATATCGATAGATGTATCGATATATCGATAATGTTGTCCATATGGTATGCAGTTGTTGGATGCTTTTTAGTCCTCTTATCGATAGTATCGATGAAGTGTCAAAGACATCGACAGAGCAGGTCGATCACATCAAAAGGTGTATCGATACAATCGATAGGACAAGAAAATTTAGAGATTTTTTGCTGTTTAAAAAAAGTTCACTTACCCAAAAACCCTCATATGTTCTAAGTTGGTTTTAGGGTTTTAATCACCTGGTGTTTTGGGACATGGGATGTGAGGCTGTGATTTACCTATGGCGAGCTTCCACACATCCAGTTAAGGCTAATGCTTGAATTGTTCTTCCTGTTAGGTTCTGTAGTCCGACTGACTCAACTTACACTTTAATTGACAAACCATGGCACTAGTAGGTGCACTTTCACGCTTGTGTTTATACCAACTGTTCAGAAAAATAGCCACACAACTACTCCACTCCTAATATGCTCACATAGTGGACATTAGCATTCACTATGAAAATAAGTTTTTCCAAGTTCACCTAAAATCCTCACAATTGTGTCTTTCAAGTAAGCTTACACAATTAAAAAAATCCCACACTCTGAGTTTTCAGGATCACCTCAGACAAATCAAAACAGAGATTTTTCTAGCATTGTAACATCCCGAAAATCGGGGGGTCGAGCAAAAACCCAACTCCCGAGTTCCAAAATGTTATTTATGCAACATAGATATGTATGATTGAATGTTGTCTGTGATAATGTATTAAACATGAGTGAAATTAAGCCAGAACAGCATATCATACTCCAGAGACAGTTAAATTAACCAGCGGAAGTCTGTAATAGTATGTATAACATATATAAACCGTTGTATGTCTCCAGAGTGTGAACATATTACCAGGTTATACACATACATGTATACTCCAAAAGTAGATGAAACGAATATACATGAGTGCGCTAAAAATATAAAATGACAAATGTCAAAGTATCTAATCAACCTTCCTGTAATCCCGTCGATCAGAACACGCATAAAGGAGGGATCCTCCTCATCATCATCAAGTTCGGCTCCGCCTCACAGGCCGCGCCATCATCTGCAATCACAAAAAGGTCTGGTGGGTGTCCAGGAACACCGTCCCATAACGTGGGAGTGAGTAGCTAACTCAGTGGAATAATAGAGCAAAGATTAACATGTTATCAAATCAATCATGCGATAATAGTAAAGTAGTAAATCAAACAATCCTAATACTGTTGTTAATGCAATTATGACATGACGTGATGTATGCCCTCACCGACGATCACCCTCATGCAGCAACATCTTACGACCGCGGCATGCCACACTCCCTAGAGTGCTCCACATCTTCCAGGCACATGCAATGCTATGGTGATATGATTTTCGGGTTATTATTAGTCCATTCAAACAGCAGGATTGGGAAACTAAGGTACTTCCCTTGTATCAATCCCAACACAGATCCTGTCTAGGGTCGTCACTCCTAGTAATCTCATACGATGTATATTTTGTAGGTCGCTGCAAGGGCTGCCAGGGCTGTTGCACGCACTCGTTGCTCCGCTCCCCCATCACCTTATCAATACAGGCCTACTGTACTCTACTGCTACTGAAGGGTCGTCGCCTCCCGTAGACTCAGAATACGCTCGCGGTCACTACAAAGGACTCGTCGCCTGATCAGTGTAGGCCGATAGCTAGAATATAGTGTCTCATACCACCATAATCTGCTCACGAGTCTAGGTGCTCACTGGTCACTACGGGGAGGTTTGTGGCCCCAGCGTAGGCCGACAGCTCGACCACGGTGTCCCATACCACCATGCCCGGCTCATGAGTCTTTGTGGATCAAGGTACCATAGTTAACAGGGTTTACAATGGTAAGTTCAGTACCCTAGGTTCAAGCAGTTATGACTCATGCAGGGTGAACATACAATGACCAGTCGGGTTACTTGACGGGCTCGACTAGCGCGATCGCATCTCAAGTTGACGACATGAAGTGTGTAAAACACTTCGTGTGGCCTAACCACTGCCGCCAACTCCAGAACACGGCTCGCGTTCATCGACGCGTTGTTCGTGGCGAAGATAAACTAACCACGAATTCGCTCGGTTACCGACTGCCTGGACTAAGTATAGTCCCAAACAATCATGGAATCATGTCAGCATTCATGTAAGAGTAATGGAAATGAAATACAACCATGTGAGCATGTTAACACCTGTTATAACGTACAACTTAAGTAAATCATCCTACACATGTCTCTCACACATATAATGAAATTATGCATATCGCCAACATATAGGAAATCCTCTCCATTAGCCTATTAATTGAGAATTCAATCTCAACTAATCCATAATGAAATCATCAAGTACATGTTATAGCATACCACTTAAGTGCAACATCAAACATATGTATTTCATACATATAATGAAATCGTACATACGGCTAACATGTAGGAAATCATTTACATCAACATATTAATTGAGAAATCAATCTCAAATTAATTCATAACACCATTTAATTCAATACATACTTATACAAGCATTTATACAAACACTTACACTACACACTTGAGTCTACATATAGTATGTCGACCCGAAATGCGCATTTAGGCGAATCTCTTTGCCAAACTAATTATGCACGCATTCCTAACATTCTAATGCGACAACAATTCATGTCAATCACATCAGCAAACTATGAATGAAAACGGTACTTCCTACAAATGACTAAAATGCCCTAAATCTCATATTCTTCGTTGATTTACGAAACAAGAAACGGACAGCATGTTGTACATGTCAAACGGCGTTGCCGTCAAGAATCTACTATTAAACGACATTGAAAGCTTTGGAAACAGTCAATCAAAGCATCTAAAATCCGCACCTTGTCTCTTATGGATGTTGAAATTCGAACGGAGCGTATACGCTTCGTCTACAGCGATAAGAGAACCTGTTTTACGAGATTTACTAACTATCAAGCTATGGAACGGAAGAAACATCAAATTAGCAACTTCTAGGGCTATTTCTTACCTGAAAACGTGGAGGAATCACCGGAAAAGTGCTTGGATCGCGTGGCTTAAACACGTGTAGCAGGTAGCACCAGCAGCAGGAAATTCTCTCCCACCTCTCTCACAATCTCTCACCTTTTCTCTCCCTCAATCTAGGACTTTTCCCAAATTCGGATGGGAGAGATATGAGAGGGTTTCAACCCCTTTTATAAGCTTAAAAATGCCCGGAATAGGCTCGGGAACAAAGTTCACTTGATGCTTAACCAAAGCGGGGCTGTTTCGGTCCAAAAGATAATTTCTGGTGGTCCCCTAGTCGAATGCGATCGGACTTAAGCTCATGCGTACCAGATATAGCACGTATTAAGTTTTCAGTCCGGCAGGGTTCGCAGATCGCACGTGGCGGACCAGTTTCAGTTCAGCGGTCACCGCACGTAGATCAGGGCTGGAAGTCTCATAATAATAAATAGAAATTTTTTCTGATCCGAGGGTGTAATCTGGATGAATTCTGACGGTCAGAACGCTTAATACTGACGTGTCAAGTCGTGTGCCAGATTTGAATTTGAAATTCCAATTCTGTCCCTATTCGCAGTCTCTTCAGTCCGGGCTCAATGAAATAGTCTGTGATTATCGGTTTGACTTGATTTTCGAAATGATTGTCAAGTCCAGCTGGGCGGTTCTAACGGTCTAAGATAGGAAGTAACGGACTTTCGACGCACGGTCTAAATCCAATACAAGAATTCAAAGTGGTCCAGAGAACAAACCGGCTTAGAGTTTGATCCAAGGTTATAGAGTATTATGGAGTCATACGTTCTACTCGATTTGGGTCTTGTAGAACGTATTTAAAGTGATCAGGGACTGTTTCCCAGCTACTCCAGTGTTGCGCTAGCTAACTTACGCTAAATTTCCATAGGAATTAATCCTAAGTGGTTTCTTTGGCTATGAAATTGGGTTCTGAGCGATTTTCCAGGTGTTTTAGTTGACTCATTGCCTAAGGACGTCAAATCCCAAATTGGCCAAAATCCGGGGTGTTACAATCTACCCCCCTTAAAACACAATGTCGTCCCCGACATTGGCAAAGGGCAAGGAGTACTTTCTCTAAGGAAGGTTCAAATCCTATTTAATAACCTGATCGTATGTATATCCGAACTCAAAGGTTTCGATCTTGGGCCAGTGGGAAAGAGGCCAACCACTCTTCCGCTGCGCCACTCTGATCAAACAGTAGCGTTGACTAACCTAACTGGATTGGACTCAATACGTTCTACCCCCCTTAAAACTTGGTTTTACTTAAGGTTGAAGAATCTTAGCATCGATCCGTATATCAGAACGAGGCGCAACTTAGGAGCTATCCTTGACCTAAAATGGAAACAACCTTTCTCTACATGGTTTTCCTTGCTAATGATGCGTTCTATGGCATTGGTATCTATGGTGATAGAGACGAGCCTAAGCTCTATAGTGGTTGAGTTCAGGAGTAGGTATGAGTTGGTGGCAAGATGTCTAATTCTCTACTGGCTTTAAGTCTTTGCCATTCCTAAAGACAATGTGATCCTGTTTGGTTGTAGGTGGTTGGGCCATTACAGAAGAAAGGTTGTGTAGTGGGTCTAAGCCGGATACGTTGAGCCTTCTGTCTAATCAGGACAGAAAATGCGTTGTATCAGTTCTTAATCCGAGTCGACGCCGATCCTCTTCTTGATCAGGGCATTAGATTTATTAGTAACCACTAGGATTAAGAAGTCGATTCAAACCGCGAATACATCGCTTACATGTAGTTCCTTTATTCCGCATTCCCGAATGCAATAAGTCCTTGGGGAAGGCAATTCTAAGGGGTGTGCTAGTACATTCTAAGTTCAATCTGAGGGAGTTATAAATGTTCCCTGAGAGCGTATGGTTCCTTCCTATGGGCAACAACAGAAGTCTATAAGCCATAAAGGGATCTACCGAAGGAAGGGAGTCCCATTCCAACCAAATCTAACGTACTATCCCTTAGCATATTTAGGCCTTACACTGCCTAAGACAACTAGTAGCCTAGTCTGTAACTCAGTAGTTATAATCCAAAGCCTAAGTTTATACGTTAAATGGTTCCATACCATTTCTACTACAGGGAGTTGTTCTATCGCTTACGGTCAAGGTTTGTCTAACTGGAATTGGATTTCTTATGTCGTCAGATCCTTCAAATCTAGGAGTGCTAACACTAGGTCCAAAACGCCAAGGGTCTATGAAATGAAACTACATTCCTAATCCCATGTTGGGATCGGGAGTGGCATGCTTTGTAGGAGGGTGGGTTGGGATAAAAATTAATTTGTAGGCTGAATCTCAGGAGTTACAATACTCCCAATCTAGGGACAATACCTAACAAAAAATGAACGGCATGCACTCCATTCAACAATTTTTAGCTATATTAAGCTCAAACCACAACACAAACATATTTTCTACCTAACAACACAAAACACAGAAATTTCAAAATAGTAATCAAACAAGCGAATAACGTGGAGAAATGGGATAGGTAAGCAGGTTTCCACGAGTCTGAGGGTCAAATAAAAGGGACATGAGAGAGAGGACGATGGAAAGTGAGGAAAAGGCTGAAACAGCCTTAACAATAGCCATGGAAGGAGGAGGAAATGCAGGGAAATGGTTGCCCAAATGGACAGAATGAAATCTAGGCATTGTAGAGGGATGCTTCAAGCTCCCTTAGGATGTATTTTCAGAGAGAAATGGAAATGAAAAAGGGGAATGGAGCACCTCACGAATTCAGCTCGATTTGGGGGGTTTTAGGAGCTCCAACGGACGAAATCTTCAAG
Source organism: Magnolia kwangsiensis (assembly GCA_037074715.1). Lineage (NCBI taxonomy): Eukaryota > Viridiplantae > Streptophyta > Magnoliopsida > Magnoliales > Magnoliaceae > Magnolia > Magnolia kwangsiensis. The sequence continues at coordinate 77,689,259 of CM073577.1, read as the reverse complement.
AGGGAGGGCTGCCAACTTCAAAGGAACGATGGAGGGTGGTCGTTTTTGGCAGGAAATGGATTTGAGAGTGGTTTGGAACCACGGTTTTGGGTTAGAACAGCAAGAAAACGGAAATGGGGTTAGGGAAGGGGACTTTTGTGAAGGAAGTACCCCTATTTGGGGTTTTCTATAGACGAACACCATATAGGGGGGGTGTACAGGCCACATGAGGGCGTGCGCCCGAAAATCAGACCAAGTGGGCCCCACCGGTCGGCGATGCATCGCCGAACCGGCGATGGCATCGCCGGCCAACTCTCTAGGTGGCTAGTGGGACCACATGGGTCTGGTCCCCCATAGTCCAGGGACCCCAAAAATGCATGTTCCCCACCTTGGTTCATTGTATTTTGACCTACATAGGCCCAAACATGTGTTCGGGACTTTTCGGGACCATTCCGCAATCCCGAATACAAAACTATATGATGCAGCATATGAATTTGGGGTAGAAGGAGCTAGTACATCCATCTAGATCCTTAGTTGCTAAAGAAAGTGAAATTAGAATGGCCTTATGGCCATTTTTCATGAAATTTTACTATTCACTGTAAAATCTTGTGAAAGTATCATTTTATATTATTTTCATATTAGGTTTGATGCCTAACATGATTTGGATAAGAAAGAAATGAAGATTCGAGTGGTGAGAGGAAGAATTTTGAAAATTTTCGGTGAAACGGGATTTTTAAGCCCTGGCGATTGAATACAGGAGTCGTGGTCCTCCCACGGCTCAAGGATTCACTTTTACGGGTTTTAAATCGTTCAAGAACTTCTCAACCCAACTTCCTATGACCTAGGAGCTATTCGGGTTGCTTTACGCGACCCGAAATGCGTTACAGACTCGATCGTGCGATCGAAATAAATAGACTTCGCCTATTGGCGAATCCGCGATCCTAGAAGTGTTTTTAGACCCTTCTCGCACCCTCCTAAGTCAAAGGAAGCGACTGCGTGCGTCGCGTGACCATAACCCAGGCCCGGTTTAATCCAAATCATGCTCTGATACCATCTGTAACATTCCAAAAATCGGGGGGTCGAGCAAAAACCCAACTCCCGAGTTTCAAAATGTTATTTATGCAACATAGATATGTATGATTGAATGTTGTCTGTGATAATGTATTAAACATGAGTGAAATTAAGCCAGAACAACATATCATACTCCAGAGACAGTTAAATTAACCAGCGGAAGTCTGTAATAGTATGTATAACATATATAAACTGTTGTATGTCTCCAGAGTGTGAACATGTTACCAGGTTATACACATACATGTATACTCCAAAAGTAGATGAAACGAATATACATGAGTGCGCTAAAAATATAAAATGACAAATGTCAAAGTATCTAATCAACCTCCCTGCAATCCCGTCGATCAGAACACGCATAAAGGAGGGATCCTCCTCATCATCATCAAGTTCGGCTCCGCCTCACAGGCCGCGCTATCATCTGCAATCACAAAAAGGTCTGGTGGGTGTCCAGGAACACCGTCCCATAACGTGGGAGTGAGTAGCTAACTCAGTGGAATAATAGAGCAAAGATTAACATGTTATCAAATCAATCATGCGATAATAGTAAAGCAGTAAATCAAACAATCCTAATACTGTTGTTAATGCAATTATGACATGACGTGATGTATGCCCTCACCGACGATCACCCTCATGCAGCAACATCTTACGACCGCGGCATGTCACACTCCCTAGAGTGCTCCACATCTTCCAGGCACATGCAATGCTATGGTGATATGATTTTTGGGTTATTATTAGTCCATTCAAACAGCAGGATTGGGAAACTAAGGTACTTTCCTTGTATCAATCCCAACACAGATCCTGTCTAGGGTCGTCACTCCTAGTAATCTCATACGATGTATATTTTGTAGGTCACTGCAAGGGCTGCCAGGGCTGTTGCACGCACTCGTTGCTCCGCTCCCCCATCACCTTATCAATACAGGCCTACTGTACTCTACTGCTACTGAAGGGTCGTCGCCTCCCGTAGACTCAGAATACGCTCGCGGTCACTACAAAGGACTCGTCGCCTGATCAGTGTAGGCCGACAGCTAGAATATAGTGTCCCATACCACCATAATCTGCTCACGAGTCTAGGTGCTCACTGGTCACTACGGGGAGGTTTGTGGCCCCAGCGTAGGCCGACAGCTCGACCACGGTGTCCCATACCACCATGCCCGGCTCATGAGTCTTTGTGGATCAAGGTACCATGGTTAACAGGGTTTACAATGGTAAGTTCAGTACCCTAGGTTCAAGCAGTTATGACTCATGCAGGGTGAACATACAATGACCAGTCGGGTTACTTGACGGGCTCGACTAGCGCGATCGCATCTCAAGTTGACGACATGAAGTGCGTAAAACACTTCGTGTGGCCTAACCACTGCCGCCAACTCCAGAACACGGCTCGCGTTCATCGACGCGTCGTTCGTGGCGAAGATAAACTAATCACGAATTCGCTCGGTTACCGACTGCCTGGACTAAGTATAGTCCCAAACAATCATGGAATCATGTCAGCATTCATGTAAGAGTAATGGAAATGAAATACAACCATGTGAGCATGTTAACACCTGTTATAACGTACAACTTAAGTAAATCATCCTACACATGTCTCTCACACATATAATGAAATTATGCATATCGCCAACATATAGGAAATCCTCTCCATTAGCCTATTAATTGAGAATTCAATCTCAACTAATCCATAATGAAATCATCAAGTACATGTTATAGCATACCACTTAAGTGCAACATCAAACATATGTATTTCATATATATAATGAAATCGTACATACGGCTAACATGTAGGAAATCATTTACATCAACATATTAATTGAGAAATCAATCTCAAATTAATTCATAACACCATTTAATTCAATACATACTAATACAAGCATTTATACAAACACTTACACTACACACTTGAGTCTACATATAGTATGTCGACCCGAAATGTGCATTTAGGCGAATCTCTTTGCCAAACTAATTATGCACGCATTCCTAACATTCTAATGCGACAACAATTCATGTCAATCACATCAGCAAACTATGAATGAAAACGGTACTTCCTACAAATGACTAAAATGCCCTAAATCTCATATTCTTCGTTGATTTACGAAACAGGAAACGGACAGCTTGTTGTACATGTCAAACGGCGTTGCCGTCAATAATCTACTATTAAACGACATTGAAAGCTTTGGAAACAGTCAATCAAAGCATCTAAAATCCGCACGTCGAAAGTTCGATAGTGATGAACTTAGACATTTATGACCGTCTAGTTGGACTTGACTATCACCTCAAAAATCAAGACCAAACAATGTCCTGAGACCATTTTCTTGAGTCTGGAGTGAAGAGTGTGTGAAAGTGAAGATTTTTATAAAAAAATAAGAATTTAAGTAATTTACGTTGTGTCGCTTGCCTATCACTTCGCGCCATTTATTAGAATTCTGACCATTGGTTTTTTACCCAAATTCACCCTCGGATCAGGGAAGGTGGCCCACACATGCCTATGTACTCGTGGCCCTAATCGAGTTTCGGTGACCGTTGAATTGAAACTAGTCCACCACGGTCGATCTGGAAACCTGATTGGACTGAAAACTTAACTTGCTTAAGATCCAATATTAGTGAGCTTAAGTCCAGCCGCATTTAATAAGAGGACCTCTAGAAGTATTCCGTTAGATCAGAAAAAAGCCCGATTTGGTTATAACCTAAGTATACCTTGGCCCTAGGGCTATTTTCGTCGATTTTGGGCTTATATAAAGGCCTTAAATCCTCTCTCACATATCCTATACGAATTTTCAACCCTAGCTAAGATAAGAGAGAGAAAAGGGAAGATAAAGTGAGTGTGAAGTTAGTGTTTCATCTTAGAATTCTTCCCAGTTCCTCTACGCATCAATCCATCGTATTTGAATCGTTATTCCAGCGATTCTAATTCCATTTTTAGGTAAGTCAATCAAACCCTAACCTGTTTTGGAGCTTAGGATAGTTTAAGTGTTGTTGTAGCTAACCTATTTCATGCCTTAGGTTGCCTATCCACCATTGACGAAGACTTATCGTCTAAATCATATTCGTTTCGCATTTTCCGGTTTAAGGTGCGGACTATATACATTTAGGTTATGGTTTTCAAGACTTTCAATGTTAGATAATGATTTATTCTTGACATGGACGCTATTACACATGCTAAATGCGCTATCTGTTTTGATTTACGTGTATATATAACCTATGCTGTAAATAGAGTATTTCATGTATATATTAGAATGTCTGTATGCATATGAAATCTGATGTTATGATTGCCATGATTATTTGTCATTAGTACATGTTTGTTATGTATGCGACAACTCCTTGGTGAAAGGATTTGCCCTAATATGCAATATGGCCGACATACGTGATGTATGTTGAATAGTATAGTCTAAGTGTTTGTATAAATGCCCGAATGAGTTAATATTTAGTAAAGTGTGATTTATAAGGGTATTGAGATATGAATCTCAATTACCGTACTTGTGTGTATGATTTCCTCCATGAACTGTTTAGTCTATTTATTCATGTTAATTGTGTGTATGATTTCCTCCATGTATTGTATTTATGTTTAAGTTATATTTCATAATATGTTCATATTAATGTAGGATTTGATTTAAATGTCTATTATTGAGCTTGTACAAGATTGGGACTATATTACAGTCTAGGTAATTCGTAATTATTCTCGAACTTGTGGTTGGAATTATTTATGCCACGCAGGATGTGTTCGACAAATGCAAGTCGTACTTGGGATGTTCGACAGTGGTTAGGCCACACAAAGTGCTTATGCATTCCATATCGATCAACTCAACGTGCATTTGTCCTAGTTAAGCTTGTCAAATAACCCAATTAACCGATGTATGTTCACCATATTTGGACGCTATTGTTTGAATCTAGGGTACCAAACTTACCAGTGAAATCTGATAACCTTGGTACCTCGATCCCCTAAGACTCATGAGCTGGACATGGTGGTATGTGACACCGTGGTCGTGCTATCGGCCTATGCTGGGGCGACGAGCCTCCCCGTAGTGACCAGTGAGCAACCTAGACTCGTGAACCGATTATGGTGTTATGGGACACTATATTTGTGTTGTCGGTCTACCTTGATTGGCGACGAGCCCTCTGTAGTGACCTCGAGAATATCCTGACACTGCATTTGGGCGACGATCCTTATTGTAGTATTTAAGCTATAGCTAGATCTGTATTGATTAGTGACGAGCCCTTTACAGCAATCTAGAATAATAATATCATATGAGATTTACTAGGACTAACGACTCTAGAATGGATCATTATTTGGAAATTGATATAAGGGAGGTACCTTAGCTTCCCAATCTTGTTGTATGAAAAGGACTAATAAGAACTTGATAATCATGCTCATAACATTGTACTGCATGTGTCGTTGGCGTTGGTGTAGAGCACAGTGGTAGCAATTCATGCCACGATCGTTAGATGATGTCGCAAGAGGGAGTTTGTGGTGAGGGCATGCATCATTACCTCATATCATTCTTACATAAGAGTATCTAGGACATATTTGATTATACTTTTTTATCATTACTGCTTGATTGAATTGATAACATGTTACCTTTGTTGTATAGTTCCACTGAGTTGATCACTCACTCCCATGTTCTGGGATGGTGCTTAAACACCAACCAGACTCTGACTTAGCTGCAGGTGATGGTGATGCCTGCGAGGTGGAGCCAGAGTTCGATGAGGACAAGGAGGCATTCTCATTCATGTAGTTCTCAGGCGGGTTCATGTGAGCCATGTCCTGATTGGCAGGGATTCGGGGCTATGTTTGTAGCGATTTATCACATTTTGTTATATGTATTTTGAGACACGTCTTGTAATTATGACCTGACAGAGCGTACATATCTTGGGGACTTATGTTGGTTTATATATGTATTTCAGTCTTTCGCTTGCATTTTCAGACTGTCCCTGAATTATGTTTATTGAGCTGGCTTAATCTACCTCATGTATTAAACACTAATACAGACAACATACATCCATCATTGAATATGTTGCATAAGTGATGTTTTGGAACTCGAGATCTAAGTTATGCTCGACCCCCAAATTTCAGGGCATTACAAACTCTGAAATTCAAGCTCTATTTATAAGTGAAGAAATCATGTTCATGACTGGTCCCGAGGACACTACGACTGGTTGTAAGACCAACAGATTTTTAAAATTTTGAGCGCGATAAGATAAAGTCGTTCTACAATTGGTCGTAGGCCCTACACAACCAGTCGAGGGAACTCCATTACTGGTCATGACTTGTCCATGACTGGTCGTGTGAAACCAGATTTAGTTGTTGGACTTTGAGTCGAGGCTGCAGGACTGATCGAGAATGAGTCAAGCACTGTTCACACGACCGGTCGAGTAGTCTCCAGGACTGGTCGAGGCTTAACAAAACTTTTCAAAATTTTGTAATAATCTTAAGACTGGTCAAGAAATTTCTTGTACTGGTTGAACTAGTGCTAGGACTAGTTGAACAGAGTCCAAGAGTAATCAAGAAACAGTCTATTTACTTATAAAATGATCTAATTGAATTATGTATTGAAAATGACCTACCCTATGGTTAATCTTGGGTCATTCATACCTTATACATGATGTATGAACATTGAAAGTTCTTTTCTTCAGTTGATAGTCGTTCTTTAAAGTATACAAAGATTGAGATCTTGTCATAGAATCAAGCTTGAACTTGAGTATCAAAATCTACGAACGTTTTCTTGACTTGTACGAAGCTTTGAAAATCGTGAACTCCTGAAGCTTGAAAGCTTGATTCACAATTGATGTTGTATATGAACATGAACAAGTAATCTTTCCTTTGAAGTTTTTGAACTAAAGACCCTTGTCCTTGAGAGATGCACAGACTTCATTATGTAGAAGGGCTACATAAGACACTGATTCCAAGAGAGGTTTTGGCACTATAAAATTTAACAATTATATGAGCTAGAAACCATAGAACTTATAATCTCTCCCTTTTTAAATTTGTGACAAACACACTCCATACAAACATAAGCATTATACACATAAAGAATCATGCACCAGTTATCAATCAATGCCACTAACAATCAATTCCACCAACAATACTCCCCCTTACTTAACTCCCCTTCACCAAAATAGAATCATTCACAATCAACTCATCCAAAATCCACATCCATATACAATCCACATGCCATATACTAATATACCACAATCACCATATATGAAGCATGCCAAAATTCTTTCCCCTTTTGTCACAAAATGACAAAGGAAGGAATCAATAAATAGAAGTGGAATTATATACAGAAGGAAAAACAAGAAGAGTATTAAGGAATAAATGATCAAGATAGTCAACATAGTAAATCAATAAGCAAGCCAAATTCAAATATAAGTAATTAAGTTCAACCAAGTACTACCAATTTAAGTCAAGTATAGCCTCACAAGATGTAACGCCCTGAAAATCGGGGGTCGAGCAGAAGCTCAGCTCTCAAGTTCTTACGCATCACTTATGCAACATAGATAATGATGATTGAATGTTGTCCATATTAATGCATTAAACATGAGAGGCATTAGACCAAAACAACATATCATACTCCAGAGACAGTTTAATTTCGCAAGTGGAAGATTGCGATAGATATATAAAATGTATAAATTGTTGTAAGTCTCTGGAGTGTGAACATGATATCATGTTAAATATATACATGCATACTTCAAAAATGAATAAGATAAATATACATGGGTGTTCCAAAGGTGCAAACTAACAATTGTAATGGCATCTAATCAGCATCCCTGTAATCCCGTCTATCAGAACAAGGCCTACAAAGACCTGCCTGATAACTGCATATAGGAGAAACCCTCATCATCATAAAAGTCTAACTCCGCTTCGCAAGCATTGCCATCATATGAAACTAAAATAGGGACTGGTAGTTGTTGCAAACACCGTCCCATAATGTGGGAGTAAGTGATCAACTTAGTGGAACTACACAGCAAAGGTTAACATGTTATCAATTCAATCAAGAAGTAATGATAAAGCAGTACAATCAAAGATGTCCTAATTACTCTTGTTAATGCAAGAATGATATGAGGAAATGATGCATGCCCTCACCACAAACTCCCTCTTACGGCATCATCTAACGATCGGGACATGAATCACTACCACTGTGCTCTACACCAACGCCAACGGCACATGCAGTGTGATGTTATGAACATGATTACCAAGTTCTTATTAGTCCTTTTCATACAGTAGGATTAGGAAGCTAAGGTACCTCCCTTATATCAATAACCAAACAATGATCCATTCTAGGGTCGTCAGTCTAAGTAAATCTCATATGATATTACTATTCTAGGTCACTGTAAAGGGCTCGTCACCAATCAATACAGGCCTGGTATACCTTAGTTACTACAAAAGGCTCGTCGCTTGCCTGCAGTGTCAAGGTATGCTCGAGGTCACTACAGAGGGCTCGTCACTAATCAATGTAGGCCGACAGCATGAATATAGTGTCCCACACTACCATAATCGACTCACGAGTCTAAGTTGCTCACTGGTCACTACGGGGAGGCTCGTCGCCCCAGCGTAGGCCGACAGCTTGACCATGGTGTCCCATACCACCATGTCCGGCTCATGAGTCTTAGGAGATCGAGGTACCAAGGTTAACGGGATTTTACCAGTAAGTTTGGTACCTTAGATTCAAATAGTAGCGTCCAAATATGGTGAACATACATCGATCAATCGGGTTAATTGACGAGCTCGACTAAGACAAGCGCACGTTGAGTTGATCGACATGGAATGCATAAGCACTCTGTGTGGCCTAACCACTGTCGAACATCCCAAGTACATCTCGGATTCGTCGAACACATCCTGTGTGACGTAAATAATTCTAACTACCAGTTCGAGAACAATTTTCGATTACCTAGACAGCAATAAAGTCTCAATCACGTACAAGCTCAATAATAGACAATTGATTCAAATCCTACATTCATATGAACATGTTATGAAATATAACTTAAACATGAATACAGTACATGGAGGAAATCATATACACAGTTAACATGAATAAATAGGCTAAATAGTTCATAGAGGAAATCATACACACAAGAAAGGTAATTGAGATTCATATCTCAACAACCTTACAAATCACACTTTACTAAATACTAACTCATTCAGGCATTTTTACAAACACTTAGACTACACTATTCAACATACATCACGTATGTCGACCATATTGCATATTAGGGCAAAATCCTTTAGCTAAGGAGTTGTCGCATGCCTAACAATCATGTAATAACGATAATTAAACATGGCAATCATAACATTAAATTCCTTTTGCATAAAAACATTCTAAAAAATACATGAAATACTCTATTTACAACATAGGTTATACATATACGTAAAATAAAACAGATAGCGATTTAGCATGTGTAATAGCATCCACGTCAGTAATAAATCATTATCTAATATTGAAAGTCTTGAAAACCATAACCTAAATGTATATAGTCCTCACCTTAAACCGAAAAACACGTAACGGATATGATTTAGATGATAAGTCTTCATCAACGGTGGATTGTCAACCTAGAACATGAAATAGGTTACCTACATCATCACTTAAACTATACTAAGCCTTAAAATATGTTAGGGTTAGGATTTCTTACCCAAGAATGGAGTCAGAACACCGAAATAGCAACACAGATAGGTGGATTAGTGTAAGACCCGTATCTTAGTCCGTACCATTCCATAGACTTCCGCGGTCTTACCGGTCAAATTCTGACAACCTTCGACCCTTAACCGATAGTCACGCGTGACCCTGATTCATACGCCATCAACCCGAGTCGACTCAACCCGAGTTCTGTACCATAGCGACTGCGCCGTCATTGCGGTTCCGATGCCGCGACTTGCACGCCGAGGTGATACCCTGGTCGAGAGTTGTATACTGACGTTCGGTGCAAGGAAACACCGCGCATTGCGAAACCCAAGGAAATCTCTACGATGTGTCACATCAATCCCATTAATCCCATCAATCAATCAATCCATCAATCCATCACATGTCAAGTACACATCACTTTCACCTTCTCCCAAGCAAGCCACAAAAGTCTTCCATGCCCATACCTTTCTTACACAAATGCCTCAAAAGTCTTCCAATGTCATACCTCTCTTACACAAAAGGCCACAAAAGTTAAGGATTTCTTACACACCCATCATTCACCACATCCATCCATCATCCATCTCTCTCTACAACACTCTCTCTCTTTCTCATTTCTCATCTCATTCTCTCCAAGCAAGAAACCCCTCCTACGTATGAGCCTCTCCCTCTCTTCCTAAACTCCAAGTGTGGCCCACCTCTTCATCCCAAGATCTCTCATCTCAACCCTCCATTCCTCATCTCATCCATTGAAGTTGAAGCTAAGGAGCTAAAGGACCCATAGGAGCAAGAAGATCGAACGGTGGGTGCCTGTATAGGGTAGTTTTCTTATTTTTATGATGGGCCAAGTGAGGCCCACCGATCAATGGTGTGGATCTCATTTAGGACCCTAAGATGTGGCCGATGGCCCACTAGGATCATCATGATCATTCCATGATGGGGCCATTCTCCATGGACTCCATCATGATGTTTATTTTCTTTTGAAAGGTCATCTAAACCGTCCATATTGGTGGGGAAAGGATCCCCACCGTTGATTTTAAATTTTGATGGTCCCATGTGTTAAAGGACCCACTTGATTGTATGATTCATTGCAAGGGAGGGCCCTTAGTATTGGGGTCCCTCCATCACAAGCGTGTCCCACCCTCTATCTCTCTCTCTCTACTTATTTTCTTCTTTTTTTTATTATATCGTGTGGCCCCCTTGAATGGACCCCACCATGAAGTATATATTTTATCCAAGCTACCTTCAAGTGGGGCCCACTTTATAAGAGTTATATTCACACCACCCATCATTTGGTGAGCCACGTGTGTAAACCACCTGAAATATGCAGCAGTCCAGCGTCCCTGGACGCTGGACGTTGAAAGGAAAAAAAACAAATATCAGCCTTGATTCAAGGCTATTTGGGTGGGCTACTCATGTAGGCCCCACCATGATGCATGTTGTTAATCCACACCGTTCATTCTATTCTCTGGGTCATTTTAACCATTGAGTCAAAGGATGAAGTCTAACTAGGCATCTGGTGGGCCATAGCATAGGAACTACGATGCTTACCGTTGAAAGATCACCCTTTTACTTCTAATCACCAAAATATATGCAATATTGGGCTTATTAGCCTTATACTAAGCCACGGGACTCAACGGTTGGGACGGATTCGCCTGGTGCGGGCCCTACGCGTGAAAAACCTCAAAAAAAAATATTTTTTTAAGAAACAAAAAAAAAATAAACTAAGCAGCGTTAGCTGCTGCTGACGCTGGACGGTCCCACGTCCTAGATGCTGGACGTCCAGGACGTCCGCAGGCAGAGACCCACGACTCCACTTGTGGGCCCCACCATGATGTATATTCGTCATCCAACCCGTTCATATGGTGGGCCACCCCCTGAGGTGGGCCCCCTCCAAAAATGAGCTTCATCCAACACTCAGGTGGCCCACTCTGCAGGAAACAATGAGATTATATTTCTGCCATTAGAACCCTTTCATGGGCCACGGAAGCTTCGGATTAAGATGGAATTTGTGTCTTCCCTTCACTAGGTTTTGTGTGATCTTGTCCACAGGTTGGATGGCAATAAACATTCGGTGGAACCCATGTGTGGGGCCCAATCTTGATGTGCGTGACATGACCATCTAGGCCACGGTCTGGACGTCTCTTATTATATATATATATATATATAAAATAAGAGACGTCCAGACCGTGGCCTAGACGGTCATGTCACGCACATCAAGATTGGGCCCCACACATGGGTTATATATATATATATATATATATATATATATATATATATATATATATATATATATATATATATATATATATATATATATATTATTGCTTTGGTGGTGGGCCCTACGTAGGACCCACCTCTGTTTTGTCAGAGAAGAAAAAAAAGAAAAGAAAAGAAAAGAAAAGAAAAATAAAAAAAGCTAGGGGCCACGTGCCCTCACTCTCTCTCTATATCTCTCTCTCATTGTCTCTCCCTGTTCTTTACCAAGTAATGCAGGCCCACATGATGTACGTGGTTCACGCCAGCCGTCCATCCATTTTGGTGATAGCCCATGCACGACGTATGTGTTTTCCACAATGATGTATGTGTTTTAAGTTCACTGTCCAAGCGGACGATGGTACCCACCTTGACGTTGTTTTGCCTCCACCATCCAACGGACGGTGGAGCCCTCTGTGATGCATGTGTTGTCCGCACTGGCCAGCGACAGTGGGACCCACCACGATGCATGTGATACATCCAGACCGTCCATCCACTTGGTAAGATCATTTTAAGGCATGAGTGAAGATTGGGTGGGCCACCTATGTATGGGTTAGGCCCATTTGATTTGAAAAAGGCCTATGGATTTATGCCCATTTGATTTATATAAAGGCCTACAGGATTAGGCCCATTTGGTGTGTACAAGGCTCATGAGATTAGGCCCATTTAATTGTAAAAGGCTTATGGGTTTAGGCCCATTTAAATCACATAGGGCCCATGTGATTAGGCCCATTTTGACATACTCTGAGGCCCATGGATTGTGACCCATTGCAATGTACCTAAGGCCCATTGGTGAAGCCCAGTAATGTAGCCCATTTGATGTAATAAAGACCCACTAGGATGTACCTACGGTCCATTACAATGTGTGAACCCAACATGGTTTGGGTAATGATGTTTACTGTGGGCTATGGATTGGGAGTGATGGTGGTTTGACGTCCACATTGCAAGTTTAATGTTGGTTAAATGTCCGCATTACGACTCTCCTTAGGGCTCAGTAATAGGCCCGTACTTATTATGTATAGGCCGTCCAGGCCCATCTGCATTGTAAGGATAGTTCATCTCATTATAACATGTTTAGTATAGTTCCATGACTCATGATCATACGCATCATATGTATGTTTGACATGAGAATTGACTGATCATAGCATATGCCTTCGGGCAGGTTGTTTACGGGCTCCCGGTTAGGCGGTGTCACCCTACATGAGCGCACGATATGTGCAGGGTTTGTTGCATGACTGGATAGCGTGATTGATGCATTTTGCATTTGTGTGACATGGTTATTGTACGCCCTAGCGACATCGGGGCCGTAGCCTCCACAGGCGTATCGTGGTTGGCAGGATTGGATACCGAAAATCTTATTCTACATGGGGTGCTATAGATATCTCTGGATGAAAGTTCCTAAACCCTTATGGTACCAAGAGGTTGCTCCAACATCTAGACCGAGTGGATAGATGAGTGTTGAGGGCCGATTACCAGACGGTTGCGATCTCCACTGTCTCGTGGTCGGTTGGAAGGGGATGCGGCCTTACCCACCCGAGAGTAGGGGGCAATACTAGGCTGAGTTTGACCAGCTCGAGGAATAGGTCTACTATCGATGAGTCGCGCCCGATATTGGTAGACGGATAGTGAGGTCTCTTCCACTTACCTTATTGTGCGCGATGTGGCGGCAATCTGGTTTAGAGTGTACTAGACCCCGGTGATATCCCATATTTGAGTTGTGTTGATGTGTGGACATAGATGAGAATCTTTATGCTTGAGTTGTATTACACATCGCATGGCCTTGGGATGGTCGATACCATTCATGCCTTGCATTGCATAGCCTTAGTACGGCTCATGATATTATGGATCCATCTGCATATTCTGCATTACTCTGACATTGCATGTTCATATCACTACCTTGCACATACACTTTCATCACCCTCTAAGCTTTCTATAAGCTTATGCACGACCATTACGTGCAGGTGATGTTGGCTCGCAGCAGCGCTGAGGCAGGAGCACGTTGCAGATCGTTTTGGAATTTTTGTTCTTTACCATTCTATTTCCCTTTATGCTCATTGTACTTGTAAAGTTTTTTATCATAGTGGAAATGTAATGGAGTTCTTGGTTGTTGTTTGTGGGTCATGCCTTTGATTATGCTTATTACGAATCAAACTGACATTGAAAATCCTCCTCGTAGCATCCCAGGATCGGAACCTGGCCAACGGGCGCTAGGAGCCAAAATGGGGTTCTACGGAGGCTGTCGACGCCGGATTCGGTGATCGAGAATTTTATGAGCCCAGTTTTCGAGTTTGGGGAGTGACAGAAGTTGGTATCAGAGCATAACTTAGGAATAACCGAGAATAACATTACATATCTGCTACGAGTGTAGAATGGCTAAGTTCCGAAGTTCGGATAGCTTAGCGACCTTCCGTTACAGACCCTTAACGTGCGTGCCTTCGAGAGTTTTGAAGTTGATAGGAGCCTTCACTCTTTCCTGTAGGACATGGCGCGTGGGAGAGTTACCCGATCGACTCCCGCACCACCACCTGAGGATCCCGCTCCACCACCTGCGGCTCCCGCATTACCACCTACGATGCCTGTTCATGAGTATCATGCTCCTCCACTAGATATTCCTACTTCCCATCCTAAGTATCCTGCTCCTCCACCAGAGACTGGTGCGGAGCCGAACGTATCCATGAGTGCCTCTCAGTTGTAGCAGATGTTACAGGCTGTGACAGCTGCACTCTATGGGCTGGGCAGGCAGCCAGTTGTTTCGCCAGCACAGGCAGAGCAGGATCGTGCTAGTGCTCTCCTTCGTGAGTTTCGACGAATCGATCCACCGAGTTTCCAGGGTGAGCCAGACCCGACGGCAGCTGAGAGATGGCGCGCCAATGTAGAGAAGGTGTTCGAGACGATGGGATGTACGACTGAGCGGCGAGTTCGATTAGCCGTATTTCTTCTCCATGGTGAGGCTGAGCACTGGTGGGCATCAGTTTCCCGAGCAGCAGGCGCCGACTTTGTATGGACGTGGGAGGATTTTGTGGATCGATTTGACCGACAGTACTTCCCTGATCACGTCCAACGACAGCGAGCGTTGGAGTTCGAGGCCCTGGTGCAGGGCGATATGACCGTGGCCCAGTACGCGGCTCCCTTTGTAGCACTGTCCAGATTTGCCCCTTACCTTGTTGATGACGAGGAGCGGAGAGCTCGTCGCTTTGAGGACGGCCTGTGTTACGGTCTTCGCAGCCGTGTTATTGGCCATGAGCTTCCGACCTTTGAGGAGGTGGTATGGAAGGCCCAGATCTTCGAGACAAAGTGGGCCGGTTCTCAGTCTGATCGCGGTCAGAGGAGAGACCGGAAGAGGCAGACTCCTTCCAGTGATTCCCAGCAGCATTGACCACAGCAGCAGAGGCGTACAGGTCGTCCAACCTTCCGAGCACCAGCAGCACCAGCAGCACCTCCAGCACCACCTCCGAGACAGTTCACTGGCACTTTTTTTAGGTACGGTGTGACGGGACACCGTTCATGGGAGTGTCCCAGCCCCCAGCAGCAGCCGAGAGGTCCACTGCAGCAGAGGGCTCCACAACAGCCTCCACCGCAGTAGCAGAGACCCCCACAGCAGCAGCGACAGCAGCCCCCACCACCGAGGCCACCTCAGCATCAGCATCAGCCTCAGAGGCCACAGTAGCAGAGACAACAATTTTGACCACCTCAGCGACCCCAGTAGCAGCAGCAGCACGCTCAGAGGGGACAGGCACCTCCCCAGCTAGCTCAGGATAGGTTCTATGCAGCTCAGCAGGACCCGCAGTCTTCTGGAGGAGTCGTTAAGGGTATACTTTCAGTTTCTGCATGCATTGCACGTGTACTGTTTGATTCCGGTGCATCGCATTCTTTTGTGGTCGAGAGCTTCTGTCGATCGACTGGCTTACCGTTGGAGTCTTCTAGTGAAAGCCTATCAGTAGCGACTCCCTTGGGGAGGACTGCAGTGTTGGGCCGATTTTGCTCGTCTTGCCCAGTTCTAGTTGGGGATACCTTTCTACCTGCCGATCTGTTTGCATTGCCGATGTCTGAGTTCGACGTCATCCTGGGCATGGATTGGCTCACCGAGTACTATGCTATATTGGACTGCGCAGCGAGGACAGTCACGTTTTGTATACCCAGCGTGCCGCAGTTCCAGTTCGTTGCAGAGCCCAGAGGAGAACGACTGTCTTGTTAATGTCATGTGCTGTAGAGGAGCCTATTGCCGCTAATATCGACCATTTGCCTGTGGTTTGCGATTTTTCCGATGTGTTCCAGGAAATTCTGAGATTACCGCCTCGTCGACTCACTGAGTTTCAGATTGATCTTGTGCCCGGTACCGCGCCTATTTCGAAGGCCCCGTATCGCATGGCACCGTTGGAATTACGGGAACTGCAGAAGCATTTGGACGAGTTGCGAGAGTTGGGTTTTATTCGTTTGAGCAGTTCGCCGTGGGGAGCGCCAGTAGTCTTCATAAAGAAGAAGGATGGCTCGTTGAGGCTCTGCGTTGACTACCGCGAGCTCAATAAAGTCACGATCAAGAACAAGTACCCGCTCCTGAGGATTGATGATTTGTTTGACCAGCTGTAGGGTGTATAGTTCTTTTCGAAGATCGACCTGCGTTCCGGTTATCATCAGATTCGGGTCCGAGATGAAGATATTCCGAAGACAGCATTCAGGACGCGTTACAGTCATTTTGAGTTTCAGGTCATGTCCTTCGGATTGACCAATGCACCCGTAGTCTTCATGCAGCTGATGAACGAGGTCTTTCGCACTTATCTCGATCAGTTTTTTGTAGTCTTCATCGACGACATCCTGAGTATGAGCAGCATTTGGAGATCACTTTGCAGACCCTCTGCGCACACCAGCTGTATGCGAAGCTGGAGAAGTGCGAGTTCTGACAAGAGGAGGTGAGGTTCCGTGTCGCAGTGGACCCCTCGAAGGTCGAGGTAGTGCGTTAGTGGGGCAGCCCACGACTGTGACAGAGATCCATAGTTTTCTTGGTTGGCGGGCTATTACCGGCGTTTTATTGAGGGCTTCTCTCGTATTGCAGCCCCACTGACCAGGTTGACTCGGAAGGGTATAGAGTTTATTTGGAGTGACGCCTGCGAGTGAGCATTTACGGAGTTAAAAGACCGTCTGACTTCCGCTCCTGTCCTCACTCTTCCCTCTGGGAGTGACGGTTTTATTATATTTACTGATGCCTCGCATATTGGGTTGGGTGTTGTCCTGATGCAGCACGGGAGACCAGTGGCCTTTGCGTCTCATCAGCTCAAGGTCCATGAGCTGAACTATCCTACACATGATCTGGAGCTGGCTGCAGTTGTCTTTGCACTGAAGGTGTGGAGGCACTATCTTTATAGGGTTAGGTTTGAGCTCTTCTCTGACACAAGAGCTTGAAGTACCTCTTCTCGCAGTCTGAGTTGAATATGAGACAGAGGCGCTGGATGGAGCTCCTAAAAGACTATGATTTCGATCTCCAGTACCACCCGGGCAAGGCGAACGTGGTGGCGGATGCCCTCAGCCGTCAGCCACGAGGCCTAGTGGAGCATATGATGATTCAGGAGTGGCGGATGCTTGAGGATATTGCAGCGTATGATTTTGAGTTCGGCCTGCAGTCTTCCATCATACAGTTATCGAGCTTGTCGATTCAACCCTCTCTTGTCGCTAGGGTGATCGAGGCTCAGCAGGCTGATGAGTCGTTGCAGAGTTATATGGTTGAGGCGGCATCTGAGAGTCAAGCTGATTGGCAGATTGGTACAGACGGTGGACTTCGCTTCAGAGGCCGATTATGTGTCCCGGATGTTCCAGAGTTGCGCAGAGATCTTATGACCGAGGCACATCGATCACGATTTTCTATCCACCCGGGCTCGACGAAGATGAACCGTGATATGAGGCGATAATATTTTTGGCGGGGATGAAGCGCCAGGTCACCAGTTTTGTGGCCAAGTGTGACACGTGCCAGCGTGTCAAGGCCGATCATCAGAGACTTCCTGGTCTATTTCAGCCGTTGAGTATCCCGATGTGGAAGTGGGAGCACGTGTCTACTAATTTCATTATGGGTTTGTCGAGGCTCAGCGTGGTCATGACGCCATTTGATTTGTTATAGATCGTCTGACGAAGTCGGCACATTTCCTTGCGATGCGTGCAACTTGGTCTATGGACCGACTTGTGAGGTTATTTATTGAGGAGATTGTGAGACTGCATGGCGTTCTAATCTCGATCATTTCTGACCGAGACTCGAGGTTCACTTCTCAGTTTTGGGGGAGCTTCTAGCGTGCGATGGGGACTGATTTGCAGCTCAGCACCACATACCATCGGCAGACCGATGGCCAGACCAAGAGGGTCAACCAGATCCTTGAGGATATGCTTCGGGCTTGCACGATTGATTTCAGGGGTAGCTGGGATGAACATCTGCAATTGGCTGAGTTCGCGTACAATAACAGCTATCAAGCGACCATCGGCATGGTTCCTTTTGAAGCACTATATGGCAGACCAAGCAAATCACCGAGTTATTGGACCGAGGTTGGAGAGCGTCGTCTCCTAGGTCCCGAGCTTGTGCAGGAGACGTCAGAGGCTATTGACATCATCAGGTAGAGGATGCGCACAGCTCAGAGTCGACAGAAGAGTTTTGCTGATAGTCAGCGTCGTCCCTTGGAGTTTGATGTAGGGGACCATATGTATCTCAAGGTCTCTCCCATGAAGGGCGTAGTTCGATTTGGAGCAAAGGGCAAGCTTGCCCCGAGATTCATAAGACCTTTTGAGATCACTGGGCGCATTGGCGCCTTGGCCTATCGGCTTGCCTTGCCATCTCAGTTGTCTGGCATCCACAATGTCTTCCATGTCTCTATGTTGAGGAAGTGTGGGTCAGACATAGTTCCCGTCATTGATTGGCAGCCGCTGGATATTCGTGAGGATGCTTCTTACATTAAGCAGCCAGTCCGTATCCTTGATCGGAAGGAGCAGGTCCTCAGAACTAAGGTCATTTCGTTGGTGAAGGTGCGGTGGGGTCACCATTCTGTAGAGGAGGCTTCTTGGGAGCGTGAGGCCGAGATTCGAGAGCGTTATCCTCATCTCTTTGATGCTTGATCATGTGATGTATTTTGTATGTTGTATATGATTCTATATGATGACGTTATGTCTCTTCTTCCTCATGAGTTATGCTTAGTTGCGTTGATTGTGTAAATTTTGAGGATGAAATTTTTATAAGGAGGGGAGAGCTGTAAGACCCATATCTTAGTCTGTACCATTCCATAGACTTCCGCAGTCTTACCGGTCGAATTTCGACAACCTTCGGCCCTTAACCGATAGTCACGCGCGACCCTGATTCATACGCCATCAACTCGAGTCGACTCAACCCGAGTTCTGTACCATAGCGACCGCGCCGTCGCTGCGGTTCCGATGCCGCGACTCTCGCGTCAAGGCGATACCGTGGTCGAGAGTTGTAGACCGACGTTCAGTGCGAGGAAACGCCGCGCGTTGCGAAACCCAAGGGAATCTCTATGATGTGTCACATCAATCCCATCAATCCCATCAATTAATCAATCCATCAATCCATCACATGTCAAGTACACATCACTTTCACCTTCTCCCAAGCAAGCCATAAAAGTCTTCCATGCCCATACCTTTCTTACACAAATGCCTTAAAAGTCTTCCAATGCCATACCTCTCTTACAAAAAAGGCCACAAAAGTCAAGGATTTCTTACACACCCATCATTCACCACATCCATCCATCATCCATCTCTCTCTACAACACTCTCTCTCTTTCTCATTTCTCATCTCATTCTCTCCAAGCAAGAAACCCCTCCTACGTATGAGCCTCTCCCTCTCTTCCTAAACTCCAAGTGTGGCCCACCTCTTCATCCCAAGATCTCTCATCTCAACCCTCCATTCCTCATCTCATCCATTGAAGTTGAAGCTAAGGAGCTAAAGGACCCATAGGAGCAAGAAGATCGGACGGTGGGTGCCTCTATAGGGTAATTTTCTTATTTTTATGATGGCCAAGTGAGGCCCACCGATCAATGGTGTGGATCTCATTTGGGACCCTAAGATGTGGCCGATGGCCCACTAGGATCATCATGATCATTTCATGATGGGGCCATTCTCCATGGACTCCATCATGATGTTTATTTTCTTTTGAAAGGTCATCTAAACCGTCCATATTGGTGGGGAAAGGATCCCCACCGTTGATTTTAAATTTTGATGGTCCCATGTGTTAAAGGACCCACTTGATTGTATGATTCATTGCAAGGGAGGGCCCATAGTATCGGGGTCCCTCCATCACAAGCGTGTCCCACCCTCTATCTCTCTCTCTCTCTACTTATTTTCTTCTTTTTTTTATTATATTGTGTGGCCCCCTTGAATGGACCCCACCATGAAGTATATATTTTATCCAAGCTACTTTCAAGTGGGGCCCACTTTATAAGAGTTATATTCACACCACCCATCATTTGGTGAGCCACGTGAGCAAACCAGCTGAAATATGTAGCAGTCCAGCGTCCCTGGACGCTGGACGTTGAAAGGAAAAATAAATAAATATCAGCCTTGATTCAAGGCTATTTGGGTGGGCTGCTCATGCAGGCCCCACCATGATGCATGTTGTTAATCCACACCGTTCATTCTATTCTCCGGGTCATTTTAACCGTTGAGTCAAAGGATGAAGTCTAACTAGGCATCTGGTGGGACATAGCATAGGAACTACGATGGTTACCGTTGAAAGATCACCCTTTTGCTTCTAATCACCAAAATATATGCAATATTGGGCTTGTTGGCCTTGTACTAAGCCACGGGACTCAACGGTTGGGACGGATTCGCCTGGTGCGGGCCCTACGCGTGAAAAACCTAAAAAAAAAATGTTTTTTTTAAGAAACAAAAGAAAAATAAACTAAGCAGCGTTAGCTATTGCTGACGCTGGACGGTCCCACGTCCTGGACACTGGACGTCCAAGACGTCCGCAGGCAGAGACCCATGGCTCCACTTGTGGGCCCTACCATGATGTATATTCGTCATCCAACCCGTTCATATGGTGGGCCACCTCCTAAGGTGGCCCCCTCCAAAAATGAGCTTCATCCAACACTCAGGAGGCCCACTCTGCAGGAAACAGTGGGATTATATTTTTGCCATTAGAACCCTTTCATGGGCCACGGAAGCTTCGGATTAAGATGAAATTTGTGTCTTCCCTTCACTAGGGTCTGTGTGATCTTATCCACAGGTTGGACGACAATAAACATTCGGTGGAACCCGTGTGTGGGGCCCAATCTTGATGTGCGTGACATGACCGTCCAGGCCACGGCCTGGACGTCTCTTATATTATATATATATATATATATATATATATATATATATATATATATATATATTATATTACTTTGGTGGTGGGCCCTACGTAGGACCCACCTCTGTTTTGTCAGAGAAGAAAAAAAAAAGAAAAGAAAAGAAAAACAAAAAAAAGCTAAGGGCCACGTTCCCTCACTCCCTCTATATCTCTCTCTCTCTATATATATATCTCTCTCTCATTCTCTCTCCATGTTCTTTACCAAGAAATGCAGGCCCACATGATGTACGTGGTTCACGCCAGTCGTCCATCCATTTTTGTGATAGCCCATGCACGACGTATGTGTTTTCCACAATGATGTATGTGTTTTAAGTCCACCGTCCAGGCGAATGATGGTACCCACCTTGACGTTGTTTTGCCTCCACCATCCAGTGGATGGTGGAGCCCTCTGTGATGCATGTGTTGTCCGCACTGTCCAGCGACAGTGGGACCCGCCATGATGCATGTGATGCATCCAGACCGTCCATCCACTTGGTAAGATCATTTTAAGGCATGAGTGAAGATTGGGTGGGTCACCTATGTATGGGTTAGGCCTATTTGATTTGAAAAAGGCCTATGGATTTAGGTCCATTTAATTTATATAAAGGCCTACAGGATTAGGCTCATTTGGTATGTACAAGGCTCATGAGATTAGGTCCATTTAATTGTAAAAGGCTTATGGGTTTAGGCCCATTTAAAGCACATAGGGCCCATGTGATTAAGCCCATTTTGACATACTTTGAGGCCCATGGATTGTGACCTATTGCAATGTACCTAAGGCCCATTAGTGAAGCCCAGTAATGCGGCCCATTTGATAAATGTAAGGCCCACTAATGTAGCCCATTTGATGTGATAAAGGCCCACTAGGATGTACCTACGGTTCATTACAATGTGTGAACCCAATATGGTTTGGGTAATGATGTTTACTACGGGCTATGGCTTGGGAGCGATGGTGGTTTGACGTCCACATTGCAAGTTTAATGTTAGTTAAATGTCCGCATTACGACTCTCCCTAGGGCTCAGTAATAGGCCCGTACTTATTGTGTATAGGCCATCCAGGCCCATCTGCATTGTAAGGATAGTTTATCTCATTATAACATGTTTAGTATAGTTCCATGACTCATGATCATACGCATCATATGTATGCTTGACATGAGAATTGACTGATCATAGTATATGCCTTCGGGCAAGTTGTTTATGGGCTCCCGGTTAGGTGGTGTCACCCTACATGAGCGCACGATATGTGCAGGGTTTGTTGCATGACTGGATAGCGTGATTCATGCATTTCGTATTTGTGTGACATGGTTATTGTATGCCCTACCGACATCGGGGCCGTAGCCTCCACAGGCGTATCGTGGTTGGCAGGATTGGATACCGAAAATCTTATTCTACATGGGGTGCTATAGATATCCCTGGGTGAAAGTTCTTAAACCCTTATGGTACCAAGAGGTTGCTCCAACATCTAGACTGAGTGGATAGATGAGCGTTGAGGGCCGATTACCAGACGGTTGCGCTCTCCATTGTCTCGTGGTCGGTTGGAAGGGGGTGCGGCCTTACCCGCCCGAGAGTAGGGGGCAATGCTAGGCTAAGTTTGACCAGCTCGAGGAATGGGTCCACTATCGACGAGTCGCGCCCGATATTGGAAGACGGATAGTGAGGTCTCTTCCACTTACCTTATTGCACGTAATGTGGCGGTAATCTGGTTTAGAGTGTACTAAACCCCGGTGATATCCCATATTTGAGCTGTATTGATGTGTGGACATAGATGAGAATCTGTATGCTTGAGTTGCATTGCACATCGCATGGCCTTGGGATGGCCGATACCATTCATGTCTTGCATTGCATAGCCTTGGTATGGCTTATGATATTATGGATCCATCTGCATATTCCGCATTACTCTGACATTGCATGTTCATATTACTACCTTGCGCACACACGTTCACCACCCTCTAAGCTTTCTATAAGCTTATGCATGACCGTTGTGTGCAGGTGACGTTGGCTCGCAGCAGCGCTGAGGCAGGAGCACGTTGGAGATCATTTTGGAGTTTTTGTTCTTTACCATTGTATTTCCCTTTATGCTCATTGTACTTGTAAAGTTTTTGATCATAGTGGAAATGTAATGGAGTTCTTGGTTGTTGTTTGTGGGTTATGCCTTTGGTTATGCTTATTACGAATCAAACTGACGTTGAAAATCCTCCTCGTAGCATCCCAGGATCGGAACCTGGTGAATGGGCGCTAGGAGCCGAGAATGGGGTTCTACGGAGGCTGTTGGCCCCGTATTCGATGATCAGGAATTTTGTGAGCCCGGTTTACGAGTTTGGGGCGTGACAATTAGACACGTAGTAAAGCTGGGAAGAATCCCAGGAAGAATCACCAACTTCTCTCTCTCTTTTTCTTCTCTTTCTTAGCTAGGGTTTTAGAATTCGTATGGAATATGTGAGAGAGGGTTTAAGGGCCTTATATAGGCCCAGAACTGATGGGAATGGCCCTAGGGCCAAGGTATACTTAGGTTATATCTAAATCGGGCTTATTCTAATCCAACAGAGCATTTCTGGAGGTCACTTTGCTAAATGTGGTCAGACTTAAGCACTTTAATATTGGATCTTGGTCAAGTTAAGTTTTCAGTCCGATTGAGTCTCCAGATCGACCATGGCGGACCAGTTTTAGTTCAACAGTCATCGAAACTCGATTAGGGTCACAAGCACATGGGCATGTGTGGGCCATCTTCCCTGATCCGAGGGTGAATTTGGGTCAAAAACCAACAGTCAGAATGCTTATAATCGGCGTGCAAGTGACACGACTCAGATTACTTAAATCCATATTTAATTTTATAAAAAACTTCACTTTCTCACACTCTTCACTTCGGACTCAAGGAAATGGTCTCAGGACATCATCTGAACTTGATTTTCGAGGTAATTGTCAACTCCAACTAGGCGGTCATAATTGTCTAAGTTCATCGCTATCGGACTTTCGACGTGCGGTCCAAGTCTGATACGAAGTTTCACGATGCTCCCAAGAGAAATTGGGTTTAGAGATTGATTTTAGGTTTCTAGGTAACATAGCATTTATGGTCCTACTTATTTTGGGTCTCGTAGGTCATATTTAAAATGGTTCAAGCTAATTGTACTTAGTATTCAATTTAGTACTTAACCAAATTCTACCCTAATTATGGAATAATACGGTCCTAGGGCCATTCTATGCCCCGTTTTGGACACTTTTAATTATTATATTATTTTAATTATTTTTCTAGTAGTTCATCATCAAGTTTACCTTGTCTCTACCAAATTTTATGAGATTTCGTGTTGTAAAAAAATTCTAAAAATTCCAAAAGCAGTAGCTATCCAACAAGTGATTTTCGAATAGTTGTCACAACGACCTACTTTAAACTATATTAAATATTTTATTATATTTTTCACATATTTTTATATAAAATTAGATTCATTTATCTTCAATATAATTTTTGAATCACCTAAATCAGAGTTATGACGAGGGAGATATGATTTTTTAAAGTTGGACAAAATGCGTAGAAAAATGCAGAAAACCGGCTGCCTAATTCGCTGTACAGACGAGGCATCGCCAAACCGGTGAGCCCCTCGTCAGTCACTAGGTAGTTGGGTGAGGGCTCGCCCTAGGGGTGATGTCCTCCACCCCCCCCCCCCCCCCCCCCCCCCCCTCCCCCACCCCTCAGGGATGCCGGAAACATGTGGGACCCACCCGGGGTCCCCCCGAATTGAGTAGTTTGGGCCTACGAGTCCGTCGAGGTATTTATTGGGTCTCATTTGCAAACAGGAATGAGTTTCGTGACGTACAATATATGATTTTTGGGTAGAAGAAGCTAATCCATCCACATAATCTATCTACATCATGAAATTCCAAAAAATAAATAATTGAAATCCTGTTTTATGCGTGTATGTACCATTTACACTAAGTTTTAGTTTAAGTATAGTTCTTCACCATTTAAGCTTTAGGATTTGTGTCTAATATGAAAGTACTTAGAGAAATTTGAAGAATGAGGTGGTGAAAGGTGAGATTTTCAAGGAAATGGATTGAAAAGTGATTTCTTTGGCTTTGAAATTGAGTTATGAGAAGTTACCAAGGTGTTATGGTTGACCCATTGCCTAAGGACGTCTAATTCCAGGTTGGCAAAAATCCAGGGTGTTACACAAGACAAAAGAAATTCAAGTATCGTTAAAGTTATTACAAATCAAGATTAGAAAATACTAATCAGATCCTGAAGAGGGAGCAAGAATATATGGATCAATCTGATGTAAATCCTTACTAATGCGCCTCATATATTTACGCATATAAGCAAATTGCAAATCCTGGGTTGCACAAATTTGAGCCACCTATTCTGTAACACCCTGAAAATCGGGGGTCGTGTATAAACTCAACTCCCGAGTTCCAGACCGTCACTTATGCAACAAAAATGGTTATGATTCAATGTTGTCTGATTTAAAGCATTCACATGAGTAAAAGTATACCAAAACTGCAATTCATACTTCAGATCCAGTGATAAAAGCAAGCGGAAGACTAAACAAGATATATATCACTGTATGGAAAAACAAAGTAATCTCAACTGTCTCCAAAGTATGACTACATCTCTGAGTCTCATATACATGTACATAACAAAAGAATAATGTTCAAAAAGAAAAGTCCCACTGATGTCCCCTCGATCCAGGTCACCTACGGGAAGCCGTCATGATACTGCATATACGAGAACTCATCCTGGTCCTCGTCATCATCTAGCTCCACCTCCTGGATCTCATCGTCACCTGCAACTACAACAGGGTCTGGTGGGTGTTGCAAACACCATCCCGTAACGTGGGAATGAGTGATCAACTCAGTGGAATCATAGAGCAAAGATTAGCATGTTCACAATTCAATCACGCGATAATAGTAAAGCAGTAAATCAGACAAGTCCTAAAACTGTTGTTAATGCAAGATGATATGACGTGATGTATGCCCTCACCGACGATCACCCTCATACGGCAACATCTTACGACCGCGGCATGCCACACTCCCTAGAGTGCTCCACATCTTCCAGGCACATGCAATGCTATGGTGATATGATTACCAAGTTGTTATTAGTCCATTCAAACAGCAGGATTGGGAAACTAAGGTACCTCCCTTGTATCAATCCCAACACGGATCCTGTCTAGGGTCGTCACTCCTAGTAATCTCATACGATGTACATTTCGTAGGTCACTGCAAGGGCTGCCAGGGCTGTTGCTCGCACTCGTTGCACCGCTCCCCCATCACCTTATCAATACAGGCCTACTGTACTCTACTGCACGGAAGGGTCGTCGCCTCCCGTGAACTCAGAATACGCTCGCGGTCACTACAAAGGGCTCGTCGCCTGATCAGTGTAGGCCGACAGCTAGAATATAGTGTCCCATACCACCATAATCTGCTCACGAGTCAAGGTGCTCATTGGTCACTACGGGGAGGTTTGTGGCCCCAGCGTAGGCCGACAGCTCGACCACGGTGTCCCATACCACCATGCCCGGCTCATGAGTCTTCGTGGATCAAGGTACCACGGTTAATAGGGTTTACAATGGTAAGTTCAGTACCCTAGGTTCAAGCAGTTATGTTACATACAAGGTGAACAAACATCGGCCAGTCGGGTTACTTGACGGGCTCGACTAGCGCGATCGCATATCGAATTGAACGACATGAAGTGCGTAAAACACTTCGCGTGGCCTAACCACTGCCGCCAACTCTCAACACGAATCACATTCATCGACGCGTCATTCGTGGCTATGACCAGTCAGCCACGAAATCGCTCGGTTACCGACTGCCTGGACTAAGTCAAGTCCCACACATCTATGGAATTACTATACAAGGTATTGGAATTGAAATACATCATGTGAGCATGTTAGCACATGTTATAACATTCAACTTAAGCAAATCTTCAAGGCATACTTCCCATGCATATTCAACTTAAGCAAATCCTCAAGCACATACATTCAATGCATGTAATGAAATCATGCATTTTATCAACATGTAGAAAATCATCTAGGTCAGCATAATAGTTGAAAAATCAATCACAAACTATCATATAACATCATTTAATTCAATACATACTAATACAAACATTTGTACAAACACATACACTACACACTTAAGTCTACATATGGTATGTCGACCCAAAGTGTGCAACTAGGCGAACCTCTTCGCCAAACTAATTATGCACGCATTCCTAACTTCCTAATGCGACAACAAACCATGTCAATCACATCAGCAAAATATGAATGCAAACAGTACTTCCTACAAATGACTAAAATGCCCTAAATCTCATATTCTTCGTTAGCTTACGAAACGGGAAACGGAGAGCATTTTGTACATGTCAAACGGCGATGCCGTCAAGAATCTACTATTAAACGACATTGAAAGCATTGGGAACCGTCAATCCAAGCGTCTAAAATCCTCACCTAGTGTCTTGTAGACTCGGGAATTGAAGCGGAGTGTATATGCTTCGTCTACGGCGAGTAAGGAGCCTAATACATAAGATCCATAAGCTACATCGCCATGGAAACAAGAAAAACTCAAATCACCAACTATTTAGGGTTTTTACTTACCTAGGATTGCGGTGGAATCGCCGGGAAAGCGGTAGAGGAGTGTCGCTTAAGCATGTGCAACACGTAGCACAAGTGGCGGGAAGAACTCTCCCACTCTCTCACAATCTCTCACTCTTTTTCTCTCTCCCAAGCTAGGGCTTCTCTCAAATTCGGATGGGAGAGAGGAGTGAGGGTTTCAACCCCTTTTATAGCCTAAAACATTCCCAAAATAGGCTTGGGAACAATGTTTACTTGGTGCCTAACCAAATCGGGGCCGTTTCGGTCCAAAAGGGCATTTCTGGAGGTCCCCAGGCCAAATGCGGTCGGACTTAAGCTCATGCATACTGGATCTAGCACACATCCAGTTTTCAGACCGGTTGGGTTCCCAGATCGCACGTGGCGGCCCAGTTTCAGTTTAACGGTCACCGCACCAAGATCAGGCCTATAAGTCTCGTGATATATAATAGATATTTTTCCTGATCCAAGGGTGTGATTTGGCTGTATTCTGACGGTCAGAATGCTTAATACTGATGCGTCAAATTTGTGTGCCAGATTTGAATTTGAAATTCCAACTATGTCCCTATTCACACTCTCTTCGGTCCGGGCTCAATGAAATAGCCTGTGATCATCGGTTTGACTTGATTTTTGGAATGAGTGTCAAGCCCAGCTAGACGGTCCTAACGGTCTAAGATAGGAGGTATCGGACTTTCAACGTGCGGTCTAGATCCAATACAAAGATTCAAAGTGGTCCAGAGAACAAACCGGCTTAGAGTTTGATCCGAGGCTTTAGAGCATTATAGCACCCTTAGTTCCACTCGCTTCGGGCCTTGTAGAACGTATTTAAAGTGATCAGGGACCATTTCCCAGCTATTCTAACGTTGCACTAGCTAACCTAGTCAAATTTTCCAAAGGAATGAATTCTACGCAAATTCGGGTCGAGTTGGTACTCGAGCCCAAGGATGGATTTTTCACGGGCGTTACAATCTACCCCCCTTAACAAATAATTTCGTCCTCGAAATTTTATACCTTTTTGTACTCCTCGAGAAGCTGTGGGTAGTTCTTTCTGATCTCGGCTTCTGTCTCCCAAGTAGCCTCCTCCTCAGTATGATGCGTCCATAGTACCTTCACAAGGGGAATCACCTTGCTACGCAGTACCTGCTCCTTCCGGTCTAAGATGCGTGTCGGTCGCAGGATATAAGTAACATCCTCTCCTAACTGCACCTGCTCCCATCTGATGATATGAGAAGGATCAGCAACGTACTCCTTCAGCATAGAAACATGAAATACGTTGTGGACGCTCGCGAGGGGCGTGGGTAAAGCCAATCGGTAAGCCACTGCTCCCACACGATCGAGGATCTGAAATGGACCAATGTATCGCGGTGCCAGCTTCCCCTTCTTTCCGAACCGAAGGACTCCCTTCATAGGGGAAACTCGCAAAAACACATGATCCCCGACTGTGAACTCTAGTGGTCTCCGTCTCGTATCGGCGTAGCTCTTCTGTCTGCTCTGCGCTGTAAGAAGCCGACGTCGAATAATATCAATCTTCTCTGACGTCGCCTGCACCAACTCTGGGCCAATCAAGCTGCGCTCACCGACCTCTAACCAGCAATGCGGTGCGCGACAAGGTCGCCCATACAGCGCCTCATAAGGTGCCATGCCGATACTCGCCTGGAAGCTATTGTTGTATGCAAACTCCGCATATGCAAGACAGTCATCCCAACTGTCCTTGAAGTCCAATGCGCAAGCTCGCAACATGTCCTCCAGGATCTGGTTCACTCGCTCTGTCTGTCCGTCCGTCTGTGGGTGGAAGGCAGTACTGAACTTCAACTTCACACCCATAGCCTCCTGAATGCGAGTCCAGAAAATAGAAGTGAACCGCGTGTCTCTGTCCGACACGATCTCCAACGGAACTCCATGCAGACGCACGATCTCTCTAATATACAATCTAGCCAGCTCGTCTGCAGAGTTCGTAACTCTGATCGGTAGGAAGTGCGCCGACTTCGTCAATCGGTCGACGATCACCCAAATAGAATCATGCCCCTTCCTCGTCTTCGGCAACCCAGAAATGAAGTCCATGGAAATGAAATCCCACTTCCACTCTGCAATCGGCATAGGCTGCAAAAGTCCAGGTGGTGGCGATGCTCTGCCTTCACCTGTTGACAAGTGAGACAACGGGACACGAACTCAGCAATGTGGGTCTTCATACCTTCCCACCAGTACGTCCTCTTCACGTCACGATACATCTTCGTGCTGCCAGGATGCATCGCGAGTCTAGTAGAATGCGCAGCCTCGAGAATCTCTCGTCTCAAGTCAGGGACATCAGGAACGCATAGGCGGCCACGGTAACGTAAACCCCCATCCATGCCAACTCGCCAGTCGGCGTCATCATCATCACTGGCCTGCTCTCGAAGCTCAGTAAGATGCGCGTCGTCCCTCTGCGCCTCGATGACACGGTCATCGATCGGGGATCGCACCTGAACATGTGCGATGAACTCAAATGGCTCCTCTACGGTGAGTTTCTGCTCAAAGTCTCGCAAAAACTCAACCATATCCCACTCGGCAACCATCAGCGGAGCCGCAAACTCTATCGCCTTCTTGCGGCTCAACGCATCAGCCACAAGGTTCGCCTTCCCAGGATGGTAAGAGACTTCAAACTTGAAGTCCTTCAGCGTCTCCATCCATCGCCGCTGCCTCATATTCAAGTCCCGCTGTGTGAATATGTACTTGAGGCTCTTGTGGTCGCAAAAGAGCTCGAACTCCTCTCCATAGAGGTAATGTCTCCAGAGTCTCAGTGCGAATATCACGGCTGCCAACTCCAGGTCGTGTGTAGGGTAATTCTCCTCGTGCTTCCTTAATTGTCTCGAGGCATACGAAATTACCCTGTCCCTCTGCATAAGGACACAACCCAAACCAACGCTAGACGCGTCAGTGTATATAGTGTATTTAACCCCTTGCTCTGGCAATACTAGCACAGGGGCGGACGTAAGTCTGTCCTTCAGCTCCTGAAAAGCTGACTCCGCCTTATCATTCCAGGCGAACTTCACGTCCTTC
This sequence comes from Magnolia kwangsiensis, assembly GCA_037074715.1. Taxonomy (NCBI): domain Eukaryota; kingdom Viridiplantae; phylum Streptophyta; class Magnoliopsida; order Magnoliales; family Magnoliaceae; genus Magnolia; species Magnolia kwangsiensis. The sequence continues at coordinate 77,658,431 of CM073577.1, read as the reverse complement.
CGTGTCAACTGAGATAAGGGTCTCGCGATCTTCGAGAAATCCTGAATGAAGCGCCGATAGTAGCCAGCGAGACCCAAGAAACTCCTCACCTCAGTGACAGAACCAGGCTGCTCCCAGTCCTGCACCGCAGCTACCTTAGACAGGTCAACTGCCATGCCATCCTTGGACACCACGTGTCCCAGAAACTTCACCTCCTGCTTCCAGAAGTCGCACTTCTTATACTGTGCGAACAACTGGTGCTGTCTGAGCGTATCAAGGACCAAACGCAAGTGCTCCTCATGCTCATCTCGACTCCTAGAGTATACCAAAATGTCGTCGATGAAGACAACGACGAATCGATAGAGGAAAGGCCGCAATACTCGGTTCATCAGATCCATGAACACGGCCGGTGCGTTCGTGAGACCGAACGACATCACGAGGAACTCGTAGTGACCAAAACTGGTCCTGAACGCTGTCTTCTGCACGTCCTCATCTCTGACGCGCAGCTGATGATATCCTGACTGAAGGTCAATCTTCGAGAAGTACTGCGCTCCTCTCAACTGATCAAACAAATCATCGATCCTGGGCAAAGGGTACTTGTTCTTCACGGTGAGTTGGTTCAGCCTGCGATAATCAATACACAATCGCAGCGAACCATCCTTCTTCTTCACGAACAAGACCGGTGCTCCCCAAGGAGATACGCTAGGCCGTATAAGGCCGAGCTCTAGTAGACCGTCAATCTGCGTCCTCAACTCCTCCATCTCACATGGTGCCATGCGATACGTCGGCAGTGAGACGGGTGTAGAACCAGGAATCAGATCGATAGTGAAATCGATCTCACGTCGGGGCGGCAAACCAGGGATCTTCCTGAATAGATCCCCGAACTCAGAAACAACTGGCGTCTGCTCAAGTACCTGGGCACCAGCGTCGCGCAACAGGGTGGCGTAGCTAAGAATGCGGAAAGGAAGATTTACCCGCACTGAAAATGTGAAAGGCGTGCCCTCAGGCTCGTACACCGTCACCACACGAGCCTCGCAGTCAATCTCGGCTCTCGCTGCAGTCAACCAGTCCATGCCAAGAATGACGTCGAGATATACGAGCGAGGGATCGACGACCAAATCAAGAGTCATCGTCCTGCCTCCCAGATCAAGTAAACAACCCTCACACATCTGGGTGACATCCGAATAATCTCCATGAGCTGCAAGGACTCGCACGCTATCCATAGTAATAGTCTGCAACCCAAGACGTCTGACTACGGCATGCGATATCAAAGAAATCGTGGAACCAGTGTCCACCATGACAAGAACGGGAGTACCTCCGATATGGCCCGTGACCTCGAAGGCTGAATGCTGGAAAGTCGGCGTCGTAGCTGCCTCAGCGGTCAGTGCATGAACTCGAGCCTGCTGTGGCCGGTTCGGCCGCTGTGTCAAGGGCCGTGGGGGCTGTCGAATCTGTGATACTGTGGGTCTGAAAGAGGACTGCGCAGGAGCTGACCGTATAGGCGGTGCTGATATCGCCTGTGGACGTACACGATCAATCTTCTGCGGCGGCGAGAACCCACTGTCCCGCATCCTCGCAAAGCAACTCGGCGCTAGGTGGCCCGTCCTCCCACAGTATGTGCATGATAGATCAGGGCGTCGAAACGGTCCTACTGGCGCCGTGGTCCTGGTAGGAGGATCAATGCGAGGCCTCTTGCCCGCGAAGGGCCTATCTGGCAACTCCGGTCGCGGCCTAGAAGTAGTCGGGCCTCGTGATCGCCCAAGTCGATCCACGTCCTGCTCTGCCCGCATGGACATGTGAACCAACTCCGCATAGGAGGAGAAACTGATGCAGCACATCTTCGACCGAATATCCGGTCGCAAGCCCTCCAAAAAGCGCCGTATGCGCATCTGCTCATCAGCTAAAATCGTCGGGACGTACCTGCCCAACTCTGTGAACCGATGCTCATACTCGGTGACCGTCATCGCTGCCTGCCTGAGACGGAGAAACTCATTCTCCCTCTCGTGTCTGTAGGTCTGAGGATAATACTTCTCATGGAAGCGAAACTCGAATGCTGCCCATGTCCATACGAAGTCTGCGGTAACAGTCCGCAATACACTATCCCACCACATACTGGCCTCTCTCTCAAACTGGAAGGTAGCCAGCTCTACCTGCTCTGCCTCAGTACAGTGCAACATGCGCAGAATCTTCGACACTCGGTCGAGCCAAAACTCAGCCTCCTCGGGTCTGTGAGAACCCGTGAAAGTAGGAGGCCGCAAGCGCTGAAATCGCTCCAGAAGGCCCCGTGTGTCGGCAGGGTTCCCCGCAGGGAAAGCAGGCTGCGCAGGAAGTGCTATGCCCTCATCCTGGGCGTAAGCATAGGCATCCTCAGCTGGATGCGCAGGTGGTGCAGGCGGAGTAGATGCAGTCACACCCCCACCCTGGGCTAAGGTCCCGACTATAGTAGTCAATAGCTGCTGCTGCTGTAGCATCATAGCCATCATCTGCTCGAATCTATCAGGTGGTGGAGCAGGCTGTGGCGGATGAGGTGCGGAAGTAGATGCGCGCTGTGGCTCTCTAACTGATGGTGTAAATGGCGGTGGTCCATCTGTAGGACCAGTAGCAGGCTGAGACGATCGAACAGTCTCAGGAATCGGGCCCACAGCAGGGTCCGGACGAGTGCCAGACTGAGAAGGAGCCTGATCCATCTGCTCTAACAATGAAAGCCGAACCGCGCTCCTCGTAGTCTTAGGTGGCATTCCCTATATTCAAAATAGGGCGCAACCTTGTCAGTCTCAATTGCACAAATACACCACAATCATTCACTAAAGAGTCAAAGGCATTCCATGCATTTCAATTAATCAAAATTGTCACAATACAAGGGATATATCCTTACAAGCATCATGACTAGAATGACATGGAAATTAAGACAGTCAAGCAACAGCGACAAAAGCAAAGCACTAGCCCTAATAGGCTTTACACACATGAAACAGAAAATAGTTAACTACTCATAACAACATCTAAGATCGCGTCGCTAGTCGGAGTCTGGCGACGGAGGAGGAGCACCCTTATCCTGTAAGCAACACAGGATTGCCTTCAAGGTGCGAGTCACCTTGCCAAATTTCTTCTTCGTAACGGCCTTGGCATCAGCGACCTCTGCTCGAAGTTCTTGGACTTCCCTTCGCAAAGCGGTCTGACTCTCCTCCATCCGAGCAATGCGATCGTCAATAGTAGTCTGCGCAGAAGGAGGAGGACTCTCATCAGTATCCTGAGCCTCCTCTTCTGCTTCTTCCTGAGTCTCTTCCTGAACTTCTGCACTAGGTTCTCCTTCGCTTTGATCTTCCTCTTCATCAAAGTCGTCCCCACTATCCCTTTCAAGTTGATTTTCACGATATTGCGACCCAATCTTCATCTTAACCATCGTCGACTCATCGATGGTGTGAATCGATACCGGCAACTCGGGTCCAAGTCTATAGGCAAACTCAAGCGCAATTCTGCAAATGAGTCGGCCAAAGGGAAGGGATTCGGATGTTCTTCTCGACCTGGCTATGAGAACTATCTGCCGTAAGATGAAAGTGGCCATACATACGTTCTCTCCCTGAGCCACCAGAAATAAGAAATCGACCATAAGACGTGTACATTCAATGCGGTTCGTCGACCTAGGATAAACATTGAACGTGCAGATGTGATGCAGCAGACGCAAATCCTCAGACATGTACGTCGCCTTGAGGCTATTATTAGGCTGCCATGGAACCAACTTACCGCACAGAAACCTGGTGCGGCGATCTCGTTCACGTCTAGTCCTCAAATTTTTCTCACTTGGATGTACATCACCTAGAGGCACGTTGAGAAGTCGCGCAACCAACTGGACGTCGATCGTAGCCATCCGATCTCTACCAAAAGGGATTTTAAACTGCAAGGGCTCCAAGGTAGGACTCTGGATGCTAGCATAGAAGGCACGAACAGTGCTCACATTAGCACGAGCGCGAGCTTCAAAGATCGGTCCCCAGTGCGCAGCTTCAATGCGTTCGAACAACAGATATTCGCCGAACAATCGCCCATCTACGTCCGCCTCAAATAACACTCTACGATCAGTGTATTCACCATGAGGCATCTCTGATAGGATGGTTCGTCCAAGGTGTGCATGGGGATCCAAATCCCGCTTCGTACGGCACTCCAGGACTGCAGCTGGACCTGCGGCGGCGCTTGAACTTGCGGCACCACCCCGCGGTCTTCTCAATCGAGCAGGGCGGCTCGGCCCAGCCTCGTCTGTTGCAGTTTTCCTCTTACCCATCAAAGACAGGATGGATGAGAGTGACAAAAGACCCAAAATAGCTTCCACGAAAGCCATGGAAAACGCCGAAAATGCGGAGAAATGGCTGCCCAATCTGACAAAAGGAAATCTAGGCGTCGTAGAGGGATGCTTCAAGCTTCCCAAGGCTGTAGTTTCAGGGAAAAATAAGAACAAAAAGATGGAATGGAGCTGCTCACGATTTCGACACTATTTGGGGGATTTTGGAGCTCCAAATGGGAAAATCTTCAAGGAAAGGGGCTGCCAACACCCAATAATCAATGGGTGGTGGTCGGTTTTGGCCAAGGAAGGGATTAGGAGGGGTTTGGGTCGCCGGGATTTGGAATGGAGCGCTGAAAATCGAAGATAGGGCATGCAAGGGGGCTGTTTGTGAAGGAGAGGGGTGTTTTAGGGGTTTTCGTGGGATGGGAGGTACATAGGGGTGATGGGGGGTGTATTTAAGTGGGTGCGCCCAAAGGGCAGCACCGTCCGAGGTGGCCGGCCGGCGATGCATCGCCCGGCCGGCGATGGCATCGCCGGCCAACCTCCAGGTTGGCCAGCGGGACCCCATGGGTCTGGTCCCCCATGGTCCCAGGGTCCCAAAAAGTCTAGTCCCACCCCTTAGTTCATAGTATTTTGGTCCCTATGGGCCCAAACATGTTTTTGGGGCTTTCCGGGTCCACATCGCAGTCCCGAATACCAAACCATATGATGCAGCATATGGATTTGGGGTAGAAGGATCCAGTACATCTTTCCAGCTCCTTAGTTGCTAAAGAAAGTGAAGTTAGAATGGCTTTATGGCCATTTTTTATGAAATTTTACTATTCACTGTAAAATTTGGTGAATGAACTAATTTGTGTTATTTTCACATTAGGTTTGATGCCTAACATGAAATGGATACAAAAGAACTGAAGGTTGAAGTGTTTAGAGAAGGAATTTTGAGAATTTTTGGCAAAACGGGATTTTTAAGCCCTGGCGATTGATTACTAGAGTCGTGGTCATTCCACGGCCCATGGATTCACTTTTGCGGTTTAAAACCGCTCATAGGACATCTCCACCCGACTTCCTACAGCTTAGAAGTGATTCGGGTCGCTTTACGCGACCCGAGATGCGTTACAGACTCGATCTTGCGATCGATCCTTATAGACTTCGCCTATCGGCGAATCTGTGATCCTAGAAGTGTTTCTAGACCCTTCTCGCACCCACCTAAGTCAAAGGAAGCGACAGCGTACGTCGCAAGACCATAACCCAGGCCCAGTATACTCTCATTCATGCTCTGATACCAACTTGTAACACCCTGAAAATCGGGGGTCGTGTATAAACTCAACTCCCGAGTTCCAGACCGTCACTTATGCAACAAAAATGGTTATGATTCAATGTTGTCTGATTTAAAGCATTCACATGAGTAAAAGTATACCAAAACTGCAATTCATACTTCAGATCCAGTGATAAAAGCAAGCGGAAGACTAAACAAGATATATATCACTGTATGGAAAAACAAAGTAATCTCAACTGTCTCCAAAGTATGACTACATCTCTGAGTCTCATATACATGTACATAACAAAAGAATAATGTTCAAAAAGAAAAGTCCCACTGATGTCCCCTCGATCCAGGTCACCTACGGGAAGCCGTCATGATACTGCATATACGAGAACTCATCCTGGTCCTCGTCATCATCTAGCTCCACCTCCTGGATCTCATCGTCACCTGCAACTACAACAGGGTCTGGTGGGTGTTGCAAACACCATCCCGTAATGTGGGAATGAGTGATCAACTCAGTGGAATCATAGAGCAAAGATTAGCATGTTCACAATTCAATCACGCGATAATAGTAAAGCAGTAAATCAGACAAGTCCTAAAACTGTTGTTAATGCAAGATGATATGACGTGATGTATGCCCTCACCGACGATCACCCTCATACGGCAACATCTTACGACCGCGGCATGCCACACTCCCTAGAGTGCTCCACATCTTCCAGGCACATGCAATGCTATGGTGATATGATTACCAAGTTGTTATTAGTCCATTCAAACAGCAGGATTGGGAAACTAAGGTACCTCCCTTGTATCAATCCCAACACGGATCCTGTCTAGGGTCGTCACTCCTAGTAATCTCATACGATGTACATTTCGTAGGTCACTGCAAGGGCTGCCAGGGCTGTTGCTCGCACTCGTTGCACCGCTCCCCCATCACCTTATCAATACAGGCCTACTGTACTCTACTGCACGGAAGGGTCGTCGCCTCCCGTGAACTCAGAATACGCTCGCGGTCACTACAAAGGGCTCGTCGCCTGATCAGTGTAGGCCGACAGCTAGAATATAGTGTCCCATACCACCATAATCTGCTCACGAGTCAAGGTGCTCATTGGTCACTACGGGGAGGTTTGTGGCCCCAGCGTAGGCCGACAGCTCGACCACGGTGTCCCATACCACCATGCCCGGCTCATGAGTCTTCGTGGATCAAGGTACCACGGTTAATAGGGTTTACAATGGTAAGTTCAGTACCCTAGGTTCAAGCAGTTATGTTACATACAAGGTGAACAAACATCGGCCAGTCGGGTTACTTGACGGGCTCGACTAGCGCGATCGCATATCGAATTGAACGACATGAAGTGCGTAAAACACTTCGCGTGGCCTAACCACTGCCGCCAACTCTCAACACGAATCACATTCATCGACGCGTCATTCGTGGCTATGACCAGTCAGCCACGAAATCGCTCGGTTACCGACTGCCTGGACTAAGTCAAGTCCCACACATCTATGGAATTACTATACAAGGTATTGGAATTGAAATACATCATGTGAGCATGTTAGCACATGTTATAACATTCAACTTAAGCAAATCTTCAAGGCATACTTCCCATGCATATTCAACTTAAGCAAATCCTCAAGCACATACATTCAATGCATGTAATGAAATCATGCATTTTATCAACATGTAGAAAATCATCTAGGTCAGCATAATAGTTGAAAAATCAATCACAAACTATCATATAACATCATTTAATTCAATACATACTAATACAAACATTTGTACAAACACATACACTACACACTTAAGTCTACATATGGTATGTCGACCCAAAGTGTGCAACTAGGCGAACCTCTTCGCCAAACTAATTATGCACGCATTCCTAACTTCCTAATGCGACAACAAACCATGTCAATCACATCAGCAAAATATGAATGCAAACAGTACTTCCTACAAATGACTAAAATGCCCTAAATCTCATATTCTTCGTTAGCTTACGAAACGGGAAACGGAGAGCATTTTGTACATGTCAAACGGCGATGCCGTCAAGAATCTACTATTAAACGACATTGAAAGCATTGGGAACCGTCAATCCAAGCGTCTAAAATCCTCACCTAGTGTCTTGTAGACTCGGGAATTGAAGCGGAGTGTATATGCTTCGTCTACGGCGAGTAAGGAGCCTAATACATAAGATCCATAAGCTACATCGCCATGGAAACAAGAAAAACTCAAATCACCAACTATTTAGGGTTTTTACTTACCTAGGATTGCGGTGGAATCGCCGGGAAAGCGGTAGAGGAGTGTCGCTTAAGCATGTGCAACACGTAGCACAAGTGGCGGGAAGAACTCTCCCACTCTCTCACAATCTCTCACTCTTTTTCTCTCTCCCAAGCTAGGGCTTCTCTCAAATTCGGATGGGAGAGAGGAGTGAGGGTTTCAACCCCTTTTATAGCCTAAAACATTCCCAAAATAGGCTTGGGAACAATGTTTACTTGGTGCCTAACCAAATCGGGGCCGTTTCGGTCCAAAAGGGCATTTCTGGAGGTCCCCAGGCCAAATGCGGTCGGACTTAAGCTCATGCATACTGGATCTAGCACACATCCAGTTTTCAGACCGGTTGGGTTCCCAGATCGCACGTGGCGGCCCAGTTTCAGTTTAACGGTCACCGCACCAAGATCAGGCCTATAAGTCTCGTGATATATAATAGATATTTTTCCTGATCCAAGGGTGTGATTTGGCTGTATTCTGACGGTCAGAATGCTTAATACTGATGCGTCAAATTTGTGTGCCAGATTTGAATTTGAAATTCCAACTATGTCCCTATTCACACTCTCTTCGGTCCGGGCTCAATGAAATAGCCTGTGATCATCGGTTTGACTTGATTTTTGGAATGAGTGTCAAGCCCAGCTAGACGGTCCTAACGGTCTAAGATAGGAGGTATCGGACTTTCAACGTGCGGTCTAGATCCAATACAAAGATTCAAAGTGGTCCAGAGAACAAACCGGCTTAGAGTTTGATCCGAGGCTTTAGAGCATTATAGCACCCTTAGTTCCACTCGCTTCGGGCCTTGTAGAACGTATTTAAAGTGATCAGGGACCATTTCCCAGCTATTCTAACGTTGCACTAGCTAACCTAGTCAAATTTTCCAAAGGAATGAATTCTACGCAAATTCGGGTCGAGTTGGTACTCGAGCCCAAGGATGGATTTTTCACGGGCGTTACATATTCCTCAAGAGTATTCAACCTCTTAGAAAAATTAGAAGGCTGACAATCAGGCTCGGTCTCAAAATCTGATTTAATCTCATTAAAGATATCGTCCATGTTAATGTCATTTGGAGGTAAACGCCTTCTACTTCATTTATTGCATCAGCTTTACCAACACCTACATCGACCTGGCCTGCGGCTAACCTTAGATTCATTTTGTTGATATTAGAGTTGTTAAAAATAAGGTGTTAAATGGGAGCCTCTCCAACAGGCATCGCACTAACATATGGGTGGCCAACACAATCATAAGATATGCAAAAGGGATATCACTGTGTCCAGGATGGAGATAGAATTGTGTGATGGAATGATAGATTAAAGAAAGAAGACATACAAATGTACCAGAGATGATGGAATGCAGAATTCGAACCATGAAAGAAGTGATTTTAGTTTTATTATCATAACATGGATAAAGATTTGAAATAAATATCCTGTGAAGAACCTTATATCTCGGTAACAAATACTTTGAAGCAGGCACATTCCCATTTTGACTCCATTGCACATCTATATTGCACAATGCTCTAGTAAGCATATGTTTTTCTAATTTAGATAGTTTAGCTACTAGAGTGCTAATTGGAATACCTTCATCATTGACAGGTATGTCCATTAGAGCAGAAATTAGATGTTGGTCTACTTCAAATGGACCTTCACTAGTTGCTATAATAAAAGTTAAATTTTCATTTGAAAAATTAGAAATACATGCATGCATAGCTTACATAATAAACCAGTATGTTGGCCCACCCCAATGTAGAATGTTATCCCATCCTACAGATTGGGGAAGATGAAGGATTTCAAATGGAGCAAGATGTTCAACATGAACAGGTCGTTTAACTATAACATTGCGCAACCTTAAATCCCTCACATAGGAGGGATCATCTTCGGGTGATCGAATGTGGTGCCTTGTGATAGGTGTCGATCTAGATGTTGAAGGACCACAAGTACTTTTCTTTTTGCCTCTACCTTCCATTTGCAACTAGGAAATCAAAGAATCAAAAGGTTGTAAAAGAAGTAGAGTGAGTTTTCTCAAAATCAGATTTTAGAGAAGAAAACCTCAAAAATCTCAATGAATAAGAAATAAATCACTCTAAAGATGAAAAAGAAGTGATATGAACTTGAATCTATAAGGAAAATGGAAATAAAGTACTAACCTTGAAGAACTATGGAGATGAGTTCGACCGGTCGTGAGAGGACTCGTTGGAGGCGAAACCCAAATGAAGAAAAGAGGAATTTCCCCCCAAATTAAGTACCAGTCTGCACTACACGACTGGTCGAGCACATGCTCGACCGGTCATGCCACGACTGGTCGACTGGTCGTGCACAGCCAAAAATGTCCATTTTCTTGAAATTTTGAAATTTAAACATTCAAACTAACATATATATACATTATGATACAGAAATGCATGAATAATCAATTCAAATTACACATACCAAGATTAAATTTTAATTTAGAAAACCTTCTTTTGTCAAGAAATTTTGTGAATATGTCTGCAAGTTGAGTCTCGGTCGAAATGTATTCCAAATAAATTGTCTTTTCTTCCACTAACTCATGAATGTAGTGATATCTAATGTCAATGTGCTTGGTTCGTGAATGCTAGATTAGATTTTTAAATATATTAATTGCACTGAAATTATGACAATATAAACTATAAAGTCTTGTGCAATTCCGTAATTGCTTAACATTTTTCATCCATAGAAGCTAAGTACATGCATTACCTGCTGCAATGTATTCAGCTTTAGCGGTAGAGAGCGATACAGAACTTTATTTCTTACTCTACCAAGAAACTAAATAGTTCCCTACATTGAAACAACCACCACTGGTTGATTTCCTATCATCAACATTACCAGCCCAATCAACATCAAAGTAACCAGCTAATTGAACACTAGTATCATGTGGATTCCAAAGACCCAGATTAGCAGAACTTGCGACATATCGCATAATCCGCTTAACAACAGTTAAATGTCACTCTATAGGGTCAGATTGATATCTAGCGCAAATCCCTATGCTAAATGCAATATCAAGTCGACTCGCAGTTAAATATAGTAAACTAACTATCATACTACGATACAATCTAGGATCCACTTTTTTACATGTAGAGTCTTTTGAGAGTTTTAGGGTTGTACTCATAGGAGTATCAAAAAAAATTTTATTCTCAAATCTGAAGTTTTTAACTAAGGTCAGAGCATATATTTGGTTTGAGAAATAAAGAAACCATCAAGTTGTTGTCTAAATTGTAACCCTAGGAAATAATTTAATTCCCCAACCATGCTCATTTCGAACTTAGATTTCATCAGATCTGCAAACTCAATAGTCATGTTAGCACAAGTAGATCCATAAATAATATCAACATAAAATTGAAACTATTAAAATGTGATCATTATGTTTCTTTACAAATAAAGTCTTATCAACACTTCCCATTATAAAGTTATGACTTAGTAAAAATTTAGTCAATTTTTCATACCATGCCCTGGGAACTTGTTTTAAACCGTAGAGAGCCTTTTTTAGGTGATAGACATGATCAGTATTCTTAGGGACTTCAAAACACAGTAGTTGTTCAACATACACTTCTTCAAGCAAATCACCATTTCAAAAAGCACTCTTCACATCCATTTGATAAATTTTAAACTTTCTAAAGTAAGCAATGGATATAAATAGTCTGATTGATTCAAGACGAGCTACTGGGGCAAAAGTTTCATCATAATCGATGCCTTCAATTTGAGTGTACCCTTGTACAACAAGTGTAGCCTTATTTCTAATTATATTATCAAGTTTATCAGACTTATTTTTAAAAATACACTTAGTTTCGATAATATGTTTATCTTTTGGCCTAAGAACTAAGTACCAAACATCATTACTAACAAATTATTAAGCTCTTCTTGCATCGTAACTATCCAGTTTTCATTAGAAAGAGCTTCTTTTACGTTAGCCGGTTCTATCTGTAATGTAAAGTACACATAATTACACGTCTTCTAGTTGTCTACGAGTGCACAAATAGTGATAGGGTTTCTAAGAATCTGATTAGTAGGGTGATCTTTAACAGTTCACAGTTTAGAGTTATTTTGACTTAATGAAGTATCTGGTTTATCAAATAGAAGTACTTCATTTTCTGAACTTAAGTCAAGTGTATTCAAGTGATCGTCAATGACCACATTAATGGACTCTTGAATAACACCGGTCCTCTTATTAAGAACCCAATATGCTCAACTATTCAAAGCATTCTCTAAAAATATCCCTTTATCACTTTTGGTGTCAAACTTACCCAGATTTTCTCAGTCACATAAAATGTAGCACTTGCTGCCAAAAACTCAAAAGTATTTGATAGTTGGCTTCTTATCAAACCATATTTCATAAGCCATTTTACCGTTTAATTTTTTAGTATAAACACGGTTAATTATATAACATGTAGTATTTACAGCTTCGCCCTAAAGATTTTTAGGGAGCTTCATACTGTTTAACATTACATTTGCCATTTCTTGAAGCACTCTATTTTTTCTTTTTACTATACCATTTTGTTGTGGTGTTTTGGGCGTAGAGAATTCATGTGATATTCCCTGATTACTGTAAAACTTCTCAAAAATGCTATTCTCAAATTCTGATCCATGATCGCTACGAATCTTACAGACTTGAGTCTTTTTTTCCGTTTGGATACATCTAAGTACCCTTTTAACTTCATCAAGAGTTTCTGATTTTTCTCATAAGAAGATTACCCAAGTATATCTGGTAAAGTCATCAACGATTACCAGAATATGCTTTTTGCCACCTTGACTCTCTGTTCTAGTTAGTCCAATAAGATCCATATGAAGAGTTTGAGTGGTTTAGATGTTGCATTGGAATCCACTTTTTTCGTGAGAACTCCTAGTTTGTTTGCCAATCTGGCATTCACCACACATTTCATCTATTTTTTATATTTTGGGTAGGCCTCTTACTAACTTTCTTTTGTTCAATTTATACAAGTTGCGGTAATGTATATGTCCAAGTCGTTTATGCCATAACTCGGTCTCATCGGTATGGACCATGTAACACGATAAATTAGATGAGATAGAGTCACTTACAATATAGCAGTTTTCAGAAGTTCTGCAACCAATTAATATTATAGAAAAACCCAAGGGAGTGGATATTAGGTATGGAGTAGTTGTGTGGCTGTTGTTTAATAGTTGGTGTACACACAAGCGAACCACTATAATTCTTTGTGTTTGGTGGATGTGTGATTTAATTCTTTATCTTTTATGGTTTAAGATTGTGGGATATATTTGTGGATGTGAATGTTGTAATCTTTAAATTTTGGCATTGTGTAGTGAATGTTGTAATAGATTAGTTTCTATTTCTTTCATATCCTCTTGAGTATGAGTTTTTGATACTCACCCACATTCTAGTAAGGTTGTCTTGCCATAAGCCATTGGTTTTTGGTGTCAGGTGGTCCTTAGAACCAAGTTTGTATCAACCTCTCATTACTCAATTTTTGAGGTTGTTATTTCCTCTTGTTATTTGTATTCTTTTTGGTTATCTATTGTTTATATTCCGCTATTTAATTTTTATTTGGCATAGTCCTATTCACCCCCACCCCCCCACCCCCCCTTCTAGGACATATAGCTCGGCCTTTTCAAGTAGTATTAGAACCTAATAGCTTGTTTATTTAGATTTAATTCCTGAGCTTACTGATCTGAGCTTTTAAGATGTCAAATTTTGATAGCCTTTCTATCACTAAGCCTCCACCTTTTGATGCCTCTAATTATGCTTATTGGAAAGCCAGTATGAGAATATACTTGAGGTCTCTTGATGAGAATGTGTGGCAAGCCATAGTAACTAAATGGACTCCACCTTCTGTTGTAGTTTTGGGCCTTAATGGAACAAAATCTCTAAGGGTTACTCCCTCTAGCACTTGGTCCACTCTTCAAAAAACTGAGAGTAGTGTCAATGCCAAGGCTTTAAATGCAATTACTTGCATACTATCACCAAATGAATTCAAAAGAATTATATGTTGTGATACTGTGAAACAAGCCTGGGATATCTTAAAAATGATACACGAGGGTACGATTACTGTCAAGAAATCTAAACTATAAATCCTCACCACTAGGTTTAAGGAAATACATATGGAAGAAAGTGAAACATTCATGGACTTCTATACTAAGTTGAATGACATAGTCAACTCTATGTGGGGTCTTGGAGATAGCATCCCAGAAAGCAAAGTCTGTGCAAAGATACTATGCTCACTACTTGAAAGGTTCGATTCAAAAATCATGGCCATTCAGGAACTTCGTGATACAGACCATATGCAGGTTGAAGAATTGGTTAGTTCTTTACAAACTTACGAGTTAGACTTTAAAGCTCCAAAAGGTAAATATATCGCCCTTAAGTCTTCTAAAAGTATGTCTCATGAAAATAACAATTCTAATTTAGAAAATTCTGAAGATGATATGACCCTTTTAGCTAAAAAGTTTTACAAGATTTTCAAAAGCAAAAAGAGGGTTGATGTTCGAAAACCTACTGAAAAGAAAAGATCAAGATTTAAAAATTAAAAATATTTAAAAGACAGCCAATGCTACAACTGCCATGAATATGGGCATCTAGCAAACAAATGACCTAAAAAGGACAAACCTAAAAAGAAAGGTATGTTGGCTACATGGGATGAATCTTCCTGCTTTAAAGCCTCTTCTGAGTCAGAAGATTCTAAAATCAAGTTGGGTAATGATGTTAAAGCCCTAATGACTCTAACCAAGTTCACTTTCTCAGATAATGATACAACCAGTGAAGAAAATCTAAGAAGTGATCATGAGAATGAAGAAGATCTTCAGGATGCTTATGATTCCCTATATAAGGAAAGCTGTAAAATAACTGTCAAATTAAAACTACAAAAAGAAAATTTTTTAAGATTGAAAGAGAATTTTGATAATCTGATTTTGGAAAAATCACACAATTCAAATTGCTTTGAAAAAACTAAGTGCGACTTAGATTTCAAAACATCCCAAGTTGAAAACTTAAAATCTAAAAATGTAAACATAAAACTAGAAGTCTCTTCACTTTTAAGTTTGAAGGACACATGGAGGTATGCCCAAGGTGACCTTAAATTAGAAAAAATCTTAACCGGATCTAGAAAATGTGGTGATCGATCTGGATTGGGCTACGATAAAAAAATTCCTCCCAAATATAAGAATACTCCTCGTAAATTTGTTAAAGGAGAGTCTTCTAACTCAAAAGGAAAAAGTCTAAATCAAAATATTTCTAAAATGACTAAAACTTTTCAGTCCTTAAATCCTAAAAAGTACCATATCAACTATAAAAATGAGAACCGTAATCCTTTAGTTGAGAAAATTATAGACTTGCTTAAGGAGCTCTTAAAATCTAACTCAGTGGGTAGGAAGTATATCAATTATAATCAGAAGAAGACCAACTATGCTCCTAAACCCAAAACTGTAATGAAATGGGTCCCTAAGGTTGATTGTTTGGTTGCCCACACCTCATTCAAAGCCACGAGCCATTCAAAGATAGTGGTTGCTTCAGACATATGACAGGTGACAAAAGTCTGTTCACTAGTCTTAAAGACATGATTGATGGTTCATTCACATTCAGTGATGGTAGCAACTGTAAATTTGTTAGCCAAGGTACAGTTCAACTCCCTAACCTCCCTCTATTTGAGAATGTTTTATATGTAAAAGGTTTAAAACATAATTTATTAAGCATATCTCAAATTTGTGATAATAATTACAATGTAAAATTTTCAAACCAAAAGTGTGAAATCTTAAATAAGAATGGTTCTGTTATATTAATTGGTTACAAAACTTCTAAGAACTGCTATATAGTTAGTGACTCAAGCTCATCTAAACTATCATGTTACATGGTCCATACCGATGAGACCGAACTATGGCATAAGCACTTAGGACATGTACACTACCGCAACTTGTATAGATTGAATAAAAGTGATTTAGTAAGAGGTCTACCCAAAATAAAGAAAGTGGATAAGATATGTGGCGAGTTCCATATTGGTAAACAAACCAAGAGTGTTCACAAAAAGATAAACTCCAATACCACATCTAAACCACTCGAACTTCTCTATATGGATCTCATTGGACCAACTAGAACAGAGAGTCAAGGTGGCAAGAAGTATATTCTAGTCATTTTAGATGATTTTACCAGGTATACTTGGGTAGTCTTCTTAAGAGAGAAATCTCAAACTCTCGATGTAGTAAAAAAGGGTACTTAAACGTATCTAAAATGAAAAAGAGTTATAAGTCACTAAGATCTAGTGATCATGGGTCTAAGTTTGAAAATAGCAGAAATTTTGTAGTGACCAAAGAATATCACATGAATATTTTGCTCCTAAAACACCACAACAAAATGAGATTGTGGAAAGGAAAAATAGGGTGCTTTAAGAAATGGTAAATATAATGTTAAATAGTATGAAGCTTCATAAAAATCTCTGAGATGAAGCCATAAATATTGCTAGTATATATAATTAACCGTGTTTATGCTAGAAAATTTAATAATAAAATGGCTTATGAGATGTGGTTTGATAAGAAGCCTTCTGTCAAATACTTTTGAGTTTTCGACAGTAAATGCTTTATCTTGCGTGACCGAGAACATCTGGATAAATTTGACAGCAAAAGTGATGAAGGAATATTTTTAGGGTATGCTCTGAATAGTAGAGCATATCGGGTACTTGATGTTTTATTTAAACCAATCTGATTTAAATGATTTTAAACTCGCAAATATACAAATCAGATGTAGATACGGAACATAATACGAGATTGTTCCCATGAGGACTGGTTGTCACAATTCAAATTTTATGATTCCTCTTAACTAATCCAACAAATATTTTACCTAGTGATTAAGTAAACTAAAAAAATCAATGAAAAAGCAGTTGAGAACAAGAAGGAAAATTTAATCAAGGAGAACACTAGGACTTTTGAATCCACCCCTAATTATCATAACCCTTGTTTTACTTGTTAATTCACCCTAATTCAGATTGATATAAATTTAATAAATAAAGCACACTCTATGCCTTTGGTCGGGTACACAATGTATAATCCCTTAAAGCATAAGGATCACATCTTTCCATCCATGGTCAGGCATGAATAGATGTAAATTCCAATCTCATTCTCTATGGGAAAACCTATTCATGGTTAGACACAAGCACCTAGAATAAGATTCCAAACAACTTTCACATCTAGACTTTGGCTAAGCTCATAGAATGGAGAAGTACGGAGTTTTCATTTAAGCACACTAGAGAAAGAAATAGATCAATCAATTCAGATGAAATCAACATATAACAAGAGTCATTCAAATTAGGGGCTTCATCTTAGCCTTAGCCAAGAAATTAGCGATCCATGGAATGTAACATAGATTCAAAGAAAAACATAAGTGATAAAGAGCACATCCCTTCTCTCTTCTCTTTCACATCCACAACTGGCTCTACTCTCTCTCTTTTCTCCCACGGACTAAATTGAATCCTAGCTACCCCCCTTCCTGTCCTTTCTTTCTTCTCTTTATAGGCAATAAGAGGAGAGTCGGTGGAAAAGGTCGACTGCATAAGGAGCTTTTGCAATAACAGCCACGTGCACCAGAAGGCGAAAGCTCTTACACTGGCTTCCAGTGGGGCCCATTGTAGCTGTCCTTTATGAAATCCACCCCGACCAATGTGTTCTTCTTGAAAAACCAGTCAAGAATGGATGGTTTTGGATTAGATTCGATGTGGCCTACTGGATTTCTTAGACTGTCATCTGAATTTCATTTGCACGGAGAAAAACTGATCATGCTGCTCTTCTTCAAATTCATTTTCTTGATGAGGAAAAGAACCCTCTGCTTAGAACATTGGACAATTTGAATTAATGACCCGGCGATGATTAAGATCACGGAATGGCCACGGAGGGTCGGACGTGCGAACACATGTCCCTGCGTAAACAGGGACGCTGTGATGATCGGTGGGCCCCACAGATTCATTTTAGATGAAATCCATGTTGTCCATTGAGTTCCTGGCGATAAATCAGCCGGGAAGGTGTGGTTTTTGTCGACTTTAGAGTGGCCCATTGTATCAAATCAACACCCCATTCATCCTGCGTTTAAACGATTAAAAATCAATCTGTGTTGTCCTCTAGAATTCCATCACCTAGGCATGGGTTGTGGCTGCCCGACAGGATGAATGGATGGTTCTGATTCATCATATGGGCCATGATGGTGGCCCACAGAGCCCCAGCCGTAAGTTTCCATGCGAACGCTGGAAGAAGGAACTGGTGTTTCCATTTTTGGTGAAGAAAACTCAGTCAAACTAAATTTGACCGGCTTAAGTGGTCCGGTGCATGACGACTGTGAGTGTATTGTGCACATGCACCATGTAATGTGGGTCCCACCTTGATGTATACGAAGAATCCACTCCGTCCATTCCTTTCCTCATATAAATTAAGGGGTTGAGACTAAAATTGAAGCATATCTAAAGACCAGGTGGGCCCCACTTAAGGAATTAAGGGGATGATCAGTCCATTGAGCCACTACTAGAGGTATCCTATGGTTGAAATTTTATGTGTATGGTTAATTTATGGTCCTCAGGCATTGTATGAAGTTTCAAGCCGAATGGATGGTTGGAACGATTTGATCTTGTATTCTCGCTGACTTTCAGGACCCTTGAGCTTCAGTTTCTCTATTTTCTCAGATCTCTAGCATGTAAATCCATCGATCTTGGTCCCCTGGGGTCCGTCCCTTGCCTTGATTACTTCAGAGCGCTAATTTCATGCTTGTAGTATCCTTTTTCAATCCAAACTCCTCATTACACCCTACATCACAAACATGATTAAAATTTGACGTTAAGCATTATCATATACATAAAATCAGGTAATAATCGGGGTCTAATATACAATATTCGACCCTCATCACAACCCCCAACCAGCATTTTTCTAGTCCTGAGTAAAGTATGCCAAAAATAAATTGAGAATTACAAGATAATTTTTAAAAACTCGAGTGATTTTGGGAAACACTCCAGATACAAGAAGTCTAAGATTCATGAATATTAGGTAGTACCTTTTCCTAGACTCAAGCGTACAGTAAATATTAAGATGAAGTCTGATAATAAGATGAGGTCTGATAGATTTCATAATTAAGTTTGAAATATTAATCCATTGATTAGAAAAAATTCTAAACATTAAGATCTATGAGTGTATAGTATAATCTCAGCTTATCATCATTAAGAGATCCAATTGTCCAATTCCATGATACCATAAGTAACCAACAAAAGCATTTAGGACACCCAAAACCTAAACTAAAACGTGCCTCACAGATCATTATTTTTCTTTCTTTCAACTTTCTATTAAATGTGATGCCAAGGAGGGGAATCAAATCCTCACCTATAGGGAGCAAACATATGGTGAAAACTAGTCACCTAACGTTTTCTACATGTCCACCATGGGAAATCGAATCTACACCTATAGGGAGCAAAACTATGGTGAAGTTCGATCGCCTAACCCTTTCAATTCTTCTTTATAAATTGATGCTAAAAAAATTTTCAGGCTGGTTCCTTTCATGCTTAGTGATTACTAAGTTAATCATTCAATGTGTAAGCGAGATGTGATATGTGAAATCATGACTCAATCAATGTTTACAACTTTCAATCATGGATTAGTAACTCAAACTTAACTGTGAAATCTAATAGACAATTGAATCCCAGAGTCATAAATTACCAACATCACGTATCTTTTAATTCTAAATCCAATATGGTCGTCAAAATCACTTCAAATTCATAAGAAATTCCAGAAAAATTTAAAAATTTTTATAATTTTTACTCAAGACCAAGAAAATATTGATTAGGTAACCTAATTTCTCACCCCCAACCTAAAATCTACATTGTCCTCAATGTAAAAGAAATAAGCAGGCAATGCACATGGGACAACGAAAGTAAAAGAGGAGTGAAGGAAAGATAGTACCTGGATGAAAGAATCAAGAGGCTTTCCAAAGATAGCAGCGTAAGGGCGGGTCAGCACAGGAGAGAAACCAACAAAATCAAAACAAAAATATCAAAAATAAAATCCTACCTATACCACTTTCACAGGTGCTCTCGATTGCATTTAGCATATGCAATAAGCCTTTAAACCCCTAGGTTGCCCCTAGTTGACAAGTTGTAGTCTCATGAGGGTTTACAGTAATGTTACCCACAAACATTGAACTAACTAACTAGGAAAAAGAAATGAAATGAAAGGTTAGGTTTCCTTTCAGGAGCACTAAGTTTAACGTCTTCAGCCAAACAAACGATGCAAGCAACTATGGACCATGAATTAATCAATCTAGTTAACCTGGGTCCTCCAGATAAATTTCCTTAACATCTTATTAACTAATCCCAGACTTTTTGGGAACAACTTGAACTAGGCTGACCCACGTGCTATTTGAAATGGGGTAAATGATACCAATGTCTAAAAATTTAAGCACCTCCACCCTAATGACTTTTTTCATGTTAGGGTTAAACCGTCTTTGTATTTTACGTGACATGTTTGGATTTTCTTCAAGATAAATACGATGTATACACACAGTGGGGCTAACTCCCTTTATGTGTGCTATTGTCCACCCAATAGCTGCCTTATATTCTCTAAGAACATTAAGCAACTTACCCTCTTGTTCCTTATCAAGATTAGAAGCTATGATGACAGCAAGGGTCTCAGAAGGACCTAAGAATGCATACTTGAGAGTTTCAGATAATTGTTGAAGGTCAAGTTCGGGTGGTTTCTCAATAGACGGGACCAGTTTAGACTCAGAGGGTGGAAGAAGTTCCACTTTAGCTTTCCATTTTGTAGTATCCATTATAGGATTAGAGTCGAGCAATGCATTAACTTCTTTGGTGGAACTTTCAATGTCAAAATCTGTGCTAAAATGTGCTAGACAAGTCTTAAGTGCGTCTTCGAAAGATTTAAGGAAAGATTCATGCACTAGACTCTCAATTATGTCCACTTCAAATATATCATCCAAGTCTGTCGGTTGTTGTCCAGCATTGAAAACATTGAGTTTAATCTTCATGTTACCAAAAGATAACTTCATAACTCCATTCCTACAGTTTATGATAGCATTGGATGTAGCTAAGAATGGACATTCCAGAATAATCGAGATTTAACTAGTAGGATTCTGGATGGGCTGAGTATCTAGAACGATGAAATCCACTGGAAAATAAAACTTATCAACTTGGATTAGCACATCCTCAATAACACCATGGGGCACCTTGACAGATCTATCAACTAGTTGTAGTGTTATTTTAGTTGATTTCAACTCATCAAGTCCTAGCTGCTCATATACAGAATATGGCAACAAATTAACGCTCGCCCCTAAATCAAGTAATGTCTTCTCAATCTTATGATCTCCTATGACACAAGAAATGGTGGGAGCTCCTAGATCCCTAAATTTAGGAGTGTTATGTTGAATCATAAAACTGAGTTGCTCTGCAAGGAAGACCTTGTGAACATTCAACTTATGCTTTTGAGTGCATAATTCTTTAAGAAACTTAGCGTAAGAAGGGACCTGCTTGATAGCATCAAGCAACGGAATGTTGAGTTGCACTTTCTTAAACATGTCCAATATTTCATTAAAGTTGTTTCCTTTCTTAACTGGTGTCAAACATTGAGGAAAATGTGCTTTAGATACATAAGATGACATATGAGTGGTTCCTGGAGAGTCAATAGTACTTTTGGACTTTAGATGCACAAGTATGTCTCTCCGCTTCATTTTGGTCTTCCGATTTGAAATTTAATTCTTCCCTAGGCATCTTTACTTTGTTCTCGATCTATTTGCTGGACCTAAGGGTAATGATTGATTTGACTTGCTCATGATATTGTTCTTGGTTTGAATTAGAGCCAATCTCATACTATCCTTCAGGATTTGCCATAGGTTGGTTAGGGAATTTGCCCATCTCTCTCTCACTCAATGTGGTAGCAAGTTGACCCAACTATATTCCATCTTGGCAATAGATTGTGCATTTGCATGTAAGCTTTGCTGGTTAGCTAGTAAAGTTTGTTAGGTGTCTTTTTGAAATTGAAGAGAACTCTGCACAAACAGATTGAGTATCTTTAAGAGATGGTTTCCTTGATTGTGTAGGAAGTTGTTGATATTACGGAAACTGTTAAAGTTGTTGACTACCAACTTGGGGGTAAGATTGCATAAGAGAATTTCTAGATGGTCCTCCTTGTTGTGATCCTTTTGCCCAAGAAAAATTTGGATGTCTATCCCACCTTGTGTTGTAGGCGTCTGAGTAAGGATCATTCCCAGTTCTCCGAAAAGTGTTCATAGCATGTACTTGTTCAGAGAGAAATTTTGGAAATGCTGCACCAGATGGACAAGACTGCGTAGGATGGGCGGGACTGGAACATATGGCACATGACTCGATTTAAGTTATTTATTGTAACATCCCGAAAATCGGGGGGTCGAGCAAAAACCCAACTCCCGAGTTCCAAAATGTTATTTATGCAACATAGATATGTATGATTGAATGTTGTCTGCGATAATGTATTAAACATGAGTGAGATTAAGCCAGAACAGCATATCATACTCCAGAGACAGTTAAATTTGCAAGCGGAAGACTGTGATAGTATGTATAACATATATAAACTGTTGTATGTCTCCAGAGTGTGAATATTTTACCAGGTTATACACATACATGTATACTTCAAAAGTAAACAAAATGAATATACATGAGGGCGCTAAAAATATAAAATGACAAGTGTCAATGTATCTAATCAACCTCCCTGTAATCCCGTCAATCAGATCACGCATAAAGGAGAGATCCTCCTCCTCATCATCAAATCCAGCTCCGCCTCGCAGGCCGCGCCATCATCTACAACACAATAGGGACTGGTGGGTGTCCGGAAACACCATCCCGTAACGTGGGAGTGAGTGATCAACTCAGTGGGATAAGAGAGCAGAGATTAGCATGTTATCAAATCAATCATGCGATAATAGTAAAGCAGTAAATCAAACAATCCTAATACTGTTGTTAATGCAATATGACATGACGTGATGTATGCCCTCACCGATGATCTCCCTCATACGGCAACATCTTACGACCGCGGCATGCCACACTCCCTAGAGTGCTCCACATCTTCCAGGCACATGCAATGTTATGGTGATATGATTTCCAAGTTATTATTAGTCCATTCAAACAGCAGGATTGGGAAACTAAGGTACCTCCCTTATATCAATCCCAGCACAGATCCTGTCTAGGGTCGTCACTCCTAGTAATCTCATACGATGTATATTTTGTAGGTCGCTGCAAGGGCTGCCAGGGCTGTTACACGCACTCGTTGCACCGCTCCCCCATCACCTTATCAATACAGGCCTACTGTACTCTACTGCTACGGAAGGGTCGTCGCCTCCCGTAGACTCAGAATACGCTCACGGTCACTACAAAGGGCTGCCAGGGCTGTTGCTCGCACTCGTTGCACCGCTCCCCCATCACCTTATCAATGTAGGCCGACAGCAAGAATATAGTGTCCTATACCACCATAATCTGCTCACGAGACAGGTGCTCACTGGTCACTACGGGGAGATTTGTGGCCCCAGCGTAGGCCGACAGCTCGACCACGGTGTCCCATACCAGCATGCCCAGCTCATGAGTCTTCGTGGATCAAGGTACCATGGTTAACAGGGTTTATAATGGTAAGTTCAGTACCCTAGGTTCAAGCAGTTATGACTCATGCAGGGTGAACATACAACGGCCAGTCGGGTTACTTGACGGGCTCGACTAGCGCGATCGCATCTCGAGTTGAACGACATGAAGTGCGTAAAACACTTCGTGTGGCCTAACCACTGCCGTCAACTCCAAAACACGGCTCGCGTTCATCGACGCGTCGTTCGTGGCCAAGATAAGCCAACCACGAATTCGCTCGGTTACCGACTGCCTGGACTAAGTATAGTCCCAAACAATTATGAATCTAATCAGCAATTCATGTAAGAGTACTGGAATTGAAATACAACCATGTGAGCACGTTAACACATGTTATAACGTACAACTTAGGTAAATCATCTGACACATGCCTTTCGTACATATAATGAACTTATGCATATCGCCAACATATAGGAAATAATTTCCATCAGCATATTAATTGAGGATTCAATCTCACACTAAATCATAATGAAATCATCAAGCACATGTTATAACATACAGCTTAAGCGAATCGTCAAGCACATGCATTTCATTCATATCATGAATCATGCATATGGCTAACATGTAGGAAACGATTTACACCAGCATATTAATTGAGAAATCAATCTCAAATTAATTCGTAACACCATTTAATTCAATACATACTAATACAAGCATTTATACAAACACTTACACTACACACTTAAGTCTACATATAGCATGTCGACCCGAAGTGCGCATTTAGGCGAATCTCTTCGCCAAACTAATTATGCACGTATTCCTAACATTCTAATGCGACAATAAACCATGTCAATCACATCAGCAAAATATGCATGAAAACAGTACTTCCTACAAATGACTAAAATGCCCTAAATCTCATATTCTTCATTGGTTTACGAAACAGGAAACGGATAGCATGTTGTACATGTCAAACGGCGTTGCCGTCGAGAATCTACTATTAAACGACATTGAAAGCTTTGGAAACAGTCAATCAAAGCATCTAAAATCCGCACCTTGTCTCTTATGGATGTGTAAATTCGAACGGAGCGTATACGCTTCGTCTACAGCGATAAGAGAACCTAATTCACGAATTACGTCAGCTAACAAGCTATGAATCCTAGTAAACCTCAAATCAGCAACTTTCTAGGGTTATTTCATACCTGAAAAAGCGGAGGAATCACCGGCCAGGTGATTGGGAAGAGTTGCTGAAGCACGTGCAACAGGTGGCACGAAGGCTGGAGAAATCTATCCCTCTCTCTCAAACTCTCTCCTTTTCTCTCTCCCAATCTAGGGATTTTTACAAATTCGGATGGGAGAGAGGAGTGAGGGTTTCAACCCTTTTTATAAGCTTAAAAACGTCGAAAACAGGCTCCGGTACAAAGTTTACTTTGTGCATATCCAATTCGGGGCCGTTTCGGTTCAAAAGATGCTTTTGGTGGTCCCCTGGTCGAATGCGATCGGACTTAAGCTCATGCATACAAGATCTAGCACTTATTAAGTTTTCAATCTGGCAGGGTTCGCAGATCGCACGTGGCGGACCAGTTTTAGTTCAGCGGTCACCGCATGTAGATCAGGGCTGAAAGTCTCATGATAAAAAAATAGAAATTTCTCCTGATCCGAGGGTGTAATCTGGCTGAATTCTGACGGCCAGAACGCTCAATACTGACGCATCAAGTCGTGTGCCAGATTTGAATTTGAAATTCCAATTCTGTCCCTATTCGCACTCTCTTCGGTCCGGGCTCAATGAAATGGCCTGTGATTATCGGTTTGACTTGATTTTCGAAATGAGTGTCAAGTCCAGCTAGGCGGTTCTAACGGTCTAAGATAGGAGGTATCGGACTTTCGACTCGCGGTCTAGATCCAATATAAAATTTCAACGTAGTCCAGAGAACAAACCTGCTTAGAGTTTGGTCCGAGGTTATAGAGTATTATAGAGTCATACGTTCTACTCGATTTGGGTCTTGTAGAACGTATTTAAAGTGATCAGGGACTATTTCCCAGCTACTCCAGAGTCACGCTAGCTAACTTACACTTATTTTTCAAAGGAATTAATCCTACGTGATTTCTTTGGCTATGGAATTGGGTTCTGAGCGATTTCTCAGGTGTTTTAGTTAACCCATTGCCTAAGGACATCTAATCCCAGATTAGCTAAAATCTGGGGTGTTACAATCTACCCCCCTTAAAACACAATGTCGTCCCCGACATTGGCGAAGAGCAAGGAATACTTTTTTAAAGGAGGTTCAATCCTACTTAATAACCTAATCGTACGTATATCCTAACTCAAAGGTTTCGATCTTGGGCCAGTGGGGAAGAGGCCGACCACGCTTCCGCTGCGCCACTCTGATCGAACGGGAGCGTTGACTAACCTAACCGGATTGGACTCCATACGTTCTACCCCCCTTAAAACTTAGTTTTACTTATGTTCAAGAATTTATGCATCGCTCCGTATATCGGAACGAGGCGCAACTTAGGGGCTATCCTTAACCTAAAATGGAAACAACCTATCATTACAGTGGTTTTCCCTTCGCTAATGATGCGTTCTATGGCATTGGTATCTATGATCATAGAGATGAGCCTAATCTCTATTGTGGTTAAGGTTAGGGCAGGTATGAGTTGGTGGCAAGATGTCGAATTCTCTACTGGCTTTAAGTCCTCGCCATTTCCCAAAGGCAATGTGATCCCGTTTGGTTGTAGGTGGTTGGGCCATCACGGAAGAAAGGTTGTGTAGTGGGTCTGAGCCGAATACATTGACCTTCTACCGAGACTCTGACAGAAAATTCTTCGTATCTGTTCTTAATCCTAGCCGATGCCGACCCTCTGCTTGATCAGAGCATTGGATTTATTGGTAACCACTAGGATTAAGAAGTCGATTCAAACCGCGAATACATCGCTTACATGTAGTTCCTTTATTCCGCATTCCTGAATGCAATAAGCCCTTGGGGAAGGCAATTCTAAGGGGCGTGCTAGTACATTGTAAGTTCAATCTGAGGGATTTATAAATGTTCCCTGAGAGTTTATGGTTCCTTCCTATGGGCAACAACAGCAGTCTATAAGTTATAAGGGGATCTATCGAAGAAATAAGGTTCTACTTCAACCAAATCTAACCTACAATTCCTTAGCATATACAGGCTTTACACTACTTAAGGTTCTAGTCTGTAACTCAGTAGCTATAGTCCAAAGCCTAAGTTTATACGTTAAATGGTTCCATATCATTTCTACTACAGGGAGTTGTTCTATTGCTTAGGGTCTAGATTGTCTAAATAAAATTGGCTTTCCTATATCGTCAGATCCTTCAAATCTAGGAGATCTATCTCTAGGTCCAAAACGCCAAGGGCCTATGTGGCCAGTAGCATTAAGTTGTATTAAATAGAACCACATTCTTAGTCCCATGGCAGGATTGGAAGTGACATGCTTGGTAGGAGGGTGGGGTGGGATAAAACTAATTTGTAGGCTGAATCCCGGGAGTTACAATACTCCCAATCCAGGGACAATACCTTACAGCGAAATGAGACGGCATGCATTCCATTCAACAAAATTCGGCTATTTGAAGCCCAAACCACAACACAAACACAGTTTCTACCTATGACATCACTAGACCCAATAACAACAAAACACAGAAATCCTTAAAAAAAAATAAAAAAATTAAACAATCTACAGGACAACGGCGTAGATGCCTAATTCTACCAAAGAACTTCTACCATGGTCCCAACTAACCTTCTTGAATACTATCTAGTTCAGTACTGTCAGTTGCCCACTAGAGCTCTATCGGCCAGGTATTTTCAATACTTCTCAAACGGAAAAAGTTGAGAAATGGGATTTGAGGTTAGCACGATTTTGAGACCCAAAAAGAGGGTAAAGGCTCAACTAAAAGGGACATGAGAGAAAGGACGATGGAAAGGGAAGAAAAGGCTGAAACAGCCTTAACAATAGCCATGGAAAACAGAGGAAATGTAAAGAAGTGGCTGTCCAAACTGGAAAAGGGAGATCTAGGCATTGTAGAGGGATGCTTCAAGCTTCCCTAGGATGTATTTTTAAGGAGAAATGAAAATGAAAAAGGGGAATGGAGCACCTCACGATTTCAGCTCGATTTGGGGGTTTTTTGGAGCTCCAAATGACGAAATCTTCAAGAGGAAGGGCTGCCAACTCCAAAGGAATGATGGATGGTGGTCGTTTTTAGCCAAGGATGGATCTAAGGGTGGTGTGGAATCACGAATTTTGGAGATAATTGTTGAAAAATGAAAATGGGGCTAAGGAAGGGGCTGTTTGTGAAGGAAGTACCCATATTTGGGGTTTTCTTCGGACGGACCATACATGGGAGGGGTACACCACCCAATATAGGGCGTGCGCCCAAAAATTACCTCAAGTGGGCCCCACCGGACGGCGATGCATCGCCGAACCGGCGATGGCATCGCTGGCCATCTTGCACGGTGGCCGGTGGGACCATATGGGTTTGGTCCCCCATGGTCCAGGGACCCCAAAAATGCATGGTCTCCACCTTGGTTCATTGTATTTTGACCTATATAGGCCCAAACATGTGTTCAGGGCTTTCCGGGACCAATCAACAATTTCGAATACAAAACCCTATCATGCAGCATATGATTTTGGGGTAGAAGGAGCTAGTACATCCATCTAGACTATTAGTTGCTAAAGAAAGTAAATTTAGAATGGCCTTATATCCATTTTTCATAAAATTTTACTATTCACTATAAAATTTTGTGAAAGTATGATTTTAAATTATTTTCACATTAGGATTGATACCTAATATGAAAAGGATAAGAAATAATTGAAGATTGGAGTGGTGAGAGGAAGAATTTTGAAGATTTTTGGTGAAACGGAGTTTTTAAGCCCTGACGATTGAATACAGGAGTCGTGGTGTAACATCCCGAAAATCGGGGGGTCGAGCAAAAACCCAACTCCCGAGTTCCAAAATGTTATTTATGCAACATAGATATGTATGTTTGAATGTTGTCTGTGATAATGTATTAAACATGAGTGAAATTAAGCCAGAACAGCATATCATACTCCAGAGACAGTTAAATTAACCAGCGGAAGTCTGTAATAGTATGTATAACATATATAAACTGTTGTATGTCTCCAGAGTGTGAACATGTTACCAGGTTATACACATACATGTATACTCCAAAAGTAGATGAAACGAATATACATGAGTGCGCTAAAAATATAATATGACAAATGTCAAAGTATCTAATCAACCTCCCTGTAATCCCGTCGATCACAACATGCATAAAGGAGGGATCCTCCTCATCATCATCAAGTCCAGCTCCGCCTCGTAGGCCGCGCCATCATCTGCAATCACAAAGGTCTGGTGGGTGTCCAGGAACACCGTCCCGTAACGTGGGAGTGAGTAGCTAACTCAGTGGAATAATAGAGCAAGGATTAACATGTTATCAAATCAATCACGCGATAATAGTAAAGCAGTAATTCAAACATTCCTAATACTGTTGTTAATGCAAGATGACATGACGTGATGTATGCCCTCACCGACGATCACCCTCATGCGGCAACATCTTACGACCGCGGCATGCCGCACTCCCTCAAGTGCTCCACATCTTCCAGGCACATGCAATGTCATGGTGATATGATTACCGAGTTGTTATTAGTCCTTTTCATACAGCAATATTGGGAAACTAAGGTACCTCCCTTATATCAATCCCAACACAGATCCTGTCTAGGGTCGTCACTCCTAGTAATCTCATACGATGTATATTTTGTAGGTCGCTGCAAGGGCTGCCAGGGCTGTTGCACGCACTCGTTGCTCCGCTCCCCCATCACCTTATCAATACAGGCCTACTGTACTCTACTGCTACGGAAGGGTCGTCGCCTCCCGTAGACTCAGAATACGCTCGCGGTCACTACAAAGGGCTGCCAGGGTTGTTGCTCGCACTCGTTGCACCGCTCCCCCATCACCTTATCAGTGTAGGCCGACAGCAAGAATATAGTGTCCCATACCACCATAATCTGCTCACGAGTCATAGGTGCTCACTGGTCACTACGGGGAGGTTTGTGGCCCCAGCGTAGGCCGACAGCTCGACCACGGTGTCCCATACCACCATGCCCGGCTCATGAGTCTTCGTGGATCAAGGTACCATGGTTAACAGGGTTTACAATGGTAAGTTCAGTACCCTAGGTTCAAGCAGTTATGACACATACAAGGTGAACATACATCGGCCAGTCGGGTTACTTGACGGGCTCGACTAGTGCGATCGCATCGTAAGTCGAACGACATGAAGTGCGTAAAACACTTCGCGTGGCCTAACCACTGCCGCCAACTCTAAACACGAATCACGTTCATCGACGCGTCGTTCGTGGCTATGACCAGTCAGCCACGAATTCGCTCGGTTACCGACTGCCTGGACTAAGTCTAGTCCCAAACACTTATGGAATCACATCAACAAGTTATGTAAGAGCATTGGAATTGAAATACAATCATGTGAGCATGTTAACTCATGTCATAACATTCAACTTAAGCACATCCTCAAGGACATAAATTCCATGGATGTAATGAAATCATGCATTTAGTCAACATGTAGAAAATCATTTAAGTCAGCATAATAATTGAAAAAAAATAATCACAAACTATCAAATAACATCATTTAATTCAATACATACTAATACAAGCATTTATACAAACACATACACTACACACTTAAGTCTACATATAGTATGTCGACCCAAAGTGCGCAACTAGGCGAATCTCTTCGCCAAACTAATTATACACGCATTCCTAACTTCCTAATGCGACAACAAACCATGTCAATCACATCAGCAAAATATGAATGTAAACAGTACTTCCTACAAATGACTAAAATGCCCTAAATCTCATATTCTTCGTTAGCTTAGGAAACGGGAAACGGAGAGCATTTTGTACATGTCAAACGGCGATGCCGTCAAGAATCTACTATTAAACGACATTGAAAGTGTTGGAAACAGTCAATCAAAGCGTCTAATATCCGCACCTTTTCCCTTTTAGGGATGAGAATTCGAACGGAGCGTATACGCTTCGTCTACGGCGAATAAGGAACCTAATACACGAGATCCATAAGCTACATCGCTATGGAAACAAAGGAAACTCAAATCAGTAACTATTTAGGGTACTTTCTTACCTAGAAAAGCGGAGAAATCACCGGCAACGTGATTGAGTTGCGTTGCTTAGGCACTTGCAACAGGTAGCACAAGCGGCAAGGAATTCTCCTCCAATCTCTCTCACAAACTCTCACCTTTTCTCTCTCCCAATCTAGGGATTTTTGCAAATTCGGATGGGAGAGAGGAGTGAGGGTTTCAACCCCTTTTATAAGCCTAAACATGCCCAAAATAGGCTCCAAGTCAAGGTATACTTAAAGTATATCCAAATCGGGGCTGTTTCGGTCCAAAAGAGCATTTCTGGAGGTCCCCTGGCCAAATGCGGTCAGACTTAAACTCGTGCATACTGGATCTAGCACGCATCCAGATTTCAGGCCGGTAGGGTTCCCAGATCGCACGTGGCGGCCCAGTTTCAGTTTAACGGTCACCGCACCAAGATCAGGCCTATAAGTCTCGTGATATGTAATAGAAATTTTTCCTGATCCAAGGGTGTAATTTGGCTGTATTCTGACGGTCAGAATGCTTAATACTGATGCGTCAAATTTGTGTGCCAGATTTGAATTTGAAATTCCAACTATGTCCCTATTCACACTCTCTTCGGTCCGGGCTCAATGAAATAGCCTGTGATCGTCAGTTGGACTTGATATTCGAAACGATTGCCAAGCCCAGCTAATTGGTCATAACGGTCTAAGATGGTAGGCATCTGACTTACGACGCGCGGTCTAGATCCAATACAAAGTTTCAAGGAGGTCGCGAGAACAAACCGGCTTAGAGTTTGATCCGAGGCTTTAGAGCATTATAGGGTCATTGGTTCCACTCACTTTGGGTCTTGTAGAACGTATTTAAAGTGGTCCAAGTTAATTCTACTGAGTATTCAGTTTGGTACTCAACCAAATTCTACCTTAATTATGGCAGAATACGGTCCTAGGGCCATTCTATCCCCAATTTTGGGAACTTCTAGGTATCATATTATTTTTATTATTTTTTTAGAGGTTCATCATTAAGTTTACCCTAACTCCTCCAAATTTCATAAGATTTTGAGTTGTAGAAAAATTCTAAAAATTTCAGAAGCAGCAGCTGTCCAACAAGTGATTATCAGACAGTTGCTCACAATGACCTACTTTAAACTATATTAAATATTTTATTATATTTTTCACATATTTTTATATAAAACTAGACTCATTTAGCTTCAATCTGGTTTTTAAATCACCTAAATTGGAGTTATAACGAAGGAGATATGATTTTTCAAAGTCCTAAGAAATGCGCAGGAAAAAGGGTACAGAAACTCGCTGTACGGACGAGTTCGGCGATGCATCGCCAAACCGGCGATGGCATCGCCGACCACTGACCTGTTTGGGGTGGTTTTTTCGTCTGATATTTGAAATGGGTGTATTTTAGAACCTGGGATGAGTTATTTGACATGCAATATATGATTTTGGGGTAGGAGAAGCTGATCTATCCAATTAGTCTACTTATTTAGTGAGACTTCAAAAGGTTAATGGCTAAAAACCCTTTTCATTTATTTATTTACTATTCTTAGTACTTTTTAGCTTAAGTATTGATCAACATCACCTAAACTTTAAGATTTGTGTCTAATGTGAGAGCTCTTAGAAAATTTTGAAGGATAAAGTAGTAAAAGGTGAGATTTTCGAAGGAAATAAGGATTTGAGACTTTTGGATTGAGTTTTGAGAAGTTAATCAAGTGTTAGGATAGACTCATTGCCTAAGGACGTCTAATCCCAAGTTGGCAAAAATCTGGGATGTTACACGTGGTCATCCCACGGCTCAAGGATTTACTTTTACGGGTTTAAAATCTTTCAAAGAACCTCTCAACCCGACTTCCTACGACCTAGGAGATATTCGGATTGCTTCACGCGACCCGATATGCGTTACAGACTCGATCGTGCGATCGGTTCGAATAGACTTCGCCTATTCGCGAATCTGCGATCCTACAAGTGTTTCTAGACCCTTCTCGCACCCACTTAAGTCAAAAGAAGCGACAGCGTACGTTGCATGACCATAACCCAGGCCCGGTTTAATCCAAATCATGCTCTGATACCATCTGTAACATCCCAAAAATCGGGGTGTCGAGTAAAAACCCAACTCCCGAGTTCCAAAATGTTATTTATGCAACATAGATATGTATGATTGAATGTTGTCTACGATAATGTATTAAACATGAGTGAGATTAAGCCAGAACAGCATATCATACTCCAGAGACAGTTAAATTTGCAAGCGGAAGACTGTGATAGTATGTATAACATATATAAACTGTTGTATGTCTCCAGAGTGTGAATATTTTACCAGGTTATACACATACATGTATACTTCAAAAGTAAACAAAATGAATATACATGAGGGCGCTAAAAATATAAAATGACAAGTGTCAATGTATCTAATCAACCTCCCTGTAATCCCGTCAATCAGATCACGCATAAAGGAGAGATCCTCCTCATCATCATCAAATCCAGCTCCGCCTCGCAGGCCGCGCCATCATCTACAATCACAATAGGGACTGGTGGGTATCCGAAAATACCATCCCGTAACGTGGGAGTGAGTGATCAACTCAGTGGGATAAGAGAGCAGAGATTAGCATGTTATCAAATCAATCATGCGATAATAGTAAAGCAGTAAATCAAACAATCCTAATACTGTTGTTAATGCAATATGACATGACGTGATGTATGCCCTCACCGACGATCTCCCTCATACGGCAACATCTTACGACCGCGACATGCCACACTCCCTAGAGTGCTCCACATCTTCCAGGCACATGCAATGTTATGGTGATATGATTTCCAAGTTATTATTAGTCCATTCAAACAGCAGGATTGAGAAACTAAGGTACCTCCCTTATATCAATCCCAGCACAGATCCTGTCTAGGGTCGTCACTCCTAGTAATCTCGTACGATGTATATTTTGTAGGTCGCTGCAAGGGCTGCCAGGGCTGTTACACGCACTCGTTGCACCGCTCCCCCATCACCTTATCAATACAGGCCTACTGTACTCTACTGCTACGGAAGGGTCGTCGCCTCCCGTAGACTCAGAATACGCTCGCCGTCACTACAAAGGGCTGTCAGGGCTGTTGCTCGCACTCGTTGCACCGCTCCCCCATCACCTTATCAATGTAGGCCGACAGCAAGAATATAGTGTCCCATACCACCACAATCTGCTCACGAGACAGGTGCTCACTGGTCACTACGGGGAAGTTTGTGGCCCCAGCGTAGGCCGACAGCTCGACCACGGTGTCCCATACCACCATGCCCGGCTCATGAGTCTTCGTGGATCAAGGTACCATGGTTAACAGGGTTTACAATGGTAAGTTCAGTACCCTAGGTTCAAGCAGTTATGACTCATGCAGGGTGAACATACAACGGCCAGTCGGGTTACTTGACGGGCTCGACTAGCGCGATCGCATCTCGAGTTGAACGACATGAAGTGCGTAAAATACTTCGTGTGGCCTAACCACAGCCGCCAACTCCAGAACACGGCTCGCGTTCATCTACGCGTCGTTCGTGGCCAAGATAAGCCAACCACGAATTCGCTCGATTACCGACTGCCTGGACTAAGTATAGTCCCAAACAATTATGAATCCAATCAGAAATTCATGTAAGAGTACTGGAATTGAAATACAACCATGTGAGCACGTTAACACATGTTATAACGTACAACTTAGGTAAATCATCTGACACATGCCTTTCGTACATATAATGAACTTATGCATATCGCCAACATATAGGAAATCATTTCCATCAGCATATTAATTGAGAATTCAATCTCAAACTAAATCATAATGAAATCATCAAGCACATGTTATAACATACAGCTTAAGCGAATCGTCAAGCACATGCATTTCATTCATATCATGAAATCATGCATATGGCTAACATGTAGGAAACTATTTACACCAGCATATTAATTGAGAAATCAATCTCAAATTAATTCGTAACACCATTTAATTCAATACATACTAATACAAGCATTTATACAAACACTTACACTACACACTTAAGTCTACATATAGCATGTCGACCCGAAGTGCGCATTTAGGCGAATCTCTTCGCCAAACTAATTATGCACGTATTCCTAACATTCTAATGCGACAATAAACCATGTCAATCACATCAACAAAATATGCATGAAAATAGTACTTCCTACAAATGACTAAAATGCCCTAAATCTCATATTCTTCATTGGTTTACGAAACAGGAAACGGACAGCATGTTGTACATGTCAAACAGCGTTGCCGTCGAGAATCTACTATTAAACAACATTGAAAGCTTTGGAAACAGTCAATCAAAGTGTCTAAAATCTGCACCTTGTCTCTTATGGATGTGTAAATTCGAACGGAGCGTATACGCTTCGTCTACAGCGATAAGAGAACCTAATTCACGAGTTACGTCAGCTAACAAGCTATAAATCCTAGTAAACCTCAAATCAGCAACTTTCGAGGGTTATTTCATTCCTGAAAAAGTGGAGGAATCACCGGCCTGGTGATTGGGAAGAGTTGTTGAAGCACGTGCAACAGGTGGCACGAAGGCTGGAGAAATCTATCCCACTCTCTCTCTCAAACTCTCTCCTTTTCTCTCTCCCAATCTAGGGATTTTTGCAAATTCGGATGGGAGAGAGGAGTGAGGGTTTCAACCCTTTTTATAAGCTTAAAAATGCCGAAAACTGGCTCCGGTACAAAGTTTACTTTGTGCATATCCAATTCGGGGCCGTTTCGGTTAAAAAGATGTTTTCTGTTGGTCCCCTGGTCGAATGCGATCGAACTTAAGCTCATGCGTACCAGATCTAGCACGTATTAAGTTTTCAGTCCGGCAGTGTTCGCAGATCACATGTGGCGGACCAGTTCAGTTCAGCGGTCACCGCACGTAGATCAGGGCTAAAAGTCTCATGATAAAAAAATAAAAATTTCTCCTGATCCGAGGGTGTAATCTGGCTGAATTCTGAAGGCCAGAATGCTCAATACTGACGCGTCAAGTCGTGTGCCAGATTTGAATTTGAAATTCTAATTCTGTCCCTATTCGCACTCTCTTCGGTCCGGGCTCAATGAAATGGCCTGTGATTATCGGTTTGACTTGATTTTTGAAACGAGTGTCAAGTCTAGCTAGGCGGTTCTAACGGTCTAAGATAGGAGGTATCGGACTTTCGACTCGCGGTCTAGATCCAGTATAAAATTTTAACGTGGTCCAGAGAACAAACCTGCTTAGAGTTTGGTCCGAGGTTATAGAGTATTATAGAGTCATACGTTCTACTCGATTTGGGTCTTGTAGAACGTATTTAAAGTGATCAGGGACTATTTCCCAGCTACTCCAGGGTCGCGCTAGCTAACTTACACTTATTTTTCAAAGGAATTAATCCTACGTGATTTCTTTGGCTATGGAATTGGGTTCTGAGCGATTTCTCAGGTGTTTTAGTTAACCCATTGCCTAAGGACATCTAATCCCAGATTAGCCAAAATCCGGGGTGTTACATTTGTGGAGGTCCATTATTTAGCATCAAAGTATCAACTTTCTTTGTCAAGCTATCAATCTTGACATAAAGATCTGGCGTGATTCCTATCTTATATATACCTCCTTTCTTCTGTGGTTAGGGACTTCTTTCACCTCTATTTGAATAGTCCCATTACTGAGAGTTTTCACACAAGGTTTCAAAGAAATTTCAACCTTCGTCATCACTTTTGGTCATGAATGACCCTCCACTGGTGGCATCAACCATGCGACAGTTTTGGGGTGTCAAACCGTCATAAAAGTATTAAACCTGTTGCCACTTCTCAAAATCATGGTGTGAACATTTAAGAAGTCCTTGCATCTTTCCCAACATTCATGAAAGTGCTCACCCTTTTTTTTTGTGTGAAATTAGTAATTTCTCTATGGAGAGCATTAGTTTTGTGAACGGGGAAGAACTTGTTTAAGAACTTCATAGAGTTGGTCCCATGTAGTGATAGACCCAACTTTTAAAGAATTCAACCATGCTTTCACCTTATCCTTCAAAGAAAAAGGAAAAAGGCACAAATAGATTGAATCATTTGAAAAGTTTTGGAACCTAAAGGTAGAGTAAATGTCTATGAATTCATTCACATGATGATATGGATCCTCCTTATCTAAACCATAGAAGGAGGGAAACAATTGAATGACCCCAGGTTTAGGTTCAAAGTGTGCTGCTTTGGTGGCTGACAACACTATGCATGAAGGTGCATTAAATTGGATAAGAGATAAATAATCTCTAAGAGCTTTAATTCCATTCTCGTCCGACATTTCAAATAAGATGTTTCTCAATCTTCTACGAAATGTTCTTTCTATTTTAGGATCAAAAGGTGTTAATTCTATATTTAGAGATCTACGTCCTAGCATAAACTGAATTACTGTAATGTAGGAAAGAAAACTAAACTAAGATGCAACCTAAGAGAAATAAAACTAGAGCTAAGAATTATGAATTCCTAAAAATAAGATGAAACTCTGTAAACAAGAATGGGAAGAAAGAACTCGAAAAAGGAGATGATTGATTTCTGAAGAATTGGGAGCTCCTCCTTCACTTTGAAGACAATTTTTTACCAGCTTCCTTCCTCAATTCCTGTAGAAAATAAAGACAAAAATAAATTAAGTTTCCTAAAATTTATGAAATGATGCGAGAAAAATCATAGGGTTATGAATTATGATAAAAGAGAATCCTACATCCAATTGGACTGAAACAGTCCTTGGCAACTGTGCCAAAAACTTGACATTTTATTTAAACCAATCTGATTTAAATGATTTTAAACTCGCAAGTATACGAATCAGATGTAGATACAGTATGTAATACGAGATCCTTCTCACGAGGACCGATTTTCACAATTTGAATTTTATGATTCCTCATAACTAATCCAACAAATATTTTAGCCAGTAATTAAGTAAACTTAAAAATCAATGAAAAAGCAGCTGAGAACAAGAAGGAAAATTCAGTCAAGGAGAACACTAGGACTTTTGAATCCACCCCTAATTATCATAACCCTTTTTTTAGTTATTAATTCACCCCAATTCATATTGATATAAATTTAATAAATAAAGCACACTCTATGCCCTTGGTCGGGTAAACAATGTATAATCCCTTAAAGCATAAGGATCACATCTTTCCATCCATGGTCAGGCATGAATAGATATAAATTCCAATCTCATTCTCTATGGGAAAACTTATTCATGGTTAGACACAAGCACCTAGAATAAGATTCCAAACAACATTCACATCTAGACTTTGGTTAAGCTCATAGAATGGAGAAGTACGGAGTTTTCATTTAAGCACACTAGAGAAAGAAATAGTTCAATCAATTCAGATGAAATCAACATATAACAAGAGTCATTCAAATTAGGGGCTTCATCTTAACCCTAGCCAAGAAATTAACAATCCATGGAATGTAACATAGATTCAAAGAAAAACATAAGTGATAAAGAGCACATCCCTTCTCTCTTCTCTTTCACATCCAAAACTGGATCTACTCTCTCTCTTTTCTGCCACGGACTAAATTGAATCCTAGCTACCCCCCTTCCCATCCTTTCTTTCTTCTCTTTATAGGCAGTAAGAGGAAAGTTGGTGGAAAAGGTCGGCTACGTAAGGAGCTTTCACAGCAACAGCCGCGTGTACCAGAACATGAAAGCTCTTGCGCTGGCTGCCAGTGGGGCCCATTGTAGCTGTCCTTTATGAAATCCACCCCCTCCAATGTGTTTTTCTCGAAAAACTAGACAAGAATGGATGGTTTATATTAGATTTGATGTGGCCCACTAGATTTCTTAGATTGCCGTTTGAATTACGTTTGCACGGAGAAAAACTGATCATGTTGCTCTTCTTCAAATTCACTTTCTTGATGAGGAAAAGAACCCTCTACTTGGAACGTTGGACGGTTTAGATTAATGAGCTGGCGATGATTAAGATCATGGAATGGCCACGGAGGGCCGGACATGCGAACACGTCCCTGAGAAAACAGGGACGCTATGATGATCGGTGGGCCCCACAATTTCATTTTAGATGAAATCCACGTTGTCCATTGAGTTCCTGACGATAAATCAGTCGGGAAGGTGTGGTTTTTGTTGACTTTAGAGTGGCCCATTGTATCAAATCAACACCCCATTCATCCTGTGTTTAAATGATTAAAAACCGATCTATGTTGTCCTCTGGATTTTCGTCACCTAGGCGTGGGTTGTGGTTGCCCGACAAGATGAATGGATGGTTCAGATTCATCATATGGGCCATGATCGTGGCCCACAGATCCCCAGCCGCAAGTTTCTACGCGAACGCTGGAAGAAGGATCTAGTGTTTCCATTTTTGGTGAAGAAGACTCAGTCAAATTGAATTTGACCGGCTTGAGCGATCTAGTGCACGGCGACTGTGCTTGTGCTGTGCACATGCACCATGTAATGTGGGTCCCACCTTGATGTATACGAAGAATCCGCTTCGTCCATTCCTTTCCTCATATAAATTAAGGGGTTAAGACCAAAATTGAAGCACATCTAGAGACCAGGTGGGCCGCACTTAAGGAATTTAGGGGTTGATCAGTCCATTGTGCAACTTCTAGAGGTATCCAATGGCCGAAATTTTATGTGTATAGTTAATTTATGGTCCTCAAGCATGTATGAAGTTTCAAGCTGAATGGATGGTTGGAACCTTATGATCTTGCATTCTGGCTGACTTTCAGGACCCTTGAGCTTCAGTTTCTCTATTTTCTCAAATATCTGGCGTGTAAATCCATCAATCTCGGTCCCCTGGGGTCCGTCCTTTTCCTTGATTACTTCAGAGCACTAATTTCATGCTTGTAGTATCCTTTTTCAATCCAAGCTCCTCATTACACCCTACATCACAAACATAATTAAAATTCGACGTTAAGCATTATCATGTACGTAAAATCATGTAATAATCGGATTCTAATATGCAATATTTGACCCTCATCACAACCCCCAACCAGCATTTTGCTAGTCCTGAGCTAAGTATATGAAAAATAAATTGAGAATTACAGGATAATTTCTAAAAACTCGAGTGATTTTGGGAAACACTCCAGATACGAGAAGTCTAAGATTCATGAATGTTGGGTAGTACCTTTTCTTGGACTCAAGCGCACAGTAAATATTAAGATGAAGTCTAATAATAAGATGAGATCTGATTGATTTCATAATTAAGTTTGAAATATTAATCCATTGATTATAAAAAATTCTAAACATTAAGATCCATGAGTGTATAGTATAATCTCAGCTTACCATCATTAAGAGATCCAATTGTACAATTCCATGATACCATTGGTAACCAACAAAAGCAATTAGGACACCCAAAACCTAAAAAATGTACTCTATGGTTTGAAACAGGCTCCTAGGGCATGGTACAAGAAATTAACTAAATTCTTGTTAAGTCATGAGTTTGTTATAGTGAGTGTAGAGAAAACACTATTTGTCAAGAAATATGATGATCATATTTTAATAGTGCAAATCTATGTTGATGACATTATCTATGGATATACATGTGCTAACATGACTATTGAGTTCATAGATCTTATGAAGTCTAAATTCAAAATGAGCATGGTTGGAGAATTAAATTGTTTTCTAGGGTTGCAAGTCAAATAGCTTCCTGATGGATTCTTCATCTCTCAAACCAAATATGCTCTGAACTTAGTTAAAAGGTTCATATTTGAGAGTGAAAAAAATTTTGATACTCCGATGGGTGCCACTCTGAAACTCTCTAAGGATTCAATAGGTAAGAGTTTGAATGCTAAGTTGTATTACGGTATGATAGGAAGTTTACATTATTTAACTGTGAGTCGACCTGATATTGCTTTTAGCGTTGAAATTTGTGCCAAATATCAATCGGACCCTAAAGAGTCCCACTTGATTGTTATTAAGCAAATTTTGGGATATGTTGCTAGTTCAACTAATCTTGGTCTCTAGTATCCACATGATACTAGTGTGCAATTAGCTGGTTACATGGATGCTAATTAGGCTAGTAACATTGATGATAATAAATCAACCAGCGGTGGTTATTTCTATGTCGAGAACTATCTAGTTTCCTGGCTAAGTAAGAAACAAAGTTACATATCACTCTCCACTACTGAGGATGAATATATTGTTGTAGGTAATGCATGCAGTCAGCTAGTATGGATGAAGAGAATGTTAAGTGATTATGGAATTACGCAAGAATCTATAATGTTATATTGTGATAACTCAAGCACAATTAGTATTTCCAAAAATCTTATTCAGCATTCATGAACCAAGCAAATTGACATTAGGTATCATTATATTTGTTAAATGGTGGAAGAAAAGATAATTTCAGTAGAATATATTCAGACCGAGAATTAACTAACTGACATTTTCACAAAATCGCTCGACAAAAATCAATTTGCAAAATTGAAATTTGATCTTATTATGTGCAATATGAACTGATGATTTGTGCTCATTTGTATCATAATGTATGTATATATTATTTTAGATTTTTTTAATTTAAATATATGTAAAATTACACATTTGTATGTTACACGACTAGTCGAGTACACAGACCAGTTGTGGCACGACCGGTCGAGTAGGTACACAACTAGCCGTGCAACTCATGAATTGGGTTTTTATTTAGAGAAAAGTCATTTTTCTTCATTTCTTTCTTCTTCTCCATCAAACCTAACCACGACCGATCGAACCCATCACTAGATTAATCTCTAGTTCGTGCTTCATTTTTTTTATTTCCTTATAGATTTAAGTTCTTTGATCATCCTTAATCTTAATTTTTCTTCTTGTTTCAAGATTTATGGTGGTTTGAAAGGGTTTTTTCCTTAAAATATGATTTTCTTGGAATCCTTTCATTTCTTTTTGTAATCCTTTGTTTCTTTATTTTCTTATTGTAATGGAAGGAAGAAATAGGAAGAGAACCACTCGTGGTCCCTCTTCATCTCGTTCCGCACCCATTAGCATGCGTCACCTTCGGCCTCCCGAAGAGGATCCCGAGTATGTGTAGGATTTATCTTAAAAATGTTATTGTTAAGCGTGTTGTTATTGTTGATCACCTTAAGCGCTTCAACATTGTTCCTCTCCTTCAAGCTGTAGGATGGAAAAACATACTATCTTGGGGCGGTCCTACATATCGATCCATTGCGCAGGCCATGTACGCATGCATTACTAATTTCTTTATAGAAGATTTGACATTTACTGTGTTAACTAGAGAAGGTCAAATTGAGGTAGACTGTCATTTAATTTCAGCAATCATGAATATACCTATTGTTGATGACGGCATACCCATATCCACTTTGCAATCTAGACCTTATGAAAATGTTAAACAATTGATTATGAGAGTTCTCTGTAACATGAATGCAGAATGGAACGACGTTATTGCACTCAGTTCCAAATATATGTTACCCAGATACAGGGTCTTGCATCGAATTTTTATTTTGAATGTCTATCCTCGCTTAGGTAACAAGACTGAGCTGACCACTTTTATGGCCCGCATTATGCATTCAGTTGAATCTGGCGTCTATACCTGTCTTCCTTCTCTTATCTATCATCATATTATTCAATTTCATCTTCATCCTAGTCATAGTCATATTCCTTTCACTTATCTTATGACTGACTTAGCTACTCGTGCTTTGGTAGTTATGCCCATTGGAGAAGGTTCTATTAATCTCCATCCATTTAATAATTCTAATATCAATAAGATGAACCTGGACTTGGCACCTGGTCAAGTTGATGGGAATGCTGGAGGAGATGAAGAAGCTGAAAAAGTTGATGCTTTATCTCAATAAGACGTTAATATGGATGATTTATTTATTGAACTTGAATCAGATTCTGAGGCTCACCCTAATCATCAACCTTCTGATTTCGATGAGAAGTTGTGTAATCTTAAGGAACAGGTGGCTCAGATTTGTGTAACCTAGGATTCTCAATTTACTTATATGTGCAAATATATGAGGTGCATTAATAAGGGTTTATATCAAATTGGTCCATCTATTCCTGCACCCTCTTTAATATCTGATTAATTTTATTTTGCTTGATGGTATCTGTAATAACTTTATTCTAACTCTTTTCCCTCTGTCTGCTTGGATAATTTTATTTAAACTCTTATCTATTCAGTTCAGTTACTTTGTTTATTTGATTTGGATAAACAGTTATTAATTCTACATACTCTCTTATTCTCTTCATTTATCCTTATTTGCTTCCTTTATCATATTGTGACAAAAAGGGGGAGATATTGTCATATGTGAATGAGGATATGATATGATGAAATGTGGCTTTTTTTTTTTGTATAGATTAGTGGATTAAGGGGGAGAGTTGCTTATTGTGCATGATATCTATTATGGATTATATCATACATGTGTATACATGTTAGTGCAATATGTTTATGCAACGTGTTATTTGAATATCTATTGCATATTATAATTTTGGTTTTGTCACAAATTTGACAAAGGGGGAGATTGAAAGTGTTATGTTGATAAACCCTAAGTATTGTGAAATTTTGGTCTAACAAACCAATTTAAGTTTGTATTTTGATTTGTACCAAGCTTGTGCATCTGTTCACATTGAATCTTCTATGTTCATTTGATTCGTACTGAATCTATCTTGCCAATATCTACGACGAACTTACCGAGATCTTCAAAATGAAGAAAGTGAAGACTTTCATATATTGAGTGAAGACAGA
Source organism: Magnolia kwangsiensis (assembly GCA_037074715.1). Taxonomy (NCBI): domain Eukaryota; kingdom Viridiplantae; phylum Streptophyta; class Magnoliopsida; order Magnoliales; family Magnoliaceae; genus Magnolia; species Magnolia kwangsiensis. Next base: position 77,615,340 of record CM073577.1, on the reverse strand, counting down.
GTTTTTTAAGAACATTGCGGTTCAAGATCTGGAACCAAAAAAGTCCAAGAACTCAAGACCAAGTTTAAGATTATGTTTGTAATGTCGAGTTCAAGCTTTAAAGATCGCAAGAATTAAAGCTACTAAAGTGATCGTTAGATTAAGTGTTCATATGTTCTATCTCACAAGTAAGGTATGATGGACTTAGATTGATCTCAGATCATGATTAGATCATTTCATACTTTTGGTCGGTCATTTTGATCATTTTATAAGTGTAAAATTCTGTTCTTTTGACTAGCCCTAGCACTGGCTCGACCAGTCCTAGTATTTTCTCGACCAGTCTAGGATTTGTTATGAATATTAAGAATTTTTCTGTTAGTCTATGACCAGTCCCGGAAACTGCTCAACCAGTCATGTGAATAATGCTCGACTCATTTTTCAGTGAGTAATCTGGATTTACATGACCAGTTGTGTGGTGTCCACGACCAGTCAAGCAGGCCACTCGACCGATCATGGGACCCACAAGGCCAGTTGTGCAGTTTTAAAGTAAAATCCTATCGTGCCAGAATTTTTAAAAATCTGTTTGGATAAGGCCAGTCGTAGCTAACCAAAGGCTAGTCATGCGAACCGATTTTTCACCTATAAATAGTGCTCAAATTTTAGAGTTTTCTATTCAATTCTTATCATTCTTAAGCAATCACTTTGAGATTATTTTGAGTACATTCTAAGCTATTTAGTCCATATTTAAGATTCTTTATAGTAGTTCTTGTAATTTGATTCTAAATCTCTATTTTATTCTTATATTGAAAAGGGATATTTGATTTACCCTTCTTGATATCAAAATCAATACAATGCCCTTGTTGATTTAATTAAAAATCATCTAGACTTAGAACCCTATACACTTGTGAGACTAAACGTTGAACATATACATCGTCATCAAGTTGGTTCTACCGGGTTGCTTCAGAATCTTCATACAAATAAGTATTTTGCTTTTTCTATAATTTAATTCCTTCTCAGTTTGTGAGATTATTTTAGAAAATCTCTATTTTGGTTTTGTCTAAGGTGATCTAGAAAATCTCAGAGTGAGAGTTTTTTTTTTTAATTGTGTAAGTCCATCTAAAGACACAATTGTGAAAGTTTTAGGTAAACCTTAAAAAACCTATTTTGATTAGTGAACTCTAATATCCCGAGGGAATGGATATTAGGAGTGGAGTAGTTGTGTGGCTGATGTTTAATAGTTGGTGTACACACAAGTGAACCGCTATAATTTTGTGTTTAGTGAATGTGTGATTTAATTTTTTATCTTTTATGGTTTAAGATTGTGGGATGTATTTGTGGATGTGAAAGTTGTAATCTTTAAATTTCAACATTATGTGGTGAATGTTGTAATAGATTAGTTTAGATTTCTTTCATATCCTCTTCAATTTGAGTTTTTCATACTCACCCACATTCTAGTAAGGTCGTCCTACCATAAGCCATTGGTTTTTAGTGTCAGGTTGTCCTTAGAACTAAGTTTGTATCAACCTCTCAATACTTGGTTTTTGAGGTTGTTATTTGCATTCTTTTTGTCTATCTATTGTTTATATTCCGCTGTTTAATTTTTATTCGGCATAGTCCTATTCACCCTCCTTCCCCCCCCCCCCCCCCCCCCCTCCTCCCTATAACACCCTGAAAATCGGGGGTCGTGTAGAAACCCGACTCCCGAGTTCCAGACCATCACTTATGCAACAAATATACTGATGATTCAATGTTGACTGAGTAAGTGCATTAACATGAGTAAGATTATACCAAAATTGCAATTCATACTCTAGATCCAGTGATAATACACAAGCGGAAGACTGAAGAATATATGTAACACCCCGGATTTTGGCCAACCTGGGATTACACGTCCTTAGGCAATGGGTTAATTAAAACACCTGGAAAATCGCTTAGAACCCAATTCCATAGCCAAAGAAATCACTTAGGGTTAATTCCTTTAGAAACTAAGCATAAGTTAGCTAGCGCGACGCTAGAGTAGCTGGGAAATAGTCCCTGATCACTTTAAATACGTTCTACAAGATCCAAATCAAGTAGAACTAATGACTCTATAATACTCTAAAACCTCGGATCAAACTCTAAGCAGGTTTGTTCTCTAGACCTCTTTGAAACTTTGTATTGGATCTAGACCGCCCGTCGAAAGCTCGATACCTACAATCTTAGACCGCTAGAACCGCCTAGCTGGACTTGACAATCATTTCAAAAATCAAGTCCAACCGACATTCACAGGCTATTTCATTGAGCCTGGACTGAAGAGAGTGAGAATAGGGTTAGATTTAGAATTTGAAATTCAAATCTGGCACACGACTTGATGCGTCAGTATTAAGCATTCTGACCATCAGAATTCAGCCAAATTACACCCTCAGATCAGGAAAAATTTCTATTTCATATCATGAGATTTGTAAGCCTGATCTACGTGCGGTGATCGCTGAACTGAAAATGGACTGCCACGTGCGATCTAGGAATCCTACCGGTCTGAAAACGGGATGTGAGCAACATCCGACGAGCGTGAACTTAAGTCCAATCACGTTCGGCCAGGGGACCACCAGAAATGGTCTTTTGGACCGAAACAGCCCCGAATTGGATATACATCAAGTAAACTTTGTTTCCGAGCCTATTCCGGGCATTTTTGTGCTTATAAAAGGGGCTGAAACCCTCACTCCTCTCCCATCCGAATTTGAGAAAAACCCTAGATTGGGAGAGAGAAAAGGTGAGAGTTTGTGAGAGAGAGTGGGAGAGAATTTTCCTGCTGTCGTGCCACCTGTTGCACGTGCTTTAGCAACACGCTCCGATCACTTGGCCGGTGATTTCTCTGTATTTTCAGGTAAGAAAATACCCTAGAAAGTTACTGATTTAGTGTTCTTTTCGTTCCATAGCATGTTAGCTGATGGATCTTGTAAATCAGGTTGCCTAGTTGCCGTAGACGAAGCATATACGCTCCGTTCGAATTAACACACCTGTAAGAGAAAAGGTGCGGATATTAGACGCTTTGATTGACTGTTTTCAATGCTTTCAATGTCATTTAATAGTAGATTATCGACGGCAACGCTGTTTGACATGTACAACATGCTATCCGTTTCCTGTTTCGTAAATAGACGAAGAATATGAGATTTAGGGCATTTTAGTCATTTGTAGGAAATACTGTTTTCATCCATAATTTGCTGATGTGATTGACATGGCTTCTTGTCGCATTAAGATACTAGGAATGCGTGCATAATTAGTTTGGCGAAGAGATTCGCCTAAATACGCGCTTTGAGTCGACATACTATATGTAGACTTAAGTGTGTAGTTTAAGTGTTTGTATAAATGCTTGTATTAGTATGTATTGAATTAAGTGGTGTTATGAATTAGTTTGAGATTAATTTCTCAATTAATATGCTGATGTAAATGGTTTCCTACATGTTAGCTATATGCATGATTTCATTATATGTATGAAATGCATGTGCTTGATGATTCACTTAAGTTGTACGTTATAACATGTGTTAACATGCTCACATGGTTGTATTTCATTTCCAATACTCCTACGTGATTGCTGATGTGAATTCATGATTGTTTGGGACTATACCTAGTCCAGGCAGTCGGTAACTGAGCAAATTTGTGGTTGGCTTATCTTTGCCATGAACGACGCGTTGATGAACGCGAGCCGTGTTCTGGAGTTGGCCGCAATGGTTAGGCCACGCAAGGTGTTTTACGCACTTCATATCATTCAACTTGAGATGCGATCGTGCTAGTTGAGCCCGTCAAGTAACCTGACTGGCCGTTGTATGTTCACCCTATATGAGTCATAACTGCTTGAACCCAGGATACTGAACTTACCACTGTAAATCCTTTTAACCATGGTACCTTGATCCACGAAGACTCATGAGCCGGGCATGGTGGTATGGGACACCATGGTCGAGCTGTCGGCCTATGCTGGGGCCACAAACCTCCCCGTAGTGACCAGTGAGCACCTATGACTCGTGAGCAGATTATGGTGGTATGGGACACTATATTATTGCTGTCGGCCTACATTGATAAGGTGATGGGGGAGCAGTGCAACAAGTGCGAGCAACAGCCCTGACAGCCCTTTGTAGTGACCGCGAGCGTATTCTGAGTCTACAGGAGGCGACGACCCTTCCGTAGCAGTGAGAGTACAGTAGGCCTGTATTGATAAGGTGATGAGGGAGCAGTACAACGAGTGTGAGCAACAGCCCTAGCAGCCCTTGCAGCGACCTACAAAATATACATCATATGAGATTACTAGGAGTGACGACCCTAGACAGGATCTGTGTTGGGATTGATACAAGGGAAGTACCTTAGTTTCCTAATCCTGCTGTTTGAATGGACTAATAACAACTCAAAAATCATATCACCATTACATTGCATGTGCCTGGAAGATGTGGAGCACTTGAGGGACGATTGCATGCCGGGGTCGTAAGATGGTTCCGTATGAGGGAGATCATCGGTGAGGGCATACATCACGTCATGTCATATTGCATTAACAACAGTATTAGGATTGTTTGATTTATTGCTTTACTATTATCGCATGATTGATTTGATAACATAACACCGTACACCCACCAGTCCCTACTGTGATTACAGATGATGGCGCGGCCTGCGAGGCGGAGCTGGATTTGATGATGAGGAGGAGGATCTCTCCTTTATGTGTGATCTGATTGACGGGATTACAGGGAGGTTGATTAGATGCCTTGACACTTGTCATTTTATATCTTTAGCGCACTCATGTATATTCATTTTGTTTACTTTTTGAGTATACATGTATGTATATAACCTGGTAACATGTTCACACTCTGGAGACATACAACAGTTTATATATGTTATACATACCATCAAGTCTTTCGCTTGCTAATTTAACGGTCTCTAGAGTATGATATGATGTTTTGGATTAATCCTACTCATGTTTAATACATTAACACAGACGACATTCAATCATATATATATATATTGCATAAATAACATTTTGGAACTCGGGAGTTGGGTTTTTACTCGACCCCCCAATTTTCAGGATGTTACAATATATATATCACTGTATGAAAAATAAAATAATCTCAAACTATCTCCAAAGTATGAATACATCTCTGAGTCACATATACATATCATAAACCAAAATTAAATGTCATGTAATAGTCCAACTAGCCAAAAATTTCACTGATCCAGGCCACCTAGGCGAAGCCGTCAGAGAACTGCATGTATGAGAACTCATCCTGGTCCTCGTAGAAGTCCGGCTCCAACTCCTGGACTCCTCACAACCTGCATCTAAGACAGAGTCTGGTAGGTATTGCAAACACCGTCCCGTAACGTGGGAGTGAGTGATCAACTCAGTGGAATCATAGAGCAAAGATTAGCATGTTATCAAATCAATCATGTGATAATAGTAAAGCAATCAATCAAACATTCCTAGATACTGTTGTTAATGCAAGCATGTAATGACATGATGGATGCCCTCACCGATATACTCCCTCATGCGACACCATCTTACGTTCGCGGGATGCTTTTTTTCCTCAGTGCTCCACATCTTCCAGGCACATGCAGTGCGATGTGGATATGATTACTGAGTTGTTATTAGTCCTTTCATACAGCAGTATTAGGAAACTAAGGTACCTTCCTTATATCAATCCCAACACAGATCCTGTCTAGGGTCGTCACTCCTAGTAGTCTCATACGATGTTATATTTATAGGTCGCTGCAAGGGCTGCCAGGGCTGTTGCTTGCACTCGTTGCATCGCTCCCCCATCACCTTATCAATATAGGCCTAGTTGTACTCTTGTCGCTACAGAAGGATCGTCGCCTCTCGTAGACTCAGAATACGCTCGAGGTCACTACAAAGGGTTTGTCACCAATCAGAGTAGGCCGACAGCTCGAATGTAGTGTCACATACCACCACAATAGGCTCAAGAGTCTAAAGTGCTCACTGGTCACTACGGGGAGATTTGTGGCCCCAGTGTAGGCCGACAGATCGACCACGGTGACCCATACCACCATGCCTGGCTCATGAGTCTTTATAGATTAAGGTACCATGGTTATCAGGATTTTCACTGATAAGTTCAGTACCCTAGGTTCAAGCAGTTATGACCAATACAAGGTGAACATACAACGGTCAGTTGGGTTACTTGACGGGCTCGACTAGCACGAGCGCACCTCAAGATGAACGACATGAAGTACATAAAATACCTCGTGTGGCCTAACCACTACCGTCAACCTAAAGCACGACTCGCGTTCATCGACGTGTCCTTCGTGGCAAATAAAAGCCAACCACGAATTCAAATCTATTACCGACTTCCTGGACTAGAGTATAGTCCCAAGCACTTGCAATCAACATCAGTGATCATATGAGAGTAACAGAAATGAAATATAAACAATCCAAGCATGTTAGCAACATGTTATAACATATAACGTAAGCAAATCAACTAACACATGTATTCCATACATATAAGGAAATCAATTCAATAACAACATGGAGGAAAATCATGTACATCATCATATTAATTGAGAATTCAATCTCAAGGCTAATCTACAACAACGATTACTCAATACATACTAATACAAACATTTACACAAACACTTAGTCTACACACTTTAGTCTACATAGCGTATGTCGACACAAAGTGCGCATTAGGGCGAATCTCTTCGCCAAACAGATCATACACACGTATCTTGTATAATAACATGACAAATAAACATGTCAATCATTTTGGCAAAATACGGACGTATACAGTATTTCTTACAAATGCCTAAAATACCCTAAATCTCATATTCTCCGTACACAGTCGAAATGGAAAACGGACAGCATGTCCTACATGTAAAATGGCTTTCTTGTCGATAATCTGCTATTAAATGAAATTGAAATCTTTGAAATCAGTCAACCTAAGCATATAGAATCCTCACCTTTTGCCGTAGAAGCGTAACAAATCGAACAAAAACTCTACGCTTCGTCAACGCCTGTATGACAACCTATATCACAAGATTAATCAGCTACTTCGCTACTTGTATCTATGGAATCCTTAAAACAAGTTGAAGTTAGGGTTTTCTTACCTAGAATGAAGTCAGAAGCACCGGAAGAATGATTGGAACACGATGGGTAAGCTCGTGTACTAGTGTAACACCCTGAAAATCGGGGGTCGTGTATAAACTCAACTCCCGAGTTCCAGACCGTCACTTATGCAACAAAAATGATTATGAATCAATGTTGTCTGATTTAAAGCATTCACATGAGTAAAAGTATACCAAAACTGCAATTCATACTTCAGATCCAGTGATAAAAGCAAGCGGAAGACTAAACAATATATATATCACTGTATGGAAAAACAAAGTAAATCTCATCTGTCTCCAAAGTATGACTACATCTCTGAGTCTCATATACATATACATGAACAAAATAAATATCCAAAATGGTCCCACTGAAATCCCATCAATCCAGGTCACCTACGCCAACCCATCGTGATACTGCATGTACGAGAACTCGTCCTGGTCCTCGTCAAAGTCTGGCTCTGCCTCCTGGATCTCAGCCTCACCTGCATCTACAACAGGGTCTAGTGGGTGTTGCAAACACCATCCCGTAACGTGGGAGTGAGTGATCAACTCAGTGGAATCATAGAGTAAAGATTAGCATGTTCACAATTCAATCATGCGATAATAGTAAAGCAGTAAATCAGACAATCCTAATACTGTTATTAATGCAAGATGACATGACGTGATGCATGCCCTCACCGACGATCTCCCTCATACGGCAACATCTTACGACCGCGGCATGCCACACTCCCTAGAGTGCTCCACATCTTCCAGGCACATGCAATGCTATGGTGATATGATTTCCAAGTTGTTATTAGTCCATTCAAACAGCAGGATTGGGAAACTAAGGTACTTCCCTTGTATCAATCCCAACACAGATCCTGTCTAGGGTCGTCACTCCTAGTAATCTCATACGATGTATATTTCGTAGGTCACTGCAAGGGCTGTCAGGGTTGTTGCTCGAACTCGTTGCACCGCTCCCCCATCACCTTATCAATACAGGCCTATCATACTCTACTGTAACGGAAGGGTCGTCACCTCCCGTGGACTCAGAATACGCTCGCGGTCACTACAAAGGACTCGTCGCCTGATCAGTGTAGGCCGACAGCTAGAATATAGTGTCCCATACCACCATAATTTGCTCACGAGTCTAGGTGCTCACTGGTCACTACGGGGAGGTTTGTGGACAGCTCGACCACGGTGTCCCATACCACCATGCCCGGCTCATGAGTCTTCGTGGATCAAGGTACCATGGTTAAAGGGTTTACAATGGTAAGTTCAGTACCCTAGGTTCAAGCAGTTATGACTCATACAAGGTGAACATACATCGGCCAGTCGGGTTGCTTGACAGGCTCGACTAGCGCGATCGCATCTCAAGTCGAACGACATGAAGTGCGTAAAGCACTTCACGTGGCCTAACCACTGCCGCCAACTTCAAATACGACTCGCGTTCATCGACGCGTCGGTCGTGGCCAAGACCAGCCAGCCACGAATTCACTCAGTTACCGACTGCCTGGACTATGTATAGTCCCAAACAATTATGGAATCACATCAGCAATTTATATAGGAATATTGGAATTGAAATACAATCATGTGAGCATGTTAACATATGTTATAACATTCAACTTAAGTAAATCTTCAAACACATATATTTCATGCATGTAATGAAATCATGCATATAGTCAACATGTGGGAAATCATTTAGGTCAGCATATTAATTGAGAAATCCATCTCAAACTAATTCATAACATCATTTAGTTCAATACATACTAATACAAACATTTATACAAACACATACACTACACACTTAAGTCTACATATAGCATGTCGACCCGAAGTGTGCAATTAGGAGAATCTCTTTGCCAAACTAATTATGCACGTATTCCTAACTTCCGAATGCGACAACAAACCATGTCAATCACATCAGCAAAATATGAATGTAAACATTACTTCCTACAAATGACTAAAATGCCCTAAATCTCATATTCTTCGTTAATTTACGAAACAGGAAACGGAGAGCATATTGTACATGTCAAACGGCGATGCCGTCAATAATCTACTATTAAACGACATTGAAAGCGTTGGGAACCATCAATCAAAGCGTCTAAAATCCTCACCTTATGTCTTGTAGACTCGTGAATTGAAACGGAGCGTATACGCTTCGTCTACGGCGAATAGGGAACCTAATACACAAGATCCATGAGCTACATCGCTATGAAAACAAAGGAACCTCAAATCAGCAACTATTTAGGGTATTTACTTACCTAGAATCGCGGTGAAATCGCCGGGAAAGCGATAGAGGTGCGTTGCTTAAGCACGTGCAACACGAAGCACAAGTAGCAGGAAGAACTCTCCCACTCTCTCTCACAATCTCTCACCTTTTTCTCTCTCCCAAGTTAGGGTTTCTCTCAAATTCGGATGGGAGAGAGGAGTAAGGGTTTCAACCCCTTTTATAGCCTAAAACATGCCCAAAATAGGCTTGGGAACAATGTTTACTTGGTGCCTAACCAAATCGGGGCCGTTTCGGTCCAAAAGAGCATTTCTGATGGTCCCCTGGCCAAATGCGGTTGGACTTAAGCTCATGCATACTGGATCTAGCACACATCCAGTTTTCAAACCGGTAGGGTTCCCAGATCGCACGTGGCGGTCCAGTTTCAGTTTAACGGTCACCGCACCAAGATCAGGCCTATAAGTCTCGTGATATGTAATAGAAATTTTTCCTGATCCAAGGGTGTAATTAGGCTGAATTCTGACGGTCAGAACGCTCAATACTGATGCGTCAATTTGTGTGCCAGATTTGAATTTCAAATTCCAATTCTAACCCTATTCTCACTCTCTTCGCTCCAGGCTCAATGAAATAGCCTCTGAATGTCAGTTGGACTTGATTTTCGAAACGATTGCCAAGCCCAGCTAAGTGGTCATAATGCTCTAAGATGGTAGGTATCTGACTTTCGACGCGCGGTCTAGATCCAATACAAAGTTTCAAGGAGGTCCCGAGAATAAACCGGTTTAGAGTTTGATCCGAGGCTTTAGAGCATTATAGCACCATTGGTTCCACTCGCTTTGAGCCTTGTAGAACGTATTTAAAGTGATCAGGGACCATTTCACAGCTATTCTAACGTTGCACTAGCTAACTTAGTCATATTTTTCTAAAGGAATAAATTCTACACAATTCGGGTCGAGTTGGTACTCGAGCCCAAGTATGGATTTTTCACGGACGTTACAACTAGCAAGATCGAATGGCGAGGACTTTCCCTCACAACTCTCTCAGAAACTCTCACTTTCTCTCTCTTCTCTTTCTAGGGTTTCTTGTAAATTCATAGGTGAGAGATATGAGAGGGTTTAAGGCTCTTATATAGGCTAAAAACTCACCTACTTAGACTCTAAACCAAGGTATACTTGGGTTATAACCAAATTGAGTCTTTTCCGATCCAAAAGGATACTTCTGGAGGTCCCCTGACCGAATGCGGTCGGACTTAAGCTCATGGATATTGGATCCTGATCACATTAAGTTTTCAGTCCGGTAGTGTTCCCAGATCGCACGTGGCGGACCAGTTTCAATTCAGCGGTCACAGAGATTCGATCAAGGATTCCAAGTACACTGACCTGAGTGAGAAATGTTCCTTGATCCGAGGGTGTATTTGGGTCAGATTCCGATGGTCTGAATGCTTATACTTAACCCGCAAACGAAACGTGCCAGATTTATTTAAATCACATTTAATTTTTAATGAATTTCACTCTTTCTAACACTCCTTGCTCCAAGCTCAATGAAAAAGCCTCAGAACATCAGTTGGGCTTGATTTTTAAAGCGATTGTCAAGTCCAGCTAAGCGGTCATAATGGTCTAAGATTGTAGATATCGGACTCTCGACGCGCGGTCTAGATCCAATACAAAGTTTCAAAGGATTCCTAAGAGCAAACGGGTTTAGAGTTTGATCGTAGGTTTCAGGATGTTATAGCGTTAACAATTCCACAAGTTTTGGGTCTTGTAGAACGTATTTAAAGTGAACAATACTAATTTCACAACTAATCTAATATGGCGCTAGTTAACTTTCACTTATTTTCTAAAGGAATTAATCCTAAGTGATTTCTAATCGAGTTGGTACTCGGGTCTCTGTACGGATTTTACCGAGACATTACACCCCCACTCTAGGACAAATATCTCAAACTTTTTACAAAGATTGAAGATTTTAAAGTCCCAAGATTCAAGAAAGCCAAGTGGAGAAGTGTAAGACCCGTATCCTAGACCGTACCATTTCGTAGACTTCCGCGGTCTTACTGGTCGAATTCCGGCAACCTTCGACCCTTAATCGATATTTACGTGCGACTCTGATTCGAATGTCGTCAACCCATATCGACTCAACCCAAGACTATTACCATAGCGACCATGCCATCGCTGCGGTTCCGATGCCGTGACTTGTGCGCCGAGGCGATACCCTGGTCAAGAGATGTGGGCCAACGTTCGGTGCGTGAAAAACGCCGCACATTGCGAAACTCAAGAGAATCTCTACGATGTGTCACATCAATCCCATCAATCCCATCAATCAATCAATCCATCAATCCATCACATGTCAAGTACATGTCAAGTACACATCACCTTTCACCCATTCCAAAGCAACCACAAAAGTCAAGATTTCCTTACAAAGCCCATACCTCTCTTACACAAAATGCCTCAAAAGTCAAGAATCTCTTACACCTCCCATGCCTTTCTTACACAAAAGGCCACCAAAGTCAAGGTTTTCTTACACACCCATCATTCATCCATCCATCCATCACCCATCTCTCTCTTTACAACACTCTCTCTCTCTTTCTCATTTCTCATCTCATTTTCTCAAGCAAAGAGAAATCCATACGTATGAAGCTCTCCAAGCCTCTCCCTCCCTTTCAAAAAACTCCAAGTGTGGCCCACCTCCCCATCCCAAGATCTTCAATCCTAGCCATCCATTCCTCATCTCCTCCATTGAAATCAAAGCTAAGGTGCTAAGGGACCCCTAGGACCAAGAAGATCGAACGGTGGGTGCATGATAATAGTAGCTTTCTTTGTTTTTGAGATGGGCCAAATGAGGCCAACCGATCAATGGTTTGGATCTCATTTGGGACCCTAAGATATGGCCGATGGCCCACTTTGATCATCATGATCATCCATGATGGGGCCATTCTCCATGGACCCCATCAAGAGTTTATTTCATTACATTTAAAGGTCACCTAGACCGTCCAAATTGGTGGAGAAAGGATCTCCACCGTTGGATTTGATTTTGTTAGATCCATGTGTAAAGGGACCCATTCTATTGTACGATCTCTTCAAGGGAGGGCTCATAGTGGCGGAGCCCTCCATCACAAGCGTGTCCCACTTTCCATCTCTCTCTCCCTTCTCATTTCATTTTTATTTATTTATTTTATTATTTTTATTTTATGTCATTATATATGGTTGTGTGGCCCACTTGGATAGACCCCACTAGGATGCATGTATTGGATCCATTCCATTTTTAGATGGGGCCCACCTTGTATGTGTATGGGTAGCCGTGTGATGGCCCACCTAAACAGGGCCCACCTCCACGCACCTTCCTGCAACGGCCAGACCGTCCAGCGTCTGGGACGCTAGACGTCCCTGTATAAAGGAAAACACAAATATAAGCTTTGTTCAAGCTTTGGGTGTGACCCACTTGTTTAGGCCTCACCTTGATGTTTTGGTACAATCCAAGCCGTTCATCCTCTTTCCCTTATCATTTTAGGCATTGAGCCAAAGAATGAGGTCGATCCGATAATCAGGCGGGTCATACCATAGAAAATGATATTTCTTACCCTTCAAATGCTATTAGGACCCACCTTGCTGTACCTACGTACTAAAAATACCGAACATTAGACTCTTTTTGTGTGTTTCGGGTCCTAGAAACTAATGGAAGGAGTGGATTCTCAAGTTGCAGATCCCACACGTGAAAAACCCCAGAAAAATGGGTTTTTCCCAATTTTTGCAAGAGGCAGAGCCTCTGCCCTCTGACATGCAGCAACAGCAGCTGCACGCTGCTGTGTGCAGCATTTGGCAGGCGAACGTCAGGGGCCCACGGCCCTACATGTGGGCTCCACCGTGATGTTTACTTGTCATCCAAGCTGTCCACGAGGTGGGCCATCCCTAGCAGTGGGCCCCCTCCAAGTTTCATCCTGATCCAACGCTCAGGTGGCCCACACCATAGGAAAGAGTGGAATTGAACATCTACCATTGAAAATCATTTTTGGGTCCACAAAAGTTTCAAATCAAGATGAAATTTATTTTTCCTTCTCACCCAGGTCCGTGCGACCTTATGAACAGATTGGATGGTGAGCAAACATTACAGTGGGCCCCACATGGGACCCACAATGATGTATGTGTTTTAAGTCCACCGTCCAGGCGGACGATGGAGCCCTCTATGATGCATGTGTTGTCCGCACTGTCCAGCGACAGTGGGACCCGCCATGATGCATGTGATGCATCCAGACCGTCCATCCACTTGGTAAGATCATTTTAAGGACGGTGGAGCCCTCTGTGATGCATGTGTTGTCCGCACTGTCCAGCGACAGTGGGACCCGCCATGATGCATGTGATGCATCCAGACCGTCAATCCACTTGGTAAGATCATTTTAAGGCATGAGTGAAGATTGGGTGGGCCACCTATGTTTGGGTATGGCCTATTTATTATATAAAGGCATATGAGTTAGGCCCATTTAATTTATAAAAGGCCTATGTGTTAGGCCCATTTGATTTGTAAAAGGCTTATGGGTTAGGCCCATTTGATTTGTAAAAAGGCATATGGGTTTAGGCCCATTTAAGTTATATAAGGCCTATGGGTTAGGCCCATTTGATTTACAAAAGGCCTATGGGTTAGGCCCATTTGATTTGTAAAAGGCATATGGGTTAGGCCCATTTGATTTGTAAAAAGGCCGATGGGTTTAGGCCCATTTAAGTTATATAAGGCCTATGGGTTAGGCCCATTTGATATGTATAAAGCCATGAGATTAGGCCCATTTAAGACATATAGGGCCCATGTGCTCAGGCCCATTTTGATATACTCTGAGGCCCATGGATTGTGACCCATTGCAATGTACTTAAGGCCCATTGGTGAAGCCTAGTAATGCGGCCCATTTGATAAATGTAAGGCCCACTAATGTAGCCCATTTGATGTAATAAAGGCTCACTAGGATGTACCTACAGTCCATTGCAATGTGTGAACCCAACATGGTTTGGGTAATGATGTTTACTACGGGCTATAGCTTGGGAGCGATGGTGGTTTGACGTCCACATTGCAAGTTTAATGTTGGTTAAATGTTCGTATTACGACTCTCCCTAGGGCTCAGTAATAGGCTCGTACTTGTTGTGTATAGGCCATTTAGGCCCATCTGCATTGTAAGAATGGTTCATCACTTATTTACATGTTTAGTATAGTTTCATGACTCATGATCATACGCACCATATGTATGCTTGATCTGAGAGGTGACTGATCATAGCATATGCCTTCGGGCAGGTTGTTTATGGGCTCCCGGTTAGGCAGTGTTTCCCTACATGAGCGCACGATATGCGTAGGATTTGTTGCATGACTGGATAGCGTGATTCATGCATCTCGCATTTGTGTGACATGGTTATTGTATGCCCTAGCGACATCGGGGCCGTAGCCTCCACAGGTGTATCGTGGTTGGCAGGTTTGGATACCGAAAATCTTGTTCTACATGGGGTGCTATAGATATCCCTGGGTGAAAGTCCCTAAACCCTTATGGTACCAAGAGGTTGCTCCAACGTCTATACCGAGTGGGTAGATGAGCGTTGAGTGTCGATTACCAGACGGTTGTGCTCTCCACTGTGCCGTGGTCAGTTAGAAGGGGGTGCGGCCTTACCCGCCTGAGAGTAAGGGGCAATGCTAGGCTGAGTTTGACCAGCTCGAGGAATGGGTCCGCTATCGACGAGTCGTGCCCGATATTGGCAGACGGATAGTGAGGTCTCTTCCACTTATCTTATTGCGCGCGATGTGGCGACGATCTGGTTTAGAGTGTACTAGACCTTGGTGATATCCCAGAGTTGAGTTGTATTGATATGTGGACTTAGATGAGGATTGTATTCTTGACTTGCATCTTGCATCGCATAGCCTTGGTATGGCTCATGATATTATGGATCCATCTGCATATTCCGTATTACTCTGATATTGCATGATCATATTACTACCTTGCGCACACACTTTCACCACCCTCTAAGCTTTCTATAAGCTTATGCACGACCGTTGCGTGTAGGTGATGTTGGGGCGCAGCAGCGCTGAGGCAGGAGCACTTTGCAGATCGTTTTGGAATTTTTATTCTTACCATTGTATTTCCCTTTATGCTCATTGTACTTGTAAAGTTTTTTATCATAGTGGAAATGTAATGGAGTTCTTAGTTGTTGTTTGTGAGTTATGCCTTTGGTTATGCTTATTACGAATCAAACTAACATTGAAAATCTTCCTTGTAGCATCCCAGGATCGGAACCTGGCGAATGGGCGATAAGAGCCGAGAATGGGGTTCTACGGAGGCTGTCGGCGCCGGATTCGGCGATCGGGAATTTTGTGAGCCCAGTTTCTGAGTTTGGGGCATGACAAGAAGGAACGATGGTAAAAGAAAACGTGCAGAATACAAATTGACTGAGTCATCAAGCACTATTCAATAACATCAAACACAAGTTGATGACATCAAATTTATGAAGGAAAATCGAGTTGGTCGCTACACAAATTGAAGACATTTTTCGATAACTCGAGAATTTGTTCGATGACATCTAATTTTCTGTGGAATTTTGACAAAACTTGCAAGACATATTGGGCACCATTTCAATTACTCGAAGCACTCCTCGATGACATCGAGGATCTATTTAATGGCATCGAAAGTCTCTTCGATGACATCAAATTTATTGAAGAAATTAGATTAGTTCTCTGGACTGTTTTCACACATTATGGATTCCTCGAACAATGCTCGATGACATTAGGTTCGATAACATAGAAGGTCACAAAGTCTGGATGAATTTATAAAAACACAGAAAAAGTACATATAAAAGACACCTTCGATGACATCGAAGGTTATTCAATGTCATCGAACGAATTGCGTGAAGTTACACGAAGCTACGCAGAGTTACGCAGAGTGCGTAAATTTGAGGCAGTTTCCAGATTTTTTCAAAGAGGTGCAAAAGAAGGTGTTGCACGACTATAAATAGGATCCCCAAGGCATCCTTAGGAATCATCTAGGGTTTGAGGAGTAGAGCAAAAGTATGGAGAGCCGTCGCCCATCATTCTTCTTCTTCCTTACTTTTTCATGCTTTCTTCTAGGGTTTTAGATCCAATCATGTCTATGGTTGGGTAAACCTCTTAGCTACGCCTAAGAAGTGAAGCTTGTAGCATGATGAGATGTTTTTTATTACTTTAATTTATGTTTATGTTGAATTCTCTTTTATTCTAGTTTGATATTTAAGGAATACTTTTAGTTTTTAATGGTTTATTATGACTCAAATTATAGTAGATCTACAATAGCTTTAACTATGTTCTTTTTATGTATTGAGATTGTGAAGTTAGTAAATCCTGTTGTTTACCATTGTCCCTTGGGCATGGTGTAAGGCTTGTGTCCTAGTATCTCATTGTTCCTTGGGATCCCAAGATTCTCCCCATCAAATTCCAGCTACCCACAACCTATAGACAGCATTTGCGAGTGACCATACGTCGCATCCTGTGAACCTGAGTCGACTCAACTTGAGACCTATGCCATTGTGACCGCGCCATCACTGTGGTTCAAATGCCGCATCTCATGCACCAATGCGATACCTAGATAGAGATATAACTGGCGCATAATCTCAGCCATAAACTGCGCATTGTAAGGACAAAGATTCCAAAGAGAGAAGATTCTCTACAAGAGCTATCATAATGATGACATCACCCTAACCTACCTAGGCTAGGATGACATCACCCGAGCCACCCATGCCTTGCTAGCCATGATGACTAGCCCCATGCCTCTTACATCTCTTACATGCCATCATTACCTTACAAACTCATCATTTCCTTACTACATCTCCCTCTCCCTCCCTTTCTTCCTCAATTGTAACATAGAGAGGTCATGGATGTCCAAGCTAGAGGAGAGAAAACCCATCCCAACCATCCCTCTTCCTAGCTAAATCCCACCCCATCCAACCATTGAAATCCCATCTCCACCATTAAGAAACACTCTTAGGAGCTTGAGAGTTCAAGGGAGGAAGGAGGAGGAAAGGTGGGTGCTCCTTCGGTAGATCTTTTCATTTTTCTTGCATGGGGAAAGTGGGACCCACCAATCAATGGTAGGGATCCCATCTTGGTCCCTAGGTGTGGCCAATGGCCCACCTTTGATTGTTGATTTAAGGGCCCACACATGAATGGGACCCATCTTGATGTATGTTTGATCATCTTAAGGGGCACGTAGTGGCGGAGCCCCTTCACTAGGTATTTTTCTCTCTCCCTTTTTCTCTCTCTCTCACCCTTTTCCCTTGTATGATGGCCCACTTGATGATGAATGAGTTTTATCCATGTTGTCTAAATGGTGGACCACATGGTTGTCCAAATAGTGGAACCAGCCCACCTTGCTGCCACCATCCTACAGCTCTTGCTACCCATTTTCGTGCTGGCTTGGACGGAGGGACAACACAAATATCAGCTTGGTGTGGGGCCGTGTAGCCCACCACATGGACACCACCATGATTTATGTGTTGTATCCACATTGTCCTATTTGTGGGGCCCACCTTACTAACGTCCAGTAGCATTGCTGCCTAGAACATTTTGGGACAAGCCCTGATGAAGGGAAAATAAAAATATTAGCTTGATCCAAACTCTAGTGGGCCATGCACACGTGGACCCACCAAATGAATGTATTAAATCCACGTCGTCCAGTGCCTAGACGTGGACCCCACCAGATGTAGGTGTTTCATCCACGCCATCCAGCATCTGGACTTGGGATGTGGACTCACCTGATAAATGTATGAATCCATCATTATCCAACAATGGACTGTGGGGATCCAGCTAATGTATGTGTTGTATCCAGCACGTGGCCCCACCATTGCTGTATGTATGGCATCCACGCCATCTAGCAATAGACGGTGGGATCTCATGTGATGTATGTGTTTCATCCACACCGTTTAGCAGGGATGGTGGGATCCACCATGATATATTTGTCTTATCCTCACCGTCCACCTGTTGTGACGTGTGAGGCCTACCATGATATATGTGTTATCCACACCATCCAGTGTGGGATGGTGGGACTCACCATGATATTTTATCCATGCCATCTAGCAGCTATGGACCCCGCCATGAGGTTTACATTGTATATCCATGTTGTCCATTGGTGGGGCCCATCTGTTAGTGTAGGCCCACCTGTTGTGTATATGCAAGGCCCACCTATAGTTTGTGCAGGGCCCCACCTGCTATATATTCTATATTCATGCTGCCCATTTACGTTGTGAAAAGGCCCACCTTAATGTATATGTTCCATACACACTATCAGGCCATTTTCAGGGCCATAGACCCCATCTAAACTTTGTAAGTCCCACCTCCCAACTGTTTGAATGAGAACAGGCCATCCAGATTTCTGGACATCCAACGGGCCCTGGTGGGCTGGATGTCCAGCTATTGAGCCCACATTGTTATATATACATGCTACCCATCCATTTTGTTAGATTATGGGTTGACTTGTAAGGCCCACTATGATGTATGTGTTACACACACACACTATTCACCCATTGTTCCTAGGTCATGGGCTGTTTCATGAGGCCTATTGTGATGTATATGAGACCCATGTGATAAGGCCCATTATGATGTATATGAGGCCCATGTGATGAGGCCCATTGTGATCTATACGAGGCCCATGTGATGAGACCCATTGTGATGTATGAGGCCCTTATGTGAGGCCCATTATGATGTGTAAGGCCCAGTATATGTGTGAGGCCCATTATGATGTGTAAGGCCTTGTATATGTGTGAGGTCATTCTATGTGTGAGGCCCATTGTATATGTGAGGCCCAATTGTGATGTGTGAGTCCACCATGATGAATGAAATAATATGTATGATGCCCATTCATTTTCTAGCTAGTTTAAGGGTTATGGGCCCCATTATGAGATAGTTTCTATAGCGGGCCGCACTCTATGAGGCAATGGTGGTTAAATGTCTATGTTGTAAACATCCCTAGGGCCCATTGTTAGGCCCATTCACATCTTCTCTTAGTGGGCTAGCCCAAGCCGTTGGGCCCCCATTATTGATGGTGCTTCCACCGTGTCTTATAGATTTATCCAAGTCATAAAGCCCATCTTGTGCCTATTGGGCCCCATAGGAAGCCCAGTTTACTACGTGATGGATAGGGTGAGGAAGCTCACTCTTTATACTTAGGCCCATCCTCTTAACTCACCTTGTTATATATGTTAGACTTTCCCATGAGGCCCATTCTTGATATGAGTATGTCATCAAGACCATCTATTGATTGTAGGAGAGTACATCATCATCGTTGGATATGTTAGCATAACATCGTGATACATGCCCATGTGCATCATTTGCATGCTTGTTATGAAGAGTGATTGATCATAAAAGATGTCATTAGGCTGGTTGTTTTTGAGACTCCCTAAGAGATAGAATTGCGCCACATGTGCACGTAGTACGTGCAGGATTGATGCATGACTGGTTAGTATGACTCATGCATCTCGCATTTATGTGACATGATCATTGTACGCCCTAGCGACATTAAGGTTGTGGCCTTCACAGACATATTATGGATGATAGGATTGGATATCAAAAATATTTAGTTATAGCACTGGGGCTCTATAAATGTCCTTGGTTGAAAGTCCCAAAACCCTTATGGTACTAGGAGGTTGCTCTAATGTCGAGATCAAATTGATGCATGAGCGCCCGAGTGCCGAATACTAGTAAGCTGCGTCTCTCATTGTATCGTAGTTGGTTAGAAGGGGGTGTGACCTTACCCGCCCGGGTGAAGGAGGCATAGCTAGGTTAAGTTTGACCAGCTCGAGGAATGGATCCGCTACCGATGAGCCGTGTAGATATTGGCTGACTACTAGCTAAGTGGGTAGTGAGGTCTCTTACACTCACTTGACTATGCGCCTAGGGGAGGGGCAGTCAATGTGGAGTGCACTTGACCCCAATGATATTCTAGAGATGAATTTTACTAATATGTAGATCAAGCTGAGGACTGTTATGCTTGTGTTGTATCTTGCATATGACATTTTTCCATGTAGGCCTTACATCGCATAGCCTTGGTATGGCCGACAGCATTCATGCCTTGCATCGCGTAGCCTCGGTACTGCTGATAGTATTCATGGACTTCCCAACATTTTCTGCATTACTCTAATATTGTATACATGGCACATGTACTACACACACACACTTACACCACCCTTTAAGCTTTTTATAAGCTTATGCACGACCGTTATGTGCAGGTGACACTAGGATGCAACAGCACTGAGGTAGGAGCGTGCGGCTAAGCTTCTAGAGTTTTAATATCTATCTTATATTTTCCCTTTATGTATTGTACTCTAAAGTTTTTTATTATAGTGGACATGTGGTGATGTTACTATTTATGTCTAGGTTATGCTTATGGTTATGCATCTTACAAAGATTTTGTCATGAAAATCCTCCTTGTAGGATCCTAGGATCAGAATCTAACATATGGGTGTCGTGAGCTGAGAAAGGGGTACTATGAAGGTTGTCGGCACCGGATTCAGCAATCGGGAATTTTGTGAGCCCGGTTTACGAGTTTGGGGTGCCACACATTGCTGGGTGATGGAATCCCTTCTAATCTTCACAATTCTTCTATGTTGGTTGTGAATTGGTATATCCTGTTATAAGCCATCATCTCCTAGGCATGGTTCTGTGATGGAATCACCTCCAATTCTCACAACTCTCATCCATTGAGAATTAGGTCAATGGAAGTTCAGATTTGGTTTTACTGAGATATCTTCTAACTGGATAAGATAAGATTCTGATTCTAGTTGTGCCCTTGAATCAAGCATAGATCTCCCTGATCTCTACAAGGGGATCCTTGAAAACCCTAGTTCCAACCTTTAATTTCTTAATTTTCTAATTACATACATCACAATTACTCCATTCATTTTTAGATTTAGATTTGCATCTTTTTTTACTTCTAGTTTCTTTTAAAAGACATACGAGATTAGTCCATGTGGATTCGACCTTCTCACTGAGATTATTACTGCATTATGACCCTACACTTAGGTTGTGAACAAGTTTTTGGTGCTGTTACTAGATATCAATGGTTACATTTTTCTGAGATTAACTAGTTTTAAAATTAGTTTAAGATTAGAGTTTTTCTATTTTCTATTTTTAGGATTAAGGTTTTTCTAAATTATTTAAGAAACTAACTTTTCTTTCTAATTCTAGGTTTAGAAACTTTCCTTTTTTGTTTTTAGAAACTACTTTCTAATTCTAGGTTTAAAAAATTTCTTTTTTTTAGAAACTAACTTTTTATTAATTTTTAAAAACTTTCTATTTTCTATTTTTAGAAACTAGGTTGCTTTCCTTATTTCCTTTATAGAAACTAACTCAGTTTCCTTTTTTTTCCTTTTGAAGGATCCTAACATAGAACCTTTTAATTTGGTAACTTCTTTCTAATTATGGATTTCTATTTCCCTACTTTATTTTAGGTTTAGGTTAGAATCTGAAATAGAGAGTTGAGAGTGTTTCATGCCCAAGTGGGTCCGTGACAACACTCGACGTCATTTGAGTGAATGAGGATTAGTTGAGGGGTTATCTATCCATCACCGAATTAGACACCACTCAATATCCTCGGAGTTAATTGAGGTTATGACTGCAAATCAACCTATAAATCAATCGGTGAATTAGCCACAACCTCGAGTAGTGGAAGTCCATGATGAGAATAAGGTGCATCACCCCCGCCTCGTACTTTAGAGATTACTTACGACCGGCGGGGGTGAGCACCCCTTCTTGTATAGTTTTTCTAGGAAACACATGAAATATGGATATCAAACCTGGAGTGATCCAACTCCTTCCAAAGTTCCTAGGACTTGAATCTGAAAGTCTACACTTGCAAGAATTTAATGAAGTTATAGCCACTTTATACTTTCATTTCTCCTTGAAAGAAAAAGCTAAGATGTGGTTGCACTCACTATGTTCACAATCTATTGGCACATGGAATGACATGATGAAGGAATGTATAAAAAAAATAATCTTTCCATACTATAAGACGAACACCATTAGGAAGTCGATCATGAACTTCTCCCAAAGGGAAGATGAAACATTCTTCTAATGTTAGGAGTCATTCAAGGATCTCGTCAGTTCATGCCCACAATACGGTTTTGAAACATGGCGTATAACAACTTTCTTCCACGATGGACTGATATCTTCTATGCGCCAATTCATCTAGACGATTAGCAATGGGGAATTCATGAACAAGAATGTCAATGAGGTGTGGGATTACTTTGACAAACTCGCTGAAACTGCACAATCATGAAATATCACCCCAAAACCTAGCTCCACATCTAAGCCTGCTCAAGCAAGGGAGAGAGGTGGGATATACTTGCTAAAAGAGGATGATGATATAAATGCTAAAGTGGTCAATCTCGTAAGGAAGGTCACGACCATGGAACTTAAGAAGGATAAGGCTAAGGAAGTTTCTTACAGTATTTGTGCTTGCAACATACATACAGCTGAAAATTTCCCAACGATACCTGGTTTTTAAGATGCACTGAACGAGCAATTAAATGCCATAAATAGCTACCAAAGAACTTTCAATGGACCCATCTCTAACACATACAATCCTAGTTGGAGAAATTATCCAAACTTTAATTGGAGGAATAGACAAACTACTACTCCTCAAGGAATCCCTAACCAATTCTTAAATCAAGGGAAACCATAAGAGGATCTGGTCTAGAAATATATTCAAAACCAAAAACTTATCACTCAGAGTATATTGTAAACCCTTCAAGACCTTTTGTAATATCCCAGATTTTTTCCAACCTAGATTTAGATGTCCTTAGGCAATGGGTCAATCCTAACACTTGATTAACTTCTCAAAACTCAATCCAAAAGTCTCAAATCCCTATTTCCTTCAAAAATCTCACCTTTCACTACTTTATCCTTCAAAAGTTTCTAAGAGCTTTCATATTAGACACAAATATTAAAGTTTAGGTGATGTTGATTAATACTTAAACTAAAAAGTACTATGAATAGTAAATAAATAAATAAAATGGGTTTTTAACCATTAACATTTTTGAATCTCACGAAATAAGTAGGCTATTAGGATAGATCAGCTTCTCTTATCCCAAAATTATATATTGCATGTCAAATAACTCATCTCAGGTTCTAAAATACACTCATTTCAAATATCAGATAGCGAAATCACCCCAAACAGGTCAGCGAGCGGAGAGGGGCTCGCCGGTTCGGCGAGGGCTCGCCGATTATCGGGCTTGGCCGGGCCGTAGTTCATCGGCTGGCGCGTTTTCGGCCACATTTTCTATGATTTTAGTTCAACTTTGAAAAATTATATCTCCCTCGTTATAACTCCGATTTAGGTGATTCGAAAGTCAGATTGAAGATAAATGAGTCTTGTTTCATATAAAAATACGTAAAAAATATAATAAAATATTTAGTATAGTTAAAAATGAGTCTTTGTGACAACTATCTAGAAAGTATAGTTTTGGACAGCTGCTGCTTCTAGAATTTTTAGAATTTTTCTACAACATGAAATATCATAAAATTTAGTGAAGATGAATTAGAATTGATGATGAATTACTATAAAAATAATTAAAATAATATACTAATTAAAAATGTCAGGAAAGGGCGTAGAACTTCCTAGGGAGTTATTCTGTCATAATTAGGTCGAAATTTGGTTAAGTACTGAACTAAACAATCAGTAGAATTAGCTCGAACCACTTTAAATATGATATTTAAGATCAAAAACCTATAGAATCATTGACGCTACGTTACCCTAAACCCTAAGATCAAACTCTAAACCCGTTTGCTATCAGGAACCCTTTAAAACTTTGTATTGGATCTAGACCGCGCGTCGAAAGTCCGATATCTACAATCTCAGACCATTATGACCGCTTAGTTGGACTTGATAATCGTTTCAAAAATCAAGTCTATACGATGTCCTGAGACCATTTCCTTGTGTCTGGAGTGAAGAGTGTGAGAAAAGTGAATTTATTTAGAAATTAAATACAATTTAAATAAATCTGGCACATGTCGCTTGCGCGACATTTTTTAAGCGTTCTGACCGTCGAAATCTGACCCAAATACACCCTCAGATTAGAGAACATTTCCCACTCAGGTCAGTGTACTTGGAATCCTCGATCGAGTCTCAGTGACCGCTGAACTGAAACTGGTCCGCCACGTGCGATCTGGGAACACTGTCGGACTGAAAACTTAACGTGATCAGGATCCAATATCCATGAGCTTAAGTCCGACCACATTCAGTCGGGAGACCTCTAGAAATGATCTGTTGGATCAGAACAAGCCCGCTTTGGTTATAAAATAAGTATACCTTGGCCTCAAGCGTATTTTCGGCAATTCTAAGCCTATATAAGGAGCTTAAAGCCTTAGTCTTCTAACCCATAAGAATTTGGAAAAAACCCTAGGAGAGAGGAGAGAAAAGAGAGAGAAAGTGAGGGAGAGGTTGGGCTTTCTCCTGGGATTCTTCCCTGTTGCTCCATGTGCCAGATCCTTCTTCCTGCATCGCTATTCTGGTGATTCCAACGCCATTCTAGGTAAGAAAACCCTAACCTCAAGCTGTTTTAGGGATTCCATCGATACAATTAGCAAAGTAGCTAATTTATCTTGAGGTTTAGGTCGTCATACAGGCGTTGACGAAGCGTAAACTTTCTATTCGAATCGATACACTTCTACGGTGAAAGGTGCGGATTTTAGATGCTTAGATTACCTGTTTTTAAAGATTTCAATGCCGTTTAATGGTAAATTGCTGATAAGGATGCTGTTTGACATGTAGAACATGCTGTCTATTTTTCATTTCGAATACGTACAAAGAATATGAGATTTAGGGTATTTTGGGCATTTGTAGGAAATACTGTATACGTACGTATTTTGCCGATATGATTGCCATGAGTATTTATCATGTACCTATGTTAGTTATGCGTGTATGATCTGTTTGGCAAAGAGATTCGCCTTAATGCACATATTGGTCGACATATGCTATGTAGACTAATGTGTGTAGACTAAGTGTTTATTGAAATGCCTAAATCAATATGATTTATGCCTGCCATATGTTTGAATGTAAGAACATGATTGTTGTGTATTAGACAACTCCTTGATATAAGGATTTGTCATATTATATGTTGGAATCAACATATGTCAAGTACGTTGGAGTTACGTAGTGTAAGTGTTTGTATAAATGTATGTATTAGTAAGTATTGAGTAAATGGTGTTGTTGATTAGCGTTGAGACTGGATTCTCAACTACTTTGATGATGCACATGATTTCCTCCATGCTTGTTGTATTTAAATTGACTACCTTAGGTGTGAAATACTCGTGTATGGTTAACTGCTTATGATGTACGCTATAACATGCTGATAACTTGCTGAAATTACTTGTATTTCAATTCTGTCTCTCATATGAGTATTGATTCACATTACATGAGCTTGGGGCTATACTTTAGTCTAGGCAGTCGGTAATATTTCAGATTTCGTGGTTAGATTCTATTCGCCATGAAGGATGTGTATGACGAACCCGAGTCGTACTAGAGTCGTCGGCAGTGGTTAGGTCACATGAAGTGCTTGTGCACTTCATGTCAGTCGATTCAACGTGCGCTCGTGCTAGTCGGACTCATCAAGTAATCCGACTGACCATTGTATGTTCACCTTGTATTTGTCATAACTGCTTGAACTTAGGATACTGAACTTACCAGTGAAAACCCTGATAACTGTGGTACCTTGATCCACTGAGACTCATGAGCCGGGCATGGTGGTATGGGACACCGTGGTTGAGCTGTCGGCCTTCCCTGGGGCCACAAATCTCCTCGTAGTGACCAGTGAGCACCCTACTCTGAGCAGATTATGGTGGTATGGGATACTATATTCTTGCTGTTGGCCTAAATTGATAAGGTAATGGGGGAGTGGAGCAACGAGTGTGAGCAACAGCCCTGGTAGCCCTTTGTAGCGACTTTGAGTTTATCTTGACACCGCATGGGGGCAACGAGTTTTGATGCAGTCTTAAGGATATAAACTAGGCCTGTATTGATAAGGTGATGGGGGAATGGAGCAACGAGTGCGTGCAACAGCCCTGGCAGCCCTTGCAGCGACCTAGAAATATATCATCGTATGAGATTACTAGGAGTGACGACCCTAGACAGGTTCCTTGTTGGGAATGATATAAGGGAAGTACCCTAGTTTCCCAATCCTGCTGTATGAAAAGGACTAATAATAACTCGATAATCATATTCATATCGCACTGCATGTGCCTGGAAGATATGGAACACTGAGGGAAGAAAGCATGCCGCGGACGTAAGATGGTGTCGCATGAGGGAGTATGTCGATGAGAGCATCCATCATGTCATTTTATGCTTGCATTAATCACAGTATTTAGGAATGTTTGATTTGCTTGCTTTATCATTATCACTTGATTGTTTTGATAACATGTTAACCTTTGCTCTATGATTCCACTGAGTTAGCTACTCACTCCCACGTTACGGGACGGTGTTGCGCACACCAACCAGTCCCTATTTTAGTTTCAGGTGATGGCACTGCTTGTGAAGCGGAGCCAGACTTGTTTGATGATGAGGAGGATTTCTCCTATATGCTGGTTCTGATCGACGGGTTTACAGGGTTACTGATTAGATGCCATTACACTTGGCTGTTTGCCTTCTATTTACACACCCATGTATATTCTTTTCTTTCTATTTTGGAGTATACATGTAATTAGTTAACCTGGTAACATGTTCACACTCTGGAGACTTACAATCATTTATATATTTTATATATTTATCACAGTCTTTCGCTTGCTAATTTAACTGTCTCTGGAGTATGATATGTTGTTTTGACTTAGTCCCTATCTTGTTTAATGTCATTCTACAGACAACATGCATTCATCATTATCTATATTGCATAAGTGACGGTTTGAAACTTAGGAGTTGGGTTTCTACTCGACCCCCAATTTTTGGGATGTTACACCTTTCAAAGGCCATACAAGGGCGTGAGACAAAAAATTCATTTGGGGAATCCTAACCTTTCCCCAATCCTAAACCGCAAGACGAAATAAGTGATCCAAGCTCTTCAAATCAAATGGAGCAAGCTAATTCTATCACCACTCTTACGAGTGAGAAGATAATTGACAAATCTATTCCAGTAAGGGCTGAAAAGTCTAAAGACCTGGAAGTAAATGAAACTAATAGACCTAACAACACTCCACAAGAGTTAGAACCGAAGCTCCAAAGCAAGTTGATTGCACCATTCCCCAAACGGTTGATTGCACCAAAATCTCTCTCTAACTCTCAAGACATTCTAGAGGTGTTGAAACAAGTGAAGGTCAATATTCCTTTACTAAATGCGGTTAAACAAATATCTTCGTATGCAAAATTTCTAAAAGACTTATGTACGATCATAAGATGGTAAAATATTCAAAAGAAAATCTTTTTAACTGAAAAATTGAGTGTCATCCTAAAGCGAAATGTGCCACAAAAATACAAAGATCCCGGTAACCCAACCATTGCTTGTGTAATTGAGAATTACCGCATTGAGCATGAACTTCTTAATTTAGGAGCGAGCGTAAATCTGATTCCTTACTCGGTCTACGAATAGATAGGGTTAGGTGAATTGAAACCAACCCAAACCACATTACAACTGGCTGATCTCTCAGTTCGTGTACCTAGAGGGATAATTGAGGATGTGTTAGTCCAGGTTGACAAATTCTACTACCCAGTAGATTTTGTCGTCCTAGATACTCAACCCATCATGGACATGAGCACTCAAATTCCAGTCATTCTTGGTCGCCCTTCCTTTCCACATCAAATGCAATCATTAATTGTAGGAATGAAATCATGAGCTTGTCTTTTAGAAATATGACATTGGAGTTGAATATCTCTTTCAATACGAACAAATAGTTAGAGGATGATGACTATGCCCACGATGTTAACTTGATTGATTCTTTCATGGAGGATAGAACTTTGATGACCTTGTCCTCTGACCCTCTAGAGACATATCTAGCCCACTCCCATGATTTTGATAATGATATGATTAGGGAGATAGGGACCATGCTGGATACCGTGCCAGTACTTGAAGTTAACTAATGGAGGCCATAATTTTAAGAATTTCCCCAAACTGATGTAATGCCTTTACCGTCTAATATCAAGGGACCAAAGCTTGACCTAAAACCTTTGCCCTCTGAATTTCAATATGATATTTAGGTCAAGATGAGACATACCCAGTGGTAATTTCTTCCCACCTTAAGTAGGAACAGGAGAGTATGCTCATCTCTACTCTCATTGAGCATAAGGGAGCCATTGGATGGTTGATGGCAGACCTCAAGGAAATTGACCCTTCGATTTGTACTTACCGCATTTATCTAAAGGATAATGCAAAGACCTCTAGACAACCACAATGTAGATTAAATCCAAACATGAAGTGGTTAAAGCTGAGATTCTTAAGCTATTAGATGTGGGTATCATATACCCGATATCTGATAGTCAATGGGTGAGTCCAACTCAGGTAGATCCTAAGAAGTTCGGAATCACCATCATAGCTAATGCTAACAATGAACATGTGCTAACTAGAGTTACTACTGGTTGGAGAATGTGCATTGACTATAGGAAGTTGAATACCATCACGAGGAAGGACCACTTCCATTTGTCCTTCATTGATCAAATCTTGAAAAGGTTAGCTGGTCACTAGTACTATTGTTTCCTTGACAGGTATTCGGGCTACAACCAGATAGAGATAGCGCCTGAAGATCAGGAAAAGACTAAATTCATATGTCCCTTTAGCACCATTACTTACCAAAGGATGTCATACAGACTATGTAATGCCCCTACCACTTTCTAGCAATGCGTGATGAGTATTTTTTCTTACATGTTGCAGTAATATTTAGAGGTCTTCATGGAAAAATTCTCTATCTTTGGTGCATCCTTCAGCGATTGTTTGGAGATCTAAAATGTGTGTTGAAGTGATGTGAGGAAAAGAATTTGTACTGAATTGGGAGAAGTGTCATTTCATGGTTCGTAAGGGCACTGTCCTTGGACACATCATCTCGTCCAAGAGAATTGAGGTAGATAAGGCTAAGATTGATCTTATCTCTAACTTACCTCCACCTAAGAATATACGAGACGTGTGATCCTTCTTAGGACACACCGATTTTTATAGGAGATCCATAAAGGACTTTAGTCACCTATCTCATCCTTTATGCAATCTACTTCAAAAGGATGCACCGTATAAGTGGACTGAGCAATGTCAGGAAGCTTTTACTAAGGTGAAGGGCATGTTAACCACTGCACTTATCATGCAGCCACTCAACTGGAGCCTTTCTTTTGAACTGATGTGTGACACATCTGACTATGCTTTTAGGGCAGTTTTAAGCCAGAGAAAAGAAAAGAAGCCCTACGTTATTCATTATGCATGTAGAACTCTAAATCCTACCCAAGTGAATTACTCTACTACGGAAAAGGAACTCTTAGCCGTGGTGTTCACTTTGGACAAATTTAGGTCCTACTTGATTGGATCCAAGATTGTCATTTATACAGATCATACAACGCTCAAGTTTCTCCTTTCTAAAAATGATGTTAAGCCCCGCTTGATAAGATGGATCCTCCTACTCCAATAATTTGATTTAACATAAAAGATAAAAAGGGAGTAGAGAACGTAGTGGCTGACCATCTTTCCCACCTTGATCTCTCTAATTCCCTTGAGAGGACACATATAAATGACATGTTCCTTGATGAACAATTGTTCAAAGTCTCCCACTCACCTTGGTTTACGGATATTGCTAATTATCTTACTACAGGTTCACGCCGACACATTGGACTACGCAAGATAAGAAAAAATTCTTCACCAAGGTACGTAAATTTTTCTAGGATGATCCCTATTTATTTAAATATTACCCAGACCAAATCTTAAGGAGATGTGTGCTAGACAATGAACACGGAAGTGTCAATACCTTCTATCATTATCAGGCCAGTGGTAGTCACTTTTCTGCTAAAAAGACCATGACCAAAATTCTACAGTGCGGTTTTTACTAGCCCACTATGTTTAAGGACACTCATGAGTTTTGCAAAGCTTGTGAGCATTGTTAGAAATTAGGAGCATTATCCCATTAAAATATGATGCCCTTGAACACCATTCTTATTATTGAAGTATTTGATTGCTAGGGCATCGATTTCATGGGACAATTCCCCTAAATTTTTTAAGAATTTATATATTTTGCTCGCCGTATACTATGTGACTAAATGGGTCGAAGCAATTCTATGCCAGAACAACGATTATCAAACGGCCATTAAATTCTTAAAAGAGAACATTCTTTCCCTGTTCGGAACTCTTGAGCCATCATTAGTGATAGAAGTTCACATTTTTGTAATAGGCCATTTGTGAACTTAATTAAGAAATATGGCATCTCACATGAAGTGAGCACTCCATACCACCAATAAACAAGTGGGAAAGCTGAGATTTCTAATAGAAAAATTAAACACATCTTGAAAAAGATGGTTAACCCTGACTATAAGGATAGGTCAATCCGATTGATTGATGCCTTATGGGCTTACCGTACTGCATTCAAAACCCCTATTGGAATGTTGCCCTTTAGACTTGTCTATGGGAAGGCTTGGCACTTGCCTATGGAGTTAGAACATAAAACCTACTGGGCCATTAAAAATCTGAACTTCAACTTGGACAACGCTGGCTCACTATGCAAACTTCAGTTGAATGAACTTGAAGAAATCATGAATGATGCGTATGAGAACTCGAGAATTTACAAGGACAGGATGAAGGTGTTTCATGACCAACATATTCTTCAAAAATCATTCACACAAAGTCAGAAAGTCCTCTTGTACAATTCTCAGTTACATCCCTTTCCGCGTAAGCTCCAATCTATTGGATCGGTCCCTTCACTATTACTAATGTTTATCCTCATAGGGCTGTCGAGATTTGGAATCCAAACAAGGACAATGAATTCAAAGTGAATGGACATTGATTAACGCCATTTATTGAGGAATTTGACTTAGAGGACATGTCCACACCTTCGACTGATCCTGTGTACCAGGATTAATCTCCTAGTCTGATGGAGGTATAGGTAGGTTTATGAAAAGGTCAAGCTATATGTCCTAAAGGGGGGGTGAATAGGACTATGGAAAATTAAAAATATAACAGTGGAATTTAATCAATTAAAGGAAAGATAGCACTATAATCAATCCACAATAAGAAAATGTAAAATAACCTCAAAATTCTAGTATTGAGAGGTTGATACAAATATTGTTTTAAGGACAACCTTACACCATAAAAACAAAGGATTTATGGTAGGAATAATCCCTCTTTCAAATCAGATTGGAATGCAGAATAAAAAATCAAATATAAAAAGCTAATAAAAGAGAATATGAAATATGCACAATAAAGCTCAAGAAGTTTACAAACTTATCTCTCAGAGTGATGCCTTGATTTTACTTGAATTACATTAAAATACTTTAAAATTCATCATTTATTTATAAGTGTAGAAGTCAAACCTTCAACTGGTCTCGTGGACACTACGACTGGTTGTAGGACCAACAGATTTTTAAAATTTTGAGCATGATCAGATAAAGCCATTCTACGACTGGTCGCAGGCCTTGTACGACCGGTCGTGAGGAACCAAAAATAGTTGCTGGAGTTTGAGTTATACCTGCAGGACTAATTGTGAATGACTCGTGGACTGTTCACACAATCGGTCGAGCAATCTCCAAGACTGGTCGTGGCTCAACGAAAAATTTTAAAAATTTACAAAAAACTTAGGAATGGTCTTAGAATTTCTTAAACTGGTCGAGTCAATGCTAGGACTAGTCAAACAGAGTCCAGGACTAGTCGAAGAATAGACCAAATACTTATAAAATGAGTAATTGAATTATGTATTCAAAATGACCTACCCTAAGATCAATTTATGGTCATCCAAACCTTGTTAGTGGAGAATGGACATTGAACCTTCTAGTCACTTTTGAAGTTTGTGAATCTTGATATCTTGACACAAAATGAAGCTTGTACTTGAGATCTTTTGAAGCTTAAATTTGTAGTACATGTGTTGTACTTCACCTTGAGTCTTGAGTATGAACAATTGACTTGTCTTTTAATGTTGCTTTAAAACATTGAACTTTGAAGCTTAAAAAAGTGAACAATGTACTTGATCTTGTATTTTCTTTAAAGTAGATCTTGTTCTTGACTTGAAGCATTGACCTTGTACATGTGATGCATTGCCTTGAACATATATATATATATATATATATATATATATATATATATATATATATATATATATATATATATCACTGTGCTACACAAGACACAAATAGTGGTTTTGGCGCTACAAAATTTGACAATCAAAGGAGCAGGAAACTATAGCACTTACAATCTCCCCCTTTGTCAAATTTGTGACAAAACACACTCCATTAAAAATAAGAGAAGCATTACATGCTCAATAAAGAATTATGCACCATAGAAACACAAGAAAGTATAATGCACCAGTTACAATAACTAGAACACATCATCACGTGTAACACCCCCTTACTATCCCTGAGTAGCACACATAAGAAAAAATGCTACTACCCACAATCCATATCCATAAGCAAGCACAAGCATAACAAAATATATTCTCCCCCTTTTTGTCACAATAAGATAAAGGAAGA
The DNA here is from genome assembly GCA_037074715.1 of Magnolia kwangsiensis. NCBI lineage: Eukaryota > Viridiplantae > Streptophyta > Magnoliopsida > Magnoliales > Magnoliaceae > Magnolia > Magnolia kwangsiensis. The sequence goes on along the minus strand of CM073577.1, from coordinate 77,582,485 downwards.
AACTAAGATATGAAAAAGGAAAATGAATAAAAAAAAGGAATAAGAGAGCAAACTAGGCAAGATAAAAGCAAATAATGTCCCAACATGAACCAAGTTCATCTAAAGTCAGTCTTTCAAACAGAAGGAAAGAAAGGTATCATAAGAGTTATTACAAGTCAAATGAGAAAGCACTTAATTAGATCCTGAAGAAAGAGTAGGTATGGTAGGATCAATTTGATGAAAGCCCTTGTTAATGCACCTAAGATACTTGTGCATATATTTAAACTGCAAATTATGGGCAACATTCATGTTCTCTACCTTCTCCACAAGTGCACATAAATGCACATCAAATTTAGATGGCTGATAGTTAGAGTTAGCCTCAGAATCTGAATCAAGCTCATTAAAAATATCATCCATGTTTATATCATCAAGAGGTAAATCTTCATCTTCTTCATTCATTGCTTGAGCTCCACCACCACCCACATCCATTTGGCCATCAGCCAACCTCAAATTCATCTTGTTTATATTTTTGTTGTTAAAGATAAGGTGATGTATAGGAGCCTCTCCAACGGGCATAGCTGCAACATATGAGTGGCTAACACAGTCATAAGATATGCAAAAGGTATATCACTGTGACCCGAATAGAGACAGAATTGAATGATGGAATGACAAATTAAAGAACAAAGACAAATATTGACTCCAGAGATTATGAAATGCAAAATCTGAACCATAATAGAAGTAAGTTCGGTTTGTTACCAGATCTCGGATAAAGATTGGAAATAAATATCTTATGAAGGACCTTGTATTTGGGTAACAAGTACCTTGTGCATTCTCATTCTGACTCCATTGCACACCTATATTATATAATGCTCTAGTAAGAATACATTTTTCTGATTCAGATGGTTTATCAACTAGATTACTAATAGGAATACCATCATCATTGACTGGTATGTCCATAAGGCCAGAAATCAAATGTCGATTAACTTCAAATGGACCTTCTCTAGTTACAATTATAAACGTTAAATTTTCTGTTGAAAAATTAGAAATACAAGCAAACATAGCCTACGCAATAAACCGATATGCCGGCCCACCCCAATGTAGAATGCTAGCCCATCCTATAGATTGGAGAAGCGAAAGGAGATTAAAAGGAGTAAGATGTTCAACATGCACAGGTCGCTCAACTATCACATTGTGCAACCTCAAATCCCACACATAGGGAGGATCATCTTCAGGGGACCGAAGGTGGCGCCTTGTGATAGGTGATGATCTGGATGTTGAAAGGCCACGAGTGTTTTCTTTCGACCTCTAGCATCCATTTGCAACAAAGAATACAAATAATCAAGAAGTTACAAAAGATGTAGAGTGGGGTTTTGCTAGATCATATTTTACAAGAGAAATCCCCAAAAACCTCAATGAAACACAAAATAAATCACTCTAAGTGTGAAAAGGAAGTGATAAGGACTTGAATCTACAAGAAAAATACAAATTACGCACTAACCTTGAAGAATCAAGAAGTTGGGTACGACCGGTCGAGCTTCGGCTTGTTGGAGAGGAAGAGTAAATGAGGAAGAAAAGATGTTTTTCCCAAATTAAAAGCACCAGCATGCTACACACCTAGTCATGGGATGTCCTCAATCGGTCATGCCACGATTGGTCGAGTACGTCCTCGACTAGTCGTGCACAGCTAAAAACATGTATTTTCACATAATTTTGAATTTTAAAATTATAATTTAACAAAATATATAAACTATAATACAGAAATGCATGAATAATCAATTTAAATTACACATACCTAGATCAAATTTCAATTTATTAAACCTACTTTTGTCGAGCGGTTTAGTGAAAATGTCAGCAAGTTGAGTCTCAATCGGAATGTATTCTAAAGAAATTAGCTTGTCTTCCACTAATTCACGAATGTAGTGATATCTAATGTCAATGTGCTTGGTTCATGAATGCTGAATTGAATTTTTAGATATATTAATTACACTGGAATTATCACAAAATAAAACCATTGAATCCTATGCAATTCCGTAATCACTTAACATTCTTTTCATCCATACGAGTTGAGTACATGCATTTCCAACTGCAATGTATTCAGCCTTAGCTGTTGAGAGTGATACGAAACTTTGTTTCTTGCTAAACCAAGAAACTAAATAGTTTTCAATATATAAACAATCACCACTGGTTGATTTCCTATCATCGATATTACCAGCCCAATCAGCATCTGTGTAACTGGCCAATTGAACGTAGTATCATGAGGATACCAGAGACCCAAATTAGCTGAGCTTGTGACATATCGCATAATCCACTTAACAGCAGTTGAATGTGACTCTTTAGGGTCAGATTGATATCTTGCACAAATTTCAATACTAAAAATAATATCAGGTCTACTTGCAGTTAAATAAAGTAAATTGTCAATCATACTACGATATAATTTAGGATCCACACTTTTACTTGTAGAGTCCTTTGAGAGTCTTAGTGTTGTACTCATAGGAGTATCAAAATTTTTACCATTCTCAAATCTGAACTTTTTAATTAAGTTCAGTGCATATTTAGTCTGAGAAACAAAGATACCATCAGGTTGCTATTTAACTTACAACCCTAAGAAATAATTTAACTCCCCAACCATGCTCATTTCGAACTTAGATTTCATAAGATCTACAAACTCAACAGTCATGTTAATACAGGTAGATCCATAAATAATATTATCAACATAGATCTGCACTATTAAGATATGATCGTTATGTTTCTTAATAAAAAGAGTCTTATCAACACTTCATATTAGAAAATTATGACTTAGTAAAAACTTAGTCAATTTTCCATACCATGCCCTGGGAGCTTGTTTCAAACCATAGAGAGCCTTTTTAGGCGATAGACATGATCATCATTCTTAGGGTCTTCAAAACCCGTTGGTTGTTCAACATACACTTCTTCATGTAAATCTCTGTTTAAAAAAACACTCTTTACATCCGTTTGATAAATTTTAAATTTTTTAAAGCAAGGAATGGATATAAATAGTCTGATTGATTCAAGACGAGCTACTGGGGTAAAGGTTTCATCATAATCAATGCGTTCAATTTGAGTGTACCCTTATACAACCAGTCTAGCCATGTTTCTAATTATATTACCAAGTTCATCAGACTTATTTTTGAAAATCCACTTAGTTCCGATAATATGTTTATCTTTAGGTTTAGAAAGAAGATACAAAATATCATTTCTAACAAATTGATTAAGCTCTTCTTGCATTGCAACTTTCCACTTTTCGTCAGTAAGAGTTTCTTTTACGTTTACCGGTTTGATCTGAGATGTAAAGCACACGTAATTACATATATCTTCTAGTTGTGTATGAGTGCGCACACCAGTAAGAGGGTTTCTAAGAATCTGAGTGGTTGGATGATCTTTAACATTTCTCAATTCAGAGTTATTTTGATTTGATGAAGTATCTGGTTTGTCAATTAGAAGAACTTCATCATTATCTGAACTTGAGGCAAGTATATTCAAGTAATCGTCAATGACCACATTGATGGATTCTTGAATTACCCTGGTCCTCTTATTTAGTACTCGATATGCTTGACTGTTTAAATCATATCCTAAAAAGATCCCTTCATTACTTTTGGTGTCAAACTTACCCAGATTTTCACGGTCACGTAAAATATAGCACTTGCTGCCAAAAACGCGAAAGTATTTGATAGTAGGCTTCTTATTAAACCACATTTCATAAGCCATTTTATTATTTAACTTACTTGTATAAACTCGATTGATGATATAGCAGGCAGTATTTATGGCTTCAGCCCAAAGATTTCTAGAGAGCTTCATACTATTCAACATTACATTTGCCATTTCTTGAAGCACTATTTTTTCTTTCAACAATTCCATTTTGTTACGGTGTTTTGGGTGCAGAGAATTCATGTGATATTCCCTGATCATAATAAAATTTTTCAAAACTACTATTCTCATATTCTGATCTAAGATCACTATGGATCTTACTGACTTGAGAACCTTTTTTCGTTTGGATCCACTTGAGAATCTTTTTTACTTCATCAAGGGTTTCTGATTTATCCCTTAAGAAGGCTACCCAAGTAAATCTGGTATAATCATCCAAGATTACCAGTATGTATTTTTTACCACCTCGACTCTCCATCCTGGTTGGTCCTATAAGATCCATGTGGAGAAGTTTGAGTGGTTTGGATGTGGCATTGGAGTCCACCATTTTGTGAGTACTCCTAATTTTTTTACCAATCTGGCATTCTCCATATATTTTTTCTACTTTCTGTAACTTAGGTAGACCTCTTATCAGTCTCTTTCGCTCAATCTATACAAATTGCGGTAGTGTACATGTCCAAGGTGTTTATGCCATAACACAGTTTCATTGGTAATGACCATGTAACACGATTGATTAGATGAGCTAGAACCACTTAGAATATAGCAGTTTTCATAAGTTCTACGATCAATTACTATTACGATACTCTTTTTGTTTAAAATTTCACAACCTTGGTTAGTAAATTTTAAACTATGATTATTATCGCATATTTAAGATATACTTAATAGGTTGTGTTTTAACCCTTCAACGTATAAAACATTCTCAAATAAGGGGAGGTTATAGAGTTGAACAGTACCTTGGCCAATAATCTTGCAGTTGCTACCATCATCAAATGTGACTAAACCATCAGCCATATCTTTAATGGTGGTGAATAGACCTTTGTCGCCTATCATATGCATGGAGCAACCACTGTCTAGGTACCACTTTGAATGGCTTTAAGCTTTGAAAGCAATGTGGACAACCAAGCAAGTAACCTTAGGAACCCATTTCATAATTATTTTGGGTTTAGGAGTATAGTTGGTCTTCTTGTATTTGTAGTTGATGTAAGAATGACCTACTGAGTTAGATTTTAAGAGCTCCTTAAGTAAATCAACTATTTTCTCAGCTAAAGGATTTTGGTTCTGATTTTTATAGTTGATATGGTTTCCTTAGGTTTTAAAGATTAAAAAGTTTTAGCATTTTTAGAAAAATTTTGATTTAAACTATTCCCTTTTGAGTTTGAAGACTCTCCTTTTACAAACTTAGGAGGAGTATTCTTCTGTTTTGGAAGACTATTTCTATCATAGCCCAAACCGGATCGGTCACCACATTTTCTTGATCCAGGCAAAAGCTTTTCTAACTTTGGATCACCTTGGGTATACCTCCATGTATCCTTTAAACTTAAAAGTGAAAAGACTTCAAGTTTAAGTTTTTCATTTTCAGATTTAAGATTTTCAATAAGGCAAGTTTTGAAATCTAAATCACCTTTAGATTTTTCAAAACAATCTGAAATGTGAGATTTTTCTAAAATAAGAGAGTCAAAATTTTCTTTAAGTTTTAAAAACTTTTCTTTTTGAAGTTTTAGTTTAACAGCAAATTTACAACTTTCCTTGTAAAGGGCATTATAAGCATCTTGAAGATCATCTTCATTTTCAGGATCACTATTAAGATTTTCTTCACTAGTTGAATCATCATTGTCTGAAAAAGTGAACTTGTCTAGAGTCATACGGGCTTTAACTTCATTGCCCGACTCGATTTCAGAATCTTTTGATTTAGAAGAAGCTTCAGAACTAGAAGATTCATCCCAAGTAGCCAACATTCCTTTCTTTTTAGGTTTGTCCATTTTAGGACACTTCTTTGCTAAATGCACATATTCATAGCAGTTGTAACACTGACTATCTTTTAAAGTTTTTTGAGTTTTAGATTTAGATATTTTCTTATCATTAGACTTTTAAAAATCAACTCTCTTTTTACTTTTGAAAATTTTGTAAAACATTTTCGCTAAAAGGGACATATCATCTTCAGAATTTTCTAAATCAGAATTATTACTATTTTCTTGAGAAACACTTTTAGAAGGTTTAAGGGTGATAAATTTACCTTTAGGAGCTTTAAAAGCTAACTCATAAGTCTGTAAAGAGCCAACTAATTATTCTACCCTCAAATTATCCGTATCACGAAGTTCTTATATCGTTGTCACCTTAGAATTAAACTATTTAGGAAGTGAGCATAGTATCTTTGCACAGATTTTTCTTTCTGGGATTTTATCACCATGACCCCACATAGAGTTTACAATGTCATTTAATCTTGTATAGATGTCCATGAACATTTCATTTTCTTCCATACGTTTTTCCTTAAATTTAGTTGTGAGGATTTGATTTTTAGATTTCTTGACAATTGATGTTCCCTCGTGTGTCATTTATAAGATATCTCAGGCTTGCTTGGTAGAATCACAGGATATAATTCTTTTGAATTCATCCGATGATAGTGCGCAAGTGATTGCATTTAGTGCTTTTGCATTGGCACTACTCTCACTTTTCTAAAGTGTGGTCCAGGAGAAATAAGGTATTATTCTCATAAATTTTGATCCATCGATACCAGTCACTTCAGTGGTAGGAGGGGTCCATTCAGTCACTATAGCTAGCCACACATTGTCATCCATGGATTTTAAGAAAATCCTCATTCTGACTTTCAAATAGGCATAATTGGTGCCATGAAATGGGGAAGGCCTTGTGACTGAAAGGCTATCAAAATTTGACATCTTATAAATAGCTCAGATTGATTAGCTCAGGAAATAAATCCCAATAGAATAATAAAAAAAATAAGCTATTAGGCTCTAATACCACTTGAAAAGGCCAAGTTATATGTCCTAGAGGGGGGGTGAATAGGACTATACCAAATTAAAAAGATAACAGTGAAATTTAGTCAATTAAAAGAAAGATAGCACTATAATCAATCCACAATAAGGAAATGTAAAACAACCACAAAATTCTAGTATTAAGAGGTTGATACAAATGTTGTTCTAAGGACAACCTTACACCATAAAAAAAAAAAGGATTTATGTTAGGAATAATCCCTCTTTCAAATCAGATTGGAATGCAGAATACAAAATCAAATATAAAAAGCTAATAAAAGAGAATATGAAATATGCACAATATAGCTTAAGAAGTTTACAAACTTATCTCTCAGAGTGATGTCTTGATTTTACGTGAATTGTAGTAAAATACTCTAAAATTCATCGTTTATTTATAAGTGTAGAAGTTACACCTTCGACTGGTCCTGTGGAATTACGACCGGTCGTAGGACCAATGAATTTTTAAAATTTTGAGTGTAATCAGATAAAGCCATTCCACGACTGGTCGTAGGCCTTGCATGACTGGTCGTGTGACCTCCATGACTGGTAGTGACCTATCCACGACTGGTCGTGAGAAACTAGAAATAGTTGTTGGAGTTTGAGTCATAGCTGAAGGACTGGTCGTGAACAAGTCGTGCATTATTCACACGACCAGTCGAGCAGTCTCCAGGACTGGTCGTGGCTCAACAAAAATTCTAAAAATTTACAACAAATTTAGGACCGGTCTTGGAATTTCTTGGACTGGTTGAGCCAGTGTTAGGAATAGTCGAACAGAGTCCAGGGCTATTCGAAGAATAGACCAAACACTTATATAATGAGCAATTGAATTATGTATTCAAAATGACCTACCCTAAGGTTAATCTACGGTCATCCAAACCTTGTTAGTGAAGAATGGACATTGAACCTTCTAGTCACTCTTTGAAGTTTGCGAAGCTTGATATCTCAACACAAAATGAAGCTTGTACTTGTGATCTTTTGAAGCTTGAATTTGTAGTACATGTGTTGTACTTCACCTTGAGTCTTAAGTATGAACAGTTGACTTGTCTTTCGATGTTGCTTTAAAACATTAAACTTTGAAGCTTAAAGAAGTGAATAATGTACTTGATCTTGCATTTCCTTTGAAGTAGATCTTCTCCTTGACTTGAAGCATTGTCCTTGCCTTGAAGCATTGACCTTGTACATGTGATGCATTACCTTGAACATATATATATATCTATATTTATATATATATATATATATATATATATATATATATATATATATATATATATATATATATATATATATATATATATATATATATATCACTGTGCTACAAAAGACACAGATAGTGGTTTTGACATTACAAAACTTGACAATCAAAGGAGGAGGAAACTATAGCACTTACATTTTATCGCTTTAATAGGACTAGGGTAGTTTGTTTCTGCTATTTTAGGATAATTTGCTTATATTCTATTGAGTTTTGTTTTGTGTTAACCCATCTTTACACTGAGATCATTAGAAAAGCCTCAGAATTCCTTCTTCAGGTATTACCTTTCTATTACTTCCCTCTTCTTTTCATTACCTCTTTTGCATTACATGCTTAATTCTTTTACATTGAGGACAATGTAGATTTTTTAGTTGAGGATGGGGGATAAGGTAACCTAATCAGTATTTTTTTTTTAGTTTTGAGCAAAAATTTTAAAAAATTTCAATGATTCAAGTTGAAATCTGTTTAGGAAGCGATGAATTGTAAACTTAAGAATGCTTTAGATATGATAAGATAAAGATTAAATTTTTTATTGTTAGAGTTAATCATCTAAGTAATTTATCACTTAAGCTCTTGCGCTCAATTGATTAAGAGGAAGTTTGAATATCATGCTAATCTAAATTACAAACACACTCAATCTATCTTCTGTAAGATATATTAGAAGTTCTGATTGTTAGTATGTGAATCATTGATAGATGGTGAGAAGCGAGTCTGGAGAATTTTATCCACCTTAAAAAAAGAGAGAACCGGTTAAAAAATAGGAGATCGACAAAGAGGTCATGAAAAAAAGGAAAAAGAATGCAAAAATAAAAAGAATGAATAAAAATTGACCATCGATATAAAATAAAAAACTGAAAAAAGAAGGAAAAGAGGATAAGTTCGGAATCAATACTTGAGTTTCAAACTAATCTTGAAGTGATGAGCATGGATAATATGATGAATTGATAGTATTCGTACAGGAAGTAAGTTGATTTTCACTGAGCACATTGAAAAACTTGATATGTAAATTTCAATTTAATGGATAAAGAATTTATTAGATTGGTTGCTTATGTAATTTGGTTCTAGGTTTTCAAAATCTCACTTTCATATCTTATTTCTACCCACTTATACTTAAGTGCACAACAGATTATTTTCTGAAAGAGATTTTTGACATTAAGCATTGAGATTTATTTTACGCATACTTTGCTCGGGACTAGCAAAATGCTGGTCGAGAATTATGTTTAGGGTCAAATATTTCATATTGGACCTCATTTATATATGAACATAATACTGTTTAATGTCCTATTTTACTCATGTTTGTGTTGCGAGGTGAATTTGAGAGCTTGCATTGGAAAAGTTGATAAAAGCATGGATTTGATGATCAAAGATCACCAAGGCAAAGAATGGTTCTTAGGAGACAAAGACTGAAGATTTCAAGGTCCCAAGATTTAAGAAAACTAAGTGGAGAAGGAAATAAGCAAAAAGAACAAGTGCAGAATATACATTAACTGTGTCATCGAGCACTGTTTAATGACATCGAACACAGGTCAATGACATCAAATTTATGAAGGAAAATCAAGTTGGTTGCTGGACAAATTGAAGACGTTTTCGATGACTCGAGAACTTGTTTGATGAGTCGAAGCTCTGCTCGATGACATCAAATTTTCTATAGAATTTTAAGAAAACTCGCTAGACATATTGGGCACCATTTTCAATTACTTGAAGCACTCCTCGATGACATCAAAGATTTATTCGATGATATCAAATTTATTGAAGAAATTGGATTAATTCTCTGGAATGTTTTAGACACATTATCGATTCCTCGAAAAATGCTCGATGACATTGAACGCCTCTTCGATCACATTGAAGGTAGGTTCGATGACATAGATGGTTAAAGAGTCCAGATGAAGCCACAACAGCATAGAAAAAGCACACAAAAGACACCTTCGATGACATCGAAGGCTATTTAATGTCATCGAATGGATTACACGAAGTTACGTAGAGTTATGCAGAGTGCGCAAATTTGAGGCAGTTTTCAGATTTTTCCAAAGAGGTGTGAAAGGAGGTGTTACACAACTATAAATAGGAGTCCCAAGGGCATCTCTAGGCATCATCTAGGGTTTGAGGAGTGGAACAAAAGTGTGGAGAGCCGCCACCAAGCATTCTTCTTCTTCCTTAGTTTTTCAAGCTTTATTCTAGAGTTTTAGATCCTATCATGTCTATGGTTGGCTAAACCTCTTAGCTAGGGCTATGAGGTGAATCTTGTAGCGTGATTAGACGGTTTCTATTACTTTGATTCATATTTATGTTGAATTCTTTATTATTCTAGTTTGATATTTAAGGAATACTTTTAGTTTTTAATGGTTTATTGTGACTCAAATTACAGTAGATCTACAATAGCTTTGAGTATGTTCTTTTCGTGTATTGAGATTGTGAAGTTAGTAAATCTTATTGTTCACCATCGTCCCTTAGGCATGGCTAGGTGATGGAAACCCTTCTAATCTTCACAATTCTTCTATGTTGATTGTGAATTGGTATATCATGTTGTGAGCCATCATCTCCTGGGCATGGCTTTGTGATGGAATCATCTCCAGTTCTCACAACTCTCATCCATTGAGAATTAGGTCAACAGAAGTTCAGATTTGGTTTTACTTAGATATCTTCCAACTTGACAAGATAGGACTCTAATTCTAGTTATGTCATTGAATTAAGCATAGTTCTCCCTCATCTCTACAAGTGGATCCTTGGAAACCCTAGTTCCCACCTTTAAGTTCTTAAGTTTCTAATTACATACATCACAATTACTCCCTTTATTTTCAGATTTAGATTTGCATCTTTTTCTAGTTCTACTTCTAGTTGCTTTCAGAAGACACACGAGATTAGTCCCTGTGGATTCGATCTTGGTCTCACCGAGATTATTACTACATCGTGACCCTACACTTGGGGTTGTGAACAGTGGGCCATACCACAAGAATGTTAAATCAATGAAAAGCCCATTAACCATACTTGCGGTAAAATGTGGGGCGTAATCATGTGTTAAACTTGCACCATCAGCTAGTGGGGCCCAATTAGCCATGGGTTGGGTCCACATCATTAAAGAGCCGGTAGTTGGATGTTTACCATATATGGAATTTTCTTACTAGTCCACCACGTGGGATCCATGCTTAACCTATACGATTGTGTACCTTATGTGTAGTGCAAGTTCAATGTAGGGGTCACACTATGTGGGATGCACCTATTAGTGATTAAGATGATGATGGTGAATTGTTAGTTTTTATGACAGGTAGATCTAATTGATGGTGATTATAGTAGTGTTACTATTAATTATGGTGATGATTTAATAGATGGTGAATTGATGGCATATGTATTGATGATGAATGAGTAGTTGTTTGTGGTAGTTGTGACATTGCCTATGTTAATCATGAAGTGGAAGTGACGTTCATGCTAATGATGATGATAGTATTTACATGTATATGATGACAAAATATGCTAGTTGATCACCATGCTTTATTTAATGATTATTACATTGGATGATAAGGTTGATATTTTAGTTGATAATCATGCACATATTGATGCTCATGACGATGATGAGTGTATAATCACGATGCTTTGCTTGATATTGGTTACATTGGAGATGATATTGATATCCAAGTGACAATAATGCACATGTTGATGATCACGATGATCTCATGCATAAGATAACTATGTTTTACTTTATGCCCAAATGATGATAAATAAATGATGCTTTTGAACATAAGGAAAATATCATGCATAATAGACGCCTAATGCCTAAGGCATTATGATGCTAGTGTTGGATGATGGCCATGAAATTAATAATGCATGTCAATGCTTGTATGTTATATACTCCATGCACAAGCTTACATGACTTGGATGATTTGGCGTAAAATGTTGGTATGACACTTGATGATCTTTGTGGCATTACATTACTGATTGGTGCGAGGGTTACACTGATGTTTGCTAATAGCATTTTCTTTATGTTGACATGAAATTTTCTTTATGTTGACGCAACACTTATTTTATATTAAAGGTAGCATTACTCTTACATTTAAGTTAGCATTGCTTTATATTGATTTAAACCTACCTTATTCTTAATGTGGTATTATACCTCTCATGCATAGTGATTATGATTGATGTTATCATATCTTGTATGCATCATTTATATGCTTATTATGGATGGCGATTGTTCACAGCTTATGCCTTTCGGCTTAAGATACTTAGGGGGCTTTATATGGGATAGTGTTGCCCCACATGATCACGCGGTACACACAGTTTTGATGCATGACTTGGATGGTATGACTCATGCATTCCGCATCTTACATGTCATGATCGCTTTACACCTTAGTGACATCAGGGTTTTGGCCTCAATAGGTATATCGTGGATGGCCGGATTAGACACTGAAAATATATATTCTAGCATTAGGGTGCTAAGGATGTCCTTGAGTGAAAGTCCCTAAATCATGTGGGCCAACAAGATGCTTCAACGTCAAAACCGAGTGGATAACATGAGCGCCCATGTGAAAAATACTGGTATGTCGCATCCCTACTGTGTCATAGTCGATTAGAAATGGATGTGACCTTATCCGCCTGAGGGTAGAGGGTTGTAAGCTAGGTTGAGTTTGACCAGCTTGTAAATGGGTCTGCAATCGACAAGTCAGGTGGCATTGGCATACCACTGGCCAGGCGGATAATGAGGTCTCTTCCACTCACCTAGGCATGCGCACAATGGGGTGGCAACTAGTGTGGAGTGTACTAGACCCCAGTGATGTTTCTAGATATGAACTGTATTGAGATGTGGACTTACTGAGTAGGACTTGCGTGCCTATATACATTCAGAATTTCATTGGTTTACACATGAGTTGCACATGCGTGGTATGTTGTGATTCTTAGTGGAGACATATCATATGGTTTGGAGATGTACTATTAGACATGAGGGATGTTCAACATTTCACTGGTTTGCACATAGGTTGCACATATGTAGTATGTTGTGATTCTTGGAGGAGACTGTAAGTGCTATGATTTCATATCCCTTTGGTTGTCAAATTTTATGGTGCCAAAAACCTATATCTATGTCTTGTATATCTTGTGTTTTATATTTGAAGACTATTCATTACATCGCATTTTAAGACAAGATCTTAAATGAAGAAAGTTTATAAGATATGGATGAAGAATTCAAGAATTGAAGTCTTCAAGTTTGCATGTTCAAGATTCAATCAAGTTCAAGTATATTAGAAGAATTTGTCAAGTCAAGATCAAGCTCAAGAAGGCCTACTACAAGTTTTGTATATTCTCAAGCTTCTCTTAAGGCTCATCTGAGTGTTCAGATTTTCAAGTCCAACTCACTTTTAAGGTTTGTTTGACCTTAAATTGACCTTAGGATGAGCTTTACAGTAGGTCATTCTGGATACATAACTCATATATTTTAATATGCTTGTTTGGGCTGTTCTAAGACCAGTCCTAGGGACTTCAAGACCAGTCCTATCTCTGCTACAACCAATCTTAAGTTTTTCAGGACCAGTCCTAGGTTGTTGAAGATTTTCAAATCTTTTTGGCTGTCTTACGACCAGTCATGTACATCCTACGACCAGTCCTGTGAGTTCTACAACTCATCCTTCGACCAGTCGTAGTTCTACGACTCAAACTCCAGCAAGCATTTTTGGGGTCCTACGACCGGTCGTAAGTGTCCCACGACCAGTCGTAGGTGGCCCATGACCGATCGTAGACCGCCCAGGACCGGTCGTGGAACAAAAAATCCAATCCCGCGAAAATCTTTGAAAATCTTTGAAGCTACGACCAGTCCTAGGATCCTAAGACCAGTCGTAGACGGGATTTTTCAGGCTATAAATAGTGCACAAACTTTAGAGTTTTAGCAATCCAATTCAACTCTTTTCAAGCAATCTTTAGGCAATTCTCTGAGATAAGTTTGTGTTTGTTTTAAGCTACTTTGTGCTTATTTAATATTCCTTTTGCTAGCTTATTTTTATTTGATTTTGATCTACATTCCAATCTTATTAGAAAAGGAGAATTTTTAATATTCCTTCTTCTTGGATTCAAAATCAAATAGAACTAGCCCTTTTGATTTAAAATCAATTAGACTTAGAACCATTCTTAAAGTGAGTATTGGACTTTGAACGTTGAATCGAACTTCTACTCTGATTAGTTCTACCGAGCTTCTTCAAAAGGTGATTCAGGTATTTTACATTTTTTGTAATTTACTTTCTTTGGTTTTTGTTTGAGATTCGCCAGAAAAATCTCATTGTATTGGTTATCTGAGGAGAGCCAAAAAACTCAGATTGTGGGGTTTTTGGATTTTGTAAGCCCGAGATCAAAGACACAATTGTGAAGGTTTTAGGTGAACCTGTGAAACCTATTTTGATAGTGCATGCTAATATCCCCTGTGTGAGGATATTAGGAGTGGAGTAGCAATTTGTGTGGCTGTTGGATAACAGTTGGTGTACACACAGGCGAACCATTATATATCGTTGTGTTGTGGATGTGTTTTTCTCTTTCATTCTTTTATTCATTCTGTTTTGTGGAGAGTGTTTGTGGATGAATGTTGTAATTACTTCAAGAAAGTGTGGATGAATGTTGTAATAACTTAGGATTTATTTTCTGCAAGTTATTTTGATTTCCTTGCTTTTTATTCCTCATTGGTTTGTGATACAAAGGACGTTCTAGAAATAAGGTTGTCCTACCTTAAACCTTTGGTTTTTGGTGTAAGGTTGTCCTTAGAACTGATAAAGTATCAATCTCTTTATTTTAGGCTATTGAGATTATTTTATATTCAGCATTGTGCTTTATTTCCTTGTTTATTCCGCTATTATAAGTTTTATTTGGCATTGCCCTATTCACCCCCCCTCTAGGGCATATAGCTAGGCCCTTTCAAGTGGTATCAGAGCCTAATAGCTCATGCTTATTGTTTATTTATTGGATTTATTTCCTAAGCTAACGATCTAAGCTATATTAAGATGTCAAATTTTGATAGCCTATCAGTCACTAGGCCACCACCCTTTAATGGCACAAACTATGCTTATTGGAAAGCCAGGATGAGGATCTTCCTTAAATCCTTGGATGAAAGTGTGTGGCTGGCCACAGTGAATGAATGGAACCCTCCTATCACTGAAGTAACTAATAGTGATGGTTCAAAATCAATGAAAGTAACGACTAATTCTCTTTGGACCACACTTCAGAAAAGTGAAAGTAGTGCCAATGCTAAAGCACTAAATGCAATTACTTGTGCATTATTACCAGATGAATTCAAAAGAATCACCTCTTGTGAAAATGCAAAGCAAGCATGGGATGTATTAGAAATGATACACAAGGGTACATTTATTGTCAAGAAATCTAAAGTCCAACTCCTCACAACTAAATTTGAAGAAATTCATATGGAGGAGAATGAGATGTTTATGGACTTCTACACTAGATTGAATGACATTGTAAACTCTATGTGGGGTCTTGGTGATAGAATCCCAGAAAGTAAAGTGTGCGCAAAGATACTACGTTCACTTCCTGAACGGTTTAATTCTAAAATAACCGTGATTCAGGAACTTCGTGATACGGATACTATGAGGGTCGAGGAACTAGTTGGTTCATTTCAAACCTATGAGTTATCCTTTAAGGCTCCTAAAGGAAAATCAATTGCTCTTAAATCATCTAAAAATGCTTCACAAGAGAGTACTTCGGATTTAGAAAATACTGAAGATGATATGGCGCTTTTAGCAAAAAAGTTTTACAAAATTTTCAAAAATAAGAAAAAAGCTGATTTTCAAAAGTCAAATGATAAGAGACGATCTAAACCTAGAGCTCGAAAATCATTGAAAGATAGTCACTGTTACAACTATCAAGAGTATGGGCACTTAGCTAACAAATGTCCTAAAAAGGATAAATTAAAAAGGAAAAGCATGATGGCTACTTGGGATGAATCGTCTGATTCGGAATCCTCTTCTAAATCAGAAGATTCTGAAACCGAGTCGGGCGATGATGTTAAAGCCCTTATGACTCTAGCCAAGATCACCTATTCAGATCATGATGATATATCTAGTGAAGAAAATCTGAATAGTGATTGCGATAATGAAGATGATCTTCAAGACTCTTATAATGCCCTTTATAAAGAGAGTTGTAAAATTGTCATTAAGCTTAAATTACAAAAAGAAAAATTTTCTAAGCTTAAGGAAGATTATGAGTTTCTTGTTTTAGAAAAGTCTAATATTTTCGATTCTTTTGAAAAGACCAAATGTGATTTAGATTTCAAAACCTCCCAAATTGAAGATTTGAAATCCGAAAAAGAAAAACTCAAAAATGAGGTAGCTTCTCTTATGAGTTTGAAAGACACATGGAGATATGCCCAAGGTGATCCAAAATTGGAAAAATTATTGTCCGGATCAAGAAAATGTGGCGATCGATCCGAGTTGGGGTATGATAAGAATACATCTCCTAAACAAAAGAACATTGCTCCTAAATTTGTAAAAGGAGAGTCTTCAACTTCAAAAGAAAAGAATACCTATCAAAGATTTTCAAAAAATTCAAGGCCTTTTCAAAAACCTAAAAGTAGCCATGTCAACTTTAATTTTCAAAACCGAAATCCTTTAGCTGAAAAAATAATTGATCTACTCAAGGACCTATTAAAGTCTAACTCTATAGGTCACACGTATAACAACAGACAGAAAAAGACCATCTATACTCCTAAACCCAAAACAGTTCTGAAATGGGTTCCTAAAGTTGCCAGCTTGGTTGCCCACACTGCTTTCAAAGCTACAAGCCATTCAAAGTGGTACCTAGATAGTGGTTGCTCCAGGCATATGACAGGTGACAAAGCTTTATTCACCGATCTTAAAGATATGACTGACGGGTCAGTCACATTTGGTGATGGAAGCAATTGCAAGATTATTGGCCAAGGTACGGTTCAGCTTTATAACCTTCCTTTATTTAAGAATGTTTTATATGTTGAGGGCTTAAAACACAACCTATTAAGCATTTCTTAGATATGCGATAACAACCATAATGTGAAGTTTTTTAATCAAGGTTGTGAGATACTTGATAAAAGGGGTTTTGTTATATTAATTGGTCGCAGAACTTCTGAAAACTGCTACATCGTTAGTAATGCTAGCTCATCTACTCAATCATGTTACATGGTCCATACCAATGAGACTGAATTATAGCATAAATGCCTTGGACATGTACACTATCGAAACTTATTTAGATTGAGCAAAAGAGAACTAATTAGAGGTCTACCCAAATTGTAAAAAGTAGACAAAATATGTGGTGAATGCCAGTTGGGCAAACAGATTAGGAGCTCTCATAAGAAAGTGAACTCCAATACCACATCTAGACCACTCGAGCTTCTCCACATGGATCTTATTGGACCAACCAGATCAGAGAGTCGAGGAGGCAAAAAATACATCTTGGTTATCATAGATGACTATACCAGATTCACTTGGGTATCATTCTTAAAAGACAAAACTGAAACCCTTGATGAAGTGAAAAAGGTCATCAAACGAATCCAAAATGAGAAAAGTTCTCATGTTAGTAAGATCCGTAGTGATCATGATCCGAATTCGAAAACAGTAGTTTTGAGAAATTCTGTAGTGTTCAGGAAATATCACATGAATTCTCTGCGCCCAAAACACCACAACAAAATGGTATTGTTGAAAGGAAAAACAGAGTGCTTCAGGATATGGCTAATGTTATGTTGAATAGCATGAAGCTCTCTAGAAATCTTTGGGCTGAAGCAGTTAATACCGCATGTTATATTATTAATCGGGTTTATACCAGTAAATCTAATAATAAGACTGCTTATGAATTATGGTTTGAAAAGAAACCTGTTGTCAAATACTTTCAGGTTTTTGGCAGCAAGTGTTATATTTTATGGGATCGTGAAAATTTGGGTAAGTTTGATACGAAAAGTGACGAAGGTATTTTTCTTGGTTATTCTTTGAACAGTCGAGCTTATAGGGTTCTAAATAAGAGAACTGGTGTGATTCAAGAGTCCATCAATGTGGTCATTGATGATCATTTGAATACACCAGCCCCAAGTTCAGATGATGATGAAGCTCTTATTATTGACAATCAAGATATCTCATCAAGTCAAAAAGAATCTGAACTAAGGACTGTTAAAGATCATCCAACCAATCTAATACTTAGAAACCCTCTCACTGGAGTTCGTACTCACAAACAACTTGAGAACATATGTAATTATGTTTGTTTTACATCCCAAATAGAACCGGTCAACGTAAAAGAAGCACTTTCTGACGAAAATTGGATAGTTGCTATGCAGGATGAACTTAATCAATTTGTTCGTAATGATGTCTGGTATCTTGTTCCTAGACCTAAAGATAAACACATTATTGGAACAAAATGGATCTTTAAAAATAAGTCTGATGAGCTTGAAAATATTATACCAAACAAGGCTAGACTGGTTGTACCAGGGTACACTCAGATTGAAGGCATCGATTACGATGAAACCTTTGCTCCATTCGCTCGCCTTGAATCAATCAGACTTTTTATTTCCATCGCATGCTTTAGAAAATTTAAAATTTATCAGATGGATGTAAAGAGTGCTTTCTTGAATAACGATTTGCATGAAGAAGTGTATATTGAACAACATTCAGGGTTTGAAGACCCTAAGTTATCTGACCATGTATTTTGTCTCAAAAAGGCTCTCTATGGTCTAAAATAAGCACCCCGGGCATGGTATGAGAAATTGACTAAATTCTTGCTTAATCATAGTTTTCAAGTAGGAAGTGTCGATAAGACACTTTTTGTTAAGAAGTATAATAATGATATTTTGATGGTTCAAATATATGTTGATGATATTATTTATGGATCTACTTGTTCTAACATGTCTATTGAGTTTGTAGAGTTAATGAAATCAAGGTTCGAAATGAGCATGGTTGGCGAACTTAATTATTTCCTAGGGTTGCAAGTAAAACAACAACCTGATGGAATTTTCAGTTCCTAGACTAAATATGCTTCAAACTTGGTTAAAAGGTTTGGATTTGAGAATGGTAAGAACTTTGATACTCCTATGAGTACAACGTTAAGACTCTCAAAAGATTCTACAGGAAAAGATATAGATCCTAAAGTATATCATAGTATGATTAGTAGTTTGTTGTATCTTACTGCAAGTAGACCTGATATTGCATTAAGTGTTGGAATTTGTGCAAGAAATCAGTCTAATCCTAAGGAATCACATCTTACTACTGTTAAACGGATTATTAAATATGTCACAAGTTCTATAAATTTGGGACTTTGGTATCCTTTTGATACTAATGTTCAATTAGCTGGGTACTCAGATGCTGATTGGGCTGGAAATATTGATGATAGAAAATCAACCAGTGGTGGTTGTTTTTACATTGGAAATTGCTTAGTTTCTTGGTTCAGCAAGAAGCAAAGCTCAATATCGCTCTCCACTGCTGAGGCTGAGTATATTGCAGCTGGATATGCATGTACTCAACTAGTTTGGATGAAACGCATGCTTAGCGATTATGGAATTAATCAAGATTCAATGATCTCACATTGTGATAATTCCAGTGCTATAAACATTTTCAAAAACCCAATCCAGCATTCACGTACTAAGCACATTGACATTAGGTATCATTATATACGTGAGTTGGTTGAAGAAAAAGTTATTTCTTTGGAATATATATCAACCAAAAATCAACTTGCTGATATATTTACTAAACCGCTCGACAAAAGCAGGTTTAATAAATTGAAATTTGATCTTGGTATGTGCATTTTACATTGAATATTCTTGCTTGCATGTATCATAGTGTACTATATTTAGTATTATTTGTGTTTAAATTTCAATTTTTTCATTAAAAATACATTTTTGGTCGATACTCGTGAATGTGATATATTTGGAGAAAATCCTCTTCTTCCTCATTTCCACACCGACCTACGACGAGTCGTGGCTCGACCAGTCATAAGATTTCTTATTTTTCTTTAAGGTAAGTCGTATTTCATCATCTTTCTTAAAGATTCATGTTCTCTATGCTTTGATTTGTTCATAGTATAGCTTGATTTCATCTCTTGTTGGGTTTTTCAAGGGTTTCCTCTCAATTTGCTGATCTAGAGAAAACCCATTTTTCTTTTGTGGATCTTGCTTGCTCTTTGTATATCTTTTTGAATATGGATGCTAGAGGGAAAAAAGAAAACATCTCGTGGTCCATCTTCTTCTAGATCTACACCGATAACTAAACGGCACCTTCAGTCACCCGAAGATGATTCTCAAGATGTAAGAGATTTACGTGTCCATAACATTATCATTGAGCATTCTGCTGATCTCAATCACATTGTTCCATATGGTATTGTCCCCCTCCTTGAATCTGTTGGCTGGACTAACATTTTTCTTTGGGGTGGGCCTGCATACCAGTCCATTGCCCAATCAATGGTTGCATGCATCTATGAATTTTCTCTTGATAATTTAACATTTTCAATTGATACTAGAGAAGGAAAATTTGAAATAGACCGTCATTTGATATCAGGTATTATGGATATACCTGTTAATGATGAAGGTATACCGATTCATACTTTATATGACAAACCATTTGAATCGGATAAACG
The DNA here is from genome assembly GCA_037074715.1 of Magnolia kwangsiensis. Taxonomy (NCBI): domain Eukaryota; kingdom Viridiplantae; phylum Streptophyta; class Magnoliopsida; order Magnoliales; family Magnoliaceae; genus Magnolia; species Magnolia kwangsiensis. Next base: position 77,562,049 of record CM073577.1, on the reverse strand, counting down.
CATGTTAACATGAGATTTATGCAAAATTGATGTGCAATGGACACATAAAGCGAATGCGCTCCCTGCAAAGTATTTGTTACCTAGATACAGAGTGTTACATCGTTTCTTCATTTCCAATGTATATCCTCGGTCCGGTAATAAAACTGAGTTAACTTCTTTCATGGTTCATGTGTTGTATTCTATTGCTTCTGGTACCAAGGTCTGTCTTCCTTCTTTGATTTGTTATTTCATTATTTAGTTTCGTCTCCATCCGGGTCATAGTGATATTCCGTTCGGTTATCTTATGACTGTTTTATCCACTCACATGCTTGTTGATAAACCTGTTAATGAGGCACCAATTCATCATCTTATTTTTAACAATTCCAATCTTAATAAGATGAAATTGGATCTGCTCCCTGGCCAAGTTGATAAAGGTGGTGTTGGTGGTGTTGGTGGTGATGCTAGAAACGAAGGGGAAGCTGGTGATCTTCCTCAACAAGATGTTAATATGGATGACTTATTTGATGATATAGAAACTGATTCACCTAATGATGCAGATTATGATCCATCTGATTTTGATGCACGCCTTCGTGCATTGGAAGAAAAGGTTGATAATATGAATATAGCCCATGATATGCGATTTAAGTACATGCGAAATCTTAAGGGGTTACACCAGATTGATCCGACTATCCCTGCTCCCTCCTATGGATCAGATTAGGTGAATTATCTTCTGGATAGTATCACATTATATTTTATTTTAGATATGTATTATGGATTATGATTTGATAACATTGTTTTTTGGATATTGTATTTTGGATTATGGATTATGACTTGATGCTTCAGGATTATATTATGTCCTTTCATATCTCTTTCTCATTATCTGTTTATTCCTCTATATGTTCTCCTTCCTATTGTGCCTTTCCCTTGTCATTTTGTGACAAAAAGGGGGAGTAGTAAGAGTTAAAGCTTAAAGGGGGAGTTGTATGGAAAGGAGGAGTAATTTGTTTGAATTGATTAAGAAGGATATGTGGATGAGAATATGTAGTATTTATGTTATTGATTGTTTTCATGAGCAGCACTCATATTACTCAGGGGGAGTAGAGTGATTTGTGATTTTATGGCTCATGATTCCTTATTATCTTTTATGCTATGTGTTTTGTCACAAATTTGACAAAGGGGGAGATTGTAAGTGCTATGATTTCATATCCCTTTGGTTGTCAAATTTTGTAGTGCCAAAAACCTATATCTATGTCTTGTATATCTTGTGTTTTATGTTTGAAGACTATTCATTACATCGCATTTCAAGACAAGATCTTAAATGAAGAAAGTTTATAAGATATGGATGAACAATTCAAGAATTAAAGTCTACAAGTTTGCATGTTCAAGATTCAATCAAGTTGTAACATCCCGAAAATCGGGGGGTCGAGCAAAAACCCAACTCCCGAGTTCCAAAATATTATTTATGCAACATAGATATGTATGATTGAATGTTGTCTGTGATAATGTATTAAACATGAGTGAGATTAAGATAAAACAGCATATCACGCTCTAGAGACGGTTAAATTTACAAGCGGAAGACTGTGATAGTATGTATAACATATATAAACTGTTGTATGTCTCCAGAGTGTGAATATGTTACCAGGTTATATACATACATGTATACTCCTAAAGTAAACAAAACGAATATACATAAGTACGCTAAAAAAATATAAAATGACAAGTGTCAAGGTATCTAATCAACCTCTCTGTAATCCCGTCAATCAGAACACACATGGAGGAATCCTCCTCATCATCTTCAAGTCCAGCTCCGCTTCTCGAGCAGCGTCATCATCTGCAATCACAAAAAGGGACTGGTGGGTGTCCGAAAACACCATCCCGTAACGTGGGAGTGAGTGATCAACTCAGTGGGATAAGAGAGCAGAGATTAACATGTTATCAAATCAATCATGCGATAATAGTAAAGCAGTAATTCAAACATTCCTAATACTGTTGTTAATGCAATTATGACATGACGTGATGTATGCCCTCACCGACGATTTCCCTCATACGGCACCATCTTACGACCGCAGCATGCAATCGACCCTCAAGTGCTCCACATCTTCCAGGCACATGCAATGTTATGGTGATATGATTTTCGAGTTGTTATTAGTCCATTCAAACAGTAGGATTGGGAAACTAAGGTACTTCCCTTATATCAATCCCAACACAGATCCTGTTTAGGGTCGTCACTCCTAGTAATCTCATACGATGTATATTTTGTAGGTCGCTGCAAGGGCTGCCAGGCTGTTGCACGCACTCGTTGCTCCGCTCTCCCATCACCTTATCAATACAGGCCTAGTGTACTCTACTGCTACTGAAGGGTCGTCGCCTCCTGTAGACTCAGAATACGCTCGCGGTCACTACAAAGGACTCGTCGCCTGATCAGTGTAGGTTGACAGCAAGAATATAGTGTCCCATACCACCATAATCTGCTCACGAGACATAAGTGCTCACTGGTCACTACGGGGAGGTTTGTGGCCCCAGCGTAGGTCGACAGCTCGACCACGGTGTCCCATACCACCATGCCCGGCTCATGAGTCTTTGTGGATCAAGGTACCATGGTTGACAGGGTTTACAATGGTAAGTTCAGTACCCTAGGTTCAAGCAGTTATGACTCATGCAGGATGAACATACAACGGCCAATCGGGTTGCTTGACGGGCTCGACTAGCGCGATCGCATCTCAAGTCGAACGACATGAAGTGCGTAAAACACTTCGTGTGGCCTAACCACTGCCGCCAACTCCAGAACACGGCTCGCGTTCATCGACGCGCCGTTCCTGGCAAAGATAAGCCAACCACGAATTTGTTCGGTTGCCGACTCCCTGGACTAAGTATAGTCCCAAACAATTGTGAATCCACATCAGCAATCAGGTAAGAGTATTGGAAATGGAATACAAACATGTGAGCATGTTAACACATGTTATAGCGTACAACTTGAGTAAATCATCTTACACATGTCTTTCACACATATAATGAAATTATGCATATCGCCAACCTATAGGAAATCATCTCCATCAACGTATTAATTGAGAATTCAATCTCAAACTAAATCATACGGAAATCATCAAGCACATGTTATAACATACCACTTAAGTGAAACATCAAGCATATGCATTTCATACATATAATGAAATCATGCATATGGCTAACATGTAGGAAACCATTTACACCAGCATATTAATTGAGAAATCAATCTCAAACTAATTCATAACACCATTTAATTCAATACATACTAATACAAGCATTTATACAAACACTTACACTACACACTTAAGTCTACATATAGTATGTCGACCCGAAGTGCGCATTTAGGAGAATCTCTTCGCCAAACTAATTATGCACGTATTCCTAACATTCTAATGCGACAATAAACCATGTTAATCACATCAGCAAAATATGAATGAAAACAGTACTTCTTACAAATGACTAAAATGCCCTAAATCTCATATTCTTTGCCGGTTTACGAAACAGGAAACGGACAACATGTTGTATATGTCAAACGGCGATGCCGTCGATAATCTACTATTAAACGACATTGAAAGCGTTGAAAACAGTCAATCAAAGCGTCTAAAATCCGTACCTTATCTCTTATAAACGTGTGAATTCGAACGGAGCGTATACGCTTCGTCTACGGCGAATAGAGAACCTGTTTTACAACATACATCAGCTATCTAGCTACGGAAACGAAGAAACACTAAATCAGCAACTTCTAGGGTATTTTCTTACCTAAAAATATGGAGGAATCACCGGCCAGGTGATTGAGGTGTGTCGCTTAGGCACTTGAAACAGGTGGTGCAACGACAGGTAAATTCTCTCCTACTCTCTCTCACAAACTCTCACCTTTTCTCTCTCCCAATCTAGGGTTTTTCTTAAATTCGGATGGGAGGGAGAAGTGAGGGTTTCAACCCCTTTTATAAGCTCAAAAATTCCCGGAATAGGCTCGGGAACAAAGTTTACTTGGGTTATATCCAATTCGGGGCTGTTTTGGTCCAAAAGTACAGTTCTGGTGGTCCCCTGGCCAAATGCGGTCGGACTTAAGCTCATGCATACTGGATCTAGCATACATCAAGTTTTCAGTCCGGCAGGGTTCGCAGATCGCAAGTAGCGGTCCAGTTTCAGTTCAGCGATCACCGCACATAGATCAGGCTTGCAAGTCTCATGATATGAAATAGAAATTTTTCCTGATCCGAGGGTGTAATTTGGCTGAATTCTGATGGTCAAAACGCTTAATACTGACGCGTCAAGTCGTGTGCCAGATTTGAATTTCAAATTCCAATTCTGTCCCTATTCTTACTCTCTTCAGTCCAGGCTAAATGAAATAGCCTGCGGATGTCGGTTGGACTTGATTTTCGAAATGATTGTCAAGTCCAGCTAGGCGGTTCTAACGGTCTAAGATAGCAGGTATCGGACTTTCGACGCGCGGTCTAGATCCAATACAAAGTTTCAAAGTGGTCCAGAGAACAAACCTGCTTAGAGTTTGATCTGAGGTTATAGAGTATTATAGAGTCATTGGTTCTACTCGATTTGGGTCTTGTAGAACGTATTTAAAGTGATTAGGGACTATTTCCTAGCTACTCTAGCATTGCGCTAGCTAACTTACTCTCATTTTCCAAAGGAATTAATCCTAAGTGATTTCTTTGGCTATGGAAATAGGTTCTAAGTGATTTTTTAGGTGTTTTAGTTGACCCATTGCCTAAGGACGTCAAATCCCAGATTGGCCAAAATCCGGGGTGTTACACAAGTTCAAGTATATTAGAAGAATTTGTCAAGTCAAGATCAAGCTCAAGAAGGCCTACTACAAGTTTTGTATATTCTCAAGCTTCTCTTAAGGGTCATTTGAGTGTTCATATTTTCAAGTCCAACTCACTTTTAAGGTTTGTTTGACCTTAGATTGACCTTAGGATGAGCTTTATAGTAGGTCATTTTGGATACATAACTCATATATTTTAATATGCTTGTTAGGGCTATTCTAAGACCAGTCCTAGGGACTTCAAGACCAGTCCTAGATCTGCTACGACCAGTCTTAAGTTTTTCATGACCAGTCCTAGGTTGTTGAAGATTTTCGAATCTTTCTGGCTATCCTACGACCAGTCCTGTGAGTTCTACAACTCATCCTTTGACCAGTCGTAGTTCTACGACTCAAACTCCAGCAAGCATTTTTGGGGTCCTACGACTGGTCGTAAGTATCCCACGACCAGTCGTAGGTGGCTGACGACCGGTCGTAGACCGCTCAGGACCGGTCGTGGAACAGAAAATCCAATCCCGCGGAAATCTTTAAAAATCTTTGAAACTACGACCAGTCCTAGGATCCTAAGACCAGTCGTAAACGGGATTTTTCAAGTTATAAATAGTGCACGAACTTTAGAGTTTTAGCAATTCAATTCAACTCTTTTCAAGCAATCTTTAGGCTATTCTCTGAGATAAGTTTGTGTTTATTTTAAGCTACTTTGTGCTTATTTAATATTCCTTTTGTTAGCTTATTTTTATTTGATTTTGATCTACATTCCAATCTTATTAGAAAAGGAAAATTTCTGATATTCCTTCTTCTTGGATTCAAAATCAAATAGAACTAGCCCTTTTGATTTAAAATCAATTAGACTTATAACTATTCTTAAAGTGAGTATTGGACTTTGAACGTTGAATCGAACTTCTACTCCGATTGGTTCTACCGGGCTTCTTCAAAAGGTGATTTAGGTATTTTACATTTTTTATAATTTACTTTCTCTGATTTTTGTTTGAGATTCGCCAGAAAAATCTCATTGTATTGGTTATCCGAGGAGAGCCAGAAAACTCAGATTGTGGGGTTTTTGGATTGTGTAAGCCCGAGATCAAAGACACAATTGTGAAGGTTTTAGGTGAACCTGTGAAACCTATTTTGATAGTGCATGCTAATATCCCCTGTGTGAGGATATTAGGAGTGGAGTAGCAATCTGTGTGGCTGTTGGATAACAGTTGGTGTACACATAGGTGAACCACTATATATCGTTGTGTTGTGGATGTGTTTTTCTCTTTCATTCTTTTTTTCATTCTGTTTTGTGGAGAGTGTTTGTGGATGAATGTTGTAATTACTTCAAGCAAGTGTGGATGAATGTTGTAATAACTTAGGATTTATTTTCTGCAAGTTATTTTGATTTCCTTGCTTTTTATTCCTCATTGGTTTGTGATACAAAGGACGTTCTAGAAATAAGGTTGTCCTACCTTAAACCTTTGGTTTTTGGTGTAAGGTTGTCCTTAGAACTGATAAAGTATTAATCTCTTTATTTTAGGCTATTGAGATTATTTTATATTCAGCATTGTGCTTTATTTCTTTATTTATTCCACTATTATAAGTTTTATTTGGCATTGCCCTATTCACCCCCCCTCTAGGGCATATAGTTAGGCCCTTTCAGAGACGCATTATATGGATTGGAGATGTACTAGTAAAGATGAGGGATGTTCAACATTTCACTCATGTATTCATTCATCTACTATCCACTGGGGCTGGTGGTGCACAACTAAATCATTATGTGCACCTTTGCAATAGCCATGATTTCGGTTAGGTACATGACTAACCTGAGATCAGGAGTTTATCACATTGAGTCTAGCTATCCAAATCAAGGTATGAGACTGGTTTCGATAGAAGTCCCTTGTGATGAGCCTCACCACTTGCAATATTGCGTACTATCATCCCAACTACACAAACCAGCTTTGTCATTTCTTTTCCATTGTATGCTCTATAATGGAATATGGAATTTGATTATATTATGCATGATGATTGGCCATTTTTATAATACGATCGTTTGTCCAAGTAGTATGCCTAAAATTGATTACACGATTTATGATTACCTGACAAACTTTAATAATATGCTTGGTTGGTAACATGCTCACCTATGATAACATGCTTGGTTGATAATATGTATGTGGTTGTTTTGGATGTATTTACGAGAGTGCCCCGATAAGCCGTGTTTTACTCCTGGCACACAGTAGACTCACAAGCTGTGGTTTTCTCATACAGATTATTTACACTTTTTCAGGATATGTTTAGTATCATGGTGCGTGCAGGAGTTATAAGGGATTTGTTATCTTTTCTCCCTCATTGTTGAGCTGGTGCACCATCATATGTGTGACATGCAGAGCAGGTTCATTTCTTGGATATGCATTAATACCATGTATAAACACTGCCAAAAAAATAAGCAAAGGCTACAAACTATGTAGGTTTTTAGCTACGGATATAAACCGTAGCTGAATTGCTACGGATTAAATCCGTAGCAAAAAAGTTGCTACACCACTACAAATTGACTATCCTGTAAGGGACTTTTTGAGGCCCACCACAATATGTGTTCTATCTAATCCCAAAAAATGATGTATATCAAAGGCTCAAGTGGACCACATGGTAGGAAACAGTAGATATTAAATCAAACGTGATTCCTATGGTGTGGTCCACTTGGGCCTTCAATCTACCCCATTTTTTGAATCATGCACTAAATGTATTTATAACAATGAAAGGACGGAATGGATAAACCATATACATCATGGTGGGCCCCATGGACGTACCCAATCCATGCCCAAAATAATTGGGCGCGTTGGGCGCGTGCTCAAAACAGAGCCACGCGCCCAAATCACTATAGGACCCTCTCTCTCTCTCTCTGCACCCAAAACTAACTCTCCCTCTTTACACCCACAACCCTCACTCCCTCTCTCACTCACTCTCAATCATCCCATTTTCAAAGCCCTAGCATTCTCTCTCTCTCTCTCTCTCTCTCTCTCTCTCTCTCTCTCTCTCTCTCTCTCTCTCTCTCTCTCTCTCTCTCTCTCTCTCTCTCTTGCTATCTCAACGAACTTGCAAAGGTGAGTGATTTCTCCTTTTCTTTTTACTGATTTCCTTATGTTTTGTGAATCTTCTCTGATTCTTGACCAAAGATCTCGATTATCAGTGAGGAAATGGGATCTTTCTATCATGATTTTGGAATTTATCACCTCATTTGTTGCATTTCATGTGTTTTTACTCTCGTTTCTCCATTTAGGGTTTTTTTTTGTGGTTAAAACTGTTTGATAAAATGCCTCAATAAGGATGGCACGTGCATAATGGCTACGTATATGTGTGTGGATTGTAACACTCTCGAGGTGCATTCATGCTTCTAAAAATTGGTAAAATTAGAAGTAAAAATTGAGGCGAATCAAAATCTCAGGTGGACCACACCACTGGAAACAGTGGTGATAAATGCCCGCCATTAAAAACTTCCTGGGAAGGAAAAGTTTTGAATCAAGATGAGAAATTGGGGCCATCTATCAGAGATCTCTAAAATGTGCTCCACTCACTGACATGAGGGGCCCCTCATTAAATCACAACCATTGGGCAAATTACTGACCATCCATTTAGAGTGCCCCCCATTTAGACCATTAAGATCGTCTTGTTGTTAAGATTTTAAGGTAATGATCATCTCAAATGTGGCCCACTAATAAATGGGTAGTGTCACGCCCCAAACTCAGAAATCGAACTCATAGGAATCCCGATCACCGAATATGCTGCCGACAGCCTCTGTAGTACCCCATTCTCGGTTCCTAGCCCCCATATGCCATGTTCTAATCCTAGGATCCTACAAGGAGGATTTTTCAACATACATTTATCTCGTAAGAAGCATAACCACAAGTTTATCCAAAAAAAACAACATCATCATCACATATTCACTAATATAAACTTTGAATACAATGCTAATAGGAAAATACATGTGTCAAAATAAAATCAAAGCTCCGGAAGACAGCTATACGCTCCAAGCTCAACGCTGCTATGACCAACGCTACCTACACGCATCTATCGTACATAACCTTATAGAAAGCTTAAAGGGTGATGAAAGTGTTTGCACAAGATAAGTGCCAAGCACACAAGTACAATGTCATAATCATACAATGTCTGAAATATTGGCGAGATCATGAATCATACGATATCAGAGTAAGCAAAAATACTAACAAGTCCATGAGTCATACAATATCAGAGTATGCAATATAAATCAGCTATGCAAATGAGTAGTCATAAAGAGTCAAGTATCAGATACCGAGGATACAGTGCAATATGCGGTGCGAATGACCATGCATGAATGTAAAGTTGGGATAATAGTACATAGTATCGCAGGCTATGGGGTCCATGGGACTTCTATCCAAACCAGTCCCATACCTAATTTGGATAGTCATACTCAATGTGGTAAACTCTTGATCTCAGGTTAGTTGTACACCCTAATTGAAATCCTAGCCATTGCGAAAGTACACATAACAAATAATTGCACACCACCAGCCTAAGTGGATAGTAAATGAATGAATGAATGAGTATGCAAATCTTGCTCCACAAATCAGTATTGTACATCTCTAGGATTATCATCGAGGTCTAGTACACTTTACATGTAATCGCCGCCCACTGATGCGCTACCATGTAAGTGGAAGATATCTCACTATCCGCCTGCCCAGTAGTCAGCCAATATCTACCAGGCACATCGATAGCGGACCCATTCACGAGCTAGTTAAACTCAACCTGGCTATGCCCCTTACCCTGGGGCGAGTAAGACCACATCCCCTCCCAACCAACCATGACACAGTGGGAGACACGGCCTCCTAGTATTTAGTACTTAGGCGCTCATGTATCCACTCGATCTCAACATTAGGATGTCCTCTGGTACTAAGAGGGTTTAGGGATTTTCACCCAAGGCCATCTATAGTGGCCCGATGCTAGTAACAGATTTTCAGTGTCCCATCTGGCCATCCATGACATGCATGTGAAGGCTACGACCCTGATATCGCTAGGGCGTACAGTAATCACAACACAATGCAAGATACATAAGTCGTATAATCCAATCATGCATCAATCATGCGCATACCGTGCACTCATATGGAATAACCCCACCTATCAGAGAGTCCCATAAACCATCTGTACTATGGCATATGCAATGGTCAATCACATCTCATAACAAACATGCAAATGATGCGTATGGGCACGTATCATGATGTTATGCTGTCACATAGTCATAATCAGTATCAATAACTGGCACCGACAATTAGCATCCATAATTGGCATTGACAATCGACCTCAACAATGTGGACATTTAACAAACATTGCCCCCAAAGAGTGGCCCTCATAGAGCCTAACATATAGTGGACCCATGGCCTCACATAAGGGCCTAATATGCAACACTATAGGCCTCACTCAAGAGCTTAATACACATCACGATGGGCCTCTCACATGGGCCTAATATATAACACAATGGGCTCCATCGCCTAGCCCTCAAATGCATTACAATGGGGCTCATCACATAGATCTCATATTCATCACATTAGGCCTTAAACACGAGATGAATACACATCACAATGGGCCTCAAATACGGGCCGCATATACATCACATTGGGCCTCAAACACGGGTCGCATATACATCACATTGGGCCTCAAACATAGGCCGAATACACATCACAATGGGCCTCAACTATGGGTCATATATGCATCACATTGGGCCTCAAACATAGGCTGATTACACATCACAATGGGCCTCAACTACGGGCCGCATATACATCACATTGGGTCTCAACAATCAGCCTCGGCAATCAAAATCGTCCTCAGCAATCAGAATCGGCCTTGACAATCTGTCTTGACAATCGAAATTGGCCTAAAAAATCAGCCTCGACAATCAGAATTGACCTCGACAATTGGAATCGACCTCGATAATCAAAATTGGCCTCGATAATCGAAATCGGCCTCGACAATTAGCCTTGACACTCGAAATCGGCCTCGACAATCAGAATCGACCTCAATAATTAAAATTGACCTCGACAATCGAAATCAGCCTCAACAATTAGAATCGGCCTCAACAATCAAAATTGACCTCAACAATCGAAATCGGCCTCGACAATCAGCCTTGACAATCAGAATAGGCCTCGAAAATCGAAATCAGCCTCGACAATTGGAATCAAGCTCGACAATCGGAATTAAACTCGACAATCAAAATCAGAATCGGCCTCAACAATCGAAATTGGCCTCGATAATCAGAATCGGTATCAACAATTGGAATCAACCTCGACAATCAGAATCAGAATCGGCCTCGATAATCGAAATCGAAATCGGCCTCAAAAATTGAAATTGGTATTGACAATCAGAATTAGTGAGAATGGGCCTAATAAGGCCTAAGGGAAGGTCACAATGTGGACATCCAACCATCATTGCCCATCACTGTGGACATTCAACCAACATCGCTCCCAAGTAGTGGCCCACATAAAGCCAAACATAAAGTGGGCCCATGACCTCACATAAAGGCCTAATATACATTCTAATGGGCCTCATACAAGGGCTATATACACAACAGGTGGACCCTGCACATGGGTCTCAGATACATCGCACGGGCCACAACCCTTGGGCCTAATACACATCATAATGGGCCTCATTAAATGGGCTACAAAAACATCACAATAGTCACACCATATGGACCAAAAATACATCTCATTAGGCCTTACCAAATTCGCTGGAAATACATCACAATGGACCACGTCATATGGGCCAAAAATCATCTCAATGGGTCACAACCTATAGACCTCAGTACATCATAATGGGTCGCAACCCATGGGACTCAAATACATAACATGTGGGCCCTACACATGGGTCTCATATGCATCAAATGGGCCATATATCTGGGTCTCGAATACATCTAATGGGCCACGCGTCATGAGCCTAATACACGTCACAATGGACCGCACGATAAGGGCCTAATACACATCATAATGGGCCTCATGTTCATCAAGTCGGGCCTCATCATATGGGCCTCATATACGCCAAGTGGGCCACATCGACAGGCCACACCAATGGGCCTCATACATCACATCAGGCCTCATCACTTGGGCCTGATATTCACCACATATGGGCCTCATATATGGGCCTCAAATATACATCAAGTGGGTCACATCAATGGGCCATAAATACATCACATGGGCCTGATTCAAAGGCCATAAATACATCACAACGAACCTTACACAAGGGCCTTATCATATCGGGGTGGGCCTGCACATTCCAAATGGGTTCCATACACATCATCTAGGCCTCACGTGGCAGCCAAAATGGATGGACGGCGTGGCTGTGAAGTACATCAAAGTGGGTCCCACCATCAAATGGACTGTGAGAATACAACGCATACATCATAGTGGGCCACACCTGTCAAGCAAACGGAATGGACAATGTAGTTAAAAATACATGACATCAAGGTGTGCTCCACGATAGATGAACAGTGTGGAATACATTACATAATCAAGGTGGGTCCCACCTACCCATACGTGTCACACGTGTGGGGTGGACCCACTCCATCAAACAAATGGACGGTATGAATAAAATACATGTTAGGTGGAGTCCCACCGTCCTTTGTTGGTGGATGTTGTGGATATACTTCACATACATCATGGTGGCTGGTGGGAGATATTCCAGCCAATCCACTTTTCCAATATAGGTGGGTCCCAAGTGGGGACCACCATCATGAGTAATAAAATATATTATTTTATTAATTTATTATTATTATTAAAATCATCAGCATCCAGCATCCAGACCTAGGACACTGGATGAATGGTTGGATAAAACCCATACATTACATGGGTCCCACATGGATGAAACACATACATAAAAGGTGGTCATGTGGACCCCACCAGCTATAGCATAAAGATGATATTTATGTTATCCCTTACATGCAGTCCAGCAGGACGTCCAATGACTGGATGGTGTGAATGCAACACCTGCATTAATGCGAGGTTCATGTACACGTGCTCCACCAGCCATGCACATCAAGCTGGCCCCACGTCTAAGTGCTGGACAGCGTGGATGGAACACATACAGTATGTGGGGTCCACAAATCAAGCCCGATATTTTTATTTTCCCTCTACCAGGGCCTGCCTAAACGAGCAACAATGTGGCCGCTACGTGGGCCCCGGTTGGGTCCACTTGGTTGGACGGCATAGATCCAACTCATCATAGTGGGCCACACAAACACACATCACACAAAAAGGCAAAAGAGAGGGAGAGAGAGAAAGAGAGAGAGGGAGATCGGAGTAGTGGAGGGACCCCGCCACTATGGACCCCTCCTATACAATGCGTATAACAAGATGGGTCCCACCATATGGGCCCTATATAAATAAAATAAATGAGATCAAATACTATGAACACCCACCTTTAATCATAGACTTCTCCTTCCATCAATGCATTCCAGATCTCCAATGGATGAGATTCAACGGTCAAGATTAGTTTTGGAGGGTGGGGATGAGAGATAGGAAGTGGGCCACACAAAGCTCTCTCATGAAGTTTTCTTGGACGTGGGTTACTTGGAGAATGAGAGAGAGAATGAAAGAGAGAGAGGTGATGAGAGAGAAGTGATGGGAGAGAGGGATGATGAGTGATGGATGGGTGTACTTAGTTGTAAGAGAGAGAGTTGACTTTGGGGAGGGTGGTTATACTTGGGGATGGGTGTGAGTGATGGGAGTGATGTGTACTTGATTGATGTGATTGATAGGATATTCTCTTCGAATTACAACACGTGGTGTTTTCCTCGAATTGAACGAGGGCCCACATCTCTTAGCCCGGGTATCACCTCGACGCGCGAGATACGGTGTTAGAACAGTAGTGACGGCGCGGTCGCAAGGGTACAAGTCTCAGGTCGAGCTGACTCTAGAATACGAGACACAAGTTAGGGTCATGCGCAAATGCCGATAACATATCATAGATCGCCGAAATTTGACCGGGAGGACTGCAGAGGCCCAAGGAACGGTACGGGCTAGGATACGAGTCTTACAGGTAGTATAGACAAAATGTAGGCATTATGCCCCAACTTTTGACTGTCTATGATTCTAAATAATCTTTCTTATTAGGTGATTATGTGTTAATTGTATTGGAAAAGATCCAATCATGTGTGCCTCATATTTCCTCCCCTAGGCTTCTCAAGATGTGATAAATCACATTCTATGGTTAAGCACTTTAAACAAATGCAACATTTTAATGGCTTTATGATTTAAGGACATGTTGGAGTGCATTACAAAATAAATCTAACACTTTTTTTTTCTAATAAGCAATGACAACTACTATGGTTCCTATTCATTAACTTGCACAATGGTTAGGAATGTAACCAATTAATCATTCATTGTGGGAATTTCTCTCATTACCTTTTGCTTAAAATGAGTTTCCCTTCTATGGGAATTCATGTATGGATATGAAAGTAATTAATCATTCATTGTGGGAATTCCTCTTGTTACCTTTTGCTTAAAATGAGTTTCCCTTCTTTAGGAATTCTTGTATGGATGTGAAATTTTCAGTTCATGTGTAACTCTTAACTGCAATAGTATAATTTTTGTTGTTAATATGTCACGCCCTAAACTCGGAAACTGGGCTCACAAAATTCTTGCTCACCGAATCCGGCGCTGATAGCCTCCATAGTACCCCATTCTTGACTCTCAGCACCCATACACCAGTTTCCAATCCTGGGATTCTACAAGGAGGATTTTAAACATGATTTTGATTTAGAATAAGCATAACCCAAGAACAATAATCATAAGAACACCATCACAAAATAGACTATGATCAAAAAATTTAAGTACAATGCGTATGAAGGGAAATACAAGATAATGATAATAAAAACTCCTGAAGCTCAACTGCACGCTCCTACCGTGGCGAAGCTACGGCTGCTTCCTGGTGTCACCTGCACACATCAATCGTGCATAAGCTTATAGAAAGCTTAAAGGGTGGTGTAAGTGTGTGCATAATATGAGCGTGCTCAGAATGGATTGTCAAAGTAATGCAGAATCATGTTGATGAGTACGTGAATGCAATCAGCCATACCAAGGCTATGCGATGCAACACATGAATGCTACCGGCCATATCAAGGCCATGCGATGCGAAACGCAACTCATGCATGCCAATCCTCATCCACATATCAATGTAGAGCATCAAATATAAGTACGGTTCTCATTCTAGATAATCACCGAGGTTTGATACCCTCCAAACGGCACTGCCCCTTTCTCAGAAGCACAGTCCAAGTGAGCATAAGCAACCTCACTATGGGCCTCACCAACAATCTGCCAATATCTATTCGGCACGTTAATAACAGACATATTCATGAGGTTAAACTCAGCCTAACAATGCTCCCTACCCTTGGGGGAGTAAGGCCACACCCCTTTCCAACCAACCACGATACAGTGGGTGATGCGGTCTCTTAGTATTCGGCCCTCATGCGCTCATGTATCCAATTGGTCTCAATGTTGGAGTCATCCTCTGATACCATCGGGTTAGAGATTTTCTCTTAGGGACATCTATGATGTCCCAATGCTTAGTAACAATATTTTCGGTATCCAATCCGGTCATCCACGATGTGTCTGTGGAGGCTATGGCCCTGATGTCTCTAGGGCATATAGTAATCGCAATCACATAAATGCAAAGTGCATGAATCATACTACTAATCATGCAATAATCCTACGCGTACCACGCGCTCATGAAGGACAACTCCAGCTATCAGGGAGCCCATAAACAATCTACCCGAAGGCATATGCCATGATCAGTCACTCCTCATACAAGCATACATATAATGTATATGAGCATAAATAATGGAGCTATACTAAACATGTTATATGGTGATGGACTTTATTCATAACAAGGCCTAGACGACATACACACTACGAGTATGGGCCTATCAATGGGCCCTAGGGAGAGTTACAATGTAGACATTTAACCATCATTACTCCTACAATGTGAACGTCAAACCATCATTGCTCCCAAGACACGGCCGCCAAAACATCATTACATGCATCATGGTGGAATCTGACATCGCAATGGGCTTCATATACATCACATTCGGCTCACACAAAGGTCTCACATATGTTTCATTGGGCCTCATATAAATCAAATTGGCCGATCAAATGAGTTAAATTGAATGGGCCGATTAAATGGACTGATTCAATGGGTTGAATCAAATGGGCCAAATCGAATGGGCCGATCAAATGAGCCAATTCAATGGGTTGAATCAAATGGGTCGAATCAAATGGGCAGAGTCAAATGGGCTAAGTCAAATGGCCCAAACCAACACACCACTCATCTATTGCTAGAGATTATTTTAGATCATTATTACAAAAAATGAATCTCATCCAAAAGATATCTGAACCATACCACAAATGACAATGGTGATAATGATTTTCCAGTTAATTTTTTTTAATGGGCGTACCATAGTATTTATTTTCCATCCATACTATTCAAAGGGTCACAATGACCTGAATAGGGAAGGAAAACAATTATTATATTAAATCAAAACTTCTATAACCCAAAGGGGTTTCAAGGGTGGGCATTTTAACACCACTATTTTCTATAATTGTAACGCCCTGAAAATCTGGGGTTGAGCATAACTCAGCTTCCGAGTTCCAAAATATCACTTATGCAACATTTTTAATGATAGATGTATGTTGTCTGTATTAGTGCATAAAACATGAAGTAGATTAAGCCAAATCAACAAAACATAATCAAGGGACAGTTGTAATATGCAAGCGGAAGACTGAAATAAATATATAAGCCAGTATGATTCCCCAAAATATATATGCTTTACTAGGTCATAATTACAAGTATTTTCAATATATAAAAGTCAAAATATGATAGTCCTCTATGAAGCATAAACCTTGAAGCCCCGATGATTCAGAACGGTCTAAGAGAACCCGCCTGAATACTGCATACATGAGAAAGCCTCTTCATCATCCTCGAACTCTGGCTCTACCTTGTGGGTCGCATCAACATCTGCATCTAAGATAGAGTCTGGTTGGTCTTTAACACCATCCTAGAACGTGGATGAGTGATCAACTCAGTGGAACTATATAAAAAATATTAACACGTTATCAATTTAGTCAAGCAAAAATGATAAAGCGACACAATCAAACATGTCCTAGATACTCTAATTAATGCAAGAATGAGATGTAGTATGATGCATGCCCTCACTTACACTCCCTCTTCGATCTTCATCTTATAATCGAGCATGTCAGTCACTTCCTCAGTGCTCTGCCTAACGCCAAATGGCACATGCAGTGCGGTGCATGTACATGATTACCGAGTTCTTATTAGTCTTTTTCATATAGCAGGATTGAGAAGCTAAGGTACCTCCCTTATATCAATACCCAAACAATGATCCATTCAAGGGTCGTCAATCCTAGAAAATCTCAGACGATGTTACGGTTCTAGGTAGCTACAAAGGGCTAGTCACCAATCAGTACAGGCCTAGTTATACTCTAAATGTTACAATAAGGCTTGTCGCCTTAATGCAGTTTCAGGATATGCTCGAGGTCATTACAAAGGGCTCGTCACCAATCAGAGTAGGCCAATAGCACGAATACAGTGTCCCATACCACCATATTTAACTCACGAGACTGGGTTGCTCACTCATCACTATGGGGAGGCTAGTCGCCCCAGCGTATGTCGAAAGCTCGACCACGGTGTCCCATACCACCATGTCCGGCTCATGAGCCTTAGCGGATTGAGGTACCAAGGTTAATAGGGTTTCATTGGTGAGTTTGGTACCTTAGATTCAAGCAGTAGCGTCCATACATGGTGAACATACATCGGGTTAATCGGGTTAATTAACAAGCTCGACTAGGACGAGAGCACATTGAGTTGATCGACATGAAATTCATAAGCATTCCGTGTGGCCTAACCACTGTCGACATCTTAAATACGGCTAGAATTTGTCGAACACATCCTGCTGGTGAAAATAACCTCAGCCACCAGTTCGAGAACTGTTACCGATTACCTGGACTGTGATATAGTCCCAACCACGTACAATCACAATAATGAATATTTAAGTCAAATCCTACAATCATATGAACATGTTATGGAATATAACTTAAACATAAATACACAATACATGGAGGAAATCATACACACAGTTAAACATGGATAAACAAGCTATGCAGTACATGGAGGAAATCATACACACAGCTAAGGTAATTGGAATTTATATCTCAATTCCCTTATAAATCACAATTTACTAGCTACTAACTCATTTAGACATTTTTACAAACACTCAAACTCCACCTTCCAACATACATCACATATGTTGGTTAAAATACGTATTAGGGTAAATCCTCTTACCAAGGAGTTGTCGCATATATAACAAGCATGTACCTATGATAGTTAATCATGACAATCACGAATTTAAATTCCGAATGCATACATACATTTCAACAAACACATGGGATACTCTATTTACAACATAGTTTATACGTATAGGTAAAACGAAACAAATAGTGCATTTGGCATGTGTAATGGCACCCATGTCAGTAATAAATCATTTACTGACATTGAAAGCTTTGAAAACCATAACCTATACATATATAGTCCACACCTTAAACCAAAAACTGTGTAACGGATATGATTTAGACGTTAAGTCTCATCAATGACGGATTGGCAACCTAGAACATGAAGTAGGTTAGCTACATCATTACTTAGACTATTTGAAACTCTAAAATGGATTAGGGTTAGCTTTTCTTACCCAAGAACAGGATCAGTATAACTTGTATAATAATACAAGAGGGATAGTAAAACACGTGGAGTAGCGGGGAAGAATCCCAAGATGAATCTCCAACTTCTCTTACACTTTCTCTCTCTTTACTCTCTCTTTTCTTAGGTAGGGTTTTAGAATTTGTATGGATTATGAGAGGGGTTTTAAGACCCTTATATAGGCTCAGAACTAATGGAAATAGTCTCATGGCCATGGTATACTTAGGTTATATCCAAATCAGGTCTGTTCCGATCCAACGGAGTAGTTTTGGGCGTCCCTTTACTAAATGCGGTCAGACTTAAGCTAACTAATATTGGATCTTGGTCAAGCCAAGTTTTCAGTCTGATTGGGTTTACAGATCGACCGTGGTGGTGCAATTTTAGTTCAACGGTCACCGACACTCGATCAGGGCCACAAGCACATTGTCATATGTGGGACATATCCCCTAATCCGAGGGTGAATTTGGGTCAAATTCTGACGGTCAGAATGCTTATAATTTACCTGCAAGTGAGACGACTCAGATTACTTAAATTTGTATTTAATTTATAAAAACATTCACTTTTCTCACACACTTCGCTCCGGACTCAAGTAAATCGTCGTGGGATACTGTCTGGACTTGATATCTGAGGTGGTTGTCAAGTCCAACAAGGCAGTCATATTTGTCTAAGTTCGTCGCTATCGGACTTTTGACGTGCAGTCCAGGTCCGATACGGAGTTTCAATGTGCTCCCGAGAGAAACTGAGTTTAGAGATTGAGACTAGATTTTAGGGTAATGTAGCGTTAATAATTCTACAAGTTTTGGATCTTGCAGATCGTATTTAAAGTGATTGGTTCTAATTTCATAGGTAATCTAGTTTAGCGCTAGTTAATTCTCGTCAGATTTCTAAAGGATTTAGTCCTACAAGCTCTCTGCTTGAGGTGGTACTCAGGTGTTTGTATGAATTTTTCCAGGACGTTACAATCTACCCCCCTTAAAGAAAAATTTCATCCTTAAAATTTGTACCTTTTCGTACTCCTCAAGGATCTGAGGGTAATTCTTTCTGACCTTAGCTTCAGTCTCCCAAGTAGCCTCTTCTTCACTGTGATGCGTCCATAGTACCTTCCCAAGTGAGATAACCTTGCTATGCAATACCTGCTCCTTCTTATCCAGGATACGCGTTAGTCGAAGTACATATGTGGCATCCTCGCTCAACTGCACCTGCTCCCAACGAATAATGTGCAAAGGCTCAGGAACGTACTTCTTCAACATGTACACATGAAATACATTGTGCACGCCAACGAGTGGTGTGGGCAAAGCAAGGCGATATGCTACTACCCCGACTCGGTCTAGTATCTGAAATGGGTCAATGAATATCGACATGAGCTTCCCTTTCTTACCAAACCGAAGGACTCCCTTCATGGGGGAAACCTTAAGGAATACATAGTCCCCAACCTCAAACTTAAGCGGTCACCATCTCGTATCAGCGTAGCTCTTCTGCCTACTCTGTGCTGATAGAAGTCGACACCTAATAATGTTAATTTTCTCTGAGGTCGCCTAAACTAACTCTGGGCCAATCAGAGTCTTCTCGCCCACTTTTTCCCAACAATGCGGTGCTCAACACAAGCGACCATATAGTGCCTCATAGGGAGCCATGCCAATACTCGCCTGAAAGTTGTTGTTATACAGGAACTCTGCATAAGGAAGACAGTCATCCCAACTGTCCTAGAAATCTAACACACAAACCCGCAACATATCTTCTAGCACCTGATTCACACGTTCCGTCTACCCGCTATCTGTGGATGGAACGGGGTGCTAAACTTCAACTTCACACCCATCGTTTCATGGATATGAGTCCAGAAGATAGATGTGAATTGCGTGTCTCGGTCCGACACGATCTCCAAGGGAACTCCATGCAAACGTATAATCTCCTTGATGTACAACTTTGCTAACTCGTTTGCAGAGTTCGTAACTCTGATCGGTAGGAAATGAATTGATTTCGTTAATCAATCAACGATCACCCAAATGGAGTCATGTCCCTTCCTCGTCTTCGGTAGTCCTGATATAAAATCCATAGAGATGAAATCCCACTTCCATTCAGCTATAGGCATGAGCTGAAGTAGTCCAAGAGGTCGACGATGCTCTGCCTTGATCTGCTGGCACGTGAGACAACCGGATAAAAACTCTACAATGTGAACCTTCATATTGTCCCACCAGTATGATCTCTTCATGTTTTGATACATTTTCATGCTACAAGGATGCATCACAAGCCTCAAACTATGGGTTGACTCGAGAATCTCCCATCTCAAGTGTAACATCCCAAAAATCGGGGGTCGGGTAGAAACCCAACTCCCAAGTTCCAGAACGTCACTTATGCAACAAAGATAATGATAAATGTATATTGTCTGTAGAATGGCATTAAACAAGATTGAGACTAAGCCAAAACAGCATATCATACTCCAGAGACAGTTAAATTAGCAAGCGGAAGACTGTGATAAATACATAAAATATATAATCAATTGTAAGCCTCCAGAGTGTGAACATGTTACCAGGTTAAATAAATACATGTATACTCCAAAAATGAATAAAAAGAATATACATGAGTGCTCCAAAAGTGCAAAAGAAAGACAAGTGTCATGGCGTCTAATCAACCTCCCTGTAATCCCAACGATCAAAACACGGAGGAGAAGTCCTCCTCAGCATCGTACAAGTCCAGCTCCGTTCCACAAGCAGCGCCGTCATCTGAAACTAAAATAAGGACTGGTGGCTGTCCAGAACACCATCCCGTAACGTGGCAGTGAGTAATCAACTCAGTGGAATCATAGAGCAAAGATTAGCATGTTATCAAATCAATCACGCGATAATAGTAAAGCAAAAAATCAAATATTCCAAGATACTGTTGTTAATGCATACATGAAATGACATGATGGATGCCCTCACCGACATTCTCCCTCATACGGCACCATCTTACGCCCGCGGTATGCTTTCTTCCCACAGTGCTCCACATCTTTCAGGCACATGCAGTACGATGTGGATATGATTACCGGGTTGTTATTAGTCCATTCATACAGCAGTATTGGGAAACTAAGGTACCTTCCTTATATCAATCCCAACACAGATCCTGTCTAGGGTCGTCACTCCTAGTAATCTCATACGATGTTATATTTGTAGGTCGCTGTAAGGGCTGTCAGGGCTGTTGCTCGCACTCGTTGCTCCACTCCCCCATCACCTTATCAATACAGGCCTAGTTTATATCCTTAAGACTGCATCAGGACTCGTCGCCCTCATGTGGTGTCAGGATAAACTCAAGGTCACTACAAAGGGCTGTCAGGGCTATTGCTCGCACTCGTTGCACCGCTCCCCCATCACCTTATCAATGTAGGCCGACAGCAAGAATATAGTGTCCCATACCACCATAATTTGCTCAGAGTAGGGTGCTCGTTGGTCGCTACGAGGAGGTTTGTGGCCCCAGCGTAGGCCGACAGCTCGACCACGGTGTCCCATACCACCATGCCCGGCTCATGAGTCTTTATGGATCAAGGTACCATAGCTGACAGGGTTTTCAATGGTAAGTTCAGTACCCTAAGTTCAAGCAGTTATTACTCATACATGGTGAACATACAATGGCCAATCGGGTTACTTGATGAGCTCGACTAGTACGAGCGCATCTCAAGCCGAGCGACATGAAGTGCATAAAACACTTCGTGTGGCCTAACCACTGCCGCCTGCCCAAGACACGACTCATGTTCATCGACGCGTCTTTCGTGGTATATAGAAGTCAACCACGAATTCAATCCATTACCAACTGCCTGGACTAGGTCATAGCCCCAAGCATTTGTGTATCAACATCAGTAAGCATATGTGAGTAACAAAAATAAATATAAACAATCCAAGCATGTTGACACATGTTATAACATACTACATAAGCAAATCAACCAACACATGCATTCATATATATAATGAAATCCATTCATATAGCCAACATGGTGGAAATCATATACATCAGCCTATTAATTGAGAATTCAATCTCAAACTAATTCACAACACCATTACTCAATACATACTAATACAAACATTTATACAAACACTTAGTCTACACTCTTTAGCCTACATAGCTTATGTCGACCTAAAGTGCGCATTAGGGCGAATCTATTCACCAAAAAAATCATACATGCATTCCTAATATCACAACATGATAAATAGCCATGGCAATCATTTCAGCAAAATATGGACGTAAACAGTATTTCGTACAAATACCTAAAATACCCTAAATCTCATATTTCCCGTATGCAGTCGAAACAGAAAACAGACAGCATGTTCTACATGTCAAACGGCGTTCTCTTTGATAATCTACTATTAAACGACATTGAAAGCTTTGAAATCAGTCAATCAAAGCGTCTAAAATTCTTACCTTTCGCCTTAGACGCGTATCGATTCAAACAGAATTTCTAGGCTTCGTCAACGGTGTAACGGCGACCTAATGCACACGATACATAAGCTACATCACTAAAGTATCAAAGGAATCCCTAAAACAGCAAGTGGTTAGGGTTTTTCTTACATAGAAGTGCGTTAGGTTCATCTGAAAAATGATTTGAATGCGGTGATTAATCACGGGTAGCAGCTGTAGCAAGTGGCGGGAAAACTCTCCCACACCCCTCTCATAATCTCTCACTTTCTCTCTCTCTCTCTCTCTATCTAGGGTTTTAAACAAATTCGGATGGGAGAGATATGTAAGGGTTTAAGGCCCTTATATAGCCTAAAATCTATCCTAAATAGACTTAGAAAAAATGTATACTTAAGTTATAACCAAATCGGGACTTTTTTGATCCAAAAGGGTGTTTCGGGAGGTCTCCTGGCCGAACGCGATCGGACTTAAGCTCATGGTCACTAGATGTTGTTCACAGCAAGTTTTTAGACCGGTAGAGTTCCCAGATCACACGTGGCGGATCAGTTTCAGTTCAGCGGTCATGGAGGCTCGATCAAGAATTCTAAGTACACTGACCTGAGTGAGAATTGTTTCCTGATCCGAGGGTGTATTTGGGTCAGATTCCGACGGTCTGAATGCTTATACTGAACCCGCAAGCGAATGGTGCCAGATTTATTTAATTCACATTTGAATTTTTATGAATTTCATTCTTTCTTTCACTCCTCGCTCCAGGCTCAGTATAATAGCCTCAGAACATCGATTGGACTTGATTTTTGAAAAGATTGTCAAGTCCAGCCAAGCGGTCATTACGGTCTAAGATTGTAGATATCGGACTTTCGACGCGCGGTCTAGATCCAATACAAGGTTTCAAAGGGTTCTTGGGAACAAATCAGTTTAGAGTTTGATCCTGGATTTCAGGGTAAGATAGCGTCATTGGTTCTACAAGTTTTGGATCTTGCAGAACGTATTTAAAGCGATCAGGGACTATTTCACAGGTAATCTAGTGTAGCGCTGGCTAATTCACGTTAAATTCTAAAGAATTAGGTTTTACATGATTTCTTTAGCTTTGGAATTGGGTTCTGAGAGGTTACCAAGGTGTTATGGTTGACACATTGCCTAAGGACGTCTAACCCCAGGTTAGCAAAAATTCAGAGTGTTACAATCTACCGCCCTTAAAATAAAATTTCATCCCCGAAATTGGCTAAGGGTAATGAGTCCCTAGAGAGACTTTAGTATTGGCATTCTAAGGAAGGTTCAGATCCTGTTTAGTGAGCTAACCTTACGTATAACCTAAATTAACTGTTTCGATCCTGGGCCAGTGGGGAAAAGGCCAACCACGCTTCCGCTGCGCCACTCTGATCTAACAGTTGTATTAGATAATCCTAAGTAGATTGGGCTCAATACGTTCTACCCCCTAAAGACTTAATTCTACTTAAGGTTCAAGAATCTATGTCTCGATCCGTATATTGGAACGAGGTGTAACTTAGGAACTATCCATGACATAAACTGGGAAACAGTCTCTTGCTACATTGGTCTTCCTTTGTTAATGATGCATTCTATGGCATTGGTACCTATGGTTGTAGAAAGAAGCCTAATCTCTATTGTGGTTGAGTTCAGGGGCAGGTATAAGTTGGTGGGAAGATGTCTAATTCTCTACTGGCTATAAGTCCTCGCCATTTCCCAAAGACAAAGCGATAACTTTTGGTTGTAGGTCGTTGGGCCAACACAGAAGAAAATTTGTGTAGTGGGTCTGAGCCGGATACTGAGACTTTCTGCCTAGACTCTGACAGAAAATTCATCATATCAGTTCTTAATCCTAAACGATGCTGATCTTCTTCTTGATCAGAGCATTGGATTTATTGGCAACTACCAGGATTAAGAAGTCAATTCAAACCGCAAATACATCGCTTACATGTACAGTTCCTTTACTCTGTGTTCCTGAATGCAATAAGCCCTTAGGGAAGGCAATTCAAAGGGGCGTGCTAGTTTATTCTAAGTTCAATCTGAGGAATTTATAAGTTTTCCTGAGAGTGAATAATTCTAAGTTAAAACAACTTTCCTAAGGGTTACAACAGAAGTCTATAACTATTAAGGGGATCTATCGAAAGAATGAGGTACTACTCCAACCAAATCTAACCTACTATTCCTCAGCATATACAGGCTTTACACTTCTTAATTCAACTAGTAGCCTAGTCTGTAACTCACTAGCTATAATCCAAAACCTAAGCCTATACGCTAAATGGTTTCATACCATTTCTACTACAGGGGATTGTTCTATCGCTTAGGGTCAAGATTGTCTAAATGGAATTGGATTTCCTATATCGTCAGATCCTTCAAATCTAGGAGTGCTAACTCTAAGCCCAAAACTCCAAGGGCCTATATGGCCAGTGGTCTCAAGTTGTGTTAACTGGGACCGCATTACTAATCTCATGTCGGGATTGGGAGTGGCATAATTGGTAGGAGGGTGGGGTGGGATAAAAATTAATTTTGTAGGCTTAATCCCGGGATTTACAACATGGTAGTGGAACCATAGGATACACCCAATCTAAGGACAATACCTTACAGCGAACGAAACGGCATGCACTTCATTTAACAAAATTTGTCACAATACATGGAATAAAATTTCACATGCATTATGACAGGGACGACTGCGGCTATGCTAAGCCCAAACCACTAAACACAACACATTTTCTACCTATGACATCACTAGACCCATCAACAACAAAACATAAAAATCCTTAAAACAGTAATCAAACAATCTACAGGACAACGGCATAGATGCCTAATTCTACCAGACTTCTACCACGGTCACGACTTACCTTCTTTAATACTGTCTAGCTTAATACTGTTTGTTGCCCATTAGAGCTCAATCGGCCATGTATTTTCAATACTCCTCAAGCTAAGAAAATGGAGGAAAGGGGGAGATAGGGCTGACCTAATGGGATAACACAAATCTAGGTCCTATAGAGGAATGAAACAGGACCTCAAAGGCTAAGATTTCAAAGGGAAAAGAGAAAAATAGGTTGGGATGGAGGCTCACACGATTTGAGCTTCAAATGGACAATGTAAGGGCTCAAAACGTGAGAGAATGGAAAGAGAGGGGAGTGTTTACCACTATAACCAATGAAGGGGCGTCGATTGTGGCAGAAAACGGGAATGGGAGTGATTGGAGGGGCGGTTTTTGTCAAAAATCAAACGTTTGAGAGAGAAAAGATAGCTTGGAGGGATAGTTTGTGAAGGAGGTACTAGATTGGAGGGGTTTTACGGGACGACCCACATACCAGGGGGCTACCCTAACCCCCAAACACCTCCGGCCCGAAGGCCCGACCAAATGGGGCCTGATGTACGGCGAGGCCTCGCCGACCAAACTCCAATCCAGTGAGGACCGGCCTATGGGGCGTGGTCCCCCTGCCCTAAGGACCCTAAATGCATGTGGCTCCCACCCTGGATCATTCTAGATTAGCGTGGGTAGGCTCACGACTCCGTTCGAGGCATTTCGGGGCCAATTTGTAAATCGAGATGAATTTATGCATTATGTAGCATATGATTTTAGGGTAGGAGAGGCTAATCCATCCAAATATCCCATTTATTCCATGATATTACCTAATTAGAATGGCCAAAAGTTTAATTTATATATATATTTACTATTTATAGTAAATTTTTATTTAGGTATGATTCACTATCCTTCGCACATTAAGATTTATGTCTAGTGTGAAAGGACTTAGAAAAAGTTGAAGAATGGGGTGGTGGAAGGAGAGATCTGAAGGAATGGGATGAAAAGGGGTTTTGGGCCTTGAGATTGAGTGTAAGGGTGTTGTGGTTGCCCCACAATCCAAGGACATTCATTGTTAGGTTTGAAATCCTTCAGGGAATGACTTAAACCCATCGACTGATGACCTAAAGGCGACTTAGGTCGCTTCACGCGACCGAAGATATGTATGGCCTAAATTATCGTATTGTCTCACCTGTCGGCGAAACTTGGGATTCTAATGTAGTTTTTAAGTTTCCATCGCCCCCTTCCTAAGTCAGATTGTGTCAGTGTGCATTGTGTTACCATAACCCAGGTCCAGTTTAATCCAAATCATGCTCTGATACCATCTGTAACATCCCGAAAATCGGGGGTCGGGTAGAAACCCAACTCTCGAGTTCCAGAACGTCACTTATGCAACATAGATAATGATAAATGTATGTTGTCTGTAGAATGGCATTAAACAAGATTGAGAATAAGCCAAAACAACATATCATACTCCAGAGACAGTTAAATTAGCAAGCGGAAGACTGTGATAAATACATAAAATATATAATCAATTGTAAGCCTCCAGAGTGTGAACATGTTACCAGGCTAAATAAATACATGTATACTCCAAAAATGAACAAAAAGAATATACATGAGTGCTCCAAAAGTGTAAAAGAGAGATAAGTTTCATGGCGTCTAATCAACCTCCCTGTAATCTCATCGATCAAAACACGGAGGAGAAGTCCTCCTCAGAATCATACAAGTCCAACTCTGCTCCATAAGCAGCGCCATCATCTGAAACTAAAATAGGGACTGGTGGGTATCCAGAACACCATCCCGTAACGTAGGAGTGAGTAATCAACTCAGTGGAATCATAGAGCAAAGATTATCATGTTATCAAATCAATCACGTGATAATAGTAAAGCAAACAAGCAAACATTCCTAGATATTGTTGTTAATGCATGCATGAAATGACATGATGGATGCCCTCACCGACATTCTCCCTCATACGGCACCATCTTACACCCGCGGCATGCTTTCTTCCCACATTGCTCACATCTTCTAGGCACGTGCAGTGCGATGTGGATATGATTACCGGGTTGTTATTAGTCCATTCATACAGCAGTATTGGGAAACTAAGGTACCTTCCTTGCATCAATCCCAACACAGATCCTGTCTAGAGTCATCACTCCTAGTAATCTCATATGATGTTATATTTGTAGGTCGCTGCAAGGGCTACCAGGGCTGTTGCTCGCACTCGTTGTTCCACTCCCCCATCACCTTATCAATACAGGCTTAGTTTATATCCTTAAGACTGCATCAGGACTCGTCGCCCCCATGCGGTGTCAAGATAAACTCAAGGTCACTACAAAGGACTGCCAGGGCTGTTGCTCGTACTCGTTGCACCGTTTCCCCATTACCTTATCAATGTAGGCCGACAGCAAGAATATAGTGTCCCATACCACCATAATCTGCTCAGATTAGGGTGCTCACCGGTCACTACGGGGAGGTTTGTGGCCCCAGCGTAGGCCGACAGCTCGACCACGGTGTCCCATACCACCATGCCCGGCTTATGAGTCTTTATGGATCAAGGTACCATGGTTGACAGGGTTTTCAATGGTAAGTTTAGTACCCTAGGTTTAAGCAGTTATTACTCATACATGGTGAACATACAATGGCCAGTCGGGTTACTTGATGGGCTCAACTAGTACGAGCGCATCTCAAGTTGAGCGACATGAAGTGCATAAAACACTTCGCGTGGCCTAACCACTGCCGCCTGCCCAAGACACAACTCGCGTTCATCGACGCATCCTTCGTGGTACATAGAAGCCAATCACGAATTCAATCCATTACCGACTGCTTGGACTAGGTCATAGCCCCAAGCATTTGTGTATCAACATCAGTAAGCATATGTGAGTAACAAAAATAAATATAAACAATCCAAGCATGTTGACACATGTTATAACATACTACATAAGCAGATCAACCAACACATGCATTCCATATATATAAAGAAATCAATTCATATAGCCAACATGGTGGAAATCATATACATCAGCCTATTAATTGAGAATTCAATCTCAAACTAATACACAACACCATTTACTCAATACATACTAATACAAACATTTATACAAACACTTAGTCTACACTCTTTAGCCTACATAGCGTATGTCGACCCAAAGTGCGCATTAGGGCGAATCGCTTCACCAAACAGATCATACATGCATTCCTAATATCACAACATGATAAATAGCCATGGCAATTATTTCAGCAAAATATGGACGTAAACAGTATTTCCTACAAATACCTAAAATACCCTAAATATCATATTTCTCGTACGCAGTCGAAACAGAAAATGGATAGCATGTTCTACATGTCAAACGGCATTCTCTTCGATAATCTACTATTAAACAACATTGAAAGCTTTGAAATCATTCAATCAAAGAGTCTAAAATTCTCACCTTTCGCCTTAGACATGTATCGATTCGAACAGAATTTCTACGCTTCGTCAACGGTGTAACGGCGACCTAATGCACACGATACATAAGCTACATCGCTAAAGTATCAAAGGAGTCTCTAAAATAGCAACTGGTTAGGATTTTTGTTACCTAGAAGTGCGTTAGATTCATCGGAAAAATGATTTGAATGCGGTGATTAATCACGGGTAGCAGATGTAGCAAGTGGCGGAAAAACTCTCCCACACCCCTCTCACAATCTCTCACTTTCTCTCTCTCTCTCTATCTAGGGTTTTAAGAAAATTCGGATGGGAGAGATATGTGAGGGTTTAAGGCCCTTATATAGCCTAAAATCTATCCTAAATAGACTTGGGACAAATGTATACTTAAGTTATAACCAAATCGGGACTTTTTCAATCCAAAAGGGTGTTTCGGGAGGTCCCCTGGCCGAACGCGATCGGACTTAAGCTCATGGTCACTGGATGTTGTTCACACCAAGTTTTTAGACCGGTAGAGTTCCTAGATCGCACGTGGCGGATCAGTTTCAGTTCAGCGGTCACGGAGGCTCGATCAAGAATTTCGAGTACATTGACCTGAGTGAGAATTGTTTCCTGATCCGAGGGTGTATTTGGGTCAGATTCTGACGGTCTGAATGCTTATACTGAACCCACAAGCGAATGGTGCCAGATTTATTTAATTCATATTTGAATTTTTATGAATTTCATTCTTTCTTACACTCCTCGCTCTAGGCTCAGTACAATAACCTCAGAACATCGATTGGACTTGATTTTTGAAAAGATTGTTAAGTCCAGCCAAGCGGTCATTACGGTCTAAGATTGTAGATATCGGACTTTCGACGCGCGGTCTAGATCCAATACAAGGTTTCAAAGGGTTCCTGAAAACAAATCGGTTTAGAGTTTGATCTTGGATTCCAGGGTAAGATAGCGTCATTGGTTCTACAAGTTTTGGGTCTTGCAGAACGTATTTAAAGCGATTAGGGACAATTTCACAGGTAATCTAGTGTAGCGCTGGCTAATTCACGTTAAATTCTAAAGAATTAGGTTCTACATGATTTCTTTGGCTTTGAAATTGGGTTCTGAGAGGTTACCAAGGTGTTATGGTTGACCCATTGCCTAAGGACGCCTAACCCTAGGTTGGCAAAAATTCAGGGTGTTACATCAAGCCAAGAACGTCCGGGATGCATAGGTGGCCACGATAACGTAAGCCCCCATCTGAACCAACACTCCACTCAAAGTCCTCATCTGTACTAACGCGCTCTCTCATCTTCGCCAATAGCTCATTGTCTGCCTAAGCTGCAATAATCCTATTGTCAATGAGGGATTGTACTCGAATATGTGCGATAAC
Source organism: Magnolia kwangsiensis (assembly GCA_037074715.1). Lineage (NCBI taxonomy): Eukaryota > Viridiplantae > Streptophyta > Magnoliopsida > Magnoliales > Magnoliaceae > Magnolia > Magnolia kwangsiensis. Next base: position 77,531,565 of record CM073577.1, on the reverse strand, counting down.
CTCATACGGCTCCTCCACCGTGAGTTTTTGTTCAAAGTCTCACACAAACTCCACCATGTCCCATTCTGCTATCATTAGCAGAGCCTCAAATTATATGGCCTTCTTGCGGCTCAACGCGTCTGCCACAAGATTTGCCTTGCCCGAATGGTAGGAGACCTCGAACTTAAAGTCCTTCAAGGTTTCCATCCACCGTCACTGCCGTATATTTAGGTTCCACTAAGAGAATATGTATCTAAGGCTCTTGTGATCGCAAAAGAGCTCGAATTCCTCTCCGTAGAGGTAATGTCTCTAGAGCTTCAGTGCGAAGATGACGGCTGCCAACTCTTAGTCGTGCGTAGGGTAATTCTCCTCATGTTTCCTCAATTGTCTCGAGGCATAAGCAATCACCTTATCCTTCTGCATAAGGACACAACCCAGACCAACATAAGACATGTCAGTATATATCATATACTTAAGCCCTTGATCTGGCAATACTAGTACAGGGGCGGACGTCAACTTGTCATTCAGCTCCTGAAAAGCTGCTTCCACTTTCTCATTCCAAGCGAACTTCAGATCTTTTCGTGTCAACTGAGAAAGCGGTCTGGCTGTCTTAGAAAAGTCTTGAATAAATCGTCGTTAGTACCCTGCCAAACCAAGAAAACTCCTCACCTCAGTAACTGAACCGGGCTACTTCCAATCCTGAACCGCATCTTCCTTAACGAGGTCGACTACTATTCCTTCCTTGGACACCACATGTCCCAGGAATTTAACTTCCTCCGTCTAGAAGTCACATTTCTTATACTGCGCGAACAACTGGTTCTTCCTGAGAGTGTCGAAGATTGCTCGCAGATGCTCTTCATGCTCTTCCCGACTCTTGGAATATATCAGAATGTCATCAATAAACACGATGACGAATCGAAACAGAAACGTGCGAAACACCTTGTTCATCAGGTCCATGAACACGACCGGAGCGTTTTTGAGTCCAAACGACATCATAAGGAACTCATAATGACCAAAACTAGTCCTGAAGGTTGTCTTCTACATGTCCTTATCCCTGACGTGCAACTGATGATACCTAGACTGCAAACCTATCTTTGAAAAATATCGTGCCCCCTTCAACTAATCAAATATATCATCAATCCTGGGCAAGGGATACTTGTTCTTCACTGTCACCTGGTTCAACTTTCCTACCTCTAACAATACATCAATCTGTCTCCTCAGTTCCTCCATCTCACATGGAGGCATGTGATATGTCAGCAAAGAAATAGGTGTCGCACTGGGCACAAGATCAATAGTAAAGTTGATCTCGCACCGAGGAGGAAGTCCCGAGATCTTCTCAAATACGTCCAGGAAATCTTGAACCATAGGCATATCTCCCAACATCGGATCATCAATACTCTCTAACATAGAAGCGTAGCAACTAACTCAACAGGACCAACTGACCCGAATTGGAAATGTAAAGACCATGCCCTCAAGTCCGTAGGTTGTCACAACTTTGGCCTTGCAATCAATCTCTGCTCTCATCCTGGTGAGTCAATCCATCCCAAGAATAACATTGTAGTGACATAGTGGGGTGATAATCAGGTCAACAACCACTATCTTGCTACCTAAATCTACTGAGCAAGACTCATAAGTCCAGGTAATATCGAAAAAGGTCCCGGTTGCTGTAGTGAGTCTCACTCCCTTCGTAGGATCAGTATCCAACCCTAGAGATTTAGCATACACACAATCCATCCACGCAGCATTCACATCTCAACTTAAAGAAACATCATGCATTTCATTTAACAAAATTGTCACAATACACGAGGTGCAGTATCACATAGATCGCGACAGAGAATGCATGTGAGCTAATACAACTAAGGCTTCAAACTCTAAAACAACTACCAAACTACTATGTCTATAAAGGCTACACATAAGAATAGCAACAATGCAAACAAATGACAACTACATATTCAACTATTCATCAGAATCTGGCGATGGAGGAGGGGCACCCTTATCCTGCAGACAGCACAGGATAGACTTCAAAGTGCGAGTCACTTTCTTAAACTTGTGTTTCACAAGGGCTTGAACATCGATAATATCCTATCGTTGGGTAACCTGGCCCTCCCTAAGTTGACCTAAGCGAGCCTCCCTCTCAGCCTGATCAGGGTCATGCTCTCGTGTTGTAGGAGGAGGGCTCTCATCCGTATCCTGGGCCTCTTCTTCTTCTTCCTGTTTCTCCTCTTCTTCTATTTCAGATCCACCTTCTTCATCACTCTCTTCCTCTTCGCTTTCTGTCACGTCCTCACTCTCCTCAAGTAGGGCTTGTCGTTGTCGTGACCCGATAAACATCTAATTGAGAGTAGTCTCATTGATGTAATGGATTGGTGTCGAAAATTCCACCCTAAGCTTGTAGCTAAACTCGAGTGCAATCTTGCATATGAGTCGACCGAACGGGAGCGATTCAGTCCTTCTATTAGAACGTGCGGTAAGGACTATCTGTCGTAGAACATACATAGGCACACACAGCTTCTCTCCCTACCCCACCTGATACAGGAAGTCTACCATCAGGCGGTGCACTCACTGCGGTTGCTCCACCTGGGGTAGACATTGAATGTGAAGATGTGGTGAAGTAGGCGGAAGTCATCCATCATATTGGTCGCTAAAAGGCTATTATTTGACTTCTATTGGACCAGACGACCACAAAGGAACCGTGTGCGGTGATCCCTTTCACGTGCACTCCTTAAATTCTTCTCACTTGCATGTACCTCCCCAAGTGGCACATTCATAAGCCAAGATATCAAACCAACGTCAATCGTGGCCTCCCGGTCTCTTCCAAATGAAATTTTAAACTATAAGAGCTCCAGCGTTGGCTCTTGAATGTGGGCATAGAAAGCTTGGATAGTACCCACATCTGCACAGTCCTTTCCCTCAAATAGCAAACCCCACTTAGCTACTACCAGGCACTCAAACAACAAGTATTCTCTAAATAGCCACGCATCTACATGATCTTAAAAAAAGGACCCTACGAAGCTAACAAAGCCCTTCCTGTGGGAGCCTGAGGATCTAGATCCTGCTTCGTCTGCAACTCTCGACGGGTGCTTGAACTCGAGGTGGCACCTCTCGGCCTCTTAGAATGGGTGGGGCGACGAGGCCTGACTTCATCTACAGGAGAATGGTGGAAATTGAAAATATGGCCGTAACTAGCTTGAACAAGGCCCTGGGAAGGGAAGGAAAAGAGAGAAATGGAAAGAGTGATGGGGTTTCCAAAAATTTGAGACTCAAGATGGGATTTGAGTGCTTAAATGAAAGGAAAACAAGGGGGAAATTAGCAATGGAGGTGAGTTTTGAAATGGATAGTGTGAGGGTGCACGAAAATGGAAGAAGGAAGCCCTTGGTGGGGCTTTTTTTGTGAAAATCTGAAATTTTCTTATGGAAAGGAGAGCTTAGAGGGGTAGTTTGTGAAGAGGGGATGAGTTAGGGGCATTTAAGTTTAACTAAACACACATCAATGGGCCACACAGGACACTAGATTTTTCAGCCTGCGTTGGCCCGCCCGACCTGGCCCGTTGGGTGGCAAGGCCTCGCCAAACCGGCGAGGCCCTCACCAGTCTCTGGACAGTCCGACGAGGACTCATCAGTGGGGCGATGTCCACCTACCCCCTAAGGTCTAAAAAGATGCAGGTCCCACCTTGGGTCCCCCTGCAAGTGCCCCAATTGGCCCCCTACTAAGTTTCGACTCGTTTCAGGTCATACCGAATAGATTCGGATGTATATTCACACTAACCAATTTTAAATGGCTAGGATGGGATAAAAAACAGTCTAAACCCATCGATTGATGGTCTAGAAGTGGATTGGGATCATTTTTCATGATCACGGGTGTGTATGGACCCGATCTTAGCGATCGATTACAGTAATCTTTCGCTAATTGGCAAAACTGGGAAACCTAAACTTATTTCTAGATTTTTCTTGCACCCTCCTACGTTGAATTTGGGTCAATGTGCATCGTGTGATCATAACCCAGGTCTGGTTTAATCTAAATCATGCTCTGATACTAACTTGTAAGGCCCTGAAAATCGGGGGTCGAGCATAACTCAGCTCCCAAGTTCCAAAACATCACTTATGCAATATTTTTAATGATAGATGTATGTTGTCTATATTAGTGCATAAAACATGAAGTAGACTAAGCCAAATCAGCAAAACATAATCAAGGGACAGTTGTAATACACAAGCAGAAGACTGAAATAAATATATAAGCCAGTATGAGTCCCCAAAATATATATGCTCTGCCAGGTCATAATTACAAGTATTTTCAATATACAAATGTCAAAATGTGATAGTCCTCTATAAAGCATAAACCTTAAAGCTCCGATGATTCAGAATGGTCTAAGAGAACTCGCCTAAATACTGCATACATGAGAAAGCCTCTTCATCATCCTCGAACTCCGGCTCTGGCTTATGGGTCGCATCAACATCTGCATCTAAGACAGAGTCTGGTTGGTGTTTAACACCATCCCAGAACATGGGAGTGAGTGATCAACTCAGTGGAACTATACAGCAAAGGTTAACATGTTATCAATTCAGTCTGGCAAAAATGATAAAGTAGTACAATCAAACATGTCCTAGATACTCTGATTAATGTAAGACTGAGATGTAGTATGATGCATGCCCTCGCCTGAACTCCCCCTGCGATCTTCATCTTACGATCGTATATATCAATCACTTACTCAGTGCTCTGCCCAACGCCAAATGGCACATGCAGTGCGGTGCATGTACATGATTACCGAGTTCTTATTAGTCATTTTCATACAGCAGGATTAGGAAGCTAAGGAACCTCCTTTATATTAATACCCAAACAATGATCCATTCTAGGGTCATCAGTCCTAGAAAATCTCAGACGATATTACGGTTCTAGGTTGCTATAAAGGGCTTGTCACCAATCAATACAGGCTTAGTTATACCCTAAATGCTACAATAGGCTCGTCACCTCAATGTAGGTTCAGGGTATGCTCGAGGTCACTACAAAGGGCTCGTCACCAATCAGAGTAGGCCGACAGCACGACTACAGTGTCCCATACCACCATATTTGATTCACAAGACTGGGTTGCTCACTGGTCATTACGGGGGAGGCTTGTCGCCCTAGCGTAGGCCGATAGCTCAACCACGGTGTCCAATAGCACCATGCCCAGCTCATTAGTCTTAGCGGATCAAGGTACCAAGGTAAACAAGATTTCATTGGTGAGTTTGGTACCTTAGATTCAAGCAATAACGTCCAAACATGGTGAACATACATCGGGTCAATCAGGTTAATTGACAAGATCGACTAAGACAAGCGCTTGTTGAGTTGATCGATATGAAATACATAAGCACTCTGTGTGGCCTAACCACTGTCGACATCCCAAGTACAGCTCGAATTCGTCGAACACATCCTGCGTGGCAAAAATAACCTCAGCCACCAGTTCGAGAACTATTACCGATTACCCGAACTGTGATATAGTCCCAACCACATACAATCACAATAATAAATATTTAAGTCAAATCCTACAATCATATGGACATGTTATGGAATATAACTTAAACATGAATACATAGTACATGGAGGAAATCATACACACAGTTAAATATGGATAAACAAGCTATGCAGTACATGGAGGAAATCATACACACAGCTAAGGTAATTAGGATTTATATCTCAATTCCCTAATAAATCACAATTTACTAGCTACTAACTCATTCAGACATTTTTACAAACACTTAAACTACACCTTCCAACATACATCATGTATGTTGGTTAAAATATGTATTAGGGAAAATCCTCTTGCCAAGGAGTTGTCGCATATATAAAAATCATGTACCTACGACAATTAATCATGATAATCACGAATTCAAATTCCAAATGCATACAAATATTTCAACAAGCACATGGAATACTCTATTTACAACATAGTTTATACGTATAGGTAAAATGAAACAGATAGCGTATTTGGCATGTGTAATGGCACCCACGTCAGTAATAAATCATTTACTGACATTGAAAGCTTTGAAAATCATAACCTATACATATATAGTCTGCACCTTAAATCGAAAAATGTGTAACAGATATGATTTAGATGCTAAGTCTTCGTCAACGGCGGATTGGCAACCTAGAACACGAAGTAGGTTAGCTACATCATTACTTAGACTATTTGAAGCTCTAAAATGGATTAGGGTTAGGTTTTCTTACCCAAGAACGGGATCAGTATCGCCTGTATAACAATACAGGAGGGATAGTAAAGCACGTGGAGTAGCGGGGAGGAATCCCAGGATGAATCTCCAACTTCTCTTACACTTTCTCTCTCTTTACTCTCTCTTTTCTTAGGTAGGGTTTTAGAATTCGTAAGGATTATGAGAGAGGGGGTTTAACACCCTTAATAGGCCCAGAAATGATGGAAACAGTCCCAGGGCCATGGTATACTTAGGTTATATCCAAATCGGGTCTGTTTTGATCCAATGGAGCAGTTCTAGAGGTCCCTTTGCTGAATGCGGTCAAACTTAAGCTCACTAATATTGGATCTTGGTTAAGTTAAGTTTTCAGTCCAATCAAGTTTACAGATTGACCGTGGTGGTCCAATTTCAGTTCAACGGTCACCGACACTCGATCAAGGCCATAAGCACATTGGCATGTGTGAGACATATCCCCTTATTCGAAGGTGAATTTGGGTCAAATTTTGACTGTCAGAATGCTTATAATTGGCCCACATATGACACGACTCAGATTACTTAAATTTGTATTTAATTTCTTAAAACATTCACTTTTCTCACACACTTCGCTCCGGACTTAAATAAATCGTCGTGGGATACTGTTTAGACTTGATTTCTGAGGTGGTTGTCAAGTCCAACAAGGCAGTCATATTTGTCTAAGTTCATCACTATCGGACTTTCGACGTACGGTCCAGGTTTGATATGGAGTTTCAATGTGCTCCCGAGAGCAACCAAGTTTAGAGATTGAGCCTAGATTTTAGGGTAATGTAGCATTAATAATTCTACAAGTTTTGAGTCTTGCATATCATATTTAAAGTGATTGGTGCTAATTTCACACGTAATCTATTTAGCGCTAGTTAATTCTCATCAGATTTCTAAACGATTTACTCCTACGAGCTCTCTACTTAAGGTGGTACTCGGGTTTTTGTATGGATTTTTTCAAGACGTTACAATAATGTGGTCCACCTGATCCTAGATCTGACTTATTTTTCTTTTAGTCTCAAGCCTTAAAATTATCTTTCAAAATGGTTGGACAATTTAGATGCAACACATCCATCAGAGTGGTCCCGTATAGATGGACGGCATAGATAAAGCACATACCTCTAAGTGGGGACCAAATTGATGGAAGGTGTGGAATACATACATAGTGGATCCCACGTGGGGCCCACCATAATGTTTATTTTCCACCCAATCTGTTAAGGAGGTCACAGGGACCCAAATAAAAAGGAAAATCAAATTTCATAATGATCCAAAACTCTATGAAGTCCAAAAGGATTTCAATGGCAGGCGTTCAATCATCACTATTTCTTGCAGTGTGAACCACCTGAGTTCCACATACGGTTGATTTTTGGGGTAGCCCATAGCTTGAAGGGGGGCCCACCAAATTGTAAGACCCGTATCCTAGACTGTATCGTTCCGTATGGTTCCGCGGTCCTTCCGGTCGAATTTTAGAAATCCTCAACCTGTATCCGATGCTTGTGCACGATCATAAGCCAAGTCCTACATACCGAAGTCAACTTAACCTGAAACTTATATCTTAGCGACCGCACTATCGCCGCGGTTCCAATGTCGTGACTTGCGCATCAATTCAATACCCAAGCCAGGAGATGTGGGTCCATGTTTATTTCAAGGAAAACATCGCGCGTTGCTAATCCCAAGAGAATGTCCCATCAATCACATCAAATGTCACATTAATCCATCACCTCAAGTCAAGTACAAGCAACCCATACCGTACCCTTACCTATCTCTTACACAAGTACCCTAAAGTCAACAAACACCTTACCACCCATGTCACTCCACCATCCCTCTCTCCCATCACTCTTCTCTCATCATCTCTCTCTCTCTCTCTCTCTCTCTCTCTCTCTCTCTCTCTCTCTCTCTCTCTCATTCTCTCTTCACTCAAGCAACTCCCAAGAGAATCCAACGTTCAAGGCATTTCCTAGCTCCATGAGAGGTTTGTGTGGCCCACTTCCTATCTCCCACCCCCACCCTCCAAAAGCAATATCAACCATTGAATCTTGTTCCCTTGGAGATCTAGATCACCTTGGTGGAAGAAGAAGTCCAAGATCTAAGGTGGGTGCCTTTATATATTTATTTCTCTCTCTCACTCTATTTTCTAGGATGATGTGTGGCCCGCCTGACGTGTACATCAGATCCGGACCATCCAACAGGGGGAATGATCCTGCTGCCCACCATGTAGGGCCAGCAAGCCCACCATGATGTATTATCCAAGTTGCCTGTCCGTTTGGACAGGCCTAGGCAAAAAAAATGTAAATATCAGTTTGGTTCAACTGGTGGCCCACACTCACGTGGATCCTACCTTGTTGTATGTGGTCTGCAACCACAACCGTCCATCCAGTCCAGATCATTTCAGGGTAGGTCCACTTGGTCGGCCAATGGAAGGGCCCACCTGGTTAAAGGAAACTATAAATATCAGTTTCTATTCAAGGGTACTGGTGGGCTACATGTGTGAAACCACCTTGACGATCGTGTTATATTCACACCATCCAACTATTTGTGATGGTGGGACCCACCATGATGCTCGTGTTGTATCCATGCCGTCTAGCGTCCATGGACACTGGGCGTGGCTAGCACTGGAGTGTGAACTGACAGTGTACGTTACTACAATGTGTAGTGTGAATTGACAAGAACTGCAAGGCTTTGGGAAGTGCTGATCATGCAGGCCCCACCTTGATGTATGGATTTAATCCACACCATCCACCCTTTTTCCCATCTCACTTTAGCCGTTGAGCCAAAATGGGAAGCCGATCTAAACCTCTGGCGGGTCATCATGCAGGAAATAGTGGTTTTAAGTGATTTAAATGGTTAAGGCCACTGTGATGTTTCTATACGCTAAAAATATTATATATTGGACTTGTTAGTTCTATTACGAGTCGGGAAGACCAGTAGTCGGTGTGGATTTGTCTAATACGAGCCCCACATATAAGAATCTGTAGATTTTAAAAAAAAAAAAAAAAAACTAAAACACATCTTCATTGAGGTCCCTGCTGCTGTCAGCGTCCTCGCTGCTGCTTCAAGGGTGGAATGGTGGGCCCCACCACAAGCCCCACCATGATGTATGTTATAAATCTACATCGTTAATTTTGATGGGGTCCCTTAGGGATGTGATCCTTCCAAAAATCAGTCATGTACATCACTCAGGTGGCCCACGTCATAGAAAACAGTGGGATGGAACGGTTACCATTGAAACCCTGTTTGAGTTCACAGGCGTTTTAGACCTATATGAGATTTATTTTTCTTCTTAATCTAGGTCTTTGTGACCTTATCAATGGGGGAGATGAAAAAAATAGAGGTTATGGTGGGCCCCACGTGGGACCCATCTCTGTGAAAAGGAAATGGCTAGTGTACCTTGCACTAGCTATATAGCTGCTCTACTCAGCAAAGCGCCATCACGAGGTGTGTATTTCACAGGCCATTAGTCCGTTTTTTTATAAAGATGAAGTGGGGTCCACCTTGATTTATTAATCAACACCACGTGGCCCCACCTTGAAGCTGCATGCATTTTACCAACACCGTCCAGTGCAAAGGCCTGGACGGTGAAGCTCGACGTTTTTGCACTGGACGGTGAAGCTCGACGTTGATGTATGACGTTATCCACCGTCCAATATAGGTGGACGGATTGGCTGGTGTACGACCCTGTTAAGGGCATGGTCCTTATATCCAAGGTGTTTATCCGTGTGGGGCCACACGTGATGCATATGTTTCATATCCTCACCGTCCATTGCTTGGACGGTGGGAATCCATTCCACACGTGGGCCTGCATCAATACCCATGCCTTGTATCCATGCCGTCTAGCGTCCAGGACGCTGGATGCTAGGCTGGTTGTTTTAAATATATATATTAAATATATAATGTCATGGTGGGCCCACGTGGGGACCCACCTGCTGATTAAGAATTTCATTGAAATGGCCCACCGCACACCAGTTATGTAATGGGTGACGTCACCAAGTTATAGGGTCCCACCGTTGTATGTGTTTCATCCCACCGTCCATCTGGACGATGGGGGTGTTTGTGATATGTGGGCCATACCGTGATATATGTATCTTATCCCTGCCGCCCATCCATCTCAAGTCATGGGGCACGCCACGATGTATGTGTTCTCCACGCCATCCATTTGTTTACCCAAGCCATCCAGCTGTGTGAGCGTGGACCCACCATAATCTATGTGATTTATCTGCACCGAACATGGTGCTGTGGGACCCTGATATGATGTATGTGCCTTGTCCACGGGTCCAGTATCTGGACGGTGGACCACCTTGATATGTGTATTATTAACCACACCGTCCAGATAGTGATAAACGGTGCTGGACAATTCAGATGGTGATGTGAACTCCACCAGGAAGTGTGTATTTTACGTCCACACCGTCCATCTGCCGGTCCGACCTTGATGGATGTGATTCATCCACACCGCTCGGCCTTGATCAAAGGGCCCATCTGCCGTGCAATCACAGGGTCCACCATGATGTACGTATTTCATCTATGTCGTTCACTTATGCGGCCCACCTTGATGTGTGCATAGCAGGCACACTATCTATCTGTTGGGGCCCATTTGATATGTGCAGGGCCCACCTCGATGTGTTGTATCTGAAGCGCCCATCCATCTTACCAGTAGGGCTGTGAACCCCATTATCTTTTGAGATCCACCATGATATACATGTGTTATACACACACTGTCCATTTATTTTTGGGTCGTAGGCCTCATTACCTTGAGAGGCCCACTTAATGTGCATGAGGTCCATTGATGCGACCCAATTTGATATACATGATGCCCATTGGTGCGGCCCATCATGATGTATTTTTGGCTCATGTGCGGGGCCCACCTGTATGTATATTTGGCCCATTGGTGTGGCCCATTATTGCGGTCCACTTGTTGTATTTGAGGCCCATGGGTCGCGGCATATTGTGACGTGTTAAGGCCCATGGGTCATGGCCCGACCTGAGATGTATGAGGCCCAAGTGCAGGGCCCACCTGTTGTGTATACAAGGCCCGATGTGATGTATATGGACCCATATGACGAGGCCGATGTGATGTAAATGAGGTCCATCGTGACTGTATGTGAGGCCATGGGTCCACTATATGTTTGGCCCTATGAAGGCCACTCCTTAGGAGCAATGTTGGTTAGATGTCCACATTAATGGGCAATGATGGTTGGATGTCCACATTGTGACCTTCCCTTAGGCCTTTTTAGGCCCATTCTCATCATTCCCTTAGTGGGTTAACCCAAATAAGTAGGCCCCATTCACCGTAGACGGATGGCTCCGTGCTATTGGATTTGATATAACCATGGTCGTGGGCCGATCTTTATATTATGATTGATTGGATGTCCATCTATGGACCCCGCCTCATTTATATATATACTGGTTGTTGGTGTCGATTATCGATATTGATCGTCAGTGCCGATTATCGGTGTTTATTATCGGTGCCGATTTTCTTAGTCGATTGACCAATTACCGATCGTGGCCGATTGTCAATTGAGGTGGCCGATTGCCGATTCTGTTTGTCGTGGTCGATTGGCCGATTACCGATCGAGGCCGATTATCGTGACCGATTGCTGATTGACGTGGTCGATTGTCGACTCTGCTTGTCGTGGCCAATTGACCGATTACCAATCGAGGCTGATTATCGTGACCGACTATCGATCTAGGCCAATTATCATGGCCGATTGTCGATTCCGATTGTCATGGCTGATCGCCGATTCCGATTGTCGAGGCCCAATGTGATGTATATGAGGCTTATGTGATGAGGCCCACTGTAATGCATTTGAGGGCTAGGCGATGGAACCCATTATAATGTATGTTAGGCCCATGTGAAAGGCCCATCGTGATGTATAGTAAACTCTTGAGTGAGGCCCATGGTGTTGTATATTTGGCCCTTGTGTGCGGCTATGAGTCCACTATATGTTAGGCTTTATATGGGTCGTTCCTTGGGGGACAATGTTGGTTAAATGTCCACGTTGTCGATGTCGATTGTCAATGCTTGTTATTGATACCGATTATGAGTATGTGACTGCATAGCATCATAATACATGCCCATACGCTTCATCTGCATGTTTATTATGAGATATGATTGACCATTGCATATGTCATAGTGCTGGTTGTTATGAGACTGTAAGTGCTATGATTTCATATCCCTTTAGTTGTCAAATTTTTTGGTATCAAAACCTGTATCTATGTATTGTATGTCTTGTGTTTTATGTTTGAAGTCTAGTCATTGCAATCAAGACATATCAAGACATCGCATTTCAAGACAAGATCTTAAAAGAAGAAAGTTTTCAAGTCTTGGATGAAGAAATCAAGAATAGAAGTTTTCAAGGTTGCATGTTCAAGATTTGATCAAGTTCAAGTTTACTAGAAGACTTTGTCAAGTCAAGATCAAGCTCATGAAGGCCTACTACAAGTTTTGTATATTCACAAGATTCTCTTAAGGGTCATCTGAGAGAACAGACTTTCAATGTCCATCTCACTTTTAACGTTTGTTTGACCTTAGATTAACCTTAGGATGGGCTTTATTGTAGGTCATTCCGGATACATAACTCATATATTTTAATATGCTTGTTTGGAGTGTTCTAAGACCAGTCCTAGGGACTTCAAGACCAGTCCTAGCTTTGCTACGACCAGTCTTAAGTTTTTCAGGACCAGTCCTAGGTAGTTAAAGATTTTTGGATCTTTCTAGCTATCCTACGACTAGTCCTGGACATCTTACGACCAGTCCTGCAAGTTCTACGACTCATACTTCGACCGGTCGTAGCCCTACGACTCAAACTCCAGCAACCATTTTTGGGGTCCTACGACCGGTCGTAGGTGTCCCACGACCAGTCGTAGATGGCCCACGACCGGTCGTAGACCACCCAGGACCGGTCGGGGAATTGAAAATATTATCCCGCGAAAATCTTTCAAAAATCTTTAGAGATACGACCAGTCCTAGGATCCTAAGACCAGTCGTAGACGGGATTTTTCAGGCTATAAATAGTGCACGAACTTCAGATTTTTAGTACTTCAAATCAATTCTATTTAAGCATTCTTTAGGCTATTCTCTGAGATAAGTTTATGTTTATTTTAAGATGCTTTGTGCTTATTTAATATTCATTTTGCTAGCTTATTCTTATTTGATTTTGATCTACATTCTAATCTTATTAGAAAAGGAAAATTTCTGATATTCCTTCTTCTTAGATTCAAAATCAAATAGATCTAGCCCGTTTGATCAAAAATCAATTAGACTTAGAACCATTCTTAAAGTGAGTATTGGACTTTGAACGTCGAATCGAACTTCTACTCCGATTGGTTCTACCGGGCTTCTTCAAAAGGTGATTCAGGTATTTTACATGTTTTGTAATTTACTTTCTCTAGTTTTTGTTTGAGATTCGCCAGAAAAATCTCATTGTATTGGTTATCTGAGAAGAGCCAGAAAACTCAGATTGTAGGGTTTTTGGATTGTGTAAGCCCGAGATCAAAGACACAATTGTGAAGGTTTTAGGTGAACCTGTGAAACCTATTTTGATAGTGCATGCTAATATCCCCTGCGTGAGGATATTAAGAGTGGAGTAGCAATCTGTGTGGCTATTGGATAACAGTTGGTGTACACACAGGCAAACCACTATATATCGTTGTGTTGTGGATGTGCTTTATTCTTTCATTCCTTTATTCATTCAGTTTAGTGGTTTTTGTTTGTGGATGAATGTTGTAATCACTGCAAGTAAGTGTGGATGAATGTTGTAATAACTTAGGATTTATTTTCCACAAGTTATTTTGATTTCATTGCTTATTATTCCTCTTTGGTTTATGATACAAAGGACGTTCTAGAAATAAGGTTGTCCTACCTTAAACCTCTGGTTTTTTGTGTAAGGTTGTCCTTAGAACTGATATAGTATCAATCTCTTTATTTTAGGCTATTGTGATTGTTTTATATTCAGCATTGTGCTTTAAATCTTTTATTATTCCGCTGTTATTAGTTTTATTTGGCATTGCCCTATTCACCCCCCCTCAGGGCATATAGCTAGGCCCTTTCAAGTAGTATCAGAGCCTAATAGTTCATGCTTATTGTTTATTTATTGGATTTATTTCCTGAGCTAACGATCTAAGCTATATTAAGATGTCAAATTTTGATAACCTATCAGTCACTAGGCCACCACCCTTTAATGGCACAAACTATTCCTATTGGAAAGCCAGGATAAGGATCTTCCTCAAATCCTTGGATGAAAGAGTGTGGCTGGCCACAGTGAATGAATGGAACCCTCCTATCACTGAAGTAACTAATGGCAATGGTTCAAAATCTATGAAAGTAACGGCTTATTCGCTTTGGACCACTCTTCAGAAAAGTGAAAGTAGTGCAAATGCAAAAGTACTAAATGCAATTACTTGTGCATTATCACCAGATGAATTCAAAAGAATCATCTCATGTGAAAATGCAAAACAAGCATGGGATATATCAGAAATGACACACGATGGTACATCTATTGTCAAGAAATCTAAAGTCCAACTCCTCACAACTAAATTTGAAGAAATTCATGAGGAGAATGAGATGTTTATGGACTTCTACACTAGATTGAATGACATTGTGAACTCTATGTGGGGTCTTGGTGATAGAATCCCTGAAAGTAAAGTATGCACAAAAATATTACGTTCACTTCTTGAACGGTTCAATTCTAAAGTGACCGTGATTCAGGAACTTCGTGATACGGATACCATGAGGGTTGAGGAATTAGTTGGTTCACTTCAAACCTATGAGTTATCCTTTAAGGCTCCTAAAGGAAAATCAACTGCTCTCAAATCATCTAAAAATGTTTCACAAGAGAGTACTTCGGATTCAGAAAATACCGAAGATGATATGACACTTTTAGCAAAAAGGTTTTACAAAATTTTCAAAAACAAGAAAAAGGTTGATTTTCAAAAATTAAATGATAAGAGACGATCTAAACCTAGAACTCGTAAATCCTTGAAAGATAGTCAATGTTACAACTGTCAAGAGTATGGGCACTTATCTAACAAATGTCCTAAAAAGGACAAATCAAAAAGGAAAAGCATGATGGCTACTTGGGATGAATCATCTGATTCTGAATCCTCTTCTAAATCAGAAGATTTTGAAACCGAGTCGGGCGATGGTATTAAAGCCCTTATGACTCTAGCCAAGATCACCTATTCAGATCATGATGATATATCTAATGAAGAAAATATGAATAGTGATTACGATAATGAAGATGATCTTCAAGATGCTTATAATGCCCTTTATAAAGAGAGTTGTAAAATTGCTGTCAAGCTTAAATTACAAAAAGAAAAATTTTCTAAGCTTTAGGAAGATTATGAGTCTCTTGTCTTAGAAAAGTCTCATATTTCTGATTCTTTTGAAAAAGCCAAAAATGATTTAGATTTCAAAACCTCCCAAATTGAAGATTTGAAATCTGAAAAAGAGAAACTCAAAAATGAGTTAGCTTCTCTTCCGAGTTTGAAAGACACATGGAGATATGCCCAAGGTGATCCAAAATTAGAAAAATTATTGTCCGGATCAAGAAAATGTGGCGATCGATCCGGATTGGGCTATGATAAAAATACATCTCCTAAACAAAAGAACATTGCTCCTAAATTTGTTAAAGGAGAGTCTTCGACCTCAAAAGAAAAGAATACCTATCAAGGTTTTTCCAAAAAATCTAGGTCTTTTCAAAAACCTAAAAGTAGCCATGTCAACTTTAATTTTCAAAACCGAAATCAATTAGCTGAAAAAATTATTGATCTTCTCAAGGAGCTATTAAAGTCGAACTCTATAGGTCGTTCCTACAACAATAGATAGAAAAAGACCATCTATACTCCTAAACTCAAAATAATTATGAAATGGGTTCCTAAAGTTGCCAGCTTGGTTGCCCACACTGCTTTCAAAGCAACAAGCCATTCAAAGTGGTACCTAGATAGTGGTTGCTCCAGGCATATGATAGGTGACAAAGCTTTTGTCACGTCCCAAACTCGGGAATCGGATTCATAAGAATCCTGATTACCGAATCTAGTACCGACAGCCTCCGTAGTACCCCATTCTCGGCTCCTAGCATTAATATGCCAGATTTTGATCCTGGGATCCTACAAGGAGGATTTTTTTTGTACATAAACTAGTAATAAGCATAACCACAAAATTACCCAATTCACAAAGGCAACATCATCATCACATATCCACTAATATAATCGTTTGAGTACAATACTGAAAGGGAAATACATAAATAAAAATCAAGCTCTAGAAGACCACTGCACGCTCCAAGCTCAACACTGCTGCAACCTAACATCACCTGCACGCATCTATCGTGCATAAGCTTATAGAAAGCTTAGAGGGTGGTATAAGTGTGTGCACAAGGTAAGTGCCAAGTATTCAATACAATGCAATAATCATACAATACCGAAAAAATTGGTAATCCATAAATCATACAATGTCTAAATAAGCAGAACACTAACAAGAGCAGGAATTATCAGAGTAAGCAAAAATACTGACAAGATATAAATCATACGATAACAGAGTAAGCGGAAGTATGGACAAGTCTATAGGTTAATCAATATCAAAATACGCAATATAGAACAACTATGCGATAAGGAGTCATAAAGAGTCAAATATCAGATGCCGAGGATGTAATGCAATATGCGATGCGAATGAAATAATCATGCTGGAGTGTGAAGTCGGGATGATAGTACGTAGTATCGCAGGCTATGGGGTCCACCACAAGGGACTTCTATCCAAACCAGTCCCATACCTAAATTTGGATAGTCAGGCTCGACGTGGTAAACTCCTGATCTCAGGTTAGTCACGCGCCCAACCGAAATCCTTGCCGTAACGAAGGTACACAACAATTAGTTGCGCACCACCAGCCCGAGTGGATAGTGAATGAATGAATGAATGAGCATGCAACTCCTACTCGATAAGTCTACATATCAGTACAGTTCCTCTCTGGAAAATCACCGGGGTCTATTACACTCCATACCAGATTGCCGCCCCATCGCGCGTAACAAGGCGAGTGGAAGAAACCTCACTATCCGCCTGCCAATATCGGGCTCGGCTCGTCAATAGCGGACCCATTCCTCGAGCTAGTCAGACTCAGCCTAGCATTGCCCCCTCCTCTCGGGCAGGTAAGGCCGCACCCCCTTCCAACCGACCACGACACAATGGAGAGCGCAGCCATCTGGTAATCAGCACTTGGCGCTCATCTACCCACTCGGTCTAGACGTTGGAGCAACCTTTAGAACCAAGAAGGTTCTGGGACTTTTACCCAAGGATATCTATAGCACCCCATGTAGAACAGATTTTCGGTATCCTATCTGACCATCCATAATATGTCTGTGGAGGCTACAGCCCTGATGTCGCTAGGGCATACGGTGGTCATGTCATACAAATGCGAGATGCATGAGTCACACAGTGTAATCATGCATCAATCCTGCGCATACCGTGCGCTCATGTGAGAAAATCTCCGCCTATCAGGAAGTCTCATAATAACCAGTACTATGACATATGCAATGGTCAATCATATCTCATAACAGACATGCAGATGATGCATATGAGCATGTATCATGGTGCTATGCAGTCACATACTCATAATCGGTATCAACCATTGGCCTCAGCAATGTGGACATTTAACCATCATTGCCCCAAGGAATGACCCACATAGATTCAAACATATAATAGGCCCACGACCTCACACAAGGGCCTAATATACAACACAATGGGCCTTACTCAAGGGTTACATGTACACAATGGGTGGGCCCTGCTCATGGGCCTAACATACATCACAATGGGCTCTTTCGCCTGACCCTCAAATACATCACAATGAGTCTCATCACCTAGGCATCAATATACATCACATTGGGCCTTAGACACAGGCTAAATACACATCACGTCGGGCCTCAAATACAGGTCTCATGTACATCACATTGGGCTCCGACAATCGGAATTGGCAATCGGCCACGACGAATCAAAGTCGATAATTGGCCCTGGTCGATAATTAGCCTCGATCGATAATCGACAATCAGCCATCAGAATCGGTAATCGGCCTCGATCGATAATCGGCAATCGGCCATCAGAATCGGTACTCGGCCTCGATCGATAATTAGCCTCGATCGATAATTGGCAATCGACCATGACAAATCAGAATCGGTAATCGGCCTCGATCGATAATCAGCCTCGATCGATAAATGGCAATCGGCCACGACAAATCAGAATCGGTAATCGGCCTCGATCGATAATCGGCAATCAGCCACAACAAATCAGAATCGGTAATCGGCCTCGATCGATAATCGGTCAATCGGCCACGATACACAGAGTCGGCAATCGGTCATATCAATCAATAATCGGCCACGTCAATCGATAATCGGCCACGAACGGTAATCGGTCACGATAATCGGCCACGATCGGTAATCGGTTAATCGGCCACGACAAACAGAATCGGCAATCGGCCATGTCAATTGACAATCGGCCACGATTGATAATCGGTCACAATAATCGGCCTCGATCGGTAATCAGTCAATCGGCCACGACAAGCAGAGTCGGCAATCGGCCGCGTCAATAGACAATCGGCCACGATCGGTAATCGGTCACGATAATCGGTCTCGATCGGTAATCGATCAATCGGCCACGACGCGCAGAGTCGGCAATCGGTCATATCAATCGATAATCGGCCACGTCAATCGATAATCTGCCACGAACGGTAATCGGTCACGATAATCGGCCACGATCGGTAATCGGTCACGATAATCGGCCTCGATCAGTAATTGGTCAATCGGTCACGTCAATTGACAATCGGCCACGATCGGTAATCGATAAGAATAGGCCTAAGAAAAGGTACAATGAGGACATCTAACCATCATTGCCCATCAATGTGGACATTCAACCAACATTGCTCCCAAGGAGTGACTCTCATAGGGCCAAACTTATAGTGGGCCCATGACCTCACACAAGGGCCTAATATACATCACTTGGACCTCAAATGCATCACAATAGGCCATAACTCATGGGCCTCAAATACAACAAGTGGGCCACACCAATGGACCTCATATACACAATAAGTGGCCCCTGCTCATGGGCCTCAAATACATAACATGTGGGCCCTGCACATGGGTCTCATATTTATCAAGGTGGGCTGCATCAATGAACGACATAGATATACAATACATGCATCAATGGTAGGCCCCACGTGGCACCATCGAAAGTTGGACGATGTGAATATAGAATATGTACACCAAGGTGGACCCCATCACATGGGCATAATATGCATAACAGGTGGCCCCGCATACACAACAAATGGGCCCCTACGTTGTGGTGGAGCTCACAACACTTACTGATGTGATACAACAGCTACATAGCTGGAGTGAGGTACACCAGTCAATCTGCTCACAGCAGGTGGGTCCCATTGATCTAGACAGATGGGCAGAGTGGATATAGAATAAATATATCAAGGTGTGTCCCATTAATCTGAACAGATGGACGGCTTAGAGAAATACATGCATCACGGTGGACCCTCGGTATGGACGGCATGGAATGAAGCACATGCATCAAGGTGGGGTCCACGTCCCCTTATTGGACGGACGGAGTGAATATAAAACACTTACACCAAGGTGGGTCCTACCAAACTTGCTGACGTCAACACATCAGCTAGAAAGCTGGTGTGGGACCCACAAACCATGCTACCCTCAATGTAGCAGCGAGCTGTTGGTGTGAGGTACTCCATCCAATCACGTACTTCACGGTGGGGCCCACAGACGTCATTACAACAGCATATCTGGTGGTGTGACCAGCAGACAGATGGTGTAGGTACTCGCATCCAGTGGGTCCCACGTGGTGGCCCACACAACGGATGGATAGAATGGATATAACACATCATCTTAGAGGACTTCCTGGACAGCGCACAGCTGCTAGACCTGGCCTATTCGAGGCATCAATCAGATGGACGGTTTGGGTGAAATACATGGCCCTGGTGGGCCCCACTTACACATGGGTCATCACGCAGGTGGACGATCCCAAACATCCCAAGTCAGGTGGGTTCTCACGTCCTTTAGATGGACGGTGTGGGATCTCACACGTGCAGGGTGGGACCTGCAGGTGGATGGCGTGGAATATAGATACATTACGGTGGTCCACACTGCTGACATCAATCAGCAGCTACAGCTGCTGGGACCCACCATTTGGATGGACGGTGTGTATAGAATACATATATCAAGAGGACCCCACCCATCACCGTCCAATCCGGGTGGACGGCTGGATTAAACACACTATCAAGGTGGGTCCCACAGCACCGTCCAGACGCTGTCAGGACAGATGGACGGTGTGGGTTATTCCATACATCTAGGTGGATCCCACGTGAGACCTGCCATACACGTGTTATATATATTATATAATAATATATTATCATATATATATATATATAACAATGACTAGCATCCAGGCCTGGATGAATGGCCTGGATGGAAAACACATATGTGAAGGTGCATCCAGCACCGTCTGTGTGTTGGATGGTGGGGACACAGTACAGATGTGGTGGGGTCCACGCAGGTGGCCCACCCAGCTCGGGATCTAGCTTGTCTTTGTATTTCCCTTCATCCAGGACCTGTCTAGGAGGGATAGCCTGGATACAACACGTGTCATGCTGGGTCCACATCCAACACCGTCTGTATGGTGGACAGCCTTGCTAAAATACATTATCACATGGTCCCCACGTACTGGGTAGCCATGAATACAACAAATGTGTCAGTGGGCTCCACCGTGCATCTGGTAGGTCCAGCATCGTCCCAGGTTTGGTGGACGGTGTGGATTCAACACACGTTTGGTGGGCCATCACATAAGGAAAAGAAGAGAGAGAGAGAGAGAGTGGAAGAGAGAAACGGATGGAGGAGGGGGGGCTGCCACTATGGGCCCCCTCAATACAATGCATATATCAAATGGGTCCCACCACAAGTGGGCCCTCAAATCATTAAAAAACCAAATCTTAAATCACCCACAAAATAAAAAGAAAAAGAGAGAAATAAGGAAAGAAAGAAGCACCCACCTCGAGATCTCTTCTTCCTTTTTCCGCCTATGCACTCTAGAGCTCCAAGAGGACATTTTCAATGGTTGAGATGATGGTCCAAAGGTTGGATTTTATGGTAGGAAGGTGGGCCACACTAGCTCTCTCATGGGGAGCTTGGACGTGGCTTGCTTCCATGGGAGTTTTCTTGGAATAATAAGAGAGAAAATGAGAGAGAGAAGGGTGAGGTGGAGTGATGGGATGAGAGGGATGGTGAGTGATGTAAGGGAGTACTTTTGTTGTAAGAAAAGTTGACTTTTGGAGAGGGTAATTGTACTTGGAATTAATTGGTGATGTGTACTTTGATTGATAGGATTGATGGGATGTTTCGTAGAGATTCCCTTGATACTTGCCACGCGCGGTGTTTTCTCAAACTGAACGCGGGCCCACATCTCATGGCCTGGGTATCGCCTCGGCACACGAGACGTGCCATCAGAACCGCGATGACGACGCGGTCGCTATGGTACAACTCTCGGGTTGAGTCGACTCAGGTTAACGGCGTGTGAATCAGGGTCACGCACAAATGCCGATTAAGGATCGAGGTTGGTGGGATTCGATTGCGAAGACCGCGGAAGTCTACCGAACGATACAGTCTAAGATACGGGTCTTACGGCTTTATTCACTGATCTTAAAGATATGACTGTCGGGTCAGTCATATTTGGTGATGGAAGCAATTGTAAGATTATTGGACAAGGTACGGTTCAACTTTATAACCTTCCCTTATTTAAGAATGTCTTATATGTTGAGGGTTTAAAACACAACCTATTAAGCATTTCTCAGATATGTGATAACAACCATAGTGTAAAGTTTTCTAATCAAGGTTGTGAGATAGTTAATAAAAGGGGTTCTGTTATATTAACTGGTCGCAGAACTTCTGAAAACTGCTACATCGTTAGTGATGCTAGCTCATCTACTCAATCATGTTACATGGTCCATACCGATGAGACTGAATTATGGCATAAACGCCTTGGACATGTACACTATCGGAACTTATTTAGATTGAGTAAGAGAGAACTAATTAGAGGTCTACCCAAATTGTAAAAAGTAGACAAAATATGTGATGAATACCAGTTGGGCAAACAAATTAGGAGTTCTCACAAGGAAGTGAACTCTAACACCACATCTAGACCACTCGAGCTTCTCCATATGGATCTTATTGGACCAACCAGATCAGAGAGTAAAGGAGGCAAAAAATACATCTTGATTATCGTAGATGACGATACCAAATTCACTTGGGTATTATTCTTAAAAGATAAAACTGAAACCATGGATGAAGTAAAAAAAGGTCATCAAACGAATCCAAAATGAGAAAAGTTCTCATGTTAGTAAGATCCGTAGTGATCATGTATCTAAATTCAAAAGCAGTAGTTTTAAGAAATTCTGTAGCGATCAAGGAATATCACATGAATTCTTAGCACCCAAAACACCGCAACAAAATGGTATAGTTGAAAGGAAAAATAGAGTGCTTCAGGATATGGCTAATGTTATGTTGAATAGTATGAAGCTCTCTAGAAATCTTTGGGCTGAAGCAGTTAATACCGCATGTTATATTATTAATCGGGTTTATACTAGTAAATCCGATAATAAGACTGCTTATGAATTATGGTTTGAAAAGAAACCTACTGTCAAATACTTTCGGGTTTTTGGTAACAAGTGTTATATTTTACAGGATCGTGAAAATTTGGGTAAGTTTGATACGAAGAGTGACGAAGGAATTTTTCTTGGTTATTCTTTGAACAGTCGAGCTTTTAGGGTTCTAAATAAGAGAACTGGTGTGATTCAAGAGTCCATTAATGTGGTCATTGATGATCATTTGAATACACCAGCCCCAAGTTCAGATGATGATGAAGCTCTTATTATTGACAATCTAGATATCTCATCAAGTCAAAAAGAATCTGAACTAAGGACTGTTAAAGATCATCCAACCAATCAAATACTTGGAAATCCTCTCACTGGAGTTCGTACTCGCAAACAACTTGAGAACATATGTAATTATGTTTGTTTTACATCCCAAATAGAACCGGTCAATGTAAAAGAAGCACTTTCTGATGAAAATTAGATAGTTGCTATGCAGGATGAACTTAATCAATTTGTTCATAATGATGTCTGGTATCTTGTTCTTAGACCTAAAGATAAAAACATTATTGGAATAAAGTGGATCTTTAAAAATAAGTCTGATGAACTTGGAAATATTATACGAAACAAGGCTAGACTGGTTGTACAAGGGTACACTCAGATTGAAGGCATCGATTACGATGAAACCTTTGCTCCAGTCGCTCGCATTGAATCAATCAGACTTTTTATTTCCATTGCATGTTTTAGAAAATTTAAAATCTATCAGATGGATGTAAAGAGTGTTTTCTTGAATAGCAATTTACATGAAGAAGTGTAAGTTGAACAACTTTCAGGGTTTGAAGACCCTAAGTTATTTGACCATGTATTTCGTCTCAAAAAGGCTCTCTATGGTCTAAAACAAGCATCCAGGGCATGGTATGAAAAATTGACTAAATTCTTACTTAGTCATAGCTTTCAAGTAGGTAGTGTCGATAAGACGCTTTTTGTTAAAAAGAATAACAATGATATTTTGATGGTTCAAATATATGTTGATGATATTATTTATGGATCTACTTGTTCGAACATGTCTACTGAGTTTGCATAGTTAATGAAATCAAGGTTCGAAATGAGCATGGTTGGCGAACTTAACTATTTCCTAGGGTTACAAGTAAAACAACAACCTGATGGAATTTTCATTTCCCAGACCAAATATGCTTTAAACTTGGTTAAAAGGTTTGGATTTGAGAATGGTAAGAACTTTGATACTCATATGAGTTCAACATTAAGACTCTCAAAAGACTCTTCAGGTAAAGATATAGATCCTAAATTATATCGTAGTATGATTAGTAGTTTGTTATATCTTACTGCTAGTAGACCTGATATCGCATTTAGTGTTGGTATTTTTGCTAGATATCAGTCTAATCCTAAGGAATCACATCTTACTGCTGTTAAACGGATTATTAGATATATCGCAAGTTCTATAAATTTGGGACTTTGGTATCCTTTTGATACTAATGTTCAATTAGCCAGGTATTCAGATGCTGATTAGGCCGGAAATATTGATGATAGAAAATCAACCAGTGGTGGTTGTTTTTACATTGGAAATTGCTTAGTTTCTTGGTTCAGCAAGAAGCAAAGCTCAATATCACTCTCTACTGCTAAGGCTGAATATATTGCAGCTAGATATGCATGTACTCAACCAGTTTGGATGAAACGCATGCTTAGCGATTATGGAATTAATCAAGATTCAATGATCTTACATTGTGATAATTCCAGTGCTATAAACATTTTCAAAAACCCAATCCAGCATTCACGTACTAAGCATATTGACATTAGGTATCATTACATTCGTGAGTTGGTTGAAGAAAAAGTTATTTCATTAGAATATATACCAACCGAAACTCAACTTGCTGATATATTTACTAAACTGCTCGACAAAAGCAGGTTTAATAAATTGAAATTTGATCTTGGTATGTGCATTTTACATTGAATATTCTTGCTTGCATGTATTATAGTGTATTATATTT
This sequence comes from Magnolia kwangsiensis, assembly GCA_037074715.1. NCBI lineage: Eukaryota > Viridiplantae > Streptophyta > Magnoliopsida > Magnoliales > Magnoliaceae > Magnolia > Magnolia kwangsiensis. Next base: position 77,506,748 of record CM073577.1, on the reverse strand, counting down.
TATATTATAATTGTTTAAATTTTAAATTTTTTCATTAAAAATACATTTTTGGTCGTTGCTCGACCGATCGTGGATGTACACGACCAGTCGTGTTACGACCGGTCGTGAACCACACTCAACCGGTCGTGGATCTCGTGAACATCATATAATTTGGGAAAAATCCCCTTCTTCATTTCCACACCCACCTACGACGAGTCGTGGCTCGACCAGTCATAGGATTTCTAGTTTTTTTTCAAGGTAAGTCCTATTTTATCATTTTTCTTAAAGATTCATTATCTTTATGCTTTGATTTGTTCATAGTATAGCTTGATTTCATCTCTAGTTGAGTTTTTTAAGGGTTTCCTCTCATTTGCTGATCTAGAGAAAACCCATCTTTCATTTGTGCATCTTGCTTGTTCTTGTATATCTTTTTGAATATGGATGCTAGAGGGAAAAAGAAAACATCTCATGGTCCATCTTCATCCAGATCTGCACCGATAACTAAACGGCACCTTCGGTCACCCGAAGATGATACTCAAGATGTACGGGATTTGCATGTCTGTAACATTATCGTTGAGCATACTGTTGATCTAAATCACAATGCTCCATATGGTGTCATTCTCCTTCTTGAATCTGTAGGCTGGACTAACATTTTGCTTTGGGGGTGGGTCTGCATACCAGTCCATTGCTCAATCAATGGTAGCATGCATCTCAGATTTTTCTCTTGATAATTTAACATTTTCAATTGATACAAGAGAACGAAAATTTGAAGTAGTCCGTCATTTGATATCAGGTATTATGGATATACCTGTTAATGATGAAGGAATACCGATTCATACTTTATACAACAAACCTTCAGAATCGAAAAAATGCATGTTAAGTAGAGATTTATGCAAAATTGATGTGCGTTGGACTCACAAAGGGAATGCGCTCCCTGCAAAGTATCTGTTACCCAAATACAGAATATTACATCGTTTCTTCATTTCCAATGTATATCCTCGGTCCAGTAATAAAATTGAGTTGACCTCTTTCATGGTTCGTGTGTTGCATTCTATTGCTTCTAGTATGAAGGTCTGTCTTCCTTCTTTGATTTTTCATTCCATTATACAATTTCTTTTCCATTTGGGTCATAGTGATATTCCATTCGGTTATCTTATGAATGTTTTAGCCACTCACATGCTTGTCGATAAACCTATTAATGAGGCACCAATTCTTCATCTCATTTTCAACAATGCCAATCTTAATAAGATGAAATTAGATTTGCTCCCTAGCCAATTTGATGAAGCTGGTGTTAGTGGTGTTGGTGGTGATGGTGGAAACGAAGAGGAAGCTGGTGATCTTCCACAACAAGATGTTAATATGGATGACTTATTTGATGATATAAAAATTGATTCACCTAATGATCCAGATTATGATCCTTCTGGTTTTGATGCACGCCTTCGTGCATTGGAGGAAAAACTTGATAATATGAATATAGCCCATGATATGAGATTCAAGTACATACGAAAAATATCTTCGTCGCATCAATAAGGGCTTACACCAGATTGATCCATCTATTCCTGCTCCCTCCTCTGGATCAGATTAAGTGAATTATCTTCTGAATAGTATAACATTTCTTTTATTTTGGGTATGTATTATGAATTATGGTTTCATAACATTGCCTTTTGGATATTGTACTTTGTAGTATGGATTATGACTTGATGCTTAAGGTTTATTTTATGTCCTTTCATATCACCTTCTCATTATTTGCTCTCTATGTTCTCCTTTCTATTGTTCCTTTCCCTTGTCATTTTGTGACAAAAAGGGGCAGTAGTAAGCATTGCTAAAAGGAGAGTATTATAGATAGGGGGAGTAAATTTGTTTGTATTATTTGAGAAGGATATGTGGATTGATGGATATGTGGATTGAAGTCTTGAGATTTTCATGTTGTGTACTGATTATATGAGTAATACTCGTATTACTCAGGGGGAGTAGAGTATTTTGTGATTTCATGACTTATCATTCCTTATTATCTTTGATGCTATGTGTTTTGTCACAAATTTGACAAAGGGGGAGATTGTAAGTGCTATGATTTCATATCCCTTTAGTTGTCAAATTTTGTTGTATCAAAACCTGTATCTATGTATTGTATGTCTTGTGTTTTATGTTTGAAGTCTAGTCATTGCAATCAAGACATATCAAGACATCGCATTTCAAGACAAGATCTTAAAAGAAGAAAGTTTTCAAGTCTTGGATGAAGAAATCAAGAATAGAAGTTTTCAAGGTTGCATGTTCAAGATTTGATCAAGTTCAAGTTTACTAGAAGACTTTGTCAAGTCAAGATCAAGCTCATGAAGGCCTACTACAAGTTTTGTATATTCACAAGATTCTCTTAAGGGTCATCTGAGAGAACAAACTTTCAATGTCCATCTCACTTTTAAGGTTTGTTTGACCTTAGATTGACCTTAGGATGGGCTTTATTGTAGGTCATTCCGGATACATAACTCATATATTTTAATATGCTTGTTTGGAGTGTTCTAAGACCAGTCCTAGGGACTTCAAGACCAGTCCTAGCTTTGCTACGACCAGTCTTAAGTTTTTCAGGACCAGTCCTAGGTAGTTGAAGATTTTTGAATATTTCTAGCTGTCATACGACCAGTCCTGGACATCCTACGACCAGTCCTGCAAGTTCTACGACTCATACTTCGACCGGTCGTAGCCCTACGACTCAAACTCCAGCAACCATTTTTGGGGTCCTACGACCGGTCGTAGGTGTCCCACGACCAGTCGTAGATGGCCCACGACCAGTCGTAGACCACCCAGGACCGGTCGGGGAACTGAAAATATTATCCCGCGAAAATCTTTCAAAAATCTTTGGAGATATGACCAGTCCTAGGATCCTAAGACCAGTCGTAGACGGGATTTTTTAGGCTATAAATAGTGCACGAACTTCAGATTTTTAGTACTTCAAATCAATTCTATTCAAACATTCTTTAGGCTATTCTCTGAGATAAGTTTGTGTTTATTTTAAGCTGCTTTGTGTTTATTTAATATTCATTTTGCTAGCTTATTCTTATTTGATTTTGATCTACATTCCAATCTTATTAGAAAAGGGGAATTTTTGATATTCCTTCTTCTTGGATTCAAAATCAAATAGATCTAGCCCGTTTGATCTAAAATCAATTAGACTTAGAACCATTCTTAAAGTGAGTATTGGACTTTGAACGTCAAATCGAACTTCTACTCCTATTGGTTCTACCGGGCTTCTTCAAAAGGTGATTCAGGTATTTTACATGTTTTGTAATTTACTTTCTCTGATTTTTGTTTGAGATTCGCTAGAAAAATCTCATTGTATTGGTTATCTGAGAAGAGCCAGAAAACTCAGATTGTAGGGTTTTTGGATTGTGTAAGCCCGAGATCAAAGATACAATTGTGAAGGTTTTAGGTGAACCTGTGAAACCTATTTTGATAGTGCATGCTAATATCCCCTGTGTGAGGATATTAGGAGTGGAGTAGTAATCTATGTGGCTGTTGAATAACAGTTGGTGTACACACAGGCAAACCACTATATATCGTTGTGTTGTGGATGTGCTTTATTCTTTCATTCCTTTATTCATTCAGTTTAATGGTTTGTGTTTGTGGATGAATGTTGTAATCACTTCAAGAAAGTGTGGATGAATGTTGTAATAACTTAGGATTTATTTTTCACAAGTTATTTTGATTTCATTGCTTATTATTCCTCTTTGGTTTGTGATATAAAGGACGTTCTAGAAATAAGGTTGTCCTACCTTAAACCTCTGGTTTTTGGTGTAAGGTTGTCCTTAGAACTGATATAGTGTCAATCTCTTTATTTTAGGCTATTGTGATTTTTTTATATTCAGGATTGTGCTTTAAATCTTTTATTATTCTGCTGTTATTAGTTTTATTTGGCATTGCCCTATTCACCCCCCCCCCCTCTAGGGCATATAGCTAAGCCCTTTCAGAGACTCCCTGATAGGTGGAGATTTTCTCACATGAGCGCACGATATGCACAGGATTGATGCATGATTGAATTGTATGACTCATGCATCTTGTATTGTGTGTTGTGATTACTATATGCCCTAGCGACATTAGGGTCGTAGCCTCCACAGACATATCGTGGATGGCCAGATGGGATACCAAAAATCTATTCTACATGGGGTGCTATAGATATCCTTGGGTGAAAGTCCCAGAACCCTCTTGGTTCCAGAGGTTGCTCCAACGTCTAGACTGAGTGAGTAGATGAGCGCCGAGTGCCGATTATCAGATGGCTGCACTCTCCACTGTGTCGTGGTCGGTTGGAAGGGGGTGCGGCCTTACCTTCCTGAGAGGAGGGGGCAATGCTAGGCTGAGTCTGACCAACTCGAGGAATGGGTCCGCTATTGACGAGTCGGGCCAGATATTGGCAGGCGGATAGTGAGGTCTCTTCCATTCACCTTGTTGCGCGCGATAGGGCGGCAATCTGGTTTGGAGTGTAATAGACCTTGATGATTTCCTAGAGAGGAACCATACTGATATGTGGACTTATCGAGTAGGAGTTGCATGCCCATTCATTCATTCGTTCACTATCCACTCGGGCTGGTGGTGCACAACTAATTGTTGTGTACCTTCGTTATGGCAAGGATTTCGGTTGGGCACGCGACCAACCTGAGATCAGGAGTTTACCACGTTGAGTCTGACTATCCAAATTTAGGTATGGGACTGGTTTTGATAGAAGTACATTGTAGCGGACCCCATAGCCTGCGATATTACATACTATCATCCCGACTTCACACTCCAAGCATGGTCATTTCATTCGCATCGCATATTGCATTACATCCGCAGGCATATGACATTTTGGGTTGCTATGTTTCTGCACTTATATGGCCTAGACAGACTTAGGAGGATTCGTATATTACGTTGCACCCTCGGCATCTGATATTTAGCTCTTTATGACTCCTTATTGCATAACTATTCTATATTGCGTATTCTAATATTGATTGACTTATGGACTTGTTCATATTTCTGCTTACTCTAATAATTCATGATCTTATTAGTGTTTCTGCTTATTCAGACATTGTATGGTTATAGATTACCAGTTTTTCTGATATTGTATGATTATGGCATTGTATTGAATACCTGGCACTTACCTTGTGCACACACTTACACCACCCTCTAAGCTTTCGATAAGCTTATGCACGATAGATGCGTGCAGGTGATGTTAGACTGCAACAGTGTTAAGCTTGGAGCGTGCGGTGGTCTTCTGGAGCTTGATTCTCTATTTATGTATTTCTCATTCAGTATTGTATTCAAATGATTATATTAGTGGATATGTGTCACGCCCCAAACTCGAAAACCGGGCTCACAAAATTTTCGATCACCGAATCCGGCGCCGACAGCCTCCGTAGAACCCCATTCTAGGCTCCTAGCTCCCATTCGCCAGGTTCCGATCCTGGGATGCTACGAGGAGGATTTTAAATATCAGTTTGATTCGTAATAAGCATAACCAAAGGCATAACCCACAACAACAACCAAGAACTCCATTATATTTTCACTATGATAAAAAACTTACAAGTACAATGAGCATAAAGGGAAATACAATGGTAAAGAATAAAAACTCCAAAACGCTCTGCAACGTGCTCCTGCCTCAGCGCTGCTGTGATCCAACGTCACCTGCATGCAACGGTCGTGCATAAGCTTACAGAAAGCTTAGAGGGTGGTGAAAGTGTGCGCGCAAGGTAGTAATATGAACATGTAATGTCTGAGTAATGCAGAATATGCAGATGGATCCATAATATCATGAGCCGTACCAAGGCTTATGCGATGCAAGACATGAATGGTATCGGCCATCCCAAGACCATGCGATGTACAATGCAACTCAAGCATACAGATCCTCATCTATGTCCACACATCAATACAACTTAAATATGGGATATCACCGGGGTCTAGTACACTCTAAACCAGATTACCTCCACATCGCGCGTAATAAGGTAAGTGGAAGAGACCTCACTATCCGTCTGCCAATATCGGGCGCGACTCGTTGATAGCGGACCCATTCCTCGAGCTGGTCAAACTCAGCCTAGTATTGCCCCCTACTCTCGGGCGGGTAAGGCCGCACCCCCTTTCAACCGACCACGACACAGTGGAGAGCACAACCAACTGGTATTCTACACTCAACGCTCATCTACCCACTCGGTCTAGACGTTGGAGCAACCTCTTGGTACCATAAGGGTTTAAGGACTTTCACCCAGGGATATCTATAGTACCCCATGTAGAACAAAATTTTCGGTATCCAATCCTGCCAACCACGATGCGTCTGTGGAGGCTCCGACCCTGATGTCGCTAGGGCGTACAATAATCATGTCACACAAATGCAAAATGCATGATTCACGCTATCCATTCATGCAACAATTCCTGCGCATATCGTGCGCTTATGTAGGGCAACACTGCCTAACCAGGAGCCTATAAACAACTTGCCCGAAGGCATATGCTATGATCAGTCAATCCTCACATCAAGAATACATATGATGCGTATGATCATGAGTCACGAAACTATACTAAACGTGTTATAATAAAATGAACTATCTCACAATGCAGATGGACCTAGACGGCCTATACATAATAAGTACGGCCCAGTAATGGGCCCTAAGGAGAGTCGTAATGTGGACATCCAACCAACATTACACTCGCAATGTGGACGTCAAACCAACATTGCCCCCAAGGCACGATCTTCTTAAACATCACTACATAATCGATATTGGGATTACACATTGCAATGAACCTTAGGTTCATCCCATTGGACTTTTCATATATATATTAAATGGGCCATATCCTATGGGCCTTTTATTCATCAGATGGGCCACATAAATGGGCCACACCAATGGGTCTTATGTGCATTGCAATGGGTCAAAACCCGTGGGCCTTGGATTGCATCAAATGAGCTTAGTCTTATGAGTCTAATATGTGACCAATGGGCCACACCAATTGGGTCTCACATGTAGATCAAGTGGGCCTCAACCCATAGGCCTTCTACAAATCAGATGGGCCTGTAATCATAGGCTTTATACAATTTAAATGGGCCTAAACTCATAGGCCTTTTACAAGTCAAATGGGCCTAACCCATAGGCCCTTTTATAAATCAAATGGGTCTGGACCCAAGGCCCTTGGGATATATCAAATGGTCCAATCCCATGGGCCTTACGTCCACATCAAAGTGGGCTCCAATGAATGTCATAAATACATTAAGATGAGCCTCAAATCATGCTAAGATGGGGTCCACTTGGACTGTGGATCTGGCTCATACTTTGACTCATTCCATAAAATGATCTTCAAATTGGACGACCAGATTAGATGTAGCACCTGTATCAATGGTGGGGGCCCACATGAAGACCCACCATCATGTATGTAACATGAAGTCTACAAATGTTATATATATATATATAATATATACAATATTATATATAATATATTATAATATTATAAATAATATAATATAACGCTATATATAGTATAATATATATATATATATATATATATATATATATATACACACACACGCTGCATGCACTCACGCTGCATGCGCACACGCACACACACTCACGTTGTACGCACACACGCATGCACGCTCACACGCACGCACGCACGCACGCCCAAAGGGCTCCACAAACATCACCCAGGGCTCCACCTCCTCTGGACGGTGGAGATAAAACGCATACATCACTGTGGGTCCCATGTTGTAACACCCTGAAAATCAGGGGTCGTGCATAAACTCAACTCCCGAGTTCCAGACCGTCACTTATGCAACAAAAATGATTATGATTCAATGTTGTCTGATTTAAAGCATTTACATGAGTAAAAGTATACCAAAACTGCAATTCATACTTCAGGGCCAGTGATAAAAGCAAGCAGAAGACTAAACAATATGTATATCACTGTATGGAAAAATAAAGTAAATCTCATCTGTCTCTAAAGTATGAATACATCTCTGAGTCACATATACATATACATGAACAAAAAGGTAATGTTCCAAATAGTCCCACTGAAACCCCATCGATCCAGGTCGCCTACGGGAAGCCGTCGTGATACTGCATATATGAGAACTCGTCCTGGTCCTCGTCGATCTCTGGCTCCACCTCCTGGATCTCAGCCTCACCTGCATCTACAACAGGGTCTGGTGGGTATTGCAAACACCATCCCGTAACGTGGGAGTGAGTGATCAACTCAGTGGAATCATAGAGCAAAGATTAGCATGTTCACAATTCAATCACGCGATAATAGTAAAGCAGTAAATCAGACAATCCTAATACTGTTATTAATGCAAGATGACATGACGTGATGTATGCCGTCACCGACGATCTCCCTCATACGGCAACATCTTACGACCGCGGCATGCCACACTCCCTAGAGTGCTCCACATCTTCCAGGCACATGCAATGCTATGGTGATATGATTTCCAAGTTGTTATTAGTCCATTCAAACAGCAGGATTGGGAAACTAAGGTACTTCCCTTGTATCAATCCCAACACAGATCCTGTCTAGGGTCGTCACTCCTAGTAATCTCATACGATGTATATTTCGTAGGACACTGCAAGGGCTGCCAGGGCTATTGCTCGCACTCGTTGCACCGCTCCCCCATCACCTTATCAATACAGGCCTACTGTACTCTACTGCAACGAAAGGGTCGTCGCCTCCCGTGGACTCAGAATACGCTCGCGGTCACTACAAAGGGCTCGTCACCTGATCAGTGTAGGCCGACAGCTAGAATATAGTGTCCCATACCACCATAATCTACTCACGAGTCTAGGTGCTCACTGGTCACTACGGGGAGGTTTGTGGCCCCATCGTAGGCCGACAGCTCGACCACGGTGTCCCATACCACCATGCCCGGCTTATGAGTCTTCGTGAATCAAGGTACCATGGTTAATAGGGTTTGCAATGGTAAATTCAGTACCCTAGGTTCAAGCTGTTATGACTCATACAAGGTGAACATACATCGGCCAGTTGGGTTACTTGACGGGCTCGACAAGCGCGATCGCATCTCAAGTCGAACGACATGAAGTGCGTAAAACACTTCGCGTGGCCTAACCACTGTTGCCAACTCTAAACACGAATCACGTTCATCGACGCGTCGTTTGTGGCTATGACCAGTCAGCCACGAATTCGCTCGGTTACCGACTGCCTGGACTAAGTCTAGTCCCAAACATCTATATAATCACATTAGTAATATATGTAAAGGTATTGGAATTGAAATATAATCATATGAGCATGTTAACACATGTTATAACATTCAACTTAAGCAAATCTTCAACACATACTTTCCATGCATGTAATGGAATCATGCATTTGGTCAGCATGTAGGAAATCATTTAGGTCAGCATATTAACTGAGAAATCAATCTCAAACTACCACATAACATCATTTAATTCAATACATACTAATACAAGCATTTATACAAACACATACACTACACACTTAAGTCTACATATAGTATGTCGACCCAAAGTGCACAACTAGGCGAATCTCTTCGCCAAACTAATTATGCAAGCATTCCTAACTCCCTAATGCGACAACAAACCATGTCAATCACGTCAGCAAAATATGAATGTAGACTGTACTTCCTACAAATGACTAAAATGCCCTAAATCTCATATTCTTCGTTAATTTACGAAACAGGAAACAGAGAGCATGTTGTACATGTCAAACGGCGATGCCGTCGATAATCTACTATTAAACGACATTGAAAGCGTTGTAAACCGTCAATCAAAGCGTCTAAAATCCTCACCTTATGTCTTACGAAAGCGTGATTTTGAACGGAGCGTGTATGCTTCGTCTACGGCAGTAGGAGGACCTGATTTATGAAGTACGTTAGCTAACACGCCCTAAATCTAGATAAACCCTAAATCAGCAAGTTCTAGGGTTGTTTTGTACCTGAAAGAACGGAGAAATCACCAGCCTGGTGATTGGGAAGAGTTGCTGAAGCAGCAGCAATCGGTGGCTCGGAAGCGGGAAAAATCCCTTCTACTCTTTCTCTCAAACTCTCTCTCCTTTATCCTAGGGTTTGCAATTTTCAGATGGGAGAGGAAAATGAGGGTTTCAACCCCTTTTATAAGCTTAAAAATGCCAGAAACAGGATCCGGAACGAAGTTTACTTGGTGCCTATCCATTTCGGGGCTGTTTCGGTCCAAAAGTTGCTTTCTGGTGGTCCCCTGATCGATTGCGATCGGACTTAAGCTCATGCGTACCAGATGTAGCACGTATTAAGTTTTCAGTCTGGCAGGGTTCGCAGATCGCACGTGGCGGACCAGTTTCAGTTCAGCGGTCACCGTACGTAGATCAGGGCTGAAAGTCTCATGATAATAAATAGAAATTTTTCCTGATCCGAGGGTGTAATCTGGATGAATTCTGACGGTCAGAACGCTTAATACTGACGCGTCAAGTCATGTGCCAGATTTGAATTTGAAATTCCAATTCTGTCCCTATTCGCGGTCTCTTCAGTCCGGGTTCAACGAAATAGTCTGTGATTATCGGTTTGACTTGATTTTCGAGATGATTGTCAAGTCCAGCTGGGCGGTTCTAACGGTCTAAGATAGGAGGTATCGGACCTTGACGCCGGTCTAAATCCAATACAAGAATTCAATGTGGTCCAGAGAACAAACCCGCTTAGAGTTTGATCCGAGGTTATAGAGTATTGTAGAGTTGTTTGTTCTACTCGATTTGGGTCTTGTAGAACGTATTTAAAGTGATCAGGGACTATTTCTCAGCTACTCTAGCATTGCGCTAGCTAACTTACGCTTAATTTCCATGGAATTTAATTCTACGCGATTTCGGGTCGAGTTGGTACTCGAGCCCAAGTACGGATTTTTCACGGGCGTTATAATCTACCTCCCTTAACAAATAATTTCATCCTCGAAATTTGTGCCTTTTCGTACTCCTCGAGAAGTTGTGGGTAGTTCTTTCTGATCTCGGCTTCTGTCTCCCAAGTAGCCTCCTCCTCAGAGTGATGCATCCATAGTACCTTCACAAGGGGAATCACCTTGCTACGCAGTACCTGCTCCTTCCTGTTTAGGATGCATGTCAGTCGCAGGATATAAGTAACATCCTCTCCTAACTGCACCTGCTCCCATCTGATGATATGGGAAGGATCAGCAACGTACTTCTTCAGCATAGAAACATGAAATACGTTGTGGACGCTCGCGAGAAGCGTGGGTAAAGCCAATCGGTAAGCCACCGCTCCCACACGATCAAGGATCTGGAATGGGCCAATGAATCGCGGTGCCAGCTTCCCCTTCTTCCCGAACCGAAGGACTCCCTTTATAGGGGAAACTCGCAAAAACACATGATCCCCAACTGTGAACTCTAGTGGCCTCCGTCTCGTATCGGCGTAGCTCTTCTGTCTGCTCTGCGCTGTAAGAAGCCGACGTCGAATAGTATCAATCTTCTTTGACGTCGCCTGCACCAACTCTGGGCCAATCAAGCTACGCTCACCGACCTCTAACCAGCAATGCGGTGCGCGACAAGGTCGCCCATACAGCGCCTCATAAGGTTCCATGCCGATACTCGCCTAGAAGCTATTGTTGTACTCAAACACTGCATATGCAAGACAGTCATCCCAACTGTCCTTGAAGTCCAATGCGCAAGCTCGCAACATGTCCTCCAGGATCTGGTTCACTCGCTCTGTCTGTCCGTCCGTCTGTGGGTGGAAGGCAGTACTGAACTTCAACTTCACACCCATAGCTTCCTGAATGTGAGTCCAGAAAATAGAAGTGAACCACGTGTCTCTGTCTGACACGATCTCCAACGGAACTCCATGCAGATGCACGATCTCTCTGATGTACAATCTAGCCAGCTCGTCTGCAGAGTTCGTAACTCTGATCGGTAGGAAGTGCGCCGACTTCGTCAATCGGTCGACGATCACCCAAATGGAATCATGTCCCTTCCTCGTCTTCGGCAACCCAGAAATGAAGTCCATGGAAATGAAATCCCACTTCCACTCTGCAATCGGCATCGGCTGTAAAAGTCCAGGTGGTCGGCGATGCTCTGCCTTCACCTGCTGACAAGTGAGACAACGGGACACGAACTCAGCTATGTGGGTCTTCATACCTTCCCACCAATATGTCCTCTTCACATCACGATACATCTTTGTACTGCTTGGATGCATCGCGAGTCTAGTAGAATGCGCAGCCTCGAGAATCTCTCGTCTCAAGTCAGGGACATCTGGGACGCATAGGCGGCCACGGTAACGTAGGCCCCCATCCATACCCACTCGCCAGTCGGCGTCAGCATCATCACTGGCCTGCTCTCGAAGCTCAGTAAGATGTGCATCGTCCCTCTGCGCCTCGATGACTCGGTCATCGTTCTGAGATCGCACCTGTACATGTGCGATGAACTCAAACGGCTCCTCTACGGTGAGTTTCTGCTCAAAGTCTCACAAAAACTCAACCATATCCCACTTGGCAACCATCAGCGGAGCCGCAAACTCTATCGCCTTCTTGCAGCTCAACGCATCAGCCACAAGGTTCGCCTTCTCAGGATGGTAAGAGACTTCAAACTTGAAGTCCTTCAACGTCTCCATCCATCGTCGCTGTCTCATATTCAAGTCTCGCTGCGTGAATATGTACTTGAGGCTCTTGTGGTCGCAAAAGAGCTCGAACTCCTCTCCGTAGAGGTAATGTCTCCAGAGTCTTAGTGCGAATATAACGGCTGCTAACTCTAGGTCGTGTGTAGGGTAATTCTCCTCGTGCTTCCTTAATTGTCTCGAGGCATACGAAATTACCCTGTCCCTCTGCATAAGGACACAACCCAAACCAACACTAGACGCGTCAGTACATATAGTGTATCTAACCCCTTGCTCTGGCAATACTAGCACAAGGGCGGACGTAAGTCTGTCCTTCAGCTCCTGAAAAGCTAACTCCGCCTTGTCATTCCAGGCGAACTTCACGTCCTTTCGTGTCAACTGAGATAAGGGTCTCGCGATCTTCGAGAAGTCCTGTATGAAGCGCCGATAGTAGCCAGTGAGACCCAAGAAGCTCCTCACCTCAGTGATAGAACCAGGCTGCTCCCAGTCCTGCACCGCTGCTACCTTAGACAGGTCAACTGCCATGCCATCCTTGGACACCACGTGTCCCAAAAACTTCACCTCCTGCTTCCAGAAGTCGCACTTCTTGTACTGTGCGAACAACTGATGCTGTCTGAGCGTATCTAGGACTAAACGCAAGTGCTCCTCGTGCTCCTCTCGACTCCTAGAGTACACCAAAATGTCGTCAATGAATACAACGACGAATCGATAGAGGAAAGGCCGAAATACCCGGTTCATCAGATCCATGAACACGGCCGGTGCGTTCGTAAGACCAAACGACATCACGAGGAACTCGTAGTGGCCAAAACTAGTCCTGAATGCTGTCTTCTGCACGTCCTCATCCCTGACGCGCAGCTGATGATAACCTGACTGAAGATCAATCTTCGAGAAGTACTGCGCTCCCCTCAACTGATCAAACAAGTCATCGATCCTGGGCAAAGGGTACTTGTTCTTCACCGTGAGCTGGTTCAGCCTGCGATAATCAATACACAATCGCATCGAACCATCCTTCTTCCTCACGAACAAGACCGGTGCTCCCCAAGGAGACATGCTCGGCCGTATAAGGCCAAGCTCTAGCAGACCATCAATCTGCGTCCTCAACTCTTCCATCTCACATGGTGCCATGCGATACGTCATCAATGAGACGGGTGTAGAACCAGGAACCAGATTGATAGTGAAATCAATCTCACGTCGGGGCGGCAAACCAGGGATCTTCCTGAACAGATCCCCGAACTCGGAAACGACTGGCACATGCTCGAGCATCTGGGCACCAGCGTCGCGCAATAAAGTGGCGTAGCTATGTATGCGGAAAGGAAGATTTACCCGCACTGAAAACGTGAAAGGCGTGCCCTCAGGCTCGTACACCGTCACCATACGAGCCTCGCAGTCAATCTCGGCTCTCGCTGCAGTCAACCAGTCCATGCCAAGGATGACGTCGAGATAAACGAGCGAGGGATCGACGACAAGATCAAGAGTCATCGTCCTGCCTCCCAGATCAACTAAACAACCCTCACACATCTGGGTGACATCCGAATAATCCCCATGAGCTGCAAAGACTCGCACGCTATCCATAGTGATAGTCTGTAACCCAAGACGCCTGACTACGGCACGCGATATCAAAGAAATCGTGGAACCAGTGTCCACCATGACAAGAACGGGAGTACCTCCAATATGGGCCGTGACCTCGAAGGCTGAATGCTGAAAATTCGGCGTCGCAACTGCCTCAGCTGTCAATGCATGAACCCGAGCCTGCTGTGGCCGGTTCGGCCGCTGTGTCAAGGGCCATGGAGGCTGTCTAATCTGCGATATCGGAGGTCTGAAAGAAGGATGCGCAGGAGCTGACCGTATAGGCGGTGCTGATATCACCTGTGGAAGTACACGGTCAATCTTCTGCGGCGGCGAGAACCCACTGTCCCGCATCCTCGAAAAGCAGCTCTGCGCCAAGTGGCCTGACCTCCCACAGTATGTGCACGTCAAATCGGGGCACCGAAACAGTGGTACAGGCACCGTATTCCTAGTAGGAGGATCAATGCGAGGCCTCTTGCCCGCAAAGGGCCTGTCTGGTAAGTCTGGTCGTGGCCTAGAAGCAACCGGGCCACGAGATCGCGCAAGTCGATCCACATCCTGCTCTGCCCGCATGGACATGTGAATCAACTCAGCATATGAAGGAATGGTCACACAGCACATCTTCGACCGAATGTCCGGTCGCAAACCCTCCAGAAAGCGCCGTATGCGCATCTGCTCATCAGCCAAAATCGTCGGGACGTACCTGCCCAACTCCGTGAACCGATGCTCATACTCTGTAACTGTCATCACTGCCTGTCTGAGGTGGAGAAACTCATTCTCCCTATCGTGCCTGTAGGTCTGGGGATAATACTTCTCATAGAAGCGGAACTCAAATGCTGCCCACGTCCATACAAAGTCTGCAGCAACGGTCCGCAGTACGCTATCCCACCACATGCTGGCCTCTCTCTCAAACAGGAAGGTAGCCAGCTCTACCTGCTCGGCCTCGGTGCAATGCAACATCCGCAAAATCTTCGACACCCGGTCGAGCCAGTACTCAGCCTCCTCGGGTCTGTGAGAACCCGTGAAAGTAGGAGGCCGCAAGCGCTGAAATCTCTCCAATAGGCCCCGTGTATCAGCAGGATTCCCCACAGGGAAAGCAGGCGGCGCAGGATGAGCCATGCCCTCATCCTGGGCGTATGTATAGGCATCCTCAGCTGGATGCACAGGTGGTGCAGGTGGAGTAGATGTAGCCGCACCCCCACCCTGGGCTAATGTCCCCACGATGGTAGTTAGAAGCTGCTGCTGCTGCTGCAGCATCATAGCCATCATCTACTCGAATCTGTCGGGAGGTGGAGCAGGCTGTGGCGGATGCTGTGTGGAGGTAGATGCGCGATATGGCTCTCTGACTGATGGCATAAATGGCGGTGGTCCATCTGTAGGACCAGCGGCAGGCTGAGACGATCGAACTGCCTCAGGAATCGGGCCCAAAGCAGGGTCCGTATGGGTGCCAGACTGAGAGGGAGTCTGATCCATATGCTCGGTCAGTGCAAGACGAGTCGTGCTCCGCGTAGTCTTAGGCGGCATTCCCTATATTCAAAATAGGGCGCAACCTTGTCAGTCTCAATTGCACAAATACACCACAATCATTCACACAAGGAGTTAAAGGCATTCCATGCATTTCAATTAATCAAAATTTTCACAATACAAGGGATATATCCTTACAAACATCATGACGAGAAATACATGGGAATTAAGACAGTTAAGCAACAGTAACATGAGTAAAGCACCAGCCCTAACAGGCTTACAAACATAAAGCAGGAAATGACTAACTACTGATAATAACATCAAAGATCGCATCGCTAGTCGGAGTCTGGTGACGGAGGAGGAGCACCCTTATCTTGTAAGCAACACAGGATCGCCTTCAAGGTGCGAGTCACCTTTCCAAATTTCTTCTTTGTAACGGCCTTGGCATCCGTGACTTCTGCGCGAAGTTCTTGGACTTCCCTTCGTAAAGTGGTCTGACTCTCCTCCATCCGAGCAATGCGATCGTCGATAGTAGCCTGCGCAGAAGGAGGAGGGCTCTCATCTGTATCCTGAGCCTCCTCTTCTGCCTCTTCCTGAGCTTCTTCCTGAACCTCTGCTCTAAGTTCTTCTTCGCTTTGATCTTCCTCATCATCAAAGTCATCCTCACTATCCCTTTCAAGTTGATTTTCACGGTATTGTGACCTAATCTTCATCTTGACCATTGTCGACTCATCGATGGTATGAATCGATATCGGCAGTTCCGGCCCAAGTCTATAGGCAAACTCAAGCGCAATCTTGCAAATCAGTAGGCCAAAGGGAAGAGATTCGGATGTTCTTCTTGACCTGGCTATGAGGACTATCTGCCGTAAGATGAAAGTGGCCATACATACGTTCTCTCCCTGGGCCACCAGATATAAGAAATTGACCATAAGACGTGTGCATTCAATGCGGTTCGTCGACCTGGGATAAACATTGAACGTGCAGATATGGTGCAGCAGGCGCAAATTCTCAGACATATACGTCACCTTGAGGCTATTATTAGGCTGCCATGGAACCAACTTACCGCACAGAAACCTGGTGCGGCGATCTCGTTCACGTCTAGTCCTCAGATTCTTCTCACTAGGATGCACATCACCTAGAGGCACGTTGAGAAGTCGCGCAATCAACCGAACATCGATCGTAGCCATCCGATCTCTACCAAAAGGGATTTTGAACTGCAAAGGCTCTAAGGTAGGATTCTGGATACTAGCGTAGAAGGCACGAACGGTGCTCACATTAGCACGAGCGCGAGCTTCAAAGATCGGACCCCAATGCGCAGCTTCAATGCGTTCAAACAACAGATATTCGCCGAATAGTCGTCCATCTACGTCCGCCTCAAATAACACTTTGCGATCAGTGTATTGGCCATGAGGCATCTCTGATAAAATTGCTTGCCCAAGGTGTGCATGGGGATCCAAATCCCGCTTTGTACGACACTCCAGGACTGCAGCTGGACCTGTGGCGGCGCTTGAACTTGCGGCACCACCCCGCGGTCTTCTCGATTGAGTAGGATGGCTTGGCCCAGCCTCGTCTGTTGCGGTTTTCCTCTTACCCATCAAAGATATGATGGATGAGAGTGACAGAAGGCCTAAAATGGCTTCCACGAAAGCCATGAAAAATGGTGAAAATGCGGAGAAGTGGCTGCCCAATCTGGAAAAAGGAGATCTAGGCGTCGTAGAGGGATGCTTCAAGCTTCCCAAGGCTATAATTTCAAGGAGAAATGCAAACAAAAAAGTAGAATGGAGCACCTCACGATTTCAGCTCTATTTGGGGATTTTTGGAGCTCCAAATGGTGAAATCTTCAAGATGAAGGGCTGCTAACTCCCAATAAGCGATGGATGACGGTCGGTTTTGGCCAAGGAGGGACCTAGGAGTGATTTGGGACGCCGGAGTTTGGAAATGGCTACTGGAAAACAAGAATAGGGCTTAGGGGAGGGCTGTTTGTGAAGGAGGGGGATGTTTTAGGGGTTTTCGTGGGACGGGAGGTATGTGGGGAGGGTGTGCTAGGCAATTTAGGGCGTGCGCCTGAAAATTACTGCCAACGGGCCCCACCGATCGGCGATGCATCGCCGGACCGGCGATGGCATCGCCGGCCAACCTCCAAGTTGGCTGGTGGGACCACATGGGTCTGGTCCCCCATGGTCCAGGGACTCCAAAAATATGTGGCCCACCCCCTGGTTCATTGTATTTTGATCTGTATGAGCCCAAATATGTGTTCGGGGCTTTCCGGGACCACTCCGCAATCCCGAATACCAAACCCTATTATGCAGCATATGAATTTATGGTAGAAGGAGCTATTACATCTATCTAGATCCTTAGTTACTAAAGAAAGTGAAGTTAGAATGGCCTTATGGCCATTTTTCATGAAATTTTACTATTCTCTATACAATTTTGTGAAAGTACTAATTTGTGTTATTTTCACATTAGGTTTGATGCCTAACGTGAAATGGATAAGAAAGAAATGAAGATCGGAGTGTTTAGAGGAGGAATTTTGAAGATTTTTGGTGAAACGGGGTTTTCAAGCCCTGACGATTGATTACAGGAGTCGTGGTCATCCCACGGCCCAAGGATTCACTTTTGTAGGTTTAAAATCACCCATAGGACGTCTCAACCTGATTTCCTATGGCTTAGAAGCTATTCGGGTTACTTTACGCGACCCGAGATGCGTTACAGACTCGATCGTGCGATCGATCCGAATAGACTTCGCCTAATGGCGAATCTGCGGTCCTAGAAATGTTTCTAGACCCTTCTCGCACCCACGTAAGTCAAAGGAAGCGACAGCATACGTCGCGAGACCATAACCCAGGTCCAGTATACTCTCATTCATGCTCTGATTCCAACTTGTAACACCCTGAAAATCGGGGGTCGTGCATAAACTCAACTCCCGAGTTCCAGACCGTCACTTATGCAACAAAAATGATTATGATTCAATGTTTTCTGATTTAAAGCATTCACATGAGTAAAAGTATACCAAAACTGCAATTCATACTTCAGGTCCAGTGATAAAAGCAAGCGGAAGACTAAACAATATGTATATCACTGTATGGAAAAATAAAGTAAATCTCATCTGTCTCTAAAGTATGAATACATCTCTGAGTCTCATATACATATACATGAACAAAAAGGTAATGTTCCAAATAGTCCCACTGAAACCCCATCGATCCAGGTCGCCTACGGGAAGCCGTCGTGATACTGCATATACGAGAACTCGTCCTGGTCCTCGTCGATCTCTGGCTCCACCTCCTGGATCTCAGCCTCACCTGCATCTACAACAGGGTCTGGTGGGTATTGCAAACACCATCCCGTAACGTGGGAGTGAGTGATCAACTCAGTGGAATCATAGAGCAAAGATTAGCATGTTCACAATTCAATCACGCGATAATAGTAAAGCAGTAAATCAGACAATCCTAATACTGTTGTTAATGCAAGATGACATGACGTGATGTATGCCGTCACCGACGATCTCCCTCATACGGCAACATCTTACGACCGCTGCATGCCACACTCCCTAGAGTGCTCCACATCTTCCAGGCACATGCAATGCTATGGTGATATGATTTTCAAGTTGTTATTATCCATTCCAACAGCAGGATTGGGAAACTAAGGTACTTCCCTTGTATCAATCCCAACACAGATCCTGTCTAGGGTCGTCACTCCTAGTAATCTCATACGATGTATATTTCGTAGGTCACTGCAAGGGCTGCCAGGAGTGTTGCTCGCACTCGTTGCACCGCTCCCCCATCACCTTATCAATACAGGCCTACTGTACTCTACTGCAACGGAAGGGTCGTCGCCTCTCGTGGACTCAGAATACGCTCGCGGTCACTACAAAGGGCTCGTCGCCTGATTAGTGTAGGCCGACAGCTAGAATATAGTGTCCCATACCACCATAATCTGCTCACGAGTCTAGGTGCTCACTGGTCACTACGGGGAGGTTTGTGGCCCCAGCGTAGGCCGACAGCTCGACCACGGTGTCCCATACCACCATGCCCGGCTCATGAGTCTTCGTGGATCAAGGTACCATGGTTAACAGGGTTTGCAATGGTAAGTTCAGTACCCTAGGTTCAAGCAGTTATGACTCATACAAGGTGAACATACATCGGCCAGTCGGGTTACTTGACGGGCTCGACTAGCGCGATCGCATCTCAAGTCGAACGACATGAAGTGCGTAAAACACTTCGCGTGGCCTAACCACTGTTGCCAACTCTAAACACGAATCACGTTCATCGACGCGTCGTTTGTGGCTATGACCAGTCAGCCACGAATTCGCTCGGTTACCGACTGCCTGGACTAAGTCTAGTCCCAAACATCTATATAATCACATTAGTAATATATGTAAAGGTATTGGAATTGAAATATAATCATATGAGCATGTTAACACATGTTATAACATTCAACTTAAGCAAATCTTCAACACATACTTTCCATGCATGTAATGGAATCATGCATTTGGTCAACATGTAGGAAATCATTTAGGTCAGCATATTAACTGAGAAATCAATCTCAAACTACCACATAACATCATTTAATTCAATACATACTAATACAAGCATTTATACAAACACATACACTACACACTTAAGTCTACATATAGTATGTCGACCCAAAGTGCACAACTAGGCGAATCTCTTCGCCAAACTAATTATGCAAGCATTCCTAACTCCCTAATGTGACAACAAACCATGTCAATCACGTCAGCAAAATATGAATGTAGACCGTACTTCCTACAAATGACTAAAATGCCCTAAATCTCATATTCTTCGTTAATTTACGAAACAGGAAACGGAGAGCATGTTGTACATGTCAAACGGCGATGCCGTCGATAATCTACTATTAAACGACATTGAAAGCGTTGTAAACCGTCAATCAAAGCGTCTAAAATCCTCACCTTATGTCTTACGAAAGCGTGATTTTGAACGGAGCGTGTATGCTTCGTCTACGGCAGTAGGAGGACCTGATTTATGAAGTACGTTAGCTAACACGCCCTAAATCTGGATAAACCCTAAATCAGCAAGTTCTAGGGTTGTTTTGTACCTGAAAGAACGGAGAAATCACCAGCCTGGTGATTGGGAAGAGTTGCTGAAGCAGCAGCAATCGGTGGCTCGGAAGCGGGAAAAATCCCTTCTACTCTTTCTCTCAAACTCTCTCTCCTTTATCCTAGGGTTTGCAATTTTTAGATGGGAGAGGGAAATGAGGGTTTCAACCCCTTTATAAGCTTAAAAATGCCGGAAACAGGATCCAGAACGAAGTTTACTTGGTGCCTATCCATTTCGGGGCTGTTTCGGTCCAAAAGTTGCTTTCTGGTGGTCCCCTGGTCGATTGCGATCGGACTTAAGCTCATGCGTAACAGATGTAGCACGTATTAAGTTTTTAGTCTGGCAGGGTTCGCAGATCGCACGTGGCGGACCAGTTTCAGTTCAGCGGTCACCGTACGTAGATCAGGGCTGAAAGTCTCATGATAATAAATAAAAAATTTTCCTGATCCGAGGGTGTAATCTGGATGAATTCTGACGGTCTGAACGCTTATTACTGACGTGTCAAGTCGTGTGCCAGATTTGAATTTGAAATTCCAATTCTGTCCCTATTCGCGGTCTCTTCAGTCCAGGTTCAACGAAATAGTCTGTGATTATCGGTTTGACTTGATTTTCGAGATGATTGTCAAGTCCAGCTGGGCGGTTCTAACGGTCTAAGATAGGAGGTATCGGACCTTCGACGCGCGGTCTAAATCCAATACAAGAATTCAATGTGGTCCAGAGAACAAACCCGCTTAGAGTTTGATCCGAGGTTATAGAGTATTGTAGAGTTGTTTGTTCTACTCGATTTGGGTCTTGTAGAACGTATTTAAAGTGATCAGGGACTATTTCCCAGCTACTCTAGCGTTGCGCTAGCTAACTTACGCTTAATTTCCATGGAATTTAATTGTACGCGATTTCGGGTTGAGTTGGTACTCGAGCACAAGTACGGATTTTTCACGGGCGTTACACATGTGGCGCCCACTGTAATGTTTCTAAGCCTTCCAGACCGTTCGTAAGGTCACTCAGACCTGGATGAAGGGAAAACACAAATTTCATCATGATCCAAAACTGTTGTGGCCCACGGGAGGTTTTCAATGGCAGAGGTTCCATTCCACTGTTTTCTGCACCGTGGGCCACCTGAGTATTGGATAGGGCTGAAACTTGGAGGGGGCCCACTACTCTGGGTGGCCCACCTCGTGGATGGTGTGAATACAAAACTTACATCATAGTGGGGCCCACGGCAACAGCCGTGGGATGTGCTCGACCCCCCGCCCGCCGTAGTGCAGTAGGCGCTGCCTACACCGCTGACACAGCAGCGTTGGCTGCTGTGTTAGTGTTTTTTTTTTTTTTAAATCAGAATTTTCAAGGATTTCCCTATGTGGGGCCGACATTAAGGAAATCCGCCCCGTCCATTACATTCAGCGGCCCGCAACAGTCGAAATGAGTCCGAAGTTTGAATTTTTTTGGGATTAGAAAATGAAATAAAAATAGAAACGGATCCTTGAATGGTAATGATACGTTCTTCGATGCTATGGCCCACCAGGTCTTCCAATCAGGCCAAAACTTCTACCCAACAGCTAAAACACCGTAGGTAAGAGGATGGACGGCTTGGATTGTTTAAATACATCACGGTGGGGCCTAAGCAAGTGGGCCACCCAAATGCCATACTTTTCTTCATTCCCTTTCTTCTTTCTTTTAAAACGTCCAGCGTCCCAGACACTGGACGATTTTATTTATTATTATTTTTTTTTTTTTTTGAGAGTGGGGGCCCTGATGAAGTGGGCCACCACTGATGGGTGACATGGGTACAACGTCTAAGGTGGGCCCCACTTAAATAAAAATAAATATCTCAAGGTGGGATCCATTCAAGTGGGCCACACAATCCTATTGCATAAAAATAAAATAAAATAAAATAAAATAAAATAAAAGAAATAAAAGAGAGAGAGAGAGAGAGAGACATGGAGAGTGGGACACGCCTTATGATGGAGGGCTCCGCCACTATGAGCCCTCCCTTGAATGAAATCATACAATAAATGGATCCCTTTGAGCATGGGATCATCAAAAATGTAAATCAACGGTGGAGATCCATTCTCCACCGATATGGATGGTCTAGATGACCTTTCAAAATGAAATAAACATCATGATGGGGTCCATGGAGAATGGCTCCATCATGTAATGATCATGATGATCCAAGTGGTCCATCGGCCACATATTAGGGTCCCAAGTGAGATCCAGACCATGGATCGGTGGGCCTCACTTGGCCCATCATAAAAATGAGAAAAACTAGTATGATCTAGCACCCCACTGTCCGATATTCTTGCTCCTAGGGGTTCCTTGGCACCTTAGCTTCAACTTCAATGGATGAGATGAAGAATGGAGGGTTGAGATGAGAGATCTTGGGATGAAGAGGTGGGCCACACTTGGTGTTTAGGAGAGTTTGGAAAACTCCATACGTATGGGGCTTGAAATTTTTTTTTCTTGGAGATTGAGATGAGAAAATGAGAAAGAGAGAGAGTGATGTAGAGAGAGATGGATGGATGGATGAATGATGGTTGTGTAAGAAAGTATTGACTTTTGAGGCTTTTGTGTAAGAGAGGTATGGGAGGTGTAAGAAAAGCTTGACTTTTGTGGCTTTTTGTGTAAGAGAGGTATAGTTTTGGGAGACTTTTGTGGTTGCTTGGGAAAAGGGAATAAAGTGATGTGTACTTGACATGTGATGGCTTGATGGATAGATTGATTGATGGGATTGATGTGATTGATGTGACACATCGTAGAGATTCACTTAGGTTTCGCAACGCGCGGCGTTTTCTCGCACCGATCGTTGGCCCACATCTCTTGACCAGGGTATCGCCTCGGCGCGCGAGTCGCGGTATCGGAACCGTAATGACGGCGCGGTCGCTATGGTATTGGTCTCGGGTTGAGTCGACTCGAGTTGTCGGTATATGAATCAGGGTCGTGCGTCGATATCGGTTGAGGGTCGAAGGTCGCCGGAATTCGACCGGTAAGACCGCGGAAGTCTACGGAAAGGTACGGACCAAGATACGGGTCTTACAATATGTGATGATGATGTTGCCGTTGTGAATTGGGTAATCTTGTGGTTATGCTTATTACTGGTTAAATGTACATTTCAAAAAAAAAAAATCCTCCTTGTAGGATCCCAGGATCAGAATCTGGCATATGAATGCTAGGAGCCGAGAATGGGGAACTACGGAGGCTGTCGGCACCGGATTCAGGGATCGGGATTCCTATGAATCCAAAATTCTGAGTTTGGGGCATGACACAAATGCACAGCGTTGATGTTCTACACACATCACGGGGGAGCCCACGGCTGGGACCCACTGTCCCTGCTTCTACCGCCCACGCATCAGCGCAGGACGCTACTGCAACGTCCTCTGGATGAGCAGCAGCACCTGCTACATGTTTTCATTTTGTTTTTTTGTTTTTTTGACATTTTTCATAGGTGGGGCCCGCATCAGGAGAATCTAACCTAACCATTGCATTCTAAAACTTAAGACGGACCAAACAAGCCCAATATTTGGTATGTTTTGGCATGTAGAAACATCAAGGTGGGTCCTAACAGATTTGAATGGTAGGAATCATTATTTTCTATGTTATGGCCCGCCAGAAAGTCAAATTAGCTTCATTTTTCGGGTCAACACCTAAAATGGACTGAGAAATAGGATGGATGGCATGGATTACATTCATACATCAAGGTGGGGCCTACATGAGTGGTCCACCCAAGGCTTGTTGAATCAAGCTGGTTAGTGCACTCCACCGTCAGTTCACACTACACTGTTCGCCACACCTCACAGCTAGCCACGTCCAGCGTCCCTGGACATTGGATACAACTCAGGCATCATGGTGGGTCCCACATGGACATGGCCCACCATGTATGCATATATATATATATATATATATATATATATATATATATATATTATAATATTAACATAATATAAATATATTATATTATATATCATTAAGTCCAGTGTGTGGGACTTCCCACCGTCCCTAGAGTGAATGGTATCGATCTCCCTGAAATGTGGTGGGTCACACCATTAGATGGATAAAGTAGATTTAACATATCGGTGGGGCCCACTTCATTCTAAGAGGGAGATAGAGAGAGAGAGAGAGAGACAGAGAGAGAGAGAGAGAGAGAGAGAGAGAGAGAGAAATACATGTGAAGGGGAGGGACCCTGCCACTATTGAGCCCTCCCAAATACAATGCATGCATCAAGTGGGTCCCACAATAAGTGGGCCCTTAAAAATCAAAATTAACGATGGATCACCCATCTATTGCACTCCACCTTGATCCCTTGGAATCCTATGCTCCTTGCCTTCACCTTTGATGGAGGTTGATGGTGATTGGAAGGTTGGGATGGGAGATGAGAAGCTGGGCCACAATTAGTATTTAGGAGAGAGCTTAGACGTTGGAATTTTATTGCTTGGGAAATGAGTTTTGAGAAATGAGAGAAAGAGAGAAATAATGGATTAAAGGGATGGATGAAGTGGTTATTGTAAGGGAAAGATATGGAGAGGTATGGGTGTGTTTGAAATTTTGAAAAAGAGGGATGGGTAGGGGAGAGAGAGAGTTGACTTAGGAAAAAAGGAGGGATGGGTGTAGGTACTTATGGTATGGAGTGTACTTGACTTGATTAATTGATTGATTGATGGGACATGTTATAGAGATTCCCTCAAAATTTGTAACGTGTGGCATTTCTTCCAAATGAATGCGGGCCCACATCTCCCGGCCTGGGTATCGGTTCGATGCGCGAGTCACGGCATTGGAACCGCAGTGATGGCGCGGTCGCTAAGATAAATGGTTCGGGTTAAGCCAACTCCGGTATGCAAGAATTGGCTTAGGATCCCACGCAAATATCGGATACAGGTCGAGGGTTGCCAGAATTTGATCGGGAGGACCGCGGAAGACTACAGAATGGTACAAACTATGATACGGTTCTTACATAATAGGTAACACCTCAAGGAGGTAACATGTTTGGATTTGTTTGTAGTCAATCCATGCTTTGAAGCCCATAAGTAGATTGTATTAGTAATATTTCTACATTTTTACAAGTTCTCTTTTTGTTATGACGCAACCAAATCTAATTTGGAGCTTTTTACCATCCAATCTTTGACCATATTTTAGCTTGACAATTGATGTTTACATTCTCTTTTCCTAATCATCTTTTGTAGGACAATGACCAATAGATTGGGAGCTCCATTCTATAGTGTTTTTGGAGCATTTTCCATTTATGCGGAGCTTATCAAATTAAAGCTCGCATCGCTGAATTACCAGCCCCACTTGTAACAAGTATGAGGATACTTCAACCCAATGCACTAGGAACTTATTACTTCCTCTTGTTTTTTCCATGCTTAGCTTTAGGGTTCGTTTGGATGCCTTTTATTGGTTATAAAGGGTTTATAGGTAACTCACAGGTGATTATAAAGGGTTTTATTCATTTTCTTATGAATGCCTCAAAATCTGATCATTTGTTCTTTTCATATCAATGTGGTAATGTTAATAATTAGATGTTGAAGTTCTGATTCTTCATTTTTTGGTATTTCATATTTTGATCTATTAATTTTCAGTTCTTTTGGTAATACAGTTATGTCTTTATTTAGCAGTTTGATGTGTATGACCTCTTAACTGCTGCAGTGAGTTGGCAATTGCTATTATTCCTAATATTGCTTAGTATGCATTTTAATGTCAAAATCTACATCAAGGACTGATTTTATACATCAATACTTATGCCTCATTTATATATTTCTAGCTTTTGTCACCTTCAAAGATAAATTTTATGCCACTGAAGCAGGCGAGTTTTTACATTCAATTCGTGAATTGATCATAAACCTTTTTTAACCAAGTCTACTATTGCATTGAGTTCATTTCCAAATAAGATTTCATCAGGCTTACAATTTGCTTATTTAATTTTACATTTGAACCTTATGCTTACATATTTTGATGCCTGGATGGTCCTTGATTTTCTCTAGCTTATTTTGTGGTTTTTGTAAGCCTGCCTCTTTAGCTATTATACTATAAATCCACCCTTGTTTGAACTTTGAGCTTTGTTTGAAGCTAGAACTGGTATAAAGTGGCTTCCGTTGTGTAATTGATACTCTATTACCATTCTACTCCTTTAGCCACTTGTTTACTTCTCGAGGTTGATGGCCTTAGCTGTGAATTGCCTTCTTGGTTTCCGAATGTACCCATGAATTTTTATTTTTTATTTTTGTGATTCTTTTGCAAGTTCTACTTCAACATCTGCAGGTGTATCCCCTGAAGGTGTAGCAAAAATTAGTTTTTTCTGGTTCTGTAGCCACTACAGCTTAGGTGTCATCTTCTGTTAGTGCTGCTTTCAGTGTCATGGATCGGTAATTGGAAGGTTATGCGGTAGCTATTACAAGCTAACATGTAGGATGTTCATGCTCGATTTAAAATTGCATTGCACATTGACAAGCAGAAAGAATAGATTTCTTTCATGGCTTCCAGAAACTTGAGGTATGTACAGAAACTTTGATATGGTGCATAAACGAGAATATATTACTTCGTCACCATGATGGGGCCTGTAACATCCCGAAAATCGGGGGGTCGAGTAAAAACCCAACTCCCGAGTTCTAAAATGTTATTTATGCAACATAGATATGTATGATTGAATGTTGTCTGTGTTAATGTATGAAACATGAGTAGGATTATGCCAGAACAGCATATCATACTCCAGAGGCAGTTAAATTAACCAGCGGAAGACTGTGATAGTATGTATAACATATATAAACTGTTGTGTGTCTCTAGAGTGAACATGTTACTAGGTTAAACATATACATATATACCTCAAAATAGAAAGAAAGCATATACATGAGTGCTCTGAAAATATAAAATGACAAGTGTCAAGGCATCTAATCAACCTCCCTATAATCCCGTCGATCAGAACACGCATAAAGGAGGGATCCTCCTCATCATCATCAAGTCCGGCTCCGCCTCGCAGGCCGCGCCATCATCTGCAATTACAAAAGGGTCTGGTGGGTGTCCAGGAACACCGTCCCGTAACGTGGGAGTGAGTAGCTAACTCAGTGGAATAATATAGCAAGGATTAGCATGTTCTCAATTCAATCATGTGATAATAGTAAAGCAGTAAATCAAACAAACCTAATACTGTTGTTAATGCAATATGACATGACATGATGGATGCCCTCACCGACGATCTCCCTCATACGGCACCATCTTACTCCCGCGGCATGCCACCCTCCCTCAAGTGCTCCACATCTTCCAGGCACATGCAATGTAATGGTGATATGATTTCCGAGTTGTTATTAGTCCATTCAAACAGCAGGATTGGAAAACTAAGGTACTTTTCTTATATCAATCCCAACACAGATCCTGTCTAGGGTCGTCACTCCTAGTAATCTTATACGATGTATATTTTGTAGGTCGCTGCAAGGGCTGTCAGGGCTGTTGCTCGCACTCGATGCACCGCTCCCCCATCACCTTATCAATACAGGCCTACTGTACTCTACCGCTACTGAAGGGTCGTCACCTCCCGTAGACTCAGAATACACTCGCGGTCACTACAAAGGGCTTCCAGGGCTGTTGCATGCACTCTTTGCTCCGCTCCCCCATCACCTTATCAATGTAGGTCGACAGTAAAAATATAATGTCCCATAGCACCATAATCTGCTCACGAGTCATAGGTGCTCACTGGTCTCTACGGGGAGGTTCGTGGCCCCAGCGTAGGCCGACAGCTCGACCACGGTGTCCCATACCACCATGCCCGGCTCATGAGTCTTCGTGGATCAAGGTACCATGGTTGACAGGGTTTACAATGGTAAGTTCAGTACCCTAGGTTTAAGCAGTTATGATTCATGCAGGGTGAACAATCAACGGCCAGTCGAGTTACTTGACGGGCTCAACTAGCACGAGCGCATCGCAAGTCGAACGACATGAAGTGCATGAAACACTTCGTGTGGCCTAACCACTGCCGCCAACTCCAAACACGACTCGTGTTCATCGACGCGTCTTTCGTGGCAAAGATAGGCCAAACACGAACTTGCTCGGTTGCCGACTGCCTGGACTAGACATAGTCCCAAACAATTATGAATCCACATCAGCAATCATAGGAGAGCATTGGAAATGAAATACAACCATGTGAGTATGTTAACACATGTTATAACATACAACTTAAGTAAATCTTCAAGCACATGCATTTCATACATACAATGAAATCATGCATATTGCTAACATGTAGGAAATCATTTACATCAGCATATTAGTTGAGAAATCAATCTCAAACTAATTCATAACACCATTTAATTCAATACATACTAATACAAACATTTATACAAACACTTACACTACACACTTAAGTCTACATATAGTATGTCGACTCAAGGTGCACATTTAGGCTAATCTCTTCGCCAAACTAATTATGAACGTATTCCTAATATCCTAATGCGACAAGAAGCCATGTCAATCACATCAAAAAATTATGGATGAAAACAGTATTTCCTACAAATGACTAAAATGCCCTAAATCTCATATTCTTCGTCGGTTTACGAAACAGGAAACAGACAGCATGTTGTACATGTCAAACGGCGTTGCCGTTGATAATCTACTATTAAATGACATTGAAAGCGTTGAAAACAGTCAATCAAAGCATCTAATATCCGCACCTTTTCTCCTAGAAGCGTATCGTTTCGAACGGAGCGTATACGCTTCGTCTACGGCGACTAGACAACCTGATTTACAAGATCTATCAGCTAACATGCTTTGAAAGCAAGGAAACCTCAAATCAACAACTTATTAGGGTATTTTCTTACCTAGAAAAGTGGAGAAATCACCGGCGAAGTGATTGAAGTGTGTTGCTTAGGCACTCGCAACAGGTAGCACAAGCGGCAAGGAATTCTCCTCCACTCTTTCTCACAAACTCTCACCTTTTCTCTCCTCCAATCTAGGGTTTTTCTCAATTTCGGATGGGAGAGAGGAATGAGGGTTTCAACCCCTTTTATAAGTACAAAAATGCCCAAAATAGGCTCGGAAACAAAGTTTACTTGATGTATATCCAAATCGGGGCTGTTTCGGTCCAAAAGACCATTTCTGGTGGTCCCCTGGCCGAACGCGATCGAACTTAAGCTCATGCATACCGGATCTAGCACACATCAAGTTTTCAGACCGGTAGAGTTCCCAGATCGCACGTGGCAGTCCATTTTCAGTTCAGCGGTCACCGCACGTAGATCAGGTCTGCAAGTCTCATGATATGAAATAGAAATTTTTCTTGATCCGAGGGTGTAATTTGGCTGAATTCTGACGGTCAGAATGCTTAATACTAACGTATCAAGTCGTGTGCCAGATTTGAATTTCAAATTCCAATTTTAACCCTATTCTCACTCTCTTCACTCCAAGCTCAATGAAATAGCCTGTGAATGTCGGTTGGACTTGATTTTTGAAATGATTGTCAAGTCCAGCTAGGCGGTTACAACGGTCTAAGATTGTAGGTATCGGACTTTCGACGCGCGGTCTAGATCAAATACAAAGTTTCAAAGAGGTCCAGAGAACAAACCGGTTTAGAGTTTGATCCGAGGTTATAGAGTATTATAGCACCATGGATTCTACTCGCTTTGGGTCTTGTAGAACGTATTTAAAGTGATCAGGGACTATTTCCCAGCTACTCTAGCGTTGCGCTAGCTAACTTATACTTAGTTTCTAAAGGGATTAATCCTAAGTGATTTCTTTGGCTATGGAATTGGGTTCTGAGCAATTTCCCAGGTGTTTTAGTTGACCCATTGCCTAAGGACGTCTAATCCCAGGTTGACCAAAATTCGGGGTGTTACAGGGCCTTTGCCCCATTTTTTGGTAGTGAGTTCAAGCTGTAGTATAGGGACACTGTATCCTTAAAAATCCAAGTAGACAATTGCTTGAGGCCGTACTTGGTTCATGACCATTTTAAGAGTTGGAGAAGCATTTCAAGACAGATTGAAGCTCTACATCTTGGACATTGGCTGGACTATTCAAGTAATAAAATTTAGCTTAGGCACCTCCTGATGAAGTTGTTCCATACTGTAACAGCCTGACCAGCACAGTATGATATTGTCCGCTCTGGGCTCACGCCCATATGATTTTGTTCTTAGGGTTTCCCCCAAAAGGCCTCATACAGTGAAGGTGTGAACTCCACATATAACCACCACAACTTAGAACAGCGCTTCCGATGTGGGACAAGGTTCCGTCTCTCACTAGATACACAGTAGTCTACCAACCACTGGTAACTCACCCAAACCCTCAGGTCCCACCCACATCAGCGCCCGCCCACATGTGACCACAGTGACAGGGCGTCACAATATCTGCCACCCAGGGCAGAGCCGTCCTCGACTCTGATACCATTTGTAATAGCGTGACCAGCACAGTATGATATTGTCCACTCTAGGGGTTTCCCCCAAAAGGACTTATACCAATTAAGGTACAATATTGTCCGCTTTGGGTCCCAATCGACTGGTAACTCACCTAGACTCGGTGCTCCCATGGTCCCGCCTACGTCATCCCAACCAACCCTCACAGATTTGTTCCTGCTCAGCAGAAGCTCAAGGCCACTCACCCACAGGAGGCCTCATACTGTGAAGGTGTGAACTCCACATATAATCACCACAACTTCGGGAAGTTCATCCAAAGTGGGACAAG
The DNA here is from genome assembly GCA_037074715.1 of Magnolia kwangsiensis. NCBI lineage: Eukaryota > Viridiplantae > Streptophyta > Magnoliopsida > Magnoliales > Magnoliaceae > Magnolia > Magnolia kwangsiensis. Next base: position 77,475,472 of record CM073577.1, on the reverse strand, counting down.
GTTCTGCCTCTCACTAGGTACATAGTAGCCTGCTAGCCAGTGGTAGCTCACCCAAACCCTTAGGTCCCGCCCACATGTGACCACAGTGACGGGACGTCACAATATCCCCCACCGAGGGCAGAGTCGTCCTCAGCTCTAATACCATTTGTAACAGCCTGACTAGCACATTATGATATTATCCGCTCTGGGCTCATACCCGCACAGTTTTGTTCTTACGGTTTTCCCTAAAAGGCCTCATACTGTGAAGGTGTGAACTCCACATATAACCACCATAACTTCGGACAGCGCTTCCAATGTGGGGACAAGTTTTCACCTCTCACTGGGTACACAGTAGGCTGCCAGCCACTGGTAGCTCGCCCAAACCCTCAGGTCCCGCCCACATCAGCGCCCCCCCACAGCCCACCCACATGTGACCACAGTGATGAGGCATCACACATATCCCTTCTCAACTCATATATAAATCCTATTTCCTGCTAAGATTGCAATGATTTTTATTTTAGTTTTCTTTTGGGAATGACAAAGAAGTGAAGATTTTGGTAACTAACATATGAAATATAAGTGGAATGTAAAAGATTTCGAATGTAGTAAACTCACAAGTGAGTGATGAGAGGGTTCATATGCACATGAAGAGTGTTGCTGACTTTTTTGCTTGTGAAACAGTCGAGATGGTAATGGCAACTGCACTGATGGAGATATAACTTGATCATCATCATTATCAACTTCATGATCTATTGATCGAAACCCCATTTTCATTTAGGTTGGATTGAAATCACCAGCATTGAGTTTACCATCCCATTATCAGGATTTGATGCTTGGATTAGTTCATGAAAACCCTCTTCATCAAAATATTTGTCGATATGCAATTGGAACATGTTCCTATATGAATTCATCTAAAACCATATCAATCCATGGGCTGATTATTGATATCTAATTGACCTGATTCTAATTTTTCTTTTCGTTTATTGCATAGTTTTGAAATTACCCATATCAATTTTTTCGACAAAATTGTGGAGATATAAGGTAAAACCCAGTTCTTGGATGATTTATCAAAAACCATTTTCATTATTTAATGCAGCTGCGTAAAATAGGTGTTGTAGACAATTTTGATCCTTTATGGACTCATTTGATTCTTTCACTATTTGGGTTTCTTGTTATGTTTGTTTCTTTATAGGTAGAAAACTACGATTGAGAGCAAATAGGTTATCAATTCAACACCCTTAGTTAGTGAAGTATCTAGGTTATCATCACTGACTAAGGGTGTTGCTTCCCTTAGTCAGCGAAGTATCGGGGTTAAATTGGTTTAAATTACATTCTTATTTTTGAACTACAGTCCAAATGGAACCTTGACTTGTAATGAACTCAAATATAGGAATTTCACATCTTGTACAATTTCCTAATACCACAAGCATGATTGCCAAGCCCATCTACATGCAAAGATGTCATGTGCACTACTCAAGATCCAAGCACACCTGACGTGTTTACCATGCCATAGATGCCCTGCTCTAAAAATCAGGCTAGTCCACTCATAATGTGGGCCAAAGCATGGTACAAATGGTTGTCACTATCAAAGAAACCTTGGTTTTTATACATGTCCCAATGACGAGTAGACTATCATGACTTGTGGACAAGGGAACCTACATAGTGGGTTCCACCTACAGATGGCTTGGACGCTCACCACACATGGCTACATATCGATGGGTCGGGGTAATGCACAGGTGGGATTAGAAAACTTCACTCCGCAGTATTCAATTAAAATTTTTTTAGGCAAATGAAACAGAGTTAAGCATCAAATACATAAATATATAACACATTAGAATTACAAAGATACAAGCTTTCAACTAGCTGTTAGTGTCAGGGACACTTCAACAATTGAAGGGCATGAAATTCCTTATCAAAATTGGCCGTGGGAAAACAGAGTAGGAAGATAAAAAGGAGTCAACTTACATAGGATGACGTGAGCAAGAAATCTTAAGTTTGGGGACTTTAAATGAAGATGAGAACAATCTTTGGGTGGAGCGTACTTCTGTTCCTCTCATCTTTAAACTTCTTTTAGATCCCTGATGAGTAAGGGTGAAGCGTACTTCCACCTAACAATGCTTCTTTTTAGGGAAATCGAGGCTGCTCAAATCCACTCAGTGACATGCAAATTTGACTTCTTTGTAGTTGTCTAATTGTTCTGGGACGTTCTGTACTATTATCGACTACATAGAAATGCCACAAAATGTTATTGATGTTAAGATGTTATAATATGATTGGTCCCACAAAATGTTATTAATAAGCTATATAGTTTTTATGCGTGCTTAATGATACTATGAATTTAATTGCTTAACTATAGGGTGCAAGCTAATGCGTATGGTCAAGTTGCAACCAATCTGGTCATGGGTAATACTCTCAAGCAAATGATTCAACAAATGATAGATATGGGCGGTGGTAGCTGGGACTAAGAGCAGTCATGTGCGCACTTCATGCAGCTTACAACAATCTAGAGCGAGCTGTGGAATATTTTTATTCTGTATGTTTAAACATTAGTTACAATTTTGAGATATATAACTTGACACTTTTGTTTGTGCTCGTTGATCTTTAGCTGATTTTGTCCTATTTCAGGGTATTCTAGCAGCAGCAGAAGTTGTTGCTCCAGTAGCTCAAGTTCCCTCAAATCAAGCATCAGCTCAAGGGGCCAATGCCACAACAAATGAAGCTGATTTAGCAGGGGTGGTACCTCTCTCTGGATTACCCAATTCGACTCCATTGAATCTGTTTCCAGTTCAAGTTCTACTCGTTGTTTGTTCTTAATGAATGCTTCATCCATTCACTTATATGATTTTTGATAGACCATGTGCACCACCTGACAGCTCTACATGTTGCTTCTTCTTTTTGGATTTCAATCTAAATTTGGTTTTTTGTGATGCAGGACATGAAAATTTAAACATGATATGCGAGATTTCAGGCTTTAGATCATACTAGTTCAAAAACAATCACACAAAACTCTACATCCCACATAAGGTCAAGCACTCAACAAGGGAAATCTATGTGGGTCCACGCCTACACATGCTAAGGCTAGATCAATTAAAATTATAGACCAAACAATACTCAAATAAGAGTAGATTCAGCCACACACGCATAGGAATACTTTCTCCAATCCAAGGGATTCATAAGTTTTAATTCGAGAAACCCTAGCGTGAGAAAAATGGGCAAAGAAATTGAAATTTAAGATAATCTAGGATTAGGGTTAGTAGAATCAGGTAAGTGAGGAGTAAAAGAGAGGAGAGAGTGAACATGAAGTCAACCCGCACGTGTGTACAACAAGCTAGGCCTAATGCACATGCATTGATGGTTGTCTGCACGTGCGTGGGGCGCACGAACCCAAAAACTCCTAGCTAGGGTCTGGTCGACAAGGGCTAGGCCACACAATCACCGAGTTTCAGCCCAATCCGAGGTCTGATCCGTACGTGGTGCTCCATTGAAGTTTCAGCCCTCCTATAGGGCCGAATTCAAGAAATCTGTTGCAGAAAAGTATTGGCTACAAATAATGATGGATTTGAAGGTGAATATAGATGTAGAGAAGGGTGAATATGGATGGTAGAAGATAGGGGAGAATCGGGATGGGCATGACTTCGTACCACGGTAGTTAGTCCTTCGAAGAAGGGAGGGTTTCGCACCCAATTGGATTTTCATAACTTGGAGAGGAGTAGAAAAATGCAGAAATTTTATTCAATATTCAATCAGGAAAATGGCTACAAGGGGTGCCTATTTATAATAAAATCCTATACCTCAAAATTCACACCATGTGTGCATCCTATTACTTAGAGATGAAGTAATCATAAATAACAACTAATCAAAATAATCTAAATCATCCATAATATTCCTAATAATAATAATAACCAAAACTCAATGTACTAACTCATTAAGAATAGTGGGCCATGATAATGAAAACCCATAGTGGGATTCACACGACGATCGAGTCTACTCTAAAAAACCAAAATGCAGTCCTCTAACTAGGAGGTCCTCCTTGGCTGTCATTATTGATCTAGATTGATGGTGGGGCCCTCCTCCTTACGTACGTTCGTGGGGGGTGCGTGTGCACATGATGTCCCCGTCAACTCTCCCCAACTGTGAAGATTTTGCGATAGGAAAAAAAAACTCTTGAACCACTTCAAGATGTCAAGATCAAGTCTCTAAAGCTCCTCCTTGGTGAGCCACGTACTGTTTGAAGTTGGGTGTGACTTCCACTTGGCCAGGAACTTTTGAAATTCGATGTCCGACGTCAATACTATCTGATAGTCCAGGACATCTTTTATCTCCTCTCTGGGCGTGGGAAGGGTAGGTATGGGAGGTAGATGCTAGGAAGATGGGTCAGGATGAGTAGGTATGAAATTTAAAGGATGAAAAAAAATGGGTCGGGAAGGGAAGGTATGGGAGATAGAGGCTAGGAAGATGGGTCAAGACGGTAAGTATGGGAGGTAGAGGTCGAGAAAATGGGTCAGGAATGGTAGGTACGTGATAAAAGTTAGGAAGATGGGTTTGAAAGTGCACCTACTAGTGCCGTGGTTTGTCAATTACAGTGTGATTTGAGTCAGTCGGACTATAGAGCCTAACAGGAAGAACAATTCAAGCGTCAGTCTCAACTGAATGTGTGGAAGCTCCCCATAGGTAAATCACAGCCTCACATCCCATGTCCCAAAACACCAGGTGATTAAAACCCTAAAAATAACTTAGAACATATCAGGGTTTTTGGATAAGTGAACTTTTTTTAACAGTAGTAAATCTCCAAGTTTGCTTGCCCTGTCGATTGTATCGATACACCTTTCGATATGATCGACCTACTCTGTCGATGTCCTCGACACTTAATCGATACTATCGATAAGAGGACTAAAAAACATCCAGCAACTGCATACCATCTAGACAGCATTATCGATATATCGATACGTCTATCGATATCATCGATATTCAAACATCGAGTCTATCGGGAGTGGCTCGATAATATCGACAAGAAGAATTTAGGCGCCCCTATTTTTCTAAAGAAAACTACCGAGAGCTTTGATATATCGATGACTATTTCGATTCAATCTGAATTCAAATATTGATCATATCGGAAGTCATTCGATCATATCGACAGTGGGCGCATATTTCCTCCAGCAAATATTTCAGGTTATTCTAAACCTTGATCGGGGGCCACTCGAGAAAATCGATATTCTTATGTCAATACTATCGAGTCCTGGACGATTGGATCGAATCTGGGCATAAACTGTCCAGTGTGCTTATAGGTAAATCTATATGATTTATCGATCTTATCGATAAGGTCTCGATATCAACGACATTCAAATTTCGATGACATCGGTTGACCCTCGATCATATCCTGTAAAACCTAAAATATTTTGGCCAGTCTCTATCATTCTTCAAGTGTCGATAGATCGCTCCAATTATCGATGAAATCAGAGTTCGAAATCCAATGACATCAACACAACTATCGATCGCTTCGATCAACTGGAAAGAGGTTTCAAAAGTGTATGACTTTTTGAGTTTATGTTATCGAGCGGACAGTCGATCCCATCGAGAGTATATGCTTGATGATATCGACCATGCTCGATGACATCGAACTCAGTCATAAATATGACCATTTTATATCCGTTGAAACCTTTTGCCTATTTAAAGAGAGACTTAGTCATATTGCTGGTAGAGAAAGAAGAGAGTGTTTTTATGTATCTTACCTTCAGATCATATATCCAAAGCCCTTTCACTCATGGGAGTTCATCTTCCAATCCACTCTCATTCATTGACATTCAATAGAGTGGATTGAGAAATGAACTTTCGCATTTAAGGATTCTTCAGCAACTATCTTAACAGAATATCTTTTAACTGGGATGCCTTGAATGAATAGATGACAGGAATCACTCTAGTTTCCTTATAGAAAAATTCTAAGAGAGTGGATTTTTGTTCTAACCACTATAAAAATTATTGTGTTTGTGATTGTTATTATTTTTCATTATGTGATATTTTTAACATGCTCTTATATCTAATTATTTAAGATCACACCTCATATACACACAGTCATATCCATCACAACTTATATGCAACTTATTTATCTTTCAAGAAGTTTGTGATTGGATCCTCCACTAGGCTTGGAAGCCAGTGGAGTTACATTTGAGTAATCCTGATAATTGTATATCTGTAACGCCTCAGAAAAATCCCTACAGAGACTCGAGTACCAACTCGATTAGAAATCACTTAGGATTAATTCCTTTAGAAATTAAGCGCAAGTTAGCTAGCGCTATACTAGATTAGCTGTGAAATTAGCACTGATTGCTTTAAATATATTCTGCAAGACCCAAAACTTGTAGAACCAATGACGCTACAACACCATGAAACCTAGGATCAAACTCTAAACCCGTTTGCTCTTAGGAACCCTTTGAAACTTCGTATTGAATTTAGACCGCGCGTCGAAAGTCCGATATCTACAATCTTAGACCGTTATGACCGCTTAGCTGGACATGACAATCATTTCAAAAATTAAGCCCAACTGATGTTCTGAGGCTATTTCATTGAGCCTGGAGCAGGGAGTGTGAGAAAGAGTGAAATTCATGAAAATTTAAATGGGATTTAAATGAATCTGGCACGTTTGGTTTGCGAGGTCAGTATAAGCATTCAGACCATCAAAATCTGACCCGAATACGCCCTCGGATCAGGAAACATTTCTCACTCAGGTCAGTGTACTTGGAATCTTCGATCAAGTCTCCGTGACCGCTGAACAGAAACTGGACTGCCACGTGCGATCTGGGAACTCTACCGGTCTAAAAACTTGATGTGAGCATGATCCGATATACATGAGATTAAGTCCGATCGCGTTAGGCCAGGGGACCTCCCGAAACGCTCTTTTGGATCGGAAAAGTCCCGATTTGGTTATAATTCAAGTATACCTTGTTCCCAAGTCTATTTAGGTTAGGTTTTAGCCTATATAAGGGCTTTAAACCCTCTCATATCTCTCCCATCCAAATTTGCTATAAACCCTAGAAAGTGAAGAGAGAGAAAGAGAGAATTTGTGAGAGAATTGTGAGAGTCTTCCTACCACTTACTACAGCTTCTACCTGTGTTCATTCACCGCATTCAAATCACTTTCCCGGTGATTTCCAACGCACTTCTAGGTAAGAAAATCCTACCCTCTTGCTGTTTTAGGGATTCCTTTGATGCGAGTAGCGGTGTAGCTTATGTAACTTGTGATATAGGTCGCCTTAACGCCATTGACGAAGCGTAGACGTTCTATTCGAATCGATACACGTCTAAGGTGAAAGGTGAGGATTTTATACTCTTTGATTGACTGATTTCAAAGCTTTCAACGTCATTTAATAGTAGATTATCGAAGAGAACGCCGTTTGACATGTAGAACATGCTGTCCATTTTCTGTTTCGACTGTGTACGGAAAATATGAGATTTAGGGTATTTTAGGTATTTGTAGGAAATACTGTTCACGTCCATATTCTCCTGAAATGATTTCCATGGCTATTTGTCATGTTATGATATTAGGAATGCAAGTATGATCTGTTTGGTTAAGCAATTCGTCCTAATGCGCACTTTGAGTCGACATACGCTATGTAGACTAAAGTGTGTAGACTAAGTGTTTGTATAAATATTTGTATTAGTATGTATTGAGTAAATGGTGTTGTGAGTTAGTTTTGAGATTAAATTCTCAATTAATATGCTGATGTTTATGATTTCTATCATGTTGGCTATATGTATTGATTTCATTATATATATGAAATGCATGTGTTGCTTGATTTGCTTACATTGTAAGTTATAACATGTGTCAACATGCTTGTATTGTTTATATTCATTTCTGTTACTCTCATATGCTTATTGATGTTGATATACAAATGCTTGGGGCTATAACTTAGTCCAGGCAATCGGTAATGGATCGAATTCGTGGTTGTCTTCCATTTTTCATGAAGGACGCGTCGATGAATACGAGTCGTGTCTTGGGCAGGCAGCAGTGGTTAGGCCATGCGAAGTGTTTTATGCACTTCATGTCGTTCATCTTGAGATGCGCTCGTACTAGTCGAGCCCATCAAGTAACCCGACTGGCCATTATATGTTCACCATGTATGAGTCATAACTGCTAGAACCTAGGGTACTGAACTTACCATTGAAAACCCTGATAACCATGGTACCTTGATTCATAAAGACTCATGAGCTAGGCATGGTGGTATGGGATATCGTGGTCGAACTGTCGGCCTACGCTGGGGCCACAAACCTCCCCGTAGTGACCAGTGAACACGTTTGACTCGTGAGCCGATTGTGGTGGTATGGGACACTACATTCGATCTGTCGGCCTACACTGATTGGTGACGAGCCCTTTGTAGCGACCTCGAGCATATTCTGAGTCTACGGGAGGCGATGACCCTTCCATAGCAACGAGAGTACATTAAGCCTGTATTGATAAGGTGATAGGGGAGTGGTGCAACGAGTGCGAGCAACAGCCCTGACAGCCCTTGCAGCGACCTATAAACATAACATCGTACGTGAATACTAGGAGTGACGACCCTAGAAAGGATCTTTGTTGGGATTGATATAAGGAAGATACCTTGGTTTCCCAATACTGCTGTATGAAAGGACTAATAACAACCCGATAATCATATCCACATCGCACTGCATGTGCCTAGAAGATGTGGAGCACTGTGGGAAGAAAGCATGTCATGGACGTAGATGGTGCCGCATGAGGAAGTATGTCGGTAAGGGTATCCATCATGTCATTTCATGCTTGCATTAACAATAGTATCTAGGAATGTTCAACTACCTGCTTTACTATTATCGTATGATTGATTTGATAACATGCTAATCTTTGCTCTATGATTCCACTGAGTTGATCACTCACTCCCACATTACGGGACGGTGTTTGCAACACCTACCAGACTCTGTCTTAGATACAGGTGTTGAGGCGATTCAGGACGTGGAGTCAGATTACTACGAGGATCAAGACAAGTTCTCGTATATGCAGTTCTCCGACGGCTTCGCATAGACGAACTGGATCAGTGGGACTTGTGCTAGTTGGACAATCACCTGACATTTATTTTTACTTTATGACATGTATTTGAGACTCAGAGATGTATTCATACTTTGGAGACAGTTTGAGATTATTTTATTTTCATACAGTGATATATATATCTTTCAGTCTTTCGCTTGCATTTTACCACTAGATCTAGAGTATGAATTGCAGTTTTGGTATAATCTTACTCATGTGAATACTATAACTCAGACAACATTGAATCATAATCATATTTTTTGCATAAGTGATGGTCTAGAACTCGGGAGTTGGGTTTCTACACAACCCCTGATTTTCAGGGTGTTACAAGTTGGTATCAGGGCATGATTTGGATTAAACCGGACCTGGGTTATGGACACGCGATATAGACTATCGCCCTTTGACTTAGGTGGGTGTGAGAAAAATCTAGAAACACTTATAGGATCGCAGTTTCGCCAATCGACGAAGTTTACCCAAATCGATCACTTTGATCGAGTTCGTGTGCATCCGTGGTCGCATGAAACGACCCCGGACCACTTCTAGATCGTGTGTGGATGGGTCTAGACCTCTCTGGACTCTATCCTAGCCGTCAAAAATTACTAAATGCAAATATGCATCAGGTAGTGTCAAAAATGACCCAAAATGGATCAAAACGGGGTCATGGGCCTATCCAGGCCAATATACAATGAACCAGGGGGGACCACACCTTTTTGGGACCCCTAGGGCAGGGGGACCCAGCCCATATGGTCGGCCTTGCCGAAAATGATTTTCACCAGTGAGGACCTCGCCAGTTCGGGGAGGCCTCGCCGTCCGGTGGGCCCCAATCGAGACGTACTTCGGGTCGACGCCCTCTGATGGGTAGGGCACCCCTCTTATATGTGGGTCGTCCCTTAAAAATGCCCCAAAGCCCTACCTCCTTCATAATCCAAGCCCCCAAGCTCTCCTTTTCCCTTATTTTTGTTGTCCTCCCTTTCAAAACCCACTTCAAGACGCCCCCAATCCCCTTTTCGGTCACAACCGACGCCAACCCATCATCCACAGCTGTTGGCACTCCCTTTTCTCTCCATTTTCATCATTTGGAGCTCTCCCAACCTCTATAGAAGGCTAAAAATTGGGTGAGCCTCCATTCCAACTTATCTTACTTTTTTCCCTTTGAAAATTCAGCCTTTAAGGGCCTGATTTACCCCTCTATAGAGCCTAGATTCGTTTCAGTCTGTTAGGGAAGCCATTTCTTCCCCTTTCCTCCATTTTTCATGGCTATTGTTGAGGATATTTTGGCCTTTTTCTCTCTTTCCACCATCCTCTCTCTCATGGAAAAGAGGAAGACTGCCACAGACGAAGCTACGCCTAGTCACCCTTCACGATCGAGGAAGCCGAGAGGTGGCGCCGCTAGCTCAAGTGTCATTGCTAGTCCAAGTGTTGGCAGAGAACTACATACGAAGTGGGATTTGGATCCCCGTACTCACATAGGGCAAGCAATGTTAGCAGACTTGGACCATGGTGCATATGTTGATCGTAAGGTTCTGTTTGAGGAGCATGTGGACGGGTGACTCTTTGGTGAGTTTCTGTTATTTGAGCGTATCGAAGCTGCCAACTGGGGTCCGCTCTTTGAAGCCCAGTCTCGTGCGAACGTAAGCACTATTCGTGCCTTCTATGCTCATATTCAGTCTCCTATATTGGAGCCATTGTAGTTCAGGATTCCCTTTGATAGAGACAGGGAAGCCACGATCGATGTTCGGTTGATAGCTCGACTTCTAAATGTGCCGCACCAGGTTCCTATGTGGTGTTTTGGTTCCGTGGCAGCGTAACAAGAGCCTCTTAGCGTCCCACATGTCGCATGATTTTTTCCTGTTGCACCACATTTGTACGTTCAATGTGTATCCTAGGTCGACCAACCGCAGTGAATGTACGCGTCTCATGGTTGATTTCTTGTATCAAGTGGGCTAGGAAGAGAATGTGTGCATGGCCACCTTTGTGTTACGACAGATCGTTCTCATAGCGAAATCGAGAAGGACATCTGAGTCACTTCCTTTTGGCCGGCTCATATGCAAGATCGCACTTGAGTTTGCTTACAGACTTGGGCCAGAGATGCCTGTGCCGATTCACTTCATTGATGAGGCTACCATGAACTAGATGAAGAGAGGGCCTCGGCAGCGTGAGGCTCAGCTAGATGATGACAGTGAGGGCGAGTATGATAGTGAGGAGGATGCAAGTGAAGAAGAAGCTGGGGCAGAAATAGAGGAAGAAAATCAGGAAGAAGAAGAAGAGGAGGCTCAAGATACTGATGAGAGTCCTCCTACTGCGACTCTGGCTGCTAGGGATGCTCACATAGCCCGACTTGAGGAGAGTTAGGTTGCTTTGCGACGGGAAGTCCAAGAACTTCGGGCTGAGGTGAAACAAGATCTTGAAGATACCAAGGCCGTCATGAAGCAGAAATTTAACAAGGTGACTCACACCTTAAAGGCCATCCTGTGTTGTCTGTAGGATAAGGGTGCCCCTCCTCCATCGCCAGACTCGGATTAGTGATTAGATTTTAGACGTTGTTGCTCGTAGTTAGTTATTTCTGCTTTCTGTGTGTAAGCCTAAGAAGGCTAGTAGTTATCTTATGTTGCAGATGTAGATTTGATTAGCTTAGTTTCCCATGTGTTTCTTGTCATGATGCATGTAAGGATATATCTCTTGTATTGTGACGAATTTTGAATTTAATGAAATGCATGAAATTTCTTCGGCTTGTTAAGTGAATCATTGTGTGGTGGTGTATTTGTGCTATTGCTGAAACTGACGAGGTTGCGCCCAATTTTGAATATAGGGAATGCCGCCTAAGGCTACGCGGAGCACGATGCGACTTACACTGGGAGAGCCTATGGATCGGGTTCCTCTCCAGAGTGATGTTCATACAGACCCTGCTGTGGGCCTGATTCCTGAGACTGCACCTGAGTCTCAGCCTTCTACGGGTCCTACAGTCGGACCACCACCGTTCACACCACCTGTCAGAGAGCAGTATCGTGAGTCTTCCTCGATGCAGTATGTGCCTCAGCATGCTCCACCTCCTGATAGGTTTGAGCAGTTGATGGTCATGATACACCAGCAGCATCAGCAGCTTTTGACTATGATAGCAGGGGCCTTAGCCCAGGGTGGCAGTGCGGCTCCACCTGCACCACTTGTGCATCCAACTGAGGATGCCGGTACTTCGGCTCAGGATGAGGAGATGGCTCATCTATACCATCTGCTTACCCTACGGGGCATACTGCTGATTCACGGGGCCTACTCAAGCGATTTCAGTGCTTGTGACCTCCTACTTTTAGGAGTTCTCACAGACCCGAGGAGGCCGAGTATTGGCTCGACCGTGTGTCGAAGATTTTGAGGATGCTGCACTGCTCAGAGTCTGAGCAGGTTGAGTTGGCCACCTTTATGTTTGAGCGAGAGGCCAGCTTGTGGTGGGATAGTGTTTTGCGTACAGTTGCTGTTGATTACGTCTGGACTTGGGCAGCATTCGAGTTCCATTTCCACGAGAAATACTATCCCCAGACTTACAGGCACGAGAGGGAGAACGAGTTTTTACGCCTCAGATAGGGAGGCATGTCAGTCATAAAGTATGAGCATCGGTTTACTGAGTTGGGCAGATACGTCCCGATGATACTTGCTGACGAGTAGATGTGCATACAACGATTTTCTAAGGACTTTCGACCGGATATTCGGTCGAAGTTGTGCTGTGTCAGCATACCTTCCTATGCAGAGTTGATACATATGTCCATGAGGGCAGAGAAGATGTTGATCGACTAACGCGATCTCGTGGCCCTGTGGTTGCTAGGCCACGACCGGATATGCAGGATAGGCCATTTGTTGGCAAGAGGCCTCGCAAAGAGCCTCCTCCTAAAGCTACAGCTCCGGTACTACCGATGCGGTGCCCTGATGTGTCGTGTACTTATTGTGGCAGACCGGGGCACACTGTGGGGAGCTGCTTCGCTTGGATGAGAAATAGAGGGTTTTCGCTGCCGCAGAAGATCAACCGTCCTCGCCCACCGGCTTTATCTGCTCTGCTGTTACGGTCGGCTCCTGCGCATCCTTCCTTCAGACCTCCCGCACCTCAGTTCCGACTGCCTCAACTGCCCGTGGTACCGCAGCTGAACCGTACACAGCAGGCTCGGGTACATGCATTGACAGCATAGGCATCCGAGACAGAGGCTGTCCAGCCCTTGGCCTTTGAGGTCACTGCCCATATTGGAGGTACTCTTATACTTGTGATGGTGGATACAGGATCCACGATTTCCTTGATATCACATTCCATAGTCAAGCGCCTTGGGCTACCGACTATTCGGATGGATGGGGTGCAAGTTCTTACAGTGCACGGGACTTTTTCTGATGCCACCATGATGTGTGAGGGTTGTTTGGTGGATCTTGGGGGCAGGACGATGGCTATTGATCTTGTCGTCGACCCCTCTCTCTATTATCTCGACATCATTCTTGGCATGGATTGGTTGACTGCAGGGAGGGCCGAGATTGACTGCGAGACCCGTATGGTGACAGTCTACAAGCCGGAGGGCACGCCCTTTTCATTTTCAGTGCGGGTAAATTTTTCCTTTCGCATACTTAGCTACGCTTCCTTATTACGGAACATTGATGCCCCGACACTTGAGCACAAGCCAGTAGTCCGTGATTTTGGGGATCTGTTCAGGAAGATTCTCAGTTTGCCACCTCAGCGTGAGATTGATTTTACTATCGATCTGGTACCTGGTTCCACGCCCATCTCACTATCGACGTATCGCATGGCTCCGTGTGAGATGGAGGAGTTGAGGAAACAGATCAATGATCTGTTGGAGGTTGGCTTCATTCGACCGAGTGTGTCTCCTTGGGGAGCACCAGTACTGTTTGTGACAAAGAAGGATGGTTCACTGCGATTATGTATTGACTATCACAGGCTGAACCAGATTACGGTGAAGAATAGATATCCCTTGCCTAGGATAGATGACTTGTTTGATCAGTCGAGAGGGTCACAGTACTTCTCGAAGATTGATCTTCAGTTAGGGTATCACCAGTTGCGCGTCAGGGATGAGGACGTGCAGAAGACAGCCTTCAGGACCAGCTTTGGCCACTACGAGTTCCTCGTGATGTCGTTCGGTCTTACGAATGCACTAGCCATGTTCATGGATCTGATGAACAGAGTATTTCGGCCTTTCCTCTATCGATTCGTCATTGTGTTCATAGACGACATTTTGGTATACTCCAAGAGTCGAGAGGAGCATGAGGAGCACTTGTGATTGGTCCTGGATACACTGAGATAGCATCAGTTGTTCACACAGTATAAGAAGTGAGACTTCTGGAAGCAGGAAGTTAAGTTCCTGCGACATGTGGTGTCCAAGGATGGGATGGCAGTTGACCTAGATAAGGTAGCTGCAGTTCAGGACTGGGAGCAGCCTAGTTCTGTCACTGAGGTGAGAAGTTTCTTAGGTTTGGTAGGCTACTATCGACGTTTCATTCGAGATTTCTCAAAGGTCTCCAGACCTCTATCTCAGCTGACACGGAAGGATGTGAAGTTCACTTGGAATGAAAAGGCGGAAGTAGTTTTTCAGGAGCTGAAGGACAGGCTTACGTCCGCCCCTGTGCTAGTATTGCCAAAGCAAGGGGTTAGATACACGATATACACTGACGCGTCTAGCGTTGGTCTGGGTTGTGTCCTTATGCAGAAGGATAAGGTAATTTCGTATGCCTCGAGACAATTAAGGAAGCACGAGGAGAATTACCCTACACACGACCTTGAGTTGGCAGCCGTTATTTTTGCATTGAAGCTCTGTAGACATTACCTCTACGGGGAGGAGTTCGAGCTCTTTTGCGATCACAAGAGCCTCAAGTACATATTCACACAGCCGGATCTGAATATGAGGCAGCGACGATGGATGGAGACTTTGAAGGACTTTAAGTTCGACGTCTCCTACCATCCGGGCAAGGCGAACCTTGTGACTGACGCGTTGAGCTGCAAGAAGGCAATAGAGTTTGCGGCTCCGCTGATGGTTGCCGAGTGGGACATGGTTGAGTTTTTGTGAGACTTTGAGCAGAAATTCACTATGGAGGAGCCATTCAAGGTTATCATACACGTTCGGGTGTGACCTCTTATCGATGACAGGGTCATCGCGGTGCAATGGGATGATGCGCGTCTGACTGAGCTTCGAGAGCATGCCAGTGATGATGCAGACTTCGAGTGGTGAGTTGAAACGGATGGGGGCTTACGTTATCGTGGACGCCTATGCGTCCCAGATATCCCCGACTTGAGACGAGAGATTCTCGAGGCTGCGCACAATTCTCGACTTGCGATGCATCCGGGCAGCACAAAGATGTATCCAACATGAGGAGGACGTATTGGTGGGATGGTATGAAGACCCACATCTCAGAGTTCGTGTCCCGTTGTCTCACTTGCCAGCAGGTGAAGGCAGAGCATCGCCGACCTCCTGGACTCCTTCAGCCTATGTCTATAGCTGAGTGGAAGTGGGACTTCATTTCCATGGATTTCATCTCAGGACTGCCGAAGACGAGGAAGGGACATGATTCTATTTGGGTGATCGTCGACCGTCTGACGCAGTCGGCGCACTTCCTACCGATCAGAGTTACGAACTCTGCAGAAGAGTTAGCCAGGCTATATATTAGAGAGATCGTACATCTGCATGGAGTTCCCTTGGAGATCGTGTCGGATAGAGACACGCGCTTCACTTCTATTTTCTAGACTCGCATCCAAGAGGCTATGGGTGTGAAGTTGAAGTTCAGTATTGCCTTCCACCCAAAGACAGACGGACAGACAGAGCGGGTGAACCAGATTCTAGAGGACATGTTGCGGGCTTGCGTGTTAGATTTCAAAGACAGTTGGGATGACTGTCTTGCATATGCAGAGTTCGCATACAACAACAGTTTCCAGGCGAGTATCGGTATGGCACCTTATAAGGCCTTGTATGGGCGTCCTTGCCAAGCACTACATTGCTGGGTAGAGGTCGGTGAGCGCAGATTGATTGGCCCAGAGTTAGTGCAGGCGACCTCGAAGAAGGTTGATATTATTAGACGTCGGCTTCTTACAACATAGAGCAGACATAAGAGTTATGCCGATACGAGACGGTGCCCGCTAGAGTTCGAGGTTGGAGATCATGTATTTTTACGAGTTTCCCCTATGAAGGGAGTCCTTCGGTTCGGGAAGAAGGGGAAGCTAGCACCGCGATTCATTGGTCCGTTTCAGATTCTCGACCGTGTGGGTACAGTGGCTTATCGTTTGGCTTTACCTACACCTCTCGTGAGCGTACACAACGTATTTCATGTTTCTATGCTGAAGAAATACATACCTGATCCTTCCCATATCATTAGATGGGAGCAGGTGCAGTTAGGTGAGGATGTTACATATATACTGCGACCGGCGCGTATACTAGACAGGAAGGAGCAGGTACTGCGTAGCAAGGTCATCCCCCTTGTGAAGGTGTTGTGGACGTATCACTCTGAGGAAGAGGCTACTTGGGAGACGGAAGCCGAGATCAGAAAGAACTACCCACAGCTTCTCGAGGAGTACGAAAAGGTACAAATTTCGAGGATGAAATTTATTGTTAAGGGGGGTAGATTGTAACGCCTCGAAAAAATCCGTACAGAGACTCGAGTACCAACTTGATTAGAAATCACTTAGGATTAATTCCTTTAGAAATTAAGCGCAAGTTAGCTAGCGCTATGCTAGATTACCTGTGAAATCAGCACTGATCGCTTTAAATACGTTCTGCAAGACCCAAAACTTGTAGAACCAATGACGCTACAATATCCCGAAACCTAGGATCAAACTCTAAACCCATTTTCTCTCAAGAACCCTTTGAAACTTCGTATTGGATTTAGACCGCGCGTCGAAAGTCCGATATCTACAATCTTAGACCGTTATGACCGCTTAGGTGGACTTGACAATCGTTTCGAAAATCAAGCCTAACTGATGTTCTGAGGCTATTTCATTGAGCCTGGAGCAGGGAGTGTGAGAAAGAGTGAAATTCATAAAAATTTAAATGAGATTTAAATGAATCTGGCACGTTTCGTTTGCGGGGTCAGTATAAGCATTCACAGACTGTCGGAATCGGACCCGAATACACCCTCAGATCAGAAAACATTTCTCACTCAGGTAAGTGTACTTGGAATCTTCGATCGAGTCTCCGTGACCTCTGAACTGAAACTGGACCGCCACGTGCGATCTGAGAACTCTACCGTTCTGAAAACTTGATGTGAACATGATCCGATATACATGATCTTAAGTCCGATCGCGTTCGGCCAGGGGACCTCCCGAAATGCTCTTTTGGATCGAAAAAGTCCCGATTTGGTTATAACTCAAGTATACCTTGTTCCCAAGTCTATTTAGGTTAGGTTTTAGCCTATATAAGGGCTTTAAACCCTCTCATATCTCTCCCATCCAAATTTTCTATAAACCCTAGAAGGGAAGAGAGAGAAAGAGAGAATTTGTGAGAGAATTGTGAGTCTTCCTGCCACTTGCTGCAGCTTCTACCCGTGTTCATTCACTGCATTCAAATCACTTTTCCGGTGATTTTCAACGCACTTCTACGAAAGAAAACTCTACCCTCTTGCTGTTTTAGGAATTCCTTTGATGCGACTAGCGGTGTAACTTATGTAACTTGTGATATAGGTTGCCTTAACGCCGTTGACGAAGCGTAGACATTCTATTTCAAATCGATACATGTCTAAGGCGAAAGGTGAGGATTTTAGACGCTTTGATTGACTGATTTCAAAGCTTTCAACGTCGTTTAATAGTAGATTATCTAAGAGAACACCGTTTGACATGTAGAACATGCTGTCCGTTTTCTGTTTTGACTGCGTACGGGAAATATGAGATTTAGGGTATTTTAGGTATTTGTAGGAAATACTGTTTACATACATATTTTGCTAAAATGATTGCCATGGCTATTTGTCGTGTTATGATATTAGGAATGCGCGTATGATCTGTTTGGCGAAGAGATTCGCCCTAATGCGCACTTTGAGTCGACATACGCTATGTAGACTAAAGTGTGTAGACTAAGTGTTTGTATAAATGTTTGTATTAGTATGTATTGAGTAAATGGTGTTGTGAGTTAGTTTTGAGATTAAATGCTCAATTGATATGCTGATGTTTATGATTTCCATCATGTTGGCTATATGTATTGATTTCATTATATATATGAAATACATGTGTTGCTTGATTTGCTTACGTTGTAAGTTATAACATGTGTCAACATGCTTGTATTGTTTATATTCATTTTTGTTACTCTCATATGCTTACTGATGTTGATATACAAATGTTTGGGGCTATAACTTAGTCCAGGCAATCGGTAATGGATCGAATTCGTGGTTGGCTTCCATTTGCCATGAAGGACGCGTCGATGAACGCGAGTCGTGTCTTGGGCATGTGGCAGTGGTTAGGCCAAGCGAAGTATTTTATGCAGTTCATGTCGTTCAGCTTGAGATACGCTCATACTAGTCGAGCCCGTCAAGTAACCCGACTGGCCATTGTATGTTCACCATGTATGAGTCATAACTGCTTGAACCTAGGGTACTGAACTTACCAATGAAAACCCTGATAACCATGGTACCTTGATCCATAAAGACTCATGAGCCGGGCATGGTGGTATGGGACACCGTGGTCGACCTATCGGCCTACGCTGGGGCCACAAACCTCCCCGTAGTGACCAGTGAGTACATTTGACTCATGAGCCAATTGTGGTGGTATGGGACACTACATTCGAGTTGTCGGCCTACACTGATTGGTGACGAACCCTTTGTAGTGACCTCGAGCGTATTCTGAGTCTACGGGAGGCGACGACCCTTCCGTAGCAACAAGAGTACATTAGGCCTGTATTGATAAGGTGATGGGGGAGCGGTACAACGAGTGCGAGCAACAGCCCTGGCAGCTCTTGCAGCGACCTATAAACATAACATCGTATGTGAATACTAGGAGTGACGACCCTAGACAGGATCTATGTTGGGATTAATATAAGGAAGGTATCTTGGTTTTCCAATACTGCTGTATGAAAGGACTAATAATAACCCGGTAATCATATCCACATCGCACTGCATGTGCCTGGAAGGTGTGGAGCACTGTGGGAAGAAAGCATGCCGTGGACGCAGATGGTGCTGCATGAGGGAGTATGTCGGTGAGGGCATCCATCATGTCATTTCATGCTTGCATTAACAACAGTATCTAGGAATGTTCGACTACCTTCTTTACTATTATCGCGTGATTGATTTGATAACATGTTAATCTTTTCTCTATGATTCCACTGAGTTGATCACTCACTCCCACATTACCGGACGGTGTTTACAACACCTACAAGACTTTGTCTTAGATGCAGGTGTCGAGGCGATTCAGGATGCGGAGTCGGATTACTACGAGGATCAGGACGAGTTCTCGTATATGCAGTTGTAACACCCTGAATTTTTATCAACCTGGGATTAGACGTCCTTAGGTAATGGGTCAACCATAACACCTTAGTAACCTCTCAGAACCCAATTCCAAAGCCAAAGAAATCACTTAGGATTAATTCCTTTAGAAATTAAGCATAAGTTAGCAAGCGCTACACTAGAGTAGCTGTGAAATTGTCCCTGAACACTTTAAATACGTTCTGCATGACCCAAAACTTGTAGAATCAATGACGCTATAATATCCTGAAACCTAGGATCAAACTCTAAACCCGTTTGCTCTCAGGAACCCTTTGAAACTTTGTATTGGATCTAGACCGCGCGTCAAAAGTCCGATACCTACAATCTTAGACCGTTATGACCGCTTAGCTGGACTTGACAATCATTTCGAAAATCAAGCCCAACCGACGTTCAGAGGCTATTTCATTGAGCCTGGAGTAAAGAGAGTGAGAAACGGTAAGGATTTGGAAATTTTAATCCAAATATGGCACGTGACTTTGCGCATTATTATTAAGCATTCTGACCATCAGAATTTAGCCAAATTTCACCCTTGGATCAGGAAAAATTTCTCTTTCATATCATGAGACTTGTAGACCTGATTTAGGTGCGATGACCGCTGAACTGAAATTGGACCGCCACGTGCGATCTGCGAACTCTACCGGACTAAAAACTTGGTGTGAACAACATCCAGTATGCATGAGCTTAAGTCCGATCGCATTCGGCCAAGGGACCTCCCGAACTGCTCTTTTGGACCAGAACAGCCCCGATTTGGTTATATCTCAAGTAAACTTTGTTCCCAAGCCTAATTTGGGAAGGTTTTAGCCTATATAAGGTCTTTAAACCCTCACTTATCTCACCCAACCGAATTCGCTAGAAACCCTAGCTAGAGAGAGAGAGAGAGTGAGAGGTTGTGAGAGAGTGTGGGAGAGATCTTCCTGCCACTTACTCTAGTTGTTGCACGTGCTAAGGCATCGCGTTCAAATCACTTTTCCGGTGATTCCAACGCACTTCTAGGTAAGGAAAACCCTAACCACTTGCTGATTTGGGGAATTCTTTGATTTAAATAGCAAAGTAGCTTATGTACTTGTTCATTAGGTCGTATTGACACTGTTGACGAAGCGTATGCGTTCCGATCGAAGCGATAAACGTCTGGGGCAAAAGGTAAGGATTTTAGACACTTAGATTGACTGATTTCAAAGATTTCAATGTCGTTTAATAGTAGATTATTGACGGCAATGCCGTTTGACATGTACGACATGCTGTCCATTTTCCGTTTCGTAAATGTACGGTAAATATGAGATTTAGGGTATTTTAGGCATTTATAGAAAATACTGTATACGTCCGTATTTTGCTAAAATTCTTGACATGTAAATTTATCGTGTTATGATATTAGAAATACGTGTATGATAGGTTTGGCGAAGAGATTCGCCCTAATGCGCGCTTTGGGTCGACATACGCTATGTGGACTAAAGTGTGTAGACTAAGTGTTTGTATAAATGTTTGTATTAGTATGTATTGAGTAAAATGGTGTTGTGAATTAGTTTTGAGATTGAATCCTCAACTAATATGCTAATGTATATAAATTCCATCATGTTGGCTATATGTATTGATTTCATTATATATATGAAATGCATGTGTTGGAGGATTTGCTTATGTGGTATGTTATAACCTGTAACAACATGCTTGTATTGTTTATATGCATTTTTGTTACTCTCATGTGTTTACTAACTTTGGTTTACAAATGCTTGGGGCTATGACCTAATCCAGGCAGTCGGTAATGGATTGAATTCGTGGTTGGTTTCTATGTAACACAAAGGACGCGTCGATGAACGCGAGTCGTGTTTTGGGTTGGCGGCAGTGGTTAGGCCACACGAAGTGTTTCATACACTTCATGTCGTTCAGCTTGAGATGCGCTCGTACTAGTCGAGCCCGTCAAGAAACCCGACTGGCCTTTGTATGTTCACCATGTATGAGTCATAACAGCTTGAACCTAGGGTACTGAACTTACCATTGGAAACCCTGTTAACCATGGTACCTTGATCCATAAAGACTCATGAGCCGGGCGTGGTGGTATGGGACACTGTGGTCAAGCTGTCGGTCTACGCTGGGTCCACAAACCTCCCCGTAGTGACCAGTGAGCACCCTACTCTGAGCAGATTATGGTGGTATGGGACACTATATTCTTACTGTTGGCCTACATTGATCAGGTGACGAGCCCTTTGTAGTGACCTTAAGTTTATCTTGACACCGCATGGGGACGACGAGTCCTTATGCAGCCTTAAGGATAAATAGGCCTGTATTGATAAGGTGATGGCGGATCGGTGCAACGAGTGCGAGCAACAGCCCTGACAGCCCTTGCAGCGACCTACAAATATAACATCGTATGAGATTACTAGGAGTGACGACCCTAGATAGGATCTGTGTTGGGATTGATATAAGGGAAGTATCTTAGTTTCTCAATCCTGCTGTATGAAAAAGACTAATAATAACTCGGTAATCATTATCCATATCGCATTACATGTGCCTGGAAGATGTGGAGCACTGCGGGAAGAAAGCATACCGTGGACGCAGATGGTGCCGCATGAGGGAGTATGTCGGTGAGGGCATCCATCATGTCATTTCATGCTTGCATTAACAACAGTATCTAGGAATGTTTGATTGTTTACTTTACTATTAACGCGTGATTGATTTGATAACATGCTAATCTTTTCTCTATGATTCCACTGAGTTAATTACTCACTCCCACGTTACGGGACGGTGTTCCGGACACCACCAGGCCCTTTTGTAATTGCAGATGATGGTGCGGCCTGCGAGGTGGAGCTGGACTTGATGATGAGGAGGAGGATCCCTCCTTTATGCGTGTTCTGATCGACGGGATTACAGGGAGGTTGATTCGACACCATGACACTTGTCATTTTATATTTTTGGAGCACTCATGTATATTCTTTTCTTTTCTTTTTTGGAGTATACATGTATTTAATTAACCTGGTAACATGTTCACACTCTGGAGACTTACAATCAATTATATATTTTATGTATTTATCATAGTCTTTCGCTTGCTAATTTAACTCTCTTTGGAGTATGATATGTTATTTTGGCTTAGTCTCAATCTTGTTTAATGCCATTCTACAGACAAAATGCATTTATCATTATCTATATTGCATAAGTGACGTTCTGAAACTCGGGAGTTGGGTTTCTACCTGACCCCCGATTTTCAGGGTGTTACAGTTGGTATCAGAGCATGATTGAGATTAAACTGGACCTGGGTTATGGACACGCGACGTATGCTGTCGCTCCTTCGACTTAGGTGGGTGCGAAAGGAACCTAGAAACACTTATAAGATCGCAGTTTCACCAATAGGCGAAGTCTACTCAAATCGATCGTTTTGATCGAGTCCGCAACGTATTTTTGGTCGAGTAAGGCGACCTAAGTAGCCTGTAGGTTGTTAGTAGGCGGGTTTGAGATGTTCTTAGAAGCATTTCTAAACCCTAAAATGCATGTCCTTGGGTTGTAGGGCAACCACAACCCTTATGCTCAATATCAGGGCTTAATAACCCCGTTTCACCCAATTCCTTCAAAATCCTTCCTCTTACCACCCCATTCTTCATTTTTTTCTAAGTCTTTTCACACTAGGCAAAAATCCTAATGTGTAAATGACAGCAAATCATACTTAGACAAAAAATTACTATAAATAGTAAAAAATAGGTAAGAATTGGACTTTTGGCCATTCCAGTTATGGAATATCTTGTAACAAATGGGTTAATTAGATGTCTTAGATTCTCCTACCCTAAAATCATATGCTACATGATGCCTAAATTCATTCTGGTTTACAAATTGGCCCCGAAACGCTCCAAATGGAGTTTTGGGCCTATCCAAGCCCAAATACAATGAACCAAGGTGGGAGCAACATACATTTGGGGTCCCTAGGGCAAGGGGAACCAGCCCCATAGGGCAGCCATCACTGGATGTGAGTTTGGTCGGCGATGGCATCGCCGATTCCGCGATGCATCGTCGGTCAAATTCCTTGGTTGGGTTCGGAATTCGGGCTGGAGGTGTTTGGGGGCTAGGGTAGCCCCCTGTTAGGTGGGGCGTTCGTTAAAATCCCTCCAAAATAGTACTTCCTTCACAAAAATTTCCCCCAAGCTCTCTCTTTCTCACATTTTTACTGATTTCTCTCTTAAACCCCAGTTCCAATCACTCCCACCGTCCATTTCTGTCTCAACCCATGCCATTCCACCATTTACAGTAATACATACTCCCTTTCCTCTCCATTTTTTTATCATTTGGAGCTCTTACAACCTCCATTCAAGGCTGAAAGTCGGGTGAGCTCCATTCCCACTTATTGTTCTCCTTTCCCTGTGAAAATCTAGCCTTTGGGAGCCTGATCTACCCCTCTATAGGGCCTAGATTCATTTCAGTCCATTAGGGCAGCCATTTCTTCCCATTTCCCTCATTTTTCATGGCTATTGTTGAGGCTAGCCTTTTCTCCTTTTCCACCACCTTCCCTCTCATGTCCCTTTTATTTGAGCCTTTACACTCTTTTTGGTCTCAAATCATGCAAACCTCAAATCCCATTTCTCCATCTTCTTCGCTTGAGGAGTAGCAAAAATACATGGCCAATAGAGCTCTAATGGGCAACAGACAGTGTTAAACTAGACAGTATTAAAGAAGGTATGTCGGGACCATGGTAGAAGTCCTTTGGTAGAATTGGGCATCTATGTCGTTGTCCTGTAGATTGTTTGTTTACCATTTTAGAGATTTTTGTGTTTTGTTGTTGTTGGGTCTGGTGAAGTCATTGGTAGAAAGTGTGTTTGTGTTTAGTGATTTGGGCTTAATATACCCGAATGCGTTCCTGTCATAATTCATGTGGAGCTTTATTCCATATATTATGACATATTTTGTTAAATGAAGTGCATGCCGTTTCATTCGCTGTAAGGTATTGTCCCTAGATTGGATGTATCCTATGGTTTCCACTGCCATGTTGTAAATCCTGGGATTAAGCCTACAAAATTAGTTTTTATCCCACCCCACCCTCCTACCAAGCATGTCACTCCCAATCCCGACGTAGGATTAGGAAAGAAGTTTCATTTCATACAACTTAATGCTACCGGCCATATAGGCCCTTGGCGTTTTGGACCTAGAGTTAGTGCTCCTAGATTTGAAAGGTTTGACGATATAGGAAATCCAATCCCATTTAGACAATCTTGACCCTAAGCGAAGAGCAATTCTCTATATTAGTAATGGTATGAAACCATCTAACGTATAAGTATAGATTTTGAATTATGGCTAGCAAGTTACAGACTAGTCTACTAATTACCTTAAGTAGTGTAAAGCCTGTATATGCTAAGGAATAGTAGGTTACATTTGGTTGGAGTAGGACTCCCTTCCTTGGGCAAATCCTCATAACATTCATAGGCTCCTTTAGTAACTCTCAGGAAGCTTATTTAACTTAGAATCATTCACTCTCAGGGAAAACTTATAAATATCTCTGATTGAACTTAAAATAAACCAGCACGCCCCTTAGAATTCCCCTTAGAATTGCCTTCCCAAGGATTTATTGCAATCGGGAACGCGAAGTAAAGGAATTGTATATTAGCGATGTATTCGCAGTTTGAATTGACTTCTAAATCCTGGTAGTTACCAATGAATCCAATGCTCTGATCAAGCAGAAGATCGGCATCGACTCAGATTAAGAACTGATACAATGAGATTTCTGTCCTGATTAGACAGAAGGTTCAACGTATCCGGCTCAGACCTATTACACAAGTTTTCTTCCGTGTTGGTTCGACCATCTGCAACCAAAAGTTATTGCTTTGCCTTTGGGAAATGTTGAGGACATCTAGCCAATAGAGAGTAGGCTTATTTCTACAACCATAGGTACCAATGCCATAGAACGCATCACTAACAAAGGAAGACCAATGTAGCGAGAGGTTGTCTCTCATTCCATGTCAAGGATAGCCCCTAAGTTGCACCTCGTTCCGATATACGGATCGATACACGGATTCTTGAACCTTAAATAGAACTAAGTTTTAAGGGGGGGTAGAACATTTTGAGTCCAATCTAGTTAGGTCAGCCAATGCAACCGTTAGATCAGAGTGGCGCAGCGGAAGCGTGGTTAGCCTCTTCCCCACTGGCCCAGGATCGAAACAGTTGATTTAAGTTATACGTAAGGTTAGGTCATTAAATAGGATTTGAACCTCCCTTAGAACGTCAATACAAAAGTCTCTTTAAGTACTCATTACCCTTAGCCAATTTCGGGGATGAAATTTTATTTTAAGGGGGTAGATTGCAACACCCTAGATTTTTGCCAACCTGGGGTTAGACGTCCTTAGGCAATGGGTCAACCATAACACCTTGGTAACCTCTCAGAACCCAATTCCAAAGCCAAAGAAATCACTTAGGATTAATTCCTTTAGAAATTAAGCATAAGTTAGCTAGCGCTATGCTAAAGTAGCTGTGAAATTGTCCCTGAACACTTTAAATACGTTCTGCATGACCCAAAACTTGTAGAATCAATGACGCTATAATATCCTGAAACCTAGGATCAAACTCTAAACCCGTTTGCTCTCAGGAACCCTTTGAAACTTTGTATTGGATCTAGACCGCGTGTCGAAAGTCCGATACCTACAATCTTAGACCGTTATGACCGCTTAGCTGGACTTGACAATCATTTCGAAAATCAAGCCCAATCGACGTTCAGAGGCTATTTCATTGAGCCTGGAGTAAAGAGAGTGAGAAAGGGTAAGGATTTGGAAATTTTAATCCAAATATGGCACGTGACTTTGCGCATTATTATTAAGCGTTCTGACCATCAGAATTTAGCCAAATTTTACCCTTGGATCAGGAAAAATTTCTCTTTCATATCATGAGACTTGTAGACCTGATTTAGGTGCGATGACCGCTGAACTGAAATTGGACCGCCACGTTCGATCTGCGAACTCTACCGGACTGAAAACTTGGTGTAAACAACATCCAGTATGCATGAGCTTAAGTCCGATCGTATTCGGCCATGGGACCTCCCAAACTACTCTTTTGGACCAGAACAGCCCCGATTTGGTTATACCTCAAGTAAACTTTGTTCCCAAGCCTAATTTGGGAAGGTTTTAGCCTATATAAGGTCTTTAAACCCTCACTTATCTCACCCATCCAAATTTACTAGAAACCCTAGCTAGAGAGAGAGAGAGAGTGAGAGGTTGTGAGAGAGTGTGGGAGAGATCTTCCTGCCACTTACTCTAGCTGTTGCACGTGCTAAGGCATCACGTTCAAATCACTTTTCTGGTGATTCCAACGCACTTCTAGGTAAGGAAAATCCTAACCACTTACTGATTTGGAGAATTCTTCGATTTAAATAGCAAAGTAGCTTATGTATTTGTGCATTAGGTCGTATTGACGCTGTTGACGAAGCGCATGCGTTCCGATCGAAGCGATAAACGTCTGGGGCAAAAGGTAAGGATTTTAGACACTTAGATTGACTGATTTCAAAGCTTTCAATGCCATTTAATAGTAGATTATCGACGGCAACATCGTTTGACATGTACAACATGCTGTCCATTTTTCGTTTCGTAAATGTACGGTAAATATGAGATTTAGGGTATTTTAAGCATTTATAGAAAATACTGTATACGTCCGTATTTTGCTGAAATGCTTGACATGTAAATTTATCGTTTTATGATATTAGAAATACGTGTATGATCGGTTTGGCGAAGAGATTCGCCCTAATGCGTGCTTTGGGTCGACATACACTATGTGGACTAAAGCGTGTAGACTAAGTGTTTGTATAAATGTTTGTATTAGTATGTATTGAGTAAAATGGTGTTGTGAATTAGTTTTGAGATTGAATCCTCAATTAATATGCTGATGTATATAAATTCCATCATGTTGGCTATATGTATTGATTTCATTATATATATGAAATGCATGTGTTGGAGGATTTGCTTATGTGGTATGTTATAACCTGTAACAACATGCTTGTATTGTTTATATGCATTTTTGTTACTCTCATGTGTTTACTGACATTGGTTTAAAAATGCTTGGGGCTACGACCTAATCTAGGCAGTCGGTAATGGATTGAATTCGTGGTTAGTTTCTATGTACCACAAAGGATGCGTCGATGAACGCGAGTCGTGTTTTGGGTTGGCGGCAGTGGTTAGGCCACACGAAGTGTTTCATGCACTTTATGTCGTTCAGCTTGAGATGCGCTCATACTAGTCGAGACCGTCAAGTAACCCGACTGGCCTTTATATGTTCACCATGTATGAGTCATAACTGCTTGAACCTAGGGTACTGAACTTACCATTGGAAACCCTGTTAAACATGGTACCTTGATCCATAAAGACTCATGAGCCGGGCATGGTGGTATGGGACACCGTGGTCGAGCTGTCGGCCTATGCTGGGGCCACAAACCTCCCCGTACTGACCAGTAAGCACCCTACTCTGAGCAGATTATGGTGGTATGGGACACTATATTCTTGTTGTTGGCCTACACTGATCAGGTGACGAGCCCTTTGCAGTGACCTTGAGTTTATCCTGACATCGCATGGGGAAAACGAGTCTTGATGCAGTCTTAAGGATAAATAGGCCTGTATTGATAAGGTGATGGGGGAGCGGTGCAACGAGTGTGAGCAACAGCCCTGGTAGCCCTTGCAATGACCTACAAATATAACATCGTATGAGATTACTAGGAGTGACGACCCTAGACAGGATCTGTGTTAGGATTGATATAAGGGAAGTACCTTAGTTTCCCAATCCTGCTGTATAAAAAGGACTAATAACAACCCGGTAATCATTATCCATATCGCATTGCATGTACCTGGAAGATGTGGAGCACTGCGGGAAGAAAGCATGTCCCGGACACAGATGGTGCCGCATGAGGGAGTATGTCGGTGAGGGCATCCATCATGTCATTTCATGCTTGCATTAACAACAGTATCTAGGAATGTTTGATTGTTTCCTTTACTATTAACGCGTGATTGATTTGATAACATGCTAATCTTTTCTCTATGATTCCACTGAGTTAATACTCACTCCCACGTTACGGGACGGTGTTCCAAACACCACCAGACCCTTTTGTGATTGCAGATGATGGCTAGGCCTGCGAGGTGGAGCCGGACTTGATGATGAGGAGGAGGATCCCTCCTTTATGCGTGTTCTGATCGACGGGATTACAGGGAGGTTGATTAGACACCATGGCACTTGTCATTTTATATTTTTGGAGTACTCATGTATATTCTTTTCTTTTCATTTTTTGGAGTATACATGTATTTAATTAACTTGGTAACATGTTCACACTCTGGATACTTACAATCAATTATATATTTTATATATTTATCATAGTCTTCCGCTTGCTAATTTAACTCTCTCTGGAGTATGATATGCTGTTTTGGCTTAGTCTCAATCTTGTTTGATGTCATTCTACAGACAACATGCATTATCATTATCTATGTTGCATAAGTGATGTTCTGGAACTCGGGAGTTGGGTTTCTACCCGACCCCCGATTTTCGGGGTGTTACAGTAGTTCTCCGATGGCTTCGCATAGACGGACTGGATCAGTGGGACTTGTGCTAGTTGGATTATCACCTGACATTTATTTTTGCTTTATGACATGTATTTGAGACTCAAAGATGTATTCATACTTTGGAGACAGTTTGAGATTATTTTGTTTTCATACAGTGATATATATATCTTTCAGTCTTTCGCTTGCGTTTTACCACTGGATCTGGAGTATGAATTGCAGTTTTGGTATAATTTTACTCATGTGAATGCTCTAACTCAGACAACATTGAATCATAATCATATTTGTTGCATAAGTGATGGTCTAGAACTCGGGAGTCGGATTTCTACACGACCCCCAATTTTCAGGGTGTTGCAATATCTGATAGGATTAGTGTAATAGGATTTTAAATATATCATAAAACTTTAAAAAGTCCTATTCACCCCCCTCTAGGACATATTGGCATATTTGTATTTCAACTCAAGCAGTCTTCACCGCTATTTCAATTGGTATCAGAGCGGGCCTCTCTTTAAGGGCTTCATCGCCTAGAGAGTGATCTTGACTGCAATTGAGAAATATGGCCAAAGGAGAGGGCTCATCTGTGACTAGACCTCCAGTATTTGATGGTTCAAATTATCCATACTGGAAGGCTAGAATGCACTACTTCCTGAGATCCTTGGATCATGATGTTTGGGATGTAGTTGAGAAGGGATATGTAGTACCATCTGAATAAACTATACTTAAAGATGAAACCACCATCACTAAGCCCAAACCCAAAGAAAAGTGGACGGCATTTGACAAAGAACATCAAACTGTTGAAGCAAAAGCAATGAACGCCATCTATTGTGCCATGTCTCAAGATATATTCAATCAGATAAGTATGTATGAGACATCTAAGAAAGCATGGGATCTACTGAAAACAACCCATGAAGGCACAAGCACTGTGAAGAGGTCTAAACTACAACTTTTGACTTCATAGTTCGAAAATCTCAGGATGGAAGAGCATGAGACATTTATGGAGTTCTTCACCAAATTGAATATTATTTGTAACTCCATGGGTGGATTAGGAGAAAAAGTTCCGGTACCAAAAATATGTAGGAAAATCTTAAGATCTCTACCGGAACGGTTTAATCCCAAAGTAACAACAATCGAGGAATGTAGAAATATTGTTGAAATGAAAGTAGAAGAACTAGTTGGTTCCCTACAAACTTTCGAACTACACTTCACTCAATCCCAAAAATCCAAAAACACTATCCTAAAAACTTCTAAGAAAATAAAACATGAGGACAGTGAGAGTGAAAAAGAAGATGAAGATGTAGAAGTGGCTTTGCTAGCACAGAGATTCAGAAGATTCTTTCAAAAGAATCGCGGCCGCCCCTTTAGAGGTAGAAAGGTGGATGACAAACCTTCTGCAGGCAAATTTGGAAAAATAACCAAAGAACCACAATGTTATGCTTGTCAAGAGTATGGACACCTATATACCGAATGCCCAAATAGAAAAACCAAGGGCAAGGCAATGGTTGCCACATGGGATGATACGAAAGAGTCAAACTCAGAAGATAGTGACTCAGAAAGTGATGGAGATCAGAAATCATTGAAAATTCTTATGGTCTCCACCACTCTAATCATTGTCGTGGAATATGAAAGTAAGGAAGAACAACAAGCCACTGAATCATGTTCATCTGATAACGAGGAATCTAAAGAAGAGGAAGAAGTTGAAAAGGATAAACTGCAAGATGCTTATAATTAACTCTATATCTATAGCGTCAAAATGATTAAACGACTTGGTATATCTGAGAATAAAAAGGAATTGCTGCAATTAAATCTGGATAGAGCTTCAAATATTAATACTCATCTAATTACTGTTTTGCAGCAATGTCACTCAGATAATGATAGACTTGAAAGAACTAACATTTCCTTGAAATCTGAGTCAGAAAAATTAAAGAAACAAGTCAAAGCATTAAATGATGAACACTTGACTCTTCAAAATAAAAATTATACACTTCAAAATAAATTAAAAGAATCCTGAAAAATAGCCCAACTAAACTGTAAATTTTTCCAGAGTGGTGAAAGGTTAGAAAAACTTTTGGGTATGGGAAAATCTGAAAACAACAAATATGGCTTGGGCTATGGAAAAGCTAGAACAAGAACTGGATATGGAACACATGGAAAATCTGATAGTTCCAGTAGCAACAAAGGCAAAAATTCGGCTTATCGAATAAGCAGTGATTCAAAGGATGTGTTGAACAAAGGATATATACAACCATCACCACTCAAACTATCTAACAGAAAGAAAGACTCAGTGAATCAAGTGGTTGAATCAGATAAGAAAAACAAATCTTCCATAAGTAAGAATCCTATCACAAAGTGGGTAATTAAGGAAAAGACAAATTACCTTGTTACACATTCAGATCATCTACCAAGCAATGAGGCTAAATGGTACCTTGACAGTGGTGGCTCAAGACATGTCACAGGTGACAAATCCCTTCTCTCTAACTATAAAAATCTTCATAAAGGGATAGTCACCTATGGAGATGGAGCCACTGCCAACGTGATTGGACAAGGAATGATAAGAGGAATTGATTTGCTCAAAAATGAGAATGCTTTTTGCATAAAAGGACTAGCACATAATCTACTAAGCATCTCTCAAATCTGTGATAATGGACATGTGGTCAAATTCAACAAAAAGGAATGCGATATTCTAGATAAATCAGGAAAATCAGTAATTAAGGGTCATCGCACAAACAACCATTGCTACATTATCAGGGCAAAGAACAAACTGATGCCTAGAAGGACTGGGCATAGAAATACTTGTCTAAATTATGCATCTAGATCTAGATAATGGCTGAAAAGATGCAAATCTGCTGATCTCTAAATGAATTACCTAAGGTTCCAGACCTTCCTTTGTATATAAACAGTCAAATGTTTATACTTTCTTGTATATACTGAGATTATATATTATTTTGCTAAGCATAACATTGTCTCTTAGAAATCCTAGGAGTATGCTTGAAAAATCATCTGAATTTTAAAATCAGAAAATCATTTATCCTAGATATAACTTTCCGATTGCATCGAACAAGGATTGATACAATCGACGGCCCTTCAGATTGTGAAAAGCCGTATGATCGCTGATAACATCGGAGACTGAATCGATAAAATCGACCAACAACTTCTCGATATCATCGAGACAGTAGTCGATATGATCAACAGATGGCGCCTAATGAAAGGCTGTTGAGCGAAAAGTTTACTTATTTGAGCCAGTCCAGTCTTTCTGCCTTGATCAGTTTCTTTGGTTGTTTGCTCGAAGCCCTGATGAGAAAATCTCAGCATCCAAATGAAGCTAGGAAGATGCATAAAGGAAAAGGTAAGGCTCTCTCAGTAAAATTTTCCAAGACTAAGAAAGGAAAAAATATTAGACCACCTCAAAATCAATCTGATTGGGAACAAGTTACGATCGTCGACCACATCATTCTCCCTAGTGCTATCAAGCCCTATGGGGTGGATCTCATGATGGAATCTATTGGGTGGAAGAATATGCTTGCTATAGGTGGTCCATATCAGTTTGAAATGATCCAACAGTTCTTTAACTGTTGTCATGTTGTTCAAGTTTATCAACCATGTATGCATCTGGAATTCATGCAACACACCAAGAAAATTACTCCAACAGTCCTTGGTTGTATTCTAAACATTGAGGTACCCAAATCCCTGTCACTAGTAAAAATCTAAATGAATTGGGTAGATGGGGAGAAATTACTCGAGCACTATGTCAAGGTATGACAATTCCTAGAAATGATGAAAATATCCTTCCGGTTAAACATCTAGGAATCGTGTTTCGAATCCTTCACGGTATTTTCAGTATGAATGTGTACCCATGTGATGTCAATGACACATACCTGAGTCCCCTTGTGCTTAATATCTTGTATGATGTCTATCAAGAGGTTCCTGTATGCCTACCAACTCTCATACTAGACCAGCTAATTAAAGTAGTCAGAAGCAACCATTTTGAAATTCTTCCTTTTTCGTCTCTTATCTGCAAGCTCGCACACTGGGCAGGTCTGCCGGAAACAGCTGATAAGGAATATCCTGAAGTATGGTTCAACCATGATGCAGCGTAACAAGTGTATGTCTCTGTCTCATCGGATACTAAGATCCCTCCACCTGTTGAAAATAGTGGTCTCATGCTTAATGAAGAAACTCTTGGGGCATCTAATCGAACTCCTGAATATAGTCCTGCTTCTATCACAAATCGTCAGCGTCATGTGCTTGAGCGCAAATATTTAAACAATCTCACTAGAATTGATGAGCATCTCCAACACTGCGAACAATGACTATCAGAAATAGAAAATAAGATGAAAGCTCTCCAACATTCTATATTGCAGATTCTTGAGCTACTAATAACTGGCAGGCCTTTTATGTGTTAGAAGGAGACAGATTTGGTAGAGTTATGTGTCTAGTCGTAAACACTTATTTTTGCACCCATCTCTATTTACTTGTTTTTGGTATCCCTACATGGGGATGATATCTCTGTCTGATATTGTGTTATTTTGGATAATTATACTACTGCTGTCTATGGCAGTATATTTTGGATACTGATTAAATTTGGCTGCATATAATTCTATTCTTACTGCCATAGTGATATATGAAATCCCCTAGTTAAATGGAGTTTCTGTTATGGAATGCATGTGTTTTTCATGACTATCTTACCTATGCATTCATATTCTCTCAAGATGATGTATGGTTTACACTGATCTCATCTATATACATCTCTAACTATAGTTCTCCCATATGCTTAAAATCTTTAGTCAATATCACTTGTTATGCCTTTGCCAATAACTGACAAAAGGGGAGAGAAAAGTTAACAACACCCCGTGTGGAAAAATGGATCTTTGAGCTCGTATTTGTTACAGGTGTAAGGGGGAGCAGCTGCACCAAGAAAGGGGTTTTTACAGTAAGGGGGAGAAAATTCTAGTTGTGTACATGAATGTGTTAGAGTTTGTAAAATTGTGTAATCACATGTACACATAATTTAGGATGAATTTGTCAATATATTTTCTTAGGGTGTTTTGGGTATTTTGTCACGTAATTGACAAAGGGGGAGATTGAAAGTGCACCTACTAGTGCCCTGGTTTGTCAATTACAGTGTGAGTTGAGTCAGTCGGACTACAGAGCCTAACAGGAAGAACAATTCAAGCGTCAGCCTCAACTGGATGTGTGGAAGCTCGCCATAGGTAAATCACAGCCTCACATCCCATGTCCCAAAACTCCAGGTGATTAAAACCCTAAAAATAACTTAGAACATATGAGGGTTTTTGGGTAAGTGAACTTTTTTTAACAACAGTAAATCTTTAAGTTTGCTTGCCCTATTGATTGTATCGATACACCTTTCGATATGATCGACCTGCTCTGTCGATATCCTCGACACTTAATCGATAATAAGGACTAAAAAGCATCCAGCAACTGCATACCATCTGGATAGATATATTGATACATCTATCGATATCATCGATATTCAAACATTAAGTCTATCAGGAGTGGCTCGATAATATCGACAGGCAGAATTTAGGCGCCCCTATTTTTCTAAAGAAAACTACTGAGAGCTTCGATATATCGATGACTGTTCCAATTCAATCTGAATTCAAATATCGATCATATCGGAAGTCATTTGATCATATCAACAGTGGGCGTATATTTCCTCCAACAAATATTTCAGGTTATTCTAAACCTTGATCGGGGGCCACTCAAGAAAATCGATA
This sequence comes from Magnolia kwangsiensis, assembly GCA_037074715.1. NCBI lineage: Eukaryota > Viridiplantae > Streptophyta > Magnoliopsida > Magnoliales > Magnoliaceae > Magnolia > Magnolia kwangsiensis. The sequence goes on along the minus strand of CM073577.1, from coordinate 77,440,811 downwards.
TTCTTATGTCGATACTATCGAGTCCTGGTTGATTGGATCAAGTTTGGACACAAACTGTCTAGCGTACTTATAGGTAAATCTATATAATTTATGGATCTTATCGACAAGGTCTCGGTATCATCGACATTCAAATTTCATTAACATCGGTTGACCCTCAATCATATCCTGTAAAACCTGAAATATTTTGGGCAGTCTCTCTCATTCTTCAAGTGTCGATAGATTGCCCCAAGTATCGATGGAATCAGAGTTTAAAATCTGATGACATCGACACAAGTATCGATCCCATCGATAAACTGGCAATAGGTTTCAAAAGTGTATAACTTTTTAAGTTTATGTTATCGAGCGGACAGTCGATCCCATCGAGAGTATACACTCGATGATATCGACCATGCTTAATGACATCGAACTTAGTCATAAATATGACCGTTTTATATCCGTTGAAACCTTTTTCCTATTTAAAGAGAGACTTGGTCATATTGTTGGTAGAGAAAGAAGAGAGTGCTTTTGTGTGTCTTACCTTCAGATCATATACCCAAAACCCTTTCTCTCACGGGAGTTCATCTTCCAATCCATTCTCATTCATTAACATTCAATAGAGTGGATTGGGAAATGAACTTTCACATTTAAGGATCCTTCAGCAACTATCTTAACAGAATATCTTTTAGTTGGGATGCCTTGAATGAATAGATGACAGGAATCACTCTAGCTTCCTTATAGGAAAATTCTAAGAGAGTGGATTTCTATTCTAACCTTGACCTAACCCGAAGCTAAGTACTGGTATATCTTTTGTGATGCGGATCAAGGGAGCTAAAGATTCTTCAACGACAAGAAGGAGCTCTTCATCACTATGCAAAAAGGGATTCATCAACTTATCTGTAAGTACTTAGAGTCTAGAGGACATGTGATCATTCCTTCCTAAGAATGGGTCTTAAGTGTTACCCACCCTTTGAAGTCCTCAAAGGAGGCCTCCGGTGGGAGTGTACGTTGTGGGTGTGTTGTGTGGCCCCTTATTCTGTGGAGAGCATAAACATCTGGGTGCATTGTGTGGACCCTTGCTCTGTGTGGGCATAAACATTTAGTTAGGAGTGCACCAGCAAAACTCCAGGGTTAGAGGTGAACCGAGTAGAAACCTCCATGTAAAGGTTGAAGGTGAACATAATTTAAAACTTTAGGTTTGAGGTGAACCCTGGGAAACATCCTTAGTGAAACTGGTACACTCAAGGGATGAGTGCGACAGCCGGGAGTGGAGTAGACAAGTAGTCAAACCACTATAAAAATGACTATATTTGTGATTGTTATTATTTTTCATTATGTGATATTTCTAACATGCTCTTATATCTGATTATTTAATATCACACCTCATATGCACACATAGTCATGTCCATCACAACTTATATGTAACTTATTTATCTTTCAAGAAGTTTGTGATTGGATCCTCCACTAGGCTTGGAAGCCAGTGGAGTTACATTTGAGTAATCTTGATAATTGTATATCTGATAGGATTAGTGCAATAGGATTTTAAATATACCATAAAACTTTAAAAAGTCCTATTCACCCCCCTCTAGGACATATTGGCATATTTCTATTTCAACTCAAGCGGTCTTCACCGCTATTTCAAGGTTGACAATGGTAGCTATAGGAGGTAGAGGCTAGGAAAATGGATAGAAAAAAGGGTCATGGATAAAGAGAAAAGTCTGGGGAATAAGGATGGGTAGGCTAAAGGTTAGACAATCCCTCAATGGGCCCCTGAAATGCAACCAGATCCTCCACATTTAATGTGGAACTAATTCCCATGGAGGATAGAAGATCTACCACATACGCATTGTAAGTTCTATATTGAATAAAACACTCCTTTGTTTATCAAATTTCATTTAGACAAAATAGCTTATGATATGGTCTGACTAATGTGGATTAAGATGGAAAGTTCAAGTCTCAAGTCAGTTGAGTTCAATATCTACTATGGAGACCTTACTAAAGTATAAGTCATAAAGTTGGAAAGTTCAAGCTTAAACCTTACTGAAGTACAAGTCATGAAGTTGGAAAGTTCAAGCTTAAATGAGTTCAAGTTCTACTACACTTCAAGTAGAAGATCAAGCTCCATCTTCAATAGACATCAAATAAAAGATCAAGTACATGTTCTATTGAAGAAACAAGAAGAAGAACAAGTTTTAAACTTTAATGTTCAGCCTTCTCAGGCATAACAGACCCTAGAAAGACCTTAGACTTATGTGCTTTCAAAAGACAAACTTATATAGATTTTTATACTTTTGTTAGGCTTAAGTTTAACTAGTCTAGGCTTAGGTTCGACTAGCTAAGTTGTGGCTTGACCAATCTAAGAAAATCTTCAACCAGTCCAAGTTTAAAATCTAAAAATAGATATTTTTGTTGCTTTCTCGACCAGTTGAGCAGACTACTCGACTAGTCGAAGAGGGACCTTTGACCAGTCGAGGGTTGCTAGACCCAAAGTCTAGCAACTAAAATCAAGCACCCTCGACCAGTCAAAGAACGGTTTTATCCGATCAAGCCCAAAATTTGAAATTTTGTTAGATTTTAGACGAGTCAAAGGAATTTTTAGATGAGTCAAAGCAACAACTTTTCAGCCTATAAATAAAGGCCATCTCTCAATCCAAAATTACTAATCCAAGCTAGTAAAAGCCTTCATTAAGAGAGAGAGAAGTCCCCACTATCTTCAAGCTATTTCACAGCATTTTAATATTTTGGTTAAATACCTTTTTGTTTTAATTTCTTGATCTCTTTTCATGAATCTTATTCTCTAAAGATAGTAATTGCTCTTCTTTGAGATCTTGTGGAACTCAAACAAGTAGCCTTTGGTTTAAATTAATATAAAATCAATCTAGAACCTAGAATCCATATTTATGTGACTGGACATTGAACATTCTACTTCAAAAGAAGTGATTCTACAGGTTACACCAAGAGATACATCTTCAAGGAGAAGATAAGTACATTTTTATTCTTTGTATTTTGGTTTCTTTGAGATAGCCAGAAAATCCCATGTGTTGGTTTTGACTGAGATAGCCAGAAAATCTCAGTGTAGGGTTTTTGTTTATGATAAGCCCTTTAAAATCAAAACTATATCAGGTTTAAGGTGACCCTGTGAAAACCTTGTTTATAGTGAAAGCAAATATCACATGGTTTGTTATTATTGGGAGTGGAGTAGGTGTGGCTATTTGAGAATAATTGGTATACACACTAAACCACTATAATTCTTGATATTTGTGGTGAATGTTTACTTTTTGTGTATGTAGATAATGATTGTAATTTTATTTATGCAAATGTGGTGAATACTTTTAATAGACAGCTCTATTGGATCTTGCTTTGGTTTAAGATCTTAATCCTTATGATTGTTCGTGAAATAAGGTTGTCTACGTAAAATTTATTTTGGGTGTATATTATCTTACGAACTAAGTTTGACTCAATTTTTCAATACTAGTGAGAGTTTATTTCATGATTTATTTTTTATTTCAGCAAGTTTTTTTATTTGGCATAGTCCTATTCACCCGCCTCTAAGACCGCTAAGCTCACCCTTTTTAAGTGGTATCAGAGCTAAGTTACACATTTTTATTTGGATTAATTCCTTGAGTTAAAAGATCTAGAGCTTTCATATGTTAAATTTCGATAGCTTGTCTATTACCAGGCCACCACTCTGTGATGGCTCTAACTATATATACTAGAAAGCTAGAATGAGGATTTTTCAAAAATCCTTAAATGAAAGCATGTGTCAAGTCACTATAACGAAATGGAATCCTCCTATGACTAAAGTATTAGGCAGTGATGGAACTAAATCCATGAGAGAAACTACATTCTTTTTATGGACTACAGCTCAGAAAAGTGAAAGCAGTGCTAATGCTAAGGCCTTAAATGTCATAACTTGTGCACTATCACTTGATGAATTCAAAAGAATCATTTCGTGTGATACAGCCAAACAAGCTTGGGATATTCTTGAAATGACATGTGAAGAAACTTCTATAGTCAAGAAATCTAAAGTTCAAATCCTCACTATAAATTTTGAAGAAATTTGTATGGAAAAAAATGAAACTTTCATGGACTTCTATATGAAACTAAATGACATAGTAAATTTCATGTGGGGTCTAGGAGTTAAAATCTCAAAAAGCAAGGTCTATGCAAAAATACTACGAGCTCTTCCTAAGAGATTCAATTCTAAAATAACTGTTATTCAAGAATTAAGAGATACTTATTATATGAAGGTTGAGGAGTTAGTTGTTCTCTCCAAACATATGTGTTAAATTTTAAAGCTCCTAAAGGTAATTCCATAGCTCTTAAATCATCTAAATCTGTTTCAAAAGAAAATAATATTAATTTTGATATTAAAGATACTGAAGATAATATGACTTTACTTGCTAAGAAATTTTATAAAATTTTCAAAAACAAAAAAAGATCATATTTTTCAAAAACAACATGACAAAAGAAAAGGAAAATCTAAATTTTGGAAATCTGTAAAAGATAGTCAATGTTTCAACTACCATGAATACGGGCACTTGGTGAATAAATGTCCAAAAAGGGATAAGTCAAAAAGAAATGGCATGTTGGCTAATTGGGATGAATCATCTGGCTCTGAAAGTTCATCTGAGCCTGATGAATTAAAACAATAAAACTCAAATGATGTAAAAGTCTTAATGACTATAGCCAGAGTCACCTCCTCAGATAGCTGTAACTTATCTGATTATCAAAATCTCAGGAGTGACCCTGAAAATGAAAATGAAGATGATCTTCAAAACGCCTACAATGCCCTATATAGGGAAAGTTGTAAAAATATTGTCAAATTGAAAATTCAAAGGGAAAAATGTCACGCCCCAAACTCGAAAACCGGACTCACAAAATTCTTGATCATCAAATTCGACGTTAACAGCCTTTAGGAGCTTTAAAATGTTGCCACTACCCCACTTCCTCTCTTTTGTTTTAAGGGTAAGGTAGGGCCCACCTAGGAAGTCCACTCCATCCATTTGAATGTCTAACTCATGATGGGGCCAAGAAGCTTTGGATCACATCCATTTTTGGTGTATTTTCACCACCCAAGTGTGCTTACATAATCAATTGGTTTAAATAGAAAATAAATATCACAATGGGCCATACAAGGTGGTCCACGCTATGATAGCATGCGGGACACGCTCTCTAATAGTGTGGCCCACTTGTGGCTCCCACAACACCATGAGAATAAGAAAAGAAATAGAAAGGAAGGGAAATAAAATCCGTCCATCGGGTGGCCCCCCGCCACTATGGGGTCCACCACATACTCAATACATGATCAAGGTAGGTCCCACCCTTATGGACCCACTAGAATAGAGAAATTAAAAAGAAGTGAAGGGTTTTAACCCTCCCATGCACTCACTTAGAAGGATGGACAGTTGGATCGTCTCGGATCGACGATCAGATGGCCCACCAAGCTCCTCTTTATCCTTAATCTTCTTTAATCTTACTTTTATGTATTCTCTTACTCTTACTCTCTTGCTCTTTCCTAATGCTCTCACAAGTTCTCTTTCTTTTCTCTTAATCTCTCTATAATCTTTCTCTCTTTTCTTTCTCTCTCTTAATTTCTCCCTAATCTTTCTAATATTTCTCTCTCTCTTAATCCCTCTCTACTCTTGCTAGGAAATGGTAAAAATGAGAGGGAGTTAGGGAGTTATTGTGTTAGAGAATTTAGGATAAAGAGGGAATAAGGGGAAGATGGAGGGGTAAAATGTGGAGAAGAAGAATAAGAGAATGATGGCTAACATAGGCAGGGGTATGGGTTGCATAAGAATGACATGGGTTTGTTTGACTAATGGGGAGAGAGTGACATGAGTGATGGATGGCTTGATTGATGGATGGATTAATGGATTGATGGATTGATTGATTTGACAACATGACAATTTATGCAAGTGAGGCCCACGTGCATTACGTGGCCTATCTCGGATTGTGCTAAAATTATAACTTCTAATCTAAGGGTCGAAATGGGGTGTGCCGCACAGCTTTGGAAATGTAACGCCCATGTGGTTACTAGAGTACATGTCTCAGGGTATCACGCTACAAAGGTAGGGTAATGATCAAAACTCTTCAATATGGTCTGCCAGGAACATGTCGTTGTTTAAGTAGAAGTGCACAGATCATGAGATTATGGGTCTTACAAGTAGTAGGGCCTGGGTTCCAGATTTGGGGCATGACAGCCTCCATCTCTTACTAACCTTTGCCCCCAGCATCACAACTTCCTCTGATTCTTCAAGAAGAATGATACCCTTCTTCAATAAAAATGCAGTCCCATGGCACCATCCCAAGTGCTCTGAAATCACACTAGTTGTTAAAACCCTCAATAACGCGCATATCTCTTAAGAGGCACTACCCAAAATGGTCACCTACATGATCGAGTAGCTCCTCACACCTCAAGAAATTACATTCACCTATTAGGAGCTCCCACCGAAGGCCATGACTGTGAGCGCTCATTAAACATAGTCGTTCATCATAAACACCTTAAAGTCCCATTTGTGTTAAATCAAAAATGGCTCAAACTTAAATGTGTCCACTTTCAATTGCTACTTGTCTAGGGATAGATCCATTCATGTTTAGGCCTAGTAACATGAATGTGAGAGCCTATAATAGCTCTAAGAGATAGTTAGAAGAAATTGATATCAAAATCCAAATCGATTCTGACACATCAACCATAACTTTTCAAGTCTTAGACATATCTGCTTCATTCAATCTTCTTCTTGGTCGGCTCTGAATTAACAAAGTCAGAGCCATCCCTTCAAACCACCACCGAAGGGTCAGGTACATCTCCAGAGATAGTCATCTCTATTTTGGTTGAGCCCAAGATGATTCTCCCTACTGAAGCTACAAACTTAAAAAAGCTTAATATCCTAGTCACTGACATCCATCACTCTTAAGGAGGATAACCTATACCACAGTTTTAAATGAGAAACTATGAACTGTAACCCCACTCCATGTCCCCTCAAAATAGATTATGTCCTCCCTCCTACTGAACATCAAATCATTTACTACCAAATTGATTTCCAAGAGATAGCCAAAGTTGTAAGTGCTAATGTTTTAAACACACAAGTAGATTATCAAATTTTGTATATGAAATGTATAGTGTATGGAACTTCAACTCGGTGCTAATGTTTTAAGCACACAAGTAGATTATCAAATTTCGTATACAAAATGTATAGTGTATGGAACTTCAACTCACTTCAAATATTTCAAGACCAGACCATGACTTAACATCTCAATATTAGAATGCTCATTAGGATTTTAAGAGAAGAATCATTTGTCTTCCAACCTATAGGTAAAGAAGACCTTAGGAAAGACCCTAGGTTAAAGTACATCTTAGTAGGTTTCTGTAATTTAACTTATTGCATTTTTACATAAAAATTAAAGGGTGTTCGACGAGGCCAACCCTACCTTTAGCCAACCAAACCATCTCGAGTCATCCCGAGATCAACCTAGGTCAATGTAACATCCTGAAAATCGGGGGTTGAGGATAAACTCCACTCCCGAGTTCTAGAACATCACTTACGCTACATTTTCAATGATGAATGAATGTCGGCTGTAATAGTGCATAAAACATGAAGTGGATTAAGCCAAAACAACATATCATACTCCAGAGACATTTAAATTAGCAAGCGGAAGAATGTGATAGATATATAAAATATATCTACTGTTGTAAGTCTCCAGAGTGTGAACATGTTACCAGGTTAAACATATAATTGTATACTCCAAAAATGATCAAAAAGAATATACATGAGTGCTCCAAAAATATAAAATGACAAGTGTCAAGGTGTCTAATCAACCTCCTTGTAATCCCGTCGATCAGAACACGGTCTACATAGACCCGCCTGATAACCGCCTATAGGAGAAATCCTTCTCATCATCATACAAGTCCAGCTCGGCTTCACAAGCAGCGCCATCATCTGAAACTAAAACAGGGACTGGTTGGTGTGTACAACACCATCCCGTAACGTGGGAGTGAGTGGCCAACTCAGTGGAATCATAGAGTAAAGGTTAACATGTTATCAAATCAATCAAGCGATAATGATAAAGTAAGAAAATCAAACATTCCTAAATACTGTAATTATTGCAAGGATAAAATGACATGATGTATGCCCTCACCAACATACTCCCTCATGCGACACTATCTTACGTCCACGGCATACTTTCTTCTCTCAGTGCTCCACATCTTCCAGGCACATGCAGTGCGATATGAATATGATTACTGAGTTGTTATTAGTCCTTTTCATACTACAGGATTGGGAAACTAGGGTACTTCCCTTATATCATTCTCAACAAGGATCCTATCTAGGGTCGTCACTCCTAGTAGTCTTATACGATGATATGGTTCTAGGTCACTGCAAGGGCTGTCAGGGCTGTTACATGTACTCGTTGCTCCGCTCCCCCATCACCTTATCAATACAGGCCTAGTTGTACTCTTGTTGCTACGGAAGGGTCGTCGCCACACTTAGACTCAAAGTACGCTCGAGGTCACTACAAACGGCTCATCACCAATCAGAGTAGGCCGACAGCTCGAATATAGCGTCCCATACCATCATAATTAGCTCATGAGTCTGAGGTGCTCACTGGTCACTACGGGGAGGCTCGTCGCCATAGCGTAGGCCGACAGCTCGACCACGGTGTCCCATACCACCATGCCCGGCTCATGAGTCTTAATGGATCAAGGTACCACGGTTATTAGGGTTATCACTAGTAAGTTCAGTACCCTAGGTTCAAGCAGTTATGACCAATACAAGGTGAACATACAGTGGTCAGTCGGGTTGCTTGACGAGCTCGACTAGTAAGAGCGCACCTCAAGCTAAACGACATGAAGTGTATAAACACCTCGTGTGGCCTAACCACTGCCGTCAACCAAAGCACGACTCAGGTTCGTCGACGCGTCCTTCATGGTGAATAGAATCTAACCCCGAATTCAAATCTGTTACCGACTGCCTGGACTAGAGTGTAGCGCCAAACACTTATAATATAAATCAATAATCATATGAGAGAGACAGAAATGAAATACAAGTAATTCCAGCATGTTATCAGCATGTTATAACATACATCATAAGCAGTTAACCATACACGAGTATTTCACACATAAGGTAATCAATTCAAATACAACAAGCATGGAGGAAATCATGTACATCATCAAATTAGTTGAGAATCCAGTCTCAACGCTAATCTACAACACCATTTACTCAATACTTACTAATATATGCATTTATACAAACACTTAGTCTACACACATTAGTCTACATAGCATATGTCGGCCAATAATGTGCATTAGAGCGAATCTCTTCGCCAAACAAATCATGCATGCATAACTAGTATAGGTACACAGAAAATACTCATGGCAATCATATCAGCAAAATACGTATGTATACAGTATTTCCTACAAATATCCAAAATACCCTAAATCTCATATTCTTTGTACGTATTCGAAATGAAAAACAGACAGCAAGTTTTACATTTTAAACAACATTCTTGTCAACAATCTACCATTAAACGGCATTGAAAGCTTTAAAAATAGGTAATCTAAGCATCTAAAATCCGCACCTTATGCCGTAGAAGTGTAACGAATTCAATAGAGACTCTAAGTCTTTGTTAACGACTGATTGGCAACCTACAGTATGATTTAGGTTAGCTACTTCACCACTTGCACCAATTGAAACCCTAGAACAGGTTAGGGTTAGGTTTTCTTACCTAAGAACAAAGCCGGAGTCACCGGAAAAGTGAAACGAAGGGGTGGATTAGGCACGTAGCAAAGCTGGGAAGAATCCCAGGAAGAATCACCAACTTCTCTCCCACTTTCTCTCTCTTTTCTCTCTCTTGATTTGGGTAGGGTTTTAAATTCGTATGGGATTTGTGAGAAAGGGTTTAAGGCCTTTTTATAAGCCCAAACACGACGAAAACAGACTTGAAGTCAAGGTATACTTAGGTTATAATCAAATCGGGTCTGTTCTGATCCAACAGAGCATTTCTAGAGGTCCTGTTATCAAATGCGGTAGGACTTAAGCTCACTAACATCGGATCTTTAGTTAGTTAGGTTTTCAGTCCAATCGGATTTCCAGATCGTCCGTGGCGGACCAGTTTCAATTCAACGGTTACCGAACTCTAATCAAGGCCACAAGTCCTTGAACATGTAAGGGCAAATTTTCCTGATCCGAGGGTGAAATTTGGTCAAATTCTGATGGTCAGAATGCTTAAAAATAACACGCGAGTGAAACGTTCCAGATTCTAATTTATTTTCTAAAAATCTTCCTTTTCCTACTCTCTTTACTTCAAACTCAAGGAAATTGCCTCAGAGCATCGTTTGGACTTGATTTTCAAAACGATAGTCAAGTCCAACTAGGCGGTCATAATGGTCTAAGTTCATCGCTATCGGACTTTCGACGTGAAGTCTAGATCCAATACGAAGTTACAAAGCATTCCCGGGAATAACTGGGTTTAGAGTTGGATCCTAGATTTTAAGGTAACAATTCTAGAGGTTTTGGGTCTTACAGATCGTATTTAAAGTGGTTGATGCTAATTTTGCAGGAAATCTAGTGTAGGGCTGGCTAATTCACGTTAAATTTCTAAAGAATTAGGTTCTAGATGATTCCTTTGGCTTTGAAATTGAGTTCTAAGAGGTTACCAAGGTGTTATAGTTAACCCATTGCCTAAGGATGTCTAATTCCAGGTAGGCAAAAATTTGGGGTGTACAATTTACCCCCCTTAAAACATAATTTCATCCCCAAAATTGGCTAAGGGTAATGAGTCCCTAAAAAGACTATAGTATTGACATTCTAAGGAAGGTTCAAATCCTATTTAATGACCTAACCTTACGTATAACCTAAATCAACTTCTTTGATCCTGGGCCAGTGGGGAAGAGGCCAACCACGTTTCCGCTGCGCTACTCTAATCCAACGGTTGTATTAGCTAATCCTAATTAGATTGGGCTCAATACGTTCTACCCCCCTTAAAAACTTAGTTCTTCTTAAGATTCAAGAATCTATGTCTCGATCCATATATCGGAACGACGTGTAACTTAGGGCCTATCCTTGACATGAAATGGAAAACAATCTCTCACTACATTAGTCTTCCTTTGTTAATGATGCGTTCTATGGCATTGGTACCTATGGTTGTAGAAAGGAGCCTAATCTCTATTGGCTATAAGTCCTCGACATTTCCCAAAGACAAAGTAATAACTTTTGATTGTAGGTGGTCGGGCCAACACGGAAGAAAGGTTGTATAGTGGGTCTGAACCGAATACATAGACTTTCTGTCTAGCTAGGATAGAAAATTTATCGTATCAATTCTTAATCCGAGTCGATGCCGATCTTTTGCTTGATCAGAGCATTGGATTCATTGGTAACTACTAGGATTAAGAAGTCGATTTAAACCATGAATACATTGCTTACATATAGTTCCCTTACTCCGCGTTCTCGAATGTAAGAAGTCCTTGGGAAGGCAATTCTAAGGGGCATGCTGGTTTGACCTAAGTTCAATCCGAGGGATATACCAGTTTCTCTATGCGTGAATAGTCTCTAAATCAAAACAGCTTTCCTAAGAGTTATTAAGGATGCCGATACGCATCAAGGGAATCCAACAAAAGAATGAGATCTCACTCAACCAAATCAAACCTATTCAGTCTTTACACTGCTTAATATAACTAGTAGCCTAGTCTGTAACTCACTAGCTTTAATCCAAATTCTAAGCTTATACGCTAGATGGTTTCATACCGTTTCTAATACTAGGGATTGTTCTATCGCTTAGGGTCAAGATTGTCTAATTAGAATTGGATTTCCTACAGTGTCAGATCTTTCAAAATCTAGGAGTACTAACTCTAGGTCCAAAACTTTAGATGTCCTAGCACTAGATGGTCATTGTTTATGGACTAATTTACTATGTTTGGTCTCGCCCGTGGATAAAAGCATAAAAATCGAGAAGATGGTTATAACTAGCTCTTAAAGAGCCATGGAAAATGAAGAAAATGAAGGGAAGGGCTGAGATCTTTGGGTCTCCACGGATCTAGGTCCGAAAGAGGAATGAAATAGGCCCAAAAGATAGGGATTGAAGAAGGAAAAAGGAAGAAATGGGATGAGTTGAGAGCTTACACGATTTTGAGCCTCAAAAGGAGGATGTGAAGCTCAAATGAGAGAAAATGGAGAGGATAAGGGAGTGAGGTTTACTATAAATGATAGAGGGGTGTAGGTTATAGCAGAAAATGATGGAATGGGTGATTGGAGGGGCGGTTTGAGAGAGAAAACAACAATTGTGAAGGAATGGGAGAGCTTGGGGGGTCGCTTTGTGAAGGAAGTGGGAGATTTGGAATGAATGGGTGGCCAAACCATGTATAGAGGGGTCCCATTTAACCCCAAATAGCATCGGCCAGGGCTGCCCGGCCCGACCAGCCCGCTGATCGGCGAGGCCTCGCCGAACCGACAAGGTGCTCCCCGGTCCCTGACCTGTTCGGCGAGGGCTCGCCATTTTGGCGAGGTCCTCCCCCCCCCCCTTGGGTCCAAAAGGATATGGGTCCCACCTTGGGTCCCCCTATAAGTGCTCCGTTTGGCCCCCGACTCCATCTGAGGCATTTTTGGGACCAATTTGTAAACCGAAATGAGTTTATGTGACATGTAACATATGATTTTAGGGTAAGAGACGCTAATCTATCCAACTAACCCATTTATTCCATGAGATTCCATAATTTGAATGGTCAAGAGTCCAATTTATACATATATTTACTATTTATAGTAAATTTTGTTTAAGTATTATTCTCCATCATTTATACGTTAAGATTTATGTCTATTATGAAAGGACTTAAAAAAATTTGAAGAATGAGGTAGTGAAAGAAGAGATTTTGAAGGAAATGAGTTAGACTTTAGGATTGAGTTCTGCGAAGTTATTTTCAATATCTTGGTTGATACTTCATGAGAGTAGTGAGATTGATGAGGGATGTTACTTATAGAGTAAGAGCTGGATGGATGAAGTGGAGATGTGCCTTTGGAGTTTTATGTGATAGCCACATACCAAATCAACTAATGGCGAGATCTTCTAGGATAGCTATAAGACCATTAATGCTTTATGGACCAGAAACGTAGGCTGTCAACCGACAACATGTTCATAGGATGTGTAGTTGAAATGGGGATGTTGAGATGGATAGGCTTCAAGATGAGGAATGACGGATATAGAAATGAATGCATTCGAGGGAACTTTAGGGTATCATTCATAGGTAAAGTAGGCATTAATGCTTTGGTCATGTGAGATGGAGACCAAGAACAACACTGGTTAGGGGTGAGTTGGCTTTTGGTTGAAGGTTCTAAAAGTGTAAAGAGAAGGCACAAAAGGATGCGCTTGGAAGCAAAAGAAATGATTTGATGATTTATGGTTTAACTGAGGATGGTCCTTGTAAGACCCGTATCTTGGTCCGTACCTTTCCGTAGACTTCCGCGGTCTTACCGGTCGAATTTCAGCAACCTTCGACCCTTAACCGATATCGACGCGCGACCCTGATTCATATACCGACAACCCGAGTCAACTCAACCCGAGACCAATACCATAGCGACAGTTCTGTCGTTGCGGTTCCGATGCCGCGACTCGCGCGCCGAAGCGATACCCTGGTCAAGAGATGTGGGCCAACGTTCGGTGTGAGAAAACACTGCGCGTTGTGAAACCCAAGGGAATGTCTACGATGTGTCACATCAATCACATCAATCCCATCAATCAATCTATCCATCAAGCCATCACATGTCAAGTACACATCACTTTATTCCCTTTTTCCAAGCAACCACAAAAGTCTCCCAAACCCATACCTCTCTTACACAAAAAGCCACAAAAGTCTTCACCACTCATACCTCTCTTACACAAAAGCCTCAAAAGTCAAGTTTTTCTTACACAAACATCACTCACCACATCCATCCATCACTCTCTCTCTCTCCCTTTACAACTCCTCTCTTTCTCATTTGCAAACTCCAAGCTAAAAAAAAATCCCACGTAAGGAATTCCTCCAAGCCTCCTAAGCTCCAAGTGGCCCACCTTCCTACCCCATCATCTCCCATCTCAACCTTCCATTCTTCATCTCATCCATTGAAGTTGAAGCCAAGGTACCAAGGAACCCCTAGGAGCAAGAAGATCGGACGATGGGTGCCTCTACAGGGTAGTTTTACTTGTTTTTATGATGGGCCAAGTGAGGCCCACCGATCCATGGTGTGGATCTCACTTGGGACCCTAAAAGGTGGTCGATGGACCACTTGGATCATCATGATCATTCCATGATGGGGCCATTCTCCATGGATCCCATCATGATGTTTATTTTATTTTCAAAGGTCATATAGACCGTCAATGTTAGTGGGGAAGGGATCTCCACCGTTGAGTTTGGATTTCGATGGTCCCTCATGCTTTAAAGCCCACTTGATGTATGATTCATTGTAAGGGAGGGCCCATAATGTCGGGGTCCCTCCATCACAAGGCGTGTCCCACTCTCCATGTCTCTCTCTCTCTCTCTCTTTTATTTCTTTTATTTTATTTTATTTTATTTTTATTTTATTTTTATGCAATAGGATTGTGTGGCCCACTTGAATGGATCCCACCTTGAGGTATTTATTTTTATTCAAGTGGGGCCCACCTTAGCCGTTGTACCCATGTCACCCATCAGTGGTGGCCCACTTCATCAGGGCCCACCACTATCAAAAATATATATATATAATAAAACCGTCCAGCGTCTAGGACGCTGGACGTTTCAAAGGAAAGAAGAAAAAGGAAAGATGTAAAGGGGACCTTTGGTGGTCCACTGGCAGAGGCCCCACCGTGATGTATGTAATCAATCCACGCCGTCCATCCCATTCTCCACCAAATTTCATGCGTTGGGCCAAGTTTTGGAGCCGATCCAATCACCTTGTGGGCCATAGCGTCAAAGATCGCACCCTCACCATTCAAACATCATTTTCATATTTTATTTCACTTCCTAAGCATATAAAAATTTGAACTCTGGACTCATTTGGACGGCCTCGAGCCGCTGAACGCAATGGCCGGGGCAGATTTCATTTTGGCGGGCCCCACGTGCAAAAAACCTCAGAAAAACCATTTTTTTTTAGTTTTTGGAAAGAGGCAGGATCTCTGCCTTCACGTCAGCGAGCAGCCACTGCACGCTGCTGTGTGCAGACGTGAGGGCGGGCGGGCATCCAGCAAGGGACCCATGGCTCCAGCCGTGGGCCCCACCTTAATGTTTGTATGCCATCTAAGCCATCCATGAGGTGGGTCCCATCCTCAGGTGGGCCCCCTCCAAATTTCATCCCGATCAAAAACTCAGGTGGCCCACACCACGTGAAACAGTATGGATTGAATTCTACCATTAAAAATTTTTAGGGCCCACAGAAGTATTGGATCAAGCTGAAATTTATGTTTTCCCTTCATCCAGGTCCGAGTGACCTAATGAATGGGTTGGATGGCATCTGGGAAGTGCTGTGGGCCCCACATGGGACCCACCATGATGCATGTGTCTTAGTCCACCGTCCAGTGGACGGTGGTGCCCACCTTGCAGTTGTACTGTCTCCACCGTCCAGTGGACGGTGGAGCCCTCCTTGATACATGTGCCATCCTCACTGTCCAGCGACAGTGGGACCCACCATGATGCAGGTGATTGCATCCAGACCGTCCATCCACTTGGTGGGATCGTTTTAGGCCTGAACTGTTGGTTGGGTGGGCCCCTCATGTATGGGTTAGGCCCCTTTAATTGCAAAAGGTCTATGGGCTAGGCCCATTTGATTTATGAAATGCTTATGGGCTAGGCCCATTTGATTCATTTAAAGCCTATGAACTTGGGTCCACTTGTTATGTAAAGCCTATGGGCTTAGGCCCACTTGATATGTTTCAAGTACATGGGACTAGGCCCATTTGATGTACTTCAAGGCCCATGAAATTGGACCCATTGTTGCATTCTTAAAGCTCATGGAAGTGGACCCAGTTGATATATTGTAAGGCCCATGGGACTAAACCCATTTGATTATAAAAAGGGTCCATGGGATTAGGCCCATTGGACTTATTTGAGACCCATGAGTTAGGCCCATTTTATTTGATTAAGGCCTAGGGGTTTAGGCCTATTTGACTCATGTTAGGTCTATAGGTTGAGGCCCACTTGATCTACATGTGGGGCCTAATTGGTGTGGCCCATTTGATACATATTAGACTCATGTGACTAGGTCCAATTGATGCAATCCAAGGCCCACGGGTTTTGACCCATTGCAATACACATAAGACCCATTGGTGTGGCCCATTTATGTGGCCCATCTGATGAATAAAAGGCCCATAGGATATGGCCCATTTGACATATATATGAAAAGCCCAATGGGATGAACCTAAGGTCCATTGTAATGTGTAATCCCAATACCGATTATGTAGCGATGTTTAAGAAGATCGTACCTGGGATGCAATGTTGGTTTGACGTCCACATTGCGAGTGTAATATTGGTTGGATGTCCACATTACGACTCTCCTTAGGGCCCATGGTTAGGCCGTACTTGCCGAGTATAGGCCGTCTAGGCCCATCTGCATTGTAAGATAGTTCATTTTATTATAACATGTTTAGTACAGTTCCATGACCCATGATAATACGCATCATATGTATGCTTGATATGAGGATTGACTGATCATAGTATATGCCTTCGGGCAGGTTTTTTATGGGCTCCTGGTTAGGCAGTGTTGCCCTACATGAGCGCACGATATGCGCAGGATTTGTTGCATGAATGGATAGCATGAATCATGCATTTCGCATTTTTGTGACGTGAGTATTGTACGCCCTAGTGACATCAGGGCCGTAGCCTCCACAGACGCATCGTGGTTGGTAGGATTGGATACCGAAAATCTTGTTCTACATGGGGTACTATAGATATCCCTGGGTGAAAGTTCCTAAACCCTTATGGTACCAAGAGGTTGCTCCAACGTCTAGACCGAGTGGGTAGATGAGCGTTGAGTGCCGATTACCAGACGGTTACGCTCTCCACTGTGTCGTGGTCGGTTGGAAGGGGGTGCAAGCTTACCCGCCCGAGAGTAGGGGGCAATGCTAGGCTGAGTCTGACCAGCTCGAGGAATGGGTCCGCTATAGACAAGTCGCGCCCGATATTGGCAGACAGATAGTGAGGTCTCTTCCACTTACCTTATTGCGCGCGATGTGGCGGCAATCTGGTTTAGAGTGTACTAGACCCCGGTGATCCCATATTTGAGCTGTATTGATGTGTGGACATAGATGAGGATCTGTATGCTTGACTTGTATTGCACATCGCATGGCCTTGGGATGGCCGATACCATCCATGTCTTGCATCGCATAAGCCTTGGTACGGCTCATGATATTATGGTTCTATCTGTATATTCCGCATTACTCTGACATTGCATGTTCATATTACTACCTTGCGCACACACTTTCACCACCCTTTAAGCTTTCTCTAAGCTTATGCACGACCGTTGCGTGCAGGTGACGTTGGATCGCAGCAGTGCTGAGGCAGGAACACGTTACAGAGCGTTTTGGAGTTTTTGTTCTTTACCATTGTATTTCCCTTTATGTTCATTGTACTCGTAAAGTTTTTGATCATAGTGAAAATGTAATGGAGTACTTGGTTGTTGTTTGTGGGTTATGCCTTTGGTTATGCTTATTACGAATCAAACTGACAATGAAAATCCTCCTCGTAGCATCCCAGGATCGGAACCTGACGAATGGGAGCTAGGAGCCGAGAATGGGGTTCTACAGAGGCTGTCGGTGCAGGATTCGGCGATCGAAAATTTTGTAAGCCTGATTTCTGAGTTTGGGGCGTGACTGTCCTGGATAGAATGGAATGGTGGAACATATGAACTTAAACGTTTTCTTTCCTTTGTGGTCCTAGATTTTATTATTATTGCGATCCTTTGTATGGCCTACCGAATTACGTAGTAGTAATAGAAATTCGGTCTGTGGTGGTGGTGAGATTGGGGTGTAGCTGGGTATATGAATCTCAACAAAACAAATTAGAAGAACTGTGGACTAAATTACAATATTCAGTCTCGCCTGTCGACGAAACTTGGGATTCTAATGTGGTTTCTAGATTCCATCGCCCCCTTCCTAAGTCAAAGTGCATCAGTGTGCATTGTGTTACCATAACCCAGGTCCAGTTTAATCCAAATCATGCTCTGATACTATCTGTAACATCCCGAAAATCGGGGGTCGAGGATAAACTCCACTCCCGAGTTCTAGCACATCACTTATGCAACATTTTCAATGATGAATGAATGTCGGCTGTAATAGTGCATAAAACATGAAGTGGATTAAGCCAAAATAGCATATCATACTCTAGAGATAGTTAAATTAGCAAGCGAAAGAATGTGATAGATATATAAAATATATGAATTGTTGTAAGTCTCCAGAGTGTGAACATGTTACCAGATTAAACATATACATGTATACTCCAAAAAAGATCAAAAAGAATATACATGAGTGCTCCAAAAATATAAAATGACAAGTGTCATGGCGTCTAATTAACCTCCCTGTAATCCCGTCGATTAGAACACGGTCTAAATAGACCCGCCTGATAACCGCCTATAAGAGAAATCCTTCCCATCATCATACAAGTCCGACTCCGCTTCACAAGTAGCGTCATCATCTGAAACTAAAATAGGGACTGGTTGGTGTGTACAACACCGTCCCGTAACGTGGGAGTAAGTGGCCAACTTAGTGGAATCATAGAGTAAAGGTTAACATGTTATCAAATCAATCAAGCGATAATGATAAAGCAAGCAAATCAAACATTTCTAAATACTGTAATTAATGCAAGGATGAAATGACATGATGTATGCCCTCGCTAATATACTCCCTCATGCAACACCATCTTACATCCGCGGCATGCTTTCTTCCCTCAGTACTCCACATCTTCCAGGCACATGCAGTGCGATATGAATATGATTACCGAGTTGTTATTAGTCCTTTTCATACAACAGGATTGAGAAACTAGGGTACTTCCCTTATATCATTCTCAACAATGTCTAGGGTCGTCACTACTAGTAGTCTCATACGATGATATGGTTCTAGGTCACTGCAAGGGCTGCCAGGGCTGTTGTAAGCACTCGTTGCTCTGCTCCCCCATCACCTTATCAATATAGGCATAGTTTATACTCTTGTTGCTACGAAGGGGTCGTCGCCTCACGTAGACTCAGAGTATGCTCAAGGTCACTACAAAGGGCTCGTCACCAATCAGAGTAGGCCGACAGCTCGAATATAGTGTCCCATACCACCATAATCGGCTCACGAGTCTGAGGTGCTCACTGGTCACTACGGGGAGGTTCGTCGCCACAGCGTAGGCCGACAGCTCGACCACGGTGTCCCATACCACCATGCCCGGCTCATGAGTCTTAATGGATCAAGGTACCACAGTTATCAGGGTTATCACTGGTAAGTTCAGTACCCTAGGTTCAAGCAGTTATGACAAATACAAGGTGAACATACAGTGGTCAGTCGGGTTGCTTGACGAGCTCGACTAGTATGAGCGCACCTCAAGCTGAACGACATGAAGTGTATAAACACCTCGTGTGGCCTAACCACTGCCGTCAACCAAAGCACGACTCGGGTTCGTCGACGGGTCCTTCGTGGCGAATAGAAACCAACCACGAATTCAAATCTATTACTGACTGCCTGGATTAGAGTGTAGCCCCAAACATTTGTAATCTAGATCAATAATTATATGAGAATGACAGAATTGAAATACAAGTAATTCCAGCATGTTATCAGCATGTTATAACATACATCATAAGCAGTTAACCATACGCGAGTATTTCACACATAAGGTAATCAATTCAAATACAACAAGCATGGAGGAAATCATGTACATCATCAAATTAGTTGAGAACCCAGTCTCAACGTTAATCTACAATACCATTTACTCAATACTTACTAATACATACGTTTATACAAACACTTAGTCTACACACATTAGTCTACATAGCATATGTAGGCCAATAATGTGCATTAGGACGAATCTCTTCGCCAAACAGATCATACACGAATAACTAGTATAGGTACATGGAAAATACTCATGGCAATCATATCAGCAAAATACGTACGTATACAGTATTTCCTACAAATACCCAAAATACCCTAAATCTCATATTCTTCGTACGTATTCGAAATGAAAAACAGACAGCATGTTGTACATGTCAAACAACATTCTTGTCAACAATCTACCATTAAACGGTATTGACAGCTTTGAAAACAGGTAATCTAAGCATCTAAAATCCATACCTTATGCCGTAGAAGTGTAACGAATTCAATAGAGACTCTAAGTCTTTGTCAACGACTGATTGGCAACCTACAGTATGATTTAGGTTAGCTACTTCACTACTTGCACCAATTGAAACCCTAGAACAGGTTAGGGTTAGGCTTTCTTACCTAAGAACGAAGCCGGAGTCACCGAAAAATGGATACGGAGGAGTGGATTAGGCACGTAGCAAAGCTAAGAAGAATCCCAGGAAGAATCACCAACTTCTCTCCCACTTTCTCTCTCTTTTCTCTCTCTTGATTTGGGTAGGGTTTTAAATACATATGCGATTTGCGAGAGAGGGTTTAAGGCCTTTTTATAAGTCCAAACACGATGAAAATAGACTTGAAGTCAAGGTATACTTAGGTTATAACCAAATCGGGTCTGTTCCGATCTAACGGAGCATTTCTAGAGGTCCTGTTATCAAATGCGGTCGGACTTAAGCTCACTAACATCGGATCTTTAGTCAGTTAGGTTTTCAATCCAATCGAATTTCCAGATCGTCTGTGGCGTACCAGTTTCAATTCAACGGTTATCGAACTTCGATCAAGGCCACAAGTCCTTGTACATGTAAGGACAAATTTTTCTGATCCGAGGGTGAAATTTGGTCAAATTCTGACGGTCAGAATGCTTAAAAATAACGCGCAAGTGAAACGTTCCAAATCTAATTTATTTTCTAAAAATCTTCCTTTTCCTACTCTCTTTACTTCGGACTCAAGGAAATCGCCCCAGAACATCGTTTGGGCTTGATTTTCAAAACGATAGTCAAGTCCAACTAGGCAGTCATAATGGTCTAAGTTCATCGCCATCGAACTTTCGACGTGCGGTCTAGATCCAATATGAAGTTACAAAGCATTCCTGGGAACAACTGGGTTTAGAGTTGGATCCTAGATTTTAGGGTAACGTAGCGGTAACAATTCTAGAGGTTTTGGGTCTTACAGATCGTATTTAAAGTGGTTGATGCTAATTTTGCAGGAAATCTAGTGTAGCGCTGGCTACTTCACGTTAAATTTCTAAAGAATTAGGTTCTAGATGATTCCTTTGGCTTTAAAATTGAGTTCTAAGAGGTTACCAAGGTGTTATAGTTGACCCATTGCCTAAGGACGTCTAATTTCAGGTAGGCAAAAATCTGGGGTGTTACAGTCAAGCTTCCAATAATAAATGATTTTGATTCCTATGGAACTTGGGCCACCCAAACCCTGTCTTCGGCTAGCTCAACCAACTAGGTTCAACTCGAGAGCAACCTAAGTCAAGTATACAGCAATGCAAATTTTTTATTTCCCAGAAAATTAAGCTAGTTGAACCCTATATCTGGTCAATTGAAGGTATCTCAAGCCATCCAAAGTTTGGCTCAGGCCAACCTAAGTTTGTTTTAAAATAAGATCCCATGAAATTAAATAGTTGTTGAAATAGAAACATGAAAATCTGGCTAACTAAAAAGAATCTTAGGCTAACCAAATGTCATGCCCCCCAACTCAGTAACCGGACTCACAAGGATCTTGATAGCCAGTTCTGGCTGTAACAGCCTCCGTACTACCCCATTCTAAGCTCCTGAAGTAGGTTTCGATCCCG
This sequence comes from Magnolia kwangsiensis, assembly GCA_037074715.1. Classification (NCBI taxonomy): domain Eukaryota; kingdom Viridiplantae; phylum Streptophyta; class Magnoliopsida; order Magnoliales; family Magnoliaceae; genus Magnolia; species Magnolia kwangsiensis. Next base: position 77,418,991 of record CM073577.1, on the reverse strand, counting down.
GGATCCTACAAGGAGGATTTTCATATTCATATATCCATTCTAATATGAGCATACCCAAGATCACAAAAGTATATCTGAGAAATAACAAAGGCACACATCACAAAATTCATTATAAATTTGAGCTTTAATACAATACTAAAAGGAAATACATCTGATGACAAAAGAAAAAGGAAGAAGATCTACAGCACCGGGGTCCACAGCTCAACTCCTGTCCAAGATCCGCTACTAAGACACCGACCTAGGATCTCCTGCACGCGTCAATCGTGTATAAGCTTATAGAAAGCTTAAAGGGTGCTGAGAGTGTGTGATAATAGTGCACAGAAGAATACTAGGGAATGAAGAAAGGAAATATGATCAGTGCCAATGCCACAAGCCTACCAAAGTTGTCAGGAATGCAAGAAGCCATACCAAGGCTATACAAATGCAAGGAGATGCCAATGCTCATAACTAGTCCACATATCTAATACGTTTCCATTATAAGGAGTACCATCAGGGTGGAATGCACTGCAGGATGAATGTTGCTCTCCAAGCCGTATAGTCAGGCAAGCATAAGAGAGCACACTACAGACTTGTGGACAGCCAATAACCAGCGAGGCTTGACGGTAGCAGACCCATTTACAAGCTAGTCAGACTCAGACTAGTAATGCCCTCTTACTCAGGCGGATAAGGCCACATCCCATCTCAATCGACTGCACAACAGTGGGAGATGCAACTTATTGGTGTAAGGCACTCGTGCGCTCATGGTTTTCACTTGGTCATGGCATTAAGGCATCTTCCGGGTACCTTGAAGTTTTAAGGGCTTTCACCCGGGGATATCCAACGTACACCAAATGCTCGAGATAATATATTTTTGGTGTCTATAAATACGGCCAGCCATGAATGTCCCTATGGAGGCAAGGCCCTGATGAAGTGTAACACCTCCAATTTTGGCTAATTTAGGATTTGACGTCCTTAGGCAATGGGTTAATTAAAACACCTGAAAAATCGCTCAGAACCCAATTCCGTAGCGAAAGAAACCACTTAGGATTAATTCCTTTAGAAACTAAGCATGAGTTAGCTAGCGCAACGTTGGAGTAGCTGGGAAACAGTCCCTGATCACTTTAAATACGTTCTACAAGACCCAAATCGAGTAGAACGTATGACTCTATAATACTCTATAACCTTGGATCAAACTCTAAGCCGGTTTGTTCTCTGGACCACTTTGAAATTTTGTATTGGATCTAGACCGTGCGTCGAAAGTCCGATACCTGCTATCTTAGACCATTAGGACCGCCTAGCTGGACTTGACAATCATTTCAAAAATCAAGTCCAACCGATAATCACAGGCTATTTCATTGAGCCCGGACTGAAGAGAGTGCGAATAGGGACAGATTTAGAATTTGAAATTCAAATCTGGCACATGACTTGACGTGTCAGTATTAAGCATTCTGATCATCAGAATTCAGCCAAATTACACCCTCGGATCAGGAAAAAATTCTATTTCATATCATGAGATTTGTAGGCCTGACTACGTGCGGTGACTGCTGAACTGAAACTGGACCGCCACGTGCGATCTGCGAACCCTGCCAGACTGAAAACTTGATGTGTGCTAGATCCAGTATGCATGAGCTTAAGTCCGACCACATTCAGCCAGGGGACCACCAGAAATGTCCTTTTGGACTGAAACAGCCCCGATTTGGTTACCCCTCAAGTGAAACTTGTTCCCAAGCCTATTTCGGGCAAGTTTGGGCTTATAAAAAGGGTTGAAACCCTCACTCCTCTCTCCCATCCGAATTTATAAAAAAGCCCTAGATTGGGAGAGAGAAAAGGTGAGAGTTTGTGAGAGAGTAGGAGAGAATTTCTTGCTGCTCGTGCCACCTGCTGCAAGTGCCTAAGCAACACACTCCGATCACCTGGCCTGTGATTTCTCTGCATTTTCAGGTAAGAAAATACCCTAGAAGTTGCTGATTTGAGGTTACCTTGGATTCATAGCTTGTTAACCAATAGATCTTGTAAAACAGGTCCTCTATTTTCCGTAGACGAAGCGTATACGCTCCGTTCGAAACGACACGTTTATAAGAGACAAGGTGCAAATTTTAGATGCTTTGATTGACTGTTTCCAAAGCTTTCAATGTCGTTTAATTGTAGATTATCGACGGCAACGCCGTTTGACATGTACAACATGTTGTCCGTTTCTTGTTTCGTAAATCGACGGAGAATATGAGATTTAGGGCATTTTAGTCAATTATAGGAAGTACTGATTTCATTCATATTTTGCTGATGTGATTGAATGGTTTATTGTCGCATTAGAATGTTAGGAATACGTGTATAATTAGTTTGGCGAAGAGATTCGCCTAAATGCGCACTTCGGGTCGACATACTATATGTAGACTTAAGTGTGTAGTGTAAGTGTTTGTATAAATGCCTGTATTAGTATGTATTGAATTAAATGATGTTATGGATTAGTTTGAGATTGGTTTCTCAATTAATATGCTGGTGTAAATGGTTTCCTACATGTTAGCCATATGCATGATTTCATTATATGAATGAAATGCATGTGTTTGATGATTCACTTAAGTTGTATGTTATAACATGTGCTTGATGATTTCATTATGATTTAGTTTGAGATTGAATTCTCAATTAATTTGCTGATGGAAATGATTTCCTTTATGTTGGCGATATGCATAATTTCATTATATGTATGAAAGGCATGTATCAGGTGATTTGCTTAAGTTGTATGTTACAACATGTGTTAACATGCTCATATGGTTGTATTTCATTTCCAATACTTTCACATGCTTTGCCGAAGTGATTCCACATGTTTGGGACTATACTTAGTCCAGGCAGTCGGTAACCGAGCGAATTCATGGTTAGCTTATCTTCGCCATGAACGACGCGTCGATGAACGCGAGCCGTGTTTTGGAGTTGGCGGCAGTGGTTAGGCCACGCGAAGGGTTTTACGCACTTCATGTCGTTCGACTTGAGATGCGATCGCGCTAGTCGAGCCCGTCAAGTAACCCAACTGGCCGTTGTATGTTCACCCTGCATGAGTCATAACTGCTTGAACCTAGGGTACTGAACTTACCATTGTAAACCCTGTTAACCATGGTACCTTGATCCACGAAGACTCATGAGGCGGGCATGGTGGTATGGGACACCGTGGTCGAGCTGTCGGCCTACGCTGGGGCCACAAACCTCCCCATAGTGACCAGTGAGCACCTAGTCTTGTGAGCAGATTATGGTGGTATGGGACACTATATTCTTGCTGTCGGCCTACACTAATCAGGCGACGAGTCCTTTGTAGTGACCGCGAGGGTATTCTGAGTCTACGAGAGGCGACGACCCTTCAGTAGTAGTAGAGTACAGTAGGCCTGTATTGATAAGGTGATGGGGGAGCGGTGCAACAAGTGCGAGCAACAGCCCTAGTAGCCCTTGCAGCGACCTACAAAATATACATCGTATGAGATTACTAGGAGTGACAACCCTAGATAGGATCTGTGTTGGGATTGATATAAGCGAGGTACCTTAGTTTCCCAATCCTGCTGTTTGAATGGACTAATAACAACTCGGAAATCATATCACCATTACATTACATGTGCCTGGAAGATGTGGAGCACTTTAGGGAGTGTGGCATGCCGCGGTCGTAAGATGGTGTCGTATAAGGGAGATTGTCGGTGAGGGCATACATCACGTCATGTCATATTGCATTAACAACAGTATTAGGATTGTTTGATTTACTGCTTTACTATTGTCGCATGATTGATTTGAGAACATGTTAATCCTTGCTCTATTATTCCACTGAGTTAGGTACTCACTCCCACGTTACGAGATGGTGTTTCCAGACACCCACCAGTCCCTATTATGATTGCAGATGATGGTGCGGCCTGTGTGGCGGAGCTGGACTTGATGATGATGAGGAGGATTCCTCCTTTATGCGTGTTCTGATCGACGGGATTACAGGGAGGTTGATTAGATGCCTTGACACTTGTCATTTTATATTTTCAGAGCACTCATGTATATGCTTTCTTTCTATTTTGAGGTATACATGTATATGTTCAACCTGGTAATATGTTCACACTCAAGAGACACACAACAGTTTATATATGTTATACATACTATCACAGTCTTCCGCTGGTTAATTTAACTGTCTCTGGAGTATGATATGTTGTTCTGGCGTAATCCCACTCATGTTTCATACATTAACACAGACAACATTCAATCATACATATCTATGTTGCATAAATAACATTTTGGAACTCGGGAGTTGGGTTTTTACTCGACCCCCTGATTTTCGGGATGTTACATGAAGCAAGGGCGATACTGACATGAAATGCGATGTCAATGCATGAGTCATGCATACAGATCATGCACCATCTCCAAGCACTGGATGTACATAAGAGGGAAACTCCATTCCTCTACCATATCATCTCTATGACTACGCACAAATGCATTCCAGTCACACTATGATGCACATAGGTCATAAGGATGCGCCATACGGCAATGAAGACTTAACATGTATACTCCTCCTTCCAAAGGAGGGGGAAAAAGTCTAGGTACTTAGACAATTTACTATGGGATTATCCTATAGTGAGGGCCCAACACTCTGGGGTAGCCCACAAGCTAAGACGGACCATATAAGCCCAAGGGAAGAAGCGGTCCTAACAAGGGTCCAGGTGGGCCTTCAACCACCTATAACCACCCTATGAGCCTACCTTAGGGCCACCAAGGAGGACATCCAACCTCAACTAGGTCCCAAAAGGTAGCCCACTACTACTCAAGCGAATCAAGGCCTAAGGCCCAAAATAATCCATGGGCCTAGTGGGCAATATACATGGCCCAACTAATAGGCAACATTATGGACCCCTAAGTAAGTTTTGGGCCCAACTAAAAATGTTACAAACCCACATATTGATGTGGGCCTAATGGGCAGCCCAGTATTCTAACCATATGGGCAAATTCTCATGTTTAAAATAAGTGAATTGGGTCTCAAATCTTGGCCTAAGTATGTGGTTAACTTAGTGGGCAACCAAGGCCCCAACTATTAGTGTATGTTAGCCCATAAACCCATCACAATAGTATAGTAAATATAGGCCTAAAGGTCCAATGTCCCTATCTAGAAAGTTCCAACCCAATTGGACCTATAGAATCCTACAATTAAATATGTACATTGATCCAACTAAGCCCAACTGGGGTGGGCCTCAAATGCGTATTAATTAAGCCCAAGGCATGATAGGAAATCGAGCAAGATATGTGTGTAAACAACCCCAAATCTGGTGTGCCATGCTGCCCCAAAACAGGCACTTATGAGTAGCAAGTTTGGGCCTTTTGCTGAAATTCTAGCCCACCCATATTCTGGGCCTGCTAAAGCCCAACAATATTCATAAAGGGTTAGGTATGAGTTCCCTAATTGCCCACATATATCTTTGTGAGTCCCACCAGAGGGAAAGACTGAATTTCACACATAAATAAGGCGGCCCATGCTGTTGGACTGAAAGTCCAGCAATGGTTCAATGTGCCTGGGCGTCCCAAGAGTGGAAAGTGCTATGGGCCTGGGCAATTGGCCCAAAACACATCCAAATGGGTCCCAAAAATGGATGCCACTAAGGGAGATGGTTGTGTCCCACATAGACCACAATTAGATGGATGGTAGGTGAAACAAGTGCATCAAGGTGGGCCCATAAGGTGGGGTGGATGGCCAACCAAGGCTGGACGCCCCAGCCTCGGTGTCCCAGCCTGGTGGGCTGGTCCAACCCACACCACGATTGGTACAGAGGTCCTTTAACCCTGAAACTCGATAGGCGGGTCTTATCACGGGTGAGCCACACCTTTGACAAATTTTAGGATTTTTGGATAATCAAAAATATTTTAATTAAATTAAGGAATACAAGCTGTCTAGAGAACCTGCTAAGTGCAGAATTCTGAACAGACCCTAATTGAGCACCCAAAAGGGGTGGCCCCAGGGTCTCTAAAAATTAGGAAAAATTAATTTCAAAATCCCCACATATGTATAGTACAAGGTAGGGTCCACCAAAGTGGCCGACCTATTCAAAAATTATTTTATATTTTCAAATTTCTAGCCTGCTATGTTGTTGGAATTACCGTAGAAAATCTAACTTAGTACCCATATTCACCCACCATTTTGAGGACCCAAATGTAATGTCTCAGAAAAATCCGTACATAGACTCGAGTACCACCTCAGGTAGAAATCACTTAGGATTAATTCCTTTAGAAGTTAAGCGTAAGTTAACTAGCGCTAAGCTAGATTAGTTGTGAAATTAGCACTGTTCGCTTTAAATTCATTCTACAAGACCCAAAACTTGTGGAATCATTGACGCTATAACATCCTGAAACCTAAGATCAAACTCTAAACCCGTTTGTTCTCGGGAACCCTTTGAAACTTCGTAATGGACTTGGACCGCGTGTCATGAGTCCGATAGCGATGAACTTAGACCATTATGACAGCATAATTGGACTTGACTACCACCCCGGAAATCAAGCTCAAATGATGTCCTGGGACTATTTCATTGAGCTCGGAGCCAGGAGTGTGAGAAAGTGTAGAATTCTTTATAAATTAAATATAATTTAAGTAATTTGGTAAGTGTCGCTTGCGGGCTAATTATAAGCATTCAGACCATTAGAATCTGACCCAAATACACCCTTGGATTAGGGAACATTTCCCACTCATGTCAGTGTACTTGGAATCCCTGATCGAGTCTTAGTGACCGCTGAACTGAAACTGGTCCGCCGCGTGCTATCTGGAAACCCGATCGAACTGAAAACTTAACGTGATCAAGATCCAGCATTCATAATCTTATGTCCGACCGCATTCAGTCAAAGGACCTCCAGAAATGTTCTTTTGGATCGAAAAAGACCCGATTTGGTTATAACGTAAGTATACCTTGGTCCTAAGTCTAAATAGGTGAGTTTTTAGCCTATATAAGGATCTTAAATCCTCTCTCATCCCTCACATACGAATTTGAGAAAAAATCCTAGGAGAGAGAAGAGAGAAAAGAGAGAGATTGTGTGAGAGTTGTGAGAGAAAGTTTATGTCACTCTATCCTGCTACTATACGTACTTAACCATCGCGATCTAATCACTTTTTCGGTGATTCTGACTTCATTCTAGGTAAGAAAACCCTAACCTTAACCTGTTTTAGGGTTTCTATCGATACAAGTAGCGAAGTAGCTAACTTACCTTATGATATAAGTCGTCATATTGACGTTGACAAAGCATAGAGTTTCTATTCGATTCATTACACTTCTACGGCATAAGGTGCGGATTTTAGATGCTTAGGTTATCTGTTTTCAAAGCTTTCAATGTCGTTTAATGGTAGATTATTGACAAGGATGTTGTTTGACATGTAGAACATGCTATCTTTTTTTCATTTTAAATACGTACGAAGAATATGAGATTTAGGGTATTTTAGGTATTTGTAAGAAATACTGTATACGTATGAATTTTGCCGATATGATTTCCATGAGTATTTACCGTGTATCTATGCTAGTTATGCATGAACGATCTGTTTGGTGAAGAGATTCACCCTAATGCACATTTTGGCCAACATATGCTATGTAGACTAATGTGTGTAGACTAAGTGTTTGTATAAATGTTTGTATAAGTAAGTATTGAGTAAATGAGGTTGTAGATTAGCATTGAGATAGGATTCTCAATTATTTTGATGATGTATATGATTTCCTCCATGTTTGTTATATTTGAATTGATTACCTTATATATATGAAATGCTTGTGTATGGTTAAATTGCTTATGTTGTATCTTATGACATGTTTCTGACATGCTTGAATTATATGTTATTTCAATTATGTCTATCTCATATGAGTATTGATTCAGATTACATGTGCTTGGAGCTATACTATAGTCTAGGCAGTCGGTAACAGATTTGAATTCGTGGTTGAATTCTATTCACCACGAAGGACGCGTAGACGAACTCGAGTCGTGCTTTGGTTGACGATAGTGTTTAGGCCACACGAGGTGTTTATGCACTTCATGTCATTCAGCTTGAAGTGTGCTCGTACTAGTCGAGCTCGTCAAGTAACCCGACTGACCATTGTATGTTTACCTTGTATTGGTCATAACTGCTTGAACCTAGGGTACTGAACTTACCAGTGATAACATTGATAACCATAGTACCTTGATCCACTAAGACTCATGAGCCAGACATGGTGGTATGGGACACCGTGGTCGAGCTGTTGGTCTACGCTGTGGCGACGAGCCTCCTCGTAGTGACCAGTGAGCACCTCAGACTCGTGAGCTGATTATGGTGGTATGAGACACTATATTTGAGCTGTCGGCCTACTCTGATTAGTGACGAGCCCTTTATAGTGACCTCGAGTGTACTATGAGTCTACGTGAGGCGACGACCCTTCCGTAGCAACAAGAGTACAAACTAGGCCTGTATTGATAAGGTGATGGGGGAGCGGTGCAATGAGTGCGTGCAACAGCCCTGACAGCCCTTGCAACGACCTAGAAATATATCATCGTATGAGACTAGTAGGAGTGACGACCCTAGATAGGATCTTTGTTGGGAATGATAAAAGGGAAGTACCTTAGTTTTCTAATCCTACTATGTGAATGGACTAATAACAACTCGGTAATCATATTCATATCGCACTGCATGTGCCTGGAAGATGTGGAGCACTGAGGGAAGAAAACATGCCGCGAACGTAAGATGGCGTCGCATGAGGAAGTATGTAAGTGAGGGCACACATCATTATTGCATCTCATCCTTTCATTAATTACAGTACTTAGGAATGTTTGATTGCTTACTTTACTATTATCGCATGATTAATTTGATAACATGCTAATCTTTGCTCTATGATTCCACTGAGTTGATCACTCACTCCCACGTTATGGGACGGTGTTTGCAACACCTACCAAACTCTGTCTTAGATGAAGATAGCGAGGCAATTCAGGAGTTGGAGCCGAACTACTATGAGGACCAGGATGAGTTCTCGTACATGCAGTTCTCTGACAGCTTTGCATAGGTGGCCTGGATCGATCGGATTTTGCTAGTTGGACTATCATATGACATTTGATTTTGGTTGTTATATGTATATGTGACTTAGAGATATATTCATACTTTGGAGACAGATCGAGATTGTTTTATTTTACATACAGTGATATATATATCTTCCAGTCTTCCACTTGCATTTTCATCACTAGATCTGGAGTATGAATTGCTGTTTTGGTATAATCTCACTCATGTTAATGCACTAACTCAGAAAACATTTAATCATCATCATTTATGTTGCATAAGTGATGGTCTGAAACTCAGAAGTTAAGTTGCTACTCGACCCTCGATTTTCAGGGCGTTACACCAAATGAGGTCAGTTGAGGCTGAAATTTGGCATGTTCAAAGGTGGGACATACAACTTCAAAAAATTATATATTACTTAGTACAAAAATCACCACCAAAAGCCCCAAATTCTGGCCTCAAGTTGGCCCAAAAATATTCTAGAAAGTTCTGGATAGCAACATGTAATTGAAAGGAATTAAATATAGACATCATTTATAATGGGATTTAACACCAGAAAATCATGTTGTGGACCACCCTAGTGGGCCTCACAAATGTCCAGGCCTTCCCCATCATCAATAACCCCTCGCATGTGCCCCATTTAGATGGATTTTGGGGCCACATGTTTAAGGATGGACTACCATGGGCATCCAACCTCCATGGATGGTCTGGATGTTTTTAGTTGGTCCATAAGGTGGGCCACATAGCCATGATCAAAATGTTAACATCAAAGAAAAATAAAGGATCGGCCACAAGAGAAGGGACTCCGCCACATTGAGGCTCTCCCCTTCATCAATCACACCACACATTTCATTAATTCACATGTTACAACATATATCAACCACATGCATGTCCTAGAATCAATATCAATGGTCGAGATGTCATCCCAACCATGATTCTAAGGTCTAGATAAACTATCATGCAATGAAATCCGAGGAGTCCTCCATGATGGGGTTCATAAGGGGAAAACCCCATGCATGGGATATGCATGCATGAAATAGGCCATTTGGCCACATCTAAGGGGTGGTGTAGGATCTCCACCATGAATTGGTGGGTCCTACACTTCCCATATGAAAGAAATAATAGATCTAGAATATGGAATTGAAAATCCTACATCTTAGAAGTATACCCACCTTAGATCTCTTTTAAACTTGTATCACCTAGCTTCTAATGCTCCAAGGATGATGTATTAATGGGTGAGATGGGGTGTGGATGGTTGGATTGAGAGGAATTTGAGGTGAAAGGGGCTGGAATGGGATGGCTAGGTGGGGACTTCCCACCCTTTCTTACTAAAGAGGAAATGGGAATCAGAAAGGGAGGAAATGAGAGGGAGAGAGAGAGGGGGGGGAGGGAGGTTTTAAGCCTAGTAATCATTTCTTTTTTTCCTTGGGTAGAGAATGGTCATGATTGAAATGGGGAGTTAGAAACAATGTTGTAAGTTAGTAGGGTTTCTAGGTTTTTGAGTGGTGTTTTAGAGATAGGTGGTGTAGGAATAGGGTTTTAGGTAGTGTGTGTAGTGTGTGTTAGAAATTGGTGCCAAGAGATGGGACCAACTTAGAAACCCATGCATACCATCCCTAGGTAGGCCACATGACCATGATTAAGGGCTAGAAAATGAAATGCACACAAGTTATGATCTACACGTCGGATGGATGCACAAGACGCATCATCGAAACCACAATGACGATGCGAACAAGATGGCATAAGTTTTGGCTCGATCTAAGTCCAGTCTACATGATTGGACTTAAGGATGACCGCAAACACTATTTGAGGGTCCCAGGTCACCGAGATTCGACCGGTAGGACTATGGGACCAAGAGAAATGAAATATATACTTACACACAAACTTGCACACATATGAACTCGGGTCAGGTTTTACACTAAATATCCAGATCTTTTGCTACAAATAGATATCATTTCTCACTATTTCAAAACATGAAAAGGAGGAGAGAGAAAAAAAAAACTTTTAGAACAAAAGAGAGAAATCTTATTCTTTTTCAAGCTATCATTATCATTCTTATATAATTTTTATAGTTTATTCAATTCTCTTCTCAAGTAATGTTAAATTTGATTAAAGAGTGTCATATACTCAATATTAAATGATTAAATCAGTAGCTTTTAAGATTTTGTTCTTTGAAAAATCATATATCCCTAGATACTTCTTAGTTGTGCATACATTGGTTCATCTTTATCTAAGAAAAAGGATTGATGCATCTGCTAAAGCTCATCTTTAAAGGCTTCATCGATATCTTCACTTCAACTCACGTCTTCAAGAAGATAAATTTTTAATTTTGGTAAATTACTTTCATTTTGGGTTTATTGAGATTGCTAGAAAATCTAATTGGGTAGAGGAGTGATATTCTCATGAAAAATCACTTAAGGCTAGTTGTGATAGCCTATGAAAATCATAAAAACTGTAAGAGGTTGTTAAGGTTAGCCAGTAAAATCCTTTAAAATAGTGGAAAGTCAAAATTATGTGGAGTAGTAATTTTTAGGGTGGAGTAGGTATGTGTTAAATGTCGAACCACCATAACTCGGTGTGTGTTGTGGTGATTGATAATCGTATTCTTGTTTTTATCATCTTGTAATATTGAAGTCAAGGAAGTCATGAAATAAGGTTATCCTACCTAAAATTTTAGATGAAGGTTGTTCTACGACTCAATTAAAATCAATATTAATTGCCGTTGTGAATTTATTTTCCGCAATTGATTATTAAAAATTGGTTAAGTCTTATTCACCCCTCTCTAAGACATCAAGAGCTCAACTTACAAGTGGTATCAAAGAGAGGTAGCTCTTGATTGGATTCACCTCCTCAAGTTAGATCCAGATCTACAAGATGTCAAATTTCAAAAGCTCATCCATATCCTGGCTACCTTCCTTTAATGGTTCAAATTATTCATACTGGAAAGTCCTCATGAGAATCTTTCTCAATCCATAGATGAAAGTGTGTGGCAAGCCACTGTAACTCAATGGTCTCCTCCTGCAGTGGAAGTAATAATCAAGAATAAAACCACATCCATAAAAATATTAGCCTACAATCTATGGACAAATACTCAGAAAAGTGAAAGCAATGCTAATACAAAAGCCTTGAATGTGATAACTAGTGCCCCATCACCGGATGAATTCAAAATAATCATTTCATGTGAAACATTAAAACAAGCTTGGGATATACTTGAAATGACACATGAAGGAACTAATATTATGAAAAAGTCTAAGATCCAAATCCTCATAACCAAATTTGAAGAAATTTGTGTGGAAGAAAACGAGACATTAATTATAACACCCTGAAAATTGGGGGTCGTGTAGAAACCCAACTCTCGAGTTCCAAAACGTCACTTATGCAACAAATATGATTATGATTTATATGTTATCTGAGTTAGTGCATTAACATGAGTGAGATTATACCAAAACTGCAATTCATACTCCAGATCCAGTGATAAAATGCAAGCGAAAGACTAGAAGATATATATATCACTATCTATAAAACAAAACAATCTCGATCTTTCTCCAAAGTATGAATGTATCTCTGAGTCACATATACATATACCAAACCAAAAATCAAATGTCATGCGATAGTTCAACTAGCAAAATCCCGCTGATCCAGGCCACCTATGCGAAGCCGTCAGAAAACTGCATGTATGAGAACTCGTCCTGGTCCTCGTAGTAGTCCGGCTCCACATCCTGAATCGCCTCACTATCTGCATCTAAGACAGAGTCTGGTAGGTGTTGCAAACACCGTCCCGTAACGTGGGAGTGAGTGATCAACTCAGTGGAATCATAGAGCAAAGATTAGCATGTTATCAAATCAATCACGCGATAATAGTAAAGCAAATAATCAGACATTCCTATATACTGTTACTAATGCAAGGATGAGATGTAGTAATGATGCGTGCCCTCACTGGAAAACTCCCCCATGTGACACCATCTTATGTCCACGGCATGCTTTCTTCCCTCAGTGCTCCACATCTTTCAGGCACATGTAGTGCGATATGGATATGATTACCAAGTTTTTATTAGTCCTTTCATATAGCGGTATTAGGAAACTAAGGTACTTCCTTTATATCATTCCCAACACAGATCCTGTCTAGGGTCATCACTCCTAGTAATCTCATACGAGGATATATTTTTAGGTAGCTGCCAGGGCTGTTGCACGTACTCATTGCACCGCTCCCCCATCACCTTATCAATACAGGCCTAGTCTATACTCTTGTTGCTACGGAAGGGTCGTCGCCTCACGTAGACTCAGAATACACTCGAGGTCACTACAAAGGGCTCGTCACCAATTAGAGTAGGCCGACAACTCGAATGTAGTGTCTCATACCACCACAATCGGCTCACGAGTCTGAGGTGCTCACTAGTCACTACGGGGAGTTTTGTGGCCCCGGCGTAGGTCGACAGCACGACCACGGTGTCCCATACCACCATGCCTGGCTCATGAGTCTTAGTGGATCAAGGTACCATGGTTATCAGGGTTATCACTAGTAAGTTCAGTACCATAGGTTCAAGCAGTTATGACCAATACAAAGTGAACATACAATGGTCAGTCGAGTTACTTGACGAGCTTGACTAGTACGAGCGCACCTTAAGCTGAACGACATGAAGTGCATAAACACCTCTTGTGGCCTAACCACTACCGTCAACCCAACCACGACTCGGGTTCGTCGACGCGTCCTTCATGGTGAATAGAATCCAACCATGACTTCGAATCTGTTACCGACTGCCTGGACTAGAGTATAGCCCCAAACACTTGTAATCTAAATCAATAATCATATGAGAGTGACAAAAGTGAAATACAAGTAACCCAAGTATGTTAGCAACATGTTACAACATACAACATAAGCAATTCAACCAAACACAAGTATTTCATATGTATAAGGAAATCAATTCAATATAACAAACATGGAGGAAATCATGTACATCATCATATTAATTGAGAATCCAATCTCAAAACTAATCTACAACCCCATTCACTCAATACTTACGAATACATACTTTTATACAAACACTTAGTCTACACACATTAGTCTACATAGCATATGTCGACCAAAAGTGTGCATTTAGGAGAATCTCTTTTTCCAAACAGATCATACACGCATAACTAGTATAGGAACACGACAAATACTCATGATAATCATATCAGCAAAATACGTACGTATACAGTATTTCCAATAAATATCTAAAATATCCTAAATTCATATTCTTCGTACGTAATCGAAATGGAAAACAGACAGCATGTTATACATGTCAAACAGCATCCTTGTCACTAATCTACTATTAAACGGCATTGAAAGCTTTGAAATAGATAATCTAAGCATCTAAAATCCGTACCTTACGCCGTAGGAGCGTAATGAATTGAATAGAAACTCTACACCTTCGCCAACAACGATATGACCACCTATTACACAAGGTAAGTCAGCTACTTCGCTACTTGCATCGATAGAATTCCTAAAACCGGCTAAGGTTAGGGTTTTCTTACCTAAAATGAAGTCAGAATTACCGGAAGACTGATTAGAACACGTTGGTTAAGCACGTGTAGTAGCAGGATCGAGTGACAGGAACTTTCTTCACAACTCTCACACAATCTCTCTCTTTTCTCTCTTCTCTTTCCTAGAGTTTCTTGCAAATTCGTATGAGAGGGATGTGAGAGGGTTTAAGGTCCTTAAATAGGTTAGAAACTCACCTATTTAGACTTTAAACCAAGGTACACTTGGGTTATAACCAAATCGGATCTTTTTCAATCCAAAAGAATATTTCTGGAGGTCCTGCTATCAATTGCGGTCGGACTTAAGCTTACTAGCATCAGATCTTTAATCAGTAAAGTTTTCAGTCTAATCAGATTTTCAGATCATCCGTGGTGGACCAGTTTCAATTCAACAGTCACCGAACCTAAATCAGGACTACAAGTTTCATGACATGAAAGGGCCAATTTTTCTGATCCGAGGGTGAAATTTGGTTGAATTCTGATGGTCAGAACGCTTAAAAATAACGCACAAACGACACGTGCCAGATTTCATAAAAATGGAATTAATTTTTCTAAATCTTTTCCTTTTCTCACTCTCTTCACTCCGAACTCAGTAAAATGGTGTCAGGACGTCAGTTGGGCTTGATTTTCGAAACGATTGTCAAGTCCAACTAAGCGGTCATAATGGTCTGAGATTGTAGATATCAGACTTTCGACGCATGGTCTAGATCCAATACAAAGTTACCAAACGTGCCCTAGAAAAATTTGGTTTAGAGTTGGATCCTAGATTTCATGGTATTATAGCATCATTGATTCTATAAGTTTTTGGTCTTACAGAACGTATTTAAAGCGAACAGTACTAATTTCACAACTAGTCTAAGGTAGCGCTAGGTAACTTAGGTTCATTTTCTAAGAGAATTAGTCCTAAGTGATTTCTGATCGAGGTGATACTCGGGTCTTAGCACTGGATTTTTCGAGACGTTACAATCTACCCCCCTTAACAATAAATTTCATCCTCGAAATTTATACCTTTTCATACTCCTCGAGAAGCTGTGGGTAGTTCTTTCTGATTTCAGCTTCTGTCTCCTATGTCGCCTCCTCTTCAGTGTGATGCCTCCACAATACCTTCATAAGGGGGATGACCTTGCTACGCAATACCTGCTCCTTCCTGTCTAATATACGTGTCGGTCGTAGTATATATGTAACATCCTCACCTAACTGCACTTGCTCCCATTTAATGATATGGGAAGGATCAGGAACGTACTTCTTCAGCATAGAAAAATGAAATATGTTGTGCACGCTCGCAAGAGGCGTAGGCAAAGCTAGACGATATGCCACTGCACCCACATGGTCAAGAATATGGAACGGACCAATAAATCACGGTACTAGCTTCTCCTTTTTCCCGAACCGAAGAACTCCCTTCATAGGGGAAACTCTCAAAAATACGTGATCTCCAACCGCGAACTCTAGCGGACACCGTCTCGTATCGACATAACTCTTCTTCCTACTTTATGCTGTAAGAAGTCAGCGTCTGATGATGTCAAGCTTCTCCGAGGTCTCCTGCACTATCTCTGGGCCAATCAATCTGCGCTCACCGACCTCTACCCAGCAATGCGGTGCTCTGCAAGGATGCCCATATAAGGCCTCATAAGGTGTCATACCGATACTCGCCTAAAAACTGTTGTTGTACTCCGCATATGGAAGACAATCATCCCAACTGTCTTTGAAATCCAACACCCAAGCCCGCAGCATATCCTCCAAAATCTGATTCACCCGCTCTGTCTGTTCGTCCGTCTGTGGGTGGAAAGCAGTACTAAACTTTAATTTCACACCCATAGCTTCCTGGATGTGAGTCCAGAAAATAGAAGTAAAGTGCGTGTCTCTGTCCGACACGATCTCTAAGGGAACTCCATGCAGATGCACTATCTCCCTGATGTATAGTCTAGCCAACTCGTCTGCAGAGTTCGTAACTCTTATCGGTAGGAAGTGCGCCGACTTTGTCAAATGGTCGACGATCACTCAAATAGAATCATGTCCCTTCCTCATCTTTGGCAGTCCTAAAATAAAATTCATAGAAATAAAGTCTCACTTCCACTCAGCTATGGGCATAGGCTGAAGGAGACTAGGAGGTCGGTGGTGCTCTGCCTTCACCTGCTGGCAAGTGAGACAACGGGACATGAAATCTGCGATATGGGTCTTCATGCCATCCCACCAATAGGTCCTCTTCACGTCAGATATATCTTTGTGCTACCCGGATGCATCGCAAGTCTAGAACTGTGCGCAGCCTCGAGAATCTCTCGTCTCAAGTCGGGAATATCTGGGACGCATAGGCGGCTACGATAACCTAAGCCCCCATCCGTTCCAACTCACCACTCGGCGTCTGCATCGTCACTGGCCTACTCTCGAAGCTCAGTCAGATGCTCATCATCCCTCTGCACCGCGATGACCCTGTCATCGATAAGAGATCGCACCTGAACATGTGAGATAAACTCAAATGGCTCCTCCATAGTGAGTTTCTGCTCAAAGTCTCGTAAAAACTCAGCCATGTCCCACTCAGCTACCATCAGTGGAGCCGTAAATTCTATCACCTTCTTGCAGCTCAAGGCGTCAGCCACCAGGTTGGCCTTGCCAGGATGGTAGGAAACCTCGAACTTAAAGTCCTTCAAAGTCTCCATCCATCGCCGCTACCTCATATTCAGGTCCTGCTGTGTGAATATATATCTAAGGCTCTTGTGGTCGCAAAAGAGCTCGAACTCCTCTCTGTAGAGGTAATGTCTCCAGAGCTTCAATGCAAAAATGACAGCTGCCAACTCTAGGTCATGTGTAGGGTAATTCTCCTCGTGCTTCTTCAACTGTCTCGAGGCATATGAAATCACCCTGTCCTTCTGCATAAGAACACAACCCAGACCAACGCTAGATGCGTCGGTGTATATCGTATATTTAACCCCTTGCTCTGGCAATACTAGCACAGGGGCGGACGTCAACCTGTCCTTTAGCTCCTGAAAAGCTGCCTCCACCTTTTCATTCCAGGAGAACTTCAAATCCTTCCGTGTCAACTGAGATAGAGGTCTGGCGATCTTCGAGAAATCTCGAATGAAACGTCGATAGTATCTTGTCAATCCCAGAAAACTCCTCACCTCAGTGACTGAACCAGGCTGCTCCCAGTCCTGTACTGCAGCTACCTTAGTAAGGTCAACTACTATCCCGTCCTTAGACACTACGTGCCCCAAGAACCTGACTTCCTCTTTCCAGAAGTCGCACTTCTTATACTTTGCAAACAACTGATGCTATCTCAGTGTATCCATGACCAATCGCAAGTGCTCCTCATGCTCCTCTCGACTCCTGGAGTATATCAAAATTTCGTCTATAAACACGATGACGAACCGATAGAGGAACGGTCCAAATACCCTGTTCATCGGGTCCATGAACACGGCTGGTGCGTTCGTAAGACCGAACGACATCACGAGGACCTCATAATGGACAAAGCTGGTCCTGAAAGCCATATTCTACATGTCCGCACCCCTGACGCATAGCTGGTAATACCCTTACTGTAGATCAATCTTCGAGAAGTACTATGCTCCTCTCAGTTGATCAAACAGGTCATCAATCCTGGGCAAAGGGTACTTATTCTTCCCCGTAATCTGATTCAGCCTGCGATAATCAATACATAATAGCAGTGAGCCATCCTTCTTTGTTACAAATAGCACTGGTGCTCCCCAAGGAGACACTCGGCCGTATGAAAACAGCCTCCAACAGATCATCGATCTTTTTCCTCAACTCCTCCATCTCACACGGGACCATGCGATACGTCGGCAGTCAGATGGGCGTCGAACTGAGTACCAGGTCGATAGTAAAATCGATCTCACACTGAGGTGGTAAGCCAGGAATCTTCCTGAACACATCCTCATAATCCTGGACTACTGGCATGCTCTCAAGTGTCGGGGCATCAACATCCCTCAATAAGGAAGCGTAGCAAAGTACTCGAAAGGGGCAACTAACCTGCACCGGAAATGTAAAGGACGTGCCCTCCGGCTCGTAAACTGTCACTATAAGGGCCTCGCAGTCAATCTCGGCCCTCCCTGCTGTCAGTCAATTCATGCCAAGAATGACGTCGAAATGATAGAGGGAGGGGTCGACGACAAGGTCAATGGCCATCATCCTACTCCCTAGATCTAGCAAACAACCCTCACACATCTTAGTGGGATCGGTAAAAGTCTCGTGTGTTGAAAGAACCCGCACTCCAACCATCCGAGTAGTCTGTAGCTCAAGGCGCTTGACTACTGAATAAGATATCAATGAAATCGTGAATCCTGTATCCACCAAAAGGAATATAGGAGTACCTCCAATGTGGGTTGTGATCTCAAAGGCCAAGGGTGAGGCAGTCTCTGTCCCGGATGCCTCTGCTGTCAATGCATGTACCCGAGCCTGCTGTGGATGGTTCGGCTGCGGTACCATGGGCCGTTGAGGCTGCCGAAACTGAGGTACAGAAGTCTGAAGGAAGGATGCGCAGGAGCCGACTGTAACGGTGGAGCGGATAATGTCTGTGGGCGAGGACGGTCGATCTTCTGCGGTGGTGAAAATCCGCTATCTCTCATCTGAGCAAAACAGCTCTCTGCAGTGTGATCCGGTCTCCCGCAGTAATACAGGTCACACCTGGGCACCTCATCGGAAGCACTGGCGCTGCGATCCTAAGAGGAGAGTCGATGTGAGGCCTCTTGTCAAGGAATGGCTTGCCCTGAGTATCTGGTCGTGGCCTAACAACCATAGGACTACGAGAATGTGTCAGTCGATCTACCTCCTGCTCTGCCCGCATGGACATATGTATCTGCTCGGCATAAGAGGGTATGCTGACACAGCACATCTTCAACCGAATGTCAGGTCGCAAGCCCTCAGAAAAATGTCGTATCCGCATCTGCTCATCCGTAAGTATCGTAGGGACATATCTGCCCAACTCTGTAAATCAATGCTCGTACTCTGTAACTGACATGCCTCCCTGCCTGAGGTGCAAAAACTCATTCTCCCTCTCGTGTCGGTAGGTCTGCGGACAGTATTTCTCATTGAAATGGAACTCGAATGCTGCTCATGTCCATATGTAGCCAACTGCAACCGTCCGCAACACGCTATCCCACCATAAACTGGCCTCTCTCTCGAACATGAAAGTGGCCAACTCAACCTGCTCAGACTCCGAGCAGTGCAGCATCCTCAACATCTTTGAGATGCGGTCGAGCCAGTATTCGGCCTCCTCGGGTCTGTGAGAACTAGCAAAAGTAGGAAGCTGCAAGCGCTAGAATCGCTCAAGTTGGCCTCTGGTATCAGCAGCATTCCCCGTAGGGTAGGCAGATGGAGCAGGATGAGCCATACCCTCATCTTGAGTCGAAGTCCCAGCATCCTCAGCTGGATGCACAGATGGCGCAGGTGGAGTCGCACTCCCACCCTGGGCTAAGGCCCCTGCGATAGTAGTTAAAAGCTGTTGATGCTGCTGGTGCATCATGGTCATCAACTGCTTAAACCTATCAGGAGGTGGAGCAGGCTGAGGTACATACTGCGTCGAGGAAGACGCACGGTACTGCTCGCGAACTGGTGGTGTGAAAGGTGGTGGTCCGACTGCAGGACCTGTAGAAGGCTGAGACTCAGGTGCAGTCTCACAATTAGGCCCACAGCAGGGTCCATATGATCATCACTCTGGGAAGGGATCCGATCCATCGGCTCACCCAGCGTAAAACGTGTTGTGCTCCGAGTAACCTTAGGTGGCATTCCCTATATTCAAAATAGGGTGCAACCCAGTCAGTTTCAGCTATAGCACATATACACCACAACAATCACTCACATAGCAAGCCGAAGCAACTCCATGCATTTCATTTAATCAAAATTTATCACAATGCAAGAGATATATCTTTACATGCATCATGACAGGAAGCGCATGGGAAACTAAGCTAGTCAAACTGTAACATCCCGAAAATCACAGGTCGAGTAGAAACCCAACTCCCGAGTTTCAAAACGTCACTTATGCAACATAGATAATGATGAATGCATGTTGTCTGTAGAATGACATTAAACAAGATTGAGACTAAGCCAAAACACCATATCATACTCCAAAGACAATTAAATTTTGCAAGTGGAAGACTGTGATAAATACATAAAATATATAATTGATTGTAAGTCTCCAGAGTGTGAACATGTTACCAGGTTAACTATATACATGTATACTCCAAAGATGAGCAAAAAGAATATACATGGGTGTTTAAATAAAAGGCAAAATACCAAGTGTATTGGCATCTAATCATTAACCCTGTAACCCCGTCGATCAAAACCTGCATGTAGGAGAAATCCTCCTCAACATCATCAAGTCCGGCTCTGCTTCGCAAGCATCGCCATCATTTGAAACTAAAAAAAAAATAGGGACTAGTTGGTGTTGCAAACACCGTCCCTTAACGTGGGAGTGAGTAGCTAACTCAGTGGAAACTATACAGCAAAGGTTAACATGTTATCAATTCAATCAAGCAGTAATGATAAAGCAGTACAATCAAACATTCCTAAATACTGTAATTAATATAAGGATGAAATGACATTATGTATGCCCTCGCCAACATACTCCCTCATGCGACACCATCTTACGTCCGCGGCATGTTTTCTTCCCTCAGTGCTCCACATCTTCCAGGAATATGCAATGCGATATGAACATGATTACCGAGTTGTTATTAGTCCTTTTCATACAGCAGGATTGGGAAGCTAAGGTACCTCCCTTATATCAATACCCAAACAATGATCCATTCCAAGGTCATCAATCCTAGCATATCTCATACGAAGTACGATTCTAGGTCGCTGCAAGGGCTATCAGGGCTGTTGCACGCACTCGTTGCACCACTCCCCCATCACCTTACTAATACAGGCCTAGTTTATACTCTGTTTACTGAGGGAAGGCTCGTCGCCTCTCCGCAGATTCAGAATATACTCGAGGTCACTACAAAGGGCTGTCAGGGCTGTTGCTCGCACTCATTGCACCGCTCCCCCATCACCTTATCAGTGTAGGCCGACAGTAAGAATATAGTGTCCCATACCACCATAATCTGCTCAGGAGTCTGGGTTGATCACTGGTCACTATGGGGAAGTTTGTGGCCCCAGCGTAGGCTGACAGCTCGACCACGGTGTCCCATACCACCATGCCTAGCTCATGAGTCTTAGGGGATCGAGGTACCAAGGTTAGAGGGGCTTTCCAATGGTAAGTTTGGTACCTTAGGTTCAAACAGTAGCGTCCAAACATGGTGAACAAACATCGGGCCAATCGGGTTACTTGACAAGCTCGACTAGTACGAGCGCACGTTGAGTTGATCGACATGAATATGCAAGCACTCAACGTGGCCTAACCATTGTTGACAAGCAACGTACGGCTCGAGTTCGTCGAGACATGTCCTAAGTGGCGAGATAATCTCAGCCACCAAGAAGAGTCTATTACCGATTGCCTGGACTATTTCATAGTCCCAAACACGTACAATTACAACAAATAAGCATATGAGATTATCAAGGCAGTAATGAATAAATAAATCTATCCTACAGCCATTTGAACATACTATGGAAACATGGATATACAGTACATAAAGGAAATCATACACACAGCTAAACATGAATCATGTACAATCCATGGATGTAAACATGCACACAGCTATGGCAGTTGGGATTCATATCTCAACTCCCTTATAAATCACAATTTACCAACTACTAACACATTCAAACATTTTATACAAGCACTTAGACTACACCTATTACATAATACATATTATGTATTAACTAGCATACGTATTAGGGCAAAACTTTTCGTCAAAGGGTTATCGCCTATACAACAATCATATATCCACGACAGTCTGTCATGGCGAGCACACTTACAAAGTCTATACTCATTCGGTCATTTTCACAAACACTTAGGGTACACATACTAACTACATATCGTATATTGGTATATCATGTATTTGGACTAAACCTTTAGCCCAGAAGTTGTTACACATACATCCAGCATACATAGACGGCAGTTAATCATGGCAAGCATAAATCTGAATTTTATACGTATACAATATTTTCTACAAATACGAGGAATACAGTATAATTAACATAATTAACGTATAACTGAAAATCAAAACGGACAACACTTTGTACATGTGAAATAGCATCCTAAGCAAGAATAAATCATTGCTTAACATTGAAAGTCTTGAAAACCATATCCTAAATGTATATAGTCCGCACCTTAAACCAGAAATTGTGAAACGGACTTGATTCAGATGATAAGTCTTCGTCAACGACTCAACGGTAACCTATACCATGAAATAGGTTAGCTACATCATCACTTAAGCTATTTGAAACTCTAGAACAGGTTAGGGTTATGATTTCTTACCTAAGAGTGGAGCTGGAAGCACCGGAATGGCGGTGCAGAAGCGGCGTAGAAGCACTCTCTTTGTCTCTCTCTTTTCTAGGGCTTAGGAAATTTGTATGGAATGAGAGAGTAAGGGTTTAAGCCCTTTTTATAAGTCCAAAAGTGACGAAAATGGCCTTATGGCCAAGGTATACTTATTTTATAACCAAAGTGGACTTATTCTGATCCAACGGAGCACTTCTGGCACCCCTTTTCTGCGTGCAGTCAGACTTAAGCTTCCTGATGTTGGATCTATGTCAGGCAAAGTTTTTAGTCCGATCGGATTTCCAGATCGCCCATGACGGACCAGTTTCAGTTCAACGGTCACCGGTACTCGATTAGGGCCGTAAGTGTGTTGACATGAGTGGGCCATTTCTCCTAATCCGAGGGTGAATTTGGATTAGATTCTGACGGTCAGAATGCTTAGAAAAGGCATGCAAGCGACACGTGCCAGATTTCATAAATTTTATTTAATTTCTAACATTTCTCACACTCTTCACTCTGGACTCAAGAAAATCATCGTGGGACATCATCTGGACTTGATTTTCGGGGTGATTGTCAAGTCCAACTAGGCGGTCATATTCGTCTAAGTTTGGGAAAATCGGACTTCCGATGTGCGGTCCAGATTCGATACAGAGTTTTTGAATGCTCTCGTGAGCAACCGGGTTTGGAGTTTGATCCTAGGTTTTAGGGTATTGTAGTGTCAACTATTCTACACGTTTTAGCTCTATCATATCATATTTAAAGTGATTGGTGACAATTTCATAGGTCGTATAATCTAACACTTAGTTAGTTTCATCTAATTTCTAAAGGAAGTAGCCTATAAAGATTTTTGTTTAAGATGAGATTTGAAGGGTGGAGTGAGGGTGCTTGGAAATGGAAAAAGGAAGAGTTTGGAGAGGGACTTTTGGAGAGATTTGAGAGATTTTTCAAGAAAAGGAAAGCTTGGAGGGGTGGTTTGTGAAGGAAGTAGTAGATTGGAGGGGTTTTGATCAACGGCCCATACATCAGGGGGTTTCCCTAGCCCCCAAACACAATTGGCCCGAAGCCCGGTCTCATCTGGAAGAAAATTTGTGTGGAAGAAAATGAGACATTCATTGTAACACCCTGAAAATCGGGGGTCGTGTAGAAACCTAACTCCCAAGTTCCAAAACGTCACTTATGCAACAAATATGATTATGATTTTTATGTTGTCTGAGTTAGTGCATTAACATGAGTGAGATTATACCAAAACTGCAATTCATACTCCAGATCCAGTGATAAAACGTAAGTAGAAGACTAGAAGATATATATATCACTATCTGTAAAACAAAACAATCTCGATCTGTCTCTAAAGTATGAATGTATCTCTGAGTCACATATACATATACCAAACTAAAAATTAAATGTCATGCAATAGTCCAACTAACAAAATCCCATTGATCCAGGCCACCTATGCAAAGTCATCAGAAAACTACATGTATGAGAACTCGTCCTGGTCCTCGTAGTACTCCGGCTCCACATTCTGAATCGCCTCGCTATCTGCATCTAAGACAGAGTCTGGTAGGTGTTGCAAACACCGTCCCCTAACGTGGGATTGAGTGATCAACTCAGTGGAATCATAAACCAAAGATTAGCATGTTATCAAATCAATCACGTGATAATAGTAAAGCAAACAATCAGACATTCCTAGATACTGTTATTAATGCAAGGATTAGATGTAGTAATGATGCGTGCCCTCACCGACATACTCCCTCATGCGACACCATCTTATGTTCGTGGCATGCTTTCTTCCCTTAGTGCTCCACACCTTCCAGGCACATGCAGCTGCGATATGGATATGATTACCGAGTTTTTATTAGTCCTTTCATACAACAGTATTGGAAAACTAAGCTACTTCCCTTATATCATTCCTAACACAGATCCTGTCTAAGGTCGTCACTCCTAGTAATCTCATACGATGATATATTTTTAGGTCGGTGCAAGGGCTGTCAGGACTGTTGCACGCACTCATTGCACCGCTCCCCTATCATCTTATCAATACAGGCCTAGTCTGTACTCTTGTTACTACGGAAGGGTCGTCGTCTCATGTAGACTCAGAATACACTCGAGGTCACTACAAAGGGTTCGTCACCAATCAGAGTAGGCCGACAGCTCGAATGTAGTATCCCATACCACCACAATCGGCTCACGAGTCTGGGGTGCTCATTGGTCACTACAGGGAGGTTTGTGGCCCCGGCGTAGGCCGATAGCACGACCACGATGTCCCATACCACCATGCCCGACTCATGAGTCTTAGTGGATCAAGGTACCACGGTTATCAAGGTTATCACTGGTAAGTTCAGTATCATAGGTTCAAGAAGTTATGACCAATACAAGGTGAACATACAATGGTCAGTCGGGTTACTTGACGAGCTCGACTAGTACGAGTGCACCTAAAGCTGAACGACATGAAGTGCATAAACATCTCGTGTGTCCTAACCACTGCCGTCAACCCAAGCACGACTCGGGTTCGTCGACGTGTCCTTCATGGCGAATAGAATCCAACCATGATTTCAAATCTGTTACTGACTACCTGGACTAGAGTATAGCTCCAAACACTTGTAATCTAAATCAATAATCATATGAGAGTGACAGAAGTGAAATACAAGTAACCCAAGCATGTTAGCAACATGTTATAACATACGACATAAGAAATTCAACCAAACACAGGTATTTCATATGTATAAGGAAATCAATTCAATATAACAAATATGGAGGAAATCATGTACATCATCATATTAATTAAGAATTTAATCTCAAAACTAAGCTATAACCCCATTCACTCAATACTTACTAATACATACTTTTATACAAACACTTAGTCTACACACATTTGACTACATAGTATATGTCGACCAAAGTGTGCATTTGGGCGAATCTCTTCACCAAACAGATCATACATGCATAACTAGTATAGGAACACGACAAATACTCATGGCAATCATATCAGCAAAATACGTACGTATACAGTATTTCCTACAAATACCTAAAATACCCTAAATCTCATATTCTTCGTACGTTATCGAAATGGAAAACAGATAGCATGTTCTACATGTCAAACAGTATCCTTGTCACTAATCTACTATTAAACGGCATTGAAAGCTTTGAAAATAGATAATCTAAGCATCTAAAATCCACACCTTACGTCGTAGGAGCGTAATGAATTGAATAGGAACTCTATGCCTTCGCCAACGACGATATGACCACCTATTACACAAGGTAAGTCAACTACTCTGCTACTTGCATCGATAGAATTTCTTAAACAGGCTAAGGTTAGGGTTTTCTTACCTAGAATGAAGTCAGAATCACCAGAAGAGTGATTAAAACACGTTGGTTAAGCACGTGTAGTAGCAAGATCGAGTGACAGGAACTTTCCCTCACAACTCTCACATAATCTCTCTCTTTTCTCTCTTCTCTTTCTTAGGGTTTCTTGTAAATTCGTATGAGAGGGATGTGAGAGGGTTTAAGGTCCTTAAATAGGTTAGAAACTCACCTATTTAGACTTTAAACCTTGGTACACTTGGGTTATAACCAAATCAGGTCTTTTTCGATCCAAAAGAACATTTCTGGAGGTCCTGCTATCAATTGTGGTCGGACTTAAGCTTACTAGCATCAGATCTTTAATCAGTTAAGTTTTCAGTCCGATCGAATTTCCAGATCATCTGTGGCGGACCAGTTTCAATTCAACGGTCACCGAACCTAAATCAGGACTACAAGTTTCATGACATGAAAGGGCCAATTTTTCTGATCCGAGGGTGAAATTTGGTTGAATTCTGACGGTCAGAACGCTTAAAAATAACGCGCAAACAACACTTGCCAGATTTCATAAAAATGAAATTAATTTTTCTAAATCTTTTCCTTTTCTCACTCTCTTCACTCCGAACTCAGTAAAATGGTGTCAGGACATCAGTTGGGCTTGATTTTCGAAACGATTGTCAAGTCCAACTAAGCGGTCATAATGGTCTGAGATTGTAGATATCGGACTTTTGACGCGCGGTCTAGATCCAATACAAAGTTACCAAACGTGCCCTAAAACAACTGGGTTTAAAGTTGGATCCTAGATTTCATGGAATTATAGCGTCATTGATTCTACAAGTTTTTGGTCTTGCAGAACGTATTTAAAGCAAACAGTACTAATTTCAAAGCCAGTCTAACATAGCGCTAGGTAACTTAGGTTCATTTTCTAAGAGAATTAGTCCTAAGTGATTTTTGATCGAGGTGGTACTCGGGTCTTAGTACGGAATTTTCTGAGACGTTACATTCATTAACTTCTATACAAAACTAAATGAAATAATTAACTCTATGTAAGATCTTGGAGAAAGTATCCCTGAAAGTAAGGTTTGTGCAAAATTTCAAAGATAACTTCCTAAACAGTATAATTCCAAGTTTAATGTTATATAAGAACTGAGGGGATACCGATAAAATGAAGGTTCAGGAATTGGTTGGATCTCTTCAAACATATGAGTTGAATTTCAAAGCTCTAAAGAACAAATTTGTATCCCTCAAATCATCTAAGTCCAAGTTAAAGATAATGAATGAAAATTCAAATAAGGAAGAAGATGATGATGATATAGCGTTATTGGCAAAGAAATTTTATAAAAAAATTTAAAATAAAAGGAAAATTGATTTTCAAAAACCTTTTGACAAGAGAAATGGTAATTTTAACTATTAGAAAGCTAAATCCAAATACACTCAATGTTACAACTGCTCTGAATTTGGGCATCTTACTTCAAAATGTCCTAAAAATGATTAATAAAAAAGAAATGGTATAATTACCACTTGGGATGAATCATTAGAATCCAAAATTGATTCAGAAACTAATGAATCATATAAAAAAAAAGAGAACAAAATGCATTTATGACAATAACCAAAGTCACCACTCTATAAGATAGTGAAACACCAGGATATGAAACTCCCAAAAGTGACTCTAAAAATGAAGAAGACCTTCAAGAAGCTCATGATGCTCTCTTCAGAGAAAGTTGCAAAATTGAATCAAAATTGAAAATGCAAAAGAAAAAGTGTGAATAATTACAATTAAAATTTGAAAAAATTGTCTTAGAAAAATCTCAATTTTCTAATTGTTTTGAAAAATCCAAACTAGATTTAAGTTTGAAAATTGCATAATTTCAAAATCTTAAATCTCATTATGAGAAATTGAGAATTGAAGTTCTTCACTTCAGAGTTGGTGACAAGTCTGACCTTAGCTATAACATATATAAAAATCTAAAGTCTAAGACTTCTACTCCTACTTTTGTGAAATGGGAATCCTCGAACTCTAAAGTAGAAACTCAAAAAGGAAATGAGTTTGATCGCAAAAAGACTATTTTCAAAAATAAAAAATTACTCCAAGAATTTTCTGAAATGAAAACTTTTATCAACAAACAGAGATATCAAAGGAAAGAAATTAACAATCCTCTTCTTACTGATAAAATTGTAGACTTGCTCAAAGAGTTGTTACAAGCCAACTCAAATAAGAAATGAATAAACATGAAAAGAAGAATTCCTAACTCCCAAAGACAAGAAAAGGAAAGAGACCCTCCAAAGCCTAGAACCATCATGAAGTGGGTTCTAAAGGTAAAGTGTCTTGTCATCCACACGGATTGCAAAGTAAGTAACCATTCAAGATGGTACATGGATAGTAGATATTCTAGACATATGACAAGTGATAAAGTCATTCTTTCAAATATTAACCAAATTGATGGTGACTCAGTTACATTCGGAGATGGTAACAATTGTAAGATCATTGGTAAAGGTAATGTATATCTTCTTAATTTACCTATATTTGATAATGTTTTGTATATTAAAGGATTGAAACTTAAGCTTCTTAGTATATCTCAAATCTGTAATAATAATCATAGTATAAGATTTCTTGATCATGAATATGAGATAATTAATAAAGAATGAAATGTGATATTAAATGGTTGCATAACTACTGAAAATTGTAATATAAATGATGACACTTGCTCAACAAACCTTTCATGTTACATGGTCCAAATATATGAGACTGAATTATAGCACCAACGTCTTGGACATTTAAATTACAGAAAGTTTTACAAGTTGAGTAAAAGAGATCACTTGCGAGGCTTACCTAAGTTGGGAAAGAAAGAAAATAAAGTATGCGGTATTAGTGCACTAATTTTTGCACCCTATTTGTCCACCACGTGAGTCATTGTGTGAAAGGATGAACTATAGATGCCCTAAAGGGAGGGGGGTGAATACGACAATACTAAATATTTCGATACAATGTGGAATAATAAATCAATTGAATATAATTTTACAAAGTATTGAATTCTTGATATCAAATAGTTCGTAGGATAACCTTACACCTAAAAGATTTAGGTAGGACAACCTTATTTTATGATGTCTTTAAAATCAAAATATCAAATTATTGTAATGAATAAATAAATCACAATAAAAGCACAAATAATAATATCCTGTAACATCCCGAAAATCGGGGGGTCAAGTAAAAACTCCACTCCCGAGTTCCAAAATGTTATTTATGCAATATAGATATGTATGATTGAATGTTGTCTGTGATAATGTATTAAACATGAGTGAGATTAAGCCAGAACAGCATATCATACTCTAGAGACAGTTAAACTAGCAAGCGGAAGACTGTGATAGTATGTATAACATATATAAACTGTTGTATGTCTCCAGAGTGTGAACATGTTACCAGGTTATATACATACATGTATGCTCCAAAAGTAAACCAAAAGGATATACATGAGTATTCTCAAAATATAAAATGACAAGTGTCAAGGTATCTAATCAACCTCCCTGTAATCCCGTCAATCAGATCATGCATAAAGGAGAGATCCTCCTCATCATCATCAAATCCAGCACCACCTCGCAGGCTACGCCATCATCTGTAATCACAATAAGGACTGGTGGGTGTCCGGAAACACCATCCCGTAACGTGGGAGTGAGTGATCAACTCAGTGGGATAAGAGAGCAGAGATTAGCATGTTATCAAATCAATCATACGATAATAGTAAAGCAGTAATTCAAACAATCCTAATACTGTTGTTAATGCAATATGACATGACGTGATGTATGCCCTCACCGACGATCTCCCTCATACGGCAACATCTTACGACCATGGCATGCCACACTCCCTAGAGTGCTCCACATCTTCCAGGCACATGCAATGCTATGGTGATATGATTTTCGAGTTTTTATTAGTCCATTCAAACAGCAGGATTGGGAAACTAAGGTACTTCCCTTGTATCAATCCCAACACAGATCCTGTCTAGGGTTGTCACTCCTAGTAATCTCATATGATGTATATTTCGTAGGTCACTACAAGGGCTGCCAGGGCTGTTGCTCGCACTCGTTGTACCGCTCCCCCATCACCTTATCAATATAGGCCTACCGTACTCTACTGCAACGGAAGGGTCGTCGCCTCCCGTGGACTCAGAATACGCTCGCGGTCACTACAAAGGACTCGTCACCTGATCAGTGTAGGCCGACAACTAGAATATAGTGTCCCATACCACCATAATCTGCTCATGAGTCTAGGTGCTCATTGGTCACTACGGGGAGGTTTGTGGCCCCAGCGTAGGCCGACAGCTCGACCACGGTGTCCCATACCACCATGCCCGGCTCATGAGTCTTTATGGATCAAGGTACCATGGTTAACAGGGTTTACAATGGTAAGTTCAGTACCCTAGGTTCAAGCGGTTATGACTCATGCAGGGTGAACATACAACGGCCAATCGGGTTACTTGACGGGCTCGACTAGCACGATCGCATCTCAAGTCGGATGACATGAAGTGCGTAAAACACTTCGTGTGGCCTAACCACTGCCGCCAACTCCAAAACACGACTCGCGTTCATCGACGCGTCGTTCGTGGCAAATATAAGCCAACCACGAATTCGCTCGATTACCGACTACCTGGACTAAGTATAGTCCCAAACACATATGAATCCACGTCAGCAATCATGTGAGAGTATTGGAAATGAAACACAACCATGTGAGCATGTTAACACATGTTATATCGTACAACTTAAGTAAATCATCTAACACATGCCTTTCGTACATATAATGAACTTATGCATATTGTCAACATATAGGAAATCATTTCCATCAGCATATTAATTGAGAATTCAATCTCAAACTAAATCAAAATGAAATCATCAAGCACATGTTATAACATACAGCTTAAGCGAATCGTCAAGCACATGCATTTCATTGATATCATGAAATCATGCATATGGCTAACATGTAGGAAACCATTTACACCAGCATATTAATTGAGAAATCAATCTCAAACTAATTCATAACACCATTTAATTCAATACATACTAATACAAACATTTATACAACCACCTACACTACACACTTAAGTCTACATATAGTATGTCGACCCAAAGTGCGCAACTAGGCGAATCTCTTCGCCAAACTAATTGTGCATGCATTCCTAACTCCCTAATGCGACAACAAACCATGTCAATCACATCAGCAAAATATGCATGAAAACAGTACTTCCTACCAATGACTAAAATGCCCTAAATCTCATATTCTTCGTTAGTTTACGAAACAGGAAACGGACAGCATGTTGTACATGTCAAACAGCGTTGCCGTCAAGAATCTACTATTAAACGACATTGAAAACTTTGGAAACAGTCAATCAAAGCGTCTAATAACCGCACCTTGTCTCTTATGGATGTTGAAATTCGAACGGAGCGTATACGCTTCGTCTACAACGATAAGAGAACCTGTTTTACGAGATTTACTAACTATCAAGCTATGGAACGGAAGGAACATCAAATCAGTAACTTTCTAGGGCTTTTCTTACCTAAAAACGCAGAGGAATCGCAGGGAAAGTGATCGGAGTGCGTCGCCTAAGCACGTGCAGCAGCAGCAGCAGGTGGCAGGAAAATCACTCCCACTCTCTCTCACAAACTCTCACCTTTTCTCTCTCCCAATCTAGGGCTTTTTTCAATTTCGGATGGGAGAGAGGAGTGAGGGTTTCAATCCCTTTTATAAGCTTAAAAACGCCCGAAATAGGCTCGGGAACGAAGTTTACTTAGTGCATATCCAATTCGGGGCTGTTTCGGTCCAAAAGATGCTTTCTGGTGGTCCCCTGGCCGAATGCTACCGGACTTAAGATCACGCGTACCAGATCTAGTACGTATTAAGTTTTCAGTCCGGCTGGGTCCGCAGATCGCACGTGGCGGACCAGTTTCAGTTCAGCGGTCACCGCACGTAGATCAGGACTGAAAGTCTCATGATATAAAATAGAAATTTCTCCTGATCCGAGGGTGTAATCTGAATGAATTCTGACGGTCAGAACGCTCAATACTGACGCGTCAAGTCGTGTGCCAGATTTGAATTTGAAATTCCAATTCTGTCCCTATTCGCACTCTCTTCGGTCCGGGCTCAATGAAATGGCCTGTGATTATCGGTTTGACTTGATTTTTGAAATGAGTGTCAAGTCCAGCTAGGCGGTTCTAACGGTCTAAGATAGGAGATATCGGACTTTCGACGCGCGGTCTAGATCCAATATAAAATTTCAAAGTGGTCCAGAGAACAAACCGGCTTAGAGTTTGATCCGAGGTTATAAAGTATTATAGAGTCATTGGTTCTACTCGATTTGGATCTTGTAGAACGTATTTAAAGTGATCAGAGACTATTTCCCAACTACTCCAGCGTTGCGCTAGCTAACTTACGCTTAACTTCCATAGGAATTAATCCTAAGTGGTTTCTTTGGCTATGAAATTGGGTTCTAAGCGATTTTTCAGGTGTTTTAGTTGACCCATTGCCTAAGGACGTCAAATCCCAGATTGGCCAAAATCCGGGGTGTTACATATCCAATCACCATAATGCACATACAAGTTATAGTAGTTTGGTGCTTCAATGCAACCTACTCCACTCCCATAATTACTACACTCGCAATTTTGGCTTTCACTATTTCAAGGTTTTCCAGGGTCACCTTAACAACCTTATGCGGTTATTATGATTTTCACAGGCTATCACGATCAAACCCACTTTGTGATTTTTACGGGGTTACTACAACCAGACCTGCTGAGATTTTTGAGATATCTTAGAAAAACTCAAACTGAAATAATTTAAAAGACAGTACTTATCTTCGATTTGGTGAGTCGAAGTCGTATTTGTAGCTTAAATGCAGTGATCTTCTTCTTGGGATATTGACGAAGTCTTTTTATGAGTTCAACCCAAAAACATATAAAGGGATCTAATAGATTTTCAATAAAATGAATGAAACTCTATTGTTGCAGATTCGATTATCCCTTTTCTCCAAGTAAAGTATGGATTACTCTATCAAAAAGGGTTTAATCTAACTTTGAGAAGGAGAATAGAATAAACTAATAAAAAATAAGAATTACAACACAAATAGCTTGAGGAGGCTTGAAGAATCTTTTTTTACAACACAATATGAAACTATGAATTTTAGTTGTTTAAAGAGTAATAGAAAGCCTATATTTATAGCCAAGGATCTATGTAGTTCGGCTGGCCTGAGAATTGCTTCGGCTGGCCGAACTTCAAATATTACGTTCCAACAGAACTAGGATATCGCAGGATAAAATCTTTCAAAACTTTGGCTGGTCGAACACTAGGTTTCGCTGACCTAATTGGTCCAAAATCCAATTTTTATTCCATTGTTGGAAACTTGACCGAACCCACCTTAGGCTAGCCGAAGGCAAGTTCAGCTTGTCAAACCTACCGTAAAAAGATCTTTTGAGATCTGTCTTTTTGACCGAATCTTGTAGGGTTGGTCCAAATAGTTACGCTAGTCGAACCAAACATCAGGCTGGCCCAACTTGAGTGTATTTAACATGAAATATGATTCTAAATATGCATGAATGAAATATACCTAACCTATGGTCAAACTAGCTTTATACCACCTATAGGTTAACTCATACAAAGTGTTCTGAACTTCGAATCATGAATGATCTTGCTTTGAGATGTCGAGTCTTCTTTCCAAATGCTTGATCGAGTTGATAGCTTGTCTTCAATCGAGCTTACGATCGTAACCAGGCTATAAAATTTGACAAACTAAAATGTGTGTTAAGTGTAAGAACTTACATTATGTCAAGTAGTCAGTTAAGCCTTTAGAAAGTGAACACTAAAGACACGAGCGAAGACATAGCATCAAGGAGCAACGAACAGGTAAAATAGGTGTCTTAGTGACCCTAACCCTTAACCTAAAATGACTCATATACCTCTAGATGATTTTAACCTAATAGGAATATCTAATTGATCATCTATTAGCCTTAGGAGACCAAGAGAAACATGATAAATAAGGCAAAAAGAGGAGCGAAACTTTTGTGTAAAAAATAGCCCAAAACAGCAGATTTTGATTGATGTTTGATAGCATCAAGCTACCATCGAATGCATCAAAGGCCTGCTAGATAGCATCAATCAAGAGTCAGAACTATCCAGCAAGATATTGACATTTGTTCTGATTTTCTTAATGGCATCAAGGTACCTTCAATGACATCAAATGGTAAGTTCAATGACATCGAAGGAGCCCTCAATGGCATCGATTGAGAGTCAGAATAGTCTAGCAAGAAATTGAATTTATTTTTGAAAATCCCATTGGCATCGAGGACACCTTCGATGGCATCGAAGGTTAAGTTCGATGACATCAAAGGGGAGTTCGTTGACATCAAAGATACCCTAGATATGTCTAGTAAAAAAATATCATATATATCCAGATTGTTCAATGACATCGAGGAAACCTTCGATGACATCAAAGTTACATTGATGACATTGAAGGACCTCTAATGGCATCAAAAAAACCATTTTCTGCCCTTTTTTTTACTATTGGAGCTCGAACTTTTTATAAAGGACAATCAGTTCTTTGACATTTTGATGGGTTTTTAGTACAATAGAAGCTTTGGAGAATCTATGTTCATATCCCTCATTCCAAGCCTCTATTTCATTGAGTTCTAAGTAATCTTCCTTAACTTTACAACTCTAATGAGGATTCCAACCTCAACATTGAAGATGTGCTTGAACTCTTCCATTTTCAAGAGATTGTACTTAGGTAATCTTGGCAAAACATTGTCCAAAGCGTCTAGAAAACCCATCTAGTTAAATCCCCTAGGAAAACAACTTCCCACTACTTGTAGGAGATTCAACCAACCTTCTATCACCTTGGTCACCTTAGAAGAGCATCAAATGCAAGGTGATTGATCTTAGAACTCAAGCATTGGCAAAGCAGCGGCAATATGATTGAGGGAGCATTAAGGAGCTGATTGAAGCATCAAAGGGCAATGATCAAGCAACCCAAAGAGGCACTACAAAATGGGCGCAATCCGATAAGTAAGTTGTCAATTGTAAGAGTTCAAATTTACTCTCTTTGCTTGTGTAAGATTAAGGGTAAGAGTTTATAAATCCAAACTCAACTAGGTTCCTGTGTAGCACATTGGCCTTTGCATAGGGCCCAAATCTTAGGTTCTTATATAAGACCTTGGCTCGAGAGTAGAGCCTAAATTTCAAGGTTCTTGAGTGGGACATTGGCTCTTGTGTCATGACCCAGACTTGGTGACCGGGCTCACAAGAATCCCGATTGCCAATTCCAGTGTCGAAGCCTCCATAGTACCTCATTCTCAGCTCTTGACACCCATACACCAGGTTTCGATCCTATGATCCTATAAGGAGGATTTCTATAACATAAGTCTCATTCATAATGAGCATACCCAAGATCATAACATCATAACCACAGATAATAACTATACGAACACCATTATAAAATCCACTAAGAATTTAAACTTTTACAAGATACATGGCTCAAGGGAAAATACAAGAACTATATAAAGAAAGCTCCAAAAGGATCAATGGCAGGCTTCATGCTCCTGCCCTGCTACTGCCGCTACCTAGAATCACCTACACACATCAATCATGCATAAGCTTATAGAAAGCTTAAAGGGCGGTGTAAGTGTGTGCAGGACAAGTGTCATGAATACGATATCAGAGTATGCGAAAGAATGCGGTAAGATCATGAATACCACTAGCCGTCACAAGGCTAAGCAATACAAGACAACAAGATAGGAATATCATCTACCAATCAAAGGCTATGAAATGCGGGACTATACAACCAAATGCTATATGTAATATGCAATGCGATCATGCTCATCCTCATATCAAGTCCACGATCAGTACAATTCCTCTTTGGGAAATCACCGGGATTAAATACACTACCTACTGACTGCCGCTCTCACCGCACAGGCTAGTGAGCGTAAGAGACCTCATAACCCAACCCCACCCCCCCCCCCCCCCCCCCCGAAAACTAATCACCAACAAGGCTCAACAATATCGGACCCATTTACGAGCTGGTCAAACTCAGCCTAGCTATTGTCCCCTCACTCAAGCTGGTAAGGCCACACCCCCTCCCAACTGACCATGATATAGTGGGAGACGTGGCCCGATGGTAAAGGCACCAGCGCTCATGTTTTCCACTCTGTCTTGGCATTGGGGGGTCTCCTGGTACCATGAAGGTTTAGGGGCTTTCACCCAAGGACATCCTACGTGCCCTAAATGCTCAAGTAACATTTTCGGTGTCCAAATCCAGCCATCCATGATATACCTGTGAAGGCTAAGGCCTTAATGAAACAAGGGCAAATATTCACGTGCTATGCAATGTCAGATGCACGAATCACACAATCAGCCATGCATCAATCCCAAGCATCCAATGCGCTCAAGAGGAGCAACTCCATATCTCAGGGAATACCATAATATCCTACCCAATTGCATAACCATGACCAATCATAATCTTAACCAAGCACACATTGATACATGTGGGAATGGGTCATGAAGATAAGCAAGTATGCCATACGGTAATTGTCACGCCCCAAACCCAAAAATCGGATTCATAGGAATCCCGATCGCCGAATCCGGTGCCGACAGCCTCCGTAGTACCCCATTCTCGGCTCCTAGCATGCATATGCCAGATTCCGATCCTGGAATCCTACAAGGAGGATTTATATATATTGAAATGTATATTTAACTAGTAATAAGCATAACCACAAGATTACCCAATTCACAACGGCAACATCATCATCACATATCCACTAATATAATCATTTGAATACAATACTGAATGGAAAATACATAAATAAAAATTCAAGCTCCAGAAGACCACTGCACGCTCCAAGCTCAACACTGCTGCAACCTAACATCACCTGCACGCATCTATCGTGCATAAGCTTATAGAAAGCTTAGAGGGTGGTGTAAGTGTGTGCACAAGGTAAGTGCCAAGTATTCAATACAATGCTATAATCATACAATACCAAAAAAATTGGTAATCCATAAACTATACAATGTCTAAATAAGCAGAAACACTAACAAGAGCAGGAATTATCAGAGTAAGAAGAACTACTGACAAGATACAAATCATACGATAACAGAGTAAGCGGAAGTATGGACAAGTCTATAAGTTAATCAATATCAGAATACGTAATTGTAACACCCTGAAAATCGGGGGTCGTGTATAAACTCAACTCCCGAGTTCCAGACCGTCACTTATGCAACAAAAATGGTTATGATTCAATGTTGTCTGATTTAAAGCATTCACATGAGTAAAAGTATACCAAAACTGCAATTCATACTTCAGATCCAGTGATAAAAGCAAGCGGAAGACTAAACAAGATATATATCACTGTATGGAAAAACAAAGTAATCTCAACTGTCTCCAAAGTATGACTACATCTCTGAGTCTCATATACATGTACATAACAAAAGAATAATGTTCAAAAAGAAAAGTCCCACTGATGTCCCCTCGATCCAAGTCACCTACGGGAAGCCGTCATGATACTGCATATACGAGAACTCATCCTGGTCCTCGTCATCATCTAGCTCCACCTCCTGGATCTCATCGTCACCTGCAACTACAACAGGGTCTGGTGGGTGTTGCAAACACCATCCCGTAACGTGGGAATGAGTGATCAACTCAGTGGAATCATAGAGCAAAGATTAGCATGTTCACAATTCAGTCACGCGATAATAGTAAAGCAGTAAATCAGACAAGTCCTAAAACTGTTGTTAATGCAAGATGATATGACGTGATGTATGCCCTCACCGACGATCACCCTCATACGGCAACATCTTACGACCGCGGCATGCCACACTCCCTAGAGTGCTCCACATCTTCCAGGCACATGCAATGCTATGGTGATATGATTACCAAGTTATTATTAGTCCATTCAAACAGCAGGATTGGGAAACTAAGGTACCTCCCTTGTATCGATCCCAACACGGATCCTGTCTAGGGTCGTCACTCCTAGTAATCTCATACGATGTACATTTCGTAGGTCACTGCAAGGGCTGCCAGGGCTGTTGCTCGCACTCGTTGCACCGCTCCCCCATCACCTTATCAATACAGGCCTACTGTACTCTACTGCACGGAAGGGTCGTCGCCTCCCGTGAACTCAGAATACGCTCGCGGTCACTACAAAGGGCTCGTCGCCTGATCAGTGTAGGCCGACAGCTAGAATATAGTGTCCCATACCACCATAATCTGCTCACGAGTCAAGGTGCTCATTGGTCACTACGGGGAGGTTTGTGGCCCCAGCGTAGGCCGACAGCTCGACCACGGTGTCCCATACCACCATGCCCGGCTCATGAGTCTTCGTGGATCAAGGTACCACGGTTAATAGGGTTTACAATGGTAAGTTCGGTACCCTAGGTTCAAGCAGTTATGATACATACATGGTGAACAAACATCGGCCAGTCGGGTTACTTGACGGGCTCGACTAGCGCGATCGCATCTCGAACTGAACGACATGAAGTGCGTAAAACACTTCGCGTGGCCTAACCACTGCCGCCAACTCTCAACACGAATCACATTCATCGACGCGTCATTCGTGGCTATGACCAGTCAGCCACGAATTTGCTCGGTTACCGACTGCCTGGACTAAGTCAAGTCCCACACATCTATGGAATCACTATAAAAGGTATTGGAATTGAAATACATCATGTGAGCATGTTAGCACATGTTATGACATTCAACTTAAGCAAATCTTCAAGGCATACTTCCTATGCATATTCAACTTAAGCAAATCCTCAAGCACATACATTCCATGCATGTAGTGAAATCATGCATTTTGTCAACATGTAGAAAATCATTTAGGTCGGCATAATAATTGAAAAATCAATCACAAAGTATCAAATAACATCATTTAATTCAATACATACTAATACAAGCATTTATACAAACACATGCACTACACACTTAGGTCTACATATAGCATGTCGACCCAAAGTATGCAACTAGGCGAATCTCTTCGCCAAACTAATTATGCACGCATTCCTAACTTCCTAATGCGACAACAAACCATGTCAATCACATCAGCAAAATATGAATGCAAACAGTACTTCCTACAAATGACTAAAATGCCCTAAATCTCATATTCATCGTTAGCTTACGAAACGGGAAACGGAGAGCATTTTGTACATGTCAAACGGCGATGCCGTCAAGAATCTACTATTAAACGACATTGAAAGCATTGGGAACCGTCAATCCAAGCGTCTAAAATCCTCACCTAGTGTCTTGTAGACTCGGGAATTGAAGCGGAGTGTATATGCTTCGTCTACGGCGAGTAAGGAGCCTAATACATAAGATCCATAAGCTACATCGCCATGGAAACAAGAAAAACTCAAATCACCAACTATTTAGGGTTTTTACTTACCTAGGATTGCGGTGGAATCGCCGGGAAAGCGGTAGAGAAGTGTCGCTTAAGCATGTGCAACACGTAGCACAAGTGGCGGGAAGAACTCTCCCACTCTCTCACAATCTCTCACTCTTTTTCTCTCTCCCAAGCTAGGGCTTCTCTCAAATTCGGATGGGAGAGAGGAGTGAGGGTTTCAACCCCTTTTATAGCCTAAAACATTCCCAAAATAGGCTTGGGAACAATGTTTACTTGGTGCCTAACCAAATCGGGGCCGTTTCGGTCCAAAAGGGCATTTCTGGAGGTCCCCAGGCCAGATGCGGTCGGACTTAAGCTCATGCATACTAGATCTAGCATACATCCAGTTTTCAGACCGGTTGGGTTCCCAGATCGCACGTGGCGGCCCAGTTTCAGTTTAACGGTCACCGCATCAAGATCAGGCCTATAAGTCCCGTGATATATAATAGATATTTTTCCTGATCCAAGGGTGTAATTTGGCTGTATTCTGACGGTCAGAATGCTTAATACTGATGCGTCAAATTTGTGTGCCAGATTTGAATTTGAAATTCCAACTATGTCCCTATTCACACTCTCTTCGGTCCGGGCTCAATGAAATAGCCTGTGATCATCGGTTTGACTTGATTTTTGGAATGAGTGTCAAGCCCAGCTAGACGGTCCTAACGGTCTAAGATAGGAGGTATCGGACTTTCAACGTGCGGTCTAGATCCAATACAAAGATTCAAAGTGGTCCAGAGAACAAACCGGCTTAGAGTTTGATCCGAGGCTTTAGAGCATTATAGCACCCTTAGTTCCACTCGCTTCGGGCCTTGTAGAACGTATTTAAAGTGATCAGGGACCATTTCCCAGCTATTCTAACGTTGCACTAGCTAACCTAGTCAAATTTTCCAAAGGAATGAATTCTACGCAAATTCGGGTCGAGTTGGTACTCGAGCCCAAGGATGGATTTTTCACGGGCGTTACAATCTACCCCCCTTAACAAATAATTTCGTCCTCGAAATTTTGTACCTTTTCGTACTCCTCGAGAAGCTGTGGGTAGTTCTTTCTGATCTCGGCTTCTGTCTCCCAAGTAGCCTCCTCCTCAGTATGATGCGTCCATAGTACCTTCACAAGGGGAATCACCTTGCTACGCAGTACCTGCTCCTTCCGGTCTAAGATGCGTGCCGGTCGCAGGATATAAGTAACATCCTCTCCTAACTGCACCTGCTCCCATCTGATGATATGAGAAGGATCAGCAACGTACTTCTTCAGCATAGAAACATGAAATACGTTGTGGACGCTCGCGAGGGGCGTGGGTAAAGCCAATCGGTAAGCCACTGCTCCCACACGATCGAGGATCTGAAATGGACCAATGTATCGCGGTGCCAGCTTCCCCTTCTTTCCGAACCGAGGGACTCCCTTCATAGGGGAAACTCGCAAAAACACATGATCCCCGACTGTGAACTCTAGTGGTCTCCGTCTCGTATCGGCGTAGCTCTTCTGTCTGCTCTGCGCTGTAAGAAGCCGACGTCGAATAATATCAATCTTCTCTGACGTCGCCTGCACCAACTCTGGGCCAATCAAGCTGCGCTCACCGACCTCTAACCAGCAATGCGGTGCGCGACAAGGTCGCCCATACAGCGCCTCATAAGGTGCCATGCCGATACTCGCCTGGAAGCTATTGTTGTACGCAAACTCCGCATATGCAAGACAGTCATCCCAACTGTCCTTGAAGTCCAATGCGCAAGCTCGCAACATGTCCTCCAGGATCTGGTTCACTCGCTCTGTCTGTCCATCCGTCTGTGGGTGGAAGGCAGTACTGAACTTCAACTTCACACCCATAGCCTCCTGAATGCGAGTCCAGAAGATAGAAGTGAACCGCGTGTCTCTGTCCGACACGATCTCCAACGGAACTCCATGCAGACGCACGATCTCCCTAATATACAATCTAGCCAGCTCGTCTGCAGAGTTCGTAACTCTGATCGGTAGG
Source organism: Magnolia kwangsiensis (assembly GCA_037074715.1). Lineage (NCBI taxonomy): Eukaryota > Viridiplantae > Streptophyta > Magnoliopsida > Magnoliales > Magnoliaceae > Magnolia > Magnolia kwangsiensis. The sequence goes on along the minus strand of CM073577.1, from coordinate 77,377,474 downwards.
AAGTGCGCCGACTTCGTCAATCGGTCGACGATCACCCAAATGGAATCATGCCCCTTCCTCGTCTTCGGCAACCCAGAAATGAAGTCCATGGAAATGAAATCCCACTTCCACTCTGCAATAGGCATAGGCTGCAAAAGTCCAGGTGGTCGGCGATGCTCTGCCTTCACCTGCTGACAAGTGAGACAACGGGACACGAACTCAGCTATGTGGGTCTTCATACCTTCCCACCAGTACGTCCTCTTCACGTCACGATACATCTTCGTGCTGCCAGGATGCATCGCGAGTCTAGTAGAATGCGCAGCCTCGAGAATCTCTCGTCTCAAGTCAGGGACATCAGGAACGCATAGGCGGCCACGGTAACGTAAACCCCCATCCATGCCAACTCGCCAGTCGGCGTCATCATCATCACTGGCCTGCTCTCGAAGCTCAGTAAGATGCGCGTCGTCCCTCTGCGCCTCGATGACACGGTCATCGATCGGGGATCGCACCTGAACATGTGCGATGAACTCAAATGGCTCCTCTACGGTGAGTTTCTGCTCAAAGTCTCGCAAAAACTCAACCATATCCCACTCGGCAACCATCAGCGGAGCCGCAAACTCTATCGCCTTCTTGCGGCTCAACGCATCAGCCACAAGGTTCGCCTTCCCAGGATGGTAAGAGACTTCAAACTTGAAGTCCTTCAGCGTCTCCATCCATCGCCGCTGCCTCATATTCAAGTCCCGCTGTGTGAATATGTACTTGAGGCTCTTGTGGTCGCAAAAGAGCTCGAACTCCTCTCCATAGAGGTAATGTCTCCAGAGTCTCAGTGCGAATATCACGGCTGCCAACTCCAGGTCGTGTGTAGGGTAATTCTCCTCGTGCTTCCTTAATTGTCTCGAGGCATACGAAATTACCCTGTCCCTCTGCATAAGGACACAACCCAAACCAACGCTAGACGCGTCAGTGTATATAGTGTATTTAACCCCTTGCTCTGGCAATACTAGCACAGGGGCGGACGTAAGTCTGTCCTTCAGCTCCTGAAAAGCTGACTCCGCCTTATCATTCCAGGCGAACTTCACGTCCTTCCGTGTCAACTGAGATAAGGGTCTCGCGATCTTCGAGAAATCCTGAATGAAGCGCCGATAGTAGCCAGCGAGACCCAAGAAACTCCTCACCTCAGTGACAGAACCAGGCTGCTCCCAGTCCTGCACCGCAGCTACCTTAGACAGGTCAACTGCCATGCCATCCTTGGACACCACGTGTCCCAGAAACTTCACCTCCTGCTTCCAGAAGTCGCACTTCTTATACTGTGCGAACAACTGATGCTGTCTGAGCGTATCAAGGACCAAACGCAAGTGCTCCTCATGCTCCTCTCGACTCCTAGAGTATACCAAAATGTCGTCGATGAAGACAACGACGAATCGATAGAGGAAAGGCCGTAGTACCCGGTTCATCAGATCCATGAACACGGCCGGTGCGTTCGTGAGACCGAACGACATCACAAGGAACTCGTAATGACCAAAACTGGTCCTGAACGCTGTCTTCTGCACGTCCTCATCTCTGACGCGCAGCTGATGATATCCTGACTGAAGATCAATCTTCGAGAAGTACTGCGCTCCTCTCAACTGATCAAATAAGTCATCGATCCTGGGCAAAGGGTACTTGTTCTTCACTGTGAGTTGGTTCAGCCTGCGATAATCAATACACAATCGCAGCGAACCATCCTTCTTCTTCACGAACAAGACCGGTGCTCCCCAAGGAGATACGCTAGGCCGTATAAGGCCAAGCTCTAGTAGACCATCAATCTGCGTCCTCAACTCCTCCATCTCACATGGTGCCATGCGATACGTCGGCAGTGAGACGGGTGTAGAACCAGGAATCAGATCGATAGTGAAATCGATCTCACGTCGGGCGGCAAACCAGGGATCTTCCTGAACAGATCCCCGAACTCAGAAACAACCGGCGTCTGCTCAAGTACCTGGGCACCAGCGTCGTGCAACAGGGTGGCGTAGCTAAGAATGCGGAATGGAAGATTTACCCGCACTGAAAATGTGAAAGGCGTGCCCTCAGGCTCGTACACCGTCACCACACGAGCCTCGCAGTCAATCTCGGCTCTCGCTGCAGTCAACCAGTCCATGCCAAGGATGACGTCGAGATATACGAGCGAGGGATCGACGACCAAATCAAGAGTCATCGTCCTGCCTCCCAGATCAAGTAAACAACCCTCACACATCTGGGTGACATCCGAATAATCTCCATGAGCTGCAAGGACTCGCACGCTATCCATAGTAATAGTCTGCAACCCAAGACGTCTGACTACGGCACGCGATATCAAAGAAATCGTGGAACCAGTGTCCACCATGACAAGAACGGGAGTACCTCCGATATGGCCCGTGACCTCGAAGGCTGAATGCTGGAAAGTCGGCGTCGTAGCTGCCTCAACGGTCAGTGCATGAACTCGAGCCTGCTGTGGCCGGTTCGGCCGCTGTGTCAAGGGCCGTGGGGGCTGTCGAATCTGCGATACTGTGGGTCTGAAAGAGGACTGCGCAGGAGCTGACCGTATAGGCGGTGCTGATATCGCCTGTGGACGTACACGATCAATCTTCTGCGGCGGCGAGAACCCACTGTCCCGCATCCTCGCAAAGCAACTCGGCGCTAGGTGGCCCGTCCTCCCACAGTATGTGCATGATAGATCAGGGCGCCGAAACGGTCCTACTGGCGCCGTGGTCCTGGTAGGAGGATCAATGCGAGGCCTCTTGCCCGCGAAGGGCCTATCTGGCAACTCCGGTCGCGGCCTAGGAGTAGTCGGGCCTCGTGATCGCGCAAGTCGATCCACGTCCTGCTCTGCCCGCATGGACATGTGAACCAACTCCGCATAGGAGGAGAAACTGATGCAGCACATCTTCGACCGAATATCCGGTCGCAAGCCCTCCAAAAAGCGCCGTATGCGCATCTGCTCATCAGCTAAAATCGTCGGGACGTACCTGCCCAACTCTGTGAACCGATGCTCATACTCGGTGACCGTCATCGCTGCCTGCCTGAGACGGAGAAACTCATTCTCCCTCTCGTGTCTGTAGGTCTGAGGATAATACTTCTCATGGAAGCGAAACTCGAATGCTGCCCATGTCCATACGAAGTCTGCGGTAACAGTCCGCAATACACTATCCCACCACATACTGGCCTCTCTCTCAAACTGGAAGGTAGCCAGCTCTACCTGCTCTGCCTCAGTACAGTGCAACATGCGCAGAATCTTCGACACTCGGTCGAGCCAAAACTCAGCCTCCTCGGGTCTGTGAGAACCCGTGAAAGTAGGAGGCCGCAAGCGCTGAAATCGCTCCAGAAGGCCCCGTGTGTCGGCAGGGTTCCCCGCAGGGAAAGCAGGCTGCGCAGGAAGTGCTACGCCCTCATCCTGGGTGTAAGCATAGGCATCCTCAGCTGGATGCGCAGGTGGTGCAGGCGGAGTAGATGCAGTCGCACCCCCACCCTGGGCTAAAGTCCCAACTATGGTGGTCAGAAGCTGCTGCTGCTGTAGCATCATAGCCATCATCTGCTCGAATCTATCAGGGGGTGGAGCAGGCGGTGGCGGATGAGGTGCGGAAGTAGATGCGCGCTGTGGCTCTCTGACTGATGGTGTAAATGGCGGTGGTCCATCTGTAGGACCAGTAGCAGGCTGAGACGATCGAACAGTCTCAGGAATCGGGCCCACAGCAGGGTCCGGACGAGTGCCAGACTGAGAAGGAGCCTGATCCATCTGCTCTAACAATGAAAGCCGAACCGCGCTCCTCGTAGTCTTAGGTGGCATTCCCTATATTCAAAATAGGGCGCAACCTTGTCAGTCTCAATTGCACAAATACACCACAATCATTCACTAAAGAGTCAGGGCATTCCATGCACTTCAATTAATCAAAATTGTCACAATACAAGGGATATATCCTTACAAGCATCATGACTAGAATGACATGGAAATTAAGACAGTTAAGCAACAGCGACAAAAGCAAAGCACTAGCCCTAATAGGCTTTACACACATGAAACAGAAAATAGCTAACTACTCATAACAACATCAAAGATCGCGTTGCTAGTCGGAGTCTGGCGACGGAGGAGGAGCACCCTTATCCTGTAAGCAACACAGGATTGCCTTCAAGGTGCGAGTCACCTTGCCAAATTTCTTCTTCGTAACGGCCTTGGCATCAGCGACCTCTGCTCGAAGTTCTTGGACTTCCCTTCGCAAAGCGGTCTGACTCTCCTCCATCCGAGCAATGCGATCGTCAATAGTAGTCTGCGCAGAAGGAGGAGGACTCTCATCAGTATCCTGAGCCTCCTCTTCTGCTTCTTCCTGAGTCTCTTCCTGAACTTCTGCACTAGGTTCTCCTTCGCTTTGATCTTCCTCTTCATCAAAGTCGTCCCCACTATCCCTTTCAAGTTGATTTTCACGATATTGCGACCCAATCTTCATCTTAACCATCGTCGACTCATCGATGGTGTGAATCGATACCGGCAACTCGGGTCCTAGTCTATAGGCAAACTCAAGCGCAATTCTGCAAATGAGTCGGCCAAAGGGAAGGGATTCGGATGTTCTTCTCGACCTGGCTATGAGAACTATCTGCCGTAAGATGAAAGTGGCCATACATACGTTCTCTCCCTGGGCCACCAGAAATAAGAAATCGACCATAAGACGTGTACATTCAATGCGGTTCGTCGACCTAGGATAAACATTGAACGTGCAGATGTGATGCAGCAGACGCAAATCCTCAGACATGTACGTCGCCTTGAGGCTATTATTAGGCTGCCATGGAACCAACTTACCGCACAGAAACCTGGTGCGGCGATCTCGTTCACGTCTAGTCCTCAAATTTTTCTCACTTGGATGTACATCACCTAGAGGCACGTTGAGAAGTCGCGCAACCAACTGGACGTCGATCGTAGCCATCCGATCTCTACCAAAAGGGATTTTGAACTGCAAGGGCTCCAAGGTAGGACTCTGGATGCTAGCATAGAAGGCACGAACAGTGCTCACATTAGCACGAGCGCGAGCTTCAAAGATCGGTCCCCAGTGCGCAGCTTCAATGCGTTCGAACAACAGATATTCGCCGAACAATCGCCCATCTACGTCCGCCTCAAATAACACTCTACGATCAGTGTATTCACCATGAGGCATCTCTGATAGGATGGTTCGTCCAAGGTGTGCATGGGGATCCAAATCCCGCTTCGTACGGCACTCCAGGACTGCAGCTGGACCTGCGGCGGCGCTTGAACTTGCGGCACCACCCCGCGGTCTTCTCAATCGAGCAGGGCGGCTCGGCCCAGCCTCGTCTGTTGCAGTTTTCCTCTTACCCATCAAAGACAGGATGGATGAGAGTGACAAAAGACCCAAAATAGCTTCCACGAAAGCCATGGAAAACGCCGAAAATGCGGAGAAATGGCTGCCCAATCTGACAAAAGGAAATCTAGGCGTCGTAGAGGGATGCTTCAAGCTTCCCAAGGCTGTAGTTTCAGGGAAAAATAAAAACAAAAAGGTGGAATGGAGCTGCTCACGATTTCAGCACTATTTGGGGGATTTTGGAGCTCCAAATGGGAAAATCTTCAAGGAAAGGGGCTGCCAACACCCAATAATCAATGGGTGGTGGTCGGTTTTGGCCAAGGATGGGATTAGGATGGGTTTGGGTCGCCGGGATTTGGAATGGAGCGCTGAAACTCAAATCTAGGGCATGCAAGGGGGCTGTTTGTGAAGGAGAGGGGTGTTTTAGGGGTTTTCGTGGGATGGGAGGTAGCTAGGGGTGTTGGGGGGTGTATTTAAGTGGGTGCGCCCAAAGGGCAGCACCGTCCGAGGTGGCCGGCCGGCGATGCATCGCCCGGCCGGCGATGGCATCGCCGGCCAACCTCCAGGTTGGCCAGCGGGACCCCATGGGTCTGGTCCCCCATGGTCCCAGGGTCCCAAAAAGTCTAGTCCCACCCCTTAGTTCATAGTATTTTGGTCCCTATGGGCCCAAACATGTTTTTGGGGCTTTCCGGGTCCACATCGCAATCCCGAATACCAAACCATATGATGCAGCATATGAATTTGGGGTAGAAGGATCCAGTACATCTTTCTAGCTCCTTAGTTGCTAAAGAAAGTGAAGTTAGAATGGCCTTATGGCCATTTTTCATGAAATTTTACTATTCACTGTAAAATTTGGTGAATGTACTAATTTGTGTTATTTTCACATTAGGTTTGATGCCTAACATGAAATGGATAAGAAAGAACTGAAGGTTGAAGTGTTTAGAGAAGGAATTTTGAGAATTTTTGGCAAAACGGGGTTTTTAAGCCCTGGCGATTGATTACTGGAGTCGTGGTCATTCCACGGCCCAAAGATTCACTTTTGCGGTTTAAAACCGCTCATAGGACGTCTCCACCCGACTTCCTACAGCTTAAAAGTGATTCGGGTCGCTTTACGCGACCCGAGATGCGTTACAGACTCGATCTTGCGATCGATCCTTATAGACTTCGCCTATCGGCGAATCTGTGATCCTAGAAGTGTTTCTAGACCCTTCTCGCACCCACCTAAGTCAAATGAAGCGACAGCGTACGTCGCAAGACCATAACCCAGGCCCAGTATACTCTCATTCATGCTCTGATACCAACTTGTAACACCCTGAAAATCGGGGGTCGTGTATAAACTCAACTCCCGAGTTCCAGACCGTCACTTATGCAACAAAAATGGTTATGATTCAATGTTGTCTGATTTAAAGCATTCACATGAGTAAAAGTATACCAAAACTGCAATTCATACTTCAGATCCAGTGATAAAAGCAAGCGGAAGACTAAACAAGATATATATCACTGTATGGAAAAACAAAGTAATCTCAACTGTCTCCAAAGTATGACTACATCTCTGAGTCTCATATACATGTACATAACAAAAGAATAATGTTCAAAAAGAAAAGTCCCACTGATGTCCCCTCGATCCAAGTCACCTACGGGAAGCCGTCATGATACTGCATATACGAGAACTCATCCTGGTCCTCGTCATCATCTAGCTCCACCTCCTGGATCTCATCGTCACCTGCAACTACAACAGGGTCTGGTGGGTGTTGCAAACACCATCCCGTAACGTGGGAATGAGTGATCAACTCAGTGGAATCATAGAGCAAAGATTAGCATGTTCACAATTCAGTCACGCGATAATAGTAAAGCAGTAAATCAGACAAGTCCTAAAACTGTTGTTAATGCAAGATGATATGACGTGATGTATGCCCTCACCGACGATCACCCTCATACGGCAACATCTTACGACCGCGGCATGCCACACTCCCTAGAGTGCTCCACATCTTCCAGGCACATGCAATGCTATGGTGATATGATTACCAAGTTATTATTAGTCCATTCAAACAGCAGGATTGGGAAACTAAGGTACCTCCCTTGTATCGATCCCAACACGGATCCTGTCTAGGGTCGTCACTCCTAGTAATCTCATACGATGTACATTTCGTAGGTCACTGCAAGGGCTGCCAGGGCTGTTGCTCGCACTCGTTGCACCGCTCCCCCATCACCTTATCAATACAGGCCTACTGTACTCTACTGCACGGAAGGGTCGTCGCCTCCCGTGAACTCAGAATACGCTCGCGGTCACTACAAAGGGCTCGTCGCCTGATCAGTGTAGGCCGACAGCTAGAATATAGTGTCCCATACCACCATAATCTGCTCACGAGTCAAGGTGCTCATTGGTCACTACGGGGAGGTTTGTGGCCCCAGCGTAGGCCGACAGCTCGACCACGGTGTCCCATACCACCATGCCCGGCTCATGAGTCTTCGTGGATCAAGGTACCACGGTTAATAGGGTTTACAATGGTAAGTTCGGTACCCTAGGTTCAAGCAGTTATGATACATACATGGTGAACAAACATCGGCCAGTCGGGTTACTTGACGGGCTCGACTAGCGCGATCGCATCTCGAACTGAACGACATGAAGTGCGTAAAACACTTCGCGTGGCCTAACCACTGCCGCCAACTCTCAACACGAATCACATTCATCGACGCGTCATTCGTGGCTATGACCAGTCAGCCACGAATTTGCTCGGTTACCGACTGCCTGGACTAAGTCAAGTCCCACACATCTATGGAATCACTATAAAAGGTATTGGAATTGAAATACATCATGTGAGCATGTTAGCACATGTTATGACATTCAACTTAAGCAAATCTTCAAGGCATACTTCCTATGCATATTCAACTTAAGCAAATCCTCAAGCACATACATTCCATGCATGTAGTGAAATCATGCATTTTGTCAACATGTAGAAAATCATTTAGGTCGGCATAATAATTGAAAAATCAATCACAAAGTATCAAATAACATCATTTAATTCAATACATACTAATACAAGCATTTATACAAACACATGCACTACACACTTAGGTCTACATATAGCATGTCGACCCAAAGTATGCAACTAGGCGAATCTCTTCGCCAAACTAATTATGCACGCATTCCTAACTTCCTAATGCGACAACAAACCATGTCAATCACATCAGCAAAATATGAATGCAAACAGTACTTCCTACAAATGACTAAAATGCCCTAAATCTCATATTCATCGTTAGCTTACGAAACGGGAAACGGAGAGCATTTTGTACATGTCAAACGGCGATGCCGTCAAGAATCTACTATTAAACGACATTGAAAGCATTGGGAACCGTCAATCCAAGCGTCTAAAATCCTCACCTAGTGTCTTGTAGACTCGGGAATTGAAGCGGAGTGTATATGCTTCGTCTACGGCGAGTAAGGAGCCTAATACATAAGATCCATAAGCTACATCGCCATGGAAACAAGAAAAACTCAAATCACCAACTATTTAGGGTTTTTACTTACCTAGGATTGCGGTGGAATCGCCGGGAAAGCGGTAGAGAAGTGTCGCTTAAGCATGTGCAACACGTAGCACAAGTGGCGGGAAGAACTCTCCCACTCTCTCACAATCTCTCACTCTTTTTCTCTCTCCCAAGCTAGGGCTTCTCTCAAATTCGGATGGGAGAGAGGAGTGAGGGTTTCAACCCCTTTTATAGCCTAAAACATTCCCAAAATAGGCTTGGGAACAATGTTTACTTGGTGCCTAACCAAATCGGGGCCGTTTCGGTCCAAAAGGGCATTTCTGGAGGTCCCCAGGCCAGATGCGGTCGGACTTAAGCTCATGCATACTAGATCTAGCATACATCCAGTTTTCAGACCGGTTGGGTTCCCAGATCGCACGTGGCGGCCCAGTTTCAGTTTAACGGTCACCGCATCAAGATCAGGCCTATAAGTCCCGTGATATATAATAGATATTTTTCCTGATCCAAGGGTGTAATTTGGCTGTATTCTGACGGTCAGAATGCTTAATACTGATGCGTCAAATTTGTGTGCCAGATTTGAATTTGAAATTCCAACTATGTCCCTATTCACACTCTCTTCGGTCCGGGCTCAATGAAATAGCCTGTGATCATCGGTTTGACTTGATTTTTGGAATGAGTGTCAAGCCCAGCTAGACGGTCCTAACGGTCTAAGATAGGAGGTATCGGACTTTCAACGTGCGGTCTAGATCCAATACAAAGATTCAAAGTGGTCCAGAGAACAAACCGGCTTAGAGTTTGATCCGAGGCTTTAGAGCATTATAGCACCCTTAGTTCCACTCGCTTCGGGCCTTGTAGAACGTATTTAAAGTGATCAGGGACCATTTCCCAGCTATTCTAACGTTGCACTAGCTAACCTAGTCAAATTTTCCAAAGGAATGAATTCTACGCAAATTCGGGTCGAGTTGGTACTCGAGCCCAAGGATGGATTTTTCACGGGCGTTACAGTAATATAGAACAACTATGCAATAAGGAGTCATAAAAAGTCAAATATCAGATGCCGAGGATGTAATGCAATATGCGATGCGAATGAAATAATCATGCTGGAGTGTGAAGTCAGGATGATAGTACGTAGTATCGCAGGCTATGGGGTCCACCACAAGGGACTTCTATCCAAACCAGTCCCATACCTAAATTTGGATAGTCAGGCTCGACGTGGTAAACTCCTGATCTCAGGTTGGTCGCACACCCAACCGAAATCCTTGGCGTAACGAAGGTACACAACAATTAGTTACGCACCACCAGCCCGAGTGGATAGTGAATGAATGAATGAATGAGCATACAACTCCTACTCAATAGTCCACATATCAGTACGGTTCCTCTCTAGGAAATCACCGGGGTATATTACACTCCATACCAGATTGCCGCCCCATCGCGTGCAACAAGGTGAGTGGAAGAGACCTCACTATCAGCCTGCCAATATCGGGCCCGGCTCGTCAATAGCGGACCCATTCCTCGAGCTGGTCAGACTCAGCCTAGCATTACCCCCTCCTCTCAGGCAGGTAAGGCCGCACCCCCTTCCAACCGACCACGACACAGTGGAGATTGCAGCCATCTGGTATTCGGCACTCAACGCTCATCTACCCACTCGGTCTAGACGTTGGAGCAACCTCTGAAACCAAGAGGGTTTAGGGACTTTCACCCAGGGATATCTATAGCACTCCATGTAGAACAGATTTCCAGTATCCCATCTGACCATCCACGACATGTCTGTGGAGGCTACAGCCCTGATGTCGCTAGGGTGTACGGTGGTCATGTCATACAAATGCAAGATGCATGAGTCACACAGTGCAATCATGCATCAATCCTGCGCATACCGTGCGCTCATGGAAGAAAATCTCTGCCTATCAGGAAGTCTCATTACAACCAGCACTATGACATATGCAATGGTCAATCATATCTCATAACAGACATGCAGATGATGCGTATGAGCATGTGTCATGGTGCTATGCGGTCACATACTCATAATCGGTATCAACCATCGGCCTCGGCAATGTGGACATTTAACCATCATTGCCCCAAGGAATGACCACATGGATCCAAACATATAATGGGCCCACGGCCTCACATAAGGGCCTAATATACGACACAATGGGCCTCACTCAAGGGTTACATGTACACAACGGGTGGGCCCTGCTCATGGGCCCAACATACATCACAATGGGTTCTTTCGCCTGACCCTCAAATACATCACAATGAGTCTCATCACCTAGGCATCAATATACATCACATTGGGCCTTAGACATGGGCTGAATACACATCACCTCGGGCCTCAAATATAGGTCGCATGTACATCACATTGGGCTCCGACAATTGGAATTGGCAATCGGCCACGACGAATCAAAGTCGGTAATCGGCCCTGGTCGATAATCAGCCTCGATCGATAATCGGTAATCGTCCATCAGAATCGGTACTCGGCCTCGATCGATAATCGGCAATCGGCCACGACAAATCAGAATTGGTAATCGGCCCTGATCGATAATTAGCCTCGATCGATAATCGACAATTAGCCATCAGAATCGGTAATCGACCTCGATCGATAATCGGCAATCGGTCATCAGAATCGGTACTCGGCCTCGATCAATAATTGGCAATTGACCATGACAAATCAGAATCGGTAATCAGCCTCGATCGATAATCAGCCTCGATCAATAAATGGCAATCGGCCACGACAAATCAGAATCGATAATCGGCAATCGGCCACGACAAATCAGATTCGGTAATCGGTCACGATAATTGGCCTTGATCGATAATCGGTCAATCGGCCACGATAAACAGAATCGGCAATCGGCCATGGCAATCATAATCGGTAATCGGTCTATGACAATTGGGATCGACAATCGACCTAAGGGAAGGTCACAATGTGAACATCTAATCATCATTGTCCATCAATGTGGACATTTAACCAACATCACTCCCAAGCAGTGACCCACATAGAGTCAAACATATAATGGGCCCACGGCCTCACACAAAGGTCTAATATACAACACAATGGGCCTTACTCAGGGGTCACATATACACAACAGGTGGGCCCTGCACATGGGCATCAGATACATCATATGGACCACAACCCATGGACCTTAAATATAACAAGTGGGCCGCATCAATGGGCCTCATATACACCACGGGTGGGCCCCGCACATGGGCCTTAAATACAAGCAGATGGGCCCTATCATACGGGTCTTGAATACATTACACTAGGCCTCATATATGGGCCTCAAATGCATCTCATTGGGCCCCAAACATGGCCGCATATACATCATAATGGGCCTCACACAAAGGGGATAATATACATCACGATGGGCCGCTCACACGGGTCTCGTACACATTAAATGGGCTGTATCGAGGGGCCGCACTAATGGGCCTCAAGTATATCAAAGTAGGCCCTACGAATGGGCCGTAAAAATACATTAAGGTGGGCCTCACGCATCAAAAAAAAATAGATGGACAGCGTGAATATACTATACATACAGGAGGTGGGGTCCAGTAGTTTGGATGATCGTGATACAACACATACATCAGGTGCATCCCACCATATGGACAGATACATCACGATAAGCCCTGCACATCACCGTCCAATCTAGATGGACGGTGAGAATAGAATACATACATCAAGGTTGGGACCCACCATTCATGGTCTGGACAATGGATCAACACATCATCAAGGTGGTCCCCACCCTCACACATGTAGGGTGGGTCCCACAGAAATTGCTGCCATCAATCATAGCAGTTGTTGTGAGAGATACACGAGCCAGTCCGTATCCAACCCAGGTCCCACGTGTAGGGTGGGTCCCACCATCCAAGGTCTGGACGGTGCAGATGCATCACACGTGTAGGGCCCGCACACAATGGACTGATGGTGAGGATAATCACATACATTGTGGTGGGACATGTCAGTGTGGTTCAGACAGTCGGTGTGGATGGAGAAAATACATCACAATGGACACCACCTCTAGGCGGTACAAGTTCATCAGGGTGGAATCCACGTGCTGGACAGCGTGGTAATACAACACATACTTCATGGTGGGTGCCCACTGCTTGGACCGTCCATCAAAATGGACAGACGGTGTGGATTCAGAACATGTACACACCATCCAGACCACTGGACGGTGTACATATACAATACATACATTGAGTGCAGGCCCCAGTTTACGGACGGTGTGAATAAGACATACATCAGTGGGTCCCACCAGATGAACAGTTTGAATATAACATAGACCTCATGATCAGATCCAGAGAGCTCCTAGCGTCAATCCAGCAGCTGCATGCTGCTGGGGTCCACATCAGAGTCCTGATGATGGACGGCTGAGATGGAACGCCTACATCACGGTGGGATCCACGGATAGATGGCGTGGACATAAGATACATGCATTATGTGCGACCCACATGGATGTTGATGTCAAGACCAGCGGCTAACTGTTGCTGGTGGGTCCACATATGGATGGACAAGATCGAGCACACCTCAGATTAGACCCACTGAGCTTGCTGATGTACATAGCAGTATAACTGCTGCTCGTGGGTTCCCACCATCACAATCTGATGGATGGTGTAGATTTGAAACACATACATCATGGTCAGGGGTCCCACGGGCCTGCTGACGTTAAACAGATGAACGGTTCAGATGCAACACACGCATCATGGAGACCCACAACACATGTATCAAGGTGGCCTCACGTCCCAACAGTGGACGGACGGCCAAGATATAAACCGCATACATCACATGGGTCCCACTATCCACGTGTGGATGGTGGACTGCATGGATGAAATGCATACCTCAGAGTGGGTGGGGTCCACACGTGTGGAGGTAGGCCCTACCGTCAGCAAGAGGTACGGACTGTTTGGATGGACACACTGTCCAAATGGCGGACGGCCTGGATACCACATGCAAGGTGGGCCCTGCGTCCTGAGATGGACAGATGGCATGAATATAGAATACGTGCGTCAAAGGGGCCCAACGGTGTGGATGAAAAATGCATCCAGATGGGTCCCACGTGGGGCCCACATGATATTATGATATTAAATAATATATATATAATATATGTATATATCTACATATTATTTATGCCATCGTTCAGCGTCCAGAAATGCATAACGGACGGTCTGAAGGTTACACACGTGCAACGAGTGGGGGCCACAAATGGATGGATGGATGTAAACATATACATCACAGTGTGGCTCACATACGTCAGGGCCCACCGTCCCATACACATGGACGGTGTGGATCAGGTCCATACATCAAGGTGGAGTCCACATGAGTGGACGTTCTAGATCATAACACATATCTCACGGTCAGACCCTCAGGGCTACTGACGTCAACAGCAGCTGCTGCAGCAACAAAATAGACGCACGACTTGGATGAAATTCACATCATAGTGGGCCCCACCATGAATGGACTGTATGGATTATACATATGCACCATGGAGGGTCTCACCGTCCAAGTTGCTAGACGGTGTCAGATGCACACTCATCAAAGTGGGCCCAACGTGATGGATGGCATGGATATATCACACGCATCAGGTGGGCCATTCATCAAAAAGGAAAGAAAAAAAAATAGAGAAAGGGAAAAAGAGAGAGAGAAAGAAAGAAAAAAGCACCCACCTCGAGATCTCTTCTTCCTTCTTCCGCCTATGCACTCTAGAGCTCCAAGAGAACATTTTCAATGGTTGAGATGATGGTCCAAGGGTTGGATTTTATGGTAGGAAGGTGGGCCACACTAGCTCTCTCATGGGGAGCTTGGGCGTGGCTTGCTTCCATGGGAGTTTTCTTGGAATGATAAGAGAGAAAATGAGAGAGAGAAGGGTGAGGTGGAGTGATGGGATGAGAGGGATGGTGAGTGATGTAAGGGAGTACTTTTGTTGTAAGAAAAGTTGACTTTTGGGGAGGGTAGTTGTACTTGGCATTAATTGGTGATGTGTACTTTGATTGATAGGATTGATGGGATGTTTCGTAGAGATTCCCTTGATACTTGCAACGCGCAGTGTTTTCTCGAATTGAACGCAGGCCCACATCTCCTGGCCTGGGTATCGCCTCGGCGCGCGAGACGCGGCATCGGAACCGCGGCGACGGTGCGGTCGTCAAGGTACAAGTCTCGAGTTGAGTCGACTCGGGTTAACGGCATGGGAATCAGGGTCGCGCGTAAATGTCGGTTAAGGATCGAGGTTGCTGGGATTCGATTGGAAAGATCACGGAAGTCTACCGAACGATACGGTCTAGGATACGGGTCTTACAGTAATGTTGTACTCTCCTGTCACGCCCCAAACTCAGAAACTGGACCCACAAAATCCCCGACCACCAAATTCGGTGTTGACAGCCTCCGTAATACCCCATTCTCGGCTTCCAACACCATATGCCAGACTCCAATTCTGGGATCGTACAAGGAGGATTTTCAACATACATTTGTCTCATAAGAAGCATAATCACAAGTATACCCAAATTATAAAGGCAACATCATCATCACATATCCACTAATATAATCATTTGAATACAATGCTGAAAGGAAAAACACATAAATCAAAGATCAAACTCTTGAAGATGGCTGCACGGTCCAAGCTCAACACTGCTGCAACCTAAGATCACCTGCACGCATCTATCGTGCAAAAGCTTATAGAAAGCTTAGAGGGCAGTGTAAGTGTATGTACAAGGTAAGTGCCAAGTATTCAATACAATACCATAATCATACAATATCAGAAATATTGGTAATCCATACATCGTATAATGTCTGAATAAGTAGAAATACTAACAAGTGCATGAGTTATACAATATTAGAATATGCAATATAAATTAACTATACAAATGAGGAGTCATAGAGAGCCAAATATCAGATGCAGAGGATGCAATGTAATATACATTCCTAATGAGTAACACAAATAGCGTCAGCCGTGCCATATGCCGCGGATGTAATGCAATATGCAGTGCGAATGGAATGACCATGTTGGAGTGTGAAGTCAGGATGATAGTACGTAGTATCGCAGGCTATGGGATCCATCACAAGGGACTTCTATCCAAACCAGTCCCATACCTAAATTTAGATAGTTAGACTCGATGTGGTAAACTCTTGATCTCAGGTTAGTTGTGCTCCCAACCGAAATCCTTACCATAACGAATGTACATAACAATTAGTTGCGCAACACCAGCCCGAGTAGATACTGAATGAATGAATGAATGAGCATGCAACTCCTACGCAATAAGTCCACATATCTGTACAGTTCCTCTCTGGAAAATCACCAGGGTCTATTACACTCCAAACCAGATTGTCGCCCCATCGCGCACAACAAGGTAAGTGGAAGAGACATCACTATCTGCCTACCAATATCGGGCCCGGATCATCGATAGCAGACCCATTCCTCCAGCAGGTCAGACTCAGCCTAGCATTGCCCCCTCCTCTCGGGCAGGTAAGGCTGCACCCCCTTCCAACCGACCATGACACAGTGGGAGACGCGGCCTAACGGTATTCGGCCCTCATGTGCTCATGCATCCACTTGGTCTAGACATTGGAGCAACCTCTGGAACCAAGAGGGTTTAGGGACTTTCACCCAGGGATATCTATAGCACCCCATGTAGAACAGATTTTTAGAGTCCCATCTACCCATCCACGAAATACCTGTAGAGGCTATGGCCCTGATGTCTCTGGGGTGTATGGTGGTCATGTCACACAAAATACGAAATACATAAGTCACACAATCCAATCATGCATTAATCCTGTGCATTTCATGCTCTCATGTGGGGAAACTCCGCCTATCAGGGGGCCCTATGAACAACTTGTCCTATGACATATGCAATGATCAACCACATCTCATAACAAACATGCAGATGATGAGTATGGGCATGTATCATGATGCTATGCTGTCACATACTCATAATCGGTATCAATAACCGGCATCGACAATCGACCTCGACAATGTGGACATTTAACCAACATTGCCTCCAAGGAATGACCCACATAGATCCTAACGTATAGTGGATCCATAACCTCACACATGGGCTAAATATACAACACCATGGGCCTCACTCAAGAGCTTAATACACATTATGATGGGCCTCTCGCATGGGCTTAATATACAATACCATGGGCTCCATCACCTAACCCTCAAATCACCATAATGGGCCTCATCACATAGGCCTCATATACATCACATTGAGCCTCAAACACAAGCTGAATGTACATCACAATGGGCCTCAAATATGGGCCACATATACATCACATTGGGCCTTGATAATTGGAATCGACAATTGGCCACAATAATCAGAATCAATCAATGATCAGCCTCGATAATTGAAATCGGTAATCAATCATAACAATCGGAATCGATCAATAATCAGCCTCGATGATCGAAATTGGCAATCGGCCACGAAAATCGGTATCAGCAATCGGTCATGATAATGGGCCTCGATTAATAATCGGCCTCGATCATTTTTTATCGGCAATCGGCCACGACAATCGGTGTCAGCAATCGGTCATGTTAATCGACTTCGATCGATAATCAGCCTCGATCATCGAAATTGGCAATCGGCCACAACAATCGAAATCGATCGATAATCGGCTTTGATAATCAGCAATCGGTCACGACAATCGGAATCAGCCTCGACCTTCGATAATCAACAATCAAAATTGGCCTCGACCTCGATAATCAAAATTGGTAATCAGCAGTTGGAATTGGCCTCAACCCCGATAGTCGGAATCAGTAATCGGCAATGGCATTATTGAGAGTGGCCTAACAAGGCCTAAGGGAAGGTCTGGACATTCAACCATCATTACCCATTAATGTGGACATTTAACCAGCATTGTTCCCAAGGGATGAACCAATACATCAACTAGGTTGTATCGCACAGGCTAAAAAAACATCTCAATGGGCTATAAACACATCACATCAGGCCTTGCCCATGGGCCTTGAATACATCATAATGGGCCACAACCCATGGGCTTCAAATACATAATAGGTTGGCCTCAGATATCCAACAGGTGGGCCTTAAATATACATCACAGGTGGGCCTTGCACATGCAGCAAGTGGGCCGACTCCTCACAGTTGGCCTACTAGCGGTCCAGCCAAAGAATGGCCTGGATAACATACACATCACGTTGGGTCGCATCATTGGGCCACACCAATGGGCTTCATATACAACAAGTGGGTCGCATCAATGGGCCTCACTAATGGGCCTCAAAATATATCAAAGTGGGCCTGACAAATGGGCCACAAAATACATCAAAGTGGGACTGACAAATTGGCCACAAAATGCATCAAAGTGGGCTTCACAGATGGGAGCTTGGATTACATCTAAAAATCATTTAAGTAGTTACAAGTGCAACATGTGTATCACCATGCACATCATTCCAAGGGACACATGGCACCCTAATGATGATCAGCACTGCCTAAACACTATCCAGCACTGTCCAAACACTCTAGACGATGTGGATATGAAACATAAACTAAGGTGGGGTCCACAGCATCATCCAAAGGTGATCCAGTATCGTCCAGACATTCTAGACAGTGTGGGTCAAAATATGCATCATGGTTGGCCCCACATCTGCACTGTCCAGAATGGATGGTGTGGAGACACTATACATACATCAAGGTGGGTCCCACCATCACGTCCAGACGGATGGACAGGGATAAAATACGTAAGTCATGATGGGCTACACCACCATCCAAATGGCACAACCATCAGGGCAGTCCCACCCCACACGTATGACACGTGTGGGTGGGCCCCATGACCAAAGCAGATGGACAGCTGAGAGTGTAGAACACATACAATAAGGTGGTCCAGTCCTCATGAGTGGACTATGTGAATACAACACTTACAACAGGGCAGGCCCCTGGACGGTCTGGATGAGACACGTCTGATGGGTCTCATTGTCCCATGGATGGATGACCTGCATATACAACACATACATATGGTGGGGTCCACATCCCAGCAATGAACAGCTAGATAAAACACAAACATTTAGGTGGGGTCCACGTCCAGCTGAAACGGGCGGCTAGATGTATATAAAAAAAAATACATCAAGGTGGGTTGCACTTACCACCGTCCAAATACGGACGGTGAGTATAAAACTCTTATAGTAAGGTGGGTCCCACATGGGGCCCACACATACAGAGATATATATACTTATATATAATATTATATGCATATATACTATAATATTGTAACACCCTGTATTTTTACCAACCTGGAATTAGACATCCTTAGGCAATGGGTCAACCATATCACTCTTAGAGATCAATCCTAAAGTCTAGAAATCGCTTTTCAACCCATTTCCTTTAAAATCTCACCTTTCACCACCCCATTTTTTAAATTTCTCCAAGTACTTTCATATTAGACATAAACCTAAAGTTTAAAAGGTGAGGAACTATACTTAAACTAAAACTTACTATAAATGGTAAATACATGCATAAAATGGGATTTTGACTATATAATATTTAGAATTTCATAATGTAGATAGGTTATTTGGATGTATTAGCTTCTTCTACCCTAAAATTATATATTGTACGTTGTGTAACTCATTCCAGTTTTCAAATGAGACTCGATAAATGCCTCGACGGACTTCTGGGCCCAAACGACTCAATTCGGGGGGATCTAAGGTGGGCCCCACATGTTTTCGGCATCCCTGGGTGGTGAGGACCTCACCCATGGGGCGATCCCTCACCAAATAATTCAGTGACTAGCGAGGTCCTCACGGCATTGGCGAGGCCTCGTCCGTACAGCGGACAGGCAGCCTGGTTTCTGAATTTTTTCTACACGTTTTGTCAAACTTTGAAAAATCATATCTCCTTCATTATAAATCCAATTTAGTAATTCAAAAACTAGATTGAAGCTAAATGAGTCTAGTTTTATATAAAAATATGTGAAAAATATAACAAAATATTTAATATAGTTTAAAGTAGGTCATTGTGAGCAACTATCCGATAATCATTTGTTAGACAGCTGCCGCTTCTGGAATTTTTAGAATTTCTCTACAACTCAAAATCTTATGAAATTTGGTGGAGTCAGGGGAAACTTGATGATGAACCACTAGAAAAATAATTAAAATAATATGATACTTAGAAGTTCCCAAAATGGGGCATAAAATGGACCTAGGAACGTATTCTACCATAATTAGGGTGGAATTTGGTTAAGTACCAAACTGAATACTCAGTAGAATTGACTTGAACCGCTTTAAATATGAACTACAAGACCCAAAATGAGTAGGACTGATAGCGCTATATTACCTAGAAACCTAGGATCAATCTCTAAACCCAGTTGCTCTCGGGAGCATTCAGAAACTTCGTATCGGACCTTGACCGCACGTCGAACGTCTGATGGCGATGAACTTAGAAGATATTGACCGCGTTGTTGGACTTGACAAGCATCACGAAAATCACGTCTAAACAATACTCTGAGACGATTTCCTTGAGTGCGGAGTGAAGAGTGAGAAAATGAAGATTTTTAAGAAATTAAATATAATTTTAAGAAATCTGGCACGTTTCACTTGCGCGTTATTTCTAAGCATTCTGACCGTTAGATTTCGATCCAAATTCACCCTCGGATCAGGATAGGTGGCCCATACATGTCATAGCACTTGTGGCCCTGATCGAGTTTCGGTGGCCGCTGAACTGAAACTGGTCCGCCACGGTCGATCTGGAAACCCAACGGGACTGAAAACTTGGCTTGACCTAGATCCAATATTAGAGAGCTTAAGTCCGACCACATTTAGTAACAGGACCTCCAGAAGTGCTCCGTTGGATCGGAACAGACCCGATTTGGTTATAACTTAAGTATACCTTGACTTCAAGTCTGTTTTCGTCGTGTTTGGGCTTATAAAAAGACCTTAAACCCTCTCTCACAAATCTCATACGAATTTCAAACCCTACCCAAATCAAGAGAGAGAAAAGAGAGAGAAAGTGGGAGAGAAGTTGGTGATTCTTCCTAGGATTCTTCCCAGCTTTGCTACGTGCCTAATCCACCCCTCCGTATCACTTTTCCGGCAACTCCGATTTCGTTCTTAGGTAAGAAAGCCTAACCCTAACCTGTTCTAGGGTTTCAATTAGTGCAAGGGTGAAGTAGCTAACCTAGATCATACTGTAGGTTACTAATCAGTCGTTGACAAAGACTTAGAGTCTCTATTGAATTCGTTACACTTCTACGGCGTAAGGTGCGAATTTTAGACGCTTAGGTTACCATTTTTCAAATCTTTCAATGTCGTTTAATGGGAGATTGTTGACAAGGATGTTGTTTGAAATGTAGAACATGTTGTCCGTTTTTCATTTTGAATACGTACAAAGAATATGAGATTTAGGGTATTTTAGGTATTTATAGGAAATACCGAATATATACGTATTTTTCTAATATGATTGCCATGAGTATTTATCGTGTACCTATGCTAGTTATGCGTGTATGATCTGTTTGGCGAAGAGATTCGCCCTAATGCACATTATTGGCCGACATATGCTATGTAGATTAATGTGTGTAGACTAAGGGTTTGTATAAATGTATGTATTAGTAAGTACTGAGTAAATGGTGTTGTAGATTAGCGTTGAAATTGGATTCTCAACTAATTTGATGATGTACATGATTACCTCCATGCTTGTTGTACTTGAATTGATTACCTTATGTTTGAAATACTCGTGTATGGTTAACTGCTTATGATGTATGTTATAACATGCTGATAACATGCTGAAATTACTTGTATTTCAATTTTGTCTCTCTCATATGATTATTGATTTAGATTACAAGTGTTTGGGGCTATACTCTCGTCCAGGTAGTCGGTAACATATTTGAATTCGTGGTTGGTATCTATTCACCACGAAGGACACATTGACGAACCCGAGTCGTGCTTTGGTTGACGGCAGTGGTTAGGCCACACAAGGTGTTTATACACTTCATGTCGTTCAGCTTGAGGTGCACTCGTACTAGTCGAGCTCGTCAAGTAACCCGACTGACCATTGTATATTCACCTTGTATTGGTCATAACTGTTTGAACCTAGGGTACTAAACTTACCTGTGATAACCCTGATAACCGTGGTACCTTGATCCACTAAGACTCATGAGAAGAGCATGGTGGTATGGGACACCGTGGTCGAGCTGTCGGCATACGCTGGGGCCACGAGCCTCCCCATAGTGACCAGTGAGTAACCCAGACTCGTGAGCCGATTATGGTGGTATGGGACACTATATTCGAGCTGTCGGCCTACACTGATAAGGTGATGGGGGAGCAGTGCAAGGAGTGCATGCAACAGCCCTGGCAGCCCTTTGTAGTGACCTCGAGCCTACTCTGAGTCTACGTGAGGCGACGACCCTTCCGTAACAACAAGAGTACAGCTAGGCCTGTATTGATAAGGTGATGGGAGAGCAGTGCAACGAGTGCGTGCAACAGCCTTGACAACCCTTGCAGTGACCTAGAACCATATCATCATATGAGACTACTAGGAGTGACGACCCTAGACAGGATCCTTGTTGGGAATGATATAAGGGAAGTACCCTAGTTTCCCAATCCTTCTGTATGAAAAGGACTAATAACAACTCGGTAATCATATTCATATCGCACTGCATGTGCCTGGAAGATGTCGAGCACTGAGGGAAGAAAGCATGCCGCGGATGTAAGATGGTATCGCATGAGGGAGTATGTTGGCGATGGCATCCATCATGTCATTTCATTCTTCCATTAATTACAGTATTTAGGAATGTTTGATTTGCTTGCTTTATCATTATCGCTTGATTGATTTGATAACATGTTAACCTTTGCTTTATGATTCCACTGAGTTGGCCACTAACCCCCACGTTACGAGAAGGTGTTGTACACACCAACCAGTCCCTATTTTAGTTTCAGGTGATGGCGCTGCTTGTGAAGTGGAGCCGGAGTTGTTTGATGAGGAGGAGGATTTCTCCTATAGGCGGTTATCAGGCGGGTCTAGGTAGACCGTGTTCTGATCGACGGGATTACAGGGAGGTTGATTAGACACCATGACACTTGTCATTTTATATTTTTGGAGCACTCATGTATAATCTTTTTGATCATTTTTGGAGTATACATGTATATGTTTAACCCGGTAACATGTTCACACTCTGGAGACTTACAACAGCTCATATATTTTATATATCTATCACATTCTTCCGCTTGCTAATTTAACTGTCTCTGGAGTATGATATGCTGTTTTGGCTTAATCCACTTCATGTTTTATGCACTATTACAGCTAACATTCATTCATCATTGAAAATGTTGCATAAGTGATGTTCTGGAACTCGGGAGTGGATTTTATCCTTGACCTCCGATTTTCAGGATGTTACAGATGGTATCAGAGCAAGATTTGGATTAAACCAGACCTGTGTTATGGTAACAGAATGCACACTGACGCACTCTGACTTAGGAAGGTGGCGATGGAATCTAGAAACCACATTAGAATCCCAAGTGTCACCGATTGGCAAGATTAACTACCGTAGAACACCCCATATATAACCGAGCCATGTAAAATGATCTCATATCCCCACTTCTATTCACTCAAGCTTCCATCTTCTTCTACATCCTACACTCATCCACCACTATTCTTTAAAACTCTTCACCTTCCTTATACCCTCTCATATGGGCACAAAACTCACATTTTTGTGTCCCATAACCTACACATTTCCAAATGATGGGACATTTAGGGCCCATTCGACCAACTACATTAGGTGAGATTAGGATAGATAAAATTGTAAAAGTAACAATAAATGCATGTGTAAGGTATTGTCCTTAGATTTGGGTGTAACCCATGGTTTCCAATGCCATGGTTGGAATGTATGTAATTAACAGTAAATCCCAGGATTTCCTTTCAAATTACACTTGGACATTCATCATCATGGGATTTGGAAATCCCATCTCACACTCTCCAACACAAGGCTCATTTTCCAAAGCCTTGAAATTGATTTTAATCACATCCCACCCTCCTTCCAAACATGTCATTCACAATCCCGAGGTGGGATTAGCCACGCAATCCATTTAATACAGCCTTATACCACTAG
This sequence comes from Magnolia kwangsiensis, assembly GCA_037074715.1. Classification (NCBI taxonomy): domain Eukaryota; kingdom Viridiplantae; phylum Streptophyta; class Magnoliopsida; order Magnoliales; family Magnoliaceae; genus Magnolia; species Magnolia kwangsiensis. The sequence goes on along the minus strand of CM073577.1, from coordinate 77,353,663 downwards.
CCAAACAGGCCCTTAGAGTTTTGGACCTAGAGTGGGTATTCTTAGATTTAGAAAGATCTGACAGTATAGGAAAGCTATTAAATTAAAAATATAAACCCTAGGACCTCCTTAGCTAGTATAGACAAATGTGAAGTGCTTGAGCATCGTTAAATTTATTAAGATTAGGCTACTGGTTTTGTTAAGGAACGTAAAAGACTGATTTTGCTAAGGTAATTGGAATATAGATGTAGTTAGTTATCTTGATTTAGTTAGAGTGGGATCTCGTTCTTTTGTTGGATTCCCTTGATACTTATAGGCTCTTTTATTAACCCTTAGGAAGCTTTCTTGACTTAGAACTAGTTACGCTTAGAGAAAACTTATATACCCCTCAGATTAAATGCTAGGATTAACCAGCATGTCCCTTAGATTTGCCCTCCCAAGGACTTAGTACAATTGGGTACACGGAGTAGAGAAATTATATATAAGCGAAGTATTCGTGGTTTGAATCGACTTCTTAATCCTGGTAGTTACCAATGAACTCAATGCTCTGATAAAGCAAAAGATCGAGACCAACTAGGATTAAGAACTGATACGATAAGTTTTCTATCCTAGCTAGACAGAAAGTCTATGTATTCGACTCAGACCCACTACACCACTTTTCTTCCGTGTTGGCCCGACTACCTATAACCAAAAGTTATTGCTTTACCCTTGGGAAATGTTAAGGACATATAACCAGTAGAGTAGCCAGTAGAGAATTAGATATCTTACCACTAAGTTACACCCGCCCCTGAAATCAACCGTAATAGAGACTAGGCTCATTTCTATAATCATAGGTGCCAATGTCATAGTATACATCGTCAATGAAAGAAAGGCTAATGTATTGGGAGATTGTATCCCATATCATGTCAAGGATAGGTCCTAAATTATACCTCGTTCTGACATACGGATTGAGACATAGAATCTTGAGCTTTGAGAGAAGAAATAATTTTTAAGGGGGGTAGAACCTTATGACCCCAATCTAGTAAGGTCAGCTAATACAACAGTTGAGTTAGAACTGCGCAGCAAATCATGGTTGGCCCTTTCCCCATTGGCCCATGATCGAACAAAGTGATTCAGGTTATACGTAAGGTTAGGTCATTAAATTAGAATTCTGAATCTTCCTTAGAATGTCAATAGTGAAGTCTTTATAGGAAAATAATCGGGGATTTAGTGTTGAACCTATTCATATAAAATCATAGGCCTAATAGTGGGAGTGAGCGAAGGTTAGTGTATCCATAAACCTACTCGTTAAATATGAACATAATAGAAGCCTTAGCCAACTCTATACGATTAGAAATCCTTTTAGGATGATCTATTAGGGTATATATTAACCCCTACCTTGGACATAGATTCAAACAAGGACTCCCTTATACGAAGACCCAAAGAGCAACCTTATAAATAGGAAATTGAAACCTTTCAATGATGGGCATTCCCTAAGCTTTGGAGTAATCGGATTATACGGAGTTACTGAAATATACAATGCCGAAGCATTCACGGTTTGACTCATTTCTCAATCCTGGGAGACTACCAATGGATTCACTCCTTTAACCGGACAGAAGACCAGGATCTACCAGGACTAGGAAGGGATACGATGAGCCTTCTACCTTGGTCAGGTAGATGTTCAACGTATCAGGATCAAGCCCACTACAACCATCTCTCCGTACTGGTTAACCACTGAAAATATATATATTACTCTAAGTAGTTGGGACTCATCGTCGAGCTTCCAAATAGATAATCAATTGTAGCTAGCCATCAGGGTATAAGCAAGAGATAAAGAATGAATTTTTAAGGAGGATAGACAAAAATGTGCCATACTAGTATAGATGTATTATCCCACCATGCATATAAACTTGAAATCAGTACAGTTTAGGCAAAAGGCATAATAGAATCATTACTCATTACCCTTCACCAATTTTGGGGACGAAATTATTTTTAAAGGGGGTAGATTGTAACACCCCAGATTTTTACCAACCTGGAATTAGACGTCCTTAGGCAACGCGTCAACCATATCACTCTTAGAGATTAATCCTAAAGTCTAGAAATCGCTTTTCAACCCATTTCCTTTAAAATCTCACCTTTCACCACCCCATTCTTCAAATTTCTCCAAGTACTTTCATATTAGACACAAACCTAAAGTTTAAAAGGTGAGGAACTATACTTAAACTAAAACTTACTATAAATGGTAAATACATGCGTAAAATGGGATTTTTACTATTTAATATTTTGAATTTCATGATGTAGATAGGTTATTTGAATGGATTAGCTTCTTCTACCCTAAAATCATATATTGTATGTTGCGTAACTCATTTCAGTTTTCAAATGAGACTCGATAAACACCTCGACGGACTTATGGGCCCAAACGACTCAATTCGGGGGGATCCAAGGTGGGCCCCACATGTTTCTGGCATCCATGGGGGGTGAGGACCTAATCCATGGGGCGATCCCTCACCAAATAATTCAATGACCGGAGAGGTCCTCGCTGCATCGGCGAGGCCTCGTCCGTACAGTGGACAAGCAGCCCGATTTCTGCATTTTTTCTACGCATTTTATCAAACTTTGAAAAATCATATATCCTTCATTATAAATTCAATTTAGGTGATTCAAAAACCAGATTGAATATAAATGAGTGTAATTTTATATAAAAATATTTGAAAAATATAATAAATTATTTAATATAGTTTAAAGTAGGTCATTGTGAGCAACTGTCCAATAATCACTTGTTGGACAGCTGCTGCTTCTGGAATTTTTAGAATTTTTCTACAACTCAAAATCTTATGAAATTTGGTGGAGTCAGGATAAACTTGATGATGAACCAACAAAAAAATAATAAAAATAATATGATAACTAGAAGTGCCCAAAATGGGGCATAGAATGCCCTAGGACCGAATTCTGCCATAATTATGGTAGAATTTGGTTAAGTACCAAACTGAATACTCAGTAGAATTGAATTGAACCACTTTAAATACGAACTACAAGACCCAAAATGAGTATGAATGCTAACTCTATGTTACCTAGAAACCTAGGATCAATCTCTAAACCCAGTTGCTCTTGAGAGCATTCAGAAACTTCGTATCGGACCTAGACCGCACGTCGAAAGTCTGATAGCGATGAACTTAGAAGATATTGACCGCGTTTTTGAACTTAACAAGCATCACGAAAATCATGTCCAAACAATGCTCTGGGATGATTTCCTTAAGTCCGGAGTAAAGAGTGAGAAAATAAAGATATTTAAGAAATTAAATATAATTTTAAAAAATCTGGCACGTTTCACTTGCGCGTTATTTCTAAGCATTCTGACCGTTAGATTTCGACCCAAATTCACCCTCGGATCAGGATAGGTGGCCCATACATGTCATAGCACTTGTGGCCCTGATCGAGTTTCGGTGGCCGCTGAACTGAAACTGGTCCGCCACGGTCGATCTGGAAACCCAACGGGACTGAAAACTTGGCTTGACCTAGATCCAATATTAGAGAGCTTAAGTCCGACCGCATTTAGTAACAGGACCTCCAGAAGTGCTCCGTTGGATCGGAACAGACCCGATTTGGTTATAACTTAAGTATACCTTGATTTCAAGTCTATTTTCGTCGTGTTTGGGCTTATAAAAAGGCCATAAACCCTCTCTCACAAATCCCATACGAATTTCAAACCCTACCCAAATTAAGAGAGAGAAAAGAGAGAGGAAGTGGGAGAGAAGTTGGTGATTCTTCCTTGGATTCTTTCCAGCTTTGCTACGTGCCTAATCCACCCCTCCGTATCACTTTTCCAACGACTCCAACTTCGTTCTTAGGTAAGAAAGCCTAACCCTAACCTGTTCTAGGGTTTTAATTGGTGCAAGTGGTGAAGTAGCTAACCTAGATCATATTGTAGGTTACCAATCCGTCGTTGACAAAGACTTAGAGTCTCTATTAAATTCGTTACACTACTACGGCATAAGGTGCGGATTTTAGACGCTTAGGTTACCATTTTTCAAATCTTTCAAAGTCGTTTAATGGGAGATTGTTGACAAGGATGCTGTTTGACATGTAGAACATGCTGTCCATTTTTCATTTCGAATACGTACAAAGAATATGAGATTTTGGGTATTTTAGGTATTTGTAGGAAATACAGTATACGTACGCATTTTACTGATATGATTGCCATGAGAATTTATCGTGTACCTATGCTAGTTACGCATGTATGATTTGTTTGGCGAAGAGATTCGCCCTAATGCACATTATTGGCCGACATATGCTATGTAGACTAATGTGTGTAGACTAAGGGTTTGTATAAATGTATGTATTAGTAAGTATTGAGTAAATGGTGTTGTAGATTAGCGTTGAGATTGGATTCTCAACTAATTTGATGATGTACATGATTTACCTTATGTTTGAAAGACTCGTGTATGGTTAACTGCTTATGATGTATGTTATCACAAGCTGATAACATGCTGGAATTACTTGTATTTCAATTCTGTCTCTCTCATATGATTATTGATTTAGATTACAAGTGTTTGGGGCTATACTCTAGTCCAGGCAGTCGGTAACATATTTGAATTTTTGGTTGGATTCTATTCACCACGAAGGACGCGTTGACGAACCCGAGTCGTGCTTTGGTTGACGTCAGTGGTTAGGCCACACGAGGTGTTTAAACACTTCATGTCGTTCAGTTTGAGGTGCGCTCATACTTGTCGAGCTCGTCAAGTAACCCCACTGACCATTATATGTTCACCTTATATTGGTCATAACTGCTTGAACCTAGGGTATTGAACTTACCAGTGATAACCCTGATAATCGTGGCACCTTGATCCACTAAGACTCATGAGTCGGGCATGGTGGTATGGGACACCGTGGTCGAGCTGTCAGCCTACACTGGGGCCACGAGCCTCCCCGTAGTGACCAGTGAGCAACCCAGACTCATGAGCCGATTATGGTGGTATGGGACACTATGTTCGAGCTGTCGGCCTACACTGATAAGGTGATGTGGGAGGGGTGCAACGAGTGCGTGCAACAGCCCTGGCAGCCCTTTGTAGTTACCTCGAGCCTACTCTCAGTCTACGTGAGGCGACGACCCTTCCGTAGCAACAAGAGTACAACTAGGCCTATATTGATAAGGTGATGGGGGAGCGGTGCAACGAGTGCGTGCAACAGCCTGGACAGCCCTTGTAGTGACCTAGAACCATATCATCATATGAGACTACTAGGGTGACGACCCTAGACGGGATCCTTGTTGGGAATGATATAAGGGAAGTACCCTAGTTTCCTAATCCTGCTGTATGAAAAGGACTAATAACAACTCGGTAATCATATTCATATCGCACTGCATGTGCCTAGAAGATGTGGAGCACTAAGGGAAGAAAGCATGCCGCGGACGTAAGATGGTGTCGCATGAGGGAGTATGTTGGCGAGGGCATCCATCATGTCATTTCATTCTTCCATTGATTACAGTATTTAGGAATGTTTGATTTGCTTGCTTTATCATTATCGCTTGATTGATTTGATAACATGTTAACCTTTGCTCTATGATTCCACTGAGTTAGCCACTCACCCCCATGTTACGGGACGGTGTTGTACACACCAACCAGTCCCTGTTTTAGTTTCAGGTGATGGCGCTGCTTGTGAAGTGGAGCCGGACTTGTTTGATGATGAGGAGGATTTCTCCTATAGGCGGTTATCAGGCGGGTCTAGGTAGACCGTGTTCTGATCGACGGGATTACAGGGAGGTTGATTATACGCCATGACACTTGTCATTTTATATTTTTGGAGCACTCATGTATATTCTTTTTGATCATTTTTAGAGTATACATGTATATGTTTAACATGGTAACATGTTCAAACTCTGGTGACTTACAACAGTTCATATATTTTATATATCTATCACATTCTTCCGCTTGCTAATTTAACTGTCTCTGGAGTATGATATGTTGTTTTGGCTTAATCCACTTCATGTTTTATGTACTATTACAGCCGACATTCATTCATCATTGAAAATGTTGCATAAGTGATGTTCTGGAACTCGGGAGTGGAGTTTATCCTCGACCCCCAATTTTTGGGATGTTACAAATATAGTATAATATAATATTATATACATACCTTATCTCACATAAGCCAGCGTCCAAATCATCTGGACATTCTGGATAGATGGTGTTTATACATTCATCCAGGTGGGTCCCACGTCTAATCCGGTTGAACGGTATTGATAACATACATTCATGGTGACCCCCACAGAACTCGTTGATGTCATACAGGAGCTATTACTGGGTGTGCTGGTGGGGGGTACATGACTGGATGGTGGATCAAATCCACACAATGCATGGGGTCCATACAATGGACGGTGTGGATCAAACCCACACAACCTGTTGATGTTAACACCACAACTATATAGCTGGCGGAAACATACACCACACCAGCCAATCTGTCCAGACAGGTGGGTCTCACGTGGGGCCCATCAAATGGACGGCGAGGATAACAAAGCATCAAGGTGGGCCACCGTTTACGTCCAGGGACTGGACGTGTGAATGAAACACATACATTATGTGAATCCCATGTCTGGAACCACGTGCCACTAGAGCAGGCATGGATGGATCGAGTAGATAAAACACTTGTATCATGGTGGCGTTCCACCTGTCCCAAAAACGGACGGTGAGGATAAACACCACATGGGCCCCACGTACACTGCTGTCATTACAGTAGCTATATAGTTGATGAGGTACACCAGTCACTCAGCTTCCAGGCAGAGGGTCCTAAATGCTCTACATTGAGCTGATAATTGTGTTTTCATTCACCTGTCCAGGCACGCTGGACGTCCAGCGGACGAACGACCTGGATGAGCACATCATCAAGGTGGGTCATGTGTGGTGGTCCACCATTCATTGGATCAAATTGATATTTATATTTCCCCTTCATCCATGCCTATCCAAACGGACAACAGGGAGGTCAGACAGCGGTTGGGCCCATCAAATGGATAAAATCAAGTGTCAAGGGTGGGCCATCAATCAAGGAAAGAGAGAGATAGAGAGAGATGTGTGATGGAGATGGGAGGGACCCCGCCACTATGGGCCCTCCCTATAGTCAATACATTGCATACATCAAGTGAGTCCCACCACAAGTGGGCCCATAAATAGAAACCAATTGTAAAAAAAAAAACTCAAGATCACCCACCTGTGATCTTCTTTGGACCTCTTCTTCCATCAACGCATCCTAAAGCTCCGAGGGATGCATTTCAACGGTGGAGATGATCATTGGATGGTAGAGATGGGAGGTAGGAAGGTGGGCCACACAAGCTCTATCCATGGAGCTTGGAGCTTGGACGTTTTTAGCTTTCATAGGTTACTTGAGAATTGGTTTGAAAAAGATAGAGAGAGAGAGGTGATGTAATAAACGGAGGGTATGGTGCTGTTGACTTGTTGGTAAGAAAGGAATGGGATGAGTATGGGTGTTTTTGACTTTGGGTGAGAAAAGGATGGGTAGGGTATGGGTTTATTTGACTTGATTGATTGATGGAATGATGTGATGTGTTGTAAAGATTCTCTCGATATTCGCAACGTGCGGCATTTTCCTTGAACTGAACACGGGCCCACATCTCCTGGCCTAGGTATCGCCTCGGCGCGCGAGACACGGCATTAGAACTGCGGCGACGGCGTGGTCTTACTGGTATAAGTCTCGGGTCGAACTGACTCTGGAATATGGGATACGACTCAGGATGAAGCACAACTGTCGATAAAAGATCGTGGGTCGCCAAAATTCAACAGGGAGGATCGCGGAAGCCTACAAAATAGTACAGGCTAGGATCCGAGTCTTACATCTTGTAACGCCCGTGAAAAATCCGTACTTGGGCTCGAGTACCAACTCGACCCGAAATTGCGTAGAATTCATTCCTTTAGAAAATATGACTAGGTTAGCTAGTGCAACGTTAGAATAGCTGGAAAATGGTCCCTGATCACTTTAAATATGTTCTACAAGGCCCAAAGCGAGTGGAACCAATGGTGCTATAATGCTCTAAAACCTCGAACCAAACTCTAAGCAGGTTTGTTCTCTGGACCACTTTGAATCTTTGTATTGGATCTAGACCGCACGTCGAAAGTCCGATACCTCCTATCTTAGACCGTTAGAACCGCCTAGCTGGACTTGACACTTATTTCGAAAATCAAGTCAAACCGATAATCACAGGCTATTTTATTGAGCCCGGACCAAAGAGAGTGAGAATAGGGTTAGAATTGGAATTTGAAATTCAAATCTGGCACACGATTTGACGCATCAGTATTAACCGTTCTGACCGTCAGAATACAGCCAAATTACACCCTTGGATCAGGAAAAATATCTATTACATATCACGAGACTTATAGGCCTGATCTTGGTGCGATGACCGTTAAACTGAAACTGGTCCGCCACGTGCGATCTGCGAACCCTACCGGTCTGAAAACTGGATGTGTGTTAGATCCAGTATGCATGAGCTTAAGTCCGACCGCATTTGGCCTGGGGACCTTCAGAAATGCTCTTTTGAACCGAAACGGCCCCGATTTGGTTAGGCACCAAGTAAACATTGTTCTCAAGCCTATTTTGGGCACGTTTTAGGCTATAAAAGGGGTTGAAACCCTCACTCCTCTCTCCCATCCGAATTTGAGAGAAACCCTAACTTGGGAGAGAGAAAAAGGTGAGAGATTGTGAGAGAGTGGGAGAGTTCTTCCTGCCACTTGTGCTACGTATTGCACGTGCTTAAGCAACACACCTCTACCGCTTTTCCGGCGATTTCACCGCGATTCTAGGTAAGTAAATACCCTAAATAGTTGCTAATTTGAGTTTCCTTTGTTTCCATAGCGATGTAGCTTATGGATCTCGTGTATTAGGTTCTCTATTCGCCATAGACGAAGCGTATACGCTCCGTTTCAATTCACGAGTTTACAAGACATAAGGTGAGGATTTTAGACGCTTTGATTGACGGTTCCCAACGCTTTCAATGTCGTTTAATAGTAGATTCTTGACGGTATCGCCGTTTGACATGTACAAAATGTTCTCCGTTTCCCGTTTCGTAAATTAACGAAGAATATGAGATTTAGGGCATTTTAGTCATTTGTAGGAAGTACTGTTTACATTCATATTTTGCTGATGTGATTGACATGGTTTGTTGTCGCATTAGGAAGTTAGGAATACGTGCATAATTATTTTGGCGAAGAGATTCGCCTAATTGCACATTTCGAGTCGACATACTATATGTAGACTTAAGTGTGTAGTGTATGTGTTTGTATAAATGCTTGTATTAGTATGTATTGAATTAAATGATGTTATGAGATGGTTTGAGATTGATTTCTCAATTAATATGCTGACCTAAATGATTTCCTACATGTTAATTATATGCATGATTTCATTACATGCATGAAATATATGTGCTTGAAGATTTGCCTAAGTTGAATGTTATAACATGTGTTAACATGCTCACATGATTGTATTTCAATTCCAATATTCCTATATAAATTGCTGATGTGATTCCATAACTGTTTGGGACTATACTTAGTCCAGGCAGTCGGTAACCGAGCGAATTCGTGACTGACTGGTCTTAGCCACGAGCGGCGCGTCGATGAACGCGAGTCGTGTTTGAAGTTAGCGGTAGTGGTTAGGCCACGCGAAGTGTTTTACGCACTTCATGTCGTTCGACTTGAGATGCGATAGCGCTAGTCGAGCCCATCAAGTAACCCGACTGGCCGATGTATGTTCACCTTGTATGAGTCATAACTGCTTGAACCTATGGTAATGAACTTACCATTGTAAACCCTGTTAACCATGGTACCTTGATCCACGAAGACTCATGAGCCGGGCATGGTGGTATGGGACACCGTGGTCGAGCTGTCGGCCTACGCTGGGGCCACAAACCTCCCCGTAGTGACCAGTGAGCACCTAGTCTCGTGAGCAGATTATGGTGGTATGGGACACTATATTCTAGCTATCGGCTTACACTGATCAGGCGACGAGTCCTTTGTAGTGACCGCGAGCGTATTCTGAGTCCACGGGAGGCGACGACCCTTCCGTTGCAGTAGAGTACAGTAGGCCTGTATTGATAAGGTGATGGGGGAGCGGTGCAACGAGTGCGAGCAACAGCCCTGACGGCCCTTACAGTGACCTACGAAATATACATCGTATGAGATTACTATGAGTGACGACCCTAGACAGGATCTGTGTTGGGATTGATACAAGGGAAGTACCTTAGTTTCCCAATCCTGCTGTTTGAATGGACTAATAACAACTTGGAAATCATATCACCATGCCATTGCATGTGCCTGGAAGATGTGGAGCACTTGAGGGTCGATTGCATGCCGCGGTCGTAAGATGTTTCCGTATGAGGGAGATCGTCGGTGAGGGCATACATCACGTCATGTCATCTTGCATTAACAACAGTATTAGGATTGTCTGATTTACTGCTTTACTATTATCGCATGATTGAATTGTGAACATGCTAATCTTTGCTCTATGATTCCACTGAGTTGATCACTCACTCCCACGTTACGAGATGGTGTTTGCAACACCCACCGGACCCTGTTGTAGATGCAGGTGAGGCTGAGATCTAGGAGGCAGAGCCAGATTTCGACGAGGACCAAGACGAGTTCTCGTACATGCAGTATCACGACGGTTTTGCGTAGGCGACCTGGATCGATAGGACTTCAGTGGGACTGTTTTAGACATTTACTTTTGTTCATGTTTATGTATATGAGACTCAGAGATGTATTCATACTTAGAGACAGATGAGATTTACTTTGTTTTTCCATACAGTGATATATATATTGTTTAGTCTTCCGCTCGCTTTTATCACTGGATTTGAAGTATGAATTGCAGTTTTGTATACTTTTACTCATGTGAATGCTTTAAATCAGACAACATTGAATCATAATCATTTTTGTTGCATAAGTGACGGTCTAGAACTCGGGAGTTGAGTTTATACACGACCCCCGATTTTCAGGGTGTTACACATCTCCTCCTAACTAAGTAGGGTCTAGGTACTTAGACAAATTCCATAAGGAACACAACCTCTAGTGGGGGGGCCCAATAGCTTGGGGTAGCCCACGAGACTAAGATAGACAATGACATGGGCCTAAATGATAAGAATGGGCCTAGCAAAGGGTCTATGGTGGACATTTAACCACCCATAGATGCAAGTGAGCCTAGTCAAGCCTAGAAGGGTACACAAATGTGGACATTCAACCACCATTTGTCCCAAAGAGGCAACCCAATAACAATCTACCAAGAATCAAGGCCCGTGGCCCGAGCACATTCATAAACAAGAAATGGGCAACTATATATATGCCACTTACATCACATGTTGGGCCTCAATAAAGTGGCCCAAGGCCTACATACATTACATGGGTTCAAAAGGGGCAATGCATGGCCTAATCCACATACAATAACATGGACCCATATGGAAGGTTATGGCCTAAGAATAAGGTCACCAAATCCATACATTATGGTGGGCCTAGTGGGCAGCCCATTATCCCAAACTCATGGGCAAGAATCACATCCAAGTTAAGCCAATTGGGCCTTACAACCTTAGCCCAAAAATATAGTTGATTTGGTGGGCAACCAAGGGCCCAACCACACATACATACTTCAGCCCAACCAGCCCAATATAATGACGGACATAGCCCATAAATCCACTTGGCCTAGCTAGGACGTCCCAGCTCATTTGGGCCTACAAGGAGTCCTAAAAATCTAGTTGTTTAATGGTACTTATAACCCAATTAAAGCGGGCATCCAAGATGCATTAATTAAGCCCAAAATTAGGAAAACAAAAGCATGAAACATTCCCACAAATCCTCACAATATGGTGGGCCCCACACCCTTAAAACTCTAGCCACAAACAATGCATTCTTTTAAGGCAACAAGCTGGATTTTCAGCCCATTTATCTTTCTGGGCCTGCTGAGGTCCAAAAATATGTAAAATCAAGTGAATAAAATTCTCAGGGTGACCAGCAACATACACAGGGTCCCATCACATGGGGAGTGGCTATTCAACACAAAAATCAAATGGACCTTACTGCTGGACTGGAAGTCCAACAGTCAGCCCATAGCAGTGGGCGTCCCAATGAGGTAGGTGGTACAATGGCTTAGACAGTTGCCCAAAATAAACTCAAGGTGGCCCCCACCATGGATGCCCCTCCAAGGGAGGGCCACGTCTAAGTGGGCCACACCAGATGGGTGGAAGGGTGGATAAAACATTACATCATGGTGGGCTAAATGAAGGTGGGATGGCCAACCCATGCTGGACATCAACCACCATGGAACGTGCTGCATGTAACACACCGGATTTTTACCAACCTAAAATTAGACGTCCTTAGGCAATGGGTCAACCATATCACTCTTAGAGATCAATCCTAAAGTCTAGAAATCGCTTTTCAACCCATTTCCTTCAAAATCTCACCTTTCACCACCTCGTTCTTCAAAATTCTTCAAATACTTTCATATTAGACATAAAACCGACAGTTTAAAAGGTGAAGAACTATACTTAAACTAAAACTTACTATAAATGGTTCATACATTCATAAAATGGGATTTTGACTATGAAATTCTTGGAATCTCATGATTTAGATAGGTTATTTGGTTAGATTAGCCTCTCCTACCCCAAAATCATATATTGTATGTCATGTAACTCATTCCGGTTTGCAAATGAGACTCGATAAACGCCTCAACGGACTTGTCGGCCCTAACGACTCAATTCGGAGGGATCCAAGGTGGGCCCCACATGTTTTCGGCATCCCTAGGGGGTGAGAACCTCGCCCCTGGGGTGATTCCTCAACAAATAGGTCAGTGACTGGCGAGGACCTCGCCGGTTTGGTGAGGCCTCGCCGACCTCGTCCGTACAGCGATCTGGCAGGCCGATTTCTGCACTTTTTCCTGTACATTTCTTTCAACTTTGAAAAATCATATCTCCTTCGTTATAACTCCGATTTAGGTGATTCAAAAATTAAATTGAAGATAAATGAGTCTAATTTTATATAAAATATGTGAAAAATATAATAAAATATTTAATATAGTTTAAAGTAGGTCATTGTGAGCAACTATCCAATAATCACTTGTTGGACAGCTGCTGCTTCTACAATTTTAGAATTTTTTTACAACTCAAAATCTTATGAAATTTGGTGGAGTCAAGGTAAAGTTGATGATGAACCACCAAAAAAATAATAAAAATAATATGATAATTAGAAGTACCCAAAATGGGGAATAGAATGGCCCTAGGACCGTATTCTGCCATAATTAGGGTAGAATTTGGTTAAGTACCAAACTGAATACTCAGTAGAATTGACTTGAACCACTTTAAATACGAACTACAAGACCCAAAATGAGTATGACTGCTAACTCTATGTTACCTAGAAACCTAGGATCAATCTCTAAACCCAGTTGCTCTCGAGAGCATTCAGAAACTTCGTATCGGATCTATACCGCACGTCGAAAGTCTGATAGCAATGAACTTAAACAATTATGATTGCCTAGTTAGACTTGACAATTATTTCAAAAATCAAGCCCAACCGATATCCTAAGACCATTTTACTGAGTCCGGAGTGAAGAGAGTGAGAAAAGAAAAATATTTAGAAAATTAATTCAATTTTTAATAAATCTAGCACGTGTCGCTTGCGCGACATTTTTAAGCATTCTGACCATTAAAATTCGACCAAATTTCACCCTCTGATCAGGAAAGTTGGCCCTTACATGTCATAGCACTTATGGCCCTGATCGAGTTTCGGTGACCGCTGAATTGAAACTGGTTCGCCACGGTCGATCTGGAAACCCGACCGGACTGAAAACTTAGCTGGACCTATATCTAATATTAGAGAGCTTAAGTCCGACCGCATTTAATAACAGGACCTCCAAAAGTGCTCCGTCGGATCGGAACAGACCCGATTTGGTTATAACATAAGTATACCTTATCCATAAGTCTATTTTCGTGAGTCTTTAGCCTATAAAAAGGCCTTAAACCCTCTCTCACAAATCCCATACGAATTTCAAACCCTATCTAAATCAAAAGAGAGAAAAGAGAGAGAGAGAAAGTGAGGGCGAAGTTGGAGTTTTTTCCTGGGATTCTTCCCAGCTTTGCTACGTGCCTAATCCACCCCTCCGTATCTCTTTTCCGGCGACTCCGGCTTCGTTCTTAGGTAAGAAAGCCTAACCCTAACCTGTTCTAGGGTTTCAATTGGTGCAAGTGGTGAAGTAGCTAACCAAAATCATACTGTAGGTTGCTAATCAGTCATTGACAAAGACTTAGAGTCTCTATTGGATTCGTTACACTTCTACGGCGTAAGGTGCGGATTTTAGACGCTTAGGTTACTATTTTTCAAAGCTTTCAATGCTGTTTAATGTTAGATTGTTGACAAGGATGTAGTTTGACATGTAGAACATGCTGTCCGTTTTTCATTTCGAATACGTACAATGAATATGAGATTTAAGGTATTTTAGGTATTTGTAGGAAATACTGTATACGTACTGTTCGACCTGTATCCTAGTTCGTACTGTTCCGTCGGCTTCCGCGATCCTTTTGGTCGAATTTCGAAAATCCTCGACCTGTATTCAATGTTTACACTCGAATCAAAGCTGAGTCCCACATATCAGAGACGACTCGACCCGAAACCTATACCTTAGCGACCGTGCCGTCGCCGTGGTTCTAACGCCGCGACTCGCACACCAACCCGATACCCAGGCTAAAAGATGTCAGCCTGCGTTCAATTCGAAGAAAACACCGCGCGTTATGAATTACGAGGGAATCTCTACGAGATGTCCCATCAATCAATCAATCACTCATGTCAAGTACAAGTCAAGTCACTCCATACCCAAGTACAACAACCCATACCTTTCTCTTACACAAGCAAGCCCAAGGTCAACCCTCACATCACTTCACCTCTCTCTCCACCCATCCCTTCTTACAACACACCACTCCACCCATCACACCACATCACTCCATCACCCCTTTTCACCCATCACTCCCCTCTCTCTCTCATTCATTCTCAAAAAAAAAAAAATCTCAAGCAAAAATCCACACGTCCAAGCTCCTTCTCCCAAATCCCAAGTGTGGCCCACCTTCTCACCTTCCCTACTCTCTCATCTCTCATCCACACCATCAAAGGTCCATCATCCACCGTCCAAAGTGAAGGCAAGAAGCATTGGAGGCCAAGGGAGCAAGGAGGAGGCTTAGAGGTGGGTGATCATCCTTCATTTCAATTTTTAAGGGCCCACTTGTTATGGGACCCACTTGATGTATGTGTTTCAATCATATGAGGGACCCATAGTGGCGGGGTCCCTCCATCTAAGTCGCTTAGCTCTCTCTCTCTCTCTCTCTCTCTCTCTCTCTCTCTCTCTCTCTCTCTCTCTCTCTCTCTCTCTCTCTCTCTCTCTCTCTCTCCTCTCTCTCCCTAGAATGCAGTGGGCCCCACCAAACCATGTTAAATCTACTCCATTCATCAAATGGTGTGGTCCCACCACATTTTAGGTGATATGATATATGTATATATATATATATACATACATATTATTATATTAATATTATATAAATATATATATATATATGTATATGCATATGTATATGGTGGGCCACGTACATGTGGGACCCACCATAATGATGTGTTCATCCATGCCGTCCAGCGTCCAGGGACGCTGGACTAGATGCATGGGAGTGAAGAGGTTAACGTGGAGTGTGTGTATTGTCAGGGGTGTGTACTTACAAGCTTTTAAAAAAAAAAAAAAAAAAAAAGGAAGGGAAATGGTGGGCCCTCCAACATGGCCCCACCTTGATGTTTATATTTGATCCAAGCCATCCATTCTATTCTCGGGATCATTTTAGGCGTTGAGCCGAAAAATGAGACCGATCCAATCATCTGGCAGGCCGTGGTATTAAGAATGGTAGTATTTTTCGTTAAAACTTGGAAGAATGATTGTCGGGGTCCACCAGAAGCTTGGACTGACCTGAAACTTATTTCTGACCCATATTTTTGTGGGACACATGCAATGGACGGGATAGATCTAATTAACGTGGGTCCCACCTAGGATAAAAAGAATATTTTTTTTATTGGCATGACTTTATGCCATGATGTCCAGAGACGTCCACGTTAAGGAAGAGAAATAGTGGGCTGCTCCGACATGGCCCCACCTTGATGTATGTTCTTGATCCAAGCCATCCATTCTCTTTCTCAGATTATTTTAGGCGTTGAGCCAAAATTTGGGATCAATCTGATTCTCAGGTGGGCCATACCATCTAAAAACATGTGGAGACATGCCTGAGCATATAAAAGCACTTGGTGGGGCCTACCTGAAATTTGGATGCACCCTAAAATTTGACTGGACGGTCCACCATGTGGGACTCACACAATAGATGGTTTGGATCATCTCATTGTGGGCCCCATATAAAAAAATATAAAAAATAATAATAATAAAGGAAAAAAAAAGGGGACGCCAGCGTCCAGTCCTGGCGAGTGGCGGGCGGACGAGGTGGCTGGGGCTCACAGCCCCAGCAGTGGACCCCACGTGGTGCGATTCAAAAATCCACACCGTCCATTAGGAAGCCCCCTAGGGAAGTGGGGTCCCTACCAAAAATCATCTGTATACGGACTCAGGTGGGCCATACCATCTAAATTCATGTGAAGACACGCCTGAAACATATAAAAGCACTTGGTGGGGCCTACCTGAGATTTGGACATGACTGAAACTTGGTCTGGACCCTCAGTTAGATGGGACACATAAAATGAGTGGGTTGGATTGGCGAACCACCCTGTGGTGGGCCCTCGACCGTGGCCTCATGAATTGGTTGAATGACAAATAAACATTATAGTGGGCCCATGCCGCTGGAACGTGCCAGCGCCCAGCGGTGGCGTGGCCGTGGGCCCCCACTCAGATGTATGTATTGTGTCCATGCCATCCATCACGTGAGCCCCTGGCCACGTGACATTATGAACAGGTTTGGATGGCAATGAACATTTCAGTGGGATCCACGTACGTGTGACCCTATTAACAGTTTGGATGTCAAACAAATATCACAGTGGGTCCCCTGACTGCGTGACCTTGTGAATGGGTTGTATGGAAAATAAACATTTCTAGTGGACCCCAGCTTTCCCAGGTCCACGAGTTTTGTTTTAAATATATTGGATGTCAAATAAATATTACAGTGGGCCCTCCTTGTCCATGTGACCTTATAGACAAATTGTATGGCAAATAAACATTTCAGTGGGCCCATGGTCCACTTGACCTCATGAATAGTTTGGATGGTGAACCAACGTCACCATGAGCTCCAGGTCCACATGACCTTATGAACTGTTTGGGTGGCAAATAAACATCGCTGTGGGCTTAGACAGATTGGGTGTAAATAGACATTTTGGTGGGCCCCTATTCATATGACCTTATCAACAGATTGGACAGGAAAATAAACATTTTGGCAGGCCTCACATGAGGCCCACTTCGGTATATATGGGTTGATGTATTTAGGCCCATCTTGACATGTGATTAAGCCCACCTTAATGCATTTGTGGCCTGTTGTCGAGGCCCACTTTGTTATATATGGGCCCATGTGTGTAGGCCCATTTGATGTATTTGTGGCCCACTGTTGAGGCCCACCTTGGTATATATAAGGCCTATGTAATTAGGCCCATTTGATGCATACGAAGCTCATGTGATTTGGCTCATTTTAATGCATTCCAAGGCCCATGGGTGATGGCCCATTGCAAAGTACCTAAGGCCCATTGGTGAAGCTTATTGGGGTGGTCCACTTGCTGAATATAAGGCCCATGAGATACGGCCCATTTGATGTATTTGAGGCCCAATGGGACGTACCTAAGGCACATTACAATGTGTGATTCCGCCATGATTTATTTAATAATATTTAAGGCGAGCCGAGCCTTGGGAGCAATGATGGTTAGATGCCCACATTGTCAGGATGATGTCGGTTAAATGCCCACATTATCACTCTCCCTGAGGCCCATTGGTAGGCCCATACTTGTAGTGAATAGGTTGTCTAGGCCCATTTTTATTATATACAAGACCCATCTTTATATACATGTTTAGTATAGATCCATGATTCATTATCATATACATCATATGTATGACTGATATGAGAAGTGACTGATCATCGCATATGCCTTCGGGTGAACTTTTTATGGGCTCCCTGATAGGCAGAGTTGCCCTACATGAGTGCATGGTACACGTAGGACTGTTGCATGACTGGTAGTGTGACTCATGCACTAGCATTTGTATGATTGTGATTATTGTATGCCCTAGAGACATCAGGGCCATAGCCTCCACAGATGCATCGTGGGTGGCTGGATTGGATACCGAAAATGTTTCGTTCTAGCATACGGGCACCATAGATGTCCCTGGGTGAAAATCTCTAAACTCGATGGTACCAGAGGATGACTCCAATGTCGAGACCGAGTGAATACACGAGTGCGCGATGGCCGTATACCAGTAGGCCGCGTCTCCCATTGTGTCGTGGTCGGTTGGAAAGGGGTGTGACCTTACCCGCTTGAGTGCGGGGGCAACTTCTATGTTGAGTTTGACCAGCTTGAGTAATCGGTCCGCTATCGATGAGCCGAGCCCGATATTGGCAGGCGGATAGTGAGGTCTCTTCTGCTCTCCCAGTTGTGCGTTCTGATAGGGACGGCAAGCTAGCTAGAGTGTACTAGACCCCGGTGATTATCCAGAATGAGAACTGTACTGATATATGATGAGGATTGGCATGCTTGAGTTACATCTCGCATCACATGGTCTGGATATGGCCGATCGCATTCATATCTTGCACTGTATAGCCTTAGTACGGCTGATTGCATTCACATATTCATCAGCATGATTCCGCATTACTCTAACCTTGTATTCTGAGTACGCTCGTATTGCGCACACACTTACACCGCCCTCTAAGCTTTCTATAAGCTTATGCATGATTGATGCGTGCAGGTGACAACAGGACGCAGCCTTAGTCTCGCCACCGTTGGAGAGTGCAGTCGAGCTTCTGGAGTTTTGTTATTGTCACTATTTTGTATTTCTCTTTCCTACGCATTGTACTTAAAGTTTTTGATCATAATGGATTTTGTGATGGTATTCTTGTGGTTATTGTTCGTGGGTTATGCTTATGGTTATGCTTATTACGAATTAAATGGATAGTAGAAATCCTCCTTTTAGCATCCCAGGATCGGAACCTAGTATATGGGTGCCGGGAGCCGAGAATGGGGTACTACGGAGGCTGTCAGCACCAGATTCGGCGATCTGGAATTTTGTGAGCCCAGTTTCTGAGTTTAGGGCGTGACGCGTACATATTTTGCTGATATGATTGCCATGAGTATTTTCCGTGTACCTAAACTAGTTATGCGTGTATGATCTGTTTGGTGAAGAGATTCGCCCTAATGCACATTATTGGCCGACATATGCTATGTAGACTAATGTGTGTAGACTAAGGGTTTGTATAAATGTATGTATTAGTAAGTATTGAGTAAATGGTGTTGTAGATTAGCGTTGAGACTGGATTCTCAACTAATTTGATGATGTACATGATTTCCTCCATGCTTGTTGTATTTGAATTGATTACCTTATGCTTTAAAATACTCGTGTATGGTTAACTGCTTATGATAATGTTATAACATGCTGATAACATGTTGGAATTACTTGTATTTCAATTCTGTCTCTCTCATATGATTATTGATTTAGATTACAAGTGTTTGGGGCTATACTCTAGTCCATGCAGTCAGTAACAGATTAGGATTCGTGGTTGGATTCTATTCGCCACGAAGGATGTGTAGGACGAACCCAAGTCGTACTAGAGTTGTCGGCAGTGGTTAGGCCACACGAAGTGCTTGTGCACTTCATGTCGGTCAATTCAACGTGCGCTCGTGCTAGCCGGACTCATCAAGTAACCCGATTGACCATTGTATGTTCACCTTGTATTGGTCATAACTGCTTGAACCTAGGGTACTGAACTTACCAGTGATAACCCTGATAATCGTGGTACCTTGATCCACTAAGACTCATGAGCCGGGCATGGTGGTATGGGACACCGTGGTCGAGCTATTGGCCTACGCTGGGGCCACGAGCCTCCCCATAGTGACCAGTGAGCAACCCAGACTTGTGAGACAATTATGGTGGTATGGGACAGTATATTCAAGCTATCAGCCTACACTGATATGGTGATGGGGGAGCGATACAATGAGTGCGTGCAACAGCCCTGGAAGCCCTCTGTAGTGACCTCAAGCGTACTCTGAGTCTACGTGAGGCGACGACCCTTCCGTAGCAACAAGAGTACAACTAGGCCTGTATTGATAAGGTGATGGGGGAGCGGAGCAACGAGTGCGTGCAACAGCCCTGGCAGCCCTTACAGCGACCTAAAAATATATCATCGTATGAGACTACTAGGAGTGACGACCCCAGACAGGATCCTTGTTGGGAATGATATAAGGGAAGTACCCTAGTTTCCCAATCCTACTGTATGAAAAGGACTAATAACAACTTGGTAATCATATTCATATCGCACTGTATGTGCCTGGAAGATGTGGAGCACTGAGGGAAGAAAGCATGCCTCGGACGTAAGATGGTGTCGCATGAGGGAGTATGTTGACGAGGGCATCCATCATGTCATTTCATTCTTGCATTAATTACAGTATTTAAGAATGTTTGATTTGCTTGCTTTATTGTAAGTGCTATGATTTCATATCCCTTTAGTTGTCAAATTTTGTGGTGCCAAACCTATATCTATGTCTTGTATATCTTGTGTTTTATGTTTGAAGACTAGTCATTGCAATCAAGACATCGCATTTCAAGTCAAGATCTTAAAAGAAGAAAGTTTTCAAGTCTTGATGAAGAAATCAAGAATAGAAGTTTTCAAGGTTGTATGTTCAAGGGTTGATCAAGTTCAAGCTTACTAGAAGACTTTGTGAAGTCAAGATCAAGCTTATGAAGGCCTACTACAAGTTTTGAATATTCACAAGCTTCTCTTAAGGGTCATCTGAGTGTACAGACTTTCAATGTCCATCTCACTTTTAAGGTTTGTTTGACCTTAGATTGACCTTAGGATGGGCTTTATTGTAGGTCATTCCGGATACATAACTCATATATCTTTATATGCTTGTTTGGAGTGTTTTATGACTAGTCCTAAGACTTCAAGACCAGTCCTAGCTTTGCTACGACCAGTCTTAGGTTTTTCAAGACCAGTCCTAGGTAGTTGAAGATTTTTGGATCTTTCTAGCTGTCCTACGACCAGTCCTGGAGATCCTACGACCAGTCCTGTGAGTTCTACGACTCATCCTTTGACCAGTCGTAGCCCTACGACTCAAACTCCAACAACCATTTTTGGGGTCCTACAACCGATGATAGGTGTCTCACGATCAGTCGTAGATGGCCCACGACCGGTCGTAGACCACCCTCGACCGGTCATGGTACTGAAAATCTTATCCCGGGAAAATCTTTCGAAAATCTTTGGAGCTACGACCAGTCCTAGGATCCTAAGACCAGTCGTAGATGGGATTTTTCAGTCTATAAATTGAGCACAAACTTCAGAGTTTTAGCATTTCAAATCAATTCTATTCAAGCATTCTTTAGGATATTCTCTGAGATAAGTTTGTGTTTATTTTAAGCTGCTTTGTGCTTATTTAATATTCATTTTGCTAGCTTATTCTTATTTGATTTTGATCTACATTCTAATCTTATTAGAAAAGGGGAATTTCTGTTATTCCTTCTTCTGGATTCAAAATCAAATAGATCTAGCCCGTTTGATCTAAAATCAATTAGACTTAGAACCATTCTTAAAGTGAGTATTGGACTTTGAACGTCGAATCGAACTACTACTCCGATTGGTTCTACCGGGTTTCATCAAAAGGTGATTCAGGTATTTTACATGTTTTGTAATTTACTTTCTTTGGTTTTTGTTTGAGATTTGCCAGAAAAATCTCATTATATTGGTTATCTGAGGAGAGCCAGAAAACTCAAATTGTGGGGTTTTGAATTATGTAAGCCCGAGATCAAAGACACAATTGTGAAGGTTTTAGGTGAACCTCTGAAACCTATTTTGATAGTGCATGCTAATATCCCCTGTGTGAGGATATTAGGAGTGGAGTAGCAATCTGTGTGGCTGTTGGATAACAGTTGGTGTACACACAGGCGAACCATTATATATCGTTGTGTTGTGGATGTGCTTTATTCTTTCATTCCTTTATTCATTCAATTTTGTGATTTGTGTTTGTGGATGAATGTTGTAATCACTTCAAGCAAAGTGTGATGAATGTTGTAATAACTTAGGATCTATTTTTCGCAAGTTATTTTGATTTCATTGCTTATTATTCCTCTTTGGTTTGTGATACAAGGACGTTCTAGAAATAAGGTTGTCCTACCTTAAACCTCTGGTTTTTGGTGTAAGATTGTCCTTAGAACTGATAAAGTATCAATCTCCTTATTCTAGGCTATTGCAATTGTTTTATATTAAGCATTGTGCTTTAATTCTTTTATTATTCCGATGTTATTAATTTTATTTGGCATTGCCCTATTCACCCCCCCTCCAGGGCATATAGTTAGGCCCTTTCATTTATCATTATTGCTTGATTGATTTGATAATATGTTAACCTTTGCTCTATGATTCCACTGAGTTGGCCACTCACTCCCATGTTATGGGACGGTGTTGTACACACCAACTAGTCCCTGTTTTAGTTTCAGATGATGGCGCTGCTTGTGAAGCGGAGCCGGACTTGTATGATGATGAGGAGGATTTCTCCTATAGGCAGTTATCAGGCGGGTCTATATAGACCGTGTTTTGATCGACGAGGATTACAGGGAGGTTGATTAGACGCCATGACACTTATCATTTTATATTTTTGGAGCACTCGTGTATTTTCATTTTGATCATTTTTGGAGTATACATGTATATGTTTAACCTGGTAATATGTTCACACTCTGGAGACTTACAACAGTTCATATATTTTATATATCTATCACATTCTTCCGCTTGCTAATTTAACTGTGTCTGGAGTATGATATGCTGTTTTAGCTTAATCCACTTCATGTTTTTTGTACTATTACAGCCGACATTCATCCATCATTGAAAATGTTGCATAAGTGACGTTCTGGAACTCGGGAGTGGAGTTTATGCTCGACCCGCGATTTTCGGGAAGTTACAGATGGTATCAGAGCATGATTTGGATTAAACCGGGCCTGGGTTATGGTAACACGACGCACACTGACGCACTCTGACTTAGGAAGGGAGCGATGGAATCTAGAAACCACATTAGAATCCCAAGTTTCACCGACCAGCGAGATTAACTATCGTAGTATAGCCCATACGTAACCGAGACCATGTAAAATGATCTCATATTCCCACTTCTATTCACTCAAGCTTCCGTCTTCTTCTACATCTTACACCCATCAACCACCATTATCCAAAAACTACTCTGTGTGACTTTCCACCTTCATTATACCCTCTCATATGGGCACAAAACTCACATTTTTGTGTCCCATAACCTGCACATTTTCAAATGATGGGACATTTAGGGCCCATTCGACCAACTGCATTAGGTCAGATTAGGATAGATAGAATTGTAAAGGTAACAATAAATGCATGTGTAAGGTATTTTCCAATGCCATGGTTGGAATGTATGCAATTAACAGTAAATCCAAGGATTTCCTTTCAAATTACTCTTGGACATTCATCATCATGGGATTTGAAAATCCCATCTCACACTCTCCAACACAAGGCTCATTTTTCAAAGCCTATGAAATTGATTTTAATCACATCCCACCCTCCTTCCAAACATGTCATTCCCAATCCCGAGGTGGGATTAGCGACGCAATCCATTTAATACAACTTAATACCAATGGCCACATAGGCCCTTGGTGTTTTGGATCTAGAGTTGGTACTCTTAGAATTAGAATGATCTGTCAGTATAGGAGATTCGATAAATAATAACATGAACCCTATGAAGAAAGTTAGTTTGCCCGTTAACATATTTTGTGTCCAAATACATTACGTACTAATAATGTATAGATTATCTTATAGTATTAAACTGTACATGATTAAAGAGGGTAAGTCAGGACCCTAGTAAGAGTCCTTCTTTGGTAGAATTAGGCATCTTGCCACTAAGTCACACCCGCCCCTGAAATCAACCGTAATAGAGACTAGGCTCATTTCTATAACCATAGGTGCCAATGCCATAGTATACATCGTCAATGAAAGAAAGACTAATGTATTGGGAGATCGTATCCCATATCATGTCAAGGATAGGTCCTAAATTATACTTCGTTCCGACATACGGATCGAGACTAGAATCTTGAGCTTTGAGAGTAGAAATAATTTTTAAGGGGGTAGAACCTTATGAGCCCAATCTAGTAAGGTCAGCTAATACAACAGTCGAGTTAGAACTGCGTAGCAAAGCGTGGTTGGCCCTTTCCCCACTGGCCCAGGATCGAAGAAAGTTATTCAGGTTATACGTAAGGTTAGGTCATTAAATTAGGATTCTGAATCTTTCTTAGAATGTCAATAGTGAAGTCTTTATAGGGAAACAATTAGGGCTTTAGTGTTGAACCTATTCATATTAAATCATAGGCCTAACAGTGGAAGTGAGAGGAGGTTAGTGTATCTATAAACCTACTCGTTAAATACGAACATAATAGAAGCCTTGGCCAACTCTATATGATTAGAAATCCTTTTAGGATGATTTATTAGGGTACATATTAACCCCTACCTTGGACATAGATTCAGACGAGGACTCCCTTAGACCAAGACCCAAAGAGCAACCTTACAAATAGAAAATTGGAACCTTTCAATGATGGGCATTCCCTAAGCTTTGGAGTAATCAGATTATACGGAGTTACTGAAATATACAATGGGGAAGCATTCGTGGCTTGACTCATTTCTCAATCCTGGGAGACTACCAATGGACTCACTGCATTGACCGGGCAGAAGACCAGGATCTATCAGGACTAGGAAGGGATACGATGAGCCTTCTACCCTAGTCAGGTAGATGTTCAACGTATCAGGATCGAGCCCACTACAACCATCTCTCCGTACTGGTCAACCACTGAAAATATATATATTACTCTAAGTAGTTGGGACTCATCATCGAGATTCCAAATAGATAAAGAAATCAATTGTATCCAGCCATCAGGGTATAAGCAAGAGATAAAGAGTGAATTTTTAAGGAGGATAGACAAAAATGTGCTAGACTAGTATAGATGTATTATCCCACCATGCATATAATCTTGAAATTAGTACAGTTTAGGCAAAAGGCATAATAGAATCATTACTCATTACCCTTCGCCAATTTCGGGGATGAAATTATTTTTAAGGGGGGTAGATTGTAACACCCCAGATTTTTACCAACCTGGAATTAGACGTCCTTAGGCAATGGGTCAACCATCACTCTTAAATATCAATACTAAAGTCTAGAAATCGCTTTTCAACCCATTTCCTTCAAAATCTCACCTTTCACCACCTCATTCTTCAAATTTCTTCAAGCACTTTCATATTAGACATAAAACCTACAGTTTAAATGGTGAAGAACTATACTTAAACTAAAACTTACTATAAATGGTTCATACATGCATAAAATGAGATTTTGACTATGGAATTATGGAAATCTCATGATGTAGATAGGTTATTTGGTTAGATTAGCTTCTCCTACCCTAAAATCATATATTGTATGTCGCATAACTAATTTTGGTTTGTAAATGAGACTCGATAAATGTCTCGATGGACTTGTGGGCCCAAACGACTCAATTTGGGGGGATCCAAGGTGGGCCCCACATGTTTTCGACTTCCCCGGGGAGTGAGGACCTTGCCCCTAGGCTGATTCCTCTCCAAATAGGTCAGTGACTGGCGAGGACCTCGCTGGTTTGGCGAGGCCTCGCCGACCTCGTCCATACAGCGATCTGGCAGACAAGTTTCTGCACTTTTTCCTACACATTTCTTCCAATTTTAAAAATTCATATCTCCTTCGTTATAACTCCAATTTAGGTGATTCAAAAATAAGATTGAACCTAAATGAGTCTAGTTTTATATAAAAATATGTGAAAAATATAATAAAATATTTAATATAGTTTAAAGTAGGTCATTGTGAGCAACTGTCCGATAATCACTTGTTGGATAGCTGCTGCTTCTGGAATTTTTAGAATTTTTCTACAATTCAAAATATTATGAAATTTGGTGAAATCAGGATAAACTTGATGATGAACCACCAAAAAAATAATAAAAATAATATGATAACTAGAAGTGCCCAAAATAGGGCATAGAATGGCCCTAGGACCGAATTCTACCATAATTAGGGTAGAATTTGGTTAAGTACCAAACTGAATAATCAGTAGAATTGACTTGAACCACTTTAAATACGAACTACAAGACCCAAAATGAGTAGGACTGCTAACGCTATGTTACCTAGAAATTCAGGATCAATCTCTAAACCCAGTTGCTCTCGGGAGCATTCAGAAACTTCGTATCGGATCTAGAATGCACGTCGAAAGTCCGATAGCGATGAACTTAAAAAATTACGACCGCCTAGTTGCACTTGACAATCATTTCGAAAATTAAGCCCAACCGATATCCTGAGACCATTTTACTGAGTTCGGAGTGAAGAGAGTGAGAAAAGGAAAATATTTAGAAAATTAATTCAATTTTTAATAAATCTGGCACATGTCGCTTACGCGAAATTTTTAAGCACTCTGACCGTTAAAATTTGACCAAATTTCACCCTCAGATCAAGAAAGTTGGCCATTACATGTCATAGCACTTATGGCCCTGATCGAGTTTCGGTGACCGTTGAACAGACACTGGTTAGCCACGGTCGATCTGGAAACCCGAACGGACTGAAAACTTAGCTGGACCTAGATCCAATATTAGAGAGCTTAAGTCCGATCACATTTAGTAATAGGACCTCCAGAAGTGCTCCGTCGGATTGGAACAGACCCAATTTGGTTATAACATAAGTATACCTTAGCCATAAGTCTATTTTCGTGAGTTTTTAGCCTATAAAAAGGCCTTAAACCCTCTCTCACAAATCCCATACGAATTTCAAACCCTACCCAAATCAAGAGAGAGAAAAGAGAGAGAGAGAAAGTGAGGGAGAAGTTGGAGTTTTCTCCTGGGATTCTTCCCAGCTTTGCTACGTGCCTAATCCACCCCTCCGTATATCTTTTCCGGCGACTCCAGCTTCGTTCTTAGGTAAGAAAGCCTAACCCTAACCTGTTCTAGGGTTTCAATTGGTGCAAGTGGTGAAGCAGCTAACCAAAATCATACTGTAGGTTGTCAATCAGTCGTTGACAAAGACTTAGAGTCTCTATTGGATTCGTTACACTTCTACGGCGTAAGGTGCGAATTTTAGACGCTTAGGTTACCATTTTTCAAAGCTTTCAATGTCGTTTAATGGTAGATTGTTGACAAGGATGATGTTTGACATGTAGAACATGCTGTCCATTTTTCATTTCAAATACGTACAAAGAATATGAGATTTAGGGTATTTTAGGTATTTGTAGGAAATACTTTATACGTACGTATTTTGTTGATATGATTGCCATGAGTATTTTTCGTGTACCTATACTAGTTATGCGTGTATGATCTGTTTGGCAAAGAGATTCGCCCTAATGCACATTATTGGCCGACATATGCTATGTAGACTAATGTGTGTAGACTAAGTGTTTATATAAATGTATGTATTAGTAAGTATTGAGTAAATGGTGTTGTAGATTAGCGTTGAGCTGGATTCTCAACTAATTTGATGATGCACATGATTTCCTCCATGCTTGTTGTATTTGAATTGATTACCTTATGCTTTGAAATACTCGTGTATGGTTAACTGCTTATGATGTATGTTATAACATGCTGGAATTACTTGTATTTCAATTCTGTCTCTCTCATATGATTATTGATTTAGATTACAAGTGTTTGGGGCTATACTCTAGTCCAGGCAGTCGGTAACAGATTAGGATTCGTGGTTGGATTCTATTCACCACGAAGGATGTGTATGACGAACCCGAGTCGTACTAGAGTTGTCGGCAGTGGTTAGGCCACACGAAGTGCTTGTGCACTTCATATTGGTCAATTCAACGTGCGCTCGTGCTAGTCGGACTCATCAAGTAACCCGATTGACCATTGTATGTTCACCTTGTATTAATCATAACTGCTTGAACCTAGGGTACTGAACTTACCAGTGATAACCCTGATAATGTGGTACCTTGATCCACTAAGACTCATGAGCCGGGCATGGTGGTATGGGACACCGTGGTCGAGTTGTCGGCCTATGCTGGGGCCACGAGCCTCCCCATAGTGACCAGTGAGCAACCCAGACTCGTGAGCCGATTATGGTGGTATGAGACAGTATATTCGAGCTGTCGGCCTACACTGATAAGGTGATGGGGGAGCGGTGCAACGAGTGCGTGCAACAGCCCTGGCAGACCTTTGTAGTGACCTCGAGCGTACTCTGAGTCTACGTGAGGCGACGACCCTTCTGTAGCAATAAGAATACAACTAGGCCTATATTGATAAGGTGATGGGGGAGCGGAGCAACGAGTGCATGCAACAGCCCTGGCAGCCCTTACAGCGACTTAAAAATATATCATCGTATGAGACTACTAGGAGTGACGACCCTAGACAGGATCCTTGTTGAAAATGATATAAGGGAAGTACCCTAGTTTCCCAACCCTGCTGTATGGAAAGGACTAATAACAACTCGGTAATCATATTCATATCGCACTGCATGTGGAGCACTGAGGGAAAAAATTATACCGCGGACGTAAGATGGTGTCGCATTAGGGAGTATGTTGACGAGGGCATCCATCAAGTCATTTCATTCTTGCATTAATTACAGTATTTAGGAATGTTTGATTTGTTTGCTTTATCATTATCGCTTGATTGATTTGATAACATGTTAACCTTTGTTCTATGATTCCACTGAGTTGGTCACTCACTCCCACGTTACGGGACGGTGTTGTATATACCAACCAGTACCTACTTTAGTTTCAGATTATGGTTTGCTTGTGAAGTGGAGCCAGACTTGTATGATGATGAGAAGGATTTCTCCTATAGACGGTTATCAGGCGGGTCTATGTAGACCGTGTTCTGATCGACGGGATTACAGGGAGGTTGATTAGACATCATGACACTTGTCATTTTATATTTTTGGAGCACTCATGTATATTCTTTTTTATGATTTTTGGAGTATACATGTATATGTATAACCTGGTAACATGTTCACACTCTGGAGACTTACAATAGTTCATATATTTTATATATCTATCACATCCTTCGGCTTGCTAATTTAACTATCTCTAGAGTATGATATGCTGTTTTGGCTTAATCCACTTCATGTTTTATGTACTATTACAGCCAGCATTCAGCCATCATTAAAAATGTTGCATAAGTGATGTTCTGGAACTCGGGAGTGGAGTTTATGCTCGACCCCCGATTTTTGGGATGTTACCCATGGCTGTTGGCCAGCCATGTCCCCCAAATTCTGGTGGTCCAAATGTCCCCCAATCATATATGATGGGTCCCAGCAAGGTGGGCCACTGTGGAGGAAAATTTTGAGGTCATTCGACATGCCAAATAATTTTAACAATTTATGGACAGCAAGGTGTTTCTAAAAAATCTGCTGCTAAAATTGTTGTCCCCATCTTTGGCACCTCATGGGGTGGGCCTAGGCCTGCCAAACTAAGGAAAAATAGGTGGATTTGATGCTCCTATGTATGAAAAGTAAATGTGGTCTACTGGAGTGGCCCACTTTCTCCAAAATTAAGGTGTAATAGGTATATTTCTAACATGCAACCCTGCTAGACTGTCCAGACATTTCTGGATGTTGAGCCCTCTTTGGCTCATCCCATAAGTCTCAATCAGGGGATAGAGGGTGTGGGCTCCATCCTACATCAAGGTGGGGTCCACACCTCAGAAAACCCCCAAAGAAATCAGGGAGAAAAGCTCCACAAACTGGCTTAAAATAATGCCCAAAAACTATGTAGCAAATGGACCCGAAATATGGACAACAACATATGTTATCCATTTTCAACTCATAGAAAAATATCAAGAGGGATTTATGCCCAAATAATACAAGTAGGGTGCACCTAGATGGACCATAAAAAATTTAGACCCATCACCTTGCAAAGATCTCCAAGAAATTCAAGGTTTAAGGGTCATCCAACCCATACATGTCAGGGTGGGCCTGGACATCCATCCGGTGGGCCTGGACATCCCCAAAATTCTGGTGGATCTGGGATTTTCTGATCACATTAGTGGGCCACCAACATTAGTAGAAAAAGATGAAGAAATAGAGAGAAAAAGAGGAAGAGAGAGAGAGAGAGAGAGAGAGAGAGAGAGAGATTATGGCCAAAGGGGAGGGTTCCGATACTATGAACCCTCCATCAACACATCCATAAAACACATCCACATAGAGCATGCATGCATGTAATTTATACAAATCCAAGAAATTCTGAGGTGGGGATGTCATCCCCACCATGCATCTCAGGTCTAAATGAACCAAATAATCTATATTCAAAGAGGAAATCCATCATGGTGGGTCCATGGAGAATGACCCACTATGGACACATGCATGCATGTAGTGGGCCTTTGGCCTCACTTCATGGAGCCATGTAAGACCTCCACCATTGATTAGTGGATCCTATATACTCCCAAGTATGATAAAAAGGAGATGTAAAAGAAAAAAAAAAAAAGAGAGAGAAGCTTCAATAGGTAACACGTACCTTCAAGATCCAACCTCTCCTTCAAGGTACTAGCTCTAAAGCTCCGAAGGTGGTGTTCTAATGGAGGAGATGGTGTGAATATGGTGGGATTGAGAGAGAGATGGATGAGAAGTTGTTGAGAAAATGGAGGAGTGGTGGATGTTTCCACCATACAAGAAAGGGAGAAGGAGAGATACGAGAGAAGAGAGAGGGATGGAAGGTTTCTAACAAAGTGATGATTAGTTTGGGAGAATGAATAGCTTAGGAAAGAGGGATTTACTTGGGATAGAGAGGAAATCTCATGATTGCTCTCTAGAAAAGAGAAAAAGAAGCTCATGATAAGTTTTAGAGAAAAGAGGTAATCATGACTAGGCCAGGAGTAGCTATTGAAAGTGTCCTTACTAGTGCCCAGGTTTGTCAATTAGCGTGTGTGTTAAGTCAGTCGGACGGCAAAGCCTCACAGGAAGATTTATTCAAGTGTCTGCCTTAACCAGATGTGTGGAAGCTCGCCATAGGTAAACCTCAGCCTCACATCCCTTGTCTCAAAACACCAAGTGAATAAAACCCTTAAAATAAGTCAGAACATATTAGGGTTTTAGGTAAGAAAACATTTTCAAAAATCAGAAAATCTCTAAGTTTTCTTGCCCTGTTGATTGTATCGATACATAACTCGATATGATCGACCTGTGCTGTTGATGTCCTCGGAAGATTAATCGATAAAATCGAATGAGGACATAATGTGTCCAGCAACCACATACATATCTGGACGGAATTATCGATATATCAATACACTTATCAATATCATCGATATTTGAATCTCGAGCCCATCGAAGATGGCTCGATTACATCGATAGGTAGTTCCGACACCTCTATTTTTTCTTAAGAATATCATATATGCTTCGATATATCAGAGCTCTCTTCGATACCATTGGAGTTCAAATCTCGATAATATCAGAAGGCTCTCGATGATATCGATCATGGGCGCGTTGTCTTCCAGTAACATTTTTTTTAGGTGGTTCTTTAATTCTGATCGGGGGTCACTTGATAGAATCGATATTCAAATATCGATGGTATCGAGACTGGATCGATTGCATCGAGAATGAACATAAACTATCCAGCAAGCTCAATGATTAAATCCTTGGATTTATCGATGGCATCGACACGACCTTCGATATGGTTTTTCATTTTTTTACCTTTTTGTTTTAGTTTAAATTTATTTTGTGATTAGCCTAATCATGATTATGAGTGTTAAACCTCTTAGCTAGGGCTAAAAGGTGAAGCTTGTAGCGTGATGGGGGACTCTTTCAGCTTATGCCTTTTTTTTTAGACTGAATTGACATTGATTTTAGTTTAATAAATGGAATGTTTTTAATCTTTAAGGGTCTGTTGTGACTGAAATTACAATGGGTCTGCAATGGCTTTGAGCATGTTCTTTTCCTTTTAATGTTTATGACATCAGGAAGCCCTATTGTTCACCATTGTCCCCTGAGCATGGTCGGATGACGGTACCCTTCCTAACCTTCATAGCATGTTGATTGGTTGGTAATTAGTTTAATTCTGTTATTTTCTTTATCTCCTAGGTATGGTTTAGTGATGGAATCCATTCTAATACATATACCTTTCATATCTTGAAAACTATATCAATGACAATTCAGTTAATTTCCATGATTCTTGAAGCAGGCGTAAGATCTCCCTGATCTCTACAAGTGGATCATCTGAATCCCTAGTTTCCTTTCTCTGAATTTTCTTAAGTTTTTGATTAATTATTCTACAATTGCTATTTAATTTAGAATTCATCTTAGTCTAGTTCTAGTTCTACTTAGTTTCAAATAACGTACAGGTATCAGTCCCTTGGGATTTGACCTCGGTCTTACCGAGTTTATTACTACATCACAAACCTACACTTGGGGTGTGAACAGTACCTATCACATGCCTATGAGTACCACACTTAAACTCTCCAAAGATATTAATAGCAAAAGTGTGGACCAACATCTTTATCGAAGTATGATTGGAAGCTTACTATACCTCACAGCTAGTCATCCAGATATATCCTTTAGGGTGGGAGTATATGCTCGATATCAAGCAGATCCTAAGGAATCCCACCTAACGGCTGTTAAAAAGATTATTAAATATGTAGCAGGGACTACCACCTTTGGTCTATGGTATCCGTATGAAACATCTACCATCATTGTTGGTTATTCTGATGCAGATTAGGCTGGAAATTTAGATGATCGAAAATCAACGAGTGGAGGATGTTTTTATATTGGTAATTGTTTGATCTCCTAGCAAAGCAAGAAACAAAATGCAATCTTATTATTCACTGCAGAGGCTGAATATATAGTTGCAGGTAGCTGTTGTGCACAACTCCTGTGGATGAAACAAATGCTATTGGATAACGGGATTGCACAACCTACAATGAGTCTTTTCTGCGACAATACAAGTGCTATAAACATCTCAAAAAATCCAGTTCAACACTCTTGGACCAAGCATATTGACATTCGTCATCATTTCATCTGAGAACTTGTCGAAGAAAAGATCATTGTATTGGATTATGTAACTACTGAGAAACAGCTTACCGATATCATCACAAAGCTTCTTGACATAAACAGGTTCTGTGACCTTCAAAAATCAATTGGCATATGCTCTCATTGATAAATATCTCAGGAACAATGACTCACATAGGTACATCTAAAGTATAAGATATTCATGGCCAAACTACTAATGAACAAATGTCAAAATTTTCATACCTCCGATAATATCTACACAGTTTCGATTTCATCATCGATGCCATCGAGATAGTATATCAATGCAATTGATGGTTCTTGGGAATACAATGCTTTAACTATCAGTTCTTCCCAATGGTCGGACTGCATTCAATGGGATTACTATTTTTCAATGACCATCAGCACGACTCTTAATGAAAGTCATGTCGATGCTATCGATAACTGATCGATATGATCGATAAGTCGGCTATATTAAGAGAAGAGTACACTTGAATTCATACTCTTTCCTTCTCTTTTCTGAGTACTTCCTCTAGCCCTTACCAGCATCTCACCTCTTTAAACCATGATCAGGGAAAAAAGTAAGTCATCTCTTCATTCTCCGAAATCAAAGAACATACGCCATCGGAATCCAGTAGGCATCAACCTATGGAAGGACGTCCATTTGCCATTGTTGAACGTCTAGTGCTCAATAGTGCTATAGAACCATTTGGAGTCGGCCTACTTCTGGAAGTAATAGGCTGACAGAATATCCTCAATCTTGGAGGACCATATCAGCTAGGGGTGATCCACGAATTCTTCAATCACTGTCATATCATTAGCAATGATCCCCCTAGCATTCGGATTAAACTGGCACACTACTCAAAACTGATCACTCCAATCACCTTGGCTCATCTTCTCGATCTAGAGGTCACTCGAATCCCAGTACTAACAGGAATCTAAATGGTTTGGGTGTGTGGGGAGAAATAACTCATGCGTTATGCCAAGGCACAACCGTTTCACGAAATGATGAAAATCTGCTTCACACCAACTATCTTGGACCCACCTTTAAGATTCTTCATAGCATTTTTGGGTCTAATGTATATCCCTGCGATGTCAATGGTGATCATCTTCCTCCATTTGTGATCAATGTGCTTTATGAATATATCAAGAAAATCAAATGTGCTTGCTAACTCCTCCTCAAGAAAATCATTCGTGTAATCTGAGGAAATCATAGGGAGACACTGCTCCTTCCTGTGCTCATATGCAAACTAGCACATCATGCAGTGCTTCCTGCCACATCTGATGCAGTGTATCTGGAAGCATGGTTTGACAGTGATGCAGCACAGGTGACACAACAGTTGTGTCCTTCCTTGTCTCTCCCCAGGCATAGCCTTCCCATGCCAAGGGCCGTCCAACATGCTCCACCATCAATCCGGCCTACACATGGAGGGTCAAATTGCACGCCAATGGTTAGCCCTGAGTCGATCACAAACCGCCAATCTCATCACCTCGAACGTCACTTACTAAACGGGATGGCTGGGATGGAGGACCGTCTGAACAATTGTGAAAGGCATCTCACTGCAATTGAAGAGAAACTCGACGTCCTCCAGGAAACCACTCAACAAGTGGTGGTCCTGCACACACATAACAATCCTCGAGGACATTAAGCGTCAGTCGATAAGTGTCGTTGTCCTTTGAATATCAAGCACGTCTAGAGTTGTGTTATCTTTTTGGATGATTCTACTTCTACTGCTGTCTGGGGCAGTATAAATGTTTGAAGGTTTTGTTACATATGGCTGAATATAACTCTCACTTTTCTTGCCATACTATCATTTGTGTTATCCTAGTTTATCTCCTATCTGAAATGGTGTGCATGTGTTTTAATTGTTTTTGTATCTGCTTTATCTAATTCAATATGCATGTATACTTTCTAGAATTGATGTATGCTTTAAACTCTTTTTTATAAATCGATGTCGGTTGGTTCTCTCATCTGTCATCTACTTCAGTCAATATCAACTGTTATATCTTTGTCAATGAATGACAAAAAGGGGGGAGAACAGTTCAAAATACCTTGAATGGAAATTGTATATCTACTTGAATGATGTTGCAAGTGTTAGGGGGAGCGGCTGCACCAAGAATGGGGGGGTTTTTACAGTAAGGGGGAACAGATACTGGCTGTGTACATGGATTCATTAGAATTTGTTAAATTGTGTAAAATGCATGTACACACAATTTAGGATGTGTCTGTATAGATATTGTCCTAAGGTGTTTTGGGTATTTTGTCACGTAATTGACAAAGGGGAAAATTGAAAGTGCCCTTGCTAGCTCCCTGATTTGTGAATTAGCATGTGTGTTGAGTCAGTTGGACTGCAGAGCCTCACAGGAAAATCTATTCAAGCGTCTGCCTCAACCAGATGTGTGGAAGCTCACCATAAGTAAACCTAAGCCTCACATACCTTGTCCCAAAACACTAGGTGAATAAAACCCTTAAAACAAGTTTGAACATATTAGGGTTTTAGGTAAGAAAACGTTTTCAAAAATCAAAAAATCTCTAAGTTTTCTTGCCACGTCGATTGTATTGATACACAACTTGATATAATTGACCTGCACTGTCGATGTCCTTGGAAGACCAATCGATAAAATCAAATGAGGACATAATGTTTCCAGCAACCACATACATATCTGGACGGAATTATCGATATATCGATACACCTATCGATATCATCGACATTTGAATCTCGAGCTCATTGAAGATGGCTCGATTATATCAACAGGCAGTTCTGCCGCCCCTGTTTTTTCTTAAGAATATCATATATGCTTCGATATATCGGAGCTCTCTTCGATACCATCGGAGTTCAAATCTCGATGATATCAGAAGGCTCTCGATGATATCGGTCATGGGCGCATTGTCTTCCAGTAACATTTTTTCAGGTGGTTATTTAATTCTGATCGGGGGACACTTGATAGAATCGATATTCAAATATCGATGATAATGAGGCTGGATCGATTGTATCAAGAATGGACATAAACTGTCCAGTACGCTCAACGATTAAATCCTTGCATTTATCGATGGCATCGACATGACCTTCGATATCATCGGTATTCAATTTCTGATGATATCGAGCATCCCCCGATCATATCTAATGACCTGAAAATTTTCATGCAAGTTTCTCTCATTTTTCAAGTGTCAAGGTTTCGATCCTTGTATCGATAATATCGGAGTTTGAAATCCAATGGCATCGACACGAGTCTCAATTCCTTCGATAAGTTGGCAAAAGGTTTTTCAAAAGCGTATGACATTGAGTTTGTGTCATCGAGTGGACCATCGATACGATCGAGAGTATACGCTCGATGATATCGAACCTGCTCGATGATATTGAACTCTGTCATAAATGTGACCATTTTATATCTTGTGGAACCTTTTGCCTATATAAAGAGAACTTGTCTGTTGTTACTGGCAGAGAAAGAAGAGAGTGCTTTTGTGTGTTTAACCTTAGATCATATACCCTATGCCCTTTCTCTCATGAGAGTTCATCATCCAATCCACCCTCATCATTGATATTCAATAGAGTGGATTGGGGAATGAACTTCCGCATTCAAGGATCCTCCAACTACTACTTTAATGGCAAATCTTTAAGCTAGGACGCCTTAAATGCATAGATGATTGGAATCGCTTTACCTTCCTAATAAAAAAATATTTAGAGAGTAGGATTCCATCATAACCTTGACCCAACCCGTAGCCATATATTGGTACATTATTTGTGTTGTGGATCAAGGGAGCTGAAGACTCTTCGTCAACAAGGAGGAGATCTTCGACACCGTGCTGAATGGGACTCGTCAACTTATCTGTAAGTATCTAGAGTCCAGAATATCCTTTTGATCATTCCTTTGTAGGATTAGGTCTAAGGTGTTTCTCACCCTTTGGAGTCCTCAAGGAGGCCTCTGGTGGGAGTGTAGGTGGTGGGTACGTTGTGGACCCTTGCTCTATGAAGAGCATAAACATTTAGTCAGGGGTGAACCAATAAAACCTTGGGTTTGAGGAGAACCGTGTAAAATCTTGGGTTTGAGGTGAACCATGTAAAACCTTGGGATTGAAGTGAACCGTGTAAAACCTTGGGTTTAAGGTGAACCATGTAAAACCTTGGGTTTGAGGTGAACCGTGTAAAAACCTCCATTGGGGTCTTATGGAAGATCCTTGGCCAGTGTGCCTAAAAGTGGGTGCATTGTGTTGACCCTTGCTCGTGAGAGCATAAACAGTCAGCCTCAATGTAAGTTGCAAAGGTTACAGGTGAACCTGATTTAAAACCTTAGGTTAGAGGTGAACCGTGTGAAACTTCCTTGGTGAAATCCGGTACACTCAAGGGTTGAGTGCGGTTACCGGAAGTGGAGTAGACAAGTAGTCGAACCACTATAAAAATGATTGTGTTTACGATTGTTATTCTCTTGTGCATGTGATTTACTTTATTACTTTCATACATGTATATCTGAGACCACATCTTACACACACAGTCATATCCATCATAAACTAGGTTACATATATTTATTCCTTGAATAGTTTGTGATAGGATCCTCTACCAGGCTTGGAAGCCAGTAGAGTTACATTTGAGTAATCCTGATGATTGCATATTCATAGGATTAGTGTAATAGAATTTTTAAATACATTGTAAAAACTTTAAAAAGTCCTATTCACCCCCCTCTAGGACATATTGGCATATTCCGACTTCAACTCAAGTAGTCTTCACTCCTATTTCAGCTATCATAAAAGGGTGCGCTCTAAGTGTGGCCCACATGGGGAAACATGCCCATGGGTCTAGGTGGGTCCTACATGCATGATCAATGGCCAAAAATAGTGCGGTCAATATCTCTAGATGTATACGTCAGATTCATGCATGAGACGTGGCGTTGGAAACGCAGCGCCGATACGGTTGCAATGGCATAGGTTTCGAGTCGATCCGGGTAAGGAAAGTAAGTTGGAACTTAAGGGTGACTGCAAACGGAATCTAAATGCCTCGGGTCACTAGGATTTGACTGGTAGGACCGCGGGACCTAATAGAACAAAACAGATATTCAGGCTAGGGTCTTACATCTTGTGTAGGGCTTAAACCTTTGGGTTTTTGTGTAGGACCTTGGATCAGGAGTAGAGCCTAAATCTCCAGGTTCTTATATAAGATCTTAGCTCTTGCGTAAGGCTTAAAACCCTAGGTTCTTGTGTATGACATTGGCTTAGGAGCAAAACCTAAATTTAGAGTCCTTATGTAGGGCTATAAATGTTAGAGGTGAACCTAATTTAAAATATTCGATAGTAAAATCCGTTACACTCATGGATTGAATGCGTCCGCCGAGAGTAGAGTAGGTAAGTAGTCGAACCACTATATATGATTGTGTTTGGGATTATCTTTTTTTCACTTGTTTAATTATGCTTGTGAGTTTGAATGTTTGTATTATATATATATGTTTAGATAAATGCTTAGTGATTAATAGGTAGCACATCTCACACATACATATACACTATCTTGATATAGACTAGTTGCTTATTTGCATATCATTTCTAGTCTATGTGATTGAACCCTCCATTGGCTTGGAAGCCTTAGAATTAAATTACGTTGCTTAGTTTAATTGAAAATTAATTTAAGTTAGGCAATCTGAATTTAAATAAGCATAATTTTTAAATAAATACTAATCACCCCCCACCCTCTTAAGACATAGCCTTCATTCTTTAGCTCCATCAAGCTTCCGTAAGCATAGCCGTAGTAATCCCATTATGCCACAGGCACACAATTTAATATGGTGCTTGTCAAGTTAGCAAGTAAATTATGAGTTGACACAAGAAAGTGAACCCCTTAACCACTACTAGACATCTTAAACTTCTGCACATGAACTTGGTTGGATCATCAAGGAAAGTAGAGGAAAGAAATATTTCCTAATCGTAGTTGATGACTACATAAGATACTCTTAGGTAACATTCTTAAAAGAAAAGTTGGATGCTTTTGATGAGGTTAAAAAGCTTATTAAACGCATCAAGACTAAAAAATTATATATATATATATATATATATATATATATATATATATATATATATAGATATTTGTAGTCAGAATAAGAAATGATTATGAAATAGAATTCGAAAATTGTAATTTTAAAAATTACCGCAATGACCATGGTATATTGCATGAATTTTCCGCACCTAAAACACCCCAGCAAAATGGAGTTGTTAAAAGAAAGAATAGAGTGCTACGGGAAATGGCAAGTGTTATGTTGAATGGTATGGAATTGCCTAAATATCTATGGGTTGAAACTATGAATATTGTTTGTTAAATAATCAATCGTGTTTATATTAGAACTGGAAAAAATAAAACAGCATATGAAATGTGGTTTGAGAAAAATTCCAATGTAAAATATTTTCATACTTTCGGAAGCAAGTGTTACATTATGTGACCGCGAAAATTTAAAAAAGTTTGATATAAAAAGTGATGAAGGCATATTCTTAAGATATGCATTAAATAGTCGTGTATATCGTATTCTACATAAGAGAAGTGGTATAATTCAAAAGTTTATAAATGTTGTAATTGATGATCATTCAATCAATCTCAGTCTTCACCAAGATGATGGTGATGGTGATATCATTCTGGTTAATCAAAGTGAACCATCATCCAAATCACATACTACTAATTTAAGATTGGTAAAAGATCATCTAACAAATTAAATTCTTGGTAACCCTCTTTCTGGTGTTCAAACCAGAAGGCAGCTAGAAAAAATTTGCAATCATATTTACTTCTCAAATTGAATCGGCCAACATAAATGAAGCGTTGGCTTATGAAAGTTGGATTTTAGCAATGCAAGATGAACTGAATCAATTTATAAGAAATGGCATATGGTATCTTGTTCCTATACCATTTGATATAAAAAAAAAAAAAAAAATTTGCTATTGGAACCAAGTAGGTTTTTAAAGACAAATCAAATGGGCTTGGAAATATTATTAGAAACAAGGCACAATTAGTTGTGCAAGGTTATACTCAAATAGAAGGAATTGATTATGATGAACCCTTCACACTGGTTGCTCACCTTAAATCAATCAGACTATTTAATTTTGTTGCTTGCTATAAAAATTTTAAAATATATCAAATAGACGTCAAGAGTGCTTTTTGAACAGTGACTTGAATGAAGTATATGTTAAACAACTTAAGGGTTTTGAAGATCACAAACTTCTTAATCATATGTACTGTGTTAAGAAAGCTTTGTATGGTTTGAAACAAGCCCCTGGAGTATGGTATGAAAAGCTCACTAAATTTTTATTTAGACATGATTTTCGGGTGGAAAGTATATACAAAACTTTATTTGTTAAAAAATCCAATAATGATATCCTGATTATTCAAATCTATGTTGGTGATATTATTTATGAATCTACATGTGCTAATTTATCATCTAATTTGAAATGAGTATGGTTGGCAAGCTAACATATTTTCTTAGACTTCAAGTAAAGCAACTCAAAGATGGAATTTTCATTTTCCAAACTAAGCAAGCATAGAATATGGTTAAAATGTTTGGATTTGAAAATGGGAGAAATTTCAATACTCCTATGAGTACAACACTCAGATTATCCATGGATGAATTTGATAAAAGTGTTTACTCTCGTCTTTATCGAAGCACAATTTGTAGCTTGTTTTATCTAATTGCTAATAGACCAAATATTTCATTTAGTGTTGGTATTCGTGCAAGATATGTTGTAAGCACTGCTAATCTTAGTCTGTGGTGTATCATCATGATACATCAATTCAAATAGCAGGATATATTGATGCAAATTAGGCAGGAAATATCGATGATAAAAAAATCAATTAATGGTAGATGTTTCTACATTGGAAACTGTCTAGTCTCCTGGATGAGTGAAAAATAAAACTCTGCATCCTTATCTACTGCAGAAGCGGAATATATTGGTGCAAAAAATGCTTGTACTCAACTTATGTGAATGAAGCGAATACTGGCTGATTACGGCATAATTTAAGATACAATAAATTTGTATTGTGATAACACGAATGCGATTAATATATCTAAAAATCATATTCAACACTCTTATATAAAACATATTGACATCAGATGTCACTATATATGAGAGTTAGTTGAAGAAAAGAAAATTGTGTTGATACATTCAAACTGAAAAGTAGCTTGCAGATATATTAACTAAGCCATTTGACAGTGTTAAATTTTTAAATTTAAGGTATAATATTGGTTTGTGTTTTTTATAATAATCTTCTTAAAGCTATTTTTTTAATTGTTTTTATTTTGGCTTTTAAAAGAAAATTAATAATTAAAAAACTCAGCTAATCGAACAATGATCAGACTATCCAGTCAGCCGAACGTGGAGTCTAGTCAACTGAAGACCCTGTTGTCCACCCTTTAAAAGTGCAAAATTCCTCTTTTTCTCCAAATTTTCTTCTTCTTCGACTCGTCGGTGCCTCCTTCAATCACACATCCTCCATTGCTTGTTTGTAAGTGCATTTTTGTCCATTTTCTTGCTGATTTTAGTTGCTCATTGTGATTCAACATCTTTTCTTTATATTTGAAACCCTTGTGTTGTGTTATTTCGATTAGAGCATGTGAGCTAATTTCTTCTTATACACCTTAGAGATGAAAGGGAAAAATGTATCCATTGAAATAGCCCCTTTAGCTCCATATACATCATTGAGCCTTCCAACTATGTGCATTTTAGTGTATCAGCAAGTATTTTAAAAATGTAAAAATGTTTTTTTTTTTTTTTTTTTTTTTTTGAGTAAGATTCTTCCTGAAGCTCTGGCATTACTCGGAGTAGACTAGAGATTCTGGGTTTAATTCCAAGCAA
This sequence comes from Magnolia kwangsiensis, assembly GCA_037074715.1. Classification (NCBI taxonomy): domain Eukaryota; kingdom Viridiplantae; phylum Streptophyta; class Magnoliopsida; order Magnoliales; family Magnoliaceae; genus Magnolia; species Magnolia kwangsiensis. Next base: position 77,311,711 of record CM073577.1, on the reverse strand, counting down.
TCGCCCATTTGTTGATATCAATTTAAGATCGTATGTAAATGTACATCAAGAATCATATTCATTATCATTCATTTATAAACATTCACAAGAAAAGTCGCCTATTTATTGATATCAATTTAAGATCGTGTGTAAATTTACATCATGAATCAGATTCATTGTCATTCATTTGTAAACATTCACAAGACATTCTCACAACATTGTCACATCCACACAATAAAGACAAAATCACATATAATTGGAAGGCTTTTATTATTATCCTGAATCTTTATAACATTCTAAGTTGTAGTATATCATGGACCCTTAATTACATTCTGAGGAATAACCCTTGATTCTAAGGTAAAATATAAGAAAAACTATGGTAAATATATAAAGAAAGTAGGTAATATGTAATAAAATGCAAGAGATGCATGCAAAGTGTGGATGTCTCTAGACAATCTAGGGATCAACTTTGTGATCATCAATTTGGGCTTTGTGACCTCCTCACATGACGAGGTATTGGGTGTAAGCAACCTTCTTTGGTGTTCTCATTTCCAATATAAAATTCATTACAGTACTAAACGGATTCAGGATGAGAGAGTATGCATATTCTACGCATGTATCTAAAAGACAGAGCAAAATACCGTCTTTATAGGAAAATGTATCATTGTATTCAAAGGAATGGGGTTTTCACACTATAATGGATGTGTGGAATATCTTGGATTCCATAAGAGAGAGAGAGGGGGGAGGGAGTGAATATCCCATGCTACAATCAATGTTTCCTAATCACATGAGTAGTCACATAGCTAAGGTTAAGTAATAAAGCTCATCCATGAAATGGAATTAAAATAATGAAATGTTTAGAATCTATGAAAGGTCTTATTAATCATTAATATAATAGAATGAGGATCCTTAAAAATGGATAAAATATACGTAAGTAGCTCTGCTTTAGAATATAATGAATTGTTAAAATGGAGTTTTGGATGACCAATCAAGGTTTGGCGCAGATGCATGAACAATTATATCAATATTATTAATGCAGTAACATTTTCACACCGGGCTCGAGTGGGGTGGCCTGTGGGATGCAAGGGCACACTCTGGGCGAATGGCCCACAGAACCCATATATTTGAGGCCCGTGTGAGGCGGGTGATTTATGTGAGATAGAACCCATAGATTTAAAGCTCACAGAGAGGGTTCGGCCAAGGACCTAATCCATGAATTTGAGGCATGAGCTATGAGATGAAAGGATTAATTTACCATGCTCTATTGATTCGAGATTTTAGAGCAAATGGTTAATTGTCCTGCATCAAATTAGCATCAGAGAGAAAGATCTCATGTTCGAGACTCCTCACCCGAGGTGATTAATATAGTGGCATTTTCACACAGGGCTCGAGTAGGTAGCATGTGGGATGTAGCAACCATGGCCACAATAACTGAAAAGCCCAATTTGGATTCATGGAAAGGTAAGGAAAAGAAACACCATTTGAGAATTGTTGGAAAACACCATTTCTCGTTTACTCTTTTGCTGGAATTTCAACAAATTTATTTTCCCCCCTCCCCACCAAGAAAGGAATTTTTGCACAACCAAAGCAAAATGAATTGATCGAGAGTTAAACACCTATGTGCCACCATGCCACCACCCATCTCCAATCACCTCACGTGCTACGTCTATAAATATTCCACCATCCACTTTTTTTATGCCACCACACACATGCTACTGTGCCACGTGTGTCAATGTACCCAATGTGACACCATCCATCTTCACTTGAGCCACTCATGTACAAAGCACCTCAAATGTTCCGCATGTGCCAAATTTCCATTATTCATTTTTTGTTGGGTCGCACATGTGCTACCATCCATCTTCACTTGAGCCCTACATATACAAAGCACCTCGCATGTGCCAGCTTTCTATTATCCGTCTTCTATCATGTCATTCATGTGCCACCATCCATCTTTCGCTTGCACCCCACAGATGCAAAGTGCCCACATGCACCACTATGCCACACGTGCCATTGTCCACCTCCATTGACTTTATATGCGCCACGTGTGACAACATATCACTTGTAACCATGTGCATATGTGCACATGCCACCATGTACCTTCAAATGCCCACATGTCCCATATGTGCCAATGTGTCACTTGTATCTCATGTCAAATGGGCTAATGGGTCGCTTGTATCACAAGTGCCACCATACAAGTTCAAGCACCCGCATCCCTCATGTGTCATGTTTCACACCATTAAGCCTAAGCACACACATATGCCATATAAGCACACATGCTATATAGCATCCATCTTCTGCCGTTCCATTCGTCACATGTTAAAGCCACAATTGCCAATAATTACCGGGAAAACTTTTTTCAAGATATTATTTTATTTTACTGAACAATAAATTTAAAAACAAGACCCTTCAAATAAAAATAAACAAAATTAAAAACAAGCCTTAAATTTTCTAGAAAAAAGTGCTATTTAAAAACAAATTTTCCTTCCCCACAATTTCATGGAAATGAGGTTTCGAAATAATGTTCACTTTCCCATGCTTACCACAAATCCCAACAAGCCCTGACGCAAAAACTGGAATTTCAAAAGTGGAAAAGTACGAATGAAAGGCTTGAAAGGGTATTTATAAGCATCCCAATGACCTGAAATGATGACAAGTCGCTTCCTGATTGATTGAAATTGTGCCAAGTGACAGTTGTACCAAACTATTTTTCTGACATGATGATGTGGCAAAATGCCAACTCAGCTCAATCCATGTGGCAGGGGAATTGACTCGGACGCGCCAATTTCCATGAAATGCCCTATCAATGATCCAAACCCCTGAGCCACGCCACCCATGGAATTTATGCAAATGGGTCGCACTAACTAGGGCCACACCAACCTTTCTACATGTATTTTTACTTACGATTTTCTTCTCAGGAAAAAACTTAATTTTTCTTCTTTCTTTTTTGGGTTCAGCATTGATATTCTTCAATTTCAGAAACGTTGACTGCATGGTCATGAATTGGTAACAATCACCTGCCAAATGCTTCAGAAACAGACGAGAAATCAACGAAGACAAATTCATACCGGAGTGGCAGATGAATGTTAGTCTTCACAATCGGCAAAGAGCTCACTTAGCTGTTCATCTGTCCAATCTGGAAGTGATGCTCCTAACATCGGCTTTTTCACTACACTCCCGCCGGTTTCATGGTTAGGCTCCTCAACCACAGCATCCTTGCCACTGCTGCAGCCAAAGCATCTTTCATTCACCTTCACTTCAACATCACTGGCTTCTCTTCCTACTTCCACATTACCAATCCCATCAGCTCTCTCTGTGACTATGTGCACTGCAGCCATCCCTGACCCAGTCTCCACGGATTCCTCTGTAGATTCAAATGGTCACATAAACACATGAATTCTTCTGATAATGTATGTGTTTCGTATGGATGACAATGAACTAAAAAACTTTAAAAAAATAAAAATAAAAAACAAACAAACTACAGCTGCTGTACCAGGTCCACATCTGACCGTAAACATAGGGAAGCGTTGTTTAGGAGGTCCACTGTCTTTACTGAAAATCTGTTGATGAAAATAAATCAGATTATTTTCCTAAGCAAAAGTGGAGCATTAACATGACAAGACTCCTTTCTCAAAATAAACACTGACTGAAAATGCATTTTGATCTTTTCAAGAAATCTGCCTCATAATGTAAAACCAGTTGTCCCCAGCTGGTTAGCTGAGCTGTCAGAAATGGTATTGCGTGTGTGAGTGATCTACGGTTCGAACATTGGTCTTATAGCTTGTAAAACCTTTCACTAGTACCAAGGAAACCTCAAAGAAAGAGCCGCATGCGGAACTGTTCAGACAGAAGTCTGGCCTGTTAAAGAATGAGGAGCATTGTTGTCATGTGTGATCACATGTGATCCAATGGTCAGAAATCTAACCATTGAGAACTTTCTTTTTTTTCGCAAAATCCGGACTTTTTGCCTATAAAAAGGGCTTCAAGTCCCCTCTATATGCAAGTTTCATTCACTCAAACTCTCCTATAATCTCATACTTTCAAATATCTCATTCTCTCTTACATTCTCCATATTTCAACTCTCAAGTTCCAAGTCTCCAAGGCCCAAGCTCCAACTTCTTTCAAGTTTCAATCAAGAATCAAGATTCAAGATAGAAGAAGCTAGAATATGACAGTGAATTCCAAGTCTCACATTACATTGTTCTACATTCTCTCATTTCATTTATTTCATTTTCTACATTCTCTTACTAATTACTTTTAGTTATTAGTACAATTTAGTAATTTACATTCTCTCATTTCATTTCATTTTCTATTTTTAAGTTTCTAGATACATTCTCTCATTTCATTTTCTAGTTCTACTTGTACATCTATCTCATTCATATCACTTTCTACATTCTCTTGTTTCATTTTCTAGTTTTGAGTTTCTAGAACTAGATACATTCTCTCATTTCATTTTATAGTTCTACATCTATCTCATATTCTCATTCATTTCATTTCCTAGTTCTACATTTATATTCTCATTTCCACAATCTATAATCTATATTCATTCATTTTCATTTCTTCAATCTACAAAGCTACATTCATTCAATCTCATTCTCTACAATCTATACATTCATTAAATCATTTCTATTGAAATTTGAATCTCTCTCTCTACATTTAAATCAAGAGACAAGAGTCAAGCAAAACATTTTTTATTTTACATTTTACATGTTACAAGTCAATATTCAAATTTAAAGAATCAAGCAACAGTTCAAAGAAGGCAATAATCTACATTCTACTACAAGTCTACAAATACAAGACTCAAGACAAGATTGATTGATTGAAGAAATTTAGATTCAAACTTTTTTTTGTAATTGTAATTGTGTAAATCTCTCTCTCTCTCTCTCTCTCTCTCTCTCTCTCTCTCTCTCTCTCTCTCTCTCTCATCTCTTTAGTCTTTAGTCTTTACTTTAGTTTAGTCTTTTAGTTTTTAGTTTACAAATTACAACTTTTATTACAAGAAGACTCAAATACCATGTATTCTTCCTAATCTTCATCTTTGAAATCCAGGTCAAATGACCTGGGTTGAAAGTATGGGCATTATCATAGTGCTACAGGTAAGACTCACATAATATATGAGTTATGTGGATATGTGGGTTCTGGTGGCATTACGTAGCACAAGAAACACCTTGCACATTTAACGAGGTCAAATGCAAAAAATATGCAACAAAATTACTCCAAAAATCCAAAGGAAGATCATATAATATATGGATAAACAATCGAGAAAGAGATGCAACAGTGTCTTGTGTCAAGAAGAATATATGCAACAAAATGCGTACGAGGATATAAACGTAGTTAATATAGAAGAAGCACTACCCCCACCCCCACCCCCAGGTTGGCAAGCTGGTTTAGACCACCACCTGCCTCGAAAAGAGCTCGTGGGCATAGGCCCGTGGATAGATGGTGTAGACCACACCCCGAGGATGTGGTTGACCAAAAGGGTAAGGGGCAAAGGGCATGCTCAAAAAACTTTTAAAAAATCAGTAAAAAAATTTAAAAAAAAAAAAAAACCACTATTCAATATTTTGCTAAGTGGTTTTACCAAACCGGCATTACTTCTAACTTAATTAAATAAATAAGATTTAAAGTTATAGTTGAGGCAATAAGTCAATTTAGACATTGGCTTAAACCTCCATATAATAAAATGAGAGAGACATGTCTCGAAGACGAGGTTGATTACACACAATCCTTCGTAATCAAATATAATGATTCAAAAAAAAAATATGGTTGTTCACTCATGGCCAACAGATTGACCAATAGATCCGATCATTCTCTCATAAACTTTATGATGAATTGTCCAGTTTAGACAATGTTCTTAAAATCCGTGGATGCATTGGCCCATTCTCATACTGCAAATTACTTATTTCATTTACTAAGTGTAGTTGAGAAAGTAGGGGAGGAATATGTTGTCGAGGTAATTACAAACAACGCAACCTCATATGTAATTGTCGTTCATCGTCCTATGAAGATGAGACATCATTTATTTTGGACCCCTTGCGTAGCCCATTGTGTAGATCTTATGTTAGAAGATATAGGTAAGTTATTTTTAGATGTAATTGTAAGGGCAAAACAAATCACGATCTTTATACAACCACATCCTTCTTCTCGGTCGAATGAGAAAACACATTGGGGGTAACTTGCTACGTCCAGCAGTAACCCGTTTCGCTACAGCCTTACTTAACACTAGAAAGATTAAATGTATATAAAAATAACAAATAAAAAAAAATCGAAACTGAGAAGCTTTATAGTGTCGGTCAATTTTACAAATGGGCCTTGGTTAAAGAAAGTAGAAAAGTTGAAGGAAAACAGAATTAAAAACAATAATCCTTCCGCAAAAATTTTGGACGCAAGTGATAAAGGTGTTAAAAGCATCTGATCCCTTACTGTGTTGTAATTGGTGGACGGGGGTAAGAAAAGCTAGCAATGGATTACATATATGATATGATGAAGAGGGCGAGAAATAAGAACATGGACCACTTTAACTATAAAGAGCTTAATTACAATCCCATATAGATATTATAGATAAAAGATGGGGCAATCAATCATCTCCATTTTATTCGGCTGCCTACATCATTAACCCAGCCTATTTATTAACCTCCCCCGATCCAACAAAAGCATTAACTGTACATATGGTTGGTTTTATTTACGTGTTAGAAACAATGATTCCAGATAAAGAAGAACAAAACAAGATCTCAGCTTTGCTGGACTTATATACAGAGAGTAAGATCGTGTTCTCAAGGGAGACTGTTGCCAAGCATCAGACAATGAAATTGCCCAATAAGCATTATGAATTTCTCAACTTTCTTACGAATAGTTTTTTATTATCTAATATACAAAGTCTAATATACTTAAATTGTTTTCTCAGCTGATTGGTGAGTTGCTTATGGAGTGGACCTAAATAGGAAGGATTCAGCTCTAAAAAAAATGATCTTAAGGATTCTTAAACTCACGTGCTCTGCTAACGGTTGCAAGCGCAACTGGAGCACGTTCAAGAAAAAAAGAAAAATATTAATATGTTATAGTTTGGGATAATTGTAACTTATAAGTGTAATTGTGTAAGTTAATGCTTAATGCACTTTCTTTCATGCAAATTCACACCAAGAAAAGGAATCGCCTTGAACAAAAGAAACTCAATGACTTCGTCTTCTTCCAATACAATCAAAAATTGTGAGAACGACTCCAAGCTAGAAAAGAAAAGCCTTGTTTCTTTGACCCTATCCACTTAAATGAGCTGGATATAGATAATGAGTGGCTCATAGAGATGGATGAGCCGGTCTTTACTGGTGAGGACTTGATATGGGCCTAAGTTGAAGATGCCACATATGGATCAACACTTGGAGAAGGTACTGCTCAAAGGCGAAGAAGAAGGGGGGGGCAAGTAGTAACAGTCAACCCGTGAAAGAAATTAAGGAGATAGAAGAAAATAATGATCAAGCTAAAGTTCCACCGTTAGATGTTAATAAAGTATTAGTACATACAGATGATGAAGAACCAGAAGAAGAAGAAGTATATGTGGAAGACAGATAACTCCGATGATGACGATGGTGGTAATCAAATGTCACAAAGGAAAATAGATCAATGTATATAGCATTTAGTATTATTTTGTTAGTGATTTAGTGTATGACTTGGAATTTATAAATTATGTTTCCATATTCTAAAATCAATAGTAAAAAAAATAGCTTCTTCATTTTGTTGTTAATATTAGTTACTTGTTATTTCTTAGTTCTTATTAAGTTTTAATTATTAACTGTATTGTTGAATATTGATGACTTGATGTCTTAATTCATTACTTAATTGATTTTATTTCACACGAATGTATTTTAAATATATAAAATTAGTTATCTATTAACTTAGGAAATTTCCCCCTACTTGTTTTTTTACATTTTTTTTCTTATTTTTTCGATTTTTTATTTTTTTGAAAAAACAAATTTTAATATGTGGCCACATGCGATTGTTATGCGATTCGACAACATTAAAGAGAAGAGATCCCAAAGGGACAAACAACTCCCTACAAGAGGTACATTCCCTTACTTATATGAACATAGACAGTGGGCCTTAATCAAAAGCCAAAAGCTTCGGCAAACAGGTAGGTGTATAGAGGAAAAAGTGGCAATAAGAGGGCAAGAGATGCTAGAAATGCAAGGAGCTTTCATTAACATGAAGTGAAAGTTGTATTGAAATTCTGTAATCAGTAATCTGGTTCAGAACATTCTAAAAGCACTTGGCCTGTTCTAGGGAGGGGGTGTCAAGGTAATTATGTAAGCTCTCATGGTTGAGCTCAAGCAGCATGCTAGCACCGGTGGTATGGAATTGTACATTAAAAAAAAAAAAAAACATTTGTCATGGTCCCAATGGAAATGAGAGTACTGGTGAGTCATCTAAAATAGAACTACATCATTACTAACACTGGCAAACACCAGCTATTTGAACTTTTTTGAACGATTGAGGGTTTTCTCTTCAGTTTTCCTTTTAAAAGTGGAATCTTTAACACTTAAAAAGTGATGTCTAACTACTCTAAAAGTCCTTGCAAAGGAGCATTTTTGGGAGACATCAAAATTAAAATGTAGATGCAGTTTCCATCCTCCGCTTAAAGGTACAGTTCTCAACCAATTCACATGGTGTATTGAGGATTATATGACCTTGTTTTGTATTTCACCAAAAGAATGCTTATAAGATGAATATAGGAACTGAATGCAGTAATCAGACTCTTGTTCCTGCCAAGAAACCTGTTTAGTAACTAAATAGTAACTATGATACAAGGGTTACACTCACTTGCATGCATACACTTGGACAGATTTTCTTTTCATTTTATTTTTTTTCTGGCGGGATGTCGGGGCCACTGCCTCTCTAAACACCATAATAAAGGAACTCAATCCCTAGCCAAACCTAAGAGTGTGGGTACTCAGCAACTTGGCTTCTAATAGTCTCAGAATAATTCAAAAAGGTTAAATGAACATTCAATAAAATGGAAGTATTTTAACACCACTACATGTAATGCAATTCTAGTCCATGAACATGATTAGGTTAAAAGGGGCTTGAAAAGAAGATGAGAGGAACACCTAAGAGGACCCGAAGTAGGTGGTGTGATGCAAGACATGGAAATTAAACATGATATGCAAGATTTCAGACTTTAGATCATACTAATTGAGAAATATTCACAAAACTTCCACATACCACATAAAGTCAAGCATTCAACAAGAGGAATCTACAAGGGTCCAAGCCTACACATGTTAGGGCTAGATCAATTAAAATTATAGACCAAACAATGATCAAAGGAAAGTAAATTCATCCACACATGCAAAGGATTACTTTCCCAATCCAAGGGATTCACACGTTTCAATTTGGGAAACCCTAGGGTTGCAAAAGTATAATAGAACTTGGGTATTTAGGATGATCTAAGGTTAGTGTTATGGAAATAAGGTGAGAGAGGAGTGAATGAGAAGAGGGAAAGAACCTGTAACCAATCCGCACGCGCGGGCAACAAGCGGACCTGACGGACGTGCGTGGAGTGTGGCCAGCACGTGTGTAGGGCCCACAAACCCAAAAAGGGCCAGCAAGGGGTTGGTCGGCCAGGGATGGGCCACCCACACCAATTTTCAGATCGAACGGATGACTGGTTTGAGCACGGTGCTCCGCTGAAGTTTCAGCCCTCTAGCAAAATTTGATTCTGGAAATCTGCTGTAAAGAAGGATTGGCTGCAAAATAACGATGGATTTGAAGGTTGGATGATTGTACGAGAATATGAATATGGTATAGAGAATGCTAGTGTATAACGTAGTGGCCCTTTTTGCTGCAAGTGCATTTGCACACTTTCCTCTTCTCCTGCAGTGTACTACATACTCTATTATAATAAAATATTGTGTGTTGGGCAAGATAGCCTAAGACAACATCTTTCCCAAACTCTCCTCCTCTCTCAATTTCTCCTATTTTCTTCACATTATAATCATCAAATCATTCTCTACTGGTATTAGAGCATAGATCTAGGCGTTCCGCATCCAACAAATTGAGAAGCAACACATCACCTTGCTGACGTCAGCAGTCGTACGGACACATGGACTCCGTTTGAGCTAAAAGTTTAGGGGTTTGATAGATCTTGATTTTAGAAGATTTGTCATGATTTTTTCAGAATTTTTTAAAACTTCATTCATGGTATTTTGGGTGAAATAGAGAAATTCGAAAATCGGGCCCTTTTTCCGTTTTTCTTCGAACTACCTCAAATCGGTAAACTTTTCTTTGGTTTCTTTGCCCAAGCTGGACCGAAATCTTCCTCCCAAGCTACCCATGGAGGAGTTTTTACCTAAGAACCATGTTTGAGAGGGTTTTAACCTCAAATAGATGTGCGGCTGGGCCATTTTTCACTCGGTTGGGCCGTTTTTTACTGTGTTTCATGTTATTTTGGATTATTGTTATTTGTTGGAGGTTTATATCTTATTATCTTGAAGGATTGAGTGAGATAGAGTTGTTTAAATCAATTCATCTTGGCATAGGTTTATCTCTCTTGAACTCTCCTATGGCTAACAAAGGGGCCCTCATCTCTTGGCAGAGGATCTCTTAAATCCAACCCCTTGCAAATTACCTCCACTAAGTTGAATGGTGACAACTATCTTCAATGGGCACAATCTGTAAAAGTGTTCTTAGGAGCCCGTGAGAAGTTGTATATTTTAGATGATCCCCCAAGCTCTACAGATGTTACCTACAAGTCTTGGACAAAGGAGAATTATCAAGTTATTGCATGGTTGTTAAATAGTATGGATTCCTCGATTAGCCACTCAGTGATGTTTTTATCGTCGGCTAAAGACATTTGGGATACGCTTCATGATATGTTCTCGAAATCTCCGATTTTTTCATGTGTATTCCAGCTTATTCAAGAAATTGATCGGTTCCAGCAAAACTCAAGATTATTAAAAGATTACTATTCGATACTTCGGGGTATGTAGGATGAGTTGGATATATATCAACCTCTTCCTTTCAAATGTAAAGAGGATCATGAACATGCTCATAAGCAGCGGGATGATACTCGTATCATGCAGTTCCTAGCTGGGTTGAATTTCGATTATCTTCATGTTAAAGATCAAGTTGTTATGCAGGATCCTTTTCCCCCATTGACGACAGTCTATGCCATGTGTCAATGTGCTATTATCTCTACTATTCATTCTCATTCATACATCTTGCTGGTGATCAGTTCTCTCTTAGCCTTCGGGTACCATCCTTGAGTTCAGGGCACATTTCTGTTTTTGATGATCGTGGTAAAGGCCGCAAGGGAGATCGCAGTCGTGGCGGTCGTAGTCTTCGTGGTCGTGGTGGACGTGGACGAGGACGTGATCGTTCCCGCATTTGTTCACATTACGGTGGAACTAATCACACTGTTGATTACTGCTGATAGATACATGGTCGTCCTACGTATGTTGCTGCTTCTGTTGCATCCACAATTGCTCCTGAAATAGTCTTTCACCCCGACAGTTGAGCAGTCTAATTCAGGGGAGTCTCTTGTCATTTCTCGGGCTGCATATGATACCCTTATACGGCTTCACATTTATGATATTCCTGAACTATCTCATGCAGCTTCGGCCCAGTCAGGTACTGCTCTTCTTGCGTCATCCTCTCCTACCTCCTAGATCATAGACTCTAGAGCTTCCTCCCATATGACCAGTAAGTCTCAATTCTTTTCCTCTTATTCTCCTTCTCCCCACACTCAGTATGTCACAGTCGCAGATGGAACCCAAACTCCCATATCTGGGATTGGTTCCATCCCTCTTTCTTCTTCCCTGTCTCTGTCCTCAATCTTACATATGTCTCGTTTTCCATTAAACTTACTATCTATTCGCTCTCTTACTAAATCATTAAATTATTTTATTACCTTCTTCCCTTCTTATTGTTTGTTTCAGGACCTACAGACGAAGAGAGTGATTGGTGAGGGCATGAGCAAGGAGGCGTTTATCTTCCCGATGATACACCCATTGCCGCTTCTAGTACCCTTTCTCTAGATCGAGAGTCCATGACTCGGTGACACTGCCGCTTAGGCTACCCATTAATAGCTAGATTGCGAATTTTGTTTTCCTCATCTGTTACTAAACCATTATGCTGTGATATTTGTTAATTGTCTAAACATCATCGTGCTACATTTCCTCCTAGCTCTTCTGGGAGGAAATCTCAACCTTTTGTTTTAATTCATTTGGATGTACAAAGACCAACTCCAGTTACCTCCACTTTTGCATTTAGATATTTTATTACATTTATTGATGATTATGCACGCATGACTTAGATTTGTCTTTTAAAATCTTAAAGTGAAATATTTGATGCGTTTAAAGTATTTTATCATGAAGTGTGCACTCAATTTCAATGTTTCATCAAAACCCTCCATTATAATAATGGAGAGAATACATGTCTACTGTCTTTCTGTCCTTCTTGCAGGAACATGATATTTTGTCTAGGACGTCGTGTGCTCGCACGCTTCAACAAAATGGTATTGCAGAATGAAAGAATCGTCATCTTCTTGAAGTTACTCGCACCCTTCTGCTTGGTATCCACCTACCCAAACATTTTTGAGGCGATGCTCTTCTAATTGCTACTTTTCTTATTAATCGTATACCCTCACATATTTTGTCTTACAAATCTTCATTTACTATATTGTCATCTCATGATAATCCATTTCCTTTACCAACCAAAAGTTTTTTGTTACACATGCTTTGTTCGAATTTTGGATGGAAATAATGATAAACTTAGCCCCAGAGCAACTAAATTGCCTTTCTAGGGTATACTCGGAGTCAAAAAGTGTATAAATACTTTGACCCATTGACTCACAAGAAATATGTCTCTGCCATGTAACCTTCTTTGAGGATATTTCTTTTTTCTCAACTCCAGGCCAATCTCTCTGTGATCCTCTTGCAAGTCAAGGAGAGTATAACTCTTATCCTCTTCCTCTTTCCGCTAGTGATTATGGGAAAACTCATCTCCCCTCCGCTCAGCATCTTGTTGGTGATTTGGGTGAGCTTATGCCTCTGCCGGTATATCATCGTCAAAATAAATCTTCACATGCTCAGTCATCCACTCTTTCACTCACTTTGGATGTTGGCTCAGGTGACTCTTCTACCTCAAGTTTAGATCTCCTCATTGCCTTACGTAAAGGGTCACAATCTTATACTCAACACCCCATTAGTAATTTTGTTTCATATGATCATTTTTCACCGTCTTTTCAGTCGTTTGCAGCTTCCTTTCATCACAGACTATTCCTTAGTCTCTCTCACATGCTCTTCAAAGTCCTGACTGGATGAAGGCGATGATAGAAGAAATGTCTGCTCTTGAGAAAAATCATACTTGGGACCTTTTGCCACTTCCTTTAGGGCATAAAGCTGTTGGATGTAGATGGGTTTATACGATCAAGTTTCTTCCGAATGGCTCCATTGATCGCTATAAAGCTCGTCTTGTTGCTAAGGGTTACACACAGACTCACGGTGAGGATTATTTCGAGACATTCTCTCCGTTGGCTAAGCTTAATTCGATTCATGTTGTGATCCCCTTGACCGTTAATTTATCATGACCCTTGTTTCAACTTTGATGTTAAGAATGCATTTCTCCATAGGGACCTTGCAGAGGAAGTTTACATGCATTAACCTCCTGACTTTATTGCTTCTCACAACCCTACGCTTCTATGTTGGTTGAAAAAGGCTCTTTATAGACTCAAACAATCCCCACGAGCATGGTTCGAAAAATTTAGTCAGGATCTCTTGGAGTTCATCTTTGTTCGTAGTTATGCCGATCATTCTCTCTTTATATGTCGTCGATCAATAGGCATCATGGTTCTCATTGTCTATGTGGATGATATTATTCTGTCTGGTAGTGATTCGGTTGGAATGAGAGAGGTCAAAGAATTTTTGAAGACTAAGTTTGAGATCAAGGACCTTGGTCCTCTTCGCTACTTCCTCGGAATTGAAGTTGGCCGCTCATCATTCAGATTGGTCTTGTTACAACGAAAATATGCGCTCGATCTTCTCATGGAGACCAGCATATTAGGGTGCAAGCCTGCTACCACTCCCATGGATACTTCACAGAAGCTTTGATGCAGGACATGAAATTCAAATATGATGTGTAAGATTTCAGGCTTAAGATCATGTTAGTTCAGAAACAATTACACAAATTTCATATCCCGCATAAAAGTCCAAACATTCAATTAAAGAGGAAGCTGCACGAGTCTAGGCCTACACAGGCTAGGACTGGATTAATAAAATTATGTACCAAACGATAATCAAAGGAAAATAGCAATCAACCACACATGCATAAGAATCAATACTTAATCCAAGGGATTCACATGTTTCAATTCTGGAAAACATAGGGTTAAAAAAGGGGGCATAGAAATTAGGATTTAGGACAGTCTAGGGTTAGGGTTAGGGTTTGGGAAATCAAGTGAGAGAGGAGTGAAGGAGATGAGAGAGAGTACCTGTGATCGACCCGCATGAGTGGACAACAAATTGGCTTGATGCACGTGCGTGGATGGTGGCCCGCACGTGTGTGGGGCCCACGAATCTGGGATTGGCCAACTAGGTTCTGGTCGGCTAGGGATGGGCCACCTTCCCTCCAAATTTCAAGTCAAACGGATGATTGGTTTGAACACGGTGCTCCGCCAAAGTTCCAGCCCTCTTACAGGGCCAGATTCTGGAAATCTGTTGTAGGGAGAAGAATTGCTGCAATAAATGACTGACTCGAAGTGTATATGGTGGGGTGAGATGAGAAGAAGAGATGGTAGAAGAGTAATAGAGATGGCGATGGATGGGGGCGAATCGGGATAGATGTAGCTTCACACCATTATAGTTAACCATTCGATGAAAGGAGGGCTTCGCACCCAATTAGGCTTCACAACTCAAAGAGTAGAAAAATGCAAAATTTTTATTAATCTTCAATGAATGAAAAAAAGCTACAAAGGGTGCCACTATTTATAAAAAAACCCTATACCCCAAAACTTGTGCAATGTGCACAACCTATTATTTGGCGATGAAGTAAACCAAAATAAAAACTAATCAAAGTAATCTAAAGCGTTCATGATGTTATAAATAACATTAATAAGCAAAACCTAAAATATAAAATTAATCTGACTAGTGGACCACGATCATAAGATCCCATGATAGGCTTTTCTTGAATATAGGGTCCAGTATCTTGAACCAAAACTTCATCTTCTAACTAGAAGGCCCACCCTGGATGTCGTCAACGATCTAAATTGACGGTGGGGCCCTCATTCTCTCACGTACGTGCGTAGGGGGGCAGCGTGTGTGCGTGCGTGTGTGATGTCCCCATCAAGCTTTTGACCAGATGATGGTGCTCTCCTTACTGATCCACAGATGTATCGACGACTTGTGAGCCGACTTATTTACCTGACTATTACTCACCCAGATCTCTCATTTGCGGTGAGCGTTGTTAGCCAATTCATACAAGCTCCCCATACTTCTCATCTCACGGTTGTCTACCGCATACTTCGGTATATAAAATCAGTCCCGAGTCTTGGCCTTCGCTTTCAGTTGCTTGGTCATCTTCATCTTTCTAGCTATTCCAATGCTGATTGTGCTAGTACTTATGATTGTCGCTCTATATCTGGCTTCCATACCTTCCTAGGTAGCAATCTTATAACATGGAAGAGCAAAAAGCAACCAGTTGTTGCTCGATCTTCGGCTGAAGCAGAATATCATGCCATGGCTCATGCAACAAGTGAACTCATGTGGCTTCGCAACCTTCTTGAAGAATTTGGCTTTCCTCATTCGGATCCTGTTCCTCTTCATTGTGACAACCAAGCGGCCATCCATATTGCTCGTAACCCAGTTTTCCACGAGCGAACCAAGCATATTGAGGTCGACTGTCACTTTGTTCGGGAGAAAGTAACTTATAAGGAAATCGTCACTCCTTTTGTTCGATCTAAGAATCAACTTGCTGATGTTCTTACAAAATCCTTGAGTCGAGATACTCTTCATCATGTTCGTGACAAGTTGGGCATGATCAACATCTATGCTCCAACTTGAGAGGGAGTATAGAGAATGTTAGTATATAGCATAGTGGCCCTTTTTGGTGTGAGTGCATTTGCACACTTTCCTCTTCTCCTACGGTGTACTATATGCTCTATTATAATAAAATATTATGTTAGGGCAAGATAGCCTAACACAATATCTTTCCCAAACTCTCCTCCTCTCTCAATTTCTCCTCTTTTCTTCACATTATAATCATCAAACCATTCTCTACTTATGAATGGTAGGAGGTGAGGGCGAATCGGGATGGGTGTGGCTTCGCACCACGGTAGTTAGTCTTTCGAAGAATGGAGGATTTTGCACCCAATTAGGCTCCCACAACTCAGAGATTTAGAGAAATAAAAAATGCAGAAATTTTATTTCAATCTTCAATGAAAAAATCCTACAAGGGGTTGCCTATTTATAAGAAAAACCTATACCCCAAAAACCACGCCATGTGTACACCCTATTTTACTTGGAGACGAAGTAATAAAAAATAACAACTAATCAAAGTAATCTAAACCATCCATGATATTCCTAATAACAATAATAAGCAAAACCAAAGTACTAGATTATTTAGAGTAGTGGGCCACGATCATGAGATCCAATGGTAGTATCCCCATGACGATCGGGTCCACTCAAAGGAACCAGGACTGTCTTCTAACTAGGAGGCCCTCCCGAGACGTCGTCATCGATCCAGATCGATGGTGGGGCCCTCCTCCTTGCATACGTGTGTAGGAGGGGCGTGCATGTACGCAAGATGTCCCCATCATGGTGAGAATGGATATAAAAGCTTTATTTACCTACTGAGGATAGGCCATAGAGAGGAATGATTACTGAAGTAGGAGTCAAAAAGCTAACTCAAATAGCAAGACAAGGCTAAAAGAATTAGGGGTGGGAATGGCCAGGTTTGGTTAACCCCAAGCCCAACATGTTTACGAAATACGCCCAAACCCCAAGCCCAAGCACAGGCCAGGCCAGTTGTGAAAAATGCATTGGTGAAGTTTGAACCCAAAACATGTGCAAGGTTCCACACATTTCTACCGCTAAAGCAACCAAGTAGTTGTTAAGCATTACTTATATTTATTCATATATAAATAATACATTTGTGCATCTTGCCAGGACAAGGACAACCATAAGCTCAACACTTGATTAAATAGGACACATTGTCTGACTGGAACCCAGCTCAAAACCTGATAAATTCAAACCCAAGGCCATCTTTTAAACATTGCCTCAGGTTGGTCAACAGGAATGGAACACATGCATCAAAGATTTTAATGGTGTTACCCGCCTTGTGACCAACCCACTCAAAGCTAGGTTTGGCCTGTGACATGATAAGCATACCTCAATTCTAAGCCCGATGGCTACTTGGCGTGCCCTGGCCTAAGCTGACCATGGCCCAAATAAAATTTATATACAATATTATGAGCAGACAGCTGTGGCCCATCAGTGGTAGGACCCCTAGAGGGGGTTTGGATCTCTTATGTGTACGACACAATACAAGGGTTAATTGTTTTTAAGCAGTCATGAGAATCCCTATTTCAGATCTTGTGATTAGCAGAATAGGATCATAAAGCCAACCCAAAATTTAAGGACAAGAGGATGATAGTTTCAAGATTCTTCTCCAAAGGTACTCCTTCATTGGGTCGTGAACTGAGTTTTTTAAACAAGTTTATGCAGCATTCTCACGCACAGCCAAAGTGAGCAAGGTAAGCCTAGGGATTCCTCTTGTGTCTGGGAACTTTCTCTTCCATCAGCTTCCATGACCGCACCCACCCAATCCCCCCAGGCTTTTGTCCTTGCACTGTGTTCATATAAACCAAAGCTCATTTCTATTCTTTTCAATCTACCAGTTGCAAAGGACCACTATGTGGCCCATCACTAGAAGAAAGTTAACATGGGGCAGTGCCTGCGTACCCTGTTCACAATATACTCCAACTGAAACTTCTTTTGATATCCTTAGGTCTTCCCTTTCAATGGGTTAGAAGGCTGGAGACTGGGGAGGGACCTTCTTCAAAGCATCACTGGCATTATAGAAGCCACAGCTCACCAGGAGGCAAGGTCCTGAACACCTCTTCTTGGTGGCTCAGTCAGATATGAAGGAAAGTCTCTGGAAAAGTGCAAATTACAGCCACAAGTGTTCAATTTAGGCGAAGAAACTGAAATTTCCAGCCAATTGCTATTGAACACAAATAAAAATCTGAAATTTTATTTCTTGACCAATAGCCAGAAGGATTTATGAGTAGAAATCATATTAAAGTAGAATGTGAAGGATAGAGCAGTAAACATACAATTCACAGATCGGTTCAGGCACCACTCTGAAAAGCAATTTTTGCTGGGTGGAGCCCCACCAACATGTTGAAGAATCTGAATCACTCTTCAACAATCTCATCGCAGAATAATACAGGATGGAGAAAAATTGATTGCATGATTCTTAACTTCACATGTTCCAACACACACAAGATGCAGAATGACTTTCTAAAACAGGAAACTGATTACTGAAGCAATGAGCAACTAGTCAACTTCTAGTTGGCACTATGACTATATTGACTAATTAAAAAATTTTTAAGAAGAATCCAACCACATCAACCTGACCATCTGTGGGTCTACATTTATTTTTCTTTTAAAAAGCAGCAAGAAATTTTATTGAAACAGAAGCATGAAAGAGAAATTAAAACAAATGACCGGACAACCACCTCCAAAATCCAAATACCAACAGATCTATAAATCTCTCACCACACAAGATTAAACAAAACCAAAAGATGAGGCTAGATCCCAATGAGAAACATGATTATTGACCCCCTCACCCCCCACCCAAATCCCCCCCCCCCAAAAAAAAAAAAAAAAAACCATTGACCTCACCAGCTAATGAAACTTGGACAACACCTCATGACTCCACTCCAAAAACATTTTAAGAACAAACAACCATTACATTTAAGGGAAAGGAAGGGCTAATTGACTACGTAGGCTTTAATTTTATCTAGTAATGTTGCCAACAAGATCTGCTCATCCTCGAAAATATAATTGTTTCTTTCTTTCCAAATCTCCCAACAAATGGCTGAAGCAATCAACACATGACCTTTCCTCTTTCCATAAAGGATCATTGCTCCCAATCATTGAACACCTCATGGAGCCTCTACTTCAGTATCCACACTAGGCCAAAGAGGGAGAAATGACTCCACAATGCAGATCCCAGTAGACAATGAGGGAAGAGATGATGGGCAAACTATTCCTCAGCATTGCACATAATACATCTATTGGGCATTGAGAGGCCTCTATTCTTAAGATTATCAACCAATAGAATCTTATATTTGACAGCTGACCAAACAAATGGAACCACTCATTGGGGAGCCTTTGATAGCCAAACTGAAACCGAAAAGAAGATTCCGTCTCTATAATCTTTTGGGGAAAAAAATGGACTACTAAGAATGTTCTTGATGCATTTTGCTTTGATCTTCTAGATTTATACTAATTAGGCACGAAAACTACTGAACTGTTATATCCCAAAAGCAGCTGACAGCCTTCAATTTCTTCGTCTTTTAGGTTTCTTCTCAAAGAAATGTTCCAAACCAACATCATCATCATCATCATCATCATCATCTATGTTATCCCTACTAATTGGGGTTGGCTGCATGAATCCTTTTCCACCATTCCACTCTATCAAGGGCCATAACTTCGATTAGACCATAGGTCATTAAGTCTTTTCTACCTACCTCCATCCATGTCCTTTTGAGACTTCCCCTTGCCCTTTTAGAGCCTTCAACTTGTACCAAGTCACTCCTAACCGGTACAGTTCTTAGTCTCCATTGCACATGACCAAACCATCTAAGTCTACTTTCCCTCATCTTATCACCTATTGGTGCTACTCCTAAATTCCCTCAAGTATATTCATTTCTAATTCTATCCTTGTCTTGCCACTCATCCATATCAACATCCTCATTTCAGCTACATTCATTTATAAACATATTATTCCTTTACTGCCCAAAATTTTGTCCCATTAAGCATGGTTAGTCTTTATAACCATCCTATAAAATTCCCCTTTCAGTTTAAGTGGTATACAATGATCATATAAAACTCCAGAGGAACATCTCCATTTCTTCCACCCCACTTGAATTCTATGGGCAACGTCCTTCTCAACTTCTTCACGGTCATGGATTACCGACCCAAGTTATTGGAATTGGTCATTTTGGTAAACTTCTTATTCAACAATCTTAGCTAATTCCTTGTTCCCACTCCTATTGTTACTAAAATTGCACTCCATATATTGTTTTAGTCCAACTAATTTTAAATCCTTTAGATTCTAAAGCACCCCTCAATAAATCTAGCTTTGTGTTATGCCCTTCCTTATCTTGTCAATCAAAACAATGCCATCTGCAAACAATCTACATACACCGTAGGATCTCTTCTTGCAAATGCCTCATTAACTCATTAATATAACCAATATGGGCTCAATGCCAGCCCTTGTGAGCCTACCGTCAATGTTTTCAATATTGAAGATATTCGCTAATATATCCTATGATATATCTTGTATCCCACCTGTGTGATACGAAACACACAAGTAATGCTAATATATCCCATTTGTTCAATCTGGTTAGTTTTTTTTTTTTTTTTACATTTTTTATCCCTTTTTTTTTCTTTGTTGTTAATCATGTTAAGTCAATGTCAAATGATTACAAATCCATGATTCTTCATGTTTTACATGAAAAATCATGGATTTGGAGCTTCGAATTTGAGATTTGGGGGAGATGGGCCGAGCTATGAAAATTTGAGAAAAATCGTAATTTCTCAATTTCTCGCAAATTGGTTGCAATCTTTGTGTCCAAATATAAAATCAAACATGTATATAACCTGATCTAGCAACTCTTAATAATTTGGGGATTTTTCAAAAGAAAATATTATTTTTAATTAAAAATGTTTTAAAAATTCCACTTCGATTAGCGGTCGATTAGCCCCCATTTCAAAGTATTCAAGAGTGTTTGATGAAATCATCATAACATACACTCTAATTTTTTGATTTGGGGGAAGATAGGTCAATTTGCTGAAAATTAGGGAAATTTCAAAATTTTCTCAAATCAAAGAGGATGAGTTAGAGAGTATATTCACTGGTATCATTCTACTATGACCTAGGCATAGTATTGTCAGTTTGTGGAGCAACAGTACTATGCCCAACCCTGCCGAGATGGAGGTGATGATTTTGAGCCATCGCACAACTCTATGTGGGTCTAGGCCATAGCCACATACATTATTCACAAGTATATTTCTAGTTTCCCACTTCTTCTTTTGCTTTTGAATGTATTGCTTGTGTGTCTATACATGTCTTCTTACATTTATAAATTATATGAAGACTTTGAAGATACTAGCATCAATTCAATTAGATGGCACATAGATTAAGACTCCATACAAAGGAAACCTACTATCTGCACTTTTTATGATATTTTTATTTTTAAGTGTATATTGATGTCTTTTAACAATCCCTGAAGTGTCATTAAACTTTTTGACCAATTTCCCAATGTCTCCCCATGTCTCCTAACAACAGTGATACATCACGCGATACAACCGATACATCCCATGCGATAATCGATATGTATCCGTATCCCAAGGGTTCGACACATTGCGCGATAACAATATGGAAAACATTGCCTACAGTAATTGGGAACTCGCTTGTCTCTCCACTAGTGATCCTCACATTCATTGCTACTTCCTCATAAATATCCTTAATCATGTCAATATATCCTCTTGAAACTATTTTCTTCCCAACACTCCAAAACTCTCTAGAGACCCTATCATAAACTTTCTAAGTCAATAAATGCCATCTGGAGATCCTTCCTTCTCTCCCTATATCCCTATCAATTGTCTAAGTAGGAAGATAACTTTAGTGGTAAACCTTCCTGGCATGAAACCAAACTGATTTATTAGACATTCTTCCCATGCCTCTTAGTCTTTTGCTCAATCACAGATTCCAGAAGTTCCATAGTATGGCTCATTAGTTTAATTCCATTATAGTGCAACTCTATGTCTCCTTTATTCTCGTGAATATGTACAACGGTATTTTTCCTCCATTCCTCTGACACTTTCTTCAATCTTACAATATTGTGAACAACTTTACCAACCAAAAATTCCAATGTCTCCCATACACTTCCAAACCTCTATTAATATACCATCTGGTCCAAGGGTCTTTTCCTATTTTCATCTTTATCAAAGCTTCTTTCACTTCAGATATCCTAATGCTACAAAAGTATATATTGCTTCTGCATCATTTGAATTTATGATTCCTTCTATCCCTATGCTTTCAAAGTGATTATCATTTAACAAGTTTTAAAAATATCTTCTCCACCATTCATTGATCTCATTGTCCACGACTAGTACCCTCTAGTCATCGCTCTTAATGCATCTCACATGATCAAGTCCCCTACTCTCTCTCTCTCTCTCTCTCTCTCTCTCTCTCTCTCTCTCTCTCTCTCTCATTTTTGCAATTTGAAGACATCTTTCTTACCTTCTCTTGTAACAAATCTATTGTAAAGTAATGCGGGAGCATTTTCACACCGAGCTCAAGTAGGGTGGCCTGTGGGATGCAGGGGCACACTCAGGGTGGGTGGCCTGCATAACCCATAGATTTGGGGCCTGTGTGAGGCGGGTGGCTCGTATAGGGAGGAACCCATGGGCTCATGAAAAGGGTTCGGCCGAGAACCTAACCCACGGACTTATGGCCTGAGCTATGAGATAAAGGGATTAATTCGCCATGCTCTAACAGTTCGAGCTTTTAGAGCAAGTGGTTAATTGTCCTGCATCATAAAGTCATCATAAGCCTTAAGTTTAGCATCACTTACCCTTTTTAGCAATCTTTTTGGCTTTTTTCTATATTGTTCAAGATTTTCATTGTTTCTAGTCCCTTATTAAGCTTTGAAACATGAACGTTTCTCTTTAATAGCTTTTTGTCCATGTCATTCCACCACCAAGTTTCCTTACATTATAGTTATTTTCATCTAAATAATCCTAAAACATCCATTACCACTTTCCTAATACATTCAGCCATCTCATTCCACATAACGTTTACTTCTTCCTTGACATTCCACTTTCCTTCTTCCATCAAAAATCCATGGCAAGATTCTATGGGATTGTGCCATGTGTCTATTATGCACCTATTCCCTTGAAAGTTCTCAAAACTAACAAAATACCTCTCTCAACTAAATAAATAAGATTCAATGCTTTCAAGCAAAGGGCCTTTGGAGTTTGGACTCTAAACCTCTCTGCTTTGTCCCCCTCTATGCCCTTGTTTCTAGGAAAAGGCGGAGAAAACCTTCATTCCCCTAGACCTTATACCTTATGAGGAAAAATAAGAGCAGCAGCTAAGCTTAAAGAAATGATAATCAAACTGTTAAAGGATAAGACTTCTCCAATCTTCTTTAGGGTGATCAGCAAGGAGTCGCCCGTCGGCCTCTCGGGTCTTGAGATCTAGCTCCCAAATCATTGCTAGTGGAAGATTCAAAAGTTCCTCTTTACTACAAGAATCTCAAAAAGCCAAGGCCCTCTAGATAGGGTTTTCATTCCTTGCTAGATTTTCGTCTTCTCTATGCCCATTGCTAACATTTTTTTTTCTTTAGGGATATTTGTATATCCTTACTCGCTTATCTGACATTTGCATATTCTTCCTTGTTTTTATGATATTGATAATTGCATGTCTTCCCTACTATTCACTCACATTTGCAAATTCCTCCTTACCATTAGTCACGTTTTACGGCTATTACATTCAAAATGGATTCCATTCTTTTTTTAGAATGAAATGATGGAAATGCCCTCACTAGAGGGGAAATGACATAAATACCCCCATTTCTAGCTAAGCATAATAAAGAAGAGTCCAACCAGTTGGATGACAAGTTATGTTCCACCCACCAAATAACTTCCAACCTCTTTAAGTGAAAGCAACATCCAACCCTTCCAAAAAGTAAGCCCCACCATGAGGCTCGCCTAGTATACAAAATTCGTCCCATATGCTCATCAAGTGGCCACACCATAGACAACAATGTCTAGCCACTAATAAATAGCAAGATATTAGTTTGGTCCACTCAATGAGTGGATGTGACTGACTTTTGCATAATGTAATCCTCGTGGTGGGCCAACTAGTTGGACAGGTTGGATGCCGCATGCACATGGAAGCTGGAGACTAGAATGAGGATGGTTTTTAGTGCATGCCACCATGATTTAAAAGGCCCATCTCAAAGTTTGTGTATTTGGACTACGACATCTAGTAGCGTGTCCTCATATTTAAATTGCCATCAACCTAGGTTGTCCATCAAGTGATTCCCACCTTGTTTGCCTTTTACAAAGAATCACCTTAATACGAAGATTCAAACATTTCAATCAATGGCAAACAAAATGAACCACCTAAGCATATGAGGATGAACACGCTCTTTGATTGATTCAAATCATCAATAATTTGAGCTTCACCATGATATAACAAAGAATATTTATTCATTCTTAAAGGATAGGAAAATTTTCCAACGGTGCTATTGTTTGTAATAAAACCACAAAACAAAGAACAATAAAAGAAATGAGAAGGCTTGTCTAATCAAGGGACAACTAATATAAGAGTATTAATGAGGTTTACAGTAAGAATTTGAAGAGGCATCAGGTGTGACCTTTCAATCTCTTCTTCCTCTTCCTCTCCTAGCCAAACTCGGTTCCTTAAGAGAGACGGCACCTTGGTTGCAACAGCAAAACATGGCAACAAGGTGTGGGGATGGAATCGGGTTGGATGGGTATTTTTAAGGCGGGAGCGAGAGAGAAAGAGAGACTAGTTGCAATGAAGAGGGCATATCTATCATTTCCCTTAGGGCATTTTGTCATTTCATTCTTAGAAAGGGACAACATGGTGTGTCATAACGGCCATTACAGGGCCATAATGGCCGTTACACAAAGGTAACGGTGGCAACCATTACAAGTTATGGAGTCGGCCGTTATGGGAAAAAATGACCTGTAACAGCCCCCATGTAAAGGACGTAATAGCTTCGTAAAAATCCATTATAATTTATAGGGCTGATATAGGTTTTCTGGTTCAATAAAATGAGAGAGAGAGAGAGAGAGAGAGAGAGAGAGAGAGAGAGAGAGACCATAACAACCGTTACAGGCTTACAGAACATATCGTAAAGGGAACAGTGGTGGCCATTGTGCCCACCATTACCATTACGAAATACCTTGGACAACATCCATTTTGAATTTAACAGCCATTAGAAATGACTAATGGCAAGGGGGAATCTATAAATGTTAATGAACGGTAAGGAAGGCAAATGCAATTGTCACAAAAGCAAGGGGCAATATGCAAATATTAGAAAGGTGAGGGGAATATGCAAATATCCCTTTTCTTTTCTTTTTCTTTTTTCTCCCTATCATAGAAATACTAAATCTCACTACAAACAGATCACATGTACACAATCAAAGAAGGTGCCTAACACCTTACTTTTTAACGGAGGCCGTTACTCGGAATCTTTGGAAAACGAGACCAAGTGCAGTAATCTGATTAAAATTTAATCTTAATCCTTTAGGTTATTTGGCTCCACAAACACCTTACTTCCGCTGAGATTTTGTGCCAATGGCAACTATTATTTTTTTTTGAATTTCAACAATGGAATTTGCCAGTTTGTTGTTCCACGGACATCAAAACACTTATTTTATTTTATTTTATTTATTTTTTTAAAGGCAACAAATTGAAAATGCATTAAACTAGAAAGAAAAGGGATACAAAGAGAAGGAAAAACAGGGAAAGGCACAACAAGGAAAAGAAAGGAGCAAATCTACTGAGATAGCAGAAAGCCCCTAACAGCCTAAAAAACTAAGATCAAAATTATTCAAATCCTTAACATTAGTAGCCCATTCAATCACCATCTTCTTAGCCCTAGAACCCACAACCTTAGCGGTAGAAGAGTTATCGTTGAAACATCTTTCATTTCTTTCTTCCCAAACGACCCACCAAATAGCAAGAATGGCCATGTGCCAGATGATAGATTTGATTTTCCCAAGATTGAGACCATTTCAAGAAAAGAGCAAATTGGCGGCCGATTCAGGAGTGCACCAATTAACCGAGAATCTCTGACAAAACTCTTCCCAAACAAGAGACATGAAAGAACAATGGACCAGCAAATGATTCACGAATTATGCCTCGCGCATACAACACAGACATATATTAACAATCTGCATGCCTCTCTTAGCGAGGTTGTCAATAGTGAGGATTCTATTGCGACCAGCAAGCTGCCCGAAACAAATGAACTTAGGAGGGGCAAGGTACTTCCAAATGAACGAAGAAACGTCCTGCGAAAAGTGCGGCATAGGATAGATGTAGGCATAAAGAGACTTGACAGAAAAAGATTTGGATTTCTCTAACTGCCAAACAAGGCTGTCGGGCTAGCTGTTGTGCAGCATAGTCTTAAAAATGCAATCCTGAAGAGCCGTGAACTCCCTCACTTCGCTATCATTGAGATTTCTAAAACATCTGATGTCCCAGACAATTTGAGCTGACGTGAGAGAGCAACATCTGCTGATGAGGATATCTTTATCGGAAGCAAGCCGGTAGATTTGAGGAAATTGAAATTTAAGAGGTTCTTTCCCAACCAATAAGTCTTCCAAGAGCAGAATAGAAGAACCATTGCCCAAAACATAGTTGTTGTTCTTGATCACTGGACTTTTAGCTTTAAGAATTCCTTTCCAGATATGGGAAGCCTTATAGAACGAAGAGCCTTTAGGCCACCAACCACCATGGGAGTAGTCATACTTGCCTTTGACAATTGAGGCCCACAAAGCATCCTTTTCAGAGCCAAGTCTCCAAGACCATTTCCCTAGCAGCACCAAACTCATGACTTTCAGATTCTTAACATTTACACCACCTTCCCTAAACAATTTACAAACTTCGGTCCACTCAAGCAAGTGAATTTTCCTCTGATTTTCCTTACCAAACCACAGGAAATCTCTTCTAATTTTATCAATAGACTTTAAAACCAGGCCTGGACATCTGAACAACGACATGAAGTAGAGGGGAAGGTTAGAAAGGGCTACTTTGATCAGCGTCAGGAGACCACCCATAGATAAATAGTGGCATTTCCAAGTGGCTAGGTACTTTTGGAATTTGCTGGTGACCCTATCCCACATAGATTTCAACAGGAATCCCACTAAGAGGGGGAGACCAACAAAGGAAGATGGAAACGTATCTACGTGGCATCCGAGCATGGCTACAAACAACTGGAGAGTCTGAGAAGGAACATTAATTCCAGGCATCTTCGATTTACTCATATTGATCCTGAGACCAGATACTGCTTCAAAACAGCGCAGGGCAATGAGGAGGTTCTCGATGCATTCTGTCGAGGCGTTAGAGAAGATAAGGGTGTCGTCAGCGAACTGGATGTGAGTGAGGGGGTCATACCACCATCTTCAGGCACAATTGGTAGACATTTTTTCAAGCGTTACCTAGCCGCCCCTTCTTCTTCTTCTTCTTCTTCTTGGTTCTCGATGCATTCTGTCGAGGCGTTAGAGAAGATAAGGGTGTCGTCAGCGAACTGGATGTGAGTGAGGGGGTCATACCACCATCTTCAGGCACAATTGGTAGACATTTTTTCAAGCGTTACCCTCCTCCTCCTCCTCCTCCTCCTTCTCCTTCTCCTCCTCCTCCTCCTCCTCCTCCTCCTCCTCCTTCTCCTTCTCCTCCTTCTCCTTCTCCTTCTCCTTCTCCTTCTCCTCCTCCTCCTCCTCCTCCTCCTCCTCCTTCTCCTTCTTCTTCTTCTTCTTCCTCCTCCTCATCACATTAGTGTGCATCAATCCCATCTACTCTGCCCTATCCAAATCTTCATCCCACATTCTCCATCAACGTTCCTAGCTGATCATAAAAACTGCATGCCAGTTTGCATCCTTTGTACATAGTTGTTTTTTAGGGCTTTTTTTGTGAAGATTAAAAAAAAAAAAATTTAATAAAAAAATGAAAAATAAAAAGAAAAAGAAACCACTATTCAAGTGAAGATTCACCATCAATCAACCAATCAGTGACTTCCACAAAGGTTTCCTTTTGGTTGATCAACAAATCAATTCTTCAACTTGGGTTAATGAACAACAAATGCCCCTAGATCAGATCTTGTTGTGGACAGACGAATCATGTCCGAACAAACAAGTGGTTTGGACAACGTGCAGGAAATAGAAATTCTACATAGATACACGAAGCATAAATACACTTTATAGTCTTTGCTCAATGCCACTAGTACAATCCCAATGGACATTCCACCCAAAATATCATAGGCAGACTTCACAAAGTATTTACTCTTATTTTGGTTGGAAAATCAGGACCCATAGACAAAACTGCTCTAATATCAAATGGTGCAAGAAGTTCCATTGAATGAACATGATCAACCACAACCAAAGTACTTAAAAGTGCAAAATTTGGCAATTTCGACGATAAATAATTTTAGATTCACATGTACAAAAGGCATTTTCTAAATGTGCCACTACCCCTAAAAAAGGCATTTTTCACTATGGAAGGAAAATGAGTTTTTCAAGAGTTAAACCTAAATGTGCCACCACCCATCTTCAATCACCTCACATGTGCCACATGTATGATTGGCCATCTTCAATATCCACCCCCCCCCCCCCCCTCCCGAAAAAAAAAAAAAAAAAAACATGTGCCACTGTACGCCACATGTCTGTGTCCCATATTGTTTGTGCCACATATGCCACCATCCATCTTTTCTTCCACCGCACATGTAAAGCATCTTATTGTGTTAATGCACCACGCAAGCTACCATCCATCTTCTCTTACACCTAGCATGTGCGAAGCATCCAACATGTGCTAATGTGCCGCATGCACCACCATCCATCTACTCTTGCACCCCACATGTGCAAAGCATCCCAATGCTAATGTGCCATGTATACCACCATCTTCTTTTCCTATGCTCCACATTTGCAAAGCAACCCACATGTGCCTTCATCCACTTCGATCGCTCCATATATGCCATATTTGTCAATGTGCCAATGTGCACAAATGCTACCCTCTAGCTTCAACTGCCCTACATTTGTCAAATCTACCAATGCATCTCTTGTGCCGCATGTGCCACCATACAACTTTGAGCACCTAACATGTGCCACAATTTAGTTTAAAGCACCCCCACATATGTTGTGTATGCCATATCTGACACATGACAATAACTATTAAGAATTTTTTTTACAATATTTGTTTTTTGTTTTGCCAAACAACAAGCTTCATGATTGCTTGCCAGAAGTTTTATGACTGAGTAGCCACCTGAAACAAATCCTTCCTTTCTACCCAGGCTAGGTATTGGCTAGCACATAACTTTTGAGGTGGAATTTCCAATCATCATTTTTTTAAAAAAATTTTGTAGAGGAGGAACAACACAGGCACACACAACAGCAAAAAGAACACGCACCTTGACCACATTGTTTAAAGTAATATTGAGATAGTGGGCCGAATGAGTAGGAGAGAATGCAACAACCTGAAAGTCAGTGATGATTGATCAGTGACAAGATTTCAATGCAACGTAACTATCGCTATGCAAGCTGTCACCTAGTTTCAAAAAGATAAGGCTCTTCAACAGTTCACTGTTCATGAGAAGCAAATGATATTTGAACAGTGTTGGAAGGGGTGGGCGGTCACAATCACATTAGATAGGATGGCTATATCCATTTCATTTTGAGCACGAGACAAAAGGAGTTCAGAATAGCACCATTTTAATTCATTCTTTGCTCTCACCAGGGACCTCTTGATAAAATTAGGAAAAATCAAAAAATGTAGGGAATAAAGTTCAAACCCCACATAAACACGCCCTCAATGTAGAATAAAGTAAGGTCATGATGGGAAGAAAAAGAGGTAAAACCTGCTGGAGAATGATAACAGAGCCGATTGATATGTCACTTGCAAATTTGCTCTCTGCAAGGACTTTGTGGTGAATGCTGCCATCCATCGTACCCGTAGGATCCTGAAATTAAAATGTTATATATTTTAATTGCGCATGTGTGTTTGAATCCCAATTCAAAATATATATCATGTAAGCATGATACCTTCAGAGTCACAATCAGATCACCACGCCCATTGGGTGTGCAGGATTTGATAATTCCCACAACCTAATCATCAATCCAATGTAAACATTACTTGTGCAGTTAAGTGAAAAGAAAAAAAAAAAAAAAAGCATGAACCTGAGAGAAAGATCAAAGATAAGGAAAAACAACCGCAGAATATGAGCTTTCGATCAGATATCAGTTTGAGCGAAAATGATATCTGGTTTGGCCAAACCAAGGTTACCTTGATCATGGATCACTCCAGAACATCATACAGGAACCAGCACAGGTACAGTACTTCCTCCAATGCATGGTATGCTATGGGTAGGATCATGTGGCCCACTCCAATACACACACTAAGTCTATGCAATGTAGTTTCATGTAATCAGCGCATTGATTTTGATTGTAATCAACCTATGGGCTAGTAGTCTATTAGAAAGCAATTGATTGTAAGCAAACTATTAATAGTCTATTATATTGCGTTGCGCCTGTCAGAGTTTTGTGCTCTCATTGCCAGTCCCAATCCCAGATGAAGGAGGAGGTTCGCATCAGGTTGGCAGCCGGACTTCCACCATGAATCTGAATGGATGGAGGTAGTAAGAAAAGATGACCTATGCTCTAACTGAAGATCTAGCCCTTGATAGAGTAGAATGGTGGGACAAAATTCGTGTAGCCAACCCCAATTAATTGGGATAAGGCTTAGAAGATGATGATGATGATTGCAAATGACCCATAATCCATAAAGTGAAATGCGGAATGGAAAAAAAAAATAATATATATATATATATATATATATATATATATATATATATATATATATATAGGGTGGTTTGCCGATTTGTATAACATTGGGGCAACCATGGATATTCTCATTCGGGCCATCATTACATACAGGTTAGGCAAATCTTTAACTGATCCAGATAGTTCATCTAGTTGGGCCCACGGTGTTCGGGTGATTGACAAAGATATCCTCAATCGCACAACCCCAGCCTTCATAATAGAGGGTGATATCCCATTCCATTTTTTATTCTTTTTACTTTTAACCATCTATTTGCAGGTATAATATTGGATGGCAAGGATCTTCTGATGCAAGGGTTCTTCGGAGAACCACCCATTGAAATTGTAGGACACACCAGATGAATGGTCTCAATCAATGAAAGGTGAGCCAACTAGTACGATATGCTGGCCCAAGAATGGGGCCAACAATAGTATATTCCAAGGTTGAAAAATACCTGTGGGACCCTGTCCATGCTTTTACTCGTCTTGATCGAGTGTGGCAAAGGCGACTTTGAATCCAATCCTGAAAAGACTCGCAGATGTTTTTTTTTTCAGATCGGTGGCTAGAGAAGAGATGAAAATTCCATCCATGTACCGTACAATGCTCGACCAGAGAATATTTACATTGAACTTGGGTTGTAGTTTGTACAAGTGGATCCCATGGTGCAGTGGACAATCCTAACCTTGCAGTTTTTAGACAATTAATAAAAGATAAAGAAGAGAAATGCAGCAACTGCACTGAAAAAAAAAAACAGAGGGGGAAGCAGTGAATCTTGGGTGAGCCCAACAAGACGAATGAATTGTCTCGATCGGAATGAGTGAACTACGGCCCCACTTGTCCAAAGCTGAAAACCCCAAGTATCGTGTAATTCCCTCACATTAGATACCTATGAAATCCAAGGCGCAAAGCCAGGGATTCCGCTTGAAATCTCCATCTTCTTCTTCGTAGTCAGGCATGGGGCAGCAATTTTCGATGCCAATGATCCGTCGGCGCATGGCTGCTTGAATGGAACCTGCGGGCCCGGGAATAAGATGGTAAGCACGGTCGACGTCAGGGGACGGACGTTGTTCGGTGGTGGTAGGATTATCTGGTTGAGTTTGGCAAGGGTTGTGAGGGGATTTGAAGCAGGGTTGGAGACAAGAGAGGGAAATGCTCGAGCTTGAGACGCTTCTTTTGGGTTGTTGATCTTGACGATGGTCGTTTGGTGTGCCGCGTTTGCAAGCAACGAGGGTGGAGGAATGACGTTGGAGGGAGGGGAGATCTGAATCATCGACATCA
Source organism: Magnolia kwangsiensis (assembly GCA_037074715.1). NCBI lineage: Eukaryota > Viridiplantae > Streptophyta > Magnoliopsida > Magnoliales > Magnoliaceae > Magnolia > Magnolia kwangsiensis. Next base: position 77,279,617 of record CM073577.1, on the reverse strand, counting down.
AGGGCTTCCCACGTCTCCATCTTTTCTTTGACGTGCGGCGCTCAGCTAGGTAGAACTCAAGCGGGAAGATCGGGGGATTGGCGGATTGTTAATTCCCCGCGCGTGTATGTGACCGGAACATCTTGGCATGGCCGTCGTCGCACCATAGCATGCTCGCGCATCCTCGTAGCTGCTCATCTCGCTCAAAATCAAGCAACTCAACTCATTGGGTGGTCCACCATGTGCGACACAAATGGCTAATTAGAACAAACCATAAACAACCCCAAACCTGGCATCTAGCATTTTGTATCTTTGCTGTTGAAATGTCCTGCACTTCAAGAAAAATGAGCCTAGTCTAGAATATACAAGGAAGCCTAGTATAGAATATCACTACAAGTTCCGTAGCTCAAGAATTTTTACGGAAACAATATCGATATTGTCGAAAATGTCGCTGATAATAGGAAATGCAAGAAAACATTAGGAAAATGGAGGAATTTTCAGTGAAACTTTGGGAGATGTTAAAATGGACATTACTTAGAATTTACATAGTTAAAAATATTGGTGATATTAATATCACCATATTTAGAAATAAATAATTTACAAAAAGATTGCACACGTAACAATTTTCCATTTTATTAGGCCTTAAAAGCACGTGTTATTATAAGAAATTAGTCCAACCATCTCATCTGACCTATTTAACCATCCAAACATCCATCGATATTGCAAAATATCAACAACACATGATATTTCACTAAGAAATCATCAACAATTAAAAATGAAATGAAAGATTGTGTTCTCAATATCTCGCATGTTGCGATATTGATAATATCGAGATATTATCAATGACAATTTGAACACTACATACAACCATGAGCTCAGAGAAAAAAATTGAAATAAAAGTTTACTATTGAAATATCATCGGTACACTTATGATACAAGCATTACTTAGAATTTACTTAGTTGAAAATATTGGTGATATTAATGCATTGGCAGTACAAGCAACACCTATAATTTACATAGTTGAAAAAATTAGCAATTACATCAGCGATATTGATACGTTGGCCATACATAGCAATACATTGTTAATATCTGAAATTTCTGATATTACAAGCATTATCAATATCACTACTAGTGCTATTGGTATCACTGAGATGGAGATAAAGATACTATCGAAGATATTTTGATAATATCGGAGATAATTCGAACACTGCATATATGTGACCAGCACATCTTCGCCCGCCATCGTCCCACCATACATTCGTTAGTGTACCACCTTTTTGTCAATCTTACATAGTCAGTTAAGCACTTAACAATTGAAGATCGAAAATACAAGACTACATGAGCATTATGGAGTAAAAAAATTAAAAAATGAGTGGCGGCCGCAATTCTTTTGAAAGAATCTTCTGAATCTTTGTGCCAGCAAAGCCACTTCCTCATCTTCATCTTCTTTTTTACTCTCACTGTCCTCATGCTTTGTTTTCTTAGAAGTTTTTAGAACAGTGTTTTTGAATTTTTGGGACTGAGTGAAGTGTAGTTCAAAGGTTTGTAGCGAACCTACGAGTTCTTCTACTTTCGTTTCATTAATATTTCTACACTCCTCAATTATTGTTACTTTGGGATTAAACCGTTCCGGTAGGGATCTTAAGATTTTCCTACATATTTTAGGTACCGGAACTTTTTCTCCCAATCCACCCATGGAGTTACAAATAATGTTCAATTTGGTGAAGAACTCCATAAATGTCTCATGCTCTTCCATTCTGAGATTTTCAAATTGTGAAGTCAGAAGTTGTAGTTTAGACCTCTTCACAGTGCTTGTGCCTTCATGGGTTGTTTTCAGTAGATCTCATGCTTTCTTAGATGTCTCACACATACTTATCTGATTGAATATATCCTGAGACACAGCACAGTAGATGGTGTTCATTGTTTTTGCTTCAGCAGTTCGCTATTCTTTGTCAAATACCGTCCACTTTTCTTTGGATTTGGGCTCAGTGATGGTAGTTTCATCTTTAAGTACGATTTGTTTAGATGGTACCACATATCCCTTCTCAACTACATCCCAAACATCATGATCCAGAGATCTCAGGAAGTAATGCATTCTAGCCTTCCAGTATGCATAATTTGAACCATCAAATACTGGAGATCTAGTGACTGATGAGCCCTCTCCTATGGCCATATTTCTCAACTTCAGTCAAGATCACTCTCTAGGCGGTGAAGCCCTTAAAGAGAGACCCGCTCTGATACCAATTGAAATAGCGGTGAAGACCACTTGAGTTGAAGTAGGAATATGCTAACATGTCCTAGAGGGGGTGAATAGGACTTTTTAAAGTTTTATGATGTATTTAAAAATCCTATTGCACTAATCCTATCAGATATATAATTATCAGGATTACTCAAATGTAACTTTACTGGCTTACAAGCCTTGTAGAGGATCCAATCACAAACTGTTTGAAAGATAAACAAGTTGCATACAAGATAGTGATGGATAAGACTGTGTGTGTATATGAGGTGTGATCTTAAACAATCAAATATAAAAACATGCAAGGAATATCACACAATGAGAGACGATAACAGACTCAAACATAGTCATTTTTATAGTGGTTCGACTACTTGTCTACTCCACTCCTGACTGTCGCACTCAACCCTCGAGTGTACCGGATTTCACTAAGGAGGTTTCCTAGGATTCACCTCAAACCTAAGGTTTTAAATTAGGTTCACCTTCAACCTTTACACGAAGGTTTCTACTCAGTTCACCTCTAACCTTGGAGTTTTGCTAGTGCACTCCTAACCAGATGTTTATGCCCACACAGAACAAGGGTCCACACAACGCACCTGGATATTTATGCTCTCCACAAAGCAAGGGTTCACACAACGCACCCATAACGTACACTCCCGCCGGAGGCCTCCTATGAGGACTTTAAAGGGTGAGCAACACTTAAGACCCAATCCTAGAAAGGAATGATCACAAGTGTCCTCTAGACTCTAGGTACTTACAGATAAGTTGATGAGTCTCATTTAGCATAGTAATGAAGATCTCCTTCTTGTTGTTGAAGACTCTTCATCCCTTGATCCGCAACACAAAAGATATACCAGTACTTAGCTTTGGGTTGGGTCAAGGTTAGTATAGAAATCCACTCTCTTAGAATCTATAAGGAAGATAGAGTGATTTCCGTCATTTATTCATTCAAGGCATCCCAGCTTAATGATATGCTATTAAAATAGTAGGTAAAGAATCCTTGAATGCAGAAGTTCATTTCCCAATCCACTCTATTGAATGTCAATGAATGAGAGTGGATTGGAAGATGAACTCTCGTGAGAAAAAGGGCTTTGGGTATATGATCTAGAGGTAAAACACACAAAAGCACTCTCTTCTTTCTCTACCAAAAATATAGATAAGTCTCTCTTTATATAGGGAAAAGGTTCCAACGGATATAAAACGGTCATATTTATGATAGAGTTCGATATCATCGAGAAGGGTCGATATTATCGAACGTATACTCTCGATGGGATCGACTGTCCACTCGATAACACAAACTCAAATGTCATATGCTGGTCAATGGGATCGATACTGGTGTCGATATTATCGGATTTCGAACTCCGATTCTATCGATACTGGGATCGATCTATCGACATTTGAAAAAGAGAGAGACTAGTCGAAATATTTCAGATTTTATAGGATATGATCGACGGTCAACTGATGTCATCAGAATTTGAATATTGATGATATTGAGACCGTGTCGATGGGATCGATAAATCGTATAGATTTACCTATAAGCATGCTGGATAATTTGTGTCCAATCTCAATCCAATCGACCAGGACTCGATAGCATCGACATAAGAATATTGATTTTCTCGAGTGGCCCCCGATCAAAGTTAAAAATATCCTGAAATATTTGCTGGAAGAAATGAATGCCCACTGTCGATATGATCGATTGACTTCTGATATGATCGATATTTGAATTCAAATTGAATCAGAACAGTCATCGATATATCAAAGCTCATAGTAGTTTTCTTTAGAAAAATAGGGGCCCCGAAAATTTACTTGTCGATATTATCGAGTCACTTCCGATGGACTCGATGTTTGAATATCAATGATATCGATAGGTGTATCGATATATCAATAAATCCGTCCAGATGACTATGCGGTTGCTGGACACTTTTAGTCCTCTTATCGATAGTATCGATTAAGTGTCGAGGACATCGACAGAGCAGGTCAATTATATCGAAAGGTGTATCGATACAATCGTCAGGGCAAACAAACTTAGAGATTTTCTGCTGTTTGAAAAAGTTCACTTACCCAAAAATCTTCATGTGTTCTAAGTTGATTTTAAGGGTTTTAATCACCTAGTGTTTTGGAACATGGGATGTGAGGCTCTGATTTACCTATGACGAGCTTTCACACATCCGGTTGAGGCAGACGCTTAAATTATTCTTCCTGTTAGGCTCTGTAGTTCGACTGACTCAACTCTCACGGTAATTGACAAACTTGGGCACTAGTAGGTGCACTTTCAAAAGACATACTCATGACTCCATTCCTGCAATTAATGATTATCTTTAAAGTGGCGAGGAATGGGCCACTAAGAATCATGAGAATTTGAGTGCTTGTGTTATTGATGGGTTGCATATCCTAGATGATAAAATCTACCAGGTAATAGAATCTATCAACCTGGACCAACACATCCTCAAATACCCCTCTAAGTACATGAATTAAGCGATCAGCAAGTTGTAATGTGGTTAAGGTGGGTTTTAATTCACCCAAACCTAACTGTTTGTAGGCCTAGTAAGGAATCAGATTTATGTTTGCTCCCAAGTCAAGAAGTGCATGCTCAATTCGGTAGTTTCCAATTACACAAGGTATAGTTGGGCTACTGGGATCTTTGTATTTCTGTAGCACATCTTGCTTTAGGATGACACTCACTTTTTCAGATAAAAATATTTTCTTTTGAATATTTTGCCATTTTTTATTGTACACATGTCTTTCAGAAATTTGGCATATGAAGGTATTTGTTTAACCGCATCCAACAAAAGAATATTGACCTTTACTTGTTTCAACACCTCTATAATATTGTAAGAGTTAGAGAGATTTTGGTGTAACCAATTGTTTGGGGAATGGGAAAATCAGCTTACCTTGAAGTTCTGGTTCCAATTCTTTTGGAGCAGTGTTAGATCTATCATCATTGTTCTCTTCCGGGTCCTTAGTCTTTTCAACCCTAACCCGAATGGTTTTGTCAATGGTCTTCCCACTTCTAAGAGTGGTGATAGATTTAGCTTGCTCCATTTGATTTGAAGAGCTTGGATCACTTATCTCATATTGCGATTTGGAATTGGGGAGAGGTTGAGCAGGAAGCATCTCCCTTTCTATAACAATAACACGTGAATCCATCTTTTGTATAAGTTTTGTAAGTTCTCGTATTGCTTGAGTAAGCTCCTGAGTTTGTGTGAAATTTTGAACCAGTTCTTCTTGAGGTTTCCCTTGATTTGAAATTTGATTGAAGAAACTTTAAGGGGTAGCAGTTTGTCCATTCTTTCAACTATATTTTGGATGATTTCTCCAACTAGGATTGTATGTATTGGAGGTAGGTCCATTGAAAGGCCTTTAGTAATTGTTCACGGCATTAGATTTCTCATTTAGCACCTCTCGAAAGGCAGGTATATTTGGACGATTTTCAATTGTGTGAACATTGTAAGCACAAATACCGCAAATAGTTTCCTTAACCTTATCCTGAAATAGCGGTGAAGACCGCTTGAGTTGAAGTAGGAATATGCTAATATGTCCTAGAGGGAGGTAAACAGGACTTTTTAAAGATTTATGAGTTATATTAAAAATCTTATCACTCTAATCCTAACAGATATGTAATTTTTAAGATTACTCAAATGTAACTCTACTTACTTCCAAGCCCAATAGAGGATCCAATCACAAAACTATTCAATTTAATAAGCATGAAGCAGTTATAGTTTATGATGGATGTAACTGTGTGTGAAGTGTGAGTAGATATGAATGTAATTAACATAATCACATAAATGTTCAAGCACAAGAATCAATCACAGACAGTCATTTTTATAGTGGTTTGACTACTTGTCTACTCCACTCCCGGCTGTCACACTCAACCCTTGAGTGTACCGGATTTCAATAAGGAGGTTTTCCATGATTCACCTCAAACCTAAGGTTTTAAATCAGGTTCACCTTCAACCTTTATAACCTACACAGAGGCTGACTGTTTATGCTCTCACGAGCAAGGGTCAACACATAGCACCCGGTTTAGGCACATTAGCTAAGGATCTTACCTTAAGACCCTAACAGAGATTTTACACAGTTCACCTCATAACCCAGAGTTTTACTAGTTCACTCATAACCAGATGTTTATGCCCACACAGAGCAAGGGTCTACACAACGCACCCAGACGTACACTCCCGCCGGAGGCCTCCTTTGAGGACTTCAAAGGGTGAGCAATACCTACGACCCAATCCTAGAAAGGAATGATCACAAGTGTCCTCTGAACTCTAAGTACTTACAATAAGTTGATGAGACCCTTTTAGCGTAGTGATGAAGATCTTGTTCTTGTTGATGAAGAGTCAACAAGAACAAGATCTTTAAATATTTAATTCTCTTCATTCCTCACTTGATTTTCTTAGATCTTTAGCATGTGAATTCTTCAATCTTAGCCTTTTAAGATTCCTCCCTCACCTTGGTGATTCTTGAGCATCAAATCCATGCTTTTATCACCCTTTTCAATCAAAGCTCTTAAATTCACCTTACAACACAAACATGAGTAAAATAGAACATTAAGCATTATCATGTTCATAAAACCAAGATATAAATGGGGGATAATATGCAATATTTGACCCTCAACAATCTCATCTCGAAAACTAAACTCGAACTCAATTTCGAAAACTCGAAAACTATAACTCAAACTTATCTTAAAAAATTGAACTTGAACTTAGCTTGAAAGCTCAAGCTCGAACTTGGCTCGAACTGGTTCGATCTACTAACCGAGCCGAGTCGAGCCGAGGCCAGCTTGACTCGGTTCGACTTGGTGTTCACCCTTATCCACCTGTAGCTCCCCCTGAGAACTATACCAAGTACTATGTCATCCAAATTCTCAAGTATATTCGCAAGCATTCATAAGATATATATATATATATATATATATATATATATATATATATCCATGATTTTCCAATTTGTTCATATTTCATATACATTCCTAAAATCATTAGAATTAAAAATCATTATTAGCATCATCATTATCACAAATGCATATATATCGTTTCCTTCTCCTCCCTTTTGTCATAACTTAATAGAGGAAGATATCATAATAAAGAAGCATTATCATATGATAGATGAATGAAATGTAAGAATATCCTCAATGCAAGTCAAAAGAAGCATAACATTATATAAAAAATAATATGCATAGTATAAAATAGTGTATCAAGTTACACCAAACCATCAGTATATAAAGTTATTACAGACCCAACAGTAAAAAAAAAAAAAATCTCACTTTAACTCAAAAGTGGATGGAGTAGGCATCATAAGATCATTAATCCTCAAACTCCTACTAAATCTATGAAAGTACTTTTTGATGTATTTTATATTTTTTTTCTAATTTTGGACTAATGATTCTTAAGATACTTGCAAAGCATCCACTTTCTCTACTAATGCTGACAACCTCTCTTGAAATTGAGAAGGGTGATAGTCTGAGTCAGTCGTATCTTTAGAAGCTTCCAATTATAAAAAATGTCATCCATATTAATGTCTTCTTCCTGAGTTTCTTCCTGATCGCGTCTTTGTTCAGGAAGGAGAATTAGTCGCATTATATTAAGATTTACATTATTGAATGGTAGTTTGGATTTTGGCGCTTCAAATGAAGGAATTTGAACACGATATTATAGCGCAAGGGAAGACATAAGGTGTCCAAATGAAATCGAGCCATGTTTGGGATGTATTTTATATTCAATAATCATATAACAAATTAAGGAAGGTAAGCAAATATGAACACTTATGGCAATATCATGAACAAATCTAAGCATAAAGGGAGTAAAGATCAGTCTTAACCCCTACCCTTGGATAGAAGTGAAGATGCGATGAAGGAGGCAGTATTTGATAAATAATTTATTAGTAAGGCATTGTAAGTGCTATGATTTCATATCCCTTTAGTTGTCAAATTTTGTGGTGCCAAAACCTATATCTATGTCTTGTATATCTTGTGTTTTATGTTTGACGACTAGTCATTACAATCAAGACATATCAAGACATCGCATTTCAAGTCAAGATCTTAAAAGAAGAAAGTTTTCAAGTCTTGATGAAGAAATCAAGAATAGAAGTTTTCAAGGTTGTATGTTCAAGGGTTGATCAAGTTCAAGCTTACTAGAAGACTTTGTGAAGTCAAGATCAAGCTTATGAAGGCCTACTACAAGTTTTGAATATTCACAAGCTTCTCTAATGGGTCATCTGAGTGTACAGACTTTCAATGTCCATCTCACTTTTAAGATTTGTTTGACCTTAGATTGACCTTAGGATGGGCTTTATTGTAGGTCATTCCGGATACATAACTCATATATCTTTATATGCTTGTTTGGAGTTTTCTAAGACCAGTCCTAGGGACTTCATGACCAGTCCTAGCTTTGCTACGAGCAGTCTTAGGTTTTTCAGGACCAGTCCTAGGTAGTTGAAGATTTTTGGATCTTTCTAGCTGTCCTACGACCAGTCCTGGACATCATATGACCAGTCTTGTGAGTTCTACAATTCATCCTTCGACCGGTCGTAGCCCTATGACTCAAACTCCAACAACCATTTTTGGGATCCTACGACCGATCGTAGGTGTCTCACGACTAGTCGTAGGTATCCACGACCGGTCATAGACCACCCTCGACCGGTCGTGGAACTGAAAATCAAATCCCGCGGAAATCTTTCAAAAATCTTTGGAGCTACGACCTGTAACATCCCGAAAATCGAGGGTCAAGTAAAAATTCCACTCCCGAGTTTCAGAACATCACTTATGCAATATAAATGTGTATGATTGAATGTTGTCTGTGTTAATATATTAAACATGAGTGAGATTAAGCCAAAACAACATATCATACTCCAGATACAGTTAAATTTACAAGCGGAAGACTGTGATAGTATGTATAACATATATAAACTGTTGTATGTCTCCAGAGTGTGAACATGTTACCAGGTTATATACGTACATGTATGCTCCAAGAGTAAACAAAAAGAATATACATGAGTGCTCAAAAAAATATAAAATGACAAGTGTCAAGGCATCTAATCAACCTCCCTATAATCCCGTCAATCAGAACACGCATAAAGGAGGGATCCTCCTCCTCATCATCAAGTCCAGCTCCGCTTCTCAAGCAGCGCCATCATCTGCAACCAGAATAGGGACAGGTGGGTGTCCAGAAACACCATCTCGTAACATGGGAGTGAGTAGCTAACTCAGTGGAATAATAGAGCAAAGATTAGTACGTTCTCAAATCAATCATGCGATAATAGTAAAGCAATAAATCAAACATTCCTAATACTGTTATTAATGCAATATGACGTGACATGATGGATGCCCTCACCGACGATCTCCCTCATACGGCACCATCTTCGTCCGCGGCATGCTTGCGTACCGCTCAGTGCTCCACATCTTCCAGGCACATGCAATGTGATGGTGACATGATTACCGAGTTATTATTAGTCTATTCATACAGCAGGATTGGAAAACTAAGGTACTTCCCTTATATCAATCCCAACACAGATCCTGTCTAGGGTCATCACTCCTAGTAATCCTATACGATGTATGTTTTGTAGGTCGCTACAAGGGCTGCCAGGGATGTTGCTTGCACTCGTTGCACCGCTCTTCCATCACCTTATCAATACAGGCCTACTTGTACTCTTGTCACTACGGAAGGGTCGTCGCCTCCCGTAAACTCAGAATACACTTGAGGTCACTACAAAGGGCTGCCAGGGCTGTTGTTCGCACTCTTGCACCGCTCCCCCATCACCTTATCAATGTAGGCCGACAGCAAGAATATAGTGTCCCATACCACCATAATCTGCTCACGAGTCATAGGTGCTCACTGGTCATTACAGGGAGATTTGTGGCCCCAGCGTAGGCCGACAGCTCGACCACGGTGTCCCATACCACCATGCCCGGCTCATGAGTCTTTGTGGATCAAGGTACCATGGTTGACAGGGTTTTCAATGGTAAGTTCAGTACCCTAGGTTCAAGCAGTTATGACACATACATGATGAACATACAATGGCCAGTCGGGTTACTTGACGGGCTCGACTAGCACGAGCGTATCTCAAGTCGAACGACATGAAGTGCATAAAACACATCGTGTGGCCTAACCACTGCCACCACCTCCAAAACACGACTCGCGTTCATCGACGCGTCGTTCGTGGCAAAGATAAGTCAACCACGAATTTACTCGGTTACCGACTGCCTGGACTAGGTACAGTCCCAAACATTTATGAATTCACATCAGCAATCATGTAAGAGTAATGGAAATGAAATACAACAATGTGAGCATGTTAACACATGTTATAACATACAACTTAAGTAAATCATCTAACACATGCATTTCATACATATAATGAAATCATGCATATAGCCAACATGTAGGAAATCATTTACATCAGCATATTATTTGAGAATTCAATCTCAAACTAATTCATAACACTATTTAATTCAATACATACTAATACAAATATTTATACGAACACTTAGACTACACACTTAAGTCTACATATAGTATGTTGACTCAAAGTGCGCATTTGGGCGAATCTCTTCGCCAAACTGATTATGCACGCATTCCTAATATCCTAATGTGACAAAAAGCCATGTCAATCATATCAGCAAAATATGGATGAAAACAGTATTTCCTACAAATGACTAAAATGCCCTAAATCTCATATTTTTCGTCTGTTTACGAAACAGGAAACGGACAGCATGTTGTACATGTCAAACGGCGTTGCCGTCGATAATCTACTATTAAACGACATTGAAAGCGTTAAAAACAGTCAATCAAAGCGTCTAAAATCCGCACCTTTCACTTTAGATGTGTGTCGTTCCGAACGGAGCGATACGCTTCGTCTACGACGATTAGACAACCTAATTCACAAGTTATATAAGCTACACCGCTAATGGAATTGACGGAATGCTAAATCAACAAATGGTTAGGGTTTTCCTTACCTAGAAATGCGTTGGAATCGCCGGGAAAGTGATTGGAGTGCGTCGCCTAAGCACGTGCAGCAGCAGCAGGTGGCAGGAAAATCTCTCCCACCTTCTCTTAAAATCTCTCACTTTCTCTCTCAATCTAGGGTTCTTAGCAAATTCGGATGGGAGAGATATGAGAGGGTTTAAAGCCCTTTTATAAGCTCAAATCTTCCCAAATTAGGTTTGGGAACAAGTACACTTAAGTTATAACCAAAACGGAGTTGTTTCGATCCAAAAGAGTATTTCTGAAGGTCCCCTGGCCGAACGCGATCGAACTTAAGTTCATGCACGTCAGATGTCGCTCACATCCCATTTTCAGACCAGTAGTGTTCGTAGATCGCACGTGGCGGTCCAGTTTCAGTTCAGCGGTCACCGCACGTAGATCAGGTCTACAAGTCTCATGGTATGAAATAGAAATTTTTCCTGATCCAAGGGTGTAATTTGACTGAATTCTGACGGTCAGAACGCTTAATACTGATGCGCCAAGTCGTGTGCCAGATTTAAATTTCAAATTCCAAATCTAACCCTATTCTCACTCTCTTTACTCCAGGCTCAATGAAATAGCCTCTGAATGTCGGTTGGACTTGATTTTCGAAATGATTGTCAAGTCCAGCTAGGCGGTTATAACGGTCTAAGATTGTAGGTATCGGACTTTCGACGTGCGGTCTAGATCCAATACAAAGTTTCAAAGAGGTCCTGAGAACAAACCGGTGTAGAGTTTGATCCGAGGTTTTAGAGTATTATAGCGTCATTGGTTCTATTCGCTTTGGATCTTGTAGAACATATTTAAAGTGATCAGGGACTATTTCCCAGCTATTCTAGCGTTGCGCTAGCTAACTTATACTTAGTTTCTAAAGGAATTAATCCTAAGTGATTTCTTTGGCTATGGAATTGGGTTCTAAGTGATTTCTCAGGTATTTTAGTTAACCCATTGCCTAAGGACGTCTAATCCCAGGTTGGCAAAAATCCGGAGTGTTACAATCTACCCCCCTTAAAACACAATTTCGTCCCCGAAATTGGCTAAGGATAGTAAGTATCTATCCAGACTTCAGTATTGACATTCTAAGGAAGGGTCAATCCTATTTAATGACCTAATTGTACGTATAACATAAATCAAATATTTCGATTCTGGGCCAGTGGGGAAGAGGCTAACCACGCTTCCGCTGCGCCACTCTGATCGAACGGTTACATTGGCTGAGCTAACTGGATTGGACTCAATACGTTCTACCCCCCTTAAAACTTGGTTCTACTTAAAGTTCAAGAATCTATGCATCGCTCCGTATATCGGAACGAGGTGTAACTTAGGGGCTATCCTTGACATGAATTGAGAAACAACCTCTCATTACAGTGATTTTTCTTTACTAATGATGCGTTCTATGGTATTGGTATCTATGGCGATAGAGATGAGCCTAATCTCTATTGTGGTTGAGTTCAGGGGCAGGTATGAGTTGGTGGCAAGATGTCTAATTCTCTACTGGCTTTAAGTCCTCGCCATTTTCCAAAGGCAATGTGATCCTGTTTGGTTATAGGTGGTTGGGCCATCACAGAAGAAAGGTTGTGTAGTAGGTCTGATCCGGGTACATTGACTTTCTGTCTAGCTAGGACAAAAGATTTATTGTATCAATTCTTAATCCGAGTCGATGCCGATCTTCTGCTTGATCAGAGCATTGGATTTATTGGTAATACTAGGATTAAGAAGTCGATTCAAACCATGAATACATCGCTTACATGCAGTTCCTTTACTCTGCGTTCCCGAATGCAATAAGCCCTTGGGGAAGGCAATTCTAAGGGGTGTGTTGGTTTATTCTAAGTTCGATCTGAGGGATTTATAAGTCTTCCCTAAGAGTGAATGGTTCTAAGTTACATAAGCTTCCTGAGAGTTACTAAAGGAGTCTATGGATGTTATGAGGATCTATCTAAGGAAGGGAGTCCCATTCCAATCAAATCTAACCTACTATTCCTTAGCATATACAGGCTTTACACTACTTAAGGTAACTAGTAGACTAGTCTGTAATCTACAGCCTAATGGAACGGCATTCCTAGTCTCATGTCGGGATTGGAAGTGGCATGCTTGGTAGGAGGGTGGGGTGGGATAAAACAAATTTTGTAGGCTTAATCCCAGGATTTACAATATGGCAGTGGAAACCATAAGATACACCCAAACTAGGGACAATACCTTACAGCGAACGAAACGGCATGCATTCCATCTAACCATATTCGGCTATATTAAGCCCAAACCACAACACAAACATTTACATATCAAGCCGAAAAATGTCATGCATTTCATTAAATTAAAATTGCCACAACATAGGAGACATATTCTTACATGTACCATGACAAAAAATGCATGGGAGCTAAGCCAGTCAGCTACTACAGCAACATAAGTAAACTACTAGCCTTAACAGGCTTACACACAAAAAGCAGGAAACAACTAACTACAACCCGCGATATCTGGATCCAGATCACTAGTCCGAGTCGGGCGATGGAGGAGGAGCACCCTTATTCTGCAAGCAACACAGGATAGCCTTCAAAGTGCGAGTCACCTTGTCGAATTTCCTCTTCATAACGGCCTTGGTATCCTCGACCTCAGCCCGAAGTTCCTGAACTTCCCTTCGCAAGGCGACCTGGCTCTCCTCAATTCGGGCAATGCGATCATCACTAGTATCCTGAGTAGAAGGAGGAGGGCTCTCATCAGTATCCTGAGCCTCCTCTTCTACCTCTTCCTGGACTTCTTCCTCTTCTTCCGCTCCAGGTTCTCCCTCACTTGAATACTCTTCGTCATCAAAATCGCCCTCACTATCCTCATCAAGCTGAGTCTCACGATACTGAGACCCGATCTTCATCTTGACCATGGTAGACTCATCAATACAGTGAATTAGAACTGGCAACTCTGGCCCAAGTCTGTAAGCAAACTCAAGCGCGATCTTGCATATAAGTCGGCCAAAAGGAAGCGACTCAGACGTTCTTCTTGATTTCACTATGAGGATAATCTGTCGCAACATGAAAGTGGCCATGTACACATTTTCTCCCTGGGCCACCTGATACAAGAAATTAACCATAAGACGCTTACATTCAATGTGATTTGTTGACCTGGGATACACGTTAAATGTGTAAAGGTAGTGCAGCAGGCACAAATCATCAGACATATGAGACGCCCTGAGGCTATTGTTAGGCTGCCATGGAACCAGACTACCACATAAGAACCTGGTACGGCGATCTCGCTCATGCCTACTCCTCAAATTCTTTGCACTGGGATGAACATCACCAAGGGCACGTTCAGAAGTCGCGCTATCAACCGAACATCGACCGTAGCCATCCGGTCTCTACCAAAGAGAATCTTGAACTACAATGGCTCCAATGTAGGATTCTGGATATGAGCGTAGAATGCACGAACGATGCTCACATTAGCACGAGAACGGGCTTCAAAGAGCGGACTCCAATGTGCAGCTTCAATGCGCTCGAATAATAGGAATTCGCCGAAGAGTCGCCCTTCCACGTCCGCCTCAAACAACACCTTACGGTCAGTATATTCACCGTGAGGCATCTCTGCTAATATCACTCACCCAATTTGAGCATGCGGATCCAAATCCCACTTTGTATGAGACTCCCGGGCTGTGCTTGGACTTGAGGCGGCGCTTGAGCTAGCGGCATCACCCCTCGGTCTTTTGGATTGCGCAGGGCGACTAGGTCCAGCCTCATCGGCTGGGTCTTTCTCTTTCCCATCAAAGAGAGGATGGTGGAGAAAGAGAAAAAACCCAAAATGGCTTCAACAATAGCCATGGAAAGTGAGGGAAATGGGGAGAAATGGCTGCCCAAACAGACAATGAAATCTAGACATTGTAGAGGGATGCTTCAAGCTCCCTAAGGCTGAATTTTCAAAAAGAAAAGAGAAGGAAGAAGGGGAATGGAGCTTCACCCGATTTCAGCTCGTTTTGGGGGTTGTAGGAGCTCCAACGGACAAGATCAGAGAGGGAGAGGATTTCTAATCACCATATAAGGATGGACAGGCATCGTTTTCAGCAATTGGTGAGATTGGAGGGGATTTGGAGTTGCGATTTGAGAGAGGGTAGCAAGAAAATCGAAAATGGAGCTTGGGAGGGGCATTTTTGTGAAGGAAGTACCCTTTCTAAGGGGTTTCAACGGATGGACCGCACATGGGAGGGATGCCCTACCCCTAAAACCACACGCGCCCAAGTTTCATTGCAAGTGGGGCCCACCCATCGGTGATGCATCTCCGGATCGGCGATGGCATCGCCGGCCGGTCATCAATCTGGCCAGTGGGACCACATGGGTTGGGTCCCCCCTGCCTCAGGGACCTCAAATATGTATGGGCCCCACCTTAGTTCATTCTATATTGGCCTAGGGAGGCCTAAACTTCCATTCAGGGCTTTTCGCGGCCAATCTGTAAACCTGAATGTATTCTCCTATCATGTAGCATATGATTTTGGGGTATAAGGAGCTAACACATCCATCTAGCCCATTAGTTGATAAAGATTGCAAACTTAGAATGACATAATGGCCAGTTTTCATAAAATTTTACTATTCACTATAAAATTTTGTCGAAGTATGATTTTATATCATTTTCATATTAGGATCAATGCCTAACATGAAAAGTCAGAGAAAGAATTGAAGATTGGAGTGGTGAGAGAAAGAATTTTGAAGAAATTAGGTGAAACGGGGTTTTTGATCCCTAACGATTGAATGTAAGGGTTGTGGTTGCCCCGCAGCCCAAAGATTCACATTTACGGGTTTAGAACTGTTCAAAGAACATCTCAACCCACCTACCTACAACCTAGGAGCTACTTAGGTCACTTCACGCGACCCTATATGCGTTACGGACTTGATTGCGCGATCGATACGAATAGACTTCGCCTGTTGGCGAATCTGCGATCCTATAAGTGTTTCTAGACCTTTCTCGCACCCACCTAAGTCAAAGGAAGCGACAGCGTACGTCGCGGGACTATAACCCAGGCCCGGTATAATCTCATTCATGCTCTGATACCATCTATAACATCCCGAAAATCGGGGGTCGAGTAAAAACTCCACTCCCGAGTTCCAAAACATCACTTATGCAACATAAATATGTATGATTGAATGTTGTCTGTATTAATGTATTAAACATGAGAGGGATTAAGCCAAAACATCATATCATACTCCAGAGACAGTTAAATTTACAAGTGGAAGACTGTGATAGTATGTATAACATATATAAACTGTTGTATGTCTCCAGAGTGTGAACATGTTACCAGGTTATATACGTACATGTATGCTCCAAAAGTAAACAAAAATAATATACATGAGTGCTCAAAAAAATATAAAATGACAAGTGTCAAGGCATCTAATCAACCTCTCTATAATCCCGTCAATCAGAACACGCATAAAGGAGGGATCCTCCTCCTCATCATCAAGTCCAGCTCCGCTTCTCAAGCAGCGCCATCATCTGCAACCAGAATAGGGACAGGTGGGTGTCCAGAAACACCATCTCGTAACATGGGAGTGAGTAGCTAACTCAGTGGAATAATAGAGCAAAGATTAGTACGTTCTCAAATCAATCATGCGATAATAGTAAAGCAATAAATCAAACATTCCTAATACTGTTATTAATGCAATATGACGTGACATGATGGATGCCCTCACCGACGATCTCCCTCATACGGCACCATCTTCGTCCGCGGCATGCTTGCGTACCGCTCAGTGCTCCACATCTTCCAGGCACATGCAATGTGATGGTGACATGATTACCGAGTTATTATTAGTCCATTCATACAGCAGGATTGGAAAACTAAGGTACTTCCCTTATATCAATCCCAACACAGATCCTGTCTAGGGTCATCACTCCTAGTAATCCTATACGATGTATATTTTGTAGGTCGCTACAAGGGCTGTCAGGGATGTTGCTTGCACTCGTTGCACTGCTCCCCCATCACCTTATCAATACAGGCCTACTTGTACTCTTGTCACTACGGAAGGGTCGTCGCCTCCCGTAAACTCAGAATACACTTGAGGTCACTACAAAGGGCTGCCAGGGCTGTTGTTCGCACTCTTGCACCGCTCCCCCATCACCTTATCAATGTAGGCCGACAGCAAGAATATAGTGTCCCATACCACCATAATCTGCTCACGAGTCATAGGTGCTCACTGGTCACTACGGGGAGATTTGTGGCCCCAGCGTAGGCCGACAGCTCGACCACGGTGTCCCATACCACCATGCCCGGCTTATGAGTCTTTGTGGATCAAGGTACCATGGTTGACAAGGTTTTCAATGGTAAGTTCAGTACCCTAGGTTCAAGCAGTTATGACACATACATGATGAACATACAATGGCCAGTCGGGTTACTTGACGGGCTCGACTAGCACGAGCGTATCTCAAGTCGAACGACATGAAGTGCATAAAACACATCGTGTGGCCTAACCACTGCCACAAACTCCAAAACACGACTCGCGTTCATCGACGCGTCGTTCGTGGCAAAGATAAGTCAACCACGAATTTACTCGGTTATCGACTGCCTGGACTAGGTACAGTCCCAAACATTTATGAATTCACATCAGCAATCATGTAAGATTAATGGAAATGAAATACAACAATGTGAGCATGTTAACACATGTTATAACATACAACTTAAGTAAATCATCTAACACATGCATTTCATACATATAATGAAATCATGCATATAGCCAACATATAGGAAATCATTTACATCAGCATATTATTTGAGAATTCAATCTCAAACTAATTCATAACACCATTTAATTCAATACATACTAATACAAATATTTATACGAACACTTAGACTACACACTTAAGTCTACATATAGTATGTCGACTCAAAGTGCGCACTTGGGCGAATCTCTTCGCCAAACTGATTATGCACGCATTCCTAATATCCTAATGTGACAAAAAGCCATGTCAATCATATCAGCAAAATATGGATGAAAACAGTATTTCCTACAAATGAATAAAATGCCCTAAATCTCATATTTTTCGTCTGTTTACGAAACAGGAAACGGACAGCATGTTGTACATGTCAAACGGCGTTGCCGTCGATAATCTACTATTAAACGACATTGAAAGCGTTGAAAATAGTCAATCAAAGCGTCTAAAATCCGCACCTTTCACTTTAGATGTGTGTCGTTCCGAACAGAGCGATACGCTTCGTCTACGGCGATCAGACAACCTAATTCACAAGTTATATAAGCTACACCGCTAATGGAATTGACGGAATGCTAAATCAACAAATGGTTAGGGTTTTCCTTACCTAGAAATGCGTTGGAATCGCCGAAAAAGTGATTGGAGTGCGTCGCCTAAGCACGTGCAGCAGCAGCAGGTGGCAGGAAAATCTCTCCCACCTTCTCTTAAAATCTCTCACTTTCTCTCTCTCCCAATCTAGGGTTCTTAGAAAATTCGGATGGGAGAGATATGAGAGGATTTAAAGCCCTTTTATAAGCTCAAATCTTTTCAAATTAGGTTTGGGAACAAGTACACTTAAGTTAACCAAAACGGAGTTATTTCGATCCAAAACAGCATTTCTGGAGGTCCCCTGGCCGAACGCGATCGAACTTAAGTTCATGCACGTCAGATGTCGCTCACATCCCATTTTCAGACCAGTAGTGTTCGTAGATCGCACGTGGCAGTCCAGTTTCAGTTCAGCGGTCACCGCACGTAGATCAGGTCTACAAGTCTCATGATATGAAATAGAAATTTTTCCTGATCCAAGGGTGTAATTTGGCTGAATTCTGACGGTCAGAATGCTTAATACTGACGCGCCAAGTCGTGTGCCAGATTTAAATTTCAAATTCCAAATCTAACCCTATTCTCACTCTCTTTACTCCAAGCTCAATGAAATAGCCTCTGAATGTCGGTTGGACTTGATTTTTGAAATGATTGTCAAGTCCAGCTAGGCGGTTATAACGGTCTAAGATTGTAGGTATCGAACTTTTGACGCGCGGTCTAGATCCAATACAAAGTTTCAAGGAGGTCCTGAGAACAAACCGGTTTAGAGTTTGATCCGAGGTTTTAGAGTATTATAGCGTCATTGGTTCTATCGCTTTGGGTCTTGTAGAACATATTTAAAGTGATCAGGGACTATTTCCCAGCTACTCTAGCGTTGCGCTAGGTAACTTATGCGTAGTTTCTAAAGGAATTAATCCTAAGTGATTTCTTTGGCTATGGAATTGGGTTTTAAGCGATTTTCCTGGTGTTTTAGTTGACCCATTGCCTAAGGATGTCTAACCCCAGGTTGACAAAAATTCGGGGTGTTACACGACCAGTCCTAGGATCCTAAGACCAGTCGTAGACAGGATTTTTTAGTTTATAAATTGAGCACGAACTTCAGAGTTTTAGGACTTCAAATCAATTCTATTCAAGCATTCTTTAGGCTATTCTCTGAGATAAGTTTGTGTTTATTTTAAGCTGCTTTGTGCTTATTTAATATTCATTTTGCTAGCTTATTCTTATTTGATTTTGATCTACATTCCAATCTTATTAGAAAAGGGGAATTTCTGTTATTCCTTCTTCTGGATTCAAAATCAAATAGATCTAGCCCGTTTGATCTAAAATCAATTAGACTTAGAACTATTCTTAAAGTGAGTATTGGACTTTGAACGTCGAATTGAACTACTTCTCCGATTGGTTCTACCGGGCTTCATCAAAAGGTGATTTAGGTATTTTACATGTTTTGTAATTTACTTTCTCTAGTTTTTGTTTGAGATTCGCCAGAAAAATCTCATTGTATTGGTTATCTGAGGAGAGCCAGAAAACTCAGATTGTGGGGTTTTTGGATTGTGTAAGCCCAAGATCAAAGACACAATTGTGAAGGTTTTAGGTGAAGCTGTGAAACCTATTTTGATAGTGCATGCTAATATCCCTTGTGTGAGGATATTAGGAGTGGAGTACCAATCTGTGTGGCTGTTGGATAACAGTTGGTGTACACACAGGCGAACCACTATATATCGTTGTGTTGTGGATGTGCTTTATTCTTTCATTCCTTTATTCATTCAGTTTTGTGATTTGTGTTTGTGGATGAATGTTGTAATCACTTCAAGTAGAGTGTGGATGAATGTTGTAATAACTTAGGATCTATTTTCCACAAGTTATTTTGATTTCATTGCTTATTATTCCTCTTTGGTTTGTGATACAAGCACGTTCTAGAAATAAGGTTGTCCTACCTTAAACCTCTGGTTTTTGGTGTAAGGTTGTCCTTAGAACAGATAAAGTATCAATCTCCTTATTCTAGGCTATTGCAATTATTTTATATTAAGCATTGTGCTTTAATTCTTTTATTATTCCGCTGTTATTAATTTTATTTGGCATTGCCCTATTCACCCTCCCTCTAGGGCATATAGCTAGGCCCTTTCAAGTGGTATCAGAGCCTAATAGCTCGTGCTTATTGTTTATTTATTAGATTTATTTCCTGAGCTAACGATCTAAGCTATATTAAGATGTCAAATTTTGATAGCCTATCAGTCACTAGGCCACCACCTTTTAATGGCACAAACTATGCCTATTGGAAAGCCAGGATGAGGATCTTCCTCAAATCCTTGGATGAAAGTGTGTGGCTGGGCACAGTAAATGAATGGAACCCTCCTATTACTGAAGTTGTTAATGACGATGGTTCAAAAACTATGAAAATAACAGCTTATTCTCTTTGGACCACACTTCAGAAAAGTGAAAGTAGTGCTAATGCAAAAGCACTAAATGCAATTACTTGTGCATGATCACCAGATGAATTCAAAAGAATCATCTCTCGTGAAAATGCAAAACAAGCATAGGATATATTAGAAATGACACACGAGGGTACTTTTATTGTTAAGAAATCTAAAGTCCAACTCCTCACAACTAAATTTGAAGAAATTCATATGGAGGAGAATGAGATGTTTATGGACTCTACACTAGATTGAATGACATAGTGAACTCTATGTGGGGTCTTGGTGATAAAATTCCCGAAAGTAAAGTGTGCGCAAAAATACTACGTTTACTTCCTGAACGGTTCAATTCTAAAGTGACCGCGATTCAGGAACTTCGTGATACGGATACCATGAGGGTTGAGGAATTAGTTGGTTCACTTCAAACCTATGAGTTATCCTTTAAGGCTCCTATAGGAAAATCAATAGCTCTCAAATCATCTAAAAATATTTCTCAAGAGAGCACTTCGGATTCAGAAAATACCGAAGATGATATGGCACTTTTAGCAAAAAGGTTTTACAAAATTTTCAAAAATAAGAAAAAGGTTGATTTTTAAAAATCAAATGATAAGAGACGATCTAAACCTAGAACTCGTAAATCCTTGAAAGATAGTCAATTTTACAACTGTCAAGAGTATGGGCACTTATCTAACAAATGTCCTAAAAAGGACAAATCGAAAAGGAAAAGCATGATGGCTACTTGGGATGAATCATCTGATTCTGAATCCTCTTCTAAATCAGAAGATTTTGAAACCGAGTCGGGCGATGGTATTAAAGCCCTTATGACTCTATCCAAGATTACCTATTCAGATCATGATGATACATCTAGTGAAGAAAATCTGAATAGTGATTGCGATAATGAAGATGATCTTCAAGATGCTTATAATGCCCTGTATAAAGAGAGTTGTAAAATTGTTGTCAAGCTTAAATTATAAAAAGAAAAATTTTCTAAGCTTAAGGAAGATTATGAGTCTCTTGTTTTAGAAAAATCTCATATTTCTGATTCTTTTGAAAAAACCAAAAATGATTTAGATTTCAAAACCTCTCAAATTGAAGATTTGAAATTCGAAAAAGAAAAACTCAAAAATGAGGTAGCTTCTCTTCTGAGTTTGAAAGACACATGGAGATATGCCCAAGGAGATCCGAAATTGGAAAAATTATTGTCCGGATCAAGAAAATGTGACGATCGATCCGGGTTGGGCTATGATAAAAATACATCTCCTAAATAATAGAATATTGCTCCTAGATTTGTTAAAGGAGAGTCTTCGACCTCAAAAGAAAAGAATACCTATCAAGGTTTTTCCAAAAATTCTACGTCTTTCCAAAAACCTAAAAGTGGCCATCTCAACTTTAATTTTCAAAACCGAAATCAATTAGCTAAAAAAATTTTTGATCTTCTCAAGGAGTTATTAAAGTCGAACTCTATAGGTCGTTCCTACGACAATAGACAGAAAAAGACCATCTATACTCCTAAACCCAAAACAGTTATGAAATGGGTTCTTAAAGTTGCCAGCTTGGTTGCCCACACTGCTTTCAAAGCAACAAGCCATTCAAAGTGGTACCTAGATAGTGGTTGCTCCAGGCATATGACAGGTGACAAAGCTTTATTCACCGATCTTAAAGATATGACTGATGGGTCAGTCACATTTGGTGATGGAAGCAATTGCAAGATTATTGGCCAAGGTACGGTTCAACTTTATAACCTTCCCTTATTTAAGAATGTCTTATATGTTGAGGGTTTAAAACACAACCTATTAAGCATTTCTCAGATATGTGATAACATCCATAGTGTAAAGTTTTCTAATCAAGGTTGTGAGATAGTTAATAAAAGGGGTTCTGTTATATTAACTGGTCGCAGAACTTCTGAAAACTGCTACATTGTTAGTGATGCTAGCTCATCTACTCAATCATGTTACATGGTCCATACCGATGAGATTGAATTATGGCATAAACGCCTTGGACATGTACACTATCGGAACTTATTTAGATTGAGTAAAAGAGAACTAATTAGAGGTCTATCCAAATTGAAAAAAGTAGACAAAATATGTGGTGAATGCCAGTTGGGCAAACAAATTAGGAGTTCTCACAAGAAAGTGAACTCTAAAACCATAACTAGACCACTCGAGCTTCCCCACATGGATCTTATTGGACCTACCAGATCGGAGAGTCGAGGTGGCAAAAAATACATTTTGGTTATCGTAGATGACTATACAAGATTCACTTGGGTATCATTCTTAAAAGACAAAACTGAAACCCTGGATGAAGTAAAAAAGGTCATCAAACGAATCCAAAATGAAAAACGTTCTCATGTTAGTAAGATCCGTAGTGATCATGGATCTGAATTCGAAAACAGTAGTTTTGAGAAATTCTGTAGCGATCAGGGAATATCACATGAATTCTTAGCGCCCAAAACACTGCAACAAAATGATATAGTTGAAAGGAAAAATAGAGTGCTTCAGGAAATGGCTAATGTTATGTTGAATAGTATGAAGCTCTCTAGAAATCTTTGGGCTGAAGCAGTTAATACCGCATGCTATATTATTAATCGGGTTTATACCAGTAAATCTAATAATAAGACTGCTTTTGAATTATGGTTTGAAAAGAAACCTACTATCAAATACTTTCGGATTTTTGGCAGCAAGTGTTATATTTTACGGGATCGTGAAAATTTGGGTAAGTTTGATACGAAGAGTGACGAAGGAATTTTTCTTGGTTATTCTTTGAACAGTCGAGCTTATAGGGTTCTAAATAAGAGAACTGGTGTGATTCAAGAGTCCATCAATGTGGTCATTGATGATCATTTGAATACACCAGCCCCATATTCAGATGATGATGAAGCTATTATTATTGATAATCTAGATATCTCATCAAGTCAAAAAGAATCTGAACCAAGGACTGTTAAAGATCATCCAACCAATCAAATTCTTGGAAATCCTCTCACTAGAGTTCATACTCGCAAACAACTTGAGAACGTATGTAATTATGTTTGTTTTACATCCCAAATAGAATCGGTCAACGTAAAAGAAGTACTTTCTGACAAAAATTGGATAGTTGCTATGCAGGATGAACTTAATCAATTTGTTCGTAATGATGTCTGATATCTTGTTCCTAAATCTAAAGATAAAAACATTATTGGAACAAAGTGGATCTTTAAAAATAAGTTTGATGAACTCGGAAATATTATACGAAATAAGGCTAGACTGGTTGTACAAGGGTGCACTTAGATTGAAGGCATCAATTACGATGAAACCTTTGCTCCAGTCGCTCGCCTTGAATCAATCAGACTTTTTATTTCCATCACATGTTTCAAAAAATTTAAAATCTTTCAGATGGATGTAAAGAATGCTTTCTTGAATGACGATCTACATGAAGAAGTGTATGTTGAACAACCTTCAGGGTTTGAAGACCCTAAGTTATCTGACCATGTATTTCATCTCAAAAAGGCTCTCTATGGTCTAAAACAAGCACCTAGGGCTTGGTATGAAAAATTGACTAAATTCTTACTTAGTCATAGCTTTCAAGTAGGTAGTGTCGATAAGACGCTTTTTGTTAAAAAGAATAACACTGATATTTTGATGGTTCAAATATATGTTGATGATATTATTTATGGATCTACTTGTTCTAACATGTCTACTGAGTTTGCAGAGTTAATGAAATCAAGGTTCGAAATGAGCATGGTTGGCGAACTTAACTATTTCCTAGGGTTGCAAGTAAAACAACAACCTGATGGAATTTTCATTTCTCAGACCAAATATGCTTCAAACTTGGTTAAAAGGTTTGGATTTGAGAATGGTAAGAACTTTGATACTCCTATGAGTACAACATTAAGACTCTCAAAAGACTCTACAGGTAAAGATATAAATCTTAAACTATATCGCAGTATGATTGGTAGTTTGTTATATCTTACTACTAGTAGACCTGATATGACATTCAGTGTTGGAATTTGTGCGAGATATCAGTCTAATCCTAAGAATCACATCTTACTGCTATTAAATGGATTATTAGATATGTCGCAAGTTCTATAAATTTGGGACTTTGGTATCCTTTTGATACTAATGTTCAATTATCCAGCTATTCAGATGCTGATTGGGCCGAAAATATTGATGATCGAAAATCAACCAGTGGTGGTTGTTTTTACATTGGAAATTATTTAGTTTCTTGATTCAGCAAGAAGCAAAGCTCAATATCGCTCTCTACTGCTGAGGCTGAATATATTGCAGCTGGATATGCATGTACTCAACTAGTTTGGATGAAACGCATGCTTAGCGATTATGGAATTAATCAAGATTCAATGATTTTACATTGTGATAATTCCAGTGCTATAAACATTTCTAAAAATCCAATCCAGCATTCACGTACTAAGCATATTGACATTAGGTATCATTACATTCGTGAGTTGGTTGAAGAAAAAATCATTTCATTGGAATATATACCAACCGAAACTCAACTTGCTGATATATTTACTAAACCGCTCGACAAAAGCAGGTTTAATAAATTGAAATTTGATCTTGGTATGTGCATTTTACATTGAATATACTTACTTGCATGTATCATAGTGTATTATATTTCACATTATAATTGTTTAAATTTTAAAATTTTCCATTTAAAATGCATTTTTGGTCGATGCTCGACTAGTCATAGGATTTCTAGTTTTTCTTCAAGGTAAGTTCTATTTCATCATTTTTCTTGAAGTTTCATGATCTCTATGCTTTGATTTGTTCATAGTATAGTTTGATTTCATCTCTTGTCGAGGTTTTCAAGGGTTTGCTCTCTATTTGCTGATCTAGAGAAAACGCATCTTTCATTTGTGCATCTTGCTTGTTCTTTGTGTGCCCGTAACATTATCGTTGAGCATACCGCTGATCTAAATCACATTGCTCCATATGGTGTCATTCCCCTTCTTGAATCTATAGGTTGGACTAACATTTTGCTTTGGGGTGGGTCTGCATACCATTCCATTGCTCAATCAATGGTTGCATGCATTTCAGATTTTTTCCTTGATAATTTAACATTTTCAATTGATACAAGAGAAAGGAAATTTGAAGTAGACCGTCATTTAATATCAGGTATTATGGATATACCTGTTAATGATGAAGGAATACCGATTCATACTTTATACGACAAACCTTCAGAATCGAAAAAACACATGTTAACTAGAGATTTATGCAAAATTGATGTGCATTAGACTCACAAAGGGAATGCACTCCCTGCAAAGTATCTGTTACCCAAATACAGAATATTACATCGTTTATTCATTTCAAATGTATATCCTCGATCCGGTAATAAAACTGAGTTAATTTCTTTCATGGTTCGTGTGTTGCATTCTATTGCTTTTGGAATCAAGGTCTGTCTTCCTTCTTTGATTTGTCATTCCATTATACAATTTCGTTTCCATCCGGGTCACAGTGATATTCCATTTGGTTATCTTATGAATGTTTTAGCCACTCACATGCTTGTTGATAAACTTGTTAATGAAGCACCAATTCTTCATCTCATTTTCAATAATGCCAATCTTAATAAGATGAAATTAGAACTGCTTCCTGGCTAATTTGATGAAGCTGGTGTTAGTGGTGTTGGTGGTGTTGCTGGAAACGAAGAGGAAGCTGGTGATCTTCCACAACAAGATGTTAATATGGATGACTTATTTGATGATATAGAAGCTGATTCACCTAATGATCCAGATTATGATCCTTCTGGTTTTGATGCACGCCTTCGTGTATTGGAGGAAAAACTTGATAATATGAATATAGCCCATGACATGAGATTCAAGTACATGTGAAAATATCTTCGTCGCATAAATAAGGGCTTACACCAGATTGATCCATCTATTCCTGCTGCCTCCTCTGGATCAGATTAAGTGAATTATCTTCTGAATAGTATAACATTTCTTTTACTCTGGATATGTATTATGGATTCTGGTTTCATAACATTTTGGATATTGTACTTTGTGGTATGGATTATGTCTTGACACTTCAGATTTATTTTATGTCTTTTCATATCACCTTCTCATTATTTGCTCTCTATATTCTCCTTTATATTGTTCCTTTCCCTTGTCATTTTATGACAAAAAGGGAGAGTAGTAAGCATTGCTAAAAGGGGAGTAATACGGATAGGGGGAGTAATTTTGTTTGTATTTATTGAGAATGATATGTGGAATGATGGATATGTGGATTGAAGTTTTGAGGTTTTCATGTTATGTATTGATTATATGAGCAATACTTGTATTACTCAGGGGGAGTAGAGTATTTTGTGGTTTTATGACTTATCATTCCTAATTATCTTTGATGCTATGTGTTTTGTCACAATTTGACAAAGGGGGAGATTGTAAGTGCTATGATTTCATATCCCTTTAGTTGTCAAATTTTGTAGTGCCAAAACCTATATCTATGTCTTGTATATCTTGTGTTTTATTTTTGAAGACTAGTCATTGCAATCAAGATATATCAAGACATCGCATTTCAAGTCAAGATCTTAAAAGAAGAAAGTTTTCAAGTCTTGATGAAGAAATCTAGAATAGAAGTTTTCAAGGTTGTATGTTCAATGGTTTATCAAGTTCAAGCTTACTAGAAGACTTTGTGAAGTCAAGATCAAGCTTATGAAGGCCTACTACAAGTTTTGAATATTCACAAGCTTCTCTAAAGGGTCATCTGAGTGTACAGACTTTCAATGTCCATCTCACTTTTAAGGTTTGTTTGACCTTAGGATGGGCTTTATTGTAGGTCATTCCGGATACATAACTCATATATCTTTATATGCTTGTTTGGAGTTTTCTAAGACCAGTCTTAGAGACTTCAAGACCAGTCCTAGCTTTGCTACGACCAGTCTTAGGTTTTTCAGGACCAGTTCTAGGTAGTTGAAGATTTTTGGATATTTCTAGCTGTCATACGACCAGTCCTAGACATCCTACGACCAGTCTTGTGAGTTCTACGACTCATCCTTCGACCGGTCGTAGCCCTACGACTCAAACTCCAACAACCATTTTTAGGGTCCTACGACCGGTCGTAGGTGTCTCACGACCAGTCGTAGATGGCCCACGACCGGTCGTAAACCACTCTCGACCGGTCGTGGAACTGAAAATCAAATCCCACGAAAATCTTTCGAAAATCTTTGGAGCTACGACCAGTCCTAGGATCCTAAGACCAGTCGTAGATGGGATTTTTTAGTCTATAAATTGAGCACAAACTTCAGAGTTTTATGACTTCAAATCAATTCTATTCAAGCATTCTTTAGGCTATTCTCTGAGATAAGTTTGTGTTTATTTTAAGCTGCTTTGTGCTTATTTAATATTCATTTTGCTTGCTTATTCTTATTTAATTTTGATCTACATTCCAATCTTATTAGAAAAGGGGAATTTCTGTTATTCCTTCTTCTAGATTCAAAATCAAATAGATCTAGCCCGTTTGATCTAAAATCAATTAGACTTAGAACCATTCTTAAAGTGAGTATTGGACTTTGAACGTCGAATCGAACTACTACTCCGATTGGTTCTACCGGGCTTCATCAAAAGGAGATTCAGGTATTTTACATGTTTTGTAATTTACTTTCTCTGGTTTTTGTTTGAGATTCGCCAGAAAAATCTCATTGTATTGGTTATCTGAGGAGAGCCAGAAAACTCAGATTGTGGGGTTTTTGAATTGTGTAAGCCCGAGATCAAAGACACAATTGTGAAGGTTTTAGGTGAAGCTGTGAAACCTATTTTGATAGTGCATGCTAATATCCCCTATGTGAGGATATTAAGAGTGGAGTACCAATCTGTGTGGCTGTTGGATAACAGTTGGTGTACACACAGGCGAACCACTATATATCATTGTGTTGTGGATGTGCTTTATGCTTTCATTCCTTTATTCATTCAGTTTTGTGATTTGTGTTTGTAGATGAATGTTGTAATCACTTCAAGTAAAGTATGGATGAATGTTGTAATAACTTAGGATCTATTTTTCGCAAGTTATTTTGATTTCATTGCTTATTATTCCTCTTTGATTTGTGATACAAGGACGTTCTAGAAATAAGGTTGTCCTACCTTAAACCTCTGGTTTTTGGTGTAAGGTTGTCCTTAGAACTGATAAAGTATCAATCTCCTTATTCTAGGCTATTGCAATTATTTTTTATTAAGCATTGTGCTTTAATTCTTTTATTATTCCGCTGTTATTAATTTTATTTGGCATTGCCCTATTCACCCCCCCTCTAGGGCATATAGCTAGGCCCTTTCAGGCATTACCGGACCTCCATTCAGTATTAAAGCCGTAACTTGAGCATCAAGAACTTTATTTGTATTTGTCTATAATCGAGTTGTAACAATGAAATTCTGTAAAACTTAAGTTGTATGTACTGCCTAGGGTTTGTTAGGTGTTTTGTCATGTAATTGACAAAGGGGGAGATTGAAAGTGCTCTTGTTTGTCAATATACATGAATGTTGAGTCTGTGTGTCAAGTGAGCCCCGTATGAAGACTATAAGACCAAGACTCATCGAGTTGAAAAAATTTGAGTGCGCTTTACAGGTATATTAAGCATCACTTCCCAAACCAAACCCTATCAGGTAAAAGACCCACTTGGAATACATCTAAACTTGCCAAAACTATCTTTGTGTTGGAGCATAAAAAATCATGAATCATAAAGGAAGATTCAAAGTTAGAAAAAAACATATAGAGTGAAGGAAACATTTCTGTTGCGCTAATCGCGCAGCCAGATAAGTTGTTACACGGTTAGCGCAACTATCTATAAAGGTCTCAAGGCTCAAACAACAAGATTATGGTGTTACGCGAGTTACAAAGATGGTTTTATCCTTGCGCGGACCGTGCCTCAAAGAAAATCACTGAGCGGGTCATGTAGCCGACATTATTATTGCGCGGGTAGCACAATCAAGAATAGAAGTAGATCAAGATGAACGGTTGGATTTAGTACGAAGTGGTACCCATGGCACGAAGACTGAGGGTTGGCACGTGTGGGGGCATATAAATACCCCACTCCCCTCCTCATTTAGAGATTAGAAAATTTTTGGAGAAGAGCGGAGCTCTGAAGAAAGACTAAAGGTGAGCTGCAAAAGGAAAAGCTCAGTTGCGCGGGTCGCGTAGCTCAAATACTTGGTTGCACAGATCGCAGAATTCGAGAGAAATGGCACGCGGGTCGCGCTACTTAAGAAGTAGGCTGCACTGACCGCGCAACATGTAAATCAGTTGCGCTGGTCATGCAACTCAGTCACCATGTGGCCAAAACTAAAAGTGGTGGAAATGCTGCTGGGATTGCGGAGGCATCCAAGATCAATCTCCATCTCTTTAAGCTTTCTCCTTTAAAGAATGGACAAGTTCAAAAGGGAGATTAGTTGATTAAAGATCGACATTCCTCCTAAGTAATAGGAGATGTCTAAAGCCATAGTCGAAATGCTGCCGAATTCAAGACTTAACATATGAGCTTTATCAATTATAATATTGTTTATTTCACAATATTCTATCTTAGAATCAAGGGATCTAGAAGGGATGTAAATATACTCAGAATCAATAAAGCCATGATTGTTGTATGAAATCTTCTCGTTGTCCTTGAATAAAATAATCTTCCCAAATCAGATGCTTTTGTTTCTTTGTTCGAAACAAAAACAAAATGGTGACTCTGCTGGGGATCGAACCCAAAATCAACTCTGCTGGGGATTATTATTTTATTATTTCAATGATAACTTTGAGAGTATCATAGGATTTTCATGGCATTTTTGGTGTCTTTTGACACTAAAATGGCGACTCTCAGTGGGAACATCCCCCCCTTCATCTCTAAGATAGATTACTTATTTTCTAGACAGTAATCATAAATATGTTTTGTCACTGAAGGTTTTCGAATCAAATTACAAATCACAACCAATGGCAACTTCTGCGAGAAAAGTAAGCTTTTGTTTCACTCCGACCGGGTTCATGATAGAATACGTGCCAGACCCGCCTCGGGAACACATGACTCAACTGTCTACAAGAAAGAACAGCCTGAATCAAGCAACAACTAGGGTAGTATCTGATTCGCCTTAGCCATCGGAAGGAGACAAAGACTAGACCTTGGTAATGACTCGCAGGATGAGAGTACGGAATGCAAAGAATCTTCGAGGAAACTCATCCTCGCCGAGAGTTAAAGGCCCTGTAATGCACAATGCAGCTAAAAGAAACCCTGAACTCGCTCCCCCTGCAATTTATCTCGAGCAAGTGGTTCCACAGTTAACACTACACAACTTTTCGGCTCTAGTTGTCTTAAGGGCCAAGTGGACAAAAGAACAAAAGGGTAAAGTAATAATAATGAGTTCGCCAATGCCCATGTCACCCCAGGTAAGCCCGTCGATGTCTGTATCACCCCGATCGGTCAATAGCATAAGAAGTACATGAAAGTCGAGCGATACTCCATTCTCTCCTCTTTATATAAGTCCTGTAACATCAACATACTCTCGCCCTACTCCAGCTATGGCTTCATCGAAAAGCAGAGAAGCCATGGTATATATGGCCGAGATAGGTCGACTACAGAAGATTATATCAATGAGATGGCAAAAACACAAAGAGTGCTAATGGATGAATCCAAAAACCTCAGGAAAGCACTAGCTACTCTTGTGCATAACGTGGTCCAAATTGCGGCTCCACCAATGACAGGTGCAGTAAATGGGCATGAAAGCCGTCCTAAATGCTCTCACCCACAAGGGGTAGGACCGAGAGAATCTGTTTCAGCAGCAAGGACTATAACACAGGACGATGTAAGACAAATCATTGAAGAAGCTGTCAGAATAGAAAGAGAGTGTACGAATACTGGCCATTTTAGGTATTGAACACCGTATTCAAGAGAAGTAAAAAATATTCCTTTTCCAGCCAACTTTAAGCATCTGGACTTTCAGAAATTTAACGGAGAAGGATCATTAGAAGAGCATTTAATGCACTTCATCACTAGTATGGGGAATTTCTCTACAGTACCTCAGTATTGCTTAGGGTTATTCGGATCATCACTCACACACAAAGCATTTTGATGGTATTCCAGTCTAGCTCTAGGGTTCATACATACGTGGGAGGAGATGCAAGATGCCTTTATGTCAAATTTTTTCTCTTCAGAACATGATGTTAGTATCACAGAATTGGCTTTTGTATGGCAAAGAGAAGGTGTAACACCCTAAAATTCGGAGGTCGAGCATAACTCAGCTCCCAAGTTCCAGAACATCACTTATGCAACATTTTCAATGATGGATGTATGTTGTCTATGTTAGTACATAAAACATGAAGTAGATTAAGCTAAAATAGTAAAACATAATCCAGGGACAGTTAGAATACGCAAGCAAAAGTCTGAAATAAGTATATAAGCCAATACAAGTCCCTAAAGTATGTATGCTCTGCCAGGTCATAAGTTACAAGACTTGTTTCAAAATATAAATAACAAAATGTGAAAGTCCTCTAATAAGCATACACCCTGAAGCCCCGATGATTCAGAACGGTCTAAGAGAACCCGCTTGAATACTGCATACACGAGAATGCCTCCTCGTCATCATTGAAATTCGGCTCTGCCTCATGCGTCACATCCTCATCTACAACTAAGACAAAGTCTGGTTGGTGTTTAAGCATCGTCCCAGAATGTGGGAGTCAGTGATCAACTCAGTGAAACTATACAACAAAGGTTAACATGTTATCAATTCAATCAAGAAGTAATGATAAGGTAATAGAATCAAACATCCCTAAGTACTCTCATTAATGCAGGAATGTATGAAGGAATGATGCATACCCTCACCTACACTCCCTCTGCGATCTCCATCTTACGATCGCGCATGATAGTCACTTCCTCAGTGCTCTGCCCAATGCCAAAGGCATGATTACCAAGTTCTTATTAGTCCTTTTCATATAGTAGGATTGGGAAGCTAAGGTACCTCCCTTATATCAATACCTAAACAATGATCCATTTTAGGGTCGTCAGTCCTAGTAAACCTTATACAATGTTACAGTTCTAGGTCGCTACAAAGGGCTCATCACCAATCAATGCAGGCTTAGTTATACCTTAGTTACTACAAAAGGCTCGTCGCCTCAATGCAGTGTCAAGGTATGCTTGAGGTCGCTACAAAGGGCTTGTCACCAATCAATGTAGGTCGACAGCACGAATATAGTGTCCCATACCACCATATTCGGCTCATGAGTTTGGGTTGTTCACTGGTCACTACGGGGAGGCTTGTCGCCCCAGTGTAGGCCGACAGCTCAACCATGGTGTCCCATACCATCATGTCTAGCTCATGAGTCTTAGCGGATTGAGGTACCAAGGTTAATAGGGTTTTATTGGTGAGTTTGGTACCTTAGATTCAAGCAGTGACATCCAAACATGGTGAAAATACATTGGTCAATCGGGTTAATTGATAAGCTCGACTAGGATGAGCGAACGTTGAGTTGATCGACATGAAATGCATAAGCACTCCGTGTGGCCTAACCACTGCCGACATCCCAAGTACGGCTCGGATTCGTTGAACACATCCTACGTGGTAAAAAACAATCTCAGCCACCAGAACAAGGCCTGTTATTGATTGCCTGGACTATGATATAGCCCCAACCGCATGCATTCACAACAAGTAAGCAAGTAGTAATGAATACAGAAATCAAATCCTACAATCATGTGAGCATTCTATGGAATATAACTTATACATGAATATACAATACATGGAGGAAATCATATACACAGTTAAACATGCATAAATAGACTATACAGTACATGGAGGAAATTATACACATAGCTAAGGTAGTTGGGATTCATATCCTAAGTCCCTTATAAATCATACTTTACTAACTACTAATTCATTCGGACATTTTTACAAGCACTTAGACTACACTTTTCAATATACATCACGTATGTTGGTCATAATGCGTATTAGGGCAAATCCTCTTGCCAAGGAGTTGCCACATATATAACAACCATGTACTTACGACAGTTAATCATAGCATTCACAAATTCAGATTTCAAGCGCATACAAACATTTCAACAAACACATGGAATACTCTATTTACAACATAGTTTATACGTATAGGTAAAACGAAACAGATAGCGCATTTGGCATGTGAAATGACACCCACGTCAGTAATAAATCATTAACTGACATTAAAAGTCTTGAAAATCATAACCTATACGTATATAGTCCGCACCTTATGCCGGTAAACGCGTAACGGATTTGATTTAGATGATAATTCTTCGTCAACGACGGATTGGCAACCTAAAGCATGAATTTGGTTAGCTACATCATCACTTAGACTATACTAAGCTCTAAAATAGTTTAGGATTAGGTTTTCTTACCCAAATATGGAATTAGAATCGCTGGAATAATGATTCGAATAGGTGAATTAGGCATGTAGAGTAGCTGGGAAGAATCCCAGGATGATTCACCAACTTCTCTCTCTCTTTCTCTCTCTTTACTCTCTCTTTTCTTAGCTAGGGTTTAGAATTCGTATGGAATTTGAGAGAGGGTGTTTAAAGCCCTTATATAGGCCCAGAACTGACGAAAATAGTCCCAGGGCCATGGTATACTTAGGTTATAACCAAATTGGGCTTGTTTCGATCCAACGGAGCATTTCTAGAGGTCCCTTTACTTAATGCGGTTGGACTTAAGCTCCCTGATATTGGATCTTGATCAAGTTAAGTTTTCAGTCCGATCGGGTTTCCAGATCAACCATGGCGGACTAGTTTCAGTTTAACGGTCACCGATACTCAATCAGTGCCACAAGTACATTGGCATATGTGGGACATTTTCCCTGATTCAAGGGTAACTTTGGGTCAAATTCTAATGGTCAGAATGCTTATAATCGGTCCACAAGTGACATGACTCAGATTACTTAAATTTATATTTAATTTCATAAAAACCTTTACGTTCTCATGCACTTTACTCCGGACTCAAGAAAATAGTCCCAGGACATCATCTGGACTTGATTTTTGAAATGATTGTCAAGTCCTACTAGGCGGTCATAATTGTCTAAGTTTATCGCTATCGGATTTTCGATGTGCCGTCTAGGTCTGATACGGAGTTTTCGAATTCTCCTGAGAGCAACTGGGTTTAGAGTTGGATCCTAGATTTCAGGGTAATGTAGCATTAATAATTCTATAGGTTTTGGGTCTTGCAGATCATATTTAAAGTAATTGGTGCTAATTTCACAGGTAATCTAATTTAGCGCTAGTTAATTCTCATTTATTTCTAAAGTATTTTGTCCTAAGTGATTTCTGCTTGGGGTGGTATTCGGGTTTTCGTATGAATTTTTCTAAGACGTTACAGAAGGAGAACCAGTATAAAAGTTCATAGACAGGTGGAAGACATTATTAGGTTCGTGCAGGCAATTGTCAGAAGAAAAGGAGCAAGTCAAGATGTTCTTGAACTCCATGGAAACAGGAATTGCATTTGGACTCACCAGTGCCGATATCCAAACCTTCCGTGACTTAGCCACCAAAGCTTATGCATTAGAATTAATAACCTGTAAGATGTCGGCCTTTCTCCATGAAACAGGTAAGAGAGCATCCAGCAGGGTGGCTGCGAATACCGTCGAGCGCAATAAAAGAAGGATAGTAGGGATTCAAGAGACAAGAGGCAAGAACATAAGAAGAATGACGACAGCCAAGAAATAGATATGACGATAGAAAAAGAGTCAAGGTGCTTAACTCTCATGAGGGGTTCGCTTTCGATAAAGAAGATGTCATTCCTATGATGAATCAGTTGTTGAAAGCTGGCACAATATCATTACTGGAACCCAAATGTCCTGAAGATGTGATAAGAACGAGGAAAAGAGATTATTGCCATTATCATCGCATGGTAGGACACCTGACGGAGAATTGTTATACCTTGAAGTGCATAATACAGCGAATGATAAACAAGGGTGAAATAGTAATCGGTGAAGAAAAAGAAAGGAGTACTATAGCAACGGTCAATATGCTCACGATCCGAGAAAAGGCTCAAGATAAAGAAGAAAAAAGGGGTCAGAAGGAAGTAAAGAAAGTAACAATGATCACATTAAGATTAGGAAAGAAGATAATAAGTCCCACAAAATAAAAGGCAGAGTGCTTAAGAAAAGAGGCCCCTGAAAGACAGAACGATGATGACTGGAATGAGAAGAAGAATGACATGATGAAGGTGACTTATGATGTAGTAAGTCATTTGAAAGGTATTTTGGCTCGACTAAGCATCTACGATGCTCTTAAATTGTCAGAAGAATTTCAGTAAAGCTTGGCCCAAACATTGTCTGACCGTGATGTCAGAGAGACTTTATTAGCAGAGATGAAGCATGTGGAAATAATGAATAAGGAAATTGTTTGTCAGTCATTTCCTTTTCCGATGACGATTTGATCTGTGAAGTAGAGCATAACAGACTGCTAATGATAGAAGGTCATATCCAGGGAAAGAAACTTAAACGAATTATAATAGATAATGGTTTCTAAGTTAATCTCCTGCCACTCTCAATGTTGGGTAAGTTGGGCTACCGCCGATGGGATCTGCGCCCTAGCAAAATGATGATACAAGGTTTTAACCATGACAAACAATGTGCGCTCGACAAGATTATAGTGGTATTGAAAATAGGAGAGCTAACTACTGATGTTGTATGTCATGTTATAAATGCCACAACGACGTATAATCTCCTTTTAGGGAGGCCTTGGATACATCAGTACAGTATTGTGCCCTCTACTCTACATCAGTGTTTCGAACACTGTAAAGATGGGGTATCGTATAAAGTGATGGCCGACACAAAACCATATACAGAAGTCGAATCCTTCTTCGCAGACACTAGTTATTACAAAGGGTTCACAAAAGAAGAGAAAAGAAAGCTAAGTCCCAAGCAAAACTCAGGTAAATACGATGAAAGAGGAAGCAGATGAATCAGGACTAGCTGAAACTGCCGAGACAAAGAAGAAATTCTATTTTGTGCCGAAACATTTAAGATAGCCTGGTCAATTGCCACTGACCTTGTTGTCACCGAAGCAGTTAAAAATATTGCAGTCTAATTATACAATGCCGTTGCCATATGTTGAAAGGAATAAACCATTTTCGACCACTCCAGGAAGGTTTCAAGTCAAGGTCAGCGCAAAACATTAAGAACCGATAGAATTTTACACTGCGGTTGAAACAGGGGCCGAAGAAGAGACTAAGAATAATGTGTATCATGGTAGACTAACACTGCACGATCTCGAAAAGTATAGTCCAGAAAGTAAAGAGATTATGAAAAATATGGCCTTTGATTGTGAAGAGCCCACTAGCTTGAATCATGGGAAAGGGATCCAGGTTCCTATTGGAATTAGTCAGGAAAAGCTAAGAAAATTCCAAGGGCTAGGGGCAAAATCATCAATAAATATGGTTAAGTTGGGAAGTTGTCAAAAGAAGAGCACAAGATAATTGAATGCCTTGAGATGACACCGGACCAGATATAAGACAGGGGGCAGCTGATGGTTGATAGTTTGCAAGAAATAAATTTGGGGACAGAAGAAGAGCTAAGAAATACATTCATCTATGCCAGTCTTTCTGAACAGTAGTCTGAAGAATATATTCGACTGCTCAAGGAAAATAAAGACGTCTTCGATTGGACATATGCAGAGATGCCAGGCTTAAAACCTTCTGTAGCAATGCATCGATTAAACATATCCAGAGAGAAAAGACTGGTTAAACAAGAACAAAGGCGATTTCATCTGGACTTGGTTCCCTTGACAAAAGAAGTGAATAAGTTAATAAAAGTTGGGTTTATCTGGGAAGTCAAATATCTCAAATGGATATCAAACATTGTCCCGGTGAAAAAGAAAAATGGGCAAGTCAGAGTGTACGTCGACTTCAGAGATCTAAATGAAGCCTGTCCGAAAGATGATTTTCTCTTCCGATAACTGAATTGTTGATTGATAGCATGACTCAGTATGTTGTCATGTCCTTCATGGACGGTTACGCGGGGTATAATCAAATTAGAATGACACCTGAAGATGAAGAAGCGACAACATTCAGAACATCATTGAAAATTTATTGTTATAAGGTAATGTCGTTTGGTCTTAAAAATGCCGAAGCGACGTATCAGAGGGCAATACAGAATATCTTTCAAGACATGATGCATAAGCATGTTGAATGTTATGTCAATGACTTGGTAGTCAGGTCAGGAGATCACTAGGAACATTGCAAACATTTGGCATCAGTTTTTCATTGGCTTAGAAGGAAGCAGTTAAAAATGAATCCAACTAAATGTGCGTTTGGAGTATCTTCAGGAAAGTTCCTTGGTTTTGTTATCCAGCATAGGGGCATTGAAATTGATCCAAGGAAAATCAAACCTATTTAAGATATGCTGCCTCTGAAAATATTAAAGGAACTGAAGAGTTTGTAAGGAAAGTTAGCATACATTCACTGTTTCATTTCAAATCTTGTAGGGAGATGTAACCGTTTTCCGATCTGATGAAGAAAGACACAAAATTTGTGTGGGACCAGGCCTGCCAGAACGTGTTTGACTCAATTAAAGACTTGCTAAAATGGTCGCCAGTGTTGACTGCTTCAATAAAAGGGAAGCCATTGATTTTGTACATATCTGCGGTTGAAAGTTCCTTATGAGCTTTATTGGCTCAAGTGAATGAAGCTGGAAAAGAAACTGCTCTTTATTATTTGAGCCAAACTTTGATGGGTGCAGAATGTAACTATTTCCTGATTGAGAAAGAATGCCTAGCATTGATATTTTCAGTACAGAAGTTAAGACATTACTATCTCTCTCATCTCGTAACCCTGATCTCGAGGGCAAATCCTATAAAGTATTTAATGGTGAGACCAATGTTGTTTGGGAGGTTGGCTAAATGGATGTTGTTGCTTTTAGAATATACTATTACATATGAGCTGGTAAAAGCGGTAAAAGGACAAGCAGTGGCAGACTTTCTTGTAGCGCATCCCGTAGCAAAGCATGAAACCATCAATGATGATTTTCTAGATGAACAAGTTACGTTGATTGAGTCTTAAAGCCCGTGGCAAATGTATTTTGACGGCATTGCTCGAGCGTCAGGAGTGGGGGTAGGAGTGATATTTATTAGTTCTCAAGGAGACTTGTTGCCTTACTCCTTTACGTTAGGCACCACATGCACAAATAATGAGGTAGAATACAGAGCCTTCATTATTGGGATGGAAATGGCTCAAGAAATGAAGATAAAAATGCTGCATATCTTCAGAGATTCTAAGTTGATTATAAGTCAATTGACAACTGAATTCAGAGTGAGAAAGCAAGAATTGTTACAGTAATGCCAGAAAGCACAGCAATTGCTGGAACAATTCTATTATGTTGAAATCAAACATGTGCCACGGTCTGAAAATGTAAAGGCAGATGCTTTAGCCAGCCTAGAAGCGGCCTTGTCTTGCTCAAATCGAAGTCCTCTTCAAGTAACTATTGAAGAAAGCAGATTTTTACCATTTACAGAAGTCATTGAGGAGACTGTTAAGATGCTTCCTGTATCCTGTTTAGAGGTAACTGCAAATGATTGGCGTCATCCTTTCATTGATTATCTCAAATATGACATTTTGCCAGAAGAACTAGCAGAGAAACAACAAGTCAAGCAGCGGTCAAAAAGATTCATTCTATGCAGTGAAGTATTATACAAAAAGGCGTATAATGGAATGTTGTTATGTTGTTTAGATGAATGAGAGGCAAGTCACATATTAAGAGAAGCACACTCTGGGGAATGTGGGGCACATTAAGCCGGTCGAAATTTGTTCCATAGGGTACATCGCATGGGATACTATTGGCCCTCTATGTTCAAAGATGCAATAGACTATGCGAAGCGATGTCATGAATGCTAGATCCACAAGGATGTCATACACGTTCCTCCGAAGGACTTGCGTCAGTCAACTGCCTCTTGGCCCTTTTCAGCTTGGGGACTGGACGTCATTGGTTTTATAAATTTGCCTTTGTCTAAAGGAAAGCAGTATATATTAGCAGTGACAGATTATTTTTCTAAATGGACAGAGGCAATTACTTTAGGCAATGTTAAAGAAAGGGATGTCGTTAATTTCATCTGGCACGTAATTATATACCACCATGGTATCCCGAAGAAGATTGTTACAGATAATGGCACCCTCTTAAAAAATAGAGGTATGGAAAAGCTCTGCCAGAAGTACAGTGTAACGCCCTGGAAAAATTCGTACTTGGACT
Organism: Magnolia kwangsiensis; assembly: GCA_037074715.1. Taxonomy (NCBI): domain Eukaryota; kingdom Viridiplantae; phylum Streptophyta; class Magnoliopsida; order Magnoliales; family Magnoliaceae; genus Magnolia; species Magnolia kwangsiensis. The sequence continues at coordinate 77,239,650 of CM073577.1, read as the reverse complement.
CGAGTACTAACTCGACCAGAAATCGCGTAGGATTAATTCCTTTAGAAAATAAGCATAAGTTAGCTAGCGCAACGCTAGAGTAGCTGTGAAATCATCCCTGATCGCTTTAAATACGTTCTACAAGACCCAAAACGAGTAGAACCCATGACACTATAATACTCTGAAACCTCGGATCAAACTCTAAACCGGTTTGTTCTCAGGACCCCTTTGAAACTTTGTATTAGATCTAGACTGCGCGTCGAAAGTCCGATACCTACAATCTTAGACCGTTATAACTGCTTAACTGGACTTGACAATCATTTCGAAAATCAAGTCCAACCGACATTCAGAGGCTATTTCATTGAGCCTGGAGTGAAGAGAGTGAGAATAGGGTTAGATTTGGAATTTTAAAATTCAAATCTAGCACACGACATGGCACGTTATTATTAAGCGTTCTAACCGTCAGAATTCAGCCAAATTACACCCTCGGATCAGGAAAAATTTCTCTTTCATATCATGAGACTTGTAGACCTGATCTACGTGCGATGACCGCTGAACTGAAACTGGACCGCCACGTGCGATCTACGAACACTACTGGTCTGAAAATGGGATGTGAGCGACATCCGACGTGCATGAACTTAAGTCTGATCGCGTTCGGCGAGGGGACCTCCCGAAATGTCTTTTTGGACCGAGACAGCCCCGATTTGGTTAGGCATCAAGTAAACATTGTTCCCAAGCCTGTTTTGGGAATGTTTTAGGTTATAAAAGGGCCTTAAACCCTCACTTCTCTCACCCATCCAAATTTGCTAGAAACCCTAGCTGGTGTGAGAGAAAAGGTGAGAGATTGTGAGAGAGAGTGGGAGAGAACTTCCTGCTGCTTGCACTACCTGCTACACGTGCTTAAGCCACTTACCTCAATCACTTTTCCGGTGATTCCGCCGCACTTCTGTTTCCCAATCCTTAGTTTCCCAATCCTGCTGTTTGAATGGACTAATAAGAACTCGGAAATCATATCACCATTACATTGCATATGCCTGGAAGATGTGGAGCACTTTAAGGAGTGTGGCATGCCGCGGTCGTAAGATAGTGCCGTATGAGGGAGATCGTCGGTGAGGGCATACATCACATCATGTCATATTGCATTAACAATAGTTTTAGGATTGTTTGATTTACTGCTTTACTATTATCGCATGATTGATTTGAGAACATGTTAATCCTTGCTCTATTATTCCACTGAGTTAGCTACTCACTCCCACGTTACGGGATGGTGTTTTCGGACACCCACCAGACCCTTTTGTGATTGCAAATGATGGCGCGGCCTGCGAGGCAGAGCCGGACTTGATGATGATGAGGAGGATCCCTCCTTTATGCGTGTTTTGATCGACGGGATTACAAGGAGGTTGATTAGATACTTTGACACTTGTCATTTTATGTTTTTAGCGTACTCATGTATATTCGTTTTGTCTACTTTTGGAGTATACATGTATGTATATAACCTGGTAACATGTTCACACTCTGGAGACATACAACAGTTTATATATGTTATACATACTATCACAGTCTTCCGCTTGTTAATTTAACTGTCTCTGGAGTATGATATGCGGTTCTAGCTTAATCTCACTCATGTTTAATACGTTATCATAGACAACATTCAATCATACATATTTATGTTGCATAAATAACATGTTGGAACTCGGGAGTTGGGTTTTTGCTCGACCCCCTAATTTTTGGGATGTTACAGATGGTATCAGAGCATGATTTGGATTAAGCCGGGCCTGGGTTATGGTCACGCGACATACGCTGTCACTTCCTTTGACTTAGGTGGGTGCAAGAAGGGTCTAGAAACACTTATAGGATCGCAGATTCGCCAATAGGCGAAGACAATTCGTATCGATCGCGCGATCGAGTCTGTAACGCATCTAGGGTCGCGTGAAGCGACCTGAGTAGCTCCTAGGTTGTAGGTAGGTGGGTTCAGACGTTCTTTGAATGACTCTAAACCCGTTAATGTGAATCCTTGGGCCGTGGGACAACCACAACCCCTGTATTCAATCGCCAGGGCTTAAAAACCCCGTTTCACCGAAAATCTTCAAAATTCTTCCTCTCACCACTCCAATCTTCAATTTTCTCTTATCTTTTTCATGTTAAGCATCAATCCTAATGTGAAAATAGCATAAAATTATACTTTCATAAAATTTTACAGTGAATAGTAAAATTTTATGAAAAATGGCCATAAGGCTATTCTAACTTCGCTTTCTTTAGCAACTAATGATCTAGATGGATGTACTAGCTCCTTCTACCCCAAAATCATATGCTTCATGATAAGGGTTTGTATTCGGGTTTACAGATTGGCCCCTAAAAGCACCGAATGGATGTTTGGGCCTCCTTAGGGCAATCTACAATGAACCAAAGTGGGAACCATACTTTTTTGGAGTCCCTAGGGCAGGGGGAACCCGTCCCATATGGCCTCAATGGCCAATTTTCAAGTTCACCGGCGATGTCATCGCCGATTCGGCGATGCATCGCCGGTCAAACTCATCAGTTGGGTTTGGCCTTTGGGCTGGAGGAGTTTGGGGGCTAGGGTAGCCCCTTGGTATGCGGGCCGTACCTTGAAACCCCCAAAAAGACGTACCTCCTTCATAAAATGCCCCTCCAAGCTCTCCTTTCTTCACATTTTTGCTGCCTTCCCCTCAAATCTCAATGTCAAACCTCTCCCCAATCTCATTTTCGGTCACAACCGAACCTACTCCATCACTCACAGCCATTGGCACTCCCTTCTTCTCCATTTTCATTGTTTGGAGCTCCCACATCCTCCATGGAAGGCTAAAAATCGTGTGGAGCTACATGCCCCTTTTTCCTTCTCATTTCTTTTTGAAAATCCAGCCTTTGGGAGCTTGAAGCATCCCTTTACAATGCCTAGATTTCATTCTGTCCATTTGGGCAACCATTTCTCCGCATTTCCTCCGCTTTTCATGCCTATTGTTAAGGCTATTTTAGCTTTTCCTCCCTTTCCATCGTCCTCTCTCTCAAGTCCCTTTTATTTGATCCTCAGACTCGTGGAAACCTGCTTACCCATCCCATTTCTCCACGTTCTTCACTTGTTTGATTACTGTTTTGAAATTTCTATGTTTTGTTGTTGTTAGGTAGAAAATGTGTTTGTGTTGTGGTTTGAGCTTAATATAGCTAAAATTTGTTGAATGGAGTGCTTGCCGTTCTTTTTTTTGTTAGGTATTGTCCCTAGATTGGGAGTATTATAACTTTCGAGATTCAGCCTACAAATTAATTTTTATCCCAACCCACCCTCCTACCAAGCATGCCACTTCCAATCCCGTCATGGGACTAGGAATGCAGTTCCATTTGATACAACTAAACGCTGCTGGCCACATAGGCCCTTGGCATTTTGGTCTTAGAGTTAGCACTTCTAGATTTGAAGGGTCTGACGACATAAGAAATCCAATTCCAGTTAGACAATCTTGACCCTAATCGATAGAACAATTCCCTGTAGTAGAAATGGTATAGGAAAGCCATTTACTGTATAATCTTAGGCTTTGGATTATAGCTACTGAGTTACAGACTAGCCTACTAGTTACCTTAAGTAGTGTAAAGCCTGTATATGCTAAGGAATTGTAGGTTAGATTTGGTTGAAGTAGAACCTTATTCCTTCGATAGATCCCCTTATGACTTATAGACTTCTGTTGTTGCCCATATGAAGGAACCATTCACTCTCAGGGAACATTTATAAATCCCTCAGATTGAACTTAGAATGTATTGGCACGCCTCTTAGAATTGCCTTCCCCAAGGGCTTATTGCATTCGGGAACGCGGAATAAAGGAAATGCAATTATCAGCGAAGTATTCGCGGTTTGAATCGACTTCTTAATCCTAGTAGTTACCAATGAATCCAATGCTCTGATCAAGCAGAAGATCGGCATCGACTAGGATTGAGGACTGATACGACAACTTTTCTGTCATTGCGGGGCAGAAGGTTTGTGTATCCGGCTCAGACCCATTACGTAACTATTATTCCGTGTTGGCCCGACCACCTACAACCACAAGTTATTACTTTGCCCTTGGTAAATGTTAAGGACTTAAAGCCAGTAGAGGATTTGATATCTTGCCACCAATTCATACCTGTCCCTGAACCTAACCACAATAGAGATTAGGCTCATCTCTATGATCATAGGTACCAATGTCATAGAACGTATCATTAGCAAGGAAAACCATGTAGAGAAAGGTTGTTTCCATTTTAGGTTAAGGATAGCCCCTAAGTTGCGCCTCGTTCCGATATACGGATCGATGCAAAGATTCTTCAACCTTAAGTAAAACCAAGTTTTAAGGGGGTAGAATGTATTGAGTTCAATCCAGTTAGGTTAGTCGACGCTACCGTTCGATCAAAGTGGCACAGCGGAAGAGTGGTTGGTCTCTTTCCACTGGCCCAGGATCGAAACAGTTGAGTTAGGATGTACGTACGGTTAGGTCATTAAATAGGATTGACCCTTTCTTAGAATGTCAAGACTAAAGTCTTGCTAGATTCTCTTTACCCTTCGTCAATTTCGGGGTCGAAATTGTGTTTTAAGGGGGGTAGATTGTAACGCCCCGAATTTTGGCCAACCTGGGATTAGACGTCCTTAGGCAATGAGTCAACTAAAATACTGGAAAAATCACTTAGAACCCAATTCCATAGCCAAAGAAACCACTTAGGATTAATTCCTTTAGAAACTAAGTATAAGTTAGCTAGCGCAACGTTGGAGTAGCTGGGAAACAGTCCTTGATCACTTTAAATACGTTCTACAAGACCCAAATCGAGTAGAACGTATGACTCTATAATACTCTATAACCTCGGATCAAACTCTAAGCAGGTTTGTTCTCTGGACCACCTTGAAATTTTGTATTGGATCTAGACCGCGCGTCGATAGTCCGATGCCTACTATCTTAGACCGTTAGGACCGCCTAGCTGGACTTGACAATCATTTCGAAAATCAAGTCCAACCGATAATCACAGGCTATTTCATTGAGCCCGAACTGAAGAGAGTGCGAATAGGGACAGAATTGGAATTTGAAATTCAAATATGGCACACGACTTGACGTGTCAGTATTAAGCGTTTTGACTATCAGAATTCAGCCAAATTACACCCTCGGATCAGGAAAAGTTTCTATTTCATATCATGAGATTTGCAGGCCTGATCTACGTGCGGTGACCGCTGAACTGAAACTGGACCGCCACGTGCGATCTGCGAACCCTGCCGGACTGAAAACTTGATGTATGCTAGATCCAGTATGCATGAGCTTAAGTCCAACCGCATTCAGCCAGGGGACCACCAGAAATGTCCTTTTGGACTGAAACAGCCCCGATTTGGTTACCCCTCAAGTGAAACTGTTCCCGAGCCTATTTCGAGCAAGTTTGGGCTTATAAAAAGGGATGAAACCCTCACTCCTCTCTCCCATCCGAATTTGCAAAAAAGCCCTAGATTGGGAGAGAGAAAAGGTGAGAGTTTGTGAGAGAAGGTGGGAGAGAATTCCCTGCTGCTTGTGCCACGTGCTGCAAGTGGTTAAGCCACGTGCTCTAATCACCTGGCTGATGATTCCTCCACTTTTTCAGGTATGAAATACCCCTAGAAAGTTGCTGATTTGAGGTTTACTAGGATTCATAGCTTGTTAGCTGACGTAACTCGTGAATTAGGTTCTCTTATCGCTGTAGACTAAGCGTATACGCTTCGTTTGAATTTACACATCCATAAGAGACAAGGTGCGGATTTTAGACGCTTTGATTGACTGTTTCCAAAGCTTCCAATGTCATTTAATAGTAGATTATCGACGGCAACGCCGTTTGACATGTACAACATGCTGTCCGTTTCCTGTTTCGTAAACCAGCGAAGAATATGAGATTTAGGGCATTTTAGTCATTTGTAGGAAGTACTGACTTCATTCATATTTTGCTGATGTGATTGACATGATTTGTTGTCGCATTAGAATGTTAGGAATGCGTGCATAATTAGTTTGGTGAAAAGATTCGCCTAAATGCGCACTTCGGGTCGACATACTATATGTAGACTTAAGTGTGTAGTGTAAGTGTTTGTATTAATGCTTGTATTAGTATGTATTGAATGAAATGATGTTATGGATTAGTTTGAGATTGGTTTCTTAATTGATATGCTGATGTGAATGATTTCTTACATGTTAGCCATATGCATGATTTCATTATATGAATGAAATGCATGTGCTTGATGATTCACGTAAGGTGTATGTTATAACATGTGCTTGGTGATTTCATTATGATTTAGTTTGAGATTGAATTCTCAATTAATTTTTTGATGGAAATGATTTTCTATATGTTGGCGATATGCATAATTTCATTATATGTGTGAAAGGCATGTATCAGGTGATTTGCTTAAGTTGTATATTACAACATGTGTTAACATGCTCATATGGTGGTATTTCATTTTCAATTCTTTCACATGCTTTTCATATGTTTGGGACTGTACTTAGTCCAGGCAGTCGGTAACCGAGCGAATTCGTGGTTGGCTTATCTTTGCCACGAACGACGCGTCGATGAACGCGAGCCGTATTTTGGAGTTGGCGGCAGTGGTTAGGCCACACGAAGTGTTTTACACACTTCATGTCGTTCAACTTGAGATACGATCGTGCTAGTCTAGCCCGTCAAGTAACCCGACTGGCCGTTGTATGTTCACCCTGCATGAGTCATAACTGCTTGAACCTAGGGTACTGAACTTACCATTAAAAACCCTGTTAACCATGGTACCTTGATTCACGAAGACTCATGAGCCGGGCATGGTGGTATGGGACACCGTGGTCGAGCTGTCGGCCTACGCTGGGGCCACAAGCCTCCCCGTAGTGACCAGTAAGCACCTAGTCTCGTGAGCAAATTATGGTCGTATGAGACACTATATTCTTGCTGTTGGCCTACACTGATCAGGCGACGAGTCCTTTGTAGTGACCGCGAGCGTATTCTGAGTCTACGGGAGGCGACGACCCTTCAGTAGCAGTAGAGTACAGTAGGCCTGTATTGATAAGGTGATGGGGGAGCGGAACAACGAGTACGTGCAACAGCCCTGGCAGCCCTTGCAGCGACCTATAAAATATACATCGTATGAGATTACTAGGAGTGACGACCCTAGACAGGATCTGTGTTGGGATTGATATAAGGAAAGTACCTTAGTTTCCCAATCCTGCTGTTTGAATGGACTAATAAGAACTCGGAAATCATATCACCATTACATTGCATGTGCCTGGAAGATGTGGAGCACTTTAGGGAGTGTGGCATGCCGCGGTCGTAAGATGGTGCCGTATGAGGGAGATCGTCGGTGAGGGCATACATCACGTCATGTCATATTGCATTAGCAACAGTTTTAAGATTGTTTAATTTATTGCTTTACTATTATCGCATGATTGATTTGAGAACATGTTAATCCTTGCTTTATTATTCCACCGAGTTAGCTACTCACTCCCACGTTAAGGGATGGTGTTTTCAGACACCCACCAGACCCTTTTGTGATTGCAGATGATGGCACGGCCTGCGAGGCGGAGCCGGACTTGATGATGATGAGGAGGATCCCTCCTTTATGTGTATTTTGATCGACGGGATTACAGGGAGGTTGATTAGATACTTTGACGCTTGTCATTTTATGTTTTTAGCGCACTCATGTATATTCATTTTGTCTACTTTTGGAGTATACATGTATGTATATAACCTGGTAACATGTTCACACTCTGGAGTTTGATATGCGGTTCTAGCTTAATCTCACTCATGTTTAATACGTTATCACAGACATCATTCAATCATACATATTTATGTTACATAAATAACATGTTGGAACTCGGGAGTTGGGTTTTTGCTCGACCCCCCGATTTCGGGATGTTACACGACCCTTCCGCAACAATGAGAGTACAGTAGGCCTGTATTGATAAGGTGATGGGGGCGCGGTGCAACGAGTGCGAGCAACAGCCCTGACAGCCCTTGCAGCGACCTATAAAATATACATCGTATGAGATTGCTAGGAGTGACGACCCTAGACAAGATCTGTGTTGGGATTGATATAAGGGAAGTACCTTAGTTTTCCAATCCTGCTGTATGAATGGACTAATAATAACTCGGTAATCATATCACCATCACATTGCATGTGCCTGGAAGATGTGGAGCACTGTAGGGAGAAAGCATGCCTCAGGTGTAAGATGGTGCCGTATGAGGGAGATCGTCGGTGAGGGTATCCATCATGTCACGTCATATTGCATTAACAACAATATTAGGAATGTTTGATTTATTACTTTACTATTATCGCGTGATTGATGTGAGAATATGTTAATCTTTGCTTTATTATTCCACTGAGTTAGCTACTCACTCCCACGTTACGGGATGGTGTTTGCAACACCCACCAGACCCTGTCTTAGATGCAGGTGAGGCAGCGATTCAGGAGGCAGAGCCGGATTATGATGAGGACCAGGACGAGTTCTCATATATGCAGTACCATGACGGCTTTGCTTAGGTGGCCTGGATTGGCGGGACTTCTCAGTGGGACTATTTTTGACATTTTGATTATGTTTATTTACATGTATATGAGACTCAGGATGTATTCATACTTTGGAGACAATTGAGATCTATTTTGTTTTCCATACGGTGATATGTATATCATTTAGTCTTCTGTTTGCTTTTATCACTGAATCTGGAGTATGAATTACATTTTTGGTATAATTTTACTCATGTGAATGCTTTAACTCAGACAACATTGAATCATAAATATTTTTGTTGCATAAGTGACGGTCTGGAACTTGGGAGTCGGGTTTATACACGACCCTCGATTTTCAGGGTGTCACATACAGTATTCATCACTCGTTTTCAACACCTTACTATCCACCAGCTAATGGATTAGTAGAGGTGTTTAACAAAACAATAGTCAAGATACTAAAAAAGATAGCGGTCGGGAATAAGTGTGAGTGAGATAAAAAACTGTAGGAAGCTTTGTGGGCATATCGAACTACTCATCGGACAACAACGAGAGCGACGCCGTATTCTCTGGTGTTTGGTGTGGAAGCAGTGATCCCGATTGAAATACAAGTAGCATCACTCAGGGTGGTGGTGAACCAGTCCATAACAGACGATGCGAATGCAAAGATAAGACTGCAAGAGCTGGATTTGCTTGATGAAAAATGACTGGTAGCCCAACAGTGACTACAATCATATCAAGCCAGAATATCGGCCGCCTTTGAAAGACATGTTAAATATCGTTCCTTCAAGAAAGAGGATATGGTGCTGATGTTGAAAAGACCCATAGTAGTCACCCGTCGAGCAGGGGGAAAATTTGAGCCTAAATAGGATGGGCCTTATATAATAAAAGAAGTATACTCTAATGGTGCATACAGAGTTGTAGATCAAAAGGGACAGGGGATTAGTATACCAGTCAATGCCCGCTTCATAAAGAGATATTATCCTTGAAGATGTTATTAGTTTTGATCTAGCACATTACCAGCATAATGGTCTTGAATCAAAAGGGGCTAAGAATGAACAAGACCATGTCTATATACCACCAAAAGAATGAATAAAGGAGAGGTTTGCAAGTATATCAAGACTAGATATCATATGAATAGTGTGAAAAGAAAGTGACCATCGTTATTTTCAAGCGAGCTCTGAAAAATCCTGTCAGAATTGGTATTGTCACCAGGCTAATATATTATAAACAACATAGACAAGCTCTCTTAAAAATATTAGCAAGGGTGGTGACATATCATTCACAATCAGAACTTTATCGTTCTCGCAGCTCCATAACGATAGTCACACTTATTATTACCTTTTAAGGCATTTTAAGGCAGTCTAGCCAAGTCCAAAAAAGGCTAAGTCCAAAAGGGACCAAGTCTTAATCCGAAAAGGACCAAGTTTTACAAGGACCAGCTAAGCATAAGACCTATCATTTTGTAACATCCTGAAAATCGGGGGTCGAGTAAAAACCCAACTCCCGAGTTCCAAAATGTTATTTATGCAACATAGATAATATTAGATGCATGTTGTCAGTAAACAGGCATTAAACAAGATTGGGATTAATCCAAAACAATATATCATACTCCAGAGACAGTTAAATTAACAAGCGGAAGACTGTGATAGTATGTATAACATATATAAACTGTTGTATGTCTCCAGAGTGTGAACATGTTACCAGGTTATATACATACATGTATACTCCAAAAGTAAACAAAAAGAATATACATGAGTGCTCTAAAAATATAAAATGACAAGTGTCAAGGAATCTAATCAATCTCCCTGTAATCCCGTCGATCAAAACACGCATAAAGGAGGGATCCTCCTCCTCATCATCAAGTCCAGCTCCGCTTCTCAAGCAGCGCCATCATCTGTAACCAAAATAGGGACTGGTGGGTGTCCAGAAACACCATCCCGTAACGTGGGAGTGAGTGATCAACTCAGTGGAATAATAGAGCAGAGATTAGCATGTTATCAAATCAATCATACGATAATAATAAAGCAATAAATCAAATATTCCTAAATACTGTTGTTAATGAAATATGACGTGACATGATGGATGCCCTCACCGACGATCTCCCTCATACGGCACCATCTTATGCCCGCAGCATGCTTTTTCCCACAGTGCTCCACATCTTCCAGGCACATGCAATGTGATGTGATATGATTACCGAGTTATTATTAGTCCTTTTCATATAGCAGGATTGGAAAACTAGGGTACCTTGCTTATATCAATCCCAACACAGATCCTATCTAGGGTCGTCACTCCTAGCAATCTCATACGATGTTATATTTGTAGGTCGCTGCAAGGGCTGTTGCCAGCACTCGTTGCACCTCTCCCCCATCACCTTATCAATACAGGCCTAATTATCCTTAAGACTGCCAGGGGTCGTCGGTCGCTGCAATCTCATACGATGTTATATTTGTAGGTTGCTGCTAGGGCTGTTGCTCGTACTCGTTGCACCTCTCCCCCATCACCTTATCAATACAGGCCTAATTAACCTTAAGACTACATCAGGACTCGTCGCCCCCATGCGGTGTCAGGATAAACTCAAGGTCACTACAAAGGGCTCGTCACCTGATCAGTGTAGGCCGACAACAAGAATATAGTGTCCCATACTACCATAATCTGCTCATAGTAGGGTGCTCACTGGTCACTACGAGGAGGTTTGTAGCCACAGCGTAGGCCGACAGCTCGACCACTGTGTCCCATACCACCATGTCCGGCTCATGAGTCTTTATGGATCAAGGTACCATGGTTAACAGGGTTTCCAATGGTAAGTTCAGTACCCTAGGTTCAAGCAGTTATGACTCATACATGGTGAACATACACTGGCCAGTCGGGTTACTTGACGGGCTTGACTAGTACGAGCGCATCTCAAGCTGAGCGACATGAAGTGCATAAAACACTTCGCATGGCCTAACCACTGCCGCCAACTCCAAACACGACTCGCGTTCATCGACGCGTCCTTCGTGGCAGATACAAGCCAGCCACGAATTTTCTCTGTTACTGACTGCCTGGACTAAGTATAGCCCCAAACATTTGTGAATCTACATCATCAATCATATAAGAGTAATGGAAATGAAATACAATAATATAAGCATGTTATCGCATGTTATAACATACCACTTAAGCAATTCATTCCACACCTGCATTTCATATATACAATGAAATCCATACTTAGCCAACATGATGAAAATCATTTACATCAGTGTATTACTTGAGAATTTAATCTCAAAACTATTTCACAACACCATATACTCAATACATACTAATACAAACATTTATACAAACACTTAGTCTACACACTTAAGTCTACATAGTGTATGTCGACTCAAAGTGCGCATTTGGGCAAATCTCTACCCCAAACTGATTATGCACGCATTCCTAATATCCTAATGCGACAAAAAGCCATGTCAACCATTTTAGCAAAATATGGATGTATACAGTAATTCCTACAAATGACTAAAATGCCCTAAATCTCATATTTTTCCTATGTTTACGAAACAGGAAACGGACAGCATGTTGTACATGTCAAACGGCATTGCCGTCGATAATCTACTATTAAATGACATTGAAAGCGTTGAAAACAACCAATCAAAGTGTCTAAAATCTGCACCTTTCACTTTAGATGTGTATCGTTCCGAACGGAGCGTATACACTTCGTTAACGGCGTACAGACGACCTAATGCACATGTACATCAGCTACTTTGATATTTGAATCAAAGAAATCCCCAAATCAACAAGTGGTTAGGGTTTTCCTTACCTAGAAGTGTGTTGGAATCGTCGGGAAAGTGATTGGAGTGCGCTGCTTTAGCACGTGTAGCAGCAGCAGCAAGTGGCAGGAAGATCCCTCCCACACTCTCTCACAATCTCTCACTTTTTCTCTCACTCTGCTGAGGTTTCTAGAAAATTCGGATGGGTGAGAGAAGTGAGGGTTTAAACCCCTTTTATACGCTTAAAACTTTTCAAATTAGGCTTGAGAACAATGTTTACTTGAGGTCTAACCAAATCGGGGCTGTTTCGATCCAAAAGAGCATTTCTGGAGGTCCCCTGGCCGATCGCGGTCGGACTTAAGCTCATGCATACTGGATCTAACACACATCAAGTTTTCAGATTGGAAGAGTTCGCAGATCGCACGCGGCGGTCCAATTTCAGTTCAGCGGTCACCGCACCTAGATCAGGTCTACAAGTCTCATGATATGAAAGAGAAATTTTTCCTGATCCGAGGGTGTAATTTGGCTGAATTCTGACGGTCAGAACGCTTAATAATAACGCGCCAAGTCACGTGCCAGATTTGAATTAAAATTTCAAAATCTAACCCTATTCTCACTCTCTTCACTCCATGCTCAATGAAATAGCCTTTGAACGTCAGTTGGCCTTGATTTTCGAAACGGTTATCAAGTCCAGCTAAGTGGTCATAACGGTCTAAGATTATTAGTATCGGACTTTCGACGCGTGGTCTAGATCCAATACAAAGTTTCAAAGAGTTCCTGAGAGCAAACGGGTTTAGAGTTTGATCCTAGGTTTTAGGGTATTATAGCACCATTGATTCTACAAGTTTTAGGTCTTGTAGAACGTATTTAAAGTGGTCAGGGACAATTTCACAGCTACTCCAGCGCAGCGCTAGCTAACTTACGCTTAGTTTCTAAAGGAATTAATCCTAAGTGATTTCTTTGGATATGAATTGGGTTCTGAGCAATTTCCCAGGTGTTTTAGTTGACCCATTGCCTAAGGACGTCTAATCCCAGGTTGGCAAAAATTCGGGGTGTTACACATTTTCACCATTTGGGCAGCAATGATAAGCCAGTGGGCCTAAAAAGCCCGTGAAGGCCATCATATGCATACCCATGTGGGCAGCTGATGAAGCTAAGCGACTAAAAGCCTAAAAGGATAAAATCCTCGACGACTAGTCACGCGTGTAAGACCAATGCCGTCTGTATAGCTTTCTGGCAGCGTCACGCAGAATGGAGGAAAATGCCCTCCCGTGAATGGGCCCGACCTTGCAGACGAAGAAAAAGCGGGCCTCAGTGTGAGCTCTTTGGGCTATGTCCATAGATAGGCCAACCGTGCATAAGACCCCCTAGATTTAGGGTTATTGATTTCAGTACTAACTCATGAGGAAGGGTTTAAAACTACTCATTTATGGACTAGTGGCCCTGGATCTGGTACCCTAAAGGTAGCTTTGTGCCCTCTGTAAACTCTAAAGAGTTACTGCGGCCAACCCTGTGCGTAAATCCAACCGAGTTCACGGCCCCGGTAGCTTCACTGGGCCCCCCTGATGATCGCGGTTTGTGAACTCACAAGACAGTGAGAAGTCAAGCGAACTCTTAAGCGTTACAGAGACCATCATGTGAGACCACTTGACTCCACTACTCAAGAGTCTAAAAAATTGTGTGTGCTCCACTACTCAAGGGCTTAAACTATGTGTGTGCTCCACTACTCAAGAGCTTAAACTATGTGTGATTGACTAAATTAAAATTTAGTACTGCCAACTAACGACAAGGATCATCTAGGAAATCCATTGCTAATAAATCATATATATATATATATATATAAATATATATATATATATATATATATATATATTTATATATATATATATATATATAATATGTCAATAATATAGTAGTCATGAAAGCATTATGCGAAATAGATCAAAAGCATCATTGTCAAAATATCATGAGAAACTCATATGATTTACAAATTAAAAAGCTATTACAGTAGTAGGACAGAGTAATCTTATAGTTCCCCTGTAATGCCCAACGCTGCTAAGTATTGTTGTAAATTCTCTTGAAAACTAACTGAGCAGTAGCATGTTCCAGGTGGGTAGTCGAAATCATTCTCGCAGGATCAGGGAGACCAGCCAATTTCTCTTTGTAACACCCCGAATTTTAGCCAACCTGGGATTAGACGTCTTTAGGCAATGGGTCGACTAAAACACCTGGGAAATCGCTCAGAACCCAATTCCATAGCCAAAGAAATCACTTAGGATTAATTCCTTTAGAAACTAAGCATAAGTTAGCTAGTGCAATGCTAGAGTAGCTGGGAAATAGTCCCTGATCACTTTAAATACGTTCTACAAGACCCAAAACTTGTAGAATCAATGGTGCTATAATACTCTAAAACCTCGGATCAAACTCTAAACCGGTTTGTTCTCTGGACCACTTTGAAACTTTGTATTAGATCTAGACCGCGCGTCGAAAGTCCGATACTTACAATCTTAGACCGTTAGAATCGCCTAGCTGGACTTGACAATAATTTTAAAAATCAAGTCCAACCGACATTCACAGGCTATTTCATTGAGCCTGGAGTGAAGAGAGTGAGAATAGGGCTAGATTTGAAATTTGAAATTCAAATCTGGCACACGACTTGACGCATCAGTATTAAGCGTTCTGACCGTCAGAATCCAGCCAAATTACACCCTCGGATCAGGAAAAATTTCTATTTCATATCATGAGACTTGTAGACCTGATTTACGTGCGGTGACCGCTGAACTGAAACTGAACCGCCACGTGCAATCTACGAACACTACTGGTCTGAAAATGGGATGTGAGCGACATCCGACATGCATGAACTTAAGTCCGATCGTGTTTGGCCAGGGAACCTCCAGAAATGCCTTTTTGGACCAAAACAGCCCCGATTTGGTTAGGTATCTAGTAAACATTGTTCCTAAGCCTATTTTGGGCATGTTTGGGCTTATAAAAGGGGCTTAAACCCTCTCATATCTCTCCCATCCAAATTTGGAAAAAGCCCTAGATTGAGTGAGAGAAAAGGTGAGAGATTGTGAGAGAGGGTGGGAGAGTATTTCCTGCTGCTTGTGCCACGTGTTGCACGTGATTAAGCAACGTGACTCAATCACTTTTCCGGCGATTACACCGCGATTCTAGGTAAGAAAACACCCCAAACACTTGCTGATTTGAAGTTCCTTAGTTTCCATAGCATGGTAGCTGACAGATCTTGTATGTTAGGTTCCCGATTCGCCGTAGATGAAGCGTATACGCTCCGTTCGAATTGATACGCTTCTAGGAGAAAAGGTGCGGATTTTAGACGCTTTGATTGACTGTTTCCAATGCTTTCAATGACGTTTAATAGTAGATTATCGACGGCAAAGCCGTTTGACATGTACAACATGCTGTCCGTTTCCTGTTTTGTAAACAGACGAAAAATATGAGATTTCGGACATTTTAGTCATTTGTAGGAAATACTGTTTTCATCCATATTTTGCTAATGTGATTGACATGGCTTCTTGTCGCATTTGGATACTAGGAATGCGTGCATAATTAGTTTGGCGAAGAGATTCGCCTAAATGCGCACTTTGAGTCGACATACTATATGTAGACTTAAGTGTGTAGTTTAAGTGTTTGTATAAATGTTTGTATTAGTATGTATTGAATAAATGGTGTTATGATTTAGTTTGAGATTTAATTCTCAATTTATATGCTGATGTAAATGATTTCCTACATGTTAGCTATATGCATGATTTCATTATATGTATGAAATGCATGTGCTTGGTGATTTACTTAAGTTGTATGTTATAACATGTGTTAACATGCTCACATGGTTGTATTTCATTTCCATTACTCTTACATGATTGCTGATGTGGATTCATAATTTTTTGGGGCTATACCTAGTCCAGGAAGTCGGCAACCGAGTAAATTCGTGGTTGGCTTATCTTTGCCACGAACTACGCGTCGATGAATGTGAGCCGTGTTTTGGAGTTGACGGCAGTGGTTAGGCCACACGAGGTGTTATACGCACTTCATGTCGTTCAACTTGAGATGCGCTCGTGTTGGTAGAGCCCGTCAAGTAACCCGACTGGCCGTTGTATGTTCACCCTGTATGAGTCATAATTGCTTGAACCTAGGGTACTGAACATACCATTACAAACCCTGTCAACCATGGTACCTTGATCCACAAAGACTCATGAGCCAGGCATGGTGGTATGGGACACCGTGGTCGAGCTGTCGGCCTACGCTGGGGCCACAAACCTCCCCGTAGTGACTAGTGAGCATCTATGACTCGTGAGCAGATTATGGTGGTATGGGACACTATATTCTTGCTGTCGGCCTACACTGATCAGGCGACGAGTCCTTTGTAGTGACCGCGCGTATTCTGAGTCTACGGGAGGCGACGACCCTTCCGTAGCAGTGAGAGTACAGTAGGCCTGTATTGATAAGGTGATGGGGGAACGGTGCAACGAGTGCGAGCAACAGCCCTGGCAGCCCTTGCAGTGACCTACAAAAATATACATCGTATGAGATTACTAGGAGTGACGACCCTAGACAGGATCTATGTTGGGATTGATATAAGAGAAGTACCTTAGTTTTCCAATATTGCTGTATGAAAAGGACTAATAATAACTCGGTAATCATATCACCATTACATTGCATGTGTCTGAAAGATGTGGAGCACTGTGGGATGATTGCATGCTGCGGTCGTAAGATGGTGCCGTATGAGGGAGATCGTCGGTGAGGGCATCCATCATGTCATGTCATATTGCATTAACAACAGTATTAAGATTGTTTGATTTACTGCTTTACTATTAATGCATGATTGATTTGAGAACATGTTAATCCTTTCTCTATTATTTCACTGAGTTAGCTACTCACTCCCACGTTACGGGATGGTGTTTGCAACACCCACCAGATCCTGTCTTAGATGCAAGTGAGGCAGCGATTCAGGAGGCAGAGCCGGACTATGATGAGGACCAGGATGAGTTCTCATACATGCAGTACCACGATAGCTTTGCTTAGGTGGCCTGGATTGTCGGGACTTCCCAGTGGGACTCTTTTTGGACATTTGATTTTATTTATTTACATGTATATGAGACTCAGAGATGTATTCATACTTTAGAGACAGTCGAGATCTACTTTGTTTTTCATATAGTGATATATATATTCTTTAGTCTTCTGCTTGCTTTTATCACTGAATCTAGAGTATGAATTGCAGTTTTGGTATACTTTTACTCATGTGAATGCTTTAACTCAGACAACATTGAATCATAATCATTTTTTTTGCATAAGTGACGGTATGGAACTCGGGCGTTGAGTTTATACACGACCCCCGATTTTCAGGGTGTTACACTCTTTCAGCAAGGAAATTAGTTCTTTATTCTTAATCAATTCAAATCTTTTGGAATTCACAGAATGAAGACTGCACTCTATCTTTTCCTGCACTCTTTCAATATTCAGCTTCTCCTCCGAACTTTGTTTCTCCAGCTGTGCAATCTCTTCCTTCAGAAGAGAAATGCGATTTTGGATGGATGTTTCGTTATCACAAAAGTTTGCAGTTGTTCTCACAAAGATGATTGTTCTTGATCATGGTGAGACACAATTGGAGTGAGCTGAGAAACCTTCTCTTTGGAATACGTAAGTTGCTTTTATATTCCACGGTTTTTAGGGAAACGGTCACAGTTTCAGCTGAGGATAGAGTAGTTATTGAATTATGAAACCTTAAGAGGGAATTGCGTATGGAAGAAACGTCAACTTTGACCATCCGTGCAGCACTCTCTAGCACATCCAAAGCGACGATCAAATCGGACTATTGATCAGGATCTTTGAACATTTCAATGATCACCAATATAGAATTCTTGATCAATGCCAATTTATAGGAAGAAACCTTCTCAAAAGATAATGCATTTGACGAGGTTCTGATGGAGCTGGAGCTTGCTGCAACGCTTTGAGGTACATTTCCTGTTAAGAAATAAGAAATATAAAGTTATAATAAAACTATTTATGCAGGTAGTATAGAGAATGTAAAAGAAATGGAAATACTTTCTACTGAAGTCGGAATAGCAAGCGGTTGGGTCTCTCTAGTGAGAGGAGACTTAGGTGCTACCATCTCAGTAAAGGAGGGAGTCATATCTTCGGTACTCGAAGCAATAATGGTAGAAGAAAGTGGTATGGTTAGCTCCATTGGAGAAACCATTTCACGTTCAATACTTGAAGCAATGGTGATAGGAGTAGGCAAATCAGTTGACTCCATTGAGAAAGCAATCTCGCGTGCCACTGATAATGGAGGTATTGAGAATCTAGGTGAAGCTCTTGGTGCAACAGGGGGCAAATTTAGAGGAGAGGCACTATTTACCTCCGTATTTACAATTTGATCGCCTGAGAAAAGAGTGTTTAATATTAGAAGGAAAGAAAGAAATAACAAAAGTTGACTATGATAATGAAACTTTCTTACATGGTGAATGGCCATACTCCCCATAATCGAGGAGTTCTCCTTCTTCTTCCTCTATGAAGGGAAAAACTTTGGCAGGAATGGTTTTAGAGACAGGGAGTATATGTCCCTCGTCAGCTGGAGTATCTTCCACAGTTGTATCATTATTGCCAACATCGACTCCCCCATCCTCATAATCATCACCTTGGACTTCTTCATCTGTTTCGCTTTCATCAAAAGTAGTACTTTCAGATGAAGAAGTGGAACTTCCATCACTCGAATTCGCTTCACTTGAATCTTCAACAACCACCTGTTTCCCTTTGGAATGAGGAGGTTACTGATTTTTTAGTTCAATCTCTATGGTGGCTAAAATCAGAGAAACGACGGCTGTAGTCCCTTCCTGGGGAGAAGATTGGGCACGTGTGTGGGACCTGATCATCGGAGAAGAAGTGAATTGCTGTGGAGAAAGGTGGGTCCTTGAAACAAGAGAAGACACAGGTTATTGCTAAGGATGAGTGGAAGAAGAAGGATGGTCTGGAGGATTATAAATATTCTCTAGTTGAATAACAACCTCTTCTACAACTCTTCTTGGTGGATGTTGGTGCGCAATTTGTTTAAATTCACGAACATCACCATATGTTGTCCATCCCTCGAGAGTATTATCAGGTTTTATTTCAAAATCAAGGGAAATAAGGGAATGTAAATGAACTCAAAATCAATAAAATCAATGATGATAATTTTCTTCTATCTTTCCTTTACTACTATTAAAAAAAATATTACAGCCAAAATACATTCATTTCTTGTAAAATGGCGACTCTAATGGGGATTAAACCCAGAATCTTTGGTTGGAATTCTATGTTTAATACTAAGTGCGAAATGATCAGAAGAATGTTTACCATCAACTAGTGCTGCAATGGCGTTAAAATGGCGACTCTCAACTGGAACATCCTCCCCTTTGTCTCTAAAACAAAGTACGATTTGATTGAATTAAAGTAATTAATGCTCTGTTTTGAATAACATGTATTTTGTTCTTATGTAATCACAATGACATTTTTCCTAACTAATGTGGTTACCCGCTTCACGCCTAATGGATTCACTATGGATTATATCGACAATACTCAATCACCACCACAGAAAGTACCAGAGAAGGTTAAATCAGTTACGATCAGGGATAGGAAATGTTATGTGATGTATGGAATGGTCTTTACTTCACCAACAACGGAACAGGACTGAAGAATGGATAATGGTGACATCCAGAAGATGAAGGGTTAGATTTCCTCAAGCAAGAGGTATGATTCCATCAAATATGGTTAGAGGATCGATTATGCGAAATGTCACAAGACATAACCTCGCTTCAGCCACATAGTCGTTTTATTCAAGAAGAACTAAAAAGCCCATCACTCCAGATGGTTTTCCAATTTTGCCAATAATGACCATAAAGACGTCTTCTATAGAATCATTACAAATCCAGAAGAATAAAGGGAAAGCCATCGTGGCAAGCGAGTGTTTACTTGCAATACCCCCTACAAAGAATTTAACGCGAGCTCATGCAAAAGGGCATACCAAAAGGGGGGTGTTCGGTGAGATGGCAGATGACTGTTGAGTGTCAAATATTATATATTTTTCCCTATTTATATCTTGGTTTTGTGAATATGATAATGCTTAATGGGCATATTTTATACATGTTTATATTGCGAGGTGAATTTGAGAACTGAGATTGAAAAGAATGTTAAAAGCATGGATTTGATGCTCAAGAATCACCAAGGCAAGGGATGGATCTTAGGAGACTAAGATTGAAGATTTCAAGACACCAAGATTCAAGGAAACTAACTGGAGAAGGAAGGGAGTTGAAAGTGCAAAGTGTAGAAATTCAGAGAATCTGAACTTCACTGTCTTTAACATCGACCACCGGTCGATGACATCAAAGTAAGTGTTCGATAACATCAAACACAAGACATTGAGAATTACATGAAAATTGAGTTTGGTCATAGGAGAAATAGAATGCATTTCTCAATGACATAGAAGCCCTGTTCGATTGCTCAAAAACTCGTTCAATGACATCGAAGGTCGTTCAATGACATCAAGATTTTTGAAGATTTTTGGAGTAACTCGCTGGAACATTTTGGGCACCTTTTCGATTACTAAAACACACTTTGATGACATCAAAGGTATGTTCGATGACAAGAAGAGTTACGCAGTGCGAAAAGTTGTGACTTTCAAATTCGATTCATGTTCGATGATATCGAAGGTTGTTTGATGACATTGAAGGTGTTATGCAGAGTGCATAAATTTAAGGCAGTTTTTAAAGACATCCTCTTAAAAGTACAAGCAACCCATACCCTGCCCATCTCTCTCCCATTCCCAAAGTCAACTCTCTCTCTCTCATTTTCTCTCTTCACTCCCAAGCAACCAAGATACCAAACGTCCAAGCTCTTCATAAGAACAGCCATGTGTGGCCCACTCCCTACCCCAAGATCTCCCATCTTCACCCTTCAATCCTCATCATCCTCCATCAAAGGGAGAGCTTAGGAGTTAAGGATTTCAAGGGACCAAGAAGATTTACAATCAGTGGTTGTTTATAACATTAGATCTTGATTTTGATGTAAGACTCACTTTTATGGGACCCGTTTTGATATATGTGTTGTAGATCCTAGAGGGGCCCATAGTGGCGAGGTCCCTCATCATGCTGTACTCTCCCTCTCTCTCTCTCTCCCTTATTTTTTTATGGCCACTTGATAAGTGTTTGGGGTGATCTAGACCGTCCAGTTGGTGAGACTATCTAGCTGTCCAGAATGTTGGACGTCTGGCCGACCCATTATCAGTCCAGTAGGACCACCTGGATGTAGGGAAGAACACAAATGCCAGCTTGATCCAGGCTATGTGGCCCACCTGTGTGGACCACCCTTTTTATGTATGTATTTTATTCGCGCCTATCTAGATTGCTGGACCGTCTGGCTGCTAGGATAGGCCTGCATGAATGGTTGGCCATGTAGGCTGGTTTGATGAAACGCCTATACCAGCTAATCCCGGAGTAGGGTGGTCCACTCACATGGACCCCACCTTACTGCGTGTGCAGTGCATCCACACCATATATCTGGAGAGATCATGGGCCCAGATTGGGGTAGGTCCGTGGTATTGAATAGTAACAGTCTACAACAGGCCCTGATGCAACAGATAATACAAATACCAGCTTGATTCAGAACTCTGGTGGGCCACGCTGACATGGACCCACCTTGATATATTTATTTTATCCTCACCATCCATCTATGGATGGTGAGATGGAAGCTGATTGGTTGGCATACCTCACTCCACACTGTCCAGTCTCCTGGATGGTGTGTATTAATATAATATTATGGTGAGCCCACATGGGACTCACATGCCTGGCAGTGGATTGGTTGGTGTACATTTACAACAACTATATAGCTATTGTATTAACATCAGCTAGTGGGTTTGATTATGAGGGATGTGTTAATTCAGACCATCCATTTGTGTGGGTCCCACCTTGATGTACCTGTTGTACATGTGGACCCCACATGATGTATATGTTTTATATCCACACCGTATAGTTATTTGAATGGTGGAACCCACTATGATTTATGTATTTTATTCCCGTCGTCCATCTGGATGGTTGGGACCACATTGATGTATTTGTTATCTCCACCATCGATCCGCTGGACGGTGGATTCCACCTTGATGCATGTGGTGTCTGCATCGCCCAACTGATTGGGACGATGAGACCCACCAGTTGTATATGTCTGTCATCGCTGTCCATCTAGGTTGTGGGGCCAACTATTATGTATGTGTCATATACACACAGTCCATATATGGGACCACCGTAATGTATGCATTGTATATCCAGCTGGTGGGGCCCATTCTGTGATGCATAAGGCCCACCTTGATGTGTGTATTGAAAGCACATTGTCCATCCATTTTTTGGACCATAGGGCTGACCTATGGGGCCCACCATGATGCATGTGTGTTACACACATTGTCCATTTATTTTTGGGCCATAGACCTCATTGCCTTGAGAGGCCCACTTATTGTACATATAAAGCCCATTGTGTTGTGTTAGACCCAATGTGATGTGTACAAGGCCCATGTGATATGGCCCACTTGATGTATATGAGGCCCATTTGATAAGGCCCAAGTGATGTATTTTTGACCTATTTGGCGAGGCCCAATATGATGCATTTGGAGCCCATTTCATGAGGCCCGATGTGATATATATTGGCCCATATGTTGAGGCCTAATATGATGTATTTGTGGCCCATTTGATTGGACCTGATGTGATGTATATTACGCCCATGAGTGAGGCCCAATGTGATGCATATGTGGCCCATGAGTGAGGCCCATCCTGATGTGTATTAGGCCATTAAGTGAGGCCCATGGTGATGTATATTAGGCTCTTGTGTGAGGCCATGAGCCTACTATATGTTTGGCTCTGTGCGGGCCACTCCGTGGGAGCAATGTTGGTTAAATGTCCACATTAATGGGTGATAATGGTTAAATATCCACATTGTGACCTTCCCTTAGGCCTTTTTTAGGCCCATTCTCATTATTCTGGGTCAACCCAAATCATTGGGCCCCATTGATGTTGCATGGTTCATCATCGCCATAGATGAATGGCTCTGTGCTACCGGATTTGGCATTCCCATGGCTGACAGCTGATCTTTGTATTTTAGTTCAAATCGATTGTTCATCTATGGACCCGCCTTGCATATAGGCTAATTATTGATGCCAATTACCGATGCAGATTATCGATACTGGTTGTCAATATGTGATAGCATAACATCATGATACATGCCCATCGCGTCATATATATGCTTGATATGAGGAGTGATTGATCATAGTACATGCCATTGAGCGGATTATTATGGGACTCCCTGATAGACGGAGTTACCCCACATGAGTGCTCGTTACGCGTAGGTTTGATGCATGACTGGATAGTATGACTCATGCATCTCACATTTTATGATATGACTACTATACGCCCTAGCAATATCAGGGCCGTAGCTTCCACAGGCATATCGTGGATAGCCAGATGGGATACCAAAAATCTTTTTCTATATGGGGTGCTATAGATGTCCCTGGGTGAAAGTCCCTAAACCTTCGTGGCCGGAAGATGCTCCAATGTTTAAACCGAGTGGATACATGAGCGCTCAAGTACTGAATACCAGTAGGTCACGTCTGTCACGCCCCAAACTTGGAAAATGGGCTCATAAAATTCCTGAACGCCGAATGCAGCGCTGACAGCCTCCGTAGTACCCCATTCTCGAATCCCGGCACTCACATGCCAGATTCCGATCCTAGGATCCTACAAGGAGGATTTTCAGTATGAATTTTTTTTTGTAATGGAGCATTACCACAAGCATAACCAAGTCACAAAACAACATCACCGCATATCTACTATATTAAAAACTTTAAGTACAATGTGGGAAGGGAAATACAAGATAATCAAGAGGCTCCAAAATAGACTGATGCACACTCCTGCCTCAACACTGCTGTTGTCCAATGCTACCTGCACACAACTGTCGTGCATAAGCTTACGAAAGCTTAGAGGGTGGTGTAAGTGTGTGCGCAAGGTAAGTGCCAAGTATATAATATCAGAGCAATGCAAAAATATGCGGTAAGTCTATGAATATAACCAGCCGTACCAAGGCCATGTGATACAAGGAATGAATGCTATTGGCCATACCAAGGCCATGCGATGCGAGACATGAATGTTATCGGCCATACCGATGCAATGCAAGGCTTACATAGCCGAATGTCATATGCGAGATGCAATCCAAGCAAGTCGGTACTCATCAAGTACATATATTAGTACAGTTCCTCTCTGGATATCACCAGAGTCTAGTACACTTTACACTGACTGTCGCCTCCCTAGCCGTGTAGCCAAGCAAGTGGAAAAGAACTCACTATCCACCTGACCAGTAGTCTACCAATACCTACCCGGCTTGTCGATAGCGGACTCATTTGCGAGCTGGTCAAACTCAGCCTAACTTATAGCCCCCTCACTCGGGTGGATAAGGCCACACCCCCTTCCAACTGACCACGACACAGTGAGAGACGCCCCCTACTAGTATTCGGCACTCGGGCGCTCATGTATCCACTCGTTCTAGACGTTGGAGTAACTCCTGGTACCAAAAAAGTTCTGGGACTTTCACCCAAGGACATCCTAAGTGCCCACAGTGCTAGAGCTAATATTTCGGGTATCCGATACAGCCATCCATGATGTGCCTATGGAGGCCACGACCTTGATGTCGCTAGGGCATGTAGTGATCAAGTCATACATATGCGGGATGCATGAGTCACATCATCAAATCATGTAGCAATCTTGTGCGTACCACGTGCTCATGTGGGGACACTCCGTCTCATAAGGAGTCCCGTAAGTGTCTCAGCCCAACGGCTTATACTATGACCAAACATTCATCATATCAAGCATACATATGATGTGTATGGGCATGAATCATGGGGCTATACTAAGAATGTTATAAAGTGATGAATTATTAACAAGTATGGGCCTATCAATGGGCCCTAAGGAGAGTTACAATGCGGACATTTAACCAACATTGTACTTATAATATGGACGTCAAACCATCATTGCTCCCAAGGCATAGCCTGCCATAAACATCATTACCTAACCATGTTGGGATCACACATTGCAATGGACATTAGGTATATCCCATTGGGCCTTAGATACATCAAATGAGCCATGTCACATGGGCCTTATATTTATCAAGTGGGCCACATCAATGGGCCACACCAATGGGCCTTATGTACATTGCAATGGGCCATAACCCATGGGCCTTAAAATGCAACAAAATGGGCCTAAGCACATGGGCCTCATGTATATATCAAATGGGTCTCAATCAGACGGCCACAAGTACATCCATATGTACACATAATAAATATATATATACATATAAATGAATCATATCAAAAGATCAACTGGACTACACTCCAATTAACATTAGTGAGAATGATTTCCACCATTAAAATCCTCAAGGCCCACTGTATCATTTGTTCTCTATTCAATCTATCCATAGGGTCACACAAACCTGGATTAAGAGGAAACAAATTTTCTAATATCCAAAACTTTTATGACAACACCGTTTTAATGACAGACACTCAATCCCCACTGGTTTTTGCTGTGTGGTCCACTTGATGTTGGATCTGTCTCAGTTTAGCTCATGCTATAGAATAAGCTTTCAAATGGTTGGATAGATTGGATGCAACACAAGCATCATGGTGGGGCTCATCGATGGATGGCGAGGGTGAAACAGGTGGGGCCCACGTAGCCATCCAGCTGCCCAACCAAATGGTTGGACGACATAGATAAACACATACATTTTGGTGGGTTCCACCGTCCCCTGGACTATGTGAATAATTCACATACATCATTGTGGGCTTCCACCATTCGCCTGGACAGTGGAAGTAAGGTACATACACCACTGTGTGTCCCATGTGGGGCCCACCATAATGTTTGTTATCCATCCAACCTGCTGATAAGGTCGCACGGACATGGATTGGACAGGAAAAACAAATTTTAAATTGATACAAAACTTCTATGACACCTAAAATGGGTTCAATGGCAACCATTTAATCACCGTTGTTTCCTAAAATGTTGGCCACCTGAACCTCAGATCGGGCTGATCTTTGGAGGGGGCCCACTTCAGTAAAGGGCCCATTGAATGAACGGTGTGGATATACAACATGCATCATGGTGGGGCCCATGGCTGGGGCCGTGGGTCCCTGCCTATCTGCCCGCCGTCTGCCGCAGACAGTAGCACTGCCTGTGCTCCTCTGTAGCAGCAGCGTCTGCTACAGGCGCTACCCCTTTTTTTTTTAAAAAAAAGACACATTTTTCTAAGGTTTTTCACATGTGGGGCATACATCGCAAGAATCTGCCTCATCCACTGCTTCCTATAGTCCATAACAAATCCATCAAGCCTAATATTGGGCATGTTTTGACATGTAGTAAAATTAAGATGAATTTAAACGGTGAAAATCACTTTTTTCAAAGGTATGACCTGCTTGAAAGTTAGATTAACTTCCTTTTTCGGCTCAACGCTTAAAATGGGCTTGGGAACGAAATAGACGGCGTGGATTTCATTTATGTATCAAGGTGGGGCTTGTACAAGTGACGCACCCCATTGCTTCCTACCAAGCTAATATTTGCATTTACCATTTCCAACGTCCAGTGTCCTTGGACGCTGGACGATCTGGTCTTAACACGTACAGTTAAGTGGGCCCCACCCATGGACATGGGTCACCCAAAAAGGGGTTGGATGGCATCGTAATACGTACATCAAAGTGGGGTCCATCCTAGTGGGCCACACAACTACATCATCACACAAAAAAGGGAGAGAGAGAGAGAGAGAGAGAGAGAGAGAGAGAGAGAGAGAGAGAGAGACGGGACACGTGTGATGGAGGGCTCCGCTACTATGAGCCCTTCCTTGCATTCAATCATACGTCAAGTGGGTCCCAATACAAGTGGGCCCACTAAATCAAAGATCAACGGTGGAGATCCTTCTCCACCCAAAATGGACGTCTAGATGACCTCTTCTTGTGCAAGGAAAATAAACATCATGATGGGGTCCATGGAGAATGGCCCCATCATGGAATGATCATGCGGATCAAGGTGACCATTGGTCACACCTAAGGTCTAAAGTGAGATCCATACCATCAATCGGTAGGCCTTACTTGGCCCTTCGTCAAAAAAAGAGAAAACTAGGCCTAATAGAGTACCCACCATTTGATCTTCTCAGTTTGTTGGAAAGTCGATCTCCTTGTGTCTCACTTTGATGGTGGAAGATGAGAAATGAATGGTTAGGATGAGAGATCTTGGGATGGAAAGTGGGCCACCAAAATCAGTTTTCTCTCTTCGGAAGGCTTGGACGTGGGTCTCTTTGCTCTCTTTGGTTACTTGGAAATTATGTAGAGAAATGGGAGAGAGAAAAGGGGTTGTAAGGAGAAGTGAGGGATGGGTGTGATGGGTGAAAGGGTGCGTGATGTGTGATGTATACTTGACATGTATGGTTGTGTAAGAGAGAGGGTGAGAAAGAGTTGACTTGGTGGTTACTTGGGGATGGGGTGAAAGGTGATGTGTACTTGACATAAAATGATTGATTGATTGATTGATTAATTGATTGATGGGACATGCCATAGATATTCTCCTGGGATTGCAAACACGCGGTGTTTTCTTCAAAATAAACGTTAGCCCGCATCTTCTGATTAGGGTATCAGATCGGCATGCAAGATGTGGTGTTGGAACTGTGACAACGGTGCGGTCGTAATGGTACAAGTCTCATATTAAGCCGACTCAAATCTATAGGATATGACTTAGGGTCATGCGCAAACTTTGATTATATGTCGCAAGTTGTCGGACTTCGACGGGAAGGATCGCGGGAGTCGATAGAACACTACGGACTAGGATACAGGTCTTATAGCATCTCTCACTTTGTCATGATTGGTTAGAAGGGGGTGCAGCCTTACCCACTAGAGGATAGGGGACATAGCTAGGCTGAGTTTGACCAGCTTGTAAATGGGTCCGCTATCGACTTGCTGGGTAGATATTGGCTGACTACTAGCCACAAGGATAGTGAGGTCTCTTCCACTTGCATGATTACACATCCAGTGGGCAATGATCGTGTGTAGAGTGTACTTGACCCCAGTGATGATCCTAGAGATGTACAATACCAATATGTGGACTTATTAAGCAGGAGTTGTATACTCATTATTTTACTCATTCATTTATTCATTCACTATTCACTCAGGTTGGTGGTGTACAACTAATTGTTATGTGTACCTTCATAATAGCCAGGATTTCGGTTGGGGCATGCGACCAACTTGAGATCAGAAATTTCCCACATTAAGTTTATTATCCAAATTTAGCTATGGGAACTAGTTTGGATAGAAGTCTCTTGTGATGGACCCCATAGCCCGTGATACTAGTTCTATCATCCCGACTTCACACTCTAGCTTGGTCATTTCATTCACACCACATATTAATTACATCTGTGGCATATGACATTTTGGGTTGCTATATTTCTGTATTTATATGGCCTAGATAAGGTTGGTGGTATTCGTGGACTTTTTAAGATTTACATATTGCATTGCATCCCTAGTATATGATACTGGCTTATTATGTTTTTGCATTGTATAGCTTGGATAAGGCTGATGGTATTTATGGACTTACCAGCATGTTTCTGTATTGCTTTGATATTGCATACTTAGCACTTACCTTGCCCACACACTTACACCACCCTCTAAGCTTTCTATAAGCTTATGCATGATAGATGCGCGCAGGTGGCATTATGACTGTAACATTGAGCTTGGAGCGTGCCACAGAGCTTTTGCAGTTTCTATCATTATTAGCATTGTATTTCCCTTTATGCGCATTGTACCTTAAATTTTTTTATCATAGTGGATTTTGTGATGGTGCCTTGATTGTTATTCATGGGTTATGCTTATGGTTATGCTTTTTATAGAATAAATTTATGCTACAAAATCCTCCTTCTAGGATCCCAGGATCGGAACCTGGTATATGGGTGCTGGGAGCCAAGCATGGGGTACTATGAAGGCTGTCGGCGCCGGATTCGGCGAATGGGAATTTTGTGAGCCTAATTTCTGAGTTTGGGGCCTGACAAAATGCATATGTCAGCCTGGTCCGTGGGACCCACTTGGCATACGCGCCCCATCCAAACCATCCGTCTGCTAGGCATCCAACACCCCTGGACGGAGTGAAAACACATAATATCAGCTTGATCCAATTTGGTGGCCCAGGCACGTGGGACCACCATGATTTATGCATTTATCTACACCGTCCACCTGATTGGATGATGGGACCCACCGTGGTTTATGTGTTCTATCCTCATCGTCCACCTGGACAGTGAGATCCACTATGATGTACGTGTTTTATCCACATCATCCACCTGTAGATAGTGGGCCTTACCCCTAATGCATGTGTTGGATACACGTCGTCCATTTGTGGGGCCCATAAATGTTGTATGTGCTTTATTAGCACCGTCCGTCCGTGAAAGGTGGGTCCCCAACATGATATATATGATTTATTCCACGCTGTCCACATCTGGACTATGGGGCCCACCCTACATGTGGGTCCCCTGCATGATGTAAGTGTTGTAACCTCACCATCCACGTGGACGGTGGGGACTGCCATGATGTATATGTTATATCCTCACCTCCTTCCATCTGGATGTGGACCCCACACTAGTAATATAGCTATTGTAATGATGTCAACAAGTTCTATGGATCATCAGGTATGTGTCCATGCTGTCCATCCATCTCAGGACATGGGGCGCACCATGATGTATTGTATATCCAAGCCATTCGACCATCTGGACGGTACTATGGGACACACCATGATGTATCTGATCCATCTAGCCGTCCATTTGGATGTTTTGCTGGGTGGGGCCCACCTTGATACATGTGTTTTGTGCCACATTGTCCATTTGTTGGATGGATGTGTGGGGCCCACCTTGAGGTATGTTTTGCACACACCGTCCCTCCATGGGATTCCAATGTAATGTATGTGTTTTATCCATCCCGTTCGTTCAAATGGGTTGGACGTGGGCCCATAATGATGTACATGTTTTATCTGCCCCATCCATGGGACGTGGGCCCAACGTGATATATGTGTTGTATCTACTCCGTCCGGCCATGTGAGACGTGGGGCCACCATTATATATGAGTTATATATTCACACCATCTAGGCAATGGGGCCCACGTTGACGTATGTATTGTATATCAGCATCGTCCATCTGGATGGGCTGTGTGGGGCCGACCGTGATATTTGGTCTTATCCACACCATCCATAGGCTGGGACGGGTGGAGCTCACCTTCATGTTTATATTCAATACCCGCACCATCCATTTGCTAGGTATGGTGGGCCTCTTAATGCATGTATTCTATATCTAGTTGTCCATCTATTGTTGGATGTGGACCTTGCCTTGATGTATATCTACAGTCCATGGGACATGGGGTCCACCATGATGTGTATTATATTCAGGCCTATCTTGTAGGCCCACCTCAAGGTATATGATGTGCATGTGGCCCATCTATTTTGCTAGATTATGGGTCACCACATGAGGCCTAATGTGATGTATTATGGCCCATTTGATGAGGCCTAATGTGATGCATATGTGGCACTTGAGTGAGGCCTATTGTGATGTATATTGGGCTATTGTGTGAGGCCCATTATGTTATATGTGAGGCCCTTATAAGGCCATGGGCCCCACTATATGTTTGGCCCTATGAGAGCCACTCCTTGGGAGCAATGTTGGTTGAATGTCCACATTAATGGGCAATGATGGTTAAATGTTCACATTGTAACCTTCCCTTAGGTCTCATTAGGCCCATTCTTGATATGAGGATAGTACATCATCATCATATAACATGCTTAATATAGCTCCATGATTCATGCCCATGCGCATCATATATATGCTTGATATGGGAGTGATTGATCATAGCACATGTCATTGGGTTGGTTTATTATGGGACTCCTTGTGAAATGGAGTTACTCCACATGAACGCGCTGTATGTGTAGGTTAGATGCATGACTAGATTGTATGACTCATGCATCTCGCATTTTGTGATATGACCATCGTACATCCTAGCGACATCAGCGTCGTAGCCTCCACAGGCATATCATGGATGGCCAAATGGGACATCCAAAAAATCTTTTTTTACATGGGGTGTCATAGATGTCCTAAGGTGAAAGTCTCTAAACCCTCTTGGTACTAGAAGACGCCCTAACATCTAGACCGAGTGGATATATGTGAGTGCATGAGAGTCGTATACTAGTAGGCCACATCTCTCACTGTGTCGTAGTCAATTGGGAGGGTGTGTGGCTTACCCACCTGAGGGAATATGCAATATTAGGCTAAGTCTAACCAACTCATAAATGGGTCTGCTATCGACGAACCGAGCCGATATTGATGGGCGGATAGTGAGGCCTCTTCTACTCACCTAGTTGTGCGCTTTATGGGGCGGCAGGTGGCATAGAGTGTACTAGACCTCGGTGATGATCCAAAGATGTATGGTTATGTTTATTATAAGATAAATGTACATTGAAAAATTCTTATTGTAGGATCCCAGGATCAAAATTTGGCGTATGAACACTGGAAGCCGAGAATGGGGTATTACAGAGGTTGTCGGCATTGGATTCGGTGATCAAAAATTTTGTGAGCCTGATTTTTGAGTTTAGGGCATGACATATGATACCAATCTAGCTAACCTAACCTTACATCTAATCTCCAACGTGAATCTGACCATTGGGAATGATCGTCGTCCATGGATCAAGTCATTCAAACATTGATTTAAGGCAGGACCATCATATACCTAAGTGTCCTCACCTGTTTATCATAACCAACCACTTAGCTAAATATGCACCGTTAGATAGAGACATTTAACCGTCCACTTTGATTTTAGACCACTTGATCGTAGTAAACTAGCTACTTGATCTCCACATCTATTCATGCACTCATCAAGTATAGATTCTGATCCGTTTATCCTATTCATCACCTATGAATATGCTTAACCCACCATCAAAACTATAATCTGAGAAACTTACAGAAGTGAACAAGACACTCAAATCTAACGATACACATGTTCTACCCCTAATCACCCCAAAAACCCACTTTTTGTCCAACCATTTATGAAATTGACTATACATCCACCTACATACATGGTTAGAGTGCTAACCATCAAATTTTCTTATTTTTAGCTAGTCATCTGACTATCTGTCATGTTTGGATCTGCCAAACGGACCACACGAATATTATGGTGAAACGATTATTAAGAAAATCTTAGGGTATAGATCCAAACTACCCAGTAACTTGTGAAATAGAGGTGTACAAATATTGTTTCAAAGTATGAAGTATGTTAACCACTAAAGGAGCATCTCAGCCATCCTCTAAAGATCGGGGCCTAAATTTAACCAGTTGAGAGATCTCAAGAAATAAGGATTGTTAGTAAAGTTTCACTCCTTTTGAACAGTGCAATAGGGAGGAACAGATGACAGAAGTTACTGAAAGGGAGAATGGAAAAATTGTAAATACCAAGTGCATGGTAAACCATGTATGAAGAAGGATTGGGTTATACAATAAACACCACCCCATGCATCATCAAGTCGTGTGGCCCACCCAGAGATCAGATTAGACTCAAAATTGGGACCATGGGCCACCACGACGTGCAGAAGATGGTGGAAGGCATGGATCTCTTGAAAAGAGATTGCAAATGGACCCCACCTATTTTGAACAACAATATAGAAAAGACACTCGTCCGCATGTTGTAATAGTCGACAACGAAACTGGGATGATAGTTTTCACCCATATTTCTACTCCTTATGTGGGCCACCTGATGAACAAATCCACCCCAAACTTGAGGCCATGTCCTAACATGACAAGATGAAACTAATGGTCAAGATGGATTTCTAGAAAATCTATCACTAGTGGGCCCCACCAACCCTGTAATCGGATTGAAAACATTTCTTCCCCGCATGCTACGCTGTGAAAACCTTACGCACCAAAGAGTTCCACATCTGGAAGCTCCCTACAAACTATGCCTCTACCAAATCCAATCCATCCACACTCCAATAAGGGAGATTCTGATCCAACATGAATTCAGAAAAGTGTGGAATAGTTGCACGTGCTGAGATCATTAGGCTTCTTTCTTGGATTTGAATTGAAACCCCGTACGAAGATGCCACTCGAGTGTTTGGTGGAACCCACTGACAAAAATGACCAGGAGAGATGATCATGACCTCTCACAAGCTCCCTGTGGGCCATCCAAGTCAACCACAATTGTCGGATTAAAGGAAAACGCTATGGCCGATGATCCACCATTAAAATTGAGGCCATCTTCTTCATCAAAACGATGCAAACCACTACTCCTTAGAGAGATCTGAGCTAATGGAATGATGGCCCACCTAAAACTGACTCAACTTCCTCAAGTAAGAAGGGAGAGTCCTGCAAAAGCTATGTCAGCATTCTTGTGAACGAGCGTTGTTCGCACAGTGCATAGCTGGAGTCAAAAACTCCCTCCCTTGCTAAGATGCATTCAAAAACCTATAAAAGGCTAGCATGTATAGGGAGGAAGTCATCGAACGACTATCGTCCATATAGCAAAAGAATTGGAGAAAGAAAGAGAGAGGGAGAGAGAGAGAGAGAGAGAGAGAGAGAGAGAGAGAGAGAGAGAGGAAAGTTCTGGCATTGTAGACAATGCCTAGCCCTGCTAAAGTCCAGTAAGGATCCAGGCCTGTCGGAACAACTCTGGCCAGTCACTAGTAACAAAGAAGAGAGAGAAGGAAGCGTACAATAGCCTGTTAAAAATTTGATTCAAGGTTCAGATTCGAATCACCAGTCTTAATGTAAATTGTTTATTCCTTTCCCTTCTTCTTTTTCCATCCTCTATCTTCGGCAACACGGGTGTAGAATTCCACCATGTTGAACTAAGTAGGATACACTAACATCTCAAGAATTCTAAGCCAGAACTCATGAGGTATGCGATACATCCAAGCTATGCCACAACCAATGTTTCCTTTCAGGTCTATTAATTTAATTAGATCTTACATGATCATAAACCAGGACCTAGCGTAATCCTAACCGTTCAAAACATGTGAATTAGGGTAAAGTTTGACCATAAAGTGCGTCTCTGGTATTTAACCTTGATAAAAGACAACCAAAGGTGAGGGACTCCTTTAAGCTTACCTTGATTTAAGTTAATATATTTAACACTTTTTATATGCCCTGTTATCATGCTATTATGATTCTCCTCTTGCAATTGTTCTATTTCCCACTAATGATTATTTATCCTTTAGGAATGATGGTTAAGGCTTGAACTTAATTATGCGTATCTTTATTTAGGTGAGGTGATGGATACAAGCCTTACCCTTGTGTTTACCAATTTTTTGAGTTTTCCCTTGCTACTTTTCTCTTTATTGAGCTGACCATGGACACACTCCTTATTATTGAGTTGGCTATTGCCACTCTCTTATTTGTTGATCTAGCCATTGATATCTCCTCCTTTTTTGTTAGCCTTGTGCTATCTATCTTTAAGGCTTGGGCATGTGTCTTGGAATTCCAAAGTTCCCATGATTCAGTTTACATTCTCTTTAATGCAAGTGACGTGTTGAAGGTATCACAACTAGTGATTCAATTATTATATCATGGATGTAATGTGCTCCAGGTAGAGTTTCTTTCGGTTGTCGTGTAATTCCATGGGTTTGGGTAGTAGTGCATAAATCAATGTAAGTAATTCGTAATACATGTTGCATCACTTTCGGGATTGGATGTCGCAAATAGTCTCTCCATGAACAAATCATGTCACTTAATTCATCCAACTCATGTGTTGTGCCGCCTTGAGATGTTCACGTAAATCCACGGTAGTGTTGGACATGCCAACGAATATCTATAGTTATGAGATGCGGGTCGAGTCAGGTTTTCTATGAATTATATTCTACATTATGATGATCACTACGTATGATGAGACACACACACTTTACTAAGCATGCATCTCATGTAGGTTGTTTGCATATGCTGATACCCCTTGTAGTAGTAGAATACGAGATGTATCAAAACCATAACATTACTCTTATGAATCTCTTGAATTATTGTTAATCTTAAAAGATAACCATCACTATGAGTAGGGTATTGACCCTCTCTAACCATATAGATGATGCAGGTGATGCACAGATTGAAGACCTAGAGGACCATCTCCCTATAGAAGATTAAATTGAATGAATAAGAAGATAGTTTTATGATTTAATTTTATATTTTCTCTACAAACTCGATAATGTAATAAGCTCCTAATGAGAGGCCATTTGATAATTAGTTGAATTCTTTTACCCTAGTGAAATAATAAATACAGTTGATTCTTGTGAATGGTTACCTGCATGAATGTAACTGGGTGTGATTTAAATGAAAAAAATAAGGTTTAATTTTTTAAACATCCAATTTATACATTATTAACACCTGGCTTTTTCAGACATGAGTATAAACTCTAGCCGTGAAAATTCAGGATGTTACACTTACCATGCATAAACTAGCAAACTAATGTTGAGACATAAAAATAATGAAGATTGAAGAAATAAAATCAGAAGAAAGATTGGAGAAAAAAGAAATAAAAATAAAGAAAATAAAAAATGGGAAAGACATTGTGTTGCATGCACCCGCATAAAGTATATTGATTGTGCAGGTCCGTGTAACATCAGTTCATTTGGTCAGATTAGACAGTTAAAATGTTATGTGAAGTGGACCCCATGGCATAAAGATCAAAGGTTCGCACGTGTGGTGGCCTATAAATACCTCACTTCTCCTCTCATTTGAACAACGACGACAAAGAAGATCAGAGCTCCAAAGAAGAAGAAGAAGACAAAGATTCCGAAGGTATTTCGGAGGAGAAGAAGAAGAAAAAGAAGAAGAAATGGATTTTCATCCATTGCGAGGGGATCGATATTGAGTAAAGATGCTGTTGGAATCTTCGAATTCCTTCAAATATATAAGTTTTCTTCAAGCATATGAGTGCTTCCTACAATTCAGGGTCATGTTCTAGATGAATTAAAAAAGATGCAAAATGTTCATATCTGTACAATATTCCTCTTACTGAGATGAACAAATCACAACTCGAAATGCTGCCAAAATCGACATTGAACTCATTCAATACTTGTATTCTTGTGTAATAAGTATTTTATCTTAGAATCAAAGGATAAGAAGGATGTAAATGAATTTAGAATAAATAGAATATGATGATTGTTCTCTTCATTCTCTCTTTGTTATTATTCAGTAGGATAATCCCCAAATCAGATAGCTTTTATTTCTTGTCGAAACAAAATGGTGACTCTGCTGGGATCTCTTTATCTTACTTAATATTAACTTAGAAACTATTTAGAGAACTTCATCATTGTTTGGCATCACACAAACACCAAAATGGTGACTCTTAATGGGAACATCCTCCCTTTCATCTCTAAGATAAAGTAAATTTTTTATTAAATACTAATCGATATCATTTTGTGACCTCTGACAAAACTACAATACAACACACGTACTACAGCTACAATCAATGACGACCATTAAAAGTAGAACGATTTTTGACTTCACTCCAAATGGGTTTGTAGTAGAATATGCATGTGATTAATCTCAGAACCTGAAGAACCAATTGATAAAAAAAGGAGACGATTCTCGTTAAGAATGATGCTCCATGAGCTATCGCCGGAGTGATATCTCCATCACCACTTGCACAAGATAGAAAAGACGAATGAATCATCGTTTACAGAAGGAAGTCAAAGGCTCAATCTCATGCAGCCATCAAAGGATTAGAGGTTCGGTAACAAGAAATGTAGCCATGAAGAATTGTGCACTTGCTCCTCCAACACTTTACCCAAGGAAATCCGCCTGCTCTCTAACATCACATGAATTTCCACCATTGCCCGTCGCAAATGTCTGATGGACAAGGAAAGAAAAAGGCAAATCACTTGTGGAAGAGTTATCATCCTCTGTATCTTAGCAAGCAATGCTTCTATAAGTTACATGGCAATCAGTCAAATCCTACGGAAACATGGTAGAACTTGACAATACTTCTCTCTTATCAAGCCCTACCACTCCAATACGTTTATACTCCACCCCGACGATAGCTTTGGCAAGGAGTAGAGAAGCCACTATGTACATGGCAGGAGTCAGTCATGGTCCACCACCAAGTGTTGATGAGCCCATGGCTGAGATGGCACAAGCTCAAAGGAATCCAATGGAAGAGTGCAGAAGTCTCCGAGAAGCTTTGGCCACCCTCTCTCACAATGTTTCCCAAGTTGTGGCTCTGCCTGTGATGGCCGCTATGAATGAACATGAACAACAACCTAAAGGTTCGCTACCACATAGAGCAGGATCACATGGGTTTACTCCAACAACCAGAATGATAACACAAGAAGAAATGTGACAAATGGACATAAAAGTCGTCATAGAATGTGAACATATTAGGAGATTCCATTACAGAATGTCGTATCTAAAGGAAGTGGAGGATGTGCCATTCCCAGCCAACTTCAAACATCCAGATTTTCAAAAGTTTAATGGAGATAAATCTCCAGAAGAACATCTTGTACACTTCATCACGACAATGGGTAACTTCACTGTTTCACAATACCGTTTGTGACTGTTCGACTCCTCTTTGATAGGTAAAGCATTTTGGTAGTATTTTAATCTAGCGCCTGACTCGATACGAATTTGGGAACAGATGCAAGACGTGGTTATATCCAATTTCTTTTCATCAGACCGTGATAATAGTATTGTGGAATTGGCTTCTATCAGACAGAGAGAAAATGAACCTATGGAAAAATTTATCGATAGATGGAAAATTTTGGCAGCTTCGTGTAGACAGTTACCCAAAGAAAAGGAACAAGTAAATATGTGCCTAAACTCTATGGAAATAGGAATTATTTTTGGTCTTATAATTGCTAATATAAGAACCTTCCGAGATCTTGCAACAAAGGCATATGCACTGGAGTTGATGGCCAGGAAAATGCCAATATTTCAAAACAGAACAGAAAGAAGAGGATTAAATAGATCAATGGTAAATGTTGTTGATTGGGAAAAGAAAAGAGATACCTTTTACAATAAGTGAAAAATGAGGAAAAGAGAAGATTCAGACCATTACAAAGATCGTGTGAATGATAAACAACCTCGATCATATGACTATCATAAAGAATATAATTTTGAGAAAGAAGATGTTGTGCCAATGATGGAACAATTACTGGTTGTCAGAACCATCCAACTACCTCAGTCTAAATGCCCAGAAAAAGTTGAGATGACAAAAGAAAAGAAGTATTTCCGTTATCATCTTTATTTGGGACACCCCACGGAAAACTGCTTTACACTGAAGGATATGTTATAAAGAATGATAAAACAAGGTGAGATAGTAACGAAAAAAGGGTGAGAAATGAGACAAGAAAGTGACTGTAAATGTAATGTCTGCAAGAGATCCGTCAAAGAACTGGAAAGATAAAGAGAAAATTATCATGACAAAAGAACCGACACTTGCGATATCTCGATTGAAAATAATAACGCACAATCCCGGTTGAAGATAGTCATTTAAATATTTGTAATTCTTCATGTCTTCATAATTGGGATACGAAGCTATAAGACAAGTGTGTTCATATGACCAGGGGGCAAATTCAAGCTCAAATTCATATATAATGATAAAGCATCGGTATATTTTTAAGAACCATAACCTGACGAGATCTTTCATACACTCTACTTAAACAATGGCATGTTCCCAGCGGACCAAAAAGACGAGTATGGATCGTTACCCTACTTTTGTACCATGATACCCCGAGACTTGTTGTAACATCTCGAAAAAATCTATACAAAGACCTGAGTTTCACCTCAGGCAGAAAGACCTAAGGACCGTACCATGTCATAATTTTGACAAAAATTAATTAAATACTAAACTACTTAATCGGTGGATTTAGCTCGAACCACCATTTAGACAAATGGAAAGACCCAAAATTATCAATATCGTTAACTCAACACTACTTAAAAACTTAGGAGAAATCCCATGAGCATGTTGCTCTCGGGAGTACATTGAAACCCCGTATCGGACTTGGACCACACGTTAAAAGTTCGATGACCGCGAAACTATAGGGTTACATCCATCCTACTGGGCTTGACAACCATCACGGGAATCGAGCCCAGATTATGTCCAAAAATGCATAACTTGAGCCCTGAGTAAAGTGTGTGAGAAACGCAAATATCTTTAGAAAATATAATGAAAATTAAGTAAATTGGGCCATTCACTTATGCATAAAATTGAGGATTTAAGATCGTCAGTTTTTGACCAAACTTCACCTAGGGAAAAAGAAAATTTCCCTTCTCATACCCGTATACTTATGGCCCCGATCAAATAAGCATGACTGTTGATTAGACACGGGTCCTCCATAGTCGATCAGCCTATTCGATCGCACTGAAATCACATCCTAGCATAGATCCATTATCAGGGAACTTACCCTATGATGTAAGTGAATAATGGGCCTCCTCATGTGCCCTGTTTGTCAAAAACAGTCGCCCTTTGGATATAACCTAAATATACCAGGGCCCTGGGGCCATTTGCATCCCTTCTGGGCCTATATATAGCCCTTATTCCACCCTATTTCTATTCCATACGAATTTTTCCAAACCCAAGGAGAGAAAAGAGAAAAAAAAAAGAGAAAAGAGGAAAGTGAGGAGAGAGATTTTGGGAGATCATTGCTAAGATTCTCTCCCACTACTCCACGCATTGAATCACCTTTCTATTACGTTACCCAACCTGTTTCAACTACGATTTCGGGTAAGAAATCCAAACAGTAAGTGCTATGTTGTCTAACTCCTATAATTGTCAAATTTTGTAGTGCCAAAATCTCTTAGAATTTATGACTTGTGTAGCTCATCTACATATTTAAGGTCATGCATCTCACGTTCAAGAACAAAGGTCTTTATCTCAAGAATTTCAAATGCAAGATTAAGAGACATAAAAGTTCAAGTACAAGTTCAAGATGATTCATTTCAAGATTCAAGCATCATAAGTATAAGAGTTCAAGTATAACACCAACTGATGGTTCATGTTTTCAAAGCTTCATCTATGTCAAAGACAATATATACTTAAAGCTCAAAGTGAAATACAACTCAAGTACTTCAAGTTCAAGCTACAAGTTCAAGCTTCAAAATGTTACAAGATGTCAAGCTTCATGTATGTCAAGATCAACAATCAACCAAAGAAAAAAGATGTTTCAATGTTCAAACATCGCTTATAAGGTATGTAAGACCCTAGATTGACCATAGGTTAGGTTATTGTTGATTGCATACTTTAATTGGATCATTAGATAAGTGTATAGACTGTTTCTCAACTAGTCCTAGTACTGGCTCGACCAGTCCAAGAAATTCCTTGACCAGTCCAAGGTTTATTACTTATTTTTGGGATTTTCTGTTATAGCCTCGACCATTCCTGGAGACTTCTCGACCAGTAGAGTGAACAGTGCTCAACCAGTCGAGCAGGCTCGACTCAAAGTAAAACAACCAAATTGGGTCCCACACTACCAGTCATGGATAGGACTCGATTGGTCGTGGAGGTCACTCGACTGGTCAAGCAGGCCCTTCGACCAGTCGTGGAATGGCCTTATCTTTTTGTGCCCAAATTTTTAAAAGTTTATTGGTCCTTTGACCAGTCGAGCTGACCTGTGAGCCAGTCGAGTGACCAGTTTCTGCACTTATAAATAGAGCACGATTTTCAGAGTTGATATTCAATTCAAGCAAAATCAAGACACCGGTCTGAGAGATAAGTTTGTGATATTCTTTAGCTATTTAGTGCTCATTTAATATTCTCTTTAATTTAGCTTCTTACATTTGATTTTAAGTTTCTACATTCCAATCTTATTTGAAGAAGGGATTGAAATTTTCCCATTTCTTGGAATCAAAATCAAATCAAGCTAGCTCAAAGTGATTTAATCTACAAATCATTTAGAACTTAGAACCTTTTCATATGTGAGTGTGGACATTGAACTTCTATGTTGAACTTCTACTCCAAATTAGTTCTACCAGGCTACATCAAAGGAGAATATCCAAAGAAGTATTTTACAGTTTTGTAAATCTATTCTTTTAGTTTCTTTGAGATTGTGCCAGAAAAATCTTTCCTTTTTGGTTTATCCGAGGTGATCCAGAAAACTCAGAGTGTGGGGTTTTTTGAATTGTGTAAGCCCACTTGAAAGACACAATTGTGAGGGTTTTAGGGGAACCTTAAAAACCCTATTGCATAGTGAATGCCGATATCCACTATGTGAGGATATTGGGAGTGGAGTAGTTGTGTTGCTATTTTTCTAAATAGTTGGTGCACGCACAAGCGAACCACTATAATTTATGGCCTTGTGGTGAATGATTGATTGTGACATTGTGTGG
Source organism: Magnolia kwangsiensis (assembly GCA_037074715.1). NCBI lineage: Eukaryota > Viridiplantae > Streptophyta > Magnoliopsida > Magnoliales > Magnoliaceae > Magnolia > Magnolia kwangsiensis. The sequence goes on along the minus strand of CM073577.1, from coordinate 77,198,094 downwards.
ATGTTGTAATTTTCCTTTATGTATAAGTGGAGAATGTTGTAATCCTTTTTGTTCAAGTGCGGGAATGTTGTAATAGCTTAGTTTCTTTCTTTGTTATTTTATTCTTTATTCCTCTGTATCAGTTTAAGATTTTGATACATAGACCGTTCTAGGAATCAGGTTGTCCTACTATAAGCCATTGGTTTTTGGTGTAAGGTTGTTCTTAGAACAACATTTGTATCAACCTCTCAATACTTGTACATTTGAGGTTGTTATTCATTTCTGCTTTGTGGGATTGTTTAAGTGTTATCTTTATTTATATTTGTTTAATTCTGCATTTAATTTTTTTAATTTGGCATAGTCCTATTCACCCCCCCTCCTCTAGGACTCTTAGCTCAGCCTTTTCAAGTGGTATCAGAGCCTAGTAGCTCGCTTTAATTTTTCTTTTTGGATTAATTTCCTAAGCTAATTGATCTGAGCTTTTTAAGATGTCAAATTTTGATAGCCCTTCAATCACTAGGCCTCCACTATTTGATAGCTCCATTTATGCCTATTGGAAAGCCAGAATGAGGGTTTTCTTAAAATCCATGGATGAGAGTGTGTGGTAAGCCATAGTGAACAATTGGACCCCTCCTACCACTAAAGTGACTGGTACCAATGGATCAGTAACTGTAAAAGTATCACCTTATTTTACTTGGACCAGTCTTTAGAAACGTAAAAGTAGTGTCAATGCTAAGGCTCTAAATGCTATTACCTGCACACTATCACCAGATGAATTCAAGTGAATTATATCCTGTGATACTGCAAAGCAAGCCTGGGATATTTTAGAAATGACACACGAGGGAACAACAATTGTCAAGAAATCTAAAGTCCAAATCCTCACAACCAAATTTGAGGAAATTCATATGAAAGAAAGTGAAACTTTCATGGACTTCTATACAAGATTGAATGACATTATCAACTCTATGTGGGGTCTCGATGATAGAATCCCAAAAAGTAAAGTCTATGCAAAGATAGTACGATCACTGCCTGAACAGTTCAATTCAAAGGTGACTGTAATCCAGAAACTTCGTGATACGGATAATATGAGGGCAGATGAATTAGTTGGTTCTTTACAAACCTTTGAGTTAAACTTTAAAGCTTCTAAAGGTAAATCCATCGCCCTTACATCTTCTAAACTTATTTCTCAAGAAAATAACAAGTCTGATTTAGAAAATTCTGAAGATGATATGGCCCTTTTAGCTAAAAAGTTTTATAAGATTTTTAAAAGTAAGAAGAAGGTTGATTTGTAAAAACCTAATGAAAAGAAAAGATTTAGATCTAAAACTTGGAAATCTTTAAAAGACAGCCAATGTTATAACTGACATTATAAGACCCATATCCTAGTCCATACTATTTCGTTGACTGCCGCAATCCTTCCCGTCGAATTCTGGCAATCCGCGACCAGTAATCGATATTTGTGCATGACCCTAAGTTGTACCCCATAGATTTGAGTGGGCTTAATCCAAGACTTGTATCATTGCGACCGCACCGTCGCCGCGGTTCCAACGCCGTGACTCATATACCGATCCGATACCCTGACTAAGAGATGTGAGCCGGTGTTTATTTTGAGAAAATACCACGCGTTGTAAATCCCAATAGAATCTCTACAATATGTCAAATCAATCCCATCAATCACCTCTCATGTCAAGTACAAAGCACCCATGCTTCCTTTCTCCACAAGTTAAGCAAATCCAAAAGTCAACCAATACATCACCTCACCCATCACTCACATCCATCACCCATCTCCCATCACTTCTCCTTACAACCACCTCTCTCTCTCTCTCTCTCTCTCTCTCTCTCTCTCTCTCTCTCTTTCTCTTCACATTTTTCAAGCATTTTCCAAGCAACCAAGAGCCCACACGTCCAAGGTTTTCCCAAGAGAGAAGTGACCTTGTGTGGCCCACTTTCCCATCCCAAAACCTCCATCCTAGCCATCCATTTCTCATCCTCTCCATTAAAGTGAAGCACAAGGAGATAGGCTTTCCAAGGAGATAAGCTTTCCAACGGACCGAGAAGATCAAGTGGTGGGTGCTTCTATAGGGTAGTTTTCTTATTTTTAAGATGGGCCAAGTGAGGCTTACCAATCAATGGTATGGATCTCACTTTGGACCCTAAGATGTGGCCAATGGCCCACTTTGATCATCATGATCATTCCATGATGCGGCCATTCTCCATGGACCCCATCATGATATTTATTTTCTTATATACCTAGGGTTATCTAGACTGTCTATTTTAGTGGGGAAGGGATCTCCACCTTTGGAATTTTGGATTTAATGGGTCCATATGCAATGGGACCCACTTAATGTATGAATTGGATGCTTGAAACGGAGGGCCCATAGTGTCGGGGTCCCTCCATCACACGTGTGTCCTACTCTCTTTCCTATCTCTCTCTCCCTCTCTTTTTAATTCTTCTTTCATATGATAATATGATTGTGTGGCCTACTTGATGGATTGTGGGACGTCTAAACCATTCATCAAAAGGGACCTCACCTTGCTGTGGGTCTCATATACACCACCCGTCATTTGGCGGCCCACACCACTCATCATTTGGTGGCCCACGTGGGCAGCCCACTTGAAACAGTCCAACCGTCCAGCGTCCAGGGATGCTGGACGTCAAGAAGGAAAACACAAATATTAGCTTATTTCCAGGGCATTGGGGTGGCCCACTCATAGAGGCCCCACATTGATGTATGTTTATAATCCAAGCCGTCCATTCCATTCCCTGGCTCAATTTAGACGTTGAGCTGAAAAATGGACTCGATCTGACCTTTTGGTGAGCCATAACTTAGAAAACAGGGGTTCTCACCATTAAAATGCACTCTGATCTTTCTACACCCCTAAAATATATTGGATATTGGGTTTGTTTGGCTTGTCTTGAGCCATGGGAACCAGTGGATGGGGTGGATCCACCTGATGTGGGCCCCACATGCGAAAAACCTTAAAAACACCATTTTTTTTTTAAAAAAGGGGCAGCTGCGCTGCTGTTGTAGAAGCATGCAGGCAGCACTTGTGTGTGCTGGACGTGAAACGAGTAGGGATCCACGGTCCCATCCGTGGCCCCAGAGTGATGTGTTTTGGACATCCAAACCATGCATTAGGTGGCTCCCTATTTGGACAGTGTCCCCTCCAAAAATCAACTTGATCCAGACCTCAGGTGGCCCACACCACAAGAAACAACGGTGATTGAACTCTACCATTGAAACCCTTTTTGGACCCATGAAAGTTATGAATTAATCTGTTATTTGTTTTTCCTATTCATCTAGGTCTTTGTGACCTTATCAACAGATTGAATGGAATATAAACATTATGGTGGGCCCCCACGTGGGACCCACAGTGATGTAAGTGTTTCATTCCACCGTCCAGGTGAGCGGTGGAACCCTCAGTGGTGTATGTGTTTTGTCACCACTATCCAGGTGGATGATGGAACCCCCCCCTTGACGTATGTGTTTTATCTTTGCCATCTAGGCACAGTAGGCCCCACCTTTGGTGTCTATGATTTATCCAAACCGTCTATTTAATTGGTGGGCCATGTGTGTGGGGTCCACCATGATGCATATGTTGCATCCAAGCCGTCCAACCCTTTTGAAAGTTCATTTTAAGGCTTAGATCTTCTTATCAAGTGGACCACACAGTAAAAGAAGTGGGGTTTAAGGATTTTCCATTGAAGCCTTTTGTTGTCACATAATTTTTGGATCAATATGAAATTTATTTTGATTCAGGTCTTTAAGACCTTATGAAAAGATTTGATGGAAAAATCAAAGTTATGGTGGGCCCTGACCATGTGGCATGTGTTATTTCCTAACCATCCATGTACTAGGCATGGACCTCACCACTTAAAATAATGGACAATGACGTCCACCATTCAAAATTTCTAAAGGGCCATGGTATATTAAGCTGATATTTGTTTCCACTCCATTTATCGTTATGTTAATTTATGAATAGATTGTTTGGGAAACATATGTTATGGTGGGCCTTAGGAATTTTAATGGTGGAAATCATTATCACACTTATATTTAGGGTGTGGCCCATTTGATGTACACATGGGGCCCATTAGTATGGCCCAATTGAAGTATATGTAGGGCCCATTGGTGTGGTCCATTGATTTATATAAGGCCCATGTGATGGTGCCTATATGGATGTACTTGTGGCCATCTGTGAAGGCCCATCTTGATGCATTTGTAGCCCATATTTATAGCCAATTTTGAGGTCCACCTTAGGGTTTATGAGGCCGTTGTTGAGGCCCACTTTTCTATAAATGTAAGACGTATACTATGAGGCCCATTGTGATGTATTTCAAGGCCCATGGGTTATGGACCATTGCAATGTACATAAGGCTCGTTGGTGAGGCCCATTAATGCAGCCCATTTGATGAATATATGGCCCATGTGATGTAGCCCATTCAATGTATCCAAGGCTCATGGGTCGCGGCCCAACAGGATGTCCTTAGGGTCCATTGTAATGTGTGATTCCCCATGGCTTATGTAATGATGTTTTATGGCGGGCCATGCCTTGGGAGCAATGTTGGTTTGATGTCCACATTGTGAGGTAATGTTGGTTAAACGTCCGCATTACGACTCTCCCTAAGGCTCAATGATAGGCCCATACTAGTTATGTGTAGGCCGTCTAGGCTCATCTGCATCGTAAGAGTAGTCTATTACTTTATAACATGCTTAGTATAATCCCCTGACTCATGCCCATATGCATCATATATATACTTGATATGAGTAGTGACTGATTATAGCATACGCCATTAGGCAGACCATTTGTAGGACTCGTTATGAGACAGAGTGCCCCACATGAATGCGCAGTACGTGCTGGATTGCTGTATGATTTGACGGTGTGATTCATGCATCTCGCATATGTGTGATTTGATCACTGCACACCCTAGCGACATTAGGGCCTTGACTCCACAGGTACATCTTGGATGGACGTATCGGATATCGAAAATACTTGGTTCTAGCACTGTGGGCACTTAGGATGTCCCTGGGTGAAAGTCCTAGAATCTTTTTGGTACCAGGAGATGCTCCAACGTCTAGACCGAGTGGATACACGAGCGTCTGAGTATCGAATACCAGTAGGCCGCATCACTGTAACATCCTAAAAATCGGGGGTCGAGTAAAAACTCAACTCTCGAGTTCCAGTACGTCACTTATGTAACATAGATAATGATAAATGCATGTTGTCTGTAGAATGGCATTAGACAAGATTGAGACTAAGCCAAAACAACATATCATACTCCAGAGACAGTTAAATTAGCAAGCGGAAGACTGTGATAAATACATAAAATATATAATTGATTGTAAGTCTCCAGAGTCTGAACATGTGTAACATCCCGAAAATCGGGGGGTCGAGTAAAAACCCAACTCCCGAGTTCCAAAATGTTATTTATGCAACATAGATATGTATGATTGAATGATGTCAGTGTTAATGTATTAAACATGAGTGAGATTAAGCCAGAACAACATATCATACTCCAGAGATAGTTAAATTAACAAGCGAAAGACTGTGATAGTAGGTATAACATATATAAACTGTTGTATGTCTCTAGAGTGTGAACATGTTACCAGGTTATATACATACATGTATACTTCAAAAGTAAACAAAACGAATATACATGAGGGCGCTAAAAATATAAAATGACAAGTGTCAATGTATCTAATCAACCTCCCTGTAATCCCGTCAATCAGATCACGCATAAAGGAGGAATCCTCCTCATCATCATCAAGTCCAGCTCTGCCTCGCAGGCCGCGCCATCATCTGCAATCACAATAGAGACTGGTGGGTATCCGAAAACACCATCCCGTAACGTGGGAGTGAGTGATCAACTCAGTGGGATAAGAGAGCAGAGATTAGCATGTTATCAAATCAATCATGCGATAATAGTAAAGCAGTAAATCAAACAATCCTAATACTGTTGTTAATGCAATATGACATGACATGATGGATGCCCTCACCTACGTTCTCCCTCATACGGCACCATCTTCATCCGCGGCATGCTTGCATCCCGATCAGTGCTCCACATCTTCCAGGCACATGCAATGTAATGGTGATATGATTGCCGAGTTGTTATTAATCCATTCAAACAATAGGATTGGGAAAATAAGGTACTTTCCTTATATCAATCCCAACACAGATCCTGTCTAGGGTCGTCACTCCTAGTAATCTCATACGAGGTATATTTTGTAGGTCGCTGCAAGGGCTGCCATGGCTATTGCACGCACTCGTTGCTCTACTCCCCCATCACCTTATCAATACAGGCCTATTGTACTCTACTGCTACTGAAGGCTCGTCGCCTCCCGTAGACTCAGAATACGCTCGCGGTCACTACAAAGGACTCGTCGCCTGATCAGTGTAGGACAACAGCAAGAATATAGTGTCCCATACCACTATAATCTGCTCACGAGGCTTAGGTGCTCACTGGTCACTACGGGGAGGTTTGTGGCCCGAGCATAGGCCGACAACTCGACCACAGTGTCCCATACCACTATGCCTGGCTCATGAGTCTTCGTGGATCAAGGTACCATGGTTAACAGGGTTTACAATGGTAAGTTTAGTACCCTAGGTTCAAGCAGTTATGACTCATGCAGGGTGAACATACAACGGCCAGTCGGGTTACTTGACGGGCTCGACTAGCACGATCGCATCTCAAGTCGAATGACATGAAGTGCGTAAAACACTTCGTGTGGCCTAACCACTTCCGCCAACTCCAAAACACGGCTCGTGTTCATCGACGCGACGTTCGTGGCAAAGATAAGCTAACCACGAATTTGCTCAGTTACCGACTGCCTGGACTAGGTATAGTCCCAAACAATCATGAATCCACATCAGCAATCATGTAAGAGTATTGGAAATGGAATACAACCAAGTGAGCATGTTAACACATGTTATAACGTACAACTTAAGTAAATCATCTAACATGTGCCTTTCATACGTATAACGAAATTATGCATATCGCCAACATATAGGAAATCATTTCCATCAGCATATTAATTGAGAATTCAATCTCAAACTAAATCATAATGAAATCATCAAGAACATGTTATAACATACAACTTAAGTGAATCATCAAGAACATGCATTTCATACATATAATGAAATCATGCATATGGTAAACATGTAGGAAACCATTTATACCAGCATATTAATTGAGAAATCAATCTCAAATTAATTCATAACACCATTTAATTCAATATATACTAATACAAGCATTTATACAAACACTTAAACCACACACTTAAGTCTACATATAGTATGTCGACCCAAAGTGCGCATTTAGGTGAATCTCTTCGCCAAACTAATTATGCACGCATTCCTAGTATTCTAATGCGACAAGAAGCCATGTCAATCACGTCAGAAAAATATGAATGAAAATAGTACTTCCTACAAATGACTAAAATGCCCTAAATCCATATTCTTCGCCGGTTTACGAAACAGGAAACGGACAGCATGTTGTACATGTCAAACGGCGTTGCCGGCGATAATTTACTATTAAACGACATTGAAAGCATTGGAAACAGTCAATCAAAGCATCTAATATCCGCACCTTGTCTCTTTTAGGTACGTGAATTCGAACGGAGCGTATACGCTTCGTCTACGGCGAATAGAGAACCTAATACACAAGTTCTATCAGCTAACATGCTATGGAATGGAAAGAATCCCAAATCAGCAACTTATTAGGGTTATTTCTTACCTAGAAACATGGAGAAATCACCAGCCAAGTGATCGGAGCGTGTTGCTAAAGCATGTGCAACAGGTGGGGCAACGGCAGGAAAATCCTCTCCTACTCTCTCTCACAAACTCTCACCTTTTCTCTCTTCCAATCTAGGGTTTTTCTCAAATTCGGATGGGAGAGAGGAGTGAGGGTTTCAACCCCTTTTATAAGCACAAAAATGCCCGGAATAGGCTCGCGGACAAAGTTTACTTGATGTTTATCCAAAGCGGGGCTGTTTCGGTCCAAAAGATCATTTCTGGTGGTCCCCTGGCCGAACGCGATCGGACTTAAGTTCACGCTCGTCGGATGTTGCTCACATCAAGTTTTCAGTCCGGCAGGGTTTGCAGATCGCACGTGGCGGTCCAGTTTCAGTTCAGCGGTCACCGCACGTAGATCAGGCCTACAATTCTCATGATATGAAATAGAAATTTTTCCTGATCCGAGGGTGTAATTTTACTGAATTCTGACGGTCAGAACGCTTAATACTGACGCGTCAAGTCGTGTGCCAGATTTGAATTTTAAATTCCAATTTTAACCCTATTCTCACTCTCTTCACTCCAGGCTCAATGAAATAGCCTGTGAATGTTGGTTGGACTTGATTTTCGAAATGATTGTCAAGTCCAGCTAGGCGGTTCTAACGGTCTAAGATAGTAGGTATCAGACTTTTGACGCGCAGTCTAGATCCAATACAAAGTTTCAAAGAGGTCCAGAGAACAAACCGGTTTAGAGTTTGATCCGAGGTTTTAGAGTATTATAGCACCATTGATTCTACAAGTTTTGGGTCTTATAGAACGTATTTAAAGTGATCAGGGACTATTTCCCAGCTACTCTAACGTTGCGCTAGCTAACTTATGCTTAGTTTCTAAAGGAATTAATCCTAAGTGATTTCTTTGACTATGGAATTGGGTTCTGAGCGATTTTTCAGGTGTTTTATTGACCCATTGCCTAAGGACATCTAATCCCAGGTTGGCCAAAATCCGGGGTGTTACAACATGTTACCAGGTTAATTAAATACATGTATACTCCAAAAATGGAAAGAAAGAATATACATCAGTGCTCTAAAAATATAAAATGACAAGTGTCAAGGCATCTAATCAACCTCCCTGTAATCCCGTCGATCAAAACACGGAGGAGAAGTCCTCCTCATCATCATACAAGTCCATCTCCGCTTCACAAGCAGCGTCATCATCTGCAACTAAAATAGGGACTGGTGGGTGTTTAGAACACTATCCCGTAACGTGGGAGTGAGTAGCTAACTCAGTGGAATAATAGAGCAAAGATTAGCATGTTATCAAATCAATCACGCGTTAATAGTAAAGCAAACAATCAAACATTCCTAGATACTGTTGTTAATGCATGCATGAAATGACATGATGAATGCCCTCACCGACATACTCCCTCATGCGGCACCATCTGCATCCGCGGCATGCTTTCTTCCCGCAATGCTCCACATCTTCCAGGCACATGCAATGTGATATGGATAATGATTACCAAGTTGTTATTAATCCTTTTCATACAACAGGATTGGGAAACTAAGGTACCTTCCTTACATCAATCCCAATACAGATCCTGTCTAGGGTCGTCACTCCTAGAAATCTCATACGATGTTATATTTGTAGGTCCCTGCAAGGGCTGACAGGGCTGTTGCTCGCATTCGTTGCACCGCTCCCCCATCACCTTATCAATACAGGCCTAATGTACTCTCGTCGCTACGGAAGGGTCTTCGCCTCTCGTAGAGTCAGAATACGCTCGCGGTCACTACAAAGGGCTCATCACCTGATCAGTGTAGGCCGACAGTAAGAATATAGTGTCCCATACCACCATAATCTGATCACGAGTCATACGTGCTCACTGGTCACTACGGGGAGGTTTGTTGCCCCAGCGTAGGCCGACATCTCTACCACAGTGTCCCATACCACCATGCTCAGCTCATGAGTCTTTATGGATCAAGGTACCATGGTTAACAGGGTTTCCAATGGTAAGTTCAGTACCCTAGGTTCAAGTAGTTATGACTCATACATGGTGAACATACAATGGCCAATCGGGTTACTTGACGGGCTCGACTAGTACAAGCGCATCTCAAGTCGAACGACATGAAGTGCATAAAACACTTCGTGTGGCCTAACCACTGTCGCCAACCCAAAACACGTCTTGCATTCATCGACGCGTCCTCTGTGGCAAATAGAAGCCCACCACTAATTCAATCCATTACCGACTGACTGGACTAAAGCATAGCCCCAAACATGTGTAATCTATACCAGTGATCATATGAGAGTAATAGAATTGAAGTTCAACAATACAAGCATGTTAACACATGTTATAACATACAAAGTAAGCAAATCAACCAACACATGTATTCCATACATATAAGGAAATCAATTCATATAGTAAACATGTAGGAAATCGTATACCACATCAGGTGGATTGAGAATTCATTCTCAAAACTAATTTATAACACCATTTACTCAATACATACTAATATAAACATTTATACAAATGCTTAGTCTACACACTTAGTCTACATAGCATATGTCGACCCAAAGCGCGCATGTAACATCCCGAAAATCAGGGGTCGAGCAAAAACTCCACTCCCGAGTTCCAGAACATCATTTATGCAACATTTTCAATGATGGATGAATGTTGTTAATATTAGTGCAGAAAATATGAGTGGGATTAGACCAAAACAGCATATCATACTCCAGAGACAGTTAAATTAGCAAGCGGAAGAATGTAATAGATATATAAAGTATATGAACTGTTGTGGGTCTCCAGAGTGTTAACATGTTACCAGGTTAAACATATACATGTATACTCCAAAAATGATAAAAAGAATATTCATGGGTGTGTAAGAAAAAGGCAAAATACCAAGTATATTGGCATCTAATCAGTAACCCTGTAACTTCGTCAATCAGAACCTGCATATAGGAGGGATCCTCCTCCTCATCATCAAGTCCGGCTCTACTTCGCAAGCATTGCCATCATCTGCAATTAAGATAGGAACTGTTTGGTGTGCGCAACACCGTCTCGTAACGTGGGAGTGAGTAATTAACTCAGTGGAATCATAGAGCAAAGATTAGCATGTTCTCAAATCAATCATGCGATAATAGTAAAATAATTAATCAAACATTCTTAGATACTGTTGTTAATGCAATATGACATGACATGATGATGCCCTCACCGACATTCTCCCTCATGCGGCACCATCTGCGTCCGCGGCATGCTTGCTTATCGCTCAGTGCTCCACATCTTCCAGGCACATGCAATGTGATGTGGATATGATTACCAAGTTGTTATTAGTCCTTTTCATACAGCAAGATTGGGAAACTAAGGTACTTCCCTTATATCAATCCCAACACAGATCCTGTCTAGGGTCGTGACTCCTAGAAATCACATACGATGTTACATTTATAGGTCGCTACAAAGGCTGCTAGGGCTGTTGCTCGCACTCGTTGTACCTCTCCCCCATCACCTTATCAATACAAGCCTAATTATCCTTAAGACTGCATCAGGACTCGTCGCCCCCATGTGGTGTCAGGATAAACTCAAGGTCACTACAAAGGGCTCGTCACCAATCAGTGTAAGCCGACAGCAAGAATATAGTGTCCTATACCACCATAATCTACTCAGAGTAAGGTGCTCACTGGTCACTACGGGGAGGTTTGTGGCCTCAACGTAGGCCGACAGCTCGACCACGGTGTCCCATACCACCATGCCCAGCTCATGAGTCTTTATGGATCAAGGTACCATGGTTAACAGGGTTCCAATGGTAAGTTCAGTACCCTAGGTTCAAGCAGTTATGACTCATATAGGGTGAACATACAATGGCCAGTCGGGTTACTTGACGGGCTCGACTAGTACGAGCGCATCTCAAGATGAACGACATGAAGTGCATGAAACACTTCGTGTGGCCTAACTACTGCCGCCAACCCAAAACACGACTCGCGTTCATCGACGCGTCCTTTGTGGTGCATAGAAACCAACCACGAATTCGATCCATTACCGACTGCCTGGACTAGGTCATAGGCCCAAGCATTTGTGCATCAACATCAGTAAGTATATGTGAGTAACAAAAATGAAATACAATATTGTAAGCATGTTGACACATGTTATAACATACAACTTAGGCAAATCATCCAACATATACATTTCCTATACATAAAGAAATCAATACATCTAGCTAACATGATGGAGATCATTTACATCAGCATATTACTTGAGAATTCAATCTCAAAACTATTTCACAACACCATATACTCAATACATACTAATACAAACATTTATACAAACACTTAGTCTACACACTTAAGTCTACATAGTGTATGTCGACTCAAAGTGTGCATTTGGGCGAATCTCTTCGCCAAACCAATTATGCATGCATTCCTAATATCCTAATGCGACAAATAGCCATGGCAACCATTTCAGCAAAATATGCATGTATACAGTATTTCCTACAAATGACTAAAATGCCCTAATTCTCATATTTTCTATACATTTACGAGACAGAAAACGGACAGCATGTTGTACATGTCAAACGGCGTTGTCGTCGATAATCTACTATTAAACGATATTGAAAGCGTTGAAATCAGCCAATCAAAGCGTCTAAAATCCGCACCTTTCTCCTTAGACGTGTATCGTTTCGAACGAAATGAATATGCTTCGTCAACAGCGTCAATACGACCTAATGCACAAGTACATCAGCTACTTTGCTATTTGAATCGAAGAAATCCCCAAATCAGCAAGTGGTTAGGGTTTTCCTTACCTAGAAATGCATTGGAATCACCAGCAAAGTGATTTGAACGCGATGCATAGGCGCGTGTAGCAGCTGTAGCAAGTGGCGGGAAGATCTCTCCCACACTCTCTCACAATCTCTCACTTTTTCTCTCTCTCTAGCTAGGGTTTCTAGCAAATTTGGATGAGTGAGATAAGTGAGGGTTTCAAGCCCTTTTATAAGCTAAAACCTTCCCAAATTAGGCTTGGGAACAAAGTTCCCTTGAGGTATAACCAAATCTTGACTGTTTCGATCCAAAAGAGTATTTCTGGAGGTCCCCTGGCCGAACACGGTCAGACTTAAGCTCATGCATACTGTATCTAGCACACATCAAGTTTTCAAACCAGAAGAGTTCGTAGATCGCACGTGGCGGTCCAATTTCAGTTCAGCGGTCATCGCACCTAGATCAGGTCTACAAGTCTCATGATATGAAAGAAAAATTTTTCCTGATCCGAGGGTGTAATTTGGCTGAATTCTGACGGTCAGAACGCTTAACAATAACGCGCCAAGTCACGTGCCAGATTTGGATTAAAATTTTCAAATCTAACCCTTTTCTCACTCTCTTCACTCCAGGCTCAATGAAATAGCCTCTGAACGTCTATTGGCCTTGATTTTTGAAATGATTGTCAAGTCCAGCCAAATGGTCATAACGGTCTAAGATTGTAGGTATCGGACTTTCGACGCGCGGTCTAGATCCAATACAAAGTTTCAAAGGGTTTCCGAGAACAAATCGGCTTAGAGTTTGATCCTGGATTTTAGGGTATTGTAGCGTCCTTGTTTTTACAAGTTTTGGGTCTTGCAGAATGTATTTAAAGCGATCAGGGACAATTTCACAGCTACTCCAGCGTAGTGCTAGCTAACTTATGCTTAATTTCTAAAGGAATTAATCCTAAGTGATTTCTTTGGCTTTGGAATTGGGTTCTGAGAGGTTACCAAGGTGTTTTGGTTGACCCATTGCCTAAGGACGTCTAATCCCAGGTTGGTAAAAATCTGGGGTGTTGCAGCGCATTAGGGTGAATCTCTTCGCCAAACCGATTATACACGCATATATAATATCATAACACGATAAATTTACATGTCAAGCATTTCAGCAAAATACGGATGCATACAATATTTTTTATAAATGCCCAAAATACCCTAAATCTCATATTTACCTTACGTTTACGAAACGAAAAATGGACAGTATGTTCTACATGTCAAACGGCATGCTCGTCGATAATCTACTATTAAACGACATTGAAAGCTTTGAAATCTGTCAATCAAAGCATCTAAAATCCGCACCTTTCGCCTTAGACGTGTATTATTTCGAACGGAACGTATACGCTTCGTCAACAGCGTAGTGACGACCTAATGCACAAGATGTATAAGCTACTTTGCTATTTGAATCGACGGAATCCCAAAAAAGCAAGTGGTTAGGGTTTTTCTTATCTAGAAGTGCGTTGGAATCACCGGGAGGGTGATGCAGGCAGGTGGATGTGGCACGAGGAGCAGCAGGGAAGACTCCCAGGAGAGAGCTCCAAATCTCCCTCCCTTTCTCTCTCTTTTCTCTCTTCTCTCCCCAAATTCGTATGGAATGAAAGAGCAAGGGTTTAAGCCCTTTTTATAAGCCCAAACATGACCAAAATAGACTTGGGGCCAAGGTGTACTTATTTTGTAACCAAAGAGGGCCTGTTTTGATCCAACGGAGCATTTCTGGAGGTCCTGTGACTGAATGCGGTCGGACTTAAGCTCCCTGACATTGGATCTAGGTCAGGCAGAGTTTTCAGTCTGAGTAGATATCCAGATCGACCGTGGCGGACCAGTTTCAGTTCAACGGTTATGGAAACTCGATCGGAGCTACAAGTACTATGACATGTAAGGGAAATTTTTCCTGATCCGAGGGTGAAATTTGATTGAATTCTGATGGTCAGAACGCTTACAAAAAGTGCATAAGCGAACGTGCCAGATTTCATAAATTATATTTATTTCTCACACTCTTTACTTTGGACTCAAGGAAATTATCGTGGGACATCATCTGGACTTGATTTTTGAGGTGATTGTCAAGTCCAACTAGGCGGTTATATTCGTCTAAGTCTGGGGTAATCGGACTTCCGACGCGCGGTCCAGAGCCGATACAAAGTTTCAAGGTGTTCCCGAGGGCAATCGGGAATAGAGTTTGATCCTAGGTTGTACGGTATTGTAGCGTCACCTATCCTATACGTTTTGACTCTAGCAGATCATATTGAAAGTGATTGGTGAGAATTTCATAGGCCATCTAGTGCAGCGCTAGTTGATTCTCGTTAGATTTCTAAAGCAAGTAGCCTTTATTGGTTTTTTTTTAAGATGAGATTTGGAGGGTGGAGCGAGGGTGTTTGGAAACGAAAGAAGGAAGAGTTTGGAGGGATGGTTTTTACCAAAAATTAAGCGTTTTGGTGAGAAAGGAGAGCTCGGAGGGTCACTTTGTGAAAGAAGTACCTGATCAAGGAGGTTTTAACGGACGACCCACATACCTGGGGGCTACCCTAGCCCCCAAACACCTCCAGCCCGAAGTTCGGACCCAACCGAGGAATTTGACCGGTGATGCATCGCAGAATCGACGATGCCATCGCCGATGAAAATCATCTTCGGCGAGGCCAGCCATATGGGCTGGGTTCCCCCTGTCCCCTAGGTCCCAAAAATATGTGGGGCCCACGTTGGATCATTGTGGATTAGCGTGGATGGGCCCACAACTCCATTCGAGGCATTTCGAGGCCAGTTTGCAAACCAAAATGAATTTCTGTAGTGTATAGCATATGATTTTGGGGTAGGAGACGCTAATCTATCTAACTAACCTATTTATCTTATTAGATTCTAAAATTTTAAGGATCAAAACCCATTTTACTCATTTATTTACTATTCACGATAATTTTTAGCTTCGGTATTGTTCTTCATCATTAATATTCTAGGGTTGGTGTTCTTTACTATTTAAACTTGAGGAGTCGTGTTTAATATGAAAGTACTTGGAGAAATTTGAAGAATGAGGTGGTGAAAGGTGAGTTTTGAAGGAAATGGGTTGAAAAGTGATTTCTTTGGCTTTAAGATTGAGCTCTGAAAGTGTTATGGTGGACCCATTGCCTAAGGACGTCTAACTCAAGGTTGGCAAAAATTCAAGGTATTACAGTCTCTCATTGTGTCGTGGTCGGTTGGAAGGGGGTGTGGCCTTATCTGCCTGAGTGAGGGGGCTATAAGCTAGGTTGAGTTTGACTAGCTCACAAATGAGTCTGCCATCGATGAGCCGGGTAGGTATTGGCAAATTACTGGTCAGGAGGATAGTGAAGTCTATTCCACTTACTTGGCTGTGCAGCTAGGGAGGAGGTAGTCAGTGTGAGTGTATTAGACTCCGATGATGTCCAGAGAGGAACTGTACTGATATGTGTACTTGATGAGTACCGACTTGCTTGGATTGCATTTCGCATATGACATTCGGCTATGTAGGCCTTGCATTGCATCGGTGTGGCCGATGGCATTCATATCTCGCATCGTATGGCCTTAGTATGGCCGATAGCATTCATGCCTTGCATTACATAGCCTTGGTATGGTTGATTGTATTCATGGAATTACCGTATACTTCCGCACTACTCTGATATTGTACACTTGGCATTTGCCTTGCGCACACACTTACACCACCCTCTAAGCTTTTGTAAGCTTATGCACGATAGTTGCGTGCAGGTAGTGTTGGACAGAAGCAGCGCTGAGGCAGGAGTGCGTATCAGGACATATTAGAGCTTTTTGATCACCTTGTATTTCCCTTTTCGCATTGTACTTAAAGTTTTTGATATAGTGGATATGTGGTGATGTTATTTTGTGACTTGGTTATACTTGTAGTTATGCTCCATTATAAAAAAAATTCATTCTGAAAATCCTCCTTGTAGGATCTCAGGATCGAAATCTAGCATATGTTTGTCAGGAGTCGAGAATGGGGCACTACGGAAGCTGTCGGCACCGGATTCGACAATCGGGATTCATGTGAATTCAATTTTTTAGTTTGGGGCGTGACAAGCATGAATATGGTCATCTAGCGAACAAGTGTCCTAAAATTGACAAACCTAAAAAGAAAGGTATGTTGGCTACTTAGGATGAATCTTCTTGCTCTGAAGCTTCTTCTGAGTCAGAAGATTCTGAAACCGAGTCGGGTAATGATGTTAAAGCCCTAATGACTCTATCCAAGTTCACTTTTTCAAACAACGATGATTCAACTAGTGAAGAAAATCTGAATAGTGATCATGAAAATGAAGAAGATCTTCAAGATGCTATTGTTATGGATAGATCTGAGCTCCTGATAAATCCAAGAGTAAGTACCAAACTAATTCAACCAAGTACATGAACAATCGAGGCGATACTTGTCCGACCTAATGTGAGAGTCCCTGAAGAAGTTGTGCGCTATGAAAGTGCTCCTATTTTGAGGTTGGGGATCAAGGTGACATCCACACTCTGATCGGAAGTGGAGCTATCTACTTAACGTCTGACAGAAGATGAACGATCCAACCATAGATACCGATTACAGGAAATCCAACCCGATAAGATGGACCCGACACCTTGCCTTGGATATCAAAGAGGAGGATTCTAGGGCACTAGTTCAGTTCGAAGCTCAGCTCGGACTGAGAAGACATCCCTCTTCAACTAGATAAATGGTCCAGGCTAAGTGGCGTCGTGTCAGCCAGACGAGTCGAGATGAAACAGTATGCTAGGACGGACGTTCCGTGTCATGCCTCAACTCAGAAAATGGGCTCATAAATTCCCGATCGCTGAATTCGACGTCGACAGCCTCCGTACTTCACCATTCTCGGATCCCGGCACTCACATGCCAGATTCTGATCCTAGGATCCTATAAGGAGGATTTTCAGTATAATTTTTTGTTTTAATGGAGCATAACCACAAGCATAGCCAAGTCACAAAATAACATCACCACATATCCACTATATCAAAAACTTTAAGTACAATGCGGAAAGGGAAATACACGGTGATCAAAAACTCTAAAATAATCTGATGTGCACTCCTGCCTCAGCACTGTTGTAATCCAATGCTACCTGCATGCAACGGTCATGCATAAGCTTACAAAATCTTAGAGGGTAGTGTAAGCGTGTGCATAAGGCAAGCGTCAAGTCTACAATATTAGAGTAATGCAGAAATATGTGGTAAGTCCATGAATACTATCAGCTGTACTAAAGCTATATGATGCAAGGCATGAATGCTATCGGTCAGACCAAGACCATGCGATGCGAGGCCTATGTAGCCAAGTGTCATATGCAAGATGCAAAGCAAGCATGCCAGTACTCATCAAGTACATATATCAATACAGTTCCTCTCTAGGATATCATCGAGGTCTAATACACTTCACACGATTGCCTCCTCCCTAGCTGCACAGTCAAGCAAGAAGAATAGACCTCACTATTCGCCTGACCAGTAGTCTGCCAATACCTACTCGGCTCATCGATAGAGGACTCATTTTCGAGTTGGTTAAACTCAGCCTAGCTTACAGCCCCCCTCACTAGGGCGAATAAGGCCACACCCCCTTCCAACCGACCATGACACAGTGGGAGACATGGCTTACTAGTATTCTGCAGTCGGGCACTCATGTCTCCACTCAGTCTAGATGTTGGAGCACCTCCTGGTACTAAAAAGGTTCTAGGACTTTCACCCAAGGACATCCTAAGTGCCCACAGTGCTAGAACTAAGTATTTTCGATATTCGATATGGCCATCCACGATGTGCCTATGGAGCCACGACCTTGATGTCGCTAGGGCGTACAATGATTAAGTCATACATATGCGAGATGCGTGAGTCACACCGTACAATCATGTAACAATCTCGCACGTACCATACACTCATATGGGTAACTCCATCAGTGAGTCCCATAAGTAATTTACCCAATGACAAATGCTATAATCAGACACTACTCATATCAAGCATACATATAATGCGTATGGCATGAGGCATGGAATTATACTAAGCATGTTATAAAGTGATGAACTATCCTTACAACAAAGATGGGCCTAGATAGCCTACATGTAACAAGTATGGGCCTATTAGTGGGCCCTAGGGAGAGTTATAATGCGGACATTTAACTAACATTAATCTTACAATGTGGACGTCAAACCAACGTTGTCCCAAGGCATGACCAGCCATAAAACATCATTACACAAACCATGGAAGAATGACACATTGCAATGGACCCTGTGGACATCCCGTTGGGCCTTGACCCATGGGCCTTAGATACATCGAATGGGCCACATCACATGGGTCTTATATTGATCAAGTGGGCCGCACTAATGGCCACAAGTATATCAATCTAATATATATATATATATATATATGAGTCATCTCAAAAGATCAACTGGACCGCACTCCAAATAACAGTGGTGAGAATGATTTTCACCGTCAAAATCCTACACGGCCTAATCATGGAGATAGATGAAGTGAAGGCAGAGACATTTAGTTTGATCGGAACTACCGTGGCCCTTAAGAAGTTTTTGAACGGTGAATGTCACTACCCCCACTATTTTTCAGCGGTGGCGATCCACTTGAACTATGGATATGACTCATTCTTTAGCTCATGCCATAAAATGAGCTTTTCAAAATGGTTGGATGGTTTGGATGTAGCACATGCATCATGGCGGGTCCCACCGTCCAGGTGTGGATGGTGTGAATAAAACACATAAGTCATGGTGGGTTCCACCATCCACTGTTGTGGACGGTGTGAATAAACACATACGTAATTGTGGCTCCACGTGGGGCCCACCATAATGTTCATATGCCATCCAACCTATTGATAAGGTCACGCTGACCTGGATGGAAGGGAAAAAAATAAATTTCATAACTGATCCAAAACTCCAAAGGGGGTTTCAATGGCAGACGGTTCAATCACCACTGTTTCCTGTGCTGTGGGCCACCTGAGCTGTGTATACCCCTATTTTTTGGTGGGGGGCCCACTGACCTAAGGGGCCCACCAATGCATGGTGCTGATGTTCATAAACATCATGGTGGGGCCCACGGTGGGGACCCGTGGTCCCTGCCCGTTCCGTCACGTCCCATTGTCTACTACTGCAGCAGCAGCAGGTGCTTTGTATTATTTTTAAAAAAAAACTATTTTCTCATGATTTTTCATAGGCGGGGCCCACATTAACAAAATCCAACCCAACCATTGGTGTCTATGGCCTAAGACAGACCCATCAAGCCCAATATTTGATATATTTCTATGTGTAGAAACATCAGAGTGAGTTTCAACTATAAAGCTGCCATTACGTTTGCTATGGCCCGCCAGAAAATCAGATAGGCTTCATTTCTCGCTCAACGCCTAAAATAAGCTTGGGAATAAAATGGACGGCATGGATTGAATTCAAACATCAAAATGGGGCCTACATGTGCAACTCACCCCAAATTTCCAAACAAACTGTTATATATATATATATATATATATATATATATATATATTTCATCACTGTCAGTTCACACTCCACTGACGTCCAGCATCCAGGGACGCTAGATGGTCTTGGATACAACACTTATTAAGGTGGGTCCCACCTTCAGACGTGTTGTTCAGGTGGGCCACCATATGCATGGGTGGGGTAGATAAGACATACATCTAAGTGGGGTCCATCCAAGTGGGCCACACCACTACATCACAAAAAGGGAGAGAGAGAGAGAGAGAGAGAGAGAGAGAGAGAGAGAGAGAGAGAGAGAGAGAGAGAGAGAGAGAGAGAGAGAGAGAGAGAGAGAGAGAGAGAGAGAGAGACGTGTGATGGAGGGACCCCAACACTATGGGCCCTCCTTTGTAATCAATCATACATCAAGTGGGTCCCATAACATGTAGGCCCATCAAATCAAAGATCAATGGTGGAGATTCCTTCTCCACCAAAATGGAAGGTCTAGATGACCCCTAGCCATGCAAAGAAAATAAACATCATGAATGGGTCCATGGAGAATGACCCCATCATGGAATGATCATGAGGATCAAGGTCGGCCATCGGCCACAACTTAGGGTCCAAAGTGAGATCCATACCATCAATCGGTAGGCCTCACTTGGCCCATCATAAAAACATAAAAAAATCTATCCTAATAAGCACCCACCGTCTTATCTTCTTAGTCCAATGGAATGTCGTGCTCCTTGTGCTTCACTTTCATAGAGGGTGATAAGAAGGGAATGGCTAGGATGAAGGATTTTGGAAGAGGAAAGTGGGCCACACAATTTACTCTTTTCTCACTTGGAAGAGCTTGGATGTGGGATTTCTCCTTGCTTGGGAATGTAGGTTTGAGAAATGAGAGAGCGAGAGAGTTGTAAAAAGAGAGAGAGAGAGAGAGAGAGAGAGAGAGAGAGAGAGAGAGAGAGAGAGAGAGAGAGTAGCTTAGGTAGGCCATGATTACTTGTAAGAGAGGTATGGGTGGCTAGCAATAAATGCTTGTAAGAAGGGCTAGGGGTAGGGTGGCTAGCCATAAGTGCTTATAAGAAGGGCTAGGGGTAGGTAGGGTGGCTATAGCTAGGGTGATGTCATCCATCACCCTCATGATTACCTAGGGATTGGTGCCACATGGGATGGGTGGGTCCCACGATATGCGGTCCATGGTCATTATAATGCACGGTCCATATCTTATGATCTAAGCGATAGTGCGGTCGCAATGGTATAGGTCTAGGATTAAGCTAACTCAAATCTACAAGATATGACTTAAGATCATGCACAAACATCGATTATAGGTCACAAGTTGCCAGAATTCGACGGGAATGATCGAGGGAGTCGATAGAACAGTACGGACTAGGATACGAGTCTTACATTCCACTTGCCAGATTTGAAAGCTACCATAAGAAAACGTGGCCGGTTACTTTAGTCATTGATGCGCATGATCCGCTTGATACGTTACATGATCCATGGATTGCGCACAATATCTCCACGATCTCAGTATCCCGCTAATTGAGAAAATTGTGCCAACAATAAAGGACCTAGACTATCCAACAGTCAGGTATAAATACATTGAGACCCCATTGCTACAGGTACGAAATATCTCGTACTCTCCTCTACTCTCTGCTTAGACCCAAATTCCCTTGACCTGACTTAGGCATCGGAGGGTCCCCCGGCTTAGCCAAGTTCACCTTTGCCTATTCTCATAGTGCAGGATCAAGACGTTGAAGTGGTCCACAGCTCGGGAGAGTGAGGGGAGAGCTGACCAGATTTTTACATAAACATTTTTTGGCGTCATCTGTGGGAACCCGATACGAAAGGTCAGGTTCCTATTTTTAAATACAATGGTGAGAGGAAAGAAGAAAGCGATAGTTGTGGAACCAGAGCTGAATGAGCAAACTCATTCTTCGTCACTACTTCATGCCGAGTCAACACTGGGGCCCTCTCAGCGTTCATGCAACCGAGCGAGCAAGTATCGGGCTATGCAAAATGAGATTCAAGCCGTACGTGATGAAGTAAACAGAATGAAGCAGTGACAGGAGCCACAACCGCACCCAATCCAGGAGGATCCTATTCCCGAACCGGTCGGACTATTCATGGAGGCTCACTCTATGCCGAGGAGTATGAGGCTCGCGGCACCCCAACACTCTCGGGTGCCACATTCGGGTCAAAATCCTCCTCTGGTACAAATTAGAGTCTCGACACGAAATACCGCCACTCTGGTTCCCACCAACAACTTAATCAATTTAGCTTTGACACCTACGGACCTCCGTCATCAGCTAGAGTGGAGGAGGGAAAGGAGAAATCTAGAAATACAAGATGCCCCAGAGATTGTCGCTGAGAATAAAGATCCCTGGGAAGCATGGTTTGCGGAACTCAATGACAAGTTCTTAACCCTAGAAAGGAAGCAGCAACTATCAATAGTTCCCGCCACGGTTTAGGTAATGATGGAAGAGACCGAACCTCCCTTCACCTCCTCCATCATGGATGAGGTGATGCCACAAAGGTTTCGGATACTGTCACGCCCCAAACTCGGAAACCGGGCTCACAAAATTCCCGATCGCCGAATCCGGATCAGACAGCCTCCGTAGAACCCCATTCTTGGCTCCTAGCGCCCATTCGCCAGGTTCCGATCCTGGGATGCTATGAGGAGGATTTTCAACGTCAGTTTGATTCGTAATAAGCGTAACTAAAGGCATAACCCACAAATAACAACCAAGAATTCCATTACATTTCCACTATGATCAAAAACTTTACAAGTACAATGAGCATAAAGGGAAATATAATGATGATAGACCAAAAACTCCAGAGTAATCTGCCACGTGCTCAAGCCTCAGCGCTGCTGTGATCCAACGTCACCTGCACGCGTGCATAAGCTTATAAAAAGCTTAGAGGGTGGTGAAAGTGTATGCGGAAGGAAGTAATATGATCATGCAATATCAGAGTAATACGGAATATGCAGATGGATCCATAATATCATGAGTCGTACCAAGGCTATGCGATGCAAGATGCAAGTCAAGCATACAATCCTCATCTAAGCTCACATGTCAATACAGCTCAAATCTAGGATATCACCGGGGTCTAGTACACTCTAAAGCAGATCACCGCCACATCGCGCGGGATAAGGTAAGTGGAAGAGACCTCACT
This sequence comes from Magnolia kwangsiensis, assembly GCA_037074715.1. NCBI lineage: Eukaryota > Viridiplantae > Streptophyta > Magnoliopsida > Magnoliales > Magnoliaceae > Magnolia > Magnolia kwangsiensis. The sequence continues at coordinate 77,175,038 of CM073577.1, read as the reverse complement.
ATCCGTCTGCCAATATCAGGCTCGACTCATCGATAGCGGACCCATTCTTGGAGCTGGTCAAACTCAGCCTAGCATTGCCACATACACTCGGGCGGGTAAGGCCGCACCCCCTTCCAACCAACCACGACACAGTGAAGAGCATAACCATCTGGTATTCGGCACTCAATGTCACGCCCCAAACTCGAAAACCGGGCTCATAAAATTTTCGATCGCCGAATCCGGCGCCGACAGCCTCTGTAGAATCCCATTCCCGGCTCCTAGTGCCCATTCGACAGTTTCCGATCCTGGGATGCTACGAGGAGGATTTTCAACGTCAATTTGATTCGTAATAAGAATAACCAAAGGCATAACCCACAAACAATAACCAAGAACTCCATTACATTTCCACTATGATAAAAAACTTTACAAGTATAATGAGCATAACGGGAAATATAATGAGAATGAACAAAAACTCCAGACGATCTGCTACGCGCTCCTACCTCAACGCTGTTATGAGCCAACGTCACCTGCACGCAACGGTCATGCATAAGCTTATAGAAATCTTAGAGGGTGGTGAAAGTGTGTACGTAAGGTAGTAATATGAACATATAGTATCAGAATAATGCGGAATATGCACATGGATCCATGAAAAACCATTAGCCATACCAAAGCTATGCGATGCAAGACATGAATGATATCGGCCATCCCAAGGCCATGAGATGTGAAATGTAACTCAAGCATACAAATCCTCATATATGTCCACACATCAATACTGCTCAAATCTGGGATATCACCGGGGTCTAGTACACTCTAAACCAGATCGCCGCCACATCGCGTGCAATATGGTAAGTGGAAAAGACCTCACTATCCGTCTGCCAATATCGGGCGCGACTCGTCGATAGCGGACCCATTCCTCAAGCTGGTCAGACTCAGCCTAGCATTGCCCCCTACACTCAGGTAGGTAAGGCCGCACTCCCTTCTAACCGACCACGACACAGTGGAGAGCGCAACCGTCTGGTAATCAGCACTCAACGCTCATCTACCCACTCGGTCTAGACTTTAGAGCAACCTCTTGGTACCATAAGGGTTTAGGGACTTTCACCCAGGGATATCTATAGCACCCCATGTAGAATAAGATTTTCGGTATCCAATCCTGCCAACCACGATGCATCTGTGTTGGCTACGACCCCGATGTTGCTAGGGCGTACAGTAACCATATCACACGATGCGAGATGCGTGAATCACACTATCCAATCATGCAGCAAATTCTTGCACGTATCGTGCGTTCATGCAGGACAACACCGCTTAATCGGGATCCCATAAACAATCTGCCCGAAGTCATATGCTATGATCAGTCACTCTCATATCAAGCATACAGATGATGCGTATGATCATGAGTCATGAAGCTATACTAAACATGTTATAATGAGATGAACTATCCTTACAATGCAGATGGACCTGGGCTGCCTATACACAATAAGTACGGGCCTAATAATGGGCCCTAAGGAGGTCGTAATGTGGACATCCAACCAACATTACACTCGAAATGTGGACGTCAAACCAACATTGCTTCCAAGGCACGATTGTCATAAATATCGCTCACATTCTGTGTTGGGATCATACATTGCAATGGACCTTAGGTACATCCCATTGGGCCTTAAATACATCAAATGGGCCATGTCATATGGGCCTTTTATTCTTCAATTGAGCCACATAAATGGGCCACACCAATGGGCCTTATGTGCATTGCAATGGGTCATAACCCGTGGGCCTTAAACTACATCAATTGGCTCTTGACCCATGGGCCTTAGACTACATCAATCGGGCCTAAATCATAGGCCTTATATAGATCAAGTGGGCCTAAACCCATAGGCCTTAACTGAATCAAATGGGCCTAATCCCGAGGGTCTTGAAATACTTCAAAATGGGCCCAATCTCATGGGCCTTAGAATGCTTCAAAATGGGCCCAATCCCATGGGCCTTTTATAAATCAAAGGGGCCTAACTCATGGGCTTTTATAATTCAAATGGGCCTAAAGCCATAGGCCTTTTGTAAATCAAATGGGCCTAACCCATAGGCCTCTTACAAAATCAAATGGCTCCAATCCCATGGGCCTTAAATACACTCTCCCCAAGTGGATGGACGGTCTAGATGCAACACATGCATCATGGTGGGTCCCACTGTCCAGTGGACAGTGGATAGGGCACACACATCACAAAGGGCTCCACCGTCCGCTGGACGGTGGAAGCACAATACATTAAGGTGGGTGCCACCGTCCGCCTGGACGGTGGACTTTAAAACACATACATCATTGTGGGTCCCATGTGGGGCCCACTGTAATATTTATTTAGCATCCAACCCATTGATAAGGTCAAACAGACCTGGTTGAAGGAAAAATACAAATTTCAGCTTGATTCAAAACTTCCATGGGCCAAAAAAAATAGTTTCAATGGTAGGCTTTTAGCCACCACTGTTTCCTCTGATGTGGACCACCTGGGCCTTGGATGAGCCTGAATTTTGGCAGGGGCCCACTTCAGGAGGTGGCTCACCTCATGAGAAGATTAGATTGCAAATAAACATCACTGTGGGGCCCACGTGCAGGGCCGTGGGTGGCTAACGTCTGCCTGTCCCAGACGCTGCACGCAACAGCGTGCAGCCGCTGTTGCTGCATGTCAAACGGCAGAGGCAGAGCCTCTGCCTTGATTTCAAAATTCGGTAAAAACCCATTTTTCAGGGGTTTTTTGAGTGTGGGGCCCGCTCTAAGCGAATCCACCCTGGCCATAGGATTCCTCAGCTCGTAATGAATCCAACGAGTCTAAAGTTTGAATTTTTTTGTGATTAGAAAATGAAATAAAATAAGAAAAGGATCCTTGAATGGAAATGATACATTCTTCAATGTTATGGCCCACCAGATCTTCCAAACAACCCCAACTCTTGGCTCAACGCCTAAAAAGAGATGGGTAAGAGGATGAACGGCTTGGATTGTCCCCAAACATCAAGGTGGGGCCTACATGAGGGCCCACCCCCAAAGCTTGGAACCAAGCTTGTATTTGTGTTTTCCTAACTGACGTCCAGCGTCCCTGGACGCTGGACGGTTGACATACATTGAGGTGGGCCCAGCTTGAGTGGGCCACCAAATGATGGAGGGTGTGGGTACGACATATATCATGTGGGCCCTACTTGTAGATGGTTTGGGACAAAATACTTACATCATGGTGAGGTCCATACAAGTGGGCCACACAACATCATTATCACATAAAAAAAAAGAATATGAAAGAGCGAGAGAGAGAGAGAGAGAGAGAGAGAGAGAGAGAGAGAGAGAGAGAGAGAGAGAGAGAGACACGCGATGATGGAGGGACCCCGACACTATGGGTCCTCTGTTTCAAGATCTACAACGTACATCAAGTGGGTCCTATTGCATGAGTACCCACCATTCAAAATCAACGGTGGAGATCCCTTCCACACCAAGATTTAAGGTCTAGATGACCCCTTTCTTGCAATGAAATAAACATCATGATGGGGTCCATGGAGAATGGCCCCATCATGGAATGATCATGATGATCCTAGTGGGCCATCGGCCACATCTTAGGGTCCCAAGTGAGATCCAAACCATTGATCGGTTGGCCTCACTTGGCCCACCTTAAAAAATACAAAGAACTACGTTATTAAGCACCCATCGTCCGATCTTCTTTCTCTTAGGGGTTCCTTAGCACCTTAGCTTGGATTTCAATGGAGGAGATGGGAAATGGATGGTTGAGATGGGAGATGGTGGGGTAGGAAAGTGGGCCACCTTGGAGATTTTGGAAGAGAGGGGGAGCTCATACGTATGGGATTCCTCTTGCTTGGATTGGATTTTGAAATGAGAAAGAGAGAGAGAGTTGTAGAGAGAGATGGGTGATGGATGGATGTGGTGAATGATGGTTTTGTAAGAAAACCTTGACTTTTGAGGCCTTTTGTGTAAGAGAGGTATGGGCTTTGTAAGAAAAGCTTGACTTTTGTGGCTTTTTGGGAATGGGTGAAAGGTGATGTGTCCTTGACATGTACTTGACATGTGATGGATTGATTGATTGATGGATTGATGGGATTGATGTGACATCTCATAGAGATTCTCTTGGGTTTCGCAACGCGCGGCGTTTCCTCGAACCGAACGTCGGCCTACATCTCTCGACTAGGGTATCGCCTCGGCGCGCGAGTCGCGGCATCGAAACTGCAGCGACGGCGCGGTCGCTATGGTACAGAACTTCAGTCGAGTCGAAACAGGTTGAGGTCATATGAATCAGGGTTACGCGTTAATATCGGTTAAGGGTCGAAGGTTGCTGAAATTTGACCGGTAAGACCGCGGAAGTCTACGGAACAGTACGGACTAAGATACGGGTCTTACACTCAACGCTCATCTACCCACTCGGTCTAGACGTTGGAGCAACCTCTTGGTACCATAAGGGTTTAGGGACTTTCACCCAGGGATATCTATAACACCCCATGTAGAATAAGATTTTCGGTATCCAATCCTGCCAACCATGATATGCCTGTGGAGGCTACGGCCCCGATGTCGCTAGGGCGTACAATAACCATGTCACACAAATGCGAGATGCATGAATCACGCTATCTAGTCATGCAACAAATCCTGTGCATATCGTGCGCTCATGTAGGGTAACACCGCCTAACCGGGAGCCCATAAATAACCTGCCCGAAGGCATATGTTATGATCAGTCACCTCTCATATCAAGCATACATATGGTGCGTATGATCATGAGTCATGAAACTATACTAAACATGTGAATAAGTGATGAACCATTCTTACAACGCAGATGGGCCTAGACGGCCTATACACAACAAGTACGAGCCTATTATTGGGCCCTAGGGAGAGTCGTAATGCGGACATTTAACCAACATTAAACTTGCAATGTGGACGTCAAACCACCATCGCTCCTAAGCCATAGCCCGTAGTAAACATCATTACCCAAACCATGTTGGGTTCACACATTGCAATGGACCGTAGGTACATCCTAGTGGGCCTTTATTACATCAAATGGGCTACATTAGTGGGCCTTACATTTATCAAATGGGCCGCATTAATGGGCTTCACCAATGGGCCTTAGGTACATTGCAATGGGTCACAATCCATGGGCCTCAGAGTATATCAAAATGGGCCTAAGCACATGGGCCTATATGTCTTAAATGGACCTAATCTCATGGCTTTATACATATCAAATGGGCCTAACCCATAGGCCTTATATAACTTAAATGGGCCTAAACCCATAGGCCTTTTTACAAATCAAATGGGCCTAACCCATAGGCCTTTTGTAAATCAAATGGGCCTAACCCATAGGCCTTTTATAAATTAAATGGGCCTAACCCATAGGCTTTTTATAAATTAAATGGGCCTAACCCATAGGCCTTTATATAACAAATGGGCCATACCCAAACATAAGTGGCCCACCCAATCTTCACTTATGCCTTAAAATGATCTTACCAAGTGGATGGATGGTCTGGATGCATCACATGCATCATAACGGGTCCCACTGTCGCTGGACAGTGTGGATAACACATGCATCACAGAGGGCTTCACCGTCCGCTGGACGGTGGAATCAAAACAATACATCAAGGTGGGTACCACCGTCTGCCTGGACGGTGGACTTAAAACACATACATCATTGTGGGTCCCATGTGGGGCCCACTGTAATGTTTGAATGCCATCCAAACCGTTCATAAGGTCACTTGGACCTAGATGAAGAGAAAACACAAATTTCAGATTGATCTGAAACTTCTGTGGCCCATGAGAGGGGTCCCAATGGTAGAGGTTCAACCCACTGTTTCGTGTGGTGTGGGCCACCTGAGTTTTGGATCCAGCTGAAACTTGGAGGGGGCCCACCACATGAACGGCGTGGATTTAACATATACATCATGGTGGGGCCCACAGCTGGAGCCGTGGGACCCTGCTGGTCCGTCCGCCTGGGCTGACAGCGTTGGCAGCGCTGACTGCTGCAGCGTCTTTTGCTTTTATTTTTTTTGTTTGAAACAAAATCACATTAGATGCTAAGGCCCAAACGTACTGTAAAAATCCAATGTTTGGCATTTATTTGGCACGTAGAAACAACAAGATGGGCCCTAATAGCCTTTGAAGGGTCAAAATATCATTTTTAATGGTATGGCCCGCCTGATCATCAGATTGACCTCGTTCTTTGGCTCAACGCCTAAAATGATATGGGGAAGAGGATGGACGGCCTGGATTGAGTCCCAAGCATTAAGGTGGGGCCTGCATGAGCTGGCCCACCTAACCCTTCCCTTTTCCTTTTTCTTTTGGCAGAGACGTCCGACCTCTTAGACGCTGGACGGTTGGATATTTAAAAATACATTGAGGTGGGCCCTGATTAGGTGGGCCACCTCATGGAAAATAGTGTGGGTCCATTGCATATAAAGTGGGCCACACTTGATGATTTGGGTAAAATAAAAGCCTCATGGTGGGGTCCAATCAAGTGGGCCACAAAACACATCATGATCTATATATAAAAAATGAAATAGAGGGAGAGAGAGAGAGAGAGGGTGGGACACGTTTGCGATGGAGGGCTCCGCCACTATGAGCCCTCCCTAAAAAAATATCATACAATCCAAGGGATCCCTTTACACATGGGACCATAAATTTTGAAAATCAACGGTGGGGATCCTTTCCCCACCAATATGGACGGTCTAGATGACCTTCCTAATGTAATGAAATCATCATGATGGGGTCCATGGAGAATGGCCCCATCATGGAGTGATCATGATGATCCAAGTGGGCCATCGGCCATACCTTAGGGTCCCAAGTGAGATCCAAACCATTGATTGGTTGGCCTCACTTGGCCCATCTTAAAAATAGGAAAAACTACCATTATCAATCACCCACCGTCCAATCTTCTTGCTCCTATGGGTTCCTTAGCACCTTAGCTTTGATTTCAATGGGTGAGATGAGGAATGGATGGCTAGGATTGAAGATCTTGGGATGGAGAGGTGGGCCACATTTGGAGTTTTGAAAGGGAGGGAGAGGCTCATACGTATGGAGGGTTTTTGGTTGCTTGGAGTGAATTTTGAAAATGAGAAAGAGAGAGAGAGTTGTAAAGGGAGAGAGAGATGGGTGATGGATGGATGGAGTGATAGATGTGTGTAAGAACTTTTTAACTTTTGTGGCCTTTTGTGTAAGAAAGGCATGGGTTTGTAAGAGAATTTTTAACTTTTGAGGCTTGCTTGGGAAAAGGTGAAAGGTGATGTGTACTTGACATGTACTTGACAAGTGATGGATTGATGGATTGATTGATTGATGTGACACCTCGTAGAGATTCTCTTGGGTTTTGTAACTCGCGGTATTTTCCTCGCACCGAACGTTGGCCCACATCTCTTGACTAGGGTATTACCTCGGCGTGCAAGTCGCGGCATCGGAACCGCAGCGATGGCGTGGTCGGTATGGTAATGGTCTTGGGTTGAGTCAATACGGGTTGACAGCATTCGAATCATAGTCACACGTAAATATCAGTTAAGGGTCGAAGGTTGTCGGAATTCGACCGGTAAGACCGTGGATGTAACACCCTGAAAATCGGGGGTCGTGTATAAACTCAACTCCTGAGTTCCAGACCGTCACTTATGCAACAAAAATGATTATGATTTAATGTTGTCTGTGTTAAAGCATTCACATGAGTAAAAGTATACCAAAACTGTAATTCATACTTCAGATTCAGTAATAAAAGCAAGCGGAAGACTAAAGAATATATATATCACCGTATGGAAAACAAAGTAGATCTCAACTGTCTCCAAAGTATGAATACATCTCTGAGTCTCATATACATGTACATAAACAGAAATCAAATATCCAAAAGAAAGTCCCACTGAGAAGTCCCGTCAATCCAGGCCACCTAAGCAAAGCCGTCGTAGTACTGCATATATGAGAACTCGTCCTGGTCCTCATCATAGTCCGGCTCTGCCTCCTGAATCGCTGCCTCACCTGCATCTAAGATAGGGTCAGGTGGGTGTTGCAAACACCATCCCGTAACGTGGGAGTGAGTAGCTAACTTAGTGGAATAATAGAGCAAGGATTAGCATGTTCTCAAATCAATCATGCGATAATAGTAAAGTAGTAAATCAAACAATCCTAATACTGTTGTTAATGTAATATGACATGATATGATGGATGCCCTCATCGACATTCTCCCTCATACGGCACCATCTTCGTCCGCGGCATGCTTGCGTACCGTTCAGTGCTCCACATCTTCTAGGCACATGCAATGTGATGGTGATATGATTGCCGAGTTATTATTAGTCCATTCAAACAACAGGATTGGGAAACTAAGGTACTTCCCTTATATTAATCCCAACACAGATCTTGTCTAGGGTCGTCACTCCTAGTAATCTCATACGATGTATATTTTGTAGGTCGCTGCAAGGACTATTGCTCACACTCATTGCACTGCTCTCCCATCACCTTATCAATACAGGCCTACTGTACTCTCACTGCTACGGAAGGGTCGTCGCCTCCCATAGACTCAAAATACGCTCGCGGTCACTACAAAGGACTCGTCGCCTGATCAGTGTAGGCCGACAACAAGAATATAGTGTCCCATACCACCATAATATGCTCACGAGTCATAGGTACTCACTGGTCACTACGGGGAGGTTTGTGGCCCCAGCGTAGGCCGACAGCTCGACCACGGTGTCCCATACCACCATGCCGGGCTCATGAGTCTTTGTGGATCAAGGTACTATGGTTGACAAGGTTTACAATGGTAAGTTCAGTACCCTAGGTTCAAGTAGTTATGACTCATACAGGATGAACATACAAGGGCCAGTCGGGTTACTTGACGGGCTCGACTAGCACGAGCGCATCTCAAGCCGAACGACATGAAGTGCGTAAAACACCTCGTGTGGCCTAACCACTGCCGCCAACTCCAAAACACGGCTCGCGTTCATCGACGCGTCGTTCGTGGCAAAGATAAGCCAACCACGAACTTGCTCGGTTGCTGACTGCCTGGACTAGGTATAGTCCCAAACAATTATGGATCCACATCAGCAATCATGTAAGAGTATTCGAAATGAAATACAACAATGTGAGCATGTTAACACATGTTATAACATACGACTTAAGTGAATCATCAAGCACATGCATTTCATACATATAATGAAATCATGCATATAGGTAACATGTAGGAAATCATTTACATCAGCATATTAATTGAGAAATCAATCTTAAACTAAATCATAGCACCATTTAATTCAATACATAGCAATACAAACATTTATACAAACACTTAGACTACACCCTTAAGTCTACATATAGTATGTCGACTCCAAGTGCACATTTAGGCGAATCTCTTCGCCAAACTAATTATGCACGCATTCCTAGTATCCTAATGCAACAGGAAGCCATGTCAATCACATCAGCAAATTATGGATGAAAACAGTATTTCCTACAAATGACTAAAATGCCCTAAATCTCATATTTTTCGTCTGTTTACAAAACAGGAAACGGAAAGCATGTTGTACATGTCAAACGGCATTGCCGTCAATAATCTACTATTAAATGACATTGAAAGCATTGGAAACAGTCAATCAAAGCGTCTAGAATCTGTACCTTTTTTCCTAGAAGCGTATCAATTCGAACGGAGCGTATACGCTTCGTCTACGGCGAATAGGCAACCTAACATACAAGATTTGTCAGGTACCATGCTATGAAAACTAAGGAACCTCAAATCAGCAACTATTTAGGATATTTTCTTACCTAAAAATGTGGTGTAATCGTCGGAAAAGTGATTGAGTCGCGTTGCTTAAGCACGTGCAATACGTGGCACAAGCAGCAAGAAATTCTCTTCCACTCTCTCTCACAATCTCTCACCTTTTCTCTCTCTCAATCTAGGGCTTTTTCCAAATTCGGATGGGAGAGATATGAGAGGGTTTAAGCCCCTTTTATAACCCTAAACATGCCCAAAATAGGCTTAGGAACAATGTTTACTTGATACCTAACCAAATCAGGGCTGTTTCCGTCCAAAAAGGCATTTCTGGTGGTCCCCTGGCCGAACGCGATCGGACTTAAGTTCATGCATGTCGGATGTCGCTCACATCCCATTTTCAGACCAGCAGTGTTCGTAGATCGCACGTGGCAGTCCAATTTCAGTTTAGCAGTCACCGCACGTAGATCAGGCCTCCAAGTCTCATGATATGAAATAAAAATTTTTCCTGATCCAAGGGTGTAATTTGGCTGAATTCTGACGGTCAGAATGGTTAATACTGATGCGTCAAGTCGTGTGCCAGATTTGAATTTCAAATTCTAAATCTAGCCCTATTCTCACTCTCTTCACTCCAAGCTCAATGAAATAGCCTGTGAATGTCGGTTGGACTTGATTTTCGAAATGATTGTCAAGTCCAGCTAGGCGGTTCTAACGGTCTAAGATTGTAGGTATCGGACTTTCGACGTGCGGTCTAGATCCAATACAAAGTTTCAAAGAGGTCCAGAGAACAAACCGGTTTAGAGTTTGATCCGAGGTTTTAGAGTATTATAGCATCAATGGTTCTACTCGCTTTGGGTCTTGTAGAATGTATTTAAAGTGATCAGGGACTATTTTTCAGCTACTCTAGCGTTGCGCTAGCTAACTTACACTTATTTTCTAAAGGAATTAATCCTACGCGATTTCTGGTCGAGTTGGTACTCGAGTCCAAGTACGGATTTTTCCCGGGCGTTACAATCTACCCCCCTTAACAAATAATTTCATCCTCGAAATTAGTACCTTTTCATACTCCTCGAGAAGCTGGGGGTAGTTCTTTCTGATCTCGGCTTCTGTCTCCCAGGTAACCTCCTCCTCAGAGTGATGCGTCCATAATACCTTCACAAGGGGAATCACCTTGCTACGCAGTACATGCTCCTTCCTGTCTAGGATACGTGTCGGTCGCAGGATATATGTAACATCCTCTCCTAACTGCACCTGCTCCCATCTGATGATATGAGAAGGATCAGAAACGTATTTCTTCAGCATAGAAACATGAAATACGTTGTGAACGCTCGTGAGAGGCGTGGGTAAAGCCAAACGGTAAGCCACTGCTCCCACACGATCGAGGATCTGGAATGGACCGATGAATCGCAATGCCAGCTTCCCCTTCTTCCCGAACCGAAGGACTCCCTTCATAGGGAAAACTCACAAAAATACATGATCCCCAACTGTGAACTCTAGCGGCCGCCGTCTCGTATCGGCATAACTCTTCTATCTACTCTGCGCTGTGAGAAGCCGACGTCTAATAATATCAATCTTCTCTGACGTCGCCTGCACTAACTCTGGGCCAATCAAGCTACGCTCACCGACCTCTTCCCAATAATGCGGTGCGCGACAAGGTCGCCCATACAACGCTTCATAAGGTGGCATACCGATACTCGCCTGGAAGCTGTTGTTGTATGCGAACTCTGCATATACAAGACAGTCATCCCAACTGTCCTTGAAGTCCAATGCGCAAGCTCGCAACATATCCTTTAAGATCTGGTTCACCCGCTCTGTCTGTCCGTCTGTCTGTGGGTGGAAGGCAGTACAGAACTTCAACTTCACACCCATAGCCTTCTGAATGCGAGTCCAGAAAATAGAAGTGAACCGCGTGTCTCTATCCGACACGATGTAACGCCCGTGAAAAATCCATCCTTGGGCTCGAGTACCAACTCGACCCGAATTTGCGTAGAATTCATTCCTTTGGAAAATTTGACTAGGTTAGCTAGTGCAACGTTAGAATAGCTGGGAAATGGTCCCTGATCACTTTAAATACGTTCTACAAGGCCCGAAGCGAGTGGAACTAAGGGTGCTATAATGCTCTAAAGCCTCGGATCAAACTCTAAGCCGGTTTGTTCTCTGGACCACTTTGAATCTTTGTATTGGATCTAGACCGCGCATCGAAAGTCCGATACCTCCTATCTTAGACCGTTAGGACCGTCTAGCTGGGCTTGACACTCATTCCAAAAATCAAGTCAAACCGATGATCACAGGCTATTTCATTGAGCCCGGACCGAAGAGAGTGTGAATAGGGACAGTTGGAATTTCAAATTCAAATCTGGCACACAAATTTGACGCATCAGTATTAAGCATTCTGACCGTCAGAATACAGCCAAATTACACCCTTGGATCAGGAAAAATATCTATTATATATCACGGGACTTGTAGGCCTGATCTTGATGCGGTGACCGTTAAACTGAAACTGGGCCGCCACGTGCGATCTGGGAACCCAACCGGTCTGAAAACTGGATGTATGCTAGATCTAGTATGCATGAGCTTAAGTCCGACCGCATCTGGCCTGGGGACCTCCAGAAATGCCCTTTTGGACCGAAACGGCCCCGATTTGGTTAGGCACCAAGTAAACATTGTTCCCAAGCCTATTTTGGGAATGTTTTAGGCTATAAAAGGGGTTGAAACCCTCACTCCTCTCTCCCATCCGAATTTGAGAGAAGCCCTAGCTTGGGAGAGAGAAAAAGAGTGAGAGATTGTGAGAGAGTGGGAGAGTTCTTCCCGCCACTTGTGCTACGTGTTGCACATGCTTAAGCGACACTTCTCTACCGCTTTCCCGGCGATTCCACCGCAATCCTAGGTAAGTAAAAACCCTAAATAGTTGGTGATTTGAGTTTTTCTTGTTTCCATGGCGATGTAGCTTATGGATCTTATGTATTAGGCTCCTTACTCGCCGTAGACGAAGCATATACACTCCGCTTCAATTCCCGAGTCTACAAGACACTAGGTGAGGATTTTAGACGCTTGGATTGACGGTTCCCAATGCTTTCAATGTCGTTTAATAGTAGATTCTTGACGGCATCGCCGTTTGACATGTACAAAATGCTCTCCGTTTCCCGTTTCGTAAGCTAACGAAGAATATGAGATTTAGGGCATTTTAGTCATTTGTAGGAAGTACTGTTTGCATTCATATTTTGCTGATGTGATTGACATGGTTTGTTGTCGCATTAGGAAGTTAGGAATGCGTGCATAATTAGTTTGGCGAAGAGATTCGCCTAGTTGCACACTTTGGGTCGACATGCTATATGTAGACCTAAGTGTGTAGTGCATGTGTTTGTATAAATGCTTGTATTAGTATGTATTGAATTAAATGATGTTATTTGATACTTTGTGATTGATTTTTCAATTATTATGCCGACCTAAATGATTTTCTACATGTTGACAAAATGCATGATTTCATTACATGCATGGAATGTATGTGCTTGAGGATTTGCTTAAGTTGAATACGCATGGGAAGTATGCCTTGAAGATTTGCTTAAGTTGAAAGTTATAACATGTGTTAACATGCTCACATGATGTATTTCAATTCCAATACCTTGTATAGTAATTCCATAGATGTGTGGGACTTGACTTAGTCCAGGCAGTCGGTAACCGAGCGATTTCGTGGCTGACTGGTCATAGCCACGAACGACGCGTAGATGAATGTGATTCGTGTTGAGAGTTGGCGGCAGTGGTTAGGCCACGCGAAGTGTTTTACGCACTTCATGTCGTTCAATTCGATATGCGATCGCGCTAGTCGAGCCCGTCAAGTAACCCGACTGGCCGATGTTTGTTCACCATGTATGTATCATAACTGCTTGAACCTAGGGTACTGAACTTACCATTGTAAACCCTATTAACCGTGGTACCTTGATCCACGAAGACTCATGAGCCGGGCATGGTGGTATGGGACACCGTGGTCGAGCTGTCGGCCTACGCTGGGGCCACAAACCTCCCCGTAGTGACCAATGAGCACCTTGACTCGTGAGCAGATTATGGTGGTATGGGACACTATATTCTAGCTGTCGGCCTACACTGATCAGGCGACGAGCCCTTTGTAGTGACCGCGAGCGTATTCTGAGTTCACGGGAGGCGACGACCCTTCCGTGCAGTAGAGTACAGTAGGCCTGTATTGATAAGGTGATGGGGGAGCGGTGCAACGAGTGCGAGCAACAGCCCTGGCAGCCCTTGCAGTGACCTACGAAATGTACATCGTATGAGATTACTAGGAGTGACGACCCTAGACAGGATCCGTGTTGGGATTGATACAAGGGAGGTACCTTAGTTTCCCAATCTTGCTGTTTGAATGGACTAATAATAACTTGGTAATCATATCACCATAGCATTGCATGTGCCTGGAAGATGTGGAGCACTCTAGGGAGTGTGGCATGCCGCGGTCGTAAGATGTTGCCGTATGAGGGTGATCGTCGGTGAGGGCATACATCACGTCATATCATCTTGCATTAACAATAGTTTTAGGACTTGTCTGATTTACTGCTTTACTATTATCGCGTGATTGAATTGTGAACATGCTAATCTTTGCTCTATGATTCCACTGAGTTGATCACTCATTCCCACGTTACGGGATGGTGTTTGCAACACCCACCAGACCCTGTTGTAGTTGCAGGTGACGATGAGATCCAGGAGGTGGAGCTAGGTGATGACGAGGACCAGGATGAGTTCTCGTATATGCAGTATCATGACGGCTTCCCGTAGGTGACCTGGATCGAGGGGACATCAGTGGGACTTTTCTTTTTGAACATTATTCTTTTGTTATGTACATGTATATGAGACTCAGAGATGTAGTCATACTTTGGAGACAGTTGAGATTACTTTGTTTTTCCATACAGTGATATATATCTTGTTTAGTCTTCCGCTTGCTTTTATCACTGGATCTGAAGTATGAATTGCAGTTTTGGTATACTTTTACTCATGTGAATGCTTTAAATCAGACAACATTGAATCATAACCATTTTTGTTGCATAAGTGACGGTCTGGAACTCGGGAGTTGAGTTTATACACGACCCCCGATTTTCAGGGTGTTACAAGTTGGTATCAGAGCGTGAATGAGAGTATACTGGGCCTGGGTTATGGTCTTGCGACGTACGCTGTCGCTTCATTTGACTTAGGTGGGTGCGAGAAGGGTCTAGAAACACTTCTAGGATCACAGATTCGCCGATTGGCGAAATCTATAAGGATCGATCGCAAGATCGAGTCTGTAACGTATCTCGGGTCGCGTAAAGCGACCCGAATCACTTCTAAGCTGTAGGAAGTCGGGTGGAGACGTCCTATGAGCGGTGTTAAACCGCAAAAGTGAACCTTTGGGCCGTGGAATGACCACGACTCCAGTAATCAATCGCCAGGGCTTAAAAACCCCGTTTTGCCAAAAATTCTCAAAATTCCTTCTCTAAACACTTCAACCTTCAGTTCTTTTGTATCCATTTCATGTTAGGCATCAAACCTAATGTGAAAATAACACAAATTAGTACATTCACCAAATTTTACAGTGAATAGTAAAATTTCATAAAAAATGGCCATAAAGCCATTCTAACTTCACTTTCTTTAGCAACTAAGGAGCTAGAAAGATGTACTGGATCCTTCTACCCCAAATCCATATGCTGCATCATATGGTTTGGTATTCGGTATTGCGATGTGGACCCGGAAAGCCCCAAAAACATGTTTGGGCCCATAGGGACCAAAATACTATGAACTAAGGGGTGGGACTAGACTTTTTGGGACCCTGGGACCATGGGGGACCAGACCCATGGGGTCCCGCTGGCCAACCTGGAGGTTGGCCGGCGATGCCATCGCCGGCCGGGCGATGCATCGCCGGCCGGCCACCTCGGACGGTGCTGCCCTTTGGGCGCACCCACTTAAATACACCCCCCATCACCCCTATGCACCTCCCACCTCACGAAAATCCCCAAATCCCACCTCTCCTTCACAAACAGCCCTCTACATAACCCTATCTTCGATTTTCAGCGCTCCATTCCAAATCCCGGCGACCCAAACCCATCCTAATCCCTTCCTTGGCCAAAACCGACCACCACCCATCAATTATTGGGTGTTGGCAGCCTCTTTCCTTGAAGATTTTCCCATTTGGAGCTCCAAAATCCCCCAAATAGTGCTGAAATCGTGAGCAGCTCCATTCCACCTTTTTGTTTTTATTTTTCCCTGAAACTACAGCCTTGGGAAGCTTGAAGCATCCCTCTACGACGCCTAGATTTCCTTTTGTCAGATTGGGCAGCCATTTCTCCGCATTTTCGGCGTTTTCCATGGCTTTCGTGGAAGCTATTTTGGGTCTTTTGTCACTCTCATCCATCCTGTCTTTGATGGGTAAGAGGAAAACTGCAACAGACGAGGCTGGGCCGAGCCGCCCTGCTCGATTGAGAAGACCGCGGGGTGGTGCCGCAAGTTCAAGCGCCGCCGCAGGTCCAGCTGCAGTCCTAGAGTGCCGTACGAAGCGGGATTTGGATCCCCATGCACACCTTGGACGAACCATCCTATCAGAGATGCCTCATGGTGAATACACTGATCGTAGAGTGTTATTTGAGGCGGACGTAGATGGGCGATTGTTCGGCGAATATCTGTTGTTCGAACGCATTGAAGCTGCGCACTGGGGACCGATCTTTGAAGCTCGCGCTCGTGCTAATGTGAGCACTGTTCGTGCCTTCTATGCTAGCATCCAGAGTCCTACCTTGGAGCCCTTGCAGTTCAAAATCCCTTTTGGTAGAGATCGGATGGCTACGATCGACGTCCAGTTGGTTGCGCGACTTCTCAACGTGCCTCTAGGTGATGTACATCCAAGTGAGAAAAATTTGAGGACTAGACGTGAACGAGATCGCCGCACCAGGTTTCTGTGCGGTAAGTTGGTTCCATGGCAGCCTAATAATAGCCTCAAGGCGACGTACATGTCTGAGGATTTGCGTCTGCTGCATCACATCTGCACGTTCAATGTTTATCCTAGGTCGACGAACCGCATTGAATGTACACGTCTTATGGTCGATTTCTTATTTCTGGTGGCTCAGGGAGAGAACGTATGTATGGCCACTTTCATCTTACGGCAGATAGTTCTCATAGCCAGGTCGAGAAGAACATCCGAATCCCTTCCCTTTGGCCGACTCATTTGCAGAATTGCGCTTGAGTTTGCCTATAGACTTGGACCCGAGTTGCCGGTATCGATTCACACCATCGATGAGTCGACGATGGTTAAGATGAAGATCGGGTCGCAATATCGTGAAAATCAACTTGAAAGGGATAGTGGGGACGACTTTGATGAAGAGGAAGATCAAAGCGAAGGAGAACCTAGTGCAGAAGCTCAGGAAGAGACTCAGGAAGAAGCAGAAGAGGAGGCTCAGGATACTGATGAGAGTCCTCCTCCTTCTGCGCAGACTACTATTGACGATCGCATTGCCCGGATGGAGGAGAGTCAGACCGCTTTGCGAAGGGAAGTCCAAGAACTTCGAGCAGAGGTCGCTGATGCCAAGGCCGTTACGAAGAAGAAATTTGGCAAGGTGACTCGCACCTTGAAGGCAATCCTGTGTTGCTTACAGGATAAGGGTGCTCCTCCTCCGTCGCCAGACTCCGACTAGCGACGCGATCTTTGATGTTGTTATGAGTAGTTAACTATTTTCTGTTTCATGTGTGTAAAGCCTATTAGGGCTAGTGCTTTGCTTTTGTCGCTGTTGCTTAACTGTCTTAATTTCCATGTCATTCTAGTCATGATGCTTGTAAGGATATATCCCTTGTATTGTGACAATTTTGATTAATTGAAGTGCATGGAATGCCTTGACTCTTTAGTGAATGATTGTGGTGTATTTGTGCAATTGAGACTGACAAGGTTGCGCCCTATTTTGAATATAGGGAATGCCACCTAAGACTACGAGGAGCGCGGTTCGGCTTTCATTGTTAGAGCAGATGGATCAGGCTCCTTCTCAGTCTGGCACTCGTCCGGACCCTGCTGTGGGCCCGATTCCTGAGACTGTTCGATCGTCTCAGCCTGCTACTGGTCCTACAGATGGACCACCGCCATTTACACCATCAGTTAGAGAGCCACAGCGCGCATCTACTTCCGCACCTCATCCGCCACAGCCTGCTCCACCCCCTGATAGATTCGAGCAGATGATGGCTATGATGCTACAGCAGCAGCAGCTTCTGACCACCATAGTTGGGACTTTAGCCCAGGGTGGGGGTGCGACTGCATCTACTCCGCCTGCACCACCTGCGCATCCAGCTGAGGATGCCTATGCTTACACCCAGGATGAGGGCGTAGCACTTCCTGCGCAGCCTGCTTTCCCTGCGGGGAACCCTGCCGACACACGGGGCCTTCTGGAGCGATTCCAGCGCTTGCGGCCTCCTACTTTCACGGGTTCTCACAGACCCGAGGAGGCTGAGTTTTGGCTCGACCGAGTGTCGAAGATTCTGCGCATGTTGCACTGTACTGAGGCAGAGCAGGTAGAGCTGGCTACCTTCCAGTTTGAGAGAGAGGCCAGTATGTGGTGGGATAGTGTATTGCGGACTGTTACCGCAGACTTCGTATGGACATGGGCAGCATTCGAGTTTCGCTTCCATGAGAAGTATTATCCTCAGACCTACAGACACGAGAGGGAGAATGAGTTTCTCCGTCTCAGGCAGGCAGCGATGACGGTCACCGAGTATGAGCATCGGTTCACAGAGTTGGGCAGGTACGTCCCGACGATTTTAGCTGATGAGCAGATGCGCATACGGCGCTTTTTGGAGGGCTTGCGACCGGATATTCGGTCGAAGATGTGCTGTATCAGTTTCTCCTCCTATGCGGAGTTGGTTCACATGTCCATGCGGGCAGAGCAGGACGTGGATCGACTTGCGCGATCACGAGGCCCGACTACTTCTAGGCCGCGACCGGAGTTGCCAGATAGGCCCTTCGCGGGCAAGAGGCCTCGCATTGATCCTCCTACCAGGACCACGGCGCCAGTAGGACCGTTTCGGCGCCCTGATCTATCATGCACATACTGTGGGAGGACGGGCCACCTAGCGCCGAGTTGCTTTTCGAGGATGCGGCACAGTGGGTTCTCGCCGCCGCAGAAGATTGATCGTGTACGTCCACAGGCGATATCAGCACCGCCTATACGGTCAGCTCCTGCGCAGTCCTCTTTCAGACCCACAGTATCGCAGATTCGACAGCCCCCACGGCCCTTGACACAGCGGCCGAACCGGCCACAGCAGGCTCGAGTTCATGCACTGACCGCTGAGGCAGCTACGACGCCGACTTTCCAGCATTCAGCCTTCGAGGTCACGGGCCATATCGGAGGTACTCCCGTTCTTGTCATGGTGGACACTGGTTCCACGATTTCTTTGATATCGCGTGCCGTAGTCAGACGTCTTGGGTTGCAGACTATTACTATGGATAGCGTGCGAGTCCTTGCAGCTCATGGAGATTATTCGGATGTCACCCAGATGTGTGAGGGTTGTTTACTTGATCTGGGAGGCAGGACGATGACTCTTGATTTGGTCGTCGATCCCTCGCTCGTATATCTCGACGTCATCCTTGGCATGGACTGGTTGACTGCAGCGAGAGCCGAGATTGACTGCGAGGCTCGTGTGGTGACGGTGTACGAGCCTGAGGGCACGCCTTTCACATTTTCAGTGCGGGTAAATCTTCCTTTCCGCATTCTTAGCTACGCCACCCTGTTGCGCGACGCTGGTGCCCAGGTACTTGAGCAGACGCCAGTTGTTTCTGAGTTCGGGGATATGTTCAGGAAGATCCCTGGTTTGCCGCCCCGACGTGAGATCGATTTCACTATCGATCTGATTCCTGGTTCTACACCCGTCTCACTGCCGACGTATCGCATGGCACCATGTGAGATGGAGGAGTTGAGGACGCAGATTGATGGTCTACTAGAGCTTGGCCTTATACGGCCTAGCGTATCTCCTTGGGGAGCACCGGTCTTGTTCGTGAAGAAGAAGGATGGTTCGCTGCGATTGTGTATTGATTATCGCAGGCTGAACCAACTCACAGTGAAGAACAAGTACCCTTTGCCCAGGATCGATGACTTATTTGATCAGTTGAGAGGAGCGCAGTACTTCTCGAAGATTGATCTTCAGTCGGGATATCATCAGTTGCGCGTCAGAGATGAGGACGTGCAGAAGACAGCGTTCAGGACCAGTTTTGGTCACTACGAGTTCCTCGTGATGTCGTTCGGTCTCACGAACGCACCGGCCGTGTTCATGGATCTGATGAACCGGGTACTACGGCCTTTCCTCTATCGATTCATCGTTGTCTTCATCGACGACATTTTGGTATACTCTAGGAGTCGAGAGGAGCATGAGGAGCACTTGCGTTTGGTCCTTGATACGCTCAGACAGCATCAGTTGTTCGCACAGTATAAGAAGTGCGACTTCTGGAAGCAGGAGGTGAAGTTTCTGGGACACGTGGTGTCCAAGGATGGCATGGCAGTTGACCTGTCTAAGGTAGCTGCGGTGCAGGACTGGGAGCAGCCTGGTTCTGTCACTGAGGTGAGGAGTTTCTTGGGTCTCGCTGGCTACTATCGGCGCTTCATTCAGGATTTCTCGAAGATCGCGAGACCCTTATCTCAGTTGACACGGAAGGACGTGAAGTTCGCCTGGAATGATAAGGCGGAGTCAGCTTTTCAGGAGCTGAAGGACAGACTTACGTCCGCCCCTGTGCTAGTATTGCCAGAGCAAGGGGTTAAATACACTATATACACTGACGCGTCTAGCGTTGGTTTGGGTTGTGTCCTTATGCAGAGGGACAGGGTAATTTCGTATGCCTCGAGACAATTAAGGAAGCACGAGGAGAATTACCCTACACACGACCTGGAGTTGGCAGCCGTGATATTCGCACTGAGACTCTGGAGACATTACCTCTATGGAGAGGAGTTCGAGCTCTTTTGCGACCACAAGAGCCTCAAGTACATATTCACACAGCGGGACTTGAATATGAGGCAGCGGCGATGGATGGAGACGCTGAAGGACTTCAAGTTTGAAGTCTCTTACCATCCTGGGAAGGCGAACCTTGTGGCTGATGCGTTGAGCCGCAAGAAGGCGATAGAGTTTGCGGCTCCGCTGATGGTTGCCGAGTGGGATATGGTTGAGTTTTTGCGAGACTTTGAGCAGAAACTCACCGTAGAGGAGCCATTTGAGTTCATCGCACATGTTCAGGTGCGATCCCCGATCGATGACCGTGTCATCGAGGCGCAGAGGGACGACGCGCATCTTACTGAGCTTCGAGAGCAGGCCAGTGATGATGATGACGCCGACTGGCGAGTTGGCATGGATGGGGGTTTACGTTACCGTGGCCGCCTATGCGTTCCTGATGTCCCTGACTTGAGACGAGAGATTCTCGAGGCTGCGCATTCTACTAGACTCGCGATGCATCCTGGCAGCACGAAGATGTATCGTGACGTGAAGAGGACGTACTGGTGGGAAGGTATGAAGACCCACATTGCGGAGTTCGTGTCCCGTTGTCTCACTTGTCAACAGGTGAAGGCAGAGCATCGCCGACCACCTGGACTTTTGCAGCCTATGCCGATTGCAGAGTGGAAGTGGGATTTCATTTCCATGGACTTCATTTCTGGGTTGCCGAAGACGAGGAAGGGGCATGATTCTATTTGGGTGATCGTCGACCGATTGACGAAGTCGGCGCACTTCCTACCGATCAGAGTTACGAACTCTGCAGACGAGCTGGCTAGATTGTATATTAGAGAGATCGTGCGTCTGCATGGAGTTCCGTTGGAGATCGTGTCGGACAGAGACACGCGGTTCACTTCTATCTTCTGGACTCGCATTCAGGAGGCTATGGGTGTGAAGTTGAAGTTCAGTACTGCCTTCCACCCACAGACGGACGGACAGACAGAGCGAGTGAACCAGATCCTGGAGGACATGTTGCGAGCTTGCGCATTGGACTTCAAGGACAGTTGGGATGACTGTCTTGCATATGCGGAGTTTGCGTACAACAATAGCTTCCAGGCGAGTATCGGCATGGCACCTTATGAGGCGCTGTATGGGCGACCTTGTCGCGCACCGCATTGCTGGTTAGAGGTCGGTGAGCGCAGCTTGATTGGCCCAGAGTTGGTGCAGGCGACGTCAGAGAAGATTGATATTATTCGACGTCGGCTTCTTACAGCGCAGAGCAGACAGAAGAGCTACGCCGATACGAGACGGAGACCACTAGAGTTCACAGTCGGGGATCATGTGTTTTTGCGAGTTTCCCCTATGAAGGGAGTCCTTCGGTTCGGGAAGAAGGGGAAGCTGGCACCGCGATACATTGGTCCATTTCAGATCCTCGATCGTGTGGGAGCAGTGGCTTACCGATTGGCTTTACCCACGCCCCTCGCGAGCGTCCACAACGTATTTCATGTTTCTATGCTGAAGAAGTACGTTGCTGATCCTTCTCATATCATCAGATGGGAGCAGGTGCAGTTAGGAGAGGATGTTACTTATATCCTGCGACCGACACGCATCTTAGACCGGAAGGAGCAGGTACTGCGTAGCAAGGTGATTCCCCTTGTGAAGGTATTATGGACGCATCATACTGAGGAGGAGGCTACTTGGGAGACAGAAGCCGAGATCAGAAAGAACTACCCACAGCTTCTCGAGGAGTACGAAAAGGTACAAAATTTCGAGGACGAAATTATTTGTTAAGGGGGGTAGATTGTAACGCCCGTGAAAAATCCATCCTTGGGCTCGAGTACCAACTCGACCCGAATTTGCGTAGAATTCATTCCTTTGGAAAATTTGACTAGGTTAGCTAGTGCAACGTTAGAATAGCTGGGAAATGGTCCCTGATCACTTTAAATACGTTCTACAAGGCCCGAAGCGAGTGGAACTAAGGGTGCTATAATGCTCTAAAGCCTCGGATCACCGGTTTGTTCTCTGGACCACTTTGAATCTTTGTATTGGATCTAGACCGCGCATCGAAAGTCCGATACCTCCTATCTTAGACCGTTAGGACCGTCTAGCTGGGCTTGACACTCATTCCAAAAATCAAGTCAAACCGATGATCACAGGCTATTTCATTGAGCCCGGACCGAAGAGAGTGTGAATAGGGACATAGTTGGAATTTCAAATTCAAATCTGGCACACAAATTTGACGCATCAGTATTAAGCATTCTGACCGTCAGAATACAGCCAAATTACACCCTTGGATCAGGAAAAATATCTATTATATATCACGGGACTTGTAGGCCTGATCTTGATGCGGTGACCGTTAAACTGAAACTGGGCTGCCACGTGCGATCTGGGAACCCAACCGGTCTGAAAACTGGATGTATGCTAGATCTAGTATGCATGAGCTTAAGTCCGACCGCATCTGGCCTGGGGACCTCCAGAAATGCCCTTTTGGACCGAAACGGCCCCGATTTGGTTAGGCACCAAGTAAACATTGTTCCCAAGCCTATTTTGGGAATGTTTTAGGCTATAAAAGGGGTTGAAACCCTCACTCCTCTCTCCCATCCGAATTTGAGAGAAGCCCTAGCTTGGGAGAGAGAAAAAGAGTGAGAGATTGTGAGAGAGTGGGAGAGTTCTTCCCGCCACTTGTGCTACGTGTTGCACATGCTTAAGCGACACTTCTCTACCGCTTTCCCGGCGATTCCACCGCAATCCTAGGTAAGTAAAAACCCTAAATAGTTGGTGATTTGAGTTTTTCTTGTTTCCATGGCGATGTAGCTTATGGATCTTATGTATTAGGCTCCTTACTCGCCGTAGACGAAGCATATACACTCCGCTTCAATTCCCGAGTCTACAAGACACTAGGTGAGGATTTTAGACGCTTGGATTGACGGTTCCCAATGCTTTCAATGTCGTTTAATAGTAGATTCTTGACGGCATCGCCGTTTGACATGTACAAAATGCTCTCCGTTTCCCGTTTCGTAAGCTAACGAAGAATATGAGATTTAGGGCATTTTAGTCATTTGTAGGAAGTACTGTTTGCATTCATATTTTGCTGATGTGATTGACATGGTTTGTTGTCGCATTAGGAAGTTAGGAATGCGTGCATAATTAGTTTGGCGAAGAGATTCGCCTAGTTGCACACTTTGGGTCGACATGCTATATGTAGACCTAAGTGTGTAGTGCATGTGTTTGTATAAATGCTTGTATTAGTATGTATTGAATTAAATGATGTTATTTGATACTTTGTGATTGATTTTTCAATTATTATGCCGACCTAAATGATTTTCTACATGTTGACAAAATGCATGATTTCATTACATGCATGGAATGTATGTGCTTGAGGATTTGCTTAAGTTGAATACGCATGGGAAGTATGCCTTGAAGATTTGCTTAAGTTGAAAGTTATAACATGTGTTAACATGCTCACATGATGTATTTCAATTCCAATACCTTGTATAGTAATTCCATAGATGTGTGGGACTTGACTTAGTCCAGGCAGTCGGTAACCGAGCGATTTCGTGGCTGACTGGTCATAGCCACGAACGACGCGTAGATGAATGTGATTCGTGTTGAGAGTTGGCGGCAGTGGTTAGGCCACGCGAAGTGTTTTACGCACTTCATGTCGTTCAATTCGATATGCGATCGCGCTAGTCGAGCCCGTCAAGTAACCCGACTGGCCGATGTTTGTTCACCATGTATGTATCATAACTGCTTGAACCTAGGGTACTGAACTTACCATTGTAAACCCTATTAACCGTGGTACCTTGATCCACGAAGACTCATGAGCCGGGCATGGTGGTATGGGACACCGTGGTCGAGCTGTCGGCCTACGCTGGGGCCACAAACCTCCCCGTAGTGACCAATGAGCACCTTGACTCGTGAGCAGATTATGGTGGTATGGGACACTATATTCTAGCTGTCGGCCTACACTGATCAGGCGACGAGCCCTTTGTAGTGACCGCGAGCGTATTCTGAGTTCACGGGAGGCGACGACCCTTCCGTGCAGTAGAGTACAGTAGGCCTGTATTGATAAGGTGATGGGGGAGCGGTGCAACGAGTGCGAGCAACAGCCCTGGCAGCCCTTGCAGTGACCTACGAAATGTACATCGTATGAGATTACTAGGAGTGACGACCCTAGACAGGATCCGTGTTGGGATTGATACAAGGGAGGTACCTTAGTTTCCCAATCTTGCTGTTTGAATGGACTAATAATAACTTGGTAATCATATCACCATAGCATTGCATGTGCCTGGAAGATGTGGAGCACTCTAGGGAGTGTGGCATGCCGCGGTCGTAAGATGTTGCCGTATGAGGGTGATCGTCGGTGAGGGCATACATCACGTCATATCATCTTGCATTAACAACAGTTTTAGGACTTGTCTGATTTACTGCTTTACTATTATCGCGTGATTGAATTGTGAACATGCTAATCTTTGCTCTATGATTCCACTGAGTTGATCACTCATTCCCACGTTACGGGATGGTGTTTGCAACACCCACCAGACCCTGTTGTAGTTGCAGGTGACGATGAGATCCAGGAGGTGGAGCTAGGTGATGACGAGGACCAGGATGAGTTCTCGTATATGCAGTATCATGACGGCTTCCCGTAGGTGACCTGGATCGAGGGGACATCAGTGGGACTTTTCTTTTTGAACATTATTCTTTTGTTATGTACATGTATATGAGACTCAGAGATGTAGTCATACTTTGGAGACAGTTGAGATTACTTTGTTTTTCCATACAGTGATATATATCTTGTTTAGTCTTCCGCTTGCTTTTATCACTGGATCTGAAGTATGAATTGCAGTTTTGGTATACTTTTACTCATGTGAATGCTTTAAATCAGACAACATTGAATCATAACCATTTTTGTTGCATAAGTGACGGTCTGGAACTCGGGAGTTGAGTTTATACACGACCCCCGATTTTCAGGGTGTTACACACGATCTCCAACGGAACTCCATGCAGACGCACAATCTCTCTGATGTATAGTCTAGCCAGCTCGTCTGTAGAGTTCGTGACTCTGATCGGTAGGAAGTGCACCGACTTCGTCAGACGGTCGACAATCACCCATAATGAATCGTGTCCCTTCCTCATCTTCGGAAGCCCTGAAACGAAATCCATGGAAATGAAGTCCCACTTCCACTCTGCGATCGGCATAGGCTGCAAGAGTACAGGTGGTCGGCGATGCTCTGCCTTCACCTGCTGGCAAGTAAGACAACGGGACAAGAACTCTGCTATGTGGGTCTTCATACCTTCCCACCAATAGGTCCTCTTCACGTCGCGATACATCTTCGTACTGCCTGGATGCATCGCGAGTCTGGTACAATGCGTAGCCTCGAGAATCTCTCGTCTCAAGTCAAGGATATCTGGGATGCATAGGCGAACATGATAACGTAAGCCCCCATCCATGCCAACTCACCACTCGGTGTCTGCATCATCACTGGCCTGCTCTCGAAGCTCAGTCAGATGCGCATCATCCCTCTGCGCCTCGATGACCCAGTCATCGATCTGAGATCGCACCTGCACATGTGCGATGAACTCATACGGATCCTCTACAGTGAGTTTCTGCTCAAAGTCTCGCAAAAACTCAACCATATCCCACTCAGCAACCATCAGCGGAGCCGCAATCTCTATTGCCTTCTTGCGGCTCAATGCGTCAGCCACAAGGTTCGCCTTTCCGGGATGGTAAGAGACTTCGAACTTGAAGTCCTTCAAAGTCTTCATTCATTGCCGCTGCCTCATATTCAAGTCTCGCTGCGTGAATATGTACTTGAGGCTCTTGTGGTCGCAAAAGAGCTCGAACTCCTCTCCATAGAGGTAATGTCTCCAGAGTCTCAGTGCGAATATGACGGCTGCCAACTCTAGGTCGTGTGTAGGGTAATTCTCCTCGTGCTTCCTTAATTGTCTCGAGGCATACGAAATTACCCTGTCCCTCTGCATAAGGACACAACCCAGACCAACGCTAGACGCGTCAGTGTATATAGTGTATCTAACCCCTTGCTCTAGCAATACTAGCACAGGGGCGGACGTAAGTCTGTCCTTCAGCTCCTAAAAAGCCGACTCCGCTTTGTCATTCTAGGTGAACTTCACGTCCTTCCGTGTCAACTGAGATAAAGGTCTCGCGATCTTCGAGAAATCCCGAATGAAGCGTCGATAATAGCCAGCGAGACCCAAGAAACTCCTCACCTCAGTGACAGAACCAGGATGCTCCCAGTCCTGAACTGTAGCTACCTTAGACAGGTCAACTGCCATGCCATCCTTGGACACCACGTGTCCCAGGAACTTCACTTCCTGCTTCAAGAAGTCGCACTTCTTGTACTGTGCGAACAACTGATGCTGTCTGAGTGTATCCAGGACCAAGCGCAAGTGCTCCTCATGCTCCTCTCGACTCCTGGAGTATACTAAAATGTCGTCAATGAACACAACGACGAATTGATAGAGGAAAGTTCAAAATACCCGGTTCATTAGATCCATGAACACGGCTGGTGCGTTCGTGAGACCGAACGACATCACTAGGAACTCGTAGTGGCCAAAGCTGGTCCTGAATGCTGTCTTCTGCACGTCCTCATCCCTGACGCGCAACTGATGATATCCTGACTGAAGATCAATCTTCGAGAAGTACTGCGCTCCTCTCAACTGATCAAACAAGTCATCGATCCTGGGTAAAGGGTACTTGTTCTTCACCGTGATCTGGTTCAGTCTGCGATAATCAATACACAATCGCATCGAACCATCCTTCTTCCTTACAAATAGGACTGGTGCTCCCCAAGGAGACACACTAGGCCGTATAAGGCCAAGCTCCAACAGACCATCAATCTGCGTCCTCAACTCCTCCATCTCACACGGTGTCATGCGATACGTAGGCAGTGAGATGGGCGTGGAACCAGGCACCAGATCGATAGTGAAATCGATCTCTCTTCGAGGCGACAAACAGGGGATCTTCCTGAACAGATCCCCAAACTCACAAACGACTGGCGTATGCTCAAGCATCTGGGCACCAGTGTCCCGTAGTAAAGTAGCGTAGCTAAGTATGCGGAAGGGGAGATTTACCTGCACTGGGAATGTAAAGGATGCATCCTCTGGCTCGTATGCAGTCACTATATGAGTCTCGCAGTCAATCTCGGCCCTCGCAGCAGTTAACCCTCACACATCAGGGTGGCATCTGTAAAGGACCCGTGAGCTGTATAAACTCGTACCCCATCCATCCTAATAGTCGGTAGCCCAATGCACCTGACTATGGCTCGTGATATCAATGAAATCGTGGATCCTGTGTCCACCATCACAAGAATAGGAATACCTCCGATGTGGGCAGTGACCTCAAAGGCTGAATGCTGAGAAGTCTCTGTCTTAGCTGCCTCAGCTGTCAAGGCATGCACCCGTGCCTGTTGTGGCCGGTTCGACTGCTGTGCCGTGGGCCGTAGAGGTGGCCTGAACTGAGATACCGGAGGTCTGAAGGAAGGGTGCGCAGGAGCCAACCGTAAAGGTGGTGCTGATATAGCCTGTGGGCATGTACGGTTGATCTTCTGCGGCGGCGAGAATCCACTGTCCCGCATCCGAGTAAAATAACTCTGTGCCGAATGGCCCGATCTCCCACAATATGTACATGATAAATCGGGGCGCCGTAACGGTGGTACTGGCGCGGTAGCCCTAGAAGGAGGGTCGGCACGAGGCCTCTTACCCGCAAAGGGCCTGTCCTGCAACTCTGGTCGTGGCCTAGGAGCAACAGGGCCACGAGATCGCGTAAGTCGATCCACATCCTGCTCTGCCCGCATGGACATATGAATCAGCTCTGCATAGGAGGGAATGCTCATGCAGCACATCTTCGACCGAATATCCGGTCGTAAACCCTCCGAAAAGCGCCGTATGTGCATCTGCTCATCTGCCAGTATAGTTGGGACGTATCTGCCCAACTCAGTGAACCTATGCTCATACTCAGTGACAGTCATGCCTCCCTGTCTGAGGTGCAGAAACTCGTTCTCCCGATCATGCCTATACGTCTGGGGATAGTATTTCTCGTGAAAATGGAACTCAAACGCTGCCCAGGTCCATATGTAATCGGCGGCAACGGTCTGCAACACACTGTCCCACCATAAGCTGGCCTCCCGCTCGAACAAGAACGTAGCCAACTCAACCTGTTAAGCCTCTGAACAATGCAGCATCCGCAGTATCTTTAACACACGGTCAAGCCAATACTCAGCCTCCTCAGGTCTATGAGAACCTGTAAAAGTGGGAGGCCGTAAGCGCTGGAATCGCTCTAATAAGCTCCGTGTGTCTGCAGCATTCCCCACAGGATAAGCAGGTGGTACAGGATGAACCATGCCCTCATCCTGAGCATATGTATCGGCATCCTCAGCTGGATGCGCAGGTGGTGCAGGTGGAGGCACACTCCCACCCTGAGCTAGATCCCCCACTATAGTAGTCAGGAGTTGCTGCTGCTGCTGCATCATGGCCATCATCTGCTCAAATCTATCTGGAGGTAGAGCAGCCTGTGGCATGTACTGCGTCGAAGAAGACGCACGATACGGCTCTCTGACGGGCGGTGTGAAAGATGGTGGTCCAACTGCAGGACTAGTAGTAGGCTGAGACGCACGTACTGTCTCAGGAATCGGGCCCACAGCAGGGTCCGCATGAGCATCAGACTATGAAGGAGCCTGATCCATAGGCTCACCCAATGTAAGCCGAACTGTGCTCCGTGTAGCCTTCAGCGGTATTCCCTATATTCAAAATAGGGCGCAACCTTGTCAGTCTCAATAGCACAAACACACCGCAATCATTCACATAAAGAGTCAAAGGCATTCCATGCATTTCATTTAATCAAAATTGTCATAATACAAGGGATATCTCCTTACAAGCATCATGACAAGAAGTACATGGGAACTAAGACAGTTAAGTTACAACAGTAATATAAGTAAACTACTAGCCTTAACAGGCTAACACAACTTAAAGCAGGAAGCGACTAACTACTAATAAAAACATCTAAAATCGTCACTAGTCTGAGTCAGGTGATGGAGGAGAAGCACCCTTATCCTGCAAGCAGCACAGGATCGCCTTCAAGGTGCGAGTCACCTTGCCAAATTTCTTCTTCATAACGGCCTTGGTATCCTCGACCTCAGCCCGAAGTTCCTGAACTTTCCTTCGCAAGGTGACCTGGATCTCCTCAATTTGGGCAATGTGATCATCACCAGTAGCCTGAGTAGAAGGAGGAGGGCTCTCATCTGTATCCTGAGCCTCCTCTTCTACCTCTTCCTGGACTTCTTCCTCAACTTCTGCTCCAGGTTCTCCCTCACTTGGATCCTCTTCATCATCAAAATCGTCCTCGCTATCCTCCTCAAGCTGAGTCTCACGGTATTGAGACCTGATCTTCATCTTGACCATGGTAGACTCATCAATGCAGTGAATCGGAACTGGCAACTCCGGCCCAAGTCTGTAAGCAAACTCGAGCGCGATCTTGCATATAAGTCGGCCAAAAGGAAGCGACTCAGACGTTCTTCTTGATTTCGCTATGAGGATAATCTGTCTCAACACGAAAGTGCCCATACACACATTTTCTCCCTGGGCCACTTGATACAAGAAATCAACCATAAGGCGCGTACACTCAATGCGATTTGTCAACCTGGGATACACGTTGAACGTGTATATGTGGTACAGAAGGTGCAAATCATCTGACATATGAGACACCTTGAGGCTATTGTTAGGCTGCCATGGAACCAGACTATCGCATAGGAACCTGGTACGGTGATCTCGCTCACACCTACTCTTCAAATTCTTCGCACTGGGATGAACATCACCAAGGGGCACGTTCAAAAGTCGCGCTATCAACCGAACATCGATCGTAGCCATCCGGTCTCTACCAAAAGGAATCTTGAACTACAATGGCTCCAGTGTAGGATTCTGGATACGAGCGTAGAAGGTACGAATGGTGCTCACATTAGTACGAGATCGAGCTTCAAATAGCGGACCCCAATGCGCAGCTTCAATGCGCTCGAATAATAGGAATTCACCTAAGAGTCGCCCTTCCACGTCCACTTTAAACAACACCTTACGGTCAGTATATTCACTGTGAGGCATCTCTGCTAATATCACTCACCCAAGTTGAGTATGGGGATCCAAATCCCGCTTTGTATAGAACTCTCGGGCTGTGCTTGGACTTGCGGCGGTGCTTGAGCTAGCGGCGCCACCCCTCGGTCTTCTTGATTGCGCAGGGCGACTAGGCCCAGCCTCATCCACTGCAGTCTTTCTCTTTCCTATCAAAGAGAGGATGGTAGAAAAAGATAAAAGATCCAAAATGGCTTCAACAAAAGCCATGAAAAAGGTAGAAAATGTTGAGAAATGGCTGCCCAAACTGAAAAAAGGAGATCTAGGTATTGTAGAGGGATGCTTCAAGCTTCCCTAGGATGGATTTTTAAAAAGAAAAGAGAAGGAAAAAGGAGAATGGAGCTCCACACGATTTCAGCTCATTTTGGGGGTTGTAGGAGCTCCAACGGACAAGATTTGCAAGAGGAGGAGTTGCAAACTATAATGGAGTGGTGGAGTGGATTCGGTTTCAGCAAGAAATGGGTTTGGGAAGGATTTGGAGTCACAGTTTTGAGATGGGCAGCAAGAAAACGTGAGAAGGAGCTTGGGAAGGGGGCTGTTGTGAAGGAAGTACCCTTTTTAGGGGTTTTCTGCGGTCGGACCACATGTGGGAGGGGTGTACTACCCAAAATACTACACGATTTTAAATTTCACATCAAGTGGGCCCCACCGGACGGCGATGCATCGCCGGATCGGCGATGGCATCGCCTGCCATCTCGCAAGGTGGCCGGTGGGACCACATGGGTTGGGTCCCCCCTGGCCTAAGGACCTCAAAAATCTATGGGCCCCACCTTAGTTCATTCTAGATTGCCCTAGGGAGGCCCAAACATCCATTCGGGGCTTTTCGGGGCCAAGTTCATTTTAGATTGCCCTAAGGAGGCCCAAACATCCATTCGGGGCTTTTCGGGGCCAAGTTCATTCTAGATTGCCTTAGGGAGGCCCAAACATCTATTCAGGGCTTTTCGGGGCTAATCTGTAAACCTGAATGCAATCCCCTATCATGCAGCATATGATTTTAGGGTATAAGGAGCTAATACATCCATCTAGCCTATTAGTTGTTAAAGATTGCAAACTTAGAATGGCCTAATGGCCAGTTTTCATAAAATTTTACTATTCACTGTAAAATTTTATCGAAGTATGATTTTATATCATTTTCACATTAGGATCAATGCCTAACATGAAAAGAATAAGAAAGAATTGAAGAATGGAGTGGTGAGAGGAAGAATTTTGAAGAATTTAGGTGAAACGGTGTTTTTAAGCCCTAGCGATTGAATGTAAGGGTTGTGGTTGTCCCACAGCCCAAGGATTCACATTTATGGGTTTAGAACCATTCAAAGAACGTCTTAACCCACCTACCTATAACCTAGGAGATACTTAGGTCGCTTCACGCGACCCTAGATGTGTTACGGACTCGATCGCGCGATCGATACGAATAGACGTCGCCTATTGGCGAATCTGCGATCCTATAAGTGTTTCTAGACCCTTCTTGCACCCACCTAAGTCAAAGGAAGCGACAGCGTACGTCGCGTGACCATAACCCAGGCCCGGTATAATCTCATTCATGCTCTGATACCAACTTGTAACACCCTGAAAATCGGGGGTCGTGTATAAACTCTACTCCCGAGTTCTGGGTCCGGTGACCTATCCGAGCAGTTAGAAGCTCATTGTTCATGGATGCAGATCCAGACAACAACGGATGCAATAATGTGTAGGGGATTTTCCATCACCCTTATGGGATCAGCTTGGAGTTGGTACCGTTAACTCAAGCCCAATTCCATCGGATCCTTTGCGGAGCTGAGCTGACTATTCCATACCCAGTTTATAAGTGGTAAGAGAAGTCGAAAGCCCAATACTCACCTGCTCACCATCAAGCAGAGACCAAAAGAGTCAATGAAGGACTACATTGCTCACTTCAACAAGGAAGCATTGCATGTAGAAGACTATAATGACAAGATGGTACTTTCTGCAGTGATCAGCGGTCTGAAAGAAGGAAGATTTACTTTCTCCATTGGAAAGAACCCGCCGAAGATGCTTGTGGACTTCGCAGCAAGATCTCAGAAATATACTAATTCTGAGGAGTTTACTAATTCTCATAAGAATGTGCAAGTAACTGACACAACTGGCAAAGGGAAGAGGCTTAGGAATGAAGAATCTCAACCGACTGGCAAAGGGGCAGATGATCGCACCCATCGCGATCGTTGATCGAGCTGAAAACCAGAAGGGAAATTCTGTTCTTACACCCCCCTCAATACATCTGTCGAGAAAATTCTATTAGATATCTGAGGAGAGAAACTTTTGAACTGGCCTGTCTATATGAAGGCCGACCCGGAGCATCGAGACAAGCGAAAGTTCTGTCGTTTTCATCGGGACCATGGTCATAATATAGACGATTGTGTGGATCTCAAGGATAAAATAGAATCCCTCATCCGCAAAGGACATCTGCGTCAATACACTAAGAGAGAGAGGTCCGCTCAGAAAGAAGAATGGGACCTGGAGCGACCGAATAACCTTATGGAAGAGCCAGTTGAAATCTGCACCATTTTCAGGGGCTCAGTAGGAGGAGGAGATTCAAACAGAACTCAGAAAACCTACTCTCGGAAGTTCGATCCGGAACACTACGTCTATTTGGCTAAACGGCCTAGTAAGGAGCTATAGATCAATCCATGCAGCTTAACCTTTACGGAAGATGATGTACATGGAATCCAACATCTGCAAGATGATGCCCTGGTGATCACGATGACCATAGCAAATCATAAGCTATACTGCATCCTGATCAACATCGAAGCTCAGTCGACGTGCTCTATTCTGAAGCTTTTGAAAGAATGGGGGTTCCACGGTTGTGCCTTTGACCTGTGAAGACCCCCCTGCATAGCTTTGCCTCCTAATGATGAAGTTCCCAGCCGAGGGTGGCATAGGTTACCTCTGAGGCGATCAGCGTGAGGTCGGAGATGTTACGCGATAGCAGTAAAAAAAGGATCCGTCAAACAAGTACTTACTATCAACGTCTTGGACCCTCGAGGACCCACTGGGAACTCGTCTGTAGAAGATCTAGAGAAAGTCCCCCTCGAAGAAGCAGACCTGAGCAAGATTGTTCAGCTCGGAACGTCACTAAGTTCCAAGCATCGGGTTGAAATGCTAACCTTTTTAAGGCAATACAAGGACGTTGTAATGACTAAAAAAATTCTGTACAAAGACCCGAGTACCAACTCAGGCAGAAATCCCTCAGGATAAACTCCTTTAGAAACTAAACGAAAATTAACTAAGTGTTAACCTAGATTACCTTTGAATTTAGCACTAATCACTTTAAATATGATCTGCAAGATCCAAAACTTGTAAAATTAGTAATGCTATATTACATTGAAATCTAGAATCCAACTCTAAACCCAGTTGCTGTCGGGAGCACTTTGAAACTTCGTAATGGACCTGGACCGCGCGTCGAAAGTTCGATAGCAGTGAACTTAGACACTTATGACCGCCTAGTTGGACTTGACTATCACCTCAAAAATCACGTCCAAACGATGTCCTAAGACTGTTTCCTTGAGTCCGGAGTGAAGAGTGTGAAAAAGTGAAGATATTTAAGAAATTAAATATGAATTTAAGTAATCTGAGTCGCGTCACTTGCACGTCATTTATAAGCATTCTGACTGTTGGTTTTTGACCCAAATTCACCCTTGGATCAGGGATGATGGCCTACACATGTCAAAGTACTTGTGGCCCTGATCGAGTTTCGGTGACCCCTGAACTGAAACTGGTCCGCCACGGTTGATCTGGAAACCTGACCAAATTGAAACCTTAACTTGATTAAGATCCAACATCTATGAGCTTAAGTCTGACTGCACTCAGTAACAGGACCTCCAGATGTGCTCTATTAGATCAGAACAAGGCCGATTTGGTTATAACCTAAGTATACCTTGGCCTTAGGGCTATTTTTGTCACTTTTAAGCCTATATAAAGACCTTAAACCCTCTCTCTCATACACCATACAAATTTTGAAACCCTAGCTAAGGAAGAGAAGAAAAAGAGAGAGAAGTGGGAGTTACTCCTGGGATTCGATTCCCACTACTCCTTGTGCTTACACATCGTTACCGAATCACTACTCCGGTGATTTCAAATACACTATTAGATAAGAAAACCTAATCCTAATCAGTTCTAGGGTTTCAACTAGTTAAAGTGATGTAATAGGTAACCTATTTCATGTAATAGGTTGCCATTGGGCTGTAGACGAAGCGTGAGTGAACGAACTGAGTTCGTTACACGTTTAATGGCATAAGATGCGGATTATGGACATATAGCTTATGGTTTTCAAAGCTTTCAATGTTAGATAATGATTTATTACTGACGTGGATGCTATTACACATGCCAAATGTGCTATCTGTTCTGTTTTACGATTATGTATAGTTTATGTTATAAATAAAGTATTCCATGTGTTAGTTAAAATGTTTGGATACATATGAAATCTGATGTTGTGATTGCCATGAAAAATCATTATTAGTACATGCTTGTTATGTATGCGACAACTCTTTAGCAAAAGGATTTTTCTAAATATGCAATATGCCAACATACATGATGTATGTTGAATAGTGTAGTCTAAGTGTTTGTGTAAATGCCTGAATGAGTTAGAAATAGGTAAAGTATGATTTTTAAGGGAATTGAGATATAAATCTCAATCACCTTACTTGTGTGTATG
This sequence comes from Magnolia kwangsiensis, assembly GCA_037074715.1. Taxonomy (NCBI): domain Eukaryota; kingdom Viridiplantae; phylum Streptophyta; class Magnoliopsida; order Magnoliales; family Magnoliaceae; genus Magnolia; species Magnolia kwangsiensis. The sequence goes on along the minus strand of CM073577.1, from coordinate 77,139,650 downwards.
ATTTCCTCTATGTTATATTTAGTCTATTTCGTTCATGCTAATTTTGTATGATTTCCTTCATGTTATGTTTAGCTTATTTCATTCCTGCCAATTGTGTGTATGATTTCCTCCATGTATGTTATTCATGTTTAAGTTGTATATCATATCATGCTTATATGAATGTGGAAGTTGAATCATATGTCTATTATTGAGGTTGTACGTGATTGGGGCCATATTATGGTCCAGGCATTCGATAACAGGCTTGAATTCATGGCTGAGATTTATTTATTATGTAGGACGTGTTTGACGAACCCTAGCCGTACTAGAGTTGTCGGCAGTGGTTTGGCCACAGGGAGTGTTTACAGACTTCATGTTGATCATCTCAACGTGCACTTACGCTAGTCGAGCTCTTCAAGTAACCCGATTGACCCGATGTATGTTTACCTTGTATGGACACTACTGCTTGAACCTAAGGTACCAAACTCACCATTAAAAAGCCCCTCTAACCTTGAAACCTCAATCCGCTAAGACTTATGAGCCGGACATGGTGGTATGGGACACCGTGGTCGAGCTGTCAGCTTACACTGGGGCGACGAGCCTCCCTGTAGTGACTAGTGAGCACTTAGATTCATGAGCCAATTATGGTGGTATGGGACACCATATTCAAGCTGTCGGCCTACTCTGATTGGTGACAAGCCCTTTGTAGTGACCTCGACTCTATCCTAAAACTGCATTGGGGTGACGAGCCTTGTTGTAGTCTATAGGATATAACTAGACCTATATTGATTGGTGATGAGCCCTTTACAATGATCTAGAACTATACTATTGTATGAGATTGTCTATGACTGACGACCCTAGAATGGATCATCATTTGGGTAATGATATAAGGGAGGTACCTTAGCTTCCCAATACTGCTCTATGAAAAGGACTAATAACAACTCGATAATCACGTTCATAACATCACACCACGTATGCCGTGGATGAAGTGCACAAAGGAAAGAAAGCATGTTGCAGAAGTAAGATGGTGTCGCATGAGGGAGTGTAGGCGAGGGCATACATCATGAAAACATTCCATCTTTACATTAACAAGAGTATCTAGGAATGTTTGATATGTCTGCTTTATCATTACTACTTGACTGAATTGATAACATGTTAATCTTTACTCTATGATTCCACCGAGTTGATCACTCACTCCCATGTTCTGGGACGGTGTTCTGAACACCCACCAGACTCTGTCTTAGTTGCAGATGATGATGTGACTCAGGTGGTGGAGCCTGATTACTACGACGATCAGGATGAGTTCTCATATATGTAGTTCTCTGACGGTTTTACTTAGGTCGTTCTGATTGACGGGGCTACAGGGTTTATCATTGTAGTTGGACTATTCTTTTGACATTTTATTTTTGAGCTATTACATATATATGATGACTCAGTGATGTATTCATACTCTGGCGATCGACAACGATCTTTTGAATTTATATTTGTTTATAAACTGATCTGGAGTATGAATTACTGTTTTGGTGTAATCCCACTCATGTTTAATGCACTGATATGAACAATATTTAAACATCATTATTTATGTTGCATAAGTGATGCATTGGAACTCGGGAGCTGAGCTTTTGCTCGACCCCCGAATTTTAAGGCGTTACAAGTTGGTATCAAAGCATGATTTGGATTAAACCGGACCTAGGTTATGGTCACACGACGTACGTTGATGCAACTATAGCGTAGGAGGGTATGAGAATAATTTAGAAACAGGTTTAGGACTCTCAGTTTTGTTTGTTGGCAAAAGTTTACTGAAAACGATCATCGAGATTGAGTCCATGCACACTCCTGATCACACACGACGACTCTAAATCAAGTTTAGACCGTCAATTGATGGGTATAGACTGCATTTCATCCCATTCCAGCCATTAAAAATCGATAAATGTGAATGGAGATCAGATTTGTTTCGAAATGATCCAAAAGGACCCGAATCGGAAGCGGGGGCCAAACTGGCCACTTTCAGGGGGACCCAAGGTAGGACCCACACATTTCTGGACCCAAGGGGTGGGGAGCACCTTACCCAAAGGGCGAGGCCTCACCACACTGGGCAGTGACCGGCGAGGCTTCGTCGACCGATAGGCTCGTCCGGGCTAGGCCTTCGGGCCGATGGCACGTGGGGCCTAGTGGGACCCGTTGGTCCACGGTTCGATGCTTGAAACATCCCCAAATAAGTACTTCCTTCACAAAACCCCCTCCCAAGCTCTCCCTTTTCTTCAAAACTGTTCCATTCTCTCTCAAATCGTCATTCCAATCTCTTTTTCTCTTATTTTTCTTCAAGGTTTACATCTCTCCACCGTGCTCAGCCATACCCATCACCTAACCCTCTCATTTTCTTTGATTTGAGATCTCAAATCTCCCATTTAAGTCTTAAATTCATGTAAGTCCACTAACCGATCCTATTTTGCTATTCTTCTTCCTTATTCCCTTTCATTTGAGCCTTTACACCCCCTTGTAAGGCCCAAATCCGTGGAGACCCAAAGATCTCACTCCTTTCCTTCATTTTGTTCACTTTTCGATGGCTTTCTTGGAGCTTGTCACGGCTCTATTCTCGATTTCCACCATTCTTTCTCTCATGGGAAAGAAACAACCTCCTGTGGATGAGGTTGGGCCTAGTCACCCCGCTTGCTCGAGGAGACCAAGAGGAACCGCCGAGAGTGCAAGCCCTGGTAGAGAGTTGCAAACTAAGCGGGGTCTTGATCACCAGGCTCCCATTGGAAGAGCTTTGTTGGCAGAGCTATCACATGGTGTTTATGAGGGCCGTAGGGTTCTTTTTGAAGCGCATGTGGATGGATGACTCTTTGGCGAATACTTGTTGTTCGAGCGCCTGGAAGAAGCCGGGTGGGGTCCGCTATTTGAAGGCGAGTCTCGTGCAAATGTGAGCACTGCCCGAGCCTTCTATGCCCACATTCGAGAGCCTACGCTAGAGCCATTGTAGTTCAGGATCCCCTTTGGCAGAGACCGGGAAGCCACAATCAACGTTGGGTTGATAGCTCGACTCCTGAATGTGCCACTTGGAGAGGTACATGCTAGTGAGAGAAATCTGAATAGTGTACGTGAAAGGGATCACCACACCAGATTTTTATGTGGTCAACTGGTTGAATGATAGCCTAACAGGAGCCTCTTAGTGACCCATATGTCGGGCAATTTCTGTCACACCCCAAACTCGAAAACTGGGCTCACAAAATTTCCGATCGCCGAATCCGGCGCCTACATCCTCCGTAGAACCCCATTCTCGGCTCCTAGCTCCCATTCGTCAGGTTCCGATCCTGGGATGCTACGAGGAGGATTTTCAATGTCAGTTTGATTCGTAATAAGCATAACCAATGACATAACCCACAAACAACAACCAAGAACTCCATTACATTTCCACTATGATCAAAAACTTTACAAGTAAAATGAGCATAAAGGGAAATACAATGGTAAAGAGCAAAACTCCAAAATGATCTGCAACGTGCTCCTGCCACAGCGCTGCTACGAACCAATGTCACCTGCATGCAACAGTCGTGCATAAGCTTATAGAAAGCTTAGAGGGTGGTGAAAGTGTGTGCACAAGGTAGTAATATGAACATGCAATGTCAGAGTAATGCGAAATATGCAGATGGATCCATAATATCATGAGCTGTACCAAGGCTATGCGATGCAAGACATGAGTGGTATCGGCCATCCCAAGGCCATGCAATGTGCAATGCAACTCAAGCATACAGATCCTCATCTATGTCCACACATCAATACAGCTTAAATATGGGATATCACCAGGGTCTAGTACACTCTAAACTAGATTGCGGCCACATCACGTGCAATAAGGTAAGTGAAAGAGACCACACTATCCGTCTGCCAATATCGGGCACGACTCGTCGATAGCAGACCCATTCCTCGAACTGGTCAAACTCAGCCTAGGATTGCCCCCTACACTCAGGCGGGTAAGGCCGCACCCCCTTCCAACCGACCACGACACAGTGGAGAGCACAGCCGACTGGTATTCGACACTCAGCGCTCATCTACCCACTCGGTCTAGACGTTGGAGCAACCTCTTGGTACCATAAGGGTTTAAGGACTTTCACCCAGGGATATCTATAGCACCCCATATAGAATAAGATTTTCGGTATCTAATTCTGCCAACCACGATCTGTCTATGGAGGCTACGGCCCCGATGTCGCTAGGGCGTAATAACCATGTCACATAATGCGAAATGCATGAATCACACTATCCAATCATGCAACAAATCCTGTGCGTATCGTGCACTCATGTTGGGCAGCACCGCCTAAACGGGAGCCCATAAATAACCTACCCGAAGGCATATGCTATGATCAGTCACCTCTCATATCAAGCATACATATGATGCGTATGATCATGAGTCATGGAACTATACTAAACATGTTATAATGAGATGGACTATCCTTACAATACAGATGGGCCTGGACGGCCTATACATAATAAGTGCGGGCCTGACACTGGGCCCTAAGGAGAGTCGTAATGTGAACATCCAACCAGCATTACACTCGCAATGTAGACGTCAAACCAACATTGCTCCCAAGGCACGATTATCGTAAACATCACTTCATAATCGGTGTTGGGGTCACACATTGCAATGGACCTTAGGTACTTCCCATTGAGTCTTAAATACATCAAATGGGACACGTCAAATGGGCCTTTTATTCATCGAATGGGCCACATAAATGGACCACACCAATGGGCCTTAGGTATATTGCAATGGGTCATAACCCATGGGCATTAGATTGCATTGAATGGGCCTAAACCCATAGGCCTTTTTACCAATCGAATGGGCCTAACCCATAGGCCTTTTTACAAATCAAATGGGGTTCACTCGGACTATGGATCTGACCCATTATTTAACTCATTTCATAAAATGAGTTTTAGAATGGATGGATGGATTGGATACAAGACCTGCATCTAGGGTGAGGGCCCACATGAAGGCCCACCACCATGTCTATTATATATAATAGTATATAATCTACATTATATATATATATATATATATATAATATAAAAATTATATATAATATAATATAATGATATATAATATAATATATATATATAATATAATATATATACACACCCAAGCTGCACACATACACACTACACACACACGCGCACGCACGACCAACACACACACACGCGCACACGCACATGCACCATAGGGATGAAAATACACATCACTGTGGGCTCCACGTGGGGCCCACCTCAATGTTTATTTTCCATCCTACCTGTTTACCAGGCCACACGGCAGGGTAGGGGGCCCATCGTGATATCTATTTGCCGTCCAACCTGATTCACGGCCACGTGGACCAAGGGATGGGGGGTGGGGCCCACTGTAATGTTAATTTTCCATCCAAACCGTTAAGGAGGTCATGCGGACCTGAATGAAGGGAAAATACAAATTTCATCATGATCCAGAACTTTTGGGGCCCAAAAGAGAGTTTCCAATGGTAGAGGTTCAACCACTATTTTGTGTGGTGTGGGCCACCTGAGGCATGGATGCAGCTGAAAATTTGTGGCGGCCCACCTGAGGATGGGACCCACCTCATGAACAGCATGATCTAACATATACATCAAGGTGGGGCCCACGGCAGCATCCGTGGGAGGCTGCTCGTCCGCGCGTCGCACGCAGCACCTGCTGCTGCCGTGCGCTGGCAGAGGCAGAGGCAATGCCTCTGCTTTGGTTTTTTTTTTTTAAAAAAAAAATGAAATTTGGTGGATTTTCACATGTAGGGCCCACCATTAGAAAATCCAACCCGTCCATTACGTAGTATGGCTCAAAACAAGCCCAATGAGTCCAAGGTTGGACATTTTTCAGCGTATAGAACAATTATGGAGAACTTTAGATGGTGAAGGTCGCTATTTACTGATTTATGGCCCACCAGATGCTCCGTTCAATCCCATTTCCTGGCTCAACGCCTAAAATGAGTTGGTGAAAGGGATGGACGGCTTGGATTAGAACTATACATCAAGGTGGGGCCTAAGCAAGTAGCTCACCTCAAAAGCCCTTTTTTTTTTTTTTTTTTTTATACAGGGACGTCCAGCGTCCCAGACACTAGACGGTTGGTCCTGAAGAAAAATACATGTGGGCCACCACAGATGGATGATGTGGGTACAACGCATAAGGTGGGCCCCACTTAAAGAGAGCTTGGACAAGATAAATACTTCAAGGTGGGGTCCATTCAAGTGGGCCACACAAGCACAATATGATAAATAAAAAAAGGAAAAGAAGTAGAGAGAGAGAGAGATAGAGGGTGGGACACGCTTGTGATGGAGGGCTCCGCCACTATGAGCCCTCCCTTGTAAGAGATCATACAACAAAATGGTTCCTTTTACACATGGAACTAACAAAATCAAATTCAACAGTGGAGATCCTTTCTCCACCAATATGAACGGTCTAGATGACCTCCCTAATGCAATGAAATAAGCATCATGATGGGGTCCATGGAGAATGGCCCCATCATGGAATGATCATGATGATCCAAGTGGTCCATCGGCCACAACTTAGGGTCCCAAGTGAGATCCACACCATTGATCGGTGGGCCTCACTTGGCCCATCATAAAAACAAGAAAAACTAGTATGATCTAGCACCCACCGTCCGATCTTCTTGCTCCTAGGGGTTCCTTGGCACCTTAGCTTCAACTTCAATGGATGAGATGAGGAATAGAGGGTTGAGATGGGGAGATCATGGGGTGAAGAGGTGGGCCACACTTGGAGTTTAGGAAGCTTGGAGAAATTTCATACGTATGGAGCTTGGGAATTTTTAGTTGCTTGGAGATTTTTTACAAATGAGGAAGAGAGGAGTTGTAAAGGGAGAGAGAGAGTGATGGATGAATGTGGTGAGTGATGGTTGTGTAAGAAATCTTTGACTTTGTGGCCTTTTGTGTAAGAGAGGTATAGGAGGTGAAGACTTTTGTTGCCTTTTGTGTAAGAAAAATATGGGTTAGGAAGACTTTTGTGGTTACTTGGGAAAAGGGGTGAAAGTGATGTGTACTTGACATGTGATGGATTGATGGATTGATTGATTGATGGGATTGATGTGATTGATGTGACACATCATAGAGATTCCCTTGGGTTTGGCAACGCACGACGTTTCCTCGCACCGAACGTCGGTCTACAACTCTTGACTATGGTATCGCCTCGGCGCGCGAGTCCTGGCATCAGAACCGCAACGACGGCGCGGTCGCTATGGTATTGGTCTCGGGTTGAGTCGACTCGGGTTGTCGGTATATGAATCAGGGTCGCACGTCGATATCGGTTAAGGGTCGAAGGTTGCCGAAATTCGACCGGTAAGACTGCGGAAGTCTATGGAAAGGTACGGACCAAGATATGGGTCTTACAATTTTCATCTGCTTCACCACATTTGCACGTTTAACGTCTACCCCAGGTGGAGCAATCGCAGTGAGTGCACGCGTCTCATGGTGGATTTCCTGTACCAAGTGGGTCAGGGAGTGAAGTTGTGCATGCCTATGTTTGTACTGCGACAGATCATCCTTATCACGCGATCAAATAGAATGACTGAGTCACTCCCCTTCAGCCGACTCATATGCAAGATTGAACTCGAGTTTGGCTACAGACTTGGGGCAGAATTGCCAGTGCCGGTCCATTACATCAGCGAGACCACTCTTAATCAGATGAAGATCGAGCCATGGCAATGACAAGCCCAACTTGAAGAGAGCGAGGATAAAACAGAAAGAAAAGAAGAAGAAAGTGAAGGAGAAGGCGGGGCTGAAATAGAAGAAGAGGAGGAACAAGAAGAAAAAGAGGAGGCTCAGGACACGAGTGACAGCTCTCCTCCTGCGGCACCGGAGCAAGACACTGATCAGGCCGCTAGGGATGCCCGTATAGCTTGGCTTGAGGAAGGCCAGGCTGTCCTACGACAGGACATTATGGATCTTCGGGGCCTCGTGAAAAATAAGTTTAAGAAAGTGACTCGCACGCTGAAGACTATCCTGTATTGCCTGCAGGATAAGGGTACCCCTTCTCCATCGCCAAATTTTGACGAATGGTCCCTTAAGTCGTCGTTGTTTACTTATAGTTGTGGTCTGTTTCTAGTTGTTTGTGTTTGTGTGTAGCCTTTATAGGCGTAGTAGTTGATAGTTATTCTAGTGTTAAAGCTTCGTGTTTGAAGCTTCCATGTATTAGCTCACATGCATCTTCTATCATGATCCATGTAAAACTTATGTCTCATGTATTATGACAATTTTGGTAATTAGATGCATGAAGTTGCCTTAAGTTTGTGTGTAAATGCTGCGTAAATAGGTTTGTGGTTATGTTGAAACTGATCTGGGTTGCACCCTATGTTGTGTAGGGAATGCCACCTAAGTTCATGCGAAGCACCGCACGCCTCGCATTGAGTGATTCGATGGACCAAGCACCTTCTCAGAGTGATGGTCGTGCGGACCCTAGTTTGGGCCCGGTTCATGAAACTATGCCTAAGTCTCAGCCTTCTACTGGTCCTATAGTTGGGCCGTCACCTTATACACCACCGGTTCGAGAGCAGTACCATGCATCTTCTTCGACGTAGTATGTGCCTCAGTCTGCTCCACCTACGAATAGGTTGGAGTAGTTGTTGATGATAATGCACCAGCAGCAGGAGTAGCATTAACAGTAGCAAATGCGGCAGCAGCAGTAGATGCGGCAGCAGCAGCAGCTCTTAGCCACCGTTGCAGGAGCCCTAGCTCAGGGTGGGAGTACGACTCCACCTTCACCATCTGTACTACCTACTGAGGATGTAGGGCCTTCTGCTCAGGATGAGGGTGTGACCTTGCCTACACCTGCTATATACCCTACGGGGAATTCGGGTATGAGTGGCCTCTTAGAGCGATTCCAACGCTTGCGGCCTCCTACATTTTTGAGTTCTCACAAACTTAAGGAGGTCGAATATTGGCTAGACTGCATCTCCAAGATGCTGAGGATGCTGCATTGTATAGAGTCGGAGCAGGTTGAGTTGGTTACCTTTATGTTGGAGAAGGAAGCCAGCTTGTGGTGGGATAGTGTGCTGCAGACTATGGCAGCTGACTATGTATGGACGTGGGCAGCATTCGAGACCCACTTCCATGAGAAATACTATCCCCTTACGTACCGGCACGAGAAGGAGAATGAGTTTCTATGCCTCAAACAGGAAGGCATGACCGTGACAGAGTATGAGCACTGATTTACCGAGTTGGGTATATACGTCCTGACTATACTTGCCGATGCACAGATGCAGATGCATCATTTTTTCGAGAGCCTGCGATCCGACATTCGCTCGAAGATGTGTTGTATTAGCATACCCTCCTATGTTGAGTTGGTACACATGTCTATGTGAGCAGAGCAGGACGGGGATCGATTGGCATGTTCTCGTGGGCCTATGATCCCTAAGCCACGACCAGATATGCCGAGCAGGCCATTCCTTGGCAAGACGACCCGTACCAACTCTCCTCCCAGGATCGCGGCACCATTAGTTCCGATGAGGTGACCTGGTGTGACATGTACTTATTGTGGGAAACCAAGTCATGTGGCGAGAGCTGTTTTGCATGTATGAGAGATAGTGGGTTCTCGCCGCCGCAGAGGATTGACCACCCTCGCCCTCAGGCTTTATCAGCTCCACCTCTGTGGACTGCACCTATACATCCTTCATTTCGACCACCGGCACCCCGATTTAGGCCACCTCAATGGCCCATGGTACCGCTGCCGAACCGCCCCCAGCAGGCTCGGGTGCATTCACTCACAACGGAATCACCAGAGGCAACACTTACAACACCTATGGATTTTGAAGTCGCTGCACATGTCCAAGGTACTCCTGTTTTCTTGTTGGTGGACACTGGGTCCACAACCTCCCTCCTTTCATGCGTGTTAGTCAAGTGGCTAGCGTTGGTTACTGCTCCTACGACAGGAGTGACACTCACTACTGCTACATGGGTCTCTTCTGCCATTACTAGGGTTTTTCTGGGTTGCTCGATAGATCTAGGGAGCAGGATAGTTGTAGTTGACCTGTATGTCACGTCTTTGCATTATTACAACATTATCCTTGGCATAGATTGGCTCACTAAGGTGAGAGTAGAGCTTGACTGTGAGACTAGGCTGGTGACAGCCCATGGACCTGCGGGCGCGACATTTACTTTTCCTGTTCGAGTCAGCTACCCTTCTCGAGATGATTGTTATACTACTTTATTGGAAAGTTCTGCTGGTTCGGTGCTTAAAATCACGCCTGTGGTTCAAAATTTTGGGATAGTGTTCAATAAGATACCTGGGTTACCTCCTCAGTGTGAGATTGATTTTACTATTGATCTCGTGTCTGGTGCAGTACCTGTTTCGTTACCGATGTATCGTATGCTGCCATGTGAGATGGAGGAACTGAGGAAACAGATTGACGAGCTGGTAGAGAAGGGCTTTATACGACCTAGTGTATCTCCTTGGGGAGCACCTGTGTTGTTTATCAAGAAGAAGGATGGGTCACTACGGTTATGTATTGATTACCATAGGTTGAACCAAATAACCATGAAGAATAAGTATCCTTTGCCCAGGATAGACGATCTGTTTGGTCAGTTGAAAGGGGCACGATACTTTTTAAAGATTGACCAATAGTCAGGGTATCATTAGTTATGCGTCAGGGATGAGGACGTGCAGAAGACTGCATTCAGGACTAGCTTTGGTCATTACGAGTTTCTCGTGATGTCGTTCGGTCTTTCGAACGCATCGGCTGTATTCATGGAATTGATGAACTGGGTGTTTCGGTCTTTTCTACACCGATTTGTCATTGTGTTTATCGATGATATTCTGGTATACTCTATGAGTCGAGAAGAGCACGAGAGGCACCTACAGGTAGTCTTGAAGACTTTGAGGAAGAACCAGTTGTTCGTGCAGTACAAGAAGTGCGACTTCTGGTAGGAGGAAGTCAAGTTTCTAGGACATGTAGTGTCCAAAGAAGAGATTGCGGTGGACCTAGCTAAGGTAGCCGCAGTTTAGGACTGGAAGCAGCCGAGTTCGGTTACTGAGGTGAGGAGTTTTCTAGGCCTGGTAGGCCATTATCGACTCTTCATTCGGGACTTCTCGAAGATTGCCAGACCATTATCTCAGTTGACTCGGAAAGACTTGAAGTTCGCCTAGAATGAGAAGGCAGAATCAGCTTTTCAGGAGCTGAAGGACAGACTGATGTCCTCCCCTGTGCTAGTATTGCCAGAGTAAGGGGTCAAGTATACTATATACACTGATGCATCTCGAATTGGTCTGGGTTGTGTCCTTATGCAGAAGGACAAGGTGATTGCATATGCCTCGAGACAGTTGAGGAAACATGAGGAAAATTAACCTACACATGACCTTGAGTTAGCAGCCGCCATATTTGCATTAAAGTTCTGGAGACATTACCTCTATGGAGAGGAGTTTGAGCTTTATTGCGACCACAAGAGCCTTCGCTATATATTCACTCAGCGGGATTTGAATATGAGGCAACGCCGATGGATGGAAACCTTGATGGACTTCAAGTTCGAGGTCTCCTACCATCCTGGAAAGGTTAACCTTGTGGCAAATGTGTTGAGCTGCAAGAAGGCGATCATATTTACGGCTCCACTGATGATTGAGGAGTGGGGTATGCTAGAGTTTGTTCGTGACTTCGAGCAGAAGCTCACTGTGGAGGAACCGTTTCAGAGCGTCGCACACGTTCTGGTGCATCCGCTTATCGATGACAAGATTATAGAGGCTCAGAAGGGCGATGAACGTTTGTTTGAGCTTCGAGAGCAGGCTAGCGATGATGAGGATGCCGAGTGGAGAATTGGTATGGATGGGGGCTTGCCTACTACGGCCGTCTATGCGTCCCGAATCTTCATGACTTGAGACAGGAGGTTCTCGAGGTTGCGCATAGTTCGAAGCTTGTGATGCATCCATAGCACGAAGATGTATCGAGATGTGAAGAGATCATATTGGTGGGACAACATGAAGGCCCACATAGCAGAGTATGTATCCCATTGTCTCACGTGCCAGTAGGTCAAGGCAGAGCATCACCAACGTCCTGGACTGCTTCAGCCCATGCGCATAGCTGAATGGAAGTGGGACTTCATCTCTATGGATTTATATCAGGGCTGCCGACGATGAGGAAGGGACATGATTCTATCTGGGTGATCGTCGACCGATTGACGAAGTCGGCTCACTTCCTTCTGATTAGAGTTATGAACTCTGCAGACGAGTTGGCTAGGCTATACATCAAAGAGATAGTTCGTCTGCATGGAGTTCCCTTGGAGATTGTGTCGGACAGTGACACGCGATTCACATCTATCTTCTGGACTCGTATCCGGGAAGCGATGGGAGTGAAGTTGAAGTTCAGTTCCACGTTTCACCCACAGACCGACGGGCAGACGGAGCAGGTGAATCAGATTTTGGAGGATATGCTACGAGCTTGTGTTTTGGACTTCAAGGATAGTTGGGATGACTGTCTCCCATATGCAGAGTTCGTCTACAATAACAGTTTCTAGGCGAGTATTGGCATGACTCCTTGCGAGGCCTTGTATGGACGCCCTTGTCGAGCACCGCATTGCTGGACAGAGGTTGGCGAGCGTAGTTTGATTGGCCTAGAGTTAGTACAGGCAACCTCAGAGAAGATCGACATATTAGGTGTCGACTTCGGACAGCTCAGAGCAGACATGAGAGTTATGCAAATATGAGGCGACGACCGCTTGAGTTTGAGGTTGGAGACCATGTTTTCCTTCGAGTTTCTCCTATGAAGGGAGTCCTACGTTTTGGCAAGAAGGGGAAGCTCACACCGAGGTTCATTGGTCCATTTCAGATTCTGGATCGAGTGGGGGCAGTAGCGTATCGCCTGGCTTTACCCACACCACTCGCAGGCATACACAACGTATTTCATGTATCTATGTTGAAGAAGTACGCTCCTGATCCTTTGCAAGTCATCAGATGGGAGCAGGTACATCTGTACGAGGATGCTACATATGTGCTGCATCCGACACATATCTTAGATAGGAAGGAGTAGGTGTTGCGCAGTAAAGTCATTCCACTGGTGAAAGTTCTGTAGACGCATCATACTGAGGAGGAAGCTTCTTGGGAGATAGAGGCCGAGGTCAGAAAGAACTACGCTCAGATTCTGGAGGAGTACGAAAAAGTATTAATTTCGAGGATGAAATTTTTCTTTAAGGGGGGTAGATTGTAACGACTTGGAAAAAATCCGTACAAAGACCCGAGTACCAACTTAGGCAGAAACCCCTCAGGACTAAATCCTTTAGAAACTAGACAAGAATTAACTAAGTGCTAACCTAGATTACCTATGAAATTAGTACTAATCACTTTAAATACGATCTGCAATACCCAAAACCTATAAAATTAGTAACGCTATACTACCCTGAAATCTAGAATCTAACTTTAAACCCAGTTGCTCTTGGAAGCACTTTGAAACTTTGTAACGGACCTGGATCGCGCGTCAAAAGTCCGATAGTGGTGAAATTAGACGGTTATGACTACCTAGTTGGACTTGACTATCACCTCGAAAATCACGTCCAAACAATGTCCTGAAACTGTTTTCTTGAGTCCGGAGTCAAGAGTGTGAAAAAGTGAAGATATTTAAGCAATTACATATGAATTTAAGTAATCTGAGTAGTCACTTGTACATCATTTATAAGCATTCTGACCGTTGGTTTTTGACCCAAATTTACCCTCGGATCAGGGATGATGGCCCACATATGTCAAAGTACTCGTGGCCCAAATCGAGTTTCGGTGACCGCTGAACTGAAACTGGTCTGCCACGGTTGATCTAGAAACCCGACCGAATTGAAACCTTAACTTGATTAAGATCCAACATCTATGAGCTTAAGTCTGACCACACTCAGTAATAGGACCTCTAGAAGTGCTCCGTTGGATCGGAACAAGGCCGATTTGGTTATAACCTAAGTATACCTTGGCCTTAGGGCTAATTTTGTCACTTTTAAGCCTATATAAAGACCTTAAAACCTCTCTCTCATACACCATACGAATTTTGAAACCCTAGCTAAGGAAGAGAAGAAAAAGAGAGAGAAAGTGAGAGAGAAGTGGGAGCTACTCCTGGGATTCGATTCCCGCTACTCCTTATGCTTACACATCGTTACCGAATCACTACTCCGGTGATTTCAAATACATTATTGGGTAAGAAAACCTAACCCTAATCAGTTCTAGGGTTTCAACTAGTTAAAGTGATGTAATAGCTAACATTTTTAATGTAATAGGTTACCGTTGGGCCGTAGACGAAGCGTGAGTGAACGAACTGAGTTCGTTACGCGTTTATCGACGTAAGGTGCGAATTATGGACGTATAGGTTATGGTTTTCAAAGCTTTCAATGTCAGATAATGATTTATTACTGACGTGGATGCTATTACACATGCCAAATGTGCTATCTGTTCTGTTTTACGATTATGTATAGTTTATGTTATAAATAAAACATTCCATGTGTTAGTTAAAATGTTTGGATGCATATGAAATCTGATTTTGTGATTGCCATGATAAATCATTGTTAGTACATGCTTGTTATGTATGCGATAACTCCTTAGCAAAAGGATTTACCTAAATATGCAATATGACAACATACATGATGTATGTTGAATAGTGTAGTCTAAGTATTTGTGTAAATGCCTGAATGATTTAGAAATAGGTAAAGTATGATTTTTAAGGGAATTAAGATATAAATCTCAATCACCTTACTTGTTTGTGTAATTTCCTCCATCTTATATTTAGTATATTTCGTTCATGCTAATTGTGTGTATGATTTCCTTCATGTTATGTTTAGCTTATTTCATTCCTGCCAATTGTGTGTATGATTTTCTCCATTTATAGTATTTATGTTTAAGTTATATTTCATATCATGCTTATATGAATGTGAAAGTTGAATCATATGTCTATTATTGAGGTTGTACGTGATTGGGGCCATATTATGGTCCAGGCATTCGCTAACAGCCTTGAATTTGTGGCTGAGATTTATTTGTTACGTAGGACGTATTTGACGAACCTGAGCCGTACTAGAGTTATCGGTAGTGGTTTGGCCACATGGAGTGTTTACACACTTCATGTCGATCATCTCAACATGCGCTCGCGCTAGTCGAGCTCGTCGAGCCGTACTAGAGTTATCGGGTCATGCTGTTTATCCTGAATAATGCTGGGGTAACGTATTAGAGGTTGGCGAACCAAATGTTCACCAAACAGATCGGACGCACTATGGAAGTATATGTTGATGACATGCTGGTGAAAAGTATTAATGCGTCCGACCACTCAACAGATCTTGGGGAGACGTTCAGTGTTCTCCCAGAATACCAGATGAAGCTGAACCCTGCAAAGTGTGTTTTCTGGGTTGAATTAGGAAAGTTGCTTGGGTTCCAAGTCAGTCAGTGGGGCATCAAGGCCAATCCTGATAAGATCAAGGTGCTCCTTGACATGAGTTTGCCTCGGACTATCAAGGAAATACAATGCCTCATGGGAAGAGTCACCGCGCTTGGGCATTTCATATTTAGAGCAACGGACAAATGCCTCTCCTTCTTTTAACAATTGAAGGGTCATAAGAAGGCAAAGTGGACATCAGAATGCGAGCAAGCCTTCCAGTAACTAAATCAGTATCTGGGCTCACCCCCCTCTTATCCAAGCCTGAAGAAGGTGAGCCCCTGTTCTTGTACCTCACGGTCTTAGCCTCATCTTTCAGCTCGGCCCTGATCAGAGAAGTCAGGAACAAGCAATACCCCATGTATTACATGAGTAAGGCAATGGTACCTATAGAAACAAGATATTCATCCCTGGAGAAATTAACACTCAGCTTTGTTGTTTCAGCCTGGAGGTTACGTCCGTACTTCCAAGCTCATTCCATCCTTGTGCTGACCGACTCTCCTCTAAGACATTCTCCAGAGGCTTGAAGTTTCAGGACAGATGACCAAGTGGGCCATTGAACTCGGAGAGTTCAACATCTAATTTCGCCTAAGGACAATAATCAAGGGCTAAGTTGTGGCAGACTTCATCACTGAGTTCACAAGTCTGAATGTAGAAGAGATTAACACTGAAGTCGAGATGACCCCGCCTGTCCCCCTAGGTGACTAAAGGCAATGTTAAACTCGGGATGGGTCCTCTATGTTGATGGGTCCTCCAATGCCAAAGGTGCTAGAGTCGGAATCATTTTTGTCAGCCCCGATCCTACGACCATCCAATATGCAATCAGACTTGGATTCAAAGCCTCGAACAATGAGGCGGAGTATGAAGCCTTACTAGCCGGACTTAGATTGACGGCAAGTCTAGGCGTTCAATCTCTCCAAGTCCGATGCGATTCACAGCTGGTGTTAAACCACATCTCCACTGAGTACGAAGTCAAAGAGATAAGGATGGTTTCTTATCTCGATGAAGCGAGGAAGTTGATCGAAAAATTTTGGAGTTGCATTATCTAGTAAATCCCAAGAGCAGAGAACACATGGGCCGATGCCCTTGCAAGGCTCGCTTCGGCCGCGGAAGGGAAGATCCCGCGATTTGTCCCCATTGAATTCATAGAACATCCGAGTATTGGCCAGAAAGAGAGAGTCAATCTAGTGCACGATACTCCAAGCTGGATGAACCTGATCTTCAACTACCTCACATCCAGTGAAATCCCCCAGGACAAATCAGAAGCGAGACGACTGAGAGTCAGAGCGGCTCGATACGTCATTCTGGACAGTATGTTGTATAAGAAGGGTTATTCACAGCCCTACCTCAGGTGCCTCCGACCTGATGAAGTCGATTATGTGATTCGAGAGAATCACGAAGGAATCTGCGAAAACCATTCGAGTAGCCGGGCCCTGGCCTTGAAGTTACTTTTTAAAGGGTATTTCTGGTCGACCCTTAAGCAGGACTCAAAGGACTACATTCAAAAATGCGACAAATGCCAACATTATGCAGCCGTGCCAAGGGGATCAGAGGAAAAAATGACTCCCATGAGCAGACCGTGGCCATTCGCCTAGTGGGGGATTGACATCATCGGCCCCCTACATACTGACAAAGGACAAGTCAAGTTTGCCATCGTCGCAGTCGACTATTTCACTAAGTGGGATGAGGCCGATCCTGTCATGAAGATTATCGAGCAGAAAGTGATGGACTTTGTCTGTAAAAATATCATCTACCAGTTCGGAATTTCACGCACCATCGTGTCAGATAATGGCTGATAGTTCGACAACGACAAGTTCCAAAGCATGTGTAAAGGGCTTGGGATCACAAATTCATTTTCATCGCCTCAGCAACCATAGTCCAATGGGCAAGTGGAAGTGGTTAACAAGGTCATCAAATACCATCTCAAGACAAAATTAGAAAAAGTGAAGGGTAATTGGGCCGAGGATCTTTCATTTGTACTTTGGGCCTACAGGACCACAACTCAGTCCTCAACTGGGGAAACACCATTTTTGCTCACCTACGACTCTAAAGAAATGATGCCAGTAGAAATTGGCCTTCCTACTACCCGGGTAAAGAATTATCAGGAGGGCCATAACTCCAAGCAGATCATAGCCAATCTAGATCTACTTGAGGAAGTCAGAGACGTTTCGAGGCTCTGAGTGCCGCTGGTCACCAATAGGTGGCGGGCTTCTACAACTCCAAAGTCAAGGTCAGGCGATTCGCTCAGGGGACTTAGTCCTCCATCGAGTCTTCCAGAACACTACCGAGTCGGGAGCTGGCGCACTAGACCTAACTGGGAAGGACCATAACGAGTGGTCTGATCAACAAAGCTGGGCTCCTACCACTTGGAAGATCTCCGTACCCTTGGAACGTTGAGCACTTGAAGATCTATTATCCCTAATGTATCGGCCTTTAAGGCCCCTGATAACTGCGCGCCTCCTAGCGACCGACCTTTAAGGCCCCCAATAAAAAGTACACCTCTGAGCGGCCAACCTTTACGGCTTTCAATAAAATTCATGATTCATCTTCTACACGAATAGATTTATCTACTAAGTAAAAGTTGCCTCTCATATTCAGAGGCGGACTGACAGGCTGATCCCTTAAAGAAGGGGTCAGAATGTCATCCCATGAAAACTCGACACAGCATCCCCTTTAAGTCAAGGGAAAAGCCAAAAGATGACCCTATTCCTTAGTAGGGTAATCGGCTCATCAACCGACCAATGCACATAGCTGTGTTTTCTCGCCAATCGTGGAACGAGCCGAACCCCAAGGGGTTCAGGCTCAACAACGATCAAGCTAGGGAGGCTTAAAGGATCTACTAAAAGGCATTGGAGGGAGCTGACCCGTCAAAGGATCGACTCGGCTCATCTATGCACGAAGACAAATTGACAGGTTAATGATTTGGTTCGGCAATCAATAATTAGCATTAAACACCTAAAAGTCAACGAATTAGCACAAGAAAAATCGTCATTAGAATGCCCTTTCCAAAGGGTTAAAAATAATTATCCACGTGTCCTCTTCAAAGGGCCAAAAAGACACTATAAAAAAAGAAATAAGGAAAAAGGCTATGTAGTTGGGGGCGCTTGGGGATTGGGGGCTCGGTCCAGACAAACATCTTCGGCAGGAGTCTCTTTAGCATCGTCGGGCAACAGGGGCTCAAGGTCAAGGTCTGGGTACAAATCCTGGACCATGTCAATACAAGCGTCGAAGTCACAGTTGTAAAACTTGGTGGCTTCAGCATCCCTTTCCTTTGAAACCTTAAAGGCGTCAATCATGACATCCACTGCCCTGGCCACGAAAGCCTCATCTTCATCCCATTGAGCCTCCATTGCTTGAGAGACAGTTTAACTCTGTTCTTCTATCGCCTCAGCCTTAGTCTGTTCCAAGACTTCTTCCAGCTAGATAATTTCTTTGGTCAACGAATCTCCATGGGCCCTAGCCCACGTCAGCTCAGCCTCTGCCGTACCACACCGGGCCTCGAGGTCATTGATAAATTTCTATAACTGGAGCTCTCTGGCCTTCCCATCTTCAAGCTGCCATCACAACTCACCCAACTCGAGTTGGTGAAGAGTAGCCTTATCTCTGCGGACCTCCACCTTGTTCCGGAGCACCTCTACTTCAACCTTGAGGGCCTCCACCTCGCCCTCTCTCTTTTGCAACTCTCACACTCTCTCCTAGGTTGATAGGAGCTTCGGGACAGACTGAATAATGATGAGAATGAGCACTCAGATGCAGTGGAGGGTAAAAAAGTAAGAAAATGTTGGCAGGTATACCGTGTAAAATACGAAAGCCATGTCATTCAAGGAGCTATCTGACTTTCTAAGAAGGTGAGCTATGTCCTCCTCTGGGGCATGTTTGACAACCCAAGGCACTAAGCATGATAAGTTGTAACGCCCTAGAAAAATCTGTACTTGGACTCGAGTACCAACTCAACCAGAAATCGCGTAGGATTAATTCCTTTGGAAAATATGTGTAAGTTAGCTAGCGCGATGCTAGAGTGGCTGGGAAATAGTCCCTGATCACTTTAAATACATTCTACAAGACCCAAAGCAAGTAGAACCAATGACCCTATAATGCTCTAAAACCTCGGATCAAACTCTAAGCCGGTTTGTTCTCTGGACCTCTTTGAAACTTTGTATTGGATCTAGACCGCGCGTCGAAAGTCCGATACCTATAATCTTAGACCGTTAGAACCGCCTAGCTGGACTTGACAATCATTTCGAAAATCAAGTCCAACTGACATTCCCAGGCTATTTCCTTGAGCCTGGAGTGAAGAGTGTGAGAATAGGGCTAGATTTGGAATTTAAAATTCAAATCTAGCACACGACTTGACGCGTCAGTATTAAGCGTTCTGACCGTCAGAATTCAGCCAAATTACACCTTGGATCAGGAAAAATTTCTATTTCATATCATGAGACTTGTACTCCTGATCTACGTGCGGTGACCGCTGAACTGAAACTGGACCGCCACGGGCGATCTACGAACACTGATGGTCTGAAAACGGGATGTGAGCGACATTCGATGTGTATGAACTTAAGTCCGATCACGTTCGACCAGGGGACCACCAGAAATGTCCTTTTGGACCGAAACAGCCCCGATTTGGATATACCTTAAGTATACATTGTTCCCGAGCCTATTTTGGGCACATTTGGGCTTATAAAAGGGGTTGAAACCCTCATTCCTCTCTCCCATCCGAAATTGGAAAAAGCCCTAAATTGAGAGAGAGAAAAGGTGAGAGATTGTGAGAGAGAGTAGGAGAGAATTTTCCTGCTGTCGTGCTACCTGTTGCATGTGATTGAGCAACATGCTCCAATCACTTTTCCGATGATTTTTCTACTTTTCTAGGTAAGAAAATACCCTAATTAGTTGCTGATTTGCTGATTCTTAGTTTCCATAGTCTGGTAGCTGATGGATCTTGTAATCAGGTTGCCTAGTCGCCGTAGACGAAGCGTATACGCTCCGCTCGAATTGATACACCTATAGAAGATAAGGTGCGGATTTTAGACGCTTTGATTGACTGTTTCCAACGCTTTCACTGTCGTTTAATAGTAGATTATCGACGGCAACGCCGGTTGACATGTACAACATGTTGTCCGTTTCCTGTTTCGTAAATAGACGAAGAATATGAGATTTAGGGCATTTTAGTCATTTATAGGAAATACTGTTTTCATCCAAAATTTTTTGATGTGATTGACATGGCTTCTTGTCGCATTAGGATGTTAGGAATACGTGCATAATTAGTTTGGTAAAGAGATTCACCTAAATGCGCACTTTGAGTCGACATACTATATGTAGACATGAGTGTGTAGTGTAAGTGTTTGTATAAATGCTTGTATTAGTATGTATTGAATTAAATGGGGTTATGAATTAGTTTGATATTGATTTCTCAAGTAATATGCTGATGTAAATGATTTCCTACATGTTAGCTATATGCATGATTTCATTATATGTATGAAATGCATGTGCTTGAAGATTTGCTTAAGTTGTATGTTATAACATGTGTTAACATGCTCACATTGTTGTATTTCATTTCCAATACTTTCATACGATTGCTGATGTGATTCCATAATTGTTTGGGACTATACCTAGTCTAGGCAGTCGGTAACTGAGCAATTTCGTGGTTGGCTTATCTTTGCCACGAACGACGCGTCGATGAACGCGAGCCGTGTTTTTGAGTTGGCGGCAGTGGTTAGGCCACACGAGGTGTTTTACGCACTTCATGTCGTTCGACTTGAGATGCGCTCGTGCTAGTCGAGCCCGTCAAGTAACCCGACTGGCCATTGTATGTTCACCCTGTATGAGTCATAACTGCTTGAACCTAGGGTACTGAACTTACCATTATAAACCCTGTCAACCATGGTACCTTGATCCACAAAGACTCATGAGCCGAGCATGGTGGTATGGGACACCGTGGTCGAGCTGTCGGCCTACGCTGGAGCCACAAACCTCCCCGTAGTGACCAGTGAGCACCTATGTCTCGTGAGCAGATTATGGTGGTATGGGACACTATATTCTTGTTGTCGGCCTACACTGATCAGGCGACGAGTCCTTTGTAGTGACCGCGAGCGTATTCCGAGTCTATGGGAGGCGACGACCCTTCCATAGCAGTGAGAGTACAGTAGGCCTGTATTGATAAGGTGATGGTGGAGCGGTGCAACGAGTGCGAGCAACAGCCCTGGTAGCCCTTGCAGTGACGTATAAAATATACATCGTATGAGATTACTAGGAGTGACGACCCTAGACAGGATCTGTGTTGGGATTGATATAAGGGAAGTACCTTAGTTTTCCAATCCTGCTGTTTGAATGGATTAATAACAACTCGAAAATCATATCACCATTACATTGCATGTGCCTGGAAGATGTGGAGCACTTGAGGGACGATTGCATGCCGCGATCGTAAGATGGTGCCGTATGAGGAAGACCGTCAGTGAGGGCATACATCATGTCATGTCATATTACATTAACAACAGTATTAGGAATGTCTGATTTACTGCTTTACTATTTTCGCATGATTCATTTGAGAACATGTTAATCCTTGCTCTATTATTACACTGAGTTAACTACTCACTCCCACGTTACGGGATGGTGTTTGCAACACCCACCAGACCCTGTCTTATATGCAGGTGAGGCAGTGATCCAGGAGGTAGAGCCGGACTACGATGAAGACCAGGACGAGTTCTCATACATGTAGTTCCACGACGGCTTTGCTTAGGTGGCCTGGATTGATGGGACTTCTCAGTGGGACTCTTTTGGACATTTGATTTTGTTTATTTACATGTATATGAGACTCAGAGATGTATTCATACTTTAGTGATAGTCGAGATCTACTTTATTTTTCCATACAGTGATATATATATATATATTCTTTAGTCTTCCACTTGCTTTTATCACTGGATCTGGAGTATGAATTACAGTTTTGGTATACTTTTACTCATGTGAATGCTTTAACTCAGACAACATTGAATCATAATCATTTTTGTTGCATAAGTGATGGTCTGGAACTCGAGAGTTGAGTTTATACACGACCCCCGATTTTCAGGGTGTTACAAGTTGGTATCAGAGCATGAATAAGATTATACCGGGCCTGGATTATGGTCACGCGACGTACGCTGTCGCTTTCTTTGACTTAGGTGGGTGTGAGAAGGGTCTAGAAACACTTATAGGATCGCAGATTCGCCAATAGGCGAAGTCTATTCGTATCGATCGCTCGATCGAGTTCGTAACGCATCTAGGGTCACGTGAAGCGACATAAGTAGCTCCTAAATTGTAGGTAGATGGGTTAAGATGTTCTTTGAACGATTTTAAACCCGTAAATGTAAATCCTTGGGCTGTGGGGCAACCACAACCCTTGTATTCAATCGCTAGGGCCTAAAAACCCCGTTTTACCTAAATTCTTAAAAATTCTTCCTCTCACCACTCCATTCTTCAATTCTTTCTTATTATTTTCATGTTAGACATTGATCCTAGTGTGAAAATGATATAAAATTATACTTCAATAAAATTTTACAGTGAATAGTAAAATTTCATGAAAACTGGCCATTAGGCCATTCTAAGTTTGCAATATTTCACAACTAATGGGCTAGATGGATGTATTAGCTCCTTCTACCCCAAAATCATATGATGCATGATAGGGGATTGCATTCAGGTTCAAAGATTGGCCCCGAAAATCCTTGAAATGATGTTTGGACCACCCCAGGGCAATCTAGCATGAATTAACGTGGGGCCCATAGTTTTTTGGGGTCCCTGGACCAGGGGGGACCAGACCCATGTGGTCCCACCAGCCACCTAGAGAGATGGCCGGTGATGCCATTGCCGATCCGGCGATGCATCGCCTTCCGTTGGGGCCCATTTGCTGTAAAATTTGGGGCGTGGGGGTATTTTAGGTAGTACACCCCCCCCATGTATGGTCTGACCGTAGAAAACCCCTAAATGGGGTACTTCCTTCACAAAAACCCCCTTCCCTAGCCCCATTTCAAGTTTTCTTGCTGCCCTCTCTCAAAATCGTGATTCCAAATTACTCTCAAACCCATTCTTTGCTGAAAATGACCCCACTCCATCACTCCATAGTGATTTGCAGCCCTCCCTCTTGCAAATCTCATCGTTTGGAGCTCTTACAACCCCCAAAACGAGCTGAAATCGTGAGGTGCTCCATTCTCCTTTTTCATTCTCTTTTCTTTCTGAAAATCCATCCTAAGGGAGCTTGAAGCATCCCTCTACAATGCCTAGATCTTCCTTTTCCAGTTTGGGCAGCCATTTCTTTACATTTCCCCCATTTTTCATGGCTTTTGTTGAAATCATTTTGGGTCTTTTGTCTCTCTCCTCCATCCTCTCTTTGATGGGAAAGAGAAAGACCGCAGCGGATGAGGCTGGGCCTAGTCTTCCTGCTCAATTAAGAAGACCGAGGGGTAGCGCCGCTAGCTCAAGCGCCGCCGAAAGTCCAAGCACAGCCCGAGAGTTCTATACAAAGCGAGATTTGGATCCCCATACTCAACTTGGGCGAGTGATATTATCAGAGATGCCTCACGGTGAATAAACTGACCGTAAGGTGTTGTTTAAGGTGGGCGTGAAAGGATGACTCTTCGACGAATTCCTGTTATTCGAGTGCATCGAAGATGCACATTGGGGTCCGCTATTTGAAGCTCGTGCTCGTGCTAATGTGAGCACCGTTCATGCCTTCTACGTTCGTATCCAGAGTCCTACTTTGGAGCCATTGCAGTTCAAGATTCCTTTTGGTAGAGACCGGATGGCTACGATCGATGTTCGGTTGATAGCGTGACTTCTGAACGTGCCTCTTGGTGATGTTCATCCCAGTGTGAAGAATTTGAGGAGTAGGCGTGAGCGAGATCACCGTACTAGGTTCCTATGCGATAAACTGGTTCCATGGCAGCCTAATAATAGCCTCAAGGCGTCTCATATGTCTGATGATTTGCGCCTGCTGCACCACATTTACACGTTCAACGTGTATCCCAGGTCGACAAATCGCATTGAGTGTACGCGCCTTATAGTTGATTTCTTATATCAGGTGGCCCAGGGAGAGAATGTGTGTATGGCCACTTTCATCTTGCGACAGATTATCCTCATAGCGAAATCAAGAAGAACGTCTGAGTCGCTTCCTTTTGGTCGACTCATATGCAAGATCGCGCTCGAGTTTGCTTATAGACTTGGGCCGGAGTTACCAGTTTCAATTCACAGCATTGATGAGTTTACAATGGTTAAGATGAAGATCGGATCTCAGTACCTTGAGACTCAGCTTGAGGAGGATAGCGAGGATGATTTTGACGATGAAGAGGATCCAAGTGAGGGAGAACCTGGAGTAGAAGTTGAGGAAGAAGTCCAGGAAGAGGTAGAAGAGGTGGCTCAGGATACAGATGAGAGCCCTCCTCCTTCTGCTCAGGCTACTGGTGATGATCGCATTGCCCGAATTGAGGAGAGCCAGGTCACCTTGCGAAGGAAAGTTCAAGAACTACGGACTGATGTCGAGGATACCAAGGCCGTTATGAAGAGAAAATTCGGCAAGGTGACTCGCACCTTGAAGGCAATCCTGTGTTGCTTGCAAGATAAGGGTGCTCCTCCTCCGTCACCCTACTCAGACTAGCGATGATTTTAGATGTTGTTGTTAGTAGTTAGTCATTTTCTGCTTGATATTATGTGAGCCTGTTAAGGCTAGTAGTTTACTTACGTTGCTGTTGCAACTTTAACTGTCTTAGTTCCCATGTACTTCCTGTCATGATGCCTGTAAGGAGATATCCCTTGTATTGTGACAATTTTGATTAAATAAAATGCATGGAATGCCTTTGACTCTTAATGTGAATGATTGCGGTGTGTTTGTGCTATTGAGACTGACAAGGTTGTGCCCTATTTTGAATATAGAGAATACCGCCGAAGGCTACACGGAGCACAGCTCGACTTACATTGGGTGAGCCTATGGATCAGGCTCCTTCGCAGTCTGATGCTCATGCAGACCCTGCTGTGGGCCCAATTCCTGAGACAGTACGTGCGTCTCAGCCTGCTACTGGTCCTGCAGTTGGACCACCGCCTTTCATACCGCCTGTCAGAGAGCAGTACCGCGCGTCTTCTTCGACGCAGTACATGCCAATGCCTGCTCCACCACCAGATAGATTTGAGCAGATGATGACTATGATGCAGCAGCAGCAGCAGCTCCTGACTACCATAGTGGGGGCTCTAGCCCAGGGTGGGAGTGTGCCTCCACCTGCATCACCTACGCATCTAGCTGAGGATGCTTATACATATGCTCAGGATGAGGACATGGCTCATCCTGCACCACCTGCTTACCCTGCGAGGAATGCCTTAGACACACGGAGCTTGTTAGAGCGATTCCAGTGCTTACGGCCTCCCACTTTTATGGGTTCTCATAGACCCGAGGAGGCCGAGTATTGGCTCGACCGTGTGTCGAAGATACTGCGGATGCTACATTGTTCAGAGGCCAAGCAGGTCGAGTTGGCTACATTCTTGTTCGAGCGAGAGGCCAACTTGTGGTGGGACAGTATATTGCAGACCGTTGTCACCGATTATATATGGACCTGGGCAGCGTTCGAGTTCCGCTTCCATGAGAAATACTATCCCTAGACGTACAGGCATGAGCGGGAGAATGAGTTTCTATGCCTCAGACAGGGAGGCATGACAGTGACTGAGTATGAGCATCGGTTCACCGAGTTGGGCAGATACGTCCCGACTATTTTGGCAGATGAGCAGATGCGCATACGGTGCTTTTCAGAGAGTTTGCGATCGGATATTCGGTCGAAGATGTGCTACGTGAGCATTCCCTCTTATGCAGAGCTGATTCACATGTCCATGCGGGCAGAGCAGGATGTGGATCGACTTACCCGATCTCGTGGCCCTGTTGCTCCTAGGCCACGACCAGAGATGCAGGACAGGCCCTTTGCGAGCAAGAGGCCTCGCATAGACCCTCCTACTAGGGCTACAGCGCCAGTACCCCCGATGTGGTGCCATGATTTATTGTGCACATATTGTGGGAGAGCGGGCTACTTAGCGCAGAGTTATTTTGCTCGAATGCGGGACAGTGGGTTCTCACCGCCATAAAAGATAGACCGTACACGCTCACAGGCGATATCAGCACCGCCTTTACGGTTGGTTCCTATGCACCCTTCCTTCAGACCTCCGGTATCTCAGATCAGGCTGCCTCTACGGCCCACGGCACAGTGGTCGAACAGGCCACAGCAGGCACGGGTGCATGCCTTGATAGCTGATGCAGCTGCGATAGAGACTTCTCAGCATTCGGCCTTTGATGTCACTGCCCACATTGGAGGTATTCCTATACTCGTGATGGTGGACATAGGGTCCACGATTTCCTTGATATCGCATTCTATAGTCAGGCGTCTTGGACTGCCGACCATTTTTATGGATGGGGTGCGAGTTTATACAGCTCACGGGTCCTTTACAGATGCCACACTGATGTGTGAGGGCTGTTTGGTGGATCTGCGGGGCAAGACGATGGTTCTTGATCTTGTCGTCGACCCCTCTCTGGTTTATCTCGACGTCATTCTTGGCATGGACTGGTTGACTGCAGCGAGGGCCGAGATTGACTGCGAGACTCGTATAGTGACTGCCTATGAGCCAGAGGGCGCATCCTTCACGTTCCCAGTGCGGGTAAATCTCCCCTTCCGCATACTTAGCTACGCTACTTTACTACGAGACGCTGGTGCCCAGATACTTGAGCATACGCCAGTCGTTTGCGAGTTTGGGGATCTATTCATGAAGATCCCTGGTTTGCCGCCTAGACGAGAGATTGATTTCACTATCGATCTGGTGTCTGGTTCCACGCCCGTCTCACTACCGACGTATCGCATGGCACCGTGTGAGATGGAGGAGTTGAGGACGCAGATTGATGGTCTGTTGGAGCTTGGTCTTATACGGCCTAGTGTGTCTCCTTGGGGAGCACCAGTCCTGTTTGTAAGGAAGAAGGATGGTTCGATGCGATTGTGTATTGATTATCGCAGACTGAACCAGATCACGGTGAAGAACAAGTACCCTTTACCCAGGATCGATGACTTGTTTGATCAGTTGAGAGGAGCACAGTACTTCTCGAAGATTGATCTTCAGTCAGGATATCATCAGTTGCGCATCAGGGATGAGGACGTGCAGAAGACAGCATTCAGGACCAGCTTTGGCCACTACGAGTTCCTTGTGATGTCGTTCGGTCTCACGAACGCACTAGCCGTGTTCATGGATCTGATGAACCGGGTATTTCGGCCTTTCCTCTATCGATTCGTCGTTGTGTTCATTGACGACATTTTGGTATACTCCAGGAGTCGAGAGGAGCATGAGGAGCACTTGCGCTTGGTCCTGGATACACTCAGATAGCATCAGTTGTTCGCACAGTACAAGAAGTGCGACTTCTGGAAGCAGGAAGTGAAGTTCCTGGGACACGTGGTGTCCAAGGATGACATGGTAGTTGACCTGTCTAAGGTAGCTGCAGTTTAGGATTAGGAGCAGCCTGGTTCTGTAACTGAGGTGAGGAGCTTGTTGGGTCTCGCTGGCTATTATCGACGCTTCATTCGGGATTTCTCGAAGATCGCGAGACCTTTATCTCAGTTGACACGGAAGGACGTGAAGTTCGCCTGGAATGACAAGGCGGAGTCAGCTTTTTAGGAGCTGAAGGACAGACTTACGTCCGCCCTTGTGCTAGTATTGCCAGAGCAAGGGGTTAGATACACCATATACACTGACGCGTCTAGCGTTGGTCTGGGTTGTGTCCTTATGCAGAGGGACAGGATAATTTCATATGCCTCGAGACAATTAAGGAAGCACGAGGAGAATTACCCTACACACGACCTAGAGTTGGCAGCCGTTATATTCGCACTGAGACTCTGGAGACATTACCTCTATGGAGAGGAGTTCGAGCTCTTTTGCGACCACAAGAGCCTCAAGTACATATTCACGCAGCGAGACTTGAATATGAGGCAGCGGCGATGGATGGAGACTTTGAAGGACTTCAAGTTCGAAGTCTCTTACCATCCTGGGAAGGCGAACCTTGTGGCTGACGCGTTGAGTGCAAGAAGGCGATAGAGTTTGCGGCTCCGCTGATGGTTGCCGAATGGGATATGGTTGAGTTTTTGCGAGACTTTGAGCAGAAACTCACAGTAGAGGAGTCGTATGAGTTTATCGCACATGTGCAGGTACGATCTCTGATCGATGACCGGGTCATCGAGGCGCAGAGGGATGATGCGCATCTGACTGAGCTTCGAGAGCAGGCCAGTGATGATGCAGACGCCGAGTGGCGAGTTGGCATGGATGGGGGCTTACATTATCGTGGCCGCCTATGTGTCACAGATACCCCTGACTTGAGACGAGAGATTCTCGAGGCTGCGCATTGTACCAGACTCGCGATGCATCCTAGCAGTACGAAGATGTATCGCGACGTGAAGAGGACTTATTGGAGGGAAGGTATGAAGACCCACATAGCTGAGTTCGTGTCTCATTGTCTTACTTGCCAGCAAGTGAAGGCAGAGCATCACCGACCACCTGGACTCTTGCAGCCTATGCCGATCGCAAACTGGAAGTGGGACTTCATTTTCATGGACTTCATTTCAGGGTTGCCGAAGATGAGGAAGGGACATGATTCCATATGGGTGATAGTCGACCGTCTGACGAAGTTGGCGCACTTCCTACCGATCAAAGTTACGAACTCTGCAGACGAGCTGGCTAGACTGTATATTAGAGAGATTGGCGTTTGCATGGAGTTCCGTTGGAGATCGTGTTAGACAGAGACATGTGGTTCACTTCTATTTTCTGGACTCGCATTCAGGAGGCTATGAGTGTGAAGTTGAAGTTCAGCACTGCCTTCCACCCACAGACAGACGGACAGACAGAGCGGGTGAACCAGATCTTAAAGGATATGTTGCAAGCTTGTGCATTGGACTTCAAGGACAGTTGGGATAATTGTCTTGCATATGCGGAGTTCGCGTACAACAACAGTTTTCAAGCGAGTATCGGTATGGCACCTTACGAGGCGCTGTATGGGTGACCTTGTCACACACCGCATTGCTGGGCAGAGGTCGGTGAGCGTAGCTTGATTGGCCCAGAGTTAGTGCAGGCGACGTTGGAGAAGGTTGATATCATTAGACGTCAGCTTCTCACAGCGCAGAGCAGACAGAAGAGTTATGCCGATACGAGACGGCGGCCGCTAGAGTTCACAGTTGGGGATCATGTATTTTTGCGAGTTTTCCCTATGAAGGGAGTCTTTCGGTTTGGGAAGAAGGGGAAGCTAGCACCGTGATTCATTAGTCCATTTCAGATCCTCGATCTTGTGGGAGCGGTGCCTTACCGTTTGGCTTTACCCACGCCTCTCGCGAGCGTTCACAACATATTTCATGTTTCTATGCTGAAGAAGTACGTTTCTGATTCTTCCCATATCATCAGATGGGAGCAGGTGCAGTTAGGTGAGGATGTTACATATATCCTGCGACCGACGTGTATCCTACACAGGAAGGAGCAAGTACTGCGTAGCAAGGTGATTCCCCTTGTGAAGGTATTGTGGACGCATCACTCTGAGGAAGAGGCTACCTGGGAGACAGAAGCCGAGATCAGAAAGAACTACCCACGGCTTCTCGAGGAGTACGAAATGGTACTAATTTCGAGGATGAAATTATTTGTTAAGGGAGGTAGATTGTAACGCCTTAGAAAAATTCGTACTTGGACTCGAGTACCAACTCGACCAGAAATCGCGTAGGATTAATTCCTTTGGAAAATATGTGTAAGTTAGCTAGCGCGACGCTAGAGTGGCTGGGAAATAGTCCCTGATCACTTTAAATACGTTCTACAAGACCCAAAGCGAGTAGAACCAATGACCCTATAATGCTCTAAAACCTCGGATCAAACTCTAAGCCAGTTTGTTCTCTGGACCTCTTTGAAACTTTGTATTGGATCTAGACCGCGCGTCGAAAGTCCGATACCTACAATCTTAGACCGTTAGAACCGCCTAGCTGGACTTGACAATCATTTCGAAAATCAAGTCCAACCGACATTCCCAGGCTATTTCATTGAGCCTGGAGTGAAGATTGTGAGAATAGGGCTAGATTTAAAATTTGAAATTCAAATCTGGCACACGACTTGACGCGTCAGTATTAAGAGTTCTGACCATCAGAATTCAGCCAAATTACACCCTTGGATCAGGAAAAATTTCTATTTCATATCATGAGACTTGTAGTCCTGATCTACGTGCGGTGACCGCTGAACTGAAATTGGACCGCCACGGGCGATCTACGAACACTGATGGTCTGAAAACGGGATGTGAGCGACATCCGACGTGCACGAACTTAAGTACGATCGCGTTCGGCCAGGGGACCACCAGAAATGTCCTTTTGGACCGAAACAGCCCCGATTTGGATATACCTTAAGTATACATTGTTCCCGAGCCTATTTCGGGCACATTTGGGCTTATAAAAGGGGTTGAAACCCTCATTCCTCTCTCCCATCCGAAATTGAAAAAAGCCCTAGATTGAGAGAGAGAAAAGGTGAGAGATTGTGAGAGAGAGTTGGAGAGAATTTTCCTGCTGTCGTGCTACCTGTTGCACGTGATTGAACAACACGCTCCAATCACTTTGCCGGTGATTTCTCCACTTTTATAGGTAAGAAAATATCCTCATTAGTTGCTGATTTGCTGATTCTTAGTTTCCATAGTCTGGTAGCTGATGGATCTTGTAAATCAGGTTGCCTAGTCGCCGTAGACGATGCGTATACGCTCTGTTCGAATTGATACACCTATAGAAGATAAGGTGCGAATTTTAGACGCTTTGATTGACTGTTTCCAACGCTTTCAATGTCGTTTAATAGTAGATTATCGACGACAACGCCGTTTGACATGTACAACATGCTGTCCGTTTCCTGTTTCGTAAATAGACGAAGAATATGAGATTTAGGGCATTTTAGTCATTTGTAGGAAATACTGTTTTCATCCATAATTTGCTGATGTGATTGACATGGCTTCTTGTCGCATTAGGATGTTAGGAATACGTGTATAATTACTTTGGCGAAGAGATTCGCCTAAATGCGCACTTTGAGTCGACATACTATATGTAGACTTGAGTGTGTAGTGTAAGTGTTTGTATGAATGCTTGTATTAGTATGTATTGAATTAAATGGTGTTATGAATTAGTTTGAGATTGATTTCTCAAGTAATATGCTGATGTAAATGATTTCTTACATGTTAGCTATATGCATGATTTCATTATATGTATGAAATGCATGTGCTTGAAGATTTGCTTAAGTTGTATGTTATAACATGTGTTAACATGCTCACATTGTTGTATTTCATTTCCAATACTTTCATACGATTGCTGATGTGATTCCATAATTGTTTGGGACTATACCTAGTCCAGGCAGTCGATAACCGTGCAAGTTCGTGGTTGGCTTATCTTTGCCACGAACGACGCGTTGATGAACGCGAGTCATGTTTTTGAGTTGGCGGCAGTGGTTAGGCCACACGAGGTGTTTTACGCACTTCATGTCGTTCGACTTGAGATGCGCTCGTGCTAGTCGAGCCCGTCAAGTAACCCGACTGGCCGTTGTATGTTCATCCTGTATGAGTCATAACTGCTTGAACCTAGGGTACTGAACTTACCATTATAAATCCTGTCAACCATGGTACCTTGATCCACAAAGACTCATGAGCCGGGCATGGTGGTATGGGACACCGTGGTCGAGCTGTCGGCCTACGCTGGAGCCACAAACCTCCCCGTAGTGACCAGTGAGCACCTATGTCTCGTGAGCAGATTATGGTGGTATGGGACACTATATTCTTGCTGTCGGCCTACACTGATCAGGCGACGAGTCCTTTGTAGTGACCGCGAGCGTATTCTGAGTCTACGGGAGGTGACGACCCTTCCGTAGCAGTGAGAGTACAGTAGGCCTGTATTGATAAGGTGATGGGGGAATGATGCAACGAGTGCGAGCAACAGCCCTGGCAGCCCTTGCAGCGACCTACAAAATATACATCGTATGAGATTACTAGGAGTGACGACCCTAGACAGGATCTGTGTTGAGATTGATATAAGGGAAGTACCTTAGTTTCCCAATCCTGCTGTTTAATGGATTAATAACAACTCAGAAATCATATCACCATTACATTGCATGTGCCTGGAAGATGTGGAGCACTTGAGGGACGATTGCATGCCGCGGTCGTAAGATAGTGCCGTATGAGGGAGACCGTCGGTGAGGGCATACATCACGTCATGTCATATTGCATTAACAACAGTATTAGGAATGTCTGATTTATTGCTTTACTATTATCGCATGATTGATTTGAGAACATGTTAATCCTTGCTCTATTATTACACTGAGTTAGCTACTCACTCCCACGTTACGGGATGGTATTTGCAACACCTACCATCCCTGTCTTACATGCAGGTGAGGCAGTGATCCAGGAGGTAGAGGCGGACTACGATGAGGACCAGGACGAGTTCTCATACATGTAGTTCCACGACGGCTTTGCTTAGGTGGCCTAGATTGATGGGACTTCTCAGTGGGACTCTTTTGGACATTTAATTTTATTTATTTACATGTATATGAGACTCAGAGATGTATTCATACTTTAGTGATAGTCGAGATCTACTTTGTTTTTCCATACAGTGATATATATATTCTTTAGTCTTCCTCTTGCTTTTATCACTGGATCTGGAGTATGAATTACAGTTTTGGTATACTTTTACTCATGTGAATGCTTTAACTCAGACAACATTGAATCATAATCATTTTTGTTGCATAAGTGACGTTCTGGAACTCGGGAGTTGAGTTTATACACGACCCCCGATTTTCAGGGTGTTACATAAGTGGTAGCTTGGCTCGAACCTCCCACAGCTCGTCCCCACCTAAGCCGAGCCTGCTACTTCCCCAGCCTCGATCCGACTACCTGCTGAGGCTTGAACCTCAGCCCCGAACTCATTTCCAGCTTCAGGGGGAGAGAGCATATCATCAGTCATCCTAATGGCCTCCTCCTGTTCGGAGGAAGAGGGTACGATAATATAAGGCTCGAGGGCTGCGGGGGGAGCCTCTGCAATGGGGGGAATGACAGTGGTAGGAGCGGAAGGAGTTATGGTTACTGGGGTGGGGGCAATGCTTGCTGGAACTCAGGTATCGGCTAGCATAGCAAGTGGAGCCGCTCGCGTATTGGAAAGCACAGCAACCGAAGCCACTGCTAGAGCTTGCGTATCGCCAAGCACTGTAGTCGGAGCCATGACAACCAAAACTGCAACATAGGAGCCCTCCTCGCAAGGGGTGGCCTGCCTCCTTTGAACAGTAGTCTTTTTTCTTAACTCAGCCCTCAGCATCTCCTCTGCTGTTAGAGAAGCCTTCCTCCTCCGAGAACCAGAAGCCTTGGCCATGTCTGCACGAGAAATAATAGATCATTGACTAAGCAAATGAGGTTGATCTTACTAAACGTGATAAGATGGCAACTTACTGAAGGATATGGGGAGAGGCTGAGACTTGCAAAGCCTGGACCAGTGAAGGTTGGTTGCAGTGATTAGGTCTGTCCAGGAATGAAGTTCCCCTAGTCACGCCCTAGCCTTGGCGTTGTGGTTCTTCTGGGCTAAGTCAAGGAGTGGCGTGCCCCTAGGGAAGTCTATAAGGAGAAATAAGGCTCTATTCTGATTGAGGCAGAAGGAGATTTAAAATAATAATAGAACAGAAGGAAAGAGAATCAAAGTCTGACCTGGTTTCGAGAATCGGGTGAGAACCCAAGTCGGTAGAGTCCTCAGTTCCGCCGTTGGTGCCTCCCATTCACCCGCAGCCCAGAACCACTTATTCTTCCAATCCTTGTTCGAAGATGGAAGGTTCATCACCAGTCCCGACCCTTTACTACCTCGGGTGGCAAAGTAGTACCATGGTTCTTGGCTGTCATGCTTTACCAGGTACAAGCTCATCAGCTCCTTCGGGGTCAGCTCCGGATTCCTGACTTGGTGCCAGATGATGAAGGAAGAGATGAGCACCCTCCAAGCATTGGGGGTGAATTGCCCCGGTGTAAGTCTGAGGTAAGCTATAATGGCTTAGACAAAAGGATGTAGAGGGAGCTGAAGCCCACATTGCAGTACATAGAGGAAGATTGCAACGTCCCCCTAAGCAAGAGCGCTAGTGGTGTCTAGGGTCCTGGGGGCCCTTATCTGAACGGAGTTCGAGATCTGGAACTCCGAACGGATCCATCCCATTTGAGACTCCGACAGGACGGAGCCTCCAGGGTACCTCCAAGGTTTGCCTACTAGTAGGCATTCTAATGGCCTTAGAAGTTATCTGGGGAGTGTTGAGGGTCAAATATTGCATATTAGACCCAATTATTACATGAATTTACAAGCATGATACCGTTTAATGGCCTGATTTAATAGTGTTCGCGATGCAGAGTGTATTTATGAGCATGGACTGAAAAAGGGTGCCTAAAGCATGGATTTAATGCTTTGATGACACCAAAGGCAAGGGATGGACCACAGGGGACTAAGATCATCGGATTTACATGCCAGAGATCCGAGAAAATCAAAAAACTGAAGTTCAAGTGGCCCGAAATTGGTCCAGAATGCAAGATCACAGGGTTCTCACCATCTGCTCAGCTCGAAACTTCACACATGGCCTAAGGACCATAAATTAAGCATACATGTTGAATTTCAGCCGTTCGATCCCTGTGGAATTGACCCAATGGGCAGATCAGCCCATAAAACAACGATTTGGGATCCGCCTGATATCTGGATATATTTTAATTTCTGTCTCAACGTGTTAAATAAAGTGTCAGAGAGGATGGATGGAGCAGATTTCTCAATTGTACATTGCATGTACATAGGGTACACATGCATGAGAAGTGCACTGGATAGAGAGTCCGGTCAAACTTACAACTGACTGACTAATTTCTAAAAAAATTCAAAAGTAATAATGTCCGCACGGACGACGATCAATTTTGAGTAGTGGGGCCCACACATCAACCTTTTTACAAATCTAAACCGTTAAACGTGTCCAGAGGGGGGGGGGCATAACCATCGCCTAGCTTTCTTTTTTGGCCCATGCACATGTACGCACGTGGATCGTGATTAAACACAAGATTGGCGGTGGAATGAAGAGTCTCGTGGGCCACACCGAAACTGCTCTAAAAACACTCCTTCCCGGATGGTTTTTCATCCTGAAGCCAATGGACGGTGTGGATTTTCAAAATAAAAGCTAAGTGGGCCCCACTGAACACGTTAGCCAACTCGTGTAAGCCTTACACCCCTCTAAAAAAATCATATCTTCCGAGGAGTTTTGTGACCCAGACCATGATCGGATGGATGATCCAAACCGTCCATCGTGTAGTTCATCCAAAAATGCTCCAAGGGAAATTATTTCTTTGGAAAACTATGAGAAAAGTGAAAGTTTTTTTTCATCCATTTTCTTGGCTGTGAAAAGACTACGCACCGACCTTAGTTGCTGTGTACGCACTCCACCACCTTGTGCGTGAGTTCCAGCACCAACTCCACATTCTCCACCATCCTTACCACTATAAAAGCAGGAGAAAAAGAGAGAGAAGGGCATCCTTGGACGTGGGATCTTAGTGTGGGCAGCTGTGGAGGTTAAGATAGAGAGAGAGAGACCGAGAGAGTTTATTTTTCTAGTTTTTTTTACCTATTTTAGTTTTTCTTTTATTTTGAGAATTAGTTAATCATGTCTTTGGTTAGCTAACCTCTTGGCTAGGGCTAAGAGGTAAAGCTTGTAGCGTGAAAGGGTGATTTTTATGGCTTGGATTTATGTTTATGAACTGATTTGATTTAGTTTGATTAAAAGGAATGCTTTCAGTTTTTAATGGTTTATTGTGACTGAAATTACAATAGATCTGCGATAGCTTTGAGTATCTCCTTTTCCTTTTAATGTTTATGACATCAGGAAGCCCTATTGTTCACCATCATCTCCTGGGCATGGTTAAATGTCGGTACCTTTCCAAACCTTCATGTTTTGTTGTTTGGTTGGTAATTAGGTTAATTCTATTGTTTAGTTTATCTCCTGCGGATGGTTTGGTGATGGAATCCATTCTAATTCATATACCTTTCATC
This sequence comes from Magnolia kwangsiensis, assembly GCA_037074715.1. Taxonomy (NCBI): domain Eukaryota; kingdom Viridiplantae; phylum Streptophyta; class Magnoliopsida; order Magnoliales; family Magnoliaceae; genus Magnolia; species Magnolia kwangsiensis. Next base: position 77,103,244 of record CM073577.1, on the reverse strand, counting down.
TCTTGAAAACTATATCAAAGGAAGTTCAGTTGATTTTCATGGTTACACCCTTCAACTGGATGAAGATTGGACTCTAAGTCTAGTTGAGCTCTTAAAGCAAGCATAAGATCTCCCTGATCTCTTCAAGTAGATCCTTTGAATCCCTAATTTCCTTTCCTTGAATTCTTTAAGTTTTAGATAAGTTGTTCACAATTATTCATCAAATTACAATTAATTTAGATTTCATCTTATTCTAGTTCTAGTTCTACTTAGTTTCAAATAACGTACAGGTATCAATCCCTTGGGATTCGACCTCGGTCTTACCGAGTTTATTTCTACATCACAACCCTGCACATGGGGAGTGAACAAGTTTTTGGCGCCGTTGCCGAGGACTGACGGTTACGTTTTCTAAAATTAATTGGTTTTAGAATTAGTTTAAGATTAGGATTTTTACTAACTTTTGTTTTAGATTTTTTTCTATTTGATTTTTTAGAACTAACTTACTTTCCTACATTGTAGGATTTTGTTAGATCTTCTTAGGTGGTAACTTTGTCCTAATTTCTTTACTTCCTCTATTCTTTATGTTAGATTTTATTTTCTAGAGACTAACTTTTTTTATTTTCTTTTATAGGATGTTAACATAGACACTTCTAATGTGGTAACATCCTTCTAACTTCTTCTCTTACTTTCTGTACTGTTGTCAAAATTTTTCTTTTTTCTCTAGAATTAGATTCAGAGTTAAAGTTTCACTATGTATATGAATGAGTGGGCACGTTTGTATGCTGAGATAGCTTATGGAAAATAACCTATGCCTGAAATTTTTTCTGAAAATATCTTTAAGAACTAATCGGAATACGATGCTTCACTGATTAAGAAGTCTTTTGATGATTATCTGTGGGAGAATAATTGCATTCCACGAGTTAAGAAAATAGTATGTGATTATTGAAATGATGACGCGTATCAACTCCTGACATATGACCCGTATGATCATGATCAGTGGAAACAGAAATATTTCGAAGTTGAGTCAGTAAAACATCATGGTAAGAACTCTCGTAGTTCAGCCACTTTTGAATATCCACTAAATACGATCCAAGAGGAGTTATGTCTGAGTCACACAGATTATGTTACTGGCATGAGGAAATTATTAGAAGCACTTGAATCACCCCTTGATAGGCTAATGGAGGCTAGTTCATCTCAGCCACAACCCAATCTAGAAATACAATGCGAGGAAAGTGATCCTCACTCTCTTTTGAAAAACTCTGAAATTTGGAATGAAGAGTTGAATTACATTAACGAGCATGTGGTTCAATTTCTCGAAGAGTCAATCTCGATGACTGTTTAAAAGAATGGGGAAGAGACATGGGTGTCTTTCAAATATAATGATTATGACACACTTCACTCACGGGACACACTAGATTCCAATGATGAAGAAGAGGTTAGTTTATGTGAACCTCAACCCATTATAGGTGTAGAACGTGAGGAAAGTGATCCCATCCCAAATGTGCACTACATTGATCTAGAATATGATGAGTATTGGGATGACGATCCTGAATGTGCAACCATAGTTCCCTTAGAATTAATCTCTAGTTTGTTCTAGGTCAATGATCGAGAAGTATACGAAGAGAATGGTCATAATGAGCTACTCCACTCACCTGACATGTCTGATCTAAAAGTGGATGAGCTCCTTACAACCGACCCTTCTATCTCTTGTGAGATATGTTTGGACCACTCCCATGAATTGAATAATGATATAATTAGGGAGATAAACAAGTTACTTGATATGACTCTAGAATTTGAAATCACCTAGTTGAGGCCACTATCTGAACTGTTAAATGTTGACGATTCAATGCCTCTTCTGAGTAGTATCAATGAATAGAATCTGCATATTGATGTTTTGTCTACTGACCCTCAATCTGTCTGTGCAGGGTTGGAGCAAGAGAGCATACCTCCATCTACTTTTAGAGATGATGGAATCCTTGAATAGATCATCACACACTCAAATGAGGAAAATGAGTCACCCTCAGCTGAATGTCCCAACTCTTTTGATGATTGCTTGGCACACTTTACAGATTCAAATGATCCCATGATAAGAGACATAATGAATGCCTTACAAGATAACATCTCGAGAGTCGTCACTAACTAAGAAAACCCTTACTTTGAAGCCCCTTCTTCCATAGATCCTGAATGTTTACCATTAAGGGAGGAGGATCTGAAAATTGAACCCAAGTCTGCTACTTCAGAATGTGTTGAGACTACACTTCCTGAGAAGTTTTCTGAACTTTATCTACTTGTAGTCTCTGATTCACCATGGGATACTAACGTTGAAACTTCTTCTATCACAGGTGAATCATATATACTCTGGATACCTCAAGCAATTTAACAAAAAAATTCTTATGAGGTACATATGTTTCTCTGAAAAGTCATGCTTCAGGGCATCCAAGCTTATTGCAAAAAGGGCTTTTGGATGATCTTGTTGAGGAACTTACTAAGAAACTTATCAAGATACTAGCTAGAAGAGGAACCTTGCAGCATGATTGAGCAGTTTTTTCTTGCTTTCATAGGACTAGGGTAGTTTGCTTTATGTTGTTCTAGATTAGACGGTTTTATGCTAATAGGTTAGTTTTCTTCCTGCATTATTTTAAGATAATTTGCTTTCATGTCTCAATCTCGTGCTGACCGGCTTTCGTACTGCTATCTCTTGGAAAATCTCTCTCTCGATTCATTATCAAGGTACTATCTTCCCATCACTTTTCCTATACTTTCGTTGTCCCATGTGCATTGCATGCTTACATCTTTTACATTGAGGACAATGTAGATTTTAGGTTGGGGGTGGGAGATTAGGTTTCTTAATCAGTGTTTTCTTAGTCTTGAGAAAAAATTGTGAAAATTTTTAATTTTTTTCTAGGAATCTCTTGGGAATTCGAGGTGATTTTGACGGATATCCTTAATTTAGAATTTCAAGATACATGATGTTGGTAATTTATGACTCTTGAATTCAGTTATCTATTAGATTTCACAGTTATGTTTGAATTGTTAATCCAGAATTAGAAGTTGTAAACATTGATTGAGTCATGATTTCACATGTAACATCTCGTTTTTATATTAAAGTTTCAGTTTGATATTGAAGGGTTAACTTGGTAATCACTAAGCATGTAAGGAACCATCTTGGAAAATTGCCTGTCATGGTCAATTGAAAAAAAAAAACCTTTGTAAAGGGTTGGGCGAATAATCTTCACTATAGGTTTGCTCCCTATATGTGAGGATTGATTTAATTCCCCATGGATGATATGTGAAAAAATTTTGGGTGTACGGTCTTCACCATAGGTTTACTCCCTGTAGGTGAGGATTTGATTCCCCTTCTTGGCATTACTTTTAATGGAAAAATCAAAAGCTAAAGGAATGAAAAGATGATCTATGAGGCAAGCTTTGTTTATCATGAATTCTCTTGCTGGTTACCAATGATATTCTGTAATCGAGAAGTGAATTTTAATGATGATAAGTCGAGATTAGACTATGCACCCATGAAACTCAATGTTTAGAATTATTTTAATTGATGGATTAATACTTTGACTTGATTATGAAGTTTACTATGTGCTTGAGTCTAGGAGAAAATAATTTTCAACATTCATGAATCTTAAAATTCTCATATTTGGATTATTTTACAAAATTCACTTGAGTACATAGAAATTATCCTGTAGTTCTCAACTTATTTTCCGCATAGTTTACTCAGGACTAGCAAGATGCTGGTTGGGGGTTATGTTGAGGGTCAAATATTGCATATCAGACGCAGTTATTACATGGATTTATAAGCATAATACCATTTAATGGCCCGATTTAATCGTGTTTGTGATGCAGAGTGTATTTACGAGAATGGACTGAAAAAGGGTGCTTAAAGCATGGAGCTCTGATAACAACAAAGGCAAGGGATGGACCACAGGGGACCAAGACCATCGGATTTACACGTAAAAGATTTGAGAAAATCGAGAAACTGAAGTTTAAGTGGCCCAAAATTGGTCCAAATGCAAGATCACAGGGTTCTCACATATGCTCGGCTCGAAACTTCATACATGGCCTGAGGACCATAAATTAACCGTACACGTCGAATTTTAGCCATTTGATCCCTGTGGAAGTGACCCAATGGGCAGATCAGCCCATAAAACAACGACTTGGGGCCTGCCTGATATCTGGATATATTTTAATTTTTGTCTCAACGTGTTAAATAAAGTGCCAGAGAGGATGGATGGAGCGGATTTCTCACGAACATCACAATGGACCCCACTTATACATTACATGTACATAGGGTACACATGCATGAGAAGTGCACTAGACAGAGACTCCGGTCAAACTTACAGCTGACTGACTAATTTCTAAAAAATTTCAAAAACAATAGTGTCTGCATAGACGATGATCGATTTTGAGTAGTGGCGCCCACACATCAACCTTTTTGCAAATCTGAACCATTAAATGTGTCCAGAGGGGGACGTAACCATCGCCTAGCTTTCTTTTTTGGCCCATGCACATGTATGCACGTGGATCATGATTAAATGTAAGATTGACAATGGAATGAAGAGTCTCATGGGCCACACTGAAACTGCTCTAAAAACACTCCTTCCCAGACGGTTTTTCGTCCTGAAGCCAATGGACAGTGTGGATTTTCAAAACAAAAGCTAAGTGGGCCCCACCGAACACGTCAGCCAACTTGCGTAAGCCTTACGTGCGTCCAGAAAAACTGGATCTTCCGGGGAGTTGTGTGACCCAGACCGTGATCGGATGGATGATCCAAATCATCCATCATGTAGTTCATCCAAAAATGCCTTAAGGGACGTTATTTCTTTAGAAAACTATGAGGAAAGTGGAAGTTTTTTTTCATCCATTTTCTTAGCTGCGAAAAGAGCTACGCACCGACCTTCATTGCTGCGCATGCTTTCCACCGCCTTGTGCCTGAGTTCCACCCATCGACTCCACGTTCTCCACCGTCCTTACCTCTATAAGAGGAGGAGAAAAAGAGAGAGAAGGGCATCCTTGGACGTGGTATCTTGGTGTAGGTAGCCGTGGAGGCCAAGATAGAGAAAGAGACCGAGAGAGTTTATTTTTCTAGTTTTTTTTTTGCCTATTTTAGTTTTTCTTTTATTTTGAAAATTAGTTAATCATGTCTTTGGTTAGCTAACCTCTTGGCTAGGGCTAAGAGGTGAAGCTTGTAGCGTGACGGGGTGATTTTTACGGCTTGGATTTATGTTTATGAACAGATTTGATTTAGTTTGATTAAAAGGAATGCTTTTAGTTTTTAATGGTTTGTTGTGACTGAAATTACAATAAATCAGCAATGGCATTGAGTATCTCCTTTTTCTTTTAATGTTTATGATGTCAGGAAGCCCTATTGTTCACCATCATCTCCTGGGCATGGTTGGATGTCGGTACCCTTCCTAACCTTCATGCATTGTTGATTGGTTGGTAATTAGTTTAATTCTGTTGTTTACTTTGTCTCCTGGGCATGGTTTGGTGATGAAATCCATTCTAATTCATATACCTTTCATCTCTTGAAAACTATATCAAAGGAAGTTCAGTTGATTTTCATGGTTACACCCTTCAACTGGATGAAGATTGGACTCTAAGTCTAGTTGAGCTCTTAAAGAAAGCATAAGATCTTCCTGATCTCTTCAAGTAGATCCTCTGAATCCCTAATTTCCTTTCCTTGAATTCTTTAAGTTTTAGATAAGTTGTTCACAATTATTCATCAAATTACAATTAATTTAGATTTCATCTTATTCTAGTTCTAGTTCTACTTAGTTTCAAATAACGTACAGGTATCAATCCCTTGGGATTCGACCTCGGTCTTACCGAGTTTATTTCTACATCACAACCCTGCACTTGGGGAGTGAACAGGGGGCTCGGACGGCTTTCTTCTGACTAGCCCGTTGGGTCCAGGCACCTGCCCCCTTCTGTTTTCGAGGCAAAGGCTATAAAGGGACAACTTCAAAGGGACCTTCTGAGGCCCCTCTCCCGCCATCAGAGCTCCCTGACTCGGAGTCATCATCATACTCCCTAATAGTCTCGAGATTGGATGACATTAGGAAAAGCAGTAAAAGGAGCGACGAAAAGACTCACTGGACGATCACCGAAAATCGCCTTTGCCGAAAATACTTGATCGGCAGGAATTGCTTACCAAATACTTCTAATCGACCGAAATCGCCTTCACCAGAAATTGCCTTCGTCGGCACGCATTTGAACTTGAAATGCAAGTGAAAAGGGCAAGTCCAAAAGGAGATTATATAAGCCATAATGAAATCTCTGCATTAATGGCAAGGGGTAATGGCCGTAGTTAAATCGTTGTGAGCCGATTCCCCGAGAACACTGGCTGCCTGCCGTTGGCCAAGCCCCTGCCTGGTAGTACGACTCTGACATCGAGTAGCGTGCTCCGATATGCTAAACAACACTCAAGTAGGAGGAACCAGCACATAGACTCTTCCTTGGGCTTACGTGGTGACCCATCATAGGCTGAGTGATTATTCAGAATTGTAACCGTCGTTATGCGTCGCATGAGAACTGCCCACAAGCGTAAAATCCTAGGGATATAATACTTCAAATTCAAAAATCATAATTACACCAGCATGGGTGTAAGACCCGTATCTTGGTCCGTACTGTTCTGTAGACTTTCGCGGTCTTACCGGTCGAATTTTGGCAACCTTCGAACCTTAACCGATATCGACGTACGACCCTGATTCATATGCCGACAAACCGACCCAAGGCCAATACCATAGCGACCGTGCCGTCATTGCGGTTCCAATGCCGTGACTCGTGCGCCGAGGCGATACCCTGGTCAAGAGATGTGGGCCAACGTTCGGTGTGAGGAAACGCCGCGCGTTACGAAATCCAAGAGAATCTCTACGATGTGTCACATCAATCACATCAATCCCATCAATTAATCATCCATCAATCCATCACATGTCAAGTACATGTCAAGTACACATCACTTTCACCCCTTTTCCCAAGCAACCACAAAAGTCTACACCTCCCATACCTTTCTTACACAAAAGGCCTCAAAAGTCAAGAATTTCTTACACCTCTTATACCTCTCTTACACAAAAGGCCACAAAAGTCAAGACTTTCTTACACAACCATCACTCACCACATCCATCCATCACTCTCTCTCTCCCTTTACAACTCCTCTCTTTCTCATTTGCAAAAATCTCCAAGCAAAAGAAAATCCCACGTATGGAATTCTCCAAACACTCCTAAGCTCTAAGTGGCCCACTTTCCTACCCCACCATCTCCCATCTCAACCCTCTATTCCTCATCTCATCCATTGAAGTTGAAGCTAAGGTGCCAAGGAACCCATAGGAGCAAGAAGATTGGACGGTGGGTGCCTCTATAGGGTAGTTTCTTTCTTATTTTTATGATGGGCTAAGTGAGGCCCACCGATCAATGGTGTGGATCTCACTTGGGACCCTAAGATGAGGCCGATGGCCCACTTGGATCATCATGATCATTTCATGATGGGGTCATTCTCCATGGACCCCATCATGATGTTTATTTCTTAGAAAGGTCATCTAGACCGTCCATTTTGGTGGAGAAAGGATCTCCACCGTTGATTGTAGAGTTTGGTGGTCCCACATGCTTTAGGGCCCACTTGATGTATGATTCATTGCAAAAGAGGGCTCATAGTGGTGGAGCCCTCCATCACACGCGTGTCCCACTCTCCATCTCTCTCTCCCTTCTCATTTCATTTTTATTTATTTTATTTATGTTATTTTATGTCATGGTTAGTGTGTGTGGCCCACTTGAATGGACCCCACCTTGATGTATTATTTTATCCAGGTTATTCTCAAGTGGGGCCCACCTTATATATGTTATGAACATGCCATCTTCATGAGGTGGCACACCTAATGGGGCCCACCCTAATGCATTACTTCATGCACGTCCAGCGTACGCTGGACGTGGATTAAAAAAAAAAAAACAAAAAGCAAATATCAGCTTGTTTTCAAACTTTTGGGTGACCCACTCACCTAGGGCCCACCTTGATGTAAGTATGAAATCCACACCGTCCATCCCATTCTCTATCTAATTTTAGGCATTGAGCCAAGAGTTGGGGTTGATTGGGAGATCAGGTGGGCCATAGTGTTGTGGGTTGCATCCCTACCTTTCAAAAGATCATTTTTCAATTTATTTTATTCTCTAAACATAGAAAATATTGTATATTAGACCCGTTGGATTGGTTGCGAGCTGAAGAACGCAATGAACGGGGTGGATCCAATTGATGCGGACCCCAAATGCCTAAAACCCCAAAAAAATTCAGATTTCCCAATTTTTGCAAAGAGGCAGACCCTCTGCCTCCCCTGACAGCGGCAGCAGCTGCACGCTGCTGCGTGCAGCCGTGAGGGAGGGCGGACGGACGTAGGGGCCCACGGCCCTGCGTGTGGGCCCCACCGTAATGTCTATTTGTTATCCAACCTGCTCATGAGGTGGGCCACCCCAGTAGTGGGCCCCCCTCCAAAAATGAGACCGATCCAAAACTCAGGTGGCCCACACCACATGAAACAGTGGAATTGAATATCTACCAATGAAATATTTTTGGGGCCCACAGAAGTGTTGGATCAAGCTGAAATTTATGTTTTTCCCTTCATCCAGGTCCGAGTGACCTTATGAACGGGTTGGATGGCACCTAAACATTACAGTGGGCCCCACATGGGACCCACACTGATGCATGTGTCTTAAGTCCACCATCCAGTGGACGGTGGCACCCACCTTAATGTATCTGTACTCCCACCGTCAAGCAGACGGTGGGGCCCTTTGAGAAGTATATGTTTGGTCCTCACTGTCCAGCGACAGTGGGACCCGCCATGATGCATGTGATGCATCCAGACCATCCATCCGCTTGGTGAAATCATTTTAAGGCATGAGTGGCTGATTGGGTGGGCCACTCATGTATGGGCTAGGCCCATTTGAATTACAAAAGGCATATGGGTTAGGCTCAATTGATTTATGAAAGGCTTATGGGTTAGGCCTATTTGATTCATATAAGGCCTATGGACTTGGGCCCACTTGATATGTAAAGCCTATGGGCTTAGGCTCACTTGATATTTAAGGCCTATGGGTTTAGGCCCACTTGATATGTTTCAAGTCCATGGGACTAGGCCCATTTGATGTATTCTAAGGCCTATGAAATTGGACCCATTTGATGCATTTTTAAAGCCCATGGAAGTAGGCCCATTTGATATATTTAAGGTCTAGGGGTTAAGGCCCATTTGGCGTACATATGGGGTTCAATTGGTGTGACCCATTCGTTACCTTTAAGAACCATGAGTTAAGCTCATTTGATGTAATCCAAGGCCCACGGGTTTTGACCCATTGCAATGCACATACGACCCATTGGTGTGACCCATTTATGTGGCCCATCTGATGAATAAAAGGCCCATAAGATATGGCCCATTTGATATATATGTAAGGCCCAATGGGATGAACCTACGGTCCATTGCAATGTGTAATTCCCATACAGACTAACTAGCGATGTTTACAAAGATTGTGCCTTGGGAGCAATGTTGGTTTGACGTCCACATTGCGAGTGTAATGTTTGTTAGATGTCCACATTACGACTCTCCTTAGGGCCCATTACTGGGCCATACTTGCTGTGTATAGGCTGTCCAGGCCCATCTGCGTTGTAAGAATGGTTCATCACTCATTTACATGTTTAGTATAGTTTCATGACTCATGATCATACGCATCATATGTATGCTTGATATGAGGATTGACTAATCATAGCATATGCCTTCGTGCAGGTTGTTTATGGGCTCCTGGTTAGGCAGTGTTGCCCTACATGAGCGCATGATATGCGCAGGATTTGTTGCATGATTGAATAGCATGGATCATGCATTTCGCATTTGTGTGACATGGTTATTGTACGCCCTAGAGACATCAGGGCTGTAGCCTCCACAGACGCATCGTGGTTGGCAGGATTGGATACCGAAAATCTTGTTCTACATGGGGTACTATAGATATCCCTGGGTGAAAGTCCCTAAACCCTTATGGTACCAAGAGGTTACTCCAACGTCTAGACCGAGTGGGTAGAGGAGCGTTGAGCGCCGATTACCAGACGGTCGCGCTCTCCACTGTGTCGTGGTCGGTTGAAAGGGGGTGCGGCCTTATCCGCCCGAGTGTAGGGGGCAATGCTAGGCTGAGTCTGACCAGCTCGAGGAATGGGTCCGCTATCGACGAGTCACGCCCGATATTGGCAGACGGATAGTGAGGTCTCTTCCACTTACCATATTGCACGCGATGTGGCGGCAATCTGGTTTAGAGTGTACTAGACCCCGGTGATATCCCATATTTAAGCTGTATTGATGTGTGGACATAGATGAGGATTTGTATGCTTGAGTTGCATTGCACATTGCATGGCCTTGGGATGGCCGATACCATTCATGTCTCACATCGCATAGCCTTGGTACGGCTCATGATATTATGGATCCATCTGTATATTCCGCATTACTCTGACATTGCATGATCATATTACTACCTTACGCACACACTTTCACCACCCTCTAAGCTTTCTATAAGCTTATGTACGATTGTTGCGTGCAGGTGACATTGGTTCGCAGCAGTGTTGAGGCAGGAGCACGTTGCAGATCGTTTTGGAATTTTTTTTTTTGTTCTTTACCATTGTATTTCCCTTTATGCTCATTGTACTTGTAAAGTTTTTTATCATAGTGGAAATGTAATGGAGTTCTTGGTTGTTGTTTGTGGGTTATGCTTATTACGAATCAAACTGACGTTGAAAATTCTCCTCGTAGCATCCCAGGATCGGAACCTGGCGAATGGGAGCTAGGAGCCGAGAATGGGGTTCTACGGAGGCTGTTGGTACCAGATTCGGCAATCGGGAGTTTTGTGAGCCCGGTTTCCGAGTTTGGGGCGTGACAATGGGTGGGCGATCTACTACGTAATTACTCTTCGAGACCACAGTTGAACTCGAAGAGTAGGGGGCTTCTGTTATGGGTAGATCTTAGCACCTGATAAATTTAAGAGTAAGTACCAAACTAATTCAACCATGTACATGAACAACCAAGGTGATACTTGTCCGACCTGATGTGAGTGTCCTTGAAGAAGTCGCGCGCTATGAAGGTGCTCCTATTTCGAGGCTGTGGATCAAGGTGACATCCACACTTCGATCGAAAGTGGAGCTATCTACTTAACGTCTGACAGAAGATGAACGAACCGACCACATATACCAATTGCAGGAAATTTGACCCAATAATATGGACCAGACACCTTGCCTTGGACCTCAAAGAGGAGGATTCCAGTGCACTAGTTTAGTTCGGAGCTCAGCTCGGACTAAGAAGACGTCCCTCTTCAACCAAATAAATAGTCCAGGCTGAGTGGTGTTGTGTCAATCAGACGAGCCGAGTTGAAACAGTATGGTAGGACAAGTGTTCCGCCTGCCAGATTCGGAAGCTACCATAACTAAATGTGGCCTGTTACTTCGGTCACTAACATGCATGATCCACCTGAAACATTACACGATCCATGGATTACGCACAATATTTCCATGATCTCAGTATCCCACTAATTGAGAAAATCATGCCGACAATAACTGACCCAGACTGTCCAACAATCATGTATAAATACATTGAGACCCCACTGCTATAGGTACACAATATCTCGTACTCTCCTCTACTCTTCGCTTAGACCTAAATTCCCTTGACCTGACTTAGGCATCGGAGGGTCCCCCGGCTTAGCTAGGGTCACCTTTGCTTATTCTCATAGTGCGGGATCAAGACGTTGAAGTGATCCATAGCTCGGGAGACGGAGGGGAGAGCTGACTAAATTTTGACATCAACACTTATAATGCCCAATACAAAGAAAGTTGCAAAATTGCTGTAAGAGTAAAACTTCAGAAAGAAAAGTTTTCAAAACTTAAAGAAAATTTTGATAATCTAGTCTTAGAAAAATCTCACATTTCAGACTGTTTTGAAAAAACTAAGTACAACTTTGATTTCAAAATCTCCTAAGTTAAAAATCTAAAAGCTGAAAATGAAAAGCTAAAACTAGAAATCTCTTCACTTTTGAGTTTAAAAGACACTTGGAGGTATGCCCAAGGTGATCCTAAGTTAGAGAAACTCTTATCCGGATCCAGAAAATGTGACGATTGATCTGGATTGGGCTATGACAAAAGTATACCTCCCAAACATAAGAATACTCCACTCACATTTGTGAAAGGAGAGTCTTCTAAATCAAAAGGAAAAATTTTAAATCAAAATCATTCTACAAATGTTAAGACTTTTCAAAACTTAAGACCTAAAAGTAATCATATCAACTACAAAAATCAGAATCGTAATCCTTTAACTGAGAAAATTGTTGATTTACTTAAGGAGCTCTTAAAATCTAACTCAATAGGTTAGTCTTATAACAAATATAAACATAAGAAGACCAACTATACTCCTAAACCCAAAACTGTAATGAAATGGGTTCCTGAGGTTACGTGCTTGGTTGTTATAAGTGCTATGGCTGATAGCTTCTTTATGTTGTCAAATTTTATGGTGCTAAAACTTCTATTTGTGTCTTGTGTAGTATGTTGATATATATATATATATATATATATATATATATATATATATATATATATATATATATATGTTCAAGACGCTACATCACAATGCTTCAAGACAAGTACGGTGATCTACTTTAAATGCAAGGTCAAGTATTTTGTACACATCTGTAAGCTTTAATGTTAAGAGTTTTTAAAGCTACATCGAAAATACGAGTGCTTGTTCAAGACTCAAGATTATGTTCAACTCAAGATGAAGAAAAACTCAAGAATGACAAATCCAAGCTTTTGAAGATCTCAAAGTTCAAGCTACATCATGTAGAGATCTCAAGCTTCATAATCTTCAAAGGTCAACCATCATTTGAAGAAATGGAGTTTCAATGTTCATACTTCTTGTCTCAGGTATGAAAGACCTTAGATTGAACTTAGGGTAGGTCATTTCGAATACATAATTTAATTACTCTTTTTATAATTGTTGTAGTCTGTTCTACGACTAGTCCTGGACTTTGTTCGACTAGTCCTACCACTGGCTCGACCAGTTTAAGATATTCCAGGACCAGTCCTAAGTTTGTTGCAAATTTTCAGAATTTTTGATTGTGCTATGACCAGTCCTGGAGACTGTTCGATCGGTCGTGTAAACAGTGTCGACTTGTCCTACGACCAGTCCTGAATCTACGACTCAAAGTACAACAACTAAATTTGGTGCCTCATGACCAGTCGTAGGGTGCTTACGACCAGTCGTGGAGGGATCACGACCGGTCATAGACTGCCTTTGACCAATCATGGAATGGTTTGATCCAATCATGCTTAAAATTTCAAAATGTTATTGCTCCTACGAACAGTCATAGTGTCCACAGGACCAGTCGAAGGTACGATTTTTTTAACTATAAATAGATGATGAAATTCAAAGTTTGATAACTCAATTCATGTAAAATCAAGTCATCACTCTGAGATAAGTTAGTCTTATTTTAAGCTACATTGTGCATATTTAATATTCTCTTTTGTTAGCTTTATAGATTTGATTTTGTTTCTATATTCCAATCTGAATTTAAAAAAGGAATTGTGATATTCCTTCTTGGAATCAAAATAAAAAAGAGCTAGCCCAATTGGTTTAATTTAAAATCAATCTTGAACCTAGAACCATTTTAAAGTGAGTATTGGACATTGAACTTCTTCATTCGAACTTCTACTCTGATTGGTTCTTTTAGGCTACTACAAAAGGAGAATTCAAGGTATTTTACATTTATGTAAATTTTCTTTATTTTTTATTTCTTTGAGATTAAACCAAAAAAATATCGTGTTAGCTATCTGAGGAGAGCTAGAAAACTCAGAAGTGGGGGTTTTTGAATTGTGTAAGCCCTTTTAAAAAGACACAATTGTTAAGGTTTTAGGTGAACCTGAGAAACCTAGTTTCATAGTGAACTCTAGTATCCACTGTGTGAGGATATTAGGAATGGAGTAGCAAGTTGTGTGGTTGTTGTTTAGCAGTTGGTGAACACACAGGCGAACCACTATAACTCTTTATGTTTTGTAGATGTGTGATTTATATTTGTTATCTTTTATCATTCTAATTTGTGGGATGTATGTGTGAATGTGAATGTTGTAATATTTACATTTTAAGCACTGCGGGGAATGTTGTAATAATTTAGATTTAAATTCTTACAATTTATTTCAATTCCTTGCTATTTATTTATTCCTCTTTAGTTTGAGTTTTGGATACAAAGAACGTTCTAGAAATAAGGTTGTACTACCATAAACCCTTAATTTTTATGGTTCAAGGTTGTCCTTAGAACAACATTTGTATCAACCTTTCAATACTTGTTTATTGAGGTTGCTTTTCATTTCGATCTAAGCTATATTTAAGATGTCAAATTTTGATAGCCTTTCAGTCACTAGGCCTCCACCTTTTGATGCTTCCAATTATGCATATTAGAAAGCCAGAATAAGGGTTTTCCTTAAATCCATGGATGAAAGTGTGTGGTTAGCCACAGTGAATGAATGGACCCCTCCTACCACTGAAGTAACTGGAATTGATGGATCCAAATCTATGAGAGTTACACCTTATTTCTCATGGACCACACTTCAGAAAAGTGAGAGTAGTGCAAATGCAAAAGCATTAAATGCAATCACTTGCGCACTATCACCTGATGAATTCAAAAGAATTATATCCTGTGATTCTACAAAGCAAGCCTAGAGTATTTTGAAACATAAGGGAACATTAATTGTCAAGAAATCTAAGATTCAAATCCTCACAACTAAATTTAAGGAAATACGTATGGAAGAAAATGAAATGTTCATGGACTTCTATATAAGATTAAATGACATTGTGAACTCTATGTGGGGTCCTGGTGATAAAATCTCAGAAAGTAAAATTTGTGTAAAAATACTACGTTCACTTCCTGATTGGTTCAATTCTAAGGTAACTACGATCTAGGAACTTCGTGATACGGACAATATGAGGGTAGAGGAATTAGTTGGCTCTTTACAGACTTATGAGTTAACTTTTAAAGCTCCAAAAGGTAAATTTATTGCTCTTAAATCTTCTAAAAATAGTTTTTAGGAAAAAGATAACAATTCTGATTTGAAAAACTCTGAAGATGATATGGCCCTTTTAGCAAAAAAGTTTTACAAAATTTTTAAAAGTAAAAATAAGATTGATTTTTAAAAATCGAATGATAAGAAGAAATCTAAATCTAAAACTCAAAAATCATTAAAAGACAGTCAGTATTATAACTGCCTTGAATATGGGCATTTAACAAACAAGTGTCCGAAAAAGGACAAACCCAAAAAGAAGGGTATGTTGGCTACTTGGGATGAATCCTCTGATTCTGAAGCCTCTTTTGAATCAAAAGATTCTGAAACCGAGTCAGGCATTGACGTTAAAGCCCTTATGACTCTAGCCAAATTCACATTTCTAGATAATGATGATTAAACAAGTCAAGAAAATCTAAACAGTGATTGTGAAAATGAAGATGATCTTCAAGATGCTTACAATGCCCTTTACAAGGAAAGTTGTAAAATTTTATGTGAAACTTAAACTTCAAAAAGACAAATTTTCAAAGCTTAAAGAAAATTTTGAGACTCTTGTTTTAGAAAATCTCATATTTTAGATTGTTTTGAAAAGACTAAATGCGATTTAGAATTCAAAACCTCTCATATTGAAAATCTAAAATCTGAAAATGAAAATCTTAAACTTGAAGTCTCTTTACTTTTGAGTTTAAAAGATACATGGAAGTATGCCTAAGGAGATCCAAAGTTAGAAAAACTTTTATCTGGATTAAGGAAATGTGGCGATCGATCCGGTTTGGGGTACGATAAAAATGTTCCTCTTAAACAGAAGAATACGCCTTCTAAGTTTATAAAGCAGAGACCTTAAACTTAAAAGGGAAAAGTACAAGTCAAATTTTTTCTAAAAATACTAAAACTTTTCAAAAATCTAAAACCAACTACATTAACTATAAAAATCAGAACTGAAACCCTTTAGCCAAAAAAATAGTTGATTTGCTTAGGGAGCTTTCAAAATCTAACTCAATAGGTCATTCTTTCAACAACTACAAATAAAAGAAGGCCAACTATACACCTAAACCCAAAATATTTATAAAATAGGTTCTTAAGGTTACCTGCTTGGTTGCCTACACCGCTTTCAAAGCTACAAGCCATTCAAAGTGGTACTTAGACAGTGGATGCTCAAGGCATATAACTGGTGATAAAGGTCTATTTTGAAATAGCGGTGAAGACCGCTTGAGTTGAAGTAGGAATATGCCAATATGTCCTAGAGGGGGGTGAATAGGACTTTTTAAAATTTTATGATATATTTAAAATCTTATTGCACTAATCCTATCAGATATACTATTATCAGGATTACTCAAATGTAACTCCACTAGCTTCCAAGCCTAGTAGAAGATCCAATCACAGACTTCATGAAGTTAAATAAGTTGCATAAAAGTTGTGATGGATAAGACTACGTGTGTATATGAGGTGTGATCTTAGATAATCAGATATAAGGGCTTGTAAGAAATATCACACAATGAAAAATAATAACAATCACAAACACAGTCATTTTTATAGTGGTTTGACTACTTGTCTACTCCACTCCCGGCTGTCGCACTCATCCCTTGAGTGTACCGAATTTCACTAAGGAGGTTTCCCAGGGTTCACCTCAAACCTAAGGTTTTAAATCAGGTTCACCTTCAACCTTTACACAGAGGTTTCTACTCGGTTCACCTCTAACCCTGGAGTTTTGCTGGTGCACTCCTAACCAGATGTTTATGCCCACACAGAGCAAGGGTCCATACAACGTACCTAGATGTTTATGCTCTCCACAGAGCAAGGGTCCACACAATGCACCCACAATGTACACTCCCACCGAAGGCCTCCTTTGAGGACTTTAAAGGGTGAGCAACACTTAAGACCCATCCTAGAAAGGAATGATCATAAGTGTCCTCTGGACTCTAGATACTTACAGATAAGTTGATGAGTCCCATTTAGCGTAATGTCAAAGATCTCCTCCTTGTTGTTGAAGAGTCTTCGGTTCCCTTGATCCGCAACACAAAAGATGTACCAGTACTAGGCTTCGGGTCGGGTCAAGGTTAGGACGAAAATCCACTCTCTTGAAATTTTCCTAGAAGGAAGATAGATTAATTCCCGTCATCTATTCATTTAAGGCATCCCAACTTAATGATATGCTATTAAGATAGTTGCTGGAGGATCCTTGAATGCGGAAGTTCATTTCCCAATCCACTCTATTGAATGTCAATGGTAAGAGTGGATTGGAAGATGAACTCTCGTGAGAGAAAGGGCTTTGGGTATATGATCTGAGGGTAAGACACACAAAAGGCACTCTCTTCTTTCTCTACCAGCAATATGACCAAGTCTCTCTTTAAATAGGAAAAAGGTTTCAACAGATATAAAACGGTCATATTTATGACTGAGTTCGATGTCATCGAGCATGGTCGATATCATCGAGCGTATACTCTTGATAGGATCGATTGTCCGCTCAATAACATAAACTTCAAAGTCATACGCTTTTGAAACCAATTGCCAGCTGATCGAAGGGATCGATACTTGTGTCAATGTCATCGAATTTTGAACTCCGATTCCATCGATACTTGGATCGATCTATCAACACTTAAAGAATGAGAGAGACAAGCTGAAATATTTCAGGATATATGATATGATCGAGGGTCAACCAATGTCATCAGAATTTGAATATCGATGATATCTAGACCGTGTCGATAGGATTGATAAATCATATAGATTTACCTATAAGCACGCTGAACAGTTTGTGTCCAGAATCGATCCAATCAACCAGGACTCGATGAGATCGACATAAGAATATCGATTTCCTCGAGTGGCCCCCGATCAACTTTTAGAGTATCCTGAAATATTTGCTGAAGGAAACACGTGCCCACTGTCGATATAATCGAACGATTTTCGAGATGATCGATATTTAAATTCAGATTGAATTGGAATAGTCATCGATATATCGAAGCTTATTGTAGTTTTCTTTAGAAAAATAGGGGCACCAAAAATTTATCTGTCGATATTATCGATCCACTTTCGATGGGCTCGATATTTGAATATCGATGATATCGATTGATACTTCGATATATCGATAAATCGTCCAGATGAATGGTAGTTACTGGACACTTTTTGTCCTTACTCGATTGTATCGATTGAGATGCCGAAGACATCGACAGAGCAGGTCGATCATATCGAAAGGTGAATCGATATAATCGACAGGGCAAGCAAACTTAAGGATTTTCTGCTATTTGAAAAAGTTCACTTACCCAAAAACCCTCATATGTTTTAAGTTGTTTTTAGGGTTTTAATCACCTGGTGTTTTGGGACATGGGATGTGAGGCTATGATTTACCTAAGGTGAGCTTCCACACACCCAGTTGAGTCAGACACTTGAATTGATCTTCTTATTAGGCGTTGTAGTTCGACTGACTCAACTTACACCGTAATTGACAAACAAGAGCACTAGTAGGTGCACTTATATATTCACCGATCTCAAAGACATGAGTGATGATTCAGTCACATTTGGTGATGACAGCAACTGCAAGATTATTGGCCAAGGTACGGTTCAAGTCTTTAATCTCCCTTTATTTAAAAATGTTTTATACATTGAAGGGTTAAAACACAATCTGTTAAGCATATCTCAAATATGCGATAACAATCATAGTGTAAAATGTTTTAACCAAGGTTGTAAAATTCTAAATAATAAGGGTTTAGTCATCTTAACTGGTCGTAGAACTTATGAAAATTGCTATATTGTTAGTGAATCCAACTCATCTAGTCAAACATTTTACACGGTCCATACTAATGGGATAGATTTGTGGCATAAATGCCTTAGACATGTACACTACTGTAATTTGTATAGATTGAGCAAAAGAGAACTAATAAGAGGTCCACCTAAATTATAAAAAATAGATAAAATATGTGGTAAATGCCAGATTGGCAAGCAATCAAGGAGCTCTCACAAAGGTGAACTCTAATGCCTTATCAAGACCACTCGAGCTTCTCCATATGGATCTTATAGGACCTACTAGGACGAAGAGTCGAGGTGGAAAAAAATACTTTTTGGTAATTGTGGATGATTTTACTATATTCATGTAACGCCCGTGAAAAATCCATACTTGGGCCCGAGCACCAACTCGACCCGAAATCGCGTAGAATTAATTTCTACAGAAATTAAGCATAAGTTAGCTAGCGCAACATTAGAGTAGCTGGGAAATAGTCCCTGATCACTTTAAATACATTCTACAAGACCCAAATCGAGTAGAACAAACGACTCTATAATACTCTATAACCTCGGATCAAACTCTAAGCAGGTTTGGTCTCTGGACCGCTTTGAACTTTTGTATTGGATCTACACCGCACGTCGAAAGTCCGATACTTCCTATCTTAGACCGTTAGAACCACCTTATTGGACTTGATGCTCATTTCGAAAATCAAGTCCAACCGACAATCGCAGGCTATTTCATTGAGCCCGGACTGAAGAGAGTGCGAATAGGGACAAAATTGGAATTTTCAATTCAAATCTGGCACACGACTTGACGCGTCAGTATTAAGAGTTCTGACCGTCAGAATTCATCCAGATTACACCCTCGGATCAGGAGAAATTTCTATTTTATATCATGAAACTTTCAGCCCTGATCTACGTGAGGTGACCGCTGAACTGAAACTGGTCTGCCACGTGCGATCTGCGAACCCTGCCAGACTGAAAACTTAATACGTGCTATATCTGGTACGCATGAGCTTAAGTCCAATCGCATTCGACCAGGGGACCACCAGAAAGTATCTTTTGGACCGAAACAGCCCCGAAATGGATATGCACTAAGTAAACTTCGTTCCGGAGCCTGTTTCCGGCATTTTTAAGCTTATAAAAGGGGTTGAAACCCTCATTCCTCTCTCCCATCCAAAAATTGCAAAAACCTAGATTTGGAAGAGAGAAAAGGAGAGAGTTTGAGAGAGGAAGTGGGAGGATTTTTCCCGCCTTCGTGCCGCTACTTCCACGTGCTACAGCAACTCTTCCCAATCACCTGGCCGGTGATTTCTCCGCTTTATCAGGTATGAAACAACCCTAGAACTTGCTGATTTAGGGGTTACTTAGATTCATAGCGTGTTAGCTAACGTAACTTGTAAAATAGGTTCTCCTACTGCCGTAGACGAAGCGTACACGCTCCGTTCAAAATCACGCATCCGTAAGAGATAAGGTGAGGATTTTAGATGCTTTGATTGATGGTTTACAATGCTTTCAATGTCGTTTAATAGTAGATTATCGACGGCATCGCCGTTTGACATGTACAACATGCTCTCCGTTTCCTGTTTCGTAAATTAACGAAGAATATGAGATTTAGGGCATTTTAGTCATTTGTAGGAAGTACGGTTTATACTCATATTTTTCTGACGTGATTGACATGGTTTGTTGTCGCATTAGGAAGTTAGGAATGCATGCATAATTAGTTTGGCGAAGAGATTCGCCTAATTGCGCACTTTGGGTCGACATACTATATGTAGACTTAAGTGTGTAGTGTATGTGTTTGTATAAATGTTCGTATTAGTATGTATTGAATTGAATGATGTTATGAGATAGTTTGAGATTGATTTCTCAATTAATATGTAGACCTAAATGATTTCCTACATGTTGACTATATGCACGATTTCATTACATGCATGGAATATATGTGTTTGAAGATTTGCTTAAGTTGAATGTTATAACATGTGTTAACATGCTCACATGATTGTATTTCAATTCCAATACTCTTACATAAATTGCTGATGTGATTCCATAAGTGTTTGGGACTAGACTTAGTCCAGGCAGTCGGTAACCAAGCGAATTCGTGGCTGACTGGTCATAGCCACGAACGACGCGTCGATGAACGCGATTCGTGTTTGGAGTTGGTGGCAGTGGTTAGGCCACGCGAAGTATTTTATGCACTTCTTGTCGTCCGACTTGAGGTGCGATCGCGCTAGTCGAGCCCGTTAAGTAACCCAACTGGCCGATGTATGTTCACCTTGTATGAGTCATAAATGCTTGAACCTAGGGTACTGAACTTACTATTGTAAACCCTGTTAACCATGGTACCTTGATCCACGAAGACTCATGAGCCGGGCATGGTGGTATGGGACACCGTGGTCGAGCTGTCGGCCTACGCTGAGGCCACAAACCTCCCCGTAGTGACCTGTGAGCACCTAGACTCGTGAGCAGATTATGGTGGTATGGGACACTATATTCTAGCTGTCGGCCTACACTAATCAGGCGACGAGTCCTTTGTAGTGACCGCGAGCGTATTCTGAGTCCAAGGGAGGCGACGACCCTTCCGTTGCAGTAGAGTACGGTAGGCCTGTATTGATAAGGTGATGGGGGAGTGGTGCAATGAGTGCGAGTAACAGCCCTGGCAGCCCTTGCAGTGACCTACGAAATATACATCGTATGAGATTACTAGGAGTGACGACTCTAGACAGGATCTGTGTTGGGATTGATACAAGGGAAGTACCTTAGTTTCCCAATCCTGCTGTTTGAATGGACTAATAACAACTTGGAAATCATATCAGCATAGCATTGCATGTGCCTAGAAGATGTGGAGCACTCTAGGGAGTGTGGCATGCCGCGGTCGTAAGATGTTGCCGTATGAGGGAGATCGTCGGTGAGAGCATACATCACATCATGTCATCTTGCATTAACAACAGTATTAGGATTGTCTGATTTACTGCTTTACTATTATCGCCTGATTGAATTGTGAACATGCTAATCTTTGCTCTATGATTCCACTGAGTTGATCACTCACTCCCACGTTACGGGATGGTGTTTGCAACACCCACCAGACCCTGTTGTAGATGCAGGTGAGGCTGAGATCCAGGAGGCAGAGCCAGACTTTGACGAGGACTAGGACGAATTCTCGTACATGCAGTATCACGACGATTTTGCATAGGCGACCTGGATCGATGGGATTTCAATGGGACCATTTTGGATATTTATTTTGTTCATGTACATGTATATGAGACTCAGAGATGTAGTCATACTTTGGAGACAGATGAGATTTACTTTGTTTTTCCATACAGTGATATATATATTGTTTAGTCTTCTGCTTGCTTTTATCACTGGATCTGAAGTTTGAATTGCAGTTTTGGTATACTTTTACTCATGTGAATGCTTTAAATCAGACAACATTGAATCATAATCATTTTTGTTGCATAAGTGACGGTCTGGAACTCGGGAGTTGAGTTTATACACGACCCCCGATTTTCAGGGTGTTACAATTCACCTGGGTAGATTTCTTGAAGGATAAATCAGAAACCCTTGAAGAAATAAAAAGAGTTTTCAAATGGATCCAAACGGAAAAAAGTTCTCAAGTCTGTAAGATCCATAGTGATCATGGATCTGAATTTAAAATAGGAATTTTGAGAAATTTTGTAGTGATCAGGGGATATTACATGAATTCTCTACACCTAAAACTCTGCAACAAAAAAGAATTGTAGAAAGAAAAAATAGAGTGCTTCAAGAAATGGCTAATGTAATGTTGAATAGTTGTAACGCCCTAAAAATCGGGGGTCAAGCATAACTCAGCTCCCAAGTTCCAAAACATTACTTATGAAACATTTTTAATGATGGATGTATGCTGTCTGTCTTAGTGCATAAAACATGAAGTAGATTAAGCCAAATCAGCAAAATATAATCCAGGGACAGTTGTAGTACGCAAGAAGAAGACTAAAATAAATATATAAACCAGTATAAGTCCCTAAAATATGTATGCTCTGCCAGGTCAATAGTTACAAGTATTGTTTCAAAATACAAATGTCAAAATGTGATAGTCCTTTACAAAGCATAAACCCTGAAGCCCCGATGATTCAGAATGATCTAAGTGAACCCACTGAATACTGCATACACGAGAATGCCTCCTCGTCATCCTCGAACTCCGGCTTTACCTCGTGTGTCACCTCATCACCTGCAACTAAGACAGGGCCTGGATGGTGTTTAAGCACTATCCCAGAACGTGGGAGTGAGTGATCAACTTAGTGAAACTATACAACAAAGGTTAACATGTTATCAATTTAGTCAAGCAGTAATGATAAAGCAATACAATCAAACATCCCTAATTACTCTGATTAATGCAAGAATGTATGAAGAAATGATGCATGCCATCGCTTGCACTCCCTCTGCGATCTTTATCTTACGGTAGCGCATGGTCACTTCCTCAGTGCCCTGCCCAATGCCAAACGGCACATGCGGTGCAGTGCATGTACATGATTACCAAGTTCTTATTAGTCCTTTTCATACAACAGGATTGAGAAGCTAAGGTACCTCCCTTATGTCAATACCCAAACAATGATCCATCCTAGGGTCGTTAGTCCTATTAAACCTCATGCGATGTTATGGTTCTAGGTCGCTGTAAAGGGCTCGTCACCAATTAACATAGGCCTAGTTATACCCTAGATGCTACAATAAGGCTCGTCACCTCAATGCAGTTTCAGGGTATGCTCAAGGTCACTACAAAGGGCTCGTCACCAAATCAGAGTAGGCCGACAGCACAAATACAGTGTCCTATATCACCATATTCGGTTCACGAATCTGGGTTACTCACTGCCCACTACGGGGAGGCTCGTCGCCCCAGCATAGGCCGACAGCTTGACCACGGTGTCTCATACCATCATGTTTGGCTCATGAGTCTTAGCAGATCGAGGTACCAAGGTTAACAGGCTTTCACTGGTGAGTTTGGTAGCTTAGATTCAAGCAGTAGTGTCCAAACATGGTGAACATACATTGGGTCAATCAGGTTAATTGACGAGCTCGATTAGGACGAGCGCATGTTGAGTTGATCGACATGAAATGCATAAGTGCTCCTAGTGGCTTAACCACTGTCGACATCCCAAGTACGGCTCGAATTCGTCGAACACATCCTGAGTGGCGAAAACAACCTCAACCACCAGTTTGAGAACTGTTACCGATTACCTGGACTGTGATATAGTCCCAACCACGTACAATTACAATAATGAATATTTAAGTCAAATCCTACAATTATATGAGCATGTTATGGAATATAACTTAAACATGAATACACAGTACATGGAGGAAATCATACACACAATTGAACATGAATAAGTAGGCTATATAATTCATGGAGAAAATCATACACACAGTTAAAGTAGTTAGGATTCATATCTCAACTCCCTTATAAATCACACTTTACTAACTACTAATTCATTCAAACATTTTCACAAACACTTAGACTACACTTTTCAACATACATCATGTATGTTAGCCATATTACGTATTAGGGCAAATCCTTTTGCCAAGGAGTTGTCGCATACATAACAATCATGTACCTACGACAATTAATCATGGCAATCACAACATCAGATTCCAAATGCATACAAACATTTCAATAAACACATGAAATACTCTATTCACAAAATAGTTTACACATATACGTAAAACGAAACAGATAGCGCATTTGGCGTAATGGCACCTACATCAGTAATAAATATTTATCCAACATTGAAAGTCTTGAAAACCATAACCTAAATGTATAGAGTCCGCACCTTACGCTGGTAAACGCGTAACAGATTTGATTTAGACATTTAGTCTTCAGGACGTTACAATCCAACCCCCTTAAAGAAAAATTTTATCCTTAAAATTTGTACCTCTTCATACTCATCGAGGATCTGAGGATAGTTCTTTCTGACCTCAGCTTCAGTCTCCTAAGTAGCCTCTTCTTCACTGTGATGCGTCCACAGTACCTTCACAAGTGGGATAACCTTTCTACGCAATACCTACTCCTTCCTATCTAGGATACATGTCCGTCTCAGTACATAGGTAGCATCCTTGCTCAACTATACCTGCTCCCAATGAATAATGTGCGAAGCATCAGGAACGTACTTCTTCAACATGGACACATGAAATACGTTGTGCACGCCTACAAGTGGTGTGAAAAAAGTAAGGCGATATGCTATTGTCCCCAATCGATCTAGTACCTTCACAAGTGGGATAACCTTAAGGAATACACGGTCCCCAACCTCAAACTCAAGCGGTCGCCTTCTCGTATTGACGTAGCTCTTTTGCCTACTCTGTGTTGATAGAAGTCAACGCCTAATAATGTCGATCTTCTCTGAGGTCGCATGAACTAACTCTGGGCCAATCAGAGTCTTCTCGCCCACTTCTGCCTAGTAATGCGGTGTTCTACATGGGCGACCATACAGTGCCTCATAGGGAGCCAAGCCAATACTCACCTGGAAGCTGTTGTTATACGCGAACTCTGTATAAGGAAGACAGTCATCCCAACTGTCCTTGAAATCCAACGCACAAGCTCGTAACATATATTCTAGCACCTGATTCACTCATTATGTTTTCCCGTCTATCTGTGGATGGAACGGGGTGCTGAACTTCAACTTCACACCCATCGCTTCTTAGATATGAGTCCAGAAGATGGATGTGAATCGCGTGTCTTGATCTGACATGATCTACAAGGGAACTCCATGCAGACATACAATCTCCTTGATGTACAACCTATCTAACTCGTTTGCAGAGTTCGTAACTCTGATCGGTAGGAAATGAGCCGATTTCGTCAATCGGTCAACGATCACCCAAATGGAGTCATGTCCCTTCCTCGTCTTAGGAAGCCCTGATATGAAGTCCATAGAGATGAAATCCCACTTCCATTCGACCATGGGCATGGGCTGAAGCAGTCCAGGAGGTCGGTGATGCTCTGCCTTGACCTGCTAGCACGTGAGACAACGGGATACAAAATCTGTAATGTGAACCTTCATGTTGTCCCACTAGTACGATCTTTTCATGTTTTGATACATCTTCGTGCTACCAGGATGCATCACAAGCCTCGAACCGTGGGCTACCTCGAGAACTTTCGGTCTCTAATTAGGAACTTCTGAGACGCATAGGCGGCCACGATAACGTAAGCCCCCATCCGTACCAACACTCCACTCTAAGTCCTCTTCTGTACTAACCCGCTCTCTCATCTTTGCCAATAACTCATCGTCTGCCTGAGTCGTGATAATCCTGTCGTCAATGAGGGGTTGTACTTGAATATGTGCGATGATTTCATACGGCTCCTCCACCTTGAGTTTCTGCTCAAAGTCTCGCACAAACTCCACCATGTCCCATTCTGCTATCATTAGTGGAGCCAAAAACTCTATAGTCTTCTTGCGGCTCAACGCGTGTGCCACAAGTTTTGCCTTGCCCGGATGGTAGGAGACCTTGAACTTAAAGTCCTTCAAGGTTTTCATCCATCGGCGTTGCCTCATATTCAAGTCTCACTAAGAGAATATATATCTAAGGCTCTTATGGTCACAAAAGAGCTCGAACTCCTCTTCGTAGAGGTAATGTCTCCAGAGCTTCAGTGGGAAGATAATGACTACCAACTCTAGGTTATGTGTAGGATAATTCTTCTCGTGTTTCCTCAACTGTCTCGAGGCGTATGCAATCATCCTTTCCTTCTGCATCAGGACACAACCCAAACCAACATGAGACGCGTCAGTGTATATAGTATACTTAACCTCTTGCTCTGAAAATACTAGCATAGGGGCTGACATTAGCTTATCCTTCAGCTCCTGAAAAGCTGCTTCCGCTTTCTCATTCCATGTGAATTTTAGATCTTTTCGTGTCAACTGAGACAGCGGTCTGGGAATCTTAGAAAAGTCCCGAATGAATCGTTGGTAGTACCCTGCCAGACCAAGAGAACTCCTCACCTTAGTAACTGAACCGGGCTGCTTCCAATCCTGAACCGCCGCTACCTTAGTGAGGTTGACTGCTATCCCTTCCTTAGACACCACATGTTCCAGGAACTTAACTTCCTCCTTTCAGAAGTTGCATTTCTTATACTACACGAACAACTGGTTCTTCCTGAGAGTGTCAAAGACTACTCGTAGATGCTCTTCATGCTCTTCCCAACTCTTGGAATATATCAGAATGTCATCAATAAACACGATGACGAATCGGAACAGAAACGGCTAAACACCCTGTTCATTAGGTCCATGAACATGGCCAGAGCATTTGTGAGTCCAAACGACATCATAAGGAACTCGTAATGACCAAAACTAGTCCTGAAGGCTGTCTTCTGCATGTCCTCATCCTTGACGCGCAACTGATGATACCCTGGCTACAAATCTATCTTTTAAAAATACCGTGCCCCCTTCAACTGATCAAATAGATCATCAATCCTGGGCAAAGGATACTTGTTCTTCACCATCACCAGGTTCAACCTGCGATAATCAATACATAATCACAGGGAACCATCCTTCTTCTTCACAAACAATACAGGTGCTCTCCAAGGGGATACACTCGGTCGTATATAGCCCACCTCTATCAATTCATCAATCTGTCTCCTCAGTTCCTCCATCTCACATGGAGGTATACGATATGTTAGCAAGGAAATAGGTGTCGCACGGGGCACAAGATCGATAGTAAAGTCGATCTCGCACAGAGAAGGAAGTCTCGGGATCTTCTCAAATACGTCCGGGAAGTCCTGAACCACAGGCGTATCTTCCAACGTTGGATCATCAATACTCTCTAATAAGGAAGCGTAACTACTAACTCGATAGGACCAACTAACCTGAACTGAAAATGTAAAGACTGTGCCCTCGGGTTCGTAGGTTGTCACGACACTGGCTCGTAATCAATCTCTGCTCTCATCTTGGTGAGTCAATCCATTCCAAGAATAACGTCGTAGTGACACAGTGGGGTGACAATTAGGTCAACGACCTGTAACATCCCAGATTTTGGCTAATCTGGGATTAGACGTCCTTAGGCAATGGGTCAACTAAAACACCTGAAAAATCGCTTAGAACCCAATTCCATAGCCAAAGAAATCACGTAGGACTAATTCCTTTGGAAAATAAGTGTAAGTTAGCTAGCGCGACGCTAGAGTAGCTGAGAAATAGTCCCTGATCACTTTAAATACGTTCTACAAGACCCAAATCGAGTAGAACAAACAACTCTACAATACTCTATAACCTCGGATCAAACTCTAAGCGGGTTTGTCCTCTGGACCACATTGAATTTTTGTATTGGATTTAGACCACGCGTCGAAGGTCCGATACCTCCTATCTTAGACCGTTAGAACCGCCCAGCTGGACTTGACAATCATCTCGAAAATCAAGTCAAACCGATAATCACAGACTATTTCGTTGAACCCGGACTGAAGCGACCGCGAATAGGGACAGATTTAGAATTTCAAATTCAAATCTGGCACACGACTTGACGCGTCAGTATTAAGCGTTCTGACAGTCAGAATTCATCCAGATTACACCCTCGGATCAGGAAAAATTTCTATTTATTATCATGAGACTTTCAGCCCTGATCTACGTGCGGTGACCGCTGAACAGAAACTGGTCCGCCACGTGCGATCTGCGAACCCTGCCAGACTGAAAACTTAATACGAGCTACATCTGGTATACATGAGCTTAAGTCCGACCGCAATCGACCAGGGGACCACCAGAAAGCAGCTTTTGAACCGAAACAGCCCCGAAATGGATAGGCACCAAGTAAACTTCGTTCCGGAGCCTATTTCTGGCGTTTTTAAGCTTATAAAAGGGGTTGAAACCCTCATTTCTCTCTCCCATCCGAAAATTGCAAACCCTAGGAAAAGGAGAGAGAGTTTGAGAGAAAGAGAAGAAGGGATTTTTCCCGCTTCCGAGCCACCGATTGCTGCTGCTTCAGCACTTCTTCCCAATCACCTGGCTGGTGATTTCTCCACTTTTTCAGGTATAAAATAACCCTAGAACTTGCTGATTTAGGGCTTACCTAGATTCATAGCATGTTAGCTAATGTATTCCATAAATCAGGTTCTCCTATTGCCGTAGACGAAGCGTACACGCTCCGTTCAAAATCCCGCAACCGTAAGAGACTAGGTGAGGATTTTAGACGCTTTGATTGACGGTTTACAATGTTTTCAATGTCGTTTAATAGTAGATTATCGACCGCATCGCCGTTTGACATGTACAACATGCTCTCCGTTTCCTGTTTCGTAAATTAACGAAGAATATGAGATTTAGGGCATTTTAGTCATTTGTAGGAAGTACGGTCTACATGCATATTTTGCTGACGTGATTGACATGGTTTGTCGCCGCATTAGGGAGTTAGGAATGCTTGCATAATCATTTTGGCGAAGAGATTCGCCTAGTTGCACACTTTGGGTCGACATACTATATGTAGACTTAAGTGTGTAGTGTATGTGTTTGTATAAATGCTTGTATTAGTATGTATTGAATTAAATGATGTTATGTAGTAGTTTGAGATTGATTTCTTGATTAATATGCTGACCTAAATGATTTCCTACATGTTGACCTTATGCATGATTGCATTACATGCATGGAAAGTATGCCTTGAAGATTTGCTTAAGTTGAATGTTATAACATGTGTTAACATGCTCACATGATGTATTTCAATTCCAATACCTTTGCATATAGTGTTAATGTGATTCCATAGATGTGTGGGACTAGACTTAGTCCAGGCAGTCGGTAACCGAGCGAATTCGTGGCTGACTGGTCATAGCCACGAACGACGCGTCGATGAACGTGATTTGTGTTTAGAGTTGGCGGCAGTGGTTAGGCCACGCGAAGTGTTTTACGCACTTCATGTCGTTCGACTTGAGATGCGATCGCGCTAGTCGAGCTCGTCAAGTAACCCGACTGGCCGATGTATGTTCACCTTGTATGAGTCATAACTGCTTGAACCTAGGGTACTGAACTTACCATTGAAAACCCTGTTAACCGTGGTACCTTGATCCACGAAGACTCATGAGCCGGGCATGGTGGTATGGGACACCGTGGTCGAGCTGTCGGCCTACGCTGGGGCCACAAACCTCCCCGTAGTGACCAGTGAGCACCTTGACTCGTGAGCAGATTATGGTGGTATGGGACACTATATTCTAGCTGTCGGCCTACACTGATCAGGCGACGAGCCCTTTGTAGTGACCGCGAGCGTATTCTGAGTCCACGGGAGGCGACGACCCTTCCGTTGCAGTAGAGTACGGTAGGCCTGTATTGATAAGGTGATGGGGGAACGGTGCAACGAGTGCGAGCAACAGCCCTGGCAGCCCTTGCAGTGACCTACGAAATATACATCGTATGAGAATACTAGGAGTGACGACCCTAGACAGGATCTGTGTTGGGATTGATACAAGGAAAGTACCTTAGTTTCCCAATCCTGCTGTTTGAATGGACTAATAACAACTTGAAAATCATATCACCATAGCATTGCATGTGCCTGGAAGATGTGGAGCACTCTAGGGAGTGTGGCATGCCGCGGTCGTAAGATGTTGCCGCATGAGGGTGATCGTCGGTGAGGGCATACATCACGTCATATCATCTTGCATTAACAACAGTATTAGGATTGTCTGATTTACTGCTTTACTATTATCGCGTGATTGAATTGTGAACATGCTAATCTTTGCTCTATGATCCCACTGAGTTGATCACTCATTCCCACGTTACGAGATGGTGTTTGCAACACCCACCAGACCCTGTTGTAGATGCAGGTGAGGTCGAGGTCCAGGAGGTGGAACCAGAGATCGACGAGGACCAGGATGAGTTCTCGTATATGCAGTATCATGACGGCTTCCCGTAGGCGACCTGGATCGAGGGGACATCAGTGGGACTTTCTTTTTGAACATTATTCTTTTGCTTATGTATATGTATATGAGACTCAGAGATGTAGTCATACTTTGGAGACAGATGAGATTACTTTGTTTTTCCATACAGTGATATATACATTGTTTAGTCTTCCGCTTGCTTTTATCACTGGATCTGAAGTATGAATTGCAGTTTTGGTATACTTTTACTCATGTGAATGCTTTAAATCAGACAACATTGAATCATAACCATTTTTGTTGCATAAGTGACGGTCTGAAACTCGGGAGTTGAGTTTATACACGACCCCCGATTTTCAGGGTGTTACACGACCACTGTCCTGCTACCCAAATCTACTGAGCAAGACTCACAGGTCCAGGTAATATCCGAAAATGTCCCTGTAGCGGTAGTGAGTCTCACTCCCTTCATAGGAACAGTATCCAACTCTAGTCGCTTGACCGCAGCACAAGAGATGATCGAAATAGTGGACCCGGTGTCCACCAATAAGAAGACAGGTGTACCTTGGATATGAGCCGGAACCTCAAAAGATCTCGGTGCTAAGTCTGCCTCGGGCTCTTCGACTGTAAGTGTGTGTACTCGAGCCTGCTGTGAACGGTTCGGTTGTGGAACCATGGGCCGTTGAGGCGGCCTGAAGTGAGGTGCAGGTGGCCTGAAAGACGGGTGAGCTAGTGCTGATCGAAGGGGTGGAGTAAAAATGGCCTGAGGCATCAGACAATTGATCCTTTGAGGCAGTGAAAAACCACTGTCTCGCATTCTGGTGAAACAATTTATTTCTGTGTGGCCTGGCTTCTTGCAGTAAACACACCACACGTCTAGTTGCGTCACAGGGGCAGGAGATGCCATGAGCCTCGGCGGTGAGTCTACAAAAGGCTTCTTACCGAGGAATGGCTTGCTCAAAAAATCAAGTCGTGGCCTAGGAGCCATAGGTGCTCACATACGGGACAATCTGTCCCCATCCTGCTCAGCTCGCAGGGACATGCCCACCAACTCGGCATAAGTAGACATGATAGCACAACACATCTTCGACCAGATCTCGGGTCGTAGACCCTCAGAAAAATGCCACATCCGTATCGGCTGGTCACCCAGAAGCAAAAGAGCATACCTACCCAGGTCCGTGAATTGATTCTCATATTCTGTCACTGACATCCCTCCCTGACAGAGGCGAAGGAAGTCACTCTCCTTCTCATGTCGGTAGGTGACAAGGAAATACTTCTCGTGGAAGTGGCCCTCAAATGTCTCCCATGTCCACACAGTAATTCACATCTCAACTCAAAGAAACATCATGCATTCATTTAATAAAATTGTCACAATACACGAGGCGCAACATTACATGAATTGCGACAGAGAATGCATGTGAGCTAATACAACTAAGGCTTCAAACTCTAAAATAACTACCAAACTACTACGCCTATCAAGGCTACACACAAGAACAAGCAACAAAGCAAAACAAACGATGACTACATATACGACTATTCGTCAGAATCTGGTGATGGAGGAGGGGCACCCTTATCTTACAGACAGCACAGGATAAACTTCAAAGTGTGAGTTACTTTCTTAAACTTGTGTTTCACAAGGGCCCAAACATCGATAATATCCTGTCATAGCGTAGCTTGGCCCTCCTCAAGTCGAGCTAAGTGGGCCTCCCTATCAGCCCGATCAGGGTCATGCTCTCGTGCCGTAGGAGGAGGGCTCTCATCCGTATCCTAGGCCTCTTCTTTTTCTTCACTCTGCTCTTCTTTTATATAAGCTCCATCTTCTTCATCACTCTCTTCCACTTTGCTTTCTGTCTCCTCCTCACTCTCCTCAAGTAGGGTTTATCATTGTCGTGCCCTAATATTCATCTGATTGAGAGTAGTCTCGTTGATGTAATGGATTGGCACCGACAATTCCGCCCTAAGTCTGTAGCCAAACTCGAGTGCAATCTTGCATATGAGTCGGCCGAACGGGAGCGATTCAGTCCTTCTATTTGAACGTGTGGTAAGGACTATCTGTCGTAGAACATGCGTAGGCACACACAGCTTCTCTCCCTGTCACGCCCCAAACCCAAAAATCGGATTCACATGAATCCCGATTACCGAATCTGGTGCCGACAGCCTCCGCAGTACCCCATTCTCGGCTCCTAACAATCAATTTGCCAGATTCCGATCCTGGGATCCTACAAGGAGGATTTTCAGAATAATTTTTTTTTTATAATGGAGCATAACCACAAGCATAACCAAGTCACAAAACAACATCACCACATATCAACTATATCAAAATATTTAAGTACAATACGGAAAGGGAAATACAAGGTGATCAAAAAGCTCCAAAAAGGTCCTGATATGCACTCCCACCTTAGCGCTGCTGCTGTCCAACGCTACCTGCACGCAACTGTCGTGCATAAGCTTACAAAAGCTTAGAGGGTGGTGTAAGTGTGTGCGTAAGGCAAACGCCAAGCGTACAGTATCAGAATAATGTGGAAGTATGTGGTAAGTCCATAGAATCAACCATGCCAAAGCTATGCGATGAGATATGAATGTCATCGGCCACACCGATACAATGCAAGGCCTATATAGCCGAATGTCATATGCGAAATGCAATCCAAGCTAGTCTGTACTCCTCAAGTACGTATATCAGTACAGTTCCTCTCTGGATATCACCGGGGTCTAATACACTTCGCAGAGACTGCCACCTCCCTAGCTGCACAGTCAAGCAAGCGGAATAGACCTCACTATTCGCCTGACCAGTAGTCTGCCAATATCTACCCGGCTCGTCGATAGCGGACTCATTTGAGAGCTGGTCAAACTCAGCCTAGCTTAGAGCCCCCTCACTCAGGCGGATAAGGCCACACCCCCTTCTAACCCA
Organism: Magnolia kwangsiensis; assembly: GCA_037074715.1. Lineage (NCBI taxonomy): Eukaryota > Viridiplantae > Streptophyta > Magnoliopsida > Magnoliales > Magnoliaceae > Magnolia > Magnolia kwangsiensis. The sequence goes on along the minus strand of CM073577.1, from coordinate 77,069,782 downwards.
TCACGACACAGTGGGAGACGCGGCCTACTGGTATTCGGTACTCGGGCGCTCATGTATCCACTCGGTCTAGACGTTGGAGCATCTCCTAATACCAAAAAGGTTCTGGGACTTTCACCCAAGGACATCCTAAGTGCCCACAGTGCTAGAATAAGTATTTCTGGTATCCAATACGGCCATCCACGATGTACCTGTGGAGCCACGGCCCTGATGTCGCTAGGGTGTGTAGTGATCAAATCACACATATGCGAGATGCATGAATCACGCCATCAAATCATGCAGAAATCCAGCGCGTACTGCACAATCATGTGGAGCACTCCATCTCATAACGGGTCCCATAAATGGTCTATCAAATGGCATATGCTATGATCAGTCGCTACTCAAACCAAGCATACATATGATGCGTATGAGCATGAGTCATGAGATTATACTAAGCATGTTATAAGGTGATGGATAACAACGAGCATAGGCCTATCAATGGGCCCTAAGGGGAGTTACAATGCGGACATTTAACCAACATTGTACATATAATATGGACGTCAAACCAACATTGTTCCCTAGGTACGGCCTGCCATATATATCATTACATGAACATGGGAAGTCACACATTGCAATGGACCCTAAGGTCATTCCGTTGGGGCTCGACCCATGGGCCTTAGATACATCAAATGGGCTACGTTAATGGGCCTCACCAATGAGCCTTATGTACATTGCAATGGTCCATGATCCATGGGTCTTGGAATTCATTAAAGTGGGCCTCATAACTTGGGCCTTGGAATACATCAAGGTGGGCCTCACAACTTGGGCCTTAAATATATCAGATGGGCCTACACACATGAGCTTTAAATATATCAAATGGGCCACTCCATTTGCGCCCCATGCACATTAAATGGGCTTGATCCCATGGGCTCTTTATGTATCGAATGGGCTTAGTCCCCTGGACTTTGCATATGTCAAATGGGCTTAGTCCCATAGGCTTTAGATATGTATCAAAGTAGGCCTCAATGAATGGTCATAATTAAGTAAATTGTGGGCCCTAGACACACACCAAGGTGGGCCCATTTGAAACATAGATCTGCCTCATTTAAGCTCTTAAAATGGATGGACGGTTAGGATACAACTCATGCATCATGGTGGGGGTCCACTAACCTTACAACGCCAAGCCCAATGGCTGGACGTTGTTGATAAAATACATACATCAATGGGGTCCCACCGTTAGCGGGTGTGGACGGTGCGGATGAAACACACGTACCATGGTGGGGGTCCCACTGACCGTCTACTAGACGGCGTGGAAATACAAACATCAATGTGGTGTACGGACGGTGGAAACAAAATACATATTTCAGTGTGGGTCCCATGTGGGGCTCACCATTATGTTTACATGACATCCGACCCGTCCATTAGGTCACGCAGACCCGAATGAAGGGTAAAAATAAATTTCAGCTTGATCCAGAACTCCAGTGGGCCTAAAAGAAGATTTCAATGGTAGAGTTCATTTCACACTATTCCTTATGGTGTGAGCCACCTGAGGTCTGGATCAATCCCATTTTTGGAGGGGACCCACCCCAGAGGATGGTCCGCCTCATGGATGGCACAGATACAAAATATGCATCATGGTGGGGCCCGTACACTGGGCCGTGGGTCCCTGCCCACGTCCGCCCGCCAGCCACTGGCGCGGCCAGCATGGTCTGACACAGCAGCAGCAGCTGCTGTGTTGTATTAATTTTTTTTTTTGAAAACCCTTCTCCCTTGGGTTTTTATTATATGGGGCCCGCATCTGATGAATCCAGTCCATCCGTTGGATTCCATGGCTCATAACTCATCCATCAAGACCAATATCAGCCCTTATTCAGCGTGTACAAAAAATCTAGAAAGGTTTTAATGGTAATAGTAATATTTTTCAAACCATGGTCCACTAGACAGTTGGATCGGCTCCATATTTTGACTCAACGCCTAAAATAATATGAGGAAAGGGATGGACGGCACGGATTGGATACATGCATTAAGGTGGTTCCTGTACAAGTGACCCGCCCCAATGGCCCCTCATATTTTTATTTTATTTTTTTTGTTTTCATCCTGCAACGTCCAGAGACGCTGGACGTTTCTTCTTTTTTTTTGTTGGGTTTATCATATATATTCAAGGTGGGCCCTGTTTAGGTGGGCCACCACATGATGGATGATGCATTTAAGATGGGCCCCACCCATGGACGGCTTAGAAAAAATACATATTTTATGTGGGGCTCATCCAAGTGGGCCTCATGGCCTCATCAACATTCAAGAAAGATAAATAAAAATGAGAGGGAGAGAAAGAGAGAAAAGTGGGACACACGTGTGATGGAGGGACCCCGATACTATGGGCCCTCCGTTCAACCATCCAATCATACATCAATGGGTCATTCAACCAAAAGATCGACAGTGGAGATCCCTCTCCATCCAAGATGAACGGTCTATATGACCTCTTAATGCAAGGAAAGTAAACATCATGATGGGGTCCATGGAGAATGGCCCCACCATGGAATGATTTGATGATCAAGATGGGCCATTGGCCACATCTTAGGGTCCCAAATGAGATCCACACCATTGATCGGTGGGCCTCACTTGGCCCATCATAGAAATATGAAAATCTAGCTTATGGAAACACCCACCACTTGATCTTCTTGGTCCGTTGGATAGCCAGTCTCCTAGAGCTTCACTTTGATGGTGGAGATGGGAAATAGATGGCCAGGATGGGAGATTTGGGAGTGGAAAGTGGGCCTCACATATGCACTTCTCTCCATGGGAAGGCTTGGACGTGGGAGTGCTCCCTTGCTTGGGTTGGTGTGTTGAGAAATGAGAGATGGAGATGGTATGTAAGGAGGAGTGATGGAGTGATGGTTGATGGATGTGAGTGATGGGTGAGGTGATGTGTTAGTTGACTTTGGTGGTTGCTTAACTTATGGAGAAAGAAAGCATGGGTGTGTGTACTTGACATGAGAGGTGATTGATTAATGGGATTGATGGGACATATTGTAGAGATTTCCTTGGGATTTGCAACGCGCGGTCTTTTTGCTCGAACTAAACGCGGGTCCGCATCTCCTCGTTTGGGTATCGGATCGGTGGGTGAGTTACGGCGTTGGAACTGCGGCGACGGTGCGGTCGCAATGATACAAGTCTTAGATTAAGTCGAGTCAAATGAATAGGATACGACTTACGGTCGTGCGCAACGTCAACTACATGTCGCGGATTGCCGAAATTTGACGAGAAGGATCGTGGAAAACAATGGAACAGTACGGATTAGGATACGGGTCTTACACTCCCTGCCCCACTTGGTATAAGAAATCCACCATCAGGTGCGTGCACTCGCTACGATTGCTCCACCTGGGGTAGACATTGAATGTGAAGATGTGGTGAAGCAAACAGAAGTCGTCCGTCATATTGGTCACTAAAAGGCTATTATTTGGCTATCATTGAATCAGACGACCATAAAGGAACCATGTGCGGTAATCCCTTTCACGTGCACTCCTCATATTCTTCTCACTTGCATGTACCTCACCAAGTGGCACATTCATAAGCCGAGATATCAAACCAACATCAATTATGGCTATGGCCTCCCAATCTCTTCCAAATAGAATTTTAAACTGTAAGGGCTCTAGTGTTAGCTCTCGAATGTGGGCATAGAAAGCTCGGACAATGCCACATTTGCACGGTGCTCACCCTCAAATTGCGTACCTCACTTAGTTTTTACTAGGCGCTCAAACAGCAAGTATTTTCCAAAAAGCTGTGCATCCACATGAGCTTCAAAAAGGACCCTACGACCCTCATAAACTCCATGAGACAACTCCCCCAACAAAGCCTTTCTTATGGGAGCTTAGGGATCTAGATCCCGCTTAGTCTGTAACTCTTGATTAATGCTTATACTCATGGCGACACCCCTCAGCCTCCTTGCACGGGTGGGGCGACTAGGCCTGGCTTTATCCATGAAAGCCCACTTCTTTCCCATGAAAGAGAGAATGGTAGAAATAAAAAATATGACCGTAACTAGCTCGAATAAAGCCATGGAAAAGGAAAGAAAAGAGGGAAATGGGAAGTTTATGGGGTTTCCACGAATTTGAGACTCAAAATGGGATTTGAGTGCCCAAATGGAAGGAAAAGTAAGGGGAAATCAGCGATGGAGATGGGTTTTAAGGGGGTGGTGGAGATGGTACACGAAAATGGAAGAAGAAAGTGCTTGGAGGGTGATTTTTGGGGAGATTTGAGAGATTTTTTTAAGAAAGGAGAGCTTGGAGGGGTGGTTTGTGAAGAGAGGATGTGTTAGGGGTCTTTAAAATTGACCCAACATTGATCAGTGGGCCACACAACACCCTAGAAAAATTGGCCCGCGCCGGCCCTCCCGATCTGGCCCGACCGGCGGCGAGGCCTCACCAAACCGCCTAGGTCCTCATCGGTATCTGGACATTTCGGTGAGGGCTTGTGGGTGGGGTGATGTCCTCCTACCCCCTAGGTCCCAAAAAGATGTGGGTCCCACCCTGGGTCCCCTTGGAGATGCTCCGTTAGGCCCCCTACTCAGTTTTGAGTCATTTTGGGTCCTTTCGGGTAATTTCTGATGTATATACAAGTTTATCAATTTTTAAATGATTGGGATATAAAATATGGTCTATACACATCGATTGACAGTCTAGAAGTGGATTGGGATCATTTCGTATGATCACGGGTATGTACGGACCCGATCTCAGCGATCGTTTTCAGTAATCTTTCGCCAATTTGTGAAACTGGGAAACCTAAACTTATTTTTAGATTTTTCTCACACCCTCCTATGTTAAATTGGTGTCAGCGTATATCGTATGACCATAACCCAGGTCCAGTTTAATCTAAATCATGCTCTGATACCAACTTGTAATGCCCTAAAAATCAGGGGTCGAACATAACTCAGCTCCCGAGTTTCAAAACATCACTTATGCAACATTTTTAATGATGGATGTATGTTGTCTATCTTAGTGCATAAAACATGAAGTAGATTAAGCCAAATCTTAAAAACATAATCCAAGGACAGTTGTAGTACGCAAGTGGAAGATTGAAATGAATATATAAACCAGTATAAGTCCCCAAAATATGTATGCTCTGCCAGGTCAATAGTTATAAGTATTGTTTTAAAATAAAAATGTCAAAATGTGTTAGTCCTCTGCAAAGGATAAACCCTGAAGCCCCGATGATTCAGAACAGTCTAAGTGAACCTTCCTGAATACTGCATACACGAGAATGCCTCCTCGTCATCCTCAAACTCCGGCTCTGCCTCGTGTGTCACCTCATCACCTGCAACTAGGACAGGGTTTGAATGGTATTTAAGCACCATCCCAGAATATGGGAGTGAGTGATCAACTCAGTGAAACTATACAACAAAGGTTAACATGTTATCAATTCAGTCAAGCAGTAATGATAAAGCAATACAATCAAACATCCCTAATTACTCTGATTAATGCAAGAATGTATGAAGAAATGATGCATGCCCTCGCCCGCACTCCCTCTGTAATCTTCATCTTACGGTCGCACATGTCAGTCACTTCCTTAGTGCTCTGCCCAACGCCAAATGGCACATGCAGTGCAGTGCATGTACATGATTACCAAGTTCTTATTAGTCCTTTTCATACAATAAGATTGGGAAGTTAAGGTACCTCCCTTATGTCAATACCCAAACAATGATCCATCCTAGGGTTGTCAGTCCTAGTAAACCTCATACGATGTTACAGTTCTAAGTCACTGTAAAGGGCTCGTCACCAATCAATACAGGCTTAGCTATATCCTAGATGCTACAATAAGGCTCGCTGCCTCAATACAGTTTCAGGGTATGCTTGAAGTCACTACAAAGGGCTCATCACCAAATCAGAGTAGGCCGAAAACTCGAATACAGTGTCCCATACCACCATATTCAGCTCACGAGTCTAGGTTGCTCACTGGTCACTATGGGGAGGCCCATCACCACAGCGTAGGCCGATAGCTCGACCACGGTGTCCCATACCACCATGTCCGTCTCATGAGTCTTAGCGGATCGAGGTACCGAGGTTAACAGGGTTTCACTGGTGAGTTTGGTACCTTAGATTCAAGCAGTAACGTCCAAACATGGTGAATATACATCGGGTCAATCGGGTTAATTGACGAGCTTGACTAAGATGAGCACACGTTAAGTTGATTGACATGAAATGTATAAACATTTCGTGTGGCCTAACCACTGTCAACATCCCAAGTAAGGCTCGGATTCGTCGAACACATCCTGCATGGCAAAAATAACCTCAGCCACCAGTTCGAGAACTGTTACCGATTACCTGGACTGTGATATAGTCCTAACCACGTACAATCATAATAATGAATATTTAAGTCAAATCCTACAATCATATGAGCATGTTATGGAATATAACTTAAACATGAATACACAGTACATGGAGGAAATCATACACAGTTGAACATGAATAAGTAGGCTATATAGTTCATGGAGGAAATCATACACACAGTTAAAGTAGTTGGGATTCATATCTCAACTACCTTATAAATCACACTTTACTAACTGCTAACTCATTCAGACATTTTCACAAACACTTAGACTACACTTTTCAACATACATCACGTATGTTAGCCATATTACGTATTAGGGAAAATCCTTTTGCCAAGGAGTTATCGCATACATAATAATCATGTACCTACGACAATTAATCATGGCAATCACAACATTAGATTCTAAATGCATATAAAGATTTCAACAAACACATGAAATACTCTATTCACAATATAGTTTATACATATATGTAAAATGAAACAGATAACACATTTAGCATGTGTAATGGCACCCACGTTAGTAATAAATCATTATCTGACATTGGAAGTCTTGAAAACCATAACGTAAATGTATATAGTCTGCACCTTACGTTGGTAAACATGTAACAGATTTGATTTAGACGTTTAGTCTTTGTTAACGGTGAATTGACAACCTAGAGCATGAATTTGGTTAGCTATATCATCCCTTAAACTATTAGAAACCCTAGAACGAATTAGTGTTAGGATTTCATACCCAATATTGGAATTAGAATCACCGAAATAGAAATTCGGTAGCGATGGATAAGCATGTGGAGAGTCAGGGTAGAATCCTAAGAACCATCACTAACTTCTCTCTCACTATCTCTCTCTTTACTCTCTCTTTTCTTAGCTAGGGTTTTAGAATTCGTATGACTTATGAGAGAGGGTGTTTAATGCCCTTATATAGGCCTAGAACTGATAGAAACAGCCTCATGGCCAAGGTATACTTAGTTTATAGCCAAATCGGATCTATTCTGATCCAATGGAGCAGTTCTGGAGGTCCCTTTGCTGAATGCGGTCAGAATTAAGCTTTTTGATATTGGATCTTGATCAAGCTAAGTTTTCAGTCCGATCGGGTTTATAGATCGACTGTGGCGGACCCGTTTCAGTTCAACAGTCACCAACACTCGAACAGGGCCACAAGTATATTGGCATGTGTGGGACATTTTCTCTGATCCGAGGGTGAATTTGGGTCAAATTCTGACGGTCAGAATGCTTATAATTGGCCCGCAAGTGACACGATTCAGATTACTTAAATTTGGATTTAATTTCTAAAAATATTCACTTTTCTCACACACTTCGCTCCGGACTCAAGTAAATCGTCGTGGGTTACTGTCTACCCTTAATTTTTGAGGTGGTTGTCAAGTCCAACAAGGCGTTCATATTTGTCTAAGTTCGTCGCTATCGGACTTTCGACGTGTGGTCCAGGTCCGATACGGAGTTTCTGAAAGTTCTCGAGAGCAACTGGGTTTAAAGATGGATCCTAGGTTTTAGGGTAATGTAGCGTTAATAATTCTACAAGTTTTCGGTCTTACAGATCATATTTAAAGTGATTGGTGAAAGTTTCTATAACGCCCGTGAAAAATCCATACTTGGGCTCGAGTACCAACTCGACCCGAAATTGCGTAGAATTAATTCCTATGGAAATTAAGCGTAAGTTAGCTAGCGCAACGCTGGAGTAGCTGGGAAATAGTCCCTGATCACTTTAAATACGTTCTACAAGACCCAAATCGAGTAGAACCAACGACTCTATAATACTCTATGACCTTGGATCAAACTCTAAGCAGGTTTGTTCTCTGGACCACTTTGAATCTTTGTATTGGATCTAGACCGCGTGTCGAAAGTCCGATACCTCCTATCTTAGACCGTTAGAACCGCCTAGCTGGACTTGACAATCATTTCGAAAATCAAGTCCAACCGATAATCACAGGCTATTTCAATGAGCCCGGACTGAAGAGAGTACGAATAGGGACAGAATTGGAATTTTAAATTCAAATCTAGCACACGACTTGACGCGTCAGTATTAAGCCTTCTGACCTTCAGAATTCAGTCAGATTACACCCTCGGATCAGGAAAAATTTCTATTTTATATCATGAGACTTTCAGCCCTGATCTACGTGCGGTGACCGCTGAACTGAAACTGGTCTGCCACGCGGGATCTGCTAACCCTGCCGGACTGAAAACTTAATACGTGCTAGATCTGATACGCATGAGCTTAAGTCCGATCGCATTCGACCAGGGGACCACCAGAAAGCATCTTTTGGACCGAAACAGCCCCGAATTGGATATGCACTAAGTAAACTTTGTTCCAGAGCCTGTTTTCGGCATTTTTAAGCTTATAAAAGGGGTTGAAACCCTCATTCCTCTCTCCCATCCGAAATTTCAAAACCCTAGATTTGGGAGAGAGAAAAGGTGAGAGTTTGAGAGAGAGAGAGTAGAGGGATTTTTCCCGCCTTCGTGCCGCTTGTTGCACGTGCTTCAGCAACTCATCCCAATCACCTGGCCGGTGATTCTTCCACTTTTTCAAGTATGAAACAACCCTAGAAGTTGCTGATTTAAGGTCTACTTGGATTCATAGCGTGTTAGCTAACGTACTTCGTAAAACAGGTTCTCTTATCGCCGTTGACGAAGCGTATACGCTCCGTTCGAAACGACACGTCTATAAGACACTAGGTGAGGATTTTAGACGCTTTGATTGACGGTTTACAACGCTTTCAATGTCGTTTAATAGTAGATTATCGACGGCATCGCCGTTTGACATGTACAACATGCTCTCCGTTTCCTGTTTCGTAAATCAACGAAGAATATGAGATTTAGGGCATTTTAGTCATTTGTAGGAAGTACAGATTACGTTCATATTTTGCTGATGTGATTGACATGGTTTGTTGTCGCATTAGGAAGTTAGGAATACGTGCATAATTAGTTTGGTGAAGAGATTTGCCTAATTGCGCACTTCGGGTCGACATACTATATGTAGACTTAAGTGTGTAGTGTATGTGTTTGTATAAATGCTTGTATTAGTATGTATTGAATTAAATGATGTTATGAAATAGTTTGAGATTGATTTCTCAATTAATATGCTGACCTAAATGATTTCCTACATGTTGACTATATGCATGATTTCATTACATGCATGAAATATATGTGCTTGAAGATTTGCTTAAGTTGAATGTTATATCATGTGTTAACATGCTCACATGATTGTATTTCAATTCCAATACTCTTACATAAATTGCTGATGTGATTCCATAGTTGTTTGGGACTAGACTTAGTCCAGGCAGTCGGAAACCGAGCGAATTCGTGGCTGGCTGGTCTTGGCCACGAACGACGCGTCGATGAACGCGAGTCGTATTTGGAGTTGGCGGCAGTGGTTAGGCCACGCGAAGTGTTTTACGCACTTCATGTCGTTTGACTTGAGATGCGATCGCACTAGTCGAGCCCGTCAAGTAACCTGATTGGCCGATGTATGTTCACCCTGTATGAGTCATAACTGCTTGAACCTAGGGTACTGAACTTACCATTGTAAACCCTGTTAACCATGGTACCTTGATCCACGAAGACTCATGAGCCGGGCATGGTGGTATGGGACACCGTGGTCGAGCTGTCGACCTACGCTGGGGCCACAAACCTTTCCGTATTAACCAATGAGAACCTAGTCTCGTGAGCAGATTATGGTGGTATGAGACACTATATTCTAGCTGTCGGCCTACACTGATCAGGCGACGAGTCCTTTGTAGTGACCGCGAGCGTATTCTGAGTCTACGGGAGGTGACGACCCTTCAGTAGCAGTAGAGTACAGTAAGCCTATATTGATAAGGTGATGGGGGAGCGGTGCAACGAGTACGAGCAACAGCCCTGACAGCCCTTGCAGCGACCTACAAAAATATACATCGTATGAGATTACTAGGAGTGACGACCCTAGACAGGATCTGTGTTGGGATTGATACAAGGGAAGTACCTTAGTTTCCCAATCCTGCTGTTTGAACGGACTAATAACAACTCGAAAATCATATCACCATAGCATTGCATGTGCCTGGAAGATGTGGAGCACTCTAGGGAGTGTGGCATGCCGCGGTCGTAAGATGTTGCCGTATGAGGGAGATCGTCGGTGAGGGCATACATCACGTCATGTCATCTTGCATTAACAACAGTATTAGGACTGTCTGATTTACTGCTTTACTATTATCGCATGATTGATTTGTGAACATGCTAATCTTTGCTCTATGATTCCACTGAGTTGATCACTCATTCCCACGTTACGGGATGGTGTTTGTAACACCCACCAGACCCTGTTGTAAATGCAGGTGAGGCTGAGATCCAGGAGGCAGAGCCAGACTTCGACGAGGACCAGGACAAGTTCTCGTACATGCAGTATCATGATGGCTTTGCGTAGGTGACCTGGGTTGATGGGACTTCAGTGGGACTATTTTAAACATTTTGATTTTGTTCATGTATATGTTTATGAGACTCAGAGAGGTATTCATACTTTAGAGACAGATGAGATCTACTTTGTTTTTCCATACAGTGATTTATATATTGTTTAGTCTTCCGCTTGCTTTTATCACTGGATCTAAAGTAGGAATTGCAATTTTGGTATACTTTTACTCATGTGAATGCTTTAAATCAGACAACATTGAATCATAATCATTTTTGTTGCATAAGTGACGGTCTGGAACTCGGGAGTTGAGTTTATACACGACCCCCGATTTTCAGGGTGTTACAAGTTGGTATCAGAGAGTGAATAAAAGTATACTGGGCCTGGGTTATGGTCTCGCGACGTACGCTGTCACTTCTTTTGACTTAGGTGGGTACGAGAAGGGTCTAGAAACATTTCTAGGATCACAGATTCGCCAATAGGCGAAGTCTATTTGAATCGATCGCACGATCGAGTCTGTAACGCATCTCGGGTCGCATGAAGCAACCCGAATAGCTCCTAGGTCATAGGAAGTCAGGTTGAGACGTTATTTGAATGATTTTAAACCCGTGAAAGTGAATCCTTGGGCCATGGGATGACCACGATTCCTGTATTCAATCGCCAGGGCTTAAAAACCCCGTTTCACCAAAAATCTTCAAATTTCTTCCTCTCACCACTCCAATATTCATTTCTTTCTTATACATTTCATGTTAGGCATCAAACCTAATGTGAAAATAACATAAAATAATACTTTCATAAAATTTTACAGTGAATAGTAAAATTTCATGAAAAATGACCATAAGGACATTCAAATTTCACTTTCTTTAGTAACTAAGAGTCCAGATGGATGTAATAGCTCTTTCTACCTCAAAATCATATGCTGCATGATAGGGTTTTGTATTCGAGATTGCAGATTGGCCCCAGAAAGTTCCGAACACATGTTTGGGCCTATATAGGTCAAAATAGAATGAACCAGGGTGTGGACCGTACATATCTGGGGTCCTTGAACCATGGGGGACCAAATCCATCTGGTCCCACTAGCCGGATGCATCACCGGTCGGCGATGCCATCGCCGATCCGGCGATGCATCGTCGTACAGGTGGGCCCACTTGAAGTGAAATTCGGGCACACGCCCTTATATGCCATGTACACACGCCCCATATATGTCCCGTCCAAAGAAAACCTCTAAAACGTGCATCTCCTTCACAAACAGCCCTCCCTATAGCCCTATTTTCGTTTTCCAGCAACCATCTCCAAAATTCGTGGTTCCAAATCACCTCTAGATTCATCCTTGGCCAAAAATGATCACCATCCATCATCCCTTTGGAGTTGGCAGCCCTCCCTCTTGAAGATTTCATCTTTTGGAGCTCCAAAAACCTACAAATCGAGCTGAAATCGTGAGGTGCTCTATTCCACTTTTTCATTTTCATTTCTCCTTGAAAATACATCCTTAGGAAGCTTGAAGCATCCCTTTACGATGCCTAGATCTCCCTTTTTCAGTTTGGACAGCCACTTCTTTGCATTTTCTCCGTCTTTCATGGCTTTCGTGGAAGCCATTTTAGGCCTTTTATCACTCTCCACCATCTTATCTTTGATGGGTAAAAGGAAAACTACAGTAGATGAGGCTGGGCCAAGTCACCCTGCTCAAGCGAGAAGACCGCGGGGTGGTGCCGCAAGTTCAAGCGCCGCCACAGGTCCAGCTACAGCCCGAGAGTGCCGTACAAAGCGGGATTTGGATCCCCATGCTCACCTTGGGTGAGTAATTCTATCAGATATGCCTCACGGCCAATACACTGATCACAAAGTGTTGTTTGAGGCGGACGTGGAAGGGCGACTGTTTGGTGAATTTTTATTGTTCGAGTGCATTGAAGCTGCGCATTGGAGTCCGATCTTTGAATCTTGCACTCGTGCTAATGTGAGCATCGTTCGTGCCTTCTACGCTTGTATCCAGAATCCTACCTTGGAGCCATTGCAGTTTAAAATCCCTTTTGGTAGAGATCGGATGGCTACGATTGATGTGCGGCTGATTGCGCGACTTCTGAACGTGCCTCTTGGTGATGTTCATCCTAGTGAGAAGAATCTGAGGAGTAGGCGCGAACGAGATCACCGCACCAGGTTCTTGTGCGGTAAGTTGGTTCCGTGGCAGCCTAATAATAGCCTTAAGGCGACGTATATGTCTGATGATTTGCGCCTGCTGCACCATATCTGCACGTTAAATGTTTATCCCAGGTCGACGAATCGCATTGAATGTACACGCCTTATGGTCGATTTCTTGTATCTAGTGGCCCAGGGAGAGAACGTATGTATGACCACTTTCATCTTACGACAGATAATCCTCATAGCCAAGTTAAGAAGAACATCCGAATCGCTTCCTTTTGGCCGACTGATTTGTAAGATCGCACTTGAGTTTGCTTACAGACTTGGGCCGAAATTTCCAGTTTCGATTCATAGCATTGATGAGTCGACTATGGTCAAGATGAAGATTGGGTCACAGTACCGTGAAAATTAGCTTGAGGAGGATAGCGAGGATGACTTTGATGATGAGGAAGATCAAAGCGAAGAAGAACCTGGAGCAGAAGTTCAGGAAGAAGTTCAAGAAGAGGCAGAAGAGGAGGCTCAGGATACAGATGAGAGCCCTCCTCCTTCTGCGCAGGCTACCAGCGATGATCGCATTGCTCGCATTGAGGAGAGTTAGATCGCCTTGTGAAGGGAAGTTCAAGAACTTGGCACTAAAGTCGAGGATGTCAAGGCCGTTACAAAGAGAAAATTCGACAAGGTGACTCGTACCTTGAAGGCGATCATGTGTTGCTTGTAGGATAAGGGTGCTTCTCCTCCGTCACCCGACTCAGACTAGCGATGCGACCTTAGATGTTGTTGTTAGTAGTTAGTCATTTTCTGCTTTATGTATGTAAGCCTGTTAGGGCTAGTGCTTTGCCTATGTTGCTGTTGCAATTTTAACTGTCTTAGTTCCCATGTATTTCTCGTCATGATGCTTGTAAGGATATATCCCTTGTATTGTGACAATTTTGATTAAATGAAATGCATGGAATGCCTTTGACTCCTTGTGTGAATGATTGCGGTGTATTTGTGCTATTGAGACTGACAAGGTTGCGCCCTATTTTGAACATAGGGAATGCCGCCTAAGGCTACGCGGAGCACGGTTCGGTTTGCGTTGAGTGAGCATATGGATCAGACTTCTTCGCAGTCTGACACTCATGCGGACCCTGCTGTGGGCCCGATTCCTGAGACAGTTCGTGCGTCTCAGCCTGCTGCTGGTCCTACAGTTGGACCACCGCCGTTCACACCGTCAGTCAGAGAGCCTTATCGTGCATCTACTTCGAACAGCACCCGCCACAGCCTGCTCCACCTCCTGACAGATTTGAGCATATGTTGGCTATAATGCAGCAGCAGCAGCAGCTTCTGACTACCATTGTTGGGACATTAGCCCAGGGTGAGGGTGTGGCTCCACCTGCACCACCAGCGCATCTAGCTGAGGATGCTTATACATACGCCCAGGATGAGGGCATGGCTCATCCTGCACCACCTACTTACCCTGCGGGGAATGCCGCAGATACACGGGGCCTATTAGAGTGATTTCAGCGCTTACGGCCTCCCACTTTCACGGGTTCTCACAGACCCGAGGAGGCAGAGTACTGGCTCGATCGTGTGTTGAAGATTTTGTGGATGTTTCATTGCACAGAGGCTGAGCAGGTAGAGCTGGCTACATTCCTGTTTGAGCGAGAGGCCAACCTGTGGTGGGATAGCGTATTGTGGACCATTGCCGCCGACTTTATATGGATTTGGGCAGCGTTTGAGTTCCGCTTTCACGAGAAGTATTACCCCCAGACTTACAGGCATGACAGGGAGAATGAGTTTCTCTGCCTCAGACAGGCAGCCATGACAGTTATGGAGTATGAGCATCGGTTTATGGAGTTGGGCAGATATGTCCCGACTATTTTGGCTGATGAGCAAATGCGTATACGGCGCTTTTTGAAGGGTTTATGTAACACCCTGAAAATCGGGGGTCGTGTATAAACTCAACTCCCGAGTTCCAGACCGTCACTTATGCAACAAAAATGGTTATGATTCAATGTTGTCTGATTTAAAGCATCCACATGAGTAAAAGTATACCAAAACTGCAATTCATACTTCAGATCCAGTGATAAAAGCAAGCGGAAGACTAAACAATATATATCACTGTATGGAAAAAAACAAAATACTCTCAACTGTCTCCAAAGTATGACTACATCTCTGAGTCTCATATACATGTAAATAGACAAAAAAAATAAGTTCAAAATAGTCCCACTGAAGTCCCCCTCGATCCAGGTCACCTACGGGAAGCCGTCGTGGTACTGCATATAAGAGAACTCATCCTGGTCCTCGTCAATCTCCGGCTCCACGTCCTGGATCTCGTCGTCACCTGCAACTATAACAGGTTCTGGTGGGTGTTGCAAACACCATCCCGTAACGTGGGAATGAGTGATCAACTCAGTGGAATCATAGAGCAAAGATTAGCATGTTCACAATTCAATCACGCGATAATAGTAAAGCAGTAAATCAGACAAACCTAATACTGTTGTTTAATGCAAGATGATATGACATGATGTATGCCCTCACCGACGATCACCCTCATGCGGCAACATCTTACGACCGCGGCATGCCACACTCCCTAGAGTGCTCCACATCTTCCAGGCACATGCAATGCTATGGTGATATGATTACCCAGTTGTTATTAGTCCATTCAAACAGCAGGATTGGGAAACTAAGGTACTTCCCTTGTATCAATCCCAACACGGATCCTGTCTAGGGTCGTCACTCCTAGTAATCTCATACGATGTACATTTCGTAGGTCACTGCAAGGGCTGCCAGGGCTGTTGCTCGCACTCGTTGCACCGCTCCCCCATCACCTTATCAATACAGGCCTACTGTACTCTACTGCACGGAAGGGTCGTCGCCTCCCGTGAACTCAGAATACGCTCGCGGTCACTACAAAGGGCTCGTCGCCTGATCAGTGTAGGCCGACAGCTAGAATATAGTGTCCCATACCACCATAATCTGCTCACGAGTTTAGGTGCTCACTGGTCACTACGGGGAGGTTTGTGGCCCCAGCGTAGGCCGACAGCTCGACCACGGTGTCCCATACCACCATGCCCGGCTCATGAGTCTTCGTGGATCAAGGTACCACGGTTAATAGGGTTTACAATGGTAAGTTCAGTACCCTAGGTTCAAGCAGTTATGATACATACAAGGTGAACAAACATCGGCCAGTCGGGTTACTTGACGGGCTCGACTAGCGCGATCGCATCTCGAATTGATCGACATGAAGTGCGTAAAACACTTCGCGTGGCCTAACCACTGCCGCCAACTCTCAACACGAATCACATTCATCGACGCGTCATTCGTGGCTATGACCAGTCAGCCACGAATTCGCTCGGTTACCGACTGCCTGGACTAAATCAAGTCCCACACATCTATGGAATTTCATTAATACGATACAAAGGTATTGGAATTGAAATACATCATGTGAGCATGTTAGCACATGTTATAACATTCAATTTAGGCAAATCTTCAAGGCATGCTTTCCAAGCATATTCAACTTAGGCAATTCTTAAGGCATCATTTCTATGCATATGATGCAATCATGCATAAGGTCAACATATAGGAAATCATTTAGGTCAGCTTATTAATCATGAAATCAATCTCAAACTACTACATAACATCATTCAATACAATACATACTAATACAAGCATTTATACAAACACATACACTACACCCTTAAGTCCACATATAGTATGTCGACCCAAAGTGCGCAACTTGGCGAATCTCTTCGCCAAACTGATTATGCAGGCATTCCTAACTCTCTAATGCGGCGACAAATCATGTCAATCACGTCAGCAAATTATGCATGTAGACCGTACTTCCTACATATACCTAAAATGCCCTAAATCTCATATTCTTCGTTAGTTTGAAAAACAGGAAACGGAGAGCATATTGTACATGTCAAACGGCGATGCCGTCGATAATCTACTATTAAACGACATTGAAAGCGTTGTAAACTGTCAATCAAAGCGTCTAAAATCCTCACCTAATCTCTTACGGTCGCGAGAATTTGAACGGAGCGTGTAGGCTTCGTCTACGACAGTGGGAGATCCTGATTTATGGAAGACGTTAGCTAATACGTTCAGAATCTATATAAACCCTAAATCAGCAAGTTGTTGGGGTTTTTCTATACCTGAAAAGGTGTAGAAATCACCAGCCAGGTGATTGGAAGGAAGCTTTGATGCAGCAACTGTTGGCGGCTCGGAAGCGGGAAAAATCTCCTCTTCCCTTTCTCTCAAACTCTCTCTCTCTTTTCTAGGGTTTAGGGAAATTCGTATGCAAGGAAGGAATGAGGGTTTCAACCCCTTTTATAAGCTTGGAAACGCCCGAAATAGGCTCCGGGACGAAGTTTACTTATTGCCTATCCATTTCGGGGCTGTTTCGGTCCAAAAACTGATTTCTGGCGGTCCCCTGGTCGATTGCGATCAGACTTAAGCTCATGGGTACCAGATGTACCTCGTATTAAGTTTTCAGTCTGGCAGGGTTCGCAGATCGCACGTGGCGGACCAGTTTCAGTTCAGCGGTCACCGCACATAGATCAGGACTGAAAGTTCCGTGACAATAATTAGATATTTTTCCTGATCCGAGGGTGTAATCTGGATGAATTCTGACGGTCAGAACGCTTAATACTGACGCGTCAAGTCGTGTGCCAGATCTAAATTTGAAATTCCCAATTCGTCCCTATTCGCGGTCGCTTCAGTCCAGTTTCAACGAAATACTCTGTGATTATCGGTTTGACTTGATTTTCGAGATGATTGTCAAGTCCAGCTGGGCGGTTCTAACGGTCTAAGATAGGAGGTATCAGACCTTCGACGCGCGGTCTAAATCCAATACAAAAGTTCCATATGGTCCAGAGGACAAACCTACTTAGAGTTGGATCCAAGGTTATAGAGTATTGTAGAGTTGTCTGTTCTACTCGATTTGGGTCTTGTAGAACGTATTTAAAGTGATCAGGGACTATTTTCCAGCTACTCTAGCGTTGCGTTAGCTAACTTACGTTTAGTTTCCATGGAAATTATTTATACGCGATTTCGGGTCAAATCGGTACTCGATTCCAAGTACGGATTTTTCACGGGCGTTACAGTTTACGACAGGATATTCAGTCGAAGATGTGCTGTGTGAGCATTCCCTCTTATGCGGAGTTGATTCACATGTCTATACGGGCAGAGCAGGATGTGGATCAACTTGCGCGATCTCGTGGCCCTGTTGCTTCTAGGCCACGACCAGACATGCAGGACAGGCCCTTCACGGGTAAGAGGCTTCGCATCGCCCTCCTACTAGGGCTACAGCGCCTGTACCACCTTTTCGGTGCCCCGATTTGATGTGTACATATTGTGGGAGGACGGGCCACTTGGCGCAGAGCTGTTTTTCTCGGATGCGGGAGAGTGGGTTCACGCCGCCGCAGAAGATTGACCGTGCACGTTCACAGGCGATATCAGCACCGCCTATATGGTTAGCTCCTGCACACCCTTCTTTTAGACCTCCGGTATCACAGATCAGACAGCCTCCACGACCCTTGACACAGCGGCCGAACAGGCCACAGCAGGCTTGGGTTCATGCACTGACAGCTGAGGCAGCTGCGACACCGACTTTTCAGCATTCGGCCTTCAAGGTCACAGCCCAGATTGGAGGTACTCCTATTCTTGTGATGGTGGACACTGGTTCCATGATTTCTTTGATATCACGTGTTGTAGTCAGGCGTCTTGGGTTACAGACCATTACCATGGATAGGGTACGAGTCCTTGCAGCTCATGGAGATTATTCGGATGTCACCCAGATGTGTCAGGGTTGTTTAGTTGATCTGGGAGGCCGGACGATGGCTATTGATCTTGTCGTCCACCCCTCTCTTATTTATCTCGACGTCATTCTTGGCATGGATTGGTCGACTACAGCGAGGGCCCAGATTGACTGCGAGACTCGTATAGTGACTGTGTACGAGCCAGAGGGTGCATCTTTCACATTTCCTATGCGGGTAAATCTCCCTTTCCGCATACTTAGTTACACCACTTTATTGCGCAATGCTGGTGCCCAGATACTTGAGCATACGCCAGTCATTTCCGAGTTCGGGGATCTGTTCAGGAAGATCCCTGGTTTGCCGCCCCGATGAGAGATCGATTTCACTATCGATCTGGTTCCTGGTTCTACGCCCGTCTCACTGCCGACGTATCGCATGGCACCATGTGAGATGGAGGAGTTGAGGACGCAGATTGATGGTCTGCTAGAGCTTGGCCTTATACGGCCTAGTGTGTCTCCTTGGGGAGCACCGGTCTTGTTCGTGAGGAAGAAGGATGGTTTGATGCGATTATGCATTGATTATCGCAGGATGAACCAGGTCACGGTGATGAACAAGTACCCTTTACCCAGGATCGATGACTTGTTTGATCAGTTGAGAGGAGCGCAGTACTTCTCGAAGATTGATCTTCAGTCAGGATATCATCAATTGCGCGTCAGGGATGAGAACGTGCAGAAGACAGCATTCAGGACCAGTTTTGGCCACTACGAGTTCCTCGTGATGTCGTTTGATCTCACGAATGCACCAGCCGTGTTCATGGATCTGATGAACCGGGTATTTCGACATTTCCTCTATCGATTCGTCGTTGTATTTATTAACGACATTTTGGTGTACTCCAGGAGTCGAGAGGAGCATGAAGAGCACTTACGTTTGGTCCTGGATACGCTCAGACAGCATCAGTTGTTCGCACAGTACAAGAAGTGCGACTTCTGGAAGCAGGAGTTGAAGTTCCTGGGACACGTGGTGTCCAAGGATGGCATGGCAGTTGACCTGTCTAAGGTAGCTGCGGTGCAGGACTGGGAGCAGCCTGGTTCTGTCACTGAGGTGAGGAGTTTCTTGGGTCTCACTGACTACTATCGGCGCTTCATACAGGACTTCTCGAAGATCGCGAGACCCTTATCTCAGTTGACATGGAAGGACATGAAGTTTGCCTGGAACGATCAGGCGGAGTCAGCTTTTCGGGAGCTGAAGGACAGACTTACGTCCGCCCCTGTGCTAGTATTGCTAGAGCAAGGGGTTAGATACACTATATACACTGACGCGTCTAGCGTTGGTTTGGGTTGTGTCCTTATGCAGAGGGACAGGGTAATTTCGTATGCCTCGAGACAATTAAGGAAGCACGAGGAGAATTACCCTACACACGACCTAGAGTTGGCAGCCGTTATATTCGCACTGAAACTCTAGAGACATTACCTCTACGGAGAGGAGTTCGAGCTCTTTTGCGACCACAAGAGCCTCAAGTACATATTCACGCAGCGAGACTTGAATATGAGGCAGCGGCGATGGATGGAGACATTGAAGGACTTCAAGTTTGAAGTCTCTTACCATCTTGGGAAGGCGAACCTTATGGCTGATGCATTGAGCCGTAAGAAGGCGATAGAGTTTGTGGCTCCACTGATGGTTGCTGAGTGGGATATGGTTGAGTTTTTACGAGACTTTGAGCAGAAACTCACCGTAGAGGAGCCGTTTGAGTTCATCGCACATGTACAGGTGCGATCTCAGATCGATGACCGGGTCATTGAGGCGCAGAGGGACGACGCGCATCTGACTGAGCTTCGAGAAAAGGCCAGTGATGATGCAGACGCCGACTGGTGAGTTGGTATGGATGGGGGCTTACGTTATCGTGGCCACCTATGCGTCCCAGATGTCCCTGACTTGAGACGAGAGATTCTCGAGGCTGCGCATTATACTAGACTCGCGATGCATCCAAGCAGTACGAAGATGTATCGTGACGTGAAGAGGACGTATTGGTGGGAAGGTATGAAGACCCACATAGCTGAGTTCGTGTCCCGTTGTCTCACTTGTCAGCAGGTGAAGGCAGAGCATCGTCGACCACCTGGACTTTTGCAGCCTATGCCGATCGCAGAGTGGAAGTGGGATTTCATTTCCATGGACTTCATTTCTGGGTTGCCGAAGACGAGGAAGGGACATGATTCCATTTGGGTGATCGTCGACCGTCTGACGAAGTCGGCGCACTTTCTACCGATTAGAGTTACGAACTCTGCAGATGAGCTGGCTAGATTGTACATCAGAGAGATTGTGCGTCTGCATGGAGTTCCGCTGGAGATCGTGTCGGACAGAGACACGCGGTTCACTTCTATTTTTTGGAATCGCATTTAGGAGGCAATGGGTGTAAAGTTGAAGTTCAGTACTGCCTTCCACCCACAGACAAACAGACAGACAGAGCGGGTGAACCAGATCTTAGAGGATATGTTGCAAGCTTGCGCATTGGACTTCAATGACAGTTGGGATGATTGTCTTGCTTATGCGGAGTTTGCGTACAACAACAACTTCCAGGGGAGTATCGGCATGGCACCTTATGAGGCGCTGTATGAGCGACCTTGTCGCGCACCGCATTGCTGGGTAGAGGTCGGTGAGCGTAGCTTGATTGGCCCAGAGTTAGTGCAAGCGATGTCAGAGAAGATCGATATTATTCGACGTCGGCTTCTTACAGCGTAGAGCAGATAAAAGAGTTATGCCGATACGAGATGGAGGCCACTAGAGTTCACAATTGGAGATCATGTGTTTTTGCGAGTTTTTCCTATGAAGGGAGTCCTTCGGTTCGGGAAGAAGGGGAAGCTGGCACCACGATTCATTGGTCCATTCCAGATCCTCAATCGTGTGGGAGCAGTGGCTTATCGATTGGCTTTACCCACGCCTCTCGCGAGCGTTCACAACGTATTTCATGTTTCTATGCTGAAGAAGTACGTTGCTGATCCTTCTCATATCATCAGATGGGAGCAGGTGCAGTTAGGAGAGGATGTTACATATATCCTGCAACCGACACGTATCCTAGACAGGAAGGTGCAGGAACTGCGTAGCAAGGTGATTCCCCTTGTGAAGGTATTGTGGATGCATCACTCTGAGGAGGAGGCTACCTGGGACATAGAAGCCGAGATCAGAAAGAACTACCCACAGCTTCTCGAGGAGTACGAAAAGGTACAAATTTTGAGGACGAAATTATTTGTTAAGGGGAGTAGATTGTAACGCCCATGAAAAATCCATACTTGGGCTCAAGTACCAACTCGACCCGAAATTGCGTAGAATTAATTCCTATGGAAATTAAGTGTAAGTTAGCTAGCGCAACGCTGGAGTAGCTGGGAAATAGTCCCTGATCACTTTAAATACGTTCTATAAGACCCAAATTGAGTAGAACCAACGACTCTATAATACTCTATAACCTTGGATCAAACTCTAAGCAGGTTTGTTCTCTGGACCACTTTGAATCTTTGTATTGGATCTAGACCACGCATCGAAAGTTCGATACCTCCTATCTTAGACCGTTAGAACCGCCTAGCTGGACTTAACAATCATTTCGAAAATCAAGTCCAACCGACAATCACAGGCTATTTCATTGAGCTCGGACTGAAGAGAGTACGAATAGGGACAAAATTGAAATTTTAAATTCAAATCTGGCACACGACTTGACGCGTCAGTATTAAGCGTTTTGACTGTCAGAATTCAGCCAGATTACACCCTCGGATCAAGAAAAATTTCTATTTTATATCATGAGACTTTCAGCCCTGATCTACGTGCGGTGACCGCTGAACTGAAACTGGTCCGCCACGCGCGATCTGGGAACCCTGCCGTACTGAAAACTTAATACGTACTAGATCTGATACGCATGAGCTTAAGTCCGATCGCATTCGACCAGGGGACCATCAGAAAGCATCTTTTGGACCGAAACAGCCCCGAATTGGATATGCACTAAGTAAACTTCGTTTCAGAGCCTGTTTCCGACGTTTTTAAGCTTATAAAAGGGGTTGAAACCCTCATTCCTCTCTCCCATCCGAAATTGCAAAACCCTAGATTTCGGAGAGAGAAAAGGTGAGAGTTTGAGAGAGAGAGTAGAGGGATTTTTCCCGCCTTCGTGCCGCTTGTTGCACGTGCTTCAGCAACTCATCCCAATCACCTGGCCGGTGATTCTTCCGCTTTTTCAGGTATGAAACAACCCTAGAAGTTACTGATTTAAGGTCTACTTAGATTCATAGCGTGTTAGCTAACGTACTTCGTAAAACAGGTTCTCTTATCGCCGTTGACGAAGCGTATACGCTCCGTTCGAAACGACACGTCTATAAGACACTAGGTGAGGATTTTAGACGCTTTGATTGACGGTTTACAACGCTTTCAATGTCGTTTAATAGTAGATTATCGACGGCATCGCCGTTTGACATGTACAACATGCTCTCCGTTTCCTGTTTCGTAAATCAACGAAGAATATGAGATTTAGGGCATTTTAGTCATTTGTAGGAAGTACAGATTACGTTCATATTTTGCTGATGTGATTGACATGGTTTGTTGTCGCATTAGGAAGTTAGGAATACATGCATAATTAGTTTGGGGAAGAGATTCGCCTAATTGCGCACTTCGGGTCGACATACTATATGTAGACTTAAGTGTGTAGTGTATGTGTTTGTATAAATGCTTGTATTAGTATGTATTGAATTAAATGATGTTATGAAATAGTTTGAGATTGATTTCTCAATTAATATGCTGACCTAAATGATTTCCTACATGTTGACTATATGCATGATTTCATTACATGCATGAAATATATGTGCTTGAAGATTTGCTTAAGTTGAATGTTATATCATGTGTTAACATGCTCACATGATTGTATTTCAATTCCAATACTCTTACATAAATTGCTGATGTGATTCTATAGTTGTTTGGGACTAGACTTAGTCCAGGCAGTCGGTAACCGAGCGAATTCGTGGCTGGCTGGTCTTGGCCACGAACGACGCGTCGATGAACGCGAGTCGTATTTGGAGTTGGCGGCAGTGGTTAGGCCACGCGAAGTGTTTTACGCACTTCATGTCGTTTGACTTGAGATGCGATCGCACTAGTTGAGCCCGTCAAGTAACCCGACTGGCCGATGTACGTTCACCCTGTATGAGTCATAACTGCTTGAACCTAGGGTACTGAACTTACCATTGTAAACCTTGTTAACCATGGTACCTTGATCCACGAAGACTCATGAGCCGGGCATGGTGGTATGGGACACCGTGGTCGAGCTATCGACCTACGCCGGGGCCACAAACCTTCCCGTAGTGACCAGTGAGCACCTAGTCTCGTGAGCAGATTATGGTGGTATGGGACACTATATTCTAGCTGTCGGCCTACACTGATCAGGTGACGAGTCCTTTGTAGTGATCGCGAGCGTATTCTGAGTCTAAGGGAGGCGACGACCCTTCAGTAGTCGTAGAGTATAGTAGCCCTGTATTGATAAGGTGATGGGGGAGTGGTGCAACGAGTGCGAGCAACAGCCCTGGCAGCCCTTGCAGCGACCTACAAAAATATACATCGTATGAGATTACTAGGAGTGACGACCCTAGACAGGATCTGTGTTGGGATTGATACAAGGGAAGTACCTTAGTTTCCCAATCCTGCTGTTTGAACGGACTAATAACAACTCGAAAATCATATCACCATAGTATTGCATGTGCTTGAAAGATGTGGAGCACTTTAGGGAGTGTGGCATGCCGCGGTCGTAAGATGTTGCCGTATGAGGGAGATCGTCGGTGAGGGCATAAATCACGTCATGTCATCTTGCATTAACAACAATATTAGGACTGTCTGATTTACTGCTTTACTATTATCGCATGATTGATTTGTGAACATGCTAATCTTTGCTCTATGATTCCACTGAGTTGATCACTCATTCCCACGTTACGGGATGGTATTTGCAACACCCACCAGACCCTGTTGTAGATGCAGGTGAGGCTGAGATCCAGGAGGCAGAGCCAGACTTCGACGAGGACCAGGACGAGTTCTCGTACATGCAGTATCATGATGGCTTTGCGTAGGTGACCTGGGTTGATGGGACTTTAGTGGGACTATTTTGAACATTTTGATTTTGTTCATGTATATGTTTATGAGACTCAGAGAGGTATTCGTACTTTAGAGACAGATGAGATCTACTTTGTTTTTCCATACAGTAATTTATATATTTTTTAGTCTTCCGCTTGCTTTTATCACTGGATCTGAAGTATGAATTGCAGTTTTGGTATACTTTTACTCATGTGAATGCTTTAAATCAGACAACATTGAATCATAATCATTTTTGTTGCATAAGTGACGGTCTGGAACTCGGAAGTTAAGTTTATACACGACTCCTGATTTTCAGGGTGTTATAGTTTCATAGGTAATCTAGTTTAGCTCTAGTTAATTCTCATTTAATTTCTAAAGAATTTGGTCCTAAGTGATTTCTGCTTGAGGTGGTACTCGGGTCATTGTACGAATTTTTCTAGGATGTTACAATAGTATGAAGTTATCTAAAAATCTTTAGGCTGAAGCCATAAATACTGCCTGTTATATAATGAACCGAGTTTATACAAGTAAGCCAAATAATAAAACTGCTTATGAAATGTGATTTGATAAGAAGCCTACTGTCAAATACTTTCGTATTTTTGGAACCAAGTGCTATATTTTACATGATCGTGAAAATTTGGGAAAGTTTGACACTAAAAGTGATAAAGGAATCTTTTTAGGATATTCTTTAAACAGTCGTACATATCGTGTACTAAACAAAAGGACCGATGTAATTTAAGAATCTATAAATGTGGTCATAAACAATCACTTGATGTAATACCCCAGATTTTTTCCAACCTAGATTTAGACGTCCTTAGGTAATGGGTCAATCCTAACACCTGATTAACTTCTCAAAACTCAATCCAAAAGTCTCAAATCCCTATTTCCTTCGAAAATCTCACCTTTCACTACTTTATCCTTTAAAAGTTTCTAAGAGCTTTCATATTAGACACAAATATTAAAGTTTAGGTGATGTTGATCAATACTTAAACTAAAAAGTATTATGAATAGTAAATAAATAAATAAAAGGGATTTTTAACCATTAAACTTTTTGAATCTCATGAAATAAGTAGACTATTTGGATAGATCAGCTTCTCCTATCCCAAAATCATATATTGCATGTCAAATAACTCATCCCAGGTTCTAAAATACACCCATTTCAAATATCAGACAGCGAAATCACCCCAAACAGGTCAGCGAGCGGCGAGGGCTCGTCGATTACCGAGATTGGCCGGGCCGCATTTCATCGGCTGGCCCGTTTTCGGTCACATTTTCTGTAATTTTGGTTCAACTTTGAAAAATCATATCTCCCTCGTTATAACTCCGATTTAGGTGATTCAAAAGCTAGATTAAAGATAAATGAGTTTAGTTTCATATAAAAATAAGTTAAAAATATAATAAAATATTTAGTATAGCTAAAAATGGGTCATTGTGACAACTATTTGGAAAGTATAGTTTTGAACAGCTGATGCTTATAGAATTTTTAGAATTTTTCTACAACATGAAATATCATAAAATTTGGTGGAGATAAATTAAACTTGATGATGAATTACTAAAAAAATAATTAGAATAATATACTAATTAAAAATGTCAGGAAAGGGAGTAGAACTTCCTAGGGACTTATTCTGTCATAATTAGGTCAGAATTTGGTTAAGTACTGAACTAAAAAATTAGTAGAATTAGCTCGAACCACATTAAATACTATCTGTAAGACCCAAAACCTATAGAATCATTGACGCTACGTTACCCTAAAACTTAGGATCAAACTCTAAACCCGTTTGCTCTCAAGAACCCTTTGAAACTTTGTATTCGATATCTACAATCTCAGACCATTATGACCGCTTAGTTGGACTTGACAATCATTTCAAAAATCAAGTCCATACGATGTCCTGAGACCATTTCCTTGTGTTCGAAGTGAAGAGAGTGAGAAAAGTGAATTTATTTAGAAATTAAATACAATTTAAATGAATCTGCCACATGTCGCTTGCGCGACATTTTTAAAGCGTTCTGACCATTGGAATCTGACCCAAAAACACCCTCAGATCAGGAAACATTTTTCACTTAGGTCAGTGTACTTAGAATCATCGATCGAGTCTCAGTGACCGCTGAACTAAAACTGGTCCGCCATGTGCGATCTGGGAACACTGTCGGACTGAAAACTTAATGTGATCAGGATCCAATATACATGATCTTAAGTCCGACCGCATTCAGTCAGAGGACCTCCATAAATGCTCCGTTGGATCAGAACAAGCCCGCTTTGGTTATAAAATAAGTATACCTTGGCCCCAAGCCTATTTTTGGCAATTCTGGGCCTATATAAGGAGCTTAAACCCTTAGCCTTCTAACCCATACGAATTTGGGGAAAACCCTAGGAGAGAGGAGAGAAAAGAGAGAGAAAGTGAGGGAGAAGTTGGGCTTTCTCCTGCGATTCTTCCCTGCTGCTCCACGTGCCAGATCCCTCCACTTGCATCGCTATTCTAGCGATTCCAACGCCGTTCTAGGTAAGAAAACCCTAACCTCAAGCTGTTTTAGGGATTCCATCGATACAATTAGCAAAGTAGCTAATTTATCTTGAGGTTTAGGTCGTCATACAGGCGTTGACGAAGCGTAGACTTTCTATTTGAATCGATACACTTCTACGGCGAAAGGTGCGGATTTTAGACGCTTAGATTACCTTTTTTCAAAGCTTTCAATGCCGTTTAATGGTAGATTGTTGATAAGGATGTTGTTTGACGTGTAGAACATGCTGTCTATTTTTCATTTCGAATACATACGAAGAATATGAGATTTAGGGTATTTTAGGTATTTGTAAGAAATACTGTATATGTACATATTTTGTCGATAAGATTGCCATGAGTATTTTTCATGTACCTATGTTAGTTATGCGTGTATGATCTATTTGGTGAAGAGATTCGCCTTAATGCACGTATTGGTCGACATATGCTATGTAGACTAATGTGTGTAGACTAAGTGTTTGTTGAAATGCCTAAATCAATATGATTTATGCCTGCCATATGTTTGAATGTAAGAACATGATTGTTGTATATTAGACAACTCCTTGATATAAGGATCTGTCATATTATATGTTGGAATCAACATACGTCAAGTACGTTGGAGTTGCGTAGTCTAAGTGTTTGTATAAATGTATGTATAAGTATTGAGTAAATGGTGTTGTAGATTAGCGTTGAGACTGGATTCTCAACTACTTTGATGATGCACATAATTTCCTCCATACTTGTTGTATTTAAATTGACTACCTTAGGTGTGAAATACTCGTGTATGGTTAACTGCTTATGATGTACGTTATAACATGCTGATAACACGCTGGAATTACTTGTATTTCAATTCTGTCTCTCTCATATGAGTACTGATTCACATTACATGTGCTTGGGGCTATACTTTAGTCCAGGCAGTCTGTAATAGTTCAAAATTCGTGGTTAGATTCTATTCATCACGAAGGATGCGTATGATGAACTCGAGTCGTACTAGAGTCGTCGGCAGTGGTTAGGCCACACGAAGTGCTTGTGCACTTCATGTCGGTCGATTCAACGTGCGCTCGTGCTAGTCGGACTCATCAAGTAACCCGACTAACCATTGTATGTTCACCTTGTATTCGTCATAACTGTTTGAACCTAGGGTACTGAACTTACCAGTGAAAACCCTGATAACCATGGTACCTTGATCCACTAAGACTCATGAGCCGGGCATGGTGGTATGGGACACCGTGGTCGAGCTGTCGGCCTATGCTGGGGCCACAAACCTCCCCGTAGTGACCAGTGAGCACCCTACTCTGAGCAGATTATGGTGGTAAGAGACACTATATTCTTGCTGTCGGCTTACATTGATAAGGTGATGGGGGAGTGGAGCAACGAGTGCGAGCAACAACCCTAACAACCCTTTGTAGTGACCTTGAGTTTATCCTGACACTGCATGGGGGCGACGAGTTCTGATGCAGTCTTAAGGATATAAACTAGGCTTGTATTGATAAGGTGATGGGAGAGTGGAGCAACGAGTGCGTGCAACAGCCCTGACAGCCCTTGTAGCGACCTAAAAATATATCATCGTATGAGATTACTAGGAGTGACGACCCTAGACAGGATCCTTGTTGGGAATGATATAAGGGAAGTACCCTAGTTTCCCAATCCTGTTGTATGAAAAGGACTATAAGGGAATGAGTATGTTAGCACATGTTATAACATTCAACTTAAGCAATTCTTCAAGGCATACTTCCCATGCATATTCAACTTAAGCAAATCCTCAAGCACATACATTCCATGCATGTAATGAAATCATGCATTTTGTCAACATGTAGAAAATCATTTAGGTCAGCATAATAATTGAAAAATCAATCACAAACTATCAAATAACATCATTTAATTCAATACATACTAATACAAGCATTTATACAAACACATACACTACACACTTAAGTCTACAAATAGTATGTCGACCCAAAGTGCGCAACTAGGCGAATCTCTTCGCCAAACTAATTATGCACGCATTCCTAACTTCCTAATGCGACAACAAACCATGTCAATCACATTAGCAAAATATGAATGTAAACAGTACTTCCTACAAATGACTAAAATGCCCTAAATCTCATATTCTTCGTTAGCTTACGAAACGGGAAACGGAGAGCATTTTGTACATGTCAAACGGCGATGCCGTCAAGAATCTACTATTAAACAACATTGAAAGCGTTGGGAACCGTCAATCAAAGCGTCTAAAATCCTCACCTTTTCCCTTTTAGGGATGAGAATTCGAACGGAGCGTATACGCTTCGTCTACGGCGAATAGAGAACCTGATTTACGAGATTTATCAACTAACAAGCTATGGAACTAAAGAAGCATCAAATCAGCAACTTTCTAGGGTTCTTTCTTACCTAGAAAAGCGGAGAAATCACCGGCAACGTGATTGAGTTGCGTTGCTTAGGCACTTGCAACAGGTAGCACAAGCGGCAAGGAATTCTCCTCCAATCTCTCTCACAAACTCTCACCTTTTCTCTCTCCCAATCTAGGAATTTTTGCAAATTCGGATGGGAGAGAGGAGTGAGGGTTTCAACCCCTTTTATAAGCCTAAACATGCCCAAAATAGGCTCCAAGTCAAGGTATACTTAAAGTATATCCAAATCGGGGCTGTTTCGGTCCAAAAGAGCATTTCTGAAGGTCCCCTGGCCAAATGCGGTCGGACTTAAGCTCATGCATACTGGATCTAGCACACATCCAGTTTTCAGACCGGTTGGGTTCCCAGATCGCACGTGGCGGTCCAGTTTCAGTTTAACGGTCATCGCACCAAGATCAGGCCTATAAGTCTTGTGATATATAATAGATATTTTTCCTGATCCAAGGGTGTAATTTGGCTGTATTCTGACGGTCAGAACGCTCAATACTGATGCGTCAAATTGTGTGCCAGATTTGAATTTCAAATTCCAATTTTAACCCTATTCTCACTCTCTTCGGTCCGGGCTCAATGAAATAGCCTGTGATTATCGGTTTGACTTGATTTTTGGAATGAGTGTCAAGTCCAGCTAGACGGTTCTAACGGTCTAAGATAGGAGGTATCGGACTTTCGACGTGCGGTCTAGATCCAATACAAAGATTCAAAGTGGTCCAGAGAACAAACCTGCTAGAGTTTGGTCCGAGGTTTTAGAGCATTATAGCACCATTGGTTCCACTCGCTTTGGGCCTTGTAGAACGTATTTAAAGTAATCAGGGACTGTTTTCCAGCCACTCCAACGTTGCGCTAGCTAACTTATGCTTAGTTTCTAAAGAAATTTATCCTAAGTGGTTTCTTTGGCTATGGAATTGGGTTCTGAACGATTTTTCAGGTGTTTTAATTGACCCACTGTCTAAGGACGTCAAATCCCAGGTTAGCCAAAATCCGGGGTGTTACAATCTACCCCCCTTAAAACACAATGTCGTCCCCGACATTGGCGAAGGGCAAGGAGTACTTTCTCTAAGGAAGGTTCAAATCCTATTTAATAACCTAATCGTACATATAACCTAAATCAAATGTTTCAATCCTGGGCCAGTGGGAAAGAGGCCAACCACTCTTCCGCTACGCCACACTGATCGAACGGCAGTGTTGACTAATCCTAACTGGATTGGACTTAATACGTTCTACCCCCCTTAAAACTTGGTTCTACTTAAAGTCTAAGAATCGTTGCATCGATCCGTATATCGGAACGAGGCGCAACTTAGGGGCTATCCTTAACCTTTCTCTACATGGTTTTAAGTCCTTGCCATTTCCCAAAGACAATGTGATCCTGTTTAGTTGTAGATGGTTGGGCCATCACAGAAGAAAGGTTGTGTAGTGGGTCTAAGTCGGATACGTTGAACCTTCTGTCTAATCAGGACAGAAAATGTGTTGTATCAGTTCTTAATCCAAGTCGATGCCGATCCTCTGCTTGATCAGAGCATTGGATTCATTGGTAACCACTAGGAGTAAGAAATCGACTCAAACCGCGAATACATCGCTTACATGCAGTTCCTTTACTCTGCGTTCCCGAATGCAATAAGTCCTTGGGAAAGGCAATTCTAAGGGGCGTGCTAGTTCATTCTAAGTTCAATCTGAGGAGTTATAAATGTTCCCTGAGAGTGTATGGTTCCTTCCTATGGGCAACAACAGGAGTCTATAAGTCATAAGGGGATCTATCCAAGGAAGGGAGTCTCATTCCAATCAAAACTAATCTATCATTCCTTAACATATACAGGCTTTACCCTACTCTAGGTAACTAGTAGGCTAGTCTGTAACTCAGTAGCTATAATCCAAAGCCTAAGATTATACGGTAAATGACTTTCTATTCCATTTCTACTACAGGGAATTCTTCTATTGCTTAGGGTCAAGATTCGTCTAACTGGAATTGGATTTCTTATGTCGTCAGATCCTTCAAATCTAGGAGTGCTAACACTAGATCCAAAAACGCCTAGGGCCTATGTAGCCGGTAGCGCTTAGTTGTCTTAAATGGAACCGCATTCCTAGTCCCATAGCGGGATAGGGAGTGGCATGCTTGGTTGGAGGGTGGGGTGGGATAAAAATCTAATTTGTAGGCTGAATCCCGAGAGTTATAATACTCCCAATCTAGGGACAATACCTCACCACAAAATGAATCGGCATGCATTTCATTCAACAAAATTCGGCTATGATAAAGCCAAACCACAACACAAACACAGTTTCTACCTGTAACTTCACTAAACCTAACAACAACAAAACACAGAAATCCTTAAAATAAAAATCAAACAATCTACAGGGCAAAGGCATAGATGCCTAACTCTACCAAAGGACTTTACCACAGTCCCGACTTACCTTCTTTATCCCTGTCGAGTCTAATACTGTCTGTTGCTCACTAGAGGTCTCTCAGCCATATATTTTCAGTATCCCTTAAGCAAAGAAAATGGAGAAATAGGATTGAGAGGGAGGATGGTGAAAAGAGAGAAAAAGGCTAAAACGGCTTAACAATAGCCATGAAAAATGGGGGAAATGCAAGGAAATGGCTAACCAAACTAGAAAAGGGAGATCTAGGCGTTGTAGAGGGATGTTTCAAGCTCCCCTAGGATGTATTTTCAGAAACAAAAGAGAATGAAAAAGGGGAATGGAGCGCCTCACGATTTCAGCTCGATTTGGGCGTTGTAAGAGCTCCAAACGATGAAATCTTCAAGAGGGAGGGCTGCCAACTTCAAAGGAATGATGGAGGGTGGTCGTTTTTGGCAGGGAATGGATCTAGGGGTGGTTTGGAACCACGGTTTTGGGTTAGGGCAGCAAGAAAACGAAAATGGGGCTAGGGAAGAGGACTTTTGTGAAGGAAGTACATCTTTTAGAGAGTTTCAAGGTACGGACCGCATACTAGGGGACTACCCTAGCCCCCAAATTCCTCCAGCCCAAAGATCAAGCCCATCCGACAAGTTTGACCGGCGATGGCATCGCCGGTGAAGTTGCAAACTGGCCTCTGAGGCCATATGGGATGGATTCCTCTTGCCATAGGGATTCTAAAAAGGTATGGTGCACACTCTAGTTCATTGTAGATTGCCCTAGGGAGGCCAATACATTTTTAACATCCATTCGAGGATTTTCGGGTACAATCTTCAATCCCGAATACAAAACCCTATCATGCAGCATATAATTTTGGGGTAGAAGGATCTAGTACATCCATCTAGACCATTAGTTGCTAAATAAAGTGAAGTTAGAATGGCCTTATGGCCATTTTTCATGAAATTTTACTATTCACTGTAAAATTTTGTGAAAGTAGGATTTTATGTTATTTTCACATTAGGATTGATGCCTAACATGAAATGGATAAGAAATAATTGAAGATTGGGGTGGTGAGAGGAAGAATTTTGAAGATTTTCAGTGAAACGGGGTTTTTAAGCCCTGGCGATTGAATACAGGGGTCGTGGTTGTCCCACGGCCCAAGGATTCACATTAACGGGTTTAGAATTGTTCAAAGAACAGCTCAACCCACTTACCTACAACCTAGGAGCTATTCGGGTTGCTCTACGCGACCCAAGATGCGATACGGACTCGATCACGCGATTGAAATGAATAGACTTCGCCTATTGGCGAACCTGGGATCCTAGAAGTGTTTCTAGACCCTTCTCGCACCCACCTAAGTCAAAGGAAGCGACAGCGTACGTCGCGTGACCATAACCCAGGCCCGGTTTAATCCAAATCATGCTCTGATACCATCTGTAACATCCCGAAAATCGGGGGGTCGAGCAAAAACCCAACTCCCGAGTTCCAAAATGTTATTTATGCAACATAGATATGTATGATTGAATGTTGTCTGTGATAATGTATTAAACATGAGTGAGATTAAGCCAGAACAGCATATCATACTCCAGAGATAGTTAAATTTGCAAGCGGAAGACTGTAATAGTATGTATAACATATATAAACCATTGTATGTCTCCAGAGTGTGAACATGTTACCAGGTTATATACATACATGTATACTTCAAAAGTAACCAAAAGAATATACATGAGTGCTCTAAAAATATAAAATGACAAGTGTCAAGGTATTTAAGCAACCTCCCTGTAATCCCGTCAATCAGAACACGCATAAAGGAGGGATCCTCCTTATCATCATCAAGTCCAGCTCCGCCTCATAGGCCGCGCCATCATCTGCAATCACAAAGGGTCTGGTGGGTGTCCAAGAACACCGTCCCGTAATGTGGGAGTGAGTAGCTAACTCAGTGGAATAATAGAGCAAGGATTAACATGTTCTCAAATCAATCACGCGATAATAGTAAAGCAATAAATCAAACAATCCTAATACTGTTGTTAATGCAATTATGACATGACGTGATGTATGCCCTCACCGACGATCACCCTCATGCGGCAACATCTTACGACCGCGGCATGCCACAGTCCCTAGAGTGCTCCACATCTTCCAGGCACATGCAATGCTATGGTGATATGAATTCCAAGTTGTTATTAGACCATTCAAACAGCAGGATTGGGAAACTAAGGTACTTCCCTTGTATCAATCCCAACACAGATCCTGTCTAGGGTCGTCACTCCTAGTAATCTCATACGATGTGTATTTCGTAGGTCACTGCAAGGGCTGCCAGGGCTGTTGCTCGCACTCGTTGCACCGCTCCCCCATCACCTTATCAATACAGGCCTACTGTACTCTACTGCTACTGAAGGGTCGTCGCCTCCCGTAGACTCAGAATACGCTCGCGGTCACTACAAAGGACTCGTCGCCTGATCAGTGTAGGCCGACAGCTAGAATATAGTGTCCCATACCACCATAATCTGCTCACGAGTCTAGGTGCTCACTGGTCACTACGGGGAGGTTTGTGGCCCCAGCGTAGGCCGACAGCTCGACCACGGTGTCCCATACCACCATGCCCGGCTCATGAGTCTTCGTGGATCAAGGTACCACGGTTAATAGGGTTTACAATGGTAAGTTCAGTACCCTAGGTTCAAGCAGTTATGATACATACAAGGTGAACAAACATCGGCCAGTCGGGTTACTTGACGGGCTCGACTAGCGCGTTCGCATCTCGAATTGAACGACATGAAGTGCGTAAAACACTTCGCGTGGCCTAACCACTGCCGCCAACTCTCAACACGAATCACATTCATCGACGCGTCGTTCGTGGCTATGACCAGTCAGCCACGAATTCGCTCGGTTACCGACTGCCTGGACTAAGTCAAGTCCCACACATCTATGGAATTACATTAACACTATAAAAAGGTATTGGAATTGAAATACATCATGTGAGCATGTTAGCACATGTTATAACATTCAACTTAAGCAATTCTTCAAGGCATACTTCCCATGCATATTCAACTTAAGCAAATCCTCAAGCACATACATTCCATGCATGTAATGAAATCATGCATTTTGTCAACATGTAGAAAATCATTTAGGTCAGCATAATAATTGAAAAATCAATCACAAACTATCAAATAACATCATTTAATTCAATACATACTAATACAAGAATTTATACAAACACATACACTACACACTTAAGTCTACAAATAGTATGTTGACCCAAAGTGCGCAACTAGGCGAATCTCTTCGCCAAACTAATTATGCACGCATTCCTAACTTCCTAATGCGACAACAAACCATGTCAATCACATCAGCAAAATATGAATGTAAACAGTACTTCCTACAAATGACTAAAATGCCCTAAATCTCATATTCTTCGTTAGCTTACGAAACGGGAAACGGAGAGCATTTTGTACATGTCAAACGGCGATGCCGTCAAGAATCTACTATTAAACGACATTGAAAGCGTTGGGAACCGTCAATCAAAGCGTCTAAAATCCTCACCTTTTCCCTTTTAGGGATGAGAATTCGAACGGAGCGTATACGCTTCGTCTACGGCGAATAGAGAACCTGATTTACGAGATTTATCAACTAACAAGCTATGGAACTAAAGAAGCATCAAATCAGCAACTTTCTAGGGTTCTTTCTTACCTAGAAAAGCGGAGAAATCACCGGCAACGTGATTGAGTTGCGTTGCTTAGGCACTTGCAACAGGTAGCACAAGCGGCAAGGAATTCTCCTCCAATCTCTCTCACAAACTCTCACCTTTTCTCTCTCCCAATCTAGGGATTTTTGCAAATTCGGATGGGAGAGAGGAGTGAGGGTTTCAACCCCTTTTATAAGCCTAAACATGCCCAAAATAGGCTCCAAGTCAAGGTATACTTAAAGTATATCCAAATCGGGGCTGTTTCGGTCCAAAAGAGCATTTCTGAAGGTCCCCTGGCCAAATGCGGTCGGACTTAAGCTCATGCATACTGGATCTAGCACACATCCAGTTTTCAGACCGGTTGGGTTCCCAGATCGCACGTGGCGGTCCAGTTTCAGTTTAACGGTCATCGCACCAAGATCAGGCCTATAAGTCTCGTGATATATAATAGATATTTTTCCTGATCCAAGGGTGTAATTTGGCTGTATTCTGACGGTCAGAACGCTCAATACTGATGCGTCAAATTGTGTGCCAGATTTGAATTTCAAATTCCAATTCTAACCCTATTCTCACTCTCTTCGGTCCGGGCTCAATGAAATAGCCTGTGATTATCGGTTTGACTTGATTTTTGGAATGAGTGTCAAGTCCAGCTAGACGGTTCTAACGGTCTAAGATAGGAGGTATCGGACTTTCGACGTGTGGTCTAGATCCAATACAAAGATTCAAAGTGGTCTAGAGAACAAACCTGCTTAGAGTTTGGTCCGAGGTTTTAGAGCATTATAGCACCATTGGTTCCACTCGCTTTGGGCCTTGTAGAACGTATTTAAAGTAATCAGGGACTGTTTCCCAGCCACTCCAACGTTGCGCTAGCTAACTTATGCTTAGTTTCTAAAGAAATTTATCCTAAGTGGTTTCTTTGGCTATGGAATTGGGTTCTGAACGATTTTTCAGGTGTTTTAATTGACCCACTGTCTAAGGACGTCAAATCCCAGGTTAGCCAAAATCCGGGGTGTTACATTTTGGCCTATATAAGGGCCTTAAACCCTCACTTATCTCACCCATCCGAATTTGCTAGAAACCTTAGCTAGTGAGAGAGAGAAAGTGAGAGATTGTGAGTGAGTGTGGAAGAGATCTTCCTGCCGCTTGTACTAGTTCTTGCACGTGCTAAAGAAAGACGTTCAAATCACCTTCCCGGTGATTCCAACACACTTCTAGGTAAGGAAAATCCTAACCACTTGCTGATTTGGGGATTTCTTCGATTCAAATAGCAAAGTAGCTTGTGTACTTGTGCATTAGGTCGTATTGACGCTGTTGATGAAGCGTATTCGTTCCGTTCGAAACGAAACACATCTAAGGCGAAAGGTGCGGATTTTAGACGCTTTGATTGGCTGATTTCAAAGCTTTCAATGTCATTTAATAGTAGATTATCGATGGCAATGCCGTTTGACATGTACAACATGCTGTCCGTTTTTCATTTTGCAAACGTATGGAAAATACGAGATTTAGGGCATTTTAGTCAATTGTAAGAAATACTGTTTACATCCATATTTTGCTGAAATGTTTGCCATGGCTTCTTGTCGTGTTAGTATATTAGGAATACGTGCATGATTGGTTTGGCGAAGAGATTTGCCCTAATGCGCACTTTGAGTCGACATACGCTATGTAGACTAAAGTGTAACGCCCGTGAAAAATCCATACTTGGGTTCGAGTACCAACTCGACCCGAAATTGCGTAGAATTCATTCCTTTAGAAAATGTGACTAGGTTAGCTAGTGCAACGTTGGAATAGCTGGGAAATGGTCCCTGATCACTTTAAATACGTTCTACGAGGCCCGAAGCGAGTGGAACCAAGGGTGCTATAATGCTCTAAAGCCTCGGATCAAACTCTAAGCCGGTTTGTTCTCGGGACCTCCTTGAAACTTTGTATTGGATCTAGACCGCGCGTCGTAAGTCAGATGCCTACCATCTTAGACCGTTATGACCACTTAGCTGGGCTTGGCAATCGTTTCGAATATCAAGTCCAACTGACGATCACAGGCTATTTCATTGAGCCCGGACCGAAGAGAGTGTGAATAGGGACATAGTTGGAATTTCAAATTCAAATCTGGCACACAAATTTGACGCATCAGTATTAAGCATTCTGACCGTCAGAATACAGCCAAATTACACCCTTGGATCAGGAAAAATATCTATTATATATCACGAGACTTATAGGCCTGATCTGGGTGCGGTGACCGTTAAACTGAAACTGGGCCGCCACGTGCGATCTGGGAACCCAACCGGTCTGAAAACTGGATGCGTGCTAGATCCAGTATGCATGAGCTTAAGTCCGACCGCACTTGGCCAGGGGACCTCCAGAAATGCTCTTTTGGACCGAAACGGCCCCGATTTGGTTAGGCACCAAGTAAACATTATTCCCAAGCCTATTTTGGGAATGTTTTAGGCTATAAAAGGGGTTGAAACCCTCACTGCTCTCTCCCATCCGAATTTGAGAGAACCCCTAGCTTGGGAGAGAGAAAGAGAGTGAGATATTGTGAGAGAGTGGGAGAGTTCTTCCTGCCACTTGTGCTACGTGTTGCACGTGCTTAAGCAACACTCCTCTACCGCTTTCCCGGCGATCCCACCGCGATTCTAGGTAAGTAAAAACCCTAAATAGTTGTTGATTTGAGTTTTCCTTGTTTCCATAGCGATGTAGCTTATGGATCTTATGTATTAGGCTCCTTACTCGCCGTAGACGAAGCATATACACTCCGCTTCAATTCCCGAGTCTACAAGACACTAGGTGAGGATTTTAGACGCTTTGATTGACGGTTCCCAATGCTTTCAATGTTGTTTAATAGTAGATTCTTGACGGCATCGCCGTTTGACATGTACAAAATGCTCTCCGTTTCCCGTTTCGTAAGCTAACGAAGAATATGAGATTTAGGGCATTTTAGTCATTTGTAGGAAGTACTGTTTACATTCATATTTTGCTGATGTGATTGACATGGTTTGTTGTCGCATTAGGAAGTTAGGAATGCGTGCATAATTAGTTTGGCGAAGAGATTCGCCTAGTTGCACACTTTGGGTCGACATGCTATATGTAGACCTAAGTGTGTAGTGTATGTGTTTGTATAAATGCTTGTATTAGTATGTATTGAATTAAATGATGTTATTTGATAGTTTGTGAGTGATTTTTCAATTATTATGCTGACCTAAATGATTTTCTACATGTTGACAAAATGCATGATTTCATTACATGCATGGAATGTATGTGCTTGAGGATTTGCTTAAGTTGAATATGCATGGGAAGTATGCCTTGAAGATTTGCTTAAGTTGAATGTTATAACATGTGCTAACATGCTCACATGATGTATTTCAATTCCAATACCTTTTTATAGTGTTAATGTAATTCCATAGATGTGTGGGACTTGACTTAGTCCAGGCAGTCGGTAACCGAGCGAATTCGTGGCTGACTGGTCATAGCCACGAACGACGCGTCGATGAATGTGATTCGTGTTGAGAGTTGGCGGCAGTGGTTAGGCCACGCGAAGTGTTTTACGCACTTCATGTCGTTCAATTCGAGATGCGATCGCGCTAGTCGAGCCCGTCAAGTAACCCGACTGGCCGATGTTTGTTCACCTTGTATGTATCATAACTGCTTGAACCTAGGGTACTGAACTTACCATTGTAAACCCTATTAACCGTGGTACCTTGATCCACGAAGACTCATGAGCCGGGCATGGTGGTATGGGACACCGTGGTCGAGCTGTCGGCCTACGCTGGGGCCACAAACCTCCCCGTAGTGACCAATGAGCACCTTGACTCGTGAGCAGATTATGGTGGTATGGGACACTATATTCTAGCTGTCGGCCTACACTGATCAGGCGACGAGCCCTTTGTAGTGACCGCGAGCGTATTCTGAGTTCACGGGAGGCGACGACCCTTCCGTGCAGTAGAGTACAGTAGGCCTGTATTGATAAGGTGATGGGGGAGCGGTGCAACGAGTGCGAGCAACAGCCCTGGCAGCCCTTGCAGTGACCTACGAAATGTACATCGTATGAGATTACTAGGAGTGACGACCCTAGACAGGATCCGTGTTGGGATTGATACAAGGGAGGTACCTTAGTTTCCCAATCCTGCTGTTTGAATGGACTAATAACAACTTGGTAATCATATCACCATAGCATTGCATGTGCCTGGAAGATGTGGAGCACTCTAGGGAGTGTGGCATGCCGCGGTCGTAAGATGTTGCCGTATGAGGGTGATCGTCGGTGAGGGCATACATCACGTCATATCATCTTGCATTAACAACAGTATTAGGATTTGTCTAATTTACTGCTTTACTATTATCGCGTGATTGAATTGTGAACATGCTAATCTTTGCTCTATGATTCCACTGAGTTGATCACTCATTCCCACGTTACGGGATGGTGTTTGCAACACCCACCAGACCCTGTTGTAGTTGCAGGTGACGACGAGATCCAGGAGGTGGAGCCGGAGATTGACGAGGACCAGGATGAGTTCTCGTATATGCAGTATCACGACGGCTTCCCGTAGGTGACCTGGATCGAGGGGGACTTCAGTGGGACTATTTTGAACTTATTCTTTTGTCTATTTACATGTATATGAGACTCAGAGATGTAGTCATACTTTGGAGACAGTTGAGATTACTTTGTTTTTCCATACAGTGATATATATATATTGTTTAGTCTTCCGCTTGCTTTTATCACTGGATCTGAAGTATGAATTGCAGTTTTGGTATACTTTTACTCATGTGAATGCTTTAAATCAGACAACATTGAATCATAACCATTTTTGTTGCATAAGTGACGGTCTGGAACTCGGGAGTTGAGTTTATACACGACCCCCGATTTTCAGGGTGTTACATAAAGTGTTTAGACTAAGTGTTTGTATAAATGTTTGTATTAGTATGTATTGAGTAAATGGTGTTGTGAAATAGTTTTGAGATTGAAATTCTCAAGTAATATGCTGATGTAAGTGATTTCCATCATGTTGGCTTATGTATTGATTTCATCATATATATGTAATGCATGTGTTGGATGAATTGTTTAAGTGGTATGTTATAACATGTTTCAACATGCTTATATTGTTGTAATTCATTTCTATTTCTCACATATAATTACTAATGTTGACTTACAAATGTTTGGGGCTATGCTTAGTCCAGGCAGTCGGTAACAGAGTCAATTCGTAGTTGGCTTGTATTTGCCACGAAGGACGCGTCGATGAACGCGAGTCGTGTTTTGAGTTGGTGGCAGTGGTTAGGCCACACGAAGTGTTTCATGCACTTCACGTCATTCGACTTGAGATGCCCTCGTACTAGTCGGGCCCGTCAAGTAACCCGACTGGCCGATGATTATTCACCTTATATGAGTCATAACTGCTTGAACCTAGGGTATTGAACTTACCATTGGAAACCCTGTTAACCATGGTACCTTGATCCATAAAGACTCATGAGCCGGGCATGGTGGTATGAGACACCGTGGCCAAGCTTTCGGCCTACGCTGGGGCCACAAACCTCCCCGTAGTGACCAGTGAGCACCTATGACTCGTGAGCCGATTGTGGTGGTATGGGACACTACATTCGAGCTGTTGGCCTACACTGATCAGGTGACGAGTCCTTTGTAGTGACTGCGAGCGTATTCTGAGTCTACGGGAGGCGACGACCCTTCCGTAGCAATGAGAGTACATTAGGCCTGTATTGATAAGGTGATGGGGGAGCGGTGCAACGAGTATGAGCAACAGCCCTGGCAGCCCTTGCAGCGACCTATAAATGTAACATCATATGTGAATACTAGGAGTGGCGACCCTAGACCGGATCTGTGTTGGGATTGATATAAGGAAAGTACCTTAGTTTCTCAATACGGCTGTATGAAAGGACTAATAACAACCCGGTAATCATTATCCATATCGCATTGCATGTGCCTGGAAGATGTGGAGCACTACGGGAAGAAAGTATGCTGCGGACTCAGATGGTGTTGCATGAGGGAGTATGTCGGTAGGGCATCCATCATGTCATTTCATACATACATTAACAACAGAATCTAGGAATGATTGTTTTATTGCTTTACTATTATCGCGTGATTGATTTGAGAACATGCTAATCTTTGCTCTATTATTCCACTGAGTTGATCACTCACTCCCACGTTACGGGATAGTTTTTACGACACCCACCAGACCCTGTCTTAGTTGCAAGTGATGCGGCGATTCAGGATGCAGAGCCAGACTACGACGAGGACCAGGACGAGTTCTCGTATATGCAGTTCGCTGACGGCTTTGCATAGGTGGCTTGGATTGGCGGAACTTTATAGTTGGACCTTATGACATTTTGATTTTTGTTTTATTACATGTATATGAGACTCAGAGATGTATTCATACTTTGGAGACAGTTTGAGATTATTTTATTTTTATACGATGATATATATATCTTTTAGTCTTCCACTTGCGTTTTATCACTGGATCTAGAGTATGAATTGCAGTTTTGGTACAATCTTACTCATGTGAATGCTCTAACTCAGTCAACATTGAATCATAATCATATTTGTTGCATAAGTGATGGTCTGGAACTCGGGAGTCGGGTTTATACACGACCCCCGATTTTCAGGGTGTTACAATAGTGAACGTCAATATCCACTGTGTGAGGATATTGGGAGTGGAGTAGTTGTATGGCTATTTTTCTAAATAGTTGGTGTACACACAAGCGAACTACTATAATTTCTGGCCTTGTGGTGAATGATTGATTGTGACATTGTGTGGATGTTGTAATTTTCCTTTATGCATATGTGGAGAATGTTGTAATCCTTTTTATGCAAGTGTGGGAATGTTGTAATAATTTGGTTTCTTTCTTTGCTATTTTATTATTTATTCCTCTATATCGGTTTGATATTTTGATACAAAGACCGTTCTAGGAATTAAGTTGTCCTACCATAAGCCATTAGTTTTTGGTGTAAGGTTGTCCTTAGAACAACATCTGTATCAACCTCTCATTACTTATACTGTAACACCCCAAACTTTTGCCAACCTGGGGTTAGACGTCCTTAGGCAATGGGTCAACCTTATCACTTTCAGAGCTCAATCCCAAAGCCAAAGAAATCGCCTTTCAATCCATTTCCTTCAAAACTCACCTTTCACCACTTCATTCTTCAAATTTCTCCAAGTACTTTCATATTAGACATGAATCCTCAAGTTTAAATAGTAAAGAACACTAATCCTAAGGTATTAATGATGAAGAACAATACCGAAGCTAAAAATTACCGTGAATAGTAAATAAATGGGTAAAATGGGTTTCGACCCTTAACCTTTTGGAATCTAACAAAATAAATAGGTCAGTTGGATAGATTAGCGTCTCCTACCCCAAAATCATATGCTATACGCCATGGAAATTCATTCCGGTCAGCAAACTGGCCCCGAAACACCTCGAACGGAGTCG
This sequence comes from Magnolia kwangsiensis, assembly GCA_037074715.1. Taxonomy (NCBI): domain Eukaryota; kingdom Viridiplantae; phylum Streptophyta; class Magnoliopsida; order Magnoliales; family Magnoliaceae; genus Magnolia; species Magnolia kwangsiensis. The sequence goes on along the minus strand of CM073577.1, from coordinate 77,026,772 downwards.
TGGGCCCACCCACGCTAATCCATAATGATCTAAGGTGGGCCCCACATATATTTAGGACCTCCAGGGCAGGGGGAAACCAGCCCATATGGCCAGCATCTCCGGATTGTGATTTCATCGGTGAGGACCTCGCCGGTCAACAGGCCAGGCTGGGTCCGGGCTTCGGGCTGACGCAGTCTGGGGGGTAGGGTACCTCCCCTAGGTGTGGGCCGTCCCTTAAAACCTCCCCGATCAGGTACTTCCTTCGCAAAGTGACCCTCCAAGCTCTCATTTCTCACAAAAATGTCTGACTTTTGACAAAAACCACCCCTCCAAACTCTTCCTTCTTCCGTTTCCAAACACCCTCGCTCCACCCTTCAAATCCCATCTCAAAAAAAAATCAATAAAGGCTACTTCCTTTAGAAATTCAACGAGAATCAACTAGCGCTGCACTAAATGACCTATGAAATTCTCACCACTCACTTTCAATACAATCTGCTAGAGTCAAAACGTATAGGATAGTTGACGCTACAATACCGTAAAATCTAGGATCAAACTCTATTCCTGATTGCTCTCGGGAGCACCTTAAAACTTTGTATCGGCTTTGGACCGCATGGCGGAAGTCCGATTACCCCAAACTTAGACAATCCTGACCGCCTAGTTGGACTTGACAATCACCTCAAAAATCAAGTCCAGATGATGTCCCATGATAATTTCCTTGAGTCCAGAGTGAAGAGTGTGAGAAATGTTAGAAATTAATATAAATTATGAAATCTGGCACGTGTTGCTTGCGCGACATTTTCTAAGCGTTCTGACCGTCAGAATTTAATCAAATTTTACCCTCGGATCAGGATAGGTGGCCCTTACATGTCAATGCACTTGTGGCCCTGATTGAGTACCGGTAGCCGTTGAACTGAAACTGGTCCGCCACGTGTGATCTGGGAACACTACCAGACTGAAAACTTGATGTGAGCAGGATCCAGTATCCATGAGCTTAAGTCCGACCGCATTCAGACTGGGGACCTCCAGAAATGCTCCGTTGAGACGGAACAGTCTGTATTTGGACATAAAATAAGTATACTTGGGCCCCAAGTTTATTTCTGTCGCTTTTGGACTTATAAAAAGGGCTTAAACCCTTACTCTTTCATTCCATACGATTTTAGAGAGAGAAGAGAGAAAAGAGAGGGAGAAAGAGAGAGAAAGGGAGGGAGATTTGGAGCTCTCTCCTGGAATTCTTCCCTGCTGCTCCATGTTCCATAGCCGTCGCTTTTGCACCGCCATTCCGGTGTTTTCAGCTCCATTCTTAGATAAGAAAACCCTAACCTATCGCTGGTTTAGGGATTCCTTTGATATAAATGGTGAAGTAGCTTACGTATCTTGTGTATTAGGTCGCCATAACGTCGTTGATGAAGCATTGACGTTCTATTCGAATCGATACACGTCTACGACAAAAGGTGCAGATTTTAGACGCTTTGATTAACTGATTTCAAAGCTTTCAATGTCGTTTAATAGTAGATTATCGACGGCAACGCCGTTTGACATGTAGAACATGCTGTCCGTTTTCCATTTCGTAAACGTATGGAAAATATGAGATTTAGGGCATTTTAGTCATTTGTAGGAAATACTGTTTACATCCACATTTTGCTAAAATATTTTCCATGGTTATTTGTCATGTTAGGATATTAGGAATGCGTGCATGATTCGTTTGGTAAAGAGATTCGCCCTAATGCGCACTTTGGTCGACATATGCTATGTAGACTAAAGTGTGTAGGCTAAGTGTTTGTATAAATGTTTGTATTAGTATGTATTGAGTAGATGGTGTTGTGAATGAGTTTTGAGATTGAATTCTCAAGTAATATGCTAATGTAAATGATTTCCATCATGTTGGCTATATGTATTGATTTCATTATATATATAAAATGCGTGTGTTGGATGATTTGCTTAAGTTGTATGTTGTAACATGTGTCAACATGCTTACATTATTGTATTTCATTTCTGTTACTCTCATATGATTACTGATGTGATTTATAAGTACTTGGGACTATACGTTAGTCCAGACAGTCGGTAATGGATTGAAATTCGTGGTTGGCTTCTATTTGCCACGAATGACGCGTCGATGAACGCGAGTCGTGTTTTGAGTTGGCGACAGTGGTTAGGCCACACGAAGTGTTTCATGCACTTCATGTCGTTCAACTTGAGATGTGCTCATACTAATCAAGCCTGTCAAGTAATCCGACTGACCATTATATGTTCACCCTGTATGAGTCATAACTGCTTGAACCTAGGGTACTGAACTTACCATTGAAAATCCTTTTAACCATGGTACCTTGATCCATAAAGACTCATGAGCCGGGCATGGTGGTATGGGACACCGTGGTCGAGCTGTCGGCCTACGCTGGGGCCACAAACCTCCCCGTAGTGACCACTGAGCAACCCAGACTCGTGAGCAGATTATGGTGGTATGGGACACTATATTCTTGCTGTCGGCCTACACTGATCAGGTGACGAGCCCTTTGTAGTGACCTCGAGCGTATTCTGAGTCTGCGGGAGGCGACAACCCTTCCGTAGCGACAAGAGTACATTAGGCCTGTATTGATAAGGTGATGGGGGAGCGGTGCAATGAGTGCGAGCAACAGCCCTGGCAGCCCTTGCAGCGACCTGCAAATATAACATCGTATGAGATTACTAGGAGTGATGACCCTAGACAGGATCTGTGTTGGGATTGATATAAGGAAAGTACCTTAGTTTCCCAATCCTGCTGTATGAAAAGGACTAATAACAACTTGGTAATCGTTATCCATATTGCATTGCATGTGCCTGGAAGATGTGGAGCACTGCGGGAAGAAAGCATGCCATGGGTGTAAGATGGTGCCGTATGAGGGAGTATGTCGGTGAGGACATCCATCATGTCATTTCATGCATGCATTAACAAAAGTATCTAGGAATGTTTGATTGTTTGCTTTACTATTAACGCGTGATTGATTTGATAACATGCTAATCTTTGCTCTATTATTTCACTGAGTTGATCACTCACTCCCACGTTACGGGACGGTGTTTGCAACACCACAAGACCCTGTTTTAGTTGCAGATGATGGCGCTGCTTGTGAAGTGGAGCCGGACTTGATGATGATGAGGAGGATTTCTCCTATATGCGTGTTCTGACCGACGGGATTATAGGGAGGTTGTTTAGACGCCATGACACTTGTCATTTTATATTTTTAGAGCACTCATGTATATCCTCTTTATCATTTTTGGAGTATACATGTATATGTCTAACCTGGTAACATGCTCACACTCTGGAGACATACAATCAGTTATACATTGTTAAATATTTATCACAGTTTTCCGCTTGTAAAATTTAACTGTCTCTGGAGTATGATATGCTGTTTTGGCTTAATCCACCTCATGTTTTATGTACTATTACCGCCGACATTCATCCATCATTGAAAATGTTGCATAAGTGATGTTCTGGAACTCGGGAGTTGGGTTTCTACCCGACCCCCGATTTTCGGGATGTTACATATACATTTGAGGTTGTTATTCATTTCTTCTTTGTGAGATTGTTTAAGTGCTATCTTTATTTATATTTATTTAATTCTGCATTTATTTATTTTAAAATTTGGCATAGTCCTATTCACCCCCTATAGGACTCTTAGCTCGGCCTTTCCACAAACCCTAATCTGTAGTTAATATCTAGAATGGTCGTTTGTCAACCTAGCTAACAGATTTCACCATTCAGGTACCCGACGTTTTGTTTTCGCGAAAGTAGAATTCATACTGAGTCTGAATCAAGTATTCTGATGAAAGGTGCAGACTATAAACGGTTAGGTTATGGTTGTCAATGCTTTTAATGTTAGCTAATGATTTATGTCTAACTTGATTGCTGCCATATTGCCTTAGATACCCCGTTTTCGATATAATATGCATGTAAGAACTATATTGAATAAAAGATGTATTACATGTGTTTTTTGAAGTGTTTGAATGAACTTGTAAATATAATTTATGCTTGTCATGACTACTAATCTAGGATTCATCATCGTCATATGCATACTGACCTCTCAGTGTAAGGATTTACTAAAATATATTTGTAACTAACCTACTCTACGTATTTGAGGAAGTGTAGTCTAAGTGTTTGATGAATTGTCTGAATGAGAAATTGTTGATGATTTGTATATATTACGAGTATTAAGATAGGATTCTTATTTACCTTAGTCATATGTATAGTTTCTTTCATGAAATCATACTTGCTTCTACGCAAATCATCGATAAAATACAAGTGGTTGGTAACATGAGCGATGTGTTTGATGAAATGCTTAAATGAGAAATTTGCTTGGATTGTTCATCAAATGTTACAATGATTATTACCTGTGTTTACTTATCACATCTGATAAGATTGAGGCTGCAACCTAGCTTAGGCAACCGGTAACTGTCTCTGTTCGGGTGACCAGATTAGTTTTGCCACATTGGATAAATTCAACGAATCTAGGTCGCATGACGATTGTCGATAGTGGTTAGGCCACGAGGGGTGCTTATGCACTCCATGTCGATTAAGTTAGCGTATGCTCGTACCAATCGAACTTATCAAATAAACCAATTGGCCTATTATATTTTCACCATGTATGGACACCACTGCTTGAATCTAAGGTACCCCTTACCGATGTAAAGGCCCACTCTAACTATGGTAACACGATCCACCAAGACTCATGAGTCGGGCATGGTCATATGGGACACCATGTTCGAGCTGTCGGCCTACGCTGAGGTGATCAACCACCCCATAGTGACTAATTAGCAACTCAAACTCGTGAGCCGAGCATGGTGGTATGGGACACCGTGTTTGAACTGTCGGCCTACGCTGAGGTGATTAGCCACCCCATAGTGACCACAAGTATAAACTTATGAACTTGCCTATCGACTGCTTCTGTTGGGAGTGATGATCCCACAACTTGCCTATCATATGTGCTTAACTAGGAGTGACAAACCTAGATAGATCCTTCGGTTTGGGTCAAGGATATAAAAGGAGGTACCCTGGCTTTCCAAATCTGCTATATGAACAACTTAAGTACTGGGCTAACATGATCATGCGTTACACTGCATTAATTAGGACGTGCTTTAAAGGCATGGAAGTTGCACGGGAGGCAGTGTTGTCATATGTGATACGGTGTTTGCATCACTTATTGATGGAGCTTTTGATGTGAGGGCATGCATCATTACTTGCACTCCATTCCTGCATTAATAAGAGTATTAAGGATGTGATTGTTATGTTGCTTTATCATTACTGCTTGATCGACTTGATAACATGTTAACCTTTGCCTTATAGTACCACTGAGTTGATCAGTCACTCCCACTCTGAGACAATGTTTTAAAACACCAACCAGACACTGGTTTAGATGCAGATGATGATGAGGCCTATGCGGCAGAGCAGGATTTCATGGATGAGGAGGAGGAGTTCTCCTACTATTAGCTTTTTGGTGGGTCTATGTAGACCTTGAGCTGATTCGTCGGGACACTGGGATACTTTTCTAGTTGGACATCTTACATTTCGCCATTTTATCTATTTTGAAATAAATCTTGTATATATTAAACCCTTTTACATCATCATACTCTAGAAGTTGTTAACTACTTATTTTAATACATATACTTCAGACTTTCGTTTGCTTAATTACATTATCTCTAGAGTATAAGATGCTGTTTTAGTATAATCTCACTCATGTTTAATGCATTGATATGGACGTCATTTAAACATCATTATCCATATTGCATAAGTGATGTACTAGATCTCAGGAGTAGAGTCTTGCTCGACCCTCGAAATCGAGGGCGTTACACTTATACCCTAGTGACCGCGCAGGAGTTACGATTCCAACACTGCGTGACATGCTCTATTTCGACCCTTAGATTTGAAATTACAATTTTGGCATAATCTGAGGCAATCCACGTAATGTGCACGGCCCCACTTGTACAAATCCCCATGTTGTCAAATCAATCAATCAAGCCATCCATCACTTATGTCACTCTCTCCCTATTAATTAAACAAACTCATTCCATTCTCATCTAACCCATACCTCTACCTATGCTAGCCATCATTCTCTAATTATTTTCTCCTCATTTTACCCCTCCATCTTCCCCTTATTCCCTCCCTATCCTAAAATCTCTACCACAAAAACTTCTTAACTCCCTCTCATTTTTACCATTTTCTAGCAAGAGTAGAGAGGGATTACGAGAGAGAGAGAGAGAGAGAGAGAGAGAGAGAGAGGAGAGAGAGAGAGAGAGAAAGAAATATTAAAAAGATTAGAGAGATATTAAGAGAAAAGAAAGAGAGCTTGTGAGAGTATAAGGAAAGATTAAGAGAGTAAGAGTAAAAGAATAGAGAAAAGTGAGATTTAAGAAGATTAGGGGTGAAGTGGAGCTTAGTGGGCCATCCGATCGCTAATCCGAGATGATCCAACCATCCATCCTTCTAAGTGAGTGCATGGGATGGTCAAAACAATCCCATTCTTTGTGATTTCTCTATTTTGGTGGTCCCATAAGGGTGTGACCCACCTTGATCATGTATTGTGTATGTGGTGGACCCAATAGTGGTGGGGGGCCACCCTGATGGACGGATTTATTTCCCTTCCTTTCCATTTCTTTTCTTATTCTCATTATTTTGTGGGACCCACAAGTGGGCCATGCTATTGGAGAGCATGTCTCGTACACTATCATAGCGTGGACCACCTTGTGTGGCCCCACTATTATATTTATCTTCTATTTAAACCAATTGATTACGTAAGCACACCAAATGATGAAAAGACACCAAAAATGGATGTGATCCAAAGCTTCTTGGCACCACCATGAGTTGAATATTCAAATGGATAGAGTGGATTTCCTAAGTGGGCCCTAACTCACCCTTAAGACACAAAAGAGGATGAGGGGTAGTGGCACCATGTCCCTGGATACAACAATGTCCAGAGACATGTCTCTGTCACTATTTACCTTATAAAGACACAGTGTGGGCTTCTTTAGTGGGCCTCATCATGATGTCTATATATATCATCCACACCGTCCGTCCAATTTCCCTTCTCATTTTAGGCGTTGAGATCAAAAAATGAAGCTAATCTGAATCCCAGGTGGGCTATACTACAAATGCTAAGGGGTTGGGTTACCCAACCATCATTTCTTACTTTGTATGGGACGTTTGGAGTGAGTTTTCACTCGTGGGACCCATATTGATATATTTCTTAGATCCACACCATCCATCCATCTACTAGTGTTCACAACCCCAAGTGTAGGGTTGTGATGCAGTAATAATCTCGGTGAGACCGAGGTCAAATCCACAGGGACTAATCTCGTGTGTATTCTGAAAGAAACTAGAAGTAGAACTAAAAGAAGATGTAAACCTAAATCTGAAAGTGTAAAGAGGGTAATTGTTAATTATTTAACTAAAACTTATAAATTTAAAGGTGAGAACTAGGGTTTCCATGGATCCACTTATTGCAATCAGGGAGATCCATTACTTGTTTCAAGGACACAACTGGAATCAGAGTCCTATCCTATCCAGTTGGAAGATATCTCAATAAAACCAAATTTGAGCTTCCTTTGACCTAATTCTTAATGGGTGAGAGTTGTGAGGATTGAAAGTGATTACATCACCTAGCTATGCCCTGGAGACAATGGAAAACAACAGGATATACCAATTCTACAATCTCAATACATGAAAAGAAGATACTCAAAGCCATTGCAAATCTACTGTAATTTGAGTCATAATAAACCATTAAGAACTGAAAGTAATCCTTAAATATCAAACTAGAATAAAAGAGAATTCAGCATAAACATAAATTAAAGTAATAGAAAATATACCACCACGCTATAAGCTTCCTCTCTTAGCCCTAACAAAAAGGTTTAGCCAACCATAAACATGATTGGATCTAAAACCCTAGAAGAAAGTATGAAAAACTAAGGAAGAAATAAGAAAAATGCTTGGCGACGGCTCTCCACCCTTATGCTTCGCTCCTCCAAACCCTAGATTGATTCGATAGCTCCCTAAGGATACCATGGGGACTCCTATTTATAGTTGTGCAGTACCTCCTTTCGTACCTCTTTGTAAAAATTTGAAAGCTGCCTTAAATTTACGCACTCTGCGTAATTCTGCGTTACTTCATGTGATTCGTTCGATGACATCGAACTACCTTCATGTCATCAAAGGTGTCTTTTATACGTGCTTTTTCTACACTTTTGTAACTTCATCCGGACTTTGTAACCTTCCATGTCATCGAACCTACCTTCGATGTTACCAAAAAGGCCTTCGTTGTCATTGAGCATTGTTTGAGGAATCAATAATGCGTCCAAAAAAATCTAGAGAATTTATTCAATTTCTTCAACAAATTCGATATCATCGAAGATGCCTTTGATGTCATCGAGGTGTTCAATACCATCGAAAAATGCTTCAAGTAATAGAACCTGGTGCCCAATATGTCCAGTGAGTTTTGCTGAAAATCCATAGAAATTTTGATGTCATTGAAGAGGTTTCGATGTCATCGAGCAAGGCTTCGAGTATCGAACAAGTTCTCAAGTCATCAAAAAATATCTTCAATTTTTTCAGCGACCAACTCGATTTTCCTTCATAAATTCAATGACAACGACATGTGTTCAATGTCATCGAATCTATCCTCGATGTCATCGATCAGTGTTCGATGACACAGTTAATGTGTATTCCTGAACTTATTCTTTTGACTTCATTCTTTCTCCGTTTGATTTTCTTGAATCTTAAGACCTTGAAATCTTCAATCTTTATCTTCTAAGATCCATTCTTTTCCTTAGTGATCTTTGAGCGACAAATCTATACTTTTAACACATTTTCCAATCCAAGCTCTTAAATTCACCTTATAACACAAACATTAGTAAAATAGGACATTACGTAGTATCATGTTTATAAAACCAAGATATAAATGGGGTTTAATATTCAATATTTTTTCCTCAACACAATCCCCAACTAGCATTTTTCTAGTCTCGAGCAAAGTATGCCTAAAATAAATCTTAATGCGTAATGTCAGAAATATTTTTCATAAAATAATATTTTGTGTGCTCAAGGATGAATGGGTAGAATTAATATACGAAAGTGAGATATTGAAAACCTAGAACCCAATCACATAAGCAACCAATCAAATAAGTTCTTTGTCCATTAAATCGAAGCATAATTTATATATCAAGTTTTTCAATGTACTTAGTGAAAGTTAACTTACTTCCCGTACGAATATTATCAATTCATCATGTTAGTCTTGCTCATCACTTTAAGATCCATTTGAAACTCAAGTACTGATTCCGAACTTATCACCTTTTCCTTCTTTTTCTAGTTTTTTATTTTATATCGATTGTCAATTTTTATTCATTCTTTATTTTTGCATTCTTTTCCAAAATTTTCATTACCTCTTTGTCGATCTCCTATTTTTTTAACTAGTTCTTTTTTTCTTTTAAGGTGGATAAAATTCTCCATATTCAATTCTCACCATCTATCAATGATTCACATACTAACAATCAGAACTTCTAGCATGTCTTGCAGAAAATAAATTGAATGTGCCTTGTGATTTAGATAAACATGATATTCAAAGTTTCTCTTAATCAATTGAGTGCAAGTGATAAATTTCTTAGATGATTAGACTCTAGCAATTAAAAATTCAATGTCTATCTTATCATACCCAAAAAATTCTTAAGTACACAATTGATCACTTACCAAACAGATTTCAACTTGAAACATTAAATTTTTTTAAAATTTTTACTCAAAACTGAGAAAACACTAATTAGTTTACCTAATCCTCCATCCTTAACCGAAAAATCTACATTATCTTTAATGTAAAATAAATAAACATGAAATGCAAAAGAGGCAATTAAAAGAAAAGGGAAGTCATGGAAAGGTAATACTTGAAGAAGGAATCTCAAGGCTTTTCCAATGATTTCAGTGTGAAGATGGGTTAGCACAAAATAAAACTCAACAGAGTATAAGCAAACTATCCTAAATAGAGGAAGCAAACTAACCTAGTCCTATGAAAGTGATAAACCTACCTATACCTCCATCAGACTAAGAGATCAATCCTAGTATACAAGATCAGTTAGAGGTATAGACATGTCATCTGAATCAAATTTCTCAACAAATGTCTTTAACCGATGTCCATTTACTTTGAACGCATGGCAATTGTTCGGATTCTGAATCTCGACAGCCCCATGAGGATATACATTAGTAATAGTGAAAGGGCAGGTCCAATGAGATCGGAGTTTACCCGAAAAAAGATGTAACCGAGAATTGTACAAAAGGATCTTCTGACCTGGTGTGAAAGATTTCATAAGAATGTGTTGGTCATGAAACAACTTCATCCCGTCCTTGTAAATTCTTAAGTTCTCATATGCATCATTCTAGATTACTTCAAGTTCATTAACAGAAGTTTACGCAGCGAGCCAACGTTGTCCAAATTGAAATTTAAATTTTTAATAGCCCAGCGAGCCCTATGTTCTAACTCCACATGCAAGTGACAAACCTTCCCATAAACAAGTCTAAAGGGAGACATTCCAATAGGGGTCTTAAATGTAGTACAGTAAGCCCATAAGGCATCAGTCAAGTGGATTGACCAATCCTTATAGTTAGGGTTAACCATTTTTTTCAAAATATGTTTAATTTTCCTATTAAAAATCTCGGCTTGCCCACTTGTTTGTGGGTGGTATGGTGGGCTCACTTTTTAGGAGATACCATATTTCTTCATTAAGTTTGTAAATGGCCTATTACAAAAATGTGAACCTTTATCACTAATGATGACTTAAGGTGTTTCAAACCAGAAAAGGATGTTCTCTTTTACGAATTTAATGACCATTTGCTGATCATTGTTCTGGCATGGAATCGCCTCAACCCATTTAGTGACATAGTCTACAACGAGAAAAATATATAAATTTTTAAAAGATTGGGAGAATGGTCCCATAAAATCGATGCCCCCGCAATCAAATGCTTCAATGATTAGAATGGGATTCAAGGGCATCATATTTTGATGGGACAATTCTCTTAATTTCTGACAACGTGCACAAGCTTTGCAAAACTCATGAGTGTCCTCAAACATAGTGGGCTAGTAGAAGCTGCACTGTAAAATTTTGGCCATGGTCTTTTTAGCAGAAAAGTAACCACCACAGACCCGAGAATGACAAAAGGAGATGACACTTTGGTGTTCATTGTCTAGCAAACATCTCCTTAAGATTTTGTTTGGACAATATTTAAACAAATATGGATCATCCCAAAAGAATTTACAAACCTCGGTGAAGTATTTTCTCTTATCCTGCGCACTCCAATGTGTCAGTGTGAAACCATAGTAAGATAATTAGCAATATCCGCAAACCAAGGTGTATGGGAGACTTTGAATAATTGTTTGTTAGGGAACATGTCATTTATATACGTCGTCTTAAGGGAATCAGAGAGATTAAGGCGGAAAAGATGGTTAGTCACTACATTCTCTACTTCCTTTTTAATCTTTTATTTTCAAATTAAATTGTTGAAGTAGGAGGATCCATCTAATCAGGTAGGGCTTAACATTATTCTTAGAAAGAAGATACTTGAGCAATGTATGATCTGTGTAAATAACAATCTTAGATCCAATCAGGTAGGATGTAAATTTGTCCAAGGAAAATACTATGGCTAAGAGTTCCTTTTCTGTACTAGAGTAGTTCACTTGGGTAGGATTTAGAGTTATACTTTCATAATGTATAACATAGGGCTTCTTATCTTTTCTATGGCCTAAAATCGCCCCAAGAGCATAATCAGAAGCATCACATATAATTTCAAAAGGAAGGTTCCAGTCGGGGGGCTACATGATAGGTGCAGTGGTTAACATGCCCTTAAACATAGAAAAAGCTTCCTGACATTACTCAGTCCACTCATATAGTGCATCCTTTTTAAGTAGATTACATAGAGGATGAGAGAGATGACTAAAGTCCTTTATGAATCTCTTGTAGAAACTGACATGTGCTAAGAAGGATCGCACGTCTCGTATGTTCTTGGGTGGAGGTAAGTTAGAGATAAGATCAATCTTAGCCTTATCTACCTCAATTTCTTTGGATGAGATGATATGTCTGAGGACAATTCCCTTAAAAACCATGAAATGACACTTTTCCTAATTCAGTACTAAATTCTTTTCTTCACATTGCTTTAGCACATTTTTTAAAATTTCTAAACAATCACTAAAGGATGGACCAAAGACAGAGAAGTCATCCATAAAGTCCTCTAAATATTGTCCCACCATATCAGAAAAAATACTCATCATGCATCGCTGAAAAGTGGTAAGGGCATTACACAGTCCGAATGGCATCCGTCGATAAGGAAAGTTTCCAAAGGAATATGTGAATGTGGTCCTTTCCTGATATTCAGGGGCTATCTCTATTTGGTTGTAGCTTGAAAACCAATCAAGGAAGCAATAGTATGAGTGACTAGCTAGATTTTCTAAAATTTGATCAATGAATGGTAACAGAAAGTGGTCCTTCCTCATAACGGTATTCAATTTCTTGTAGTCAATGCACATTCTTCAACTAGCAGTAACTCTAGGTGGCACGAGTTCATTATTAGCATTGGCTACTAGTTCATTATTTGGACCACTATGAAATTTGTTTCCTCTTAATCCAGGTCTGTGTGACCCTATGGCTAGATTGAATAGAGAACAAATGATACAATGGGCCTTGAGGATTTTAATGGTGGAAATCATTCTCACCACTGTTAATTGGAGTGTAGTCCAGTTGATCTTTTGATATGATTCATTTATATATATATATATATATATATATATATATATATATATATATATATATATATATATTATGTGTACATATGGATGTACTTGTGGCCGTCCGATTGAGACCCATTTGATATATACATGAGGCCCATGTGCTTAGGCCCATTTTGATGCATTCTAAGGCCCATGGGTTATGGCCCATTTCAATGTACATAAGGCCCATTGGTGCAGCCCATTGATGTGGCCCACTTGATAAATATAAGGCCCATGTGACATGGCTCATTTGATGTATCTAAGGCCCAATGGGATGTACTTAAGGTCCATTGCAATGTGTGATCCCAACATGGATAGGTAATGATGTTTATGACAGGCTATGCCTTGGGAGTAATGATGGTTTGACGTCCACATTGTAAGTACAATATTGGTTAAATGTCCACATTGTAACTCTCCTTAGGGCCCATTGATAGGCCTATACTTGTTAATAATTCATCACTTTATACATGCTTAGTATAGTTCCATGATCATGCCCATACGCATTATATGTATGCTTGATATGAGGAATGTTTGATTATAGCATAAGCCGTTGGGATGAGACACTTACGGGACTCCTTATGAGACGGAGTGCCCCCACATGAGCGCGTGGTACGTATAGGATTGCTGCATGATTTGATGATGTGACTCATGCATCCCGCATATGTGTGACTTGATCACTGCACGCCCTAGCGACATCAGGGCCGTGGCCTCCACAGGCACATTGTGGATGGTCGTATCGGATACCAAAAATATTGGATCTAGCACTGTGGGCACTTAGGATGTCCTTGGGTGAAAGTTCCATAACCTTTTTGGTACCAGGAGTTGCTCCAACGTCTAGACCGAGTGGATACACGAGCGCCCGAGTGCCGAATACCAGTAGACCACGTCTCCCAATGTGTCATGGTCGGTTGGAAGGGGGTTTGGCCTTATCCGCCCGAGTGAGGGGGCTATAAGCTAGGATGAGTTTGACCAACTCGCAAATGAGTTCGCTAGCAATGAGTTGGGTAGGTATTGACAGACTACTGGCCAGGTAGATAGTGAGGTCTTTTTCGCTCACTAGACTGTGTGGCTAGGGAGGCGACAGTCAGTGTGGAGTGTACTAGACCCCGGTGATTTCTCCAGAGAGCAACGGTACTGATATGTAGACTTATTGAGCAGGAATTGCATATCCATTCATTCATTCATTCACTATCTGCTCGGGCTGGTGGTGCGTAACTATTTGTTACGTGTACCATCGCATGGCCAGGATTTCGGTTGGGTGTGCGACTAAACTGAGACCAGGAGTTTACCACATTGAGTCTGACTATTCAAATTTAGGTATGGGACTAGTTTAGATAGAAGTCCCTTGTGATGGACCCCGTAACCTGTAATACTTCGTACTATCATCCCGACTTCACATTCCAGCATGGTCATTTTATCTGCACCGCATATTACATTGCATCCGCAGTACTTAACATTTTGGGTTACTATGTTTCTGTATTTATATGGTTTATATACGACATTTGATATTTGACTCTTTATGACTCCCCATTTGTATAGTTGATTTGTATCGTGTATTCTGATATTTCTTAATTCATGATCTTATCAGATTTCTGCTTATCCTGATGATGTATGATTTATGGACTTTATTATATACTTGGCACTTGCCTTGTGCACACACTTACACCACCCTCTAAGCTTTTGTAAGCTTATGCATGACAGTTACATGCAGGTAGCGTTGGACATCAACAACGCTGAGGCAGGAGTGTACATCAGTATATTTTAGAGCCTCTTGATCATCTTGTATTTCCCTTCCCGCATTGTACTTAACATTTTTGATATAGTGGATATGTGGTGATGTTATTTTGTGACTTGGTTATACTTATGGTTATGCTCCATTATAAAAAAAAAATTCATACTGAAAATTCTTCTTGTAGGATCCTAGGATCGGAATCTGGCATGTGAGTTCTGGGATCTGAGAATGGGGTACTACAGAGGCTGTCGGTGCTGGATTCGGTGATCGAGAATTTTGTGAGCCCATTTTCTAAGTTTGGCTTGTGACAGTGGGAGTCAACGGAATAATACTAGGTAGGATACATGTCTTATAACGATATAGTGAGAGATGCAGACTACTGGTATACGACGCTCGTGCGCTCCTATATTCACTCAGTCTCGACGTTGGAGTCATCTTCTGGTACCATTAGGTTTAGAGATTTTTACCTAGGCACATCTATGGAGCCCCGATGCTAGTAACAGTATTTTCGATGTCCAATCTTACCATCCATAATATGCTTGTGAAGGTTATGACCCTGATGTCACTAGGGTATACAGAAATCATATCACACAAATGTGAGATGCATAAATCATACTATCCAGTCATGCAACATTCCTACGCGTACCATGCGCTCATGTGGGCTACTCCTCCTATCAGGGAGTCCCATAATATTTCGCCCAATGGCATGTGCTATAATCAAGCATACATATGATGTGCATGGGCATCGATCGTGAGGCCATACTAAGTATGTTATATGATGTTGATGTACTCTCCTCATATTAAGGATGTGCCTAGACGGCCTACCCATATCAAGAATGGGCCTAACGATCATGAGGGCCCAACGGTTTGGGTTAACCCACTAAGGGGAGGTGAGAATGGCCTAACAATGGGCCCTGGGGAGAGTTACAATGTGGACATTTAACCATCATTGATCTTACAATGTGGACATCAAACCATCATTGCTCCCAAGGCATGACCCATCATAAACGTCATTACATACATCATGGTAGAATCACACATCACATCTGTCCTCATATACATCGCTTTGGGCCTCACACAAGGGCCTTACATACATCGGATTGGGCCTCAATCATGGGCCTCACATGCATCACATTAGGCCTCATACAAGGGCCTCATATACATCGCATTTGGCCACATCCCTTGGGCCTCAAATATATCACAATAGGCAACCTCCCATGGCCCTCGAATACTTCACAATGGGCCACATCCATGGGCCTCTCATACATCACATCGGGCCTCATCATATGGGCCAATATACATCACATCTGGCCTCATCAAATGGGCCAATATACATCACATTGGGCGTCATCATATGGGCCTCATAAACATCATATTGGGCCTCACTAAATGGGTCACAAATACATCATATTAGGCCTCATCAATGGGCCACAAATACATCATATTGGGCCTCATTAATGGGCCATATAAACATTATATTAGGCCTCATAAATGGGCCACAATTACATCATATTGGGGTGGGCCCTGCACATTCCAAATGGGCCCACCAGATGAACAACATGGGTGTACAACACTTACAACAAGTGGGCTGCATGTCTAGTAGTCCGGATGGTGCTGATAAAACTTTTACATCACCTGGGTCCCACGTGGACAACAGGGATGAAATACATACATTAGGTAGGCGCGATAGATGGATTGCATGGACATAAAATACATACATCTTGGTGTGCCCACATAGCACCGTCCAACAATGGATGGTGTGACACATCATCAAGGCAGGGGCCCACCATAACGTATATTTTCCATCCAATTTGTTCACAAGGTCACAAAGACCTGAATTAAGAGGGAAAACAAATTCCATATTGATCCAGAACTTCTGTGACCCCAAACGGGTTTCAATGGTAGATGTTGTAAGTGCTATGATTTCATATCCCTTTAGTTGTCAAATTTTATGGTGCCAAAACCTATATCTATGTCTTGTATATCTTATGTTTTATGTTTGAAGACTATTCATTGTAATCAAGACATATCAAGACATCGCATTTCAATACAAGATCTTAAATGAAGAAAGTTTTCAAGTCTTGGATGAAGAAATCAAGAATAGATGTTTTCAAGGTTGCATGTTCAAGATTTGATTAAGTTCAAGTTTACTAGAAGACTTTGTCAAGTCAAGATCAAGCTCATGAAGGCCTACTACAAGTTTTATATATTCACAAGCTTCTCTTAAGGGTCATCTGAGAGAACAGACTTTCAATGTCCATCTCACTTTTAAGGTTTGTTTGACCTTAGATTGACGTTAGGATGGGCTTTACTGTAGGTCATTCCGGATACATAACTCATATATTTTAATATGCTTGTTTGGAGTATTCTAAGACCAGTCCTAGGGACTTCAAGACCAGTCCTAATTTTGCTATGACCAGTCTTAAGTTTTTCAGGACCAGTCTTAGGTAGTTGAAGATTTTTGGATCTTTCTAGCTATCCTACAACTAGTCCTGGACATCCTACGACCAGTCTTGTGAGTTCTACGACTCATCCTTCGACCGGTCGTAGCCCTACGACTCAAACTCCAACAACCATTTTTAGGGTCCTACGACCGGTCGTACGTGATCCACGACCAGTCGTAGGTGACCTACGACCGGTCGTAAACCACCCAGGACCGGTCGTCGAACTGAAAATCTTCTCCCGCGAAAATCTTTCGAAAATCTTTGATGCTACGACCAGTCCTAAGATCCTAAGACCAGTTGTAGACGGAATTTTTCAGGCTATAAATAGATCACGAACTTCAGAGTTTTAGCACTTCAAATCAATTCTATTTAAGCATTCTTTAGGCTATTCTCTGAGATAAGTTTGTGTTTATTTTAAGCTACATTGTGCTTATTTAATATTCCTTTTGCTAGCTTATTTTTATTTGATTTTGATCTACATTCCAATCTTATTAGAAAAAGGAGAATTTCTGATATTCCTTCTTCTTGGATTCAAAATCAAATAGATCTAGCCCGTTTGATCTAAAATCAATTAGACTTAGAACCATTCTTAAAGTGAGTATTGAACTTTGAACGTCGAATCGAACTTCTACTCCGATTGGTTCTACTGGGTTTCTTCAAAAGGTGATTCAGGTATTTTACATGTTTTGTAATTTACTTTCTCTGGTTTTTGTTTGAGATTCGCCAGAAAATCCTCATTGTAGTGGTTATCTGAGGAGAGCCAGAAAACTCAGATTGTGGGGTTTTTGGATTGTGTAAGCCCAAAATCAAAGACATAATTGTGAAGGTTTTAGGTGAACCTGTGAAACCTATTTTGATAGTGCATGCTAATATCCCCTGTGTGAGGATATTAGGAGTGGAGTAGCAATCTGTGTGGCTGTTGGATAACAGTTGGTGTACACACAGGCGAACCACTATATATTGTTGTGTTGTGGATGTGCTTCATTTTTTCATTCCTTTATTCATTCAGTTTTGTGGTTTGTGTTTGTGGATGAATGTTGTAATCACTTCAAGCAAGTGTGGATGAAGGTTATAATAACTTAGGATTTATTTTCCACAAGTTATTTTGATTTCATTACTTATTATTCCTCTTTGGTTTGTGATACTAAAGACGTTCTAGAAATAAGGCTGTCCTACCTTAAACCTCTGGTTTTTGGTGTAAGGTTGTCTTTAGAACTGATAAAGTATGAATCTCTTTATTTTAGGCTATTGTGATTGTTTTATATTCAGCATTGCGCTTTAAATCTTTTATTATTCTGTTGTTATTAGTTTTATTTGGCATTGCCCTATTCACCCCCCCTCTAGGGCATATAGCTAGGTCCTTTCAAGTGGTATCAGAGCCTAATAGCTCGTGCTTATTGTTTATTTATTGGATTTATTTCCTGAGCTAACGATCTAAGCTATATTAAGATGTCAAATTTTGATAGCCTATCAGTCACTAGGCCACCACCCTTTAATGACACAACTATGCCTACTGGAAAGCCAGGATGAGGATCTTCCTCAAATCCTTGGATGAAAGTGTGTGGCTGGCCACAGTGAATGAATGGAACCCTCCTATCACTAAAGTAACTAATGGCGATGGTTCAAAATCTATGAAAGTAACGGCTTATTCACTTTGAACCACACTTCAGAAAAGTAAAAGTAGTGCAAATGCAAAAGCACTAAATGCAATTACTTGTGCATTATCACCAGATGAATTCAAAAGAATCATCTCTTGTGAAAATGCAAAACAAGCATGGGATATATTAGAAATGACACACGAGGGTACATCTATGGTCAAGAAATCTAAAGTCTAACTCCTCACAACTAAATTTGAAGAAATTCATATGGAGGAGAATGAGATGTTTATGGACTTCTACACTAGATTGAATGACATTGTGAACTCTATGTGGGGTCTTGGTGATAGAATCCCTGAAAGTAAAGTGTGCGCAAAAATACTATGTTCACGTCCTGAACGGTTCAATTCTAAAGTGACCGCGATTCAGGAACTTCGTGATACGGATACCATGAGGGTTGAGGAATTAGTTGGTTCACTTCAAACCTATGAGTTATTCTTTAAGGCTCCTAAAGGAAAATCAATTGCTCTTAAATCATCTAAAAATGTTTCACAAGAGAATACTTCGGATTCAGAAAATACCGAAGATGATATGGCACTTTTAGCAAAAAGGTTTTACAAAATTTTCAAAAACAAGAAAAAGGTTGATTTTCAAAAATCAAATGATAAGAGACGATCTAAACCTAGAACTCGTAAATCTTTGAAAGATAGTCAATGTTACAACTGTCAAGAGCATGGGCACTTATCTAACAAATGTCCTAAAAAGGACAAATCAAAAAGGAAAAGCATGATGACTACTTGGGATGAATTATCTGATTCTGAATCCTCTTCTAAATCAGAAGATTCTGAAACCGAGTCGGGTGATGGTGTTAAAGCCCTTATGACTCTAGCCAAGATCACCTATTCAGATCATGATGATATATCTAGTGAAGAAAATCTGAATAGTGATTGTGATAATGAAGATGATCTTCAAGATGCTTATAATGCCCTTTATAAAGAGAGTTGTAAAATTGCTGTCAAGCTTAAATTACAAAAAGAAAAATTTTCTAAGCTTAAGGAAGATTATGAGTTTCTTGTCTTAGAAAAGTCTCATATTTCTGATTCTTTTGAAAAAATCAAAAATGATTTAGATTTCAAAACCTCCCAAATTGAAGATTTGAAATCTGAAAAAGAGAAACTCAAAAATGATGTAGCTTCTCTTCTGAGTTTGAAAGACACATGGAGATATGCCCAAGGTGATCCGAAATTGGAAAAATTATTGTCCGGATCAAGAAAATGTGGCAATCGATCCGGATTAGGATATGATAAGAATACATCTCCTAAACAAAAGAACGCTGCACCTAAATTTGTAAAAGGAGAGTCTTCAAACTCAAAAGAAAAGAATACTTTTCAAGGTTTTTCTAAAAATTTAAAAACTTTTCAAAAACCTAAAAGTAGCCATGTCAACTTTAATTTTCAAAACCGAAATCAATTAGCTAAAAAAATTATTGATCTTCTCAAGGAGCTATTAAAGTCGAACTCTATAGGTCGTTCCTACAACAATAGACAGAAAAGGACCATCTATACTCCTAAATCCAAAACAGTTATGAAATGGGTTCCTAAAGTTGCCAGCTTGGTTTCCCACACTGCTTTCAAAGCAACAAGTCATTCAAAGTGGTACCTAGATAGTGGTTGCTCCAGGCATATGACAGGTGACAAAGCTTTATTCACCGATCTTAAAGATATGACTGATGGGTCAGTCACATTTGGTGATGGAAGCAATTGCAAGATTATTGGCCAAGGTACGGTTCAACTTTATAACCTTCCCTTATTTAAGAATGTCTTATATGTTGAGGGTTTAAAACATAAACTATTAAGCATTTCTCAGATATGTGATAACAACCATAGTGTAAAGTTTTCTAATCAAGGTTGTAAGATAGTTAATAAAAGGGGTTCTATTATATTAACTGGTCGCAGAACTTCTGAAAAATGCTACATCGTTAGTGATGCTAGCTCATCTACTCAATCATGTTACATGGTCCATACCGATGAGACTGAATTATGGCATAAACACCTTGGACATGTACACTATCGGAACTTATTTAGATTGAGCAAAAGAGAACTAATTAGAGGTCTACCCAAATTGCAAAAAGTAGACAAAATATGTGGTGAATGCATTTTGGACAAACAGATTAGGAGCTCTCACAAGAAAGTGAACTCCAATACCACATCTAGACCACTCGAGCTTCTCCATATGGATCTTATTGGACCAACCAGATCAGAGAGTCGAGGAGGCAAAAAATACATCTTAGTTATCGTAGATGACTATACCAGATTCACTTGGGTATCATTCTTAAAAGACAAAACTGAAACCCTAGATGAAGTAAAAAAGGTCATCAAACGAATCCAAAATGAGAAAAGTTCTCATGTTAGCAAGATCCGTAGTGATCATGGATCTAAATTCGAAAACAGTAGTTTTGAGAAATTCTGTAGCGATCAGGGAATATCACATGAATTCTCAGCGCCCAAAACACCGCAACAAAATGGTATAGTTGAAAGGAAAAATAGAGTGCTTCAGGATATGGCTAATGTTATGTTGAATAGTATGAAGCTCTCTAGAAATCTTTGGGCTGAAGCAGTTAATACCGTATGTTATATTATTAATTGGGTTTATACTAGTAAATTCGATAATAAGACTGCTTATGAATTATGGTTTGAAAAGAAACCTACTGTCAAATACTTTCGAATTTTTGGCAGCAAGTGTTATATTTTACGGGATCATGAAAACTTGGGTAAGTTTAATACGAAGAGTGACGAAGGAATTTTTCTTGGTTATTCTTTGAACAGTCGTGCTTATAGGGTTCTAAATAAGAGAACTAGTGTGATTCAAGAGTCCATCAATGTGGTCATTGATGATCATTTGAATACACCAGCCCCAAGTTCAGATGATGATGAAGCTCTTATTATTGACAATCTAGATATCTCATCAAGTCAAAGCGAATCTGAACTAAGGACTGTTAAAGATCATCCAACCAATCAAATACTTGAAAATCCTCTCACTGGAGTTCATACTCGCAAATAACTTGAGAACATATGTAATTATGTTTGTTTTACATCCTAAATAGAACTCGTCAACGTAAAAGAAGCACTTTCTGACGAAAATTGGATAGTGGCTATGCAGGATGAACTTAATCAATTTGTTCGTAATGATGTCTGATATATTGTTCATAGACCTAAAGATAAAAACACTATTGGAACAAAGTGGATCTTTAAAAATAAGTCTGATGAACTCAGAAATATTATACGAAATAAGGCTAGACTGGTTATACAAGGGTACACTCAGATTGAAGGCATCGATTACGATGAAACCTTTGCTCCAGTCGCTCGCCTTGAATCAATCATACTTTTTATTTTCATCACATGTTTTAGAAAATTTAAAATCTATCAGATGGATGTAAATAGTGCTTTCTTGAATGGCGATTTACATGAAGAAGTGTATGTTGAACAACCTTCAGGGTTTGAAGACCCTAAGTTATCTGACCATGTATTTCGTCTCAAAAAGGCTCTCTATGGTCTAAAACAAGCACCCAGGGCATGGTATGAAAAATTGACTAAATTCTTACTTAGTCATAGCTTTCAAGTAGGTAGTGTCGATAAAACGCTTTTTGTTAAAAAGAATAACAATGATATTTTGATGGTTCAAATATATGTTGATGATATTATTTATGGATCTACTTGTTCTAACATGTCTACTGAGTTTGCAGAGTTAATGAAATCAAGGTTCGAAATAAGCATGGTTGGCGAACTTAACTATTTCCAAGGGTTACAAGTAAAACAACAACCTGATGGAATTTTCATTTCTTAGACCAAATATGCTTCAAACTTAGTTAAAAGGTTTGGATTTGAGAATGGTAAGAACTTTGATACTCTTATGAGTACAACATTAAGACTCTCAAAAGACTCTTCAGGTAAAGATATAGATCCTAAATTATATCACAGTATGATTGGTAGTTTATTATATCTTACTGCTAGTAGACCTGATATCGCATTTAGTGTTGGTATTTGTGCGAGATATCAGTCTAATCCTAAGGAATCACATCTTATTGCTGTTAAATGGATTATTAGATATGTCGCAAGTTCTATAAATTTGGGACTTTGGTATCCTTTTGATACTAATGTTCAATTAGCCGGGTATTCAGATGCTGATTGGGCTGAAAATATTGATGATAGAAAATCAACCAGTGGTGGTTGTTTTTACATTGAAAATTGCTTAGTTTCTTGGTTCAGCAAGAAGCAAAGCTCAATATCGCTCTCTACTGTTGAGGCTGAACATATTGCAGCTGGATATGCATGTACTCAACTAGTTTGGATGAAAAACATGCTTAGCGATTATGGAATTAATCAAGATTCAATGATCTTACATTGTGATAATTCCAGTGCTATAAACATTTCCAAAAACCTAATCCAGCATTCACGTACTAAGCATATTGACATTAAGTATCATTACATTCGTGAATTGGTTGAAGAAAAAGTTATTTCATTGGAATATATACCAACCGAAACTCAACTTGATGATATATTTACTAAACCGCTCGACAAAAGCAGGTTTAATAAATTGAAATTTGATCTTGGTATGCGCATTTTACATTGAATATTCTTGCTTACATGTATCATAGTGTATTATATTTCATATTATAATTGTTTAAATTTTAAATTTTTTCATTAAAAATGCATTTTTGGTCAATGCTCGACCAGTCGTGGTTATACACGACCAGTCGTGAACCACTCTCGACCAGTCGTGGATCTCTTGAATGTGATATAATTTGAGAAAAATCCCCTTCTTCTTCATTTTCACACCGACCTTCGACGAGTCGTGGCTTGACCAGTCATATGATTTCTAGTTTTTCTTCAAAGTAAGTCCTATTTCATCATTTTTCTTGAAGATTCATGATCTCTATGCTTTGATTTGTTCATAGTACAGCTTGATTTCATCTCTTGTTGAGTTTTCAAGGGTTTCCTTTCAATTTGCTGATCTAGAGAAAACCCATCTTTCTTTTATGCATCTTTCTTGCTCATTGTATATCTTTTTGAATATGGATGCTAGAAGGAAAAAGAAAACATCCCGTGGTCCATTTTCATCCAGATTTGCACCGATAACTAAACGGCACCTTCGGTCACCCGAAGATGATATTCAAGATGTACGGGATTTGCGTGTCCGTAACATTATCGTTGAGCATACCGCTGATCTAAATCACATTGCTCCATATGGTATCATTCCCCTTCTTGAATCTGTAGGCTGGACTAATATTTTACTTTGGGGTGGGTCTGCATACCAATCCATTGCTCAATCAATGGTATCATGCATTTCAGATTTTTCCCTTGATAATTTAACATTTTCAATTGATACTAGAGAAGGAAAATTTGAAGTTGACCGTCATTTGATATCAGGTATTATGGATATACCTATTAATGATGAAGGAATACCGATTCATACTTTATATGAAAAACCTTCAGAATTGGAAAACGCATGTTAACCAGATATTTATGCAAAATTGATGTGCATTGGACTCACAAAGGGAATGCGCTCCCTGCAAAGTATTTGTTACCCAGTTACAGAATATTACATCATTTCTTCATTTCCAATGTATATCCTCGGTCCGGTAATAAAACTGAGTTGACTTCTTTCATGATTCGTATGTTGCATTTTATTGCTTCTGGAACCAAGGTCTGTCTTCCTTCTTTGATTTGTCACTCCATTATACAATTTCATTTCCATCCGGGTCATAGTGATATTCCATTCGGTTATCTTATGACTGTTTTAGCCACTCACATGCTTGTCGATAAACCTGTTAATGAGGCACCAATTCATCATCTTATTTTCAACAATGCCAATCTTAATAAGATGAAATTGGATCTGTTCCCTAGCCAATTTGATGAAGCTGGTGTTAGTGGTGTTGGTGGTGATGCTGGAAACGAAGAGGAAGCTGGCGATCTTCCACAACAAGATGTTAATATGGATGACTTATTTGATGATATAGAAACTGATTCACCTAATGATCCAGATTATGATCCTTCTGGTTTTGATGCACGCCTTCGTGCATTGGAGGAAAAAGTTGATAATATGAATATAGCCCATGATATGAGATTCAAGTACATGCGAAAATATCTTCATCGCATAAATAAGGGCTTACATCAGATTGATCCAACTACCCCTACTCCCTCCTCTGGATCAGATTAAGTAAATTATCTTCTGGATAGTATGTCATTTCTTTTATTTTGGGTATGTATTATGAATTATGGTTTCATAATATTGTCTTTTAGATATTGTATTATGGATTATGACTTGATGCTTAAGATTTATATGATGTCCTTTCATATCTCTTTCTCATTATTTGCTTTTTACTCTCTATGTTCTTCTTCCTATTGTGCCTTTCCCTTGTCATTTTGTGACAAAAAGGGAGAGTAGTAAGCATTGCTAAAAGGGGAGTAATACGGATAGGGGGAGTAAATTTGTTTGTATTGATTGAGAAGGATATGTGGATTGATGGATATGTGCATTGAAGTCTTGAGGTTTTCATGTTGCGTACTGATTATATGAGCAATACTCGTATTACTCAGGGGGAGTAGAGTATTTTGTGATTTCATGACTTATCATTCCTTATTATCTTTGATGCTATTTGTTTTGTCACAAATTTGACAAAGGGGGAGATTGTAAGTGCTATGATTTCATATCCCTTTAGTTGTCAAATTTTATGGTGCCAAAACCTATATCTATGTCTTGTATATCTTGTGTTTTATGTTTGAAGACTAGTCATTGCAATCAAGACATATCAAGACATCGCATTTCAAGACAAGATCTTAAATGAAGAAAGTTTTCAAGTCTTGGATGAAGAAATCAAGAATAGAAGTTTTCAAGGTTGCATGTTCAAGATTTGATCAAGTTCAAGTTTACTAGAAGACTTTGTCAAGTCAAGATCAAGCTCATGAAGGCCTACTACAAGTTTTGTATATTCACAAGCTTCTCTTAAGGTTCATCTGAGAGAACAGACTTTCAATGTCCATCTCACTTTTAAGGTTTGTTTGACCTTAGATTGACCTTAAGATGGGCTTTACTGTAAGTCATTCCGGATACATAATTCATATATTTTAATATGCTTGTTTGGAGTATTCTAAGATCAGTCCTATGGACTTCAAGACCAGTCCTAGCTTTGCTACGACCAGTCTTAAGTTTTTCAGGACCAGTCCTAGGTAGTTGAAGATTTTTGGATCTTTCTGGCCGTCCTACGACCACTCCTGGACATCCTACGACCAGTCTTATGAGTTCTACGACTCATCCTTCGACCGGTCATAGCCCTACGACTCAAACTCCAACAACCGTTTTTGGGGTCCCACGACCGGTCGTAGGTGATCCACGACTGGTCGTAGGTGACCCACGACCGGTCGTAGACCACCCAGGACCAGTCGTGGAATTGAAAATCTTATCCTGCGGAAATCTTTCAAAAATCTTTGATGCTACGACCAGTCCTAGGATCCTAAGACCAGTCGTAGACGGGATTTTTCAGGCTATAAATAGATCACGAACTTCAGAGTTTTAGCACTTCAAATTAATTCTATTCAAGCATTCTTTGGGCTATTCTCTGAGATAAGTTTGTGTTTATTTTAATCTATATTGTGCTTATTTAATATTCCTTTTGCTAGCTTATTTTTATTTGATTTTGATCTGCATTCCAATCTTATTAGAAAAAGGAGAATTTCTGATATTCCTTCTTCTTGGATTCAAAATCAAATAGATCTAGCCCGTTTGATCTAAAATCAATTAGACTTAGAACCATTCTTAAAGTGAGTATTGAACTTTGAACGTCGAATCGAACTTCTACTCCGATTGGTTCTACCGGGCTTCTTCAAAAGGTGATTCAGGTATTTTTCATGTTTTGTAATTTACTTTCTCTGGTTTTTGTTTGAGATTTGCCAGAAAAATCTCATTGTAGTGGTTATCTGAGGAGAGCCAGAAAACTCAGATTGTGGGGTTTTTGGATTGTGTAAGCCCGAAATCAAGACACAATTGTGAAGGTTTTAGGTGAACCTGTGAAACCTATTTTGATAGTGCATGCTAATATCCCCTGTGTGAGGATATTAGGAGTGAAGTAGCAATCTGTGTGGCTATTGGATAACAGTTGGTGTACACACAGGCGAACCACTATATATCGTTGTGTTGTGGATGTGCTTCATTCTTTCATTCCTTTATTCATTCAGTTTTGTGGTTTGTGTTTGTGGATGAATGTTGTAATCACTTCAAGCAAGTGTGGATGAATTTTGTAATAACTTAGGATTTATTTTCCGCAAGTTATTTTGATTTCATTACTTATTATTCCTCTTTGGTTTGTGATACTAAGGACGTTCTAGAAATAAGGCTGTCCTACCTTAACCTCTGATTTTTGGTGTAAGGTTGTCCTTAGAACTGATAAAGTATCAATCTCTTTATTTTAGGCTATTGTAATTGTTTTATATTCAGCATTGTGCTTTAAATCTTTTATTATTCTGCTGTTATTAGTTTTATTTGGCATTGCCCTATTCACCCCCCCTCTAGGGCATATAGCTAGGCCCTTTTAGATGTTCAATCCTCCACTGGTTTTACAGTGTGGTCCACTTGATTGACGGTGTGGATATAGAACATATACATCAACAATGGGTCCCACCATCTAGCCATCTAGACAGTGTGGATAAGACTCATACATCATAGTCGGACCCACAGAACTTACTGATGGTAATACAACAGCTTCCAGTTGCATGGGACCCATCGTCCAGGGTCTAGACGGTGTGGATCTCATTAGGTAGGACCACACGTGGGGGGGGGGGGGGGGGGGGGGGGGGGGGTGGGTCCACACCCCATTAGATGAATGGTTTAAATATAATGCATACCTCAAGATCAGGCCCACAAAACTTGCTAGTGCTAATGCAGCAACATGCTGCAATGGACCCACCATCCCATGTGGATGGTGGGGATGATATACATACTGTCACGCCCCACACCCAAAAATCGGATTTACAGGAATTTCGATCGCCGAATCCGATGCCGACAGCCTCTGTAGTATCCCATTCTCGGCTCCTAACTTTCATATGTCAGAATCCGATCCTGGGATCCTACAAGGAGGATTTTTTATTTTTTTTTACATTTAACCAGTAATAAGCATAACCATAAGAATACCCAATTCACAAAGGCAACATCATCATCACATATCCACTAATATAATCATTTGAGTACAACACTGAAAGGAAAATACATAAATAGAAAATCAAGCTCTAGAAGACCACTGCACGCTCTAAGCTCAACACTGCTGCAACCTAACATCATCTGCATGCATCTATCGTGCATAAGTTTATAGAAAGCTTAGAGGGTAGTGAAAGTGTGTGCACAAGGTAAGTGCCAAGTATTCAATATAATGACATAATCATACAATACCGAAAAATCGGTAATCCATAAACCATACAATGTTTGAATAAGCAGAAACACTGATAAGATCATGAATTATCAGAGTAAACAGAAATATTAACCAGATCATAAATCATACGATGACAGAGTAAGCGGAAGTACAGACAAGTCCATAAGTCAATCAAGATCAGAATACGCAATATAGAACAGCTATGCAATAAGGAGTCATAAAGAGCCAAATATCATAAGGAGTCATAAGGAGTCATAAGGAGTCATAAGATGGTTGAATGAGACACTATGCATGAGCTTTCGGCCTATGTTAGGTGAAAAACCACCCATAGTTACCTTTGACCTTTTCTAAATTGATTTTTTAAAATTTGAATAATAATGGTTGGGCTAATCATGCATTTTCATGGCATGCGGTCTTTTCTGGGTAGTTAGTTCTCTTTAGGCGTACCTTCGTGTCCTTTTCTGGGTGACTAGTTTTTCTTGGGTGATATATATATATATATATATATATATATATATATATATATATATATATATTATTATGGACTTTTTTAGGTGGTTAGTTCTCCTTGGACGTACCTTTATGTACTTTTCTGGGTGACTAGTCTTTCTTGGACAATTTATATATTATTTTAGTATTTTCTGGGTGGTTAGTCCTCCTTGGGCATACCTTTGTGTACTTTTTCAGATAACTAGTCCACCTTGGGTGATCTATATATCATAATCTTTTCTCCGTGGCTAGTTCTCCTTAGGCGTACCTTTGAGTACTTTTTTGGGTGGCTAGTTCTCCTTGGGTGACTTTTTATTAGCTGGATGTGCATCCTCAGGTCTGTGAGCATGTGCATGCATCCATGCATTTAAATGAGATAATCTTTGTGAAATTTATTTAATGAATGTGTACCTTATAAACCTTATCTGATTTCGATGGTAATCATTGTGTAATATTTGTTATACACTGCCTTTGTAAACTATGCTTAATTATCTTAATGATATGATAAAACTTAAGGGTAATACCTCACTGCAATTGCCATTGACACTATCAAACTGTAATTAGTGTGCAGGAGACGCGGAGGATGCACATGTTGGTGTTCATGTGGAATAGGAGCAGCCAGATGACCATATGACTCTCTATTCCTGATTTAATTCATATTTAATTTATACTGTTATGTATATTAAAAACTTAAGACATGGCTTTGTATATTTGGGTAACCGTTTGAAATATTTGGTTTTGTATATTTGGACTCCCTCTTATACTCAATTTGTCTTTATTCAGCTAAAATTGTTAACTCTGATAAAAGCCAAAAAAATTGTATGTGATATTTGAGTCACCGTTACATGTTAATGCTCAGGTTTTTTGAAAACAAGTAGTGTACTCGGGTTTCAAGAACCAGGGTGTTACAAGATGGTATCAGAGAGAGTCTAGACAAGCCTTGCCTTTGAGAAAGAAACTTATACCAACCTTAAATGTCTTAACTTAGGATGTTGGAATTAAATGTTGGAACTTAGGTGAATCTCTCCTAGACTTAGTGAAATTTTGAGAACGTACAGACTTAAACTTAGGTCCCATTAGAAATTATTTAACCATTTGGATGTATGTGGAATTCCCTTAGTATTAGGAAAGTTGGAGAATGTAGATATCCAAACTTAAGTTCCCTTTGGAATTGATAGGATAGTCGTTCGAATTTATCTAGAATTCCTTTATAGTAAGGAAAATTGTAAACTTAGACACTCAAAACTTTTATGTTCCGTAGAAAATTGAGTGAATAAACATAGAACCTAGAAACAAAACTTAGGTCCCTGCTATAAACTACCACGCTAGTTATTGAACTTAAAAATTAAGTTTGGACACAATAAGAGGACAAATGCCCACTATTATGCGATCATGATCATCAAGAACATTCCTTGAAACTTAACCCTAAAGTACAATTTTTTTTTTATTTTTTTATTTTTTTAAATCAAGGATTTGAGCTTTTTCCATAATTTTCCTTAGATGAAATAACATCATCACAGCACTCGGAGAGTAAAACAAACATAGGCATAGTAGGAAAATTCCTACCCAACATATTTGTATCTGGTTGTATGATCTGATTAGCCTGTCAGCCAAATCAAAGATTTGGCAGATCCAATTGTCCATGTTAAAGATCTGGACGTTAATCAAAGTTCCATCTGTACTGTTTGACGATCTCAACTGCTTAGCTGTCCATATTGCTGATGTAAACCACATCAAGTTCCCAAATTGGTTTCAACAGGAATATAGACCCAATAAAGGGCCTTAAAATGTATCTGGGCATCCTCCAATTTTCTGATTGGGCTATGGGGTCAATTGTTCCAATCTTTTGAGGTTAAAAGATCTTGTATGCATTATGCACAACACTAGGGCACGCTATGCATGGTTGTGTCCAAATCATGCACTGGGGTGTATAAGAAAAGTTTGCAAGATTTGGAGTCTTTAATAGTTACTACCTTTTGTCACGGTATCCATCTGCCAGTTTTTTTTTGGTTTTTACTATATCGTAGTGTCCAAAAAAAAAAAAAAAAAAACCAATCCAAAAAGAAAAGCACCCTCTAATATATTCTTCACATTTATATTAACTTTTAATTCTAACATCCATGGTAACAGGAACCTGATCTTCAGTGATTAGTTTTTCCCTATGGAAGAAGCGCCCACCTTGCTTCATAGGAAGACTTGTTTTAGAACGTCTGATATTGGCAATGAAACCAGTTCCCACTGTTATCCTTGTCAAAATATGGAGTCTAAAATTGCTCCCCAAGCAAAATGAAAAAAAAAAAAGATCAATCTGCGGACACCTGTTTCCTACCTTGGCGCTATTTCGTAGAAGTGAAACTTGAGGTCATATATGCCATAGTGATTTTGAATTAAAACTTTTAAGTTCAGAGGTGGGTTTTGGCAATTATAGGTACCATGTTAGTCCTACTTAGAAACTCAAAACTCCGTTTTCTTTAGGCTAGTGCTGAAGTCAATGTGTGAACTTGGCCAAGGATGGTGTTCCGTGCAATCTCTATTCCCAGTTTCTATTATCCTCTTTTATTAAAAATTCTCTTGGTGATTAGGAAAAAGAAAGGAAAAATTTAATGCCAAACACATTAAAAATAAATATATCAACCAATCTAGATGTCTATGAGTGAGTGTATTGAATAACTCTAGGACAAATCAAATACAAAAATTTCCTATTATAGCGCATCTCAAAAAAAAAAAAAAAAAAAAATAAATAAATGATGTGAACGTTTTCTATTCTCCTCTTTTGTTAATATTCTTGCTGGTAAAAGAAAAAAAAAAAAAAAAAACGCATGGCCTGTGATTTATCCAAGACCTGACCTCTTTGCTTTCCGAGGATATTCAGGTAACTCGAAATAAAAGGGGATGTCATTTCATGTTTCATTGTTTGTCATAAAATGATGTGGTTTGTGATATAACCATGACCTGATCTCTTTGCTTTATGAGAATATTCCAGTAACTCGAAATAAAAGGTATATCATTTTCAGGTCTCATCACCTATTCACCGACAACCTACTGTACACTACTACCCACTTTTTTTTATGCTTAATTTTTTTTATTTTTTTGTTTCCAATTTTTCCCTTGAAAAGATTATATATCTATGGGAAAATGCTTGTAAAAAAGGGTTACAAGTTAACCTATGATGGCCTGTAGGCGATCAGTTACCTTTTCATATCAACAGTTTGGAATATGTGATTGTCTGATTCCTTGCAACATTAGGGTGCAAGTGCCACAATAATGAGGAAATTACTTTTGGAATTGGCTGGGAGAATATTGTCCCTTCAAGAACTGTTATTCTGTAACAACTCCGTTTTATTTTTAGTTGAAAAGTAGTGAATTCTTTGAAATACCATAAATTAGATTATTCATACTTGCAATAGAAGAACTGAATTTCGGGGATGAAATTCTCCTTAAAGTAGGTACATTGTAACACCCCATACTTTTTAGTACTTGGGTGTTACTATGTAACCTAACTTGGTATAAATACAAACTAAAATAATTACATTCATTCTAGTCTAAATTTGACTATTGAAACAAACTCCATCCATATATCGAGACATCCAACCGTTGATTTTGAAAATAGACCATCACAGCATCATGAAACCCACATTTATAACCTGGATCTAGCCACTAAGATTAATCTATATCTCTAGATCGAGTCCATAATGACCGATTTTTCAATCCAACACTTGATCCTTAAATCAATAGTTAAACTCCAAATTTAACACTTCTTAAAGACCTAAGAACTCACGTGAGTCAAATATGGATTGATCTACACCTAGATCCATAGCTCAAATGACAAACTGAGTGGAGATACCTCGTTTCAACATTTGAGGTCTTGGTATCGATCCCTAGTGGGGGTGGCTAACATTGAGCGTGTGTACTGACATGGGTGTGTACTAACAAGCTAACCCAAAAAAATAAAAATAAAAAATGGATTAATCTAACTGAAAGATTTCCTGGAACCAACAACAAACACCATGGATAACTCTAATATAGAATCCAAACCGTTCATTTAATAACGGGACTTACATCATCCGATCGACCACCTGATCATTGTACCTAAAGCATATGAGTTAATGGTTAACTGCCTAGTTAGGATATTCACCATTAAATTCCCTTTAAAAGTTGGCTAGAATCCTATAGGAGCCCTGTGGGCCGGATTTAAAGATGATCTGACAGTTGGGTTGATGAAAACTTACAAATGAGACCCAAATCACAAATTATGGCCCAGCTAAAACTTGGATCTGCCCGATATTTGGCCAGGGGTCCCATTCGAGCCTAAAGAATCAGATGAATGGAGTAGATCCATCAATACATCAATGTGTACCCCACATTTATTACGAGTGTACAAAGGAGGGTGTGCACGCGCAACACACAGGATTCAGTTTCGGGTCAAACAGGGTTTGACCGGAGCTCTCCCATAAAAAGAGGATTTCTCATCTGTTTCTTTCGCTTCGCGCGCGCGACTGCAATTCAAACGGATGACTGCCATTTGGCTCGATCGTGGCCCATCACCACCACTCGATTGGTTGATGGAACCGTCCATCACGTCCGCCTGATAGAGCCTACTGAAACCCCATGGGTCGCACATGGAGTTGCACCCGTGGAGATACACGAACTCCGGCGCAAAAGGACTGCGCGTGCGACTGGTTTCCCAAAAGGAAAACTCCTTCCTTGTGCAGCTGACGATCCGCGTCCTTAATCTCAACCGCACGAAGAAATGCCTCCAGGCCCTCCATTCGAACCCCGTGGATTAGGGCTTCTTCCGTACCCGAGAACAAACCACGAACAAACCACGGTCGGTTTTGTTCTACCGGCCTTATCCTTAGTTGGTCCATCCGAGCCGTTACCTTTCAATCCAACAGCGTAGGAGCGTTCGGGTAAGCCATAAAAGGAGGAGGAAAGATCAAACAATATTCGGATTTCCTCCTTTTATTGCGGCCGTAAGAGAGTGTCGCCCGATACCTCCAAAGCTTGAACCACCGCGAACATGACACTAGAGCTTCATTTTCTCTCTTCCACAAGCATCGCGTGGGAGAATTAGATGCTCTAGCATCATCGTTTCAAAGAAAGAAGCCTTCACTGGGACACTACCATTAGAGCCGGTCATCTTCCTTGTCAAAGAACCAAACCGAGTCAGACTCGGTCCGGGTAAGATACTCCAGGCTCTCTTTACTCGAAATTTAATCTGGTTGAGAGAGAGAGAGACAGAGAGAGTTCGAGAAAGGGTGAGAGTGGGGATGGTGCCACACTTCTGTCCGGGCTCAGGTTGAAGTTGAGGGCTGCCACAAAGCTCGACTCGGTTGAGCTGTCTGTCCAAGTCGGGTTCTTACGGGCCCTCTTGAGACTCTGAATTGGAAGAAAGAAGAAGAAGGAAAGAGACAAGAAGATGAGAGGAAAAAGAGAAGAGAAGAATGAAAAGAAAAAGAAATAGAGAGGGAGAGTGAGTCAAGCTGAGTTGACTGAGTGAGTCGACCGACTGTTTCAGCGACGAGTCAGGCTGGCTCTGTCCGAGTCTGACTTGAATTCAGACCTTGTAAAAGGGTAGAGAAAAGAGAAGAAAGAAAGAAAGATGAGGAAGAAGAAGAAATGAAGAGGTGTGAGGAAGGAGAAGAGAGTTGAGGGTCGTGTCAGCTTAATGAGTCGACCCATTGATTTTAAGGTTGAGCCAGATTAATTGCAGGTTGAGTTTGGTTGGGTTAGCAACATTGCATCAGGTAAATGCCTCTTTTATGTTTCCATTTATGCAAGTTTCATAATATTTATTAGTTAATTTAATGTCTTGCTAAGTTGGCTTGGTGAGTCATAGTGGAATTTAAATTAAGTTTGGGTCCAGCCAACCTGGGACCCTAGTCGGTGTTGAAATCATATTGAAACATGTATAATTCTTAAATATTCATTTTCGAGTCACATTACACTGTATCGAGTCGAATCGAGTCAGATTGAATCCATTCCATTTCGACTCGAGAGGTAGGCTTATAATCATTTCTATGTGGAGACTTTCACGTTATATTAATATCTAATACAAGTTTAGGTGATAGAGTTAGGTCTTAATTCCAACTTAATTTTAATTCTAATTGTAGGATAATCTAAGATAATCAGATGATATTCATGAATTAGGGATTGGAATTGATTTCAAGAGTCATCCGCAACTTCTAAACTTCATTTGATTTGAAGAAAGTCCACACTCTAAGGTGAGGATAACCCTTCGAGCTTTGCTACATTATGATAGTTAACATTATTTATTTATATTAATTGATTGCTTAATATAGTATTAAAAGGTAATGATAATGAATATTAGTCTCTACATGTATAGTCATGTATAAATGCTTGCTGATTGGATTTTAATTCAATTATACGAACATGTTATAGATCTCAATTACCTCTGTTTAGATTAAAGTGAACATTTGAATGTTTAAGTCCTATTCAGATTGTACGAGGCTCATTTCACCACTTGCGATTACTTTATGGTGTTTTTGGTGGTCCTCGAGCTAGTGGTCATTTATCCTGATAAGATTAGATAGAATGTTTGCTGTGGGATTACCATCTAGTGGATCCTTAGTGCCTTTGTGGCTTTATGGGGATAATCCCATTTTTATTACATCCTTAGAATGAACTATTTGCCCTGGCGGTTTTAATAGATTATTTGCCTACATGGATTTGACGGACCACTTTCTTATGACCCTTCGATGGTAAGTTTCACTTGTAGAACTATAATTGGCCACTAGTTATATAGGTTACCTTGAAACACCCTATTTGTTAACCTCATGAGTCATGGATGGTGGAATGGGACACTATGCCTGAGCTGTCAGCCTGTGTTGGGTGACAAACCTCCCATTGTGACTTTTGAGTTTTTCTAAATTGATTGTTTAAAATTGAAATAATAATGGTTGGGCTAATCATGCATTTTCATGGCATGCGATCTTTTTCGGGTAGTTAGTTCTCCTTGGGCGTACCTTTGTATACTTTTTTGGGTGACTAGTCCTCCTTGGGCGATTTATATATTATTATGATCTTTTCTGGGTGGTTAGTTCTCCTTTGACATACCTTTATGTACTTTTTTGGGTGACTAGTCTTCCTTGTGCGATCTATATATTATTTTGGTCTTTTTCGGGTGGTTAGTCCTCCTTGGGCATACCTTTATATACTTTTCCAAATGACTAGTCCTCCTTGGGCAATCTATATATCATAGTCTTTCCTTAGTGGCTGGTTCTCCTTGGGCGTACCTTTGAGTACTTTTCCGGTTGGTTAGTTCTCCTTGGGCGAGTTTTTATCAGCTGGATGTGCATCCCCAGGTCTGTGAGCATGTGCATGCATCCATGCATTTAAACAAGATAATCTTTGTGAAATTTATTTAATGAGTGTGTACCTGATGAACCTTATCTGATTTCGACGATAATCATTGTGTAATATTTGTTATACATTGCCTTTGTTAACTATGCTTAATTATTTTAATGATACGAGAAATCTTAAGGGGTGTAACTCACTGCGATAGCCATTGATGCTATCAAGCTGTAATCATTGTGTAGCAGACGCAGAGGATACACATGTTGATATTCATGTGTAATAGGAGGAGTCAGATGACGTTGTGAGTCTCTATTGCTAATTTCATTCATATTTAATTTATACTGTTATGTATATTAAAAACTTAAGACATTGGTTTGTATAAATTTTTTGGGTAACCGCTAGAAATATTTGGTTTTGTATATTTAAAATCCCTTTTATACTCGATTTGTCTTTATTCCACTAAAATTATTAACTCTAATAAAAAGGAAAAGAATGTACGTGATATTTGAGTCACTGTTACAGGTTAACGCTCGGGTTTTTTAAAAATGAGTAGTGTACTCGGGTTTCAAGAACCGGGGTGTTACAGGTAATCATGTGGAGATCATATGCATGTGGTAGAGGATGTAAGTCCCATATTTTAGACCGTGTCGTCTCATAGGTTTTCACGGTTCTCCTGGTCGAATTCTAGCAACCCGCGACTTGTAATCGGAGTTTGTGCGCGACCCTGAGTCGCATCCTGTCAATCTGAGTTGGCCCGACTTGAGACTTGTACTCTTGCGACCGCGCCGTCGTCACTGTTCTAACACTCGTCTCGCGCGTCGATGTGATACTTAGTTCAGGAGATGTGGACCCGTGTTTATTTTGAGAAAAATGCTGCACAAGAGAATCTCTACCAAATGTCAAATTAATGTCATCAATCGATCAGTACAACACCCATCCCTCTCTCACCCAAAGTCAAAGCAACCCATACATAGTCAAGTCCACCCATCACTCACACGCATCACTCACCATCACACCCATCCCTCTCACTCTTACATCATCTCTCTCTCTCTCTCTCTCTCAAACTATTTCTCAAGTAACCCAAGAGAGAGAACCAAAACGTCCAAGCTTACAATGAAGAAGCTATAGTGTGGCCCACTTCCTACCACCCAATCTTCCATCCTAGCCATCCAAACTTCATCATCCTCCATCAAAATAGAAGCTTAAGAGTCAAGGAGTCCATGGAGCCTAGAAGAAGCGAAATTGGTCGGTGATCCACCATTGATTTCCATTTAAGGGCCCACTTATGATAGGACCCACTTTGATGTATGCATTGTATTGAGTTTAGGGAGGGCCCATAGTGGTGGGGTCCCTCCCGTTCACACGTCTCTCTATCTATCTCTAGCTCTATTTTTATTACGGCCCACCTTGGAGAGTGGATTAGATCCACATCGTCCAGCCATGACGGTGGAAATCGACTGTGACGTAAGTCTTATATCCACAGATTTTGGACAGTGGAAATCCCACCTCAATGCATGTTTACACACCGTCCACTGTCTGAACGGTGGCCTTCTATAGTAACGTCGCCACGTGTTGTGTGGAGCCCACGTGATGTGGCACCATCCATTTGCTGATCATGAGGCACGTGCTATATCCTAACTAACCATCTGCATGGACCCCACACGATGATGTAATGAGTATCCAGACCATCTAGACGATGGGTCTGGATGAAGAGAAACACAAATATCAGCTTTATCTTAAAGCTGGAGGGTCTCACACGTGTGGACCCACCTAAAGTGTGCGTTATATCCATGTCATCCATCATCGGTGGAGCCCACCTTTGTTATTGATGATCTGCACCATCCAATACAGGACGTGGGATGGAAGCGGATTGGTTGGTGCACTTCATGCAGCTATGTGCTGCTATTATAGATGTCAACAAGCTCATTGGTCCCACACCGTCTATCCATTTTTGGCAGCAGTGGGACCCACGCTGATGTATGTAGTTGTATCCACACGTGTGGCCCCACGCCATGTGGGGCCACACGTGATATATGCGTATATCCACACCGTCCATTGATGGTGGGACCCACCCTTGATATGTTGATATCTGACCGTCCATCA
This sequence comes from Magnolia kwangsiensis, assembly GCA_037074715.1. Classification (NCBI taxonomy): domain Eukaryota; kingdom Viridiplantae; phylum Streptophyta; class Magnoliopsida; order Magnoliales; family Magnoliaceae; genus Magnolia; species Magnolia kwangsiensis. Next base: position 76,988,937 of record CM073577.1, on the reverse strand, counting down.
AAGGACATGCTGGACGAGTGTCGAGCAATTGTGGGGACCACCCTGATATATGTGTTATATCCCTCCATCCATTGAACGGTGGGGATTACCCGGCTACATAGCTACTATGTCTGGACACTAGCAAGTTCTGCTTGTCTAATCATGAGTTATGTGTTATATCCCAGCCGTCCATCATCTGGACGGTGGGCAAGCAACCCTCCCAATTGCTATATTGATGACAACAAGTCCTATGGGCCTGATCATTTGGTACACCATACATCAGAAGGTGAGACCCACCGTGAAATATGTGTTTTATCAACACCGTCTAACCCTATGTAGAGATTGTTTTATGGCAGTACAGAGAGGATGAGGCAAATTTACCACACTGCAGAAGACAGTGGAGAGTTGAATTGAAATCATTTTTGGTACCATAGAAATTCTGGATCAATATGATATTTTTTTTTCCACTTGATCCAAGTCTATGTGATTGTATGAATAGATTAGATGGAAAATAAATGTTATGGTGGGCTCTGGCCCGTGGGAATTGTTTAGCAGTGAAAATCATTATCTCCACTGCTATATGTAGTATGGTCCAGATGATCTTTTGATATGATACATTTTTTTTGGGATGTGTGAGGCCCATGTATATGAGGCCCACTTGATGCATATGAGGCCCATGGGATATGGCCCATTGTGATGTATGTGGCCCACCATTGATGCGGCTCACTTGATGTTTATGAGCCCACCATTGATGCGGCTCACTTGATGTTTATGAGCCCACCATTGATGCGGCTCACTTGATGTTTATGAGGCCCATTGGTGCAGCCTGTTGATGTGGCTCACTTGATGTTTATGAGGCCCATTGGTGCGACCCATTGATGCGGCCCACTTAATGTATATGAGGCCCATATGATGAGGCCCGATGTGTTGTATATGAAGCCCGTGTGATGCGTCCCATTGTGATATGTGAGGCCCATATGGTAAGGCCCATTATGATTGTATGAGGCCTATTGAGATTGTATGTGGCCCATTATGTTGTGTATGAGGCCCTTGTGTGAGGCCATGGGTCCACTATATGTTTGACCCTATGAAGGTCATTCCTTGGGAGCAATGTTGATTAAATGTCCACATTGATGGGCAATGATAGTTAAATATCCACATTGTAACCTTCCCTTAGGCCCTTTGTTAGGCCGATTGTCGAGTCTGATTATTGAGGCTGGATATCGAGGCCGATTACCGATGCTAATATCGATGCCGATTATCGATTTTGTATCGGTGCCGATTATCATTGATGATTATCGGTGCCAATTATCTAGGCCGATGATGATCGTCGATGCTGATTATCGAGGTCGATTATCGATGTTGATTATTGGTGCTGGTTATCGATACCAACTATGAGTATGTGACAGGATAACATCATGATACATGACCATACGACAGGATAACATCATGATACATGACCATATGCATCATCTACATGTTTATTATAAGATGTGGTTGACCATTGCATATGCCATAGGACAGGTTATTTATAGGATTCCTTGATAGGCAGAGTCATCTCCCATGAGTGCATGGTATGTGCAGGATTTATGTATGATTGGACTGCGTGACTCATGCATCTCACCTTTTGGGATATGACTACTGTATGCCCTAGTGATATCAGGGTCGTATCCTCCACGGGCATATTGTGGATGACCAGATGGGACACCAAATTTTTTTTTCCACATGGGGTGCTATAGATGTCCCTGGGTGAAAGTCCCTAAACCTCCGTGGCCAGGAGACGCTCCAACGTCTAGACCGAGTGGATACATGAGCGCTTGAGCGCCAAATACCAGTAAGTCGCGTCTTCCACTATGTCGTAGTCGGTTAGAAGAGGGTGTGACCTTACCCGCCTGAGGGTAGGGGGCATAATTAGGTTGAGTTTGACTAGCTCGTAAATGGGTCTACTATCGATGTACCGAGTAGATATTGACTGATTACTAGCCAGGTGGATAGTGAGGTCTTTTCCACTTGCATGGTTACATGTCCAGTGAGTGGCGATCGCATGTAGAGTGTAGTAGACCTCATTGATGATCCCAGACAGTGATATGTGGATTTATTGAGCAGGATTTGCATACTCAACATTTTACTTACTCATTCATTCATTCATTATCCACTCGGGCTGGTAGTTCGTAACTAATTGATATATGTACCTTCGTAATGGCCAATATTTCAGTTGGGGCGTATGACCAATCTAAGGTCAGGGGTTTACCATATAAAGTCTATTTATCCAAAATTAGGTATGGGACTAGTTTGGATAGAAGTGCCTTGTGATGGACTTCGTAGCCCACGATACTACATACTATCATCCCCACTTCACACTCTAGCTTGGTCATTTCATTCGCACCACATATTACATTACATCCATGGCATATGGTATTCTGAGTTACTACACTTTTGCATTTATATGTCCTAGATGAGGCTGACGGCATTCGTGGACTCGTCAGGATTTGCATATTGCATTGTATCCTCAGTATATGATATTTGGTGTAATATGTCTCCGCATTGCATAGCTGATCTAATTGCTTTTCAGTATATGATATTGACATATTATCTTTTTACATCAGATAGCCTAGATAAGGCTAATGGTATTTATGGACTTTCCAGCATGTTTCCAGATTGTTCTGATATTGTATACTTGACACTTACCTTGTGCACACACTTATACCACCCTCTAAGCTTTCCATAAGCTTATACATGATAGATGAGTGCAGGAGGTGTTGAGTGGTAGCAGTGTTGAGCTTGGAGCGCGCAACTGTCTTCTAGAGCTTTGATTATTGATATATGTATTTCCATTTTAGCATTGTATTCAACTATTTATATTAGTGGATATGTGATGATGATATTGCCTTTGTGATTTGGGTAACTTATGGTTATGCTTATTATAAATCAAATTCATGTTAAAAATCCTCCTTGTAGGATCCCAGGGTCGAAACCTGGTATATGGGTGCCGAGAGCCGAGATTGGGGTACTACAGAGGTTGTCGGCATCGGATTCGACGATTGAAAATTTTATGAGCTCGATTTTCGAATTTGGGGCATGACAGAGGATGTTGGTGCGGGGTGCACATGATGGAGTATGTACGGATGTTATCTGGCCTGAGAGACTGTGGCTTGGTCCCTAGGTTAAAGTCCTGAAAGCTCACTTGATACTGCATTGTGATCCTATTGCGGATGTTACACATATATTCTTTACATGATGAGTGTAGATTGAGGTTTAATGTGGTTAGCAGAGGAGCCGGGTTGTTATTAGGGCTGCTTGGTATGCATATATGGCTTACCTACATAACATTGTTTGAGTGCAGTTATACTACATGGCGTGCCTAAGGATTAGCATTGCATTTTGCATAACATTCTTATGTAATGGTGTAACGTCACTTAGACCCGAGTACCATCTCTAACAGAAATCATTTATAACCAAATCCTTTACAAATTTAATGTGAATTAACTAGCGCTAAACTAGATTACTTGTGAAATTAGCACCAATTACTTTTAATGCGATCTGTAAGACCCAAAACCTATAGAATTGATAGCGCTATATTACCCTGAAATTTAAGATTCAGCTCTAAACCCAGTTGCTCTCGGGAGCACTTTGAAACTTCGTATCGAACCTGGACTACACATCAAAAATCTGATAGCGATGAACTTAGACAATTATGACCGCTTAGTTGGACTTGACTATCACCTCGAAAATCAAGCCCAAACGATGTCCTGAGACCATTTCCTTGAGTCCGGAGTGAAGAGTGTGAGAAAGTGTAGATTTTTAAGAAATAAAATATAATTTTAAGTAATCTGAGTCGTGTCGCTTGCGCGCCATTTATAAGCTTTCTAACATTTAGTTTTTGTCCCAAATTCACCATCAGATCAGGGAAGGTGGCCCATACATGTCAAAGTACTTGTGGCCCTGATCGAGTTTCGGTGACCGTTGAATTGAAACTGGTTCACCACAGATGATCTGAAAACTCAATCGGACTGAAAACTTAACTTGCTTAAGATCCTATACTAGTGAGCTTAAGTCCGACCGCATTTGATAAGAGGACCTCCAGAAGTGTTCCGTTGGATCAGAAAGAGCCTGATTCGGTTATAACATAAGTATACCTTGGCCCTAGGGCTATTTTCATCGATTTTAGGCTTATAAAAAGGCCTTAAACCTTATTTCTCAAATCCCATACAAATTTTCTAAACCCTAGTCAATTTAAGAGAGAAAAAAGAGAGAAAGTAAGAGAGAACTTGGTATTTCTCCGTGAGATTCTTTCCAGTTCTTCTACGCATCGATCCATTGTATCTGAATCGTTATTCTGGTGATTCTGATTCCATTCTTGGGTAAGTTAATCAAACCCTAACCTGTTTTGAAGCTTAGACTAGTTGAAGTGATGATGTAGCTAACTTATTTCATGCCTTAGGTTGCCTATCCGCCTTTGACGAAGACTTAACGTTTGAATCATATTCGTTACGCATTTTTTGGTTTAAGGTACGGATTATATACGTTTAGGTTATGATTTTCAAGACTTTAAATGTTAGATAATGATTTATTCTTGTCGTGGACACTAATACACATGCTAAATGCACTATCTGTTTTGATTTACGCATATGTATAACTTATGTTATAAATCGAGTATTTCATGTATATGTTAGAATACCCGTATATGTATGGAATTTACTGTTATGATTGCCATGATTATTTTTCATAGATATATGATTGATATGTATGCGACAACTCTTAGGTGAAAGGATTTTCCCTAATATGTGATGTGGTCGACATACATGATGTATCTTTAATAGTGTAGTCTAAGTGTTTGTAAAAATGCCTGAATGAGTTAGTATTTAGTAAAAGCATGATTTTTAGGGTATTGAGATATGAATCTCAATCACCTTGCTTGTGTGTGTGATTTCCTCCATGAATTTTTTAGCCTGAATTATTCATGTTAACTATGTGTATGATTTCCTCCATGTATTGCATTTATATTTGAGTTATATTTCATAATATGTTCATTGAATAGAGAATATGAATCAAATGCCTGTTATTGAGTTTGTACATGATTGAGACTATATTACAGTCTAGGTAATCAGTAACCGTTTCTTCAAATGGTGGTTGAGGTTATTTCCGCCACGCGGGATGTGTTCAACGAAATCGAGTCATGCTTGGGATGTTCGATAGTGGTTAGGCCACACGGAGTGCTTATGCATTCCATGTCGATCAACTCAACGTGTGCTTGGTCTAGTTGAGCTTATCAACTAACCTGATTAACCGATGTATGTTCACCAGGTTTGGTCGCCACTGTTTGAATCTAGGGTACCAAACTTACCAGTGAAAACCCTCTTAACCTTGGTACCGCGATCCCCTAAGACTCATGAGCCAGACATGGTGGTATGGGACACTGTGGTCGAGCTGTCGGCCTACGCTAGGGTGACGAGCCTCCCCATAGTGACCAGCGAGCACCCTACTCTCTTGAGCCGATTATGGTGGTATGGGACACTATATTCGTGCTGTCGGTTTACACTGATTGGTGACGAGCCCTCTTTAGTGACCTCGAGTATATCCTGACACTGCATATGGGTGACGAGCCTTATTGTAGTATCCAGGATATAACTAGACCTGTATTAATTAGTGACGAGCCCTTTACAGCGATCTAGAACAGTAACATCGTATGAGATTTCCTAGGATTGATGACCCTAGAATGGATCATTGTTTGAGAATTGATATAAGGAAGGTGCCATAGCTTCCCAATCCTACTATATGAAAAGGACTAATAAGAACTTGGTAATCATGCTCATAACATCACACTACATGTGCCATTAGTGTTGGTGTGAGAGCACAGTGGTAGTGATTCATGCCGCGATCGTTAGACGTTGTCACAAGAGGGAATTTGTGGTGAAGGCATGCATCATTATTTCATATCATTCTTGCATTAACAAGAGTATCTAGGACATGTTTGATTGTACTGCTTTATCATTACTACTTGATTGAATTGATAACATGTTAACCTTTACTGTATAGTTCTACTGAGTTGATCACTCACTCCCATGTTCTAGGATGGTGCTTAAACAGCAATCAGACTCTAACTTAGTTGCAGGTGATGGTGATGCCTGCGAGGCAGAGCCGGAATTCGATGAGGACGAGGAGGCATTCTCGTTCATGCAGTTCTCAGGTGGGTTCATGTGAGCCTTGTCCTAACTGGTAGGGATTTTAGGTTTTGATTGTTGATTATGCACAGTTTGATACTTGTATTTTGAGACACAGTTTATACTTATTGCCTAGGCAGATTACGCATACTTTGGGGATTATTTTGGTTTATATATTCATTTAAGACTTTCGCTTGCATATTTTCACTATCCCTGAATTATGTCTGTTGATTTGGCTTAATCTACTTCATGTTTTATGTACTAAAATGCACTAAAATAGACAACATACATCCATCATTAATTATGTTGCATAAGTGATGTTTCGGAACTCGGGAGCTGAGTTATGCTCGACCCCCAAATTTCAGGGCATTATAGATGGATTGAACACCACAACTTTACCGTGGTTATACTAATGAGACCACCACAGTAGCATTGTGGTTGATATTTGTGGACACTGAAAATTTGAGTTTCTTTATATTAGTTCCCAAACTTCTGGGTGAAATTTCCTAAACCTCGAGTGATATCGTCAAGCCTCATTGTCAAGACCGGGCGGATACCGTGTGTCACCTGTTTTCGAAGACCATAGTAAGCCCAACTCCCGCTGACGCAGTTGGGCGAGAAGAGCGGCCACTCCTAGCTGAAGAGTTGGAGCGAATGTGCTTGGGTTTGACCAGCCCCTGAAATGGGTCTGCTACCAATGTGCCGGGTGGGTATTGACATAGCTATAGGCCCCCACTGATAAGGCGGCTATACGAGGCCTCTATTCAATAAGTTTTAGACTTGCTTTGAATACCAAGTCTCGGTGATTCTCATTGATGATAACTATATCGTGATGTAGAATTTTAAAGAAGGACTTGCATCTTTGCATACACCCTACATACTTTTGCATATCATCTCTTACATTATATCCCACCCTCTTGGCTTTATGTAGCATTACCTGGTCACCATGCTTCAGTTTATGTACTATGATATTTTGATTGTTACTTCCCGCTTGTACACTACGCACACACGAGCGTACTTACTGGGCTTTTTAGCCTAAGCCTTCCTTTTTTCATTTTTTTAGGGCAGGAGTAACATGGAGGACTTAGCTTTCTCGATGCATTATATCTATTTAGTGATTTAACAATATCTACATTGTGTACCTTTTGGAAAGCATTGTACTTGTAGGCATTTGGATTTATAATGGAGATTGTTGCTTGGTATGTGATCACGGATCATCATGCTCAGGTATTCAAAAAAATCACTCCAAGAAAATTTTAGTAAAAAAAATCTTCCTTGTGGTGCGCCGAACTCAGGACTTGGTGTATAGAAGCCGAGTATTGGATTTGGGGCATTACGGAAGCTATCCATTACTAGATTTGGGGTGTGACAATGTATATATGGACTTTCGAAATCAAGTCCATGAAATTCAAAAGTAGTTAAATCATGCCTGGCTTAAAATCCACGTTTCCTACATTGTGTGGAAACACCATGCAAGAAGGTGTATTCTCCCTCACTGGTTGTAAGTAATCACATAATGTTCTAGGTAGATGAACATTTTACACATCATTCTCATTTTATTGTTCTTCAATGGGATGGTGGGGTTGATTTGCAGCCATGTTTTTTGCTAACTTAGAGGATCTCAAGACGTGTCTAATCTGGTTATGGATAGGCAAACCTTCGACTAATCTTCCTTCACTTAAAAGATGTAGAGTGTTGTCACGGACCCACTTAGGCATGAAACAGTCTCAATTCCTAAGTCTAAATTAAAAATCTAAAAAGAAAATTACAAAAAAATAATAATCTAAAAACACTATAGCAAGAAGAGTTGGAAGGCTATTACCGGATTGATGATTTTATGTTAGTTTCTATAAAACAGAAAATATAAGGTTATTATCTAATAAATCAAAAAAACCTAATCCTAAAAACATAGAAAAATTAAACGTAATCCTAACCTAATTATAATACTAATTTATTTCATAAAAATGGAACCGAAGTCTCCAACAACGGTGCCAAACACTTGTTATGGCAGCCTTAAGTGGAGGGCTACGATGTAGTAATAACTCAGTGAGACTGAGATCGTACCCATAGGGACTTGCTTTTATGTGATTTCTAGAATATGTTAGAACTAGAACTAGAATTTAAACTGACTACTAAATTTGGATTTTAAAAGTAATTGTGAAGAGAATATTAAGAATAAAATACTAAAGTGCCAATTATCTACTTATAAGTTCCATAATGTTACTTGATTAAAATAAATCACACAATTAGAATCAAAGTCCTATCCTATTCGGCCAGATAATGGAGCAGTTAAATCATCATTCATATATTCCAAAACAGATTTGATCTTCATTGAATTGGTTCTCTCATAAAGCATCAATGTATTGATCGTAGGGAATTCAAAGCATCTATCATGCCCGGAATCAATGATAGATCAATGGATTTTACATACTAAACAATTGTAAAAATGTAAGATAATATCAATAGTCTTCCTAAGCATCCAAAGTGTCCGGAGTCGCAATGGATCAAAGTAAACTATAAATGCTCTTTCATTCAAACTAATATTAATGAATTGTTCAATGTATAAAACAAGTAACTTAAATCAAAGTAAAATAAACATTAAGAAGAACCACAAGCTTCACCTCTTAGCTCTAGCTAAGAGATTAGCCAATCATCGACATGATTTAATTAAACTCTAAAAGAAAAAAAATAAAAACTAACTAGAACCGATGGATTGAAGAGGAAGGACTCCTAACAGCTCAACAACTCCTTGTTATACTCCTTCTACCTTAATTCGTGATTAGTAAGACTCAAATCATCCCTTTATATAAGCTTGATTTGCTTTGACTTCAAAATCAACTCAATTTTACACAACTATCACAACTTCGATGGAAGCTTCGATGACAACTTTGATGACATTGAAGTCCCATTGAAGATTCCGGGTGAAAATAGGAAATTGTCTAGCAACTTACTTTGAAATCTACATATTTTCTCGATGTCATCAAACCGCCTTCGATGGAATCGAACTTGGCTTCGATGGTATTGCACATCTCCTTGATGACATCAAAGAATGCACCAATATGTCTAGCAAAAAATTGAATTTTTGAGATTTTTATGATGGGATCAAAGTGGCTTTGATGTTATCGAATACTTACTTTGATAACATCGAACATGTCATTGATGGCATCGAAATATCAGTTTCAGCACTTTGAATTTTTTACACTTTGTAAATTTAATTTTTGTAACGCCCTGAAAATCAGGGGTCGTGTAGAAACCCAACTCCCGAGTTCCAGACCATCACTTATGCAACAAATATGCTTATGATTAAATGTTGTTTGATTTAGTGCATTAACATGAGTGAGATTTTACTAAACTGCAATTCATACTCCAGATCCAGTGATAAAATGCAAGCGGAAGACTGAAAGATATATATATATATATATATCACTGTATGTAAAACAAAACAATCTCGAACTATCTCCAAAGTATGAATATAACTCTGAGTCACAAATACATATAACAAATCAAAATCAAAGGTCATATGATAGTCCAACTAGCAAAATTCCACTGATCTAGGCCACCTATACGAAGCCATCAGAAAACTGCATGTATGAGAACTCGTCCTGGTCCTCGTAGTAGTCCGGCTCCAGCTCATGAATCGCCTTGCAACCTGCATCTAAGAAAGAGTCTGGTAGGTGTTGCGAACACCATCCCATAATGTGAGAGTGAGTGATCAACTCAGTGGAATCATAGAGCAAAGATTATCATGTTATCAAATCAATCACGTGATAATAGTAAAGCAAACAATCAAACATTCCTAGATACTATTGTTAATGTAAGTATGAGATGCAGTAATGATGCGTGCCCTCACCGACATACTCCCTCGTGCGACACCATCTTATGTCTGCGCATGCTTTCTTCCCTTAGTGCTCCACATCTTCTAGGCACATGCAGTGCGATATGGATATGATTACCGAGTTGTTATTTGTCCATTCAAACAGCAAAATTGGGAAACTAAGGTACTTCCCTTATATCATCCTAACACAGATCTTTTCTAGGGTCATCACTCCTAGTAGTCTCATACGATGTTATATTTCTAGGTCGCTGCAAGGGCTGTTGCTTGCACTCGTTGCACCGCTCCCCCATCACCTTATCAATACAGGCCTAGTTGTAATCTTGTTTCTACGGAAGGGTCGTCGCCTCACGTAGACTCAGAATACGCTTGAGGTCACTACAAAGGGCTCTTCACCAATCAGAGTAGGCTGACAGCTCGAATGTAGTGTCTCATACCACCACAATCGGCTCACGAGTCAAAGGTGCTCACTGGTCACTACGAGGAGGTTTGTGGCCCCAGCGTAAACCGACAGGTCGACCACGGTGTCCCATACCACCATGCCCAGCTCATGAGTCTTAATGGATCAAGGTACCATGGTTATCAGGATTTTCACTGGTAAGTTCAGTACCCTAGGTTTAAACAGTTATGACCAATACAAGGTGAACATACAATGGTCAGTCGGGTTGCTTGACGGGCTCGACTAGTACGAGCACACCTCAAGCTGAACGACATGAAGCGTATCAAACTCCTCGTTTAGCCTAACCACTACCATCAAAGAAAGCACGACTTGGGTTCGTTGACACGTCCTTCGTGGCGAATAGAATCCAACCACGATTTCGAATCTGTTACCGACTGCCTGGACTAGAGTATAGCCCCAAAAACTTGTAATTTAATTCAATGATCATATGAGAGTAACCGAAATGAAATACACACAATCCAAGCATGTTAACAATGAAAGGGCCTAGCTATATGCCCTAGAGGGGGGGTGAATAGGGCAATGCCAAATAAAACTTATAATATCGGAATAATAAAAGAAATAAAGCACAATGTTGAATTTAAAGTAGCCTAAATAAAGAGATTGATACTTTATCAGTTCTAAGGACAACCTTACACCAAAAACCAAAGGTTTAAGGTAGGACAACCTTATTTCTAGAACGTCCTTGGTATCACAACCCAATGAGGAATAATAAGCAAGGAAATCAAAATAACTTGCAGAAAATAAATCCTAAGTTATTACAACATTCATCCACACTTGCTTGAAGTGATTACAACATCCATCCACACTCTCCTCAAAACAGAATGAATAAAAGAATGAAAGAGTAAAACACATCCACAACACAACGATATATAGTGGTTCGCCTGTGTGTACACCAACTGTTATCCAACAGCCACACAGATTGCTACTCCACTCCTATTATCCTCACACAGGGGATATTAGCATGCACTATCAAAATAGGTTTCATAGGCTCACCTAAAACCTTCACAATTGTGTCTTTGATCTCGAGCTTACACAATCCAAAAACCCCACAATCTGAGTTTTCTGGCTCTCCTCAGATAACCAATACAATGAGATTTTTCTAGCGAATCTCAAACAAAAACCAGAGAAAGTAAATTACAAAAAATGTAAAATACCTGAATCACCTCTTGAAGAAGCCTGGTAGAACCAATCGGAGTAGAAGTTCGATTCAACGTTCAAAGTCCAATACTCACTTTAAGAATGGATCTAAGTCTAATTAATTTTAAATTAAAAGGGCTAGTTCTATTTGATTTTGAATCCAAGAAGAAGGAATATCAGAAATTTCCCTTTTCTAATAAGATTGGAATGTAGATCAAAATCAAATAAAAATAAGCTAGAAAAAGGAATATTAAATAAGCACAAAGTAGCTTAAAACAAACACAAACTTATCTCAGAGAATAGCCTAAAGATTGCTTGAAAAGAGTTGAATTGAATTGCTAAAACTCTGAAGTTCGTGCTCTATTTATAGCCTGAAAAATTCCATCTACGACTGGTCTTAGGATCCTAGGACTGGTTGTAGCTTCAAAGATTTTTAAAGATTTTTGCGGGATTGAATTTTCTATTCCATGACCGGTCCTGGGCGGTCTACGATTGGTCGTAGGCCACCTACGACTGGTTGTGGGACACTTACGACTGGTCGTAAGACCCCAAAAATGCTTGCTGGAGTTTGAGTCGTAGAACTACGACTGGTCGAAGGATGAGTCGTAGAACTCTCAGGACTGGTCGTAGGATGTCCAGGACTGGTCGTAGGACAGCAAAAAAGATCCGAAAATATTCAACAACCTAGAACTGGTCCTGAAAAACTTAACACTGGTCGTAGCAGAGCTGGGACTGGTCTTGAAATCCCTAGGACTGGTCTTAGAACAGCCCAAACAAGCATATTAAAATATTTGAATTATGTATCCAGAATGACCTACTGTAAAGCTCATCCTAAGGTCAATCTAAGGTCACACAAACCTTAAAAGTGAGATGGACTTGAAAGTCTGAACACTCAGATGACCCTTAAGAGAAGCTTGAGAATATACAAAACTTGTAGTAGGCCTTCTTGAGCTTGATCTTGACTTGACAAATTCTTCTAATATACTTGAACTTCATTGAATCTTGAACATGCAAACTTGAAGACTTCAATTCTTGAATTCTTCATCCATATCTTGTAAACTTTCTTCATTTAAGATCTTGTCTTGAAATGTGATGTAATGAATAGTCCTCAAACATAAAACACAAGATATACAAGACATAGATATAGGTTTTGGCACCATAAAATTTGACAACCAAAGGGATATGAAATCATAGCACTTACAAACAACATGTTATAACATACAACATAAGCAAATTAACCAAACACATGTATTCCACATATATAAGGAAATCAATTCCATATAACAAACATGGAGAAAATCATATACATCATCGTATTAATGGAGAATCCAATCTCAAAACTAATCTACAACAACATTCATTCAATACATACTAATACATGCTTTTATACAGACACTTAGTCTCTACACAATTGTCTACATAGCATATGTCGACCCAAAGTGTGCATTAGGGCGAATCTCTTCGCCAAACAGATCATACACGCCTAACTAGTATAATAACACGACAAATACTCATGGCAATCATTTCAGCAAATTACGAACATATACAGTATTTCCTACAAATACCTAAAATACCCTAAATCTCGTATTCTCCGTACGTAATAGAAATGGAAAACAGACAGCATGTTCTACATGTCAAACGGCATCTTTGTCGATAATCTACTATTAAACGACATTGAAAGCTATGAAAACAGGTAACCTAAGCATCTAAAATCCTCACCTTTCACCGTAGAAGCGTATCGAATCGAATAGGAACTCAATGCTTTGTCAACGTCGGTATGACGACCTAATTCACAAGATAAGTCAACTACTTCACTACTTGTATCGATGGAATCCCTAAAACAGGTTGAGGTTAGGGTTTTCTTACCTAAAATGAAGTCGGAATCACCGGAAGAGTGATTAAAACATGATGGGTAAGCTCGTGTAGTAGTAGGATCGAGCGACAGGAACCTTTCCTCATAACTCTCACGGAATCTCTCTCTTTTCTCTCTTCTCTTCTCTAGGATTTTTGCAAATTCATATGGGAGGGATGTGAGAGGGTTTAAGGTCCTTAAATAGGTTAGAAACTCACCTATTTAGACTTTAAACCAAGGAATACTTGGGTTATAGCCAAATCGGGTCCTTTCCGATCCAAAAGAATGTTTATGGAGGTCCCCTGACTAAATGCGGTCGGACTTAAGCTCATGGATGTTGGATCCTTATCACATTAAGTTTTCAGCTCGATCGGGTTTTCAGATCGCATGTGGCGGACCAGTTTCAGTTTAGAGGTCACTGAGATTCGATCGAGGATTTCAAGTACACTGACCTGAGTGGGAAATGTTTCCTGATCCGAGGGTGTATTTGGGTTAGATTCCAATGGTCTGAATGCTTATACTTAACCCGCAAGCAACCCGCAAGCGACATATGCCAGATTTATTTAAATCACATTTAATTTATAAAGAATTTCACTCTTTCTTACACTCCTTGCTCCAGGCTCAATGAAATAGCCTCAGAACATCAGTTGGGCTTGATTTTTGAAATGATTGTCAAGTCCAGCTAAGCGGTCATAATGGTCTGAGATTGTAGATATCAGACTTTCGACATGCGGTCTAGATCCAATATAAAGTTTCAAAGGGTTCCTGAGAACAAACGGGTTTAGAGTTTGATCCTAGGTTTTGGGTCATTATAGCGTCATTGATTTTACAAGTTTTTGGTCTTACAGAACATATTTAAAGCGAACAGTACTAATTTCACAGCTAATCTAACATAGCACTAGTTAACTTACGCTTAATTTCTAAAGGAATTAATCCTAAGTGATTTCTGTCTGAAGTGGTACTCGGGTCTTTGTAAGGATTTTTTCTAGACGTTACATTTTTCTTCCTTCTTCACTTGGTTTCATTGGATATTAGACTCTTGAATTCTTTAATCTTGACCTCCATATATCTAATCCTTTACTTAGTAATCCTTTGAGCATTAAATTCATGCTTTAAGCATCCTTTTTTCCTTAGCTCTCAAAATCACATCGTAAGAGAAAACATATGTAATTAGATCAATTAAGCACATTCATGGTCATAAAAATAATGCATAATAAGGGAAAAATATATAATAATTTACTATTAACACTATGGAAGGCTCGTTAGCTAATATAGGCCGATAGTTTGGACATAGTGTCCAATACCACCTCGGCCAACTCATAAGACTTTACTAATATGATAGTGTTGAGGCATAAAAAGAGAAAGAAAGACAACAATAGATCTTTGTGCGCAAATCATTGTGCAAAATGATCATTTTGCGTAAATGAGCATTGTGCGCAAATGATTGTTGTGCGGTAGGAAGCATTGTGCAGGAACAGGAGTGCACAAAGGAAATTGCACAAAGGAGTCCGCGCAAAGGAAATCGTACAAAGGAGTTCGCACAAAGGAACCCACACAATGGAGTTCGCACAAAGGAACCCACATAGTGAAGTCTACACAAAGGAGACTGTACAGATGAGAATTGGTACATAAGGGATACCACACAATGACTATGTGGCATGTTCACACGTGTGAGAAGTCTATAAATACCCCATGACCCCTTTAAGGGGGTCATTAGTACCTAATCACGGAAAAGGAGAAGATTACAAAAGAAGAGAAAGGTAGAGTCTGCACTCATTGTGTGGAACAGGTGTTGTGCGGAGCACAACACTACTGGCGCACAACAGGTCCATCGCAGAACAGTACTCAGTGCCCAATGGCTTCCAGCGCACAATGAGCTCCAGCACAACACTTGACATAGTGTCTTAGTGCTTGATGCCCTTATGCATAATGCTACTGCCAAATATTTATTTTATATTACAATTCATAAACATTCTATTTTAGAATCAAAGGAGAAAAAGGATGTAAAAGAACTTGGAATGAATAAATGATGTGATTATCTTCTTTGTATTCTTTTGATTATAATTAAGTGAATGAGGTTCCCAAATCCAATGCCTTTGTTTCTTGTTTGAAACAAAATGACGACTCTGCTGGGGACTTTTCTCCTATTCACATAAATATTAACTTAAGAATTGTATGAAAGATAATCATAACTGTTTGGTGCCTGTAAGGAGCCAAAATGTTAACTCTTAGTGGGAACATCCTACCTTTCATCTCTTAAATATAATAAAACTCAATTTAATTACTAATTTACGTTGTTTTACAATATGGAGGATTCAGGAGAAAAGATATTACAACCAATCGACCAACCATCCAATCAATGGCAATCGTTCAGAAGAATACAATCTTCTACTTCACTGCGATGGGTTTCGTCGTGGAGTATATTGAGAAAGTAGTTTCGACCAAGCACATGGGGCCATGGACAGTTGCTATAGTTATAACTACTTCACCAATTGCACAGGAAGAAAGAGATGAGTGGATCGTCATCACTTACAGAAGGACAAGGACTCAGAATATCACCATAACAGGAACGGATGCACCACTAAGAAGAGATAGGGGACCGATAATTAGAAACACAGGCAAGAAGCATCCTGAACTCACTTCACTGGCAATCTACCCTATGCAAATGATGATTCCTTCAATTACACAAGATTTCCCCGACTTGCCTGTTAAGAGCTCTTAGTGGACGAGAGAGTAGAAAGGAAAGGCTTCACTGACAAGTCCATCAGGATCCACATCACCAATCTCTATGTCTTCCCAATCAACTGGCTACTCCAGAATACACAAAGATCATGCGACTCTCCTCTTTCAGCAACTCTTATAACATCAATACACTCCCATTCAGCATCGACCACTGCCTCGTTAAGGAATGGGGAGACTGCCGTTCATATGGCTATAACAAACCGAGGGTCTTCTACAACTATGGAGGATCAAATTGCTGAAATGGTAGAGGTATAGAAAGCACTAATGAAAGAATACAGAAACCTCTGAGAGGCTTTGGGGACTCTTCCCCATAATGTAGCCCAGATGGCGGCACCCCCAGTGACCGATAATGCGAATGAATGAGAACAGCACCCTGAAGGGTCACAGCTGCTGAGGACTGTGTCACACAGATCTGCCCCCACGATGAGAGCAATGACACAAGAAGAAGTATGACAAGTTGTCGAAGAAGCAGTCAGGTCAGAAAGAGAATGCGACGGCACAGGAAGAGGCAGATATCGAATATCGTACTTAAGAGAAGTAGAAGATAACCCATTCCTGAACAATTTCAAATAGCCTGATTTTCAGAAATTCAACGGGGATGGGTCACCGGAAGAACACCGGATGCACTTCATCACCAGTATGGGGAATTTCTCCATAGTGCCCCAGTATTAGCTTCAATTATTCGGATCTTATCTGAAGAATAAAGCGTTAAAGTTGTATTCTAGCTTAACACCTAGGTCTATAAGAACATGGGATCAGATGCAAGACGCGTTCATGTCAAACTTGTACTCATTAGAACGTGATGTGAGTATCACAAAACTAGCTTTGGTGTGACAAAGAGAGGGAGAGCTAGTGGAAAAATTTATAAACAAATGGAAGACTTTAGGGGCTTCTTGCAGACAATTTCTAGTAGAGAAAGAACAGGTGAACATATGCCTAAACTCTAAGGAAACTAGAGTGGCATTTGGTCTCACCAGTGTTGACATCAGAACCTTCCGCGACTTGGCTACAAAAGCGCATGCTCTAGAACTAATGACTCGAAAAATGCTGACATTCAATTATGTAATGATTAGAAGAGGATCTCAGAAATTGATCACAAATGTGGTTGAGCACAATAAGAGAAGCTAGGACATAAGGGGCAAAAGGACAGAAAGGAAAGAAGAGTCGAATCGCCCCAGAGAAAGGTTTTACAACAAAAAACACTGATCATTGAATTCTCATAAGGGTTTTAGTTTGAAAAAGAGGACGTACTCCCTTTGATGAATCAGCTGTTAAAAGCCTGAACAATTGAACTATCCCTATCAAAACGTCTCGAAGAAACATATAAAATGAAGGAAAGAGACTTCTGTCATTATCACTGCATAGTAGGGCATCCGATAAAAAATTGTTATACACTGAAATGTATTATATAGAGGATGATAAACAAGGGTGAGATAATAGTCGAGAAAGAGAAAGAAAGAGGCAAAAAAGTGACAACAAACGTACTTACCATGTGAGAAGACTATCAGGGAAGGACAAGGGTGGATAATTAGAAAACAATGGGGAAAGTTGCAGTGACTACCTTGCGATCAGGGAGGAAGATGGCTAGCTCACCAAATTTGAAAAGCAAAAAGCCAAAGACAGAAGCAGTCAAGAATCACGCCAATAACAATAACGATGGCGAGAAAGAAAAGGGAAAGGAGATAGGGAAAGTGACTTATGACATTATAAGCCACTTGAAAAGCATTCAAGCTCGATTGAGTGTCTATAATGTCCTAAAATTGTTAGAAGACTCTCTACAAAGCCTGATTAAAGCCTTATCTAATGAAGGTATAAGGGGAGTGTTACCGACTGAGATGGAGAATGAGAAACGAGAAGATTGTATGCCAGTTATCTCCTTCTTCGATAACGACCTGGTTTGTGATGTGGAACATAATAGGTCATTGATGATAGTGAGTCATATTCACGATAAACAAGTAAAGTGAATAGTGCTCGATAACGGGTCGGGTCTGTTGTAAACTTATTGCCATTGACAATGTTAAATGAATTGGGTTATCGACGCTCAAACCTATGCCCTAGTGGAATGATAATACAGGGCTTTAATCAGTACGGACAGCGTGCACTCGGTAAGATCATAATAATACTGGAGATAGGAGAATTAATTACAAATGTTGTTAGCCATATTATAAATGCAGTGACTACATATAATCTCCTTCTGGGAAGATTGTGGATGCATCAGTATGGCATCATACCTTCTACCCTGCACTAATGTTTCAAATACTACAAAGATGGGGCATGACACAAAGTATTAGTTGATGCAAGACCGTATTCAGAAGTTGAAGCTTTTTTCGTAGATGAGAGTTACTATGATGCGTTCACTAACAGGGAAGAAAAGAAGAATAATGAGAACAAGGCCCCAAAAAATGTTTGCATGGAAATAATAGAAGAAAAAGAAGCAAAACCACTTATAATAGAAAAGGTGAAAAAGAAGTTCTATTTTGTCCCGAAGCATTTACGACAGCCAGGACAACCACCCTTAACATTATTGTCGCCAGAACAATTAGAAATTCTGTAGTCAAATTATACAGTACCACTCCCGTATGTTGAAAAGGAGTAAACCGTTTCCTCTCATCCTGAAAAGATTTCATGTTAAAGCAAACATAACATATCCAGAGCCGATTGAATTCTATGGTCCGTCAGAAGTGAAGATAGAAGAAGCAATCGATAGTGGTGTGGGAAATGGAAAATTAATATCCGAGGAGCTTGAAAGATATAGTCCGGTGAGTTGAAAAATCATGAGGAAAATGGGCTTTGATCATGAAGAACCCATTGGCCTGAATTATGGAAGAGGAATTCAGGTTTCGATCGGGGTGAATCAGAAGAAGCGAAAAAAATTTCAAGAACTAGGGGGCAGAGGCTTCAGTGAACATGGTAACAGTCGACCAGATAGAAGAAACATACCTTGAAATGGTTAACAAGCTTGAGATAACTCTAAAATAGATAGAAGACGGGGAGTAGCCGATGATTGACAATTTGAGAGAGATAAATTTAGGAATAGAAGAAGAACCACGGAATACGTTCACAAGTGTCAATCTATCAAAAGAACAAGACGATCGATTTGTCAACCTTCTGAAAGAAAATAAAGACATCTTTGCTTGGACGTACGCAGAAATGCTGGGTCTAGAGCCAACAGTAGTAATGCACCGGTTTAACATCTCCAAAGATAAAAGACCCATCAAGAAAACATAGAGGTGGTTTCACCCAGATTTGGTCCCCAAGATAGAGGAAGAAATAAGCAAGTTAATGAAAGTCAGATTCATCATGGAGGTCAGATACCCCAAATGAATATCAAATATAGTCCTAGTAAAAAAAAAGAATGGGCAGATTAGGGTTTGTGTTGACTTCAGAGATCTAAACGAGGCATGCCCAAAAGATGATTTCCCATTGCTGATCACAAAGCTACTAGTAGATAGTACCACATAATACACTGTTATGTCCTTCGTGGATGGCTATGCCAGTTAAAATCGGATAACAATGGTGCTTGAGGATGAAGAGGCAACGGCTTTCAGAACCCCCTTGGGAATATATTGTTATAAAGTTATGCCCTTTGGGCTCAAAAATGTGGGGGTGACGTATCAAAGGGTGATGTAAAATGTGTTCCAAGATATGATGTATAAGCATGTTGAATGTTATGTGGACGATCTGCTAGTCATGTCAAACTATCATGTAGAGCATTGTGAGCATCTGACCTTAGTCTTCCGCCAAATCAGAAAAAAATAGTTAAAGATGAATCCAGCCAAATGCACATTCGGAGTATCATCAAGAAAATTCCTTGATTTTGTAGTGAGATACAAAAACATTAAGATTGATTTGAAAAAAGTTAGAGCTATTTGAGATATGCCGCCTCCAAAAATGTTGAGAGAATTAAAGAGCTTGCAAGGTAAGTTAGCATATATCCATCACTTTATGTCAAACCTGGCAGGAAGATGTCAACTGTTTTCTCATTTGATGAAGAAAGGAACAAAATTCGTATGGGATAAGTCCTGCCAGAATGCTTTTGATCTGATAAAAGAATTGTTGAAACAGTCTCCAATATTAATACCCCCGGTAAAGGGAAGACCTCTCATCCTATATATATCAGCAGCCGAGACTTCATTGAGAGCTTTATTGGCACAAGTGAACGAAAATGGGAAGGAAGCAGGACTGTATTATTTAAGTTAAACTTTGATAGGTGCAGAATGCAATTATACACCAATTGAAAAAATATGCTTACTTGGTATTCGTAGTCCAGAAGTTAAGACATTATTGTCTGTCCCATGACATAACTCTAATATCTCGAGTGGACCCCATAAATTTTTTAATGACAAGGCTGATGTTGTTAGGAAGGCTAGCAAAGTGGATGTTGTTGTTGTTGTAAGAATACACTATTACATATGACCCGACGAAAGCAGTAAAAGGGCAGGTAGCGGCAGATTTTCTGGCGACCCATCCTGTGACAGATTATGAAGCCATCTTTGATGACTTTCCCGATGAACAAGTCATGATGAAGAATCGTTAAACGTATGACAAATGTTCTTTGATGGAGCAGCCCGAGCGACTGAAGCAGGTGTCGAAGTGATATTCATCACTCCCCAAGGTGATTTGTTATCTTATTCTTTCACATTGGGCATTGCATGCATGAATAACGAAGCTGATATTGTGCCCTTATTATTAGGATAGAAATAGCCAGCGAGTTGAAGATAAAAGCGTTATGAATTTTTACGGATTCTAAGTTGGTTATAAATCAACTGACGACTGAGTTTGAAACAAGGAAACAAGAACTTTTTCCATACTATCGAAGGGCGCAACGTTTATTGGAACAATTCCTAAACATTGAAGTCAAGCATATACCACAGTACGAGAATGCGAAGGTCGATGCCTTGGTTAGTTTAGCAGCAGCGCTATCTTTCCCAGATCGGAGCCCCCTACAAGTGAGAATCAAATAAATGAGATTCTTGCCTTCAGCAGAAATAATCGGTGAAACAATGGAAGCACTCCCCATATCATGCTTATAAGTGATAATAGATGATTGGCGTCAGCCTTTCATTGACTATCTAAAGTACGATATCCTACCAAAAGATCCAAAGGTGAAGTTGTAAATTAAGCAGAAAGCGAAAAGATTCATTATGTGTAATGAGGAATTATATAGAAGGTCATATAATGAAATGCTGTTGTGATGTCTAAGTGAAGAAGAGGCATGTCAAGTGCTATGAGAGGCACATTTCAGGAATGTGGGGCACATTAGGCTGGGAGGAATTTGTTCCATTGAGTACACCAGATGGGATATTACTGGTAGATAATGTTTAAAGATGCGATAGACTATGAAAAGTGAAGCCATGAGTGTCAAATCCACGAGGACATCATACATGTACCCCCTGAAGATCTTCATCAGTCAGCTACTTCCTGGCCTTTTGCCAAATGGGGGCTCGATGTTATCGGCCTCATAAATCCACCATCGTCCAGAGGAAAGCAGTATAAACTAGCAGAAATAGACTATTTCTCCAAATGGATAGAAGCTATTATGCTGCGAAGTGTTAAAGAGAAAAATGTTGTTAATTTCATTCGGCATGTAATAATATATCACCATGGAATCCCGAAGAAAATCATCACAGATAACGACACTCCTTTCAAGAACAGGGGCGTGGAGAAGTTATGTCTTAAATTTAAAATTCACCAGTCCTTCTCAAAACCTTATTATCCTCCAGCCAATGGGCTGGCAGAGGCGTTCAATAAAATGATTGTAAAAATAATGAAGAAAATGGTGAATGGGAAAAGGCATGAATGGGATGAAAAGTTGTAGGAAGCTCTATGGGTCTACAAGACCACTCATCATATAGTGATACAAGCTACTCCTTATTCGTTAATTTATAGTATAGAAGTCATCGTGCCAATTGAAATACAAGTTGCTTCACTAAGGGTAGTAGTGCATCAATCAATTACAGACGATGAGAATGCAAGAATACGACTGACAGAGTTGGATGAAAAAAGATTGACAGCTGAGTAGTGATTGCAGTTATATCAGGCCAGGAATTCTGCCACCTTAGATTAAAAGGTTAAACACCGATCTTTCAAGAAAGGAGATATGACCTTGATGTCGAAGAGGCCAATAGCAGTCACTCGGAGAACAGGGGGTAAATTTGATCCCAAATGGGATGGACCGTATATCATAACTGAAGTATATTCCAATGGGGCATATAGAGTAACAGATCAAGACAGACGAGGCATCGGTATACTGGTCAATGCTCGCTTCATTAAGAAATATCATCCCTAACAGTGGGCGAAATTTTGACTTAGAAGATTATCAAGATAATGCTTCTACATTAAAACGGGGCAATTATAGATGAAATGGTGAAATGGTGAAATAACCTTTAAAGGCACAGCCTTGTATTCTTTCTTCACAAATGATGAATATAAGGCGCACTTTCAAGCATATGGTCAAAGTATGTCGAAGTCCCAGCCATCATTGACATTATTGATTATTCACACAATTGGTTACTTATCAATATTGTTATTATCGTCAAGTTAATTGGATATGAAGAACAGATATCAATAGAAGCTAATTGGAAATAAATAACAGATATCAACAGATTATCAAGGGCAACAGCAAGGTACACCGATATATCAATTATTGATTCACCTTCTAAGGTGGCCTAGCCAAGCCCTTATACGACTAACTGCACATAAGACTTATATATTATCTGGGATAACAGTGTGGAGCCAGCGGCCCTAAAAATCCCATATAAGCCTGTAACACCCTGAAAATCGGGGGTCATATATAAACTCAACTCCCGAGTTCCAGACCGTCACTTATGCAACAAAAAGATTATGATTCAATGTTGTCTGAGTTAAAGCATTCACATGAGTAAAAGTATACCAAAATTGTAATTCATACTCCAGGTCCAGTGATAAAAGCAAGCGGAAGACTAAACAATATATATATATCACTGTATGGAAAAACAAAGTGGATCTCAACTGTCACTAAAGTATGAATACATCACTGAGTCTCATATACATGTAAATGACAAAAATAAATGTTCAAAATAGTCCCACTGAAGTCCCGTCAACCCAGGTCGCCTAAGCAAAGCCATCATGATACTGCATGTACGAGAACTCGTCCTGGTCCTCGTCGAAGTCTGGCTCTGCCTCCTGGATCTCAGCATCACCTGCATCTACAACAGGGTCTGGTGGGTGTTGCAAACACCATCCCGTAACGTGGGAATGAGTAGCTAACTCAGTGGAATAATAGAGCAAGGATTTACATGTTCTCAAATCAATCATGCGATAATAGTAAAGCAGTAAATCAGACAATCCTAATACTGTTGTTAATGTAATATGACATGATGTGATGTATGCCCTCACCGACGATCTCCCTCATACGGCACCATCTTACGACCGCGGCATGCAATCGTCCCTCAAGTGCTCCACATCTTCCAGGCACATGCAATGTTATGGTGATATGATTTTCGAGTTGTTATTAGTCCATTCAAACAGCAGGATTGGGAAACTAAGGTACTTCCCTTGTATCGATCCCAACACAGATCCTGTCTAGGGTCGTCACTCCTAGTAATCTCATACGATGTATATTTTGTAGGTCGCTGCAAGGGCTGCCAGGGCTGTTGCACGCACTCGTTGCTCCGCTCCCCCATCACCTTATCAATACAGGCCTACTGTACTCTACTGCTACTAAAGGGTCGTCGCCTCCCTTAGACTCAGAATACGCTCGCGGTCACTGCAAAGGACTCGTCGCCTGATCAGTGTAGGCCGACAACAAGAATATAGTGTCCCATACCACCATAATCTGCTCATGAGACTAGGTGCTCACTGGTCACTGCGGGGAGGTTTGTGGCCCCAGCGTAGGCCGACAGCTCGACCACGGTGTCCCATACCACCATGCCCGGCTCATGAGTCTTCGTGGATCAAGGTACCATGGTTAACAGGGTTTACAATGGTAAGTTCAGTACCCTAGGTTCAAGCAGTTATGACTCATGCAGGGTGAACATACATCGGGTAGTCGGGTTACTTGACGGGCTCGACTAGCGCGATCGCATCTCAAGTCGAACGACATGAAGTGCGTAAAACACTTCGCGTGGCCTATCCACTGCCGCCAACTCCAGAACACGGCTCGCGTTCATCGACGCGTCGTTCGTGGCCAAGACCAGCCAACCACGAATTCGCTCGGTTACCGACTGCCTAGACTAGGTATAGTCCCAAACAATTATGGAATCACATTAGCAAATCATATGAGAGTATTGGAATTGAAATACAACTATGTGAGCATGTTAACACATGTTATAACATACAACTTAAGTAAATCATCAAGCATATACATTTCATGCATATAATGAAATCATGCATATAGTCAACATGTAGGAAATCATTTACGTTAGCATATTAATTGAGAAATCCATCTCAAACTAATTCATAACATCATTTAATTCAATACATACTAATACAAACATTTATACAAACACTTACACTACACACTTAAGTCTACATATAGTATGTCGACCCGAAGTGCGCATTTAGGAGAATCTCTTCGCCAAACTAATTATACACACATTCCTAACATTCTAATGCGACAACATATCATGTGAATCACATCGGCAAAATATGAATGAAATCTGTACTTCCTATAAATGACTAAAATGCCCTAAATCTAATATTCTTCGTTGATTTACGAAACAGGAAACGGACAGCATGTTGTACATGTTAAACGGCGTTGCCGTCGATAATCTACTATTAAACCACATTGAAAGCTTTGGAAACAGTCAATCAAAGTGTCTAAAATCCTCACCTTGTCTCTTATAAATGTGTCGTTTCGAATGGAGCGTATACGCTTCGTCTACAGCAATAAGAGAACCTAATTCACGAGTTACGTCAGCTAACAGGCTATGAATCCTAGTAAACCTCAAATCAGCAACTTTCTAGGGTTATTTCTTACATGAAAATGCGAAAGAATCACCGGCCAGGTGATTGAGATGTGTTGCTGAAGCACGTGCAACAGGTGGCACGAAGGCAGAAAATATCTATCCTACTCTCTCTCACAAACTCTCACCTTTTCTCTCTCCCAAACTAGGGTTTCTCTCAAATTCGGATGGGAGAGAGGAGTGAGGGTTTCAACCCCTTTTATAAGCTTAAAAATGCCCGAAAGAGGCTCAGGTACAAAGTTCACTTAGTGCATAACCAAATCAGGGCCATTTCGGTCCAAAAAATGATTTCTGGTGGTCCCCTGGTCGAATGCGATCGGACTTAAGCTCATGCATACCAGATCTATCTCGCATTAAGTTTTCAGTCTGGCAGGGTTCGCAGATCGCACGTGGCGGTCCAGTTTCAGTTCAGCGGTCACCGCACGTAGATCAGGGCTGCAAGTCTCATGATATGAAATAGAAATTTTTCCTGATCCGAGGGTGTAATTTGACTGAATTCTGACGGTCAGAACGCTTAATACTGACACGTCAAGTCGTGTGCCAGATTTGAATTTCAAATTCCAAATCTGTCCCTATTCGCACTCTCTTCAGTCCGGGTTCAACGAAATAGCCTGTGATTATCGGTTTGACTTGATTTTCGAAATGATTGTCAAGTCCAGCTAGGCGGTTCTAACGGTCTAAGATAGGAGGTATCGAACTTTCGACGCGCGGTCTAGATCCAATACAAAGATTCAAAGTGGTCAAGAGAACAAACCTGCTTATACTTTGGTCCGAGGTTATAGAGTATTATAGAGTCGTTGGTTCTACTCGATTTGGGTATTGTAGAACGTATTTAAAGTGATCAGGGACTATTTCCCAGCTACTCTAACGTTGCGCTAGCTAACTTACGCTTAATTTTCCATAGGAATTAATCCTAAGTGGTTTCTTTGGCTATGGAATTGGGTTCTAAGCGATTTTCCAGATGTTTTAGTTGACCCACTGCCTAAGGACGTCAAATCCCAGATTGGCCAAAATCTAGGGTATTACAATCTACCCCCCTTAAAACACAATTTCGTCCCCGAAATTAGCGAAGGGTAAGGAGTACTTTTTCTAAGGAAGGTTCAAATCGTATTTAATGACCTAACCGTACGTACATCCTAACTCAAATGTTTCGATCCTGGGCCAGTGGGAAAGAGGCCAAGCACTCTTCCGCTGCGCCACTCTGATCGAACGGCAGCGTTGACTAACCTAACTGGATTGGACTCATTACGTTCTATCCTCCTTAAAACTTAGTTTTACTTAAGGTTGAAGAATCTTTGCATCGATCCGTACATCGGAACGAGGCACAACTTAGGGGCTATCCTTAACCTAAAATGGAAACAACCTTTCTCTACAGGATTTTTCTTACTAATGATGCGTTCTATGGCATTGGTACCTATGATCTTAAAGTTGAGCCTAATCTCTATTGTGGTTAAGTTTAGGGGCAGGTATGAGTTGGTGGCAAGATATCGAATTCTCTACTGGCTTTAAGTCCTCGCCATTTTCCAAAGATAAAGAAATAACTTTTGGTTATATGTGGTCGAGCCAACGCGGAAGAAAAGTTGTGTAGTGGGTCTAAGCCGGATACATAGACTTTCTGCCTAGAACAGAAATTTATTGTATCAGTTCTTAATCCTAAACGATGCCGATCTTCTACTTGATCAGAGCATTGGATTTATTGGCAACTACCAGGATTGAGAAGTCAATTCAAACCACGAATAGTTCACAGATAATTACATTTCCTTTACTCCGCGTTCCCGAATGCAATAAGCCCTTTGGGGAAGGCAATTCTAAGAGGCGTGCTAGTACATTCTAAGTTCAATCTGAGGGATTTATAAACATTCCCTGAGAGTGAATGGTTCTTTCCTATGGGCGTCAACATAAGTCTATAAGTCATAAAGGGATTTATCAAAGGGATAATATTCTACTTCAATTAAATCTAACTTACAATTTCTTAGCATATACAGGCTTCACACTACTTAAAGTAATTAGTAGGCTAGTCTGTAACTCAGTAGCTATAATCTAAAGCCTAAGATTATACGTTAAATGGTTCCATACCATTTCTACTATAGGGAATTCTTCTATTGCTTAGGGTCAAGATCGTATAAATGGAATTGGATTTCTTATGTTGTCAGACCCTTCAATCTGCCTCCTCAACTCCACCATCTCACATGGTGCCATGCGATACGTCGGCAGTGAGACGGGTGAGGAACCAGGAACCAGATCGATAATGAAATCGATCACTGGTCGGGGCGGCAAGCCAGGGATCTTCCTGAACAAATCTCCAAACTCACAAACAACTGGCGTATGCTCAAGCATCTGGGCACCAGCGTCTCGCAATAAGGTGGTGTAACTAAGTATGCGGAAAGGGAGATTTACCCGCACTGGAAACGTGAAGGATGCTCCCTCTGGCTCATAGGCTGTCACTATATGAGTATCGCAGTCAATCTCGGCCCTCGCTGCAGTCAACCAGTCCATGCCAAAAATGACATCGAGATAAACCAGAGCGGGATCGACGACGAGATCTAAAGCCATCGTCTTGCCCCCCAGATCTACCAAACAACCCTCACACATCTGGGTGGCATCTGTAAAGGACCCGTGAGCTGCATAAACTCGTACCCCGTCCATAGTAATAGTCTGTAGCCCAAGACGCCCAACTATAGCACTTAATATCAAAGAAATCGTGGAACCAGTGTCCACCATCACGAGAATAGGAATACCTCCAATATGGACAGTGACCTCAAAGGCTGAATGCTGAGAAATCTATGTCGCAGCTGCCTCCGCTGTCAAGGCATGTACTCGTGCCTGCTGTGGCCGGTTCGGCCGCTGCGCCGTGGGCTGTGAAGGCTGCCTGATTTGCGCTACTGGAGGTCTGAAGGAAGGGTGTGCAGGAGCTAACCGTATAGGCGGTGCTGATATCGCCTGTAGACGTGTACGGTCGATCTTCTGTGACGGCGAGAACCCACTGTACCGCATCCTAGAAAAATAACTCTGCGCCAAGTGGCCCTCTCTCCCACAATATGTGCATAGTAAATCAGAGCGCCGCATCGGGGGTACTGGCATGGTAGCCCTAGTAGGAGGGTCGACGCGAGGCCTCTTGCCCGCAGAGGGCCTGTCCTGTATCTCTGGTCGTGGCCTAGGAGCAACAGGGCCATGAGATCGTGTAAGCCGATCCACATCCTGCTCTGCCCGTATGGACATGTGAATCAACTCCGCATAGGAGGGAATGCTCACACAGCACATCTTCGACCGAATATCCGGTCGTAAACCCTCTGAAAAGCACCGTACGCGCATCTGCTCATCTGTCAAAATAGTCAGGATGTATCTGCCCAACTCCGTGAACTGATGCTCATACTCCGTGACTGTCATGGCTCCCTATCTGAGGCGGAGAAACTCATTCTCCCGGTCATGCCTGTACGTCTGGGGATAATACTTCTCGTGGAAGCGGAACTCAAACGCTGCCCATGTCCATACAAAGTCGGCGGCAACGGTCCGCAATATGCTGTCCCACCACAAGCTGGCCTCTCTCTCAAACAGGAACGTAGCCAACTCTACCTGCTCAGCCTCTGTACAATGAAGCATCCGTAATATCTTCGACACACGGTCGAGCCAATACTCGGCCTCCTCGGGTCTATGAGAACCCGTGAAAGTGGGAGGCCGTAAGCGCTAGAATCGCTCTAACAAGCCCCGCGTATCTGCGGCATTCCCCGCAGGGTAAGCAGGTGGTGCAGGATGAGCCATGCCCTTATCCTGGGCATATGCATCAGCATCCTCAGCTAGATGCGCAGGTGGTGTAGGTGGAGTCACACCCCCGCCCTGGGCTAGTGTCCCCACAATAGTAGTCAGGAGCTGCTGCTGCTGCAGCATCATGGCCGTCATCTGCTCGAATCTGTCGGGAGGTGGAGCAGGCTGTTTCGTGTGCTACGTCGAAGTAGATGCATGATAAGGCTCTCTGACTGGCGGTGTGAACGGCGGTGGTCTAACTGTAGGACCAGCAGTAGGCTGAGACGCACGAACTGTCTCAGGAATCGGGCCCACAACAGGGTCCGCATGTGTGTCAGACTGTGAAGGAGCCTGATCCATAGGCTCAGTCAATGCAAGCCGAGCCGTGCTCCACGTAGCCTTAGGCGGCATTCCCTATATTCAAAATAGGGCGCAACCTTGTCAGTCTCAATAGCACAAATACACCGCAATCATTCACACAAGGAGTCAAAGGCATTCCATGCATTTCATTTAATCAAAATTATCACAATACAAGGGATATGTCCTTACAAGTATCATGACGAGAAATACATAGGAACTAAGACAGTTAAAATTACCACTGCAACATAAACAAGCACTAGCCTTAACAGGCTTACACAACTTAAAGCAGGAAATGACTAACTACTGATAACAACATTAACGATCTCATCGCTAGCCTGAATCAGGTGACGGAGGAGGAGCACCCTTATCCTGCAAGCAGCACAGGATCGCCTTCAAGGTACGAGTCACCTTACCGAATTTCCTCTTCGTAACGGCCTTGGCATCCTCGACTTCAGCGCGAAGTTCCTGAACTTCCCTTCGCAAGGCGATCTGGCTCTCCTCAATTTGAGCAATGCGATCATCGCCAGTAGCCTGCGTAGAAGGAGGAGGGCTCTCATCTGTATCCTAAGCCTCCTCTTCTACCTCTTCCTGGACCTCTTCTTGAACTTCTGCTCCAGGTTCTCCCTCACTTGGATCCTCCTCATCATCAAAGTCATCCTCGCTATTCTCCTCAAGCTGATTCTCACGGTACTGAGACCCAATCTTCATCTTGACCATAGTCGACTCATCAATGCTATGAATCGAAACTGGCAATTCCGGCCCAAGTCTGTAAGCAAACTCAAGCGCGATCTTGCATATCAGTCGGCCAAAAGGAAGCGATTCGGACGTTCTTCTTGACTTGGCTATGAGGATTATCTGTCGCAAGATGAAAGTGGCCATACATACGTTCTCTCCCTGGGCCACCAGATACAAGAAATCGACCATAAGGCGTGTACGTTCAATGCGATTCGTCGACCTGGGATAAACATTGAACGTGCATATATGGTGCAGCAGGCACAAATCATCAGACATATACGTCGCCTTGAGGCTATTATTAGACTGCCATGGAACCAACTTACCACACAGAAACCTGGTGTGGCGATCTCGTTCATGCCTACTCCTCAGATTCTTCTCACTAGGATGAACATCACCAAGAGGCACGTTCAGAAGTCGCGCAATCAGTCGTACATCAATCGTAGCCATTCGATCTCTACCAAAAGGGATTTTGAACTGCAATGGCTCCAAGGTAGGATTCTGGATACAAGCGTAGAAGGCACGAATGGTGCTCACATTAGCACGAGCGCGAGCTTCAAAGATTGGACCCCAATGCGCAGCTTCAATGCGCTCGAACAACAAAAATTCACCGAACAGTCGCCCTTCCACGTTTGCCTCAAACAACACTTTGTGATCAGTGTATTGGCCATGAGGCATCTCTGATAGAATTACTC
Organism: Magnolia kwangsiensis; assembly: GCA_037074715.1. Taxonomy (NCBI): domain Eukaryota; kingdom Viridiplantae; phylum Streptophyta; class Magnoliopsida; order Magnoliales; family Magnoliaceae; genus Magnolia; species Magnolia kwangsiensis. The sequence continues at coordinate 76,958,301 of CM073577.1, read as the reverse complement.
GCCCAAGGTGAGTATGGGGATCCAAATCTCACTTTGTATGACACTCTCGGGCTGTAGCTGGACCTGTGGCGGCACTTGAACTTGCGGCACCACCCCGCAGTCTTCTCGATTGAGCAGGGTGACTTGGCCCAGCCCCATCTACTGCAGTTTTCCTTTGACCCATCAAAGATAAGATGGAGGAGAGTGATAAAAGGCCTAAAATGGCTTCCACGAAAGCCATGGAAGACGGAGAAAATGCGAAGAAGTGGCTGTCCAAACTGGAAAAGGGAGATCTAGGCATTGTAGAGGGATGCTTCAAGCTTCCCAAGGATGTATTTTCAAGGAGAAATGAAAATGAAAAAATGGAATGGAGCACCTCACGATTTCAGCTCGATTTGGGGGTTTTTGGAGCTCCAAAAGATGAAATCTTCAAGAGGGAGGGCTGCCAACTTCAAAGGAATGATGGGGGGTGGTCCTTTTTGGCCAAGGATGGATTTAGGGGTGGTTTGGAATCACGAATTTTGGAGATAGTTGCTGGAAAATGAAAATGGAGCTATGGGGAGGGCTGTTTGTGAAGGAAGTGCAAGTTTTAGAGGTTTTCTATGGATGAAACCTACATTGGGGGGTGTACACGACCCAATATAGGGCGTGCGCCTGAAATTTGCATCAAGTGGGCCCACCTGTACGGTGATGCATCGCCGGATCGGCGATGGCATCGCTGACCAGTGGTGCATCCGGCCGGTGGGACCATATGGGTTAGGTCCCCCATGGTCCAAGGATCCCAGATATGTGTGGTCTCAACCTTGGTTCATTGTATTTTGACCTATATAGGCCCAAACATGTGTTCAGGGATTTCTGGGACTAATCCACAATCTCGAATACAAAACCCTATCATGCATCATATGATTTTGGGGTATAAGGAGCTAGTACATCCATCTAGACTATTAGTTACTAAAGAAAGTGAAGTTAGAATGGCCTTATGGCCATTTTTCATGAAATTTTACTATTCACTGTAAAATTTTATGAAAGTATTATTTTATGTTATTTTCACATTAGGTTTAATGCCTAACATGAAAAGGATAAGAAAGAAATGAAGATTGGAGTGGTGAAAGGAAGAATTTTAAAGATTTTTGGTGAAACGGGGTTTTTAAGCACTAGCGATTGAATACAGGAGTCGTGGTCATCCCACGGCCCAAGGATTTACTTTTACGGGTTTAAAATCATTCAAAGAACGTCTCAACCCGACTTCCGACGACCTAGGAGTTATTCGGGTTGCTTCACGCGACCCGAGATGCGTTACAGACTCGATCGTGCGATCGATTCGAATAGACTTCGCCTATTGGCAAATCTGCGATCCTAGAAGTGTTTTAACACCCTTCTCGCACCCACCTAAGTCAAAGGAAGTGACAGCGTACATCGCGAGACCATAACCCAGGCTCAGTATGCTCTTATTCATGCTCTGATACCAACTTCTAACACCCTGAAAATCGGGGGTCGTGTATAAACTCAACTCCCGAGTTCCAGACCGTCACTTATGCAATAAAAAGATTATGATTCAATGTTGTCTGAGTTAAAGCATTCACATGAGTAAAAGTATACCAAAATTGTAATTCATACTCCAGGTCCAGTGATAAAAGCAAGCAGAAGACTAAACAATATATATATCACTGTATGGAAAAACAAAGTGGATCTCAACTGTCACTAAAGTATGAATACATCACTGAGTCTCATATACATGTAAATGACAAAAATAAATGTTCAAAATAGTCCCACTGAAGTCCCGTCAACCCAGGTCGCCTAAGCAAAGCCATCATGATACTGCATGTACGAGAACTCGTCCTGGTCCTCGTCGAAGTCTGGCTCTGCCTCCTGGATCTCAGCATCACCTGCATCTACAACAGGGTCTGGTGGTGTTGCAAACACCATCCCATAACGTGAGAATGAGTAGCTAACTCAGTGGAATAATAGAGCAAGGATTTACATGTTCTCAAATCAATCATGCGATAATAGTAAAACAGTAAATCAGACAATCCTAATACTGTTGTTAATGCAATATGACATGACGTGATGTATGCCCTCACCGACGATCTCCCTCATACGACACCATCTTACGACCGCGCATGCAATCGTCCCTCAAATGCTCCACATCTTCCAGGCACATGCAATGTTATGGTGATATGATTTTCGAGTTGTTATTAGTCCATTCAAACAGCAGGATTGGGAAACTAAGGTACTTCCCTTGTATCAATCCCAACACAGATCCCGTCTAGGGTCGTCACTCCTAGTAATTTCATACGATGTATATTTTGTAGGTCGCTGCAAGGGCTGCCAGGGCTGTTGCACGCACTCGTTGCTCCGCTCCCCCATCACCTTATCAATACAGGCCTACTGTACTCTACTGCTACTGAAGGGTCGTCGCCTCCCGTAGACTCAGAATACACTCGCGTCACTACAAAGGACTCATCGCCTGATCAGTGTAGGCCGACAGCAAGAATATAGTGTCCCATACCACCATAATCTGCTCATGAGACTAGCTGCTTACTGGTCACTACGGGAAGGTTTGTGGCCCCAGCGTAGGCCGACAGCTCGACCACGGTGTCCCATAACACCATGCCCGGCTCATGAGTCTTCGTGGATCAAGGTACCATGGTTAACAGGGTTTACCATGGTAAGTTCAGTACCCTAGGTTCAAGCAGTTATGACTCATGCAGGGTGAACATACATCGGCCAGTCGGGTTACTTGACGGGCTCGACTAGCGCTATCGCATCTCAAGTCGAACGACATGAAGTGCGTAAAACACTTTGCGTGGCCTATCCACTGCCGCCAATTCCAGAACACGGCTCGCGTTCATCGAAGCGTCGTTCGTGGCCAAGACCAGCCAACCATAAATTCGCTCAGTTACCGACTGCCTGGACTAGGTATAGTCTCAAACAATTATGGAATCACATCAGCAAATCATATGAGAGTATTGGAATTGAAATACAACTATGTGAGCATGTTAACACATGTTATAACATACAACTTAAGTAAATCATCAAGCATATACATTTCATGCATATAATGAAATCATGCATATAGTCAACATGTAGGAAATCATTTACGTCAGCATATTAATTGAGAAATCCATCTCAAACTAATTCATAACATAATTTAATTCAATACATACTAATACAAACATTTATACAAACACTTACACTACACACTTAAGTCTACATATAGTATGTCGACCCGAAGTGCACATTTAGGCGAATCTCTTCGCCAAACTAATTATACATGCATTCCTAACATTCTAATGCGACAACATATCATGTGAATCACATAGGAAAAATATGAATGAAATCTGTACTTCCTATAAATGACTAAAATGCCCTAAATCTCATATTCTTCATTGATTTACGAAACAGGAAACGGACAGCATGTTGTACATGTTAAACGGCGTTGCTGTCGATAATGTACTATTAATCGACATTGAAAGCTTTGGAAAAAGTCAATCAAAGCATCTAAAATTCGCACCTTGTCTCTTATAAACGTGTCGTTTCGAATGGAGCGTATACGCTTCGTCTACAGCGATAAGAGAACCTAATTCACGAGTTACGTCAGCTAACAGGCTATGAATCCTAGTAAACCTAAAATCAACAAATTTCTAGGGTTATTTCTTACCTAAAAATGTGGAAGAATCACCAGCCAGGTGATTGAGATGTGTTGCTGAAGCCCGTGCAACAGGTGGTACGAAGGCAGGAAAAATCTATCCTACTCTCTCTCACAAACTCTCACCTTTTCTCTCTCCCAAACTAGAGTTTCTCTCAAATTTGGATGGGAGAGAGGAGTGAGGGTTTCAACCCCTTTTATAAGCTTAAAAATGCCCGAAATAGGCTCAGGTACAAAGTTCACTTAGTGCATAACCAAATCGGGGCCGTTTCGGTCCAAAAGATTATTTCTGGTGGTCCCCTGGTCGAATGCGATCGGACTTAAGCTCATGCGTACCAGATCTAGCTCGCATTAAGTTTTCAGTCTGGCAAGGTTCGCAGATCGCACGTGGCGGTCCAGTTTCAGTTCAGCGGTCACCGCACGTAGATCAGGGCTGCAAGTCTCATGATATGAAATAGAAATTTTTCCTGATCCGAGGGTGTAATTTGACTGAATTCTGACGGTCAGAATGCTTAATACTGACACGTCAAGTCGTGTGCCAGATTTGAATTTCAAATTCCAAATCTGTCCCTATTCGCACTCTCTTCAGTCTGGGCTCAACGAAATAGCCTGTGATTATCGGTTTGACTTGATTTTCGAAATGATTGTCAAGTCCAGCTAGGCGGTTCTAACGGTCTAAGATAGGAGGTATCGGACTTTCGACGCGCGGTCTAGATCCAATACAAAGATTCAAAGTGGTCCAGAGAACAAACCTGCTTAGAGTTTGGTCCAAGGTTATAGAGTATTATAGAGTCGTTGGTTCTACTCGATTTGGGTCTTGTAGAACGTATTTAAAGTGATCAAGGACTATTTCCCAGCTACTCTAACGTTGCGCTAGCTAACTTACGCTTAATTTTCCATAGGAATTAATCCTAAGTGGTTTCTTTGGCTATGGAATTGGGTTCTGAGCGATTTTCCAGATGTTTTAGTTGACCCACTGCCTAAGGACGTCAAATCCCAGATTGGCCAAAATCTGGGGTATTACAAAGCCACATCATGTGTATACCCATGCGGGCAGCGGACGGAGCCAGTGACAAAAAATCCTCAATGGCCAGTCACGATGAGACCAATACTGTTTCTAAGCTCTTCGACAGCTTCATAGATGAGGATGAAAATGCCATCCTATGAATGGGTCTGAACTTACAGATGAAGGAAAATGGGGAGTAAAATAAGAACCCCCAAGTATTTGGCTTGATTTCCGTATTAACACATGAGGACAGGGTCTCGATAAAAAATACCCCTTCATTGATGGACCGACAGCCTTGGACTTAGTACCAAAGGTAGCCTTGTAGAGAGTTACTATGGCCAACCATGCAAGTAAATCCCATTGAGTTTATGGCTTCGGTAGTTTCACTGGGCCCCTCTGATGGTGTAACGTCCTGAAAAAATTCATACAGACCCGAGTACCACCTCTAGCAAAAATCATTTAGAACTAAATCCTTTAGAAATTTAACATAAATTAACTAGAGCTAAACTAGATTACCTATAAAATTATTACCAATCACTTTAAATATGATCTACATGACCCAAAACCTATAAAATTATTAACGCTACATTACCCTGAAATCTAGGATCCAACTCTAAACCCAGTTACTCTCGGAAGCATTCAAAAACTTCGTATCCAACCTGGATCGCACAACGAAAGTCCGAAGCGATGAGCTTGGACAATTATGACCGCCTAGTTGGACTTGACAATCACCTCAAAAATCAAGTCTAGACGATGTCTTGAGGCTATTTTCTTAAGTCAAGAGTGAAGAGTGTGAGAAAGTGAAGGTTTTTATAAAAATTAAATATGAATTTAAGTAATCTGAGTCATATCGCTTGCGTGCCGATTATAAGCATTCTGACCATTAGTTTTTGACCCAAATTCACCCTCGGATTAGGGAAGATGGCCCACACATGTCAAAATACTTAGGGCCCTGATCGATTTTTGGTGACTGTTGAACTGAAACTGGTCCACCACGGTTGATCTAGAAACCCGATCGGACTGAAAACTTAACTTGATCAAGATCCAGTAATTATGAACTTAAGTCCGAACGCATTTAGTAAGAGGACCTCCAGAAATGCTCTGTTGGATCGGAATAAACCCGATTTGGTTATAACCTAAGTATACCTTGGCCTTGGGACTGTTTCCGTCAGTTCTGAGCCTATATAAGGGCCTTAAACCCTCTCTCACATATTCCATACGAATTCTAAACCCTAGCTAAGATAAGAGAGAGTAAAGAGAGAGAAAGTGAGTTTGAAGTTGGTGATTCGTCTTGAGATTCTTCCTGGTTTCTCTACGCACCAAATTCACCCATCTGAATCGTTATTCCGGTGCTTCTAATTCTATTTTTGGATAAGAAAATCAAACCCTAACCTATTTTGGAGCTTAGAATAGTCTAAGTATTGATGTAGCTAACCTATTCCATGCTTTAGGTTGCCAATCCGCTGTTGACGAAGACTTATCATCTAAATCATATCCGTTACGCGTTTATTGATTTAAGGTGCGGACTATATACGTTTAGGTTATGGTTTTCAAGACTTTCAATGTCTGATAATGATTTATTACTGACATGGATGCTATTACACATGCTAAATGCGCTATCTATTTTATTTTACGTATATGTATAACCTATGTTGTAAATAGAGTATTTCATGTGTTTATTGAAATGTTTGTATGCATAAGGAATTTGATGCTATGATTGCCATGATTAATTTTCATTGATATATGCTTGTTATGTATGCGATAACTCCTTGGCAAAGGAATTTTCCCTAATACGTAATACGGCCGACATACGTGATGTATATTGGAAAGTGTAGTCTAAGTGTTTGTGAAAATGTTTGAATGAGTTAGTAGTTAGTAAAGTGTGATTTAAAAGGGTGTTGAGATACGAATCTCAATTACCTTAACAGTGTGTATGATTTCCTCCATGTACTGTATAGTTTATTTATTCATGTTTAACTATGTGTATGATTTCCTCCATGTACTGTATAGTTTATTTATTCATATTTAATTGTGTGTATGATTTCCTCCATGTACTGTGTATTCATATATAAGTTATATTCCATAACATGCTCATATGATTATAGGATTTGACTTGAATATGTATTATTGCGATTGCACATGGTCAGGACTATATAACAGTCCAGGTAATCGGTAACAGTTCTCGATCTGGTGGCTGTGGTTGCTCTCACCACGCAGGATGTGTTTGACGAATTCCAGCCGTACTTGGGATGTTCGATAGTGGTTAGGCCACACGAAGTGCTTATGCATTCCATATCAATCAAAGTTCATCAATTAACCCGATTGACCGATGTATGTTCACCATGTTTGGATGCTACTGTTTGAATCTAAGGTACCAAACTCACCAATGAAAACCTATTAACCATGGTACCTCGATCCGCTAAGACTCATGAGCCGGACATGGTGGTATGGGACACCGTGTTAGTGCTGTTGGCCTATGTTGGGACGACGAGCCTCCCCGTAGTGACCAGTGAGCAACTCAGACTCATGAGCCGATTATGGTGGTATAGGACAATATATTCGAGTTGTCGACCTACTCTGATTGGTGATGAGCCCTTTATAGTGACCTCGAGTATATCCTGAAACTACATTGGGGCGACGAGCCTTATTGTAGTAACTAGGATATAACTAGACTTGTATTAATTGGTGACGAGCCCTTTAGAGTGATCTACAACTATAATATCGTATAAGATTTTCTAGGATTGACGACCCTAAAATGGATCATTGTTTGGGAATTGATATAAGGGAGGTTTCTTAGCTTCCCAATCATGTTGTATGAAAAGGACTAAAAGAACTTGGTAATCATGCTCATAACATCGCACTGCATGTGCCATTGGTATTGGTGTAGAGCACAATGGTAGTGATTCATGCCACGATCGTTAGATGTTATCGCAAGATGTAGTTTGGGTGAGGGCATGCATCATTACCTCATATCATTTTTGCATTAACAAGAGTATCTAGGACATGTTTAATTATACTGCTTTATCATTACTGCTTGATTGAATTGATAACATGTTAACCTTTGTTGTATAGTTCCATTGAGTTGATCACTCACTTCCACGTTCTGAGATGGTTCTTAAACACCAACCAGACTCTGATTTAGTTGCAGATGATCTTGTGCCGCATGAGGCAGAGCCGGAGTTTGATGAGGACAAGGAAGCATTCTCGTTCACGCAGTTTTCAGGTGGATTCGCATGAGCTGAGTTCGGATCGATGGGACTTTAGGGCTTGCACTTTATAGAGGATTAATACATTTTGTTATATGTATTTTGAATCAACAAAACATGTACTTATTGACCTGACAGAGCACTCATACTTTGGGGACTTATATTGGTGTATATATGCATTTTAGACTTCTGCTTGCAATTTTAGTTTATCCCTAGATTATGATTTGCTGATTTATCTTAATCTATTTCATGTTTAATGCACTAATACAGACAACATACATCTATCATTAATTATGTTGCATAAGTGATGTTTTGGAACTCGGGAGCTGAGTTATGCTCGACCCCTGAATTTCAGGGCATTACAAGTTAGTATCAGAGCATAATCTGGATTAAACTGGACCTGGGTTATGGTTATACGATGCATGTTAACACAAATTCAATGTAGGAGGGTGTGAGAAAAATCTAGAAAGAAGTTTAGGATTCCCAGTTTCATCAGCTGGCGAAAGTTTACTAAAAATGATCGCCGAGATCGAGTCCGTGCACACTCCTGATCACACATGATGACCCTAAACCATGTTTAAACCGTCAATTGATGTGTCATTTCAAGGGGGACCCAGCATGGTACCCACATGTTTTTAGACCCAAGGGGGGGGGGGGGGGGGGGAGGACTTCGCCGGTGGGGTGAGTCCTCGCCGGGATATCCAGAGACCGGCAAGGCCCTCGCCGCCCAGTGGGCCCAGACGGGCTGGGCCGATCGGGCCGATAGTCCTAGGATGTTGTGTGGCCCACTGGTGCTTAGTTGGTTGATTAAAACCCCTTCTACAATGTCCTTCCTTCATAAGCTACCCTCCCTAGCTTTCCTTTTCTCAAAAATCTCTCAAATCTTCCCCAAAATCCCTCTCTAAATCCTTCTTTCTTCCATTTTCGTGCACCCTCTCTTTACTCATCTCAAAACCCACCTCCATTGATGATTTTCTTTTCTTTTCTTTCCATTTGAGCACTCAAATCCCTACTTTGAGTCTCAAATTCATGGAAACCCCATCACCCATCCCATTCTTCTTATTTCTTTCATTTTCCATGGCCCTATTCGAGCTTGTTATGGCCATATTTTCCATTTCCACCATCCTCTCTTTCATGGGAAAGAAGAGATCTCCCGTAGAAGAAGCCAGGCCTAGTCGCCCCACCCGTTCTAGAAGGCCGAGAGGTACCGTCGCAAGTTCAAGCGCTGCTGGAGAGTTGCAGACGAAGCGGGATCTAGATCCCTATGTTCCCATAGGAAGGTCCTTGTTGGCAGAGTTATCTCATGATGTTTATGAGGCCCGTAGGGTCCTCTTTGAAGCTCATGCAGATGCATGACTATTTAGAGAATTCCTGTTGTTCAAGCGCCTAGTAGAAGCTAAGTGGGGTCCGCTATTTGAGGGTGAGCATCATGCAAATGTGGGTACTGTCCGAGCTTTCTATGCCTACATTCGAGAGCCAACATTGGAGCCCTTACAGTTTAAGATTTCATTTGAAAGAGATCGGGAGGCCACAATCAACGTTGCTTTGATATCTCGGCTTCTGAATGTGCTACTTGGCGAGGGCCATGCTAGTGAGAAGAATCTGAGTAGTGCTCGTGAAAGGGATCACTGCACATGGTTCCTTTGTGTCATCTGGTTGAATGACAGCCTAACAAAAGCCTTTTAGTGACCAATATGATGGATGACTTTTGCCTGCTTCACCACATCTGCAAGTTCAATGTCTACCCTAGGTGGAGTAACTACAGTGAATGCACACGCCTGATGGTGGATTTCTTGTACTAGGTGGGGCAGGGAGAGAATCTTTGTGTGCTTACATATGTAGTGTGATAGATAGTTCTTATTGCACGTTCTAATAGAAGGACTGAATCTCTCCTGTTCGACCGACTCATATGCAGGATTACACTTGAGTTTGGCTACAGACTTGGGGTGGAATTGCCGGTGCCAATCCATTACATCACCGATACTACTCTCAATCAGATGGATATCGGGCCTTGGCAACGACAAGCCCTGCTTGAGGAGAGTGAGGATGAGACAGAAAGCGAAGAGGAAGAGAGTAATGAAGAAGGTGAAGCCGAAATAGAAGAAGAAGAAGAGCAGGACGAAGAAGAAGAGGAGGCTCATGATATAGATGAAACTCCTCCTCCTGTGACTTGGGAGCATGATCCTGATAGGGCTTATAGAGAAGCTCGTTTAATCAGACTTGAGGAGGGTCAGGCCACTTTGCGGCAGGATATTATCGACTTGCGGGGCCTCGTGAAGCATAAGTTTAAGAAAGTAACCCACACCTTGAAGTCTATCCTATGCTGTCTGCAGGATAAGAGTGCCCCTCCTCCATCGCTAGATTCTGATGAATAGTCCTTTATGTAGCCATGTTTGTTTGATTTGTTGCTTGTTCTTATGTGTAGCCTTTATAGGCATAGTAGATTAATAGTTGTTTAGTGTTTGAAGCTTAGTGTTTAAAGCTTAGTTGTAATAGCTCACATGCTTTCTCTATCGCGATCCATGTAATGTTGCACTTCATGTATTGTGACAATTTTATTAAATGAAATGCATGTTGTTTCTTTAGTTGTGATGTTAATGCTGTGTGGATGGGTTGTGTGAATGCTTAATCTCACTGGTTGCACCCTTTATTGTATGTAGGGTATGCCACCTAAGGGCTTGAGGACTTCATCCTGTTTCTCATTGGGTGAGTCGCTTGACGCGGCCCCTCCTCTGAGCGATAGCCATACGGACCCTCATTCGTGCCCGTCTCGTTCTAATCTTATGCTGGATCTTCAGCCGGTTTCTAGCCCTGCTGCTGGGCCGACTCCTGTGACACCATCTATAGTTCCTCCTATCACACCTTTAGTTCCTGAGCAGAACCGTGCGTCCACATCGACGCCTCATACATCACAGTCCACTCCACCTCTTGATAGGCTAGAGCAGATGATGCTGTTAATGCAGCAGCAGCAGATACAACAACAGCAGCAGCAGCATCAGATCCAGCAGCAGCAGCAGTTCTTGACCTCTATGGCAAGTATCTTTGCTCAATCGATAGGGGCGACTCCCCCTGCCTCGCCTATACATCCAGCTGAGAATGCTAGTGCTAGCGACACATTTGAGCGATTCCAACGCTTGCGGACTCCCACTTTTGCGGGTACTCACAGACTATAACATCCCAAAAATTGGGGGTCGGGTAGAAACCCAACTCCCGAGTTCCAGAACGTCACTTATGCAACATAGATAATGATAAATGCATGTTGTCTGTATAGTGGCATTAAACAAGATTAAGACTAAGCCAAAACAGCATATCATACTCCAGAGACAGTTAAATTACCAAGCGGAAGACTGTGATAGATACATAAAATATACAATTAATTGTAAGTCTCCAGAGTGTGAACATGTTACCAGGTTAAACATATACATGTATATTCCAAAAATGATAAAGAGAATATACATGGGTGTGTAAGAAAAAGGTAAAATACCATGTATATTGGCATCTAATCAGTAACCCTGTAACCCCGTTAATCAGAACCTGCATATAGGAGGGATCCTCCACATCATCATCAAGTCCGGATCTGCTTCGCAAGCATCGCCATCATCTGCAATTAAGATAGGAACTGTTTGGTGTGCGCAACACCGTCCCGTAACGTGAGAGTGAGTAATTAACTCAGTGGAATCATAGAGTAAAGATTAACATGTTATCAAATCAATTACGCGTTAATAGTAAAGAAAATAATCAAACATTCCTAGATACTATTGTTAATGCAAGCATGGAATGACATGATGGATGCCCTCACCGACATACTCCCTCATGCGGCACCATCTGATTCCGCGACATGCTTTCTTCCCGCAGTGCTCCACATCTTCTAGGCACATGTAATGCGATATGGATAATGATTACCGGGTTGTTATTAGTCCGTTTCAAACAGCAGGATTGGGAAACTAGGGTACCTTGCTTATATTAATCCCAACACAGATCCTGTCTAGGGTCGTCACTCCTAGTAATCTCATACGATGTTATATTTGTAGGTCGCTGCAAGGGCTGTCAGGGCTGTTGCTCGCACTCGTTGCACCTCTCCCCCATCACCTTACTAATACAGGCCTAATTATCCTTAAGACTGCATCAGGACTCGTCGCCCCCATGCGGTGTCAGGATAAACTCAAGGTCACTACAAAGGGCTCGTCACCTGATCAGTGTAAGCCGACAGCAAGAATATAGTGTCCCATACCACCATAATCTGCTCAGAGTAGGGTGCTCACTGGTCACTACGGGGAGGTTTGTGGCCCCAGCGTAGGCCGACAACTCGACCATGGTGTCCCATACCACCATGCCCGGCTCATGAGTCTTTATGGATCAAGGTACCATGGTTAACAAGGTTTCCAATGGTAAGTTCAGTACCCTAGGTTCAAGCAGTTATGACTCATACAGGGTGAACATACAATGGCCATCGGGTTACTTGACGGGTTCGACTAGCACGAGCGCATCTCAAGTTGAACGACATGAAGTGCATAAAACACCTCGTGTGGCCTAACCACTGCCGCCAAACCAAAACACGACTCGCGTTCATCGACGCGTCCTTTGTGGTACATAGAAACCAACCACGAATTTGATCCATTACCGACTGCCTGGATTAGGTCATAACTCCAAGAATTTGTGCATCAACATCAGTAAGCATATGTGAGTAACAGAAATGAAATACAACATTATAAGCATGTTGATACATGTTATAACATACAACTTAAGCAAATCATCCCACACATGCATTTCATGTATATAATGAAATCAATACATATAGCCAACATGATGGAAATCATTTACATCAGCATATTACTTGAGAATTCAATCTCAAAACTCCTACACAACACCATTTACTCAATACATACTAATACGAACATTTATACAAACACTTAGTCTACACACTTTAGTCTACATAGCGTATGTCGACTCAAAGTGCGCATTAGGGTGAATCTCTTCGCCAAACAGATCATGCACGCATTCCTAATATCATAGCACAAAAATTAGCCATGGTAATTATTTCAGCAAAATACGGACGTATACTGTATTTCCTACAAATACCCAAAATGCTCTAAATCTCATATTTACCATATGTTTACGAAACGGAAAACGGACAGCATGTTGTACATGTCAAACGGCGTTGCCGTCGATAATCTACTATTAAACGACATTGAAAGCTTTGAAATCAGTCAATCAAAGCGTCTAAGATCCGCACCTTTTGCCCTAAACGTATATCGTTTCGAATCGAACGTATGCGTTTCGTCAACGACGTACAAGCGACCTAATGCACAAGATACATAAGCTACATCGCTAATGAATCGAAGGAAACCCCAAATCAGCAAGTGGTTAGGGTTTTCCTTACCTAGAAGTGCGTTGGAATCGCCGGGAAAGTGATTGGAGTGCGTTGCTTTGGCACATGCAAAAGCTGGTGCAGGTGGCAGGAGAATCTCTCCCGCACTCTCTCACAATCTCTCACTTTCTCTCTCTCTTTTCCTAGGGTTTCAAGCAAATTCGGATGGGAGGGTTGTGAGAGGGTTTAAAGCCCTTATATAGGCTAAAAGCTTCCCAAATTAGGCTTGAGAACAAAGCTCACTTGAGGTATAACCAAATCTGGACTGTTTCGATCTAAAAGAGCATTTTGGGAGGTCCCCTGGCCGAATGCGGTCGGACTTAAGCTCATGCATACTGGATCTAGCACACATCAAGTTTTCAGACCGGAAGAGTTCGTAAATCGCACGTGGCGGTCCAATTTCAGTTCAGCGGTCATCGCACCTAGATCAGGTCTACAAGTCTCATGATATGAAAGATAAATTTTTCCTGATTCAAGAGTGTAATTTGCCTGAATTCTGACGGTCAGAACGCTTAATAATAACGCACCAAGTCATGTGCCAGATTTGAATTAAAATTTCCAAATCTAACCCTTTTCTCACTCTCTTCACTCCAGGCTCAATGAAATAGCCTCTGAACGTCGGTTGGCCTTGATTTTTGAAAGGATTGTCAAGTCCAGCCAAACGGTCATAACGGTCTAAGATTGTAAGTATCGAACTTTCGACGCGTGGTCTATATCCAATACAAAGTTTCAAAGGGTTCTAGAGAACAAACCGGTTTAGAGTTTGACCCTGGATTTTAGGGTATTGTAGCGTCCTTGTTTCTACAAGTTTTGGGTCTTGCAGAACGTATTTAAAGTGATCAGGGACAATTTCACAGCTGCTCTAGCGTAGCGCTAGCTAACTTACGCTTAATTTCTAAAGGAATTTATCTTAAATGATTTCTTTGGCTTTGGAATTGGGTTCTGAGAGGTTACGAAGGCGTTATGGTTGACCCATTGCCTAAGGATGTCTAATCCCAAGTTGGTAAAAATCTGAGGTGTTACAATCTACCCCCCTTAAAATAAAATTTCATCCCCGAAATTGGCTAAGGGTAGTGAGTACTTATTCTAAGGAAGGTTCAAATCCTATTTAATGACCTAACCTTACGTAGAACCTAACTCAGCTGTTTCGATCCTGGGCCAGTGGGGAAGGGCTAACCACGCTTTCGCTACGCAGTTTTAAGAACTACTAGATTGGGCTCATAAGGTTCTACCCCCATTAAAACTTGGTTTTACTTAAGGTTCAAGAATCTATGCATCGATCCGTGTATCGGAACGAGGTGCAACTTAGGGATTATCCTTGACATAAAATGGGAAACAACCTCTCACTACATTGGTCTTCCTTTTTTAGGGATGCGTTCTATGGCATTGGTACCTATGATTGTAGGAAGGAGCCTAATCTCTAGTCTGATTGAGTTCAGGGGCAGGCGTGAGCTTACGGTAAGATGTCTAATCTCTATTGGCTATATGTCCTCAACATTTCCCAAAGGTAAAGTAATAACTTTTGGTTGTAGGTGGTCGGGCCAACATGGAAGAAAAGTTGTGGAGCGGGTCTGAGCCGGATACATAGACTTTCTGTCTAGCTAGGACAGAAAATTTACCATATCGGTTCTTAATCCTAGTAGATGCCTATCTTCTGCTTGATCAGAGCATTGGATTTAGTGGTAACTACTAGGATTAAGAAGTCGATTCAAATCGTGAATACATCGCTTACATATACAGTTCCTTTACTCCGTGTTCCAGAATGCAATAAGCCCTTGGGGAAGGCAATTCTAAGGGGCGTACTAATTCATTCTAAGTTCAATCTAAGAGATTTATACATTTTCCCTGAGAGTGAATGGTTCTAAGTTAAAACAACTTTCTTAAGGGTTAGTAAAGGAGCCTATGAATGTTATGGGGATCTATCCAAGGAAGGAAGTCTCATTCCAACTAAATCTAACCTACTATTCCTTAGCATATACATGCTTTACACTACTTAAGGTAACTAGTAGACTAGTCTGTAACTCACTAGCTGTAATCCAAAGGTTAAGCTTATACGCCAAATGGTTTCATACCATTAATAATACAGGGAATTGCTCTATCACTTAGGGTCACGATTGTCCAAATGGGATTAGATTTCCTATATCGTCAAACCTTTCAAATCTAGGAGCACTAACTCTAGGTCCAAGACTCCAAAAGCCTATATGGCCAGTAGCATTAAGTTGTATGAAAGGAAACTGCTTTCCTACTCCTACGTCGGGATTGGGAGTGGCATGCCTGGTAGGAGGGTGGGGTGGGATAAAACTAATTTTGTAGGCTTAATCTCGGGATTTACTACATGGTGGTGGAAACCGTAGGATACACCTAATCTAAGGACAATACCTTACAGCGAACGAAATGGCATGCACTCCATTCAACAAAATTTATCACAATACATGGAATAAAGTTCCACATGGATTATGACAGGAACGCATTCGGCTATGCTAAGCCCAAACCACTAAACACAAACACATTTTCTACCTATGACTTTACTAGACCCAACAACAACAAAACACAGAAATCCTTCAAACGGTAATCAAACAAACGAAGAACGTGGAGAAATGGGATGGGTAAGCAGGTTTTCATGAGTCTGAGAATCAAATAAAAGGGACATGAGAGAGAGGACGGTGGAAAGGGAGAAAAAGGCTAAAATAGCCTTAACAAAAGCCATGGAAAAGGAGGGAAATGGGGAGAAACAGCTGCCCTAATGGGCTGAAACAAATCTAGGCCCTATAGAGGGATGAATTAAGCTCCCAAAGGCTGGATTTTTAAAGGGAAAGGAGAACAATAAGTGGGAATGGAGCTCACCCGACTTTCAACCACAAATGGAAGTTATGGGAGCTTCAAACGATGAAATCGGAGAGAGAGAGATCTATGAACAGCCACCAATGGGTGGGTAGGCGTCGGTTTTGGCAGAAAGAAGGATTGAAAGTGGTTAGGCACCAAGTTTTGAGTGGGTGGCAGCAAAAAAAATGAAAAGGGAGAGCTTGGAGGGGGCTGTTGTGAAGGAGATGACACTTTTAGGGAGTTTTGAGGTGCGAACCACCTATGGGAGGGGTGCCCTACCCATTTAAGGGCGTGGGCCCAAATTTCAGGTCAAATGGGGCCCACCGGTCGGAGATGCATCTCTGAACCAGCGATGTCATCGCCGGCCAAAGTGGTTTTCGACGATGGCCACCTCATGGGACGTGGTCCCCCTATCCTATAGGCCCCAAATGCACATGGGTCCCACCCTGGTTCATTGCATATTGGCCTAGATAGGCCCAAGACTTCATTTGGGGTGTTCTAGGGCTAGTCTGTGAACTAGAATAAATTTAGGCATCATGTAGCATAATTTTTTTAGGGTAGGAGGAGCTAATCCATCCAATTAACCCATTTTCTTCAAGAAATTCCATAATTGGAATGACCATAAGTCCGATTCTTACGTATTTTTACTATTCATTGAAAATTTTTATCTAAGTATGGTTTTATGTCATTTACATGTTAGGATTTATGCCTAATGTGAAAAGACTGAGAAAAAGTTGAAGAATGGGGTGGTGAGAGGAAGGATTTCGAAGGAATTGGGTGAAACGGGGTTTTTAAGCCCTGAGATCGAGTGCAAGGGTTGTGGTTGCCCCAAAACCCAAGGATTTGCATTTTAGGGTTTGGAATACTCCTAGGATCATCTCAAATCCACCTACTAACAACCTACTGGCTACTTAGGTCACCTCACACGACCAGAGATGCATTATGGACTCGATTGAAACGAATGAGTTGAGTAGACTTCGCCTATTGGCGAAACTGAAGTCCTACGTGTGTTTCTAGATCCTTCTCGCACCCACCTAAGTCAAAGGAGTGACAGCGTACGTCGCGTGACCATAACCCAAGCCCGATTTAATCTCAATCATGCTCTGATACCAACTGTAACATCCTGAAAATCGGGGGTCGGGTAGAAACCCAACTCCCGAGTTCCAGAACGTCACTTATGCAACATAGATAATGATAAATGCATGTTGTTTGTAGAATGGCATTAAACAAGATTGAGACTAAGCCAAAACAACATATCATACTCCAGAGATAGTTAAATTAGCAAGCGAAAGACTGTGATAGATACATAAAATATACAATTAATTGTAAGTCTCCAGAGTGTGAACATGTTACCAGGTTAAACATATACACGTATACTCCAAAAATGATAACGAGGATATACATGGGTGTGTAAGAAAAAGGTAAAATACCAAGTATATTGGCATCTAATCAGTAACCTTGTAACCCCGTCAATCAGAACCTGCATATAGGAGGGATCCTCCTCATCATCATCAAGTACGGCTCTGCTTCGCAAGCATCGCCATCATCTGCAATTAAGATAGGAACTGTTTAGTGTGTGCAACACCGTCCCGTAACATGGGAGTGAGTAATTAACTCAGTGGAATCATAGAGCAAAGATTAACATGTTATCAAATCAATCACGCGTTAATAGTAAAGCAAACAATCAAACATTCCTAGATACTGTTGTTAATGTAAGCATGGTATGACATGATGGATGCCCTCACAGACATACTCCCTCATGCGGCACCATCTGCGTCCGCGGCATGCTTTCTTCCCGCAGTGCTCCACATCTTTCAGGCACATGCAATGCGATATGGATAATGATTACCGAGTTGTTATTAGTCCTTTTCAAACAGAAGGATTGAGAAACTAGGGTACCTTACTTATATCAATCCCAACATAGATCCTGTCTAGGGTCGTCACTCCTAGTAATCTCATACGATGTTATATTTGTAGGTCACTGCAAGGGCTGTCAGGGCTGTTGCTCGCACTCGTTGCACCTCTCCCCCATCACCTTATTAATACAGGCCTAATTATCCTTAAGACTGCATCAGGACTCGTCGCCCCCATGCGGTGTCAGGATAAACTCAAGGTCACTACAAAGAGCTCGTCACCTGATCAGTGTAGGCCGATAGCAAGAATATAGTGTCCCATACCACCATAATCATCTCAGAGTAGGGTTCTCACTGGTCACTACGGGGAGGTTTGTGGCCCAAGCGTAGGCCGACAGCTCGACCACGGTGTCCCATACCACCATGCCCAGCTCATGAGTCTTTATGGATCAAGGTACCATGGTTAACAAGGTTTTCAATGGTAAGTTCAGTACCCTAGGTTCAAGCAGTTATGACTCATACAGGGTGAACATACAATGGCCAGTCGGGTTACTTGACGGGTTCGACTAGCACGAGCGCATCTCAAGTTGAACGACATGAAGTGCATAAAACACCTCGTGTGGCCTAACCACTGCCGCCAAACCAAAACACGACTCGCGTTCATCGACGCGTCCTTTGTGGTACATAGAAACCAACCACGAATTCGATCCATTACCGACTGCCTGGATTAGGTCATAGCTCCAAGCATTTATGCATCAACATCAGTAAGCATATGTGAGTAACAGAAATGAAATACAACATTATAAGCATGTTGATACATGTTATAACATACAACTTAAGCAAATCATCCCACACATGCATTTCATGTATATAATGAAATCAATACATATAGCCAACATGATGGAAATCATTTACATCAGCATATTACTTGAGAATTCAATCTCAAAACTCCTACACAACACCATTTACTCAATACATACTAATACAAACATTTATACAAACACTTAGTCTACACACTTTAGTCTACATAGCGTATGTCGACTCAAAGTGCGCATTAGGGCGAATCTCTTCGCCAAACAGATCATGCACGCATTCCTAATATCATAGCACGAAAATTAACCATGGAAATTATTTCAGCAAAATACGGACGTATAATGTATTTCCTACAAATACCCAAAATGCCCTAAATCTCATATTTACCGTACGTTTACAAAACGGAAAACGGACAGCATGTTGTACATGTCAAACGGCGTTGCCGTCGATAATCTACTATTAAATGACATTGAAAGCTTTGAAATCAGTCAATCAAAGCATCTAAGATCCGTACCTGTTGCCCTAGACGTATATCGTTTTGAATCGAACGTATACGCTTCGTCAACGGCGTACAGGAGACCTAATGCACAAGATACATGAGCTACATTGCTAATGAATCGAAGAAAATCCCAAATCAGCAAGTGGTTAGGGTTTTCCTTACCTAGAGGTGTGTTGGAATTGCTGGGAAAGTGATTGGAGTGTGTTGCTTTGGCACGTGCAAAAGCTGGTGCAGGTGGCAGGAGAATCTCTCCCCCACTCTCTCACAATCTCTCACTTTCTCTCTCTCTTTTCCTAGGGTTTCAAGAAAATTCGGATGGGAGGGTTGTGAGAGGGTTTAAAGCCCTTATATAGGCTAAAACCTTTCCAAATTAGGCTTGGGAACAAAGCTCACTTGAGGTATAACCAAATCTGGACTGTTTCTATCCAAAAGAGCATTTTGGGAGGTACCCTGTCCGAACGGGTCGGACTTAAGCTCATGCATACTGGATTTAGCACACATCAAGTTTTCAGACCGGAAGAGTTCGCAGATCATACGTGGCGGTCCAATTTCAGTTCAGCGGTCATCGCACCTAGATCAGGTCTACAACTCTCATGATATGAAAGAGAAATTTTTCCTGATCCGAGGGTGTAATTTAGCTGAATTCTGACGGTTAGAACGCTTAATAATAACGCGCCAAGTCACGTGCCAGATTTGAATTAAAATTTCTAAATCTAACCCTTTTCTCACTCTCTTCACTCCAGGCTCAATGAAATAGCCTCTGAACGTCGGTTGGCCTTGATTTTCGAAACGATTGTCAAGTCCAGCCAAGCGATCATAACGGTCTAAGATTGTAAGTATTAGACTTTCGACGCACGGTCTAGATCCAATACAAAGTTTCAAAGGGTTCCAGAGAACAAACCGGTTTAGAGTTTGATCGTGGATTTTAGGGTATAGTAGCGTCCTTGTTTCTACAAGTTTTGGGTCTTGCAGAACATATTTAAAGCGATCAGGGACAATTTCACAGCTACTCTAGCGTAGCACTAGCTAACTTACGCTTAATTTCTAAAGGAATTTATCCTAAGTGATTTCTTTGGCTTTGGAATTGGGTTCTGAGAGGTTACGAAGGCGTTATGGTTGACCCATTGCTTAAGGACGTCTAATCCCAGGTTGGCAAAAATCTAGGGTGTTACACAGACCCGAGGAGGTTGAGTATTGGATTGACCTCATTTCTAAGATGCTGAGACCGCTACAATGTTTCGAGGTGGAGCATGTCGAGCTTGCCACCTTCATGTTTGAGAAGGAGGGCAACTTATGGTGGCATAGTGTTCTCCACATGCTGCAGAGGATTTTGAGTGGATGTGGGAGGCGTTTGAGGCTCGCTTCCACGAGAAGTATTTCTCGGTCACTTACTTACACGAGAAGGAGAGTGAGTTCTTACGCCTCCATCAGGGAGGGATGTCGGTGACAGAGTATGAGAACTATTTTATGGAGCTGGGCAGGTATGCTCCTTTACTTCTGAGTGATCAGCCGATGCAGATGCGACATTTTTCTAAGGGTCTGCGGCCTAATATTTGATCGAAGATGTGCTGTGCGAGCATCTCTTCTTATGCCGAGTTGGTGAGCATGTCCCTGCGAGCTGAGCAGGACGGGGACAGGTTGTCCCGTATGCGAGCACCTATGGCTCCCAGGCTACAACCTGACTTTTCCAGCAGGCCTTTCCTTGGTAAGAGGCCTCGTGTAGATTCACCGTCGAGGTTCTTGGCATCTCCTGCCCTTGTGTGGCAACCAGACGTGTGGTGTAACTACTGCAAGAAGCCAAGCCACACTGAGATGTCTTATTTCACCAGGATGCGAGATAGTGGTTTCTCACTGCCTTAGAGGATCAATCGTTAGATGCCTTAGGCTATATCAGCACCACCCCTTCGATCAACACCAGCTCACCCATCTTTCAGGCCACCCATACCTCGTTTCAGGCCACCACAATGGCCCATGGTACCTTCACTGAACCGTCCATAGTAGGCTCAAGTTCATGCGCCTACAGCTGAGGCGCCCGAGGCAGATTCAACATCGACATCTTTTAAGGTTCCCGTTCATATCCAAGGTATGATTGTCTTCTTATTGGTGGACATTGGATCCACTATTTCAATCATCTCTTACGCTGCGGTCAAGCGGCTAGGTTTGGTTATGGCTCCTACAAAGGGAGTGAGACTTACGAGAGCTACGGGGACCTTTTCTGATATTACACAGACCCGTGAGTCTTGCTCAGTAGATTTGGGTAGCAGGACAGTGGTTGTTGACCTGATTGTCGCTCCACTGTGTCACTACGATGTCATTTTCGGGATGGATTGACTCACCAAGATGAGAGCAGAGATTGATTGCGAGGCTAGAGTCATGACAGCCTACGGACCTGAGTGCACGGTTTTCACATTTCCAGTTCAGGTCAGTTGGTCTTGTTGAGTTAGTAGTTACACTTTATTGTTAGAGAGTTCTAATGATTCGACGTTGGGAGATATGCCAGTGGTTCGAGATTTCCCTGATGTGTTTGAGAAGATCCCGGGACTTCCTCCTCAGCATGAGATTGACTTTACTATCAATCTTATGCCCGATGCGACACCTATTTCCTTATCGATGTATCGTATGCCTCCATGTGAGATGGAAGAACTGAGGAGACAGATTGATATATTATTAGAGGCAGGCTTCATTCGACCGAGTGTGTCACCTTGGGGAGCGCCTGTATTATTTGTGAAGAAGAACGATGGTTCCCTGCGATTATGTATTGATTATCATAGGTTAAATCAGGTGACAGTGAAGAACAAGTATCCCTTGCCCAGGATTGATGATTTATTTGATCAGTTGAAGGGGGCACGGTATTTTTTGAAGAAAGATTTACAGTCTGGGTATCATAAGTTGTGCGTCAGGGATGAGGACATGTAGAAGACTACCTGCAGGACTAGTTTTGGTCATTACGAGTTCCTTGTGATGTCGTTTGGACTCACAAACGCTCCGGCCGTGTTCATGGATCTGATGAACAGAGCGTTTCGGCCATTTCTATTCCGATTTATTATTATATTTATCAACAATATTCTGATATTTTTTAAGAGTCGGGAAGAGCATGAAGAGAATCTGAGAGTTGTCTTTCACAGTCTCAGGAAGAACTAGTTGTTCGCACAATACAAGAAATGTGACTTTTAGAAAGAGGAAGTTAAGTTCCTCGGACATGTGGTGTTCAAGGAAGGTATAGCTGTCGACCTTGCCAAAGTAACCGTGGTTCAGGATTAGAAGCAGCTTGGTTCAGTTACCGAGGTGAGGATTTTTCTTAGTCAAGTAGGTTACTATCGACGATTCATTCGGGACTTTTCTAAGATTACCAAACCGTTGTCTCAGTTGACATTGAAAGATTTGAAGTTTTTCTGAAATGAGAAGGCTGAAGCAGCTTTTCAGGAGTTGGAGGACAAGTTGACGTCCGTCCTTATGCAAGTATTTCTAGAGCAAGGGGTTAAGTATATTATATGCATTGGCGTGTCTCGCGTTGGTTTGGGTTGTGTCCTTATGCAGAAGGATAGGGTGATTGCTTACGCCTCGAGACAGTTGAGGAAACATGAGGAGAATTACCCTACACACAACCTAGAGTTGGCAGCCGTCATTATCGCATTAAATCTTTGGAGACATTACCTATACGGAGAGAAGTTTGAGCTCTTTTACGACCATAAGAGCCTTAGATACATATTCTCACAGCGAGACTTGAATATGAAGCAACGCCGATGGATGGAAACCTTGAATGACTTTAAGTTCGAGGTCTCCTACCATCCGGGCAAGGCAATCCTTGTGGCAGACGCGCTGAGCCGCAAGAAGACTATAGAGTTTACGGCTTTGCTTATGATTGCAGAATGGAATATGGTAGAGTTTGTGCGAGACTTTGAGCAGAAACTCATGGTGGAGGAGTCGTATGAAGTCGTCTTACAAGTTCGTGTATAGCCCCTCATTGATGGCAGGATTATCGAGGCTCAGGCAAACGATGAGCTTTTGGCGAAGATGAGAGAGCGTGTTGGTACAGATGAGGACTCAGAGTGGACTGTTGGTATGGATGGGGGTTTACGCTATCGTGTCCGCATATACGTCCCAGACATTCCTGACTTGAGACGAGAGGTTCTTGAGTCAACCCAAAATTCGAGGCTTTCGATGCATCCAGGTAGCATGAAGATGTATCAAAACATGAAGAGATCGTACTGGTGGGACAATATGAAGGTCCACATGTAACACCCCGGATTTTGGCCAATCTGGGATTTGACGTCCTTAGGCAATGGGTCAACTAAAACACCTGGAAAATCGCTCAGAACCCAATTTCATAGCCAAAGAAACCACTTAGGATTAATTCCTATGGAAATTTAGCGTAAGTTAGCTAGCGCAACGCTGGAGTAGCTGGGAAATAGTCCCTGATCACTTTAAATACGTTCTACAAGACCCAAATCTAGTAGAACGTATGACTCCATAATACTCTATAACCTCGGATCAAACTCTAAGCGGGTTTGTTCTCTGGACCACTTTGAATTCTTGTATTGGAGTTAGACCGCGCATCGAAAGTCCGTTACTTCCTATCTTAGACCGTTAGAACCGCCCAGCTAGACTTGACAATCATTTCGAAAATCAAGTCAAACCGATAATCACAGGCTATTTCATTGAGCCCGGACTGAAGAGACTGCGAATAGGGATAGAATTGGAATTTCAAATTCAAATCTGGCACACGACTTGACACGTCAGTATTAAGCATTCTGACCGTCAGAATTCATCCAGATTACACCCTCGGATTAGGAAAAATTTTTATTTATTATTATGAGACTTCCAGCCCTGATCTACGTGCGGTGACCGCTGAACTGAAACTGGTCCGCCACGTGCGATCTGCGAACCCTGCCAGACTGAAAACTTAATACGTGCTATATCTGGTACGCATGAGCTTAAGTCCGATCACATTCGACCAGGGGACCACCAGAAATCATCTTTTGGACCGAAACAGCCCCGCTTTGGTTAAGCATCAAGTGAACTTTTTCCCGAGCCTATTCCGGGCATTTTTAAGCTTATAAAAGGGGTTGAAATCCTCTCATATCTCTCCCATTCGAATTTGGGAAAAGCCATAGATTGAGGGAGAGAAAAGGTGAGAGATTGTGAGAGAGGTGGGAGAGAATTTCCTGCTGCTGGTGCTACCTGCTACACGTGTTTAAGCCACGCGATCCAAGCACTTTCCCGGCGATTCCTCCACGTTTTCAGGTAAGAAATAGCCGTAGAAGTTGCTGATTTGGCATTCGTTCCGTTCCATAGCATGTAAACTGATATAACTCGTAAATTAGGTTCTCTATTCGCCGTAGACAAAGCGTATACGCTCCGTTCGAACTCTCACCCCTAAAAGGGAAAAGGTGCGGATTTTAGACGCTTTGATTGACTGTTTCCAAAGCTTTCAATGTCGTTTAATAGTAGATTCTTGACGGCAACGCCGTTTGATATGTACAATATGCTGTTCGTTTCCTGTTTCGTAAACTAACGAAGAATATGAGATTTAGGGCATTTTAGTCATTTGTAGGAAGTATAGATTTCATTCATATTTTGCTGATGTGATTGACATGATATGTTGTCGCATTAGGATGTTAGGAATACGTGCATAATTAGTTTGGCGAAGAGATTCGCCTAAATGCGCACTTCGGGTCGACATACTATATGTAGACTTAAGTGTGTAGTGTATGTGTTTGTATAAATGCTTGTATTAGTATGTATTGAATTAAATGGTGTTATGAATTAGTTTGAGATTGATTTCTCAATTAATATGCTGGTGTGAATGGTTTCCTACATGTTAGCCATATGCATGATTTCATGATATGAATGAAATGCATGTGCTTGACGATTCGCTTAAGCTGTATGTTATAACATGTGCTTGATGATTTCCTTATAAGTTACTTTGAGATTGAATTCTCAATTAATATGTTGATGGAGAGGATTTCCTATATGTTGGCGACATGCTTAATTTCATTATATGTGTGAAAGACGTGTACGATGATTTGCTTAAGTTGTATGTAATAACATGTGTTAACATGCTCTCATGGTTGTATTTCATTTCCATTACCCTTACACAACTGTTGATGTGATTCTATGATTGTTTGGGACTATGCCTAGTCCAGGCAGTCGGTAACCGAGCGAATTCGTGGTTAGCTTATCTTCGCCACGAACGACGCGCCGATGAACGCGAGTCGTATTTGGAGTTGACGGCAGTGGTTAGGCCACGCGAAGTGTTTTACGCACTTCATGTCGTTCGACTTGAGATGCGATCGCGCTAGTCGAGCCCGTCAAGTAACCCGACTGGCCGATGTATGTTCACCTTGTATGAGTCATAACTGCTTGAACCTAGGGTACTGAACTTACCATTGTAAACCCTGTTAACCATGGTACCTTGATCCATAAAGACTCATGAGCCGGGCATGGTGGTATGGGACACCGTGGTCGAGCTGTCGGCCTACGCTGGGGCCATAAACCTCCCCGTAGTGACCAGTGAGCACCTAGTCTCGTGAGCAGATTATGCTGGTATGGGACACTATATTCTAGCTGTCGGCCTACACTGATCAGGCGACGAGTCCTTTGTAGTGACCGCGAGCATATTCTGAGTCTACGGGAGGCGACGACCCTTCAGTAGCAGTAGAGTACAGTAGGCCTGTATTGATAAGGTGATGGGGGAGCGGAGCAACGAGTGCGTGCAACAGCCCTGGCAGCCCTTGCAGCGACCTACCAAATATACATCGTATGAGATTACTAGGAGTGACGACCCTAGACAGGATCTGTGTTGGGATTGATACATGGGAAGTACCTTAGTTTCCCAATCCTGCTGTTTGAATGGACTAATAATAACTCGAAAATCATATCACCATAGCATTGCATGTGCTTGGAAGATGTGGAGCACTCTAGGGAGTGTGGCATGCCGCGGTCGTAAGATGTTGCTATATGAGGGATATCGTCGGTGAGGGCATACATCACGTCATGTCATAATTGCATTAACAACAGTATTAGGATTGTTTGATTTATTGCTTTACTATTATCGCGTGATTGATTTGAGAACATGTTAATCCTTGCTCTATTATTCCACTGAGTTAGCTACTCACTCCCACGTTACGGGACGGTGTTCCTGGACACCCACCAGACCCTTTTGTGATTGCAGATGATGGCGCGGCCTGCGAGGCGGAGCTGGACTTGATGATGATGATGAGGATCCCTCCTTTATGCGTGTTCTGATTGACGGGATTACAGGGAGGTTGATTAGATACTTTGACACTTGTCATTTTATATTTTTAGCGCACTCATGTATATTCGTTTTGTCTACTTTTGGAGTATACATGTATGTATATAACCTGGTAACATATCCACACTCTGGAGGCATACAACAGTTTATATATGTTATACATACTATCACAGTCTTTCGCTTGTTAATTTAACCGTCTCTGGAGTATGATATGCTGCTCTAGCTTAATCTCACTCATATTTAATGCGTTATCACAGACAACATTCAATCATACATATCTATGTTGCATAAATAACATTTTGGAACTCGAGAGTTGGGTTTTTGCTCGACCCCCCCCCCCCGATTTTCGGGATGTTACAGATGGTATCAGAGCATGATTTGGATTAAACTGGGCCTGGGTTATGGTCACGCAATGTACGCTGTCGCTTCTTTTGACTTAGGTGGGTGCGAGAAGGGTCTAGAAACACTCATAGGATCCCAGATTCACCAATAGGCGAAGTCTATTCATTTCGATCACGTGATCGAGTCCGTATCGCACCTAGGGTCGCGTAAAGCAACCCGAATAGCTCCTAGGTTGTAGGTAAGTGGGTTGAGCTGTTCTTTGAATGATTCTAAACGCGTTAATGTGAATCCTTGGGCCGTGGGACAACCACGACCCCTGTATTCAATCGTCAAGGCTTAAAAACCCCGTTTCATCGAAAATCTTTGAAATTCTTCCTCTCACCACCCCAATCTTCAATTATTTCTTATCCATTTCATGTTAGGCATCAATCCTAATGTGAAAATAACATAAAATCCTACTTTCACAAAATTTTACAGTGAATAGTAAAATTTCATGAAAAATGGCCATAAGGCCATTCTAACTTCACTTTATTTAGCAAATAATGGGCTAGATGGATGTACTAGATCCTTCTACCTCAAAATCATATGCTGCATGATAGGGTTTTGTATTCGAGATTGAAGATTGGCCTCGAAAAGCCTCGAATGGATGTTACAAATGTTTTGGCCTCCCTAGGGCAATCTACAATGAACCATAGTGTGAACCATACCTTTTTGGAATCCCTAGGGCAAGGGGAACCCATCCCATATGGCCCTAGTGGCCAGTTTATAACTTCACCGGCGATGCCATCGCCGATTCGGCGATGCATCGCCGATCAAACTCTTCGAATGGGTCTGATCTTTGGGCTGGAGGAGTTTGGGGTCTAGGGTAGTCCCTTGGTATGCAGTCCGTACCTTAAAACTCCCTAAAAGATGTACTTCCTTCACAAAAGTCCCCTTCCCTAGCCCCATTTTCATTTTCTTGCTGCCCTAACCCAAAACCGTGGTTCCAAACCACCCCTAGATCTATTTCCTGCCAAAAATGACCACCCTCCATCGTTCCTTTGAAGTTGGCAGCCCTCCCTCTTGAAGGTTTCGTCCGTTGTAGCTCCTAAAACCCCCAAATCGAGCTGAATTCGTGAGGTGCTCCATTCTCCTTTTTCATTTTCATTTCTTTCTGAAAATACATCCTAGGGGAGCTTGAAGCATCCCTCTACAATGCCTAGATTTCGTTCTGTCCATTTGGGCAACCATTTCCCTGCATTTCCTCCTCCTTCCATGGCTATTGTTAAGGTTGTTTCAGCCTTTTCCTCACTTTCCATCGTCCTCTCTCTCATGTCCCTTTTATTTGACCCTCAGACTCGTGGAAACCTGCTTACCTATCCCATTTCTCCACGTTATTCGCTTGTTTGATTACTGTTTCGAAATTTCTATGTTTTGTGTTGTTAGGTAGAAAATGTATTTGTGTTGTGGTTTGAGCTTAATATAGCTAAAAATTGTTGAATGGAGTGCATGCCGTTCATTTTTTTTGTTAGGTATTGTCCCTAGATTGGGAGTATTGTAACTCCCGAGATTCAGCCTACAAATTAATTTTTATCCCAACCCACCCTCCTACAAAGCATGCCACTCCCGATCCCAACATGGGATTAGGAATGTAGTTTCGTTTCATAGACCCTTGGCGTTTTGGACCTAGTGTTAGCACTCTTAGATTTGAAGGATCTGACGACATAAGAAATCCAATTACAGTTAGACAAATCTTGACCCTAAGCAATAGAAGAATTCCCTGTACTAGAAATGGAATGGAAAGCCATTTACCGTATAATCTTAGGCTTTGGATTATAGCTACAGAGTTACAGACTAGGCTACTAGTTGTCTTAGGCAGTGTAAGGCCTATATATGCTAAGGGATAGTAGGTTAAATTTGGTTGGAATGGGACTTCCTTCCTTCGATAAATCCCCTTATGACTTATAGACTTCTGTTGTTACCCATAGAAAGGAACCATACGCTCTCAGGGAACATTTATAACTCCCTCAGATTGAACTTAGAATGTACTAGCACACCCCTTAAAATTGCCTTCCCCAAGGGCTTATTGCATTCGGGAATGCGGAATAAAGGAACTACATGTAAGCGATGTATTCGCGGTTTGAATCGACTTCTTAATCCTAGTAGTTACCAATAAATCCAAAGCTCTGATCAAGCAGAAGATCGGCATCGACTCGGATTAAGAATTGATACAATAAATCTTCTGTTCTAGCTAGACAGAAAGTCTATGTATCCGGCTCAGACCTACTACACAACCTTTCTTCTGAGATGACCCAACCACCTATAACCAAACAGGATCACATTGTCTTTGGGAAATGGCGAGGACTTAAAGCTAGTAGAGAATTAGACATCTTGCCACCAACTCATACCTACCCCTGAACTCAACCACTATAGAGCTTAGGCTCGTCTCTATCACCATAGATACCAATACCATAGAACGCATCATTAGCAAGGAAAACCATGTAGAGAAAGGTTGTTTCCATTTTAGGTCAAGGATAGCTCCTAAGTTGCGCCTCGTTCTGATATACGGATCGATGCTAAGATTCTTCAACCTTAAGTAAAACTAAGTTTTAAGGGGGGTAGAATGTATTGAGTCCAATCCAGTTAGGTTAGTCAACGCTACCGTTTGATCAGAGTGGCGCAGCGGAAGAGTGGTTGGCCTCTTTCCCACTGGCCCAAGATCGAAACCTTTGAGTTCGGATATACATACGATTAGGTTATTAAATAGGATTTGAACCTTCCTTAGAGAAAGTACTCCTTGCCCTTTGCCAATGTCGGGGACGACATTGTGTTTTAAGGGGGGTAGATTGTAACACCCTGGATTTTGGCCAATCTGGGATTTGACGTCCTTAGGCAATGGGTCAACTAAAACACCTGGAAAATCGCTCAGAACCCAATTTCATAGCCAAAGAAACCACTTAGGATTAATTCCTATGGAAATTTAGCGTAAGTTAGCTAGCGCAACGCTGGAGTAGCTGGGAAACAGTCCCTGATCACTTTAAATACGTTCTACAAGACCCAAATCGAGTAGAACGTATGACTCCATAATACTCTATAACCTCGAATCAAACTCTAAGTGGGTTTGTTCTCTGGACCACTTTGAATTCTTGTATTGGATTTAGACCGCGCATCGAAAGTCCGTTACTTCCTATCTTAGACCGTTAGAACCGCCCAGCTGGACTTGACAATCATTTCGAAAATCAAGTCAAACCGATAATCACAGACTATTTCATTGAGCCCGGACTGAAGAGACTGCGAATAGGGACAGAATTGGAATTTCAAATTCAAATCTGGTACACGACTTGACACGTCAGTATTAAGCATTCTGACCGTCAGAATTCATCCAGATTACACCCTCGGATCAGGAAAAATTTCTATTTATTATTATGAGACTTCCAGCCCTGATCTACGTGCGGTGATCGCTGAACTGAAACTGGTCCTCCACGTGCGATCTGCGAACCCTGCCAGACTGAAAACTTAATATGTGCTATATCTGGTACGCATGAGCTTAAGTCCGATCGCATTCGACCAGGGGACCACCAGAAATCATCTTTTGGACCGAAACAGCCCCGCTTTGGTTAAGCATCAAGTGAACTTTGTTCCCGAGCCTATTCCGGGCATTTTTAAGCTTATAAAAGGGGTTGAAACCCTCTCATATCTCTCCCATCCGAATTTGGGAAAAGCCATAGATTGAGGGAGAGAAAAGGTGAGAGATTGTGAGAGAGGTGGGAGAGAATTTCCTGCTGCTGGTGCTACCTGCTACACGTGTTTAAGCCACGCGATCCAAGCACTTTCCCGGCGATTCCTCCACGTTTTCAGGTAAGAAATAGCCATAGAAGTTGCTGATTTGGCATTCGTTCCGTTCCATAGCATGTAAACTGATATAACTCGTAAATTAGGTTCTCTATTCGCCGTAGACGAAGCGTATACGCTCCGTTCGAACTCTCACCCCTAAAAGGGAAAAGGTGCGGATTTTAGACGCTTTGATTGACTGTTTCCAAAGCTTTCAATGTCGTTTAATAGTAGATTCTTGACGGCAACGCCGTTTGACATGTACAATATGCTGTTCGTTTCCTGTTTCGTAAACTAACGAAGAATATGAGATTTAGGGCATTTTAGTCATTTGTAGGAAGTATAGATTTCATTCATATTTTTCTGATGTGATTGACATGATATGTTGTCGCATTAGGATGTTAGGAATACGTGCATAATTAGTTTGGCGAAGAGATTCGCCTAAATGCGCACTTCGGGTCGACATACTATATGTAGACTTAAGTGTGTAGTGTATGTGTTTGTATAAATGCTTGTATTAGTATGTATTGAATTAAATGGTGTTATGAATTAGTTTGAGATTGATTTCTCAATTAATATGCTGGTGTGAATGGTTTCCTACATGTTAGCCATATGCATGATTTCATGATATGAATGAAATGCATGTGCTTGACGATTCGCTTAAGCTGTATGTTATAACATGTGCTTGATGATTTCCTTATAAGTTACTTTGAGATTGAATTCTCAATTAATATGTTGATGGAGAGGATTTCCTATATGTTGGCGACATGCTTAATTTCATTATATGTGTGAAAGACGTGTACGATGATTTGCTTAAGTTGTATGTAATAACATGTGTTAACATGCTCTCATGGTTGTATTTCATTTCCATTACCCTTACACAACTGCTGATGTGATTCTATGATTGTTTGGGACTATGCCTAGTCCAGGCAGTCGGTAACCGAGCGAATTCGTGGTTAGCTTATCTTCGCCACGACCGACGCGCCGATGAACGCGAGTCGTATTTGGAGTTGACGGTAGTGGTTAGGCCACGCGAAGTGTTTTACGCACTTCATGTCGTTCGACTTGAGATGCGATCGCGCTAGTCGAGCCCGTCAAGTAACCCGACTGGCCGATGTATGTTCACCTTGTATGAGTCATAACTGCTTGAACCTAGGGTACTGAACTTACCATTGTAAACCCTGTTAACCATGGTACCTTGATCCATAAAGACTCATGAGCCGGGCATGGTGGTATGGGACACCGTGGTCGAGCTGTCGGCCTACGCTGGGGCCATAAACCTCCCCGTAGTGACCAGTGAGCACCTAGTCTCGTGAGCAGATTATGCTGGTATGGGACACTATATTCTAGCTGTCGGCCTACACTGATCAGGCGACGAGTCCTTTGTAGTGACCGCGAGCGTATTCTGAGTCTACGGGAGGCGATGACCCTTCAGTAGCAGTAGAGTACAGTAGGCCTGTATTGATAAGGTGATGGGGGAGCGGAGCAACGAGTGCGTGCAACAGCCCTGGCAGCCCTTGCAGCGACCTACCAAATATACATCGTATGAGATTACTAGGAGTGACGACCCTAGACAGGATCTGTGTTGGGATTGATACAAGGGAAGTACCTTAGTTTCCCAATCCTGCTGTTTGAATGGACTAATAATAACTCGAAAATCATATCACCATAGCATTACATATGCCTGGAAGATGTGGATCACTCTAGGGAGTGTGGCATGCCGCGGTCGTAAGATGTTACCGTATGAGGGAGATCGTCGGTGAGGGCATACATCACGTCATGTCATAATTGCATTAACAACAGTATTAGGATTGTTTGATTTATTGCTTTACTATTATCGCGTGATTGATTTGAGAACATGTTAATCCTTGCTCTATTATTCCACTGAGTTAGCTACTCACTCCCACGTTATGGGACGGTGTTCCTGGGCACCCACCAGACCCTTTTGTGATTGCAGATGATGGCGCGGCCTGCGAGGCGGAGCTGGACTTGATGATGATGAGGAGGATCCCTCCTTTATGCGTGTTCTGATTGACGGGATTACAGGGAGGTTGATTAGATACTTTGACACTTGTCATTTTATATTTTTAGCGCACTCATGTATATTCGTTTTGTCTACTTTTGGAGTATACATGTATGTATATAACCTGGTAACATATCCATACTCTGGAGGCATACAACAGTTTATATATGTTATACATACTATCACAGTCTTCCGCTTGTTAATTTAACCGTCTCTGGAGTATGATATGCTGCTCTAGCTTAATCTCACTCATGTTTAATGCGTTATCACAGACAACATTCAATCATACATATCTATGTTGCATAAATAACATTTTGGAACTCGGGAGTTAGGTTTTTGCTCGACCCCCCCGATTTTCGGGATGTTACATCATATTACGGAGTTTGTGTTCCGTTGTCTCACGTGACAGCAGGTCAAGGCAGAGCATCACCGACCTCCTAAACTGCTTCAACCCATGCCCATAGCTAAATAGAATTGGGACTTCATTTATATGGATTTTATTTAAGGACTGCCTAAGACGAGGAGGGGACATGACTCTATTTGGGTGATCATTGATAGGTTGACGAAGTCAGCTCATTTCCTACTGATCAGAGTTACGAATTCTGTAGATGAGTTGGCCAGATTATACATCAATGAGATTGTACATTTGCATGGAGTTCCTTTGGAGATTGTGTCAGATCAAGACACAATTCACATCTATCTTCTGGACTCATATCCAGGAAGCGATGGGTGTGAGATTGTACATTTGCATGAAGTTCAGTACCGCGTTCCATCTGTAGACAGATGGGTAAATGGAGTGTGTAAATCAGGTGCTAAAAGATATGTTGTGAGCTTGTGCTTTGGATTTCAAGGATAGTTAGGATGATTGTCTTCCTTATGCAGAGTTTACGTATAACAACAGCTTTCAGGCGCGTCTTGGCATGGAAACCTATGAGGCACTGTATGGTTGCCCGTGTAGAGGACTGCATTGCTGGGCAGAAGTGGACGAGAAGACTCTGATTGGCCCAGAGTTGGTGCAGGCAACCTTAGAGAAAATTGACATTATTAGGTGCCGACTGCTATCAGCACAGAGCAGGCAGAAGAGCAACGCCGATATGAGACGGCGACCGCTTGAGTTTGAAGTTGGGACCATGTATTCCTTAAGATTTTCCCCATGAAGGGAGTCATTCGGTTTGGTAAGAAAGGAAAGGTCATGCCAAGATTCATTAGCCCATTTCAGATACTTGATCGAGTGGGGGCAGTAGCGTATTACCTTACTTTGCCCACACCACTCGCAGACGTGCATAACGTATTCCATGTGTCCATGTTGAAGAAATATATTCCTGATCCTTCGCACATTTCAGTTGGGAGCAGGTGCTGTTGAGCGAGGATGCCACCTATGTACTGCGACCGACACGTACCCTGGATAGGAAGGAGTAGGTACTATGTAGCAAGGTTATCCAACTTGTGTAGGTACTGTGGACGTATCACAGTGAAGAAGAGGCTACTTGGGAGACTGAAGCTAAGGTCAGAAAGAACTACCCTCAGATCCTCGAGGAGTATGAGAAGGTACAAATTTTGAGGATGAAATTATTCTTTAAGGGAGGTAGATTGTAACGTCCTGAAAACATCCGTAGATAGACCCGAGTACCACCTCTTGCAGAAATCATTTAGAACTAAATCCTTTAGAAATTTAATGTAAATTAACTAGCGCTAAACTAGATTACCTGTGAAAATATCACCAATCACTTTAAATACAATCTGCTTGACCCAAAACCTATAAAATTGTTAACACTACATTACCCTGAAATCTAGGATCCAACTCTAAACCCAGTTGCTCTTGGGAGCATTCGGAAACTTCGTAACGGACCTGGACCGCACATCTAAAGTCTGATAGCGATGAGCTTAGACAATTATGACTGCCTAGTTGGACTTGACAATCACCTCAAAAATTAAGTCCAGATAATGTCCTGAGGTTATTTTCCTGAGTCTGGAGTGAAGAGTGTGAGAAAATGAAGGTTTTTATAAAACTTAAATATGAATTTAACTAATCTGAGTCGTGTCGTTTGCGCGCTGATTATAAGCATTCTGATCATTGGTTTCTGACCCTAATTCACCCTCGGATCAGGGAAGATGGCCCACACATGTCAAAATACTTGTGGCCCTGATCGAGTTTCGATGATCATTGAACTGAAACTGGTCCGCCACGGTCGATCTGGAAACTTGAT
Source organism: Magnolia kwangsiensis (assembly GCA_037074715.1). Taxonomy (NCBI): domain Eukaryota; kingdom Viridiplantae; phylum Streptophyta; class Magnoliopsida; order Magnoliales; family Magnoliaceae; genus Magnolia; species Magnolia kwangsiensis. The sequence goes on along the minus strand of CM073577.1, from coordinate 76,923,468 downwards.
CAGACTGAAAACTTAACTTGATTAAGATCCAGTAATTGTGAACTTAAGTCCGACCGCATTTAGTAAAAGGACCTCCAGAAATGCTCCTTTGGATCGGAATAAGCCCGATTTGGTTATAACCTAAGTATACCTTAGCCCTGGGACTGTTTCCGTCAATTTTAAGCCTACATAAGGGCCTTAAACCCTCTCTCACATATTCCACACGAATTCTAAACCCTGGCTAAGATAAGAGACAGTAAAGAGAGAGAAAGTCAAAGGGAAGTTGGTGATTCGTCTTGGGATTCTTCTCAGTTTCTCTATGCACCAAATCTCCCTATCTGAATCATTATTCCGGTGACTCTAATTCCATTTTTGGGTAAGACAATCAAACCCTAACCTGTTTTGGAGATTATAATAGTCTAAGTGTTGATGTAGCTAACCTATTTCATGCTTTAGGTTGCCAATCCGCTGTTGACGAAGACTAATCGTCTAAATCATATCCGTTATGCATTTATTGGTTTAAGGTGCAAACTATATACGTTTAGGTTACAGTTTTCAAGACTTTCAATGTCTGATAATGATTTATTACTCACATGGACACTATTACACATGCTAAATGCGCTATTTATTTTGTTTTACGTATATGTATAACCTATGTTGTAAATAGAGTATTTCATGTGTTTGTTGAAATGTTTGTATGCATAAGGAATTTGATGTTATGATTGCCATGATTAATTGTCGTTGATATATGCTTGTTATGTATGTGACAACTCCTTGGCAAAGGGATTTGTCCTAATACATAATACGACCGACATACGTGATGTATGTTGGAAAGCATAATCTAAGTGTTTGTGAAAATCTCTGAATGAGTTAATAGTTAGTAAAGTGTGATTTATAAGGGTGTTGAGATATGAATCTCAATTACCTTAACTGTGTGTATGATTTCCTCCATGTACTGTATAGTTTATTTATTCATGTTTAACTGTGTGTATGATTTCCTCCATGTGCTGTATAGTTTGTTTATTCATGTTTAACTGTGTGTATAAATTCCTCCATGTATTGTTGTAACACCCCGAAAATCGAGGGTCGGGTAGAAACCCAACTCCCAAGTTCCAGAACATCACTTATGCAACATAGATAATGATAAATGCATGTTGTCTGTAGAATGACATTAAATAAGATTGAGACTAAGCCAAAACAACATATCATACTCCAGAGACAGTTAAATTAGCAAGCGGAAGAATGTGATAGATATATAAAATATATAAATGATTGTAAGTCTCCAGAGTGTGAATATATTACCAGATTAACTAAATACATGTATACTCCAAAATAGAAAGAAAAGAATATACATGAGTGCTCCAAAAATATAAAATGACAAGTGTCACGACATCTAATCAACCTCCCTGTAATCCCGTCGATCAAAACACGGAGGAGAAGTCCTCCTTAGCATCATACAAGTCCAGCTCCGCTCCACAAGCAGCGCCCTCATCTGAAACTAAAATAGGGACTGGTGGGTGTCCCGAATACCATACCGTAACGTGGGAGTGAGTAGCTAACTCAGTGGAATCATAGAACAAAGATTAACATGTTATCAAATCCAGCACGCGATAATGATAAAGCAAACAAAACAAATATTTCTAAATACTGTGATTAATGCATGGATGAAATGACATGATGGATGCCCTCACCGACATACTCCCTCATGCGGCACCATCTACGTCTGCGGCATGCTTTCTTCCCACAGTGCTCTACATCTTCCAGGCACATGCAGTGCGACGTGGATGTGATTACCTAGTTTTTATTAGTCCTTTTCATACAGCAGGATTGGAAAATTAAGGTACCTCCCTTATATCAATGCCCAAACAATGATCCTGTCTAGGGTTGTCACTCCTAGTAATCTCGTATGATGATATATTTCTAGGTCGCTGCAAGGGCTGTCAGGGCTGTTGCACGCACTCATTGCACCGCTTTCCCATCACCTTATCAATACAGGCCTAGTTTATATCCTTAAGACTGCATCAGGACTCATCGCCCCCATGCGGTGTCAGGATAAACTCAAGGTCACTACAAAGGGCTACCAGGGCTGTTGCTCGCACTCGTTGCTCCACTCCCCCATCACCTTATCAATGTAGGCCGACAACAAGAATATAGTGTCCCATACCACCATAATCTGCTCAGAGTAGGGTGCTCACTGGTCACTACGGGGAGGTTTGTGGCCCCAGCGTAGGCGGACAGCTCGACCACGGTGTCCCATACCACCATGCCCGGCTCATGAGTCTTAGTGGATCAAGGTACTACGGTTATCAGAGTTATCACTGGTAAATTCAGTACCCTAGGTTCAAGCAGTTATGATAAATATAAGGTGAACATACAATGGTCAATCGGGTTACTTGATGAGTCCGACTATCACAAGTGCACGTTGAATCGACCGACATGAAGTGCACAAGCACTTCGTGTGGCCTAACCACTATTGACGACTCCAGTACGACTCGAGTTCGTCATACACATCCTTCATGGTAAATAGAATCCAACCACGAATTCTAAACTGTTACCGACTGCCTGGACTAGAGTATAGCCCCAAGCACATGTAATGTGAATCATTAATCATATGAGATAGACAGAATTGAAATAACAAGAGATTCAAGCATGGTAGTAACATGTTATAAGATACAACATATGCAATTTAACCATACACAAGCATTTCATATATATAAGGTAATCAATTCAAATAAACAAACATGGTGGAAATCATATACCTCACCAAAAGAGTTGAGAATCCTATCTCAACGATTATCTACAACCTCATTTACTCAATACTTATACAAACATTTATACAAACACTTAGACTACACAACTCCAACGTACTTGACGTATGTTGATTTCAACATATATTATGACAGATCCTTATATCAAGGGGATGTCTAATACACAACAATCATGTTCTTACATTCAAAACATGTGGCAGGCATAAATCATATTGATTTAGGCATTTTAACAAACCTTAGTCTACACACATTAGTCTACATAGCATATGTCGGCCAATATGTGCATTAGGGCGAATCTCTTCGCCAAACAGATCATACACGCATAACTAGTATAGGTACACGAAAAATACTCATGGCAATCATATCGATAAAATACGTATGTATACGGTATTTCCTCCAAATACCTAAAATACCCTAAATCTCATATTCTTCATACGTATTTGAAATGAAAAATGGACAACATGTTGTACATGTCAAATAGCATCCTCATTAGCAATCTACCATTAAACGACATTGAAAGCTTTGAAAACAGGTAATCTAAGCGTCTAAGATCCGCACCTTTCGCCGTAGACGCGTATCGATTCGAATAGAATGTCTACGCTTCGTTAACGGTGTTATGACGACCTAAAGCACAAGATACATCAGCTACTTCGCTACTTGCATCAATAGAATTCCTAAAACAGGCTAAGGTTAGGATTTTCTTACCTAGAAATGCGTTGGAATCACCGGAAAAGTGATTTGAATACGGTGATTAACCACGTGTAGAAGCTGGAGCAGGTGGCAGGAATTCTCTCCCACAACTCACTCACAATCTCTCTCTTTCTCTCTCTCTCTTTCTAGGGTTTCTTGTAAATTCGGATGGGAGAGATATGAGAGGGTTTAAAGCCCTTATATAGGCTAAAAACTCACCCATTTAGACTTGAAGCCAAGGTATACTTGGGTTATAACCAAATTGGGTCTTTTTCGATCCAAAAGAGCATTTCGGGAGGTCCCCTGGCCGAACGCAGTCGGACTTAAGCTCATGTATATTGGATCCTGCTCACCTCAAGTTTTTAGTCTGGTAGAGTTCCCAGATCGCACGTGGCGGACCAGTTTCAGTTCAGCGATCATGGAGACTCGATCGGGGATTCCAAGTACACTGACCTGGGTGAGAAATGTTCCCTGATCCAAGGGTGTATTTGGGTCAAATTTCGACGGTCTGAATGCTTATACTTAACCCACAAGAGAAACGTGCCAGATTTATTTAAATAACATTTAATTTTTAATGAATTTCACTCTTTCTCACACTCCCTGGTCCAGGCTCAATGAAATAGCCTCAGAGCATCGGTTGGGCTTAATTTTTGAAATGATTGTCAAGTCTAGCTAAGCGGTCATAATGGTCTAAGATTACGGATATCGGACTTTCGACACGCGGTCTAGATCCATTACAAAGTTTCAAAGGGTTCCTGAGAACAAACGGGTTTAGTGTTTGACCCTGGATTTTAAGGTAACGTAGCGTCAATAATTCTAGAGGTTTTAGGTCTTACAGATCGTATTTAAAGTGATCAATGATAATTTCACAGCTAATCTAACGTAGCGCTACCTAATTCAAGTTAAATTTCTAAAGAATTTCGTTCTAAACGATTTCTTGGCTTTGGAATTAGGTTCTGAGAGGTTACCAAGGTGTTATGGTTGACCCATTGTCTAAGGACGTATAATCCTAGGTTGGCAAAAATCTGAGGTGTTACATTTGTATAGTTTATTTATTCATGTTTAACTGTGTGTATGATTTCCTCCATGTACTGTGTATTCATATGTAAGTTATATTCCATAACATGCTCATATGATTTTAGGATTTAACTTGAATATGCATTATTGCGATTGCACATGGTTGGGACTATATAACAGTCCAGGTAATCGATAATAGTTCTCGATCTGTTGGCTGTGATTGCTCTCGCCACGTAGAATGTGTTCGACGAATCCGAGCTGTACTTAGAATGTTCGACAGTGGTTAGGCCACACGAAGTGCTTATGTATTTCATGTCGATCAACTCAACGTGCGATCGTCCTAGTCGAGCTTGTCAATTAACCTGATTGACCGATGTATGTTCACCATGTTTGGATGCTACTGTTTGAATCTAAGGTACGAAACTCATCAATGAAACCTTATTAACCATGGTACCTCGATCCGCTAAGACTCATGAGCCGGACATGGTGGTATAGGACACCGTGGTCATGCTGTCGTCCTACGCCGGGACGACGTGCCTCCCCGTAGTGACCAATGAGCAACCTAAACTCGTGAGCCGATTATGGTGGTATGGGACACTATATTTGAGCTGTCGACCTACTCTGATTGGTGATGAGCCCTTTGAAGTGACCTCGAGTATATCATGAAACTGTATTGGGGCAATGAGCCTTATTTTAGTAACTAGGATATAACTAAACCTGTATTAATTGCTGACGAGCCCTTTACAGTGATCTAGAACTATAATATCGTATGAGATTGTCTAGGATTGACGACCCTAGAATGGATCACTGTTTGGTAATTAATATAAGGGAGGTACCTTAGCTTTCCAATCCTGCTGTATGAAAAGGACTAATAAGAACTTGGTAATTATGCTCATAACATCGCACTGCATGTGCCCTTGACGTTGGTGTAGAGTACAGTGGTAGTGATTCATGCCACGATCCTTAGATGTTGTCGCAAGAGGGAGTTTGGGTGAGGGCATGCATCATTACCTCATATCATTTTTACATTAACAAGAGTATCTAGGACATGTTTGATTGTACTGCTTTATCATTACTGCTTGATTGAATTGATAACATGTTAACCTTTGCTGTATAGTTCTACTGAGTTGATCACTCACTCCCCCATTCTGGAATGGTGATTAAACACCAACCAGACTCTGATTTAATTACAAATGATCTTGTGTCACATAAGGCAGAGCCGGAGTTTGATGAGGACGAGGAGGCATTCTCGTTCATGCAGTTTTCGGTCGGATTCGCATGAGCTGAGTCCGGATCGACGGGACTTCAGGGCTTGCACTTTATAGAGGACTAATACATTTAGTTATGTCTTTTGAATCAACAAAACATGTACTTATTGACCTAGCAGAGCACTCATACTTTGGGGACTTTTATTGGTGTATATATGTATTTCAGACTTCCACTTGTGATTTCAGTTTGTCCCTGATTTACTGATTTGGCTTAATCTATTTCATGTTTAATGTACTAATACAAAAAACATACATCCATCATTAATTATGTTGCATAAGTGATGTTTTGGAACTCGGGAGCTGAGTTATACTCGACCCCCGAATTTCGGGGCATTACAGATGGACCGCGGTTTGTGAACTCCCCGGCCGTGATAAGTCTAGAGAACTCAGGAGAGTTAGAGAGACCATTCACATAAGAACCTACTCCAACTACTTATGAGTTTTAAAAACTATGATTGTTCCACTACTCAAGAGCTTAAATGTGTGCAAAGCTAACTAAAGTAACTTTGGAATAAAATAGTCCCACCCATTAAAATAAAACATCACATAGGATCACCGTACAATGCATAAATATAAATATCAGAAATAATAAAGAATGAGTATAAAAGTATTATATCAACATGTATCCAAAAATAAAAAATAAAACACCACAATCTGTTTGTGTATTACAACGCAAAAGGAATTTATATGGAAAATACAATCCTTACAGATCTTCAGTTATGATTAATTCTGCTACGTAATGCTGTAGTTCATCTTTTAACTGAAATTGTGCAATAACAGTCGTGTATTCAGCCTCAAGAATGATATTGGCTTTAATTCTGCTACGTAACACTATAGTTCTTCTTTTAACTGAAATTGTGCCGCAATAGTCGTGTATTTAGCCTTAAGACTGATATTGGCTTGATCAGGGACATCAATCAGTTCTAATTCCATAAAGGCAGCAACTTTCCTATTCTTCATTTGTTCAACTTGCTCAATACCAATGACTTAAGAATTTATTTCAAGCTCTTCTTTAATTTGATGAATAGTCAAATCTTTCGCTTCCTTTTGACCCTTGAGAGGCAGAATCTCTCTCTCTCGAATAACAATTTGATCATCAATGATCGCCTTATTCCTATCAGAAATTTTTAACTTCTTGTGAAAAGATTGGTTAGCAGTATTGCAATTAGCAAGGATGTCGTTTGAATGAGAGAGTTTCTCCTTAAGTAATGACAATTCTTTCTGATGATTCGGAATTTCTAGAGCAATGACTACACTTCGTGTCGCTTCTAAATTTTTGATAGAGTCGTAAAACTATGACAAAGAGCCGCGAAGAGACTGAACATTAACATGCGCTACGCAAGTCAAATGAGTAAGAATGACTAATGCATTATCTAGAAAGGGCCACTGAGCTGGATCTTTAAAAGCATTGATGATAGCAGAGATTGCGTTCTTGAAGAATCCTAGCATAAGAGGCGACACCTTTTCCAATGAGAGTCTATCAAAAACTGTGGCTACAGAATTAGACCCTTCGGACCCACTTGGAGTTGGCACCGCTAGAGCTAAAAAAAGGAGAGAGAGAGGTTATGAGTTCAGAAGAAGATATATGTATAATGATATAAAGAAGTGGGAGAGAGGAGAAGATACACACCCTGTCTAGGAGTAACAGTGGAAGAAGCTTGAATAGAACAAGTTTTGGGTGCCGCAGATTTGGCTGCGTCTGTAGCCACAGCAACATTGAAAGAAAGCTCCTGAGCCCCTACGATACTCAAGTCAAGAGTACTCAAAGTTGGGACATTGAATGGATCAGAGAAGAATTCTAAACTTTGAGCTACTGGCTGGATAGGAGGAGGACTCATAGTAGGAGATTTATTAGTCTGAATGGGGGCATAAGATATTATGGTGACTATTAGCAAAGTTTCTCCTGTACTGTGGGGGAGAAGTACATTTTCCATTATTGCTTGAATTTCTGATGATTGAGCCTCGGTATCTCTTACTATTGATGTTTCATGAGCAATTACATTGGCGGTTTCCACGATACATGAAAAATACGAGGCATCAAAGGAAAGGAAGATATTCGTGCTGGGAGAATAACTGGATTCTCCATATTCAAGTTTCTCATCTTCTAAGGAGGTCATCGCGAGTGGACGAGAGGCATCTGGACAAGTCGCTGGGACATCAAGAAGCAGGGGCTCGGCTCTAACATCGTCTTCCTCTCCAATATCCACCTCAACATCAGTATCTTCATTTAACAAATCATTTCCCTCATCAGTTAAGCTCGTGGGAGAAGATATATCATTGCTTGCAGTATTGGCTGAATATTCTAACGAACTGTCTTCCTTCGATATAGTTTGTTTTCCTTTGTAAGTAGTCTTTACAGGGAGAAGACACACACTGTAAGCAGGAGAAGGGACCTGTTGTGCCAAAACTACAGGAGACAACGACTTGGCATGTGAATGGGTCATAGGAGATGTAGTGATAGTAATCCGATTCACGGTAGGAGAGGCTATAGCATGACTTGTTGTGGTTGCTGCATGATCCATGGTAGAGATAACTGCGGTAGTTGTATGTTCAATAGTGGGAGGAATCTAGAAGTGATAGGCTCTGCAGCAGGAGGGATGACGAGAGCAGGATGTGTGGACTGATCTCCTCCTTCAGGAGTAGGGGAAGGCAGAATACCGCGTGCAATTTCAAATTCATCGCAAGGAGTGGCTGGTCTTTCTCCCCGTTTTATCAAATCCAAAAGAGAACCAAAAGCAATCCATCCTTCTAAAGTATTCGGTGGCTATATTTCTCTAATCGGTTCTTCTACGAAAATTTTGCAATGAAGCTGTCCCTGAACAGCAGCCTGGTCTTTCTCGTTAAAATATCTGATCCCTTGCTCCGGCCTATAGTTCCTCAAGCATGGGGGAGGAATCCAGATAGGCCGATCCACCAAAAAATAGTTGCGCACCAAGTAGTACTGATGCGCCCACCACTAAATCCAAGAATATGAAGCTGTCACTTGATAATTATACCCTGGGAGAAGAAAATGAGAACCAAATTTTCTTGCTAAGAGTTGCTTCCATATTAAAGCCCAATTATAGGGGCCGACTCCATAACTTCTGATTGACCACGAGACTTCCTCCCTTGCTTGGGGCATAGCTTGATCATACCCAAATTTCTTGGCAAATCGACTCGGATAATACAGTTCTCTCCAAAACTCTACTCCTTCTCGTAGAGGAAGACTGCAAGAATGAATACAAAGAAAGAAGGTTCTCTCAATGGGTTCCAAGTCATTATTTTCCTCAACATCTCAGTCTTTTTCTTGGCAATCCAAATAGAAAGGGAAAATGTCAATGGTTTCTATGTTGTTAATTTTATCCATTATCTAGACATATCCCTTCTTTATGATCTTTTGCTTCAAGAAATGTCAGAGAGGTAGATGATCAGGATGGACATAAGCCTTCTCTGGATCACCATAAGTCCAGGGAAAATAAATGTCAAGCCAGATGGAGAAATAGTGACAAGGAGTGAAAGAAGATGAAACCCCTACTGCTATACTTGAATAGTATGGCGCAACATGACCAAAAGCTCTATATAACGAGCATAACATAGGAGGGGCCAGAGAATATTTTTTTCTGCTTTCTGTCATTTTGCCTGCTGCCACAAATAAAGTTGGTTGAATAGAGTTTGAGCTGTTCGAGGTGGGAAGCATGACTAAGCTTAACCAATAACCTAAGCAAGCAGCTAATTCAATTTCAATGGTGAATTCAGTGGGGCCCTTTATCTTTTTACGATAAGCTTCCAATTCAGTACAATGGCTATTAGGGAACCTTAAAAAAAAAAAAAGAGGCAGGAAAGATGGATTAATTTATATTTGTAAGAAAATGATATCTGAAAGATAAGAAAAAATGTGTGTTATAACACTTACAGTAAGTATCGGTAAAAATGTGCAAGCCAATAAAGAGGGGATATTTTGTGGACATCAGGGAAACAAGACATTTCACGAAAGAATTCGATTGTTGATGATGAAATATTAGGTGTTCTATTGGGAGCAACATAAGAGAATTCTTCATTCGTGGGAATGTATTCGTCTAAGAAAGATCCAGAGATGGGCAAACAAGCCATCATATATAGATCCCATAAAGTGATACTTGGTTCCCCTACCGGAAGGTGGAAAGAATTCGTAGTGGAAGACAAGTAATTTAGAAAGACCTTATAAATCATCGTTTCCTTTTGGAAGAACTCTGAGCTGGCTTTTAAGCATAATATATCTTTTGGACTAAGCCTTTCACCATGAGATAACCTTCGAGGAGTTGCGGCTATTTGATCACCCAATTTGACACATACAGGAGCCTGTTTTGTGTCATATAGTCGATCAGTTCGCTTTGGAGTATAGACCGGTGGCGCTGGAGATGTAAAGGGATAGTAATAGTCTCTCTTTATAAGGGTTGTAAAATTTGATCGCATAGGTGCTTGATTTGATTGAGTCCCAGGCATTTTGGAAATGCCTCTGATTATGTTCTCGAATCTTTTCCTGAAAAATTTCATCTTTACTCTTCTCTCTTGTTCTTTTCGAAATTGTGGGAGGGGGAGAAGCTTCGATAGTAGAAAGACAAGTGTCGTCTATGCGAATATTGGTTGTAGACTTTAACAAGTCATCCCAATTAGATTCTTAACCTGTAGTAGGGGGACCCTCAATCTCCTTCATCCGTACATCTCTACAGATGTGGTCAGATAGACGCTAGATGTGATCGGCAAAGTTGATAATGGTGGATGTTAGTTCTTTGAAGAAGGAAGAGTAGCCTTCAGCAGACCTGAGTCTTTTCTGACTGCAGGTTTTAGTTGGTTGTGAGTCAGAGGGCCCAACAGTAGTTGGGGAGGCGTGATGTCTTTTGGAGCTAGCCATCGAACATCTAAATAAGAGTCGATAAATAAGTTAAAATTAGAGAAGAAGTTTGTTAAGTTCTAGAAAATTGAAGGAGAAGTGTAAGAAACTTGATGAGAAAAGGGGTCAGTGAAAAGTTAAGTAAAACTTAAGTTTTCATTGTGCGTAGGACATTGTGCGTAAATCATTGTGCGCTACCTGTTTGAGCTCGTAAAGTTTTGATGGTAAGTGTTGCGCGTAAAGTTCTGTTGTGCATAAGGGTTCAATATGCGGAAGAGAGTTCGACACATAAAAGGGTGAGACAGGCAGAGAATAAAGTGAAGGAGAAGAATGGGGACCTTTTATTTATAGAGTAGTGCTGACTTGTTGTGCAGAAGTCATTGTGCACAGAGTGTTGTGCGTAACTCATTGCGTGCCAAAATATTGCACTCTAAAAATATATGAAGCGCACAACGAAGAAAATAATAGAAAAATTGGTTAGAAATAATTGAAAATTGATCCTACATTCTTTATTTTGTAGATAAAAATAAAAAATGCAGGATCAAGGGGGCATCTGTTGAGGCATAAGAAGAGAGAAAGAAAGACAGTAAGAGATTTTTGTGCACAAATCATTGTGCAAAATGATCATTGTGTGTAAATGAGCATTATGTGTAGATGATTGTTGTGTAGTCAGAAGCATTATGCACGGAAAGGAGTGCACAAAGGAAATTGCATAAAGGAGCCCCCACAAAGGAAATCTTACAAAGGAGTCCACACATAAGAGTATGCACAGTGGAGTCCAAACAAAGGAACCTGCACAATGGAGTCTACACAAAGGAACCCACACAGTGAAGTCCGCACAAAGGAGACTGTATAGAGGATAATTGGACACAAGGGATACGCACAATGGCTATGTGGCATGTTCACATGTGTGAGAAAACTATAAATACCCCATGACCCCTTTAAGGGGGTCATCAGTACCCAATCACAGAAACTGTGAAGATTGTGAAAGAAGAGAAAGGTAGAGTCCGCACTCATTATGAGAAACAGGTGTTGTGCGGTGCACAATACTGCTAGTGCATAACAGGAGATAACTCACAATAGGATGGAGCGCACAACACTGCCAGTGCACAATAGGCCTAGCGCACAATAGTGCTCAACATGCAATGGCTTCCAGCACACAATGGCCTCTTCCAGCGCATAATGGCCTCCAGCACAGCAGTTCACATAGTGTCTTAGTGCTTGATGGCCTTATGCATAATGCCGGTACCAAATATTTATTTTATATTACAATTCATAAACATTTTATTTTGGAATCAAGGGAGAAAACGGATGTAAAAGAACTTGGAATGAATAAATGATGTGATTATCTTCTTTATATTCTTTTGTTTATAATTAAGTGAATGAGGTTCCCAAATCCAATGCTTTTGTTTCTTGTTCGAAACAGATAGCATCACAGTAATTGTTATAATTGAGACTTCAATTCAAAGGGAATCATGATATCCTAGATTAAATATGGTGTAGTACAACAAATAGCCCATGTAGTCCTTACTAATATCAATCGATCGAATAAGTCTGTAATGGCCAACTAAAGACAGGTAATCCCGTCATTCAAATAGTTCTCAGAGTTTGATCCATAACTAAGAATGTGCATATTACCATGTACATGTTATAAGTATATAACAATTAAATATATCAATATACTGGATTAATTAGAATTTTGGTCAAACATGTAATTAATAATCCAAGTAAAATGTTAAATAACATAAAAGGTCTCTACTATCACAAGTACATACAAACAATCATTTCATCTAGTAAGTTTGCATTAAATCATTAATTAACATATGAATCATAATAACAAGATATTTTTAGCATTTATATCATAGACAATTTAAAAAAAAAAATCAATAATCATTAAAACTATCAAGGGCCGATAAAGGGGAACTTATAAGAAATAGTCCTCACCTTTTGGTGAAGATTACCATTCTAGATTGCATATACGGTTAGGAATTTGAGAGAAACCCTATTTCTCTAATTCAATTCCAAGAAAAACTTAAATAAGAACATATAATTATAAATTAACTATCTAATTGCATTGTAGGGTGTAGGTTTTACTTGAAATTGGAGGTAAATGTGGAGTATGTGGAGGAATAAGGCAACTCCTAATGTGTACTATAACAAAACCCTCATTCTAGAGCAAAACCCCCAATTTCTACATTCTCTCTCTTGCTCTCTTTCGCTCAATTGTAATTTCTCCTCTCTAATACTTTGCAATTTCTCTCAATTAGGTCAAAATTTGGATAGAAAGGGAGATCGCCTTAAAAATGCTATTTATAGTCTTATTTAGGGTTTTGGTTAACCTAGAAATGAAGCTAATGGCTTGTTAATACAATAATGGGTTGATTTTAACTTTAGAGACCCGTATTGGAGTACACCCGTCGATCTGAATTAAGAAATGATTACATGAATTGGTAATTTATGCAAGGCTATGCTCTTATCGCAATTTGAAGGCGTTGATCGAAGGATATAGTTTAGAATTCAATTCAGCAATGACCGATGGTCGATCAGGATCGCGGTTATAAGATCTTTCAAGGAATGATGGTTAAGGTTGACATCATCAATTTAATCTTGAACCAATGTTCCAGACTTCTCAAGATTGAATAAATTCAAATTAGCATAACTAATTTCAATTCTAGAAAATATCTAAGAAACTTTCATTCTATACTTAGGCTCTTCACACATCTTATGTGCTCACTTATGGTCGGCCCCAAGTTGAATGATTCGGTATACGATCTTAACAATCCATTCCATGTGAGTCATTAAGCCTGCTAAGATGAATATTTTTTATACCCTCGTAGTTTATGGCTCACTAATGAATGATTTGGAGTTTTTTTAGTTAATCTGGGTATTCTTATGGTGATTTAGGAAGTGGGGTTTCTTGTGTATGATGGATGGAGCTTGGATGATCTAAGTTTATCATTTAGTCTTCACGAGATTAACATAAAGGGTGATTTGTCTCCAAATTTACTTTGTCATTAATTTAAAGATTAAAAGGGTAATTTGGTTAATTTAGTTTATGTGTATGAGATAATCACGATGTATTCATTAGTTATCTTGGTTTTAGGTGGATCTTCATTTAACTATGGTTATTTTGATTAATCAACATTGGGTCACCTAGATCTTCGCCCTCGATTAATTACCAAATTTACTGCATAACATATTGAACTTTCCACCAATTATGTTTATACATTTCTCTTCTCAATCAATTAATGAAATTAGGAAAAAGGATATCCTTAAATTCTCTTAAACGACAAGCTGCAACAACTTATGTGATGTAGGGATGAATGTGATGAAGTCAATCACCATCTTCCTCAAGGATAACTACTCCAAATCCACGGAGCTTCTTTGGACTCCTCAAAGAGACTTCTCGAATCCACGAGGAAAAAAGCAAGAAAAATATAAATAAATTCTATAAAATTCATAATTTGATTGATGAATGAAATAAACAAGTCTACAACCCTTTAAATAAGGACACCAATCCTTAGAAGAAGTTTTAGAATTAAACTACAACTAAAACTCCCTAAAATTCGTAACTTGCTATAAATAGTAAATTTACTATTTATAATAAGTGTCCTATATGGCGTAACCATGTTATTCTCCTAATTTTTTCTAAACACATTTCATGTTGGAACAACCCCTAAAGCTTAAAGGATGAAGAGTTATAATCAAACTAAAACTTACTAAAAATAGTAAAAACAGAAATTAACATGGAATTCTACTGTTGATTTGATGGAATCTCATAAATTTGGCATGGGTAACCCATCTTACCCAAGTTGGTTGGCTAAATTATCTTGTCCTACCCCAAAATCATATATTATACGTCGAGTAACTCATTACGGTTTGCAAGATATGCTTGTTTTAAGGTTCTGACGGTTTTGATGACTTCTACCTCCGATCGGGCCTTCTTTGGTCCATCTTGGACATGAAAGCATTAGCAACCAACTTTATATCAATCCCCTACACTTTAAAATAACTCATCCTCAAGTTGTCATCTTGCTTCTATTCATGATACTCGGTCAGGCGTGCCCTGTAATGATACTCAGATCAAAAGTTATGATCAATTTACGATCCACCTTCTTTTGGTCTAACCATGCTAGGAGTGTAATGGTGCCACATCCTACATCAAACCCCTCCACTTGGAAAAAAACTCATCATCAAGTTATTTAAGGGACTTGGCTCATGATTCTCAGATAACTTCTGATGCTGATGTTTATTAGCACTTCTCTTGTACTTGGCATTAGGCTCTTGAGCTGATACAATACATGTACTCATTATTTTCTTGACTTGGATAGTATGGATCATTTTCTTCACTTGTACCTGCATGATCTCACATTCTTTCTGATAATGTGGGCAATTAGGCAAACTTATCTATGTGATAAGATCAATGTGGTTTTATATCTCTTACGAGAGGTAATTTATTAGGGAGTCCTGTTCACAACCCTAAGTGTAAGGTTGCGATGTAGTAATAATCTTGATGAGACTAAGGTTGAATCCATAGGGACTATTCTTGTGTGTATTCTAAAAGTAACTAGAATTAGAAGTAGAATAAGATCTAAAACTAAATCTGAAAAATTAAAGAGAGTAATTGTGAGTGATTGTGAAAACTATTAATTCAAGTGGGAACTAGGGTGCCAAGGATCTACTTATAAGTTCTTAAGATGCTACCTTGCTTGATTCAAAGATCACAATTGGAATTGGAGTCCTAACTTATCCAATTAGAAATGAGAGAGAATAAAATCTCTGAACATCTCATGAATCTAGTCTCAATGAATGAGAGTTGTGAGGTTTGGAAGTGATTCCATCACCTAATCATGCCTAAGAGACAATGATAAACAATAGGATATACCAATCTTATAACCAAACATAAGAGAATTGAGAAGATTAGGAAGGATTCCATCACTCAACCAAACATAAAATCAACTGTATTAATTATATTTCATCATAGTAAAAAGAGTAATCAAATGCCATCATAATGGGAGGTTTATTACAACATCAGAGTTCATAGTGAAAGTATAAAGCTGAGTAAATAAACTATCATCGTAATCTTTCAGGGTAGTCTTCTATAAGAAATCGGTTCTCTAAGTCTTCAATTTATACATCACCTGCATAATCTGTACAGTTGGGAGAGGGTCAATGCCCTACTCATAGTGATGGTTATCCTTTAATATTAACAATAATTTAAGAGAATCATAACAGGTAAAGTGAGGGTCTGATATGTCCCGTGCTCCACTAACCGAGGGTATCAACATGCACAAACAACCTACATGAGATGCATGGCTAGCAAAGTATGTAGGGCTCATCATACGTAGTGATCATCTCAATGTGGAATATGATTTATAGATAACCGGATCGACTTGCACTCTCACTATACGGATATTCGCCGGCATGGCCAACACGACCGTGGATTTACGAGAACTCCTCAGAGTGCACAAAACATGGGCTGAGTGATTTACGTGAAACAACTTATTCATGGAGTGATTATTTACGACATCTAATCTCGGGGTGATGTGATGCTATTACGACTTACACACATAGATTTGTGCACCACTACCTGAAGGCTCAAGGACTTACGTGCCCTAAGAGGGTCTCTACCCAGAACGCATTACATCCATGATAGAATATTTGAATCACTAGTTGTGATACATCTTACACATCACTTGCACTTATAGAGTAAATTGAATCTTAAAACATATAACTGAATCTGAATCATGAAGGATATAAACTAAATTATGTATGTAACACCCCATACTTTCCAGTACTCGGGTGTTACCGAATAACCAAACTTAGTATAAATACAAGCTTGACCTAAGTAAACATTTACATTCATCCTAGTTTAAATCTGACCGTTGGAAACCGTCCGCATCTATGTATCAGAGTTTCCATCCGTTAATCTTCGAGACGAACCATCTAGTGGTCATACAATATTTAATAAGTATATTTATTTTATTTATTATATTTTACACAAACATAGATTAGGGAAATTTTAAATGCATCTTGATAAATTACTAATCATATAGAAGCATATGAAAAAAATAAATAAATACGTAAAATATTATGGGAATAATATTAAATTAACTAAACATAGATGTATTTTGATAATTGAATTATCATAAAGAAATGTATGAAAATGTATTGATATGTATATATTTAATGTAAATAAAATATTATGAAAGTAATATTTCATTACAATAGTTTTACAATGTATAATGGAATTATAAATATAAATATAATATTAAATATCCTTATAAATACGTATACAAAAGTTACCAGATATTTTAAGGAAAATTGTATAACAATATTATTGAGTGCAAACATGATTTTAAATTGATTCTCAATTCATTTATATGTATGAGTACTTATAATAGAATGTTATGAATTAACGTGATCAATAACAGGTATACAGTAGTGCATTAACATTAAAAGTTTTATTTATAAGTATGAGACTTTAATCATTAAATTACCAAAACCCTCACACAATTAGAATTTCATTAAAAAACGATGCTTAACCATCCTGATCAAGGCATTTAACCACTATGTTACCTAGGAGTCTCATTTAAACTCGACTAGAGGCCCTTAGGAAACCCGTAGGATAAGCATGATGGCGATCCAACCATCAGGTTGACAGGGATTAGTAATCAGAACACCAAATCCCTCTGTTGGGCCTCACCTAGGCCTTAGCTCCACCTGATCTTCGGTCAAAGTCCATATTGGGACCTTCCAAGATGAATGGACGGAGTGGATTTATCACAAACATTGCGGTGGACCCTACTTTGGGGCTGTGCGTGTGCACAGTAGTCATGCACTCGAGGTGCATCGGGACTGCCAGCACGGTCAGCACGAGCTGATCCGTGCGTCGCCAAAAATGGAGTGATTTTTCTCTCTCCCTCTGATTTGCAGTCCGACGGACAGCGTCCGTTTGGGACGTTCTACAGCTGTAACACACTGAAAATCGGGGGTCGTGTATAAACTCAACTCCCGAGTTCCAGACCGTCACTTATGCAACAAAAATGGTTATGATTCAATGTTGTCTGATTTAAAGCATTCACATGAGTAAAAGTATACCAAAACTGCAATTCATACTTCAGATCCAGTGATAAAAGCAAGCGGAAGACTAAACAATGTATATATCACTGTATGGAAAAATAAAGTAATCTCATCTGTCTCCAAAGTATGACTACATCTCTGAGTCTCATTTACATATACATAACAAAAGAATAATGTTCAAAAGAAAGTCCCACTAATGTCCCCTCGATCCAGGTCGCCTACGGGAAGCCGTCGTGGTACTGCATATACGAGAACTCATCCTGGTCCTCGTCAATATCTGGCTCCACCTCCTGGATCTCGTCCTCACCTGCAACTACAACAGGGTCTGGTGGGTGTTGCAAACACCATCCCGTAACGTGGGAATGAGTGATCAACTCAGTGGAATCATAGAGCAAAGATTAGCATGTTCACAATTCAATCACGCGATAATAGTAAAGCAGTAAATCAGACAATCCTAATACTGTTGTTAATGCAAGATGATATGACGTGATGTATGCCCTCACCGACGATCACCCTCATGCGGCAACATCTTACGACTGCGGCATGCCACACTCCCTAGAGTGCTCCACATCTTTCAGGCACATGCAATGCTATGGTGATATGATTTCCAAGTTGTTATTAGTCCATTCAAACAGCAGGATTGGGAAACTAAGGTACTTCCCTTATATCAATCCCAACACAGATCCTGTCTAGGGTCGTCACTCCTAGTAATCTCATACGATGTATATTTCGTAGGTCACTGCAAGGGCTGCCAGGGCTGTTGCTCGCACTCGTTGCACCGCTCCCCCATCACCTTATCAATACAGGCCTACCGTACTCTACTACAACGGAAGGGTCGTCGCCTCCCGTGGACTCAGAATACGCTCGCGGTCACTACAAAGGGCTCGTCGCCTGATCAGTGTAGGCCGACAGCTAGAATATAGTGTCTCATACCACCATAATCTGCTCACGACTCAAGGTGCTCACTGGTCACTACGGGGAGGTTTGTGGCCCCAGCGTAGGCCGACAGCTCGACCACGGTGTCCCATACCACCATGCCCGGCTCATGAGTCTTCGTGGATCAAGGTACCACGGTTAATAGGGTTTACAATGGTAAGTTCAGTACCCTAGGTTCAAGCAGTTATGACACATACAAGGTGAACATACATCGGCCAGTCGGGTTACTAGACGGGCTCGACTAGCGCGATCGCATCTCAAGTTGAACGACATGAAGTGCGTAAAACACTTCGCGTGGCCTAACCACTGCCGCCAACTCTCAACACGAATCACGTTCATCGACGCGTCGTTCGTGGCTATGACCAGTCAGCCACGAATTCGCTCGGTTACCGACTGCCTGGACTAAGTCTAGTCCCACACATCTATGGAATCATATTAACACAATATGCAAATGTATTGAAATTGAAATACATCATGTGAGCATGTTAACACATGTTATAACATTCAACTTAAGCAAATCTTCAAGGCATACTTTCTATGCATGTAATGCAATCATGCATAAGGTCAACTTGTAGGAAATCATTTAGGTCAGCATATTAATCAAGAAATCAATCTCAAACTACTACACAACATCATTTAATTCAATACATACTAATACAAGCATTTATACAAACACATACACTACACACTTAAGTCCACATATAGTATGTCGACCCAAAATGCGCAACTTGGCGAATCTCTTCGCCAAACTGATTATGCAAGCATTCCTAACTCCCTAATGCGGCGACAAACCATGTCAATCACGTCAGCAAAATATGCATGTAGACCGTACTTCCTACAAATGACTAAAATGCCCTAAATCTCATATTCTTCGTTAATTTACGAAACAGGAAACGGAGAGCATGTTGTACATGTCAAACGGCGATGTCGTCAATAATCTACTATTAAACGACATTGAAAGCGTTGTAAACCGTCAATCAAAGCGTCTAAAATCCTCACCTAGTCTCTTACGGTTGCGGGATTTTGAACGGAGCGTGTACGCTTCGTCTACGGCAGTAGGAGAGCCTGATTTATGGAATACGTTAGCTAACATATTATGCATCTAAGTAAACCCTAAATCAGCAAGTTTTTTGGGGTTATTTTATACCTGAAAAGTGGAGAAATCACCAGCCAGGTGATTGGAAAGAAGTGCTGAAGCAGCAACTGTCAGGGGCTCGGAAGCGAAAAAATTCTCTTCTTCTCTTTCTCTCAAACTCTCTCTCTTTTTCTCCTAGGGTTGCAATTTTCGGATGGAAGGGAGAAATGAGGGTTTCAACCCCTTTTATAAGCTTAAAATCGCCGGAAATAGGCTCCGGGATGAAGTTTACTTGGTGCCTATCCATTTCGGGGCTGTTTCGGTCCAAAAACTGCTTTCTGGTGGTCACCTGGTCGATTGCGATCGGACTTAAGCTCATGTGTACCAGATGTAGCTCGTATTAAGTTTTCAGTCTGGCAGGGTTAGCAGATCGCACGTGGCGGACCATTTTCAGTTCAGCGGTCACCGCACATAGATCAGGGCTGAAAGTCTCATGATAATAAATAGAAATTTTTCCTGATCCGAGGGTGTAATCTGGATGAATTCTGACGGTCAGAACGCTTAATACTGACGCGTCAAGTCGTGTGCCAGATTTGAATTTAAAATTTCAAATTCGTCCCTATTCGCGGTCGCTTCAGTCCGGGTTCAACGAAACCGTCTGTGATTATCGGTTTGACTTGATTTTCGAGATGATTGTCAAGTCCAGCTGGGCGGTTCTAACGGTCTAAGATAGGAGGTATCGGACCTTCGACGCGCGGTCTAAATCCAATACAAAAGTTCAACGTGGTCCAGAGGACAAACTCGCTTAGAGTTTGATCCGAGGTTATAGAGTATTGTAGAGTTGTCTGTTCTACTCGGTTTGGGTCTTGCAGAACATATTTAAAGTGATCAGGGACTATTTCCCAGCTACTCTAGCGTTGCGCTAGCTAACTTACGCTTAATTTCCATGGAAATTATTTCTACGCGATTTCGGGTCGAGTTGGTACTCGAGCCCAAGTACGGATTTTTCACGGGCGTTACAATCTACCCCCCTTAACAATTAATTTCGTCCTCGAAATTTGTACCTTTTCGTACTCCTCGAGAAGTTGTGGGTAGTTCTTTCTAATCTCGGCTTCTGTCTCCCAAGTCGCCTCCTCCTCAGAGTGATGCGTCCATAGTACCTTCATAAGGGGAATCACCTTACTACGCAGTACCTGCTCCTTCCTGTCTAAGATACGTGTCGGTCGCAGGATATAAGTAACATCCTCTCCTAACTGCACCTGCTCCCATCTGATGATATGGGAAGGATCAGCAACGTACTTCTTCAGCATAGAAACATGAAATACGTTGTGGACGCTCGCGAGGGGCGTGGGTAAAGCCAATCGGTAAGCCACCGCTCCCACACGATCGAGGATCTGGAATGGACCAATGAATCGCGGTGCCAGCTTCCCCTTCTTCCCGAACCGAAGGACTCCCTTCATAGGGAAAACTCGCAAATACACGTGATCCCCGACTGTGAACTCAAGTGGCCGTCGTCTCGTATCGGCGTAGCTCTTCTGTCTGCTCTGCGCTGTAAGAAGCCGACGTCGAATAATATCGATCTTCTCTGACGTCGCCTGCACCAACTCTGGGCCGATCAAGCTATGCTCATCGACCTCTAACCAGTAATGCGGTGCGCGACAAGGTCGCCCATACAGCGCCTCATAAGGTGCCATGCCGATACTCGCCTGGAAGCTATTATTATACGCAAACTCCGCATATGCAAGACAGTCATCCCAACTGTCCTTGAAGTCCAATGCGCAAGCTCGCAACATGTCCTCCAGGATCTGGTTCACTCGCTCCGTCTGTCCGTCCGTCTGTGGATGGAAGGCAGTACTGAACTTCAACTTCACACCCATAGCCTCCTGAATGCGAGTCCAGAAAATAGAAGTGAACCACGTGTCTCTGTCTGACACGATCTCCAACGGAACTCCATGCAGACGCACAATCTCTCGGATGTACAATCTAGCCAGCTCGTCTGCAGAGTTCGTAACTCTGATCGGTAGGAAGTGCGCCGACTTCGTCAATCGGTCGACGATCACCCAAATGGAATCATGCCCCTTCCTCGTCTTCGGCAACCCAGAAATGAAGTCCATGGAAATGAAATCCCACTTCCACTCTGCAATCGGCATAGGCTGCAAAAGTCCAGGTGGTCGGCGATGCTCTGCCTTCACCTGCTGACAAGTGAGACAACGGGACACGAACTCAGCTATGTGGGTCTTCATACCTTCCCACCAATACGTCCTCTTCACGTCACGATACATCTTCGTGCTGCCTGGATGCATCGCGAGTATAGTAGAATGCGCAGCCTCGAGAATCTCTCGTCTCAAGTCAGGGACATCTGGGACGCATAGGCGGCCACGGTAACGTAAGCCCCCATCCATACCAACTCGCCAGTCGGCGTCAGCATCATCACTGGCCTGCTCTCGAAGCTCAGTAAGATGCGCGTCGTCCCTCTGCGCCTCGATGACTCGGTCATCGATCTGGGATCGCATCTGTACGTGTGCGATGAACTCAAATGGCTCCTCTACGGTGAGTTTCTGCTCAAAGTCTCGCAAAAACTCCACCATATCCCACTCGGCAACCATTAACGGAGCCGCAAACTCTATCGCCTTCTTGCGGCTCAACGCATCAGCCACAAGGTTCACCTTCCCAGGATGGTAAGAGACTTCAAACTTGAAGTCGTTCAGCGTCTCCATCCATCGCCGCTGCCTCATATTCAAGTCTCGCTGCGTGAATATGTACTTGAGGCTCTTGTGGTAGCAAAAGAGCTCGAACTCCTCTCCGTAGAGGTAATGTCTCCAGAGTCTCAGTGCGAATATAACGGCTGCCAACTCTAGGTCGTGTGTAGGGTAATTCTCCTCGTGCTTCCTTAATTGTCTCGAGGCATACGAAATTACCTTGTCCCTCTGTATAAGGACACAACCCAAACCAACGCTAGACGCGTCAGTGTATATAGTGTATTTAACCCCTTGCTCTGGCAATACTAGCACAGGGGCGGACGTAAGCCTGTCCTTCAGCTCCTGAAAAGCTGACTCCGCCTTATCATTCCAGGCGAACTTCACGTCCTTCCGTGTCAACTGAGATAAGGGTCTCGCGATCTTCGAGAAGTCCTGAATGAAGCGCCGATAGTAACCAGCGAGACCTAAGAAACTCCTCACCTCAGTGACAGAACCAGGCCGCTCCCAGTCCTGCACCGCAGCTACCTTAGACAGGTCAACTGCCATGCCATCCTTGGACACCACGTGTCCCAGAAACTTCACCTCCTGCTTCCAGAAGTCGTACTTCTTGTACTGTGCGAACAACTGATGCCGTCTGAGCGTATCAAGGACCAAACGCAAGTGCTCCTCATGCTCCTCTTGACTCCTAGAGTACACCAAAATGTCGTCAATGAAGACAACGACGAATTGATAGAGGAAAGGCCGAAATATCGGGTTCATCAGATCCATGAACACGGCCGGTGCGTTCGTGAGACCGAACGACATCACGAGGAACTCGTAGTGGCCAAAACTGGTCCTGAATGCTGTCTTCTGCACGTCCTCTTCCCTGACGCGCAGCTGATGATAACCTGACTGAAGATCAATCTTCGAGAAGTACTGCGCTCCTCTCAACTGATCAAACAAGTCATCGATCCTGGGCAAAGGGTACTTGTTCTTCACCGTGAGCTGGTTCAGCCTGCGATAATCAATACACAATCGCAGCGAACCATCCTTCTTCTTCACGAACAAGACCGGTGCTCCCCAAGGAGACACGCTAGGCCGTATAAAGCCAAGCTCTAGCAGACCATCAATCTGCGTCCTCAACTCCTCCATCTCACATGGTGTCATGCGATACATCGGCAGTGAGACGGGTGTAGAACCAGGAATCAGATCGATAGTGAAATCGATCTCACGTTGGGGCGGCAAACCAGGGATCTTCCTGAACAGATCCCCGAACTCAGAAACAACTGGTGTCTGCTCAAGTACCTGGGCACTAGCGTCGCGCAATAGAGTGGCGTAGCTAAGTATGAGGAAAGGAAGATTTACCCGCACTGAAAACGTGAAAGGCGTGCCCTCAGGCTCGTACACCGTCACCACACGAGCCTCGCAGTCAATCTCGGCTCTCGCTGCAGTCAACCAGTCCATGCCAAGAATGACGTCGAGATAAACGAGCGAGGGATCGACGACCAGATCAAGAGTCATCGTCCTGCCTCCCAGATCAACTAAACAACCCTCACACATCTGGGTGACATCCGAATAATCTCCATGAGCTGCAAGGACTCGCACGCTATCCATAGTGATAGTCTGTAACCCAAGACGTCTGACTACGGCACGCGATATCAAAGAAATCGTGGAACCAGTGTCCACCATGACAAGAACGGGAGTACCTCCGATATGGGCCGTGACCTCGAAGGCTGAATGCTGAAAAGTCGGCGTCGTAGCTGCCTCAGCTGTCAATGCATGAACTCGAGCCTGCTGTAGCCGGTTCGGCCGCTATATCAAGGGCCGTGGAGGCTGTCAAATCTGCGATACTGTAGGTCTGAAAGAAGGATGCGTAGGAGTTGACCGTATAGGCGGTGCTGATATTGCCTGTGGACGTACACGATCAATCTTTTGCGGCGGCGAGAACCCACTGTCCCGCATCCTCGAAAAGAAACTCTGCGCTAAGTGGCCCGTCCTCCCACAGTATGTACATGACAAATCAGGGCGCCGAAACGGTGGTACAGGTGTCGTGGTCCTGGTAGGAGGATCAAAGCGAGGCCTCTTGCCCACAAAGGGCCTGTCTGGCAAATTCGGTCGCGGCCTAGAAGTAGCCGGGCCTCGAGATCGCTCAAGTCGATCCACGTCCTGCTCTACCCACATGGACATGTGAACCAACTCCGCATAGGAAGGAAAACTGACACAGCACATCTTCGACCGAATATCCGGTCGCAAGCCCTCCAAAAAGCGCCGTATGCGCATTTGCTCATCAGCTAGAATCGTCGGGACGTACCTGCCCAACTCTATGAACCGATGCTCATACTCGGTAACTGTCATCGCTGCCTGCCTGAGACGGAGAAACTCATTCTCCCTCTCGTGCCTATAGGTCTGGGGATAATACTTCTCATGGAAGCGGAACTCAAATGCTGCCCACGTCCATACGAAATCTGCAACAACAGTCCGCAATACGCTATCCCACCACATACTGGCCTCTCTCTCAAACAGGAAGGTAGCCAGCTCTACCTGCTCAGCCTCGGTGCAGTGCAACATCCGTAGAATCTTCGACACTTGGTCGAGCCAGAACTCAACCTCCTCGGGTCTGTGAGAAGCCGTGAAAGTAGGAGGCCGCAAGCGCTGAAATCGCTCCAGTAGGTCCCGTGTGTCGGCAGGATTCCCCGCAGGGAAAGCAGGCTGCGCAGGATGGGCCATGCCCTCATCCTGGGCGTAAGTATAGGCATCCTCAGCTGGATGCGCAGGTGGTGCAGGTGGAGTAGATGTAGTCGCACCCCCACCTTGGGCTAAAGTCCCCACTATCGTGGTCAGAAGCTGCTGCTGCTGTAGCATCATAGCCATCATCTGCTCGAATCTGTCAGGGGGTGGAGCAGGCTGTGGCGGATGCGGTGTGGAAGTGGACGCGCGATGTGGCTCTCTAACAGATGGTGTAAATGGCGGTGGTCCATCTGTAGGACCAACAGCAGGCTGAGACGACCGAACAGCCTCAGGAATCGGGCCCACAGCAGGGTCCGGACGAGTGCCAGACTAAGAGGGAGTCTGATCCATATGCTCTGACAATGCAAGCCGAACCGCGCTCCTCGTAGTCTTAGGTGGCATTCCCTATATTCAAAATAGGGTGCAACCTTGTCAGTCTCAATTGTACAATTACACCGCAAACATTCACTTAAAGAGTCAAAGGCATTCCATGCATTTCAATTAATCAAAATTGTCACAATACAAGGGATATATCCTTACAAGCATCATGACTAGAATTACATAGAAATTAAGACAGTTAAGCAACAGCAACATAAGCAAAGCACTAGCCCTAATAGGCTTTACACACATAAAACAGGAAATGGCTAACTACTAATAACAACATCAAAGATCGCATCGCTAGTCGGAGTCTGGTGACGGAGGAGGAGCACCCTTATCCTGTAGGCAACACAGGATTGCCTTCAAGGTGCGAGTCACCTTGCCAAATTTCTTCTTTGTAACGGCCTTGGCATCAGCGACTTCTGCTCGAAGTTCTTGGACTTCCCTTCGCAAAGCGGTCTGACTCTCCTCCATCCGAGCAATGCGGTCGTCGATAGTAGCCTGCGCAGAAGGAGGAGGGCTCTCATCAGTATCCTGAGCTTCCTCTTCTGCTTCTTCCTGAGCTTCTTCCTGAACCTCTGCTCTAGGTTCTTCTTCGCTTTGATCTTCCTCTTCATCAAAGTCATCCCCACTGTCCCTTTCGAGTTGATTTTCACGGTATTGCGACCCAATCTTCATCTTGACCATTGTCGACTCATCGATGGTGTGAATCGATACCGGTAATTCGGGCCCAAGTCTATAGGCAAACTCAAGCGCAATCTTGCAAATAAGGCGGCCAAAGGGAAGCGATTCGGATGTTCTCCTCGACCTGGCTATGAGAACTATTTGCCGTAAGATGAAAGTGGCCATACATACGTTCTCTCCCTGGGCCACCAGAAATAAGAAATCGACCATAAGACGTGTACATTCAATGCGGTTCGTCGACCTGGGATAAACATTGAACGTGCAGATATGATGCAGCAGGCGTAAATCCTCAGACATGTACGTCGCCTTGAGGCTATTATTAGGCTGCCATGGAACCAACTTACCGCACAGAAACCTGGTGCGGCGATCTCGTTCACGTCTAGTCCTCAGATTCTTCTCACTAGGATGCACATCACCTAGAGGCACGTTGAGAAGTCACGCAATCAACCGAACGTCGATCGTAGCCATCCGATCTCTACCAAAAGGGATTTTAAACTGCAAAGGCTCCAAGGTAGGGTTCTGGATGCTAGCATAGAAGGCACGAACGGTGCTCACATTAGCACGAGCGCGAGCTTCAAAGATCGGTCCCCAGTGCGCAGCTTCAATGCGTTCGAACAACAGATATTCGCCGAACAATCGTCCATCTACGTCCGCCTCAAATAATACTCTACGATCAGTGTATTCGCCATGAGGCATCTTTGATAAAATTATTCGTCCAAGGTGTGCATGGGGATCCAAATCCCGCTTTGTACGGCACTCCAGGACTGGAGCTGGACTTGCGGCGGTGCTTGAACTTGCGGCACCACCCCGCGGTCTTCTCGATCGAGCAGGGTGGCTCGGCCCAGCCTCGTCTGTCGCGGTTTTCCTCTTACCCATCAAAGATATGATGGATGAGAGTGACAAAAGGCCCAAAATGGCTTCCACAAAAGCCATAAAAAATGCCAAAAATGCAGAGAAATGGCTGCCCAATCTGAGAAAAGGAAATCTAGGCGTCGTAGAGGGATGCTTCAAGCTTCCTAAGGCTGTAGTTTCAAAGAGAAATACAAACAAAAAGATGGGATGGAGCACCTCACGATTTCAGCTATATTTGGGGGATTTTGGAGCTCCAAATGGTGAGATCTTCAAGGAAAGAGGCTGCCAACACCCAATAAGTGATGGGTGGTGGTCGGTTTTGGTCAAGGAGGGTCCTAGAAGTGGTTTGGGATGCCGAAGTTTGGAGTGGGTTGCTGAAAATCGAAAATAGGGCTATGTAGAGGGCTGTTTGTGAAGGAGGGGTAAGATTTGGGGGTTTTTGTGAGGTGGGAGGTACCTAGGGATGATGTGCATCCCATTTAAGGGCGTGCGCTCGAAAAGCAGCCCACCCGACCGGCGATGGCATCGCCGGTCAACTTTCACGTTGGCCAGTGGGACCCCATGGGTCTGGTCCCCCATGGTCCCAGGGTCCCAAAAAGTCACATCCCACCCCCTAGTTCATAGTAATTTGGTCTGTATGAGCCCAAACATGTGTTCAGGGATTTCTGAGTCCACATTGCAATTACGAATACCAAACCATATGATGTAGCATATGAATTTGGGGTAGAAGGAGCCAGTACATCTATATAAACCCTTAGTTGTGAAAGAAAGTGAAGTTAGAATGGCATTATGGCCATTTTTCATGAAATTTTACTATTCACTGTAAAATTTTGTGAAAGTACTAATTTATGTTATTTTCACATTAGGTTTGATGCCTAACATGAAATAGATAAGAAATAACTAAAGGTCGGAGTGTTTAGAGGAGGAATTTTGAGAATTTTTGGCGAAACGGGGTTTTTAAGCCCTAGCGATTGATTACTGGAGTCGTGGTCATCCCACGGCCCAAGGATTCACTTTTTCGGTTTAAAACCACTCATAGGACGTCTCCACCCGACTTCCTAAAGCTTAGAAGTGATTCGGGTTGCTTTACGCGACCCGAGATACGTTACAGACTCGATCTTGCGATCGATCTTAATAGACTTCGCCTATCGGCGAATCTGTGATCCTAGAAGTGTTTCTAGACCCTTCTCGCACCCACCTAAGTCAAAGGAAGCGACAGCGTACATCGCAAGACCATAACCCAGGCCCAGTATACTCTTATTCATGCTCTGATACCAACTTGAAACACCCTGAAAATCGGGGGTCGTGTATAAACTCAACTCCCGAGTTCCAGACCATCACTTATGCAACAAAAATGGTTATGATTCAATGTTGTCTGATTTAAAGCATTCACATGAGTAAAAGTATACCAAAACTGCAATTCATACTTCAGATCCAGTGATAAAAGCAAGCAGAAGACTAAACAATGTATATATCACTGTATGGAAAAATAAAGTAATCTCATCTGTCTCCAAAGTATGACTACATCTCTGAGTCTCATTTACATATACATAACAAAAGAATAATGTTCAAAAGAAAGTCCCACTAATGTCCTCTCGATCCAGGTCGCCTACGGGAAGCCGTCGTGGTACTGCATATACGAGAACTCATCCTGGTCCTCGTCAATATCTGGCTCCACCTCCTGGATCTCGTCCTCACCTGCAACTACAACAGGGTCTGGTGGGTGTTGCAAACACCATCCCGTAACGTGGGAATGAGTGATCAACTCAGTGGAATCATAGAGCAAAGATTAGCATGTTCACAATTCAATCACGCGATAATAGTAAAGCAGTAAATCAGACAATCCTAATACTGTTGTTAATGCAAGATGATATGACGTGATGTATGCCCTCACCGACGATCACCCTCATGCGGCAACATCTTACGACCGCGGCATGCCACACTCCCTAGAGTGCTCCACATCTTTCAGGCACATGCAATGCTATGGTGATATGATTTCCAAGTTGTTATTAGTCCATTCAAACAGCAGGATTGGAAAACTAAGGTACTTCCCTTATATCAATCCCAACACAGATCCTGTCTAGGGTCGTCACTCCTAGTAATCTCATACGATGTATATTTCGTAGGTCACTGCAAGGGCTGCCAGGGCTGTTGCTCGCACTCGTTGCACCGCTCCCCCATCACCTTATCAATACAGGCCTACCGTACTCTACTACAACGGAAGGGTCGTCGCCTCCCGTGGACTCAGAATACGCTCGCGGTCACTACAAAGGGCTCGTCGCCTGATCAGTGTAGGCCGACAGCTAGAATATAGTGTCCCATACCACCATAATCTGCTCACGAGTCAAGGTGCTCACTGGTCACTACGGGGAGGTTTGTGGCCCCAGCGTAGGCCGACAGCTCGACCACGGTGTCCCATACCACCATGCCCGGCTCATGAGTCTTCGTGGATCAAGGTACCACGGTTAGTAGGGTTTACAATGGTAAGTTCAGTACCCTAGGTTCAAGCAGTTATGACACATACAAGGTGAACATACATCGGCCAGTCGGGTTACTAGACGGGCTCGACTAGCGCGATCGCATCTCAAGTTGAACGACATGAAGTGCGTAAAACACTTCGCGTGGCCTAACCACTGCCGCCAACTCTCAACACGAATCACGTTCATCGACGCGTCGTTCGTGGCTATGACCAGTCAGCCACGAATTCGCTCGGTTACCGACTGCCTGGACTAAGTCTAGTCCCACACATCTATGGAATCATATTAACACAATATGCAAATGTATTGAAATTGAAATACATCATGTGAGCATGTTAACACATGTTATAACATTCAACTTAAGCAAATCTTCAAGGCATACTTTCTATGCATGTAATGCAATCATGCATAAGGTCAACTTGTAGGAAATCATTTAGGTCAGCATATTAATCAAGAAATCAATCTCAAACTACTACACAACATCATTTAATTCAATACATACTAATACAAGCATTTATACAAACACATACACTACACACTTAAGTCCACATATAGTATGTCGACCCAAAATGCGCAACTTGGCGAATCTCTTCGCCAAACTGATTATGCAAGCATTCCTAACTCCCTAATGCGGCGACAAACCATGTCAATCACGTCAGCAAAATATGCATGTAGACCGTACTTCCTACAAATGACTAAAATGCCCTAAATCTCATATTCTTCGTTAATTTACGAAACAGGAAACGGAGAGCATGTTGTACATGTCAAACGGCGATGCCGTCGATAATCTACTATTAAACGACATTGAAAGCGTTGTAAACCGTCAATCAAAGCGTCTAAAATCCTCACCTAGTCTCTTACGGTTGCGGGATTTTGAACGGAGCGTGTACGCTTCGTCTACGGCAGTAGGAGAGCCTGATTTATGGAATACGTTAGCTAACATGTTATTTATCTAAGTAAACCCTAAATCAGCAAGTTTTTTGGGGTTATTTTATACCTGAAAAAGTGGAGAAATCACCAGCCAGGTGATTGGAAAGAAGTGCTGAAGCAGCAACTGTCAGGGGCTCGGAAGCGGGAAAATTCTCTTCTTCTCTTTCTCTCAAACTCTCTCTCTTTTTCTCCTAGGGTTGCAATTTTCGGATGGAAGGGAGAAATGAGGGTTTCAACCCCTTTTATAAGCTTAAAATCGCCGAAAATAGGCTCCGGGACGAAGTTTACTTGGCGCCTATCCATTTCGGGGCTGTTTCGGTCCAAAAACTGCTTTCTGGTGGTCCCCTGATCGATTGCGGTCGGACTTAAGCTCATGTGTACCAGATGTAGCTCGTATTAAGTTTTCAGTCTGGCAGGGTTCGCAGATCGCACGTGGCGGACCATTTTCAGTTCAGCGGTCACCGCACATAGATCAGGGCTGAAAGTCTCATGATAATAAATAGAAATTTTTCCTGATCCGAGGGTGTAATCTGGATGAATTCTGACGGTCAGAACGCTTAATACTGACGCGTCAAGTCGTGTGCCAGATTTGAATTTAAAATTCCAAATTCGTCCCTATTCGCGGTCGCTTCAGTCCGGGTTCAACGAAACCGTTTGTGATTATCGGTTTGACTTGATTTTCGAGATGATTGTCAAGTCCAGCTGGGCGGTTCTAACGGTCTAAGATAGGAGGTATCGGACCTTCGACGCGCGGTCTAAATCTAATACAAAAGTTCAACGTGGTCCAGAGGACAAACCCGCTTAGAGTTTGATCCGAGGTTATAGAGTATTGTAGAGTTGTCTGTTCTACTCGGTTTGGGTCTTGCAGAACATATTTAAAGTGATCAGGGACTATTTCCCAGCTACTCTAGGGTTGCGCTAGCTAACTTACGCTTAATTTCCATGGAAATTATTTCTACGCGATTTCGGGTCGAGTTGGTACTCGAGCCCAAGTACGGATTTTTCACGGGCGTTACAACAGCCCACCATAATCATCGCCATGGATGATCCAAACCGTCCATCGTGTGCGTCCCTCAGCCCTAACCAAAACCATGGTTGTTTCACATGAAATATCACACGAGTGTTCACACGAAAAATGACTCAAGTGAGCCCTAAAAACACAAAAATACCAAAAAGGGGAACTGTCTCTAGCTGGCACGATCCATGTGAGCCCTCATCCTTGGATCTCAGCAGTCCATGGGAAAGCGATCCTGGCCATCC
Source organism: Magnolia kwangsiensis (assembly GCA_037074715.1). Taxonomy (NCBI): domain Eukaryota; kingdom Viridiplantae; phylum Streptophyta; class Magnoliopsida; order Magnoliales; family Magnoliaceae; genus Magnolia; species Magnolia kwangsiensis. Next base: position 76,891,817 of record CM073577.1, on the reverse strand, counting down.
ATTTCCGTTCACAGAGACCATGGTTTTCTGAGAAAACAATGGTCAGTTTCATATCCTCCCACTGTTTTGGAAGTGGTTTCGGACAGAGTAAATCCACGCCATTTTTCTCTCAATCCAACGGCTTAGAAACATTAGGGCAATGCTATAAGAAGGAGGGGATCGAGCAGTAGGTTACCCACCTCCGTTTTCTGGCAGCCACATTCAAAAAATGGTTGTTTCCTTCCAAAACGAAACCCACCACTCTAACCTTCCCTAAGATTCGAAAAAGCTTATCTGGAAGCTTTCTAAGACCCATAGGAGTCATCTAAAAGGATCAGATTGGAGGAAGAAGCTGCCATTTACAATCCACCATTGACGACCATGTCATCTTCACCGAACCGCTAGCTCGCTCGGACTCAGTTAAACCAAGTCCTGAGCTTGTTAAACACGTCAGAAAGGAAGAAAAAGAAAAAAGAAGAAGAAAGAAATGGAAGGAGAGAGAGAGAGAAGCAGAGAAAGAGGGTGAGCTCGACTCTAGTTGTGCTGCACCACACCAGTTCGCCAGCACCGATCAGACTCACTGTCGAGCTCAGCTTGATCCGGGTCTGCTGGGCACTGGAAAACAGAAAGAAGGAAAAAGAGAAAGAAAGATATAAATGAGAGAGAAAGAGGTGGAGAGATGGTGCTGCCGCTGTTGCTGCCGTCAGTGGACCGCATCACGTTCATGATGGGACGCACCACACACACCACGTGGGTCTCCTAGCAATCGTCCATTCACCCATGCCCAGGTGTTGGTCAGGTAACTATTTCACAGTGGACCGCACCGTGGTTGACAGGACCATTTGATCTTCTTAACTAGGCCCTGTTTGGCTATAAAATGGGCCGATGGATGCACAGAGGATGGGCCTATCTTTAGACCATCCATTGGCTGAGATCCAGCCATCAAGCTACCCTGGGAAATGGACTGAAAGCAGCCTTTTGTTGGACCAGGTGTTGGGTTGAACAGGGCCGCAGTTGAAAGAAACCGGCCTCCTGATCTAGGCCATGATCAGCCTTAGGCTGGGGTGGGTCTCAGCCATCATCCTGGACCGTAGATATGGGTCGAGATCGGCCACCATCAGGCTGCAACCTGGGCTGAAAATGACTCCCAGTCCGGCAGTATAAATAAGCTAATGGATGTCTCAGCTTGGCTGAGAAGAGCTGGACTGAAACTAGCCTTTTGGTGGGCCTAAATCAGCTTTTATTTGGGCCATGTGATAGGTCAAAAATCAAGCCAAAACTGCATAGTGGGCCTGGACTAGGCCCAACCTCAATTTGGGCCCAGTTTGCATAGGCTTGAGCCCACCTAGTTGTGGTTAACCATTAGTGGGTTAATCCTACTAAAATTAGTTATTATAAATATATATAAAAAATTTTATAGTTATTAAATAATAACATTTATTTGTCGTGCTTAAATATTATCATTGATAGTAGATTTTATAATTTGATATCATCATAATGATTATCATTACTGTGATAGCTAGCGTTAATCGTAACATTAACGTTAAAGAATAATTTATAACTATTAAATTAACATTATAATTTATTATGCACCATTAGGGTTCAACCTTAAAAATCTAGCATAAACCTAAACCCTAGAGTAAAATCCTAGACCTAAGTAAATTAAACCTTAGGGGGTAATCTAAACCGTAGATAGTTTTGTAGAACCTTGAGTTTACCATACAAGTTCATAATCTGTGGTAGGATCAAAGTCTAAGGGCGTGCGCACTTCCTATTAACATTAGAAGGTGAGTCGACAAATAAGGTGATGATTCTTCCCCTTAAGCTTTCCATCTTCTCATTATCTTAAGTTATAGTTTTTATTTAAATTTATAATTGATATCTCTCTATTATAACCACATATGTTAGCTGATGGAGATTGAATTGCTATATTTCCTTCTTAAAGATTATCCTGTATATTTGTTCATGCTTGTGGATTATTTATGTATCGCTTATGGACTTTAAACTGGTACATTAGTGGGAAACCCCCACCTATAAATGTACACCCATACTTGGGATGTAACCCGATTAGTTGTGATTAAAATGGACCTTTGACTTGTTAGTTATTGAGTGGTGTTCTAGGTGGATCATTGATGTGGGCCTACCATCTAGGGTTATTGTGCTCAATGATTTTTAAGGATGGTTTTTATCGTGTGATTTTAATATTCGCCCTATGTGGCATATTTTGATACTCGCCTTACGTGGTTTTGTTTTAATATTTTCACTATATGGGTTCAATGTTTTATGTTATGCAACTATGCGATGGTAAGCCCCATATATTGAAATATGATTGGCCACTAGTCGATGGGTTTCCATTAAACATCTTAAGATGGTAGCCTCATGGGCCGGGGATGGTGGTATGGGACACTATGCCCGAGTCGTCGGCCTACGCCAGGCTCTGAGCTCCCCGTAGTAACCTTAAGCTTACCCAAATTGGCTGATTGTAACTGGATTAATAACGGTTTGGCTAATCATGCATCCATAGCATGTTGGCAATGTGGCTAATTCTGGATGCTGTAGTACGTGCCCTTAGGATCTTCGGGGTATCATTTTGGTAGCTCCCAGACCACCGGCTATCGACCCCTGTCCGACTGGATGATTTTCCCAGGTCGTGAATGCATGGGCGACGAGCCGAAGTCCGGCTGGATGTGCATCCCCAGGCTGATGTGCATTTATGCATCCATGCATTTAAAAAGACTGCATCATGTATTGTTTTGATTGCTTTATCGTTTTATAACTATGCTTACCTAATGCGACGATGTGTAATCTTGAGAAAAATTCACGCTGAGTTGACCACTCATCCATCAAATATATAACCGTACAGGTAGAACAGGTGGCCCAGATGATATATATGATCAGACTTGACGAGGAGCTGCGCAAGTGCCATGGATGCATGGCCGTATTACTAAGAGGAGCTGCGTGGTCATGCGGCTTACATTTATATTATTTCTGTTAATTCTTATGTATGCAAATCTTGTAATCGTTAATGTTGGGACATTGGTTTGTATAAGTCATTATGGGCTACTTGTATATTTGAAAGATAATGAAACTTTCCTTATGTTGATTTGTTCACTCTATGCTCATCTGCTTACTCTGATAAAAGAAAAAAAAATATACACTCGAATTTGACCATCCTTTAAGGTTAACACTCGGGTTTTTGGAAAACGGGTTGTGTACCCGGTCCTGAAAACACGGGTCGTTACAGTTGGTATCAAAGCATAGTTTGGACAAACTTGGCCTTGGGAAATGATCTTATACAAACCTTAAATGTCTGAAGTTAGGATGTTTTGAATTTGGAAATTGAACTTTGGTAAATCTGCCTTAGACTTAGAAGAATGATTGAGAATGTAGAAATCCAAACTTAGGTTCCCTTAGAAGTGACTCAGATGGTAATATAAAATTATATTTATGCAAAGAATAATTTGAGAATGTAGAAATTCAAAACCTAGGTCCCCTTAGAAGTTATTAGAATAACCATTTGAACTCATTGAATTTCTCCTATAGTTACGAGAAATTGAGAATATAGAAATTTCAGACTTAGGCCCCTAGCAGATTGTAACATCCTGAAAATCGGGGGTCGAGCATAAAACTCCACTCCCGAGTTCTAGAACATCACTTATGCAACATTTTCAATGATGGATGAATGTCAGCTATAATAGTGCATAAAACATGAAGTGGATTAAGCTAAAACAGCATATCATACTCCAGAGACAGTTAAATTAGCAAGCGGAAGGATGTGATAGATATATGAAATATGAACTGTTGTAAGTCTCCAGAGTGTGAACATGTTACCAGGTTAAACATATACATGTATACTTCAAAAAATGATCAAAAAGAATATACATGAGTGTGAAAAAAAAAGGCAAAATACCAAGTGTATTGGCATCTAATCAGTAACCCTGTAACCTCATCAATCAGAACCTGCATATAGGAGGGATCCTCCTCATCATCATCAAGTCCGGCTCTGCTTCACAAGCATCGCCATCATCTGAAACTAAAATAGAGATTGGTGGGTGTCTAGAACACCATCCCGTAACGTGGGAGTGAGTAGCTAACTCAGTGGAAACTATACACCAAAGGTTAACATGTTATCAATTCAATCAAGCAGTAATGATAAAGCAGTACAATCAAACATTCCTAAATACTGTAATTAATGCAAGAATGAAATGACATGATGGATGCCCTCACCAACATACTCCCTCATGCGACACCATCTTACGTCCGTGGTTTGCTTTCTTCCCTCAGTGCTCCACATCTTCCAGGCACATGCAGTGCGATATGAATATGATTACCGAGTTGTTATTAGTCCTTTTCATACAACAGGATTGAAAAGTTAAGGTACCTCCCTTATATCAATACCCAAACAATGATCCATTCTAGGGTCATCAGTCCTAGCATATCTCATATGAAGTATGGTTCTAGGTCTCTACAAGGGTTGTCAGGGCTGTTGCACGCACTCGTTGCACCGCTCCCCCATCACCTTATCAATACAGGCCTAGTTTATACTCTATTTACTGCAGGAAGGTTCATTGCCACTCCGCAGATTCAGAATATGCTCGAGGTCGCTACAAAGGGCTGTCAGGGCTGTTGCACGCACTCATTGCACCGCTCCCCCATTACCTTATCAGTGTAGGCCGATAGCAAGAATATAGTGTCCCATACCACCATAATCTGTTCACGAGTCTGGATTGCTCACTGGTCACTACGGGGAGGTTTGTGGCCTCAACGTAGGCCGACAGCTCGACCACGGTGTCCCATATCACCATGCCCGGCTCATGAGTCTTAGGGGATCGAGGTACCAAGGTTAGAGGGGCTTTCCAATGGTAAGTTTAGTACCTTAGGTTCAAACAGTAGCGTCCAAACATGGTGAACAGACATCGGGCCAATCGGGTTACTTGATAAGCTCAACTAGGCCAAGCGTACATTGAGTTGAATGACATAGAATGCATAAGCACTCCGTGTGGTCTAACCACTGCCGAACTTCCCAAGCATGACTCAGATTCGCTAAACTCATCTTGTGTGGCAAAAGCAACCTCAACCACTACTTGCGAAACGTTTTTCGATTACCTGGGCTGTGGCACAGCCCCATTCACATGCAAGGAAAATAACTAGCATATGAATCATATTCTGCATTCACATGAACAACAAATGAAGTATAGTGTAAAAATATAAATAGTACATGCAGGAATTAATACACACATTTATCATGATTTAACTAGGTACACAATCCATAGAAGAAATCATACACTCATGGAACATGGACAACCTAAATTGCATGATTCATGGAGGGAATCATACACACAAATACTATGGTTGAAATCCATATTCCAACCTCATTAACAATCACACTTTACTAACTACTAACTCACATAGGCATTTATCCAAACACTTAGGTTACACTATTCAACATACATCACGTATGTCGACACCGTTGAAAAGTGGGGCAAGTCCTTTCGCCAAGGAGTTTCCATATACATATTAAGCATATAACAATGACAATTTATCATGGCAATCAATTCAGCAAATTCCATACGTATACGTGTATTCTAACATATACATGAAATATGGTATTTACAATATACAGCATACGTATACGGAAGGCAAAACAGACAGCACATTTGGCATGTGTAATTGCATTCATATCATGAATAAATCATTAACTATCATTGAAAGGGTTGAAAACCATAACCTAAGTGCATATAGTCTGCACCTTAAACCAGAAATTGCGAAACGGAGTTGATTCAGACGATAAGTCTTCGTCAACGGCTCAACGATAACCTATACCATGAAATAGGTTAGCTACATCATCACTTATGTTATTTGAAACTCTAGAATAGGTTAGGGTTATGATTTCTTACCTAAGAATGATGCCAGAATTGCCGGGATAGCGATTGTAAAGCGATGGGTAAGCACGTAGATCAGCAGGGAAGAATAACAGGAAGGTTCTCCCACTTCTCTCACACTTTCTCTCTCTTTTCTCTCCTCTCTCTCCTAGGGTTTCTCTCAAATTCATATGGGCTGAATGGGAGAGGGTTTAAAGCCTTTTTATAAGCTAAAAACTCACCTATATAGACTTAGGACCAAGGTATACTTAGGTTATAACCAAATCGGGTTTGTTCCGATCCAATGAAGCACTTTTGGAGGTCCTATTACTAAATTCGGTCAGACTTAAGTTTTCTAATATTGGATCTAGGTCAAGCTAAGTTTTCAGTCCAGTCGGGTTTATAGATCGACCGTGGCGGACCAGTTTCAATTCAGCGGTCACCGAAACTCGATCAGAGCCACAAGTGCTATGACATGTAAGGGCCACCTATCCTGATTCGAGGGTGAAATTTAGCCGAATTCCAACGGCCAGAATGCTTAAAAATGTCACGCAAGCGACACGTGCCAGATTTCATAAATTTTATTTAATTTCTAACATTTCTCACACTCTTCACTCTGGACTCAAGAAAATCAGCGTGAGACATCATCTGGACTCAAGAAAATCAGCGTGGGACACCATCTGGACTTGATTTTTGAAATGATTATCAAGTCCAACTAGGCGGTCATAATGGTCTGAGATTATAGATATCGGACTTTCGACGTGCCGTCTAGATCCAATATGGAGTTTCAAAGTGCTCCCGAGAGCAACCGGGTTTAGAGATTGATCCTGGATTTCAGGATAAGGTAGCGTCAATGATTCTATAGGTTCTAGGTCTTACAGATCGTATTTAAAGTGGTTGGTGCTAATTTTGCAGGATATCTTGTGTAGCGCTGGCTAATTCACGTTAAATTTTTAAAGAATTAGGTTCTAAATGATTTCTTTGGCTTTGGAATTGGGTTCTGAGAGGTTACCAAGGTATTATGGTTGACCCATTACCTAAAGGCATCTAATTCCAAGTAGGCAAAAATCTGGTTTGTTACACACATTGTTGGATAAACTTAGGACTTGGGAATGGAACTTAGATTCCCTTGAAAATCTCATGTTTGGTCAATTGAACTAGAAGTTAAACTAAAGTACTGTGGAAGAACAAATGCCCACCATGACGTATTTGAGATCCAATGAGAACATTCCTTACTTGACCCTTGGTGAAAAAATTTTATAAATCCAAAAATTTGAACTTCTTTAAAGATTTTGTAGTTAGAAATGATGTTGTTGCCATCTCTAGGGAATGAAACAACCTTAGGCATTGTAAGGAAATCCCATTACTCACCACATCGTACATTAGGTCAGTCGTGGGTCAGCTGTGAATGTTCCCCAAACTTGAAGAATCATAGTACGGGTTATAGTTTAAATTCCCTAATGCATCTCGTTAATTAGAGACAAGAGTTTTCATGAATCTCAACACTTAAGATTAATTAGTGACGAAGTCGTAGAATTCTGAGTAAATTTTCAACCTGAGACTAAGCATATTAAAACTAGATTTGAAATCCTAGATAAATTGCCAAAATTTCAAACTCAGGTTCCATATAGAAATCCTGGTCTCGAAACTTCCAAGTAGTGCATTAGGTGATCAGAGCACGCAGTGGAAGCGTAATGGGCCGCATAGACTTGAGGATATAAGATTACATGATATTTTCTCGGGATCCAAAATAATCGGGATTACGGATTGATGGAACCATATTTAAATGAAGTTTACCTGGTTTGACTCAAATTCTAAGTCCTAGCCAATCTCAACGATCTCAATGGCCTGATCAGGTAGAAGACCGAGATTTAACAGGAATGTGAATTGATACCCAAAGTCCTTTGTTTTGCGCAGACAGACAATTGATGTATTGAGCTCAAACCCACTACGACCATCAGTTCGTGATAGTTTAAGCATTAGGATAAGGAAAAAAAAGAGGGAAAGATAAGATATCGTTATCAGCCACCCGAATGAGCCTACAGTCTGAGTAATGCTATTTGAAATCCTAATGTTGACGAGCACTAGAAAGATTCCCAAGTTCTAGTTAACACTTAAATGATTCAAAAACCTATAGAGGACCCTAAACCCATTAGTAATTGATAGATTGAATGACAAAAAGGGGTGCGGTAGGTCTGTATGTAACATGTCGGGATTTTACAGCTAGACAAATTGAGAATACGACGCACCACTAGGTAATTCTCCTACCTTAAAAGCTAGGATGAGTATTATCGAACCCCGATGGTCAAAACTTTCTTTAAGGGGGGTAGACTGTAATGACTCTTGCCCTAGTTGTAAGACATAAGCGCTTGCATATATAAATAAACTTAGGGTAGAGAACTAGTAGGTGCATACGGACATCGTAAGATAGGTTGCTATTCACATCCATAATCAGAGTGCTGAATTTCGGGGGAGAAATTCTCTTTAAGGGGGGTAGTCTATAACACCCCATACTTTCCAGTACTCGGGTGTTACCAAATAACCAAACTTAGTATAAATACAAGCCTGACCTAAGTAAACATTCACATTCATCCTAGTTTAAATCCGACCGTTGGAAACCGTCTGCACCTGTGTATCAGAGTTTCCATCCGTTAATCTTCGAGACGAACAATCCAGTGGTCATACAATATTTAATAAGTATATTTATTTTATTTATTATATTTTACACAAACATAGATCGGGGAAATTTTAAATGCATCTTGATAAATTACTAATCATATAGAAGCATATGAAATATATATATATATATATATATATATATATATATATATATATATATATATATATATTTAATATACGTAAAATATTAAGGGAATAATATTAAATTAACTAAACATAGATGTATTTTGATAATTGAATTATCATAAAGAAATGTATGAAAATGTATTGATATGTATATATTTAATGTAAATAAAATATTATGAAAGTAATATTTCATTACAATAGTTTTACAATGTATAATGGAATTATAAATATAAATATAGTATTAAATATCCTTATAAATACATATACAAAAGTTACCAGATATTTTAAGGAAAATTGTATAACAATATTATTAAGTGCAAACATGATTTTAAATGGATTCTCAATTCATTTATATGTATGAGTACTTATAATAGAATGTTATGAATTAACGTGATCAATAACAGGTATACAGTAGTGCATTAACATTAAAAATTTTATTTATAAGTATGAGACTTTAATCATTAAATTACCAAAACCCTCACACAATTAGAATTTCATTAAAAAAATGATGCTTAACCATCCTGATCAAGGCATTTAACCACTATGTTACCTAGGAGTCTCATTTAAACTCGACCAGAGGCCCTTAGGAAACCCGTAGGACAAGCATGATGGCGATCCGACCGTCAAGTTGATGGGGATTAGTAATCAGAACACCAAATCCCTCTGTTGGGCCCCACCTAGGCCTTAGCTCCACCTGATCTTTGGTTAAAGTCCATATTGGGACCTTCTAAGATGAATGGACGGAGTGGATTTATCACAAACATCGCGGTGGACCCTACTTTGGGGCTGTGCGTGTGCACTGTAGCAGTGCACTCGAGGTGCATCAGGACTGCCAGCACGGTCAGCACAAGCTGACCCGTGCTTCACCAAAAATGGAGGGATTTTTCTCTCTCCCTCTAATTTGCAGTTCGACAGACAGCGTCCGTTTGGGACGTTCTACGGCCCACCATAATCATCGCCATGGATGATCCAAACTGTCCATCGTGTGCGTCCCTCAGCCCTAATGTAACATCCCGAAAATCGGGGGTCGGGTAGAAACCTAACTCCCGAGTTCCAGAACATCACTTATGCAACATAGATGATGATAAATGCATGTTGTCTGTAGAATGGCATTAAACAAGATTGAGACTAAGTCAAAACAGCATATCATACTCCAGCGACAGTTAAATTAGCAAGTGGAAGAATTTGATCGATATATAAAATATATAATTGATTGTAAGTCTCCAGAGTGTGAACATGTTACCAGGTTAATTAAATACATGTATACTCTAAAAATGGAAAGAAAGAATATACATCAGTGCTCTAAAAATATAAAATGACAAGTGTCAAGGCATCTAATCAACCTCCCTATAATCCCGTCGATCAAAACACGGAGGAGAAGTCCTCCTCAACATCATACAAGTCCGCCTCCACTTCACAAGCAGCGCCATCATCTGCAATTACAACCGGGTCTGGTGTGTGTCCGGAAACACCGTCCCGTAACGTGAGAGTGAGTAGCTAACTCAGTAGAATAATAGAACAAAGATTAACATATTATCAAATCAATCACGCATTAATAGTAAAGCAAACAATCAAACATTCCTATATACTGTTGTTAATGCATGCATGAAATGACATGATGAATGCCCTCACTGACATACTCCCTCATGCGGCACCATCTGCGTCCGCGGCATGCTTTCTTCCCGCAGTGCTCCACATCTTCTAGGCACATGCAATGCGATATGGATAATGATTACCAAGTTGTTATTAGTCCTTTTCATACAACAGGATTAGGAAACTAAGGTACCTTACTTATATCAATCCTAACACAGATCCTGTTTAGGGTCATCACTCCTAGTAATCTCATACGATGTTATAATTGTAAGTCGCTGCAAGGGCTGTCAGGGCTGTTACTCGCACTCGTTGCACTGCTCCCCCATCACCTTATCAATACAGGCCTAATGTACTCTCGTCGCTACGGAAGGGTTGTCGCCTCCCGTAGACTCAGATATGCTCGAGGTCACTACAAAGGGCTGTTGCTCGCTATAACATCCTAAAAATCGGGGGTCAAGTAAAAACTCCACTCCCAAGTTCCAGAACATCACTTATGCAACATAAATGTGTATGATTGAATGTTGTCTGTGTTAATGTACTAAACATGAGTGGGATTAAGCCAAAACAACATATCATACTCCAGAGACAGTTAAATTTACAAGCGGAAGACTGTGATAGTATGTATAACATATATAAACTATTGTATGTCTCCAGAGTGTGAACATGTTACCAGGTCATATACATACATGTATGCTCCAAAAGTAAATAAAAAGAATATACATGAGTGCTCTAAAAATATAAAATGACAAGTGTCAAGGCAACAAATCAACCTTCCTGTAATCCCGTCAATCAGAACACGCATAAAGGAGGGATCCTCCTCATCATCATCAAGTCCAGCTCCGCTTCTCAAGCAGCGCCATCATCTGCAACCAAAATAGAGACTGGTGGGTGTCCGAAAATATCATCCCGTAACGTAGGAGTGAGTAGCTAACTCAGTGGAATAATAGAGCAAAGATTAGCATGTTCTCAAATCAATCATGCGATAATAGTAAAGCAATGAATCAAACATTCCTAATACTGTTATTAATGCAATATGACGTGACATGATGAATGCCCTCACCGACGATCTCCCTCATACGGCACCATCTTCGTCCGCGGCAAGCTTGTGTACCGCTCAGTGCTCCACATCTTCCAGGCACATGCAATGTGATGGTGATATGATTACCGAGTTATTATTAGTCCATTCATACAGCAGGATTGGGAAACTAAGGTACTTCCCTTATATCAATCCCAACACAGATCCTGTCTAGGGTCGTCACTCCTAGTAATGTCATACGATGTATATTTTGTAGGTCGCTGCAAGGGCTGCCAGGGCTGTTGCTCACACTCGTTGCACCACTCCCCCATCAACTTATCAATACAGGCCTACTTGTACTCTTGTCGCTACGGAAGGGTCGTCGCCTCCCGTAGACTCAGAATACGCTCGCGGTCACTACAAAGGGCTGCCGGGGCTGTTGCTTCCATTCGTTGCACCGCTCCCCCATCACCTTATCAATGTAGGCCGACAGCAAGGATATAGTGTCCCATACCACCATAATCTGCTCACCAGTCATAGGTGCTCACTGGTCACTATGGGGAGGTTGTGGCCCCAGCGTAGGCCGACAGCTCGACCACGGTGTCCCATACCACCATGCCCGGCTCATGAGTCTTTATGGATCAAGGTAGCATGGTTGATAGGGTTTTCAATGGTAAGTTCAGTACCCTAGGTTCAAGCAGTTATGACACATACATGGTGAACATACAATGGCCAGTCGGGTTTCTTAATGGGCTCGACTAGTACGAGTGCATCTCAAGCTGAACGACATGAAGTGCAAGAGACACTTCGTGTGGCCTAACCACTGCCGTCAACTCCAAAACATGACTCGCGTTCATCGACGCATCGTTCGTGGCAAAGATAAGCCAACCACAAATTGATTCGGTTACCGACTGCCTGGACTAAGTATAGCCCCAATCATTTGTGAATCCACTTCATCAATCATATCAGAGTAATGGAAATGAAATACAACAATATGAGCATGTTAACACATGTTATAACATACAACTTAAGTAAATCATCTAACACACGCATTTCATACATATATTGAAATCATACATATAGCCAACATGAAGGAAATCATTTATATCAACGTATTATTTGAGAATTCAATCTCAAACTAATTCACAACACCATTTAATTCAATACATACTAATACAAACATTTATACAAACACTTAGTCTACACACTTAAGTCTACATAGTGTATGTCGACTCAAAGTGTGCATTTGGGCGAATCTCCTCACCAAACAGATTATGCACGCATTCCTAGTATCCTAAGGTGACAAAAAGTCATGTCAATCATTTTAGCAAAATATGGATGTTTATAATATTTCCTACAAATGACTAAAATGCCCTAAATCTCATATTTTTCGTCTGCTTACGAAATAGGAAACGGACAGCATATTGTACATGTCAAACAGTGTTGCCGTCGATAATCTACTATTAAACGACATTGAAAGCATTGAAAACAGTCAATCAAAGCGTCTAAAATCCGCACCTTTTATCCTAAAAGTGTATTGATTCGAACGAAGCGTACACGCTTCGTCTACGGCGAACCGGGAACCCAATACACAAGATCTATAAGCTACCATGCTAAGGAACCAAAGGAACCTTAAATCAGCAAGTGTTTGGAGTATTTTCTTACCTAGAAACGTGGCAAAATCACCGGAAAAGTGATTGAGGCGCATTTCTTAAGCACGTGCAACCGGTAGTGCAAGCAGCAGGAAATTCTCTCCCACTCTCTCTCACAATCTCTCACCTTTTCTCTCACACCAGCTAGGGTTTCTAGCAAATTCGTATGGGTGAGAGAAGTGAGGGTTTAAGCCCCTTTTATAACCTAAAACTTGCCCAAAACAGGCTTGGAAACAATGTTCACTTGATGCCTAACCAAATCGGGGCTGTTTCAGTCCAAAAAGATATTTCTGGAGGTCCCCTGGCCGAACGCGATCGGACTTAAGTTCATGCACGTCGGATGTCGCTCACGTCCCATTTTCAGACTAGTAGTGTTCATAGATCACACGTGGTGGTCCAGTTTCAGTTCAGCGGTCACCACACGTAGATCAGGTCTACAAGTCTCATGATATGAAATAGAAATTTTTCCTGATCCAAGGGTGTAATTTGGCTGAATCTGACGGTCAGAACGCTTAATAATAATGCGTCAAGTCGTGTGCCAGATTTGAATTTCAAATTCCAAATCTAACCCTATTCTCACTCTCTTCACTCCATGCTCAATGAAATAGCCTCTGAATGTTGATTGGACTTGATTTTCGAAATGATTGTCAAGTCTAGCTAGGCGGTTATAACGGTCTAAGATTGTAGGTATCAGACTTTTGACGCACGATCTAGATCCAATACAAAGTTTCGAAGAGGTCCTGAGAACAAACCGGTTTAGAGTTTGATCCGAGGTTTTAGAGTATTATAGCGTCATTGGTTTTACTCGCTTTGGGTCTTGTAAAACGTATTTAAAGTGATCAGGGACTATTTCCCAGCTACTCTAGCGTTGCACTAGATAACTTACACTTATTTTCCAAAGGAATAAATCCTACGCGATTTTTGGTCGAGTTGGTACTCGAGTCCAAGTACGGATTTTTCCACGGCGTTACACTCATACTCGTTGCACCGCTCCCTCATCACCTTATCAATGTAGGTTGACAGCAAGAATATAGTGTCTCATACCAACATAATCTGCTCACGAGTCTGGGTGCTCACTGGTCACTACGGGGAGGTTTGTGGCCCCAGCGTAGGCCGACAGCTAGACCACGGTGTCCCATACCACCATGCCCGGCTCATGAGTCTTTATGGATCAAGGTACCATGGTTAACAGGATTTCCAATGGTAGGTTTAGTACCCTAGGTTCAAGCAGTTATGACTCATACAGGGTGAACATACAATGGCCAGTCGGGTTATTTGACGGGCTCGACTAGTACGAGCGCATCTCAAGTCGAACGACATGAAGTGCATGAAACACATCGTGTGGCCTAACCATTGCCCCCAACTCAAAATATGACTCGCGTTCATCGACGCGTCCTTCGTGGTAATTAGAAGCTAACCACGGATTCAATCCATTACCGACTGCCTGGACTAACGTATAGCCCCAAGAATTTATAAACAACATCAATGATCATGTGAGTGTGACGTAATTGAAATACAAACAACCAAAGCATATTCACAACATGTGATAGCATATAACGTAAGCAAATCATCCAACACCTGCATTTCATATATATAGTGAAATCAATACGTATAGCCAACATGTAGGAAATCATATACAACATCATATGGATTGAGAATTCATTCTCAAAACTAATCTACAATACCATTTACTCAATACATACTAATACAAACATTTATACAAACACTTAGTCTACACACCTTAGTCTACATAGCGTATGTCGACCCAAAGTGCGCATTAGGGCGAATCTCTTCGCCAAACAGATTATACACGCATACATAATATCATAACACGATGAATTTATATGTCAAGCATTTCAACAAAATACGGACGTATGCGGTATTTCCTACAAATGCTTAAAATACCCTAAATCTCATATTTACCGTACGTTTACGAAACGGAAAACGGACAGCATGTTATACATGTCAAATGGCGTTGCCGTCGATAATCTACTATTAAACGACATTGAAAGCTTTGAAATCAGTCAATCAAAGCGTCTAAAATCCTCACCTTTTGCCGTACACGTGTATCGATTCAAATAGAACGTCAATGCTTTGTCAACGGCGTTTTGGCATTCTAATGCAGAAGATGTATAAGCTACTTTGATATTTGAATCAACGGAATCCAAAAACAGCAAGTGGTTAGGGTTTTTCTTACCTAGAAGTGCGTTAGAATCACCGGGAGGGTGATGCAGGCAGGTGGATGTGGCACGAGGAGCAGAAGGGAAGACTCCCAGGAGAGAGCTCCAAATATTCCTCCCTTTCTCTCTATTTTCTCTCTTCTCTCCCCAAATTCGTATGGAATGAAAGAGCAAGGGTTTAAGCCCTTTTTATAAGCCCAAACATGACCAAAATAGACTTGGAGACAAGGTATACTTATTTTGTAACCAAAGAGGGCTTGTTCTGATCCAACGAAGCATTTCTGGAGGTCCTGTGACAGAATGCGGTCGGACTTAAGCTCCCTGACATTAGATCTAGGTCAGGCAGAGTTTCCAGTCTGAGTAGATATCCAGAACGACCATGGAGGACCAGTTTCAGTTCAACGGTTATGGGAACTTGATCGGAGCTACAAGTACTATGACATGTAAGGGAAATTTTTCCTGATCCGAGGATAAAATTTGATTGAATTCAGACGGTCAGAAAACTTAGAAAAAGCGCATAAGCGAACGTGCTAGATTTCATAAATTAAATTTATTTCTCACACTCTTCACTCTGGACTTAAGGAAATCATCGTGGGACATCATCTGGACTTGATTTCTGAGGTGATTGTCAAGTCCAACTAGGCGGTCATATTCGTCTAAGTCTGGGGTAATCGGACTTCCGACGTGCGGTCCAGAGCCGATACAAAGTTTCAAGGTGCTCCCGAGGGCAATCAGGAATAGAGTTTGCTCCTAAGTTTTATGGTATTTAGCGTCACCTGTCGTATACATTTTGACTCTAGCAGATCATATTGAAAGTGATTGGTGAGAATTTCATAGGCCATCTAGTGCAGCGCTAGTCGATTCTCGTTGGATTTCTAAAGGAAGTAGCCTTTATTGGTTTTTGTTTGAGATGAGATTTGGAGTGGAGTGAGGGTGTTTGGAAACGGAAGAAGGAAGAGTTTGAAGGTGTGGTTTTTACCAAAAATCAGGCATTTTGGTGAGAAAGGAGAGCTTGGAGGGTCACTTTATGAAGGAAGTACCTGATCGGGGAGGTTTTAACGGACGACCCACATACCTGGGGGCTACCCTAGCCCCCAAACACCTCCAACCTGAAGCCCGGACCCAACTGAGAAATTTGACCGGCGATGCATCGCGGAATCGGCGATGCCATCGCCGATGAAAATCATCTCCGGCGAGGCCGGCCATATGGACTGGGTTCCCCCTGCCCCCTAGGTCCCAAAAATGTGTGGGGCCCATGTTGGATCATTGTGGTTTAGCGTGGGTGGGCCCACGACTCCATTCGAGGCATTTCGGAGCCAGTTTGCAAACCGAAATGAATTTCTGCGTTGTATAGAATATGATTTTGGGGTAGGAGACGCTAATCTATCCAACTAACCTATCTATCTTGTTAGATTCTAAAAGGTTAGGGGTCAAAACCCATTTTACTCATTTATTTACTATTCACGGTAATTTTTAGCTTCGGTATTGTTCTTCATCATTAATACTCTAAGGTTGGTGTTCTTTACTATTTAAACTTGAGGAGTCGTGTTTAATATGAAAGTACTTGGAGAAATTTGAAGAATGAGGTGGTGAAAGGTGAGTTTTGAAGGAAATGGGTTAAAAAACGATTTCTTTGGCTTCGGGATTGAGCTCTGAAAGTGTTATGGTTGACCCATTGCCTAAGGACGTCTAACTCCAGGTTGGCAAAAATTTGGGGTATTTCAATCTACCCCCCTTAAAACACAATTTCGTCCCCAAAATTAGCTAAGGGTAATGAGTCTCTAGAGAAACTTTAGTACTGACATTCTAAGGAAAGTTCAAATCCTATTTAATGACCTAACCTTACGTATAACCTAAATCAACTGTTTCGATCCTGGGCCAGTGGGGAAAAGGCCAACCACGCTTCCACTGCGCTATTCTGATCCAACTGTTATATTAGTTAATCCTAACTAGATTGGGCTCGATACGTTCTACCCCTCTTAAAACTTAGTTCTACTTAATGTTCAAGAATCTATGTCTCGATCCGTATATCGGAACGAGATGTAACTTAATGTTCAAGAATCTATGTCTTGCTACATTGGTCTTCCTTTGCTAATGATGCGTTCTATGACATTGGTACCTATGGTTGTAGAAAAGAACTGAAATGATGGGTGTTGTGGTTGATTTCAGGGACAGGTGTAAGCTTGCCGGCAAGATATCTAATCTCTAATGGCCATATGTCCTCAACACTTCCCAAAGGCAAAGTTATAACTTTTGGTTGTAGGTGGTCGGGCCAACATAGAAGAAAAGTTGTGTAGTGGGTCTGAGCCGGATACATAGACTTTCTGCCTAGACTATGACAGAAAATTTATTGTATCAATTCTTAATCCGAATCGATGCCGATCTTCTGCTTGATCAGAGCATTGGATTTATTAGTAACCAGTAGGATTAAGAATTCAGTTCAAACCGCGAATACTTCGCTTATATATACAGTTCCTTTACTCCGTGTTCCCGATTGCAATAAATCCTTAGGAAGGCAATTTTAAGAGGAATTCTAAGGGGCGTGCTGGTTTATTCTAAGTTTGACCTGAGGGATTTATAAGTTTTCCCTAAGAGTGAATGGTTCTAAGTTAAAAAAACTTTTCTAAGGGTCATAACAGAAGTCTATAAGTATTAAGGGGATCTATCGAAGGAATGAGGTTCTACTCCAACTAAATCTAACCTACTATTCCTTAGCATATACAGGCTTTACACTACTTAAGGTAACTAGTAGACTAGTCTGTAATCTAAAGCCTAAGCTTATATGCTAAATGGTTTCAAACCATTACCACTATAGGGAATTGTTCTATCGCTTAGGGTCAAGATTGTCTAATTGAAATTAGATTTCCTATATTGTCAGATCTTTCTAAATCTAGGAATACCAACTCTAGGTCCAAAATTCTAAGGGCCAGTTTGGGTTAGTGGTATGAAGTTGTATTAAATGGATAGTGTTGCTAATCCCACCTTGGGATTAGGAATGATATATTTGGTAGGAGGGTGGGAGGGGATTAAAATTGATTCATAGGCTTTGGAAAATGAGTCTTGTGTTGGGAAGTAGGAGATGGGATTTTCAAGTCCCATGATGATAAATTTTCAAGTGTAATTTGAAAGGAGATACCGAGATTTACTTCTAATTACCTACATCCTGAGCATAATATTAGAGATCATGGGATACACCCAATATAGGGACAATACCGTACACATGCATTTCTTGCTACTTTTACAATTCCATTGGCCCTAATCCTACCTATTGCAGTTGGTCGAATGGGCCCTACATGTCCCAACATTCGGAGGTTGAGAAGGTTATGGGACTCAAAGGTGTGGGTTCTGTGCCCAAATGAGGGGGGTATAAAGAAGGTGAAGAGTTGTAAAGAATATTAGGGATATGGGATCATTTCACATGGTCTCGGTTACGCATGGGTTATTCTACGGTAGTTAATCTCGCTCGTCGGTGAAACTTGAGATTCTAATATGTTTTATAGATTCCATCTCCCCCTTCCTTAGTCAGAGTGCGTCAGTGTGTGGTGTGTGACCATAACCCAGGTCCGGTTTAATCCAAATCATGCTCTGATACCATCTGTAACATCCCAAAAATTGGGGGTCAGGTAGAAACCTAACTCTCGAGTTCCAGAACATCACTTATGCAACATAGATGATGATAAATGCATGTTGTCTGTAGAATGGCATTAAACAAGATTGAGACTAAGCCAAAACAGCATATCATACTCCAGAGACAGTTAAATTAGCAAGTGGAAGAATGTGATAGATATATAAAATATATAATTGATTGTAAGTCTCCAGAGTGTGAACATGTTACTAGGTTAATTAAATACATGTATACTACAAAAATGGAAAGAAAGAATATACATCAGTTCTCTAAAAATATAAAATGACAAGTGTCAAGGCATCTAATCAACCTCCCTGTAATCCCGTTGAGAAAACACGGAGGAGAAGTCCTCCTCAGCATCATACAAGTCCGGCTCCACTTCACAAGCAGCGCCATAATCTGTAATTACAACCGGGTCTGGTGGGTGTCCGGAAACACCGTCCCGTAACGTAGGAGTGACTAGCTAACTCAGTGGAATAATAGAGTAAAGATCAGCATGTTATCAAATCAATCACGCGTTAATAGTAAAGCAAACAATCAAACACTCTTAGATACTTTTGTTAATGCATGCGTGAAATGACATGATGAATGCCCTCACTGACATACTCCCTCATGCGGCACCATCTGTGTCCGCGGCATGCTTTCTTCCCGCAGTGCTCCACATCTTCCAGGCACATGCAATGCGATATGGATAATGATGACCAAGTTTTTATTAGTGCTTTTCATACAACAGGATTGAAAAACTAAGGTACCTTGCTTATATTAATCCTAACACAGATCCTATCTAGGGTTGTCACTCCTAGTAATCTAATATGATGTTATAATTGTAAGTCGCTGCAAGGGCTGTCAGGGCTGTTGCTCGCACTCGTTGCACCGCTCCCCCATCACCTTATCAATACAGGCCTAATGTACTCTCGTCGCTACGGAAGGGTCGTCGCCTCCCGTAGACTCAGAATACGCTCGAGGTCACTACAAAGGGCTGTCAGGGTTGTTGCTCGCACTCGTTGCACCTCTCCCCCATCACCTTATCAATGTAGGCCGACAACAAGAATATAGTGTCCCATACCACCATAATCTGCTCACGAGTCTGGGTGCTCATAGGTCACTACGGGGAGGTTTGTGGCCCCAGCGTAAGCCGACAGCTCGACCACGGTGTCCCATACCACCATGCCCGGCTCATGAGTCTTTATGGATCAAGGTACCATGGTTAACAGGGTTTCCAATGGTAAGTTTAGTACCCTAGGTTCAAGTAGTTATGACTCATACAGGGTGAACATACAATGGCCAGTCGGGTTATTTGACGGGCTCGACTAGTACGAGCGCATCTCAAGTCGAATGACATGAAGTGCATGAAATACTTCGTGTGGCCTAACCACTTCCGCCAACTCAAAACACAACTCGCATTCAAAGATGCGTCCTTCGTGGTAATTAGAAGCCAACCACGAATTCAATCCATTACCGACTGCCTGGACTAACGTATAGCCCTAAGCATTTATAAACAACATCAATGATCATGTGAGTGTGACATAATTGAAATACAAAAAACCAAAGCATATTCACAACATGTGATAGCATATAACGTAAGCAAATCATCCAACACCTGCATTTCATATATATAGTGAAATCAATACGTATAGCCAACATGTAGGAAATCATATACAACATCATATGGATTGAGAATTCATTCTCAAAACTAATCTACAATACCATTTACTCAATACATACTAATACAAACATTTATACAAACACTTAGTCTACACACCTTAGTCTACAAAGCGTATGTCGACCCAAAGTGGGCATTAGGGCGAATCTCTTCGCCAAACAGATTGTACACGCATACATAATATCATAACACGATGAATTTACATGTCAAGCATTTCAGTAAAATACGGAGGTATGCGGTATTTCCTACAAATGCCTAAAATATCCTAAATCTCATATTTACCGTACGTTTACGAAACAGAAAACGGACAGCATGTTGTACATGTCAAACGGCATTGCCGTCGATAATCTACTATTAAACGACATTGAAAGCTTTGAAATCAGTTAATCAAAGCGTCTAAAATACTCACCTTTTTCCGTAGATGTGTATCGATTTGAATAGAACGTTAATGCTTCATCAACGGCGTTCTGGCATCCTAATGCACAAGATGTATAAGCAACTTTGCTATTTGAATCGACAGAATCCCAAAACAGCAAGTGGTTAGGGTTTTTCTTACCTAGAAGTGTGTTGGAATCACCGGGAGGGTGATGCAGGCAGGTGGATGTGGCACGAGGAGCAGCTGGGAAGACTCCCAGGAGAGAGCTCCAAATCTCTCTCCCTTTCTCTCTCTTTTCTCTCTTCTTTCTTCTCTCTCCAAATTCGTATGGAATGAAAGAGCAAGGGTTTAAGCCCTTTTTATAAGCCTAAACATGACTAAAATAGACTTGGGGCCAAGGTATACTTATTTTGTAACCAAAGAGGGCTTGTTCGTATCTAACGGAGCATTTCTGGAGGTCCTGTGACTGAATGCGGTCGGACTTAAGCTCCCTGACATTAGATCTAGGTCAGGTAGAGTTTTCAGTCTGAGTAGATATCCAGATCGACCGTGGCGGACTAGTTTCAGTTCAACGGTTATGGGAACTCGATCGGAGCTATAAGTACTATGACATGTAAGGGAAATTTTTCCTGATCCGAGGGTGAAATTTGATTGAATTCGGATGGTCAGAACGCTTAGAAAAAGTGCATAAGCGAACGTGCCAAATTTCATAAATTATATTTATTTCTCACACTCTTCACTCTGGACTCAAGAAAATCATCGTGGGACATCATCTGAACTTAATTTTCGAGGTGATTGTCAAGTCCAACTAAGCGGTCATATTCGTCTAAGTCTGGGGTAATCGGACTTCCGACGTGCAGTCCAGAGCTGATACAAAGTTTCAAGGTGCTCCCAAGGGAAATCAGGAATAGAGTTTGATCCTAAGTTTTATGGTATTGTAGCGTCACCTATCCTATATATTTTGACTCTAGAAGATTGTATTGAAAGTGATTGGTGAAAATTTCATAAGCCATCTAGTGTAGCGCTAGTCGATTCTCGTTGGATTTCTAAAAGAAGTAGCCCTTATTGGTTTTTGTTTGAGATGAGATTTAGAGAGTGGAGCGAGGGTATTTGGAAACGGAAGAAGAAAGATTTTGGAGGGGTGGTTTTTACCAAAAATCAGGCATTTTGGTGAGAAAGGAGAGCTTAGAGGATCACTTTGTGAAGGAAGTACCTGATCGGGGAGGTTTTAACGGACGGCCCACATACCTGGGGGCTACCCTAGCCCCCAAACACCTCCATCCCGAAGCCCGGACCCAACCGAGGAATTTGACCGTCGATGCATCACGGAATCGGCGATGCCATCGCCGATGAAAATCATCTCCGGTGAGGCCGACCATATGGGCTGGGTTCCCCCTGCCCCCTAGGTCCCGAAAATATGTGGGGCCTATGTTGGATCATTGTGGATTAGCGTGGGTGGGCCCACGACTCCATTCGAGGCATTTCGATGCCAGTTTACAAACCAAAATGAATTTCTATGGTGTATAACATATGATTTTGGGGTAGGAGATGCTAATCTATCCAACTAACCTATCTATCTTATTAGATTCCAAAAGGTTAAGGTTCAAACCCATTTTACTCATTTATTTACTATTCACAGTAATTATTAGCTTCAGTATTGTTCTTCATCATTAATACTCTAGGGTTGGTGTTCTTTACTATTTAAACTTGAGGAGTCGTGTTTAATATGAAAGTACTTGGAGAAATTTGAAGAATGAGGCAGTGAAAGGTGAGTTTTGAAGGAAATGGGTTGAAAAATGATTTCTTTGGCTTCAGGATTGAGCTTTGAAAGTGTTATGGTTGACCCATTGCCTAAGGATGTCTAACTCCAGGTTGGCAAAAATTCGGGGCATTACACCTAACCAAAACCATTGTTGTTTCACACAAAATAGCACACGAGTGTTTGCATGAAAAACGATGCAAGTGAGATGTAAAAACATAAAAATACCAAAAAGGGAAACTGTCTCCAGCTGACACGATCCGTGTGTGCCCTCATCCTTGTATCTCAGCAGTCCATGGGAAAATGATCCTTGCCGTCCATTTTCGTTCACAGAGACCATTGTTTTCTGAGAAAACTAGCAACAAAACCATGGTTGGTTTCATATCCTCCCACTGTTTTGGTGGTGGTTTCGAACAGAGTAAATCCATGCCATTTTTCTCTCAATCCAACGGCTTAGAAACGTTAGGGCAGTGCTATTAGAAGGAGGGGATCGAGCACTAGGTTACCCTCCTCCGTTTTCTGGCAGCCACATTTAAAAAATGGTTGTTTCCTTCCAAACCGAAACCCACCACTCTAACCTTCCTTAAGCTTTGAAAAAGCTTATCTGGAAGCTTTCTAAGACCCATAGGAGTCATCTAAAAGGAGCAGATTGGAGGAAGAAGCTACCATTTACAATCCGCCATTGACAACCATGTCATCTTCACCGAACCGCTGGCTCGCTCGGACTTAGTTAAACCAAGTCCTGAGCTTGTTAAACACGTCAGAAAGGAAGAAAAAGAAAAAAAAAAGAAAAAAAGGAAAGAAATAGAAGGAGAGAGAGAGAAGTAGAGAAAGAGGGTGAGCTCGACTCTAGCTGTGCTGCACCACACCAGTTCGTCAGCACCGATCAGACTCACTGTCGAGCTGAGCTTGCTCCGGGTCGACTGGGCACTGAAAAATGGTAAGAAGGAAAAAGAG
The DNA here is from genome assembly GCA_037074715.1 of Magnolia kwangsiensis. Classification (NCBI taxonomy): domain Eukaryota; kingdom Viridiplantae; phylum Streptophyta; class Magnoliopsida; order Magnoliales; family Magnoliaceae; genus Magnolia; species Magnolia kwangsiensis. Next base: position 76,868,352 of record CM073577.1, on the reverse strand, counting down.
AAAGAAAGAAAAAAATGAGAGAGAAAGAGGTGGAGAGATGGTGCTGCCGTCAGTGGACTGCACACGTTCATGATGGGCCGCACCACACACACCACGTGGGCCTCCTGGCAACCATCCATTCACCCATGCCCAGGTGCTGGTCAGGTAGCTATTTCACAGTGGGCCGCACCGTGGTTAACAGGGCCATTTGATCTTCTTAACCAGGCCCTGTTTTTCTACAAAATGGGCCGATGGATGCACAGAGGATGGGCTATCTTCAGACCATCCATTGGCTGAGATCCAACCATCAAGCTACCCTGGGAAATGGACTAAAAGCAGCCCTTTTACTGGACCAGGTGTTGGGCTAAACAGGGCTGCGGTTGAAACAAACCGGCCTCCTGATCTAGGCCATGATCAGCCTCAGGCTGGGGTGGGTCTCAGCCATCATCCTGGACCGTAGATATGGGCCGAGATCGGCCACCATCAGGCTGCAACCTGGGCTGAAAATGACTCCCAGTCCGGCATGAGAGGAGCTGGACTGAAACTAGCCTTTTGGTGGGCCTAGATCAGCTGTTATTTGGGCCATGTGATAGGTTAAAAATCAAGCCAAAACTGCATAGTGGGCCTGGACTAGGCCCAACCTCAATTTGGGCCCAGTTTGCATAGGTTTGAGCCCACCTAGTTGTGGTTAACCATTAGTGGGTTAATCCTACTAAAATTAGTTATTATAAATAAATAAATAAAAAATTATTGTTATTAAATAATAACATTTATTTGTCGTGCTTAAATATTATCATTGATAGTAGATTTTATAATTTGATATCATCATAATGATTATCATTACTATGATAGCTAGCGTTAATTGTAACATTAACGTTAAAGAATAATTTATAACTATTAAATTAACATTATAATTAATTACTCACCATTAGGGTTCAACCTTAAAAATCTAGCATAAACCTAAACCCTAGGGTAAAATCCTAGACCTAAGTAAATTAAACCTTAGGGGGTAATCTAAACCATAGATGGTTTTGTAGAACCTTGAGTTAACCATACAAGTTCATAATCTGTGGTAGGATCAAAGTCTAAGGGCGTGCGCACTTCCTATTAACATTAGAAGGCGAGTCGATAAATAAGGGGATGATTCTTCCCCTTAAGCTTTCCATCTTCTCATTAGATTAAGTTATAGTTTTTATTTAAATTTATAATTGATATCTCTCTATTCTAACCACATGTGTTAGCTGATGGAGATTGAATTGCTATATTACCTGCTTAATAATTATTCTGTATATTTGTTCATGTTTGTGGATTATTTGTGTATTTCTTATGGACTTTAAACTGGTACATTAGTAGAAAACCCCCACCAATAAATGTACACCCATACTTGGGATGTAACCCGACTGGTTGTGATTAAAATGGACCTTCAACTTGTTAGTTATTGAGTGGTGGTCTAGGTAGATCATTGATGTGGGCCTACCATCCAGGGTTGTTGTGCTCAATGGTTTTTTAGGATGATTTTTATCGTGTGATTTTAATATTCGCCCTATGTGGCATATTTTGATACTCGCCCTACGGGTTTTGTTTTGATATTTTCACTATATGGGTTCAATGTTTTATGTTGTGCAACCATGCGATGGTAAGCCCCATATATTGAAATATGATTGGCCACTAGTTGATGGGTTTCCATTAAACATCCTAAGATGGTAGCCTCATGGGCTGGGGATGGTGGTATGGGACACTATGCTCAAGTCGTCAGCCTACGCTGGGCTCTGAGCTCCCCGTAGTGACCTTGATCTTACCCAAATTGGCTGATTATAACTGGACTAATAACGGTTTGGCTAATCTTGCATCCCTAGCATGTTGGTGATGACGGGTGGCTAATTCTGGATGCTGTAGCACGTGCCCTTAGGATCTTCGAGGTATCGTTTCACTAGCTCCTAGACCACCGACTATCGACCCTTGTCCGACTGGATGATTTTCATAGGTTGTGAATGCATGGGCGACGAGTCCAAGTCCGACTGGATGTGCATCCCCAGGCCGATATGCATTCATGCATTTAAAAAGACTGGATCATGTATTATTTTGATTGCTTTATCATTTTATAACTATGCTTACCTAATGCGGCGGTGTGTAATCTTGAGGAGAATTCACACTGAGTTGGCCACTCATCCATCAAATATATAACCGTACAGGTAGAATAGGTGGCCCAGATGATGTATATGATCAGACTTGACGAGAAGTTAAGTAGGTGCCATGGATGCACGGCCGTATTGCTAAGAGGAGCTGTGTCGTCATGCGGCTTATATTTATATTCTTTTTGTTAATTCTTATATATGAAAATCTTATAATCGTTAATGTTGGGACATTGGTTTGTATAAGTCATTATGGGCTACTTGTATATTTGAAAGATAATGAAACTTTCCTTATGTTGATTTGTTCACTCTACGCTCATCTGCCTACTCTGATAAAAGGAAAAAAAATGTACACTCGAATTTGACCATCCTTTAAGGTTAACACTCGGGTTTTTGAGAAACGGGTTGTGTACTCGGTCCTGAAAACATGGGTCGTTACAATGTAGGTCCTGGAATAGCAAGACCCATGCCTAATCCATAAAGATAAACGGAACGAAGTCAAAATAATAAAGAGAAGAGTGACAAGGGTTGACTCAACACAAGTGGCAATGGCCAACATAATAAGTGAAGAGTGACAATGGTCAACAGTATAATAAAAAGAGTGGCATTGGACAAATCAAATAAACAGATGGGTGGCAGAGCCAAATCAAATAAAAAGACAAGGTAGGGGTAAGGCTTGCATCCATGGCCTCACTTAAATTCAGAGAAATCCCTTATATTTGACCTCATGTCGTAAACCTAAAGGGCCAATAATCGTAATGATAATAACGGAATCAATTAATAGGATAATTCCCAAAAAATACAAACATGAAGGGAAAGATAATACGCATCATTAAAGGCATGAAAAGATAGGATAATTCATATCGTAAAAGGAACGAAAGAGGCCAATAATTGATGGTGAAACATATAATAGCATGGAAGATTCAAAGTAATATGAAGACATGTAAAAGGCAAGATAAAATAACATGAAGGCATGTACATGGCCAAATGAAATAATAGGAAAAATTAGTGTAAGCTTAAAGGATAAAAACCTCACCTCTTAAACTTGATCACACTCTAATTTTACTACATTTGAATGTGTGCATGGTCGTACCTAACCTCTATCCTAATTAACAAGATTCATATAGTTAGATCACGAATTGAATGGTTAGGATCAATCTTAGGCTATGATTCTATATAGATGTAGATTTAGGGCTAGGTTTAAAGTAATTTCCAATCTGATTGACAATTCAAATTGGATTGAATTGTAGACACCTACCTTGATCAGCTAATACCCTTAATTCAACAAATTCGTGGTTCAAAGAATTTCTACACTGAGTCAATTCAATTTGACTCGCCCTCTACTTAGTTATTGACTCAGATCCTAATGGAAAATTCAATGTGTAATACAAGGTAGAAGGAAACTTAGTAAGTGGACCTTACGTGTTAAGGCATCTGGCTGGGATCATTCCAACTTAGCCTAACTCGTTGCTAGACTCAGGGTTTTGTTAAGTTGACTCGGCTAGCAAGGCAACACTCTTTCTTCTTCTTTCTTTCTCTTTTATTCCTTTCTCTTTCTTTCTTTCTTTCTTTTCTTTTCTTCCTCTTCTTTTCTTCTTCTTTTTCCTTTTGTTCTTTCTTCCTTGCTAGACGAGAGCAAGACGGACGGGGCTGCTGTGATCAACGGAAATCTCTCTCTCTCTCTCATTCACGTGGAATTGACAGGGATATATATAGTCGGTCCGAATGTTGTATTCCCTTATGCATAACTTTCTTACGCAGCCTGGTTCTGGAAATCTCCTGCTGAACTTTGATCGCCTAAGGTGTAGCGGTGGATCTAGTCATAGTGGTCAACATCCATTCTCTTCTTATTTCCCTTTTTTTTTTCCATCGTGTCTATCCTCTGATCATCCGATGACCCATCAGTAGATCCTTACTAGGTTTTTTGATAGGACGGTTCTGTTTGGGTGGATGGTGGATGTTGGTTTCAATAGTGGATTGATTTCAGGGCATTATCATCCTATGCGGATAACTCTAGGTGGGTCGGATTTGCTATCTAAGCCTTCTTGGCCATCCGATCTGTTGTGATGGGGAAGTTCATGGGCCCATTATGTAGAGATTTCTTTTCATAAAAAGAGTGAGAAATGGAAATTCTACCGTTTGGTGTTTAAGCACCGTCTCAGAATGTGCCCAGCTAAGTCAGAGTCTGGTTGGTGTTTAAGAACCGTCTCAGAATGTGGGAGTGAGTGATACCCTGAAAATCGGGGCTCGCGTTCATCGATGCGTCGTTCGTGGCCAAGATAAGTCAACCACGAATTCGCTCGGTTACCGACTGCCTGGACTAAGTATAGTCCCAAACAATTATGGAATCACATCAGCAAATCATATGAGAGTATTGGAATTGAAATACAACCATGTGAGTATGTTAACACATGTTATAACATACAACTTAGGCAAATCTTCAAGCACATACATTTCATGCATATAATGGAATCATACATATAGTCAACATGTAGGAAATCATTTATGTTAGCATATTAATTGAGAAATCAATCTCCAACTAATTCATAACATCATTTAATTCAATACATACTAATACAAGCATTTATACAAACACTTACACTACACACTTAAGTCTACATATAGTATGTCGACCCGAAGTGCACATTTAGGCGAATCTCTTCACCAAACTAATTATGCACGCATTCCTAACATTCTAATGCGACAACAATTCATGTCAATCACATCAACAAAATATGAATGAAATCAGCACTTCCTACAAATGACTAAAATGCCCTAAATCTCATATTCTTCGTTGATTTACGAAACAGGAAATGGATAGCATGTTGTACATGTCAAACGGTGATGCCGTCAATAATCTACTATTAAACGACATTGAAAGCGTTGGAAACCGTCAATCAAAGCGTTTAAAATCCTCACCTTATCTCTTATAGACGTGTCGTTTCGAACGGAGCGATACGCTTCGTCTACGGCGATAAGAGAACCTAATTTACAAGATAAGTCAGCTAACATGCTATGAATACTAGCGAACCTTAAATCAGCAAATTCTAGGGTTATTTCTTACCTGGAAACGCGAAAGAATCACCGGCTTGGTGATCAGAAGGTGTTGCTACAGCACGTGCAACAGGTGGCATGAATACGGGAAAAATCTCTGCTAATCTCTCTCACAAACTCTCACCTTTTCTCTCTCCCAAATTAGGGTTTCTCACAAATTCGGATGGGAGAGAGGAGTGAGGGTTTCAACCCCTTTTATAGACTTAAAAATGCCCAAAACAGGCTCCGGTACAAAGTTCACTTAGTGCATAACCGAATCGGGGCTGTTTCGGTCCAAAAGATGCTTTCTGGTGGTCCCCTGGCCAAATGCGATCGGACTTAAGATCATCCGTACCAGATCTAGCACGTATTAAGTTTTCAGTCCGGCAGGGTTCACAGATCGCGCGTGGCAGACCAGTTTCAGTTCAGCAGTCACCGCACGTAGATCAGGGCTGTAAGTCTTATGATATAAAATAGAAATTTTTCCTGATCCGAGGGTGTAATCTGACTGAATTCTGACGGTCAGAACGCTTAATACTGACACGTCAATTTGTGTGCCAGATTTGAATTTGAAATTCCAATTCTGTCCCTATTCGCACTCTCTTCAGTCCGGGCTCAATGAAATAGCCTGTGATTATCGGTTGGACTTGATTTTCGAAATGATTGTCAAGTCCAACTAGGCGGTTCTAACGGTCTAAGATAGGAGATATCGGACTTTCGACGCGCGGTCTAGATCCAATACAAAGTTTCAAAGTTGTCCAGAGAACAAACCTGCTTAGAGTTTGATCCGAGGTTATAGAGTATTATAGAGTCATTGGTTCTACTCAATTTAGATCTTGTAGAACGTATTTAAAGTGATCAGGGACTATTTCCCAGCTACTCTAGCGTTGCGCTAGCTAACTTAGTCATATTTTCTAAAGGAATTAATCCTACATGATTTCGGGTCGAGTCGGTACTCGAGTCCAAGTACGGATTTTTCACGGGCGTTACAGTATGTAATATGTGAGAGAGGGTTTAAGGCCCTTATATAGGCCCAAAACTGATAAAATTAGTCTTAGGGCCATGGTATACTTAGGTTATAACCAAATCGGGCTTATTCCGATCCAACGGAGCATTTCTGGAAGTCCCTTTATTGATTGCGGTCGGACTTAAGTTCATAGATACTGGATCTTGATCAAGTTAAGTTTTCAGCCCGATCGGGTTTCCAGATCGACCGTGGCAGACTAGTTTCAATTCAACAGTGACCGAAACTCGATCAGGGCCACTAGAATTTTGACATGTGTGGGCCATCTTCCCTAATCCGAGGGTGAATTTGGGTCAGAAACTAATGTTCAGAATGCTTATAATCGGCGCGCAAGTGACACGACTCAGATTACTTAAATTCAAATTTAATTTTATAAAAACCTTGACTTTCTCACACTCGTCATTCTGGACTCAAGAAAATAGACTCAAGACATCGTCTGGACTTAATTTTCGAGGTGATTGTCCAGTCCAACTAGGCGGTCATAATTGTCTAAGCTCATCGCTATCAGACTTTCGATGTGCGGTCTAGGTCCGATACAAAGTTTCTGAATGCTCCCAAAAGCAACTGGGTTTAAAATTTACTCCTAGATTTCAAGGTAATGAAGCGTTAACAATTTTATAGGTTTTAGGTCTTGCAGATTGTATTAAAAGTGATTGATAATAATTTCACAGGTAATCTATTTTAGTGCTAGTTAATTCACGTTAAATTTCTTAAGGGATTAGGTTCTAAAGGATTTCTGCTAGAGGTGGTACTCAGGTTTATGTACGGATTTTTTTAGTACATTACAATCTACCTCCCTTTAAAAAAAAATTTATCCTCGAAATTTGTACCTTTTCATATTCCTCGAGGATCTAAGGGTAGTTCTTTCTGACCTCAGCTTCATTCTCCCAAGTAGCCTCTTCTTCACTATGATGCGTCCACAGTACCTTCACAAGTGAGATGACCTTGCTATGCAGTACCTGCTCCTTGCTATCTAGGATACGTGTCGGTCGCAGTACATAGGTGGCATCCTCGCTCAACTGCACCTGCTCCCAACGATAATATGCAAAGGATCAGGAACGTACTTCTTCAACATAGACACATGGAATACGTTATGCACGCCTGGGAGTAGTGTGGGCAAAGCAAGGCGATACGCTACTGCCCCCACTCGATCAAGTATCTGAAATGGGCCAATGAATCTCGGCGTGATCTTCCCTTTCTTACCAAACTGAAGGACTCCCTTCATGGGGAGAACCTCAAGGAATACATGGTCTCCAACTTCAAACTCAAGCGGTCGCCATCTTGTATCGGCATAGCTCTTCTTCCTGCTCCGTGCTGATAGCAGTCGATGCCTAATCATGTCAATTTTCTCTGAGGTTGCCTAAACTAACTCTGGACCATTCAGAGTCTTCTCGCCCACTTATGACCAGCAATGCAGTGCTCTACATGGGCGACCATACAGTGCCTCATATGGAGTCATGCCAATACTCGCCTGAAAGCTGTTGTTATGCACGAACTCTGTATAAGGAAGACAGTCATTCCAATTGTCCTTGAAATCCAACACACAAGCTCGCAACATATCTTCTAGCACCTGATTTACGCACTCCGTTTGCCTGTCTGTCTGCGGATGGAACGCGGTACTGAACTTCAAGTTTACACCCATCACTTCCTGGATACGAGTCCACAAGGTAGATGTGAATCGTGTGTCTCGATCTGACGCAATCTCTAAAGGAACTCCATGTAGACGTATAATCTTATAACATCCCAAAAATCAGGGGTCGGGTAGAAACCCAACTCCCGATTTCCAGAACGTACTTATGCAACATAGATAATGATAAATGCATGTTGTCTGTAGAATAGCATTAAACAAGATTGAGACTAAGCCAAAACAACATATCATACTCCAGAGATAGTTAAATTTGCAAGCGAAAGACTGTGATAGATTCATAAAATATACAAATAATTGTAAGTCTCCAGAGTGTAAACATGTTACCAGGTTAAACATATACATGTATACTCCAAAAATGATAAAGAGAATATACATGGGTGTGTAAGAAAAAGGTAAAATACTAAGTATATTGGCATCTAATCAGTAACCCTGTAACCCCGTCAATCAGAACCTGCATATAGGAGGGATCAACCTCATCATCATCAAGTCCGGCTCTGCTTCGCAAGCATCGCCATCATTTGCAATTAAGATAGGAACTGTTTGGTGTGCGCAACACCGTCCCGTAACGTGAGAGTGAATAATTAACTCAGTGGAATCATAGAGCAAAGATTAGCATGTTATCAAATCAATCACGCGTTAATAGTAAAGCAAACAATCAAACATTCCTAAATACTGTTGTTAATGCATGCATGAAATGATATGATGAATGCCCTCACCGACATACTCCCTCATGCGGCACCATCTGCGTCCGCGGCATACTTTCTTCCCGCAGTGCTCCACATCTTCCAGGCACAGGCAATGCGATATGGATAATGATTACCGGGTTGTTATTAGTCTTTTTCATACAGTAGGATTGGGAAACTAGGGTACCTTGCTTATATCAATCCCAACACAGATCCTGTCTAGGGTCGTCACTCCTAGTAATCTAATACGATGTTATATTTGTAGGTCGCTGCAAGGGCTGCCAGGGCTGTTGCTCGCACTCGTTGCACCTCTCCCCCATCACCTTATCAATACAGGCCTAATTATCCTTAAGACTGCATCAGGACTCGTCGCCCCCATGCGGTGTCATGATAAACTCAAGGTCACTACAAAGGGCTCGTCACCTGTAACACCCCGAATTTTGGCCAACTTGGGATTAGACATCCTTAGGCAAGGGTTCAATTAAAACACCTGGGAAATCGCGCAGAACCCAATTCCATAGCTAAAGAAATCGCTTAGGATTAATTCCTTTAGAAAATAAGGGTAAGTTAGCTAGCGCTACGCTGGAGTAGCTGGGAAATAGTCCCTGATCACTTTAAATACGTTCTACAATACCCAAAACTTGTAAAATCAATGGTGCTATAATACTCTAAAACCTCGGATCAAACTCTAAACCGGTTTGTTCTCTTGACCTCTTTGAAACTTTGTATTGGATCTAGACCACGCGTCGAAAGTCCGATACCTACAATCTTACACCGTTAGAACCGTCTAGCTGGACTGGACAATCATTTCGAAAATCAAGTCCAACCGACATTCGCAGGCTATTTCATTGAGCCTGGAGTGAAGAGAGTGAGAATAGGGTTAGATTTGAAATTTGAAATTCAAATCTAGCACACTACTTGACGCATCAGTATTAAGCGTTCTGACCGTCAGAATTCAGTCAAATTACACCCTTGGATCAGGAAAAATTTCTATTTCATATCCTGAGATTTGTAGGCCTGATCTCCGTGCGGTGACCGCTGAACTGAAACTGGACCACCACGTGCGATCTACGAACACTGATGGTCTGAAAACGGGATGTGAGCGACATCCGACATTTACGAACTTAAGTCCGATCGCGTTCGGCCAGGGGACCACCAGAAATGTCCTTTTGGACTGAAACAGCCCCGATTTGGATATACCTCAAGTATAAATTATTCCCGAGCCTATTTTGGGCACATTTGGGCTTATAAAAGGGGTTGAAACCCTCACTCCTCTCTCCCATCCGAATTTGAGAAAAACCCTAGATTGGGAGAGAGAAAAGGTGAGAGTTTGTGAGAGAGAGTAGGAGAGAATTTTCCTGCGGTCGTGCTACCTATTGCACGTGATTGAGCAACACGCTCCAATCACTTTGCCGGTGATTTCTCCACTTTTCTAGGTAAGAAAATACCCTAATTAGTTGCTGATTTGCTGATTCTTAGTTTCCATAGTCTGGTAGCTGATGAATCTTGTAAATCAGGTTGCCTAATCCCCATAGACGAAGCGTATACGCTCCGTTCGAATTGATACACCTATAAGAGAAAAGGTGCGGATTTTAGACACTTTGATTGACTGTTTTCAACGCTTTCAATGTCGTTTAATAGTAGATTATCGACGGCAACGCCGTTTGACATGTACAACATGCTGTCAGTTTCCTGTTTCGTAAGCAGACGAAGAATATGAGATTTAGGGCGTTTTAGTCATTTGTAGGAAATACTGTTTTCATCCATAATTTGCTGATATGATTGACATGGCTTCTTGTCGCATTAGAATACTAAGAATGCGTGCATGATTATTTTGGCAAAGAGATTCGCCTAAATGCGCACTTTGAGTCGACATACTATATGTAGACTTAAGTGTGTAGTTTAAGTGTTTGTATAAATGCTCGTATTAGTATGTATTGAACTAAATGGTGTTATGAATTAGTTTGAGATTGATTTCTCAATTAATATTCTGATGTAAATGATTTCCTACATGTTAGCTATATGCATGATTTCATTATATGTATGAAATGCTTGCGTTGGATGATTTACTTAAGTTGTATGTTATAACATGTGTTAACATGCTCACATTGTTGTATTTCAATTCCAATACTCTCACATGATTGCTGATGTGGATTCATAATTGTTTGGGACTATATCTAGTCCAGGAAATCGGTAACCGAGCAAGTTCGTGGTTAGCTTATCTTTGCCACGAACGACGCGTCGATGAATGCGAGTCGTGTTCTGGAGTTGGCGGCAGTGGTTAGGCCACACGAGGTGTTTTACGCACTTCATGTCGTTCGACTTGAGATGCGCTCGTGCTAGTCGAGCCCGTCAAGTAACCCGACTGGCCATTGTATGTTCACCTTATATGAGCCATAACTGCTTGAACCTAGGGTACTGAACTTACCATTGTAAACCCTGTCAACCATGGTACCTTGATCCACAAAGACTCATGAGCCGGGCATGGTGGTATGGGACACCGTGATCGAGCTGTCGACCTACGCTGGGGCCACAAACCTCCCCATAATGACCAGTGAGCACCTATGACTCGTGAGCAGATTATGGTGGTATGGGACACTATATTCTTGCTGTCGTCCTACATTGATAAGGTGATGGGGGAGTGGTGCAATGAATGGAAGCAACAGCCCTGGCAGCCCTTTGTAGTGACCGCGAGCATATTCTGAGTCTACGGGTGGCGACGACCCTTCCGTAGCAGTGAGAGTACAGTAGGCCTGTATTGATAAGGTGATGGGGGAGCAGTGCAACGAGTGCGAGCAACAGCCCTGGAAGCCCTTGCAGTGACCTACAAAATATACATCGTATGAGATTACTAGGAGTGACGACCCTAGACAGGATTTGTGTTGGGATTGATATAAGGGAAGTACCACCATGCCCGGCTCATGAGTCTTTATGGATCAAGGTACCATGGTTAACAGGGTTTCCAATGGTAAGTTCAGTACCCTAGGTTCAAGCAGTTATGACTCATACATGGTGAACATACAATGGCCAGTCGGGTTACTTGACGGGCTCGACTAGTACGAGCGCATCTCAAGCTGAATGACATGAAGTGCATAAAACACTTCGCGTGGCCTAACCACTGCCGCCAACCCAAAACACGACTCGCGTTCATCGACGCATCCTTTGTGGTACATAGAAACCAACCACGAATTCGATCCATTACCGACTTCCTGGACTAGGTCATAGCCCCAAGCATTTGTGCAACAACATCAGTAAGCATATGTGAGTAACAGAAATGAAATACAACATTATAAGCATGTTGATACATGTTATAACATACAACTTAAGCAAATCATCCCACATATGCATTTCATGTATATAATGAAATCAATACATATAGCCAACATGATGAAAATCGTTTACATCAGTATATTACTTGAGAATTCAATCTCAAAACTCCTACACAACACCATTTACTCAAGACATACTAATACAAACATTTATACAAACACTTAGTCTACACACTTTAGTCTACATAGCGTATGTCGACTCAAAGTACGCATTAGGGCGAATCTCTTCGCCAAACAGATCATACATGCATTCCTAATATCATAGCACGATAAATAGCCATGGCAAACATTTTATCAAAATATGGACGTAAGCAGTATTTTCTACAAATGACTAAAATACCCTAAATCTCATATTTACCCTACGTTTACAAAACAGAAAATGGACAACATGTCGTACATGTCAAACGGCGTTGCCATCGATAATCTACTATTAAAGGACATTGAAAGCTTTGAAATCAGTCAATCAAAGTGTCTAAAATCCTCACCTTGTGTCGTAGAAGTGTATCGATTCAAATCGAACGTCAACACTTCGTCAACGGCGTTATGGCGACCTAATGCACAAGATACATAAGCTACTTCGCTATTGGAATCGACGGAACCTTAAATCAGCAAGTGTTGAGGGTTTTCCTTACCTAAAAATATGTTGGAATCACCGGAAAAGTGATTGGGATGCGTTGCTTTAGCACGTGTAGTAGCTGCAGCAAGTGGCAGGAGAATCTCTCCCACACTCTCTCACAATCTCTCACCTTCTCTCTCTCTCTTTTCCTAGGGTTTTAACCAAATTCAGATGGGAAGGTTGTGAGAGGGTTTAAAGCCCTTATATAGGCTAAAACCTTCCCAAATTAGGCTTGGGAACAAAGTTCACTTGAGGTATAAACAAATCTGGACTGTTTTGATCCAAAAGAGCATTTCGGGAGGTCCCCTGGCCGAACGCAGTCGGACTTAAGCTCATGGTCACTTGATGTTGCTCACACCAAGTTTTCAGTCCGGTAGAGTTCCCAAATCGAATGTGGCGGTCCAATCTCAGTTTAGCGATCATCGCACCTAGATCAGGTCGACAAGTCTCATGATATGAAAGAGAAATTTTTCCTGATCTGAGGGTGTAATTTGGCTGAATTCTGACGGTGAGAACGCTTAATAATAACGCGCCAAGTCACGTGCTAGATTTGAATTAAAATTTCTAAATCTAACCCTTTTCTCACTCTCTTCACTCCAGGCTCAATGAAATAGCCTCTGAACGTCGGTTGGGCTTGATTTTTGAAATGATTGTCAAGTCCAGCTAAGCGGTCATAACAGTTTAAGATTGTAAGTATCGGACTTTCGACGCATGGTCTAGATCTAATACAAAGTTTCAAAGGGTTCCAGAGAACAAACAGGTTTAGAGTTTGATCATGGATTTTAAGGTATGTAGCGTCCTTGTTTCTACAAGTTTTGGGTCTTCCAGAAAATATTTAAAGTGATTAGGGACAATTTCACAGCTACTCTAGCGTAGTGCTAGCTAACTTACGCTTAATTTCTAAAGGAATTAATCCTAAGTGATTTCTTTGGCTTTGGAATTGGGTTCTGAGAGGTTACCAAGGTGTTATGGTTGACCTATTACCTAAGGACGTCTAATCCCAGGTTGGCAAAAATTTGGGGTGTTACAAATCTTCTTAATGTACAATCTAGCTAACTCGTCTGCAGAGTTCGTAACTTTGATCGGTAGGAAATGAGCTGACTTCGTCAACCTATCAACGATCACCCAAATAAAGTCATGTCCTTTCCTTGTCTTAGGCAGTCCTGAAATAAAATCCATAGAAATGAAGTCCCACTTCCATTCGGCTATGGGCATGGGCTGAAGTAGTCTAGGAGGTCGGCGATGCTCTCCCTTGACCTGCTGGCACGTGAGACTACGGGACATAAACTCTGCATATGGACCTTTATATTGTCCCACCAGTACGATCTCTTCATGTTTTGATACATCTTCGTGCTACCTGGATGCATCGCAAGCCTCGAACTGTGGGCTGCCTCGTGAACCTCTCGTATCAAGTCAGGGACGTCAGAGACGCATAGGCGGCCACGATAACGTAAGCCCCCATCCATACCAACACTCTACTTAGAGTCCTCAACTGTACCAACTCACTCTCTCATCTTCACCAAAAGCTCATCGTCTGCCTGAGCCTCGATAATCTTGCCATCAATGAAGGGCTGTACACGAACATGTGCGACAACTTCATACGGCTCCTCCACCGTGAGTTTCTGCTCAAAGTCTCGCATAAACTCCACCATGTCCCATTCTTCTATCATTAGCGGAATGCAAACTCTATAGTCTTCTTGCTACTCAACGCATCTGCCACAAGGTTTGCCTTGTCTGGATGGTAGGAGACCTCGAACTTAAAGTCCTTTAAGGTTTCCATCCATTGGCATTGCCTTATATTTAAGTCTCATTGTGAGAATATGTATCTAAGGCTCTTATGGTCACAAAAGAGTTCGAACTCCTCTCTGTAGAGTTAATGTCTCCAAAGCTTTAATGCGAAAATGAGGGCTGCTAACTCTTAGTCGTGTGTAGGGTAATTCTCCTTGTGTTTCCTCAACTGTCTCAAGGTGTAAACAATCACCATGTCCTTCTGCATAAGGACACAACCCAGACCAATGCGAGACGCGTCAGTGTATATAGTATACTTAACCCCTTGCTCTAGCAATACTAGCACAGGGGCGGATGTCAACTTATCCTTCAGCTCTTAAAAAGCTGCTTCGGCCTTCTCATTCCAGGAAAACTTCAAATCCTTCCGTGTCAACTGAAACAATGGTCTGGCAATCTTGGAAAAGTCCCGAATGAATCGTCGATAATAACCTACCAAACCAAGAAAACTCCTCACCTCAGTAACTGAACTGGGTTGCTTCTAATCCTGAACCGCGGCTACTTTGGCGAGGTCAACTGCTATACCTTCCTTAGACACCACATGTCCCAGGAACTTAACTTTCTCGTTCCAGAAGTCTCATTTCTTATATTGCGCGAACAACTGGTTCTTCCTGAGAGTGTCAAGGACAGCTCTCAGATGCTCTTCATGTTCTTCCCGACTCTTGAAAAATATCAAAATATTGTCAATAAACACAATAACGAATCGGAACAGAAACGGCCGAAACACTCTATTCATCAGATTCATGAACACGACCGGAGCATTTGTGAGTCCAAACAATATCACAAGGAACTCGTAATGACCAAAACTAGTCCTGAAGGTAGTCTTCTACACGTCCTCATCCCTGACGAGCAAGACTGTAAATCTATCTTCAAAAAATAACGTGCCCCCTTCAACTGATCAAACAGATCATCAATCCTGGGCAAGGGATACTTGTTCTTCACCGTCACCTAATTCAACCTACGATAATCAATACATAATCGCAGATAACCGTCTTTCTTCTTCACAAACAATACATGCGCTCCCCAAGGTGACACAGTCGATCAAATGAAGCCCGCCTCTAATAATATATAATCTCTCCTCAGTTCCTCCATCTCACATGGAGGCATATGATACGTCGGTAAGGAAATAGGTGTTTTACCAGGCACAAGATTGATAGTAAAGTCAATCTCGCGTCGAGGAGGAAGTCCCGGGATCTTCTCAAACACATTAGGGAAATCTGGAACCTCTGGCATATCTCCCAACATCGGATCATTAGAACTCTCTAACAATGAAGCGTAACTACTAACTCGACAGGATCAACTGACCTAAACTGGAAATGTAAAGACCATGCCCTCAGGTCCGTAGGCTATCACAACTCTGGCCTCGCAATCAATCTCTGCTCTCATCTTGGTTAGACAATCCATCTACACAGCATTAACATCACAACCAAAGAAACAACATGCATTTCATTTAACAAAATTGTCACAGTACATTAAGTGCAGCATTACATGGATCATGATAGAGAAAACATGTGAGCTATTACAACTAAGCTTCAAACACTAAACAAATATTAATCTACTACTGTAAGTGCTATGATTTCATATCCCTTTGGTTGTCAAATTTTATCTTGCCAAAACCTATATCTATGTCTTGTATATCTTGTGTTTCATGTTTGAGACTATTCTTTACTTCAAGACATCGCATTTCAAGACAAGAACTTAAATGAAGAAAGTTTTCAAGTCATGGATGAAGAATTCAAGAATAGAAGTTTTCAAGTTTGCATGTTTAAGATTCAATCAAGTTCAAGTATATTAGAAGACCTTGTCAAGTCAAGATCAAGCTCAAGAAGGCCTACAACAAGATTCGTAAATTCTCAAGCTTCTCTTTAAGGTCATCTGAGTATACAGACTTTCAATGTCCATCTCATTTTTAAGGTTTGTTTGACCTTAGATTGACCTTAGGATGGGCTTTATTGTAGGTCATTCTGGATACATAATTCATATATTTTAATATACTTGTTTGGGCTGTTCTAAGACCAATCCTAGGGACTTCAAGACCATTCCTAGCTCTGCTTTGACCAGTCTTAAGTTTTTCAGGACCAGTCATAGGTTGTTGAAGATTTTCAGATCTTTCTGGTTATTCTACGACCAGTCCTGGACATCCTACGACCAGTCCTGTGAGTTCTACGACTCATCCTTCGACCAGTCGTAGCCCTACGACTCAAACTCCAGCAACTAAATTGGTGGTTCTATGACCGGTCGTAGGCGACCCACGACCAGTCGTAGGTGGCCCACGACCGGTCGTAGGCCACCCAGGACCGGTCGTGGAACAACAAATCCTTATCCCGCAGAAATATTTGAAAATCTTTGAAGCCACGACCAGTCCTAGGATCTTAAGACTAGTCGTAGATGAAATTTTTCAGGCTATAAATAGAGCTCGAACTTCAGAGTTTTAGTAATTCAATTCAATTCTATTCAAGCATTCTTTAGGCTATACTCTGAGATAAGTTTGTGTTTGTTTTAAGCTACTTTGTTCTTATTGAATATTCCTTTTGCTAGCTTGTTTATTATTTGATTTTGATCTAGATTCCAATCTTATTAGAAAAGGGGAATTTCTAATATTCCTTCTTCTTGGATTCAAAATCAAATAGAATTAGCCCTTTTGATTTAAAATTAATTAGACTTAGAACCATTCTTAAAGTGAGTATTGGACTTTGAACGTTGAATCGAACTTCTACTCCGATTGGTTCTACCGGGCTACTTCAAAAGGTGATTCAGGTATTTTACATTTGTGTAATTTACTTTCTCTGGTTTTGTTTGAGATTTGCCAGAAAAATCTCATTGTATTGGTTATCTGAGGAGAGCCAGAAAACTCAGATTGTGAGGGTTATGGGATTGTGTAAGCCCGAGATCAAAGACATAATTGTGAAGGTTTTAGGTGAACCTGTGAAACCTATTTTGATAGTGCATGCTAATATCCCCTGTGTGAGGATATTAGGAGTGGAGTAGCATTCTGTGTGGCTGTTAGATAACAGTTGATGTATACACAGGCGAACCACTATATATCGTTGTGTTGTGGATGTGCTTTATTCTTTCATTCCTTTATTCATTCAGTTTTGTGGTTTGTGTTTGTGGATGAATGTTGTAATCATTTTATTTCAAGCAAGTGTGGATGAATGTTGTAATGACTTCGGATTTATTTCTGCAAGTTATTTTGATTTCCTTGCTTTTTATTCCTCATTGGTTTGTGATACAAAGGACGTTCTAGAAATAAGGTTATCATACCTTAAACCTTTGGTTTTTGGTGTAAGGTTGTCCTTAGAACTGATATAGTATCATTCTCATAATTCTAGGCTATTGAGTTTACTTGTTATTTAGCATTTTTCTTTATTTCTTTGATTATTTCGCTGTTTTAATTATTATTTGGCATTGCCCTATTTACCCCCCCTCTAGGGAATATAACTAGGCCCTTTCAAGTGGTATCAGAGCCTAATTGCTCATGCTTATTGTTTATTTATTGGATTTATTTCCTGAGCTAACGATCTAAGCTATATTAAGATGTCAAATTTTGATAGCCTATCAGTCACTAGGCCACCACCCTTTAATGGCACAAACTATGCTTATTGGAAAGCCAGGATGAGGATCTTCCTCAAATCCTTGGATGAAAGTGTGTGGCTGGCCACAGTGAATGAATGGAACCCTCCTATCACCAAAGTAACTAATGACGATGGTTCAAAATCAATGAAAGTAACTACTTATTCTCTTTGGACCACACTTCAGAAAAGTGAAAGTAGTGCGAATGCAAAAACACTAAATGTAATTACTTGTGCATTATCACCAAATGAATTCAAAAGAATATTCTCTTGTAAAAATGCAAAAAAGGCATGGGATGTATTAGAAATGACACACGAGGGTACATCTAAATCTAAAGTCCAACTCCTCACAACTAAATTTGAAGAAATTCATATGGAGGAGAATGAGATGTTTATGGACATCTATACTAGATTGAATGACATTGTGAACTCTATGTGGGGTCTTGGTGATAGAATCCCAGAAAGTAAAGTGTGCGCAAAGATACTGCGCTCACTTCCTGAACGGTTCAATTCTAAAGTGA
This sequence comes from Magnolia kwangsiensis, assembly GCA_037074715.1. Taxonomy (NCBI): domain Eukaryota; kingdom Viridiplantae; phylum Streptophyta; class Magnoliopsida; order Magnoliales; family Magnoliaceae; genus Magnolia; species Magnolia kwangsiensis. Next base: position 76,850,030 of record CM073577.1, on the reverse strand, counting down.
CCGCGATTCAGGAACTTCGTGATGCAGATACCATGAGGGTTGAGGAACTAGTTGGTTCACTTCAAACCTATGAGTTATCCTGTAAAGCTCCTAAAGGAAAATCAATTGCTCTCATATCATCTAAAAATTTTTCACAAGAGAGCACTTCAGATTTAGAAAATTCCGAAGATGATATGGAACTTTTAGCAAAAAAGTTTTACAAAATTTTTAAAAGCAAGAAAAAAGTTGATTTTCAAAAGTCAAATGATAAGAGACGATCTAAACCTAGAACTCAAAAATCCTTGAAAGATAGTCAATGTTACAACTCTCAAGAGTATGGGCACTTAGCTAACAAATGTCCTAAAAAGGACAAATCAAAAAAGAAAAGCATGATGGCTACTTGGGATGAATCGTTTGATTCCGAATCCTCTTCTAAATCAGAAGATTCTGAAACTGAGTCGGGCGAAGATGTTAAAGCCCTTATGACTCTAGCCAAGATCACCTTTTCAGATAATGATGATATATCTAGTGAAGAAAATCTGAATAGTGATTGTGATAGTGAAGATGATCTTCGGGATGCTTATAATGCCCTTTATAAGGAGAGTTGTAAAATTGTCGTCAAGTTTAAATTACAAAAAGAAAAATTTTCTAAGCTTAAGGAAGATTATGAGTCTCTTGTTTTAGAAAAGTCTCATATTTTTGATTCTTTTAAAAAAACCAAATGTGATTTAGATTTCAAAACCTCCAAAATTGAAGATTTGAGATCCGAAAATGAGAAACTCAAAAATGAGGTAGCTTCTCTTCTGAGTTTGAAAGACACATGGAGATATGCCCAAGGTTATCCTAAATTGAAAAAATTATTCTCTGGATCAAGAAAATGTGGCGATCGATCTGGGTTGGGCTATGATAAGAATACATCTCCTAAACAAAAGAACATTGCTCCTAAATTTGTAAAAGGAGAGTCTTTAATCTCATAAGAAAAGAATACTTATCAAGGTTTTTCCAAAAATTCAAGGTCTTTTCAAAAATCGACAAGTAGCCATGTCAACTTTAATTTTCAAAACTGAAATCCATTGGCTGAAAAAATAATTGATCTTCTCAAGGAGCTATTAAAGTCTAACTCTATAGGTCTCTCCTATAACAACAGACAGAAAAAGACCATTTATACTCCTAAACCCAAAACAGTTCTAAAATGGATTCCTAAAGTTGCCAGCTTGGTTGCCCACACTACTTTCAAAGCTACAAGCCATTCAAAGTGGTACCTAGATAGTGGTTGCTCCAGGCATATGACAGGTGACAAAGCTTTATTCACTGATCTAAAAGATATGACTGACGGATCAGTCACATTTGGTGATGGAAGTAATTGTAAGATCATTGGCCAAGGTACGGTTCAACTTTATAACCTTCCCTTATTAAAGAATGTTTTGTATGTTGAGGGCTTGAAACACAACCTACTTGGCATTTCTCAAATATGCGATAACAACCATAGTGTGAAGTTTTCTAATCAAGGTTGTGAGATTCTTAATAAAAAGGGTTCAGTTATATTAATTGGTCGCAGAACTTCTGAAAACTGCTACATCGTTAGTGATGCAAGCTCATTTACTCAATCATGTTACATGGTCCATACCGATGAGTCTGAATTATGGCATAAACGCCTTGGACATGTACACTATCGAAACTTATTTAGATTGAGCAAAAGAGAACTAATTAGAGGTCTACCCAAATTGCAAAAGGTAGATAAAATATGTGGTGAATGCTAGTTGGGCAAACAGACTAGGAGCTCTCACAAGAAAGTGAACTCCAATACAACATCTAGACCACTCGAGCTTCTCCATATGGATCTTATTGGACCAACCAGATCGAAAAATCGAGGAGGCAAAATATACATCTTGGTTATCGTAGATGACTATACCAGATTCACTTGGGTATCGTTCTTAAAAGATAAAACTGAAACCCTGGATGAAGTGAAAAAGATCATTAAACGAATCCAAAATGAGAAAGGTTCTCATGTTAGTAAGATTCGTAGCGATCATGGATCCGAATTTAAAAACAGCAGTTTTGAGAAATTCTGTAGAGATCAGGGAATATCACATGAATTCTCTGCACCCAAAACATCGCAACAAAATGGTATAGTTGAAAGAAAAAACAGAGTGCTTCAGGATATGGCTAATGTTATGTTGAATAGCATGAAGCTCTCTAGAAATCTTTGGGCTGAAGCAGTTAATACCACATGTTATATTATTAATCGGGTTTATACCAGTAAATCTGATAATAAGACTGCTTATGAATTATGGTTTGAAAAGAAACCTACTGTCAAATACTTTCAGATTTTTGGCAGCAAGTGTTATATTTTATGAGATCGTGAAAATTTGGAAAAGTTTGATACGAAGAGTGATGAAGGTATTTTTCTTGGTTATTCTTTGAACAGTCGAGCTTATAGATTTCTAAATAAGACAACTGGTGTGATTCAAGAGTCCATCAATGTGGTCATTGATGATTATTTGAATACATGAGCTCCGAGTTCAGACGATGATGAAGCTTTTATTATTGACAATCAAGATACCTCATCAAGTCAAAAAGAGTCTGAACCAAGAACTGTCAAAGATCATCCAACCAATCAAATACTTGGAAACCCTCTCACTGGAGTTCGTACTCGGAAACAACTTGAGAACATATGTAATTATGTTTGTTTTACATCCCAAATAGAATCGGTCAATGTAAAAGAAGCACTTTCTGAAGAAAATTGGATAGTTGCTATGCAGGATGAACTTAATCAATTTGTCCATAATGATGTCTAGTATCTTGTTCCTAGACCTAAAGATAAATGTATTATTGAAACAAAATGGATCTTTAAAAATAAGTCTGATGAGCTTGGAAATATAATTCGAAATAAGGCTAGACTGGTTGTACAAGGGTATACTCAGTTTGAAGACATCGATTACGATGAAACCTTTGCTCCAGTTGCTCACCTTGAATCAATCAGACTTTTTATTTCCATCGCATACTTTAGAAAATTTAAGATTTATCAGATGGATGTAAAGAGCGCCTTCTTGAATGACGATTTACATGAAGAAGTGTATGTTGAACAACCTTCAGGGTTTGAAGACTCCAAGTTATCTGACCATGTATTTCATCTCAAAAAGGCTCTCTATGATCTAAAACAAGTGCCCAGGGCATGGTATAAGAAATTGACTAAATTCTTACTTAGTCATAGCTTTCAAGTAGGTAATGTCGATAAGACGCACTTTGTTAAGAAGCATAACAATGATATTTTGATGGTTTAAATTTATGTTGATGATATTATTTATGGATCAACTTGCTCTAACATGTCTATTGAGTTTACAGAGTTAATGAAATCCAGGTTCGAAATGACATGGTTGGCGAACTTAACTATCTCCTAGGGTTGCAAGTAAAACAACAACCTGATGAAATTTTTATTTCCCAAACCAAATATGCTTCAAACTTGGTTAAAAGGTTTGGATTTGAGAAAGGTAAGAACTTTGATACTCCTATGAGTACAACGTTAATACTCTCAAAAGACTCTATAGGTAAAGATATAGATCCTAAATTATATCGTAGTATTATTGATAGTTTGTTGTATCTTACTGCAAGTAGATCTGATATTGCGTTAAGTGTTGGAATTTGTGCAAGATATCAATCTAATCCTAAGGAATCACATCTTACTACTGTTAAACGGATTATTAGATATGTCACAAGTATTATAAATCTGGGTCTATGGTACCCTCTTGATACTAGTGTTCAATTAGCTGGGTACTCAAATGCTGATTAGGCCGGTAATATCGATGATAAAAAATCAACCAGTGGTGGTTATTTTTACATTGGAAATTGCTTAGTTTCTTGGTTCAGCAAGAAGCAAAGCTCAATATCGCTCTCCACTGATGAGGCTGAGTATATTGTAGCTGGATATGCATGTACACAACTAGTTTGGATGAAACGCATGTTAAGCGATTATGGAATTAATCAAGATTCAATGATCTTACATTGTGATAATTCCAGTGCTATAAATATTTCCAAAAATCCAATCCAGCATTCACGTACTAAGCACATTGACATTAGGTATCATTACATATGTGAGTTGGTTGAAGAAAAAGTTATTTCTTTGGAATATATATCAACTGAAAATCAACTTGCTGATATATTTACTAAACCGCTCGACAAGAGCAAGTTTAATAAATTGAAATTTGATCTTAGTATGTGCATTTTACATTAAGTATACTTCCTTGCATGTATCATTGTGTATTATATTTAATATTATTTGTGTTTAAATTTTAAGTTTTTTTTTCATTTAAAATATATTTTTGGTCGATACTCGACCGATAGTGGCTGTACACGACCGATCGTGGTACGACCGGCCGTGCACCGCACTCGACCAGTCGTGGAGCTCGTGAACATGATATATTTGGAGAAAATCCCTTTCTTCTTCATTTTCACTCCAACCTACGACGAGTCATGGCTCGACCAGTCATAGGATTTCTTATTTTTCTTCAAGGTGAGTCCTATTTCATCATTTTTCTTGAAGATTCATGCTCTCTATACTTTGATTTGATCATTGTGTAGCTAGATTTCATCTCTTGTTGGGTTTTTCAAGGGTTTCTTCTCAATTTACTGATCTAGAGAAAACTCATCCTTTCTTTTGTGCATTTCGCTTGCTCTTTGTATATCTTCTTGAATATGGATGCTAGAGAGAAAAAGAAAACATCCCGTGGTCCATCTTCATCTAGATCTGTATCGATAACAAGATGGTACCTTCGGTCACCAGAAGATGATTCTCAAGATGTATGAGATTTACGTGTCCGTAATATTATCGTTGAGCATACTGCTGATCTCAATCACATTGCTCCATATGGTATTGTCCCTCTCCTTAAATCTATTGGCTGGAATAACATTTTTCTTTGGGGTGGGCCTGCATACGAGTCCATTGCCTAATCAATGGTAGCATGCATCTCAGAATTTTCTCTTGATAATTTAACTTTTTCAATTGATACTAGAGAAAGGAAATTTGAAGTAGACCATCATTTGATATTGGGTATTATGGATATACCCGTTAATGATGAAGGTATACCGATTCATACTCTATACGACAAACCATCTGAATCGGAAAAATGCATGTTAACAAGAGATTTATGCAAAATTTATGCACAATGGACACACAAAGGGAATGCGCTCCCTTCAAAGTATTTGTTATCTAGATACAGAGTGTTACATCATTTCTTCATTTCCAATGTGTATCCTCGGTCTAGTAATAAAATCGAGTTGACTTCTTTCATGGTTCGTGTGTTGCATTCTATTACTTCTGGTACCATGGTCTGTCTTCCTTCTTTGATTTGTTATTTCATTATACAGTTTTGTCTCCATCCGGGTCATAGTGATATTTCGTTTGGTTATCTTATGACTGTTTTAGACACTCACATGCTTGTTGATAAACCTATTAATGAGAACCAATTCATCATCTTATTTTCAACAATTCCAATCTTAATAAGATGAAGTTGGATTTGCTTCCTGGCCAAGTTAATGAAGGTAGTGTTGGTGGTGATGGTGATGAAGCCGAAAATGAAGGGGAAGCTGGCGATCTTCCTCAACAGGATATTAATATGGATGAGATATTTGATGATATAGAAACTGATTCACCAAATGATCCTGATTACGATCCATCTAGTCATGATGCATGCCTTCATGCATTGGAGGAGAAGGTTGATAACATAAGTATAGCCCACGATATGCAATTTAAGTACATGCAAAAATATCTTCGTCACATCAATAGGGGCTTACACCAGATTGATCCTTCTATCCCTGCTCCCTCCTCTGGATCTGATTAGGCGAATTATCTTTTAGATTGTATAACGTTATCTTATCTTTTGGATATTGTATTAACTTTGTATGACTTGATGTTTCTGGTTTATATTTTGAAATATGATATGACCTTCCATATTTCTTTCTCATTATCTGCTTATTATTACTCTCTATGTTGTTGTTCTCTTTCCGATTGTGACTTTCCCTTGTCATTTTGTGACAAAAAGGGAGAGTAGCATGGTAAAGGGTAGTATGGAAAGGGGGAGTAATTTGTTTGAATTGATTTGGATTGATTGTTTGAGAAGGATATGTGGATGAGAATATGTTGTATTGATGTTATTGATTGGCTACATGAGCAGTATTTATATTACTCAGGGGGAGTAGAGTAATTTGTGATTTTATGGCTCATGATTCCTTCTTATTCTTTATGCTATGTGTTTTTTCACAAATTTGACAAAGGGGGAGATTGTAAGTGCTATGATTTCATATCCCTTTGGTTGTCAAATTTTGTCATGCCAAAACCTATATCTATGTCTTGTATATCTTGTGTTTCATGTTTGAGACTATTCTTTACTTCAAGACATCGCATTTCAAGATAAGAACTTAAATGAAGAAAGTTTTCAAGTCATGGATGAAGAATTCAAGAATAGAAGTTTTCAAGTTTGCATGTTCAAGATTCAATTAAGTTCAAGTATATTAGAAGACCTTGTCAAGTCAAGATCAAGCTCAAGAAGGCCTACAACAAGATTCGTAAATTCTCAAGCTTCTCTTTAGGGTCATCTGAGTATACAGACTTTCAATGTCTATCTCATTTTTAAGGTTTGTTTGACCTTAGATTGACCTTAGGATGGGCTTTACTGTAGGTCATTCTACATACATAATTCATATATTTTAATATGCTTGTTTGGACTGTTCTAAGACCAGTCCTAGGGACTTCAAGACCATTCCTAGCTCTGCTTTGACCAGTCTTAAGTTTTTCAAGACCAGTCGTAAGTTGTTGAAGATTTTTGGATCTTTTTGATTATCCTACGACTAGTCCTGGACATCCTACGACCAGTCCTGTGAGTTCTACGACTCATCCTTCGACCAGTCATAGCCCTACGACTCAAACTCCAGCAACTAAATTGGGGGTTCTACAACCGGTCGTGGGTGACCCACGACCAGTCGTAGGTAGGCCACGATCGGTAGTAGGCCACCCAGGACCGGTTGTGAAACTACAAATCCTTATCCCGTGGAAATCTATGAAAATCTTTGAAGCTACGACCAGTCCTAGGATTCTAAGACCAGTCGTAGACGGGATTTTTCAGGCTATAAATAGAGCACGAACTTCAGAGTTTTAGTAATTCAATTCTATTCTATTCAAACATTCTTTAGGCTATACTCTGAGATAAGTTTGTGTTTGTTTTAAGCTACTTTGTGCTTATTTAATATTCCTTTTGCTAGCTTGCTTATTATTTAATTTTGATTTATATTCCAATCTTATTAGAAAAGGGGAATTTCTGATATTCCTTCTTCTTGGATTCAAAATCAAATAGAATTAGCCCTTTTGATTTAAAATCAATAAGACTTAGAGCCATTCTTAAAGTGAGTATTGGAATTTGAACGTTGAATCGAACTTCTACTCCGATTGGTTCTACCAGGCTACTTCAAAAGGTGATTCAGGTATTTTACATTTGTGTAATTTACTTTCTCTAGTTTTGTTTGAGATTTGCCTGAAAAATCTCATTGTATTGGTTATCTCAGGAGAGTCAGAAAACTCAGATTGTGAGGGTTATGGGATTGTGTAAGCTCGAGATCAAAGACACAGTTATGAAGGTTTTAGGTGAACCTGTGAAACCTATTTTGATAGTGCATGCTAATATCCCCTGTGTGAGGATATTAGGAGTGGAGTAGCATTCTGTGTGGCTGTTGGATAACATTTGGTGTACACACAGGCGAACCACTCTATATCATTGTGTTGTGGATGTGCTTTATTCTTTCATTCCTTTATTCATTCAGTTTTGTGGTTTGTGTTTGTGGATGAATGTTGTAATCATTTTATTTCAAGCAAGTGTGGATGAATGTTGTAATAACTTAGGATTTATTTCTGCAAGTTATTTTGATTTCCTTGCTTTTTATTCCTCATTGGTTTGTGATACAAAGGACGTTCTAGAAATAAGGTTGTCCTACCTTAAACCTTTAGTTTTTGGTGTAAGGTTGTCCTTAGAACTGATATAGTATCATTCTCATAATTCTAGGCTATTGAGTTTACTTGTTATTTAGCATTGTTCTTTATTTCTTTGATTATTCCGCTATTTTAATTATTATTTGGCATTGCCCTATTCACCCCCCCTCTAGGGCATATAGCTAGGCCCTTTCAACTACGCCTATAAAGGCTACACACAAAAACAAACAACAAAACTAACAAACAACGACTATGTAAAGGACTATTCATCAGAATCTGGCGATGGAGGAGGGGCACCCTTATCCTGCAGAAAGCACAGGATAGACTTCAAAGTGCGGGTTACTTTCTTGAACTTGTGCTTCACGAGGCCCTGCAGGTCGATAATATCCTGCCGCAGAGTGGCCTAACCGTCCTCAAGTCTGACTAAATGGGCTTCTCTATCAGCCCTATCAGGATCATGCTCCTGAGTCACAGGAGGAGGACTCTCATCCGTATCCTGAGCCTCCTCTTGTTCTTCGTCCTGCTCTTCTTCTTCTTCTATTTCGGCTCCACCTTCTTCATCATGCTCTTCCTCTTCACTTTCTGTCTCATCCTCACTCTCCTTAAGTAGGGCTTGTTGTTGCCGAGGCCCGATATCCATCTGATTCAGAATAGTCTCGATGATGTAATGGATTGGTGCCGGCAATTTTGCCCCAAGTCTGTAGCCAAACTCAAGTGCAATCCTGCATATGAGTCGGCCGAATGGGAGAGATTCAGTCCTTCTATTAGAACATGCGAGAAGGACTATCTGTCGCAGGACATACGTAGGCACACAAAGCTTCTCTCTCTACCCGACCTAATACAAGAAATCCACCATCAGGCACGTGCATTCACTGTGGTTGCTCCACCTAGGATAAACATTGAATGTGAAGATGTGGTGAAGCAGACGAAAGTCATTCATCATATTGGTCGCTAAAAGGCTTTTGTTAGGCTGTCATTTAACCAGACGACCACAAAGGAACCGTGTGCAGTGATCCCTTTCACGAGCACTACTCAGATTCTTCTCACTTGCATAGACCTCGCCAAGTGGCACATTCAGAAGTTGAGATAATCAAAGTAACATTGATTGTGACCACCCGATCTCTTCCAAATGGTATTTTAAACTGTAAGGGCTCCAATGTTGGCTCTCGAATGTGGGCGTAGAAAGCTCAGACAGTACCCACATTTACATGGTGCTCACCCTCAAATAACGGACCCCACTTGGCTTCTACTAGGTGCTCAAAAATAAGAATTCTTCAGATAGCTGTGCATCTACATGAGCTTCAAAGAGGACCCTACGACCTTCGTAAACACCATGAGGTAACTCCACGAACAAGGACCTTCCTATGGGAGCATGGGGATCTAGATTCTGCTTCGCTGTAACTCTCGAACAGTGCTTAAACTTGTAGTAGCACCTCTCGGCCTTCTAGAACGGGTGGGGCGACTAGACCCGGCTTCATCTACGAAAGCTCTCTTCTTTCCCATGAAAGACAAAATGGTGGAAATGGAAAATATGGCAGTGACAAGCTTGAATAAAGCCATAGAAAATGAAAGAAATAAGAAGAATGGGATGGGTGAGAGGGTTTCCACGAATTTGAGACTCGAAGTAGGGATTTGAGTACTTAAATGGGAAGAAAAGAAAAGAAAATTAGCAATGGAGGTGGGTTTTGAGATGGGTAGGGAGAGGGTGCACGAAAATGGAAGAAAGAAGGGTTTGGAGAGGGATTTTGGGGAAGATTTGTATAACACCCCGAATTTTTGCCAACCTGGGGTTAGACGTCCTTAGGCTATGGGTCAACCATAGTACCTTGGTAGTTTCTCAAAATTTGATTCCAAAGCCAAATGAATCATTTAGAACCTAATTCTTTAGAATTTAACGTGAATTAGCCAGCGCTGCGTTAGATTAGCTTTGAAATTAGCACTGATCCCTTTAAATACGATCTGTAAGACCCAAAACCTATAGAACCATTAACGCTATCTTACCCTGAAATCCAGGATCAAACTCTAAACCCGTTTGTTATCGGGAGCACTTTGAAACTTTGTATTGGATCTAGACCGCGTGTCGAAAGTCTGATAGCGATAATCTTAGACAATTATGACCTCCTTGTTGGACTTGACAATCGTTTCGAAAATTAAGCCCAACCGATGTTCTGTGGCTATTTCATTGAGCCTGGAGCAGGGAGTGTGAGAAAGAGTGAAATTCATTAAAAATTAAATGTCATTTAAATAAATCTGGCACATTTCACTTGTGGGTTAAGTATAAGCATTCAGACCATTGGAATCTGACCCAAATACACCCTCGGATCAGGGAACATTTCTCACTCAGGTAAGTGTACTTGGAATCCTCGATCGAGTCTCCGTGACGGCTGAACTGAAACTGGTCCGCCACGTGCGATCTGGGAACTCTACCGGACTGAAAACTTGGTGTGAGCAGGATCCAATGTCCATGAGCTTAAGTCCTACCGCGTTCGTCCAAGGGACCTCCCGAAATGATCTTTTGGATGGGGAAAGACCCGATTTGGCTATAACCCAAGTATACCTTGACTTAAAGTCCATTTTGGTCATGTTTGGGCTTATAAAACGGCCTTAAACCCTTAGCTTTCTAACCCATACGAATTTGGGAAAAACCTAAGGAGAGAGGAGAGAAAAGAGAGAGAAAGTGAGGAAGAAGCTGGTGATTTCTCCTGGGATTCTTCCCTGTTGCTCTACGTGCCAAATCCACCCTTCCGTATCACTTTTCTGGTGACTCCGGCTTCGTTCTAGGTAAGAAAACCCTAACCTCAACCTGTTTTAGAGATTCCATCGATACATGTAGTGACGTAGCTGATGTATCTTGTGATATAGGTCTTCATAAAGGCGTTGACAAAGCACATAGTTTCTATTCGATTCGTTACGCTTCTACGACGAAAGGAGCGGATTCTAGATGCTTAGATTACCTGTTTTCAAAGCTTTCAATGTCGTTTAATGGTAGATTGTTGACGAGAATGCTATTTGACATGCACAACATGCTGTCTGTTTTTCATTCCGAATAAGTACGAAGAATATGAGATTTAGGGTATTTTAGGTATTTGTAGGAAATACTGTATACGTACGTATTTTGCCGATATGATTGCCATGGGTATTTGCCGTGTATTTATACTAGTCATGGATGTATGATCTGTTTGGTGAAGAGATTCACCCTAATGCACATATTGGCCGACATATGCTATGTAGACTAATGTGTGTAGACTGTGTCTGTGGAAATGCCTAAATCAATATGATTTATGCTTGCCATATGTTTTGAATGTAAAAACATGATTGTCTGTACTAGATAACTCCTTGATATAAGGATCTATCATATTATATGTTGAAATCAACATACGTCAAGTACGTTGGAATTGTGTGGACTAAGTTTTTGTATAAATGTCTTTATTAGTAAGTATTGAGTAAGTGGTGTTGTAGATTAGCGTTGAGAATGGATTCTCAACTAATTTGATGATGTGCATGAATTCCTCCATGTTTGTTGTATTGAATTGATTACCTTATGTGTGAAATACTCATGTATGGTTAACTGCTTCTGATGTATGTTATAATATGCTGATAACATGCTTGGATCACTTGTTATTTCATTTTTGTTTATCTCATATGATTACTGGTTCACATCTTTGTGCTTGGGGCTATACTCTAGTCCAGGCAGTCGGTAACAGTTTAGAATTTGTGGTTGGATTCTATTTACCACGAAGGATGTGTATGACGAACTCGAGTCATACTAGAGTCGTCGACAGTGGTTAGGCCACACGAAGTGCTTGTGTACTTCATGTCGGTCGATTCGACGTGCGCTCGTGCTAGTCAGACTCGTCAAGTAACCCGACTGACCATTGTATGTTCACCTTGTATTCGTCATAACTGCTTGAACCTAGGGTATTGAACTTACCAGTGAAAACCCTATTAACCATGGTACCTTGATCCATAAAGACTCATGAGCCGGGCATGGTGGTATGGGACACCGTGGTCAAGCTGTTGGCCTACACTGGGGCCACAAACATCCCCGTAGTGACCAGTGAGCACCTTAGACTCGTGAGCCGATTATGGTGGTATGGGACACTATATTCGAGCTGTCGGCCTACATTGATAAGGTGATGGGGGAGCAGTGCAACGAGTGTGAGAACAGCCCTGACAGCCCTTTGTAGTGACCTCGAGCGTACTCTGAGTCTACGTGAGGCGACGATCCTTCCGTAGCAACAAGAGTACAACTAGGCCTGTATTGATAAGGTGATGGGGGAGTGGAGCAATGAGTGCGTGTAACGGCCCTAGCAACCCTTGTAGCGACCTATAAATATAACATCGTATGAGATTACTAGGAGTGACGACCCTAGACAGGATCTGTGTTGGGACTGATATAAGGAAGGTACCTTAGTTTTCCAATCCTGCTATGTGAAAAGGACTAATAACAACTCGGTAATCAATATCCATATCGCACTGCATGTGCCTCGAAGATGTAGAGTACTGAGGAACGCAAGCATGCCGCAGACACAGATGGTGCCGCATGAGGGAGTATGTCGGTGAGGGCATCCATCATGTCATTTCATCCATGCATTAATCATAGTATTTAGGAATGTTTGTTTTGTTTACTTTATCATTATCACGTGATGGATTTGATAACATATCAATCTTTGTTCTATGATTCCATTGAGTTAGGTACTCACTCCCACGTTACAGGATGGTGTTCCGGACACCCACCAGTCCCTATTTTAGTTTCAGATGAGGGCGCCGCTTGTGGAACGGAGCTGGACTTGTATGATGCTTAGGACTTCTCCTCCGTGTTTTGATCAATGAGATTACAGGGAGCTTGATTAGATGCCATGACACTTGTCATTTTATATTTTTGGAGCACTTGTGTATATTCTTTTCTTTCTATTTTGGATTATACATGTATTTAGTTAACCTGGTAACATGTTCACATTCTGGAGACTTACAATCATTTATATATTTTATATATCTATCACATTCTTTCGCTTGCTAATTTAATTGTCTCTGGAGTATGATATGTTGTTTTGGCTTAATCCACCTCATGTTTTATGAACTTTTACTAACGACATTCATCCATTATTGAAAATGTTGCATAAGTGATGTTCTAGAACTCGGGAGTTGGGTTTCTACCCGACCCCCAATTTTTGGGATGTTAGAGATGGTATCAGAGCATGATTTGGACTAAACTGAACCTGGGTTATGGTAACACAATGCACACTGAAGCACTCTGAGTTTGGAAGGGGGCAATGGAAACGTAGAAATCACATTAGAATCCCAAGTTTCACTGACAGGTGAGACTATACGATAATTTAAGCCATAACATGTCTTCGGTCGCGTGAGGCGACCTAAGTCACCTCTAGGTCATTAGTCGATGGGTTTGAGACATTCCCTGAAGAATTTCAAACCTGAAAATGGAAGTCCTTGGGTCGTGGGTCGACCACAACCCTTACACTCAATCTCAAGGCCTAAAACCTCTTTTCATCCAATTCCTTCAGAATCTCTCCTTCCACCACCCCATTCTTCAAAATTTTCTAAGTTCTTTCACACTATACATAAATCCTAGTGTGTAAATGATGGAGAATCATTCTTAGACAAAAAGTTACTATAAATAGTAAATATATGTATCAATCGAACTTTTGACCATTCCAATTATGGAATATTATGGAATAAATGGGTTAGTTGGATGGATTAGCCTCTCCTACCCCAAAATCATATGCTACATGATGCATAAAATAATTTTATTTTGTAAAATGACCCGAAATAGTGAGTAACGGAGTCGTGGGCCTACCCACGCTAATCCACAATGATCTAAGGTGGGCCCCACATACATTTGGGACCTAGGGGACAGGGGGACCACACCCCATAGGTCGGGCCTCGCCGGATTTGACTTTGGCCGGCAAGGACCTCGCAGTACGGTGGGCCCACTTGGGCCGGGCGTCGGGCCGATGCTTTTAGGTGGTTAGGGGAGGCCTCCTATATGTGGGTTGTCCCTTAAAAGTCCTCCAAAGCCCTACCTCCTTCATAAAAATGTCACCCAAGCTCTCCCTTCTCACGTTTTTTACTGCCCCCTCTTTCAAAAACCATTTCAAATCGCCCTCAATCCAATTTTTTGCTATAACCGACGTTTCTCCATCGTCCACAGCCATTGGCACTCCCTTCCCTCTTCATTTTCATCCGTGGAAGGTCTCCCATCCTCCATTGAAGGCCAAAAATTGGGTGAGCCTCCATCCCAACCTATTTTGCTCTTTTCCCTTTAAAATCCTAGCCTTTGAGGGCCTGAGTCACTCCTCTATAGGGCCTAGATTTGTTTTATCCCTTTAGGGTAGCCATTTCTCCCCATTTCCTCCATTTTTCATGGCTTTCTAGAGGCTATTTTAGCCTTTTTCTCCACTTTCTTTGCTTGAGGAGTATTGAGAATACATGGCCGATAGAGCTCTAATGGGCAACGAACAGTATTAAACTAGACAGTGTTAAAGAAGGTAAGTCGGGACCGTGGTAGAAGCCCTTGGGTAGAATTAGACATCTATGTCATTATCCTGTAGATTGTTTAATTACCGTTTTAAGGATTTCTGTGTTTTGTTGCTGTTGGGTCTAGTGATGTTATAAGTAGAAAATGTGTTTGTGTTTAGTAGTTTGGGTTTAGCATAGCTGCAGTCGTTCCTGTCATAATGCATGTGGAATTTTATTCCATGTGTTGTGGTAAATTTTGTTAAATGAAGTGCATGTCATTTCGTTCGCTGTAAGGTATTGTCCGTAGATTAGGTATATCCTATGGTTTCCACTACCATGATTGGAATCTATACGATTAAAAGTAAATCCCAGGATTAAGCTTACAAATAAATTTTTATCCCACCCCACCCTCCTACCAAGCATGCCACTCCTAATCCCGACATGGGATTAGTAATGCTGTCCTAGTAAACACAACTAGATACCACTGGCCATATAGGCCCTTGGAGTTTTGGACTTAGAGTTAGTGCTCCTAGATTTGAAGGATCTGACGATGTAGGGAATCTAACTTCAATTAGGCAATCTTGACCCTAAGTGATCGAACAATTCCCTGTATTAGAAATGGTATGAATCCATTTAGTGTATAAACTTAGGCTTTGGATTGCAACTAGTGAATAACAGACCAGTCTACTAGTTACCTTAAGTAGTGTAAAGCATGCTAAGGAATAGTAGGTTAAATTTGGTTGGAGTAGAACTTCATTCCTTCGATAGATCCCCTTAATACTTATAGACTTCTGTTATAACCTTTAGGAAAGTTATTTTAACTTAGAACCATTCACTCTCAGGGAAAACTTATAAATCCCTCAGATTGAACTTAGAATAAACTAGCACGCCCCTTAGAATTGCCTTCCCAAAGACTTATTGCATTCGTGAACACAGAGTAAAGGAACTGTATGTAAGCGATGTATTCGCGGTTTGAATCGATTTCTTAATCCTAGTAGTTACCAATGGATCCAATGCTCTGATCAAGAAGAAGATCGGCATCGACTCGGATTAAGAACTGATACAACGAGTTTTCTGTCCTAATTAGATAGAAGGTCAATGTATCCGGCTCAGACCCACTACACAACTTTTCTTCTGTGTTGGCCCGACCACCTACAACCAAAAGTTATTGCTTTGTCTTTGGAAAATGTTGAGGACATACAGCCGATAAAGATTAGACCTCTTGCCACAAACTCACATCCGTTCTCGAAATCAACCACAACACCTATCACTTCAGTTTTTTTTCTACAACCATAGGTACCAATGCTATAGAACGCATCATTAGCAAAGGAAGACCAATGTAGTGAGAGTTTGTTTCTCATTTCATGTTAAGGATTGGCCCTACATTACACCTTGTTCCGATGTACGGATCGAAGTATAGATTCTTGAACCTTAAGTAGAACTAAGTTTTAAGGGGGGTAGAACGTAGTGAGCCCAATCTACTTTGAATTATCTAGTACAACCATTGGATTAGAGTAGCGCAGCGGAAGCGTGGTTGGCCTCTTCCCCACTGGCCCAGGTTCGAAATAGTTGATTTAGGTTATACGTAAGGCTAGGTCATTAAATAGGATTTGAATCATCCTTAGAATGTCAATACTAAAGTCTCTTTAGGGATTCATTACCCTTAACCAATTTTGGGGACAAAATTTTATTTTAAGGGGGGTAGATTGTAACACCCTGGATTTTTGCTAACCTGGGGCTAGACGTCCTTAGGCTATGGGTCAACCATAATACCTTGGTAGTTTCTCAAAATTTGATTCCAAAGCCAAATGAATCATTTAGAACCTAATTCTTTAGAATTTAACGTGAATTAGCTAGCGCTATGTTAGATTAGCTGTGAAATTAGCACTGATCGCTTTAAATACGATCTGTAAGACCCAAAACCTATAGAACCATTGACGCTATCTTACCCTGAAATCCAAGATCAAACTCTAAACTCGTTTGCTCTCGGGAGCACTTTGAAACTTTGTATTGGATCTAGACCACGCGTCGAAGGTCTGATGGCGATAATCTTAGACAATTACGACCGCCTTGTTGGACTTGACAATCATTTCGAAAATCAAGCCCAATCGATGTTCTGGGGCTATTTCATTGAGCCTAGAGCAGGGAGTGTGAGAAATAGTAAAATTCATTAAAAATTAAATGTCATTTAAATAAATCTGGTACGTTTCGCTTGCGGGTTAAGTATAAGCATTCAGACCATTGGAATCTGACCCAAATACACCCTCGGATCAGGGAACATTTCTCACTCAGGTAAGTGTACTTGGAATCCTCGATCGAGTCTCCGTGACGGCTGAACTGAAACTGGTCCGCCACGTGCAATCTGGGAACTCTACCGGACTGAAAACTTGGTGTGAGCAGGATCCAATGTCCATGAGCTTAAGTCCTACCGCGTTCGGCCAGGGGACCTCCCGAAATACTCTTTTGGATCGGAAAAGACCCGATTTGGCTATAACCCAATGTAACATCCCGAAAATCGGGGGGTCGAGTAAAAACTCCACTCCCGAGTTACAAAATGTTATTTATGCAACATAGATATGTATGATTGAATGTTGTCTGTGTTAATGTATTAAACATGAGTGAGATTAAGCCAGAACAGCATATCATACTCCAAAGACAGTTAAATTAACAAGCGAAAGACTGTGATAGTAGGTATAACATATATAAACTGTTGTATGTCTCCAGAGTGTGAACATGTTACCAGGTTATATACATACATGTATACTTCAAAAGTAAACAAAACGAATATACATGAGGGCGCTAAAAATATAAAATGACAAGTGTCAATGTATCTAATCAACCTCCCTGTAATCCCGTCAATCAGATCACGCATAAAGGAGGAATCCTCCTCATCATCATCAAGTCCAGCTCCACCTCGCAGGCCGTGCCATCATCTGCAATCACAATAGGGACTGGTGGGTGTCCGAAAACACCATCCCGTAACGTGGGAGTGAGTGATCAACTCAGTGGGATAAGAGAGCAGAGATTAGCATGTTATCAAATCAATCATGCAATAATAGTAAACCAGTAAATCAAACAACTCTAATACTGTTATTAATGCAATATGACATGACATGATGGATGCCCTCATCGATGATCTCCCTCATACGGCACCATCTTACGACCGTGACATGCAATCATCCCTCAAGTGCTCCACATCTTCCAGGCACATGCAATGTTATGGTGATATGATTTCCAAGTTGTTATTAGTCCATTCAAACAGCAGGATTGGGAAACTAAGGTACTTCCCTTGTATCAATCCCAACACAGATCCTGTCTAGGGTCGTCACTCCTAGTAATCTCATATGAGGTATATTTTGTAGGTCGCTGCAAGGGCTGCCAGGGCTGTTGCACGCACTCGTTGCTCCGCTCCCCCATCACCTTATCAATATAGGCCTACTGTACTCTACTGTTATGGAAGGGTT
This sequence comes from Magnolia kwangsiensis, assembly GCA_037074715.1. NCBI lineage: Eukaryota > Viridiplantae > Streptophyta > Magnoliopsida > Magnoliales > Magnoliaceae > Magnolia > Magnolia kwangsiensis. The sequence goes on along the minus strand of CM073577.1, from coordinate 76,832,135 downwards.
GTCGCCTCCCGTAGACTCAGAATACGCTCGCGGTCACTACAAAGGACTCGTCGCCTGATCAGTGTAGGCCGACAGCAAGAATATAGTGTCTCATACCACCATAATCTGCTCACGAGACTAGGTGTTCACTGGTCACTACGGGGAGGTTTGTGGCCCCAGCGTAGGCCGACAGCTCGACCACGGTGTCCCATACCACCATGCCCAGCTCATGAGTCTTCGTGGATCAAGGTACCATGGTTAATAGGGTTTACAGTGGCAAGTTCAGTACCTTAGTTTCAAGCAGTTATGACTCATGCAGGGTGAATAGACAACGGCCAGTCGGGTTACTTGACGGGCTCGACTAGCACGATCGCATCTCAAGTCAAACGACATGAAGTGCGTAAAACACTTCGTGTGGCCTAACCACTGCCGCCAACTCCAGAACACGGCTCGCGTTCATCGACGCGTCGTTCGTGGCAAAGATAAGCTAACCACGAATTTGCTCGGTTACCAACTGCCTAGACTAAGTATAGTCCCAAATAATTATGAATCCACATCGGCAATCCTGTAAGAGTATTGAAAATGGAATACAACCATGTGAGCATGTTAACACATGTTATAACGTACAACATAAGTAAATCATCTTACACGTGTCTTTCACACATATAATGAAATTATGCATATCGTCAACATATAGGAAATCATCTCCATCAGCGTATTAATTGAGAATTCAATCTCAAACTAAATCATAAGGAAATCATCAAGCACATGTTATAACATACCACTTAAGTGAATAATCAAGCACATACATTTCATACATATAATGAAATCATACATATGGCTAACATGTAGGAAACCATTTACACCAGCATATTAATTGAGAAATCAATCTCAAATTAATTCATAACACCATGTAATTCAATACATACTAATACAAGCATTTATACAAACACTTAAACTACACGCTTAAGTCTACATATAGTATGTCGACTTAAAGTGCGCATTTTGACAAATCTTTTCGCCAAACTAATTATGCACATATTCCTAACATTCTAATGCAATAATAAACCATGTTAATCACATCAGAAAATTATGGATGAAAACAGTATTTCCTACAAATGACTAAAATTTCCTAAATCTCATATTCTTCGTCTATTTACGAAACAGGAAACGGACAGCATGTTGTACATGTCAAACGGCATTGCCGTCGATAATCTACTATTAAACGACATTGAAAGCGTTGGAAATAGTCAATCAAAGCATCTAAAATCCGCACATTATCTCTTTTAGGTATGTGAATTCGAACGGAGCGTATACGCTTCGTCTACGGCGAATAGGGAACCTGATTTACGAGATCTATCAGCTACTTTGCTATTAAACCAAGGGAACACTAAACCAGCAACTTCTAGGGTATTTTCTTACCCGAAAATGCGGAGAAATTACCGGCCAGATGATCGAAGTGTGTTGCTTAGGCACTTGCAAAAGGTGGTGCAACGGCCGAAAAAGTCTCTCCTAATCTCTCTCACAAACTCTCACCTTTTCTCTCTCCCAATCTAGGGTTTTTCTCAAATTCGGATGGGAGAGAGGAGTGAGGGTTTCAACCCCTTTTATAAGCCTAAAAATGCCCAGAATAGGCTAGGGAACAAAGTTCACTTGATGCTTATCCAAAGCGGGGCTGTTTCGGTCCAAAAGACCATTTCTGGTGGTCCCCTGGCCGAACGTGATCGGACTTAAATTCACACATGTCAGATGTCGCTCACATACCATTTTCAGTCCGGCAGGGTTCGTAGATCGCAAGTAGCGGTCCAGTTTCAGTTCAGCGGTCACTGCACGTAGATCAGGGCTGCAAGTCTCATGATATGAAATAGAAATTTTTCCTGATCTGAGGGTGTAATTTAGCTGAATTCTGACGGTCAGAACGCTCAATACTGACACGTCAAGTTGTGTGCCAGATTTGAATTTCAAATTCCAAATCTGTCCCTATTCTTACTCTCTTCAGTCCAGTCTCAATGAAATAGCCCGTGAATGTCGGTTGGACTTACTTTTTGAAATGATTGTCAAGTCCAGCTAGGCGGTTCTAACGGTCTAATATAGTAGGTATCGGACTTTTGATGTGCGGTCTAGATCCAATATAAAGTTTTAAAGTGGTCCAGAGAACAAACCTGCTTAGAGTTTGATCCGAGGTTTTAGAGTATTATAGAGTCATTGGTTCTACTCGATTTGGGTCTTGTAGAACGTATTTAAAGTGATCAGGGACTATTTCCCAGCTACTCTAGCATTGCGCTAGCTAACTTGTGCTTAGTTTCTAAAGGAATTAATCCTAAGTGATTTCTTTGACTATGGAATTGGGTTCTAAGCGATTTTCCAGGTGTTTTAATTAACCCATTGCCTAAGGACGTCTAATCCTAGATTGGCCAAAATCCAGGGTGTTACACCCAAGTATACCTTGACTTAAAGTCTATTTTGGTCATGTTTGGGCTTATAAAAGGGCCTTAAACCCTTAGCTTTCTAACCCATACGAATTTGGGAAAAACCCTAGGAGAGAGGAGAGAAAAGAGAGAGAAAGTGAGGGAGAAGCTGGTGATTTCTCCTAGGATTCTTCCCTGTTGCTCTACGTGCTAAATCCACCCTTCTGTATCGCTTTTCCGGCAACTCCGGCTTCATTCTAAGTAAGAAAACCCTAACCTCAACCTGTTTTAGAGATTCCTTCGATACATGTAGCGACGTAGCTGATGTATCTTGTGATATAGGTCGTCATACAGACGTTGACGAAGCAGATAGTTTCTATTCAATTCGTTACGCTTCTACGGCGAAAGGTGCGGATTCTAGACGCTTAGATTACCTATTTTCAAAGCTTTCAATGCCGTTTAATGGTAGATTGTTCACGAGAATGCTGTTTGACATGTAGAACATGCTGTCTGTTTTTCATTCCGATTAAGTACGAAGAATATGAGATTTAGGGTATTTTAGGTATTTGTAGGAAATACTGTATACATACGTATTTTGTCGATATGATTACCATGGGTATTTGCCGTCTATTTATACTAGTCATGGATGTATGATCTGTTTGGTGAAGAGATTCGCCCTAATGCACATATTGGCCGACATATGCTATGTAGACTAATGTATGTAGACTAAGTGTTTATGAAAATGCCTAAATCAATATGATTTATGCTTGCCAAATGTTTTGAATGTAAGAACATGATTGTGTGTACTAGACAACTCCTTAATATAAGGATCTGTCATATTATATGTTGAAATCAACATACGTCAAGTACGTTGGAATTGTGTGGACTGAGTTTTTGTATAAATGTCTGTATTAGTAAGTATTGAGTAAGTGGTGTTGTAGATTAGCGTTGAGAATGGATTCTCAACTAATTTGATGATGTACATGAATTCCTCCATGTTTGTTGTATTGAATTGATTACCTTATGTGTGAAATACTCATGTATGGTTAACTACTTCTGATGTATGTTATAATATGCTGATAACATGCTTGGATTACTTGTTATTTCAATTTTGCTTATCTCATATGATTACTGGTTCACATCTTTGTGCTTGGGGCTATACTCTAGTCTAGGAAGTCGGTAAGAGTTTAGAATTCGTGGTTGGATTCAATTTGCCACGAAGGATGTGTATGACGAACTCGAGTCGTACGAGAGTCGTCGACAGTGATTAGGCCACACGAAGTGCTTGTGTACTTTATGTCGGTCGATTCGACGTGCGCTCATGCTAGTCGGAATCGTCAAGTAACCCGACTGACCATTGTATGTTCACCTTGTAGGGTACTGAACTTACCAGTGAAAACCCTGTTAACTATGGTACCTTGATCCATAAAGACTCATGAGCCGGGCATGGTGGTATGGGACACCGTGGTCAAGCTGTTGGCCTACACTGGGGCCACAAACATCCCCGTAGTGACCAGTGAGCACCTTAGACTCGTGAGCCGATTATGGTGGTATGAGACACTATATTCGAGCTGTCGGCCTACATTGATAAGGTGATGGGGGAGCAGTGCAACGAGTGTGAGAACAGCCCTGACAGCCCTTTGTAGTGACCTCGAGCGTACTCTGAGTCTACGTGAGGTGACGACCATTCCGTAGCAACAAGAGTACAATTAGGCCTGTATTGATAAGGTGATGGGGGAGTGGAGCAACGAGTGCATGCAACGGCCCTGGCAGCCCTTACAGCGATCTATAAATATAACATCGTATGAGATTACTAGGAGTGACGATCCTAGACAGGATCTGTGTTGGGATTGATATAAGGAAGGTACCTTAGTTTCCCAATCCTACTGTGTGAAAAGGACTAATAACAACTCGGTAATCATTATCCATATCGCACTGCATGTGCCTGGAAGATGTGGAGCACTGAGGAATGCAAGAATGCCAGGGACGCAGATGGTGCCGCATGAGGGAGTTTGTCGGTGAGGGCATCCATCATGTCATTTCATCCATGCATTAATCATAGTATTTAGGAATGTTTGTTTTGTTTGCTTTATCATTATCGCGTGATGGATTTGATAACATGTTAATATTTGTTCTATGATTCCACTGAGTTAGGTACTCACTCCCATGTTACAGGATGGTGTTCCGGACACCCACCAGTCCCTATTTTAGTTTCAGATGAGGGCGCCGCTTGTGGAGCGGAGCTGGACTTTATGATGTTGAGGAGGACTTCTCCTCCGTGTTTTGATCGACGGGATTATAGAGAGGTTGATTAGATGCCATGACACTTGTTATTTTATATTTTTGGAGCACTCATGTATATTCTTTTCTTTCTATTTTGGAGTATACATGTATTTAGTTAACCTGGTAACATATTCACACTCTGGCGACTTACAATCATTTATATATTTTATATATCCATCACATTCTTCCGCTTGCTAATTTAACTGTCTCTGAAGTATGATATGATGTTTTGGCTTAATCCACCTCATGTTTTATGTACTGTTACCAACGATGTTCATTTATATTGAAAAGGTTGCATAAGTGATGTTCTGGAACTCGGGAGTTGGGTTTTTACCCGACCCCCGATTTTCTGGATGTTACAAATTGAGAGATTTTTCAAGAAAAGGAAAGCTAGGGATAGTAGATTGTGAAGGAAGGATGCTGTAGAAGGGGTTTTAATCAACCAACCAAGCACCAGTGGGTCACACAATGCCTTAGAACTATCGGCCCGATCGGCCTTGCCCGTCTGAGCCCACTGGGCGGCGAGGGCCCGCAAGTCTCTGGATATCCTGGCGAGGACTCTTCCCATTGGAAAGGTCCTCCCCCGCACCCTTGGGTCTAAAAACATGTGGGTCCCATGCTGGGTCCCCCTAGAAGTGCCCCGATTGGGGCCCTACTCTATTTCGACTCATTTCGGGTCATTTTGAAGAAAATCTGATACATATTCACACTTACTGATTTTGAACAACTGGAATGGGATGAAACATGGCCTAAACCCCTCAATTGATGGTCTAAACGCAGTTTAGGGTCGTTATGTGTGATCAGGAGTGTGCACGGACTCGATCTCGGTGATCATTTTCAGCAAACTTTCACCAACAGATGAAACTAGGAATCTTAAACTTGTTTTTAGATTTTTCTCGCACCCTCCTATGTTGCATTTGCATCAGCGTGCATCATGTGACCATAACCCCGGTCCAGTTTAATCCAGATCATGCTTTGATACCAACTTGTAATGCCGTGAAATTTGGGGGTCGAACATAACTCAGCTCCCGAGTTCCAAAACATCACTTATGCAACATAATTAATGATGGATGTATGTTGTTTGTATTAGTGCATTAAAAATGAAATAGATTAAGCCAAATTAGTAAATCATAATCCAGGGACAATTAGAAAACGCAAGCAGAAGTCTGAAATGCACATATACACCAATACAAGTCCCCAAAGTATAAGTGCTCTGCCAGGTCAATAAGTACATGTTTTGTTAATTCAAAATACATATAACAAAATGTATTAGTCCTCTATAAAGTGCAAGCTCTAAAGTCCTGTCGATCCGGACTCAGCTCATGCGAATCCACCCGAAAATTGCATGAACGAGAATGCCTCCTCATCCTCATCAAACTTCGGCTCTACCTCATAGGCATCACCATCACCTGCAGCTAAGTCAGAGTCTGACTGGTGTTTAAGCACTATCCCAGAATGTGGGAGTGAGTGATCAACTCAGTGGAACTATACAACAAAGGTTAACATGTTATCAATTAAATCAAGCATTAATGATAAAGTAGTGCAATCAAACATGTCCTAGATACTCTTGTTAATGCAAAAATGATATGAGGTAATGATGCATGCCCTCACCCAAACTCCCTCTTACGACAACATCTAACAATCGTGGCATGAATCACTACCACTATGCTCTACACCAATGCCAACGGCACATACAGTGCGATGTTATGAGCATGATTCCCAAGTTCTTATTAGTCCTTTTCATACAATGGGATTAGGAAGCTAAGGTACCTCCCATATATCAATTTCTAAATAATGATTCATTCTACGGTCGTTAGTCCTAGACAATCTCATACAATAATATAGTTCTAGATTGCTGTAAAGGCCTCGTTACCGATCAATACAGGTCTAGTTATATCCTAGTTACTACAATAAGGCTCGTCCCCCCGATGCAGTTTCAGGATATACTCAAGGTCATTACAAAGGGCTCGTCATCAATTAGAGTAGGCCGACAGCTGGAATATAGTGTCCCATACCACCATAATTGGCTCACGAGTCTGGATTGCTCACTGGTCATTACAGGGAGGCTCGTCGCCCCAGCGTAGGCCGATAGCACGACCACGGTGTCACATATCACCATGTCTGGCTCATGAGTCTTAGCGGATCGAGGTACCATGGCTAATAGGGTTTCATTGGTGAGTTTGGTACCTTAAATTCAAACACTAGCGTCCAAACATGGTGAACATACATCGATCAAATGGGTTAATTGACGAGCTCGACTAGTATGATCACACGTTGAGTTGATTGACATGAAATACATAAGCACTTCATGCGGCCTAACCACTGTCGAACATCCCAAGTATGGCTCGGATTCGTCGAACACATCCTACATGGAGAAAACAATCACTGCCACCAGATCGAGAACTGTTACCGATTACCTGGACTGTTTTATAGTCCCAACCTCATGCAATCGCAATAATACATATTCAAGTCAAATCCAACAATCATATGAACATGTTATGGAATATAACTTGCATATGAATACATAGTACATGGAGGAAATCATACACAATTAAACATGAATAAACAAACTATACAGTACATGGAGGAAATCATACACACAATTAAACATGAATAAACAAACTATATGTACATGGAGGAAATCATACACACAATTAAGGTAATTGAGATTCATATCTCAACACCCTTATAAATCACACTTTACTAACTACTAGCTCATTCAGACATTTTCACAAACACTTAGACTACGCTTTCCAACATACATCACATATGTTGGTCGTATTACGTATTAGGGCAAATCCCTTTGCCAAGGAGTTATCGCATACATAACAAGCTTATATCAACGAAAATTAATCATGGCGATCATAACATCAATTTCCTTATGCATACAAACATTTCAACAAACACATGAAATACACTATTTACAACATAGGTTATTCATATACATAAAACAAAACAGATAGCACATTTAGCATGTGTAATAGTGTTCACGTTAGTAATAAATCATTATCAGACATTAAAAGTCTTAAAAACCATAACCTAAATGTATATAGTCCGCACAATAAACCAGAAAATGTGAAACGGATATGATTTAGACGATAAGCCTTCATCAACGGCGAATAGGCAACCTAAGGCATGAAATAGGTTAGCTACATTAACACTTAGATTATTCTAAGCTCCAAAACAGGTTAGGGTTTGATTGTCTTACCCAAAAATAGAATTAGAATCCCCAGAATAACGATTCAGATAGGTGGATTTGGTGCGTAGAGAAATCGGGAAGAATCCCAAGACGAATCACCAACTTCACTCTCACTTTCTCTCTCTTTTTCTTCTCTTTCTTAGCTAGGGTTTGGGAATTCATATGGAATATGTGAGAGAGGGTTTAAGGCCCTTATATAGGCCCAAAACTGACTAAATTAGTCCCAGGGCCATGGTATACTTAGGTTATAACCAAATCGGGCTTGTTCCGATCCAACGGAGCATTTCTGGAAGTCCCTTTATTGATTGCGATCGGACTTAACCTCACCGATACTGGATCTTGATCAAGTTAAGTTTTTAGTCCGATCGGGTTTCCAGATTGACCGTGGCATACCAGTTTTAATTCAACAGTCACCGAAACTCGATCAGGGCCACAAGTATTTTGACATGTGTGAACCATCTTCCCTGATCCGAGGGTAAATTTGGGTCAGAAACCAACGGTCAGAATGCTTATATTTGGCGCGCAAGTGACATGACTCAGATTACTTAAATTCATATTTAATTTTATAAAAACCTTCATTTTCTCACACTCTTCACTCCGGACTCACGAAAATAGCCTCAGGACATCGTCTGGACTTGATTTTCGAGGTGATTGTCAAGTCTAACTAGGCTGTCATAATTGTCTAAGCTCATCGCTATCGGACTTTCGATGTACGGTTCAGGTCCAATACGAAGTTTTCGAATGCTCCCGAGAGCAACTGGGTTTAGAGTTTACTCCTAAATTTCAGGGTAACGAAGAGTTAACAATTTTATAGGTTTTGGGTCTTACAAATCATATTAAAAGTGATTGATGATAATTTCATAGGTAATCTAGTTTAGCGCTAGTTAATTCATGTTAAATTTCTAAAGGGATTAGGTTATAAAGGATTTCTGCTAGAGGTGGTACTCGGGTCTATGTACGGATTTTTTCAGGATGTTACACATTCCATGTGCTGTTAGTGCACGTGTGTGGTGCACATGCATTGCAGGTGGGATTGGTTGTGATGTTTTTGAGAGATCTACTTCGTCCATATGTTTCCCCACCTAATACAAGGGGTTAAGTTCAAAAATGGAGCATCCAAAGGTCCGGTCGGCCCCAAAATGAATGTCTAAAGTGTGATATTCCATTTGGGTCATTTTTACAATGATACGAGGTTTAAAATTTGAGGTACACGGTTAATTTAGGACAAGTAGACATGATATAATGCTTCCCATTAAATAGATTAAGGGAACCATGTGACCTAGAATTAGGGATCTAGGTTAGTGGCAATTTCATAAATTTCACTGATCTAGGGGTTTCATGAAATCTAATGGGCTTACTCGGTTATGGGCATGTTTATAAGTAATTCTTATAAAAGGACTTACATCTAAATCCTTACGGATAAGGAATTATTTGTCTATTCATTTAAAGGAAGGTACGCACGTCAAATTACATGAGACATGGTCTTGTCTCAAAGCCAACAGTCAGATGGCTTGATCTATGAATGGAGATCATTCCTGTAACGCCCTGAAATTTGGGGGTCGAGCATAACTCAGCTCCCGAGTTTCAAAACATCACTTATGCAACATAATTAATGATGGATGTATGTTGTTTGTATTAGTGCATAAAACATGAAGTAGATTAAGCCAAATCAGTAGACATAATTTAAGGATAGTGAGAATATGCAAGCGAAAGTCTTAAAGAAATATATAAACCAAAACAATCCCCAAAATATGCGCGCCCTACGTGGGCAATAAGAACAAACTGTGTCTTAAAATACATGTAACAAACTGTGATAAATCAATACAATCATAGCCTAGAATCCCCGCTAGTCAGGACAAGGCTCACATGAATTTGCCTGCGAACTACGTGAACGAGAATGCCTCCTCATCCTCGTCGAACTCTGGCTCCACCTCATAGGCTTCACCATCACCTGCAGCTAAGTCAGAGTCTGGTTGGTGTTTAAGCACCATCCCAGAACGTGGGAGTGAGTGATCAACTCAGTGAAACTATACAGTAAAGGTTAACATGTTATCAATTCAATCAAGCAGTAATGATAAAGCAGTACAATCAAACATGTCCTAGATACTCTTGTTAATGTAAAGGTGGTATGAGGAAATGATGCATGCCCTCACCACAAACTTCCTCTTGGGACATCATCTAACGATCAGGGCATGAATCACTACCACTGTGCTCTACACCAACGCCAACGGCACATGCAGTGTAATGTTATAAGCATGATTACCAAGTTTTTATTAGTTCATTTCACACAGTAGGATTGGGAAGCTAAGAAACCTCCCTTATATCAATTCTCTGTAACACCCCGGATTTTTGCCAACCTGGGATTAGATGGCCTTAGGCAAAGGGTCAACCATAATACCTTGGTAACCTCTCAGAACCCAATTCCAAAGCCAAGAAATCCTATAGAATGAAATTCTTTAGAAATTTAACGTGAATTAGCCAGCGCTACGTTAGATTAGCTGTGAAATTAACACTGATCGCTTTAAATACGATCTGTAAGACCCAAAACCTGTAGAACCATTGACGCTATCTTACCCTAAAATCTAAGATCAAACTCTAAACCCGTTTGCCCTCAGGAACCCTTTGAAACTTTGTATCGGATCTAGACCGCACGTCGGAAGTCTGATAGCTACAATCTTAGAGCATTACGACTGCCTGGTTAGACTTGACAATCATTTCGAAAATCAAGCCCAACTGATGTTCTGAGGCTATTTCATTGAGCCTGGAGCAAGGAGTGTGAGAAAGAGTGAAATCCTTTAAAAATTAAATGTCATTTAAATAAATCTGGCATGTTTTGCTTGCAGGTTAAGTATAAGCATTCAGACCGTCGGAATCTGACCTAAATACAGCCTCGGATCAGGGAACATTTCTCACTCAGGTCAGTGTACTTGGAATCCTCGATCGAGTTTCCATGACCACTGAACTGAAACTGATCCGCCACGTGCGATTTGGAAATTCTACGGGACTGAAAACTTGGTGTGAGCAGGATCCAATATCCATGAGCTTAAGTCCGATCGCGTTCGGTTAGGGGACCTCCCGAAATGCTCTTTTGGATCGGAAAAGACCCGATTTGGCTATAACCCAAGTATACCTTGACTTAAGGTCTGTTTTGGTTATGTTTGGGCTTATAAAAGGAGCTTAAACTCTTAGCCTTCTAACCCATACGAATTTGGAAAAAACCCTAGGAGAGAGGAGAGAAAAGAGAGAGAAAGGAGGGAGAAGCTGGTGATTTCTCCTAGGATTCTTCCCTGCTGCTCCACGTGCCAAAGCCACCTACCTGCATCGTTATTTCGGTGATTCTGGTTTCGTTATAGGTAAGAAAACCCTAACCCTAACCTGTTTTAGGGATTCCTTAGATACAAGTAGCGACGTAGTTGATGTATCTTGTGATATAGGTCGTCATACAGGCGTTGACGAAGCGTATAATTTCTATTCGATTCGTTACGCTTCTACGGCGAAAGGTGCGGATTTTAGACGCTTAGATTACCTGTTTTCAAAGCTTTCAATTTTGTTTAATGGCAGATTGCTGATGAGGATGCTATTTGACATGTACAACATGCAATCCGTTTTCCATTCCGTATAAATACGAAGAATATGAGATTTAGGGTATTTTAGGTATTTGTAGGAAATACTGTATACGTACGTATTTTGCCAATATGATTGTCATGGGTATTTTTCGTGTATTTATACTAGTTATGGTTGTATGATTTGTTTGGCGAAGAGATTCGCCCTAATGCACATATTGGCCGACATATGCTATGTAGACTAATGTGTGTAGACTAAGTGTTTGTTGAAATGCCTAAATCAATATGATTTATGCCTGCCATATGTTTTGAATGTAAGAACATGATTGTGTGTACTAGACAACTCCTTGATATAAGGATCTATCATATTATATGTTGAAATCAACATACGTCAAGTACGTTGGAATTGTGTGGACTAAGTGTTTGTATAAATGTCTATATTAGTAAGTATTGAGTAAGTGGTGTTGTAGATTAGCGTTGAGAATGGATTCTCAACTAATTTGATGATGTATATGAATTTCTCCATGTTTGTTGTATTGAATTGATTACCTTATGTGTGAAATACTCATGTATGGTTAACTTCTTTTGATGTATGTTATAATATGTTCCTAACATGTTTGGATTACTTGTTATTTCAATTTTGTTTATCTTATATGATTACTGATTCACATCTTTGTGCTTGGGGCTATACTCTAGTCCAGGTAGTCGGTAACAGTTTAGAATTCGTGGTTGGATTCTATTCACCACAAAGGATGTGTATGACGAACCCGAGTCGTACTAGAGTCGTCGACAGTGGTTAGGCCATGCGAAGTGCTTGTGCACTTCATGCCGGTCGATTCAACGTGCGCTCATGCTAGTTGGACTCATCAAGTAACCCAACTGACCATTGTATGTTCACCTTGTATTCGTCATAACTGCTTGAACCTAGGGTACTAAACTTACCATTGGAAAGCCCCTCTAACCTTGGTACCTCGATCCCCTAAGACTCATGAGCCGGGCATGGTGGTATGGGACACCGTGGTCGAGCTGTCGGCCTACGCTGGGGCCACAAACCTCCCCGTAGTGACCAGTGAGCACCATACTCTGAGTAGATTATGGTGGTATGGGACACTATATTTTTACTGTCGGCCTACATTTATAAGGTGATGGGGGAGTGGAGCAACGAGTGCGAGCAACAGCCCTGGCAGCCCTTTGTAGTGACCTTGAGTTTATCCTGACACTGCATGGGGGCGACGAGTCCTGATGCAGTCTTAAGGATATAAACTAGGCCTGTATTGATAAGGTGATGGGGGAGCGGTGCAACGAGTGCGTGCAACAGCCCTGGCAGCCCTTGCAATGACCTAGAAATATTTCATTATATGAGATTACTAGGAGTGACGACCCTAGACAGGATCATTGTTTGGGTATTGATATAAGGGAGGTACCTTAGTTTCCCAATCCTGCTGTATGAAATGGATTAATAACAACTCGGTAATCATTATCCATATCGCACTGCATGTGCCTGGAAGATGTGGAGCACTGAGGAACGCAAGCATGCCGCGGACACAGATGGTGCCACATGACGGAGTATGTCGGTGAGGGCATCCATCATGTCATTTCATCCATGCATGAATCACAGTATTTAGGAATGTGTGTTTTGCTTGGTTTATCATTATCGCGTGATGGATTTGATAACATGTTAATCTTTGCTCTATGATTCCACTGAGTTAGCTACTCACTCCCACGTTTCGGGATGGTGTTCCGGACACCCACCAGTCCCTATTTTAGTTTCAGATGAGGGCGCTGCTTGTGGAGCGGAGCTGGACTTGTATGATGCTGAGGAGGACTTCTCCTCCGTGTTTTGATCGACGGTATTATAGGGAGGTTGATTAGATACCATGACACTTGTCATTTTATATTTTTGGAGCACTCATGTATATTCTTTTCTTTCTATTTTTGAGTATACATGTATTTAGTTAACCTGGTAACATGTTCACACTCTGGAGACTTACAATCATTTATTTATTTTATGCATCTATCACATTCTTCCACTTGCTAATTTAACTGTCTCTGGAGTATGATATGTTATTTTGGCTTAATCCACCTCATTTTTTATGTACTGTTACCGACGACATTCACCCATCATTGAAAATGTTGCATAAGTGATGTTCTGAAACTCGGGAGTTGGGTTTCTACCTGACCGTCGATTTTTGGGATGTTACATTCTCAAACAATGATCTATTCTAGGGTCGTCAGTCCTAAGAAATCTCATATGAAATTATTGTTCTAGATCACTGTAAAGGGCTCGTCACCAATCAATACAGGTCTAGTTATATCCTAGATACTACAATAAGGCTCGTCGCCCATATGCAGTGTCAGGATATAGTCGAGGTCACTACAGAGGGCTCGTCACCAATCAGTGTAGGCCGACAACACGAATATAGTATCCCATACCACCATAATCAGCTCATGAGAGTAGGGTGCTCACTGGTCACTACGGGGAGGCTCGTCTCCCCAGCGTAGGCCAACAGCTCAGCCACGGTGTCCCATACCATCATGTCCAGCTCATGAGTCTTAGGGGATCATGGTACCAAGGTTAAGAGGGTTTTAACTAGTGAGTTCAGTGCCTTAGATTCAAACAGTAGCGACCAAATATGGTGAACATACATCGGTCAATCGGGTTAGTTGATAAGCTCAACTAGGCCAAGCACACATTGAGCTAATCGACATGGAATGCATAAGCACTCCGTGTGGCCTAACCACTGTCGAACATCCCAAGAAAGACTCAGATTCGTCGAACACATCCTACGTGGCGAGAATAACCTCAAGCACTAGTTTAAGGACAATTATCAATTACCTGGACTGTAATATTGTCTCAATCACGTACAAGCTCAATAATAAGCATATGATTCATATTCTCTATTCAAACGTACATATTATGAAATATAACTTGAACATAATTACAGCATATGGAGGAAATCATACACATAGTTAACATGAATAATTTAGGCTAAACAATTCATGGAGGAAATCATACACACATGTAAGGTGATTGAGATTCATATTTCAATACCCTCAAAAATCATGCTTTTACTAAATACTAACTCATTCGGGCATTTCTACAAACACTTAAACTACACTATTCAACATACATCACGCATGTCGACCACATTACGTATTAGGGCAAATCCTTTTGTCAAGGAGTTTTTGCATACATAACAATCATATATCTACGTCAAATAATCATGGCAATCATAACAGCAAATTCCATACGTATACGGGTATTCTAACATATACATGAAATACTCTATTTATAACCTAGGTTATACATATACGTAAATCAAAATGGATAGCACATTAGCATGTGTAATAGCATCCACGTCAAGAATAAATCATTATGTAACATTGAAAGTCTTGAAAACCATAACCTAAACGTATATATTCCGCACCTTAAACCAGAAAACATGAAACAAATATGATTCAGACGATAAGTCTTCGTCAATGGCAGATAGGCAACCTAAGGCACGAAATAGGTTAACTACAACATCACTTAAACTATTCTAAGCTTCAAAATAGGTTATGGTTTGATTAACTTAACCAAGAACGGAATTAGAATCACTGGATAAATGATTCAGATTCGATGGATTGATGCGTAGAAGAACTGGGAAGAATCCCACGAAGAAATACTAGGTTCTCACTTACTTTCTCTCTTTTTTCTCTCTTAACTTAGCTAGGGTTGGAAATTCGTATGGGATTTGAGAAAGAGGGTTTAAGGCCTTTTTATAAGCCCAAAAGCGATGGAAATAGCCCTAGGGCCAAGGTATACTTAGGTTATAACCAAATCAAGTTCTTTTTGATCCAATGGAACACTTCTGGAGGTCCTCTTATCAAATGCGGTCGGACTTAAGCTCACCAGTATAGGATCTTAAGCAAGTTAAGTTTTCAGTCCGATCGGGTTTCCAGATCGACCGTGGTGGACCAGTTTCAGTTCAATGGTCATCGAAACTTGATTAGGGCCACAAGTACTTTGACATGTATGGACCACCTTCCCTGATCCGAGGGTGAATTTGGTTCAAAAACCAACAGTCTGAATGCTTATAAATAACGCGCAAGCGACACGACTCAGATTACTTAAAATCATATTTAATTTCTTAAAAAACTATACTTTCTCACTCTCTTCACTCCGGACTCAAGGAAATGGTCTCAAGACATCGTTTGGGCTTAATTTTCGAGGTGATAGTCAAGTCCAACTAGACGGTCGTAATTGTTTAAGTTCATCACTATCAGACTTTCGACGTGCGGTCCAGGTCCGATACGAAGTTTCAAAGTGCTCCTAAGAGCAACTAGGTTTAGAGTTGGATCTTAGATTTCAGGGTAATATAGCGTTAAAATTTTTTTAGGTTTTGGGTCTTAAAGATCGCATTTAAAGTGGTTAGTGCTAATTTCACAGGTAATCTAATTTAGTGCTAGCTAATCCACGTTAAATTTCTAAAGGATTTGGTTCTAAATGATTTCTGCTAGAGGTGGTACTCGGGTCTAAGTACGGATTTTTCTAAGACGTTACAATTCTCAATGGTTAAGTTAGTGTCAGGGAAAGGATGTATGGCTCGAATAGTTGGATTGGTATCGTACACATGTATTTGTTATGTTGAGTCTTAAGGTAACACTCGAGGACTTTCAATGCTTGAGTATCAAAATGTTCGGGGTGTTACAATCTACCCCCCTTAAACAAAATTTTACCCCCAAAATTTAGTACTTTTTAAATATATATATATATAAGATATTTTTCATGCTTCTAAGGATTCCCTATTTCTTGTGTTCGAGGTAATATAAATAGATGGTCGTAATGGGTTTGAGCCCGATACACAGATCCTTTGTCTGCGCAGTATATAGGATTTACTAGTATCAATTCGTAACCCTGTAAAATCTTGATCATTTTACTTGATCAGAGCATTGGGATCATGTGAGACTTTCTAGGACTTAGAATTTTAGTCAAACCATATAAACTTCACGTAAATATGTTTCCGTCAATCCACAATCTCAATTGCTCTAAACTCATGGGAAGTGTCATGAAGTCATATCTTGTAATTGGTAATTCTATGTAGCCTATTAAACTTTCATTGCGTACTTAGTTATTTGGTACACTACGTAACCTTACTTTTATCGTTCTCACTTATTCATTACATCTAATTTTTCTTTATACTATTCATAAGCTAGATAAGTATAGGTCTAGGTGCACGTATAGTTGGCTATCTGGATTTGGGGACGCTGTAGCCTACCCCGCTTAAACAAAATCTCGACCTCGAGATTTAAAAATTGGGGTAACACACTCACGCCTTTCCTGATTATGGTTCCATTGCTGGGACTTGATCCTAGGTTTCCTGGGTGAAAGCCAGGTATCCTAACCAACTAGACTACAATGGATTTGAAATTCTTTAAAGGGAGGTTAATGGGGACTTAGATTCACAGTTTCTAGATTCCATGTCTAACTAAATATTTCCAACGGGGACCCTAAGTATAGGTTTCTAATTCTTCAAACCCTAGTTCACTTGAAATTTTAATTGAGTATATGTCACTAACTCATTATATATCCTAATCGTGAGAAATTTATGTTGGTCCACTCCCTTGGGCCCAGTTAATCTCATTCTCATGCTTTAATACCAACTGTAACATCTTGAATTTTCATGGCCAAAGTTTATACTTATGCCCAAGGAAACCAAGTGTTAATGATGTATAAATTGGATGCTTTAGAAAATCGCACCCTTTTTTTTTTCATTTGGGTCACATCCAAATACATTTATGAAGGTAACATTCATAAGGATAAAATCAACTGTATTAATTATATTTCATCAGAGTAAAAAGAGTAATCAAATGCCATCATAATGAGAGGTTTATTACAACATCAGAGTTCATACCGAAAGTATAAAGTTGAGTAAATAAACTATCATCATTTTCTTTCAGTGTAGTCTTCTATAGGAAGTCGGTTCTCTAAGTTTTCAATTCGTACGTCACCTGTATAATCTATACGGTTGGGAGAGGGTCAATGCCCTATTATGGTGATGGTTATCCTTTAAAATTAACAATAATTTAAGAGAATCATAACAAGTAACGTACGGGTCTGATACGTCCTGTGCTCCACTAACACGAGGGTTTCAACATGCAGAAATAACTTACATGAGATGCATGCCTAACAAAGTATATGGGGCTCATCATACATAGTGATCATCTCAATGTGGAGTACGATTTATACATAACCGGCTTGATCCACACTCTCACTATATAAATATTCACTGGCATGGCCAAAACTACCGTGGATTTACGAGAATTCCTCAGAGCGCACAACACATGGGCTGCGTGATTTACGTGACACAACTTGTTCATGAAGCGATATTTGTGACATCCAATCTAGGGGTGATGTGATGTTGTTGCGACTTACATTGATTTGTGTAACGTCTTGAAAAAATTCATACGAAAACCCGAGTACCACCTCAAGCAGAAATCACTTAGGACCAAATCCTTAAGAAATTAATGAGAATTAACTAGCGTTAAACTAGATTACCTGTGAAATTAGCACCAATCACTTTAAATATGATCTGCTAGACCCAAAATCTATAGAATTAATATCGCTATGTTACCCTGAAATCTAGGATCAATCTTTAAACCTAGTTGCTCTTGGGAGCACAATGAAACTTCATAACAGACCTGGACCACATATCGAAAGTTCGATAGTGATGAACTTAGACAATTATGACCGCCTAGTTAGACTTGACTATCACCTCAAAATTCAAGTCCAGATGATGTTCTGAGACTATTTTCTTGAGTCTGGAGCAAAGAGTGTGAGAAAAATGAATATATATAGAAATTAAATATGAATTTAAGTAATCTGAGTTGTGTCGCTTGCGAGCCAATTATAAGCATTCTGACTATTGGATTCTGACCCAAATATACCCTAGGATCAAGGAAGATATCCCACACATACCAATGTACTTGTGGCCCTAATCGAGTCTCAGTGATCGTTAAAATGAAACTGGTCTGCCACGGTCGATCTGTAAACCTGATCATACTGAAAATTTATCTTGATCAAGATCCAATATCAGGGAGCTTAAGTCCGACTGCGTTCAGTAAAGGGACATCCATAAATGCTCTGTTGGATTGGAATAAGCCCGATTTGGTTATAACCTAAGTATACCATGGCCTTAGGAGTATTTTTATCAGTTTTGGGCCTATATAAGGGCCTTAAACCCTCTCTCACATATTCCATACGAATTCTAAACCCTAGCTAAGAAAAGAGAGTAAAGAGAGAGAAAGTGAGAGAGAACTTGGTGATTCATCTTGGGATTCTTCCCAGCTACTCTACGTGCCTAATCCACCTATTTGTATCGCTATACAGGCGATATCGATTCCATTCTTAGGTAAGAAAACCTAACCCTAATCTATTTTAGGGCTTCCAAATAGTTTAAGTGATGATGTAGCTAACCTATTTCATACTCTAGGTTGCAAATCCGCCGTTGACGAAGACTTACCGTATAAATTATTCCGTTACACATTTATCGGTTTAAGGTACAGACTATATACGTATAGGTTATGGTTTCAATACTTTCAATGTTAGATAATGATTTATTAATGACGTGAGTGCCATTACACTTGTTAAATGCACTATCTATTTTGCTTTACGTATATGTATAACCTATGTTGTAAATAGAGTATTTCATGTGATTATTGAAATGTTTGTATGCACTTGAAATCTGATGTTGTGATTGCCATGATTAATTGCCATAGGAACATGGTTGTTATGTATGTGATAACTCCTTGATAAAAGGATTTGCCTTAATACGTCATATGGCTGACATATGTGATGTATGTTGAAAAGCATAGTCTAAGTGTTTGTAAAAATGTCTGAATGAGTTAGGAATTAGTAAAGTGTGATTTCTAAGGGAATTGGGATATGAATCCCAACTACCTTAACTATGTGTATGATTTCCTCCATGTACGATACAGTTTACTTATTCATGTTTAACTATGTGTATGATTTCCTCCATGTATGTATTCCATAATATGCTCACATGATTGTAGGGATTAACTTAAGTGTTTATTACTACTTTGAATAACTCATATGCTTACTTGTGATGAATGCACGTTGTTGGGGCTATGCCATAGTCCAGGTAATCGGTAACAGTCCTTAAACTAGTGGTTGAGATTGTTTATGCCACGTAAGATGTGTTCGACGAATCTAAGTCGTACTTGGGATGTTCGACAATGGTTAGGCCACACGGAGTGTTTATGCATTCCATGTCGATCAAATCAACGTGCGATTATCCTAGTCGAGCTTATCAATTAACCCAATTGACTGATGTATGTTCACCATGTTTGGATTCCACTGCTTGAATCTAAGGTACCAAACTCACCAGTGAAATTCTATTAACCTTGGTACCTCGATCCGCTAAGACTCATGAGTTGGACATGGCAGTATGGGACATTGTGGTCGAGCTGTCAGCCTATGATGGGGCGATGAGCCTCCCCATAGTGACCAGTGAGTAACCTAGACTCGTGAGCTGAATATGGTGGTATGGGACACTATATTCGTGCTGTCGGCCTACATTAATTAGTGACGAGCCCTTTGTAGTGACCTCGAGCATACCCTTCAGCTGCATTGAGGCAACGAGCCTTTTATAGTAACTAAGGTATAATTAGGCCTGCATTGATTGGTGACAAACCCTTTACAGCGACCTAAAACTGTAACATCATATGAGATTTACTAGTACTGACGACCCTAGAATGGATCATTGTTTGGGTATTGATATAAGGGAGGTACCTTCGCTTCGCAATCCTACTGTATGGAAAGGACTAATAAGAACTTAGTAATCATGTACATGCACTACAAGAAATGCCACTTTTACCAACAAAAATTTTCGTAGGCAAAAGGCTTAATTTCAAAGCAAAAAAGTTGTACCGGCGAAATTTTTCATTTGCAATTTCGTAGCTAAAAGCTCGAGGGGAACACCTTTTACCCATGAAAAAAAATTTCATTGGCAAAGGTAAGACTTTTGTCGACGAATAATTTTGTAAGGAAAATATTTTACCAACGTTTAATTTCGTTGGTAAAAGTATTGACAAAACTTTTTACCTATGAATAGTTTTATAGGTAAAAATACATACAAAACACTTTACCTACCAACAATTTCTTAGCTAAAAATATATACATGACTTTTTACCTACGAATACTTTCCTACCTAAAAATATTTGAAAAACTTTTTACCTACCAAGAATTTCGTAGCTAAAAATATTTATAAGACTTTTTACCTACGAATACTTTCGTAGCCAAAAATATTAAAAACACTTTTTACCTACCAACAATTTTGTAGCTAAACATATTTACAAGATTGTTTACCTACCAACAATTTCGTAGCCAAAAATATTAAACTCATTTTAGCTACCAAAAAATTCGTAACTAAAAATATTAACAAGACTTTTTACCTACCAATAGTTTCGTAGCTAAAAGGTACACGATTTTTCCCCACACGTACTTTCGTAGATAAAAATACTTAGAAAACGTTTCCCTACCACCAATTTCATAGCTAAAAATTCCTTTACCTACGCTTATTTTCGTAGGTAAAAATATTTACCAAACAAACATGTTTAACTACGAATGATATCGTAGGTAAAAATACCTTACAAAACGTTTAGCTACGAATATTTCGTAGGTAAAAACATTTTTGAGACTTTTAACTACGAAAATTTTCATAGGTAAAAACTTGGAGGAGACTTTTACCTACAAAAAGTTTTGTAGGTAAAAGTTTTTTTTTTCCCAGCCTATATTCCAGCAAAAAATTCTTGAAATACACCTGATATACACCTGTTACAATATAATTCCTGATATACACCTGTCATGTAATATATTTCATCATATTCACATTCATAGCCATTTAACTCCAAAGTACATAAATAAATCTATCCAAACATAAACTACATCATGTATAAATACATATAAGTTTAACATCATAAATAAAATATAAAAAATCACAAAGATGGAGGCAGAGGTGGTGGGGCATCGATGGGTAAGCGTGCGGCAAGAGCCTAAAATATATTCGCTATCCGTCGCTCATGCTCCTCCCGCATCTCCTCCATCATCCTCTTCTGCTCTTCCCTCAGCCTCGCATACTCCTTTATCCTCATCCTCTCCTGCTCCTCCCTCTGCCTTGTCAGCTCCTCCATCCTCCTCTCCTGCTCCTCCCTCTGCCTCGTCAGCTCCTCCCTCAGCCTCTCCTGCTCATCCATCCTCCTCCTCTCATGCTCCTCCATCCTCCTTTGCTGCTCCTCCATCTGCCTCTCCACCTGCTCACTCTTCTTCTCCAGCTGATCTCTGATGTCATTGACGATGACCTGTAGCTGGTGAACCTTTCTCTCAGCGATATCAGCTTGGCGGGTGGCACTCTTACCAACGACGATGGATCGGGTGGAAGCAGCTCTAGCCGGTGCCGTGAGCTTAGCACCATGGCCAAGCCCATGCACATATCCAGAACGGGTGCCAAGCACCTCACTCAGGATCTCTGGCTCACTCCGTTAAGTACCATCGGGAGTGGGCTGACTGCGTAAGGTGTTCATCGTTGCCTGTAATGAAAATATATGAATTTTCTTAAAAAAATGACATTATTAAAATTTAATACAATTAAATTTTACAATGTAAGGATTTTTACCCAAATCTCGTCGGCACTAGGATGCACCCAAGATCAGGTTGCCTGCCGACAGTGAGTCTCTTTGTAGAAGTCTATTGGTCTGGGCTCCTGGCCAGTGATGGAATCTCGTTGCGCAATCGAAAGAACAATAAAGTTAATATAAAATGCATTGAAAGAATATATCAACCTAATAGTTACCAGTAATTTCTTACCATTTCATGACGAATTTATACAAATGACTTTGAACCAGCTACATGGTTCACTGCTAACTTTCCCCTGTTGTTAGAATTTATTTTGCTCCTCTTCTGAACACATTATTATAATACATTATTATTAGTTACGAATTTAATTGTTACCTTAAGATATCGTAAATACATAAATATTATCTGAAAAGAATCAGACGAAAATCTATCGCAGAGTATCTTCTAGTCATCACGGGTCACGTGCGGCGGTGCGGACAGTGTGCCCTCCTCGTTACTCATGCACTGCTTGTAACTCTTGTGTAACAATGAGCGGTACTCCTTGAACCGCTCCTTGATCATGTCGTCGATGGCATAGGAAATGTGCAGAACACTCGAATCCTATTCAAATTTATCCTGTAATTTCGTAAATAATAGATTAAGGCAATAAACTTATTAAAAAAATAACTTAATCGTAAATGAACTTTTATCAAATAAATTAGGATTTATAAGTATAAGTTTAGGTTTAGGTTAAGGTTAAGGTTAAGGTTAAGGTTTAGGTTATAGGTTTTGGTTAAGGTTTAGGTTTAGGTTTACGTTATAGCTTTAGGCAATTGAGAGTAGGTTAAGGTTTAGGTTAACGAAATCAGGTTCGGGTACAGGATCGAGTTTAGGTTTGGGTTTTCATGTTTAGGTTTAGGTTTAGGTTAGGGAGTTGAGATCAGGATTAGGTGTAGGTCTAGGTTTAGGGATTTGAGAATACATTTAGGTTTTAAGTTTAGGTTTAGGTTTAATTTTTTATTTTTAGGTTTAGGTTATATGTTTAGGTTTAGGTTTAGGTTAAGGTTAGGTTATAGCTTATATGTTATAGGTTAAGGTTTAGGATATAGGTTTTGGTTTAGTTATGTTATAGGTTTTGGTTTAGGTTAAGATTATAGGTTTAGGTTATAGATTTTGGTTAGGTTTAGGTTAAGGTTATATGTTATAGGTTATAAGTTATAGCTTTGGGTTTGGGATCGGGTTTTGCTTTAGATTTTCAAGTTTAGGTTTAGGATTAGGTTAGGGAGTTGAGATTAGGAATAGGTGTAGGTTTAGGTTTAGGGGTTTGAGAACACATTTAGGTTTTAGGTTTTGGTTATAGGTTAAGGTTAAAGGTTATAGCTGTAGGGAATTGAGAATAGGTTAAGGTTTAGGTTTAGGAAATCGGGTTCGGGATCGGGTTTTGCTTTGAGTTTTCAAGTTTAGGTTTAGGTTTAGGTTAGGGAGTTGAGAATAGGATTAGGTGTAGGTTTAGGTTTAGGGATTTGAGAACACATTTAGGTTTTAGGTTTAGGTTTTAGGTTAAGGTCATAGGTAGGTTATAGGTTATAGCTGTAGAGAATTGAAAATAGGTTAAAGTTTAGGTTTAAGGAATCGGATTCAGGTTCGGGATTGGGTTTTGGTTTAGGTTTTCAAGTTTAGGTTTAGGTTTAGGTTAGGTAGTTGAGAATAAGATTAGGTGAAGGTTTAGGTTTAGGGATTTGAGAACACATTTAGGTTTTAGGTTAAGGTTATAGGTAGGTTATAGGTTATAGCTGTAGGGAATTGAGAATGGGTTAAGGTTTAGGTTTTAAGTTAAGGTTATAGATAGGTTATAGGTTATAGGTTTAGGGATTTGAGAATAGGTTAAGGTTTAGGTTTAGGAAATCGGGTTTGGGTTTGGGATCGGGTTTTGCTTTAGGTTTTCAAGTTTAGATTTAAGTTTAGGTTAGGTAGTTGAGAATAGGACTAGGTGTAGGTTTAGGTTTAGGGATTTGAGAATAGGTCAAGGTTTAGGTTTTAGGTTAAGGTTATAGGTAAGTTATAGGTTATAGGTTTAGGGATTTGAGAATCGGTTAAGGTTTAGGTTTAGGAAATCGGGTTTGGGTTTGGGATCGGGTTTTGCTTTGGGTTTTCAAGTTTAGGTTTAGGTTTAGGTTTAGGTTAGGTAGTTGACAATAGAATTATGTGTAGGTTTAGGTTTTGGGATTTGAGAACACATTTAGGTTTTAGGTTTAGGTTATAGGTAGGTTATAGGTTATAGCTGTAGGGAATTGAGAATAGGTTAAGGTTTAGGTTTTAGGTTAAGGTTATAGGTAGGTTATAGGTTATAGGTTTAGGGATTTGAGAATAGGTTAAGGTTTAGGTTTAGGAAATCGGGTTTGGGTTCGGGATCGGGTTTTTCTTTGGGCTTTCAAGTTTAGGTTTAGGTTTAGGTTAGGTAGTTAAAAAAAGGATTAGGTGTAGGTTTAGGTTTAGGGATTTGAGAACACATTTAGGTTTTAGGTTTATGTTTTAGGTAGGTTATAGGTTATAGCTGTAGGGAATTGAGAATAGGTTAAGGTTTAGGTTTAGGAAATTGGGTTTGGGTTCGGGATCGGGTTTTGCTTTTAGTTTTCAAGTTTAGGTTTAGGTTTAGGTTAGGTAGTTGAGAATAGGATTAGGTGTAGTTTTAGGTTTAGGGATTTGAGAATAGGTTAAGGTTTAGGGTTTAGGTTAAGGTTAAAGGTAGGTTATAGGTTATAGGTTTAGCGATTTGAGAATAGGTTTAGGTTTAGGTTTAGGAAATCGGGTTTGGGTTTGGGATTGGGTTTTACTTTGGGTTTTCAAGTTTAGGTTAGGTAGTTGAGAATAGGATTAGGAGTAGGTTTTGGGTTTAGGGATTTGAGAACACATTTAGGTTTTAGGTTTAGGTTTAGGTAGGTTATAGGTTATATCTATAGGGAATTGAGAATAGGTTAAGGTTTAGGTTTTAGGTTAAAGTTATAGGTAGGTTATAGGTTATAGGTTTAGGGATTTGAGAATAGGTTAAAGTTTAGGTTTAGAAAATCGGGTTTGGGTTCGGGATAGGGTTTTGCTTTAGGTTTTCAAGTTTAGGTTTAGGTTTAGGTTACGTAGTTGAGAATAGGATTTGGTGTAGGTTTAGGTTTAGGGATTTGAGAATAGGTTAAGGTTTTAGTTTTAGGTTAAGGTTATAGGTAGGTTATAAGTTATAGGTTTAGGAGTTTGAGAATAGGTTAAGGTTTAGGCTTAGGATATCGGGTTTGGGTTCGAGATCGGGTTTTGCTTTGGGTTTTCAAGTTTAGGTTTAGGTTTAGGTTAGGTAGTTGAGAATAGGATTAGGTGTAGATTTAGGTTTAGGGATTTGAGAATAGGTTAAGGTTATAGGTAGGTTATCGGTTATAGCTTTAGGGATTTGAGAATATGTTATGGTTTAGGTTTAGGAAACCGAGTTTTGGTTCAGGATCGGGTTTTGCTTTGGTTTTCAAGTTTAGGTTTAGGTTTAGGTTAGGTAGTTGAGAATATGATTAGGTGTAGGTTTAGGTTTAGGGATTTAATAACACATTTAAGTTTTAGGTTTAGGTTTTAGGCAGGCTATAGGTTATAGCTGTAGGTAATTGAGAATAGGTTAAGGTTTAGGTTATAGGTTAAGGTTATAGGTAGGTTATAGGTTATAGGTTTAGGGATTTGAGAATAGGTTAAGGTTTAGGTTTAGGAAATCGGGTTTGGGTTCGGGATCGGGTTTTGCTTTGGGTTTTCAAGTTTAGGTTTAGGTTTAGGTTAGGTAGTTGAGAATAGGATTAGGTGTAGGTTTAGGTTTAGGGATTTGAGAATAGGTTAAGGTTATAGGTAGGTTATAGGTTATAGGTTTAGGGATTTGAGAATAGGTTAAGGTTTTGGTTTAGGAAATCGGGTTTGGGTTCGGGATCGGGTATTGCTTTGGGTTTTCAAGTTTAGGTTTAGGTTTATGTTAGGTAATTAAGAATAGGATTAGGTGTTTGTTTAGGTTTAGGGATTTGAGAATAGGTTAAGGTTTAGGTTTAGGAAATCGGGTTTGGGTTTGGGATCAGGTTTTGCTTTGGGTTTTCATGTTTAGGTTTAGGTTTAAGTTAGGTAGTTGAGAATAGGAATAGATTAAGGTTTAGGTTATGGGTTAAGGTTATAGGTAGGTTCTAGGTTATAGGTTTAGGAATTTTAGAATAGGTTAAGGTTTAGGTTTTAAGTTTTGGTTAAAGGTAAGTTATAGGTTATAGGTTTAGGGATTTGAGAATCGGTTAAGGTTTAGGTTTAGGAAATCGGGTTTGGGTTCGGGATCGGGTTTTGCTTTGGGTTTTCAAGTTTAGGTTTAGGTTTAGGTTAGGTAGTTGACAATAGAATTATGTGTAGGTTTAGGTTTTTGGATTTGAGAACACATTTAGGTTTTAGGTAGGTTATAGGTTATAGCTGTAGGGAATTGAGAATAGGTTAAGGTTTAGGTTTTAGGTTAAGGTTATAGGTAGGTTATAGGTTATAGGTTTAGGGATTTGAGAATAGGTTAAGGTTTAGGTTTAGGAAATCAGGTTTGGGTTCGGGATTGGGTTTTGATTTGGGTTTTCAAGTTTAGGTTTAGGTTTAGGTTAGGTAGTTGAAAAAAAGATTAGGTGTAGGTTTAGGTTTAGGGATTTGAGAACACATTTAGGTTTTAGGTTTATGTTTTAGGTAGGTTATAGGTTATAGCTGTAGGGAATTGAGAATAGGTAAAAGTTTAGGTTTAGGAAATCGGGTTTGGGTTCGGGATCGGGTTTTGCTTTTGGTTTTCAAGTTTAGGTTTAAGTTTAGGTTAGGTAGTTGAGAATAGGATTAGGTGTAGGTTTAGGTTTTAGGGATTTGAGAAGAGGTTATGGTTTAGGGTTTAGGTTAAGGTTAAAGGTAGGTTATAGGTTATAGGTTTAGGGATTTAAGAATAGGTTCAGGTTTAGGTTTAGGAAATCGGGTTTGGGTTCGGGATCGGGTTTTACTTTGGGTTTTCAAGTTTAGGTTTAGGTTTAGGTAAGGTAGTTGAGAATAGGATTAGGTGTAGGTTTAGGTTTAGGGATTTGAGAATAGGTTAAGGTTATAGGTAGGTTATAGGTTATAGGTTTTTGGATTTGGGAATAGGTTAAGGTTTTGGTTTAAGAAATCGGGTGTGGGTTCAGGATCGGGTATTACTTTTGGTTTTCAAGTTTAGGTTTTGGTTTATGTTAGGTAGTTAAGAATTGGATTAGGTGTTGGTTTATGTTTAGGGATTTGAGAATAGGTTAAGGTTTAGGTTTAGGAAATCGGGTTTCGGTTTGGGATCAGGTTTTGCTTTGAGTTTTCAGGTTTAGGTTTAGGTTTAGGTTAGGTAGTTGAGAATAGGAATAGGTTAAGGATTAGGTTTAGGGATTTGAGAATAGGTTAAGGTTTATGTTTTAGGTTAAGGTTATATGTTATAGGTTTAGGAATTTTAGAATAGGTTAAGGTTTAGGTTTAGGAAATCGGGTTTGGGTTCTGGATCGTGTTTTGCTTTGGGTTTTCAAGTTTAGGTTTAGGTTTAGGTTAGGTAGTTGTGAATTGGATTAGGTGTAGGTTTAGGTTTACGGATTTGAGAATAGGTTAAGGTTTAGGTTTTAGGTTAAGGTTATAGGTAGCTTATAGGTTATAGGTTTAGGGATTTGAGAATAGGTTAAGGTTTAGATTTAGGAAATTGAGTTTGGGTTCGGGATCGGGTTTTGCTTTGGGTTTTCAAGTTTAGGTTTAGGTTTAGGTTTAGGTAGTTGAGAATAGGATTAGGTGTAGGTTTAGGTTTAGGTATTTGAGAATTGGTTAAGGTTTAGGTTTTAGGTTAAGGTTAAAGGTAGGTTAGAGGTTATAGGTTTAGGGATTTGAGAATTAGTTAAGGTTTAAGTTTAGGAAATCGGGTTTGGGTTCGGGATTGGGTTTTATTTTAGGTTTTCAAGTTTAGGTTTATGTTTAGGTTAGGTAGTTAAGAATAGGATAAGGTGTAGGTTAAGGTTTAGGGATTTGAGAATAGGTTAAGGTTATAGGCAGGTTACAGGTTATAGGTTTAGGGATTCGAGAATGGGTTGAGGTTTAGGTTTAGGAAATTGGGTTTGGGTTCGGGGTCGGGTATTGCTTTGGGTTTTCAAGCTTTAGTTTAGGTTTAGGTTAGGTAGTTGAGAATAGGATTATGTGTAGGTTTAGGTTTAGGGATTTGTAACACCCTGAAAATCGGGAGGTCGTGTATAAACTCAACTCTCGAGTTCCAGACCGTCACTTATGCAACAAAAATGATTGTGATTCAATGTTGTTTGAGTTAAAGCATTCACATGAGTAAAAGTATACCAAAACTGCAATTCATACTTCAGATCCAGTGATAAAAGCAAGCGGAAGACTAAAGAATATATATATCACTGTATGGAAAAATAAAGTAGATCTCAACTGTCATTAAAGTATGAATACATCTCTAAGTCTCATATACATGTAAATAAACAAAATCAAAAGTACAAAAGAGTCTCACTATGAAGTCCCGTCAACCCAGGCCACCTAGGCAAAGCCGTCATGGTACTGCATGTATGAGAACTCATCCTTGTCCTCATCAAAGTCCGGCTCTACCTCTTGGATCTCTGCATCACCTGCATCTAAGACAGGGTCTGGTAGGTGTTGCAAACACCATCCCGAAACGTGGGAATGAGTAGCTAACTCAGTGGAATAATAGAGCAAGGATTTATATGTTCTCAAATCAATCATGCGATAATAGTAAAGCAGTAAATCAGACATTCCTAATACTGTTGTTAATGTAATATGACATGACGTGATGTATGCCCTCACCGACGATCTCCCTCATACGGCACCATCTTACGACCGCGGCATGCAATCGTCCCTCAAGTGCTCCACATCTTTCAGGCACATGCAATGTTATGGTGATATGATTTTTGAGTTGTTATTAGTCCATTCAAACAGCAGGATTGGGAAACTAAGGTACTTCCCTTGTATCAATCCCAAAACAGATCCTATCTAGGGTCGTCACTCCTAGTAATCTCATACGATGTATATTTTGTAGGTCGCTGCAAGGGCTGCCAGGGCTGTTGCTCGCACTCGTTGCACCGCTCCCCCATCACCTTATCAATATAGGCCTACTGTACTCTCACTGCTACGGAAGGGTCGTCGCCTCCCGTAGACTCAGAATACGTTCTCGGTCACTACAAAGGACTCGTCGTCTGATCAGTGTAGGCCGACAGCAAGAATATAGTGTCTCATACCACCATAATCTGCTCACAAGTCATAAGTGCTCACTGGTCACTACGGGGAGGTTTGTGGCCCCAGCGTAGGCCGACAGCTCGACCATGATGTCCCATACCACCATGCCCGGCTCATGAGTCTTCGTGGATCAAGGTACCATGGTTAAAAGGGTTTACAATGGTAAGTTCAGTACCCTAGGTTCAAGCAGTTATGACTCATACAGGGTGAACATACAACGGCCAGTCGGGTTACTTGACGGGCTCGACTAGCACGATCGCATCTCAAGTCGAACGATATGAAGTGCGTAAAACACTTCGTGTGGCCTAACCACTGCCGCCAACTCCAGAACACGGCTCGCGTTCATCGACGCGTCGTTCGTGGCTAAGAAAAGCCAACCACGAATTCGCTCGGTTACCAACTACCTGGACTAGGTATAGTCCCAAGCACATATAAATTCACATCAGCAATTCATGTAAGAGTATTGGAAATGAAATACAACCATGTGAGCATGTTAACACATGTTATAACATACAACTTAAGTAAATCATCAAGCACATGCATTTCATACATACAATGAAATCATGCATATAACTAACATGTAGGAAATTATTCACATCAGCATATTGGTTGAGAAATCAATCTCAAACTAATCCATAACACCATTTAATTCAATACATACTAATACAAGCATTTATACAAACACTTACACTACACACTTAAGTCTACATATAGTATGTCGATCCAAAGTGTGCATTTAGGCGAATCTCTTTGCCAAAATAATTATGTACGTATTCTAACATTCTAATGCGACAATAAACCATGTCAATCACATCAGCAAAATATGAATGAAATTAGTACTTCCTACAAATGACTAAAATGCCCTAAATCTCATATTCTTCGTTGGTTTACGAAACAGGAAATGGACAGCATGTTGTACATGTCAAATGGCGTTGCCGTCGATAATCTACTATTAAACGACATTGAAAGCATTGGAAACAGTCAATCAAAGCATCTAAAATCCGCACCTTATCTCTTATAAACGTATTGTTTCGAACGGAGCGTATACGCTTCGTCTACGGCGAATAGACAACCTGTTTTACACGATGCATCAGCTATCATGCTATGAATCCTAGTGAACCTCAAATCAGCAACTTATAGGGTATTTTTTTACCTGAAAATGTGGAGGAATCACCGGCCAGGTGATTGAAGTGTGTTGCTTAGGCACTTGCAACAGGTGGTGCAACGGCAGGAAAATTCTCTCCTACTCTCTCTCATAAACTCTCACCTTTTCTCTCTTCCAATCTAAGGTTTTTCTCAAATTCGGATGGGAGAGAGGAGTGAGGGTTTCAACCCCTTTTATAAGCTCAAAAATACCCGGAATAGGCTCGGGAACAAAGTTCACTTGATGTTTATCCAAAGCGGGGCTGTTTCGGTCCAAAAGATCATTTCTGGTAGTCCCCTGGCCGAACGCGATCGGACTTAAGCTCGTGCATACAGGATCTAGTACACACCAAGTTTTCAGTCCGGCAGGGTTCGCAGATCGCAAGTGGCGGTCCAGTTTCAGTTCAACGGTCATCGCGCGTAGATCAGGGCTGCAAGTCTCATGATATGAAATAGAAATTTTCCCTGATCCGAGGGTGTAATTTGGCTGAATTCTGACGGTCAGAACGCTTAATACTGACACGTCAAGTCGTGTGCTAGATTTGAATTTCAAATTCCAAATCTGTCCCTATTCTTACTTTCTTCAGTCCAGGCTCAATGAAATAGCCTGCGAATGTCGGTTGGACTTGATTTTTGAAATGATTGTCAAGTCCAGCTAGGCGGTTCTAACGGTCTAAGATAGTAGGTATTGGACTTTCGACGCGTTGACTAGATCCAATACAAAGTTTCAAAGTGGTCCAGAGAACAAACCTGCTTAGAGTTTGATCCGAGGTTTTAGAGTATTATAGAGTCATTGGTTCTACTCGATTTGGGTCTTGTAGAACGTATTTAAAGTGATCAGGGACTATTTCCCAGCTACTCTAGCGTTGCGCTAGGTAACTTACTCTTAATTTCTAAAGGAATTAATCCTACGTGATTTTTGGTCGAGTTGGTACTCGAGTCCAAGTACGGATTTTTTCCCGGGCGTTACAATCTACCCCCCTTAACAAATAATTTTGTCCTCAAAATTTGTACCTTTGCGTACTCCTCGATAAGTGTGGGTAGTTCTTTCTGATCTCGGCTTCTGTCTCCCAGGTAGCCTCTTCCTCAGAGTGATGCGTCCACAATACCTTCACAAGGGGAATTACCTTGCTACGCAGTACCTTCTCCTTCCTGTATAGGATACACGTCGGTCGCAAGATATATGTAACATCCTCTCCTAACTGCACCTGCTCCCATCTGATGATATGGGAAGGATCAGAAACGTACTTCTTCAGCATAGAAACATGAAATACGTTGTGAATGCTCGCGAGAGACGTGGGTAAAGCCAATTGGTAAGCCATTGCTCCCACACGATCGAGGATCTAGAATGGACCAATAAATCGCGGTGCCAGCTTCCCCTTCTTCTCGAACCGAAGGACTCCCTTCATAGGGGAAAATCACAAAAACACATGATCCCCAACTGTGAACTCTAGTGGCCGTCGTCTCGTATCGGCATAACTCTTCTGTCTGCTCTGTGCTGTGAGAAGCTGACGTCTAATAATATCAATCTTCTCCGACGTCGCCTGCACTAACTCTGGGCCAATCAAGTTACGCTCACCGACCTCTGCCTAGCACTGCGGTGCGCGATAAAGGTCGCCCATACAACACCTTGTAAGGTGCCATACCGATACTAGCATGAAAGCTGTTGTTGTAAGCGAACTCCGCATATGCAAGACAATCATCCCAACTGTCCTTGAAGTCCAATGCGCAAGCTCGCAACATGTCCTCTAAGATCTGGTTCACCCGCTCTGTCTGTCCATCTGTCTGTGGGTGGAAGGCAGTACTGAATTTCAACTTCACACCCATAGCCTCCTGAATGCGAGTATAGAAAATAGAAGTGAACCGCGTGTCTCTGTCTGACACGTTCTCCAACGGAATTCTATGCAGACGCACGATCTCTCTGATGTACAGTCTAGCCAGCTCGTCTGCAGAGTTCGTAACTCTGATCGGTAGGAAGTGCGCCTACTTCGTCAGACGGTCGACGATCACCCAAATGGAATCATGTCCCTTCCTCATCTTCGGCAGCCCTGAAATGAAGTCCATGGAAATGAAATTCTACTTCCACTCTGCGATCGGCATAGGCTGCAAAAGTCCAGGTGGTCGGCTATGCTCTGCCTTCACCTGCTAACAAGTGAGACAACGGGACACGAACTCTGCTATATGGGTCTTCATATCTTCCCACCAATAAGTCCTCTTCACGTCGCGATACATCTTCGTACTGCCTAGATGCATCGCGAGTCTGGTATAATGCGCAGCCTCGAGAATCTCTCGTCTCAAGTCATGGACATCTGGGACGCATAGGCGGCCACGATAACGTAAGCCCCCATCCATGCCAACTCGCCACTCGGCGTCTGCATCATCACTGGCCTGCTCTCAAAGCTCAGTCAGATGTGCATCATCCCTCTGTGCCTCGATGACTCAGTCATCGATCTGAGATCGCACCTGCACATGTGCGATGAACTCATACGGCTCCTCTACGGTGAGTTTCTGCTCAAAGTCTCGCAAAAACTCAACCATATCCCACTTAGCAACCATCAGCGGAGCCGCAAACTCTATCACCTTCTTGAGGCTTAACGCGTCAGCCACAAGGTTCGCCTTCCTAGGATGGTAAGAGACTTCAAACTTGAAGTCCTTTAATGTCTCCATCCATCGCCGCTGCCTCATATTCAAGTCTCGCTGCATGAATATGTACTTGAGGCTCTTGTGGTCGCAAAAGAGCTCGAACTCCTCTCCATAGAGGTAATGTCTCCAGAGTCTCAGTTGGAATATGACGGCTACCAACTCTAGGTCGTGTGTAGGTAATTCTCCTCGTGCTTCCTTAATTGTCTCAAGGCATACGAAATTACCCTGTCCCTTTGCATAAGGACACAACCCAGACCAACGCTAGACGCGTCAGTATATATAGTGTATCTAACCCCTTGCTCTGACAATACTAGCATAGGGGCGGACGTAAGTCTGTCCTTCAGCTCCTGAAAAGCTGACTCCGCCTTGTCATTCCATGTGAACTTCACGTCCTTCCGTGTCAACTGAGATAAGGGTCTCGCGATCTTCAAGAAATCCTGAATGAAACGCCGATAGTAGCCAGCGAGACCCAAGAAACTCCTCACCTCAGTGACAGATCCAGGCTGCGCCCAGTCCTGAACCGCAGCTACCTTAGATAGGTCAACTGCCATGCCATCCTTGGACACCACGTGTCCCAGGAACTTCACTTCCTGCTTCCAGAAGTCGCACTTCTTGTACTGTGGGAACAACTGATGTTGTCTGAGCGTATCCAGGACCAAACGCAAGTGCTCCTCATGCTCCTCTCGACTCCTGGAGTACACCAAAATGTCGTCAATGAATACAACGACGAATCGATAGAGGAAAGGCCGAAATACCCGGTTCATCAGATCCATGAACACGGCTGGTGCATTCGTAAGACCGAACGACATCATAAGGAACTCGTAGTGGCCAAAACTGGTCCCGAATGTTGTCTTCTGCATGTCCTCATCCCTGACGTGCAACTGATGATATCCTGACTGAAGATCAATCTTCGAGAAGTACTGCGCTCCTCTCAACTGATCAAACAAGTCATCGATCCTGGATAAAGGGTACTTGTTCTTCACCGTGATTTGGTTCAACCTGTGATAATCAATACACAATCGCATCGAACCGTCCTTCTTCCTCACGAACAGGACTGGTGCTCCCCAGGGAGACACACTAGGCCGTATAAGGCCAAGCTCCAGCAGACCATCAATCTGCGTCCTCAACTCCTCCATCTCACATGGTACCATGCGATACGTCGCCAGTGAGACGGGCGAGGAACCAGGCACCAGATCGATAGTGAAATTGATCTCTCGTCGGGGCGGCAAACTAGGGATCTTCCTGAACAGATCCCCAAACTTGCAAACGATTGGCGTATGCTCAAGTATTTGGGCACCAGCGTCTCGCAGTAATGTAGCATAGCTAAGTATGCGGAACGAGAGATTTACACACTGGAAACGTGAAGGATGCGCCCTCTGGCTTGTAGGCTGTCACTATACGAGTCTCGCAGTCAATCTCGGCCCTCGCTGTAGTCAACCAGTCCATGCCAAGAATGACATCAAGATAAACAAGAGAGGGGTCGACGACAAGATCTAGGGCCATCGTCTTGCCCCCCAGATCCACCAAACAGCCCTCACACATCTGGGTGGCATCAGTAAAGGACCCATGAGCTGTATAAACTCGCAGCCCATCCATAGTAATAGTTTGTAGCCCAATGCGTCTGACTATGGCACGTGATATCAAAGAAATCGTGGATCCAGTGTCCACCATCACGAGAATAGGAATACCTCCAATATGGGCAGTGACCTCAAAGGCCGAATGTTGAGAAGTCTCCGTCGCAGCTGCCTCAGCTGTCAATGCATGCACCTATGCCTGTTGTGGCCGGTTCGGCCGCTGCGCCATGGGCCGTAGAGGCTGCCTGATCTTAGATGCCGGAGGTCTGAAGGAAGGGTGTGTAGGAGCCAACCGTACAGGCGGTGCTGATATCACGTGTGAGCGCGTACGGTCGATCTTCTGCGGCGGCGAGAACCCACTGTCCCGCATCCTGGCAAAATAACTCTGCGCCAAGTGGCCCGTCCTCCCACAATATGTGCATAGTAAATCAGGGGGCCGCATCGGGGGTACTGGCATTGTAGCCCTAATAGGAGGGTCGACGCGAGGCCTCTTGCCCGCAAAGGGCCTGTCCTGTAACTCTGGTCGTGGCCTAGGAGCAACAGGGCCACGAGACCGAGTAAGTTGATCCACATCCTGCTCTGCTCGCATGGACATGTGAATCAGCTCTGCATAAGAGGAAATGCTCACGCAGCACTTCTTCGACCGAATATCCGGTCGCAAACCCTCTGAAAAGCGCCGTATGCGCATCTGTTTATCTGCCAAAATAGTCGGGACGTATCTGCCCAACTCCGTGAACCGATGCTCATACTCCGTGACTGTCATGCCTCCCTGTCTGAGGCGGAGAAACTCATTCTCCCGGTCATGCCTGTACGTCTGGGGATAGTATTTCTTGTGGAAGCGGAACTCGAACGCTGCCCATGTCCATATATAATCGGCGGCAACGGTCCACAATACACTGTCCCACCATAAGCTAGCCTCTCGCTCGAACAGGAACGTATCCAACTCGACCTGCTCAGCCTCTGTACAATGTAGCATTCGTAATATCTTCGACATACGATCGAGCCAATACTCAGCCTCCTCGGGTCTATGAGAACCCGTAAAAGCGGGAGGCCGTAAGCGCTGAAATCGCTCTAACAAGCCCCGTGTGTCTGCGTCATTCCCCGCAGGGTAAGTAGGTGGTACAGGATGAGCCAAGCCCTCATCTTGGGCATATGAATCAGCATCCTCAGCTGGATACGCAGGTGGTGCAGGTGGAGGCACACTCCCACCCTGGGCTAGTGTCCCCACAATAGTAGTCAGGAACTGCTGCTGCTGCTGCATCATAGCCATCATCTACTCAAATCTGTCTGGAGGTGGAGCAGGCTGTGGCGTGTACTGCGTCGAAGAAGACGCGCGGTAAGGCTCTCTGACAGGCGGTGTGAACGGCGGTGGTCCAACTGTAGGACTAGTAGTAGGCTGAGTCGCATGCAATGTCTCAGGAATCGGGCCCACAGTAGGGTCTGCATGGGTATCAGACTGCGAAGGAGCCTGATCCATAGGCTCACTCAATGCAAGCCGAGCCGTGCTCCGTGTAGCCTTTGGTGGCATTCCCTATATTCAAAATAGGGCACAACCTTGTCAGTCTCAATAGCACAAACACACCTCAATCATTCACATAAAGAGTCAAAGGCATTCCATGCATTTCATTTAATCAAAATTGTCACAATACAAGGGATATGTCCTTACAAGCATCATAATGAGAAATACATGGGAACTAAGACAGTTAAAATTACAACAGCAACATAAGCAAAGCACTAGCCTTAACAGGCTTACACAACTTAAAGCAGAAAATGACTAACTACTAACAACAACATCAAAGATCTCATCGCTAGTCCGAGTCGGGTGACGGAGGAGGAGCACCCTTATCCCGCAAGCAGCACAGGATTACCTTCAAGGTGTGAGTCACCTTGCCAAATTTCCTCTTCGTAACGGCCTTGGCATCCTCGACTTCAGCTCGAAGTTCCTGAACTTCCCTTCGCAAGGTGACCTGACTCTCCTCAATTCGGGCGATGCGATCATCACCAGTAGCCTGAGCAGAAGGAGGAGGGCTCTCATCTGTATCCTAAGCCTCCTCTTCTACCTCTTCCTAGACTTCTTCCTTAACTTCTGCTCCAGGTTCTCCCTCACTTGGATCCTCTTCGTCATCAAAATCATCCTCGCTATCCTCCTCAAGCTGAGTCTCACGGTACTGAGACCTGATCTTCATCTTGACCATGGTAGACTCATCAATGCTGTGAATCGAAACTGGTAACTCCGGCCCAAGTCTGCAAGAAAACTCAAGCACGATCTTGCATATCAGTCGGCCAAAAGGAAGCGATTCAGACGTTCTTCTTAATTTCGCTATGAGGATTCGGTGTAGGTTTAGGTTCAGGGATTTGAGAACACATTTAGGTTAAGGTTTAGGTTTTAGGTTAAGGTTATAGGTTATAGCTGTAGGGAATTGGGAATAAGTTAAGGTTTTGGTTTAGGAAATCAGTTTTGGGTTCAGGATCAGGTTTTGCTTTGAGTTTTCAAGTTTAGATTTAGGTTTAGGTTACTTAGTTAAGAATAGGATTAGGTGTTGGTTTAGGTTTAGGGATTTGAGAATAGGTTGAGGTTTTGGTTTTAGGTTAAGGTTATAGGTAGGTTATAGGTTATAGGTTTAGGAATTTGAGAATAGGCTTAAGGTTTAGGTTTAGGATATCGGGTTTGTGTTCAGGATCGGGTTTTGCTTTGGGTTTTCAAGTTTAGGTTTAGGTTTAGGTTTGGTAGTTGAGAATAGGATTAGGTGTTGGTTTATGTTTAGGGATTTAAGAATAGGTTAAGGTTTAGGTTTTAGGTTAAGGTTATAGGTAGGTTATAGGTTATAGGTTTAGGGATTTGAGAATAGGTTAAGGTTTTGGTTTAGGAAATCGGGTTTGGGTTTGGGATCGGGTTTTGTTTTGAGTTTTCAAGTTTAGGTTTAGGTTTCGGTTAGGTAGTTGAGAATAGGATTAGGTGTAGGTTTAGGTTTAGGGATTTGAGAACACATTTAGGTTTTAGGTTTAGGTTTTAGGTAGGTTATAGGTTATAACTGTAGGGAATTGAGAATAGGTTAAGGTTTAGGTTTTAAGTTAAGGTTATAGGTAGGTTATATGTTATAGGTTTAATGATTTGAGAATAGGTTAAGGTTTAGGTTTAGGAAATCGGGTTTGGGTTTGGGATTGGGTTGTGCTTTGGGTTTTCAAGTTTAGGTTTAGGTTTAGGTTAGGTAGTTGAGAATAGGATTAGGTGTAGGTTTAGGTTTAGGGATTTGAGAACACATTTAGGTTAAGGTTTAGGTTTTTGGTTAAGGTTATAGGTTATAGCTGTAGGGAATTGAGAATTTGTTAAGGTTTAAGTTTTAGGTTAAGGTTATAGGTAGGTTATAGGTTATAGGTTTAGGGAATTGTGAATAGGTTAAGGTTTAGGTTTAGGAAATCGGGTTTGGGTTCGGGATCGGGTTTTTGTTTGGGTTTTCAAGTTTAAGTTTAGGTTTAGGTTAGGTAGTTGAGAATAGGTTAGGTGTAGGTTTAGGTTTAGGGATTTGAGAACACATTTAGGTTTTAGGTTTAGGTTTTATGTAGGTAATAGGTTATAGCTGTAGCGAATTGAGAATAGGTTACGGTTTAGGTTTAGGAAATCAGGTTTGGGTTCGGGATTGGGGTTTGCTTTAGGTTTTCAAGTTTAGGTTTAGGTTTAGGTTAGGTAGTTGAGAATAGGATTTGGTGTAGGTTTAGGTTTAGGGATTTGAGAATAGGTTAAGGTTTTGGTTTTAGGTTAAGGTTATAGGTTATAGATTTAGGAATTTGAGAATAGTTTAAGGTTAAGGTTTAGGATATCAGGTTTGGGTTCGGGATAGGGTTTTGCTTTGGGTTTTCAAGTTTAGGTTTAGGTTTAGCTTAAGTAGTTGAGAATAGGATTAGGTGTAGGTTTAGGTTTACTGATTTGAGAATAGGTTAAGGTTTAGGTTTTAGGTTAAGGTTATAGGTAGGTTATAGGTTATAGGTTTAGGGATTTGAGAATAGGTTAAGGTTTAGGTTTGGGAAATTGGATTTGGGTTCAGGATCGGGTTTTGCTTTTGGTTTTCAAGTTTAGGTTTATGTTTAGGTTAGGTAGTTGAGAATAGGATTAGGTTTAGGTTTAGGTTTAGGGATTTGAGAGCACATTTAGGTTTTAGGTTTAGGTTTTAGCTAGGTTATAGGTTATAGCTGTAGGGAATTGAGAATAGGTTAAGGTTTAGGTTTTAGGTTAAGGTTATAGGTAGGTTATAGGTTATAGGTTTAGGGATTTGGGAAAAGGTTAAGGTTTAGGTTTAGGAAATCGGGTTTGGGTTCGGGATCGGGTTTTTCTTTGGATTGTCAAGTTTAGGTTTAGGTTTAGGTTAGGTAGTTAAGAATAGGATTAGGTGTAGGTTTAGGTTTAGTGATTTGAGAATAGGTTAAGGTTTAAGTTTTAGGTTAATGTTATATGTAGGTTATAGGTCTAGGGATTTGAGAATAGGTTAAGGTTTTGGTTTAGGAAATCGAGTTTGGGTTCGGGATCAGGTTTTGCTTTGGGTTTTCAAGTTTAGGTTTAGGTTTAGGTTAGGTAGTTGAGACTAGGATTAGGTGTAGGTTTAGGTTTGGCTATTTGAGAATAGGTTAAGGTTTAGGTTTTAGGTTAAGGTTATAGGTAGGTTATAGGTTATAGGTTTAGGGATTTGAGAATAGGTTAAGGTTTAGGTTTTGGAAATCGGGTTTGGGATCGGGATCGAGTTTTGCTTTGGGTTTTCAAGTTTACGTTTAGGTTTAGGTTAGGTAGTTGAGAATAGGTTAGGTGTAGGTTTAGGTTTAGGGATTTGAGAACACATTTAGGTTTTAGGTTTAGGTTTTATGTCGGTAATAGGTTATAGCTGTAGGGAATTGAGAATAGGTTAAGGTTTAGGTTTCGGAAATCAGGTTTGGGTTCAGGATCGGGGTTTGTTTTGGGTTTTCAAGTTTAGGTTTAGGTTTAGGTTAGGTAGTTGAGAATAGGATTTGGTGTAGGTTTAGGTTTAGGGATTTGAGAATAGGTTAAGGTTTTGGTTTTAGGTTAAGGTTATAAGTTATAGGTTTAGGAATTTGAGAATAGGTAAAGGTTTTGGTTTAGGATATCAGGTTTGGGTTCGGGATCGGGTTTTGCTTTGGGTTTTCAAGTTTAGGTTTAGGTTTAGCTTTGGTAGTTGAGAATAGGATTAGGTGTAGGTTTAGGTTTACTGATTTGAGAATAGGTTAAGGTTTAGGTTTTAGATTAAGGTTATAGGTAGGTTATAGGTTATATGTTTAGGGATTTGAGAATAGGTTAAGGTTTAGGTTTTGGAAATCGGGTTTGTGTTTGGGATCGGGTTTTGCTTTTCTTTTTCAAGTTTAGGTTTATGTTTAGGTTAGGTAGTTGAGAATAGGATTAGGTGTAGCTTTAGGTTTAGGGATTTGAGAACACATTTAGGTTTTAGGTTTAGGTTTTAGCTAGGTTATAGGTTATAGCTGTAGGGAATTGAGAATAGGTTAAGGTTTAGGTTTTAAGTTAAGGTTATAGGTAGGTTATAGGTTATAGGTTTATGGATTTGAGAAAAGGTTAAGGTTTAGGTTTAGGAAATCGGGTTTGTGTTCGGGATCGGGTTTTGCTTTAGGTTTTCAAGTTTAGGTTTAAGTTTAGGTTAGGTAGTTAAGAATAGTATTAGGTGTAGGTTTAGGTTTAGGGATTTGAGAATAGGTTTAGGTTTAGGTTTTAGGTTAATGTTATAGGTAGGTTATAGGTTTAGGGATTTGAGAATAGGTTAAGGTTCAGGTTTAGGAAATCGGGTTTGGGTTCGGGATCAGGTTTTACTATGGGTTTTCAAGTTTAGGTTTAGGTTTAGGTTAGGTAGTTGAGAATAGGATTAGTTGTAGGTTTAGTTTTAGGGATTTGAGAACACATTTAGGTTTTAGGTTTAGGTTTTATGTAGGTAATAGTTTATAGCTGTAGGGAATTGAGAATAGGTTACGGTTTAGGTTTAGAAAATCTGGTTTGGGTTCGGGATCGGGTTTTGCTTTGGGTTTTCAAGTTTAGGTTGAGGTTTAGGTTAGGTAGTTGAGAATAGGATTTGGTGTAGGTTTAGGTTTTGGGATTTGAGAATAGGTTAAGGTTTTGGTTTTAGGTTAATGTTATAGGTTATAGGTTTAGGAATTTGAGAACAGGTTATGGTTTAGGTTTAGAATATCAGGTTTGGGTTCGGGATCGGATTTTGCTTTGGGTTTTCAAGTTTAGGTTTAGGTTTAGCTCAGGTAGTTGAGAATTGGATTAGGTGTAGGTTTAGGTTTAGGGATTTGAGAATAGGTTAAGTTTTAGGTTTTAGGTTAAGGTTATAGGTAGGTTATAGGTTATAGGTTTAGGGATTTGAGAATAGGTTAGGGTTTAGGTTTTGGAAATCGGGTTTGGGTTCGGGATCGGGTTTTGCTTTGGGTTTTCAGGTTTAGGTTTATGTTTAGGTTAGGTAGTTGAGAATAGGATTAGGTGTAGGGTTAGGTTTACTGATTTGAGAATAGGTTAAGGTTTAGGTTTTTGGTTAAGGTTATAGGTAGGTTATAGGTTATAGGTTTAGGGATTTGAGAATAGGTTAAGGTTTAGGTTTTGGAAATCGGGTTTGGGTTCGGGATCGGGTTTTGCTTTTGGTTTTCAAGTTTGGGTTTATGTTTAGGTTTGGTAGTTGAGAATAGGATTAGGTGTAGGTTTAGGTTTAGGGATTTGAGAACACATTTAGGTTTTAGGTTTAGGTTTTAGCTAGGTTATAGCTTATAGCTGTAGGGAATTGAGAATAGGTTAAGGTTTAGGTTTTAAGTTAAGGTTATAGGTAGGTTACAGGTTATAGGTTTAGGAATTTGAGAAAAGGTTAAGGTTTAGGTTTAGGAAATCGGGTTTGTGTTCGGGATCGGGTTTTGCTTTAGGTTTTCAAGTTTAGGTTTAGGTTTAGGTTAGGTAGTTTAGAATAGGATTAGGTGTAGGTTTAGGTTTAGGGATTTGAGAATAGGTTTAGGTTTAGGTTTTAGGTTAATGTTATAGTTAGGTTATAGGTTTAGGGATTTGAGAATAGGTTAAGGTTCAGGTTTAGGAAATCGGGTTTGGGTTCGGGATCGGGTTTTGCTATGGGTTTTCAAGTTAAGGTTTAGGTTTAGGTTAGGTAGTTGAGAATAGAATTTGGTGTAGGTTTAGGTTTTGGGATTTGAGAATAGGTTAAGGTTTTGGTTTTAGGTTAAGGTTATAGGTTATAGGTTTAGGAATTTGAGAATAGGTTATGGTTTAGGTTTAGGATATCAGGTTTGGGTTCGGGATCGGGTTTTGCGTTGGGTTTTCAAGTTTAGGTTTAGGTTTAGCTTAGGGAGTTGAGAATTGGATTAGGTGTAGGTTTAGGTTTAGGGATTTGAGAATAGGTTAAGTTTTAGGTTTTAGGTTAAGGTTATAGGTAGGTTATAGGTTATAGGTTTAGGGATTTGAGAATAGGTTAAGGTTTGGGTTTTGGAAATCGGGTTTGGGTTCGGGATCGGGTTTTGCTTTGGGCTTTTAGGTTTAGGTTTATGTTTAGGCTAGGTAGTTGAGAATAGGATTAGGTGTAGGTTTAGGTTTACTGATTTGAGAATAGGTTAAGGTTTAGGTTTTAGGTTAAGGTGATAGGTAGGTTATAGGTTATAGGTTTAGGGATTTGAGAAAAGGTTATGGTTTAGGTTTTAGAAATCGGGTTGGGGTTCGGGATCGGGTTTTGCTTTTGGTTTTCAAGTTTTGGTTTATGTTTAGGTTAGATAGTTGAGAATAGGATTAGGTGTAGGTTTAGGTTTAGGGATTTGAGAACACATTTAGGTTTTAGGTTTAGGTTTTAGCTAGGTTATAGGTTATAGCTGTAGGGAATTGAGAATAGGTTAAGGTTTAGGTTTTAAGTTAAGGTTATAGGTAGGTTATTTGTTATAGGTTTAGGGATTTGAGAAAAGGTTAAGGTTTAGGTTTAGGAAATCGGGTTTGTGTTCGGGATCGGGTTTTGCTTTAGGTTTTCAAGTTTAGGTTTAGGTTTAGGTTAGGTAGTTAAGAATAGGATTAGGTGTAGGTTTTGGTTTAGGGATTTGAGAATAGGTTTTAGGTTAATGTTATAGGTAGGTTATAGTTTTAGGGATTTGAGAATAGGTTAAGGTTCAGGTTTAGGAAATCGGGTTTGGGTTCGGGATCGGGTTTTGCTATGGGTTTTCTAGTTTAGGTCTAGGTTTAGGTTAGGTAGTTGAGAATAGGATTAGGTGTAGGTTTAGGTTTGGGGATTTAAGAACACATTTAGGTTTTAGGATTAGGTTTTATGTAGGTAATAGTTTATAGTTGTAGGGAATTGAGAATAGGTTAAGGTTTAGGTTTAGGATATCAGGTTTGGGTTCGGGATCGGGTTTTGCTTTGGGTTTTCAAGTTTAGGTTTAGGTTTAGCTCAGGTAGTTGAGAATAGGATTAGGTGTAGGTTTAAGTTTAAGGATTTAAGAATAGGTTAAGTTTTAGGTTTTAGGTTAAGGTTATAGGTTATAGGTTTATGGATTTGAGAATAGGTTAAGGTTTAGGTTTTGGAAATCGGGTTTGGGTTCGGGATCGGGTTTTGCTTTGGGTTTTCAGGTTTAGGTTTATGTTTAGGTTAGGTAGTTGAGAATAGGATTAGGTGTAGGTTTAGGTTTAGGGATTTGAGAACACATTTAGGTTTTAGGTTTAGGTTTTAGCTTGGTTATAGGTTATAGCTGTAGGGAATTGAGAATAGGTTAAGGTTTAGGTTTTAGGTTATGGTTATAGGTAGGTTATAGGTTATAGGTTTAGGGATTTGAGAAAAGGTTAAGGTTTAGGTTTAGGAAATCGGGTTTGGGTTTGGGATCGGGTTTTACTTTGGGTTTTCAAGTTTAGGTTTAGGTTTCGCTTAGGTAGTTAAGAATAGTATTAGGTGTAGGTTTAGTTTTGAGATTTTAGAATAGGTGAAGGTTTAGGTTTTAGGTTAATGTTATAGGTAGGTTATAGGTTTAGGGATTTGAGAATAGGTTAAGGTTTAGGTTTCAGAAATCGGGTTTGGGTTCGGGATCAGGTTTTGCTTTGGGTTTTCAAGTTTAAGTTTAGGTTTAGGTTAGGTAGTTGAGAGTAGGATTTGGTGTAGGTTTAGGTTTAGGGATTTGAGAATAGGTTAAGGTTTAGGTTTTAGGTTAAGGTTATAGGTAGGTTATAGGTTATGGGTTTAGGGATTTCAGAATAGGTTAAGGTTTAGGTTTAGGAAATCGGGTTTGGGTTCGGGATCGGGTTTTGCTTTGGGTTTTCAAGTTTAGGTTTAGATTTAGGTTAGGTTGTTGAGAATAGGATTAGGTGTAGGTTTAGGTTTAGGGATTTGAGAACACATTTAGGTTTTAGGTTTAGGTTTTTGGTAGGTTATAGGTGTATGTGCCATGATTTCATATCCCTTTGATTGTCAAATTTTGTGGTATCAAAACCTATATCTATCTTGTATGTCTTGTGTTTTATGTTTGAAGACTATTCATTGCAATCAT
Source organism: Magnolia kwangsiensis (assembly GCA_037074715.1). NCBI lineage: Eukaryota > Viridiplantae > Streptophyta > Magnoliopsida > Magnoliales > Magnoliaceae > Magnolia > Magnolia kwangsiensis. Next base: position 76,787,937 of record CM073577.1, on the reverse strand, counting down.
GACATATCAAGTCATTGCATTTCAAGACAAGATCTTAAATGAATAAAGTTTTTAAGATATGAATGAAGAATTCAAGAATAGAAGTTTTCAAGATTACTTGTTCAAAGATTCGATCAAGTTCAAGTTTAGTAGAAGAATTTGTCAAGTCAAGATCAAGCTCAAGAAGGCCTACTACAAGATTTGTATATTCTCTAGCTTCTCTTATGGGTCATCTGAGTGTACAGACTTTCAATGTCCATCTCACTTGAAGACTGTGTCAAGTCAAGATTTCTTGTTCAAGATTCGATCAACCAGTCTTAAGTTTTTCAGGATCAGTCCTAGGTAGTTGAAGATTTTTGAATCTTTCTGGTTGTCCTACGACCAGTCCTAGACATCCTACGACCAGTCCTGTAAGTTCTACGACTCATCCGTCGACTGGTCGTAGACCTACGACTCAAACTCTAGCAACCATTTTTGGGGTCCTACGACCGGTCGTAGGTGACACACGACCGGTCGTAGACCACCCACGACCGGTCGTGGAATAGAAAACTTTATCGCGCAGAAATCTTTGGAAAATCTTTAAAGCTACGACCAGTCCTAGGATCCTAAGACTAGTCGTAGACGGGATTTTTCAGGCTATAAATAGTGCACGAACTTCAGAGTTTCAGCACTTCAATTCAAATCTATTCAAGCATTCTTTAGGCTATTCTCTGAGATAAGTTTGTGATTATTTTAAGCTGCTTGGTGCTTATTTAATATTCCTTTTTCTAGCTTTTTCTTATTTGATTTTGATCTATATTCTAATCTTATTAGAAAAGGGGAATTTTTGATATTCCTTCTTCTTGGATTCAAAATCAAATAGATCTAGCCCGTTTGATTTAAAATCAATTAAACTTAGAACCATTCTTAAAGTGAGTATTGGACTTTGAACGTCGAATCGAACTTCTACTCCGATTGGTTCTACCAGGCTTCTTCAAAAGGTGATTCAGGTATTTTACATGTTTTGTAATTTACTTTCTCTGGTTTTTGTTTGAGATTCGCCAAAAAAATCTCATTGTATTGGTTATCTGAGGAGAGCCAGAAAACTCAGATTATGGGGTTTTTGGATTGTGTAAGCCCATGATCAAAGACACAATTGTGAAGGTTTTAGGTGAACCTGTGAAACCTATTTTGATAGTGCATGCTAATATCCCCTGTGTGAGGATATTAGGAGTGGAGTAGCAATGTGTGTGCCTGTTGGATAACAGTTGGTGTACACACAGGAGAACCACTATATATCGTTGTGTTGTGGATGTGTTTTACTCTTTGTAACATTTCGAAAATCGGGGGGTCGAGTAAAAACCCAACTCCCGAGTTCCAAAATGTTATTTATGCAACATAGATATGTATGATTGAATGTTGTCTGTGTTAATGTATTAAACATGAGTGAGATTAAGCCAGAACAACATATCCTACTCCAGAGACAGTTAAATTTACAAGCGGAAGACTGTGATAGTATGTATAATATATATAAACTGTTGTATGTCTCCAGAGTGTGAACATGTTACCAGGTTATGTACATACATGTATACTTCAAAAGTAAACAAAAGAATACACATGAGTGCTCTAAAAATATAAAATGACAAGTGTCAAGGTATCTAATCAACCTCCCTGTAATCCCGTCGATCAAAACACGCATAAAGGAGGGATCCTCCTCATCATCATCAAGTCCGCCTCCGCCTCGCAGGCCGTGCCATCAGCTGCAATCACAAAAAAATCTAGTGGGTGTCTAGGAACACCGTCCCGTAACGTGGGAGTGAGTAGCTAACTCAGTGGAATAATAGAGCAAGGATTAACATGTTCTCAAATCAATCATGCGATAATAGTAAAGCAGTAAATCAAACAATCCTAATACTGTTGTTAATGCAATATGACATGACATGATGGATGCCCTCACCGACGATCTCCCTCATACGGCACCATCTTACGACCGCGGCATGCCGCACTCCCTCAAGTGCTCCACATCTTCCAGGCACATGCAATGTCACGGTGATATGATTGTCGAGTTGTTATTAGTCCATTCAAACAGCAGGATTGGGAAACTAAGGTACTTTCCTTGTATCAATCCCAACACAGATCCTGTCTAGGGTCGTCACTCCTAGTAATCTCATACGATATATATTTTATAGGTCGCTGCAAGGGCTGCCAGGGCTCTTGCACGCACTTGTTGCTCCGCTCCCCCATCACCTTATCAATACAGGCCTACTGTACTCTACTGCTACGGAAGGGTCGTCGCCTCCCGTAGACTCAGAATACGCTCGCAGTCACTACAAAGGGCTGCCAGGGCTGTTGCACGCACTCGTTGCTCCGCTCCCCCATCACCTTATCAATGTAGGCCGACAGTAAAAATATAGTGTCCCATACCACCATAATCTGCTCACGAGTCATAGGTGCTCACTGGTCACTACGGGGAGGTTTGTGGCCCCAGCGTAGGCCGACAGCTCGACCACAGTGTCCCATACCACCATGCCCGGCTCATGAGTCTTCGTGGATCAAGGTACCATGGTTAACAGGGTTTACAATGGTAAGTTCAGTACCCTAGGTTCAAGCAGTTATGACTCATGCAGGGTGAACATACATCGGCCAGTCGGGTTACTTGACGGGCTCGACTAGCGCGATCGCATCTCAAGTCGAACAACATGAAGTGCGTAAAACACTTCGTGTGGCCTAACCACTGCCGCCAACTCCAGAACACAGCTCGCGTTCATCAACGCGTCGTTCGTGGCGAAGATAAGCTAACCACGAATTCGCTCGGTTACCGACTGCCTGGACTAAGTATAGTCCCAAACAATCATGGGATCACATCAGCATTCATATGAGAGTATTGAAAATGAAATACAACCATGTGAGCATGTTAACACATGTTATAACATACAACTTAAGCAAATCTTCCACGCACATAAATTCCATACATGTAATGAAATCATGCATTTAGCTAACATGTAGGAAATCATTTACATCAGCATATTAATTGAGAAATCAGTCTCAAAATAATTCATAACACCATTTAATTCAATACATACTAATACAAGCATTTATACAAACACTTACACTACACACTTAAGTCTACATATAGTATGCCGACCCGAAGTGCGTAATTAGGCAAATCTCTTCGCCAAACCAATTATGCACGCATTCCTAACATTCTAATGCGACAACAATTCATGTCAATCACATCAGAAAAATATGAATGAAATGAGCACTTCCTACAAATGACTAAAATGCCCTAAATCTCATATTCTTCGTTGATTTACGAAACAGGAAATGGACAGCATGTTGTACATGTCAAACGGCGTTGCCGTCGATAATCTACTATTAAACGACATTGAAAGCTTTGGAAACAGTCAATCAAAGCGTCTAAAATCCGCACCTTTTCCCTTATAGGTGAAGTGATTCGAACGAAGCGTATACGCTTCGTCTACGGCGAATAGAGGACCTGTTTTACAAGATCTATTGGTTAACAAGCTATGAATCCAAGGTAACCTCAAATCAGCAACTTTTAGGGTATTTTCTTACCTGAAAATGCGGAGAAATCACCGGCCAGGTGATCGGAGTGTGTTGTTTAGGCACTTGCAGCAGGTGGCACGAGCAGCAAGAAATTCTCTCCTACTCTCTCTCACAAACTCTCACCTTTTCTCTCTCCCAATCTAAGGTTTTTCTCAAATTCGGATGGGAGAGAGGAGTGAGGGTTTCAACCCCTTTTATAAGCCCAAACTTGCCCGAAATAGGCTCGGGAACAAGGTTCACTTGGGGCATATCCAAATCGGGGCTGTTTCGGTCCAAAAGATGATTTCTGGTGGTCCCCTGGCCGAATGCGATCGGACTTAAGCTCATACATACAAGATCTAGCATACAACAATTTTTCAGTCCGGCAGGGTTCACAGATCGTACGTGGCGGTCCATTTTCAGTTCAGCGGTCACCGCACGTAGATCAGGTGTGCAAATCTCATGATATGAAATAGAAATTTTTCCTGATCCGAGGGTGTAATTTGGCTGAATTCTGACGGTCAGAATGCTTAATACTGACGCGTCAAGTTGTGTGCCAGATTTGAATTTCAAATTCCAAATCTGTCCCTATTCGCACTCTCTTCAGTCCGGGCTCAATGAAATAGCCTGTGATTATCGGTTGGACTTGATTTTCGAAATGATTGTCAAGTCCAGTTAGGCGGTTCTAACGGTCTAAGATAGCAGGTATCGGACTTTCGACGCGCGGTCTAGATCCAATATAGATTTTTAAAGTGGTCCAGAGAACAAACCTGCTTAGAGTTTGATCTGAGGTTATAGAGTATTATAGAGTCATTGGTTCTACTCGATTTGGGTCTTGTAGAACGTATTTAAAGTGATCAGGGACTATTTCCCAGCTACTCTAGCGTTGCGCTAGCTAACTTACTCTCATTTTCCAAAGGAATTAATCCGAAGTGATTTCTTTGGCTATGGAAGTAGGTTCTGAGCGATTTTCCAGGTGTTTTAGTTGACCCATTGACTAAGGATGTCAAATCCCAGATTGGCCAAAATCCGGGGTGTTACACTCTTTCATTCTTTTATTCATTCTGTTTTGTGGTTTGTGTTTGCGGATGAATGTTGTAATCACTTCAAGCAAGTGTGGATGAATGTTGTAATAACTTAAGATTTATTTTCTGCAAGTTATTTTGATTTTCTTACTTATTATTCCTCATTGATTTGTGATACAAAGGACGTTCTAGAAATAAGGTTGTCCTACCTTAAACCTCTGATTTTTGGTGTAAGGTTGTCCTTAGAACTGATAAAGTATCAATCTCTTTATTTTAGGCTATTGTGATTGTTTTATATTCAGCATTGTTCTTTATATCTTTTATTATTCCGCTGTTATAAGTTTTATTTGGCATTGCCCTATTCACCCCCCCTCTAGGGCATATAGCTAGGCCCTTTCAAGTGGTATCAGAGCCTAATAGCTTATGCTTATTGTTTATTTATTGGATTTATTTCCTGAGCTAACGATCTAAGGTATATTAAGATGTCAAATTTTGAAAGCCTATCAGTCACTAGGCCACCACCTTTTAATGGCACAAACTATGCTTATTGAAAAGCCAGGATAAGGATCTTCCTTAAATCCTTGGATGAAAGTGTGTGGATGGGCACAGTGAATGAATGGAATCCTCCTATCACTGAAGTTGCTAATGACGATGGTTTAAAAACTATGAAAGTAACGGCTTATTCTCTTTGGACCACACTTCAGAAAAGTGAAAGTAGTGCTACTAAATGCAATTACTTATGCATTATCACTAAATGAATTTAAAAGAATCATCTCTTGTGAAAATGCAAAACAAGCATGGGATGTATTAGAAATGACACACGAGGGTACATCTATTGTCAAGAAATCTAAAGTCCAACTGCTCACAACTAAATTTGAAGAAATTCATATGGAGGAGAATGAGATGTTTATGGACTTCTACACTAGATTGAATGATATTGTGAACTATATGTGGGGTCTTGGTGATAGAATCCTAGAAAGTAAAGTGTGCGCAAAAATACTACGTTCACTTCCTGAACGGTTCAATTCTAAATTGACGGCGATTCAGGAAGTTCGTGATACGGATACCATGAGGGTTTAGGAATTAGTTAGTTCACTTCAAACCTATGAGTTATCCTTTAAGGCTCCTAAAGGAAAATCAATAGCTCTCAAATCATCTAAAAATATTTCTCAAGAGAGCACTTCGGATATAGAAAATTTCGAAGATGATATGGCACTTTTAGCAAAAAAGTTTTACAAAATCTTCAAAAATAAGAAAAAGATTGATTTTCAAAAATCAAATGATAAGAGACGATCTAAACCTAGAACTCAAAAATCCTTGAAAGATAGTCAATGTTACAACTGTCAAGAGTATGCACTTAGCTAACAAATGTCCTAAAAAGGACAAATCAAAAAAGAAAAGCATGATGGCTACTTGGGATGAATCGTCTGATTCTGAATCCTCTTCTAAATCAGAAGATTCTGAATCCGAGTCAGGAGAAGATGTTAAAGCCCTTATGACTCTAGCCAAGATCACCCTTTCAGATAATGATGATATATCTAGTGAAGAAAATACGAATAGTGATTGCGATAATGAAGATGATCTTCAGGATGCTTATAATGCCCTTTATAAAGAGAGTTGTAAAATTGCTGTCAAGCTTAAATTACAAAAAGAAAAATTTTCTAAGCTTAAGGAAGATTATGAGTCTCTTGTTTTAGAAAAATCTCATATTTCTGACTCTTTTGAAAAGACCAAATGTAATTTAGATTTCAAAACCTCCAAAATTGAAGATCTGAGATCCGAAAATGAGAAACTCAAAAATGAGGTATCTTCCCTTCAGAGTTTGAAAGACACATGGAGATATGCCCATGGTGATCCTAAATTGGAAAAATTATTGTCCGGATCAAGAAAATGTGGTGATCGATCTGAGTTGGGCTATGATAAGAATATATCTCCTAAACAAAAGAACATTGCTCCTAAATTTGTAAGAGGAGAGTCTTCAAACTCAAAAGAAAAGAATACTTTTCAAGTTTTTTTCAAAAATTTAAGGACTTTTCAAAAACCTAAAGGTAGCCATGTCAAATTCCATTGGCTGAAAAAATAATTGATCTTCTCAAGGAGCTATTAAAGTCTAACTCTATAGGTCTCTCCTATAACAATAGACAGAAAAAGACCATCTATACTCCTAAACCCAAAACAGTTCTGAAATGGGTTCTTAAAGTTGCCAGCTTGGTTGCCTACACTACTTTCAAAGCTACAAGTCATTCAAAGTGGTATCTAGATAGTGGTTGCTCCAGGCATATGACAGGTGACAAAACTTTATTCACCGATCTTAAAGATATGACTGAAGAGTCAGTCACATTTGGTGATGGAAGCAATTGTAAAATCATTGGCCAAGGTACGATTCAACTTTATAACCTTCCTTTGTTTAAGAATGTTTTATATGTTGAGGGCTTAAAACACAACCTTCTAAGCATTTCTCAGATATGTGATAACAACCATAGTGTAAAGTTTTCTAATCAAGGTTGTGAGATAGTTAATAAAAGGGGTTCTGTTATATTAACTGGTCGCAGAACTTCTGAAAATTGCTACATCTTTAGTGATGTAAACTCATCTACTCAATCATGTTACATGGTCCATACCGGTGAGACTGAATTATGGCATAAACGCCTTGGACATGTACACTATCGGAACTTATTTAGATTGAGTAAAAGAGAACTAATTAGAGGTCTACCAAAATTGCAAAGAGTATATAAAATATGTGGTGAATGCCAGTTGGGCAAACAAATTAGGAGCTCTCACAAGAAATTGAACTCCAATACCACATCTACACCACTCGAGCTTCTCCACATGGATCTTATTGGACCAACCAGATCGGAGAGTCGAGGAGGCAAAAAAATATATCTTGGTTATCGTAGATGACTATACCAGATTCACTTGGGTATCGTTCTTAAAAGATAAAACTGAAACCCTGGATGAAGTGAAAAAGGTCATCAAACGAATCTAAAATGAGAAAGGTTCTCTTGTTAGTAAGATCCGTAGTGATCATGGATCCGAGTTCAAAAACAGTAGTTTTGAGAAATTCTGTAGCGATCAGGGAATATCACATGAATTCTCTGCGTCCAAAACACTACAACAAAATGGTATAGTTGAAAGAAAAAAATAGAGTGCTTCAGGATATGCCTAATGTTATGTTGAATAGCATGAAGCTCTCTAGAAATATTTGGGTTGAACTAATGAGGCTGAGTATATTGCAGCTGGATATGCATGTACTCAAGTTGTTTGGATGAAACGCATGCTTAGCGATTATGGAATTAATCAAGATTCAATAATCTTATATTATGATAATTCCAGTGCTATAAACATTTCCAAAAATCCAATCCAACATTCACGTACTAAGCATATTGACATTAGGTTTCATTACATACGTGAGTTGGTTGAAGAAAAAGTTATTTCTTTGGAATATATATCAACCGAAAATCAACTTACTGATATATTTACTAAACAACTCGACAAAAGCAGGTTTAATAAATTGAAATTTGATCTGGGTATGTACATTTTACATTGAATATTCTTTCTTGCATCAGAGTGTATTATATTTCATATTATATTTGCTTTAATTTTATTTTTTTTTTTTGCATAAAATGTGTATTTTTTGTCAATACTCGACCGGTCGCGGATGTACACGACCAGTCGTGGTACGACCGGTCGTGCACAGCACTCAACCGGTCGTGGTACTCGTGACCATGATATAATTTGAGGAAAATCCTCTTCTTCTTCATTTTCACTTCCACCTTCGACGAGTCGTGGCTCGACCAGTCATAGGATTTTTTATTTTTCTTCAAGGTAAGTCCTATTTCATCATTTTTCTTGAAGATTCATGGTCTCTATGCTTTGATTTGTTCATAGTATAGCTAGATTTCATCTCTTGTTGGGTTCTTTCAAGGGTTTCCTCTCATTTTGCTGATATAGAGAAAACCCATATTTCTTTTGTGCATCTTTCTTGCTCTTTATATATCTTTTTGAATATGGATGCTAGAGAGAAAAAGAAAACATCCCGTAGTCCATCTTCATCCAGATCTGCACCGATAACTAAACAGCACCTTCGGTCACCCGAAGATGATTCTCAGGATGTAAGAGATTTACGTGTCCGTAACATTATCGTTGAGCATACCGCTGATCTCAATCACATTGCTCCATATGGTGTTGTCCCCCTCCTTGATTCTTTTGGCTAGACTAACATTTTGTTTTGGGGTGGGCCTGCATACCAGTCCATTGCTCAATCAATGGTTGCATGCATCTCTGAATTTTTTCTTGATAATTTAACATTTTTAATTGATACAAGAGAAGGGAAATTTAAAGTAGACCGTCATTTGATATCAGGTATTATGGATATACCTGTTAATGATGAAGGAATACCGATTCATACTTTATACGACAAACCATCTGAATCGGAAAAACGCATGTTAACTAGAGATTTGTGCAAAATTGATGCACAATGGACTCACAAAGGGAATGCGCTCCCTGCAAAGTATCTGTTACCTAGTTACAGAGTGTTACATCATTTCTTCATTTCAAATGTATATCTCGGTCCGGTAATAAAACTGAGTTGACTTCTTTCATGGTTCGTGTGTTGCATTCTATTGCTTCTGGTACCAAGGTCTGCCTTCCTTCTTTGATTTGTTATTTCATTATTCAGTTTTATCTCCATCCGGGTCATAGTGATATTCCATTCGGTTATCTTATGACTGTTTTAGCCACTCACATGCTTGTCGATAAACCTGTTAATGAGGCACCAATTCATCATCTTATTTTCAATAATTCCAATCTTAATAAGATGAAATTGGATCTGCTCCCTGACCAAATTGATGTTGGTGATGATGGTGGTGAAGCTGGAAATGAAGAGGAAGATGATGATCTTCCACAACAAGATGTTAATATGGATGACTTATTTGATGATATAGAAATTGATTCACCTAATGATCCAGATTATGATCCACCTGGATATGATGCACGCCTTCGTGCATTGGAGGAAAAGGTTGATAACATGAGTATAACCCATGATATGCAATTTAAGTACATGCGAAAATATTTTTGTCGCATAAATAGGGGCTTACACCAGATTGATCCGACTATCCCTGCTCCCTCCTCTAGATCAGATTAGGTGAATTATCTTCTGGATAGCTTTATATTTTAGATATGTATTATGGATTCTGGTTTGATAACATTATTTTTTGGATATTATATTTTGGATTATGGATTTTGGCTTGATACTTCAGGTTTATATTATGTCCTCTCATATCTCTTTCTCATTATCTGCTTTTTACTTTCTATGTTCTCTTTCCTATTGTGTATTTCCCTTGTCATTTTATGACAAAAAGGGGGACTAGTAAGAGAGCTAAAAAATGCTAAAAAGGGAAGTAATATGGAAAGGGGGAGTAAATTTGTTTGAATTGTTTAATTGAGACGGATATGCGGATTGAAGTCTTGAAATTTTCATGTTGTGTACTTCTAATATGAGCAGTATTCGTATTACTCAGGGGGAGTAGAGTATTTTGTGATTTCATGGTTCATCATTCCTTATTATCTTCTTAGCTATGTGTTTTGTCACAAATTTGACAAAGGGGGAGATTGTAAGTGCTATGATTTCATATCCCTTTAATTGTCAAATTTTGTGGTGTCAAAACCTATATCTATCTTGTATGTCTTGTGTTTTATGTTTGAAGACTATTCGTTGCAATCAAGACATATCAAGTCATTGCATTTAAAGACAAGATCTTAAATGAAGAAAGTTTTCAAGATATGAATGAAGAATTCAATAATAGAAGTTTCAAGATTGCTTGTTCAAAGATTCGATCAAGTTCAAGTTTAGTAGAAGACTGTGTCAAGTCAAGATCAAGCTCAAGAAGGCCTACTACAAGATTTGTATATTCTCTAGCTTCTCTTAAGGGTCATCTGAGTGTACAGACTTTCAATGTCCATCTCACTTTTAAGGTTTGTTTGACCTTAGATTGACCTTAGGATGGGTTTTACTGTAGGTCATTCTGGATACATAACTCATATATTTTAATATGCTTGTTTGGAGTGTTCTAAGACCAGTCTTAGGGACTTCAAGACTAGTCCTAGCTTTGCTATGACCAGTCATAAGTTTTTCAGGACCAGTCCTAGGTAGTTGAAGATTTTTGAATCTTTCTGGCTGCCCTACGACCAGTCCTGGTCATCCTACGACCAGTCCTGTGAGTTCTATGACTCATCCTTCAACCGGTCGTAGACCTACGACTTAAACTCCAACAACCATTTTTAGGGTCTTACGACCGGTCGTAGGTGACCCACGACCGGTCGTAGACCACCCAGGACCGGTCGTGGAACAGAAAATCTTATCCCGCGAAAATCTTTCGAAAATATTTGAAGCTACGACCAGTCCTAGGATCCTAAGACCAGTCGTAGACGGAATTTTTTAGGCTATAAATAGTGCACGAACTTCAGAGTTTCAGCACTTCAATTCAATTCTATTCAAGCATTCTTTAGGCTATTCTCTGAGATAAGTTTGTGATTATTTTAAGCTGCTTTGTGCTTATTTAATATTCCTTTTTCTAGCTTATTCTTATTTGATTTTGATCTACATTCTAATCTTATTAGAAAAGGGAAATTTCTGATATTCCTTCTTCTTGGATTCAAAATCAAGTAGATCTAGCCCGTTTGATTTAAAATCAATTAGACTTAGAACCATTCTTAAAGTGAGTATTGGACTTTGAACGTCGAATCGAACTTCTACTCCGATTGGTTCTACCGGGCTTCTTCGAAAGGTGATTCATGCATTTTACATGTTTTGTAATTTACTTTCTCTGGTTTTTATTTGAGATTCGCCAGAAAAATCTCATTGTATTGGTTATCTGAGGAGAGCTAGAAAACTCAGATTGTGGGGTTTTTGGATTGTGTAAGCCCGAGATCAAAGACACAATTGTGAAGGTTTTAGGTGAACCTGTGAAACCTATTTTGATAGTGCATGCTAATATCCCCTGTGTGAGGATATTAGGAGTGGAGTAGCAATCTGTGTGGCTGTTGGATAACAGTTGGTGTACACACAGGCGAACCACTATATATCGTTGTGTTGTGGATGTGTTTTACTCTTTCATTCTTTTATTCATTCTGTTTTGTGGAGAATGTTTTCGAATGAAAGTTGTAATCACTTCAAGCAAGTGTGGATGAATGTCGTAATAACTTAGGATTTATTTTCTGCAAGTTATTTTGATTTTCTTGCTTATTATTCCTCATTGATTTGTGATACAAAGGAGGTTCTAGAAATAAGGTTGTCTTACCTTAAACCTCTGGTTTTTGGTGTAAGGTTGTCCTTAGAACTGATAAAGTGTCAATCTCTTTATTTTAGGCTGTTATGATTGTTTTATATTCAGCATTGTGCTTTATATCTTTTATTATTCCGCTGTAATAAGTTTTATTTGGCATTGCCCTATTCACCCCACCTCTAAGGCATATAGCAAGGCCCTTTTAATAGATTATAGCTATAGGTAATTGAGAATAGGTTAAGGTTTAGGTTTTAGGTTTTAGGTTATAGGTAGGTTATAGGTTATAGGTTTTGGGATTTGAGAATAGGTTAAGGTTTAGGTTTAGGAAATCGGGTTTGGGTACGGGATCAGGTTTTGCTTTGGGTTTGCAAGTTTAGGTTTAGGTTTAGGTTAGGTAGTTGAGAATAGGATTAGGTGTAGGTTTAGGTTTAGGGATTTGAGAATAGGTTAAGGTTTAGGTTTTAGGTTAAGGTTATAGGTAGGTTATAGGTTATAGGTTTAGGAATTTGAGAATAGGTTACGATTTAAGTTTAGGAAATCGGGTTTGGGTTCAGGATCGGGTTTTGCTTTGGGTTTTCAAGTTTAGGTTTAGGTTTAGGTTAGGTAGTTGAGAATAGGATTAGGTGTAGGTTTAGGTTTTGGGATTTGAGAATAGGTTAAGGTTTAGGTTTTAGGTTAAGGTTATAGGTAGGTTATAGGTTATAGGTTTAAGGATTTGAAAATAGGTTAAGGTTTAGGTTTACGAAATCTGGTTTGGGTTCGGGATCGGGTTTGCTTTGGGTTTTCAAGTTTAGGTTTTGGTTTAGGTTAGGTAGTTGAGAATAGGATTAGGTGTAGGTTTAGGTTTAGGGATTTGAGAACACATTTAGGTTTTAAGTTTAGGTTTTAGGTAGGTTATAGGTTATAACTGTAGGGAATTGAGAATAGGTTAAGGTTTAGGTTTTAGGTTAAGGTTGTAGTTAGGTTATAGGTTATAGGTTTAGGGATTTGTGAATAGGTTAAGGTTTAGGTTTAGGAAAGCGGGTTTGGGTTCGGGATCGGGTTTTGCTGAGGGTTTTCAAGTTTAGGTTTAGGTTTAGGTTAGGTAGTTGAGAATAGGATTAGGTGTAGGTTTAGGTTTAGGGATTTGTGAACACATTTAGGTTAAGGTTTAGGTTTTAGGTTAAGGTCATAGGTTATAGCTGTAGGGAATTGAGAATAAGTTAAGGTTTAGGTTTAGGAAATCGGGTTTGGGTTCGGGATCGGGATTTTCTTTGGGTTTTCAAGTTTAGGTTTAGATTTAGGTTACTTAGTTGAGAATAGGAATAGGTGTACGTTTAGGTTTAGGGATTTGAGAATATGTTAAGGTTTTGGTTTAAGGTTAAGGTTATAGGTAGGTTATACGTTATAGGTTTAGGAATTTGAGAATAGGTTAAGGTTTAGGTTTAGGAAATCGGGTTTGGGTACGGGATCAGGTTTTTCTTTGGGTTTTCAAGTTTAGGTTTAGGTTTAGGTTAGGTAGTTGAGAATAGGATAAGGTGTAGGTTTAGGTTTAGGGATTTGAGAATAGGTTAAGGTTTAGGTTTTAGGTTAAGGTAATAGCTAGGTTATAGGTTATAGGTTTAAGGATTTGAGAATAGGTTAAGATTTAGGTTTTAGAAATCTGGTTGGGGTTCGGGATCAGGTTTTACTTTGGGTTTTCAAGTTTAGGTTTAGGTTTATGTTAGGTAGTTGAGAATAGGATTAGAAGTAGGTTTAGGTTTAGGTTTAGGGATTTGAGAAAACATTTAGGTTTTAGGTTTAGGTTTTAGGTAGGTTATAGGTTATGGCTGTAGGGAATTGAGAATAGCTTAAGGTTTAGGATTTAGGTTAAGGTTATAGGATGGTTATAGGTTATAGGTTAAGGGATTAGAGAATAGGTTAAGGTTTAGGTTTAGGAAATCGGGTTTGGGTTCGGGATCGGGTTTTGCTTTGGGTTTTCAAGTTTAGGTTTAGGTTTAGGTTAGGTACTTGTGAATAGGATTAGGTATAGGTTTAGGTTTAGGGATTTGAGAATAGGTTAAGGTTTAGATTTTAGGTTAAGGTTATAGGTAGGTTATAGGTTATAGGTTTAGGAATTTGAGAATAGGTTAAGGTTTAGGTTTAGGAAATCGGGTTTGGGTTCGGGATCGAGTTTTGCTTTGGGTTTTCAAGTTTAGGTTTAGGTTTAGGTTAGGTAGTTGAGAATAGAATTAGGTGTAGGTTTAGGTTTAGGGATTTGAGAACACATTTTGGTTTTAGGTTTAGGTTATAGGTAGGTTATAGGTGATACCTCTAGGGATTTGAGAATAGGTTAAGGTTTAGGTTTTAGGTTAAGGTTGTAGGTAGGTTATAAGTTATAGGTTTTGGGATTTGCGAATATGTTAAGGTTTAGGTTTAGGAAATCGGGTTTGGGTTCGGGATCGGGTTTTGCCTAGGGTTTTCAAGTTTAGGTTTAGGTTTAGGTTAGGTAGTTGAGAATAAGTTTAGGTGTAGGTTTAGGTTTAGGGATTTGTGAACACATTTTAGTTAAGGTTTAGGTTTTAGGTTAAGGTTATAGGTTATAGCTATAGGGAATTGAGAATAAGTTAAGGTTTAGGTTTAGGAAATTAGGTTTGGGTTCGGGATCGGGTTTTGCTTTGGGTTTTCAAGTTTAGGTTTAGGTTTAGGTTAGGTGGTTGAGAATAAGAGTAGGTGTAGGTTTAGGTTTAGGGATTTGAGAATAGGTTAAGGTTTAGGTTTTAAGTTAGGGTTATAGGTAGGTTATAGGTTATAGGTTTAAGGATTTGAGAATAGGTTAAGGTTTAGGTTTAGGAAATCTGGTTTGGATTCGAGATCGGGTTTTTCTTTGGGTTTTCAAGTTTAAGTTTAGGTTTAGGTTAGGTAGTTGAGAATAGGATTAGGTGTAGGTTTAAGTTTAGGGATTTGAGAACACTTTTTGGTTTTAGGTAGGTTTTAGGTTATAACAGTAGGGAATTGAGAATAGGTTAAGGTTTAGGTCATAGGTTAAGGTTATAGGTAGGTTATAGGTTATAGGTTTAGGGATTTGAGAATAGGATAGGGTTTAGTTTAGGAAATCGGGTTTGGGTTCGGGATCGGGTTTTTCTTTGGGTTTTCAAGTTTAGGTTTAGGTTTAGGTTAGGTAGTTGAGAATAGGATTAGGTGTAGGTTTAGGTTTATGGATTTAAGAATAGGTTAAGGTTATAGGTAGGTTTGGGGATTTGAGAATAGGTAAAGGTTTAGGTTTAGGAAATCGGGTTTGGGTTCGGGATCGGGTTTTGCTTAGGTTAAGGTTTTAGGTAGGTTATAGGTTATAGGTTTAGGGATTTGAGAATAGGTTAAGGTTTAGGATTAGGAAATCGGGTTTAGGTTCGGGATTGGGTTTTGCTTTGGGTTTTCAAGTTTAGGTTTAGGTTTAGGTTAGGTCGTCGAGAATTGGATTAGGTGTAGGTTTAGGTTTAGGGATTAGAGAATACATTTACGTTAAGGTTTATGTTTTAGGTTAAGGTTATAGGTAATAGGTGTAGGGAATTGAGAATAGGTTAAGGTTTAAGTTTTAGGTTAAGGTTATAGGTAGGTTATAGGTTATAGGTTTAGGGAATTGAGAATAGGTTAAGGTTTAGGTTTTGGAAATCGGGTTTGGGTTCGGGATCGGGTTTTGCTTAGGGTTTTCAAGTTTAGGTTAGGTAGCTGAGAATAGGTTAGGTGTAGGTTTAGGTTTAGGGATTTGAGAACACATTTATGTTTTAGGTTTAGGTTTTATGTTGGTTATAGGTTTAGCGGTAGGGATTTGAGAATAGGTTAAGGTTTAGGTTTTGGAAATCGGGTTTGGGTTCGGGATAGGGTTTTATTTTGGGTTTTCAAGTTTATTTTTAGGTTTAGGTTAGGTAGTTGAGAAGAGGATTAGGTGTAGGTTTAGGTTTAGGGGTTTGTGAATAGGTTAAGGTTTAGGTAGGTTATAGGTTAAGGTTTAGGTTTTAGGTTAAGGTTATAGGTAGGTTATAGGTTATAGGTTTAAGGATTTGATAATAGGTTAAGGTTTAGGTTTAGAAAATCGGGTTTGGGTTCGGGATCGGGTTTTTCTTCGGGTTTTCAAGTTTAGGTTTAGGTTTCGGTTAGCTAGTTGAGAATAGGATTAGGTGTAGGTTTAGGTTTAGGGATTTGAGAACACATTTAGGTTTTAGGTTTATGTTTTAGGTAGGTTATAAGTTATAGTTGTAGGGAATTAAGAATAGGTTAAGGTTTTGGTTTTATGTTCGGGTTATAGGTAGGATATATGTTATATGTTTAGGGAGTTGAGAAAAGGTTAAGGTTTAGGTTTAGGAAATCGGGTTTCGGTTTGGGATAGGATTTTGCCTTGGGTTTTCGAGTTTAGGTTTAGGTTTATGTTAGTTAGTTGATAATAGTATTAGGTGTAGGTTTAGGTTTATGGATTTGAGAATAGTTTAAGGTTTAAGTTTTAAGTTAAGGTTATGGATAGATTATATCTTATAGGTTTAGGAATTTCAGAATAGGTTAAGGTTTAGGTTTAGGAAATCGGGTTTGGGTTCGGGATCGGGTTTTGCTTTAGGTTTAGGTTTAGGTTAGGTAGTTGAGAATAGGATTAGGTGTTGGTTTAGGTTTAAGGATTTGAGAATAGGTTAAGGTTTAGGTTTTAGGTTAAGGTTATAGGTAGGTTATAGGTTATAGGTTTAGGGATTTGAGAATAGGTTAAGGTTTATGCTTAGGAAATCAGGTTTGGATTCGGGATCGGGTTTTGCATTGGGTTTTCAAGTTTAGGTTTAGGTTTAGGTTAGGTTGTTGAGAATAGGATTAGGTGTAGGTTTAGGTTTAGGGAATTGAGAACACATTTAGGTTTTAGGTTTAGGTTTTAGGTAGGTTATAGGTTATAGCTGTAGGGAATTGTGAATCGGTTAAGGTTTAGGTTTTAGGTTAAGGTTTTAGGTAGGTTATAGGTTATATGTTTAGGGATTTGAGAAAAGGTTAAGATTTAGGTTTGGGAAATCGGGTTTGGGTTCGGGTTCGGGTTTTGCTTTGGGTTTTCAAGTTTAGGTTTAGGTTTAGGTTAGGTAGTTGAGAATAGGATTAGGTGTAGGTTTAGGTTTTGGGATTTGAGAATAGGTTAAGGTTTAGGTTTTAGGTTGAGGTTATAGGTAGGTTATAGGTTATAGTTTTAGGGATTTGAGAATAGGTTAAGATTTAGGTTTAGGAAATCGGGTTTGGGTTCGGGATCGGGTTTTGCTTTGGGTTTTCAAGTTTAGGTTTAGGTTTCGGTTAGGTAGTTGAGAATTGGATTAGGTGTAGGTTGAGGTTTAGGGAATTGAGAACACATTTAGGTTTTAGGTTTAGGTTTTAGGTAGGTTATAGGTTATAGCTGTAGGGAATTAAGAATAGGTTAAGGTTTAGGTTTTAGGTTAAGGTTATAGGTAGGTTATAGGTTATAGGTTTAGGGATTTAAGAAAAGGTTAAGCTTTAGGTTTAGGAAATCGGGTTTGGGTTTTGGGATCGGGTTTTGCCTTGGGTTTTTAAGTTTAGGTTTAGGTTTAGGTTAGATAGTTGAGAATAGTATTAAGTGTAGGTTCAGGTTTAGGGATTTTAGAATAGGTTAAGGTTTAGGTTTTAGGTTAAGGTTATAGGTAGATTTTATCTTATAGGTTTAGGAATTTGAGAATAGGTTAAGGTTTAGGTTTAGGAAATCGGGTTTGGGCTCGGGATCGTGTTTTACTTTGGGTTTTCAAGTTTAGGTTTAGGTTTAGGTTGGGTAGTTGAGAATAGGATTATGTGTAGGTTTAGGTTTTTGGATTTGACAATAGGTTAAGGTTTAGGTTTTTGGTTAAGGTTATAGTTAGGTTATAGGTTATAATTTTAGGGATTCGAGAATTGGTTAAGGTTTAGGTTTAGGAAATCGGGTTTGGGTTCAGGATCAGGTTTTGCTTTGGGTTTTCAAGTTTAGGTTTAGGTTTAGGTTAGGTAGTTGAGAATAGGAATAGGTGTTGGTTTAGGTTTAAGGATTTGAGAATAGGTTAAGGTTTAGGTTTTAGGTTAAGGTTATAGGTAGGTTATAGTTTATAGGTTTAGGGATTTGAGAATAGGTTAAGGTTTATGCTTAGGAAATCAGGTTTGGATTCGGGATCGGGTTTTGCATTGGGTTTTCAAGTTTAGGTTTGGGTTTAGGTTAGGTTGTTGAGAATAGGATTAGGTGTAGGTTTAGGTTTTGGGATTTGAGAATAGGTTAAGGTTTAGGTTTTAGGTTAAGGTTATAGGTAGGTTATAGGTTATAGTTTTAGGGATTTGCGAATAGGTTAAGGTTTAGGTTTAGGAAATCGTGTTTGGGTTCGGGATCGGGTTTTGCTTTGGGTTTTCAAGTTTAGGTTTAGGTTTATGTTAGGTAGTTGGGAATAAGATTTGGTGTAGGTTTAGGTTTAGGGATTTGAGAACACATTTAGGTTTTAGATTTAGGTTTTAGGTAGGTTATAGGTTATAGCTATAGGTAATTGAGAATAGGTTTAGGTTTTGGTTTTAGGTTACGGTTATAGGTAGGTTAAAAGTTATAGGTTTAGGGATTTGAGAATAGGATAAGGTTTTGGTTTAGGAAATCGGGTTTGGGTTCGGGATCGGGTTTTGCTTTGGGTTTTCAAGTTTACTTTTAGGTTTAGGTTAGGTAGTTGTGAATAGGATTTGGAGTAGGTTTAGGTTTAGGAATTTGAGAACACATTTAGGTTAAGGTTATAGGTAATAGCTGTAGGGAATTGAGAATAAGCTAAGGTTTAAGTTTAGGAAATTGGGTTTGGGTCCGGGATCGGGTATCTCTTTGGGTTTTCAAGTTTAGGCTTAGGTTTAGGTTACTTGGTTGAGAATAGGATTAGGTGTAGGTTTAGGTTTAGGGATTTGAGAATAGGTTAAGGTTATAGGTAGGTTTAGGGATTTGAGAATAGGATAAGGTTTAGCTTTAGGAAATCAGGTTTGGGTTCGGGATCGGGTTTTGCTTAAGTTAAGGTTTAGGTTTTAGGTTAAGGTTAATGGTAGGTTATAGGTTATAGGTTTAGGGATTTGACAATAGGTTAAGGTTTAGGTTTAGGAAATCGGGTATGGGTTCAGGATTGGGTTTTACTTTGGGTTTTCAAGTTTATGTTTAGGTTTAGGTTAGGTAGTTGAGAATAGGATTAGGTGTTGGTTTAGGTTTAGGGATTTGAGAATAGGTGAAGGTTTAGGTATTAGGTTAAGGTTATAGGTAGGTTATAGGTTATAGGTTTAGGGATTTGAGAATAGGTTAAGGTTTAGGTTTAGGAAATCGGGTTTGGGTTCGGGTTCGGGTTTTGCTTTGCGTTTTCAAGTTTAGGTTTAGGTTTAGGTTAGGTAGTTGAGAATAGTAGTAGGTCTAGGTTTAGGTTTTGGGATTTGAGAATAGGTTAAGGTTTAGGTTTTAGGTTAAGGTTATAGGTAGGTTATAGGTTATAGTTTTAGTGAATTAAGAATAGGTTAAGATTTAGGTTTAAGAAATCGGGTTTGGGTTCGGGATCGAGTTTTTCTTTGAGTTTTCAAGTTTAGGTTTAGGTTTCGGTTAGGTAGTTGTGAATAAGATTAGGTGTAGGTTTAGGTTTAGGGAATTGAGAACACATTTAGGTTTTAGGTTTTGGTTTTAGGTAGGTTATAGGTTATAGCTGTAGGGAATTGTGAATCGGTTAAGGTTTAGGTTTTAGGTTAAGGTTATAGGTAGGTTATAGTTTATATGTTTAGGGATTTGAGAAAAGGTTAAGATTTAGGTTTGGGAAATCGGGTTTGGGTTCGGGTTCGGGTTTTGCTTTGGGATTTCAAGTTTAGGTTTAGGTTTAGGTTAGGTAGTTGAGAATAGGATTAGGTGTAGGTTTAGGTTTTGGGATTTGAGAATAGGTTAAGGTTTAGGTTTTAGGTTAAGGTTATAGATAGGTAATAGGTTATAGGTTTAGGGATTTGAGAATAGGTTAAATTTTATGCTTAGGAAATCAGGTTTGGATTCGGGATCGGGTTTTGCATTAGGTTTTCAAGTTTAGGTTTAGGTTTAGGTTAGGTTGTTGAGAATAGGATTAGGTGTAGGTTTAGGTTTTGGGATTTGAGAATAGGTTAAGGTTTAGGTTTTAGGTTAAGGTTATAGGTAGGTTATAGGTTATAGTTTTAGGGATTTGCGAATAGGTTAAGGTTTAGGTTTAGGAAATCGGGTTTGGGTTCGGGATCGGGTTTTGATTTGGATTTTCAAGTTTAGGTTTAGGTTTAGGTTAGGTAGTTGGGAATAACAGTAGGTGTAGGTTTAGGTTTACGGATTTGAGAACACATTTAGGTTTTAGATTTAGGTTTTTGGTAGGTTATAGGTTATAGCTATAGGTAATTGAGAATAGGTTAAGGTTTAGGTTTTAGGTTACGGTTATCGGTTGGTTATAAGTTATAGGTTTAGGGATTTGAGAATAGGATAAGGTTTTGGTTTAGGAAATCGGGTTTGGGTTCGGGATCGGGTTTTGCTTTGGGTATTCAAGTTTACTTTTAGGTTTAGGTTAGGTAGTTGAGAATAGGATTAGGAGTAGGTTTAGGTTTAGGAATTTGAGAACACATTTAGGTTCAGGTTATAGGTTATAGCTGTAGGGAATTGAGAATAAGCTAAGGTTTAAGTTTAGGAATTCGGGTTTGGGTCCGGGATCGGGTATTGCTTTGGGTTTTCAAGTTTAGGCTTAGGTTTAGGTTGCTTGGTTGAGAATAGGATTAGGTGTAGGTTTAGGTTTGGGGATTTGAGAATAGGTTAAGGTTATAGGTAGGTTTAGGGATTTGAGAATAGGATAAGGTTTAGCTTTAGGAAATCAGGTTTAGGTTCGGGATCGGGTTTTGCTTAAGTTAAGGTCTAGGCTTAGGAAATCGGGTTTGGGTTCGGGTTTGGGTTCAGGTTTAGGTTTAGGTTAGGTAGTTGAGAATAGTATTAGGTGTAGGTGTAGGTTTTGGGATTTGAGAATAGGTTAAGGTTTAGGTTTTGGGTTAAGGTTATAGATAGGTTATAGGTTATAGTTTTACTGATTTGAGAATAAGTTAAGATTTAGGTTTATGAAATCGGGTTTGGGTTCGGGATCGGGTTTTGCTTTGGGTTTTCAAGTTTAGGTTTAGGTTTCAGTTAGGTAGTTGAGAATAAGATTAGGTGTAGGTTTAGGTTTAGGGAATTGAGAACACATTTAGGTTTTAGGTAGGTTATAGGTTATAGCTGTAGGGAATTGTGAATCGGTTAAGGTTTAGGTTTTAGGTTAAGGTTATAGGTAGGTTACAGGTTATATGTTTAGGGATTTGAGAAAAGGTTAAGATTTAGGTTTGGGAAATCGGGTTTGGGTTCGGGTTCGGGTTCGGGTTTTGCTTTGGGTTTTCAAGTTTAGGTTTAGGTTTAGGTTAGGTAGTTGAGAATAAGATTAGGTGCAGGTTTAGGTTTTGGGATTTGAGAATATGTTAAGGTTTAGGTTTTAGGTTAAGGTTATAGGTAGGTTATAGGTTATAGTTTTAGGGATTTGAGAATAGGTTAAGATTTAGGTTTAGGAAATCGGGTTTGGGTTCGGGATCAGGTTTTTCTTTGGGTTTTCTAGTTTAGGTTTAGGTTTCGGTTAGGTAGTTGAGAATTGGATTAGGTGTAGGTTTAGGTTTAGGGATTTGAGAACACATTTAGGTTTTAGGTTAAGGTTTTAGGTAGGTTATAGGTTATAGCTGTAGGGAATTGAGAATAGGTTAATGTAACACCCTGAAAATCGGGGGTCGTGTATAAACTCAACTCCCGAGTTCCAGACCGTCACTTATGCAACAAAAATAGTTATGATTCAATGTTGTCTGATTTAAAGCATTCACATGAGTAAAAGTATACCAAAACTGCAATTCATACTTCAGATCCAGTGATAAAAGCAAGCGGAAGACTAAACAATGTATATATCACTGTATGGAAAAACAAAGTAATCTCATACGATGTATATTTCGTAGGTCACTGCAAGGGCTGCCAGGGCTGTTGCTCGTACTCGTTGCACCGCTCCCCCATCACCTTATCAATACAGGCCTACAGTACTCTACTGCAACGGAAGGGTCGTCGCCTCCCGTGGACTCAGAATACGCTCGCGGTCACTACAAAGGGCTCGTCGCCTGATCAGTGTAGGCCGACAGCTAGAATATAGTGTCCCATACCACCATAATCTGCTCACGAGTTTAGGTGCTCACTGGTCACTACGGGGAGGTTTGTGGCCCTAGCGTAGGCCGACAGCTCGACCACGGTGTCCCATACCACCATGCCCGGCTCATGAGTCTTCGTGGATCAAGGTACCACAGTTAATAGGGTTTACAATGGTAAGTTCAGTACCCTAGGTTCAAGCAGTTATGACACATACAAGGTGAACATACATCGGCCAGTCGGGTTACTTGACGGGCTCGACTAGCGCGATCGCATCTCAAGTTAAACGACATGAAGTGCGTAAAACACTTCGCGTGGCCTAACCACTACCGCCAACTCTCAACACGAATCACGTTCATCGACGCGTCGTTCGTGGCTATGACCAGTCAGCCACGAACTCGCTCGGTTACCGACTGCCTGGACTAAGTCAAGTCCCACACATCTATGGAATTACCTTAACGCTATATACAAAGGTATTGGAATTGAAACACATCATGTGAGCATGTTAGCACATGTTATAACATTCAACTTAAGCAAATCTTCAAGGCATACTTTCCATGCATATTCAACTTAAGCAAATCTTCAAGGCATACTTCCTATGCATGTAATACAATCATGTATAAGGTCAACATGTAGGAAATCATTTAGGTCAGCATTCTAAATCATGAAATCAATCTTAAACTACTACATAACATCATTCAATACAATACATACTAATACAAGCATTTATACAAACACATACACTACACACTTAAGTCCACATATAGTATGTCGACCCAAAGTGCGCAACTTGGCGAATCTCTTCGCCAAACTGATTATGCAAGCATTCCTAACTCACTAATACGGCGACAAACCATGTCAATCACGTCAGCAAAATATGCATGTAGACCGTACTTCCTACATATGACTAAAATGCCCTAAATCTCATATTCTTCGTTAATTTACGAAACAGGAAACGGAGAGCATGTTGTACATGTCAAACGGCGATGCCGTCGATAATCTACTATTAAACGACATTGAAAGCATTGTAAACTGTCAATCAAAGCGTCTAAAATCCTCACCTAGTGTCTTACGGTCGCGGGATTTTGAACGGAGCGTGTGCGCTTCATCTACGGCTATAAGAGAACCTGATTTATGGATTACGTTAGCTAACATGCCCTGAATCTACGTAAACCCTAAATCAGCAAGTTTTTGGGGTTTTTCTATACCTGAAAAAGTGTAGAAATCACCAGCCAGGTGATTGGAAGGAAGTGCTGATGCAGCAACCGTTGATGGCTCGGAAGCGGGAAAAATCTCCTCTTCCCTTTCTCTCAAACTCTCTCTCTCTTTTCTAGGGTTTAGTGAAATTCGGATGTGAAGGAGAAATGAGGGTTTCAACCCCTTTTATAAGCTTGAAAACGCCGAAAATAGGCTCCGGGACGAAGTTTACTTAATGCCTATCCATTTCGGGGCTGTTTCGGTCCAAAAACTGCTTTCTGGTGGTCCCCTGGTCGATTGCGATCAGACTTAAGCTCATGGGTACCAGATGTACCTCGTATTAAGTTTTCAGTCTGGCAGGGTTCGCAGATCGCACGTAGCAGACCAGTTTCAGTTCAGCGGTCACCGCACATAGATCAGGGCTGAAAGTCTCATGATAATAAATAGAAATTTTTCCTGATCCGAGGGTGTAATCTGGATGAATTCTGACGGTCAGAACGCTTAATACTGACGCGTCAAGTCGTGTGCCAGATTTGAATTTGAAATTCCCAATTCGTCCCTATTCGCAGTCGCTTCAGTCCGGGTTCAACGAAATACTCTGTGATTATCGGTTTGACTTGATTTTCAAGATGATTGTCAAGTCCAGCTGGGCGGTTCTAACGGTCTAAGATAGGAGGTATCGGACCTTCGACGCGCGGTCTAAATCCAATACAAAAGTTCAATATGGTCCAGAGGACAAACCTGCTTAGAGTTTGATCCAAGGTTATAGAGTATTGTAGAGTTGTCTGTTCTACTCGATTTGGGTCTTGTAGAACGTATTTAAAGTGATCAGGGACTATTTCCCAGCTACTCTAGCGTTGCGCTAGCTAACTTACGTTTAATTTCTATGGAAATTATTCCTACGCGATTTCGGGTCAAATCGGTACTCGAACCCAAGTACGGATTTTTCACGGGCGTTACAATCTACCCCCCTTAACAAATAATTTCGTCCTCGAAATTTGTACCTGTTCGTACTCCTCGAGAAGCTGTGGGTAGTTCTTTCTGATCTCGGCTTCTGTCTCCCAAGTAGCCTCCTCCTCAGTATGATGCGTCCATAGTACCTTCACAAGGGGAATCACCTTGCTACGCAGTACCTGCTCCTTCCTGTCTAAGATGCATGTCGGTCGCAGGATATAAGTAACATCCTCTCCTAACTGCACCTGCTCCCATCTGATGATATGGGAAGGATCAGCAACGTACTTCTTCAGCATAGAAACATGAAATACGTTGTGGACGCTCGCGAGGGGCGTGGGTAAAGCCAATCGGTAAGCCACTGCTCCCACACGATCGAGGATCTGAAATGGACCAATGAATCGCGGTGCCAGCTTCCCCTTCTTCCCGAACCGAAGGACTCCCTTCATAGGGGAAACTCGCAAATACACGTGATCCCCGACTGTGAACTCAAGTGGGCGTCGTCTCGCATCGGCGTAGCTCTTCTGTCTGCTCTGCGCTGTAAGAAGCCGACGTCGAATAATATCATTCTTCTCTGACGTCGCCTGCACCAACTCTGGGCCAATCAAGCTGCGCTCACCGACCTCTAACCAGCAATGCGGTGCGCGACAAGGTCGCCCATACAGCGCCTCATAAGGTGTCATGCCGATACTCGCCTGGAAGCTATTGTTGTACGCAAACTCCGCATATGCAAGACAGTCATCCCAACTGTCCTTGAAGTCCAATGTGCAGGCTCGCAACATGTCCTCCAGGATCTGGTTCACTCGCTCCGTCTGTCCGTCCTTCTGTGGGTGGAAGGCAGTACTGAACTTCAACTTCACACCCATAGCCTCCTGAATGCGAGTCCAGAAAATAGAAGTGAACCGCGTGTCTCTGTCCGACACGATCTCCAACGGAACTCCATGCAGACGCATAATCTCTCGGATATATAATCTAGCCAGCTCGTCTGCAGAGTTCGTAACTCTGATCGGTAGGAAGTGCGCCGACTTCGTCAATCGGTCGACGATCACCCAAATGGAATCATGCCCCTTCCTCGTCTTCGGCAACCCAGAAATGAAGTCCATGGAAATGAAATCCTACTTCCACTCTGCAATCGGCATAGGCTGCAAAAGTCCAGGTGGTCGGCGATGCTCTGCCTTCACCTGCTGACAAGTGAGACAACGGGACACGAACTCAGCTATGTGGGTCTTCATACCTTCCCACCAATACGTCCTCTTCACGTCACGATACATCTTCGTGCTGCCTGGATGCATCGCGAGTCTAGTAGAATGCGCAGCCTCGAGAATCTCTCGTCTCAAGTCAGGGACATCTGGGACGCATAGGCGGCCACGGTATCGTAAGCCCCCATCCATACCAACTCGCCAGTCGGCGTCAGCATCATCACTGGCCTGCTCTCGAAGCTCAGTAAGATGCGCGTCGTCCCTCTGCGCCTCGATGACTCGGTCATCGATCTGAGATCGCACCTGTACATGTGTGATGAACTCAAACGGCTCCTCTACGGTGAGTTTCTGCTCAAAGTCTCGCAAAAACTCAACCATATCCCACTCGGCAACCATCAGCGGAGCCGCAAACTCTATCGCCTTCTTGCGGCTCAACGCATCAGCCACAAGGTTCGCCTTCCCAGGATGGTAAGAGACTTCAAACTTGAAGTCCTTCAGCGTCTCCATCCATCGCCGCTGGCTCATATTCAAGTCTCGCTGCGTGAATATGTACTTGAGGCTCTTGTGGTCGCAAAAGAGCTCGAACTCCTCTCCGTAGAGGTAATGTCTCCAGAGTCTCAGTACGAATATAACGGCTGCCAACTCCAGGTCGTGTGTAGGGTAATTCTCCTCGTGCTTCCTTAATTGTCTCGAGGCATACGAAATTACCCTGTCCCTCTGCATAAGGACACAACCCAAACCAATGCTAGACGCGTCAGTGTATATAGTGTATCTAACCCCTTGCTCTGGCAATACTAGCACAGGGGCGGACGTAAGTCTGTCCTTTAGCTCCTGAAAAGCTGACTCCGCCTTATCATTCCAGGTGAACTTCACGTCCTTCCGTGTCAACTGAGATAAGGGTCTCGCGATCTTCGAGAAGTCCTGAATGAAGCGCCGATAATAACCAGCGAGACCCAAGAAACTCCTCACCTCAGTGACAGAACCAGGCTGCTCCCAGTCCTGCACCGCAGCTACCTTAGACAGGTCAACTGCCATGCCGTCCTTAGACACCACGTGTCCCAGAAACTTCACCTCCTGCTTCCAGAAGTCGCACTTCTTGTACTGTGCGAACAACTGATGTCGTCTGAGCGTATCAAGGACCAAACGCAAGTGCTCCTCATGCTCCTCTCGACTCCTAGAGTATACCAAAATGTCGTCGATGAAGACAACGACGAATCGATAGAGGAAAGGCCGAAATACCCGGTTCATCAGATCCATGAACACGGCCGGTGCGTTCGTGAGACCGAACGACATCACGAGGAACTCGTAGTGACCAAAACTGGTCCTGAATGCTGTCTTCTGCACGTCCTCATCTCTGACGCGCAGCTGATGATATCCTGACTGAAGATCAATCTTCGAGAAGTACTGCGCTCCTCTCAACTGATCAAACAAGTCATTGATCCTGGGCAAAGGGTACTTGTTCTTCACCATGAGCTGGTTCAGCCTGCGATAATCAATACACAATCGCAGCGAACCATCCTTCTTCTTCACGAACAAGACCGGTGCTCCCCAAGGAGACACGCTAGGCCGTATAAAGCCAAGCTCTAGCAGACCATCAATCTGCGTCCTCAACTCCTCCATCTCACATGGTGTCATGCGATACATCGGCAGTGAGACGGGTGTAGAACCGGGAATCAGATCAATAGTGAAATCGATCTCACGTCGGGGCGGCAAACCAGGGATCTTCCTGAACAGATCCCCGAACTCAGAAACAACTGGTGTCTGCTCAAGTACCTGGGCACCAGCGTCGCGCAATAGAGTGGCGTAGCTAAGAATGCGGAAAGGAAGATTTACCCGCACTGGAAATGTGAAAGGCGTGCCCTCAGGCTCGTACACCATCACCACACGAGCCTCGCAGTCAATCTCGGCTCTCGCTGCAGTCAACCAGTCCATGCCAAGAATGACGTCGAGATAAACGAGCGAGGGATCGACGACCAGATCAAGAGTCATCGTCCTGCCTCCCAGATCAACTAAACAACCCTCACACATCTGGGTGACATCCGAATAATCTCCATGAGCTGCAAGGACTCGCACGCTATCCATAGTGATAGTCTGCAACTCAAGACGTCTGACTACGGCACGCGATATCAAAGAAATCGTGGAACCAGTGTCCACCATGATAAGAACGGGAGTACCTCCGATATGGCCCGTGACCTCAAAGGCTGAATACTGGAAAGTCGGCGTCGTAGCTGCCTCAGCGGTCAGTGCATGAACTCGAGCCTGCTGTGGCCGGTTTGGCCGCTGTGTCAAGGGCCGTGGAGGCTGTAGAATCTGTGATACTGTGGGTCTGAAAGAAGGATGCGCAGGAGCTGACCGTATAGGCGGTGCTGATATCGCCTGTGGACGTACACGATCAATCTTCTGCGGCGGCGAGAACCCACTGTCCCGCATCCTCGAAAAGCAACTCTGCGCTAAGTGGTCCGTCCTCCCACAGTATGTGCATGACAAATCAGGGCACCGAAATGATGGTACAGGCGCCGTGGTCCTGGTAGGAGGATCAAAGCGAGGCCTCTTGCCCGCGAAGGGCCTGTCTGGCAAATCCGGTTGCGGCCTAGAAGTAGTCGGGCCTCGAGATCGCGGAAGTCGATCCACGTCCTGCTCTGCCCGCATGGACATGTGAACCAACTCCGCATAGGAAGGGAAACTGACACAGCACATCTTCGACCGAATATCCGGTCGCAAGCCCTCCAAAAAGCGCCGTATGCGCATCTGCTCATCAGCTAGAATCGTCGGGACGTACCTGCCCAACTCTGTGAACCGATGCTCATACTCGGTAACCGTCATCGCTGCCTGCCTGAGACGGAGAAACTCATTCTCCCTCTCGTGCCTGTAGCTCTGGGGATAATACTTCTCATGGAAGCGGAACTCGAATGCTGCCCACGTCCATATGAAATCTGCGGCAACAGTCCGCAATATACTATCCCACCACATACTGGCCTCTCTCTCAAATAGGAAGGTAGCCAGCTCTACCTGCTCAGCCTCAGTACAGTGCAACATCCGTAGAATCTTCGACACTCGGTCGAGCCAGAACTCAGCCTCCTCGGGTCTGTGAGAACCCGTGAAAGTAGGAGGCCGCAAGCGCTGAAATCGCTCCAGAAGGCTCCGAGTGTCGGCAGGATTCCCCACAGGGAAAGCAGGTGGCGCAGGATGTGCTATGCCCTCATCCTGGGCGTAAGCGTAGGCATCCTCAGCTGGATGCGCAGGTGGTGCAGGTGGAGTAGGTGTAGTCGCACCCCCACCCTGGGCTAAAGTCCCCACTATGGTGGTCAGGAGCTGCTGCTGCTGTAGCATCATAGCCATCATCTGCTCGAATCTGTCAGGGGGTGGAGCAGGCTGTGGTGGATGAGGTGCGGAAGTAGATGCGCGCTGTGGCTCTCTAACTGATGGTGTAAATGGCGGTGGTCCATCTGTAGGACCAACAGCAGGCTGAGACGATCGAACCGCCTCAGGAATCGGGCCCACAGCAGGGTCCGGACGAGTGCCAGACTGAGAGGGAGTCTGATCCATCTGCTCTGACAATGAAAGCCGAACCGCGCTCCTCGTAGTCTTAGGTGGCATTCCCTATATTCAAAATAGGGCACAACCTTGTCAGTCTCAATTGCACAAATACACCACAATCATTCACTAAAGAGTTAAAGGCATTCCATGCATTTCAATTAATCAAAATTGTCACAATACAAGGGATATATCCTTACAAGCATCATGACTAGAATGACATGAAAATTAAGACAGTTAAGCAACAGCAACATAAGCAAAGCACTAGCCTTAACAGGCTTACACACATAAAACGGGAAATGGCTAACTACTAATAACAACATCAAAGATCGCATCGCTAATCGGAGTCTAGTGACGGAGGAGGAGCACCCTTATCCTGTAAGCAACACAGGATTGCCTTCAAGGTGCGAGTCACCTTGCCAAATTTCTTCTTCGTAACGACCTTGGCATCAGCGACCTCTGCTCGAAGTTCTTGGATTTTCCTTCGCAAAGCGGTCTGACTCTCCTCCATCCGAGCAATGCGATCGTCGATAGTAGCCTGCGCAGAAGGAGGAGGGCTCCCATCAGTATCCTGAGCCTCCTCTTCCGCTTCTTCCTGAACCTCTTCCTGAACCTCTGCTCTAGGTTCTTCTTCGCTTTGATCTTCCTCTTCATCAAAGTCATCCCCACTATCCCTTTCAAGTTGATTTTCACGATATTGCGACCCAATCTTCATCTTAACCATTGTCGACTCATCGATGGTGTGAATCGATACCGGTAATTCGGGTCCAAGTCTATAGGCAAACTCAAGCGCAATCTTGCAAATGAGTCGGCCAAAGGGAAGGGACTCGGATGTTCTTCTCGACCTGGCTATGAGAACTATCTTCTGTAAGATGAAAGTGGCCATACATACGTTCTCTCCCTGGGCCACTAGAAATAAGAAATTGACCATAAGACGTGTGCATTCAATGCGGTTCGTCGACCTGGGATAGACATTGAACGTGCAGATATGGTGCAGCAGGCGCAAATCTTCAGACATGTACGTCGCCTTGAGGCTATTATTGGGCTGCCATGGAACCAACTTACCGCACAGAAACCTGGTGCGGCGATCTCGTTCACGTCTAGTCCTCAAATTCTTCTCACTTGGATGCACATCACCTAGAGGCACGTTGAGAAGTCGCGCAATCAACCGGACGTCGATCGTAGCCATCCGATCTCTACCAAAAGGAATTTTGAACTGCAAAGGCTCCAAGGTAGGATTCTGGATGTTAGCATAGAAGGCACAAACGGTGCTCACATTAGCACGAGCGCGAGCTTCAAAGATCCGTCCCCAGTGCGCAGCTTCAATGCGTTCGAACAACAGATACTCGCCGAACAATCGCCCATCTACGTCCACCTCAAATAACACTCTACGATCAGTGTATTCACCATGAGGCATCTCTGATAGAATGGTTCATCCAAGGTGTGCATGGGGATCTAAATCCCGCTTTGTACGGCACTCCAGGACTGCAGCTGGACCTGCGGCGGCGCTCGAACTTGCGGCACCACCCCGCGGTCTTCTTGATCGAGTAGGGCGGCTCGGCCCAGCCTCATCTGTCGCGGTTTTCCTCTTACCCATCAAAGATATGATGGATGAGAGTGACAAAAGACCCAAAATGGCTTCCACGAAAGCCATGAAAAACGCCGAAAATGCGGAGAAATGGCTGCCCAATCTGACAAAAGGAAATCTAGGCGTCGTAGAGGGATGCTTCAAGCTTCCCAAGGCTGTACTTTCAGAGAAAAATACAAACAAAAAGATGGGATGGAGCACCTCACGATTTCAGCTATATTTGGGGGATTTTGGAGCTCCAAATGGTGATATCTTCAAGGAAAGAGGCTGCCAACACCCAATAACTGATGGGTGGTGGTCGGTTTTGGCCAAGGAAGGTTTTAGAGGTGGTTTGGGACGCCGGGGTTTAGAATGGGTTGCTGAAAATCAAATCTAGGGCTATGTAGGGGGATGTTTGTGAAGGAGAGGTGGGATTTGGGGGTTTTCGTGATGTGGGAAGTACCTAGGGATGATGTGGACCCTATTTAAGGGGGTGCGCCCGAAGGACAGCACCAACCGATGCCGCCGGCCGGCGATGCATCGCCCGACCGGCGATGGCATCGCCGGCCAACTTTGAAGTTGGCCTGTGGGACCCCATGGGTCTGGTCCCCCATGGTCCCAGGGTCCCAAAAAGTTAGGTCCCACCCCCTGGTTCATAGTATTTTGGTCTGTATGAGCCCAAACATGTGTTCGGGACTTTCTGGGTCCACATTGCAATCCCGAATACTAAACTATATGATGCAGCATATGAATTTGGGGTAGAAGGAGCCAGTACACCTATCTAGATCCTTAGTTGCTAAAGAAAGTGAAGTTAAAATTTCCTTATGGCCATTTTTCATGAAATTTTACTATTCACTGTAAAATTTGATGAATGTAGCAATTTGTGTTATTTTCACATTAGGTTTGATGCCTAACATGAAATGGAAAAGAAAAAAAACTGAAGGTTGAAGTGGTTAGAGGAGAAATTTTGAGAATTTTTGGCAAAACGGGGTTTTTAAGCCCTGGCGATTGATTACTGGAGTCGTGGTCATCCCACGGCCCAAGGATTCACTTTTGCGGTTTAAAACCGCTCATAGGACGTCTCCACCTGACTTCCTACAGCTTAGAAGTGATTCGGGTTTCTTTACGCGACCCGAGATACGTTACAGACTCGATCTTGCGATCGATCCTTATAGACTTCGCCTATCGGCGAATTTGTGATCCTAGAAGTGTTTCTAGACCCTTCTCGCACCCACCTAAGTCAAAGGAAGTGACAGCGTACGTCGCAAGACCATAACCCAGGCCCAGTATACTCTCTTTCATGCTCTGATACCAACTTGTAACACCCTGAAAATCGGGGGTCGTGTATAAACTCAACTCCCGAGTTCCAGACCATCACTTATGCAACAAAAATAGTTATGATTCAATGTTGTCTGATTTAAAGCATTCACATGAGTAAAAGTATACCAAAACTGCAATTCATACTTCAGATCCAGTGATAAAAGCAAGCGGAAGACTAAACAATGTATATATCACTGTATGGAAAAATAAAGTAATCTCATACGATGTATATTTCGTAGGTCACTGCAAGGGCTGCCAGGGCTGTTGCTCGCACTCGTTGCACCGCTCCCCCATCACCTTATCAATACAGGCCTACCGTACTCTACTGCAACGGAAGGGTCGTCGCCTCCCGTGGACTCAGAATACGCTCGCGGTCACTACAAAGGGCTCGTCGCCTGATCAGTGTAGGCCGACAGCTAGAATATAGTGTCCCATACCACCATAATCTGCTCACGAGTTTAGGTGCTCACTGGTCACTACGGGGAGGTTTGTGGCCCTAGCGTAGGCCGACAGCTCGACCACGGTGTCCCATACCACCATGCCCGGCTCATGAGTCTTCGTGGATCAAGGTACCACGGTTAATAGGGTTTACAATGGTAAGTTCAGTACCCTAGGTTCAAGCAGTTATGACACATACAAGGTGAACATACATCGGTCAGTCGGGTTACTTGACGGGCTCGACTAGCGCGATCGCATCTCAAGTTAAACGACATGAAGTGCGTAAAACACTTCGCGTGGCCTAACCACTACCGCCAACTCTCAACACGAATCACGTTCATCGACGCGTCGTTCGTGGCTATGACCAGTCAGCCACGAACTCGCTCGGTTACCGACTGCCTGGACTAAGTCAAGTCCCACACATCTATGGAATTACCTTAACGCTATATACAAAGGTATTGGAATTGAAACACATCATGTGAGCATGTTAGCACATGTTATAACATTCAACTTAAGCAAATCTTCAAGGCATACTTTCCATGCATATTCAACTTAAGCAAATCTTCAAGGCATACTTCCTATGCATGTAATACAATCATGCATAAGGTCAACATGTAGGAAATCATTTAGGTCAGCATTCTAAATCATGAAATCAATCTTAAACTACTACATAACATCATTCAATACAATACATACTAATACAAGCATTTATACAAACACATACACTACACACTTAAGTCCACATATAGTATGTCGACCCAAAGTGCGCAACTTGGCGAATCTCTTCGCCAAAATGATTATGCAAGCATTCCTAACTCACTAATACGGCGACAAACCATGTCAATCACGTCAGAAAAATATGCATGTAGACCGTACTTCCTACATATGACTAAAATGCCCTAAATCTCATATTCTTCGTTAATTTACGAAACAGGAAACGGAGAGCATGTTGTACATGTCAAACAGCGATGCCGTCGATAATCTACTATTAAACGACATTGAAAGCATTGTAAACTGTCAATCAAAGCGTCTAAAATCCTCACCTAGTGTCTTACGGTTGCGGGATTTTGAACGGAGCGTGTGCGCTTCGTCTACGGCTATAAGAGAACCTGATTTATGGATTACGTTAGCTAACATGCCCTGAATCTACGTAAACCCTAAATCAGCAAGTTTTTGGGGTTTTTCTATACCTGAAAAAGTGTAGAAATCACCAGCCAGGTGATTGGAAGGAAGTGCTGATGCAGCAACCGTTGATGGCTCGGAAGCGGGAAAAATCTCCTCTTCCCTTTCTCTCAAACTCTCTCTCTCTTTTCTAGGGTTTAGTGAAATTCGGATGTGAAGGAGAAATGAGGGTTTCAACCCCTTTTATAAGCTTGAAAACGCCGAAAATAGGCTCCGGGACGAAGTTTACTTAATGCCTATCCATTTCGGGGCTGTTTCGGTCCAAAAACTGTTTTCTGGTGGTCCCCTGGTCGATTGAGATCAGACTTAAGCTCATGGGTACCAGATGTACCTCGTATTAAGTTTTCAGTCTGGCAGGGTTCGCAGATCGCACGTAGCGGACCAGTTTCAGTTCAGCGGTCACCGCACATAGATCAGGGCTGAAAGTCTCATGATAATAAATAGAAATTTTTCCTGATCCGAGGGTGTAATCTGGATGAATTCTGACGGTCAGAACGCTTAATACTGACGCGTCAAGTCGTGTGCCAGATTTGAATTTGAAATTCCCAATTCGTCCCTATTCGCGGTCGCTTCAGTCCGGGTTCAACGAAATACTCTGTGATTATCGGTTTGACTTGATTTTCGAGATGATTGTCAAGTCCAGCTGGGCGGTTCTAACGGTCTAAGATAGGAGGTATCGGACCTTCGACGCGCGGTCTAAATCCAATACAAAAGTTCAATATGGTCCAGAGGACAAACCTGCTTAGAGTTTGATCCAAGGTTATAGAGTATTGTAGAGTTGTCTGTTCTACTCGATTTGGGTCTTGTAGAACGTATTTAAAGTGATCAGGGACTATTTCCCAGCTACTCTAGCGTTGCGCTAGCTAACTTACGTTTAATTTCTATGGAAATTATTCCTACGCGATTTCGGGTCAAATCGGTACTCGAACCCAAGTACGGATTTTTCACGGGCGTTACAGTTAAGGTTTAGGTTTTAGGTTAAGGTTATAGGTAGGTTATAGGTTATAGGTTTAGGGATTTGAGAAAAGGTTAAGCTTTAGGTTTAGGAAATCGGGTTTGGATTTTGGGATCGGGTTTTGCCTTGGGTTTTTAAGTTTAGGTTTAGGTTTAGGTTAGGTAGTTGAGAATAGTATTAGGTGTAGGTTCAGGTTTAGGGATTTGAGAATAGGTTAAGGTTTAGGTTTTAGGTTAAGGTTATAGGTAGATTTTATCTTATAGGTTTAGGAATTTGAGAATAGGTTAAGGTTTAAGTTTAGGAAATCGGGTTTGGGCTCGGGATTGTGTTTTACTTTGGGTTTTCAAGTTTAGGTTTAGGTTTAGGTTGGGTAGTTGAGAATAGGATTTTGTGTAGGTTTAGGTTTTTGGATTTGAGAATAGGTTAAGGTTTAGGTTTTTGGTTAAGGTTATAGTTAGGTTATAGGTTATAATTTTAGGGATTTGAGAATTGGTTAAGATTTAGGTTTAGGAAATCGGGTTTGGGTTCGGGATTGGATTTTGCTTTGGGTTTTCAAGTTTAGGTTTAGATTTAAGTTAGGTAGTTGAGAATAGGATTAGGTGTAGGTTTAGGTTTAGGGATTTGAGAACACATTTAGGTTTTAGGTTTAGGTTTTAGGTAAGTAATAGGTTATAGCTGTTGGGAATTGAGAATAGGTTACGGTTTAGGTTTTATGTTAAGGTTATAGGTAGGATGTAGGTTATAGGTTTTGGGATTTGAGAAAAGGTTCAGGTTTAGGTTTAGGAAATCCGGTTTGGGTTTGGGATCGGGTTTTGCTTTGGGTTTCCAAGTTTAGGATTAGGTTTAGGTTAGGTAGCTGAGAATAGGATTTGGTGTAGGTTTATGTTTAGGGATTTGAGAATAGGTTACGATTTACGTTTTAGGTTAAGGTTATAGGTAGGTTATATCTTATAGGTTTAGGAATTTGAGAATAGGTTAAGGTTTAGGTTTAGGAAATGGGGTTTGGGTTCGGGATAGGGTTTTTCTTTGGGTTTTCAAGTTTAGATTTAGGTTTAGGTTAGGTAGTTGAGAATAGGATTAGGTGTTGGTTTCGGTTTAGGGATTTGAGAATAGGTTATGGTTTAGGTTTTAGGTTAAGGTTATGGGTAGGTTATAGGTTATAGGTTTAGGGATTTGTGAATAGGTTAAGGTTTAGGTTTAGGAAATTGGGTTTGGGTTTGGGATCGGGTTTTGCTTTGGGTTTTCAAGTTTAGGTTTAGGTTTAGGCTAGATAGTTGAGAATAGGATTAGGTGTAGGTTTAGGTTTTGGGATTTGAGAATAGGTTAAGGTTTTGCTTTTAGGTTAAGGTTATAGGTAGGTTATAGGTTATAGGTTTAGGGATTTGAGAATAGGTTAAGGTTTAGGTTTTAGGTTAAGGTTATAGGTAGGTTATAGGCTATAGGTTTAGGGATTTGAGAATAGGTTAAGGTTTAGGTTTAGGAAATCGGGTTTGGGTTCGGGATCGGGTTTTGCTTTGGGTTTACAAGTTTAGGTTTAGGTTTAGGTTGGGTAGTTGAGAATAGGATTATGTGTAGGTTTGAGTTTTTGGATTTGAGAATAGATTAAGGTTTAGGTTTTTGGTTAAGGTTATAGTTAGGTTATAGGTTATAATTTTAGGGATTTGAGAATTGGTTAAGATTTAGGTTTAGGAAATCGAGTTTGGGTTCGAGATCGGGTTTTGTTTTGGGTTTTCAAGTTTAGGTTTAGGTTTAGGTTAGGTAGTTGAGAATAAGATTAGGTGTAGGTTTAGGTTTAGGGATTTGAGAACACATTTAGGTTTTAGGTTTCGGTTTTAGGACGGTTATAGGTTATAGCTATAGGTAATTGAGAAACGGTTAAGGTTTAGGTTTTGGGTTAAGGTTATTGGTAGGTTATAAGTTATAGTTTTGGGGATTTAAGAATAGGATAAGGTTTTCGTTTAGGAAATCGGGTTTGGGTTCGGATCGGGTTTTGCCATTGGTTTTCAAGCTTAGGTTTAGGTTTAGGTTAAGTAGTTGTGAATAGGATTAGGTGTAGGTTTAGGTTTAGGGATTTGAGAACACATTTAGGTTAAGGTTTAGTTTTTATGTTAAGGTTATAGGTTATAACTGTAGGGAATTGAGAATAAGTTAAGGTTTAGGTTTAGGAAATCGGGTTTGGGTTCGAGATCGGGTATTGCTTTGGGTTTTCGAGTTTAGGTTTAGGTTTAGGTTAGTTGAGAATAGGATTAGGTGTAGGTTTAGGTTTAGGGATTTGAGATTAGGTTAAGGTTATACGTAGGTTTAGGGATTTGACAATAGGTTAAGGTTTAGGTTTAGGAAATCGGGTTTGGGTTCGGGATCGGGTTTTGCCTAGGTTAAGGTTTAGGTTTTAGGTTAAGGTTAATGGTAGGTTATAGGTTATAGGTTTAGGGATTTGAGAATAGGTTAAGGTTTAGGTTTGGAAATCGGGTTTGGGTTCGGGATTGGGTTTTGCTTTGGGTTTTCAAGTTTAGATTTATGTTTAGGTTAGGTAGTCGAGAATAGGATTAGGTGTAGGTTTAGGTTTAGGGATTTGTGAATAGGTTAAGGTTTAGGTTTTAGGTTAAGGTTATAGGTAGGTTATAGGTTATAGGTTTAGGGATTTGAGAATAGGTTAAGGTTTAGGTTTAGGAAATCGGGTTTGGGTTCGGGATTGGATTTTGCTTTGGGTTATCAAGTTTAGGTTTAGTTTTAGGTTAGGTAGTTAAGAATAGGATTAGGTGTAGGTTTAGGTTTAGGGATTTGAGAACACATTTAGGTTTTAGGTTTAGGTTTTAGGTAAGTAATAGGTAATAGCTGTTGGGAATTGAGAATAGGTTATGGTTTAGGTTATAGGTAGGTTATAGGTTATAGGTTTTGGGATTTGAGAAATGGTTAAGGTTTAGGTTTAGAAAATCGGATTTGGGTTCGGGATCGGGTATTGCTTTGGGTTTTCAAGTTTAGGTTTAGGTTTAGGTTACTTATTTGAGAATAGGATTAGGTGTAGGTTTAGGTTTAGGGATTTGTGATTAGGTTAAGGTTATAGGTAGGTTTAGGGATTTGACAATAGGTTAAGGTTTAGGTTTAGGAAATCGTGTTTGGGTTCGGGATCGGGTTTTGCTTAGGTTAAGGTTTAGGTTTTAGGTTAAGGTTAATGGTAGGTTATAGGTTATAGGTTTAGGGATTTGAGAATAGGTTAAGGTTTAGGTTTAGAAATCGGGTTTGGGTTCGGGATTGGGTTTTTCTTTGAGTTTTCAAGTTTAGGTTTATGTTTAGGTTAGGTAGTCGAGAATAGGATTAGGTGTAGGTTTAGGTTTAGGGATTTGAGAATAGGTTAAGGTTTAGGCTTTAGGTTAAGGTTATAGGTAGGTTATAGGTTATTGGTTTAGGGATTTGAGAATAGGTTAAGGTTTAGGTTTAGGAAATCGGGTTTGGGTTCGGGATTGGATTTTGCTTTGGGTTTTCAAGTTTAGGTTTAGGTTTAGGCTAGGTAGTTGAGAATAGGATTTGGTGTAGGTTTAGGTTTACACATTTAGGTTTTAGGTTTAGGTTTTAGGTAAGTAATAGGTTATAGCTGTTGGGAATTGAGAATAGGTTACGGTTTAGGTTTTAGGTTAAGGTTATAGGTAGGATATAGGTTATAGGTTTAGGGATTTGTGAAAAGGTTCAGGTTTAGG
The DNA here is from genome assembly GCA_037074715.1 of Magnolia kwangsiensis. NCBI lineage: Eukaryota > Viridiplantae > Streptophyta > Magnoliopsida > Magnoliales > Magnoliaceae > Magnolia > Magnolia kwangsiensis. The sequence continues at coordinate 76,749,937 of CM073577.1, read as the reverse complement.
TTTAGGAAATCCGGTTTGGGTTTGGGATCAGGTTTTGCTTTGGGTTTCCAAGTTTAGGATTAGGTTTAGGTTCGGTAGTTGGGAATAGGATTTGGTGTAGGTTTATGTTTAGGGATTTGAGAATAGGTTAAGATTTAGGTTTTAGGTTATGGTTATAGGTAGGTTATATCTTATAGGTTTAGGAATTTGAGAATAGGTTAAGGTTTAGGTTTAGGAAATTGGGTTTGGGTTCGGGATCGGATTTTTCTTTGGGTTTTCAAGTTTAGGTTTAGGTTTAGGTTAGGTAGTTGAGAATAGGATTAGGTGTTGGTTTCGTTTAGGGACTTGAGAAGAGGTTAAGGTTTAGGTTTTAGGTTAAGGTTATAGGTAGGTTATAGGTTATAGGTTTAGGGATTTGAGAATAGGTTAAGGTTTAGGTTTAGGAAATTGGGTTTGGGTTCGGGATCGGGTTTTGCTTTGGGTTTTCAAGTTTAGGTTTAGGTTTAGGTTAGATAGTTGAGAATAAGATTAGGTGTAGGTTTAGGTTTAGGGATTTGAGAATAGGTTAATGTTTCAGTTTTAGGTTAAGTTTATAGGTAGGTTATAGGTTATAGGTTTAGGGATTTGAGAATAGGTTAAGGTTTAGGTTTTAGGTTAAGGTTATAGGTAGGTTATAGGTTATATGTTTAGGGATTTGACAATAGGTTAAGGTTTAGGTTTAGGAAATCGGGTTTGGGTTCGGGATTGGATTTTGCTTTGGGTTTTCAAGTTTAGGTTTAGGTTTAGGTTAGGTAGTTAAGAATGGGATTAGGTGTAGGTTTAGGTTTAGGGATTTGAGAACACATTTAGGTTTTAGGTAAGTAATAGGTAATAGCTGTAGGGAATTGAGAATAGGTTATGGTTTAGGTTATAGGTAGGTTATAGGTTATAGGTTTTGGGATTTGAGAAATGGTTAAGGTTTAGGTTTAGAAAATCGGGTTTGGGTTCGGGATTGGGTATTGCTTTGGGTTTTCAAGTTTAGGTTTAGGTTTAGGTTACTTAGTTGAGAATAGGATTAGGTGTAGGTTTAGGTTTAGGGATTTGAGATTAGGTTAAGGTTATAGGTAGGTTTAGGGATTTGACAATAGGTTAAGGTTTAGGTTTAGGAAATCGTGTTTGGGTTCGGGATCGGGTTTTGCTTAGGTTAAGGTTTAGGTTTTAGGTTAAGGTTAATGGTAGGTTATAGGTTATAGGTTTAGGGATTTGAGAGTAGGTTAAGGTTTAGGTTTAGAAATCGGGTTTGGGTTCGGGATTGGGTTTTGCTTTGAGTTTTCAAGTTTAGGTTTATGTTTAGGTTAGGTAGTCGAGAATAGGATTAGGTGTAGGTTTAGGTTTATTGATTTGAGAATAGGTTAAGGTTTAGGTTTTAGGTTAAGGTTATAGGTAGGTTATAGGTTATAGGTTTAGGGATTTGAAAATAGGTTAAGGTTTAGGTTTAGGAAATCGGGTTTTGGTTCGGGATTGGATTTTGCTTTGGGTTTTCAAGTTTAGGTTTAGGTTTAGGTTAGGTAGTTGAGAATAGGATTTGGTGTAGGTTTAGGTTTACACATTTAGGTTTTAGGTTTTGGTTTTAGGTAAGTAATAGGTTATAGCTGTTGGGAATTGAGAATAGGTTACGGTTTAGGTTTTAGGTTAAGGTTTTAGGTAGGATATAGGTTATAGGTTTAGGGATTTGTGAAAAGGTTCTGGTTTAGGTTTAGGAAATCCGGTTTGGGTTTGGGATCGGGTTTTGCTTTGGGTTTCCAAGTTTAGGATTAGGTTTAGGTTAGGTAGTTGGGAATAGGATTTGGTGTACGTTTATGCCTGGGGATTTGAGAATTGGTTAAGATTTAGGTTTTAGGTTATGGTTATAGGTAGGTTATATCTTATAGGTTTAGGAATTTGAGAATAGGTTAAGGTTTAGGTTTAGGAAATTGGGTTTGGGTTCGGGATCGGATTTTTCTTTGGGTTTTCAAGTTTAGGTTTAGGTTTAGGTTAGGTAGTTGAGAAAAGGATTAGGTGTTGGTTTCGTTTAGGGACTTGAGAATAGGTTAAGGTTTAGGTTTTAGGTTAAGGTTATAGGTAGGTTATAGGTTATAGGTTTAGGGATTTCAGAATAGGTTAAGGTTTAGGTTTAGGAAATTGGGTTTGGGTTCGGGATCGGGTTTTGCTTTGGGTTTTCAAGTTTAGGTTTAGGTTTAGGTTAGATAGTTGAGAATAGGATTAGGTGTTGGTTTAGGTTTAGGGATTTGAGAATAGGTTAATGTTTCAGTTTTAGGTTAAGGTTATAGGTAGGTTATAGGTTATAGGTTTAGGGATTTGAGAATAGGTTAAGGTTTAGGTTTTAGGTTAAGGTTATAGGTAGGTTATAGGTTATAGGTTTAGGGATTTGACAATAGGTTAAGGTTTAGGTTTAGGAAATCGGGTTTGGGTTCGGGATTGGATTTTGCTTTGGGTTTTCAAGTTTAGGTTTAGGTATAGGTTAGGTTGTTAAGAATGGGATTAGGTGTAGGTTTAGGTTTAGGGATTTGATAACACATTTAGGTTTTAGGTTTAGGTTTTAGGTAAGTAATAGGTAATAGCTGTAGGGAATTGAGAATAGGTTATGGTTTAGGTTATAGGTAGGTTATAGCTTATAGGTTTTGGGATTTGAGAAATGGTTAAGGTTTAGGTTTAGAAAATCGGGTTTGGGTTCGGGATTGGGTATTGCTTTGGGTTTTCAAGTTTAGGTTTAGGTTTAGGTTACTTAGTTGAGAATAGGATTAGGTGTTGGTTTAGGTTTAGGGATTTGAGATTAGGTTAAGGTTATAGGTAGGTTTAGGGATTTGACAATAGCTTAAGGTTTAGGTTTAGGAAATCGTGTTTGGGTTCGGGATCGGGTTTTGCTTAGGTTAAGGTTTAGGTTTTAGGTTAAGGTTAATGGTAGGTTATAGGTTATAGGTTTAGGGATTTGAGAATAGGTTAAGGTTTAGGTTTAGAAATCGGGTTTAGGTTCGGGATTGGGTTTTGCTTTGAGTTTTCAAGTTTAGGTTTATGTTTAGGTTAGGTAGTCGAGAATAGGATTAGGTGTAGGTTTAGGTTTAGGGATTTGAGAATAGGTTAAAGTTTAGGTTTTAGGTTAAGGTTATAGGTAGGTTATAGGTTATAGGTTTAGGGATTTGAGAATAGGTTAAGGTTTAGGTTTAGGAAATCGGGTTTGGGTTCGGGATTGGATTTTGCTTTGGGTTTTCAAGTTTAGGTTTAGGTTTAGGTTAGGTAGATGAGAATAGGATTTGGTGTAGGTTTAGGTTTACACATTTAGGTTTTAGGTTTAGGTTTTAGGTAAGTAATAGGTTATAGCTGTTGGGAATTGAGAATAGGTTACGGTTTAGGTTTTAGGTTAAGGTTATAGGTAGGATATAGGTTATTGGTTTAGGGATTTGAGAAAAGGATCAGGTTTAGGTGTAGGAAATCTGGTTTGGGTTTGGGATCAGGTTTGCTTTGGGTTTCCAAGTTTAGGATTAGGTTTAGGTTAGGTAGTTGGGAATAGGATTTGGTGTAGGTTTAGGTTTTGGGATTTGAGAATAGGTTAAGATTTAGGTTTTAGGTTAAGGTTATAGGTAGGTTATATCTTATAGGTTTAGGAATTTGAGAATAGGTTAAGGTTTAGGTTTAGGAAATTGGGTTTGGGTTCGGGATCGGGTTTTTCTTTGGGTTTTCAAGTTTAGGTTTAGGTTTAGGTTAGGTAGTTGAGATTAGGATTAGGTGTTGGTTTCGTTTAGGGATTTGAGAATAGGTTAAGGTTTAGGTTTTAGGTTAAGGTTATAGGTAGGTTATAGGTTATAGGTTTCGGGATTTGAGAATAGGTTAAGGTTTAGGTTTTAGGTTAAGGTTATAGGTAGGTTATAGGTTATAGGTTTAGGGATTTGAGAATAGGTTAAGGTTTAGGTTTAGGAAATTGGGTTTGGATTCGGGATCGGGTTTTGCTTTGGGTTTTCAAGTTTAGGTTTAGGTTTAGGTTAGATAGTTAAGAATAGGATTAGGTGTAGGTTTAGGTTTAGGGATTTGAGAATAGGTTAATGTTTCAGTTTTAGGTTAAGGTTATAGGTAGGTTATAGGTTATAGGTTTAGGGATTTGAGAATAGGTTAAGGTTTAGGTTTTAGGTTAAGGTTATAGGTAGGTTATTGGTTATAGGTTTAGGGATTTGAGAATAGGTTAAGGTTTAGGTTTAGGAAATTGGGTTTGGATTCGGGATCGGGTTTTGCTTTGGGTTTTCAAGTTTAGGTTTAGGTTTAGGTTAGATAGTTAAGAATAGGATTAGGTGTAGGTTTAGGTTTAGGGATTTGAAAATAGGTTAATGTTTCAGTTTTAGGTTAAGGTTATAGGTAGGTTGTAGGTTATAGGTTTAAGGATTTGAGAATAGGTTAAGGTTTAGGTTTTAGGTTAAGGTTATAGGTAGGTTATAGGTTATAGGTTTAGGGATTTGAGAATAGGTTAAGGTTTAGGTTTGGAAATCGGGTTTGGGTTCAGGATTGGGTTTTGCTTTGGGTTTTCAAGTTTATGTTTATGTTTAGATTAGGTAGTCGAGAATAGGATTAGGTGTAGGTTTAGGTTTAGGGATTTGAGAATAGGTTAAGGTTTAGGTTTTAGGTTAAGGTTATAGGTAGGTTATAAGTTATAGGTTTAGGGATTTGAGAATAGGTTAAGGTTTAGGTTTAAGAAATCGGGTTTGGGTTCGGGATCGGGTTTTGCTATGGGTTTTCTAATTTTGGTTTAGGTTTAGGTTAGGTAGTTGAGAATAGGATTAGGTGTAGGTTTAGGTTTAGGGATTTGAGAATAGGTTAAGGTTTCGGTTTTAGGTTAAGGTTATAGGTAGGTTATAGGTTATAGGTTTAGGGATTTGAGATTTGGTTAAGGTTTAGGTTTAGTAAATTGGGTTTGGGGTTTAGGATTGGGTTTTGCTTTGGGTTTTGAAGTTTAGGGTTAGGTTTAGGTTAGGTAGTTGAGAATAAGATTAGCTGTAGGATTAGGTTTAGGGATTTGAGAACACATTTAGGTTAAGGTTTAGGTTTTAGGTTAAGTGTAACACCCTGAAAATCGGGGGTCGTGTATAAACCCAACTCCCGAGTTCCAGTCCGTCACTTATGCAACAAAAATGATTATGATTCAATGTTGTCTGAGTTAAAGCACTCACATGAGTAAAAGTATACCAAAACTTCAATTCATACTCCAGATTCAGTGATAAAAGCAAGCGAAAGACTAAAGGATATACATATCACTGTATGGAAAATAAAATAGATCTCAACTGTCTCTAAAGTATGAATACATCTCTGAGTCTCATATACATGTAAATAAACAGAAATCAAATGTCCAAAAAGAGTCCCACTGAGAAGTCCCGTCAATCCAGGACACCTAAGCAAAGCCGTCATGGTACTGCATATATGAGAACTAGTCCTGGTCCTCATCATAGTCCGACTCTGCCTCCTGAATCGCTGCCTCACCTGCATCTAAGACAGGGTCTGGTGGGTGTTGCAAACACCATCCCGTAACATGGGAGTGAGTAGCTAACTCAGTGGAATAATAGAGTAAAGATTAGCATGTTCTCAATTCAATCATGTGATAATAGTAAAGCAGTAAATCAAACAATCCTAAAACTGTTGTTAATGCAATATGACATGACATGATGGATGCCCTCACTGACATTCTCCCTCATACGGCACCATCTTCATCCGCGGCATGCTTGCGTACCGCTTAGTGCTCCACATCTTCCAGGAACATGCAATGTGATGTTGATATGATTACTGAGTTATTATTAGTCCTTTTCATACAGCAATATTGGGAAACTAAGGTACTTCCCTTATATCAATCCCAACACAGATCCTGTCTAGGGTCGTCACTCCTAGTAATCTCATATGATGTATATTTTGTAGGTCACTGCAAGGGCTGCCAGGGCTGTTGCTCGCACTCGTTACGTCGCTCCCCCATCACCTTATCAATACAGGCCTAATGTACTCTCACTGCTACGGAAGGGTCGTCACCTCCCGTAGACTCAGAATACGCTCGCGGTCACTACAAAGGACTCGTCGCCTGATCAGTGTAGGCTGACAACAAGAATATAGTGTCCTATACCACCATAATCTGATCACGAGTCATAGGTGCTCACTGGTCACTACGGGGAGGTTTGTGGCCCCAACGTAGGCCGACAGCTCGACCACGGTGTCCCATACCACCATGCCCGGCTCATGAGTCTTTATGGATCAACGTACCATGGTTAATAGGGTTTACAGTGGTAAGTTCAGTACCCTAGGTTCAAGCAGTTATGACTCATACAAGGTGAACATACAATGGGCAGTCGGGTTACTTGACGGGCTCGACTAGCACGAGCGTATCTCGAGTCGAACGACATGAAGTGCATAAAATACCTCGTGTGGCCTAACCACTGCCGCCAACTCCAAAACATGACTCGCGTTCATCGACGCGTCATTCCTGGCAAAGATAAGTCAACCACGAATTTACTCGGTTGTCGACTGCCTGGACTAGGTATAGTCCCAAACATTTATGAATTCACATCAGCAATCATGTAAGAGTAATGGAAATGAAATACAACAATGTGAGCATGTTAACACATGTTATAACATACAACTAAAGTAAATCATCTAACATATGCATTTCATACATATAATGAAATCATGCATATAGCCAACATGTAGGAAATCATTTACATCAACATAGTATTTGAGAATTCAATCTCAAACTAATTCATAACACCTTTTAATTCAATACATACTAATACAAACATTTATACAAACACTTAAACTACACACTTAAGTCTACATATAGTATGTCGACTCAAAGTGTGCATTTAGGCGAATCTCTTCGCCAAACTAATTATGCATGCATTCCTAATATCCTAATGCGACAAGAAGCCATGTCAATCACATCAGCAAAATATGGATGAAAACAGTAATTCCTACAATTGACTAAAATGCCCTAAATCTCATATTTTTCATCTGCTTACGAAACAGGAAACAGAAAGCATGTTGTATATGTCAAACGGCGTTGCCGTCGATAATCTACTATTAAACGACATTGAAAGCGTTGGAAACAGTCAATCAAAGCGTCTAAAATCTACACTTTTTCCCCTATAAGTGTATTGATTCGAACGGAGCGTGTACGCTTCGTTTACGGCGAACCGGGAACCTATTTTACAAGATGTATCAGCTACCATGCTAAGGAACCAAAGGAACCTTAAATCAGCAAGTATTTGGGGTATTTTCTTACCTAGAATCACGAAGAAATCACCGGGAAAGTGATTGAGGCGCGTTGCTTAAGCACGTGCAACACGTAGTGCAAGCAGCAGGAAATTCTCTCCCACTCTCTCACAATCTCTCACCTTTTCTCTCACACCAGTTAGGGTTTCTAACAAATTCGGATGGATGAGAGAAGTGAGGGTTTAATCCTATTTTATAATCTAAAACTTTCCCAAAACAGGCTTGGGAACAATGTTCAGTTGATGCCTAACCAAATCGGGGCTGTTTCGGTCTAAAAAGACATTTCTGGAGGTCCCCTGGCCGAACGCGATCGGACTTAAGTTCATGCACGTCGGATGTCACTCACATCCCATTTTTAGACCAGTAGTGTTCGTAGATCGCACGTGACGGTCCAGTTTCAGTTCAGCGGTCATCGCCCGTAGATCAGGTCTACAAGTCTCATGATATGAAATAGAAATTTTTCCTGATCCAAGGGTGTAATTTGGCTGAATTCTGACGGTCAGAACGCTTACCTAGCTAACTTACACTTATTTTCTAAAGGAATTAATCCTACGCGATTTCTGGTCGAGTTGGTACTCGAGTCTAAGTACGGATTTTTTCAGGGCGTTACATTAAAGTTATAGGTTATAGCTATAGGGAATTTAGAATAGGTTAAGGTTTAAGTTTTAGGTTAAGGTTATAGGAAGGTTATAGGTTATAACTGTAAGGAATTAAAAATAGGTTAAGGTTTAGGTTTAGGAAATCGGATTTGGGTTCGGGATAGGGTTTTGCTTTGGGTTTTTAAGTTTAGGTTTAGGTTTAGGTTAGGTAGTTGAGAATTGGATTAGGTGTAGGTTTAGGTTTAGGGATTTGAGAATAGGTTAAGGTTTAGGTTCTAGGTTAAGGTTATAGGTATGTTATAGCTTATAGGTTTAGAAATTTGATTATAGGTTAAGGTATAGGTTTAGGAAATTGGGTTTGGCTAAGGGATCAGATTTTGCTTTGGGTTTTCAAGTTTAGGTTTAGGTTTAGGTTAGGTAGTTGAGAATAGGATTAGGTGTAGGTTTAGGTTTAGGGATTTGAGAATTGGTTAAGGTTTAGGTTTTAAGTTATGGTTATACCTAGGTTATAGGTTATAGGTTTAGGGATTTGAGAATAAGTTAAGGTTAGGGTTCAGGAAATCGGGTTTGGGTTCGGGATCGGGTTTTGCTTTGGATTTTCAAGTTTAGGTTTAGGTTTAGGTTAAGTAGTTGAGAATAGGATTAGGTGTAGGTTTAGGTTTAGGGATTTGAGAATTGGTTAAGGTTTAGGTTTTAGGTTAAGGTTATAGGTAGGTTATAGGTTATAGGTTTAGGAATTTGATAATAGGTTAAGGTTTAGGTTTAGGAAATCGGGTTTGGGTTCCGGATCGTGTTTTTCTTTGGATTTTTAAGTTTAGGTTTAGGTTTAGGTTAGGAAGTGGAGAATAGGATTTGGTGTAGGTTTAGGTTTTTGTTTTATCTTAAGGTTATAGGTAGGTTATAGAATATAGGTTTAGGGATTTGAGAATAGGTTAAGGTTTAGGTTGAGTAAATCAGGTTTGGGTTTGGGATCGAGTTTAACTTTAGGTTTTCAAGTTTAGGTTTATGTTTAGGTTAGGTAGTTGAGAATAGGATTAGGTGTAGGTTTAGGTTTAGGGATTTGAGAATAGGTTAAGGTTTAGGTTTTAGGTTATGGTTATAGGTAGGTTATTGGTTATAGGTTTAGGGATTTGAGAATTGGTTAAGGTTTACGTTTAAGAAATCGAGTTTGGGTTCGGGATCGGGTTTTGCTTTAGGTTTTCAAGTTCAGGTTTAGGTTTAGTTTAGGTAGTTGAGAATAGGATTAGGTTTAGGTTTAGGCTTAGGGATTTGAGAACACAATTAGGTTTTAGGTTTAGGTTTTAGGTAGGTTTTAGGGTATAGGTGTAGGGAATTGAGAATAGGTTAAGGTTTAGGTTTTAGGTTAAGGTTATAGGTAGGTTATAGGTTATAGGTTTAAGGATTTGAGAATAGGTTAAGGTTTAGGTTTAGGAAATCGGGTTTGGGTTCGGGATCGGGTTTTGCTATGGGTTTTCTAATTTTGGTTTAGGTTTAGGTTAGGTAGTTGAGAATAGGATTAGGTGTAGGTTTAGGTTTAGGGATTTGAGAATAGGTTAAGGTTTCGGTTTTAGGTTAAGGTTATAGGTAGGTTATAGGTTATAGGTTTAGGAATTTCAGAATATGTTAATGTTTAGGTTTAGGAAATCGGGTTTGGGTTCAGGATCTGGTTTTGCTTTGGGTTTTCAACTTTTGGTTTAGGTTTAGGATAGGAAGTTGAGAGTAGGATTAGGTACAGGTTTAGGTTTAGGGATTTGAGAATAGGTTAAGGTTTCGATTTTAGGTTAAGGTTCTAGTTAGGTTAAAGGTTATAGGTTTAGGGATTTGAGAATAGGTTGAGGTTTTGGGTTTAAGAAATCGGGTTTGGGTTCGGGATTGGGTTTTGCTTTGGGTTTTCAAGTTTAGGTTTAGGTATAGGTTAGGTAGTTGAGAATAGGATAAGGTGTAGGTTTAGGTTTTGGGATTTGAGAACACATTTAGGTTAAGGTTTAGGTTTTAGCTTAAGGTTATAGGTTAAAGCTGTAAGGAATTGAGAATAGGTTAAGGTTTAAGTTTTAGGTTAAGGTTATAAGTAGTTTTAGGTTTAGGTTTAGGGAATTGAGAATAGGTTAAGGTTTAGGTTTAGTAAATCGGGTTTGGGTTCGGGATCGGGTTTTGCTTTCGATTTTCAAGTTTAGGTTTGGTAGTTGAGAATAGGATTAGGTGTAGGTTTAGGTTTAGGGATTTGGGAATAGGTTAAGGTTATTGGTAGGTTATAGGTTATAGGTTTAGGGATTTGAGAATAGGTTGAGGTTTAGGTTTAGGAAATCAGGTTTGGGTTTGGGATCGGGTATCGCAATGGCTTTTCAAGTTTAGGTTTAGGTTTTGGCTAGGTAGTTGAGAATAGGATTAGGAGTAGGTTTAGGTTTAAGGATTTGAGAATAGCTTAAGGCTTAGGTTTTAGGTTAAGGTTATTGGTAGGTTATAGGTTATAGGTTTAGGGATTTGAGAATAGGTTAAGGTATAGGTTTCGGAAATCGGGTTTGGGTTCGGGATCGGGTTTTGCTTAGGGTTTTCAAGTTTAGGTTTAGGTTTAGGTTAGCTAGTTGAGAATAGGATTAGGTGTTGGTTTAGGTTTAGAGATTTGAGAACACATTTAGGTTAAGGTTTCGGTTTTAGGTGAAGGTTATAGGTTATAGCTGTAGGGAATTGAGAATAAGTAAACGTTTAGTTTTAGAAATCGGTTTTGGGTTCGAGATCAGCTTTTTCTTTGGGTTTTCAAGTTTAGGTTTAGGTTCAGGTTAGGTAGTTGAGAATAGGATTAGGTGTAAGTTTAGGTTTAGGTTTCAGGTTAAGGTTATAGGTAGGTTATAGGTTATAGGTTTAGGGATTTGAGAATAGGTTAAGGTTTAGGTTTAGGAAATCGGGTTTGGGTTCAAGATCGAGTTTTGCTTTGGGTTTTCAACTTTAGGTTTAGGTTTAGGTAGGTAGTTGAGTATAAGATTAGGTGTAGGTTTAGGTTTAGGGATTTGAGAATAGGTTATGGTTTAGGTGTTAGGTTAAGGTTATAGGTAGGTTATAGGTTATAGGTATAGGGATTTGTGAATAGGTTATGGTTTAGGTTAAGGAAATCGGGTTTGGCTTCAGGATCATGTTTTGCTATGGGTTTTCAAGTTTAGGTTTAGGTTTAGGTTCGGTAGTTGAGAATAGGATTAGGTGTAGGTTTAGGTTAAGGGATTTGAGAATAGGTTAAGGTTTAGGTTTAGGAAATCGGGTTTGGGTTCGGGATCGGGTTTTGCTTAGGTTAAGGTTTAGGTTTTAGGTTAAGGTTATAGTTAGCTTATATGTTATAGGTTTTGGGATTTGAGAATAGGTTATGGTTTATGTTTTGGAAATCGAGTTTGGGTTCAGGAGTGGGTTTTGCTTTGGGTTTTCAAATTTAGGTTTAGGTTTAGGTTAGGTAGTTGAGAATAAGATTAGGTGTAGGTTTAGGTTTAGGGATTTGAGAACACATTTAGGTTAAGGTTTAGGTTTTAGCTTAAGGTTATAGGTTAAAGCTGTAAGGAATTGAGAATAGGTTAAGGTTTAAGTTTTAGGTTAAGGTTATAAGTAGTTTTAGGTTTCGGTTTAGGGAATTGAGAATAGGTTAAGGTTTAGGTTTAGTAAATCGGGTTTGGGTTCGGGATCGGGTTTTGCTTTCGATTTTCAAGTTTAGGTTTGGTAGTTGAGAATAGGATTAGGTGTAGGTTTAGGTTTAGGGATATGGGAATAGGTTAAGGTTATTGGTAGGTTATAGGTTATAGGTTTAGGGATTTGAGAATAGGTTGAGGTTTAGGTTTAGGAAATCAGGTTTGGGTTCGGGATCGGGTATCGCTATGGCTTTTCAAGTTTAGGTTTAGGTTTTGGCTAGGTAGTTGAGAATAGTATTAGGTGTAGGTTTAGGTTTAAGGATTTGAGAATAGCTTAAGGCTTAGGTTTTAGGTTAAGGTTATTGGTAGGTTATAGGTTATAGGTTTAGGGATTTGAGAATAGGTTAAGGTATAGGTTTAGGAAATCGGGTTTGGGGTCGGGATCGGGTTTTGCTTAGGGTTTTCAAGTTTAGGTTTAGGTTTAGGTTAGCTAGTTGAGAATAGGATTAGGTGTTGGTTTAGGTTTAGAGATTTGAGAACACATTTAGGTTAAGGTTTCGGTTTTAGGTGAAGGTTATAGGTTATAGCTGTAGGGAATTGAGAATAAGTAAACGTTTAGTTTTAGAAATCGGTTTTGGGTTCGAGATCAGCTTTTTCTTTGGGTTTTCAAGTTTAGGTTTAGGTTCAGGTTAGGTAGTTGAGAATAGGATTAGGTGTAAGTTTAGGTTTAGGTTTCAGGTTAAGGTTATAGGTAGGTTATAGGTTATAGGTTTAGGGATTTGAGAATAGGTTAAGGTTTAGGTTTAGGAAATCGGGTTTGGGTTCAAGATCGAGTTTTGCTTTGGGTTTTCAACTTTAGGTTTAGGTTTAGGCTAGGTAGTTGAGTATAAGATTAGGTGTAGGTTTAGGTTTAGGGATTTGTGAATAGGTTAAGGTTTAGGTTTTAGGTTAAGGTTATAGGTAGGTTATAGGTTATAGGTATAGGGATTTGTGAATAGGTTAAGGTTTAGGTTAAGGAAATCGGGTTTGGCTTCGGGATCATGTTTTGCTATGGGTTTTCAAGTTTAGGTTTAGGTTTAGGTTAGGTAGTTGAGAATAGGATTAGGTGTAGGTTTAGGTTAAGGGATTTGAGAATAGGTTAAGGTTTAGGTTTAGGAAATCGGGTTTGGGTTCGGGATCGGGTTTTGCTTAGGTTATGGTTTAGGTTTTAGGTTAAGGTTATAGTTAGCTTATATGTTATAGGTTTTGGGATTTGAGAATAGGTTATGGTTTATGTTTTGGAAATCGAGTTTGGGTTCAGGAGTGGGTTTTGCTTTGGGTTTTCAAATTTAGGTTTAGGTTTAGGTTAGGTAGTTGAGATTAAGATTAGGTGTAGGTTTAGGTTTAGGGATTTGAGAACACATTTAGGTTAAGGTTTAGGTTTTAGGTTAAGGTTATAGGTTATAGCAGTAGGGAATTGAGAATAGGTGAAGGTTTAAGTTTTAGGTTAAGGTTATAGGTAGGTTATAGGTTATAGGTTTAGGGAATTAAGAATACGTTAAGGTTTAGGTTTAGGTAATCAGGTTTGGGTTCGGGATCGATTTTTTCTTTGGGTTTTCAAGTTTAGGTTTAGGTTTAGGTTAGGAAGTTGAGAATAGATTAGGTGTAGGTTTAGGTTTAGGGATTTGAGAACACATTTAGGTTTTAGGTTTAGGTTTTAGGAAGGTTATAGGTTATAGCTGTAGGGAATTGAGAATAGGTTAAGGTTTTGGTTTAGGAAATTGGATTTGGGTTCTTGATCAGCTTTTTCTTTGGGTTTTCAAGTTTAGGTTTAGGTTTAGGATAGGTAGTTGAGAATAGGATTAGGTGCAGGTTTATGTTTAGGGATTTGAGAATAGGTTAAGGTTTAGGCTTTAGGTTAAGGTTATAGGTAGGTTATAGGTTATAGGTTTAGGGATTTGATAATAGGTTATGGCTTAGGTTTAGGAAATCGGGTTTCGGTTCGGTATCGGGTTTTTCTTTGGGTTTTCAAGTTTAGCTTTAGGTTTAGGTTAGGCAGTTGAGAATAGGATTAGGTATAGGTTTAGGTTTAGGGATTTGAGAATAGGTTAAGGTTTAGGTTTTAGGTTAAGGTTATAGGTAGGTTATAGGTTATAGGTTTAAGGATTTGATAATAGGTTAAGTTTTAGGTTTATGAAATCGGGTTTGGGATCGGGATCGGGTTTTACTTCGGGTTTTCAAGTTTAGGTTTAGGTTTCGGTTAGCTAGTTGAGAATCGGATTAGGTGTAAGTTTTGGTTTAGGGATTTAAGAACACATTTAGGTTTTTGGTTTAGGTTTTAGGTAGGTTATAGGTCATAGCTGTAGGGAATTGAGAATAGGTTTAGGTTTAGGTTTTATGTTAAGGTTATAGGTAGGATATAGGTTATATGTTTAGGGATTTGAAAAAAGGTTAAGGTTTAGGTTTAGGAAATTGTGTTTGGGTTTAGGATCGAGTTTTGCCTTGGGTTTTCAGGTTTAGGTTTCGGTTTAGGTTAGGTAGTTGAGAATAGTATTAGGTGTAGGTTTTGGTTTAGGGGTTTGAGAATAGATTAAGGTTTAAGTTTTAGGTTAAGGTTATAGGTAGATTATATCTTATAGGTTTAGGAATTAGAGAAAAGGTTAAGGTTTAGGTTTAGGAAATCGGGTTTGGGTTCGGGATCGGGTTTTGCTTTGGGTTTTCATATTTAGATGGGTTTAGGTTGGGTAGTTGAGAATAGGATTAGGTGTTGGTTTAGGTTTAAGGATTTGAGAATAGGTTAAGGTTTAGGTTTTAGGTTAAGGTTATAGGTAGGTTATAGGTTATAGGTTTAGGGATTTGAGAATAGGTTTAGGTTTATGCTTAGGAAATCAGGTTTGGGTTCGGGATCGGGTTTTGCTTTGGGTTTTCAAGTTTAGGTTTAGGTTTAGGTTAGGTAGTTGAGAATAGGATTAGGTGTAGGTTTAGGTTTTGGGATTTGAGAATAGGTTAATGTTTCAGTTTTAGGTTAAGGTTATAGGTAGGTTATAGGTTATAGGTTTAGGGATTTGAGAATAGGTTAAGGTTTAGGTTTAGGAAATCGGGTTTGGGTTCGAGATCGAGTTTTACTTTGGGTTTCCAACTTTAGGTTTAGGTTTAGGCTAGGTAGTTGAGTATAAGATTAGGTGTAGGTTTAGGTTTAGGGATTTGAGAATCGGTTAAGGTTTAGGTTTTAGGTTAAGGTTATAGGTAGGTTATAGGTTATAGGTTTAGGGATTTGTGAATTGGTTAAGGTTTGGGTTAAGGAAATCGGGTTTGGCTTCGGGATCGTGTTTTGCTATGGGTTTTGAAGTTTAGGTTTAGGTTTAGGTTAGGTAGTTGAGAATAGGATTAGGTGTAGGTTTAGGTTAAGGGATTTGAGAATAGGTTAAGGTTTAGGTTTAGGAAATCGGGTTGGGGTTCGGGATCGGGTTTTTCTTAGGTTAAGGTTTAGGTTTTAGGTTAAGGTTATAGTTAGCTTATATGTTATAGGTTTTGGGATTTGAGAATAGGTTAAGGTTTATGTTTTGGAAATCGAGTTTGGGTTCAGGAGTGGGTTTTGCTTTGGGTTTTCAAATTTAGGTTTAGGTTTAGGTTAGGTAGTTGAGAATAAGATTAGGTGTAGGTTTAGGTTTAGGGATTTGAGAACACATTTAGGTTAAGGTTTAGGTTTTAGGTTAAGGTTATAGGTTATAGCAGTAGGGAATTGAGAATAGGTGAAGGTTTAAGTTTTAGGTTAAGGTTATAGGTAGGTTATAGGTTATAGGTTTAGGGAATTAAGAATACGTTAAGGTTTAGGTTTAGGTAATCAGGTTTGGGTTCGGGATCGGGTTTTTCTTTGGGTTTTCAAGTTTAGGTTTAGGTTTAGGTTAGGTAGTTGAGAATAGGTTAGGTGTAGGTTTAGGTGTAGGGATTTGAGAACACATTTAGGTTTTAGGTTTAGGTTTTAGGAAGGTTATAGGTTATAGCTGTAGGGAATTGAGAATAGGTTAAGGTTTTGGTTTAGGAAATCGGATTTGGGTTATTGATCAGCTTTTTCTTTGGGTTTTCAAGTTTAGGTTTAGGTTTAGGATAGGTAGTTGAGAATAGGATTAGGTGCAGGTTTATGTTTAGGGATTTGAGAATAGGTTAAGGTTTAGGCTTTAGGTTAAGGTTATAGGTAGCTTATAGGTTATCGGTTTAGGGATTCGAGAAAAGGTTAAGGTTTAGGTTTAGGAAATCGGGTTTGGGTTCGGTATCGGGTTTTTCTTTGGGTTTTCAAGTTTAGCTTTAGGTTTAGGTTAGGCATTTGAGAATAGGATTAGGTGTAGGTTTAGGTTTAGGGATTTGTGAACACATTTAGGTTAAGGTTTAGGTTTTAGGTTAAGGTCATAGGTTATAGCTGTAGGGAATTGAGAATAAGTTAAGGTTTAGGTTTAGGAAATCGGGTTTGGGTTCGGGATCGGGATTTGCTTTGGGTTTTCAAGTTTAGGTTTAGATTTAGGTTACTTAGTTGAGAATAGGATTAGGTGTACGTTTAGGCTTAGGGATTTGAGAATATGTTAGGGTTTAGGTTTTAGGTTAAGGTTATAGGTAGGTTATAGGTTATAGGTTTAGGGATTTGAGAATAGGTTTAGGTTTATGCTTAGGAAATCAGGTTTGGGTTCGGGATCGGGTTTTGCTTTGGGTTATCAAGTTTAGGTTTAGGTTTAGGTTAGGTAGTTGAGAATAGGATTAGGTGTAGGTTTAGGTTTTGGGATTTGAGAATAGGTTACGGTTTAGGTTTTAGGTTAAGGTTATAGGTAGGTTATAGGTTATAGTTTTAGGGATTTGCGAATAGGTTAAGGTTTAGGTTTAGGAAATCGGGTTTTGGTTCGGGATCGGGTTTTGCTTTGGGTTTTCAAGTTTAGGTTTAGGTTTAGGTTAGGTAGTTGAGAATAAGATTAGGTGTCGGATTAGGTTTAGGGATTTGAGAACACATTTAGGTTTTGGGTAGGTTATAGGTTATAGCTATAGGTAATTGAGAATTGGTTAAGGTTTAGGTTTTAGGTTACGGTTATAGGTAGGTTATAAGTTATAGGTTTTGGGATTTGAGAATAGGATTAGGTTTTGGTTTAGGAGATCGGGTTTGGGTTCGGGATCGGGTTTTCTTTGGGTTTTCAAGTTTAAGTTTAGGTTTCGGTTAGGTAGTTGAGAATAGGATTAGGAGTAGGTTTAGGTTTAGGGATTTGAGAACACATTTAGGTTAAGGTTATAGGTTATAGCTGTAGGGAATTGAGAATAAGGTAAGGTTTAAGTTTCAGAAATTGGGTTTGGGTCCGGGATCGGGTATTGCTTTGGGTTTTCAAGTTTAGGTTTAGGTTTAGGTTACTTAGTTGAGAATAGGATTAGGTGTAGGTTAAGGTTTAGGGATTTGAGAATAGGTTAAGGTTATAGCTAGGTTTAGGGATTTGAGAATAGGATAAGGTTTAGGTTTAGGAAATCAGGTTTGGGTTCGGGATCGGGTTTTACTTAAGTTAAGGTTTAGGTTTTAGGTTAAGGTTAATGGTAGGTTATAGGTTATAGGTTTAGGGATTTGAGAATAGGTTAAGGTTTAGGTTTAGGAAATCGTGTATGGGTTCGGGATTGGGTTTTGCTTTGGGTTTTCAAATTTATGTTTACGTTTAGGTTAGGTAGTTGAGAATAGGATTAGGTGTTGGTTTAGTTTTAGGGATTTGAGAATAGGTTAAGGTTTAGGTTTTAGGTTAAGGTTATAGGTAGGCTATAGGTTATAGGTTTAGGGATTTGAGAATTGGTTAAGGTTTAGGTTTAGGAAATCGGGTTTGGGTTCGGGTTTGGGTTTTGCTTTGGGTTTTCAAGTTTAGGTTTAGGTTTCGGTTAGGTAGTTGAGAATAGGATTAGGAGTAGGTTTAGGTTTTGGGATTTGAGAATAGGTTAAGGTTTAGGTTTTAGGTTAAGGTTATAGGTAGGTTATAGGTTATAGTTTTAGTGATTTGAGAATAGGTTAAGATTTTAGTTTAAGAAATTGGGTTTGGGTTCAGGATCGGGTTTTGCTTTGGGTTTTCAACTTTAGGTTTAGGTTTCGGTTAGGTAGTTGAGAATAGGATTAGGTGTTGGTATAGGTTTAGGGATTTGAGAATAGGTTAAGGTTTAGGTTTTTGGTTAAGATTATAGGTTGGCTATAGGTTATAGGTTTAGGGATTTGAGAATTGGTTAAGGTTTAGGTTTAGGAAATCGGGTTTGGGTTCGGGTTCGGGTTTTGCTTTGGGTTTTCAAGTTTAGGATTAGGTTTAGGTTAGCCAGTTGAGAATAGGATTAGGTGTTGGTTTAGGTTTAAGGATTTGAGAATAGGTTAAGGTTTAGGTTCTAGGTTAAGGTTATAGGTATGTTATAGCTTATAGGTTTAGAAATTTGATTATAGGTTAAGGTTTAGGTTTAGGAAATCGGGTTTGGCTAAGGGATCGGATTTTGCATTGGGTTTTCATGTTTAGGTTTAGGTTTAGGTTAGGTAGTTGAGAATAGGATTAGGTGTAGGTTTAGGTTTAGGGATTAGAGAATTGGTTAAAGTTTAGGTTATAAGTTACGGTTATAGCGAGGTTATAGGTTATAAGTTTAGGGATTTGAGAATAGGTTAAGTTTTGGGTTCAGGAAATAGGGTTTGGGTTCGGGATCGGGTTTTGCTTTGGGTTTTCAAGTTTAGGTTTAGGTTTAGCTTAGGTAGTTGAGAATAGGATTAGGTGAAGGTGTAGGTTTAGGTTCAGGGATTTGAGAATAGGTTAAGGTTTAGGTTTTAGGTTAAGGTTATAGGTAGGTTATAGGCTATAGGTTTAGGAATTTGAGAATAGGTTAATGTTTAGGTTTAGGAAATTGGGTTTGGGTTCGGGATCTAGTTTTGCTTTGGGTTTTCAACTTTTGGTTTAGGTTTAGGATAGGAAGTTGAGAATAGGATTAGGTGTAGGTTTAGGTTTAGGGATTTGAGAATAGGTTAAGATTTCGATTTTAGGTTAAGGTTATGGTTAGGTTAAAGGTTATAAGTTTAGGGATTTGAGAATAGGTTAAGGTTTAGGTTTAAGAAATCGGGTTTGGGTTCGGGATTGGGTTTTGCTTTGGGTTTTCAAGTTTAGATTTAGGTATAGGTTAGGTAGTTGAGAACTGGATAAGGTGTAGGTTTAGGTTTTGGGATTTGAGAACACATTTAGGTTAAGGTTTAGGTTTTAGGTTAAGGTTAGGGATTTAAGAATTGGATAAGGTTTAGGTTTAGGAAATCGGGTTTGGGTTCGGGATCGGGTTTTGCTTAGGGTTTTCAAGTTTAGGTTTAGGTTTAGGTTAGGTAGTTGAGAATAGGATTAGGTGTAGGTTTAAGTTTAGGGATTTGAGAACACATTTATGTTTTAGGTATGTTATAGGTTATAGTTATAGGTAATTTAGAATAGGTTAAGGTTTAGGTTTTAGGTTAAGGTTATAGGTAGGTTATAGGTTATAGGTTTAGGGATTTGTGAATAGGATAAGGTTTAGGTTTAGGAAATCGGGTTTGGGTTCGGGATCGGGTTTTGCTTTTGGTTTAGGTTTAGGTTAGGTAGTTGAGAATAGGATTTGGTGTAGGTTTAGGTTTTGGGATTTGAGAATAGGTTAAGGTTTAGGTTTTAGGTTAAGGTTATAGGTAGGTCGTAGGTTATAGGTTTAGGAATTTGAGAATAGGTTAAGGTTTAGGTTTAGGAAATTGGGTTAGGGTTCGGGATCCGATTTTTCTTTGGGTTTTCAAGTTTAGGTTTTGGTTTAGGTTAAGTAGTTGAGAATAGGATTAGGTGTAGGTTTAGGTTTAAGGATACGAGAATTGGTTAAGGTTTAGGTTTTAGGTTAAGGGTATAGGTAGGTTATATGTTATAGGTTTAGGAATTTGATAATAGGTTATGGCTTAGGTTTAGGAAATCGGGTTTGGGTTCCGGATCGTGTTTTGCTTTGGGTTTTTAAGTTTAGGTTTAGGTTTAGGTTAGGAAGTTGAGAATAGGATTAGGAGTAGGTTTAGGTTTTGGTTTTAGCTTAAGGTTATAGGTAGGTTATAGAATATAGGTTTAGGGATTTGAGAATAGGTTAAGGTTTAGGTTTAGGAAATCGGGTTTGGGTTCGGGATCGGGTTTTGCATTAGGTTTTCAAGTTTAGGTTTAGGTTGAGGTTAGGTAGTTGAGAATAGGATTAGGTGCAGGTTTAGGATTAGGGATTTGAGAATAGGTTAAGGTTTTGGTTTTAGGTTATGGTTATAGGTAGGTTATAGGTTATAGGTTTAGGGATTTGAGAATTGGTTAAGGTTTTGGTTTAAGAAATCGAGTTTGGGTTCGGGATCCGGTTTTGCTTTAGGTTTTCAAGTTTTGGTTTAGGTTTAGTTTTGGTAGTTGAGAATAGGATTAGGTGTAGGTTTAGGTTTAGGGATTTGAGAACACAATTAGGTTTTAGGCTTAGGTTTTAGGTAGGTTATAGGTTATAGGTGTAGGGAATTGGGAATAGGTAAAGGTTTAGGTTTTAGGTTAAGGTTATAGGTAGGTTATAGGTTATAGGTTTAGGTATTTGAGAATAGGTTAAGGTTTAGGTTTAGGAAATTGGGTTTGGGTTCGGGATCGGGTTTTGCTATGGGCTTTCTAATTTTGGTTTAGGTTTAGGTTAGGTAGTTGAGAATAGGATTAGGTGTAGGTTTAGGTTTAGGGATTTGCGAATAGTTTAAGGTTTAGGTTTTAGGTAAAGGTTATAGGTAGGTTATAGGCTATAGGTTTAGATAGTTAAGAATAGGATAAGGTGTAGGTTTAGGTTTTGGGATTTGAGAACACATTTAGGTTAAGGTTTAGGTTTTAGGTTAAGGTTATAGGTTAAAGCTGTAAGGAATTGAGAATAGGTTAAGGTTTAAGTTTTAGGTTAAGGTTATAAGTAGGTTATAGGTTATAGGTTTAGGAAATTGAGAATAGGTTAAGGTTTAGGTTTAGTAAATTGGGTTTGGGTTCGGGATCGAATTTTCCTTTCGGTTTTCAAGTTTAGGTTAGGTAGTTGAGAATAGGATTAGGTGTAAGTTTAGGTTTAGGGATTTGGGAATAGGTTAAGGTTATTGGTAGGTTATAGGTTTAGAAATCATGTTTGGTTTCGAGATCGGGTTTTTCTTTGGGTTTTCAAGTTTAGGTTTAGGTTTAGGTTAGGTAGTTGAGAATAGGATTAGGTGTAGGTTTAGGTTTAGGTTTAGGAAATCGGGTGTGGGTTCGGGATCGAGTTTTGCATTAGGTTTTCAAGTTTAGGTTTAGGTTTAGGTTAGGTAGTTGAGAATAAGATTAGGTGTAGGTTTAGGTTTAGGGATTTGAGAATAGGTTATGGTTTAGGTTTTAGGTTAAGGTCATAGGTTATAGCTGTAGGGAATTGAGAATAAGTTAAGGTTTAGGTTTTAGGTTAAGGTCATAGGTTATAGCTGTAGGGAATTGAGAATAAGTTAAGGTTTAGGTTTACGAAATCAGGTTTGGGTTCGGGATCGAATTTTGCTTTGAGTTTTCAAGTTTAGGTTTAGATTTAGGTTACTTAGTTGAGAATAGGATTAGGTGTACGTTTAGGTTTAGGGATTTGAGAATATGTTAAGGTTTTGGTTTAAGGTTAAGGTTATAGGTAGGTTATACGTTATAGGTTTAGGAATTTGAGAATAGGTTAAGGATTAGGTTTAGGATATTGGGTTTGGGTACGGGATCGGGTTTTGCTTTGGATTTTCAAGTTTAGGTTTATGTTTAGGTTAGGTAGTTGAGAAGAGGGTAAGGTGTAAGTTTAGGTTCAGGGATTTGTGAATAGGTTAAGGTTTAGGTTTTAGGTTAAGGTTATAGGTAGGTTATAGGTTATATGTTTAAGGATTTGAGAATAGGTTAAGATTTATGTTCAAGAAATCTGGTTTGGGTTCGGGATCAGGTTTTGCTTTGGGTTTTCAAGTTTAGGTTTAGGTTTAGGTTAGGTTGTTGAGAATAGGATTAGGTGTAGGTTTAGGTTTAGGTTTAGGGATTTGAGAACACATTTAGGTTTTAGGTTTAGGTTTTAGGTAGGTTATAGGTTATGGCTGTAGGGAATTGAGAATAGGTTAAGGTTTAGGTTTTATGTTAAGGTTATAGGTTATAGGTTTAGGGATTTGAGAATAGGTTAAGGTTTAGGTTTAGGAAATTGGGTTTGGGTTCGGGATCAGGTTTTGCTTCGGGTTTTCAATATTAGGTTTAGGTTTCGGTTAGCTAGTTGAGAATAGGATTAGGTGTAGGTTTAGGTTTAGGGATTTGAGAACACATTTAGGTTTTAGGTTTAGGTTTTAGGTAGGTTATAGGTTATAGCTGTAGGGAATTAAGAATAGGTTAAGGTTTTGGTTTTATGTTAAGGTTATAGGTAGGATATAGGTTATATGTTTAGGGATTTGAGAAAAGTTTAAGATTTAGGTTTGGGAAATCGGGTTTGGGTTTGGGATCGGGTTTTGCCTTGGGTTTTCAAGTTTAGGTTTAGGTTTATGTTAGGTAGTTGAGAATAGTATTAGGTGTAGGTTTAGGTTTAGGGATTTGAGAATCAATTAAGGTTTAAGTTTTAGGTTAAGGTTATAGGTAGATTATATCTTATAGGTTTAGGAATTTGAAAATAGGTTAAGGTTTAGGTTTAGGAAATCGGGTTTGGGTTCGGGATCGGGTTTTGCTTTGGGTTTTTAAGTTTAGGTTTATGTTTAGGTTAGGTAGTTGAGAATAGGATTAGGTGTTGATTTAGGTTTAGGGATTTGAAAATAGGTTAAGGTTTAGGTTTTAGGTTAAGGTTATAGGTAAGTTATAGGTTATCGGTTTAGGGATTTGAGAATAGGTTAAGGTTTATGCTTAGGAAATCAGGTTTGGGTTCGGGATCGGGTTTTGCATTGGGTTTTCAAGTTTAGGTTTAGGTTTAGGTTAGGTAGTTGAGAATAGGATTAGGTGTAGGTTTAGGTTTTGGGATTTGAGAATAGGTTAAGGTTATAGGCAGGTTATAGGTTATAGTTTTAGGGATTTGTGAATAGCTTAAGGTTTAGGTTTAGGAAATCGGGTTTGGGTTCAGGATTGGGTTTAGATTTGGGTTTTCAAGTTTAGGTTTAGATTTAGGTTACTTAGTTGAGAATAAGATTAGGTGTACGTTTAGGTTTAGGGATTTGAGAATATGTTAAGGTTTTGGTTTAAGGTTAAGGTTATAGGTAGGTTATACGTTATAGGTTTAGGAATTTGAGAATATGTTAAGGATTAGGTTTAGGATATTGGGTTTGGGTACGGGATCGGGTTTTGCTTTGGGTTTTCAAGATAGGTTTAGGTTTAGGTTAGGTAGTTGAGAATAGGGTAAGGTGTAGGTTTAGGTTTAGGGATTTGAGAATAGGTTAAGGTTTATGTTTTGGAAATCGAGTTTGGGTTCAGGATTGGGTTTTGCTTTGGGTTTTCAAATTTAGGTTTAGGTTTAGGTTAGGTAGTTGAGAATAGGATTAGGTGTAGGTTTCGGTTTAGGGATTTGAGAACACATTTAGGTTAAGGTTTCGGTTTTAGGTTAAGGTTATAGGTTATAGCTGTAGGGAATTCAGAATAGGTGAAGGTTTAAGTTTTAGGTTAAGGTTATAGGTCGGTTATAGGTTATAGGTTTAGGGAATTGGGAATAGGTTAAGGTTTAGGTTTGGGAAATCAGGTTTGGGTTCGGGATCAGGTTTTGCTTTGGGTTTTCAAGTTTAGGTTTAGGTTTAGGTTAGGTAGTTGAGAATAGGTTAGGTGTAGGTTTAAGTTTAGGGATTTGAGAACACATTTAGATTTTAGGTTTAGGTTTTAGGAAGGTTATAGGTTATAGCTGTAGGGAACTGAGAGTAGGTTAGGGTTTAGGTTTAGGAAATCGGGTTTGGGTTCGGGGTCAGCTTTTTCTTTGGGTTTTCAAGTTTAGGTTTAGGTTTAGGATAGGTAGTTGAGAATAGGATTAGGTGTAGGTTTATGTTTAGGGATTTGAGAATAGGTTAAGGTTTAGGCTTTAGGTTTAGGTTATAGGTAGGTTATGGGTTATAGGTTTAGGGATTCGAGAATAGGTTAAGGTTTAGGTTTAGGAAATCAGGTTTGGGTTCGGTATCGGGTTTTGCTTTGGATTTTTAAGTTTAGCTTTAGGTTTAGGTTGGGCAGTTGAGAATAGGATTAGATGTAGGTTTAGGTTTAGGGATTTGTGAACACATTTGGGTTAAGGTTTAGGTTTTAGGTTAAGGTCATAGGTTATAGTTGTAGGGAATTGAGAATATTTAAGGCTTAGGTTTAGGAAATCGTGTTTGGGTTCGGGATCGGGATTTGTTTTGGGTTTTCAAGTTTAGGCTTAGATTTAGGTTACTTAGTTGAGAATAGGATTAGGTGTACATTTAGGCTTAGGGATTTGAGAATATGTTAAGGTTTTGGTTTAAGGTTATGGTTATAGGCAGGTTATACGTTATAGGTTTAGGAATTTGAGAATAGGTTAAGGATTAGGTTTAGGATATGGGGTTTGGGTTCGGGATGCGGTTTTGCTTTGGGTTTTTAAGTTTAGGTTTAGGTTTAGGTTAGGTAGTTGAGATTAGGGTAAGGTGTAGGTTTAGGTTTAGGGATTTGAGAATAGGTTAAGGTTATAGGTAGGTTATAGGTTATAGGTTTAAGGATTTGAGAATAGGTTAAGATTTAGGTTTAGGAAATCTGGTTTGGGTTCGGGATCAGCTTTTGCTTTGGGTTTTCATGTTTAGGTTTAGGTTAAGGTTAGGTAGTTGAGAATAGGATTAGGTGTATGTTTAGGTTTAGGTTTAGGGATTTGAGAACAAATTTAGATTTTAGGTTTAGGTTTTAGGTAGGTTATACATTATGCCTGTAGTGAATTGAGAATAGGTTAAGGTTTAGGTTTTAAGTTAAGGTTATATGAAGGTTTTAGGTTATAGGTTTAGGGATTTGAGAATAGGTTAATGTTTAGGTTTAGGAAATCGGGTTTGGGTTCGGGATCGGGTTTTCCTTTGGGTTTTCAAGTTTAGGTTTAGGTTTAGGTTAGGTAGTTATGAATAGGATTAGGTGTAGGTTTAGGTTTAGGGATTTGAGAATAGGTTAAGGTTTAGGTTTTAGGTTAAGGTTATAGGTAGGTTATAGGTTATAGGTTTAGAAATTTGAGAATAGGTTAAGGTTTAGGTTTAAGAAATCATGTTTGGGTTCGGGATCAGGTTTTCCTTTGGGTTTTCAAGTTTTGGTTTAGGTTTAGGTTAGGTAGTTGAAAATTGAATTAGGTGTAGGTTTGGGTTTAGGGATTTAAGAACACATTTAGGTTTTAGGTTTAGGTTTTAGGTAGGTTATAGGTTATAGCTGTAGGGAATTGAGAATAGGTTAAGGTTTAGGTTTTAGGTTAGGTTTGTAGGTAGGTTATGGGTTTTAGGTTTAGGGATTTATGAATACGTTAAGGTTTAGGTTTTGGAAATCGGGTTTGGGTTCGGGATCAAGTTTTTCATAGGGTTTTCAAGTTTAGGTTTAGGTTTAGGTTAGGTAGTTGAGAATAGGATTAGGTGTAGGTTTAGGTTTAGGGATTTGTGAACACATTTTGGTTAAGGTTTAGGTTTTAGGTTATAGGTTATAGGTTATAGCTATAGGGAATTGAGAATAAGTTAAGGTTTAGGTTTAGGAAATCGGGTTTGGGTTTGGGATCGGGTTTTGCTTTGGGTTTTCAAGTTTAGGTTTAGGTTTAGGTTAGGTGGTTGAGAATAAGAATAGGTGTAGGTTTAGGTTTAGGGATTTGAGAATATGTTAAGGTTTAGGTTTTAGATTAGGGTTATAGGTAGGTTATTGGGATTTGAGAATTGGTTAAGGTTTAGGTTTAGGAAATCGGGTTTGGGTTCGGGATCGTGTTTTTCTTAGGTTAAGGTTTTAGGTAGGTTATAGGTTATAGGTTTAGGGATTTAAGAATAGGTTAAGGTTTAGGATTAGGAAATCGGGTTTGGGTTCGGGTTTGGGTTTTGCTTTGGGTTTTCAAGTTTAGGTTTAGGTTTAGGTTAGGTCGTCGAGAATTGGATTAGGTGTAGTTTTTGGTTTAGGGATTAAAAAACACATTTAGGTTAAGGTTTATGTTTTAGGTTAAGGTTATAGGTAATAGCTGTAGGGAATTGAGAATAGGTTAAGGTTATAGGTAGGTTATAGGTTATAGGTTTAGGGAATTGAGAATAGGTTAAGGTTTAGGTTTAGGAAATCAGGTTTGGGTTCGGGATCGGGTTTTGCTTTGGGTTTTCAAGTTTAGGTTAGGTAGTTGAGAATAGGTTAGGTGTAGGTTTAGGTTTAGGGATTTGAGAACACATTTATGTTTTAGGTTTAGGTTTTATGTAGGTTATAGGTTATAGCTGTAGGGAATTGAGACTAGGTTAAGGTTTAGGTTTAGGAAATCGGATTTGGGTTTGAGATTATATTTTATTTTGGGTTTTCAAGTTTATGTTTAGGTTTAGGTTAGGTAGTTGAGAATAGGATTAGGAGTAGGTTTAGGTTTAGGGATTTGAGAATAGGTTAAGGTTTAGGTTTTAGGTTAAGGTTATAGGTAGGTTATAGGTTATAGGTTTACGGATTTGATAATAGGTTAAGGTTTAGGTTTAGGAAATCGGGTTTGGGTTCGGGATCGGGTTTTGCTTCGGGTTTTCAAGTTTAGGTTTAGGTTTCGGTTTGCTAGTTGAGAATAGGAATAGGTGTAGGTTTAGGTTTAAGGGTTTGAGAACACATTTAGGTTTTAGGTAGGTTATAGGTTATAGCTGTAGGGAATTGAGAATAGGTTAAAATTTAGGTTTTATGTTAACGTTATAGGTAAGATATAGGTTATATGTTTAGGGATTTGAGAAAAGGTTAAGGTTTAGGTTTAGGAAATTGGGTTTGGGTTTGGGAACGGGTTTTGCCTTGGGTTTTCAAGTTTAGGTTTAGGTTTAGGTTAGGTAGTTTAGAATAGTATTAGGTGTAGGTTTAGGTTTAGGGATTTGAGAATAGATTAAGGTTTAAGTTTTAGGTTAAGGTTATAGGTAGGTTATAGGTTATAGGTTTAGGGATTTGAGAATAGGTTATGGTTTATTCTTAGGAAATCAGGTTTGGGTTCGGGATCGTGTTTTTCTTTGGGTTTTCAAGTTTGGATTTTGGTTTAGGTTAGGTAGTTGAGAATAGGATTAGGTGTAGGTTTAGGTTTTGGGATTTGAGAATAGGTTAAGGTTTAGGTTTTACTTTAAGGTTATAGGTAGTTTATAGGTTATAGTTTTAGGGATTTGAGTATAAGTTAAGATTTAGGTTTAGGAAATCGGGTTTGGGTTCGAGATCCGGTTTTGCTTTGGGTTTTCAAGTTTAGGTTTAGGTTTCGCTTAGGTAGTTGAGAATTGGATTAGGTGTATGTTTAGGATTAGGGATTTGAGCACACATTTAGGTTTTAGGTTTAGGTTTTAGGTAGGTTATAGGTTATAGCTGTAGGGAATTGAGAATAGGTTAAGGTTTAGGTTTTGGAAATCGGGTTTGGGTTCGGGATCGGCTTTTTCTTTGGTTTTCAAGTTTAGGTTTAGGTTTAGGTTAGGTAGTTCAGAATAGGATTAGGTGTAGGTTTAGGTTTAGGGATTTGAGAACACATTTAAGTTTTAGGTTTAGGTTTTATGTAGGTTATAGGTTATAGCCGTAGGGACTTGAGAATAGGTTATGGTTTAGGATTTAGGTTAAGCTTATAGGTAGGTTATAGGTTATGGGTTTAGGGATTTGAGAATAGGTTAAGGTTTAGGTTTAGGAAATTGGGTTTGGGTTCGGGATCGAGTTTTGCTATGGGTTTTCTAATTTTGGTTTCGATTTAGGTTAGGTAGTTGAGAATAGGATTAGGTGTAGGTTTAGGTTTAGGGATTTGCGAATAGGTTATGGTTTAGGTTTTAGGTTAAGGTTATAGGTTAAGGTTTAGGTTTTAGCTTAAGGTTATAGGTAGGTTATAGGTTTAGGAATTTGAGAATAGGTTAATGTTTAGGTTTAGGAAATCGGGTTTGGGTTCGGGATCTGGTTTTCCTTTGGGTTTTCAACTTTTGGTGTTGGTTTAGGATAGGAAGTTGAGAATAAGATTAGGTGTAGGTTTAGGTTTAGGGATTTGAGAATAGGTTAAGGTTTCGGTTTTAGGTTAAGGTTATAGTTAGGTTAAAGGTTATAGGTTTAGGGATTTGAGAAAAGGTTAAGATTTAGGTTCGGGAAATCGGGTTTGGGTTCGTGTTCGGGTTTTGCTTTGGGTTTTCAAGTTTAGGTTTAGGTTGAGGTTAGGTAGTTGAGAATAAGATTAGGTGTGGGTTTAGGTTTAGGGATTTGAGAATAGGTTAAGGTTTAGGTTTTAGGTTAAGGTTATAGGTAAGTTATAGGTTACAGGTTTAGGGATTTGAGAATAGGTTAAGGTTTAGGTTTAGGAAATCGAGTTTGGCTTCGGGATCGTGTTTTTCTATGGGTTTTGATGTTTAGGTTTAGGTTTAGGTTAGGTAGTTGAGAATAGGATTAGGTGTAGGTTTAGGTTAAGGGATTTGAGAATAGGTTAAGGTTTAGGTTTTAGAAATCGGGTTTGGGTTCGGGATCGGGTTTTGCTTAGGTTAAGGTTTCGGTTTTAGGTTAAGGTTATAGTTAGCTTATAGGTTATAGGTTTTGGGATTTGAGAATAGGTTAAGGTTTATGTTTTGGAAATCGAGTTTGGGTTCAGGATTGGGTTTTGCTTTGGGTTTTCAAATTTAGGTTTAGTTTTTGGTTAGGTAGTTGAGAATAGGATTAGGTGTAGGTTTAGGTTTAGGGATTTGAGAACACATTTAGGTTAAGGTTTAGGTTTTAGGTTAAGGTTATAGGTTATAGCTGTAGGGAATTGAGAATAGGTGAAGGTTTAAGTTTTAGGTTAAGGTTATAGGTAGGTTATAGGTTATAGTTTTAGGGAATTGAGAATAGGTTAATGTTTAGGTTTAGGAAATCGGGTTTGGGTTCGGGATCGGGTTTTGCTTTGGGTTTTCAAGTTTAGCTTTAGGTTTAGGTTAGGTATTTGAGAATAGGTTAGGTGTAGGTTTAGGTTTAGGGATTTGAGAACACATTTAGGTTTTAGGTTTAGGTTTTAGGAAGGTTATAGGTTATAGCTGTAGGGAATTGGGAATAGGTTAAGGTTAAGGATTTGGAAATCGGGTTTGGGTTCGGGATCGGCTTTTTCTTTGGTTTTCAAGTTTATGTTTAGGTTTAGGATAGGTTGTGGAGAATAGGATTAGGTGTAGGTTTATATTTAGAGATTTGAGAATAGGTTAAGGTTTTGTTTTTAGGTTAAGGTTATAGGTAGGTTACAGGTTATAGGTTTAGGGATTCGAGAATAGGTTAAGGTTTAGGTTTAGGAAATCGGGTTTGAGTTCGGTATCGGATTTTGCTTTGGGTTTTCAAGTTTAGGTTAATGTTTAGGTTAGGTAGTTGAGAATAGGATTAGGTGTAGGTTTAGGTTTAGGGATTTGAGAACACATTTTGGTTTTAGGTTTAGGTTATAGGTAAGTTATAGGTTATAGGTTTAGGGATTTGAGAAAAGGTTAAGGTTTAGGTTTAGGAAATCGGGTTTGGGTTCGAGATCGGGTTTTACTTAGGGTTTTCAAGTTTAGGTTTAGTTTTAGGTTAGGTCATTGAGAATAGGATTAGGTGTAGGTTTAGGTTAAGGGATTTGAGAACACATTTATTTTAAGGTTTAGGTTTTAGGTTAAGGTTATAGGTTATAGCTGTAGGGAATTGAGAATAAGTAAAGTTTTAGGTTTAGAAATCGGGTTTGGGTTCGAGATCGGGTTTTTCTTTGGCTTTTCAAGTTTAGGTTTAGGTTTAGGTTAGGTAGTTTAGAACAGGATTAGGTGTAGGTTTAGGTTTAGGTTTTAGGTTAAGGTTATAGGTAGGTTAAAGAATATAGGTTTAGGGATTTGAGAATAGGTTATGGTTTAGGTTTACGAAATCGGGTTTGGGTTCGGGATCGAGTTTTGCTTTTGGTTTTCAAGTATAGGTTTAGGTTTAGGTTAGGTAGTTGAGAATAAGATTAGGTGTAGGTTTAGGTTTAGGGATTGAGAATAGGTTAAGGTTTTGGTTTTAGGTTAAGGTTATAGGTAGGTTATAGGTTATAGGTTTAGGGATTTGAGAATAGGTTAAGGTTTAGGTTTATGAAATCGGGTTTGGGTTCGGGATCGTGTTTTGATATTGCTTTCCAAGTTTAGGTTTAGGTTTTGGTTAGGTAGTTGAGAATAGGATTAGGTGTAGGTTTAGGTTAATGGATTTGAGAATAGGTTAAGGTATAGGTTTAGGAAATCGGGTTTGGGTTTGGGATCGAGTTTTTCTTAGGTTAAGGTTTAGGTTTTAGGTTAAGGTTATAGGTAGGTTATAGGTTATAGGTTTAGGGAGTTGAGAATAGGTTAAGGTTTCGGTTTTTGAAATCGGGTTTGGGTTCAGGATTGGGTTTTTCTTTGGGTTTTCAAATTTAGGTTTAGGTTTAGTTTAGGTAGTTGAGAATAGGATTAGGTGTCGGTTTAGGTTTAGGGATTTGAGAACACATTTAGGTTAAGGTTTCGGTTTTAGGTTAAGGTTATAAGTTATAGCTGTAGGGAATTGAGAATAGGTTAAGGTTTAAGTTTTAGGTTAAGGTTATAGGTAGGTTATAGGTTACAGGTTCAGGGAATTGAGAATAGTTTAAGGTTTAGGTTTAGGAAATCGGATTTGGGTTCGGGATATGGTTTTGCTTTGGGTTTTTAAGTTTAGCCTTAGGTTTATTTTAGGTAGTTGAGAATAGGTAAGGTGTAGTTTTAGGTTTAGGGATTTGAGAACACATTTAGGTTTTAGGTTTAGGTTTTAGGAAGGTTATAAGTTATAGCTATAGGGAATTGAGAATAGGTTAAGGTTTAGGTTTAGGAAATCAGGTTTGGGTTCGGGATCAGCTTTTTCTTTGGGTTTTCTAGTTTAGGTTTAGGTTTAGGATAGGTAATTGAGAATAGGAATCGGTGTAGGTTTATGTTTAGGGATTTGAGAATAGGTTAAGGTTTAGGCTTTAGGTTAAGGTTATAGGTTTAGGGAATCGAGAATAGGTTAAGGTTTAGGTTTTGCAAATCGGGTTTGGGTTCGGGATCAGGTTTTGCTTTGGGTTTTCATGTTTAGGTTTAGGTTTAGGTTGGGTAGTTGAGAATAGGATTAGGTGTAGGTTTAGGTTTAGGGATTTGAGAATAGGTTAAGGTTTCGGTTTAAGGTTAAGGTTATAGTTAGGTTAAAGGTTATAGGTTTAGGGATTTGAGAAAAGGTTAAGATTTAGCTTTGGGAAATCGGGTTTGGGTTCGTGTTCGGGTTTTGCTTTGGGTTTTCAAGTTTAGGTTTAGGTTTAGGTTAGGTAGTTGAGAATAAGATTCGGTGTGGGTTTAGGTTTAGGGATTTGAGAATAGGTTAAGGTTTTGGTTTTAGGTTAAGGTTATAGGTAAGTTATAGGTTATAGGTTTAGGGATTTGAGAATAGGTTAAGGTTTAGGTTTAGGAAATCGGCTTTGGCTTCGGGATCGTGTTTTGCTATGGGTTTTGAAGTTTAGGTTTAGGTTTAGGTTAGGTAGTTGAGAATAGGATTAGGTGTAGGTTTAGGTTAAGGGATTTGAGAATAGGTTAAGGTTTAGGTTTTGGAAATCGGGTTTGGGTTCGGTATCGGGTTTTTCTTAGGTTAAGGTTTTGGTGTTAGGTTAAGGTTATAGTTAGCTTTTAGGTTATAGGTTTTGGGATTTGAGAATAGGTTAAGGTTTACGTTTTGGAAATCGAGTTTGGGTTCAGGATTGGGTTTTGCTTTGGGTTTTCAAATTTAGGTTTAGTTTTTAGTTAGGTAGTTGAGAATAGGATTAGGTGTAGGTTTAGGTTTAGGGATTTGAGAACACATTTAGGTTAAGGTTTAGGTTTTAGGTTAAGGTTATAGGTTATAGCTGTAGGGAATTGAGAATAGGTGAAGGTTTAAGTTTTAGGTTAAGGTTATAGGTAGGTTATAGGTTATAGGTTTAGGGAATTGAGAATAGGTTAATGTTTAGGTTTAGGAAATCGGGTTTGGGTTCGGGATTGGGTTTTGTTTTGGGTTTTCATGTTTAGCTTTAGGTTTAGGTTAGGTAGTTGAGAATAGGTTAGGTGTAGGTTTAGGTTTAGGGATTTGAGAACACATTTAGGTTTTAGGTTTAGGTTTTAGGAAGGTTATAGGTCATAGCTGCAGGGAATTGAGAATAGGTTAAGGTTAAGGTTTAGGAAATCGGGTTTGGGTTCAGGATCGGCTTTTTCTTTGGTTTTCAAGTTTAAGTTTAGGTTTAGGATAGGTAGTTGAGAATAGGATTAGGTGTAGCTTTATGTTTAGGGATTTGAGAATAGGTTAAGGTTTAGTCTTTAGGTTAAGGTTATAGGTAGGTTATAGGTTATAGGTTTAGGGATTCGAGAATAGGTTAAGGTTTAGGTTTAGGAAATCGGGTTTGAGTTCAGTATCGGATTTTGCTTTGGGTTTTCAAGTTTAGGTTTACGTTTAGGTTAGGTAGTTGAGAATAGGATTAGGTGTAGGTTTTGGTTTAGAGATTTGAGAACACATTTTGGTTTTAGGTTTAGGTTTTAGGTAGGTTACAGGTTATAGTTGTAGGGAATTGAGAATAGGTTATGGTTTAGTTTATAGGTTGGTTATAGGTTATAGGTTTAGGGATTTGAGAAATGGTTAAGGTTTAGGTTTAGGAAATCGGGTTTGGGTTCGAGATCGGGTTTTGCTTAGGGTTTTCAAGTTTAGGTTTAGTTTTAGGTTAGGTTGTTGAGAATAGGATTAGGTATAGGTTTAGGTTAAGGGATTTGAGAACACATTTAGGTTAAGGTTTAGGTTTTAGGTTAAGGTTATAGGTTATAGCTGTAGGGAATTGAGAATAAGTAAAGTTTTGGGTTAAGAAATCGGGTTTGGGTTTTTCTTTGGGTTTTCAAGTTTAGGTTTAGGTTTAGGTTAGGTAGTTTAGAATAGGATTAGGTGTAGGTTAAGGTTTAGGTTTTAGGTTAAGGTTATAGGTAGGTTAAAGATTATAGGTTTAGGGATTTGAGAATAGGTTATGGTTTAGGTTTACAAAATTGGGTTTGGGTTCGGGATCGAGTTTTGCTTTTGGTTTTCAAGTTTAGGTTTTGGTTTAGGTTAGGTAGTTGAGAATAAGATTAGGTGTAGGTTTAGGTTTAGGGATTTGAGAATAGGTTAAGGTTTAGGTTTTAGGTTAAGGTTATAGGTAGGTTATAAGTTATAGGTTTAGGGATTTGTGAATAGGTTAAGGTTTAGGTTTAAGAAATCGGGTTTGGGTTTGGGATCATGTTTTGATATGGCTTTCCATGTTTAGGTTTAGGTTTAGGTTAGGTAGTTGAGAATAGGATTAGGTGTAGGTTTAGGTTAATGGATTTGAGAATAGGTTAAGGTATAGGTTTAGGAAATCGGGTTTGGGTTTGGGATCGAGTTTTTCTTAGGTTAAGGTTTAGGTTTTAGGTTAAGGATATAGGTAGGTTATAGGTTATAGGTTTAGGGAGTTGAGAATAGGTTAAGGTTTAGGTTTTTGAAATCGGGTTTGGGTTCAGGACTGGGTTTTTCTTTGGGTTTTCAAATTTAGGTTTAGGTTTAGGTTAGGTAGTTAAGAATAGGATTAGGTGTCGGTTTAGGTTTAAGGATTTGAGAACACATTTAGGTTAAGGTTTAGATTTTAGGTTAAGGTTATAAGTTATAGCTGTAGGGAATTGAGAATATGTTAAGGTTTAAGTTTTAGGTTAAGGTTATAGGTAGGTTATAGGTTACAGGTTTAGGTAATTGAGAATAGGTTAAGGTTTAGGTTTAGGAAATCGGATTTGGGTTCGGGATCGGGTTTTGCTTTGGGTTTTTAAGTTTAGCTTTAGGTTTGTGTTAGGTAGTTGAGAATAGGTTAGGTGTAGTTTTAGGTTTAGGGATTTGAGAACACATTTAGGTTTTAGGTTTAGGTTTTAGGAAGGTTATAAGTTATAGCTGTAGGGAATTGAGAATAGGTTAAGGTTTAGGTTTAGGAAATCAGGTTTGGGGTCGGATCGGCTTTTTCTTTGGGTTTTCAAGTTTAGGTTTAGGTTTAGGATCGGTAGTTGAGAATAGGATTCGGTGTTGGTTTATGTTTAGGGATTTGAGAATAGGTTAAGGTTTAGGCTTTAGGTTAAGGTTATAGGTTTAGGGATTCGAGAATAGGTTAAGGTTTAGGTTTAGGAAATTAGGTTTGGGTTCAGTATCGGGTTTTGCTTTGGGTTTTCAAGTTTAGGTTTAGGTTTAGGTTAGGCAGTTGAGAATAGGATTTGGTGTAGGTTTAGGTTTAGGGATTTGTGATCACATTTAGGTTAAGGTTTAGGTTTTAGGTTAAGGACATAGGTTATAGCTGTAGGGAATTGAGAATAAGTTAAGGTTTAGGTTTAGGGAATCGGGTTTGGGTTCGGGATCGGATTTTGCTTTGGGTTTTCAAGTTTAGGTTTAGATTTAGGTTACTACTTAGTTGAGAATAGGATTAGGTGTACGTTTAGGCTTAGGGATTTGAGAATATGTTAAGGTTTTGGTTTAAGGTTAAGGTTATAGGTAGGTTATACGTTATAGGTTTAGGAATTTGAGAATAGGTTAGGGATTAGGTTTAGGATATTGGCTTTGGGTTCGGGATCGGGTTTTGCTTTCGGTTTTCAAGTTTAGGTTTAGGTTTAGGTTAGGTAGTTGAGAATAGGATAAGGTGTAGGTTTTGGTTTGGGGATTTGAGAATAGGTTAAGGTTTAGGCTTTAGGTTAAGGTTATAGGTAGGATATAGGTTATAGGTTTAAGGAATTGAGAATAGGTTAAGATTTAGGTTTAGAAAATCTGGTTTGGGTTCGGGATCAGGTTTGGCTTTGGGTTTTTAAGTTTAGCTTTAGGTTTGTGTTAGGTAGTTGAGAATAGGTTAGGTGTAAGTTTAGGTTTAGGGATTTGAGAACACATTTAGGTTTTAGGTTTAGGTTTTAGGAAGGTTATAAGTTATAGCTGTAGGGAATTGAGAATAGGTTAAGGTTTAGGTTTAGGAAATCAGGTTTGGGTTCGGGATCGGCTTTTTCTTTAGGTTTTCAAGTTTAGGTTTAGGTTTAGGATCGGTAGTTGAGAATAGGATTCGGTGTTGGTTTATGTTTAGGGATTTCAGAATAGGTTAAGGTTTAGGCTTTAGGTTAAGGTTATAGGTTTAGGGATTCGAGAATAGGTTAAGGTTTGGGTTTAGGAAATTAGGTTTGGGTTCAGTATCGAGTTTTGCTTTGGGTTTTCAAGTTTAGGTTTAGGTTTAGGTTAGCCAGTTGAGAATAGGATTTGGTGTAGGTTTAGGTTTAGGGATTTGTGATCACATTTAGGTTAAGGTTTAGGTTTTAGGTTAAGGACATAGGTTATAGCTGTAGGGAATTGTGAATAAGTTAAGTTTTAGGTTTAGGGAATCGGGTTTGGGTTCGGGATCGGATTTTGCTTTGGGTTTTCAAGTTTAGGTTTAGATTTAGGTTACTTAGTTGAGAATAGGATTAGGTGTACGTTTAGGTTTAGGGATTTGAGAATATGTTAAGGTTTTGGTTTAAGGTTAAGGTTATAGGTAGGTTATACGTTATAGGTTTAGGAATTTGAGAATA
The DNA here is from genome assembly GCA_037074715.1 of Magnolia kwangsiensis. Taxonomy (NCBI): domain Eukaryota; kingdom Viridiplantae; phylum Streptophyta; class Magnoliopsida; order Magnoliales; family Magnoliaceae; genus Magnolia; species Magnolia kwangsiensis. The sequence goes on along the minus strand of CM073577.1, from coordinate 76,714,856 downwards.
GGTTAGGGATTAGGTTTAGGATATTGGGTTTGGGTTCGGGATCGGGTTTTGCTATGGGTTTTCAAGTTTAGGTTTAGGTTTAGGTTAGGTAGTTGAGAATAGGATAAGGCGTAGGTTTTGGTTTGGGGATTTGAGAATAGGTTAAGGTTTAGGCTTTAGGTTAAGGTTATAGGTAGGATATAGGTTATAGGTTTAAGGAATTGAGAATAGGTTAAGATTTAGGTTTAGAAAATCTGGTTTGGGTTCGGGATCAGGTTTGGCTTTGGGTTTTTAAGTTTAGCTTTAGGTTTGTGTTAGGTAGTTGAGAATAGGTTAGGTGTAGGTTTAGGTTTAGGGATTTGAGAACACATTTACGTTTTAGGTTTAGGTTTTAGGAAGGTTATAAGTTATAGCTGTAGGGAATTGAGAATAGGTTAAGGTTTAGGTTTAGGAAATCAGGTTTGGGTTCGGGATCGGCTTTTTCTTTAGGTTTTCAAGTTTACGTTTAGGTTTAGGATCGGTAGTTGAGAATAGGATTCGGTGTTGGTTTATGTTTAGGGATTTGAGAGTAGGTTAAGGTTTAGGCTTTAGGTTAAGGTTATAGGTTTAGGGATTCGAGAATAGGTTAAGGTTTAGGTTTAGGAAATTAGGTTTGGGTTCAGTATCGGGTTTTGCTTTGGGTTTTCAAGTTTAGGTTTAGGTTTAGGTTAGGCAGTTGAGAATAAGATTTGGTGTAGGTTTAGGTTTAGGGATTTGTGATCACATTTAGGTTAAGGTTTAGGTTTTAGGTTAAGGACATAGGTTATAGCTGTAGGGAATTGAGAATAAGTTAAGTTTTAGGTTTAGGGAATCGGGTTTGGGTTCAGGATCGGATTTTGCTTTTGGTTTTCAAGTTTAGGTTTAGATTTAGGTTACTTAGTTGAGAATAGGATTAGGTGTACGTTTAGGTTTAGGGATTTGAGAATATGTTAAGGTTTTGGTTTAAGGTTAAGGTTATAGGTAGGTTATACGTTATAGGTTTAGGAATTTGAGAATAGGTTAGGGATTAGGTTTAGGATATTGAGTTTGGGTTCGGGATCGAGTTTTGCTTTGGGTTTTCAAGTTTAGGTTTAGGTTTAGGTTAGGTAGTTGAGAATAGGATAAGGTGTAGGTTTTGGTTTAGGGATTTGAGAATAGGTTAAGGTTTAGGCTTTAGGTTAAGGTTATAGGTAAGATATAGGTTATAGGTTTAAGGAATTGAGAATAGGTTAAGATTTAGGTTTAGAAAATCTGGTTGGGGTTCGGGATCAGGTTTGGCTTTGGGTTTTCAAGCTTAGGTTTAGGTTTAGGTTAGGTAGTTGAGAATAGGATTAGGTGTAGGTTTAGGTTTAGGTTTAGGGATTTGAGAATAGGTTAAGGTTTAGGTTTTGGAAATCTGGTTTGGGTTCGGGATCGGCTTTGGCTTTGGGTTTTCGGGTTTAGGTTTATGTTTAGGTTAGGTAGTTGAGAATAGGATTAGGTGTAGGTTTAGGTTTACTCATTTGAGAATAGGTTAAGGTTTAGGTTTTAGGTTAAGGTTATAGGAAGGTGATAGGTTATAGGTTTAGGGATTTGAGAATTGGTTAAGGTTTAGGTTTAGGAAATCGGGTTTGGGTTTGGGATCGGGTTTTGTTTTGGGTTTTCAAGTTTAGGTTTAGGTTTAGGTTAGGTAGTTGTGAATAGGATTAGGTGTAGGTTTAGGTTTAGGGATTTGAGAATAGGTTTAGGTTTAGGTTTTAGGTTAAGGTTATAGGTAGGTTATAGGTTATAGGTTTAGGAATTTGAGAATAGGTTAAGGTTTAGGTTTAGGAAATCGGGTTTGGGTTCGGGATCGGGTTTTGCTTTGGGATTTCAAGTTTACGTTTAGGTTTAGGTTAGGTAGTTGAGAATAGAATTACGTGTAGGTTTAGGTTTAGGGATTTGGGAACACATTTAGGTTTTAGGTAGGTTATAGGTTATAGCTGTAGGGAATTGAGAATAGCTTAAGGTTTAGGTTTTAGGTTAAGGCTGTAGGTAGGTTATAGGTTATAGGTTTAGCGATTTGTGAATACGTTAAGGTTTATGTTTAGGAAATCAGGTTTGGGTTCGGGATCGGGTTTTGCTTAGGGTTTTCAAGTTTAGGTTTAGGTTTAGGTTAGGTAGTTGAGAATAGGATTAGGTGTAGGTTTAAGTTTTGGGATTTGTGAACACATTTTGGTTAAGGTTTAGGTTCTAGGTTAAGGTTATATGTTATAGCTATAGGGAATTGAGAATAAGTTAAGGCTTAGGTTTGGGTTAGGTGGTTGAGAATAAGAATAGGTGTAGGTTTAGGTTTAGGGATTTGAGAATAGGTTAAGGTTTAGGTTTTAGATTAGGGTTATAGGTAGGTTATAGGGATTTGAGAATAGGTTAAGGTTTAGGTTTAGGAAATCGGGTTTGGGTTCGGGATCGGGTTTTGCTTAAGTTAAGGTTTTAGGTAGGTTATAGGTTATAGGTTTAGGGATTTGGGAATAGGTTAATGTTTAGGATTAGGAAATTGGGTTTGGGTTCGGGATTGGGTTTTTCTTTGGGTTTTCAAGTTTAGGTTAGGTAGTTGAGAATTCGATTAGGTGTAGGTTTAGGTTTAGGGATTAGAAAACACATTTAGGTTAAGGTTTACGTTTTCTGTTAAGGTTATAGGTTATAGCTGTCGGGAATTGAGAATAGGTTAAGGTTTAAGTTTTAGGTTAAGGTTATAGGTTTAGGGAATTGAGAATAGGTTATGGTTTAGGTTTAGGAATTCGGGTTTGTGTTCGGGATCGGGTTTTTCTTTGGGTTTTCAAGTTTAGGTTAGGTAGTTGAGAATAGGTTAGGTGTAGGTTTAGGTTTAGGGATTTGAGAACACATTTATGTTTTAGGTTTAGGTTTTATGTAGGTTATAGGTTATAGCTGTAGGGATTTGAGAATAGGTTAAGGTTTAGGTCATTGAGAATAAGATTAGGTGTAGGTTTAGGTTTAGGGATTTGAGAATAGGTTAGGGTTTTGGTTTTAGGTTAAGGTTATAGGTAGATTATATCTTATATGTTTAGGAATTTGAGAATAGGTTAAGGTTTAGGTTTAGGAAATCAGGTTTGGGTTCGGGATCGGGTTTTACTTTGGGTTTTCAAGTTTAGGTTTAGGTTTAGGTTAGGTAGTTGAGAATAGGATTAGGTGTTGGTTTAGGTTTAAGGATTTGAGAATAGGTGAAGGTTTAGGTTTTAGGTTAAGGTTATAGGTAGGTTATAAGTTATAGGTCTAGGGATTTGAGAATAGGTTAAGGTTTATGCTTAAGAAATCAGGTTTGGGTTCGGGATCGGGTTTAGCTTTGGATTTTCAAGTTTAGGTTTAGGTCTTGGTTAGGTAGTTGAGAATAGGATTAGGTGTAGGTTTAGGTTTTGGGATTTGAGAATAGGTTAATGTTTAGGTTTTAAGTTAGGGTTATAGGTAGGTTATAGGTTATAGTTTTAGGGATTTGCGAATAGGTTAAGGTTTAGATTTAGGAAATCGGGTTTGGGTTCGGGATCGGGTTTTGCTTTGGGTTTTCAAATTTATGTTTAGGTTTAGGTTAGGTAGTTGAGAATAAGATTAGCTGTAGGTTTAGGTTTAGAGATATGAGAACACATTTAAGTTTTAGGTAGGTTATAGGTTATAGCTATAGGTAATTGAAAATAGGTTAAGGTTTAGGTTTTAGGTTACTGTTATAGGTAGGTTATAAGTTATAGGTTTAGTGATTTGAGAATAGGATAAGGTTTTGGTTTAGGAAATCATCTTTGGGTTCGGGATCGGGTTTTGCTTTGGGTTTTCAAGTTTAGGTTTAGGTTTAGGTTAGGTAGTTGAGAATAGGATTAGGAGTAGGTTTAGGTTTAGGGATTTGAGAACACATTTAGGTTAAGGTTTAGTTTTTAGGTTAAGGTTATAGGTTATAGCTCTAGGGAATTGAGAATAAGTTAAGGTTTAAGTTTCGGAAATCGAGGATTGGGTATTGCTTTGGGTTTTCAAGTTTAGGTTGAGGTTTAGGTTACTTAGTTGAGAATAGGATTAGGTGTAGGTTTACGTTTAGGGATTTGAGAATAGGTTTAGGTTATAGGTAGGTTTAGGGATTTGAGAATAGGATAAGGTTTAGGTTTAGGAAATCAGGTTTCGGTTCGGGATCGGGTTTTGCTTAAGTTAAGGTTTAGGTTTTAGGTTAAGGTTAATGGTGGGTTATAGGTTATAGGTTTAGGGATTTGAGAATAGGTTAAGGTTTAGGTTTAGGAAGTCGGGTATGGGTTCGAAATTGGGTTTTGCTTTGGGTTTTCAAGTTTATGTTTAGGTTTAGGTTAGGTAGTTGAGAATAGGATTAGGTGTTGATTTAGGTTTAGGGATTTGAGAATTGGTTAAGTTTTAGGTTTTAGGTTAAGATTATAGGTAGGTTATAGGTTATAGGTTTAGGGTTTTAAGAATAGGTTAAGGTTTAGGTTTCGGAAATCGGGTTTGGTTTCGGGTTCGGGTTTTGCTTTGGGTTTTCAAGTTTAGGTTTAGGTTTAGGTTAGGTAGTTGAGAATAGGATTAAGTGTAGGTTTAGGTTTTGGGATTTGAGAATAGGTTAAGGTTTAGGTTTTATGTTAAGGTTATAGGTAGGTTATAGGTTATAGTTTTACTGATTTGAGAATAGGTTAAGATTTAGGTTTAAGAAATCAGGTTTGGGTTCGGGATCGGGTTTTACTTTGGGTTTTCAAGTTTAGGTTTAGGTTTCGGTTAGGTAGTTGAGAATAAGATTAGGTGTAGGTTTAGGTTTAGGGAATTGAGAATACATTTAGGTTTTAAGTTTAGGTTTTAGGTAGGTTATAGGTTATAGCTGTAGGGAATTGAGAATCGGTTAAGGTTTAGGTTTTAGGTTAAGGTTATAGGTAGGTTATAGGTTATATGTTTAGGGATTTGAGAAACGGTTAAGATTTAGGTTTGGGAAATCGGGTTCGGGTTTTGCTTTGTGTTTTCAGGTTTAGGTTTAGGTTTAGGTTAGGTAGTTGAGAATAGGATTAGGTGTAGGTTTAGGTTTTGGGATTTGAGAATAGGTTAAGGTTTACGTTTTAGGTTAAGGTTATAGTTAGGTTATAGGTTATTGTTTTAGGGATTCGAGAATAGGTTAAGATTTAGGTTTAGGAAATCGGGTTTGGGTTCGGGATCGGGTTTTGCTTTGGGTTTTCAAGTTTAGGTTTAGGTTTCGCTTAGGTTGTTGAGAATTGGATTAAGTGTAGGTTTAGGTTTAGGGATTTGAGAACACATTTAGGTTTTAGGTTTAGGTTTTAGGTAGGTTATAAGTTATAGCTGTAGGGAATTGAGAATAGGTTAAGGTTTAGGTTTTAGGTTAAGGTTATAGGTAGGTTATAGGTTATAGGTTTAGGGATTTGAGAAAAGGTTCAGGTTTTGGTTTAGGAAATCGGGTTTGGGTTTGGGATCGGGTTTTGCCTTGGGTGTTCAAGTTTTGGTTTAGGTTTAGGTTAGGTAGTTGAGAATAGTATTAGGTGTAGGTTTAGGTTTAGGGATTTGAGAATAGGTTAAGGTTTAGGTTTTAGGTTAAGGTTATAGGTAGAATTTATCTTATAGGTTTAGGAATTTGAGAATAGGTTAAGGTTTAGGTTTAGGAAATCGGGTTTGGGTTCGGGATCGGGTTTTGCTTTGGGTTTTCAAGTTTAGGTTTAGGTTTAGGTTAGGTAGTTGAGAATAGGATTACGTGTTGGTTTATGTTTAGGGATTTGATAATAGGTTTAGGTTTAGGTTATAGGTTAAGGTTATAGGTAGGTTATAGGTTATAGGTTTAGGGATTTAAGAATAGGTTAAGGTTTAGGTTTAGAAAATTGGGTTTGGGTTCAGGAACGAGTTTTGCTATGAGTTTTCAGGTTTAGGTTTCGGTTTAGGTTAGGTAGTTGAGAATAGGATTAGGTGTAGGTTTAGGTTTTGGGATTTGAGAATAGGTTAAGGTTTAGGTTTTTAGTTAAGGTTATAGTTAGGTTATAGGTTATAATTTTAGGGATTTGAGAATAGGTTAAGATTTAGGTTTAGGAAATCATGTTTGGGTTCGGGATCGGGTTTTGCTTTGGGTTTTCAAGTTTAGGTTTAGGTTTAGGTTAGGTAGTTGAGAATAGGAATAGGTGTAGGTTTAGGTTTAGGGATTTGAGAATAGGTTAAGGTTATATGTAGGTTTAGGGATTTGAGAATAGGTTATGGTTTAGGTTTAGGAAATCGGGTTTGGGTTCGGGTTTTGCTTTGGGTTTTCATGTTTAGGTTTAGGTTTAGGTTAGGTTCTTGAGAATAAGAATAGGTGTAGGTTTAGGTTTAGGGATTTGAGAATAGGTTAAGGTTTAGGTTTTAAGTTCGGTTTATATGTAGGTTATAGGGATTTGAGAATAGGTTAAGGTTTAAGTTCAGGAAATCGGGTTTGGGTTCGGGATCGGGTTTTGCTTAGGTTAAGGTTTTAGGTAGGTTATAGGTTATAGGTTTAGGGATTTGAGAATAGGTTAAGGTTTAGGATTAGGAAATCAGGTTTAGGTTCGGGTTTGGGTTTTTCTTTGGGTCTTCAAGTTTAGGTTTTGGTTTAGGGTAGGTCGTCGAGAATTGGATTAGGTGGAGGTTTAGGTTTAGGGATTAGAAAACACATTTAGGTTAAGGTTTATGTTTTAGGTTAAGGTTATAGGTAATAGCTGTAGGGAATTGAGAATAGGTTAAGGTTTAAGTTTTAGGTTAAGGTTATAGGTAGGTTATAGGTTATAGGTTTAGGGAATTGAGAATAGGTTAAGGTTTAGGTTTAGCAAATCGGGTTTAGGTTCGGGATCAGGTTTTCCTTTGGGTTTTCAAGTTTAGGTTAGGTAGTTGAGAATAGGTTAGGTGTAGGTTTAGGTTTAGGGATTTGAGAATACATTTATGTTTTAGGTTTAGGTTTTATGTAGGTTATAGGTAATAGATGTAGGGAATTGAGAATAGGTTAAGGTTAGGTTTAGGAAATCGGGTTTGGGTTCGGGATAGGGTTTTATTTTGGGTTTTCACGTTTATGTTTAGGCTTAGGTTAGGTAGTTGAGAATAGGATTAGGTGTAGGTTTAGGTTTAGGGATTTGAGAATAGGTTAAGGTTTAGGTTTTAGGTTAAGGTTATAGGTAGGTAATACGTTATAGGTTTAGGGTTTTGAGAATAGGTTAAGGTTTAGGTTTAGGAAATCGGGTTTGGGTTCGGGTTCGGGTTTTGCTTTGGGTTTTCAAGTTTAGGTTTAGGTTTAGGTTAGGTACTTGTGAATAGGATTAGGTATAGGTTTAGGTTTAGGGATTTGAGAATAGGTTAAGGTTTAGATTTTAGGTTAAGGTTATAGGTAGGTTATAGGTTATAGGTTAAGGTTTAGGTTTAAGAAATCGGGTTTGTGTTCGTGATGGGGTTTTGCTTTGGGTTTTCAAGTTTAGGTTTAGGTTTCAGTTAGGTAGTTGAGAATAAGATTAGGTGTAGGTTTAGGTTTAGGGAATTGAGAACACATTTAGGTTTTAGGTTTTGGTTTTAGGTAGGTTATAGGTTATAGCTGTAGGGAATTGAGAATCGGTTAAGGTTTAGGATTTAGGTTAAGGTTATAGGTAGGTTATAGGTTATAGGTTTAGGGATTTTAGAAAAGGTTAAGGTTTAGGTTTAGGAAATTGGGTTTGGGTTCGGGATCGGGTTTTGCTTTAGGTTTTCAAGTTTAGGTTTAGGTTTAGGTTAGGTAGTTGAGAATAGGATTACGTGTTGGTTTATGTTTAGGGATTTGAGAATAGGTTAAGGTTTGGGTTTTACGTTAAGGTTATAGGTAGGTTATAGTTATAGGTTTAGGGATTTGAGAATAGGTTAAGGCTTGGGTTTTAGGTTAAGGTTATAGGTAGGTTATAGTTATAGGTTTAGGGATTTGAGAATAGGTTAAGGTTTAGGTTTAGGAAATCGGGTTTAGGTTCGGGATCGGGTTTTTCTTTGAGTTTTCATGTTTAAGTTTTGGTTTAGGTTAGGTAGTTGAGAATAGGATTAGGTGTAGGTTTAGGTTTAGGGATTTGTGAACACATTTAGGTTTAAGGTTTAGGTTTTAGGTTAAGGTTATAGGTTATAGCTGTTGAGAATTGAGAATAGGTTAAGCTTTAGGTTTTTGGTTATGTTTATAGGTAGGTTATAGGTTATAGGTTTAAGGAATTGAGAATAGGTTATTGTTTAAGTTTTTGGTTAAGGTGATAGTTAGGTTATAGGTTATAATTTTTGGGATTTGAGAATAGGTTTCGGGATTTGAGAATAGGTTAAGATTTAGGTTTAGGAAATCGGGTTTAGGTTCGGGATCGGGTTTTTCTTTGGGTTTTCAAGTTTAGGTTTAGGTTTAGGTTAGGTAGTTGAGAATAAGATTAGGTGTAGGTTTAGGTTTAGGGATTTGAGAAAACAATTAGGTTTTAAGTTTCAGTTTTAGGAAGGTTATAGGTTATAGCTATAGGTAATTGAGAATAGGTTAAGGTTTAGGTTTTGGGTTAAGGTTATAGGTAGGTTATAAGTTATAGGTTTAGGGATTTAAGAATAGGATAAGGTTTTGGTTTAGAAAATCGGGTTTGCATTCGGGATCGGCTTTTGCTTTGGGTTTTCAAGTTTAGGTTTAGGTTTAGGTTAGGTACTTGAGAGGAGGATTAGGTGTAGGTTTAGGTTTAGGGATTTGAGAACACATTTTGGTTAATGTTTAGTTTTTAGGTTAAGGTTATAGGTTATAGATGTAGGGAATTGTGAATAAGTTAAGGTTTAAGTTTAGGAAATCGGGTTTGGGTTCGGGATCGGGTATTGCTTTGGGTTTTCAACTTTAGGTTTAGGTTTAGGTTACTTAGTTGAGAATAGGAATAGGTGTAGGTTTAGGTTTAGGGATTTGAGAATAGGTTAAGGTTATAAGTAGGTTTAGGGATTTGAGAATAGGTTAAGGTTTAGGTTTAGGAAATCGGGTTTGGGTTTGGGATCGGGTTTTGCCCTGGGTTTTCAAGTTTAGGTTTAGGTTTAGGTTAGGTAGTTGAGAATAGTACTAGGTGTAGGTTTTGGTTTAGGGATTTGAGAATAGGTTAAGGTTTAGGTTTTAGGTTAAGGTTATTGGTAGATTTTATCTTATAGGTTTTGGAATTTGAGAATAGGTTAAGGTTTAGGTTTAGGAAATCGGATTTGTGTTCAGGATCAGGTTTTGCTTTGGGTTTTCAAGTTTAGGTTTAGGTTTAGGTTAGGTAGTTGAGAATAGGATTAGGTGTTGGTTTATGCTAGGGATTTGAGAATAGGTTAAGGTTTGGGTTTTAGGTTAAGGTTATAGGTAGGTTATAGGTTATAGGTTTAGTGATTTGAGAATAGGTTAAGGTTTAGGTTTAGGAAATCGGGTTTGGGTTCGAGATCGGGTTTTCAAGTTTAGGTTTAGGTTTAGGTTAGGTAGTTGAGAGTATGTTAGGTGTAGGTTTAGGTTTAGGGATTTGTGAACACATTTAGGTTAAGGTTTAAGTTTTAGGTTAAGGTTGTAGGTTATAGCTGTTGGGAATTGAGAATAGGTTAAGCTTTTGGTTTTTGGTTAAGTTTATAGGTAGGTTATAGGTTATAGGTTTAGGGAATTGAGAATAGGTTAAGGTTTAAGTTTTTGGTTAAGGTTATAGTTAGGTTATAGGTTATAATTTTAGGGATTTGAGAATAGGTTAAGATTTAGGTTTAGGAAATCGGGTTGAGGTTCGGGATCGGTTTTTGCTTTGGGTTTTCAAGTTTAGGTTTAGGTTTAGGTTAGGTAGTTGAGAATAAGATTAGGTGTAGGTTTAGGTTTAGGGATTTAAGAACACATTTGGGTTTTAGGTTTCGGTTTTAGGAAGGTTATAGGTTATAGCTATAGGTAATTGAGAATAGGTTAAGGTTTACGTTTTGGGTTAAGGTTATAGGTAGATTATAAGTTATAGGTTTAGGGATTTAAGAATAGGATATGGTTTTGGTTTAGGAAATCGGGTTTGGGTTCGGGATCGGGTTTTGCTTTGGGTTTTCAAGTTTAGGTTTAGGTTTAGGTCAGGTACTTGAGAATAGGATTAGGTGTAGGTTTAGGTTTTGGGATTTGAGAACACATTTAGGTTAATGTTTAGTTTTTAGGTTAAGGTTATAGGTTATAGCCGTAGGGAATTGAGAATAAGTTAAGGTTTAGGTTTAGGAAATCGGGTTTGGGCACGGGATCGGGAATTGCTTTGGGTTTTCAAGTTTAGGTTTAGGTTTAGGTTACTTATTTGAGAATAGGATTAGGTGTAGGTTTAGGTTTAGGGATTTGAGAATAGGTTAAGGTTATAGGTAGGTTTAGGGATTTGAGAATAGGTTAAGGTTTAGTTTTAGGAAATCGGGTTTGGGTTCAGGATCGGGTTTTTCTTAGGTTAAGGTTTAGGTTTTAGGTTAAGGTTAATGGTAGGTTATAGGTTATAGGTTTAGGAATTTGAGAATAGGTAAAGGTTTAGGTTTAGGAAATCAGGTTTGGGTTCGGGATTGGGTTTTGCTTTGGGTTTTCAAGTTTAGGTTTATGTTTAGGTTAGGTAGTCGAGAATAGGATTAGGTGTAAGTTTAGGTTTAGGGATTAAAGAATAGGTTAAGGTTATAGGTAGGTTATAGGTTATAGGTTTAGGGATTTGAGAATAGGTTAAGGTTTAGGTTTAGGAAATCGGGTTTGGGTTCGGGATCGGGTTTTGCTTTGGGTTTTCAAGTTTAGGTTTTGGTTTAGGTTAGGTAGTTGAGAATAGGATTTGGTGTAGGTTTAGGTTTAGGGATTTGAGAACACGTTTAGGTTTTAGGTTTAGGTTTTAGGTAGGTTATAGGTTATAGTTGTAGGGAATTGAGAATAGGTTAAGGTTTAGTTTTTAGGTTAAGGTTATAGGTTGGTTATAGGTTATAGGTATAGGGATTTGAGAATAGGTTAAGGTTTAGGTTTAGGAAATCGAGTTTGGGTTCGGGATCGGGTTTTCCTTTGAGTTTTCAAGTTTAGGTTTAGGTTTAGGTTTGGTGGTTGAGAATACGATTAGGTGCTGGTTTAGGTTTAGGGATTTGAGAATAGGTTAAGGTTTAGGCTTTAGGTTAAGGTTATAGGTAGGTAATAGGTTATAGGTTTAGGGATTTGAGAATAGGTTAAGGTTTAGGTTTTAGGTAGGTTATTGGTTATAGTTGTAGGGAATTGAGAATAGGTTACGGTTTAGGTTTTAGGTTAAGGTTATAGTTAGGATATAGGTTATAGGTTTCGGGATTTGAGAAAAGGTTAAGGTTTAGGTTTAGGAAATCCGGTTTGGGTTTGGGATCGGGTTTTGTTTTGGGTTTCCAAGTTTAGGATTAGGTTTAGGTTAGGTAGTTGAGAATAAGATTTAGGTTAGGAAATCGGGTTTGGGTTTGGGATCGGGTTTTGCCCTGGGTTTTCAAGTTTAGGTTTAGGTTTAGGTTAGGTAGTTGAGAATAGTACTAGGTGTAGGTTTTGGTTTAGGGATTTGAGAATAGGTTAAGGTTTAGGTTTTAGGTTAAGGTTATTGGTAGATTTTATCTTATAGGTTTTGGAATTTGAGAATAGGTTAAGGTTTAGGTTTAGGAAATCGGATTTGTGTTCAGGATCAGGTTTTGATTTGGGTTTTCAAGTTTAGGTTTAGGTTTAGGTTAGGTAGTTGAGAATAGGATTAGGTGTTGGTTTATGTTTAGGGATTTAAGAATAGGTTAAGGTTTAGGTTTTAGGTTAAGGTTATAGGTAGGTTATAGGTTATAGGTTTAGGGATTTGAGAATAGGTTATGGTTTAGGTTTAGGAAATCGGGTTTGGGTTCGGGATCAGGTTTTCAAGTTTAGGTTTAGGTTTAGGTTAGGTAGTTGAGAATAGGATTAGGTGTAGGTTTAGGTTTAGGGATTTGTGAACACATTTAGGTTAAGGTTTAGGTTTTAGGTTAAGGTTCTAGGTTATAGCTGTTGGGAATTGAGAATAGGTTATGCTTTAGGTTTTAGGTTAAGTTTATAGGTAGGTTATAGGTTATAGGTTTAGGGATTTGACAATAGGTTAAGGTTTAAGTTTTTGGTTATGGTTATAGTTAGGTTATAGTTTATAATTTTAGGGATTTGAGAATAGGTTAAGATTTAGGTTTAGGAAATCGGGTTTAGGTTCGGGAACGAGTTTTGCTTTGGGTTTTCAAGTTTAGGTTTAGGTTTAGGTTAGGTAGTTGAGAATAAGATTAGGTGTAGGTTTAGGTTTAGGGATTTGAGAACACATTTAGGTTTTAGGTTTCGGTTTTAGGAAGGTTATAGGTTATAGCTATAGGTAATTGAGAATAGTTTAAGGTATTGGTTTTGGGTTATGGTTATAGGTAGGTTATAAGTTATAGGTTTAGGGATTTAAGAATAGGATAAGGTTTTGGTTTAGGAAATCGGGTTTGGGTTCGGGATCGGGTTTTGCTTTGGGTTTTCAAGTTTAGGTTTAGGTTTAGGTTAGGTAGTTGAGAATAGGATTAGGTGTAGGTTTAGGTTTAGGGATTTGAGAACGCATTTAGGTTAAGGTTTAGTGTTTAGGTTAAGGTTACAGGTTATAGCTGTAGGGAATTGAGAATAAGTTAAGGTTTAGGTTTAGGAAATCGGGTTTGGGTTCGGGATCGGGTATTGCTTTGGGTTTTCAAGTTTAGGTTTAGGTTTAGGTTACTTAGTTGAGAATAGGATTAAGTGTAGGTTTAGGTTTAGGGATTTAAGAATAGGTTAAGGTTATAGGTAGGTTTAGGGATTTGAGAATAGGTTAAGGTTTAGGTTTAGGAAATTGGGTTTGGGTTCGGGATCGGGTTTTGCTTAGGTTAAGGTTTAGGTTTGAGGTTAAGGTTAATGGTAGGTTATAGGTTATAGGTTTAGGGATTTGAGAATTGGTTAAGGTTTAGGTTTAGGAAATCGGGTTTGGGTTCGAGATCGGGTTTTGCTTTGGGTTTTCAAGTTTAGGTTTAGGTTTTGGTTACGTAGTTGAGAATAGGATTAGGTGTAGGTTTAGGTTTAGGGATTTGAGAACACGTTTAGGTTTTAGGTAGGTTATAGGTTATAGCTGTAGGGAATTGAGAATAGGTTACGGTTTAGGTTTTAGGTTAAGGTTATAGGTAGGATATAGGTTATAGGTTTAGGGATTTGAGAAAAGGTTAAGATTTAGGTTTAGGAAATCCGGTTTGGGTTTGGGATCGGGTTTTGCTCTGGGTTTCCAAGTTTAGGATTAGGTTTAGGTTAGGTAGTTGAGAATAAGATTTGGTGTAGGTTTATGTTTAGGGATTTGAGAATAGGTTAAGATTTAGTTTTTAGGTTAAGGTTATAGGAAGGTTATATCTTATAGGTTTTGGAATTTGAGAATAGGTTAAGGTTTAGGTTTAGGAAATCGGGTTTGGGTTCGGGATCGGGTTTTGCGTTGGGTTTTCAAGTTTAGGTTTAGGTTTAGGTTAGGTAGTTGGGAATAGGATTAGGTTGTGATTTCGGTTTAGGGATTTGAGAATAGGTTAAGGTTTAGGTTTTAGGTTTAGGTTTTGGGTTAAGGTTATATGTTATAGCTTTAGGGAATTGCGAATAAGTTAAGGTTTAGGTTTAGGAAATCGGGTTTGGGTTTGGGATCGGGTTTTGCTTTGGGTTTTCAAGTTTAGGTTTAGGTTTATTTTAGGTGGTTGAGAATAAGAATAGGTGTAGGTTTAGGTTTAGGGATTTGAGAATAGGTTAAGGTTTAGGTTTTAGGTTAGGGTTATAGGTAGGTTATGGGGATTTGAGAATAGGTTATGGTTTAGGTTTAGGAAATCGGGTTTGGGTTCGAGATCAGGTTTTGCTTAGGTTAAGGTTTTAGCTAGGTTATAGGTTATAGGTTTAGGGATTTGAGAATAGGTTAAGGTTTAGGATTAGGAAATCGGGTTTGGGTTCGGGTTTCGGTTTTGCTTTGGGTTTTCAAGTTTAGGTTTAGGTTTAGGTTAGGTCGTCGAGAATTGGATTAGGTGTAGGTTTAGGTTTAGGGATTAGAAAGCACATTTAGGTTAAGGTTTATGTTTTAGGTTATGGTTATAGGTAATAGCTGTAGGGAATTGAGAATAGGTTAAGGTATAAGTTTTAGGGTAAGGTTATAGGTAGGTTATAGGTTATAGGTTATAGGTTTAGGGAATTGAGAATAGGTTAAGGTTTAGGTTTAGGAAATCGGGTTTGGGTTTGGGATCGGGTTTTGTTTTGGGTTTTCAAGTTTAGGATTAGGTTTACGTTAGGTAGTTAAGAGTAGGATTTGGTGTAGGTTTATGTTTAGCGATTTGAGAATAGGTTAAGATTTAGGTTTTAGGTTAAGGTTATAGGTAGGTTATATCTTATAGGTTTAGGGATTTGAGAAAAGGTTAAGATTTAGGTTTAGGAAATCCGGTTTGGGTTTGGGATCAGGTTTTGCTCTGGGTTTCCAAGTTTAGGATTAGGTTTAGGTTTGGTAGTTGAGAATATGACTTGGTGTAGGTTTATGTTTAGGGATTTGAGAATAGGTTAAGATTTAGTTTTTAGGTTAAGGTTATAGGTAGGTTATGTCTTATAGGTTTAGGAATTTGAGAATAGGTTAAGGTTTAGGTTTAGGAATTCGGGTTTGGGTTCGGGATCGGGTTCTGCTTTGGGTTTTGAAGTTTAGGTTTAGGTTTAGGTTAGGTAGTTGAGAATAGGATTAGGTTGTGATTTCGGTTTAGGGATTTGAGAATAGGTTAAGGTTTAGGTTATAGGTTTAGGTTTTAGGTTAAGGTTATATGTTATAGCTTTAGGGAATTGCGAATAAGTTAAGGTTTAGGTTTAGGAAATCGGGTTTGGGTTCGGGATCGAGTTTTGCTTTGGGTTTCAAGTTTAGGTTTAGGTTTAGGTTTGGTGGTTGAGAATAAGAATAGGTGTAGGTTTAGGTTTAGGGATTTGAGAATAGGTTAAGGTTTAGGTTTTAGGTTAGGGTTATAGGTAGGTTATAGGGATTTGAGAATAGGTTATGGTTTAGGTTTAGGAAATCGGGTTTGGGTTCGGGATCAGGTTTTGCTTAGGTTAAGGTTTTAGGTAGGTTATAGGTTATAGGTTTAGGGATTTGAGAATAGGTTAAGGTTTAGGATTAGGAAATCGGGTTTGGGTTCGGGTTTCAGTTTTGCTTTGGGTTTTCAAGTTTAGGTTTAGGTTTAGGTTAGGTTGTCGAGAATTGGATTAGGTGTAGGTTTAGGTTTAGGGATTAGAAAACACATTTAGGTTAAGGTTTATGTTTTAGGTTATGGTTATAGGTAATAGCTGTAGGGAATTGAGAATAGGTTAAGGTTTAAGTTTTAGGTTAAGGTTATAGGTAGGTTATAGGTTATAGGTTTAGGGAATTGAGAATAGGTTAAGGTTTAGGTTTAGGAAATCGGGTTTGGGTTTGGGATCGGGTTTTGCTTTGGGTTTTCAAGTTTAGGTTAGGTTGTTGAGAATAGGTTAGGTGTAGGTTTATGTTTAGGGATTTGAGAACACATTTATGTTTTAGGTTTAGGTTTTATGTTGGTTATAGGTTATAGCTGTAGGGAATTGAGAATAGGTTAAGGTTTAGTTTTAGGAAATCGGTTTTGGGTTCGGGATTGGGTTTTATTTTGGGTTTTCAAGTTTATGTTTAGGTTTAGGTTAGGTAGTTGAGAATAGGATTAGGTGTAGGTTTAGGTTTAGGGATTTGAGAATAGGTTAAGGTTTAGGTTTTAGGTTAAGGTTATAGGTAGGTTATAGGTTTTTATAGGTTTTGGAATTTGAGAATAGTTTAATGTTTAGGTTTAGGAAATCGGGTTTGGGTTCGGGATCTGGTTTTGCTTTGGGTTTTCAACTTTTGGTTTAGGTTTAGGATAGGAAGTTGAGAATAAGATTAGGTGTAAGTTTTGGTTTAGGGATTTGAGAATAGGTTAAGGTTTCAGTTTTAGGTTAAGGTTATAGTTAGGTTAAAGGTTATAGGTTTAGGAATTTGAGAAAAGGTTAAGATTTAGGTTTGGGAAATCGGGTTTGGGTTTGTGTTCGGGTTTTGCTTTGGGTTTTCAAGTTTAAGTTTAGGTTTAGGTTAGGTAGTTGAGAATAAGATTAGGTGTGGGTTTAGGTTTAGGAATTTGAGAATAGGTTAAGGTTTTAGGTAGGTTATAGGTTATAGGTTTAAGGATTTGATAATAGGTTAATGTTTAGGTTTAGAAAATTGGGTTTGGGTTCGGGATCGGGTTTTGCTTCGGGTTTTCAAGTTCAGGTTTAGGTTTCGGTTAGGTAGTTGAGAATAGGATTAGGTGTAAGTTTAGGTTTAGGGGTTTGAGAACACGTTTAGGTTTTAGGTTTAGGTTTTAGGTAGGTTATAAGTTATAACTGTAGGGAATTGAGAATAGGTTACGGTTTAGGTTCTAGGTTAAGGTTATAGGTAGGATATAGGTTATAGGTTTAGGGATTTGAGAAAAGGTTAAGGTTTAGGTTTAGGATCGGGTTTTGCTTTGGGTTTCCAAGTTTAGGATTAGGTTTAGGTTAGGTAGTTGAGAATAGGATTTGGTGTAGGTTTATGTTTAGGGATTTGAGAATTGGTTAAGATTTAGGTTTTAGGTTAAGGTTATAGGTAGGTTATATCTTATAGGTTTAGGAATTTGAGAATAGGTTAATGTTTAGGTGTAGGAAATCGGGTTTGGGTTCGGGATCGGGTTTTGCTTTGAGTTTTCAAGTTTAGGTTTAGGTTTAGGTTAGGTAGTTAAGAATAGGATTAGGTTGTGGTTTTGGTTTAGGGATTTGAGAATAGGTTAAGGTTTAGGTTTTAGGTTAAGGTGATAGGTAGCTTATAGGTAATAGGTTTAGGGATTTGAGAATAGGTTAAGGTTTAGGTTTAGGAAATCGGGTTTGGGTTCGGGATCGGGTTTTGCTTTGGGTTTTCATGTTAAGGTTTAGGTTTAGGTTAGGTAGTTGAGAATACGATTAGGGGTAGGTTTAGGTTTAGGGATTTGAGAATAGGTTAAGGTTTTGGATTTAGGTTAAGGTTATAGGTAGGTTATAGGTTATAGGTTTAGGGATTTGAGACTAGGTTAAAGTTTAGGTTTTAGGTTAAGGTTATAGGTAGGTTATAGGTTATAGGTTATAGGTTTAGGGATTTGAGAATAGGTTAAGGTTTAGGTTTAGGAAATCGGGTTTGGGTTCGGATTCGGGTTTTGCTTTGGGTTTTCATGTTTAGGTTTAGGTTTAGGTTAGGTGGTTGAGAATAGCATTAGGTGTAGGTTTAGGTTTAGGGATTTGAGAATAGGTTAAGGTTTAGGTTTTAGGTTAAGGTTCTATGTAGGTTATAGATTATAGGTTTAGGGATTTGAGATTAGGTTAAGGTTTAGGTTTAGTAAATCGAATTTGGGTTTGGGATTGGGTTTTGCTTTGGGTTTTCAAGTTTAGGTTTAGGTTTAGGTTAGGTAATTGAGAATAAGATTAGCTGTAGATTTAGGTTTAGGGATTTGAGAACACAATTAGGTTAAGGTTTAGGTTTTAGGTTAAGGTTATAGGTTATAGCTATAGGGAATTTAGAATAGGTTAAGGTTTAAGTTTTAGGTTAAGGTTATAGGAAGGTTATAGGTTATAAGTGTAGGGAATTAAAAATAGGTTAAGGTTTAGGTTTAGCAATTTGGGTTTGGGTTGGGATGGGGTTTTGCTTTGGGTTTTCAAGTTTAGGTTGAGGTTTAGGTTAGGTAGTTGAGAATTGGATTAGGTGTAGGTTTAGGTTTAGGGATTTGAGAATAGGTTAAGGTTTACGTTCTAGTTTAAGGTTATAGGTATGTTATAGCTTATAGGTTTTGAAATTTGATTATAGGTTAAGGTTTGGGTTTAGGAAATCGGGTTTGGCTAAGGGATCGAATTTTGCTTTGGGTTTTCAAGTTTAGGTTTTGGTTTAGGTTAGGTAGTTGAGAATAGGATTAGGTGTAGGTTTAGGTTTAGGGATTTGAGAATTGGTTAAGGTTTAGGTTTTAAGTTACGGTCATAGCTAGGTTATAGCTTATAGGTTTAGGGATTTGAGAATAGGATAAGGTTTGGGTTCAGGGAATCGGGTTTGGGTTTGGGATCAGGTTTTTCTTTGGGTTTTCAAGTTTAGGTTTAGGTTTAGGTTAGGTAGTTGAGAATAGGATTAGGTGTAGGTTTAGGTTCAGGGATTTGAGAATAGGTTAAGGTTTAGGTTTTAGGTTAAGGTTATAGGTACGTTATAGGTTATAGGTTTAGGGAATTGAGAATAGATTAAGGTTTAGGTTTAGGAAATCGGGTTTGGGTTCGTGATCGGGTTTTGCTTTGGGTTTTCAAGTTTAGGTTTAGGTTTCGGTTAGGTAGTTGAGAATTGGATTAGGTGTAGGTTTAGGTTTAGGGATTTGAGAACACATTTAGGTTTTAGGTTTAGGTTTTAGGTAGGTTATAGGTTATAGCTGTAGGGAATTGAGAATAGGTTAAGGTTTATGTTTTAGGTTAAGGTTATAGGTAGGTTATAAGTTATAGGTTTAGGGATTTGAGAAAAGGTTAAGGTTTAGGTTTAGGAAATCGGGTTTGGGTTTGGGATTGGGTTTTACCTTGGGTTTTCCAGTTTAGGTTTAGGTTTAGGTTAGGTAGTTGAGAATGGTATTAGGTGTTGGTTTAGGTTTAGGGATTTGAGAATAGGTTAAGGTTTAGGTTTTAGGTTAAGGTTATTGGTAGATTTTATAGTATAGGTTTAGGAATTTGAGACTAGGTTAAGGTTTAGGTTTAGGAAATCGGGTTTGGGTTCGAGATCGAGTTTTGCTTTGGGTTTTCAAGTTTAGGTTTAGGTTTAGGTTAGGTAGTTGAGAATAGGATTAGGTGTTGGTTTATGTTTAGGGATTTGTGAATATGTTAAGGTTTAGGTTTAGGAAATCGGGTTTGGGTTCGGGATCGGGTTTTCAAGTTTAGGTTTAGGTTTAGGTTAGGTAGTTGAGAATAGGATTAGGTGGTGGTTTAGGTTTAGGCATTTGAGAATAGGTTAAGGTTATAGGTAGGTTTATGGATTTTAGAATAGGTTAAGGTTTAGGTTTAGGAAATCGGGTTTGGGTTCGGGTTCGGGTTGTGCTTAGGTTAAGGTTTAGGTTTTAGGTTAAGGTTAATGGTAGGTTATAGGTTATAGGTTTAGGAATTTGAGAATAGGTTAAGGTTTAGGTTTAGGAAATCAGGTTTGGGTTCGGGATTGGGTTTTGCTTTGGGTTTTGAAGTTTAGTTGTTTGTTTAGGTTAGGTAGTCGAGAATAGGATTAGGTGTAGGTTTAGGTTTAGGGATTTGAGAATAGGTTAAGGTTTAGGTTTTTGGTTAAGGTTATAGGTAGGTTATAGGTTATAGGTTTAGGGATTTGAGAATAGGTTAAGGTTTAGGTTTAGGAAATCGGGTTTGGGTTCGGGATCGGGTTTTGCTTTGGGTTTTCACGTTTAGGTTTAGGTTTAGGTTAGGTAGTTGAGAATAGGATTACGTGTAGGTTTAGGTTTAGGGATTTGAGAACACGTTTTGGTTTTAGGTTTAGGTTTTAGGTAGGTTATAGGTTATAGCTGTAGGGAATTGAGAATAGGTTACGGTTTAGCTTTTAAGTTAAGGTTATAGGTAGGATATAGGTTATAGGTTTAGGGATTTGAGAAAAGGTTAAGGTTTAGGTTTAGGAAATTCGGTTTGGGTTTAGGATCGGGTTTTGCTATGGGTTTCCAAGTTTAGGATTAGGTTTTGGTTAGGTAGTTGAGAATAGGATTTGGTGTTGGTTGATGTTTAGGGATTTGGGAATAGGTTAAGATTTAGGTTTTGGGTTAAGGTTATAGGTAGGTTGTATCTTATAGGTTTAGGAATTTGCGAATAGGTTAATGTTTAGGTTTAGGAAATCAGGTTTGGGTTTGGGATCGGGTTTTTCTTTGAGTTTTCAAGTTTAGGTTTAGGTTTAGGTTAGGTAGTTGAGAATAGGATTTGATTGTGGTTTCGGTTTAGGGATTTTAGAATAGGTTAAGGTTTAGGTTTTAGGTTAAGGTTATAGGTTGGTTATAGGTTATAGGTTTGGGGATTTGAGAATAGGTTAAGGTTTAGGTTTTGGAAATCGAGTTTGGGTTCGGGATCGGGTTTTCAAGTTTAGGTTTAGGTTTTGTTTAGGTAGTTGAGAATAGGATAAGGTGTAGGTTTAGGTTTAGGGATTTGAGAACACAATTAGGTTTTAGGCTTAGGTTTTAGGTAGGTTATAGGTTATAGGTGTAGGGAATTGAGAATAGGTTAAGGTTTAGGTTTTAGGTTAAGGTTATTGGTAGGTTATAGGTTATTGGTTAGGGATTTGAGAATAGGTTAATGTTTAGGTTTAGGAAATCGGGTTTGGGTTCGGGATCGGGTTTTGCTATGGGTTTTCTAATTTTGGTTTAGGTTTAGGTTAGGTAGTTGAGTATAGGATTAGGTGTAGGTTTAGGTTTTGGGATTTGAGAATAGGTTAAGGTTTAAGTTTTTGGTTAATATTTTAGGTAGGTTTTAGTTTATAGGTTTAGGAATTTGAGAATAGGTTAATGTTTAGGTTTAGGAAATCGGGTTTGGGTTCGGGATCTGGTTTTGCTTTGGGTTTTCAACTTTTGGTTTAGGTTTAGGATAGGAAGTTGAGAATAGGATTAGGTGTAGGTTTAGGTTTAGGGATTTGAGAATAGGTTAAGGTTTCAGTTTTAGGTTAAGGTTATAATTAGGTTGAAGGTTATAGGTTTAGGGATTTGAGAATAGGTTATGGTATAGGTTTAGGAAATCGGGTTTGGGTTCGGGATCGGGTTTTACTTAGGGTTTTGAAGTTTAGGCATAGGTATAGGTTACGTAGTTGAGAATCGGATAAGGTGTAGGTTTAGGTTTTAGGATTTGAGAACACATTTAGGTTACGGTTTAGGTTTTAGGTTAAGGTTATAGGTTAAAGCTGTAAGGAATTGAGAATAGGTTAAGGTTTAAGTTTTAGGTTAAGGTTATAAGTAGGTTATAGGTTATAGGTTGAGGGAATTGAGAATAGGTTAAGGTTTAGGTTTAGAAAATCGGGTTTGGGTTCGGGATCGGGTTTTGCTTTCGGTTTTCAAGTTTAGGTTAGGTAGTTGAGAATAGGATTAGGTGTGGGTTTAGGTTTAGGGATTTCGGAATAGGTTAAGGTTATTGGTTGGTTATAGGTTATAGGTTTAGGGATTTGAGAATAGGTTGAGGTTTAGGTTTAGGAAATCGGGTTTGGTTTCGGGATCGGGTATTGCTATGGGTTTTCAAGTTTAGGTTTAGGTTTAGGCTAGGTAGTTGAGAATAGGATTAGGTGTAGGTTTAGGTTTAAGGATTTGGGAATAGGTTAAGGTTTAGGTTTTAAGTTAAGGTTATTGGTAGGTTATTGGTTATAGGTTTAGGGATTTGAGACTAGGTTAAGGTATAGGTTTAGGAAATCGGGTTTGGGTTCGGGATCGGGTTTTGCTTAGGGTTTTCAAGTTTAGGTTTAGGTTTAGGTTAGGTAGTTTTGAATAGGATTAGGTGTAGCTTTAGGTTTAGAGATTTGAGAACACATTTAGGTTAAGGTTTAGGTTTTTGGTTAAGGTTATAGGTTATAGCTGTAGGGAATTGAGAATAAGTAAACGTTTAGGTTTAGAAATGGGGTTTGGGTTTGAGATCGGGTTTTTCTTTGGGATTTTAAGTTTAGGTTTAGGTTTAGGTTAGGTAGTTGAGAATAGGATTAGGTGTAGGTTTAGGTTTAGGTTTTAGGTTAAGGTTATAGGTAGGTTATAGGTTATAGGTTTAGGGATTTGAGAATAGGTTAAGGTTTAGGTTTAGGAAATCGGGTTTGGGTTCGGGATCGAGTTTTTCTTTGGGTTTTCAAGTTTAGGTTTAGGTTTAGGGATTTGAGAATAGGATAAGGTTTATGTTTTCGGTTAAGGTTATAGGTAGGTTATAGGTTATAGGTTTAGGGAATTGAGAATAGGTTAAGGTTTAGGTTTAGGAAATCGGGTTTGGCTTTGGGATCGTGTTTTGCTATGGGTTTTCAAGTTTAGGTTTAGGTTTAGGTTAGGTAGTTGAGAATAGGATTAGGTGTAGGTTTAGGTTAAGGGATTTGAGAATAGGTTAAGGTTTAGGTTTAGGAAATCGGGTTAGGGTTCGGGATCGGGTTTTTCTTAGGTTAAGGTTTAGGTTTTATGTTAAGGTTATAGTTAGCTTATAGGTTATAGGTTTTGGGATTTGAGAATAGGTTATGGTTTATGTTTTGGAAATCGATTTTGGGTTCAGGATTGGGTTTTGCTTTGAATTTTCAAATTTAGGTTAGGTTTAAATTGGGTTGTTGAGAATAGGATTAGGTGTAGGTTTAGGTTTAGGGATTTGAGAACACATTTAGGTTAAGGTTTAGGTTTTAGGTTAAGGTTATACGTTATAGATGTAGGGAATTGAGAATTGTTGAAGGTTTAAGTTTTAGGTTAAGGTTGTAGTTAGGTTATAGGTTATAGGTTATAGGTTTAGGGAATTGAGAATAAGTTAAGGTTTTGGTTTAGGAAATCGGGTTTGGGTTCGGGATCGAGTTTTGCTTTGGGTTTTCAAGTTTAGGTTTAGGTTTAGTTTAGGTAGTTGAGAATAGGTTAGGTGTAGGTTTAGGTTTTGGGATTTGAGAACACATTTAGGTTTTAGGTTTAGGTTATAGGAAGGTTATAGGTTATAGCTGTAGGGAATTGACAATAGGTTAAGGTTAAGGTTTAGGAAATCGGGTTTGGGTTCGGTATCGGCTTTTTCTTTGGGTTTTCAAGTTTAGGTTTAGGTTTAGGATAGGTAGTTGAGAATAGGATTAGGTGTAGGTTTATGTTTAGGGATTTGAGAGTAGGTTAAGGTTTAGGCTTTAGGTTGAGGTTATAGGTAGGTTATAGGTTAGAGGTTTAGGGATTCGAGAATAGCTTAAGGTTTAGGTTTAGGAAATCGGATTTGGGTTTGGTATCGGATTTTGCTTTCGGTTTTCAAGTTTAAGTTTAGGTTTAGGTTACGTAGTTGAGAATAGGATTAGGTGCAAGTTTAGGTTTAGGGATTTGAGAACACATTTTGGTTTTAGGTTTAGGTTTTAGGTCGGTTATAGGTTATAGCTGTAGGGAATTGAGAATAGGTTATGGTTTAGGTTATTGGTAGGTTATAGGTTATAGGTTAAGGGATTTGAGAAAAGGTTAAGGTTTAGGTTTAGGAAATCGGGTTTGGGTTCGGGATCGGGTTTCTCTTAGGGTTTTCAAGTTTAGGTTTAGTTTTAGGTTAGGTAGTTGAGAATAGGATTAGGTGTAGGTTTAGGTTTAGGGATTTGAGAACACATTTTGGTTAAGGTTTAGGTTTTAGGTTATGGTTATAGGTTATAGTTGTAGGGAATTGAGAATACGTAAAGTTTTAGGTTTAGAAATCGGGTTTGGGTTCGGGATCGGGTTTTGCTTTGGGTTTTCAAGTTTAGGTTTAGGTTTAGGTTAGGTAGTTGAGAATAGGTTTAGGTGTAGGTTTAGGTTTAGGTTTTAGGTTAAGGTTATAGGTAGGTTAAAGAATATAGGTTTAGGGATTTGATAATAGGTTATGGTTTAGGTTTAGGAAATCGGGTTTGGGTTCGGGAACGAGTTTTGCTTTGGGTTTTCAAGTTTAGGTTTCGGTTTAGGTTAGGTAGTTGAGAATAAGATTAGGTGTAGGTTTAGGTTTAGGGATTTGAGAACACATTTAGGTTAAGGTTTAGGTTTTAGGTTAAGGTTATAGGTTATAGCTGTTGGGAATTGAGAATAAGTAAAGTTTAGGTTTAGAAATCGGGTTTGGGTTCAGGATCGGATTTTGCTTTGGGTTTTCAAGTTTAGGTTTAGGTTTAGGTTAGGTAGTTGAGAATAGGTTTAGGTGTAGGTTTAGGGATTTGAGAATAGGTTAAGGTTTGGGTTTAGGAAATCAGTTTTGGGTTCGGGATCGAGTATTGCTTTGTGTTTTCAAGTTTAGGTTTAGGTTTAGGTTAGGTAGTTGAGAATAAGATTAGGTGTAGGTTTAGGTTTAGGGATTTAAGAATAGGTTAAGGTTTAGGTTTTAGGTTAAGTTTATAGGTAGGTTATAGGTTATAGGTTTAGGGATTTGAGAATAGGTTAAGGTTTAGGGTTAAGAAATCGAGTTTGGGTTCGGGATCGTGTTTGGATATTGCCTTTCAAGTTTAGGTTTAGGTTTAGGTTAGGTAGTTGAGAATAGGATTAGGTGTAGGTTTAGGTTAATGGATTTGAGAATAGGTTAAGGTATAGGTTTAGGAAATCGGGTTTGGGTTTGGGATCGAGTTTTTCTTAGGTTAAGGTTTAGGTTTTAGGTTAAGGATATAGGTAGGTTATAGGTTATAGGTTTAGGGAGTTGAGAATAGGTTAAGGTTTAGGTTTTTGAAATCGGGTTTGGGTTCGGGATTGGGTTTTGCTTTGGGTTTTCAAATTTAGGTTTAGGTTTAGGTTAGGTAGTTGAGAATAGGATTAGGTGTAGGTTTAGGTTTAGGGATTTGAGAACACATTTAGGTTAAGGCTTAGGTTTTAGGTTAAGGTTATAGGTTATAGCTGTAAGGAATTGAGAATAGGTTAAGGTTTAAGTTTTAGGTTAAGGTTATAGGTAGGTTTTAGGTTATAGGTTTAGGGATTTGAGAATAGGTTAAGGTTTAGGTTTAGGAAATCGGGTTTGGGTTCGGGATCGGGTTTGGCTTAGGTTAAGGTTTAGGTTTTAGGTTAAGGTTATAGGTAGGTTATAGGTTATAGGTTTAGGGATTTGAGAATAGGTTAAGGTTTAGGAATAGGAAATCGGGTTTGGGTTCGAGATTGGGTTTTGATTTAGGTTTTCAAATTTAGGTTTAGGTTTAGGTTAGGTAGTTGAGAATTGGATTAGGTGTAAGTTTAGGTATAGGGATTTGAGAACACATTTAGGTTAAGTTTTTGGTTTGAGGTTAAGGTTATAGTTTATAGCTGTAGGGAATTGAGAATAAGTTAAGGTTTAAGTTTTAGGTTAAGGTTTTAAGTAGGTTATAGGTTATAGGTCTAGGGAATTGAGAATAGGTTAAGGTTTACGTTTAGGAAATCGGGTTTGGGTTCGGGATCAGGTTTGCTTTGGGTTGTCAAGTTTAGGTTTATGTTTAGGTTAGGTAGTTGAGAATAGGATTAGGTGTAGGTTTAGGTTTAGGGATTTAAGAACACATTTAGGTTTTAGGTTTAGGTTTTAGGTAGGTTATAGGTTATAGCTGTAGGGAATTGAGAATAGGTTAAGGTTATGGTTTAGGAAATCGGGTTTGGGTTCGGGATCAGCTTTTTCTTTGGGTTTTCAAGTTTAGGTTTAGGTTTGGGTTAGGTAGTTGAGAATAGGATTAGGTGTAGGTTTAGGTTTTGGGATTTGAGAATAGGTTAAGGTTTAGGCTTTAGGTTAAGGTTATAGGTAGGTTATAGTTTATAAGCTTAGGGATTTGTGAATAGGTTAAGGTTTAAGTTTAGGAAATCGGGTATGGGTTCGGGATCGGGTTTTGTTTTGGGTTTTCAAGTTTAGGTTTAAGTTTAGGTTAGGTAGTTGAGAATTGGATTAGGTGTAGGTTTAGCATTAGGGATTTGAGAACACATTTTGGTTTTAGGTTTAGGTTTTAGGTAGGTTATAGGTTATAGCTGTAGGGAATTCAGAATAGGTTATGGTTTGGGTTATAGGTAGGTTATAGGTTATAGGTTTTGGGATTTGAGAAAAGGTTAAGGTTTAGGTTTAGGAAATTGGGTTTGGGTTCGGGATCGGGTTTTTCTTTGGGTTTTCAAGTTTAGGTTTAGGTTTAGGTAGGTAGTTGAGAATAGGATTAGGTGTAGGTTTAAGTTTAGGGATTTGAGAAGACATTTAGGTTAAGGTTTAGGTTTTAGGTTAAGGTTATAGGTTGTAGCTATAGGGAATTGAGAATAAGTAAAGGTTTAGGTTTAGGAAATCGGGTTTGGGTTCGGGATCGGGTTTTGCTTTGGATTTTCAAGTTTAGGTTTAGGTTTAGGTTAGGTAGTTGAGAATAGGATTAGGTGTAGGTTTAGGTTTTGGTTTTAGCTTAAGGTTATAGGTAGTTTAAAGAATATAGATTTAGGGATTTGAGAATAGGTTAAGTTTTAGGTTTAGGAAATCATTTTTGGGTTCGGGATCGACTTTTGCTTTGGGTTTTCAAGTTTAGGTTTAGGTTTTGGTTAGGTAGTTGAGAATAAGATTAGTTGTAGGGAATTGAGAATAGGTTAAGGTTTAAGTTTTAGGTTAAGGTTATAGGTAGATTATAGGTTATAGGTTTAGGGATTTGAGAATAGGTTAATGTTTAGGTTTAGGAAATCGGGTTTGGGTTCAGGATCGGGTTTTGCTTTGGGTTTTCAAGTTTCGGTTTAGGTTTAGGTTAGGTAGTTGAGAATAGGTTCGGTGTAGGTTTAGTTTTAGGGATTTGAGAACACATTTAGGTTTTAGGTTTAGGTTTTAGGTAGGTTATCGGTTATAGCTGTAGGGAATTGAGAATAGGTTAAGGTTAAGGTTTAGGAAATCGGGTTTGGGTTCAGGATCGTGTTTTTCTTTGGGTTTTCAAGTTTAGGTTTAGGTTTAGGTTTGGTAGTTCAGAATAAGATTAGGTGTAGGTTTAGGTTTAGGGATTTGAGAATGGGTTAAGGTTTAGGTTTTAGGTTAAGTTTATAGGTAGGTTATAGGTTATAGGTTTAGAGATTTGAGAATAGGTTAAGGTTTAGGTTTAGGAAATCGGGTTTGGGTTCGGGATCGTGTTTTGCTATGGGTTTTCAAGTTTAGGTTTAGGTTTGGGTTAGGTAGTTGAGAATTGGATTAGGTGTAGGTTTAGGTTAAGGGATTTGAGAATAGGTCAAGGTTTAGGTTTAGGAAATCGGGTTTGGGTTTAGGATTGGGTTTTGCTTAGGTTAAGGTTTAGGTTTTAGGTTAAGGTTATAGGTAGGTTATAGGTTATAGGTTTAGGGAATTGAGAATAGGTTAAGGTTTAGGTTTAAGAAATTGGGTTTGGGTTCGGGATCGGGTTTTTCTTAGGTTAAGGTTTAAGTTTTAGGTTAAGGTTATAGGTTATAGGTTTAGGGAATTGAGAATAGGTTAAGGTTTAGGTATAGGAAATCGGGTTAGGGATCGGGATCGGGTTTTTCTTTGGGTTTTCAAGTTTAGGTTTAGGTCTAGGTTAGGTAGTTGAGAATAGGATTAGGTGTAGGTTTAGGTTTAGGAATTTGAGAATAGGTTAAGGTTACAGGTAGGTTATCGGTTATAGGTTTAGGGATTTGAGAATATGTTGAGGTTTAGGTTTAGGAAATCGGGTTTGGGTTCGGGATCGGGTATTTCTTTCAGTTTTCAAGTTTATGTTTAGGTTTAGGTTAGGTAGTTGAGAATAGGATTAGGTGTAGGTTTAGGTTAAGGGATTTGAGAATAGGTTAAGGTTTAGGTTTAGGAAATCGGGTTTGGGTTTGGGATCGGGTTTTTCTTAGGTTAAGGTTTAGGTTTTAGGTTAAGGTTAAAGGTAGGTTATAGGTTATAGCTGTAGGGTATTGAGAATAGCTTAAGGTTAAGGTTTAGGAAATCGGGTTTGGGTTCGGGATCGTGTTTTTCTTTGGGCTTTCAAGTTTAGGTTTAGGTTTAGGTTAGGTAGTTTAGAATAAGATTAGGTGTAGGTTTAGGTTTAGTGATTTGAGAATAGGTTAAGGTTTAGGTTTTAGGTTAAGTTTATAGGTAGGTTATAGGTTATAGGTTTAGGGATTTGAGAATAGGTTATGGTTTAGGTTTAGGAATTCGGGTTTGGGTTCGGGATCGTGTTTTGCTATAGGTTTTCAAGTTTAGGTTTAGGTTTGGGTTAGGTAGTTGAGAATAGGATTAGGTGTAGGTTTAGGTTAAGGGATTTGAGAATAGGTCAAGGTTTAGGTTTAGGAAATCGGGTTTGGGTTCGGGATCGAGTTTTTCTTAGGTTAAGGTTTAGGTTTTAGGTTAAGGTTATAGGTAGGTTATAGGTTATAGGTTTAGGGATTTGAGAATAGGTTCAGGTTTAGGTTTAGGAAATTGGGTTTAGGTTCGGGATTGGGTTTTGTTTTGGGTTTTCAAATTTAGGTTTAGGTTTAGGTTATGTAACGCCCGTGAAAAATCCATACTTTGGCTCGAGTACCAACTCGACCCGAAAATTGCGTAGAATTAATTCTTTTAGAAAATATGACTAAGTTAGCTAGGGCAACGCTGGAGTAGCTGGGAAATAGTCCCTGATCACTTTAAATACGTTCTATAAGATCCAAATCAAGTAGAACCAACGACGCTATAACACTCTATAACCTCGGACCAAACTCTAAGCAGGTTTGTTCTCTGGACCACTTTGAATCTTTGTATTGGATCTAGACCGGGCGTCGAAAGTCCGATACCTCCTATCTTAGACCGTTAGAACCGCCTAGCTGGACTTGACGCTCATTTCAAAAATCAAGTCAAACCAATAATCACAGGCTATTTCATTGAGCCCGGATCGAAAAGAGTGCGAATAGGTACAGAATTGGAATTTCAAATTCAAATCTGGCACACGACTTGATGCATCAGTATTGAGCATTCTGACCGTTAGAATTCAGGCAGATTACACCCTCGGATTAGGAGAAATTTCTATTTTATATCATGAGACTTTCAGTCCTGATCTACGTGCGGTGACCGCTGAACTGAAACTGGTCCGCCACGTGCGATCTGCGAACCCTTCCAGACTGAAAACTTAATACGTGCTAGATCTGGTACGCATGAGCTTAAGTCCGATCAAATTCAACCAGGGGACCACCAGAAAGCATCTTTTGGACCGAAACAGCCCCGAATTGGATATGCACTAAGTAAACTTCGTTTCGGAGCCTGTTTCTGGCATTTTTAAGCTTATAAAAGGGGTTGAAACCCTCATTCCTCTCTCCCATCCGAAATTGCAAAAACCCTAGATTTGGTAGAGAGAAAAGGTGAGAGTTTGAGAGAGAGAGTAGAGGGATTTTTCCAGCCTTCGTGCCGCTTGTTGCACGTGCTTCAGCAACTCATCCCAATCACCTGGCCGGTGATTCTTCCACTTTTTCAGGTATGAAACAACCCTAGAAGTTGCTGATTTAAGGTCTACTTAGATTCATAGCGTGTTAGCTAACGTAACTCGTAAATCAGGTTCCCTTACTGCCGTAGACGAAGCGTATACGCTCCGTTCGAAACGACACGTCTATAAGACACTAGGTGAGGATTTTAGACGCGTTGATTGACAGTTTCCAACGCTTTCAATTTCGTTTAATAGTAGATTATCGACGGCATCGCCGTTTGACATGTACAACATGCTATCCGTTTCTTGTTTCGTAAATCAACGAAGAATATGAGATTTAGGGCATTTTAGTCATTTGTAGGAAGTACAGTTTACATTCATATTTTTCTGATGTGATTGACATAGTTTGTTGTCGCATTAGGAAGTTAGGAATACGTGCATAATTAGTTTGGCAAAGAGATTCGCCTAATTGCGCACTTCGTGTCGACATACTATATGTAGACTTAAGTGTGTAGTGTATGTGTTTGTATAAATGCTTGTATTAGTATGTATTGAATTAAATGATGTTATGAAATAGTTTGAGATTGATTTCTCAATTAATATGCTCACTTAAATGATTTCCTACATATTGACTATATGCATGATTTCATTACATGCATGAAATATATGTGCTTGAAGATTTGCCTAAGTTAAATGTTATAACATGTGTTAACATGCTCACATGATTGTATTTCAATTCCAATACTCTTACATAGATTGCTGATGTGATTCCATAATTGTTTGGGACTAGACTTAGTCCAAGCAGTCGGTAACCGATCAAATTTGTGGCTGGCTGGTCTTGGCCACGAACGACGCGTCGATGAACGCGAGTCGTGTTTGGAGTTGGCGGCAGTGGTTAGGCCACGCGAAGTGTTTTACGCACTTCATGTCATTCGACTTGAGATGCGATCGCACTAGTCGAGCCCGTCAAGTAACCCGACTGGCCGATATATGTTCACCCTGTATAAGTCATAACTGCTTGAACCTAGGGTACTGAACTTACCATTGTAAACCCTGTTAACCATGGTACCTTGATCCACGAAGACTCATGAGCCGGGCATGGTGGTATGGGACACCGTGGTCGAGTTGTCGGCCTACGCTGGGGCCACAAACCTCCCCGTAGTGACCAGTGAGCACCTAGTCTCATGAGCAGATTATGGTGGTATGGGACACTATATTCTAGCTGTCGGCCTACACTGATCAGGCGACGAGTCCTTTGTAGTGACCGCGAGCGTATTCTGAGTCTACGGGAGGCGACGACCCTTCAGTAGTAGTAGAGTACAGTAGGCCTGTATTGATAAGGTGATGGGGGAGCGGTGCAATGAGTGCGAGCAATACCCCTGGCAGCCCTTGCAGCGACCTACAAAATATACATCGTATGAGATTACTAGGAGTGACGACCCTAGACAGGATCTGTGTTGGGATTGATACAAGGGAAGTACCTTAGTTTCCCAATCCTGCTGTTTGAACGGACTAATAACAACTCGGAAATCATATCACCATAGCATTGCATGTGCCTGGAAGATGTGGAGCACTCTAGGGAGTGTGGCATGCCGCGGTCGTAAGATGTTGCCGTATGAGAGAGATCGTCGGTGAGAGCATACATCACGTCATGTCATCTTGCATTAACAACAGTATTAGGACTGTCTGATTTACTGCTTTACTATTATCGCATGATTGATTTGTGAACATGCTAATTTTTGCTCTATGATTCCACTAAGTTGATCACTCATTCCCACGTTACGGGATGGTGTTTGCAACACCCACCAGACCCTGTTGTAGATGCAGCTGTGGCTGAGATCCAGGAGGCAGAGCCAGACTTCGACGAGGACCAGGATGAGTTCTCGTACATGCAGTATCATGATGGCTTTGCGTAGGCGACCTGGATTGATGGGACTTCAGTGGGACTATTTTGAACATTACATTTGTTTCATGTATATGTATATGAGACTCAGAGATGTATTCATACCTTAGAGACAGATGAGATCTACTTTGTTTTTCCATACAGTGATATATATATTGTTTAGTCTTCCGCTTGCTTTTATCACTGGATCTGAAGTATGAATTGCAGTTTTGGTATACTTTTACTCATGTGAATGCTTTAAATCAGACAACATTGAATCATAATCATTTTTGTTGCATAAGTGACGGTCTGGAACTCAGGAGTTGAGTTTATACACGACCCCCGATTTTTAAGGTGTTACAAGTTGGTATCAGAGCATGAATAAGAGTATACTGGGCCTGGGTTATGGTCTCGCGACGTACGCTGTCACTTCTTTTGACTTAATTGGGTGCGAGAAGGGTCTAGAAACATTTCTAGGATCGTAGATTCGCCAATAGGCGAAGTCTATTCGAATCGATCGCACGATCGAGTCTATAACGCAACTCGGGTCGCGTAAAGCAACCTGAATAGCTCCTAGGTCGTAGGAAGTCGGGTTGAGACATTCTTTGAATGATTTTAAATCTGTGAAAGTGAATCCTTGGGCCGTGGGATGACCACGACTCCTGTATTCAATCGTCAGGGCTTAAAAACCCCGTTTCACCAAAAATCTTCAAAATTCTTCCTCTCACCACTCCAATCTTCATTTCTTTCTTATCCATTTCATGTTAGGCATCAAACCTAATGTGAAAATAACACAAAATAATACTTTCACAAAATTTTATAGTGAATAGTAAAATTTTATAAAAAATGGCCATAAGGCCATTCTAACTTCACTTTCTTTAGCAACTAAGGGTCTAGATGGATGTACTAGATCCTTATACCCCAAAATCATATGCTGCATGATAGGGTTTTGTATTCGAGATTACGGATTGGTCCCGAAAAGTCCCGAACACATGTTTGGGCCTATATAGGTCAAAATATCATGAAACAAGGGTTGAACCATAATATCTGGGGTCCTTAGACCATGGGGGACCAAACCCATCTAGTCCCACCGGCCGGATGCACCACCGGTCGGCGATGCCATCGCCGATCCGGCGATGCATCGCCATACAGGTGGGCCCACTTGAAGTGTAATTCGGGCGCACGCCCTTATATGCCATGTACACATCCCCCATATGTGTCTCATCTAAAGAAAACCCCTAAAATGTGCATCTCCTTCACAAACAGCCCTCCCCATAGCTTCATTTTCATTTTCCAGCAACCATCTCCAAAATTTGTGGTTCCAAATCACCCCTAGATCCATCCTTGGCCAAAAACGACCACCCTCCATCAATCTATTTTGGTTAGCAGCCCTTCCTCTTGAAGATTTCGTCATTTGGAGCTCTAAAAACTCCCAAATCGAGCTGAAATCGTGAGGTGCTCCATGCCACCTTTTCATTTTCATTTCTCCTTGAAAATACATCCTTGGGAAGCTTGAAGCATCCCTCTACGATGCCTAGATCTCCCTTTTCCAGTTTGGATAGCCACTTCTTCACATTTTCTTCATTTTTCATGGCTTTCGTGGAAGCCATTTTAGGCCTTTTATCACTCTCCACCATCTTATCTTTGATGGGTAAAAGGAAGACCACAACAGACGAGGCTGGGCCAAGTTGCCCTGCTGAATCAAGAAGACCGCGAGGTGGTGCCGCAAGTTCAAGCGCCGCCACGGGTCCAGCTATAGCCCGAGAGTGCCGTACAAAGCGGGATTTGGATCCCCATGCTCACCTTGGGCGAGTAATTCTATCAAAGATGCCTCACGGTCAATACACTGATCGCAATGTGTTGTTTGAGGCGGACGTGGAAGGGCGACTGTTCAGTGAATTTTTGTTGTTCGAGCGCATTGAAGCTGCGCATTGGGGTCCGATCTTTGAAGCTCGCGCTCGTGCTAATGTGAACACCGTTCGTGCATTCTACGCTAGTATCCAGAATCCTACCTTGGAGCCATTGCAGTTTAAAATCCCTTTTGGTAGAGATCGGATGGCTACGATCGATGTGCGGCTGATTGCGCGACTTCTGAACATGCCTCTTGGTGATGTTCATCCTAGTGAGAAGAATCTGAGGAGTAGGCGTGAACGAGATCGTCGCACCAGGTTCCTCTGCGGTAAGTTGGTTCCATGGCAGCCTAATAATAGCCTTAAGGTGACGTATATGTCTGATGATTTGCGCCTGCTGCACCATATCTGCACGTACAATGTTTATCCCAGGTCAACGAATCGCATTGAATGTACACGCCTTATGGTCGATTTCTTGTATCTGGTGGCCCAGGGAGAGAACGTATGTATGGCCACTTTCATCTTACGACAGATAATCCTCATAGCCAAGTCAAGAGGAACATCTAAATCACTTTCTTTTGGCCGACTGATTTGCAAGATCGCGCTTGAGTTTGCTTACAGACTTGGGACGAAATTGCTAGTTTCGATTCATAGCATTGATGAGTCGACTATGGTCAAGATGAAGATTGGGTCGCAGTACCGTGAAAATCATCTTGAGGAGGATAGCGAGGATGACTTTGATGATGAGGAAGATCAAAGCGAAGAAGAGCCTGGAGCAGAAGTTCAGGAAGAGGCAGAAGAGGAGGCTCAGGATACAGATGAGAGCCCTCCTCCTTCTACGCAGGCTACTAGCGATGATCGCATTGCTCGGATTGAGGAGAGTCAGATCGCCTTACAAAGGGAAGTTCAAGAACTTCACGCTGAAGTCAAGGATGCCAAGGCCGTTACGAAGAAGAAATTCGGCAAGGTGACTCGCACCTTAAAGGCGATCCTGTGTTGCTTGCAGGATAAGGGTACTCCTCCTCTGTCACCTGACTCAGACTAGCGATGCGACCTTAGATGTTGTTGATAGTAGTTAGTCATTTCCTGCTTTATATGTGTAAGCCTGTTAGGGCTAGTGCTTTGCCTATGTTGCTGTTGTAATTTTAACTGTCTTAGTTCCCATGTATTTCTCGTCATGATGCTTGTAAGGACATATCCCTTGTATTGTGACAATTTTGATTAAATGAAATGCATGGAATGCCTTTGACTCCTTGTGTGAATGATTGCGGTGTATTTGTGTTATTGAGACCGACAAGGTTGCGCCCTATTTTGAATATAGGAAATGCCGCCTAAGGCTACACGGAGCACGGTTCGGGTTGCGTTGAGTGAGCATATGGATCAGACTCCTTCGCAGTCTGACACTCATGCGGACCTTATTGTGGGCCCGATTCCTGAGACAATTCGTGCGTCTCAGCTTGCTGCTGGTCCTACAGTTGGACCACCGCCGTTCACATAGTCAGTCAGAGAGCCTTATCGTGCATCTTCTTCGACACAACACTCGCCACAGCCTGCTCTACCTCCTGACAGATTTGAGCAGATGTTGGCTATGATGCAACAGCAGCAGCAGCTTCTTACTACCATTGTTGGGACATTAGCCCAGGGTGGGGGTGTGGCTCCACCTGCACCACCTGTGCATCCAGCTGAGGATGCTTATATATACGCCTATGATGAGGGCATGACTCATCCTGCACCGCCTGCTTACCCTGCGGGGAATGCCGCAGATACACGGGGCCTATTAGAGCGATTTCAGTGCTTACGGCCTTCCACTTTCACGGGTTCTCACAGACCCGAGGAGGCCGAGTACTGGCTCGACCGTGTGTCGAAGATATTGCGGATGCTTCATTGCACAGAGGCCGAGCAGGTAAAGCTGGCTACATTCCTGTTTGAGCGAGAGGCCAGCCTGTGGTGGGATAGCATATTGTGGACCGTTGCCGCCGACTTTGTATGGACATGGGCAGCGTTTGAGTTTCGCTTCCACGAGAAGTATTATCCCCAGACTTACAGGCATGACAGGGAGAATGAGTTTCTCCTCCTCAGATAGGCAGCCATGACAGTTACAGAGTGTGAGCATCGGTTTACGGAGTTAGGCAGATACGTCCCGACTATTTTGGCCGATGAGCAGATGCACATACGGTGCTTTTTGGAGGGTTTGCGACCGGATATTCGGTCGAAGATGTGCTGTGTGAGCATTCCCTCATATGCGGAGTTGATTCACATGTCTATGCGGGCAGAGCAGGATGTGGATCGACTTGCGCGATCTCGTGGCCCTATTGCTTCTAGGCCACGACCAGACATGCAGGACAGGCCCTTCGCGGGTAAGAGGCCTCGCTGGACCCTCCTACTAGGACTACAGCGCCTGTACCACCATTTCGGCGTCCTGATTTGATATGTACATACTGTGGGAGGACAGGCCACTTGGCGTAGAGCTGTTTTTCTCAGATGCGGGACAGTGGGTTCTCGTCGCCGTAGAAGATTGACCGTGCACGTTCACAGGAGATATCAGCACCGCCTATACGGTTAGCTCCTGCGCACCCTTCTTTCAGAACTCCGGTATCGCAGATCAGACAGCCTCCACGGCCCACGACACAGCGGCTGTACCGGCCACAGCAGGCTCGTGTTCATGCACTGACAGCAGAGGCAGCTGTGACACCGAATTTTCAGCATTCGGCCTTGGAGGTCACAGCTCATATTGGAGGTACTCCTATTCTCGTGATGGTGGACACTGGTTCCACGATTTCTTTGATATCGCGTGCTGTAGTCGGGCGTCTTGGGTTACAGACCATTACCATGGATAGGGAACGAGTCCTTGTAGCCCACGGAGATTATTCAGATGTCACCCAGATGTGTGAGGGTTGTTTGGTGGATCTGGGAGCATGGCTATTGATCTTGTTGTCGACCCCTCTCTTGTTTATCTCAATGTCATTCTTTGCATGGATTGGTTGACTACAGCGAGGGCCGAGATTGATTGCGAGACTCATATAATGACTGTGTACGAGCCAGAGGGTGCATCTTACACATTTTCTGTGCGGGTAAATCTCCCTTTCTGCATACTTAGTTACACCACTTTATTGTGCGACGCTGGTGCCCAGATACTTGAGCATACGCCAGTCGTTTTCGAGTTCGGGGATCTATTCAGGAAGATCCCTGGTTTGCCGCCTCGACAAGAGATCGATTTCACTATCGATCTGGTTCCTGGTTCTACGCCCGTCTCACTGCCGACGTATCGCATGGCACCGTGTGAGATGGAGGAGTTGAGGACGCAGATTGATAGTCTACTAGAGCTTGGCCTTATATGACCTAGTGTGTCTCCTTGGGGAGCACCGGTCCTGTTCGTGAGGAAGAAGGATGGTTCGATGCGTTTATGTATTGATTATCGCACGCTGAACCAGGTCACGGTGAAGAACAAGTACCCTTTACCTAGGATCGATGACTTGTTTGATCAGTTGAGAGGAGCGCAGTACTTCTCGAAGATTGATCTTCAGTCGGGATATCATCAGTTACGCGTCAGGGATGAGGACGTGCAGAAGACAGCATTCAGGACCAGTTTTGGCCACTACGAGTTCCTCTTGATGTCGTTCGGTCTCACGAATGCACCAGCCGTGTTCATGGATCTGATGAACTGGGTATTTCGACCTTTCCTCTATCGATTCGTCATTGTATTCATTGACGACATTTTGGTTTACTCCAGGAGTCGAGAGGAGCATGAGGAGCACTTGCGTTTGGTCCTGGATACGCTCAGACAACATCAGTTGTTCGCACAGTACAAGAAGTGCGACTTCTGGAAGCAGGAGGTGAAGTTCCTGGGACACGTGGTGTCCAAGGATGACATGGCAGTTGACCTGTCTAAGGTAGCTGCGGTGCAGGACTGGGAGCAGCCTGGTTCTGTCATTGAGGTGAGGAGTTTCTTGGGTCTCGCTGGCTACTATCGGCGCTTCATACAGGACTTCTCGAAGATCGTGAGACCCTTATCTCAGTTGACACGGAAGGACGCGAAGTCAGCTTTTCGGGAGCTGAAGGACAGACTTACGTCCGCCCCTGTGCTAGTATTGCCAGAGCAAGGGGTTAGATACACTATATACACTGACGCGTCTAGCGTTGGTTTGGGTTGTGTCCTTATGCAGAGGGACAGGGTAATTTCGTATGCCTCGAGACAATTAAGGAAGCACGAGGAGAATTACCCTACACACGAACTAGAGTTGGCAGCCGTTATATTCGCACTGAGACTCTGGAGACATTACCTCTACGGAGAGGAGTTCGAGCTCTTTTGCGACCACAAGAGCCTCAAGTACATATTCACGCAGCGAGACTTGAATATGAGGCAGCGGCGATGGATGGAGACGTTGAAGGACTTCAAGTTTGAAGTCTCTTACCATCCTGGGAAGGCGAACCTTGTGGCTGATGCGTTGAGCCGCAAGAAGGCGATAGAGTTTGCGGCTCTGCTGATGGTTGCTGAGTGGGATATGGTTGAGTTTTTGCGAGACTTTGAGCAGAAACTCACCGTAGAGGAGCCGTTTGAGTTCATCACACATGTTCAGGTGCGATCTCAGATCGATGACCGGGTCATCGAGGCGCAGAGGGATGACGCGCATCTGACTGAGCTTCGAGAGCAGGTCAGTGATGATGTAGACGCCGACTGGCGAGTTGGTATGGATGGGGGCTTACGTTATCGCGGCCGCCTATGCGTCCCAGATGTCCCTGACTTGAGACGAGAGATTCTCGAGGCTGCGCATTGTACTAGACTAGCGATGCATCCAGGCAGTACGAAGATGTATCGTGATGTGAAGAGGACATATTGGTGGGAAGGTATAAAGACCCACATAGCTGAGTTCGTGTCCCGTTGTCTCACTTGTCAGCAGGTGAAGGCAGAGCATCGCCGACCACCTGAACTTTTGCAGCCTATGCCGATCGCAGAGTGGAAGTGGGATTTCATTTCCATGGACTTCATTTCTAGGTTGCCGAAGACGAGGAAGGGACATGATTCCATTTGGGTGATCGTCGACCGTCTGACGAAGTCAGCGCACTTCCTACCGATTAGAGTTACGAACTCTGCAGACGAGCTGGCTAGATTGTATATCAGGGAGATTGTGCGTCTACATGGAGTTCCGTTGGAGATCGTGTCTGACAGAGACACGCGGTTCACTTCTATTTTCTAGACTCGCATTCTGGAGGCTATGGGTGTGAAGTTGAAGTTAAGTACTGCCTTCCACCCACAGACAGACGGACAGACAGAGCGGTTGAACCAGATCTTAGAGGACATGTTGCGAGCTTGCGCATTAGACTTCAAGGACAGTTGGGATGATTGTCTTGCATATGCGGAGTTTGCGTATAACAACAGCTTTCAGGCGAGTATCGATATGGCACCTTATGAGGCGCTGTATGGGCGACCTTGTCGCGCACCGCATTGCTGGATAGAGGTCGGTGAGCGTAGCTTGATTGGCCCAGAGTTGGTGCAGGCGACGTCAGAGAAGATCGATATTATTCAACGTCGGCTTCTTACAGCGCAGAGCAGACAGAAGAGTTATGACGATACGAGACGGAGGCCACTAGAGTTCACAGTTCGGGATCATGTGTTTTTGCGAGTTTTTCCTATGAAGGGAGTCCTTCGGTTCGGGAAGAAGGGGAAGCTAGCACCCCGATTCATTAGTCCATTCCAGATCCTCGATCGGGTGGGAGCAGTGGCTTACCGATTGGCTTTACCCACGCCTCTCGCGAGCGTTCAAAACGTATTTCATGTTTCTATGCTGAAGAAGTACGTTGCTGATCCTTCCCATATCATCAGATGGGAGCAGGTGCAGTTAGGAGAGGATGTTACTTATATCCTACGACCGAAACGTATCCTAAACAGGAAGGAGCAGGTACTGCGTAGCAAGGTGATTCCCCTTGTGAAGGTATTGTGGACGCATCACTCTGAGGAGGAGACTACCTGGGAGACAGAAGCCGAGATCAGAAAGAACTACCCATAGCTTCTCGAGGAGTACGAAAAGGTACAAATTTCGAGGATGAAATTCTTTGTTAAGGGGGGTAGATTGTAACGCCCGTGAAAAATCCATACTTTGGCTCGAGTACCAACTCGACCCGAAAATTGCGTAGAATTAATTCTTTTAGAAATTATGTCTAAGTTAGCTAGCGCAACGCTGGAGTAGCTGGGAAATAGTCCCTGATCACTTTAAATACGTTCTACAAGACCCAAATCGAGTAGAACCAATGACTCTATAACACTCTATAACCTCGGACCAAACTCTAAGCAGGTTTGTTCTCTGGACCACTTTGAATCTTTATATTGGATCTAGACCGGGCGTCGAAAGTCTGATACCTCCTATCTTAGACCGTTAGAACCGCCTAGCTGGACTTGACACTCATTTCGAAAATCAAGTCAAACCGATAATCACAGGCTATTTCATTGAGCCCGGATCGAAGAGAGTACGAATAGGGATAGAATTGGAATTTTAAATTCAAATCTGGCACACGACTTGACGCGTCAGTATTGAGCATTCTGACCATCAGAATTCAGGCAGATTACACCCTCGGATCAGGAGAAATTTCTATTTTATATCATGAGACTTTCAGCCCTGATTTACGTGTGGTGACCGCTGAACTGAAACTGGTCCACCACGTGCGATCTGCGAACCCTTCCGGACTGAAAACTTAATACGTGCTAGATCTGGTACGCATGAGCTTAAGTCCGATCGCATTCGACCAGGGGACCACCAGAACGCATCTTTTGGACCGAAACAGCCCCGAATTGGATATGCACTAAGTAAACTTCGTTTCGGAGCCTGTTTTCGGCGTTTTTAAGCTTATAAAAGGGGTTGAAACCCTCATTCCTCTCTCCCATCCGAAATTCCAAAAACCCTAGATTTGGGAGAGAGAAAAGGTGAGAGTTTGAGAGAGAGAGTAGAGGGATTTTTTCCGCCTTCGTGCCGCTTGTTGCACGTGCTTCAGCAACTCATCCCAATCACCTGACCGGTGATTCTTCCACTTTTTCAGGTATGAAACAACCCTAGAAGTTACTGATTTAAGGTCTACTTAGATTCATAGCGTGTTAGCTAACGTAACTCGTAAATCAGGTTCCCTTACTGCCGTAGACGAAGCGTATACGCTCCGTTCGAAACGACACGTCTGTAAGACACTAGGGGAGGATTTTAGACGCTTTGATTGACGGTTTCCAACGCTTTCAATGTCGTTTAATAGTAGATTATCGACGGCATCGCCGTTTGACATGTACAACATGCTATCCGTTTCCTGTTTCGTAAATCAACGAAGAATATGAGATTTAGGGCATTTTAGTCATTTGTAGGAAGTACAGTTTACATTCATATTTTGCTGATGTGATTGACATGGTTTGTTGTCGCATTAGGAAGTTAGGAATACATGCATAATTAGTTTGGCGAAGAGATTCGCCTAATTGCGCACTTCGTGTCGACATACAATATGTAGACTTAAGTGTGTAGTGTATGTGTTTGTATAAATGCTTGTATTAGTATGTATTGAATTAAATGATGTTATGAAATAGTTTGAGATTGATTTCTCAATTAATATGCTCACTTAAATGATTTCCTACATGTTGACTATATGCATGATTTCATTACATGCATGAAATATATGTGCTTGAAGATTTGCCTAAGTTGAATGTTATAACATGCGTTAACATGATCACATGATTGTATTTCAATTCCAATACTCTTACATAGATTTCTGATGTGATTCCATAATTGTTTGGGACAAGACTTAGTCCAGGCAGTCGGTAACCGAGCAAATTCGTGGCTGGATGGTCTTGGCCACGAATGACGCGTCGATGAACGTGAGTCGTGTTTGGAGTTGGCGGCAGTGGTTAGGCCACGCGAAGTGTTTTACGCACTTCATGTCGTTCGACTTGAGATGCGATCGCACTAGTCGAGCCCGTCAAGTAACCCGACTGGCCGATGTATGTTCACCCTGTATGAGTCATAACTGCTTGAACCTAGGGTACTGAACTTACCATTGTAAACCCTGTTAACCATGGTACCTTGATCCACGAAGACTCATTAGCCAGGCATGGTGGTATGGGACACCTGGTGGAGTTGTCGGCCTACGCTAGGGCCACAAACCTCCCCGTAGTGACCAGTGAGTACCTAGTCTCGTGAGCAGATTATGGTGGTATGTGACACTATATTCTAGCTGTCGGCCTACACTGATCAGGCGACGAGTCCTTTGTAGTGACCGCGAGCGTATTCTGAGTCTACGGGAGGCGACGACCCTTCAGTAGCAGTAGAGTACAGTAGGCCTGTATTGATAAGGTGATGGGGGAGCGGTGCAATGAGTGCGAGCAATACCCCTGGCAGCCCTTGCAGCGACCTACAAAATATACATCGTATGAGATTACTAGGAGTGACGACCCTAGACAGGATCTGTGTTGGGATTGATACAAGGGAAGTACCTTAGTTTCCCAATCCTGCTGTTTGAACGGACTAATAACAACTCGGAAATCATATCACCATAGCATTGCATGTGCATGGAAGATGTGGAGCACTCTAGGGAGTGTGGCATGCCGCGGTCGTAAGATGTTGCCGTATGAGAGAGATCGTCGGTGAGGGCATACATCACGTCATGTCATCTTGCATTAACAACAGTATTAGGACTGTCTGATTTACTGCTTTACTATTATCGCATGATTGATTTGTGAACATGCTAATCTTTGCTCTATGATTCCACTGAGTTGATCACTCATTCCTACATTACGGGATAGTGTTTGCAACACCTACCAGACCCTGTTGTAGATACAGGTGAGGCTGAGATCCAGGAGGCAGAGCCAGACTTCGACGAGGACCAGGACGAGTTCTCGTACATGCAGTATCATGATGGCTTTGCGTAGGCGACCTGGATTGATGGGACTTCAGTGGGACTATTTTGAACACTACATTTGTTTCATGTATATGTATATGAGACTTAGAGATGTATTCATACCTTAGAGACAGATGAGATCTACTTTATTTTTTCATACAGTAATATATATATTATTTAGTCTTCCGCTTGCTTTTATCACTGGATCTGAAGTATGAATTGCAGTTTTGGTATACTTTTACTCATGTGAATGCTTTAAATCAGACAACATTGATTCATAATCATTTTTGTTGCATAAGTGACGGTCTGGAACTCGGGAGTTGAGTTTATACACGACCCCCGATTTTCAGGGTGTTACAAGTTGGTATCAGAGCATGAATAAGAGTATACTGGGCCTGGGTTATGGTCTCGCGACGTACGCTGTCGCTTCTTTTGACTTAGGTGGGTTCGAGAAGGGTCTAGAAACATTTCTAGGATCGCAGATTCGCCAATAGGCGAAGTCTATTCGAATCGATCGCACGATCGAGTCATAACGCAACTCGGGTCGCGTAAAGCAACCCGAATAGCTCCTAGGTCGTAGAAAGTCGGGTTGAGACATTCTTTGAATGATTTTAAACCCGTGAAAGTGAATCCTTGGGCCGTGGGATGACCACGACTCCTGTATTCAATCGCCAGGGCTTAAAAACCCCGTTTCACCAAAAATCTTCAAAATTCTTCCTCTCACCACTCCAATCTTCAGT
This sequence comes from Magnolia kwangsiensis, assembly GCA_037074715.1. NCBI lineage: Eukaryota > Viridiplantae > Streptophyta > Magnoliopsida > Magnoliales > Magnoliaceae > Magnolia > Magnolia kwangsiensis. The sequence goes on along the minus strand of CM073577.1, from coordinate 76,672,573 downwards.
TCTTTCTTATCCATTTCATGTTAGGCATCAAAACTAATGTAAAAATAACACAAAATAATACTTTCACAAAATTGTACAGTGAATAGTAAAATTTCATAAAAAATGGCCATAAGGCCATTCTAACTTCACTTTCTTTAGCAACTAAGGGTCTAGATGGATGTACTAGATCCTTATACCCCAAAATCATATGCTGCATGATAGATTTTTGTATTCGGGATTGCGGATTGGTCCCGAAAAGCTCCGAACACATGTTTGGGCCTATATAGGTTAAAATACCATGAATCAAGGGTTGAACCGTACATATCTGGGGTCCTTGGACCATGGGGGACCAAACCCATCTGGTCCCACCGGCCGGATGCACCACCGGTCGGCGATGCCATCACCGATCCGGCGATGCATCGCCGTACAGGTGAGCCCACTTGAAGTGTAATTCGGGCGCACGGCCTTATATGCCATGTACACACCCCCCATATGTCTCTTGTCCAAAGAAAACCCCTAAAATGTGCATCTCCTCCACAAACCGCCCTCCCCATAGCTTCATTTTCATTTTCCAGCAACCATCTCCAAAATTCGTGGTTCCAAATCACCCTTAGATCCATCCTTGGCCAAAAACGACCACCCTCCATCAATCTATTTCGGTTGGCAGCCCTTCCTCTTGAAGATTTCATTATTTGGAGCTCCAAAAACCCCCAAATCGAGCTGAAATCGTGAGGTGCTCCATTTCACTTTTTCATTTTCATTTCTCCTTGAAAATACATCCTTGGGAAGCTTGAAGCATCCCTCTACGATGCCTAGATCTCCCTTTTCCAGTTTGGACAACCACTTCTTCGCATTTTCTTCATTTTTCATGGCTTTCGTGCAAGCCATTTTAGGCCTTTTATCACTCTCCACCATCTTATCTTTGATGGGTAAAAGGAAGACCCCAACAGACGAGACTGGGCCAAGTCGCCCTGCTCAATCGAGAAGACCGCGGGGTGGTGCCGCAAGTTCAAGCGCCGCCAAGGGTCCACCTACAGCCCGAGAGTGCCGTACAAAGCGGGATTTGGATCCCCATGCTTACCTTGGGCGAGTAATTCTCTCTGAGATGCCTCACGGTCAATACGCTGATCGCAAAGTGTTGTTTGAGGCAGACGTGGAAGGGCGACTGTTCGGTAAATTTTTGTTGTTCAAGCGTATTGAAGCTGCGTATTGGGGTCCGATCTTTGAAGCTCGCCCTCGTGCTAATGTGAGCACCGTTCGTGCATTCTATACTAGTATCCAGAATCGTACCTTGAAGCCATTGCAGTTTAAAATTCCTTTTGGTAGAGATCGGATAGCTGCAATCGATGTGCGACTGATTGCGCGACTTCTGAACATGCCTCTTGGTGATGTTCATCCTAGTGAGAAGAATCTGAGGAGTAGGCGCGAACGAGATTGCCGCACCAGGTTCCTGTGCGGTAAGTTGGTTCCATGGCAGCCTAATAATAGCCTTAAGGCGACGTATATGTCTGATGATTTGTGCCTGCTGCACCATATCTACACGTATAATGTTTATCCCAGGTCAACGAATCGCATTGAATGTACACACCTTATGGTCGATTTCTTGTATCTGGTGGCCCAGGGAGAGAACGTATGTATGGCCACTTTCATCTTACGACAGATAATCCTCATAGCCAAGTCAAGAGGAACATCCGAATCACTTTCTTTTGGCCGACTGATTTGCAAGATCGCGCTTGAGTTTGCTTACAGACTTGGGCCGAAATTGCTAGTTTCGATTCATAGCATTGATGAGTCGACTATGATCAAGATGAAGATTGGGTCGCAGTACCGTGAAAATCAGCTTGAGGAGGATAGCGAGGATGACTTTGATGATGAGGAAGATCAAAGCGAAGAAGAGCCTGGAGCAGAAGTTCAGGATGAAGTTCAGGAAGAGGCAGAAGAGGAGGCTCAGGATACAGTTGAGAGCCCTCCTCCTTCTACGCAGGCTACTAGTGATGATCGCATTGCTTGGATTGAGGAGAGTCAGATCGCCTTATAAAGGGAAGTTCAAGAACTTCGCGCTGAAGTCGAGGATGCCAAGGCCGTTACGAAGAAGAAATTCGGCAAGGTGACTCGCACCTTAAAGGCGATCCTGTGTTGCTTGCAGGATAAGGGTGCTCCTCCTCCGTCACCCGACTCAGACTAGCGATGCGACCTTAGATGTTGTTGATAGTAGTTAGTCATTTCCTGCTTTATGTGTGTAAGCCTGTTAGGGCTAGTGCTTTGCCTAAGTTGCTGTTGTAATTTTAACTGTCTTAGTTCCCATGTATTTCTCGTCATGATGCTTGTAAGGACATATCCCTTGTATTGTGACAATTTTGATTAAATGAAATGCATGGAATGCCTTTGACTCCTTGTGTGAATGATTGCGGTGTATTTGTGTTATTGAGACTGACAAGGTTGCGCCCTATTTTGAATATAGGGAATGCCGCCTAAGGCTACACGGAGCACGGTTCGGCTTGCGTTGAGTGAGCATATGGATCAGACTCCTTCACAGTCTGACACTCATGCGGACCCTGCTGTAGGCCCGATTCCTGAGACAATTCGTGCGTCTCAGCTTGCTGCTGGTCCTACAGTTGGACCACCGCCGTTCACACCGTCAGTCAGAGAGCCTTATCGTACATCTTCTTCGACACAGCACCCGCCACAGCCTGCTCCACCTCCTGACAGATTTGAGCAGATGTTGGCTATGATGCAGCAGCAGCAGCAGCTTCTTACTACCATTGTTGGGACATTAGCCCAGGGTGGGGGTGTGGCTCCACCTGCACCACCTGCACATCCAGCTGAGGATGCTTATACATACGCCCAGGATGAGGGCATGACTCATCCTGCACCGCCTGCTTACCCTGCGGGAAATGCCGCAGTTACACGGGGCCTATTAGAGCGATTTCAGCGCTTACGGCCTTCCACTTTCACGGGTTCTCACAGACCCGAGGAGGTCGAGTACTGGCTCGACCATGTGTCGAAGATATTGCGGATGCTTCATTGCACAGAGGCCGAGCAGGTAGAGCTGGCTACATTCCTGTTTGAGCTAGAGGCCAGCCTGTGGTGGGATAGCATATTGCGGACCTTTGCCGCCGACTTTGTATGAACATGGGCAGTGTTTGAGTTTCGCTTCCACGAGAAGTATTATCCCCAAACTTACAGGAATGACAGGGAGAATGAGTTTCTCTGCCTCAGACAGGCAGCCATGACAGTTACAGAGTATGAGCATCGGTTTACAGAGTTGGGCAGATACGTCTCGACTATTTTGGCCGATGAGCAGATGCACATACGGTGCTTTTTGGAGGGTTTGCGACCGGATATTTGGTCGAAGATGTGCTGTGTGAGCATTCCCTCATATGCGGAGTTGATTCACATGTCTATGCGGGCAGAGCAGGATGTGGATCGACTTGCGTGATCTCGTGGCCCTGTTGCTTCTAGGCCACGACCAGACATGCAGGACAGGCCCTTCGCGGGCAAGAGGCCTCGCGTCGACCCTCCTACTAGGATTACAGCGCCTGTACCACCATTTCGGTGCCCTGATTTGACATGTACATACTGTGGGAGGACAGGCCACTTGGCGCAGAGCTGTTTTTCTCAGATGCGGGACAGTGGGTTCTCGCCGCTGCAGAAGGTTGACCGTGCACGTTCACAGGCAATATCAGCACCGCCTATACGGTTAGCTCCTGCGCACCCTTCTTTCAGACCTCCGGTATCGCAGTTCAGACAGCCTCCACGGCCCACGACACAGCGGCCGTACCGGCCATAGCAGGCTCAGGTTCATGCACTGACAGCTGAGGCAGCTGCGACACTGACTTTTCAGCATTCGGCCTTGGAGGTCACATCCCATATTGGATGTACTCCTATTCTCGTGATGGTGGACACTGGTTCCACGATTTCTTTGATATCGCATGCTGTAGTCAGGCGTCTTGGGTTACAGACCATTACCATGGATAGGGTACGAGTCCTTGCAGCCCACGGAGATTATTCAGATGTCACCCAGATGTGTGAGGGTTGTTTGGTGGATCTGGGAGGCAGGACGATGACTATTGATCTTGTTGTCGACCCCTCTCTTATTTATCTCGACGTCATTCTTTGCATGGATTGGTTAACTGCAGTGAGGGCCGAGATTGACTGCGAGACTCGTTTAGTGACTGTGTACGAGCCAGAGGGTGCATCTTTCACATTTCCTGTGCGGGTAAATCTCCCTTTCCGCATACTTAGTTACACCACTTTATTGTGCGACGCTGGTGCCCAGATACTTGAGCATACACCAGTCGTTTTCGAGTTCGGGGATCTGTTCAGTAAGATTCCTGGTTTGCCACCTCGACAAGAGATCGATTTCACTATCGATCTGATTCCTGGTTCTACGCCCATCTCACTGCCGACGTATCGCATGGCACCGTGTGAGATGGAGGAGTTGAGGACGCAGATTGATGGTCTGCTAGAGCTTGGCATTATACGGCCTAGTGTGTCTCCTTGGGGAGCACCGGTCCTGTTCGTGAGGAAGAAGGATGGTTCGATGCATTTTTGTATTGATTATCGCAGGCTGAACCAGGTCACGGTGAAGAACAAGTACCCTTTACCTAGGATCGATGACTTGTTGATCAGTTGAGAGGATCGCAGTACTTCTCGAAGATTGATCTTCAGTCGGGATATCATCAGTTGCGCGTTAGGGATGAGGACGTGCAGAAGACAGCATTCAGGACCAGTTTTGGCCACTATGAGTTCCTCATGATGTCGTTCGGTCTCACGAATGCACCAGCCGTGTTCATGGATCTGATGAACCGGGTATTTCGACCTTTCCTCTATCAATTCGTCGTTGTATTCATTGACGACATTTTGGTTTACTCCAGGAGTCGAGAGGAGCATGAGGAGCACTTGCGTTTGGTCCTGGATACGCTCAGACAACATTAGTTCTTCGCACAGTACAAGAAGTGCGACTTCTGGAAGCAGGAGGTGAAGTTCCTGGGACACGTGGTGTCCAAGGATGGCATGGCAGTTGACCTGTCTAAGGTAGCTGCGGTGCAGGACTGGGAGCAACCTGGTTCTTTCACTGAGGTGAGGAGTTTCTTGGGTCTCGCTGGCTACTATCGGCGCTTCATACAAGACTTCTCGAAGATCGCGAGACCCTTATCTCAGTTGACACGGAAGGATGTGAAGTTTGCCTGGAACGATCAGGCGGAGTCAGCTTTTCGGGAGCTGAAGGACAGACTTACGTCCGCCCCTGTGCTAGTATTGCCAGAGCAAGGGGTTAGATACAATTATACACTGACGCGTATAGCGTTGGTTTGGGTTGTGACCTTATGCAGAGGGACAGGGTAATTTCGTATGCCTCGAGACAATTAAGGAAGCACGAGGAGAATTACCCTACACACGACCTAGAGTTGGCAGCCGTTATATTCGCACTGAGACTCTGGAGACATTACCTCTATGGAGAGGAGTTCGAACTCTTTTGCGACCACAAGAGCCTCAAGTACATATTTACGCAGCGAGACTTGAATATGAAGCAGCGGCGATGGATGGAGACGTTGAAGGACTTCAAGTTTGAAGTCTCTTACCATCCTGGGAAAGCGAACCTTGTGGCTGATGCGTTGAGCCGCGAGAAGGCGATAGAGTTTGCGGCTCCGCTGATGTTGCTGAGTGGGATATGGTTGAGTTTTTGCGAGACTTTGAGCAGAAACTCACCGTAGAGGAGCCGTTTGAGTTCATCGCACATGTACAGGTGCGATCTCAGATCGATGACCGGGTCATCGAGGCGCAGAGGGATGACGCGCATCTGACTGAGCTTCGAGAGCAGGCCAGTGATGATGCAGACGCCGACTGGCGAGTTGGTATGGATGGGGGCTTACGTTATCGTGGCCGCCTATGCGTCCCAGATGTCCCTGACTTGAGACGAGAGATTCTCGAGGCTGCGCATTGTACTAGACTCGCGATGCATCCAGGCAGTACGAAGATGTATCGTGACGTGAAGAGGACATATTGGTGGGAAGGTATAAAGACCCACATAGCTGAGTTCGTGTCCCGTTGTCTCACTTGTCAGCAGGTGAAGGCAGAGCATCGCCGACCACCTGGACTTTTGCAGCCTATGCCGATCGCAGAGTGGAAGTGGGATTTCATTTCCATGGACTTCATTTCTGGGTTGCCGAAGACGAGGAAGGGACATGATTCCATTTGGGTGATCGTCGACAGACTGACGAAGTCGGCGCACTTCCTACCGATTAGAGTTACGAACTCTGCAGACGAGCTGGCTAGATTGTATATCAGGGAGATTGTGCGTCTGCATGGAGTTCCGTTGGAGATCGTGTCGGAAAGAGACACGCGGTTCACTTCTATTTTCTGGACTCGCATTCTGGAGGCTATGGGTGTGAAGTTGAAGTTCAGTACTGCCTTCCACCCATAGACAGACGGACAGACAGAGCGGGTGAACCAGATTTTAGAGGACATGTTGCGAGCTTGCGCATTAGACTTCAAGGACAGTTGGGATAATTGTCTTGCATATGCGGAGTTTGCGTACAATAACAGCTTTCAGGCGAGTATCGATATGGCACCTTATGAGGCGCTGTATGGGAGACCTTGTCGCGCACCGCATTGCTGGATAGAGGTCAGTGAGCGTAGCTTGATTGGCCCAGAGTTGGTGCAGGCGACGTCAGAGAAGATCGATATTATTCGACGTCGACTTCTTACAGTGCAGAGCGGACAGAAGAGTTATGCCGATACGAGACGGAGGCCACTAGAGTTCACAGTTGGGGATCATGTGTTTTTGCGAGTTTCCCTTATGAAGGGAGTCCTTCGGTTCGGGAAGAAGGGGAAGCTAGCACCGCGATTCATTGGTCCATTCCAGATCCTTGATCGGGTGGGAGCAGTGGCTTACCGATTGGCTTTACCCACGCCTCTCGCGAGCGTTCACAATGTATTTCATGTTTCTATGCTGAAGAAGTACGTTGCTGATCCTTCCCATATCATCAGATGGGAGAAGGTACAGTTAGGAGAGGATGTTACTTATATCCTGCAACCGACACGTATCCTAGACAGGAAGGAGCAGGTACTGCGTAGCAAGGTGATTCCCCTTGTAAAGGTATTGTGGACGCATCACTCTGAGGAGGAGGCTACCTGGGAGACAGAAGCCGAGATCAGAAAGAACTACCCACAGCTTCTCGAGGAGTACGAAAAGGTACAAATTTTGAGGATGAAATTATTTGTTAAGGGGGGTAGATTGTAACGCCCGTGAAAAATCCATACTTTGGCTCGAGTACCAACTCGACCCGAAAATTGCGTAGAATTAATTCTTTTAGAAAGTTTGTCTAAGTTAGCTAGCGCAACACTGGAGTAGCTGGGAAATAGTCCCTGATCACTTTGAATACGTTCTACAAGACCCAAATCGAGTAGAACCAATGACTCTATAACACTCTATAACCTCGCACCAAACTCTAAGCAGGTTTGTTCTCTGGACCACTTTGAATCTTTGTATTGGATCTAAACCGCGCGTCAAAAGTCCGATACCTCCTATCTTATACCATTAGAACCGCCTAGCTGGACTTGACACTCATTTCGAAAATCAAGTCAAACCGATAATCACAGGCTATTTCATTGAGCCCGGATCGAAGAGAGTACGAATAGGGACAGAATTGGAATTTTAAATTCAAATCTGGCACACGACTTGACGCGTCAGTATTGAGCGTTCTGACCGTCAGAATTCAGCCAGATTACACCCTCGGATCAGGAGAAATTTTTATTTTATATCATGAGACTTTCAGCCCTGATCTACGTGCGGTGACCGCTGAACTGAAACTGGTCAGCCACGTGCGATCTGCGAACCCTGTCGGACTGAAAACTTAATACGTGCTAGATCTGGTACGCATGAGCTTAAGTCCGATCGTATTCGACCAGGGGACCACCAGAAAGCATCTTTTGGACCGAAACAGCCCCGAATTGGATATTCACTAAGTAAACTTCGTTCTAGAGCCTGTTTCTGGCATTTTTAAGCTTATAAAAGGGGTTGAAACCTCATTCCTCTCTCCTATCCGAAATTGCAAAAATCCTAGATTTGAGAGAGAGAAAAGGTGAGAGTTTGAGAGAGAGAGAGTAGAGGGATTTTTCCCGCCTTCGTGCCGCTTGTTGCACGTGCTTCAGCAACTCATCCCAATCACCGGGCCGGTGATTCTTCCGCTTTTTCAGGTATGATACAATCCTAGAAGTTGCTGATTTAAGGTCTACTTAGATTCATAGCGTGTTAGCTAACGTAACTCGTAAATCAGGTTCCCTTACTGCCGTAGACGAAGCCTATACGCTCCGTTCAAAACGACACGTCTATAAGACACTAGGTGAGGATTTTAGACGCTTTGATTGACGGTTTCCAATGCTTTCAATGTCGTTTAATAGTAGATTATCGACGGCATCGCCGTTTGACATGTACAACATGCTATCCGTTTCCTATTTCGTAAATCAACGAAGAATATGAGATTTAGGGCATTTTAGTCATTTGTAGGAAGTACAGTTTACATTCATATTTTGTTGATGTGATTAACATGGTTTGTTGTCGCATTAGGAAGTTAGGAATACGTGCATAATTAGTTTGGCGAAGAGATTCGCCTAATTGCGCACTTCGTGTCGACATACTATATGTAGACTTAAGTGTGTAGTGTATGTGTTTGTATAAATGCTTGTATTAGTATGTATTGAATTAAATGATGTTATAAAATAGTTTGAGATTGATTTCTCAATTAATATGCTCACTTAAATGATTTCCTATATGTTGACTATATGCATGATTTCATTACATGCATGAAATATATGTGCTTGAAGATTTGCCTAAGTTGAATGTTATAACATGTGTTAACATGCTCACATGATTGTATTTCAATTCCAATACTCTTACATAGATTGCTGATGTGATTCCATAATTGTTTGGGACTAGACTTAGTCCAGGCAGTCGGTAACCAAGAAAATTCGTGGCTGGCTGGTCTTGGCCACGAACGACGCGTCGATGAACGCGAGTCGTGTTTGGAGTTAGCGGCAGTGGTTAGGCCACGCGAAGTGTTTTACGCACTTCATGTCGTTCGACTCGAGATGCGATCGCACTAGTCGAGCCCGTCAAGTAACCCGACTGGCCGATGTATGTTCACCCTGTATGAGTCATAACTGCTTGAGCCTAGGGTACTGAACTTACCATTGTAAACCCTGTTAACCATGGTACCTTGATCCACGAAGACTCATGAGCCGGGCATGGTGGTATGGGACACCGTGGTCGAGTTGTCGGCCTACGCTGGGGCCACAAACCTCCCCGTAGTGACCAGTGAGCACCTAGTCTCGTGAGCAGATTATGGTGGTATGGGACACTATATTCTAGCTGTCGGCCTACACTGATCAGGCGACGAGTTCTTTGTAGTGACCGCGAGCGTATTCTGAGTCTACGGGAGGCGACGACCCTTCAGTAGCAGTAGAGTACAGTAGGCCTGTATTGATAAGGTGATGGGGGAGCGGTGCAATGAGTGCGAGCAACAGCCCAGACAGCCCTTGCAGCGACCTACAAAATATACATCGTATGAGATTACTAGGAGTGACGACCCTAGACAGGATCTGTGTTGGGATTGATACAAGGGAAGTACCTTAGTTTCCCAATCCTGCTGTTTGAACGGACTAATAACAACTCGGAAATCATATCACCATAGCATTGCTTGTGCCTGAAAGATGTGGAGCATGCTAGGGAGTGTGGCATGCTGCGGTCGTAAGATGTTACCGTATGAGAGAGATCATCGGTAAGGGCATACATCACGTCATGTCATCTTGCATTAACAACAGTATTAGGACTGTCTGATTTACTGCTTTACTATTATCGCATGATTGATTTGTGAACATGCTAATCTTTGCTCTATGATTCCACTGAGTTGATCACTCATTCCCACATTACGGGATGGTGTTTGCAACACCCACCAGACCCTGTTGTAGATGCAGGTGAGGCTGAGATCTAGGAGGTAGAGGCAGACTTCGACGAGGACCAGGACGAGTTCTCGTACATGCAGTATCATGATGGCTTTGCGTAGGTGACCTGGATTGATGGGACTTCAGTGGGACTATTTTGAACATTACATTTGTTTCATGTATATGTATATGAGACTAAGAGATGTATTCATACCTTAGAGACAGATGAGATGTACTTTGTTTTTCCATACAGTGATATATATATTGTTTAGTCTTCCGCTTGCTTTTATCACTGGATCTGAAGTATGAATTGCAGTTTTGGTATACTTTTACTCATGTGAATGCTTTAAATCAGACAACATTGAATCATAATCATTTTTGTTGCATAAGTGATGGTCTGGAACTCAGGAGTTGAGTTTATACACGACCCCCGATTTTCAGGGTGTTACAGGTTAGGTAGTTGGAAATAGGATTAGGTGTAGGTTTAGGTTTAGGGATTTGAGAACACATTTAGGTGAAGGTTTAGGTTTTAGGTTAAGGTTATAGGTTATAGCTGTAGGGAATTGAGAATAGGTTAAGGTTTAAGTTTTAGGTTAAGGTTATAAGTAGATTATAGGTTATAGGTTTAGGGATTTGAGAATAAGTTAATGTTTAGGTTTAGGAAATCGGGTTTGGGTTCGGGAGGGTTTTACTTTGGGTTTTCAGGTTTAGGTTTCGGTTTTGGTTAGGTAGTTGAGAATAGGTTAGGTGTAGGTTTAGGTTCAGGGATTTGAGAACACATTTAGGTTTTAGGTTTAGGTTTTAGATAGGTTATAGGTTATAGCTGTAGGGAATTGAGAATAGGTTAAGGTTAAGGTTTAGGAAATCGGGTTTGGGTTCGGGATCGGGGTTTTCTTTGGGTTTTCAAGTTTAGGTTTAGGTTGAGGTTAGGTAGTTGAGAATAGGATTAGGTGTAGGTTTAGGTTTAGGGATTTGAGAATAGGTTAAGGTTTAAGCTTTAGGTTATAGGTTATAGGTAGGTTATAGGTTATAGGTTTAGCTATTTGAGAATAGGTTAAGGTTTAGGTTTAGGAAATCGAGTTTGTGTTCGGGATCGGGTTTCGCTTTGGGTTTTCGAGTTTAGGTTTAGGTTTAGGTTAGGTAGTTGAGAATAGGATTAGGTGTAGGTTTAGGTTTAGGGATTTGAGAACACATTTACGTTTTATGTTTTGGTTTTTGGTAGGTTATAAGTTATAGCTATATGTAATTGAGAATAGGTTAAGGTTTAGGTTTTAGGTTACGGTTATAGCTAGGTTATAGGTTATAGGTTTAGGGATTTGAGAATAGGTTAACGTTTACATTTAGGAAATCGAGTTTGGGTTTGGGATTGGGTTTTGCTTTAGGTTTTCAAGTTTACGTTTAGGTTTAGGTTAGGTAGTTGAGAATAGGATTAGGTGTAGGTTTTGGTTTAGGGAATTGAGAATAGGTTAAGGTTTAGGTTTTAGGTTAAGGTTATAGGTTTAGGAATTTGAGAATTTTTAGAAAATTGGATTTGGGTTCGGGATCGGGTTTTGCGTTGGGTTTTCAAGTTTAGGTTTAGGTTTAGGTTAAGTAGTTGAGAATAGGATTAGGTGTATGTTTAGGTTAAGGGATTTGAGAATAGGTTAAGGTTTAGGTTTAGGAAAATGGGTTTGGGTTCTGGATGGGGTTTTTCTTAGGTTAAGGTTTAGGTTTTAGGTTAAGGTTATAGGTAGGTTATAGGTTATAGGCTTAGGGATTTGAGAAGAGGTTACGGTTTAGGTTTAGGAAATCGGGTTTGGGTTCGGGATTAGGTTGTGCTTTGGGTTTTCAAGTTTAGGCTTAGTTTTAGGTTAGGTAGTTGAGAATAGGATTAGGTGTTGGTTTAGGTTTAGGGAATTGAGAACACATTTAAGTTTTAGGTTTAGGTTTTAGGTAGGTTATAGGTTATAGCTGTAGGAAATTGAGAATAGGTTAAGGTTTAGGTTTTAGGTTAAGGTTATAGGTAGGTTATAGGTTATAGGTTTAGGGATTTAAGAAAAGGTTAAGGTTTAGGTTTAGGAAATTGGGTTTAGGTTCGGGATCGGGTTTTGCTGTGGGTTTTCAAGTTTAGGTTTAGGTTTAGGTTAGGTAGTTGAGAATAGGATTAGGTGTAGGTTTAGGTTATGGGATTTGTGAACACAATTAGGTTTTAGGTTTAGGTTTTAGGTAGGTTATAGGTTATAGCTGTAAGGAATTGAGAATAGGTTAAGGTTTCGGTTTTAGGTTAAGGTTATAGATAGGTTATAGTTTATAGGTTTAGGCATTTGAGAATAGGTTAAGGTTTAGGTTTAGGAAATCGGGTTTGGGTTCGAGATCGGGTTTTGCTTTCGGTTTTCAAGTTTAGGTTTAGTTTTAGGTTAGGTAATTGAGAATAGAATTAGGTGTATGTTTTGGTTTAGGGATTTGAGAATAGGTGAAGGTTTAGGTTAAGGAAAACGAGTTTGGGTTCGGGATCGGGTATTGCTTTGGGTTTTCAAGTTTAGGTTTAGGTTTAGGTTAGGTAGTTGAGAATAGGATTAGGTGTAGGTTTTTTTTTATTAATTTGAGAATAGGTTATGGTAGAGGTTTTAGGTTAAGGTTAGAGGTAGGTTATAGGTTATAGGTTTAGGAATTTGAGAATAGGTTAAGGTTTAGGTTTAGGAAATCGAATTTGGGTTCGAGATCGGGTTTTGCATTGTGTTTTCAAGTTTAGATTTAGGTTTAGGTTAAATAGTTAAGAATAGGATTTAGGTGTAGGTTTAGGTTTAGGGATTTGAGAACACATTTAGGTTTTAGGTTTTGGTTTTAAGTAGGTTATAGGTTATAGCTATAGGAAATTGAGAATAGGTTAAGGTTTTGGTTTTAGGTTAAGGTTATAGGTAGGTTATAGGTTATAGGTTTAGGGATTGGAGAATAGGTTAAGGTTTAGGTTTAAGAAATCGGGTTTGGGTTCGGGATCGGGTTTTGCTTTGGGTTTTCAAGTTTAGATTTAGGTATAGGTTAGGTAGTTGAGAATAGGATAAGGTGTAGGTTTAGGTTTAGGGATTTAAGAACACATTTAGGTTAAGGTTAAGGTTTTAGGCTAGGGTTATAGGTTATAGATGTAGAGAATTGAGAATAGGTTAAGGTTTAAGTTTTAGGTTAAAGTTATGGGTAGGTTATAGGTTATAGGTTTAGGGAATTGAGAATAGGTTAAGGTTTAGGTATTGGAAATCGGGTTTGGGTTCGGGATCGGGTTTTGCTTTGGGTTTTCAAGTTTAGGTTTACGTCTAGGTTCGGTAGTTAAGAATAGGATTAGGTGTAGGTTTAGGTTTAGGGATTTGAGAATAGGCTAAGGTTTAGGTTTTAGGTTAAGGTTATGGGTAGGTTATATGTTATAGGTTTAGGAATTTGAGAATAGGTTTAGGTTTAGGTTTACAAAATTGGGTTTAGGTTCGGGATCGGGTTTTTCGTTGGGTTTTCAAGTTTAGGTTTAGGTTTAGGTTAGGCAGTTGAGAATAGGATTAGGTGTAGGTTTAGGTTAAGGGATTTGAGAATAGGTTAAGGTTTAGGTTTAGGAAATCGGGTTTGGGTTCGGGATCGGGTTTTGCTTAGGTTAAGGTTTAGGTTTTAGGTTAAGGTTATAGGTAGGTTATAGGTTATAGGTTTAGGGATTTGAGAATAGGTTAAGGTTTAGGTTTAGGAAATCGGGTTTGGGTTCGGGATTTGTTTTGGGTTTTCAAATTTAGGTTTAGGTTTAGGTTAGGTAGTTGAGAATAGGATTAGGTGTAGGTTTATGTTCAGGGATTTGAGAATAGGTTAAGGTTTAGGCTTTAGGTTAAGGTTATAGGTCGGTTATAGGTTATAGGTTTAGGGATTCAAGAATAGGTTAAGGTTTAGGTTTAGGAAATTGGGTTTGGGTTCTGTATTGGGTTTTTCTTTGTGTTTTCAACTTTAGGTTTAGGTTTAGGTTAGGTAGTTGAGAATACGATTAGGTGTAGGTTTAGGTTTAGGTTTTTGAGAACAAATTTTGATTTTAGGTTTAGGTTTTTGGTAGGTTATAGGTTATACCTGTAGGGAATTGAGAATAGGTTATGGTTAGGTTATAGGTAGGTTATAGGTTATAGGTTTAGGGATTTGAGAAACGGTTAAGGTTTAGGTTTAGGAAATCGGGTTTGGGTTCGTGATCGGGTTTTGCTTTGGGTTTTCAAGTTTAGGTTTAGTTTTAGGTTAGGTAGTTGAGAATAGGATTAGGTGTAGGTTTACGTTTAGGGATTTGAGAACACATTTAGGTTAAGGTTTAGGTTTTAGGTTATAGCTGTAGGGAATTGAGAATAAGTAAAGTTTTTGGTTTAGAAATCGGGTTTGGGTTCGGGATCGGGTTTTGCTTTGGGTTTTCAAGTTTAGGTTTAGGTTTAGGTTAGGTAGTTGAGAGTTGAATTAGGTGTAGGTTTAGGTTTTGGTTTTAGGTTAAGGTTATAGGTAGGTTATAGAATATAGGTTTAGGGATTTGAGAATAGGTTATGGTTTAGGTTTAGGAAATCGGGTTTGGTTTCGGGATCGAGTTTTACATTGGGTTTTCAAGTTTAGGTTTAGGCTTAGGTTAGGTAGTTGAGAATAAGATTAGGTGTAGGTTTAGGTTTAGGGATTTGAGAATAGGTTAAGGTTTAAGTTTTAGGTTAAGGTTATAGGTTTAGGGATTTGAGAATAGGTTAAGGTTTAGGTTTAAGAAAACGGGTTTGGGTTCGGGATCGTGTTTTGATATGGCTTTTCAAGTTTAGGTTTAGGTTTAGGTTAGGTAGTTGAGAATAGGATTAGGTGTAGGTTTAGGTTTAGGGATTTGAGAATAGGTTAAGGTTTAGGTTTAGGAAATCGTGTTTGGGTTCGGGATCGGGTTTTTCTTAGATTAAGGTTTAGGTTTTAGGTTAAGGTTATAGGTTAGCTATATGTTATAGGTTTAGGGATTTGAGAATTGGTTAAGGTTATAGGTTAGTTATATGTTATAGGTTTAGGGATTTGAGAATTGGTTAAGGTTTAGGTTTAGGAAATCGGGTTTGGGTTCGGGATTGGGTTTTTCTTTGGGTTTTCAAATTTAGGTTTAGGTTTAGGTTAGGTAGTTGAGAATAGGATTAGGTGTAGGTTTAGGTTTAGGGATTTGAGAACACATTTAGGTTAAGGTTTAGGTTTTAGGTTAAGGTTATAGGTTATAGCTGTAGGGAATTGAGAATAGGTTAAGGTTTAAGTTTTAGGTTAAGGTTATAGGTAGATTATAGGTTATAGGTTTAGGGATTTGAGAATAGGTTAAGGTTTAGGTTTAGGAAATCCGGTTTGGGTTTGGGATCGGGTTTTGTTTTGGGTTTCCAAGTTTAGGATTAGGTTTAGGTTAGGTAGTTGAGAATCGGATTTGGTGTAGGTTTATGTATAGCGATTTGAGAATAGGTTAAGATTTTGGTTTTAGGTTAAGGTTATAGGTAGGTTATATCTTATAGGTTTCAGAATTTGAGAATAGGTTAAGGTTTAGGTTTAGAAAATCGGGTTTGGGTTCGGGATCGGGTTTTGCTTTGGGTTTTCAAGTTTATTTTTAGGTTTAGGTTAGGTAGTTGAGAATAGGTTAGGTGTAGGTTTAAGTTTAGGGATTTGAGAACACATTTAGGTTTTAGGTTTAGGTTTTAGGTAGGTTATAGGTTATAGGTATAGGGAATTGAGAATAGGTTAAGGTTAAGGTTTAGGAAATCGGGTGTGGGTTCGGGATCGGGTTTTTCTTTGGGTTTTCAAGTTTAGGTTTAGGTTTAGGTTAGGTAGTTGATAATAGGATTAGGTGTAGGTTTAGGTTTAGGGATTTGAGAACACATTTACGTTTTAGGTTTTGGTTTTTGGTAGGTTATAGGTTATAGCTATAGGTAATTGAGAATAGGTTAAGGTTTAGGTTTTAGGTTAAGGTTATAGGTAGCTTATTGGTTATAGGTTTAGGGATTTGAGAATAGGTTAAGGTTTGGGTTTAGGAAATCGGGTTTGGGTTCGGGATCTGGTTATGCTTTGGGTTTTCAGGTTTAGGTTTAGGTTTAGGTTAGGTAGTTAGGAATAGGATTAGGTGTAGGTTTAGGTTTTGGGATTTGAGAATAGGTTACGGTTTAGGTTTTAGGTAGGTTATAGGTTATAGGTTTAGGGATTTGAGAATCGGTTAAGGTTTAGGTTTAGGAAATCAGGTTTGGGTTCGTGATCAGGTTTTGCTTTGGGTTTTCAAGCTTAGGTTTAGGTTTAGGTTAGCTAGTTGAGAATAGGATTAGGAGTAGTTTTAGGTTTTGGGATTTGAGAACACATTTTGGTTTTATGTTTAGGTTTTAAGTAGGTTATAGGTTATAGCTGTAGGGAATTGAGAATAGGTTATGGTTTAGGTTATAGGTAGGTTATAGGTTATTGGTTTTGGGATTTGAGAAAAGGTTAAGGTTTAGGTTTAGGAAATCGGGTTTGGGTTCGGGATCAGGTTTTTCTTTAGATTTTCACGTTTAGGTTTAGGATTAGGTTAGGTAGTTAAGAATAGGATTAGGTGTTGGTTTAGGTTTAGGGATTTGACAAGACATTTAGGTTAAGGTTTAGGTTTTAGGTTAAGGTTATAGGTTATTATAAGACCCGTATCTTGGTCCGTACCTTTCCGTACACTTCCACAGTCGTACCGGTCGAATTCTGGCAACCTTTAACCCTTAATCGATATCGACGCGTGACCCTGATTCATATACCGACAACCCTAGTCGACTCAACCCGAGACTAATACCATAGCGACCGTGCCGTCGTTGCGGTTCTGATGCCGCGACTCGCGCGCCAAGACGATACCCTGGTCAAGAGATATGGGCCAACGTTCGGTACGAGAAAATGCCACGCGTTGCAAAAACCAAGGGAATCTCTACGATGTGTCACATCAATCACATCAATCCCATCAATCAATCACCCATTAATCCATTACATGTCAAGTACACATCACTTCCATCCCTTTTCCCAAGCAACCACAAAAGTCTTCACCACCCATACCTCTCTTACACAAAAGCCTCAAAAGTCAAGCTTTTCTTACACAACCATCACTCATCCATCCATCCATCACTCTCTCTCTCTCCCATAAATCACTCTCTCTCTTTCTCTCTTTCTCATTTGCAAAACTCCAAGCAAAGGAGCTCCATACATCTGGAATTTTACAAGAGCTCCTAAGCTCCAAGTGGCCCACCTTCCTACCCTAAAATCTCCCATCTCAACCCTCCATTCTTCATCTTAACCATTGAAGTTGAAGCTAAGGTGCCAAGGAACCTCTAGGAGCAAGAAGATCGGACGGCAGGTGCCTCTATAGGGTAGTTTTTCCTTATTTTTATGGTGGACCAAGTGAGGCCCACCGATCAATAGTGTGGATCTCACTTGGGACCCAAAAAATGTGGTCGATGGACCACTTGGATCATCATGATGTTTATTTTCTCTTCAAAGGTCATCTAGACCGTCCATGTTGTTGGGGAAAGGATCCCCACCGCTGATTTTAAATTTCGGTGGTCCCACATGCTTTAAGGCCCACTTGATATATGATTCGTTGTAAGGGAGGGCCCATATTGTCGGGGTCCCTCCATCACAAGCCGTGTCCCACTCTCCATGTCTCTCTCTCTCTCTCTTTTATTATTTTTATTTTTATTTTATTTTATCTTATTTTATGTGATGAGGTTGTGTGGCCCACTTGAATGGACCCCACCTTGAGATTTATCTCATTCAAATTTTTATTCAAGTGGGGCCCACCTTATATGTTGAATCCATGACAAACATCAGTGGTGGCCCACTTCATCAGGGCCCACCACAATATTTTCTAAGGAGAGGTCCATCGTCCAGCGTCTGGGACGCTGGACGTCCCTGTAACCAAAAAAAAAAAGGGGGTGAAAAAGAGAAGTTTTGGGTTGGTCCCCCTTGTGTAGGCCCCACCTTGATGTATGAGTGTAATCCAAGCCGTCCACCCTCTTTCCCATAACATTTTAGGCGTTGAGCCAAAGAATGGGTTCAATCCGATGATCAGGCGGGCCATACCAGAGAAAATGATGCTTTTACCCTTCTAAGGCTTTTAGGGCCCATTTAGTTGTTTCTACACGCCAATTAAATGTCAACCCTTGGATTTTCACGGCATGTTTGGGCCCTAGAATTTATTGGGCGGAGTGGATTATCTATGTGTGGGCCCCACATATAATTTTTTTTTTTTAAAAAAAAAAGAAGAAAAGGTGGCAGCGCTGCTGCCACCATCTGAAGCAGCAGACGCTGCCTGCGTGAGGACGCGGACGGACGCAGGGGGGCCCACGGCCCTGCGTGTGGGCCCCACCATGATGTTTATTTGAACTCCAACCCGTTCATGAGGTGGGCCACCCCCTAAAGTGGCCCCCCTCCAAAAATGAGACCGATCCAACACTCAGGTGGCCCACACCACTTGAAATAGTGGACTTATATATTCTACCATTGAAAAATTTTTGGGGCCCACAAAAGTTTTGGATCAAGCTGAAATTTATGTTTTCCCTTCATCCAGGTCAGAGTGACCTTGTGAACGGCTTGGATGCCGAATAAATGTTACAGGGTGGGCCCCACATGGGACCCACAATGATGTGTATCTTAAAGTCCACCGTCCAGTGGACGGTGGCGCCCTCCTTGCTGTTGTTTTGCTTCCACCATCCGCTGGACGGTGGAGCCCTCTTGATGCATGTGTTTTATGCACGCCAGCACAGCGTGAGTGCAGCATGTGTGCAGAGTGTGTGTGTGATGTGTGTGTGGTATGGGTATGCATGCGTGTGTGTGTACATATACATACGCATACATACTTATATTATATAGTATATATATAAAATATTGTATATATATTTATATACATGGTTTATATACTATACATGTACACAACATTCACAATGGTGGGCCTTCACGTGGGCTCCACCCGTGATGCAGATGCTGCATCCAATCTGCCCATCCATTTTAAGCAGATCATTCTATGGAATTAGCCAAAGTATGAGCCAGATCCACGGTCCAAGTGGACCCCATCTTAGCATGATTTGAGGCTCATCTTAAATGTAGTTGTGACATTTATTGGGGCCCACTTTGATGTGGATGTACGGCCCATGGGATTGGACCATTTGATATATTCTAAGGCCTATGGACTTAGGCTCATTTGATGTGTTGCAAGTCCATGGGACTAGGCCCATTTGATTCATATAAGGCCTATGGACTTAGGCCCATTTGATGTGTTGCAAGTCCATGGGACTAGGCCCATTTGATGTGCTTTAAGGCCCATGTAATTGGACCCTTTTGTTGAAACTTAAAGCCCATGGAAGTAGGCCATTTGATATATGTAAGGCCTAGGGGTTTAGGACCATTGAACTCATGTTAGGTCTATGGGTTGAGGCCCACTTGATCTACATGTAGGGCCCAATTGGTGTGGCCCATTGATCATATATTAGACTCATGAGACTAAGCTCATTTGATATAATTAAAAGCCCACGGGTTTTGACCCATTGCAATGCACATAAGACCCATTGGTGTGGCCCATTTATGTGGCCCATCTGATGAATAAAAGGCCCATAGGATATGGCCCATTTGATATATATGTAAGGTCCAATGGGGACAACCTACGGTCCATTGCAATGTGTAAATCCATTACAGACTCAGTACTGATGTTTACAAGGATCGTGCCTGGGACGCAATGTTGGTTTGACGTCCACATTGCGAGTGTAATGCTGGTTGGATGTCCACATTACGACTCTCCTTAGGGCCCTTTACTCTGCCGTACTTATTATGTATATGCCGTCCAGGTCCATCTGTATTGTAAGATAGTTTATTTTGTTATAACATGTTTAGTACAGTTCCATGACTCATGATCATACGCATCATATGTATGCTTGACGTGAGAGTTGACTGATCATAGCATTTGCCTTCGGGCAGGTTGTTTATGGGATCCCGGTTAGGCGGTGTTGCCCTACATGAACGTACGATATGCGTAGGATTTGTTGCATGACTGGATAGCGTGAATCATGCATTTTGCATTTTTGTGACATGATTATTATTATGCCCTAGCTACATCAGGGCCGTAGCCTCCACAGACGCAACGTGGTTGGCAGGATTGGATACCGAAAATCTTGTTCTACATGGGTACTATAGATATCCCTGGGTGAAAGTCCTTAAACCCTTATGGTACCAAGAGGTTGCTCCAACGTCTAGACCGAGTGGGTAGATGAGCGTTGAGTGCCAATTACCAGACGGTTACGCTCTCCACTGTGTCGTGGTCGGTTGGAAGGAGGTGCGGCCTTACCCGCCCGAGAGTAGGGGGCAATGCTAGGCTGAGTTTGACCAGCTCGAGGAATGGGTCCGCTATCGACGAGTCGCGCTCAATATTAGCAGACAGATAGTGAGGTGTTTTCCACTTACCTTATTGCGCGCGATGTGGCGGCAATCTGGTTTAGAGTGTACTAGACCCCGGTGATATTCCATATTTTGAGCTGTATTGATGTATGGATATAGATGAGGATCTGTATGCTTGAGTTGCATTGCACATCGCATGGCCTTGAGATGGCTGATATCATTCATGTCTTGCATTGCATAAGCCTTGTTATGGCTCATGATATTATGGTTCCATCTGCATATTCCGCATTACTCTGACATTGCTTGTTCGTATTACTACCTTACGCACACACTTTCACCACCCTCTAAGCTTTCTGTAAGCTTATGCACGACCGTTGCATACAGGTGACGTTGGATCGCAGTAGCGTTGAGGCAGGGGCACGTTGCAGAGCATTTTGGAGTTTTTGTTCTTTACCATTATATTTCCCTTTATGCTCATTGTATTTGTAAAGTTTTTGATCATAGTGGAAATGTAATGGAGTTCTTGGTTGTTGTTTGTGGGTTATGCCTTTGGTTATGCTTATTACGAATCAAACTGATATTTAAAATCCTCCTCGTAGCATCCCAGGATTGGAACCCGGTAATTGGGAGCTAGGAGCTGAGAATGGGGTTCTACGGAGGCTGTCGGCGCCGGATTCGACGATCGAGAATTTTATGAGCCCGATTTTTAAGTTTGGGGCGTGACAGAAGTTGGTATCAGAGCATAACTTGGGAATAACTGAGAAGAACATTACATGTCTGATATGAGTGTGGAATGACTAAGTTCCGAACTTTGGATAGCTTCGCGACCTTCCAATACAGACCGTTAACGTGCGTACCTTCGAGAGTTTTGAAGTTGATAGACGTCTCGCTCTTTCCTGTAGGACATGGCGCCTGGGAGGGTTACCCAATTGACTCCCGCACCACCACCTGAGGATTCTGCTTCACCATCGGAGGCTCCAACTTTACCCCCTGCGTCTCCCGTTCCACCCTCAGAGATCCCTGCTTCCTCTCATGAGGATGACATTCCTCCACCTGAGGCCGATGAGGAACCGACTGTGACCGTTAGTGCCTCTCAGTTACAGCAGATGTTACAAGCTGTGACAGCCGCACTCTAGGGACAGGGCAGACGTCCAGCTGTTTCATAGCTCAGGCAGAGCAGGAGCGCACGAGCGCCTTACTTCGTGAGTTCAGACGGCTTGATCCCCCACGTTTTCAGGGCGAGCCAGATCCGACTGCAGCAGAGAGATGGCGCTCTGATGTGGAGAAGATTTTTGATACCATGTTATGCATGACCGAGCAGCGCGTTCGGTTAGCAGTATTTCTCTTCCAGGGTGAGGCCGAGCATTGGTGGACCTCTATTACCCGTGTTGCCGGACTGGAGTATATCTGGACATGGGAGGAGTTTGTTGATCTATTCGAGGAGCAGTACTTCCCCGACCATATCCGTCGTCAGCGAGCTTTAGAGTTCGAGACTCTAGTGCAGGGAGACATGACGGTGGCACAGTACGCGGCCCGTTTTTTGGATCTATCGAGATTCGCACCATATATGGTTGATGAGGAGGGGAGGAAGGCCCGCCGTTTCGAGCACGGATTACGTTACGGCCTTCGAGGTCGAGTTATTGGGCATAAGCTCCCTACTTTCCAGGCAGTCGTGTGAAGAGCTCAGATTTATGAGACTGAGTGGGCCGGTTCTCAGTCTGAGTGTGGTCAGAGGAGAGACCGGAAGAGGCAGGCTTCTTCCAGTCCTTCCCAGCAGCGTCGACCACAGCAGCAGAGGCGCACAGGTCGCCTAGCCTTCCGAGCGTCAGTAGCACCAGCAGCACCTCCACCACCACCTCAGAGGCAGTTCATCGGTACTTGCTTCAGGTGCGGTGCAACGGGACACCGTTCTTGGGAGTATCCCAGCCCCCAGCAGCAGCAGAGAGGTCCACAGCAGCAGAGACCTCCACTGCAGTAGCAGAGACCCCCACAGCAGCAGCGACAACAGCCTCCACCACCGAGACCACCTCAGCAGCAGCATCAGTATCAGCACCAGCCTCAGAGGCCGCAACAGCAGAGGCAGCAGTTTCGACCGCCTCAGCGACCCCATCAGTAGTAGCAGCACGCTCAGAGGGGACAGACACCTCCCCAGCCGGCTCAGGCTAGGTTTTATGCAGCTCAGCAGGACCCTCACTGTTCTGAAGGAGTTATTGAGGGTATACTTCCAGTTTCTGCATGCATTGCACGTGTACTGTTTGATTCCGGTGCATCGCACTCTTTTGTGGCTGAGAGTTTCTATCGATCGGCTGGCTTACCGTTAGAGTCTGCTTATGAGAGCCTATCAGTATCGACTCCCTTGGAGAGGATTGCAGTGTTGGGACGATTTTGCTCGTCTTGCCCCGTTCTAGTTGGGGATACCTTCTTGCCCGCTGATTTGTTTATTTTGCCGATGTCCGAGTTCGACGTCATCTTGGGCATGGATTGGCTCACCGAGTATTATGCCATATTGGACTGCGCCGCGAGGACCGTCACATTCTGTATACCCGGCGTGCCACAGTTTCAGTTCGTTGCAGAGACCAGAGGAGAGAGGTTGTCTTGTTTGATGTCCTGCGCCATAGAGGAGCCTGTTGCCGCTTGCATCGATCACTTGCCCATCGTATGCGATTTTCCCGATGTGTTCCAGGAGATTCCGGGATTACCGCCTCGCCGACTCACCGAGTTTCAGATCGATCTCGTGCCCCGTACCGCGCCTATTTCGAAGGCCCCGTATCGTATGACACCGTTAGAGTTACGGGAACTGCAGAAGCAGTTGGACGAGTTGCGAGAGTTGGGTTTTATCCGTCCGAGCAGTTCTCCGTGGGGAGCGCCGGTACTCTTCATGAAGAAGAAGGATGGCTTGTTGAGGCTCTGCATTGACTATCGCGAGCTCAACAAAGTCACGATCAAGAACAAGTACCCGCTCCTTAGGATTGATGATTTGTTCGACCAGCTGCAGGGTGCACAGTTCTTTTCGAAGATTGACCTGCGTTCCGGTTATCATCAGATTCGAGTCCGAGATGAGGACATTCCGAAGACGGCATTCAGGACGCGTTACGGTCATTTTGAGTTTCAGGTCATGTCCTTCGGACTGACCAATGCACCTGCGGTCTTCATGCAGCTGATGAACGAGGTTTTTCACCCATATCTGGATCAGTTTGTGGTAGTCTTCATCGATGACATTCTGATCTATTCGAGGACCCGTGAGGAGCACGAGCAGCATTTAGAGATTACCTTGCAGACCCTCCGCGCACACCAGCTGTATGCGAAGCTGGAGAAGTGCAAGTTCTGGCAGGAGGAGGTGAAGTTCCTCGGTCACGTGGTGACGAGGGAGGGTGTCGCATTGGACCCCTCGAAGGTCGAAGCAGTGCGTCTGTGGGGCCAGCTCACGACTGCTACAGAGATCCGTAGTTTCCTTGGCTTGGCGGGCTATTATTGACATTTCATTGAGGGCTTCTCTCGTATTATGGCCCCGCTGACCAGGTTGACTCGGAAGGGCGTAGAGTTTGTTTGAAGTGACGCCTGCGAGCGAGCATTTATGGAGTTGAAGGACCGTCTGACATCCGCTCCTGTCCTCACTCTTCCCTCTGGGAGTGATGGCTTTATTGTATTCACTGATGCCTCGCATATCGGTTTGGGTGTTGTCCCGATGCAGCACGGGAGACCAGTGGCCTTTGCGTCTCATCAGCTCAAGGTTCATGAGCTGAACTATCCTACACATGATCTAGAGCTGGCTGCAGTTGTCTTCGCACTGAAGATGTGGAGGCACTATCTTTATGGGGTTAGGTTCGATCTCTTCTCTGATCACAAGAGCTTGAAGTACCTCTTCTCGCAGTCTGAGTTGAATATGAGACAGAGGCACTGGATGGAGCTCCTGAAAGACTATGATTTTGACCTCCAGTACCACCCGAGCAAGGCGAACGTGGTGGCAGATGTCCTCAGCCTTCAGCCACGAGGCCTAGTGGCGCATATGATGATTCAGGAGTGGCGGATGCTTGAGGATATTGCAGCGTATGACTTTGAGTTCGGCCTGCAGTCTTCCATTGTATAGTTATCGAGCTTGTTGATTCAACCCTCTCTTGTCGCTAGGGTGATCGAGGCTCAGCAAGCTGATCAGTCGTTGCAGAGTTATATGGCTGAGGTGGCATCTGAGGGTCAGGCTGATTGGCAGATCGGTACAGACGGTGGACTTCGCTTCAGAGGCCGATTATGTGTCCCGGATATTCAAGAGTTGCACAGAGATCTTATGACCGAGGCACATCGATCGCGATTTTCTATCCACCCGGGCTCGACGAAGATGTATCGTGACATGAGGCGACAGTATTTTTGGACAGGGATGAAGCGCCAGATCGCCAGTTTTGTGGCCGAGTGTGACACGTGCCAGCGTGTCAAGGCCGATCATTAGAGACCTCCTGGTCTATTGCAGCCGTTGAGCATCCCGATGTGGAAGTGGGAGCACGTGTCGACTGATTTCATTATGGGTTTGCCGAGGACTCAGCGCGCTCATGACGCCATTTGGATTGTTGTGGATCGTCTGACGAAGTCGGCACATTTCCTTGCGATGCGTGCGACTTGGTCTATGGACCGGCTTGCGAGACTATTTATCGAAGAGATTGTGAGACTGCATGGCGTTCCAGTCTCGATCGTTTCTGACCGAGACTCGAGGTTCACGTCTCAATTTTAGGGAAGCTTCCAGCGAGCGATGGGGACTAATTTGCAGCTCAGCACCACGTACCATCCGCAGACCAATGGCCAGACCGAGAGGGTCAACCAGATACTTGAGGATATGCTTTGGGCCCGCGCGATTGACTTCGGGGATAGCTGGGATGAGCATCTGCGATTGGCTGAGTTGGCGTACAATAACAGCTACCAGGCGACCATCGGCATGACTCCTTTTGAGGCACTATATGGCAAACCATGCAGATCACCGAGTTGTTGGACTGAGGTTGGAGAGCGCCGTCTCCTAGGTCCCGAGCTTGTGCAGGAGACTTCAGAGGCTATTGATATCATCAGGCAGAGGATGCGCACAGCCCAGAGCCGACAGAAGAGTTCTGGTGATCTTCGGCATCGTCCCTTGGAGTTTGATGTAGGGGACCATGTGTATCTCAAGGTGTAACATCCCGAAAATCGGGGGGTCGATCAAAAACCTAACTCCCGAGTTCCAAAATGTTATTTATGCAACATAGATATGTATGATTGAATGTTGTCAGTGATAATGTATTAAACATGAGTGAGATTAAGCTAAAACAACATATCACGCTCCAGAGACGGTTAAATTTACAAGCGGAAGACTGTGATAGTATGTATAACATATATAAACTGTTGTATGTCTCCAGAGTGTGAATATGTTACCAGGTTATGTACATACATGTATACTCCAAAAGTAAACCAAAAGGATATACATGAGTGTTCTAAAAATATAAAATGACAAGTGTCAAGGTATCTAATCAACCTCCCTGTAATCCCGTCAATTAGAACACGCATAAAGGAGGAATCCTCCTCATCATCATTAAGTCCAGCTCCGCCTCGCAGGCCGCGCCATCATCTGCAATCACAATAGGGACTGGTGGGTGTCTGGAAACACCATCCCGTAACGTGGGAGTGAGTGATCAACTCAGTGGGATAAGAGAGCAAAGATTAACATGTTCTCAAATCAATCATGCGATAATAGTAAAGCAGTAAATCAGATAATCCTAATACTGTTGTTAATGCAATATGACATGACGTGATGTATGCCCTCACCGACGATCTCCCTCATACGGCACCATCTTACGACCGCGGCATGCAATCGACCCTCAAGTGCTCCACATCTTCCAGGCACATGCAATGTTATGGTGATATGATTTCTGAGTTGTTATTAGTCCATTCAAACAGTAGGATTGGGAAACTAAAGTACTTCCCTTATATCAATCCTAACACAGATCCTGTCTAGGGTCGTCACTCCTAGTAATCTCATACGATGTATATTTTTTAGGTCGCTGCAAGGGCTGCCAGGGCTGTTGTACGCACTCGTTGCTCCGCTCCCCCATCACCTTATCAATACAGGCCTACTGTACTCTACTGCTACGGAAGGGTCGTCGCCTCCCGTAGACTCAGAATACGCTCGTGGTCACTACAAAGGACTCGTCGCCTGATCAATGTAGGCCGACAGCAAGAATATACTGTCCCATATCACCGTAATCTGCTCACGAGAATAGGTGCTCACTGGTTACTACGGGGAGGTTTGTGGCCCCAGCGTAGGCCGACAGCTCGAGCACGGTGTCCCATACCACCATGCCCGGCTCATGAGTCTTAGTGGATCAAGGTACCATGGTTAACAGGGTTTACAATGGTAAGTTTAGTACCCTAGGTTCAAGCAGTAATGACTCATGCAGGGTGAACATACAATGGCCAGTCGGGTTACTTAACGGGCTCGACTAGCACGATCGCATCTCAAGTCGAACGACATGAAGTGCGAAAAACACTTCGCGTGGCCTAACCACTGCCGCCAACTCCAAACACGACTCGCGTTCATCGACGCGTCGTTCGTGGCAAAAATAAGCCAATCACGAATTTGCTCGGTTACCGACTGCTTGGACTAAGTATAGTCCCAAACACATATGAATCCACATCAGCAATCGTATGAGAGTATTGGAAATGAAATACAACCATGTGAGCATGTTAACACATGTTATATCGTACAACTTAAGTAAATCATCTGACACATGCCTTTCATACATATAATGAAATTATGCATATCGCCAACATATAGGAAATCATTTCCATCAGCATATTAATTGAGAATTCAATCTCAAACTAAATCATAATGAAATCATCAAACACATGTCATAACATACAACTTAAGTGAATCATCAAGCACATGCATTTCATTCATATAATGAAATCATGCATATGGCTAACATGTAGGAAACCATTTACACCAGCATATTAATTGAGAAATCAATCTCAAACTAATTCATAACACCATTTAATTCAATACATACTAATACAAGCATTTATACAAACACTTACACTACACACTTAAGTCTACATATAGTATGTCGACCCAAAGTGCGCATTTAGGCGAATCTCTTCACCAAACTAATTATGCACGTATTCCTAACATTCTAATGCGACAATAAACCATGTCAATCACATTAGCAAAATATGAATGAAAACAGTACTTCCTACAAATGACTAAAATGCCTTAAATCTCATATTCTTCGTCGGTTTACGAAACAGGAAACGGACAGCATGTTGTACATGTCAAACGGCGTTACCGTCGATAATCTACTATTAAACGACATTGAAAGCGTTGGAAACAGTCAATCAAAGCGTCTAAAATCTGCACCTTTCACTTTATATATGTATCGTTTCGAACGGAGCGTATACGCTTCGTCTACGGCGATCAGGCGACCTAATACACAAGTTCTATCAGCTAACATGCTATGAATCCTAGTGAACCTCAAATCAGCAACTTCTAGGGTATTTTATTACCTGAAAATGCACAGAAATCACCAGAAAAATGGTTGGAGTGCGTCGCCTAAGCACGTGCAGCAGCAGCAGCAGGTGGCAGGAAAATCCCTCCCACCTTCTCTCACAAACTCTCACCTTTTCTCTCTCCCAATCTAGGGTTTTTATCAAATTTGGATGGGAGAGAGGAATGAGGGTTTCAACCCCTTTTATAAGCCCAAAAGTGCCCAAAATAGGCTCAGGAACAAAATATACTTGAGGTATATCCAAATCGGGGCTGTTTCGGTCCAAAAGATCATTTCTGGTGGTCCCCTAGCCGAACGCGATCGGACTTAAGTTCATGCTTACAGGATCTAGCACGCATTAAGTTTTTAGTCCGGCAGGGTTCGTAGATAGCCCGTGGCGGTCCAGTTTCAGTTCAGCGGTCACCGCACGTAGATCAGGTCTGCAAATCTCATGGTATGAAATAGAAATTTTTCCTGATCCGAGGGTGTAATTTGGCTGAATTCTGATGGTCAGAACGCTTAATACTGACGCGTCAAGTCGTGTGCTAGATTTGAATTTTAAATTTCAAATTTGTCCCTATTCGCACTCTCTTCAGTCCGGGCTCAATGAAATAGCCTGTGATTATCGGTTGGACTTGATTTTTGAAATGATTATCAAGTCCAGCTAGGCGGTTCTAACGGTCTAAGATAGTAGGTATCGGACTTTCGACGCGCGGTCTAGATCCAATACAAAGTTTCAAAGAGGTCTAGAGAACAAACCGGTTTAGAGTTTGATCCGAGGTTTTAGAGTATCATAGCACCATGGATTCTACAAGTTTTGGGTCTTGTAGAACATATTTAAATCGACCAGGGACTATTTTCCAGATACTCTAGCATTGCGCTAGCTAACTTATGCTTAGTTTCTAAAGGAATTAATCCTAAGTGGTTTCTTTGGCTATGGAATTGGGTTCTGAGCGATTTTCCAGGTGTTTTAGTTGACCCATTGCCTAAGGACGTCTAATCCCAGGTTGGCCAAAATCCGGGGTGTTACAATCTACCCCCCTTAAAACACAATTTCATCCCTGAAATTGGCGAAGGGTTAGGAGTATCTAGTAAGACTTTAGTATTGACATTCTAAGAAAGGGTCAATCCAATTTATTGACCTAACTGTACGTACATCCTATATCAAATGTTTCGATCCTGGGCCAGTGGGAAAGAGGCCAACCACGCTTCCGTTGCGCCACTCTGATCGAATGGTAGCGTTGACTAACCTAGCTGGATTGGACTCAACACGTTCTACCCCCCTTAAAACTTGGTTTTACTTAAAGTTCAAGAATCTTTGCATCGCTCCGTATATCGGAACGGAATGCAACTTAGGGGCTATCCTTGACATGAATTGGGAAACAACCTCTCATTACAGTGGTTTTCCCTTGCTAATGATGCGTTCTATGGCATTGGTACCTATGGCAATAGAGATGAGCCTAAGCTCAATTGTGGTTAAGTTCAGGGGCAGGTATGAGTTGGTGGCAAGATGTTTAATTCTCTACTGGCTATAAGTCCTCGCCATTTCCCAAAGACAAAGCAATAACTTTTGGTTGTATGTGGTCGAGCCAACGTGGAAGAAAAGTTGTGTGGTGGGTCTGAGCCGGATACATAGACTTTCTGCCTAGAACAGAAATTTACTGTATCAGTTCTTAATCCTAGACGATGCCGATCTTCTGCTTGATCAGAGCATTGGATTTATTGGTAACTACTAGGATTGAAAATTCAATTCAAACCGCCAATACATCGCTTACATGTAGTTTCTTTATTCCGCATTCCTGAATGCAATAAGCCCTTGGGGAAGGCAATTCTAAGGGGCGTGCTAGTACATTCTAAGTTCAATCTGAGGGATTTATAAATGTTCCCTGAGAGTGAATGGTTCCTTTCTATGGGCAACAACAGAAGTCTATAAGTCATAAGGGGATCTATCAAAGGAATAAGGTTCTACTTCAACCAAATCCAACCTACAATTCCTTAGCATATACAGGCTTTACACTACTTAAGGTAACTAGTAGGCTAGTCTGTAACTCAGTAGCTATAATCCAAAGCCTAAGTTTATACGTTAAATGGTTCCATACCATTACTAATACAGGTAATTGCTCTATCGCTTAGGGTTAAGATTATCTAAATAGAATTGGATTTTCTATATCGTCAGATCCTTCAAATCTAGGAGTGCTAACACTAGGTCCAAAACGCCAAGGGCATATATGGCCAGTAGCATTAAGTTGTATCAAATGGAACGGCATTCCTAGTCCCATGTCGGGATTGGAAGTGGCATGCTTGGTAGGAGGGTGGGTTGGGATAAAAATTAATTTGTAGGCTGAATCCTAGGATTTTCAATAGGCCAGTGGAAACCACAGGACACACCCAATCTAGGGACAATACCTTACAGAAAACGAAACGGCATGCATTCCATTCAACAAAATTTGTCACACTACATGGAATAAAGTTCCACATGGATTATGACAGAGATGCATTCGGCTATGCTAAGCCCAAACCACTAACACAAACACATTTTCTACCTCTGACTTCACTAAACCTAACAACAACAAAACATGAAAATCCTTAAAACAGTAATCAAACAAGCTACAGGGCAACGGCATAGATGCCTAATTCTACCAAAGGACTTCTACCATGGTCCCAACTAACCTTCTTGAATACTATCTAGTTCAGTACTGTCTGTTGCCCATTAGAGCTCTATCGGCCAGGTATTTTCAATACTTCTCAAACGAAGAAAGTTGAGAAATGGGATTTAAGGTTAACACGATTTTGAGACCCAAAAAGAGGGTAAAGGCTCAAATAAAAGGGACATGAGAAGGAGGATGGTGGAAAAGGAGAAAAAGGCTGAAACAGCCTTAACAATAGTCATGGAAAGCGGAGGAAATGCGGAGAAATGGTCGCCCAAATGGACAGAATAAAATCTAGGAATTGTAGAGGGATGCTTCAAGCTCCCAAAGGCTAGATTTTCAAAAAGAAAGGAGAAGAAAAAAGGGGAATGGAGCTCCTTATGATTTCAGCTCATTTTGGGGGTTGTAAGAGCTCCAAACGACAAGATTTGCAAGAGGGAGGGCTGCAAATCACTATGGAGTGATGGAGTGGGATCGTTTTCAACCAAGAATGGGTTTGAGAGTGGTTTGGATCCACGGATTTGGGAGAGGGCAGCTGAAAAATGAAAATGGGGCTTGGATAGGGGCTATTTGTGAAGGAAGTACCCCTGTTTGGAGTTTTCTATGGACGAACTGCACCTGGGGGGTGTGTATTACCCAAAATACCCCCAGATCCAAGATTTCAGATCAAGTGGGCCACAGTGGCCGGCGATGCATCGCCGACCGTCCGGTGATCTGGTCGGTGGGACCACATGGGTCTGGTCTCCCATGGTCCATGGACCCCAAATAACTATGGGCCCCACCTTAGTTCATTGTATATTGACCTATATAGGCCCAAACATGCGTTCGGGGCTTTTCGGGGCCAATCTGCAATCCCGAATACAAAATCCTATCATGCAGCATATGATTTTGGGGTAAAAGGAGCTAATACATCCATCAAGCCCATTAGTTTCTAAATAAAGTAAACTTAGAATGGCCTAATGGCCAGTTTTCATGAAATTTTACTATTCACTGTAAAATTTTATCGAAGTATGATTTTATGTCATTTTCACATTAGGATTGATGCCTAACATGAAAAGGATAAGAAATAATTGAATATTGGAATGGTGAGAGGAAAACTTTTAAAGATTTTAGGTGAAACGGGGTTTTTAAGCCCTGACGATTGAATGCAGGGGTTGTGGTTGTCCCACAGCCCAAGGATTTATATTTACGGGTTTAGAATCATTCAAAGAATGCCTCAGACCAACTACCTACAACCTAGGAGCTATTCGGGTTGCTTCACGCGACCCGATATGCGTTACGGACTCGATCGCGTGATCGATAGGAATAGACTTCGCCTATTGGTGAATCTGCAATCCTATAAGTGTTTCTAGACCCTTCTCGCACCCACCTAAGACAAAGGAAGCGACAGCGTACGTCGCGTGACTATAATCCAGGCCCGGTTTAATCCAAATCATGCTCTGATACCATCTGTATCATCCCAAAAATCGGGGGGTCAAGCAAAAACCCAACTCTCGAGTTTCAAAATGTTATTTATGCAACATAGATATGTATGATTGAATATTTTCTGTGATAATGTATTAAACAGGAGTGAGATTAAGCTAAAACAACATATCACGCTCCAGAGACGGTTAAATTTACAAGCGGAAGACTGTGATAGTATGTATAACATATATAAACTGTTATATGTCTCCAGAGTGTGAATATGTTACCAGGTTATGTACATACATGTATACTCCAAAAGTAAACCAAAAGGATATACATGAGTGTTCTAAAAATATAAAATGACAAGTGTCAAGGTATCTAATCAACCTCCCTGTAATCCCGTCAATCAGAACACGCATAAAGGAAGAATCCTCATCATCATCAAGTCCAGCTCCGCCTCGTAGGCCGCGCCATCATCTGCAATCACAATAGGGACTGGTGGGTGTCCGAAAACACCATCCTGTAACGTGGGAGTGAGTGATCAACTCAGTGGGATAAGAGAGCAAAGATTAACATGTTCTCAAATCAATCATGCGATAATAGTAAAGCAGTAAATCAGATAATCCTAATACTGTTGTTAGTGCAATATGACATGACGTGATGTATGCCCTCACCGACGATCTCCCTCATACGGCACCATCTTACGACCGCGGTATGCAATCGACCCTCAAGTGCTCCACATCTTCCAGGCACATGCAATGTTATGGTGATATGATTTTCGAGTTGTTATTAGTCCATTCAAACAGCAGGATTGGGAAACTAAGGTACTTCCCTTATATCAATCCCAACACAGATCCTGTCTAGGGTCGTCACTCCTAGTAATCTCATACGATGTATATTTTGTAGGTCGCTGCATGGGCTGTCAGGGCTGTTGCACGCACTCGTTGTTCCGCTCCCCCATCACCTTATCAATACAGGCCTACTGTACTCTACTGCTACGGAAGGGTCATCGCCTCCCGTAGACTCAGAATACGCTCGTGGTCACTACAAAGGACTCGTCGCCTGATCAGTGTAGGCCGACAGCAAGAATATAGTGTCCCATACCACCATAATCTGCTCACGAGAATAGGTGCTCACTGGTTACTACGGGGAGGTTTGTGGCCTCAGCGTAGGCCGAAAACTCGAGCACGGTGTCCCATACCACCATGCCCGACTCATGAGTCTTATTGGATGAAGGTACCATGGTTAACAGGGTTTACAATGGTAAGTTCAGTACCCTAGGTTCAAGCATTTATGACTCATGCAGGGTGAACATACAACGGCCAGTCGGGTTACTTGACGGGCTCGACTAGCACGATCGCATCTCAAGTCGAACGACATGAAGTGCGAAAAACACTTCGCGTGGCCTAACCACTGCCGCCAACTCCAAACACGACTCGCGTTCATCGACGCGTCGTTCATGGCAAAAATAAGCCAATCACGAATTTGCTCAGTTACCGACTGCCTGGACTAAGTATAGTCCCAAACACATATGAATCCACATCAGCAATCGTGTGAGAGTATTGGAAATGAAATACAACCATGTGAGCATGTTAACACATGTTATATCGTACAACTTAAGTAAATCATCTGACACATGCCTTTCATACATATAATGAAATTATGCATATCGCCAACATATAGGAAATCATTTCCATCAGCATATTAATTGAGAATTCAATCTCAAACTAAATCATAATGAAATCATCAAACACATGTCATAACATACAACTTAAGTGAATCATCAAGCACATGCATTTCATTCATATAATGAAATCATGCATATGGCTAACATGTAGGAAACCATTTACACCAGCATATTAATTGAGAAATCAATCTCAAACTAATTCATAACACCATTTAATTCAATACATACTAATACAAGCATTTATACAAACACTTACACTACACACTTAAGTCTACATATAGTATGTCGACCCGAAGTGTGCATTTAGGCGAATCTCTTCGCCAAACTAATTATGCACGTATTCCTAACATTCTAATATGACAATAAACCATGTCAATCACATCAGAAAAATATGAATGAAAACAATACTTCCTACTAATGACTAAAATGCCCTAAATCTCATATTATTCGTCGGTTTACGAAACAGGAAACGGACAGCATGTTGTACATGTCAAACGGCATTACCGTCGATAATCTACTATTAAACGACATTGAAAGAGTTGGAAACAGTCAATCAAAGCGTCTAAAATCTGCACCTTTAACTTTATATATGTATCGTTTTGAACGGAGCGTATACGCTTCGTCTACGGCGATCAGGCGACCTAATACACAAGTTCTATCAGCTAACATGCTATGAATCCTAGTGAACCTCAAATCAGCAACTTCTAGGGTATTTTCTTACCTGAAAATATGGAAAAATCACCGGAAAAGTGGTTGGAGTGCGTCACCTAAGCACGTGCAGCAGCAGCAGCAGGTGGCAGGAAAATCCCTCCCACCTTCTCTCACAAACTCTCACCTTTTCTCTCTCCCAATCTAGGGTTTTTCTCAAATTCGGATGGGAGAGAGGAATGAGGGTTTCAACCCCTTTTATAAGCCCAAAAGTGCCCAAAATAGGCTCAGGAACAAAATATACTTGAGGTATTCCAAATCGGGGCTATTTCGGTCTAAAAGATCATTTCTGGTGGTCCCCTAGCCGAACGTGATCGGACTTAAGTTCATGCTTACAGGATCTAGCACGCATTAAGTTTTTAGTCCGGCAGGGTTCGTAGATCGCCCGTGGCGGTTCAGTTTCAGTTCAGCGGTCACCGCACGTAGATCAGGTCTGTAAATCTCATGGTATGAAATAGAAATTTTTCCTGATCCGAGGGTGTAATTTGGCTGAATTCTGACGGTCAGAACGCTTAATACTGACGCGTCAAGTCGTGTGCCAGATTTGAATTTCAAATTCCAAATCTGTCCCTATTCGCACTCTCTTCAGTTGGGGCTCAATGAAATAGCCTGTGATTATCGGTTGGACTTGATTTTCGAAATGATTGTCAAGTCCAGCTAGGTGGTTCTAACGGTCTAAGATAGTAGGTATCGGACTTTCGACGCGCGGTCTAGATCCAATACAAAGTTTCAAAGAGGTCCAGAGAACAAACCGGTTTAGAGTTTGATCCGAGGTTTTAGAGTATCATAGCACCATGGATTCTACAAGTTTTAGGTCTTGTAGAACGTATTTAAAGCGATCAGGGACTATTTTCCAGCTACTCTAGCATTGCGCTAGCTAACTTATGCTTAGTTTCTAAAGGAATTAATCCTAAGTGGTTTCTTTGGCTATGGAATTGGGTTCTGAGCAATTTCCTAGGTGTTTTAGTTGACCCATTGCCTAAGGACGTCTAATCCCAGGTTGGCCAAAATCTGGGGTGTTACACAAGGTCTCGCCCATGAAGGGCGTAGTTCGATTTGGAGCGAAGGGCAAGGTTGCCCCGAGATTCATAGGACCTTTTAAGATCACTAGGTGCATTGGCGTCGTGGCCTATCGGCTTGCCTTGCCATCGCAGTTGTCTGGCGTCCACGACGTTTTTCACGTCTTCATGTTAAGAAAGTGTGGGTCAGACATAGTTCCCGTCATTGATTGGCAGCCACTGGAGGTTCATGAGGATGCTTCTTACATTGAGCAGCCAGTCCGTATCCTTGATCGGAAGGAGCAGGTCTACAGAACCAAGATCATTCCGTTGGTGAAGGTGTAGTGGGGTCACCATTCTGTAGAGGAGGCTTCTTGGGAGCGTGAGGCTGAGATTCGAGAGCGTTATCCTCATCTCTTTGATGGTTGATCATGTGATGTATTTTGTACACTGTCCCTGAATTCTATATGATGACGTAGTGTTTCTTATTCTTCGCGAGTTATTCTTAGTTGCGATACTTGTGTAAATTTCGAGGATGAAATTTTTATGAGGGGAGAGCTGTAAGACCCGTATCTTGGTCAGTACCTTTCCGTACACTTCCGCAGTCGTACCGGTCGAATTCCGGCAAGCTTCGACCCTTAATTGATATCGACGCGCGACCCTGATTCATATGCCGACAACTCGAGTCGACTCAACCCGAGACCAATACCGTAGCGACCGCGCCGTCGTTGCGGTTCCAATGCCACGACTCGCGCGCCAAGACGATACCCTGGTCAAGAGATATGGGCCAATGTTCGGTGCGAGAAAATGTCGTGCGTTGTGAAAACTAAGGGAATCTCTACGATGTGTCACATCAATCACATCAATCCCATCAATCAATCACCCATCAATCCATCACATGTCAAGTACACATCACTTCCATCCCTTTTCCCTAGCAAACACAAAAGTCTTCACCACCCATACCTCTCTTACACAAAAGCTCAAAAGTCAAGCTTTTCTTACACAACCATCACTCATCCATCCATCCATCACTCTCTCTCTCCCATACATCACTCTCTCTCTTTCTCTCTTTCTCTCTTTCTCATTTGTAAAAATCCAAGCAAAGGAGCTCCATACGTATGGAATTTTTCAAGAGCTCCTAAGCTCCAAGTGGCCCACCTTCCTACCCTGAAATCTCTCATCTCAACCCTCCATTCTTCATCTTAACCATTGAAGTTGAAGCTAAGGTGCCAAGGAACCTCTAGGAGCAAGAAGATCGGACGGTGGGTGCCTCTATAGGGTAGTTTTTCCTTATTTTTATGGTGGACCAAGTGAGGCCCACCGATCAATGGTGTGGATCTCACTTGGGACCCAAAAAATGTGGTCGATGGACCACTTGGATCATCATGATGTTTATTTTCTCCTCAAAGGTCATCTAGACCGTCCATGTTGGTGGGAAAAGAATCCCCACCGTTGATTTTAAATTTTGGTAGTCCCACATGCTTTAAGGCCCACTTGATGTATGATTCGTTGTAAGGGAGGGCCCATATTGTCGGGGTCCCTCCATCACAAGCCGTGTCCCACTCTCCATGTCTCTCTCTCTCTCTCTTTTATTTTTTATTTTTTTATTTTATTTTATCTTATTTTATGTGATGAGGTTGTGTGGACCACTTGAATGGACCCCACCTTGAGATTTATCTCATTCAAATTTTTATTCAAGTGGGGCCCACCTTACATGTTGAATCCATGACAAACATCAGTGGTGGTCCACTTCATCAGGGCCCACCACAATATTTTCTAAGGAGAGGTCCATCGCCAGCGTCTGGGACGCTGGACGTCCCTGTAACCAAAAAAAAAAAAAAGAGTGAAAAAGAGAAGTTTTGGGTTGGTCCCCCTTGTGTAGGCCCCACCTTGATGTATGAGTGTAATCCAAGCCATCCACCCTCTTTCCCATAACATTTTAGGCGTTGAGCAAAAGAATGGGTTCAATCCGATGATCAGGCGGGCCATACTAGAGAAAATGATGCTTTTACCCTTCTAAGGCTTTTAGGGCCCATTTACTCGTTTCTACACGCCAATTAAATGTCAACCCTTGGATTTTCACGGCATGTTTGGGCCCTAGAATTTATTGGGTGGAGTGGATTATCTATGTGTGGGCCCCACATATAAGTTTTTCAAAAAAAAAAAGAAAGAAAAAAAGGTGGCAGCGTCTGAAGCAGCAGACGGACGCATGGGGGCCCACGGCCCTACGTGTGGGCCCCACCATGATGTTTATTTGAACTCCAACCCATTCATGAGGTGGGCCACCCCCTAAAGTGGCCCCCCTCCAAAAATGAGACCGATCCAACACTCAGGTGGCCCACACCACTTGAAATAGTGGACTTATATATTCTACCATTGAAAAATTTTTGGGGCCCACAGAAGTTTTGGATCAAGCTGAAATTTATGTTTTCCCTTCATCCAGGTCAGAGTGACCTTGTGAATGGCTTGGATGCCGAATAAATGTTACAGGGTGGGCCCCACATGGGACCCACAATGATGTGTATCTTAAAGTCCACCGTCCAGTGGACGGTGGCGCCCTCCTTGATGTTGTTTTGCTTCCACCATCCGTTGGACGGTGGAGCCCTCTTGATGCATGTGTTTTATGCACGCCAGCACAGCGTGCGTGCAGCATGTGTGCAGAGTGTGTGTGTGATGTGTGTGTGGTATGGGTATGCATGCGTGTGTGTGTATACATACATATGCATACATACTTATATTATATAGTATATATATAAAATATTGTATATATATTTATATACATGGTTTATATACTATACATGTACACAACATTCACAATGGTGGGCCTTCACGTGGGCTCCACCCGTGATGCAGATGCTGCATCCAATCTGCCCATCCATTTTAAGCAGATCATTCTATGGAATTAGCCAAAGTATGAGCCAGATCCACGGTCCAAGTGGACCCCATCTTAGCATGATTTGAGGCTCATCTTAAATGTAGTTGTGACATTTATTGGGGCCCACTTTGATGTGGATGTACGATCCCATTGGATTGGACCATTTGATATATTCTAAGGCCTATGGACTTAGGCTCATTTGATGTGTTGCAAGTCCATGGGACTAGGCCCATTTGATTCATATAAGGCCTATGGACTTAGGCCCATTTGATGTGTTGCAAGTCCATGGGACTAGGCCCATTTGATGTGCTTTAAGGCCCATGTAATTGGACCCTTTTGTTGAAACTTCAAGCCCATGGAAGTAGGCCATTTGATATATGTAAGGCCTAGGGGTTTAGGCCCATTGAACTCATGTTAGGTCTATGGGTTGAGGCCCACTTGATCTACATGTGGGGCCCAATTGGTGTGGCCCATTGATCATATATTAGACTCATGAGACTAAGCTCATTTGATGTAATCCAAAGCCCACGGGTTTTGACCCATTGCAATGCACATAAGACCCATTGGTGTGGCCCATTTATGTGGCCCATCTGATGAATAAAAGGCCCATAGGATATGGCCCATTTGATATATATGTAAGGTCCAATGGGGATAACCTACGGTCCATTGCAATGTGTAAATCCATTACAGACTAAGTACTGATGTTTACAAGGATCGTGCCTGGTACGCAATGTTGGTTTGACGTCCACATTGCGAGTGTAATGCTGGTTGGATGTCCACATTACGACTCTCCTTAGGGCCCTTTACTCTGCCGTACTTATTATGTATATGCCGTCCAGGTCCATCTGTATTGTAAGATAGTTCATTTTGTTATAACATGTTTAGTACAGTTCCATGACTCATGATCATACGCATCATATGTATGCTTGACGTGAGAGTTGACTGATCATAGCATTTGCCTTCGGGCAGGTTGTTTATGGGATCCCGGTTAGGCGGTGTTGCCCTACATGAACGCACGATATGCGTAGGATTTGTTGCATGACTGGATAGCGTGAATCATGCATTTCACATTTGTGTGACATGATTATTATTACGCCCTAGCTACATCAGGGCCGTAGCCTCCACAGACGCATCGTGGTTGGCAGGATTGGATACCGAAAATCTTGTTCTACATGTGGTACTATAGATATCCCTGGGTGAAAGTCCCTAAACCCTTATGGTACCAAGAGGTTGCTCCAACGTCTAGACCGAGTGGGTAGATGAGCGTTGAGTGCCAATTACCAGACGGTTACGCTCTCCACTGTGTCGTGGTCGGTTGGAAGGGGGTGCGGCCTTACCCGCCCGAGAGTAGGGGGCAATGCTAGGCTGAGTTTGACCAGCTCGAGGAATGGGTCTGCTATCGACCAGTCGCGCCCGATATTGGCAGACGGATAATGAGGTCTTTTCCACTTACCTTATTGCGCTCGATGTGCCGGCAATCTGGTTTAGAGTGTACTAGACCCCGGTGATATTCCATATTTTGAGGTGTATTGATGTATGGATATAGATGAGGATCTGTATGCTTGAGTTGCATTGCACATCGCATGGCCTTGGGATGGCCGATACCATTCATGTCTTGCATCGCATAAGCCTTGGTATGGCTCATGATATTATGGTTCCATCTACATATTCCGCATTACTCTGACATTGCATGTTCATATTACTACCTTGCGCACACACTTTCACCATCCTCTAAGCTTTCTGTAAGCTTATGCACGACCGTTGCATGCAGGTGACGTTGGATCGCAGCAGCGTTGAGGCAGGAGCACGTTGCAGAGCATTTTGGAGTTTTTGTTCTTTACCATTGTATTTCCCTTTATGCTCATTGTACTTGTAAAGTTTTTGATCATATTGGAAATGTAATGGAGTTCTTGGTTGTTGTTTGTGGGTTATGCCTTTGGTTATGCTTATTACAATTCCCTACAGCTATAACTGTCACGCCCCAAACTCGGAAACCGGGCTCACAAAATTTCCGATCGTCGAATCCGGCGCTGACAGCCTCCGTAGAACCCCATTCTCGGCCCCTAGCTCCCATTCGCCAGGTTCCGATCCTGGGATGCTACGAGGAGGATTTTTAATGTCAGTTTGATTCATAATAAGCATAACCAAAGGCGTAACCCACAAACAACAACCAAGAACTCCATTACATTTCCACTATGATCAAAAACTTTACAAGTATAATGAGCATAAAGGGAAATACAATGGTAAAGAACCAAAAACTCCAAATGCTCTGCAATGTGCTCCTGCCTCAGCGCTGCTGCGATCCAACGTCACCTGCAACCAACGGTCGTGCATAAGCTTACAGAAAGCTTAGAGGGTGGTGAAAGTGTATGCGCAAGGTAGTAATATGAACATGCAATGTCGGAGTAATGCGGAATATGCAGATGAAACCATAATATCATGAACCGTACCAAGGCTTATGCGATGCAAGACATGAATGGTATCGGCCATCCCAAGGCCATGCGATGTGCAATGCAACTCAAGCATACAGATCCTCATCTATGTCCATACATCAATACAGCTTAAAATATGGGATATCACCGGGGTCTAGTACACTCTAAACCAGATTGCCGCCACATCGCGTGCAATAAGGTAAGTGGAAGAGACCTCACTATCTGTCTGCCAATATCAGGCGTGACTCGTCGATAGCGGACCCATTCCTCGAGCTGGTCAAACTCAGCCTAGCATTGCCCCCTACTCTCAGACGGGTAAGGCCGTACCCCCTTTCAACCGACTACGACACAGTGGAGAGCGTAACCGTCTGGTAATCGGTACTCAACGCTCATCTACCTACTCGGTCTAGACGTTGGAGCAACCTCTTGGTACCTTAAGGGTTTAGGGACTTTCACCCAGGGATATCAATAGCACCCCATGTAAAACAAGATTTTCGGTATCCAATCCTGCCAACCACGATGCGTCTGTGGAAGTTACGGCCCTGATGTCGCTAGGGCGTACAATAACCATGTCACACAAGTGCGAAATGTATGATTCACGCTATCCAGTCATGCAACAATTTATGCGCATATCGTGCGCTCATATAGGCAACACCGCTTAACCGGGAGCCCATAAACAACCTGCCCGAAGGCATATGCTATGATCAGACAATCCTCATATCAAGCATACATATGATGTGTATGATCATGAGTCATGAAACTATACTAAGCATGTAAATGAGTGAGGAACCATTCATACAACGCGGATGGGCCTAGACGACCTATACACGGCAAGTACGGCCCAGTAATGGGCTTTAAGGAGGGTTGTAATGTGGACGTCTAACCAACATTACACTCGCAATGTGGACGTCAAACCAACATTGCCCCCAAGGCACGATCGCCGTAAACACTGCCACATAATCTGCACTGGGAACACACATTGCAATGGACCTTAGGTACATCCCATTGGATCATAAATATATTTAATAGGCCATGATATATGGGCCTTGTATTTGTCAAACGGGCCACATAAATGGACCACACCAATGGGCCTTAGGTATATTGCAATGGGTCATAACCCGTAGGCCTTGGATACATCAATGGGCCTAATCACATGAGCCTTATAT
Source organism: Magnolia kwangsiensis (assembly GCA_037074715.1). Classification (NCBI taxonomy): domain Eukaryota; kingdom Viridiplantae; phylum Streptophyta; class Magnoliopsida; order Magnoliales; family Magnoliaceae; genus Magnolia; species Magnolia kwangsiensis. The sequence goes on along the minus strand of CM073577.1, from coordinate 76,630,891 downwards.
GTAACAATGGGCCATACCAATTGGGCCCCATATGTACACCAAATGGGCCTCATTTCATAGGCCCTAATACATCTCAATGGGCCTTAACCCATGGGCCCCTAATATATCAAATGGGCCTCCACTCATGGGCCTTATATATATCAAATGGGGCTCATCCTTATGTGTTTTTAAGATCCGACCCATTCATAAGCTAACATAGAGGTAGATTAAATGAAGACAATACCATCTTAATAGGGAATTACCATGCCACTGTCCATCATTTAAATGGTGGGGTCCACTTGAGCTTTAAATCTGATTCACTCACTTTCCCATGCCATAAAATGATCTCATAATGGTTGGACGGTATAGATGCAACACATGCATCATGGCGGGGCCCACCATCCAAACTGCGGACTGTGTAGAAAAGACACGTACATTATATGGGCCTGCAGCCTGGCTGCTGACAGGAGGAGCAACTACATAGCTGCTGTCAGCAGCTTGCTGCTCCTCAAATGGCAGAGGTGGGTTCCACGTAGGGCCCACCACCATGCTTATAAATATAAATATAAATATATAATTTGATATATATAATATATATTATAATATATATAATATATATAAAATTTATAACATAATATATATATATACCCTCTGACGTCCAGGCCGTCCAGGGCCTGGACGGTCACCTAAATTAGGGAAGGCCCCACACGTGGGAGTGGGTCCCACCGTCCAACATCACATACGTGATGGTGTGACCCACCAAAACGGATGTCCAGTATGGATGGGTCCCATGGACCCTGATGAAGAGGAGAACAAATTTCAAATGATCCAAACCCCCTGGACAACTAAAAGGGGTCTAACGGCGGCCACACAATCACCACTATTTCCTGTGTGGTGGGCCACCTGAGCTTTGGAAGCAACTGATCTTCGAAGGGGGCCCACTTCAGAAAGAGGCCTACCATATGGATGGATTGGATGGAAGATACACATCATGGTGGGGCCCACGGCTAGAGCTGTGGGTGGCTGCCGTCCGCCCGTCAGAAGACACTGCAGCGTCAGCTGCAGTTGTCAGGGGGTAGCGCCTGCTGCCCCTTCATCTTATTATTATTTTTTTTAAAAAAAAAAAACATGAAATCCTGTGGTTTTTCACAGGTCGGTCCCACGATCGAAAAATCCACACCGATCATGGGATTCTACAGCTTGAAACAGACAGAATGAGTCCAAAGTTTGAAATTTTTGGGTGCATAAGAACTTCAGGCTATGCTTCAACGGTAACCACCGTGGTCTTCAATGCTATGGCCTACCAGATGCTCAAATCAACTTCATCCTTCTACCCAACGGTTAAAATAAGGGTGGTAAGAGGATGGACGGCTTGGATTGAACATAAACATCAAGGTGGGGCCTAGGCAAGTGGACCACCCAAAAATTCCTTTTCTTCTTTCCCTTTTTCTCTTTTTCCTTTGAAACGTCCAGCGTCCCAGACGCTGGACGGTCTTGGTCCCCTAAGGAAATGCAATGTGGTGGGCCCTGATGGAGTGGGCCACCATGGATGAGTGATATGGGTACAATGTATATGGTGGGCCCCACTTGAATACATCTTAAAAAAATAATGTGAAGGTGGGATCCATTCAAGTGGGCCACACAATCATATAGCATAAAAATAAAATAAAATAAAATAAAAGAAATAAAAGAGAGAGAGAGAGAGAGATAGAGAGAGTGGGACACGCCTTGTGATGGAGGGACCCCGACATTATGGGCCCTCCCTTGCAATGAATCATACAATAAACGGATCCCGTTGAACATGGGACCATCAAAATTGTAAATTAACGGTAAAGATCCATTCCCCACCGATATGGACGGTCTAGATGACCTTTTACAATGAAATAAACATCATGATGGGGTCCATGGAGAATGGCCCCATCATGGAATGATCATGATGATCCAAGTAGTCCATCGGCCACATTTTAGGGTCCCAAGTGAGATCCACACCATTGATCGGTGGGCCTCACTTGGCCCATCATAAAAATAAGAAAAACTAGTATGATCTAGCACCCACCGTCCGATCTTCTTGCTCCTAGGAGTTCCTTGGCACCTTAGCTTGGTTTTCAAAGGTTAAGATGAGGAATGGAGGGTTGAGATCGGAGATTTTTGGGATGAAGAGGTGGGCCACATTTGGAGTTTAGGAAGAGGGGGAGAATTCCATACGTGGGCTCTTTTGCTTGGAGATTTTTTTTGAAATGAGAAAGAGAGAAAGAGAGAGAGTGATGTAGAGAGAGATGGATGGATGGATGAATGATGGTTGTGTAAGGAAAGGCTTGACTTTTGAGGCTTTTGTGTAAGAGAGGTATGAGTGGTATAAGAAAACCTTGACTTTTGTGGCTTTTTGTGTAAGAGAGGTATGGTTTTGGGAGACTTTTGTGGTTGCTTGGGAAAATGGAATAAAGTGATGTGTACTTGACATGTAATGGCTTGATGGATTGATTGATTGATGGGATTGATGTGATTGATGTGACACATCGTAGAGATTCCCTTGGGTTTCGCAACGCGCGGCATTTTCTCGCACCGAACGTCGGCCCATATCTCTTGACCAGGGTATCACCTCGGCGCGCGAGTCGCGGTATCAGAACCGCAACGAAGGCGCGGTCACTATGGTATTGGTCTCGGATTGAGTCGACTCGGGTTGTCGGTATATGAATCAGGGTCGCGCGTCGATATCGGTTAAGGGTCGAAGGTCACCGAAATTCGACCAGTAAGACCGTGGAAGTCTAAGGAAAGGTACGGACCAAGATATGGGTCTTACAGGAATTGAGAATAAGTAAATGTTTAGGTTTAGAAATCGGGTTTGGGTTCGGGATCGGGTTTTACTTTGGGTTTTCAAGTTTAAGTTTAGGTTTAGGTTAGGTAGTTGAGAATAGGATTAGGTGTAGGTTTAGGTTTTGGTTTTAGCTTAAGTTTAGGTTTTTGGTAGGTTATAGGTTATAGTTGTAGGGAATTGAGAATAGGTTAAGGTTTAGGTTTAGGTTAAGGTTATAGGTAGTTTATAGGTTATAGGTTTTGGGATTTGAGAATAGGTTAAGGTTTCGGTTTAGGAAATTGGGTTTGGGTTCGGGATCGGGTTTTGCTTTGGGTTTTCAAGTTTAGGTTTAGGTTTAGGTTAGGTTGTTGAGAATAGGATTAGGTGTTGGTTTAGGTTTAGGGATTTGAGAATAGGTTAAGGTTATAGGTAGGTTATAGGTTATAGGTTTTGGGATTTGAGAATAGGTTAAGGTTATAGGTAGGTTATAGGTTATAGGTTTAGGGATTTGAGAATAGGTTAAGGTTTAGGTTTAGGAAATCGGGTTTGGGTTCGGGATCGGGTTTTGCTTTAGGTTTTCAAGTTTAGGTTTAGGTTAAGGTTAGGTAGTTGAGAATAGGATTAGGTGTAGGTTTAGGTTTTGGGATTTGTGAATAGGTTACGGTTTAGGTTTTAGGTAGGTTATAGGTAATAGGTTTAAGGATTTGGAATAGGTTATGGTTTAGGTTTAGGAAATCGGGTTTGGGTTCGTGATCGGGTTTTTCTTTGGGATTTCAAATTTAGGTTTAGGTTTAGGTTAGGTAGTTGAGAATAGGATTAGGAGTAGTTTTAAGTTTAGGGATTTGAGAACTTATTTAGGTTTTAAGTTTCAGTTTTAGGTAGGTTATAGGTTATAGCTGTAGGGAATTGAGAATAGGTTAAGGTTTAGGTTTAAGTTAAGGTTATAGGTAGTTTATAGGTTATAGGTTTTGGGATTTGAGAATAGGTTAAGGTTTCGGTTTAGGAAATCGGGTTTGGGTTCGGGATCGGGTTTTGCTTTGGGTTTTCAAGTTTAAGTTTAGGTTTAGGTTAGGTAGTTGAGAATAGGATTAGGTGTAGGTTTAGGTTTAGGGATTTGAGAAAAGGTTAAGGTTATAGGTAGGTTATAGGTTATAGGTTTTGGGATTTGAGAATAGGTTAAGGTTATAGGTAGGTTATAGGTTATAGGTTTAGGGATTTGAGAATAGGTTAAGGTTTAGGTTTAGGAAATCGGGTTTGCGTTCGGGTTTTATTTTGGGTTTTCAAATTTAGGTTTAGGTTTAGGTTAGGTAGTTGAGAATAGGATTAGGTGTAGGTTTAGGTTTAGGGATTTGAGAACACATTTAGGTTAAGATTTTGGTTTTAGGTTAAGGTTATTGGTTATAGTTGCAGGGAATACAGAATAGGTTAAGGTTTAGGTTTAGGAAATCGGGTTTGGGTTCGGGATCGGGTTTTTCTTTGGGTTTTCAAGTTTTGATTTAGGTTTAGGTTAGGTAGTTGAGAATAGGATTAGGTGTAGGTTTAGGTTTAGGGATTTGAGAACACATTTTGGTTTTATGTTTAGGTTTTAAGTAGGTTATAGGTTATAGCTGTAGGGAATTGAGAATAGGTTATGGTTTAGGTTATAAGTAGGTTATAGGTTATTGGTTTTGGAATTTGAGAAAAGGTTAAGGTTTAGGTTTAGGAAATCGGGTTTGGGTTCGGGATCCGGTTTTTCTTTGGATTTTCAAGTTTAGGTTTAGGTTTAGTTAGGTAGTTGAAAATAGGAGTAGGTGTAGGTTTAGGTTTAGGGATTTGAGAAGACATTTAGGTTAAGGTTAAGGTTTTAGGTTAAGGTTATAGGTTATAGGTGTAGGGAATTGAGAATAAGTAAAGGTTTAGGTTTAGAAATCGGGTTTGGGTTCGGGATCGGGTTTTGCTTTGGGTTTTCAAGTTTAGGTTTAGGTTTAGGTTAGGTAGTTGAGAATAGGATTAGGTGTAGGTTTAGGTTTTGGTTTTTGCTTAAGGTTTTAGGTAGGTTATAGAATATAGGTTTAGGGATTTGAGAATAGGTTAAGGTTTAGGTTTAGGAAATCGGTTTTGGGTTCGGGATAGAGTTTTGTTTTGGGTTTTCAAGTTTAGGTTTAGGTTTAGGTTAGGTAGTTGAGAATAAGATTAGGTGTTGGTTTAGGTTTAGGGATTTGAGAATAGGTTAAGGTTTAGGTTTTACGTTAAGTTTATAGGTAGGTTATAGGTTATAGGTTTATGGATTTGAGAATAAGTTAATGTTTATGTTTAGGAAATTGGGTTTGGGTTCGGGATCGGGTTTTTCTTTGGGTTTTCAAGTTTAGGTTTAGGGATTTGAGGACACATTTAGGCTTTAGATTTAGGTTTTAGGTAGGTTATAGGTTATAGGTTTAGGGATTTGAGAATAGGTTAAGGTTTAGGTTTAGGAAATCGGGTTTGGGTTCGGGATCGGGTTTTTCTTTGGGTTTTCAAGTTTAGGTTTAGGTTTAGGTTAGGTAGTTGAGAAGAGGATTAGGTGTAGGTTTAGGTTTAGGGATTTGAGAATAGGTTAAGGTTTAGGCTTTAGGTTAAGGTTATAGGTAGGTTATAGGTTATAGGTTTAGGGATTTGAGAATAGGTTAAGGTTTAGGTTTAGGAAATCGGGTTTGGGTTCGAGATCGGGTTTTCCTTTGGGTTTTCAAGTTTAGGTTCAGGTTTAGGTTAGGTAGTTGAGAATAGGATTAGGTGTAGGTTTAGGTTTAGGGATTTGTGAACACATTTAGCTTTTAGGTTTAGGTTTTAGGTAGGTTATAGGTTATAGCTGTGGGGAATTGAGAATAGTTTAAGGTTTAGGTTTTAGGTTAAGGTTATAGATAGCTTATAGTTTATAGGTCTATGCATTTGAGAATAGGTTAAGGTTTAGGTTTAGGAAATCGGGTTTGGGTTCGAGATCGGGTTTTGCTTTTGGTTTTCAAGTTTAGGTTTAGGTTTAGGTTAGGTAATTGAGAATAGAATTAGGTGTATGTTTTGGCTTAGGGATTTGAGAATAGGTTAAGGTTTAGGTTTAGGAAATCGAGTTTGGGTTCGGGATCGGGTATTGCTTTGGGTTTTCAAGTTTAGGTTTAGGTTTAGGTTAGCTAGTTGAGAATAGGATTAGGTGTAGGTATTTTTTTATTGATTTGAGAATAGGTTATGGTAGAGGTTTTAGGTTAAGGTTAGAGCTAGGTTATAGGTTATAGGTATAGGAATTTGAGAATAGGTTATGGTTTAGGTTTAGGAAATTGGGTTTGGGTTCGGGGTCGGGTTTTACATTGGGTTTTCAAGTTTAGATTTAGGTTTAGGTTAAATAGTTGAGAATAGGATTTAGGTGTAGGTTTAGGTATAGGGATTTGAGAACACATTTAGGTTGTAGGTAGGTTATAGGTTTTAGCTATAGGAAATTGAGAATAGGTTAAGGTTTTGGTTTTAGGTTCAGGTTATAGGTAGGTTATAGGTTATAGGTTTGGGGATTTGAGAATAGGTTAAGGTTTAGGTTTAAGAAATCGGGTTTGGGTTCGAGATCGGGTTTTGCTTTGGGTTTTCAAGTTTAGGTTTAGGTATAGGTTAGGTAGTTGAGAATAGGATAAGGTGTAGATTTAGGTTTAGGGATTTGAGAACACATTTAGGTTAAGGTTAAGGTTATAGCTGTAGAGAATTGAGAATAGGTTAAGGTTTAAGTTTTAGGTTAAGGTTATAGGTAGGTTATAGGTTATAGGTTTAGGGAATTGAGAATAGGTTAAGGTTTAGGTATAGGAAATCGGGTTTGGGTTAGGGATCGGGTTTTGCTTTAGGTTTTCAAGTTTAGGTTTAGGTTTAGGTTAGGTAGTTGAGAATCGGATTAGGTGTAGGTTTAGGTTTAGGTTTTAGAGAATAGGTTAAGGTTATAGGTAGGTTATAGTATATAGGTTTAGGGATTTGAGAATAGGTTGAGGTTTAGGTTTAGGAAATCGGGTTTGGGTTCGGGATCGGGTATTTCTTTCAGTTTTCAAGTTTAGGTTTAGGTTTATGTTAGGTTGTTGAGAATAGGATTAGGTGTAGGTTTAGGTTAAGGGATTTGAGAATAGGTTAAGGTTTAGGTTTAGGAAATCGGGTTTGGGTTCGGGTTCGAGTTTTGCTAAGGTTAAGGTTAATGAAAGTTTATAAGTTATAGGTTTAGGGATTTGAGAATAGGTTAAGGTTTAGGTTTAGGAAATCGGGTTTGGGTTCGGGATCGGGTTTTCCTTTAGGATTTCAAGTTTAGGTTAGGTAGTTGATAATAGGATAAGGTGTAGGTTTAGGTTTAGGGATTTGAGAATAGGTTAAGGTTTAGGTTTTAGGTTAAGGTTATAGGTAGGTTATATGTTATAGGTTTAGGAATTTGAGAATAGGATTAGGTTTAGGTTTACAAAATCGAGTTTGAGTTCGGGATCGGGTTTTGCGTTGGGTTTTCAAGTTTAGGTTTAGGTTTAGGTTAGGTAGTTGATAATAGGATTAGGTGTAGGTTTAGGTTAAGGGATTTGAGAATAGGTTAAGGTTTAGGTTTAGGAAATCGGGTTTGGGTTCGGGATTGGGTTTTTCTTTGGGTTTTCAAGTTTAGGTTTAGGTTTAGGGTAGGTAATTGAGAATAGAATTAGGTGTATGTTTAGGTTTAGGGATTTGAGAAGGTTTAGATTTAGGAAATCGAGTTTGGGTTCGGGATCAGGTATTGCTTTGGGTTTTCAAGTTTAGGTTTAGGTTTAGGTTAGGTAAATGAGAATAGGATTAGGTGTAGGTTTAGGTTTAGGGATTTGAGAATCGGTTAATGTAGAGGTTTTAGGTTAAGGTTAGAGGTCGGTTATAGGTTATAGGATTAGGAATTTGAGAATAGGTTAAGGTTTAGGTTTATGAAATCGGGTTTGGGTTCGGGATCGGGTTTTCCTTTGGGTTTTCAAGTTTAGATTTAGGTTTAGGTTAGATAGTTGAGAATAGGATTAGGTGTAGGTGTGTGTTAAGGGATTTGAAAACACATTTAGGTTTTAGGTAGCTTATAGGTTATAGCTATAGGAAATTGAGAATAGGCTAAGGTTTAGGTTCTAGGTTAAGGTTATAGGTTATAGGTTTAGGGATTTGAGAATAGGTTAAGGTTTAGGTTTAGGAAATCGGGTTTCGGTTCGGGATCGTGTTTTGCTTTGCCTTTTCAAGTTTGGGTTTAGGTTTAGGTTAGGTAGTTGAGAATAGGATTAGGTGTAGGTTTAGGTTTAAGGATTTGAGAATAGGTTAAGGTAGAGGTTTTAGGTTAAGGTTAGAGGTAGGTTATATGTTATAGGATTAGGAATTTGAGAATAGGTTAAGATTTAGGTGTATGAAATTGGTTTTGGGTTCGGGATCGGGTTTTGCTTTGGGTTTTCAAGTTTAGATTTAGGTTTAGGTTAGATAGTTGAGAATAAGATTAGGTGTAGGTGTACGTTAAGGGATTTGAGAACACATTTAGGTTTTAGGTAGGTTATTGGTTATAGCTATAGGAAATTGAGAATAGGCTAAGGTTTAGGTTCTAGGTTAAGGTTATAGGTTATAGGTTTAGGGATTTGAGAATAGGTTAAGGTTTGGGTTTAGGAAATCGGGTTTGGGTTCGGGATCGGGTTTTGCTATGGGTTTTCTAGTTCAGGTTTAGGTTTAGGTTAGGTAGTTGAGAATTGGATTAGGTGTAGGTTTAGGTTTAGGGACTTGAGAATAGGTTAAGGTTTAGGTTTTAGGTTAAGGTTAGAGGTAGGTTATAGGTTATAGGTTTAGGGATTTGAGAATAGGTTAAGGTTTAGGTTTAGGAAATCGAGTTTGTGTTCGTGATCGGGTTTTGCTTTGGGTTTTCTAGTTTAGGTTTAGGTTTTGGTTAGGTAGTTGAGAATTGGATTAGGAGTGGTTTTAGGTTTAGGGATTTGTGAACTCATTTAGGTTTTAAGTTTAGGTTTTAGGTAGGTTATAGGTTATAGCAGTAGGGAATTGAGAATAGGTTAAGGTTTAGGTTTAGGTTAAGGTTATAGGTAGTTTATAGGTTATAGGTTTTGGGATTTGAGAATAGGTTAAGGTTTAGGTTTTGGAAATCGGGTTTGGGTTCGGGATCGAGTTTTTCTTTGAGTTTTCAAGTTTAGGTTTAGGTTTATGTTAAGTAGTTGAGAATAAGATTAGGTGTAGGTTTAGGTTTAGGGATTTGAGAATAGGTTAAGTTTTAGGGTTTAGGTTAAGGTTATAGGTAGGTTATAGGTTACAGGTTTAGGGATTTGAGAATATGTTAAGGTTTTGGTTTAGGAAATCGGGTTCGGGTTCGGGATTGGGTTTTACTTTGGGTTTTCAAGTTTAGGTTTAGGTTTAAGTTAGCTAGTTGAGAATAGGATTAGGTGTAGGTTTAGGTTTAGGGATTTGAGAACACATTTAGGTTTTGAGTAGGTTATATGTTATAGCTGTAGGGAATTGAGAATAGGTTAAGGTTTAGGTTTTAGGTTAAGGTTTTAGGAAGGTTATAGGTTATAGGTTTAAGGATTTGAGAAAAGGTTAAGGTTTAGGTTTAGGAAATCGGGTTTGGGTTCGGGATCAGGTTTTTCTTTGTGTTTTCAAGTTTAGGTTTAGGTTTACGTTAGGTAGGTGAGAATAGGATAAGGTGTAGGTTTAGGTTTAGGGATTTGAGAACACATTTAGGTTTAGGTTTAGGTTTTAGGTTAAGGTTATAGGTTATAGCTGTAGGGAATTGAGAATAGGTTAAGGTTATAGGTAGGTTATTGGTTATAGGTTTAGGGATTTGAGAATAGGTTAAGGTTTAGGTTTATGGAATTGGGTTTGGGTTCGGAATCGGGTTTTGCTTTGGGTTTTCAAGTTTAGGTTCAGGTTTAGGTTAGGTAGTTGAGAATAGGATTAGGTGTAGGTTTAGGTTCAGGGATTTGAGAACACATTTAGGTTTTATGTTTAGGTTTTAGGTAGGTTATAGGTTATAACTGTAGGGAATTGAGAATAGGTTAAGGTTTAGGTAGGTTATAGGTTATAGGTTTAGGGATTTGAGAATTGGTTAAGGTTTCGGTTTAGGAAATCGGGTTTGGTTTCGGGATCGGGTGTTGCTTTGGGTTTTCAAGTTTAGGTTTAGGTTTAGGTTATGTAGTTGAGAATAAGATTAGGTGTAGGTTTAGGTTTATGGATTTAGGAATAGGTTAAGGTTTAGGTTTTAGGTTAAGGTTATAGGTAGGTTATAGGTTATAGGTTTAGGGATTTGACAATAGGTTAAGGTTTAGGTTTATGAAATAGGATTTGTGTTCGGGATCGGGTTTTGCTTTGGGTTTTAAAGTTTAGGTTTAGGTTTAGGTTAGGTAGTTGAGAATAGGATTAGGTGTAGGTTTAGGTTTAGGGATTTGAGAACACATTTAGGTTTTTGGTTAAGGTTTTAGGCAGGTTATAGGTTATAACTGTAGGGAATTGAGAATAGGTTATGGTTTTCGTTTTTGCTTAAGGTTTTAGGTAGGTTATAGGTTATCGGTTTAGGGATTTGAGAATAGGTTAAGGTTTCGGTTTAGGAAATCGGGTTTGGTTTCGGGTTCGGGTTTTGCTTTGGGTTTTCAAGTTTAGGTTTAGGTTTAGGTTAGGTAGTTGAGAATAGGATTAGGTGTAGGTTTAGGTTTAGGGATTTGAGAACACATTTAGGTTTTAGGTTAAGGTTTTTGGTAGGTTATATGTTATAACTGTAGGGAATTGAGAATAGGTTATGGTTTAGGTTTAAGGTTAAGGTTATAGGTAGGTTATTGGTTATAGGTTTAGGGATTTGAGAATAGGTTAAGGTTTAGTTTTAGGAAATCGGGTTTGTGTTCGGGATCGGGTTTTGCTTTTTATTTTTAAGTTTAGGTTTAGGTTTAGGTTAGCTAGTTGAGAATAGGATTAGGTGTAGGTTTAGGTTTAGAGATTTGAGAAGACATTTTGGTTAAGGTTTAGGTTTTAGGTTAAGGTTATAGGTTATAGCTGTAGGGAATTGAGAACAGGTGAAGGTTCTAGGTTTAGGTGTTTGAGAATAAGATTAGGTGTGGGTTTAGGTTTAGGAATTTGAGAATAGGTTAAGCTTTTGGTTTTAGGTTAAGGTTATAGGTAGGTTATAGGTTATAGGTTTAGGGATTTGAGAATAGGTTAAGGTTTAGGTTTAGGAAATCGGGTTTGGGTTCGGGATCGGGTTTTGCTTTGGGTTTGCAAGTTTAGGTTAGGTAGTTGAGAATAGGATTAGGTGTAGATTTAAGTTTAGGGATTTGAGAACACATTTAGGTTTTAGGTTTATGTTTAAGGTAGGTTATAGGTTATAACTATTGGGAATTGAGAATAGGTTAATGTTTAGGATTATGGTTATGGTTACAGGTAGGTTATAGGTTATCGGTTTAGGGATTTGAGAATAGGTTAAGGTTTCGGTTTAGGAAATCGGGTTTGGTTTCGGGATCGGGTTTTGCTTTGGATTTTCAAGTTTAGGTTTAGGTTTAGGTTAGGTAGTTGAGAATAGGATTAGGTGTAGGTTTGGGTTTAGGGATTTAAGAATAGGTTAAGGTAGAGGTTTTAGGTTAAGGTTATAGGTAGGTTATAGGTCATAGGTTTAAGAATATGAGACTAGGTAAAGGTTTTGGTTTCAAAAATCAGGTTTGGGTTCGGGATCGGGTTTTGCTTTGGGTTTTCAAGTATATGTTTAGGTTTAGGTTAGGTAGTAGAGAATAGGATTAGGTGTTGGTTTAGGTTTCAGGATTGGAGAATAGGTTAAGGTTTAGGTTTTAGGTTAAGAGTATAGGTAGGTTATAGGTTATACGTATAGGGATTTGAGAATAGGTTAAGGTTTAGGTTTAGGAAATCGGGCTTGGGTTCGGGATCGGGTTTTTCTTTGGGTTTTCAAGTTTAGGTTTAGGTTTAGGTTAGGTAGTTGAGAATAGGATTAAGTGTAGGTTTAGTTCTAGGTATTTGAGAATAGGTTAAGGTTTAGGTTTTAGGTTAAGGTTATAGGTAGGTTATAGGTTATTGGTTTAGGGATTTGAGAATAGGTTAAGGTTTACGTTTAGGAAATCGGATTTGGGTTCGTGATCGGGTTTAGCTTTGGGTTTTCAAGTTTAGGTTTCGGTTTAGGTTAGGTAGTTGAGAATAGGATTAGGAGTAGTTTTAGGTTTAGGGATTTGACAACTCATTTAGGTTTTAAGTTTAGGTTTTAAGTAGGTTATAGGTTATAGCTGTAGGGAATTGATATTAGGTTAAGGTTTAGGTTTTAGGTTATGGTTATAGGTAGTTTATAGGTTATAGGTTTAGGGATTTGAGAATAGGTTAAGGTTTAGGTTTAGGAAATCGGGTTTGTGTTCGAGATCGGGTTTTGCTTTGGGTTTTCAAGTTTAGGTTTAGGTTTAGGTTAGGTAGTTGAGAATAGGATTAGGTGTAGGTTTAGGTTTAGGGATTTGAGAATAGGTTAAGATTATAGGTAGGTTATAGGTTATAGGTTTAGGGATTTGAGAATAGGTTAAGGTTTAGGTTTAGGAAATCGAGTTTGGGTTCGGGATCGGGTATTGCTTTAGGTTTTCAAGTTTAGGTTTACGTTTCAGTTAGGTAGTTGAGAATAGGATTAGGTGTAGGTTTAGGTTTAGGGATTTGAGAGCAAATTTAGGTATAAGGTTTAGGTTTTAGGTAGGTTATAGGTTATAGTTGTAGGGATTTGAGAATAGGTTAAGGTTTAGTTTTTAGGTTAAGGTTATAGGTTGGTTATAGGTTATAGGTATAGGGATTTGAGAATAGGTTAAGGTTTAGGTTTAGGAAATCGGGTTTGGGTTCGGGATCGGGTTTTCCTTTGAGTTTTCGGGTTTTGGCTTAGGTTTAGGTTAGGTCATTGAAAATAGGATTAGGTATAGGTTATAGGTTTAGGGATTTGAGAACAGGTTAAGGTTTAGGTTTAGTAAATCGGGTTTGGGTTCGGGATCGGGATTTGCTTTGACTTTTCAAGTTTAGGTTTAGGTTTGGGTTAGGTAGGTGAGAATAGGAATAGGTGTAGGTTTAGGTTTAGGGATTTGTGAACACATTTAGGTTAAGGTTTAGGTTTTAGGTTAAGGTTATAGGTTATAACTGTTGGAATTGAGAATAGGTTAAGTTTTAGGTTTTAGGTTAAGTTTATAGGTAGGTTATAGGTTATAGGTTTAGGGAATTGAGAAGAGGTTAAGGTTTCGGTTTAGGAAATTGGGTTTGGGTTCGGGATCGTGTTTTACTTTGGGTTTTTAAGTTTAAGTTTAGGTTTAGGTTAGGTAGTTGAGAATAGGATTAGGTGTAGGTTTAGGTTTAGGCATTAGAGAATAGGTTAAGGTTTAGGTTTAGGAAATTGGGTTTGGGTTTGGGATCGGGTTTTACTTTGTGTTTTCAAGTTTACGTTGAGGTTTAGGTTAGGTAGTTGAGAATAGGATTAGGTGTAGGTTTAAGTTTAGGGATTTGAGAATAGGATAAGGTTTAGGTTTTAGGTTAAGGTTATAGGTAGGTTACATGTTATAGGTTTAGGGATTTGAGAATGGGTTAAGGTTTAGGTTTAGGAAATCGAGTTTGGGTTTGGGATCGGGATTTGCTTTGAGTTTTGAAGTTTAGGTTTTGGTTTAAGTTAGGTAGCTGAGAATAGGATTAGGTGTAGGTTTAGGTTTAGGGATTTGTGAACACATTTAGGTTAAGGTTTAGGTTTTAGGTTAAGGTTATAGGTTATAGCTGTAGGGAATTGAGAATCGTTTAAGGTTTAGGTTTTAGGTTAAGGTTAAGGGTAGGTTATACGTTATAGGTTTACGGATTTGAGAATAGGTTGAGGTTTAGTTTAGAAAATCGGGTATGGGTTCGGGATCGGGTTTTGCTTTGGGTTTTCGAGTTTAGGTTTGGGTTTAGGTTAGGTAGTTGAGAATAGGATTAGGTGTAGGTTTAGGTTTAAGGATTAGTGAATAGGTTAAGGTTTAGGTTTAGTAAATCGGGTTTAGGATCGGGATCGAGTTTTGCTGAGGTTAAGGTTTGTAACATCCCAAAAATCGGGGGGTCGAGCAAAAACCCAACTCCCGAGTTCCAAAATGTTATTTATGCAACATAGATATGTATGATTGAATGTTTTCTGTGATAGTGTATTAAACATAAGTGAGATTAAGCTAGAACCGCATATCATACTCCAGAGACAGTTAAATTAATAAGCGGAAGACTGTGATAGTATGTATAACATATATAAACTGTTGTATGTCTCCAGAGTGTGAACATGTTACCAGGTTATATACATACATGTATACCCCAAAAGTAGACCAAACGAATATACATGAGTGCGCTAAAAATATAAAATGACAAGTGTCAAAGAATCTTATCAACCTCCTTGTAATCCCGTCAATCAGAACACGCATAAAGGAGGGATCCTCCTCCTCATCATCAAGTCCAGCTCCGCCTCATAGGCCGCGCCGTCATCTGCAATCACAAAAGGTCTGGTGGGTGTCCAGGAACACCGTCCCGTAACGTGGGAGTGAGTAGCTAACTCAGTGGAATAATAGAGGAAGGATTAACATGTTCTCAAATCAATCATGCGATAATAGTAAAGCAATAAATCAAACAATCCTAACACTGTTGTTAATGCAATTATGACATGACGTGATGTATGCCCTCACCGACGATCTCCCTCATACGGCAACATCTTACGACCGCGGCATGCCACACTCCCTAGAGTGCTCCACATCTTCCAGGCACATGCAATGCTATGGTGATATGATTTCCAAGTTGTTATTAGTCCATTCAAACAGCAGGATTGGGAAACTAAGGTACTTCCCTTGTATCAATCCCAACACAGATCCTGTCTAGGGTTGTCACTCCTAGTAATCTCATACGATGTATATTTCGTAGGTCACTGCAAGGGCTGTCAGGGCTGTTGCTCGCACTCGTTGCACCGCTCCCCCATCACCTTATCAATACAGGCCTACCATACTCTACTGCAACAGAAGGGTCGTCGCCTCCCGTGGACTCAGAATACGCTCGCGGTCACTACAAAGGACTCGTCGCCTGATCAGTGTAGGCCGACAGCTAGAATATAGTGTCCCATACCACCATAATCTGCTCACGAGTCTAGGTGCTCACTGGTCACTACGGGGAGGTTTGTGGCCCCAGCGTAGGTCGACAGCTCGACCACGGTGTCCCATACCACCATGCCCGGCTCATGAGTCTTCGTGGATCAAGGTACCATGGTTAACAGGGTTTACAATGGTAAGTTCAGTACCCTAGGTTCAAGCAGATATGACTCATGCAGGGTGAACATACAACGGCCAGTCGGGTTACTTGACGGGCTCAACTAGCACGAGCGCATCGCAAGTCGAACGACATGAAGTGCGTAAAACACTTCGCGTGGCCTAACCACTGCCGCCAACTCTAAACACGACTCGTGTTCATCGACACATCATTCATGGCAAAATAAGCTAACCACAATATTTCTTGGTTACCAACTGCCTGGACTAGGCATAGTCCCAAACAATCATAGAATCACATCAGCAGTTATGTAAGGGTAATGGAAATGAAATACAACCATGAGAGCATGTTACTACATGTTATTACATACAACTTAAGCAAATCATCGTACACATGTCCTTCACACATATAATGAAATTAAGCATGTCGCCAACATATAGGAAATCCTCTCCATCAACATATTAATTGAGAATTCAATCTCAAAGTAACTCATAAGGAAATCATCAAGCACATGTCATAACATACAGCTTAAGCGAATCGTCAAGCACATGCATTTCATTCATATCATGAAATCATGCATATGGCTAACATGTAGGAAACCATTCACACCAGCATATTAATTAAGGAATCAATCTCAAACTAATTCATAACACCATTTAATTCAATACATACTAATACAAGCATTTATACAAACACATACACTACACACTTAAATCTACATATAGTATGTCGACCCGAAGTGCGCATTTAGGCGATTCTCTTCGCCAAACTAATTATGCACGTATTCCTAACTTCCTAATGTGACAACATATCATGTCAATCACATCAGCAAAATATGAATGAAATCTATACTTCCTACAAATGACTAAAATGCCCTAAATCTCATATTCTTTGTTAGTTTACGAAACAGGAAACGGACAGCATGTTGTACATGTCAAACGGTGTTGTCGTCAAGAATCTACTATTAAACGACATTGAAAGCTTTGGAAACAGTCAATCAAAGCGTCTAAAATCCGCACCTTTTCCCTTATAGGTGAAGTGATTCGAACGGAGCGTATACGCTTCGTCTACGGCGACTAAGGAACCTGATTTACGAGATTTATCAACTAACAAACTATGGAACTTAAGAAGCATCAAATCAGCAACTTTCTAGGGCGTTTCCTTACCTGCAAATGCGGAGAAATCACCGACAAAGTGATTGGAATACGCCGCTTAAGCACGTGCAGCAGCAGCAGGAAAAGCTCTCCCACCTTCTCTCACAAACTCTCACTTTTTCTCTCTCCCAATCTAGGGTTTTTGCAAATTCGGATGGGAGAGAGGAGTGAGGGTTTCAAGCCCTTTTATAAGCCCAAACTTGCCCGAAATAGACTCGGGAACAAGTTTCACTTGAGGGGTAACCAAATCGGGGCTGTTTCGGTCCAAAAGATGCTTTCTGGTGGTCCCCTGGTCGAATGCGATCGGACTTAAGCTCATGCGTACCAGATCTAGCGCGTATTAAGTTTTCAGTCCGGCAGGGTTCGCAGATCGCACGTGGTGGACCAGTTTCAGTTCAGCGGTCACCGCACGTAGATCAGGGCTGGAAGTCTCATAATAATAAATAGAAATTTTTCCTGATCCGAGGGTGTAATCTAGATGAATTCTGACGGTCAGAACGCTCAATACTGACGTGTCAAGTCATGTGCCAGATTTGATTTTGAAATTCCAATTCTGTCCCTATTCGCGGTCTCTTCAGTCCGGGCTCAATGAAATAGTCTGTGATTATCGGTTTGACTTGATTTTTGAAATGATTGTCAAGTCCAGCTGGGCGGTTCTAACGGTCTAAGATAGGAAGTAACGGACTTTTGACGCGCGGTCTAAATCCAATACAAGAATTCAAAGTGGTCCAGAGAACAAACCCGCTTAGAGTTTGATCCGAGGTTATAGAGTATTATGGAGTCATAAGTTCTACTCGATTTGGGTCTTATAGAACGTATTTAAAGTGATCAGGGATTGTTTCCCAGCTACTCCAGCGTTGCGCTAGCTAACTTATGCTGAATTTCCATAGGAATTAATCCTAAGTGGTTTCTGTGGCTATGAAATTGGGTTCTGAACGATTTTCCAGGTGTTTTAGTTGACCCATTGCCTAAGGACGTCAAATCCCAGATTGGCCAAAATCCGGGGTGTTACAATCTACCCCCCTTAAAACACAATGTCGTCCCCGACATTGGCAAAGGGCAAGGAGTACTTTCTCTAAGGAAGGTTCAAATCCTATTTAATAACCTAATCGTATGTATATCCGAACTCAAAGGTTTCGATCTTGGGCCAGTGGGAAAGAGGCCAACCACTCTTCCGCTGCGCCACTCTGATCAAACGGTAGCGTTGACTAACCTAACTGGATTGGACTCAATACGTTCTACCCCCCTTAAAACTTAGTTTTACTTAAGGTTGAAGAATCTTAGCATCGATCCGTATATCAGAACGAGGCGCAACTTAGGAGCTATCCTTGACCTAAAATGGAAACAACCTTTCTCTACATGGTTTTCCTTGCTAATGATGCGTTCTATGGCATTGGTATCTATGGTGATAGAGACGAGCCTAAGCTCTATAGTGGTTGAGTTCAGGGGTAGGTATGAGTTGGTGGCAAGATGTCTAATTCTCTACTAGCTTTAAGTCCTTGCCATTTTCCAAAGACAATGTGATCCTGTTTGGTTGTAGGTGGTTGGGCCATCACAGAAGAAAGGTTGTGTAGTGGGTCTAAGCCGGATACGTTGAACCTTCCGTCTAATCAGGACAGAAAATGCGTTGTATCAGTTCTTAATCCGAGTCGACGCCGATCCTCTGCTTGATCAGAGCATTGGATTTATTGGTAACCACTAGGATTAAGAAGTCGATTCAAACCGCGAATACATCGCTTACATGTAGTTCCTTTATTCTGCATTCCCGAATGCAATAAGTCCTTGGAGAAGGCAATTCTAAGGGGTGTGCTAGTACATTCTAAGTTCAATCTGAGGGAGTTATAAATGTTCCCTGAGAGTGTATGGTTCCTTCCTATGGGTAACAACAGAAGTCTATAAGTCATAAGGGGATTTATCGAAGGAAGGAAGTCCCATTCCAACCAAATCTAACCTACTATCCCTTAGCATTTATAGGCCTTACACTGCCTAAGACAACTAGTAGCCTAGTCTGTAACTCTGTAGCTATAATCCAAAGCCTAAGATTATACGGTAAATGGCTTTCCATTCCATTTATACTACAGGGAATTCTTCTATTTCTTAGGGTCAAGATTTGTCTAACTGGAATTGGATTTCTTATGTCGTCAGATCCTTTAAATCTAGGAGTGCTAACACTAGGTCCAAAACGCCAAGGGTCTATGAAACGAAACTACATTCCTAATCCCATGTTGGGATCGGGAGTGGCATGCTTTGTAGGAGGGTGGGTTGGGATAAAAATTAATTTGTAGGCTGAACTCGGGAGTTACAATACTCCCAATCTAGGGACAATACCTAACAAAAAAATGAACGGCATGCACTCCATTCAACAATTTTTAGCTATATTAAGCTCAAACCACAACACAAACACATTTTCTACCTAACAACACAAAACACAGAAATTTTAAAACAGTAATCAAACAAGCAAATAACGTGGAGAAATGGGATAGGTAATCAGGTTTCCATGAGTCTGAGGGTCAAATAAAAGGGACATGAGAGAGAGGACGATGGAAAGTGAGGAAAAGGCTGAAACAGCCTTAACAATAGCCATGGAAGGAGGAGGAAATGCAGGGAAATGGTTGTCCAAATGGATAGAACGAAATCTAGGCGTTCTAGAGGGATGCTTCAAGCTCCCCTAGGATGTATTTTCAGAAAGAAATGAAAATGAAAAAGGGGAATGGAGCACCTCACGAATTCAGCTCGATTTGGGGGTTTTAGGGGCTCCAACGGACGAAACCTTCAAGAGGGAGGGCTGCCAACTTCAAAGGAATGATGGAGGGTGGTCGTTTTTGGTAGGGAATGGATCTAGGCGTGGTTTGGAACCACGATTTTGGGTTAGGGCAGCAAGAAAATGAAAATGGGGCTAGGGAAGGGGACTTTTGTGAAGGAAGTACATCTTTTAGGGAGTTTCAAGGTACGGACCGCATACCAGGGGACTACCCTAGCCCCCAAACTCCTCCAGCCCAAAGATCAGACCCATTAGAAGAGTTTGACCGGCGATGCATCGCCGAATCGGCGATGGCATCGCCGGTGAAGTTGAAAATTAGATACTGAGGCCATATGAGATGGGTTCCCCTTTCCCTAGGGATTCCAAAAAGGTATGGTTCACACTTTGGTTCATTGTAGATTGCCCTAGGGAGGCCAAAACATTTGTAACATTCATTCGAGGCTTTTCGGGGCCAATATTCAATCCCGAATACAAAACCCTATCATGCAGCATATGCTTTTGGGGTAAAAGGATCTAGTACATCCATCTAGCCTATTAGTTGCTAAAGAAAGTGAAGTTAGAATGGCTTTATGGCCATTTTTCATGAAATTTTACTATTCACTGTAAAATTTTGTGAAAGTAGGATTTTATATTATTCTCACATTATTATTAATGCCTAACATGAAATGGATAAGAAATAATTGAAGATTGGGGTGGTGAGAGGAAGAATTTCGAAGATTTTCTGTGAAACGGGGTTTTTAAGCCCTGGCGATTGAATACAGGGATTGTGGTTGTCCCACGGCCCAAGGATTCACATTAACGGGTTTAGAATCATTCAAAGAACAGCTTAACCCACTTACCTACAACCTAGGAGCTATTCGGGTTGCTTTATGCGACCCTAGGTGCGATACGGACTCGATCACGCGATCGAAATGAATAGACTTCGCCTATTGGCGAATCTGGGTTCCTATGAGTGTTTTTAGACCCTTCTCGCACCCACCTAAGTCAAAGGAAGCGACAGCGTACGTTGCGTGACCATAACCCAGGCCCGGTTTAATCCAAATCATGCTCTGATACCATCTGTAACATCCCAAAAATCGGGGGGTCGAGCAAAAACCCAACTCCCGAGTTCCAAAATGTTATTTATGCAACATAGATATGTATGATTGAATGTTTTCTGTGATAGTGTATTAAACATGAGTGAGATTAAGCTAGAACCGCATATCATACTCCAGAGACAGTTAAATTAATAAGCGGAAGACTGTGATAGTATGTATAACATATATAAACTGTTGTATGTCTCCAGAGTGTGAACATGTTACCAGGTTATATACATACATGTATACCCCAAAAGTAGACCAAACGAATATACATGAGTGCGCTAAAAATATAAAATGACAAGTGTCAAAGAATCTTATCAACCTCCTTGTAATCCCGTCAATCAGAACACGCATAAAGGAGGGATCCTCCTCCTCATCATCAAGTCCAGCTCCGCCTCATAGGCCGCGCCGTCATCTGCAATCACAAAAGGTCTGGTGGGTGTCCAGGAACACCGTCCCGTAACGTGGGAGTGAGTAGCTAACTCAGTGGAATAATAGAGGAAGGATTAACATGTTCTCAAATCAATCATGCGATAATAGTAAAGCAATAAATCAAACAATCCTAACACTGTTGTTAATGCAATTATGACATGACGTGATGTATGCCCTCACCGACGATCTCCCTCATACGGCAACATCTTACGACCGCGGCATGCCACACTCCCTAGAGTGCTCCACATCTTCCAGGCACATGCAATGCTATGGTGATATGATTTCCAAGTTGTTATTAGTCCATTCAAACAGCAGGATTGGGAAACTAAGGTACTTCCCTTGTATCAATCCTAACACAGATCCTGTCTAGGGTTGTCACTCCTAGTAATCTCATACGATGTATATTTCGTAGGTCACTGCAAGGGCTGTCAGGGCTGTTGCTCGCACTCGTTGCACCGCTCCCCCATCACCTTACCAATACAGGCCTACCGTACTCTACTGCAACAGAAGGGTCGTCGCCTCCCGTGGACTCAGAATACGCTCGCGGTCACTACAAAGGACTCGTCGCCTGATCAGTGTAGGCCGACAGCTAGAATATAGTGTCCCATACCACCATAATCTGCTCACGAGTCTAGGTGCTCACTGGTCACTACGGGGAGGTTTGTGGCCCCAGCGTAGGCCGACAGCTCGACCACGGTGTCCCATACCACCATGCCCGGCTCATGAGTCTTCGTGGATCAAGGTACCATGGTTAACAGGGTTTATAATGGTAAGTTCAGTACCCTAGGTTCAAGCAGATATGACTCATGCAGGGTGAACATACAACGGCCAGTCGGGTTACTTGACGGGCTCGACTAGCACGAGCGCATCGCAAGTCGAACGACATGAAGTGCGTAAAACACTTTGCGTGGCCTAACCACTGCCGCCAACTCTAAACACGACTCGTGTTCATCGACACGTCGTTCATGGCAAAGATAAGCTAACCATAATATTTCTTGGTTACCGACTGCCTGGACTAGGCATAGTCCCAAACAATCATAGAATCACATCAGCAGTTGTGTAAGGGTAATGGAAATGAAATACAACCATGAGAGCATGTTACTACATGTTATTACATACAACTTAAGCAAATCATCGTACACATGTCCTTCACACATATAATGAAATTAAGCATGTCGCTAACATATAGGAAATCCTCTCCATCAACATATTAATTGAGAATTCAATCTCAAAGTAACTCATAAGGAAATCATCAAGCACATGTCATAACATACAGCTTAAGCGAATCGTCAAGCACATGCATTTCATTCATATCATGAAATCATGCATATGGCTAACATGTAGGAAACCATTCACACCAGCATATTAATTGAGGAATCAATCTCAAACTAATTCATAACACTATTTAATTCAATACATACTAATACAAGCATTTATACAAACACATACACTACACACTTAAGTCTACATATAGTATGTCGACCCGAAGTGCGCATTTAGGCGAATCTCTTCGCCAAACTAATTATGCACGTATTCCTAACATCCTAATGCGACAACATATCATGTCAATCACATCAGCAAAATATGAATGAAATCTATACTTCTTACAAATGACTAAAATGCCCTAAATCTCATATTCTTTGTTAGTTTACGAAACAGGAAACGGACAGCATGTTGTACATGTCAAACGGCGTTGCCGTCAAGAATCTACTATTAAACGACATTGAAAGCTTTGGAAACAGTCAATCAAAGCGTCTAAAATCCGCACCTTTTCCCTTATAGGTGAAGTGATTCGAACGGAGCGTATACGCTTCGTCTACGGCGACTAAGGAACCTGATTTACGAGATTTATCAACTAACAAACTATGGAACTAAAGAAGCATCAAATCAGCAACTTTCTAGGGCATTTTCTTACCTGCAAATGCGGAGAAATCACCGACAAAGTGATTGGAATACGCCGCTTAAGCACGTGCAGCAGCAGTAGGAAAAGCTCTCCCACCTTCTCTCACAAACTCTCACCTTTTCTCTCTCCCAATCTAGGGTTTTTGCAAATTCGGATGGGAGAAAGGAGTGAGGGTTTCAAGCCCTTTTATAAGCCCAAACTTGCCCGAAATAGATTCGGGAACAAGTTTCACTTGAGGGGTAACCAAATCGGGGCTGTTTCGGTCCAAAAGATGCTTTCTGGTGGTCCCCTGGTCGAATGCGATCGGACTTAAGCTCATGCGTACCAGATCTAGCGCGCATTAAGTTTTCAGTCCGGCAGGGTTCGCAGATCGCACGTGGCGGACCAGTTTCAGTTCAGCGGTCACCGCACGTAGATCAGGGCTGGAAGTCTCATAATAATAAATAGAAATTTTTCCTGATCCGAGGGTGTAATCTGGATGAATTCTGACGGTCAGAATGCTCAATACTGACGTGTCAAGTCGTGTGCCAGATTTGAACTTGAAATTCCAATTCTGTCCCTATTCGCGGTCTCTTCAGTCCGGGCTCAATGAAATAGTCTGTGATTATCGGTTTGACTTGATTTTTGAAATGATTGTCAAGTCCAGCTGGGCGGTTCTAACGGTCTAAGATAGGAAGTAACGGACTTTCGACGCGGTCTAAATCCAATACAAGAATTCAAAGTGGTCCAGAGAACAAACCCGCTTAGAGTTTGATCCGAGGTTATAGAGTATTATGGAGTCATACGTTCTACTCGATTTGGGTCTTATAGAACGTATTTAAAGTGATCAGGGACTGTTTCCCAGCTACTCCAGCGTTGCGCTAGCTAACTTATGCTGAATTTCCATAGGAATTAATCCTAAGTGGTTTCTTTGGCTATGAAATTGGGTTCTGAACGATTTTCCAGGTGTTTTAGTTGACCCATTGCCTAAGGACGTCAAATCCCAGATTGGCCAAAATTCGGGGTGTTACAAGGTTATAGGTAGGTTATAGGTTATATGTTTAGGGATTTGAGAATAGGTTAAGGTTTATGTTTAGGAAATCGGGTTTGGGTTCGGGATCGGATTTAGCTTTGCATTTTCAAGTTTACGTTTGAGTTTAGGTTAGGTAGTTGAGAATAGGATTAGGTGTAGGTTTAGGTTTGGGGATTTGAGAACACATTAAGGTTAAGGTTATAAGTTATAGCTGTAGGGAATTGAGAATAGGTTAAGGTTTAGGTTTTAGGTTAAGGCTATACGTAGGTTATAGGTTATAGGTTTATGGATTTGAGAATAGGTTAAGGTGTAGGTTTAGAAAATCGGGTTTGGGTTTGGGATCGGGATTTTCTTTGACTTTTCAAGTTTAGGTTTAGGTTTAGGTTAGGTAGTTGAGAATAGGATTAGGTGTAGGTTTAGGTTTATGGATTTGTGAACACATTTAGGTTAAGGTTTAGGTTTTAGGTTAAGGTTATAGGTTATAGCTGCAGGGAATTGAGAATAGGTTAAGGTTTAGGTTTTAGGTTAAGTTTATAGGTACGTTATAGGTTATAGCTGTAGGGAATTGAGAATAGGTTAAGGTTTAGGTTTAGGAAATCGGGTTTGGGTTCGGGATCGGGTTTTGCTTTGGGTTTTCAAGTTTAGGTTTAGGTTTAGGTTAGGTAGTTGAAAATAGTTTTAGGTGTAGGTTTAGGTTGAGGGATTTGAGAATAGGTTAAGGTTTAGGTTTTAGGTTAAGGTTATAGCTAGGTTATAGGGTATAGGTTTCGGGATTTGAGAATAGGTTAAGGTTTAGGTTTAGGAAATCGAGTTTGGGTTCAGGATCGGGTTTTGCATTGGGTTTTCATGTTTAAGTTTCGGTTTAGTTTAGGGAGTTGAGAATAGGATTAGGTAGTTGAGAATAGGATTAGGTGTAGGTTTAGGTTTAGGGATTTGAGAACACATTTAGGTTAAGGTTTGGGTTTTAGGTTAAGGTTATAGGTTATAGCTGTAGGGAATTGAGAACAGGTTAAGGTTTAGGTTTTAGGTTAAGGTTATAGGTAGGTTATAGGTTATAGGTTTAGGGATTTAGAATAGGTTAAGGTATAGGTTTAGGAAATCGGATTTGTGTTCGGGATCGGGTTTTGCTTTGGGTTTTCAAGTTTAGGTTTAGGTTTAGGTTAGGTAGTTGAGAATAGGATTAGGTGTAGGTTTAGGTTTAGGGATTTGAGAAAAGGTTAAGGTTATAGGTAGGTTATAGGTTATAGGTTTTGTGATGTGAGAATAGGTTAAGGTTATCGGTAGGTTATAGGTTATAGGTTTAGGGATTTGAGAATAGGTTAAGGTTTAGGTTTAGGAAATCGGGTTTGGGTTCGGGTTTTGTTTTGGGTTTTCAAATTTAGGTTTAGGTTTAGGTTAGGTAGTTGAGAATAGGATTAGGTGTTGGTTTAGGTTTAGGGATTAGAGAACACATTTAGGTTAAGATTTTGGTTTTAGGTTAAGGTTATTGGTTATAGCTGTAGGGAATACAGAATAGGTTAAGGTTTAGGTTTAGGAAATCGGGTTTGGGTTCGGGACCGGGTTTTTCTTTGGGTTTTCAAGTTTAGATTTAGGTTTAGGTTTGGTAGTTGAAATAGGATTAGGTGTAGGTTTAGGTTTAGGGATTTGAGAGCACATTTTGGTTTTATGTTTAGGTTTTAAGTAGGTTATAGGTTATTGCTGTAGGGAATTGAGAATAGGTTATGGTTTAGGTTATAAGTAGGTTATAGGTTATTGGTTTTGGGATTTGAGAAAAGGTTAAGGTTTAGGTTTAGGAAATCGGGTTTGGGTTCGGGATCGGGTTTTTCTTTGGATTTTCAAGTTTAGGTTTAGGTTTAGGTTAGGTAGTTGAAAATAGGATTAGGTGTAGGTTTAGGTTTAGGGATTTGAGAAGACATTTAGGTTAAGGTTAAGGTTTTAGGTCAAGGTTATAGGATATTGGTGTAGGGAATTGAGAATAAGTAAAGGTTTAGGTTTAGAAATCGGGTTTGGGTTCGGGATCGGGTTTTGCTTTGGGTTTTCAAGTTTAGGTTTAGGTTTAGGTTAGGTAGTTGAGAATAGGATTAGGTGTAGGTTTAGGTTTTGGTTTTTGCTTAAGGTTTTAGGTAGGTTATAGAATATAGGTTTAGGGATTTGAGAATAGGTTAAGGTTTCGGTTTAGGAAATCGGGTTTGGTTTCGGGTTCGGGTTTTGCTTTGGGTTTTCAAGTTTAGGTTTAGGTTTAGGTTAGGTAGTTGAGAATAGGATTAGGTGTAGGTTTAGGTTTAGGGATTTGAGAGCACATTTAGGTTTTAGGTTAAGGTTTTAGGTAGGTTATATGTTATAACTGTAGGGAATTGAGAATAGGTTATGGTTTAGGTTTAAGGTTAAGGTTATAGGTAGGTTATTGGTTATAGGTTTAGGGATTTGAGAATAGGTTAAGGTTTAGTTTTAGGAAATCGGGTTTGTGTTCGGGATCGGGTTTTGCTTTTTGTTTTTAAGTTTAGGTTTAGCTTTAGGTTAGCTAGTTGAGAATAGGATTAGGTGTAGGTTTAGGTTTAGAGATTTGAGAACACATTTAGGTTAAGGTTTAGGTTTTAGGTTAAGGTTATAGGTTATAGCTGTAGGGAATTGAGAACAGGTGAAGGTTCTAGGTTTAGGTGTTTGAGAATAAGATTAGGTGTAGGTTTAGGTTTAGGAATTTGAGAATAGGTTAAGGTTTTGGTTTTAGGTTAAGGTTATAGGTAGGTTATAGGTTATAGGTTTAGGGATTTGAGAATAGGTTAAGGTTTAGGTTTAGGAAATCGGGTTTGGGTTCGGGATCGGGTTTTGCTTTGGGTTTGCAAGTTTAGGTTTAGGTTTAGGTTAGGTAGTTGAAAATAGGATTAGGTGTAGATTTAAGTTTAGGGATTTGAGAACACATTTAGGTTTTAGGTTTAGGTTTAAGGTACGTTATAGGTTATAACTGTTGGGAATTGAGAATAGGTTAATGTTTAGGATTATGGTTATGGTTGCAGGTAGGTTATAGGTTATCGGTTTAGGGATTTGAGAATAGGTTAAGGTTTCGGTTTAGGAAATCGGGTTTGGTTTCGGGATCGGGTTTTGCTTTGGATTTTCAAGTTTAGGTTTAGGTTTAGGTTAGGTAGTTGAGAATAGGATTAGGTGTAGGTTTGGGTTTAGGGATTTAAGAATAGGTTAAGGTAGAGGTTTTAGGTTAAGGTTATAGGTAGGTTATAGGTCATAGTTTTAAGAATATGAGAATAGGTAAAGGTTTTGGTTTCAAAAATCAGGTTTAGGTTCGGGATCGGGTTTTGCTTTGGGTTTTCAAGTATATGTTTAGGTTTAGGTTAGGTAGTAGAGAATAGGATTAGGTGTTAGTTTAGGTTTCGGGATTGGAGAATAGGTTAAGGTTTAGGTTTTAGGTTAAGAGTATAGGTAGGTTATAGGTTATACGTATAGGGATTTGAGAATAGGTTAAGGTTTAGGTTTAGGAAATCGGGCTTGGGTTCGGGATCGGGTTTTTCTTTGGGTTTTCAAGTTTAGGTTTAGGTTTAGGTTAGGTAGTTGAGAATAGGATTAAGTGTAGGTTTAGTTCTAGGTATTTGAGAATAGGTTAAGGTTTAGGTTTTAGGTTAAGGTTATAGGTAGGTTATAGGTTATTGGTTTAGGGATTTGAGAATAGGTTAAGGTTTACGTTTAGGAAATCGGATTTGGGTTCGTGATCGGGTTTAGCTTTGGGTTTTCAAGTTTAGGTTTCGGTTTAGGTTAGGTAGTTGAGAATAGGATTAGGAGTAGTTTTAGGTTTAGGGATTTGACAACTCATTTAGGTTTTAAGTTTAGGTTTTAAGTAGGTTATATGTTATAGCTGTAGGGAATTGAGAATACGTTAAGGTTTAGGTTTTAGGTTATGGTTATAGGTAGTTTATAGGTTATAGGTTTAGGGATTTGAGAATAGGTTAAGGTTTAGGTTTAGGAAATCGGGTTTGAGTTCGAGATCGGGTTTTGCTTTGGGTTTTCAAGTTTAGGTTTAGGTTTAGGTTAGGTAGTTGAGAATAGGATTAGGTGTAGGTTTAGGTTTAGGGATTTGAGAATAGGTTAAGATTATAGGTAGGTTATAGGTTATAGGTTTAGGGATTTGAGAATAGGTTAAGGTTTAGGTTTAGGAAATCGAGTTTGGGTTCGGGATCGGGTATTGCTTTAGGTTTTCAAGTTTAGGTTTACGTTTCAGTTAGGTAGTTGAGAATAGGATTAGGTGTAGGTTTAGGTTTAGGGATTTGAGAGCAAATTTAGGTATAAGGTTTAGGTTTTAGGTAGGTTATAGGTTATAGTTGTAGGGATTTGAGAATAGGTTAAGGTTTAGTTTTTAGGTTAAGGTTATAGGTTGGTCATAGGTTATAGGTATAGGGATTTGAGAATAGGTTAAGGTTTAGGTTTAGGAAATTGGGATTGGGTTCGGGATCGGGTTTTCCTTTGAGTTTTCGGGTTTTGGCTTAGGTTTAGGTTAGGTCATTGAAATTAGGATTAGGTATAGGTTATAGGTTTAGGGATTTGAGAACAGGTTAAGGTTTAGGTTTAGGAAATCGGGTTTGGGTTCGGGATCGGGATTTGCTTTGACTTTTCAAGTTTAGGTTTAGGTTTGGGTTAGGTAGGTGAGAATAGGATTAGGTGTAGGTTTAGGTTTAGGGATTTGTGAACACATTTAGGTTAAGGTTTAGGTTTTAGGTTAAGGTTATAGGTTATAGCTGTTGGAATTGAGAATAGGTTAAGTTTTAGGTTTCGAGTTAAGTTTATAGGTAGGTTATAGGTTATAGGTTTAGGGAATTGAGAAGAGGTTAAGGTTTCGGTTTAGGAAATTGGGTTTGGGTTCGGGATCGTGTTTTACTTTGGGTTTTTAAGTTTAAGTTTAGGTTTAGGTTAGGTAGTTGAGAATAGGATTAGGTGTAGGTTTAGGTTTAGGCATTAGAGAATAGGTTAAGGTTTAGGTTTAGGAAATTGGGTTTGGGTTTGGGATCGGGTTTTACTTTGTGTTTTCAAGTTTACGTTGAGGTTTAGGTTAGGTAGTTGAGAATAGGATTAGGTGTAGGTTTAAGTTTAGGGATTTGAGAATAGGATAAGGTTTAGGTTTTAGGTTAAGGTTATAGGTAGGTTACATGTTATAGGTTTAGGGATTTGAGAATGGGTTAAGGTTTAGGTTTAGGAAATCGAGTTTGGGTTTGGGATCGGGATTTTCTTTGAATTTTCAAGTTTAGGTTTTGGTTTAGGTTAGGTAGCTGAGAATAGGATTAGGTGTAGGTTTAGGTTTAGGGATATGTGAACACATTTAGGTTAAGGTTTAGGTTTTAGGTTAAGGTTATAGGTTATAGCTGTAGGGAATTGAGATTCGTTTAAGGTTTAGGTTTTAGGTTAAGGTTAAGGGTAGGTTATACGTTATAGGTTTACGGATTTGAGAATAGGTTGAGGTTTAGGTTTAGAAAATCGGGTATGGGTTCGGGATCGGGTTTTGCTTTGGGTTTTCGAGTTTAGGTTTGGGTTTAGGTTAGGTAGTTGAGAATAGGATTAGGTATAGGTTTAGGTTTAAGGATTAGTGAATAGGTTAAGGTTTAGGTTTAGTAAATCGGGTTTAGGATCGGGATCGAGTTTTGCTTAGGTTAAGGTTATAGGTAGGTTATTGGTTATATGTTTAGGGATTTGAGAATAGGTTAAGGTTTATGTTTAGGAAATCGGGTTTGGGTTCGGGATCGGATTTAGCTTTGCATTTTCAAGTTTACATTTGAGTTTAGGTTAGGTAGTTGAGAATAGGATTAGGTGTAGGTTTAGGTTTGGGGATTTGAGAACACATTAAGGTTAAGGTTTAGGTTTTAGGTTAAGGTTATAAGTTATAGCTGTAGGGAATTGAGAATAGGTTAAGGTTTAGGTTTTAGGTTAAGGCTATACGTAGGTTATAGGTTATAGGTTTATGGATTTGAGAATAGGTTAAGGTGTGGGTTTAGGAAATCGGGTTTGGGTTTCGGATCGGGATTTGCTTTGACTTTTCAAGTTTAGGTTTAGGTTTAGGTTAGGTAGTTGAGAATAGGATTAGGTGTAGATTTAGGTTTAGGGATTTGTGAACACATTTAGGTTAAGGTTTAGGTTTTAGGTTAAGGTTATAGGTTATAGCTGCAGGGAATTGAGAATAGGTTAAGGTTTAGGTTTTAGGTTAAGTTTATAGGTACGTTATAGGTTATAGCTGTAGGGAATTGAGAATAGGTTAAGGTTTAGGTTTAGGAAATCGGGTTTGGGTTCAGGATCAGGTTTTGCTTTGGGTTTTCAAGTTTAGGTTTAGGTTTAGGTTAGGTAGTTGAGAATAGTTTTAGGTGTAGGTTTAGGTTGAGGGATTTGAGAATAGGTTTTGGTTTAGGTTTTAGGTTAAGGTTATAGCTAAGTTATAGGGTATAGGTTTCGGTATTTGAGAATAGGTTAAGGTTTAGGTTTAGGAAATCGGGTTTGGGTTCAGGATCGGGTTTTGCTTTGGGTTTTCATGTTTAAGTTTCGGTTTAGGTTAGGGAGTTGAGAATAGGATTAGGTAGTTGAGAATAGGATTAGGTGTAGGTTTAGGTTTAGGGTTTTGAGAACACATTTAGGTTAAGGTTTAGGTTTTAGGTTAAGGTTATAGGTTATAGCTGTAGGGAATTGAGAATAGGTTAAGGTTTAGGTTTTAGGTTAAGGTTATAGGTAGGTTATAGGTTATAGGTTTAGGGATTTAGAATAGGTTAAGGTATAGGTTTAGGAAATCGAATTTGTGTTCGGGATCGGGTTTTGCTTTGGGTTTTCAAGTTTAGGTTTAGGTTTAGGTTAGGTAGTTGAGAATAGGATTAGGTGTAGGTTTAGGTTTAGGGATTTGAGAAAAGGTTGAGGTTATTGGTAGGTTATAGGTTATAGGTTTTGTGATGTGAGAATAGGTTAAGGCTATAGGTAGGTTATAGGTTATAGGTTTAGGGATTTGAGAATAGGTTAAGGTTTAGGTTTAGGAAATCGGGTTTGGGTTCGGGTTTTGTTTTGGGTTTTCAAATTTAGGTTTAGGTTTAGGTTAGGTAGTTGAGAATAGGATTAGGTGTTGGTTTAGGTTTAGGGATTAGAGAACACATTTAGGTTAAGATTTTGGTTTTAGGTTAAGGTTATTGGTTATAGCTGTAGGGAATACAGAATAGGTTAAGGTTTAGGTTTAGGAAATCGGGTTTGGGTTCGGGACCGGGTTTTTCTTTGGGTTTTCAAGTTTAGATTTAGGTTTAGGTTTGGTAGTTGAAATAGGATTAGGTGTAGGTTTAGGTTTAGGGATTTGAGAACACATTTTGGTTTTATGTTTAGGTTTTAAGTAGGTTATAGGTTATAGCTGTAGGGAATTGAGAATAGGTTATGGTTTAGGTTATAAGTAGGTTATAGGTTATTGGTTTTGGGATTTGAGAAAAGGTTAAGGTTTAGGTTTAGGAAATCGGGTTTGGGTTCGGGATCGGGTTTTTCTTTGGATTTTCAAGTTTAGGTTTAGGTTTAGGTTAGGTAGTTGAAAATAGGATTAGGTGTAGGTTTAGGTTTAGGGATTTGAGAAGACATTTAGGTTAAGGTTAAGGTTTTAGGTTAAGGTTATAGGTTATAGGTGTAGGGAATTGAGAATAAGTAAAGGTTTAGGTTTAGAAATCGGGTTTGGGTTCGGGATCGGGTTTTGCTTTGGGTTTTCAAGTTTAGGTTTAGGTTTAGGTTAGGTAGTTGAGAATAGGATTAGGTGTAGGTTTAGGTTTTGGTTTTTGCTTAAGGTTTTAGGTAGGTTATAGAATATAGGTTTAGGGATTTGAGAATAGGTTAGGGTTTCGGTTTAGGAAATCGGGTTTGGTTTCGGGTTCGGGTTTTGCTTTGGGTTTTCAAGTTTAGGTTTAGGTTTAGGTTAGGTAGTTGAGAATAGGATTAGGTGTAGGTTTAGGTTTAGGGATTTGAGAACACATTTAGGTTTTAGGTTAAGGTTTTAGGTAGGTTATATGTTATAACTATAGGGAATTGAGAATAGGTTATGGTTTAGGTTTAAGGTTAAGGTTATAGGTAGGTTATTGGTTATAGGTTTAGGGATTTGAGAATAGGTTAAGGTTTAGTTTTAGGAAATCGGGTTTGTGTTAGGGATCGGGTTTTGCTTTTTGTTTTTAAGTTTAGGTTTAGCTTTAGGTTAGCTAGTTGAGAATAGGATTAGGTGTAGGTTTAGGTTTAGAGATTTGAGAACACATTTAGGTTAAGGTTTAGGTTTTAGGTTAAGGTTATAGGTTATAGCTGTAGGGAATTGAGAACAGGTGAAGGTTCTAGGTTTAGGTGTTTGAGAATAAGATTAGGTGTAGGTTTAGGTTTAGGAATTTGAGAATAGGTTAAGGTTTTGGTTTTAGGTTAAGGTTATAGGTAGGTTATAGGTTATAGGTTTAGGGATTTGAGAATAGGTTAAGGTTTAGGTTTAGGAAATCGGGTTTGGGTTCGGGATCGGGTTTTTCTTTGGGTTTGCAAGTTTAGGTTTCGGTTTAGGTTAGGTAGTTAAGAATAGGATTAGGTGTAGATTTAAGTTTAGGGATTTGAGAACACATTTAGGTTTTAGGTTTATGTTTAAGGTAGGTTATAGGTTATAACTGTTGGGAATTGAGAATAGGTTAATGTTTAGGATTATGGTTATGGTTGTAGGTAGGTTATAAGTTATCGGTTTAGGGATTTAAGAATAGGTTAAGGTAGAGGTTTTAGGTTAAGGTTATAGGTAGGTTATAGGTCATAGGTTTAAGAATATGAGACTAGGTAAAGGTTTTGGTTTCAAAAATCAGGTTTGGGTTCAGGATCGGGTTTTGCTTTGGGTTTTCAAGTATATGTTTAGGTTTAGGTTAGGTAGTAGAGAATAGGATTAGGTGTTGGTTTAGGTTTCGGGATTGGAGAATAGGTTAAGGTTTAGGTTTTAGGTTAAGAGTATAGGTAGGTTATAGGTTATACGTATAGGGATTTGAGAATAGGTTAAGGTTTAGGTTTAGGAAATCGGGCTTGGGTTCGGGATCGGGTTTTTCTTTGGGTTTTCAAGTTTAGGTTTAGGTTTAGGTTAGGTAGTTGAGAATAGGATTAAGTGTAGGTTTAGTTCTAGGTATTTGAGAATAGGTTAAGGTTTAGGTTTTAGGTTAAGGTTATAGGTTATTGGTTTAGGGATTTGAGAATAGGTTAAGGTTTACGTTTAGGAAATCGGATTTGGGTTCGTGAACGGGTTTAGCTTTGGGCTTTCAAGTTTAGGTTTTGGTTTAGGTTAGGTAGTTGAGAATAGGATTAGGAGTAGTTTTAGGTTTAGGGATTTGACAACTCATTTAGGTTTTAAGTTTAGGTTTTAAGTAGGTTATAGGTTATAGCTGTAGGGAATTGAGAATACGTTAAGGTTTAGGTTTTAGGTTATGGTTATAGGTAGTTTATAGGTTATAGGTTTAGGGATTTGAGAATAGGTTAAGGTTTAGGTTTAGGAAATCGGGTTTGTGTTCGAGATCGGGTTTTGCTTTGGGTTTTCAAGTTTAGGTTTAGGTTTAGGTTAGGTAGTTGAGAATAGGATTAGGTGTAGGTTTAGGTTTAGGGATTTGAGAATAGGTTAAGATTATAGGTAGGTTATAGGTTATAGGTTTAGGGATTTGAGAATAGGTTAAGGTTTATGTTTAGGAAATCAAGTTTGGGTTCGGGATCGGGTATTGCTTTAGGTTTTCTAGTTTAGGTTTACGTTTCAGTTAGGTAGTTGAGAATAGGATTAGGTGTAGGTTTAGGTTTAGGGATTTGAGAGAAAATTTAGGTATAAGGTTTAGGTTTTAGGTAGGTTATAGGTTATAGTTGTAGGGATTTGAGAATAGGTTAAGGTTTAGTTTTTAGGTTAAGGTTATAGGTTGGTTATAGGTTATAGGTATAGGGATTTGAGAATAGGTTAAGGTTTAGGTTTAGGAAATCGGGTTTGGGTTCGAGATCGGGTTTTCCTTTGAGTTTTCGGGTTTTGGCTTAGGTTTAGGTTAGGTCATTGAAAATAGGATTAGGTATAGGTTATAGGTTTAGGGATTTGAGAACAGGTTAAGGTTTAGGTTTAGGAAATCGGGTTTGGGTTCGGGATCGGGAGTTGCTTTGACATTTCAAGTTTAGGTTTAGGTTTGGGTTAGGTAGGTGAGAATAGGATTAGGTGTAGGTTTAGGTTTAGGGATTTGTGAACACATTTAGGTTAAGGTTTAGGTTTTAGGTTAAGGTTATAGGTTATAGCTGTTGGAATTGAGAATAGGTTAAGTTTTAGGTTTTAGGTTAAGTTTATAGGTAGGTTATAGGTTATAGGTTTAGGGAATTGAGAAGAGGTTAAGGTTTCGGTTTAGGAAATTGGGTTTGGGTTCGGGATTGTGTTTTACTTTGGGTTTTTAAGTTTAAGTTTAGGTTTAGGTTAGGTAGTTGAGAATAGGATTAGGTGTAGGTTTAGGTTTAGGCATTAGAGAATAGGTTAAGGTTTAGGTTTAGGAAATCGGGTTTGGGTTTGGGATCGGGTTTTACTTTGTGTTTTCAAGTTTACGTTGAGGTTTAGGTTAGGTAGTTGAGAATAGGATTAGGTGTAGGTTTAAGTTTAGGGATTTGAGAATAGGATAAGGTTTAGGTTTTAGGTTAAGGTTATAGGTAGGTTACATGTTATAGGTTTAGGGATTTGAGAATGGGTTAAGGTTTAGGTTTAGGAAATCGAGTTTGGGTTTGGGATCGGGATTTGTTTTGAGTTTTCAAGTTTAGGTTTTGGTTTAGGTTAGGTAGCTGAGAATAGGATTAGGTGTAGGTTTAGGTTTAGGGATATGTGAACACATTTAGGTTAAGGTTTAGGTTTTAGGTTAAGGTTATAGGTTATAGCTGTAGGGAATTGAGAATCGTTTAAGGTTTAGGTTTTAGGTTAAGGTTAAGGGTAGGTTATACGTTATAGGTTTACGGATTTGAGAATAGGTTGAGGTTTAGGTTTAGAAAATCGAGTATGGGTTCGGGATCGGGTTTTGCTTTGGGTTTTCGAGTTTAGGTTTGGGTTTAGGTTAGGTAGTTGAGAATAGGATTAGGTGTAGGTTTAGGTTTAAGGATTAGTGAATAGGTTAAGGTTTAGGTTTAGTAAATCAGGTTTAGGATCGGGATCGAGTTTTGCTGAGGTTAAGGTTATAGGTAGGTTATAGGTTATATGTTTTGGGATTTGAGAATAGGTTAAGGTTTATGTTTAGGAAATCGGGTTTGGGTTCGGGATCGGGTTTTGCTTTGGGTTTTCAAGTTTAGGTTTAGGTTTAGGTTAGGTAGTTGAGAATAGTTTTAGGTGTAGGTTTAGGTTGAGGGATTTGAGAATAGGTTTTGGTTTAGGTTTTAGGTTAAGGTTATAGCTAGGTTATAGGGTATAGGTTTCGGGATTTGAGAATAGGTTAAGGTTTAGGTTTAGGAAATCGGGTTTGGGTTCAGGATCGGGTTTTGCTTTGGGTTTTCATGTTTAAGTTTCGGTTTAGGTTAGGGAGTTGAGAATAGGATTAGGTAGTTGAGAATAGGATTAGGTGTAGGTTTAGGTTTAGGGATTTGAGAACACATTTAGGTTAAGGTTTAGGTTTTAGGTTAAGGTTATAGGTTATAGCTGTAGGGAATTGAGAATAGGTTAAGGTTTAGGTTTTAGGTTAAGGTTATAGGTAGGTTATAGGTTATAGGTTTAGGGATTTAGAATAGGTTAAGGTATAGGTTTAGGAAATCGAATTTGTGTTCGGGATCGGGTTTTGCTTTGGGTTTTCAAGTTTAGGTTTAGGTTTAGGTTAGGTAGTTGAGAATAGGATTAGGTGTAGGTTTAGGTTTAGGGATTTGTGAAAAGGTTAAGGTTATAGGTAGGTTATAGGTTATAGGTTTTGTGATGTGAGAATAAGTTAAGGTTATAGGTAGGTTATAGGTTATAGGTTTAGGGATTTGAGAATAGGTTAAGGTTTAGGTTTAGGAAATCGGGTTTGGGTTCGGGTTTTGTTTTGGGTTTTCAAATTTAGGTTTAGGTTTAGGTTAGGTAGTTGAGAATAGGATTAGGTGTTGGTTTAGGTTTAGGGATTAGAGAACACATTTAGGTTAAGATTTTGGTTTTAGGTTAAGGTTATTGGTTATAGCTGTAGGGAATACAGAATAGGTTAAGGTTTAGGTTTAGGAAATCGGGTTTGGGTTCGGGACCGGGTTTTTCTTTGGGTTTTCAAGTTTAGATTTAGGTTTAGGTTTGGTATTTGAAATAGCATTAGTTGTCGGTTTAGGTTTAGGGATTTGAGAACACATTTTGGCTTTATGTTTAGGTTTTAAGTAGGTTATAGGTTATAGCTGTAGGGAATTGAGAATAGGTTATGGTTTAGGTTATAAGTAGGTTATTGGTTATTGGTTTTGGGATTTGAGAAAAGGTTAAGGTTTAGGTTTAGGAAATCGGGTTTGGGTTCGGGATCGGGTTTTTCTTTGGATTTTCAAGTTTAGGTTTAGGTTTAGGTTAGGTAGTTGAAAATAGGATTAGGTGTAGGTTTAGGTTTAGGGATTTGAGAAGACATTTAGGTTAAGGTTAAGGTTTTAGGTTAAGGTTATAGGTTATAGGTGTAGGGAATTGAGAATATGTAAAGGTTTAGGTTTAGAAATCGGGTTTGGGTTCGGGATCGGGTTTTGCTTTGGGTTTTCAAGTTTAGGTTTAGGTTTAGGTTAGGTAGTTGAGAATAGGATTAGGTGTAGGTTTAGGTTTTGGTTTTTGCTTAAGGTTTTAGGTAGGTTATAGAATATAGGTTTAGGGATTTGAGAATAGGTTAAGGTTTAGGTTGAGGAAATCGGTTTTGGGTTCGGGATAGAGTTTTGTTTTGGGTTTTCAAGTTTAGGTTTAGGTTTAGGTTAGGTAGTTGAGAATAAGATTAGGTGTTCGTTTAGGTTTAGGGATTTGACAATAGGTTAAGGTTTAGGTTTTAGGTTAAGTTTATAGGTAGGTTATAGGTTATAGGTTTACGGATTTGAGAATAGATTAATCTTTATGTTTAGGAAATTGGGTTTGGGTTTGGGATCGGGTTTTTCTTTGGGTTTTCAAGTTTAGGTTTCGGTTTTGGTTAGGTAGTTGAGAATAGGTTAGGTGTAGGTTTAGGTTTAGGGATTTGAGAACACATTTAGGCTTTAGGTTTAGGTTTTAGGTAGGTTATAGGTTATAGGTTTAGGGATTTGAGAATAGGTTAAGGTTTAGGTTTAGGAAATCGGGTTTGGGTTCGGGATCGGGTTTTTCTTTAGGTTTTCAAGTTTAGGTTTAGGTTTAGGTTAGGTAGTTGAGAATAGGATTAGGTGTAGGTTTAGGTTTAGGGATTTGAGAATAGGTTAAGGTTTAGGCTTTAGGTTAAGGTTATAGGTAGGTTATAGGTTATAGGTTTAGGGATTTGAGAATAGGTTAAGGTTTAGGTTTATGAAATCGGGTTTGGGTTCGAGATTGGGTTTTCTTTTGGGTTTTGAAGTTTAGGTTTAGGTTTAGGTTAGGTAGTTGAGAATAGGATTAGGTGTAGGTTTAGGTTTAGGGATTTGTGAACACATTTAGGTTTTAGGTTTAGGTTTTAGGTAGGTTATAGGTTATAGATGTAGGGAATTGAGAATAGGTTAAGGTTTAGGTTTTAGGTTAAGGTTATAGATAGGTTATAGTTTATAGGTCTAGGCATTTGAGAATAGGTTAAGGTTTAGGTTTAGGAAATTGGGTTTGGGTTCGAGATCAGGTTTTGCTTTTGGTTTTCAAGTTTAGGTTTAGGTTTAGGTTAGGTAATTGAGAATAGAATTAGGTGTATGTTTTGGCTTGGGGATTTGAGAATAGGTTAAGGTTTAGGTTTAGGAAATCGAGTTTGGGTTCGGGATCGGGTATTGCTTTGGGTTTTCAAGTTTAGGTTTAGGTTTAGGTTAGCTAGTTGAGAATAGGATTAGGTGTAGGTTTTTTTTTATTGATTTGAGAATAGGTTATGGTAGAGGTTTTAGGTTAAGGTTAGAGGTAGGTTATAGGTTATAGGTATAGGAATTTGAGAATAGGTTAAGGTTTAGGTTTAGGAAATCGGGTTTGGGTTCGGGATCGGGTTTTACATTGGGTTTTCAAGTTTAGATTTAGGTTTAGGTTAAATAGTTGAGAATAGGATTTAGGTGTAGGTTTAGGTATAGGGATTTGAGAACACATTTAGGTTGTAGGTAGGTTATAGGTTTTAGCTATAGGAAATTGAGAATAGGTTAAGGTTTTGGTTTTAGGTTCAGGTTATAGGTAGGTTATAGGTTATAGGTTTGGGGATTTGAGAATAGGTTAAAGTTTAGGTTTAAGAAATCGGGTTTGGGTTCGGGATCGGGTTTTGCTTTAGGTTTTCAAGTTTAGGTTTAGGTATAGGTTAGGTAGTTGAGAATAGGATAAGGTGTAGGTTTAGGTTTAGGGATTGGAGAACACATTTAGGTTAAGGTTAAGGCTTTAGGTTAAGGTTATAGGTTATAGCTGTAGAGAATTGAGAATAGGTTAAGGTTTAAGTTTTAGGTTAAGGTTATAGGTAGGTTATAGGTTATAGGTTTAGGGAATTGAGAATAGGTTAAGGTTTAGGTATAGGAAATCGGGTTTGGGTTAGGGATCGGGTTTTGCTTTGGGTTTTCAAGTTTAGGTTTAGGTTTAGGTTTGGTAGTTGAGAATCGGATTAGGTGTAGGTTTAGGTTTAGGTTTTGGAGAATAGGTTAAGATTATAGGTAGGTTATAGTATATAGGTTTAGGGATTTGAGAATAGGTTGAGGTTTAGG
The DNA here is from genome assembly GCA_037074715.1 of Magnolia kwangsiensis. NCBI lineage: Eukaryota > Viridiplantae > Streptophyta > Magnoliopsida > Magnoliales > Magnoliaceae > Magnolia > Magnolia kwangsiensis. Next base: position 76,592,786 of record CM073577.1, on the reverse strand, counting down.
TTTAGGAAATCGGGTTTGGGTTCGGGATTGGGTATTTCTTTCGGTTTTCAAGTTTAGGTTTAGGTTTACGTTAGGTTGTTGAGAATAGGATTAGGTGTAGGTTTAGGTTAAGGGATTTGAGAATAGGTTAAGGTTTAGGTTTAGGAAATCGGGTTTGCGTTCGGGATCGGGTTTTTCTTAGGTTAAGGTTTATGTTTTAGGTTAAGGTTAATGGTAGGATATAAGTTATAGGTTTAGGGATTTGAGAATAGGTTAAGGTTTAGGTTTCGGAAATCGGGTTTGGGTTCGGGATCGGGTTTTCCTTTAGGATTTCAAGTTTAGGTTTAGGTTTAGGTTAGGTAGTTGATAATAGGATAAGGTGTAGGTTTAGGTTTAGGGATTTGAGAATAGGTTAAGGTTTAGGTTTTTGGTTAAGGTTATAGGTAGGTTATATGTTATAGGTTTAGGAATTTGAGAATAGGATTAGGTTTAGGTTTACAAAATTGAGTTTGAGTTCGGGATCGGGTTTTGCGTTGGGTTTTCAAGTTTAGGTTTAGGTTTAGGTTAGGTAGTTGAGAATAGGATTAGGTGTAGGTTTAGGTTAAGGGATTTGAGAATAGGTTAAGGTTTAGGTTTAGGAAATCGGGTTTGGGTTCGGGATTGGGTTTTTCTTTGGGTTTTCAAGTTTAGGTTTAGGTTTAGGGTAGGTAATTGAGAATAGAATTAGGTGTATGTTTAGGTTTAGGGATTTGAGAATAGGTTAAGGTTTAGATTTAGGAAATCGAGTTTGGGTTCGGGATCAGGTATTGCTTTGGGTTTTCAAGTTTAGGTTTAGGTTTAGGTTAGGTAGTTGAGAATTGGATTAGGTGTAGGTTTAGGTTTAGGGATTTGAGAATAGGTTAATGTAGAGGTTTTAGGTTAAGGTTCGAGGTCGGTTATAGGTTATAGGATTGGGAATTTGAGAATAGGGTAAGGTTTAGGTTTATGAAATCGGGTTTGGGTTTGGGATCGGGTTTGGCTTTGGGTTTTCAAGTTTAGATTTAGGTTTAGGTTAGATAGTTGAGAATAGGATTAGGTGTAGGTGTACGTTAAGGGATTTGAGAACACATTTAGGTTTTAGGTAGGTTATAGGTTATAGCTATAGCAAATTGAGAATGGGCTAAGGTTTAGTTTCTAGGTTAAGGTTACAGGTTATAGGTTTAGGGATTTGAGAATAGGTTAAGGTTTAGGTTTAGGAAATCGGGTTTGGGTTCGGGATCGGGTTTTGCTATGGGTTTTCTAGTTTAGGTTTAGGCTTAGGTTAGGTAGTTGAGAATTGGATTAGGTGTAGGTTTAGGTTTAGGGACTTGAGAATAGGTTAAGGTTTAGGTTTTAGGTTAAGGTTAGAGGTAGGTTATAGGTTATAGGTTTAGGGATTTGAGAATAGGTTAAGGTTTAGGTTTAGGAAATCGAGTTTGTGTTCATGATCGGGTTTTGCTTTGGGTTTTCTAGTTTAGGTTTAGGTTTTGGTTAGGTAGTTGAGAATTGGATTAGGAGTAGTTTTAGGTTTAGGGATTTGTGAACTCATTTAGGTTTTAAGTTTAGGTTTTAGGTAGGTTATAGGTTATAGTAGTAGGGAGTTGAGAATAGGTTAAGGTTTAGGTTTAGGTTAAGGTTATGGGTAGGTTATAGATTATAGGTTTAGGGATTTGAGAAAAGGTTAAGGTTTAGGTTTTGAAAATCGGGTTTGGGTTCGGGATCGGGTTTTTCTTTGAGTTTTCAAGTTTAGGTTTAGGTTTATGTTAGGTAGTTGAGAATAAGATTAGGTGTAGGTTTTGGTTTAGGGATTTGAGAATAGGTTAAGGTTTAGGGTTTAGGTTAAGGTTATAGGTAGATTATAGGTTACAGGTTTAGGGATTTGAGAATATGTTAAGGTTTTGGTTTAAGAAATCGGGTTCGGGTTCGGGATTGGGTTTTACTTTGGGTTTTCAAGTTTAGGTTTAGGTTTAAGTTAGGTAGTTGAGAATAGGATTAGGTGTAGGTTTAGGTTTAGGGATTTGAGAACACATTTAGGTTTTGAGTAGGTTATATGTTATAGCTGTAGGGAATTGAGAATAGGTTAAGGTTTAGGTTTTAGGTTAAGGTTTTAGGAAGGTTATAGGTTATAGGTTTAAGGATTTGAGAAAAGGTTAAGGTTTAGGTTTAGGAAATCGGGTTTGGGTTCGGGATCAGGTTTTTCTTTGTGTTTTCAAGTTTAGGTTTAGGTTTAGGTTAGGTAGTTGGGAATAGGATAAGGTGTAGGTTTAGGTTTAGGGATTTGAGAACACATTTAGGTTTAGGCTTAGGTTTTAGGTTAAGGTTATAGGTTATAGCTGTAGAGAATTGAGAATAGGTTAAGGTTTAGGATTTAGGTTAAGGTTATAGGTAGGTTATTGGTTATAGGTTTAGGGATTTAAGAATAGGTTAAGGTTTAGGTTTATGGAATCGGGTTTGGGTTCGGAATCGGGTTTTGCTTTGGGTTTTCAAGTTTAGGTTTAGGTTTAAGTTAGGTAGTTGAGAATAGTATTAGGTGTAGGTTTAGGGATTTGAGAATAGGTTAAGGTTTAGGTTTAGGAAATCAAGTTTGGGTTCGGGATCGGGTATTACTTTGGGTTTTCAAGTTTAGGTTTAGGTTTAGGTTAGGCAGTTGAGAATAGGATTAGGTGTAGGTTTAGGTTTATGGATTTGAGAATAGGTTAAGGTTTAGGTTTAAGGTTAAGGTTATAGGTAGGTTATAGGTTATAGGGTTAGGGAGTTGACAATAGGTTAAGGTTTAGGTTTATGAAATCAGGTTTGGGTTCGAGATCGGGTTTTGCTTTGGGTTTTAAAGTTTAGGTTCAGGTTTAGGTTAGGTAGTTGAGAATTCGATTAGGTGCAGGTGTAGGTTCAGGGATTTGAGAACACATTTAGGTTTTATGTTTAGGTTTTAGGTAGGTTATAGGTTATAACTGTAGGGAATTGAGAATAGGTTAAGGTTTAGGTAGGTTATAGGTTATAGGTTTAGGGATTTGAGAATTGGTTAAGGTTTCGGTTTAGGAAATCGGATTTGGTTTCCGGATCGGGTGTTGCTTTGGGTTTTCAAGTTTAGGTTTAGGTTTAGGTTATGTAGTTGAGAATAGGATTAGGTGTAGGTTTAGGTTTATGGATTTGAGAATAGGTGAAGGTTTAGGTTTTAGGTTAAGGTTATAGGTACGTTATAGGTTATAGGTTTAGGGATTTGAGAATAGGTTAAGGTTTAGGTTTATGAAATAGGATTTGTGTTCGGGATCGGGTTTTGCTTTGGGTTTTAAAGTTTAGGTTTAGGTTTAGGTTAGGTAGTTGAGAATAGAATTATGTGTAGGTTTAGGTTTAGGGATTTGAGAACACATTTAGGTTTTTGGTTAAGGTTTTAGGCAGGTTATAGGTTATAACTGTAGGGAATTGAGAATAGGTTATGGTTTAGGTTTAAGGTTAAGGTTATAGTTAGGTTATAGGTTATCGGCTTAGGGATTTGAGAATAGGTTAAGGTTTCGGTTTAGGAAATCGGGTTTGGTTTCGGGTTCGGGTTTTTCTTTGGGTTTTCAAGTTTAGGTTTAGGTTTAGGTTAGGTAGTTGAGAATAGGATTAGGTGTAGGTTTAGGTTTAGGGATTTGAGAACACATTTAGATTTTAGGTAGGTTATATGTTATAACTGTAGGGAATTGAGAATAGGTTATGGTTTAGGTTTAAGGTTAAGGTTATAGGTAGGTTATTGGTTATAGGTTTAGGGATTTGAGAATAGGTTAAGGTTTAGTTTTAGGAAATCGGGTTTGGGTTCGGGATCGGGTTTTGCTTTTTATTTTTAAGTTTAGGTTTAGGTTTAGGTTAGCTAGTTGAGAATAGGATTAGGTGTAGGTTTAGGTTTAGAGATTTGAGAAAACATTTAGGTTAAGGTTTAGGTTTTAGGTTAAGGTTATAGGTTATAACTGTAGGGAATTGAGAATAGGTGAAGGTTCTAGGTTTAGGTGTTTGAGAATAAGATTTGGTGTAGGTTTAGGTCTAGGAATTTGAGAATAGGTGAAGGTTTTGGTTTTTGGTTAAGGTTATAGGTAGGTTATAGGTTATAGGTTTAGGGATTTGAGAATTGGTTAAGGTTTAGGTTTAGGAAATCGGGTTTGGGTTCGGGATCGGGTTTTGCTTTGGGTTTGCAAGTTTAGGTTTAGGTTTAGGTTAGGTAGTTGAGAATAGGATTAGGTGTAGATTTAGGTTTAGGGATTTGAGAACACATTTAGGTTTTAGGTTTAGGTTTAAGGTAGGTTATAGGTTATAACTGTTGGGAATTGAGAATAGGTTAATGTTTAGGTTTATGGTTATGGTTGCAGGTAGGTTATAGGTTATCGGTTTAGGGATTTGAGAATAGGTTAAGTTTTCGATTTAGGAAATCGGGTTTGGTTTCCGGATCGGGTTTTGCTTTGGATTTTCAAGTTTAGGTTTAGGTTTAGGTTAGGTAGTTGAGAATAGCATTAGGTGTAGGTTTAGGTTTAGGGATTTAAGAATAGGTTAAGGTAGAGGTTTTAGGTTAAGGTTATAGGTAGGTTATAGGTCATAGGTTTAAGAATATGAGAATAGGTAAAGGTTTTGGTTTCAAAAATCAGGTTTGGGTTCGGGATCGGGTTTTGCTTTGGGTTTTCAAGTATATATTTAGGTTTAGGTTAGGTAGTAGAGAATAGGATTAGGTGTTGGTTTAGGTTTCGGGATTGGAGAATAGGCTAAGGTTTCGGTTTTAGGTTAAGAGTATAGGTAGGTTATAGGTTATACGTATAGGGATTTGAGAATAGGTTAAGGTTTAGGTTTAGGAAATCGGGCTTGGGTTCGGGATCGGGTTTTTCTTCGGGTTTTCAAGTTTAGGTTTAGGTTTAGGTTAGGTAGTTGAGAATAGGATTAGGTGTAGGTTTAGGTTTAGAGATATGAGAACACATTTAAGTTTTAGGTAGGTTATAGGTTATAGCTATAGGTAATTGTGAATAGGTTAAGGTTTAGGTTTTAGGTTACTGTTATAGGTAGGTTATAAGTTATAGGTTTAGGGATTTGAGAATAGGTTAAGATTATAGGTAGGTTATAGGTTATAGGTTTAGGGATTAGAGAATAGGTTAAGGTTTAGGTTTAGGAAATCGAGTTTGGGTTCGGGATCGGGTATTACTTTAGGTTTTCAAGTTTAGGTTTACGTTTCGGTTAGGTAGTTGAGAATAGGATTAGGTGTAGGTTTTGGTTTAGGGATTTGTGAGCAAATTTAGGTATAAGGTTTAGGTTTTAGGTTGGTTATAGGTTATAGTTGTAGGGAATTGAGAATAGGTTACGGTTTAGTTTTTAGGTTAAGGTTATAGGTTGGTTATAGGTTATAGGTATAGGGATTTGAGAATAGGTTAAGGTTTAGGTTTAGGAAATCGGGTTTGGGTTCGGGATCGGGTTTTCCTTTGAGTTTTCAAGTTTAGGTTTAGGTTTAGGTTTGGTGGTTGAGAATACGATTAGGTGCTGGTTTAGGTTTAGGGATTTGAGAATAGGTTAAGGTTTAGGCTTTAGGTTAAGGTTATAGGTAGGTAATAGGTTATAGGTTTAGGGATTTGAGAATAGGTTAAGGTTTAGGTTTTGGAAATCGGGTTTGGGTTCGGGATCGGGTTTTGCTTTGGGTTTTCAGGTTTTGGCTTAGGTTTAGGTTAGGTCATTGAAAATAGGATTAGGTATAGGTTATAGGTTTAGGGATTTGAGAATAGGTTAAGGTTTAGGCTTAGGAAATCGTGTTTGGGTTCGGGATCGGGATTTACTTTGACTTTTCAAGTTTAGGTTTAGGTTTGGGTTAGGTAGGTGAGAATAGGATTAGGTGTAGGTTTAGGTTTAGGGATTTGTGAACACATTTAGGTTAAGGTTTAGGTTTTAGGTTAAGGTTATAGGTTATAGCTGTTGGAATTGAGAATAGGTTAAGTTTTAGGTTTTAGGTTAAGTTTATAGGTAGGTTATAGGTTATAGGTTTAGGGAATTGAGAAGAGGTTAAGGTTTCGGTTTAGGAAATTGGGTTTGGGTTCGGGATCGTGTTTTACTTTGGGTTTTTAAGTTTAAGTTTAGGTTTAGGTTAGGTAGTTGAGAATAGGATTAGGTGTAGGTTTAGGTTTAGGCATTAGAGAATAGGTTAAGGTTTGGGTTTAGGAAATCGGGTTTGGGTTTGGGATCGGGTTTTACTTTGTGTTTTCAAGTTTACGTTGAGGTTTAGGTTAGGTAGTTGAGAATAGGATTAGGTGTAGGTTTAGGTTTAGGGATTTGAGAATAGGATAAGGTTTAGGTTTTAGGTTAAGGTTATAGGTAGGTTACATGTTATAGGTTTAGGGATTTGAGAATGGGTTAAGGTTTAGGTTTAGGAAATCGGGTTTGGGTTTGGGATCGGGATTTGCTTTGAGTTTTCAAGTTTAGGTTTTGGTTTAGGTTAGGTAGCTGAGAATAGGATTAGGTGTAGGTTTAGGTTTAGGGATTTGTGAACACATTTAGGTTAGGGTTTAGGTTTTAGGTTAAGGTTATAGGTTATAGCTGTAGGGAATTGAGAATCGTTTAAGGTTTAGGTTTTAGGTTAAGGTTAAGGGTAGGTTATACGTTATAGGTTTACGGATTTGAGAATAGATTGAGGTTTAGGTTTAGAAAATCGGGTATGGGTTCGGGATCGAGTTTTGCTTTAGGTTTTCGAGTTTAGGTTTAGGTTTAGGTTAGGTAGTTGAGAATAGGATTAGGTGTAGGTTTAGGTTTAAGGATTAGTGAATAGGTTAAGGTTTAGGTTTAGTAAATCGGGTTTAGGTTCAGGATTGAGTTTTGCTGAGGTTAAGGTTATGGGTAGGTTATAGGTTATATGTTTAGGGATTTGAGAATAGGTTAAGATTTATGTTTAGGAAATCGGGTTTGGGTTTGGGATCGGATTTAGCTTTGCATTTTCAAGTTTACGTTTGAGTTTAGGTTAGGTAGTTGAGAATAGGATTAGGTGTAGGTTTAGGTGTGGGGATTTGAGAACACATTAAGGTTAAGGTTTAGGTTTTAGGTTAAGGTTATAAGTTATAGCTGTAGGGAATTGAGAATAGGTTAAGGTTTAGGTTTTAGGTTAAGGTTATACGTAGGTTATAGGTTACAGGTTTAGGGATTTGAGAATAGGTTAAGGTGTAGGTTTAGGAAATCGGGTTTGGGTTCGGGATCGGGATTTGCTTTGACTTTTCAAGTTTAGGTTTAGGTTTTGGTTAGGTAGTTGAGATTAGGATTAGGTGTAGGTTTAGGTTTAGGGATTTGTGAACACATTTAGATTAAGGTTTAGGTTTTAGGTTAAGGTTATAGGTTATAGCTGTAGGGAATTGAGAATAGGTTAAGGTTTAGGTTTTAGGTTAAGTTTATAGGTACGTTATAGGTTATAGCTGTAGGGAATTGAGAATAGGTTAAGGTTTAGGTTTAGAAAATCGGGTTTGGGTTCGGGATCGGGTTTTACTTTGGGTTTTCAAGTTTAGGTTTAGGTTTAGGTTAGGTAGTTTAGAATAGTTTTAGGTGTAGGTTTAGGTTGAGGGATTTGAGAATAGGTTTTGGTTTAGGTTTTACGTTAAGGTTATAGCTAGGTTATAGGTTATAGGTTTCGGGATTTGAGAATAGGTTAAGGTTTAGGTTTAGGAAATCGGGTTTGGGTTCAGGATCGGGTTTTGCTTTGGATTTTCATGTTTAAGTTTCGGTTTAGGTTAGGTAGTTGAGAATTGGATTAGGTAGTTGAGAATAGGATTAGGTGTAGGTTTAGGTTTAGGGATTTGAGAACACATTTAGGTTAAGGTTTAGGTTTTAGGTTAAGGTTATAGGTTATAGCTATAGGGAATTGAGAATAGGTTAAGGTTTAGGTTTTAGGTTAAGGTTATAGGTAGGTTATAGGTTATAGGTTTAGGGATTTAGAATAGGTTAAGGTATAGGTTTAGGAAATCGGGTTTTGGTTCTAGATTGGGTTTTTCTTTGAGTTTTCAAGTTTAGGTTTAGGTTTAGGTTAGGTAGTTGAGAATAAGATTAGGTTTAGGGATTTGAGAACACATTTAGGTTTTAGGTTTATGTTTTAGGTAGGTTATAGGTTATAAGTTTAGGGATTTGAGAATAGGTTAAGTTTTATGTTTAGGAAATCGGGATTGGGTTCGGGATCGGGTTTTGCTTTTGGTTTTCAAGTTTAGGTTTAGGTTTAGTTTAGGTAGTTGAGAATAGGATTAAGTGTAGGTTTAGTTTTAGGGATTTAAGAATAGGTTAAGGTTTAGGTTTTAGGTTAAGGCTATAGGTAGGTTATAGGTTATAGGTTTAGGAATTTGAGATTAGGTTAAGGTTTAGGGTTAGGAAATCGGGTTTGGGTTCGGGATTGGGTTTTATTTTGGATTTTAAAGTTTAGGTTTAGGTTTAAGTTAGGTAGTTGAGAATAGGAGTAGGTGTTGGTTTAGGTTTAGGGATTTGAGAACACATTTAGGTTAAGGTCTTGGTTTTAGGTTAAGGTTATAGGTTATAGCTGTAGGGAATCGAGAATAGGTTAAGGTTTAGGTTTTATGTTAAGGTTATGGGTAGGTTATAGGTTATAGGTTTTATGTTAAGGAATCGGGATCGGGTTTTGCTTTTGGTTTTCAAGTTTAGGTTTAGGTTTAGTTTAGGTAGTTGAGAATAGGATTAAGTGTAGGTTTAGTTTTAGGGATTTAAGAATAGGTTAAGGTTTAGGTTTTAGGTTAAGGCTATAGGTAGGTTATAGGTTATAGGTTTAGGAATTTGAGATTAGGTTTAGGTTTAGGTTTAGGAAATTGGGTTTGGGTTCGGGATCGGGTTTTGCTTTTGGTTTTCAAGTTTAGGTTTAGGTTTAGGTTAGGTAGTTGAGAATATGATTAGGTGTAGGTTTAGGTTTAGGGATTTGAGAATTGGTTAAGGTTTAGGTTATAGGTTAAGGTTATAGGTAGGTTATAGGTTATAGGTTTAGGGATTTGAGAATATGTTAAGGTTTAGGTTTAGGAAATCGGGTTTGGGTTCGGGAACGAGTTTTGCTTTGCGTTTTCAAGTTTATGTTTAGGTTTAGGTTAGGTAGTTGAGAATAGGATTAGGCGTAGGTTTAGGTTTAGGGATTTGAGAAGGATTTGAGAATAGGTTAAGGTTTAGGGATAGGAAATCGGGTTTGGGTTCGGGATCTGGTTTTACTTTGGGTTTTCAAGTTTAGATTTAGGTTTAGGTTAGGTAGTTGTGAATAGGATTAGGTGTAGGTTTAGGTTTAGGGATTTGAGAATAGGTTAAGGTTTAGGTTTAGGAAATCGGGTTTGGGTTCGGGATCGGGTTTTGCTTTGAGTTTTCAAGTTTAGATTTAGGTTTACGTGAGGTAGTTGAGAATAAGATTAGGTGTAGGTTTAGGTTTAGGGATTTGAGAATAGGTGAAGGTTTAGGTTTTAGGTTAAGGTTATGGGTAGGTTATAGGTTATAGGTTTAAGGATTTGAGAATCGGTTAAGGTTTAGGTTTAGGAAATCGGGTTTGGGTTCGGGATTGGGTTTTGCTTTGGGTTTTCAAGTTTAGGTTTAGGTTTAGGTTATGTAGTTGAGAATAGGATTAGGTGTAGGTTTAGGTTTGTGGATTTGAGAATAGGTTAAGGTTTTGGTTTTAGGTTAAGGTTATAGGTAGGTTATAGGTTATAGGTTTAGGGATTTGAGAATAGGTTAAGGTTTAGGTTTAGGAAATCAGGTTTGCGTTCGGGATCGGGTTTTGCTTTGGGTTTTCAAGTTTAGGTTTAGGTTTAGGTTAAGTGGTTTAGAATAAGAATAGGTGTTGGTTTAGGTTTAGGGATTTGAGAATAGGTTAAGATTTAGGTTTTAGGCTCGGGTTATAGGAAGGTTATAGGTTATAGGTTTAGGGATTTGAGAATAGGTAAGGTTTAGGTTTAGGAAATCGGGTTTGAGTTCGGGATCGAGTTTTGCTTTGGGTTTTCAAGTTTCGGTTTAGGTTTAGGTTAGGTAGATGAGAATAGGATTAGGTGTAGGTTTAGGTTTAGGGATTTGAGTTTAGGTTAAGGTTTAGGTTTAGGAAATTGGGTTTGGGTTCGAGATAGGGTTTTTCTTAAGTTTAAGTTTAGGTTTTTGTTTAGGTTTTAGTTTAAGGTTATAGGTAAGTTATAGGTTATAGGTTTATGGATTTGAGAATAGGTTAAGGTTTAGGTTTAGGAAATCGGGTTTGGGTTTGGGATTGGGTTTTGCTTTGGGTTTTCAAGTTTAGTTTTAGGTTTAGGTTAGGTAGTTACGAATAGGATTAGGAGTAGGTTTAGGTTTCGGGATTTGTGAACACATTTAGGGTAAGGTTTAGGTTTTACATTAAGGTTATAGGTTATTGCTGTAAGGAATTGAGAATAGGTTAAGGTTTATGTTTTAGGTTAAGTTTATAGGTACGTTATAGGTTATAGCTGTAGGGAATTGAGAATAGGTTAAGGTTTAGGTTTAGGAAATCGGGTTTGGGTTCGGGATCGGGTTTTGGTTTGGGTTTTCAAGTTTAGGTTTAGGTTTAGGTTAGGTAGTTGAGAATAGTTTTAGGTGTAGGTTTAGGTTGAGGGATTTGAGAATAGGTTATGGTTTAGGTTTTCGGTTAAGGTTATAGGTAGGTTATGGGTTATAGGTTTCGGGATTTAAGAATAGGTTAATGTTTAGGTTTAGCAAATTGAGTTTGGGTTCAGGATCGGGTTTTGCTTTGGGTTTTCTAGTTTAAGTTTCAGTTTATGTAACGCCCGGAAAAAATCCGTTCTTGGACTTGAGTACCAACTCGATCAGAAATCGCGTAGGATTAATTCCTTTAGAAATTATGAGTAAGTTAGCTAGCGCAACGCTAGAGTAGCTGGGAAATAGTCCCTGATCACTTTAAATACGTACTGCAAGACCCAAATCGAGTTGAACCAATGACTCTATAATACTCTAAAACCTCGGATCAAAATCTGAGCAGGTTTGTTCTCTGGACCACTTTGAAACTTTGTATTGGATCTAGACCGCGCGTCGAAAGTCCGATACCTACTATCTTAGACCGTTAGGACCGCCTAGCTGGACTTGACAATCATTTCAAAAATCAAGTCCAACCGATGTTCGCAGGCTATTTCATTGAGCCTGGACTGAAGAGAGTAAGAATAGGGACAGATTTGGAATTTGAAATTCAAATCTGGCACACAACTTGACATGTCAGTATTAAGCGTTCTGACCGTTAGAATTCAGCCAAATTACACCCTCAGATCAGGAAAATTTTTTATTTTATATCATGAGACTTGTAAGCCTGATCTACGTGCAGTGACTGCTGAACTAAAATTGGACCGCCATGTGCGATCTGCGAACCCTGCCGGGCTGAAAACTTGATGTGTGCTAAATCGTATATGCATGAGCTTAAGTCCGATCGCGTTCGGCCAGGGGACCACCAGAAATGGTCTTTTGGACCGAAACAACCCCGCTTTGGATAAACATCAAGTAAACTTTGTTCCCGAGCCTATTCCGGGCATTTTTATGTTTATAAAAGGGGTTGAAACTGTCACTCCTCTCTCCCATCCGAATTTGAGAAAAACTCTAGATTGGGAGAGAGAAAAGGTGAGAGTTTGTGAGAGAGAATAGGAGAGGATTTTCCTGCCGTTGTGCCACCTATTGCACGTGCTTTAGCAACACGCTCTGATCACTTAACTAGTGATTTCTCCACATTTTCAGGTAAGAAAATACCCTAGAAGTTGCTTTTAGTGTTCCCTTAGTTTAATAGCAAAGTAGCTGATAGATCTCGTAAATTAGGTTCCCTATTCACCGTAGACGAAGCGTATACGCTCCGTTCGAATCACTTCACCTATAAAGGAAAAGGTGCGGATTTTAGATGCTTTGATAGACTGTTTCCAACGCTTTCAATGTCGTTTAATAGTAGATAATCGACAGCGATGCCATTTGACATGTACAACATGCTGTCCGTTTCCTGTTTCATAAATCGACAGAGAATATGAGATTTAGGGCATTTTAGTCATTTGTAGGAAGTACTGTTTTCATTCATATTTTACTGATGTGATTGACATGGCTTATTGTCGCATTAGAATGTTAGGAATATGTGCATAATTAGTTTGGCGAAGAAATTCGTCTAAATGCGCACTTCGGGTCGACATACTATATGTAGACTTAAATGTGTAGTGTAAGTGTTTGTATAAATGCTTGTATTAGTATGTATTGAATTAAATGGTGTTATGATTTAGTTTGAGATTGATTTCTCAATTAATATACTGATGTAAATGATTTCCTACATGTTAGCTATATGCATGATTTCATTATATGTATGAAATGCAGGTGCTTGAAGATTTACTTAAGTTGTATGTTATAACATGTGTTAACATGCTTACATTGTTGTATTTCATTTTCAATACTCTCATATGATTGCTGATGTGATTCCATAATTTTTTGGGACTATACTTAGTCCAGGCAGTCGGTAACCGAGAGAATTCGTGGTTGGCTTATCTTGGCCACGAACGACGCGTCGATGAACGCGAGCCGTGTTTTGGAGTTGGCGGCAGTGGTTAGGCCACACGAGGTGTTTTACGCACCTCATGTCGTTTGACTTGAGATGCGATCGTGTTAGTCGAGCCCGTCAAGTAACCCGACTGGCCGTTGTATGTTCACCCTACATGAGTCATAACTGCTTGAATCTAGGGTACTGAACTTACCATTGTAAACCCTGTTAACCATGGTACCTTGATCCACGAAGACTCATGAGCCGGGCATGGTGGTATGGGACACCGTGGTCGAGCTGTCGGCCTACGCTGGGGCCACAAACCTCCCCGTAGTGACCAGTGAGCACCTAGTCTCGTGAGCAGATTATGGTGGTATGGGACACTATATTCTTGTTGTCGGCCTACACTAATCAGGCGACGAGTCCTTTGTAGTGACCGCGAGCGTATTCTGAGTCTACGGGAGGCGACGACCCTTCAGTAGCAGTGAGAGTACAGTAGGCCTGTATTGATAAGGTGATGGGGGAGCGGTGCAACGAGTGCGAGCAACAGCCCTGACAGCCCTTGCAGCGACCTATAAAATATACATCGTATGAGATTACTAGGAGTGACGACCCTAGACAGGATCTGTGTTGGGATTGATATAAGGGAAGTACCTTAGTTTCCCAATCCTGCTGTTTGAATGGATTAATAACAACTCGACAATCATATCACCATTACATTGCATGTTCCTGGAAGATGTGGAGCATCGAGCGGGATGCACGCATGCCGCGGACGAAGATGGTGCAGTATGAGGGAGAATGTCAGTGAGGGCATCCATCATGTCATGTCATATTGCATTAACAATAGTATTAGGATTGTTTGATTTACTGCTTTACTATTATCGCATGATTGATTTGAGAACATGCTAATCTTTGCTTTATGATTCCACTGAGTTGATCACTCACTCCCACGTTATGGGATGGTGTTTGCAACACCCACCAGACCCTGTTTTAGATGTAGGTGATGCAGAGATCCAGGAGGCAGAGCCGGACTTTGATGAGGACCAGGACGAGTTCTCATACATGCAGTACCACGACGGCTTTGTTTAGGTGACCTGGGTTGACGGGACTCCTCAGTGGGACTATTTTGGATATTTGATTTTATTTATTTACATGTATATGAGACTCAGTGATGTATTCATACTTTACTGACAGTCGAGATCTACTTTATTTTCCATACAGTGATATATATATTCTTTAGTCTTCCGCTTGCATTTATCACTGGATCTGGAGTATGAATTGCAGTTTTGGTATACTTTTACTCATGTAAATGCTTTAACCCAGACAATATTGAATCATAATCATTTTTGTTGCATAAGTGATGGTCTGTAACTCGGGAGTTGAGTTTATACACGACCCCCGATTTTCAGGGTGTTACAATTTAGGTTAGGTAGTTGAGAATAGGATTAGGTGTAGGTTTAGGTTGAGGGATTTGAGAACACATTTAGGTTAAGGTTTAGGTTTTAGGTTAAGGTTATAGGTTATAGCTGTAGGGAATTGAGAATAAGTTAAGGTTTAGGTTTTAGGTTAAGGTTTTAGGTAGGTTATAGGTTATAGGTTTAGGGATTTAGAATAGGTTAAGGTATAGGTTTAGGAAATCGGGGTTTGGTTCTAGATCGGGTTTTTCTTTGAGTTTTCAAGTTTAGGTTTAGGTTTAGGCTAGGTAGTTGAGAATAAGATTAGGTGTAGGTTTAGGTTTAGGGATTTCAGAACACATTTATGTTTTAGGTTTATGTTTTAGGTAGGTTATAGGTTATAGGTTTAGGGATTTGAGAATAGGTTAAGTTTTATGTTTAGGAAATCGGGTTTGGGTTCGGGATCTGGTTTTGCTTTGTGTTTTCAAGTTTAGGTTTAGGTTTAGTTTAGGTAGTTGAGAATAGGATTAAGTGTACGTTTAGTTTTTGGGATTTAAGAATAGGTTAAGGTTTAGGTTTTAGGTTAAGACTATAAGTAGGTTATAGGTTATAAGTTTAGGAATTTGAGATTAGGTTTAGGTATAGGTTTAGGAAATTGGGTTTGGGTTCGGGATCGGGTTTTGCTTTTGGTTTTCAAGTTTAGGTTTAGGTTTAGGTTAGGTAGTTGAGAATATGATTATGTGTAGGCTTAGGTTTAGGAATTTGAGAATAGGTTAAGGTTTAGGTTTTAGGTTAAGGTTATAGGTAGGTTATAGGTTACAGGTTTAGGGAATTGAGAATAGGTTAAGGTTTAGGTTTAGGAAATTGGGTTTGGGTTCGGGAACGGGTTTTGCTTTGGGTTTTCAAGTTTAGGTTTAGGTTTAGGTTAGGTAGTTGAGAATAGGATTAGGTGTAGGTATAGTTTTAGGGATTTGAGAAGAGGTTAAGGTTTAGGTTTAGGAAATCGGGTTTGGGTTCGGGATCGAGTTTTGCTTTGGGTTTTCAAGTTTAGATTTAGGTTTAGGTTAGGTAGTTGAGAATAAGATTAGGTGTAGGTTTAGGTTTAGGGATTTGAGAGTAGGTGAAGGTTTAGGCTTTAGGTTAAGGTTATGGGTAGGTTATAGGTTATAGGTTTAAGGATTTGAGAATAAGTTAAGGTTTAGGTTTAGGAAATCGGGTTTGGGTTCGGGATCGGGTTTTGCTTTGGGTTTTCAAGTTTAGGTTTAGGTTTAGGTTATGTAGTTGAGAATAGGATTAGGTGTAGGTTTAGGTTTATGGATTTGAGAATAGGTTAAGGTTTTGGTTTTAGGTTAAGGTTATAGGTAGGTTATAGGTTATAGGTTTAGGGATTTGAGAATAGCTTAAGGTTTAGGTTTAGGAAATCAGGTTTGGGTTCGGGATCGGGTTTTGCTTTGGGTTTTCAAGTTTAGGTTTAGGTTTAGGTTATGTGGTTTAGAATAAGAATATGTGTAGGATTCGGTTTAGGGATTTGAGAATAGGTTAAGGTTTAGGTTTTAGGCTAGGGTTATAGGTAGGTTATAGGTTATAGGTTTAGGGATTTGAGAATAGGTTAAGGTTTAGGTTTAGAAAATCTGGTTTGGGATCGGGATCGGGTTTTGCGTTGGGTTTTCAGGTTTAGGTTTAGGTTTAGGTTAGGAAGATGAGAATAGGATTAGGTGTAGGTTTACGTTTAGGGATTTGAGTATAGGTTAAGGTTTAGGTTTAGGAAATCGGGTTTGGGTTCGAGATCGGGTTTTTCTTAGGTTAAAGTTTAGGTTTTAGTTTAAGGTTATAGGTAGGTTATAGGTTATAGGTTTAGGGATTTGAGAATAGGTTAAGGTTTAGGTTTAGGAAATTGGGTTTGGGTTCGGGATTGGGTTTTGTTTTGGATTTTCAAGTTCAGGTTTAGGTTTAGGTTAGGTAGTTGAGAATAGGATTAGGTGTTGGTTTAGGTTTAGGGATTTGAGAACACATTTAGGTTAAGGTCTTGGTTTTAGGTTAAGGTTATAGGTTATAGCTGTAGGGAATCGAGAATAGGTTAAGGTTTAGGTTTTATGTTAAGGTTATGGGTAGGTTATAGGTTATAGGTTTAGGGATTTGAGAAAAGGTTAAGGTTTAGGTTTAGGAAATCGGGTTTGGGTTCGGGATCAGGTTTTGCTTTGGGTTTTCGAGTTTAGGTTTAGGTTTAGGTTAGGTAGTTGAGAATAAGATTAGGTGTAGGCTTAGGTTTAGGTATTAGAGAATAGGTTAAGGTTTAGGTTTAGGAAATCGGGTTTGGGTTCGGGATCAGGTTTTGCTGAGGTTAAGGTTAAAGGTAGGTTATAGGTTATATGTTTGGGGATTTGAGAATAGGTTAAGGTTTAGGTTTAGGAATTTGGATTTGGGTTCTCGATCGGGTTATGCATTGGGTTTTCAAGTTTAGGTTAAAGTTTAGGTTAGGTAGTTGAGAATAGGATTTGGTATAGGTTTAGGTTTAGGGATTTGAGAACACATTTAGGTTAAGGTTTAGGTTTTAGGTTAAGGTTATAAGTTATAGCTGTAGGGAATTGAGAATAGGTTAAGGTTTAGGTTTTAGGTTAAGGTTATACGTCGGTTATAGGTTATAGGTTTAGGGATTTGAGAATAGGTTAAGGTTTAGGTTTAGGAAATCGGGTTTGGGTTCGGGATCGGGATTTGCTTTGACTTTTCAAGTTTTGGTTTAGGTTTAGGTTTGGTAGTTGAGAATAGGATTAGGTGTAGGTTTAGGTTTATGGATTTGAGAATAGGTTAAGGTTTTGGTTTTAGGTTAAGGTTATAGGTAGGTTATAGGTTATAGGTTTAGGGATTTGAGAATAGCTTAAGGTTTAGGTTTAGGAAATCAGGTTTGGGTTCGGGATCGGGTTCTGCTTTGGGTTTTCAAGTTTAGGTTTAGGTTTAGGTTATGTGGTTTAGAATAAGAATATGTGTAGGATTCAGTTTAGGGATTTGAGAATAGGTTAAGGTTTAGGTTTTAGGCTAGGGTTATAGGTAGGTTATAGGTTATAGGTTTAGGGATTTGAGAATAGGTAAGGTTTAGATTTAGAAAATCTGGTTTGGGTTCGGGATCAGGTTTTGCTTTGGGTTTTCAGGTTTAGGTTTAGGTTTAGGTTAGGAAGATGAGAATAGGATTAGGTGTAGGTTTACGTTTAGGGATTTGAGTATAGGTTAAGGTTTAGGTTTAGGAAATCGGGTTTGGGTTCGAGATCGGGTTTTTCTTAGGTTAAAGTTTAGGTTTTAGTTTAAGGTTATAGGTAGGTTATAGGTTATAGGTTTAGGGATTTGAGAATAGGTTAAGGTTTAGGGTTAGGAAATCGGGTTTGGGTTCGGGATTGGGTTTTATTTTGGATTTTAAAGTTTAGGTTTAGGTTTAAGTTAGGTAGTTGAGAATAGGAGTAGGTGTTGGTTTAGGTTTAGGGATTTGAGAACACATTTAGGATAAGGTTTTGGTTTTAGGTTAAGGTTATAGGTTATAGCTGTAGGGAATTGAGAATAGTTTAAGGTTTAGGTTTTAGGTTAAGGTTATGGGTAGGTTATAGGTCATAGGTTTAGGGATTTGAGAAAAGGTTAAGGTTTAGGTTTAGGAAATCGGGTTTGGGTTCGGGATCGGGTTTTTCTTTGGGTTTTCGAGTTTAGGTTTAGGTTTAGGTTAGGTAGTTGAGAATAGGATTAGGTGTAGGCTTAGGTTTAGGTATTAGAGAATAGGTTAGGGTTTAGGTTTAGGAAATCGGGTTTGGGTTCGGGATCAGGTTTTGCTGAGGTTAAGGTTAAAGTTAGGCTATAGGTTATATGTTTGGGGATTTGAGAATAGGTTAAGGTTTGGGTTTAGGAATTCGGGTTTGGGTTCTGGATCGGGTTTTGCATTGGGTTTTCAAGTTTAGGTTAGGTAGTTGAGAATAGGATTAGGTATAGGTTTAGGTTTAGGGATTTGAGAACACATTTAGGTTAAGGTTTAGGTTTTAGGTTAAGGTTATAAGTTATAGCTGTAGGGAATTGAGAATAGGTTAAGGTTTAGGTTTTAGGTTAAGGTTATACGTAGGTTATAGGTTATAGGTTTAGGGATTTAAGAATAGGTTAAGGTTTAGGTTTAGGAAATCGGGTTTGGGTTCGGGATCGGGATTTGCTTTGACTTTTCAAGTTTAGGTTTAGGTTTAGGTTAGGTAGTAGAGAATACGAGTAGGTGTATGTTTAGGTTTAGGGATTTGTGAACACATTTAGGTTAAGGTTTAGGTTTTAGGTTAAGGTTATTGGTTGTATCTGTTGGGAATTGAGAATAGGTTAAGCTTTAGGTTTTAGGTTAAGTTTATAGGTAGGTTATAGGTTATAGGTTTAGGGAATTGAGAATTGGTTAAGGTTTAGGTTTAGGAAATTGGGTTTGGGTTCATTTTCGTGTTTTACATTGGGTTTTTAAGTTTAAGTTTAGGTTTAGGTTAGGTAGTTGAGAATAGGATTAGGTGTAGGTTTAGGTTTAGGGATTTGAGAACAGAGTTAGGTTTTAGGTAGGATATAGGCTATAGCTGTAGGGAATTGAGAATAGGTTAAGGTTTAGGTTTAGGAAATCGGGTTTGGGTTCGGGATCGGGTTTTGCTTTGGGTTTTCAAGTTTAGGTTTAGGTTTTGGTTAGGTACATGAGAATAGGATTAGGTGTAGGTTTACGTTTAGGGATTTGAGTATAGGTTAAGGTTTAGGTTTAGGAAATCGGGTTTGGGTTCGAGATCGGGTTTTTCTTAGGTTAAAGTTTAGCTTTTAGTTTAAGGTTATAGGTAGGTTATAGGTTATAGGTTTAGGGATTTGAGAATAGGTTAAGGTTTAGGTTTAGGAAATCGGGTTTGGGTTCGGGATTGGGTTTCGTTTTGGATTTTCAAGTTTAGGTTTAGGTTTAGGTTTAGGTTTGGTAGTTGAGAAAAGGATTAGGTGTTGGTTTAGGTTTAGGGATTTGAGAACACATTTAGGTTAAGGTTTTGGTTTTAGGTTAAGGTTATAGGTTGTAGCTGTAGGGAATTGAGAATAGGTTAAGGTTTAGGTTTTAGGTTAAGGTTATGGGTAGGTTATAGGTTATAGGTTTAGGGATTTGAGAAAAGGTTAAGGTTTAGGTTTAGGAAATCGGGTTTAGGTTCGGGATCGGGTTTTGCTTTGGGTTTTCGAGTTTAGGTTTAGGTTTAGGTTAGGTAGTTGAGAATAGGATTAGGTGTAGGCTTAGGTTTAGGTATTAGAGAATAGGTTAAGGTTTAGGTTTAGGAAATCGGGTTTGGGTTCGGTATCAGGTTTTGCTGAGGTTAAGGTTAAAGGTAGGTTATAGGTTATATGTTTGGGGATTTGAGAATAGGTTAAGGTTTAGGTTTAGGAATTTTGGTTTGGGTTCTGTATCGGGTTTTGCATTGGGTTTTCAAGTTTAGGTTAAAGTTTAGGTTAGGTAGTTGAGAATAGGATTAGGTATAGGTTTAGGTTTAGGGATTTGAGAACACATTTAGTTTAAGGTTTAGGTTTTAGGTTAAGGTTATAAGTTATAGCTGTTGGGTATTGAGAATAGGTTAAGGTTATACGTAGGTTATAGGTTATAGGTTTAGGGATTTGAGAATAGGTTAAGGTTTAGGTTTAGGAAATCGGGTTTGGGTTCGAAATCGGGATTTGCTTTGACTTTTCAAGTTTAGGTTTAGGTTTAGGTTAGGTAGTTGAGAATAGGATTAGGTGTAGCTTTAGGTTTATGGATTTGAGAATAGGTTAAGGTTTTGGTTTTAGGTAAAGGTTATAGGTAGGTTATAGGTTATAGGTTTAGGGATTTGAGAATAGGTTAAGGTTTAGGTTTAGGAAATCGGGTTTGGGTTCGGGATCGGGTTTTTCTTTGGGTTTTCAAGTTTAGGTTTAGGTTTGGGTTAGGTGGTTCAGAATAAGAATATGTGTAGGATTCGGTTTAGGGATTTGAGAATCGATTAAGGTTTAGGTTTTAGGCTAGGGTTATAGGTAGGTTATAGGTTATAGGTTTAGGGATTTGAGAATAGGTTAGGTTTAGGTTTAAGAAATCGAGTTTGGGTTCGGGATCCAGTTTTTGCTTTGGGTTTTCAAGTTTAGGTTTAGGTTTAGGTTAGGTAGATGAGAATAGGATTAGATGTAGGTTTACGTTTAGGGATTTGAGTATAGGTTAAGGTTTAGGTTTAGGAAATCAGGTTTGGGTTCGAGATCGGGTTTTTCTTAGGTTAAAGTTTAGGTTTTAGTTTAAGGTTATAGGTAGGTTATAGGTTATAGGTTTAGGGATTTGAGAATAGGTTAAGGTTTAGGTTTAGGAAATCGGGTTTGGGTTCGGGATTGGGTTTTGTTTTGAATTTTCAAGTTTAAGTTTAGGTTTACGTTAGGTAGTTGAGAATAGGTGTAGGTGTTGGTTTAGGTTTAGGGATTTGAGAACACATTTATGTTAAGGTCTTGGTTTTAGGTTAAGGTTATAGGTTATAGCTGTAGGGAATTGAGAATAGTTTAAGGTTTAGGTTTTAGGTTATGGTTATGGGTAGGTTATAGGTTATAGGTTTAGGGATTTGAGAAAAGGTTAAGGTTTAGGTTTAGGAAATCGGGTTTGGGTTCGGGATCGGGTTTTGCTTTGGGTTTTCGAGTTTAGGTTTAGGTTTAGGTTAGGTAGTTGAGAATAGGATTAGGTGTAGGCTTAGGTTTAGGTATTAGAGAATTGGTTAAGGTTTAGGTTTAGGAAATTGGGTTTGGGTTCGGGATCAGGTTTTGCTGAGGTTAAGGTTAAAGGTAGGTTATAGGTTATATGTTTGGGGATTTGAGAATAGGTTAAGGTTTAGGTTTAGGAATTTTGGTTTGGGTTCTGGATCGGGTTTTGCATTGGGTTTTCAAGTTTAGGTTAAAGTTTAGGTTAGGTAGTTGAGAATAGGATTAGGTATAGGTTTAGGTTTAGGGATTTGAGAACACATTTAGTTTAAGGTTTAGGTTTTAGGTTAAGGTTATAAGTTATAGCTGTTGGGAATTGAGAATAGGTTAAGGTTTAGGTTTTAGGTTAAGGTTATACGTAGGTTATAGGTTATAGGTTTAGGGATTTGAGAATAGGTTAAGGTTTAGGTTTAGGAAATCAGGTTTGGGTTCGGGATCGGGATTTGCTTTGACTTTTCAAGTTTAGGTTTAGGTTTAGGTTAGGTAGTTGAGAATAGGATTAGGTGTAGGTTTAGGTTTATGGATTTGAGAATAGGTTAAGGTGTTGGTTTTAGGTTAAGGTTATAGGTTTAAGGATTTGAGAATAGCTTAAGGTTTAGGTTTAGGAAATCAGGTTTGGGTTCAGGATCGGGTTTTCTTTGGGTTTTCAAGTTTAGGTTTAGGTTTGGGTTAGGTGGTTTAGAATAAGAATATGTGTAGGATTCGGTTTAGGGATTTGAGAATGGATTAAGGTTTAGGTTTTAGGCTAGGGTTATAGGTAGGTTATAGGTTATAGGTTTAGGGATTTGAGAATAGGTAAGGTTTAGGTTTAAGAAATCGGGTTTGGGTTCGGGATCTGGGTTTTGCTTTGGGTTTTCAAGTTTAGGTTTAGGTTTAGGTTAGGTAGATGAGAATAGGATTAGGTGTAGGTTTACGTTTAGGGATTTGAGTATAGGTTAAGGTTTAGGTTTAGGAAATTAGGTTTGGGTTCGAGATCGGGTTTTTCTTAGGTTAAAGTTTAGGTTTTAGTTTAAGGTTATAGGTAGGTTATAGGTTATAGGTTTAGGGATTTGAGAATAGGTTAAGGTTTAGGTTTAGGAAATCGGGTTTGGGTTCGGGATTGGGTTTTGTTTTGGATTTTCAAGTTTAGGTTTAGGTTTAGGTTAGGTAGTTGAGAATAGGTGTAGATGTTGGTTTAGGTTTAGGGATTTGAGAACACATTTATGTTAAGGTCTTGGTTTTAGGTTAAGGTTATAGGTTATAGCTGTAGGGAATTGAGAATAGTTTAAGGTTTAGGTTTTAGGTTAAGGTTATGGGTAGGTTATAGGTTATAGGTTTAGGGATTTGAGAAAAGGTTAAGGTTTAGGTTTAGGAAATCGGGTTTGGGTTCGGGATCGGGTTTTGCTTTTGGGTTTTCGAGTTTAGGTTTAGGTTTAGGTTAGGTAGTTGAGAATTGGATTAGGTGTAGGCTTAGGTTTAGGTATTAGAGAATAGGTTAAGGTTTAGGTTTAGGAAATCGGGTTTGGGTTCGGGATCAGGTTTTGCTGAGGTTAAGGTTAAAGGTAGGTTATAGGTTATATGTTTGGGGATTTGAGAATAGGTTAAGGTTTAGGTTTAGGAATTCGGGTTTGGGTTCTGGATCGGGTTTTGCATTGGGTTTTCAAGTTTAGGTTAAAGTTTAGGCTCGGTAGTTGAGAGTAGGATTAGGTATAGGTTTAGGTTTTGGGATTTGAGAACACATTTAGGTTAAGGTTTAGGTTTTAGGTTAAGGTTATAGGTTATTGCTGCAGGGAATTGTGAATAGGTTAAGGTTTAGGTTTTAGGTTAAGGTTATACGTAGGTTATAGATTATAGGTTTAGGGATTTGAGAATAGGTTAAGGTTTAGGTTTAGGAAATCGGGTTTGGGTTTGGGATCGGGATTTGCTTTGACTTTTCAAGTTTAGGTTTAGGTTTAGGTTAGGTAGTTGAGAATAGGATTAGGTGTAGGTTTAGTTTTTGGGATTTGTGAACACATTTAGGTTAAGGTTTAGGTTTTAGGTTAAGGTTTTAGGTAGGTTATAGGTTATAGGTTTAGGGAATTGAGAATAGGTTAAGGTTTAGGTTTTGGAAATTGGATTTGGGTTCATGTTCGTGTTTTACATTGGGTTTTTAAGTTTAAGTTTAGGTTTAGGTTAGGCAGTTGAGAATAGGATTAGGTGTAGGTTTAGGTTTAGGGATTTGAGAACACAGTTAGGTTTTAGGTAGGATATAGGCTATAGTTGTAGGGAATTGAGAATAGGTTAAGGTTTAGGTTTAGGAAATTGGGTTTGGGTTCGGGATCGGGTTTTGCTTTGGGTTTTCAAGTTTAGGTTTAGGTTTAGGTTAGGTAGATGAGAATAGGATTAGGTGTAGGTTTACCTTTAGGGATTTGAGTATAGGTTAAGGTTTAGGTTTAGGAAATCGGGTTTGGGTTCGAGATCGGGTTTTTCTTAGGTTAAAGTTTAGGTTTTAGTTTAAGGTTATAGGTAGGTTATAGGTTATAGGTTTAGGAATTTGAGAATAGGTTAAGGTTTAGGTTTAGGAAATCGGGTTTGGGTTCGGGATTGGGTTTCATTTTGGATTTTCAAGTTTAGGTTTAGGTTTAGGTTAGGTAGTTGAGAATAGGATTAGGTGTTGGTTTAGGTTTCGGGATTTGAGAACACATTTAGGTTAAGGTCTTAGTTTTAGGTTAAGGTTATAGGTTATAGCTGTAGGGAATTGAGAATAGGTTAAGGTTTAGGTTTTAGGTTAAGGTTGTGGGTAGGTTTTAGGTTATAGGTTTAGGTATTTGAGAATAGGTTAAGGTTTAGGTTTAGGAAATCGGGTTTGGGTTCGGGATCGGGTTTTTCTTTGGGTTTTCGAGTTTAGGTTTAGGAATTTGGGTTTGGGTTCTGGATCAGGTTTTGCATTGGGTTTTCAAGTTTAGGTTAAAGTTTAGGTTAGGTAGTTGAGAATTGGATTAGGTATAGGTTTAGGTTTAGGGATTTGAGAACACATTTAGGTTAAGGTTTAGGTTTTAGGTTAAGGTTATAAGTTATAGCTGTAGGGAATTGAGAATAGGTTAAGGTTTAGGTTTTAGGTTAAGGTTATACGTAGGTTATTAGTTATAGGTTTAGGGATTTGAGAATAGGTTAAGGTTTAGGTTTAGGAAATCGGGTTTGGGTTCGGGATCGGGATTTGCTTTGACTTTTCAAGTTTAGGTTTAGGTTTAGGTTAAGTAGTTGAGAATAGGATTAGGTGTTGGTTTAGGTTTAGGGATTTGTGAACACATTTAGGTTAAGGTTTAGGTTTTAGGTTAAGGTTATAGGTTATAGCTGTTGGGAATTGAGAATAGGTTAAGCTTTAGGTTTTTGGTTAAGTTTATAGGTAGGTTATAGGTTATAGGTTTAGGGAATCGAGATTATGTTAAGGTTTAGGTTTAGGAAATTGGGTTTGGGTTCGTGATCGTGTTTTACTTTGGGTTTTTAAGTTTAAGTTTAGGTTTAGGTTAGGTAGTTGAGAATAGGATTAGGTGTTGGTTTAGGTTTAGGGATTTGAGAACACAGTTAGGTTTTAGGTAGGACATAGGCTATAGCTGTAGGTAATTGAGAATAGGTTAAGGGTTAAGTTTAGGAAATCGGGTTTGGGTTCGGGATCGGGTTTTTCTTTGGGTTTTCAAGTTTAGGTTTAGGTTTAGGTTAGGTAGTTCAGAATAGGATTAGGTGTGGGTTTAGGTTTAGGGATTTGAGAACACATTTAGGTTTTAGGTTTAGGTTTTAGGAAGGTTATAGGTTATAGACGTAGGGAATTGAGAATAGGTTATGGTTTAGGATTTAGGTTAAGCTTATAGGTAGGTTAGAGGTTATAGGTTTAGGGATTTCAGAATAGGTTAAGGTTTAGGTTTAGGAAATCGGGTTTGGGTTCGGGATCGGGTTTTGCTTTGGATTTTCAAGTTTAGGTTTAGGTTTAGGTTAGGTTGCTGAGAATAGGATTAGGTGTAAGTTTAGGTTCAGGGATTTGAGAATAGGTTAAGGTTTTGGTTTTAGGTTAAGGTTATCGGTAGGTTAAAGTTTTTAGGCTTAAGGATTTGAGAATAGGTTAAGGTTTAGGTTTAGGAAATGGGGTTTGGGTTCGGGATCGGATTTTTCTTTGAGTTTTCAAGTTTAGGTTTAGGTTTAGGTTAGGTGGTTGAGAATAAGAATAGGTGTAGGTTTAGTTTTAGAGATTTGAGAATAGGTTAAGGTTATAGGTAGGTTATAGGTTATAGGTTTAGGGATTTGAGAATAGGTAAGGTTTAGGTTTAAGAAATCGGGTTTGGGTTCGGGATTGGGTTTTCCTTTGGGTTTTCAAGTTTAGTTTTAGGTTTAGGTTAGGTAGTTGGGAATAGGATTAGGTGTAGGTTTATGTTTAGGGATTTAAGTATAGGTTAAGGTTTAGGTTTAGGAAATCGGGTTTGGGTTCGAGATCGGATTTTTCTAAGGTTAAGGTTTAGGTTTTAGTTTAAGGTTATAGGTAGGTTATAGGTTATAGGTTTAGGGATTTGAGAATAGGTTAAGGTTTAGGTTTAGGAAATCGGGTTTGGGTTCCGGATTGGGTTTTGCTTTGGGTTTTCAAGTTTAGGTTTAGGTTTAGGTTAGGTAGTTGAGAATAGGATTAGGTGTAGGTTTAGGTTTAGGGATTTGAGAAGACATTTTGGTTGAGGTTTAGGTTTTAGGTTAAGGTTATAGGTTATAGCTGTAGGGAATTGAGAATAGGTTAAGGTTTAAGTTTTAGGTTAAGGTTATACGTAGGTTATTGGTTATAGGTTTAGGGATTTGAGAATAGGTTAAGGTTTAGGTTGAGGAAATCGGGTTTGGGTTCGGGATCGGGATTTGCTTTGACTTTTCAAGTTTAGGTTTAGGTTTAGGTTAGGTTGTTGAGAATAGGATTAGGTGTAGGTTTTGGTTTAGGGATTAGAGAATTGGTTAAGTTTTAGGTTTAAGAAATCGGGTTTGGGTTCGGGATCGGGTTTGGTGAGGTTAAGGTTAAGGGTAGGTTATAGGTTATATGTTTGGGGATTTGAAAATAGGTTAGGGTTTAGGTTTTAGGCTAGGGTTAAAGGTAGGTAATAGGTTATAGGTTTAGGGATTTGAGAATAGTTAAGGTTTATGTTTAGGAAATTGGGTTTGGATTCGGGATCGGGTTTTGCTTTGGGTTTTCAAGTTTAGGTTTAGGTTTAGGTTAGGTAGATGAGAACACATTTAGGTTAAGGTCTAGGTTTTAGGTTAAGGTTATAGGTTATAGCTGTAGGGAATTGAGAATAGGTTAAGGTTTAGGTTTTAGGTTAAGGTTATGGGTCGGTTATAGGTTATAGGTTTAGGGATTTCAGAAAAGGTTAAGGTTTAGGTTTAGAAAATCGGGTTTGGGTTCGAGATCGGGTTTTTCTTAGGTTAAAGTTTAGGTTTTAGTTTCAGTTTTTAGGTAGGTTATAGTTTATAGGTTTAGGGATTTGAGAATAGGTTAAGGTTTAGGTTTAGGAAATCGGGTTAGGGTTCGGGATTGGGTTTTGTTTTAGATTTTCAAGTTTAGGTTTAGGTTTAGGTTAGGTAGTTGAGAATAGGATTAGGTGTAGGTTTAGGTTTAGGGATTTGAGAACACGTTTAGGTTAAGGTCTAGGTTTTAGGTTAAGGTTATAGGTTATAGGTGTAGGGAATTGAGAATAGGTTAAGGTTTAGGTTTTAGGTTATGGTTATGGG
Organism: Magnolia kwangsiensis; assembly: GCA_037074715.1. Classification (NCBI taxonomy): domain Eukaryota; kingdom Viridiplantae; phylum Streptophyta; class Magnoliopsida; order Magnoliales; family Magnoliaceae; genus Magnolia; species Magnolia kwangsiensis. The sequence continues at coordinate 76,566,506 of CM073577.1, read as the reverse complement.
TAGGTTATAGGTTATAGGTTTAGGGATTTGAGAAAAGGTTAAGGTTTAGGTTTATGAAATCGGGTTTGGGTTCGGGATCGGGTTTTTCTTTGGGTTTTCGAGTTTAGGTTTAGGTTTAGGTTAGTTAGTTGAGAATAGGATTAGGTGTAGGCTTAGGTTTAGGTATTAGAGAATAGGTTAAGGTTTAGGTTTAGGAAATCGAGTTTGGGTTCGGGATCGGGTTTTGCTCAGGTTAAGGTTAAAGGTAGGTTATAGGTTATATGTTTGGGGATTTGAGAATAGGCTAAGGTTTAGGTTTAGGAATTCAGGTTTGAGTTCTGGATCGGGTTTTGCATTGGGTTTTCAAGTTTAGGTTAAAGTTTAGGTTAGGTAGTTGAGAATAGGATTAGGTATAGGTTTAGGTTTAGGGATTTGAGGACACATTTAGGTTAAGGTTTAGGTTTTAGGTTAAGGTTATAAGTTATAGCTGTAGGGAATTGAGAATAGGTTAAGGTTTAGGTTTTAGGTTAAGGTTATACGTAGGTTATAGGTTATAGGTTTAGGGATTTGAGAATAGGTTAAGGTTTAGGTTTAGGAAATCGGGTTTGGGTTCAGGATCGGGATTTGCTTTGACTTTTCAAGTTTAGGTTTAGGTTTAGGTTAGGTAGGTGAGAATAGGATTTGGTGTAGGTTTAGGTTTAGGGATTTGTGAATACATTTAGGTTAAGGTTTAGGTTTTAGGTTAAGGTTATAGGTTATAGCTGTAGGGAATTGAGAATAGGTTAAGCTTTAGGTTTTAGGTTAAGTTTATAGGTTGGTTATAGGTTATAGGTTGAGGGAATTAAGAATAGGTTAAGGTTTAGGTTTAGAAAATTGGGTTTGGGTTCGTGATCGTGTTTTACTTTGGGTTTTTAAGTTTCAGTTTAGGTTTTGGTTAGGTAGTTGAGAACAGGATTAGGTATAAGTTTAGGTTTAGGGATTCGAGAACACAGTTAGGTTTTAGGTAGGATATAGGCTATAGCTTTAGGGAATTCAGAATAGGTTTGTCTTTAGGTTTAGGAAATCGGGTTTGGGTTTGGGATCGGGTTTTGCTTTGGGTTTTCAAGTTTAGGTTTAGGTTTAGGTTAGGTAGTTCAGAATAGGATTAGGTGTAGGTTTAGGTTTATGGATTTGAGAACACTATTAGGTTTTAGGTAGGTTATAGGTAGGTTATAGGTTATAGGTTTAGGGATTTGAGAATAGGTTAAGGTTTATGTTTAGGAAATCGGGTTTGGGTTCGGGATCGGGTTTTGCTTTTGGTTTTCAAGTTTAGGTTTAGGTTTAGGTTAGGTAGTTGAGAATATGATTAGGTGTAGGTTTAGGTTTAGGGATTTGAGAATAGGTTAAGGTTTAGGTTTTAGGTTGAGGTTTTAGGTAGGTTATTGATTATAGGTTTGAGGATTTGAGAATAGGTTAAGGTTTAGGTTTAGGAAATCATGTTTGGGTTCGGGATCGGGTTTTGCATTGGATTTTCAAGCTTAGGTTTAGGTTTTGGTTAGGTAATTGAGAATAGGATTAGGTGTAGGTTTCGGTTTAGGGATTTGAGAATAGGTTAAGGTTTAGGTTTAGGAAATCGGGTGTGGGTTCGGGTTGGGTTTTGCTTTGGGTTTTCAAGATTAGGTTTAAGTTTAGGTTAGGTAGTTGAGAATAGGATAAGGTGTAGGTTTAGGTTTGGGGATTTGAGAATAGGTGAAGGTTTAGGTTTTAGGTTAAGGTTATAGGTTATAGGTGTAAGGATTTGAGAATAGGTTAAGGTTTTGGTTTTAGGTTAAGGTTATTGGTAGGTTATCGGTTATAGGTTTAGGGATTTGAGAATAGGTTAAGGTTTAGGTTTAGGAAATCGGGTTTGGGTTCGGTATCGGGTTTTGCTTTGGGTTTTCAAGTTTAAGTTTAGGTTTAGGTTAGGTGGTTGAGAATAAGAATAGGTGTAGGTTTAGGTTTAGGTATTTGAGAATAGGTTAGGGTTATAGGTAGGTTATAGGTTATAGGTTTAGGGATTTGAGAATAGGTAAAGGTTTAGGTTTTGGAAATCGGGTTTGGGTTCGGGTTCGGGTTTTGCTTTGGGTTTTCAAGTTTAGGTTTAGGTTTAGGTTATGTGGTTTAGAATAAGAATATGTGTAGGATTCAGTTTAGGGATTTGAGAATAGGTTAAGGTTTAGGTTTAGGAAATCGGGTTTGGGTTCGGGATCGGGTTTTGCTCAGGTTAAGGTAATAGGTAGGTTATAGGTTATATGTTTGGGGATTTGAGAATAGGTTAAGGTTTAGGTTTAGGAAGCCGGGTTTGCGTTCTAGATCGGGTTTTACTTTGGGTTTTCAAGTTTATGTTTAAGTTTAGGTTAGGTAGTTGAGAATAGGATTTGGTGTAGGTTTAGGTTAAGGGATTTGAGAACACTGTTAGGTTTTAGGTAGGATAAAGGCTATAGCTGTAGGGAATTGAGAATAGGTTAAGGTTTAGGTTTAGGAAATTGGGTTTGGGTTCGGGATCGGGTTTTGCTTTGGGTTTTCAAGTTTAGGTTTAGGTTTAGGTTAGGTAGTTTAGAATAGGATTAGGTGTAGGTTTAGGTTTAGGGATTTGAGAACACATTTAGGTTTTATGTAGGTTATAGGTTATAGCCGTAGGGAATTGAGAATAGGTTATGGTTTAGGATTTAGGTTAAGCTTATAGGTAGGTTATAGGTTATAGGTTTAGGGATTTTAGAATAGGTTAAGGTTTAGGTTTAGGAAATCGGGTTTGGGTTCGAGATCGGGTTTTTCTAATGTTAATGTTTAGGTTTTAGTTTAAGGATATAGGTAGGTTATAGGTTATAGGTTTAGGGATTTAAGAATAGGTTAAGGTTTAGGTTTAGGAAATCGGGTTTGGATTCAGGATCGGGTTTTGCTTTGGGTTTTCGAGTTTAGGTTTAGGTTTAGGTTAGGGTGTTGAGAATAGGATTAGGTGTATGCTTAGGTTTAGGTATTAGAGAGTAGGTTAAGGTTTAGGTTTAGGTTTTAGGTTAAGGTTATAAGTTATAGCTGTAGGGAATTGAGAATAGGTTAAGGTTTAGGTTTTAGGTTAAGGTTATACGTAGGTTATAGGTTATGGGTTTAGGGATTTGAGAATAGGTTAAGGTTTAGGTTTTGGAAATCGGGTTTGGGTTCGGGATCGGGATTTGCTTTGACTTTTCAAGTTTAGGTTTAGGTTTAAGTTAGGTAGTTGAGAATAGGTTTAGGTGTAGGTTTAGGTTTAGGGATTTATGAACACATTTAGGTTAAGGTTTAGGTTTTAGGTTAAGGTTATAGGTTATAGATGTGGGGAATTGAGAATAGGTTAAGCTTTAGGTTTTAGGTTAAGTTTAAGGGTAGGTTATAGGTTATAGGTTTAGGGAATTGAGAATAGGTTAAGGTTTAGGTTTAGGAAATTGGGTTTGGGTTCGTGATCGTGTTTTACTTTGGGTTTTTAAGTTTCAGTTTAGGTTTAGGTTAGGTAGTTGAGAATAGGATTAGGTGTAGGTTTAGGTTTAGGGATTTGAGAACACAGTTAGGTTTTAGGTAGGATATAGGCTATAGCTATAGGGAATTGAGAATAAGTTTATCTTTAGGTTTACGAAATCGGGTTTGGGCTCGGGATCGGGTTTTGCTTTGGGTTTTCAAGTTTAGGTTTAGGTTTAGGTTAGGTAGTTCAGAATAGGAATAGGTGTAGGTACACGTTTAGGGATTTGAGAACACTATTAGGTTTTAGGTTTATGTTTTAGGTAGGTTATAGGTAGGTTATAGGTTATAGGTTTAGGGATTTGAGAATAGGTTAAGGTTTATGTTTAGGAAATCGGGTTTGGGTTCGGTATCGGGTTTTGCTTTCGGTTTTCAAGTTTAGGTTTAGGTTTAGGTTAGGTAGTTGAGAGCAGGATTAGGTGTAGGTTTAGTTTTGGGGATTTGAGAATAGGTTAAGGTTTATGTTTTAGGTTAAGGCTATAGGTAGGCTATAGGTTATAGGTTTAGGAATTTGAGATTAGGTTAAGGTTTAGGTTTAGGAAATCGGGTTTGGGTTCGGGATCGGGTTTTGCTTTTGGTTTTCAAGTTTAGGTTTAGGTTTAGGTTAGGTAGTTGAGAATATGATTAGGTGTAGGCTTAGGTTTAGGGATTCGAGAATAGGTTAAGGTTTAGGTTTTAGGTTAAGTTTATAGGTAGGCTATAGGTTATAGGTTTAGAGATTTGAGAATTGGTTAAGGTTTAGGTTTTAGGTTAAGTTTATAGGTAGGTTATAGGTTATAGGTTTATGGATTTGAGAATAGGTTAAGGTTTAGGTTTAGGAAATCGGGTTTGGGTTCGGGATCGGGTTTTGCTTTAGGTTTTCTAGCTTTGGTTTAGGTTTAGGTTAGGTAATTGAGAATAGGATTAGGTGTAGGTTTCGATTTTGGGATTTGAGAATAGGTTAAGGTTTAGGTTTAGGAAATCGGGTTTGGGTTCGAGATCGGGTTTTTCTTAGGTTAAGGTTTAGGTTTTAGTTTAAGGTTATAAGTAGGTTATAGGTTCTAGGTTTAGGGATTTGAGAATAGGTTAAGGTTTAGGTTTTAGGTTAAGAATATAGGTGATAGCTGTAGGAAATTGAGAATAGGTTAAGGTTATGGGTAGGTTGTAGGTTATAGGTTTAGGGATTTGAGAAAAGGTTAAGGTTTAGGTTTAGGAAATCGGGTTTGGGTTCGGGATTGGGTTTTTTTTTGGATTTTCAAGTTTAGGTTTAGGTTTAGGTTAGGTAGTTGAGAAATGGATTAGGTGTAGGTTTAGGTTTAGGGATTTGAGAACACATTTAGGTTAAGGTCTAGGTTATAGGTTATAGCTGTAGGGATTTGAGAATAGGTTAAGGTTTAGGTTTAGGAAATCGGGTTTGGGTTCGGGATCGGGTTTTGCTTTGGGTTTTCCAGTTTAGGTTGAGGTTTAGGTTATGTAGTTGAGAATAGGATTAGGTGTAGGTTTTGGTTTAGGGATTAGAGAATATGCTAAGGTTTAGGTTTAGGAAATCAGGTTTGGGTTCGGGATCAGGTTTTGCTGAGGTTAAGGTTATAGGTAGGTTATAGGTTATATGTTTGGGGATTTGAGAATAGGTTAAGGTTTAGGTTTAGGAAATCGGGTTTGCATTCTGGATCGGGTTTTGCTTTGGGTTTTCAAGTTTAGGTTTAAGTTTAGGTTAGGTAGTTGAGAATAGGATTAGGTGTATTTTTAGCTTTAGGGATTTAAGAACACTGTTAGGGTATAGGTAGGATAAAGGCTATAGCCGTAGGGAATTGAGAATAGGATAAGGTTTAGGTTTAGGAAATTGGGTTTTGGCTCGGGATCGGGTTTTGCAATGGGTTTTCAACTTTAGGTTTAGGTTTAGGTTAGGTAGTTGAGAATTGGATTAGGTTTAGGGATTTGAGAATAGGTTGAGGTTTAGGTTTGAGAATTGGATTAGGTTTAGGTTTAGGTTAGATGGTTTAGAATAAGAATAGGTGTAGGTTTAGGTTTAGGGATTTGAGAATAGGTTAAGGTTTAGGTTTTAGGCTAGGGTTATAGGTAGGTTATAGGTTTAGGGATTTGAGAATAGGTAAGGTTTAGGTTTAGGAAATCGGGTTTGGGTTCGTGATCGGGTTTTGCTTTGGGTTTTCAAGTTTTGGTTTAGGTTTTGGTTAGGTAGATGAGAATAGGATTAGGTGAAGGTTTAGGTTTAGGGATTTGAGTATAAGTTAAGGTTTAGGTTTAGGAAATCGGGTTTGGGTTCGAGATCGGGTTTTTCTTAGGTTTAAGTTCATGTTTTTGTTTAAGGTTATAGGTAGGTTATAGGTTATAGGTTTAGGGATTTGAGAATAGGTTAAGGTTTAGCTTTAGGAAATCGGGTTTGGGTTCGGGATTGGGTTTTGTTTTGGATTTTCAAGTTCAGTTTTAGGCTTAGGTTAGGTAGTTGAGAAATGGATTAGGTGTAGGTTTAGGTTTAGGGATTTGAGAACACATTTAGGTTAAGGTCTAGGTTTTAGGTCAAGGTTATAGGTTATAGCTGTAGGGAATTGAGAATAGGTTAAGGTTTAGGTTTAGGAAATCGGGTTTAGGTTCGAGATCGGGTTTTGCTTTGGGTTTTCAAGTTTTGGTTGAGGTTTAGGTTATGTAGTTGAGAATAGGATTAGGGATTAGGTTTAGGATATTGGGTTTGGGTTCGGGACCAGGTTTTGATTTGGGTTTTCAAGTTTAGGTTTAGGTTTAGGTTAGGTGGTTTAGAATAAGAATAGGTGTAGGTTTAGGTTTAGGGATTTGATAATAAGTTAAGGTTTAGGTTTTAGGTTAGGGTTATAGGCAGGTTATAGGTTATAGGTTTAGGGATTTGAGAATTGGTGAGGTTTAGGTTTAGGAAATCGGGTTTGGGTTCGGGATCGGGTTTTGCTTTGGGTTTTCAAGTTGAGGTTTAGGTTTAGGTTAGGTAGATGAGAATAAGATTAGGTGTAGGTTTAGGTTTAGGGATTTGAGAACACATTTAGGTTAAGGTCTAGGTTTTAGCTTAAGGTTATAGGTTATAGCTGTAGGGAATTGAGAATAGGTTAAGGATTAGGTTTTAGGTTAAGGTTATGGGTAGGTCATAGGTTATAGGTTTAGGGATTTGAGAAAAGGTTAAGGTTTAGGTTTAGGAAATCGGGTTTGGGTTCGGGATCGGGGTTTGCTTTGGGTTTTCGAGTTTAGGTTTAGATTTAGGTTAGGGTGTTGAGAATAGGATTAGGTGTATGCTTAGGTTTAGGTATTAGATAATAGGTTAAGGTTTGGGTTTAGGTTTTAGGTTAAGGTTATAAGTTATAGCTATAGGGAATTGAGAATAGGTTAAGGTTTAGGTTTTAGGTAAAGGTTATACGTAGGTTATAGGTTATAGGTTAGGTAGTTGAGAATAGGATTAGGTGTAGGTTTAGGTTTAGGGATTTGTTAACACATTTAGGTTAAGGTTTAGGTTTTAGGTTAAGGTTATAGGTTATAGCTGTTGGGAATTGAGAATAGGTTAAGCTTTAGGTTTTAGGCTAAGTTTATAGGTAGGTTTTAGGTTATAGGTTTAGGGAATTGAGAATAGGTTAAGGTTTAGGTTTAGGAAATTGGGTTTGTGTTCGTGATTGTGTTTTACTTTGGGTTTTTAAGTTTAAGTTTACGTTTAGGTTAGGTAGTTAAGAATAGGATTAGGTGTAGGTTTAGGTTTAGGGATTTGAAAACACAGTTAGGTTTTCGGTAGGATATAGGATATAGCTCTAGGGAATTGAGAATAGGTTAAGGTTTAGGTTTAGGAAATCGGGTTTGGATTCGGGATCGGGTTTTCAAGCTTAGGTTTAGGTTTAGGTTAGGTAGTTCAGAATAGGATTAGGTGTAAGTGTAGGTTTATGGATTTGAGAACACATTTAGGTTTTTGGTTTAGGTTTTAGGTAGGTTATAGGTTATAGCCGTAGGTAATTGAGAATAGGTTATGGATTGGGATTTTAGTTAAGCTTATAGGCAGGTTATATGTTATAGGTTTAGGAATTTGAGAATAGGATAAGGTTTAAGTTTAGGAAATCGAGTTTGGGTTCGGGATCGGGTTTTTTTTTGGGTTTTCAAGTTTAGGTTTAGGTTTAGGTTAGGTAGTTGAGAATAGGATTAGGTGTAGGTTTAGTTTTAGGGATTTGAGAATCGGTTAAGGTTTCTGTTTTAGATTAAGGTTATAGGTAGGTTACAGGTTATAGGTTTAGGGAATTGAGAATTGGTTAAGGTTTAGGTTTAGGAAATCGGGTTTGGGTTCGGGATCTGGTTTTTCTTTGGGTTTTCAAGTTTAGGTTTAGGTTTAGGTTAGTTAGCTGAGAATATGATTAGGTGTAGGTTTAGGTTTAGGGATTTGAGAGTAGGTTAAGGTTTAGGTTTTGGGTTAAGGTTATAGGTAGGTTATAGGTTATTAGTTTAGGGATTTGAGAATATGTTAAGGTTTAGGTTTAGGAAATCGGGTTTGGGTTCAGGATACGGTTTTCAAGTTTAAGTTTATGTTTAGGTTAGGTAGTTGAAAATGGATTAGGTGTAGGTTTAGGTTTAGGGATTTGAGAACAAATTTAGGTTAAGGTTTAGGTTTTAGGTTAAGGTTATAGGTTATAGCTGTAGGGAATTGAGAATAGGTTAAGGTTTAAGTTTTAGGTGAAGGTTATAGGTTACAGCTGTAGGGAATTGAGAATAGGTTAAGGTTTAGGTTTTAGGTTAAGGTTATAGGTTATAGCTGTAGGGAATTGAGAATAGGTTAAGGTTTAGGTTTTAGGTTAAGGTTATAGGTAGGTCATAGGTTATAGGTTTGGGGATTTGAATATGTTAAGGGTTTGGGATCGGGTTTTGCTTAGTGTTTTCAAGTTCAGCTTTAGGTTTAGGTTAGGTAGTTGAGAATAAGATTAGGTGTAGGTTTAGGTTAAGGGATTTGAGAATAGGGAAAGGTTTAGGTTTTAGGTTAAGGTTATAGGTAGGTTATAAGTTATAGGTTTAAGGATTTGAGAATAGGTTTAGGTTTAGGTTTAGGAAATCGTGTTTGGGTTTGGGATCGGATTTTGCTTTGGGTTTTCAAGTTTAGGTTTAGGTTTAGGTTAGGTAGTTGAGAATAGGATTAGTATGTAGGATTAGGTTTAGGGATTTGAGAATAGGTTAAGGTTTTGGTTTTAGGTTAAGGTTATAGGTAGGTAATAGGTTATAGGTTTACGGATTTGAGAATAGGTTAAGGTTTAGGTTTAGGAAATCGGGTTTGGGTTCGGGATCGAGTTTTGCTTTGGGTTTTCAAGTTTAGGTTTAGGTTTAGGTTAGGTGGTTGAGAATAAGAATAGGTGTAGGTTTAGGTTTTAGGCTAGGGTTATAGGTAGGTTATAGGTTATAGGTTTAGGGATTTGAGAATTGGTAAGGTTTAGGTTTAGGAAAACAGGTTTCGGTTCAGGATCGGGTTTTGCTTTGGGTTTTCAAGTTTAGGTTTAGGTTTAGGTTAGGTAGATGAGAATAGGATTAGGTGTAGGTTTACGTTTAGGAATTTGAGAACACATTGAGGTTAACATCCTGAAAATCGGGGGGGTCGAGCAAAAACCCAACTCCCGAGTTCCAAAATGTTATTTATGCAACATAGATATGTATGATTGAATGTTGTCTGTGATAATGTATTAAACATGAGTGAAATTAAGCCAGAACAGCATATCATACTCCAGAGACAATTAAATTAACCAGCGGAAGTCTGTAATAGTATGTATAACATATATAAACTGTTGTATGTCTCCAGAGTGTGAACATGTTACCAGGTTATACACATACATGTATACTCCAAAAGTAGATGAAACGAATATACATGAGTGCGCTAAAAATATAAAATGACAAATGTCAAAGTATCTAATCAACCTCCCTGTAATCCCGTCAATCAGAACACGCATAAAGGAGGGATCCTCCTCCTCATCATCAAGTCCGGCTCCGCCTCACAGGCCGCGCCATCATCTGCAATCACAAAAAGGTCTGGTGGGTGTCCAGGAACACCGTCCCGTAACGTGGGAGTGAGTAGCTAACTCAGTGGAATAATAGAGCAAGGATTAACATGTTCTCAAATCAATCACGCGATAATAGTAAAGCAATAAATCAAACAATCCTAATACTGTTGTTAATGCAATTATGACATGACGTGATGTATGCCCTCACCGACGATCACCCTCATGCGGCAACATCTTACGACCGCGGCATGCCACACTCCCTAGAGTGCTCCACATCTTCCAGGCACATGCAATGCTATGGTGATATGATTTTCAAGTTATTATTAGTCCATTCAAACAGCAGGATTGGGAAACTAAGGTACTTCCCTTGTATCAATCCCAACACAGATCCTGTCTAGGGTCGTCACTCCTAGTAATCTCATACGATGTATATTTTGTAGGTCGCTGCAAGGGCTGCCAGGGCTGTTGCACGCACTCATTGCTCCGCTCCCCCATCACCTTATCAATACAGGCCTACCGTACTCCACTGCAACGGAAGGGTCGTCGCCTCCCGTGGACTCAGAATACGCTCGCGGTCACTACAAAGGGCTCGTCGCCTGATCAGTGTAGGCCGACAGCTAGAATATAGTGTCCCATACCACCATAATCTGCTCACGAGTTTAGGTGCTCACTGGTCACTACGGGGAGGTTTGTGGCCCCAGCGTAGGCCGACAGCTCGACCACGGTGTCCCATACCACCATGCCCGGCTCATGAGTCTTCGTGGATCAAGGTACCATGGTTAACAGGGTTTACAATGGTAAGTTCAGTACCCTAGGTTCAAGCAGTTATGACTCATACAAGGTGAACATACATCGGCCAGTCGGGTTACTTGACGGGCTCGACTAGCGCGATCGCATCTCAAGTCGAACGACATGTAGTGTGTAAAACACTTCGCGTGGCCTAACCACTGCCGCCAACTCTAAACACGAATCACGTTCATCGACGCGTCGTTCGTGGCTATGACCAGTCAGCCACGAATTCGCTCGGTTACCGACTGCCTGGACTAAGTCTAGTCCCACACATCCATGAAATCACATTAACAATATATGCAAAGGTTTTGGAATTGAAATACAATCATGTGAGCATGTTAACACATGTTATAACATTCAACTTAAGCAAATCTTCAAACACATACATTCCATGCATGTAATGGAATCATGCATATGGTCAACATGTAGGAAATCATTTAGGTCAGCATATTAATCAAGAAATCATTCTCAAACCACTACGTAACATCATTTAATTCAATACATACTAATACAAGCATTTATACAAACACATACACTACACACTTAAGTCTACATATAGTATGTCGACCCAAAGTGCGCAACTAGACGAATCTCTTCGCCAAACTAATTATACACGCATTCCTAACTTCCTAATGCGACAACAAACCATGTCAATCACATCGGCAAAATATGAATGTAAACAGTACTTCCTACAAATGACTAAAATGCCCTAAATCTCATATTCTTCGTTAGCTTACGAAACGGAAAACGGAGAGCATTTTGTACATGTCAAACGGCGATGCCGTCAAGAATCTACTATTAAACGACATTGAAAGCGTTGGAAACAGTCAATCAAAGCGTCTAATATCCGCACCTTATGTCTTGTAGACTCGAAAATTGAAACGGAGCGTATACGCTTCGTCTACGGCGAATAAGGAACCTAATACACAAGATTCATAAGCTACATCGCTATGGAAACAAGGGAAACTCAAATCAACAACTATTTAGGGTTTTTACTTACCTAGGATCGCGGTGAAATCGCCGGGAAAGCGGTAGAGGTGTGTTGCTTAAGCACGTGCAACGCGTAGTACAAGTGGCAGGAAGAACTCTCCCACACTCCCACAATCTCCCACCTTTTTCTCTCTCCCAAGCTAGGGTTTCTCTCAAATTCGGATGGAAGAGAGGAGTGAGGGTTTCAACTCCTTTTATAGCCTACAACATGCCCAAAATAGGCTTGGGAACAATGTTTACTTGGTGCCTAACCAAATCGGGGCCGTTTCGGTCCAAAAGGGCATTTCTGAAGGTCCCCTGGCCAAATGCGGTCGGACTTAAGCTCATGCATACTGGATCTAGCACACATCCAGTTTTCAGGCCGGTAGGGTTCCCAGATCGCACGTGGCGGCCCAGTTTCAGTTTAACGGTCACCGCACCAAGATCAGGCCTATAAGTCTCGTGATATGTAATAGAAATTTTTCCTGATCCAAGGGTGTAATTTGGCTGTATTCTGACGGTCAGAATGCTTAATACTGATGCGTCAAATTTGTGTGCCAGATTTGAATTTGAAATTCCAACTATGTCCCTATTCACACTCTCTTCGGTCCGGGCTCAATGAAATAGCCTGTGATCGTCAGTTGGACTTGATATTCGAAACGATTGTCAAGCCCAGCTAAGTGGTCATAACGGTCTAAGATGGTAGGCATCTGACTTACGACGCGCGGTCTAGATCCAATACAAAGTTTCAAGGAGGTCCCGAGAACAAACCGGCTTAGAGTTTGATCCGAGGCTTTAGAGCATTATAGCACCCTTGGTTCCACTCGCTTTGGGCCTTGTAGAACGTATTTAAAGTGATTAGGGACCATTTCCCAGCTATTCTAACGTTGCACTAGCTAACTTAGTCATATTTTCTAAAGGAATTGATTCTAAGTGGTTTCTTTGGCTATGGAATTGGTTTCTAAGCAATTTTCCAGGTGTTTTAATTGACCCATTGCCTAAGAACGTCAAATCTCAGATTGGCCAAAATTCGGGGTGTTACAATCTACCCCCCTTAAAACACAATGTCGTCCCCGACATTGGCGAACGGCAAGGAGTACCTAGAGGGACTTTAGTATTGACATTCTAAGGAAGGTTCAAATACTACTTAATAACCTAACCGTACATATAACCTAAATCAAATGTTTCGATCTTGGGCCAGTGGGGAAGAGCCTAACCACGCTTCCGCTGCGCCACTCTAATCGAACGGGAGCGTTGACTAACCTAACCGGATTGGACTCCATACGTTCTACCCCCCTTAAAACTTGGTTTTACTTAAATTCAAGAATCTATGCATCGCTCCGTATATCGGAACGAGGTGCAACTTAGGGGCTATCCTTGACATAAATTGGGAACAACCTCTCATTACAGTGGTTTTCCTTTGCTAATGATGCGTTTTATGGCATTAGTATCTATGATCATAGAGATGAGCCTAATCTCTATTGTGGTTAAGGTCAGGGGCAGGTATGAGTTGGTGGCAAGATGCCTAATTCTCTACTGGCTTTAAGTCCTCGCCATTTTCCAAAAGGCAATGTGATCCCGTTTGGTTGTAGGTGGTTGGGCCATCACAGAATAAAGGTTATGTAGTAGGTCTGAGCCGGATACATAGACTTTCTGTCTAGCTAGAACAGAAGATTTATTGTATCAATTCTTAATCCGAGTCGATGCCGATCTTCTGCTTGATCAGAGCATTGGATTTATTGGTAACTACTAGGATTAAGAAGTCGATTCAAACCGCGAATACATCGCTTACATGTAGTTCCTTTATTCCGCATTCCCGAATGCAATAAGCCCTTGGGGAAGGCAATTCTAAGGGGCGTGCTAGTACATTCTAAGTTCAATCTGAGGGAGTTATAAATGTTCCTTGAGAGTGTATGGTTCCTTCCTATGGGAAACAACAGAAGTCTATAAACCATAAAGGAATTTACCGAAGGAAGGGAGTCCCATTCCAACCAAATCTAACCTACTATCCCTTAGCATATATAGGCCTTACACTGCCTAAGACAACTAGTAGCCTAGTCTGTAACTCTGTAGCTATAATCCAAAGCCTAAGATTATACGGTAAATGGCTTTCTATTCCATTTCTACTACAGGGAATTCTTCTATTGCTTAGGGTCAAGATTTGTCTAACTGGAATTGGATTTCTTATGTCGTCAGATCCTTCAAATCTAGGAGTGCTAACACTAGATCCAAAAACGCCTAGGGCCTATGTAACCGGTAGCGCTTAGTTGTATTAAATGGAACCGCATTCCTAGTCCCATAGCGGGATAGGGAGTGGCATGCTTGGTTGGAGGGTGGGGTGGGGTAAAAATCTAATTTGTAGGCTGAATCCCGGGAGTTATAATACTCCCAATCTAGGGACAATACCTCACAACAAAATGAATCGGCATGCATTTCATTCAACAAAATTCGGCTATGATAAGGCCAAACCACAACACAAACACAGTTTCTACCTGTAACTTCACTAAACCTAACAACAACAAAACACAGAAATCCTTAAAACAAAAATCAAACAATCTATAGGGCAAAGGCATAGATGCCTAACTTTACCAAAGGACTTTACCACAGTCCCGACTTACCTTCTTTATCCCTGTCGAGTCTAATACTGTCTGTTGCTCACTAGAGCTCTCTCGGCCATATATTTTCAGTATCCCTTAAGCAAAGAAAATGGAGAAATAGGATTGAGAGGGAGGATGGTGAAAAGAGAGAAAAAGGCTAAAACAGCTTAACAATAGCCATGAAAAATGGGGGAAATGCAAGGAAATGGCTAACCAAAATAGAAAAGGGAGATCTAGGCGTTGTAGAGGGATGCTTCAAGCTCCCCTAGGATGTATTTTCAGAAAGAAAAGAGAATGAAAAAGGGGAATGGAGCACCTCACGATTTCAGCTCGATTTGGGCGTTGTAAGAGCTCCAAACGATGAAACCTTCAAGAGGAAGGGCTGCAAACCGAAATAGAATGGTGGAGAGTGGTCTTTTTCAACCAAGGATGGATTTGGGAGTGATTTAAAGTCACGATTTTTGGAATAGGGCAGCAAAAACGAAAATGGAGCTTGAAATGGGGGCCGTTTGTGAAGGAAGTACATCTTTTAGGGGGTTTCAAGGTACGGACCGCATACCAGGGGGCTACCCTAGCCCCCAAAATCCTCCAGCCCAAAGGTCAAACCCATCTAACAAGTTTGACCGGCGATGCATCGCGTTGCAAACTGGCCACTAAGGACATATGGGATGGGTTCCCCTTGCCCTAGGGATTCCAAAAAGGTATGGTGCACACTCTGGTTCATTGTAGATTGCCCTAGGGAGGCCAATACATTTTTAACATCCATTCGAGGCTTTTCGGGTCCAATCTTCAATCCCGAATACAAAACCCTATCATGCAGCATATGATTTTAGGGTAGAAGGATCTAGTACATCCATCTAGCCCATTATTTTCTAAAGAAAGTGAAGTTAGAATGGCCTTATGGCCATTTTTCATGAAATTTTACTATTCACTGTAAAATTTTGTGAAAGTAGGATTTTATGTTATTTTCACATTATTATTGATGCCTAATATGAAATGGATAAGAAATAATTGAATATTGGGGTGGTGAGAGGAAGAATTTCGAAGATTTTCGGTGAAACGGGGTTTTTAAGCCCTGGCGATTGAATACATGGGTCGTGGTCATCCCACGGCCCAAGGATTTACTTTTTCGGTTTAAAACCGCTCATAGGACGTCTCAACCCGACTTTCTACAGCTTAGAAGTGATTCGGGTTGCCTTACGCGACCCGAGATGCGTTACAGACTCGATCTTGCGATCGATTCTAATAGACTTCGCCTATCGGCGAATCTGCGATCTTAGACGTGTTTCTAGACCCTTCTCGCACCCACCTAAGTCAAAGGAAGCGACAGCGTACGTCGCGTGACCATAACCCAGGCCCGGTTTAATCCAAATCATGCTCTGATACCATCTGTAACATCCCGAAAATCGGGGGGGTCGAGCAAAAACCCAACTCCCGAGTTCCAAAATGTTATTTATGCAACATAGATATGTATGATTGAATGTTGTCTGTGATAATGTATTAAACATGAGTGAAATTAAGCCAGAACAGCATATCATACTCCAGAGACAATTAAATTAACCAGCGGAAGTCTGTAATAGTATGTATAACATATATAAACTGTTGTATGTCTCCAGAGTGTGAACATGTTACCAGGTTATACACATACATGTATACTCCAAAAGTAGATGAAACGAATATACATGAGTGCGCTAAAAATATAAAATGACAAATGTCAAAGTATCTAATCAACCTCCCTGTAATCCCGTCAATCAGAACACGCATAAAGGAGGGATCCTCCTCCTCATCATCAAGTCCGGCTCCGCCTCACAGGCCGCGCCATCATCTGCAATCACAAAAAGGTCTGGTGGGTGTCCAGGAACACCGTCCCGTAACGTGGGAGTGAGTAGCTAACTCAGTGGAATAATAGAGCAAGGATTAACATGTTCTCAAATCAATCACGCGATAATAGTAAAGCAATAAATCAAACAATCCTAATACTGTTGTTAATGCAATTATGACATGACGTGATGTATGCCCTCACCGACGATCACCCTCATGCGGCAACATCTTACGACCGCGGCATGCCACACTCCCTAGAGTGCTCCACATCTTCCAGGCACATGCAATGCTATGGTGATATGATTTTCAAGTTATTATTAGTCTATTCAAACAGCAGGATTGGGAAACTAAGGTACTTCCCTTGTATCAATCCCAACACAGATCCTGTCTAGGGTCGTCACTCCTAGTAATCTCATACGATGTATATTTTGTAGGTCGCTGCAAGGGCTGCCAGGGCTGTTGCACGCACTCGTTGCTCCGCTCCCCCATCACCTTATCAATACAGGCCTACCGTACTCCACTGCAACGGAAGGGTCGTCGCCTCCCGTGGACTCAGAATACGCTCGCGGTCACTACAAAGGGCTCGTCGCCTGATCAGTGTAGGCCGACAGCTAGAATATAGTGTCCCATACCACCATAATCTGCTCACGAGTTTAGGTGCTCACTGGTCACTACGGGGAGGTTTGTGGCCCCAGCGTAGGCCGACAGCTCGACCACGGTGTCCCATACCACCATGCCCGGCTCATGAGTCTTCGTGGATCAAGGTACCATGGTTAACAGGGTTTACAATGGTAAGTTCAGTACCCTAGGTTCAAGCAGTTATGACTCATACAAGGTGAACATACATCGGCCAGTCGGGTTACTTGACGGGCTCGACTAGCGCGATCGCATCTCAAGTCGAACGACATGTAGTGTGTAAAACACTTCGCGTGGCCTAACCACTGCCGCCAACTCTAAACACGAATCACGTTCATCGACGCGTCGTTCGTGGCTATGACCAGTCAGCCACGAATTCGCTCGGTTACCGACTGCCTGGACTAAGTCTAGTCCCACACATCCATGAAATCACATTAACAATATATGCAAAGGTTTTGGAATTGAAATACAATCATGTGAGCATGTTAACACATGTTATAACATTCAACTTAAGCAAATCTTCAAACACATACATTCCATGCATGTAATGGAATCATGCATATGGTCAACATGTAGGAAATCATTTAGGTCAGCATATTAATCAAGAAATCATTCTCAAACCACTACGTAACATCATTTAATTCAATACATACTAATACAAGCATTTATACAAACACATACACTACACACTTAAGTCTACATATAGTATGTCGACCCAAAGTGCGCAACTAGACGAATCTCTTCGCCAAACTAATTATACACGCATTCCTAACTTCCTAATGCGACAACAAACCATGTCAATCACATCGGCAAAATATGAATGTAAACAGTACTTCCTACAAATGACTAAAATGCCCTAAATCTCATATTCTTCGTTAGCTTACGAAACGGAAAACGGAGAGCATTTTGTACATGTCAAACGGCGATGCCGTCAAGAATCTACTATTAAACGACATTGAAAGCGTTGGAAACAGTCAATCAAAGCGTCTAATATCCGCACCTTATGTCTTGTAGACTCGAAAATTGAAACGGAGCGTATACGCTTCGTCTACGGCGAATAAGGAACCTAATACACAAGATTCATAAGCTACATCGCTATGGAAACAAGGGAAACTCAAATCAACAACTATTTAGGGTTTTTACTTACCTAGGATCGCGGTGAAATCGCCGGGAAAGCGGTAGAGGTGTGTTGCTTAAGCACGTGCAACGCGTAGTACAAGTGGCAGGAAGAACTCTCCCACACTCCCACAATCTCCCACCTTTTTCTCTCTCCCAAGCTAGGGTTTCTCTCAAATTCGGATGGAAGAGAGGAGTGAGGGTTTCAACTCCTTTTATAGCCTACAACATGCCCAAAATAGGCTTGGGAACAATGTTTACTTGGTGCCTAACCAAATCGGGGCCGTTTCGGTCCAAAAGGGCATTTCTGAAGGTCCCCTGGCCAAATGCGGTCGGACTTAAGCTCATGCATACTGGATCTAGCACACATCCAGTTTTCAGGCCGGTAGGGTTCCCAGATCGCACGTGGCGGCCCAGTTTCAGTTTAACGGTCACCGCACCAAGATCAGGCCTATAAGTCTCGTGATATGTAATAGAAATTTTTCCTGATCCAAGGGTGTAATTTGGCTGTATTCTGACGGTCAGAATGCTTAATACTGATGCGTCAAATTTGTGTGCCAGATTTGAATTTGAAATTCCAACTATGTCCCTATTCACACTCTCTTCGGTCCGGGCTCAATGAAATAGCCTGTGATCGTCAGTTGGACTTGATATTCGAAACGATTGTCAAGCCCAGCTAAGTGGTCATAACGGTCTAAGATGGTAGGCATCTGACTTACGACGCGCGGTCTAGATCCAATACAAAGTTTCAAGGAGGTCCCGAGAACAAACCGGCTTAGAGTTTGATCCGAGGCTTTAGAGCATTATAGCACCCTTGGTTCCACTCGCTTTGGGCCTTGTAGAACGTATTTAAAGTGATTAGGGACCATTTTCCAGCTATTCTAACGTTGCACTAGCTAACTTAGTCATATTTTCTAAAGGAATTGATTCTAAGTGGTTTCTTTGGCTATGGAATTGGTTTCTAAGCAATTTTCCAGGTGTTTTAATCGACCCATTGCCTAAGAACGTCAAATCTCAGATTGGCCAAAATCCGGGGTGTTACAGTTATAGGTTATAGCTGTAGGGAATTGAGAATAGGTTATGGTTTACGTTTTAGGTTATGGTTATGGGTAGGTTATAGGTTATAGGTTTAGGGATTTGAGAAAAGGTTAAGGTTTTGGTTTAGGTTTAGGAAATCGGGTTTGGGTTCGGGATTGGGTTTTGTTTTGGATTTTCAAGTTTAGGTTTAGGTTTAGGTTAGGTAGTTGAGAAATGGATTAGGTGTAGGTTTAGGTTTAGGGATTTGAGAACACATTTAGGTTAAGGTCTATGTTTTAGGTTAAGGTTATAGGTTATAGCTGTAGGGAATTGAGAATAGGTTAAGGTTTAGGTTTAGGAAATCGGGTTTGGGTTCGGGATCGGGTTTTGCTTTGGGTTTTCAATTTAGGTTGAGGTTTTGGTTATGTAGTTGAGAATAGGATTAGGTGTAGGTTTAGGTTTATGGATTTGAGAATAGGTTAAGGTTTTGGTTTTAGGTTAAGGTTATAGGTAGGTAATAGGTTATAGGTTTAGGGATTTGAGAATAGGTTAAGGTTTAGGTTTAGGAAATCAGGTTTGGGTTCGGGATCAAGTTTTGCTTTGGGTTTTCAAGTTTAGGTTTAGGTTTAGGTTAGGTGGTTTAGAATAAGAATAGGTGTAGGTTTAGGTTTAGGGATTTGAGAATAGGTTAAGGTTTTGGTTTTAGGCTAGGGTTATAGGTAGGTTATAGGTTATTGGTTTAGGGATTTGAGAATCGCTAAGGTTTAGGTTTAGAAAATCGGGTTTGGGTTCAGGATCGATTTTTTCTTTGGGTTTTCAAGTTTAGGTTTAGGTTTAGGTTAGGTAGATGAGAATAGGATTAGGTGTAGGTTTAGGTTTAGGAATTTGAAAACAGATTTAGGTTAAGGTATAGGTTTTAGATTAAGGTTATAGGTTTAGGGATTTGAGAATAGGTTAAGGTTTAGGTTTTAGGTTAAGGTTATGGGTAGGTTATAGGTTATAGGTTTAGGGAATTGAGAATAGGTTAAGGTCTAGGTTTAGGAAATCGGGTTTGGGTTTGGGATCGGGTTTTGCTTTGGGTTATCAAGTTTAGGTTTAGGTTTAGGTTAGGTAGTTGAGAATAGGATTAGGTGTAGGTTTAGTTTTAAGGTTTTGAGAATAGGTGAAGGTTTAGGTTTTAGGTTAAGGTTATAGGTAGGTTATATGTTATAGCTTTAGGGATTTGAGAATAGGTTAAGATTTAGGTTTAGGAAATTAGGTTTGGGTTCAGGATCGGGTTTTGCTTTGGGTTTTCAAGTTTAGGTTTAGGTTTAGGTTAGGTGGTTGAGAATAAGAATAGGTGTAGGTTTGGGTTTAGGGATTTGAGAATAGGTTAAGGTTTAGGTTTTAGGTTAAGGTTATAGGTAGGTTATAGGTTATAGGTTTAGGGATTTGAGAATAGGTTAAGGTTTAGGTTTAGGAAATTGGGTTTGGGTTCGGGATCGGGTTTTGCTTTGGGTTATCAAGTTTAGGAAATCGGGTTTAAGGTTTTAGGTTATAGCTGTACAGAATTGAGAATAGGTTAAGGTTTAGGTTTTAGGTTAAGATTATAGGTAGGTTATAGGTTATAGGTTTAGGGATTTAAGAATAGGTTAAGGTATAGGTTTAGGAAATCGGGTTTGGGTTCGGGATCGGGTTTTGCTTTGGGTTTTCAAGTTTAGGTTTAGGTTTAGGTTAGGTAGTTGAGAATAAGATTAGGTGTAGGTTTAGGTTTAGGGATTTGAGAATAGGTGAAGGTTTAGGTTTTAGGTTAAGGTTATAGGTAGGTTATAAGTTATTGGTTTAAGGATTTGAGAATAGGTTTTGGTTTAGGTTTAGGAAATCGGGTTTGGGTTTGGGATCGGATTTTGCTGTGGGTATTCATGTTTAGGTTTAGGTTTAGGTTAGGTAGTTGAGAATAGGATTAGGATGTAGGTTTAGGTTTAGGGATTTGAGAATAGGTTAAGGTTTTGGTTTTAGGTTAAGGTTATAGTTAGGTAATAGGTTATAGGTTTAGGGATTTGAGAATAAGTTAAGGTTTTGGTTTAGGAAATCGGGTTTGGGTTCGGGATCGGGTTTTGCTTTGGGTTTTCAAGTTTAGGTTTTGGTTTAGGTTAGGTGGTTGAGAATAACAATAGGTGTAGGATTAGGTTTTAGGCTAGGGTTATAGGTAGGTTATAGGTTATAGGTTTAGGGATTTAAGAATTGGTAAGGTTTAGGTTTAGGAAATCGGGTTTGGGTTCAGGATCGGGTTTTGCTTTGGGTTTTCAGGTTTAGGTTTAGGTTTAGGTTAGGTAGATGAGAATAGGATTAGGTGTAGGTTTAGGTTTAGGGATTTGAGAACACATTTAGGTTGAGGTCGAGGTTTTAGGTTAAGGTTATAAGTTATAGCTGTAGGGAATTGAGAATAGGTTAAGGTTTAGGTTTTAGGTTAAGGTTATGGGTAGGTTATAGGTAATAGGTTTAGGGATTTGAGAAAAGGTTAAGGTTTAGGTTTAGAAAATCAGGTTTGGGTTCGAGATCGGGTTTTTCTTAGGTTAAAGTTTAGGTTTTAGTTTCAGTTTATAGGTAGGTTATTGTTTATAGGTTTAGGGATTTGAGAATAGGTTAAGGTTTAGGTTTAGGAAATCGGGTTAGGGTTCGGGATTGGGTTTTGTTTTGGATTTTCAAGTTTAGTTTTAGGTTTAGGTTAGGTTGTTGAGAATAGGATTAGGTGTAGGTTTAGGTTTTGTGATTTGAGAACACGTTTAGGTTAAAGTCTAGGTTTTAGGTTATGGTTATAGGTTATAGCTGTAGGGAATTGAGATTAGGTTAAGGTATAGATTTTAGGTTAAGGTTATGGGTAGGTTATAGGTTATAGGTTTAGGGATTTGAGAAAAGGTTAAGGTTTAGGTTTGTGAAATCGGGTTTGGGTTCGGGATCGGGTTTTTCTTTGGGTTTTCGCATTTAGGTTTAGGTTTATGTTAGGTAGTTGAGAATAGGATTAGGTGTAGGTTTAGGTTTTGTGATTTGAGAACACGTTTAGGTTAAAGTCTAGGTTTTAGGTTAAGGTTATAGGTTATAGCTGTAGGAAATTGAGAATAGGTTAAGGTATAGGTTTTAGGTTAAGGTTATGGGTAGGTTATAGGTTATAGGTTTAGGGATTTGAGAAAAGGTTAAGGTTTAGGTTTGTGAAATCGGGTTTGGGTTCGGGATCGGGTTTTTCTTTGGGTTTTCGAGTTTAGGTTTAGGTTTAGGTTAGGTAGTTGAGAATAGGATTAGGTGTAGGCTTAGGTTTAGGTATTAGAGAATAGGTTAAGGTTTTGGTTTAGGAAATCGAGTTTGGGTTCGGGATCGGGTTTTGCTGAGGTTAAGGTTAAAGGTAGGTTATAGATTATATGTTTGGGGATTTGAGAATAGGTTAAGGTTTAGGTTTAGGAATTCAGGTTTGAGTTCTGGATCGGGTTTTGCATTGGGTTTTCAAATTTAGGTTAAAGTTTAGGTTAGGTAGTTGAGAATAGGATTAGGTATAGGTTTAGGTTTAGGGATATGAGAACACATTTAGGTTAAGGTTTAGGTTTTAGGTTAAGGTTATAAATTATAGCTGTAGGGAATTGAGAATAGGTTAAGGTTTAGGTTTTAGGTTAAGGTTATGCGTAGGTTATAGGTTATAGGTTTAGGGATTTGAGAATAGGTTAAGGTTTAGGTTTAGGAAATCTGGTTTGGGTTCGGGATCGGGATTTGCTTTGACTTTTCAAGTTTAGGTTTAGGTTTAGGTTAGGTAGGTGAGAATAGGATTTGGTGTAGGTTTAGGTTTAGGGATTTGTGAACACATTTAGGTTAAGGTTTAGGTTTTAGGTTAAAGTCATAGGTTATAGCTGTAGGGAATTGAGAATAGGTTAAGCTTTAGGTTTTAGGTTAAGTTTATAGGTAGTTTATAGGTTATAGGTTTAGTGAATTGAGAATAGGTTAAGGTTTAGGTTTAGAAAATTAGGTTTGGGTTCTTGATCGTGTTTTACTTTGGGTTTTTAAGTTTCAGTTTAGGTTTTGGTTAGGTAGTTGAGAATAGGATTAGGTGTAAGTTTAGGTTTAGGGATTTGAGAACACAGTTAGGTTTTAGGTAGGATATAGGCTATAGCTATAGGGAATTCAGAATAGGTTTGTCTTTTGGTTTAGGAAATCGGGTTTGGGTTCGGGATCGGGTTTTGCTTTGGGTTTTCAAGTTTAGGTTTAGGTTTAGGTTAGGTAGTTCAGAATAGGATTAGGTGTGGGTTTAGGTTTAGGGATTTGAGAACACTATTAGGTTTTAGGTAGGTTATAGGTAGGTTATAGGTTATAGGTTTAGGGATTTGAGAGTAGGTTAAGGTTTATGTTTAGGAAATCGGGTTTGGGTTCGGGATCGGGTTTTGCTTTTGGTTTTCAAGTTTAGGTTTAGGTTTAGGTTAGGTAGTTGATAATATGATTAGGTGTAGGTTTAGGTTTAGGGATTTGAGAATAGGTTAAGGTTTCGGTTTTAGGTTAAGGTTATAGGTAGGTTATAGATTATAGGTTTAGGGATTTGAGAATAGGTTAAGGTTTAGGTTTAGGAAATCATGTTTGGGTTCGGGATCTGGTTTTGCCTTGGATTTTCAAGCTTAGGTTTAGGTTTAGTTTAGGTAATTGAGAATAGAATTAGGTGTAGGTTTCGGTTTAGGGATTTGAGAATAGGTTAAGGTTTAGGTTTAGGTTAAGCTTATAGGTAGGTTATAGGTTATAGGTTTAGGGATTTGAGAATAGGTTAAGGTTTAGGTTTAGGAAATCGGGTTTGGGTTCGAGATCGGGTTTTTCTAAGGTTAATGTTTTGGTTTTAGTTTAAGGATATAGGTAGGTTATAGGTTATAGGTTTAGGGATTTAAGAATAGGTTAAGGTTTAGGTTTAGGAAATTGGGTTTGGATTCAGGATCGGGTTTTTCTTTGTGTTTTCAAGTTTATGCTTAAGTTTAGGTTAGGTAGTTGAGAATAGGATTAGGTGTAGGTTTAGGTTTAGGGATTTGAGAACACATTTAGGTTAAGGATTAGGTTTTTGGTTAAGGTTATAGGTTATAGCTGTAGGGAATTGAGAATAGGTTAAGGTTTAGGTTTTAGGTTAAGGTTATAGGTAGGTTATAGGTTATGGGTTTAGGGATTTGAGAATAGGTTAAGGTTTAGGTTTTGGAAATCGGGTTTGGGTTCGGGATCGAGATTTTCTTTGACTTTTCAAGTTTAGGTTTAGGTTTAAGTTAGGTAGTTGAGAATAGGATTAGGTGTAGGTTTAGGTTTAGGGATTTGTGAACACATTTAGGTTAAGGTTTAGGTTTTAGGTTAAGG
This sequence comes from Magnolia kwangsiensis, assembly GCA_037074715.1. Taxonomy (NCBI): domain Eukaryota; kingdom Viridiplantae; phylum Streptophyta; class Magnoliopsida; order Magnoliales; family Magnoliaceae; genus Magnolia; species Magnolia kwangsiensis. The sequence continues at coordinate 76,542,760 of CM073577.1, read as the reverse complement.
TTATAGGTTATAGCTGTAGGGAATTGAGAATAGGTTAAGCTTTAGGTTTTAGGTTAAGTTTAAAGGTAGGTTATAGGTTATAGGTTTAGGGAATTGAGAATAGGTTGAGGTTTAGGTTTAGGAAATTGGGTTTGGGTTCGTGATCGTGTTTTACTTTGGATTTTTAAGTTTCAGTTTCGGTTTAGGTTAGGTAGTTGAGAATAGGAATAGGTGTAGGTTTAGGTTTAGGGATTTGAGAACACAGTTAGGTTTTAGGTAGGATATAGGCTATAGCTATAGGGAATTGAGAATAGGTTTATCTTTAGGTTTAGGAAATTGGGTTTGGGTTCGGGATCGGGTTTTGCTTTGGGTTTTCAAGTTTAGGTTTAGGTTTAGGTTAGGTAGTTCAAAATAGGATTAGGTGTAGGTTTAGGTTTAGGGATTTGAGAACACTATTAGGTTTTAGGTTTATGTTTTAGGTAGGTTATAGGTAGGTTATAGGTTATAGGTTTAGGGATTTGAGAATAGGTTAAGGTTTATGTTTAGGAAATCGGGTTTGGGTTCGGTATCGGGTTTTGCTTTGGGTTTTCAAGTTTAGATTTAGGTTTAGGTTAGGTAGTCGAGAATAGGATTAGGTGTAGGTTTAGTTTTAGGGATTTGAGAATAGGTTATTGCTGTAGGGAATTGAGAATAGGTTTAGGTTAGGGATTTGAGAATACATTTAGGTTAAGGTCAAGGTTTAAGGTTAAGATTATAGGTTATTGCTGTAGGGAATTGAGAATAGGTTAAGGTTTATGTTTTTGGTTAAGGTTATGGGTAGGTTATAGGTTATAGGTTTAGGAATTTGAGAAAAGGTTAAGGTTTAGGTTTAGGAAATCGGGTTTGGGTTCGGGATTGGGTTTTTCTTTTGGTTTTCAAGTTTAGGTTTAGGTTTAGGTTAGGTAGTTGAGAATATGATTAGGTGTAGGTTTAGGTTTGGGGATTTGAGAATAGGTTAAGGTTTAGGTTTTAGGTTAAGTTTGTAGGTAGGTTATAGGTTATAGGTTTAGGGATTTGAGAATAGGTTAAGGTTTAGGTTTTAGGTTAAGTTTATAGGTAGGTTATAGGTTATAGGTTTAGGGATTTGAGAATAGGTTAAGGTTTAGGTTTTCATGTTTAGGTTTAAGTTTAGGTTAGGTAGTTGAGAATAGGATTAGGTGTAGGTTTAGGTTAAGGGATTTGAGAACACTGTTAGGTTATAGGTAGGATAAAAGCTATAGCTGTAGGGAATTGAGAATAGGTTAAGGTTTAGGTTTAGGAAATTTGGTTTTGGCTCGGGATCGGGTTTTGCAATGGGTTTTCAAGTTTAGGTTTAGGTTTAGGTTAGGTAGTTGAGAATTGGATTAGGTTTAGGGATTTGAGAATAGGTTAAGGTTTAGGTTTGAGAATTAGATTAGGTTTAGGTTTAGGTTAGGTGGTTTAGAATAAGAATAGGTATAGGTTTAGGTTTAGGGATTTGAGAATAGGTTAAGGTTTAGGTTTTCGGCTAGGGTTATAGGTAGGTTATAGGTTATTGGTTTAGGGATTTGAGAATAGGTAAGGATTAGGTTTAGGAAAACGGGTTTGGGTTCGTGATCGGGTTTTGCTTTGGGTTTTCAAGTTTTGGTTTAGGTTTTGGTTAGGTTGATGAGAATATGATTAGGTGAAGGTTTAGGTTTAGGGATTTGAGTATAGGTTAAGGTTTAGGTTTAGGAAATCGGGTTTGGGTTCGAGATCGGGTTTTTCTTAGGTTAAAGTTTAGGTTTTAGTTTAAGGTTATAGGTAGGTTATAGGTTATAGGTTTAGGGATTTGAGAATAGGTTAAGGTTTTGGTTTAGGAAATCGGGTTTGGGTTCGGGATTGGGTTTTGTTTTGGATTTTCAAGTTTAGGTTTAGGCTTAGGTTTGGTAGTTGAGAAATGGATTAGGTGTAGGTTTAGGTTTAGGGATTTGAGAACACATTTTGGTTAAGGTCTAGGTTTTTGGTCAAGGTTATAGGTTATAGCTGTAGGGAATTGAGAATAGGTTAAGGTTTAGGTTTAGGAAATCGGGTTTGGGTTCGAGATTGGGTTTTGCTTTGGGTTTTCAAGTTTAGGTTGAGGTTTAGGTTATGTAGTTGAGAATAGGATTAGGGATTAGGTTTAGGATATTGGGTTTCGGTTCGGGACCAGGTTTTGCTTTGGGTTTTCAAGTTTAGGTTTAGGTTTAGGTTAGGTGGTTTAGAATAAGAATAAGTGTAGGTTTAGGTTTAGGGATTTGAGAATAAGTTAAGGTTTAGGTTTTAGGCTAGGGTTATAGGTAGGTTATAGGTTATAGGTTTAGGGATTTGAAAATTGGTGAGGTTTAGGTTTAGGAAATCGGGTTAGGGTTTAGGATCGAGTTTTGCTATGGGTTTTCAAGTTGAGGTTTCGGTTTAGGTTAGGTAGATGAGAATAGGATTAGGTGTAGGTTTAGGTTTAGGGATTTGAGAACACATTTAGGTTAAGGTTTAGGTTTTAGGTAAAGGTTATAGGTTATAGCTGTAGGGAATTGAGAATAGGTTAAGGATTAGGTTTTAGGTTAAGGTTATGGGTAGGTTATAGGTTATAGGTTTAGGGATTTGAGAAAAGGTTAAGGTTTAGGTTTAGGAAATCGGGTTTGGGTTCGGGATCGGGTTTTGCTTTGGGTTTTCAAGTTTAGGTTTAGGTTTAGGTTAGGTTGTTGAGAATAGGATTAGGTGTATGCTTAGGTTTTGGTATTAGAGAATAGGTTAATGTTTAAGTTTAGGTTTTAGGTTAAGGTTATAAGTTATAGCTGTAGGGAATTGAGAATAGGTTAAGGTTTAGGTTTTAGGTTAAGGTTATACGTAGGTTATAGGTTATAGGTTATAGGTTTGGTAGTTGAGAATAGGATTAGGTGTAGGTTTAGGTTTAGGGATTTGTGAACACATTTAGGTTAAGGTTTAGGTTTTAGGTTATAGCTGTTGGGAATTGAGAATAGGTTAAGCTTTAGGTTTTAGGTTAAGTTTATCGGTAGGTTTTAGGTTATAGGTTTAGGGAATTGAGAATAGGTTAAGGTTTAGGTTTAGGAAATTGGGTTTGTGTTCGTGATCGTGTTTTACTTTGGGTTTTTAAGTTTAAGTTTACATTTAGGTTAGGTAGTTGAGAATAGGATTAGGTGTAGGTTTAGGTTTAGGGATTTGAAAACACAGTTAGGTTTTCGATAGGATATAGGATATAGCTGTAGGGAATTGAGAATAGGTTAAGGTTTCGGTTTAGGAAATCGGGTTTGGGTTCGGGATCGGGTTTTCAAGCTTAGGTTTAGGTTTAGGTTAACTAGTTCAGAATAGGATTAGGTGTAAGTGTAGGTTTAGGGATTTGAGAACACATTTAGCTTTTTGGTTTAGGTTTTAGGTAGGTTATAGGTTATAGCCGTAGGGAATTGAGAATAGGTTATGGATTTGGATTTTGGTTAAGCTTATAGGCAGGTTATATGTTATAGCTTTAGGAATTTGAGAATAGGTTAAGGTTTAAGTTTAGGAAATCAAGTTTGGGTTCGGGATCGGGTTTTGTTTTGGGTTTTCAAGTTTAGGTTTAGGTTTAGGTTAGGTAGATGAGAATAGGATTAGGTGTAGGTTTAGTTTTTGGGATTTGAGAATCGGTTAAGGTTTCAGTTTTAGATTGAGGTTATAGGTAGGTTATAGGTTATAGGTTTAGGGATTTGAGAATAGGTTAAGGTTTAGGCTTAGGAAATCGGGTTTGGGTTCGGGATCTGGTTTTGCTTTGGGTTTTCAAGTTTAGGTTTAGGTTTAGGTTAGTTAGCTGAGAATATGATTAGGTGTAGGTTTAGGTTTAGGGATTTGAGAAGAGGTTAAGGTTTAGGTTTTGGGTTAAGGTTATAGGTAGGTTATAGGTTATTGGTTTAGGGATTTGAGAATAGGTTAAGGTTTAGGTTTAGGAAATCGGGTTTGGGTTCAGGATAGGGTTTTCAAGTTTAAGTTTAAGTTTAGGTTAGGTAGTTGAGAATAGGATTAGGTGTAGGTTTAGGTTTAGGGATTTGGGAACACATTTAGGTTAAGGTTATAGGTTATAGCTATAGGGAATTGAGAATAGGTTAAGGTTTAAGTTTTCTATCAAGGTTATAGGTTACAGCTGTAGGGAATTGAGAATAGGTTAAGGTTTAGGTTTTAGGTTAAGGTTATAGGTTATAGCTGTAGGGAATTGAGAATAGGTTAAGGTTTAGGTTATAGGTTAAGGTTATAGGTAGGTTATAGGTTATAGGTTTGGGGATTTGAATATGTTAAGTGTTATGTTTAGGAAATCGGGTTTTGGTTCTGGATCGGGTTTTGCTTTGAGTTTTCAAGTTTAGGTTTAGGTTTAGGTTAGGTAGTTGAGAATAGGATTAGGTGTAGGTTTAGGTTTAGAGATTTGAGAACACATTTAGGTTTTAGGTTTAAGTTTTTGGTAGTTCTAGGTTATAGCTGTAGGGAATTGGGAACAGGTTAAGGTTTAGGTTTAGGAAATCGGGTTTGGGTTCGGGATCGGTTCTTGCTTTGGGTTTTCAAGTTTAGGTTTAGGTTTAGGTTAGGTAGTTGAGAATAGGATTAGGTGTAGGTTTAGGTTTAGGGATTTGAGAATAGGTTAAGGTTTAGGTTTTAGGTTAAGGATATAGGTAGGTTATAAGTTATAGGTTTAAGGATTTGAGAATAGGTTTAGGTTTAGGTTTAGGAAATCATGTTTGGGTTTGGGATCGGATTTTGCTTTGGGTTTTCAAGTTTAGGTTTAGGTTTAGGTTAGGTAGTTGAGAATAGGATTAGTATGTAGGATTAGGTTTAGGGATTTGAGAATAGGATAAGGTTTTGGTTTTAGGTTAAGGTTATAGGTAGGTAATATGTTATAGGTTTACGGATTTGAGAATAGGTTAAGGTTTAGGTTTAGGAAATCGGGTTTGGGTTCGGGATCGAGTTTTGCTTTGGGTTTTCAAGTTTAGGTTTAGGTTTAGGTTAGGTGGTTGAGAATAAGAATAGGTGTAGGTTTAGGTTTCAGGCTAGGGTTATAGGTAGGTTATAGGTTATAGGTTTAGGGATTTGAGAATTGTTAAGGTTTAGGTTTAGGAAATCGGGTTTCGGTTCAGGATCGGGTTTTGCTTTGGGTTTTCAAGTTTAGGTTTAGGTTTAGGTTAGGTAGATGAGAATAGGATTAGGTGTTGGTTTAGGTTTAGGGATTTGAGAACACATTGAGGTTAAGGTCTAGGTTTTAGGTTAAGGTTATAGGTTATAGCTGTAGGGAATTGAGAATAGGTTAAGGTTTAGGTTTTAGGTTAAGGTTATGGGTAGGTTATAGGTTATAGGTTTAAGGATTTGAGAAAATTTTAAGGTTTAGGTTTTGGAAATCAGGTTTGGGTTCGGGATTGGGTTTTGTTTTGGATTTTCAAGTTTAGGTTAGGTAGTTGAGAAATGGATTAGGTGTAGGTTTAGGTTTAGGGATTTGAGAACACATTTAGGTTAAGGTCTAGATTTTAGGTCAAGGTTATAGGTTATTGCTGTAGGGAATTGAGAATAGGTTAAGGTTTAGGTTTAGGAAATCGGGTTTGGGTTCGGGATCGGGTTTTGCTTTGGGTTTTCAATTTAGGTTGAGGTTTAGGTTATGTAGTTGAAAATAGGATTAGGTGTAGGTTTAGGTTTATGGATTTGAGAATAGGTTAAGGTTTTGGTTTTAGGTTAAGGTTATAGGTAGGTTATAGGTTATAGGTTTAGGGATTTGAGAATAGGTTAAGGTTTAGGTTTAGGAAATCAGGTTTGGGTTCGGGATCAGGTTTTGCTGTGGGTTTTCAAGTTTAGGTTTAGGTTTAGGTTAGGTGGTTTAGAATAAGAATAGGTGTAGGTTTAGGTTTTGGGATTTGAGAATAGGTTAAGGTTTAGGTTTTAGGCTAGGGTTATAGGTAGGTTATAGGTTATAGGTTTAGGGATTTGAGAATCGGTAAGGTTTAGGTTTAGAAAATCGGGTTTGTGTTCAGGATCGATTTTTTCTTTGGGTTTTCAAGTTTAGGTTTAGGTTTAGGTTAGGTAGATGAGAATAGGATTAGGTGTAGGTTTAGGTTTAGGGATTTGAGAACAGATATAGGTTAAGGTATAGGTTTTAGATTAAGGTTATAGGTTATAGCTGTAGGGAATTGAGAATAGGTTAAGGTTTAGGTTTTAGGTTAAGGTTATGGGTAGGTTATAGGTTATAGGTTTTCAGAATTGTGAATAGGTTAAGGTTTAGGTTTAGGAAATCGGGTTTGGGTTCGGGATCGGGTTTTGCTTTGGGTTATCAAGTTTAGGTTTAGGTTTAGGTTAGGTAGTTGAGAATAGGATTAGGTGTAGGTTTAGTTTTAAGGTTTTGAGAATAGGTTAAGGTTTAGGTTTTAGGTTAAGGTTATAGGTAGGTTATAGGTTATAGGTTTAGGGATTTGAGAATAGGTTAAGGTTTAGGTTTAGGAAATCGGGTTTGGGTTCGGGATCTGGTTTTTCTTTGGGTTTTCAAGTTTAGGTTTAGGTTTAGGTTAGTTAGTTGAGAATAGGATTAGGTATAGGTTTAGTTTTAAGGTTTTGAGAATAGGTTAAGGTTTAGGTTTTAGGTTAAGGTTATAGGTAGGTTATAGGTTATAGGTTTAGGGATTTGAGAATAGGTTAAGGTTTAGGTTTAGGAAATCGGGTTTGGGTTCAGGATCGGGTTTTGCTTTGGGTTTTCAAGTTTAGGTTAAGGTTTAGGTTAGGTGGTTGAGAATAAGAATAGGTGTAGGTTTAGGTTTAGTGATTTGAGAATAGGTTAAGGTTTAGGTTTTAGGTTAAGTTTATAGGTAGGTTATAGGTTATAGGTTTAGGGATTTGAGAATAGGTTAAGGTTTAGGTTTAGGAAATTGGGTTTGGGTTCGGGATCGGGTTTTGTTTTGGGTTATCAAGTTTAGGAAATCGGGTTTAAGGTTTTTGGTTATAGCTGTAGAGAATTGAGAATAGGTTAAGGTTTAGGTTATAGGTTAAGGTTATAGGTAGGTTATAGGTTATAGGTTTAGGGATTTGAGAATAGGTTAAGGTATAGTTTTAGGAAATCGGGTTTGGGTTCGGGATCGGGTTTTGCTTTGGGTTTTCAAGTTTAGGTTTAGGTTTAGGTTAGGTAGTTGAGAATAAGATTAGGTGTAGGTTTAGGTTTAGGGATTTGAGAATAGGTGAAGGTTTAGGTTTTAGGTTACGGTTATAGGTAGGTTATAAGTTATAGGTTTAAGGATTTGAGAATAGGTTTTGGTTTAGGTTTAGGAAATCAGGTTTGGGTTTGGGATCGGATTTTGCTGTGGGTTTTCAAGTTTAGGTTTAGGTTTAGGTTAGGTAGTTGAGAATAGGATTAGGATGTAGGTTTAGGTTTAGGGATTTGAGAATAGGTTAAGGTTTTGGTTTTGGGTTAAGGTTATAGGTAGGTAATAGGTTATAGGTTTAGGGATTTGAGAATAAGTTAAGGTTTAGGTTTAGGAAATCGGGTTTGGGTTCGGGATCGGGTTTTGCTTTGGGTTTTCAAGTTTAGGTTGAGGTTTAGCTTAGGTGGTTGAGAATAAGAATAGGTGTTGGTTTTGGTTTAGGGATTTGAGAATAGGTTAAGGTTTAAGTTTTAGGCTAGGGTTATAGGTAGGTTATAGGTTATAGGTTTAGGGATTTGAGAATTGGTAAGGTTTAGGTTTAGGAAATCGAGTTTGGGTTCAGGATCTGGTTTTGCTTTTGGGTTTTCAAGTTTAGGTTTAGGTCTGGGTTAGGTAGATGAGAATAGGATTAGGTGTAGGTTTAGGTTTAGGGATTTGAGAACACATTTAGGTTAAGGTATTGGTTTTAGGTTAAGATTATAGGTTATAGCTGTAGGGAATTGAGAATAGTTTAAGGTTTAGGTTTTAGGTTTAGGTTATAAGCAGGTTATAGGTTATAGGTTTGGGGATTTGAATATGTTAAGGGTTATGTTTAGGAAATCGGGTTTTGGTTCTGGATCGGGTTTTGCTTTGAGTTTTCAAGTTTAGGTTTAGGTTTAGGTTAGGTAGTTGAGAATAGGATTAGGTGTAGGTTTAAGTTTAGGGATTTGAGAACACATTTAGGTTTTAGGTTTAAGTTTTTGGTAGTTATAGGTTATAGCTGTAGGGAATTGGGAATAGGTTAAGGTTTAGGTTTAGAAAATCGGGTTTGGGTTCGGGATTGGGTTTTGCTTTGGGTTTTCAAGTTTAGGTTTAGGTTTAGGTTAGGTAGTTGAGAATAGGATTAGGTGTAGGTTTAGGTTTAGGGATTTGAGAATAGGTTAAGGTTTAGGTTTTAGGTTAAGGTTATAGGTAGGTTATAGATTATTGGTTTACGGAATTGAGAATAGGTTAAGGTTTAGGTTTAGGAAATCGGGTTTGGGTTCGGGATCGGGTATTGCTTTGGGTTTTCAAGTTTTGGTTTAGGTTAGGTAGTTGAGAATAAGATTAGGTGTAGGTTTAGGTTTAGGGATTTGAGAATAGGTGAAGGTTTAGGTTTTAGGTTAAGGTTATAGGTAGGTTATAAGTTATAGGTTTAAGGATTTGAGAATAGGTTTAGGTTTAGGTTTAGGAAATCGTGTTTGGGTTCGGGATCGAATTTTTCTTTGGGTTTTCAGGTTTAGGTTAGGTAGTTGAGAATAAGATTAGGATTTAGGTTTGGGTTTAGGGATTTCAGAATAGGTTAAGGTTTTAGTTTTAGGTTAAGGTTATAGGTTGGTAATAGGTTATAGGTTTAGGGATTTGAGAATAAGTTAAGGTTTAGGTTTAGGAAATCGGGTTTGGGTTCCGGATCATGTTTTGCTTTAGGTTTTCAAGTTTAGGTTTAGGTTTAGGTTAGGTGGTTGAGAATAAGAATAGGTGTAGGTTTAGGTTTAAGGATTTGAGAATAGGTTAAGGTTTAGGTTTTAGGCTAGGGTTATAGGTAGGTTATAGGTTATAGGTTTAGGGATTTGAGAATTGGTAAGGTTTAGGTTTAGGAAATCGGGTTTGGGTTCAGGATCAAGTTTTGCTTTGGGTTATCAAGTTTAGGTTTTGGTTTAGGTTAGATAGATGAGAATAGATTTAGGTGTAGGTTTAGGTTAGGGATTTGAGAATACATTTAGGTTAAGGTCAAGGTTTAAGGTTAAGATTATAGGTTATTGCTGTAGGGAATTGAGAATAGGTTAAGGTTTTGGTTTTAGGTTAAGGTTATGGGTAGGTTATTGGTTATAGGTTTAGGGATTTGAGAAAAGGTTAAGGTTTAGGTTTAGGAAATCGGGTTTGGGTTCGGGATTGGGTTTTGTTTTGGATTTTCAAGTTTAGGTTTAGGTTTAGGTTAGGTAGTTGAGAAATGGATTAGGTGTAGGTTTAGGTTTAGGGATTTGAGAACACATTTAGGTTAAGGGCTAGGTTTTAGGTCAAGGTTATAGGTTATAGCTGTAGGGAATTGATAATAGGTAAAGGTTTAGGTTTAGGAAATCGGGTTTAGGTTCGGGATCGGGTTTTGCTTTGGGTTTTCAAGTGTAGGTTGAGGTTTAGGTTATGTAGTTGAGAATAGGATTAGGTGTAGGTTTAGGATTATGGATTTGAGAATATGTTAAGGTTTTGATTTTAGGTTAAGGTTATAGGTACGTTATAGGTTATAGGTTTAGGGATTTGAGAATAGGTTAAGGTTTAGGTTTAGGAAATCAGATTTGGGTTCGGGATCGGGTTTTACTTTGGGTTTTCAAGTTTAGGTTTAGGTTTAGGTTAGGTGGTTTAGAATAAGAATAGGTGTAGGTTTAAGTTTAGGGATTTGAGAATAGGTTTAGGTTTAGGTTTTAGGCTAGGGTTATAGGTAGGTTATAGGTTATAGGTTTAGGGATTTGAGAATTGGTAAGGTTTAGGTTTAGGAAATCGGGTTTGGGTTCAGGATCGGGTTTTGCTTTGGGTTTTCAAGTTTAGGTTTAGGTTTAGGTTAGGTGGATGAGAATAGGATTAGTTGTAGGTTTAGGTTTAGGGATTTGAGAACACATTTAAGTTAAGGTCTAGGTTTTAGGTTAAGGTTATAGGTTATAGCTATAGGGAATGGAGAATAGGTTAAGGTTTAGGTTTTAGGTTAAGGTTATGGGTAGGTTATAGGTTATAGGTTTAGTGATTTGAAAAAAGGTTAAGGTTTAGGTTTAGGAAATCGGGTTTGGGTTCGGGATCGGGTTTTGCTTTGGGTTTTCGAGTTTAGGTTAAGGTTTAGGTTAGGTTGTTGAGATTGGATTAGGTGTAGGCTTAGGTTTAGGTATTAGAGAATTGGTTAAGGTTTAGGTTTAGGAAATCGGGTTTGGGTTCCGGATCAGGTTTTGCTGAGGTTAAGGTTAAAGGTAGGTTATAGGTTATATGTTTGGGGATTTGAGAATAGGTTAAGGTTTAGGTTGAGGAATTCGGGTTTGGGTTCTGGATCGGGTTTTTCTTTGGGTTTTCAATTTTAGGTTAAAGTTTAGGTTAGGTAGTTGAGATTAGGATTAGGTATAGGTTTAGGTTTAGGGATTTGAGAACATATTTAGGTTAAGGTTTAGGTTTTAGGTTAAGGTTATAGGTTATAGCTGTAGGGAATTGAGAATAGGTTAAGGTTTAGGTTTTAGGTTAAGGTTTGGCTTCGAGATCGGATTTTTCTTAGGTTAATGTTTAGGTTTTAGTTTAAGTTTATAGGTAGGTTATTGGTTATAGGTTTAGGGATTTGAGAATAGGTTAAGGTTTAGGTTTAGGAAATTGGGTTAGGGTTCGGGATTGGGTTTTGTTTTGGATTTTCAAGTTTAGGTTTAGGTTTAGGTTAGGTAGTTGAGAATAGGATTAGGTGTAGGTTTGGGTTTAGGGATTTGAGAACACATTTAGGTTAAGGTCTAGGTTTTAGGTTAAGGTTATAGGTTATAGCTGTACGGAATTGAGAATAGGTTAAGGTTTAGGTTTTAGGTTAAGGTTATGGGTAGGTTATAGGTTATAGGTTTAGGGATTTGAGAAAAGGTTAAGGTTTAGGTTTTAGGTTAAGGTTATACGTAGGTTATAGGTTATAGGTTAGGTAGTTGAGAATAGGATTAGGTGTAGGTTTAGGTTTAGGGATTTGTGAACACATTTAGGTTAAGGTTTAGGTTTTTGGTTAAGGTTATAGGTTATAGCTGTTAGGAATTGCGAATAGGTTAAGCTTTAGGTTTTAAGTTAAGTTTATAGGCAGGTTATAGGTTATAGGTTTAGGGAAATGAGAATAGGTTAAGGTTTAGGTTTAGGAAATTGGGTTTGTGTTCGTGATCGTGTTTTACTTTGGGTTTTTAAGTTTAAGTTTAGGTTTAGGTTAGGTAGTTGAGAATAGTATTAGGTGTAGGTTTAGGTTTAGCTATTTGAAAACACAGTTAGGTTTTCGGTAGGATATAGGCTATAGCTGTAGGGAATTGAGAATAGGTTAAGGTTTAGGTTTAGGAAATCGGGTTTGGGTTCGGGATCGGGTTTTGCTTTGGGTTTTCAAGCTTAGGTTTAGGTTTCGGTTAGGTAGTTCAGAATAGGATTAGGTGTAGGTGTAGGTTTAGGGATTTGAGAACACATTTCGATTTTTGGTTTAGGTTTTAGGTAGGTTATAGGTTATAGCCGTAGGGAATTGTGAATAGGTTATGGTTTGGGATTTTGGTTAAGCTTATAGGCAGGTGATATGTTATAGGTTTAGGAATTTGAGAATAGGTTAAGGTTTAAGTTTAGGAAATCGAGTTTGGGTTCGGGATCGGGTTTTGTTTTGGGTTTTGAAGTTTAGGTTTAGGTTTAGGTTAGGTAGTTGAGAATAGGATTAGGTGTAGGTTTAGTTTTAGGGATTTGAGAATCGGTTAAGGTTTCTGTTTTAGATTAAGGTTATAGGTAGGTTATAGGTTACAGGTTTAGGGATTTGAGAATAGGTTAAGGATTAGGTTTAGGAAATCAGGTTTGGGTTCGGGATCGGGTTTTGCTTTGGGTTTTCAAGTTTAGGTTTAGGTTTAGGTTAGTTAGCTGAGAATATGATTAGGTGTAGGTTTAGGTTTAGGGATTTGAGAATAGGTTAAGGTTTAAGTTTTGGGTTAAGGTTATAGGTACGTTTTAGGTTATAGGTTTAGGGATTTGAGAATAGGTTAAGGTTTAGGTTTAGGAAATCGGATTTGGGTTTGGGATCGGGTTTTACTTTGGGTTTTGAAGTTTAGGTTTAGGTTTGGGTTAGGTAGTTGAGAATAGGATTAGGTGTAGGTTTAGGTTTAGGGAGTTAAGAATAGGTTAAGGTTTTGGTTTTAGGTTAAGGTTATATGTAGGTTATAGGTTATAGGTTTAGGTATTTGAGATTGGGTTAAGGTTTAGGTTTTGGAAATCGGGTTTGGGTTCGGGATCGGGTTTTTCTTTGGGTTTTCAAGTTTAGGTTTAGGTGTTTGAGAATAAGATTAGGTGTAGTTTTAGGTTTAGGGATTTGAGAATAGGTTAAGGTTTAGGTTTTAGGTTAAGGTTATAGGTAGGTTATAGGTTTTAGGTTTAGGGATTTAAGAATAGGTTAAGGTTTAGGTTTAGGAAATCGGGTTTGGGTTCGGGATCGGGTTTTCTTTAGGTTTTCAAGTTTAGGTTAAGGTTAAGGTTAGGTAGTTGAGAATAGGATTGGTGTAAGTTTGGGTTTAGGGATTTGAGAATTGGTTAAGGCTTAGGTTTAGGAAATCGGGTTTGGGTTCGGGATCGGGTTGTTCTTAGGTTTAGGTTTAGGTTTCAGTTTAAGGTAACAGGTAGGTTATAGGTTATAGGTTTAGGGATTTGAGAATAGGTTAAGGTTTAGGTTTCGGAAATCGGGTTTGGGTTCGGGATTGTGTTTTGGTTTGGGTTTTCAAGTTTAGGTTTAGGCTTAGGTTAGGTAGTTGAGAATAGGATTAGGTTTAGGTTTAGGTTTAGGGATTCGAGACTAGGTTAAGGTTTAGGCTTTAGGTTAAGGTTATAGGTAGGTTATTGGTTATAAGTTTAGGGATTTGTGAATAGGTTAAGGTTTAGGTTTAGGAAATCGGGTTTGGGTTCGGGATCGGGTTTTGCTTTGGGTTTTCAAGTTTAAGTTTAGGCTTAAGTTAGGTAGTTGAGAATAGGATTAGGTGTAGGTTTGGGTTTAGGGATTTAAGAACACATTTTGGTTAAGGTTTAGGTTTTAGGTTAAGGTTATAGGTTATAGCTGTAGAGAATTGAGAATAGGTTAAGGTTATAGGTAGGTTATAGGTTATAGGTTTAGGGCTTTGAGAATAGGTTAAGGTGTAGGTTTAGGAAATTGGGTTTTGGTTCTGGATCGGGTTTTGCTTTGAGTTTTCAAGTTTAGGTTTAGGTTTAGGTTAGGTAGTTGAGAATAGGATTAGGTGTAGGTTTAGGTTTAGGGATATGAGAACACATTTAGGTTTTAGGTTTAAGTTTTTGGTAGTTATAGGTTATAGCTGTAGGGAATTGGGAATAAGTTAAGGTTTAGGTTTAGGAAAACGGGTTTGGGTTCGGGATCGAGTTTTGCTTTGGGTTTTCAAGTTTAGGTTTAGGTCTAGGTTAGGTAGTTGAGAATATGATTAGGTGTAGGTTTAGGTTTAGGGATTTGAGAATAGGTTAAGGTTTAAGTTTTAGGTTAAGGTTATAGGTAGGTTATAGATTATTGGTTTATGGAATTGAGAATAGGTTAAGGTTTAGGTTTAGGAAATCGGGTTTGGATTCGGGATCGGGTTTTGCTTTGGGTTTTCAAGTTTTGGTTTAGGTTTAGGTTAGGTAGTTGAGAATAAGATTAGGTGTAGGTTTAGGTTTAGGGATTTGAGAATAGGTTAAGGTTTGGGTTTAGGAAATCGGGTTTGGGTTCGGGATGGAATTTTTCTTTGAGTTTTAAAGTTTAGGTTTAGGTTTAGGTTAGGTGGATGAGAATTAGAATAGGTGTAGGTTGAGGTTTAGGGATTTGAGAATAGGTAAAGGTTTAGGTTTTAGGTAAAGATTATAGGTAGGTTATAGGTTATAGGTTTAGGGATTTGAGAATAGGTTAAGGTTTAGGTTTAGGAAATCAGGTTTGGGTTCAGGATCGGGTTTTGCTTTGGGTTTTCAAGTTTAGGTTTAGGTTTAGGTTAGGTAGTTGAGAATTGGATTAGGTTTAGGGATTTGAGAATAGGTTAAGGTTTAGGTTTCTGAAATCGGTTTTGGGTTCGAGATCGGGTTTTTCTTAGGTTATGGTTTAGGTTTTAGTTTAAGGTTATAGGTAGGTTATTGGTTATAGGTTTAGGGATTTGAGAATAGGTTAAGGTTTAGGTTTAGGAAATCGGGTTTGGGTTAAGGATTGGGTTTTGCTTTGGGTTTTCAAGTTTAGGTTTAGGTTTAGGTTAGGTAGTTGAGAATAGGATTAGGTGTAAGTTTAGGTTTAGGGATTTGAGAATACTTTTAGGTTAAGGTTTCGGTTTTAGGTTAGGGTTACAGGTTATTGCTGTAGGGAATTGAGAATAGGTTAAGTTTTGGGTTTTAGGTTAAGGTTATAGGTAGGTTATAGGTTATAGGTTTAGGGATTTGAGAAAAGGTTAAGGTTTAGGCTTAGGAAATCGGGTTTGGGTTCGGGATCGGGGTTTGCTTTGAATTTTCAAGTTTAGGTTTAGGTTTAGGTTAGTTTGTTGAGAATAAGATTAGGTGTAGGTTTAGGTATAGGGATTTGAGAACACATTTAGGTTTTAGGTAGGTTATAGGTTATAGTTGTTGGGAATTGAGAATAGGTTAATGTTTAGGTTTAGGAAATCGGTTTTGGGTTCGGGATCGGATTTTGCTTTGGGTTTTCAAGTTTAGGTTTTGGTTTAGGTTAGGAAGTTGAGAATAGGAGTAGGAGTAGGTTTAGGTTGAGGGATTAGAGAATAGGTTATGGTTTAGGTTTTAGGTTAAGGTTATCGGTAGGTTGTACATTATAGGTATCGGGATTTGAGAATAGGTTAAGGTTTAGGTTTAGGAAATCGGGTTTGTGTTCAGGATCAGTTTTTTCTTTGGGTTTTCAAGTTTAGGTTTAGGTTTAGGTTAGGTAGTTGAGAATAGGATTAGGTGTAGGTTTAGGTTTAGGGATTTGAGAACACATTTAGGTTTTAGGTTTAAGTTTTAGGAAGGTTATGGGTTATAGCTGTAGGGAATTGAGAATAGGTTAAGGTTTAGGTTTACGAAATCGGGTTTGGGTTCGGGATCGGGTTTTGCTTTGGGTTTTTAAATATAGGTTTAGGTTTAGGTTAGGTAGTTGAGAATAGGATTTGATGTTGGTTTAGGTTTAGGGATTTGAGAATAGGTTAAGATTTTAGTTTTAGGTTAAGGTTATAGGTTGGTTATAGGTTATTGGTTTAGGGATTTGAGAATAGGTTAAGGTTTAGGTTTAGGAAATCGGGTTTGGGTTCAGGATTGGATTTTTCAATGGGTTTTCATGTTTAAGTTTAGGTTTAGGTTAGGTAGTTGAGAATAGGATAAGGTGTAGGTTTAGGTTTAGGGATTTGACAACACATTTAGGTTAAGGTTTAGGTTTTAGGTTAAGGTTACATGTTATAGCTGTAGGGAATTGAGAATAGGTTAAGGTTTAAGTTTTTGGTTAAGGTTATAGGTAGGTTATAGGTTATAGGTTTAGGGCTTTGAGAATAGGTTAAGGTGTAGGTTTAGGAAATCGGGTTTTAGTTCTGGATCGGGTTTTGCTTTGAGTTTTCAATTTTAGGTTTAGGTTTGGGTTAGGTAGTTGAGAATAGGATTTGGTGTAGGTTTAGGTTTAGGGATTTGAGAACACATTTAGGTCTTAGGTTTAAGTTTTTGGAAGGTTATAGGTTATAGCTGTAGGGATTTGAGAGTAGGTTAAGGTTTAGGTTTAGGAAATTGAGTTTGGGTTCGGGATTGGGTTTTTCTTTGGGTTTTCAAGTATAGGTTTAGGTTTAGGTTAGGTAGTTGAGATAGGATTAGATGTAGGTTTAGGTTTAGGGATTTCAGAATAGGTTAAGGTTTTAGTTTTAGGTTAAGGTTATAGGTAGGTTATAGGTTATTGGTTTAGGGATTTGAGAATAGGATAAGGTTTAGGTTTAGGAAATCGGGTTTGGGATCAGGATCAGGTTTTGCTTTGGGTTTTCAAGTTTATGCTTAGGTTTAGGTTAGGTAGTTGAGAATAGGATTAGGTGTAGGTTTAGGTTTAGGGATTTGAGAACACATTTAGGTTAAGGTTTAGGTTTTAGGTTAAGGTTACAGGTTATAGCTGTAGGGAATTGATAATAGGTTAAGGTTTAGGTTTTAAGCTAAGGTTATAGGTTATAGCTGTAGGGAATTGAGAATAGGTTAAGGTTTAGGTTTTAGGTTTTAGGTTAAGGTTATAGGTAGGTTATAGGTTATAGGTTTGGGGATTTGAATATGTTAAGGTTTATGTTTAGAAAATCGGGTTTTGGTTCTGGATCGGGTTTCGCTTTGAGTTTTCAAGTTTAGGTTTAGGTTTAGGTTAGGTAGTTGAGAATAGGATTAGGTGTAGGTTTAGGTTTAGGGATTTGAGAACACATTTAGGTTTTAGGTTTAAGTTTTTGGTAGTTATAGGTTATAGTTGTAGGGAATTAGGAATAGGTTAAGGTTTAGGTTTAGGAAATCGGGTTTGGGTTCGGGATCGGGTTTTGCTTTGGGTTTTCAAGTTTAGGTTTAGGTTTAGGTTTGGTAGTTAAGAGTAGGATTAGGTGTAGGTTTTGGTTTAGGGATTTGAGAATTGGTTAAGGTTTTGGTTTTAGGTTAAGGTTATAGGTAATTTATAGGTTATAGGTTTAGGGATTTGAGAATAGGTTAAGGTTTAGGTTTAGGAAATCGGGTTTGGGTTCGGGATCAGGTTTTGCTTTGGGTTTTCAAGTTTAGGTTTAGGTTTAGGTTTGGTAGTTGAGAATAGGATTAGGTGTAGGTTTAGGTTTAGGGATTTTATAACACATTTAGGTTAAGGTTTAGGTTTTAGGTTAAGGTTATAGGTTATAGCTGTAGGGAATTGAGATTAGGTTAAGGTTTAGGTTTTAGGTAAAGGTTATAGGTAGGTTATAGGTTATAGGTTTAGGGATTTAATAGTAGGTTAAGGTTTAGGTTTAGGAAATCAAGTTTGGGTTCGGGATAGTGTTTTGCTTTAAGTTTTCAAGTTTAGGTTTAGGTTTAGGTTAGGTAGTTGAGAGTAGGATTTGGTGTACGTTTAGGTTTAGGGATTTGAGAACACATTAAGGTTTTAGGTTTAGGTTTTAGGTAGGTTATAGGTTGTAGCTGTAGGGAATTGAGAATAGGTTAAATTTTAGGTTTAGGAAATCGGGTTTGGGTTCGGGATCAGGTTTTCCTTTGAGTTTTCAAGTTTATGTTTAGGTTTAAGTTAGGTAGTTGAGAATAGGATTAGGTGTAGGTTTAGGTGTAGGGATTTGAGATCACATTTTGAATTCAGGTTTAGGTTTTAGGTAGGTTATAGGTTATAGCTGTAGGGAATTGAGAATAGGTTAAGGTTTAGGTTTAGGTAATCGGGTTTGGGTTCGGGATCGGGTTTTGCTTTGGGTTTTCAAGTTTAGGTTTAGGTTTAGGTTAGGTAGTCGAGAATTGGATTAGGGGTTGGTTTAGGATGAGGGATTTGAGAATAGGTTATGGTTTAGATTTTAGGTTAAGGTTATAGGTAGGTTATAGGTTATAGGTTTCGGGATTTGAGAATACGTTAAGGTTTAGGTTTAGGAAATTGGGTTTGGGTTCGGGATCGGATTTTGCTTTGGGTTTTCAAGTTTAAGTTTAGGTTTTGGTTAGGTTGTTGAGAATAGGATTAGGTGTAGGTTTAGGTTTCGGGATTTGAGAACACATTTAGGTTAAGGTTTAGGTTTTTGTTTCAGGTTATAGGCTATAGCTGTAGGGAATTGAGAATAGGTTAAGGTTTAGGTTTTAGGTTAAGGTTATAGGTAGGTTATAGGTTATAGGTTTAGGGATTTGAGAATAGGTTATGGTTTAGGTTTAGGAAATCGGGTTTTGGTTCTGGATCGGGTTTTGGTTTGAGTTTTCAAGTCTAGGTTTAGGTTTAGGTTAGGTAGTTGAGAATAGGATTAGGTGTAGGTGTAAGTTTAGGGATTTGAGAACACATTTAGGTTTTAGGTTTAGGTTTTTGGTAGGTTATAGGTTATCGCTATAGGGAATTGAGAATTGGTTAAGGTTTGGGTTTAAGAAATCGAGTTTGTGTTAGGGATCAGGTTTTCCTTTGTATTTTCAAGTTTAGGTTTAGGTTTAGTTTAGGTAGTTGAGAATAGGATTAGGTGCAGGTTTAGGTTTAGGGATTTGAGAATAGGTTAAGGTTTTGGTTTTAGGTTAAGGTTATAAGTAGGTTATAGGTTATAGGTTTAGGGATTTGAGAATAGGTTAAGGTTTAGGTTTAGGAAATCGGGTTTGGGTTCGGGATCGGGTTTTGGTTTGGGTTTGCATGTTTAGGTTTAGGTTTAGGTTAGGTAGTTGAGAATAGGATTAGGTGTTGGTTTAGGTTTAGGGATTTGAGAACACTTTTAGGTTAAGGTTTAGGTTTTAGGTTAAGGTTATAGGTTGTAGCTGTAGGGAATTGAGAATATGTTAAGGTTTAGGTTTGAGGTTAAGGTTATGGGTAGGTTATAGGTTATAGGTTTAGGGATTTGAGAATAGGTTAAGGTTTAGGTTTAGGAAATCGGGTTTGGGTTCGGGATCAGGTTTTGCTTTGGGTTTTCAAGTTTAGGTTTAGGTTTAGGTTAGGTAGTTGAGAATAGGATTAGTTGTAGGTTTAGGTTTAGGGATTTTAGAACACATTTAGGTTAAGGTTTAGGTTTTAGGTTAAGGTTATAGGTTATAGCTGTAGGGAATTGAGATTAGGTTAAGGTTTAGGTTTTAGGTAAAGGTTGTAAGTAGGTTATAGGTTATAGGTTTAGGGATTTGATAGTAGGTTAAGGTTTAGGTTTAGGAAATCAAGTTTGGGTTCGGGATTGTGTTTTGCTTTGAGTTTTCAAGTTTAGGTTTAGGTTTAGGTTAGGTAGTTGAGAGTAGGATTAGGTGTACATTTAGGTTTAGGGATTTGAGAACACATTAAGGTTTTAGGTTTAGGGTTTAGGTAGGTTATAGGTTGTAGCTGTAGGGAATTGAGAATAGGTTAAATTTTAGGTTTAGGAAATCGGGTTTGGGTTCAGGATCAGGTTTTCCTTTGAGTTTTCAAGTTTATGTTTAGGTTTAAGTTAGGTAGTTGAGAATAGGATTAGGTGTAGGTTTAGGTATAGGGATTTGAGAACACATTTTGAATTTAGGTTTAGGTTTTAGGTAGGTTATAGGTTATAGCTGTAGGGAATTGAGAATAGGTTAAGGTTTAGGTTTAGGTAATCGGGTTTGGGTTCGGGATCGGGTTTTGCTTTGGGTTTTCAAGTTTAGGTTTAGGTTTAGGTTAGGTAGTCGAGAATTGGATTAGGGGTTGGTTTAGGATGAGGGATTTGAGAATAGGTTATGGTTTAGGTTTTAGGTTAAGGTTATAAGTAGGTTATAGGTTATAGGTTTCGGGATTTGAGAATACGTTAAGGTTTAGGTTTAGGAAATTGGGTTTGGGGTCGGGATCAGATTTTGCTTTGGGTTTTCAAGTTTAAGTTTAGGTTTTGGTTAGGTAGTTGAGAATAGGATTAGGTGTAGGTTTAGGTTTCGGGATTTGAGAACACATTTAGGTTAAGGTTTATGTTTTTGGTTCAGGTTATAGGCTATAGCTGTAGGGAATTGAGAATAGGTTAAGGTTTAGGTTTTAGGTTAAGGTTATACGTAGGTTATAGGTTATAGGTTTAGGGATTTGAGAATAGGTTATGGTTTAGGTTTAGGAAATCGGGTTTTGGTTCTGGATCGGGTTTTGGTTTGAGTTTTCAAGTCTAGGTTTAGGTTTAGGTTAGGTAGTTGAGAATAGGATTAGGTGTAGGTGTAAGTTTAGGGATTTGAGAACACATTTAGGTTTTAGGTTTAGGTTTTTGGTAGGTTATAGGTTATAGCTATAGGAAATTGAGAATTGGTTAAGGTTTGGGTTTAAGAAATCGGGTTTGTGTTCGGGATCAGGTTTTCCTTTGCATTTTCAAGTTTAGGTTTAGGTTTAGGTTAGGTAGTTGAGAATAGGATTAGGTGCAGGTTTAGGTTTAGGGATTTGAGAATAGGTTAAGGTTTTAGTTTTAGGTTAAGGTTATAGGTAGGTTATAGGTTATAGGTTTAGGGATTTGAGTATAGGTTAAGGTTTAGGTTTAGGAAATCGGGTTTGGGTTCGGGATCGGTTTTTGCTTTGGGTTTGCATGTTTAGGTTTAGGTTTAGGTTAGGTAGTTGAGAATAAGATTAGGTGTTGGTTTAGGTTTAGGGATTTGAGAACACTTTTAGGTTAAGGTTTAGGTTTTAGGTTAAGGTTATAGGTTGTAGCTGTAGGGAATTGAGAATATGTTAAGGTTTAGGTTTGAGGTTAAGGTTATGGGTAGGTTATAGGTTATAGGTTTAGGGATTTGAGAATAGGTTAAGGTTTAGGTTTAGGAAATCGGGTTTGGGTTCGGGATCGGGTTTTGCTTTGAGTTTTGAAGTTTGGTTTAGGTTTAGGTTAGGTAGTTGAGAATAGGATTAGGTGTAGGTTTAAGTTTAGGGATTTGAGAACACATTTAGGTTTTCGGTTTACGTTTTAGGTAGGTTATAGGTTATAGCTGTAGGGAATTTAGAATAGGTTAAATTTTAGGTTTAGGAAATCAGGTTTGGGTTCGGGATTGGGTTTTGCTTTGAGTTTTAAATTTTAGGTTTTGGTTTAGGTTAGGTAGTTGAGAATAGGATTAGGTGTAGGTTTAGGTTTAGGGATTTGAGAACACATTTAGGTTAAGGTTTAGGTTTTAGGTTAAGGTTATGGGTTATAGCTGTGGGGAATTGAGAATAGGTTAAGGTTTAGGTTTTAGGTTAAGGTTATAGGTTATAGGTTAAGGTTTAGGTTTAGGAAATCGGGTTTGGGTTCGGGATCGAGTTTTGCTTTGGGTTTTCAAGTTTAGGTTTAGGTTTAGGTTAGGTAGTTAAGAATAGGATTAGGTGTAGGTTTAGGTTTAGGGATTTGAGAATAGGTTAAGGTTTAGGTTATAGTTTGAGGTTATAGGTAGGTTATAGGTTATAGGTTATGTTTTCCTTCAGATAAGGGAGACTAGCACTAAGTGGCAACAATTGAAATGAATGTTGAATTCTTGGTCATGAATAATTAGTTTTGGGTTAGCCTTTTTGAAGCTTCACATAGTTCAAAACAAAGAGTCGGATTCTCTCTCTTGCTCTTAGAATCATCATATCATCATCTAAGCCTTTTCCCAATAAATTGGGGTTGCTTCCTCTCAATCTTAGAATCCAGTCAAACTGAATCGCAATACTACAATTCAATAAAGAATAAAGTAAATTTCCAATGCTGAAGACTGGAAAATCCTAACCATCAAATGTTTAGCAATCTGTTGGTTGAATGAGGACCATTGTTTTATTATCTTTTCCTAAAAGTCAATTTGTTGGCCACCAATAGAAGAATGGAATTTTCAATATGAGAGCATCACATAATACTAGGATGGCTTCTCATTGGTATTCTTCCAAGTTCGTTGTGAGGTGGTGGTGGAATTTGGTCAAAGAACAAAATTGAATTCAAATTTCAGAGATCAATATGACTCTCATCACCGTCCCTAAGACGGAAGGGCTTAAGCAGTGGTGTTGTATCAAGCAGTATGAGGTGACGAGGGGTAGCTTTATTTCAATTGCTTTACCTTGATGAATTAGTTTTTTTCATTTATTTTTTTAAGGTAGCAGTGAAGGTGAAAGACGTTTGTCCAATTAGTCTTTTGGGAGTATCTACAAGATTATTGCTCAAGCATTAGCCTCTTGCATCAAGGATGACATGCTCAATATTTTCTTGCCTTTTCAAGGAGCTTTTGTGGGGTTCAACTAATACTTGATAGAATTTTGGTTGCAGATCAATGTCTTCATCCTAGAAAGATGGAGAGAATATCGAACATCCTCTATAGAAAGCCTACGATGATGTTGAGTGGGATCTTGTTATTTATCTTGCAAAAAGAACAGGCATTGAAGAGAATGGTACAAAATAGATCAAGGAATGCATATCCATGGCCTCCTCTATTTTAATTAATGGACTCCATGTTGGCTTTTCAAAAGCTTAAGAGGTATATTACAAGGTGATCCCATTTCACTCTCTCCTCACTTTGGAGTTTGGTGATGGAGAGTAAAAGAAAACTTTTGCCAAAGGGCTCTAGCCAAAGATTGTCATCTCCTAAAAGGTTTTGACATAGGGAATGAAGGGATTTAGATATCTTATCTACAATTTGCAAATAAGACCTTAGTTCTTTGTAAAGCTTCAGGGGAACAAGTTGGAAATCTCGAATGTAATATTCAATGTTTTGAGTGGCCTCATGTTTGCAGTTAATCTTAATAAAAGTGAAATGGGTAGGATAGAGAAGAGAAAGTGAAGATTCTTCAACAAAACAAGGGATGCAAATTAGTAAGTCTACTGATCAAGTATTAGGGGCTATATCTAGACAGCAATACTAATTCAATATTGACTAGAATATGTTTGAAGAATCTATTTGAAAAGGAACTTTTGTTTTCATGAGAAATATTTGAAATGGAACTTATTATTTGGAAATGAAGCTACATTTTTTTGAGGCCCATAGTAAATTAATTTACAGCTGCACTTTCAAATATTCCACATTGATCCTCGATATCTTTCATTATTTTAGGATCCCCAATTGAGGGTACGGGATTTATTTGAGAAGGGATGAGGCATGCTGTTTGTGAGGGAAAGTGGCAGATGGTGCATTTTTGGAATGATGTTTCTTTGGGGAAGAAACCTCTTGCAATCAAATTTTTGAGACATGTTCATGTGGCAATGGTGAAAGGCATGCTTGTTCAGGATTTGTTCCAAATGTTGGGAGAATCTTGATTTGGAGCCTTTATTGCAAAGGTTTCTCAAAGATGATAAAATGGAAGAGTTCAAAAGTGCCATGAGAAAGTTGCATGAGGTGTGTATGAATGATATAGGAAGGATTCACAAGGGTGTGAAAATGGACCATGGACAGTTGATTCTCATCTAAATCCTTCTATCTTTTTTCATGTTATGGAAAGGACTGGAGAACTCCTTACACCTTTGTTTGGGTTAGGTTGGAGTAAAGTTGAAGCCTTTCCATGATCTGTCACTTCACTACAAAATTCTCACCCTTGAGCATCTCCCTTGAACTGAAAAATTGGTTCTTTAACATTGACTTCATATGTAAAAAAGGAGGATATTGTCCATCATCTCTACACCCATTGTGATGAAGTGAGATCGTCATCGTCGTTGTCGTCGTCATCACCATAGTCTTATACCAACAAATTGGGGTTGGCCACATGAATCATTTTATGCCATTACACTCTATCAAGGCCCATGACTATAGTTGGACCATAGGTCTTCAAGTCTTTTCTTACTACCGACACCTACATCCTATTGGGCCTTCCCCTTGCCCTTTTAGAGCCTTCAACTTGTACCCACTCCTAACCGATGCAATTCTTCATCAATGTTGCACGTGACCAAACCATCCAAGTCTACTTTCGCTCATCTTATTACCTATTAGTGCTACTCCTAAATTCTCCTAAATGCATTCATTTCTAATTCTATCTTTCCTTCTGTTGCCAATCATCCATCTCAAAATTCTCATTTCAGCTACAGTCATCCTAAGAACATGTTGTTCTTTAACTGCCCAACATTATGTCCCTTAACGCATGATTGGTCTTATAGCCACCCCCAACATAAGGATAAAATTACAAAAGGGATGCTTGCAACAGGTCACTAACTCCAACTCTAACAATAATAAAATCCCTATTAAAAGGATCGGGTTTTGCTTTGGGTTTTCAAGTTTAGGTTTAGGTTTAGGTTAGGTAGTTGAGAATAGGATTAGGTGTAGGTTTAGGTTTAGGGATTTGAGAATAGGTTTTAGGTTAAGGTTATAGGTAGGTTATAGGTTAAGGTTATAGGTAGGTTATAGGTTATAGGATAAGGGTGAGGTCCCTAGAAATACAGATATAAACATGGCTTGTCAATATGGCCAGGACCTTCCAATGCTGTCCATAGGAAATGGACAGCTTCATCATGGTCATAACAGCAGTTCCACCTTCCATTCAGATGACCCCCGCTCATCCGGATAGCTCCGACGCACATCCGGGTATGCTCCATTAATTTTGAGCTAATACCAAAATACGGCCTATCCTAATGGCCAGGCCCTCCCAATGCTGTCCATAGGAAATGGACAGCTTCATCATGGTCATAACAGTGATTCCCACCTCCTAGGAACCCCCGCTCATTCGGATAGATCCGACGCACATCCGGGTATGCTCTATTAATTTCGAGCAACATAACTTAATCGTAAATGAACTTTTATAAAATAAATTTTAATTTACTACAATTTACCTGAAGGTGCTGACGGATGAGCTGTCGCATATCATCTGTCACGTCTGCCCAACGGGGGGTGGTGGGGGGAATCAGAGATCGACATAGGACATCGACCTCTGACATAAACAAGCTGACATTGTTCCCAACAGGTCTAATACAATCCTGTGGGAACTCTACCGTCACCCTACCCTCACGCGTAAGTCGCTCTAAAAGTAACCCATGCGTGGGTCCACGTCCTCGTCGACTGGTCGATGATGCTGCTACAAAAGAAATATGTAAGTCTAAACATAAACAGAAGTCAGTTAAAAAAATATATGTCTAGACTTACATGTTGTGCCCAGTGTATGCGTGACTGAGGGATCAGACACCTGCGATATAATATCTGACGGCGATGCTGGCTCCATCGCATCACGGGTAGAAGGAGTAGATCCAGTGCGCGAACAATGTAGTCTCCCACCTGGTGCCATCACTGAATATGTGCAAGCTATGAACTTATAAATTTAAACAATGTCAATATAAGTGGAATATACTAAAACATTATACAAGTAGGGTTATACGGTACAATGCATTTGTGCTTATACTTAGAGAGATGATTAAAATATGATTAGACCATTACACTATAATGCAAGCAGAATATAATAAAACCGTAAACTTTAATCTATAACCCTTAAAAATTTTATTACATATTGTCATTCTATATTAAATACACATATTTCATTGTAATACAAAACAACTTTGAGGTAAACTATCTGAAGTACTCCCTGCGTAAGTTATCGTATGCTTCAGAAGTATATGTCATCCTGTGTGAAGCACTGGACATTTTTGTAACCAACATGTCAGTCATAAAAGGAGAAATCTGATCTCTCAGGACTCCATTCAGATGTGCAAGTGAGTGAGTCGCATCTTCCATATCTCGTTTCCCATGGCTATATATCTTCATCAGCTCCGGAATTTCTTTGAGATGGTATAATCTTTCCTCTAAGTCGTCGTTGATATATTCTGCTTTACACTCATCGACTAGACCGGGTATCTCTATGGCCCTACCAGAAGAAGATAGGGCTGAAACGTCCATTTGCAATAGCTGATGAAGTATGTTACGTACTTCTGCTACGCTCCGGTTGGAGGAGGACATGATCAAAAATTGACTCAACTGCAAACGTGGATTATACACAAGTCAATAAGAGGAATAAATCATGACTTGTATTTTTCATGTATACATGGAATACATAAATTATTCGAATTGAAAAATGATATGTAAATTATGTGTACATTAATAATCGTTGTCTGCATCACTATCGCTTAGGACTATTTCTTCTTCACCATCACTATCGCTGATCAGTATCTCCTCTTCATTGTCTGTAACGTTGTCATCAATGAAACTACTATCATCTCTAACAATGTCATCTATTATTGAGGCATCAACATGATCAGGTGGCACATGATCTCTGTCCAATTGCACCACATCAATATCAATACTTGAATCAATCCCTGTATCAACATGAGACGGCACGTCTTCTTGATATGCGTGTTCAACCCTAGCCGTGCCATTTTCCTCGTCCTCCCTATCTTCAACTTCTGGTACGGGAACGTCAAATACATTCCTGAGCTTTATTTTCTGCACCACGTGCCAAGAGCCGCCTAACTTGGTGTCAGCGAGGTAAAATACTTATTCAGCTTGGCTGGCAAGGACAAATGGGTCGTCCTTAAACCACTTCCGAGATAAATTTACGCTCGTAAAGTAGTTGTCCATCTGTATTCCCAACTTCTTATTTCCAATGTCCCACCAATCACATCTAAATAAGTACACCCGCTTTCTCATACAATAATTCAGCTCAATAATATCCGTCAAAATGCCATAAAAGTCAATCTAATCCTCCTCATTGGTTCCCTTCACAACCACCCCACTATTTTGTGTGGTCCTACACTTGTCACGTTCTTCGATGTGGAACCGAATCCCGTTTACAATACAACCTGTGTATCTAGATACACGTTTATCAGGGCCACACGCCAACGAGTATAGTGCATCAGACGCATCCACAGAGTTTCTTGTGCGCAACGTCTTCATCTATTATCAGGTTGTAACACCCCAGATTTTGGCCAACCTGGGATTAGACGTCCTTAGGCAATGGGTCAATTAAAACACCTGGGAAATCGCTCAGAACCCAATTCCATAGCCAAAGAAATCACTTAGGATTAATTCCTTTAGAAAATAAGTGTAAGTTAGCTAGCGCAACGCTAGAGTAGCTGAGAAATAGTCCTTGATCACTTTAAATACATTCTACAAGACCCAAAACTTATAGAATCAATGGTGCTATAATACTCTAAAACCTCAGATCAAACTCTAAGTCGGTTTGTTCTCTGGACCTCTTTGAAACTTTGTATTGGATCTAGACCGCGCGTCGAAAGTCCGATACCTACAATCTTAGACCGTTAGAACCGCCTAGCTAGACTTGACAATCATTTCGAAAATCAAGTCCAACCGACATTCACAGGCTATTTCATGGAGCCTGGACTGAAGAGAGTGAGAATAGGGTTAAAATTGGAATTTGAAATTCAAATCTGGCACAAGACTTGACACGTCAGTATTAAGCGTTCTGACCGTCAGAATTCAGCCAAATTACACCCTTGGATCAGGAAAAATTTCTATTTCATATCATGAGACTTGCAGGCTTGATCTACGTGCGATGACCGCTGAACTGAAACTAGACCGACACAGGTGATCTACGAATACTGATGGAATGAAAACGGGATGTGAGCGACATCTGACATGTATGAACTTAAGTCCGATCGCGTTCGGCTAGGGTATCACCAGAAATGTCCTTTTGGTTCGGAACAGCCCCGATTTGGATATAACTTAAGTAAACATTGTTCCCGAGCCTATTTCGGGCAAGTTTGGGCTTATAAAAGGGCTTGAAACCCTCACTCCTCTCTCCCATCCGAATTTGAGGAAAACCCTAGATTGAGAGAGAGAAAAGGTGAGAGTTTGTGAGAGAGAGTAGGAGAGAATTTTCCTGCTGCTGCCCTACCTGTTGCACGTGCTTTAGCAACACGCTCCAATCACTTGGCTGGTGATTTCTCCGCGTTTCTAGGTAAGAAAATACCCTAATAAGTTGCTGATTTGGTGATCCCTTGGTTCCATAGCGAAATAGCTGATAGATCTTGTGTATTAGGTTCACAGTTCACCGTAGACGAAGCGTATACGCTCCGTTCGAATTACTACTCCTATAAGAGAAAAGGTGCGGATTTTAGACGCTTTGATTGACTGTTTTCAACGCTTTCAATGTCGTTTAATAGTAGATTATCAATGAAAATGCCGTTTGACATGTACAACATGCTGTCCGTTTCCTGTTTCGTAAATAGACGACGAATATGAGATTTAGGGCATTTTAGTCATTTGTAGGAAATACTGTTTTCATCCATAATTTGCTGATGTGATTAACATGGCTTCTTGTCACATTAGAATGTTAGGAATATGTGCATAATTAGTTTGGCGAAGAGATTCTCCTAAATGCACATTTTGAGTCGACATGCTATATGTAGACTTAAGTGTGTAGTGTAGGTGTTTGTATAAATGTTTGTATTAGTGTGTATTGAATTAAATGGTGTTATAAATTAGTTTGAGATTGATTTCTTAATTAATATGCTGATGTAAATGGTTTCCTACATGTTAGCTATATGCATGATTTCATTATATGTATGAAATGCATGTGCTTGATGATTCACTTAAGTTGTACGTTATAACATGTGTTAACATGCTCACATGGTTGTATTTCATTTCTAATACTCTTACGTGATTACTAATGTGAATTCATGATTGTTTGGGACTATACCTAGTCCAGGCAGTCGGTAACTAAGCAAATTCGTGGTTGGCTTATCTTTGCCACGAACGATGCATCGATGAACGCGAGCCGTGTTTTGGAGTGACGGCAGTGGTTAGGCCACATGAAGTGTTTTACGCACTTCATGTCGTTCGACTTAAGATGCGATCGTGCTAGTTGAGCCCGTCAAGTAACCCGACTAGCCATTGTATGTTCACCCTGTATGAGTCATAACTGCTTGAACCTAGGGTACTGAACTTACCATTGTAAACCCTGTCAACCATGGTACCTTGATACACAAAGACTCATGAGCCGAGCATGGTGGTATGGGACACCGTGGTCGAGTTGTCGGCCTATACTGAGGCCACAAACCTCCCCGTAGTGACCAGTGAGCACCTATGACTTGTGAGCAGATTATGGTGGTATGAGACACTATATTCTTGCTGTCGGCGTACATTGATAAGGTGATGGGGGAGCGGTGCAATGAGTACGAGCAACAGCCCTGGCAGCCCTTTGTAGTGACCGCGAGCGTATTCTGAGTCTACGGGAGGCGACGACCCTTCCGTAGCAGTAGAGTACAGTAGGTCTGTATTGATAAGGTGATAGGGGAGCGGTGCAACGAGTGCGAGCAACAGCCCTGGCAGCCCTTGCAGTGACCTACAAAATATACTTCGTATGAGATTACTAGGAGTGACGACCCTAGACAGGATTTGTGTTGGGATTGATACAAGGGAAGTACCTTAGTTTCCCAATCCTGCTGTTTGAATGGAGTAATAATAACTCGAAAATCATGTCACCATTACTTTGCATGTGCCTGAAAGATGTGGAGCACTTGAAGGACGATTGCATGCCGCGGTCGTAAGATGGTGCCGTATGAGGGAGATCGTCGGTGAGGGCATACATCACATCATGTCATATTACATTAACAACAGTATTAGGATTGTTTGATTTACTGCTTTACTATTATCGCATGATTGATTTGAAAACATGCTAATCTCTGCTCTCTTATCCCACTAAGTTGATCACTCACTCCCACATTACGGGATAGTATTTCCGGACACCCACCAGTCCCTATTGTGATTGCAGTGATGGCATGGCCTGTGAGGCGGAGCTGGATTTGATGATGACGAGGAGGATCTCTCCTTTATACGTGTTCTGATTGACGGGATTATAGGGAGGTTGATTAGATGCCTTGACACTTATCATTTTATATTTTTAGCGCACTCATGTATATTCATTTTGTCTACTTTTGGAGTATACATGTATGCATATAACCTGGTAACATGTTCACACTCTGGAGACATACAACAGTTTATATATGTTATACATACTATCACAGTCTTCCGCTTGCTAATTTAACGGTCTCTAGAGTATGATATGATGTTTTAGATTAATCCCACTCATGTTTAATACATTAACACAGATAACATTCAATCATACATATCTATGTTGCATAAATAGTATTTTGGAACTCGGGAGTTGGGTTTTTACTCGACCCTCCGATTTTCGGGGTGTTACACAGGTACAGAATGTAATTATTTAGGGATTTTCTTAGGTTAAAATAATGTACAATACAACGAAAATTCTATGTGTGGTGAGATAGTGTGAAATCTTAAACATTTTTCGAACCATTGTGGAAACTGATCCTGATGCATTCGATCATAACTTGTGGGGAATTTGGACTTCATCTCGTCCATGTGTTCGCTACACATAAATGGCATGTTAGAAATAAGAAACATTAAGATCATCGTATGTAAAGAAAATAATAATCGAGAGAAGTCTTACTTTAAGTATGACTCTATTTCTTCACAATTATGCAACACATACCACCTCGCCTTTGCTAGATCCCCAACGTCCATATCCTGAAATGTCGAGGATCCTAAAGGACAAACGTTATGTGCAAACACAGATATGAGTCCTTGTTCATGCTCCTGCCCTTCATCGGCATTCCGATCTTCTCGATTAAATCTAGTCTCTATGCCACGAAGATACATCGAGAAAAATGTAAGGCACTCATTATCAATGTACGCCTCAGCTATGGATCCCTCTAGACGTGCCTTGTTCCTCACGAATTGTTTAAGTGTGTGAAGGTATCTGTACATAAAACCACTATGTTAAGAGTATGAAAACATTGGATATATGTAGTTTACGGAATGAATAAAATTTTTAAAAGGTTCTACCACCTTTCGATCGGATACATCCAACGATATTGTACTGGGCCTGCAAGCTTCACCTCGTGCGGTAAGTGAATCGCTAAGTGTACCATGACATCGAAAAATGCAGGAGAAAATATTCTTTCAAGTTTATAAAGGATTACGGCAATGTCCCTCTCCAGTCATTTAATAACATCTACATTCAATGATTTTGAACACAAATCCTTAAAGATTATCCCCAACTCAATCAGCGCCACACTAATATCCTTGCTTAGGAATCCACGAATCACAACCGGCAGTAGGCGTTGCAGAAAGACGTGACAATCATGACTTTTCATTCATGTTACCTTACAGTCCGTAACGTTTACGCACCGAGATATGTTTGACAGATACCCATCGGAAAACTTCACTGATCTCAACCATTTACATAAACGCTTTCTCTCTAGTTTTGTCAATGTGTAGCAGGCTGCTGGTATAGTATATAAATTTTTATGTGGTTGCAAGTGCAACTCTTTCCTTAAACCCATTTCTTGTAGATCCAATCGAGCCTTGAAACTGTCTTTTGTTTTCTTCTCTATGTTCATCAATATTCCGAAGACATTGTCACATATATTTTTCTCAATATGGATGACATCTAAGTTATGTCACAATTTCAAATCACTCTAATAGGGCAACTCAAAGAAGATGCTCTTCTTCCTCCAGTTATAGTCCAATACTGTACGTTTCCTTCTTTTCAAGTGCGATGCCTTAGTAAATCTAACTTCTCCAATGTTACTCAATTGTTGTATCACATCTTCTCCAGATAGCTCTTTCGGGGGTGGTCTATGATCTTGTTTGCCATCAAAGATCATTGTCTTCCTGCGCCAACTATGATCGCTTGGAAGGAAGCGACGATGGCCCATATAACATGTTTTTCTACCATGCTTTAATGACAATGAACAAGTCTCAATACCACATGTAGGACAAGCTAACTTGCCCTTCGTGCTCCACCCAGACAAATTTCCATACGCGGAAAAGTCATTTATTGTCCACAAGACAGCTGCATGTAATCGAAATGACTGTCCTGCAAATGTGTCATATGTTTCTACACCTTGACTCCACAGCTCGTTTAGATGCATCACATTCCGAGGCCGTTTGGGCCTCCAAAAGTGGGGCGAGAGTAAATGGTACGGATTTTTCCTGACGTGCCCTGTTCCCAGGAAAACGCTAATGTCATTCCCAGGTGAGCTAGGTCTAGGAATAAGCAATGACATCATGAAAAATGACTCCTTCATACACAACTAAGGAGGTAAATTGTAGGGCATAAGTACCACTGGCCACATACTGTATGAGTTACTCATATTACCAAATGGATTAAAACCATCACTTGCAAGACCTAGTCGAACATTTCGAGAATCCTCTACAAACCAGTCATGTTGCTTGTCAAAATTTTGCTAGGCTTCAGAGTCCACAGGGTGCCTCAGTGTAGTATCATCATGAACGCATTTCTCCTTATGCCACCTCATATCTTCAACCGTCTTACGAGACATAAACAATCTTTGCAATCTAGGTTTCAATGGGAAGTACCTTAACACCTTTTGTGGGATTTTCTTACTCCTGACTTTGTCATTCTTCCACCAAGACTCTCCACATTCTTGACACTGATCAGCCTTATCATACTCTCCCCGATACAATCAACAATCATTTATACATGCATGTATGACGGTGTAACCAAGGCCCAAGTCTCGCATCAAGGATTTTGCCTCATAATGAGACTTAGGCAATGTCTCACCGTCCGGTAATGCTTCTTTCAACAACTCAAGCAACATGTCGAACGATTTATTATCTTCAAATGAAGTAACTTTGTAAGAAAATTCAACTTGGACCCAGATAAAGTGGACATTGCGCATCCCTCAACAACCTACTCAACTTTTCTGATTCGACTTCACCCATTGGAGGAATATCTTGGCAACTGCTTGTCGCTGCAAAATCAGTATCTGCAACTGTTCCCCTGAACACATCACCTATGATATCTTGCATTTTGTCAACGTCTTCATCCTCGTCATCTGGCACAATTGGGTCTTCGTTGACTTCAGTGGCCTCAACTTTATGGGTCATATCTTCAACATAATAGATCCACCAAGTGTAACCCTGGTCAATCCCAACTATGAACAAATCGTCCTCTACTTTATCTAAAGTCTTATATATGATGTTCTTGCATTTTTGACATGGACACCTAATCTTATTCTCTGAATCTGCCAGATTTCACACAAATTCCATGAACTCTTGAACCCCTTGTTTATAATCTGGGCTAAACCTGTTCTTAGCTTGCATCCAACTCTTATCCATCTATAAAATGAAAAAACTAGAGTCAGTTTACGGAAATAGCTTTAAGATTAGGCTAGGTTATAAGTTTAGGTTTAGGTTAAGGTTATGAGTTTAGGTTAAGGTTATAAGTTTAGGTTAAGGTTATAAGTTTAGGTTTTGGGATTTGAGAATAGGTTATAGGTTATGGGAATAGGTTTGGGTTATAGGTTATAGGTTAAGGTTCAGGTTTGGGATCAGGTTTAGGTTATAGGTTTAGGTTATAGGTTTAGGTTTAGGTTAAGGTTATAAGTATAGGTTTTGGAATTTGAGAATAGGTTTAGGTTCAAGTTATAAGTTTAGGTTTAGGTTTTTAAGTTTAGGTTTAGGTTTAGGTTAAGGTTTTAGGTTTAGGTTATAAGTATAGGATTAGGGATTTGAGAATAGGTTTAAGTTATAAGTATAGGTTAAGGTTATAAGTTAGGTTTTGGTTTAGGTTAAGGTTATAAGTATAGGTTTAGGTTATAAGTATAAGTTTAGGGATTTGAGAATAGGTTTAGGTTCAAGTTATAAGTTTAGGTTTAGGTTTTAAAGTTTAGGTTTAGGTTTAGGTTAAGGTTTTAGGTTTAGGTTATAAGTATAGGATTGGGGATTTGAGAATAGGTTTAGGTTATAAGTATAGGTTAAGGTTATAAGTTAGGTTTAGGTTAAGGTTAAGGTTATAAGTATAGGTTTAGGTTATAAGTATAGGTTTAGGGATTTGAGAATAGGTTTAGGTTAAGGTTATAAGTTTAGGTTTAGGTTTAGGTTTATTTTAATAGGTTGTTTATTTTCATTTATATTCGCAAATACATTCATAATCCATCCAATTCAAATTGAAATAAGTACTATCACTCTATGACTAACAGTTGAAAAGGAAAATCATGCATCTGGCTCTGCTCCAACATTTTCTAAGCTTAACATCCAGATAGCTCTGACGCAATCCGGGTCTGCTCCAACATTTTCTAAGCTTAACATCCAGATAGCTCTGACGCAATCCGGGTCTGCTCCAACATTTTCTAAGCTAATATAATTAAATCCTAAATTAGTTACTCATCCAAGGTTGGATAGATTGTAATACTTTCATATTCCTATTAAAACGTCCACGTCGAAAATCCGGCAGCATATCCTCATGCCTCTCCAGATAAGTTGATCTTAAATTACATTCCGATGTCAAATATCTAAAGCAATGTAAAGATATTTGGCATTGGATACGGAACGGAAGAAACATATCTAGAGAGAAATGAGAAGATGGACCACGGATCAGGCATGAACATTTAAATAGATTGTATGAAAGCATACTTTCCATCTAACATTGAACTGTCCAAAATGGGACAATTTGAGCGATTTCTATGCCACCAAAAACACACCATATCTATATATGGCCCCATAGAAATCCTCAAACGAGTAAGTAATTATCTAACATACAAATCTATAAATTACATGTCACAACTATAAACTAACTAATCACAATAATAATTTAAGACAAAAAAATGTAATATACAAGCTCATGAAAGTTTACAAGGACAATTTTAGGGAACAGAAGGCAATGGATGTAATATCTTAAAGTCAAATAAAATACTTCAATTTGGGGGAGTGCATAGATCATTATAGATCACTATTTTAGTCAAACACATCATTTCTAGCAAGCTATGATGATGGTGATACAACCATATTTGGAGGAGTGCATAGATCACTATAGTTTTGTCTAATCTCCACTTGTTGGCCGCAATGGCTGCCATATATATATATATATATATATATATATATATATATATATATATATATATATATATATATATATATATATATATAATGAGTGGAGGAATTTGGCCGAGTGTGTGCCTCATCTCAAGTACCTTAGGACATTTAGAGGAAAAACCTCTCTAGCCATGTGGGCCATACCAGCTTTCCTTTTGCAAAACTAAATTATATCAGCTTTCCTTAAATGTTATTCATTACTTGGAGTAATTGAATTAAGTTAAAATTATCAAGCATATGAAATTTTCAATCAAATTGATGTCCGACAAATGGATGTGGTTGATCCATGGAAGGAAACAGCTGTGGTTGACACCAAGAAGGAGAGAGTTGTGGTTGAATCTGTGCTTCTTAGAACGTCGTCATGGGGAGTGGCCCAACATTATGTACAAGTAAATATTAAGTTCATCAAAAATTTCAATTTCACTATAAAATAATTTTATCTCATTCTCTATTCTTCTTTATCAACTTGCTCATATCCTCTCCATTTATTCTCAATATTGGTTTCATATTTTCTTCTACATTTATGGACTAATGTGTATGCTGACTGAGAGTTGAGAATGAGTAATTGAAATCATGGATTAATAAAAAAAAAAAGATGCTTATTCACATGGATTCTAAAATCATATATGCCAATTGGAATTTACTTATGTAAATGCGTGCAAACAAGTGCAAAGTATCTTTGTACAAATAAATACAAGAATTTGGTGCAATTATGTTGTTGGTGTTTGCAGAGGGCCTAACAATAACTTCAGAATTTTCAATATAAGGGTACTACTGTTGTAGTTTATTGATGCACGTAAGATCTCACATTCTAAAAGATACATGACATTCTTGAAAAGCATATCATGAGAATCATGTGCCACACACATCATGTTAAGATATTGACTTGAACATCTGACCAATGTTAAACTGAGACTCGGCCCATCATCTAACATAAAAAACTTCAAATAAATCTAAAAATAATTTAAATAAATCTAGGGGGTCACCATAAAGAGCAATAGATGAAAATCGACCCTAAATCTTATAATTTTATATGGGCCACTGGAGTTTTGAATGGCCAAGATCACACATACCTATTCCACATTGGCATGCATCCATGATTGAAAAAATCGCCTTGATATTACACAAGTCTGTTCGTACAAATCGCCTCGATAATGCGCAAGTGTGAATAGAACATGCTTTAGCCATCACCATCACTATGAATGTCGTATCCAAGCAAGTTATCCTCATCACCATCACAGGCTTCTAAGTTGTAGCACAATGAGTGAATGTTGTATCCAAGATAACTTGTAGAATGAATTCAAGAAACAGATAGGTTGCCATCCTTTGTTGCCTGATGCCATTTGCATGCTACAACTCACCTATTGTAAAGCAGCCAATACAAGAAACAGGGCCTTAGTTGACTGATGGGCCAACCCTTTGTTGGTGGCAAGTTTTAACGGCTGTTGGCAGGGTCCATATATATAAAAGAAAAAAAAATCCTAATTACCTAGCATGACTCTTTCTCTCTCTCCCTCTCTTTGCTGCTCGCTCTCCCTCTCCCTCCCTCTCTTTGCCGCTCCCTCTCTCTCGTGCGCTCTCCCTTTCTCTGCCTCTCCTTCTCCGTCTCCGGCCCTCTCCCTCTCTCTTAAAACCCTAGTCTTCTCTCTCTCTCTCTCTCTCTCTCTCTCTCTCTCTCTCTCTCTCTCTCTCTCTCTCAAAACCCTAGTCCTCTCTCTCTCTCTCTATCTCCTCGGCCCTTTGCTACAACATCATGTATCTCTCTCTCTCCGCTCGATCTACCGCACATCAAGGAGCATTCTGCTACAACATCAAGTATCTCTCTCTCTCTCTCTCCTTATCTATTCATATCAATTTGGGCATTTTTTTGATTTTCGAATCCCTAATTAGGGATTTATAGTGTTAATTCCCTAATTGTGTATTAGTGTAGAGGTGTTGTCTAAGAGAAGACAGTCGTGTATTAGAGGTCCATTCGCATGAAGATGTTAATATGGGTTAGAAAAGTTTTGGATCCCTTCGTCTAGGTCCGTTTGACCTAATCAATAGGTTGGATGACAAATAAAGATTACGATGGGCCCTAATCTCGAGAGGCCTGTCTTCTACTTGTATGAAACTTGTTGCCAGATTGATTTATTGCCTTTTCCCTCACTATAACGAATGTTTATCGTGCTCTAGGAATGGGCACTTAACTTACAGTATTCTATTTATAATCCTCTGAAATTGTAATCCAAGAGGACTACAGACCTTGATTTGAACCATCCACTCTATCATTGTTTTAAAGAAAAGCTTATGACTCTTGCAGAGTGTGATGGATGATGAGCAAGCACTTAGAAATTAATAAACTACATATGTGCCATACAAGTAGTTACATTAAACCGTTCAAATTATAGTATCAAGTGTAGATGTATCATGAATAAAAAATTACGCTTATTTGATTATGTGACTATTAGATTGGTGGACATTTAGGTGGGCTAACAATGCATGTCAAACGCAGTATAATCAGGATGAATGTCAGTGGTTCACTCAGTTTGATGCTGATGTCACATCACTCTTTAGACCATGGCTTGGATGGTCAGGTATGACCACATGCTTGATTTCAGGGGGGACAAAATACCACAGTACACGAGGACTTCTTGCCAGCCAACAATTACACAACAGTTGGATAGTTGTACATATAGGAAAATAGTCCATACAACTCAACCAAGAAGAAAAAATCCTCATTCAACCACAATCATACTTCAGATTTAATACCAGATGTTTATGCCCTAAAAAGGAAACAACTCAGAAAAAAAGAGGTAAGGTTGATAGAAAAAAATTGGGGAAACTGTAGAAATTCCATCAAAGCATATCTGGTTTTTCATGAAATTTGTTCCATAGGTTCATAAAGTTTTCCCATTTCTAGGGGGCCTTCTATTCGATGAAACTCTTTCTGTGATTTTTCTCTAAGAGAGGTTTGAGACTTCATTCCTCAAATGACATCCAATCACAGTTAAAAACCATGATTAATCTTTATAAATCGTTAGTCACCAAACCCTTAAACTCATGACTAGAGGTGGGACCCTGTCCATACAGCTTACTAACATCAGCTGACAAGACGAGAGTTGCAGAAAAATTGGAACTAGGAGGTTGAAACATGGATGTGCCTTTAAGAGTGCTCTGCCATCGTCTTATTGCTAATACAACTGGAGGGGAAATTCATTTGGATTCTATACTCTGCTTTGCTATATGGAGCAGATTGTTGGGAGTTTTGAAGCAACATGAGTGGATATCACCTGTGACTGACCCAACCCCCCTCAACTGCATGGAGAAGGGGCAAAACTGGGAGAAATAGAAATCCCAAACCGTGTGGAGCCCACCTTAATGTATTGTTTGTATATCCATGTTGTCCATCTATTTTTCAATCTCATTGTAGGATGCAATCCCAAACCTTACGAATATCCAAATCTCAGGTGGGCCATACCACTAGAAACAGTGATAAATGACCATTAAAAACTTATCATGGGCCACAAAAGTTTTGGATTAAGCTGATCTTTATATTTTCCCTTCATCCATGTCTTCTTGACATTATCAATACTCGGATGGTAAATAAAAATTATAAAAACCTAACGATGGGCACTTTAAACATTTTAACGGTGAGGGACCCAAACACTATTATTTCCTGTGGTCTGTAGAAACGGATGGACGTAGTGGATATACAACAAATCATCAAGGTGGGTCCCACGGTAAGGTTAATCCCCGAATCCCCAAATCTCCAAATCCATAAATCCCCAAATCATTTCAATCGGTATTGAGATTGAGAGAGAGAGAGAGATACCTGTCAACCGAACTTTAGAGAGGGCGGTGGAGAGAGGGCACGGTGGAGAGACGACGCGGCGCGGGCACGGTGGAGAGAGAGAGAGAGCACTGAGAGAGACAGAGAGACAAAGAGAGAGGCCGCGGTGGAGAGAGGATCGAGAGAGAGAGAGAGAGAGAGAGAGAGAGAGAGAGAGAGAGAGAGAGAGTGAGAGATGGCGTGAGTGAAAGTGAGAGAAGACAGAGTGCGAGAGAGACTTAAGTCTCTCTCGCGCGCAAGTGGGCCAGGTGACGTGGTCGGTGCTCTGTGGGCCCCACTATGATGTATGTGTTTCATCCCTGCCGTCCATCTATTTTTCCCTTTCATTTGATAATATGACATAAAAATGAGGTATATCCCAATCTCAACTGGACCATATTATAGGAAATGGTGTTGAATGAGCGTCGACCATTAAAAACCTTTTGGGGGCCATATAAAGTTTTGGATCGATCCGATATTTATTTTTTTCCTTCATATGGGCCTGTATGACATAATCAACAGATTGGATGTCAAATAAAAAGTACAGTGGGCCTTAGGAGGGTTTTAATGGTGGATATCCAATCACTATTGTCTTCATGTGGTGTGGTCCACTTGAGATTTATATCCTTCTAATTTTTGGGGTCAAGCCCTAATATGATTTGTAAAAATGGATAGACGGCATGTATGAAGCACATACATCATGGTGGGACCCATAGAGCACCGACCAACATCCGTCAAGTTTTGTGGACCCCACTATGATGTATTTGTTATATCCACATCGTCCATCTATTTTAAGATATCATTTTATGTCATTAGTCAAACAATGAGGCAGATAAAAATCTGTAGTGGACCCCACCAAAGAAATCTCGGGTGCACCACACCACATGAAATCAATAGTAATTGGATATCCATCATTAAAATCCTCCTAAGGCTTACTGTACTGTTTATTTGACATCCAATATGTTGATTAGGTCTAGAGCTATACACGAGTCGAGTATCACCCTACTCGTACTTGACTCTTAATGCCCGAGTCCTACTCGTTCTCAGCTCTACTCGGGCATCGAGCATGGATTCGCTACTCATGCTCTACTCGGCTGAGTACGAGAAAAAATTGAGTCTAGTCGAGTCCAAATTTTCGATGGATTTTAAAGGTTGGGGTGAACCAGAATTTATAGCATTTGGGCATGGCGATCAAGTTAGGACTTTTTGGATGGAGTTCTCTTTACATCCATCGTGAATGTAATCCAATGTTTGTTGCCACCCACTGGGGCCCACATTCTGAAATGGTCTAGTGATTTGAACTGTCTATATCACTGCTACTACTACATATAAGGTATTCTACAAATTCCTGACAATGACCTTTGATTTTTAGATTTCAATGAGAGTCGTTGAAAGTTTCTTTTGATTGTTCTAAATTCATCTCCAGAAGATGATAGTCAGAATCAATGTCTCAGAGAAATTTTCTTAAAGTAGCCCATGTAGCATAGTCAGATTTCATAACACGGACGGTTCCGATCATGAGAACACTCAGCCTGTGGGCTTCAGTGGGCAGTGACACACGATGAATCATAATTTGTGGCAGAAGGAAAATAAACTCTTTATGGCGCGTTAGTCACACGTGACGATTTTGGTTGGAGCAATGAAGGTCGATACATGCAGACCCGGATTGCGTCCTACCCTCGCTCGTCTCTACCCCGATCATGTGAGCGGACCCACCGTGATGTATCCATTTATCCAAGCCATTCATCCTTTTCTTGTATCATTTTAAAGCATAACCATAAAAATGAGTCTCGAGTACGAGTTGAGTACATAGTCGAGTACCAATTCGAGTATACAAGTCAAGTACTACCCAGCTCGTACTCTACTTGAAATCATAACAAGTAGAAAAAATCCACTTGTACTCGTCTCAAACACCTGACAAGTCGAGTCAAGCGAGTACCTGAGCTTACTCTGCTCGTGTACAGTTCTAATTAGGTCATACAGGGTAAGATGAAGGGAAAAAATAAAAATCAGCTTGATCTAGAACTTTTATGGCGAAAAAAATGGTATGTCATCCAATATTGTACTGTTTATATTTTGTAAATGTCTTCACATAGTTTTAGATGGTATGGACCACCTGAGTTTCGTAACGAATGATTTTTTAGATATCTCATAAGCTAAAGGGGAGACATCAAATGTACGATGTTGATGTTCGACACACATCATGATGGGCCCATTTTACATATATGTCTGGTCGATTCACTCCATTCTACTGATCATTACCCTCAATTTGATTAGTTACTCGCCTCGATCATACTGTATATGAGAAAGATATTGGGCAAATAAGATTGATCAACAATTTGAGTGAATTTTGATTTAAACATCTGAAGTTATTTACTCTTCAATCTGGACTGATTAGATTATCCAAAAATGGATAAAGGTTGTTCATAATATCAAAAATATATGAATGAATAGAAAACACAAACATCAGCTTGATCCAAAGCTTCTATGGCCTCCAAGAAATTTTAAATGGTATAGGCTCAATCACACTATTTTCTTTGGTGTGGTCCACTTGAGCTTTGGATGTGCTTCCTTTTTGTTCTTTAGACCTCAAATTATCTGTTAACATGGATGAATGGAGTGGATAAAATAAATAAATAACGGTGGACGCCACAGAGTTTACTTTGGTAAAGGTAACGAGTAACTCAAATGTAGTGGAGAAAGGTTTCCATGCAACATTTGTAATTATATATTGGGCCTGCTTAAATGTGATTCACATATCCAACCCACTCATTATGTGTCTCCCACTTGGATGAGGGGTCAGACCAAGTTTCAACCGCATCCAAAACTCATGTGGGCCCCACTAAGTTCTTTTATATTTTTTAGGATGTCTTCACATGTAACGCTCGTGAAAAATCCGTACTTGGGCTCGAGTACCAACTCGACCCGAAATTGTGTAGAATTTATTCCTTTAGAAAATATGACTAAGTTAGCTAGTGCAACGTTAGAATAGCTAGGAAATGGTCCCTGATCACTTTAAATACGTTCTACAAGGCCCAAAGCGAGTGGAACCAATGGTGCTATAATGCTCTAAAGCCTTGGATCAAACTCTAAACCGGTTTATTCTCGAGACTTCCTTGAAACTTTGTATTGGATCTAGACCGCGCGTCGAAAGTCCGATACCTACCATCTTAGACCGTTATGACCACTTAGCTGGGCTTGGCAATCGTTTCGAAAATCAAGTCCAACTGACATTCAGAGGCTATTTCATTGAGCCTGGAGTGAAGAGAGTGAGAATAGGGTTAGAATTGGAATTTAAAATTCAAATCTGGCACATGATTTGACGCATCAGTATTAAGCATTCTGACCATCAGAATTCAGCTAAATTACACCCTTGGATCAGGAAAAATTTCTATTACATATCACGAGACTTATATGCCTGATCTTGGTGCGGTGACCGTTAAACTGAAACTGGACCGCCACGTGCGATCTGGGAACCCTACCAGTCTGAAAACTGGATGTGTGCTAGATCCAGTATACATGAGCTTAAGTCCGACCGCATTTGGCCAGGGGACCTTCAGAAATGCTCTTTTGGACCGAAACAGCCCCGATTTGGTTAGGCACCAAGTAAACATTGTTCTCAAGCCTATTTTGGGCATGTTTTAGCTTATAAAAGGAGTTGAAACCCTCACTTCTCTCACACATCCGAATTTACTAGAAACCCTAGCTTGTGTGAGAGAAAAGGTGAGAGATTGTGAGAGAAAGTGGGAGAGTTCTTCCTGCTACTTGTGCTACGTGTTGCACGTGCTTAAGCAACGCACCTCTATCACTTTCCCGGCGATTACACCGCGATTCTAGGTAAGCAAATACCCTAAATAGTTGCTGATTTGAGGTTCCTTTGTTTCCATAGCGATGTAGCTTATGGATCTTGTGTATTAGGTTCCCTATTCGCCGTAGACGAAGCGTATATGCCCCGTTTCAATTCACGAGTCTACAAGACATAAGGTGAGGATTTTAGACGCTTTGATTGACGGTTTCCAACGCTTTCAATGTCGTTTAATAGTAGATTATTGACAGCATCGCCGTTTGACATGTACAACATGCTCTCCGTTTCCTGTTTCGTAAATTAACGAAGAATATGAGATTTAGGGCATTTTAGTCATTTGTAGGAAGTACAGTTTACATTCATATTTTGCTGATGTGATTGACATGGTTTGTTGTCGCATTAGGAAGTTAGGAATACGTGCATAATTAGTTTGGCGAAGAGATTCGCCTAATTGCGCACTTCGGGTCGACATACTATATGTAGACTTAAGTGTGTAGTGTATGTGTTTGTATAAATGCTTGTATTAGTATGTATTGGATTAAATGATGTTATGAATTAGTTTGAGATGGATTTCTCAATTTATATGCTGACATAAATGATTTCCTACATGTTGACTAAGTTCATGATTCCATACTATGCATTACATGTATGTGCTTGAAGATTTGCCTAAGTTGAATGTTATAACATGTGTTAACATGCTCACATGATTGTATTTCAATTCCAATACTCTTACATAGATTGCTGATGTGATTCCATAATTGTTTGGGACTAGACTTAGTCCAAGCAGTCGGTAACCGATCAAATTTGTGGCTGGCTGGTCTTGGCCACGAACGATGCGTCGATGAACGCGAGTCGTGTTTGGAGTTGGCGGCAGTGGTTAGGCCACAAGAAGTGTTTTACGCACTTCATGTCGTTCGACTTGAGATGTGATCGTGCTAGTCGAGCCCGTCAAGTAACCCGAGTGGCCGATGTATGTTCACCTTGTATGAGTCATAACTGCTTGAACCTAGGGTACTGAACTTACCATTGTAAACCCTATTAACCATGGTACCTTGATCCACGAAGACTCATGATCTGGGCATGGTGGTATGGGACACCGTGGTCGAGCTGTCGGCCTACGCTGGGGCCACAAACCTCCCCATAGTGACCAGTGAGCACCTAGTCTCGTGAGCAGATTATGGTGGCATGGGACACTA
Source organism: Magnolia kwangsiensis (assembly GCA_037074715.1). Lineage (NCBI taxonomy): Eukaryota > Viridiplantae > Streptophyta > Magnoliopsida > Magnoliales > Magnoliaceae > Magnolia > Magnolia kwangsiensis. Next base: position 76,499,506 of record CM073577.1, on the reverse strand, counting down.
TATTCTAGCTGTCGGCCTACACTGATCAGGCGACGAGTCCTTTGTAGTGACCGCGAGCGTATTCTAAGTCCACGGGAGGCGACGACCCTTCCGTTGTAGTAGAGTACGGTAGGCCTGTATTGATAAGGTTATGGGGGAGCGGTGCAACGAGTGCGAGCAACAGCCCTAGTAGCCCTTGCAGTGACCTACGAAATATACATCGTATGAGATTACTAGGAGTGACGACCCTAGACAGGATCTGTGTTGGGATTGATACAAGGGAAGTACCTTAGTTTCCCAATCCTGCTGTTTGAATGGACTAATAACAACTCAGAAATCATATCACCATAGCATTGCATGTGCCTAGAAGATGTGGAGCACTTTAGGGAGTGTGGCATGCCGCGGTCGTAAGATGTTGCCGTATGAGGGAGATTTTCGGTGAGGGTATACATCACGTCATATCATCTTGCGTTAACAACAGTATTAGGATTGTCTGATTTACTGCTTTACTATTATCGCATGATTGAATTGTGAACATGCTAATCCTTGCTCTATGATTCCACTGAGTTGATCACTCACTCCCACGTTTCGGGATGATGTTTGCAACACCCACCAGACCCTGTTGTAGATGCAGGTGAGGCTAAGATCCAGGAGGTGGAGCCAGACTTCGACGAGGACCAGGACGAGTTCTCTTACATGCAGTATCACGATGGCTTTGCGTAGGTGACCTGGATCGATGGGACTTCAGTGGGACCATTTTGGACATTTACTTTTGTTCATGTATATGTATATGAGACTCAGTGATGTATTCATACTTTGGAGACAGATGAGATTTACTTTGTTTTTTCATACAGTGATATATATATTGTTTAGTCTTCCGATTGCTTTTATCACTGGATCTGAAGTATGAATTGCAGTTTTGGTATACTTTTACTCATGTGAATGCTTTAAATCAAACAACATTGAATCATAATCATTTTTGTTGCATAAGTGACGGTCTGGAACTCGGGAGTTGAGTTTATACATGACCCCCGATTTTCAGGGTGTTACATCACATAGTTTTAAATCGTATGGCCCACTTGAGTTTCGTTTACCGATGATTTTTGAGATATCTCATAACCTAAAGGGGACACATCAATTCCACAGTGTTGATGTTCGACAGACATCATGATGGGGCTCACAAAACTTACTAACATCAATTCATAGGTTCTCACGAGGCCAATAAGTTGGGTCACAATTTTAACCAGAATATTTGGCCTATTTTACATGTCTGATGCATTCACTCTATTTTATTGATCAATACTCTCAATTTGACTAGTTACTCACCTCAATCGAGCTACATATGAGAAAGATATTGGGCATATAAGATCGATCAACAAATTCAGTGAAATTTGATTTAAACATCTGAAGTTATCTACTCCTTAATTTAAATTGATTAGATTGTCCAAAAATGATTAAAGATTCAATTAGTGGGTGTGCCTAATAATTTAGTAATTTTATTTTTCACAAATAAATTTAACATTTTTTTTCAAAAGGTATATTTTTTTACTCTTTTAAATAAATATCATTTTTATTATAAAATATTTCAAAAATATTTAAAATACAAATTTTGAAATTTTATTTACAAAATCTATAAATTTTTCTCATATTTTAATTTTTTCTCAAAATTTTTAAAATGCTAATTTTTCTCTTTAAAAGCATTATTTTTTTCTCAAAATTTTTCTTAAACATATTTAAAATTTCTAAACTTTTCAACATTTTTTTCATGTGATATTACAAATTATTTAAATATTACCTTTTAATTATATATATATATATATATATATATATATATATATATATATATATATATATATATATATATAAAATTTCTTTCATATGATATAAAAACTATATATATATATACACACACACACACACACACACACACACACACACACACACACACACACACACATTTAGGTTATAAACAAAAATTTTAAAAAATTAAAACATTTTTACATTATTACCGACGGTTTCTAGCCGTTGGAAAAAAAGATTTAGGAGAAACACTTTTACCGACGAATCTTTTCGTCGGTAAATGTCTTCCCGCCACAAATTCCAACAACCTGCGAAAATTTTCAAGCAAAAATTTGAGATTGGGAAGACCGTTTAGCTACGTATATTTTTGTAGGTAAATACTGGTTTTACCTACAAAATTATAATTCGTAGGTAAAAGTAGAGTTTTCGATTTTTAAAATTCAATAGGCCCTCCAGCTATGAATAAATTCGTAGGTAAAGACACGTTTTACCTACGAATGTAAAATTCGTAGGTAAAAGGAAGGCTTTGGATTATATTTTTTTTTTGAAAAATTTCACAGATCCTTCATCTATTATGATAAGATCCTTTAGCTACGAATATGTTCGTAGCTAAATAAGTGTTTTACCTACGAAATTAAGATTCGTAGGAAAAAGTAAAGTTGTTTATTTTTTATGATCTCTAAAAGTATAGTAGACCCTTTAGCTTCGAATATTTTCGTAGGTAAAGATGTGTTTTTCCTACGAAACGATGGTTTTGGATTTTGTATTTTTTTTGAAAAATTTCACATACCCTTCAGCTACAAATAGTTTCGTAGGTAAATAGATGTTTTACCTACGAAATGTTAATTTGTAGGCAAAAGGAAACCTTACCTATGAATATATTCGTAGGTGAAGAGAGTTTTTACCTACAAAAGTTTATTTCGTAGGTAAAAGGAGAGGTTTCAATTTTTTAAAATTTGAAAAGTGTAAAAGACCCTTTAGCAATGAATAATTTGGCAGGTAAATATTTTTTTTGCCTACGAAAGTTAATTTCGTAGGTAAAAGGAAGGTTTTGGATTTTATAAAAATTTCACAAGCCCTTCAGCTACAAATATTTTCGTAGGCAAATATGGGTTTTTTTCACAGATCCTTTAGCTACAAATATTTTCGTAGGCAAATATGTATTTTCTCTACGAAAGTGGAATTCGTAGGAAAAAGTAAGGTTTTCGATTTTTGAATTTTAAAGGTCTTTTAGCTACGCTTATTTTCGCAGGTGAAGATAGGATTTTACCTACGAATGTTTATTTCGTAGGTACAAGGTAATTTTTGAAAAGTTTAAAAGATCCATTAGCTATGAATATTTTGGTAGGTAAAGATCTAGTTTTACCTATAAATTTATTTCATAGGTAAATGGAGTGGTTTCCTTTTGGGGTTTTTTGAAAAGTTGAAAAGATCCTTTAGCTACAACTATTTTCATAGGTAAAGATTAGATTTCCCTACGAAATTACATTTCGTAGGCCAAAAGGAAAGATTTTGATTTTTAAAAACCTTTGGCTACGAATAATTTCGTAGGTAAAGATTTTTTTACCTACGTAACTTGATTTCGTAGATAAAATTAAAGTTTTGGATTTTTGTGATTTGAAAGACCCTTTAGCTACGAATATTTTCATAGGTAAATATGTGTTTTAGCTATGAAATAAAATTTCATAGGGAAAAAAAAAAAGCTTTCGATTTTTGTATAGTGGAAAATGCAGAAGACCCTTTACCTACGAAATATTTCATAGGTAAAGATAGCCTTTACCTATAAAATTGTATGTCGTTGGTAAAAGCTTACTTTTGCCAACAAAAATAAATTTCGTCGGTAAAAGTCACATTTACCTACGAAAAATAATTTCGTAGGTAAAAGTTTCATGGGTAAAAACCATATTTCTTGTAGTGATGCACCGCACTGCATGTGTCATTTGGCGTTGGGCAGAGCACTAAGGAAGTGACTGACATGCGCGATCGTAAGATGAAGATCACAGAGGTAGTGTAGGCGAGGGCATGCATCATTCCTTCATACATTCCTGTAATAATCAGAGTACTTAGGGATGTTTAATTCTATTGCCTTATCATTAGTACTTGATTAAATTGATAACCTTTGTTGTATAGTTCCAATGAGTTGATCTCTCACTCCCACATTCTGGGATGATTCTTAAACACCAACCAGACTCTGTCTTAGTTGCAGATGAGGATAAGACGCATGAGGGAGAGCTGGAGTTTGAGGGTGACGAGGAGGCATTCTCTTACATGCAGTATTCAGGCAGGTTCACTTATATCATTCTGAATTGATGGGGCTTCAGGGTTCACAGTTTATAGAGGACTATCATATTTTGTTATTTATATTTGAAACAAGACTTGTAACTTATGACCTAGCAGAGCATACATACTTTGGGGACTTGTATTAGCTTATATACTCATTTCAGTCTTTTGCTTGCATATTCTAACTGTCCTTGGATTATGTTTTACTTTTTTGGCTTAATCTACTTCATGTTTATGCACTAACACAGACAACATATATCCATCATTGAAAATATTGCATAAGTGATGTTCTGGAACTTAGGAGCTGAGTTATGCTTGAACCCTGAATTTCAGGGCATTACAAGTTGGTATCAGAGCATGATTTGGATTAAATCAGACCTGGGTTATGATCACATGATGTACACTGACCCCAATTTAACATAGGAGGGTACGAGAAAAATCTAGAAACAAGTCTAGGTATCTTAGTTTTGCCAATTGGCGAAGGATTACTGTAAATGATAACCGAGATCGGGTCAGTTTACACCCGTGATCATGTAAAATGATCCCAATCCACTTCTAGACCGTCAATCGATGGGTTTAGACCGTGTTTCATCCCATCCCAGCCATTTAAAATCGGTAAGTGTGAATATGCATTAGAAATCACTCGAAATGACCCAAAACATGTTAAAACGGAGAGGAGGCCTAATGGGACATCTTTGGGGGGACCCAGGGTGGGACCCACAGTTTTTTTAGACTTGGGAGGGGGGAGAGCCTCGCCCCACCGGCGAGCTATCGCAGGACAGTCCAGAGACCGGCTCGGCCGGCTCGGGCCGACGCCCCTAGGGCCTAGTGTGGCCCACTGATCCACTGTTGGTTGAATAAAAGCCCTCCCAAATCATCTTTCCTTCACAAACTACCACTCCAAGCTCTCCTTTCTCTAAAATATTTCTTAAAACTCCATAAAAATCACCTTTCAAACCCTTTTTTCTTCCATTTTCATGCACTCTTGCTCTACCCATTTGAAAACCCACCTCCATTACTGATTTCCCTTTCTTTTCTTGCCATTTGAGCATCTTAAATCCCATTTTGGGTCTTAAATTCGTGGGAAACCAATACTCATTCCATTTCTCTCTTTTCCTTCCTTTTTCATGGCCCTATTTGATCTTGTCATGACCATATTTTCTATTTCTACCATTCTCTCTTTCATGGGAAAGAAAAGAGCCTCCGTAGATGAAGATGAACCTAATCGCCCAACCCATTCTAGGAGGCCGAGAGGTGCCGTCGTGAGTTCAAGCGCCAATCGAGAGTTGTAGATGAAGCGAGATCTAGATCCCCATGCTTCCATAGGAAGGGCTTTGTTGACGAAGTTGTCTCATGGAGTTTATGAGGGCCGTAGGGTCCTTTTTGAAGCTCATGTAGATGCACGGTTATTTGGAGAATATTTGTTATTCGAGTGCCCGCTAGAAGCAAAGTGGGGTCCGGTATTTGAGGGTGAGCACCGTGCAAATGTGGGTACTGTCCGAGCTTTCTATGCCCACATTCGAGAGCCAACACTGGAGCCCTTGTAGTTTAAAATTTCAGTTGGAAGGGATCGGGAGGCCATAATCGACGTTGCTTTGATATCTCAACTTATAAATGTGCCACTTGGCCAGGTGCATGCTAGTGAGAAGAATTTGAGTAGTGCATGTGAAAGGGATCACCGTACATGGTTCCTTTGTGGTTGTCTGGTTAAATGACAGCCTAACAAAAGCCTCTTAACGACTAATATGACAGACGACTTCCACCTGCTTCTCCACATTTGCACATTCAACTTCTATCTAAGGTGGAGCAACTACAGTGAGTGCATGCACCTGATGGTGGACTTCTTGTACCAAGTGGAGTAGGTAGAGAAGTTGTGTGTGTCTACACATGTCCTACTATAGATAGTCCTTATCGCATGTTCTAATAGAAGGACTGAATCCCTCCCCTTCGGCCGATTCATATGCAGGATTGCACTTGATTTTGGCTACTGACTTGGGACGGAATTACCAGTGCCGATCCATTACATCACCGAGACTACTCTCAATCAGATAGATATTGGGCCACGAAAATGACAAGCCCTACTTGAGGAGAGTGAGGATGAGACCAAGAGCGAAGAGGAAGAGCGAGGTGAAGAAGGTGGAGCCGAAATAGAAGAAGAAGAAGAGAAGGATGAGGAAGAAGAGGAGGCCCAGGATACGGATGAGAGCTCTCCTCCTACGGTTCGAGAGCATGATCCTGATCGGGCTGATAAGGAAGCCCGTTTAGTTAGACTTGAGGAGGGCCAGGCCACCCTATGACAGGATATTATCGATCTGCGGGGCCTCGTGAAACACAAGTTTAAGAAAGTAACTCACACTTTGAAGTCTATCCTGTGTTGCCTGCAGGATAAGGGTGCCCCTCCTCTTTCATCAGATTCTGACGAATAGTCGTATATGTAGTCGTCGTTTGTTTTATTTTATTGTTTGTTCTTGTGTGTAGCCTTTATAGGCGTAGTAGTTCGGTAGTTGTTTTAGTGTTTGGAGCTTAGTTGTATTAGCTCACATGCATTCTCTGTCGCGATCCATGTAATGCTGCACCTCGTGTATTGTGACAATTTTGTTAAATGAAATGCATGTTGTTTCCTTAAGTTGAGATGTGAATGTTATATGGGTGGATTTGGTGTATGTTAAATCTCACAGGTTGCACCCTTCGTTGAATGCAGGGTATGCCACCTAAGGGCATGAGGACTTCGACCCGTCTCTCTTTGGGCGAGTCGCTTGACGGGGTCTCTCCCTTAAGTGATAGCTATATAGACCCCCATTTGGGCCCGTCTTATTTTGATGTTATGCCGGATTCTCAGCCGACTATTGGCCCCGCTGCTGGGCCGATGCCTGTGACACCATCTTTGGTACCACCTATCACACCGTCGGTTCCCGAGCAGAACTGTGCGTCTGCATCGACGTCGTATGCATCTCAGTCCACTCCGCCTCCTGATAGGCTAGAGCAGATAATACTGTTGATGCAATAATAACAGATGTAGCAACAGCAATAACAGCAGTAGTTTTTTACCTCCATGGCTGGCATCTTTGCTCAGACGATGGGGGCGACTCCACCTGCCTCACCTATGCACCCATCTGGGAATGTTAATGCTAGCGGCTCATTTGAGTGATTCCATCACTTATGGCCTCCTACTTTCGTGGGTACTCATAAACCCGATGAGGCTGAGTACTGGATAGACCGCATCTCTAAGATGCTGAGGCCGCTACACTGTTCTGAGGCAGAGTAGGTCGAGCTTACCACCTTCATATTTGAGAAGGAGGCTAGTCTGTGGTGGGATAGTGTTCTCCGCATTGTTGTGGAGGGATTTGTGTGGACGTGGGAGGCATTCGAGACCCACTTCCATGAGAAGTATTTCCCGGTCACCTACCGACACGAGAAGGAGAGTGAGTTCCTTCACCTCTATTAGGGAGGGATGTCGGTGACGGAGTATGAGAACTAGTTCACAGAGCTGGGCAGGTATGCTCCCTTACTTTTAGGTGAGCAGCCGATGCGGATGCAACATTTTTCTAAGGATCTATGACCTGAGATCCGGTCAAAGATGTGTTGTGCTAGCATCTCTTCTTATGCCGAGTTGGTGGACATGTCCCTATAAGCTGAGCAGGATGGGGACAAATTGTCCCATATGCGAGCACCTATGGCTCCCAGGCCACGACCTGACTTTTAGAGAAGGTCATTCCTCAGTAAGAGGCCTTGTGTAGACTCACTGTCGAGGTTCATGGCATCTCCTACCCCTGTGAGGCGACTAGACATGTGGTGTGCCTACTGCAAGAAGCCAGGCCACACTGAGATAAACTGTTTCACCAGGATGCGAGACAACAGTTTTTCACCGCCTCAGAGGATCAACCTCTGATGCCTCGAGACATTTTCGCTCCACCCCTTCGATCAACACCAGCTCACTCATCTTTTAGGCCACTGCACCTCGCTTTAGGCTGCCACAACGGCCCATGGTACCTCAACTGAATTTTCCATAGGAGGCTCGGGTCCATGAGCTTACAGCTAAGGCGCCCGAGGTAGACTTAGCACTGAGATCTTTCGAGGTTCCGGCTCATTTTCAAGGTATGCCTGTCTTCTTATTAGTGGACACCGAGTCCACTATTTCGATCATCTCTTGCGCTGCGGTCAAGCGGCTAGGGTTGGATACTGCTCCTACGAAGAGAGTGAGATTCACTACCGCTACAGGGACCTTTTCAGACATTACACGGACTTATGAGTCTTGCTCAGTAGATTTGGGTAGCAGGACAGGTTGTTGACCTGATTGTCGCTCCACTGTGTCACCACGATGTTATTCTCGGGATGGATTGGCTCACCAAGATGAGAACAGAGATTGATTGCAAGGCTAGAGACGTGACAGCCTATGGACCTGAGGGCACAGTCTTTACATTTCCAATTCAGGTCAGTTGGTCCTGTCGAGTTAGTAGCTACGCTTCCTTGTTAGAGAGTATTGATGATTTGACGTTGGGGGATACGCCTGTGGTTCAGGACTTCCCGGACGTATTTGAGAAGATCTTGGGACTCCCTCCTTGGCGCAAGATCGACTTTACTATCAACCTTGTACCCGGTGTGACACCTATTTCCTTGCCGATGTATCGTATGCCTCCATGTGAGATGGAGGAACTGAGGAGACAGATTGATGTATTGTTAGAGGCAAGCTTCATTCGACCGAGTGTGTCACCTTGTGGAGTGCCTATATTATTTGTAAAGAAGAAGAACGGTTCCTTGAGATTATGTATTGATTATCGAAGGTTGAACCAAGTGATAGTGAATAACAAGTATCCCTTCCCCAAGATTGATGATCTTCTTGATCAGTTGAAAGGGGCACGATATTTTTTGAAGATAGATTTGCAGTCAGGGTATTATTAGTTGCTTGTCAGGAATAAGGACTTGTAGAAGACCGCATTCAGGACTAGTTTTGGTCATTACGAGTTCCTTGTGATGTCATTTGGACTCACAAATGCTCTGGTCATGTTCATGGATCTGATGAACAAAGTGTTTCGGCCGTTTCTGTTCCGATTTGTCATCATGTTTATTAATGACATCCTGATATATTCTAAGAGTTGGGAAGAACATGAAGAGCATCTGCGAGCAGCCTTCGACACTTTTAGGAAGAACCAGTTGTATGCACAATACAAGAAATATGACTTCTGGAAGGAGGAAGTCAAGTTCCTGGGACATGTGATGTCCAAGGAAGGTATAACAGTAGACCTCGCTAAGGTAGCAGCGGTTTAGGATTGGAAGCAGCCCAGTTCAGTTACCAAGGTGAGGAGTTTTCTTAGTCTGGCAGGATACTATTGAAGATTCATTCGGGACTTTTCCAAGATTTTCAGACCATTGTCTCAGTTGACATGAAAGGATTTGAAGTTTGCCTAGAATGAGAAGGCCGAAGCAATTTTTCAGGAGCTGAAGGACAAGTTGACGTCCGCCCCTGTGCTAGTATTGCTAGAGCAAGGGGCTAAGTATGCTATATATACTAACGTAGTTGGATAGGGTGATTGCATAGCTTTGACACAGTTAAGGAAACATGAGGAGAATTATCCTACACACGACATGGAGTTGGCAGCCATTATTTTCGCACTGAAGCTCTGGAAACATTACCTCTACGGAGAGGAGTTCGAGCTCTTTTACGACTACAAGAGCCTTAGATACATATTCTCTCAGTGAGACTTGAAAATGAGGCAACGCCGATGGATGGAAACCTTGAAGGACTTTAAGTTCGAGGTCTCCTACCATCCGGGCAAGGCAAACCTTGTGGCAGATGCATTGAGCTGTAAGAAGACTATAGAGTTTGTGGCTCCCTTGATGATAGCAGAATGGGACATGGTGGAGTTTGTGTGAGACTTTGAGCAGAAACTCACTGTGGAGGATCCGTATGAGGTTATCGTACACATTCGAGTACAGCCCTCATTGACGATAGGATTATTGCAGCTCAGACAGATGATGAGCTATTGGCGAAGATGAGAGAGAAGGTTGGTACAAATGAGGACTCTGAGTGGAGTGTTGGTACAAATGGGGGCTTACGTTATCGTGACCGCCTATGCGTCCCAGACATTCCTGACCTGAGACGGGAGGTTCTTGAGGTAGCCGACAGTTCGAGGCTTACGATGCATCGTGGAAACACGAAGATGTATCAAAACATGAAAAGATCATATTGGTGGGACAATATGAAGGTTCACATTGCAGAGTTTATGTCCCGATGCCTCATGTGCCAGTAGGTCAAGGCAGAGCATCGCCGACCTCCTAGACTGCTTCAGCCCATGCCCATAGCCGAATGGAAGTGGGATTTTATCTCAATGGATTTAATTTTAGGGCTATCGAAGACGAGGAAGGGACATGACTCCATTTAGGTGATCGTCGACCGAATGACGAAATCGACTCATTTTCTACGGCTTAGAGTCACGAACTCTGCAGAAGAGTTGGCTAGGTTGTACATTAAGGAGATTGTACGTCTGCATGGAGTTCCCTTGGAGATCGTGTTGGACCAAGACACGTGATTCACATCTATCTTTTGGACTCGTATCTAGGAAGTGATGGGTGTGAAGTTAAAGTTCAATACCTGTAACACCCCGGATTTTGGCCAACCTGGGATTAGATGTCCTTAGGCAATGGGTTAATTAAAATACCTAAAAAATCATTTAGAACCCAATTCCATAGCCAAAGAAATCACTTAGGGTAAATTCCTTTAGAAACTAAGCATAAGTTAGCTAGCGCAACGCTAGAGTAGCTGGAAAATAGTCCCTGATCACTTTAAATACGTTCTACAAGACCCAAATCGAGTAGAACCAATGACTCTATAATACTCTAAAACCTCGGATCAAACTCTAAGCAGGTTTGTTCTCTGGACCACTTTGAAAATCTGTATTGGATCTAGACCGCACGTTGAAAGTTCGATACCTACTATCTTAGACCGTTAGAACCGCCTTGCTGGACTTGACAATCATTTCGAAAATCAAGTCTAACCGACATTCGCAGGCTATTTCATTGAGCCTGGACTGAAGAGAGTAAGAATAGGGACAGATTTGGAATTTAAAATTTAAATCTGGCACACGACTTGACGCGTTAGTATTGATCATTCTGACCATCGGAATTCAGCCAGATTACACCCTCGGATCAGGAAAAATTTCTATTTCATATCATGAGACTTGCAGGCCTGATGTACGTGCGGTGACCGCTGAACTGAAACTGGACCGCTACTTGCGATCTGCGAACCCTGCCGAACTGAAAACTTGATGCGTGCTAGATCCTGTAAGCATGAACTTAAGTCCGATCGCGTTCGGCCAGGGGACCACCAAAAATCATCTTTTGGACTGAAACAGCCCCAAATTGGATATGCCCTAAGTAAACTTTGTTCCTGAGCCTATTTTGGGCATTTTTAAGTTTATAAAAGGGGTTAAAATCCTCACTCCTCTCTCCCATCTAAATTTAAGAGAAACCCCAGATTGGGAGAGAGAAAAGGTGAGAGTTTGTGAGAGAGAGTAGGAGAGGATTTTTCTGCTGCTGGCTTACCTGTTGCACATGCTTTAGCAACACGCTCCGATCACATGGCAGATGATTTCTCTGCATTTTCATGTAAGAAATTACCCTAGAAGTTGCTGATTTGAGATTCCTTTCGTTCCATAGCTTGTTAGTTGATAAATCTTGTAAAAAAGGTTCTCTATTCGCCATAGACGAAGCGTATACGCTCCGTTCGAAACGATACGTTTATAGGAGATAAGGTGCAGATTTTAGACACTTTGATTGACTGTTTCTAACGCTTTCAATGTCGTTTAATAGTAAATTATCGACGGCAACGCCGTTTGACATGTACAACATGCTGTCCGTTTCCTGTTTCTAAACCAACGAAGAATATGAGATTTAGGGCATTTTAGTCATTTGTAGGAAGTACTAATTTCATTCATATTTTGCTGATGTGATTGACATGGTTTATTGTCGCATTAGAATGTTAGGAATACGTGCATAATTAGTTTGGCAAAGAGATTCGCCTAAATGCGCACTTCGGGTCGACATACTATATGTAGACTTAAGTGTGTAATGTAAGTGTTTGTATAAATGCTTGTATTAGTATATATTGAATTAAATGGTATTATGAATTAATTTGAGATTGATTTCTCAATTAAAATGCTGATGTAAATGATTTCCTACATGTTAGCCATATGTGCGATTTCATTATATGTATGAAATGCATGTGCTTGCTGATTCACTTAAGTGGTATGTTCTAACATGTGCTTGATGATTTCCTTCTGATTTAGTTTGAGATTGAATTCTCAATTAATACGCTGATGGAGATGATTTCCTATATGTTGGCGATATGTATAATTTCATTATATGTGTGAAAGACATGTGTAAGATGATTTACTTAAGTTGTACGTTATAACATGTGTTAACATGCTCACATGGTTGTATTTCAATTCCAATACTCTTACATGAATTACTGATGTGGATTCATAATTGCTTAGGACTATACTTAGTTCAGGCAGTCGGTAACAGAGAAAATTCGTGGCTAGCTTGTATTTGCCACGAAGGACGCGTCGATGAACACGAGTCGTGTTTGGAGTTACGGCAGTGGTTAGGCCACGCGAAGTGTTTCACGCACTTCATGTCGTTCGACTTGCAAGGCGATCGTGCTAGTCGAGCCCGTCAAGTAACCCGACTGGCCGTTGTATGTTCACCCTGCATGAGTCATAACTGCTTGAACCTAGGGTACTGAACTTACCATTGTAAACCCCGTTAACCATGGTACCTTGATCCACGAAGACTCATGAGCCGGGCATGGTGGTATGGGACATCGTGGTCAAGCTGTCGGCCTACGCTGGGGCCACAAACCTCCCCGTAGTGACCATTGAGCACCGAATCTCGTGAGAAGATTATGGTGGTATGGGACACTATATTCTTGCTGTCGGCCTACACTGATCAGGCGACGAGTCCTTTGTAGTGACCGCGAGCGTATTCTGAGTCTACGGGGGGCGACGACCCTTCAGTAGCAGTAGAGTACAGTAGGCCTGTATTGATAAGGTCATGGGGGAGCGGAGCAACGAGTGCGTGCAACAGCCCTGGCAGCCCTTGCAGCGACCTACAAAATGTACATCGTATGAGATTACTAGGAGTGACGACCCTAGACAGGATCTGTGTTGGGATTGATACAAGGGAAGTACCTTAGTTTCCCAATCCTGTTGTTTGAATGGACTAATAACAACTCGGAAATCATATCACCATTACATTGCATGTGCCTGGAAGATGTGGAGCACTTAAGGGAGTGTGGCATGCCGCGGTCGTAAGATGGTGCCCTATGAGGGAGATCGTCGGTGAGGGCATACATCACGTCATGTCATATTGCATTAACAACAGTATTAGGATTGTTTGATTTACGGCTTTACTATTATCGCATGATTGATTTGAGAACATGTTAATCCTTGCTCTATTATTCCACTGAGTTAGCTACTCACTCCCACGTTACGGTACGGTGTTCCTGATTACCCACCAGACCCTTTTGTAATTGCAGATGATGGCGCGGCCTGTGAGGCGGAGCCGGACTTGATGATGAGGAGGAGGATCCCTCCTTTATGCGTGTTCTGATCGATGGGATTATAGGGAGGTTGATTAGATGCCTTGACACTTGTCATTTTATATTTTCAGAGTACTCTTGTATATGCTTTCTTTCTATTTTGAGGTATACATGTATATGTTTAACCTGGTAATATGTTCAAACTCTAGAGACACACAACAGTTTATATATGTTATACATACTATCACAGTCTTCCGCTGGTTAATTTAACTGTCTCTGGTGTATGATATGCTGTTCTGGCATAATACCACTCATGTTTTATACATTAACATAGACAACATTCAATCATACATGTCTATGTTGCATAAATAACATTTTGGAACTCGGGAGTTGGGTTTTTACTCGACACCCCGATTTTTGGGATGTTACAGATGGTATCAGAGCATGATTTGGATTAAACTGGGCTTGGATTATGGTCACGCGACGTACCCTGTCGCTTCCTTTGACTTAGGTGGGTGCAAGGAAGGTTTAGAAACACTTATAGGACCGCAGATTCGCACTATTCGTTTCGATCGCGCAATCGAGTCCGTAACGCATATAGGGTCGCGTGAAGCGGCCTAAGTAGCTCCTAGGTTGTAGGTAGGTGGGTTGAGACATCTTTGAATGATTCTAAACCCTTAAATTTAAATCATTGGGCTGTGGGGCAACCACAACCCCTGTGTTCAATCGCCAGGGCTTAAAAATCCCGTTTCACCAAGAATCTTCAAAATTCTTCCTCTCACCACTCCAATCTTCAATTCCTTCTTATCCTTTTCATGTTAGGCATCAATCCTAATGTGAAAATAACATAAAATCATACTTTCACAAAATTTTACAGTGAATAGTAAAATTTCATGAAAAATGGCCATAAGGCCATTCTAACTTTGCTTTCTTTAGCAAATAATGGGCTAGATGGATGTACTAGCTCCTTCTACCCCAAAATCATATGCTGCACGATATGGTTTTATATTCGATTTTATAGATTGGCCCCGAAAAGCTCTGAACTCATGTTTGGGCCAATATAGGGCAATCTACAATGAACCAAGGTGGGGCCCATAGTTATTTGGGGTCACTGGACCATGGGGGACTAGACCCATGTGGTCCCACCGACCAACATGAGAGTTATCCGTCAATGCATCGCCGTCCGGTGGGGCCCACTAGATGTAATTTTCGGGCGCACACCCTAATACGGCTAGGGCACCTCCCCCATATGTGGTTCGCACCTTGAAACCCCCTATATACCCTACTTCCTTCATAAACAGCCCTTCCACTAGCCCCATTTATGTTTTCTTGCTACCCTAACCCAAAACTGTGATTTCAAATCGTTCCTAAATCCATTCCCTGCTGAAAACGACCATACTCTATCACTCCAATGAAGTTTGCAGCCTTCCCTCTTACAAATCTCGTCGTTTGGAGCTCTTAAAACCCCCAAATCGAGCTGAAATCGTGAGGTGCTCCATTTTCCTTTTTCATCCTCTTTTCTTTCTAAAAATACATCCTAGGGGAGCTTGATGCGTCCCTCTACAACGCCTAGATTTTGTTCTGTCCATTTGGGCAACGATTTCTCCGCATTTCTTCCTCTTTCCACGGCCATTGTTAAGGCTATTTTAGCCTTTTCCTCCCTTTCCATCGTCCTCCCTCTCATGTCCCTTTTATTTGATCCTCAGACTCGCGGAAACCTGCTTACCCATCCTATTTCTCCACGTTCTTCGCTTGTTTGATTTCCGTTTGAAATTTTTGTGTTTTGTTGTTGTTCGGTAGAAAATGTGTTTGTGTTAGTGGTTTGGGCTTAATATAGCCGAATTTTGTTGAATAGAGTGCATTCCGTTCATTTGTTGTGAGGTATTGTCCCTAGATTGGGAGTATTATAACTCCCGGGATTTAGCCTACAAATTAGTTTTTATCCCACCCCACCCTCCTACCAAGCATGTCACACCCTATCCCAACCTGGGATTAGAAATACAGTTCCATTTAATGTAACTTAATGCTACTGGTCACATAGGCCCTTGGCGTTTTGGACCTAGAGTTAGCACTTCAAGATTTGAAGGGTCTGACGATATAGGAAATCCAATTCCATTTAAACAATCTTGACCCTAAGCAATATAACAACTCCCTGTAGTAGAAATGGTATAGAACCATTTAATGTATAAACTTAGGCTTTGGATTATAACTACTGAGTTATAGACTAGGCTACTAGTTGTCTTAGGCAGTGTAAGGCTTATATATGCTAAGGGATAGTAGGTTAGATTTGGTTGGAATGGGACTCCCTTCCTTCGATAGATCCCCTTATGACTTATAGACTTCTGTTGTTGCCCATAGGAAGGAACCATACACTCTCAGGGAACATTTATAAATCCCTCAGATTGGACTTAGAATAAACTAACACACCCTTAGAATTGCCTTCCCCAAGGGCTTATTGCATTCGGGAACGCGGAGTAAAGGAACTATATATATAAGCGAGGTATTCGCGGTTTGAGTCGACTTCTTAATCCTAGTGGTTACCAATGAATCCAATGCTCTGATCAAGCAGAGGATCGGCATCGACTCGGATTAAGAACTGATACAACGCATTTTCTGTCCTGATTAGACAGAAGGTTCAACGTATCCGGCTTAGACCCACTACATAAACTTTCTTCTGTGATGGCCCAACCACCTACATCCAAACAGGATCACATTGTCTTTGGGAAATGGCGAGGACTTAAAGCCAGTAGAGAATTAGATGTCTTGCCACCAATTCATACCTGCCCCTGAACTTAACCACCATAGAGATTAGGCTCATCTCTATCGCCGTAGATACCAATGTCATAGAACGCATCATTGGCAAGGGAAAACCACTGTAATGAGAGGTTGTTTCCTAATTCATGTCAAGGATAGCCCCTAAGTGGCACCTCGTTCCGATATATGGAGCGATGCAAAGATTCTTAAACTTTAAGTAAAACCAAGTTTTAAGGGGGGTAGAACGTATTAAGTCCAATTCAGTTAGGTCAGCCCATGCAACCGTTCGCTCAGAGTGGCGCAGCGGAAGCGTGGTCAGGCTCTTCCCCACTGGCCCAGGATCGAAACATTTGAGTTAGGATATACGTACGGTTAAGTTATTAAATAGGATTTGAACCTTCCTTAGAAAAAGTACTCCTTGCCCTTCGCCAATTTCGGAGACGAAATTGTGTTTTAAGGCGGGTAGATTGTAACACCCCGGATTTTGGCCAACCTGGGATTAGACGTCCTTAGGCAATGGGTTAATTAAGACACTTGAAAAATCTCTTAGAACACAATTCCATAGCCAAAGAAATCACTTAGGGTAAATTCCTTTAGAAACTAAGCATAAGTTAGCTAGCGCAACACTAGAGTAGCTGGGAAATAGTCCCTGATCACTTTAAATACGTTCTACAAGACCCAAATCGAGTAGAACCAATGACTCTATAATACTCTAAAACCTCGGATCAAACTCTAAGGAGGTTTGTTCTCTGGACCACTTTGAAAATCTGTATTGGATCTAGACCGCGCGTCGAAAGTCCGATACCTACTATCTTAGACCGTTAGAACCGCCTTACTGGACTTGACAATCATTTCAAAAATTAAGTCTAACCGACATTTGTAGGCTATTTCATTAAGCTTGGACTGAAGATAGTAAGAATAGGGACAGATTTGGAATTTGAAATTTAAATCTGGCACACGACTTGACGCGTCAGTATTGAGCATTCTGACCGTCGAAATTCAGCTAGATTACACCCTCGGATCAGGAAAAATTTCTATTTCATATCATAAGACTTGCAGGCCTGATCTACGTGCGGTGACCGCTAAACTGAAACTGGACCGCTACTTGCGATCTGCGAACCCTGCCGGACTGCAAACTTGATGCGTGCTAGATCCTGTAAGCATGAACTTAAGTCCGATCGCGTTCGGCCAGGGGACCACCAGAAATCATCTTTTAGACCGAAACAGCCCCGAATTGGATATGCTCCAAGTAAACTTTGTTCCTGAGCCTATTTTGGGCATTTTTAGGTTTATAAAAGGGGTTGAAACCCTCACTCCTCTCTCCCATCTGAATTTGAGAGAAACCCTAGATTGGGAGAGAGAAAAGGTGAGAGTTTGTGAGAGAGAGTAAGAGAGGATTTTCCTGCTTCTGGCTTACCTGTTGTACGTGCTTTAGCAACACGCTCTGATCACCTGGCCGGTGATTTCTCCACATTTTCAAGTAAGAAAATACCCTAGAAGTTGGTGATTTGAGATTCCTTTCGTTCCATAGCTTGTTAGTTGATAAATCTTGTAAAACAGGTTCTTTATTCGTCGTAGACGAAGCGTATACGCTCCGTTAGAAATGATACGTTTATAGGAGATAAAGTGCGGATTTTAGACGCTTTGATTGACTGTTTCCAACATTTTCAATGTCGTTTAATAGTAGATTATCGATGGAAACGCCGTTTGACATGTACAACATGCTGTCCGTTTCCTATTTCGTAAACCAACGAAGAATATGAGATTTTGGGCATTTTAGTCATTTGTAGGAAGTACTGATTTCATTCATATTTTGCTGATGTGATTGACATGGTTTATTGTCGCATTAGAATGTTAGGAATACGTGCATAATTAGTTTGGCGAAGAGATTCGCCTAAATGCGCACTTCGGGTCGACATACTATATGTAGACTTAAGTGTGTAGTGTAAGTGTTTGTATAAATGCTTGTATTAGTATGTATTGAATTAAATGGTGTTATGAATTAATTTGAGATTGATTTCTCAATTAAAATGCTGATGTAAATGATTTCCTACATGTTAGCCATATGTACGATTTCATTATATGTATGAAATGCATGTGCTTGATGATTCACTTAAGTGGTATGTTCTAACATGTGCTTGATGATTTCCTTGTGATTTAGTTTGAGATTGAATTCTCAATTAATACGCTGATGGAGATGATTTCCTATATGTTGGCGATATGCATAATTTCATTATATGTGTGAAAGACATATGTAAGATGATTTACTTAAGTTATACATTATAACATGTGTTAACATGCTCACATGGTTGTATTTCAATTCCAATACTCTTACATGAATTACTGATGTGG
This sequence comes from Magnolia kwangsiensis, assembly GCA_037074715.1. Lineage (NCBI taxonomy): Eukaryota > Viridiplantae > Streptophyta > Magnoliopsida > Magnoliales > Magnoliaceae > Magnolia > Magnolia kwangsiensis. The sequence continues at coordinate 76,480,806 of CM073577.1, read as the reverse complement.
ATTCATAATTGCTTAGGACTATACTTAGTCCAGGCAGTCGGTAACAGAGAAAATTCGTGGCTAGCTTGTATTTGCCACGAAGGACGCGTCAATGAACGCGAGTCGTGTTTGGAGTTGACGGCAGTGGTTAGGCCACGCGAAGTGTTTCACGCACTTCATGTCGTTCGACTTGCGAGGCGATCGTGCTAGTCGAGCCTGTCAAGTAACCCGACTGGCCGTTGTATGTTCACCCTGCATGAGTCATAACTGCTTGAACCTAGGGTACTGAACTTACCATTGTAAACCCCGTTAACCATGGTACCTTGATCCACGAAGACTCATGAGCCGGGCATGGTGGTATGGGACATCGTGGTTGAGCTGTCGGCCTACGCTGGGGCCACAAACGTCCCCTTAGTGACCATTGAGCACCTAATCTCGTGAGCAGATTATGGTGGTATGGGACACTATATTCTTGCTGTCGGCCTACACTGATCAGGCGACGAGTCCTTTGTAGTGACCGCGAGCGTATTCTGAGTCTACGGGGGGCGACGACCCTTCAGTAGCAGTAGAGTACAGTAGGCCTGTATTGATAAGGTCATGGGGGAGCGGAGCAACGAGTGCGTGCAACAGCCCTGGCAGCCCTTGCAGCGACCTACAAAATGTACATCGTATGAGATTACTAGGAGTGACGACCCTAGACAGGATCTGTGTTGGGATTGATACAAGGGAAGTACCTTAGCTTCCCAATCCTGCTGTTTGAATGGACTAATAACAACTCAAAAATCATATCACCATTACATTGCATGTGCCTGGAAGATGTGGAGCACTTAAGGGAGTGTGGCATGCCGTGGTCGTAAGATGGTGCCCTATGAGGGAGATCGTCGGTGAGGGCATACATCACGTCATGTCATATTGTATTAACAACAGTATTAGGATTGTTTGATTTACGGCTTTACTATTATCGCATGATTGATTTGAGAACATGTTAATCCTTGCTCTATTATTCCACTGAGTTAGCTACTCACTCCCACGTTACGGGACGGTGTTCCTGGACACCGATCAGACCCTTTTGTAATTGCAGATGATGACGCGGCCTGTGAGGCGGAGCCGGACTTGATGATGATGAGGAGGATCCCTCCTTTATGCGTGTTCTGATCGACGGGATTACAGGGAGGTTGATTAGATGCCTTGACACTTGTCATTTTATATTTTCAGAGCACTCATGTATATGCTTTCTTTCTATTTTGAGGTATACATGTATATGTTTAACCTGGTAATATGCTCACACTCTAGAGACACACAACAGTTTATATATGTTATACATACTATCACAGTCTTCTGCTGGTTAATTTAACTATCTCTGGAGTATGATATGTTGTTCTGGCGTAATCTCACTCATGTTTTATACATTAACACAGACAACATTCAATCATACATGTCTATGTTGCATAAATAACATTTTGGAACTTGGGAGTTGGATTTTTACTCGACCCCCCGATTTTTGGGATGTTACAGTACCGCATTCCATCCGCAGACAGACGGGAAGATGGAACGTGTGAATCAGGTGCTAAAAGATATATTACAAGCTTGTGTGTTAGATTTCAAGGACAGTTGGGATGACTGTCTTCTTTATGTAGTGTTCGCGTATAATAATAGCTTTCAGGAGAGTATCGGCATGGCTTCCTATGAGGCACTGTATGGTCGCCCATGTAAAGCACCTCATTACTGGGCAGAAGTGGGCGAGAAGACTCTGATTGGCCCATAGTTGGTTCAGGCGACCTCAGAGAAGATCAAAATTATTAGGCATCGGCTTCTATCAGCACAGAGCAGTCAGAAGAGTTATGCCGATACGAGACGACGACTGCTTGAGTTTGAAGTTGGGGACCATGTATTCCTTAAGGTTTTCCCCACGAAGGGAGTCCTTCGGTTTGGTAAGAAAGGGAAGCTCACGCTGAGATTCATTGGCCCATTTCAGATACTTGATCGAGTAGGGGCAACAGCGTATCGCCTTGCTTTTCCCACACCTCTCGTAAGCGTGCATAATGTATTCCATGTGTCCATGTTGAAGAAGTACATTCCTGATCCTTCGCACGTTATCAATTGGAAGCAGGTGCAGTTGAGCGAGGATGCCAATTATGTACTGCGACCGACACGTATCCTGGATAGGAAGGAGCAGGTGCTGCGTAGCAAGGTCATCCCACTTGTGAAGGTACTATGGACACATCACAATGAAGAAGAGGCTATTTGGGAGACTGAAGCTGAGGTCAGAAAGAACTACCCTCAGATCCTCGAGGAGTACGAGAAGGTACAAATTTCAAGGATAAATTTTTTTCTTTAAGTTGGTAGATTGTAACGTCTTAGAAAAATCCGTACGAAAAATTGAGTACCACCTCAAGCAGAAATCACTTAGGACTAAATCCTTTAGAAATTAATGAGAATTAACTAGCACTAAACTAGATTACTTGTGAAATTAGCACCAATCACTTTAAATATGATCTGCAAGACCCAAAACCTATAGAATTAGTAACGCTACGTTATCCTGAAATCTAGGATCAATCTCTAAACCTAGTTGCTCTCGGGAGCATAATGAAACTTCATATTGGACCTGAACCACACATCGAAAGTCCGATAGCGATGAACTTAGACAATTATGACCACCTAGTTGGACTTGACTATCACCTTGAAATTCAAGTCCAAATGATGTCTTGAGACTATTTTCTTGAGTCCTAAGTGAAGAGTGTGAGAAAAGTGAATATATTTATCAATTAAATATGAATTTAAGTAATCTGAGTCGTGTCGCTTGTAGGCCAATTATAAGCGTTCTGACCGTTGGATTCTGACCTAAATACACCCTCGGATCAGGGAAGATGTCCCACACATACCAATGTATTTGTAGCCCTGATCGAGTATTGGTGACCGTTAAGCCGAAACTGGTCTGCCACGGTCGATCTGCAAACCCGATCGGACTGGAAATTTACCTTGATCAAGATCCAATATCAGGGAACTTAAGTCCGATTGTATTCAGTAAAGGGACCTCCAGAAATGCTCAGTTGGATCAGAACAAACCCGATTTGGTTATAACCTAATTATACCATGGCCATGGGACTATTTTCGTCAATTCTGGGCCTATATAAGGGCCTTAAATCCTCTCTCACATATTTCATACGAATTCTAAACCTTAGCTAAGAAAAGAGAGAGTAAAGAGAGAGAAAGTGAGAGAGAAGTTGGTGATTCATCCTGGGATTCTTCCTAGCTACTCTACGTGCCTAATCCACCTATTTGTATCGCTATACGGGCGATACTGATTCCATACTTGGGTAAGAAAACCTAACCCTAATCTATTTTAGGGCTTCCAAATAGTTTAAGTGACGATGTAGCTAACCTATTTCATACTATAGGTTGCTAATCCGCCATTGACAAAGACTTACCATATAAATCATATCCGTTACGTGTTTATCGATTTAAGGTGCGGACTATATATGTATAAGTTATGGTTTTTAAGACTTTCAATGTCAGATAACGATTTATTACTAACGTGGGTGCCATTACACATGCTAAATGCACTATCTGTTTTGCTTTACGTATATGTATAACCTATGTTATAAATAGAGTATTTCATGTGATTGTTGAAATATTTGTATTCTCTTGGAGTCTGATGTTGTGATTGTCATGATTAATTGTCATAGGAACATGGTTGTTATGTATGCGACAACTCCTTGACAAAAGGATTTGCCCTAATACGTTATATAACCGACGTACGTGATGTATGTTGAAAAGCATAGTCTAAGTGTTTGTAAAAATGCCTGAATGAGTTAAGAATCAGTAAAGTGTGATTTCTAAGGGAATTGGGATATGAATCCCAACTACCTTAACTATGTGTATGATTTCCTCCATGTACGATATAGTTTACTTATTCATGTTTAATTGTGTGTATGATTTTTCCCATGTATGTATTCCATAATATGCTCACATGATTGTAGGGATTGACTTAAATGTTTATTACTGCTTTGAATATCTCATATGCTTACTTGTGATGAATGCACATTTTAGGGCTATGCCTTAGTCCAGGTAATCGGTAACAGTCCTCAAACTGATGGTTGAGATTGTTTACGTCACGCAGGATGTGTTCGACGAATCCGAGCCGTACTTGGGATGTTCGACAGTGGTTAGGCCACACGAAGTGTTTATGCATTCCATGTCGATCAACTCAATGTGCGATCGTCCTAGTCGAGCTTATCAATTAACCCGATTGACCGATGTATGTTCACCATGTTTGGATGCCACTACTTGAATCTAAGGTACCAAACTCACCAGTGAAACCCTATTAACCTTGGTACCTAGATCTATTAAGACTCATGAGCCAGAAATGGTGGTATGGGACACTGTGGTCGAGCTGTCGGCCTATGCTGGGACGACAAGCCTCCCCGTAGTGACTAGTGAGCAACCCAGACTTGTGAGCCAAATATGGAGGTATGACACACTGTATTCATGCAGTTGGCCTACATTGATTGGTGACGAGCCCTTTGCAGTGACCTTGAGCATACGCTGAAGCTGCATTGAGGCGACGAGCCTTTTGTAGTAACTAAGCTATAACTAGGCCTGCATTGATTGGTTACGAGCCCTTTGCAGTGATCTAGAATTGTAACATCGTATGAGATTTACTAGGACTGATGACCCTAGAATGGATCATTATTTAGGTATTGATATAAGAGAGGTACTTTAGCTTCCCAATCCTGCTGTAAGAAAAGGACTAATAAGAACTTGGTAATCATGTACATGCACCACACTGCATGTGACTTTTGGCGTTGGGCAGAGCACTGAGGAAGTGACTGACATGCACGACCATAAGATGAAGATCGCAGAGGGAGTGTAGGCGAGAGCATGCATCATTCCTTCATACATTCCTGAATTAATCAGAGTACTTAGGGATGTTTGATTCTATTGGTTTGTCATTACTGCTTGATTGAATTGATAACATGTTAACCTTTGTTGTATAGTTCCACTGAGTTGATCACTCACTCCCATGTTCTAGGACGGTGCTTAAACACCAACCAGACTCTGTCTTAATTGCAGATGAGAATGAGATGCATGAGGCAGAGCCGGAGTTCGTGGATGACAAGGAGGCATTCTCTTACATTCAGTATTTAGGCGGGTTCACTTAGACCATTCTGAATCGACGGGGCTTCAAGGTTCACACTTTATAGAGGACTATCACATTTTATTATTTGTATTTGAAACAAGGCTTTTAACTTATGACCTGGTACAGCATACATACTTTGGGGACTTGTATTGGCTTATATACTCATTTTAGTCTTCCGCTTGCGTATTCTAACTATCCCTGGATTATGTTTTGCTATTTTGGCTTAATCTACTGCATGTTTTATGCACTAACACAGACAACATACATCCATCATTGAAAATGTTGCATAAGTGATGTTCTGCAACTCGGGAGCTGAGTTACAATTTGTGCACCACTACTTGAAGGCTCAAGGACTTATGTGCCCCAAGAGGGTCTCTGCCCAGAGCGCATTGCATTCATAATAGAATATTTGAATCACTACTTGTGATACATCTTATACATCACTTGCACTTACAAAGATAAATTGAATCTTAAATCGTATAACTGAATCTGAACCATGAAGAATATAAACTGAATTATGGAGATCCTGGAATAGCAAGACCCATGCCCAAGCCATAAAGATAAATGGCACAAAGCTAGAATAATAAAGGGAAGAGCGACAAGGGTCAACTCAACACAAGTGGTAATGGCCAGCATAATAAGAGAAGAGTGACAATGGTCAACTCTATAATAAGGAGAGTGGTAATGGCCAACTCAAATAAAGAGACAAGTGGCAGAGCCAACTCAAATAAAAAGACGAGGCAGGGGCAAGGCTTGTATCCATGGTCTCACATAAATTCAGAGAAATCCCTTATATTTAACATCATGTCATAAACCCAAGGGGCCATTAATCATAATGATAATAATGAAATCAATTGTTAGGATAATTCCCAGAAAATATAGACATGAAGTGCGAGATATTCACATCATTAAAGGCATGAAAAGATAGGATAATTCATATCGTAAAAGGCACGAAAGAGGTCAATAATTGATGCTAAAACATATGATAGCATGGAAGATTCAAAGTAATATGATGACATGTAAAAGGCAAGATAAAATAATATGAAGGCATGTACAAGGCCAAATGAAATAATAGGAAGGTGTGAAAAAGGTAGGATAAATATAATGACTTAAATTAGTGTAAGCTTAAAGGATAAAACCCTCACCTCTTAAACTTAATCACACTCTAATTTTGCTACATTTGAATGTGTGCATGCTCGTACTTAACCTCTATCCTAATCTACAAGATTCATATAGTTAGATCACGAATTGAACGATTAAGATCAATCTTAGGCTATGATTTAGTATAGATGTAGATTTAGGGCTAGGTCTAAAGTAATTTCCAATCTGATTGAAAATTCAAATTGGATTGAATTGTAGACACCTACCTTGATCAGCTAATGCCCCTAATTCAACAAATTCATGTTTCAAAGAATTTCTACACTGATTCAGCTCAATTTAACTCACCCTCTACTTAGTTACTGACTCAGATCCTAATGGAAAATTAGATGTGTAATACAAGGTAGAAGGAAACTTAATAAGTGGACCTTACGTGTTAAGGCATTCGGTTAGGATCATTCCAACTCAGCCCAACCCATTTCTGGACTCAGGGTTTCGTTGAGTGACTCGACTAGCAAGGCAACACTCTTTCTTCTTCTTCTTCTTCTTCTTCTTCTTCTTCTTCTTTATTTCTCTTTTATTACTTTCTCTTTCTTTCTTTCTTTCTTTCCTTTTCTTCTTCTTTTTTCCTTCCGTTCTTTGTTCCTTGCTAGACGAGAGCAAGACGGACGGGGCTAATGTGATCAGCGGAAATCTCTCTCTCTCGCTATATATCTTTCACGTGGAATTAACGAGGTTATTTATAGTCGGTCTGAATGTTGTATTCCCTTACCTAGCCTGGTTCTGGAAATCTCCTGCAGAACTTTGATCACCCAAGGTGTAGCAGTGGATCTGGTCATAGTAATCAGCATCCTTTCTCTTTTTATTTCACTTTTTTTCCATTGTGTTTGGCCTTTGATCGTCTGATGACCATTCAGTAAATCCTTACTGGGTTTCATGATCAGACGGTTCTGTTTGGGTGGATGGTGGGAGTCGGTTTCAATGGTGGATTAATTTCAAGGCATCCTCATCCTATTCGGCCAACTCTAGGCAGGTCGGATTGGCTATCTAAGCCTTCCTGGTCATCCGATCTTCTATGATGGGGAAGTTCGTAGGCCCATTATCTGGAGGTTTCTTTCCACAAAAAGAGTGAGAAACGACAATTTCGCCGTGAAAACCGACGAGGATTGAGAGTAGTTTTACTCTCACATTTGGAGAAGGCTTGCCGATTTCTTGGTTAGATGCGTGGGTCGTTTCTCCATCTTTGGTAATGAGTCTGATTTGAACAGTGGAGGTAGTTTCGATTAAATTCAAATTTCATGGAAATGGAGGGTGGTGATCGGTTTCATCCTACTGTCTAAATGAATGGTTAAGATCTTTGAAAAAGGTTGGGATGATGGGTCATCATCTGCCTGGACAGACGTTGTCTGCTTTGGTTACGAGCGGTGAGCGAAATTGGGAGGATTGGGTTTTGGTTTCTTGGTCTGGCTCGGGGTGAAAGGAGCTTGGGTTTGGTCTAAATTGGGGTTCGCACGTGATGGACGGTCTGGATCGACCATCTGATCAAGGGTGGTGGGCCACAACGCGTCCCAGTGGATGGTCGTGTTCACAGAAACGAGAGAGGAGAGTGACTCCCTCTCAGTTTTGGATTCAGTCGGGTCAAATAGAGTTTGACCCGATCTCTCATTCCATACACTGCTAGTGCACATGTGCGGTGCACACGCATTGCAGGTGGGGTCGGCTATGATGTTTTTGAGAGATCTACTCAGTCTTTACGTTTCCCCACCTAATACAAGGGGTTGAGTTCAAAATTGAAGCATCCAAAGGTCAGGTGAACCCCAAAATCAATGACTAACGTGTGATATGCCAATTGGGTCATTTTTACAATGATCTGAGGTTTAAAATTCGAGGTGTACGGTTAATTTAGGATAAGTAGATAGGATATAATGTTTCCCATTAAACAAAGTAAGGGAACTGTGTGACCTAGAATTAGGGATCTAGGTTAGTGGTAATTTCATAATTTTCACTGATCAAGGGGTTTCATGAAATCTAATGGGTTTACCCAGTTGTTGGCATGTTTAAGTAATTCTTATAAAAGGAATTACATCTAAATCCTTATGTATAAGGAATTATTCGTCTATTCATTTAAAGGAAGGTACGCATGTCAAATTACATGAGGGATGGTCTTGTCTCAAAGCCAACAGTCAGATTGCTTGATCTATGAATGAAGATCATTCTCAATAGTTAGGTTAGTGTCAGGGCAAGGATGTACGGCTCAGGTAGTTGGATTCGTATCGTACACACATATTTATTATGTTGAGTCTTAAGATAATGCTCGAGGACTTTCGATGCTCGAGTATTGAAATGTTCGGGGCGTTAGAGTATCAAAAATCCAAACCAATAAAGAGGTAAAGAAAATAAACTAAGTTATTACAACATTCACTAAAAGTGCATAAAGTAACTGACTCCATTCACTACAAGTACATAAAGTAAATTACAACATTTACACACAAACAAATCCAATCATCCACCATAACTCCAGGAATGATAGTGGTTCATTTGTGTGTACACCAACTATTTGAAAAAACAGCCACACAACTACTCCACTCCTAATATCCACACCCACGAGATATTAGCTTTCACTATAAAAAAGGTTTTCCAAGGTTCACCTTAAAACCTTCACAATTTTGTCTTTAGATAGGCTTACCCAATTACAAAGACCTCACACTGAGATTTTCTGGCTTACCTCAGATAAAACCAAAAATGAGATTTTCCTGGTTGAACCTCACAAACCACAAAGATTCAAAAAATATAAATGGAACTTATCTGAAAATTCTCCTTCTGATGAAGCACAGTAGAACCAATCCTATGTAGACAAAGATGTTCAATGTCCAATCTTACAAATGAAAGATTCTAAGTCTAATGATTTATAGATTAAATTAACCTGGGCTAGTTTGATTTGATTTTGATCTCAAAAGAGGGTAAATCAAAATTCCCTTCTTTAATGAAATAGAGTTGAATGGAGATTACAAAATCAAATAGAAAAAGCTATTTAAGAGAATTTAAAATGAACACAATATAGCTTAAGAAATGCAGGAACTTATCTCTCATAATGATGGTATGATATAGCTTGGAATAAATGAAAAACACTGAGATTCGTCCTCTATTTATAGCTGAAAATATTGTTCTCTTGACTGGTCTAAGGGTCGATTCGATTGATCGAAGGACCAACCAATTTTTAAAATTTCTAGCGCGATAAAATAAGATCGTTACTCGACTGCTTGAGTGGCCTACTCGACTGGTCGAGCAATGCACTCGACTAGTTGAGTGAGACTAAAAACCTTGCTGGATTTGAGTCGAGGTTGCACGACCGGTAGAGCACTGCTCACTCGACTGGTCGAGCAGTCTCCACGACTGGTCGAGAGTCCAATAGAAAATTCTAAAAATTTGTAACAAATCTTGGACGGTCGAGCTAGATCTTGGACTAGTCGAATAAAGACTAGGACTAGTCGAGGAAATGACCCATAAACCTATGAAATGACCCACATAACATATGCAATGAATATGACCTAACTTATGGTCAATCTAGGGTCATCCATACCTTGTTTGTGAGTTTGAACAATTGAAACATCGTTTGCTTCGCTAACTCATTCACTTGAAATACTTGAAGCTTGTATTCAAATCTTGAACTTGAGCTTGAGCTAAGACTTGAGTTCTTGATTCTTTAAAGTACTCAACTCGAAGATTAAACTTGAACTTGAGCCTTGAACTTGTGCTTGTACTTGAGCTTAAAATCTTGAACTTCGACAACACTCATCAACTTGAATACATAGAGAAGTTCGATGAACACGAGGACAACTTTAAAATGGATAAAGTCGATCTATTCATCTCATTAATACCTGATACGGATTCTAAATGATTTGGCACAACAAAAATTGACAACCTTGGGTGCTAGATTTACAATATAGCATTTACACTTTCGTCCGTAAAATCGTAGTAATGCCTCAAATTTATGTACTTCGCATAAAATCTGCGTAACCCTCGACTGGTCGAGGACCACCTTTGACTAGTTAAGGGTCACCTTCGACTATTCGAGGATCACCTTCGACTAATCGAGGATCACCTTCGACTGGTCGAAGATCACATCGAGCCTCATATATGGGCTCATATACATCATATTGGGCCTCATCATATGGGTCGATATACAACACATCGGTCCTGACTCATGAGCCACATACACATGATAATAGGCCTCATCATATGCACCATATACATCACATCGGGCCTCATATACATCGAGTGGGACCCATCTCCCTAGTTGGGCTATCTAAACCATTCATTTATTTTTTTTAGAGATCATTTGGAGCATTACACAAAAAAAAATGAATCTTATTGAAAGATCATCTGGAACATACCACAAATAACAGTGGAGATAATAATTTTCACAGTTTAAAATTCCCCAGGCCCACCATAACGTTGATTTTTCATCCAATCTGTTCATAAGGCCTCAAAGATCTGAATTAAGAGGAAAATGAATTTCATATTGATCCAAAGCTTCAGGAACCCGAAGCGGGTTTCAATGGTAGGCGATCAATCCTCCAATGAATTATAGTGTACTCCACCTGATAGATGGTATGGACATAGAACATATACATCAACTGATGTAAGACCTTTAACCTTATTATCCATTTTGTTTCGTTAGGTCCTGTGGTCCTACTGATCAAATTCTAACAACCCGCGACCTATAAATTTTGTTTGAGATCTTCTTTAAGTCCCATTCTATAAACCCAACCCAGATCGACCTGAAACCTATACTGTTGTGACCGCATCGACATTGGGGTTCCAACGCCATGTCTTGTGCGTCAATCTGATGTGCACATCAAAAGTTGTAGGTCGCGCTTTAATTGGACCAATGATTGTGTTTTGGTGGGACCCACCTATCATGTACACATTTTCCAAGGTAGACCCACCCTAGGTTCATCATTTCCCATGAGAGCTACCTATGATAGCCTAGCCTAGTAATTATGAATTTTCTTCCCAAAAAGGTCATCACGAGTTTTCTTCCCCAAAACACATCATTACCTTCATGCCATCATTTTCATCCCTATAACACTCCACCTTCTCTCTCATTTCTCTTCATTTTCCTTACTTCCTCTCCATTGCAAGAGAGAAAAATGTCCCCCATTTTCTCTCAAAAACCTCCCAATCTAACCTTTGAAAAGTGTTCTCAACCATAGATCCATGAACCTTGGAGCCTAAGGAGTCCATTGGTAGGAGAATCTTGGAGATTCCTTGAAGTGGGTGTGCATTTATTATAGGCTTTCAGTTTTCTTGTTTAGATATTTTTTTTTCATCTTTGGGAGCTTATGGGACCCATCAAATGATGGTGGAGGTCCCCCATGTCTCCATGGGTGTGGCCACTGGCCCACCCCTTTGCATGCATGTTCCATGGATGGGGCCACTCTCCATGGACCCCATCATGGCATTTTCCCTTTGATGCATGCCTTTTAGGGGTCATCTAGACCATAGATTTTGGTGGGGAAGGCATCTCCACCTTAGATTGATTCTTAGTTCCATGCATGTCTATGATCTAGATTGTACTTGATATAGTGTATGATGTGTATGTGTGTGATGAGGGAGAGGGCCTCAATTATGGTGGAGCCCCTTTCTTCTGGCCAGATCTTACTTTTCCCTTCCTTATCATTTAATTTCTGAGGTGTATGGCCCACTTAGCGCCATGGAATGTCCAAACCGTTGCAAGGGTGTCCATCTTTGAGGCCCTAAGTGGACCATACATATTTGATGCATGCAAGGAGTTTCATGATGGGGATTTGGTCTGGATGTTTATGGGGCCCAATAAGGTGGACCATATCACTAATTTTGTGGAGGATTTCCCTTTTATTCAGTAGTTGTGGTCAGATATATTTAGATATACCTTGCTGTCCAAAAAAATTCTGGACTATTTTTTGAATGTCTTTAGCATGAATTATGGACCTATTAGAGGCTTGATTTACCCCCATTAATAGATGATTCCTGGAGGTGTGGACCCTACCTTGATGTATGTTAAATCCCACCTCCATCTGCCCTTGATTGATCACCTAAAAGAGTGGGCCAAGAGAGATGGACGATCCAAATTTCTAGACCGTCCAGCCACTCTGCATGTTGTTAAAACATAAACATTAGCTTGTTTTTGAGATGGTGAGCCACTTATGTGGACCCCACCTTGTTGTATACTTGTAAAGGGATGTTGGCCACATATTCTCCCAATTTTTGGCAGACCTAGGACCACTCTATTGGGGTCACTTGGGCTAATGGGGTGCCATAAAGGCTGTCATGTAATGGTAATGATGGCAAACGTTACATGTTACAGGGTCGTAACGGCCGTAACAGCTGTTATGGAAAAAAATTACCCATAATTGACATTCACAACATGTTATGTCCCCTATAAAGGACATAATAGCCCCATAATGGTCTATTACAGGACAAATACAGGCTTTTCATACTTTTTAATCAACATTATGGGGCAAATACATGTTTTTCAAGAGTTTTTTCAATAAATAAAAAAATAAAAAAGAGCAGTAAATTATTTTTGGACCTTGCTATCAATTTTTATAAAATGTATTTAAATATGTCTTTGGCCTTGCTCCTTACCCATTTTGTGGCCCACTTAGTAAGGACCCATCTCAGGTGCATGTGGGCCACCTAAATCACCAATTGTTTGGATTTTTCTAGGGCTGGGACAACAGCACCATGCTAGACATCCAGCTGGGCTGATGTGCAGCTATGGGCTGGCCTTACTCCTAGATGTATGTTTTCATCCAGGCCATCCTCCCTGGTGTGGCCCACTAAAGTGTGGACCATCCTCTGATGGGACGTCCACCTGTAGACCCCCACCTTGATGTTGAATAGCTGGGTCGTCCAGCCTTCTAGGGACGCCCAGGCCCACCTAGGACGTCCAGAATTCTCTGGGTGCTGTTGGACTTGCAGTCCAACAACAAGCCCACCTTATTTTATGTATTGTATCCACATTCTCGATCTGTTGGGGTCCACTATGATCACTAATGGCCAATATAAAATAAATTTTCTCCTAAAATTTCTATCTGTTGGACCTCAGTAGGCCCAGGAAGCTGGGTGGGCTGAAAGTCCAGCATGGTACTAAGGAATGAATGGTACATGTTGAATATTTTAAGGATGTGAAGCCCACCAAATGGAGAGTATTGTGCACACACACTATTGGTTTATTTATGAGATTTTTGGGCATAATTAGTGCCTAGTATGACCCACCTTTTAGTTGATTATTTGGGCCCAAATAAATAGGCCAGATTTTTTGGTATGTCCAATAGGCCTAGATGGGTTGGGACATCCAACCTTGGTCAAGTTATGTATATGGGCTGTTTTCATCATCGTGCCGGACTTGTGGGCTGACTTATATGTGTGATTGGGTCTTTGATTTCCCACCTATTTTACCTAGATATGGGATGATATTGAAGGGCCCATTTGACCCAACTTGGGTATGTTTTAGCTTATGTGCTTGGACTTATGGGCTACCCACTAGGTCCAACATAATGCATGAATTCTGTGGCTTTTGTTCTTGGGCCACCTTTTGGGCCCATGATGTTATATGAAGGCTTTGGGTCATTTTCTTAGGGCCCATTATGTGTTATGATATGTATGTATTGCTGCCCATTCTATTTTTAAGGTAGTACTTGGGCCTTGGACCTTGCCTTGGGTAGAATCTTTGTTGGGCCGCCTTCTAGGGAAAATGGTGGTTAAATGTCCCTATTGTGGACCTCTCTAGGCCCATTTGTTAGGCCCATTCTCATCCATTGGTGGTTGAATGTCCACCATAGACCCTTTGTTAGGCCCATTCTTATCATTTAGGCCCATAGTATTGGTTATTTAGTCATATTGAGCTACCCCAAACTATTGGGTCCCCACTAGTAGTTATGCTTCTTTCACATCATGTAAAATTGTCTAAGTACCTAGATCCTTCCTTGTTGGGAGGAGAGTACAACTTCACTGCATGACATACTTAGTCATCTTCATGACCCATTCCCATTTGTATCATATGTGTGTTTGGTTGAGATGTCATTGACCGTGGCATATGCCATTGGGTAGGCTGTTTTAGGACTCCCTGAGTGATGGAGTCACCCCTCTTGAGTGCGCTGCATGTGCAGGATTGATACATGGTTGATTTGTGTGATTCATGCATCTAACATTGCATAACGCGGTTGATATTTGCCCTAGCTTTATCAGGGTTGTAGCCTCCATAGGCATATCGTAGATGGCCAGATTTGGACACCAAAAATATTAGTTTGAGCACTGTGGGCATGTAGGATGTCCTTGGGTGACAGTCTCAGATCCTTAAAGGTATCAGGAGATGCTCTAACATCGAGACGGAGTGAAAAATATGAGCGTCGGTGCCTTTACCATTAGGACATGTCTCCACTATATCGTAGTGAGTTGGAATGGAGTGTGGCCTTATTCGCCTGAGTGAGGGGCATTTAAGCCAGGCTATGTTTGACTAGATCATAAATAGGTCTGCTACCGTTGAGCCTTTTCCTTTCCTGTGTTGCATTTGCATAGCCTTGTTACGGTTGGTGATATTCATGGTCTTGCCGCATTCTCCACACACTCTGATATCACATTTATGGCACCTGTCCTACACACACTTAACACCACCCTCTAAGCTTTTTAAAAGCTTATGCATGATTGATGCATGCAGGTGACCTTAAGCAGTAGTAGTGCAGGAGCAGGAGCGTGCAGTGGAGCTTTCTTTTAGAGTTCTCTTTCTTATGCGCCTTGTAAAAGGTTTTTATTCTTAGTGGATTTTGTGATGATTCTCCTATGGTTATTATTTATGGGTTATGATCTTGGTTATGCTAATTATGAAATAAACTAATGTCATAGAAATCCTCCTTATAGGATCCCAGGATTAGAACCTGGTGTATGGGTGCCAGGAGCCGAGAATGAGGTAATACGAAGACTATTGGCGTCAGATTTGTCAATCAGGAATATTATGAGCTTGGTTTCTGAGTCTGTGGCATGACAAGAGTTGGTATCAGAGTATAACAAATAACCTAGGAATAACTCAGGACAATATCATATATCTGCTTCGAGCTTAAGACAAGTAGTGTCCTGAATGCGTACTCTTTTAATTTAGTTTTCTAACATCCATAAGCCTTGGACGCCTTTGTTCTTTCTCTAGACGATGTCGCCTAGACAAGGCACCTATGGACGAGGCACGAGAGGTAGAGGCACCCGCGGTGCCCGATCGACCCGAGCGCATCCCGCTCCATCTATTGCAGTTCCTAGTCCCAATCCTATTCCGGAGGTTCTTACTCCTCTTCCAGTTGATCCTATTCCTCGACTGGAGCCTGCCGTGCCTATGCCAGAGGCTCCCATAGTTCCTCTACCTTCGCCTGAAGCCAGTGTGACCCCTACATTTCCTACCATTCTAATTGGAGCCGAGTAGTTGCAACAGATGCTCCAGGCAATTACAAATGCCCTCAATGGGTAGAGCAGACAGTCAGATGAGACTCCTGAGCAGAGGGAGTCGATTTGTCCGAGTGCTATTCTTCAAGATTTTTTTATATCATGATCCCCCACGTTTCAAGGGTGAGCTTGATCCTACGGCATCCGAGTTGTGGCGTACTTAGGTGGAGAAGATCTTCGACACCAAGAGATGCACATCACAGCAACGAGTTCAATTAGCAATTTTTCTTCTTCAGGGCGAGGCTTGGAACTGGTGGGCTTCTATTTCTAGATCAGTTGGGAGAGATTTTGTGTGGACTTGAAAGGACTTCATGGATCGTTTCGACTAGAAGTTCTTCCATGAGCACGTTCAATAGAAGAGAGCTTTGGAGTTTGTGACCCTTGTTCAGGGTGATATGATGGTATCGCAGTACGAGGCCCATTTTGTTGCCTTGTCCAGATTCACGACCCACTTAGTGGATGATGAGAGGCAGAAGGCCCACCATTTTATAAACGGCTTGCATCCCACTCTCAAGAGTCGAGTAGATGGGCATCTTCTTATGACATTCTCTACATTGTATAGAGGGCCCTAGTTTATGAGGATGATTGCGCTAAGATTAGGGAGGAGTCTAGAAGAGGAAGGCACACTCTGGTAACTCCCCCAACATCAGCACCACCGGCATAGGGGCCATTCAGGGTTTAGTTCGCCAGTAGCACAGCCAACTTCTTCTTCTAGTCCGTTTAGTAGAGTCTTTTTTGGATGTGGACAGACGAGGTATCGTAAGTACAAGTGTCTTCATCACCAGCAACAACAACAGCAGCCGAGGGCACCACAGCAGCCCCCACATCAACCTCCATAGCAGCAGCAGTAGCGACCCTAGCACCAGCGTCCTAGGCCTCCTCCACAGTAGTAGAGGAAGCAGGGTAGGCCTCCGTAGTGACTGCAGCAGCAGCAGAGACCGCAGATACAGAGAGGACAGGAATCTCCCCCACAGGCCCATGGCAGATTCTATGCTGTGTAGCAGGTGCAGGTCTAGACCCTCAGTCGGTAGGTTTACTTCCCTTGCCAGCTCAGGGAAGATTCTACACCGCTCAGTAGGACCCTCAGTCATTGGGAGGTAGTTAAGGGTATTCTTCTTGTCTCCGCTTCTATTGCTTGTGTATTGTTTGATTCCGAAGCATCTCATTCATTTGTAGCCAAGGAGTTCTGTCGATCAACCGGTCTACCATTGGAGTCCACTCGTGAGGCTTTATCAGTATCAACTCCCTTAGGGAAGTCTGCAGTTTTGCTTCGTTTCTGTTTGTCTTGCCCTCATTTTAGTTGGGGATATATTTTTGCCCGTTGATTTGTTCATGTTTCCGATGATCGAGTATGATGTTATCCTAGGTATGGATTGGCTTGCCGAGTACCACATCATGTTAGACTGTTCTGTTAGGATACTCATGTTCTGCATACCCGGCTTGCTGTTATTCTAGTTCGTTGTCGAGCCCAGAGGAGAGCCGCTGTCTAATTTGTTGGCCTGTGTAATAGAGGAGTCAGTGGCTGGGTGTTTTGAGCAGTTTCCAGTTGTTTGTGAGTTCCCTGATATGTTTCAGGAGATTTTGGGAGTGCAGCCACATCGACATAATAAGTTTTAGATAGATCATGTGCCCAGTACCGTGCCTATCTCAAAGGCTCCATATCGTATGACATCGATGGAGTTACGGGAATTGCAGGTGCAGTTGGACGAGTTGTGGGAGTTAGGTTTTATTCATCCTAATAGTTTACCGTGGAGAGCCCCGGTTTTGTTTCATGAAGAAGGATGGCTCGTTGAGGCTCTGCGTGGATTATCAAGAGCTTAACAAAGTCATTATCAAGAATAGATACCTGCTCCTGAGGATTGATAATTTATTCGACCAGCTACAGGGTACACAGTTCTTCTCCAAGATTGATATGTAGTCCGACTATCATCAGATTTGGGTCCGAGAGGAGGACATTTCGAAGACAGCTTTCCAAACGCACTACATTCATTTTGAGTTTTTAGTCATGTCGTTTGGGATGACCAATGCGCTCGCCATCTTTATGCAGCTAATGAACAAGGTCTTCCATCCCTACTTCGACCAGTTTGTTATAGTCTTCATCGATGACATTTCGGTCTATTTGAGGACTTGGGAGGACCATGAGGAGCATTTACAGATTGTGTTGGAGACCCTCTGTGCCCACCAGCTATATGCAAAGCTAAAGAAGTGTGAGTTCCTGCAATAGGAGGTGAAGTTCCTCGGTCACGTGGTGACGAGGGATGGTGTTAATCTGGACCCCTCGAAGATTGATGCAGTGCTTCAGTGGAGCCAGCCCACGAATGTATCTGAGATCCGTAATTCCCTTAGTCTAGCGGGATATTATCGGTGATTCATTGAAGGATTCTCTCACATTGTAGCACCTTTGACCCAGTCGACGCAGAAGGGCACCGAGTACATCTGGAGTGACGCCTATGAGGAGGCATTTGTGGAGTTGAAGGACTGCCTCACATCTACTCCTGTCCTCATTCTTCTCACTAGGAGTGATGGGTTCGCTGTGTTTATTGATGCCTCAAGAGTTGGTTTGGGTGTTGTCCTGATGTAGCACGGGAAGCTAATGGTGTATGCCTCGCTCCAGCTCAAGGTTCATGAGTTGAACTAGCCATGCATGATCTGGAGTTGGCAGTGGTTGTCTTCGCACAGAAGGTGTAGAGGCATTATCTCTATGAGGTTAGGTTCAAGCTCTTCATGGACCATAAGAGCCTGAAGTATTTATTTTCAGTACCACCTGAGCAAGGAAAGCGTGGTGGCGGACGGGCTCAACCATCAGCCACGAGGCATTGCGGCACAGATAATGGTTCATAAATGGAAGATGCTCGAGGATGTATCAGAGTTTGACTTTGAGTTTGGTCTGCAGTCCTCTATTGTTTAGCTTTGGAGTTCATCGATTCAACCCACTCTTGTCGTGAGGGTGATCAAGGCTCAACAGACAGACAAGTCATTACAGGGATACCGAGCAGGGGCAGCATCCGTAGAGCAGTCAAACTGGAAGATTGGTTCCAATGGTGGACTTCCCTTCAGAGGCCGATTATGTGTTCCAAACGTGCCAGAGTTGCGTAGAGATCTGATGACCGAGGCACATCGAGCGCGATTTACTATCCACTTGGGCTCCACAAAGATGTATCGAGATATGAGGAGGTAGTATTTCTGGTCGGGGATGAAGCGCAAGATTGCTAGCCAAGTGTGACACTGTAACACCCCGGATTTTTGCCAACCTGGGGTTAGACGTCCGTAGGCAATGGGTCAACCTTATCACTTTCAGAGCTCAATCCTAAAGCCAAAGAAATCGCTTTTCAATCCATTTCCTTCAAAACTCACCTTTCACCACCTCATTCTTCAAATTTCTCCAAGTACTTTCATATTAAACATGACTCCTCAAGTTTAAATAGTAAAGAACACCAATCCTAGGGTATTAATGATGAAGAACAATACCGAAGCTAAAAATTATTGTGAATAGTAAATAAATGGGTAAAATGGGTTTCGACCCTTAACCTTTTGGAATATAATAAAATAGATAGGTTAGTTAGATAGATTAGCGTATCCTACCCCAAAATCGAATGCTATACGCCATAAAAATTCATTTTGGTTTACAAACAGGCCCCGAAATGCCTCGAACGGAGTCGTGGTCCCACCAACGCTAATCCACAATGATCCAAGGTGGGCCCCACATATTTTTGGGCACCCCAGGGCAGGACGACCCAGCCAAGATGGTCGGGCATCACCGAAACCAAGTTCGGTCGGCGAGGCCTCGCCGGTCAACGGGCCAAGCTAGGTCCAGGCTTCAGGCTGATGCAGTTTGGGGGGTAGGGTACCTCCTCTAGTTATGGATCGTCCCTTGAAACCTCCCCGATCAGGTACTTCCTTCAGAAAGTGACCCTCCAAGCTCTCCTTTCTTACCAAAACGTCTGATTTTTGGCAAAAACCACCCCTCCAAACTCTTCCTTCTTCCGTTTCCAAACACCCTCGCTCCACCCTTCGAATCTCATCTAAAAAAAAATTAATAAAGGCTACTTCCTTTAGAAATCTAACGAGAATCAACTAGCGCTGCACTAGATGACCTGTGAAATTCTCACCAATCACTTTCAATACGATCTACTAGAGTCAAAACGTATAGGATAGGTGACGCTACAATACCGTAAAACCTAAGATTAAACTCTATTCCCGATTGCTCTCGGGAGCACCTTGAAACTTTGTATCGGCTCTGGACCGCACGTCAAAAGTTCGATTACCCCGAACTTAGACTATCCTGACCACCTAGTTGGACTTGAAAATCACCTGAAAAATCAAGTCCAAATGATATCCCACGACGATTTCCTTGAGTTCAGAGTGAAGAGTGTGAGAAATGTTAGAAATTAATATAAATTATGAAATCTGGCACGTGTCGCTTGCGCACCTTTTTCTAAGCATTCTGACCATCAGAATCCAATCAAAATTTACCCTCGGATCAGGATAGGTGGCCCTTACATGTCAACGCACTTGTGGCCCTGATCGAGTACCGATAGCCGTTGAACTGAAACTGGTCCTCCACGTGCGATCTGGGAACACTACAGGACTGAAAACTTGATGTGAGCAGGATCCGGTATCCATGAGCTTAAGTCCGACCGCATTCGGCCAGGGGACCTCCAGAAATGCTCCGTTGAGACGGAACAGTCCGTATTTGGACATAAAATAAGTATACTTTGGCCCCAAGTTTATTTTCGTCACTTTTGGACTTATAAAAGGGCTTAAACCCTTACTCTTTCATTCCATACGAATTTGGAGAGTGAAGAGAGAAAAGAGAGGGAGAAAGAGAGAGAAAGGGAGGGAGATTTGGAGCTCTCTCATGGGATTCTTCCCTGTTGCTCCATGTTCCATAGCCGCCGCTTCTGCACCGCCATTTCGGTGTTTTCAGCTCCATTCTTAGGTAAGAAATCCTAACCCTAACCTGATTTGAAGCTTAGAATAGTTGTAGTGTTGGTATAGCTAACCTGTTTCATGCCATAGGTACCGTACCCACCGTTGACGAAGACTTGTCGTCTGAATTAACTCCGTTTCACAATTTCTGATTTAAGGTGAGGATTTTAGACGCTTAGATTACCTGTTTTCAAAGCTTTCAATGCCGTTTAATGGTAGATTGCTGATGAGGATGCTATTTGACATGTACAACATGCTATCCGTTTTTCATTCCGTATACGTACGAAGAATATGAGATTTAAGGTATTTTAGGTATTTATAGGAAATACTGTATACATACGTATTTTGCCAATATGATTGCCATGGGTATTTGCCATGTATTTATACTAGTTATGGATATATGATCTTTTTTGCAAAGAGATTCGCCCTAATGTACATATTAGTCGACATATGCTATGTAGACTAATGTGTTTAGACTAAGTGTTTGTTGAGATGCCTAAATCAATATGATTTATGCCTACCATATTTTTTGAATGTAAGAACATGATTGTGTGTACTAAAAAACTCCTTGATATAAGGATCTGTCATATTATATGTTGAAATCAACATACGTCAAGTACGTTGGAATTGTGTGGACTAAGTGTTTGTATAAATGTCTATATTAGTAAGTATTGAGTAAGTGGCATTGTAGATTAGCGTTGAGAATGGATTCTCAACCAATTTAATGATGCACATGATTTTCTCCATACTTTTTGTATTTGAATTGGTTACCTTATGTGTGAAATACTCGTGTTTGGTTAACTACTTATGATGTATGTTACAACATGCTGATAACAAGCTGGAATTTCTTGTATTTCAATTCTGCCTCTCTCATCTGATTACTGTTTCACATTACATGTGCTTGGGGCTATACTCTAGTCCAGGCAGTCGGTAACAGTTTAGAATTCGTGGTTAGATTTTATTCGCCACGAAGGATGTGTGTGACGAACCCGAGTCGTACTAGAGTCGTCGCCAGTATTCAGGCCACACGAAGTGCTTGTGCACTTCATGTCGGTCGATTCAACGTGCGATCGTGCTAGTCGAACTCACCAAGTAACCCGACTGACCATTGTATGTTCACCTTATATTTGTCATAACTGCTTGAACCTAGGGTACTGAACTTACCATTGAAAACCCTGTTAACCATGGTACCTTGATCCATAAAGACTCATGAGCCGGGCATGGTGGTATGGGACACCGTGGTCGAGCTGTCAGCCTACGCTGGGGCCACAAACCTCCCCGTAGTGACCAGTGAGCACCCTACTCTGAGCAGATTATGGTGGTATGAGACACTATATTCTTACTGTCGGCCTACACTGATTGGTGACGAGCCCTTTGTAGTGACCTTGAGTTTATCCTGACACCGCATGGGGACGACGAGTCCTGATGCAGTCTTAAGGATATAAATAGCCCTGTATTGATAAGGTGATGGGGGAGAGGAGCAACGAGTGCGTGTAACAGCCCTGGCAGCCTTTGCAGCGACCTATAAAGATAACATCATATGAGATTACTAGGAGTGACGACCCTAGACAGGATCTGTGTTGGGATTGATATAAGGAAGGTACCCTAGTTTCTCAATCCTGTTGTATGAAAGGGACTAATAACAACCCGGTAATCATTATCCATATCGCACTACATGTGCTTGGAAGATGTGGAGCACTGCGGGAAGAAAGCATGCCGCGGACGCAGATGGTGCCGCATGAGGGAGTATGTCGGTGAGGGCATCTATCATGTCATTTCAAGCTTGTATTAACAAAGTACCTAGGGATGGTTGATTGTTTGCTTTACTATTAAAGCGTGATTGATTTGATAACATGCTAATCTTTGCTCTATTATTCCACTGAGTTGATCACTCACTCCCACGTTATAGGACGGTGTTTGCAACACCACCAGTCCCTGTTTTAGTTGCATATGTTGGCGCTGCTTGCGAAGTGGGGCCAGACTTGATGATGATGAGGAGGATTTCTCCTATATGCGTGTTTTGATCGACGAGATTACAGGGAGGTTGATTAGATGCCTTGACACTTATCCTTTTTTATATTTTTGGGGCACTCATGTATATTCTTTTCTTTCCATTTTTGGAGTATGCATGTATTTAATTAACCTGGTAACATGTTCACACTCTAGAGACTTACAATCAATTATATATTTTATATATTTATCATAGTCTTCCGCTTGCTAATTTAATTGTCTCTAGAGTATGATATGCTGTTTTGGCTTAATTCACCTCATGTTTTATGTACTATTACCACCGACATTCATCCATCATTGAAAATGTTGCATAAGTGATGTTCTGGAACTTGGGAGTTGGGTTTCTACCCAACCCCCGATTTTCGGGATTGAAAGGGCCTAGCTATATGCCCTGAGGGGGGGTGAATAGGGCAATGCCAAATAAAACTTATAACAGCGGAATAATAAAAGATATAAAGCACAGTGATGAATATAAAACAATCATAATATCCTAAAATAAAGAGATTGATACTTTATCAGTTCTAAGGACAACCTTACACCAAAAAACAGAGGTTTAAGGTAGGACAACCTTATTTTTAGAACGTCCTTTGTATCACAAATCAATGAGGAATAATAAGCAAGAAAATCAAAATAACTTGCAGAAAATAAATCCTAAGTTATTACAACATTCATCCACACTTGCTTGAAGTGATTACAACATTCATCCACAAACACTCTCCACAAAACAGAATGAATAAAAGAATGAAAGAGTAAAACACATCCACAACACAACGATATATAGTGGTTCGCCTGTGTGTGCACCAACTGTTATCCAACAGCCACACAGATTACTACTCCACTCCTAATATCCTCACACAGGGGATATTAGCATGCACTATCAAAATAGGTTTCACAAGTTCACCTAAAACCTTCACAATTGTGTAACATCCCGAAAATCGGGGGGTCGAGCAAAAACTCAACTCTCGAGTTCCAAAATGTTATTTATGCAACATAGATATGTATGATTGAATGTTGTCTTTGATAATGTATTAAACATGAGTGAGATTAAGCTAAAACAACATATCACTCTTCAGAGACGGTTAAATTTACAAGCGAAAGACTGTGATAGTATGTATAACATATATAAACTGTTGTATGTCTCCAGAGTGTGAATATGTTACCAGGTTATATACATACATGTATACTCTAAAAGTAAACAAAAAGAATATACATGAGTGCTCTAAAAATATAAAATGACAAGTGTCAAGGCATCCAATCAACCTCCCTGTAATCCCGTCAATCAGAACACGCATAAAGGAGAGATCCTCCTCATCATCATCAAGTCCAGCTCTGCCTCGCAGGCCGCGCCATCATCTTCAATCACAATAGGAACTGGTGGGTGTCCGAAAATACCATCCCCTAACGTGGGAGTGAGTGATCAACTCAGTGGGATAAGAGAGCAGAGATTAGCATGTTATCAAATCAATCATGCGCAAATAGTAAAGCAGTAAATCAAACAATCCTAATACTATTATTAATGTAATATGACATGACATGATGTATGCTCTCACGGACGATCTTCCTCATACGGCACCATCTTACGACAGCGGCATGCAATCGTCCCTCAAGTGCTCCACATCTTCCAGGCACATGCAATGGAATGGTGATATGATTTCCGAGTTATTATTACTCCATTCAAATAGCAGGATTGGAAAACTAAGGTACTTCCCTTATATCAATCCCAACACAGATCCTGTCTAGGGTCGTCACTCCTAGTAATCTCATACGATGTATATTTTTGTAGGTCACTGCAAGGGCTACCAGGGCTGTTGCACGCACTTGTTGCTCCGCTCCCCCATCACCTTATCAATACAGGCCTACTGTACTCTACTGCTACGAAAGGGTCATCGCCTCCCGTAGACTCAGAATACGCTCGCGGTCACTACAAAGGACTTGTCGCCTAATCAGTGTACGCCGACAGCAAGAATATAGTGTCCCATACCACCATAATCTGCTCACGAGACATAGGTGCTCACTGGTCACTACGGGGAGGTTTGTGGCCCCAGCGTAGGCTGACAGCTCGACCACGGTGTCCCATACCACCATGTCCGGCTCATGAGTCTTCGTGGATCAAGGTACCATGGTTGACAGGGTTTACAATGGTAAGTTCAGTACCCTAGGTTCAAGCAGTTATGACTCATACAGGGTGAACATACAACGGCCAGTCGGGTTACTTGACGGGCTCGACTAGCACGAGCGCATCACAAGTCGAACGACATGAAGTGCGTGAAACACTTCGCGTGGCCTAACCACTGCCGTCGACTCCAAACACGACTCGCGTTCATCGACGTGTCCTTCATGGAAAATACAAGCTAGCCACGAATTTTCTCTGTTACTGACTGCCTGGACTAGGTATAGTCCCAAACAATTATGAATCCACATCAGCAATCAGGTAAGAGTATTGGAAATGGAATACAAACATGTGAGCATGTTAACACATGTTATAACGTACAACTTAAGTAAATCATCTTACACATGTCTTTCACACATATAATGAAATTATGCATATCGCCAACATATAGGAAATCATCTCCATTAGCGTATTAATTGAGAATTCAATCTCAAACTAAATCATAAGGAAATCATCAAGCACATGTTATAACATACCACTTAAGTGAATCATCAAGCACATGCATTTCATACATATAATGAAATCGTACATATGGCTAACATGTAGGAAACCATTTACACCAGCATATTAATTGAGAAATCAATCTCAAATTAATTCATAACACCATTTAATTCAAGACATACTAATACAAGCCTTTATACAAACACTTAAACTACACACTTAAGCCTACATATAGTATGTCGACTCAAAGTGCGCATTTAGGCGAATCTCTTCGCCAAACTAATTATGCACGCATTCCTAATATCCTAATGCGACGAGAATTCATGTCAATCACATCAGCAAAATATGAATGAAAACAGTATTTTTTACAAATGACTAAAATGCCCTAAATCTCATATTCTTCGTCTGCTTACGAAACAGGAAACGGACAGCATGTTATACATGTCAAACGGCGTTGCCGTCGATAATCTACTATTAAACGACATTGAAAGCATTAGAAACAGTCAATCAAAGTGTCTAAAATCCACACCTTTTCCCTTATAGGTGAAGCGATTCGAACGGAGCGTATACGCTTCGTCTACGGCGAATAGACAACCTGATTTACAAGATCCATAAGCTAACATGCTATGGAAATGGAGGAACACTAAATCAGCAACTATTTAGGGTATTTTCTTACTTAAAAAAGTGGAGAAATTACCGGCAAAGTGATTGAGTTGCATTGCTTAGGCACTTGCAACAGGTAGCACAAGCGGCAAGGAATTCTCTCTTATTCTCTCTCACAAACTCTCACCTTTTCTCTCTCCCAATCTAGGGTTTTTCTCAAATTCGGATGGGAGAGAGGAGTGAGGGTTTCAACCCCTTTTATAAGCTCAAATGTGCCCAAAATAGGCTCGGGTACAAAGTATACTTAAGGTATATCCAAATCGGGGCTGTTTCAGTCCAAAAGGACATTTCTGGTGGTCCCCTGGTAGAACGCGATCGGACTTAAGTTCACGCTCGTCGGATGTTGGTCACATCCCGTTTTCAGACCATCAGTGTTCGTAGATCGCACGTGGCGGTCCAGTTTCAGTTCAGCGGTCACCGCACATAGATCAGGCCTACAAGTCTCATGATATGAAATAGAAATTTTTCCTGATCCGAGGGTGTAATTTGGCTAAATTCTGACAGTCAGAACTCTTAATACTGACGCGTCAAGTCGCGTGCCAAATTTGAATTTCAAATTCCAAATCTAACCCTATTCTTACTCTCTTCAGTCCAGGCTCAATGAAATAGCTTGTGAATGTCGGTTGGGCTTGATTTTCAAAATGATTGTCAAGTCCATCAAAGCGGTTCTAACGGTCTAAGATTATAGGTATCGGACTTTCGACGCGCGGTCTAGATCCAATACAAAGTTTCAAAGAGGTCCAGAGAACAAACCTGCTTAGAGTTTGATCCGAGGTTTTAGAGTATTATAGAGTCATTGGTTCTACTCGATTTGGGTCTTGTAGAACGTATTTAAAGCGATCAGGCACTATTTCCCAGCTACTCTAGCGTAGCGCTAGCTAATTTATGCTTAGTTTCTAAAGGAATTAATCCTAAGTGGTTTCTTTGGCTATGGAATTGGGTTCTGAGCGATTTCCTAGGTGTTTTAGTTGACCCATTGCCTAAGGACGTCTAATCCCAGATTGGCCAAAATCCAGGGTGTTACAAATTGTGTCTATGATCTCGGGCTTACACAATCCAAAAACCCCACAATCTGAGTTTTCTGACTCTCCTCAGATAACCAATACAATGAGCTTTTTCTGGCGAGTCTCAAACAAAAACCAGAGAAAGTAAATTACAAAACATGTAAAATACCTGAATCACCTTTCGAAGAAGCCCGGTAGAACCAATCGGAGTAGAAGTTCGACACGACGTTCAAAGTTCAATACTCACTTTAAGAATGGTTCTGAGTCTAATTGATTTTAAATCAAACGGGCTAGATCTATTTGATTTTAAATCTAAGAAGAAGGAATATCAGAAATTCTCCTTTTCTAATAAAATTGGAATGTAGATCAAAATCAAATAAGAATAAGCTAGTAAAAGGAATATTAAATACGCACAAAGCAGCTTAAAATAAACACAAACTTATCTCAGAGAATAGCCTAAAGAATGCTTGAATAGAATTGATTTGAAGTGCTAAAACTCTGAAGTTCGTGCTCAATTTATAGCCTAAAAAATCCCGTCTACGACTGGTCTTAGGAACCTAGGACTGGTCGTAGCTCCAAAGATTTTTGAAAGATTTCCACGGGATAAGATTTTTTGTTCCACGACCGGTCTTGGTCGGTCTACGACCGGTCATGGGCCACCTACTACTGGTCGTGAGACACCTACGACCGGTCGTAGGATCCCAAAAATGGTTGCTGGAGTTTGAGTCGTAGGGCTACGACCAGTCGAAGGATGAGTCGTAGAACTCACAGGACTGGTCGTAGGATGTCCAGGACTGGTCGTAGGACAGCCAGAAAGATCCGAAAATCTTCAACTACCTAGGACTGGTCCTGAAAAACTTATGACTGGTCGTAGCAAAGCTAGGAGTGGTCTTGAAGTCCTTAGGACTAGTCTTAGAACGCTCCAAACAAGCATAATAAAGTATATGAGTTATGTATCCAGAATGACCTACTGTAAAGCCCAACCTAAGGTCAATCTAAGGTCAAACAAACCTTAAAAGTGAGATGGACATTGAAAGTCTGTACACTCAGATGACCCTTAAGAGAAGCTTGAGAATATACAAATCTTGTAGTAGGCCTTCTTGAGCTTGATCTTGACTTGACAAAGTCTTCTACTAAACTTGAACTTGATCGAATCTTAAACATACAAACTTTAAGACTTCAATACTTGAATTCTTTATCCATGTCTTGAAAACTTTCTTCATTTAAGATCTTTTCTTGAAATGCGATGACTTGATTGCAATGAATAGTCTTCAATCATAAAACACAAGATGTACAAGACATAGATATAGGTTTTGGCACCACAAAATTTGACAACCAAAGGGATATGAAATCATAGCACTTACAATCTCTCCCTTTGTCAAATTTGTGACAAAACACATAGCATAAAAGATAATAAGGAATCATGAGCCATGAAATCACAAAATACTCTACTCCCCCTGAGTAATTCGAGTATTGCTCATATAATCAGTACACAACATAAAAACCTCAAGACTTCAATCCACATATCCTTCTCAATCAATCAATTTAAACAAATTTACTCCCCCTTTCCATACTACTCTCCTTTTAGCTTTAGCTTACTACTCCCCCTTTTTGTCACAAAATGACAAGGAAAAGGCACAATAGGAAGAGGAATAAACAGATAATGAGAAAGAGATATGAAAGGACATAATATAATCCTGAAGCATCAAGTCATAACCCATAATCCAAAATATAATATCCAAAAGATAATGTTATCAAACTATAATCCATAATACATATCCAAAATAAAAAGATAATGTGATACTATCCAGAAGATAATTCACCTAATTTGATCCAGAGGAGGGAGCAGTGATAGTCGGATCAATCTGGTGTAACCCCTTATTAATGCGACGAAGATATTTTCACATGTACTTAAATCGCATATCATGGGCTATATTCATATTATCAACCTTTTCTTCCAATGTACGAAGGCGTGCATCAAAAATAGATGGATCATAATCTGGATCATTAGGTGAATCAGTTTCTATATCATCAAATAAGTCATCCATATTAACATCTTGTTGTGGAAGATCGTCAGCTTCCTCTTCGTTTCCAGCATCACCACCAACACCACTAACTCCACCTTCATCAACTTGGCCAGGGAGCAGATCCAATTTCATCTTATTAAGAATGGAATTGTTGAAAATAAGATGAGAAATTGGTGCCTCATTAATAGGTTTATCGACAAGCATGTGAGTGGATAAAACAGTCATAAGATAATCGAACGGAATATCACTATGACCTGGATGGAGACGAAACTGAATAATGGAATGACAAATCAAAGAGGGAAGACAGACTTTGTTACCAGAATCAATAGAATGTAACACACAAACCATGAAAGAAGTCAACTCGATTTTATTACCTGATCGAGGATATACATTTGAAATGAAGAAACGATGTAACACTATGTAACAGGTAACAGATATTTTGCAGGGAGCGCATTCGCTTTATGTGTCCATTGCACATCAATTTTGCATAAATCTCGTGTTAACATACGTTTTTCCGATTCGGATGGTTTGTCATATAAAGTATGAATCGGTATACCTTCATTATTAACAGGTATATCCATAATACCTGATATCAAATGACGGTCTACTTCAAATTTCCCTTCTCTAGTATCAATTGAAAAAATTAAATTATCAAGAGAAAAATCAGACATGCATGCAACCATCGATTGAGCAATGGACTGGTATGCAGGTCCACCCCAAAGTAAAATGTTAGTCCAGCCTACAGATTCAAGGAGAGGGATAATACCATATGGAGCAATGTGATTGAGATCAGCGGTATGCTCAACGATAATGTTACAGACACGTAAATCTCTTACATCTTGAGAATCATCTTCGGGTGACCGAAGGTGCCGTTTAGTTATCAGTGCAGATCTGGATGAAGATGGACCACGGGATGTTTTCTTTTTCCCTCTAGCATCCATATGCAAAAAGATATTCAAAGAGCAAGCAAGATGCACAAATGAAAGATGGGTTTTCTCTAGATCAGCATATAGAGAGGAAACCCTTAAAAATCTCAAGAAGAGGTGAAATCAAGCTATACTATGAATAAATTAAAGCATAGAGAACACGAATCTTCAAGAAAAATGATGAAATAGGACTTACCTTGAAGAAAAATAGGAAATCTTATGACTGGTCGAGCCACGACTCGTCGTAGGTCGGTGTGGAAATGAGGAAGAAGAGGATTTTTCCCAAATATATCATATTCACGAGATCCACGACCGGTCGAGTGTAGTTCACGACCGGTCGAACCACGACTGGTCGTGTACAGCCACGACCGGTCGAGTATCGACCAAAAATGCATTTTATAATGAAAAAATTGAAATTTAAACACAAATAATACTAAATATAGTACACTATGATACATGCAAGCAAGAATATTCAATGTAAAATGCACATACCAAGATCAAATTTCGATTTATTAAACCTGTATTTGTCGAGCGGTTTAGTAAATATATCAGCAAGTTGATTTTTAGTTGATAAATATTCTAAAGAAATAACTTTTTCTTCAACCAACTCACGTATGTAATGATACCTAATGTCAATATGCTTAGTATGTGAATGCTGGATTGGATTTTTGGAAATGTTTATAGCACTGGAATTATCACAATGTAAGATCATTGAATCTTGATTAATTCCATAATCGCTAAGCATGCGTTTCATCCAAACTAGTTGAGTACATGCATATCCAGCTGCGCAATATACTCAGCCTCAGCAGTGGAGAACGATATTGAGCTTTGCTTCTTGCTGAACCAAGAGACTAAGAAATCTCCAATGTAAAAATAATCACCACTGGTTGATTTTCTATCATCAATATTACCGGCCCAATCAGCATCTGAGTACCCGGCTAATTGAACAGTAGTATCAAAAGGGTACCATAGACCCAAATTTATAGAACTTGCAACATATCTAATAATCCATTTAACAGCAGTAAGATGTGATTCCTTAGGATTAGACTGATATCTCGCACAAATTCCAACACTAAATGCGATATCAGGTCTACTTGCCGTAAGATACAACAAACTACCAATCATACAGCGATATAGTTTAGGATCTATATCTTTACTTGTAGAGTCTTTTGAGAGTCTTAATGTTGTACTCATAGGAGTATCAAAGTTCTTACCATTCTCAAATCCAAACCTTTTAACCAAATTTGAAGCATATTTGGTCTAGAAAATGAAAATTCCATCAGGTTGTTGTTTTACTTGCAACCCAAAGAAATAGTTAAGTTTGCCAACCATGCTCATTTCGAACCTTGATTTCATTAACTCTGCAAACTCAATATACATGTTAGAGCAAGTAGATCCATAAATAATATCATCAACATATATTTGAACCATCAAAATATCATTGTTATTCTTCTTAACAAAAAGCGTCTTATCAACACTTCCTACTTGAAAGCTATGACTAAGTAAGAATTTAGTCAATTTTTCATACCATGCTCTGGGTGCTTGTTTAAGACCATAGAGAGCCTTTTTGAGAAGAAATACATGGTCAGATAACTTTAGGTCTTCAAACCCTGAAGGTTGTTCAACATACACTTCTTCATGTAAATCGTCATTCAAGAAAGCACTCTTTACATCCATCTGATATATTTTAAATTTTCTAAAGCATGTGATGGAAATAAAAAGTCTAATTGACTCAAGGCGAGCGACTGGAGCAAAGGTTTCATCATAATCAATACCTTCAATCTGAGTGTACCCTTGTACAACTAGTCTAGCCTTGTTTCGTATAATATTTCCAAGCTCATCAGACTTATTTTTAAAGATCCATTTTGTTCCAATTATGTGTTTATCTTTAGGTCTAGGAACAAGATACCAGACATCATTACGAATAAATTGATTAAGTTCATCCTGTATAGCAACTATCCAATTTTCGTTAGATAGTGCCTCTTTCACATTGATCGGTTCAATTTGGGATGTAAAACAAACATAATTACATATGTTCTCAAGTTGTTTGCGAATACGAACTCCAGTGAGAGGGTTTCCAAGTATTTGATTGGTTGGATGATCTTTAACAGTCCTTGGTTCAGATTCTTTTTGACTTGATAAGGTATCTTGATTGTTGATAATAAGAGCTTCCTCATCATCTGAACTCGGAGCTGGTGTATTCAAATGATCATCAATGACCACATTGATGGACTCTTGTATCACACCTGTTCTTTTATTTAGAACCGTATAAGCTCGACTGTTTAAAGAATAACCGAGAAAAATACCTTCATCACTCTTTGTATCAAACTTTCCCAAATTTTCTCGATCACGCAAAATATAACACTTGCTGTCGAAAACTCGAAAGTATTTGACAGTAGGTTTCTTTTCAAACCATAATTCATAAGCAGTCTTATTATCAGATTTACTAGTATAAACCCGATTAATAATATTACATGCGGTATTAACTGCTTCAGCCTAAAGATTTCTAGAGAGCTTCTTATTATTCAACATAACATTAGCCATATCCTGAAGCACTCTATTTTTTCTTTCAACTATACCATTTTGTTGCGGTGTTTTGGGTGCAGAGAATTCATGTGATATTCCCTGATCGCTACAGAATTTCTCAAAACCACTGTTTTTGAATTCGGATCCATGATCACTATGGATCTTACTAACAAGAGAACCTTTCTCATTTTGGATTCGTTTGATGACCTTTTTCACTTCATCCAGGGTTTCAGTTTTGTCTTTTAAGAACGATACCCAAGTGAATCTGGTATAATCATCTACGATAACCAAGATGTATTTTTTGCCTCCTCGACTCTCCGATCTGGTTGGTCTAATAAGATCCATGTGGAGAAGCTCGAGTGGTCTAGATGTGGTATTGGAGTTCACTTTCTTGTGAAAGCTCCTAATCTGTTTGCCCAACTGGCATTCACCACATATTTTGTCTACTTTTTGTAATTTGGGTAGATTTCTAATTAGTTCTCTTTTGCTCAATCTAAATAAGTTCCGATAGTGTACATGTCCAAGGCGTTTATGCCATAATTCAGTCTCATCGGTATGGACCATGTAACATGATTGAGTGGTTGAGCTTGCATCACTAATGTTATAGCAATTTTTAAAAGTTCTGCGACCAGTTAATATAACAGAACCCCTTTTATCAAGTATCTCACAACCTTGATTAGAAAACTTCACATTATGGTTGTTATCGCATATTTGAGAAATGCTTAATAGGTTGTGTTTTAAACCCTCAACATATAAAACATTCTTAAATAAGGGAAGGTTATAAAGCTGAACTGTACCTTGGCCAATAATCTTGCAATTACTTCCATCACCAAATGTGATTGACCCGCCAGTCATATCTTTAAGATCAGTGAATAAAGCTTTGTCACCTGTCATATGCCTGGAACAATGTAAGACCCGTATCTTGGTTCGTACCTTACCGTAGACTTCCGCGGTCTTACCGGTCGAATTCCGACAACCTTCGACCCTTAACCGATATCGACGCACGACCCTGATTCATATACCGACAACCCGAGTCGACTCAACCCAAGACCACTACCATAGCGACCGCGCCGTCGCTGCGGTTCCAATGCCGCGACTCGCGTGCCGAGGCGATACCCTGGTCAAGAGATGTGGGCCAACGTTCGGTGCGAGGAAACGCCGCACGTTGTGAAACCTAAGAGAATCTCTACGATGTGTCACATCAATCACATCAATCCCATCAATCAATCACCCATCAATCCATCACATGTCAAGTACACATCACTTTCACCCCTTTTCCCAAGCAACCACAAAAGTCTTTACCTCCCATACCTCTCTTACACAAAAGGCCACAAAAGTCAAAGATTTCTTACACAACCATCACTCACCACATCCATCCATCACTCTCTCTCTCTCCCTTTACAACTCCTCTCTTTCTCATTTACAAAAACTCCAAGCAAAAGAAAATCCCACGTATGGAATTCTCCAAACACTCCTAAGCTCCAAGTGGCCCCACTTTCCTACCCCATCATCTCCCATCTCAACCCTCCATTCCTCATCTCATCCATTGAAGTTGAAGCTAAGGTGTCAAGGAACCCCTAGGAGCAAGAAGATCGGACGGTGGGTGTTAGATCATACTAGTTTTTTCTATTTTTGTGATGGGCCAAGTGAGGCCAACCGATCAATGGTTTGGATCTCACTCGGGACCCTAAGTTATGGCCGATGGACCACTTTGATCATCATGATCATCCATAGTGGGGCCATTCTCCATGGACCCCATCATGATGTTTGTTTCATTGTATTTAAAGGTCATCTAGACTGATCATATCGGTGGGGAACGGATCTCCACCGTTGATTGTCAATTTCGGTGATTCCATGCATAGAGGGATCCATTAATGTATGATTTCATATAAGGGAGGACTCATAGTGGCGGAGCCCTCCATCACAAAGCGTGTCCCACTCTCCATGTCTCTCTTCCTTTTTATTTCTTTTTATTTTATTTTTATTCTATTTTACATAATAGGTTTGTGTGGCCCACTTGAATGGACCCCACCTTGAGGTATTGTGTCCAAGTGTCCTTCAAGTGGGGCCCACCTTAAATGTTATAACTGCATCATCCATCTATGGTGGCCCACTTCAACAGGGCCCACCATAATGAATTTAGGACTGAACCGTCCAGCGTCTGGGATGCTGGACGTCCCTACTTGTAAAACAAAACAAAAAAAAAAGAAAGAGGAAAAAACACTTTTTGGGGTGGTCCACTTGCTTAGGCCCCACCTTGATGTAAGTATGAAATCCACACCATCCATTCCATTCTCCATCTAATTTTAGGCGTTGAGCCAATAGTTGGGGTTGATTGGGAGATCAGGTGGGCCATAGCGTGGTGGGTTGCATCCCTACCTTTCAAAGGATCATTTTTCAATTTATTTTATTCTCTAATCATAGAAAGTACTGTATATTAGACCCGTTGGAATAGTTGCGAGCTGAAGAGCACAATGGCCAGGGTGGATTTCATTTTAGCGGGCCCCACGTGTGAAAAACCCTCGAAAAATGAGTTTTTCCAAGAAATTGCAAGAGGCAGACCTCTGCCTCCCTCTGCAGCAGCAGTAGCTGCATGCTGTTGCGTGCAGCCGTTAGAGCGGGCGAACGTACGCAGGGGCCCACGGCCCTGCGTGTGGGCCCCACCATAATGTTTATTTGTTATCCAACCTGCTCATGAGGTGGGCCACCCCAGTAGTGGGCCCCCCTCCAAAAATGAGACAGATCCAAAACTCAGGTGGCCCACACCACATGAAACAGTGAAATTTAATGTTTACCATTGAAATCTTTTTTGGGGCCCATAGAAGTGTTGGATCAAGCTGAAATTTATGTTTTCCCTTCATCTAGGTCCGAGAGACCTTATGAACGGCTTAGATGGCATTTGTGCATTAGGGTGGGCCACATCTGTGGAACCCACAGTAATGTATGTATTTTATTCACACCGTCCACATGCCGTGGACGGTGACTCTCACCATGATGTTTGTGTTTCACCTCCACCGTCCAGCAGACGGTGGAGCCCACCTTGTACATGTGTTGTTCACGCCACCCCCTCCCCTGGCTGAACATTTTGGATAGAAATAGACATTCCAGTGGGCCCTTGTCTTGTTGGATAGAAAATAAACATTTCAGTGGGTCTCTGGGCCCATGGGGTGAGGCCCATTTGATGGAAATATGGGGCCCAATTGGCGTAGCCCATTTGTTATAACTAAGGTCCACGGGATTAGGCCCATTTGATTTGTAAAAAGGCCTATGGGTTAGGCCCATTTAATTTGTAAAAAGGCCTACGGGATTAGGCCCATTTGATTTGTAAAAAGGGCTATGGGTTAGGCCCATTTGATTTGTAAAAGCCTTATGGGTTAGGCCCATTTAAGACATACAAGACCCATGAGATTAAACCCATTTGATGCAATCCAAGGCCTACGGGTTTTGACCCATTGCAATGCACATAAGACTCATTGGTGTGGCCCATATATGTGGCCCATCTGATGAATAAAAGGCCCATAAGATATGACCCATTCGATATATATGCAAGGCCCAATGGGATGAACCTAAAGTCCATTGCAATGTGTAATTCCAATACAGACTAAGTAGTGATGTCTACAAAGATTGTGCCTTGGGAGCAATATTGGTTTGACGTCCACATTGCGAGTGTAATGCTGGTTGGATGTCCACATTACGACTCTCCTTAGGGCCCATTTTTAGGCCCATACTTATTGTGTATAGGCCGTCCAGGTCCATCTGCATTGTAAAATAGTTCATTTTATTATTTACATGTTTAGTATAGTTTCATGACTCATGATCATACGCATCATATGTATGCTTGATATGAGGATTGACTGATCATAGCATATGCCTTCGGGCAGGTTGTTTATGGGCTCCTGGTTAGGCAGTGTTGCCCTACATGAGCGCACGATATGCGCAGGATTTGTTACATGAATGGATAGCGTGAATCATGCATTTCGCATTTGTGTGACATGGTTATTGTACACCCTAGCGACATCAGGGCCGTAGCCTCCACAGACGCATCATGGTTGGCAGGATTGGATACCGAAAATCTTGTTCTACATGGGGTACTATAGATATCCCTGGGTAAAAGTCCTTAAACCCTTATGGTACCAAGAGGTTGATCCAACGTCTAGACCGTGTGGGTAGATGAGCGTTGAGTGTCGATTACCAGACGGTTGCGCTCTCCACTGTGTCGTGGTCGGTTGGAAGGGGGTGCGGCCTTACCCGCCCGAGAGTAGGGGGCAATGCTAGGCTGACTTTGACCAGCTCGAGGAATGGGTCCGCTATCGACGAGTCGCGCCCGATATTGGCAGACGGATAGTGAGGTCTCTTCCACTTATCTTATTGCGTGCGATGTGGCGGCAATCTGGTTTAGAGTGTACTAGACCCCGGTGATATCCCATATTTGAGCTTTATTGATGTGTGGACATAGATGAGGATCTGTATGTTTGAGTTACATTGCACATCACATGGCCTTGGGATGGCCGATACCATTCATGTCTTGCACTGCATAGCCTTGGTACGGCTCATGATATTATGGTTCCATCTGCATATTCCGCATTACTCTGACATTACATGTTCATATTACTACCTTGCGCACACACTTTCACCACCCTTTAAGCTTTCTATAAGCTTATGCATGACTGTTGCGTGCAGGTGACATTAGTTCACAGCAGCGCTGAGGTAGGAGCACGTTGCAGATCGTTTCGGAGTTTTTGTTCTTTACCATTGTATTTCCCTTTATGCATTCATTGTACTTGTAAAGTTTTTTATCATAGTGGAAATGTGATGGAGTTCTTGGTTGTTGTTTGTGGGTTATGCCATTGGTTATGCTTATTACGAATCAAACTGACATTGAAAATCCTCCTCGTAGCATCCCAGGATCGGAACCTGGCGAATGGGAGCTAGGAGCCGAGAATGGGGTTCTACGGAGGCTGTCGGTGCTGAATTCGGTGATCGGGAATTTTGTGAGCCCGGTTTTCGAGTTTGGGGCGTGACAAACAACCACTATCTAGGTACAACTTTGAATGGCTTGTAGCTTTGAAAGCATTGTGGGCAACCAAGCTGGCGACTTTAGGAACCCATTTCAGAACTGTTTTGGGTTTAGGAGCATAGATGGTCTTTTTCTGTCTGTTGTTATAGGAGTGACCCATGGAGTTAGACTTTAATAGCTCCTTGAGTAGATCAATTATTTTTTCAGCTAATGGATTTCGGTTTTGAAAATTTAAGTTGACATGGCCACCTTTAGGTTTTTGGAAAGACCTAGAATTTTTAGAAAAACCTTGATAGGTATTCTTTTCTTTTGAGGTCGAAGACTCTCCTTTAACAAATTTAGGAGCAATGTTCTTTTGCTTAGGAGATGTATTTTTATCATAGCCCAACGCGGATCGATCACCACATTTTCTTGATCCGGACAATAATTTTTCCAATTTTGGATCACCTTGGGCATATCTCCATGTGTCTTTCAAACTCAGAAGAGAGGCTACCTCATTTTTGAGTCTTTCTTTTTCGAATTTCAAATCTTCAATTTGGGATCTTTTGAAATCTAAATCACATTTAGTTTTTTCAAAAGAATCGAAAATATGAGACTTTTCTAAAACAAGAGACTCATAATCTTCCTTAAGCTTAAAAAATTTCTCTTTTTGTAATTTAAGCTTAACTGCAATTTTACAACTCTATAAAGGGCATTATAAGCATGTAACATCCCGAAAATCGGGGGGTCGAGCAAAAACCCAACTCCCGAGTTCCAAAATGTTATTTATGCAACATAGATATGTATGATTGAATGTTGTCTGTGATAATGTATTAAACATGAGTGAGATTAAGCCAGAACAGCATATCATACTCCAGAGATAGTTAAATTTGCAAGCGGAAGACTGTAATAGTATGTATAACATATATAAACCATTGTATGTCTCCAGAGTGTGAACGTGTTACCAGGTTATATACATACATGTATACTTCAAAAGTAACCAAAAGAATATACATGAGTGCTCTAAAAATATAAAATGACAAGTGTCAAGGTATTTAAGCAACCTCCCTGTAATCCCGTCAATCAGAACACGCATAAAGGAGGGATCCTCCTCATCATCATCAAGTCCAGCTCCGCCTCATAGGCCGCGCCATCATCTGCAATCACAAAAGGGTCTGGTGGGTGTCCAGGAACACCGTCCCGTAACGTGGGAGTGAGTAGCTAACTCAGTGGAATAATAGAGCAAGGATTAACATGTTCTCAAATCAATCACGCGATAATAGTAAAGCAATAAATCAAACAATCCTAATACTGTTGTTAATGCAATTATGACATGACGTGATGTATGCCCTCACCGACGATCACCCTCATGCGGCAACATCTTACGACCGCGGCATGCCACACTCCCTAGAGTGCTCCACATCTTCCAGGCACATGCAATGCTATGGTGATATGAATTACCAAGTTGTTATTAATCCATTCAAACAGCAGGATTGGGAAACTAAGGTACTTCCCTTGTATCAATCCCAACACGGATCCTGTCTAGGGTCGTCACTCCTAGTAATCTCATACGATGTACATTTCGTAGGTCACTGCAAGGGCTGCCAGGGCTGTTGCTCGCACTCGTTGCACCGCTCCTCCATCACCTTATCAATACAGGCCTACTGTACTCTACTGCACGGAAGGGTCGTCGCCTCCCGTGAACTCAGAATACGCTCGCGGTCACTACAAAGGGCTCGTCGCCTGATCAGTGTAGGCCGACAGCTAGAATATAGTGTCCCATACCACCATAATCTGCTCACGAGTCAAGGTGCTCATTGGTCACTACGGGGAGGTTTGTGGCCCCAGCGTAGGCCGACAGCTCGACCACGGTGTCCCATACCACCATGCCCGGCTCATGAGTCTTCGTGGATCAAGGTACCACGGTTAATAGGGTTTACAATGGTAAGTTCAGTACCCTAGGTTCAAGCAGTTATGATACATACAAGGTGAACAAACATCGGCCAGTCGGGTTACTTGACGGGCTCGACTAGCGCGATCGCATCTCAAGTTGAACGACATGAAGTGCGTAAAACACTTCGCGTGGCCTAACCACTGCCGCCAACTCTCAACACGAATCACATTCATCGACGCGTCGTTCGTGGCTATGACCAGTCAGTCACGAATTCGCTCGGTTACCGACTGCCTGGACTAAGTCAAGTCCCACACATCTATGGAATTACATTAACACTATAAAAAGGTATTGGAATTGAAATACATCATGTGAGCATGTTAGCACATGTTATAACATTCAACTTAAGCAAATCTTCAAGGCATACTTCCCATGCATATTCAACTTAAGCAAATCCTCAAGCACATACATTCCATGCATGTAATGAAATCATGCCTTTTTTCAACATGTAGAAAATCATTTAGGTCAGCATAATAATTGAAAAATCAATCACAAACTATCAAATAACATCATTTAATTCAATACATACTAATACAAGCATTTATACAAACACATACACTACACACTTAAGTCTACAAATAGTATGTCGACCCAAAGTGCGCAACTAGGCGAATCTCTTCGCCAAACTAATTATGCACGCATTCCTAACTTCCTAATGCGACAACAAACCATGTCAATCACATCAGCAAAATATGAATGTAAACAGTACTTCCTACAAATGACTAAAATGCCCTAAATCTCATATTCTTCGTTAGCTTACGAAACGGGAAACGGAGAGCATTTTGTACATGTCAAACGGCGATGCCGTCAAGAATCTACTATTAAACGACATTGAAAGCGTTGGGAACCGTCAATCAAAGCGTCTAAAATCCTCACCTTTTCCCTTTTAGGGATGAGAATTCGAACGGAGCGTATACGCTTCGTCTACGGCGAATAGAGAACCTGATTTACGAGATTTATCAACTAACAAGCTATGGAACTAAAGAAGCATCAAATCAGCAACTTTCTAGGGTTCTTTCTTACCTAGAAAAGCGGAGAAATCACCTAGAAAAGCGGAGAAATCACCGGCAACGTGATTGAGTTGCGTTGCTTAGGCACTTACAACAGGTAGCACAAGCGGCAAGGAATTCTCCTCCAATCTCTCTCACAAACTCTCACCTTTTCTCTCTCCCAATCTAGGGATTTTTGCAAATTCGGATGGGAGAGAGGAGTGAGGGTTTCAACCCCTTTTATAAGCCTAAACATACCCAAAATAGGCTCCAAGTCAAGGTATACTTAAAGTATATCCAAATCGGGGCTGTTTCGGTCCAAAAGAGCATTTCTGGAGGTCCCCTGGCCAAATGCGGTCGGACTTAAGCTCGTGCATACTGGATCTAGCACACATCCAGTTTTCAGACCGGTTGGGTTCCCAGATCGCACGTGGCGGTCCAGTTTCAGTTTAACGGTCATCGCACCAAGATCAGGCCTATAAGT
Organism: Magnolia kwangsiensis; assembly: GCA_037074715.1. NCBI lineage: Eukaryota > Viridiplantae > Streptophyta > Magnoliopsida > Magnoliales > Magnoliaceae > Magnolia > Magnolia kwangsiensis. The sequence goes on along the minus strand of CM073577.1, from coordinate 76,439,999 downwards.
CTCGTGATATATAATAGATATTTTTCCTGATCCAAGGGTGTAATTTGGCTGTATTCTGACGGTCAGAACGCTTAATACTGATGCGTCAAATTATGTGCCAGATTTGAATTTCAAATTCCAATTCTAACCCTATTCTCACTCTCTTCGGTCCGGGCTCAATGAAATAGCCTGTGATTATCGGTTTGACTTGATTTTTGGAATGAGTGTCAAGTCCAGCTAGACGGTTCTAACGGTCTAAGATAGGAGGTATCGGACTTTCGACGTGCGGTCTAGATCCAATACAAAGATTCAAAGTGGTCCAGAGAACAAACCTGCTTAGAGTTTGGTCCGAGGTTTTAGAGCATTATAGCACCATTGGTTCCACTCGCTTTGGGCCTTGTAGAACATATTTAAAGTAATCAGGGACTGTTTTCCAGCCACTCCAACGTTGCGCTAGCTAACTTATGCTTAGTTTCTAAAGAAATTTATCCTAAGTGGTTTCTTTGGCTATGGAATTGGGTTCTGAACGATTTTTCAGGTGTTTTAATTGACCCACTGTCTAAGGACGTCAAATCCCAGATTGGCCAAAATCCGGGGTGTTACAATCTACCCCCCTTAAAACACAATGTCGTCCCCGACATTGGCGAAGGGCAAGGAGTACTTTTTCTAAGGAAGGTTCAAATCCTATTTAATAACCTAATCGTACATATAACCTAAATCAAATGTTTCGATCCTGGGCCAGTGGGAAAGAGGCCAACCACTCTTCCGCTGCGCCACACTGATCGAACGGCAGTGTTGACTAATCCTAACTGGATTGGACTTAATACGTTCTACCCCCCTTAAAACTTGGTTCTACTTAAAGTCTAAGAATCGTTGCATCGATCCGTATATCGGAACGAGGCGCAACTTAGGGGCTATCCTTAACCTTTCTCTACATGGTTTTAAGTCCTTGCCATTTTCCAAAGACAATGTGATCCTGTTTAGTTGTAGATGGTTGGGCCATCACAGAAGAAAGGTTGTGTAGTGGGTCTAAGTCGGATACGTTGAACCTTCTGTCTAATCAGGACAGAAAATGTGTTGTATCAGTTCTTAATCCAAGTCGATGCCGATCCTCTGCTTGATCAGAGCATTGGATTCATTGGTAACCACTAGGAGTAAGAAATCGACTCAAACCGCGAATACATCGCTTACATGTAGTTCCTTTACTCTGCGTTCCCGAATGCAATAAGTCCTTGGGAAAGGCAATTCTAAGGGGCGTGCTAGTTCATTCTAAGTTTAATCTGAGGGAGTTATAAATGTTCCCTGAGAGTGTATGGTTCCTTCCTATGGGCAACAACAGGAGTCTATAAGTCATAAGGGAATCTATCCAAGGAAGGGAGTCTCATTCCAATCAAAACTAATCTATCATTCCTTAACATATACAGGCTTTACCCTACTCTAGGTAACTAGTAGGCTAGTCTGTAACTCAGTAGCTATAATCCAAAGCCTAAGATTATACGGTAAATGACTTTCTATTCCATTTCTACTACAGGGAATTCTTCTATTGCTTAGGGTCAAGATTCGTCTAACTGGAATTGGATTTCTTATGTCGTCAGATCCTTCAAATCTAGGAGTGCTAACACTAGATCCAAAAACGCCTAGGGCCTATGTAGCCGGTAGCGCTTAGTTGTCTTAAATGGAACCGCATTCCTAGTCCCATAGCGGGATAGGGAGTGGCATGCTTGGTTGGAGGGTGGGGTGGGATAAAAATCTAATTTGTAGGCTGAATCCCGAGAGTTATAATACTCCCAATCTAGGGACAATACCTCACCACAAAATGAATCGGCATGCATTTCATTCAACAAAATTCGGCTATGATAAAGCCAAACCACAACACAAACACAGTTTCTACCTGTAACTTCACTAAACCTAACAACAACAAAACACAGAAATCCTTAAAATAAAAATCAAACAATCTACAGGGCAAAGGCATAGATGCCTAACTCTACCAAAGGACTTTACCACAGTCCCGACTTACCTTCTTTATCCCTGTCGAGTCTAATACTGTCTGTTGCTCACTAGAGGTCTCTCAGCCATATATTTTCAGTATCCCTTAAGCAAAGAAAATGGAGAAATAGGATTGAGAGGGAGGATGGTGAAAAGAGAGAAAAAGGCTAAAACGGCTTAACAATAGCCATGAAAAATGGGAGAAATGCAAGGAAATGGCTAACCAAACTAGAAAAAAGAGATCTAGGCATTGTAGAGGGATGTTTCAAGCTCCCCTAGGATGTATTTTCAGAAACAAAAGAGAATGAAAAAGGGGAATGGAGCGCCTCACGATTTCAGCTCGATTTGGGCGTTGTAAGAGCTCCAAACGATGAAATCTTCAAGAGGGAGGGCTGCCAACTTCAAAGGAATGATGGAGGGTGGTCGTTTTTGGCAGGGAATGGATCTAGGGGTGGTTTGGAACCACGATTTTGGGTTAGGGCAGTAAGAAAATGAAAATGGGGCTAGGGAAGAGGACTTTTGTGAAGGAAGTACATCTTTTAGAGAGTTTCAAGGTACGGACCGCATACCAGGGGACTACCCTAGCCCCCAAACTCCTCCAGCCCAAAGATCAAGCCCATCCGACAAGTTTGACCGGCGATGGCATCGCCGGTGAAGTTGCAAACTGGCCTCTGAGGCCATATGAGATGGATTCCTCTTACCCTAGGGATTCCAAAAAGGTATGGTTCACACTCTAGTTCATTGTAGATTGCCCTAGGGAGGCCAATACATTTTTAACATCCATTCGAGGATTTTTGGGTTCAATCTTCAATCCCGAATATAAAACCCTATCATGCAGCATATTATTTTGGGGTAGAAGGATCTATTACATCCATCTAGACCATTAGTTGCTAAAGAAAGTGAAGTTAGAATGGCCTTATGGCCATTTTTCATGAAATTTTACTATTCACTGTAAAATTTTGTGAAAGTAGGATTTTATGTTATTTTCACATTAGGATTGATGCCTAACATGAAATTGATAAGAAATAATTGAAGATTGGGGTGGTGAGAGGAAGAATTTCGAAGATTTTAGGTGAAACGGGGTTTTTAAGCCCTGGCGATTGAATACAGGGGTCGTGGTTGTCCCACGGCCCAAGGATTCACATTAACGGGTTTAGAATTGTTCAAAGAACAGCTCAACCCACTTACCTACAACCTAGGAGCTATTCGGGTTGCTCTACGCGACCCTAGATGCGATACGGACTCGATCACGCGATTGAAATGAATAGACTTCGCCTATTGGCGAACCTGGGATCCTAGAAGTGTTTCTAGACCCTTCTCGCACCCACCTAAGTCAAAGGAAGCGACAGCGTACGTCGCGTGACCATAACCCAGGCCCGGTTTAATCCAAATCATGCTCTGATACCATCTGTAACATCCCGAAAATCGGGGGGTCGAGCAAAAACCCAACTCCCGAGTTCCAAAATGTTATTTATGCAACATAGATATGTATGATTGAATGTTGTCTGTGATAATGTATTAAACATGAGTGAGATTAAGCCAGAACAGCATATCATACTCCAGAGATAGTTAAATTTGCAAGCGGAAGACTGTAATAGTATGTATAACATATATAAACCATTGTATGTCTCCAGAGTGTGAACGTGTTACCAGGTTATATACATACATGTATACTTCAAAAGTAACCAAAAGAATATACATGAGTGCTCTAAAAATATAAAATGACAAGTGTCAAGGTATTTAAGCAACCTCCCTGTAATCCCGTCAATCAGAACACGCATAAAGGAGGGATCCTCATCATCATCATCAAGTCCAGCTCCGCCTCATAGGCCGCGCCATCATCTGCAATCACAAAAGGGTCTGGTGGGTGTCCAGGAACACCGTCCCGTAACGTGGGAGTGAGTAGCTAACTCAGTGGAATAATAGAGCAAGGATTAACATGTTCTCAAATCAATCACGCGATAATAGTAAAGCAATAAATCAAACAATCCTAATACTGTTGTTAATGCAATTATGACATGACGTGATGTATGCCCTCACCGACGATCACCCTCATGCGGCAACATCTTACGACCGCGGCATGCCACACTCCCTAGAGTGCTCCACATCTTCCAGGCACATGCAATGCTATGGTGATATGAATTACCAAGTTGTTATTAATCCATTCAAACAGCAGGATTGGGAAACTAAGGTACTTCCCTTGTATCAATCCCAACACGGATCCTGTCTAGGGTCGTCACTCCTAGTAATCTCATACGATGTACATTTCGTAGGTCACTGCAAGGGCTGCTAGGGCTGTTGCTCGCACTCGTTGCACCGCTCCCCCATCACCTTATCAATACAGGCCTACTGTACTCTACTGCACGGAAGGGTCGTCGCCTCCCGTGAACTCAGAATACGCTCGCGGTCACTACAAAGGGCTCGTCGCCTGATCAGTGTAGGCCGACAGCTAGAATATAGTGTCCCATACCACCATAATCTGCTCACGAGTCAAGGTGCTCATTGGTCACTACGGGGAGGTTTGTGGCCCCAGCGTAGGCCGACAGCTCGACCACGGTGTCCCATACCACCATGCCCGGCTCATGAGTCTTCGTGGATCAAGGTACCACGGTTAATAGGGTTTACAATGGTAAGTTCAGTACCCTAGGTTCAAGCAGTTATGATACATACAAGGTGAACAAACATCGGCCATTCGGGTTACTTGACGGGCTCGACTAGCGCGATCGCATCTCAAGTTGAACGACATGAAGTGCGTAAAACACTTCGCGTGGCCTAACCACTGCCGCCAACTCTCAACACGAATCACATTCATCGACGCGTCGTTCGTGGCTATGACCAGTCAGCCACGAATTCGCTCGATTACCGACTGCCTGGACTAAGTCAAGTCCCACACATCTATGGAATTACATTAACACTATAAAAAGGTATTGGAATTGAAATACATCATGTGAGCATGTTAGCACATGTTATAACATTCAACTTAAGCAAATCTTCAAGGCATACTTCCCATGCATATTCAACTTAAGCAAATCCTCAAGCACATACATTCCATGCATGTAATGAAATCATGCCTTTTTTCAACATGTAGAAAATCATTTAGGTCAGCATAATAATTGAAAAATCAATCACAAACTATCAAATAACATCATTTAATTCAATACATACTAATACAAGCATTTATACAAACACATACACTACACACTTAAGTCTACAAATAGTATGTCGACCCAAAGTGCGCAACTAGGCGAATCTCTTCGCCAAACTAATTATGCACGCATTCCTAACTTCCTAATGCGACAACAAACCATGTCAATCACATCAGCAAAATATGAATGTAAACAGTACTTCCTACAAATGACTAAAATGCCCTAAATCTCATATTCTTCGTTAGCTTACGAAACGGGAAATGGAGAGCATTTTGTACATGTCAAACGGCGATGCCGTCAAGAATCTACTATTAAACGACATTGAAAGCATTGGGAACCGTCAATCAAAGCGTCTAAAATCCTCACCTTTTCCCTTTTAGGGATGAGAATTCGAACGGAGCGTATACGCTTCGTCTACGGCGAATAGAGAACCTGATTTACGAGATTTATCAACTAACAAGCTATGGAACTAAAGAAGCATCAAATCAGCAACTTTCTAGGGTTCTTTCTTACCTAGAAAAGCGGAGAAATCACCGGCAACGTGATTGAGTTGCGTTGCTTAGGCACTTACAACAGGTAGCACAAGCGGCAAGGAATTCTCCTCCAATCTCTCTCACAAACTCTCACCTTTTCTCTCTCCCAATCTAGGGATTTTTGCAAATTCGGATGGGAGAGAGGAGTGAGGGTTTCAACCCCTTTTATAAGCCTAAACATACCCAAAATAGGCTCCAAGTCAAGGTATACTTAAAGTATATCCAAATCGGGGCTGTTTCGGTCCAAAAGAGCATTTCTGGAGGTCCCCTGGCCAAATGCGGTCGGACTTAAGCTCGTGCATACTGGATCTAGCACACATCCAGTTTTCAGACCGGTTGGGTTCCCAGATCGCACGTGGCGGTCCAGTTTCAGTTTAACGGTCATCGCACCAAGATCAGGCCTATAAGTCTCGTGATATATAATAGATATTTTTCCTGATCCAAGGGTGTAATTTGGCTGTATTCTGACGGTCAGAACGCTTAATACTGATGCGTCAAATTATGTGCCAGATTTGAATTTCAAATTCCAATTCTAACCCTATTCTCACTCTCTTCGGTCCGGGCTCAATGAAATAGCCTGTGATTATCGGTTTGACTTGATTTTTGGAATGAGTGTCAAGTCCAGCTAGACGGTTCTAACGGTCTAAGATAGGAGGTATCGGACTTTCGACGTGCGGTCTAAATCCAATACAAAGATTCAAAGTGGTCCAGAGAACAAACCTGCTTAGAGTTTGGTCCGAGGTTTTAGAACATTATAGCACCATTGGTTCCACTCGCTTTGGGCCTTGTAGAACATATTTAAAGTAATCAGGGACTGTTTCCCAGCCACTCCAACGTTGCGCTAGCTAACTTATGCTTAGTTTCTAAAGAAATTTATCCTAAGTGGTTTCTTTGGCTATGGAATTGGGTTCTGAACGATTTTTCAGGTGTTTTAATTGACCCACTGTCTAAGGACGTCAAATCCCAGATTGGCCAAAATCCGGGGTGTTACAAAGCATCTTGAAGATCATCTTCATTATCGCAATCACTATTCAGATTTTCTTCACTAGATATATCATCATGATCTGAACAGGTGATCTTGGATAGAGTCATAAGGGCTTTAACATCATCACCTGACTCGGTTTCAGAATCTTCTAATTTAGAAGAGGATTCAGAATCAGACGATTCATCCCAAGTAGCCATCATGTTTTTCTTTTTAGATTTGTCGTTTTTATGACATTTGTTAGCTAAGTGCCCATACTCTTGACAGTTGTAACATTGACTATCTTTCAAGGATTTTCGAGTTCTACGTTTAGATCGTCTCTTATCATTTGATTTTTGAAAATCAACTTTTTTCTTATTTTTTAAAATTTTATAAAACCTTTTTGCTAAAAGCGTCATATCATCTTCGATATTTTCTGAATTCGAAGTACTCTCTTGTGAAACATTTTTAGATGATTTGAGAGCAATTGATTTTCCTTTAGGAGCCTTAAAGGATAACTCATAGGTTTGAAGTGAACCAACTAGTTCCTCAACCCTCATGGTATCCGTATCACGAAGTTCCTGAATCGCGGTCACTTTAGAATTGAATCGTTCAGGAAGTGAACGTAGTATCTTTGCGCACACTTTACTTTCTGGGATTCTATCACCAAGACCCCACATAGAGTTCACAATGTCATTCAATCTAGTGTAGAAGTCCATAAACAACTCATTCTCCTCCAAATGAATTTCTTCAAATTTAGTTGTGAGGAGTTGGACTTTAGATTTCTTGACAATAGATGTACCCTCGTGTGTCATTTCTAATACATCCCATGCTTGTTTTACATTTTCACAAGAGATGATTCTTTTGAATTCATCTGGTGATAATGCACAAGTAATTGCATTTAGTGCTTTAGCATTGACACTACTTTCACTTTTCTGAAGTGTGGTCTAAAGAAAGTAAGCCGTTACTTTCATAGTTTTTGAACCATCGTCATTAGCAACTTTAGTGATAGGAGGATTCCATTCATTCATTGTGGCCATCCACACACTTTCATCCAAGGATTTAAAGAAGATCCTCATCCTGGCTTTCCAATAAGCATAGTTTGTGCCATTAAAAGGTGGTGGCCTAGTGATTGATAGGCTTTCAAAATTTGACATCTTAATATAGCTTAGATCGTTCGCTCAGGAAATAAATCCAATAAATAAACAATAAGCATGAGCTATTTGTCTCTGATACCACTTGAAAGGGCCAAGCTATATGCCCTAGAGGGGGGGTGAATTGGGCAATGTCAAATAAAACTTATAACAGCGGAATCATAAAAGATATAAAGCACAATGCTGAAAATAAAACAATCACAATAGCCTAAAATAAAGAGATTAATACTTTATCAGTTCTAAGGACAACCTTACACCAAAAAATAGAGGTGTAAGGTATGACAACCTTATTTTTAGAACGTCCTTTGTATCACAAATCAATGAGGAATAATAAGCAAGAAAATCAAAATAACTTGCAGAAAATAAATCCTAAGTTATTACAACATTCATCCACACTTGCTTGAAGTGATTACAACATTCATCCACAAACACTCTCCACAAAACAGAATGAATAAAAGAATGAAAGAGTAAAACACATCCACAACACAATGATATATAGTGGTTTGCCTGTGTGTACACCAACTGTTATCCAACAGCCACACAGATTGCCTCTCCACTCCTAATATCCTCACACAGGGGATATTAGCATGCACTATCAAAATAGGTTTCACAGGTTCACCTAAAACCTTCACAATTGTGTCTTTGATCTCGGGCTTACACAATCCAAAAACCCCACAATCTGAGTTTTCTGACTCTCCTCAGATAAGCAATACAATGAGCTTTTTCTGGCGAATCTCAAACAAAAACCAGAGAAAGTAAATTACAAAACATGTAAAATACCTGAATCACCTTTCGAAGAAGCCTGGTAGAACAAATCGGAGTAGAAGTTCGATACAACGTTCAAAGTCCAATACTCACTTTAAGAATGGTTCTAAGTCTAATTGATTTTAAATCAAACGGGCTAGATCTATTTGATTTTGAATCCAAGAAGAAGGAATATAAGAAATTCCCCTTTTCTAATAAGATTGGAATGTAGATCAAAATCAAATAAGAATAAGCTAGCAAAAGGAATATTAAATAAGCACAAAACAGCTTAAAATAAACATAATCTTATCTCAGAGAATAGTCTAAAGAATGCTTGAATAGAATTGATTTGAAGTGCTAAAACTCTGAAGTTCATGCTCAATTTATAGCCTAAAAAATCTCGTCTACGACTGGTCTTAGGAACCTAGGACTGGTCGTAGCTCCAAAGATTTTCGAAAGATTTCCACGGGATAAGATTTTCTGTTCCACGACCGGTCCTGGGCGGTCTACGACTGGTCGTGGGCCACCTACGACTGGTCGTGAGACACCTACGACCGGTCGTAGGATACCAAAAATGGTTACTGGAGTTTGAGTCATAGGGCTACGACCGGTCAAAGGATGAGTTGTAGAACTCACAGGACTGGTCGTACGATGTCCAGGACTGGTCGTAGGACAGCCAGAAAGATCCAAAAATCTTCAACTACTTAGGACTTGTCCTAAAAAACTTAAGACTGGTCGTAGCAAAGCTAGGACTGGTCTTGAAGTCCCTAGGACTGGTCTTAGAACACTCCAAACAAGCATAATAAAGTATATGAGTTATGTATCCAGAATGACCTACTGTAAAGCCCAACCTAAGGTCAATCTAAGGTCAAACAAACCTTAAAAGTGAGATGGACATTGAAAGTCTGTACACGCAGATGACCCTTAAGAAAAGCTTGAGAATATACAAATCTTGTAGTAGGCCTTCTTGAGCTTGATCTTGACTTGACAAAGTCTTCTACTAAACTTGAACTTGATCGAATCTTGAACATACAAACTTGAAGACTTCAATACTTGAATTCTTCATCCATGTCTTGAAAAATTTCTTCATTTAAGATCTTGTCTTGAAATGCAATGACTTGATGTAACACCCTGAAAATCGGGGGGGTCGAGCAAAAACCCAACTCCCGAGTTCCAAAATGTTATTTATGCAACATAGATATGTATGATTGAATGTTGTCTGTGATAATGTATTAAACATGAGTGAAATTAAGCCAGAACAGTATGTCATACTCCAGAGACAGTTAAATTAACCAGCGGAAGTCTGTAATAGTATGTATAACATATATAAACTGTTGTATGTCTCCAGAGTGTGAATATATTACCAGGTTATGCACATACATGTATACTTCAAAAGTAAACAAAATGAATATACATGAGGGCGCTAAAAATTCAAAATGACAAATGTCAAAGTATCTAATCAACCTCCCTGCAATCCCGTCAATCAGAACACGCATAAAGGAGGAATCCTCCTTCTCATCATCAAGACCAGCTCCGCCTCACAGGCCGCGCCATCATCTGCAATCACAAAAGGGACTGGTGGGTGTCCGAAAACACCATCCCGTAATGTGGGAGTGAGTGATCAACTCAGTGGGATAAGAGAGCAGAGATTAGCATGTTCACAATTCAATCACGCGATAATAGTAAAGCAGTAAATCAGACAATCCTAATACTGTTGTTAATGCAAGATGATATGACGTGATGTATGCCCTCACCGACGATCACCCTCATGTGGCAACATCTTACGACCGCGGCATGCCACACTCCCTAGAGTGCTCCACATCTTCCAGGCACATGCAATGCTATGGTGATATGTTTACCAAGTTGTTATTAGTCCATTCAAACAGCAGGATTGGGAAACTAAGGTACTTCCCTTGTATCAATCCCAACACAGATCCTGTCTAGGGTCGTCACTCCTAGTAATCTCATACGATGTATATTTCGTAGGTCACTACAAGGGCTGCCAGGGCTGTTGCTCACACTCGTTGCACCGCTCCCCCATCACCTTATCAATACAGGCCTACTGTACTCTACTGCACGGAAGGGTCGTCGCCTCCCGTGGACTCAGAATACGCTCGCGGTCACTACAAAGGGCTCGTCGCCTGATCAGTGTAGGCCGACAGCTAGAATATAGTGTCCCATACCACCATAATCTGCTCACGAGTCTAGGTGCTCACTGGTCACTACGGGGAGGTTTGTGACCCCAGCGTAGGCCGACAGCTCGACCACGGTGTCCCATACCACCATGCCCGGCTCATGAGTCTTCGTGGATCAAGGTACCATGGTTAACAGGGTTTACAATGGTAAGTTCAGTACCCTAGGTTCAAGCAGTAATGATACATACAAGGTGAACAAACATCGGCCAGTCGGGTTACTTGACGGGCTCGACTAGCGCGATCACATCTCAAGTTGAACGACATGAAGTGCGTAAAACACTTCGCGTGGCCTAACCACTGCCGCCAACTCTCAACCCGAATCACGTTCATCGACGCGTCGTTCGTGGCTATGACCAGTCAGCCACGAATTCGCTCGGTTACCGACTGCCTGGACTAAGTCAAGTCCCACACATCTATGGTATTACATTAACACTATATACCAGGGTATTGGAGTTGAAATACATCATGTGAGCATGTTAACACATGTTATAACATTCAACTTAAGCAAATCTTCAAGGCATACCTTTCATGCATATTCAACTTAAGCAAATCTTCAAAGCATACTTCCTATGCATGTAACGCAATCATGCATAAGGTCAACATGTAGGAAATCATTTAGGTCAGCATTTTAATCATGAAATCAATCTCAAACTACTACATAACATCATTCGATACAATACATACTAGTACAAGCATTTATACAAACACATACACTACACACTTAAGTCCACATATAGTATGTCGACCCAAAGTGCGCAACTAGGCGAATCTCTTCGCCAAACTAATTATACACGCATTCCTAACTTCCTAATGCGACAACAAACCATGTCAATCACATCAGCAAAATATGAATGTAAACAGTACTTCCTACAAATGACTAAAATGCCCTAAATCTCAAATTCTTCGTTAGCTTACGAAACGGGAAACGGAGAGCATTTTGTACATGTCAAACGGCGATGCCGTCAAGAATCTACTATTAAACGACATTGAAAGCGTTGGGAACCGTCAATCAAAGCGTCTAAAATCCTCACCTTATGTCTTGTAGACTCGGGAATTGAAACGGAGCGTATACGCCTCGTCTACGGCGAATAAGGAGCCTAATACACAAGATCCATAAGCTACATCGCTATGGAAACAAGGGAAACTCAAATCAACAACTATATTAGGGTTTTTACTTACCTAGGATCGCGGTGGAATCGCCGGGAAAGCGGTAGAGGAGTGTTGCTTAAGCACGTGCAACACGTAGCACAAGTGGCAGGAAGAACTCTCCCACTCTCTCACATCTCTCACTCTTTTTCTCTCTCCCAAGCTAGGGCTTCTCTCAAATTCGGATGGGAGAGAGGAGTGAGGGTTTCAACCCCTTTTATAGCCTAAAACATGCCCAAAATAGGCTTGGGAACAATGTTTACTTGGTGCCTAACCAAATCGGGGCCGTTTCGGTCCAAAAGGGCATTTCTGGAGGTCCCCAGGCCAAATGCGGTCGGACTTAAGCTCATGCATACTGGATCTAGCACGCATCCAGTTTTCAGACCGGTTGGGTTCCCAGATCGCACGTGGCGGCCCAGTTTCAGTTTAACGGTCACCGCACCAAGATCAGACCTATAAGTCTCGTGATATGTAATAGAAATTTTTCCTGATCCAAGGGTGTAATTTGGCAGTATTCTGACGGTCAGAATGCTTAATACTGATGCGTCAAATTTGTGTGCCAGATTTGAATTTGAAATTCCAACTGTCCCTATTCACACTCTCTTCGGTCCGGGCTCAATGAAATAGCCTGTGATTATCGGTTTGACTTGATTTTTGGAATGAGTGTCAAGTCCAGCTAGACGGTTCTAACGGTCTAAGATAGGAGGTATCGGACTTTCAACGTGCGGTCTAGATCCAATACAAAGATTCAAAGTGGTCCAGAGAACAAACCGGTTTAGAGTTTGATCCGAGGCTTTAAAGCATTATAGCACCCTTGGTTCCACTCGCCTCGGGCCTTGTAGAACGTATTTAAAGTGATCAGGGACTGTTTCCCAGCCACTCCAACGTTGCGCTAGCTAACTTATGCTTAGTTTCTAAAGAAATTAATCCTAAGTGGTTTCTTTGACTATGGAATTGGGTTCTGAACGATTTTTCAGGTGTTTTAATTGACCCACTGCCTAAGGACGTCAAATCCCAGGTTAGCCAAAATCCGGGGTGTTACACTTGATTGCAATGAATAGTCTTCAATCATAAAACACAAGATGTACAAGACATAGATATAGGTTTTAGCACCACAAAATTTGACAACCAAAGGGATATGAAATCATAGCACTTACAAGGATGTTACAGATGGTATCAGAGTATGATTTGGGTTAAACTGGACCTGGGTTATGGTTACACGACGCACACTGACACACTCCGACTTAGGAAGGGGGCGAAGGAATCTAGAAACCATATTAGAATCCCAAGTTTCCCCGATGGACGAGATTAACTACCGTAGAATAGCCCACGTGTAACCGAGACCATGTGAAATGATCTCATATCCCTATCATTCTTTACAACTCTTCACCTTCTTTATACCCCCCTCATTTGGGCACAGAACCCACACCTTTGAGTCCCATAACCTTCTCAACCTCCAACTGTTGGGACATGTAGGGCCCGTTCGACCAACTGCAATAGGTAGGATTAAGGCCAGTGGAATTGTAAAAGTAGCAAGAAATGCATGTGTACGATATTGTCCCTAGATTGGGTGTATCCCATGATCTCTAATACTATGCTCAGGATGTAGGTAATTAGAAGTAAATCCCGGTATCTCCTTTCAAATTACACTTGAAAATTTATTACATGGGACTCGAAAATCCCATCTCACACTTTCCAACACAAGATGCATTTTCCAAAGTCTATGAATCGATTTTTAATCCCAACCCACCCTCCTACCAAAACATGTCGTTTCCGAATCCCACGGTGGGATTAGCAAGGAAATCCATTTAATACAACTTAGAATTTTAGACTTAAAGTGGACTCGTAGACTTCAAAGGATTTGATGGTGTAGAAAATTCAATAAATTAATAACATGATCCCTAGGGCCTCTTTAGTTAGTATGTGAATTGGTGTAGTGTTCAAGAGTAATTAGATTTAGGTCCGGGCAACTCAAATTTAACTAGACAACTTCTGACCCTAAGCTATAAAACAAATTTCTTGAATTAGGAAGGGTATGAAATTACTTAGCGTATGAACATAGACTTTAGAATATAACTAGTGAATTACCGCTACTCATAAGTTAAGACTAGGCTACTAGTTATAGAAAAGAATGTAAAAGACTAATTATGCTAAGGTAATAGAATGATAGACTTAGACTTAGTCGACTTGATTAGGTTGGAGTGTGCAACACCCCAGATTTTTGCCAACCTGGAGTTAGATGTCCTTAGGCAATGGGTCAACCTTATCACTTTCAGAGCTTAATCCCAAAGTCAAAGAAATCACTCTTCAACCCATTTCCTTCAAAACTCACCTTTCACCACCTCATTCTTCAAACTTCTCCAAGTACTTTCATATTAGACTTGACTCCTCAAGTTTAAATAGTAAAGAACACCGATCCTAGGGTATTGATGATGAAGAACAATACCGAAGCTAAAAATTATAGTGAATAGTAAATAAATGAGTAAAATGGGTTTCGACCCTTAACCTTTAGGAATATAACAAAATAATTAGGTTAGTTGGATAGATTAGCGTCTCCTACCCCAAAATCATATGCTATATGCCATAAAAATTCATTCCGGTTTACAAACTGGCCCCGAAACACCTCGAACGGAGTCGTGGGCCCACCCACGCTAATCCACAATGATCCAAGGTGGGCCCCACATATTTTTAGGACCTAGGGGGCAGGGGGAACCAGCCCCATAGGGCGGCCATCGTCGGATGTGAGTTTGGTCGGCGACGGCATCGCCGATTCCGCGATGCATCGCCAGTCAAACTCCTCGGTTGGGTCCGGGCTTTAGGCTGGAGGTGTTTTGGGGCTAGGGTAGCCCCCTGGTATGTAGGCCGTTCCTTAAAAACACCCCAATCAAGTACTTCCATCACAAAGTGACCCTCCAAGCTCTCCTTTCTCACCAAAATACCTAATTTTTGGTAAAAACTACCCCTCCAAACTCTTCCTTCTTCCGTTTCCAAACAGCCTCGCTCCACCCTCCAAATTTCATCTCAAACAGAGATCATTATAGGCTACTTCCTTTAGAAATCTAATGAGAATCACCTAGCGCTGCACTAGACGACCTGTGAAATTTGCACCAATCACTTTCAATACGATCTGCTAGAGTCAAAACGTATAGGATAGGTGACGCTACAATACCGTAAAGCCTGGGATCAAACTCTATTCCCGATTGCTCTCTGGAGCACCTTGGAAACTTTGTATCGGCTCTGGACCGCACATCGGAAGTCCGATTACCCTGAACTTAGACAATCCTGACCGCCTAGTTGGACTTGACGTTTATCTCGAAAATCAATTCTAACTGATGTCCTGACGCTATTTTACTGGGTCCAGAGTGAAGAGTTTGAGAAATAAATATAATTTATGAAATATGGCACGTTCGCTTGTATGCTTTTTCTAAGAGTTCTGATCGTCAGAATTCAATCAAATTTCACCCTTGTATCAGGAAAAATTTCCCATACATGTCATAGTACTTGTAGCTCCGATCGATTTTCCATAACCGTTGAACTGAAATTGGTCCACCACGGTCGATCTGAAAATCCCATCGGACTAAAAACTCTGCCTGACCTAGATCCAATGTCAAGGAGCTTAAGTCCGACCGCATTCAGTCACATGACCTCCAGAAATGCTCCGTTGGATCAGAACAAGCCCACTTTGGTTACAAAATAAGTATACCTTGGCCCCAAGTCTATTTTGGTCATGTTTGGGCTTATAAAAAGGGCTTAAACCCTTGCTCTTTCATTCCATACAAATTTGGGGAGAGAAGAGAGAAAAGAGAGAGAAAGTGAGGGAGAAGTTGGAGCTTTCTCCTGGGAGTCTTCCTTGCTGCTCCTCGTGCCACATCCACCTGCCTACATCACCCTCCCGGTGATTCCAACGCACTTCTAGGTAAGAAAAACCCTAACCACTTGTTATTTTGAAATTTCGTCGATTCAAATAGCAAAGTAGCTTATACATCTTGTGCATTAGGTCGCTGCTACCCCATTGACGAAGCGTATACGTTCTGTTCGAAATAATACACGTCTAAGGCGAAAGTTGCGGATCTTAGACGCTTTTATTGACTAATTTCAAAGCTTTCACTGTCGTTTAATAGTAGATTATCGACGACAATGCCGTTTGACATGTACAATGTGTTGTCCGTTTTCCATTTCGTAAACGTACGGTAAATATGAGATTTAGGGTATTTTAGGCATTTATAGAAAATACTGTATACGTCCGTATTTTGCTGAAATGCTTGACATGTAAATTCATCGTGTGATGATATTATGTATGACTGTATAATCTGTTTGGTGAAGAGATTCACCCTAATGCGCACTTTGGGTCGACATATGCTATGTAGACTAAGGTGTGTAGACTAAGTGTTCGTATAAATGTTTGTATTAGTATGTATTGAGTAAATGGTATTGTAGATTAGTTTTGAGAATGAATTCTCAATCCATATGATGTTGTATATGATTTCCTACATGTTGGCTATACGTATTGATTTCACTATATATATGAAATGCAGGTGTTGGATGATTTGCTTACATTATATGCTATCACATGTTGTGAATATGCTTTGGTTGTTTGTATTTCAATTATGTCACACTCACATGATCATTGATGTTGTTTATAAATGCTTGGGGCTATACATTAGTCCAGGCAGTCAGTAATGGATTGAATTCGTGGTTGGCTTCTATTTGCCACGAAGGACGTGTCGATGAACGCGAGTCGTGTCTTGGGTTGGCGGCAGTGGTTAGGCCACACGAAGTATTTCATGCACTTCATGTCACTCAGCTTGAGATGCGCTCGTAATAGTCGAGCCCGTCAAGTAACCCGACTGGCCATTGTATGTTCACCATGTATGTGTCATAACTGCTTGAACCTAGGGTACTGAACTTACCATTGGAAACCCTGTTAACCATGGTACCTTGATCTATAAAGACTCATGAGCCGGGCATGGTAGTATGGGACACCGTGGTTGTGCTGTCGACCTACGGTGGGGCCACAAACCTCCCTGTAGTGACCAGTGAGCACCCTACTCTGAGCAGATTATGGTGGTATGAGACACTATATTCTTGCTGTCGGCCTACACTGATCAGGTGATGAGCCCTTTGTAGTGACCTTGAGTTTATCCTGACACCGCATGGGGGCGACGAGTCCTGATGTGGTCTTAAGGATATAATAAGCCTGTATTGATAAGGTGATGGGGGAGAGGAGCAACGAGTGTGTGCAACAGCCCTGACAGCCCTTGCAGCGACCTATAAATATAAGATCGTATGAGATTACTAGGAGTGACGACCCTAGACAGGATCTGTGTTGGGATTGATACAAGGAAGGTACCCTAGTTTTTCAATCCTGCTGTATGAAAAAGGACTAATAACAACTCGGTAATCATTATCCATATCGCATTACATGTGCCTGGAAGATGTGGAGCACTGTGGGAAGAAAGCATGCCGCGGGGGTAAGATGGTACCGTATGAGGGAGAATGTCGGTGAGGGCATCCATCATATCATCTCATGCTTGCATTAATAATAGTATCTAGGAATGTTTGATTATTTTTTTTACTATTATCGCGTAATTGATTTGATAACATGCTAATATTTGCTCTATGATTCCATTAAGTTAATTATTCACTCTCACGTTACGGGATGGTGTTCCGGACACCCACCAGATCCTTTTGTAATTGCAGATGATTGCACGGCCTGCGAGGCGGAGCTGGACTTGATGATGATGAGGAGAATCCCTCCTTTATGCGTGTTCTGATCGACGGGATTACAGGGAGGTTGATTAGACGCCTTGACACTTGTCATTTTATATTTTTGGAGCACTCATTTATATTCTTTTCTTTCCATTTTTGGAGTATACATGTATTTAATTAACCTGGTAACATGTTCACACTCTGGAGACTTACAATCAATTATATATTTTATGTATTTATCAATCTTCCGCTTACTAATTTAACTGTCTCTAGAGTATGATATGCTGTTTTGGCTTAGTCTCAATCTTGTTTAATGCCATTTTACAGACAACATGCATTTATCATTATCTATGTTGCATAAGTGACGTTCTGGAACTCGGGAGTTGGGTTTCTACCTGACCCTCAATTTTCGGGATGTTACAGTTGGTATCAGAGCATGATTTGGATTAAACCGGACCTGGGTTATGGTAACACAACGCACACCTACGCACTCTGACTTAGGAAGGGGGCGATGGAATCTATAAACCATATTAGAATCCCAAGTTTCGCCGACGAGCGAGATTTACTGCCGAAGAATAGATGCAAGTATAAGGTATTGCCCTTAGATTAGGTGTATCCCATGATTTTTAATACCATGTTTAGAATGTATATAATTAGAAGTAAATTCCGAAATTTTCCTTTTGAATTACACTAAGAAATTCTTCATCTTGGGATTTGGAAATCCCATCTCCTATTTACCAACTCAAGACTCATTTTCCAAAGTCTATAAATCGATTTTAATCCCCTCCCACCTTCCTACCAAATATGTCATTCCTAATCCCGAGGTGGGATTAGCAACGCTATCCATTTAATACAACTTCATGCCACTAGCCCAAACAGGCCCTTAGAATTTTGGACCAGTGTTGGTATTCCTAGATTTAGAAAGATCTGACAGTATAGGAAATCTAATAAATTAATGATGTAAACCCTAGGACCTCCTTAGTTGATATGAGCATATGTGTAGTGCTCGAGCGCAGCTACGTTTAGGTTTGGGCAACTCAAATTTGACTAGACAACTTCTGGCCCTAAGCTATAAAATAAATCACTTAGCGTATGAACATAGACTTTAGAATATAACTAGTGAATTACCGCTACTCCTATGTTAAGACTAGGCTATTAGTTATACTAAGGAATGCAAAAGGCTAATTATGCTAAGGTAATAGAATGATAGACTTAGACTTAGTTAGTCAACTTGATTTGGTTGGAGTAGAACCTCATTCCTTCGATAGATCCCCTTAATACTTATAGACTTCTTTTATAACCCTTAGGAAAGTTGTTTTAACTTAGAACCATTCACTCTCAGGGAAAACTTATAAATCTCTCAGATTGAACTTAGAATAAACCAGCACGCCCCTTCGAATTCCCCTTAGAATTGTCTTCCCAAGGATTTATTGCAATCGGGAATGCGGAGTAAAGGAATTGTATATTAACGATGTATTCGCGGTTTGAATTGACTTCTCAATCCTGGTAGTTGCCAATAAATCCAATGCTCTGATCAAGCAGAAGATCGGCATCGTCTAGGATTAAGAACTGATACAGTAAATTTTTTGTTCTAAGCAGAAAGTCTATGTATCCGGCTCAGACCTACTACATAACTTTTCTTCTATGTTGGCTCTACCACTTACAACCAAAAGTTATTGCTTTGCCTTTGGAAAATGTTGAGGACATCTAGCCAATAGAGAGTAGGCTTATTTCTATAACCATAGGTACCAATGCCATAGAATGCATCACTAATAAAGGAAGACCAATGTAGTGAGAGGTTGTTTCCCATTTTATGTCAAGGATAGCCCCTAAGTTGCACCTCGTTCCAATATACGGATCGATACATAGATTCTTGAACCTTAAGTAGAACTAAGTTTTAAGGAAGGTAGAACATTTTAAGTCCAATCTATTTAGGTCAGCCAATGCAACCGTTAGATCAGAGTGGCGCAGCGGAAGCGTGGTTAGCCCCTTCCCCACTGGCCCAGGATTGAAACAGTCGATTTACGTTATACGTAAGGTTAGGTCGTTAAATAGGATTTGAACCTTCCTTAGAACGTCAATACAAAAGTCTCTCTAGAGACTCATTACCCTTAGCCAATTTTGGGGATGAAATTTTGTTTTAAGGGGGGTAGATTGTACACCTCGGATTTTTACCAACCTGGAGTTAGATGTCCTTAGGCAATGGGTTAACCTTATCACTTTCAGAGCTCAATCCCAAAGCCAAAGAAATCACTCTTTAACCCATTTCCTTCAAAACTCACCTTTCACCACCTCATTCTTCAAACTTCTCCAAGTACTTTCATATTAGACTCGACTCCTCAAGTTTAAATAGTAAAGAACACCGATCCTAGGGTATTGATGATGAAGAACAATACCGAAGCTAAAAATTACAGTGAATAGTAAATAAATGAGTAAAATGGGTTTCGACCCTTAACCTTTTGGAATATAATAAAATAGATAAGTTAGTTGAATAGATTAGCGTCTCCTACCCCAAAATCATATGCTATACGCCATAGAAATTCATTACGTTTTCCAAACTGGCCCCGAAACGCCTCGAACGGAGTCGTGGGCCCACCCACGCTAATCCACAATGATCCAAGGTGGGCCCCACATATTTTTGGGACCTAGGGGGCAGGGGGAACCAGCCCCATAGGGCGGCCATCGCCGGATGTGAGTTTGGTCGGCGACGGCATCGCCGATTCCACGATGCATTGTCAGTCAAACTCCTCGGTTGGGTCCGGGCTTTGGGCTGGACGTGTTTGGGGGCTAGGGTAGCCCCCTGGTATGTGGGCCATTCGTTAAAAACACCCCAATCAAGTACTTCTATCACAAAGTGACCCTCCAAGCTCTTCTTTCTCACCAAAACGCCTGATTTTTGGTAAAAATCACCCCTCCAAACTCTTCCTTCTTCCGTTTCCAAACAGCCTCGCTCCACCCTCCAAATTTCATCTCAAACAGAGATCATTATAAGCTACTTCCTTTAGAAATCTAATGAGAATCACCTAGCGCTGCACTAGAAGACCTGTGAAATTTGCACCAATCACTTTCAATACGATCTGCTAGAGTTAAAATGTATAGGATAGGTGACGCTACGATACCGTAAAGCCTGGGATCAAACTCTATTCTCGATTGCTGTTTGGAGCACCTTGGAAACTTTGTATCGGCTCTGGACCGCACATCGGAAGTCCGATTATCTCGAACTTAGACAATCCTGACCGCCTAGTTGGACTTGACGTTCATCTCGAAAATCAAGTCCAATTGATGTCCTGACGCTATTTTACTGGGTCCAGAGTGAAGAGTGTGAGAAATAAATATAATTTATGAAATTTGGCACATCGCTTGTGCGCTTTTTCTAAGCGTTCTGACCGTCAGAATTCAATCAAATTTCACCCTCGGATCAGGAAAAATTTCCCTTACATATCATAGTACTTGTAGCTCCGATCGAATTCCCATAACTGTTGAACTGAAACTGGTCCACCACGGTCGATCTGGAAATCCCATCAGACTGAAAACTCTGCCTGACCTAGATCCAATATCAGGGAGCTTAAGTCCGACCGCATTCAGTCACAAGACCTTTAGAAATGCTCCATGGGATCAGAACAAGCCCACTTTGGTTACAAAATAAGTATACCTTGGCCCCAAGTCTATTTTGGTCATGTTTGGGCTTATAAAAAGGTCTTAAACCCTTACTCTTTCATTCCATACGAATTTGGGGAGAGAAGAGAGAAAAGAGAGAGAAAGTGAGGGAGAAGTTGGAGCTTTCTCCTGGGAGTCTTCCCTGCTGCTCCTCGTGCCACATCCACCTGCCTACATAACCCTCCCGGTGATTCCAACGCACTTCTAGGTAAGAAAAACCCTAACCACTTGCTCTTTTGGAATTTTGTCGATTCAAATAGCAAAGTAGCTTATACATCTTGTGCATTAGGTCGCCGCTACGCCGTTGACGAAGCGTATACGTTCTGTTCGAAACAATACACGTCTAAGGCGAAAGGTGCGGATCTTAGACGCTTTGATTGACTGATTTCAAAGCTTTCACTGTCGTTTAATAGTAAATTATCGACGGCAACGCCGTTTGACATGTACAATGTGCTGTCTGTTTTCCGTTTCGTAAACATACGGTAAATATGAGATTTAGGGTATTTTAGGCATTTATAGAAAATACTGTATACGTCCGTATTTTGCTGAAATGCTTGACATGTAAATTCATCGTGTGATGATATTATGTATGACTGTATAATCTGTTTGGCGAAGAGATTCACCCTAATGCGCACTTTGGGTCGACATATGCTATGTAGACTAAGGTGTGTAGACTAAGTGTTCGTATAAATGTTTGTATTAGTATGTATTGAGTAAATGGTATTGTAGATTAGTTTTGAGAATGAATTCTCAATCCATATGATGTTGTATATGATTTCCTACATGTTGGCTATACGAATTGATTTCACTATATATATGAAATGCAGGTGTTGGATGATTTTCTTACAATATATGCTATCACATGTTGTGAATATGCTTTGGTTGTTTGTATTTCAATTATGTCACACTCACATGATCATTGATGTTGTTTATAAATGCTTGGGGCTATACGTTAGTCCAGGAAGTCGGTAATTTATTGAATTCGTGGTTGACTTCTATTTGCCCCGAAGGACGCGTCGATGAACGCGAGTCGTGTCTTGGGTTGGCGGCAGTGGTTAGGCCACACGAAGTGTTTCATGCACTTCATGTCGTTCAGCTTGAGATGCGCTCGTACTAGTCGAGCCCGTCAAGTAACCCGACTGGCCATTGTATGTTCACCATGTATGTGTCATAACTGCTTGAACCTAGGGTACTGAACTTACCATTGAAAATCCTGTTAACAATGGTACCGTGATCCACAAAGACTCATGAGTCGGGCATGGTAGTATGGGACACTGTAGTCGTACTGTCGACCTACGCTGGGGCCACAAACCTCCCCATAGTGACCAGTGAGCACCCTACTCTGAGTAGATTATGGTGGTATGGGACACTATATTCTTGCTGTCGCCCTACACTGATCAGGTGACGAGCCCTTTATAGTGACCTTGAGTTTATCCTGACACCGCATGGGGGCGACGAGTCCTGATGTAGTCTTAAGGATATAATAGGCCTGTATTGATAAGGTGATGGGGGAGAGGAGCAACGAGTGCGTACAATAGCCCTGACAGCCCTTGCAGTGACCTATAAATATAACATCGTATGAGCTTACTAGGAGTGACGACCCTAAACAGGATCTGTGTTGGGATTGATATAAAGAAGGTACCTTAGTTTCCCAATCCTGCTGTATGAAAAAAGACAAATAACAACTCGGTAATCATTATCCACATCGCATTGCATGTGCCTGGAAGATGTGGAGCACTGTGGGAAGAAAGTATACCGCAGGCGTAAGATGGTGCCGTATGAGGGAGAATGTCGGTGAGGGCATCCATCATGTCATCTCATGCTTGCATTAATAACAGTATCTAGGAATGTTTGATTATTTTCTTTACTATTATCGCGTGATTGATTTGATAACATGCTAATCTTTGCTCTATGATTCCACTGAGTTAATTACTCACTCCCACGTTACGGGACGGTGTTCCGTACACCCAATAGACCCTTTTGTAATTGCAGATGATGGCGTGGCCTACGAGGCAGAGCCGGACTTGATGATGATGATGAGGATCCCTCCTTTATGCGTGTTCTGATCGACGGAATTACAGAGAGGTTGATTAGACGCCTTGACACTTGTCATTTTATATTTTTGGAGAACTCATGTATATTCTTTTCTTTCCATTTTTGGAGTATACATGTATTCAATTAACCGGGTAACATGTTCACACTCTGGAGACTTACAATCAATTATATATTTTATGTATTTATCAGTCTTCAGCTTGCTAATTTAACTGCCTCTAGAGTATGATATGCTGTTTTGGCTTAGTCTCAATCTTGTTTAATGCCATTCTACAGACAACATGCATTTATCATTATCTATGTTGCATAAGTGACGTTCTGAAACTCGGGAGTTGGGTTTCTACCCGACCCCCGATTTTCAGGATGTTACAGAGTGAGACCTCATTCCTTCATTGAATTCCCCTAATGCTTATAGGCTTCTTTAGTGGCTCTTAGGAAGCTTGTTTGACTTAGAAACTCTGTGCGCTTACAGAAAACTTATATATCTCTCGGATTGAACACTAGGATAAACCAACACACCTCCTAGAATTACCTTCCCAAGGACTTATTGCAATCGGGAACGCGGAGTAGAGAAACTATATATAAGCGAAGTATTCGCTGTTTGAACCGAATCTTAATCCTAGTGGTTACCAATAAATCCAATGCTCTGATTACGCAGAAGATCGGCATCGACTTGGATTAGGAACTGATACGACAAAATTTCTGTCATCGCAAGGCAGGAGGTCTATGTATCCGACTCAGACCTACTAAGCAACTTTTCTTCCATGTTAGCCCAACCACTTACAACCAAAAGTTTATTAATTCGCCCTTGGAAAGTATTAAGAACATTTAGCCGATAGGGTATAGATATCTTGCCACAAACTCACACCCGACCCTAGAATTAACCACAACACCCAAGAGAACTCCTAAATTCTGTCTTGTTCTGACATACGGATCAGGACATGGATCCTTGAGCCTTTAGAGTAGAAATAATTTTTAAGGGGGGTAGAACCTTATGAGCCCAATCTAGTAAGGTCAGCTAATACAACAATTGAGTTAGAACTGCGCAGCAAAGCGTGGTTGGCCCTCTCCCCACTGGCCCAGGATCGAAAGAAACTGGTCCAGGTTAGACGAAAAGGTAGAAACCCCTAACTCCCAATATGGATATAAATTAAGCCAAGACCCAAATAGGAAATTTCAACCTTTCAGTGATGGGCATTCCCTAAGCTTTGGAGTGATCGGACTATACAGAGTTACTGAAATACATGATCGCGAAGCATTCGCGGCTTGACCCAATTCTCAATCCTGGACGGCTGCCAATGGACTCACTGTTTAGCCGAGCAGAAGACCCGGATCCACCAGGGTTAGGAAGGGATACATTGAGCAATCTACCCTGACAAGGTAGAGAATCAAAGTATCGGGATCAAGCCCATTACAACCATTTCTCCGTATTGGTCGACCATTGAAAACATATATTTTACTCTAAGTAGATGGGAATCGTTGTCAAGACTCCAAATAGATAAAGCAATGAATTGTAGCAAACCATCAGGATATAAGCAAGAAATAAACAGTATGATTTTAGGAGGATAGACTAAAATGCGTTAGACTAGCATGGATAGTAGATACCTTACCACGCATATAAACTTGAAATCAATAAAGCTTAGGCGAACGGAATAATAAGATTTTTACTCATTACCCTTAGCCAATTTCAGGGAGGAAATTATTTTTAAGGGGGGTAGATTGTAACACCCTTAATTTTTGCCAACCTGAGGTTAGACATCCTTAGGCAATGGGTCAACCTTATCACTTTCAGAGCTCAATCCCAAAGCCAAAGAAATCGCTTTTCAATCCATTTCCTTCAAAACTCACCTTTCACCACCTTATTCTTCAAATTTCTCCAAGTACTTTCATATTAAACACGACTCCTCAAGTTTAAATAGTAAAGAACACCAATCCTAGGGTATTGATGATGAAGAATAATACCGAAGCTAAAAATTATCATGAATAGTAAATAAATGGGTAAAATGGGTTTCGACCCTTAAACTTTTGGAATCTAACAAAATAGATAGGTTAGTTGGATAGATTAGCATCTCCTACCCCAAAATCATATGCTATACCCCATGAAAATTTATTTCAATTTAAAAACTGGCCCTGAAACTCCTCGAACAGAGTCGTGGGCCCACCCACGCTAATCCACAATGATCCAAGGTGGGCCCCACATATTTTTGGGCACCCCAGGGCAGGAGGACCTAGCCTAGATGGCCGGGCATTGCTGAAACCAAGTTCGGTCGGCCAGGCCTCACCGATCAACGGGCTAGGCTGGGTCCAGGCTTCGGGCTGACGTAGTTTGGGGGGTAGGGTACCTCCCCTAGGTGTGGACCGTCCCTTAAAACCTCCCCGATCAGGTACTTCCTTAACAAAGTGACCCTCTAAGCTCTCCTTTCTCACCAAAATGTCTAATTTTTGGCAAAAACCAC
Organism: Magnolia kwangsiensis; assembly: GCA_037074715.1. Classification (NCBI taxonomy): domain Eukaryota; kingdom Viridiplantae; phylum Streptophyta; class Magnoliopsida; order Magnoliales; family Magnoliaceae; genus Magnolia; species Magnolia kwangsiensis. Next base: position 76,414,281 of record CM073577.1, on the reverse strand, counting down.
CCCTCCAAACTCTTCCTTCTTCCGTTTTCAAACACCCTCGATCCACCCTTCGAATCTCATCTAAAACAAAAATCAATAAAGGCTACTTCCTTTAGAAATTCAACGAGAATCAACTAGCGCTGCACTAGATGACCTGTGAAATTCTCACCAATCACTTTCAATATGATCTACTAGAGTCAAAACGTATAGGATAGGTGACGCTACAATACCGTAAAACCGAGGATCAAACTCTATTCCTAATTGCTCTCGGGAGCACCTTAAAACTTTGTATCGGCTCTGGACCACACGTCGAAAGTTCGATTACCCCGAACTTAGACAATCCTGACCGCCTAGTTGGACTTGACAATCACCTCGAAAATCAAGTCCAAACGATATCCCACGATGATTTTCTTGAGTCCAGAGTGAAGAGTGTGAGAAATGTTAGAAATTAATATAAATTATGAAATCTGACACATGTCTCTTGCGCACCTTTTTCTAAGCATTCTGACCGTCAGAATCCAATCAAATTTTACCCTCGGATCAAGTTAGGTGTCCCTTACATGTCAACACACTTGTGGCCCTGATCGAGTACCGGTAGCCGTTGAACTGAAACTGGTCCGCCACATGCGATCTGGGAACACTACCAGACTGAAAACTTGATGTGAGTAGGATCCAGTATCCATGAGCTTAAGTCCGACCGCATTCGGCCAAGGGACCTTCAGAAATGCTACGTTGAGACGGAACAGTCCGTATTTGGACATAAAATAAGTATACTTTGGCCCCAAGTCTATTTCCATCGCTTTTGGACTTATAAAAAGGGCTTAAACCCTTACTATTTCATTCCATACGAATTTCGAGAGAGAAGAGAGAAAAGAGAGGGAGAAAGAGAGAGAAAGGGAGGGAGATTTGGAGCACTCTCCTAGGATTCCTCCCTGCTGCTCCATGTTCCATAGCTGCCGCTTCTGCACCGTCATTCCGGTGTTTTCAGCTCCATTCTTAGGTAAGAAATCCTAACCCTAACCTGATTTGAAGCTTAGAATAGTTGTAGTGTTGGTATAGCTAACCTGTTTCATGCCATAGGTAGCGTACCCGCCGTTGACGAAGACTTATCGTCTGAATCAACTCCGTTTCACAATTTCTGGTTTAAGGTGAGGATTTTAGACGCTTAGATTACCTGTTTTCAAAGCTTTCAATGCCGTTTAACGGTAGATTGCTGATGAGGATGTTATTTGACATGTACAGCATGCTGTCCGTTTTTCATTCCGTATACGTACGAAGAATATGAGATTTAGGGTATTTTAGGTATTTGTAGAAAATACTGTATACTTACGTATTTTGCCGATATGATTGCCATGGATATTTGCCATGTATTTATACTAGTTATAGATGTATGATCTGTTTGGCGAAGAGATTCGCCCTAATGCACGTATTGGCCGACATATGCTATGTAGACTAATGTGTGTAGACTAAGTGTTTGTTGAGATGCCTAAATCAATATGATTTATGCCTGCCATATGTTTTGAATGTAAGAACATGATTGTGTGTACTAGACAACTCCTTGATATAAGGATCTATCACATTATATGTTGAAATCAACATACATCAAGTACGTTGGAATTGTGTCGACTAAGTATTTGTATAAATGTCTGTATTAGTAAGTATCGAGTAAGTGGCGTTGTAGATTAGCGTTGAGAATGGATTCTCAACCAATTTAATGATGCACATGATTTCCTCCATACTTGTTGTATTTGAATTGGTTACCTTATGTGTAAAATACTCGTGTTTGGTTAACTGCTTATGATGTATGTTACAACATGCTGATAACATGCTGAAATTTCTTGCATTTCAATTCTGCCTCTCTCATCTAATTATTGTTTCACATTACATGTGCTTGGGGCTATACTCTAGTCCAGGCAGTCGGTAACAGTTTAGAATTCATGGTTGGATTCTATTCGCCACGAAGGATGTGTATGACGAACCCGAGTTGTACCAGAGTCGTCGGTAGTGGTCAGGCCACACGAAGTTCTTGTGCACTTCATGTCGGTCGATTCAACGTGCGATCGTGCTAGTCAGACTCTCCAAGTAACCCGACTGACCATTGTATGTTCACCTTGTATTTGTCATAACTTCTTGAACCTAGGGTACTGAACTTACCATTGAAAACTCTGTTAACCATGGTACCTTGATCCATAAAGACTCATAAGCCGGGCATGGTGGTATGGGACACCGTGGTCGAGCTGTTGGCCTACGCTGGGGCCACAAACCTCCCCGTAGTGACAAGGGAGCACCCTACTCTGAGAAGATTATGGTGGTATGGGATACTATATTCTTGTTGTCGGCCTACACTGATTGGTGACGAGCCCTTTGAAGTGACATTGAGTTTATCCTGACACTGTATGGGGGAAACGAGTCCTGATGCAGTCTTAAGGATATAAATAGGCCTGTATTGATAAGGTGATGGGGGAGAGGAGCAACGAGTGCGTGTAACAGCCTTGACAGCCCTTGCAACGACTTATAAAGATAACATCGTATGAGATTACTAGGAGTGACGACCCTAGACAGGATCTGTGTTGGGATTGATATAAGGAAGGTACCCTAGTTTCCCAATCCTGTATGAAAAGGACTAATAACAACCCGGCAATCATTATCCATATCGCACTGCATGTGCATGAAATATTTGGATCACTGTGGGAAGAAAGCATGCCGTGGACGTAGATGGTGCCGCATGAGGGAGTATGTCGGTGAGGGCATCCATCATGTCATTTCATGCTTGCATTAACAATAGTACATAGGGATGGTTGATTGTTTACTTTACTATTAACGCGTGATTGATTTGATAACATGCTAATCTTTGCTCTATTATTCCATTGAGTTGATCACTCACTCCCACATTACACGACGGTGTTTGCAACGCCACCAGTCCCTATTTTAGTTGCAGATGATGGTATTGCTTGCGAAGTGTAAGTCCTGTATCCCAGACCGTACCATTCTATAGACTTTTGCAGTCTTACCGGTCAAATTCCTCCAACCTTCGACCCTTAACCAATATTTACGTGCGACCCTGATTCATGTGTTGTCAACCCGTATCGACTCAACCCAAGACCTTTACCATAGAAATCGCGCCGTCGCTCCGGTTCCAATGCCGCGACTTGCGCGCCGAGGCGATACCCTGGTCAAGAGATGTGGGCCAACGTTCGATGCGAAAAAAAAATGCCGCGCGTTGCTAAACCCAAGAGAATCTCTACGAGGTGTCACATCAATCCAATCAATCCATCAATCTATCACATGTCAAGTACATGTCAAGTACACATCACCTTTCACCCATTCCCAAGAAACTACAAAAGTCAAGAATCTCTTGCAAGCCCATACCTCTCTTACACCAAAATCCCTCAAAGTCAAAAAGTTCTTACACCACCCATATTTTTCTTACACAAATGGCCATAAAAGTCAAGATTTTCTTACACCCATCACTCACCATATCCATCACCCATCTCTTTCTCCCTTTACAACTCTCTCTCTCTTTCTCATTTTCAAACTTAAAAAAATCTAGGGGGAGAAATCCCATACGTATGAGAATTCTCCAAGCCTCTCCCTCTCTTTCAAAACTTCAAGTGTGGCCCACTTTCCTACCCCATGATCTCCCATCCTAACCATCCATTCCCCATCTCCTCCATTAGAATCAAAGCTAAGGTGCTAAGGAACTCATAGGAGCAAGAAGATCGAACGGTGGGTGCTCATCTAGATGTAAAAAAAATTTGATTTCTATAGCATAGATGTTTTCTTTCTTTCATGAGGAAAGTATAGGACCCACCAATCAATGGTGGAGATCCCACACAATCCCATGGTTGTGGCCTAATGGCCTACCTTATGCATGCATGATCCATGCATGAGGCCTTTCTCTATGGGCCCCATCATGGTAGTTTTATTTCATATCATATTATTTTTATGTCATCTACCCTTATAACCATAGTGGGGATGACATCCCCACCATGCATTTTAATTATAGGCCATGCATGTGTAAGATCCATGTCGTAAATGTAAATCTAGGTATGGTGTGCGGGTGTGATTGATCTTGGGAGGGCTCAATAGTGGCGGAGCCCCTTTCCCTATGGCCGGATTGTCCTTCTATCTCTCTTTTACCTCATTTTATTTCATGATGTGTGTGGCCCATTAATGTATTTCCCTTTTTATTTAACTTATTTAATAAATTTTATCTAAGTACATGTTGTTGTCCAGAATTTTCTGGACAGTTTCTGGTTGTTTTTTGACCAGATTTTGGGACTATTTGGGGGACTATTCATACCTATTAAATATACTTTTCTGAAAGTTGGGGATCTCATCTTGATATCCTCCAAATTTTAGTCCCAACTGACCTTCATTGGGGTCCCAAAGGTGTGGTCCAAGTGAGATGGACAGTCTAGATTTTCTGCACTGTTCCAGCAACATTCCACCATGGACAGTTGGATTTTTGAAATTTATTGAAATACCTATGGTTATTTAAAAATTATAAAAATTTTCAGGGGGGTGGCATACTTATGGTAGGACCCATCTACAAATTTTTGGGGCCAATGGACGCCTGTACACACCATGGTGATGGCGGGACTGGCCCATTATAATACGGTGTCCAGATCAGTCCGATTTTCAGGACAGATTGATTTATATAAATGAATTAAAATATTTACAGTTGTCAAACAATTTTAAAATTTTTTAGGAGTGTGGTACACTTATGTTAGAACCTATCTACCAAATTTTAGGGACAATGGACCCCTGTACACACCATGTTAGGGCCGGATTGGTCCACCACGTTAGGACGTCCAGGTCTGTCCGATTTTTTTGGACAGTCTGTTTTTTTTAAATTAATTAAAATACTTACAGATATCTAAAAATTATGAAATTTTTTGGAGGTGTGACCCACCTATGAAAGTTCACTCTGTGAAATTTTAGCCTCAAGCGACTCCGTTTGGGTATCCAAAAGAATGGGCCTAGATGGTTGGACTCCCATAGAGTGGACCCATTTGATGTATTTTAAAGACCATGGGATTAGGCCCATTTGATATGTATAAGGCCCATGGGTCGAGAACCATTTGATGCAATCTAAGGCCCATGGGTTATGACCCATTGCAATGCACATAAGGCCCATTGGTGCGGCCCATTGATGTGGCCCATTTTATGAGTAAAAGGCCCATATGATATGGCCCATTTGATGTATTTAAGGTCCAATGGGGTGTACCTAAGTTCCATTGCAATGTGTGATCCCAACCTGGTTTACGTAATGTTATTCACTACGGTCTACACCTTGGGAGCAATGTTGGTTTGACGTCCACATTGCGAGTATAATGTTGGTTAAATGTCCACATTACGACTCTCCTTAGGGCCCATTAGTAGGCCCGTACTTGTTGTATGTAAGCCGTCTAAGCCAACTGCGTTGTAAGGATAGGGCATTACTTTATAACATGCTTAATATAACTCCATGATGCACAGCCCATATGTATCGGTCCATTTGATCGGCCTGCTCGTATCAGCCATTTGATTGATTTAGCCCATATGATTGATTAGGCCCATCTTGATATATTTGTAGCCTGTTGTTAACACCATATATGAGGCCCGTTGTTGAGGCCCACCTTAAATATATATGAGGCCCATGTTGCAAGGCCCATTGATGTATGCAAGGCCCATGGGTCATGGCCCATTGCAATGTATGTAAGGCCCAATTGGTGAGGCCTATTTGATATATTTATGGGGTCCATGTCATTAGTCCCATCCTGTTGTATTGGTGACCCGTCCATTGAGGCTCACCCGTGGTATATATTTGAGGTCCATGTGTAGGGCCCACCTATTGTGTATTTAAAGCCCATGGGTTGTGGCCATAGTGATGTATATTAGGCCTATGTGATGTAGCCCATACTGATGTGTATTAGACCCAGGTATGTGACTCACCTGTGAAGTATATTTGAGGCCCATTGTGATATATCTGAGGCCCATGGGTGTGACCCATCCAGTTGTATTTGAGGCCTATGGGCAAGGCCCATTGTGATATGTGTTAGGCCCATGACTAGGGCCCACCTGTTTCGTATATTTGGCCCTTGTGTGAGGCCATGTGCCCATTATATATTTGATTCTATGTGGGCCATTCCTTGGGGCCAATGTTGGTTAAAAGTCCACATTGTCGACTCCGGTTATTAATATCGTTTATGAGTATATGACATCATAACATCATGATACATGCCTATTCGCATCATCTGCATGTTTTTTATGAGATGTGATTGACCATTACATATGTCATTGGGCAGGATGATGTGAGACTCCCTGATAGGTGGAGATTATCTCACATGAGCGCATGACATACGCAGGATTGATGCATGATTGGATTGTATGACTCATGCATCTTGCATTGTGTTGTGATTACTGTACGCCCTAGTGACATCAGGGCCGTAGCCTCCATAGGCATATCATGGATGGCCAGATGGGACACCGAAAATCTGTTCGAGCATCGGGCCGCCATAGATGGCCCTGGATGAAAATCCCTAAGCACTCTCTTGGTTCCAGAGGATGCTCCAACGTCTAGACCAAATGGGTAAATGAGCGTTGAGTGCCGATTACCAGATGGCTGCGCTCTCCACTGTGTCGTGGTCGGTTGGAAGGGGGTGCGACCTTACCCGCCCGAGGGAGTAGGGATGGCTAGGCTGAGTTTGACCAGCTCGAGGAATGGGTCCAATATCGGCGAGCCGGGTAGGTATTCGAAAATTACTGACAAGCGGATAGTGAGGTCTTTTCCACTTACCCAGTTGTGCGCTTGATTGGGGCGGCAGGTGGTGTGAAGTGTAATAGACCCCGGTGATTTCTCCAGATAGGAACCGTACTGATATGAGGACTGACATGATATTATGACACCCCATCACTTTTGTGCATGTGGGCGGACGCTGATGTGGATGAGTGTGATGTGGGCGGGGCTGAGGCCTAGGCGAGCTACCAGTGGTTAGCAGGCTACTGTGCTGACAGGCTACTGAGTAGGAGTTACATACTCATTCAGTCATCCATTCACTATCCACTCGGGCTGGTGGTGCGTAACTAATTATTGTGTATCTTCGTTATGACAAGGATTTCGGTTGGGCGCGCGACTAACCTGAGATCAGGAGTTTACTACGTTGAGTCAGACTATCTAAATTTAGGTATGGGACTAGTTTGGATAGCGGTTCCTTATGGTGGACCCCGTAGCCTGCGATACTACATACTATCAGCCCGACATCACACTCCAGCATGGTCATTCCATTAGCACCATATACTACATATTCCATTACATCTTTGGCGTGTGGCATTATGGGTTGTTATGTTTCTGTATTCCTGTGACTTAGATGAGAGTGATGATATTTGTTAGCTTTTTCGAATTGTGTATTACATTATATCCTTGACATTCGACATTTGATTATCTATGACTCATCATTTGCATAGCTGTCATATATTGTGTATTCTAATATTGATTAACTTATGGACTTGTTCATACTTCCGCTTATTCTGTTATCTCATGATTATAATCTTGTCAGTATTTCTATTTACGCTGATAATTCCTGCTCTTATCAGTGTTTCTGCTTATTCAGTCATTGTATGGTTTATGGATTAATAACTTTCTGATATTATATGATTATGATATTGTATTGAATGCTTGACACTTATCTCGTGCACACACTTACACCACCCTCTAAGCTTTCTATAAGCTTATGCACGATAGATGCGTGCAGGTGATGTTAGGTTGCAGCAGCATTGAGCTTGGAGCGTGCAGCTGTTTTCTGGAGCTTTGATTTTGACATATATATTTCCTTTTCAGCATTGTATTCAAATGATTATATTAGTGGATATGTGATGATGATGTTGCCTTTATGATTTGGGTAAACATGTGGTTATGCTTATTACTAGTTAAATGTACAAAAAAAAATCCTCCTTGTAGGATCCCAGGATCGAAAATCTGGCATATGAATGCTAGGAGCCGAGAATGAGGTACTACGGAGGCTGTCGGCACCAGATTCGGCGATCAGGATTCCTTTGAATCCGATTTCTGGGTTTGGGGCGTGACAAAAGTTGGTATCAGAGCATAACTTGGGAATACCTGGAGGTAACATCACATATCTGCTAATAGCTATCCTTCACTCTATGATTGTTGAGAACTTAGAATTATTAGATCCCCGAGTTCGAATAACTTAGAGATTTTCTGATATAGTTCCCTACCGTTGAGATTGAGGCTGTATAGTGTTCCAATTTGATCGTTTCTAATCCAGGATTTGAAGTTCTGTTGGATCATCGTAGTGTTGGCGAGGCGTTTTGGGAGCAGGGGATTGGGATTCACAGGCATTGTTCTCATCTCTTAGGTGTTTGATTATGTTGGCATGTTGTGTTCGGATAGGATTTTCCTCCCTTGGTAAGCTCTGTATTGGTTAAGTTGTGGTTTAAATTTCGAGGATGAAATTTCTATTAGGAGGAGAGAGCTGTAAGCCCCATATCCTACACCGTACCATTCCATAGACTTCCGCGGTCTTACCGGTCGAATTCCGCAACCTTCGACCCTTAACCAATATTTTCGTGTTACCCTGATTCGTATGTCGTCAACCCGTATCGACTCAACCCAAGACCTTTACCATAGAGACCGCGCCGTCGCTGCAGTTCCGATGCCGCGACTTGCATGCCGAGGCGATACACTGGTCAAGAGATGTGGGCCAACATACGGTGTGAAGAAAACGCCACGCGTTGTGAAACCCAAAAGAATCTCTACGAGGTGTCACATCAATCCCATCAATCCATCAATCCATCACATGTCAAGTACATGTCAAGTACACATCACCTTTCACCCATTCCCAAGCAACTACAAATGGCCACAAAAGTCAAGATTTTCTTACAAGCCCATACCTCTCTTACACCAAAAGCCCTCAAAGTCAAAAAGTTCTTACACCATCCATGCATTTCTTACACAAATGGCCACAAAAGTCAAGATTTTCTTACACCCATCTCTCACCACATCCATCACCCATCTCTCTCTCCCTTTACAACTCTCTCTCTCTTTCTCATTTTTAAACTCAAAAAAAATCTAAGGAGAGAAATCCCATACGTATGAGAATTCTCCAAGCCTCTCCCTCTCTTTCAAAACTTCAAGTGTGGCCCACTTTCCTACCCCATGATCTCCCATCCTAACCATCCATTCCCTGTCTCCTCCATTGGAATCAAAGCTAGGGTGCTAAGGAACTCATAGGATCAAGAAGATCGAACAGTGGGTGCTCCTCTAGATGTAAAAAAATATGATTTCTATAGCCTAGATGTTTTCTTTCTTTCATGAGGGAAGTGTAGGACCCACCAATCAATGGTGGAGATCCCACACAATCCCATGGTTGTGGCCTAATGGCCTACCTTATGCATGCATGATTCATACATGAGGCCTTTCTCTATGGGCCCCATCATGGTAGTTTTATTTCATATCATATTATGTTTGGGTCATCTAGACCTTATAACCATGGTGGGGATGACATCCTCACCATGCATTTTAATTATACGCCATGCATGTGCAAGATCCATGTTGTAAATGTAAATCTAGGTATGATGTGCGGGTGTGATTGATCTTGGGAGGGCTCAATAGTGGCGGAGCCCCTTTTCCTATGGCTGGATTATCCTTCTATCTCTCTTTTCCCTCATTTTATTTCCTGATGTATGTGACCCATTAATGTATTTCCCTTTTTATTTAACTTATATAATAAATTTTATCTAAGTACATATTGTTGTCCAGAATTTTCTGGATAGTTTCTGGTTGTTTTTGGACCAGATTTTGGGACTGTTTTGGGGACTATTCATACCTATTAAATATACTTTTCTGAAAGGTAAGGATCTCATCTTGATGTCCCCCAAATTTTAGCCCCAACTGACCTTCATTGGTGTTCCAAAGGTGTGGTCTAAGTGAGGTGGACAGTTTGAATTTTCTGCACTGTTCCAGCAACATTCCACTATGGACAGTTGGATTTTTGAAATTTATTAAAATACCTATGGGTGTTTAAAAATAATAAAAATTTTCAGGGGGGTGGAATACTTATGGTAGGACCCATATACAAAATTTTGGGGCCAATGGACGCCTGTACACACCATGGTGATGGCGGGACTGACCCATTATAATATGGTGTCCAGATCAGTCCGATTTTCAGGACAGATTGATTTATGTAAATGAATTAAAATATTTACAGATGTCCAAAAATTCTGAAATTTTTTAAGAGTGAGTTCAACTTATGTTAGAACCCACCTACCAAATTTTAGGGCCAATGGACCCATGTACACACTATGGTGAGGGCCGGACTGGCCCACCACATTGGGACGTCCAGGTCTGTCCGATTTTTCTGGATAGTCTGTTTTGTTTAAATTAATTAAAATACTTAGAGATATCTAAAAATTATGAAATTTTATGGGGGTGTGGCCCACCTATGAAAGTATCACTTGTGAAATTTCAGCCTCAAGTGACTCCGTTTGGGTATCCAAAAGAATGGGCCAAGATGGTTGGACTCCTAGATTCTTTTCTGCTGTGCAGTCCAGCAATATGCCTTGATAAAAAAAACCATAATTCAAAAATATTTCTTCTTATGGTGGGCTACCTTTTTGGGTTTCCTCTTATTGTATGCATGATGAGGGACCTTGACCCTCAATTTTCAGAGTTTTAGAGGCCTTGGACCCACTCTAATGGAGTGCCCAAATTTAGGACAGCAACATGTTATAATTATGCTAGCCTTGGGCTGAAATTTTGAGGAGTGGGGCCCACCATATTATAAAGATCTTACAGAAAATGATTTATACCTTTAGTTCCTTAAATGTTGGGCTTAATGAATGCACTTTTGAGGCCCACCATAGTTGAATTTAATTGGGTTCATGAATGTAGCTAGTTGTTAAACTATTTAAGGGCCATAGAGTGGACCCATTTGATGTGTTCCAAGGCACATGGGATTAGGCACATTTGATGTAATTTAAGGCCCATAGAGTGGACCCATTTGATGTGTTCCAAGGTCCATGGGATTGGACCCATTTGATGTATTTTAAAGCCCATAGGATTAGGCCCATTTGATATGTATAAGGCCCATGGGTCGAGAACCATTTGATGCAATCTAAGGCCCACGGGTTATGACCCATTGCAATGCACATAAGGCCCATTGGTGCGGCCCATTTGATGAGTAAAAGGCCCATATGACATGGCCCATATGACATGGCCCATTTGATGTATTTAAGGTCCAATGGGGTGTACTTAAGGTCCATTGCAATGTGTGATCCCAACCTGGTTTACGTAATGTTATTCACTACGGGCTACACCTTGGGAGCAATGTTGGTTTGACGTCCACATTGCGAGTATAATGTTGGTTAAATGTCCACATTACGACTCTCCTTAGGGCCCATTAGTAGGCCCGTACTTGTTGTATGCAAGCCGTCTAAGCCAACTGCGTTGTAAGGATAGGGCATTACTTTATAACATGCTTAGTGTAACTCCATGATGCACAGCCCATATATATCGGTCCATTTGATCGGCCTGCTCGTATCGGCCATTTGATTGATTTAGCCAATATGATTGATTAAGACCATCTTGATATATTTGTGGCCTGTTGCTAACACCATATATGAGGCCCGTTGTTGAGGCCCACCTTGATGTGTATGAGGCCCGTTGTTGAGGCCCACCATAAATATATATGAGGCCCATGTTGCAAGGCCCATTGTGATATATGCAAGGCCCATGGGTCATGGCCCATTGCAATGTATGTAAGGCCCAATTGGTGAGGCCTATTCGATATATTTATGGGGTCCATATCATTAGGCCCATCCTGTTGTATTGGTGACCCGTCCATTGAGGCTCACTCATGGTATATATTTAAGGCCCATGTGTAGGGCCCACCTATTATGTATTTAAAGCCCATGGGTTGTGGCCATAGTGATGTATATTAGGCCTATGTGATGTAGCCCATACTGATGTGTATTAGACCCAGGTATGTGACTCACTTGTGAAGTATATTTGAGGCCCATTGTGATATATCTGAGGCCCATGGGTGCGACCCATCCAAATGTATTTAAGGCCTGTGGGCAAGGCCCATTGTGATATGTGTTAGGCCCATGACCAGGGCCCACCTATTTCGTATATTTGGCCCTTGTGTGAGGCCATGTGCCCATTATATATTTGAGTATATGTGGGCCATTCCTTGGGGGTAATGTTGGTTAAAAGTATACATTGTCGACGTCGGTTATTGATACCGTTTATGAGTATGTGACATCATAACATCATGATACATGCCCATTCACGTCATCTGCATGTTTGTTATGAGATGTGATTGACCATTGCATATGTCATTGGACAGGATGATGTGAGACTCCCTGATAGGTGGAGATTATCTCACATGAGCGCATGACATGCGCAGGATTGATGCATGATTGGATTGTATGACTCATGCATCTTGCATTGTGTTGTGATTACTGTATGCCCTAGTGACATCAGGGCCGTAGCCTCCACAGGCATATCGTGGATGGCCAGATGGGACACTGAAAATCTGTTCGAGCATCGGGCCGCCAAAGATGGCCCTGGATGAAAATCCCTAAGCACCCTCTTGGTTCCAGTGGATGCTCCAACGTCTAGACCGAGTGGGTAGATGAGCATTGAGTGTCGATTACCAGATGGCTGTGCTCTCCACTGTGTCGTGGTCGGTTGGAAGGGGGTGCGGCCTTACCCTCCCGAGGGAGTAGGCATGGCTACGCTGAGTTTGACCAGCTCGAGGAATGGGTCCGCTATCGGCGAGCCCTGTAGGTATTGATAGACTACTGACAGGGGAATAGTGAGGTCTTTTCCACTTACCCAGTTGCACTTGATTGGGGCGACAGGTGGTGTGAAGTGTAATAGACCCCCGTGATTTCTCTAGAGAGGAACCGTACTGATATGAGGACTGACATGATATTATGAAACCCCATCACTGTTGTGCATGTGGGTGGGCGCACGTGAGCGGACGCTGATGTAGGCGGGTGTGATGTGGGAAGGGGCTGAGGCCTAGGCGAGCTACCACGCTGGGCGAGCTACCAGCGGTTGGTAGGATACTGTACTGACAGGCTACTGAGTAGGAGTTGCATACTCATTCATTCATCCATTCACTATCCACTCGGGCTGGTGGTGCGTAACTAATTGTTGTGTATCTTCGTTATGGCAAGGATTTCGGTTGGGCGCGCGACTAACCTGAGATCAGAAGTTTACCACGTTGAGTCAGACTATCCAAATTTAGGTATGAGACTGGTTTGGATAGAGGTTCCTTGTGGTGGACCCCGTAGCCTGGGATACTACGTACTATCATCCCGACATCACACTCCAGCATGGTCATTCCATTAGCACCATATACTGCATATTCCATTACATCTTCAGCGTGTGGCATTGTGGGTTGTTATGTTTCTGTATTCCTGTGACTTAGATGAGAGTGATGATATTTGTTAGCTCTTTCGAATTCTGTATTACATTATATCCTTGTCATTCGACATTTGATTATCTATGACTCATCATTTGCATAGCTGTCCTATATTGCGTATTTTAATATTGATTAATTTATGGACTTGTTCATACTTCCACTTATTCTGTTATCGCATGATTATAATCTTGTCAGTATTTCTATTTACGCTGATAATTTCTGCACTTATCAGTGTTTCTGCTTATTCAGTCATTGTATGGTTTACGGATTAATAGCTTTTCGGTATTGTATGATTATGATATTGTATTGAATACTTGACACTTATCTCGTGCACACACTTACACCACCCTCTAAGCTTTCTATAAGCTTATGCACGATAGATGCGTGCAGGTGATGTTAGGTTGCAGCAGCATTGAGCTTGGAGCGTGCAGCTGTTTTCTGGATCTTTGATTTTGACATATATATTTTCCTTTCAGCATTGTATTCAAATGATTTATTAGTGGATATGTGATGATGATGTTACCTTTATGATTTGGGTAAACTTGTGGTTATGCTTATTACTAGTTAAATGTATAAAAAAAAAATCTCCTTGTAGGATCCCAGGATAAGAAATCTGGCATATGAATGCTAGGAGCCGAGAATGGGGTACTACGGAAGCTGTCGGCACCAGATTCGGCGATCAGGATTCCTGTGAATCCGATTTCCGGGTTTGGGGCGTGACACGAAATGGAGCCAGACTTGATGATGAGGAGGTGGATTTCTCCTATATGCGTGTTTTGATCGACGGGATTACAGGGAGGTTGATTAGACGCCTTGACACTTATCTTTTTTTTTATATTTTTGGGGCACTCATGTATATTTTTTTCTTTCCATTTTTGGAGTATACATGTATTTAATTAACCTGGTAACATGTTCACACTCGAGAGACTTACAATCAATTATATATTTTATGTATTTATCAGTCTTTCGCTTGCTAATTTAACTGTCTCTGGAGTATGATATGCTGTTTTGGCTTAATCCACCTCATGTTTTATGTACTATTACCGCCGACATTCATCCATCATTGAAAATATTGCATAAGTGATGTTCTGGAACTCGGGAGTTGGGTTTTTACCTGACCCCCGATTTTAGGGATTGAAAGGGCCTAGATACATGCCCTAGAGGGAGGGTGAATAGGGCAATGCCAAATAAAACTTATAACAGCGGAATAATAAAAGATAGAAAGCACAGTGTTGAATATAAAACAATCACAATAGCCTAAAATAAAGAGATTGATACTTTATCAGTTCTAAGGACAGCCTTACACAAAAAACCAGAGGTTTAAGGTAAGACAACCTTATTTCTAGAACGTCCTTTGTATCACAAATCAATGAGGAATAATAAGCAAGAAAATCAAAATAACTTGCAGAAAATAAATCCTAAGTTATTACAACATTCATCCACACTTGCTTGAAGTGATTACAACATTCATCCACAAACACTCTCCATAAAATAGAATGAATAAAAGAATGAAAGAGTAAAACACATGTACAACACAACGATATATAGTGGTTCGCCTGTGTGTACACCAACTGTTATCCAACAGCCACACAGATTGTTACTCCACTCCTAATATCCTCACACAGGGGATATTAGCATGCACTATCAAAATAGGTTTCACAGGTTCACCTAAAACCAGCACTATTGTGTCTTTGATCTCGGGCTTACACAATCCAAAAACCCTACAATCTGAGTTTTCTGACTCTCCTCAGATAACCAATACAATGAGCTTTTTCTGGCGAGTCTCAAACAAAAACCAGAGAAAGTAAATTACAGAACATGTAAAATACCTGAATCACCTTTCGAAGAAGCCCGGTAGAACCAATCGGAGTAAAAGTTCGATACGAGGTTCAAAGTCCAATACTCACTTTAAGAATGGTTCTAAGTCTAATTTATTTTAAATCAAACGGGCTAGATCTATTTGATTTTGAATCCAAGAAGAAGGAATATCAAAAATTCTCCTTTTCTAATAAGATTGGAATGTAGATCAAAATCAAGTAAGAATAAGCTAGCAAAAGGAATATTAAATAAGCACAAAGCAGCTTAAAATAAACACAAACTTATCTCAAAGAATAGCTTAAAGAATGCTTGAATAGAATTGATTTGAAGTGCTAAAACTTTGAAGTTCGTGCTCAATTTATAGCCTAAAAAATCCCGTCTACGACTGGTCTTAGGAACCTAGGACTGGTCGTGGCTCCAAATATTTTCGAAAGATTTCCACGGGATAAGATTTTCTATTCCACGACCGGTCCTGGGCAGTCTACAACCGGTCGTGGGCCACATACGACCGGTCGTGAGACACCTACAACCGGTCGTGGGACCGTAAAAATGGTTACTGGAGTTTGAGTCGTAGGGCTACGACCGGTCGAAGAATGAGTCGTAGAACTTACAGGACTGGTCGTAGAATGTGAAGGACTGGTCGTAGGACAGCCAGAAAGATCTGAAAATCTTCAACTATATAGGACTGGTCCTGAAAAACTTAAGACTGGTCGTAGCAAAGCTAGGACTGGTCTTGAAGTCCCTAGGACTGGTCTTAAAACACTCCAAACAAGCATAATAAAGTATATGAGTTATGTATCCAGAATGACCTACTGTAAAGCCCAACCTAAGGTCAATCTAAGGTCAAACAAACCTTAAAAGTGAGATAGACATTGAAAGTCTGTACACTCAGATGACCCTTAAGAGAAGCTTGAGAATATACAAATCTTGTAGTAGGCCTTCTTGAGCTTGATCTTGACTTGACAAAGTCTTCTACTAGACTTGAACTTGATCGAATCTTGAACATACCAATTTGAAGACTTCAATACTTGAATTCTTCATCCATGTCTTGATAACTTTCTTCATTTAAGATCTTGTCTTGAAATGCGATGACTTGATTGCAATGAGTAGTCTTCAATCTTAAAACACAAGATGTACAAGACATAGATATAGGTTTTGGCACCACAAAATTTGACAGCCAAATGGATATGAAATCATATCACTTATAATCTCTCCCTTTGTCAAATTTGTGACAAAACACATAGCATAGAAGATAATAAGGAATCATGAGCCATGAAATCACAAAATACTCTACTCCCCCTGAGTAATACGAGTATTGCTCATATAATCAGTACACAACATAAAAACCTCAAGACTTCAATCCACATATCCTTCTCAATCAATCAATTTAAACAAATTTACTCCCCCTTTCCATACTACTCCTCTTTTAGCTTTAGCTTACTACTCCCCCTTTTTGTCACAAAATGACAAGGTAAAGGCACAATAGGAAGAGGAATAAACAAATAATGAGAAAGAGATATGAAAGGACATAATATAACTGAAGCTTCAAGTCATAACCCATAATCCAAAATATAATATCCAAAAGACAATGTAATCAAACCATAATCCATAATACATATCCAAAAAAAAAAGATAATGTGATACTATCTAAAAGATAATTCACCTAATCTGATCCAGAGGAGGGAGCAGGGATAGTCGGATCAATCTGGTGTAACCCCTTATTAATGCGACGAAGATATTTTCGCATGTACTTAAATCGTATATCATGGGTTATATTCATATTATCAACCTTTTCTTCCAATGCACGAAGGCATGCATTAAAACCAGATGGATCATCAGATGGATCATTAGGTGAATCAGTTTCTATATCATCAAATAAGTCATCCATATTAACATCTTGTTGTGGAAGATCGCCAGCTTCCTCTTCGTTTCCAGCATCACCACCAACACCACTAACTCCACCTTCATCAACTTGGCCAGGGAGCAAATCCAATTTCATCTTATTAAGATTGGAATTGTTGAAAATAAGATGAGAAATTGGTGCCTCATTAACAGGTTTATCGACAAGCATGTGAGTGGCTAAAACAGTCATAAGATAATCGAACGGAATATTACTATGACCTGGATGGAGACGAAACTGAATAATGGAATGACAAATCAAAGAGGGAAGACAGACCTTGGTACCAGAAGCAATAGAATGCAACACACGAACCATGAAAGAAGTCAACTCGGTTTTATTACCGGATCGAGGATATACATTTGAAATGAAGAAACGATGTAACACTCTGTAACTATGTAACAGATATTTTGCAGGGAGCGCATTCGCTTTATATGTCCATTGCACATCAATTTTGCATAAATCTAGTGTTAACATACGTTTCTCCGATTCAAATGGTTTATCATACAAAGTATAAATCGGTATACCTTCATCATTAACAGGTATATCCATAATACCTGATATCAAATGACGGTCTACTTCAAATTTCTCTTCTCTAGTATCAATTGAAAAAAATAAATTATCAAGAGAAAAATCAGAGATGCATGCAACCATCGATTGAGCAATGGACTGGTATGCAGGTCCACCCCAAAGTAAAATGTTAGTCCAGCCTATAGATTCAAGGAGAGGGATAACACCATATGGAGCAATGTGATTGAGATCAGCGGTATGCTCAACGATAATGTTACAGACACGTAAATCTCTTACATCTTGAGAATCATCTTCGGGTGACCGAAGGTGCCGTTTAGTTATCGGTGCAGATCTGGATGAAGATGGACCACGGGATGTTTTCTTTTTCCCTCTAGCATCCATATCCAAAAAGATATTCAAAGAGCAAGCAAGATGCACAAATGAAAGATGAGTTTTTTTTAGATCAGCATATAGAGAGGAAACCCTTGAAAATCCCAAGAAGAGATGAAATCAAGCTATACTATGAATAAATCATAGCATAGAGAACATGAATCTTCAAGAAAAATGATGAAATGGGACTTTCCTTGAAGAAAAATAGGAAATCTTATGACTGGTCGAGCCACGACTCGTCGTAGGTCGGTGTGGAAATGAGGAAGAAGAGGATTTTCCCCAAATATATCACATTCACATGATCCACGACCGGTCGAGTGTGGTTCACGACCGGTCGAACCACGACTGGTCATGTACAGCCACGACCGGTCGAGTATCGGCCAAAAATGCATTTTATAATGAAAAAATTAAAATTTAAACACAAATAATACTAAATATAGTACACTATGATACATGCAAGCAAGAATATTCAATGTAAAATGCACATACCAAGATCAAATTTCAATTTATCAAACCTGCTTTTGTCGAGCGGTTTAGTAAATATATCAGCAAGTTGATTTTCAGTTGATAAATATTCCAAAGAAATAACTTTTTCTTCAACCAACTCACGTATGTAATGATACCTAATGTCAATATGCTTAGTACGTGAATGCTGGATTGGATTTTTGGAAATGTTTATAGCACTGGAATTATCACAATGTAAGATCATTGAATCTTGATTAATTCCATAATCGCTAAGCATGCGTTTCATCCAAACTAGTTGAGTGCATGCATATCCAGCTGCAATATACTCAGCCTCAGCAGTGGAGATCGATATTGAGCTTTGCTTCTTGCTGAACCAAGAGACTAAGCAATTTCCAATGTAAAAACAACCACCACTGGTTGATTTTCTATCATCAATATTACCAGCCCAATCAGCATCTGAGTACCCGGCTAATTGAACACTAGTATCAAAAGGGTACCATAGACCTAAATTTATAGAACTTGCGACATATCTAATAATCCGTTTAACAGCAGTAAGATGTGATTCCTTAGGATTAGACTGATATCTCGCACAAATTCCAACACTAAATGTGATATCAGGTCTACTTGCAGTAAGATACAATAAACTACCAATTATACTGCAATATAGTTTAGGATCTATTTCTTTACTTGTAGAGTCTTTTGAGAGTCTTAATGTTGTACTCATAGGAGTATCAAAGTTCTTATCATTCTCAAATCCAAACCTTTTAACCAAATTTGAAGCATATTTGGTCTGGAAAATGAAAATTCCATCAGGTTGTTTTACTTGCAACCCAAGGAAATAGTTAAGTTCGCCAACTATGCTCATTTCGAACCTTGATTTCATTAACTCTGCAAACTCAATAGGCATGTTAGAGCAAGTAGATCCATAAATAATATCATCAACATATATTTGAACCATCAAAATATCATTGTTATTCTTCTTAACAAAAAGCGTCTTATCAACACTTCCTACTTGAAAGCTATGACTAAGTAAGAATTTAGTCAATTTTTCATACCATGCTCTGGGTGCTTGTTTAAGACCATAGAGAGCCTTTTTGAGACGAAATACATGGTCAGATAACTTTGGATTTTCAAACCCTGAAGGTTGTTCAACATACATTTCTTCATGTAAATCGCCATTTAAGAAAGCTCTCTTTACATCCATCTGATATATTTTAAATTTTCTAAAGCATGCGATGGAAATAAAAAGTCTAATTGACTCAAGGCGAGCGACTGGAGCAAAGGTTTCATCGTAATCAATACCTTCAATCTGAGTGTACCCTTGTACAACCAGTCTAGCCTTGTTTCATATAATATTTTCAAGCTCATCAGACTTATTTTTAAAGATCCATTTTGTTCCAATAACGTGTTTATCTTTAGGTCTAGGAACAAGATACCAGACATCATTACGAACAAATTGATTAAGTTCATCCTGCATAGCAACTATCCAATTTTCGTCAGATAGTGCCTCTTTCACATTGATCGGTTCAATTTAGGATGTAAAACAAACATAATTACATATGTTCTCAAGTTGTTTACGAGTACGAACTCCAGTGAGAGGGTTTCCAAGTATTTGATTGGTTTAGGGTTTAGTTTAACAGTCCTTGGTTCAGATTCTTTTTGACTTGATGAGGTATCTTGATTGTTGATAATAAGAGCTTCCTCATCATCTGAACTCGGAGCTGGTGTATTCAAATGATCATCAATGACCACATTGATGGACTCTTATATCACACCTGTTCTTTTATTTAGAACCCTATAAGCTCGACTGTTTAAAGAATAACAGAAAAAAATACCTTCATCATTCTTCATATCAAACTTTCCCAAATTTTCTCGATCACGTAAAATATAACACTTGCTGCCGAAAACCTGAAAGTATTTAACAGTAGGTTTCTTTTCAAACCATAATTCATAAGCAGTCTTACTATGCAACACCCTGGATTTTGGCCAATCTGGGATTTGACGTCCTTAGGCAGTGGGTCAACTAAAACACCTGGAAAATCGCTCAGAACCCAATTCCATAGCCAAAGAAACCACTTAGGATTAATTCCTATGGAAATTAAACGTAAGTTAGATAGCGCAACGCTAGAGTAGCTGGGAAATAGTCCCTGATCACTTTAAATACGTTCTACAAGACCCAAATCGAGTAGAACCAATGACTCTATAATACTCTATAACCTCGGATCAAACTCTAAGCAGGTTTGTTCTCTGGACCACTTTGAAACTTTGTATTGGATCTAGACCGTGCGTCGAAAGTCCGATACCTACTATCTTAGACCGTTAGAACCGCCTAGTTGGACTTGACAATCATTTCGAAAATCAAGTCCAACCGATAATCACAGGCTATTTCATTGAGCCCGGACTGAAGAGAGTGCGAATAAGGACAGATTTGGAATTTGAAATTCAAATCTGGCACACGACTTGACGCGTCAGTATTAAGCGTTCTGACCGTCAGAATTCAGTCAGATTACACCCTCGGATCAGGAAAAATTTCTATTTCATATCATGAGACTTGCAACCCTGATCTACGTGTGGTGACCGCTTAACTAAAACTGTACCACCACGTACGATCTGCGAACCCTGCCAGACTGAAAACTTGATGCGTGCTAGATCCTGTACGCTTGAGCTTAAGTCCGATCGCATTCGGCCAGGGGACCACCAGAAATCATCTTTTGGACCGAAACAGTCCTGATTTGTTATGCACTAAGTGAACTTTGTTCCTGAGCCTATTTTGGGCATTTTTAAGCTTATAAAAGGGGTTGAAACCCTCACTACCCTCTCCCATCCGAATTTGAGAGAAACCCTAGATTGGGAGAGAAAAAAGGTGAGAGTTTGTGAGAGAGAGTAGGAGAGATTTTTTCTGCCTTCGTGCCACCTGTTGCACGTGCTTCAGCAACACATCTCAATCACCTGGCCGGTGATTCCTACGCTTTTTCAGGTAAGAAATAACCCTAGAAAGTTACTAATTTGAGGTTTACAAGGATTCATAGCTTGTTAGCTGACGTAACTCGTGAATTAGGTTCTCTTATTGCTGTAGACGAAGCGTATACACTCCGTTTGAAACGACACGTTTATAAGAGACAAGGTGCGGATTTTAGATGCTTTGATTGACTGTTTCCAAAGCTTTCAATGTCGTTTAATAGTAGATTATCGACGGCAACGCCGTTTGACATGTACAACATGTTGTCCGTTTCCTGTTTCGTAAATCAACGAAGAATATGAGATTTAGGGCATTTTAGTCATTTGTAGGAAGTATAGATGTCATTCATATTTTGCTAATGTGATTGACATGATTTGTTGTCGCATTAGAATGTTAGGAAAGCGTGCATAATTAGTTTGGCGAAGAGATTCGCCTAAATGCGCACTTCGGGTCGACATACTATATGTAGACTTAAGTGTGTAGTGTAAGTGTTTGTATAAATGTTTGTATTAGTATGTATTGAATTAAATGATGTTATGAATTAGTTTGAGATGGATTTCTCAATTAATATACTGACGTAAATGATTTTCTACATGTTAACTATATGCATGATTTCATTATATGCATAAAATGTATGTGCTTGATGATTTACTTAAGTTGTATGTTATAACATGTGTTAACATTCTCACATAGTTGTATTTCAATTCCAATACTCTCATATGATTTGCTGATGTGATTCCATAATTGTTTGGGACTATACTTAGTCCAGGCAGTCGGTAACCGAGCAAATTCGTGGTTAGCTTTTCTTAGCCACGAACGACGCGTCGATGAACGCGAGCCGAGTTCTGGAGTTGGCGGCAGTGGTTAGGCCACACGAAGTGTTTTACGCACTTCATGTCGTTCGACTTGAGATGCGATCGCGCTAGTCGAGCCCGTCAAGTAACCCGACTGTCCGTTGTATGTTCACCCTGCATGAGTCATAACTGCTTGAACCTAGGGTACTGAACTTACCATTGTAAACCCTGTTAACCATGGTACCTTGATCCACGAAGACTCATGAGCCGGGCATGGTGGTATGGGACACCGTGGTCAAGCTGTCGGCCTACGCTGGGGCCACAAACCTCCCCGTAGTGACCAGTGAGCACCTAGTCTCGTGAGCAGATTATGGTGGTATGGGACACTATATTCTTGCTGTCGGCCTACACTGATCAGGCAACGAGTCCTTTGTAGTGACCGCGAGCGTGTTCTGAGTCTACGGGAGGCGATGACCCTTCAGTAGCAGTAGAGTACAGTAGGCCTGTATTGATAAGGTGATGGGGGAGCGGAGCAACGATGCGTGCAACAGCCCTGACAGCCCTTGCAGCGACTTACAAAATATACATCGTATGAGATTACTAGGAGTGACGACCCTAGACAGGATCTGTGTTGGGATTGATATAAGGGAAGTACCTTAGTTTCCCAATCCTGCTATTTGAATGGACTAATAACAACTCGGAAATCATATCACCATAACATTGCATGTGCCTGGAAGATGTGGAGCACTTGAGGGACGATTGCATGCCGCGGTCGTAAGATGGTGCCATATGAGGGAGATCGTCTGTGAGGGCATATATCACGTTATGTCATATTGTATTAATAACAGTATTCGGATTGTCTGATTTATTGCTTTACTATTATCGCATGATTGATTTGAGAACATGTAAATCCTTGCTCTATTATTCCACTGAGTTAGCTACTCATTCCCACGTTTCGGGATGGTGTTTGCAACACCCACCAGACCCTGTTGTAGATGCAGGTGATGCTGAGATCCAGGAGGCAGAGCCAGACTTTGATGAGGACCAGGACGAGTTCTCATACATGCAGTACCATGATGGCTTTACTTAGGTGACCTGGGTTGACGGGACTTCATTGTGGGACTCTTTTGGACATTTATTTCTATCATTTACATATATATGAGACTCAGTGATGTATTCATACTTTAGTGACAGTTGAGATCTACTTTGTTTTTCCATACAGTGATATATATACTCTTTAGTCTTTCGCTTTCTTTTATCACTGGATCTGGAGTATGAATTGTAGTTTTGGTATACTTTTACTCATGTGAATGCTTTAACTCAGACAACATTGAATCATAATCATTTTTATTGCATAAGTGACGGTCTGAAACTCGAAAGTTGAGTTTATACATGACCCCCAATTTTTAGGGTGTTACAAGTTGGTATCAGAGCGTGAATAAGAGTATACTGGGCTTGGGTTATGGTCACGCGATGTACGTTGTTGCTTCTCTTGACTTAGGTGGGTGCGAGAAGGGTCTAAAAACACTTCTAGGATCCCAGATTCGCCAATAGGAGAAGACTATTCGAATCGATCGCGTGATCGAGTCCGTAACGCATTTAGGGTTGCGTAAAGCAACCCGAATAGCTCCTAGGTTGTAGGTGAGTGGGTTGAGATGTTCTTTGAACAATTCTAAACCCGTGAATGTGAATCCTTGGGCCGTGGGACAACCACGACCCCTGTATTCAATCGTCAGGGCTTAAAAACCCCGTTTCACCAAAAATCTTTAAAATTCTTCCTCTCACCACTCCAATCTTCAATTCTTTCTTATCCTTTTCATGTTAGGCATAAAACCTAATGTGAAAATAACATAAAATTATACTTTCACAAAATTTTACAGTGAATAGTAAAATTTCATGAAAATGGCCATAAGGCCATTCTAACTTTGCTTTATTTAGCAACTAAAGGGCTAGATGGATGTACTAGTTCCTTTTACCCCAAAATCATATGCTGTATGATAGGGGTTTGTATTCGGGATTGCAGATTGGCCCCGGAAAGCTCCGAACTCATGTTTAGGCCTATATAAGTCAAAATACAATGAACCAAGGTGGGGGGCCCATAGTTATTTGGGGTCCGTGGACCATGGGGGACCAAACCCATGTGGTCCCACCGACCGAACAGGTGATCGGTGGGCGATGCCATCGCCGGTTCGGCGATGCATCGCCTACCACCATCGTCCGTTGGATGTTTTCTTTGAGATGTGAGGGTATTTTGGGTACTACACACCCCCCATGTGTGGTTCGTGTGTAGAAAACCACTAAATCGTGCACTTCCTTCACAAACAGCCCTTCTCATAGCTCCATTCTCATTTTTCAGCTGCTATCTCCAAAATTCATGATTCCAAACCACCCCTAAATTCATCCTTGGCCAAAAATGACCACTCTCCATCATTCTATCTCAGTTTGCAGCCCTCCCTCTTGAAGATTTTATCTTTTGGAGCTCTAAAAACCCCCAAATCGAGCTGAAATCGTGAGGTGCTCCATTCCCCTTTTTCATTTTCATTTTTCCTTAAAAATACATCCTAGGGAAGCTTGAAGCATCCCTCTACAATGCTTAGATCTCCCTTTTCCAGTTTGGACAGCCACTTCTTCGCATTTTCTCCATTTTTCATGGCTTTCGTGGAAGCCATTTTAGGCTTTT
The DNA here is from genome assembly GCA_037074715.1 of Magnolia kwangsiensis. Classification (NCBI taxonomy): domain Eukaryota; kingdom Viridiplantae; phylum Streptophyta; class Magnoliopsida; order Magnoliales; family Magnoliaceae; genus Magnolia; species Magnolia kwangsiensis. The sequence continues at coordinate 76,389,353 of CM073577.1, read as the reverse complement.
TGTCACTCTCCACCATCCTATCTTTGATGGGTAAAAGAAAAACCGCAGCAGATGAGGCTGGGCCAAGTCACCCTGCTCAATCGAGAAGACTGCAAGGTGGTGCCACAAGTTCAAGCACCGCCATAGGTCCAGCTACAGCCCGAGAGTTCCATACAAAGTGGGATTTGGATCCCCACACTCACCTTGGGCGAGTGATTCTAGCAGAGATGCCTCACGACCAATACACTGATCGCAAAGTGTTGTTTGAGGCGGATGTGGAAGGATGACTGTTCAGTGAATTTTTGTTGTTCGAGCGCATTGAAGCTGTGCATTGGGGTCCGATCTTTGAAGCTCGCGCTCGTGCTAATGTGAGCACCGTTCGTGCCTTCTACGCTCGTATCCAGAATCCCAACTTAGAGCCATTACAGTTCAAAATCTCTTTTGGTAGAGATCGGATGGCTACGATCGATGTTCGGTTGATTGCGCGACTTCTGAACGTGCCTCTTGGTGATGTTCATCCTAGTGAGAAGAATCTGAGGAGTAGGCGCGAGCGAGATCACCGTACCAGGTTTCTATGCAGTAAACTGGTTCCATGGCAGCCTAATAATAGCCTCAAGGTGACTCATATGTTTGATGATTTGTGCCTGCTGCATCATATCTGCACGTTCAATGTGTATCCCAAGTCGACAAATTGCATTGAGTGTACGCGCCTTATGGTTGATTTTTTGTATCTGGTGGCCCAGAGAGAGAATGTATGTATGGCCACTTTCATCTTGCGACAAATAATCCTCATAGCGAAGTCAAGAAGAACGTCCGAATCGCTTCCTTTTGGCCGACTAATATGCAAGATCGCGCTTGAGTTTGCTTACAGACTTGGGCCGGAATTGCCAGTTTCGATTCACAGCATTGATGAGTCAACTATGGTCAAGATGAAGATTGGGTCTCAGTACCGTGAGAATCATCTTGAGGAGGATAGCGAGGATGACTTTGATAATGAAGAGGATCTAAGTGAAGGAGAACCTGGAGCAGAGTTGAGGAAGAGGTCCAGGAAGAGGCAGAAGAGGAGGCTCAGGAAACAGATGAGAGCACTCCTCCTTCTGCGCAGGCTACTGGCGATGATCGCATCGCCCGAATTGATGAGAGCCAGGTCGCCTTGCGAAGGGAAGTTCAGGAACTTTGCGCTGAAGTCGAGGATGCCAAGGCCGTTACGAAGAGAAAATTCAACAAGGTGACTCGCACCTTGAAGGTGATCATGTGCTGCTTGCAGGATAAGGGTGCTCCTCCTTCGTCACCCGACTCAGACTAGCGATAAGATCTTTGATGTTGTTGTTAGTAGTTAGTCATTTCCTGCTTTAAGTTGTGTAAGCCTGTTAAGGCTAGTGCTTTGCTTATGTTGCTGTTATAATTTTAACTGTCTTAGTTTCCATGTAGTTCTCGTCATGATGCTTGTAAGGATATATCCCTTGTATTGTGACAATTTTGATTAAATGAAATGCATGGAATGCTTTTGACTCTTGTGTGAATGATTGCGGTGTATTTGTGCTATTGAGACTGATAAGGTTATGCCCTATTTTGAATATAGGGAATGCCGACTAAGACTACCCGGAGCACGGCTCGGCTTGCATTGAGTGAGCCTATGGATCAGGCTCCTTCGCAGTCTGATACCCATGCGGACCCTACTGTGGGCCCGATTCCTGAGACAGCGCGCGCATCTCAGCCTACTGTTGGTCCTACAGTTGGACCACCACCGTTCACACCGCCAGTCAGAGAGCCTTATCGTGCGTCTACTTCGACGCTACACACGCCACAGCCTGCTCCACCTCCTGACAGATTTGAGCAGATGATGGCCATGATGCTGCAGCAGCAGCAGCTCCGGACTACCATTGTGGGGACATTAGCCCAGGGCGGGGGTGTGACTCCACCTGCACCACCTGCGCATCCTGCTGAGGATGCTGATACATACGCCCAGGATGAGGGTATGGCTCATCCTGTACCACCTGCTTACCTTGCGGGGAATGTCGCAGATACACGGGTCTTATTAGAGCTATTCCAACGCTTACGGCCTCCCACTTTTATGGGTTCTTATAGACCCGAGGAGGCCGAGTATTGGCTCGACCGTGTGTCAAAGATATTGTGGATGCTTCATTGCACAGAGGCTGAGCAGGTAGAGTTGGCTACGTTCCTGTTTGAGAGAGAGGCCAGCTTGTGGTGGGACAGCATATTGCGGACCGTTGCCGCCGATTTTATATGGACACGGGTAGCATTCGAGTTCCACTTCCACGAGAAGTATTATCCCCAGACGTACAGGCATGACCGGGAGAATGAGTTTCTCAGCCTCAGACAGGGAGCCATGACAGTCACGGAGTATGAGCATCAGTTCACGGAGTTGGGCAGATACGTCCTGACTATTTTGGCTGATGAGAAGATGCGCATACAGCATTTTTCAGAGGGTTTGCGACTGAATATTTGGTCGAAGATGTGCTGTGTGAGCATTCCCTCCTATGCGGAGCTGATTCACATGTCCATGCGGGCAGAGCAGGATGTGGATCGGCTTACGCGATCTCGTGGCCCTGTTGCTCTTAGGCCACGACCAGAGATGCAGGACAGGCCCTTTACGGGCAAGAAGCCTCGCGTCGACCCTCCTACTAGGGCTACCATGCCAATACCCCCGATGTAGCGCTCTGATTTACTATGCACATATTGTGGGAGAGAGGGCCACTTGGCGCAGAGTTGTTTTGCCAGGATGCGGGACAGTGGGTTCTCACCACCGCAGAAGATCGACCGTACACGTCCACAGGCGATATCAGCACCGCCTATACGGTTGGCTCCTGCGCACCCTTCCTTCAGACCTCCGGTATCGCAGATCAGGCAGCCTCCACGGCCCATGGCACAGCGGCCGAACCGGCCACAGCAGGCACGGGTACATGCCTTGACATCAGAGGCAGCTGCGACACAGACTTCTCAGCATTCAACCTTCAAGGTCACTGCCCATATTGGAGGTATTCCTATTCTCATGATGGTGGACACTGGTTCCATGATTTCTTTGATATCACATGCTATAGTCAGGCGTCTTGGGCTACAGACTATTACTATGGATGGGGTGCAAGTTTATGCAGCTCATGGGTCCTTTGCAGATGCCACCCAGATGTGTGAGGGTTGTTTGGTAGATCTGGGGGGGCAAGACGATGGCTCTAGATCTCGTCGTCGATCCTGCTCTGGTTTATCTCGATGTCATTCTTGGCATGGACTGGTTGACTGCAGCGAGGACCGAGATTGACTGCGAGACTCGTATAGTGACAGCCTACGAGCTAGAGAGAGCATCCTTCACGTTTCCAGTGCGGGTAAATCTCCCGTTCCGCATACTTAGCTACGCTACATTACTGCGAGACGCTGGTGCCCAGATACTTGAGCATACGCCAGTTGTTTGCGAGTTTGGGGATCTGTTCAGGAAGATTCCTGGTTTGCCACCCCGACGAGAGATCGATTTCACTATCGATCTGGTTCCTGGTTCCTCGCCCGTCTCACTGTCGACGTATCGTATGGCACCGTGTGAGATGGAGGAGTTGAGGATGCAGATTGAAGGGTCTGACGACATAAGAAATCCAATTCCATTTAGACAATCTTGACCCTAAGCAATAGAAGAATTCCCTATAGTAGAAATGGTATGGAACCATTTAACGTATGATCTTAGGATTTAGATTATAGCTACTGAGTTACAGACTAGCCTACTAGTTACTTTAAGTAGTGTAAAGCCTGTATATGCTAAGGAATTGTAGGTTAGATTTGGTTGAAGTAGAACATTATTCCTTCAATAAATCCCTTTATGACTTATAGACTTATGTTGTTGCCCATAGGAAAGAACCATTCACTCTCAGGGACTATTTATAAATCCTTCAGATTGAACTTAGAATGTACTAGCACGCCCCTTAGAATTGCCTTCCCCAGAGGGCTTATTACATTCGGGAACGCGGAGTAAAGGAAATGTAATTATCAGTGAAGTATTCACGGTTTGAATTGACTTCTCAATCCTGGTAGTTGCCAATAAATCCAATGCTCTGATCAAGCAGAAGATCGGCATCGTTTAGGATTAAGAACTGATACAGTAAATTTCTATTCTAGGCAGAAAGTCTATGTATCCTGCTCAGACCCACTACACAACTTTTCTTCCACGTTGGCTCGACCACATATAACCAAAAGTTATTGCTTTGTCTTTGGGAAATGGCGAGGACTTAAAGCCAGTAGAGAATTCTATATCTTGCCACCAACTCATACCTGCCCCTAAACTTAACCACAATAGAGATTAGGCTCATCTCTATGATCATAGGTACCAATGCCATAGAACGCATCATTAGCAAGGAAAACCCTATAGAGAAAGGTTATTTCCATTTTAGGTTAAGGATAGCCCCTAAGTTGCGCCTCATTCCGATATACGGATCGATGCAAAGATTCTTCAACCTTAAGTAAAACCAAGTTTTAAAGGAGGTGGGACATAATGAGTCCAATCCAGTTAGGTTAGTCAACGCTGCCGTTCGATCAGAGTTGCGCAGCGGAAGAGTGCTTGGCCTCTTCCCCACGGGCCCAGGATCGAAACAATCGAGTTAGGATGTACGTACGGTTAGGTCAATAAATAGGATTGACCCTTTCTTAGAATGTCAATACTAAAGTCTTACTAGATGCTCCTTACCCTTCGCCAATTTCGGGGACGAAATTATGTTTTAAGGGGGGTAGATTGTAACACCCTGGATTTTGGCCAATCTGGGATTTGACGTCCTTAGGCAGTGGGTCAACTAAAACACCTGGAAAATCGCTCAGAACCCAATTCCATAGCCAAAGAAACCACTTAGGATTAATTCCTATGGAAATTAAGCGTAAGTTAGCTAGCGCAACACTAGAGTAGCTGGGAAATAGTCCCTGATCACTTTAAATACGCTCTACAAGACCCAAATCGAGTAGAACCAATGACTCTATAATACTCTATAACCTCAGATCAAACTCTAAGTAGGTTTGTTCTCTGGACCACTTTGAAACTTTGTTTTGGATCTAGACCGCCCGTCGAAAGTCTGATACCTACTATCTTAGACCGTTAGAACTGCCTAGCTGGACTTGACAATCATTTCGAAAATCAAGTCCAACCGATAATCACAGGCTATTTCATTGAGCCCAGACTGAAGAGAGTGCGAATAGAGACAGATTTGGAATTTGAAATTTAAATCTGGCACACGACTTGACGCGTCAGTATTAAGCGTTCTGACCGTCAGAATTCAATCAGATTACACCCTCAGATCAGAAAAAATTTCTATTTCATATCATGAGACTTGCAGCCCTGATCTACGTGCGGTGACCGCTGAACTGAAACTGGACTGCCACGTGCGATCTGCGAACCCTGCCAGACTGAAAACTTGATGCGTGCTAGATCCTGTATGCTTGAGCTTAAGTCCGATCGCGTTCGGCCAGGGGATCACCAGAAATCATCTTTTGGACCGAAACAGTCCCGATTTGGTTATGCACTAAGTGAACTTTGTTCCTGAGCCTATTTTGGGCGTTTTTAAGCTTATAAAAGGGGTTGAAACCCTCACTCCTCTCTCCCATCTGAATTTGAGAGAAACCCTAGATTGGGAGAGAGAAAAGGTGAGAGTTTGTTAGAGAGAGTAGGAGAGATTTTTCCTGCCTTCGTGCCACCTGTTGCACGTGCTTCAGCAACACATCTCAATCACCTGGCCGGTGATTCCTACGCTTTTTCAGGTAAGAAATAACCCTAGAAAGTTGTTGATTTGAGGTTTACTAAGATTCATAGCTTGTTAGCTGACGTAACTCGTGAATTAGGTTCTCTTATCGCTGTAGACGAAGCATATACGCTCCGTTTGAAACGACACGTTTATAAGAGACAAGGTGCGGATTTTAGACGCTTTGATTGACTGTTTCCAAAGCTTTCAATGTCGTTTAATAGTAGATTATCGACGGCAATGCCGTTTGACATGTACAACATGCTGTCCGTTTCCTGTTTCGTAAATCAACGAAGAATATGAGATTTAGGGCATTTTAGTCATTTGTAGGAAGTACAGATTTCATTCATATTTTGCTGATGTGATTGACATGATTTGTTGTCGCATTAGAATGTTAGGAATGCATGCATAATTAGTTTGGCGAAGAGATTCGCCTAAATGCGCACTTCGGGTCGACATACTATATGTAGACTTAAGTGTGTAGTGTAAGTGTTTGTATAAATGTTTGTATTAGTATGTATTGAATTAAATGATGTTATGAATTAGTTTGAGATGGATTTCTCAATTAATATGCTGACGTAAATGATTTCCTACATGTTGACTATATGCATGATTTCATTATATGCATGAAATGTATGTGCTTGATGATTTACTTAAGTTGTATGTTATAACATGTGTTAACATGCTCACATAGTTGTATTTCAATTCCAATACTCTCATATGATTTGCTGATGTGATTCCATAATTGTTTGAGACTGTGCTTAGTCCAGGCAGTCGGTAACCGAGCAAATTCGTGGTTAGCTTTTCTTAGCCACGAACGACGCGTCGATGAACGCGAGCCGTGTTCTGGAGTTGGCGGCAGTGGTTAGGCCACACAAAGTATTTTACGCACTTTATGTCGTTCGACTTGAGATGCGATCGCGCTAGTCGAACCCGTCAAGTAACCCGACTGGCCGTTGTATGTTCACTCTGCATGAGTCATAACTGCTTGAACCTAGGGTACTGAACTTACCATTGTAAACCCTGTTAACCATGGTACCTTGATCCACGAAGACTCATGAGCCGGGCATGGTGGTATGGGACACCGTGGTCGAGCTGTCGGCCTACGCTGGGGCCACAAACCTCCCCGTAGTGACCAGTGAGCACCTAGTCTCGTGAGCAGATTATGGTGGTATGGGACACTATATTCTTGCTGTCGGCCTACACTGATCAGGCGACGAGTCCTTTGTAGTGACCGCGAGCGTATTCTGAGTCTACGGGAGGCGACGACCCTTCAGTAGCAGTAGAGTACAGTAGGCCTGTATTGATAAGGTGATGGGGGAGCAGAGCAACGAGTGCGTGCAACAGCCCTGGCAGCCCTTGCAGCGACTTACAAAATATACATCGTATGAGATTACTAGGAGTGACGACCCTAGACAGGATCTGTGTTGGGATTGATACAAGGGAAGTACCTTAGTTTCCCAATCCTGCTATTTGAATGGACTAATAACAACTCGGAAATCATATCACCATAACATTGCATGTGCCTGGAAGATGTGGAGCACTTGAGGGACGATTGCATGCCGCGGTCGTAAGATGGTGCCGTATGAGGGAGATCATCGGTGAGGGCATACATCACGTCATGTCATATTGCATTAATAACAGTATTAGGATTGTCTGATTTACTGCTTTACTATTATTGCATGATTGATTTGAGAACTTGTAAATCCTTACTCTATTATTCCACTGAGTTAGCTACTCATTCCCATGTTTCGGGATGGTGTTTGCAACACCCACCAGACCCTGTTGTAGATGCAGGTGCTGCTGAGATCCAGGAGGCAGAGCCAGACTTTGATGAGGACCAGGACGAGTTCTCATACATGCAGTACCATGATGGCTTTGCTTAGGTGACCTGGGTTGACGGGACTTCATTGTGGGACTCTTTTGGACATTTATTTCTGTCATTTACATATATATGAAACTCAGTGATGTATTCATACTTTAGTGACAGTTGAGATCTACTTTGTTTTTCCATACAGTGATAATATACTCTTTAGTCTTTCGCTTGCTTTTATCACTGGATCTGGAGTATGAATTGCAGTTTTGGTATACTTTTACTCATGTGAATGCTTTAACTCAGACAACATTGAATCATAATCATTTTTGTTGCAAAAGTGACGGTCTGAAACTCGGGAGTTGAGTTTATACACGACCCCTGATTTTCAGGGTGTTACATATTATTAGATTTACTGGTATAAACCCGATTAATAATATAACATGCGGTATTAACTGCTTCAACCCAAAGATTTCTAGAGAGCTTCATGCTATTCAACATAACATTAGCCATATCCTGAAGCACTCTATTTTTTCTTTCAACTATACCATTTTGTTGCGGTGTTTTGGGCGCAGAGAATTCATGTGATATTCCCTGATCGCTACAGAATTTCTCAAAACTACTGTTTTCAAATTCGGATCCATGATCACTACGGATCTTACTAACATGAGAACCTTTCTCATTTTGGATTCGTTTGATGACCTTTTTCATTTCATCCAGGGTTTCAGTTTTGTCTTTTAAGAATGATACCCAAGTGAATCTGGTATAATCATCTACGATAACCAAGATGTATTTTTTGCCTCCTCGACTCTCCGATCTGGTTGGTCCAATAAGATCCATGTGGAGAAGCTCGAGTGGTCTAGATGTGGTATTGGAGTTCACTTTCTTATGAGAGCTCCTAATCTGTTTGCCCAACTTGCATTCACCACATATTTTGTCTACTTTTTGTAATTTGGGTAAACTTCTAATTAGTTCTCTTTTGCTCAATCTAAATAAGTTCCGATAGTGTACATGTCCAAGGCGTTTATGCCATAATTCAGTCTCATCGGTATGGACCATGTAACATGGTTGAGTGGTTGAGCTTGCATCACTAATGTTGTAGCAGTTTTCAAAAGTTCTGCGACCAGTTAATATAACAGAATCCCTTTTATCAAGTATCTCACAACCTTGATTAGAAAACTTCACATTATGGTTGTTATCGCATGTCTGAGAAATGCTTAATAGGTTGTTTTTTAAACCCTCAACATATAAAACATTCTTAAATAAGGGAAGGTTATAAAGCTGAACCGTACCTTGGCCAATAATCTTGCAATTACTTTCATCACCAAATGTGACTGACCCGTCAGTCATATCTTTCAGATCAGTGAATAAATCTTTGTCACCTGTCATATCCCTGGAGAAACCATTATCTAGGTACCACTTTGAATGGCTCGTAGCTTTGAAAGCAGTGTGGGCAACCAAGCTGGCGACTTTAGGAATCCATTTCAGAACTATTTTGGGTTTAGGAGCATAGATGGTCTTTTTCTGTCTGTTGTTATAGGAGTGACCCATGGAGTTAGACTTTAATAGCTCCTTGAGTAGATCAATTATTTTTTTAGCCAATGGATTTCAGTTTTGAAAATTAAAGTTGACATGGCCACCTTTAGGTTTTTGGAAAGACCTAGAATTTTTGGAAAAACCTTGATAGGTATTCTTTTCTTTTGAGGTCGAAGACTCTCCTTTAAAAAATTTAGGAGCAATGTTCTATTTAGGAGATGTATTTTTATCATAGCCCAACCCAGATCGATCGCCACATTTTCTTGATCCGGACAATAATTTTTTCAATTTTGGATCACTTTGGACATATCTCCATGTGTCTTTCAAACTTAGAAGAGAGGCTACCTCATTTTTGAGTCTTTCTTTTTCGGATTTCAAATCTTCAATTTGGGAGTTTTTAAAATCTAAATCACATTTGGTTTTTTCAAAAGAATCAGAAATATGAGACTTTTCTAAAACAAGAGACTCATAATCTTCCTTAAGCTTAAAAAAATTTTCTTTTTGTAATTTAAGCTTAATTGTAATTTTACAACTCTCTTTATAAAAGGCATTATAAGCATCTTGAAGATCATCTTCATTATCGCAATCACTATTCAGATTTTCTTCACTAGACATATCATCATAATCTGAACAGGTGATCTTGGCTAGAGTCATAAGGGCTTTAACATCATCGCCCGACTCGGTTTCAGAATCTTCTGATTTAGAAGAGGATTCAGAATAAGACGATTCATCCCAAGTAGCCATCATGCTTTTTTTTTTTAGATTTGTCCTTTTTAGGACATTTATTAGCTAAGTGCCCATACTCTTGATAGTTGTAACATTGACTATCTTTCAAGGATTTTCGAGTTCTAGGTTTATATCGTCTCTTATCATTTGATTTTTGAAAATCAACCTTTTTCTTGTTTTTGAAAATTTTGTAAAACCTTTTTGCTAAAAGCGCCATATCATCTTCGGTATTCTCTGAATCCAAAGTACTCTCTTGTGAAACATTTTTAGATGATTTGAGAGCAATTGATTTTCCTTTAGGAGCCTTAAAGGATAACTCATAGGTTTGAAGTGAACCAACTAGTTCCTCAACCCTCATGGTATCCGTATCACGAAGTTCCTGAATCGCGGTCACTTTAGAATTGAATCGTTCAGGAAGTGAACGTAGTATCTTTGCGCACACTTTACTTTCTGGGATTCTATCACCAAGACCCCACATAGAGTTCACAATGTCATTCAATCTAGTGTAGAAGTCCATAAACAACTCATTCTCCTCCATATGAATTTTTTCAAATTTAGTTGTGAGGAGTTGGACTTTAGATTTCTTGACAATAGATGTACCCTCGTGTGTCATTTCTAATACATCCCATGCTTGTTTTGAATTTTCACAAGAGATGATTCTTTTGAATTCATCTTGTGATAAAGCACAAGTAATTGTATTTAGTGCTTTAGCATTGGCACTACTTTCACTTTTCTGAAGTGTGGTCCAAAGAGAATAAGCCGTTACTTTCATAGTTTTTGAACCATCGTCACTAGCAACTTCAGTGATAGGAGGATTCCATTCATTCACTATGGCCATCCACACACTTTCATCCAAGGATTTAAGGAAGATCCTCATCTTGGATTTCCAATAAGCATAGTTTGTGCCATTAAAAGGTGGTGGCCTAGTGACTGATAGGCTTTCAAAATTTGACATCTTAATATAGCTTAGATCGTTAGCTCAGGAAATAAATCCAATAAATAAACAATAAGCACGAGCTATTTGTCTCTGATACCACTTGAAAGGGCCTAGCTATATGCCCAAGAGGGGGGGTGAATAAGGCAATGCCAAATAAAACTTATAACAGCGGAATAATAAAAGATATAAAGCACAATGCTGAATATAAAACAATCACAATAGCCTAAAATAAAGAGATTGATACTTTATCAGTTCTAAGGACAACCTTACACCAAAAACCAGAGGTTTAAGGTAGGACAACCTTATTTCTAGAACATCCTTTGTATCACAAATCAATGAGGAATAATAAGTAAGAAATTCAAAATAACTTGCAGAAAATAAATCCTAAGTTATTACAACATTCATCCACACTTGCTTGAAGTGATTACAACATTCATCCACAAACACTCTCCATAAAACAGAATGAATAAAAGAATGAAAGAGTAAAACACATCCACAACACAACGATATATAGTGGTTCGCCTGTGTGTACACCAACTGTTATCCAACAGCCACACAGATTGCTACTCCACTCCTAATATCCTCACACAGGGGATATTAGCATGCACTATCAAAATAGGTTTCACAGGTTCACCTAAAACCTTCACAATTGTGTCTTTGATCTCGGGCTTACACAATCCAAAAACTCCACAATCTGAGTTTTCTGGCTCTCCTCAGATAACCAATACAATGAGATTTTTCTGGCGAATCTCAAACAAAAACCAGAGAAAGTAAATTACAAAACATGTAAAATACCTGAATCACCTTTCGAAGAAGCCCGGTAGAACCAATCGGAGTAGAAGTTCGATACGACGTTCAAAGTCCAATACTCACTTTAAGAATGGTTCTAAGTCTAATTGATTTTAAATCAAACGGGCTAGATCTATTTGATTTTGAATCCAATAAGAAGGAATATCAGATATTTTCCTTTTCTAATAAGATTGGAATGTAGATCAAAATCAAATAAGAATAAGCTAGCAAAAGGAATATTAAATAAGCACAAAGTAACTTAAAATAAACATAAACTTATCTCAGAGAATAGCGTAAAGAATTCTTGAATAGAATTGATTTGAAGTGCTAAAACTCTGAAGTTCGTGCTCAATTTATAGCCTAAAAAATCCCGTCTACCACTGGTCATAGGAACCTAGGACTGGTCGTAGCTCCAAATATTTTCAAAAGATTTCCACGGGATAAGATTTTCTGTTCCACGACCGGTCCTGGGCGGTCTACAACCGGTCATGGGCCACCTACGCTCGGTCGTGAGACACCTACGATCGGTCGTGGGAACCCAAAAATGGTTGCAGGAGTTTGAATCATAGGGCTACAACCGGTCGAAGGATGAGTCGTAGAACTCACAGGACTGATGTAGGATGTCCAGGACTGGTCGTAGGACAGCTAGAAAGATTCAAAAATCTTCAACTACCTATGACTGGTCCTTAAAAACTTAAGACTGGTCGTAGAAAAGCTAGGACTGGTCTTGAAGTCCCTAGGACTGGTCTTAGAATACTCCAAACAAGCATAATAAAGTATATGAGTTATGTATCCAGAATGACCTACTGTAAAGCCCAACCTAAGGTCAATCTAAGGTCAAACAAATTTTAAAAGTGAGATGGACATTGAAAGTCTGTACACTCAGATGACCCTTAAGAGAAGCTTGAGAATATACAAATCTTGTAGTAGGCCTTCTTGAGCTTGATCTTGACTTGACAAAGTCTTCTACTAAACTTGAACTTGATCAAATCTTGAACATACAAACTTGAAGACTTCAATACTTGAATTCTTCATCCATGTCTTGAATCATTTAAGATCTTGTCTTGAAATGCGATGACTTGATTGCAATAAATAGTCTTCAATCATAAAACACAAGATGTACAAGACATTGATATAGGTTTTGGCACCACAAAATTTGACAACCAAAGGGATATGAAATCATAGCACTTACAGGAATGTTACAGATGGTATTAGAGTATGATTTGGATTAAACTGGACCTGGGTTATGGTTACACGATGTACACTGACGCACTCCGACTTAAGAAGGGGGCGATGGAATCTAGAAACCATATTAGAATCCCAAGTTTCGCCGATGGACGAGATTAACTACCGTAGAATAGCCCACGTGTAACCGAGACCATGTGAAATGATCTCATATCCCTATTATTCTTTACAACTCTTCACCTTCTTTATACCCTCCTCATTTGGGCACAAAACCCACACCTTTGAGTCCCATAACCTTCTCAACCTCCAACTGTTGGGACATGTAGGGCCCATTCGACCAACTGCAATAGGTAGGATTAGGACCAATGGAATTGTAAAAGTAGCAAAAAATGCATGTGTATGGTATTGTCCCTAGATTGGGTGTATCCCATGATCTCTAATACTATGCTCAGGATGTAGGTAATTAGAAGTAAATCTCGGTATCTCCTTTCAAATTACACTTGGAAATTTATCATCATGGGACTCGGAAATCCCATCCCACACTTTCCAACACAAGACGCATTTTCTAAAGTCTATGAATCGATTTTTAATCCCAACCCACCCTCCTACCAAAACATGTCGTTTCCGAATCCCACGGTGGGATTAGCAAGGAAATCCATTTAATACAACTTAGAATTCTAGACTTAAAGTGGACTCGTAGACTTCAAAGGATTTTATGGTGTAGGAAATTCAATAAATTAAAAACATGAGCCCTAGGGCCTCTTTAGTTGGTATGTGAATTGGTGTAGTGTTCAAGAGTAATTAGATTTAGGTCTGGGAAACTCAAATTTAACTAGACAACTTCTGACCCTAAGCTATAAAACAAATTTCTTGAATTAGGAAGGGTATGAAATCACTTAGCGTATGAACATAGACTTTAGAATATAACTAGTGAATTACCACTACTCATAAGTTAAGACTAGGCTACTAGTTATACAAAGGAATGTAAAAGACTAATTATGCTAAGGTAATAGAATGATAGACTTAGACTTAGTCAGTCGACTTGATTAGGTTGGAGTGAGACCTCATTCCTTCGTTAAATTCCCCTAATGCTTATAGGCTTCTTTAGTGACTCTTAGGAAGCTTGTTTGACTTAGAAACTATGTGCGCTTAGAGAAAACTTATATATCTCTTGGATTGAATGCTAGGATAAACCAACATACCTCCTAGAATTACCTTACCAAGGACTTATTGCAATCGGGAATGCGGAGTAGAGAAACTATATATAAGCGAAGTATTCACGGTTTGAATCAAATTTTTAATCCTAGTAATTACCAATAAATCCAATGCTCTGATCAAGCAGAAGATCGGCATCGACTTGGATTAAAAACTGATACGACAAATTTTCTGTCATCGCGAGGCAGGAGGTCTATGTATCCGATTCAGACCTACTACGCAACTTTTCTTCCATGTTGGCCTAACCACTTACAACCAAAAGTTTGTTAATTCGCCCTTGAAAGTATTAAGAACATTTAACTGATTGGGTATAGATATCTTGCCACAAACTCACACCCGACCCTGGAATTAACCACAACACCCAAGAGAAGTCTTAAATTCTGCCTTATTCCGACATGTGGATTAGGACATGGATCCTTGAGCCTTTAGAGTAGAAATAATTTTTAAGGGGGTAGAACCTTATGAGCCCAATCCAGTAAGGTCAGCTAATACAACAGTTGAGTTAGAACTGCGCAGCGAAGCGTGGTTAGTCCTCTCCCCACTGGCCCAGGATCGAAAGAAACTGGTCCAGGTTAGATGAAAAGGTAGAAACCCCTAACTCCCACCATGGATATAAATTAAGCCAAGACCCAAATAGGAAATTTTAACCTTTCAGTGATGGGCATTCCATAAGCTTTGGAGTGATCGGGCTATACAGAGTTATTGAAATACACGATCGTGAAGCATTCACGGCTTGACCCAATTCTCAATCCTGGACGGCTACCAATGGACTCACTGTTTAGCCGAGTAGAAGACCCGGATCCACCAGGGTTAGGAAGGGATACATTGAGCAATTTACCCTAGCAAGGTAGAGAATCAAAGTATCGGGATCAAGCCCATTACAACCGTTTCTCCGTATTGGTCGACCATTGAAAAAATATATTTTACTCTAAGTAGATGGGAATCGTCGTCAAGACTCCAAATAGATAAAGCAATGAATTGTAGCAAACCATCGGGATATAAGGAAGAAATAAAGAGTATGATTTTAGGAGGATAGACTAAAATGCGTCAGACTAGCATAGATAATAGAAACCTTACCATGCATATAAACTTGAAATCAATAAAGATTAGGCGAACGGAATAATAAGATTATTACTCATTACCCTTAGCCAATTTTGGGGATGAAATTATTTTTAAGGGGGGTAGATTGTAACACCCTAGATTTTTGCCAACCTGGGGTTAGACGTCCTTAGGCAATGGGTCAACCTTATCACTTTGAGAGCACAATCCCAAAGCCAAAGAAATCGCTTTTCAATCCATTTCCTTCAAAACTCACCTTTCACCACCTCATTCTTCAAATTTCTCCAAGTACTTTCATATTAAATATGACTCCTCAAGTTTAAATAGTAAAGAACACCAATCCTAGGGTATTAATGATGAAGAACAATACCGAAGCTAAAAATTACCGTGAATAGTAAATAAATGGGTAAAATGGGTTTCGACCCTTAACCTTTTGGAATCTAACAAAATAGATAGGTTAGTTGGATAGATTAGCATCTCCTACCCCAAAATCATATGCTATACACTGTAGAAATTCATTTCGGTTTACAAACTGGCCCCGAAACGCCTTGAAAGGAGTCGTGGGCCCACCTACGCTAATCCACAATGATCCAAGGTGGGACCCACATATTTTTGGGCACCCCAGGGCAGGAGGACCCAGCCCAGATGGCTGGGCATCGCCGAAACCAAGTTCGGTTGGCGAGGACCTCGCCGGTTCTGCTAGGCCTCGCCGGTCAACGAGCCAAGCTGGGTCCGGGCTTCGGGCCGACGTAGTTTGGGGGGTAGGGTACCTCCCCTAGGTGTGGGTCATCCCTTAAAACCTCCCCGATCAGGTACTTCCTTCACAAAGTTACCCTCCAAGCTCTCCTTTCTCACCAAAACGTCTGATTTTTGGCAAAAACCACCCCTCCAAACTCTTCCTTCTTCCGTTTCCAAACACCCTCGCTCTACCCTTTGAATCTCATCTAAAACAAAAATCAATAAAGGCTACTTCCTTTAGAAATCCAACGAGAATCAACTAGCACTGCACTAGATGACCTGTGAAATTCTCACCAATCACTTTCAATACGATCTGCTAGAGTCAAAACGTATAGGATAGGTGACGCTACAATACCGTAAAACCTAGGATCAAACTCTATTCCCGATTGCTCTCGGGAGCACCTTGAAACTTTGTATCAACTCTGGACCGCATGTCGGAAGTCCGATTACCCCGAACTTAGACAATCCTGACCGCCTAGTTGGACTTGACAATCACCTTGAAAACCAAGTCCAAACGATATCCCACGACGATTTTCTTGAGTCCAGAGTGAAGAGTGTGAGAAATGTTAGAAATTAACATAAATTATGAAATCTGGCACGTGTCGCTTGGGCACCTTTTTCTAAGCATTCTGACAGTCATAATCCAATCAAATTTTACCCTCGGATCAGGATAGGTGGCCCTTACATGTCAACGCACTTGTGGCCCTGATCGAGTACCGGTAGCCATTGAACTGAAACCGGTCCGCCACGTGCGATCTGGGAACACTACCAGACTGAAAACTTGATGTGAGCAAGATCCAGTATCCATGAGCTTAAGTCTGACCGCATTCGGCAAGGGGACCTCCGTTGAGACGGAACAGTCCGTATTTGGACATAAAATAAGTATACTTTGACACTAAGTCTATTTTCGTTGCTTTTGGACTTATAAAAAGGGCTTAAATCCTTACTCTTTCATTCCATAAGAATTTGGAGAGAGAAGAGAGAAAAGGGAGGGAGAAAGAGAGAGAGAAAGGGAGGGAGATTTGGAGCTCTCTCCTGGGATTCTTCCCTGCTGCTCCATGTTCCATAGGCGCCGCTTCTGCACCGCCATTTCGATGTTTTCAGCTACATTCTTAAGTAAGAAATCCTAACCCTAACCTGATTTGAAGCTTAGAATAGTTGTAGTGTTGGTATAGCTAACCTGTTTCATGCCATAGGTAGCGTACCCGCCATTGACGAAGACTTATCGTTTGAATCAACTCCGTTTCACAATTTCTGGTTTAAGGTGAGGATTTTAGACTCTTAGATTACCTGTTTTCAAAGCTTTCAATGCCATTTAATGGTAGATTGCTGATGAGGATGCTATTTGACATGTACAACATACTGTCCGTTTTTCATTCAGTATACGTACGAAGAATATGAGATTTAGGGTATTTTAGGTATTTGTAGGAAATACTGTATACGTACGTTTTTTGCCGATATGATTGCCATGGGTATTTGCCATGTATTTATACCAATTATGGATGTATGATCTGTTTGGCGAAGAGATTTGTCCTAATGCACGTATTGGTCAACATATGCTATGTAGACTAATGTGTGTAGACTGTGTTTGTTGAGATGCCTAAATCAATATGATTTATGCCTGCCATATGTTTTAAATGTAAGAACATGATTGTGTGTACTAGACAACTCCTTGATATAAGGATCTATCATATTATATGTTGAAATCAACATACGTCAAGTACGTTGGAATTGTGTGGACTAAGTGTTTGTATAAATGTCTGTATTAGTAAGTATTGAGTAAGTGGCGTTGTAGATTAGCGTTGAGAACGGATTCTTAACCAATTTGATGATGCACATGATTTCCTTCATACTTGTTGTATTTGAATTGGTTACCTTATGTGTGAAATACTCGTGTTTGGTTAACTTCTTATGATGTATGTTACAACATGCTGATAATATGCTGGAATTTCTTGTATTTTAATTCTGCCTCTCTCATCTGATTACTGTTTCACATTACATGTGCTTGGGGCTATACTCTAGTCCAGGCAGTCGGTAACAGTTTAGAATTTGTGGTTGGATTCTATTCGCCACGAAGGATGTGTATGACGAACCCGAGTCGCACTAGAGTCGTCGGCAGTGGTCAGGTCACACGAAGTGCTTGTGCACTTCATGTCGGTCGATTCAACGTGCAATCATGCTAGTCGGACTCACTAAGTAACCTGAATGACCATTGTATGTTCACCTTGTATTTTTCATAACTGCTTGAACCTAGGGTACTGAAATTACCATTGAAAACCCTGTTAACCATGGTACCTTGATCCATAAAGACTCATAAGCCGGGCATGGTGGTATGGGACACCGTGGTCGAGCTGTCGGCCTACGTTGGGGCCACAAACCTCCCCGTAGTGACCAGCGAGCACCCTACTCTGAGCAGATTATGGTGGTATGGGACACTATATTCTTGCAGTCGGCCTACACTGATTGGTGATGAGCCCTTTGTAGTGACCTTGAGTTTATCCTGACACCGCATGGGGGCGACGAGTCCTGATGCAGTCTTAAGGATATAAATAGGCCTGTATTGATAAGGTGATGGGGGAGAGGAGCAACGAGTGCGTGCAACAGCTCTGGCAGCCCTTGCAGCGACCTATAAAGATAACATCGTATGAGATTACTAGGAGTGACGACCCTAGACAGGATCTGTGTTGAGATTGATATAAGGAAGGTACCCTAGTTTTCCAATCCTGCTGTATGAAAAGGACTAATAACAACCCGGTAATCATTATCCATATCGCACTGCATGTGCCTGGAAGATGTGGAGCACTGCGGGAAGAAAGCATGCCGCGAACGCAGATGGTGCCGCATGAGGGAGTATGTCGGTGAGGGCATCCATCATGTTATTTCATGCTTGCATTAACAAAAGTACCTAGGGATGGTTGATTGTTTTCTTTACTATTAATGCATGATTGATTTGATAACATGCTAATCTTTACTCTATTATTCCACTGAGTTGATCACTCACTCCCACGTTACGGGACGGTGTTTGCAACACCACCAGTCCCTGTTTTAGTTACAGATGATGGCGCTGCTTGCGAAGTGGAGCCGGACTTGATGATGATGAGGAGGATTTCTCCTATATGCGTGTTTTGATCGACGGGATTACAGGGAGGTTGATTAGACGCCTTGACACTTATCTTTTTTTATATTTTTGGGGCACTCATGTATATTCTTTTCTTTTCATTTTTGGAGTATACATGTATTTAATTAACCTGTTAACATGTTCACACTCTAGAGACTTACAATCAATTATATATTTTATGTATTTATCACAGTCTTCCGCTTGCTAATTTAACTGTCTCTGGAGTATGATATGCTGTTTTGGCTTAATCCACCTCATGTTTTATGTACTATTACCACTGACATTCATCCATCATTGAAAATGTTGCATAAGTGATGTTATGGGACTTGGGAGTTGGGTTTCTACCCGACCCCCGATTTTCGGGATGTTACAGACACTTGCCAGCGTGCTAAAGCTGACCACTAGAGACCCCCTGGTCCTTTACAACCGTTAAGCATTCCAGTGTGGAAGTGGGAGAATGTATCCACTGATTTCATCATGGGCTTGCCGAAGACTTAGCGTGGTCATGACGCCATCTGGGTTGTCATCATTCATCTGATGAAGTCGGCGCATTTTATTCTGATTCGTGTGACCTGGACATTGATAGGCTTGTGAAGGTATTCATTGAGGAGATTGTGAGACTACACGACATTCTCGTTTTGATCGTTAGTGACAGAGATATGAGATTCACGTCTTAGTTTTGGAGGAGCTTCCGGTCATCTATGGGGTCCGTCGTACAGCTCATGTAACGCCCTGACTTTTCAAGACCATAGTACACAACCCGATTCTCAAAAACCCGAGTGTTAATCTTAAAGGATGGTCAAATTCGAGTGTACATTTTTTCTTTCATCAGAGTAAGAAAATGAGCATAGTGGAGACAAATCGACATAAAGAAAAATTCCATTATCATTCAAATATACAAGAAGCTGCCCATAATGACTTATATAAACTAATGTCTCTGAATTTAACAAGTACAAGATTCACAAAAATTTAATACAAGAAGAAAAACTAGTTTGGAAACTAGCTTATGGTTGTGATCACTTTCAGTATGCATTTTTACTTATTTTTTTTAGTGCATATTAAGATGATATTGAGATTGTAGAGAATGTGTATGTGTGTCTGGGCACCATAACTATGTTTAGGGTTAGTTTAAAGTGGCAAGACACAACTCTTGCAGTTGCACAAATCTTTCTTCTCTTCACTTTCTCCCTTCCTGATTTTTGTTTTCTTTTTTTCCTTGCATAAGCTAACAACCCATCCCACACACATGCGAGCATGAGTGCATGCACACACACACATTACCTACAAGATATTACTTTTTGACATTGGAAAAAACAAAGTTGTTTGACTTGTGTTTATTTTATGTTCAAATGTGGACACACTAAACTGAGATGGGTCAACTCTCGTACTAGTTCAGGCTGGAGCTTTGATGGTATCATCCAAAATTGTGCTCAATTAACCCATTAGAAAAGATGATAAATTTTTGGCCTCTTTTATGGTACCTTCTGCTATTGATTAAAGGAGCAGAAAAGAAAAATAAATAGCAACAACTTAGATCAGAAAACATCATTGTAACAAAATAGCAAAGTCTTTCAAAAAATATCTTACCCAACTCAGCAAACAACTCAATATTTTTTTACTCTTCTCATGAAGCTGAACATCATCCTCAGATCATTGCTCAAATTGGTGGAGCAGGAATTCAAGAACGGTAGGAGTATGTGAAAGAAGCTGTTTGAGAATCAAAGGTTGCCTTATGAGTAGAAGATCAAATACATCCATTTATGAAGAACAAAATAAATATAGCAAGGTTATCATGCAACATGCACAAGGGGAACAGAAAGGAACAACCATGATTCTTCAAAAATAACTTAGAAAAAAATCAAGAAAGAGTACTATAATAATAATTGTAAAAATTCTCAAACCTCTCAGCCATATTGGCATCAACGATCTGAACTGATGTTACAATCAGTATTTTGATCCTTACTGACTTCCTCTGGAAGAATAATAAGCATCTCTAAAATAATAATATTACCATTATCCTGGGTTCGCGGTCAGTCAAGGCTAGAAAATACCTGCTCAATGGGCTTCTTGTGTTCTACTGCATGAATGACAAGTGCTGATAATGCGAGACAGACTTGCATTAAGAGCTGTTACATGAATCAATAGCTCAGGCACTTCATTCGGATTACACAAGAAGGAAATGCAAGTTAGAACATAATTTGTAAAACTGTGCCAGTAATTCTAGTAACCAAGATGGTTAAGAAGTCAATGTAGTTTTATATAACAGGGGCAACTTTTAGTTAGCTCCTGTCACTAACATAATAGGGGAAATATTAAGAACTGAAATGAAAAATGAATATGCCTGATAGATGTAAAAGAAACCCGTGTAGGGATTTGGAGAACCACAAGAAATGGAATATACATTAAATAGGAATTTCTTTTCCCACTTTCTCTTCCCCAAATCACGAGCAGTTCCATTCTTTTTCTTAACCAAATACAGGGAATTGGGAAGAATTGAATTTGCCTCTATTGTAAGTTAGGGTCCAACGTACGTGTGTGCTGCTCAATGGCCACCATCCATGTTGTAACTCTATTATGATTTATGGTCCACCATAAAATTATGCTTAAGGGGAGATTGCGACCATTACAATCTGTGCATGAAATTACAAGTCTAAAGAAAATTAAAAAGTACTACTATAAACAGTTCCACCATCAGGATCTTCTAGAACTCCAATAATCTATAGATTCGACAATCTTAACCATTGAATCAGCCTCCCTACAACCAATGGACCATCCACAACGGGATAGGCATTCAACTACACCAGTCTTCCCAACTCGGGTATGATCTTCAACCAGGACATGGATAGCATCCTAGGCCCTGAGCACTAACGAGTGAGTCCCACGATAACAACCAAACTGTTAATTCAATGGAGCAACAATATAAGGACCACGTCATAAATAAATAAAATAAAACCCAAGAGGGCTAAGCGGATTAAGTGAGACCGGGCCTCACCCATGACACTGGGGCCCACGTTGAAGTATATATTTTATATCTACACTGTCCATCTATTTTTCCATGTCATTTTATGGCATGAGCCCAAAAAATGAAGTTTCAAATCTTAGGTGGACCATATCATCGGAAATAGTGGTGATTGAACACCCTACCATTAAAAACTTCCTACGACCCATTGTAATGTTTCTGTAATTTTTATTTTCCATTCAACATGTTGATAAGGTCAAACAAACCTCCATGGATGGTATTTTTTTTTGTAATTTAAAAAAAGAACAAAAAAAATCAACTTGATTCAAAACTTTTGTGGCCGATTAATGGTCAATCATCACCTTTTCCCATGCTATTGTGTAACGTCTCGGAAAAATCCGTACAGAGACCCGAGTACCACCTCAGGCAGAAATCACTTAGGATTGATTCCTTTAGAAATTAAGCGTAAGTTAACTAGCGCTATGTTAGATTAGCTGTGAAATTAGTAATGATCGCTTTAAATACGTTCTGCAAGACCCAAAACTTGTGGAATGGTTAACGCTATAACATCCTGAAACCTAGGATCAAACTCTAAACCCGTCTGTTCTCAGGAACCCTTTGAAACTTTGTATTGGATCTAGACCGCGAGTCGAAAGCCCGATATCTACAATCTCAGACCATTATGACCGCTTAGTTAGACTTGACAATCGATTTAAAAATCAAGCCTAACTGATGTTCTAAGGCTATTTCATTGAGCCTGGAGCAAGGAGTGTGAGAGAGAGTATAATTCTTTATAAATTAAATGTGATTTAAATAAATCTGGCACGTGTCGCTTACAGGTTAATTATAAGCATTCAGACTGTTGGAATCTGACTCAAATACACCCTCGGATCAGGGAACATTTCCCACTCATGTCAGTGTACTTAGAATCCCTGATCGAGTCTCAGTGACTGCTGAACTGAAACTGGTCTGCCACGTGCAATCTGAAAATCCGATCGAACTGAGAACTTAATGTGATCAAGACCCAACATCCATAAGCTTAAGTCCGACCGCATTCTGTCAAGGGACCTTCAGAAATGTTCTTTTGGATCGGAAAAGACCCGATTTGGCTATAACCCAAGCAAACCTTGGTTTAAAGTCTAAATAGGTGAGTTTCTAACCTATTTAAGGACCTTAAACCCTCTCACATCCCTCCCATACGAATTTACAAGAAACCCTAGGAAAGAGACGAGAGAAAAGAGAGAGATTGTGTGAGAGTTATGAGGGAAGGTTCCTGTCATTCGATCCTGCTTCTACAGATACTTAACCACCGTGTTCTAATCACTCCTCCGGTGATTCTGACTTCATTTTAGGTACGAAAATTCTAACCTTAACCTGTTTTAGGAATTCTATCGATACAAGTAGGGAAGTAGCTGACTTATCTTGTGATATAGGTCGTCATATCGACGTTGACGAAGCATAGAGTTTCTATTCGATTCGTTACGCTTCTACGGCGTAAGGTGAGGATTTTAGAGGCTTAGTTTATCTATTTTCAAAGCTTTCAACGTCGTTTAATAGTAGATTATCGACAAGGATGTTGTTTGACATGTAGAACATGCTGTCTGTTTTCCATTTCGATTTCGTATGGAGAATATGAGATTTAGGGTATTTTAGGTATTGTAGGAAATACTGTATACGTACGTATTTTGCTAATATGATTGACATGTGTATTTGTCGTGTTCCTATACTTGTTATGCATGTATGATCTGTTTGGCGAAGAGATTCACCCAAATGCACACTTTTGGTCGACATATACTATGTAGACAAATGTGTGTGTACTAAGTGTTTGTATGAAGGTATGTATTAGTAAGTATTGAGTGAATGGGGTTGTAGAGTAGTTTTGAGATTGGATTCTCAATTAATATGATGATGTATATGATTTCCTCCATGTTTGTTATATGGAATTGATTTCTTTATATATATGAAATACTTGTATTTGGTTGATTTGCTTATGTTGTATATTATAACATGTTGTTAACATGGTTGGATTATTTGTGCTTCATTTCTGTCACTCTCATATGATCATTGATTCAGATTATAAGTGTGTGGGGCTATACTCTAGTCCAGACAGTCGGTAACAGATTTGTATGTGTACATAAGTGATGGTCTGGAACTCGGGAGTTGGGTTTCTACAAGACCCCCGATTTTCAGGGTGTTACATATTTTCCACCTAAGAATTGGATCTACATACCTTAAAATGATCTGGCAAACAGATAAAATAAATACATTGAGGTGGCCCCACGGTAAGGGCCGCTCCTAACAAATATTAACCAAATTTATCCAAACCAAATCATAGAGAAACACACTGAGAAATTCACTAGGAAAAAAGAAAAAAAGAAAAATTGCAATCACAGTCACAGTCACAAAACACGAAGACAGTAACAAAGAGAGAAACCCAAGAACCTGGATCTAGGGTTCAACTGTCGTCACCCGCTGCCACTCTCCATCAACCGCCTCCTTCCACAATGTCACATTGTTGTTCCCGTCTACCACTGCCAATATATTCCCAGTCAGTGACCATGACACCCTCCACACTGGCATCTTGAAATCGTTCAAGACCTTCCCCTCCCACCGATCTCCTTCCTTCGCCACCGTCCATATGACAACTGTCCTATCCTGAGAAGCACTAGCGATTGTCGATTTTAGAAGCCCCAGGTTCGAGGCCCATGCCACATCCCTCACCTAGTCGGCGTGCATCTGTAGAGCAGGGAAGCAGTCCATCTTCCAAATCATCACCTTGAAAGGCGATCGATTGGCGATGAAGATGGCACTCGAAAGAGGGAAGGGAGACGAAGAAAAAAGGGCGGTCGAAAGAGGGAAAATGAATTTTCCTCTTCTGAATTGGGATAAGAATCCAAATCCATAAAATGTGAGTTTTCCATAGTTTATAAAACAAACTGTATTCACAGCCGTACAATATATGGTCCATTTAGTGGATGGTTAAGATACTACTACATAAGATAATTATAAATATCAACCATCTACAACAAGTCCCATTATTTGGATGGTTTGGATAGCTATATATCAAACCCACATTTTCTATGAACGAGTCACTGCTATTTAACATAAAATGCAAAACTAACACATTTTCACCATACAAATGAAAACGGTAGTTGGAGCTTTGGATTTGGTAGGGATCTATGGGCCCCACCATGATGTTTTTATTTAATCCAAACCGTAAATCCATTTTAAAACAATATTTTAAGGTTGATACCAACACATCAACTCAAACTAAATCTTGGGTGAACAACACCATAGGAAAACAGTAGCGATTGAACGTCCACCCTTAAAAATTGATGTTTTAGCTACGGATTCTGGGGATTCGGCTACGGATTTTAGCCGTTGATATTCTATGGATTTTAGCCGTCTGTAATACCGATGGCTAAAATCCATAGCCAAAACAGCCACACATCCGTCGCGTTTTCTCTATTTTTTTGTAGTGGCCATTAAGTTCCAGCCAATGAAGAAGAAGCACCAGCCATTAAAGGAACCCACCAACCACCAAGAGGGGATCGAAGCTTTCATCTCTCCATCCCAATCTGTCTCTCCCTCTCTGTAATCTCTCTCCCTCTCTCCAATCTATCTCTCTTTCTCCCTCTCTGCAATCTCTCTCTGCAACTACCGCTCTCCCTCTCTCCTCCTCCCCAAAATGGTAGGCTTTTCATCGTAACCTCTCATCTTTTTATTTTTTTCTTTAAAAACGGGAGTGGTTTAGGTGTTACTAATGTGGATGCATGCTCGCTATGCACCTACGCATGTGTGCAACTTTACACACGTGTCATGGGACTATAATCTGAACGGTCCATGTGATGCAACATACCATGAAACCCCATAGGATCGATTTTCAACCTAACATAAAACTCTGGTGGGCCATAGAAAAGAGATATGAAAATCAAGGGAGGAAACTGTAAGTTTTTTTATGGCCCACCCTATTTTTGGATCAAATTAAAAGTTGGGCCTTGGGGGCTTCAAGGGGTTTTACATCACGTGGACGGATTGGATAAGCAGCACACATTTACAGTGGACGTAAATGAGTTTACTAAGTTTACTCAGTACGATAAAAGTATACCGTGGGGCCCACTTTGATGATGCGTTATATATCCACTCTGTACATCCATTTCTCCAACTCATTTTAGGATGTGGTCCCGAAAATTAAGCAGATCCAAATCTCATGTGGACCCCACCACAACAAGCAGTTGTGAGTAATTAATGGAGCCATTGGCTTTGTTGTTTGTTTCTAATGGTGTGGTCCACCTGAGATTCAACTCTGCTCAAGTTTTAGGATTTCATCCTAAAATGAGGTGGAAAAACAAATGGTCAGCCTGGATATAAAAAATATTCATATGGTCAGCCAAAGAAATGAATGGTTAGAGAGGATGATTCCTAAGTAACAAATTTTAAATGCACTTTTTATTATTAAAAAAAACATTGTTAATGTACTTTGATTATTATATATGCTATTAATATTTTTAAGTTTATTATCAATGTTTAAATTGAGTTATTGCTTCATATTATATATATTTTGAATTCATAGGCTCACTTTTATGACCCACTTGATGATTAGTTTGGCCTAATAATTAGTTCAAATATTCATCTCGATGGACTTAATAAAATGACATATTTGATCTTATTCATTCTTATATGCTTATAACATTTTCGAACAATTCCTTAATTCAAGCTCTGTTCGGTGCGAATATATAGATTTTCACCTGTAAGTTACTTACTTACAGGTTATCCAAACAGAAAAACTTAGCTATAAGTGACTTACAAATTATATCCAAACAGGTTACCTATGACTTATAGGCATCCAAACAGGTCCTACGGTAGAGTGAAAACACAGTACCAACCTGATCCAAAACTTAACGTGAGCACTGAGAAGGATCTGAATGTGCCTGATTTTGAGTCCAACTTCCCATTGTTTCATGTGGTGTCGTCCACTTGGGTTCTGCATGTGCCAGATTTTCCGTCGGAAGAAGAGCTTCGGAGGTGTCACAAAGACCTGACGGTGGCCCCAGATATTTTTCTGCACGGACTCCCTGCAATAAGTAATGCAGGAAATTAGAATCCTATGTGATGCCAGCCAAAGTTTCCATTTATCATCTTTAGCGCTCCTTTACTCCCGGTTTTGTTGGGATTCCTCAAAAGGCATAGCCGGCCATCTTGAAACCTAGAATGATGACGGTCTCAATCGAGCGGGCAAGATGTTTGTCAAAGCATGAAAAGAGCTGCACTCAAGTGAAGCCCTCACGAGAGAAACCCTCGGATTGGGAGTGTGATGGGGCATAGTGGGAACAGTAGATGTGTTTCTCGGGAGACGTTTTCAAGTTTAAATGCTAATGTGAAGCAGGTTAGTCGGCGTCAAGCTCACCTGTGCATCTTCTTACGTGAGCACCCATGCGCACATTTGCACGTGTCATCATAGGCACAAAATCTGAACGGTTCATATGATGTAGCACCCATGAAACCATTAAGGCCTAACTTTGGGCACAAAATCTGAACGGTTCATATGATGTAGCACCCATGAAACCATTAAGGCCTAACTTTCAGCCTGATCCAAAACTTCCGGTGCTATAGAAAAGAGAGGCAAATCTAGGGAGGTAACTGTTTTTTCTTTTTTTTTTTTCCATGGCCCATCATAGTTTTGGATCGGGTTGAAAGTTGGGCCCTGGGGCTTTTATGGAGTGCTGCATCATGTGGACGGTTCAGATTTTGTGTTTACGTCACGTATAAAAGAGTGCTCACGAGTTCTAGTGAGATTTGGTGAGCATCCGAGTATTTCACGGTTAATTGATATGCCATGCAACTTCCTCCTCAAACGGTCTACTGATCAGAACTCTTAATCAGATGGGCCACTCCTTGGGTGCACAAAGGGCCTGTAATTTTGAGTAGCTGGATGACTCTAGCTATTCAGTTACAGTAACATTTGCTGGCGGATGTCTACTAATGTTTTGTTGCGATGAAATGAATCCTTTTCGAGGCCACTAATCCAGTGATTAGAAAAGCCCAGTTCCCTCACTTTTTTACTATAGTTCGTCTAAAGAGGAGGAGCTGCACCGAAATTCTAATGATGCGTGCCGCTCATTAGCTTTCCTCAAAAGCTAAAAACACCTTAAAAAAGGGGCAGCAAAACATCACGCTTTTCATCAAAATAAGAAGCGAAAAGCAAAGTGCACTCGCTTGAGTGCACTTTACATTCAAAGTGCACTCGCCTAACACATTAGAACAAGAAAATTGCGTGCAAGATCGGTGGCCCTCATCTGGAGATGAAAAATGGTGCAGATTGGATGTCTAAAAACTCGGATTGATACAACCACAGTGGAGTTATTTGCCTACATAAAAGTTGGCTATTGGTCATTTTTTCCTAACCATTCATTTCTTTTCTATACACATGGGACCCACTTACGATCATGCGTGTCTGATATATATATATATATATATATATATATATATATATATATATATATATATATATATATATATATATATATATATATATATATATATCTGCCTGGTTGCGAAATGGATATATGGAGTTTCTCATTCGCATGCTTGCCGAACGTGTCCTCAAAGAGTTCACTGAGTCTTCCTAGAAACGAAAATAAAATATTAGTAAAGGGAGAACAGCAGAAAATATTTGAGATCGTTCGTTAAAGAAGGCCGACTCAGATCCACTTGGTTCGTCCTGAGACTAGTACTGGAAGGGTCGACCCGACTCACTCCCTGCTCCTAAATTTGACTGATGGTGTTGCTACCTTGATACCGAATTGGGTCGCATATAATATTTGCAGCCTATCAAAACTGACTGTTCAGCTCGATTACAGCTGAACAACTTTGACCCCAGGTGTCGAGATAACCAGGTAAATTAAAATTAACAATATATGACCAAAATTTTAGAAGATCGGTCGCCTATTTAGCCACGCATGAGATATTGCTTAAAATAATCAGGTAATTATCAAAGGATATGGTTCATCATCCAAGAATGGTTTGCACATTACCTTATGTATGAAAGGACTTCTAAATGCAAAACCAACAAAAAGTCAAAACTAATAGTCAACCGAAGAGAATAACTATAATGTACTTTTCTGAAAGATGAACAACTTGTATTACAATGGAAATTGTGTAGCGCATGAACGTAGGCTTGGATTATAGTTACCAAGTTACTGCTACTCCCAACATAAAATATAGATAATAGTTAGGCTAGGGAATGTAAAAGATAGTTAAAGGATAACTGAAAGATAAATTTTATTGGGTTGGTATGAGACACTTTGTTTCGTTGAACTCATTTTCTATTTATAGAGTTCCTTATGATAGTTATCCATATGTTTCTTCCCACATTCAGTCGATTATAGCAATTGATTTAGCACCACTCTGACTTTTTAGACTTTTCTTGGACACCTGTTCCAGTAACCACTTCAACACCATCTTTCACTCAATCACATTCTGTCTTTCGATCTTCTCGATCACACTCCATCTATAGATGGTGTGTAACACCCTGATCCATGCCAATTGTAATTCTATAAACGGCGCTCAAAGTATCCTTATGGATCTTACTTATGTTGTATATTTCTTTTACAATGACACGTACATTCCTAATTGTCTATTCCAGGAACGATCAGAAATAAGGTACAATATTACCCCCCATGTCGCTTCTCCTTTGGGAAAAATGGTGAAAGCAATGGTGCTCCATTTTTCAATGTAATAAATGCAATTAGCCTCTCTTTAATGTGTCAACTCCCTATTGCTTTGCTCGATTAAGACAAAAACTGAATGATGAATTTGCTCCTTTTCTACGGCTATCATTGCCATACATTGCACACAATTGAATCGTATGAGGAGTCATGATTATCCTCTCATTAATGCGCACATTCTTGACCAATATATCTGCAATTTCAAATTGATTTCAATTTTTCTATAACTCTTTCCCTTTACATCTTCTTCTCCTCAAGCTTTCTAAACTTTCTTATGCTATTACCATAGTTGCTTCTTTGTCTTATGGTCCACTAATCTTCCATTTGGAAGACTTCATAGGAGAACTAAATGCTATTTCTTCCAGTTCATTAATGACATCATTTTCACTACGCATGTTTACATAAATAAAACATATCTTACACTCGAACCATCTTCCCATCCTGAGATTACCCATGAGCATATTCGAACGGTGGAACATTTTTTCCCTGATGCATGGCTGAAAAACTTCTTATTCAATCAGATTCTGTTTCGAACCTTGCAAACACCTTTAAAGCCTCAAGATCCTTATCATGACCCATGAAAGTATGGTCAAAATGGTACAACCATGTATCCAAATAACATGGTGATACGTGAAAACAGGCTGGCATCTACGAATGCATCAGTCTTTCTCTAAATGAATATATAACAAACACATCCCTTCCTACTATAACTTCAGCATTCAATAGTCGATCCATCAACGCCTACCACTTCAGATGCAGTCCCATGAGTTCAATGGTCATGGATATATACACTTTCACTTATCTTCTCCCCTTTCAGTGATCTAATCTATCCAAGTTTGCCTAGGATGATGAGCACTATTTCATCCTTCTAGATAAAAATGGAAAAGCTTATTCTAACTTTATGCTTCTCCAACGCAAGACCCATGAAAAATTAAGTTGATGATCAAGAGCACATGACATTTCTATTGAGGTGGATTTTTCATTATTTACTCTTTGTGAGTGTTATGCAGATCACAAAAGAATATGTTTATTTACTTGAGGCGCTAGCCCAAGGACGATAGCTAGTTTTTGCTCCATTCGTGCTCGACCTCCTATATTGTAGCATGTATGAAGAAACCACCAAAAGGATTTTACCATATCGGAGGGCCTCTTTCACTTCTTCAAATGTGTTGTGAATATTTTTGATTTTCTTTGTAAATCCTATTATTCCCTCCAATTCTTACACTTCTTTCGTCCATCACAACATCCTTTATCCTAACTCTACTAATTCATTTACAGATTATAAGAACTACTTCTGTCTTAAGCCAAATAAACCTAATCATTCTTTTTATCCTTTTAATAATAAAGAATTCGTTCCAACTTGGTTGATAGAGTAATATGAGACAAATAACGTTTTGATGGTAGAACTCAAAGACAAAGCTTGGAGGAGTTATTTCATCTACAAATATCTCCCGTATGGTGGCACTGTGGAGATAGGTCTCAATGCTAAAACTGGTGTCAAGTAGTATTGTCCCAATCTTCTTGCTTGTCAATTTATCCTTCCCTAATGATTTTCTTATCAATTCACCTACAAAACTTGCAATCAACCTCCAAACCATCACTTGCTTGTGGATTTGGTCAACATTTTCCAAATTCTCCACTACATTGAAACCATAGGTTTTAATTTCGACCCTCCTCTCTTCCCTAGTTGTCCTTGTCAGATTCTCACTTATTATAATTGGTGGAAGAATTATTATGAGAGATGGTTGCTGTACCCGTTGAAAAATCATATCACTTAACTCTTTCCTTTTGTAACAAGGATAGAAAAACTTGTGGTCAAGAAGAAGAAACCAGCGAACAAGGACTATAAAATGATCAAAACCAACTGTGCCTCTAAGCCAGAGAATGACCTGTTTGTGAAAAATGACAATGACTACTTCGACCATCTCTTCTTCAGTAATAATAAAGGCGATCAACCTGACATCTCTCAAGCTAAAACGTCAAAAAGTGATAGTTGCAGGTCCTGTATAGGTGGAACTACCAGCTCAACTAGCCCCGTCATCTACAACCCTGCTCATTCTAAGGAGGATTTCAAATCTATGATGTCTTCCAAGTCCCATCCCTAAACCACCTATTACCTCATCTGCAACAATAAAGCCTCCTACGATGACTAGCAATGGTCGAGCTGTGTTGCGAAGACATCAGGTATCTCTTTTATAGCCAATGTTGTTTCCCCTTTCGAAAAATATTATAATATAAAGTACTCACTAGAAATATCACCTTCAAAATATTCTTGGGAAATGGAAGAGGCTTATAAAAGACATTCAGAGGCCCACTTCAATCGAGCTTAGAATAAATGGGAGAGCGAAAAGAAAATATTGAATGATCCTAACTTCCTTTTCGACCAGTATGTTACACCTTACAAACCCAATCCATCGTCTTTTTCTACCTCTTCTCCTCCTCTTGCGATAGTTATCAGTGATCCTACCAAAATTCAATCAATGATTGACCAATACTCCACTCTCACTATTTGTTCTGACTTAGGTGGACATTTTCTCTTTCTTTTATTTGTTCACTTTATGTTGTCTTCTTCTCCTGACATCTTTCGTCTATGCAATGACAAGGGAAAATTTTCCCACTGAGAAACAAACCATTTCTGCAGTACCACAACCTCATCAGCTCAAAAGAGCTATTGTTGCTGCTATAGCTGACAAGCCTATCACTCCATTGGAAGAACTCAATATCTCCAATTATGAGTTGACTACGAGAGATGTTCCTCAACTTGATGATTAAGCTCAAAGGGACACAAAAACCATCGAATTGGTGGAACTTTTCCATGTTTCTGTCCATTCTGGGGCTCCATCGATCACTCATGATCAAGAAGATAACGAGCCCATTATGGTGACACAATAGAGCTCCCAAAAAAAATGTCTTCCCATTCCACTCCTGCATTGGCTAGACACTGTGTGCCATTCTTAGAACCCATTGTTCAATATATCCCTAGCATAACTGTCAGGAGGCATGTATTGGTCTTAGACGAAGAAGAAGAAGAACCATCTTAGACATCTATTCTATCAAACACAACTTCTCCTGGCCAAGTAGCAACTTCTAAACCTTTTGTGACCGATGAGGTTGTTGTCTAATCACCTCCTCCACCAACTGAAATGTCAATAGAACCTCCTCCAACCCCCAACAACATGTTTCTTGTTAAAGTGCTCTCTTTCCTCGGCTAAGCTCTCAATATTGACATCATCATGGCCGAGTCCCCACTGCCTTCATCCTAACTTTAACAACTCCAAGATGAATTATGGGTTCTTATATGCTTAGGGGCTATTGAAATCATCTCCATAGGATCGAATGAGAGAATTGCACTTCTCATTCATCACTATCTCGCTTGGATAAAACTCTCTACCAAAACGCATCCACTTCATGACGTCTGAGACTTCGTGTAGGAGTATTAGGATATGAATGCTACGATCGATAGTATCCAAGCCGAACATTTGGCTACAACCCTTAAGGTGATCGAGGTCACCACTATTGGAGAGAAAATCCCTATTGCGCATGTCAAATTGAAAGAGTCTGACATAGAAATGGCCAATCTTGCTATTCAAATAGCAACATTGGTGGAGAAATTAGAAACATTGAAGAAGCGTCATGGGGAGTTGGCTGAAATTAAGGAAAAATAAGAGGATGAAGTTATCATGTGGCCACCTTTACTGAGGACAAAACCTGATCTCTTGGCCAGACTAGGTGTGTGGCCTTGAAGACTCAAACAACTCTCGATCAACAGGAAGTTAGACAGGCAAAAATACTAGAGAAAATGGCTGCTTTTTCTTCTTTTAATTTTTAAATCTTATGTCGCCTTGTATAATGATTTATAATCTATGGAATCAGCCAAATTGCCACTTTTATTTTCCATTGTATATCAGCCATTCTCTACTTAGCATTTTTCCTTTCCTCTGCATGTTAAAAGGAGTAACTACCTAATGACATGGCATAGAAGTGAGAGTCATTTACTATTTCCTTTGTCGAAATAAGTGTCACTATGGTTACACGTTCCAACTTCCCGGGAGATAATGCACTACCTTTCATGCCATTATTGACCATTCATCTCTGCCATGATCCAATGAATATGGGAATGATCTTAACTCCTTGATGCCTATATAAACAACACTTCTCATTTCATTTCTTTATGTTTTCAGATTTCTGTAACATCCTAGAAAAATCCATACTGAAACCTAAGTTCAACCATGAGCGAAGCCACATGAGGGCCATATCCGACTAGCTAGTAATGATGAGGTGTATGGTGGTACCTAAAGTTAGAGCAATTAAGGTCAGGTGACCATTTCTATGAATAACGAGTGGCTAGGATCGCAAGCACGACTAGTGCCAATGCCAGCTGAGACTCGAGAGAAATTCTGAGGGCCCACCCCTCTCGGGAGTGCCCTGAAACACTTCAAGGGACCTAAACCATACATCGGGGGTCCGCTAGCCTCAAAACTATAGAACAATCTTCGTCGTACCGGGCTCGACGTCCATTTTGAAAGCTGAACTTGGATAGTGTCTAGAATTGCTCAACTTGAGTCGAAGGACAGGTGCATGAGAAGTGTAAATGTCACGCCCCAAAATTCGGGTACAGAGTGTGCACCCTTGGACCTGAGTTTCAGTTCGTAACTCGTAAACAAAGTGTACTAATTTAATTCCTTAATAAGTTTAATCAAAGATGATAATTATATTCATTCTAGGTTTCACCATAATTTTAATTACACATACATAACACTTAGCACCAATCAACCAGGCACATATAAATCTTCACAGCCCTTTAAATAAAATAAACCTTATAAATCTTTCATTTATTATATCATCGTAATATAATTATGTTTATTTCATACTAACATTATTTTAAAGAAATAAGTATAAATAATTCATCAAAATCTCAAAATCAATACCAATATGCATTATACATTAATCAAACTATGCTAACAAATAAATCATATAATCAAAAATTATCTATTGTTACCACTGAAAGTGCACCTATTAGTGCCCTGGTTTGTCAATTACAGTGTAAGTTGAGTCAGTCGAATAACAGTGCCTAACAGGAAGATCAATTCAAGTGGCTGCCTCAACTGGATGTGTGGAAGCTCGCCATAGGTAAATCATAGCCACACATCCTATGTCCCAAAACACCAGGTGATTAAAACTCTTAAAACTAAGTAGAACACCTTAGGATTTTATTATAAGAAAACTTTTTACCAAATAGGAAAATCTTTAAGTTTTCTTACCCTGTCGATTATATCGATTCACATTTCGATATGATCGACCTGCTCTGTCGATGTCCTCGGCATCTCAATCGATACAATCGAGTGAGGAAAAAAAGCGTCCAATAATCAAACATTCATCTGGACGATTTATCGATATATCAGAATCTCAATCGATATCATCGATATTCGAATATCGATCCCATCGAAAGTGGATTGATAATATCGACAGGCAGTTTTCTGGCACCCCTATTTTTCTAAAGAAAACTACTATAAGCTTCGAAATATCGATGACTGTCCGATTCAATCTGAATTTAAATATCGATCATATCGGAAGTCATTCGATCATATCGATAGTGGGCGCATGTTTCCTCCAGCAAAAATTTCTGGGTATTTTAAACGTTGATCGGGGGCCATTTAAGAAAATCAATATTCTTATGTCGATGCCATCGAGTCCTAGTCGATTTGTAACACCCTTAAAATCGGGGGTCGTGTATAAACTCAACTCCCGAGTTCCAGACCGTCACTTATGCAACAAATATGGTTGTGATTCAATGTTGTCTGATTTAAAGCATTCACATGAGTAAAAGTATACCAAAACTGCAATTCATACTTCAGATCCAGTGATTAAAGCAAGCGGAAGACTAAACAATATATATATCACTGTATGGAAAAACAAAGTAATCTCGACTGTCTCCAAAGTATGACTACATCTCTGAGTCTCATATACATGTAAATAGACAAAATAATAAGTTCCAAAATAGTCCCACTGAAGTCCCCCTCGATCCAGGTCACCTACGGGAAGCCGTCGTGATACTGCATATACGAGAACTCATCCTGGTCCTCGTCAATCTCCGGCTCCACCTCCTGGATCTCGTCGTCACCTGCAACTACAACAGGGTCTGGTGGGTGTTGCAAACACCATCCCGTAACGTGGGAATGAGTGATCAACTCAGTGGAATCATAGAGCAAAGATTAGCATGTTCACAATTCAATCACGCGATAATAGTAAAGCAGTAAATCAGACAATCCTAATACTGTTGTTTAATGCAAGATGATATGACGTGATGTATGCCCTCACCGACGATCACCCTCATGCGGCAACATCTTACGACCGCGGCATGCCACACTCCCTAGAGTGCTCCACATCTTCCAGGCACATGCAATGCTATGGTGATATGATTACCAAGTTGTTATTAGTCCATTCAAACAGCAGGATTGGGAAACTAAGGTACTTCCCTTGTATCAATCCCAACACGGATCCTGTCTAGGGTCGTCACTCCTAGTAATCTCATACGATGTACATTTCGTAGGTCACTGCAAGGGCTGCCAGGGCTGTTGCTCGCACTCGTTGCACCGCTCCCCCATCACCTTATCAATACAGGCCTACTGTACTCTACTGCACGGAAGGGTCGTCGCCTCCCGTGAACTCAGAATACGCTCGCGGTCACTACAAAGGGCTCGTCGCCTGATCAGTGTAGGCTGACAGCTAGAATATAGTGTCCCATACTACCATAATCTGCTCACGAGTCAAGGTGCTCATTGGTCACTACGGGGAGGTTTGTGGCCCCAGCGTAGGCCGACAGCTCGACCACGGTGTCCCATACCACCATGCCCGGCTCATGAGTCTTCGTGGATCAAGGTACCACGGTTAATAGAGTTTACAATGGTAAGTTCAGTAGCAGTTATGATACATACAAGGTGAACAAACATCGGCCAGTCGGGTTACTTGACGGGCTCGACTAGCGCGATCGCATCTCGAATTGAACGACATGAAGTGCGTAAAACACTTTGCGTGGCCTAACCACTGCCGCCAACTCTCAACACGAATCACATTCATCGACGCGTCGTTCGTGGCTATGACCAGTCAGCCACGAATTCGTTCGGTTACCGACTGCCTGGACTAAGTCAAGTCCTACACATCTATGGAATTACATTAACACTATACATCAGGGTATTGGAATTGAAACACATCATGTGAGCATGTTAGCACATGTTATAACATTCAACTAAGGCAAATTTTCAAGGCATACTTCCCATGTATATTCAACTTAAGCAAATCTTCAAGGCGTACTTTCTATGCATGTAGTGTAATCATGCATAAGGTAAGCATGTAGGAAAACATTTAGGTCAGCATATTAATCATGAAATCAATCTCAAACTACTACATAACATCATTCAATACAATACATACTATTACAAGCATTTATACAAACACATACACTACACACTTAAGTCCACATATAGTATGTCGACCCAAAGTGCGCAACTTGGCGAATCTCTTCGCCAAACTGATTATGCAAGCATTCCTAACTCTCTAATGCGGCGACAAATCATGTCAATCATGTCAGCAAAATATGCATGGAGACCGTACTTCCTACAAATGACTAAAATGCCCTAAATCTCATATTCTTCGTTAATTTGCGAAACAGGAAACGGAGAGCATGTTGTACATGTCAAACGGCGATGTCGTCGATAATCTACTATTAAACGACATTGAAAGCGTTGTAAACCGTCAATCAAAGCGTCTAAAATCCTCACCTAATCTCTTACGGTCGCGAGAATTTGAACGGAGCGTGTACGCTTCGTCTACGGCAGTAGGAGAACCTGATTTGTGGATTTAGTTAGCTAACATATTCAGAATCTACATAAACCCTAAATCAGTAAGTTTTTGGGGTTTTTCTATACCTGAAAAAGTAGAAAAATCACCAGCCAGGTGATTGGAATGAAGTGTTGAAGCAGCAACCGTTGGTGGCTCGGAAGCGGGAAAAATCACCTCTTCCCTTTCTCTCAAACTCTCTCTCTCTTATGCTAGGGTTTGTGAAATTCGTATGCAAGGAAGGAATGAGGGTTTCAACCCCTTTTATAAGCTTGGAAACGCCGAAAATAGGCT
The DNA here is from genome assembly GCA_037074715.1 of Magnolia kwangsiensis. Classification (NCBI taxonomy): domain Eukaryota; kingdom Viridiplantae; phylum Streptophyta; class Magnoliopsida; order Magnoliales; family Magnoliaceae; genus Magnolia; species Magnolia kwangsiensis. Next base: position 76,351,719 of record CM073577.1, on the reverse strand, counting down.
CCGGGACGAAGTTTACTTATTGCCTATCCAATTCGGGGCTGTTTCGGTCCAAAAACTGATTTCTGGTGGTCCCCTGGTCGATTGTGATCAGACTTAAGCTCATGGGTACCAGATGTACCTCGTATTAAGTTTTCAGTCTGGCAGGGTTCGCAGATCGCACGTGGCGGACCAGTTTCAGTTCAACGGTCACCGCACATAGATCAGGGCTGAAAGTCCCATGATAATAAATAGATATTTTTCCTGATCCGAGGGTGTAATCTGGATGAATTCTGACGGTCAGAACGCTTAATACTGACGCGTCAAGTCGTGTGCCAGATCTAAATTTGAAATTCCCAATTCGTCCCTATTCGCGGTCGCTTCAGTCCGGGTTCAACGAAATACTCTGTGATTATCGGTTTGACTTGATTTTCGAGATGATTGTCAAGTCCAGCTGGGCGGTTCTAACGGTCTAAGATAGGAGGTATCAGACCTTCGACGCGCGGTCTAAATCCAATACAAAAGTTCCATATGGTCCAGAGGACAAACCTGCTTAGAGTTGGATCCAAGGTTATAGAGTATTGTAGAGTTGTCTGTTCTACTCGATTTGGGTCTTGTAGAACGTATTTAAAGTGATTAGGGACTATTTCCCAGCTACTCTAGCGTTGCGCTAGCTAACTTACGTTTAATTTCCATGGAAATTATTTATACGCGATTTCGGGTCAAATCGGTACTCGATTCCAAGTATGGATTTTTCACGGGCATTACACGATTGGATCGAGTCTGGCACAAACTGACCAGCGTGCTTATAGGTAAATCTATATGATTTATCAATCCTATCGATAAGGTCTCGATATCATCAACATTCAAATTTTGATAACATCGGCTATTTCTATATCATATCTTTAGAACCTGAAATTCTTCAAGGCTTGTCTCTCTTGTTTTCACCTGTCGATAGATCGATCCCTCTATCGATGGAATCAAAATTCAAAATTTGATAACATCGATGTGTGTCTCGATCCCATCGACCAGTTAGCAAAAGGTTTCCAAAAGTGAAAATGACATTTGAGTTTGTATCATCGAGAGGTCAGTCGATGCTATCGAGAGTATACGCTCGATGATATCGACCCTACTTGATGATATCGAACTCTGTCATGAATGTGACCGTTTTATATCCGTTCGAACCTTTTGCATATATATAGAGAGGTTAGTCTTTAATGCTGGCAGAGAAAGAAGAGAGTGCTTTTGTGTGTCTTACATTCAGATCATATACCAAAAGCCCTTTCTCTCACGGGAGTTCATCTTCCAATGCACTCTTACCATTGACATTCAATAAAGTGGATTGGAAAATGAACTTTCGCATCCAAGGATCCTCCAGCAACTATCTTAATAATATATCATCAAGCTGGGATGCCTTGAATGAATAGATGATGAAAATCACTCTATCTTCCTTATAGGAAAATTCTAAGAGAGTGGATTTTTGTCATAACCTTGACCAAACCCAAAGCCCAGAACAAGTACATCTTTTGTGTTGCGAATCAAGGGAGCTGAAGACTCTTCATCAACAAGAAAGAGATCTTCATCACTGCGCTAAAAGGGACTCATCAACTTATTTGTAAGTATCTAGAGTCCAGAAGGCACTTGTGATCTTTCCTATTTAGGATTTGGTTGTAGGTGTTGCTCACCCTTTGAAGTCCTCATAGGAGGCCTCCGACGGGAGTGTACGTTCCGGGTGCGTTGTGTGGACCCTTGCTCTGTGTGGGCATAAACATCTGATTATGAGTGAACGAGTAAAACTCTGGGTTATGAGGTGAACATGTAAAACCTCTGTTAGGGTCTTAGGGTAAGATCCTTGGCCAGTGTGCCTAAACCGGGTGCTATGTGTTGACCCTTGCTCATTAGAGCATAAACAGTCAGCCTCTGTGTAGGTTGTAAAGGTTGAAGGTGAACCTGATTTAAAACCTTATGTTTGAGGTGAACCCTGTGAAACCTCCTTAGTGAAATTCGGTACACTCAAGGGTTGAGTGTGGCAGCTGGGAGTGGAGTAGATAAGTAGTCGAACCACTATAAAAATGACTGTGTCTGTGATTGATTCTTGTGCTTGATCATTTGTGTGATTATGTTAATTGTATTCATATTTTCTCACACTTAACACACACAGTCACATCCATCATAGACTATAACTGCTTCATGCTTATTAATTGAATAGTTCTCTGATTGGATCCTCTACTGGGCTTGGAAACCAGTAGAGTTACATTTAAGTAATCCTAAAAATTGCATACCTGTTAGGATTAGAGTGATAGGATTTTAATATAACTCATAAATCTTTAAAAAGTCCTATTCACCCCTCTCTAGGACATATTGACATATTTCTACTTCAACTCAAGCGGTCTTCACCGCTATTTCAATTGGTATCACAGCGGGTCTCTCTTTAAGGGCTTCACCTCCTAGAGAGTGATCTTGACTGAAGTTAAGGAATATGGCCGAAGGAGAGGGCTCATCTGTCACTAGACCTCCAGTATTTGATGGTTCAAATTATGCATACTGGAAGGCTAGAATGCATTACTTCCTGAGATCTTTGGATCATGATGTTTGGGATGTATTTGAAAAGGGATATGTGGTACCATCTGAACAAATCGTACTTGAAGATGAAACTACCATTACTAAGCCCAGACCCAAAGAAAAGTGGACGGTACTCGACAAAGAACAGCGAACTGCTGAAGCAAAAGCAATGAACGCCATCTACTGTGCCGTGTCTCGAGATATATTTAATCAGATAAGTATGTGTGAGACATCCAAGAAAGCATGGGATCTACTGAAAACAACCCATGACGGCACAAGCACTGTGAAGAGATATAAACTATAACTTTTGACTTCACAGTTCAAAAATCTCAGGATGGAAGAGCATGAGACATTTATGAAGTTTTTCACCAAATTGAATATTATTTGTAACTCCATGGGTGGATTGGGAGAAAAGGTTTCGGTACCAAAAATATGTAGAAAAATTCTAAGGTCCCTACCGAAACAATTCAATCCCCAGGTAACAACATTAAGGAATGTAGAAATATTGATGAGATGAAAGTAAAAGAACTAGTAGGATCTCTACAAACTTTTGAACTACACTTCACACAACCCTAAAAATCTAAAAACACTGTCCTAAGAGCTTCTAAGAAAATAAAACATGAGGACAATGAGAGCGAAAAAGAAGACGAAGATGAGGAAGTGGCTTTGTTGGCACAAAGATTCAAAAGATTCTTTCAGAAGAATCACGGTCGTCCCTCCAGAGGAAGAAAGTGAACTACAAACCTCCTGTAGGCAAATTTATGACCAAAGAACCACAATGTTACGCCTGTCAGGAGTATGGACACCTATCAACCGAATGCCCAAATAGAAAAACCAAAGGAAAGGCAATGGCCGCCACGTGGGATGATACGGAGGAGTCAAACTCAAAATCTAGTGACTTAGAGAGTGATGGAGATCAGAAATCACTAAAAATTCTTATGGTCTCCACCACTCCAATCATCCTCACAAAATCTGAAAAGGAGGCACAGCCAACCAACGAATAATTTCCGTCTGACAATGAGAAAATTGAAGAAGAGGAAGATAATGAGAAAAATAAATTACAAAACGCTTACAATCTGAAAGGGCCTAGCTATATGCCCTAGAGGAGGGGTGAATAGGAAAATGTCAAATAAAACTAAAAACAGTGGAATAATAAAAGAACTAAAGCACAATGCTGAATTAAAAGTAATTTCAATAACCTAAAATTAAGAGAATGATACTATATTAGTTCTAAGTACAACCTTACACCAAAAACCAAAGGTTTAAGGTAGGACAACCTTGTTTTTAAAACATCCTTTATATCACAAACCAATGACAAATAAAAAGTAAGGAAACCAAAATAACTTATAGAAATAAATTCTAAGTTATTACAACATTCATCCATAAATACAATCCACAAAACTGAATGAATAAAGGAATGAAAGAATAAAGCACATCCACAACACAACGATATATAGTGGTTCACCTGTGTGTACACTAACTGTTATCCAACAGCTACACAGAATGCTACTCCACTCCTAATATCCTCACACAGGGGATATTAGCATGCACTATCAAAATAGGTTTCACAGGTTTACCTAAAACCTTCACAATTGTGTCTTTTTATCTCGGGCTTACACAATCCAAAAACCCACACAATCTGAGTGCTCTCCTCAGATAACCAAAATAATGAGATTTTTCTAGCAAATCTAAAAAAAAATCAAAGAATGTAAATTACACAAATGTAAAATGCCTGAATCTCCTTTTGAAGTAGCCCGGTAGAACCAATCGGAGTAGAAGTTCGATTCAACGTTCAAAGTCCAATACTCACTTTAAGAATGGTTCTAAGTCTAATTGATTTTAAATCAAAAGGGCTAGTTCTATTTGATTTTGAATCCAAGAAGAAGGAATTTCAGAAATTTCTCTTTTCAAATAAGATTGGAATGTAGATCAAAATCAAATAATAAACAAGCTAGCAAAAGGAATATTAAATGAGCACAAAGTAGCTTAAAAACAAACACGAACTTATCTCAGAGTATAGCTTAAAGATTGCTTGAATTGAGTTGAATTGAATTTAAAAACTCTGAAGTTCGTGCTCTATTTATATCCTAAAAAATCCCATATATGACTGGTCTTAGGATCCTAGGACTGGTCGTAGCTTCAAAGATTTTAAAAGATTTTCGCGGGATAAGGATTAGCTGTTCCACGACTGGTCCTGGGTAGCCTACGACCGGTCGTGGGCTACCTACGACTAGTCGTGGTTCACCTACGACTGGTCGTAGGACCCCTAGATTAGTTGCTAGAATTTGAGTCGTAGGGCTAAGACCGATCGAAGGACAAGTCGTACATCTCACAGGACTGGTCGAAGGATGTCCAAGACTAGTCGTAGGACAACTAGAAAAATCTAAAAATCTTCAACAATTTAGGACTGGTCCTGAAAAACTTAAGACTGGTTGTAGCACAGCTAGGACTCGTCTTGAATCCCTAGGACTGGTCTTAGAACAACCCGGACAAGTATATTAAAATATACAAATTATGTATTCAGAATGACCTACAGTAAAGTCCATCCTAAGGTCAATCTAAGGTCAAACAAAAATTAAAAGTTAGATGGACATTGATAGTCTGTACACTCAGATGACCCTTAAGAGAAGCTTGAGAATTTACGAATCTTGTTATAGGCCTTCTCGAGCTTGATCCTTTCTTGAGTTGACAAAGTCTTGTTCTATACTTGTACTTGTTTGAATCTTGAACATGCATACTTAGAGACTTCTATTCTTGAATTCTTTATCCATGACTTGAAACTTTCTTCATTTAAGTTCTTGTCTTGAAATACGATATCTTGAAGCAATGAATAGTCTCAAACATGAAACATAAGATATACAAGACATAAATATAGATTTTGACACCATAAAATTTGACAACCAAAGGGATATGAAATCATAGCACTTACAATCTCCCCTTTTATCAAATTTGTGACAAAACACATATCATACAGATAAAAGCAACATCATACAAATTACTCTACTCTCTCTGAGAGATACAGGTACTGCTCATATAAACAATAAATATGAGTACTGCTCATGTAAACAATAAACAATATGTAAACATCAAGACTCCATATTCTCAATCTACATATCCTTCTCAATCAATCAATCTAAACAAATTACTCCCCCTTTCCATACTACTCCCCCTTTTTGTCACAAAATGACAAGGGAAAGGCACAATAGGAAAGTCATAACTACATAGAGAATAATAAAAAGCAGATAATGAGAAAGAAATATGGAAGGATATAACATATTTCAAAATATAAACCAGAATCATCAAGCCATAACCAAGTTAATACAATATCCAAAATAAAAGATAAGATAATGTTATACAATCCAAAAGATAATTCACCTAATCAGACCCAGAGGAGGGAGAAGGGATAGTAGGATCAATCTGATGTATGCCCCTATTAATGCGACAAAGATATTTTTGCATATATTTAAACTGCATATCGTGGGCAACACTCATATTATCAACCTTCTCCTCCAATGCACGAAGGCGTGCATCATAATTAGATGGATCGAAATCAGGATCATTTGATGAATCAGTTTCTATCTCATCAAATAACTCATCCATATTAACATCCTGTTGAGGAAGATCGCCAGCTTCCCCTTCATTTCCGGCTTCACCACCATCACCACCAACAACACCTTCATCAACTTGACTAGGAAGCAAATCTAACTTCATCTTATTAAGATTGGAATTGTTGAAAATAAGATGATGAATGGGTGCCTCATTAATAGGTGTATCGACAAGCATATGAGTGGCTAACACAGTCATAAGATAACCAAACGGAATATTACTATGACTCGGATGGAGACGAAACTGTATGATAAATTGACAGATCAATGAAGGAAGGCAGACCTTGGTACCAGAAGCAATAGAATGTAACACACAAACCATGAAAGAAGTCAACTCGATTTTATTACCAGACCGAGGATACAGATTTGAAATGAAAAAATGATGTAACACTCTGTATCTAGGTAACAGATACTTTGAAGGGAGCACATTCCCTTTGTGTGTCCATTGCGTATTAATTTTGCATAAGTCTCTTGTTAACATGCATTTTTCTGATTCAAATGGTTTGACGTATAGAGTATGAATCGGAATACCTTCATCATTAATGGGTATATCCATAATACCCGATATTAAATGATGGTCTACTTCAAATTTCTCTTCTCTAGTATCATTTAAAAAAGTTAAGTTGTCAAGGGAGAATTCTGAGATACATGCAACCATTGATTGTGCAATAGACTGGTATGTAGGCCCACCCCAAAGCAAAATGTTAGCCCAGCCAACAGATTCAAGGAGAGGGACAATACCATATGGAGCAATGTGATTGAGATCAGCGGTATGCTCAACGATAACATTAAGGACATGCAAATCCCATACATCTTGAGGATCATCTTCGGGTGACCGAAGGTGCCATTTTGTTATCGGTGTAGATCTAGATGAGGATGGACCACGTGATGTTTTCTTCTTCCCTCTAGCATCCATCTTCAATAAGATATACTAAGAGCAAGAGAAATGCACAAAAAGAATGATGAGTTTTCTCTAGATCAGCAATTTGAGAAGAAACCTTTAAAAAACTAACAAAAGATGAAATCTAGCCACACAATGATCAAATCAAAGCATAGAGAGCATGAATCTTCATGAAAAATGAAGAAATAGGACTAACCTTGAAAAAATACAAGAAATCCTATGATTGGTCGAGCCACGACTTGTCGTAGGTCAGAGTGGAAATGAAGAAGAAGGAGGTTTTCTCCAAATTATATCATGTTCACGAGCTCCATGACCGGTTGAGTGATGTGTACGATCGGTCGTACCACGATTAATCGTGTACAGATACGACCGGTCGAGCATCGACCAAAAATACATATTTAATGAAAAAAATTAAAATTTAAACATAAATAATACTAAATATAATACACTATGATATAAGCAAGAACACTCAATGTAAAATGCACATACCAAGATCAAATTTCAATTTATTAAACCTACTTTTGTCGAGCGATTTAGTAAATATATCAACAAGTTGAGTTTCGGTTGGTATATATTCCAAGGAAATAACTTTTTCTTCAAATGTAATGATACCTAATGTCAATGTGCTTAGTACGTGAATGCTGGATTGGATTTTTAGAAATTTTATAGCACTGGAATTATCACAATGTAAGATCATTGAATTTTGATTAATTCCATAATCGCTTAGCACGCGTTTCATCCAAACTAGTTGAGTACATGCATATTCAGCTACAATATACTCAGCCTCAGCAGTGGAGAGCAATATTGACTTTGCTTCTTGCTGAACAAAGAAACTAAGCAATTTCCAATGTAAAAATAACCACCACTGGTTGATTTTCTATCATCGATATTACCGGCCCAATCAGCATCTGAGTACCCGGCTAATTGAACAATAGTATCAAAAGAATACCAAAGACCCAGATTTATAGTACTTGCGACATATCTAATAATCCATTTAACAACAATAAGATGTGATTCCTTAAGATTAGACTGATATCTTATACAAATACCAACACTTAACGCAATATCAGGTCTACTAGCAGTTAGATACAACAAACTACCAATCATACTACAATATAGTTTAGGATCTATATCTTTACCTGTAAGGTCTTTTGAGAGCCTTAACGTTGTACTCATAGGAGTATCAAAGTTCTTACCATTCTCAAATCCAAACCTTTTAACCAAGTTTGAAGCATATTTGGTCTGGAAAATAAAAATTCCATCAGGTTGTTGTTTTACTTGCAACCCTAGGAAATAGTTAAGTTCTCCAACCATGTTCATTTCGAACCTTGATTTCATTAACTCTGCAAACTCGATAGACATGTTAGAGTAAGTTGATCCATAAATAATATCATCAACATAAATTTGAACCATTAAAATATCATTCTTATGCTTCTTAACAAAGAGCGTCTTATCGATACTTCCTACTTGAAAGCTATGACTAAGTAAGAATTCAGTTAATTTTTTATACCATGCCCTGGGTGCTTGTTTTACACCATAAAGAGCCTTTTAAAGATGAAATACATGGTCAGATAACTTGGGGTCTTCAAACCCTGAAGGTTGTTCAACATACACCTCTTCATGTAAATCGCCATTCAAGAAGGCACTCTTTACATCCATTTGATAAATCTTAAATTTTCTAAAGTATGCGGTATTAACTGCTTTAGCCCAAAGATTTCTAGAGAGCTTCATACTATTCAACGTAACATTAGCCATATCCCGAAGCACTCTATTTTTTCTTTCAAATATACCATTTTGTTGCGGTGTTTTGGGCGCAGAAAATTCATGCGATATTCCCTGATCGCTACAGAATTTCTCAAAACTATTATTTTTGAATTCGGATCCATGATCACTATGGATCTTACTAACATGAGAACCTTTCTCATTTTGGATTCGTTTAATGACCTTTTTCACTTCATCCAGGGTTTCAGTTTTATCTTTTAAGAAAGATACCTAAGTGAATCTGGTATAGTCATCTACGATAACCAAGATGTATTTTTTACCCCCTCGACTCTCCAATCTGGTTGGTCCAACAAGATCCATGTGGAGAAGCTCGAGTGGTCTAGATGTGGTATTGGAGTTCACTTTCTTGTGAGAGCTCCTAGTCTGTTTGCCCAACTGACATTCACCACATATTTTGTCTACTCTTTGCAATTTGGGTAGACCTCTAATTAGTTCTCTTTTGCTCAATCTAAATAAGTTTCGATAGTGTACATATCCAAGGCATTTATGCCATAATTCAGTCTCATCGGTATGGACCATGTAACATGATTGAGTAGATGATCTTGCATTACTAACGATGTAGCAGTTTTTAGAAGTTCTATGACCAGTTAATATAACAAAACCCTTTTTATTAAGTATCTCACAACCTTGATTAGAAAACTTCACACTATGGTTGTTATCGCATATCTGAGAAATGCTTAGTAGGTTGTGTTTCAAGCCCTCAACATATAAAACATTCTTAAATAAGGGAAGGTTATAAAGCTGAACCATACCTTGGCCAATGATCTTGCAATTGCTTCCATCACCAAATGTGACTGACCCGTCATTCATATCTTTTAGATCGGTGAATAAAGCCTTCTCGCCTGTCATATGCCTGGAGCAACCACTATCTAGGTACCACTTTGAATGGCTTGTAGCTTTGAAAGCAGTGTGGGCAACCAAGCAGGCAACTTTAGGAACCATTTCAGAACTGTTTTGGGTTTAGGATATAGATGATCTTTTTTGTCTATTGTTATAGGAGAAACCTATAGAGTTAGACTTTAATAACTCCTTGAGTATATCAATTATTTTTTCAGCCAATGGATTTCGATTTTGAAAATCAAAGTTGACATGACTACCTTTAGATTTTTGAAAAGTCCTTGAATTTTTAGAAAAACCTTGATAAGTATTCTTTTCTTTTGAGATTGAAGACTCTCCTTTTACAAATTTAGGAGCAATGTTCTTTTGTTTAGGAGATGTATTCTTATCATAGCCCAACCCGGATTGATCGTCACATTTTCTTGATTCAGACAATAATTTTTTCAATTTAGGATCACCTTGGGCATATCTCCATGTGTCTTTCAAACTCAGAAGAGAAGTTACCTCATTTTTGAGTTTCTCATTTTCGGATCTCAAATCTTCGATTTGGAGGTTTTGAAATCTAAATCACATTTGGACTTTACAAAAGAATCGAGAATATGAGACTTTTCTAAAACGAAAGACTCATAATCTTCCTTAAGCTTAGAAAATTTTTCTTTTTATAATTTAAGCTTGACGACAATTTTACAACTCTCCTTATAAAGGGCATTATAAGCATCCTGAAGATCATCTTCATTATCGCAATCACTATTCAGATTTTCTTCATTAGATATATTATCATTATCTGAAAAAGTAATCTTGGATAGAGTCATAAGGGCTTTAACATCATCGCCCAACTCGGTTTCAAAATCTTCTGATTTAGAAGAGGATTCAAAATCAGACGATTCATCCCAAGTAGTCATCATGCTTTTCCTTTTTGATTTGTCCTTTTTAGGACATTTGTTAGCTAAGTGCCCATACTCTTGATAGTTGTAACATTGACTATCTTTGTAACATCCTGAAAATCGGGGGGTCGAGCAAAAACCCAACTCCCGAGTTCCGAAATGTTATTTATGCAACATAGATATGTATGTTTGAATGTTGTCTGTGATAATGTATTAAACATGAGTGAAATTAAGCCAGAACAGCATATCATACTCCAGAGACAGTTAAATTAACCAGCGGAAGTCTGTAATAGTATGTATAACATATATAAACTGTTGTATGTCTCCAGAGTGTGAACATGTTACCAGGTTATACACATACACGTATACTCCAAAAGTAGATGAAACGAATATACATGAGTGCGCTAAAAATATAATATGACAAATGTCAAAGTATCTAATCAACCTCCCTGTAATCCCGTCGATCACAACATGCATAAAGGAGGGATCCTCCTCATCATCATCAAGTCCAGCTCCGCCTCGCAGGCCGCGCCATCATCTGCAATCACAAAGGTCTGGTGGGTGTCCAGGAACACCGTCCCGTAACGTGGGAGTGAGTAGCTAACTCAGTGGAATAATAGAGCAAGGATTAACATGTTCTCAAATCAATCACGCGATAATAGTAAAGCAATAAATCAAACAATCCTAATACTGTTGTTAATGCAATTATGACATGACGTGATGTATGCCCTCACCGACGATCACCCTCATGCGGCAACATCTTACGACCGCGGCATGCCACACTCCCTAGAGTGCTCCACATCTTCCAGGCACATGCAATGCTATGGTGATATGATTACCGAGTTGTTATTAGTCCTTTTCATACAGCAATATTGGGAAACTAAGGTACCTCCCTTATATCAATCCCAACACAGATCCTGTCTAGGGTCGTCACTCCTAGTAGTCTCATACGATGTATATTTTGTAGGTCGCTGCAAGGGCTGCCAGGGCTGTTGCACGCACTCGTTGCTCCGCTCCCCCATCACCTTATCAATACAGGCCTACTGTACTCTACTGCTACGGAAGGGTCGTCGCCTCCCGTAGACTCAGAATACGCTCGCGGTCACTACAAAGGGCTGCCAGGGCTGTTGCTCGCACTCGTTGCACCGCTCCCCCATCACCTTATCAGTGTAGGCCGACAGCAAGAATATAGTGTCCCATACCACCATAATCTGCTCACGAGTCATAGGTGCTCACTGGTCACTACGGGGAGGTTTGTGGCCCCAGCGTAGGCCGACAGCTCGACCACGGTGTCCCATACCACCATGCCCGGCTCATGAGTCTTTATGGATCAAGGTACCATGGTTAACAGGGTTTACAATGGTAAGTTCAGTACCCTAGGTTCAAGCAGTTATGATACATACAAGGTGAACAAACATCGGCCAGTCGGGTTACTTGACGGGCTCGACTAGTGCGATCGCATCTCGAATTGAACGACATGAAGTGCGTGAAACACTTCGCGTGGCCTAACCACTGCCGCCAACTCTCAACACGAATCACATTCATCGACGCGTCGTTCGTGGCTATGACCAGTCAGCCACGAATTCGCTCGGTTACCGACTGCCTGGACTAAGTCAAGTCCCACACATCTATGGAATTACATTAACACTATACAAAGGTGTTGGAATTGAAATACATCATGTGAGCATGTTAGCACATGTTATAACATTCAACTTAAGCAAATCTTCAAGGCATACTCCCCATGCATATTCAACTTAAGCAAATCCTCAAGCATATACATTCCATGCATGTAATGAAATCATGCATTTTGTCAACATGTAGAAAATCATTTAGGTCAGCATAATAATTGAAAAATCAATCACAAACTATCAAATAACATCATTTAATTCAATACATACTAATACAAGCATTTATACAAACACATACACTACACACTTAAGTCTACATATAGTATGTCGACCCAAAGTGCGCAACTAGGCGAATCTCTTCGCCAAACTAATTATGCACGCACTCCTAACTTCCTAATGCGACAACAAACCATGTCAATCACATCAGCAAAATATGAATGTAAACGGTACTTCCTACAAATGACTAAAATGCCCTAAATCTCATATTCTTCGTTAGCTTACGAAACGGGAAACGGAGAGCATTTTGTACATGTCAAACGGCGATGCCGTCAAGAATCTACTATTAAACGACATTGAAAGCGTTGGGAACCGTCAATCAAAGCGTCTAAAATCCTCACCTTATGTCTTGTAGACTCGGAAATTGAAACGGAGCGTATACGCTTCGTCTACGATGAATAAGGAACCTAATACATAAGATCCATAAGCTACATTGCTATGGAAACAAGGAAAACTCAAATCACCAACTATTTAGGGTTTTTACTTACCTAGGATTGCGGTGGAATCGCCGGGAAAGCGGTAGAGGAGTGTTGCTTAAGCATGTGCAACACGTAGCACAAGTGGCGGGAAGAACTCTCCCACTCTCTCACAATCTCTCACTCTTTTTCTCTCTCCCAAGCTAGGGCTTCTCTCAAATTCGGATGGGAGAAAGGAGTGAGGGTTTCAACCCCTTTTATAACCTAAAACATTCCCAAAATAGGCTTGGGAACAATGTTTACTTGGTGCCTAACCAAATCGGGGCCGTTTCGGTCCAAAAGGGTATTTCTGGAGGTCCCCAGGCCAAATGCGGTCGGACTTAAGCTCATGCATACTGGATCTAGCACACATCCAGTTTTCAGACCGGTTGGGTTCCCAGATCGCACGTGGCGGCCCAGTTTCAGTTTAACGGTCACCGCACCAAGATCAGGCCTATAAGTCTCGTGATATATAATAGATATTTTTCCTGATCCAAGGGTGTAATTTGGCTGTATTCTGACGGTCAGAATGCTTAATACTGATGCGTCAAATTTGTGTGCCAGATTTGAATTTGAAATTCCAACTATGTCCCTATTCACACTCTCTTCGGTCCGGGCTCAATGAAATAGCCTGTGATCATCGGTTTGACTTGATTTTTGGAATGAGTGTCAAGTCCAGCTAGACGGTTCTAACGGTCTAAGATAGGAGGTATCGGACTTTCGACGTGCGGTCTAGATCCAATACAAAGATTCAAAGTGGTCCAGAGAACAAACCTGCTTAGAGTTTGGTCCGAGGTTTTAGAGCATTATAGCACCAATGGTTCCACTCGCTTTGGGCCTTGTAGAACGTATTTAAAGTAATCAGGGACTGTTTCCCAGCCACTCCAACGTTGCGCTAGCTAACTTATGCTTAGTTTCTAAAGAAATTTATCCTAAGTGGTTTCTTTGGCTATGGAATTGGGTTCTGAACGATTTTTCAGGTGTTTTAATTGACCCACTGTCTAAGGACGTCAAATCCCAGATTGGCCAAAATCCGGGGTGTTACAATCTACCCCCCTTAAAACACAATGTCGTCCCCGACATTGGCGAAGGACAAGGAGTACTTTCTCTAAGGAAGGTTCAAATCTTATTTAATAACCTAATCGTACATACACCCTAACTCAAATGTTTCGATCCTGGGCCAGTGGGAAAGAGGCCAACCGCTCTTCCACTGCGCCACTTTGATCGAACGGTAGCGTTAACTAATCTAACTGGATTGGACTTAATTCCTTCTACCCCCCTTAAAACTTAGTTTTACTTAAATTCAAGAATCTATGCATCGCTCCGTATATCGGAACGAAGTGCAACTTAGGGGCTATCCTTGACATAAATTGGGAACAACCTCTCATTACAGTGGTTTTCCTTTGCTAATGATGCGTTCTATGGCATTGGTATCTATGATCATAGAGATGAGCCTAATATCTATTGTGGTTAAGGTCAGGGGCAGGTATGAGTTGGTGGCAAGATGCCTAATTCTCTACTGGCTTTAAGTCCTCGCCATTTCCCAAAAGGCAATGTGATCCCGTTTGGTTGTAGGTGGTTGGGCCATCACAGAATAAAGGTTATGTAGTAGGTCTGAGCCGGATACATAGACTTTCTGTCTAGCTAGAACAGAAGATTTATTGTATCAATTCTTAATCCGAGTCGATGCCGATCTTCTGCTTGATCAGAGCATTGGATTTATTGGGAACCACTAGGATTAAGAAGTCGATTCAAACCGCGAATACATCGCGTACATGCAGTTCCTTTACTCTGCGTTCCCGAATGCAATAAACCCTTGGGGATGGCAATTCTAAGGGGCGTGCTAGTCCATTCTAAGTTCAATCTGAGGGATTTATAAATGTTCCCTGAGAGTGAATGGTTCCTTCCTATGGGCAACAACAGAAGTCTATAAGTCATAAGGGGATCTGTCGAAGGAATAAGGTTCTACTTCAACCAAATCTAACCTACAAGTCCTTAGCATATACAGGCTGTACACTACTTAAGGTAACTAGTAGGCTAGTCTGTATTTCATTCGCCATAATTCAAAACCTAAGCCTATACACTAGACGGTTTCATACCATCTCTAATACAGGGAATTGCTCTATCGCTTAGGATCAAAATTGTCTAAATGGAATTGGATTTCTTATGTCGTCAGACCCTTCAAATCTAGGAGTGCTAACACTAGAACCAAAACACCTAGAGCCTATGTGGCCGGTAGCGCTTAGTGGTATTAAATGGAACTGCATTCCTAGTCCTATGGCAGGATTGGAAGTGGTATGCTTGGTTGGAGGGTGGGGTGGGATAAAAACTAATTAGTAGGCTGAATCCCGGGAGTTACAATACCCCCGATCCAGGGACAATACCTTACAGTGAAATGAGACGGCATGCACTCCATTCCACAAATTTCGGCTACATTAAGCCCAAACCACAACACAAACATTCATATAACAAGTCGAAAAGCATCATGCATTTCATTAAACCCAAAATTGTCATCATACAAGGGATATCTCCCTACAAGTATCATGACAAAAAGTACATGGGAGCTATGTCAGGCAGCTTCTACAGCAACATAGGTAAACTACTAGCCTTATCAGGCTTACAAAACACAACTTAAAACAGGAAATGACTAACTACAACCCGCGATACCTGGATCTAGATTACTAGTTCGAGTCGGGCGATGGAGGAGGAAATGCAAAGAAATCGTTGTCCAAATGCGGTCGGACTTAAGCTCATGCATACTGGATCTAGCACACATCCAGTTTTCAGACCGGTTGGGTTCCCAGATCGCACGTGGCGGCCCAGTTTCAGTTTAACGGTCACCGCACCAAGATCAGGCCTATAAGTCTCGTGATATATAATAGATATTTTTCCTGATCCAAGGGTGTAATTTGGCTGTATTCTGACGGTCAGAATGCTTAATACTGATGCGTCAAATTTGTGTGCCAGATTTGAATTTGAAATTCCAACTATGTCCCTATTCACACTCTCTTCGGTCCGGGCTCAATGAAATAGCCTGTGATCATCGGTTTGACTTGATTTTTGGAATGAGTGTCAAGTCCAGCTAGACGGTTCTAACGGTCTAAGATAGGAGGTATCGGACTTTCGACGTGCGGTCTAGATCCAATACAAAGATTCAAAGTGGTCCAGAGAACAAACCTGCTTAGAGTTTGGTCCGAGGTTTTAGAGCATTATAGCACCAATGGTTCCACTCGCTTTGGGCCTTGTAGAACGTATTTAAAGTAATCAGGGACTGTTTCCCAGCCACTCCAACGTTGCGCTAGCTAACTTATGCTTAGTTTCTAAAGAAATTTATCCTAAGTGGTTTCTTTGGCTATGGAATTGGGTTCTGAACGATTTTTCAGGTGTTTTAATTGACCCACTGTCTAAGGACGTCAAATCCCAGATTGGCCAAAATCCGGGGTGTTACAATCTACCCCCCTTAAAACACAATGTCGTCCCCGACATTGGCGAAGGACAAGGAGTACTTTCTCTAAGGAAGGTTCAAATCTTATTTAATAACCTAATCGTACATACACCCTAACTCAAATGTTTCGATCCTGGGCCAGTGGGAAAGAGGCCAACCGCTCTTCCACTGCGCCACTTTGATCGAACGGTAGCGTTAACTAATCTAACTGGATTGGACTTAATTCCTTCTACCCCCCTTAAAACTTAGTTTTACTTAAATTCAAGAATCTATGCATCGCTCCGTATATCGGAACGAAGTGCAACTTAGGGGCTATCCTTGACATAAATTGGGAACAACCTCTCATTACAGTGGTTTTCCTTTGCTAATGATGCGTTCTATGGCATTGGTATCTATGATCATAGAGATGAGCCTAATATCTATTGTGGTTAAGGTCAGGGGCAGGTATGAGTTGGTGGCAAGATGCCTAATTCTCTACTGGCTTTAAGTCCTCGCCATTTCCCAAAAGGCAATGTGATCCCGTTTGGTTGTAGGTGGTTGGGCCATCACAGAATAAAGGTTATGTAGTAGGTCTGAGCCGGATACATAGACTTTCTGTCTAGCTAGAACAGAAGATTTATTGTATCAATTCTTAATCCGAGTCGATGCCGATCTTCTGCTTGATCAGAGCATTGGATTTATTGGGAACCACTAGGATTAAGAAGTCGATTCAAACCGCGAATACATCGCGTACATGCAGTTCCTTTACTCTGCGTTCCCGAATGCAATAAACCCTTGGGGATGGCAATTCTAAGGGGCGTGCTAGTCCATTCTAAGTTCAATCTGAGGGATTTATAAATGTTCCCTGAGAGTGAATGGTTCCTTCCTATGGGCAACAACAGAAGTCTATAAGTCATAAGGGGATCTGTCGAAGGAATAAGGTTCTACTTCAACCAAATCTAACCTACAAGTCCTTAGCATATACAGGCTGTACACTACTTAAGGTAACTAGTAGGCTAGTCTGTATTTCATTCGCCATAATTCAAAACCTAAGCCTATACACTAGACGGTTTCATACCATCTCTAATACAGGGAATTGCTCTATCGCTTAGGATCAAAATTGTCTAAATGGAATTGGATTTCTTATGTCGTCAGACCCTTCAAATCTAGGAGTGCTAACACTAGAACCAAAACACCTAGAGCCTATGTGGCCGGTAGCGCTTAGTGGTATTAAATGGAACTGCATTCCTAGTCCCATGGCAGGATTGGAAGTGGTATGCTTGGTTGGAGGGTGGGGTGGGATAAAAACTAATTAGTAGGCTGAATCCCGGGAGTTACAATACCCCCGATCCAGGGACAATACCTTACAGTGAAATGAGACGGCATGCACTCCATTCCACAAATTTCGGCTACATTAAGCCCAAACCACAACACAAACATTCATATAACAAGTCGAAAAGCATCATGCATTTCATTAAACCCAAAATTGTCATCATACAAGGGATATCTCCCTACAAGTATCATGACAAAAAGTACATGGGAGCTATGTCAGGCAGCTTCTACAGCAACATAGGTAAACTACTAGCCTTATCAGGCTTACAAAACACAACTTAAAACAGGAAATGACTAACTACAACCCGCGATACCTGGATCTAGATTACTAGTTCGAGTCGGGCGATGGAGGAGGAAATGCAAAGAAATCGTTGTCCAAATGCGGTCGGACTTAAGCTCATGCATACTGGATCTAGCACACATCCAGTTTTCAGACCGGTTGGGTTCCCAGATCGCACGTGGCGGCCCAGTTTCAGTTTAACGGTCACCGCACCAAGATCAGGCCTATAAGTCTCGTGATATATAATAGATATTTTTCCTGATCCAAGGGTGTAATTTGGCTGTATTCTGACGGTCAGAATGCTTAATACTGATGCGTCAAATTTGTGTGCCAGATTTGAATTTGAAATTCCAACTATGTCCCTATTCACACTCTCTTCGGTCCGGGCTCAATGAAATAGCCTGTGATCATCGGTTTGACTTGATTTTTGGAATGAGTGTCAAGTCCAGCTAGACGGTTCTAACGGTCTAAGATAGGAGGTATCGGACTTTCGACGTGCGGTCTAGATCCAATACAAAGATTCAAAGTGGTCCAGAGAACAAACCTGCTTAGAGTTTGGTCCGAGGTTTTAGAGCATTATAGCACCAATGGTTCCACTCGCTTTGGGCCTTGTAGAACGTATTTAAAGTAATCAGGGACTGTTTCCCAGCCACTCCAACGTTGCGCTAGCTAACTTATGCTTAGTTTCTAAAGAAATTTATCCTAAGTGGTTTCTTTGGCTATGGAATTGGGTTCTGAACGATTTTTCAGGTGTTTTAATTGACCCACTGTCTAAGGACGTCAAATCCCAGATTGGCCAAAATCCGGGGTGTTACAATCTTTCAAAGATTTTTGAGCTCTAGGTTTAGATCGTCTCTTATCATTTGACTTTTGAAAATCAACTTTTTTCTTGCTTTTGAAAATTTTATAAAACTTTTTTACTAAAAGCGCCATATCATCTTCAAAATTTTCTAAGTCCGAAGTGCTTTCTTGTGAAACATTTGATGATTTGAGAGCAATTGATTTTCCTTTAGGAGCTTTAAAGGACAAATCGCAGGTTTGTAGTGAACCAACTAGTTCCTCAACCCTCATGGTATCCGTATCACGAAGTTCCTGAAGTGAGCGTAGTATCTTGTCACTTTAGAATTGAACCGTTCATAAACGTTCAGGAAGTGAGCGTAGTATCTTTGTGCACACTTTACTTTCTGGGATTCTATCACCAAGACCCCACATAGAGTTCACAATGTCATTCAATTTAGTGTAGAAGTTCATAAACTTCTCATTCTCTCCCATATGAATTTCTTCAAATTTAGTTGTGAGGAGTTGGACTATAAATTTCTTGACAATTGATGTACCCTCGTGTGTCATTTCTAATACATCCCATGCTTTTTTTACATTTTCACAAGAGATGATTCTTTTGAATTCATCTGGTGATAATGCACAAGTAATTGCATTTAGTGCTTTTGTATTGGCACTACTCTCACTTTTCTGAAGTGTGGTCCAAAGAGAATAAGCTGTTACTTTCATTGATTTTGAACCATCGTCATTAGTTACTTCAGTGATAGGAGGGTTCCATTCATTCACTGTGGCCAGCCACACACTTTCATCCAAGGATTTGAGGAAGATCCTCATCCTGGCTTTCCAATAGGCATAGTTTGTGTCATTAAAGGGTGGTGGCCTAGTGGCTGATAGGCTATCAAAATTTGACATCTTAATATAGCTTAGATCGTTAGCTCAGGAAATAAATCCAATAAATAAAAAATAAGCACGAGCTATTAGGCTCTGATACCACTTGAAAGTGCCTAGCTATATGCCCTAGAGGGGGGGTGAATTGGGCAATGCCAAATAAAACTAAAAACAGCGGAATAATAAAAGAAATAAAGCACGATGCTGAATTAAAAGTAATCTCAATAACCTAGAATTAAAAGAATGATACTATATCAGTTCTAAGGACAACCTTACACCAAAAACCAAAGGTTTAAGGTAGGACAACCTTATTTCTAGAACGTCCTTTGTATCACAAACCAATGACAAATAAAAAGCAAGGAAACCAAATTAACTTGCAGAAATAAATCCTAAGTTATTACAACATTCATCCACAAATACAATCCACAAAACTAAATGAATAAAGGAATGAAAGAATAAAGCACATCCACAACACAACGATATATAGTGGTTCGCCTGTGTGTACACCAACTGTTATCCAACAGCCACACAGAATGCTACTCCACTCCTAATATTCTCACACAGGGGATATTAGCATGCACTATCAAAATAGGTTTCACAGGTTTACCTAAAACCTTCACAATTGTGTCTTTTTATCTCGGGCTTACACAATCTAAAAACCCACACAATCTGAGTTTTCTGGCTCTCCTCAGATAACCAAAACAATGAGATTTTTCTGGCAAATCTCAAACAAAATCAAAGAATGTAAATTACACAAATGTAAAATGCCTGAATCTCCTTTTGAAGTAGCCCGGTAGAACCAATCGAAGATGAAGTTCGATTCAACGTTCAAAGTCCAATACTCACTTTAAGAATGGTTCTAAGTTTAATTGATTTTAAATCAAAAGGGCTAGTTCTATTTGATTTTGAATCCAAGAAGAAGGAATATCAGAAATTTCCCTTTTCAAATAAGATTAGAATGTAGATCAAAATCAAATAATAAAAAAGTTAGCAAAAGGAATATTAAATGAGCATAAAGTAGCTTAAAAATAAACACGAACTTATCTCAGAGTATAGCCCAAAGATTGCTTGAATTGAGTTGAATTGAATTTAAAAACTCTGAAGTTCGTGCTCTATTTATAGCCTGAAAAATTCCATCTACGACTGGTCTTAGGATCCTAGGACTGGTCGTAGCTTCAAAGATTTTAAAAGATTTTCGCGGGATAAGGATTAGCTGTTCCACGACTGGTCCTGGGTAGCCTACGGCCAGTCGTGGGCCACGTACGACTGGTCGTGGGTCACCTACGACTGGTCGTATGAACCCCAGATTAGTTGATGGAGTTTGAGTCGTAGGGCTAAGACAGGTCGAAGGATAAGTCGTACAGCTCACATGACTAGTCGTAGGACAACCAGAAAAATTTTAAAATCTTCAACAACCTAGGACTAGTCCTGAAAAACTTAAGACTGGTCGTAGTAGAGCTAGGACTGGTCTTGAAGTCCCTAGGAGTGGTCTTAGAACAGCCCGAACAAGCATATTAAAATATACGAATTATGTATCCAGAATGACATACAATAAAGCCCATCCTAAGGTCGATCTAAGGTCAAACAAACCTTAAAAGTGAGATGGACATTAATAGTCTATACACTCAAATGACCCTTAAGAGAAGCTTAAGAATTTACGAATCTTGTTGTAGGCCTTCTCGAGCTTGATCCTTTCTTGAGTTGACAAAGTCTTCTTCTATACTTGTACTT
This sequence comes from Magnolia kwangsiensis, assembly GCA_037074715.1. Classification (NCBI taxonomy): domain Eukaryota; kingdom Viridiplantae; phylum Streptophyta; class Magnoliopsida; order Magnoliales; family Magnoliaceae; genus Magnolia; species Magnolia kwangsiensis. Next base: position 76,330,381 of record CM073577.1, on the reverse strand, counting down.
GTTTGAATCTTGAACATGCATACTTGGAGACTTCTATTCTTGAATTCTTCATCCATGACTTGAAACTTTCTTCATTTAAGTTCTTGTCTTGAAATACGATGTTTTGAAGCAATGAATAATCTCAAACATGAAACACAAGATATACAAGACATAGATATAGGTTTTGGCACCACAAAATTTGACAACCAAAGGGATATGAAATCATAGCACTTACACAATCAACTTTACATTCATAGCGTCAATATTGTTAAGAGACTTGGAATAGTTGAGAACAAAAAGGAATTGCTATAACTAGATCTGGATAAAACTTTAGATATCAATACTCATCTGATTAATGATTTGTAGCAATCTCACTCAAAGAATGATAGACTTGAGAGAATGAACTCTTTTCTCAAATCCGAGTCAGAAAAACTGAACAAGCAGTTTGAACAATTAAGAGACAAAAACATGCTTCTACAAAATGAAAATCATAAACTCATGCTTGATCTAGAAGAATCTAGAAAAATTGCTGAAATAAACAGCAAATTTTCCCAGAATGGTGAGAAATTAGAAAAATTGTTAGGTATGGGAAAATATGGAGAGGACAGAAAGGGATCAGGTTATGGAAAAGCTAGAATAAAAACTGAATATGATGTACAACCATTTGGAAAATTTGTTGCATTTAGTAGTAACACCAAACCTATCCCAGCTCATTACAAAAATGAGGAGTCAGTTTATGAGCTAGACAAAAGAAGTATACAATCATCACCACTCAAGGTAGTTGACAGGATGAAGGAACATTTAAGTCATGTGGACAAATCAGATAAGAAGAACAAATCTACCACAAGTAGAACTCCTGTCACAAAGTGGGTGATTAAGGAAAAGATAATTTGCTTTGTTACTCATTCAGATCATTTATCAGGAAATGGGGCTAAATGGTACCTGGACAATGGTTACTCAGAACATGTCACAGGTGACAAGTCCCTCCTTTTAAACTATAAGGATCTTCATAAAGGGATAGTCACCTATGGAGATGGAACTACTGCTAAAGTAATTGGACAAGGAATCAAGTAGGAATCAATTTGTTTAAAAATGAGAATGCTTTTTTCATAAAAGGCTTGGCACATAACCTACTAAGCATCTCTCAAATCTGTGATAATGGGAATATGGTCAAATTCAACAAAGAAGAATGCGAGATCCTAGATCGATCAGGAAAATCAATTATGAAGGGTCTTCGTATAAATAACCACAACTACATTATTGTAGGAAAAGAAAGGAGCAATATTGAGAAACAATGAGAGAGAAGAAACTAGTCCAGGACATGCATTGAAATCTAGATTCTTGCTGAAATAAGGTAATTTTACTGAGCGTTCATAGAAACAATCTGAGGTCTCTCACCTCACTTTTTGCATATAAACAGTCAAATGTTTATACTTTTGATGTAAAAATGCTATACGAAATTCTGCTGTTATTTTTTTTATTTTTGCTAAAACCCAAATAGATATACTATTCTGTACATGAACAATGGATAGTCTGCAAAAAAAATAAAAAATCATTCGATATGAGCTTCGATTGATAACTTATGAATGTCGATCACATCGACTCATAATCGATATCATCGATGACTCTTCGAGAAACTGAATCGTCAAGACGATTGGGCTTCCCATAACTCTTAAAATTGGAAAATCAGAGATCTCAGTGTGGAACTGTATCTCTCAGCATTGTTCTTGGTCAAAATGTCGGAAGCTAAATGATCACTTCATCCACAAAGTACATCAATGGGAAAGAAGAAAGGTAAGCAGGATGCAATTGTCCCCTCTTCCTTGTTCAACTTAAAGCTTGTGGCAGAACGAAACGTTCATACGAAGAGTATTGAACCTTTTAAAATCATCGATCTTCTAAAATAGAGTGGATGGGAAAATATTGTAAATCTTGGGGGAACATTTCAACATAATCTAGTACATCAGCTCTTGAGCTTGATCTTCAATGTTGATAAAAACCCTCTAGTAATCTCGGTTGTGCTAGAAAATCGAGTTGAACACATCACAACTAGACTGATAAGTAGGATGGTTGACATAGGAATGACTGGAATATCTGTATCAGATCGAAATATAAATGGACTCGGTGTATGGGGAGAAGTTACTCGTGCACTGTGTAATGGTACTACAATTCCTAGGAATTCAAAGAATATTCTCCATGTTAAGCATCTTGATCCTACCTACAAGATCCTTCACAGTATATTGAGCACAAATGTCTATCCTGGTGAAGTCTCAGGCAATTATCTCTCTCCATACATACTCAACATTCTGTATGATATTCATCTTGGAATTCCTCTATTCCTACCAACTCTTCTCCGACATCAGTTAATCCGAGTGTCCACAGAAGAGTCCATCACTGCAATTCCATTTCCATGCCTTCTGTCTAAGCTTTCACGACAATTCTTTCTGCCACCAACTCATGATCTTCCACATCCATGTAGATGGTTCAATTATAAAGACATCCAGAGTCTGAATCTCTATGACAAAGTATCTTGTGTTGGAAAAACCAATCAGACCTCAGGCCTTGGGAATTCGCAAGCCATGGCAATTCAAGGTGTCCAGGTGCAAGATAATTTACAAAGACTTCTGGATGGTCAATCATACATGATGAAGAAACTTGATGACTGTGAAGCCTATCTTTCAAACATCCGACAAAGATTGGGGTCTCTGCAACATGCTACAAAACAAATTCTGAACAGTATACCTTCTCTATAAAGCTTTTTCAGGGACTCCTTCCATTTATCACACATTGACAATTCTTCTGAAATACTTTGGCATAAGGTTCTTTTTGAATGCCCTGTGATCATATTCATGTGTGTGATGACTTGCTGATTTACAGACTGTGACACAGTGGCTTTTTAGTTTGTCCATACCCCGTGTGGGTCGCTAATGTCATAAACTCTTATAACTTGAATGTGTCTTGGTTTGAACATGGGTTGCATTGCTAATTGCTTCATAGTTTCATCCCTGTTTATGTGATCTTTGTTTTCAAATGGTTTATGGATATATTGACTATGGCAGGGTATTACAATCAATCTTTTCTACCCTATCTGATATGACATGCATGTGTTTCTATTAAATATTCTATCTGATACTTGTCTTTGTATGTATTGGTTTATGGATATATTACCTATGATACTTCTCTTTGTATGCATTCATATCCTATGAAAAGTGTTGTATGTTTTAAAATGAGTTCACCCTTGTTCATCTATATCTATTGCTCTCCCATATGCCTACGCTCTTCACTCAATATCTCTTGTTATGTCTTAGCCAATGACTGACAAAGAGGGAGAGAAAAATTTAACAAAATCCCCTGTGGAAAATTGGATATCTGTGCTCTTATATGTTGCAGGTGTAAGGGGGAATAGCTGCACCAAGAAAGGATTTTTTACAGTAAGGGGGAATAAATTATGGTTGTGTACATGAAAGTGTTAGAATTTATAAAATTGTGTAATCACATGTACACACAATTTAGGATGTATCTATCTAGATATTTTTCTAAGGTGTTTTGAGTATTTTGTCACGTAATTGACAAAGGAGGAGATTGAAAGTGCACCTACTAGTGCCCTAGTTTGTCAATTATAGTGTAAGTTGAGTCAGTCGAACAACAGCGCCTAATAGGAAGATCAATTCAAGTGGCTGCCTCAACTAGATGTGTGAAAGCTCGCCATAGATAAATCATAGCCTCACATCCCATGTCCCAAAACACTAAGTGATTAAAACCCTTAAAACTAAGTAGAACACCTTAGGGTTTTATTGTAAGAAATTTTTTAACCAAACAGGAAAATCTTTACGTTTTCTTACCCTGTCGATTATATCGATTCACATTTTGATATGATCGACCTGCTCTGTCGATGTCCTCGGCATCTCAATCGATACAATCGATGAGGACAAAAAGCATCCAGCAATCAAACATTCATCTGGATGATTTATCGATATATCGGAATCTCAATCGATATCATCGATATTTGAATATCGATCCCATCAAAAGTGGATCGATAGCATCGACAGACAGTTTTTCGGTGCCCCTATTTTTCTAAAGAAAACTACTATAAGCTTCGATATATTGATGACTGTCCGATTCAATCTGAATTCAAATATCGATCATATCGATAGTGGGCACATGTTTCCTCCAGCAAAAGTTTCAAGGTGTTTTAAACGTTGATCGGGGGCCATTCGAGGAAATCGATATTCTTATGTCGATGTCATCGAGTCTTGGTCGAATGGATCGAGTTTGGCACCAACTGACCAGCGTGCTTATAGGTAAATCTATATGATTTATCGATCCTATCGACAAGGTCTCGATATCATCGACATTCAAATTCCAATGACATCGGCTGTTTCTCGATCATATCTTTAGAACCTAAAATTCTTCAAGGATTGTTTCTCTTATTTTCACCTGTCGATAGATCGATCCCTCTATCGATGGAATCGGAGTTCAAAATTTGATAACATCGATGTGTGTCTCAATCTCATCGACCAGTTAGCAAAAGGTTTCTAAAAGTGAAAATGACATTTGAGTTTGTATCATCGAGAGGTTAGTCAATGCTACCGGGAGTATACGCTCGATGATATCGAACTCTATAAAAAATGTGACTGTTTTATATCCGTTAGAACCTTTTGCCTATATATAGAGAGGTTAGTCTTTATTGCCGGCAGAGAAAGAAGAGAGTGCTTTTGTGTGTCTTACATTCAGATCATATACCGAAAGCCCTTTCTCTCACGGGAGTTAATCTTCCAATCCACTCTTACCATTGACATTCAATAGACTAGATTGAGAAATGAACTTCAACATTCAAGGATCCTCCAGCAACTATCTTAATAGTATATCAAAGCTGGGATGCCTTGAATGAATAGATGACGGAAATCACTCTATCTTCCTTATAGAAAAATTCTAAGAGAGTGGATTTTCGTCCCAACCTTGACCCAACCCGAAGCCCAGAACAGGTACAACTTTTGTGTTGCGGATCAAGGAAGCTGAAGACTCTTCATCAACAAGAAGGAGATCTTCATCACTGCGCTAAAAGGGACTCATCAACTTATCTGTAAGTATCTAGAGTCCAAAGGGCGCTTGTGATCTTTCCTAATTAGGATTTGGTCGTAGGTGTTGCTCACCCTTTGAAGTCCTCATAGGAGGCCTCCGACGGGAGTGTACGTGCCGGGTGCATTGTGTGGACCCTTGCTCTGTGTGGGCATAAACATCCGGTTAGGAGTGAACCAGTAAAACTCTGGGTTATGAGGTGAACCGTGTAAAACCTCTGTTAGGGTCTTAGGGTAAGATCCTTGGCCAGTGTGCCTAAACCGAGTGCTATGTGTTGACCCTTGCTCGTGAGAGCATAAACAATCAGCCTCTGTGTAGGTTGTAAAGGTTGAAGGTGAACCTGATTTAAAACCTTAGGTTTGAGGTGAACCCTGAGAAACCTCCTTAGTGAAATTCAGTACACTCAAGGGTTGAGTGTGGCAGCCTGGAGTGGAGTAGACAAGTAGTCGAACCACTATAAAAATGACTGTGTCTGTGATTGATTCTTGTGCTTGATCATTTGTGTGATTATGTTAATTGCATTCATATCTACTCACACTTCACATACACAGTCACATCCATCATAGACTATAAATGTTTCATGCTTATTAATTGAATCGTTCTGTGATTGGATCCTCTACTGGGCTTGGAAACCAGTAGAGTTACATTTGAGTAATCCTGAAAATTGTATACCTATTAGGATTAGACTGATAGGATTTTAATATAACTCATAAATCTTTAACAAGTTCTGTTCACCCACCTCTAGGACATATTGGCATATTTCTACTTCAACTCAAGCGGTCTTCACCGCTATTTCAGCCACTTTATTTTCAAATAAGTATGACTGCGTTTCACATGAATCGTGTTCAGGTAGGGTGCATCCTTTCAGTTCTTGCACCATATCATCTGCTAATGACTCCTCTATATGATTTTTTTATCAATAAAAAGGTAAGCTGGCCAGGCTTAGTCAAATAACCCAACATGGTTCATAATCATAATAATTAAAATAACATAAAAATGAATGTCCAATTATATTGATGCAAATGATGTATGAATGCATCAGATGGGATGATTGTCTATCTATTTAGGTTGGAGGTTGTCAACCCATATCCACCCGTTGGTTAGGCTTCCACCTCGGTGGGCTTGGGCATAGCCTGCATTTGGTAACACTCTACCAGCATCGACATTTTTTTCAGGAAGGGCCCCTAGGAATGATGGATGATATGTAAATGCATATTTTCATATTCGGCATAATTGTCTTGATCAGAATATTCACGTAGAAATTTATCTTACAATTATCATATCAAAATACTCAAATCAGTATATCAAACAATCAAATAATTAAGAATGATTTATTTTATTTTTAATGAATCATGAAACAAGTTGGGTTACTCACCTGAGTCTGTAGTGTAGAATCTACAAGGTAAATGCGTTGGTTTGAATTCAGACATCCTATCAGTTATATCAACAACATTATTATTCATTTAGTTATTTTACATGGTGGGGCCCACCTTTGATTATCATCCTAGGTGGCGAGATCTAAAATAATCAAATAATTAAAAAATTTATTTTATATTTCTATCTTTTTTTTTTTTTAAGATTATAAAATTGATTACAAATTATTTGATCGGGGTGACCCATCAAGTGGTTAGATCATTCAGATTCTTGAAGTCTTGTCATATTTTGCCTCTATGCATTGGATGAATGGTGTGGATCTAACCACATATACATCAATGGCCCATCTCAACCTTCTACGCCAATTGATACCAACACTTGCGTAAAAATCTAAGATTCTTTATTAAACATTTATAGATTTGACTAATGTGGCCCATCTAATGGTCAGATTTATTTAAAAATTAAGGCCCTTATATATTTTGACCTTAAGGATCATATGATCTATACAGATCTATTTTAATACAATTAGATTCCATCTATTCAATTTATTCCTAAAATATTACTAACTAGATTTGAAATCATAAAAACATCACTTTATTAAAATTGATTCTGCACACCTATACGATGATGATGGTGAATGATCCACACCATCCACTGTGTAGATCAAGAAGAAATTAACAATATAATAAAAAATTAAAAATATCTAACTATTAGAACTTACCTGATCGAGCCTTCTTAGAATTTCCTCTTCCTTTTACTTTAGGGCTTGCTATCTCTTCTTTTTTTAGCAAAAACTTCTCTGTATCCCTTTTTCTTTAAAGAAACTTCTTGATAAGATATGATGAGCACATCCTCCCTTATCCTGAATTTGAATTTTTTTATGACATTTAATAAAAAAATATTATTATTACTACTTTAAGAATCGATCCCTAAACCTATTTATTTTTTATTTAAAAATAAAATCTTTAAATATTTATTTTATTTTTTTTTAATGCACCAAAATTTAGGGTTGTTACATTTTACCCCCCTTAAAATAAAATCTCGTCCTCGAGATTTAGAAATTAACACCTCAAAATTTTCTTGTTTTAATAGATTTGGTCACGCTTACGTTATGGATGGTTTTAGACACTGGATTTATCTCTTAGTTTTTCTAGTAGAAAATTTATAAGTATGTAAAATTTTGTCAAAAAATAAGTTTTATAAAAAATTTAAAAATTCAAACAACGAGGGTTGTCTATAAATAAATGTTTTTTTCCTAGTTAAACATAAAACTAAATTTGGTTTTTAAAATTTTAAACTTCTAGTTTCTTAATTATTTTATTTTGAACTCGATTTATTAATCTATGATGTGGCTTTTGAATTACCTTAATTGGTCTCGTACTTAATTAGTTATGAGTTTTTCAAATCATGTGATTTTCATTATTTAACAAAATGTGAGGGGAAAATTTATTATTATTATTATTATTATTGTTATTATTGTTATTATTTTTTAATATTATGGGGTCATAGGTTGGTTTCTAAGTTTCAGATATCATAACAATTAATGATTTTATGTATTGCATCTCTCAAAATAACAAACAGAATATTTTAAATTTGGACTCACATACACAATGTTATTTACAGAATTTTAAAATTTGAATTAAAAGTCATAATGAATTAAATTTGAAAAGTATGTCATTAATTTTATGGTGAAAAAAATAAGATTAAAATCATTACTTTTACTAGGGTTTTCATCGTTGCTAAGGGGAAAAATTATGTTGTCCAACAATCATTTCTATTTTTTACATCCTAGTGCTTAAATGTTTATAATTTCTCTACAACTCAAATCATCATAAAATTTTATGGAGTTGTCTAAGCATATGTATATGGCTCAAAAAAATATTCAAGAATTATTGTGAATGATAATTTTATCTGGTTGATCAGGGATACTAAACTGGTCAAGATTTTCACTTTATAATGTTGAAATTTGTTAGAAAATTAGAAATATTTTTTTTATACCTTAAAATTTGGAGAAGACATTGTCCTATACCTAAAAAAAAGGTTCTAGTGAGTTTGATATTTATTTTTTTCTTCTTATTTTTTTAAGTAAATTTTTTTTCCACCAAATATGGACTTATGATCCTATAAGAAGGAATTTTTAAACTTTAGTAGAGATTATGGTTTTGTTTTATTTTATTTTATACTTAATATATTTTTTTCTTTAAATAAATTAATTCAAATAAAAATACTTTTTTAACCAAAGGTAATTATCAAAATGAAATATTCTCTTAATTAAATCTATATAAAGTCAGTATGGGAAGATTGATTTTTGGTTTGATGACTATTGTTTCTATCATATTTTATTATACTTAAAACTTCAGATTAGGTTTAAAATTTTTCTAAATATTTTATTATAATTTACTATATCTTTGTAAAATCTTAGTTAAAAATTCCAACTACAAAAATTTTTTAAATTCGTACAGTCAGACCTATCCAGAATTTGATGATTTGTGACAAGCTTATACTAACTCACTGGATCATTATAGTGACTATGAGATTTAAATTTTATTATTATTTTTATCTTAATATAGACTTGTCTATATTCGATTAGTCTTATGAATTTCTTCAATCGGAGTAATACTTTTCTAGTTATGAATTTTATAAGTTGTGTAATTCTTACTACCCATTGTTATCTCGTAAAATTTTATGGATTAAATATCTTTAAATTTCATTTTCATTATATTAATCTATATTAATCTAAATTATATTTAAATAAGAGTATAGGAAATCTAAATTCTTATTTTTACGTTCAGTAAAAATGAATAAGAACTTAGTTTTGGGTCTCTAAGTTCATCAATCCATACATCAATCAAGAGGGATATCCTAATGAAATGATTCTAATTTCAAGGGTCTATAATTTATAAAATTTAGTGGGGTACATAACCTGCAGGTCACTCTAGGTTTTAGAAAATATCTCTCTCTGATGCCATTCTGTCACGCCCCGAAATCCGGGTACAGAGTGTGCACCCTCAAATCCGAGTTGCAGTTCGTAACTCATACACAAAGTGTATTAATTTAATTCATTAATCAGTTTAATCAAAAATGATAATTATATTCAGTCTAAGTTCCACCATAATTTTAATTACATATACATAACACTTAGCACCAAATAACCAAGCATATATAAATCTTGACAGCCTTTAAAATAAAACAAACCTTAAAAATCATTCATTTATTATATCATTGTACTATAGTCTTGTTTATTACATACTAAAATTATTTCAAAGAAATAAATATAAATAATTCATTAAAATCTCAAAATTAATACTAATATGCATTATACATTAATCAAATTATGCTAACAAATAAATCACATAATAAAAAATTATCTATTGTCGCCACTTCATCTTCAGATAAGTATGGCCGCATTTCACATAGATTGTGTTCAGGTACAGTGCATCCTTCCGGTTCTTGCGCCATATCATCCGCTAATAGTCCTCTATATGGTTTTTCCATTAATAAAAAGGTAAGCTGGACAAGCTTAGTGAAATAACCCAGCATTGTTCATAATCAGAACAATTAAAATAACATAAAAATAAATGTACAATTATATGGATGTAAATGATTTATGAATGCATCATCAGATGGGATGATCGTCCATCTTTTTGGGTTGGAGGTCGTCAACCTGCATCCACCCGTTGGGTAGGTTTCTACCTTTTGGTGGGCTTGAGCATAGCCCGCATTTGGTAACGCTCTACCAGGATCTACATTTCTTCTAGGGAGGGCTCCTAGAATTGACCATGCATTATGCAATGCAATGAATGATGGATGATATACAAATGCATATTTTTATATTTGACATGATCATCTTGATCAAAATATTCACTTAAGAATTTAGTGTACAATTATCATATCATAATACTCAAATCAATATATCAAACAATCAAATAATCACGAACAATTTATTTTAATTTTAATTAATCATGAAACAAGTTGGGCTACTCACCTATGTGTGGTAGTGTAGATTCCACAAGGTAAATGTGTTGGTTTGAATTCTGAGATCCTATCAGTTATATCAATAACACTATTATTCATCTATTTATTTTATATGGTGGGGCCCACCTTTAATTAACATCCTAGGTGGTCAAATCTAAAATAATCAAATACTTAAAAAATTTATTTTATATTTTTATCTTTTATTTTCTTTTTAAGATTATAAAATTGATTGCAAATTATTTGATCGGGGTGGCCCATCAGATGGTCAGATCATTCAAATTCTTGAAGTCTTGTCATGTGTTGCCTCTACGCATTGGATGAATGGTGTGGATTTAACCATACATGTACCAATGACAAATCTCAACCTTCTACGCTAAGTGATACCAACACTTGTGCAAAAATCTAAGATTCCTTACTAAACATTTACAGATTTGACTAGTGTGGCCCATCTGATGGTCATATTTGTCTGAAAATTAGGGCCCTTGTATATTTTGACCTTAAGAATCATATGATCCATACAGATCTATCTTAATACAATCAGATTCCATCCATTCAATTTATTCTTAAAATATTACTAACTAATTCTGAAATCATAAAAATATCACTTTATTAAAATTGACTCTACACACTTATACAATGATGATGGTGGATGATCCACACCATTCATTGTATAGATTAAGAAGAAATTAACAACATAATAAAAAATTAAAAAGATCTAACGATTAAAACTTACCTGAATGAGCCTTCTTAGAATTTTCTCTTCCTTTTACTTTAGGGCTTCTATCTCTTCTTCTTCTTTTTTATTATTATTTTTTATCAGAAACCTCTCCATATCTCTTTTTTTTTTTTTAAAGAAACTTCTTAATAAGATATGATGAGCACATCCTCCTTTATCTTGAATTTGAATTTTTTATGACATTTAATAATAATAAATTATTATTACTACTTTAAGAATCGATCCCTAAAGACCTCTCTCAATTAAAATATCTCTACCAACTCAATTATTGACTTATTTTTATTTTTTATTTAAAAATAAAATCTTTAAATATTTATTTTAATTTTTTTAGTGCACCAAAATTTAGGGTTGTTACAGTAAATACTCTAGAGAAGAACTTGAGACTAAAGTGAATTAAGTTGTACACTCTTTTGTGAAGTTGAGAGTTTTGGACCGTTAGTTTGCGGCTAAACTTCGCATGTAGGGTAAAGATAATTCCCCGCACATATTCGTATAAAAGCAATCCTGATTGAGCATCATTGACTGTTGATTTGATATAGGCTTCCCACGGCCAATATGTGTATCTGATCGTATAAAGGCTATGTCTTAGCATAGATCCATTGGTAGGGGACCTACCTCATGGTTTCGATGAGCCTCCGGGCCCTCTTGGGAGCCCCATTAGTAGAAAATACATCTTATAGGTCATAAATGAGAAATCAAGTAGCCTTAGGGCCATTTGTACACCATCTAGAGCTATAAATAGCTCCCAAATTGTACCCCTTTCTCCCCATCAGAATTTAACAACCCTAAATTGGGAGAAATAAAAGGGAGAAGAGAGAAAGGGAAGAGTGAGATCGAAGGTGTGGTTGTTAGAAGAGATTTTCCCCTCTTCTCGTTGACTCATGAGCCTAGCCTCTAACATTCACGCTGTTGGAACTCCTCTGGCGATGATTTAGGTTAAAGCTACGAACCTTCCTTGTACTTGTTGTAACACCCTAAAAATCGGGGGTTGGGTAGAAACCCAACTCCCGAGTTTCAGAACGTCACTTATGCAACATAGATAATGATAAATGATGTTGTCTGTAGAATGACATTAAACAAGATTGAGACTAAGCTAAAACAGCATATCATACTCTAGAGACAGTTAAATTAGCAAGTGGAAGACTGATAAATACATAAAATATATAATTGATTGTAAGTCTCCAGTGTGTGAACATGTTACCAGGTTAATTAAATACAGGTATACTCCAAAAATGGAAAGAAAAGAATATACATGAGTGCTCCAAAAATATAAAATGACAAGTGTCGAGGTGTCTAATCAACCTCCCTGTAATCCCGTCAATCAAAACACGGTGGAGAAGTTCTCCTCATCATCATATAAGTTCGGCTCCACTTCACAAGCAGTGCCATCACCTGCAACTAAAATAGAGACTGGTGGGTGTTCGAAACACCATCTCGTAATGTGGGAGTGAGTGATCAACTCAGTGATATAAGAGAGCAAAGATTAGCATGTTATCAAATCAATCACGCGTTAATAGTAAAGCAAACAATCAAACATTCCTAGATACTGTTGTTAATGTATGCATGAAATGACATGATGGATGCCCTCACCGACATACTCCCTCATACGGCACCATCTTATTCCCGCGGCATGCTTGCGTTCCTCAGTGCTCCACATCTTCCAGGCACATGCAATGCGATATGGAAAATGATTACCGAGTTGTTATTAGTCCTTTTCATACAGCAGGATTGAGAAACTAGGATACCTTGCTTATATCAATCCCAACACAGATCCTGCCTAGGGTCGTCACTCCTAGTAATCTCATACGATGTTAAATTTGTAGGTCGCTGCAAGGGCTGTCAGGGCTGTTGCTCGCACTCGTTGCATCGCTCCCCCATCACCTTATCAAACAGGCTAATGTACTCTCATTGCTACGGAAGGGTCGTCGCCTCCCGTAGACTTAGAATACGCTCGCGGTCACTACAAAGGGCTCGTCACCTGATCAGTGTATGTTGACAGCTCGAATGTAGTGTCCCATACCACCACAATCGGATCATGAGTCATAGGTGCTCACTGGTCACTACGGGGAGGTTTGTGGCCCCAGCGTAGGCCGACAGCTCGACCACGGTGTCCCATACCACCATGCCCAGCTCATGAGTCTTTATGGATCAAGGTACCATGGTTAACAGGGTTTCTAATGGTAAGTTCAATACCCTAGGTTCAAGCAGTTATGACTCGTACAGGGTGAACATACAACGGCCAGTCAGGTTACTTGACGGGCTCGACTAATACGAGCGCATCTCAAGTCGAACGACATGAAGTGCGTGAAACACTTCGTGTGGCCTAACCAATGCCGTCAACTCAAAACACGACTCGCGTTCATCGACGCATCCTTCGTGGCAAACAGAAGCCAACCACGAATTTGATCCATTACTGACTGCCTGGACTAACGTATAGCCCCAAACATTTGTAAGTCAACATCAGTAATCATATGAGGGTAATGGAAATGAAATACAACAATATTAGCATGTTGAAACATGTTATAACATACCACTTAAACAAATCATCCAACACATGCATTATACATATATATGATAAAATCAATACATATAGCTAACATGGTGAAAATCATATACATCAGCATATTACTTGAGAATTCAATCTCAAAACTCATTCACAACTCCATTTACTCAATACATACTAGTACAAACATTTATACAAACACTTAGTCTACACACTTTAGTCTATATAGCGTATGTCGACCCAAAGTGCGCATTAGGGCAAATCTCTTTGCCAAACCAATCATGCACGCATTCCTAATATACTAACACGACAAGAAGCCATGGCAAACATTTCAACAAAATATGGATATAAACAGTATTTCCTACAAATGATTAAAATGCCCTAAATCTCATATTTTCCATACATTTACAAAATGAAAAACGGATAGCATGTTGTACATGTCAAACGGCGTTGCCGTCGATAATCTACTATTAAATGACATTGAAAGCTTTGAAATCAGTCAATCAAAGCATCTAAAATCCTCACCTTTTGCCCTAGACGTGTATCGTTTCGATTTGAACGTATACGCTTCGTCAACAGCGTACAGGCGACCTAATATACAAGACATATAAGCTACTTCGCTAACGAATCGAAGGAAACTCCAAAATAGCAAGTAGTTAGGGTTTTCTTACCTAAGAGTGCGTTGGAAATCACCAGGAAAGTGATTCGAACCCGTTGCTTTGGTATGCGCAAAAGGTGGAGAAATCGGCAGGAAGATCTCTCACAAGGTCTCCCACAATCTCTCACTTTCTCTCTCTCTCTAGCTAGGGTTTCTAGAAAATTCGGATGGGTGAGATATGTGAGGGTTTAAAGCCCTTATATAGGCTAAAGCCTCACCTATTTAGACTTAGGAATAATATATACTTAGGTTATAACCAAATCGAGGCTGTTTCGATCCAAAAGAGCGTTTCGGGAGGTCCCCTGGTCGAACGCGATCGGACTTAAGCTCATGGTCACTGGATGTTGCTCACACCCAGTATTCAGTCTGGTAGAGTTTATAGATCGCACGTGGCGGTCCAGTTTCAGTTCAGCGGTCATCGTACTAAATCAGGTCTACAAGTCTCATGATATGAAAGAGAAATTTTTCCTGATCCGGGGGTGAAACTTGACTGAATTCTGATGGTCAGAATGCTTAATAATAACGTGCAAAGTCATGTGCCAGATTTGGATTAAAATTTCCAAATCTAACCCATTTCTCACTCTCTTCACTCCAGGCTCAATGAAATAGCCTTCGAACGTCGGTTGGGCTTGATTTTCGAAATGATTGTCAAGTCCAGCTAAGCGGTCGTAATGGTCTAAGATTATAGGTATCGGACTTCCGACGCGCGGTCTAGATCCAATACAAAGTTTCAAAGGGTTCCTGAGAGCAAACGGGTTTAAAGTTTGATCCTAGGTTTCATGGTATTATAGCGTCATTGATTCTACAAGTTTTGGGTCTTGTAGAACGTATTTAAACTGTTCAGGGACAATTTCACAGCTACTCTAGCGTAGTGCTAGCTAACTTACGCTTAATTTCTAAAGGAATTAATCCTAAGTGATTTCTTTCACTTTGGAATTGGGTTCTGAGAGGTTACCAAGGTGTTATGGTTGACCCATCGCCTAAGGATGCCTAACCCCAGCTTGGCAAAAAATCTGGGGTGTTACACTTGTAGATCTTCGAATGGGTTTTCCCTAACCTTAACGAACCCGTGTACTTGTGTAGGTGGCCGATGATCTTTCCTTGGAAATGTAAACCTGGGAACGAGTCCGAGTCATACGTACTAGTAATAGGTGCAGACTATAAGGGCTTAAGTTATGGTTTATCAATGTTAATGTTTCAATTAATGATTTGTGATTGCTAATGTAGAATTCGCATGATAATTTTGATGTATTTAGATTTCTGTCTAATGAATTGAAAACTGTACTATAACGATATATATGTGTTCGATGAAATGCCTAAATGAGTAGATTACTAAACATGATTATCAAATGTGAATCCTTTTATTTGTAAATTCTAGTTGAGTTGATTAAAATGAAAATTAGGTCTGTAAGAGTAGTCTGGTTAGTTAGCAAATTCCTTGGAATGGGTTGACCAAATTAGGCTGGCCACCCCGGACATGTTTGATTGATCCGGGTTGAACACTGACAACTGATAGTAGTTGGGCCACGTGGGGTGCTTACATACTCCATGCCAATTGTGCCAGTGTTCGCCTCTATCAACTAAAATTATCTAAAGAATCAGCTAACCCTATATATGTTCACCTTACCATTCACGAAGGTCTACTATTAACTATTAGCATCGCGATCCTCGAGATTCGTGAGCTGGGCATGGTGGTATGGGACACCATGTCTGTGCTATTGGCCTATGATGGGGTGGCGAGCCTCCCCATAGTGACTGTGAGCATTACCTTTACAACTTGCCTTTCGTATGTATTTCATCTAGGAGTGACGAACCCAAATGGATCAAAAATATAAGCATAGGACTGTTGCAGACATCCTGTGCCTAGTGATTCAGTTGACACCAATGATTAAAAGGGAGATGCCCTAGCTTCCCCCAATTGTTGGATGAATAGGCTTAATTAATCACTCGACTAACATAACCATTCACCGCATTGTACTAGAATAGGATGTGGTGAATCATGAGTTAAAGTCGCATGTTAAGTGAGTGTTGTCATTTATGAACTTGGTTGTTGAAGTCACGTATTGAGGGAGTGTTGGATTGTAAGTGCATTCATCATTTTACAAACCTCATTATGCACATTAATAAGAGTAATTAGGAAGTGGTTGTTTACATTACTTTATCATTGATAACATGTGTAACTCATGCTTTATAAAACCACTGATTTGATCACTCACTCCCACTCTTAGACGATGCTTTAGAACACCAACTAGACGCTGATATAGATGTAGGGACCACTAATGTTGATGCATTAGACTAGGCAGGCATAAATGAGGAGGAGTTTCTTATATTCAGCTTTTGGATGGGCCGATGTAGGCTGCACACTTGATAGGGAGAGTCGGGCGATCGTGCTTAGCTAGATATCGCATTTTCATATTTTTGTTGATTTTTTGGAATTGTATATTATACCTAGCTATATTTATACTATGGATAATCATACTACATGTGTATCAATTTACTTATTTCCTTTAATCACATTTATTCTGGAGTATATTACACAGTTTAATATAATCTTATACATGCTTAATTACCTAATGTAAAAGCAACCAAGAAACGCATACTCGCATAAGTGACACCCAGAAACTCGAGAGTTGATCATTTGCTCGATCCTTGAAATTTGGGATGATACAAGTTGGTATCAGAGCTTGAGTTTAGGATTTAACTGGACCATGGGTTGTGACCTCACCATAATGCATTTACTGACATAGATTGGAGCTCTAAGACTTAACGATGTTAAACTATAGGACCGAACTTAAAAGGACGAGCAATAGATGTCCTAAAGGGGGGTGAATATGGCTATGCCAAATATTTCGATATAATGCAGACAAATAAATCAAATAAACTCTATTGCTTAGAGTATTGAATTCTTAATATCAAATAGTTCATAGGACAACCTTCGCTTAAAAGATTTAGGTAGGAAAACCTTATTTCACGACATCTTTGAAATCAAAATATCAAAATTTAGTAAGAGTAAATGAAACACAAGATAGGCATACAAGTAATAAAAGAAATTACCATAATGCCCAAGAAATTATAGTGGTTCGGTGCATAAACATAAACTTACTCCACTCCCAAAATTACTACACTTGCAATTTTGGCTTTCACTATCTCAAGGTTTTCTCATGATCAACTTAATAACCTGATACAGTTATTATGATTTTCATGAGCTATCACAACAGAACCCACTTTGTGATTTTCATGGGACACCATAAACAAACCCACTGAGATTTTCGAGCTATCTCCGAAAAATCTAAACTGAAATAAAAGTAAATCAATACTTATCTTCGATTGGCAAGTTGAAGTCGTAACTGTAACTTGAATGCAACAATCTTCTTCATGGGATATTGATAAATTCGTGTATAAGTTCAACCTAAAAGAATATAGGGATCTATAAAGTATTCAATATAAAACAAATACCCTAGGTGCTACAAATTCAATTCTCTAAATCTAAAGTAGAGTTTAGATTAATCCATTAAAAATAGTTGAAGCGACTTGAGAAAGAGAATTAAAATAAGCTAAAATAGAATATTAGAATTATGCTAGAAAAGCTTAAGAGGAGTGTAAGACCCATAACTTAGGCCGTACCATTCCGTAGGCTTCTGCGATCCTTCCAGTCAATTCCAGCATTCTTCTACCCATATCCGACGTTTGTGCACGATCCTAAGCCAGGTCCCGCATACCGAAGTTAGCTCAAACTGAAAATTACACCTTAGCGACCATGCTGTCGCTGCGGTTCCAACACCGCGACTCATGCACCGATCCGATACGTAGGCTAGAAGTTGTGGGTCCGTGTTCATTTCGATAAAAATACCGCGTGTTGCGAATTTTGAGGGAATCTCTACAATGTGTCCTATCAATCAATCAAACACCTAAATCAAGTACACACCATACCCTAAGTACAACAACCCATCCCTCCTTTTCCCTTAATTCAACTCTCTCTCTCTCCCCTCACCATCCCTCTTTTACAAATTTTCAAACAAACCCATCCCCTTTTTCCAAAAAAATCAAACTCACCCATACCTTTCCTTACAACCACCACATCATCCCATCCCTTTTATTATTCTTTCTCTCTCATTCCATCTCTTCACTCCCAAGCAACAAAGAATCAAACGTCCAAGCCTTCCCAAGCACTCTCTCCAAGCTTTCTCAAACTACAAGTGTGGTGCACCCTCTCATCTCTCATCCCCACCATTAAAACTCCAACATCCACCGTTAAAAGTCGAGCATAGGAGCATACAAGCCTAAGGGAGCAATAAGGAGGCCAATAAGGTGGGTGATTTACCGTTGATCTCAAATTTTGAGGCCACTTATTGTGGGACCCACATGATGTAAGCATTATTTAAGGGAGGGCCCATTAGTGGCGGGGTCCCTCCCCTTTCACGTCTCTCTCTCTCTATCTCTCTATCATGATTGGTGGGGCCCACAAATATGTGTTATATAAATATCCATCAACAGTGTGGCCCATCCTATTACAGGTGGTGGTCCGCACCATCCATTTTTTTGGGGACTGTGGAGATCCCCACACTGGCATACATTATAATATATTTATTTTATATTATATTAATATTATATATATATATAGATATATATTCATGGTGGGCCACATCCACATGAGACCCACCGTGGTGCTTGAGTTGCATGCAAACTGTCCAGTGTCCAGGGATGCTGGACGTGGATCCACTGTGAGGCACTGACGTTGGATTGTACTAACCAGCTTTTAAAGAAAAGGGAAATGGTGGGCCACTCATGCAGGCGCTACCTTGATGTATGTACTTAATCCAAGCTGTCCATCCTTTTCCTCAGATCATTTTAGGCATTGAGCCGAAAAATGAACTCAGTCTGAATATCTGGTGGGCCATAATATAGCAAACAAAATTTTCTACTGTTGAAATACACCCTGATGTTGCTGTATATAAAAAACCATTGAATATTGAGCTTGATGGGTTGGTATTGAGCCATAGGAGCCGATGGTTGGGTCGGATCTACCTGATGTGGGCCCCACCTACGAAAAACTGTGGGAAAATGGTTTACCAAAAGAAAAAAAATTAATGAATATATGCAGCAGTGCCAACTGCTGCAGCGTCAGCAGGACGCTGCTGCTCATGCGGTTGTGGATGTGAAGGGGGCCAGGGAGATGGGTCCCACTTGTAGGCCCCATCGTGACGTGCGTTGAACATCAACACCTTGCATTTGTGGGCCCCCTTAGGGCAGCGAGCCACCCCAAAAATCAGTTGTATTTGGGCCTCAGATGGCCCACACGGCAAGAAAAGTGGAATGAATGTCTGCTATTAAAACCCTCTTTGGGTCAGAAGTTTTGGATCATAAGAAATTTGTTTTTACTCTTCGCCCAGGTTTGTGTGACCTTATCCAACAGGTTGGGTGCAAATAAAGGTTATGGTGGGTCCAAGGTCTAAGTGATCTTATCAACTGGTTGGGTGTAAATAAACATTACAGTGGGCCCCATGTTCCTATGACCTTGTCAACGGGGCTGGATGGAAGGTAAACGTTATGGTGGGCCCCACATGGGACCCACTGATGTATGTATTGTGATCCACACCTTCCATTAGTGTGGGCCCCACCTTGAAGTATGTACCCATATATGCCATCCATTCTTCCCATCCCTATGAGATCCACCATGATGCATGTGTTGCATCCGAACCGTCCAACCATTTTTGAAAAGTAATTTTAAGGCTTGAGATAAAACTGAGACAAATTTATTGATCAAGTGGACCACACTGCACGGTGAGGATTGAATGGCTAACACCGACATCCTTTGGGACCTTATGATCAAATTGGATGGTAAATAAATGTTATGGCTGGCCTTCAAAATTTTAATAGTGGAAATTATTATGACCACTTATATTTGAGTATGGCCCATTTGATATACGTGTGGCCCATGTGATGCGGCCCACTTGATGAATATAAGGCTCATATGATTATGTCCATCTTGATATAGTTGTGGCTCATCCGTTGGGACCCATCTTGATATATACGAGACCCATGTACATGAGGCCCATTTAATGTATTGGAGGCCCATGGGTCAATGCCCGATGGGATGTACATGAGGCCCATTATAACGTGATTCCACCATGGTTTATGTGTTGACCTTTATAGAGGGCTATGCCTTGGGAGCAATGATGGTTTGACGTCCACATTGTAAGGATGGTGTTGGTTAAATGTTCACATTTTCACTCTCCCTAAGGCCCATTGATAGGCCCATACTTGTAGTGTGTAGGCCATCTAGGTCAACCTTCGTTATGAATAGAGCCCATCATTATATAACATGTTTAGTATAGATCCATGATTCATGATCATACACATCATATGTATGCTTAATATGAGGAGAGACTGATCATAGCATATGCCCTCAGGCAGATTCTTTATGGGCTCCCTAATAGGTGGAGTTGCCCCACATGAGCGCGGCATGCGCAGGATTGTTACAAGTCAGATAGGGTGATTCATGCACTTGAATTTGTGTGATTGTGACTATTGATGCCTTAGCAACATCAGGGCTATATACTCCACAAACACATCGTGGGTGGTTGGATTGAATATCGAAAATACTGTTTCTAGCATCGGGGTGCCATAGATGTCCCTGCGTGAAAATCTCTAAACTTGGTGGTACTAAAGGATGACTCCAACGTCGAGACTGATTGGATACACGAGCACACGAGGGTCGTATACCAGTAGGCTGCGTCTCTCATTGTGCTGTGGTCGGTTGTAAAGGGGTGTGACCTTACCTGACTGAGTGAGGGGGCAATTTCTAGGTTGAGTTTGACCAGCTTAAGGAATGAGTCTACTATAGACGAGCTGGGCCCAATTTTGGCAGGCGGATAGTGAGGTCTCTTCCACTCTCCCAGTTGTGTGTTCGGATAGGGGAGAGAAGCTAGCTAGAGTGTACTAGACCCCGGTAATTATCCAGAATAAGAACTGTACTGATATATGTGATGAGGATTGGCATGCTTGAGTTGCATTTCACATCGCATGGCCGCCTTATGGCCAATAACATTCATATCCTACACAGCATAGCTTTGGTACGACTGATTGAATTCATGTACTCATCAGCATGATTCCGCATTACTCTGACGTTGCATTCTGAGCACGCTTTATTACGCACACACTTACACCACCCTCTAAGCTTTCTATAAGCTTATGCACTATTAATGCGTGCAAGTGATGCTAGGACGTAGCCGTAGCATAGTAGCAGCAGGAGCGTGAAGTCGAGCTTTTGGAGTTTCTGTTATTTGCATTATCTTGTATTTCCCTTTAGATGATTTGTAGTCAAAAGTTTTTTTATCTTAGTGGATTTTGTGATGGTGTTCTTGTGGTTATTGTTCGTAGGTTATGCTTACAGTTATGCTCATTACGAATCAAATTGATATTGAAAACCCTCCTTATAGGATAACAGGATCAGAACCTGGTAAATGGTTGTCGAGAATCGAGAATGAGGTTCTACGGAGGCTATCGGTGCCGGATTCGGTAATCAAAAATTTTGTGAGCCCAGTTTTTGAGTTTGGGGTGTGACAGAAGTTGGTATCAGAGTATAACTTGGGAATAATCGAGAACAACATCACATTTTCACTATGAGTTTAAGACGATTAGGTTCCGAGTGCATTACTTTCCGATTGAGTTCCCTAATGTGCGATTCTCAAGGTTGATTGACATCCTTATTCTTTCCTATAGGACATGCCACCTAGGAGAGTAACCCGATCGACTCCCGCTCCACCACTTGAGGTTTTAACTTTACCACCTGTACCTGTAGTTCCACCGCCAAAGATCCCTATTCCCCTGCCTGAGGATGACATTCCTCCACTTGAGGTTAGTGTGGATCCGACCTTACCTGTGAGTGCCTCTCAGTTACAGTAGATGTTACTGGCTGTGACAGCCACACTTCAGGGACAGGGCAAGCCCCTAGCTGTTTCACCAGCCCAGGCCTAGCAGGAGCGTGCGAGCGCCCTTCTTCAGGAGTTCAGACAACTTGACCCTCCGCGTTTCCAGGGCGAAGCCAAATCCGACTGCAGCCGAGAGATGGCGCTCCGATGTGGAGAAGATCTTTGATATTATGACATGTACGACCCAGCAGTGAGTCCGGTTGGCTGTATTCCTTCTCCAGGGTGAGGCATAGTACTGATGGACCTTCATTACCCACATGGACCTGATTATGTCTGGACATGAGTGGACTTTATCAACCGATTCGAGGAGCAATACTTCCCTGACCACATTGGACGTCAGAAAGCGTTAGAATTTGAGACTCTGGTGCAGGGCGACATGACCGTGGCACAGTACGCGGCTCATTTTATGGTGCTATCGAGGTTCGCGCTGTATTTGGTTGACGACGAGGGGCAGAAGGCTCGTCGTTTCGAGAACGGCTTACATTATGGTCTTCGAGGCCGTGTTATTGGGCATGAGCTCCTGACCTTTCAGGCGGTAGTATGAAGGGCTCAGATTTACGAGGCAAAGTGGGCCAACACACAGAGTAATCGAGATCAAAGGAGAGCTCGAAAGAGGCAGGCCCCCTCCAGTAGCTCCCAGTAGCATCGACGACCGCAGAGGTATAGGAGCCACCCATCCGCCGGAGCACCAGTAGCACCATAGGCACCTCCAGCCGCACCTCCTCAGAGGTAACTTTTTGATACCTGCTATGGATGCGGTAGGATAGGATACCGTAGTTGAGAGTGTCCCCGACCTCAGCAGCAATAGCTGAGAGCACCACCACAGCCTCCATAGCAGTAGTTGAGAGTGCTGCAGCAGCAGCGACAGTAGGTTCCACCACCGAGGCCCCCTCAACAGCAGTATCAGCACCAGCCTCTGAGACTTTTGCAGCAGAGGTAGCAGTTTCGAGCGCCTCCACGACATCAGTAGCAGGAGTACCCTCCGAGGGAACAGGTACCTCCCTAGCCAGCCCAGGTTAGATTTTATGCAGCTCAGCAGGACCTGCAGTCTTTTGAAGGAGTTGTTGAGGGTATGCTTCCAGTCTCTTCATGCATCGCCCGAGTATTATTTGATTTCGGTGCTTTGCACTCATTCATGTCTAAGAATTTTTACCGATCGACTGGATTACCGACAGAGTCTGCTAGTGAGGGATTGACTGTATCGACACCCTTGGGGAAGACCACAGTATTGGGCCATTTTTGTTCATCCTGCCCCGTGTTAGTGGGAGATATTTTCTTGCCGGCCGACTTGTACGTATTACCGATGTCAGATTTTGACGTTATCTTGGGCATGGATTATTTTACTAAGTACTATGCCATCTTGGACTATTCTGTGAGGACAGTCATATTCTGCATACTAGATTTTCCAGAGTTTCAGTTCGTTGTACAGCCCCGAGGAGAGCCGTTATCTTTCTTGATGTCTTATGCCATTGAGGAGCCTGTAGCCACTTGTATTGATCAGTTGCTAATTTTCTGTGATTTCCCCGACATGTTCCAAGAGATTCCAAGATTGCCGCCGCGTAGCCATATTGAGTTCCAAATCAATCTTGTGCCCGGTACCGCGCCTATTTCAAAGGCCCCGTATCGCATGGCATCGACAGATTTATATGAGCTGCACCGACAGTTGGACGAGTTATGTGAGTTCATTCGTCTAAGCAATTCACCTTGGAGAGCACCGGTACTCTTCTCCAGGAAGACGGATGGCTCATTGAGGCTCTGGGTAGATTACCGCCAGCTCAACTGGGTCACGGTCAAGAACAAGTACCCACTCCTGAGGATAGATGACTTATTTGATCAGTTGCAGGGTGGACAATTCTTTTTAAAGATTGACCCGCACTCCGGTTATCATTAGATTCGGGTCAGAGAGAAGGACATCCCGAAGATAACTTTCAGGATGCGTTATGGTCATTTTGAGTTTTAGGTCATGTCCTTCGGACTGACCAATGCACCTGCAGTCTTCATGCAGTTGATGAACGAGGTCTTTCGTGTATATCTCGATCAGTTTATTGTGGTCTTCATCGATGATATTCTGATATATTCGAGGACTCGTGAGGACCATATGTAGCATCTGGAGAGCGCTTTGTAAACCTTTCGTGCCCACCAGTTGTATGCGAAGCTAGAGAAATGCGAGTTCTGGCAGGAGGAGGTGAGATTCCTTGGTCACGTGGTGATGAGGGATGATGTCGCATTGGACCCCTCGAAGGTTGAGGCAGTGCATCTTTGGTGTCAGCCCAAGACTGTGTCCGAGAGCCACAGTTTCCTTAGCTTGGCAGGCTATTATCGGCATTTCATTGAGGGCTTCTCTCGTATTGTGGCCCCGTTGACTAAGTTGACTTGGAAGGGCACAAATTTTATTTCGACTGATGCATGTGAGCTAGCATTCGTGGAGCTGAAGGACCGTCTGACGTCCACTCCTATCCTCATTCTTCCCTCTAGGAGTGATGGATTTGTTGTGTTTACTGATGCCTCACATATTGGTTTAGGTGTTGTCATGATGCAGCACGGCAAGCCTGTGGCCTTCGACTCTCATAAACTCAAGGTCCATGAGCTAAACTACCCCACACATGATTTGGAGCAGGCAGCAGTCGTCTTTGCAATGAAGGTGTGGAGACACTATCTCTATGGGGTTAGGTTCAAGTTCTTCTCTGACCACAAGAGCTTGAAGTATCTATTCTCTCAGTCTGAGCTGAACATGAGACAGAGACGCTGGATGGAGCTTTTGAAGGACCATGATTTTGATCTACAGTACCACCCAGGCAAGGCAAATATGGTGGCAGATGCCCTCAACCATCAGCCACGAGGCCTGGTGCACATATGATGATTCGAGAGTGGAGGATGCTTGAGGATATAGCAGAGTATGAATTTGAGTTTGATTTACGGTCTTCTATCATTAAGTTATCAAGCCTGTTGATTTAACCCTCTCTTGTTGCAAGAGTGATCGAGGCTTAGCAGATAGACGAGTCGTTGCAAGATTATCGAGCAGAGGCAACATCTAAGAGTCAGACAGACTGGCAGATTAGTTCTAATGGTGGACTTCACTTTCGAGGCTGATTATGTGTCCCAGATATTCTTGAGTTGCACAAAGATCTTATGGCTGAGGCACACCGATCGTGATTTTCTATCAACCCTGGCTAGACGAAAATGTATCGTGATATGAGGAGACAGTATTTTTGGGCATGAATAAAGCGTCAGATCGCCAGTTTTGTGGCCGAGTGTGACACAGCCAGTGTTTCAAGGATGATCATTAGAGACCCCCTTATCCATTGCAGCCATTGAGTGTCCCGATGTGGAAGTAGGAGCACATATCTACAGACTTCATTATGGGCATGCAGAGGACTCAGCGCTGTCATGACGCCATCTGGGTTGTCGTGGATCAGTTGACGAACTCGGCACATTTTCTTACGATTTGTGAGAGTTGGCATCCGGACCAGCTCGCCAGGTTATTTGTTGATGAGATCATGCGACTGCATGGTGTTCCTGTCTTCATCGTTTCAGACCGAGACCCGAAGTTTACGTCTCAGTTTTGGGAGAGCTTTCAGAGAGCGATGGGTACTGATTTGTGGCTTAGCACCGCATATCATCCGCAGACAGATGGCCAGACCGAGAGGGTCAATCAGATACTTGAGGATATGCTTTGAGCCCGCGCAATTGACTTCGAGGGTAGATGGGATGAGCATCTACGATTGGCTGAATTCGCATACAACAACAGCTATCTGGTGACCATTGGTATGGCTCCTTTTGAGGTATTGTATGGTAGATCGTGTAGATCTCCGAGTTGTTGGATCAAGGTCAGAGAGCGGCATCTCCTAGGTCCTAAGCTTGTGTAACAGATGTCAGAGGCTATCGATATCATCAGGCAGAGAATGCACACAGCTCAAAGCCAGCAGAAGAGTTTTTTCGATCGCTGGCATTGACCCTTGGAGTTCGTAGTAGGGGACAGAGTGTACCTCAAGGTCTCGCCCATGAAGGGTGTAGTTTGATTTTGAGTAAAGGGAAAGCTCGTCCCAAGATTTATAGGACCTTTCGAGTTCACTGGGCGCATTGGCACCGTGGCCTATCGGCTTGCCTTGTCATCTCAGTTGTCTGGCATCCACAACATTTTTCATGTCTCTATGTTAAGGAAGTGTGGGTCAGACGTAGTTCCGGTTATTGATTGACAACCACTAGAGGTTCATGAGGACGCTTCTTACATTGAGCAGCTAGTTCGTATCCTTGATCAGAAGAAGCAGGTCCTCCGGAGTACGGTCATTCCTTTAGTGAAAGTTCAGTGGGGTCACCATTCTGTCGATGAGGCATCTTGGGAGTGCGAGGCTGAGATTTGAGAGTATCATCCCCATCTCTTTGATGATTGATTGTATGTTATATTTTGTATGTTGTCTCCGATTTTATATGACGATGCCTTACTTTCTCTTTTATTATGAGTTATGTTTATTTGCAATGATTGTGTAAATTTTGAGGATAAAATTTTTATTTGGAGGGGAGAGTTGTAAGACCGGTAAACTAGACCATACCGTTTCGTAGGCTTCCACAGTCCTTCCGGTTGAATTCTGGCAATCCTCGACCCGTATCTGACGTTTGTGCGTGATCCTAAGCCGGGTCCCGTATACCAAAGTCTGCTAGAACCAAAACTTATACCTTAGCGACCGCGCTGTTACCATAGTTCCAACGCCGTGACTCGCGCACTGATCCGATACCCAGGCTAGAAGTTGTGGGTCTGCGTTCATTTCGAGAAAAATACCATGCGTTACGAATTTCGAGGGAATCTCTACAATGTGTCCCATCAATCAATCAATCACCCAAGTCAAGTACACACCATACCTTAAGTACAACAACCCATCCCTCCTTTTCCCTTAAGTCAACTCTCTCTCTCCCCCCACCATCCCTCTTTTACAATTTTTCAAACAAACCCATCCACTTTTTCCAAAAAAATCAAACTCACCGATACCTTTCCTTACAACCACCACATTATCCCATCCCTTTTATTATTCTTTCTCTCTCATTCCATCTCTTCACTCCCAAGCAAAAAAGCATCAAACGTCCCAGCCTTCCCAAGCATTCTCTCCAAGCTTTCTCAAACCACAAGTGTGGCCCACCCTCTCATCTCTCATCCCCACCGTCAAAACTCCAACATCCATCGTTAAAAGTCAAGCATAGGAGCATTTAAGCCTAAGAGAGCAAGAAGGAGGCCAAATAGGTGGGTGATTTACCGTTGATCTCAAATTTTGGGGCCACTTGTTGTGGGACCCACATGATGTAAGCATTGTTTAAGGGAGGGCCCATTAGTGGAGGGGTCCCTCCCCTTTCACATCTCTCTCTATTTCTCTATCATGATTGGGTGGGCCCCACAAATATGTGTTATATAAATATCCATCAATGGTGTGGCCCATCCTATTGCAGGTGGTAGCCCACACCATCCATTTTTTTGGGGACTGTGGAGATCCCCACACTGGCATACACTATAATATATTTATTTTATATTATATTAATATTATATATAGATATATTTTCATGGTGGGCCACGTCCATGTGGGACCCACTGTGGTTCCTGAGTTGCATGCAGACCGTCCATCATCCAGGGACGCTGGACGTGGATCCACTGTGAGGCACTGATGCTGGTGTGTACTAACTAGCTTTAAAAAAAAAGGGAAATGATGGGCCACTCATGTAGGCCCCGCCTTAATGTATGTACATAATCCTAGCCATCCATCCTTTTCCTCAGATCATTTTAGGCGTTGAGCCGAAAAATGAATTCAGTCCAAATTTCTGGTGGGCCATAGCATAGCAAACAAAGTTTTCTATTGTTGAAATACACCCTCATGTTGTTGTACACAAAAAAAACCCATCAAATATTGGGCTTGATGGGTTGGCATTGAGCCATAGGAGCTGATGGTTGGGTCGGATCAACCTGATGTGGGCCCCACTTATGAAAAACCATGGGAAAATGCTATACCAAAAAAAATATTAATGAATACATGTAGCAGCACCTACTATTGCAGCGTCAGCAAGACACTACCGCTCGTGCGGCAGCGGACGTGAAGGGGGCTAGGGAGATGGGTCACACTTATAGGCCCCACCGTGACGTGCATTGAACATCAACACCTTACATTGAACTTCAACACCTTCCCCTTAGGGCAGCGGGCAACCCCAAAAATTAGTTGTATTTGGGACTCAGATGGCCCACACGGCAGGAAACAGTGGAATGAATGTCTGCCATTAAAACTCTCTTTTTTGGGTTAGAAGTTTTGGATCATATGAAATTTATTTCTACTCTTTGCCCAGGTCTGTGTGACCATATCCAATAGGTTGGGTGCAAATAAACGTTATGGTGGGTCCAGGGTCAAAGTGATCTCATCAACTAGTTGGGTGCAAATAAACATTACATTGGACCCCATGTTCCTGTGACCTTGTCAACGGGCTGGATGGAAGGTAAACGTTATGATGGGCCCCACATGGGACCCACTGGTGTATGTATTGTGATCAACACCTTTCATTAGTGTGGGCCCCACCAAGAGGTATGTACCTCATATATGCCGTCCATTCTTCCCATCCCTATGAGATCCACCATGATGCATGTGTTGCATCCGAATTGTCCAACCATTTTTGAAAAGTAATTTTAAGGATTGAGACAAAAATGAGACAAATTTGTTTATCAAATGGACCACACTGCACGGAGAGGATTGAACGGCTACCATTGATATCCTTTGGGACCTTATGATTAGATTGGATAGGAAATAAATGTTATGGTGGGCCTTGGGAGTTTTAATAGTTGAAATTCTTATCACCACTTATATTTGAGTATGTCCCATTTGATATACGTATGGCCCATGTGATGTGGCCCACTTGCCATATGAGGGTCCATTGTGATGTATTTAAGGCCCACTGGTGCGGCCCACTTGATAAATATAAGGTTCATGTGATTAGGCCCATCTTGATGTAGTTTTGGCCCATCCGTCGGGGCCCATCTTGATGTAGTTGTGGCCCATCTGTTGGGGCCCATCTTGATATATACGAGACCCATGTACATGAGGCCCATTTGAAGTATTGGAGGCCCATGGCTCAAGGCCTGATGAGATGTACATGAGGCCCATTATAACGTGATTTTACCATGGTTTATGTGTTGACCTTTATTGTAATGTCTCGAAAAAATCCATACAGAGACCCGAGTACCACCTCGATCAGAAATCACTTAGGCTTAATTCCTTTAGAAAATTAAGCGTACGTTAACTAACGCTATGTTAGATTAGCTGTGAAATTAGCACTGATCGCTTTAAATATGTTCTGCAAGACCCAAAACTTGTGAAATTGTTAATGCTATAACGTCCTGAAACCTATGATCAAACTCTAAACTCGTTTACTCTCAGGAACCCTTTGAAACTTTGTATTAGATCTAGACCACGAGTCGAAAGTCCGATATCTACAATCTTAGGCCATTATGACCGCTTAGTTGGACTAGACAATCATTTCAAAAATCAAGCCCAACTGATGTTCTGAGGCTATTTCGTTGAGCTTGGAGCAAGGAGTGTGAGAAAGAGTGAAATTCTTTGAAAATTAAATGTGATTTAAATAAATCTGGAACGTTTCTCTTGCGGGTTATGTATATGCATTCAGACCGTTGGAATTTGACCCAAATACACCCTTGGATCAGGGAACATTTCTCACTCAGGTCAGTGTGCTTGAAATCCTCGATCGAATCTCAGTGACCGCTGAACTGAAACTGGTCCGCCACGTGCGATCTGGGAGCACTATCGGACTGAAAACTTAATTTGATCAGGATCCAATATCCATGAGCTTAAGTCCGACCGCATTTGGTCAGGGGACCTCCAGAAACGTTCTTTTGGATCAAAAGAGACCCGATTTGGCTATAACCCAAGTATACCTTGGTTTAAAGTCTAAATAGGTAAGTTTCTAACCTATTTAAAGACCTTAAACCCTCTCACACCCCTCCCATACAAATTTGTAAAAAGACCTAGAAAGGAGAAGAGAGAAAAGAGAGAGATTGTGTGGAAGTTGTGAGGGAAAGTCCCTAGCACTCGATCCTGCTTCTACACGCACTTAATCACCACGTTCTAATCACTCTTCCGGTGATTCCGACTTCATTCTTGGTAAGAAAACCCTAACCTCAACCTGTTTTAGGGATTCCATTGATATAATTAGCGAAGTAGCTGATTTATCTTGTGATATAGGTCGTCATACGAACATTGACAAAGCGTAGAGCTTCTATTCGATTCGTTACGCTTCTACGGCGTAAGGTGAGGATTCTAGATGCTTAGGTTAACTGTTTTCAAAGCTTTCAATGTCGTTTAATAGTAGATTATCGACAAGAATGTCGTTTGACATGTAGAACATGCTGTCTGTTTTCCATTTCGACTGCGTACGAAGAATATGAGATTTAGGGTATTTTAGGCATTTATAGGAAATACTGTATACGTCTGTATTTTTCTGAAATGATTGCCATGTGTATTTGTCATGTTATGATATTAGTTAGGCGTGCATGATCTGTTTGGGGAAGAGATTCACCCTAATGCACACTTTGGGTCGACATACGCTATGTGGACAAATGTGTGTAGACTGTGTTTGTATAAATGTTTGTATAAGTATGTATTGAGTAAATGTTGTTGTAGATTAGTTTTGAGATTGAATTCTCAATTAATATGATGATGTACATGATTTCCTCCATGTTGTTATTGAATTGATTTCCTCATATATATGGAATACACGTGTTTGGTTGATTTTCTTACGCTGTATGTTATAACATGTTGTTAACATGCTTGGATTATTTGTATTTCATTTCTGTTACTCTCATATGATCACTGATGTTGATTACAAGTGCTTGGGGCTATGCTCTAGTCCAGGAAGTCGGTAATAGATTCGAATTCGTGGTTGGCTTCTATTTGCCACGAAGGACGCATCGATGAACGCGAGTCGTGATTTGGTTTGCGGCAGTGGTTAGGCCACACGATGTGTTTATGCACTTCATGTCATTCAGCCTGAGGTGCGCTCGTACTAGTCGAGCCCGTCAAGCAACCCGACTGACCGTTGTTTGTACACCTTGTATTGGTCATAACTGCTTGAACCTAGGGTGCTGAACTTACCAGAGATAACCCTGATAACCATGGTACCTTAATCCACTAAGACTCATGAGCCTTGCATGGTGGTATGGGACACCGTGGTCTAGCTGTCGGCCTACGCTGGGGCCACAAACCTCTCCGTAGTGACCAGTGAGCACCTTAGACTCGTGAGCCAATTGTGGTGGTATGGGACACTACATTCGAGCTGTCGGCCTACTCTGATTGGTGACGAACCCTTTGTAGCGACCTCGAGCATATTCTGAGTCTACGTTAGGCGACGACCCTTCCGTAGCAGCAAGAGTACAACTAGGCCTGTATTAATAAGGTGATGAGGGAGCAGTACAACGAGTGTGAGCAACAGCCCTGACAGCCCTTGCAGCGACCTAGAAATATAATATCGTATGAGATTACTAGGAGTGACGACCCTAAACAGGATCTATATTGGGATTGATATAAGGGAAATACATTAGTTTTCCAATCTTGCTGTTTGAAAGGACTAATTAACAACCCAGTAATCATTTTCACATCGCACTGCATATGCCTGGAAGATGTGGAGCATTGAGGGAAGAAAGCATGTCGCGGATGTAGGATGGTGTCACATGAGGAAGTATGTCGGTGAGGGCATCCATCATGTCATTTCATACTTGTATTAACAACAGTATCTAGGAATGTCTGATTATTTGCTTTACTATTATCGCGTGATTGATTTGATAACATGTTAATCTTTTCTCTATGATTCCACTAAGTTGATCACTCACTCCCACGTTATGGGACAGTGTTTGCAACACCTACTAGAGTTTGTCTTAGATGCAAGTTGTGAGGTGATTCAGGAGCTGGAGCTGGACTACTACGAGGACCAGGACGAGTTCTCGTATAAGCAGTTTTTTGACGGCTTCGCATAGGTGGCCTGGATCGGCAGGTTTTTGCTAGTTGGACTATCATACGACATTTTGTTTTTGGTTTGATTTATGTATATGTGACTCAGAGATGTATTCATACTTTGGAGACAGTTTGAGATTGTTTTTTTTTTCATACAGAGATATAGATATTCTTCAGTCTTCCGCTTGCGTTTTATCACTGGATCTGGAGTATGAATTACAGTTTTGGTATAATCTTAATCATGTTAATGCACTAACTCAGACAACATTGAATCATCAGCATATTTGTTGCATAAGTGATAGTCTAGAACTTGGGAGTCGGGTTTCTACACGACCTCCGATTTTTAGGGCATTACAAGTTGGTATC
Source organism: Magnolia kwangsiensis (assembly GCA_037074715.1). Taxonomy (NCBI): domain Eukaryota; kingdom Viridiplantae; phylum Streptophyta; class Magnoliopsida; order Magnoliales; family Magnoliaceae; genus Magnolia; species Magnolia kwangsiensis. The sequence continues at coordinate 76,297,794 of CM073577.1, read as the reverse complement.
AGAGCATGATTTGGATTAAACCGGACCTGGGTTATGGTCACGCGAGTTACGTTGTCTCCCTTTGACTTACGTGGGTGCGAGAAGAACGTAGAAACACTCATAGGACCCCAGTTTCGCCAATTGGCGAAGTTCACTCAAATCGATCATTTTGATCGAGTCCGTGTGCATCCGTGGTTGAACGAAATGACCTCAGACCACTTCTAGTTCATGTGTGGGCGGGTCTAGACCTTTATTGACCCTATCCCAGCCGTTAAAGATCGCTAAATGCGAATGTACGTCAGATAGTACCCAAAGTGACCCGAAATAGCTCGAAACGGAGTCGTGGGCCTATCCATGCTAGTCTAGGATGATCCAAGGTGGGACCCACATATATTTGGGGATCCCAGGGCAGGAGGACCTTGTCCAAATGGCTAGGCCTCGCCAAACAACACAGAGGTTGGTGAGGCCTCGCCGTACAGTGGGCCCCACTCGGGCGGGCCTTCGGGCCGATGATGTTTTGGGGTTAGGGTAGCCCCCCTAGCTATGGGTAGTCCGTTAAAAATACCCCAAACCCTTACCTCCTTCACAAACCATACCCCCAAGCTCTCCCTTTCCTTTCTAGTTGCTGAGTTCTCTTTCAAATTCCATTTTCAATCACTCCCACCAACGATTTCTGCCTCAACCCACGCCACTCTATCGTTTATAGCCATACACACTCCCCTCTCTCTCTCCATTTTCGTTCGTTGGAGCTCTCCCATCCTCCATTTGATGTTAGAAATCGTGTGAGCTTCTAACCCAACCCATTTCACCCTTTTTCATTTGCAACCCCAGCCTTTTAGGGCCTATTTTCTCCCTCTATCAGACCTAGATTCGTGGTAGCCCACTAGGTCAGCCATTTCTCCCCCTTGCCTTCATTTTTCATGGCCTTTATAGAGGCTATTTCAGCCTTTTTCTCCCTTTCCACCATCTCCTCTCTCATGGGAAAGAGGAAGACTGCCGCGGATGAAGCTGGGCCTAGCTGCCCTTCACGTTCAAGGAAGCCAAGAGGTGGCACCGCTAGTTCAAGTGTCGTCGCTAGTCCAAACGTTGGGAGAGAGCTACACAAGAAGCGGGATTTGGATCCCCGCACTCCCAAAGGGAGAGCACTGTTGGCAAACTCGGCCCACTGCGCATATATGGATCGCAAGGTTCTGTTTGAGGTGCATGTGGATGAGCGGCTCTTTAGTGAGTTTTTGTTGTTTGAGAGCATCGAAGCTGTCAGGTGGGGTCTGCTCTTTGAAGGCCAGTCTCGTGCGATAGGCCCTAAGTTACACCTCGTTCTGATATACGGATCGAGACATAGATTCTTGAACCTTAAGTAGAACTAAGTTTTAAGGGGGGTAGAACGTACCGAGCCTAATCTAGTTAGCATTGGCTAACATAACCGTTGGATCAGAGTAGCGCAGCGGAACCGTGGTTGGCCTCTTCCCCACTGGCCCAGGATCGAAGAAGTTGGTTTAGGTTATACGTAAGGTTAGGTCATTAAATAGGATTTGAACCTTCCTTAGAATATCAATACTAAAGTCTCTCTAGGGACTCATTACCCTTGGCCAATTTCAGGGACGAAATTTTGTTTTAAGGGGGGTAGATTGTAACACCTCAGATTTTTGCCAACCTGGGGTTAGACGTCCTTAGGCAATGGGTCAACTGTAACACCTTGGTAACCTCTCAGAACCCAATTCCAAAGTCAAAGAAATCATTTAGAACCTAATTCTTTAGAAATTTAACGTGAATTAGCTAACACTACACTAGATCTCCTACAAAATTAGCACCAACCACTTTAAATACGATCTGTAAGACCCAAAACCTATAGAATCATTGACGCTACCTTTCCCTGAAATCCAGGATCAAACTCTAAACCCGTTTGCTCTCAGAAACCCTTTGAAATTTTGTATTGGATCTAGACCGTGCGACGAAAGTCCGATATCTACCATCTTAGACCATTATGATCGCTTAGCTGGACTTGACAATCACTTCAAAAATCAAGCCCAACTGATGTTCTGAGGCTATTTCATTGAGCCTAGAGCAAGGAGTGAGAGAAGGAGTGACATTCATTAAAAATAAATGTCATTTAAATAAATCTGGCATGTTTCGCTTGCGGGTTAAGTATAAGCATTCAAACCGTCGGAATCTGACCCAAATATACCCTCGAATCAGGAAACATTTTCCACTCAGGTCAGTGTACTTGGAATCTCTGATCGAGTCTCGGTGACCGCTGAACTGAAACTGGTCTGCCACGTGCGATCTGGGAACACTATCGAGCTGAAAACTTAATGTGATCAGGATCTAATATCCATGAGCTTAAGTCCGACCGCATTTGGTTAGGGGACCTCTAGAAATGCTCTTTTGGACCGGGAAAGACCCGATTTGGCTATAACCCAAGTATACCTTGACTTGGAGTCTGTTTTGGTTATGTTTGGGCTTATAAAAGGGCCTTAAACCCTTAGCTTTCTAACCCATACGAATTTGGAGAAAACCCTAGGAGAGAGGAGAGAAACGAGAGAGAAAGTGAGGGAGAAGCTGGGGCTTTCTCCTGCTAGTCTTCCCTGCTGCTCCACGTGCCAGATCCTTCCACCTGCATCGCTATTCTGGCGATTTTAACTTTGTTCTAGGTAAGAAAACCCTAACCTCAACCTGATTTAGGGATTCCTTCGATACAAGTAGCGTCGTATCTGATGTATTTTGTGATATAGGTCATCATACAGACGTTGACGAAGCATAGAGTTTCTATTCGATTAGTTACGCTTCTACGACGTAAGGTGCGGATTTTAGATGCTTTGGTTACCATTTTTCAAAGCATTCAATACCGTTTAATGGTAGATTGCTAATAAGGATGTTGTTTGACATGTAAAATATGCTGTCCATTTTTTATTTCGAATACGTACGAAGAATATGAGATTTAGGGTATTTTAGGTATTTATAGGAAATACTGTATACGTACGTATTTTGCTAATATGATTGCCATGAGTATTTGTCGTGTACCTATGTTAGTTATGTGTGTATGATCTGTTTGGCGAAGAGATTCGCCTTAATGCACGTATTGGCCGACATATGCTATGTAGACTAATGTGTGTAGACTAAGTGTTTGTTGAAATACCTAAATCAAGATGATTTATACCTGCTATATGTTTTGAATGTAAGAACATGATTATTATGTATTAGACAACTCCTTGATATAAGGATCTATCATATTATATGTTGAAATCAACATACGTCAAGTACGTTGGAGTTGAGTAAGCTAAGTGTTTGTTTAAAGGTCTAAGTGAGTTAGTAGTTAGTAGAGTGTGATTGCGAGAGTGGTTGGGGTATGGATCCCCATCACAATACTTGTGTAAATGATTTCCTTCATGAATCATGTGTTGCTAAATGAGCGTATAATTTCTTTTATGGATTGTGTACTTAGTTAAATCCTGATAAATGTGTACATTAATTCCTCCATGTACCGTTCAGATTCAAGTTATACTTCATGATTGCTTACATGGATGCCGAATATGAATCATATGCTAGTTATTAGCTTTTCTTGTGATTGGGGCTATACTCTAATCCAGGCAGTCGGTAACAGATTTGAATTCGTGGTTATATTCTATTCGCCACGAGGGATGTGTATGACGAACTCGAGTCGTACTAGAGTCGTCGGTAATGGTTAGGCCACACGAAGTGCTTGTGCACTTCATGTCGGTCGATTCAATGTGTGCTCGTGCTAGTTGGACTCATCAAGTAACCTGACTGACCATTGTATGTTCACCTTGTATTCGTCATAACTGCTTGAACCTAGGGTACTAAACTTACCATTGGAAAGCCCCTCTTGAAAGGGCCTAGCTATATGCCCTAGAGGGGGGGTGAATAGGGAAATGCCAAATAAAACTTATAACAGCGGAATAATAAAAGATATAAAACACAATGCTGAATATAAAACAATCACAATAGCCTAAAATAAAGAGATTGATACTTTATCAGTTCTAAGGACAACCTTACACCAAAAACCAGAGGTTTAAGGTAGGACAACCTAATTACTAGAACGTCCTTGTATCACAAACCAAAGAGGAATAATAAGCAATTAAATCAAAATAACTTGCGGAAAATAAATCCTAAGTTATTACAACATTCATCCACACTTGCTTGAAGTGATTACAACATTCATCCACAAACACTCTTCCACAAAACAGAATGAATAAAAGAATGAAAGAATAAAGCACATCCACAACACAATGATATATAGTGGTTCGCCTGTGTGTACACCAACTATTATCCAACAGCCACACAGATTGCTACTCCACTCCTAATATCCTCACACAGGGGATATTAGCATGCACTATCAAAATAGGTTTCACAGGTTCACCTAAAACCTTCACAATTGTGTCTTTGATCTCGAGCTTACACAATCCAAAAACCCCATAATCTGAGTTTTCTGGCTCTCCTCAGATAACCAATACAATGAGATTTTTCTGGCGAATCTCAAACAAAAACCAGAGAACGTAAATTACAAAACATGTAAAATACCTGAATCACCTTTTGATGAAGCTCGGTAGAACCAATCGGAGTAGAAGTTCGATTGGACGTTCAAAGTCCAATACTCACTTTAAGAATGGTTCTAAGTCTAATTGATTTTAGATCAAACGGGCTATATCTATTTGATTTTGAATCCAAGAAGAAGGAATATCAGAAATTCCCTTTTACTAATAAGATTCGAATGTAGATCAAAATCAAATAAGAATAAGCTAGCAAAATGAATATTAAATAAGCACAAAGCAGCTTAAAATAAACACAAACTTATCTCAGAGAATAGCCTAAAGAATGTTTGAATAAAATTGATTTGAAGTGTTAAAACTCTGAAGTTCGTGCTCAATTTATAGACTGAAAAAACCTGTCTACGACTGGTCTTAGGATCCTAGGACTGGTCGTAGCTCCAAAGATTTTCGAAAGATTTCTGCGGGATTTGATTTTCAGTTCCACGACCGGTCGTGGGCCACCTACGACTGGTCGTGAGACACCTACAACCGGTCGTAGGACCCCAAAAATGGTTGCTGGAGTTTGAGTCGTAGGGCTATGACGGGTCGAAGGATGAGTCGTAGAACTCACAGGATTGGTCGTGGGATATACAGGACTGGTAGTAGGACAGCTAGAAAGAGATTCAAAAATCTTCAACTACCTAGGACTGGTCCTGAAAAACCTAAGACTGGTCGTAGCAAAGATAGGACTGGTCTTGAAGTCCCTAGGACTGGTCTTAAAACACTCCAAACAAGTATATAAAAATATATAAGTTATGTATTCGGAATGACCTACAATAAAGCCCATCCTAAGGTCAATCTAAGGTCAAACAAACCTTAAAAGTGAGATGGACTTGAAAGTCTGTACACTCAGATGACCCTTAAGAGAAGCTTATGAATATTCAAAACTTGTAGTAGGCCTTCATGAGCTTGATCTTGACTTGACAAAGTCTTCTATAAAACTTGAACTTGATCAAACCTTGAACATGTAAAATTAAATACTTCTATTCTTGATTTCTTCATCCAAGACTTGAAAACTTTCTTCATTTAAGATCTTGTCTTGAAATGAGATGTCTTGATATGTCTTGATTGCAATGACTAGTCTTGAAACATAAAACAAAAGATATACAAGACATAGAAATAGGTTTTGGCACCATAAAATTTGACAATTAAAGGGATATGAAATCATAGCACTTACAATCTCCCCTTTTGTCAAATTGTGACAAAACACATAGCATCAAAGATAATAAGGAATGATAAGTCATGAAACCACAAAATACTCTACTCCCCCTGAGTAATACGAGTATTGCTCATATAATCAATACATAACATGAAAATCTCAAGACTTCAATCCACATATCCTTCTCAAACAATACAAACAAATTTACTCCCCCTATCCGTATTACTCCCCTTTTAGAAATGCTTACCACTCCCCCTTTTTGTCACAAAATGACAAGGGAAAGGAACAATAGAAAGGAGAACATACAGAGCAAATAATGAGAAGGTGATATGAAAGGACATAAAATAAACCTTAAGCATCAAGTCATAATCCATACTACAAAGTACAATATTCAAAAGAAAATGTTATGAAACCAGAATCCATAATACATATCCAGAGTAAAAGAAATGTTATACTATTCAGAAGATAATTCACTTAATCTGATCCAGAGGAGGGAACAGAAATAGATGGATCAATCTGGTGTAAGCCCTTATTTATGCGATGAAGATATTTTCGCATGTACTTGAATCTCATGTCATGGGCTATATTCATATTATCAAGTTTTTCCTCCAATGCACGAAGGCGTGCATCAAAACCAGAAGGATCATAATCTGGATCATTAGGTGAATCAGTTTCTATGTCATCAAATAAGTCATCCATATTAACATCTTGTTGTGGAAGATCACCAGCTTCCTCTTCATTTCCAGCATCACCACCATCACCACCAACACCACTAACACCAGCTTCATCAAATTGGCCAGGGAGCAGTTCCAATTTCATCTTATTAAGATTGGCATTGTTGAAAATGAGATGAAGAACTGGTGCCTCATTAACAGGTTTATCGACAGCATGTGAGTGGCTAAAACATTCATAAGATAACCGAATGGAATATCACTATGACCCGGATGGAAACGAAATTGTATAATGGAATGACAAATCAAAGAAGGAAGACAGACCTTGATTCCAGAAGCAATAGAATGCAACACACGAACCATGAAAGAAGTTAACTCGATTTTATTACCAGACCGAGGATATACATGGGAAATGAAGAAACGATGTAATATTCTGTATTTAGGTAACAGATACTTTGCAGGGAGCGCATTCCCTTTGTGAGTCCAATGCACATCAATTTTGTATAAATCTCTGGTTAACATGCGTTTTTCTAATTCTGAAGGTTTATCGTATAAAGTATGAATCGGTATTCCTTCATCATTAACAGGTATATCCATAATACCTGATATTAAATGATGGTCAACTTCAAATTTCCCTTCTCTAGTATCAATTGAAAATATTAAATTATCAAGGGAAAAATCTGAAATGCATGCAACCATTGATTGAGCAATGGACTGGTATGCAGACCCACCCCAAAGCAAAATGTTAGTCTAGCCTACAGATTGAGCAATGTGATTTAGATCAGCAGTAAGCTCAACGATAATGTTACGGGCTTGCAAATCCCGTACATCTTGAGTATCATCTTCGGGTGAACGAAGATGCCGTTTAGTTATTGGTCCAGATCTGGATGAAGATGGACCACGAGATGTTTTCTTTTTCCCTCTAGCTTCCATATTCAAAAAGATATACAAAGAACAAGCAAGATGCACAAATGAAAGATGAGTTTTCTCTAGATCAGCAAATTGAGAGGAAACCCTTGAAAAACTCAACAGGGGATGAAATCAAGCTATACTATGAACAAATCAAAGCATAGAGATCATGAATCTTCAAGAAAAATAATGAAATAGGACTTACATTGAAGAAAAACTAGAAATCCTATGACTGGTCGAGCCACAACTCGTCGTAGGTGGGTGTGGAAATGAAGAAGAAGGGGATTTTTCCCAAATTATATGATGTTCACGAGATCCACGACCGGTCGAGTGTGGTTCACGACCGGTCGTAACACGACTGGTCGTGTACATCCACGACCGGTCGAGCATCAACCAAAAATGCATTTTAAATGAAAAAATTTGAAATTTAAGCAATTATAATATGAAATATAATACACTATGATACATGCAAGAAAGAATATTCAATGTAAAATGTACATACCAAGATCAAATTTCAATTTATTAAACCTACTTTTGTCGAGCGGTTTAGTAAATATATCAGCAAGTTGAGTTTCGGTTGGTATATATTCCAATGAAATAACTTTTTCTTCAACCAACTCACGAATGTAATGATACCTAATGTTAATATGCTTAGTACGTGAATGCTGGATTGGGTTTTTGAAAATGTTTATAGCACTGGAATTATCACAATGTAAGATCATTGAATCTTGATTAATTCCATAATCGCTAAGCATGTGTTTCATCCAAACTAGTTGAGTACATGCATATCTAGCTGCAATATATTCAGCCTCAGTAGTAGAGAGCGATATTGAGCTTTGCTTCTTGCTGAACTAAGAAACTAAACAATTTCTAATGTAAAAACAACCACCACTGGTTGATTTTCTATCATCAATATTTTCGGCCCAAACAGCATCTAAATACCCGGCTAATTGAACATTACTATCAAAAGGATACCAAATTTCCAAATTTATAGAACTTGTGACATATCTAATAATCCGTTTAACAGCAGTAAGATGTGATTCCTTAGGATTAGACTGATATCTTACACAAATACCAACATGAATGCGATATCAGGTCTACTAGCAGTAAGATATAACAAACTACCAATCACACTGCGATATAGTTTAGGATCTATATCTTTACCTGTAGAGTCTTTTGAGAGTCATAATGTTGTACTCATAGGAGTATCAAAGTTCTTACCATTCTCAAATCCAAACCTTTTAACCAAGTTTGAAGCATATTTGGTCTGAGAAATGAAAATTCCATCAGGTTGTTGTTTTACTTGCAACCCTAGAAAATAGTTAAGTTCGCCAACCATGCTCATTTCGAACCTTGATTTCATTAACTCTACAAACTCAGTAGATATGTTAGAACAAGTAGATCCATAAATAATATCATCAACATATATTTGAACCATCAAAATATCATAGTTATTCTTTTTAATAAAAAGCATTTTATCGACACTACCTACTTGAAAGATATGACTAAGTAAGAATTTAGTCAATTTTTCATACCATGCCCTGGGTGCATGTTTTAGACCATAGAGAGCCTTTTTGAGATGAAATACATGGTCAGATAACTTAGGGTCTTCAAACCCTGAAGGTTGTTCAACATACACTTCTTCATGTAAATCGCCATTCAAGAAAGCACTCTTTACATCCATCTGATAGATTTTAAATTTTTTAAAACATGCGATGGAAATAAAAGGTCTGATTGATTCAAGGCGAGCGACTGGAGCAAAGGTTTCATCGTAATCGATGCCTTCAATCTGAGTGTACCCTTGTACAACCAGTCAACCTTGTTTCGTATAATACTTTCGAGTTCATCAGACTTATTTTTAAAGATCCACTTTGTTCCAATAATGTTTTTATCTTTAGGTCTAAGAACAAGATACCAGACATCATTACGAAAAAATTGATTAAGTTCATCCTGCATAGCAACTATCCAATTTTCGTCAGAAAGTGCTTCTTTTACGTTGACCGGTTCTATTTGGGATGTAAAACAAACATAATTACAAATGTTCTCAAGTTGTTTGCGAGTACGAACTCCAGTGAGAGGATTTTCAAGTATTTGATTGGTTGGATGATCTTTACCAGTCCTTGGTTCAGATTCTTTTTGACTTGATGAGATATCTAGATTGTCAATAATAAGAGCTTCATCATCATCTGAACTTGGGGATGATGTATTCAAATGATCTTCAATGACCACATTGATGGACTCTTGAATCACACCAGTTCTCTTATTTAGAACCCTATAAGCTCGACTTTTCAAAGAATAACCAAGAAAAATTCCTTCGCCACTCTTCGTATTAAACTTACCCAAATTTTCACGATCCCGTAATATATAACACTTGCTGCCAAAAACTTGAAAGTATTTAACAGTAGGTTTCTTTTCAAACCATAATTCATAAGCAATCTTATTATCAGATTTACTAGTATAAACCCGATTAATAATATAGCATGCGGTATTAACTGCTTCAGCCCAAAGATTTTTAGAGAGCTTCATACTATTTAATATAACATTAGCCGTTTCCTGAAGCACTCTATTTTTCCTTTCAACTATACCATTTTGTTGCGGTGCTTTGGGCACTGAGAATTCATGTGATATTCCCTGAGAACTTTTCTCATTTTGGATTCGTTTGATGACCTTTGTTACTTCATCCAGGGTTTCAGTTTTGTCTTTTAAGAATGATACCCAAGTGAATCTTATATAGTCATCTACGATAACCAAAATATATTTTTTGCCTCCTCGACTCTCCGATCTGGTAGGTCCAATAAGATCCATGTGGAGAAGCTCGAGTGGTCTATATGTGGTGTTAGAGTTCACTTTCTTGTGAGAACTCCTAATTTGTTTGCTCAACTGGCATTCACCACATATTTTGTCTACTTTTTACAATTTGGGTAGACCTCTAATTAGTTCTCTTTTGCTCAATCTAAATAAGTTCCGATAGTGTACATGTCTAAGGCGTTTATGCTATAATTCAGTCTCATCGGTATGGACCATGTAACATGATTGAGTAGATGAGCTAGCATCACTAATGATGTAGCAGTTTTCAGAAGTTCTGCGACCAGTTAATATAACAGAACCCTTTTTATTAACTATCTCACAACCTTGATTAGAAAACTTTACACTATGGTTGTTATCACATATCTGAGAAATGCTTAATAGGTTGTGTTTTAAACCCTCAACATATAAGACATTCTTAAATAAGGAAAGGTTATAAAGTTGAACCGTACCTTGGCCAATAATCTTGCAATTGCTTCCATCACCAAATGTGACTGACCCGTCAGTCATATCTTTAAGATTGGTGAATAAAGCTTTGTCACCGGTCATATGTCTGAAGCAACCACTATCTAGGTACCACTTTGAATGGCTTGTTGCTTTGAAAGCAGTGTGGGAAACCAAGCTGGCAACTTTAGAAACCCATTTCATAACTATTTTGGGTTTAGGAGTATAGATGGTCTTTTTCTGTCTATTGTTGTAGGAACGACCTATAGAGTTCGACTTTAATAGCTCCTTGAGAAGATCAATAATTTTTTCAGCTAATTGATTTCGTTTTTGAAAATTAAAGTTGACATGACCACTTTTTGGTTTTTGAAAAGTTTTTAAATTTTTAGAACAACCTTGAAAAGTATTCTTTTCTTTTGAGGTCGAAGATTCTCCTTTAACAAATCTAGGAGTAATGTTCTTTTGTTTAGGAGATGTATTTTTATCATAGCCCAACCCGGATCGATCGCCACATTTTCTTGATCCGGACAATAATTTTTCCAATTTTGGATCACCTTGGGCATATCTCCATGTGTCTTTCAAAATCAAAATATTCAATTTGAGAGGTTTTGAAATCTAAAACATTTTTGGTTTTTTCAAAAAAATTAAAAATATGAGATTTTTCTAAGACAAGAGACTCATAATCTTCCTTAAGCTTAGAAAATTTTTCTTTTTGTAATTTAAGCTTGACAGAAATTTTATAACTCTCTTTATAAAGGGCATTATAAGCATCTTGAAGATCATCTTCATTATCACAATCACTATTCAGATTTTCTTCACTAGATATATCATCATGATCTGAATAGGTGATCTTGGCTAGAGTCATAAGGGCAACACCATCGCCCGACTCGGTTTCAGAATCTTCTGATTTAGAAGAGAATACAGAATCAGATGATTCATCCCAAGTAGCCATCATGCTTTTCCTTTTTGATTTGTCCTTTTTAGGACATTTGTTAGATAAGTGCCCATACTCTTGACAGTTGTAACACTGACTATCTTTCAAGGATTTACGAGTTCTAGGTTTAGATCGTCTCTTATCATTTGATTTTTAAAAATCAACCTTTCTCTTGTTTTTGAAAATTTTATAAAATTTTTTTGCTAAAAGTGCCATATCATCTTCGGTATTTTCTGAATCCGAAGTACTCTCTTGTGAAATATTTTTAGATGATTTGAGAGCTATTGATTTTCCTTTAGGAGCCTTAAAGGATAACTCATAGGTTTGAAGTGAACCAACTAATTCCTCAACCCTCATGGTATCCGTATCACGAAGTTCCTGAATCGCGGTCACTTTAGAATTGAACTGTTTAGGAAGTGAACGTAGTATTTTTACGCACACTTTACTTTCAGGGATTCTATCACCAAGACCCCACATAGAGTTCACAATGTCATTCAATCTAGTGTAGAAGTCCATAAACATCTCATTCTCCTCCATATGAATTTCTTCAAATTTAGTTGTGAGGAGTTGGACTTTAGATTTCTTGACAATAGATGTACCCTCGTGTGTCATTTCTAATATATCTCATGCTTGTTTTGCATTTTCACACGAGATGATTCTTTTGAATTCATCTGGTGTTAATGCACAAGTAATTGCATTTAGTGCTTTTGCATTTGCACTACTTTCACTTTTCTGAAGTGTGGTCCAAAGCGAATAATCCGTTACTTTCATAGATTTTGAACCATCGCCATTAGTTACTTCAGTGATAGGAGGATTCCATTCATTCACTGTGGCCAGCCACACACTTTCATCCAAGGATTTGAGGAAGATCCTCATCCTGGCTTTCCAATAGGCATAGTTTGTGTCATTAAAGGGTGGTGGCCTAGTGACTGATAGGCTATCAAAATTTGACATCTTAATATAGCTTAGATCGTTAGCTCAGGAAATAAATCCAATAAATAAACAATAAGCACGAGCTATTAGGCTCTGATACCACTTGAAAGGGCCTAGCTATATGCCCTAGAGGGGGGGGGGGGGGGGGGGGGGTGAATAGGGCAATGCTAAATAAAACTTATAACAACGGAATAATAAAAGATATAAAGCACAATGCTGAATATAAAACAATCACAATAACCTAAAATAAAGAGATTGATACTTTATCAGTTCTAAGGACAACCTTACACCAAAAACCAGAGGTTTAAGGTAGGACAACCTTATTACTAGAACGTCCTTGTATCACAAACCAAAGAGGAATAATAAGCAATGAAATCAAAATAACTTGTGAAAAATAAATCCTAAGTTATTACAACATTCATCCACACTTTCTTGAAGTGATTACAACATTCATCCACACTTGCTTGAAGTGATTACAACATTCATCCACAAACACTCTTCCACAAAACAGAATGAATAAAAGAATGAAAGAATAAAGCACATCCACAACACAACGATATATAGTGGTTCGCCTTTGTGTACACCAACTGTTATCCAACAGCCACACAGATTGCTACTCCACTCCTAATATCCTCACACAGGGGATATTAGCATGCACTATCAAAATAGGTTTCACAGGTTCACCTAAAACCTTCACAATTGTGTCTTTGATCTCGGGCTTACACAATCCAAAAACCCCACAATTTGAGTTTTCTGGCTCTCCTCAGATAACCAATACAATGAGATTTTTCTAGCGAATCTCAAACAAAAACCAGAGAAAGTAAATTACAAAACATGTAAAATATCTGAATCACCTTTTGATGAAGCCCGGTAGAACCAATCGGAGTAGAAGTTCGATTGGACGTTCAAAGTCCAATACTCACTTTAAGAATGGTTCTAAGTCTAATTGATTTTAGATCAAATGGGCTAGATCTATTTGATTTTGAATCCAAGAAGAAGGAATATCAGAAATTCCTTTTTTCTAATAAGATTGGAATGTAGATCAAAATCAAATAATAATAAGCTAGCAAAATGAATATTAAATAAGCACAAAGCAGCTTAAAATAAACACAAACTTATCTCAGAGAATAGCCTAAAGAATGCTTGAATAGAATTGATTTGAAGTGTTAAAAGTCTGAAGTTCGTGCTCAATTTATAGACTGAAAAAACCCGTCTACGATTGGTCTTAGGATCCTAGGACTGGTCGTAGGTCCAAAGATTTTTGAAATATTTTCGCAGGATTTGATTTTCAGTTCCACGACCGGTCAAAGGTGGTTTACGATTGGTCGTGGGCCACCTATGACTGGTCGTGAGACACCTATGACCGGTTGTAAGACCCTAAAAATAGTTTCTAGAGTTTGAGTCGTAGGGCTACGACCGGTCGAAGGATGAGTCGTATAACTCAAAGGACTAGTCGTAAGATGTCCAGGACTGGTCGTAGGACAGCTAGAAAGATTCGAAAATCTTCAACTACCTAGGACTGGTCCTGAAAAATCTAAGACTGGTCCTAGCAAAGCTAGGACTGGTCTTGAAGTCCCTAGGACTGGTCTTAGAACACTCCAAACAAGCATATAAAAATATATAAGTTATGTATCCGGAATGACCTACAATAAAGCCCATCCTAAGGTCAATCTAAGGTCAAACAAACCTTAAAAGTGAGATGGACTTGAAAGTATGTACACTCAGATGACCCTTAAGAGAAGCTTATGAATATTCAAAACTTGTAGTAGGCCTTCATGAGCTAGATCTTGACTTGACAAAGTCTTCTATAAAACTTAAACTTGATCAAACCTTGAACATGTAAACTTGAATACTTCTATTCTTGATTTCTTCATCCAAGGCTTGAAAACTTTCTTCATTTAAGATCTTGTCTTAAAATGTGATGTCTTGATATGTCTTGATTGCAATGACTAGTCTTCAAACATAAAACACAAGATATACAAGACATAGAAATAGGTTTTGGCACCACAAAATTTGACAACTAAAAGGGATATGAAATCATAGCACTTACACCTCTAACCTTGGTACCTCGATCCACTAAGACTCATGAGCCGGGCATGGTGGTATAGGACACCGTGGTCGAGTTGTCGGCCTATGTTGGGGCCACAAACCTCTCCGTAGTGACCAGTAAGCACTCTACTCTGAGCAGATTATGGTGGTATGGGACACTATATTCTTGCTGTCAGCCTACATTGATAAGGTGATGCGGGAGTGGATCAATGAGTGCGAGCAACAGCCCTGACAGCCTTTTGTAGTGACCTTGAGTTTATCCTGACACTGCATGGGGGCGACGAGTTCTGATGCAGTCTTAAGGATATAAACTAGACCTGTATTGATAAGGTGATGGGGGAGCGGAGCAACGAGTGCGTGCAACAGCCCTGACAGCCCTTGTAGCGACCTAGAAATATATCATCGTATGAGACTACTAGGAGTGACGACCCTAGACAGGATCATTATTTGGGTATTGATATAAGGGAGGTACCTTAGTTTCTCAATCCTGTTGTATGAAAATGACTAATAACAACTCGGTAATCATATTCATATCGCACTGCATGTGCCTGGAAGATGTGGAGCACTAAGGGAAAAAAGCATGCCGCGGACGTAAGATGGTGTCGCATGAGGGAGTATGTCGGTGAGGGCATCCATCATGTGATTTCATGCTTGCATTAATCACAGTGTTTAGGAATGTTTGATTACTTGCTTTACCATTATCGCTTGATTGATTTAATAACATGCTAACCTTTGCTCTATGATTCCACTGAGTTAGCTACTCACTCCCATGTTACGGGACGGTGTTGCACACACCAACCAGTCCCTATTTTAGTTTCAGGTGATGACGCTGCTGGTGAAGCGGAGCCAGACTTGTTTGATGATGAGGAGGATTTCTCCTACATGCTGGATCCAATTGACGGGTTTACAGGGTTATTGATTAGATGTCAATACACTTGGCGGTTTGCCATTTTTTTTACACACCTATGTATATCCTTTTCTTTCTATTTTGGAGTATACATGTAATTAGTTAACCTGGTAACATGTTCACACTCTGGAGACTTACAATCATTTATATATTTTATATATCTATTACATTCTTTCGCTTGATAATTTAACTGTCTCTGGAGTATGATATGCTGTTTTGATTTAATCCACTTCATGTTTTATGCACTATTACAACTGACATTCATCCATCATTGAAAATGTTGTATAAGTAATGTTCTGAAACTCGGGAGTGAAGTTTATGCTCGACCCCCAATTTTTGGGATGTTATAGGGACATGGTTGAGTTTTTGCGAGACTTTAAGCAGAAACTCACTATGGAGGAGCCATTCGAGTTTATAGCACATGTTTAGGTGAGTTCTCTTATCGATGACAGGGTCATCGCGGCGTAGAGGGATGATGTTCGTCTAACTGAGCTTCCAGAGCAGGCCAGTGATGATGCAGACGTCGAGTGGTGAGTTGGAACGGATGGGGGATTATGTTATCGTGGCCGCCTATGCGTCCCAGATATCCCTGACTTGAGACTAGAGATTCTCGAGGCTGCGCATAGTTCCAGACTTGCGATGCATCCGGGCAGCACAAAGATGTATCGCGACGTGAAGAGGACCTATTGGTGGGATGGCATGAAGACCCACATCGCAGATTTCATGTCCCGTTGTCTCACTTACCAGCAGGTGAAGGCAGAGCATCGCCAACCTCCTGGACTCCTTCAGCCTATGCCTATAGCTGAGTGGAAGTGGGACTTTATTTATATGGATTTCATTTTGGGACTGCTGAAGACGAGGAAGGGACATGATTCTATTTGGGTGATCGTCGACCGTTTGACGAAGTCGGCGTACTTCCTACAGATTAGAGTTATGAACTCTGCAGACGAGTTGGCCAGGATATATATTAGAGAGATAGTGTGTCTGCATGGAGTTCCCTTAGAGATTGTGTCGGACAGAGACACGCGTTTTACTTCTATTTTCTGGACTTGCATCCAGGAAGCTATGGGTGTGAAGTTGAAGTTCAGTACTGCTTTCCACCAACAGACGGATGGACAGACAGAGCGGGTGAACCAGATTCTAGAGGACATGTTGCGGGTTTACGTGTTGGATTTCAAAGACAGTTGGGATGACTGTCTTACTATGCAGAGTTTGCATATAACAACAGTTTCTAGGCGAGTATCGGTATGACGCCTTATGAGGCCTTTTATGGGTGTCCTTGCCGAGCACCGCATTGTTGGGCAGAGGTCGGTGAGCATAGATTGATTGGCCCAGAGATAGTGCAGGCGACCTCAGAGAAGATTGACATCATTAGACGTCGACTTCTTACAGCGTATAGTAGACAGAAGAGTTATGCCGATACGAGACGGCGCCCGCTAGAGTTCGCTGTCGGGAATCACGTATTTTTGAGAGTTTCCCCTATGAAGGGAGTTCTTCGGTTCGAGAAGAAGGGGAAATTAGCACCGCGATTTATTGGTCCATTCCAGATTCTTGACCGTGTGGGTGCAGTGGCATATCTTCTGGCTTTGCCTACGCCTCTAGCGAGCGCACACAACGTATTTCATATTTTTATGCTGAAGAAATACGTTCCTGATCCTTCCCATATCATCAGATGGGATCAGGTGCAGTTAAGTGAGGATGTTACATATATACTGCAACCGACGCATATATTAGACAGAAAGGAGCAGGTATTGCGTAGCAAGGTCATCGCCCATGTGAAGGTGTTATGAATGCATCACACTGAAGAAGAGGCTACTTGGGAGAAGGAAGCCAAAATCAGAGAAAACAACCCACAACTTCACGAGGAGTACGAAAGGGTATAAATTTTAAGGACAAAATTTATTATTTAAGGGGGATAGATTGTAACGTCTCAGAAAAATCCGTACAGAGACCTGAGTACCACCTCGATCAGAAATCACTTAGGATTAATTCCTTTACAAAATTAAGCATAAGTTAACTAACGCTATGTTAGATTAGCCGTGAAATTAGCACTGATCACTTTAAATACATTCTGCAAGACCCAAAACTTGTGAAATTGTTAATGCTATAACGTCCTGAAACCTAGGATCAAACTCTAAACCCGTCTGCTCTCAGGAACCCTTTGAAACTTTGTATTAGATCTAGACCATGCGTCAAAAGTTCGATATCTACAATCTTAGGCCATTATAACCGCTTAGTTCGACTTGACAATCGTTTCGAAAATCAAGCCCAACTGATGTTCTGAGGCTATTTCGTAAAGCCTAGAGTAAGGAGTGTGAGAAAGAGTGAAATTCTTTGAAAATTAAATGTGATTTAAATAAATCTGGCACGTTTCGCTTGCGGGTTAAGTATAAGCATTCAGACCATTGGAATCTGACTTAAATACACCCTCGGATCAGGGAACATTTCTCACTCAGGTCAGTGTACTTGAAATCCTCGATCGAATCTCAGTGACCGCTGAACTGAAACTGGTCCGCCACGTGCGATCTGGGAACACTATCGGACTGAAAACTTAATGTGATCAGGATCCAATATCCATGAGCTTAAGTCTGACAACATTTGGTCAGAGGACCTCCAGAAATGTTCTTTTGGATCGGAAGAGACCCGATTTGGCTATAACCCAAGTATACTTTGGTTTAAAGTCTAAATAGGTGAGTTTCTAACCTATTTAAAGACCTTAAACCCTCTCACACCCCTCCCATACAAATTTGTAAAAAGACCTAGAAAGGAGAAGAGAGAAAAGAGAGAGATTGTGTGGAAGCTGTGAGGGAAAGTCCCTGACACTTGATCCTTCTTTTACACGCACTTAATCACCGCGTTCTAATCACTCTTCTGGTGATTCCGACTTCATTCTAGGTAAGAAAACCCTAACCTCAACCTGTTTTAGGGATTCCATCGATACAATTAGCGAAGTAGCTGATTTATCTTGTGATATAGGTCGGCATACGGACGTTGACAAAGCGTAAAGTTTCTATTCGATTCGTGACCCTTCTACGGCGTAAGGTGAGGATTCTAGATGCTTAGGTTAACTGTTTTCAAAGCTTTCAATGTCGTTTAATAGTAGATTATCGACAAGAACGCCGTTTGACATGTAGAACATGCTGTCTATTTTTCATTTCAACTGCATAAGGAGAATATGAGATTTAGGGTATTTTAGGATTTGTAGGAAATACTGTATACGTCTGTATTTTGCTGAAATGATTTCCATGTGTATTTGTCGTGTTTTGATATTAGTTAGGCGTGCATGATCTGTTTGGCGAAGAGATTCGCCCTAATGCACACTTTGGGTCGACATACGCTATGTGGACAAATGTGTGTAGACTAAGTGTTTGTATAAATGTTTGTATTAGTATGTATTGAGTAAATGTTGTTGCAGATTAGTTTTGAGATTGAATTCTTAATTAATATGATGATGTACATGATTTCCTCCATGTTGTTATTGAATTGATTTCCTCATATATATGGAATACACGTGTTTGGTTGATTTGCTTACGTTGTATGTTATAACATGTTGTTAACATGCTTGGATTGTTTGTATTTCATTTATGTTACTTTCATATGATCAGTGATGTTGATTACAAGTGCTTGGGGCTATGCTGTAGTCCAGGCAGTCGGTAATAGATTCGAATTCGTGGTTGGCTTCTATTTACCACGAAGGACGCGTCGATGAACGTGAGTCGTGCTTTGGTTGGCGGCAGTGGTTAGGCCACACTAGGTGTTTTATGCAGTTCATGTCGTTCATCTTGAGGTGCGCTCGTACTAGTCGAGCCCATCAAGCAACCCGACTGACCGTTGTATGTTCACCTTGTATTGGTCATAACTGCTTGAACCTGGGGTACTGAACTTACCAGAGATAACCCTGATAACCATGGCTTGATCCACTAAGACTCATGAGCCGGGCATGGTGGTATGGGACACAGTGGTCGAGCTTTCGGCCTACGCTGGGGCCACAAACCTTCCCGTAGTGACTAGTGAGCACCTTAGACTCGTGAACCGATTGTTCTGGTATGGGACACTACATTCGAGCTGTCGACCTACTCTGATTGGTGACGAACCCTTTATAGTGACCTCGAGCGTATTCTGAGTCTATGTGAGTCGACGACCCTTCCATAACAACAAGAGTACAACTAGGCCTGTATTGATAAGGTGATGGGGGAGCGGTGCAACGAGTGTGAGCAACAGCACTGATTGCCCTTGCAGCGACCTAGAAATATAACATGTATGAGATTACTAGGAGTGACGACCCTAGACAGGATCTGTGTTGGGATTGATATAAGGGAAGTACCTTAGTTTCCCAATCCTATTGTTTGAAAGGACTAATAACAACCTGGTAATCATTTCCACATCGCACTGCATGTGCCTACAAGATGTGGAGCACTGAGGGAAGAAAGCATTCCGCGGACGTAAGATGGTGTCGCATGAGGGAGTATGTCGGTGAGGACATCCATCATGTCATTTCATACTTGTATTAACAATAGTATCTACGAATGTTTGATTGTTTGCTTTACTATTATCGCATGATTAATTTGATAACATGCATATAGGAGGGATCCTCCTCATCATCATCAAGTCCAGCTCTGCTTCACAAGCATCGCCATCATCTGAAATTAAAATAGGGACTGGTGGGTGTCCGGAACACCATCCCGTAACGTGGGAGTGAGTAGCTAACTCAGTGGAATCATAGAGCAAAGATTAACATGTTATCAAATCCATCACGCGATAATGATAAAGCAAGAAAAATAAACATTCCTAAATACTGTGATTAATGCATGGATGAAATGACATGATGGATGCCCTCACCGACATACTACCTCATGCGACACCATCTTACGTCCGCGACATACTTTCTTCCCTCAGTGCTCCACATCTTTCAGGAATATGCAGTGCGATATGAATATGATTACCGAGTTGTTATTAGTCCTTTTCATACAGCCGAATTGGGAAACTAGGGTAATTTCCTTATATCATTCCCAATAAAGATCCTGTCTAGGATCGTCACTCCTAGTAGTCTCATACGATGATATATTTTTAGGTCGCTGCAAGGGCTGTCAGGGCTGTTGCTCGCACTCGTTGCACCGCTCCCCCATCACCTTATCAATACAGGCCTAGTTTGTACTCTTGTTGCTACGGAAGGGTCATCGCCTCACGTAGACTCAGAGTATGCTCGAGATCACTACAAAGGGCTCGTCACCGATCAGAGTAGGCCGACAGCTCGAATGTAGTGTCCCATACCACCACAATCGGCTCACGAGTCTAAGGTGCTCACTGGTCACTGCGAGGAGGTTTGCGGCCCCAGCATAGGCCGACATCTCAACCACGGTGTCCCATACCACCATGTCCGGCTCATGAGTCTTAGTGGATCAAGGTACCACGGTTATCAGGGTTATCACTGGTAAGTTCAGTACCCTAGGTTTAAGCAGTTATGACCAATACAAGGTGAACATACAATGGTCAGTCGGGTTACTCGACGAGCTCGACTGGCATGAGCGCACCTTAAGCTGAACGACATGAAGCGCATAAATGCCTCGGGTGGCCTAACCACTGCCATCAACCAAAGCATGACTCGGGTTCATCAATACGTCCTTCGTGGCGAATAGAATCTAACTGTGAATTGAAATCTGTTACCGACTGCCTGGACTAGAGTATAGCCCCAAGCACATGTAACCTGAAGTCGTATTCATATGAGATAGAATTGAAATAACAAGTAATTCAAGCATGTTAACAACATGTTATAAGATACAACATAAGCAATTTAACTATACACAAGCATTTCACACACACATATATATATAAGGTAATCAATTCAAATATAACTAACATGGAGGAAATCATATACATCATCAAAACAGTTGAGAATCTCATCTCAACGCTAATCTACAATTCCATTTACTCAATACTTACTTATACAAACATTTATACAAACACATAGTCTACACACATTAGCCTACATAGCATATATTGGCAAAAACGTGTATTAGGGTGAATCTCTTCACCAAAAAGATCATACACGCATATCTAACATAGGTACACGGCAAATACTCATGGCAATCATATCAGCAAAATTCATATGTATACAGTATTTCTTACAAATACCTAAAATACCCTAAATCTCATATTCTTTGTACGTATTCGAAATGAAAAACGGACAGCATGTTCTACATGTCAAACAGCATCCTTACCAACAATCTGCCATTAAACGACATTAAAAGATTTAAAAAATGGTAACCTAAGCGTCTAAAATCCGCACCTTATGCCGTAGAAGCGTAATTAATTGAATAGGTACTCTACGCTTCTGTCAACGTCGATATGACAACCTATAACACAAGGTGAGTCAGCTACTTAGCTACTTGTACCCATAGGAACCTTAAAATAGGTTAGGGTTAGGATTTTCTTACCTAGAACGAAACCAGAATCGCCAGAATAACGATATGAAGGGTGGATGAGGCACGTAGAGAAATTGGGAAGAATCCCAGGAAGAATCACCAACTTCTCCCTCACTTTCTCTCTTTTCTCTCTTCTCTCTCCTAGGTTTTCTCTCAAATTTGTATGGGCTGAATGAGGGAGGGTTTAAGCCCTTTTTATAAGCCCAAACACGATGAAAACAGACTTGAAGTCAAGGTACACTTAAGTTATAACCAAATCGGGTCTGTTCCGATCCAACGGAGCATTTCTAAAGGTCCTGTTACTAAATGCGGTCAGACTTAAGCTCTTTAATATTGGATCTAGGTCAAGCTAAGTTTTCAGTCTGGTCGGGTTTCCAGGTCGACCGTGGAGGACCAGTTTCAATTCAACAGTTACGGGAACTCGATCAGAGCCACAAGTGTTATGACATATAAGGGCCACCTATCTTGATCCGAGGGTGAAATTTGATCGAATTCTAACGGTAGAACGCTTAAAAATAATGCGCAAGTGAACTGTACCAGATTTCATAAAAATATAATTAATTTTCTAAAAATCTTCATTTTCCTACCCTCTTTACTCCGGGCTCAATAAAATGGTCTCAGGACATCGTTTGGGCTTGATCTTCTAGGTGATTGACAAGTCCAACTAGGCGGTCGTAATGGTCTAAGTTCATAGCTATCAGACTCTCGATGCACGGTCTAGAACCAATACAAAGTTACAAAGCATTACCGGGAGCAACTGAGTTTAGAGTTGGATCCTAGATTTTAGGATAACGTAGCGTTAACAATTCTAGAGGTTTTAGGTCTTACAGATCGTATTTAAAGTGGTTAGTGCTAATTGGCAGGAAATCTAGTGTAGCGCTAGTTAATTCATGTTAAATTTCTAAAGAATCAGGTTCTAAATGATTCCTTCGGCTTTGGAATTGATTCCTAAGAGGTTACCAAGGTGTTATGGTTGATCCATTGCCTAAGGACGTCTAATTCCAGGTTGGCAAAAATTCGGGGTGTTACATAAAATCAGTCTTATTCCCGACCCGAGGATAGAGATTAAAAGTAAAAATGAGATGCAAAATGCGGTATTTTGATGAAGATTATAAGTGGGGAGAGAACTATAGTTATGCCAAGGTGCATCAAAACACATAACACCCAGGTGAGAAAATCTCTTTCCATCGCATACATGTCTTCAAAAAGTGGCAGAATAGAAATTCCATCTTTTGCCATATCAATGCCTATAATAGACGATATGATGGAGGGTGTAATGGTGATAATATCTTTTATAAATTGAATAGAAAAAGTTAATTCTTTAGAAGAGACATCACTAATGGATGCATACATCCCCTGAGCAATGGACCAATAAGTTGCTCCACCCTACTCAAAAATTTTCTCCCATCCTACCTCGGATAGAATCTCAAATAAACCAAATCCGTCAATGTGAGTAACATTCATAGTGTGTTCGATAATGATGCTAGGAGTATAGAAATCTTGCACATTCTCCTGGAGAGTGAATGGTCCGAACTACCCAAGTAGCAGAGCGAGATGACGAACCGGACATTGAACGGTACGCTTAGTCCAATATTCCATGGAAGAAAATGACTAGAGATTATCAAAAGAGTCCCAATAAATAGATGAAATAATCTAGATCAAATTTTCTAACAAAACAAACCAAAAGGGAGCTCTAGATTCAAATTAGATGATGAACTATAGAATAAAGCACAACTAGGAGCTTAAATCTAGAAGAAAAGCTCAAAATATTCACATATAAAAAGTCTAGAATGATGGGTTAGCCGAAGGAAGCACCAACGAGCCAAGGAAGAAGAAGTTGAAATGGTGGTTTTAAAAAATTTACCCCAATATAGCCCAACTTGCGCTCAGTTCGACTAGCTTGAGTGCGGTGCTCGGCTGGTCGAACTGGTCGGTCAGCTATGGGTTGGCCAATTTTTTTTAAAGATTTTTTTTTTAACATTATTCTTTTAATGCAAACAAAATAAAAGATAATAAACATAGATTGAAAAAAAATGATTAGTTAAGAGATACAACATAATCCAATATCATTTTTTAAATTAAAGAATCTGACACTATCAAGAGGTTTTGGTAGAATATCTATAGGTTGCTTTTCAGTATTGATATATTTAAGCATAACAGTCTTACTTTTAACTAATTCTCTGATATAGTGATATCGAATATCGATGTTCTTAGTTTGAGAATGTTGAATGGGATTTTTATATATGTTTATGGCACTAGTATTATCGCTGTATAAATTCATGGTATCTTGATCGATACCATAGTCTGCTAACATACGTTTTATCCACATCAATTGTGCATATGAATTTCTTTCCATAATATACTCAGCTTCTACAATGGATATGATATTGAGTTTTACTTCTTGCTCATCTAGGAGACAAGACAAGTTTCAATGTAGAAGCATCCAACACTTGTGCATTTTCTATCGTCCACATTACCTGCCCAATTAGCATCAGTATATCCAGCAATTTGTAAAGATGTATCATGAGGATATAATAAACCCAAATTAACAGTACTGGAAACATATTTGATTATTCTTTTAACCATAGCCAGATGTGATTCTTTATGGTTAGATTGATATCTAGCACATGCCTATGCTGAAAGAAATATCAGGTCTATTGACAGTTAAACTATTGGACTACTAATCATGTTATGGTAGAGACGTGGATTAATTCTTTTACTTGAGTCATATTCAGATAACTTGAGGGTTGTAGCCATGAGAGTTGAAAAGTTTTTACCATTCTCAAACTCAAATTTCTTAATTAGATTTATTACATACTTGGTCTGAGATATGAATATCATGTCCTTAAGTTGTTTCACTTGAAGATCAAGGAAATAGTTCAGCTTTCCCACCATGCTCATCTTAATTTTGATTTCATGGAATCTGCAAACTTAGAGGAAAGGTTAGCATTTGCTAACCCATAGATAATATCATCGATATAAATTTGAACAATCAACATATCTTCATTAATTCTTTTAATAAATAAGGTTTTATCAACACTTTTCATTTTAAAGTTTTGATTAAGAAGAAATTTTGTTAATTTTTCATACCATGCTCTCTGAGCTTCTTTTAAGCCATACAATGTCTTTTTAAGATGGTATACATTATTAAGAAGTTTAGGATGTTCACCATTAGGTTGTTTTACATAAACTTCTTCATTTAAGTCACCATTTAAGAAAGCACTCTTAACATCCATTTGGTATATTTTAAATTTTTTATAACATGTGATAGAAATAAACAATCTGACGGATTCAAGACGACCAACTGGAGCAAAAGTCTCATCATAGTCAACTCCTTTAATTTGGGTGTACCCTTGTATAACCAATCTAGCTTTGTCTCTTATGATATTCCCAAACTCATCAGATTTATTTTTGAATATCCATTTAGTTTCAATCACATGTTTATCAGTAGGTCTAGGAACTAAATACCAAACATCATCTCTAACAAATTGAGTTAATTCATCTTGCATAGCCAAAATCCAATTTTCATCAAGTAGGGCTTCATTTACATTCGTCGGTTCTGTCTAGGAAGTGAAGCACACATGATTACATATATTTTTCAATTGTCATATGGTTTGAACACCAGTATGAGGATTACTGAGTATTTGATTAGTCAGATAATCTTTGACTAATCTATTCTCAGTTAAATCTGATTTTGATGAAGGTTCTGATTGATTGACTATAATAACTTCATCATCATGATCATAAGTTCGAGTGATTATTTGTTAATCAATAACAACGTTTATGGATTCTTGTATCACTCCATTCCTTTTTTTAAGACAAAATATGCTTTGCTATTTAGAGCATACCCCAAAAATATGCACTCATCACTTTTTGCTTCAAATTTTCCCAGATGTTCCTAATCTAATAAAATGAAGCATTTGCTTTAAAGGTTTTTTGTTAAGCCAAAGTTCATAAGCCGTTTTATTTTTACCTCTTCTTACATATACTCAATTAATAATAAAACAAGCAGTATTAATATCTTTAGCCCATAATTTTTTTACTGTTAAGCATAACAGTCCTCATTTCCTGTGGAACACTGTTTTTCCTTATGGGTACACCATTTTCTTAAGGAGTTTTAGGAGTAAAGAATTCATGTAATATTCCATGGTAATTATAGAACTTCTCAAAATTGCTATTTTAAAATTTTGTTCCATGATCACTTCTTATCTTCTTCACAGATAGTTCTTTTTCCTTCTGGATTCATTTAAATAACTTTTTGACTTCATTAAAAACATTCGACTTTTCTCTTAAGAAATCTACCCATGAATATCTTGTGTAGTCATCAACTACAACTAGAAAGTATTTTTTATCACTTCTACTCTCTGTTCAAGTTAGTCCAACTAAGTCCACATGTAGTAGTTCAAGAGGTCTAGATGTGGTTAAGGAGTTCACCTTCTTGTGACTACTCCTGATCTGTTTGCCAATTTGACAAGCACCACATACTTTCTTCTCCATTTTTTTTTCTTAAACTTGGGTAAGCCTCGAATATGATCTCTCTTGCTTAGTTTATATAGATCTCTATAGCTCACATTTCAAAGTCGTTGATGTCATAATTTAGTTTTGTTTGTTTGGACCATATAGTAAGAGTGATTTGTAGAACATGATTCATTAATGATATAACAATTTTCAGAGGTTCTTCAACCATTTAATATTATATGACCTTGGTTTTTAATTATCTCACATCTATGATCTGAAAATTTAACACTATGATTATCATCACAGATTTAAGTTATGCTCAATAAATTATGTTTGAATCCTTCAACATATAAAATATCTTTAAAAACAAGAAGGTTAGGGAGTTTTACATTACCTCTTCTGATGATTTTGCAGTTGTTGCCATCTCCAAATGTTACTAAGCTGCCATCAATTTGATTGATGTATGATAGTACTGCCTTATCACTTGTCATATGTCTAAAACATCACTATCCAAGTACCATCTTCAATGACTACTTTCTTTGAAAGCTATGTGGATGACAAGACACTTATTTTTTGAAACCCATTTCAATATGGTTTTGGGTTGAGGATGATCTCTTACAACAAATTTTGTTTGAGAGTAAGATTTTTCTTAGATCCTACTTACTTTATTAATTTTAGAGTTGGATTTTAAGAGCTCCTTAAGTAAGTCCACTATCTTATCAGCTATATAAGGATTATTATTTTTCCTTTGATTTTTGTGATAGTTGGGCTTGGTTTTTGAGTAAAAAGTTTTTCGAAAAGAGTTTTCAATCTTCTTTATTTCTTTTGTAATTTCTACTTTAGATTTTGAAGATTCACTTTTTACAAATATGGGTGTAGAATTTTTAGATTTTTGTGTGTGATTCTTAATATATCTCAAGCCAGATTTGTTGCTACTTCGCCGAGATGCAATTAATAACTTTTCAAGTCTCTGGTCACCTTAGGTGTATATCTAAGTCTCTTTTGAAGTTTTAAGAAAAGCAACTTCTAGTTTTAAATTCTCATTTTGAGTTTTGAAATTTTGAATTTAAGAAATTTTTAGATTCAACTTTAGTTTAGTTTTTTCAAAAAAATATGAAAATTGGGATTTTTCCAAAATATATTTTTCAAGTTCTAATTTTAAATTAGTAAATTTATCTTTTTGATTTTCTAATTTTGCCGCAATCTTACAACTCTCTTGTTATAGGGCATCATAAGCAATTTGAAGATCTTCTTCATTTTCAATATCCCTTTCTAGCGTTTCATAGTTAGAAGTTTCATCTTCACTTATAGAAGTGATTCTAGCTAAGGTCATGAAGGCCTTTTGATTATTCTCAGTTTCTTGGTCTGATTCGTTGGTTTCTGAATTGGATTTAGATTCAGATGATTCATCCCAATTAGCGATCATGCATCTTCTTAGGACATTATGAAGCTAGATGCCCATATTCGGAATAGTTGAAGCATTGAGAGTCCTTAGATTTTGATTTTCAAAAATTTGAATTTCCTTTTCTCTTGTCAATTAATTTTTGAAAATCAGGTTTATTATTTTTATAAAAAATTCTATAAAATTTTTTAGCTACCATACCCATGTCATCCTCATTTTCCTCATTATCACAATTCGAGTATTTGGATTTTGATTTTGAGGATTAAGGGCTATGGACTTGTTCTGGGAGCTTTGAAATTCAGCTCATAGGTTTGTAGAGATCCAACTAATTCATCTTCCTTCATTGCATCGATATCCCTCAATTCTTATATCACAGTGACTTTAGAATTGAACCTTTCATGAAGCGATCGTAGTATTTTTACACACTTTTCTTTCAGACACATTTTCTCTAAGACCCCGCATGGAGTTAACAATGTCATTTAGTTTAGTAAAGAAATCCATGAATGATTCATTTTTCTTCCATATGGATTTCCTCAAACCTTGTTGTAAGGATTTGAGTCTTAGACTTTTTAACATTGTTAGTCCCTTCATGTGTTATTTCAAGAAAATTCCAAACTTGTTTTGCTATATCACAAGAGCTGATTCTTTTAAATTCGTCTGGTGATAGAGCATAAGAGATGATTCTTTTGCATTAACACTACTTTTGCTTTTCAGACTTGTAGTCCAAAGAGTATAAGCTAGCTCTTTCATGGACTTAGTTCCATTTTCAGTCACTACCAACATTGGAGGAACACATTGGGTCATGGTGGCTTACCACATACTTTCATTAATGGATTTAAGGAAAATCCTCATCCTTGCTTTCTAATACAAATAGTTCGAGTTATCAAAGGGAGCTGGCCTGAAAATGGATAGACTATCGAAATTTGACATTCCAATAACTTTGGATCTAGCTCTAGGAAGTTAATCTCTAAAAGAGAAACCTCGCTTTGATACCACTTGAAAGGACAAACTAAAGATGTCTTAGAGGGGGGTGAATATGACTATGCAAATATTTTGATTCAATGTGGAATAATATATTAAATAAACTCAATTGCTTAAAGTATTGAATTCTTGATATCAAATAGTTCGTAGGTAACCTTCACCTAAAGGATTTAGGTAGGACAACCTTATTTCACGACGTCTTTGAAATTAAAATATCAAACTATAATTGCAACCTACTCCAATGCACTAAAGAATTATAGTGGTTCAGCACATAAATGCAACCTACTCCACTCTAAAAATTACTACTCTCGCAATTTTGGCTTCACTATCTCAAAGTTATCCTAGGGTCACCTTAATAATCTGATATGGTTATTACGATATTCACAGGCTATCACAATTAAACCTACTTTGTGATGTTCAGGGGATCACCACAAATAAACTCGCTGCAATTTTCGGGCTATCTCAGAAAAACCCAAAAAATGAATTAAATATAAAGACAGTACTTATCTTCAATTGGCGAGTCGAAGTCGTAGCTGTAGCTTGTATGCTGTAAATTTGATTCTCTATTTCTCAAGTAAAGTATGGATTACTCTATTAAAATAATTTAAACTAACATGAGAGAGAGAATATAATTAGATAAAACAAATATAAAAATTACAGCCCAAATAGGTTAAGGAGGCTTGGACTTTCACACTTTTCGACACAGAGATAGATCTATGAATTTTTATACTTTGAAGAGTAAGAGAGTGCTTCTATTTACAGCAAAGACTCTAGAACTTTGGCTGGCCCGAGGGTCGGTTTGGCTAGATGGATTCCAAGGATCTCATTCCAATGACACTCGAATTTCATAGGATAATATCTTTCAAAAATTTTGTTGGCCGAACCTCCGGTTCGGTTAGCCAACCAAGGGGTTCGGTGTAACATCCCGAAAATCGGGGGGTCGAGCAAAAACCCAACTCCCGAGTTCCAAAATGTTATTTATGCAACATAGAAATGTATGATTGAATGTTGTCTGTGATAATGTATTAAACATGAGTGAGATTAAGCCAGAACAGCATATCATACTCCAGAGATAGTTAAATTTACAAGCGGAAGACTGTAATAGTATGTATAACATATATAAACCATTGTATGTCTCCGGAGTGTGAACATGTTACCAGGTTATATACATACATGTATACTTCAAAAGTAACCAAAAGAATATACATGAGTGCTCTAAAAATATAAAATGACAATTGTCAAGGTATTTAAGCAACCTCCCTGTAATCCCGTCAATCAGAACACGCATAAAGGAGGGATCCTCCTCATCATCATCAAGTCCGGCTCTGCCTCACAGGCCGCGCCATCATCTGCAATCACAAAAAGGTCTGGTGGGTGTCCGGAACACCGTCCCGTAACGTGGGAGTGAGTAGCTAACTCAGTGGAATAATAGAGCAAGGATTAACATGTTCTCAAATCAATCATGCGATAATAGTAAAGCAATAAATCAAACAATCCTAATACTGTTGTTAATGCAATTATGACATGACGTGATGTATGCCCTCACCGACGATCACCCTCATGCGGCAACATCTTACGACCGCGGCATGCCACACTCCCTAGAGTGCTCCACATCTTCCAGGCACATGCAATGCTATGGTGATATGATTACCGAGTTGTTATTAGTCCTTTTCATACAGCAATATTGGGAAACTAAGGTACCTCCCTTATATCAATCCCAACACAGATCCTGTCTAGGGTCGTCACTCCTAGTAGTCTCATACGATGTATATTTTGTAGGTCGCTGCAAGGGCTGCCAGGGCTGTTGCACGCACTCGTTGCTCCGCTCCCCCATCACCTTATCAATACAGGCCTACTGTACTCTACTGCTACGGAAGGGTCGTCGCCTCCCGTAGACTCAGAATACGCTCGCGGTCACTACAAAGGGCTGCCAGGGCTGTTGCTCGCACTCGTTGCACCGCTCCCCCATCACCTTATCAGTGTAGGCCGACAGCAAGAATATAGTGTCCCATACCACCATAATCTGCTCACGAGTCATAGGTGCTCACTGGTCACTACGGGGAGGTTTGTGGCCCCAGCGTAGGCCGACAGCTCGACCACGGTGTCCCATACCACCATGCCCGGCTCATGAGTCTTCGTGGATCAAGGTACCATGGTTAACAGGGTTTACAATGGTAAGTTCGGTACCCTAGGTTCAAGCAGTTATGATACATACAAGGTGAACAAACATCGGCCAGTCGGGTTACTTGACGGGCTCGACTAGTGCGATCGCATCTCGAATTGAACGACATGAAGTGCGTGAAACACTTCGCGTGGCCTAACCACTGCCGCCAACTCTCAACACGAATCACATTCATCGACGCGTCGTTCGTGGCTATGACCAGTCAGCCACGAATTCGCTCGGTTACCGACTGCCTGGACTAAGTCAAGTCCCACACATCTATGGAATTACATTAACACTATACAAAGGTGTTGGAATTGAAATACATCATGTGAGCATGTTAGCACATGTTATAACATTCAACTTAAGCAAATCTTCAAGGCATACTTCCCATGCATATTCAACTTAAGCAAATCCTCAAGCACATACATTCCATGCATGTAATGAAATCATGCATTTTGTCAACATGTAGAAAATCATTTAGGTCAGCATAATAATTGAAAAATCAATCACAAACTATCAAATAACATCATTTAATTCAATACATACTAATACAAGCATTTATACAAACACATACACTACACACTTAAGTCTACATATAGTATGTCGACCCAAAGTGCGCAACTAGGCGAATCTCTTCGCCAAACTAATTATGCACGCATTCCTAACTTCCTAATGCGACAACAAACCATGTCAATCACATCAGCAAAATATGAATGTAAACAGTACTTCCTACAAATGACTAAAATGCCCTAAATCTCATATTCTTCGTTAGCTTACGAAACGGGAAACGGAGAGCATTTTGTACATGTCAAACGGCGATGCCGTCAAGAATCTACTATTAAACGACATTGAAAGCTTTGGAAACAGTCAATCAAAGCGTCTAATATCCGCACCTTATGTCTTGTAGAGTCGGAAATTGAAACGGAGCGTATACGCTTCGTCTACGGCGAATAAGGAACCTAATACATAAGATCCATAAGCTACATCACTATGGAAACAAGGAAAACTCAAATCACCAACTATTTAGGGTTTTTACTTACCTAGGATTGCGGTGGAATCGCCGGGAAAGCGGTAGAGGAGTGTTGCTTAAGCATGTGCAACACGTAGCACAAGTGGCGGGAAGAACTCTCCCACTCTCTCACAATCTCTCACTCTTTTTCTCTCTCCCAAGCTAGAGCTTCTCTCAAATTCGGATGGGAGAGAGGAGTGGGGGTTTCAACCCCTTTTATAGCCTAAAACATTCCCAAAATAGGCTTGGGAACAATGTTTACTTGGTGCCTAACCAAATCGGGGCCGTTTCGGTCCAAAAGGGCATTTCTGGAGGTCCCCAGGCCAAATGCGGTCGGACTTAAGCTCATGCATACTGGATCTAGCACACATGCAGTTTTCAGACCGGTTGGGTTCCCAGATCGCACGTGGCGGCCCAGTTTCAGTTTAACGGTCACCGCACCAAGATCAGGCCTATAAGTCTCGTGATATATAATAGATATTTTTCCTGATCCAAGGGTGTAATTTGGCTGTATTCTGACGGTCAGAATGCTTAATACTGATGCGTCAAATTTGTGTGCCAGATTTGAATTTGAAATTCCAACTATGTCCCTATTCACACTCTCTTCAGTCCGGGCTCAATGAAATAGCCTGTGATTATCGGTTTGACTTGATTTTTGGAATGAGTGTCAAGTCCAGCTAGACGGTTCTAACGGTCTAAGATAGGAGGTATCGGACTTTCGACGCGCGGTCTAGATCCAATACAAAGTTTCAAGGAGGTCCCGAGGACAAACCGGCTTAGAGTTTGATCCGAGGCTTTAGAGCATTATAGCACCCTTGGTTCCACTCGCTTTGGGCCTTGTAGAACGTATTTAAAGCGATCAGGGACCATTTCCCAGCTATTCTAACGTTGCACTCGCTAACCTAGTCATATTTTCTAAAGGAATTAATCCTAAGTGATTCCTTTGGCTATGGAATTGGGTTCTAAGTGAATTTTCAGGTGTTTTAATTGACCCATTGCCTAAGGACGTCAAATCCCAGATTGGCCAAAATCCGGGGTGTTACAATCTACCCCCCTTAAAACACAATGTCGTCCCCGACATTGGCAAAGGGCAAGGAGTACCTAGAGAGACTTTAGTATTGACATTCTAAGGAAGGTTCAAATCTTATTTAGCGACCTAACCTTTACGCATAACCTAAATCAAAGGTTTCGATCTTGGGCCAGTGGGGAAAAGCCTAACCACGCTTCCGCTACGCCACTCTGATCGAACGGTAGCGTTGACTAACCTATCTGGATTGGACTAAATTCGTTCTACCCCCCTTAAAACTTGGTTTTTCTTAAATTCAAGAATCTATGCATCGCTCTATATATCGGAACAAGGTGCAACTTAGGGGCTATCTTTGACATGAATTAGGGAACAACCTCTCATTACAGTGGCTTTCCATGCTAATGATGCGTTCTATGGCATTGGTATCTATGGCGATAGAGATGAGCCTAAGCTCTATTGTGGATAGGTTCAGGGGCAGGTATGAGTTGGTGGCAAGACGCCTAATTCTCTACTGGCTTTAAGTCCTCGCCATTTCCCAAAGACACTATGATCCTGTTTAGTTGTAGATGGTCGAGCCAACACGGAAGAAAGGTTGTGTAATGGGTCTGAGCCGGATACATAGACTTTCTGTCTAGCTAGGACAGAAGATTTATTGTATCAATTCTTAATCCGAGTCGATTCCGATCTTCTGCTTGATCAGAGCATTGGATTTATTGGTAACCACTAGGATTAAGAAGTCGATTCAGACCGCGAATACATCGCTTACATGTAGTTTCTTTATTCCGCATTCTCGAATGCAATAAGCCCTTGGGGAAGGCAATTCTAGGGGGCGTGCTAGTACATTCTAAGTTCAATCTGAGGGAGTTATAAATGTTCCCTGAGAGTGTATGGTTCCTTCCTATGGGCAACAACAGAAGTCTATAAGTCATAAGGGGATCTGTCGAAGGAATAAGGTTCTACTTCAACCAAATCTAACCTACAAGTCCTTAGCATATACAGGCTGTACACTACTTAAGGTAACTAGTAGGCTAGTCTGTATTTCATTCGCTATAATTCAAAACCTAAGCCTATACACTAGACGGTTTCATACCATCTCTAATACAGGGAATTGCTCTATCGCTTAGGATCAAAATTTTCTAAATGGAATTGCTCTGATACCATCTGTAACATCCCGAAAATCGGGGGGTCGAGCAAAAACCCAACTCCCGAGTTCCAAAATGTTATTTATGCAACATAGAAATGTATGATTGAATGTTGTCTGTGATAATGTATTAAACATGAGTGAGATTAAGCCAGAACAGCATATCATACTCCAGAGATAGTTAAATTTACAAGCGGAAGACTGTAATAGTATGTATAACATATATAAACCATTGTATGTCTCCGGAGTGTGAACATGTTACCAGGTTATATACATACATGTATACTTCAAAAGTAACCAAAAGAATATACATGAGTGCTCTAAAAATATAAAATGACAATTGTCAAGGTATTTAAGCAACCTCCCTGTAATCCCGTCAATCAGAACACGCATAAAGGAGGGATCCTCCTCATCATCATCAAGTCCGGCTCTGCCTCACAGGCCGCGCCATCATCTGCAATCACAAAAAGGTCTGGTGGGTGTCCGGAACACCGTCCCGTAACGTGGGAGTGAGTAGCTAACTCAGTGGAATAATAGAGCAAGGATTAACATGTTCTCAAATCAATCATGCGATAATAGTAAAGCAATAAATCAAACAATCCTAATACTGTTGTTAATGCAATTATGACATGACGTGATGTATGCCCTCACCGACGATCACCCTCATGCGGCAACATCTTACGACCGCGGCATGCCACACTCCCTAGAGTGCTCCACATCTTCCAGGCACATGCAATGCTATGGTGATATGATTACCGAGTTGTTATTAGTCCTTTTCATACAGCAATATTGGGAAACTAAGGTACCTCCCTTATATCAATCCCAACACAGATCCTGTCTAGGGTCGTCACTCCTAGTAGTCTCATACGATGTATATTTTGTAGGTCGCTGCAAGGGCTGCCAGGGCTGTTGCACGCACTCGTTGCTCCGCTCCCCCATCACCTTATCAATACAGGCCTACTGTACTCTACTGCTACGGAAGGGTCGTCGCCTCCCGTAGACTCAGAATACGCTCGCGGTCACTACAAAGGGCTGCCAGGGCTGTTGCTCGCACTCGTTGCACCGCTCCCCCATCACCTTATCAGTGTAGGCCGACAGCAAGAATATAGTGTCCCATACCACCATAATCTGCTCACGAGTCATAGGTGCTCACTGGTCACTACGGGGAGGTTTGTGGCCCCAGCGTAGGCCGACAGCTCGACCACGGTGTCCCATACCACCATGCCCGGCTCATGAGTCTTCGTGGATCAAGGTACCATGGTTAACAGGGTTTACAATGGTAAGTTCGGTACCCTAGGTTCAAGCAGTTATGATACATACAAGGTGAACAAACATCGGCCAGTCGGGTTACTTGACGGGCTCGACTAGTGCGATCGCATCTCGAATTGAACGACATGAAGTGCGTGAAACACTTCGCGTGGCCTAACCACTGCCGCCAACTCTCAACACGAATCACATTCATCGACGCGTCGTTCGTGGCTATGACCAGTCAGCCACGAATTCGCTCGGTTACCGACTGCCTGGACTAAGTCAAGTCCCACACATCTATGGAATTACATTAACACTATACAAAGGTGTTGGAATTGAAATACATCATGTGAGCATGTTAGCACATGTTATAACATTCAACTTAAGCAAATCTTCAAGGCATACTTCCCATGCATATTCAACTTAAGCAAATCCTCAAGCACATACATTCCATGCATGTAATGAAATCATGCATTTTGTCAACATGTAGAAAATCATTTAGGTCAGCATAATAATTGAAAAATCAATCACAAACTATCAAATAACATCATTTAATTCAATACATACTAATACAAGCATTTATACAAACACATACACTACACACTTAAGTCTACATATAGTATGTCGACCCAAAGTGCGCAACTAGGCGAATCTCTTCGCCAAACTAATTATGCACGCATTCCTAACTTCCTAATGCGACAACAAACCATGTCAATCACATCAGCAAAATATGAATGTAAACAGTACTTCCTACAAATGACTAAAATGCCCTAAATCTCATATTCTTCGTTAGCTTACGAAACGGGAAACGGAGAGCATTTTGTACATGTCAAACGGCGATGCCGTCAAGAATCTACTATTAAACGACATTGAAAGCTTTGGAAACAGTCAATCAAAGCGTCTAATATCCGCACCTTATGTCTTGTAGAGTCGGAAATTGAAACGGAGCGTATACGCTTCGTCTACGGCGAATAAGGAACCTAATACATAAGATCCATAAGCTACATCACTATGGAAACAAGGAAAACTCAAATCACCAACTATTTAGGGTTTTTACTTACCTAGGATTGCGGTGGAATCGCCGGGAAAGCGGTAGAGGAGTGTTGCTTAAGCATGTGCAACACGTAGCACAAGTGGCGGGAAGAACTCTCCCACTCTCTCACAATCTCTCACTCTTTTTCTCTCTCCCAAGCTAGAGCTTCTCTCAAATTCGGATGGGAGAGAGGAGTGGGGGTTTCAACCCCTTTTATAGCCTAAAACATTCCCAAAATAGGCTTGGGAACAATGTTTACTTGGTGCCTAACCAAATCGGGGCCGTTTCGGTCCAAAAGGGCATTTCTGGAGGTCCCCAGGCCAAATGCGGTCGGACTTAAGCTCATGCATACTGGATCTAGCACACATGCAGTTTTCAGACCGGTTGGGTTCCCAGATCGCACGTGGCGGCCCAGTTTCAGTTTAACGGTCACCGCACCAAGATCAGGCCTATAAGTCTCGTGATATATAATAGATATTTTTCCTGATCCAAGGGTGTAATTTGGCTGTATTCTGACGGTCAGAATGCTTAATACTGATGCGTCAAATTTGTGTGCCAGATTTGAATTTGAAATTCCAACTATGTCCCTATTCACACTCTCTTCAGTCCGGGCTCAATGAAATAGCCTGTGATTATCGGTTTGACTTGATTTTTGGAATGAGTGTCAAGTCCAGCTAGACGGTTCTAACGGTCTAAGATAGGAGGTATCGGACTTTCGACGCGCGGTCTAGATCCAATACAAAGTTTCAAGGAGGTCCCGAGGACAAACCGGCTTAGAGTTTGATCCGAGGCTTTAGAGCATTATAGCACCCTTGGTTCCACTCGCTTTGGGCCTTGTAGAACGTATTTAAAGCGATCAGGGACCATTTCCCAGCTATTCTAACGTTGCACTCGCTAACCTAGTCATATTTTCTAAAGGAATTAATCCTAAGTGATTCCTTTGGCTATGGAATTGGGTTCTAAGTGAATTTTCAGGTGTTTTAATTGACCCATTGCCTAAGGACGTCAAATCCCAGATTGGCCAAAATCCGGGGTGTTACAATCTACCCCCCTTAAAACACAATGTCGTCCCCGACATTGGCAAAGGGCAAGGAGTACCTAGAGAGACTTTAGTATTGACATTCTAAGGAAGGTTCAAATCTTATTTAGCGACCTAACCTTTACGCATAACCTAAATCAAAGGTTTCGATCTTGGGCCAGTGGGGAAAAGCCTAACCACGCTTCCGCTACGCCACTCTGATCGAACGGTAGCGTTGACTAACCTATCTGGATTGGACTAAATTCGTTCTACCCCCCTTAAAACTTGGTTTTTCTTAAATTCAAGAATCTATGCATCGCTCTATATATCGGAACAAGGTGCAACTTAGGGGCTATCTTTGACATGAATTAGGGAACAACCTCTCATTACAGTGGCTTTCCATGCTAATGATGCGTTCTATGGCATTGGTATCTATGGCGATAGAGATGAGCCTAAGCTCTATTGTGGATAGGTTCAGGGGCAGGTATGAGTTGGTGGCAAGACGCCTAATTCTCTACTGGCTTTAAGTCCTCGCCATTTCCCAAAGACACTATGATCCTGTTTAGTTGTAGATGGTCGAGCCAACACGGAAGAAAGGTTGTGTAATGGGTCTGAGCCGGATACATAGACTTTCTGTCTAGCTAGGACAGAAGATTTATTGTATCAATTCTTAATCCGAGTCGATTCCGATCTTCTGCTTGATCAGAGCATTGGATTTATTGGTAACCACTAGGATTAAGAAGTCGATTCAGACCGCGAATACATCGCTTACATGTAGTTTCTTTATTCCGCATTCTCGAATGCAATAAGCCCTTGGGGAAGGCAATTCTAGGGGGCGTGCTAGTACATTCTAAGTTCAATCTGAGGGAGTTATAAATGTTCCCTGAGAGTGTATGGTTCCTTCCTATGGGCAACAACAGAAGTCTATAAGTCATAAGGGGATCTGTCGAAGGAATAAGGTTCTACTTCAACCAAATCTAACCTACAAGTCCTTAGCATATACAGGCTGTACACTACTTAAGGTAACTAGTAGGCTAGTCTGTATTTCATTCGCTATAATTCAAAACCTAAGCCTATACACTAGACGGTTTCATACCATCTCTAATACAGGGAATTGCTCTATCGCTTAGGATCAAAATTTTCTAAATGGAATTGGATTTCTTATGTCGTCAGACCCTTCAAATCTAGGAGTGTTAACACTAGAATCAAAACACCTAGAGCCTATGTGGCCGGTAGCGCTTAGTGGTATTAAATGGAACTGCATTCCTAGTCCCATGGCAGGATTGGATGTGGTATGCTTGGTAGGAGGGTGGGTGGGGATAAAAATTAATTTGTAGGCTGGATCTCAGGGAGTTATAATACTCCCAATCTAGGGACAATATTTTATAGCGAAATGAAACAACATGCATTCCATTCGACAAATTTTGGCTATATTAAGCCCAAACCACAACACAAACACATTTTTCTACCTAACAACAAAACAACACAGAAATTTCAAACAGTAATCAAACAAGAAAAAGTGCAACGACATAGATGCCTAATTCTACCAAAGGACTTCTACCAGGGTCCCAACTGACCTTCTTGAATACTATCAAGTTCAGTACTGTCTGTTGCCCATTCGAGCTCTATCGGCCAAGTATTTTCACTACTTCTCACACGGAGAAAGTTGAGAAATGGGATTTGAGGTTAGCACGATTCTAAGACCCAAAAAGAGGGTAAAGTCTCCAATAAAAGGGACATGAGAAGGAGGATGGTGGAAAAGGAGAAAAAGGCTAAAATAGCTTAACAATAGCAATGAAAAATGGGAGAAATGCAAGGAAATGGCTAACCAAAATAGAAAAGGGAGATCTAGGCGTTGTAGAGGGATGCTTCAAGCTCCCCTAGGATGTATTTTCAGAAAGAAATGAAAACGAAAAAGGGGAATGGAGCACCTCACGAATTCGGCTCGATTTGGGGGTTTTAGGAGCTCCAACGGACGAAACCTTCAAGAGGGAGGGCTGCCAACTTCAAAGGAATGATGGAGGGTGGTCTTTTTTGGCCAAAGATGGATCTAGGGGTGGTTTGGAACCACAATTTTTGGTTAGGGCAGCAAGAAAACGAAAATGGGGCTAGGAAAGGGGACTTTTGTGAAGGAAGTACATCTTTTAGGGAGTTTCAAGGTACGGACCGCATACCAGGGGACTACCCTAGCCCCCAAACTCATCCAGCCCAAAGTTTAGACCCATTCGAGGAGTTTTACCGGCGATGCATCGCCGAACCGGCGATGGCATCGCCGATGAAATTGCAAACTGGCCATTGAGGCTATATGGGATGGATTCCCCTTGGCCTAGGGATTCCAAAAAGGTATGGTGCACACTCTGGTTCATTGTAGATTGCCCTAGGGAGGCCAATACATTTTTAACATCTATTCGAGGCTTTTCGGGTCCAATATTCAATCCCGAATACAAAACCCTATCATGCAGCATATGATTTTGGGGTAGAAGGATCTATTACATCCATCTAGACCATTAGTTGCTAAAGAAAGTGAAGTTAGAATGGCCTTATGGCCATTTTTCATGAAATTTTACTATTCACTGTAAAATTTGGTGAATGTACTAATTTGTGTTATTTTCATATTAGGTTTGATGCCTAACATGAAATGGATAAAAAATAATTGAATATTGGGGTGGTCAGAGGAAGAATTTCGAAGATTTTCGGTGAAACGGGGTTTTTAAGCCCTGGCGATTGAATACAGGGGTCGTGGTTGTCCCACGGCCCAAGGATTCACATTAACGGGTTTAGAATTGTTCAAAGAACAGCTCAACCCACTTACCTACAACCTAGGAGCTATTCGGGTTGCTCTACGCGACCCTAGATGCGATACGGACTCGATCTTGCGATCGATCCTAATAGACTTCGCCCATCGGCGAATCTGCGATCTTAGACGTGTTTCTAGACCCTTCTCGCACCCACCTAAGTCAAAGGAAGCGACAGCGTACGTCGCGTGACCATAACCCAGGCCCGGTTTAATCCAAATCATGCTCTGATACCATCTGTAACATCCCGAAAATCGGGGGGTCGAGCAAAAACCCAACTCCCGAGTTCCAAAATGTTATTTATGCAACATAGAAATGTATGATTGAATGTTGTCTGTGATAATGTATTAAACATGAGTGAGATTAAGCCAGAACAGCATATCATACTCCAGAGATAGTTAAATTTACAAGCGGAAGACTGTAATAGTATGTATAACATATATAAACCATTGTATGTCTCCGGAGTGTGAACATGTTACCAGGTTATATACATACATGTATACTTCAAAAGTAACCAAAAGAATATACATGAGTGCTCTAAAAATATAAAATGACAATTGTCAAGGTATTTAAGCAACCTCCCTGTAATCCCGTCAATCAGAACACGCATAAAGGAGGGATCCTCCTCATCATCATCAAGTCCGGCTCTGCCTCACAGGCCGCGCCATCATCTGCAATCACAAAAAGGTCTGGTGGGTGTCCGGAACACCGTCCCGTAACGTGGGAGTGAGTAGCTAACTCAGTGGAATAATAGAGCAAGGATTAACATGTTCTCAAATCAATCATGCGATAATAGTAAAGCAATAAATCAAACAATCCTAATACTGTTGTTAATGCAATTATGACATGACGTGATGTATGCCCTCACCGACGATCACCCTCATGCGGCAACATCTTACGACCGCGGCATGCCACACTCCCTAGAGTGCTCCACATCTTCCAGGCACATGCAATGCTATGGTGATATGATTACCGAGTTGTTATTAGTCCTTTTCATACAGCAATATTGGGAAACTAAGGTACCTCCCTTATATCAATCCCAACACAGATCCTGTCTAGGGTCGTCACTCCTAGTAGTCTCATACGATGTATATTTTGTAGGTCGCTGCAAGGGCTGCCAGGGCTGTTGCACGCACTCGTTGCTCCGCTCCCCCATCACCTTATCAATACAGGCCTACTGTACTCTACTGCTACGGAAGGGTCGTCGCCTCCCGTAGACTCAGAATACGCTCGCGGTCACTACAAAGGGCTGCCAGGGCTGTTGCTCGCACTCGTTGCACCGCTCCCCCATCACCTTATCAGTGTAGGCCGACAGCAAGAATATAGTGTCCCATACCACCATAATCTGCTCACGAGTCATAGGTGCTCACTGGTCACTACGGGGAGGTTTGTGGCCCCAGCGTAGGCCGACAGCTCGACCACGGTGTCCCATACCACCATGCCCGGCTCATGAGTCTTCGTGGATCAAGGTACCATGGTTAACAGGGTTTACAATGGTAAGTTCGGTACCCTAGGTTCAAGCAGTTATGATACATACAAGGTGAACAAACATCGGCCAGTCGGGTTACTTGACGGGCTCGACTAGTGCGATCGCATCTCGAATTGAACGACATGAAGTGCGTGAAACACTTCGCGTGGCCTAACCACTGCCGCCAACTCTCAACACGAATCACATTCATCGACGCGTCGTTCGTGGCTATGACCAGTCAGCCACGAATTCGCTCGGTTACCGACTGCCTGGACTAAGTCAAGTCCCACACATCTATGGAATTACATTAACACTATACAAAGGTGTTGGAATTGAAATACATCATGTGAGCATGTTAGCACATGTTATAACATTCAACTTAAGCAAATCTTCAAGGCATACTTCCCATGCATATTCAACTTAAGCAAATCCTCAAGCACATACATTCCATGCATGTAATGAAATCATGCATTTTGTCAACATGTAGAAAATCATTTAGGTCAGCATAATAATTGAAAAATCAATCACAAACTATCAAATAACATCATTTAATTCAATACATACTAATACAAGCATTTATACAAACACATACACTACACACTTAAGTCTACATATAGTATGTCGACCCAAAGTGCGCAACTAGGCGAATCTCTTCGCCAAACTAATTATGCACGCATTCCTAACTTCCTAATGCGACAACAAACCATGTCAATCACATCAGCAAAAT
The DNA here is from genome assembly GCA_037074715.1 of Magnolia kwangsiensis. Taxonomy (NCBI): domain Eukaryota; kingdom Viridiplantae; phylum Streptophyta; class Magnoliopsida; order Magnoliales; family Magnoliaceae; genus Magnolia; species Magnolia kwangsiensis. The sequence goes on along the minus strand of CM073577.1, from coordinate 76,255,564 downwards.
ATGAATGTAAACAGTACTTCCTACAAATGACTAAAATGCCCTAAATCTCATATTCTTCGTTAGCTTACGAAACGGGAAACGGAGAGCATTTTGTACATGTCAAACGGCGATGCCGTCAAGAATCTACTATTAAACGACATTGAAAGCTTTGGAAACAGTCAATCAAAGCGTCTAATATCCGCACCTTATGTCTTGTAGAGTCGGAAATTGAAACGGAGCGTATACGCTTCGTCTACGGCGAATAAGGAACCTAATACATAAGATCCATAAGCTACATCACTATGGAAACAAGGAAAACTCAAATCACCAACTATTTAGGGTTTTTACTTACCTAGGATTGCGGTGGAATCGCCGGGAAAGCGGTAGAGGAGTGTTGCTTAAGCATGTGCAACACGTAGCACAAGTGGCGGGAAGAACTCTCCCACTCTCTCACAATCTCTCACTCTTTTTCTCTCTCCCAAGCTAGAGCTTCTCTCAAATTCGGATGGGAGAGAGGAGTGGGGGTTTCAACCCCTTTTATAGCCTAAAACATTCCCAAAATAGGCTTGGGAACAATGTTTACTTGGTGCCTAACCAAATCGGGGCCGTTTCGGTCCAAAAGGGCATTTCTGGAGGTCCCCAGGCCAAATGCGGTCGGACTTAAGCTCATGCATACTGGATCTAGCACACATGCAGTTTTCAGACCGGTTGGGTTCCCAGATCGCACGTGGCGGCCCAGTTTCAGTTTAACGGTCACCGCACCAAGATCAGGCCTATAAGTCTCGTGATATATAATAGATATTTTTCCTGATCCAAGGGTGTAATTTGGCTGTATTCTGACGGTCAGAATGCTTAATACTGATGCGTCAAATTTGTGTGCCAGATTTGAATTTGAAATTCCAACTATGTCCCTATTCACACTCTCTTCAGTCCGGGCTCAATGAAATAGCCTGTGATTATCGGTTTGACTTGATTTTTGGAATGAGTGTCAAGTCCAGCTAGACGGTTCTAACGGTCTAAGATAGGAGGTATCGGACTTTCGACGCGCGGTCTAGATCCAATACAAAGTTTCAAGGAGGTCCCGAGGACAAACCGGCTTAGAGTTTGATCCGAGGCTTTAGAGCATTATAGCACCCTTGGTTCCACTCGCTTTGGGCCTTTTAGAACGTATTTAAAGCGATCAGGGACCATTTCCCAGCTATTCTAACGTTGCACTCGCTAACCTAGTCATATTTTCTAAAGGAATTAATCCTAAGTGATTCCTTTGGCTATGGAATTGGGTTCTAAGTGAATTTTCAGGTGTTTTAATTGACCCATTGCCTAAGGACGTCAAATCCCAGATTGGCCAAAATCCGGGGTGTTACATTCGGCTGGCCCAATATGCATAAAATTCAAAAATACATCATTGTTAGAAACTTGACTGAACCCGGCTCGGGGTGGCCGGAGGTCATTTTCGACTAGCCGAACCTATAGTCATGCTGGCCGAACTTGCCGTGAAAATCTATTTATTTGCCCGAATAATGTAGGGTTAGCCGAAGTCAGTTAGGCTGGACGAACTAAATGTTGGGCTGTCCTAACTTGAGTGTATTTTACATAAAAGATGTTATTATAATGCGTGTCTAAAATACACCTAACCTATGGTCAATCTAGGGTTATACCACTTGGTAGTTGACTCATATGAAGTGTTCTGACCTTTGAACCATGAATGATCTTGACTTAAGATGTTGAGTCTTCCTTGAGACACTTGATCGAGTTGATAATTTATCTTCATAAGAGCTTGCGATCCTTACAGGACTACGAAATTTGACAAACTAAATTGTGCTTGAGTATAAGCACTTACAAAGTTTGCATTTCCAAATGGAAGCTCTGACTTCGTTGCTTCAATCATGAGAATTTAGACATTGTACTGCAAAGCAATGAAAGTCATAAGGAACGCGAATGGAATGGACCTATTAGGAGGATGTAGACGATATTGAATAATCAAGTACAATATCAATTATGGAAGAAAAATGTGAATACCTGATATAATGGAGTGCATAATGCACATCATATAGGGAGTTAGATCAGTCTTATCCTGGCCTTTAGATAAACATTAGAAGTGAAGATGCGATGAAGACCGCGGTATTTTGGAAGAAGATTATATATGGGGAGGGAGTTATCAATATGCCATTGAGTGTTAAAACCACATAACACATGGGTGATGGAATTTCTTTCTGAAGTATACATGTTTTCAAAAAGAATCAGGATAGGAATTCCATAGTCTTTCATATCAATTCCAATAACAGACGATATGATGCATGGTGTAATAGTGATAGTTTCTTCTAAAAATTGAGTAGAAAATGTTAATGCATCTAGAAAAAAGTCACTAATGGATGCATACAAAAAAGTCACTAATGGATGCGTACATTCTTTGAGCAATTGGTCGGTAAGTCACTCCATGTAACGCCCTGAAAATCGAGGGTCGTGTAGAAACCCGACTCCTGAATTCCAGACCATCACTTATGCAACAAATATGCTTATGCTTCAATGTTGGTTGAGTTAGTGCAATCACATGAGTAAGATTTTATCAAAACTGCAATTCATACTCCAGATCAAGTGATAAAACGCAAGCAGAAGACTGAAAGAGATATATATCACTATATGAAAACAAAATAATCTCAAACTGTCTCCAAAGTATGAATACATCTCTGAGTCACATATACATAAATCAAACTAAAAACAAAATGTCATATAATTGTCCAACTAGCAAGTTCCGCCGATCCAGGTCACCTACGCAAAGCCGTCAGTGAACTGCATATACGAGAACTCGTCCCGGTCCTCGTAGAAGTCTGGCACTACGTCCTATATCGCCTCGTCACCTGCAACTAAGACAGAGTCTGGTAGGTATTGCAAACACCGTCCCGTAACGTGGGAGTGAGTGATCAACTCAGTGGAATCATAGAACAAAGATTAGCATGTTATCAAATCAATCATGTAATAATAGTAATGCAAGCAATCAAATATTCGTAGATACTGTTGTTAATGTAAGCATGAAATGACATGATGGATGCCCTCACCGACATACTCCCTCATGCGGCACCATCTGCGTCCGCGGCATGCTTGCATTCCTCAGTGCTCCACATCTTCCAGGCACATGCAGTGCGATATGGATAATGATTGTCGAGTTGTTATTAGTCCATTCATACAACAATATTGGGAAACTAAGGTACCTTCCTTATATCAATCCCAACATAGATCCTGTCTAGGGTCGTCACTCCTAGTAATCTCATACGATGTTATATTTATAGGTCGCTGCAAGGACTGCCAGGGCTGTTGCTCGCACTCGTTGCACCGTTCCCCCATCACCTTATCAATAAAGGCCTAATGTACTCTTGTCGATACGGAAGGGTCGTCGCCTCCCGTAGACTCAGAATACGCTCGTGGTCACTACAAAGGGCTTGTCACCGATCAGAGTAGGCCGACAGCTCGAATGTAGTGTCCCATACCACCACAATCGGCTCACGAGTCAAATGTTCTCACTGGTCACTACGGGGAGGTTTGTGGTCCCAGCGTAGGCCGACAGCTCGACTACGGTGTCCCATACCACCATGCCCGGCTCATGAGTCTTTATGGATCAAGGTACCATGGTTAACAGGGTTTGCGATGGTAAGTTCAGTACCCTAGGTTCAAGCAGTTATGACTCATGCAAGGTGAACATACAATGGCCAGTCGGGTTACTTGACGGGCTCTACCGGTACAAGCGCATCTCAGGCTGAGCGACATGAAGTGCATAAAACACTTCGTGTGGCCTAACCACTGTCGCCTGCCCAAGACACTACTCGCGTTCATCGACGCGTCCTTCGTGGCAAATAAAAGCTAACCATGAATTTAATCTGTTACCGACTGCCTGGACTAGGTTATAGCCCCAAGCATTTGTAAACAACATCAATGATCATATGAGTGTAACTGTAATACCCCGGATTTTGGCCAATCTGGGATTTGACGTCCATAGATAGTGGGTCAACTAAAACACCCGGAAAATCACTCAGAACCCAATTCCATAGCCAAAGAAACCACTTAGGATTAATTCTTATGGAAATTAAGCGTAAGTTAGCTAACGCAACGTTAGAGTAGCTGGGAAATAGTCCCTGGTCACTTTAAATACGTTCTATAAGACCCAAATCGAGTAGAACCAATGGCTCTATAATACTCTATAACCTCGGATCAAACTCGGAGTAGGTTTGTTCTCTGAACCGCTTTGAATCTTTGTATTGGATCTAAACCGCTCGTCGAAAGTCCGATACCTCCTATCTTAGACCGTTAGAACCGCCTAGCTGGACTTGACAATCATTTCTAAAATCAAGTCAAACCGATAATCACAGGCTATTTCATTGAGCCCGGACCGAAAAGAGTGCGAATAGGGACAGATTTGGAATTTGAAATCTAAATCTGGCACACGACTTGACGCGTCAGTATTAAGCATTCTGACCGTCAGAATTCAGTCAAATTACACCCTCGGATCAGGAAAAATTTCTATTTCATATCATGAGACTTTCAGCCCTGATCTACGTGCGGTGACCGCTGAACTGAAACTGGTCTGCCACGCGCGATCTGCGAACCCTGCCAGACTGAAAACTTAATACGTGCTAGATCTGGTACGCATGAGCTTAAGTCCGATCGCATTCAGACAGGGGACCACCAAAAAGCATCTTTTGAACCGAAGCAGCCCCGAATTGGATATGCACTAAGTGAACTTTATACCGGAGCCTATTTTCGACATTTTTGGGCTTATAAAAGGGGTTGAAACCCTCACTCCTCTCTCCCATCCAAAATTGCAAGAAACCCTAGATTTGGAGGGAGAAAAGGTGAGAGTTTGTGAGAGAGAGTAGGATAGATTTTTCCTGCCTTCGTGCCACATGTTGCACGTGCTTCAGCAACACATCTCAATCACCTGGCCGGTGATTCCTCTGCCTTTTCAGGTATGAAAAAATCCTAGAAAGTTGTTGATTTGAGGTTCACTAGGATCCATAGCTTTTTAACCAATAGATCTTGTAAAACAGGTTCTCTTATCGCCGTAGACGAAGCGTATATGCTCCATTCAAATTTACACATCCATAAGAGACTAGGTGCGGATTTTAGACACTTTGATTGACTGTTTCCAAAGCTTTCAATGACGTTTAATAGTAGATTATCGACGGCATCGCCGTTTGACATGTACAACATGCTATCCGTTTCCTGTTTCGTAAATCAATGAAGAATATGAGATTTAGGGCATTTTAGTCATTTGTAGGAAGTACTGATTACATTCATATTTTGCTGATGTGATTGACATGGTTTGTTGTCGCATTAGAAAGTTAGGAATACATGCATAATTAGTTTGGCGAAGAGATTCGCCAAATTGCGCACTTCGGGTCGACATACTATATGTAGACTTAAGTGTGTAGTGTATGTGTTTGTATAAATGCTTGTATTAGTATGTATTGAATTAAATGATGTTATGAATTGGTTTGAGATGGATTTCTCAATTTATATGTTGACATAAATGATTTCCTACATGTTGACTATGTACATGATTCCATACTATGCATGAAATGTATGTGCTTGAAGATTTTCTTAAGTTGAATGTTATAACATGTGTTAACATGCTCACATGATTGTATTTCAATTCCAATACTCCTACATAAATTGCTGATGTGAATTCATATGTGTTTGAGAATATACTTAGTCCAGGTAGTCGGTAACTGAGCGAATTCGTGGTTGGCTGGTCTTGGCCACGAACGACGCTTCGATGAACGCGAGCCGTGTTCTAGAGTTGGCGGCAGTGGTTAGGCCACGCGAAATGTTTTACGTACTTCATGTCGTTCGACTTGAGGTGCGATCGCGCTCGTCGAGCCCGTCAAGTAACCCGACTGGCCGATGTATGTTCACCCTGCATGAGTCATAACTGCTTGAACCTAGGGTACTGAACTTACCATTGTAAACCCTGTTAACCATGGTACCTTGATCCACGAAGACTCATGAGCCGGGCATGGTGGTATGGGACACCGTGGTCGAGCTGTCGGCCTACGCTGGGGCCACAAACCTCCCCGTAGTGACCAGTGAGCACCTAGTCTCGTGAGCAGATTATGGTGGTATGGGACACTATATTCTTGCTGTAGGCCTACACTGCTCAGGCGACGAGTCCTTTGTAGTGACCGCGAGCGTATTCTGAGTCTACGGGAGGCGACGACCCTTCAGTAGCAGTAGAGTACAGTAGGCCTGTATTGATAAGGTGATGGGGGAGCGGAGCAACCAGTGCGTGCAAAAGCCTTGGCAGCCCTTGCAGTGACCTACAAAATATACATCGTATGAGATTACTAGGAGTGACGACCCTAGACAGGATCTGTGTTGGGATTGATACAAGGGAAGTACCTTAGTTTCCCAATCCTGCTGTTTGAATGGACTAATAACAACTCGGAAATCATATCACCATAACATTGCATGTGTCTGGAAGATGTGGAGCACTTGAGGGACGATTGCATGCCGCGGTCGTAAGATGGTGCCGTATGAGGGAGATCGTCGGTGAGGGCATACATCACGTCATGTCATATTGCATTAACAACAGTATTAGGATTGTCTGATTTACTGCTTTACTATTATCACATGATTGATTTGAGAACATGTAAATCCTTGCTCTATTATTCCACTGAGTTAGCTACTCATTCCCACGTTACGGGATGGTGTTTGCAACACCCACCAGACCCTGTTGTAGATGCAGGTGATGCTGAGATTCAGGAGGCAGAGCCAGACTTCGACGAGGACCAGGACGAGTTCTCGTACATGCAGTATCATGATGGCTTTGCTTAGGCGACCTGGGTTGACGGGACTTCAGTGGGACTATTTTGAACATTTATTTTTGTCATTTACATGTATATGAGACTCAGTGATGTATTCATACTTTAGTGACAGTTGAGATCCACTTTGTTTTTCCATACAGTGATATATATATTGTTTAGTCTTCCGCTTGCTTTTATCACTGGACCTAGAGTATGAATTACAATTTTGGTATACTTTTACTCATGTGAATGCTTTAACTCAGACAACATTGAATCATAATCATTTTTGTTGCATAAGTGACGGTCTGGAACTCGGGAGTTGAGTTTATACACGACCCCCGATTTTCAGGGTGTTACAAGTTGGTATCAGAGCATGAATAAGAGTATACTGGGCCTGGGTTATGGTCTCGCGACGTACGTTGTCACTTCCTTTGACATAGGTGGGTGCAAGAAGGGTCTAGAAACATTTCTAGGATCGCAGATTCGCTAATAGGCGAAGTCTATTCGAATCGATCGCATGAATGAGTAACATAAAATAATACTTTCATAAAATTTTATAGTGAATAGTAAAATTTCATGAAAAATGGCCATAAGGCCATTCTAAATTCACTTTCTTTAGAAACTAATAGTCTAGATGGATGTAATAGCTCCTTCTACCCCAAAATCATATGTTGCATGATAGGGTTTTGTATTCGGAATTTCAGATTGGTCCGAGAAAGCCCCAAACACATGTTTGGGCCTATATAGGTCAAAATACAATGAACCAAGGTTGGGACCATACATATTTGGGGTCCTTGGACCATGGGGGACCAAACCCATGTGGTCCCACCGACCGAATAGGTGGTCGGCCGGCGATGCATCACCGACCACCCATGTTGGTTGGAGGTCTGCTTTGAAAAGTGAGGGTGTTTTGGGTATTTAACACCCTACATGTAGGGTTCGTGGGTAGAAAACCCCTAAAACTTGCACTTCCTTCACAAACAGCCCTCCCCATAACTCCATTTTCATTTTCCAGCAACTATCTCCAAATTTCTTGATTCCAAACCACCCCTAGATCCATCCTTCGCCAAAAACGACCACCCTTCATCGTTCCTTTGAAGTTGGTAGCCCTCTCTCTTGAAGATTTCATCATTTAGAGCTCCAAAAACCCCCAAATTGAGCTGAAATCGTGAGGTGCTCCATTCCACTTTTCCATTTTCATTTCACCTTGAAAATATATCCTTGGGAAGCTTGAAGCATCCCTCTACGACGCCTAGATCTCCCTTTTCCAGTTTGGACAGCCACTTCTTCGCATTTTCTCCATTTTCCATGGCTTTCGTGGAAGCCATTTTAGGCCTTTTGTCACTCTCTACCATCTTATCTTTGATGGGTAAAAGGAAAACTGCAGTAGACGAGGCTGGGCCAAGTCACTCTGCTCAATCAAGGAGACAGCGGGGTGGTGCCGCAAGTTCAAGCGCCGCCACAGGTCCAGCTACAGCCCGAGAGTGTCGTACAAAGCGGGATTTGGATCCCCATACTCACCTTGGGCGAGTAATTCTATCAGAGATGCCTCACGGCCAATACACTGATCGTAAAGTGTTGTTTGAGGCAGACGTGGAAGGGCGATTGTTCGGTAAATTTTTATTGTTCGAGCACATTGAAGCTGCGCATTGGGGTCCGATCTTTGAAGCTCGTGCTCGTGCTAATGTGAGCACCGTTCGTGCCTTCTACGCTTGTATCCAGAATCCTACCTTTGAGCCATTGCAGTTCAAAATCCCTTTTGGTAGAGATCGGATGGCTACGATTGATGTGCGACTGATTGCGCGACTTCTGAACGTGCCTCTTGGTGATGTTCATCCTAGTGAGAAGAATCTGAGGAGTAGGCATGAACGAGATCGCCGCACCAGGTTTCTGTGCGGTAATTTGGTTCCATGATAGTCTAATAATAGCCTCAAGGCGACGTATATGTCTGATGATTTGTGCCCGCTGCACCATATCTGCACGTTCAATGTTTATCTCAGGTCGACGAATCGCATTTAATGTACATGCCTTATGGTCGATTTCTTGTATCTGGTGGCCCAGGGAGAAAACGTATGTATGGCCACTTTCATCTTACGATAGATAATCCTCATAGCCAAGTCAAGAAGAACGTCTGAATCGCTTCCTTTTGGCCGACTGATATGCAAGATCGCGCTTGAGTTTGCTTACAGACTTGGGTCGAAATTACCAGTTTCGATTCATAGCATTGATGAGTCGACTATGGTCAAGATGAAGATTGGGTCTCAGTACCGTGAGAATCAGCTTGAGGAGGATAGCGAGGATGACTTTGATGATGAGGAGGATCCAAGTGAGGGAGAACCTGGAGCAGAAGTTCAGGAAGAAGTCCAGGAAGAGGCAGAAGAGGAGGCTCAGGATACAGATGAGAGCCCTCCTCCTTCTGCGCAGGCTACTGGCGATGATCGCATTGCTCAGATTGAGGAGAGCCAGATCGCCTTGCGAAGAGAAGTTCAGGAACTTCGCGCTGAAGTCGAGGATGCCAAGGCTGTTACGAAGAGAAAATTCGGTAAGGTGACTTGTACCTTGAAGGCGATCCTGTGCTGCTCGCAGGATAAGGGTGCTCCTCCTCCGTTACCTAATTCAGACTAGCGATGAGATCGTTGATGTTGTTATCAGTAGTTAGTCATTTCCTGCTTTCAGTTGTGTAAGGCTGTTAAGGCTAGTGCTTTGCTTATGTTGCAGTTGTAATTTTAACTGTCTTAGTTCCCATGTATTTCTCGTCATGATGCTTGTAAGGACATATCCCTTGTATTGTGACAATTTTGATTAAATAAAATGCATGGAATGCCTTTGACTCCTTGTGTGAATGATTGTGGTGTATTTGTGCTGTTAAGACTGACAAGGTTGTGCCCTATTTTGAATATAGGGAATGCCGCCTAAGGCTACGCGGAACACGGTTCGGCTTGCATTGACTGAGCCTATGGATCAGGCTCCTTCACAGTCTGACACACATACGGACCCTGCTGTGGGTCCGATTCCTGAGACAGTTCGTGCGTCTCAGCCTACTGCTGGTCCTACAGTTGGACCACCACCGTTCACACCGCCAGTCAGAGAGTCTTATCGTGCATCTACTTCGGCGCAGCACACGCTACAGCCTGCTCCACCTCCCTACAGATTCGAGCAGATGATGGCTATGATGCTGCAGCAGCAGCAGCTCCTGACTACTATTGTGGGGACACTAGCCCAGGGCGGGGGTGTGACTCCACCTGCACCACCTGCGCATCCAGCTGAGGATGCTGATGCATATTCCCAGGATGAGGGCATGGCTCATCCTGCACCACCTGCTTACCCTGCGGGGAATGCCGCAGATACACGGGGCTTGTTAGAGCGATTCCAGCGCTTACGGCCTCCCACTTTTACGGGTTCTCATAGACCCGAGGAGGCCGAGTATTGGCTCGACCGTGTGTCGAAGATATTACGGATGCTTCATTGTACAGAGGCTGAGCAGGTAGAGTTGGCTACGTTCCTGTTTGAGAGAGAGGCCAGCTTGTGGTGGGACAGCATATTGCGGACCGTTGCCGCCGATTATGTATGGACATGGGCAGCGTTTGAGTTTTGCTTCCATGAGAAGTATTATCCCCAGACGTACAGGCATGACCAGGAGAATGAGTTTCTCCGCCTCAGACAGGGAGCCATGACAGTCACGGAGTATGAGCATCGGTTCACGGAGTTGGACAGATACGTCCCGACTATTTTGGCTGATGAGCAGATGCGCATACGGCACTTTTCAGAGGGTTTGCGACCGGATATTCGGTCGAAGATGTGCTGTGTGAGCATTCCCTCCTATGCGGAGTTGATTCACATGTCCATGCGGGCAGATCAGGATGTGGATTGGCTTACGCAATCTCGTGACCCTATTGCTCCTAGGCCACGACCAGAGATGCAGGACAGCCCCTCTGCGGGCAAGAGGCCTCGCGTTGACCCTCCTACTAGGGCTACCATGCCAGTACCCCCGATGCGGCGCTCTGATTTACTATGCACATATTGTGGGAGAGAGGGCCACTTGGCGTAGAGTTGTTTTTCTAGGATGCGGGACAGTGGGTTCTCGCCACCGCAGAAGATCGACCATACACGTCCACAGGTGATATCAGCACCGCCTATACAGTTGGCTCCTGTGCACCCTTCCTTCAGACCTCCGGTATAGCAGATCAGGCAGCCTTCACGGCCCACGGCGCAGCGGCCGAACCGGCCACAGCAGGCATGGGTACATGCCTTGACAGAGGAGGTAGCTGCAACACAGACTTCTCAGCATTCAGCCTTCGAGGTCACTGCCCATATTAGAGGTATTCCTATTCTCGTGATGGTGGACACTGGTTCCATGATTTCTTTAATATCACGTGCTATAGTTGGGCGTCTTGGGTTACAGACCATTACTATGGATGGGGTACGAGTTTATGCAGCTCACGGGTCCTTTACAGATGCCACCCAGATGTGTGAGGGTTGTTTGGTGGATCTGGGGGGCAAGACGATGGCTTTAGATCTCGTCGTCGATCCCGCTCTGGTTTATCTCGATGTCATTCTTGGCATGGACTGGTTGACTGCAGCGAGGGCTGAGATTGACTGCGAGACTCGTATAGTGACAGCCTACGAGCTAGAGGGAGCATCCTTCACGTTTTCAGTGCGGGTAAATCTCTCTTTCCGCATACTTAGTTACACCACCTTATTGCGAGACGCTAGTGCCCAGATGCTTGAGCATACGCCAGTCGTTTGCGAGTTTGGAGATTTGTTCAGGAAGATCCCTGGCTTGCCGCCCCGACCAGTGATCGATTTCATTATCGATCTGGTTCCTGGTTCCTCACCCGTCTCACTGCCGACGTATCGCATGGCACCGTGTGAGATGGTGGAGTTGAGGACGCAGATTGAAGGGTCTGACAACATAAGAAATCCAATTCCATTTAGACAATCTTGACCCTAAGCAATAAAAGAATTCCCTGTAGTAGAAATGGTATGGAACCATTTAACGTATAATCTTAGGCTTTAGATTATAGCTACTGAGTTACAGACTAGCCTACTAATTACTTTAAGTAGTGTGAAGCCTGTATATGCTAAGAAATTGTAGGTTAGATTTGATTGAAGTAGAATAGTATCCCTTTGATAAATCCCTTTATGACTTATAGACTTATGTTGACGCCCATAGGAAAGAACCATTCACTCTCAGGGAATGTTTATAAATCCCTCAGATTGAACTTAGAATGTACTAGCACGCCTCTTAGAATTGCCTTCCCCAAAGGGCTTATTGCATTCGGGAACGTGGAGTAAAGGAAATGTAATTATCAGCGAAGTATTCGCAGTTTGAATTGATTTCTCAATCCTGGTAGTTGCCAATAAATCCAATGCTCTGATCAAGCAGAAGATCGGCATCGTTTAGGATTAAGAACTGATACAATAAATTTCCGTTCTAGGCAGAAAGTCTATGTATCCGGCTCAAACCCACTATACAACTTTTCTTCCGCGTTGGCTTGACCACATATAACCAAAAGTTATTGCTTTGTCTTTGGGAAATGGCGAGGACTTAAAGCCAGTAGAGAATTCGATATCTTACCACCAACTCATACCTGCCCCTAAACTTAACCACAATAGAGATTAGGCTCATCTCTATGATCATAGGTACCAATGCCATAGAACGCATCATTAGTAAGGAAAATCCTGTAGAGAAAGGTTGTTTCCATTTTAGGTTAAGGATAGCCCCTAAGTTGCGCCTCGTTTCGATATACGGATCGATGCAAAGATTCTTCAACCTTAAGTAAAACCAAGTTTTAAGGGGGGTAGAACGTAATGAGTCCAATCCAGTTAGGTTAGTCAACACTACCATTCGATCTGAGTGGCGCAGCGGAAGAGTGCTTGGCCTCTTTCCCACTGGCCCAGGATCGAAACATTTGAGTTAGGATGTACGTACAGTTAGGTCATTAAATAGGATTTGAACCTTCCTTAGAAAAAGTACTCCTTACTCTTCTCTAATTTCGGGGACGAAATTGTGTTTTAAGGGGGGTAGATTGTAATACCCCGGATTTTGGCCAATCTGGGATTTGACGTCCATAGGCAGTGGGTTAACTAAAACACCCGAAAAATCGCTCAGAACCCAATTCCATAGCCAAAGAAACCACTTAGGATTAATTCCTATGGAAATTAAGCGTAAGTTAACTAGCGCAACATTAGAGTAGCTAGAAAATAGTCCCTGATCACTTTAAATACGTTCTACAAGACCCAAATCGAGTAGAACCAATGGCTCTATAATACTCTATAACCTCGGATCAAACTCTGAGCAGGTTTGTTCTCTGGACCACTTTGAATCTTTGTATTGGATCTAGACCGCGCGTCGAAAGTCCGATACCTCCTATCTTAGACCGTTAGAACCGCCCAGCTGGACTTGACAATCATTTCGAAAATCAAGTCAAACCGATAATCACAGGCTATTTCATTGAGCCCGGACCGAAGAGAGTGCGAATAGGGACAGATTTGGAATTTGAAATTCAAATCTGGCACACGACTTGACGCATCAGTATTAAGCGTTCTGACCATCAGAACTTAGTCAAATTACACCCTCGGATTAGGAAAAATTTCTATTTCATATCATGAGCCTTTCAGCCCTGATCTACGTGCGGTGACAGCTGAACTGAAACTGGTCCGCCACGCGCGATCTGCGAACCCTGCCAGACTGAAAACTTAATACGTGCTAGATCTGGTACGCATGAGCTTAAGTCCGATCGCATTCGGCCAGGGGACCACCAGAAAGCATCTTTTGAACCGAAGCAGCCCCGAATTGGATATGCACTAAGTGAACTTTGTACCAGAGCCTATTTTTTCATTTTTGGGCTTATAAAAGGGGTTGAAACCCTCACTCCTCTCTCCCATCCAAAATTGCAAGAAACCCTAGATTTGGAGGGAGAAAAGGTGAGAGTTTGTGAGAGAGAGTAGGATAGATTTTTCCTGCCTTCGTGCCACCTGTTGCACTTGCTCCAGCAACACATCTCAATCACCTGGCCGGTGATTCCTCCACTTTTTCAAGTATGAAATAACCCTAGAAAGTTACTGATTTGAGGTTCACTAGGATCCATAGCTTTTTAACCAATAGATCTTGTAAAACAGGTTCTCTTATCGCCGTAGACGAAGCGTATACGCTCCGTTCAAATTTACGCATCCATAAGATACTAGGTGCGGATTTTAGACGCTTTGATTGACTGTTTCCAAAGCTTTCAATGACGTTTAATAGTAGATTATTGACGGCATCGCCGTTTGACATGTACAACATGCTATCCGTTTCCTGTTTCGTAAATCAATGAAGAATATGAGATTTAGGGCATTTTAATCATTTGTAGGAAGTACTGATTTCATTCATATTTTGCTGATGTGATTGACATGGTTTGTTGTCGCATTAGAAAGTTAGGAATACGTGCATAATTAGTTTGGCGAAGAGATTCGCCAAATTTCGCACTTCGGGTCGACATACTATATGTAGACTTAAGTGTGTAGTGTATGTGTTTGTATAAATGCTTGTATTAGTATGTATTGAATTAAATGATGTTATGAATTGGTTTGAGATGGATTTCTCAATTTATATGTTGACATAAATGATTTCCTACATGTTGACTATGTACATGATTCCATACTATGCATGAAATGTATGTGCTTGAAGATTTGCTTAAGTTGAATGTTATAACATATGTTAACATACTCACATGATTGTATTTCAATTCCAATACTCCTACATAAATTGCTGTTGTGAATTCATATGTGTTTGGGACTATACTTAGTCCATGCAGTCGAGCTGTCGGCCTACGCTGGGGCCACAAACCTCCCCGTAGTGACCAGTGAGCACCTAGTCTCGTGAGCAGATTATGGTGGTATGGGACACTATATTCTTGCTGTAGGCCTACACTGCTCAGGCGACGAGTCCTTTGTAGTGACCGCGAGCGTATTCTGAGTCTACGGGAGGCGACGACCCTTCAGTAGCAATAGAGTACAGTAGGCCTGTATTGATAAGGTGATGGGGGAGCGGAGCAACCAGTGCGTGCAAAAGCCTTGGCAGCCCTTATAGTGACCTACAAAATATACATCGTATGAGATTACTAGGAGTGACGACCCTAGACAGGATCTGTGTTGGGATTGATACAAGGGAAGTACCTTAGTTTCCCAATCCTGCTGTTTGAATGGACTAATAACAACTCGGAAATCATATCACCATAACATTGCATGTGTCTGGAAGATGTGGAGCACTTGAGGGACGATTGCATGCCGCGGTCGTAAGATGGTGCCGTATGAGGGAGATCGTCGGTGAGGGCATACATCACGTCATGTCATATTGCATTAACAACAGTATTAGGATTGTCTGATTTACTGCTTTACTATTATCACATGATTGATTTGAGAACATGTAAATCCTTGCTCTATTATTCCACTGAGTTAGCTACTCATTCCCACGTTACGGGATGGTGTTTGCAACACCCACCAGACCCTGTTGTAGATATAGGTGATGCTGAGATCCAGGAGGCAGAGCCAGACTTCGACGAGGACCAAGACGAGTTCTCGTACATGCAGTATCATGATGGCTTTGCTTAGGCGACCTGGGTTGACGGGACTTCAGTGAGACTATTTTGAACATTTATTTTTGTCATTTACATGTATATGAGACTCAGTGATGTATTCATACTTTAGTGACAGTTGAGATCCACTTTGTTTTTCCATACAGTGATATATATATTGTTTAGTCTTCCGCTTGCTTTTATCACTGGACCTGGAGTATGAATTACAATTTTGGTATACTTTTACTCATGTGAATGCTTTAACTCAGACAACATTGAATCATAATCATTTTTGTTGCATAAGTGACGGTCTAGAACTCGGGAGTTGAGTTTATACACGACCCCCGATTTTCAGGGTGTTACAGTAACAGGAATGAATATAAACAATACAAGCATTTTGATACATGTTATAGCACACAACTTAAGCAAATCAACCAACACATGCATTCCATATATATAATGAAATCAATTCATATATCCAACATGGTGGAAATCATATACATCAGCATGTTAATTGAGAATTCAATCCCAAAACTAATTCACAACACCATTTACTCAATACGTACTAATACAAACACTTAGTCTACACACTTTACTCTACATACCGTATGTCGACCCAAAGTGCGCATTAGGGAAAATCTCTTCGCCAAACAGATCATGCACGCATTTCTAATATCCTAACACGACAAATACTCATGGCAATCATTTCATCAAAATACGGACGTATTTTGTATTTCCAACAAATACCTAAAATACCCTAAATCTCATATTTTTAGTACACAGTCGAAATGGAAAATGGACAGTATGTTCTACATATCAAACGGCGTTCTTGTTGATAATCTACTATTAAACAACATTGAAAGCTTTGAAATCAGTCAATCTAAGCGTCTAAAATCCTTAACTTTCGCCTTAGACGTGTATCGATTCGAACAGTAAGTCTACGCTTTGTCAACAGTGTTATGGCGACCTAATGCACAAGATACATAAGCTACTTCGCTATTTGAATCGAAAGAATCCTTAAAATAGCTATAGGTTAGGGTTTTCTTACCTAGAAGTGAGTTGGAATCACTGAAAAAGTGATTTGAAGGCGGTGCTTTGGTACGTGAAAAAGCTGGAACAAACGGTAGAAAATCTCTCCCACAACTCACTCACAATCTCTCTTTCTCTCTCTCTCTTTCTAGGGTTTATAGAAAATTCAGATGGGAGAGATATGAGAGGGTTTAAAGCCCTTATATAGGCTAAAACTTAACCTAAATAGACTCGGGACAAAGGTATACTTAAGTTATAACCAAATCGGAACTTTTTCGATCCAAAAGAGCGTTTCGGGAGGTCCCCTAGCCGAACGCGGTCGGACTTAAGCTCATGTACATTGGATCATGCTCACATCAAGTTTTCAGATCGGTAGAGTTCCCAGATCGCACGTGGCGGACCAGTTTCAATTCAGCGGTCAAGGAGACTCGATCTAGGATTCCAAGTACACTGACCTGAGTGAGAAATGTTTCCTGATCCGAGGGTGTATTTGGGTCAGATTTCGACGGTCTGAACGCTTATACTGATCCCGCAAGCGAAACTGTCAGATTCATTTAAATTCCATTTAAATTTTAATGAATTTCACTCTTTCTCACACTCCCTGCTCCATGCTCAATGAAATAGCCTCAGAACATCTGTTGGGCTTGATTTTTGAAATGATTGTCAAGTCCAGCTAAGCGGTCATAACGGTCTAAGATTGTAGATATCGGACTTTCGACACGCGGTCTAAATCCAATACGAAGTTTCAAAGGGTTCCTGAGAACAAATGGGTTTAGAATTTGATCCTAGGTTTCAGGGTATTATAGCGTCATTGGTTTTACAAGTTTTGGGTCTTGCAGAATGTATTTAAAGCGATCAGGGACAATTTAACAGCTAATCTAACGTAGCACTAGTTAACTTACGCTTATTTTCTAAAGGAATTAATCCTAAGTGATTTCTAATCGAGATGGTACTCGAGTCTCTGTACGGATTTTTTCGAGGCGTTACAATCTACCCCCCTTAATAATAAATTTCATCCTCAAAATTTGTACCTTTTCGTACTCCTCGAGAAACTGTGGATAGTTCTTTCTGATCTTGGCTTCCGTCTCTATAACACCCTGAAAATCGGGGGTCGTGTATAAACCCAACTCCCGAGTTCCAGACCATCACTTAGGCAACAAAAATGATTATGATTCAATGTTGTCTGAGTTAAAGTATTCACATGAGCAAAAGTATACCAAAACTGCAATTCATACTCCAGATTCAGTGATAAAAGCAAGCGGAAGACTAAAGGATATACATATCACTGTATGGAAAACAAAATAGATCTTAACTGTCTCCAAAGTATGAATACATCTCTGAGTCTCATATACATATAAATAAACAGAAATCAAATGTCCAAAAAGAGTCCCACTGAGAAGTCCCGTCAATCCAGGCCACCTAAGCAAAGCAGTCGTGATACTGCATATATGAGAACTCGTCCTGGTCCTCATCATAGTCCGGCTCTGCCTCCCGAATCGCTGCCTCACCTGCATCTAAGACAGGGTCTGGTGGGTGTTCCAAACACCATCCCGTAACGTGGGAGTGAGTAGCTAACTCAGTGGAATAATAGAGCAAAGATTAGCATGTTCTCAAATCAATCATGCGATAATAATAAAGTAGTAAATCAAACAATCCTAACACTGTTGTTAATGCAATATGACATGACATGATGGATGCCCTCACCGACATTCTCCCTCATACAGCACCATCTTCGTCCGCGGCATGCTTGCGTACCGCTCAGTGCTCCACATCTTCTAGGCACATGTAATGTGATGTTGATATGATTACCGAGTTATTATTAGTCCTTTTCATACAGCAATATTGGAAAACTAAGGTACTTCCCTTATATCAATCCCAACACAGATCCTGTCTAGGGTCGTCACTCCTAGTAATCTCATACGTTGTATATTTTGTAGGTCGCTGTAAGGGCTGCCAGGGCTGTTGCTCGCACTCATTGCACCGCTCCCCCATCACCTTATCAATACAATCCTACTGTACTCTCACTGCTAGGGAAGGGTCGTCGCCTCCCGTAGACTAGAATACGCTCGTAGTCACTACAAAGGACTCGTCGCCTGATCAGTGTAGGCCGACAGCAAGAATATAGTGTCCCATACCAGCATAATCTGCCCACGAGTCATAGGTGCCCACTGGTCACTACGGGGAGGTTTGTAGCCCCAGCGTAGGCCGACAGCTGGACCACGGTGTCCCATACCACCATGCTCGGCTCATGAGTCTTTATGGATCAAGGTACCATGGTTAATAGGGTTTACAGTGGTAAGTTCAGTACCCTAGGTTCAAGTAGTTAGGACTCATACAAGATGAACATACAATGGCCAGTCGGGTTACTAGACGGGCTCCACTAGCACGAATGCATCTCGAGTCGAACGACATGAAGTGCATAAAACACCTCGTGTGGCCTAACCACTGCCGCCAACTCCAAAACACGACTCGCGTTCATCAATGCGTCGTTCGTTGCAAAGATAAGCCAACCACGAATTTTCTCGGTTGCCGACTGCCTGGACTAGGTATAGTCCCAAACATTTATGAATTCACATCAGCAATATGTAAGAGTAATGAAAATGAAATACGACAATGTGAGCATGTTAACACATGTTATAACATACAACTTAAGTAAATCATCTAACACATGCATTTCATACATATAATGAAATCATGCATATAGCCAACATGTAGGAAATCATTTACAACAACATAGTATTTGAGAATTCAATCTCAAACTAATTCATAACACCATTTAATTCAATACATACTAATACAAACATTTATACAAACACTTAAACTACACACTTAAGTCTACATATAGTATGTCGACTCAAAGTGCACATTAAGGCGAATCTCTTCGCCAAACTAATTATGCACGCATTCCTAATATCCTAATGCGACAAGAAGCCATGTCAATCACATCAGCAAAATATGGATGAAAATAGTACTTCCTACAATTGACTAAAATGCCCTAAATCTCATATTTTTCGTCTTCTTACGAAACAGGAAACGGACAGCATGTTTTACATGTCAAACGGCATTGCCGTCGATAATCTACTATTAAATGACATTGAAAGTGTTGGAAACAATCAATCAAAGCGTCTAAAATCCGCACCTTTTCTCCTATAAGTGTATTGATTCGAACGGAGCGTGTACGCTTCGTCTACGACGAACCGGGAACTTATTTTACAAGATGTATCAGTACCATGCTAAGGAATCAAAGGAACCTTAAATCAGCAAGTATTTGGGGTATTAGCTTACCTAGAATCGGGGCGAAATCGCCGGGAAAGTGATTGAGGCGTGTTGCTTAAGCACGTGCAACACGTAGTGCAAGCAGCAGGAAATTCTCTCCCACTCTCTCACAATCTCTCACCTTTTCTCTCACACCAGCTAGGGTTTCTAGCAAATTCGGATGGGTGAGAGAAGTGAGGGTTTAAGCCCCTTTTATAACCTAAAACTTGCCCAAAACAGGCTTGGAAACAATGTTCACTTGATGCCTAACTAAATCGGGGCTGTTTCGGTCCAAAAAGACATTTCTGGAAGTCCCCTGGCCGAACGCAATCGGACTTAAGTTCATGCACGTCGGATGTCACTCACATCCCATTTTCAGACCAGTAGTGTTCGTAGATCGCACGTGGCGGTCCAGTTTCAGTTCAGCGGTCATCGCCCGTAGATCAGATCTACAAGTATCATGATATGAAATAGAAATTTTTCCTGATCCAAGGGTTTAATTTGGCTGAATTCTGACGGTCAGAACGCTTAATACTGAAGCGTCAAGTCATGTGCCAGATTTGAATTTCAAATTCCAAATCTAACCCTATTCTCACTCTCTTCATTCTAGGCTCAATGAAATAGCCTGTGAATGTCGGTTGGACTTGATTTTCGAAATGATTGTCAAGTCCAGCTAGGCGGTTATAACGGTCTAAAATTGTAGGTATCAGACTTTCGACGCGCGGTCTAGATCCAATGCAAAGTTTCAAAGAGGTCCTGAGAACAAACCAGTTTATAGTTTGATCCGAGGTTTTAGAGTATTATAGCGTCATTGGTTCTACTCGCTTTGGGTCTTGTAGAACGTATTTAAAGTGATCAGGGACTATTTCCCAGCTACTCTAGCGTTGCGCTAGCTAACTTACACTTATTTTCTAAAGGAATTAATCCCACGCGATTTCTGGTCGAGTTGGTACTCGAGTCCAAGTACGGATTTTTCCAGAGCGTTACAATCTACCCCCCTTAACAAAAAATTTTATCCTCGAAATTTATACCTTTTCGTACTCCTCGAGAAGCTATGGGTAGTTCTTTCTGATCTCGGCTTCTGTCTCTCAGGTAGCCTCTTCCTCAGAGTGATGAGTCCACAATACCTTCACAAGGGGAATCACCTTGCTACGCAGTACCTGTTCCTTCTTGTCTAGGATACGCGTCGGTCACAGGATATATGTAACATCCTCTCCTAACTGCACCTGCTCCCATCTGATGATATGAGAAGGATCAGAAACATATTTATTCAGCATAGAAACATGAAATACGTTGTGAACGCTCGCGAGAGGCGTGGGTAAAGCCAAACGGTATGCCACTGATCCCACACGATCGAGGATCTGGAACGGACCAATGAATGGCGGTGCCACCTTCCCCTTCTTTCCAAATCGAAGGACTCCCTTCATAGGGGAAACTCACAAAAATACATGATCCCCAACCGTGAACTCTAGCGGCCACTGTCTCGTATCGGCATAACTCTTCTGTCTGCTCTGCGCTGTGAGAAGCCGACGTCTAATAATATCAATCTTCTCCGACGTCGCCTGCACTAACTCTGGGCCAATCAATCTACGCTCACCGACCTCTGTCCAGCAATGCAGTGCTCGACAAGGTCGCCCATACAACGCCTCGTAAGGTGCCATACCGATACTCGCCTGAAAACTGTTGTTGTACGCAAACTCTGCTTATGCAAGACAGTCATCCCAACTGTCCTTGAAGTCCAATGCGCAAGCTCACAACATGTCCTCTAAGATCTAGTTCACTCGCTCTGTCTGTCCGTCTGTCTGTGGGTGGAAGGCAGTACTGAACTTTAACTTCACACCCATAGCCTCCTGAATGCGAGTCCAGAAAATAGAAGTGAACCGCGTGTCTCTGTCCGACACGATCTCCAACGGAACTCCATGCAGACGCACAATCTCTCTAATATATAGTCTAGCCAGCTCGTCTGCAGAGTTCGTGACTCTGATCGGTAGGAAGTGCACCGACTTCGTCAGACGGTCGACGATCACCCATATGAAATCATGTCCCTTCCTCGTCTTCGGCAGCCCTGAAACGAAATCCATGGAAATGAAGTCCCACTTCCACTCTGCGATCGGCATAGGCTGAAAAGTCCGGGTGGTGAGCGATGCTTTGCCTTCACCTGCTGGTAAGTAAGACAACAGGACACGAACTCTGCTATGTGGTCTTCATACCTTCCCACCAATAGGTCCTCTTCACATCGCGATACATCTCCGTACTACCTGGATGCATCGCGAGTCTGGTACAATGCGCAGCCTCGAGAATCTCTCATCTCAAGTCAGGGATATCTTGGACGCATAGGTGGCCATGATAATATAAGCCCCCATCCGTGCCAACTCACCACTCAGTGTCTGTATCATCACTGGCCTGCTCTCGAAGCTCAGTCAGATGCACATCATCCCTCTACGCCTCGATGACCCGGTCATCGATCTGAGATTGCACCTGCACATGTGCGATGAACTCATACGGCTCCTCTACAGTGAGTTTCTACTCAAAGTCTCACAAAAACTCAACCATATCCCACTCAACAACCATCAGCGGAGCCATAAACTCTATCGCCTTCTTGTTGCTCAACGTGTCAGCCACAAGGTTCGCCTTTCCAGGATGGTAAGAGACTTCGAACTTGAAGTCCTTCAAAGTCTCCATCCATCGCCGCTGCCTCATATTCAAGTCTCGCTACCTGAATATGTACTTGAGGATCTTGTGGTCGCAAAAGAGCTCGAACTCCTCTCCATAGAGGTAATGTTTCCAGAGTCTCAGTGCGAATATGACGGCTGCCAACTCTAGGTCATGTGTAGGGTAATTCTCCTCGTGCTTCCTTAATTGTCTCGAGGCATACGAAATTACCCTGTCCTTCTGCATAAGGACACAACCCAGACCAACGCTAGACGCGTCAGTGTATATAGTGTATCTAACCCCTTGCTTTGGCAATACTAGCACAGGGGCGGACGTAAGTCTGTCCTTCAGCTCCTGAAAAGCTGACTCCGCCTTGTCATTCCAGGCGAACTTCACGTCCTTCCGTGTCAACTGAGATAAAGGTCTCACGATCTTCGAGAAATCCCGAATGAAGCGTCGATAATAGCCAGCGAGACCCAAGAAACTCCTCACCTCAGTGACAGAACCAGGATGCTCCCAGTCTTGAACTGCAGCTACTTTAGACAGGTCAACTGCCATCCCATCCTTGGACACTACGTGTCCCAGGAACTTCACTTCCTGCTTCCAGAAGTCGCACTTCTTGTACTGTGCAAACAACTGATGCTATCTGAGTGTATCCAGGACCAAGCGCAAGTGCTCCTCATGCTCCTCTCGACTCCTAGAGTATACCAAAATGTCGTTAATGAACACAACGACGAATCGATAGAGGAAAGGCCGAAATACCCGGTACATCAGATCCATGAACACGGGTGGTGCGTTCGTAAGACCGAACGACATCACAAGGAACTCGTAGTGGCTAAAGCTGGTCCTAAATGTTGTCTTCTATACGTCCTCATCCCTGACGCGCAACTGATGATATCCTGACTGAAGATCAATCTTCGAGAAGTACTGCGCTCCTCTCAACTGATCAAACAAGTCATCGATCCTGGGTAAAGGGTACTTGTTCTTCACCGTGATCTGGTTCAGCTTGCGATAATCAATACACAATCGCATCGAACCATCCATCTTCCTTACAAACAGGACTGGTGCTCCCCAAGGAGACACACTAGGTCGAATAAGGCCAAGCTCCAACAGACCATCAATCTGCGTCCTCAACTCCTCCATCTCACACGGTGCCATGCGATACGTTGGCAGTGAGACGGGCGTGGAACCAGGCACCAGATTGATAATGAAATCAATCTCTCGTCGAGGCGGCAAACCAGGGATCTTCCGAACAGATCTCCAAAATCACAAACGACTGGTGTATGCTCAAGCATCTGGGCACCAGCGTCCCGTAGTAAAGTAGCGTAGCTAAATATACGGAAGGGGAGATTTACCTGCACTGGGAATGTAAAGGATGCGCCCTCTGGCTCGTAGGCAGTCACTATACGAGTCTCGCAGTCAATCTCGGCCCTCGCTGCAGTTAGCCAATCCATGCCAAGAACGATGTCGAGATAATAGAGAGAGGGGTCGACGACAAGATCAATAGCCATCTCCTGCCCCCCAGATCCACCAAACAGCCCTTACACATCAGGGTGGCATCTGTAAAGGACCTGTGAGCTGTATAAACTCGCACCCCATCCATCGTAATAGTCGGTAGCCCAATGCGCCTGACTATATCATGTGATATCAATGAAATCGTGGATCCTGTGTCCACCATCATAAGAATAGGAATACCTCCGATGTGGGCAGTGACCTCAAAGGCCGAATGCTGAGAAGTCTCTGTCGCGGCTGCCTCAGCTATCAAGGCATGCACCTGCGCAGCTGTGCCGTGGGCCGTAGAGGTGGCCTGAACTGAGATACGGGAAGTCTGAAGGAAGGGTGCGTAGGAGCCAACCGTAAAGGCGGTACTGATATAGCTTGTGAACGTGTACAGTCGATCTTCTGCGGCGGCGAAAACCCATTGTCCCACATCTGAGCGAAACAACTCTGTGCCGAATGGCCCGATCTCCCACAATAAGTACATGATAAATCGGGGCGCCGCATCGGGGGTACTAGTGCTGTAGCCCTAGAAAGAGGGTCGACGCGAGGCCTCTTGCCCACAAAGGGCCTGTCCTGTAACTTTGGTCATGGCCTAGGGACAATAGGGCCACGAGATCGCGTAAATCGATCCACATCCTGCTCTGCCCGCATGGACATGTGAATCAGCTCTGCGTAGGAGGGAATGCTCACGCAACACATCTTCGACCGAATATCCGGTCGCAAACCCTCTAAAAAGTGCCGTCTGTGCATCTGCTCATCTACCAGTATAGTCGGGACGTATCTGCCCAACTCAGTGAACCGATGCTCATACTCAGTCACCGTCATGCCTCCTTGTCTGAGGCATAGAAACTCATTCTCCCGGTCATGCCTATACGTCTGAGGATAGTATTTCTCATGGAAGTGGAACTCGAACGCTACCCAGGTCCATATGTAGTCAGCGACAACGGTCCGCAACACACTGTCCCACCATAAGCTGGCCTCCCGCTCGAACAAGAACATAGCCAACTCGACCTACTCAGTCTCTGAACAATGCAGCATTCGTAGTATCTTCGACACACAGTCGAGCCAATACTCGGCCTCCTCGGGTCTATGAGAACCCATAAAAGTGGGAGGCCGTAAGCGCTGAAATTACTCTAATAAGCTCCGTGTGTCTGCGGCATTCCTCGCAGGGTAAGCAGGTGGTACAGGATGAGTCATGTCTGAGCATGGGGATCCAAATCCTGCTTTGTATGGAACTCCCGGGCTGTGCTTGGACTTGCGATGGCGCTTGAGCTAGCGGCGCCACCCCTCGGTCTTCTTGATTGCGCAGGGCGACTAGGCCCAGCCTCATCCGCTGAGGTCTTTCTCTTACCCATCAAAGAGAGGATGATGGAGAGAGAAAAAACCTAAAATGGCTTCAACAAAAGCCATGGAAAGTGAGGGAAATGGGGAGAAATGGCTGCCCAAACGGACAGAATGAAATCTAGGCGTTGTAGAGGGATGCTTCAAGCTCCCAAAGGCTGGAATTCCAAAATGAAAAGAGAAGAAAAAAGGGGAATGGAGCTCCACCCAATTTCAGCTCATTTTGGGGGTTGTAGGAGCTCCTAACGATGAAATCGGAGAGGGAGAGGATTACTAATCACCCTAGAAGGATGGACAGGCGTCGTTTTCAACCATTTGTGGGATTAGAGGGGATTTGGAGCTGCGGTTTGAGAGAGGGCGCAGGAAAAATGTGAAAGGGAGGGCGTTTGGACATTTTTATGAAGGAGGTACCCCATTTAGGGGTTTTTGACGGATGGACCACACATGGGAGGGGTGCCCTACCCCAAAAACCACACACGCCTGAGTTTCGTTGCAAGTGGGGACCACCCATCGGCGATGTATCGCCGGTCGGTCGCCCATCCGACCGGTGGGTCCACATGGGCTGGGTCCCCCCTATCCTAGGGACCCCAAATATCTATGGGCCCCACCTTAGTTCATTCTATATTGGCCTAGGGAGGCCCAAACTTCCATTCGGGGCTTTCCGGGGCCAATCTGTAAACCTGAATGCAATCTCCTATTATGCAGCATATGATTTTGGGGTAGAAGGAGCTAATACATCCATCTAGCCCATTAGTTGCTAAAGATTGCAAATTGATAATGGCCTAATGGCCATTTTTCATAAAATTTTACTATTCACTGTAAAATTTTATTGAAGTATAATTTTATATCATTTTTACATTAGGATCAATGCCTAACATGAAAATTCAGAGAAAGAATTGAAGAATGGAGTGATGAGAGGAAGAATTTTGAAGAAATTAGGTGAAACGAGGTTTTTAAGCCCTAGCGATTGAATGTAAGGGTTGTGGTTGTCCCATAGCCCAAGGATTCACATTTACGGATTTAGAACCGTTCAAAGAACATCTCAACCCACCTACCTATAACCTAGGAGCTACTTAGGTCGCTTCATGCGACCCTAGATGCGTTACGGACTCGATCGCGCGATCGATACGAATAGACTTCGCCTATTGGCGAATCTACGATCCTATAAGTGTTTATAAACCTTTCTTGCACCCACCTAAGTCAAAGAAAGTGACAGCGTACATCGCGTGATCATAACCCAGGCCCAGTATAATCTCATTCATGCTCAGATACCAACTTGTAACACCCTGAAAATCGGGGGTGGTGTATAAACCCAACTCCCGAGTTCCAGACCATCACTTATGTAACAAAAATGATTATGATTCAATGTTGTCTGAGTTAAAGCATTCACATGAGTAAAAGTATACCAAAACTATAATTCATACTCCAGATTTAGTGATAAAAGCAAGCGAAAGACTAAAGGATATACATATCACTGTATGGAAAATAAAATAGATCTCAACTGTCTCCAAAGTATGAATACATCTCTGAGTCTCATATACATGTAAATAAACAGAAATCAAATGTCTAAAAAGTGTCCCACTGAGAAGTCCCGTCAATTCAGGCCACCTAAGCAAAGCCGTCGTGGTACTGCATATATGAGAACTCGTCCTGGTCTTCATCATAGTCCGGCTCTGCCTCCCGAATTGCTGCCTCACCTGCATCTAAGACAGGGTCTGGTGGGTGTTGCAAACACCATCCCGTAACGTGGGAGTGAGTAGCTAACTCAGTGGAATAATAGAGCAAAGATTAGCATGTTCTCAAATCAATCATGTGATATTAGTAAAGTAGTAAATCAAACAATCCTAACACTGTTGTTAATGCAATATGACATGACATGATGGATGCCCTCACCGACATTCTCCTTCATACGGCACCATCTTCGTCCGCGGCATGCTTGCGTACCGCTCAGTGCTCCACATCTTCCAGGCACATGCAATGTGATGTTGATATGATTACCGAGTTATTATTAGTCCTTTTCATACAGCAATATTGGGAAACTAAGGTACTTCCCTTATATCAATCCCAACACAGATCCTGTCTAGGGTCGTCACTCCTAGTAATCTCATACGATGTATATTTTATAAGTCACTACAAGGGCTGTCAGGGCTATTGCTCGCACTTGTTGCACCGCTCCCCCATCACCTTATCAATACAGACCTACTGTACTCTCACTGCTACGGAAGGGTCGTCGCCTCCCGTAGACTCAAAATACGCTCGCGGTAACTACAAAGGACTCGTCGCCTGTTCAGTGTATGCCGACAACAAGAATATAGTGTCTCATACCACCATAATCTATTCACGAGTCATAGGTGCTCACTGGTCACTACGGGGAGGTTTGTGGCCCCAGCGTAGGCCGACAGCTCGACCACGGTGTCCCATACCACCATGACCGGCTCATGAGTCTTTATGGATCAAGGTACCATGGTTAACAGGGTTTGCAATGGTAAGTTCAGTACCCTAGGTTCAAGCAGTTATGACTCATGCAAGATGAACATACAATGGCCAGTCGGGTTACTTGACGGGCTCGACTAGTACGAGCGCATCTCAGGCTGAGCGACATGAAGTGCATAAAACACCTCGTGTGGCCTAACCATTGCCGCCAACTCCAAAACACGACTAGCGTTCATTGACGCGTCGTTCGTGGCAAATATAAGCCAACCACGAATTTACTCGGTTGCCGACTGCCTTGACTAGGTATAGTCCCAAACATTTATGAATTCACATCAGCAATCATGTAAGAGTAATGAAAATGAAATACAACAATGTGAGCATGTTAACATATGTTATAACATACAACTTAAGTAAATCATCTAACACATTCATTTCATACATACAATGAAATCACGCATATATCTAACATGTAGGAAATCATTTACATCAGCATAGTATTTGATAATTCAATCTCAAACTAATTTATAACACCATTTAATTCAATACATACTAATACAAATATTTATACAAACACTTAAACTACACACTTAAGTCTACATATAGTATGTCGACTCAAAGTGCGCATTAAGGTGAATCTCTTCGCCAAACTAATTATGCACGCATTCATAATATCCTAATGCGACAAGAAGCCATGTCAATCACATCAGAAAAATATGGATGAAAACAGTACTTCCTACAATTGACTAAAATGCCCTAAATCCCATATTTTTCGTCTACTTACGAAACAGGAAACGGACAACATGTTGTACATGTCAAACGGCATTGCTGTCGATAATCTACTATTAAACGACATTGATAGCGTTGGAAACAGTCAATCAAAGTGTCTAAAATCCACACTTTTTCTCCTATAAGTGTATTGATTCGAACGGAGCATGTACGCTTCGTCTACGGTGAACCGGAAACTTATTTTACAAGATGTATCAGCTACCATGCTAAGGAACCAAAGGAACCTTAAATCAGCAAGTATTTGGGGTATTTTCTTACCTAGAATCGGGGCAAAATCGCCGGGAAAGTGATTGAGGCGTGTTGCTTAAGCACGTGCAACACGTAGTGCAAGCAGCAGGAAATTCTCTCCCACTCTCTCACAATCTCTCACCTTTTCTCTCACACCAGCTAGGGTTTCTAGCAAATTCGGATGGGTGAGAGAAGTGAGGGTTTAAGCCCCTTTTATAACCTAAAACTTGCCCAAAACAGGCTTGGAAACAATGTTCACTTGATGCCTAACTAAATCGGGGCTGTTTCGGTCCAAAAAGACATTTCTGGAGGTCCCCTGGCCGAACGCAATCGGACTTAAGTTCATGCACGTCGGATGTCACTCACATCCCATTTTCAGACCAGTAGTGTTCGTAGATCGCACGTGGCGGTCCAGTTTCAGTTCAGCGGTCATCGCCCGTAGATCAGATCTACAAGTATCATGATATGAAATAGAAATTTTTCCTGATCCAAGGGTTTAATTTGGCTGAATTCTGACGGTCAGAACGCTTAATACTGAAGCGTCAAGTCATGTGCCAGATTTGAATTTCAAATTCCAAATCTAACCCTATTCTCACTCTCTTCATTCTAGGCTCAATGAAATAGCCTGTGAATGTCGGTTGGACTTAATTTTCGAAATGATTGTCAAGTCCAGCTAGGCGGTTATAACGGTGTAAAATTATAGGTATCGGACTTTCGACGCGCGCTCTAGATCCAATGCAAAGTTTCAAAGTGGTCCTGAGAACAAACCGGTTTATAGTTTGATCCGAGGTTTTAGAGTATTATAGCATCATTGGTTCTACTCGCTTTGGGTCTTGTAGAACGTATTTAAAGTGATCAGGGACTATTTCCCAGCTACTCTAGCGTTGCACTAGCTAACTTACACTTATTTTCTAAAGGAATTAATCCTAAGAGATTTCTGGTCGAGTTGGTACTCGAGTCCAAGTACGGATTTTTTCAGGGCGTTACAGTCTCTCAAGTAGCCTCTTCTTCAGAGTGATACGTCCATAACACCTTCACAAGGGGGATGACCTTGCTACGTAGTACCTGCTCCTTCATGTCTAGAATACGCGTCGGTCGCAGTATATATGTAACATCCTCACCTAACTGCACCTACTCCCATCTAATGATATGGGAAGGATCAGGAACATATTTCTTCAGAATAGAAACATGAAATACGTTGTGTACGCTCGCGAGAGGCGTAGGCAAAGCCAAACGAGAAGCCACTGCACCCACACAGTCAAGAATCTGGAACGGACCAATGAATCGCGGTGCTAGCTTCCCCTTCTTTCCGAACCGAAGAACTCCCTTCATAGGGGAAACTCGCAAAAATACATGATCTCCAACCACGAACTCTAGCGGGCGCCATCTCGTATCGGCATAACTCTTCTGTCTTCTCTGCACTGTAAGAAGCCGGTGTCTAATAATATCAACCTTCTCCGAGGTCACCTGCACTAACTCTGGGCCAATCAATCTGCGCTCACCTACCTCTGCCCAGCAATGCGGTGCTTAACAAGGTCGCCCATACAAGGCCTCATAAGGTGCCATAGCGATAGTCGCCTGAAAACTGTTGTTGTACGTGAACTCTACATATGTAAGACAGTCATCCCAACTGTCTTTGAAACTAACACACAAGCCCGCATCATGTCCTCTAGAATCTGGTTCACCCGCTCTGTCTATCCATCTATCTGTG
Source organism: Magnolia kwangsiensis (assembly GCA_037074715.1). Taxonomy (NCBI): domain Eukaryota; kingdom Viridiplantae; phylum Streptophyta; class Magnoliopsida; order Magnoliales; family Magnoliaceae; genus Magnolia; species Magnolia kwangsiensis. The sequence continues at coordinate 76,225,301 of CM073577.1, read as the reverse complement.
GGTGGAAGGCAGTACTGAACTTCAACTTCACACCCATAGCCTCCTGGATGCGAGTCCAAAAAATAGAAGTAAAGCGCGTATCTCTGTCCCACACGATCTCTAAGGGAACTCCATATAGATGCACGATCTCTCTGATATACAGCCTGGCTAACTCGTCTGCAGAGTTCGTAACTCTGATCGGTAGGAAGTACGCTGACTTTGTCAAACGGTTGACGATCACCCAAATAGAATCATGTCCCTTCCTCATTTTCGGCAAGCCTGAAATGAATTCCACAAAGATAAAATCCCACTTCTACTCAGCCATAGGCATAGGCTGAAGGAGTCCAAGAGGTCGGTGACGCTCTGCCTTCACCCGCTGGCAAGTGAGACAATAGGACACGAGCTCTGCGATGTGGGTCTTCATGCCCTCTCACCAATAGGTCCTCTTCACCTCACGATACATCTTTGTGCTGCCCGGATGCATCGCAAGTCTGGTACTATGCTTAGCCTTGAGAATCTCTCATCTCAAGTCAGGGATATCTGGGACGCATAGGTGGCCACGATAGCGTAAGCCCTCATCCGTTCCAACTCACCACTCTGTACGTCACTGGCCTACTCTCGAAGCTCAGTCAGACGCGTATCATCCCTCTGCGACCCGATGACCCTGTCATCGATAAGAGATCGCACCTGAACATGTGCGATGAACTCAAATGGCTCCTCTATAGTGAGTTTCTGCTCAAAGTCTCACAAAAACTCAACCATATCCCACTCGGCAACTATCAGCGTAGCCGCAAACTCTATCGCCTTCTTACGGCTCAACGCGTCAGCCACATGATTCGCCTTGCCAGGATGGTAGGAAACCTCAAACTTAAAGTCTTTCAAGGTCTCCATCCATCGCCTCTGCCTCATATTCAGGTCCCGCTGAGTGAATATGTACTTGAGGTTCTTATGGTCGCAAAAGAGCTCGAACTCCTCTCCATAGAGGTAATGTCTCCAGAGCTTCAATGTAAAAATGACGGCTGCTAACTCAAGGTCGTGTGTAGGGTAATTCTCCTCGTGCTTCCTTAGTTGTCTCGAGGCATACGAAATTACCCTGTCCTTCTGTATAAGGACACATCCCAGACCAACGCTAGACGCGTCAGTATATATCATGTATCTAACCCCTTGCTCTGAAAATACTAGCACAGGGGCGGACGTCAACCTGTCCTTCAGCTCCTGAAAAGCTGCCTTAGCCTTTTCGTTCCAGGCGAACTTTACATCCTTTCGTGTCAACTGAGATAGAGGTCTAGCGATCTTCGAGAAATCTCGAATGAAACGTCTATAGTAGCCTGCCAAACCTAAGAAACTCCTCACCTCAGTGACAGAACTAGGCTGCTCCTAGTCCTGCACCACAGCTACCTTAGCCAGGTCAACTGCCATCCCATCCTTGGACACCACAAGTCCCAGGAACTTAACTTCCTGCTTCCAGAAATCACACTTCTTATACTGTGCGAACAACTGATGCTGCCTCGGTGTATCCAGGACCAATCGCAAGTGCTCCTCATGCTCCTCTCGACTCCTGGAGTACACCAAAATATCGTCTATGAACACAATGAAGAATCGATAGAGGAATGACCTAAATACCCTGTTCATCAGATCCATGAACACGGCTGGTGCGTTCGTAAGATCGAACGACATCACGAGGAACTCGTAGTGGCCAAAGCTGGTCCTGAAAGCTGTCTTCTGCACGTCCTCATCCCTGACGCGCAACTGATGATATCCTGACTGAAAATCAATCTTCGAGAAGTACTGTGCCCCTCTCAACTGATCAAACAAGTCATCTATCCTGGGCAAGGGATATCTATTCTTCATAGTAATCTGGTTTAGCCTGTGATAGTCAATACATAATCGCAGTGAACCATCCTTCTTCGTCACAAATAATACCGGTGCTCCCCAAGGAGACACGCTCGGCCGAATGAAGCCAACCTCCAACAGATCATCAATCTGTTTCCTCAACTCCTCCATCTCACACGGAGCTATGCGATATGTCGATAGTGAGACGAGCGTGGAATCAGGTACCAGATCGATAGTAAAATCAATCTCTCGCTGAGGTGGCAACCCAGGAATCTTTCTGAACAGATCCCCAAAATCATGGACTACTAGTGTGTGCTCAAGTGTCGGGGCATCAACATCCCTCAATAAAGAAGCGTAGCTAAGTACTCGGAAGGGGAGATTTACCCGCACTGAAAATGAAAGGGGCGTGCCCTCCGGCTCGTAGACTGTCACCATACAGGTCTCGCAGTCAATCTCGGCCCTCCCTGCAGTCAGCCAATCCATGCCAAGAATGACATCGAGATAATAAAGAGAGAGGTTGACGATAAGATCAAGAACCATCGTTTTGCCCCCCAGATCTACCAAACAACCCTCACACATCAGGGTGGCATCAGAAAAAGTCCCATGTGCTGTAAGAACTCGCACCCCATCCATCCGAATAGTCGGTAGCCCAAGGAGCCTGACTATAGAATGCGATATCAAGGAAATCGTGGATCCTGTATCCACCATCACAAGTATAGGAGTACCTCCAATATGGGCGGTGACCTCGAAGGCCAAGGGTTGGACAACCTCTGTCTCGGATGCCTCTGTTGTCAATGCATGTACCCGAGCCTGCTGTGGACGGTTCGGCTGTGGTACCATAGGCCGTTGAGGCGGCCGAAACTGAGGTGCGGGAGGTCTGAAGGAAGGGTGCGCAGGAGCCAACCGCAAAGGTGGAGTAGACAATTCCTGTGGGTGAGGACGGTCGATCTTCTGCGGCGGCGAGAACCCGTTGTCTCTTATCCGAGCGAAACAGCTCCCCACAGTGTGGCCCGGTCTCCCACAATAAGTACATGACACATCGGGGCACCGCATCGAAAGTACTGACACTGTAGCCCTAGGAGGAGGGTCGATGCGAGGCCTCTTGCCAACAAATGGCCTGTCCTGCATATCCAGTCATGGTCTAGCAACCACAGGGCCACGAGACCATACCAAGCGATCCACATCCTGCTTTGCCCTCATGGACATATGTATCAACTCTGCATAGGAAGGTATGCTGACGCAGCACATCTTCGACCGAATGTCTGGTCGCAAGCCCTCAGAAAATTATCGTATGCGCATCTTCTCGTCAGCAAGTATCGTCGAGACGTATCTGTCCAACTCAGTAAACTGATGCTCATACTCTGTGACTGACATGCCTCCCTGCCTGAGGCGTAAAAACTTGTTCTCCCTCTCGTGCCTGTAAGTCTGGGGATAGTATTTCTTGTGGAAACGGAACTCAAATGCTGCCCAAGTCTAGATGTAGCCAGCAGCAACTGTCCATAATACACTATCCCACCATAAGCTGGCCTCGCGCTCGAACATGAACGTAGCCAACTCAACTTGCTCAGACTCTGAGCAGTGCAGCATCCTCAAAATCTTTGACACACGGTCGAGCCAATACTCGGCCTCCTCAGGTCTGTGAGAACCTATAAAAGTAGGAGGCCGTAAGCACTGGAATAGCTCAAGTAGGCCCCGTGTATCAGCAGTGTTCCCCGTAGGGTAAGCAGATGGTGCAGGATGAGCCATCTCCTCATCCTGAGCCGAAGTCCCAACATCCTCAGCTGGATGCACAGAAGGTGCAGATGGAGTCGCACTCCCACCCTTGGCTAAGACCCCTGCAATCGTAGTCAAAAGCTGCTGATGCTGCTGGTGCATCATGACCATCAACTGCTCAAACCTATCAGGAGGTGGAGCAGGCTGGGGCACATACTACGTCTAGGAAGATGCACGATACTGCTCTCTGACAGGCGGTGTGAAAGGTGACGGTCCGACTGTAGGACCTGCAGAAGGCTGAGACTCAGGTGCCGTCTCAGGAATAGGACCCACAGCAGGATCTATATGCTCATCAGTCTGGGGAAGAACCCGATCCATAGGCTCTCCCAGTGTAAGTCGTTCCATCTCGGCGTAGCCTTAGGCGGCATTCCCTATATTCAAATTAGGACGCAACCTTATCAGTTTCAGCAATAACACAAATACACCACCACACAATCATTCACATAACAAGCCGAAGAAACCCCATGCATTTCATTTAATCAAAATTGTCACAATACAAGAGATATATCCTTACATGCATCATGACAAGAAACACATGGGAAACTAAACTAGTCAAAGCTACAACTGAAACATAAACCAACAACTAAGCCTTCTCAGGCTTACACACAGAAAGAAGAAAACAAACTAACTACAACCAACAAACATTTAAAATCTAATCGCTAATCTAAGTCTGGCGATGGAGGAGGGGCACCCTTATCCTGCAGACAACACAGGATGGCCTTCAAAGTGCGAGTCACCTTGCCAAATTTCCATTTCATGACGGCCTTGGTATCCTCAAGATCTTGTTTCACCTCGACCCGAAGTTCTTGGACTTTCCGTCGCAAAGCAACCTGATGTAACACCCTGAAAATCGAGGGTCGTGTATAAACTAACTCCCGAGTTCCAGACCGTCACTTATGCAACAAAAATGGTTATGATTCAATGTTGTCTGATTTAAAGCATTCACATGAGTAAAAGTATACCAAAACTGCAATTCATACTTCAGATCCAGTGATAAAAGCAAGCGGAAGACTAAACAATATATATATCACTGTATGGAAAAACAAAGTAAATCTCATTTGTCTCCAAAGTATGACTACATCTCTGAGTCTCATATACATATACATAAACAAAAAAATAATGTTTAAAATAGTCCCACTGAAGTCCCCTCGATCCAGGTCGCCTACGGAAAGCCGTCGTGATACTGCATATACGAGAACTCGTCCTGGTCCTCGTCGATCTCTGGCTCCACCTCCTAGATCTCGGCCTCACCTGCATCTACAACAGGGTCTGGTGGGTGTTGCAAACACCATCCCGTAACGTGGGAGTGAGTGATCAACTCAGTGGAATCATAGAGCAAAGATTAGCATGTTCACAATTCAATCATGCGATAATAGTAAAGCAGTAAATCAGACAATCCTAATACTGTTGTTAATGCAAGATGACATGACGTGATGTATGCCCTCACCGACGATCACCCTCATGCGAAAACATCTTACGACCGCGGCATGCCACACTCCCTAGAGTGCTCCACATCTTCCAGGCACATGCAATGCTATGGTGATATGAATTCCAAGTTATTATTAGTCCATTCAAACAGCAGGATTGGGAAACTAAGGTACTTCCCTTGTATCAATCCCAACACAGATCCTATCTAGGGTCGTCACTCCTAGTAATCTCATACGATGTATATTTCGTAGGTCACTGCAAGGGCTGCCAGGGCTGTTGCTCGTACTCGTTGCACCGCTCCCCCATCACCTTATCAATACAGGCCTACCGTACTCTACTGCAACGGAAGGGTCGTCGCCTCCCGTGGGCTCAGAATACGCTCACGGTCACTACAAAGGGCTCGTCGCCTGATCAGTGTAGGCCGACAGCTAGAATATAGTGTCCCATACCACCATAATCTGCTCACGAGTCTAGGTGCTCACTGGTCACTACGGGGAGGTTTGTGGCCCCAGCGTAGGCCGACAGCTCGACCACGGTGTCCCATACCACCATGCCCGACTCATGAGTCTTCGTGGATCAAGGTACTATGGTTAACAGGGTTTACAATGGTAAGTTCAGTACCCTAGGTTCAAGCAGTTATGACACATACAAGGTGAACATACATCGGCCAGTCGGGTTACTTGACGGGCTCGACTAGCGCGATCGCATCTCAAGTCGAACGACATGAAGTGCGTAAAACACTTCGCGTGGCCTAACCACTGCCGCCAACTCTAAACACGAATCACGTTCATCGACGCGTCGTTCGTGGCTATGACCAGTCAGCCACGAATTTGCTCGGTTACCGACTGCCCGGACTAAGTCTAGTCCCGAACATTTATGGAATCACATTAGCAATATATGTAAAGGTATTGGAATTGAAATATAATCATATGAGCATGTTAACACATGTTATAACATTCAACTTAGGCAAATCTTCAAGACATACTTTCCATGCATGTAATGGAATCATGCATAAGGTCAACATGTAGGAAATCATTTAGGTCAGCATATTAACTAAGAAATCAATCTCAAACTACTACATAACATCATTTAATTCAATACATACTAATACAAGCATTTATACAAACACATACACTACACACTTAAGTCTACATATAGTATGTCGACCCAAAGTGCGCAACTAGGCGAATCTCTTCTCCAAACTAATTATGCAAGCATTCCTAACTCCCTAATGCGACAACAAACCATGTCAATCACGTCAGCAAAATATGAATGTAGACCGTACTTCCTACAAATGACTAAAATGCCCTAAATCTCATATTCTTCGTTAATTTACGAATCAGGAAACGGAGAGCATGTTGTACATGTCAAACGGCGGTGCCGTCGATAATCTACTATTAAACGACATTGAAAGCATTGTAAACCACCAATCAAAGCGTCTAAAATCCTTACCTAGTCTCTTACGGATGCGGGATTTTGAACGAAGCGTGTACGCTTTGTCTACGGCAGTAGGAGAACCTGATTTACGAAATACGTTAGCTAACACGCCCTAAATCTGGATAAACCATAAATCAGCAAGTTCTAGGGTTGTTTCATACCTGAAAGAATGGAGAAATCACCAGCCAGGTGATTGGGAAGAGTTGCTGAAGCAGCAGCAATCGGTGGCTCCGAAGCGGGAAAAATTCCTTCCAATCTCTCTCTCAAACTCTCTCTCCTTTTCTCTAGGGTTTGCAATTTTCGGATGGGAGAGAGAAATGAGGGTTTCAACCCCTTTTATAAGCTTAAAAATGCCAGAAACAGGCTCCGGAACGAAGTTTACTTGGTGCCTATCCATTTTGGGGCTGTTTCGGTCCAAAAGCTGCTTTCTGGTGGTCCCCTGGTCGATTGCGATCGGACTTAAGCTCATGCATACCAGATGTAGCACATATTAAATTTTCAGTCTGGCAGGGTTCGCAGATCGCACGTGGCGGACCAATTTCAGTTCAGCGGTCACCGCACGTAGATCAGGGCTGAAAGTCTCATGATAATAAATAAATATTTTTCCTGATCCAAGGGTGTAATCTGGATGAATTCTGACGGTTAGAACGCTTAATACTGATGCATCAAGTCGTGTGCCAGATTTGAATTTGAAATTCCAAATCTGTCCCTATTCGCGGTCTCTTCAGTCCGGGTTCAACGAAATAGTCTGTGATTATCGGTTTGACTTGATTTTCGACATGATTGTCAAGTCCAGCTGGGCGATTCTAACGGTCTAAGATAGGAAGTATCGGACCTTCGACGCGCGGTCTAAATCCAATACAAAAATTCAATGTGGTCCAGAGAACAGACCTGCTTAGAGTTTGATCCGAGGTTATAGAGTATTGTAGAGTTGTTTGTTCTACTCGATTTGGGTCTTGTAGAACGTATTTAAAGTGATCAGGGACTATTTCCCAGCTACTCTAGCGTTGCGCTAGCTAACTTACGCTTCATTTCCATGGAAATTAATTCTACGCGATTTCGGGTCGAGTTGGTACTCGAGCCCAAGTACGGATTTTTCATGGGCGTTACACCTGACTCTCCTCAAGTTGGGCTATATGAGCATCTCTAGCGGCCCGAGTCGCAGTAGGACTCTCATCAGTATCTTGAGCCTCCTCTTCTTCTTCTTCCTGGTTTTCTTCCTCTATTTCTGCCCCAGCTTCTTCTTCACTTGCATCCTCCTCACTATCATAATCGCCCTCACTGTCATCATCAAGCTGAGCCTCACGCTGCCGAGGCCCTATCTTCATCTGGTTCATGGTAGCCTCATCAATGAAGTGAATCGGCACAGGCATCTCTAGCCCAAGTTTGTAAGAAAACTCAAGTGCAATCCTGCAAATGAGTCGGCCAAAGGGAAGTGACTCAGCCGTTCTTCTCGATTTCGCTATGAGGACGATCTGTTGCAACACAAAGGTGGACATGCACACATTCTCTCCCTGGCCCACTTGATACAGGAAATCGACCATGAGACGGATACATTTACTGCGGTTGGTCAACCTAGGATACACATTGAACGTACAAATGTGGTACAACAGGCAAAAATCATCCGACATATGGGACGCTAAGAGGCTCTTGTTACGCTGCCACGGAACCAAACCACCACATAGGAACTTGGTGCGGCAATTTCGCTCATGAACACTCTTCAGATTCTTAGCACTTGGATGTACCTCGCCAAGAGGCACATTCAGAAGTCGAGTTATCAACCGAACATCGAACGTGGCTTTTCGGTCTCTATCAAAGGGAATTCTGAACTGCAATGGCTCCAACGTAGGGTTCCGGATATGAGCATAGAAGGCACGAATAGTGCTTACGTTCGCACGAGACTGGGCTTCAAAGAGTGGACCCCAGCTGGTAGCTTCGATGCGCTCAAATAACAGAAACTGACCAAAGAGTCGCCCATCCACATGCACCTCAAACAAAACCTTGCAGTTAGCAAACGCGCCATGGGCCAAGTCTGCCAATAGTGCTCGCCCTATGTGATCATGGGGATCCAAATCTCGCTTCGTATGTAGCTCTCTCCCAACACTTGGACTAGCGGCGACACTTGAGCTAGCGGCGCCACCTCTCGGTTTCCTCAATCTTGAAGGGCGAGTAGACCCAGCTTCGTCTGCGGCGGTCTTCCTCTTTCCCATGAGAGAGAGGATGGTGGAAAGGGAGAAAAAGGCTAAAATAGCCTCAACAAAAGCCATGAAAAATGGAGGAAATGGGGAGAAATGGCTGCCCTAAAGGGATAAAACGAATCTAGGTCCTATAGAGGGGTGAATCAAGCCCTCAAAGGCTAGGATTTCAAAGGGAAAGGAGCAAGATAGCTAGGAATGGAGGCTCACACGAATTTTAGCCTTCAATGGAGGATGTGAGAGCTTCAAACGATGAAAATGGAGAGGAAAGGGAGTGCCAACAACTGTGGACGATGGATTTGCGTCGGTTGTGACCGAAAATGAGAATGGGAGAGGTTTGGAATGGGATTTGAGAGGGAGGCAGCAAGAACTTGAAGAAAGGAGAGCTTGGAGGACCTTTTTATAAAGGAAGTAGGGTTTTGGGGGACTTTTAAGGGACGACCCACATATAGGGGAGGTGCCCTACCCATCTAAGAGCGTCAGCCCGACGCCCGGCCCGAGTGGGGCCCACCGAACGGCGAGGCCTCGCCAGGCAAACTCAAATCCGGCAATGTCCGACCTATGGGGCATGGTCCCCCTGTCCTGTAGGCCCAAAATTGGTATGAGTCCCACCCCAGATCATGCTGGATTAGCTTGGGTGGGCCCACGACCTCGTTTCGCACCATTTCAGATCACTTCGGGTACTACATGATGAACATTCACATTTAACAATTTTTAACAGCTGGGATTGGGTCCAGAGAGGTCTAGACCCATCCACACACGATCTAGAAGTGGTCCGGGGTCATTTCATGTGACCACGGATGCACACGGACTCGATCAAAATGATCGATTTGATCAAACTTCGCTGATTGGCGAAACTGCGATCCTATAAGTGTTTCTAGGTTTTTCTCGCACCCACCTAAGTCAAAGGGACGACAACGTATGTCGCGTGGTCATAACCCAGGTCTGGCTTAATCCAAATCATGCTCTGATACCAACTTGTAACGCCCTGAAAATCAGGGGTCATGTAGGAACCCGACTCCCGAGTTCCAGACCATCACTTATGCAACAAATATGCTTATACTTCAATGTTGGTTGAGTTAGTGCATTCACATGAGTAAGATTTTACCAAAACTGCAATTCATACTCCAGATCCAGTGATAAAACGCAAGCAGAAGACTGAAAGATATATATATCACTGTATGAAAATAAAATAATCTCAAACTGTCTCCAAAGTATGAATACATCTCTGAGTCACATATACATAAATCAAACTAAAAACAAAATGTCATATAACTGTCCAACTAGCAAGTCCCGCCGATCCAGGTCAACTACGTAAAGCCGTCAGTGAACTGCATATACGAGAACTTGTCCTGGTCCTCGTAGAAGTTCGGCTCTACGTCCTGTATCGCCTCGTCACCTGCAACTAAGACAGAGTCTGGTAGGTGTTGCAAACACCATCCCGTAACGTGGTACTGAGTGATCAACTCAGTGGAATCATAGAGCAAAGATTAGCATGTTATCAAATCAATCACGCGATAATAGTAATGCAAGCAATCAAACATTCCTAGATATTGTTGTTAATGCAAGCATGAAATGACATGATGGATGCCCTCACCGACATACTCCCTCATGCGGCACCATCTGCGTCCGCGGCATGCTTGCATTCCTCAGTGCTCCACATCTTCCAGGCACATGCAGTGCGATATGGATAATGATTGTCGAGTTGTTATTAGTCCATTCATACAACAATATTGGGAAACTAAGGTACCTTCCTTATATCAATCCCAACACAGATCCTGTCTAGTGTCGTCACCCCTAGTAATTTCATACGATGTTATATTTATAAGTCGCTCCAAGGGCTGTCAGGGCTGTTGTTCGCACTCGTTGCACCGCTCCCCCATCACCTTATCAATACAGGCTTAATGTACTCTTGTCACTACGGAAGGGTCGTCGCCTCCCGTAGACTCAGAATACGCTCGAGGTCACTACAAAGGGCTCGTCACCAATCAGTGTAGGCCGACAGCTCGAATGTAGTGTCCCATCCACCACAATTGGCTCACGAGTCAAATGTGCTCACTGGTCACTACGGGGAGGTTTGTGGCCCCAGCGTAGGCCGACAGCTCGACCACGGTGTCCCATACCACCATGACCGGCTCATGAGTCTTTATGGATCAAGGTACCATGGTTAACAGGGTTTGCAATGGTAAGTTCAGTACCCTAGGTTCAAGCAGTTATGACTCATGCAAGATGAACATACAATGGCCAGTCGGGTTACTTGACGGGCTCGACTAGTACGAGCGCATCTCAGGCTGAGCGACATGAAGTGCATAAAACACCTCGTGTGGCCTAACCATTGCCGCCAACTCCAAAACACGACTAGCGTTCATTGACGCGTCGTTCGTGGCAAAGATAAGCCAACCACGAATTTACTCGGTTGCCGACTGCCTTGACTAGGTTATAGCCCCAAGCATTTGTAAACAACATCAATGATCATATGAGTGTAATAGGAATGAATATAAATAATACAAGCATTTTTATACATGTTATAACACACAACTTAAGCAAATCAACCAACACATGCATTCCATATATATAATGAAATCAATTCATATAGCCAACATGGTGGAAATCATATACATCAGCATGTTAATTGATAATTCAATCTCAAAACTAATTCACAACACCATTTACTCAATACATACTAATACAAACATTTATACAAACACTTAGTCTACACACTTTAGTCTACATAGCGTATGTCGACCTAAAGTGCGCATTAGGGCGAATCTCTTTGCCAAGCAGATCATGCATGCATTTTTAATATCCTAACAAGACAAATACCAATGGCAATCATTTCAGCAAAATATGGATGTATTCTGTATTTCCTACAAATACCTAAAATACCCTAAATCTCATATTTTTAGTACGTAGTCGAAATGGAAAACGGACAGTATGTTCTACATGTCAAGCGACGTTCTTGTCAATAATCTACTATTAAACGACATTGAAAGCTTTAAAATCAGTCAATCTAAGCATCTAAAATCCTCACCTTTCGTCTTAGACGTGTATCGATTCGAACAGGAAGTTTATGCTTTGTCAACGGCGTTATGGCGACCTAATGCACAAGATACATAAGCTACTTCGCTATTTGAATCAAAAGAATTCTTAAAACAGCTATAGGTTAGGGTTTTCTTACCTAAAAGTGAGTTAGAATCATCGAGAAAGTGATTTGAAGGCAGTGCTTTGGTACGTGAAAAAGCTGGAACAAACGGTAGGAAATCTCTCTCACAACTCACTCACAATCTCTCTCTTTCTCTCTCTCTCTCTTTCTAGGGTTTATAGAAAATTCAGATGGGAGAGATATGAGAGGGTTTAAAGCCCTTATATAGGCTAAAACCTAACCTAAATAGACTCGGGACAAAGGTATACTTGAGTTATAACCAAAAGAGCGTTTCGGAAGGTCCCCTGGCCAAACGCGGTCGGACTTAAGCTCATGTACATTGGATCATGCTCACATCAAGTTTTCAGACCGGTAGAGTTCTCAGATTGCACGTGGCAGACCAGTTTCAGTTCAGCGGTCACGGAGACTCGATCTAGGATTCCAAGTACACTGACTTGAGTGAGAAATGTTTCCTGATCTGAGGGTGTATTTGGGTCAGATTTCGACGGTCTGAACGTTTATACTGATCCCGCAAGCGAAACGTGCCAGATTCATTTAAATCCCATTTAAATTTTAATGGATTTCACTCTTTCTCACACTCCCTTCTCCAGGTTCAATGAAATAGCCTCAGAACATCTGTTGGGCTTGATTTTTGAAATGATTGTCAAGTCCAGCTAAGCGGTCATAACGGTCTAAGATTATAGATATCGGACTTTCAACGCGTGGTCTAAATCCAATACGAAGTTTCAAAGGGTTCCTGAGAGAAAACGGGTTTAGAGTTTGATCCTGGGTTTCAGGGTAATGTAGCATCATTGGTTCTACAAGTTTTGGGTCTTGCAGAACGTATTTAAAGCGATCAGGGATAATTTCACAGCTAATCTAACGTTGCGCTAGTTAACTTACGCTTATTTTCTAAAGGAATTAATCCTAAGTGATTTCTGATCGAGATGGTACTCGAGTCTCTGTACGAATTTTTTCGAGGCGTTACACTCCACCCCAATAAAAATGGTTCTCCCATTCTACCTTAGAGAGAAGTTTAAAAAGACCAAATCGAGCAATGTGATTGACATTCACGTTGCACTCAATGAATATACTTCGAGTATGAAAATCCCATACATTCTCCAGGTCATCCTCTAGTGTGTGAATGGTGCACAACCTGAGTATTTGAGCGGGATGAGGAACCGAATTGAGGACGTCAAATGGTACATTTATACCGATGTTCCACGGAAGAAAATGATTAAAGAGTATAAAGAAATTATTAAGAAATAGATGGGTTAGACTAGATCATATTTTTGTACTAAACTCACCAAAAATAAAGCTCTAGATTCAAATAAAATGATTGAATCTCAAATAAATCACAACTAGGAACTTAAATCTAGAAGAAAATAAAAATAAAAAATAAAAAATGACTTACTAAGAGTTTAGAATGAAGGAAGCAGTGGTGAGCTGACGAAGATGAAGTGGAAATGGGGGTTTTGAGATTTTTCCCCCTATTTCCCCAAATCATGCCCAGTTCGGCTAACCCGAGTGTGGTGTTCGACTATCCGAATCGGTTGGTCGGCTATGGGTTGGCCGAAAAAATCCAATTTTTTTTTAAAAAAATTGGATATTACTTTTATATATTATCATTTTAATGCAAAATAAAATAAAAGACAATAAAAATAAATTACAATAAAGAATAATTAATTAATAAATATAACATAATCCAATTTCATTTTTTAAAAAATTAAGGAATCTAACACTATCCAAAGGTTTTGTCAAAATGTCTGCAAGTTATTTTTCAGTATTGATATATTCAAGCATGACAGTCTTGCTTCTAACTAATTCTCAGATATAATGATATCAAATATTGATATGCTTGGTTCGAGAATGTTGAATGAAATTTTTAGATATGTTTATAGCATTGGTATTGTTGCGGTATAAATTCATGGTATCTTGATCAATACCATAGTCTGCTAACATACGTTTCATCCACATCAATTGCATGCATGCATTTCCTGCCTCAATATACTCAGCTTCTGCAGTAGATACTGATATTGAGTTTTTCTTCGTGCTCATCTAGAAGATAAGACAATTTCCAATGTAAAAGCATCCACCACTTGTGGATTTTCTATCGTCCACATTACCTACCCAATCAACATGAGTATATTTATCAATTTGTAAAGATATATCATAAGGATACCATAAACCTAAATTGATAGTGCTGGCAACATATTTGATTATTCTTTTAACGCAGACAAATGAGATTATTTAGGGTTATATTGATATCTAGCACAAACGCCTAGCTGAAAGAAATGTCAGGTCTGATAGCAGTTAAATATAATAGACTACTAATCATGTTATGGTAAAGACGTGGGTCAACACTTTTACCTGAGTCATCTTTAGATAACTTGAGTGTTGTAGCCATGGGTGTTGAAAAGTTTTTACCATTCTCGAACCAAAATTTCTTAATGGGATTCATCGCATACTTGGTTTACGATATGAATATCCCGTCCTTAAGTTGTTTCACTTGAAGACCAAGAAAATATTTCAGCTCACCAACCACACTCATCTCAAATTTTGATTTCATAAAATCTATAAATTTACAAGAAAGGTTAGTATTTGTTGATCCATAGATAATATCATCAACATATATTTGAATAATCAACATATCTTCATTAAATTCTTTGATAAATAGGGTTTCATCAACACTTCCCATTTTAAAGTTTTGACTAAGAAGAAATTTAGTTAATTTAACATACCATGCTCTTGGAGCTTGTTTTATGCTATACGGGGCCTTTTTAAGATGATATACATTATTAGGAAGTTTAGGATCTTCAAAACCTTTAAGTTGTTCTACATAAACTTTTTCATTTAAGTCACCATTTAAGAAGGCACTCTTAACATCCATTTAGTATATTTTTAAAAGTTTTATGGCATGCGATGGAAATAAACAATCTGATGGATTTAAGACAAGCGATTGGAGCAAAAGCCTCATTATAATCAACTCATTTAATTTGAGTATACCCTTGCACAACCAATCTAGCTTGTTTCTTATAATATTGTCAAATTCATCAGATTTATTTTTCAAACTCCATTTAGTTCCAATCACATGTTTGTCAAAAGGTCTATAAACCAGATATCAAACATCTTTTTTGACAAATTTACTTAATTCATCTTGCATAGCCAAAATCCATTTTTCATCAGCAAGGGCTTCATTTACATTAGATGGTTTTGTCAGAGAAGTGAAGCACACATGATTATAGATGTTTTCCAATAATCTTCTGGTTTGAACTTCAGTGTAAGGGTAACCGAGTATTTAATTAGTCAGATGATTCTTGACTAATATATTATCAGTTGAATCTGATTTTGATGAAGGTTCTGATGGATTGACAATGTTAACTTCATCATCACGATCATAATTGGGAGTGACCTTTTGATCATTAATAACAACATTTATAGATTCTTGTATCACTCCAGTCCTTTTATTCATAATACAATATGCTCTGTTATTTACAGCACACTCCAAAATATATACCCTCATCACTTTTTGCTTTAAAATTTCTTAGATGTTCCCAATTTAGTAAAATGAAGCATTTGCTTCCGAAAGTACAGAAATATTTCGTTGAATTTTTTTTATTAAACCAAAGTACATAAGCAATTTTATTTTTACCTACTCTTACATATACTCAATTAATAATATAATAAGAAGTATTAACGGAATTTTTTGCTAATTTTTTACTGTTAAGCATAACACTCCCCATTTCTTGTAGTACTCTGTCTTTCCTATTGGCAACACCATTTTGTTGATGGGTTTTAGGAGTAAAGTATTTATGTAATATTCTATGGTCATTAAAGAACTTAAAATTGCTATTTTTAAATTCAGTGCCATGATCAATTCTTATTCTTTTCACAGATAGTTTCTTTTTATTTTGGACACGTTTAAATAATTTTTTGACTTTGTCAAAAGCTTCTGACTTTTCTCTTAAGAACGGTACCCAATATTATCTAGTGTAGTCATCAACTACAACTAGAAAGTATTTCTTACTACTTCTACTCTCTATTCGAGTTGTTCCAACTAAGTCCATAAGGAGTAGTTCAAGGGGTCTAGATGTGGTTAAGGAGTTCACCTTCTTATGACTACTCTTGATCTATTTGCCTATTTGACATGCGCCACATACTTTTTTCTCCAATTTTTTAAACTTGGGTAAACCTCGAAGATGATCTCTCTTGCTTACTTCATATAAATCTCTATAGTTTACATGTCTAAGACGTTGATGCCATAATTTAGTTTTGTTTGTTTGGACCATATAGTAAGAGTGATTTGATGAAAAGATTCATCAATGATATAACAATTTTCAGAGGTTCTTCGACCATTTAATATTATATGACCTAGGTTATTTATTATCTCACATCCATAATCTGAAAATTTAACACTATGATTATTACAGAATCCTATATCGTTTCGTATTCGACTTCGGTCCGATCGAAGCGTAACGTGGGGCTTACGCATAGTGCATAAATTCAAGTCAGTTTATAAAAATTCCACGGTGAACAACCCTTTTGTTATTAAATTTTTTATGGTCTGTCATTCACCTCAGCCTACTTATATTGAGAAATTATCTTCTGCAAGTGAATCATATTGTAACGCCCTGAAAATCGGGGGTCGTGTAGAAACCCGACTCTCGAGTTCCAGACCATCACTTATGCAACAAATATGCTGATGATTCAATGTTGTCTGAGTTAGTGCATTAACATGAGTGAGATCATACCAAAACTGCAATTCATACTCCAGATCCAGTGATAAAACGCAAGCGGAAGACTGAAGAATATATATATCACTATATGAAAAATAAAATAATCTCGAACTGTCTCCAAAGTATGAATACATCTCTGAGTCACGTATACATATCATAAACCAAAATCAAATGTCATATAATAGTCCAACTAGCAAAAATCCCACTGATCCAGGCCACCTATGCGTAGCCGTCGGAAAACTGCATATACGAGAACTCGTCCTGATCCTTGTAGAAATTCGGCTCCAGCTCCTGGATCTCCTCACAACCTGCAGCTAAGACAGAGTCTGGTAGGTGTTGCAGACACCGTCCCGTAATGTGGGAGTGAGTGATCAACTCAGTGGAATCATAGAGCAAATATTATCATGTTATCAAATCAATCACGCGATAATAGTAAAGCAAACAATCAGACATTCCTAGATACTGTTGTTAATGCAAGCATGAAATGACATGATGGATACCCTCACCAACATACTCCCTCATGCGACACCATCTTACGTCCTCGGTATGCTTTCTTCCCTCAGTGCTCCACATCTTCCAGGCACATGCAGTGCGATGTGGATATGATTACCAAGTTGTTATTAGTCCTTTCATACAACAGTATTAGGAAACTAAGGTACTTCCCTTATTCAATCCCAACACAGATCCTATCTAGGGTCGTCACTCCTAGTAATCTCATACAATATTATATTTCTTGATCGCTGCAAGGGTTGTCAAGGCTGTTGCTCACACTCATTGCACCGCTCCCCCATCACCTTATCAATACAGGCCTAATGTACTCTTGTTGCTACGTAAGGGTCATCGCCTCACGTAGACTCAGAATACGCTCAAGGTCACTATAAAGGGCTCGTCACCAATCAGAGTAGGCCGACAGCTCGAATGTAGTGTCCCATACCACCACAATCAGCTCACGAGTCTAAGATGCTCACTGGTCACTACGGGGAGGTTTGTGGCCCCAGCGTAGGCCGACAGCTCGACCACGGTGTCCCATACCACCATGCCCGGCTCATGAGTCTTAATGGATCAAGGTACCATGGTTATCAGGGTTTTCTCTAGTAAGTTCAGTACCCTAGGTTCAAGCAGTTATGACCAATACAAGGTGAACATATAATGGTCAGTCGGGTTACTTGACGAGCTCGACTAGTACGAGCGCACCTCAAGCTGAACGACATGAAGTGCATAAAACACCTCGTGTGGCCTAACCACTACCGTCAACAGAAGCACGACTCACATTCGTGGATGCGTCCTTCGTGGTAAATAGAAGCCAACCATGAATTTGAATCTATTACTGACTGCCTGGACTAGAGCATAACCCCAAGCACTTGTAATCAACATCAGTGATCATATGAGAGTAACAGAAATGAAATACAAACAATCCAAGCATGTTAACATGTTATAACATACAACGTAAGAAAATCAACCAAACACATGTATTCCATATATATGAGGAAATCAATTCAATAACAACATGGAGGAAATCATGTACATCATCATAATTGAGAATTCAATCTCAAAACTAATCTACAACAACATTTACTCAATACATACTAATACAAACATTTATACAAACACTTAGTCTACACACATTTGTCTACATAGCGTATGTCGACCCAAAGTGTACATTAGGGCGAATCTCTTAGCCAAACAGATCATACACGCATATCTTGTATAATAACATGACAAATAAACATGGCAATCATTTTAGAAAAATACGGACGTATAGAGTATTTCCTACAAATGCCTAAAATACCCTAAATCTCATATTCTCCATATGCAGTCAAAATGGAAAACAGACAACATGTTCTACATGTCAAATGGCATTCTCGTCGATAATATACTATTAAACGACATTGAAAGCTTTGAAATCAGTCAACTTAAGCATCTAGAATCCTCACCTTTGTCCGTAGAAGCGTAACGAATCGAACAAAAACTCTACGCTTCGTCAACGTCTGTAGGACAACCTATAGCACAAGATACATCAGCTACTTCGCTACTTGTATCAAAGGAATCCCTAAAATAGGTTGAGGTTAGGGTTTTCTTACCTAGAATGAAGTCGGAATCACCGGAAGAGTGATTGGAATGCGGTGATTAAGCGCGTGTAGAAGCAGGATCGAATGCCAGGGACTTTTCCTCAAACTTTCATACAATCTCTCTCTTTTCTCTCTTCTCCCTTCTAGGTATTTTTACAAATTCGTATGGGAGGGGTGTGAGAGGGTTTAAGGTCTTTAAATAGGTTAGAAAGTCAGCTATATAGACTTGGAACAAAGGTATACTTGGGCTATAACCAAATCGGGTCTTTCCCGATCCAAAAGAGCATTTCTGGAGGTCCCCTAACCAAATGCGGTCGGACTTAAGCTCATGGATATTGGATCCTGATCACATTAAGTTTTCAGTCTGATAGTGTTCCCAGATCGCACGTGGCGGACCAGTTTCAGTTCAGCGGTCACTGAGATTTGATCGAAGATTTCAAGTACACTAACCTGAGTGAGAAATGTTCCCTGATCCGAGGGTGTATTTGGGTTAGATTCTAACGGTCTAAATGCTTATACTTAACCTGCAAGCGAAACATGCCAGATTTATTTAAATGACATTTAATTTTTTATGAATTTCACTCTTTCTCACACTCATTGCTCCAGGCTCAATGAAATAGCCTCAGAACATCAGTTGGGCTTAATTTTCGAAGCGATTGTCAAGTCCAGCTAAGCAGTTATAATGGTCTCAGATTGTAGATATTGGACTTTTGACGTGCGGTCAAGATCCAATACAAAGTTTCAAAGCGTTCCTAAGAGCAAATGGGTTTAGAGTTTGATCCTAGGTTCTAGGACATTATAGCGTCA
Organism: Magnolia kwangsiensis; assembly: GCA_037074715.1. Classification (NCBI taxonomy): domain Eukaryota; kingdom Viridiplantae; phylum Streptophyta; class Magnoliopsida; order Magnoliales; family Magnoliaceae; genus Magnolia; species Magnolia kwangsiensis. The sequence continues at coordinate 76,205,902 of CM073577.1, read as the reverse complement.
ACGATTCCATAAGTTTTGGGTCTTGCAGAACGTATTTAAAGTGAACAGTGCTAATTTCACAGCTAATCTAACATAACGTCAGTTAACTTACACTTAATTTCTAAAGAAATTAATCCTAAGTGATTTCTGATCGAGGCGGTACTCGAGTCTCTATATGGATTTTTTCCAAGACGTTACACATATATTCTCTGGAAACCTCTAAATTTTGATCGTGAACATGCTGCTAAGGTTCTTAAATTTCTCTAGTTATTCATGCTTCAGGACATCCAAGTTGTTAAGGGTCAAATATTACATATTATCCCCTATTTATATCTTAGTTTTATGAACATGATAATGCTTAATGTTCTATTTTAATTATGTTTGTGTTGTAAGGTGAATTTAAGAGCTTGGATTAAAAAGGGTGTTAAAAGTATGAATTTAATGCTAAAAAATCACCAAGGTAAGGGATGGTTCTTAAGATACCAAGATTGAATAATTTAAATACCAAAGATTCAAGAAAATCAAGTGAGAAATGAAGAGAATCAAAGATTTGAAGTGAAGAAAAGGAATCTTAAAATCGTCTTGAAAAAGCATAATCTGAAATTCTAGGTCATTTTGTGAAATTGCGCAGGGTGAAGTTTATTTTGGAAAACTGCATAGAGTGAAGTCTATTATAGTAAACTATGTAAATTTAAGGTGGTTTCTAGTATTTTCCAACTAGGTGCAAAATTTGGAGTTCCAAAACTATAAATAGGACTCACTAAGATGTTCTTAGGCATCTTCAAGGGTTTAAAGAGTAGAGCAAAAGGGTGTAAAAGCTATCGCAAAGAGTTTTTCTTTTTCTTCCTTAGTTGCTTTCATGTTTTACTTAAGAGACCTTGGTCCAATCATGTCTATGGTTGGCTAAACCTATTAGATAGAGTTACAAGGTGAAGCTTGTAGCATGATGGGATGTTTCTATTGCATTGATTCATATTTATGTTGAACTCCATGAATTCTAATTTGATATTTAAGAAATACTTTCAGTTTTTAATGGTTTATTGTGACTCAAATTAAAGTAGATCTGCAATAGCTTTAAGTATTTTCTTTTCCTAATTTGAGATTGTAAAATTAATAAGTCTTGTTGCTCACCATCGTCCCTTGGGCATGGTAGGGTGATGGAATCCTTCTTAATCTTCACAAATCTCCTTCTTTGAGATTATGGGATTAGTAAATCCTGTTGTTTGCCATAGTCTCCTGGGCATGGCTTGGTGATGGAATCCCTTTCAATTATCATAGTTCTCCTTCATTGAGAATTAGGTCATTGGTAGTTCAGATTTGATTTTATTGATATATTTTCTAATTGGATAGGATAAGACTCAAATTCTAATTGTGTTAGTTGAATCAAGCAAAAGGGCTTCCTGATCACTATAAGTGGATCCTTGACACCCTAGTTCCCACCTTTAAATTCTTATTTTTAATTATTTAATTCACAATTACTCTCTCAATCACTTCAAAATTAGTTTTACATCTTCTTCTAGTTCTATTTCTAGTTAATTTTAAAAACACAGAAGATCAGTCCTGTGGATTTGACTTCGGTCTCACCGAGATTATTACTACATCGTGACCCTACACTTGGGGTTTTGAACATAAGCCTACTGCAAAGAGGGCTTTTGGATGATCTTGTTGAGAAACCTTCTGAGAAATTTATCAAGGTACTGGCCAGAGGAGGAATCTTGCTGCATGATTGAGTAGATTTCCCTTGCTTTCCTAGTTTAGGATTACATTTATTGCTTTCATACGATTTAGGATTAGGATAGTTTATTTTCTATTAATTTATTCTTTGTGCCAACCCATCTTTATGTTAAGATCCTTGATAAAGCCTTAAAATTCCTTCTTCAAGTACTACCTTTCCATTACTTCTCCTTTCTTTTCATTGCCTTTTTTGTATTACATGCCCATTTCCTTTACAACGAGGACAACGTAGATTTTAGGTTGGGGGTGTGGATTAGGTAAACTAATCAATGCTTTCTTAGTTTTAAGCATTTTTAAAATAAAAAAAATTCAATGTTTCGAGTTGAAATTTATTTGGAAAACGATAATTTATGCATTTAAGAATGTTTTGAGTATGACGAGATATAGATTTAATTTTGAATTGTTTGAGTTTGATCAACTAAGTAATCTATCATCTACAGTTCTTGCACTCAATTGATTAAGAAGAAGTTTGAATATCATGTTAATCTAAGTCACAAGACACTTCAAATTGTTTTCCATGAGTTGTACTAAAATTTCTAATTGTTAAGATGAGAATCATTGATAGATGTTGAGTCTGGAGAATTTATATCCACCTTAAAAGATGAGAAATCAGTTAAAAAATAGAGAGATCAACAAAAAGGTCATAAATGATGAAATGACTGGAAAAAGTTTGAAAAAGAATCAAAAAGTTATGAAAAGAATGAATTAAAAAATTGACCATCGATATAAAATTAAAAATTGGAAAAAGAAGAAAAAGGGGATAAGTTTGGAATCAGTACTTAATTTTTCAACTAATATTGACATGGTGAGCATGGCTAACATTATGAAATGATAGTATTCTCATGAGAAGTAAGTTGATTTTCACTGAGCACATTGAAAAACTTGATATATGGACTTATGCTCTAATTTAATCGATAAAGAACCTATTTGATTGATTGCTTATATGATTCGGCTCTAGGTTTTCAAAATCCCACTTTCTCACCTTAATTCTACTCATTCATACTTGATTACACAAAGGATTGATTTCTGAAAAACGATTTGAACATTGAGAAGTGAGAAGTACTTCACGCATGTTATGTTCGGGACTAGCAAACTGTTGGTTGGGAAGTGATGTTGAGTGTCAAATATTGCATATTTCCTCCCATTTATATCTTGGTTTTATGAACATAATAATGTTTAATGGTATAGTTTATACATGTTTGTGTAGCAAGTTGAGTTTAAGAACTTGGATTGAAAAGAATGTTAAAAGCATGGATTTAATGCTTAAGAATCACTAAGGCAAAGAATGGATCTTTGAAGACCAAGATCGAAGATTTCAAGACCCTGAGATTCAAGAAAATCAAGTGGAGAAGGAAGTGCAGAAATTAGTGTGAAAATTCACAGTATCAGAGCTTAGATGTCATCAAAGGAGTTTCGATGACATTGAAGCCAGTTTTTGATGACATCGAAGGCTGTTTGATGACATCAAAGAATTATAGAAAAATTAAGTTTGGTTGCTGAACAAACTGGATGCTTTTTTCGATGACATCAAAAGTTGTTCGATGATATCGAACCATTATGTAGATTTTGCGCAGATTGCATAAATTTGGTGCAGTTTTTTGATTTTATACGAACAAGGCTATAAATATGGGTTTCCTAAAGACTTTTAGGGATATCTAGGGTTTTGAGAAGCAGAGCGAAAGGGTAGAGCCATCATGTTATTTCATCCATGCATTAATCACAGTATTTAGGAATGTTTGTTTTGCTTGCTTTATCATTATCCCGTGATGGATTTGATAACATGTTAATCTTTGCTCTATGATTCCACTGAGTTAGCTACTCACTCCCACATTACGGGATGGTGTTCCGGACACCCACCAGTCCCTATTTTAGTTTCAAATGATGGCGATGCTTGTGAAGCAGAGCCGAACTTGATGATGATGAGGAGGATCCCTCCTATATGTATGTTCTGATCGACGGGATTACAGGGAGGTTGATTAGATGCCATGACACTTGTCATTTTATATTTTTGGAGCACTCATGTATATTCTTTTCTTTCTATTTTGGAGTATACATGTATCTAGTTAACCTGGTAACATGTTCACAATCTGGAGACTTACAATCATTGATATATTTTATATATCTATCATATTCTTTCGCTTGCTAATTTAACTGTCTCTAGAGTATGATATGCTGTTTTGGCTTAATCCACCTCATGTTTTATGTACTATTACCGCTGACATTCATCCATCATTGAAAATGTTGCATAAGTGATGTTTTGGAACTAGGGAGTTGGGTTTCTACTCGACCCCCGATTTTTGGAATGTTATAGATGGTATCAAAGCATGATTTGGATTAAACCGGACCTGTGTTATGGTAACACGATGGGCACTGACGCACTCTGACTTTGGAAGGAGGAGATGGAAACTTAGAAACCACATTAAAATCTCAAGTTTCACCGATAGGTGAGACTATACTGTAATTTAGGCCATAACATGTCTTCGGTCGCGTGAAGCGACCTAAGTCGCCTCTAGGTCGTTAGTCGATGGGTTTGAGACGTTCCCTGAAGAATTTCAAACCCGAAAATGGGTGTCCTTGGGTTGGGTTGTGGGGCAACCACAACACCTTACACTCAATCTCAAGGCCCCCTTTTTATCCAATTCCTTGAAAATCTCTCCTGTCACCGCCTCATTCTATAACTTTTTCTAAGTACTTTCATAATAGACATAAATTCTAATGTGTAAATAATGGAGAATTATACTTAAATAAAAATTTACTATAAATAGTAAATATATGTATAAATTGGACTTTTTTTCATTCTGATTACGGAATCTCATTGAATGAATGTGTTAGTTGGATGGATTAGTCTCTCCTACCCCAAAAGCATATGTTACAAGTCATATAACTCATTTTGGTTCGTAAATTGGCCCCAAAATGCCTCAAATGGAGTCGTGGGCCAACCAACGTTGATCCAGGGTGGGACCCATACATTTTTGGGGACCACAGGATAGGGGGACCATGCCTAGATGGCCGGGCCTCACCAAATTTGAATTTGGTCGGTGAGGCCTCACCGTACAGTGGGCCCCTCTCGGGCCGGGCGTCAGGCCGACACTGTTTGGTGGCTAATGTAGCCCCTGTGCATAGGGGCTGTCCGTTAAAACACCCCCAAGGACCTACCTCCTTCACAAAAAGCCCTCCCAAGCTCTCCCTTCTTCACATTTTTGCTGCCTCCCTCTCCAATCCCGTTTCTAAACCACTCTCATTCCCATTCTCTGGCTCAACCGACACCACTCCAACACTCACAGCCATACCAACTCCTCTCACTCTCCATTCTCATCGTTTGGAGCTCTCCCATCCTCTATTGGAGGTTAAAATTCGTGTGAGCCTCCATTCCAACCTATTTCGATTTTTTCCCTTTGAAATCGGGCCTGATTCACTCCTCTATAGGTCCTAGATTCATGTTAGCCCACTAGGTCGCCATATCTCCCCCTTTCCTCCATTTTCCATGACCTTTGTAGAGGCTAGTTTAGGCTTCTTCTCCATTTCCACCATTTTCTCTCTTATGGGCAAGAAGAGGAGCCCCCGTTGATGAAGTCGGGCCTAGTCGCCCCCCCCCCCGGTCAGGAAGGCCGAGATATGCCACCGCCCTGTGGCTTGGTTGTTGCTATGTTAGGATCCTTGTGTTTTGTGTTGATGAGCTTAATAATGTAGTAGTTGGTCGGAGGTTTTAGATGTTGGGAGTCTTGGTCGCATTAGCTCACATGCATCTTCTGTCATGATTCATGTAACACTGTGTTCCAGGTATTGTGACAAATTCTGGTAAATGACATGCATGAAGTCCCTTTTTCTATGAAGTGAGTGGAAGGCTTAAGGGATTGTGTATTACTATGCTACATCTCACACTTTCCAACACAAGATCCATTTTCCAAAGCCCATGAAATTGATTTGAATCTCAACCCACCCACCTACTAAACATGTCACTCCCAATTCTTAGGTGGGAGTAGTAAAGCAGTCCCATTTAACACAACTTGAGACCACTGGCAATATATGCCCTTGGCGTTTTGGACCTAGAGTTAGTACTCCTAGATTTGAAAGATCTGGCGATATAGGAAATCCAATTCCATTAAGACAATCTTGACCCTAAGGGATAGAACAATTCCCTGTATTAGAAATGGTATATAACCATCTAGCGTATGAACCTAAACTTTGGATTACAGCTAGTGTTACAGACTAGGCAACTAGTTGTATTAGACAGTGTAAAGCCTGTATATGCTAAGGAATAGTAGGTTAGATTTGGTTAGAGTAGAACCTCATTCCTTCAATAGATCCCCTTAATACTTATAGACTTCTGTTATAACTCTTGGGAAAGTTTTTTAACTTAGAACCATTCACTCTCAGGGAAAACTTATAAATCCCTCAGATTAAACTTAGAATAAACTAGCACGCCCCTTAGAATTGCCTTCCCAAAGACTTATTGCATTCAGAAACACAGAGTAAAGGAACTGTATATGTAAGCGCTGTATTCACGGTTTGAATCGATTTCTTAATCCTAGTAGTTACCAATGAATCTAAGCTCTGATCAAGCAGAAGATCGGCATCGACTCGGATTAAGAACTGATACAACGATTTTTTTATCCTGATTAGACAGAAGGTTCAAAGTATTCGGCTCAGACCCACTACACAACTTTTCTTCCTTGTTGGCCCGACCACCTATAACCAAAAGTTATTGCTTTGCCTTTGAAAAATGTTGAGGACATACAGCCAATAGAGATTAGACCTCTTGCCACAAACTCACATCCATCCTTGAAATCAACCACAACACCCATCACTTCAGCTTTTTTGTACAACCATAGGTGCCAATGTCATAGAACGCATCGTTAGCAAAGGAAGACCAATGTAGTGAGAGGTTGTTTCCCATTTCATGTTAAAGATAGGCCCCAAGTTACACCTTGTTCTGATATACGGATCGAGGCATAAATTTTTGAACCTTAAGTAGAATAAAGTTTTAAGGGGGGTAGAACGTATTGAGCCCAATCTACTTAGGATTATCTAATACAACCGTTGGATTAGAGTAGCGCAGGGGAAGCATGGTTGGCCTCTTCCACACTGGCCCAGGATCGAAGAAGTTGGTTCAGGTTATGCGTAAGGCGAGGTCATTAAATAGGATTTGAACCTTCCTTAGAATGTCAATACTAAAGTCTCTCTAGGGACTCATTACCCTTAGCCAATTTCGGGGACAAAATTTTATTTTAAGGGGGGTAGATTGTAACACCCCGAATTTTTGCCAATATGGGGTTAGACGTCCTTAGGCAATAGGTCAACCATAGCACCTTGGTAACCTCTCAGAACCCAATTTCGAAGCCAAAGGAATCATTTAGAACCTAATTCTTTAGAATTTTAACGGGAATTAGCCAGCGCTATACTAGATTTCGTGCAAAATTAGCATCGACCACTTTAATATATGATCTGTAAGACCTAAAACCTCTAGAATTGTTACCGCTACCTTACCCTAAAATCTAGGAACAAACTCTAAACCTGTTTGTTCTTAGGAACCCTTTGAAACTTTGTATTGGATCTAGACCGCGCGTCGAAAGTCCGATAGCGATAATCTTAGACAATTACGACCGCCTAGTTGGACTTGACAATCGTTTTAAAAATCAAGCCCAACTGATGTCCTGACACTATTTTACTGAGTGCGGAATGAAGAGAGTGAGAAAAGGAAAATATTTAGAAAATTAATTCAATTTAAACAATCTGGCACATGTCGCTTGCGCGACATTTTTTAAGCATTCAGACCGTTGGAATCTGACCCAAATACACACTCAGATCAAGGAACATTTTCCACTCAGGTCAGTGTACTTGGAATCCTCGATAGTGTCTCAGTGACCGCTGAACTGAACTGGTCCGACACGTGCGATCTGGGAACACTGTCGGGCTGAAAACTTAATGTGATCAGGATCCAGCATCCATGAGCTTAAGTACGACCGCATTCGGCCAGGGGACCTCTCGAAATGCTCCTTTGGATCGAAAAAGACCCGATTTTTCTATAACCCAAGTATACCTTGACTTAAAGTCTGTTTTGGTTATGTTTGAGCTTATAAAGGGGCCTTAAACCCTTAGCTTTCTAACCCATACGAATTTGCTAGAAACCCTATGAAGGAGAGAGAGAAAAGAGAGAGAAAGTGAGGGAGAAGCTGGTGATTTCTCCTGGGATTCTTCCCTGCTGCTCTACGTGCAGAAGTCACCTACCTGCATCGTTATTCCGGTGATTCTGGTTTCATTTTAGGTAAGAAAACCCTAACCCTAACCTGATTTGAAGCTTAGACTAGTTGTAGAAGAGTTCTAGCTAACCTGTTTCTTTCCATAGGTAGCGTATCTGTCGTTGACGAAGACACATCGTCTGAATCTTAACGAATACGCATTTTTGGTTTAAGGTGCAGATTTTAGACGCTTAGATTACCTATTTTCAAAGCTTTCAATGTCGTTTAATGGTAGATTGCTGATGAGGATGTTGTTTGACACGTAGAACATGCTGTTCATTTTTCATTTCTAATACGTACAAAAAATATGTGATTTAGGGTATTTTAGGTATTTGTAGGAAATACTGTATACGTACGTATTTTTCTGATATGATTGCCATGATTATTTGTCGTGTACCTATACTAGTTATGAATGTATGATCTTTTTGGCAAAGAGATTCGTCCTAATGCACATATTGGCCGACATATGCTATGTAGACTAATGTGTGTAGACTAAGTGTTTGTTGAAATGCCTAAATCAATATGATTTATGCCTGCCTTATGTATTGAATGTAAGAACATGATTGTTGTGTATTAGACATCTCCTTGTTATAAGGATTTGTCATATTATACAACATACGTCAAGTACGTTGAAGTTGTGTAGTCTAAGTGTTTGTATAAATGTAAGTATTGGTAAGTGTTGAGTAAATGGTGTTGTAGATTAGCGTTGAGATTGGATTCTCAACTGATTTGATGATGTACATGAATTCCTCCATGCTTGTTGTATTTCAATTAATTACCTTATGTGTGAAGTACTTGTGTATGGTTAACTGCTTATGATGTATGTTATAACATCCTGAAATTTCTTGTATTTGAATTGTCTCTCTCATAAGATTATTGATTCACATTACATGTGTTTGGGGATATACTCTAGTCCAGGAAGTCAGTAATAGATTAGGATTCGTGGTTAGATTCTATTCGCCATGAAGGATGTTGTATGACGAACCCGAGTTGTACTAGAGTTGTCGGCAGTGGTTAGGCCACACGAAGTGCTTTTGCACTTCATGTCAGTCGATTCAACGTGCGCTCGTGCTAGTCGGACTCGTCAAGTAACCCGACTGACCATTGTATGTTCACCTTGTATTCATCATAACTGCTTGAACCTAGGGTAGTGACCTCGAGCATACTCTGAGTTTACGTGAGGCGACGTCCCTTTTGTAGCAATAAGAGTACAACTAGGCCTGTATTGATAAGGTGATGGGGGAGTGGTGCTGTAAGACCCGTATCATAATCCGTACTGTTCCGTCGCTTCCCGCGATCCTTCTCGTCAAATTCTGGCAATCCGCAACCTATAGTTGATGTTGCGCACAACCGTATGTCGTATCCTATTCATTTGAGTCGGCTTAATCTAAGACTTGTATCATTGCGACCGCACCGTCGCTGCGGTTCCAACGCCGTAACTCACGCACCGATCCGATACCCAGACAATGAGATGCAGACCCGCGTTCAGTTCGAGAAAAAACACCGCGCGTTGCAAATCCCAAGGGATCTCTACAATATGTCCCATCAATCCCATCAATCAATCCCATCAATCACCTCTCATGTCAAGTACACCCACCCATGCTTTCTTTCTCCACAAGTTAAGCAACCACCAAAAGTCAACCAAGCTCTCACCTCACCCATCACTCACATCACACATCACTCACCTCACCCTTTCACCCATCACCCATCCTTCTTTCCTTACAACTCTCTCTCTCTCTCTTTCTCATTTTCTCATTTCAAAAATCTCAAGCAAGAAAGCTCTCCCACGTCCAAGGCCTTCCATGAGAGAAAAATGTGCATTTTGGTGGCCCACTTCCCATCTCCAAATCCCATCATCCTAGCCATCCATTTCCCATCTCCACCATCAAAGTGAAGTTCTAGGAGACCGGCTATCCAACGGACCAAGAAGATCAAGTGGTGGGTGCTTTGATAGAGTAGTTTTCATGTTTTTAAGGTGGGCCAAGTGAGGCCAACCGATCAATGGTTTGGATCTCACTTGGGACCCTAAGATGTGGCCAATGGCCCATCTTGATCATCAAAACTATTCCATGATGGGGCCATTCTCCATGGACGCCATCATGATGTTTACTTTCTTGCATTAAGAGGTCATATAGACCGTTCATTTTGAGTGGAGAGGGATCTCCACAATTGATCTTTCATTTGGAAGGCCCATACGCAATGGGACCCGTTAATGTATGATTGGATGGTTGAAACGGAGGGCCCATAGTGCCGGGGTCCCTCCATCACGCGTGTCCCACTCTCCTTCTATCTCTTTCTCCTTCTCCTTTTCATTATTTTCTTTCTTTGTGTATTGATGTTGCTGTGTGGCCCACTTGAATGGACCCCACCATGAAGTAATATTTTTATCTATGAATGGGGCCTGCCTAGTGTGTTGTACCACACCATACATCCATATGGTGGCCCACCTCTCATGGACAGACCATCCAGCGTCTCTGGACGCTGGACGTGGAAAGAAAAGAAAACACAAATATTGGCTTGTTCAAAGCCTTTGGAAGGGACCGCTTGTATAAGCCCCATCTTGAAGTATGTTTCTAATCCAAGCCGTTCATCCTCTTTCCCGACTCATTTTAGGCGTTGAGCCGAAAAATGAGGTTGATTAGAGTATCCGGTGGGCCATGGCATTGAAAACTACATATTTACCATTGAACTCTATCAAAATTCTTCCTATGCGCTGAACGAGGCCTGATATTGGTCTTAATGGAATCATTGTGGGCCGTAGAATCCAATTGATGGAGTGGATCCATCAAATGCAGGCCCCACATCTGAAAAACCTTGGAAAAATCAAGTTCTTCAAAAAAAATAAAAACAAAAAAATCAGATGCAGCAGTGCTGCTGCTGCCAGCGCAGGCAGCGCCTGCGGCTCTGCAGCGGGCAGACGCTGGGGCCCACGTCTCCTCATGTGGGCCCCGCTTTGATGTTTATTTGCCAATCCAACACGTTCATTTGGTGGGTCCCTACCTTAAGTAGGCCCCACCCAAAAATAAGTTTTATCTAGATCTCAGGTGGCCCACACCACTTGAAACAGCGGCGATTGAATTCCTCCCTTGAAACCCTTTTGGGCCCACGTAAGTTTTGAATCAATCTTATATTTTTCCTTTCCATTCATCCAGGCATTTGTGACCTTACCAACAGGTTGGATGGTCAGTAAACCATATGGTTGGCCCACAATGATGTTTGTATTTCATTCGCTGGCCGTCCAGCGTCTCTGGACGCTGGAGGCTGGCGTCCCTCTCTCTCCCACACACGTATACACATGTATCACATATATAATTTTATATAATATAATATTATATATATATATGTATATTACATTATATTGTATATATCATATATATATATAATATAGATTATATATTATATTATATATATAATGCATACATGATGGTGGGCTTTCATGTGGACCCCCACCATGATGCCTGAGCTATCAACCGTCCATTTATTTTGTAAGCTTATATTATGGCTTGAGCTGAAAATGAGTTAAATCTATGGTTCAATTGGGCCCACCTTGGTATGTGAGTAGGGCTTATGTTGATCTATTTGTAGCCATTCATTGAGGCCCAATTTGGTGTACATATAAGGCCTAGGGGATCAAGCCCATTTGACATATATAATGCCCATAGTATTAGGCCGATTTAACACATATAAGGCCCGTGGGTTCAGGCCCAATTGACAAATATAAGACCCATAGGATTGGGCCCACTTTGATGTATTTCATGGCCCATGGGTCATGGACCATTGCAATGTACATAAAGCTCATTGGTGAGGCCTATTAATGCAGCCATTTGATGAATGTAAGACTCACGTGAGTCGACCCATTTGATGTATCTAAGGCCCATGGATCGGGGCCCAACGGATGTCCTTAGGGTCCATTACAAAGTGTGATTTCCCATGGTTCATGTAATGATATTTATGGCGGGTCGTGCCTAAGGAACAATGTTGGTTTGATGTCCACATTGTAAGTACAATGTTGGTTAAATGTCTGCATTATAACTCTCCGTAGGGCCCATTGATAGACCCATACTCGTTACTATTCATCGCTTTATAACATGCTTAGTATAATCCCATGACTCATGCCCATACGCATCATATGTATGCTTGATTTGAGTAGTGACTGATCATAGCATATGCCATTGGGCAGACCACTTATGGGACCCGTTATGAGACGGAGTGCCCCACATGATCGCGTAGTACGCGTTGGATTTCTGCATGATTTGACGACGTGATTCATGCATCTCGCATACGTGTGACTTGATCACTGCATGCCCTAGTGACATCAGGGCCGTGGCTCCACAGGTACATCGTGGATAGTCATATTGGATACTGAAAATACTTATTTCAGCACTGTGGACACTTATGATGTCCTTGGGTGAGAGTCCCAGAACCTTTTTAGTACCAGGAGATGCTCCAACGTCTAGACTGAATGGATACACGAGCGCCCGAGTGCCGAATACCAGTAGGCCGCGTCTCCCACTGTGTCGTGGTCGGTTGGAAGGGGGTGTGGCCTTATCCGCCTGAGTGAGGGGGCTATAAGCTAGGCTGAGTTTGACTAGCTCGCAAATGAGTCCGCTATCGACGAGCCGGGTAGGTATTGACATACTACTGGTCAGGCGGATAGTGAGGTCTTATCCAATTGCTTGACTGTGCAGCTAGGGAGGTGGCAGTATCTGCGAAGTGTATTAGATCCCGGTGATATCCAGAGAGGAACTGTACTGATATACGTACTTGAGGAGTACCGACTTACTTGGATTGTATTTCACATATGACAATCGGCTATGTAGGCCTTGCATTGCATCGATGTGGCCGATGGCATTCATATCTTGCATCATGCCTTCCATTACATAGCCTTGGTATATTCATGGACTTACCGCATACTTCCACATTACCTGATCTTGTATACTCGGCATTTGCCCTCCGCACACACTTACACCACCCTCTAAGCTTTTGTAAGCTTATGCACGACCGTTGCGTGCAGGTAGCGTTGGACAGCAGCAGCGCTGAGGCAGGAGTGCATATCAGGACCTTCTTGGAGCTTTTTGATCACCTTGTATTTCCCTTTCTGCATTGTACTTAAAGATTTTGATATAGTGGATATGTGGTGATGTTGTTTTATGACATGGTTATGCTTGTGGTTATGCTCTATTATTAAAAAAAATAATAAAAAAAAAATTCATTTTGAAAATCCTCCTTATAGGATCCCAGGATCAGAATCTGGCATTGGATTGTCAGGAGCCGAGAATGGGGCACTACGGAGGCTGTCGGCACCGAATTCGGCAATCGGGATTCATGTGAATCCGATTTTTGGGTTTGGGGCGTGACAAGTGCAACGAGTGCGTGCAACAGCCCTGACCGCCCTTGCAGTGACCTAGAAATATATCATCGTATGAGACTACTAGGAGTGATGACCCTAGGAAAGATCCTTGTTGGGAATGATACAAGGGAAGTACCCTAGTTTCCCAATCCGTCTATATGAAAAGGACTGATAACAACTCAGTAATCTTATTCATATCGCACTGCATGTGCCTGGAAGATGTGGAGCACTGAGGGAAGAAAGCATGTCGCGGACGTAAGATGGTGTCGCATGAGGGAGTATGTCGACGAGGGCATCCATCATGTCACTTCATCCATGCATTAATCACAGTATTTAAGAATGTTTGTTTTGCTTGCTTTATCATTTTCGCATGATGGATTTGATAGCATGTTAATCTTTGCTCTATGATTCCATTGAGTTAGCTACTCGCTCTCACGTTCCGGGATGGTGTTCCGGACACCCACCAGTCCCTATTTTAGTTTCAGATGATGGCGATGCTTGCGAAGCAGAGCCGGACTTGATGATGATGAGGAGGATCCCTCCTATATGCAGGTTCTGATCGACGGGATTACAGGGAGGTTGATTAGACACCATGACACTTGTCATTTTATATTTTTGGAGCACTCATGTATATTCTTTTCTTTCTATTTTGGAGTATACATGTATCTAGTGAACCTGGTAACATGTTCACACTCTGGAGACTTACAATCATTGATATATTTTATATATCTATCATATTCTTTCCTTTGCTAATTTAACTGTCTCTGGAGTATGATATGCTGTTTTGGTTTAATCCACCTCATGTTTTATGTACTATTACCGCTGACATTCATCCATCATTGAAAATGTTGCATAAGTGATGTTCTGGAACTCAAGAGTTGGGTTTCTACTCGACCCCCGATTTTTGGAATGTTACAGATGGTATCAAAGCATGATTTGGATTAAACCGGACCTGGGTTATGGTAACAAAAAGTGTACTGACGCACTCTGACTTCGGAAGGGGGCGATGCAAACTTAGAAACCACATTAAAATCCCAAGTTTCGCCGACAGGTGAGACTATACTGTAATTTAGGCCATAACATGTCTTCGGTCGGGTGAAGCGACTTAAGTCCCCTCTAGGTCATTAGTCGATGGGTTTGAGATGTTCCATGAAGAATTCCAAACTCAAAAATGGGTGTTCTTAGGTTGTGGGGCAACCACAACACCTTACACTCAATCTCAAGGCCTAAAAACCCCTTTTTATCCAATTCCTTGAAAATCTCTCCTTTCACCACCTCATCCTATAACTTTTTCTAAGTCCTTTCATACTAGACATAAATCCTAATATGTAAATAATGAAGAATCATACTTAAACAAAAATTTACTGTAAATAGTAAATATATGTATAAATTAGACTTTTGCCCATTCCGATTACGGAATCTCATGGAATGAATGAGTTAGTTGGATGGATTAGCCTCTCCTACCCCAAAAGAATATGTTACAAGTCATATAAAATCATTTTGGTTCTTAAATTGGCCCCGAAACGCCTCAAATGGAGTCATAGGCCAACCCACGCTGATCCAGGATGATCCAGGGTGGGACCCATACATTTTTGGGGACCACAGGATAGGGGGACCACGCCCAGATGGCCGGGCCTCACCAGATTTGAAGTTGGTCGGCGAGGCCTCACCATACAGTGGGCCCCTCTCGGATCGGGCGTCGGGCCGACCCTGTTTGGTAGCTAATGTAGCCCCTGTGCATAGGAGTCGTCCGTTAAAACACCCCCAAGGACCTACCTCCTTCACAAAAAGCCCTCCCAAGCTCTCCCTTCTTCACATTTTTGCTGCCTCCCTCTCCAATCCCGTTTCTAAACTACTCTCATTCCTATTCTCTGGCTCAACCGAAGCCACTCCATCACTCACAGCCATACCAACTCCTCTCACTCTCCATTCTCGTCGTTTGGAGCTCTCCCATCCTCTATTGGAGGTTAAAATTCATGTGAATATCACTCCCAATTCTTAGGTGGGAGTAGGAAAGCAGTCCCATTTAACACAACTTGAGACCACTGACAATATATGCCCTTGGCATTTTGGACCTAGAGTTAGTACTCCTAGATTTGAAAGATCTGGTGATATAGAAAATCCAATTCCATTTAGACAATCTTGACCCTAAGTGATAGAACAATTCCCTGTATTAGAAATGGTATGAAACCATCTAGCGTATGAGCCTAAACTTTGGATTACAGCTAGTGTTACAGACTAAAAAACTAGTTGTATTAGACAGTGTAAAGCCTGTTTATGCTAAGGAATAGTAGGTTAGATTTGGTTAGAGTAGAACCTCATTCCTTCGATAGATCCCCTTAGTACTTATAGACTTCTGTTATAACTCTTAGGAAAATTATTTTAACTTAGAACCATTCACTCTCAGGGAAAACTTATAAATCTCTCAGATTGAACTTAGAATAAACTAGCATGCCCCTTAGAATTGCCTTCCCAAAGACTTATTGCATTCGAAAACACAGAGTAAAGGAACTGTATATGTAAGCGATGTATTCGCGGTTTGAATCGATTTCTTAATCCTAGTAGTTACCAATGAATCCAAGCTCTGATCAAGTAGAAGATCGGCATCGACTCGGATTAAGAACTGATACAAAGATTTTTCTGTCCTGATTAGACAGAAGGTTCAAAGTATCCAGCTCAGACCCACTACACAACTTTTCTTCCTTGTTGGCCCGACCACCTACAATCAAAAGTTATTGCTTTGCCTTTGGAAAATGTTGAGGACATACAACCAATAGAGATTAGACCTCTTGCCACAAACTCACATCCGTCCTTGAAATTAACCACAACACCCATCACTTCAGCTTTTTTCTACAACCATAGGTGTCAATGTCATAGAACGCATCGTTAGCAAAGGAAGACCAATGTAGTAAGAGGTTGTTTCCCATTTCATGTTAAAGGTAGGCCCCAAGTTACACCTCGTTCTGATATACGGATCGAGGCATAAATTCTTGAACCTTAAGTAGAATTAAGTTTTAAGGGGGGTAGAACTTATTGAGCCCAATCTGCTTAGGATTATCCAGTACAACCGTTGGATTAGTGTAGCGCAGCGGAAGCGTGGTTGGCCTCTTCCCCACTGGCCCAGGATCGAAGAAGTTGGTTTAGATTATACGTAAGGCTAGGTCATTAAATAGGATTTGAACCTTCCTTAGAATGTCAATACTAAAGTCTACCTAGGGACTCATTACCCTTAGCCAATTTCGGGGACGAAATTTTATTTTAAGGAGGGTAGATTGTAACACCACAGATTTTTACCAACCTGGGGTTAGACGTCCTCAGGCAATAGGTCAACCATAACACCTTGGTAACCTCTCAGAATCCGATTCCAAAGCCAAAGGAATCATTTAGAACCTAATTCTTTAGAATTTTAATGGGAATTAGCCAGCGCTACACTAGATTTCCTGCAAAATTAGCACCAACCACTTTAATATATGATCTGTAAGACCCAAAACCTCTAGAATTGTTACCGCTACCTTACCTTAAAATTCAGGATCAAACTCTAAACCTGTTTGTTCTCAGGAACCCTTTGAAACTTTGTATTGGATCTAGACCGCGCGTCGAAAGTCCAATAGCGATAATCTTAGACAATTACGACTACCTAGTTGGACTTGACAATCGTTTCAAAAATTAAGCCCAACTGATGTCCTGACGCTATTTTACTGAGTTCGGAATGAAGAGAGTGAAAAAAGGAAAATATTTAGAAAATTAATTCAATTTAAATAAATCTGGCACATGTCACTTTCGTGATATTTTTTAAGCATTCAGACCGTCGAAATCTGACCCAAATACACACTCAGATCAGGGAACATTTTCCACTCAGGTCAGTGTACTTGGAATCCTCGATCGAGTATTAGTGACCGATGAACTGAAACTGGTCCCCCACGTGCGATCTGGGAACACTGTCGGGCTGAAAACTTAATGTGATCAGGATCCAACATCCATGAGCTTAAGTACAACCGCATTCGGTCAAGGGACCTCCCGAAATGCTCCTTTGGATTGAAAAATACCCGATTTGGCTATAACCCAAGTATACCTTGACTTAAAGTCTATTTTGGTTATGTTTGGGCTTATAAAAGGCCCTTAAACTCTTAGCTTTCTAACTCATACGAATTTGCTAGAAACCCTAGGAAGGAGAGAGAGAAAGAGAGAGAAAGTGAGGGAGAAGCTGGTGATTTCTCCTGGGATTCTTTCCTGCTGCCCTACGTGCAGAAGCCACCTACCTGCATCATTATTTCGGTGATTTTGGTTTCGTTTTAGGTAAGAAAACCCTAACCCTAACCTGATTTGAAGCTTAGACTAGCTGTAGATGAGTTTTAGCTAACCTGTTTCTTCCCATAGGTAGCGTATCTGCCGTTGACGAAGACACATGGTCTGAATCTTAACGAATATGCATTTCTGGTTTAAGGTGCAGATTTTAGACGCTTAGATTACCTGTTTTCAAAGCTTTCAATGTCGTTTAATGGTAGATTGCTGATGAGAATGTTCTTTGACATGTAGAACATGCTGTTCATTTTTCATTTCGAATACGTATGAAAAATATGTGATTTAGGGTATTTTAGGTATTTGTAGGAAATACTGTATACGTACGTATTTTTTCGATATGATTACCATGAGTATTTGTCATGTACCTATACTAGTTATGCGTGTATGATCTTTTTGGCGAAGAGATTCGCCCTAATGCACATATCGGCCGACATATGCTATGTAGACTAATGTGTGTAGACTAAGTGTTTGTTGAAATGCCTAAATCAATATGATTTATGCCTGCCTTATGTATTGAATGTAAGAACATGATTGTTGTGTATTAGAAATCTCCTTGTTATAAGGATTTGTCATATTATACAACATACGTCAAGTACGTTGAAGTTGTGTAGTCTAAGTGTTTGTATAAATGTAAGTATTGGTAAGTGTTGAGTAAATGGTGTTGTAGATTAGCGTTGAGATTGGATTCTTAACTGATTTGATGATGTACATGAATTCCTCCATGCTTGTTGTATTTTAATTAATTACCTTATGTGTGAAGTACTCGTGTATGGTTAACTTCTTATGATGTATGTTATAACATGTTGATAACATGCTGGAATTTCTTGTATTTCAATTCTGTCTCTCTCATATGATTATTGATTCACATTACATGTGTTTAGGGCTATACTCTAGTCTAGGCAGTCGGTAACAGATTATGATTTGTGGTTGGATTCTATTCGCCATAAAGGATGTTGTATGACGAACCTGAGTTGTACTAGAGTTGTCGGCAGTGGTTAGGCCACACGAAGTGCTTTTGCACTTCATGTCGGTCGATTCAACGTGCGCTCGTGCTAGTCGGACTCGTCAAGTAACCCGACTGACCATTGTATGTTCACCTTGTATTCCTCATAACTGCTTGAACCTAGGGTACTGAACTTACCAGTGATAACCCTGATAACCGTGATACCTTAATCCACTAAGACTCGTAAGCCGGGCATGGTGGTATGGGACACTATATTCTTGCTGTCGGCCTACACTGATAAGGTGATGGAGGAGCGGTACAACGAGTGCGAGCAACAGCCCTGACAGCCCTTTGTAGTGACCTCGAGCGTACTTTGAGTCTACGTGAGGCGATGACCCTTCCGTAGCAACAAGAGTACAACTAGGCCTGTATTGATAAGGTGATGGGGGAGCTGTGCAACGAGTGCGTGCAACAGCCCTGGCAGCCCTTGCAGCGACCTAGAAATATATCATCGTATGAGACTACTAGGACTGACGACCCTACGCAGGATCCTTGTTGAGAATGATATAAGGGAAGTACCCTAGTTTCTCAATCCTGTTATATGAAAAGGACTAATAACAACTCAGTAATCATATTCATATCGCACTGCATGTGCCTGGAAGATGTGGAGCACTGAGGGAAGAAAGCATGTCGCGGACGTAAGATGGTGTCGCATGAGGGAGTATGTCGGTGAGGGCATCCATCATGTCATTTCATCCATGCATTAATCACAGTATTTAGGAATGTTTGTTTTTCTTGCTTTATCATTATCGCGTGATGGATTTGATAACATTTTAATCTTTGCTCTATGATTCCATTGAGTTAGCTACTCACTCCCACGTTACGGGATGGTGTTCCGGACACCCACCAGTCTCTATTTTAGTTTCAGATGGTGGCGATGCTTGCAAAGCAGAGACGGACTTGATGATGATGAGGAGGATCCCTCCTATATGCAGGTTCTGATCGACGGGATTACAGGGAGGTTGATTAGACGCCACGACACTTGTCATTTTATATTTTTGGAGCACTCATGTATATTCTTTTCTTTCTATTTTTGAGTATACATGTATCTAGTTAACCTGGTAACATGTTCACACTCTGGAGACTTACAATCATTGATATATTTTATATATCTATCATATTCTTTCGCTTGCTAATTTAACTGTCTCTGGAGTATGATATGCTGTTTTGGCTTAATCCACCTCATGTTTTATGTACTATTACCGCTGACATTCATCTATCATTGAAAATGTTGCATAAGTGATGTTCTGGAACTCAGGAGTTGGGTTTCTACCCGACCCTCGATTTTCAGGATGTTACACTTCTTTTCTCCACTTGGTTTCCATACTTGCTCTAGGAATTAGAAAATAGAATTAAAATTTGGTGTGGTTCATGCCCTCGTGGGCAAGGAACCATACTCTGAGACCTTTGAGAGAAGGAATTTTGGTTGAAAAATCCATTGAAAAGTTAGAAAATCCTCAAACATTTTTAAAATATCATCTAAGAGCATGCCTCAAGAACATCAGGTTGATGAAGATCTTAGGCATCACACACCACCTATTAGGATGGTGTGTGGTGAGAATGAAATGCATCGAGTTCCACCAGATCGAACTTTACAAGATTATTTACGACTAGCAAGAACAACTTTAGCTTCTTGCAGAATTCTCCCAATCAATACAGGAAATGTGAACTTCAAACTTAAGATAATCCAATTACTTTCCAAGTTCCATGGACTTGATTTAGAAAATCCATATATGCATATTAAAGAATTTGAAGAGATTGTTAGAACCATACATTTTAATGATGCTCCTTCTGATACAATTAGCTAGAAATTATTTCCATTCTCTCTAAAAGAAAAGGCCAAATCATGGTTTCATTCAAGGCCTAGATCCATTGGTACATAGGCAAAGATGAGCCAAAAGTTCCTTAAAAAGTTCTTCTCAGCTCATAAAACCAACACTCTTAGACGGGAAATAGTGAATTTCATCTAGAAAAATAATGAGACCTTTGAATGTTGGGAATGGTTCAAAGACTTACTTCTCGCTTGCCCACACCATAGTTACGAAACCTGGCGAATAATTGAATTTTTTATGATGGATTTAATCCAAACATGCTTCAATTCATACAGATGATGTGTAATGGCGTGTTCATGGATAAGAAACCAGAAGATGCATGGGATAACTTTGACATGCTAGCTAAAAACGCTCAATCATGGGACACATTATACCAAGTGAGTACTCCCAAGGAAGTGTCAAGAGAGATAGGAATACATGTACTTAAGAGGAGGTTGATATTAATGTTAGGTTGGCAATTCTCATATGAAAAATTGAGGACTTGGAATCTAGGAAGTAATCAACTCAGCCCAAAGCAGTTGTCGAAATCGTATGTGAAATCTATGAGAGTGATGTACACCCAATCAAAGTTATCATACAATCCCATCTTTTCATGAGGTGTTTCACGTTCAAGCTGATACTACAAACTCGTCTCAATGATTACTTAGTGCACCAAATTCTGACACGCATACTCCTGATGAGCGGAACTTTAATTGCAGAAATGAACCAACTGAAAATGTAACCAATTATCCACGAGGGCCATCTAGTGGACTTCCACCAAGGAAAACCCTTAAAGATACATTATATGTATTTAAGTAGGAGAAACTGCAGGCTATAAATAAGCTTAGAACTTCAGTTGCAAGACTTGAGACACAACTGAATGTTAGGGAGACTGGGATCTTTTTGGCTCAACCACAACCTAACCCAAAAAGATAATGTGAGATATGTGATCTCAACTCTTTAACTCAACATCTGGAACATGTTAAAACCATCACTACCTTAAAATGTGGAAACGAAATAGACAGAGATTCCAAGGAAGGTTGAGAAACCTAAAGAGTCTAAAAATTTAAAGGATAGTGGTGAATCTATCAATGCTCCATATGACAAAAAGCCATTGCAAGGATACAAACTCGTGGCCCCATTTCCCCAATGTCTCATCACACTAAAAAGGCTAAGTGAGAATCAAAATATTCTAGAGATTTTCAACAAGTCAAGATCAACACCCCCTTGTTAGATAAAATTAAATAGTTCCCATCTTATGCCAAATTACTGAAAGATCCGTGCGGTAAAGCGGAAGCTGAACATACACAAGAAAACATTTTTAACTAAACAAGTGAGCACCATAATCAATCAAAACACTCCCCCAAAATATAAGGATCCTAAAAGTCCTACGATCTCATGTGTGATCGAAAACTTCAGGGTTGATAACACACTTCTAGACCTTGGGGTAAGTGTTAATCTGATACCATACTCGGTATATGAACTGTTATGCCTCAGTGGGTTGAAACCTACCAAAATAACATCACAACTAGCTGATCGCTCGATTAAATACCGAGAGGTATGCTAGAAGATGTGTTGATCCAAGTCGATAGATTCTACTACCCAGTAGATTTTATCGTCTTGGACACACACTCAGCTTCAAATATGGGTGCTCAAATTCTGATCATATTAGGTTGGCCATTCCTGGCCACTGTCAATGCCATTGTAAATTTCTGAAATGGAGTAATGAAAATATATTTTAAGAATATGACGGTAGAATTCAATGTGTTTCATTTGCACAAGCCACAAGAGGATGAGGACCTGACCCATAAGATGAACTTGGAGGACGAGTTCCTTCTAAGTGAACTGTATGACTCTTTTGAGGCATGCTCGGCCCACTCACCTGATTTAAATGATGATTTGATTAAGGATATGGATGATTTACTTGATATGACTTCGGTATTTAAAACCCATCATTTGAACAACCATCCATTGATGATATAATGCCTCTACTGACTAGTATTAATAAACCGAGTCTTCATATTAAATCTTCACCTACTGATTCTCAATTTATTTATGCCAGGTAAGGTAAGATATATCTGGTGATGATTGATTCTCACCAAGATGAAGAGTAAGAGAGCATGTTTCCTTCTATTTTCAAAGACGATGATGGAGTCCTTGGGAATATCATCACAAACCTCAATGTGGAAAACAAGCCCCTCTCAACAGAATCTTTTAATTCTTTGGAATATTGCTTGACATACTTTGTATATTCTAATGATGCCATAGTGAATGCCTTGTAAGACAATACCTCGGTAGTTGTTACTGACCGAGGGAACTCTTATTCTGAAGACCCTCCTTCAACAAATCCTAAATGTCTACCATTAGAAGTGGAGTTGAAAATTGAACTGAAGTCTAAAACTTCAGAATGTGTTGAGACTACACTGCCTGACAAGGATTCTTCTGAATTTCACATAATCGTAGTCTCTGATTCACCGTGTTGTACTAACACTAAAACTTTTTCCATCATAGGTGAATCATATATACTTTGGATACCTCAAGTGATTAAAAGAATTTTTTTTTTTACTAAGGTTCATAAAGTTCTCTGGACATTCATTCTCTAGGGAATCTAAGCCTACTACAAAAATGGCTTTTGGATGATCTTGTTAAGAAACCTACTAAGAAATTTATCAAGATATTGGCTAGAGGAAGAACCTCACTGCATGATCAAGTAGTTTTCTCATGCTTTCATACTTTAGGATTAGAATTTATTTCTTTCATAGGATTTAGGACTAGGATAGTTTGCTTTTAGTTTGTATAGTCTTCTTGTTGACCCATCTTCACATTGAGATCTTTGGAATAGCTTTAATTCACCTTGTTCAGGTACTACCTTTCCATCACTTCTCCTTTCTTTTCGTTACCTCATGTGTCATGTGTATATCTTTTACATTGACAACAATGTAGATTTTAGGTTGGTGGTGTGGATTAGGTAAACTAATCAGTGTAATCAGTGTTTTTCTTAGTTTTTGAGCAAAAATTGTGAAAATTTTCAATTTTTCAAAGTAAAAACCTATTTAAAAAGCAATAGTTTATGTAATCTTTAAAAATGTTTTGAGTATGATTAGAAGAAGATTGAATTTTGAATTACTGGAGTTTGATCAATTGAAGTTCTTACAATCAATTAATTAAAAGGAAGTTTGAATATCATGTTGATCTAAATCACAAGACACATTCAATTTACTTTCTGAGAGTTGTGCTAGAATTACTGATTGTTAGCATTTGAATTATTAATAGATGTTGAGAATTAAGTCTAGAGAATTTTATCCACCTTAAAAGATGAAAAGAACCAGTTAAAAAATAGTGAGATCGACAAAAAGGTCATGTATGATGAAAAGAATGAAAAATCTGAAAAGAATGATGAGGAAAAGACTAAAAAGAATGAATAAAAAAAAAGAGACTGTCGATATAAAATCAAAAATTGAAAAAAGAAGGAAAAGGGGATAAGTTCAGAATCAACACTTGATTATTCAATTAATCTTGAGGTGATGTTCATGGCTAACATTATGAAATAATAATATTTTTATGGAAAGTAAGTTGGAATTCACTAAGCACGTTGGAAAAACTTGATATATGAACTTATGCTCTTGAATGATTAATGAATAACCTATTTAATTGATTTCTCACTTGGTTTGGCTTTAAGTTTAAATTTTCACTCTTGCTTCTTTGGATTATACTCGTTCATACTCATCTGCACAAATGATTATTTTCTGAAAGAAGTTTTGAAGTTTGAGAATGGAAAATTATTTCACGCATGTTTTGCTCGGGACTAGCAAAATGCTGGTTGGGGAGTGTGTTAAGTGTCAAATATTCTGCCCTATTCATATCTTCGTTTTATAAACATGATAACGCTTAATGGTGTATTTTATACATGTTTGTGTTGCAAGGTGAATCTAAGAGCTTAGATTGAAAAGAATGTTAAAGCATGGATTTGACACTCAAGAATCACTAAGGTAAAGGAACGATCTTAGAAGACCAAGAATGAAGAATTTACATACCAAAGATCCAAGGAAACCAAGTACAAAGGATGAAGAAATGACTTGAAAGACTTCAAAATCTACGACAGAAAACAGATCAGTTCGGATCGATCGAACCAAAGTTCAGTCTGACCAAAATCGCACAAACCAGTCCAGTGACCAAAGATGAAATTCAGAAGAAAATTCAATTCGACTGATAAATAACTCAGTCTGACTGAAACCCAGTTCAGTCAGGCAGAAGGGAGGATTCGGTGCGACCGAAAGTGCACAAAAAGCTCTAGCACTGAAGGGAGTTAATTCGGTTTGGTGGAAGATTAATTCGGTTTGACGGGCAACTTAAGTTTGGTCCGACTGAACTCAAGCTTAGTCCAACTGAAATTAGGTAACCGTTGAAATAAAATCCTATCTCATTTCGGATTAGACTTCTGTCCGACCAAAGTGTAACGCGAGGCTTACGCAGAGTGCGTAAATTCAAGTTGGTGCATAAGACGATGATTTGCAACTATAAATAGGAGTCCCTAGGACATTCCTAGGAATAGTCTAGGGTTTGAAGAGTGAAGCTAAAAGGTGGAGAGTTGTAACCAAGAGTTTTCTTCTTCTTCCTTAGTTGTGTTCAAGTTTTGTTTAAGAGTTCTTACTTCAATCATGTCTATGGTTAATTAAACCTCTTAGCTTGGGCTAAGAGGTGAAGCTTATAGCACGATTGAGATGTTTATCTTGCTTTAATTCCCGTCTATATTGAACTTCATTGATTTCTAGTTGATTTTAAAGAATATTTTCAGTTTTATATGGTTTGTTGTAACTTAAATTATAATAAACACTGCAGTAGCTTTGAATATTTTCTTCTCCTATTGAGATTGTGTGATTGGTAAATCATGTTGTTCACCATCATCTCTTAGGCATGGTAGGGTGATGGAATCCCTTCTAAAACTTCACAATTCTCCTTCATTGAGACTAGATTAATGAAAAGTTTAAAGATTTGATTATCTCCCCTTTCAATTGGATAAGATAGGACTCTGATTCTAGTTGTATCTCTTGAATCAAGTGAGGTAGCATCGTAATAGCTACAGGTGGATCCTTGACACCCTAGTTCCCACCTTTAAATTCACAAGTTTTAATTAACTTTATTAATAATTACCCTCATTTATTCTAAATTTATATTTAAATCATTTTCTAGTTCTAGTTCTAGTTATTTTAGAATACATACAAGTTTAGTCCCTGTGGATTCGACCTCCGTCTTACTGATTTATTACTAAATCACGACCCTACACTTGGGGTTGTGAACATATAAGCACTTACGATCTCCCCCTTTGTCAAATTCATGACAAAACTTGTTCACAACCCCAAATGTATGGTCACGATGTAGTAATAATCCCGGCAAGACTGAGGTAGAATGTAACGACTCAAAAAAATCCGTACAAAGACCCGAGTACCAACTCAGGTAGAAATCTCTCAGGACTAAATTCTTTAGAAACTAGACGAGAATTAATTAAGTGTTAACCTAGATTACCTGTGAAATTAGCACTAATCACTTTAAATACGATCTGCAAGACCCAAAACCTGTAGAATCGTTAACGCTATACTACCTTGAAATATAGAATTCAACTCTAAACCCAGTTGCTCTCGGGAGCACTTTGAAACTTCGTATTGGACCTTGACTACACGTCGAAAGTCTGATAGCGATGAACTTAGAAGATTATGACCGCCTAGTTGGACTTGACTATCACCTCGAAAATCATGTCCAAATGATGTCCTGAGATTGTTTCCTTGAGTCTGGAGTGAAGAGTGTGAAAAAGTGAAGATATTTAAGAAATTAAATATGAATTTAAGTAATATGAGTCGCATCACTTGCGCGTCATTTATAAGCATTCTGACCGTTGGTTTTTGACCTAAATTTACCCTCGGATCAGGGATGATGGCCCATACATGTTAAAGTACTTGTGACCTTGATCGAGTTTCGGTGACTGCTGAACTGAAACTGGTCTGCCACGGTTGATCTGGAAACTTAATCAAATTGAAAACTTAATGTACTCAAGATCCAATAGTTGTGAGCTTAAGTACGATCGCATTCAGCAAAAGGACCTCTAGAACTGCTCCGTTGGATAGGAACAAGGCCGATTTGGATATAACCTAAGTATACCTTGGCCATGAGCCTATTTTAATGAGTTTTGGGCCTATATAAGGGCTTGAAACCCTCACTCTCTCTCACCATACGAATTTCCTACAACCCTAAGAGAAAGAGAGAGAAAGTGAGAGAAGTGGGAGCTACTCCTGGGATTCGATTCCCGTTACTCCTTGTGCTTACACATCGTTACCGAATCACTATTCCGGTGATTTCAAAGGCACTATTGGGTAAGAAAACCTAACCCTAATCAGTTCTAGGGTTTCAACTAGTTAAAGTGATGTAATAGTTAACCTATTTCATGTAATAGGTTGCCATTGGGCCGTAGACGAAGCGTGAGTGAACGAACTAAGTTTGTTAGGCGTTTATTGGCGTAAGGTGCGAATTATAGATGTATAGGTTATGGTTTTTAAAGCTTTCAATGTCAGATAATGATTTATTATTGACATGGATGTTATTTCACATGCAAAACGTGTTGTTTGTTTCGCGTTACAAATACGTATGAAATATGTATGCTGTAGTGTATTCTATGTATTTGTTGAAATACCTATATACGTATAAATTTTGGATCTGTGATTACCATGAGAAATCATTATTAGTATGTGCTTGTTATGTAAGCGACAACTCCTTAGAAAAAGGAATTGCCTAAATATGCAATATGACAACATACGTGATGTATGTTGAATAGTGTAATCTAAGTGTTTGTCTAAATGTCTGAATGAGTTAGAAATAGGTAAAGTATGATTTTTAAGAGTATTGAGATATGAATCTCGATCTCCTTACTTGTGTGTATGATTTCCTTCATGTATGTTTAGTTTATTTTATTTCTGCTAATTGTGTGTATGATTTCCTCCATGTATAGTATCCATGCTTAAGTTATATTTCATACCATGCTCATATGAATGTAGAAGTTGAATCAAATGTCTATTATTGAGGTTGTACGTGATTGGGGCCATATTATGGTCCAAGCATTCGGTAACAGACTGGAATTCATGGCTGAGATTGATTTGCTATGTAAGACGTGTTTGACGAACCCGGGCCGTACTAGAGTTGTCGGTAGTGGTTTGGCCACACGAAGTGTTTACGCACTTCATGTCGATTAACTCGACGTGCGCTCGTGCTAGTCAAGCTCGTTAAGTAACCTGATTGACCTGTGTATGTTCACCATGTATGGACGCTTCTGTTTGAATCTAGGGTACCAAACTTACTAATGCAATCCCGTTAACCTTGGTACCTCGATCCGCTAAGACTCATGAGCCGGACATGGTGGTATGGGACACCGTGGTCGAGCTGTCGGCCTACGCTGGGGCGACGAGCCTCCCTGTAGTGACCAGTGAGCACCTATACTCGTGAACCGATTATGGTGGTATGGGACACTATATTCAAGCTGTCGGCCTACTCTGATTGGTGACGAACCCTTTGTAGTGACCTCGAGAATATCCTGAAACTGTAGTGGGGCGATGAGCCTTATTACAGTATATAGGATATAACTAGACCTGTATTGATTGGTGACGAGCCCTTTACAACGATCTAGAAATATACTATCGTATGAGATTGTCTCGGACTGACGACCTAAGAATGGATCATCATTTGGGTAATGATACAAGGGAGGTACCTTAGCTTTCCAATCCTGCTGTATGAAAAGGACTAATAAGAACTCGGTAATCATGTTCATATCATCGCACTGCATGTGCTGACGATGAAGTGCACAGAGGGAAGAAAGCATGCCGTGAACGTAAGATGGTATCACATGAGGGAGTGTAGGCGAAGACATGCATTCATGAAAATATCTCATCCCTGCATTAATAAGAGTATTTAGTAATGTCTAATATGTTTACTTTATCATTACTACTTGACTGAATTGGTAACATGTTAATCTTTACTCTATGATTCCACTGAGTTGATCACTCACTCCCACGTTACGGGACGGTGTTTGCAACACTTACCAGACTCTGTCTTAGTTCCAGATGATGATGCAACTCAGGAGGCGGAGCCTGATTACTATGACGATCAGAATGAGTTCTCATATATGCAGTTCTCTGTCAGTTTTACTTAGGCCGTACTGATCGACGGGGCTACAGGGCATACTATTATAGTTGGATTCTTTTTGACCTTTTATTTTTGGAACATTACATGTATATGATGACTCAGTGATGTATTCATACTCTGGCGATCGAAAGTGATCTTTTGGATTTATATTCATTTATATACATCTTTCAGTCTTCTGCTTGCATTATATAAACTAATCTGGAGTATGAATTACTATTTTGGTGTAATCCCACTCTTGTTTAATGCACGAATATGAACAAGATTCAATCATCATTATCTATGTTGCATAAGTGATGCATTGGAACTCGGGAGTGGAGCTTATGCTCGACCCCCAATTTTTAGGGCGTTACAAGTTGGTATCAGAGCATGATTTGGATTAAACCGGACCTGGGTTATGGTCACACGACGTACATTGATGCAACTATAGTGTAGGAGGGTGAGAGAACAATCTAAAAACAAGTCTAGGACTCTCAGTTTGTTTATTGGTAAAAGTTTAAGGAAAATTATCACCGAGGTCGAGTCCGTGCATACGCCAGATCACACACAACGACCCCAAATCAAGTTTGGACCATCAATTGACGGGTATAGACCGAGTTTCATTCCATTCCAGCCATTAAAAATTGGTAAATGTGGATGTACAGCAGATTTATCTCGAGATGACCCGAAACGGCTCGAATTGAAAGTGTGGGCCAAGCGGGCCACTTCCAGGGGGACCCACACATTTTTGGACCTAGGGAGTGGGGAGGACCTCACCCAAGGGACGAGGCCTTGTCGGATTGGACAGTGACCGACGAGGCCTCGCTGACCGGCGGGCTCGTCCGGGCTGGGTCTTCGGGCCGATGGCACGTGAGGCCTAGTGGGACCCACTGGTCCACGGTTTGACGCATAAAACCTCTCCAAACACATACTTCCTTCATAAAAGGCACCTCAAGCTCTCCCTTTCCTTCAAAACAGCCTCTTTCTCCCTCCAATCATCCTTCCAATCACTCTTTCTTTCATTTTTCGTTAAGCCCTACATCCTTCCACCGTGCTCAGCCATGCCCATCACCTAACCCTCTCATTTTCTTTGATTTAAGCTCTCAAATCTCTCATTTTAGTCTCAAATTTGTGTAAGTCCACTAACCCATCCTATTATGTTGTCCTTCCTCTTCTTTTCCTTTCATTTGAGCCTTTACACTCCCATATCAGGCCCAAATCCGTGGAGACCCAAAGATCTCACCCATTTCCTTCATTTTCTTCACTTTCCATATCTTTCTTGGAGCTTGTCACGGCTCTATTCTCAATTTCCACCATCCTTTCTCTCATGGGAAAGAAACGAGCCCCTGTGGATGAGGCTGGGCCTAGTCGCCCTGCTCGCTCAAGGAGACTAAGATGAGCCGCCGCGAGTACAAGCCCTAGTAGAGAGTTGCAGACTAAGCGGGGTCTTGATCCTTAGGCTCCCATTGGAAGAGCATTGTTGACAGAGCTTTCCCATGGCGTTTATAAGGGCCATAGGGTTCTTTTTGAAGCACACGTGGATGGACGACTCTTTGGTGAATACTTGTTGTTCGAGCGCCTGGAAGAAGCCGAGTGGGGTCCGCTATTTGAAGGCGAGTCTCGTACAAACGTGAGCACTGTTCGAACCTTCTATGCCCACATTCGAGAGCCTACACTAGAGCCCTTGCAGTTCAAGATCCCCTTTGACAGAGACCGGGAAGCCATAATCAACGTTGGGTTGATAGCTCTACTCCTGAATGTGCGACTTGGCGAGGTACATGCTAGTGAGAGGAATCTGAATAGTGTACATGAAAGGGATCGCCGCACCAGGTTTCTTTGTGGTCGTCTGGTTGAATGATAGCCTAACAGAAGACTCTTAGTGACCCAGATGTCGGGCGATTTTTGCCTGCTTCACCATATCTGCACGTTCAACGTCTACCCCAGGTGGAGCAATCGCAGTGAGTGCATGCGTCTCATGGTGGATTTCCTGTATCAAGTGGGACAGGGAGAAAATTTGTGCGTGCCTACGTTTGTATTGTGACAGATCATCCTTATCGCACGATCAAATAGAACAACTGAGTCACTCCCCTTTGGCCAACTCATATGCAAGATTGCACTCGAGTTTGGCTACAGACTCAGGGCAGAATTTCCAGTGCCGATCCATTACATCAGTGAGACCACTCTCAATCAGATGAAGATCGGGCCACGGTAACGACAAGCCCAACTTGAAGAGAGCGAGGATGAAACAGAAAGCGAAGAAGAAGAAAGTGAAGGAGAAGGTGGGGCTGAAATAGAAGAAGAGGAAGAACAAAAGGAAGAAGAGGAGGTTCAGGACACGAGTGAGAACTCTCCTCCTATGGCACCAGTACAGGACGTTAGTCAGGCCGCCAGGGATGTTGGTATAGCTCAACTTAAGGAGGGTCAGGCTGTCCTACGACAGGACATTATGGATCTTCGGGGCCTTATGAAAAACAAGTTCAAGAAAGTGACTCACACGCTGAAGACTATCCTATGCTGCCTGAAGGATAAGGGTGCCCCTTCTCCCTCACCAGATTCTGACGAATAGTCCCTTAAGTCGTCGTTGTTTACTTGTAGTTGTGGTTTGCTTCTAGTTATTTGTGTTTGTGTGTAGCCTTTATAGGTGTAGTAGTTTGATAGTTATTCTAGTGATTAAGCTTAGTGCTTGAAGCTTAGTTGTATTAGCTCACATGCATCTTCTGTCATGATCCATGTAAAACTTGTGTCTCATGTATTATGAAAATTTTGGTAATGAAATGCATGAAGTTTCCTTTAATTTGTGTGCAAATACTGTGCAACTAGGTTCGTGGTTATGTTAAATCTGATCTTGGTTGCACCCTATGTTGTGTAAGGAATGCCACCTAAGTTCACGCGGAGCACGGCACGCCTCGCATTGAGTGATTCGATGGACCAGGCATCTTCTCAGAGTGATGGTCGTGCGGACCCTAGTTTGGGCCCAGTTCGTGTGACTATGCCTGAGTCTCAGCCTTCTACTGGTCCTATAGTTGGGCCGCCACCTTACACACCACCGGTTCGAGAGAAGAACCGTGCATCTTCTTCGACACAGTATGTGCCTCAGTCTGCTCCACCTACTGAAAGGTTGGAGCAGTTGTTGATGATGATGCACCATCAGCAGGAGCAGCATCAATAACAGCAGATGCGGCACCAGCAGCAGCTCTTGACCACCATTACAGGAGCACTAGCTCAGGGTGGGAGTACGACTCCACCTTCACCATCTATACGACCTGCTAAGTCTGTAGGGCCTTTCCCTCAGGATAAGGGTGTGACCTTGCCTACAACTGCTGTATAACCTACGGGGAATTCGAGTACGGGTGGCCTCCTAGAGCGATTCCAACGCTTGCGGCCTCCTACATTTTTGAGTTCTCATAGACCCGAGGAGGCCGAATATTGGCTAGACTGCATATCCAAGATGCTGAGGATGCTGCATTGTACAGAGATGGAGCAGGTTGAGTTGGTGACCATTATGCTGGAGAAGGAAGCCAGCTTGTGGTGGGATAGTGTACTACAGACGGTAGCAGCTGACTATGTTTGGTCGTGGGCAGCATTCGAGACCCACTTCCATGAGGAATACTATCCCCTCACTTACCGGCACGAGAAGTAGAATGAGTTTCTGTGCCTCAAACAGGGTGGCATGACCGTGACAGAGTATGAGTATAGGTTTATCGAGTTGGGCAGATACGTCCTCACTGTACTTGCAGATGCACAGATGTGGATGCGGCATTTTTCTGAGGGCTTGCGGCCCGACATTTGCTCAAAGATGTGTTGTATTAGCGTACCCTCCTATGCTGAGGTAGTACACATGTCTATGCGAGCAGAGCAGGACGGAGATCGATTGGCACGTTCTCGTGGGCCTATGATCCATAGGCCACGACCAGATATGCCGAGCAGGCCATTTCTTGGCAAGAGGACCCGTACTGACTCTCCCCCCAGGGTTGTGGCACCACTAGTTCCTATGAGGTGACCTGGTGTGACCTGTACTTATTGTGGGAAACCATGTCATGTGGCGGAGAGTTGTTTTGTACGTATGAGAGACAGTGGGTTCTCGCCGCCACAGATGATTGACCACCCTCACCCTCAGGCTATATCAGCTCCACCTCTACGGACTGCACCTGCACATCCTTCATTTCGACAGTCGGCACCCCGATTTAGGCCGCCTCAGTGGCCCATGGTACCGCTGCAGAACCGCCCGCAACAGGCTAGAGTGCATTCACTCATAGTGAAATCACTAGAGGTAACACTTACAGTGCCTATGGCTTTTGAAGTCGCTGCACATGTCCAAGGTACTCCTGTTTTCTTATTGGTGGACACTGGGTCCACAACCTCCCTCCTTTCATGAGCGTTAGTCAAGCGGCTAGCGTTGGTTACTGCTCCTACGATCGGAGTGACACTCACTACTGCTACAGGGGTCTCTTCTGCCATTACTAGGGTTTGTCTGGGTTGCTCGATAGATCTAGGGAGCAAGAAAGTTGTAGTTGACCTGTATGTCACACCTTTGCATTATTATGACATTATCCTTGGCATGGATTGGCTCACTGAGGTGAGAGCAAAGCTTGACTGTGAGACTAGGCTGGTGACAGCCCATGGACCTACGGGCGCAACATTTACTTTTCCTGTTCAGGTCAGCTACCCTTCCTGAGATGATTGTTATACTGCTCTATTGGAAAGTTCTATTAGTTCGACGCTTGAAATCACGCCCGTGGTTTAGAATTTTGAGATAGTGTTCAGTAAGATACCTGGATTACCTCCTCGGTGTGAGAACGATCTTATTATTGATCTCGTTCCTGGTGCAGTACCTATTTGATGAGCTAGTAGAGAAGGGCTTTATACGACCTAGTGTGTCTCCTTAGGGAGCACATGTGTTGTTTGTCAAGAAGAAGGATGGGTCACTACGGTTATGCATTGATTACCGTAGGTTGAACCAAATGACCGTGAAGAATAAGTATCCTTTGCCCAGGATAGACGATCTGTTTAATCAGTTGAAAGGGGCACGATACTTTTCGAAGATTGACCTATAGTCAGGGTATCATCAGTTGCGCATCAGGGATGAAGACGTGTAGAAGACTGCATTCAGGACCCGCTTTGGTCATTACAAGTTTCTCGTGATGTCATTTGGTCTTACGAATGTACCGGCCGTGTTCATGGACTTGATGAACCGGGTGTTTCAGCCTTTTCTATACCGATTCATCATTGTGTTTATCGATGATATTCTGGTATACTCTATGAGTCGAGAAGAGCATGAGAGGCACCTACAGGTAGTCTTGGAAACTCTGAGGAAGAACCAGTTGTTTGCATAGTACAAGAAGTGTGACTTCTGGCAGGAGGAAGTCAAGTTCCTAGGACATGTAGTATCCAAGGAAGGGATTGCGGTGGACCTTGCTAAGGTAACCACGGTTCAGGACTGGAAGCAGCCGAGTTCGGTTGCTAAGGTGAGGAGTTTTCTGGGCTTGACAGGCTATTATCGACACTTCATTCGGGACTTCTCGAAGATTTCCAGACCTTTATCTCAGCTAACTAGGAAGGACTTGAAGTTCTCCTGGAATGAGAAGGCAAAATCAGCATTTCAGGAGCTGAAGGACAGACTGACGTCCGCCCCTGTGCTAGTATTGCTAGAGCAAGGGGTCAAGTATAATATATACACTGATGCATCTCGAGTTGGTCTGGGTTGTGTCCTTATGTAGAAGGACAGGGTGATTGCATATGCCTCGAGACATTTGAGGAAACATGAGGAGAATTACCCTACGCACGACCTTAAGTTAGCAGTGGTCATCTTTGTATTAAAGCTCTGGAGACATTACCTCTATGGAGAGGAGTTCGAGCTTTTCCGCGACCATAAGAGCCTTCGCTATATATTCACTCAGCGGGACTTGAATATGAGGCAATGCTGATTGATGGAAACCTTGAAGGACTTCAAGTTCGAGGTCTCCTACCATCTTGGTAAGGCCAACCTTGTGGCAGATGCGTTGAGCCGCAAGAAGGCGATCATGTTTACGGCTGCGCTGATGATTGAGGAGTGGGATATGCTAGAGTTTATTCGTGACTTCGAGTAGAAGCTCATTGTGGAGGAACCATTTCAGAGCGTCGCACACATTCGGGTGCGGCCGCTTATCGATGACAGGATCATCGCGGCTAGCGATGATGAGGATGCCGAGTGGAGAGTTCGTACGGATGGGGGCTTGCGCTACCGTGGCCGCCTATGCGTCCCGAATCTTCATGACTCGAGACGGGAGGTTCTCAAGGCTGCGCATAGTTCGAAGCTTGAGATGAATTCAGGTAGCACGAAGATGTATCGAGACATGAAGAGATCATATTGGTGGGATAACATGAAGGCCCACATAACAGAGTATGTATCCCGTTGTCTCACGTGCCAGAAGGTCAAGGTAGAGCATCGTCTACCTCCTGGTCTGCTTCAACCCATGCCCATAGCTGCATGGAAGTGGGACTTCATCTCTATAGACTTATATCAGGGCTGCCGAAGACGAGGAAGGGACATGATTCTATCTGGATGATCGTTGACCGATTGACGAAGTCGGCTCACTTTCTTCCTATCAGAGTCACGAACTTTACAGACGAGTTGGTTAGGCTGTACATTAAAGAGATAGTTCGTTTGCATGAAGTTTCCTTGGAGATTGTATCGGACAGAGACACATGATTCACATCTATCTTTTGGACACGTATCCAGGAAGCAATGGGTGTGAAGTTGAAGTTCAATACTGCATTTCACCCATAGACTGACGGAAAGACGGAGCGGGTGAATCAGATTTTGAAGGATATGCTACGAGCTTGTGTTTTGGACTTCAAGGATAGTTAGGATGACTGTCTCCCATATGAAGAGTTCGCCTACAATAATAGTTTCCAGGCGAGTATTAGCATGGCTCCTTACGAGGCCTTATATCGGCGCCCTTGTCGAGCACCACATTGCTGGGCAAAGGTTGGCGAGCACAGTTTGATTGGCCCAGAGTTAGTACAGGTGACCTCAGAGAAGATCGACATTATCAGGTGTCGACTTTTGACAACTCAGAGCAGACATAAGAGTTATGCCGATACGAGGCAGCGACTGCTTGAGTTTGAGGTTGGAGACCATGTGTTCCTTCAAGTTTCTCTTATTAAGGGAGTCCTACATTTTGGCAAGAAAGGGAAGCTCACACCGAGGTTTATTGGTCCATTTCAGATTCTAGATCGAGTGGGGGTAGTAGCGTATCGCCTGGCTTTACCCACACCAGTCGCAGACGTACACAACGTATTTCATGTATCTATGGTGAAGAAATATGTCCCTGATCCTTCACACATCATTAGATGGGAGTAAGTATAGTTGAGAGAGGATGCTACATATGAGCTGCGTCCGACGCGCATCCTAGATAGGAAGGAGCAGGTGTTGCACAGTAAGGTCATTCCACTGGTGCAAGTTATGTGGACGCATCATACTAAGGAGGAAGCTACTTGGGAAACAGAAGTTGAGGTCAGAAAGAACTACGCTCAGATTCTCAAGAAGTATGAAAAGGTACTAATTTCGAGGATGAAATTTTTCTTTAAGGGGGGTAGATTGTAATGACTCAGAAAATCCGTACAAAGACCCGAATACCAACTCAGGAAAAAATCCCTCAGGACTAAATTCTTTAGAAACTAGATGAGAATTAATTAAGTACTAACCTAGATTACTTGTGAAATTAGCACTAATCACTTTAAATACGATCTACAAGACCCAAAACCTGTAGAATCGTTAACGCTATATTATCCTGAAATCTAGAATTCAACTCTAAACCCAGTTTCTCTCGGGAGCACTTTGAAACTTCGTATCGGACCTGGACCGCACCTCAAAATTTCGATAGCGATGAACTTAGAAGATTATGACCGCCTAGTTGGACTTGACTATCACCTTGAAAATCACGTCCAAACGATGTCCTGAGATTGTTTCCTTGAGTCTGGAGTGAAGAGTGTAAAAAAGTGAAGATATTTAAGAAATTAAATATGAATTTAAGTAATCTGAGTCACGTCGCTTGCACGTCATTTATAAGCATTCTGACCGTTAGTTTTTGACCCAAATTCACCATCGGATCAGGGATGATGGCCCATACATGTCAAAGTACTTGTGACCTTGTTCGAGTTTCGGTGACCGCTGAACTGAAACTGGTCTGCCACGGTCGATCTGGAAACCCGATCAAATTGAAAACTTAATGTACTCAAGATCCAATATTTATGAGCTTAAGTCCGACCGCATTCAGTAAAAGGACCTCCAGAACTGATTCGTTGGATGGTAACAAGGCCGATTTGGATATAACCTAAGTATACCTTGGCCATGAGACTATTTTAGTGAGTTTTAGGCCTATATAAGGGCTTAAAACCCTCACCCACTCTCACCATACGAATTTCCTACAACCCTAAGAGAAAGAGAGAGAAAGTGAGAGAGAAGTGGGAGCTACTGAAATGGCCAAGCTATATGTCCTAGAGGGAGGGGGGGGGGGTGAATAGGACTATGCCAAATTAAAATTAAATACAGCGGAATAAAATAAAGAAATAGCCTTACAATAATAAATCAATTCACAATGCTAAAATTAAATCAATCTCAATAAACAAGCATTGAGAAGTTGATTCAAATTCAGTTCTAAGGACAACCTTACACCATAATAAACAAGGGCTTATGGTAGGACAACCTTATTTCTAGAACGTCTTTTGAATCAAGAACTTAATGTGAATAGAAAAAAAATAAATAGTAAGAAATTAAAATAAATTACAGAAATTTAAATCTAATTTATTACAACATTCCCACACTTGCTTGAATTGTAAATCTTTACAATATTCTCATCCACATGTACATTCCACAAATCTGAATGATAAAAGATATAAAGATTAAGTAAGCATTCAATCCACAAGACAAGGAGTTAGAGTGGCTCGCCCGTGTGTTCACCAACTGTTAAACAACAGCTAAACAGAATGCTACTCCACTCCTAATATCCTCACACAGGGATATTAGCGTTCACTATCAAAATAGGTTTCACAGGTTCACCTAAAACCTTCACAATTGTGTCTTTTTAACTTGGGCTTATACAATCCAAAAATCCACACTATTCTGAGTTTTCTGGCTCTCCTCAGATAACCATACAAATGGAATTTTTCTTGCGAATCCCAAACAAAAATCAAAAGAATGAAAACTTTACAGAAGTGTAAAATACCTAAATTTCTCCTTTCGTAGCAGTTCGGAAGAACCAATTCGAGTAGATGTTCGAATATGAAAGTTCAATGTCTAATACTCACTTTACAATGGTTCTAAGTTCTAATTGAATTTAAATTAAATCAGACTGGATTAGTTCTATTTGATTTTAATTCCAAGAAGAAGGAAAACATTATTTCCTCTTTTCAAATCAGATTGGAATACAGAATAAAATCAAATAGTAAAAAGCTAACAAAAGGAAATAGAATTATGCACAATATAGCTTAAGAATAAACACAAACTTATCTAAGAGTGGAGCTTCAAATTCACTTAATTTTTAATGAATAACTCTGAAATTTGTGTGTTATTTATAGCTACAGAAATTCATCTTCAACTGGTCCTAGGGTCACCACTACTAGTAAAAGAAGAAACAGATTTTTGAATTTTCGAGCGTGATTGGATAAAATCGTTACACGACCGGTCGTACGGAGTTCATGACTAGTCGAAGGCAGTCTACGACCGTTCGAGACCCCTCTACGACTGGTCATGTGACACTTGATTTAGTCGCTGGAGTTTGAGTCGTAGCTCCACAAATGGTCGAAGGTCGAGTTGAGACCATCCCACGACCGGTCGAGCAGACTCCAGGACTGGTGGTAGCCGAACTGAAAAAATCTAATAATTTGTAACGAAACTACGACTGGTCTTGGAATTTCTTAGACTGGTCGAACCAGTGCTAGGACTAGTTGAACAAGGTCCAGGACTAGTCTTAGAACAAACCAAAATCACTTGTAAAAGATATATGAATTATGTATCCAAAGTAACCTACTCTAAAGGTCAACCTAAGGTCAATCAAACCTTAATAAGTAAGGACATTGAACCTTCATTTGCTTAGACTTTGAACTTTACGAAGCTTGAGTTTTTCTTGATGTAGCTTGAACACATCATGAGCTTTGAAGTCAATGTCTATTTGAGTTGCGCTCAGTTCCCTAACTATGCTTGAGTCTTGATCTTGAATATACGTGAACTTTGAGTCTTGAACTTGAACTCGAGCTAGAGTCTTCAACTTGAACTTTTCTTTAATATCGTCAAAATCGGAGTTCATCTTCTTGTCTCGAAGTGTTGATGTGGTATCTCAAACATATTTAACAAGATACAAACACAAGACACATATAGAGGTTTTGACACATAAAATTTGACAACCAAAGAGGATTCAAACCATAGCACTTACAATCTCCCCCTTTGTCAAATTTGTGACAAAACACACTCCCATAGTTCAATGCACAAAGTACAATAAATCAATAAAGAATCATACACCAGTTATCATTAGATAACCAATCATAATACATCCTGTAAGTTTACCAACTCCCCCTGAGTAGTACACCTACCAATCATCATATGTGTACCAATCATAATATGTGTACCAATCATAATCAATCCCACAATTCTCCCCCTTTTTGTCAAAAATATGATAAAGAAAGAATAAAAAACAGGATAACTAATAAAGGAGTCAGAATACATATCATATCATAAAACGTTATCAAGTCAAGTCAAAGAAACTCAGTCACACAAACAGAGATAAAGCAAAGTCTTATAGTTATTACAAACCAAAGAGTAAAATCCTCAATCTGATCCAGAAGGAGCAGGGATGGTAAGATCAATTTGATGAAGGCCTTTTTGTAAGCGCCTAAAATACTTGCACATATTTTTAAACTGCAGATTATGGCCAACATTCATATTTTCCACCTTCTTCTCTAATGCACTCAGACGTGTGCTAAAATCAGATGGTTTATAATCAGGATCATTCCCAGAGTCAGAATCAATTTCTTTAAAAATATCGTCCATATTGATATCATCTGGAGGAAGAGCATCACCCTCTTCATCATTTTCAGCTTTAGCAGCAGCTCCACCCACACCAATAGAACTTGTCCTCGAGCCAACTCCAACTTCATTTTGTTTATGTTTGAGTTATTGAATATAAGGTGTTGGATAGGAGCCTCTCCAACGGGCATAGCGACTAACATGTGAGTGGCCAACACATTCATCCGATACCCAAATGGGATATTACTATGACTAGAATGATCACGGAATTGAATGATAGAGTAACAAATCAAAGAGGAAAAACAGATATTAGCACTAGAAACGATTGAGTACAAAATACGAACCATAAGCAGAGTCAACTCAGTCTTGTTTCCAGAGCGAGGATACAGATTAGAGATAAAGATACGATGTAAGACTCTGTATATGGGCAACAAATGTCTGTTTGTAAGGGCATTCCCAGTTCCATTCCATGGTGCATCCATGTTACACATGCTCTAGTATAAACGCATTTTTCAGATTCTAACACTTTCTCAGCAAGTGTGCTAGGATGAATACCAACATCATTTACTGATATGTCCATAAGGCCTGAAATTAAATGTCGATCAATAGAAAAAGGTCCTTCTCTAGAAGCAATAGAGAAAGTCAGTTGCTCAATAGAAAATTCAGTAATGCACGTAACCATGGCCTGCGCTATGGACTGGTATGCCGGCCCATCCAAGCGTAAAATGTTTTCCCAACCTACAGATTGAAGGAGAGGAAAAAGATTGAAAGGAGCGATATGGTTTAAATCAACGGCCTTTTCAACAATCACATTGCGCATACGTAAATCACGAACATACGGTGGATCATCTTCGAGAGCCCTAAGATGGCGTCTAGTGATAACATTTGATCTAGAAGAAGAAGCACCTCTAAGATTTTTCTTTTTAGATCTAGGGTCCATTTTCTTAAAGAAATACAAGAGATATTAAGAAAATAGAGATGGGTTTCTCTAGAATCAGCAAATGAGGAAGAAAACCCAAAAACTTGAAGAAAGAGTTGAAATAGACAACAACAATCAAGAAATTTAAGAGAAAAGATTATGATTCTTCAAGAAAAACAAGCAAAATGCTCTAACCTGAAGGAATCAAACACAAGGGTTCGACTAGTCGTTGCTCGGCTCGTTAGTGAGGAGGGATAGAATGAAGAAGATGAGATTTTCCCCTAAATAAAACAATCAGCGCGCTACATGACTGGTCGTGGGTCGTCCTCGACCGGTCATGACACGACTGGTCGAGTACCTCCTCGACTGGTTGTGTACCAGAAAAAATATATAATTTTCTTTAAATTTTGAGATTTAATGCATTAAAGTATTTAATATATATACACTATGATACAGAGATGCATGATCAATCATTTTAAATTTCACATACCAAGATCAAATTTTAATTTATTAAACCTGCTTTTGTCGAGCGGTTTAGTGAATATTTCAGCAAGCTGAGTCTCAGTAGGTATGTATTCTAAGGATATTACTTTTTCTTCCACTAATTAATGAATATAATGAAATTTAATGTCAATGTGCTTAGTACGTGAATGCTGGATTAGGTTTTTCCAAATATTTATCGCACTGAAATTATCACAGTATAAAACCATTGAATACTGTGTGATACCATAATCACTTAACATACATTTCATCCAAACCAACTGTGTACATGCATTTCCTGCTACAATGTATTTAGCCTCAGTACTTGAGAGTGATATGGAATTTTGCTTCTTGTTAAACCAAGAAACCAAGCAGTTTCCAATGTAAAAAACAACCACCACTGGTTGATTTTCTATCATCGATATTACCAGCCCAATCAGCATCTGAATACCCAGCCAATTGAACACTAGTATCATAAGGATACCAAAGACCCAAATTAACTAAACTTGCAACATATCTAATAATTCGCTTAACAGTAGTTAAGTGAGATTCTTTAGGATTAGACTGATATCTAACGTGAATTCCAACACTTAAAGTAATATCAGGTCTACTAGCGATTAAGTAAAGTAAACTACCAATCATGCTGCGATACAATTTAGGTTCTACATCTTTACCTGTAAAGTCTTTTGACAGTCTTAGAGTTGTACTCATAGGTGTATCAAAATTCTTACAATTCTCAAATCTGAACCTCTTAATCAAGTTCAAAGCATACTTGGTTTGAGAAATAAATATTTCATCAGGTTCTTATTTTACTTGCAAACCTAGGAAATTATTTAATTTTCCAACCATGCTCATTTTGAATTTAGATTTCATTAACTCTGCAAACTCAACGGTCGTGTTAGTATATGTTGATCCATAAATAATATCTTCTACATAAATCTGAACCATTAGAATATCATCGTTATGCTTCTTAACAAAGAGCGTCTTATCGACACTACCCATTTGAAAATTATGACTCGGTAAAAACTTAGTCAATTTTTTGTACCATGCTTTGGGAGCTTATTTCAGTCCATAGAGATCTTTTTTAAGACGATATATATGATTATTAAACTTAAGGTCTTCAAACCCGGTAGGTTTTTCACATTACCTCTTCATGTGAATCGCCATTCAAAAAGGCACTCTTCACATCCATTTGAAAAATTTTAAACTTCCCAACACATGCGATGTATATAAAAAGTCTGATAGATTCAAGATGGGCTACAAGGGCAAAGGTTTCATCATAGTCAATACCTTCAATCTGTGTGTACCCCTGTACAACTAGTCTTACTTTATTTCGAATAATATTTCCAAGTTCATCAGACTTATTTTTTAAAATCCATTTTATTCCAATTATGTGTTTATCTTTAGGTCTAGGAACAAGATACCAGACATCATTACGAACAAATTGATTAAGTTCTTCTTGCATCGCAACTATCCAGTTTTCATCAGAAAGTGCTTCTTTTACGTTTACCGGTTCAATCTGGGGTGTAAAACATACGTAATTACATATGTCTTCTATTTGTCTACGAGTGTGCACACTAGTGAGAGGGTTTCCAAGAATTTGAATAGTTAGATGATCTTTAACAGTCCTTAATTCAGAATTAATTTTACTTGATGAAGTATCTGGTTTTTCAATTACAAAAACTTCATCATTGTCTAAACTAGGGGCAGGGTGTATTCAGGTGATCATCAATGACCACATTAATTGACTCTTGAATCACACCAGTCCTGTTGTTAAATACACGATACGCATGACTGTTTAAAGAATATCCTAAAAAGGTCCCTTCATCACTTTTAGTGTTGAACTTTCCCAAGTTTTCACGGTCACTCAAAATGTAGCACTTGCTGCCAAAAACATGAAAGTATTTGACAGTAGACTTTTTGTCAAACCACATTTTATAAGCCGTTTTATTATTTGATTTACAAGTATAAATACGGTTAATAATGTAGCAGGCAGTATTCACTGCTTCAGCCCATAGATTTCTAGGGAGCTTCATGCTATTCAACATAACATTTCCCATTTCTTGGATCACTCTATTTTTCCTTTCCATAATACCATTTTTTTGTGGTGTTTTGGGCACAGATAACTCATGCGATATTCCTTGATCGCTACAAAATTTCTCAAAACCGCTATTTTTAAATTCGGATCCATGATCACTACGGATCTTACTGACTTGAGAACATTTTTCAGTTTGGATCCGTTTGATGATCTTTTTCACTTCATCAAGGGTTTCTGATTTTTCTCTTAAGAATAAAACCCAAGTGTATCTTGTATAATCATCTACGATAATCAAGATGTATTTTTTACCACCTCGACTTTCCGTTCTTGTTGGTCCTATAAGATCCATGTGGAGAAGCTTGAGTGGTCTTAATGTGGTATTGGAGTTCACCTTTTTTGTGAGAGCTCTTGGTTTGTTTACCATACTGGCATTCACTACATATTTTGTCTACTTTTTATAACTTAGGTAGACCTCTAATTAGTTCTCCTTTGCTCAATCTATATAAATTCTAATAGTGTACATGTCCAAGTCGTTTATGCCAAAGTTCTGTCTCATTGGTATGGACCATGTAGCACTTTTGGTTAGATGAGCTTCCATCACTTACTATATAG
The DNA here is from genome assembly GCA_037074715.1 of Magnolia kwangsiensis. Lineage (NCBI taxonomy): Eukaryota > Viridiplantae > Streptophyta > Magnoliopsida > Magnoliales > Magnoliaceae > Magnolia > Magnolia kwangsiensis. Next base: position 76,162,273 of record CM073577.1, on the reverse strand, counting down.
AAGTTTTCAGAAGTTCTGCGACCAGTTAATATTACAGAACCATTTCTGTTTATGATCTCACAACCTTGATTAGAAAATTTCACACTATGGTTGTTATCGCATATTTGAGATATGCTTAACAGGTTGTGTTTTAGCCCCTCAACATATAAAACATCTTTAAATAAAGGAAGGTTGTAAAGTTGAACCGTACCTTTGCCAATAATCTTGCAATTGCTTCCATCACCAAATGTGACTGACCCATTAGTCATATCTTTAAAATCGGTGAATAAAGCTTTGTCACCTGTCATATGCCTGGAGCATCCACTGTCTAGGTACCACTTTAAATGGCTTATTGCTTTAAACGTAGTGTGGGCAACCAAGCAGGCAACTTTAGGAACCCATTTCAGAACAGTTTTGGGTTTACGAGTAAAGTTGGTCTTCTTTTGATTGTAGTTGTAAGAATGACCTATTGAGTTAGATTTTAAGAGCTCCTTGAGTAAATCAACTATCTTTTCAGCTAGCGGGTTTCTATTCTGATTTTTGAAATTGACATAGCTGCTTTTAGGTTTTTGAAAAGTTTTTGTATTTTTAGAAAAACCTCAATAAGTATTTTTCTCTTTTGAGTTTGAGGCTTCTCCTTTCACAAATTTGAGAGGAGTTTCCTTCTGTTTAGGAGGTATATTCTTATCATAGTCCAACCCGGATCGATCGCCACATTTTCTTGATCCGAATAATAATTTTTCTAACTTTGGATCACCTTGGGCATATCTCCATGTGTCCTTCAAACTCAGAAGAGAAGATACTTCTTTTTTAAGTTTCTCATTTTCAGATTTCAAATCTTCAATCAGGGAAGTTTTGAATTCCAAATCACATTTTGATTTTTCAAAGCAATCTGAAATTTGTGATTTTTCTAAAACAAGAGTCTCAAAACTGTTAAACAATAGCCACACAGAATGCTACTCCACTCCTAATATCCTCACACAGGGATATTAGCGTTCACTATCAAAATAGGTTTCACAGGTTCATCTAAAACCTTCACAATTGTGTCTTTTTAACTTGGGCTCACACAATCCAAAAACCCACACTATTCTGAGTTTTTTTGACTCTCCTCAGATAACCATACAAATGAAATTTTTCTAGCGAATCCCAAACAAAAACCAAAAGAATGAAAATTTTACAGAAGTGTAAAATACCTAAATTTCTCCTTTCATAGCAGCTCGGAAGAATCAATTCGTGTAGATGTTCGAATATGAAAGTTCAATGTCCAATACTCACTTTACAATGGTTCTAAGTTCTAATTAATTTTAAATTAAATCAGACTGGGCTAGCTCTATTTGATTTTAATTCCAAGAAGAAGGAAAACAATATTTCCTCTTTTCAAATCAGATTGGAATATAGAATAAAATTAAATAGTAAAAAGCTAACAAAAGGAAATAGAATTATGTACAATATAGCTTAAGAACAAATACAAACTTATCTCAGAGTGGAGCTTCAAATTCACTTAATTTTCAATGAATAAATCTGAAATTCATGTACTATTTATAGCTACAGAAATTCATCTTCGACTAGTCCTAGGGTCACCATGACTGGTCGAAGAAGAAATGAATTTTTAAATTTTTTAGCGCGATCAGATAAAATCGTTACACAACTGGTCGTAGGGAGTTCACGACTGGTCGAAGGCAGTTCACGACCGGTCGAGACCCCTCTACGAATGGTCGTGTGACACTTGATTTAGTCGCTAGAGTTTGAGTCATAGCTCCACGACTGGTCGAAGGTCGAGTCGAGACCATCCCACGACCGGTCGAGCAGACTCCAGGACTGGTCGTAGCCGAATAGAAAAAATCTAATAATTTGCAACAAAACTAGGACTGGTCTTGAAATTTCTTGGACTAGTCGAACCAGTGCTAGGACTTGTTGAACAAGGTCAAGGACTAGTCTTAGAACAAAATAAAATCACTTGTTAAAGATATATGAATTATATATCCAAAGTGACCTACTCTAAAGGTCAACCTAAGGTCAATCAAACCTCAATAAGTAAGGACATTGAACCTTCATTTGCTTAGACTTTGAACTTTACGACGCTTGAGTTCTTCTTGATGTAGCTTGAACACTTCACAAGCTTTGAAGTCAATGTCAATTTGAGTTGCGCTCAGTTCTCTAACTATGCTTGAGTCTTGATCTTGAATATACGTGAACTTTGAGTCTTGAACTTGAACTCGAGCTAGAGTCTTCAACTTGAACTCTTCTTTAATATCGTCAAAATTGGAGTTCATCTTCTTGTCTTGAAGTGTTGACGTGGTGTCTCGAACATATTTAACAAGACACAAACACAAGACACATATAGAGGTTTTGACACATCAAATTTGACAACCAAAGAGGATTCAAACCATAACACTTATAGCTACTCCTGAGATTTGATTCCCGTTACTCCTTGTTCTTACACATCATTATCGAATCACTATTCCAGTGATTTCAAAGGCACTATTGGGTAAGAAAACCTAACCCTAATTAGTTTTAGGGTTTCAACTAGTTAAAGTGATGCAATAGCTAACCTATTTCATGTAATAGGTTGTCGTTGGGCCGTAGACGAAGCGTGAGTGAACGAACTGAGTTCGTTACGCGTTTATCGGCATAAGGTGCGGATTATAGATGTATGGTTATGGTTTTCAAAGCTTTCAATGTCAGATAATGATTTATTATTGACGTGGATGCGATTTCACATGCAAAATGTGTTGTTTATTTCGCGTTACGAATACGTATGAAATATGTATGCCGTAGTGTATTCTATGTATTTGTTGAAATACCTGTATACGTATAAATTTTAGATTTGCGATTGCCATGATAAATCATTGTTAGTATGTGCTTATTATGTATGCTACAACTCCTTAGCAAAAGGAATTGCCTAAATATGCAATATGACAACATACGTGATCTATGTTAAATAGTGTAATCTAAGTGTTTGTGTAAATGTCTGAATGAGTTAGAAATAGGTAAAGTATGATTTTTAAGAGTATTGAGATATGAATATCGATCTCCTTACTCGTGTATATGATTTTCTTCATGTATGTTTAGTTTATTTTATTTCTGTTAATTGTGTGTATGATTTCTTCCATGTATAGTATCCATGCTTAAGTTATATTTCATACCATGCTCATATGAATGTAGAAGTTGAATCAAATGTCTATTATTGAGGTTGTACGTGATTGGGACCATATTATGGTCCAGGCATTCGATAACAAGCTGGAATTCGTGGCTAACATTGATTCGCTACACAAGATGTGTTTGATGAACCCAGGCCGTACTAGAGTTGTCGACAGTGGTTTGGCCACATGAAGTGTTTACGCACTTCATGTCGATTCACTCGACGTGCGCTCGTGCTAGTCGAGCTCGTCAAGTAACCCGATTGACGTGTGTATGTTCACCATGTATGGATGCTTCTGTTTGAATCTAGGGTACCAAACTTACCAATGTAATCCCGTTAACCTTAGTACCTCGATCCACTAAGATTCATGAGCTGGACATGGTGGTATGGGACATCGTGGTCGAGATGTCGTCCTACGTTGGGGCGACGAGCCTCCCCGTAGTGACCAGTGAGCACCTATACTCGTGAGTTGATTATGGTGGTATGGGACACTATATTCGAGTTCTCGGCCTACTCTGATTGGTGACGAGCCCTTTGCAGTGACCTCGAGAATATCTTGCAACTATAGTGGGGCGACGGGCCTTATTGTAGTATATAAGATATAACTAGACCTGTATTGATTGGTGACAAGCCCTTTACAGCGATCTAGAACTATACTATCGTATGAGATTGTCTCGGACTGACGACCCGAGAATGGATCATCGTTTAGGTAATAATACAAGGGAGGTACCATAGCTTCTCAATCTTGTTGTATGAAAAGGACTAATAAGAACTCGGTAATCATGTTCATATCATCGCACTGCATGTGCCGATAATGAAGTGCACAAAGAGAAGAAAGCATGTCACGAACGTAAGAGTATTTAGGAATGTCTGATATGTTTGCTTTATCATTACTGCTTGACTGAATTGATAACATGTTAATCTTTACTCTATGATTCCACTGAGTTGATCACTCACTCCCACATTACAGGACGGTGTTTGCAACACCTACCAGACTCTGTCTTAGTTGCAGATGATGATGTGACTCAGGAGGCGGAGCCTGATTACTACGACGATCAGGACGAGTTCTCATATATGCAGTTCTCTGACAATTTTTCTTAGGCCGTACTGATCGATGGGGCTACAGGGCATACTATTATAGTTGGATTCTTTTTGACCTTTTATTTTTGGAACATTACATGTATATGATGACTCAGTGATGTATTCATACTCTGGCGATCGAAAGCGATCTTTTGGATTTATATTCGTTTATATACATCTTTCAGTCTTCCGCTTACGTTATATAAACTGATCTGGAGTATGAATTACTGTTTTGGTGTAATCTCACTCATGTTTAATGCACGAATATGAAAAACATTCAATCATCATTATCTATGTTGCATAAGTGATGCATTGGAACTTGGGAGTGGAGCTTATGCTCGACCCTCGATTTTCAGGGCATTACATAGAATCCACAGGGACTGAACTTGTGTCTTCTGAAAGCAACTAGAACTAGAATTAGAAGAAGATGAAAACCTAAATCTGAAAGTATAGAGAGTAATTGTGAGAGATTTAATGAAAAACTTAATAATTTCAAAAGTGGGAAACTAGGGTTTCCAATGATCTACTTGTAGGTTCTCAGGATGCTACCTTGCTTGATTCAAGTCACATCATTCGAATCGGAGTCTCATCCTATCCAATTGGAAGATATCTCAGTACAATAAAATATGAACTTCCTTTGACCTAGTTCTTAATAGATGAGAGGTGTGAGAACTGAAAGTGATTCCATAACAAAACCATGCCTAAGAGACAAGGCAAACGACAGGATTTACTTATCCCACAATCAATTTGAGAGAATTGTGAAAGTTAGAGGATTTGATCACCCAACCATGATCATGGGATGATGGTGAACAACATGATTACCTAATTTCATAATCTCAATACATGAAGCGAATATAATCAAAGCTATCGTAGATCTATTGTAATTTGAGTCACAATAAACCATTAAAAACTGAAAGTATTCCTTATAATTAAACTAGAATCAAAGATAGTTCAATAAAACATGAATCAAACCAAAGAAAACATCTCAATCATGCTATAACCCTACCTAATAGGTTTACCCAACCATAGACATGATTGAACTAAAGACTTTTAAACAAAAAAAAAGACCAACCTAAGAGGTTTATCCCCTTTTCTTTCTTTTTCCATTTTTTTAAAATTTTATATCGACGATCATTTGTATTTATTCTTCTTCTTTAGACATTACATCATTTTCAAAGACATTTTACATTCCCCTTAAAGATGTTGTCATTTTTCAATCTTTATGACCTCTTTGTTGATCTCCTATTTTTTAACTGGTTCTTTTTCTTCTTTTAAGGTGGATAAAATTCTTCAAACTCGGTTCTTATTATCTTTCAATGATCATCATACTAACAATCAGAAAATCTAATACTATTTACCAAAAATAATTTGAATAACATAATATTCAAACTTACTCTTAATCAATTCAATGTAAGAACCATAAGTGATAGGTCACTTAGTTGTTCTAACTCCAACAATTCAAAATTTGATTTCTATCTTATCATTATACTCAAAACAATATTAAATACACAACTTATTACTCTCCAAATAGATAAACAATTAAAAAAATTTAAAAAATTTTACAAAATTTGCTCAAAACTGAGAAAATGTTGATTATTCTACCTAATCTCCCATCCCCTACCAGAAATCTACATTGTCCTCTTTGTAAAAGAAAGATGCATGATTTACAAAAGAGATAACACAATTGAAAGAGAGGTGATGGAAAGATAGTACTTGATGAAGAAATTTTGAGGCTTTTTCCTAAGGATCTGGGCGTGAAGGTGGTTAGCACAAGAGTTTAACAACTGAAAAGCAAACTATCCTAGATTGGTAGAAAGCAAACTATCCTAAACAGTGGAATGCAATAAACCTAACTACACCTTCGTTAGACTAGGAGGTCAATTCTGGTAAACAGGATCATTAAGAGGTATGGACATGTCCTCTGAATCAAATTTCTCAATAAATAGCTTTAATTGATGTTCATTCACTTTAAAATCATTGCCCTTGTTTGGATTCCAAATCTTGACAGCCTCATGAGGATAAACATTAGTAACAGTGAAAGGGTTGGTCCAACAAGATCGAAGTTTGCCCGGAAAGAGATGTAATCGAAAATTGTATAGGAGGACCTTCTGACCAGGTGTGAATGATTTTCGAAGAATGTGTTGGTCATGAAACACTTTCATTCTGTCCTTGTAAATTCTTGAGTTCTCGTACGCATCATTCTAAATTTCTTCAAGTTCATTCAACTGAAGTTTGCGTAGCGAGCCAGCGTTGTCTAGATTAAACTTTAAATTTTTGATCGCCCAATAGGCTCTATGTTCTAACTCTACAGGTAAGTGGCAAGCCTTTCCATAGACAAGTCTATAGTGAGATATTCTAATATGGGTCTTAAATGCGGTACGGTAAGCCTATAAGGCATCGGTTAATCGGATTGACCAATCTCTATGGTTAGGGTTAACTGTCTTTTCTAAGATGTATTTATTTTTCTTATTGGAAATCTCAGCTTGCCCACTTGTTTGTGGGTGCTATGGAGTGTTCACCTTATGAGAGATGCCATATTTCTTCATTAAGTTCGCAAATGGCCTATTATAAAAATGTGAGCCCCCATCACTACTTATGGCTCAAGGCGTTCAAAACCGGGAAAGGATGTTCTCTTTTAAAAACTTAATCACCGTTTGATGGTCATTGTTCCGGCATGGAATCACTTCGACCCATTTAGTAACATAGTATACGATGAGCAAAATATATAAATTTTCAAAAGATTGGGGGAATGGTCCCATGAAATAAATGCCCCAACAATCAAATGTTTCAATGATCAGAATGGGGTTCAGGGCATCATATTTCGATGGGACAATGCTCCCAACTTCTGACAATGCTAACAAGCTTTGTAAAACTTATGAGTGTCCTTGAGCATAGTGGGCTAGTAAAAGCTACACTGCAAAATCTTGGTCGTGGTCTTTTTAGTAGAAAAGTGACCACCACAGTCCTGAGAGTGAAAGAAGGAGATGACACTTTGGTGTTCTTTGTCTGGCACACATCTCCTTAAGATTTGGTCTGGACAATATTTAAATAAATAAGGATCATCCCAGAAGAACTTACGATCCTCGACGAAGAATTTTTTCTTATCTTGACAGTCCAATGTGTTGGCGTGAAACCTGTGACAAGATAATTAACAATATCAGCAAACTAAAGGTGAATGGGAGACTTTGAACGATTGTTCGTCAGGGAACATGTCATTTATATGTCTTCTCAAGGGAATTAGAGAGATTAAGGTGGGAAAGATGGTCAGCCTCTACGTTCTTTACTCTCTTTTTATCTTTTATTTCCAAATCAAATTCTTGGAGTAGAAGGATCCATCTAATCAGGCGGGGCTTAACATCGTTCTTAGAAATAAGATACTTGAGTGTCGCATGATCTGTGTAGATGACGATCTTGGATCCAATCAAGTAGGACCTAAATTTGTCCAAAGAGAACACTATGGCTAAGAGTTCCTCTTTAGTTGTAGAGTTATCACGCCCAAAACTCAAAAATCGGGCTCACGAAATTTTCGATCACCGAATCCAGTACTGACAGCCTCCGTAGTACCCCATTCTCGGCTCTCAGTGCCTATGCCAGATTATAATCCTGGGATCCTAAAAGGAGAATTTTCCAATGTACATTTATCTCATAAGAAGCATAACCACAAGTTTACCCAAATCACAAAGGTAACATCATCTTCACATATCCACTAATATATACAGTTGAATACAGTGCTGAAAGGGAAATATTTATATGTCAAAAATGAAAGCTCTAAAAGTCTATTGTACACTTCAAGCTCAACGCTGCTGCGAGCTAACGCCACCTGCATGCATCTATCGTGCATATGTTTATAGAAAGTTTAGAGGATGGTGTAAGTGTGTGCACAAAGTAAGTGCAAAGTATTCAATGTAATGCCATAATCATACAATATCAGAAATACTAGCAAGATCATGAATCATACGATATCAGACTAAGTGTAAATATTAACAAGTCCATGAGTCATACAATATTAGAGTACACAATGCAAATCAACTATGCAAATGACAAGTTATAAAGAGTCAAATATCATATGCTGAGGATACAATATAATATACAATTCTTAATGAGTTCACGAATACCGTCAGTCATATCTAGGCCATATAAATGCAGAAATATAGCGATCCAATATGTTAAATTCTATGGATGCAATGCAATATGGGTACGAATGAAATGACCAATCTGGAGTGAAGTCGGGATGTAGTATGTAGTATTGCTGGCTATGGGTTCCATCACAAGGGACTTCTATCCAAACCAGTCTCATACCTAAATTTGAATAGCTAGACCCAATGTGGTAGACTCCCTAACCAAAATCCTGGCCATTGTGAAGGTACACATAACAATTAGTTATACATCACCAACCCGAGTGGATAGTGAATGAATGCATGAATGGTTAAAATGCTGAGTATGCAACTCCTACTCTATAAGTCTACTTATCAATACTGTACATCTTTGGGATTATCACCGAGGTCTAGTACACTCCAAGATGGTTATCGTCCCGATCGGCAGCGCATCCCAGTGAGTGAAAAAGACCTCACTACTCACCTGCCAATAGTATACCAATGCCTACCCGGCTCATCGATAGTAGACCCATTTTGAAGCTGGTCAAACTCATCCTAGCTTACAACTTCCTCATTTGGTTAGATAAGGCCACACCCCCTCCCAATCGACCATGACACGGTGGGAGACGTAGCCTACTGGTATTCGGCACTCTTGTAACGCCCGTGAAAAATTCGTACTTGGACTCGAGTACCAACTCGACCCGAAATTGCGTAGAATTAATTCTTTTAGAAAATATGACTAAGTTAGCTAGCGCAACACTAGAGTAGCTGGGAAATAGTCCCTGATCACTTTAAATACGCTCTACAAGACCCAAATCGAGTAAAACCAATGACTCTATAATACTCTATAACCTCGGATCAAACTCTAAGCAGGTTTGTTCTCTGGACCACTTTGAAATTTTGTATTGGATCTAGACCGCGCGTCGAAAGTCCGATACCTCCTATCTTAGACCGTTAGAACCGCCTAGCTGGACTTGATAATCCTTTTGAAAATCAAGTCCAACCGATAATCACAGGCTATTTCATTGAGCTCGGACTGAAGAGAGTGCGAATAGGGACAGACTTGGAATTTCAAATTCAAATCTGGCACACGACTTGACATGTTAGTATTAAGCGTTCTGACCGTCAGAATTCAGTCAGATTACACCCTCGAATCAGGAAAAATTTCTATTTTATATCATGAGACTTGCAGCCCTGATCTACGTGCGGTGACCGCTGAACTGAAACTGGTCCGCCACGTACGATCTGTGAACCCTTCCTGACTGAAAACTTAATACGTGCTAGATCTGGTACACATGAGCTTAAGTCCGATCGCATTCGGCCAGGGGACCACCAGAAAGCATCTTTTGGACCGAAACGGCCCCGATTTGGATATGCACTAAGTGAACTTTGTACCGGATCCTATTTTGGGCATTTTTGGGCTTATAAAAGGGGTTGAAACCCTCACTCCTCTCTCCCATCCGAATTTGAGAGAAACCCTAATTTGGGAGAGAGAAAAGGTGAGAGTTTGTGAGAGAGAGTAGGAGAGATTTTTCCCGTCTTCGTGCCACCTGTTGCACGTGCTGTAGCAACATCTTCTGATCACTAAGCCGGTGATTTCTCCACGTTTTCAGGTAAGAAATAACCCTAAAAGTTGCTGATTTAAGGTTCACTAGGATCCATAGCTTTTTAACCAATAGATCTTGTAAAACAGGTTCTCTTATCGCCGTAGACGAAGCGTATACGCTCCGTTCGAAACGACACGTCTATAAGAGACTAGGTGAGGATTTTAAACACTTTGATTGACGGTTTACAACGCTTTCAATGTCGTTTAATAGTAGATTATTGACGGCATCGCCGTTTGACATGTACAACATGCTATCTGTTTCCTGTTTCGTAAATCAACGAAGAATATGAGATTTAGGGCATTTTAGTCATTTGTAGGAAGTACTGACTTCATTCATATTTTGCTGATGAGATTGACATGGTTTGTTGTCGCATTAGAAAGTTAGGAATACGTGCATAATTAGTTTGGCGAAGAGATTCGCCTAATTGCGTACTTCGGGTCGACATACTATATGTAGACTTAAGTGTGTAGTGTATGTGTTTGTATAAATGCTTGTATTAGTATGTATTGAATTAAATGATGTTATGAATTAGTTTGAGATTGATTTCTCAATTAATATGCTGATGTGAATGATTTCCTACATGTTAGCTTAATGCATGATTTCATTATATGCATGAAATGTACGTGCTTGAAGAATTGCCTAAGTTGTATGTTATAACATGTGTTAACATGCTCACATGGTTGTATTTCAATTCCAATACTCTCATATGATTTGCTGATGTGATTCCATAATTGTTTGGGACTATACTTAGTCCAGGCAGTCGGTAACCGAGTGAATTCGTGGTTGGCTGGTCTTGGCCACGAACGACGCGTCGATGAACGTGAGCCGTGTTTTGGAGTTGGCAGCAGTGGTTAGGCCACACGAGGTGTTTTACGCACCTCATGTCGTTCGACTTGAGATGCGATCGCGCTAGTCGAGCCCATCAAGTAACCCGACTGGCCGATGTATGTTCACCCTGTATAAGTCATAACTGCTTGAACCTAGGGTACTAAACTTACCATTGTAAACCCTATTAACTATGGTACCTTGATCGACGAAGACTCATGAGCCGGCATGGTGGTATGGGATAACGTGGTCGAGCTGTCGGCCTACGCTGGGGCCACAAACCTCCCCGTAGTGACCAGTGAGCACCTAGTCTCGTGAGCAGATTATGGTGGTATGGGACACTATATTCTAGCTGTCGGCCTACACTGATCAGGCGACGAGTCCTTTGTAGTGACCGCGAGCGTATTCTGAGTCTACGGGAGGCGACGACCCTTCAGTAGAGTACAATAGGCCTGTATTGATAAGGTGATGGGGGAGCGGTGCAACGAGTGCGAGCAACAGCCCTGGCAGCCCTTGCAGCGACCTACAAAATATACATCGTATGAGATTACTAGGAGTGACGACCCTAGACAGGATTTGTGTTGGGATTGATAAAAGGGAAGTACCTTAGTTTCCCAATCCTGCTGTTTGAATGGACTAATAACAACTCGAAAATCATATCACCATGTCATTGCATGTGCCTGGAAGATGTGGAGCACTTGAGGGTCGATTGCATGCCGCGGTTGTAAGATGGTGCCGTATGAGGGAGATCGTTGGTGAGGGCATACATCACGTCATGTCATATTGTATTAACAATAGTATTAGGATTGTCTGATTTACTGCTTTATTATTATCACATGATTGATTTGTGAACATACTAATCTTTGCTCTATGATTTCACTGAGTTGATCACTCATTCCCATGTTACGGGATGGTGTTTGCAACACCCACCAGACCCTGTTGTAGATGCAGGTGATGCTGAGATTCAGAAGGCAGAGCCAGACTTTGACGAGGACCAGGACGAGTTCTCGTACATGCAGTACCATGATGGCTTTGTGTAGGTGACCTGGGTTGATGGGACTTCAGTGGGACTATTTTGAACATTTGATTTTGTTCATGTATATGTATATGAGACTCAGAGACGTATTCATACTTTAGAGACAGATGAGATCTACTTTGTTTTTCCATACAGTGATATATATATTGTTTAGTCTTCTGCTTGCTTTTATCACTGGATCTGGAGTATGAATTGCAGTTTTGGTATACTTTTACTCATGTAAATGCTTTAACTCAGACAACATTGAATCATAATCATTTTTATTGCATAAGTGACGGTCTGGAACTCGGGAGTTGAGTTTATACACGACCCCCGATTTTCAGGGTGTTACAACTCTAGTGCTCATGTACTCACTTGGTCTATACGCTAGGCCGTCTCCTAGGCACGAAGGTTTAGGAACTTTCACCCACGGACATTCAAAGTGTCCAGATGCTTTAACCAAACATTTTCGGTATCCCATCTAGCCATCCATGACATGCTTGTGGAGGCTACGACCCTGATGTCGCTGGGGCGTACACTCACAACACACAATACAAGATGCATGAGTTATACAATCCAGTCATGCATTAATCATGCGCATACTGTGCGCTCGTGTGAGACAATCTCCACATATCAGGGAGTCTCATAACAACCTGCCCAATCATATATGCAATAGTCAACCACATCTCATAATAAACATGCAGATGATGCATATGGGCATGTATCATGATGCTATGCTGTCACATAGTCATAATTGGCATCGACAATCTGCATCGATAATTGGCCTCAATAATCAGCCTATACAATCGGCCTGATAATCAGCCTCGACAATTGGTCTCGGCAATTGGAATTGGCCTTAACAATTAGAATCAGCCTCGATTATCGAAATCAGCCTCAATAATTAGAATCGGCCTTGACAATCAAAATCGGCCTTGAAAATTGGCCTCGATAATCGAAATCGGCCTCGGCAATTAGAATCGGCCTCAATAATTAGAATTGGCCTCAACAATCAGAATCGGCCTTAATAATTGACTTCAACAATCAAAATCATCTTCGATAATCATATTCGACCTTGATAATTAGAATCGGCCTCTACAATCAGAATCAACCTCGACAATCAGAATCGGCCTAATAAAGGGCATAAGGGAAGGTCACAATGTAGACACTTAACCATCATCTCCCATCAATGTGGATATTTAACCAACATTACTCCCAGAGAGTGGCCCACATAGAGCCAAACATATCATGGGCCCATGGCCTCACACAAGGACCTAATACACATCATCATGGACCTCACTCATGGGTTGTATATACATCACAATTGTCCTTGGTACATAGGCCATAAATACATCACATCAGGCCTCATATACATCAAGTGGACCGTATCAATAGGCCGCACCAATGGACCTTATAAACATCAAGTGGGTCGTATCAATGGGCCACACCAATAGGTCTCATAAACATCAAGGTAGGCTTCATGGATGGGCCACAAATACATTAAGGTGGCCTTATGGATGAGCTATATATACATTAAGGTGGCCTCATGGATGGGCCATAAATACATCAAGGTGGGCCTTATGATCTGGACAGTCTAGATGACCCAGATGGCTGGACAGTTTGGATAAACACGTACCTCAAGGTAGGCCACATGTCTAAGGGGCAGACGACAAAGATATACAATACATACATTAATGGTAGGCCTCACATGGTGTAACGTCTTAGAAAAATCTGTACTTAGACCCGAGTACCACCTTCAGTAGAGATCATTTAGAACTAAATCCCTTAGAAATTTAATGTGTTTTAACTAGCGCTAAACTAGATTACATGTGCAATGAGCACCAATAACTTTCAATATGATCTGTAAGACTCAAAACCTATAGAATCACTGACGCTATATTACCCAAAAATCTAGGATCTAACTCTAAACCCAGTTGCTCCCGAGAATACTTTGTAACTTTGTATTTGATCTAAACCACACGTTGAAAGTCTAATATCGATGAACGTAGACCATTATGACCGCTTAGTTGGACTTGACTATCACCTCGAAAATCAAGCCCAAACGATGTCGTGAGACCATTTCATTGAGTTCGGAGTGAAGAGAGTGAGAAAGCGAAGTTTTTAAGAAAATTAAATATGATTTTAAGTAATTTGAGTTGCGTCGCTTGCGTGATATTTCTAAGCATTCTGACCATTAGATTTTGACCCAAATTCACCCTCGAATCAGGAAAGGTAGCCCATACATGTTAAAGTACTTGTGGCCTTGATCAAATTTCAGTGACCGTTGAATTGAAAGTGGTTCACCACGGATGATCTAGAAACCCGATCGGACTGAAAACTTAACTTACTTAAGATCTAATATTAGTGAGCTTAAGTCCGACCGCATTTGATAAGTGGACCTCCAGAAGTGCTCCATTGGATCAGAAAGAGCCCAATTTGGTTATAACCTAAGTATACCTTGGCCCTAAGGCTGTTTCTGTCGACTTTAGGCTTATAAAAAGGCCTTAAACCCTTATTCTCAAATCCCATATGAATTTCCTAAACCCTAGCTATTCAAGAGAGAGAAAAGAGAGAGAAAGTAAGAGAGAACCTGTTAATTCTTCATGGGATTCTTCCCAGTTCATCTACGCATCGAATCTGCGTATCTAAATCGTTATTTTGGTGATTCTGATTCCGTTCTTGGGTAAGTTAAGCAAAACCTAACCTATTTTGAAGCTTAGAATAGATGTAGTGAAGTTATAGCTAACCTGTTTCATGCCTTAGGTAGTGTATCCGCCGTTGACGAAGACTTATCGTCTGAATCACATCTAATACACATTTTCTGGTTTAAGGTGCGGACTATATACGTTTAGGTTATGGTTTTCAAGACTTTCATTGTTAGATAATGATTTATTCATAACATGAATGCTATTACACATGACAAATGCGCTATCTGTTTCGATGTACATATATGTATAAGCTATGTTATAAATAGAGTATTTCATATATATGATAGAATACCTGTATACGTATGGAATATGCTATCTTGATTGCCATGATTATTTATCATAGACATATGCATGATATGTATGCGGTAACTCCTTGACGAAAGGACTTGCCCTAATATGTAATGGAGTCAACATACGTGATGTATGTTGAATGATGTAGTCTAAGTGTTTGTATAAATGCTTGAATGAGTTAGTAGTTAGTAAAGTGTGATTTTTGAGGTTGTTGAGATATGCATTTTCATCACTTTAACTGTGTATATGATTTCCTCCATGAATTGTGTAACCTAGATTAATCATGTTAACTGTGCGTATGATTTCCTCCATGTACTATATTTAAGTTCAAGTTATATTTCATGAATGTTCATATGAATGTAGGACATGAATCATATGCCTGTTATTGAGCTTGTACGTGATTGGGGCTGAACTACAGTCCAGGTAATCGGTAACCATTCTTCAAATGGTGGTTGAGGTCATTTTCGCCACGCGGGATGAGTTTAATGAATCTAAGTCGTGCTTGGGACGTTAGACAGTGGTTAGGCCACACGGAGTGCTTATGCATTCCGTGTCGTTTAACTCAATGTGTGCTTGGCCTAGTTGAGCTTATCAATTAACCCGATTGACCGATGTTTGTTCACCATGTTTGGTCACTACTGTTTGAATCTAAGGCACTGAACTCACCAGTGAAATTTTCGTTAACCTTGGTACCGTGATCCCCTAAGACTCATGAGCCGGACATGGTGGTATGGGACACCATGGTCGAGCTGTCGGCCTACGCTGGGGCGACGAGCCTCCCTGTAGTGACCAGTGAGGACCCTACTCTTGTGAGCAGATTATGGTGGTATGGAACACTATATTCGTGCTGTCGGCCTACATTGATTGGTGATGAGCCCTCTATAGTGACCTCGAGTATATCCTAACACTGCGTAAGGGCAACGAGTCTTGTTACAGTATTTAGGATATAACTAGACCTGTATTGATTGGTGACGAGCCCTTTACAGCGATCTAGAATCGTAATATCGTATGAGATTTCCTAGGACTGACGACCCTAGAATGGATCAATGTTTAGGAATTGATATAAGGGAGGTGTCTTAGCTTCCCAATCCTGTTGTATGAAAAGGACTAATAAGAACTCGGTAAGCATCCTCATATCATCTCACTGCATGTGCTATCGGTGTTGGTGTAAGAGCATTGAGGAAGTGACTGAAATGCGCGACCGTAAGATGAAGATCACAGAGGGAGATTGTGGTGAGGGCATGCATCATTCCCTCATATCATTCTTGCATTAACAAGAGTGTCTAGGATATGTCTGATTGTACTACTTTATCATTACTGCTTGATTGAATTGATAACATGTTAACCTTTGTTGTATAGTACCACTGAGTTGATTACTCACTCCCACGTTCTGGGATGGTGCTTAAACACCAATTAGACTCTGACTTAGCTGCAAGTGACGGTGATTCCTACGAGGCAGAGCAGGAGTTCAACGAGGACGAGGAGGCGTTCTCATTTATGTAGTGTTCAGGTGGGTTCATGTGAGCCTTGTCCTGACTGGCGGGGATTCTGGGATATGTATATGTTGATTTTACATAGTTTGATACATGTATTTTGATACACAGTTGTACTTATTTCCCTAGGCAGAGAACGCATATTTTGGGAATTATTTTAGTTTATATATGTATTTAAGTCTTCCACTTGCATTTTCTCACTATCCCTGAATTATGTCTGCTGATCTGGCTTAATCTATTTCATGTTTTATGCACTAATACAGACAACATACATCCATCATTATTTATGTTGCAAAAGTGATGTTTTGGAACTCGGGAGCTGAGTTATGCTCGACCCCTGAATTTTAGGGCGTTACACATGGCACCATCTAGCGATGGACGGTGTAAGCATAATATATATATATATATATATATATATATATATATATATCAAGGTGGGCCATATTGCATAAGAAGGACACTGTGGATAATAAATACATCACAGCTGACGCCACATAGATGGATGGTGTATACAACACATATCATCAAGGTAGGCCACTGCATTGATGGACGACACAGATAAAACACTTACATTATGGTGCATTCAACATCGTCCAGGCAGCTGGGCGGTGTAGATGTACAACACATCGCAGGCCCATAGTTCTAGGACACTTGGACGGCAGGGATAAAACACATATCTAAGGTGGGTCCACATGTGTGGGACCCACCAGTTATACATGTATATACATGTACATATGCTATATATATTATTTTATTAAATATTTCTTCTTCTTTTTCACATTTTTTTTAAAGATAAGCAACGTCCAGGCCTGGAATGACCTAGGTGAATTCATACATCAAGGGACGGTGTGGGTAAGTCCCTTACATCACGGTGGGGTCCACCATTGGCTGCAATATAGTGGCTATATAATTGGTGTGAGATGCACCAGCCAACCTACTTACAATCTAGGTGGGTCCAGGGTCCAATGTCCAAGAATGCTGGACGTATGACCTGGATGACACATTACAAGGTGGGTCCCACATGAGTGGCCCACCATAGTTTAGGATCCAACTGATATTTGTGCTTTTAACTTATCCATGGCCCAAAAATGGGCAGCAAGTGGGCTCTATCGTTGGACGTCAAGAAAAATCCAGGCAATCCATATTTGATCACATCAGGTGGGCCACACACATATGTATCATTATCACCATTGAAAGAAGAGAGAGAGAGAGAGAGAGAGAGAGAGAGAGAGAGAGAGAGAGAGAGAGAGAAAGAGAGAAAGAACGGTGAGATGGAGGGACCCCGCCACTATGGACCCCTCTTAGATCACAACACATACATCAAAGTGGGTCCCATCATAAGTGAGCCCTTAAATCTTAAAATTGAAACATAAAATCACCCACCTTTGATCTCCTCTTCCTTCTTCCGCCTATATCCTCTAGACAACCAAGGGAATGATTTCAACGGTTAAGATGATCTTTGGATGGTGGAGATGGGAGGTAGGAAGGTGGGCCACACTAGCTTCTCTCATGGAAGCTTGGACATGGGTTGCTTGGAGAATGAGGGAGAGAGAGATGAGAGAGAGGGGTTGTAAGATAGAGACATGGGTGAGTGATGGGTGTACTTAGTTGTAAGAGAGAGAGAGTTAACTTTGGGGAGGGTGGTTGTACCTGGGGATGGGTGTTATACTTTGACTAGTGATGTGATTGATTTGATATGTTTCTCTTGGGTTTGTAAATGTGCATCATTTCTTCGAACCGAACACGGGCACACATGTTCTGGCCTAGGTATTGCCTCCATGCGTAATACACAGCGTCGAAACCGTGGCAACGACGTAGTCGCTAGGGTATAAGTCTCAGGTTGAGCTGACTCTAGAATACGGGATATGACTTAGGGTTACGAATAACTGCTAATTACAGATCACGAGTCACCAGAATTTGACCGGGAGAACCGTGGAAGCTTACGAAATAGTACGGGCTAGGTACAGGCCTTACAAGAGTAGTTGACTTGGGCGGGATTTAGAGTTCTACTTGTATAATGAATAACGTGGGGCTTCTTTTCATTTTTCTGCCCTAAAATTTCCCCAAGAGCATAGTCGGACGAGTCGCACATAAGTTCAAAAGAAAGACTCTAGTCGGGTGGCTACATAATAGGTGATATGGTTAACATGCCCTTGATCTTAGTAAAAGCTTCCTAGCATTGCTTAGTCCACTCATATGCTGCGTCCTTTTGAAGTAGATTTCATAAAGGGTGAGAGAGGTGATTAAAGTCCTTTATGAACCTCTTGTAAAAATCGGTGTGTCCTAAGAAGGATCCCACGTCTCGTATGTTCTTGAGTGGAGGTAGGTTGGAGATAAGATCAATTTTAGCCTTGTCTACCTCAATTCCCTTAGACGAGATGATGTGTCCAAGGATAATTCCCTTTCAAACCATGAAGTGGCACTTTTCCCAATTTAGTACCAAGTTTTTTTCCTCATATCTTTTGAGCACACATTCAAGATTTTCTAAGAAATCACTGAAAGATGGACCAAAGACAGAGAAGTTGTTCATGAAGACCTATAGATATTACCCTAATATGTCAGAAAAAATATTCATCATGCATCGATGAAAAGTGGCGGGGGCATTACACAGTCTGAATGGCATCCTTCGGTAAGTAAAGGTGCCAAAGAAACATGTGAATGTTGTCTTTTCCTAATCTTCAGGGGCTATCTCTATCTGGTTGTAGCCTAAATACCCATCAAGGAAGCAATAGTTTGAGTGACCAGCTAGCCTTTTCAAAATTTGATTAATGAAGGACAAAGGAAAGTGATCCTTCCTTGTGATGGTATTCAACTTCCTGTAATCAATGGACATTCTCCAACCAGTAGTGATCCTAGTTGACACAAGTTCATTATTGGCATTGGCTACGATGGTGATTCCGGACTTCTTCGGAACCACCTAAGTTGGACTCAGTCATTGGCTATTGGATATAGGGTATATGATATCCACATCCAATAGCTTAAGAACCTCGACTTTAACCACTTCCTTCATAGTTGGATTTACTCTAAGTTGTAGTTGTCGTGAAGTCTTTGCATTGTTCTCAAGATAAATGAGGTGAGTACAAGTTGGAGGGTCAATTCCCTTAAGATCCGCAATTGACCATCAAAGGGCTCCCTTATGCTTAATAAGAGTAGAGATGAGCATACTCTCCTATTATTGCTCAAGGTGGGAAGAAATCACCACCGGCTATGTCTCATTTGGACCTAAATAAACATCTCAAATCAAAGAGCAATGGTTTTAAGACAAGCTTCAGTGTCTTAAGTTTAGACGGCAGAGGCACTACATCAGTTTGAGGTAATTTTTCAAATTGTGGCCTCCACTGGTTAACTTCAAGTACCATCACATCATCAAGCATGGCACCCATCTCCCTAATCCTATCATCATCTAAATAATGGGAGTGGGCCAGGCATGTCTCTAGAGGGTCAAAGGAAAACGTCAGAAGTGCTCTATCTTCCATGAAAGAATTAGTCAGGTTAATATCGTGGAAATAGTCTTCATCCTCTAACTATTTGACAGTGTTGAAAAAAAATTTCAACTCCAATGTCATATTCACGAAAGACATACTCACGACTCCATTCCTTCAATTAATGACTATGCTTGAAGGGCGAAGGAATGTGCGACCAAGAATGATGAGAATTTATAATACCCCGAATTTTTGCCAACCTGGAGTTAGACGTCCTTAGGTAATGGGTCAACCATAACACTCTCAAAGCTCAATCCCAAAGCCAAAGAAATTACTTTTCAACCCATTTCCTTCAGAATCTCTCCTTTCACCATCCCATTCTTCAACTTTTTCTAAGTCCTTTTACACTAGACATAAATCCTAGTGTGTAAATGATGGAGAATCATGCTTAAGCAAAAATTTACTACAAATAGTAAATATATGTATAAATTGGACTTCCGATCATTCCAATCATGGAATCTCATAGAATAAATGGTTTAGTTGGATGGATTAGCCTCTCTTACCCCAAAATCATATGCTACACGATGCATAAACTAATTTCAGTTTGCAAAATGACCCGAAATAGGGTGAAACGGAGTCTTGAGCCTACCTATACTAATCCACAATGATCTAAGGTGGGCCCCACATACATTTGGGACCTAGGGGATAGGGAGACCACGCCCCATAGGTTGAGCCTCACCGGATTTGACTTTACTCGGTGAGGACCTCGCTGATTCGGCAAGGCCTCGTCGGTAAACGAGCCGGGTTCGGTCGAGCCTTCGGGCCGATGGTCTTTGGGGGTTAGGGTGACCCCCTGAGGTGTGGGTCGTCCCCTAAAACCTCCCCAATCAGGTACTTCCTTTACAAAGTGACCCCCCAAGCTCTCCTTTCTCTCCCAAACATCCGATTTTTGGCAAAAACCACCCCTCCAAACTCTTCCTTCTTCCGTTTTCAAGCACCCCCACTCCACCCTTCAAATCTCATCTCAAACAAAAATCAATAAAGGCTACTTCCTTTAGAAATCTAACGAGAATTGACTAGCGCTGCACTAGATGGCCTATGAAATTCTCACCAATCACTTTCAATATGATCTGCTAGAGCCAAAACGTATAGAATAGGTGACGCTACAATACCGTAAAACCTAGGATCAAACTCTATTCCCGATTGCTCTCGGGAGCACCTTAAAACTTTGTATCGGCTTTGGGCCGCATGTCGGAAGTCTGATTATCCCGAACTTAGACAATCCTGACCTCCTAGTTGGACTTAACAATCACCTCGAAAATCAAGTCCAGATGATGTCCCACGACGATTTCCTTGAGTCCAAAGTGAAGAGTGTGAGAAATGTTAGAAATTAAATATAAATTATGAAATCTGGCACGTGCCAAAGCCAGAGAGAGAAGGGCTTAGACCCTTGCTCTTTCATTCCATACAAATTTGGAGAGAGAAGAGAGAAAAGAGAGAGAAAGTGAGGGAGAAGTTGGGGTTTTCTCCTGAGATTCTTCCCTGCTGCTCCACGTGCCAAAGCCATCTACCTGCATCATTTTTTCGGCGATTCTGGTTTCGTTCTATGTAAGAAAACCCAAACCCTAACCTGTTTTAAGGCTCCTATGGGTACAAGTGGCTAAGTAGCTGACTCATCTTGTGTTGTAGGTTGCCAATCAGTCGTTGACGACGACGTAGAGTCCCTATTTGATTCATTACGCTCCTACGACGTAAGGTGCGGATTTTAGACGCTTAGATTACCATTTTTCAAAGCTTTCAATGCCGTTTAATGGTAGATTGCTGATGAGGATGCTGATTGACATGTACAACATGCTGTCCGTTTTTCATTTTGAATATGTACGAAGAATATGAGATTTAGGGTATTTTAGGTATTTGTAGCAAATACTGTATACATACGTATTTTTTCGATATGATTGCCATGAGTATTTGTCGTGTACCTATACTAGTTATGCGTGTATGAACTGTTTGGCGAAGAGATTCGCCCTAATGCACATATTGGCCGACATATGCTATGTAGACTAATGTGTGTAGACTAAGTGTTTGTTGAAATGCCTAAATCAATATGATTTATACCTGCCATATGTATCGAATGTAAGAACATGATTGTTGTGTATTAGACATCTCCTTGATGTAAGGATTTTTCATATTATATGTTGAAATCAACATACATCAAATACGTTTGTGTTGTGTAGTCTAAGAGTTTGTATAAATGTATGTATTGCTAAGTACTGAGTAAATGGTGTTGTAGATTAGAGTTGAGATTGAATTCTCAACTAATTTAATGATGTACATGAATTCCTCCATGTTTTTTGTATTGAATTGGTTACCTTATGTGTAAAATACTCATGTTTGGTTAACTGCTTATGATGTATGTTACAACATGCTGATAACATGCTAGAATTTCTTGTATTTCAATTCTACCTCTCTCATATGATTACTATTTCACATTACATGTGCTTGGGGCTATACTCTAGTCCAGGCAGTCGGTAACAATTTAGAATTCGTGGTTGGATTCTATTCACCACGAAGGATGTGTATGACGAACTCGAGTCGTACTAGAGTCGTCGGCAGTGGTTAGTCCATGCGAAGTGCTTGTGCACTTTATGCCGGTCGATTCAACGTGCGCTCGTGCTAGTCGGACTAATCAAGTAATCCGATTGACCATTGTATGTTCACTTTGTATTTGTCATAACTGCTTGAACCTAGGGTACGGAACTTACCATTAGAAACCCTGTTAACCATGGTACCTTGATCCATAAAGACTCATGAGCCGGGCATGGTGGTATGGGACACCGTGGTCGAGCTGTCGTCCTACGCTGGGGCCACAAACCTCCCCGTAGTGACCAGTAAGCACCTTTGACTCGTGAGCCGATTGTGGTGGTATGGGATACTATATTTGAGCTATCGGCCTACTCTGATTGGTGATGAGCCCTTTGTAGTGACCTCGAGCGTATTCTGAGTCTATGGGAGGCGACGACCCTTCCGTAGCAACGAGAGTACATTAGGCCTGTATTGATTAGGTGATGGGGGAGTAGTGCAACGAGTGCGAGCAACAGCCCTGGAAGCCCTTGTAGTGACCTATAAATATAACATCGTATGAGATTACTAAGAGTGACGACCCTAGACAGGATCTGTGTTGGGATTGATATAAGGAAAGTACCTTAGTTTCCTAATACTGCTATATGAATGGATTAATAACAACTCGGTAACATTATCCATATCGCACTGCATGTGTCTGGAAGATGTGGAGCACTGAGGAAAGTAAGCATGCCGCGGGCGTAAGATGGTGCCGCATGAGGGAGTATGTCGGTGAGGGCATCCATCATGTCATTTCATCTAGCATTAATCACAGTATTTAGGAATGTTTGTTTTGCTTGCTTTATCATTATCGGGTGATGGATTTGATAACATGTTAATCTTTTCTCTATGATTCCACTGAGTTAACTACTCACTCCCATGTTACGAGATGGTGTTCTGGACACCCACCAGACCCTGTTGTAGTTGCAGATGATGGCGCTGCTTGTGAAGCGGAGCTGGACTTGTATGATGATGAGGAGGACTTCTCCTCCGTATTTTGATCGACGGGATTACTGAGAGGTTGATTAGACGCCTTGACACTTGTCATTTATATTTTTGGAGTACTCATGTATATTCTTTTCTTTCCATTTTTGTAGTATATATGTATATGTTTAACCTGGTAACATGTTCACACTCTGGAGACTTATAATCAATTATCTGTTTTACGTATTTATCACAGTCTTCCGCTTGCTAATTTAACTGTCTCTGGAGTATGATATGCTATTTTGGCTTAATCCACCTCATGTTTTATGCACTATTAAAGCCGACATTCATCTATCATTGAAATGTTGCATAAGTGATGTTCTGGAACTCGGGAGTTGGGTTTCTACCCGACCCCCGATTTTCGAGGCGTTACAGAATTTGAGTGCTCATGTCGATGATGGGTTGAGTATCCAGGATGATAAAATCTACCGAGTAATAGAATCTGTCAACTTGGACCAACACATCCTCGATTATCCCTCTTACTGCACAAACTGAGCAATTGGTAAGTTATAATGTAGTTCAGGTGGGTTTCAATTCATCCAAACCTAATTGTTCGTAGACCGAGTAAGGAATCAGATTTACACTCACTCCTAAGTCATGAAGTGCATGCTCAATCCGGTAGTTCCCAATTACAAACAAGGCATGACACCCATCCCTCTCTTACCAACAAGGCATGACACCCAACCCTCTCTCACTCAAAAGTCAACCAAGTACATACCCTCCATGTCATTTCTTCCTACAACACTCATTCCTCTCTCCCACCTCTCATCCATTCCATCTTATTTCCCAAGCAACCATGAGAGAAAAATCCTAAGGAGAGAAAAGAAGCTAAGTGTGTGACCCACTTTCTTTCCCCCAAATCTCACCATCCAACCCTTTAATCTTCATCATCCTCCATCAAAGGGAAAACTTAGGAGCTAAAGAGTCCAAGGAGCTAAAGAAGAAGACCATCGGTGGGTGTTTTGTAGGGTTAGGATTTTTTTTAATGATGGGTCAAGTGGGGCCCACTGATTAATGGTATGGATCTCACTTTAGACCTTAGGTATGTTCGATGGCCCACTATGATTCATATGATCATCCCGTGATGGGGCCATTCTCCATGGACCCCATCATGATGTTTATTTTTCCCATTGTGAGGAGGTCATGTAGACCTTGCATTTTTTGTGGAAAAAGGATCCCCACCATTGATTTTTTTTTTATGATTTAGGGCCCACATGATTTAGGACCCATTTTGATGTATGTATTGTATTTACATGGCCGACCTAGGGAGGGCTCATAGTGGCAGAGACCCTCTCCTCCACTGCGTGTCTCTCTCTCTCTCTCCCTCTTTCTCTCTCTTCCTCTCTCTCTCTCTCTCTCTCTCTCTCTTTCCCATATGTTGTGGACACCACTGTGATGTGTGTATCCATGCTATCCAGTAGTGGGCCACCCACTATCCAGTAGAAACAGCCCGCCTTACTATTGGTTGGCCTAGATGTGGGAGAAAATAAATAACAGCTTGATCTAAACACGTGTGGACCACCCACGTGGGACCACCATGATGCATGTGATTTATTCACATCGTCCAGCCTACTGGACGGTGTGACCCACCTTTAATGTATGTATCTTACATCCAGGTTGTCCGTCCAAGGCCTGGATGTTGGGGCATTTCACACAATATATATATATATATATATATATATATATATATATATATATATATATATATATATATTGTGGTGGGCCCCACCTGATGTGGAAGTGGATAGGCTGGAGTACCTTACACCAGCTATATAGCTACTATATTGATGTCAATAAACTTTGAGGGTCTGATCATGAGGTATGGGACCCACCAGTGATGTATGTTTTCATCCACATCGTCCACTACCTGGACAGTGGGCTCCCACCTAATACACACGTGTGGCATCCACACCGTCCAGTGCGAGGACGGTGGGATCCACTGTGATTTATATGTATTATGTTCGCACCATACATTTGAGGACGTGGGACACCATGGTGTATGGGTCTTATCCTCACCATCCATAAGACGTGGGATCCACTGTGTTATAAGTGTTTTATCTACACCATTCGTCCATGGGACGTGGACCCCACCTGGCACGTGTGTTTCATCCACCGTCTAGTGCAAGGATGGTGGGATCCACCTAAATATATGAGGACGTGCTCACCCCCATCGGTGATAAATAATCTCACAAAGTACAAGGCAGGGGTGCTTGACGCACCTCATTCTCATCCTAGACTTCCTTAAACCGAGGTTGAGGTTATCTTTCCGGTTGATTGATCAGTTGATTTGCAGCCATAACTTCAATTAACTCTGAGGATCTTGAGTGGTGTCTAATCTTTTGATGGATAGATAACCCCTTAGCCAATCCTCATTCACTCAAAAGACATTGAGTGTTGTCACAGACCCACTTGGACATGAAACACTCTCAACCCTCAATTTCAGATTCTAAGCTAAACCTAAAAGAAAGAAGGGAAATAGAAATTTAGAAATAGAAAGAGAGATAATTAGAAAGAAGTTACCAAATTAGAAGTTCCTAATTAAAATCCTGCAAAAGAAAACAAAACAAGTCAGTTTCTAAAAATGAAAATTCAAAAATTAGAAAGTTCTTAAAAATAAAAATAGAAAGTGAACTAGTTTCTAAAATTGAAAAAAGAAAGTTTCTAAAAACTAATTAGGAAAGTTCTAAACCTAGAATTAGAAAGTAAGTTAATTTTTAAATATAAAAGAAATCCTAGATTTATAAAGTTTCTAATAATAGAAAAAAAAAAACCCTAATCTAAAATAAAAAGTAGAAAAACCTTAATCTTAACCTAATTCTAAAACTAGCTAATCTTAGAAAAACGCAACCGTTAATCCTTGGCAACGATGCCAAAAACTTGTTCATAACCCCAAGTGTACGGTTGCGATGTAGTAATAATCTCGGTAAGACCAAGGTTGAATCCACAGGGACTGAACTTGTGTGTCTTCTAAAACCAACTAGAACTAGAACTAGAAGAAGATGAAAACCTAAATCTGGAAGTATAGATAGTAATTGTGAGAGATTTAATGAAAAACTTAATAAATTTAAAGGTGGGAAACTAGGGTTTCCAAGGATCCACTTGTAGGTTCTCAGGCTGCTACCTTGTTTGATTCAAGTCACATGATTGGAATCGAAGTCCCATCCTATCCAATTGGAAGATATCTCAGTAAAATCAAATATGAACTTCCTTTGACCTAGTTCTCAATAGATGAGAGGTGTGAGAACTGGAAGTAATTCCATTACAAAATCATGCCCAGGAGACAAGACAAACAATAGGATTTACCAATCCCACAATCAATTTGAGAGAATTGTGAAAGTTAGGGAGGATTCCCTCACCCAACCATGCCTATGGGACGATGGTGAACAATAGGATTTTCTAATTACACAATCTCAATACATGAAAAGAACATACTCAAAGCTATCACAAATTCATTATAATTTGAGTCATAACAAACCATTAAAAACTGAAAGTATTCCTCATAATCAAACTAGAATCAAAGATAGTTCAATAAAACATTAATCAAAATAAAGAAAACATCCTAATCATAGTAGAAGCTTCACCTCTTAGCCCTAACTAAATGGTTTAGCCAACCATATATATGATTGAACTATAGACTCTTAAACAAAATAAAAAGACCAACTAAAGAGGAAGAAGAAGAACTCCCGGACGGCAACTCCACCCTTTTGCTCCACTCCTCAAACCCTAGAAGATGCCTAGGGGTGCCCTAGGGACCCCTATTTATAATTTTAGGTCTTAAACTTACACTGAGTGAAAACTTTCAGAAACCGTCTCAAATTTACGCGGTCTACGTAAATTTTGCGTAGCCCTCAACTAGTCGTGGGCCATCATCGACTGGTCGTGGGTCGTCCTTGACCGGTCAAGGGTCTCCTTCGACTAATCGAGCAACATGAAGATTTAGAAGTTTTACACATTAGTGTTCGAGTTGAGACACCTTCGACCGGTCGAGCTTTGATCAGTTGAGCAGAGTCCAAGACTGGTCGTGCATAGCCAAGACCGGTCGAGCCGAGGTGAGGACTAGTCGAGCTAGAGCCAGGACTAGTGGAAGATGGCCAAATTTTACTTCAAAACCATAATTTTCTCATTCTTGACTTAATTTTTTTGGATCTTCAGTATGTGCATTCTTCATTCTTAGTTTCATCAGATCCAATCTTAGATTTGATGATTCTTGAGTGGTAAATTCATGCTTTTAGCATCCTTTTCAATCCAAGCTCCTGAATTGACCTTGCAACACAAACATAATTAAAATAGAACATTAAACATTGTCGTGTTCATAAAATCAAGTAATAAATGGGGTCTAATATGTAATATTTGATCCTCTACAAAACTCACTCATACAAACATACAAATCATCACAACATATTACAACATTTCAATAACACATCATATACATACAATCTATGATTTAAAGGAACATTTGTGCACCACCAGAGATATCTTGGATTTTGTTACTCCCCCTTATATCATGCATATGAAAATCCCCCTGAGCACTTAGTCACATATATTGTTGAGTGTTAATTATTGCATATTTTCCCTATTTATATGTTGGTTTTATGAATATGATTATGCTTAATGGGTAGATTTTATGCATGTTTGTATTGCAAGGTGAATCTAAGCGCTTAGATTGAAAAGAATGTTAAAAGCATGTATTGGATGCTCAAGAATCACCAAGGGAAAGGATAGATCTTACAAGACTAAGATTGAAGAATTCATATACCAAAGATCCAAGGAAACTAAGTGAAGAATGAAGAGAATCAAAGATTTAAAGTGAAGAAAATGAATACGTGTAAAATTTGACTAGCCCAAGTTCTGGTTCGACTAGCTCGATAAACTTTAGCTTGAATTCCAACGACATTATCTTTTAAATTTGTGGAAATCTCGACTAGTTGAAGATCTCACTTGACTAGTCGAAGATGAATCTCAACGAATCAAAGATTTCTCTTGACTATTCAAAGGTTAAGTAGATTTTATATGGATTGTGCAAATTTGAGGCAGTTTCCGGACTTTTCTAACTCGGTGTGAAAGTTGGAGTTCCCCAACTATGAATAGGAATTCCAAGGATGCTCCAAAGAAACTTCTAGGGTTTAAAGAGTGGAGAAAAAGGGTGAAGAGACGCCTTCAAGAGTTTTCTTCTTCTTCCTTAATTGTTTTTAAGTTTTATTTAAGAGTTCTTAGTTCAATCATGTCTATGGTTGGCTAAATCTCTTAGCTAGGGCTAAGAGGTGAAGCTTGTAGCATAATCGAGATGTTTAATTTACTTTGATTCATGTTTATGTTGAACTTCATCAATTCTTAGTTGATTTTAAGGAATATTTTCAATTTTCAATGGTTTATTGTGACTAAAATTACAATAGAGCTTGCGACAACTTTCAATATCTTCTTTTCTTATTTGAGATTGTGGGATTGATAAATCATTTTGTTTTCCATCGTCTTTGAGGCATGGTTAGGTGATGTAATCCCTTCCAAATCTTCACAATCCTTTGGACGTCAGCAGCAGCAGCGTCTGCTGCTGTTTGCTATTTTTTTTGAAAAACTATGCATTTCTGAGGTTTTTCGTACGTGAGGCCCGCATCAGGAAAATCCACTCCATCCATTGCATTCCATGGCTTAAGACAGACCAAACAAGCCCAATATTCAGCATGTTTGGAGTATAGAAACATCAGAGTGGGCCATAGTGGATTTTAACAGTAAAACTTACTATTTTCTGTGATATGGCCTGCCAGAAAATTGGATTGGATTCATTTTTCAGCTCAACGTCTAAAATGAGCTGGGGAATGGAATGGATGGAGTGGATTACTCCCATGCATTAAGGTGGGGCCTACATGAGTGGGCCACCCTAAAGCTTTGAATTAAACTAATATTTTTATTTCCATTCCAACCTCCAGCGTGCTTCCTGGCAGGTTGGACATCTGTCCGTTCACACTTCATGGTGTAGCCATGTCCAACATCCCTGAACATTGGATGGTTGCATACAAAACACATCTAAGTGGGCCCCACCCAGAGGCGTGCTGCCTAGGTGGGCCACCAAATGGTTGGATAGTGTGGATAAGACATACATCAAAGTAGGGTCCATCCGAGTGGGCCACTAGGCCACCAAATGGTTGGATGCTGTGGATAAGACATAAATCAAGGTAGGGTCTATCCAAGTGGGCCACACAGCCACATTATCACACAAAATGAAAAGGAGAGGGAAAGAGAGAGAGAAGAAGACATGTGCGATGGAGGGACCCCGACACTATGGGCCCTCCCTTCCATGCATTCAATCATACATCAAGTGGTCCCAATACATGTGGGCCCACCAAATTAAAAATCAACGGTGGAGATTTCTTCTCCACCAAAATGAAAGGTCTAGATGACCTCTAATCATGCAAGGAGAATAAACATCATGATGGGGTCCATGGAAAATGGCCCCATCATGGAATGATCATGAGGATCAAAGCGGGCCTTCGACTACACCTAGGGTCTAAAGTGAGATCCATACCATCAATCGGTAGGCCTCACTTGGTCCATCATCAAAACTAAGAAATTTAGGCCTATAGAAACACCCATCGTTCGATCTTCTTGGTTTGATAAAACTCCAGTCTCCTTATGCCTCTCTTTGATGGAAGATGATGAGAAAGGTATGGCTAAGATGATAGATCTTGGGGTGGGAAGTGGGCCACACAATACACTCTCTTATCTCTCTTGAAAGTGCTTGGACGTAAACTCCTTTGCTTACATGAATATTGTGAAGAAGGGGTGGTTGTAAAAGAGGTGATGGATGTGAGGTGATAATTGTACTTGACATGTATGGGTGTGTAAGAGAGAGGGTGAGAGAGAGTTGACTTTAGGGTTGCTCTTGTACTTGACATGAGGTGATTGATTGATTAATGAGACATGTTGTAGAGATTCTAATGTGATTGCAAACATGCAGTGTTTTCCTCGAACTGAACGTAGGCTCACATCTCCTGGCCTGGGTTTCAGATCGGTGTGTAAGACGTGGCGTCTGAACTGCAGTGATGATGCAATCGCAATGGTATAAGTCTCAGATTAAGGTAACTTAGATCTATAGGATACGACTTAGGATCACGTCCAAACATTAATTATAGGTCGCGAGTTATCAAAATTTGTCAAGAAGGATCTCGAGAGTTGACGAAACAGTACGGAATAGGATACGGGCCTTATAGGTAGTGTAACGCCTTGGAAAAATCCATACTGAGACTCGAGTACTAACTCGACCGAAAATCGCTTAGGATTAATTCCTTTAGAAAATAAGCGTAAGTTAGCTAGCGCAACGCTAGAGTAGCTTTGAAATTGTCCCTGAACACTTTAAATACGTTCTACAAGACCCAAAACTTGTAGAATCAATGACGCTATAATACCCTGAAACCTAGGATCAAACTCTAAACCCGTTTGCTCTCAGGAACCCTTTGAAACTTTGTATTAGATCTAGACCACGCGTCGGAAGTCCGATACCTACAATCTTAGACCATTACGACCGCTTAGCTGGACTTGACAATCATTTCGAAAATCAAGCCCAACCGACATTCAGAGGCTATTTCATTGAGTCTGGAGTGAAGAGAGTGAGAAATAGGTTAGATTTGAAAATTTTAATCCAAATCTGACACGTGACTTGGCGCGTTATTATTAAGTGTTCTGACCGTTAGAATTTAGCCAAATTACACCCTCGAATCAGGAAAAATTTTTCTTTCATATCATGAGACTTGTAGGCCTGATTTAGGTACGATGACCGCTGAACTGAAACTAGACCGCCACGTGCGATCTATGAACTCTACCAGACTGAATACTGGGTGTGAGCAACATCCAGTGACCATGAGCTTAAGTCCGATCACATTCGACTAGGGGACCTCCCGAAACACTCTTTTGGATCGAAACAGCCCCGATTTGGTTATAACCTAAGTATACATTGTTTCTAAGTCTAAATAGGTGAGGTTTTAGCCTATATAAGGGCTTTAAATCCTCACATATCATACCCACCCAAATTTGCTAGAAACCCTAGCTAGAGAGAGAGAGAAAGTGAGAGATTGTGGGAGACCTTGTGAGAGATCTTCCTGCCGATTGCTCCACCTTTTGCACACACCGAAGCAACGCGTTCGAATCACTTTCCCTGTGATTTTCAACGCACTCTTAGGTAAGAAAACCCTAACTACTTGCTGTTTTGGGGTTTCCTTCGATTCATTAGCGAAGTAGCTTATACGTCTTGTATATTAGGTCGCCTGTACGCTGTTGACGAAGCGTATACGTTCAAATCGAAACGATACACGTCTAGGGCAAAAGGTGAGGATTTTAGACTGTAACACCCCAGATTTTGGCCAACCTAGGATTAGATGTCCTTAGGCAATGGGTCAACTAAAACACCTGAAAAATCAATCAGAACCCAATTCCATAGCCAAAGAAACCACTTAGGATTAATTCCTTTAGAAACTAAGCATAAGTTAGCTAGCGTAACGCTAGAGTAGCTGGAAAATAGTCCCTGATCACTTTAAATACGTTCTACAAGACCCAAATCGAGTAGAACCAATGACTCTATAATACTCTAAAACCTCGGATCAAACTCTAAGCAGGTTTATTCTCTGGACCTCTTTGAAACTTTGTATTGGATCTAGACTGCACGTCGAAAGTCCGATACCTACTATCTTAGATCATTAGAACCGCCTAGATGGACTTGATAATTATTTCGAAAATCAAGTCCAACTGACATTCGCAGGCTATTTCATTGAGCCTGGACTGAAGAGAGTGAGAATAGGGACAGATTTAAAATTTGAAATTCAAATCTGGCACACGACTTGAAATGTCAGTATTAAGCATTCTGACTGTCAGAATTCAGCCAAATTACACCCTCGGATCAGAAAAATTTTCTATTTCATATCATGAGACTTGCAGCCCTGATCTACGTGCGGTGACCGCCACGTGCGATCTGGGAACCCTGCCGGACTGAAAACTTGATGTGTGCTAGATCCAGTATGCATGAGCTTAAGTCCGACCGCATTTTGTCAGGGGACCACCAGAAATAATCTTTTGGACCGAAACAGCCCCGCTTTGGACAAACATCAAGTAAACTTTGTTCCCGAGCCTATTCCGGGCATTTTTAGGCTTATAAAAGGGGTTGAAACCCTCACTTCTCTCTCCCATCCGAATTTGAGAAAATCCCTAGATTGGGAGAGAAAAGGTGAGAGTTTGTGAGAGAGAGTAGGAGAGAATTTTCCTGCCGTTGCACCACCTGTTGCAAGTGCTTTATCAACACACCTCAATCACCTGGCCGGTGATTTCTCTGCATTTTTAGGTAAGAAAATACCTTAGAAAGTTGCTGATTTAGTGTTCCCTTCGATTCATAGCATGTTAGCTGATAAATCTTGTAAATTAGGTTCTCTATTCGCCATAGACAAAGCGTATACGCTCCGTTCGAATTCACACACCTATAAGGGAAAAGGTGCGGATTTTAGACGCTTTGATTGACTGTTTCCAACACTTTCAATGTCGTTTAATAGTAGATTATCGACGGCATCACCGTTTGACATGTATAACATGCTGTCCGTTTCCTGTTTCGTAAATAGGTGAAGAATATGAGATTTAGGGCATTTTAGTCATTTGTAGGAAGTGCTGATTTCATTCATATTTTGCTGATATGATTGAAATGGTTTATTGTCGCATTAGAATGTTAGGAATATGTGCATAATTAGTTTGGCGAAGAGATTCGCCTAAATATGCACTTCGGGTCGACATACTATATGTAGACTTAAGTGTGTAGTGTAAGTGTTTGTATAAATGCTTGTATTAGTATGTATTGAATTAAATGGTGTTATGGATTAGTTTGAGATTGATTTCCCAATTAATATGCTGATGTAAATGATTTCCTACATGTTAGCCATATGCCCGATTTCATTATACGTATGAAATGCATGTGCTTGAAGATTTCTTTAAGTTGTATGTTATAACATGTGTTAACATGCTCACATGGTTGTATTTCATTTCCAATACTCTCATATGATTTGCTGATGTGATTCCATAACTGTTTGGGACTATACTTAGTCTAGGCAGTCAGTAACCGAGCGAATTCGTGGTTGATTTTTCTTCGCCACGAACGACGCGTCGATGAACGCGAGCCGTGTTTTGGAGTTGGCGGCAGTGGTTAGGCCACGCGAAGTGTTTTACGCACTTCATGTCGTTCGACTTGAGTTGCGATCGTGCTAGTCGAGCCCGTCAAGTAACCCGACTGGTCGTTGTATGTTCACCCTGCATGAGTCATAACTGCTTGAACCTAGGGTACTGAACTTACCATTGTAAACCCTGTTAACCATGGTACCTTGATCCATGAAGACTCATGAGCCGGGCATGGTGGTATGGGACACCGTGGTCGAGCTGTCGGCCTACGCTGGGGCCACAAACCTCCTCGTAGTGACCAGTGAGCACCTAGTCTCGTGAGCAGATTATGGTGGTATGGGACACTATATTCTTGCTGTCGGCCTATACTGATCAGGCGACGAGTCCTTTGTAGTGACCGCGAGCATATTCTGAGTCTACGGGAGGCGACGACCCTTCCGTAGCAGTAGAGTACAGTAGGCCTGTATTGATAAGGTGATGGGGGAGCGGAGCAACAAGTGCATGCAACAGCCCTGATAGCCCTTGCAGCGACTTACAAAATATACCTCGTATGAGATTACTAGGAGTGACGACCCTAGACAGGATCCGTGTTGGGATTGATATAAGGGAAGTACCTTAGTTTCCCAATCCTGCTGTTTGAATGGACGAATAACAACTCGAAATCATATCACCATAACATTGCATGTGCCTGGAAGATGTGGAGCACTTGACAGACGATTGCATGCCGCGGTCGTAAGATGGTGCCGTATGAGGGAGATCGTCAGTGAGGGCATACATCACGTCATGTCATATTGTATTAACAACAGTATTAGGATTGTTTGATTTACTGCTTTACTATTAGCTCATGATTGATTTGATAACATGCTAATCTCTGCTCTCTTATCCCACTGAGTTGATCACTCACTCCCACATTACGGGATGGTGTTTTCGGACACCCACCAGTCCCTTTTTGTGATTGTAGATGATGGCGCTGCTTGAGAAGCGGAGCTGGACTTGATGATGATAAGGAGCATTCCTCCTTTATGCGTGTTTTGATTGACGGGATTACAGGGAGGTTGATGAGATGCCTTGACACTTGTCATTTTATATTTTTAGAGCCCTCATGTATATTCTTTTTATTTACGTTTGGAGTATACATGTATGTATATAACTTGGTAACATGTTCACACTCTGGAGACATACAACAGTTTATATATGATATACATACTATCACAGTCTTCCGCTTGTAAATTTAACTGTCTCTGGAGTATGATATGTTGTTCTGGCTTAATCTCATTCATGTTTAATACATTAATACAGACAACATTCAATCATAGATATCTATGTTGCATAAATAACATTTTGGAACTCGGGAGTTGGGTCTTTACTCGAACCCCCGATTTTCGGGATGTTACATAGACGCTTTGATTGAATGATTTCAAAGCTTTCAATGTCGTTTAATAGTAGATTATTGATGGCAACACCGTTTGACATGTACAATATGCTATCCGTTTTTCATTTTGTAAATGTATGGAAAATATGAGATTTAGGGCATTTTAGTCATTTGTAGGAAATACTATTTACATCCATATTTTGCTGAAATTTTTTCCATGGCTTCTTTTCGTGTTAGTATATTAGGAATGTGTGCATGATTAGTTTGGCGAAGAGATTTGCCCTAATGCGTACTTTGGGTCGACATACGCTATGTAGACTAAAGTGTGTAGACTAAGTGTTTATATAAATGTTTGTACTAGTATGTATTGAGTAAATGGAGTTGTGAATGAGTTTTGAGATTGAATTCTTAAGTAATATTCTGATGTATATGATTTTCACCATGTTGGCTATATGTATTGATTTCATCATATATATGTATAATGCATGTGTTGGATGATTTGTTTAAGTGGTATGTTATAACATGTTTCAACATTCTTATATTGTTGTATTTCATTTTCATTACCCTCATATGATTACTGATGTTGACTCACAAATGTTTAGGGCTATATGTTAGTCCAGGCAGTCGGTAATGGATCAAATTCGTGGTTGGATTCTGTTTACCATGAAGGACGCGTTGATGAACGTGAGTCGTGTTTTGAGTTGGCGGCAGTGGTTAGGCCACACGAAGTGTTTCACGCACTCATGTCATTCGACTTGAGATGTGCTCATACTAGTTGAGTCTCTCAAGTAACCCGACTGGCCATTGTATGTTCACCATGTATGAGTCATAACTGCTTGAACCTAGGGTACTGAACTTACCATTGGAAACCCTGTTAACCATGGTACCTTGATCCATAAAGACTCATGAGCCGGGCATGGTGGTATGGGACACTGTGGTCGAGCTGTCGGCCTACGCTAGGGCCACAAACCTCCCTGTAGTGACCAGTGAGCACATATGACTCGTGAGCCGATTGTGGTGGCATGGGACACTGCATTCGAGCTGTCAGCCTACACTGATTAGGTGATGAGCCCTTTGTAGTGACCACGAGCGTATTCTAAGTCTACGGGAGGTGACAACCCTTCCGTAGCAATGAGAGTACATTAGGCCTGTATTGATAATATAATGGGAGAGCAGTGCAAAGAGTGCGAACAACAGCCCTGACATCCCTTGCAGTGACCTACAAATTTAACATTGTATGAGATTACTAGGAGTGACGACCCTAGACAGGATCTGTGTTGGGATTGACATGAGGGAAGTACCTTAGTTTCCCAATACTGCTGAATGAAAGGACTAATAATAACTCGGTAATCATTATCCATATCGCTTTACATGTGCCTGGAAGATGTGGAACACTGAGGAATACAAGCATGCCGCGATCGTAAGATGGTGTCGTATGAGGGAGTATGTCGGTGAGGGCATCCATCATGTCATTTCATGCATACATTAACAACAGTATCTAGGAATGTTTGATTGATTGCTTTATTATTATCGCATGATTGATTTGGGAACATGCTAATCTCTGCTCTATTATTCTACTAAGTTGATCACTCACTCCCACATTATGGGATGGTGTTTGCAACACCCACCAGACCCTGTCTTAGATGCAGGTGATGCGGTGATTCAGGATGCAGAGCTAGACTACGACAAGGACCAGGAAGAGTTCTTATATATGCAGTTTTACGACGGCTTTGCGTAGGTGATCTGGATCAGCAAGACTTCTTAGTGGGACTATTTTTGACATTTATTTTTATTTTATTAATGTATATGAGACTCAGAGATGTATTCATACTTTGGAGACAGTTGGAGAGTATTTTGTTTTCATACAGTGATATATATATCTTTCAGTCTTTCGCTTGCGTTTTATCACTGGATCTGGAGTATGAATTGCAGTTTTGGTATAATCTTACTCATGTAAATGCTTTAACTCAGACAACATTGAATCATAATCATATTTGTTGCATAAGTGATGGTCTGAAAATCGGGAGTCGGGTTTCTACACGACCCCCGATTTTTAGGGTGTTACAAGTTGGTATCAGAGCATGATTGAGATTAAACTAGACCTGGGTTATGGCCACGCGATGTACGCTGTCACCCCTTTGACTTAGGTGGGTGCGAGAAAAATCTAGAAACACTCATAGGACTTCAGTTTCGCCAATAGGCGAAGTCTACTCAAATCGATCGTTTTGATCGAGTCCATGACGTATCTTTAGTCGCGTGAAGCGACCTAAGTTGCCTCTAGGTCGTTAGTTGGTGAGTTTGGGATGATTTCAAAAGAATTCTGAATCCAGAAATGTAAGTCCATGGGTTGTGGGGCAACCACAACCCTTACACTCAATTTCAAGGCTTAAAAATCCCGTTTTCTCCAATTCCTTCAGAATCCTTCCTCTTACCACCCCATTCTTTAACTTTTTCTAAGTATTTTCATACTAGGCATAAATATTAATGTGTAAAAGATAGAAATCATACTTAGACAAAAATTTACTATAAATAGTAAATATAGGTAAGAATTGGACTTTTGGCCATTCCAATTATTGGATCTCTTGTAAAAAATGGGTTAATTGGATGTATTAGCTTCTCCTACCCCAAAATAATATGCTACATGATGCATAAAATTATTCTGGTTTACAAACTGGCCCCAGAACGCCCCAAATAGAGTTTTGGGCCTATCTAGGCCAAAATACAATGAACTAGGGTGGGTCCCACACATATTTGGGGTCCCTAGGGTAGGGGGAACCCAGCCCACATGGTCGGACCAGCCGGATGGGCCCCACTTGAGCTGAAATTTGGGCCGACGCCCTTTTTTGGTTAGGGCACCTCCCCCATAGGTGGTTCGCACCTTAAAACCCCCTAAAAGTACCACCTCCTTCACAATAGCCCCCTCTAAGCCCTCTATTTTCATATTCTTGTTACTCGCCCCTCAAAACTCGGTGCCAAACCTCTCCTAATCCTATTTTCTGCTAAAACCGATGCCTACCCACACATTTGTATCTGTTCACAGCCCTCTCTCTCTCAGTTCTCTTCCATGAATGCTCCCACAACCTCCAATCAAGGCTGAAATCATGTGGAGCTCCATTCCCATTTAGTTTTCTCTTTTCCCTTTGAGAATCCAGCCTTTGGGAGCTTGATTCATCCCTCTACAGCGCCTAGATTTTCTTCAATCCGTTTGGGCAGCCGTTTCTCCCCATTTCTCTCTTTTTCCATGGCTCTTGTGGAGGCTATTTTGGCCTTTTTCTCCCTTTCCACCATCCTCTCTCTCATGGGAAAGAGGAAGACCACCGCCGATGAAGCTGGGCCTAGTCGCCCTTCACGATCAAGAAAGCCGAGGGGTGGCGTCGTTAACTCAAGCGCCGCCGCAAGTCCAAGTACAGTTCATGAGTTTCACACAAAGCGGGATTTGGATCCCCATGCTCACGTAGGGCGAGTACTGTTAGCAGAGTTACCTCATGGCGCTTATACAGATCGCAAGGTCCTGTTTGAAGTACATGTGGATGAGCGGCTCTTCGGTGAATTTCTGTTGTTTGAGCGAATTGAAGCTGCCAATTGGGGTCCACTCTTTGAAGCCATCTCTCATGCAAACGTGTGCACCGTTCATGCCTTCTATGCTCGTATTCGGGATCCTACGTTGGAGCCATTACAGTTTAGGATTTCCTTTGATAGAGACTGGATGACTACGATCGATGTTCGGTTGATAGCTCGCATTCTGAAGGTGCCTCTTGGTGAAGTTCATCCAAGTGCTAAGAATCTGAAGAGTGTTCGTGAGCGAAATCGATGCACCAGGTTCTTATGTGGTGGTTTGGTTCCATGGTAGCCTAACAGGAGCCTCCTAGCGTCTCATATGTCAGATGATTTTTTCCTGCTACACCACATTTGCACGTTCAATTTGTATCCTAGGTCGACCAACCATAGTGAATGTACGCGTCTCATGGTTGATTTCTTATATCAAGTTGGCCAGGGAGAGAATGTGTGTATAGCCACCTTTGTGTTGCGACAGATCGTCCTCGTAGCGAAGTCGAGAAGAACGTCTGAGTCACTTCCTTTTGGCTGGCTCATATGTAAGATCGCGCTTGAGTTTGCTTACAGACCTGGGTCGGAGTTGCCTACATCGATCCACTTTATCGACGAGACTACCATGAACAAGATGAAGATCGGGCCTCGACAGCGAGAGGCTCAGATCAATGACGATAGCGAGGGCGATTATGATAGAGAAGAGGATGCAAGTGAAGAAGAAGCTGGGGCAGAAATAGAGGAAGAAGCCCCGAAAGAAGAAGAAGTGGAGGCTCAGGATACTGATGAGAGTCCTTCTATTGCGACTCAGGCTACTAGAGATGCTCACATTACCCGACTTAAGGAGAGTCAGGTTGCCTTGCGACGAGAAGTCCAAGAACTTCGGGCAGAGGTTGAGGATACCAAGGCCGTCATGAAGAGAAAATTTGGGAAGGTGACTCGCATCTTGAAGGCGATCCTGTGTTGTTTGCAGGATAAGGGTGCTCCTCCTCCATCCCCAGACTTGGACTAGTGATCTAGATCCAGATGTTGTTGGTTGTAGTTAGTTTTTTCCTGCTTTCTGTGTGTAAGCTTGATACAGCTAGTAGTTTGCTTATGCTGCTGTAGTAGCTTTGACTGGCTTAGTTTCCCATGTATTTCTTGTCATGATGCATGTAAAGATATATATCTTGTATTGTGACAGTTTTGGTTAAATGAAATGCATGGAATGTCTTTGGCTCGTTATGTGAATGATTGTGTGGTGGTGTGTTTGTGCTATTGTTGAAACTAACAAAGTTGCACCCTATTTTGAATATAGGGAATGCTGCCTACGGCTACGCGGAGCATGGCACGACTTACTCTGGGAGAGCCTATGGATCGGGTTCCTCTCCAGACTGATGAGCATATAGACCCTGCTGTGGGCCCGATTCCTGAGACTGCACATGAGACTCAGCCTTCTACTGGTCCTACAGCTGGACCACCACCTTTCACACCACCTGTCAGAGAGCAGTACCGTGCGTCTTCCTCGACGCAGTATGTGCCACAGCCCACTCCACCTCCTGATAGGTTCGAGCAGTTGATGGCCATGATGCATCAGCAGCACCGGCAGCTCTTGACTACGATAGCAGGGGCTCTAACCCAGGGTGGGAGTGCAAATCCACCTGCACCCCCCTGTGCATCCAGCTGAGGATGCCGGTACTTCGACTCAGGATGAGGGCATAACTCATCCTACACTGCCTGCTTACCCTACGGGGAATGTCGCTGATACACGGGGCCTACTCGATCGATTCCAGCACTTGCAGCCTCCTACTTTTATGGGTTCTCAGAAACCCAAGGAGGCCGAGTATTGGCTCGACCGTGTGTCGAAGATACTACGGTTGCTGCACTTCTCAGAGTCCGAGCAAGTAGAGTTGGCTACTTTCATGTTCGA
Source organism: Magnolia kwangsiensis (assembly GCA_037074715.1). Classification (NCBI taxonomy): domain Eukaryota; kingdom Viridiplantae; phylum Streptophyta; class Magnoliopsida; order Magnoliales; family Magnoliaceae; genus Magnolia; species Magnolia kwangsiensis. Next base: position 76,122,050 of record CM073577.1, on the reverse strand, counting down.
GCGAGAGGCCAGCTTGTGGTGGGATAGCGTCTTACGGACTGTTGCTGCTGATTATATCTGGACTTGGGCAGCGTTCGAGTTCCGTTTCCATGAGAAATACTATCCCCAGACTTACAGGCACGAGTGAGAGAATGAGTTTCTACGCCTCAAGCTGGGAGGCATGTCTGTGACAGAGTATGAGCATCAGTTTACTGAGTTGGGCAGATACGTCCCTACTATACTTGCTGATGATCAGATGTGCATACGGTGCTTTTCTGAGGGCTTGCGACTGGATATTCGGTCGAAGATGTGTTGCGTCAGCATTCCCTCTTACGCTGAGCTGCTTCACATGTCTATGCGGGTAGAGCAGGATGTGAATCGACTTACGTGATCTCGTGGCCCTATTGTTCCTAAGCCACGACCGGACATGCAGGACAGGCCCTTTGTGGGCAAGAGGCCTCGCATCGACCCTCCTCCTAAGGCTACGGTGCCAGTGCTTCCGATGTGGCGTCCTAATATATCATGTACTTATTATGGGAGATCAGGCCACGCAGTGTAGAGTTGTTTCACTCGGATATGGGATAGCGGGTTTTCACCTCCGCAGAAGATCGACCGTCCATGCCCACAGGCTTTATCAGCTCCACCTTTATGGTTGGCTCTTATGCATCCTTCCTTCAGACCTCCCGCATATCAGTTCCGGCCGCCTCAACGGCCCATGGTACAGCGGCTGAACCGGCCACAGTAGGCTTGGGTACACGCCTTGACAGCAGAGGCATCCGAGACAGAGACTACTCAGCCCATGGCCTTTGAGGTCACCGCCCATATTGGAGGTACTCCCATACTTGTGATGGTGGATACTGGATCCACGATTTCATTGATATCGCATTCCATAGTCAGGCATCTTGGGCTACTGACTATTCGGATGGATGGAGTGCCAGTCCTTTCAGCTCACGGGGATTTTTCTGATGCCACCCTGATGTGTGAGGGTTGCTTGATGGATCTAGGAGGCAGGACCATGTCTATTGATCTTGTCGTCGACCCTTCTCTCGTTTATCTCGACGTCATTCTTGCCATGGATTGGCTAACTGCAGCGAGAGCCAAGATTGACTGCGAGACCCGTGTAGTGACGGTATACGAGCTAGAGGGCATGCCTTTTATATTTTCAGTGCGGGTAAATCTCCCCTTCCGTATACTTAGCTACGCTTCTTTACTATGGGATGCTGATGCCCCGACACTTGAGCATATGCCAGTCATCCGTGATTTTTGGGATCTATTTAGGAAGATCCCTAGTTTGCCACCTCAGCAAGAGATTGATTTTACTATCGATCTGGTGCCTGGTTCCACGCCCGTCTCACTGCCGACGTATCGCATGACACCATGTGAGATGGAGGAGTTGAGGAAACAGATTGATGATTTGTTGGAGGTTGGCTTCATTCGACCGAGTGTGTCTCCTTGGGGAGCACCAGTTCTGTTCGTGAAGAAGAAGGATGGTTCTATGCGATTGTGTATTGATTATCGCAGGCTGAACCAGATTACGGTGAAGAACAAGTACCCTTTACCCAGGATCGATGACTTGTTTGATCAGTTGAGAGGGGCGCAATACTTCTCGAAGATTGATCTTCAGTCAGGATATCATCAGTTGCGCGTCAGGGATGAGGACGTGTAGAAGACCGCATTCAGGACAAGCTTTGGCCACTACGAGTTCCTTGTGATGTCGTTCGGTCTCACGAACGTACCAGCCGTGTTCATGGATCTGATGAACAGGGTATTTCGGCCATTCCTCTATCGATTCGTCATTGTGTTCATAGACGACATTTTGGTATACTCTAGGAGTCGAGAGGAGCATGAGGAGCACTTGCGCTTGGTCCTGGATACACTCAGACAGCATCAGTTGTTCGCACAGTACAAGAAGTATGACTTCTGGAAGCAGGAAGTGAAGTTCCTGGGACACGTGGTGTCCAAGGATGGGATGGCAGTTGACCTGTCTAAGGTAGCTGCAGTTCAGGACTGGGAGAAGCCTGGTTCTGTCACTGAGGTGAGGAGTTTCTTAGGTCTTGCTGGCTACTATTGACGCTTCATTGGGAATTTCTCGAAGATCACCAGACGTCTATCTCAGTTGACACGGAAGGACGTGAAGTTCGGATGGAATGATAAGGTGGAATCAGCTTTTCCGGAGCTGAAGGATAGGCTTACGTCCGCCCCTGTGCTAGTAGTGCCAGAGCAAGGGGTTAGATACATGATATACACTGACGCGTCTAGCATTGGTCTGGGTTGTGTCCTTATGCAGAAGGACAAGGTAATTTCGTATGCCTCGAGACAATTAAGGAAGCACGAGGAGAATTATCCTACACACGACCTTGAGTTGGCAGCCGTCATATTCGCATTGAAGCTCTAGAGACATTACCTCTATGGAGAGGAGTTCGAGATCTTTTGCCACCACAAGAGCCTCAAGTACATATTCATGCAGCGAGACTTGAATATGAGGCAGAGGCGATGGATAGAGACTTTGAAGGACTTCAAGTTTGAGGTTTCCTACCATCCCGGCAAGGCGAACCTTGTGGCTGACGCGTTGAGCCACAAGAAGGCGATAGAGTTTACGGCTCCGCTGATGGTTGCTGAGTGGGACATGGTTGAGTTTTTACGAGACTTTGAGTAGAAACTCAATGTGGAGGAGCCGTATGAGTTTATCACACATGTGCAAGTGCGATCTTTTATCGATGACAAAGTCATCGCGGTGCAGAGGGATGATGCGCATCTGACTGAGCTTCGAGAGCAGGCCAGTGATGATAAAGACGCCGAGTGACGAGTTGGCACGGATGGGGGCTTACGTTACCGTGGCCGCCTATGCGTTCCAGATGTCCCTGACTTGAGACGAGTGATTCTAGAGGTTGCGCACTGTACCAGGCTTGCGATGCATCCGGGCAGCACAAAGATGTATCGTGACATGAGGAGGACGTATTGGTGGAAGGGTATGAAGACCCACATTGTAGAGTTCGTGTCCCGTTGTCTCACTTGCCAGCAGGTGAAGGCAGAGCATCGCCGACCACCTGGACTCCTTCAGCCTCTGCCTATAGCTGAGTGGAAGTAGGACTTCATTTCCATGGATTTTATCTCAGGGCTGCCGAAGATGAGGAAGGGACATGATTCTATTTGGGTGATCGTCGACCATCTGACGAAGTCGGCGCACTTCCTACCGATCAGAGTTACGAACTCTGCAGACGAGTTGGCTAGACTGTATATCAGAGAGATCGTGCGTCTGCATGGAGTTTCGTTGGAGATCGTGTCGGACAGAGACTCGCGTTTCACTTCTATTTTCTGGACTCGCATTCAGGAAGCTATGGGTGTGAGTTGAAGTTCAGTACTGCCTTCCACCCACAGACAGACGGACAGACAGAGCGGGTGAACCAGATTCTAGAGGACATGCTGCGGGCTTGCGCATTGGACTTCAAGGACAGTTGGGATGATTGTCTTGCATATGCGGAGTTCACGTACAACAACAATTTTCAGGCGAGTATCGGTATGGCACCTTATGAGGCGTTGTATGGACGACCTTGTCGAGCACCGCATTATTGGGCAGAGGTTTGTGAGCGTAGATTGATTGGCCCAGAGTTAGTGCAGGCGACGTCGGAGAAGATTGATATAATTAGACGCCGGATTCTCACAGCGCAGAGTAGAAAGAAGAGTTATGCCGATATGAGACGACGCCCGTTAGAGTTCAAGGTTGGGGATCATGTATTTTTGTGAGTTTCTCTTATGAAGGGAGTCCTTCGGTTCGGGAAGAAGGAGAAGCTGACACCACAATTCATTGGACCATTTCAGATTCTCGATCGTGTGGGTGCAGTGTCTTATCGTCTGGCTTTGGCCACGCCTCTCGCGAGCGTTTACAACGTATTCCATGTTTCGATGCTGAAGAAATACGTTTCTGATCTTTCCCATATCATCAGATGGGAGCAGGTGCAGTTAGAAGAGGATGTTACATATATACTGCGACCGACGCGTATACTAGACAGGAAGGAGCAGGTACTGCGTAGCAAGGAGATCCCCCTTGTGAAGGTATTGTGGACGCATCACTCTGAGGAAGAGGCTACTTGGGAAACAGAAGCCGAGATCAGAAAGAACTACCCACAGCTTCGCGAAGAGTATGAAAAGGTACAAATTTTGAGGATGAAATTTTTTGTTAAGGGGGGTAGATTGTAACGCCTTGGAAAAATCCGTACTAAGACTCGAGTACTAACTTGACCGGAAATCTCTTAGGATTAATTCCTTTAGAAAATAAGCGTAGTTAGCTAGCGCAACGCTAGAGTTGTTGTGAAATTGTCCCTGAACACTTTAAATACGTTCTACAAGACCCAAAACTTGTAGAATCAATGACGCTATAATACCCTGAAACCTAAGATCAAAATCTAAACCCGTTTGCTCTAAGGAATCCTTTGAAACTTTGTATTGGATCTAGATCACGTGTCGAAAGTCCGATACCTACAATCTTAGGCCATTACGACCGCTTGACTTGACAATCATTTCGAAAATCAAGCCCAACCGACGTTCAGAGGCTATTTCATTGAGCCTGGAGTGAAGAGAGTGAGAAATGGGTTAGATATGAAAATTTTAATCCAAATCTGGCATGTGACTTGGCGCGTTATTATTAAGCGTTCTAACCATCAGAATTCAGCCAAATTACATCCTCGGATCAGGAAAAATTTCTCTTTCATATCATGAGACTTGTAGGCCTGATTTAGGTACGATGACCGCTGAACTGAAATTGGACCACCACATGCGATCTACGAACTCTACCGGACTGAATAATGGGTGTGAGCAACATCCAGTGACCATGAGCTTAAGTCCGATCGCGTTCGACCAGGGGACCTCCCGAAACACTCTTTTGGATCGAAACAGCCCTGATTTGGTTATAACCTAAGTATACATTGTTCCTAAGTCTAAATAGGTGAGTTTTTAGCCTATATAAGAGCTTTAAACCCTCACATATCTCACTCATCCGAATTTGCTAGAAACCCTAGCTAGAGAGAGAGAGAGAGAAAGTGAGAGATTATGGGAGACCTTGTGAGAGATCTTCCTGCCGATTGCTCCACCTTTTGCACATACCGAAGCAACGCGTTCGAATCACTTTCCCGGTGATTTCCAATGCACTCTTAGGTAAGAAAACCCTAACTACTTACTGTTTTGGGGTTTCCTTTGATTCGTTAGCAAAGTAGCTTATACGTCTTGTATATTAGGTCGCCTGTACGCTGTTGACGAAGCGTATACGTTTAAATCGAAACGATAAACATCTAAGGCAAAAGCGAGGATTTTAGATGCTTTAATTAGCTGATTTCAAAGCTTTCAATGTCGTTTAATAGTACATTATCAATGGCAACGCCGTTTGACATGTACAACATGCTATCCGTTTTCCGTTTTGTAAATGTACGAAAAATATGAGATTTAGGGCATTTAAGTCATTTGTAGGAAATACTATTTACATCCATATTTTGCTGAAATTTTTTCCATGGCTTCTTGTCGTGTTAGTATATTAGGAATGCGTGCATGATTGGTTTGGCGAAGAGATTTGCCCTAATGCGCACTTTGGGTCGACATACGCTATGTAGACTAAAGTGTGTAGACAAAGTGTTTGTATAAATGTTTGTACTGGTATGTATTGAGTAAATGAAGTTGTGAATGAGTTTTGAGATTGAATTCTCAAGTAATATGCTGATGTATATGATTTTCATCATGTTGGCTATATGTATTGATTTCATCATATATATGTATAATGCATGTGTTGGATGATTTGTTTAAGTGGTATGTTATAACATGTTTCAACATGCTTATATTGTTGTATTTCATTTCCATTACCCTCATATGATTACTAATGTTGAATTACAAATGTTTTTGGGGCTATACGTTAGTCCAGGCAGTCGGTAATGGATCAAATTCGTGGTTGGCTTCTGTTTGCCACGAAGGACGCGTCGATGAACGCGAGTCGTGTTTTGAGTTGGCGGCAGTGGTTAGGCCACACGAAGTATTTCACACACTGCATGTCGTTCGACTTGAGATGCGCTTGTACTAGTCGAGCCCGTCAAGTAACCCGACTGGCCATTGTTTGTTCACCATGTGTGACTCATAACTGCTTGAACCTAGGGTACTGAACTTACCATTGGAAACCCTGTTAACCATGATACCTTGATCCTTAAAGACTCATGAGCGGGGCATGGTGGTATGGGACACCGTGGTCGAGCTGTCGGCCTACACTGGGGCCACAAACCTCCCCGTAGTGACCAGTGAGCACCTATGACTCGTGAGCCGATTGTGGTGGTATGGGACACTACATTCGAGCTGTCAGCCTACACTGATCAGGTGACGAGCCCTTTGCAGTGATCGCGAGCGTATTCTAAGTCTATGGGAGGCGACGACCCTTCCGTAGCAATGAGAGTACATTAGGCCTGTATTGATAAGGTGATGGGGGAGCGGTGTAAGGGGTGCGAGCAACAGCCCTAGCAGCCCTTGCAGCGACCTACAAATTTAACATCATACGAGATTACTAGGAGTGACGACCCTATACAAGATCTGTGTTGGGATTGACATGAGGGAAGTTCCTTAGTTTCCCAATACTGTTGAATGAAAGGACTAATAATAACTCGGTAATCATTATCCTTATCGCATTACATGTGCCTGGAAGATGTGGAGCACTTAGGAATACAAGTATGCCGCGAGCGTAAGATGGTGTCGTATGAGGGAGTATGTCGGTGAGGGCATCCATCATGTCATTTCATGCATACATTAACAACAGTATCTAGGAATGTTTGATTGATTGTTTTATTATTATCGCATGATTGATTTTTGAGAACATGCTAATCTCTCATCTATTATTCCACTGAGTTGATCACTACTCCCACATTATGGGATGGTGTTTGCAACACCCACCAGACCCTGTCTTAGATGCAGGTGATGCAGTGATTCAGGATGCAGAGCCAGACTATGACGAGGACCTGGACGAGTTCTCATATATGTAGTTTTACGATGGCTTTGCGTAGGTGACCTGGATCAGCGGGACTTCTTAGTGGGACTATTTTTGACATTTATTTTTGTTTTATTACATGTATATGAGACTTAGAGATGTATTCATACTTTGGAGATAGTTGGAGAGTATTTTGTTTTCATACAGTGATATATATATATATCTTTCAGTCTTTCGCCTGCGTTTTATCACTGGATCTGGAGTATGAATTACAGTTTTGGTATAATCTTACTCATTTAAATGCTTTAACTCAGACAACACTGAATCATAATCATAATTGTTGCATAAGTGATGGTCTAGAACTCGGGAGTCGGGTTTCTACACGACCCCCAATTTTCAGGGTGTTACAGGTAGGCTTATAGGCTTTTTAGCAAACCTACTATAAGGTGACATCATCCTTACAGAAGAACCTAGGAGAACATGTGAGGTGGGGTCCACCATCACACATCAAAGGTCCAAATCGAACATTGCCCATAACTTATGATTTACACGTCGGATTCACACCTAGGATGCGGCATTGGAACTGTGGCACCGATACAGACAAGATGACATAGGTTTCAGGTCGATCCGAGTCCAGTCAACGTGACTAAACTCAAGGATGATCGCAAACACTACCTGAAGGTCGTGGGTGCCGGAATTCAACTGGTAGGACCACGTGACCTAAAGAAACGGCGTGCACACTTGGATTATGGTTTTACAGCTCTCCCCACCAATAAAGAAATTTCATCCTCAAAATTTACCAAATCCAAGACAAAGGGAATGTAAAAACATCATCATATAGAATAATCTTCAATAAAGATGGCATTGCATACAATCATATAGTTAATTAAGTATAAAACAAATGGGGATAACACTTTCTAATCTCGACTTCACATTCCCAAGAAGCCTCAGCCTCCGAATGATGACCTTATTGTACCTTCACCAGGGGAATGACCGTGGTCCTGAGAACCTACTCCTTCCGATCAAGAATATTGTAACACCCCAAAAATCGGGGGTCGGGTAGAAACCCAACTCCTGAGTTCCAGAACATCACTTATGAAACATTTTCAATGATGGGTGAATGTCGTCGGTAACAGTACATAAAACATGAGGTGGATTAAGCCAAAACAGCATATCATACTCCAGAGATAGTTAAATTAGCAAGGGAAAGAATGTGATGGATACATAAAATATATAAATGATTGTAAGTCTCCAGAGTGTGAACATATTACCAGGTTAACTAAATACATGTATACTTTAAAATAGAAAGAAAAGAATATACATGAGTGCTCCAAAAATATAAAATGACAAGTATCATGGCATCTAATCAAGCTCCCTGTAATCCCTTCGATCAAAACATGGAGGAGAAGTCCTCCTCAGATCGTACAAGTCCAGCTCCGCTCCATAAGCAGCGCCCTCATCTGAAACTAAAATAGAGACTGGTGGGTGTCCGAAACACCATCCCGTAATGTGGGAGTGAGTAGCTAACTCAGTGGAGTCATAGAGTAAAGATTAACATGTTGTCAAATCCATCACGCGATAATGATAAAGCTAGCAAAACAAACATTTCTAAATACTGTGATTAATGCATGGATGAAATGACATGATGGTTGCCCTCACTGACATACTCCCTCATGTGGCACCATATGTGTCCGCGGCATGCTTGCGTTCCTCAATGCTCCACATCTTTCAGGAATATGCAGTGCGATATGGATAATGATTACCGAGTTGTTATTAGTCGTTTTCATACAGCAGGATTGGGAAACTAAGGTACCTCCCTTATATCAATACCCAAACAATGATCCTGTCTAGGGTCGTCACTCCTAGTAATCTCATACGATGATATATTTCTAGGTCGCTGCAAGGGCTACCAGGGCTGTTGCACGCACTCGTTGCACCGCTCCCCCATCACCTTATCAATACAGGCCTAGTTTATATCCTTAAGACTGCATCAGGACTCGTCACCCCCATGCGGTGTCAGGATAAACTTAAGGTCACTACAAAGGGCTGCTAGGGCTGTTTCTCACACTCGTTGCTCTACTCTCCCATCACCTTATCAATGTAGGCCGACAGCAAGAATATAGTGCCCCATACCACGATAATCTGCTCAGAGTAGAGTGCTCACTGGTCACTACGGGGAGGTTTTTAGCCCCAGCGTAGGCCGACAGCTAGACCACGGTGTCCCATACCACCATGCCCGGCTCATGAGTCTTAGGGGACCGAGGTACCAAGGTTAGAGGGGCTTTCCAATGGTAAGTTTAGTACCCTAGGTTCAAGCAGTTATGAAGAATACAAGGTGAACATACAATGGTCAGTCGAGTTACTTGATGAGTCCGACTAGCACGAGCGCACGTTGAATCGACTGGCATGAAGTACACAAGTACTTCGCATGGCCTAACCACTGCCGACGACTCTAGTACGACTCGGGTTCGTCCTACACATCCTTCGTGGCGAATAGAATCCAACCACGAATTCTAAATATATATATGTATATATATATATATATATATATATATATATATATATATATTTAGTGAGTTACCGACTGCCTGGACTAGAGTATAGCCCCAAGCACAAAGATGTGAATCAGTAATCATATGAGATAAATAAAATTGAAATAACAAGTAATCCAAGCATGTTAGCAACATGTTATAAGATACAACATAGGCAATTAAACCATACACAAGTACTTCACACATAAGGAAATCAATTGAAATACGACAAGCGTAGAGGAAATCATATATATCATCAAATTAGTTGAGAATCCATTCTCAACGTTAATCTACAACACCACTTGCTCAATATTTACTAATACAGACATTTATACAAACACTTAGTCCACACAATTCCAACGTACTTGACGTATGTTGATTTCAACATATAATATGACAAATCCTTATATCAAGGAGTTGTCTAGTACACACAATCATGTTCTTACATTCAAAACATATGGTAGGCATAAATCATATTGATTTAGGCATTTCAACAAACACTTAGTCTACACACATTAGTCTACATAGCATATGTCGCCCAATATGTGCATTAGGACGAATCTCTTCACCAAAAAGATCATACATCCATAACTAGTATAAATACACGACAAATACCCATGGCAATCATATCGGCAAAATACGTACATATACAGTATTTCCTAAAAATACCTAAAATACCCTAAATCTCATATTCTTCGTACGTATACGGAATGGAAAACGGACAGCATGTTGTACATGTCAAATAGCATCCTCATCAGCAATCTACCATTAAACGACATTGAAAGCTTTAAAAAATGGTAATCTAAGCGTCTAAAATCTGCACCTTTCGTCGTAGAAGCGTATCGATTCAAATAGAAAGTCTACACTTCGTCAACGCCGATATGATTACCTAATTCACAAGATACATTAGCCACTTCACTACTTGTATTGCTAGAATCCCCAAAACAGGTTGAGGTTAGGGTTTTCTTACCTAGAACGGAGTTGGAATCGCCAGAATAGCGATATAGGTGGAAGGATCTGACACGTGGAGCAGCAGGGAAGACTCCCTGGAAGAATCACCAGCTTCTCCCTCACTTCTCTCTCTTTTCTCTCTTCTCTCTCCTAGGGTTTTTCCCAAATTCGTATGGGTTAGAAAGCTAAGGGTTTAAGCCCCTTTTATAAGCCCAAACATAACCAAAACAGACTCCAAGTCAAGGTATACTAGGGTTATAGACAAATCGGGTCTTTTCTGATCCAAAGGAGCATTTCGAGAGGTCCCCTGGCCGAATGCGGTCGGACTTAAGCTCATGGATATTGGATCCTGCTCACACCAAGTTTTCAGTCCGGTAGAGTTCCCAGATCGAACGTGGCGGACCAGTTTCAGTTCAGCGGTCACAGAGACTCAATCGAGGATTCCAAGTACACTGACCTGGGTGAGAAATGTTCCCTGATCCGAGAGTGTATTTGGGTCAGATTTCGACGGTCTGAATGCTTATACTTAACCCGTAAGCGAAACGTGCCAGATTTATTTAAACGACATTTAATTTTTAATGAATTTCACTCTTTCTCACACTCATTGCTCCAGGCTTAATGAAATAGCCTCAGAACATCAGTTGGGCTTGATTTTCGAAACGATTGTCAAGTCTAACAAGGCGGTCGCAATCGTCTAAGATTATCGCTATCGGACTTTCGACGCGCGGTCTAGATCTAATACAAAGTTTCAAAGGGTTCCTGAGAATAAACAGGCTTAGAGTTTGATCCTAGATTTCAGGGTAAGATAGCGTTAATGGTTTTACAGGTTTTGGGTCTTACAGATCATATTTAAAGCGATCAGTGCTAATTTCATAGCTAATTTAATGTAGCGCTGGCTAATTTACGTTAAATTTCTAAAGAATTTCATTCTAAATGATTTCTTGGCTTTGGAATTGGGTTCTGAGAGGTTACCAAGGTGTTATGGTTGACCCATTTCCTAAGGACGTCTAATCCCAGGTTGGCAAAAATCTGAGGTGTTACAAATATGAATCGACTGCTCGATGTAGGAAACATCCTCACAGACCTCAAGGGGCTTCCAATCAATCACTGGAATGTTGTCTGACCCATACTTCCTCAACATAGATATATGGAACACATTATGGATCTCGAACAACTCTGAAGGTAAGGCAAGCCTATAAGCCATAGTGCCCACGAGGTCGGTAATCTCGAAAGGTCCAATGAATCTCAGGGCAAGCTTTCCATTTGTTCCAAATTAAACTACACCCTTCATAGGTGAAACCTTGAGATATACCATGTCCCCAACTGCAAACTCGAGGGGTTGACGCCGATAATCAACAAAACTCTTCTGTCAACTTTGAGCTGTTCGCATCCTCTTCCTGATAATATCTATAACCTCTGACGTCTAGTGAACAAGCTCGGGACCTAGGAGACGACGCTTTCCAACCTTGTTATAACAGCTAGGAGATCTACACAGTCTACCATAGAGTTCCTCAAAATGAGTTATGCCGATAGTCACCTGATAACTATTGTTGTACGTAAACTCGGCAAGGTACAAATGCTCATCCCAACTGCCCACAAAGTCAATCACATAGGTTCTGAGCATATCCTCAAGGATCTAGTTGACCCTTTCGGTCTGCCCATCCATCTGCGAATGATAATGAGCCAGGGACACAATACAAGTAAATCTCAAAAAATAAATCAGATTATAATATAGAAATCTCAAAAAAAAAAATAAGGAACACAATGAAAAATTCACTAAGAATTTAAACTTTACATGTATAAGGCTCAAAAGGAAATACATAATGTCCCTGCCCTGCACTGGACGTACTGCGCGTTCAAAGGACGGTCAGAGGCAGCAGCGCCTGCTGCTGCCCTCCCTCCCTTTTTTTTGGGTTATCCTAGGGTTTTTCCTAGGTGGGTCTCGCATCTAGAAAATCTAACCCATGCATTGTATTCTACAGCACATAACAAATCTAACAAGTCCAATATTGAGTATGTTTTGGGGTATAACAAGATTAATGTGAATTTAAATGGTGAAAATCATTATTTTCAATGGTATGGCCCGCTTGATTATCGGATCGGGTTCATTTTTCGGCTCAACGCCTAAAATGAGATCGGGAATGGGATAGACGGTGTGGATTAGAATCATACGTCAAGGTGGGGCCTGCATGATCAGCCCACTCCAAGGCTTGAACCAAGCTAATATATATATATATATATATATATATATATATATATATATATATATATATATATATATATATATTTTTATTTCATTTCACGTCCAACGTCTCTGGACGCTGGACGGCTTGGCCATAACACATGCATTTAAGGTGGGTAGTGCTCAGGTGGGCCACCAAATGCACGGATGGTGTGGATACAACACATATATAAAGTGGGCCCCACCCCCTGGAGGCTTAGATAAAATACATGCTTCATCCGGGTGGGCCACATGGCCACATCATCACATGAAAAGTAATGAAAAAGAGAGGGAGAGAGAGAAAAAGAGAGTGGGACACATGTGATGGAGGAACCATGCCACTATGGGCCCTCCCTTTCAAGCATTCAATCATACATCAAGTGGCTCCCAATACATGTGGGCCCACCAAATCAAAGATCAATGGTGGAGATCCTTTCTCCACCAAGATGTAAGGTCTAGATGACCCCTATCCATGCAAAGAAAACAAACATCATGATGGGGTCCATGGAGAATGGCCCCATCATGGAATAACCATGAGAATCAAGGTGGGTCATCGGCCACACATAGGGTCCAAAATGAGATCCCTACCATCAATCGGTAGGCTTCACTTGGCCCTTCATGTAAAAAAAAATGAAATCTAAGCCTATAAAAGCACCCACCGTTCGATCTTCTTGGTCTGTTGGAAAGCCGATATCCTTGTACTTCACTTTGATGGTGGAAGATGAGAAATAAACAGCTAAGATGAAGGATTTTGGGATGGAAAAATGGGCCACACACATGCATTTTTTTCCTTAAAAATGTTGGACGTCCACCGCTCTTGTTAGCTTGGAAAATGTGTTAAGCGAAAGAGAGAGAGAGAATGGGTGGTTGTAAGGAGAGAGAGTGATGGGTGATGGATGTGAGGTGAATGATGAATGTGAGGTGAGTAATGGGTGAGGTGAGAGGTTGGTTGACTTGGTGGTTGCTTGACTTGTGGAGAAAGGAAGTATGGGTGCTCTTATACTTGATAAGAGGTGATTGATAGGATTGATTTGACATGTTGTAGGGATTCTCTTGGGATTACAAATGCATGACGTTATCTAGAAATAAATGTCGGCTCACATCTCTTTGCTAGGGTATCAGATAGGTGCACGAGTTGTTACGTTGAAACCGCAGCGATGGTACAATCGTAATGGTACAAGTCTCGGATTAGGCCAACTCAGATCTATGGGATACGACTTAGATTCATTCGCAAACATCAATTATAGGTCACAAGTCACCGAAATTCATGGGGAAGGATCACGGGAGTCGACGGAATAGTGTAGGCTATGATACAGGTCTTACAGTATCAGACCTGGACCGGGCGTCAAAAGCCTGATTATCCCAAAACTATACAGTTATGACCGCTTTGCTGTACTTGACAACTATCTCAGAAATCAAGTCCTAAAGGTACCCAAAAATGCACAACTTGGGCCCGAAGCGAAGTGTGTGAGAAACGGAAATATCTTTAGGACATGAACTGAAACTTAAGTGAATTGAGTCGTTCACTTCGAAGCCAAATATAAGGATTCAGACCGTCAGAATCTGACCCAAGTACACCCTCGGATCCGGGAAAATGTCCAACACATTTCAGGGAATTTGTGACCCTGATCGAGTGTCAGTGACCATTGAACTAAAACTAGTCCACCACGGTCGATCTGTAAACCCGATCGGATCAAAACCCTAGCCTGACCTAGATCTAATGTCAGGAAGCTTAAGTCAGACTGCATGTAGAAAAGGGGCCTCCATAGCAGCTTCGTTGGACCGAAACGACCAGTTCTTGGCTATAACCTAAGTATACCACAGCCCTGGGGCCATTCCCATCAGTTCTGGGCCTATATAAGCCCCTTAAACCCTCTCCCCCTCATTCCATACGAATTTGGAAAACCTTAAGGGAGAGAAGAGAGAAAAGAGAAAGAAAGAGAGAGAAAGTGAGAGGGAGAGTTGGCATTTGTCCCTGGGATTAAATCCCGCTACTCCACGTGCTTAACCACCATTCCTGTATTGCTATACCGGTGATTTTGATTCCATTCTTAGGTAAGAAATCCTAACCTTATTTTGTTTTAGGAATTTAAATAGAGTATATGCTAAAATAGCTAACCTATTTCATGCTATAGGTTGCAGTCGTGTTGTAGACAAAGACTTAGTGTTGAAACTGAGTTCATTACGAGTCTACCGGGGAAAGGTGCAGACTATTAATGTTTAGGTTATAGTTTTTAAGGCTTTCAATGTCAGTAATGTTTTATGATTGGCTTGATTTCTATTACATGTGCTTAGATACAAGGGTTTCTAGGTATTATGCATATATATATATATATATATATATATATATATATATATATATAAACTATGTTGATTTATAATGTATTCCATGTGTTTGTTGAAATGTGTGAATGAGTATGGAATTATGATATATGCATGCCATGTTTATTGACTGTGAATACATGCTTGTTGTATATATAGTGAACCCTCTATGAAGGGATTTTCTATAATACCTGTTAATTACATGTATATGATATGTGTAGCCAAAGTGTTTGATAAAATGCCTGAATGTGAAAATGCTTGCTTAAATGCATGTATTGTGGATGTTGACATAGGATTCTCAATTACCTTAACTATGGTTGTACTGTCCTTTATATAACTTATCTTACTATTATGTGTTGTATGGATGAAATGCCTATGTATGATAATATGTGTAGTATGTGTTTGTTAAATTACTCAAGTAAGATTTATATTTGATTTCAGTTGTCACACGCTATTTTGGATTACTATATGAGAATGTTATTGTTAGAATGTGATTGGGGCCACGATATAGTCCAGGTAATTAGGAAATGTTTGTGAACGGTGGTTGAATGCTTAACCATGAAGGACGTGCCCAATGAATCTGAGTCGTAGGCTGCTTGTCAGCAGTGTTAGGCCACGCAGAGTTGCTTGCATGCTCCATGTCGATCTGCTCGACGTATGCTAGTGCTAGTTGAGTTTGTCAAGCAACCCGGTTGACCCGATGTATGTTCACTATGTATGGACGTTATTGCTTGAATCTAAGGTACCAACTTACTAGTTCAAAGCTCGTTTAACTTGGTACCTCGATCCGCTAAGACTCATGAGCCGGGCATGGTGGTATGGGACACTATGGTCGTGCGTCGGCCTACGCTGGGGCGATGAGCTTCCCTGTAGTCACCAGTGAGCAACCCAGACTAGTGAGCTGAATACGGCGGTATGGTACACTGTATTTGAGCTGTCTACCTATGATCAGGTGACGAGCCCGTAGTGACCTCGAGCATATACTAGAAACTATGTTGAGGTGACGAGCCTTTTCGTAGTAAACTAGAGTATAAACCAGGCCTACGCTGACAGTGACGAGCCTCTCCGTAGTGACCTAGAAACCGTCTATCATATGTGATTACTAGGATTGACGACCTTAGATGGATCAATGTTTGGGAAGTGATATAAGGGAGATACCTTAGCTTTCCAATCCTACTGTATGAAAAGGTCTAATAAGAACTCAGTAATCATGCTCATACACCGCATTATATGTGCCTTTGGTGTTGGTGTTGAGCATAGAGGAAGGGGTGTATACCGCGACCGTAAGAGGAAGATCGTGGAGGGAGTGCAGGCGAGGATGCTTGATTGTATTACTTTATCATTACAGCTTGATTGAATTGATAGCATGTTAACCTTTAGCTTATAGCTCAAATGAATTGATCACTCACTCCAACATTTTGGGATGGTGTTTTAAACACCAACCAGACTCTTTCTTAGCTACAGGTGATGACAATTCTTATGAGGCAGAGCCGGACTACTTCGATGACAAGGAGTTCTCCTATATGCAACTCTCAGGCTGGTCTTTGTAGACTTGGAGTTGTGCTAACAGGGCTACAGGGTTTTGGATAGAGAACATTACATTTTTCTGATTTTGCACATTTTTGAATTAAACTTGTAATTATTTAACCTAGTAACATTCATACTCTGAGGGCTTGCTATTACTTTTGAACAGTTTATATTCATATCACAGTCTTTCGCTAGCATACTTTCATTGCCTCTGGAGTATTATATGTTGTTTTGGTATAATCCCATGCATGCTTAAGGCACTAATATAAGCAACATTCAATCATCATTGCCTATGTTGCATAAGTGATGTGTTGAGACTCAAGAGTTGGGCTCCTGCTTGACCCCTGAATTTCAGGGCGTTACAAGTTGTATCAAAGCATGATTTGAATTAAACTGGACCTGGGTTATGGTACCATGATGCACACTAATGTATTCTGACTTAGGAGGGTGTGATATAATGTAAAAACATTCGTAGGACTCCCAGTTTCGCTTATCGATAAAATCGTCCGAAGTTGACCCTTGGAATCGGGCCCCGTACGCATTCGAGATTATGAATGGTGACCCCAAATCTTTTTTAGGCTATCAATCTATGGGTTCAAACCAAAATTCTACCCATTCCACATCTAAAAAACTTAAAAAACATGAATATACGTGGGATAGGGACCCGAACCGTTTCAAACAGCCGAGGGGGCCCAAATTGCACTAAACGGTGGGACCCAGGGGGTTTCCATGCACATACGGCACCCCGGGAGGGGGGTGGCCACCCCCCAACCATGGCGGCACCGCGCTGGGTCCAGCAGACCTCGACGGCACTACTCCAACCGCGGTCGACCACTCCCGGGTTGGTCCAGGCCTGACGGGTCGTAGCAGGCCGGCGTTATGTTGACCTCCCAACATGTGTGGGGCCTACCAACTCACGTGGGGACACCTAAATCACCCCCATTTTCTCCCCTCTTCCCTCATGCACACCTCCAAGCTTTCCTTTTCCTCTACAAACGCTTTTTCCTCTATCAAATCTCCTCTCCATTCTCTTATTTTCTCTCTTTTCTTCATCACATACACACCTCCATCACCTTCATCAAAAACCCATATCCTATCTCCCCCATTTTCTTCCTTTTGAGCACACAAGACCATATTTGTGTCTCATACCTCTCCAAATCCCACAACCCATCATATCCTCCATTGTTATTTCATTTAAATGGCCCTTTTCGAGCTCGTAATGGTCATTTTCTCTCTCTCCACCATTCTTTCCCTCATGGGAAAGAAGAGAGCTCCTGCGGATCAAGCTGCCCTACCCAACCGAGGAAGAAGGCAAGCGCCGAAGCTAGCACAAGCACCGTCCAAGAACGAAGGTCGAAGTGAAAGCTCGATCCCCGACTCCCGCTTGAGTAAGTTCTTCCGGCGGGCATTGAACATGGCTATTTTGGTAGCCGTAGAGTCGTGCTTGATGCCCACATAGATGAGAAGCTATCTGAAAATTATCTGATGATGGACTACCTAGTGGACGCCGGGGGGAGGGGGGGTTCCCATATTCGAGGGTGAGTCTTACGCATGTGAGAACACGATTTGAGCCTTCTACGAGCATATACGGGACCCTAAGCTGGAGCCTGTACAGTTTAAGATCCCATTTAGAAGGCAGGAAGCAACAGTTGATGTGGGGTTGGTATCCCAAATCATTGGAATCTCATGTGGAGAGGTACACGATAGTGATAAGCCTCTCAAGAATGTGTGAGAAAGGGATCACCGCACGCGCTACCTCTGCGGCCGATTAGCTCATCGGAAGGAAGGCAGAAGCCTCTTGACGTTGGAAATGACAGATTATTTTCTCTTACTACATCACATATTCACATATAACATGTACCCTAAGTGGGACAATTGTACTGAATTCAATCGATTGATGGTAGATTTCCTGTATAGGGCTGGGCAGGGAGACAAGTTATGTCTGCCTACGTTCACCCTACTACAGATAGTCTAGACGGTGCGTTCTCCTATGAATGATATCTCGCTTCCATTTGGCAGACTCATATGAAAGATTGCTTGAGAGTTCGCCTACAGACTCAATAGGGATGACCCTATGCCGATCCACTATATTACTAAGACTACGCTCAACAACATGAGGATTGTCCCGTGACAACGTTAGGCCTAACTTGACAAGTATGGGGACGAGACCGAGAGTGAAGAGGAAGAAAATGAATCAGAGGAAGGAGGTGAAGAATGAGAGAGTGAGGGCGAGGAAAAGGAGGCCTCTGGTTCTGACGAGGGCTCTCCTCCTGCTACTTAGGCACATGACAACAATCAGGCTGCCAAGGAAGCCCGCTTGGCTCAACTTAAGGAGGGCCATGCCGCCTTGAGGCAGGAGATTCATGAGACTCGAATCGAAGTAAGGTGGAAGCTTTAAGAGAACTAGGCCTTCATGAAATAGAAATTCAAGAAGGTGTCTCACACCTTGAGGGCTATCCTGTGCTGCCTACAGGATAAGGATGCACCTCCACCATCACCAGATTCAGACGACTAGGTGTACATATAGTCATCTTCTAGTTTATTTTGTTGCTTGTTCTCTTCTTGTTTCTATGTATAGCATCGATAGGCTTAGTAGTGTGGTAGTTTGGTAGTATGTTTTAATGTTTGAAACCTTGATTGTATTAGCTCACATGCATCTTTGTCATGATTCATGTAATGTGGCATCTCATGTATTGTGACAATTTTGGTAAATGAAATGCATGAAGTTTCTTTAAGCTGTGTGAATGTTGTGTAATTGATCTTGTAAGCATGTTGAATCTGACTTGGGTTACACCCTATGTTGTACATAGGGAATGCCACCTAAGGCCACATAGAGTATGACCAGCCTTACTCATGGCATTCGATTGATAGGGCACTTCCCTTGAGCGATAGCCAGATGGATCCTAGTTTGGGCTTGACTCATGGTACTATGCCGGATTCTCAACCGGCCACTAGCCCCACTAATGGGTCAACACCTCCGGCACCATTAGTTCCTGAGCAGAACTGTGTGTCTACTTCGATGCCGCATGTGCCTCAGCCTGCTCCTCCTACTGATAGGTCAGGATAGGTGATGCTACTGATGCAGTAGCACCAGCAGCAGCGGCAACAGCAACAGCAGCAACAATAGTTTTTGGCCACCATTGTAGGGGTCTTTGCCCAGAGCATGGGTGTGGCTCCACTTACACCTCTTGTGCAGCCTGCGGCTAACATGAGCACTAGTGGCCATTTCAAGCGATTCTAGCGCTTACGACCTCCTAATTTTACGGGTACTCACTGACCCGAGGAGGCCAAATATTGGTTTGACCGCATCTCTAAGATGCTGAGGCCGCTGCACTGCAATGAGGCAGAGCAGGTGGAGTTGGTCACCTTTATGTTCGAAAAGGAGGCCAGCTTATGGTGGGAGAGCGTTATTCGCACCATTGCTGTCAGATACGTGTGGACTTGAAAAGCCTATAAGACGTGCTTCCATGAGAAATATTTTCCCTTCACGTATCACCATGAGAAGGAGAGTGGTCCTTCACCTCTAATAGGGAGGCATGACAGTGGCAGAGTATGAGAACAGGTTCATGGAGCTGGCTAGGTATGCTCTTTTATTTCTCGTTGATCAGCCGATGAGGATGCGACGCTTTTCTGAGGGTTTGAGACCCAAGATTCTATCAAAGATGTGTTGTGCTAGCATACTCACTTATGTTGAGCTAGTGAACATATCTTTATGAGCAGAGCAGGATGGGAATCATTTATCTCACCTGCGTGCACCCACGGGTCAGAGGCCTTGTCTAAATCTACTAAGTCAGTCGTTCCTCATTAAGAGGCCCCACACAGACTCGCCTCCCAGGATCACGGCTCCACCAACCCCTATGAGGCCACCAAACTTGTGGTGCACATACTGCAAGCATGTGGGTTAATGCAGATACTTATTGTTTCACTAAGATGAGGGACTTTTTCTAATGTTATCAGGATTTGTGTGGGTTGCTCGATAGACTTAGGAAGCAGGCTGATACTAGTTAACCTGATTGTCATCACCCTATTTCATTACGACGTTATTCTCAGTATGGACTAGCTTACTAAGATACGAGTAGAGATCGATTGCGAGGCTAGGGTGGTGACAGCCCATGGATCTGAGGGCACGACTTTTACTTTCTCGATTCAGGTCAGCACCCTTCATGTTTGAGTTATTATGCTTCTCTATTGAACAGTATTGAGGGTCCGACTTTGGGATACACGTCAGTAGTGTAGGATTTTGAGGACGTATTCAAGAAGACACCTGGGTTACCTCCTCGGTGCGAGATCAATTTTACCATTGATATATTTCCTGGTGTGACACCCATTTCACTACTGACTTACCGCATGCCTCCATGTGAGATGGAGGAGTTAAGAAAGCAGATCGATGGCTTGTAAGAGGCCGGCTTCATACGACCTAATGTTTCTCCATGGGGGCCACCCGTGTTATTTACAAAGAAGAAGGACGAATCACTGCGGTTGTATTTTAATTATCACAAGCTAAACTAGGTGATGGTCAAGAACAAATATCCTCTACCTAGGATAGATGATCTGTTTGACTAGTTGACGGGGGCACAGTATTTCTTAAAGATCGATCTATAGTTAGGGTATCATCAGTTATGCGTCAGGGATGAGGACGTGCAGAAGATGACTTTCAGGACCAGTTTCGGACATTACGAGTTCCTTGTGATGTCATTTGGACTCACAAACACACCGGCTGTGTTCATGGATCTAATGAACAGGGTGTTTCGGCCGTATCTATTCTGATTCATCATCATGTTCATAGATGACATCCTGATATACTCCAAGAGTCGGGAAGAGCATGAGGAGCACCTGCGAGCATTCTTTGATATGCTTAAGAAGAACCAGTTGTTCGCATAGTAAAAGAAGTGTGACTTCTGGAAGGAAGAAGTCAAGTTCCTGGGACATGTGGTGTTCAAGGAAGGGATAGTTGTGGATCTAGATAAGGTAACCGCAGTACAGGACTGGGAGCCGCCCGGTTTGGTTACTGAGGTGAGGGGTTTTCTGGGACTTGCTCGCTACTATATACGATTCATTCAAGAATTCTCCAAGATAGCCAGATTGTTGTCTCAATTGACCTGGAAGGATCTCGAGTTTTCCTGGAATGAAAAGGCAGAAGCAGATTTCCTGGAGCTGAAGGACAAGTTGACGTCCGCCCCTATGCTAGTATTACACCAGAGCAAGGGGTCAAGTATACGACATACACTGACGCGTCTTGCATTGGTTTGTGTTGTATCTTGATGTAGAAGGACAGGGTTATTTCCTATGCATCATGTCAGTTGAGGAAACATGAGGAAAACTATCCTACTCATGACCTGACATTAGTGGCCTTCATCTTTGCATTGAAGCTCTTGAGGCATTACTTCTATGGAGAGGAGTTCGAGCTCTTTTGTAACCATAAGAGCCTCAGATACATATTCACAAAAAGAAACCTGAATATGAGGCAGCGACGATAGACGGAAACCTTGAAGGACTTCAAGTTCGAAGTCTCCTACCATCCTGGCAAGGCCAATCTTGTGGCAAACGTATTGAGTAGTAAGAAGGCGATAACATTTATGGCACTGCTGATGATTAAGGAGTGGAATATGGTGGAGTTTGTGCGTGGTTTTGAGCAGAAGCTCACTGTGGAGGAACCGTTTGAGAGCGTTGCACACATTCGTGTACAGCCACTGATTGATGATAGGATCATCACGGCTCAGAAAGATGATGAGCGATTGGTTGAGAAGAGAGAGCAGGTGAGTGATAATGTAGACTCAGAATGGAGAGTTGGTACAGATGGGGGCTTATGTTACCGTGACCACCTGTGCATCCCAAACCTCCCGGACTTGAGAGAGGAAGTTCTCAAGGCTGCTCAGAAATTGAAGTTGGTGATGCATCCTAGCAATATAGAGATGTACAAAGACATGAAGCGCTCATACTAGTGTGACAACATGAAGGCCTACATAACAGAATATGTGTCCCATTGTCTCATGTGTCTGCAGGTCAAGGCAGAGCATCGCCGACCTCTTGGACTACTTCGGCCCATGACCGTGGAGGAATGGAAGTGGGACTTCATCTCTATGGACTTTATCTCAGGGCTGCCAAAGATGAGGAAGGGACATGACTCCATTTGGGTGATCATGGATCGATTGACGAAATTGCTCACTTTCTCCCTATCAGAGTTTTGAACTCTACAGACGAGTTAGCCAGATTGTACATCAAGAAGATTGTACGTCTACATGGAGTTTCCTTGGAGATCGTGTTGGACCAAGGCACGTGATTCACATCTATCTTTTAGATTCGTATCCATGAGGTAATGGGTGTGAAGCTGAAGTTTAGTATTGCGTTCCACCCACAGACTGACGGGCAGAAAAAATGGGTAAATTAGGTGTTGGAAGATATGTTGTGAGCTTGTGTGCTGGATTTTAAGGACAGTTGGGACGACTTTCTTCCTTATGTAGAGTTCGCCTATAACAATACCTTCCACGCGAGTATTGGCAGGACTCCTTATGAGGTCTTGTAAGGATGCCCCTGTTGAGCACCGCATTGCTGGGTAGAGGTTGGCGAGAAGAGCCTGATTGGCCCAGAGTTAGTTCAAGCGACTTCAGAGAAGATCAACATTATCAAGCGTCGACTTCTCATAGCACGGAGTAGGCAGAAGAGCTATGCTGATACAAGACGACGACTACTAGAGTTCGAGGTCAGGGACCGCGTATTCCTGAAAGTCTCCCTAATGAAGGGAGTTCTTCAGTTTAGAAAGAAGGGGAAGCTCACGTAGAGATTTATTGGTCCACTTCTGTAATACCCCAGATTTTGGCCAATCTGGGATTTGACGTCCATAGGCAGTGGGTCAACTAAAACACCCGAAAAATCGCTCAGAACCCAATTCCATAGCCAAAGAAACCACTTAGGATTAATTCCTATGGAAATTAAGCGTAAGTTAGCTAGCGCAACGCTAGAGTAGCTGGGAAATAGTCCCTGATCACTTTAAATACATTCTACAAGACCCAAATCGAGTAGAACCAAGGGCTCTATAATACTCTATAACCTCGGATCAAACTCTGAGCAGGTTTGTTCTCTGGACCACTTTGAAACTTTGTATTGGATCTAGACCGCCCGTCGAAAGTCCGATACCTCCTATCTTAGACCGCTAGAACTGCCTAGCTGGACTTGACAATCACTTCGAAAATCAAGTCAAACCGATAATCACAGGCTATTTCATTGAGCCCGGACCGAAGAGAGTGCGAATAGGGACAGATTTGGAATTTAAAATTCAAATCTGGCACACGACTTGACGCATCAGTATTAAGCGTTCTGACCGTCAGAATTCAGTCAAATTACACCCTCGGATCAGGAAAAATTTCTATTTCATATCATGAGACTTTCAGCCCTGATCTACGTGCGGTGACCGCTGAACTGAAACTGGTCCGCCACGCGCGATCTGCGAACCCTGCCGGACTGAAAACTTAATACGTGCTAGATCTGGTATGCATGAGCTTAATTCTGATCGCATTCGACCAGGGGACCACCAGAAAGCATCTTTTGGACCGAAACAGCCACGAATTGGTTATACACTAAGTGAACCTTGTACCGGAGCCTATTTTCGGCATTTTTAATCTTATAAAAGGGGTTGAAACCCTCACTCCTCTCTCCCATCCGAATTTGAGAGAAACCCTAGTTTGGGAGAGAGAAAAGGTGAGAGTTTGTGAGAGAAAGTAGGATAGATTTTTCCTGCCTTCGTGTCACCTGTTGCACGTGCTTCAGCAACACATCTCAATCACCTGGCCGGTGATTCCTCTACTTTTTCAGGTATGAAATAACCCTACAAAGTTACAGATTTGAGGTTTACTAGGATTCATAGCTTGTTAGCAAACGTAACTCGTGAATTAGGTTCTCTTATCGCTGTAGACGAAGCGTATATGCTCCGTTCGAATTTACACATCCATAAGAGACAAGGTGAGGATTTTAGACGCTTTGATTGACTGTTTCCAAAGCTTTCAATGACGTTTAATAGTAGATTATCGACGACATCGCCGTTTGACATGTACAACATGCTATCCGTTTCCTGTTTCGTAAATCAACGAAGAATATGAGATTTAGGGCATTTTAGTCATTTAAAGGAAGTACTGATTACATTCATATTTTTCTGATGTGATTGACATGGTTTATTGTCGCATTAGAAAGTTAGGAATACGTGCATAATTAGTTTGGCGAAGAGATTTGTCAAATTGCGCACTTCGGGTCGACATACTATATGTAGACTTAAGTGTGTAGTGTATGTGTTTGTATAAATACTTGTATTAGTATGTATTGAATTAAATGATGTTATGAATTAGTTTGAGATGGATTTCTCAATTTATATGTTGACATAAATGATTTCCTACATGTTGACTATGTACATGATTCCATACTATGCATGAAATGTATGTGCTTGAAGATTTGCTTAAGTTGAATGTTATAACATGTGTTAACATGCTCACATGATTGTATTTCAATTCCAATACTCCTACATAAATTGCTGATGTGAATTCATATGTGTTTGGGACTATACTTAGTCCAGGAAGTCGGTAACCGAGCGAATTCGTGGTTGGCTGGTCTTGGCCACGAACGACGCGTCGATGAACGCGAGCCGTGTTCTGGAGTCGGCGGCAGTGGTTAGGCCACACGAAGTGTTTTACACACTTCATGTCGTTCGACTTGAGATGCGATCGCGCTAGTCGAGCCCGTCAAGTAACCCGACTGGCCGATGTATGTTCACCTTGTATGAGTCATAACTGCTTGAACTTAGGGTACTGAACTTACCATTGTAAACCCTGTTAACCATGGTACCTTGATCCACGAAGACTCATGAGCCGGGCATGGTGGTATGGGACACCGTGGTCGAGCTGTCGGCCTATGCTGGGGCCACAAACCTCCCCGTAGTGACCAGTGAGCACCTAGTCTCGTGAGCAGATTGTGGTGGAATGGGACACTATATTCTAGCTGTCGGCCTACACTGATCAGGCGACGAGTCCTTTGTAGTGACCGCGAGCGTATTCTGAGTCTACGGAAGGTGACGACCCTTCAGTAGCAGTAGAGTACAGTAGGCCTGTATTGATAAGGTGATGGGGGAGCGGAGCAACGAATGCGTGCAACAGCCCTGACAGCCCTTGCAGAGACCTACAAAATATACATCGTATGAGCTTATTAGGAGTGACGACCCTAGACAGGATCTGTGTTGGGATTGATACAAGGGAAGTACCTTAGTTTCCCAATCCTGCTGTTTGAATGGACTAATAACAACTCGGTAATCATATCACCATAACATTGCATGTGCCTGGAAGATGTGGAGCACTTGAGGGACGATTGCATGCCGCGGTCGTAAGATGGTGTCGTATGAGGGAGATCGTCGGTGAGGGCATGCATCACGTCATGTCATATTGCATTAACAACAGTATTAGGATTGTCTGATTTACTGCTTTACTATTATCACATGATTGATTTGAGAACATGTAAATTCTTGCTCTATTATTCCACTGAGTTAGCTACTCATTCCCACGTTACGGGATGGTGTTTGCAACACCCACCAGACCCTGTTGTAGATGCAGGTGATGCTGAGATCCGGAGGTAGGGCCAGACTTCGACGAGGACCAGGACGGGTTCTCGTACATGCAGTATCATGATGGCTTTTCTTAGGCGACCTGGGTTGACGGGAATTTAGTGGGACTATTTTGAACATTTATTTTTGTCATTTACATGTATATGAGACTCAGTGATGTATTCATACTTTAGTGACAGTTGAGATCCACTTTGTTTTTCCATACAGTGATATATATATTGTTTAGTCTTCCGCTTGCTTTTATCACTGGACCTGGAGTATGAATTACAATTTTGGTATACTTTTACTCATGTGAATGCTTTAACTCAGACAACATTGAATCATAATCATTTTTGTTGCATAAGTGACGGTCTGGAACTCGGGAGTTGAGTTTATACACGACCCCCGATTTTTGGGATGTTACAGATGGTATCACAGCATGATTTGGATTAAACCGGGCCTGGGTTATGGTCACACGACGTACGCTATCACTTCCTTTGACTTAGGTGGGTGCGAGAAGGGTCTAGAAACACTTCTAGGATCGCGGATTCGCCAATAGGCGAAGACTATTCATATCGATCGCGCGATCGAGTCCGTAACGCATCTTGGGTCCCATGAAGCAACCTGAGTAGCTCGTAGGTTGTAGGTAAGTGGGTTGAGACGTTCTTTGAATGATTCTAAACCCATAAAAGTAAATCCTTGGGCCGTGGGATGACCACGACTCCTGTATTCAATCGTCAGGGCTTAAAAACCCCGTTTCACCAAAAATCTTTAAAATTCTTCCTCTCACCACTCCAATCTTCATTTCTTTCTTATCCTTTTCATGTTAGGCATCAAAACTAATGTGAAAATAACATAAAATAATTCTTTCATAGAATTTTACAGTGAATAGTAAAATTTCATGAAAAATGGCTATAAGGCCATTCTAACTTCACTTTCTTTAGCAACTAATAGTCTAGATGGATGTACTAGCTCCTTCTACCCCAAAATCATATTCTCCATGATAGAGGATTGTATTCGGGTTTGCAAATTAGCCCCGAAAATCCCTGAACGCATGTTTGAACCTATATAGGGCAATCTAGAATGAACCAAGGTGGGAACCATACATTTTTGGGGTCCATGGACCATGGGGGACCAAACCCATGTGGTCTCACCGGCCACCATGCAAGATGGCCGGTGATGCCATCGCCGTCCGGTGGGGCCCACTTGCAATGAAATTCGGGCGCACGCCCTAATACAGCTAGGGCACCTCCCCCATATGTGGTTCGCACCTTGAAACCCCCTATATACCCTACTTCCTTCACAAACAGCCCCTTCCCTAGCCCCATTTTCATTTTCTTGCTACCCTAACCCAAAACCGTGATTCTAAATCACTCCCAAACCCATTCTTGGTTGAAAACGATCCCACTCCATCACTCCATAGTGATTTGCAGCCCTCTCTCTTACAAATCTTGTCGTTTGGAGCTCTTACAATCCCCAAATCGAGCTGAAATCGTGAGGTGCTCCATTCCCCTTTTTCATTCTCTTTTCTTTCTGAAAATACATCCTAAGGGAGTTTGAATCATCCCTCTACAGGGCCTAGATTTCGTTCTGTCCATTTGGGAAACAATTTCTTCGCATTTCCTCCTCTATCGCCCGACTCGGACTAGTAATCTAGATCCATATATCTCGGGTTGTAGTTAGTCATTTCCTGCTTTTTGTGTATAAGCCTGATAAGGCTAGTAGTTTTCTTATGTTGCTTTAGTAGCTGACTGACATAGCTCCCATGTACTTCTTGTCATGATACTTGTAGGGAGATATCCCTTGTATTATGACAATTTTGGTTTAATGAAATGCATGATATTTTTTGGCTTGATATGTGAATGTTTGTGTTGTGGTTTGGGCTTAATAAAGCCGAATTTGGTTAGATGGAATGCATGTCGTTCCGTTCGCTGTAAGGTATTGTCCCTAGATTGGGAGTATTATAACTCCCGGGATTCAGCCTACAAATTAGTTTATCCCACCCCACCCTCCTACCAAGCATACCACTTCCAATCCCGCCATGGGACTAAGAATGTGGTTTCATTTAATACAACTAATGCTACTGGCCACATAGGCCCTTGGCGTTTTGGACCTAGAGTTAGCACTTCTAGATTTGAAGGGTCTGACGACATAAGAAATCCAATTCCATTTAAACAATCTTGACCCTAAGCAATAGAACAATTCCCTATAGTAGAAATGGTATGAAACAATTTAACGTATAATCTTAGGCTTTGGATTATGGCTACTGAGTTACCGACTAGCCTACTAGTTACCTTAAGTAGTGTAAAGCCAGTATGTGCTAAGGAATTGTAGGTTAGATTTGGTTGAAGTAGCACCTTATTCCTTCAATAGATCTCCTTATGACTTATAGACTTCTGTTGTTACCCATAGGAAGGAACCATTCACTCTCAGGGAATATTTATAAATCTCTCAGATTGGACTTAGAATGTACAAGCACGCCCCTTAGAATTGCCTTCCCCAAAGGGCTTATTGCATTCGGGAACGCGGAGTAAAGGAAATGTAATTATCTGCGAAGTATTCACGGTTTGAATTGACTTCTCAATCCTGGTAGTTGCCAATAAATCCAATGCTCTGATCAAGCAGAAGATCAACATCGTTTAGGATTAAGAACTGATACAATAAATTTCTGTTCTAGGAAGAAAGTTTATGTATCCGGCTCAGACCCACTACACAACTTTTCTTCCGCGTTGGCTCGACCACATATAACCAAAAGTTATTGCTTTGTCTTTGGGAAATGGCGAGGACTTAAAGCCAGTAGAGAATTCGATATCTTGCCACCAACTCATACCTGCCCCTAAACTTAACCACAATAGAGATTAGGCTCATCTCTATGATCATAGGTACCAATGCCATAGAAAGCATCATTAGTAAGGAAAACCCTGTAGAGAAAGGTTGTTTCCATTTTAGGTTAAGGATAGCCCCTAAGTTGCTCCTCGTTCCGATATACGGATCGATGCAAAGATTCTTCAACCTTAAGTAAAACTAAGTTTTAAGGGGGGTAGAACGTAATGAGTCCAATCCAGTTAGGTTAGTCAACACTGCCGTTCGATCTGAGTGGCGCAGCGGAAGAGTGCTTGGCCTCTTTCCCACTGGCCCAGGATCGAAACATTTGAGTTAGGATGTACGTACGGTTAGGTCATTAAATAAGATTTGAACCTTCCATAGAAAAAGTACTCCTTACCCTTCGCTAATTTCGGGGACGAAATTGTGTTTTAAGGGGGGTAGATTGTAATACCTTAGATTTTGGCTAATCTGGGATTTGACGTCCATAGGCAGTGGGTCAACTAAAACACCCGAAAAATTGCTCAGAACCCAATTCCATAGCTAAAGAAACCACTTAGGATTAATTCCTATGGAAATTAAGCGTAAGTTAGCTAGCGCAACGTTAGAGTAGCTGGGAAATAGTCCCTGATCACTTTAAATACATTCTACAAGACCCAAATCGAGTAGAACCAAGGGCTCTATAATACTCTATAACCTCGGATCAAACTCTGAGCAGGTTTGTTCTCTGGACCACTTTGAAACTTTGTATTGGATCTAGACCGCGTGTCGAAAGTCCGATACCTCCTATCTTAGACCGTTAGAACCGCCTAGCTGGACTTGACAATCACTTCGAAAATCAAGTCAAACCGATAATCACAAGCGATTTCATTGAGCCCGGACCGAAGAGAGTGCGAATAGGGACAGATTTGGAATTTGAAATTCAAATCTTGCACACGACTTGACACGTCAGTATTAAGCGTTCTGACCGTCAGAATTCAGTCAAATTACACCCTCGGATTAGGAAAAATTTGTATTTCATATCATGAGACTTTCAGCCCTGATCTACGTGCGGTGACCGTTGAACTGAAACTGGTCCGCCACGTGCGATCTGCGAACCCTGCCAGACTGAAAACTTAATACGTGCTAGATCTGGTACGCATGAGCTTAAGTCCGATCGCATTCAACCAGGGGACCACCAGAAAGCATCTTTTGGACCGAAACAGCCCCGAATTGGTTATGCACTAAGTGAACCTTGTACCGGAGCCTATTTTTGGCATTTTTAAGCTTATAAAAGGGGTTGAAACCCTCACTCCTCTCTCCCATCCAAATTTGATAGAAACCCTAGTTTGGGAGAGAGAAAAGGTGAGAGTTTGTGAGAGAGAGTAGGATAGATTTTTCCTGCCTTCATGCCACCTGTTGCACGTGCTTCAACAACACATCTCAATCACCTGGCCGGTGATTCTTCCACTTTTTCAGGTATGAAATAATCCTAGAAAGTTGCTGATTTGAGGTTTACTAGGATTCATAGCTTGTTAGCTGACGTAACTCGTGAATTAGGTTCTCTTATCGCTGTAGACGAAGCGTATACACTCCGTTCGAATTTACACATCCATAAGAGACAAGGTGAGGATTTTAGACGCTTTGATTGACTGTTTCCAAAGCTTTCAATGACGTTTAATAGTAGATTATCGATGGCATCGCCGTTTGACATGTAGAACATGCTATCCGTTTCCTGTTTCGTAAATCAACGAAGAATATGAGATTTAGGGCATTTTAGTCATTTGTAGGAAGTACTGATTACATTCATATTTTGCTGATGTGATTGACATGGTTTGTTGTCGCATTAGAAAGTTAGGAATACGTGCATAATTAGTTTGGCGAAGAGATTTGCCAAATTGCGCACTTCGGGTCGACATACTATATGTAGACTTAAGTGTGTAGTGTATGTGTTTGTATAAATGCTTGTATTAGTATGTATTGAATTAAATGATGTTATGAATTAGTTTGAGATGGATTTCTCAATTTATATGTTGACATAAATGATTTCCTACATGTTGACTATGTACATGATTCCATACTATGCATGAAATGTATGTGCTTAAAGATTTGCTTAAGTTGAATGTTATAACATGTGTTAACATGCTCACATGATTGTATTTCAATTCCAATACTCCTACATAAATTGCTGATGT
Source organism: Magnolia kwangsiensis (assembly GCA_037074715.1). Classification (NCBI taxonomy): domain Eukaryota; kingdom Viridiplantae; phylum Streptophyta; class Magnoliopsida; order Magnoliales; family Magnoliaceae; genus Magnolia; species Magnolia kwangsiensis. The sequence goes on along the minus strand of CM073577.1, from coordinate 76,090,996 downwards.
GAATTCATATGTGTTTGGGACTATACTTAGTCCAGGCAGTCGGTAACCGAGCGAATTCGTGGTTGGCTGGTCTTGACCACGAACGACGCGTCGATGAACGCGAGCCGTGTTCTGGAGTCGGCGGCAGTGGTTAGGCCACGCGAAGTGTTTTACGCACTTCATGTCGTTCGACTTGAGATGCGATCGCGCTAGTCGAGCCCGTCAAGTAACCCGACTGGCCGATGTATGTTCACCTTGTATGAGTCATAACTGCTTGAACCTAGGGTACTGAACTTACCATTGTAAACCCTGTTAACCATGGTACCTTGATCCACGAAGACTCATGAGCTGGGCATGGTGGTATGGGACACCGTGGTCGAGCTGTCGGCCTACGCTGGGGCCACAAACCTCCCCGTAGTGGCCAGTGAGCACCTAGTCTCGTGAGCAGATTATGGTGGTATGGGACACTATATTCTAGCTGTCGGCCTACACTGATTAGGCGACGAGTCCTTTGTAGTGACCGCGAGCGTATTCTGAGTCTACGGGAGGCGACGACCCTTCAGTAGCAGTAGAGTACAGTAGGCCTGTATTGATAAGGTGATGGGGAAGCGGAGCAATGAATGCGTGCAACAGCCCTGGCAGCCCTTGCAGTGACCTACAAAATATACATTGTATGAGATTACTAGGAGTGACGACCCTAGACAGGATCTGTGTTGTGATTGATACAAGGGAAGTACCTTAGTTTCCCAATCCTGTTGTTTGAATGGACTAATAACAACTCAGAAATCATATCACCATAACATTGCATGTGCCTGGAAGATGTGGAGCACTTGAGGGACGATTGTATGCCGCGGTCGTAAGATGGTGCCGTATGAGGGAGATCGTCGGTGAGGGCATGCATCACGTCATGTCATATTGCATTAACAACAGTATTAGGATTTTCTGATTTACTGCTTTACTATTATCACATGATTGATTTGAGAACATGTAAATCCTTGCTCTATTATTCCACTGAGTTAGCTACTCATTCCCATGTTACGGGATGGTGTTTGCAACACCCACCAGACCCTGTTGTAGATGCAGGTGATGCTGAGATCCAGGAGGTAGAGCCAGACTTCGACGAGGATCAGGACGAGTTCTCGTACATGCAGTATCATGATGGCTTTGCTTAGGCAACCTGGGTTGACGGGACTTCAGTGGGACTATTTTGAATATTTATTTTTGTCATTTACATGTATATGAGACTCAGTGATGTATTCATACTTTAGTGACAGTTGAGATCCACTTTGTTTTTCCATACAGTGATATATATATATTGTTTAGTCTTCCGCTTACTTTTATCACTGGACCTGGAGTATGAATTACAATTTTGGTATACTTTTACTCATGTGAATGCTTTAACTCAGACAACATTGAATCATAATCATTTTTATTGCATAAGTGACGGTCTGGAACTCGGGAGTTGAGTTTATACACGACCCCCGATTTTCAGGGTGTTACAACTTCAGGTACTGGACTGAGTCGGGGTGATAACATACAACCTTGCTTTGCCCACACCACTCGTAGGCATGCACAACTTATTTCATGTATCCATGCTGAAGAAATATGTTCCCGATCCTTCCCATATTATCAGATGGGAGCAAGTACAGCTGAGTGAAGATTCTACCTATGTACTACGACCGACGCGTATCCTGGATAAGAAGGAGCAGGTGCTGTGCGGTAAAGTGATTCCACTTGTGAAGGTATTGTGGACAAACCACATGGAAGAGGAGGCTACTTGGGAGATGAAAGTTGAGGTCTGCAAGAACTACCCTCAAATTCTCGAGGAGTACGAAAAGGTATTATTTTCGAGGATGAAATTTTTTCTTAAGGTGGGTAGATTATAATGTTTCAAAAAAATCTGTACAAAGACCCGAGTACCACCTCAGGCAGAAATCATTAATGACCAAATCCTTTAGAAATTAGATAAGAATTAACTAAGTATTAAAGTAGATTATCTGTGAAATTAACACTAATCACTTTTTATACGATCTGCAAGACCCAAAACGATTGAAACTGTTAACGCTATATTATCTAAAACCTTAGGATCCAACTCAAAACCTAGTTGCTGTTGGAAGCATCATGAAACTTTGTATCAGACCTGGACTGCACGTTAAAAGCCCAATTATCCCGAAATTATATTATTATGACTGCCTTGCTAGACTTGACAACCATCTCAGAAATTAAGTCCTAAAGGTACCACACAACTTGGGCCTGGAGTGAAGTATGTGAGAAATGGAAATATATTTAGGAAATGAACTGAAACTTAAGTGAATTGAGTCGTTCTCTTGTAGGTCGAATCTAAGGATTTGGACCATCAAAATTTGACCCAAGTACACCCTTGGATCAAGGAAAATGTCCAACATGTGTTAGGGTATTTGTGGCTCTGGTCGAGTGTCGGTGACCATTGAACTGAAACTGGTCCACCACGGTCGATCTGTAAACCCGATCGGACCAAAACCTTAGCCTGACCTAGATCCAATGTTAGGAACCTTAAGTTCGACCGCATGTAGAAAAAAGGCCTCCAGAACAGCTCCGTTGGACTGAAATGGCCAGTCCTTGGCTATAACCTAACTATACCATGCCCCTAGGGCCATTCCCATCAGTTTTGGGCCTATATAAGCTCCTTAAACCCTCTCCCCCTCATTCCATACGAATTTGGAAACCCTAAGGGAGAGAAGAGAGAAAAGAGAAGGAAACTGAGAGGAAAAGTTAGCGTTAGTCCTTGGGATTAAATCCCGCCGCTCCACGTGCTTAACCACCATTGTTGTATCACTATACCGCTGATTTTAATTTCGTTCTTAGATAAGAAATCCTAACCCTAATTTTTTTTTAGGGATTCAAATAGAGACATGCTGAAATAACTAAACTATTTCATGTTATAGGTTACAGTCCTATTGTAGATGAAGACTTAGTGTTGAAATTGAGTTCGTTACGAGTTTACCGGTGAAAGGTGCAGACTATAAATGTTTAGGTTATGGTTTCCAAGGCTTTCTATGTATTATGCATATGTATATAAACTATGTTGATTTATAATACATTCCATGTGTTTGTTGAAATGTGTGAATGAGTATGAAATTATGATTTATGCTTGCCATGTTTATTGACTATGAATACATGCTTGTAGTGCATATGGTGAACCCTCTGTGAAGGGATTTACTATAATACCTGTAAATTACATGTGTATAATATGTGTAGCCTAAGTGTTTAATAAAATGCCTGAATGTGAAAATGATTGCTTAAATGCCTGTATTATGGATGTTAAGATACGATCCTCAATTCCCTTAACTATGGTTGTAGTATCCTTTATATAACTTATCTTAATACTATGTGTTGTATGGATGAAATGCCTATGTATGATAATATGTATAGTATGTGTTTGTTAAATTGCTCAAGTAAGATTTATATCTGATTTCAGTTGTCGCACACTGTTTTGGATTACTATATGGGAATGCTATTGTTGGAATGTGATTGGGGCTACGATGTAGTCCAGACAATCGACAAATGTTTGTGAACGGTGGTTGAACTGCTTAACCACGGAGGACACGCCCGATGAATTCGAGTCGTACACTGCTTGTTAGCAGTGATTAGGCCATATGGAGTTGCTTGCATGCTCCATGTCAATCAGCTCGACGTATGCTTGTACCAGTGGAGTTTGTCAAGCAACCCGGTTGACCCGATATATGTTCACCATGTATGGATGCTACTGCTTGAATCTAAGGTACCAACTTACTAGTGCAAAGGCTGTTTAACTAGGTACCTTGATCCGCTAAGACTCATGTGCCGGGCATGGTGGTATGAGACATCGTGGTCGTGTTGTCGGCCTACGCTGGGGCGACGAGCCTCCCCGTAGTGACCAGTGAGCAACCTAGACTCGTGAGCCAAATACGGTGGTGTGGGACACTGTATTCGAGTTGTTGGCCTATGATCAGGTGATAAGCCCGTAGTCACCTTGAGCATACACTAGAATCTACGTTGAGGTGACGAGTCTTTTCATAATAAACTAGAGTATAAACCAGGCCTACGCTGACGGTGACGAGCCTCTCCGTAGTGACTTAGAAACCGTCTATCATATGTGATAACTAGGATTGATGACCATAGATGGATCAATGTTTGGAAAGTGATATAAGGGAGGTACCTTAGCTTCCCTATCCTGCTATATGAAAAGGTCTAATAAGAAGTCGGTAATCACGCTCATGCATCGCATTGCATGTGCCTTTGACGTTGGTGTTGAGCACAGAGAAAGGGGTGCATGCCTCGACCATAAGAGGAAGATCATAGAGGGAGTGTAGGCGAGGGCATGCATCATTAATACATATCATTTTTACATTAACTAGAGTACTTGGGATGCTTGATTGTATTAATTTATCATTACGGCTTGATTGAATTGATAGCATGCTAACCTCTGCCTTATAGCTCCACTGAGTTGATCACTCACTCCCACATTCTGGACGGTGTTTTAAACACCAACCAGACTCTATCTTAGCTGCAGGTGATGGCGATGCTTATGAGGCAGAGCCGGACTATTTCAATGACGAGGAGTTATCTTATATGCAACTCTCTGGCGAGTCTATGTAGACCTAGAATTGCACTGACGGGGCTATAGGGTTTTGGATAGAGAACATTACATTTTTCTAATTTCACACATTTTTTAATTAAACTTGTAATTATTTAACCTAGTGACATTCATACTCTGGGGGTTTGCTATTACTTTTGAACAGTTTATATACATATCACAGTCTTCTGCTAGCATACTTTCCTTGCCTCTGGAGTATGATATGTTGTTTTGGTATAATCCCATGCATGTTTAAGGCACTAATACTGACAACATTCAATCATCATTGTCTATGTTGCATAAATGATGTACTGGGACTCGAGAGTTGGGCTCCTGCTCGACCCCTGAATTTCAGGGCATTACATCAAAGCTCGCTTGAAAGATGTCCACTAACGGGTGCCGGACTTGGTAAGTTTCATGACCACAGAGTCATATTTGAAGCTCATGTTGATGAAAAGTTGTTTGGCCTGTATCTGGTTATTGACCTTCTGTTGGAGACCGGATGGGGTCCCATGTTTGAAGGCTAGGCACACGCAAGTGAAGGCACCATTTGAGCCTTCTAGGCCCATATACAGAGCCTAATGTTGGAGCCTCTTCAATTTACTATCCCATTAGGGAGCCAGGAAGCCATAGTCAATGTAGATGTCATGGCCCGTATAATGAGAATTGAACGAGGTGTGTTACATGCTAGTGCATCTCATCTCACTAGTCAATGAGAGAGAGAACACCGCACACGCTTCCTTTGTGGCTGAATGGCTCATTGGAGGCGGGACAATAGCCTCCCATCGACTAAAATGATGGAAGACTTCTTCCTACTCCACCACATATATACGTATAACGTGCATCCTATGTGAAGTAACCATACAAAATGCACTCATTTGATGGTGGACTTCCTGTAAATAGTTGGATAGGGAGATGAGCTGTGCCTGCCTACCTTCACCCTCTCTCAGATAATCAGAACTACACGCTCTACTTGAGGAGATGCATCACTCCCATTTGGCCAACTTCTTTACAAAATTGCTCATAACTTTAGCTTCAAACTTAACTTGGATAATCTAGCATCGATCCACTTCATCAGTGAGACTACACTCAATAATATGGGTATCGACCCTAGGCAACGTCAAGCCTGACTCGATGAGTATGGGGATGAAATAGAAGAAGAAAGCGAAGAGGAAGAAAGTAGTGAAGATGAAAAAGGAAATGAAATAGAGGAAGGCAGTGAGGAAGAAGGAAGTGAGGATGAAGGTAGTGGCGATAAAGAGGGAAGTGAGGAGAAAGAGCGGGAAGGAGAAGAGGAGGCCCAAGATTCAGATGAGGGACCTCCTCTTACTGCTACTCATGAAGACCGCCATGATCGAGCTACCTTAAAAGCCCACATGGCTAAGATTGAAGAGAACCAGACTGCCCTAAGACAGGAGGTCAAGGAGAACTAGACTTATCTAAAACAGAAATTTAAGAGAATGTCACGTACCTTGAAGACCCTCCTGTGTTGCATACAGGATAAGGGCGCGCCTTCACCTATGCCAGAGTCAGCAGACTAGTCATATGTTATACTCGTCTGCTGGTTTTTTTTATTTCTTTCTTTTCTATGTAATAGCCCTTGTCGGCTTAGTTGGATGTTAGAATATTTAATGTTGAAACTTTTATTAAACTTAGCTCACATGCATTCTCTGTCATGATTCATGTAATGATACATCATTTTTATCATGGCAATTTTAGTTAAATCAAATGTGTGAAGCTTCTTTTTTATTTAAAATGTGTCGAATGTTTGGAAAAGTGAGTAATATTATTCTAAATCTTACACACGTTGCACCCTATGTTCTATATGGGGGATGCCTCCTAAAAACACTCGAAACATAGCACGTCTTGCACTTGGCAGATCCATTGACAGGGCACCTCCCCTGAGCGATAGCCATATGGACCCCAGTTTAGTACTAAATATTTAGAAAATACCAGATTCATAGCCGGCCACATGGCCTCACTAATGGGCGAACACCTTGTGCACCACCAGTTCCTAAATAGAACTGTGCGTCTACATCGACATCACACATGCCTCATGCGGATCCACCCTCTGATAGGTTGTAGTAGATGATGCTCCTAATACAGCAACAACAACAGTTTCTGGCCACTATTGCGAGGGCTATTGCCTAGAACATGAATATGATCCCGCCTATGCCACTAGTGCAGTCCATTGGAACTATGAACATGAGTGGCTTATTTGAGCGCTTTCAGTGCTTCCTTCCTCCTACATTTGCAGGTACACACCGACCCTAGGAAGCAGAGTATTGGTTAGATCGTATATCCAAGATGTTGAAGTCCTTGCACTGTAATGTGGCAGAGCACCCCTCTCTCATACGAATTTAACCCAAACCCTAGGAGAGAGAGAGATAGAGAGAGAGAGAAAAGGAGAGAGCGGAAGGAAGGAAGAGAGATTCCTAGAGATCTTTACTGGGATTCTTTTCCACAACTCCACACACTGATTGACCTCTCTATTACACTACACAGCTCATACCAACTACGATTGGGTAAGAAATCTAAACCCTAACATTGTAGTTAAGGTTTAGAATAGTCGGTTGTCAACCTAGCTGATGGATTCCATGATTTAGGTACCCGTTATTCCATTTTCAGGAATGTAGGATTCGAACTACGTCCGAATCGAGTATTCTGACAAAAGGTGTAGACTATAAATGTTTAGGTTATGATTTTCAAGGCTTTAAATGTCGACAATGACTTATGTCTGACTTGATTGCTGCCATATGATCTTAGTTACAACGTTTTTCATGAATCATACATGTGTGAACTATGTTGAATGTTAGATGCATTCTATATGTTTGTTGAAATGCTTGAATGAATATCAAATTGTGATTTGTGCTTGACATGACTATAAATCTAAGATTCATGTTTGTCGTGTTTACCACAATCTATTTGTGTAATAAATTGTGATAGTTCATGTCGTAACTAATCTAGTCTATGTACTTAGTAATGTGTAGTCTAAGTGTTTGATAAAATGTCTAAATGAGAAATTGAAGATGAATTGTATTTAATAAGGGTATTAAGATAGGATTCTCAATTACCTTATCTGTATGTAGTGTTTCCTTCATGCAATCTTAATTTTGATTACACAATTTATGGATGAAATGCAATATATAGTAACATGTTCAATGTGTTCGATGAAATGCTTAAATGAGAATCTTTATTGGAATGTTTGTTAAATGTTGATATGCTTACCACATGTAGCTATCTATTGCATATGAGTAAGACTGTGACTACCACGTGGTCTAGGCCATTGGTAACAGTTCCCGTTTGAGTGGCTGAATTAGTCTTGTCACATTTGATGAGTTCGGTGAATCTGAGTCGCACGATGATTGTTGACAGTGGTTAGCACATGTAGGATGCTTATGTGCTTCATGTCGATTAATTTGGCATGCACTCGTACTAATCAAACTTGTCTAATAAACTGATTGGCATATTGTGTGTTTACTAGGTATGGACATCACTGCTTGAATCTAAGGTACCACTTACCATTGTAAAAGCCCGTTTCAACTATGGTTCCATGATCCACTAAGAATCATGAGTTGGGCATGGTGGTATGGGACACCATGGTCGAGCTGTAGGCCTACGCTAGGGTGACGAGCCTCCCCATAGTGACCAGTGAGCAACCCAAACTCGTGTGTCGAATACAGTGGTATAGGACATTGTATTTGAGCTTCGGCCTACGCTGAGTTGACGAGCCTCCTCATAGTGACTTCGAGTATAAACTCTTGAATTTTCCTATCCACTACTTTTCATTAAGGTTGATGCCCTACAACTTGCCTATCATATGTGATTAACTAGGATTAACAATACTAGATGGATCCTTCGTTTTGGGTTAATGATATAAAGGGAGGTACCTTAGCTTCTTGAATTTGTGGTATGAATAAGCCTAATTAATTACTAGGCTAACATGACCATGCACCGCATTGCATGTGCTTTAGCGAAGAAGTTGCACGTTTAGGGAGTTTTTCATGCGCGAACGGTTGATGGAGTCGCTCTTGAGGGAGCTTTGTGCGAGGGCATGCATCATTAACTGCACACCATCCCTGCACTAACAAGAGTAGCTCGGAAGTGATTGTTGTATTGCTTTATCATTACTGCTTGATTGAATTGATATCATGTTAACTTTTACCTTATAGTACCACTGAGTTGATCACTCACTCCCACTCTGGGACGGTGTTTTAAGACACCAACCAGACTCTGGTTTAGATGCAGGTGATGTAGGAGTCTATATATCTGATCTGGTCTTCATAGATGAGGAGGAGGAATTCTCATATGTTCAACTATCAGGTGGGTCTATGTAGACCTCGTGCTGATTTAACGGGATTATAAGGATACATGGATTAGTTGGACATGTAGATTTTGATATTTTGTAAATTTTGAAACAATACATTTTTATATTCAGCCCGGTATCATACTCATACTCTAGAGGTTGCGACACCCTTACATACTTATATATATGTGTCTCAGTCTCCCGCTTGCTAAGTTTTACTTATCTCTAGAGTATGATATGCTGTTTTAGTGTAATCCCACTCATGTCCAATGCATGAAAATGAACAACATTAAAACATAAGTGATGTGTTGGATCTCGGTAGTTGATCTTTGCTCAACCCTAGAAATTCGAGGCGTTATAAAGCACTTATACTTAGTCCCTCCTTGGAAAGGAGGCGTATACCACGACATCATTGCCGTATGGCGCACCTAGTTCATTCTTATGACCCATGTGCATCATTGCGTGATTTGATTGCATTGTGTGTGGTCATTAGGTAGATATGATAAATTCCTTGAGGAATGGAGTTTCCCCTCTTATGCATGTTGAGTGCTTGGAGCTGATGCTTAATTGGTATGCACGACTCATGCATCCAGCATTGCATTTCATGAATATTATTTTTCCTTACTTTATCAGGTGTAACATCCTGAAAATTGGGGGTCAGGTAGAAACCCAACTCCCGAATTCTAAAATGTTATTTATGCAACATAGATAATGTTAAATGCATGTTGTCTGTAAAAAGGCATTAAAAAAGATTGGGATTAAGTTAAAACAACATATCATACTCCAGAGACAGTTAAATTAGCAAGCGGAAGAATGTGATAGATATATAAAATACATAATTGATTGTAAGTCTCCAGAGTGTGAACATGTTACCAGGTTAATTAAATACATGTAACTCCAAAAATGGAAAGAAAGAAATACATCAGTGCTCTAAAAATATAAAATGACAAGTGTCAAGGCATCTAATCAACCTCCCTGTAATCCCGTCGATCCAAACACGGAGGAGAAGTCCTCCTCATCATCATACAAGTCCAGCTCCGCTTCACAAGCAGCGCCATCATCTGCAACTAAAATAGGGACCGGTGGGTGTTTGGAACACCATCCCGTAACGTGGGAGTGAGTAGCTAGCTCAGTGGAATAATAGAGCAAAGATTAGCATGTTCTCAAATCAATCACGTGATAATAGTAAAGCAATGAAACAAACATTCCTAGATTCTGTTGTTAATGTATGCATGAAATGACATGATGGATGCCCTCACCGACATACTCCCTCATGCGGCACCATCTGCGTCCACAGCATGCTTTCTTCCCGCAGTGCTCCACATCTTCCATGCACATGCAATGCGATATGGATAATGATTACCGAGTTGTTATTAGTCCTTTTCATACAGCAGGATTGGGAAACTAGGGTACCTTGCTTATATCAATCCCAACACAGATCCTGTCTAGGGTCATCATTCCTAGTAATCTCATACGATGTTATATTTGTGGGTCGCTGCAAGGGCTGTCAGGGCTATTGCTCGCACTCATTACAACGTTCCCCCATCACCTTATCAATACAGGACTACTGTACTCTACTGGTGTGCGCAACACCGTCCCGTAGCGTGGGAGTGAGTAATTAACTTAGTGGAATCATAGAGCAAAGATTAGCATGTTCTCAAATCAATCATGCGATAATAGTAAAGCAATTAATCAAACATTCCTAGATACTGTTGTTAATGCAATATGACATGACATGATGGATGCCCTCACCGACATTCTCCCTCATGCGGCACCATCTGCGTCCGTGGCATGCTTGCGTACCGCTCAGTGCTCCACATCTTCCAGGCACATGCAATGTGATGTGGATATGATTACCAAGTTGTTATTATTCCTTTTCATATAGCAGTATTGGGAAACTAAGGTACTTTGCTTATATCAATCCTAACATAGATCCTGTCTAGGGTCGTCACTCCTAGTAATCTCATACGATGTTATATTTGTAGGTCGATGCAAGGGCTGCCAGGGCTGTTGCTCGCACTCGTTGCACCACTCCCCCATCACCTTATCAATACAGGCCTAATTATCCTTAAGACTGTATCAGGACTCGTCGTCCCCATGCGGTGTCAGGATAAACTCAAGGACACTACAAAGGGCTCGTCACCTGATCAGTGTAGGCCGACAGCAAGAATATAGTGTCTCATACCACCATAATCTGCTCAGAGTAGGGTGCTCACTGGTCACTACAGGGAGGTTTGTGGCCCCAGCGTAGGCCGACAGCTCGACCACGGTGTCCCATACCACCATGCCCGGCTCATGAGTCTTTATGGATCAAGGTACCATGGTTAACAGGGTTTTCAATGGTAAGTTCAGTACCCTAGGTTCAAGCAGTTATGACTCATACAGGGTGAACATACAATGGCCAGTCGGGTTACGTGATGAGCTCGACTAGCACGAGCGCATCTCAAGCTGAACAACATGAAGTGCATGAAACACCTCGTGTGGCCTAACCACTGCCGCCAACTCAAAACATGACTCGCGTTCATCGACGCGTCCTTCATGGTACCTGGAAACCAACCACGAATTCGATCCATTGTCGACTGCCTGGACTAGGTCATAGCCCCAAGCATTTGTGCATCAACATCAGTAAGCATATGTGAGTAACAGAAATGAAATACAACATTGTAAGCATGTTGACACATGTTATGACATACAACTTAAGCAAATCATCCCACACATGCATTTCATGTATATAATGAAATCAACACATATAGCCAACATGACGGAAATCATTTACATTAGCATATTACTTGAGAATTTAATCTTAAAACTCATACACAACACCATTTACTCAATACATACTAATACAAACATTTATACAAACACTTAGTCTACACACTTTAGTCTACATAGCATATGTCGACCCAAAGTGCGCATTAGGTCCAATCTCTTCGTCAAACAGACCATGCACACATTCCTAATATCATAGCATGACAATTAGCCATGGTAATTATTTCAGCAAAATACGGACGTATACTGTATTTCCTACAAATACCCAAAATGCCCTAAATCTCATATTTCCCGTACGTATACGAAATGGAAAACGGACAGCATGTTCTACATGTCAAACGGCATTGCCTTCGATAATCTACTATTAAACGACATTGAAAGCTTTGAAATTAGTCAATCAAAGCGTCTAAAATCCACACCTTTCACTTTAGATGTGTATTGTTTAGAACGGAGCGTATATGCTTCGTCTACGGTAAACAGGTGACCTAATACACAAGATGTATAAGCCACTTCGCTATTGGAATTGACGGAACCTTAAATCAGCAAGTGTTGAGGGTTTTCCTTACCTAGAAATGCGTTGGAATCACCGGCAAAGTGATTGGGATGCATTTCTTTAGCACGTGTAGTAGCAGCAGCAAGTGGCGGGAAGATCTCTCCCACACTCTCTCATAATTCCTCACTTTTTCTCTCTCTCTAGCTAGGGTTTCTAGAAAATTCGGATGGGTGAGATATGTGAGAGTTTAAAGCCCTTTTATAGCCTAAAACCTTTCCAAATTAGGCTTGGGAACAATATCTACTTGAGGTATAACCAAATCAAGGTTGTTCTGGTCCAAAGAAGGACTTTGGGAGGTCCCCTGGTCGAACGCATTCGGACTTAAGCTCATGGTCACTGGATGTTGATCACACCCAGTTTTCTGTCCGGTAGAGTTCCCAGATCGCACGTGGCGGTCCAGTTTTAGTTCAGTGGTCATCGCACTTAGATCAGGTCTACAAGTCTCGTTATATGAAAGAGAAATTTTTTCTGATCCGAGGGTGTAATTTGGCAGAATTCTGACGATCAGAACGCTTAATAATAACGCGCCAAGTCACGTGCCAGATTTAGATTAAAATTTTCAAATCTAACCCTATTCTCACTCTCTTCACTCCAGGCTCAATGAAATAGCCTCTGAACGTCGATTGGCCTTGATTTTTGAAATGATTGTCAAGTCCAGCCAAGCGGTCATAACAGTCTAAGATGGTAGATATCGGACTTCCGACGCGCGGTCTAGATCTAATACGAAGTTTCAGAGAGTTCCTAAGAGCAAAAGGGTTTAGAGTTTGATCCAAGGTTTCAGGATATTATAGCGTCATTGATTCTACAAGTTTTGGGTCTTGCAGAACGTATTTAAAGCGATCAGGGACAATTTCACAGCTACTCTAGCGTAGCGGTAACTAACTTACGCTTAATTTCTAAAGGAATTAATCCTAAGTGATTTCTTTGGCTTTGGAATTGGGTTCTGAGCGGTTACCAAGGTATTTTGGTTGACTCGTTGCTTAAGGGCGTCTAATCCCAGGTTGGAAAAAATCTGGGGTGTTACATCAGGGCTGATGCCTCCATTGATATATCGTGGGTGACCGTTTGTGGATACCAAAAATACTATTCGAGCATTTGGGGTGCATAGGATGCCCCTAGGTGAAAGATTCTAAACCTTTTAGGTACCGAGAAGATGCCTCAACGTCGTGACCTAGTGGAAAACATGAGTGCTTGAGTGCCTTACAGCGTTAGGCTACATCTCCCATTGTCGTGAAATCGATTGAGATGGGATGTGGCCTTATCCCCCTAAGTGAGGGGGTATTGCTAGGCTGAGTCTGCCTAGCTCATAAATGAGTTTGCTACCATCGACCCTTACTGGTGATTGACTGTCCACAGATGGGTAGTGTGGTCTCTTACACTCGTTTGACTGTGCGATCTTGGAGAGTGACAGTCATCCTACAGTACATTAGACCCCAGTGACATTCCTTATGATGGAACTATGCCTGTTATGGGGATCGGGTATGAGGATTGACAATACTTTGCATTGAATTTGCATCAGCTGTATAAGCCTTATATTGTATCACCTTAGTATGGCACCTAGTACTCATGTATTACATTATATAGACTTGGTATGGCTTATTGTATTCATAACTTAGCCTTGGTACGGATAGAGATATTGGTATTGTTCATTGGCTCCTCCTGCATCCTCCTTATTCTTTTAAACACTATTGTCACACACTTACACCACCCTCTAAGCCTTCTATAAGCTTATGCATGGTTGATGCATGCAGGTGATTCTAGGTCGGCGCAGTACCAGTCGGGCCATTATATTGGAGCATGCTAAGGACCTGTTGTAGACTTTTCTCTTTCTTTCTTATCTTATGTATATCCTTTTAAATCTTATATACCTATAAAACTTTAAATTCACAGTGAACTTTGCAGTGTGTTCTTAGTTATTTTTCTAAGATTTACTTGCAATGATCTTGGGTATGCTCAGCTAGATTGAAATTGTGATATGAAAATCCTTCTCGTAGGATCCCAAGATCAGAACCTGTCTCAAGAACCGAGAATGGGGTACTACGGAGGCTGTTGCGGCCAGAATCGACTATCGGGTTCCTTATGAGTTTGATTAACGAGTCTGGGGCGTGACACTTATAGAAAGCTTAGAGGGTGATGTAAGTGTGTGCAAGACAGGTGACATGAATACGATTTCAAAGTATGAGGAAGAATGCAGTAATACCATGAATACCACTAGCCGTCATAAGGCTAAGCAATATAAGATAGAAATACCATCTGTCGATCAAAGAGTATGCAATGCGGGGCAATACAGCCAAATGCCATATGCAATATGCAATGCGGTCATGCTCATACACATATCAATCCAATATATCGGTACAGTTCCTCTCTGGGGAATCACCGGGGTCAAATACACTACCTACTGACTGCCGCTATCCTACCCACACATCCTAATGAGCATAAGAGACCTTACGATCCTCCTGTGGACAACCAAGCACCAACAAGGCATGGCAGTAGCAGACTCATTTATGAGGTAGTCAGACTCAGCCTAGCTATTACTCCCTCACTTAGGTGGGTAAGGTCACACCCCATCCCAACTGACCATGATACAGTGGGAGATGCGGCCTAATGGTAAAGGCACCGGTGCTCATGTTTTCAACTTAGTCTCTACGTTGGGGCGTCTCTTGGTACCATGAAGGTTCTGGGGCTTTTACCCAAGGACATCCTATGGGCCATAAAGTGCTCAAATAAACATTTTCAGTATCCAAACCTGGCCATCCATGATATACCTGTGGAGGTTACGCCCCTGATGAAGCTAGGGAGAATATTAACCGTGTTATGCAATGCCAGAAGCATGAATCACACAAATCAACCATACATCAGTCCTGCACATATAGCATGCTCAAGAGGGGTAACTCCATCACTCCCATAATAGCCTGCCCAATGGCATAAACTATGACCAATCACATCTCAACCAAGCATACATATGAAATAACGGTGAAGATTGCTTGAAGTTGAAGTAGGAATATGCCAATATGTCCTAGAGGGGGGTGAATAGGACTTTTTAAAGTTTTTACAATCTATTTAAAAATCCTAATACACTAATCCTATGAATATGCAATCATCAGGATTACTCAAACGTAACTCTACTGACTTCCAAGCCTAGTAGAGGACCCAATCACAAACTATTCAAGGAATAACTATATGTAACCTAGTTTATGATGGATATGACTGTGTGTGTGTAAGATGGGATCACAAACATACAGGTATGAAAGTAATGAAGTAAATCACATGCACAAGAGAATAACAATCGCAAACATATTCATTTTATAGTGGTTTGACTACTTGTCTACTCCACTCCCGGTAACCACACTCAAGCCTTGAGTGTACCGAATATCACTAAGGAGGTTTCCCATGGTTCACCTCTATCTTAAGGTTTTAAATCAGGTTCTCCTTCAACCTTTACAACCTACACTGAGGCTAACTGTTTATGCTATCACGAGTAAGGGTCAACACAACGCACCCACTTTTAGGCACATTGGCCAAGGATCTTCCATAAGACCCTAACGGAGGTTTCACCTGGTTTACCTTAAACCCAAGGTTTTACACGGTTCACCTCAAACCGAAGGTTTTACTGGTTCCCCCTAACCAGATATTTATGCTCTCCACAAAGTAAGAATCCACATAACGCACCCACCATGTACACTCCCGCCGGAGGCCTCCTTAAGGACTTCGAAGGGTGAGAAACACCTTAGACCCAATCCTACAAAGGGATGATCAAAGGGGTCGTCTGGACTCTAGATACTTACAGATAAGTTGAGGAGTCCCATTCAACACATGACAAATATCTCATCCTTATTGATGAAGAGTCTTCTGCTCCCTTGATCCGCAATAAATGATGTACCAATATAAGGCAACGGGTTGGGTCAATGTTATGATGGAATCCTCTTGATACTCTTAGGAAGAATCAATTATTTGCTTATTATTGAAAATGCGACTTCTGAAAGGAAGAAGTCAAGTTTCTGGGACACGTGATTTCCAAGAAAGGAATTGCTATGGACCGTACCAAGGTGACCACAGTATAGGACTGGGAGCAGCCCGGTTCAGTTATAAAAGTGAGGAGTTTCCTCAGACTTGCTGGCTACTTTTTCCGATTCATTAAAGATTTTTCCAAGATAGCCCGACCATTATCTCAACTCACTTGAAATGATCTTAAGTTTTCTTAGAACGAGAAAGTAGAAGTAACCTTTCAAGAATTAAAGGACAAGTGGACGTCCATACCTGTACTCGTATTACCAGAGCAACGGGTCAAATATACCATATACACCGACGCCTCTTATCTTGGTTTGGGAGTGTACTTATGCAGAAGGATAAGGTGATCTCCTATGTCTCGCGACAGTTGAGGAAACATGAAGAAAACTACACTACGGACGACCTGGAATTGGCGGTAGTCATCTTCGCATTAAAGCTCTGGGGACATTACCTCTACGGAGAGGAGTTCGAGCTTTTTTGCAACCACAAGAGATTGAAGTACATTTTTACACATAGAGACCTGAATATGAGGCAACGACGTTGGATGTAGACCTTGAAAGACTTTAAATTTGAGGTCTCCTACCATCCTGGCAAGGCCAACCTTGTGGTCGATGCATTGAGCCACAAGAAAACCATAGAATTTGCAGCTCCTTTGATGATAGAAGAATGGAATATGGAGTTCGTGCGAGACTTCGAACAGAAGCTTACAATAGGGGAGCCGTTCGAGAGCGTCGCACACATCCATGTATAACCTCTTATTGATGACTGAATCATTGTGTCACAGAAAGAAGACGAACTATTGGTAAAGATGAGAGAGCGAGCAAGTGACAGTGAAGAATCCGAATGGAGAGTTGGCTCGGACGGAGGTTTACAATACCGTGGCCACCTATGTGTTCTGAATCTCCATGACCTGAGAAAGGAAGTCCTAGAAGTCACTCACAACTCAAAGATGGTGATGCATCCAGGCAGTATGAAGATGTATCGAGACATGAAGTGTTCGTATTGATGGGATAACATGAAGGCCTAAATAGTAAAATCTGTGTCCTGTTATCTCACGTGCCAGCAAGTTAAGATCGAACATCGCTGACCCCGTAGTTTACTTCAGCCCATGCCCATAGCTGAATAGAAATGGGATTCATATCCATGGATTTCATTTTCGGGTTACCCAAGACGAGAAAGGGGCATGACTCCATTTGGTTGATTATGGACTGATTGATGAAATCTGCCCATTTCTTCCCAATTAGAGTTTTTGATTCAGTTAATGACCTAACCAAGTTGTACATTAAAGAGATAGTGTGATTACATGGAATTCATATAGAGATTGTGTTGGATCGATACACGCGATTCACGTCTATTTTTTGGACTCGAATCCAAGAAGCAATGGGAGTGAAACTGAAATTCAATACTGTGTTCCACCCACAAACTGATGGGTAGACGAAATGGGTAAATCAGATACTTGAAGACATGTTGCGAGCCTGCGTGCTTGATTTTAAGGACATTTAGGATGACTGTCTCCCCTATACCAAATTTTCTTATAACAACAGCTTCTAAGTAAGCATTGGCATGACTCCTTATGAAGTCTTGCATGGGCACCCATGTCAAGCAACACATTATTAGGCAAAAGTTGGTAAGAAGAGTTTGGTTGGCCTAGATTTGCTACAGGTGACCTCAAAGAAGATTGATATCATCAGGCGTCAACTTCTCGCAGCCCAGAGTAGACAGAAGAGTTATACCGATACAAGACGGTGACAACTAGAATTTAAAGTTAAGGACCATGTATTCCTTAAGATTTTTCCAATGAAGGGAGTACTTCATTTTGGCAGGAAAGGAAAACTCATGCCGAGATTCATTGCCCCATTCCAAATTTTAGACCGAGTGGGTGTGGTAGCATACCGTCTTGCTTTGCCCACACCACTCGCAGGCATGCACAACATATTTACGTATCGATGTTGAAGAAATATGTTCATAATCCTCCCCACATTATCAAATGGGAGCAAGTAAAATTAAGTGAATATGCTACCTATGAATTGCGACCAACATGTGTTCTTGATAGGAAGAAGCAAGTGCTATGCAGCAAAGTGATCCCACTCGTGAGGGTATTGTGGACTCACTACACTGAGGAAGAGGCTACTTGGGAAACGGAGGCCAAAGTCTATAAGAACTATCCTCTGATCCTCGAGGAGTACGAAAATGTATTAATTTTGGGGACGAAATTTTTCTTTAAGGGGGGTAGATTGTAACACCTCAAAAAAATTCGTACAAAGAACTAAGTACCACCTCAGGCAGAAATCCCTAAGGAGCGTATTTTATAGAAATTTAGATGAAAATTAATTAAGTATTGAACTAAATTGATTGGTGGATTTAGCTTGAACCACCATTTACACAAATGGCAAGACTCAAAACCATCAAAATTGCTAACTCAACACTACTTAAAAACCTAGGAGAAATCCCATGAGCCTGTCCCTCTCGAGAATATATTGAAACTCCGTATCAAACCTGGACCACACGTCGAATGTTCGATGACCGTGAAACTATAGGGTTATATCCATCCTATTGGGCTTGACAACCATCGCGGGAATCGAGCTCAGACTATATGTAGAAATGAACAACTTGAGCCCTAAATGAAGTGTGTGAGAAACGCGAATATCTTTAGAAAATGTACTGAAACTTAAGTGATTTGGGTCATTCGCTTATGCACGAAATTGAGGATTTCAGACCGTAAGTTTCTGACCAAAATACACCCATGGAAAGGGAAAATTTCGCTATACGAATCTGTATACTTGTGGTTCCGATCGAGTAAGCATGACTATTGATCTAACACGGGTCTCCCACGGTCGATCTGCCTATCCAATCATGCCAAAATCACATCCTGGCATAGATCCATTGTCAGGGAACTTACCCTGTGGAGCAGGTGAGTAATGAACCTCTCGATGAGCCCCACTCATCAGAAATAGGTACCCTTTGGTTATAAGTTAAGTATACCATGGCCCTGGGGCCATTTACATTAGTTCTGGGTCTATATAAAGCCCTTAAACTACCCCATTTCTATTCTATACGAATTTTTCTAACCTTAGGAGAGAGACGAGAGAAAAGAAGAGAAAAGAGTAGGGAGAGAGGGGAAATCTTTAGAGATTGCTGCAGTGGTTCTCTCCCACTACTCCACGCATGGATTCACCTCCTCACTTCGCTACATAATTGTTTCCAATTACGATTTGAGTAAGAAATTCTAACCCTAATCTTTATTTAGGGATCCAAATAGAGTAATCGATGAAATAACTAACCTATTTCATTGCTTAAGTGCTCGACGTTCCATTTACGAGAACATAGTGTTTGAACTGATTCCGAATCAGGTTTTTCGATGGAAGGTGCGGACTACAAATGTTTAGGTTATTGTTTTCAATGCTTTTAATGTCAGCTAATGATTTATGTCTGACTTGATTGCTGCCATATTGTATAGAAACGACGTTTTTGATATATTATGCATGTGTGATTTATGTTGAATACAAGATGCATCCAAAGTATTTGTTGAATGTTTAAATGAACATGCAATTGTGATTTTTGCTTACCATGATTGTTAATCTAGGATTCATGTTTATCGTATGCGTAATGATCTCCTTATGTAAGGAATTGCCATAATATATGTCCTAACTAATCTAGTTAGTGTATTTGGTGAAGCGTAACTTAGGTGTTTAATAAAATGTTCCAATGAGAAAATGTTGATGAAGTGTATTTTTTCAGTGTATTAATATAGGATTGTCAATTACCTTAATCATATGTATAGTTTATTCCATGTAATCATATTTACCGCTATTCAACTTATGAATATAATGCAAGTGTTGGTGACATGTTATGTGTGTTTGATGAAATGCTCAAATGAGAGATTTGTTTGGACTGATTGTCAAATGTTGGAATTATTGTCACATGTGTTTACTTGTTACATCTGACTAGGATTGGGGCTACGCCGTAGTCCAGGCAATCGGTAATAGTCCCCATTCAGGTGGTCGAATTAATTTCACCACCTCAGATATATTCGACGAATCTGGGTCGCACGATGATTATCGACAGTGGTTAGGCCACGAGGGGTGCTTATGCACTGCACTCCATGTTGATTAAGTCAGTATGTGCCTGTACCAATCGAACTTGTCTAATTAACTGTTTTGCCTATTATGTGTTTACCATGTATGGACACCAATGCACGAATCTAAGGTACCCCCTCTGATGTAAAGGCCTGCCTTAACTATGGTACTATGATCCACCAAGACTCATGAGCCAAGCATGGTGGTATCAAACACTGTGTTCAAGCTGTCGGCCTACGCCGAGGTGATCAGCCACCTCGTAGTGACTAGTGAGCAAACTCGGACTCGTGAGCAGAACATAGTGGTATAGGACACCGTGTTCGAGCTATCGGCCTATGCCTAGGTGATTAGCCACCCCGTAGTGTCCATGAACACAAATTATGAACTTGCCTATCCATTGCTTTCAATCGGGAGTGATGACCCCACAACTTTCCTATCGTATGTTCTTAACTAGGAGTGACGGACTTAGATGAATCCTTCAGTTCGGGTCAATGATTTAAAGGGAGGTACCCTAGCTTCTCAAATTTGTTGTATGAATAAACTTAATTAATTACAAGGCTAACATGACCATACATAGCACTGCATTAGTTAGGACGTGCTTTAAAGGCGTGGAATTTGCACAGGAGGTAGTGTTGTCATATGCGAAATGGTATCGGCATCGCTTGTTGAGGGAGCTTTTGATGTGAGGGCATGCATCATTACTTGTACTCCATTCCCGCATTAACAACAGTTGCTACCAAGTGATTGTTATGTTGCTTTTTCAATACTACTTGATTGAATTGATAACATGATAACCTTTGCCTTATAGTACCACTGAGTTGATTACTCACTCCCACTATGGGACGGTGTTTTAAAACACCAACCAGAAACTGGTTTAGATGTAGATGATGATGAGGTTTATGTGACAGAGTAGGATTTCATGGATGAGGAGGAGGTCTCCTACTGTCAGCTTTCTTACGGGTCTACGTAGACATTGAGCTGATTTGTCGGGGCGTTGGGATACTGGGATATTATTTAGTTGGACATCTTAGATTCCCCATATTTGTCTATTTTGCAACAGATTTCATATACATTAAACCCTGTTACATTATCATACAATGGAGGTTGAGAACTTTTTACTTTTCTTAATTTATTTTTGTCAGACTTTCGTTTACTTAATTACATTATCTCTGGAGTATGATACACTATTTTAGTATAATCCCACTCATGTTAATGCATTGGTGAGGATGACATATAAACATCATTCTCCATGTTGCATAAGTGATGTTCTGAATCTCGGGAGTAGAGCTTTACTCGACCCTTAAAATTCTAGGCTTTACATGGACATAGCCCATAAATCCACTAGGCCTAATTAGGATGTCCTAGCCCATTGGGCCTACAAAGAGTCCTAAAAATCTAATTGTTAAAGGGTCCTTATAACCCAATTAAAGTGGGCCCACAAGATGGATTAATTAAGCCTAAAATTAGGGAAACATAAGCATGAAACATTCCCCAAATCCTCACAATATGGTGGGCTCCACATCCTTAAAACTTCAGCCATAAACAATGCATATTTATAAGGTATCATGCTGGATTTTCAGCCCACCAACTGTTTGGACCTGCCGGAGCTTAGAAATCGATGAATATGAAGTGGATTTAAATCCTAGGGTGGCCAGCAACATGCACAAGGGGCCCCACCACATAGGGAGTGCACATACAACATATAAAACAAGTGGGCATTGCTGATGGACTTTCAGTCCAGCAACAACTCAATGTAGTGGGCGTCCCACAAAGGGGTATGCAGTCCAATGGACTGGACGGTCTGACCCACATCAAAGTTTAAAGTGGGCCCCACCATGGACATCCCGCTTAAGAGTGGGCCAAGGTGGGCCACATGAAGGTGGGACGACCACCCTTGCTGGACATCAACCAGCTGGGATGCCTAGCAAGGTGGCTGTCTAGCCACTTCCACCCTAAAATTTGATGGCCATGATAGCCTATGTTCACATAGGGTGGGTCCCAACAAGGTGGACCACCATAGAGATAAATTTTGGGGTCAAACACCAGACCAAACAATCACACAAAAAATACAGTAAGGTATTAACCAAAAAAATTTCTGTTACTGAAATTGTTGTTGTCCCCATGTTTGACACCTCATGGGGTGGTCCTAGGCCTCCCAAATCACTAGGAAAATATGTGGGTTTGGTGCTGTCATGTATGGATAGCAAGTGGGGTCTAATGGAGTGGCCCGCTTTCCCTAACTTCAAGGTAAACTAGGTCCATTTCCAACATGCAACATTGCTGGACTGTCCAAAAATTTCTAGATATCCAGCCCTCTTTGGTCCATCCCATAGGTCTTAATCATGGGACAATTAATGTGGTCCCCATCCTACATTAAGGTGAGGTCCATACCCCAGCAAACCCCTAAACAAATTAGGGATAAAAAGCCCCACAAATGGGCTTAAAATAATGCCCAAAAACAATGGAGCAAATGGCCTTGAAATTTGGGCAGCAACATATACTGTCCATATTTCATTCGATAGAAAATAACCAGAGGGATTTATACCCAAATACATTGAGTGGCTCCACCTTAAGGGACCATAAAAATTCCAAATCCATGTCCTTGAAAAAATCCCCAAGAAAATCAAGGTATGGAGGCCATCCAACCCATACATGTCAAAGTGGGCCTGGACGTCCAGCTGGTGGGCATGGACGTCCCAAATTTCTGGTGCATCTGGGATTTTTTTAATCACCACAATGAGCCACACACATCAGCAATCCAAAGAGAGAGACAGAGAGAGACAGAGAGAGAGAGAGAGAGAGAGAGAGAGAGAGAGAGAGAGAGAGAGAGAGAGAGATCACGGCCATTGGGGAGGGTTCCGTCACTATGTACCCTCCACCTTCTCATCCACACCATGCAATGTACAAGGATCTTACATGCATGCTATCCTACAAATCAAAGAAGTTGTTGAGGTAGGGATGTTATCCCTACCATGCATGCAAGGTCTAGATGACCAATGAAGTGTCAAATCAAATGATTAATGCATTATGGTGGGTCCATGGAGAATGGCCCACCATGGAAGTGAACATGCATGAAAGAGGCTCTTGGCCTCTCCTCTTGGAGTCATGTAGGACCTCCACCATTGATTGGTGGCTCCTACATGCTTCCAAACATGATAAAAAGGAAATGCAAGAAGAAAGTGAAGAAAGAGACCTTCAAGCAACACCCACCCCTAAGATCTCCTCTAATCTTTAAGGTACTAGCTCCAATGGTCCAAAGGGAAATTCTAATGGAGGAGTTGATGTTGTAATGGTGGGATTGGGAGAGAGAAGGGAGAAAAACTTGTTGGAAAATGGAGGAGAGGTGGACGTTTTCCACCATGGGAGAGGGAGAATGAGAGAAATGAGAGAGGAGAGAGGGAGGAGGGGTTTCTAGAAAGGTAATAAGTAGTTTTGGGAGAGGGTAGCTTAGGGAAGGGTGATAGCATGGGTTAGAGAGAAATCGAATGATGGTTTTTCTTTTTAAGAAAACCATCATTGCTAGCTATAGGTTAGGCATGATGGGAAGTAGGGTGCATGGGATAGAGTGCTCCAAGTGGGGCGCACATGGGGAAAACATGCCCATGGCCTAGGTGGGTCCCACATGCATGATGAATGGCCAAAAATGGTGTGGTCAATATCTTAAGATGTACATGTCGTTTTCATGCACGAGACGCGGCGTTGGAACTGCAGCATCGATACGTCGCAATAGCATATGTTTTGAGTTGATCCGGGTCAGGTTAGCATGACGGGATTTAGGGATGACCACTAACAAAATCTATAGGTCGTGGGTCACTGGGATTTGACCAGTAGGACTGTGGGACCTAACAGAACAAAAAGGATACTCAGGTTAGGGTCTTACAATAATTATGAATAAAGTAATTAGAACTAATAAATTTAAAGGTGGGAACTAGGGCTTTCAAGGATCTACTTGTAGTGATCAGGGAGTTACCTTGGTTGATTTAGGAAATCCAACTGGAATTGGAGTCCTATCCTATCTAATTGGAAAAGAGGGATAATTGAATCTCTAAACTTCTTATGAATCTAGTCTCAATGGATGAGATTTTGTGAGGATTGGAAGTGATTCCATCACCAAACCATGCCCATGGGACGATGGCAAACAACAGGATATACCAACCCCACAAATAATCATGGGAGATTTGTGAAGATTAGGAACGATTTTGTCACCCTACTATGCCCAAAGGACGATGGTGAACAACGAGACTTACTAATCTCACAATCTCAATTTAAGAAAAGAAGATAGTCCAAGGAATTGCAGATCTATTGCAATTTGTCATAGCACATCACTAAACACTAAAAATATTCCTTAAAAAAGAACTAGAATCCAAGAGAGTTCAACAAAACATGAATCAAAACAAAGAAAACATCCCAATTAAGATATAAGCTTCACCTCTTAGCCCTATCTAAGAGGTTTAGCCAACCATAGACATGATTGAACTAAGAACTCTTAAACAAAACAAGAAGACTAACTAAAGAAGAAAGAAGAAGAACTCCCGAACAGCGGCTCCACCCTTTTTCTCCACTCCTCAAGCCCTAGAACAAGCCTAGGAACATCCTAGGGACTCCTATTTATAGTTGTGCAACTCTAACTTTCTCACCGAGTTAGAAGAAGCTGAAAATTGCCTCAAATTTACATAACCTACGCAGAATTTACGTAACCTTAGGGTAGCCGAAGCAGTGCTTCGACTAGCCAATTGACACTCGGGCAAGCCAAACTAACACTCGGGCTAGCCAAACTTTCACAAATTCCAGAACATCATGTTGCTGGATTTTTAGCCAAACTTTCTTAGGTTGGCCGAATTCTTGGGCTAGCGGAACCAACACTCGGGCTAGTAGACCAACACTTTAAATCTTAAATTCTCTTCATTCCTCACTTGGTTTCCTTAGATCTTTGGCACTTGAATTCTTCAATCTTGGTTTCCTAAGATCTCTCATTTGCTTTGGTGATTCTTGTGCATTAAATCCATGCTTGTAACATCCTTTTCAATCCAGCTATTAAAGTCACCTTGCAACACAAACTGATTAAAATATAACATTAAGCATTATCATGTTCATAAAACCAAGTAATAAATGAAAGATAATATGCAATATTTGACCCTCAACACAATCCCCAATCAGAATTTTGCTAGTCTGGAGCAAAGTATGAGAAAAACATTTCGAGAACACATGAAAATTTCTATAAGTCCAAGTGATTTTAAAAACAATCTAGATAATAGAATTCTAAAATACATCAATGTTGAACATTACTTTCTCCTAAACCCTAACACTTGGTAAATTTCATAGTTAAGTTCAAAGTATTAATCCACAAATTAGAACAATTATAAACATTGACTTTCATGGGTGCATAGTGAGATCTGGACTTATCACAATCAAAGGTTCAATTCTCAATTTTCATGATAACATTGATAATCAAAAGAGTTTTTAGGATGATCGAAACCTAAAAAGAAACTTGCTTACAGTTTAGTCTTTTTATTCTTCCAACTTTTGATTTTTTTCATCGATGGCTTTCGCGCTATACTCAATCTTTTCAATTATCTTCCATAGGTAGCCCTTTTCGACGACAACTTCTTTTTTTTAGCTGGGTATTCTTTTTCTCTTTTTCTTTTTTTATTTTTTTATTTTTTTAATTTGAACATAATGGACAAATTCCCCAGGTTGGTTCCTTCCATGCTTAATAATCATCAAGTTATCAATCCAATATCAAACTAGAACATTAATGTGTAAGCTAGATGTGATATGTGAAATCATGACTCAATTAATGTTTAAAACTTCTAACTAGGAGTTAATAACTCAATCTCAATTTTGAAGTCTAGCAAGTGTCTAAAATCCAAGAGGCATAAATCATCAACATTAGGTATCTTAAAATTATAATACATGGATTAACTTCAAAATTTACTTCAATTTTTTAAAAATTGTGGCAAAACACTGATTAGTTTATCTAATCTCCCATCCCCAACCTAAAATCTACATTATCCTCAATGTAGAAGAAATAAACATGTTTTGTAAAAGAGACAACGAAATTGAAGGGGAAGTGATAAAAAGATAGTACCTAATGAAGGAATTTTGAGGTTTTTCTAATGATCTCAGTATAAAATGTGTAAGCATAAAAGTCTTAAACAGACGATAAGAAAAATATCCTAAAATAACGAAAAGCAATAAACCTACTACGAAAAAAAGGGAAAGGTACTTAGTCATGCCACAAAGTTCCTCCTCCGGCCAATATCTTGATAAATTTCTCAGTAGGTTTGCCAACAAGATCATCAATCTAAAAGTACTTTTTACAACAGGCTTGAATGTCCTGGAGCATGAATTCTAGAAAAATTTGTGGACCTTAGCATAAAGTTTCCTTTTAATCTCATGAGGTGTCCAAAGTATTTAGATCACATCCAGTTATGTTCATAAAGGTAATCAATCCATGAGAGTAAAATCAACCATTTTTATCATTCCATAATAAGGGAATTAAATAACTTTGTCAAATGCCCTCTCAATGGGAGCTTATTACAATATCAGAGTTCACAGCGAAAATATAAAACTAAATCATAAATCTATCTTCTAATTCTTTCAGTATATTCTTCCATTGGGAGTTGATCCTTTAGGTTTTCAATCTGTACATCACTTACATTATCTATATGGTTGGAGAGGGTCAACGCCCTACTCATAGTGATGGTTATCATTTAAGATTAACAATAATTCAAGAGATTCATAAAAGTAAAGGGTTTTGATATGTCTCGTACTTCACTACTATGAGGGGTATCAACATGCGCAACCAATATATATGAATTCATGCTTAGCACAGTATGTGAGGCTCATCATATATAGAGATCATTATGATGTGGAATATGATTTATAGAAAACCTGACTCGACCCACATCCCATAACTAGGATATTCGTCGGCATGTCTAACGCTACCGTGGATTTACGTGAACATCTCGAGGCGGCACAACACATGAGTCAGATGAATTATGTGACACGATTTGTTCATAGAGTGACTATTTATGACATCTAATCCTGGAAGTGATGTAACACGCATTATGAATTACTTACATAAATTTGTGCACTACTTAAACCTATGAAATTATGCATCAATCAAGAGGGTCTCTACTCATAGCGCATTACATCCATGATATAATAATTGAATCACTAGTTGTGATACCTTCAACGCATCATTTGCATAAAAAAGAATGTAAACTAAATCATGAGAGTTTTGAAATAACAAGACACATGCTGAAGCCTTTAAAGGTAAACAACACAAGGCTAGCAAAGTAAGGAGGAGAGTGGCAATGACTAACTCAACAAAGAGGAGAGTGGCAATGGCCAACTCAACAAATAGGAGAGTGGCAATGGCTAACTCAATAAAGAGGAGAGTTATCATGCCCTAGACTTGGAAACCGGGCTCACAAAATTCTCGATCACTGAATCTGGCACTGACAGCATCCGTAATACTCCATTCTCGACTCCTGGCACCCACATACCAGGTTTCGATCCTAGGATCCTACAAAGAGAATTTCCAACGTACATTTATCTCATAAGAAGTATAATTATAAGCATAACTCATAAACAATAAGCAACGATATCACACATATTCACTATAATAAAAAACTTTGAGTACAATGCATAGGGGAAATACAATAGCAATGTCGGAAGCTCCAGAAGATAGCTGCATACTCCAATCTCAATGCTACTGTGGCATCCTAGCGTCACCTGCATGTAATGATCGTGCATAAGCTTATAGAAAGCTTATAGGGTGGTGTAAGTTTATACGTAATGTATATGTCAAGAATGCAATATCAGACTAATGCATAAACATGATGATAAGTCCATGAATACTATCAGCCGTACCAAGGCTATGCGATGCAAGGAATGAATGCTATCGGATATACCAAGGCTATGCGATGCAAGATATGAATGCTATCAGCCATACCAAGGCTATGCGATGCAAGGCCTACATGGCCAATGTTATATGTGAGATGCGACTCATGCATACCAATCCTCATTTGAAACTATATAATAATACAGCCCATCTATAGAATATCACCTGTGTCTAGTACACTCCAAACTAGATTTCCACCCCATCACGTGCAACAAGGTGAGTGAAAGAGACCTCACTATCTGCCTTACCAATAGTTTGCCAGTATTAACACGGCACGTCGATAGCGGACCCATTCCTCGAGTTAGTTAAACTCAGCCTAGCTATACCTCCTCCTCTTAGGCAGGTAAGGCCACACCCCCTTCCCATTGACCACGACACTGTGGGAAGCGCGACCTCCTCGTATTCGACACTTAGTATTTATGCATCCACTCAGTCTAGATGTTAGGGCAACCTCCTGGTACTATAAGGGTTTAGAGAATTTCATCTAAGGACATCTATCGTACCGCATGTAGAACCAGAACATTTCTTGTGTCTAATCCTGCCATCCACTATATGCCTTAGAGGCTACGACCCTGATGTCACTAAGGCATAAAGTAATCATGTAACACAAATATAAGATGCATGAGTCACACTGTCCAGTCATGTAGCAATCCTGCGCACGCCACACGTTCATGTGGGACAACTTTATCTCTCAGGGAGTCCCATAAATAATCTGCCTAATGGCATATGTATGATCAATCACTCCTCACATCAAGCATACATATGATGCATATGGGCATGTATCAAAAAGTTATACTAAGCATGTTATATGATGATGACGTAATCTTCTCATAATAAGGATGGGCCTAGACGGCCTACTCATATCAAGTATGGGCTC
Organism: Magnolia kwangsiensis; assembly: GCA_037074715.1. Lineage (NCBI taxonomy): Eukaryota > Viridiplantae > Streptophyta > Magnoliopsida > Magnoliales > Magnoliaceae > Magnolia > Magnolia kwangsiensis. Next base: position 76,061,925 of record CM073577.1, on the reverse strand, counting down.
AAGAGTAAGGAGTGGGCTTCCTTGTCCATTCCATCATGTAGAAATTTGGGTTTCCTAAGGGCCCAATAGCCCAAGGTGGGCTCTATGACTTGGACAAGTCTACAAGACATGGCGGAAGCATAATCAATAGTGGAGGCCTAATGGTTTGGGTTAGCCCACTAAGACTAGATTGGTAACTCGATGTGCATGAGCCTAACAATGGGCCCTAGGGAGGGTTATAAGATGGACATTTAACCATCATTGCTCTTACAATGTGGACGTTTAACCATCATTGCTCCCAAGGCATGGCCCATTAAGAACCTACCCTATAATGAGGGTCTATGGTCCTCATGCTAACTAGGAGATGGATGGGCATCATAAACATTATCACATACATCATGGTGAACTCACATAACTCAATTGGGCCTCACATGCATCACATTGGGCCTTATACAAGGGCCTCACATACATCACATTGGGCCTCATACATCGGCCTCACATACATCACATGGGGCCACATCCTATGGGCCTCACATATACCTCACATTGGGCCACATCTCATGGGTCTCACGTATACATCACATTAGGCCACATCCCATGGGCCTCACATATACATCACATTGGGCCTCATTACCTAGGCCTCAAGTGCATCACAATGGGCCCTACACAGCCAACAGGTGGGCCCTGCATGTACAATAGGTGGACCCTACACGTACGGTAAGTGGCATTACATCTAGCAATGCGGATAGATGGCATGGATAAAAAACACATACATCGCGGTGGTCCCTACCGTCCAGACCACTAGACAATGTGGATATAAGACATGCATCACATGCGAGTCCCATGTCCAGCAATGGATGGTGTAGATATAATAAATAAATAATGGTGGGATCCACGTCCAGCAATGGATGGTGTAGATATAATAAATAAATCATGGTGGGGTCCATATCCCAGCTGGACGGTGGAGACCCCACACGTATAGGGCGGGTCCCACCATCTCAAGGATGGACTGTATGGATAAAACATATATATTAGGTGGGTCCACACTTGTGGCTCACCAGATGCTTAAAGCAAGAAGATATCTGTGTTTTCCCCACCGTCTAGACCTGCTGGACGGTGAGGATGGACGTGCAGCAGGTGGGTCCCACGTATACGTGGCCCATCTGCACTGAATCAAGCTGATATTTATATTTTCCCATCATCCAGACCTATTGGACGGTGGGTAGCAACATACATCAGGGTCCACATGTGTGGTGCCACCAGCTTAGAATCAAGGCTGATCTTTGTGTTTTCCCTTTAAACAGGGCCTGCCCAAACGAGTAATAAGGTGGAAGCAAAGTGGGCCCTGGTTGGACAGCAGGTGCATCCTACTTAGTGGACAACATGAATAAAAATACATACATCATAGATGGGTCATACAATCAGGGGAGAGAGAGAGGGAGGGAGAGAGAGAAACGTGTGATGGAAAGCTCCACCGCTATTGTAACATCCCGAAAATCGGGGGGTCGAGCAAAAACCCAACTCCCGAGTTCCAAAATGTTATTTATGCAACATAGATATGTATGATTGAATGTTGTCTGTGATAACGCATTAAACATGAGTGAGATTAAGCTAGAACAACATATCATACTCCAGAGACAGTTAAATTAACAAGCGGAAGACTGTGATAGTATGTATAACATATATAAACTGTTGTATGTCTCCAGAGTGTGAACATGTTACCAGGTTATACACATACATGTATATTCCAAAAGTAGATGAAACGAATATACATGAGTGCGCTAAAAATATAAAATGAAAAATGTCAAAGTATCTAATCAACCTCCCTGTAATCCCGTCAATTAGAACACGCATAAAGGAGGAATCCTCCTCATCATCATCAAGTCCAGCTTCACCTCGCAGGCCGCGCCATCATTTGCAATCACAAAAAGGTCTGGTGGGTGTCCAGGAACACCGTCCCGTAACGTGGGAGTGAGTAGCTAACTCAGTGGAATAATAGAGCAAGGATTAACATGTTCTCAAATCAATCATGCGATAATAGTAAAGAAGTAATTCAAACATTCCTAATACTGTTGTTAATGCAATTATGACATGACGTGATGTATGCCCTCACCGACGATCTCTCTCATACGGCAACATCTTACGACCGCGACATGCCACTCTCCCTAGAGTGCTCCACATCTTCCAGGCACATGCAATGCTATGGTGATATGATTTCTGAGTTGTTATTAGTCCATTCAAACAGCAGGATTGGGAAACTAAGGTACTTCCCCTATATCAATCCCAACACAGATCCTGTCTAGGGTCGTCACTCCTAGTAATCTCATACGATGTATATTTTGTAGGTCGCTGTAAGGGCTGTCAGGGCTGTTGTACGCACTCATTGCTCCGCTCCCCCATCACCTTATCAATATAGGCCTACTGTACTCTACTGCTACTGAAGGGTCGTCGCCTCCCGTAGACTCAGAATACGCTCGCGGTCACTACAAAGGACTCGTCGCTTGATCAGTGTAGGCCGACAGCTAGAATATAGTGTCCCATACCACCATAATCTACTCACGAGACTAAGTGCTCACTGGCCACTACGGGGAGGTTTGTGGCCCCAGCGTAGGCCGACAGCTCGACCACGGTGTCCCATACCACCATGCCCGGCTCATGAGTCTTCGTGGATCAAGGTACCATGGTTAACGGGGTTTACAATGGTAAGTTCAGTACCCTAGGTTCAAGCAGTTATGACTCATACAGGGTGAACATTAATCGGCCAGTCGGGTTACTTGACGGGCTCGACTAGCGCGATCGCAGTTCAAGTCGAACGACATGAAGTGCGTAAAACACTTCGCGTGGCCTAACCACTGCCGCCAACTCCAAACACGACTCGCGTTCATCGACGCGTCATTTGTAGCGAAGATAAGCTAACCACGAATTCGCTCGATTACCGACTGCCTGGACTAAGCATAGTCCCAAACAATTAAGGAATCACATCAGCAAATCATATGAGAGTATTGGAATTGAAATACAACCATGTGAGCATGTTAACACATGTTATATCGTACAACTTAAGTAAAGCATCTGACACATGCCTTTCATACATATAATGAAATTATGCATATCGCCAATATATAGGAAATCATTTCCATCAGCATATTAATTGAGAATTCAATCTCAAACTAAATCATAATGAAATCATCAAGCACATGTTATAACATACAACTTACGTGAATCATCAAGCACATGCATTTCATTCATATAATGAAATCATGCATATGGCTAACATTTAGGAAACCATTTACACCAGCATATTAATTGAGAAACCAATCTCAAACTAATCCATAACATCATTTAATTCAATACATACTAATACAAGCATTTATACAAACACTTACACTACACACTTAAGTCTACATATAGTATGTCGACCCGAAGTGCGCATTTAGGCGAATCTCTTCGCCAACTAATTATGCACATATTCCTAACATTCTAATGCGACAATAAACCATGTCAATCACATCAGTAAAATATGAATGAAATCTGTACTTCCTACAAATAACTAAAATGCCCTAAATCTCATATTCTTCGTTGATTTACGAAACAGGAAATGGACAGCATGTTGTACATGTCAAACGGCGATGCCGTCGATAATCTACTATTAAATGTAACATCCCAAAAATCGGGGGGTCGAGCAAAAACCCAACTCCCGAGTTCCAAAATGTTATTTATGCAACATAGATATGTATGATTGAATGTTGTCTGTGATAATGTATTAAACATGAGTGAGATTAAGCCAGAACAGCATATCAAACTCCAGAGACAGTTAAATTTGCAAGCGGAAGACTGTAATAGTATGTATAACGTATATAAACTGTTGTATGTCTCCAGAGTGTGAATATATTACCAGGTTATACACATACATGTATACTTCAAAAGTAAACAAAATGAATATACATGAGGGCGCTAAACATACAAAATGACAAATGTCAAAGTATCTAATCAACCACCCTGTAATCCCGTCAATCAGAACACGCATAAAGGAGGAATCCTCCTCCTCATCATCAAGTCCAGCTCCGCCTCACAGGCCGTGCCATCATCTGCAATCACAAAAGGGACTGGTGGGTGTCCGGAAACACCATCCCGTAACGTGGGAGTGAGTGATCAACTCAGTGGGATAAGAGAGCAGGGATTAGCATGTTCACAATTCAATCACGCGATAATAGTAAAGCAGTAAATCAGACAATCCTAATACTGTTGTTAATGCAAGATGACATGACGTGATGTATGCCCTCACCGACGATCACCCTCATGCGGCAACATCTTACGACCGCGGCATGCCACACTCCCTAGAGTGCTCCACATCTTCCAGGCACATGCAATGCTATGGTGATATGATTACCAAGTTGTTATTAGTCCATTCAAACAGCAGGATTGGGAAACTAAGGTACTTCCCTTGTATCAATCCCAACACGGATCCTGTCTAGGGTCGTCACTCCTAGTAATCTCATACGATGTATATTTCGTAGGTCACTGCAAGGGCTGCCAGGGCTGTTGCTCGCACTCGTTGCACCGCTCCCCCATCACCTTATCAATACAGGCCTACTGTACTCTACTGCACGGAAGGGTCGTCGCCTCCCGTGGACTCAGAATACGCTCGCGGTCACTACAAAGGGCTCGTCGCCTGATCAGTGTAGGCCGACAGCTAGAATATAGTGTCCCATACCACCATAATCTGCTCACGAGTCAAGGTGCTCACTGGTCACTACGGGGAGGTTTGTGGCCCCAGCGTAGGCCGACAGCTCGACCACGATGTCCCATACCACCATGCCCGGCTCATGAGTCTTCGTGGATCAAGGTACCATGGTTAATAGGGTTTACAATGGTAAGTTCAGTACCCTAGGTTCAAGCAGTTATGACTCATACAAGGTGAACATACATCGGCCAGTCGGGTTACTTGACGGGCTCGACTAGCGCGATCGCATCTCAAGTCGAACGACATGAAGTGCGTAAAACACTTCGCGTGGCCTAACCACTGCCGCCAACTCTAAACACGAATCACGTTCATCGACGCGTCGTTCGTGACTATGACCAGTCAGCCACGAATTCGCTCGGTTACCGACTGCCTGGACTAAGTCAAGTCCCAAACATCTATGGAATCACATTAGCAACATATGCAAAGGTATTGGAATTGAAACATGATCATGTGAGCATGTTAACACATGTTATAATATTCAACTTAAGAAAATCTTCAAGGCATACTTTCTATGCATGTAATGCAATCATGCGTAAGGTCAACATGTAGGAAATCATTTAGGTCAGCATATTAATCAAGAAATCCATCTCAAACTACTACATAACATCATTTAATTCAATACATACTAATACAAGCATTTATACAAACACATACACTACACACTTTAGTCTACATATGGTATGTCGACCCAAAGTGCGCAACTAGGCGAATCTCTTCGCCAAACTGATTATGCAAGCATTCCTAACTCCCTAATGCGACAACAAACCATGTCAATCACGTCAGCAAAATATGCATGTAGACCGTACTTCCTACAAATGACTAAAATGCCCTAAATCTCACATTCTTCGTTAATTTACGAAACAGGAAACGGAGAGCATGTTGTACATGTCAAACGGCGATGCCGTCGATAATCTACTATTAAACGACATTGAAAGCGTTGTAAACCGTCAATCAAAGCGTCTAAAATCCTCACCTAGTCTCTTACGGTCGCGGGATTTTGAACGGAGCGTGTACGCTTCGTCTACGGCTGTAAGAGAACCTGATTTATGGATTACGTTAGCTAACATGTTGTGTATCGACGTAAACCCTAAATCAGCAAGTTTTTGGGATTATTCTATACCTGAAAAGGTGGAGAAATCACCAGCCAGGTGATTGGAAGGAAGTGCTGATGCAACAACCGTTGATGGCTCGAAAGCGGGAAAAATCTCCTCTTCCCTTTCTCTCAAACTCTCTCTCTCTTTTCTAGGGTTTAGTGAAATTCGGATGTGAAGGAGAAATGAGGGTTTCAACCCCTTTTATAAGCTTGAAAACGCCGAAAATAGGCTCCGGGACGAAGTTTACTTAATGCCTATCCATTTCGGGGCTGTTTCGGTCCAAAAACTGCTTTCTGGTGGTCCCCTGGTCGATTGCGATCAGACTTAAGCTCATGGGTACCAGATGTACCTCGTATTAAGTTTTCAGTCTGGCAGGGTTCGCAGATCGCACGTAGCGGACCAGTTTCAGTTCAGCGGTCACCACACGTAGATCAGGACTGAAAGTCTCATGATAATAAATAGAAATTTTTCCTGATCCGAGGGTGTAATCTGGATGAATTCTGACGGTCAGAACGCTTAATACTGACGCGTCAAGTCGTGTGCCAGATTTGAATTTGAAATTCCCAATTCGTCCCTATTCGCGGTCGCTTCAGTCCGGGTTCAACGAAATACTCTGTGATTATCGGTTTGACTTGATTTTCGAAATGATTGTCAAGTCCAGCGGGGCGGTTCTAACGGTCTAAGATTGGAGGTATCGGACCTTCGACGCGCGGTCTAAATCCAATATAAAAATTCAATGTGGTCCAGAGGACAAACCCGCTTAGAGTTTGATCCGAGGTTATAGAGTATTCTAGAGTCATTGGTTCTACTCGATTTGGGTCTTGTAGAACGTATTTAAAGTGATCAGGGACTGTTTCCCAGCCACTCCAACGTTGCGCTAGCTAACTTATGCTTAGTTTCTAAAGAAATATATCCTAAGTGGTTTCTTTGGCTATGGAATTGGGTTCTGAACGATTTTTCAGGTGTTTTAATTGACCCACTGCCTAAGGACGTCAAATCCCAGGTTAGCCAAAATCCGGGGTGTTACAATCTACCCCCCTTAAAACACAATGTCATCCCCGACATTGGCGAAGGGCAAGGAGTACTTTCTCTAAAGAAGGTTCAAATCCTATTTAATAACCTAATCGTACATATAACCTAAATCAAATGTTTTGATCCTGGGCCAGTGGGAAAGAGGCCAACCACTCTTCCGCTGCGCCACACTGATCGAACAGCAGTGTTGACTAATCCTAACTGGATTGGACTTAATACGTTCTACCCCCCTTAAAACTTGGTTCTACTTAAAGTCTAAGAATCGTTGCATCGATCCGTATATCGGAACGGGGCGTAACTTAGGGGCTATCCTTAACCTTTCTCTACATGGTTTTAAGTCCTCGCCATTTCCCAAAGACAATGTGATCCTGTTTAGTTGTAGATGGTTGGGCCATCACAGAAGAAAGGTTGTGTAGTGGGTCTAAGCCGGATACGTTGAACCTTCTGTCTAATCAGGACAGAAAATGTGTTGTATCAGTTCTTAATCCAAGTCGATGCCGATCCTCTGCTTGATCAGAGCATTGGATTCATTGGTAACCACTAGGAGTAAGAAATCGACTCAAACCGCGAATACATCGCTTACATGTAGTTCTTTTACTCTGCGTTCCCGAATGCAATAAGTCCTTGGGAAAGGCAATTCTAAGGGGCGTGCTAGTTCATTCTAAGTTCAATCTGAGGGAGTTATAAATGTTCCCTGAGAGTGTATGGTTCCTTCCTATGGGTAATAACAGAAGTCTATAAGCCATAAGGGGATCTATTCAAGGAAGGGAGTCTCATTCCAATCAAAACTAATCTATCATTCCTTAACATATACAGGCTTTACCCTACTCTAGATAACTAGTAGGCTAATCTGTAACTCAGTAGCTATAATCTAAAGCTTAAGATTATACGGTAAATGGCTTTCCATACCATTTCTACTACAGAGAGTTGTTCTATCGCTTAGGGTCAAAATTGTCTAAATGTAATTGGATTTCTTATGTCATCAGACTCTTCAAATCTAGGAGTGCTAACTCTAGGACCAAAACGCCAAGGGCCTATGTGGCCAGTAGCATTCAGTTGTATTAAATAGAACCGCGTTCTTAGTCCCATAGTGGGATCGGAAGTGGCATGCTTGGTAGGAGGGTGGGGTGGGATAAAAACTAATTTGTAGGCTGAATCCCGGGAGTTACAATACTCCCGATCCAGGGACAATAGCTTACAGTGAAATGAGACGGCATGCACTCCATTCCACAAATTTTTGGCTACATTAAGCCTAAACCACAACACAAACATTCACATAACAAGTCGAAAAGCATCATGCATTTCATTAAACCAAAATTGTCATAATACAAGGGATATCTCCCTATAAGTATCATGACAAAAAGTACATGGGAGCTATGTCAGTCAGCGACTACGGCAACATAGGTAAACTACCAGCCTTATCAGGCTTACAAAACACAACTTAAAACAGGAAATGACTAACTACTAATAATAACATCAAAGATCGCATCGCTAGTCGGAGTCTGGTGATGGAGGAGGAGCACCCTTATCCTGTAAGCAACACAGGATTGCCTTCAAGGTGCGAGTCACCTTGCCAAACTTCTTCTTTGTAACGGCCTTGGCATCAGCGACTTCTGCTCGAAGTTCGTGGACTTCCCTACGCAAAGCGGTCTGACTCTCCTCCATCCGAGCAATGCGGTCGTCGATAGTAGTCTGCGCAGAAGGAGGAGGGCTCTCATCAGTATCCTGAGCCTCCTCTTCTGTTTCTTCCTGAACCTCTTCCTGAACCTCTGCTCTAGGTTCTTCTTCGCTTTGATCTTCCTCTTCATCAAAGTCATCCCCACTATCCCTTTCAAGTTGATTTTCACGGTATTGCGACCCAATCTTCATCTTGACCATTGTCGACTCATCGATGGTGTGAATCGATACCGGTAATTCGGGCCCAAGTCTATAGGCAAACTCAAGTGCAATCTTGCAAATGAGTCGGCCAAAGGGAAGCGATTCGGATGTTCTCCTAGACCTGGCTATGAGAACTATCTGCCGTAAGATGAAAGTGGCCATACATACGTTCTCTCCCTGGGCCACCAGAAATAAGAAATCTACCATAAGACGTGTGCATTCAATGCGGTTCGTCGACCTGGGATAGACATTGAACGTGCAGATATGATGCAGCAGGCGCAAATCCTCAGACATGTACGTCGCCTTGAGGCTATTATTAGGCTGCCATGGAACCAACTTACCGCACAGAAACCTGGTGCGGCGATCTCGTTCACGTCTAGTCCTCAAATTCTTCTCACTTGGATGCACATCACCTAGAGGCACGTTGAGAAGTCGCGCAATCAACCGGACGTCGATCGTAGCCATCCGATCTCTACTAAAAGAGATTTTGAACTGCAAAGGCTCCAAGGTAGGATTCTAGATGCTAGCATAGAAGGCACGAACAGTGCTCACATTAGCACGAGCGCGAGCTTCAAAGATCGGTCCCCAGTGCGCAGCTTCAATGCGTTCGAACAACAGATACTCGCCGAACAATCGCCCATCTACGTCCGCCTCAAATAACACTCTACGATCAGTGTATTCACCATGAGGCATCTCTGATAGAATGGTTCGTCCAAGATGTGCATGGGGATCCAAATCCCGCTTTGTACGGCACTCCAGGACTGCAGTTGGACCTGCGGCGGCGCTTGAACTTGCGGCACCACCCCGCGGTCTTCTCAATCGAGCAGGGCGGCTCGGCCCAGCCTCATCTGTCGTGGTTTTCCTCTTACCCATCAAAGATATGATGGATGAGAGTGACAAAAGACCCAAAATGGCTTCCACGAAAGCCATGGAAAACGCCGAAAATGTGGAGAAATGGCTGCCCAATCTGACAAAAGGAAATCTAGGCGTCGTAGAGGGATGCTTCAAGCTTCGCAAGGCTGTACTTTCAGGGAAAAATACAAACAAAAAGATGGGATGGAGCACCTCACGATTTCAGCTATATTTGTGGGATTTTGGAGCTCCAAATGGTGATATCTTCAAGGAAAGAGGCTGCCAACACCCAATAAATGGTGAGTGGTGGTCGGTTTTGGCCAGGGAAGGTTGTAGGAGTGGTTTGGGACGCCGGAGTTTGGAATGGGTTGCTGAAAATCAAATCTAGGGCTATGTAGAGAGCTATTTGTGAAGGAGAGGTGGGATTTGGGGGTTTTCGTGATGTGGGAGGTACCTAGGGATGATGTGGAGCCTATTTAAGGGGGTGCGCCCGAAGGACGGCACCAACCGACACCGCCGGCCGGCGATGGCATCGCCGGCCAACTCCCACGTTGGCCGGTGGGACCCCATGGGTCTGGTCCCCCATGGTCCCAGGGTTCCAAAAAATCACATCCCACCCCCTAATTCATAGTAATTTGGTCTGTATAAGCCCAAACATGTGTTCAGGGCTTTTCAGGTCCACATCGTAATCCCGAATACCAAAATATATGATGCAGCATATGAATTTGGGGTAGAAGGAGCCAGTACACCTATCTAGATCCTTAATTGCTAAAGAAAGTGAAGTTAGAATGGCCTTATGGCCATTTTTCATGAAATTTTACTATTCACTGTAAAATTTTATGAAAGTACTAATTTGTATTATTTTCACATTAGGTTTGATTCCTAACATGAAATGGATAAGAAAGAAATTAAGATTAGAGTGTTTAGAGGAGGAATTTTGAAGATTTTTGGTGAAACGGGGTTTTTAAGCCCTGGCGATTGATTACTGGAGTCGTGGTCATCCCACGGCCCAAGGATTCACTTTTGCAGTTTAAAACCGCTCATAGGACATCTCTACCCGACTTCCTAAAGCTTAGAAGTGATTCGGGTTGCTTTACGCGACCCGAGACGCGTTACAGACTCGATCTTGCGATCGATTCTAATAGACTTCGCCTATCGGCGAATCTGCGACCCTAGAAGTGTTTCTAGACCCTTCTCGCACCCACCTAAGTCAAAGGAAGCGACAGCGTACGTCGCAAGACCATAACCCAGGCCCGGTTTAATCCAAATCATGCTCTGATACCATCTGTAACATCTCGAAAATCGGGGGGTCGAGCAAAAACCCAACTCCCGAGTTCCAAAATGTTATTTATGCAACATAGATATGTATGATTGAATGTTGTCTGTGATAGTGTATTAAACATGAGTGAGATTAACCCAGAACAGCATATCATACTCTAGAGACAGTTAAATTTGCAAGCGGAAGACTGTAATAGTATGTATAACGTATATAAACTGTTGTATGTCTCCAGAGTGTGAATATATTACCAGGTTATATACATACATGTATACTTCAAAAGTAAACAAAATGAATATACATGAGGGCGCTCAAAATACAAAATGACAAATGTCAAAGTATCTAATCAACCTCCCTGCAATCCCGTCAATCAGAACACGCATAAAGGAGGAATCCTCCTCCTCATCATCAAGTCCAGCTCCGCCTCACAGGCCGTGCCATCATCTGCAATCACAAAAGGGACTGGTGGGTGTCCGAAAACACCATCCCGTAACGTGGGAGTGAGTGATCAACTCAGTGGGATAAGAGAGCAGGGATTAGCATGTTCACAATTCAATCACGCGATAATAGTAAAGCAGTAAATCAGACAATCCTGATATTGTTGTTAATGCAAGATGACATGACGTGATGTATGCCCTCACCGACGATCACCCTCATGTGGCAACATCTTACGACCGCGGCATGCCACACTCCCTAGAGTGCTCCACATCTTCCAGGCACATGCAATGCTATGGTGATATGATTACCAAGTTGTTATTAGTCCATTCAAACAGCAGGATTGGGAAACTAAGGTACTTCCCTTGTATCAATCCCAACACGGATCCTGTCTAGGGTCGTCACTCCTAGTAATCTCATACGATGTATATTTCGTAGGTCACTGCAAGGACTGTCAGGGCTGTTGCTCGCACTCGTTGCACCGCTCCCCCATCACCTTATCAATACAGGCCTACTGTACTCTACTGCACGGAAGGGTCGTCGCCTCCCGTGGACTCAGAATACGCTCGCGGTCACTACAAAGGGCTCGTCGCCTGATCAGTGTAGGCCGACAGCTAGAATATAGTGTCCCATACCACCATAATCTGCTCACGAGTCAAGGTGCTCACTGGTCACTACGGGGAGGTTTGTGGCCCCAGCGTAGGCCGACAGCTCGACCACGATGTCCCATACCACCATGCCCGGCTCATGAGTCTTCGTGGATCAAGGTACCATGGTTAATAGGGTTTACAATGGTAAGTTCAGTACCCTAGGTTCAAGCAGTTATGACTCATACAAGGTGAACATACATCGGCCAGTCGGGTTACTTGACGGGCTCGACTAGCGCGATCGCATCTCAAGTCGAACGACATGAAGTGCGTAAAACACTTCGCGTGGCCTAACCACTGCCGCCAACTCTAAACACGAATCACGTTCATCGACGCGTCGTTCGTGACTATGACCAGTCAGCCACGAATTCGCTCGGTTACCGACTGCCTGGACTAAGTCAAGTCCCAAACATCTATGGAATCACATTAGCAACATATGCAAAGGTATTGGAATTGAAACATGATCATGTGAGCATGTTAACACATGTTATAATATTCAACTTAAGAAAATCTTCAAGGCATACTTTCTATGCATGTAATGCAATCATGCATAAGGTCAACATGTAGGAAATCATTTAGGTCAGCATATTAATCAAGAAATCCATCTCAAACTACTACATAACATCATTTAATTCAATACATACTAATACAAGCATTTATACAAACACATACACTACACACTTTAGTCTACATATGGTATGTCGACCCAAAGTGCGCAACTAGGCGAATCTCTTCGCCAAACTGATTATGCAAGCATTCCTAACTCCCTAATGCGACAACAAACCATGTCAATCACGTCAGCAAAATATGCATGTAGACCGTACTTCCTACAAATGACTAAAATGCCCTAAATCTCACATTCTTCGTTAATTTACGAAACAGGAAACGGAGAGCATGTTGTACATGTCAAACGGCGATGCCGTCGATAATCTACTATTAAACGACATTGAAAGCGTTGTAAACCGTCAATCAAACCGTCTAAAATCCTCACCTAGTCTCTTACGGTCGCGGGATTTTGAACGGAGCGTGTACGCTTCGTCTACGACTGTAAGAGAACCTGATTTATGGATTACGTTAGCTAACATGTTGTGCATCGACGTAAACCCTAAATCAGCAAGTTTTTGGGATTATTCTATACCTGAAAAGGTGGAGAAATCACCAGCCAGGTGATTGGAAGGAAGTGCTGATGCAGCAACCGTTGATGGCTCGAAAGCGGGAAAAATCTCCTCTTCCCTTTCTCTCAAACTCTCTCTCTCTTTTCTAGGGTTTAGTGAAATTCGGATGTGAAGGAGAAATGAGGGTTTCAACCCCTTTTATAAGCTTGAAAACGCCGAAAATAGGCTCCGGGACGAAGTTTACTTAATGCCTATCCATTTCGGGGCTGTTTCGGTCCAAAAACTTCTTTCTGGTGGTCCCCTGGTCGATTGCGATCAGACTTAAGCTCATGGGTACCAGATGTACCTCGTATTAAGTTTTCAGTCTGGCAGGGTTCGCAGATCGCACGTAGCGGACCAGTTTCAGTTCAGCGGTCACTGCACGTAGATCAGGACTGAAAGTCTCATGATAATAAATAGAAATTTTTCCTGATCCGAGGGTGTAATCTGGATGAATTCTGACGGTCAGAACGCTTAATACTGACGCGTCAAGTCGTGTGCCAGATTTGAATTTGAAATTCCCAATTCGTCCCTATTCGCGGTCGCTTCAGTCCGAGTTCAACGAAATACTCTATGATTATCGGTTTGACTTGATTTTCGAAATGATTGTCAAGTCCAGCGGGGCGGTTCTAACGGTCTAAGATAGGAGGTATCGGACCTTCGACGCGCGGTCTAAATCCAATATAAAAATTCAATGTGGTCCAGAGGACAAACCCGCTTAGAGTTTGATCCGAGGTTATAGAGTATTCTAGAGTCATTGGTTCTACTCGATTTGGGTCTTGTAGAACGTATTTAAAGTGATCAGGGACTGTTTCCCAGCCACTCCAACGTTGCGCTAGCTAACTTATGCTTAGTTTCTAAAGAAATATATCCTAAGTGGTTTCTTTGGCTATGGAATTGGGTTCTGAACGATTTTTCAGGTGTTTTAATTGACCCACTGCCTAAGGACGTCAAATCCCAGGTTAGCCAAAATCCGGGGTGTTACATTAAATGACATTGAAAGCTTTGGAAACAGTCAATCAAAGCATCTAAAATTCGCACCTTTTCCCTTTTAGGGGTGTGAGTTTGAACGGAGCGTATACGCTTCGTCTACGGCGAATAGAGAACCTAATACACAAGTTCTATTAGCTACTTCGCTAGGAAACGAATGGAACCTCAAATCAGCAACTTTAGGATATTTTCTTACCTGAAAATGCAGAGGAATTTCTGGGAAAGTGATCGGAGTGCGTTGCCTAAGCACGTAGAGCACGTGGCACAAGTAACAGGGAATTCTCTCCCACCTTCTCTCACAAACTCTCACCTTTTCTCTCTCCTAATCTAGAGATTTTTGCAAATTCGGATGGGAGAGAGGAGTGAGGGTTTCAACCCCTTTTATAAGCTTAAAAAAGCCCGAAATAGGCTCGGGAACGAAGTTTACTTAGTGCATATCCAATTCGGGGCTGTTTCGATCCAAAAGATGCTTTTTAGTGGTCCCCTGGCCGAATGCGATCGGACTTAAGCTCATGCATACCAGATCTAGCACGTATTAAGTTTTCAGTCCGACAGGGTTCGCAGATCGCACGTGGCGGACCAGTTTCAGTTCAGCGGTCACCGCACGTAGATCAGGCCTGCAAGTCTCATGATATGAAATAGAAATTTTTCTTGATCCGAGGGTGTAATTTAGCTGAATTCTGATGGTCAGAACGCTTAATACTGACGTGTCAAGTCGTGTGCCAGATTTGAATTTCAAATTCCAAATCTATCCCTATTCGCACTCTCTTCAGTCCGGGCTCAATGAAATAGCCTGTGATTATCGGTTGGACTTGATTTTCGAAATGATTGTCAAGTCCAGCTAGGCAGTTCTAACGGTCTAAGATAGGAGGTATCGGACTTTCGACGCGCGGTCTAGATCCAATACAAAATTTTAAAGTGGTCCAGAGAACAAACCGGCTTAGAGTTTGATCCAAGGTTATAGAGTATTATAGAGTCATACGTTCTACTCGATTTGGGTCTTGTAGAACGTATTTAAAGTGATCAGGGACTGTTTCCCAGCTACTCCAACGTTGCGCTAGCTAACTTATGCTTAGTTTCTAAAGGAATTAATCCTAAGTGGTTTCTTTGGCTATGGAATTGGGTTCTGAACGATTTTTTTGGTGTTTTAGTTGACCCACTGCCTAAGGACGTCAAATCCCAGATTGGTCAAAATCCGGAGTGTTACAGCTATGAGCCCTCCCTTCCATGCATTATAAAACATACATCAAGTGGGTCCCATTACATGTGGTCCCACTAATCAAAATCAATGATGAAGATCCCTTTTCCAGCAAAAATGCAAGGAGTAAATGACCTCCTCACAATGGAAAAAAATAAACATCATGATGGGGTCCATGGAGAATGGCCCCATCATGGGATGAACATATGAATCATGGTGGGCCATTGCCCACACCTAGGATCCAAAGTGACATCCATACCATCAATCGGTAGGCCCCACTTGGCTCATCATCAAAATCACTATGCTAGTCCTATAAACACCCACCGATTACACTTAGTCTATGCTTCTTGGAATACTAATCTCATTGTCTTCTACTTTGATGGAGGATGATGAAGATCGAAGGGTGGAGATGAGAGTTTAGAGGTAGGAAGTGGGCCACACTTTGGATCATTTTCTCCTTGGAAATGCTTGGACGTCCACCCTCTCTTAGTTGCTTGGAAAATGGTAGAGAGAATGATAGGGAGAGAGGATGTCGTAAGAGGAGGTGACATGGAGGGTATGGGTTTTGTTGAATTTTTGGGGCATGAGGTGGCATGGGGTATGGGTTGCCTTGACTTGTTGGTATGAAAGGGATGGGATAGGTATGGGTTCATTTGACTTGGTGAAGGGAGAGGTATGGGTGAGTGATGGGTTGTACTTAATAGATTGATGTGATAGATGGTAGAGATTCTCACGGAATTCGCAATGCATGACATTACCTCAAGATATGCACAGGCCCACATCTCTTAACCGAGGTATCGCATAGGAGCATGAGACACAACGTTAGAACCACAGTGATGGCGCAGTCGCTAGGGTAAAAGTTTCAAGTCAAGTCGACTCAAATCTACGGGATGGGACTTATGGTCACATGCAAATATTGACTAATGGTTACGGGTCACCGAAATTTGATGGGGAGGATCGCAGGAGTCTAAGGAACGGTACGGACTAGGATACGGGCCTTATGAGAGTGGCAATGGCCAACTCAATAGTAGGAGAGTGGCAATGGCCAACTCAATAAAGAGAAGAGTAACAAGGGCTAACTCAAAAAAGTTGGTAAAGGGAAGGGCAAGGCTTATATCCATCGCCTCACATAAAATCATAAAGATCATACATAATTAAAGTAATACCATAATTCCCTAAGGATAAATAATTGATGGTGGTAAGTCAAACAATTGTAGGGAGAATTCACAGCAACATAAAGGCATGTAAAAGGCAAGTTAATCATATCAATTCAAATTAATGTAAGCTTAAAGGAAAAACCCTCGCCTCCATCGTCAGATCGGCCTTTACGTGTTATTGGAGCTTTGTGTACACAATGTACGATTAAATTCTAACATGATTGTATGGTTAGATCACTACATTAGATGGCTCGAGTGGATGAGATCAGCGGTTTATAATTTGTCTTAACATCTAAGTTTAAGATTAATTTTATAAGGGTATTGATTTAGATAAGATTTTATTATAGGGCTTTTCATAACAAAGTGAATCACTTTAATCAACAATTAGTCTTAGCCAAGAATAATATGAAATTCTATAAGGCTCACCTATTGGGTTGACTTAGTTCAATTAGTTGACTACACAACCTGCACCTCTCATCGTGACTGCCTAGAATCGCCAGAGGTTGGTCTGATGTTGCCGGTCGGTGGACTTTCTGCGGCAGCTTCCTTCTTTTTCCTTCTTCTTTCCACTCAATCTCTCTCTATCTTCTTCTTCTTCTTTTTTTCTTTTCTTTCTTCTCCTCACTTCTCTCTCTCTCTCTTTATTTATCTCCCGTGTGCGTCTTTAGGTGGGAGTGCTGGGTTTTTATAACATTTCAATTTCTTTTAGACTCTTTGTGCATTAAGCACACGCTCAATGCATCATGTGAGAACGAACAGCGCCAACGCTGGTTCATGGATTCATATGTTTAGTCCTCATAGGATTCCCTACTCCTGCTTTCATAAGTTGGATCGGCTCTGGGTAGGCCACCATTTGATCGAATTGGATCGTTACATAGTGTAGCAGCATGAAGGTTGGAGTCGGCTTTTGAATGAAGAAGATGGCCTCAATTTTAATGGTGGATTATCAACCATAGAGTCTTCTTTTGATCTAATGATTGAGGGTGATTCAGATGGCCCACAGAGAGCTTGTGGGCCCCACAAATCCAACATGTAGATGTGGTTATCACCAGCTATGTTGTGGTGATTTTCTGCAACTTGCTATAAGAGCTCCGATACACTCAATGCTAGTAACATGTTGGAATCCTTCTGGTCCTCCTAGATCCTTGGTGGGGGTCAGTTTTCACTATATTGGCTCAAATTTGTAGGAAGTTCTCGGTAGAGGAGTTTTAGAGGAATTCTCGTGCTAAAGTTTGCTTGGATTCTGTTACCGCGAGCGGAGAGTTATACCCTTTTGGTTCGGCTGTGAAGGTAGATGGGGTCCACTTTGATGGCCCCTCAGGAGATCCACTCTTTTCATCTATTTTGTAGGTTCACAATAGCACTTGATTGTGAATATTGGGTAGATCGGAGGATTATCGTGAAATTTCTCTTAGTGGTTGTCGAAACAAACTTAATCTCAATTAACAATCCCCACTAAATGATCAGGGCCCAAATTTGGAGAAAAATGTGTAATCAGGATAGACAAACAATTGGACAAAATTTGGTGGTTGATAGATGGTGGAAAAAATCTAAATAAAAAATATCACTTTTTGTGAGGCCAAGGTGAGGACCAAGTTTGAGTTGCGATGGATGGCAAGAAGTGGTTAGATCTGAAGATCTAGGTGTAAGCCTAAAAAGGATAACTTGTTGGCTAAGTAAAATCCTACCAAAGTGAGGTCTTCATATTTTACATTTGGTCCATATGATGGCCACTCCAAGTCGTTCATATGGAGGAAAATATCCTACTACAACTACCTATGAGCTTTCCTCACTCGATGGACACCAAAATCAATGATTAAGGGATAATTTGTTAATTGAGCCACTTCTACAATGATCTAAGGAATGAAATTCGACATGTATAGTTAATTTATGATAATTAGGCTTGGTATAAAATTTCACATGAAACGGATCATGAGAACCATGTGATTTGGAATTCAAGGGTATAGTTTAATGACATTTTTGTAAGTATTATTGATCTAAGAGTTTTATGAAATTTAATGGTTCTACTTGGTTATATGCACCTTTCTAGACAATTCTTTCAAAAGAACTCACATCTAAATCATTACGAATAAATAGTTATTCGCCATTTCATTTAAGGTAATGTACATATGTCAAATCAGATGATGAATGGTCTTATCTTAAAATCAATGGTCAGATGGCTTGATCTATGAATGGAGACTATTCCCAATGGTTAGATTTGTGTTGGGGAATGAACATAAGGTTAGGTTAGTTAGATTGGTACCGTACACATGTACATAATAGTTTAAATTCTATGGTAACACTTGAGAACTTTCAATACTCGGGTATTGAAAAGTTCGAGGTGTTACAATATGGTTCTCCCCCATTTTTGTCAGTCATTGGCAAAGGGTTAGATGTAATACACATGATGTCATAATTGTAGGTTGGAGGATCAAATACCCATCATAAGTGAAAAAAAAAATCAACGATCACATAACTTAATATCAATTGAATATGCATTTCTAAAAGCCATTAGTCATAAGTATCATCATTCCTAAGTTAGCATGTATATCAGGAATGCCCAAGATTGACATCAATAACCAAAATATTGAATTGTATAATCATCCAAAAGAAATAGCCCCACTATGGGCATAATAATAATCTATGACCACATCAAACATATGAATAATGGATGTACACATATGAGGCAATCAGATGAACCAGAACATTTGAAAAGATATTTAGTGTTGCTGGTTAAAAAAAAAGGGTTAGGTAGAGCACCCTGATATGAAGGGCGTAACACCCCCAACTCTTTAATACCCGAGTGTTAAAGGTCCTTGAGTGTTACCATGAATTTAACCTTTTATGTACACGTGTACGGTACCAATCTAACTAACCTAGCCCTACATCCATCCTCCAACATGAATCCGACTGATTAAGAATGATCTTCATCTATAAATTAAGTCATCCGATTGTTGATCATGTTGTAACGTCCTAAAAAAATCCGTACAAAGACCCGAGTACCACCTTAAGCAGAAATCACTAAGGGATAAATCCTTTAGAAATTAAATGAGAATTAACTAGCGCTAAACCATATTACCTGGAAAATTAGCACCAATCACTTTAAATACGATCTGCAAGGCCCAAAACTTGTAGAATTGTTAACGCTATAATACCCTGAAACCTAGGATCCATCTCTAAACCTGGTTACTCTCGGAAGCACATTGAAACTCTATATCGGACCGCACATCAAAAGTCTGATAGCAATGAACTTAGACAAATATGACCTCCTAGTTGGACTTGACAATCACCTCAAAAATTAAGTCCAGATGATGTCCCGGGACTATTTTCTTGAGTCCGAAGTGAAATGTGTGAGAAACGTAAATATCTTTAGGAAATAAATCCAAATTGAAGTAATCTGAGTCGTGTCGTGTGCGGGCCAATTACAAGCATTTAGACCGTCAGAATCAGTCCCAAATATACCCTCGAATCAGGGGAAATCTCCCACACATGCCAATGTACTTATGGCCCTGATCGAGTGTCGGTGACAGTTGAACTGAAACTGGACCACCACGGTCGATTTGTAAATCCGATCGGACTGAAAACTTAGCTTAACCAAGATCCAATATCAGGGAGCTTAAGTGTAACATCTTGAAAATCGGGGGTTGAGCATAACTCAGCTTCCGAGTTCTAGAACATCACTTATGCAGCATTTTTTTATGATGGATGAATGTTATCAGTATTAGGGCATAAAACATGAGGTAAATTAAGCCAAAATATCAAACATAAATCAGGTACAGTCTGAAAACACGAGCGGAAGACTGAGATAAATATATAAATTAACATAAGTCCCCAAGAAAGGTATGCTCTGCCAAGTCCTAATTATAAGACATGTCTCAAAATACATATATCAAAATAGGATAAATAACTACCAACATAGCCCTGAATCCCTGTCAATTAGGGCGTTGTTCACATGAACCCGCTTGAGAATAGCATATAGGAGAAATTCTCCTCATCGCCAAAAAGATCGGCTCTTCCTCGCAAGCATTGTCATCATCTGAAACTAAGATAGGGACTGGTTGGTGTTGCAAACACCGTCCCATAACGTGGGAGTGAGTGATCAACTCAGTGAAAACTATACAGCAAAGGTTAACATGTTATCAATTCAATCAAGCAGTAATGATAAAGTAGTACAATCAAGCAGGTCTTAGATACTCTTGTTAATGCAAGGATGATATGAAGAATGATGCATGCCCTCACCACAATCCCCTCTGCGACATCATCTAACGATCGCGACATGAATCACTTCCTCAGTGCTCTATCACCAACCCCGTTAGCACATGCAATGCAGTGATATGAACATGCTTGCCAAGTTCTTATTAGTCCTTTTCATATAACAGGATTGGAAATTTAAGACACCTCCCTTGTATCAAATCCCAATGTTGATCCATTCTAGGGTCGTCAGTCCTAGGAATCTCATACGATGTTACGATTCTAGGTCACTACAAGGGCTGTCAGGGCTGTTGCGCGCAATCGTTACACCACTCCCCCATCACCTTATCAATACAGGCCTACTTATATCCTCAAGACTGCAACAGGACTCGTCGCCCCTATGCAGTGTTAGGATAAACTCAAGGTCACTACAGAGGGCTCGTCACCAATCAGTGTAGGCCGATAGCAAGAATATAGGTCCCGTACCACCATAATCTGCTTAGAGTAGGGTGCTCACTGGTCACTACGGGGAGGTTTGTGGCCCCAGCATAGGCCGATAGCACTACCACGGTGTCCCATACCACCATGTCCGGCTTATGAGTCTTAGGAGATCATGGTACCACGGTAAACGGGAGTTTCACTGGTAAGATCGGTGTCTTAGATTCAAACGGTTTTGACCAAACTTGGTGAACAAACGGGATAGTTGATAAGCTCAACTAGGCTAAGCGCACGTTGAGTTGAACGACATGGAATGCATAAGCACTCCGTGTGGCTTAACCACTGCCGAACACTCCAAGCACGACTCAGATTCGTTAAACTCATCCTATGTAGTAAAAACAACCTCAACCACTAATTGGAGTATGATTACCGATTATCTGGACTGTAGTACAACCCCAATCACATCCAAACTTAATAACAGGCATATGAGTCCTATCCTACAATCATACGGACAATCATGAAGTATAACTTAAATGTAAATGCAGTACATGGAGGAAATCATATACATCTTTAACATGATTCATCTAAGTTAATCAGTTCATGGAGGAAATCATATACAGAGTTAAAATGATCAGAATTCATATCTCAACAACCTTAACAATCATACTTTACTAACTACTAACTCATTTAGGCATTTGTACAAAAACTTAAATTACACTATTCAACATACATCACGTATGTCGACCATATCACATATTAGGGAAAATCCTTTTGCCAAGGAGTTATCGCATACATAAAAATCATGTAATAATGACAATTAATCATGGCAATCATAACATCAAATTTCTTACGCATACAAATATTTCAACAAACACATATTAGACATGTTATCATATATAGGTAATTTTCCCATGAATCACATAGTAGTGAGATAAGTTACATAGAGGAAACTGTAACTATGCATGAGGGGATTGAGGATTGCATCTCAACATCCTCGTTAAATACATTACAACATGCATTTTCTCATTCAGGCATTTTGTCAAACACTTAGGCTATACATACTAAATACATATCATATATTGGTATATTATGTATTTGGGCTAAACTTTTAGCCCAGGAGTTATTACACAAACATCTAGCATACATAGATGGTAGTTAATCATGGCAAGCATAAATTCAAATTTTATACATATACGGTATTTTTTATAAATATGAGGAATACAATATATTCAACATAATTAACGTATAACTGAAAAAAAAAACGGACAACACTTTATACATGTGAAATAGCATCCTAGGCAAGAATAAATCATTATCTAACATTGAAAGTCTTGAAAACTATAACCTAAACGTATATAGTTCTCACCTTAAACCAGAAAATGCGTAACAGATATGATTTAGATGACAAGTCTTCGTCAACGGCAGATAGGCAACCTAAACCATGAAACAGGTTAGCCATAACTTCATGTAAACGATTCTAGGCTTCAAAATAGGTTAAGGTTAGGATTTTTTACCTAAGAACAGGATAAAAAATGCTGGAATAGCTATACAGATAGGTGATTAGGCACGTAGCAAAGCTGGGAAGAATCCCAGGAAGAATCACTAACTTCTCTCTCTTTTCTCTCTCTTGATTTGGCTAGGGTTTGAAATTCGTATGAGATTTGTGAAAGAGGATTTGAGGCCTTTTTATAAGCCCAAAAGCGATGGAAATAGACTTGGGGCCAAGGTATACTTAAGTTATAACCAAATCGGGTCTGTTCCGATCCAACGGAGCACTTCTGGAGGTCCTATTACTAAATGCGGTCGGACTTAAGCTCTCTAATATTGGATCTAGGTCAATCTAAGTTTTCAGTCCGGTCGGGTTTCTAGATCGACCTTGGTGGACCAGCTTCAATTCAACGGCTACGGGAACTCGATCAGAGCTACAAGTACTATGACATGTAAGGGCCACCTATCTTGATCCGAGGGTGAATTTGGGTCAAAATATAATGGTCAGAATGCTTAGAAATAACATGCAAGTGGACCATTCCGATTACTTAAAAATATATTTAATTTTCTAAAAATCTTTATTTTCTTACTCTCTTCACTCCGGACTCAATAAAATGGTCTCAAGACATCGTTTGGGCTTGATTTTCAAGGTGATATTCAAGTCTAACTTGGCGGTCATAATTGTCTAATTTCATCACTATCAGACTTTCGACGTGCGGTCCAGGTCCGATACGGATTTTCAAAGTGCTCCCAAGAGCAAACGGTAATAGAGATTGATCCTAGGTTTCTAGGTAACATAGCGTTAGCATTCCTACTCATTTTTGGTCTTTTATTTCATATTTAAAGTAGTTCAAGTCAATTCTACGAAGTATTTAGTTTAGTACTTAACTAAATTCTAACCTAATTATGGCAGAATACGGTCCTAGGGCCATTCTATGCCCCATTTTGGGCACTTCTACTTACCATATTATTTTAATTATTTTTCTAGTGGTTCATCATCAAGTTTAAACTATCTCCAAAAAATTTTATAAGATTTTAATTTGTAGAAAATTTCTAAAAATTTCAGAAGCAGCAGCTGTCCAACAAGTAATTTTTGGACAGTTGTCACAATGACCTACTTGAAACTATATTAAATATTTTATTATATTTTTTAACTATTTTTATATAAAACTAGACTCATTTATATTCAATATGGTTTTTGAATCACCTAAATTAGAGTTATAACGAAGGAGATATTATTTTTCAAAGTTTGATAAAATGCGTAGAAAAAATGAAGAAACCAGGCTGCCTTTCCGCTGTACGAATGAGGCCTCGCCGGTCACTGACCTATTTGGCAAGGGATCGCCCCACGGGCGAGGTACTCCCCCCCTCCCCCCCCCCCCCCCCCCCCCCCCCCCCCCCCGGGATGCCGAAAACATGTGGGACCCACCTCAGGTCCCCCCGAATTGCGCCGTTTGGGCCCACGAGTCCGTCAAGACGTTTATCGAGTCTCATTTGCAAACTAAAATGAATTACGCAATGTACAATATATGATTTTGAGGTAAAAGAAGCTAATACATCCAAATATCTTATCTACATCATGAAATTCTAAATATTAAATAGTTAAAATCCTATTTTACGCATGTATTTACCATTTATAGTAAGTTTTAGTTTAAGTATAGTTTCTTACCTTTTAAACTTTAGGTTTGTGTCTAATATGAAAGTACTTAGAGAAATTTAAAGAATGAAGTGGTGAAAGGTGAGAATTTGAAGGAAATAGGTTGAAAATTAATTTTTAAACCTTGGGATTGATCATTGAGAGTGATATGGTTGACCCATTGCCTAAGGACGTCTAATTCCAGGTTGGTGAAATTCTGGAGTGTTACATTAAGTCTGACCGCATTCAGTAAAGGGACCTCCATAAATGCTCCATTGATCAGAACATACCCGATTTGGACATAACCTAAGTATACCTTAGCCATGGGGCCATTCCCATCAGTTCTAAGCTTATATAAGGGCTTTAAAACCCCTCTCACATATTCCATACGAAATTTGGGAAAAAAACCCTAAGAGAGAGAAGAGAGTAAAGAGAGAGAAGAGAGTAAAGAGAGAAAGTGAGAGAGAGTTGGTGTGGATTCCTTGGATTCTTCCTTGCTAATCTACCTGCTGAAATGCCAATCTCGTATAGTTCTTCTGGTAGCTTCAACGCCGTACTTGGGTAAGTAAACCTAACCTTAATCCGTTCTAAGGTTTCAAATGGTCTAAGTACTAAAATAGCTAACCTATTGCATGCTATAGGTGGCCCTCGCATCGTAGGCAGTGACTTGACATACAAACTAAGTTCGATGAGCATTTACTAGCGTAAGGTGCGGACTATATGCGTATAGGTTATGGTTTTCAAGGCTTTCAATGTCGGTTAATGATTTATTACTGACGTGGGTGCTATTTCACATGCTAAATGTGATGTTTATTTCATGTTTCAGTTATATATGAACTATGTTGTGAATAGGGTATTTCCTGTGTTTGTTGAAATGTTTGTATGCGCTTGAAATCTGAATTTGTGATTGCCATGATTAACTGTCGTAAGTACATGGTGGTTATATATGTGGCAACTCCTTGGTAAGAGGATTTTCCCTAATACGCATTATGACCAACATACGTGATGTATGTTGAAAACTGTAGTCCAAGTGTTTGCAAAAATGTTCGAATGAATTAGTAGTTAGTAAAGTGGGATTTATAAGGGACTTGGGATATGAATCCTAACTACCTTAGCTATGTGTATGATTTCCTCCATGTACTGTATAGTCTGTTTATGCATGTTTAACTGTGTGTATGATTTCCTCTATGTACTATATATTCACGTGTAACTTATATTCTATAGCATGCTCACATGATTGTAGGATTTGACTTCAGTATTCATTACTGCTTGCTTATATCATATGCTTACTTGTTGTGAATGCACGCACTTGGGGCTATATCATAGTCTAGGAAATCGATAACAGGCCTTGTTCTGGTGGCTGAGATTGTCTTTCGCCACGCAGGATGTGTTTGATGAATCCGGGCCATGCTTGGGATGTCGATAGTGGTTAGGCCACACGGAATGCTTACGCACTTCATGTAGATCATCTCGATGTGCGCTCGTACCAGTCAAGCTTGTCATGTAAACCAATTGACCCAATGTATGTTCACCATGTATGGACGCTACTGCTTGAACCTAAGATACCAAACTTACCAGTGAAATGCCTGTTTAACCTTGGTACCATGATCCGCTAAGACTCATGAGCCGGGCGTGGTGGTATGGGATACCGTGGTCGAGATGTCGGCCTATGTCACGCCCCAAACTCGGAAACCGGGCTCACAAAATTCTCGATCGCCGAATCCGACGCCGACAGCCTCCGTAGAACCCCATTCTCGGCTCCTAGCTCCCATTCGCCAGGTTCCGATCCTGGAATGCTACGAGGAGGATTTTCAACGTTAGTTTGATTCTTAATAAGCATAACCAATGGCATAACCCACAACAACAACTAAGAACTCCATTACATTTCCACTATGATAAAAAACTTTACAAGTACAATGAGCATGAAGGGAAATACAATGATAAAGAATAAAAACTCCAAAACACTCTGCAACGTGCTCCTGCCTCAGTGCTGCTGCGATCCAACGTCACCTGCACGCAACGGTCGTGCATAAGCTTCCAGAAAGCTTAGAGGGTAGTGAAAGTGTGTGCACAAGGTAGTAATATTAGCATGCAATGTCAGAGTAATGCGAAATATGCAGATGGATCCAAAATATCATGAGCTGTACCAAGGCTTATGCAATGCAAGACATGAATGGTATCGGCCACCCCAAGGCCATGCGATGTGCAATGCAACTCAAGCATACAGATCCTCATTTATGTCCACACATCAATACAGCTCAAATATGGGATATCACCGGGGTCTAGTACACTCTAAATCAGATTGTCGCCACATCGCACGCAATAAGGTAAGTGGAAGAGACCTCACTATCCGTCTGCCAATATTGGGCGTGACTTGTCGATAGCGGACCCACTCCTCGAGCTGGTCAAACTCAGCCTAGCATTGCCCCCTACTCTCAGGCGGGTAAGGCCGCACCCCCTTCCAACCGACCATGACACAGTGGAGAGCGTAACCGTATGGTAATCGGCACTCAACACTCATCTACCCACTCGGTCTATACGTTGGAGCAACCTCTTGGTACCATAAGGGTTTAGGGACTTTCACCTAGGGATATCTATAGTACCCCATGTAGAATAAGATTTTCGGTATCCAATCCTGCCAACCATGATACATCTTTGGAAGTTACGATCCTGATGTCGCTAGGGCGTACAATATCCATGTCATACAAATGCAATATGCATGATTCACGCTATCCAGTCATGCATCAAATCCTGCGCATATCGTTCGCTGATGTAGGGAAATACCGCCTAGCCGGGAGCCCATGAACAACCTGCCCGAAGGCGAATGCTATGATCAGACAATTTTCACGTCAAGCATACATATGATGCGTATGAGCATGAGTCATGGAACTATACTAAACATGTTATAATAAAATGAACTATCTTACAATGCAGATGGACCTGGACGGCCTATACACAATACGTACGGGCCCAACAATGGGCCCTAAGGAGAGTTGTAATGTGGACATCCAACCAGCATTACACTCGCAATGTGGACGTCAAACCAACATTGCTCCCAAGGCACAATTTTTGTAAACATCGCTACTTAGACTGTAATGGAATTACACATTGCAATGGACCGTAGGTTCTTCCCATTGGACCTTACATATATATCAAATGGGCCATATCTTATGGGCCTTCTATTCATCAGATGGACCACATAAATGGGTCATACCAATGGGTCTTATGTGCATTGCAATGAGTCAAAATCCGTGGGCCTTGGATTGCATCAAATGAGCTTAGTCTCATGAGTCTAATATGTGACCAATGGGCCACACCAATTGGGCCCCCATATGTACATCAAATGGGCCTCAACCCAGAGGCCTTATATGAGTCGAATGGGCCTAAATCCCTAGGCCTTATATTAGTCAAATGGGCCTACTTCCATAGGCTTTAAAATTACATCAAATGGGTCTAATTTCATGGGCCTTGGAATACATCAAAAGGGCCTAGTCCTATGGACTTGGAACATATCAAGTGGGCCTAAACCCATAGGCCTTAAATATCAAGTGAGCCTAAGCCCATAGGCTTTACATATCAAGTGGGCCTAAGTTCATAAGCCTTAAATGAATCAAATGGGCCTAGCCCATAAGCATTTCATAAATCAAATGGGCCTAGCCCATAGGCCTGTTACAAATCAAATGGGCCTAACCCATATATGAATGGCCCACCCAACTAATAGCTCAAGCCTTAAAATGATCCCACTAAGTGGATGGACGGTCTGGATGCATTACATGCATCATGGTGGGTCCCACTGTCCAGTGGCAGTGCAGATAGCGCACATACATCACACAGGGCCCCACCGTCCGTTGGACAGTGGAGGCAGCACGTGCACAAGGAGGGTGCCACCGTCCAAGCGGACGGTGGTCTAGGAACACATACAACATTGTGGGTCCCATGTGGGGCCCACTGTACTTCTCAGATGCCATCCAACCCGTTCATAAGATCACTCGGGCCTGGTTGAAGGGAAGACATAAATTCCGGCTTGATCCAACACGTCTGTGGGCCCCAAAAAGGTTTCAATGGTAAATATCCCATTTCACTTGTTTCATGTGGTGTGGGCCACCTGAGTTACGGATCAGACTGAAGTTTGGAGGGGGCCCACCTCACGAACGGCGTAGATGAGGCATATACATCACGGTGGGGCCCACGGCAGCAGCCGTGGGTGGCCGCTCGCTGCCCGCCCGCCAAGACGTGCAGCGCCTGCTGCACGTCAGAGAGAGGCAGATGCCTCTGTTGCTATTTTTCAATTTAAATGGAAAAACCCATTTTCTGGGTTTTTTCACGTCTGGGGCTCACATCAAGCTGATCCACCCCATCCATTGAGTTCAGTGGCTCAAAACAAGCCCAATGAGTCTAAGGTTCGGGATTTTTGGATGCATAGACTTATCAGGAAGTGTCTTTAAGGGTAACTGCCCAAGTTTCTGATATTATGGCCCACTGGATGATCACGTCGGCCTCATTCTTTAGCTCAACGGTTAAAATGTTGTGGGTAAGGGGATGGACGGCTTGGATCGAATATCTACATCAAGGTGGGGCCTACACAGGAGGACCACCCCACAAGCTTCTCTTTTTCCCTTTTTTTTTATCCAGGGACGTCCAGCATCCCAGACGCTGGACGGTGTGGCTATCTTAAAAATGGTATTGTGGTGGGCCCTGATGAAGTGGGCCACCACTGATGTTTGAAGAGGGTACAACATATAAAGTGGGCCCCACTTGAATAAAAACTTAGACAAAATAAATCACAAGGTGGGGTCCATTCAAGTGAGCTACACAACCTTATTACATAAAATAAAATAACACAAAATAAAAAGAAATAAAAGAGAGAGAGAGAGAGAGAGAGAGAGAGAGAGAGAGAGATGGAGAGTGGGACACGCTTTGTGATGGAGGGACCCCGACATTATGGGCCTTCCCTTGTAAGGAACTATACAATAAACAGATCCCTTTGTACATGGGACCATCGAAAATGAAAATCAACGGTGGAGATCTATTCCCCACCGATATGGACGGTCTAGATGACCTTTCTTAAAGAAATAAACATCATGATGGGGTCTATGGAGAATGGCCCCATCATGGAATGATCATGATGATCCAAGTGGTCCATCGGCCAAAACTTAGGGTCCCAAGTGAGATCCACACCATTGATCGGTGGGTCTCACTTGGCCCATCATAAAAACAAGGAAGAAACTACCCTATAGAGGCACCCACCGTCCGATCTTCTTGCTCCTAGGGGTTCCTTGGCACCTTAGCTTGGATTTCAATGGAGGAGATGGAGAATGGAAGGTTGAGATGGGAGATGATGGGGTAGGAAAGTGGGCCACTTGGAGCTTAGGAGAGTTTGGAAAACTCCATACGTATGGAGCTCCTTTTGCTTGGAGATTTTGAAATGAGAAAGAGAGAAAGAGAGAGAGTTGTAAAGGGAGAGAGAGAGAGTGATGGATGGATGTGGTGAGTGATGGTTGTGTAAGAAAAGCTTGACTTTTGAGGCTTTTGTTTAAGAGAGGTATAGGTTAGGAAGACTTTTGTGGTTGCTTGGGAAAAGGGATGAAAGTGATGTGTACTTGACATGTGATGGATTGATGGATTAATTGATTGATGAGATTGATGTGATTGATGTGACACATCGTAGAGATTCCCTTGGGTTTCGCAACGAGTGGCGTTTTCTCCCACCGAACGTTGGCCCACATCTCTTGACCAGGGTATCGCCTTGGCGCGCGAGTCGCGAAATCGGAACCGCAACGACGGCGCGGTCGTTATGGTAGTGGTCTTGGGTTGAGTCGACTCGAGTTGTCGGCATATGAATCAGGGTCGCGCGTCGATATCAGTTAAGGGTCGAAGGTCACCGAAATTCGACCGGTAAGACTGCGGAAGTCCACGAAAAGGTACGGACCAAGATACGGGTCTCACAGCCTATGCTGGGGCGATGAACCTCCCCATAGTGACCAATGAGCAACCCAGACTCATGAGCCGAATATGGTGATATGGGACACTGCATTCGAGTTGTCGGCCTACACTGGTACAGCCTAGCTGTGGTCCGTAGTCGGGTTGGTGACGAGCCTTCGAAAATAGACTGTCAGTAGGTAGGGTGTTAGTGGAGTGACCTCGAGTATGAATAAGCCTACCTCGGTACAGCCTGACTATGGTTCCCAGTCGGGTTGGTGACGAGCCTTAGAAAATAGACTGCCAGTTGGTAGGGCGCTGGTGGTAGTGACCTGAACTTTCCTATCGTATGTGATTAACTAGGATTGATGACCCTAGATGGATCAATGTTGTGCAAATGATATAAATGGTGGTACCTTAGCTTCCTAATCCTGCTGTATGAAAAGGACTAATAAGAACTTGGTAATCATGCTCATAACATTGCATTGCATGTGCCGTTGGCGTTGGTGTAGAGCACAGTAGTAGTGAATCATGCCGCGATCGTTAGATGTTGTCGCAAGAGAGAGTGTAGGTGAGGGCATGCATCATTTTTGCATACACCCTTGCATTAACAAGAGTAATTAAGACATGTTTGATTGTACTACTTTATCATTACTGCTTGATTGAATTGATAACATGTTGAACTCTACTATATAGCTCCACTGAGTTGATCACTCACTCCCATATTACGGGATGGTGTTTTAAACACCCACCAGATCCTGTTTTCGTTTCAGATGATAGCGATGCTTGCTAAGCGGAGCTGGAGTAGGAGGAGGATGAGGAGGCGTTCTCCTACATGCAGTTCTCAAGCGGGTTCATGTGCACTGTGTCCTGATTGACGGGGATTCAGGGATTATACATGTAAAGGACTATTACATTCCTCTTGACATTTTTTATCTTGACACAACACTTGTAAATATTGACCTGACAATGCTTACATACTCTGGGGACTTATATTGGTTTATATATTCATTTCAGTCTTCCGCTCACGTATTACAACTATCCCTGGATTATGTTTTACTAATTTGGCTTAATCTACTTTATGTTTTATGCACTAATACAGCCAACATTCATCCATCATTGAAAATGTTACATAATTGATGTTTTGGAACTCGGGAGCTGAGTTATGCTCAACCCCTGATTTTCGGGGTGTTACACATGTGGTCTAATATATGTACCTTCCCTTGACTAAATCGGTGAATAAATCTTTAACAATAATGATTTAGATGTAAGTTCTTTTATAAAAATTGTTTCAGAAATGGGCATAGAACCATGTAGAACAATTAGATTTTATAAAACTCTTAGATTAACAATAATTACGAAAATGCCTTTAACCTAGACTTTCGAAATTCTAGATCACATGGTTCCCATGATCTACTTAATGAGAAATTTTATACCATGCTTATTTATCATAAATTAACCATACACGTCGAATTTCATCCATTACATCATTGTAAAAGTGGCCCAATTGACAAATCAGCCCGTAACCGTTGATTTTGGTATCCATCGAGTGAAGAAACCTCATGAGTAGTCATAGTAGGATATTTTCCCTCATATGAATGACTTAGATTGTCCATAATATGAAGCAAGCATGAATTATAAAGACCCCGCTTTTGTAGGCTTTTTCCTTAAGCGCGGAGTTATCAACTCTGTGAAAACCTAGATCTTCAGATCTAGCCACTTCCTACCATCCATCGTAACTCAAATTTGGATCACACCTTGGCCTCACTTGACTATGACATAATACAAAATTTGGACCCTTGATCTATGATCATACACTGTTGAACGCCGAAGCCAGTTCCTTCACTTTGATGCAAATGATGACATTTCAGATCTAGCCTTTTTCCACCATCGATCAATCACCAAATTTTATTCAATTGTTTTCCTATCTGCACTACACGCTCCCTCCAAATTTGGCCCCTGATCATTAAGTGCGGACCATTAATTTATATCGATTCCATTTTGACACTCGCTAAGAGACTTTTCAAGATAAAATAACCTAAAGCTTTGATCTGCTTCATATTTAGTCCCATGACCTAGCATGACTGGCTTAAACTAATGAATGGAAGGGATCCACTGAGAACGTCACTAAGAGACCCAAGTGGAGGGTGCGCCTACACGCATAAGAGTACGACTGCAAGGCACCTAAAGCAGAACCCAGTCAAACCGCATTTGACCGGACTGTGCTCAAAGGAGAAGGCTCTCTGCCTTCTTTTTCACGCCCGCCTTTAGGATTTCAAATGCAAACAGCGACGTCGGTGTTGCTGGGACCTACCATCACGAAGGGATGAGGGGATCTGAACCGTTCATCAGATATGGGCCCCACCATCGATCAAGATCCAATGAATCTCGCTGGAAAAGAATCACTTACGCCTATAAACCATTCGATGAACAGAACGACATAGACAAGCATAGATAGAAACTTCTAATCGATGCACGATGTAGGTTAGAGGAAATCTGGACTGTCCCATTTTTAACAGTGACTAATCCGATCCTCCCCGACAATGAAGGAGTCGGGATGAGTGGGACAGAAGACATGCAACACGCTCTTCTCTCTGATTATTTTGCGCACAAAAGAACATCTTCGAAGGCAT
This sequence comes from Magnolia kwangsiensis, assembly GCA_037074715.1. NCBI lineage: Eukaryota > Viridiplantae > Streptophyta > Magnoliopsida > Magnoliales > Magnoliaceae > Magnolia > Magnolia kwangsiensis. The sequence goes on along the minus strand of CM073577.1, from coordinate 76,029,187 downwards.
TCGACAAAGCCGTGTGGACCATCTATTTCAGGGCCCAGGGATCACTAAAACTAAAAAATCCAGGTCGTTTAGCGGAACCGATTAGGCAGAGAATAATCCTGGCCAAAATTGCATGGAAGCATGACCCATCTGCTGGCTGGACGCTGGATGTTGGATGATGATCTCAACGATCAAAAACCACCAATTACTAGAAAGAAAAGAAAATCAAGAAAGAAAGAAGAATGAAAATAGAAAGGTTAAAGAAAATCGCGGTCTCTACGCACCTCACTCATCGCACACCGATCGTACTCCACTTGCATAAGAAGTTGTGCACAGGACCCCTGAACCAATATATATATATATATATATATATATATATATATATATATATATATATATATATATATATATATATATATATATATATATATATATATATATATAAGGAAGCCACCCACCTATTTGAAGGATGCTATAACGCCCTGAAATTTGAGGGTTGAGCATAACTCGGCTCATGAGTTCCAAAATATCACTTATGCAACATAAATAATGATGGATGTATGTTGTCTGTATTAGTGCATAAAACATGAAGTAGATTAACCCGAATCAGCAGAAAAAATTCAGGGATAGTGAGAAAATGCAAGTGGAAGCCTTTAATCAATATATAAACCAAAATAATTCCCAAAAGATACGTGCTCTGCCCAGGGCAATAAGTAGAACTGTGTCTCAAAATACATGTATCAAACTATGAAGAATCAATACAAACATACCCCAAAATCTCCTCCAACGAGGACAAGGCTCACATGAACCCGCCTGAGAACTGCATGAACGAGAAAGCCTCCTCGTCCTCGTCGAACTCCGGCTCCGCCTCGCAAGCATCACCATCACCTGCAGTTAAGTCAGAGTCTGGTTAGTTTTTAAGCACCATCCCAGAACGTGGGAGTGAGTGATCAACTCAGTGGAACTATACATCAAAAGTTAACATGTTATCAATTCAATCAAGCAGTAATGATAAAGCAGTACAATCAAATATGTCTTAGATACTCTTGTTAATGTAAGAATGATATGAGGGAATGATGCATACCCTCACCACAATCTCCCTCTGCGATCTTCATCTTACGGTCGCGCATGTCAGTCACTTCCTCAATGCTCTACACCAACGCCAACAGCACATGCAATGCAATAATATGAGCATGATTATCTAGTTCTTATTAGTCCTTTTCATACAACAGGATTGGGAAGCTAAGACACCTCCCTTATAGCAATTCCCAAACACTGATCCATTCTAGGGTCGTCAGTCCTAGGAAATCTCATATGATGTTAAGGTTCTTGATCGCTGTAAAGGGCTCACCACCAATTAATACAGGTCTAGTTATATCTTGGATACTACAATAAGGCTCATCGCCCATATGCAGTGTTAGGATATACTCAAGGTCACTACAGAGGGCTCGTCACCAATCAATGTAGGCCGACAACACGAATATAGTGTCTCATACCACCATAATCGACTCACGAGAGTCGGGTGCTCACTGGTCACTACGGGGAGGCTCGTCGCCCCAGCGTAGGTTGACAGCTTGACCACGGTGTCCCATACCACCATGTCCGGCTCATGAGTCTTAGCGGATCGTGGTACCAAGGTTAACGAGATTTTCACTAGTGAGTTCAGTGCCTTAGATTCAAACAGTAGCGACCAAATATAGTGAACATACATCGGTCAATCGGGTTAGTTGATAAGCTTAAATAGGCCAAGCGCACATTGAGTTGAATGACCTGAAATGCATAAGAACTTCGTGTGGCCTAACCACTGTCGAACGTCCCAAGCATGACTCGGATTCGTTGAACACATCCTGCGTGGTGAAAATGACCTCAACCACTATTTGAAGAACGATTACCGATTAGCTGAACTGTAATACAGTCCCGATCACGTACAAGCTCAATAACAGGCATTTGATTCATATCCTACATTCATACAAACATGTGGTGAAATACAATTTGAACATAAATACAATACATGGAGGAAATCATACACACAGGTAATATGAATAATTTAGGCTAATCAATCCATGGAGAAAATCATACACTCAGGTAATGTGATTAAGATTCATATCTCAACAACCTTAAAAATCACATTTTACTAACTACTAACTCATTAAGCATTTATATAAACACTTAGACTACACTATTCAACATACATCACGTATGTCGACCATATAGCACAATAGAATGATTCCTTTCATCAGGGAGTTATCACATACATAAAAATCATGTATCAACGACAAATAATCATGGCAATCATAACAGTAAATTCCATACGTATACGGGTATTCTAACATATACATGAAATGCTCTATTTATAACATAGATTATACATATACGTAAATCGAAACGGATAGTGCATTTGGCATGTATAATAGCATCCACGTCATGAATAAATCATTATCTAACATTGAAAGTTTTGAAAACCATAACCTAAACATATATAGTCCACACCTTAAACCAGAAAATGCGAAATAGATATGATTCAGATGATAAGTCTTCGTCATCGGCGGATACGCTACCTAAGGCAAGAAACAGGTTAGCTATAACTTCACTTCAACTATTCTAAGCTTCAAAACAGGTTAGGGTTTGATTAACTTACCCAATAATGGAATCAGAATCGTCGAAATAACAATTCAGATATGCAGGATTGATACGTAGAAGAACTGGGAAGAATCCCACAGAGAAATAACAGGTTCTCTCTTACTTTCTCTCTCTTTTCTCTTTTGAATTGGATAGGGTTTAGAATTCGTATGGGATTTGGGAATGGGGGTTTAAGGCCTTTTTATAAGCCTGAAATTGATGAAAACAGCCTTAGGGCCAAGGTATACTTAGGTTATAACCAAATCAAGCTCTTTCAGCACGAAGCACTTCTGGAGGTCCTCTTATCAAATATGATTGGACTTAAGCTCATTAGTATAGGATCTTAAGTAAGTTAAGTTTTCAGTCCGATCGGGTTTCCAGATCGTCCGTGGTGAACCAGTTTCAATTCAACGGTCATCAAAACTCAATCGGGGCCACAAGTACTTTGACATGTATGCTCCACCCTCCCTGATCCGAGGGTGAATTTGGGTCAAAAACCAATGGTCAGAACACTTAGAAATAACGCCCAAGCAACACAACTCAGATTACTTAAAATCATATTTAATTTCTTTAAAAACTTCACTTTCTCACACTCTTCACTCCGAACTCAAAGAAAAGGTCTCAGGACATCGTTTGGCCTTGATTTTCGATGTGATGGTCAAGTCCAACTAAGCGGTCATAATTGTCTAAGTTCATTTCCATCAGACTTTCGACGTGCGGTCCAGGTCTGATATGAAGTTACAAAGTGATTCCAAGTGCAACTGGGCTTAGAGTTGGATCTTAGATTTTAGAGTAATATAGCGTTAACGATTCTATAGGTTTTGGATCTTATTGATCGTATTAAAAGTTATTGGTGCTAATTTCACAGGTAATCTAGTTTAGCACTAGTTAATACACGTTAAATTTCTAAAAACATTAATCCTGAATGATTTCTGCTAAAGGTGGTACTCGTGCCTAAGTACGGATTTTCCAAGACGTTACAGATGCACACAAGAGAGATTAGGCCAAATAGGAGAAAAAAAGGAAAGAAGAAAGGAGGAGAAGGAAGAGAATGACTCAGATTAGGCTAAGCACTTCTGTCAGGGTAGGCTTCATTCCACTTATTTTTTTTTTATTTAACCATCTGCAATTTCCTTGCCGAAAAGAGTAGAGGGCTCCACCGCGATTGAAGAAGTGAGTCAACTTAGTGTCGAGTCTTGAAATTTAGATAGCATAGCCTAGGATCTCTAACGTCCACCTAGTAAAATCCAACACAGGTAAATTACAATAAAGGAGTGGGTCTAAAATTTCCCCAAATGTCTAACTGTAAAGAATATTCAATAACTATGGTGAGAGTTTTATCCTTTAAGCTTATATTAATTTAAGTTGTTATATTTATCTTACCTTTTACATGCTTTCATGTTATTGTGAATCATTCCTGCAATTATATGTTTTACCATCAATTATTTGCCCTTTGGGATTATAGTGTAATGTTGATTACGAATGATCTTTATGAATTTATGTGGGGCGATGAATACAAGCCTTGTCCTTGCCTTTATCAATTTATTTAGATGACCCTTGCCACTCTCCTCTTTATTGAGTTAGTTATCACCAGTCTCCTTATTATTGAGTTGGTCATTGCTACTCGTCTATTTGTTGAGTTAGCCATTGCTACTCTTTTTATATTGAGTTGACCATCATCACTCTCCTCTTTATTACATTGGCCATTGCCACTTTTACTTTTGCTGAGTTGGCCATTGCCACTTTTACCTTTGCTAAGTTGTCCATTGCCACTCTTCTCTTTATATTATTGGCTTTGTGCTATTTATTTTAAAGGGGCTTAGGCATGTGTCTTGATATTCTTGAAGCCCCATGATTCAATAAATTTCTCTTTTTTGGTGCAAGTATTATGTTTGGTATCCATCTTTTAGTAATCGAATAAATATTGTGGATGTAATGTGTTTTCGGTAACAGCCTTGGGATGACACGTAATTCCATGTTACATGGGTGATGGTACACAAATTAGTGTATGTAAATCATTATACATGTTACATCAATTATTTTCTTTTTGGGGGTTGGATGTCACATTTAGTCGCTCCAATCCGACCTTTTTTTTGGGTTAGTTGTTGCAATTAGTCACTCCAATTCGGGTTGCGTGATTCACCCGATCATGTGTTGTGTTCATCTTGAGATAACCACGTAAATCCATGTTAAACATGGGACTATGCCAAAACTGTGAAAAAAGGATGGTTGAAAACCGTCTCAAAAGATGATAAAGGACGGTTTTAGACCGTCGCAAGGGTCATCCTATTTTGGGGCATCGTATTACTTGAAGGACGATCATGAACCGTCATTTCTTTGGACATTTAAAGGATGGTTATGGACCATCTCTAAAGAAGAATGATCATAGATCGTCAATAAATATAGACACTATAAGTCTTTGCTGAACCTTAAAAGGACGGTCCATGACCGTCCTTAAAAAGGACTACTATAAGCAGTCTTTGATGAACCTTAAAAGGATGGTCATGGACTGTCCTTAAAAAGGATGGTCATGAGCAGTCTCTGATGAACCTTAAAAGGACAGTCTTGGACCATCCTTATAAAGGACTATCATGGACTGTCCTTAAAAAGGACGATCATATACCATCCTTAAAAAGGACTGTTATAGGCAGTCTCTGATGAGCCTTAAAAGGACGGTTATGGACCATCTTATATTTTAATATTTAGAAAAATATGGACGGCCTAAAGTCGTCAGAAAATTTCTTGCATTAAAAATTAAAAAAAGGAAAAAAATCAGTAACAATTTTCTTTTTGTGTCTTTCATCTAATAAAAAAATATTCAACCAACAAAACGTCATAATTCATAATCATGAAGAATTGTAGAAAGTTTATTCAGGTTTTTAGGTTTGGATTTTCAAGTTTAGGTTTATGTTAAGGAGTTGAGATTAGGATTAGGTGTAGGTTTAGGTTTAGGGATTTGAGAATACATTTAGGTTTTAGGTTTAGATTTAAGTTTTAGGTTTAGGTTATAGGTTATAACTTTAGGGAATTGAGAATAGGTTAAGGTTAACATTTAGGTTTAGGTTTAGGTTTAGGTATAGGTTAAGGTTAAGGTTTAGGTATAGGTTAAGGTTTAGGCTAAGGTTTAAGTTAAGGTTTAGGTATAGGAAATCAGGTTCAGGTTCAAGAATGGGTTTACGTTTGGTTTTTAGGTTTAGGCTAAGGGTTTACGGATTCAGATTCAGGTTCAAGATTGGGTTTAGGTTTGGGTATTCATGTTTAGGTTTATGTTTAGGTTAGGGAGTTGAGATTAGGATTAGGTGTAGGTTTAAGTTTAGGGATTTGAGAATATGTTAAGGTTTAAGTATAGGAAATCGGGTTCAAGTTTGAGATCAGGCTTATGTTTGGGTTTTAGGTTTAGGCTAAGGGTTTAGGGATTTAGATTCGGGTTCGAGATCGGGTTTAGGTTTGGGTTTTTAAGTTTAGGTTTATGTTTAGTTTAGGGAGTTGAGATTAGGATTAGGTGTATATCTAGGTTTAGGGATTTGAGAATAGATCTAGGTTTTAGGGTTAGGTTTAGGTTATAGGTTTAGGTTTAGGTTTTATGTTTAGGTTAAGGTTAGGTTATAGGTTATAAGTTTAGGGTATAGGTTAGAGTTAAGGTTTAGGTTATAGGTTTTGGTTTAGGTTTAGGTTAAGGTTTAGGTTTAGGTTATAGGTTTAGGTTAAGGTTTTGGTTTAGGTTATAGGTTATAACTTTAGGGAATTGAGAATAGGTAAAGGTTTATGTTTAGGAAATCAGGTTCGAGTTCAGGTTTAGGTTTGGGTTTACAAGTTTAGGTTTAGGTTTAAGTTAGGGAGTTGAGATTAGGATTAGGTGTAGGTTTAGGTTTAAAGATTTGAGAATACATTTAGGTTATACGATAAGGTTAAGGTTTGGGTTATAAGTTAAAGGTGTGGTCCCTGCAAATACATACATAAACACGGCCTGTCCAAATGGTCAGGCCCTTCTAATGTTGTCCATAGGAAATGGACAACTTCATCATGGTTATAACAGCAATTCCTACCTTCCAGGGACCCCCGCTCAACATCTAGATAGCTCCGACGCACATCCGGGTTTGCTCCATCAATTTCGAGTAAATACATAAACACAGCTTGTCCAAATGGCCAGGCCACTCCAATGTTATCCATAGGAAATAGAAAACTTCATCATGATCATAATAGCGGTTCCCACCTTCCAAGGACCCCCGCTCAACATCCGAATAGCCCCGACGCACATCCAGGTCTGCTCCATCAATTTCGAGCTAATACATTTAAAAATAATATAAATACATCTAAAAGCATCTGGATACATGGGGAAGGCCTCCCATATTTGTATTGTTGGTTACTCTTCCCTTTGTCTATAATCCATAATCGACCAACACTTTCTATCGTTACCTGTACTTTGAATCCAACACAAATATAACTGGGAAGCAATATAAGGAATAAGAAAAAATGAATTTACCTGTACACATCATTAAATGTTTCTCTATAAGGAGGTGATATTATATCTTTGATAGCCACAACCTTTATGACAGAGAAAAATGCAATCGATATAGTTTGTTACAATTCAAAGGAGAAAAAAGATTTGTGGCTGTACAGATTTTCTAGTTTATTACGAACGGCTGCCTACATACCCAAAAAGTCAGATTAGGATCAAGCCACTACGTAGTTCTTTTTAATTAACCAAGTTACTAAAGGTCATAAATTTCATATTTAACAAAGTATCATTGAACGTAGTCTCAAATCATTTCTAGTTGGTGCATTTAAAAAAATTCAAATACACAATCAATGTATATTCTTGTTACATCTCGTACTACAACAGGAGACAGTGTTCTGTCAATACTTCAGTTACATTTGAAATTGAAATCCTTTAGTGACTTGGTTAATAAAAAATAAATGACAATAAGCCATAATTAATAAAAAGGATGCTAAAGATTAAATAAATAAAAAAGGCAACTTGATCAAAAAAGGATTTCAGTGAATAATCAAGTTTTCGTCATACAAATTACCAAAGCATGTCCTAGAGTTCAAAAAGTTAAACAAAACTACTGAATATTCAAATTCTCATCAGGAATTTGGGCCAAACAACAATTTCACCCAATTGAATATCTTTAAATGTCCTATCATCATTAAACAACTCTGCTGTGTGAACATTGATATCATCTATTACAACTCTGATGCATTCTAGAGGGATGCCTGTATTATCTGACAACACCATCCGGCCACTAGCAACAGTCTGACTACGGATATCTCTCAATTGGCAAATTTGTTCTATCGATGGAGTTGTTGCAGAGTCTTCTCGAATACTTGAGGGCTCACCAGATCGACGGTGGGCCTATAAATAAAATAATTGTTTCATGTAAATAATAATGCTACTTTTATCTTTAAAAGTAATAATTATGTCATTTGATCGCAGCAAATGCAGTACTTGAGATGCAGCTGTATTAGGGGAGCGGTGAAGTAGTTGGCTTTGATGAGTAATTTTTTACCTAAGTTCAGCAAATTGTTGCTCAACAATCATATGAAATTCTTACATTTAAGTCATTAATGCTTCAAATTTAGCCTCAATGGACATATGTGCATTCCTCTCCGACCAAGCTTCTATGATGTAGGGGGTGGCAACCTTCATAGTAGTCTTAGAAATACCCAAACCCATGCCCCTAACTCAGCCTCTGCTATCACAACCACAAACCTAAACAATAATTTTTAAGATTAGTGATGTGTATATATTATTATTTAAAAAAAAAAAAAAAAACCAACGGCAATGTATGTAAAGTGAGTAGAATTGATGGAAAACCTGTGAAACTGGGTCGTGGTCTAAATCCTTATGCTTACTGGAAGGATCACTGCTAGCTATCGATAATATTCTTTCCTGTTAGAAGATAATTGTTACAATAAATCCTTTATTGTACTTAAATAAAAAAATAATTAAAAATTGAAAAATTATTCTCACCACTGTTTCAAGATGTTTGTGTTGGGTAAGACCCATTAGGTCTGCTATGAGTGGTAACAAACAAGTCGGTCCTACTGATGATAGTATTTGGATTTTCTTTTCACTGTAATTATATAAGAAAATTAGTTAACAAGAATTTATATTCATCAATTAAAGTGTAAAAAAATGTAGTACAAATTACAGTTTTTTCTAATGTCCTAACAACACCTCGTCTTCCAATCGTGTGAGGGCATTTCACCTGTGCTCTGGAAGTCTTTCCTGTCTTACGAAGATTGATTAATAATTATGTGGATTGTAAATTAATGAAAATGTCCCAATCCTCTTCCTTTACACTAATGGGACAATTTCTTCTTTTTTCTACATCATTATCAAATTTATCATATTTCTTTTGCAGATTGTATTTCCATACCTTTCAAGCTTTGCTTATTTTCAAAAATGTATATTCTTTTAACTCATCATCGATGCTGTATGTGGCCTATTTCATTAAATTAATAATCAAACAATCTTATTAAGTAAGAATTAGAAACAAAATCAAGAACAAACATGCTCACCAAAACTATAGACCAGATATTATCTTTAATTACACCAGGTACTTTGCGCTAATTAACAAATGAAATTGGACAGTGTGTCCTGCCAAGTTGCCCTAAAAATGTGTTGAAAGGCGCTGATGTTTCTCCGACTAGTTGTTTATATTCCTTTAATTCAAGTCTCTTCCTTGTATTGCTTCCTTGGGCTAAAGCTGATGAACCACCAAAATTTGACATAATTCCTATAATTTTATAAAACAAAACAATATCTCATTGTTATGTAATTGGCATTCTATTAATATTTTGATAACTAAAAATTGTAACAGTCATTATTAAATAGAATTCAACTCACTTTCAAACTGATTTGAATCTTATTAGTTTCTTTTCCGTTTCAAATGACATGTGGTACTCGACTCACTCTCTACCCATGATTTTTCCTGTACATCTTCATCTTCTTCATTTAAATCATCGATTAATGAAAGTGTTGAAGAATCTACATTCCTTCTGGCCTCAAACTCAAGTGGATCTTCAAATGCATATGCATCTTTCGTCAATCTCTTAGGAGCATCTAGTACAACATGCCAGTCATCTCTAGTTGGATCCTTACAGTAGAAGACCTGAGATGCCTGAGATGTAAGAATAAACGGCTCACCGTCTTCCTTTAAGTTCCATCTAAACCTTCTTAAATTGACAAATATCAAATTTATTTCGGGATCTATGAAACATCCATTCAATTTATCTTCAATATGCACCCAATCACAATAGAAGAGTGCTACTCTGAAGTCGAAGTAGTTCAATTCGAGAATTTGTCTAATGATGCCATAATAAGTGACTTCTTATTCTATAGGATTCCTATCCCTGGCACTTGCCCTGAAGCTAGTTAGTGCTTTTATTGAGACTCCACTGTTTTGTGTTGTTCTGTTCATTTCTGTAACACCCAGGAGTTTCGCCTACCTGGAATTAGACGTCCTTAAGCGATGGGTCAACCAAAACACCTTGATAACCTCTCAGAACCCAATTCCAAAGCCAAAGAAATCACTTAGGGTTAATTCCTTTAGAAATTAAGCGTAAGTTAGCTAGCGCTACGCTAGAGTCACTGTGAAATTGTCCCCGATCACTTTAAATACGTTCTGCAAGACCCAAAACTTGTAGAAACAAGGACGCTACAATACCCTAAAATCCAGGATCAAACTCTAAACCTGTTTGCTCTCAGGAACCCTTTAAAACTTTGTATTGGATCTAGACCGCGCGTTGAAAGTCCGATATCTACCATCTTAGACCGTTATGACCGCTTGGCTGGACTTGACAATCGTTTCAAAAATCAAGGCCAACTGACGTTCAAAGACTATTTCATTGAGCCTGGAGTGAAGAGAGTGAGAAAAGGGTTAGATTTGGAAATTTAAATCCAAATCTGGCACGTGACTTAGCGCGTTATTATTAAGCGTTCTGACCGTCAGAACTCAGCCAAATTACACCCTCGGATCAGGAAAAATTTCTCTTTCATATCATGAGACTTGTAGACCTGATCTAGGTGTAATGACCACTGAACCGAAATTGGACCGCCACGTGCGATCTGCGAACTCTTCCGGTCTGAAAACTTGATGTGTGCTAGATCCAGTATGCATGAGCTTAAGTCTAACCGCGTTCGGCCAGGGGACCTCCCAAAGCACTCTTTTGGACCAGAACAGCCCCGATTTGGTTTACCTCAAGTAGACCTTGTTCCCAAGCCTAATTTGGGAAGGTTTTAGGCTATAAAAGGGCTTTAAACCCTCTCACAACCCTCCCATCCGAATTTGCTTGAAACCCTAGGAAAAGAGAGAGAAAAAGTGAGAGATTGTGGGAGAGTGTGGGAGAGATCTTCCCGCCAGTTGCTGCTGCTGCTGCATGTGCCAAAGCATTGCACTCCAATCACTTTCCCGGTGATTCCAACGCACTCCTAGGTAAGAAAAACCCTAACTACTTGCTGTTTTGGGGTTTCCTTAGATTCATTAGCGAAGTATCTAATACATCTTGTGCATTAGATCGCCTGTACGCCGTTGACGAAGCATATACGTTCGATTCGAATCGATACACTTCTATGAAAAAAGGTGTGGATCTTAGACGCTTTGATTGAATGATTTCAAAGCTTTCAATGTCGTATAATAGTAGATTATCGACGTCAACGCCATTTGACATGTACAACATGCAGTCCGTTTTCTGTTTCGTAAACGTACGGTAAATATGAGATTTAGGGCATTTTGGGATGATCTGTTCGGAAATACAGTATACGTCCGTATTTTGCTGAAATAATTGCCATGGATAATTGTCGTGCTATGATATTAGGAATGCGTGCATGATCTGTTTGGCGAAGAGATTCGCCCTAATGAGCACTTTTAGTCGACATACGATATGTAGACTAAAGTGTGTAGTCTAAGTGTTTGTATAAATGGTTGTATTAGTATGTATTGAGTAAATGGTGTTGTGTATGAATTTTGAGATTGAATTCTCAAGTAATATGCTGATGTAAATGATTTCCATCATGTTGGCTATATGTATTGATTTCATTATATACATGAAATGCATGTGTGGGATGATTTGCTTAAGTTGTATGTTATAACATGTGTCAACATGCTTACGATGTTGTATTTCATTTCTGTTACTCACATATGCTTACTGATGTTGATGCACAAATTCTTGGGGCTATGACCTAGTCCAGGCAGTCGGTAATGGATCAAATTCGTGGTTAGTTTCTATGTACCACAAAGGACGCATCGATGAACGCGAGTCGTGTTTTGGGTTGGCGGCAGTGGTTAGGCCAAACGAAGTGTTTCATGCACTTCATGTCGTTCAGCTTGAGATGCGCTCGTACTAGTCGAGCCCGTCAAGTAACCTGACTGGCCATTGTATGTTCACCAAGTATGAGTCATAACTGCTTGAACCTAGGGTACTGAACTTACCATTAGAAACCCTGTTAACCATGTTACCTTGATCCATAAAGACTCATGAGCCGGGCATGGTGGTATGGGACACCGTGGTCGAGCTGTCGGCCTACGCTGGGGCCACAAACCTCCCCGTAGTGATCAGTGAGGACCCTACTCTGAGCAGATTATGGTGGTATGGGACACTATATTCTTGTTGTCGGCCTACATTGATAAGGTGATGGGGGAGTGGTGCAACGAGTGCGAGCAATAGCCCTGACAGACCCTTGTAGTGACCTTGAGATTATCCTGACACCACATGAGGGCAACGAGTCCTGATGCAGTCTTAAGGATAATTAGGCCTATATTGATAAGGTGATGGGAGAGTGGTGCAACGAGTGCGAGCAACAGCCCTGACAGCCCTTGCATCGACCTATAAATATAACATCGTATGAGATTACTAGGAGTGACGACCCTAGACAGGATCTATGTTGGGATTGATATAAGCAAAGTACCTTAGTTTCCCAATACTGCTGTATGAAAAGGAATAATAACAACTTGGTAATCATATCCACATCACATTACATGTGCCTGGAAGATGTGGAGCACTGAGCGGTACGCAAGCATGTCACGGACGCAGATGGTGCCGCATGAGGGAGAATGTCGGTGAGGGCATCCATCATGTCATGTCATATTGCATTAACAACAGTATCTAGGAATTTTTGATTAATTGCTTTACTATTATCATATGATTGATTTGAGAACATGCTAATCTTTGCTCTATGATTCCACTAAGTTAATTACTCACTCCCACGTTACAGGACGGTGTTGTGCACACCAAATAGTTCCTATCTTAATTGTAGATGATGGAGATGCTTGCGAAGCAGAGCCGGACTTGATGATGATGAGGAGGATCCCTCCTGTATGCAGGTTCTGATTGACGGGGTTACAGGGTTACTGATTAGATACCAATAAAGTTGGTATTTTACCTTTTTCTTACACACCCATGTATATTCTTTTTATCATTTTTGAAGTATACTTGTATATATTTAACCTGGTAACATGTTCACACTCTGGAGACCCACAACAGTTCATATACTTCATATATCTATTACATTCTTTCGCTTGCTAATTTAACTGTCTCTGGAGTATGATATGTTGTTTTGGTCTAATCCCACTCATATTTTATGCACTAATATGAAGAAAATTCATCCATCATTGAAAATGTTTCATAAATGATGTTTTGGAACTCGGGAGTGGAGTTTTTGCTCGACTCCCGATTTTTGGGATGTTATAGTTGGTATCAGAGCATGATTGAGATTAAACTGAACCTGGGTTATGGCCACGCGACGTACGCTGTCTCTCCTTCGACTTAGGTGCATGTGAAAGGAACCTAGAAACACTTATAGGATCGCAGTTTCGCCAATAGGTGAAGTCTACTCAAATCGTTCGTTTGATCGAGTCCGTAACACATTTAGGGTCGCGTGAAGCGACCTAAGTAGCACCTAGCTTGTAAATAGGAGGGTTTGAGATGATTCTAGGAAAATTTCAAACTCAAAAATGCGTGTCTTTGGGTCGTGGGGCAACCACAACCCTTACACTCAATCGCTAGGGCTTAAAAACCCCGTTTCACCCAATTCCTTCAAAATCCTTCCTCTCACCACCCCATTCTTCAATTATTTCTCAGTATTTTCATGTTAGGCATTAATCATAATGTGAAAATGATATAAAATCATACTTAGATAAAATTTTACATTGAATAGTAAAAATACATGAAAATTGGCCTTTTAGCCATTCCAATTTTGAAATATTTTATAACAGATGGGTTAGTTAGATGGACTAGCTCCTCGTACCCCAAAATCATATGTTACATGATATATAAGTTCATTTTGGTTTACATACTGGCCCCGGAACACCCCAAATGGAGTTTTGGGCCTCTCTAGTCCAAACCACAATGAACTGGGGTGGGGCCCATATATATCTGGAGTCCCTAGGGCAGGGGGGACCCAACCCATATGGTCGGAGTGGCCGGATTGCCACTTGGCCGGCATTGGCATCGCCGGTTCGGCGATGCATCGCCGACCGGTGGGCCCCACTTGATCTGGAATTTGGGCACACGCCCTAAATGGGGTAGGGCACCCCTCCCATATGAGGTCCGTCCCTCAAAAACCCCTGGAAACCATACTCCCTTCACAAAAAAAATGCCCCCACGCCCTCCATTTTTATTTTTCTTGCTACCCTCTCTCAAAACCCGGTGTCAAATCCCTTCCAATCCCCTCTTTTGCTAAAAAGGATGCCTACCCACCCATTCGTGGCTGTTCATAGCACCCTCTCTCTCCGATCTCATCGTTTGAAGCTCCCACAACCTCCAAACATGGCTGAAATCGTGTGGAGCTCCATTCCTATTTAGCTTTCTCTTTTTCCCTTGAAAATCCAGCCCTTAGAAGCTTGAATCATCCCTCTACAACGCCTAGATTCACTTCAGTCCATTTGGGTAGTGGTTTCTCTCCATTTTCCTCATTTTCCATGGCTTTTGTTAAGGCCATTTTGGCTTTTTTCTCTTTCTCCACCATCCTCTCTTTGATGGGAAAGAGGAAGACTGCCACAGATAAAGCTGGGCCTAGTCACCCTTCACAATCAAGAAGGCCGATAGGTGGCGCCGCTAGCTCAAGCACCGTCGCAGGTCCAAGCACAGCTCGTGAGTTTCACACAAAGTGGGATTTGGATCCCCATGCTCACGTAGGGCGAGTACCTACAATCAAAAGTTATTGCTTTGCCTTTGGGAAATGGCAAGGACTTGCAGCCAATAGAGATTTCACCTCTTGCCATAAACTCACATCCATCCTTGAAATCAACCACAACACCCATCCTTTCAGCTCCTTTCTACAACCATAGGTACCAATGTCATAGAACACAATATTAACAAAGGACGACCAATGTGTCGAGAGTTGTTTCCCATTTCATGTCAAGGATAGGTCCCAAGTAACACCTTGTTCCGATATGCAAATCGATACATAGATTCTTGAACCTTAAGTAGAACCAAGTTTTAAGGGGTGTAGAACGTATTGAGCCAAATCTTGTTAGGATTAGCTAATGCAACCGTTGGATCAGAGTGGCGCAGCGGAAGCGTGGTTAGCCCCTTCCCCACTGGCCCAGGATCGAAACATTTGATTTAGGTTATACGTAAGGGTAGGTCATTAAATAGAATTTGAACCTTCCTTAGAATGTTAATACGAAAGTCTCTTTAAGGACTCATTATCCTTAGCCAATTTCGGGGATGAAATTTTGTTTTAAGGGGGGTAGATTGTAACACCTCGGATTTTCACCTACCTGAAATTAGACATCCTTAAGCGATGGGTCAACCAAAACACCTTGGTAACCTCTCAGAACCCAATTCCAAAGCCAAAGAAATCACTCAGGGTTAATTCCTTTAGAAATTAAGCGTAAGTTAGCTAGCGCTACGCTAGAGTCACTGTGAAATTGTAACATCCCGAAAATCGGGGGGTTGAGCAAAAACCCAACTCCCGAGTTCCAAAATGTTATTTATGCAACATGGATATGTATGATTGAATGTTTTCTGTGATAATGTATTAAACATGAGTGAGATTAAACCAGAACAGCATATCATACTCCAGAGACAGTTAAATTTGCAAGCGGAAGACTGTAATAATATGTATAACGTATATAAACTGTTGTATGTCTCCAGAGTGTGAATATATTACCAGGTTATACACATACATGTATACTTCAAAAGTAAACAAAATGAATATACATGAGGGCACTAAAAATATAAAATGACAATGTCAAAGTATCTAATCAACCTCCCTGCAATCCCGTCAATCAGAACACGCATAAAGGAGGGATCCTCCTCCTCATCATCAAGTCTAGCTCCGCCTCACAGGCCGCGCCATCATCTGCAATCACAAAAGGGACTGGTGGGTGTCCGAAAACACCATCCCGTAACGTGGGAGTGAGTGATCAACTCAATGGGATAAGAGAGCAGGGATTAGCATGTTCACAATTCAATCACGCGATAATAGTAAAGCAGTAAATCAGACAATCCTAATACTGTTGTTAATGCAAGATGACATGACGTGATGTATGCCCTCACCGACGATCACCCTCATGCGGCAACATCTTACGACCGCGGCATGCCGCACTCCCTCAAGTGCTCCACATCTTCCAGGCACATGCAATGTCATGGTGATATGATTACCCAGTTGTTATTAGTCCATTCAAACAGCAGGATTGGGAAACTAAGGTACTTCCCTTGTATCAATCCCAACACAGATCCTGTCTAGGGTCGTCACTCCTAGTAATCTCATACGATGTGTATTTCGTAGGTCACTGCAAGGGCTGCCAGGGCTGTTGCTCGCACTCGTTGCACCGCTCCCCCATCACCTTATCAATATAGGCCTACCGTACTCTACTGCAACGGAAGGGTCGTCGCCTCCCGTGGACTCAGAATACGCTCGCGGTCACTACAAAGGGCTCGTCGCCTGATCAGTGTAGGCCGACAGCTAGAATATAGTGTCCCATACCACCATAATCTGCTCACGAGTTTAGGTGCTCACTGGTCACTACGGGGAGGTTTGTGGCCCCAGCGTAGGCCGACAGCTCGACCACGGTGTCCCATACCACCATGCCCGGCTCATGAGTCTTCGTGGATCAAGGTACCATGGTTAACAGGGTTTACAATGGTAAGTTCAGTACCCTAGGTTCAAGCAGTTATGACACATACAAGGTGAACATACATCGGCCAGTCGGGTTACTTGACGGGCTCGACTAGCGCGATCGCATCTCAAGTCGAACGACATGAAGTGCTTAAAACACTTCGCGTGGCCTAACCACTGCCGCCAACTCTAAACACGAATCACGTTCATCGACGCGTCGTTCGTGGCTATGACCAGTCAGCCACGAATTCGTTCGGTTACCGACTGCCTGGACTAAGTCTAGTCCCACACATCTATGGAATCACATTAACAACATATGCAAAGGTATTGGAATTGAAACAGGATCATGTGAGCATGTTAACACATGTTATAATATTCAACTTAAGCAAATCTTCACCCACATACATTCCATGCATGTAATGCAATCATGCATAAGGTCAACATGTAGGAAATCATTTAGATCAGCATATTAATCAAGAAATCAATCTCAAACTACTACATAACATCATTTAATTCAATACATACTAATACAAGCATTTATACAAACACATACACTACACACTTAAGTCCACATATAGTATGTCGACCCAAAGTGCGCAACTTGGCGAATCTCTTCGCCAAACTGATTATGCAAGCATTCCTAACTCCCTAATACGGCGACAAACCATGTCAATCACGTCAGTAAAATATGCATGTAGACCGTACTTCCTACAAATGACTAAAATGCCCTAAATCTCATATTCTTCGTTAATTTACGAAACAGGAAACGGAGAGCATGTTGTACATGTCAAACGGCGATGCCGTCGATAATCTACTATTAAACGACATTGAAAGCGTTGTAAACCGTCAATCAAAGCGTCTAAAATCCTCACCTCGTCTCTTATGGATGTTGAAATTTGAACGGAGCGTCTACGCTTCGTCTACGGCGACTAGGCAACCTAATATTCAAGATCTATTAGCTATTTCTCTATGGAACCAAGGAATCAGCAAATCAGCAACTTTCTAGGGTTTTTCTTACCTGAAAACGCGGAGAAATCACCGGCAAAGTGATCGGAGTGCGTTACCTAAGCACGTGCAGCAGCAGCAGGAAAAGCTCTCCCACCTTCTCTCACAAACTCTCACTTTCTCTCTCACTCTTGCTAGGGTTTCTAGCAAATTCGGATGGGTGAGAGAAGTGAGGGTTTCAACCTCTTTTATAAGCCCAAATGTGCCCAAAACAGGCTCCAGGTCAAAGGTACACTTGAGGTATGTCCAATTCGGGGTTGTTTTGGCCCAAAAGATGCTTTCTGGTGGTCCCCTGGCCAAATGCGGTCGGACTTAAGCTCATGAATACTGGATCTAGCATACATCAAGTTTTCAGTCCGGCAGGGTTCGCAGATCGCACGTGGAGGACCAGTTTTAGTTCAGCGGTCACCGCACGTAGATCAGGCCTGTAAATCTCATGATATGAAATAGAAATTTTTCCTAATCCAAGGGTGTAATCTGGATGAATTCTGACGGTTAGAACGCTCAATACTGACGCGTCAAGTCATGTGCCAGATTTGAATTTGAAATTCCAAATCCGTCCCTATTCGCGGTCGCTTCAGTCCGGGTTCAACGAAATAGTCTGTGATTATCGGTTTGACTTGATTTTCGAGATGATTGTCAAGTCCAGCTGGGCGGTTCTAACGGTCTAAGATAGGAGGTATCGGACCTTCGACGCGCGGTCTAAATTCAATATAAAAATTCAATGTGGTCCAGAGGACAAACCCGCTTAGAGTTTGATCCGAGGTTATAGAGTATTCTAGAGTCATTGGTTCTACTCGATTTGGGTCTTGTATAACGTATTTAAAGTGATCAGGGACTGTTTCCCAGCCACTCCAACGTTGCGCTAGCTAACTTATGCTTAGTTTCTAAAGAAATTTATCCTAAGTGGTTTCTTTGGCTATGGCATTGGGTTCTGAACGATTTTTCAGGTGTTTTAATTGACCCACTGCCTAAGGACGTCAAATCCCAGATTAGCCAAAATCCGGGGTGTTACAGAAATTGTCCCTGATCGCTTTAAATATGTTCTGCAAGACCCAAAACTTGTAGAAACAAGGACTCTACAATACCCTAAAATCCAAGATCAAACTCTAAACCCGTTTGCTCTCAGGAACCCTTTGAAACTTTATATTGGATCTAGACCGCGCGTCGAAAGTTCGATATCTACCATCTTAGACCGTTATGATCGCTTGGCTGGACTTGACAATAGTTTCGAAAATCAAGGCCAACCGACGTTTAGAGGCTATTTCATTGAGCCTGGAGTGAAGAGAGTGAGAAAAGGGTTAGATTTGGAAATTTAAATCCAAATCTGGTACGTGACTTGGCAGGTTATTATTAAGCATTCTGACCATCAGAATTCAGCCAAATTATACTCTCGGATCAGGAAAAATTTCTCTTTCATATCATGAGACTTGTAGACCCGATCTAGGTGCGATGACCACTGAACCGAAATTGGACCGCCACGTGTGATCTGGGAACTCTTTCGGTCTGAAAACTTGATGTGTGCTAGATCTAGTATGCATGAGCTTAAGTCCGACCGCGTTCGGCCAGGGGACCTCCCGAAACACTCTTTTGGACCAGAACAGCCCCGATTTGGTTATACCTCAAGTAGACCTTGTTCCCAAGCCTAATTTGGGAAGGTTTTAGGCTATAAAAGGGCTTTAAACCCTCTCACAACCCTCTCATCCGAATTTGATTGAAACCCTAGGAAAAAAGAGAAAAAGTGAGAGAGTGTGGGAGAGATCTTCCTGCCACTTGCTGCTGCTGCTGCACGTGCCAAAGCACCGCACTCCAATCACTTTCCCGGTGATTCCAACGCACTCCTAGGTAAGAAAAACCCTAACTACTTGCTGTTTTGGGGTTTCCTTAGATTCATTAGCGAAGTAGCTAATACATATTGTGCATTAGGTCGCCTGTACGTCGTTGACAAAGCGTATACGTTCGATTCGAATCGATACACTTCTACGACAAAAGGTGTGGATCTTAGACGCTTTGATTGACTGATTTCAAAGATTTCAATGTCGTTTAATAGTAGATTATCGACGGCAACGCCGTTTAACATGTACAACATGCTGTCCATTTTTCATTTCGTAAACATACGGTAAATATGAGATTTAGGGCATTTTGGGTATTTGTAGGAAATACAGTATACGTCCGTATTTTGCTAAAATAATTGCCATGGCTAATTGTCGTGCTATGATATTAGGAATGCGTGCATGATCTGTTTGGCGAAGAGATTCACCCTAATGCGTACTTTTAGTCGACATACGCTATGTAGACTAAAGTGTGTAGTCTAAGTGTTTGTCTAAATGGTTGTATTAGTATGTATTGAGTAAATGGTGTTGTGTATGAGTTTTGAGATTGAATTCTCAAGTAATATGCTGATGTAAATGATTTCCATCATGTTGGCTATATATATTGATTTCATTATATACATGAAATGCATGTGTGGGATGATTTGCTTAAGTTGTATGTTATAACATGTGTCAACATGCTTACAATGTTGTATTTCATTTCTGTTACTCACATATGCTTACTGATGTTGATGCACAAATGCTTGGGGCTATGACCTAGTCCAGGCAGTCGGTAATGGATCGAATTCGTGGTTGGTTTCTATGTACCACAAAGGACGCGTCGATGAACGCTAGTCGTGTTTTGGGTTGGCGGCAGTGGTTAGGGCACACGAAGTGTTTCATGCACTTCATGTCGTTCAGCTTGAGATGCGCTCGTACTAGTCGAGCCCGTCAAGTAACCCGACTGGCCATTGTATGTTCACCATGTATGAGTCATAACTGCTTGAACCTAGGGTACTGAACTTACCATTAGAAACCCTGTTAACCATGGTACCTTGATCCATAAAGACTCATGAGCTGGGCATGGTGGTATGGGACACCGTGGTCGAGCTGTCGGCCTACGCTGGGGCCACAAATCTTCCCGTAGTGATCAGTGAGTACCCTACTCTGAGCAGATTATGGTGGTATGGGACACTATATTCTTGTTGTCGGCCTACATTGATAAGGTGATGGGGAGTGGTGCAACGAGTGCGAGCAACAGGCCTGGAAGCCCTTTGTAGTGACCTTGAGATTATCTTGACACTGCATGGGGGCGACGAGTCCTGATGCAGTCTTAAGGATAATTAGGCCTATATTGATAACGTGATGGGGGAGTGGTGCAACGAGTGCGAGCAACAGCCCTGGTAGCCTTTGCATCGACTTACAAATATAACATCGTATGAGATTACTAGGAGTGACGACCCTAGACAGGATCTGTGTTGGGATTGATATAAGTAAAGTACCTTAGTTTCCCAATACTGTTGTATGAAAAGGAATAATAACAACTTAATAATCATATCCACATCACATTACATGTGCTTGGAAGATATGGAACAGTGAGCGGTACGCAAACATGCCGCGGACGCAGATGGTGTTGCATGAGAGAGAATGTCGGTGAGGGCATCCATCATGTCATGTCATATTGCATTAACAATAGTATCTAGGAATGTTTGATTAATTGCTTTACTATTATCGCATGATTGATTTGAGAACATGCTAATCTTTGCTCTATGATTCCACTAAGTTAATTACTCACTCCCACATTATGGGACAGTGTTGCGCACACCAAACAGTTCCTATCTTAATTACAGATGATGGCAATGCTTGCGAAGCAGAACCGGACTCGATGATGAGGAGGAGGATCCCTCCTATATGCAGGTTCTGATTGACGGGGTTACAGGGTTACTGATTAGATGCCAATAAACTTGGTATTTTGCCTTTTTCTTACACACCCATGTATATTCTTTTTATCATTTTTGGAGTATACATGTATATGTTTAACCTGGTAACATGTTCACACTCTGGAGACCCACAACAGTTCATATACTTTATATATCTATTACATTCTTCCGCTTGCTAATTTAACTGTCTCTGGAGTATGATATGTTGTTTTGGTCTAATCCCACTCATATTTTCTGCACTAATATGAACAACATTCATCCATCATTGAAAATGTTGCATAAATGATGTTCTGAAACTTGGGAGTGGAGTTTTTGCTCAACCCCTGATTTTCGAGATGTTACAATTTCAGAATTCGCGGTGTTAAAAACATATCCATTTACTGAGTAAGTATTATATGATATGCATTTGAAGTCAAGACCATTGGTAATTCTCTTAAATTGAGACATTTCTTGATTATTTAGTTGATGTCTTAACCAAGGAATGTATTCCATTGGTTTTCCTGCTGACAGATTACCCTTTCGATTTTATCCTGTACGTGTTTGGCCTTAAATGTATGATTGGTACTTCCTACAAATTCCAATTCATAGCAATTAATTAATTAATTATATATATATAACAATGTTTATTATCATAAGCTATTTAAAAATATAAAAAAGAATAACATACTTCATTAACTTACTCCTCCCATTGATGATTTTTAACGTGATGTTGCAAAACTCATCTGTGTGCTTATTGGTATTGCACTGTAGTAAGATCATAAACTTTTCCTTTCTTATCATTCTAAGAATCACCAGCATTTTCATCATCATCAAATATTTTTAGTCCTAGGTTATAACCTCCTATTATATTATTAGGATAGTATTCCATGCAATACATCAGAGATTCCTCTATAATGTAGCATTCCTCAATACAGTCCTCTAAGTAAGCTTGATTCATCACATACTTCTTGTATGTTCTCATCATCTTGTTAAATATTAAAATCAAGTATTGATGAAAAAATATAAGCTACTTTGAAAAAGTTAATAAATTAAAATAGTTAAAGTTACCTCTCAAAAGGATACATCCATCGATATCTGACAAGTCCACAAACTTGTGCCTCCTTCGCCAAGTCCACAACAAGGTGTGTCATAGAAATGAAAATTGATGGTGGAAAATACTTTTCGAAAACACATAATGTTTCCACTATTTTATTTTTCATTTCTTGAAGCTTCATATGATGAATTTCTTTAGAACATATGTCGTTAAAGAATTTTGACAATTGTATAATGGCGGCACGCAATGACTTTTCTTTCTTGAATGAATGCATCAATAATACTGGTAGTAACTGCTGCATTAGAATGTGATAATCATGTGACTTAAGGCCCTTGAGGTGATAGTCATCCATACTGATATGATGTTTCCAGTTTACACTATACCCTCTCAAAACTTTCAAATCACTCAAGGTTAGACAAATGAGTTCTCTTTCAGATCTGGATAATGTGAAAGGAGCTTTAAGCAATAACAACTAACCATTTTTTTCCTCTGGCCAATATTTTGATCTTATCTTCATAGCCATAAAATCTTGATGGGCTTGTAAACCATCCTTAGACTTGTCCTTCATGTCCATCTATTGGTGGAGTTATCCCATGGTGTTTGTGAGGGCCGTAGGGTCCTGTTTGAAGCCCATGTTGATGCGCAGCTATTTGGAGAATTTCTATTGTTCGAGCACCTAGCTGAAGCCAGGTGCGGTCCGTTATTTGAAGTTGAGCATCCTGCTAATGTGGGTACTGTTCAAGTTTTTTATGCCCACATTCGAGAGCCAACGCTGGAGCCCTTGCAGTTTAGAATTCCAGTTGGAAGAGATCGGGTGGTTACATTCGATGCTGCTTTGATATCTCAGATTCTGAATGTGCCTCTTAGAGAGGTTTATGCCAGTGAGAAGAATCTGAATAGTGCATGTGAGAGGGATCACCGCACATGGTTCCTTTATGGTCGTATAGTTGAATGGCAGCCTAACGGAAGCCTCTTAGCGACGAATATGGCAGAAGACTTCTGTTTGCTTCACCACATCTGTACGTTCAATGTTTATCCAAGGTGGAACAATCGCAGCGAGTGCACGTGCCTGATGGTAGATTTCTTGAATCAGGTGGAGCAGGGAGAGAAGCTTTGTGTGCCTACATAAGTCTTGCGACAGATAGTCCTTATCGCACGTTCGAATAGAAGGACTGAATCTCTCTCGTTCAGCCAACTCATATGCAGGATTGCACTTGAATTTGGCTACAGGCTTGGAGCGAAGTTGCCGATGCTAGTCCATTACATTTTTGAGACTACTCTCAATCAGATGGAGATCGGGCCTCGGCAGCGCAAGCCCTCCTTGAGGAGAGCGAGGATGAGTCTAAGAGTGAAGAAGAGGAGAGCAATGAAGAAGGTGGACCAGATATAGTAGGGGAAGAAGAGCAGGATGAAGAAGAAGAGGAGGTTCAGGATACTGATGAGAGTCCTCCTCCTGCGACTCATGAGCATGATCCTGATAGGGCTGATAGAGAAGCCCATTTGGTTAGGCTTGAGGAGGGCCAGTCCACTCTTCAGCATGACATTATGGATTTGTAGGGCTACGTGAAGCATAAGTTCAGGAAAGTAACCTGTACTTTGAAGACGATCCTGTGTTATCTGCAGGATAAGGGTGCCCCTCCTCCATCGCCAGATTCTAAAGAATAGTCCTTTATATAGCTATTGTTTGTCTGTTTGTTACTTATTCTTGTGTGTGGTTTGGTAGTTGTTTGGTAGTTTGGTAGTTATTTAGTGTTTGAAGCTTAGTTGTTTGCTCACATGCTTTCTCCATCGCAATTCATGTAATGTTACACATCATGTATTGTGACAATTTTGTTAATTGAAGGCATGTTGTTTCTCTAGCTTGTGAAGTTAATGCTGTGGATGGACTGTGTGAATGCCTAATCTCATTGGTTGCTACCCTCTGTTGTGTGTAGGGTGTGCCACCTAAGGGCTCGATATCTTCGTCCCGTCTCTCTTTGGGTGATTTCTTGACTGGGCCCTTCCCCTGAGCGATAGTCATATGGACCCCTATTCGGGCCCATCTCGTTCTGATCCCATGCTGGGTTTTTAGCCAGCTTCTGGCCCTACTGCTAGGCCGCCTCCTGTGACACCTTCTGTGGTGTCTCCTGTCACACCTTCGGTTCCTGAGCAGAACCGTGTGTCTGTGTCGATGCCTTATACACAGTCCGCTCCGCCTCCTGATAGGCTAGAGCAGATGATGCTGTTGATGTAGCAGTAGCAGCAGCAGCAATTCTTATCCTCCATGGCTGGAATCTTTGCTCAGTCGACGAGGGCGACTCCACCTGCCTCGCCTTTATACCCTGTTGGGAATACTAGTGCGAGCGGCACATTCGAGTGATTTCAGCGCTTGCGGCCTCTTACATTTACGGGTACTCACAGACCCGAGGAGGCTGAGTATTGGATCAACCGAATCTCTAAGATGCTGAGGCCGTTGCACTGTTCCGAGATGGAACAGGTTGAGCTTGCCACCTTCATGTTTGAGAATGAGGCCAGCTTATAGTGGGATAGCATTCTCCGCACAGTTATGGAGGGATTTGTTTGGAAGTGGGTGGCGTTTGGGCTCACTTCCACGAGAAGTATTTTTTGGTCACTTACCGACACGAGAAGGAGAGTGTAACGCCCGTGAAAAAATCCATACTTGGGCTCGAGTACCAACTCGACCCGAAATTGCATAGAATTAATTCGTATGGAAATTAAGCGTAAGTTAGCTAGCGTAACGCTGGAGTAGCTGGGAAATAGTCCCTGATCACTTTAAATACGTTCTACAAGACCCAAATCGAGTAGAACCAACGACTCTATAATACTCTATAACCTCGGACCAAACTCTAAGTAGGTTTGTTCTCTGGACCACTTTGAATCTTCGTATTGGATCTAGACCGTGCGTCGAAAGTCCGATACCTCCTATCTCAGACCGTTAGAATTGACTAGTTGGACTTGACAATCATTTCGAAAATCAAGTTAAACCGATAATCACAGGCTATTTCATTGAGCCCGGACCGAAGAGAGTGCGAATAGGGACAAAATTGAAATTTCAAATTCAAATCTGGCACACGACTTGACGCGTCAGTATTAAACGTTCTGACCGTCAGAATTCAGCCAGATTACACCCTCGGATCAGGAGAAATTTCTATTTTATATCATGAGACTTTCAGCCCTGATCCACGTACGGTGACCGCTGAACTGAAACTGGTCCGCCACGTGCAATCTGCGAACCCTGCCAGACTGAAAACTTAATACGTGCTAGATCTGGTACGCATGAGCTTAAGTCCGATCGCATTCGGCCACGGGACCACCAGAAAGAACCTTTTGGACCGAAACAGCCCCGATTTGGATATGCACTGAGTGAACTTTGTACCGGAGCCTATTTTCGGCATTTTTGGGCTTATAAAAGGGGTTGAAACCCTCACTCCTCTCTCCCATATGAATTTGAGAGAAACCCTAGATTTGGAGGGAGAAAAGGTGAGAGTTTGAGAGAGTGTAGAAGAGATTTTTTCAGCCATTGTGCCACCTGTTGCTAGTGCCTAAGCAACACCTCCTGATCACCAAGCCGTTTATTCTTCCGCATTTTCAGGTATGAAACAACCCTAGAAGTTACTGATTTAAGGTTCACTAGGATCCATAGCTTTTTAACCAATAGGTCTTGTAAAACAGGTTCTCTTATCGCCGTAGACGAAGCGTATACGCTCCGTTCAAATTTACGCATCCATAAGAGACAAGGTGAGGATTTTAGACGCTTTGATTGACGGTTTCCAACGCTTTCAATGTCGTTTAATAGTAGATTATCGACGACATCGCCGTTTGACATGTACAACATGCTATCCGTTTCCTATTTCGTAAATCAACGAAGAATATGAGATTTATGGCATTTTAGTCATTTGTAGGAAGTACAGATTACATTCATATTTTGCTGATGTGATTGACATGGTTTATTGTCGCATTAGGAAGTTAGGAATTCGTGCATAATTAGTTTGGCGAAGAGATTCGCCTAATTGCGCACTTCGGGTCGACATACTATATGTAGACTTAGGTGTATTGTGTATGTGTTTGTATAAATGCTTGTATTAGTATGTATTGAATTAAATGATGTTATGAATTAGTTTGAGATGGATTTCTCAATTTATATGCTGACATAAATGCTTTCCTACATGTTGACTATGTACATGATTCCATACTATGCATGAAATGTATGTGCTTGAAGATTTGCTTAAGTTGAATGTTATAACATGTGTTAACATGCTCACATGATAATATTTCAATTCCAATACTCCTACATAAATTGCTGATGTGATTCCATAACTGTTTGGGACTAGACTTAGTCCAGGCAGTCGGTAACCGAGCGAATTCGTGGCTGGCTGGTCTTGGCCACGAACGACGCGTCGATGAACGCGAGTCGTGTTTGGAGTTGGCGGCAGTGGTTAGGCCACGCGAAGTGTTTTATGCACTTCATGTCGTTCGACTTGAGATGCGATCGCGCTAGTCGAGCCCGTCAAGTAACCCGACTAGCCGATGTATGTTCACCCTGTATGAGTCATAACTGCTTGAACCTACGGTATTGAACTTACCATTGTAAACCCTGTTAACCATGGTACCTTGATCCACGAAGACTCATGAGCCGGGCATGGTGGTATGGGACACCGTGGTCGAGCTGTCGGCCTACGCTGGGGCTACAAACCTCCCCGTAGTGACCAGTGAGCACCTAGTCTCGTGAGCAGATTATGGTGGTATGAGACACTATATTCTAGCTGTAGGCCTACACTGATCAGGCGACGAGTCCTTTGTAGTGACCGCGAGCGTATTCTGAGTCTACGGGAGGCGACGACCCTTCAGTAGCAGTAGAGTACAGTAGGCCTGTATTGATAAGGTGATGGGGGAGCGGTGCAACGAGTGCGAGCAACAGCCCTAGCAGCCCTTGCAGCGACCTACAAAATATACATCATATGAGATTACTAGGAGTGACGACCCTAGACAGGATCTGTGTTGGGATTGATACAAGGGAAGTAGCTTAGTTTCCCAATCCTGCTGTTTGAATGGACTAATAACAACTCGGAAATCATATCACCATAACATTGCATGTGCCTGGAAGATGTGGAGCACTCTACGGAGTGTGGCATGCCGCGGTCGTAAGATGTTGCCGTATGAGGGAGATCGTCGGTGAGGACATACATCACGTCATGTCATCTTGCATTAACAACAGTATTAGGATTGTCTGATTTACTGCTTTACTATTATCGCATGATTGATTTGTGAACATGCTAATCTTTGTTCTATGATTTCACTGAGTTGATCACTCATTCCCACGTTACGGGATGGTGTTTGTAACCCCCACCAGATCCTGTTGTAGATGCAGGTGATGCTAAGATCCAGGAGGTAGAGCCAGACTTCGACGAGGACCAGGACGAGTTCTCGTACATGCAGTATCATGATGGCTTTACGTAGGCGACTTGGGTTGATGGGACTTCAGTGGGACTATTTTGAACATTTGATTTTGTTCATGTATATGTATATGAGACTCAGAGATGTATTCATACTTTAGAGACAGATGAGATCTACTTTGTTTTTCCTTACAGTGATATGTATATTGTTTAGTCTTTCGCTTGCTTTTATCACTGGATCTGAAGTATGAATTGCAGTTTTGGTATACTTTTACTCATGTGAATGCTTTAAATCAGACAACATTGAATCATAATCATTTTTGTTGCATAAGTGACGGTCTGGAACCCGGGAGTTGAGTTTATACACAACCCCCGATTTTCAGGGTGTTACAGAGAGCGAGAAGGAGAGTGAGTTCTTCACCTTCGTCAGGGAGGAATGTCGGTAAAAGAGAAGAAAAAGAGAGAGAAATAGAGAGAGAAGTTGGTCATTCTTCCTAGGATTCTTCTCAGATTTACTACGTGCCTAATCCACCTATCCGTATCACTATTCCGGCATTTCTGACTCCATTCCTGGGTAAGAAATACTAACCCTAACTTGTTTTTAGGCTTAGTATAGTTTAAGTGATGATGTAGTTAACTTATTTCATGTTCTAGTTTGCCAATCCGCCGTTAATGAAGACTTATCGTCTAAATCATATCCGTTACGCATTTTCTGGTTTAAGGTGCGGACTATATACATTTAGGTTATGGTTTTCAAGACTTTCAATGTCGGTTAATGATATATTATTGACATGGATGCTATTTCATATGTATAAAGTGTTGTCCATTTCATTTTTCAGTTATACGTTAACTATGTTAAATATACTGTATTCCTCGTATTTGTAGAAAATACCGTATACATATGAAATTTGGATTTGTACTTGCCATGATTAATTGCTATCTATGTATGCTAAATGCATGTGTATCAACTTCTGGGTGAACAGATTATCCTAATGCATGTTTTATCAACATACATTGCGTATATTATATTGTGTAGTCTAAGTGATTGTGAAAATGACTGAATGAGTATAGAATTCGCTTTCGTGCTCGCCATGACTAACTGTCATGGATATATGATTGTTGTATAGGCGATAACCCTTTGACGAGAGGATTGGCTCTAATACGTATGATAAACTTATATATATCACATATGATGGAATGTGTAGGCTAAGTGTTTGTAAAAATGTTTGAATGAGTTAGTAGTTAGTAAGGTGTACCTGTATGCGTGTTGAGATATGCTTCTCAACTAACTTGTCTATGTGTATGACTTCCTCCATGTATTTTATATTGCATATGTGTGGATTCATGTTTAAGTTGTATTCAATAACATGCAGAAATAAAGCCATGAAGGGTGATGGGGGAGTGGTGTAATGATTCCATGCAACAGTCCTGGCAGCCCTAAAGTGGACAATATCAGACCTTTGATTGTATAATTTGAAATATGATCCATTTACTGCTTTGACTATATCATCAGATAACATGTCGTATTGAATGTGATAGGAGCTATTGTATAGTCCAGGTAATTGGTAACAGTCTTCAAACTGGTGGTTGAGGTTATTTTCGCCACTCAGGATGTGTTCGACAAACCCGAGTCAAACTTGGGATGTTCGACAGTGGTTAGGCCACACGGAGTGCTTATGCATTCCATGTCGATCATTTTGATGTGCGCTTGGCCTAGTTGAGCTTATCAACTAACCCGATTGACCGATGTATGTTCACCATGTTTGGACATTAATGCTTGAACCTAAGGTAATAAACTTACTAGTGAAAAGATCCCCTAAGACTCATGAGCCAGGCATGGTGGAATGTGACACCGTGATCGTGCCGTCGGCCTACTCTAGGGCGATGAGCCTCTCTGTAGTGACCAGTGAGCAACCTAGACTCGTGAGCCGATTATGGTGGTATGGGACACTATATTCGAGCTGTTGGCCTACTCTGATTGGTGACGAGCCCTTTGTAGTGACCTCGAGTATATCCTAAAATTATAGTGGGGTGACGAGCCTTATTGCAGTATATAGGATATAGTTAGACCTGTATTGATTGGTGACGAGCCCTTTACAATGATCTAGAACTATTATATCGTATGAAATTCTCTAGGATTGATGACCCTAGCATGGATCATTGTTTGGGTAATGATATAAGGGAGGTACCTTAGCTTTCCAATCCTGCTATATGAAAAGGACTAATAATAAATCGGTAATCACGTTCATAACATCGCACTGCATGTGTCGTGGTTGAAGTGCACAGAGGGAAGAAAGCATGCCGCGGACGTAAGATGGTGTCGCACAAGGGAGTATAGGCGAGGGCATGCATCATGAAAACATCTCATCCTTGCATTAACAAGAGTATCTAGGAATGTTTGATTGTACTGCTTTATCATTACTGCTTGATTGAATTGATAACATGTTAACCTTTGCTGTATAGTTCCATTGAGTTGATCACTCACTCCCACGCTACGGGACGGTGTTTGAAACACCAACCAATCCCTGTTTTAGTTTCAGATGATGATGATGCTTGCGAAGCAGAGACCAGACTTTATGATGATGAGGAGGATTTCTCCTATATGCAGGTTCTAATCGATGGGGTTACAGGGTTACTATTTAGATGTCATTACACTTATTATTTTGTATTTTTAAAAAACCCATGTATATTCTTTTGGTTCATTTTTGAAGTATTTTGAGGAGTAAAATAAGAGAAGAATAGAAACAAATGAAGATCAAAAGACTGAGAAAGGGAGTTGGAAGAAGAGTTCATCAAATGCATTATAAAGGACTTTGCGCAGGTCTGCGCAAACATTATGATTTGTGCGGGACCGAGCAAACAATGTCCTTTGTACGGTCCACCGCAAAGGGTATCACATTTCCTTGGTAGGTATAAATGATTTGGTGATTATGTCCCACATCGCTAAGGATGGAGTTTTGCACGTGTGAAATGCCTATAAATACCCCTTTCCTTCCTTGATCAAGGGTTGGTTGTTCGAAGACTTCAGAGAACAAGTGAAGCAAGAAGAGAAGATCGAAGGTGAGAGCAGCTATCCAAAGGGACTTTGCGCTGGGCTGCACAAAGTATATCCTTTGCGCGGGTCTGTGCAAACTGGCTGCTTTGCAGTCTCTTAAGCTTAGGAGTCGACATGCTGCTGGAATAATTCGCAGTTCAAGTCCTTCTATTCAAGTACAAAGGGGAATAATTCGATGAAGCGCACATTCCTCCTAAGTCTTAGGAGATGATCGAAATAGTGCCAAAATGTTGTCGAAATCTTTATTTCCCTAAAGAAGGATTGATTCAATCTGCAATTCCTCCTAAGTCCTTGGAGAAGATTGAAATTCAGGCTGAAATGCTGCCGAATTTGCTATTTGAACTTAATGTTTTAATGTTTATACATATTTAAATGAATATATCTTAGATTCAAGGGAGATTAGAGGATGTAAATGAACTTGGAATTAATAAAATGTGATTATCGTCTTTACTCTTTTCCTCTGTTACGTCTAAATAAGATAATCCCCTGAGAATTGAAAAGCATTTGTTTTCTTGTTAAAACATCTCCTAAGACTTAGGAGGAATGTGCGCTTCAGTGAATTATTCCCCTTTGTACTTGAACAGAAGGACTTGAACAGCGAATTATTCCGGCAGCATGTAGACTCCTAAGCTTAAGAGACTGCAGAGCAGCCAGTTTGTGTGGACCCTCGCAAATGATATACTTTGCGCGGCCCAGCGTAAAGTCCCTTTGGACAGCTGCTCTCACCTTCGGTCTTCTCTTCTTACTTCACTTGTTCTCTGAAGTCTTCGAACAACCAACCCTTGATCAAGGAAGGAAATGGGTATTTATAGGCATTTCACACGTGTAAAACTCCATCCTTAGCAATGTAGGACACAATCACCAAATCATTTATACTCACCAAGGCAATGCGATACTCTTTGCGGCGGACCACGTAAAGGACATTGTTTGCTCGGTCCCGCGTAAATCATAACGTTTGCGTGGACCTGCACAAAGTCCTTTATAATGCATTTGATGAACTCTTCTTCCAACTCCCTTTCTCAGTCTTTTGATCTTCATTTGTTTCCATTCTTCTCTTATTTTACTCCTCAACAAATGCCACTTTGATCCGTTCTTTATTTTCTTCAAAATCAAAGGAAAGGATCAATGAAATTCCCCCTTTTTTGAGGTTGACCCGCGTAACCGGAGACCCTATAAATAGCCCAAGGACATTGTTATTTTCTCAAATCTCCTTTGCGCTTGTGAAATTTTGCCCAAGTCCTTCCTCTCCGCGCAATCGATATACTTTGCGCAGTACCGGGCAACCCGTGTTGCTGCGAAAAATTTTCTCCAAGTCCCTTTCGCTCCGCGCAAAGGATATCCTTTGCACGGCTTCGCGCAAAGCACCCTGTCCGTTACTTAGCATTTTCTTGTTTCTCTCTCCCTTTCAAACTCTTTCTAAACACTTAGTGGTCGTCTCTTCCCACTTCCTCCTTTCCTTTACACCCCTTCTCTGATTTCCCCCAGACTCTAAACACTATTTCCACAATGGCTCGTACCAAGCGAACCTTTCGTCTTGTTGATTCACCTACTGAACAACCTTCTCATCCTGACTTTCCTGATCCATCTACTTTTCGCCCTTCCCCCTCTTCTGATCAGCCTCTTACTAAATGAATAAAAACTACCGCCAAGACTCCTTCGTACTTTAAAGAGCCTGTTCTACCCACTTTCGACTTTACTGATCGCATTGAATCTCTACCATCCCCTATCCATCGTGCAATAGCGCTGGGAAGACTTAAATGTCATCCTAGGCATGACAAAGACTATGATTGGGACGAATGGATGAAAACCACTGCCCACATCCGCACCGACAGTCAAAGGCCACCTCCTTAGGAAGACACTCCTCCTGCTTCTCATTCGAAGAAGGTTCGCTGAAACAGGGCAAATGAATTTGAAGAAAAAATTGTTGAACATAAGAAGAAGAGACTCCAGAACTCATGGGACTCGGTACAAGTCATCGAGGGTATCATGAAGTTTGATAATCCCCACTCGGAAGGCATGCCAATAATTCTCATCAACGTCTACCGCAACCAGTCTATGCTCGACTATGAACCAAAGGACCATGTTCAAGGCGAAAGACTAATGTGCACTGAGTCATGGGCAAAGAGAGAACCACGTATCCTTGAAGGGATAATACGGACGGAAAATCCGTGGTAAAAGATCGGAAAAAATTATCCCATGATTTTCCTTGTGCCTTTTCATTACCCTCATGATCTTTTTCCTTCTCATTTTTATGAGACCATCCGCCAACGCTTCCGAGATCGCACTCAACTTTGGGGACCAGAAGACTTCCACACCAAAGGTCTATTAATTGCTCGACATTATTATTTTGACCGGGCAGAAGCTATCTTGCTGAAACATGCGGGCACACTTGCCAAAATTGGTCTTTACGATGCTAAAGAAGTCACATCCAAGCACTTCTATAAAGAACCCAACGTGTTAAAAGGTTTCATCGAATATTGGTCACCAACTACCAACTCTTTCCACCTTCCATATGGTGAAATGAGTGTAATACTCTGGGACCTCCATCGTATCGCCGGTCTTCCCATAACGGGAAAATTCTATGACGAATTCATCCCCTCCAACAGAGAACTAGCCTTTGTTTCTTCTCCTGATCGCAGGCCTTCCATATCTGAAACCACTATTGAGCTTTTCAAGGAGATGGGGAAATTCTCCAATATTCACAAGATTTCCCCTTTGCAATGGCTTGTGCATTTCTCCAGATCCCTCAGGTATTTATGAACCCATGAGTCAACTCTTTTCTCTTTTCTTCCTTTTTTAGAAATTTCAACATATACATATTCTCCTTTTTGTAGATTTGGCGACTGTCGCTCTAAGGAGTTAACATGGCTCCGTGATGCAATGAAGGAAAGAGCAGACTATAGTTCATTCGGGGAACTTGCAGCTTTCTTGGCTTATTAGATAAGCCTTGTTGTACTCCCCAGCTCCAAATGGGAAGACACTGTTCGCCCTACAATTTTTGTTGTAGCTGGTGCCTTGGCAGAAGGCTACAGATATTCTCTCACTCCTCCGGTATTATGTTCCATTTATAGAGCCCTTGGGGAGATAGCCACCCACATAAAGGATCCTACTCTTGGAACTTCATCAGCATACACTTCTTGGCATTATATCACAGGTTGGCTAGGATTCTACTTCCCCTGGACTTTCGAAGCGCCTGAAAAAGGATATGTTCATCCTGCACATCTTCCGCTTTGGTTCTTTCAGCAAAGGGCTATGGCCAAGAGGGCGTATGATTGGGTTGTTAATAAGATCCGGGACACTGACCAGATAGATTTCTTTCAATTACGTCTTCACCGCTACATCGAGGATACAAATATGGTGGATCAAGGAACACTCACCTCAGCAGAAAGGGTGTTCTTTCTTTCTCTTCGTTCTTACAGCCTACCTCTCCGGGAAGGGATAGAATTTTGGCGAGAGCCCTATTATCCCAGCTGTTTTGCTCGCCAATTTGGTTACGATCAAACCGTACCAAAAGATTGCGGACTGGTCACCCGAAAGATGCGTTGTTACGGCACAGGCCCTCTCAACTGGGCCATGATATGGAAGCAACTTTTGAATGTCCATGTTGATTCATCCTTCATAATTCCTAGTTGCGAGCGCATAGTTCGTACCTCATACAGCTAGATGCAATGGTGGGATCATCAGTCATATCTGGTCGCCAAATGTTTACCCATGGATTCTTCTATCTTTCTTCATCCACCTAGGTTGAAAGGCAACCTAGAGAGCGGGATCGGCTTTATCCCAGAGAAGAGTCACGCGTCACATAGCGGAGAAATTTGTAGAAAAATATCACTAGAAGAACCCATCTGTGAGATAAAACCCATTAATACTTTAGACGGCTGGTTTCCTCACGTGGTCCTAAGAGAATTTGATCAAGCTCCTCGTGACTCCACGTATCGGGCTACAGATGATATTGCAGGTACATCTTCTCCTCTTCCAGCAGAGACTGTAGTGGTTCAAGACGAACCAACTCATGATGCTCCGGCGCTTCCTTTACAACCCACTCACCCCAGTTCATCATCTCCGATGACTAGATCAAGGGCGAGTTCGCAAGCTTCACCTTCACCACACATCTCTCCTGAAGGAACGAGAAAAGTGCCTTTTTCTCCTCTAATTAAAGAACTTGCACCAGAGATCAGTCAGGCTGCTTCCTCCAAAGGAAAGCAAATTGCTACTGCAGAAATTGATGAAGAAGTTTTGGAGAATGAAAGCTCAGCCTCATCATCAGAGAATACTGCCTCTTCACAGCATGAAGATAATGAAGATAGTGAAAGCAGCAAAGACACGGATGACGATTTTGAAGAAGGAGAAGTTGATATTGACGGAGAAGAGGGAGCAATTGCAGAAGGCACTGAAATAGAACACCCTATAACCTCTAAAGCTCTCCTTAGTGCTAAAATTCCTGCCAAATCTCCTATAGCTGTAGAAGAAGAAGAGGAACCTTTAGATTACGGCGAATATGGATACTCACCAGGTAAAGAGAATTTAACTTTCACATATCTATCTATTTGCTTATTTAATATCAATTATTTATTTAGAATTATTATGTTTTTCCCTTTTTTTGCAGGTGCTCATGTCGCTAATATTGAGATAGGTGAGATTTCCCCTTCAAATCCCCCTGCAACTGCATCAGCGATTTCATCGCGGATCCCTTTAAGTCCATTAGCGGCGCCCAGAACAGTGGCTCATGAGATCGTATTTCCAACTGAAACCACAGACTTGCCGACTCCGACCACCAGGGACTCGAGTACAGAGGCCAGGGCGCCTTCCCTTGCCGATATAGTGGGGACTAGTCCTTTTGTGATTCAAGGAGTCTCTCTTTCTACTAATCATGTCCCGATGACAGGTACATGCAGATGCATACATATTAGGTTATTTTATTCAAAAATATATATAACCTTCTGTTGATATCTCTTTATACTTTCTCCCTTTGTGTTATAGGAACCCCTCCTCGCAGTGGGGCAGCCAGTTCCGACTCGGTAGCCACTACATCTCAGCTCTCATCCTTTGCAAAAATCCCCAATCATAAGATGCTCTTGATGAGGAATTCTTTGTCAGCAATAAT
Organism: Magnolia kwangsiensis; assembly: GCA_037074715.1. Classification (NCBI taxonomy): domain Eukaryota; kingdom Viridiplantae; phylum Streptophyta; class Magnoliopsida; order Magnoliales; family Magnoliaceae; genus Magnolia; species Magnolia kwangsiensis. Next base: position 75,993,177 of record CM073577.1, on the reverse strand, counting down.
TCATATCTTTAAAGATCCTAAACAATGGTCGGACTTGGATCTTGCTATTGAGATCTTGGAGAGTTCTGCAAGGATGGCCAGAATTAACATATCTTCTTTGCAAGATTCTCTTCTCAGATTCTGTGATTCAGTAATTTCTTTGGCGTCAGCGGAAAATGTTGCAATTCCACCCGAAATCTTGGAATATGGGCAGCGATTGGCTACGTCACAAGAACAAGCTTCTTTAATTACTTCCTCCATTTCTAAGCTTGAGCAAGAATACTCAATTCTTCAGGATCAATTAAAGGTTTATACTGATGAAAGAGCGATTATTCAAGATTGCATTACTGCTCTGAAGGAAGAAATCTCTCAGCTGGAGTTGAAGAATCATGAGAAGCAATCATCCATCCAGGATATTGAGGAGAAGATATGAGCTAATATTCAATCTACTAATGCAGAAAAAACTGTGTTGCTACAAAGTAGAGAAGTAATTACATCTTTGGAGAGTAAGCTAGCCAGTCTTCCTAATCAGGCAAAGATTATTCTTGAAGTAAAATCGAAGCATGATGCAGCTCAAGCACGATTAATAGAAAATTTGCAAAGATATATGGAGGCATTGGGAATGGCAGAGGAACTTTAAGCATGTATTTTCCGTTCATATGTTTTTTGAACAAGTAACTTATTTGACTTTCGAGAGATATATTTATGACAGCATTTTGAGATATTCCCCTTTTTGCTGAAGCATTATCATATCTCTTATCATCGTAATCATATTTGTTTATTCATACTATCATATCGCATATCGTTGCGATTGTATTTATGATGGCAAATTTTTAAACCTTTTAGGTATGTTAGTGTGGGATTTCCTATGTGGGTATTTAAGTTGCCGGTACTATATTTCAATTTAGTCAGTCACACACGGTTTAAGCTCATGAGTAGTGGAGCACATACACAGTTTAAGCTCTTGAGTAGTGGAGCTGGTCTTATGTGATAGTCTCCATAACTCTCAAGAGTTCACTGGACTTGGTGAGTATCCATTTTTCTTTTTTACCGGGACAATGTTCGATATCCACTTCGGATACTTGACTTCTCGAACGAATTCGACTTTGATCATCTTGCTGACCTCTTCTTTAATTAATGGAATTAAGTCTAGATGAAACTGCCTTTGTGCCTGTTTAACCGGCCTTTTCTCTTTGGAGATTTAATCGGTGCATTGCTACGGAGGGTTCCAAACCTGGCATTTCCGCATACGTCCAAGCAATGACGTCCTTATTTTCCTAGAGCAGTTGGAAATATTTCTCAGATTCTTGCTCAGAGATACTGCTACTGATAAATTTATTCCGGGGCTATTTTTCTGTACCCAAATTTATTTCCTTCAGGCTGTCTATCGTCGGCTGGCCCCCATCTTCTATCTGCTTCAGCGCTGTCTAAGGATACTTAACTGCCTCAGGATCTTCTTTCGTTATCTGCGTGACTGTAATCATATTTATTGACGCCTCTGCTCCTAATCCTTAAAATTTTCTTTGCTTTTCCTACTCAACCCCAAGAGGGATTTGAATTCCCTTCTCATGATTTAGTCCGGTGGGTTTACTACAATCAAAACCCATATTTCTCATGATTTTCTTGCTCACTGAACTGTACTTTTTCAGATTTTGTGATGTCAACTTACCGTGGTATACATTGCTCGGGCTATCCTTTCTTGCTTTCGTCTTTACTGCAGTTTTGAACTCTATCGGCTCGGGATGCTTAGTACTAGCCTTAACTTGAAATCTTCCAGGAGCTGCTAAAATTGGCCTACACCTTTCAGCATTGGGTAATGGCATTGTATAATTAGATTGCAGAATTCTTAACTGCTCTGGCGATAATAGTGTTAATGGTAGCTGCCCAGGTTGTCTTAGGTGCTTTGGTACAAAATAGAACTTCTTCCTTACTTCCGTCGTCCCAGAAGATTCTACCCTTTCTTCTCGAGCCTTGTCTATTTAAGCGTATTTCGAGACTTTTCTTTCATTACTGGCATCTGCAAAGAAAGATTCGTCTTCCGTATATGGTTTTGCATCAGCCATCACCTTACACTGTACCCTGTCCTTGCAATACTTGAAGTATTGATGCAAAGTAGAGGGTATTATGCTATATTGATGTATCCAAGGTCTTCCCAGAAGGAGATTGTACGTCGTTACGGCACTTATAACATGACATACAACATCAGTACTTAATTCTCCCACTTCCAGCGTCACTGTAATTTTACCCAGCGCACGCTGCCCATCTTGATTGAAGCCCTGTATCATCATTCCACTGGGGCACAGATCAGAACGGCGGTAGCCCAATTTGCCTACCATTGAAAGCGGTAAAAGGCTTACTGCAGACCCATTATCTATCATGATCCTTTTTACCCTTGTCCCACAGACATGACCTTTTATCATAAAGGGCCTGTTATGTTCCGTCTCGCTAATCAAATCATCATCGGAGAATGAAATGAATGGCAAACAATTTGCTTGTTCATTATGCCTTTCTTGCTTCATTTCTGTCAGCAGAGTTTCTCTGACATTGCGATTAGATAATGCCTGTATTAAACTCTGTCAGAACTCTTCTGATAACTTGAGCGCATCTTAGATGCTTAAACATGTCGGTATCCCTTTCAAATGGCTAACTACGTCGTAAGCCACTTTCGTCGTTTCGCCCCCGTCCTCTTTTCTATCATCATTATTCTATTCACTGATTATTTCTTGCCTTACAATCCCCATTTTTCTGCTTTACGGGACTTATCATATTCTTCCCTGAGCGCAATGTAAGCATTTCCATATTCTTTACCGACTTTTGACTTTCTTTCCTTCCCATCTCTCGAGCTTTTTCTCGGGCTGTAAACATGTTTACTATTGCTCCTGTATTCCTTTTCTTTCCTTCACCGGTTATTATTACACCCTTCTTTATCATCTGCTGTATGATGCATTTCAGCGTATAGCAATTCTCCGTCGGGTGTCCGACTAGGCGATGATATCGATAAAAATCTCTTTCCCTGGTTTTTGTCACATCTTCTGGGCATTTGGGTTCTGGCAATTCATTGGTGCCGGCCTTTAGCAATTTTTTCATCATAACAACCACATCTTCCTTGTCGAAGTCGAACCCTTCGTGGGAGTCGAGCATCCTGAACCTTTTTCTATTGTGTTTATACTTTGACTGATTCCTTCCTTCTTTTTGTCCCAGCCTCCTATCTTTTGAGCCCTTCGTATCCTTGTCTTTCTTATCATGATCGACGGTATTCACAGTCGTCCGGCCGGATGTCCTTCTAACAGTCTCGTGATGAAAAGCTAGCATTTTGCGCATCATTAATTTCAACGCGTGAGCTTTGGTGGCTAGGTCACAGAATGTTCGGATATCAGCACTGTTGAGTTCGAACGCGATTCCTATTTCCATGGAATTCAAACACATCTTTACCTGTCCTGATTCCTCTGGCAACTGTCTGCATGAAGCTCCTAGTGTTTTCCATCTATCGATGAACTTTTCCACTGGCTCTCGTTCTCGTTGTCATATAGAGGCCAACTCCGTGATGCTGACATCGCGTTCCGACGAGAAGAAATTTGACATAAAAGCATCTTGCATTTGCTCCCAAGTTCGCATCGATCCAGGAGTCAGGTTAGAATACCACCAGAATGCTTTATGGGTTAGCGACGACCCGAACAGTCTTAGGCAGTTTTGTGGTACTGTGGAAAAATTCCCCATACTGGTAATGAAGTGCATCAGATGTTCTTCCGGTGATCCTTCCCCATTAAATTTATGAAAATCTGGATGCTTGAAATTGGCTGAAAACGGAACATCTTCCACTTCTCTTGGATACGGTGTTTGGTATCTGAAACGGCCAGTATTTTCCCACTCCCTTTCTGTTCTCACGGTTTCTTCAACGACCTATCTTATGTCATCATGTGTTATGGCTCTCGCTACTGGATCAGACTGTCGTGATCTGATTCCTTGTGGACGAGGACCCTCCTGTTGGCTTCCTTGCCCATTTGTTGCCCCCATCATCGGTGGAGCCGCTATTTGGGCTACATTATGTGCCAAAGTAGCTAAAGCTTCTCTGAGGTTTCGGCACTCCTCCATTAATGCTCTTTGTGCTTCGGCCATCTGGTTGACACGATCTTCTGTCGTTGGCATGTTCTCTCGATTCGTCTCGGCCATATGCACCGTGGCTTCTTTACTGCTTGCCGAAGCTGTTGTTGGGGTAAAATGAGAGTATGTTGATGCAACGAGGCTTGTAAAGAGGGGAAAGATCGGAGTCTTATTCGACTTCTTTGTGCTTTCTGTGTTGTTAATTAATCGGGGTGACACAGTCTTCGGCAAACTTACCTTGGCTGACACGGGCATTGGTGAACTTACTAACAGTGCCTTGCCTTTCTGGTCTTTTGTTCACTTGTTCCCTAGAGCGACCAGCACCGAAAAATCACGCGACACAAACTGTAGGTCTGTCTGCTCGGGGTATATTGCAGGAGGAGCGAGCTCAGGGTTTTTCCTGACTGTACTGCACGTTATCGGTCGTCTGGTCTTTAGCAAAGATGGGTTCACTTTATGGTTCCTCATGTTCTTTGCTTTTGTCTTGCGTGACAAGACCATGGTCCAGTCTCCGTCACTTTCCTGCGGTTGAGGTGAAATGGATATGGAACCACATCTATGGTGCCGGCCTTTAGCAAAGGACTTTATGCAGGTCCGCTTAAACGTAGATGTGGTTCCATATCTGATAACACTCACAAGCTTTATAGAACTCACGATTGTCCTTAAACATAGTAGGCCAATAAAAGCTGCACTATAGATTTTAGTCGTGGTCTTTTTAGCAGAAAGTAACCACCACAGGCCTGAGAGTGACAAAAGGAGATGACACTTTTGTGTTCATTATCTGGCACACATCTCCTTAAAATCTGGTCTAGGTAATATTTAAATAACGGATCATCCCAGAAGAATTTACGCACCTTAGTGAAGAATTTCTTCTTATCTTGTGCAGTCCAATGTGTTGGCGTGAAACTTAAGGCAAGATAATTAGCAATATCAGCAAACCCAAGGTGAGTGGGAGACTTTAAACAATTGTTTGTCAGGGAACATGTTATTTATAGGTGTTGTCTCAAGGGAATCAGGGAGGTACAGTCTCAAAAGATGGTCACCCGCTACGTTTTCTACTCCCTTTTTATCTTTTATTTCCAAATAATATTCCTGGAGTAGGAGGATCCATCTTATCAGATGAGACTTAGCGTCATTCTTAGAAAGAAGGCACTTCAGCACCGCATGACTGGTGTAGATGATGATCTTAGATTCAATCAAATAGGATCTAAATTTGCACAAAGCAAATACCACAACTACGAGTTCCTTTTCTGTAGTAGAGTAATTTACTTGGGCAGGATTTAGAGTCCTCCTTATATAATGGATAACATAGGGCTTTTTTTCTTTCCTCTGGCCTAACACCACCCTAATAGCATAGTCAGATACATCACACATATGTTCAAAAGGAATGCTCCAATCAGGCGGCTACATGATAGGTGTGGTACTCAACATGCCCTTGAGCTTAGAGAAAGCTTCTTGGCATTGCTCGGTCCACTCATATAATACATCCTTTTGAAGTAGATTACATAAAGGACGAGAGAGGTGACTAAAGTCCTTTATGAATCTTCTGTAAAACCTAGTGTGTCCTAAGAAGGATCGCACGTCTCGCATGTTGTTGGGTGGAGATAGGGTAAAGATAAGATCAGTATTAGCTTTATCTTCCTCAATTCCCTTGGACAATATGATTTTTCCAAGAATAATTTCCTTTGGGGGTGTTTGGTGCATGATATTAGATGGGATTAGGCGGGATGGAATTGTATTTGATCCCGTGCTGATTCCACTCAATTTTAGGAAGAATGAAAAAGCTTGAAATTAGATCAGATGAAATTGTATTGGGTCCCGTGCCAATTCCACTCAATGTTAGCAAGTTGTATAGGTCCGACCATAATGTGTGGGCTATATCCACATCGTCCACCTATTTTTCGAGATCATTTTAGGGCATGGACCAAAAAATTAGGTAGATCTAAAGCTCAAGTAGACCCCACCATAGAAAGAAACGGGGATTGAATACCTACCGTTGAAAACTTCTTTGTAGCCACATAAGTTTTCAATTTGCCTCATTTTTAGGCCCATGCCATAAAATGAGGTTACAAAATAGATGAACAATTTTGATATAACACACGTGTTATTCTCAACAGTTTCAAAAGATGGTGGGTATATCTATTCAATGTACCACCGTATTATAAACATAGCATGGAATTAAGCTTATCCCATGGTAACAGGGGACAATCCTTGCCATATGCAATAATTAAGTTTTTTGAATCCCATCCCACCTAATCCTTCATAATACCATGCGCCAAACACCCCCTTATGGACCATGAAATGACACTTATCCCAATTCAACACACAATTAAGATTCTCTAAATAATCGCTGAAGGATGTACCAAAGACAGAGAAGTTGTCCATGAAGACCTCTAGATATTTCCCCACCATGTCAGAAAAAATACTCATCATGCATTGCTAAAAAATTGGTGGGGGGTTTACACAGTCCAAATTACATCATTTGGTAAGCATATGTGCTAAAGGGGCATGTGAATGTGGTATTTTTCTAATCTTCAAAGGTTATCTCTATTTGTTTGAAGCCCAAATAGCTGTCAAGGAAGCAATAGTGTGAGTGACCAGTTAGCCTTTCCAAAATTTGATCAATGAATGATAAAGGAAAGTGGTCCTTCCTCGTGACGGTAATCAATTTCTTATAGTCAATGCACATTCTCCAACCAATAGTAACTCTAATTGTCACGAGTTCATTGTTGACATTAGCTACAATGATGATTTTGGACTTCTTAAGAACCACTTGAGTTGGTCTCACCCATTGACCATCGGATAGAGGGTATATAATACCCACATCCAATAGTTTAAGTACCTCGACCTTAACCACTTCCTTCATGTTTGGATTTATTCTACGTTGTGTTTGCCAGGAGGTCTTCGCATTATCCTCTAGATAAATGCAGTGAGTAAAAATCAAAGGGTCAATTCCATTGAGGTCCACAATCGACCATCCAATGGCTCCTTTGTTCTCAATGAGAGTAAAGATAGGCATACTCTCCTATTCTTGCTCAAGGTGGGAAGAAATCACCGCTGAGTATGTCTCATCTTGACCTAAATAGGTATATTTCAAATCAGAGGGTAAATGTTTTAGGTTAAGCTTCGGTTGTTTGAGGTTAGACGGTAGAAGCACTACATCAGATTGAGGTTATTCTTCAAATTGTGGCATCCATCGGTTAGCTTCAACTATCGGCATGGTGTCCAGAATGGTTCCCATCTCCCTAATCATATCATCATCTAAATCATGGGAGTGGGCTAGGCACGTCTCTCGAGGGTCAGAGGATAAGGTTAGCAGTGTTGTATTTTTCATAAAAGAATCAATCAAGTTAATATCACCGTTTGCTGATATTGAAAAAGATATTGAGCTCCAATGTCATATTCTTAAAAGATAAATTCATGAGTCCATTCCTATAATTAATGATTACATTTGATGTGGCAAGGAATAAGTGACCAAGAATAATTGAAATTTGAGTGCTCATGTCCACGATGGGTTGAGTATCGAGGATGATAAAATCTATTGGGTAGTAAAAATTTTCAACCTGGACCCACACATCCTCAATTATCCTTCTCGGTACACGAACTGAGCGATCGGTAAGTTGTAATGTTGTCCGGGTGGGTTTTAATTCACCTAAACTTAGTTGTTCATAAACCGAGTATGGCGATTTATGCTCGCTCCTAAGTCAAGAAGTCCATGCTCAATTCGGTAATTCTCAATTACACAAGCGATGGTTGGGCTACCAAGATCTTTGCACTTATGTGGCACATCTTTCTTTAGGATGGCACTCTCTTTTTCTGTTAAGAAAATTTTCTTTTGAATATTTTACCATGTTTTGGTTGTACATAAATCTTTCAAAAATTTGGTATATGAAGGTATTTGTTTAATGACATCCAGTAGAGGAATGTTGATGTAACATCTTGAAAAAATCCATACAGAGACCCGAGTACCAACTCGATCAGAAATCACTTAGGATTAATTCCTTTAGAAAATAAGCATAAGTTAACTAGCGTCATGTTAGATTAGTTGTGAAATTAGTACTGTTCGCTTTAAATACGTTTTACAAGACCCAAAACTTGTGGAACTGTTAACGCTATAACGTCCTGAAACCTAGGATTAAACTCTAAACCCGTTTGCTCTCAAGAATCCTTTAAAACTTTGTATTGGATCTAGACCGTGTGTCGAGAGTCCGATATCTACAATCTTAGACCATTATGACCGCTTAGCTGGACTTGACAATCGTTTCAAAAATCAAGCCCAACTGATGTTCTGAGGCTATTTCATTGAGCCTGGAGCAAGGAGTGTGAGAAAGAGTGAAATTCTTTAAAAATTAAATGTCATTTAAATAAATCTGGCACGTTTCGCTTGCGAGTTAAGTATAAGCATTTAGACTATCGGAATCTGACCCAAATATACCCTTAGATCAGGGAACATTTCTCACTCAGGTCAGTGTACTTGGAATCCTTGATCGAATCTCCGTGACCGCTGAACTGAAACTGGTCCGCCACGTGCGATCTGAGAACTGAAAACTTAATGTGACCAGGATCTAATATCCATGAGCTTAAGTCCGACCGCATTCGGCCAGGGGACCTCCAGAAATGCTCTTTTGGATCGGGAAAGACCCAATTTGGTTATAACCTAAGTATACCTTGGTTTAGAGTCTAAGTAAGTGATATTTTAGCCTATATAAGGGCTTTAAACCCTCTCATATCTCTCACCTATGAATTTACAAGAAACCCTATAAAGAGAAGAGAGAGAGAGAGAGAGAGAGAGAGATTGTGAGAGAGTTATGAGGAAAGTTTCCTGCCACTTGATCCTGTTTCTACACGTACCGAATCACCGCATTCTAATCACTCCTCCGGTGATTCCGACGCCATTCTAGGTAAGAAAACCCTAACCTCAACCTGTTTTAGGGATTCCATATATACGATTAGTAAAGTACCTGATTAATCTTGTGATATAGGTCATCATATAGGCGTTGACGAAGCGTAGAGTTTCTGTTCAATTTGTTATGCGTCTACGACGAAAGGTGAGGATTTTAGATGCTTAGATTGACTGATTTCAAAGCTTTCAATGTCGTTTAATAGTAGATTATTGACAAGAACGCCATTTGACATGTAGAATATGCTGTCTGTTTTTCATTTCAACTGCGTATGGAGAATATGAGATATAGGGTATTTTAGGCATTTGTAGGAAATACTGTATACGTCTGTATTTTGCCAAAATGATTACCATGTTTATTTGTCATGTTATTATACAAGATACGCGTGTATGATCTATTAATATGTTGTTATTAATAGAGTAAAGTGTGTAGACTAAGTGTTTGTATAAATGTTTGTATTAGTACATATTGAGTAAATGTTGTTGTAGACTAGTCTTGAGATTTAATTCTCAATTAATATGATGATGTACATGATTTTCCTCCATGTTGTTATTGAATTGATTTCCTTATATGTGTGGAATACATGTGTTTGGTTGAATTGCTTACGTTATATGTTATAAGATGTTGCTAACATACTTATATTGTTTGTATTTCATTTCTGTTACTCTCTTATAATCACTGATGTTGACTGCAAGTGCTTGGGACTATGCTCTAGTCCAGGCAGTTGGTAATAGATTTGAATTCGTGGTTGGCTTTTATTTGCCACGAGGGACGCGTCGATGAACGCGAGTCGTGCTTTGGTTCAGCGGCAGTGGTTAGGCCACACGAGGTGTTTTATGCACTTCATGTCATTCGGCTTGAGGTGCGCTCGTGCTAGTCGAGCCCGTCAAGTAACCTGACTGACCGTTGTATGTTCACCTTGTATTAGTCATAACTGCTTGAACTTAGGGTACTGAACTTACCAGTGGAAACCCTGATAACCATGGTACCTTGATCCATAAAGACTCATGAGCCGGGCATGGTGGTATGGGACACCGTGGACTAGATTTCAGCCTACGCTGGGGCCGCAAACTTCCCCGTAGTGACTAGTGAGCAATTTAGACTCTTGAGCCAATTGTGGTGGTATGGGACACTACATTCGAGCTGTCGGCCTACTCTGATTGGTGACGAGCCCTTTGTAGTGACCTCGAGCGTATTCTGAGTCTACGTGAAGCGACGACCCTTCCGTAGCGACACGAGTACAACTAGGACTGTATTGATAAGGTGATGGGAGAGCGGTGCAACGAGTGTGAGCAACAGCCCTCACAACCCTTGCAGCGACCTAGAAATATAACATCGTATGAGATTACTAGGAGTGACGACCCTAGACAGGATCTGTGTTGGGATTGATATAAGGGAAGTACCTTAGTTTCCCAATACTGTTATATGAAAGGACTAATAACAACTTGGTAATCATATCCACATCGCACTGCATGTGCCTAGAAGATGTGGAGCATTGAGGGAAGAAAGCATGCCTGTAACACCCCGAATTTTAGCCAATCTGGGATTTGACGTCCTTAGGCAATGAGTTAATTAAAACACCTGGAAAATCGTTCAGAACCCAATTCCATAGCCAAAGAAATCACTCAGGATTAATTCTTTTAGAAACTAAGTATAAGATAGCTAGCGCAACGCTGGAGTAGCTGGGAAACAGTCCTTGATCACTTTAAATACGTTCTACAAGACCCAAATCGAGTAGAACCAATGACTCTATAATACTCTATAATCTTGGATCAAACTCTACGCAGGTTTGTTCTCTGGACCACTTTGAAATTTTGTATTGGATCTAGACGCGTCGAAAGTTCGATGCCTACTATCTTAGACCGTTAGAACCGCCTTGTTGGACTTGACGATCATTTTAAAAATCAAGTCCAACTGATAATCACAGGCTATTTCATTGAGCCCGGACTAAGAGAGTGTGAATAGGGATAGATTTGGAATTTAAAATTCAAATCTGGCACACGACTTGACGTATCAGTATTAAGCGTTCTGACCATCAGAATTTAGCCAAATTACACCCTCGGATCAGGAAAAATTTTTATTTCATATCATGAGACTTGCAGACCTGATCTACGTGCGGTGACCGCTGAACTGAAACTGGACCGCCACGTGCGATTTGTGAACCCTGCCGGACTGAAAACTTGATGTATGCTAGATCCAGTATGCATGAGCTTAAGTCCGATCGCGTTCGGCCAGGGGACCACCAGAAATGGTCTTTTGGACCGAAACGGCCCCGATTTGGTTACCCCTCAAGTGAACCTTGTTTCCGAGTCTATTTCGGGCAAGATTTAGTTTATAAAAGGGGTTGAAACCCTCACTCCTCTCTCCCATACGAATTTGAAAAAATCCCTAGATTGGGAGAGAGAAAAGGTGAGAGCTTATGAGAGAAGGTGGGAGAGAATTCTCTGCTGCTTGTGCCACGTGCTGTACGTGCTTAGGCAACGCACTCCGATCATTTTTTCGGTGATTTCTCCGCATTTTCAGGTAAGAAAAGACCCTAGAAGTTGATGATTTGAGGTTCCTTTCGTTTCCTAGCGAAGTAGCTAATAGAACTTGTGTATTAGGTCCTCTATTCGCCGTAGACGAAGCGTATACGCTCCGTTCGAATTCACGCATCCATAAGAGATAAGGTACGGATTTTAAACGCTTTGATTGACTGTTTCCAACACTTTCAATATCGTTTAATAGTAGATTATCGACGGCAACGCCGTTTGACATGTACAACATGCTGTCAGTTTCCTGTTTCGTAAATAGACGAAGAATATGAGATTTAGGGCATTTTAGTCATTTGTAGGAAATACTGTTTTCATCCATAATTTGCTGATGTGATTAACATGGCTTCTTGTCGCATTAGGATATTAGGAATGCATGCATAATTAGTTTGGCGAAGAGATTCGCCTAAATGCGCACTTTGGGTCGACATACTATATGTAGACTTAAGTGTGTGGTTTAAGTGTTCGTATAAATGCTTGTATTAGTATGTATTGAATTAAATGGTGTTATGAATTAGTTTGAGATTGATTTCTCAATTAATATGCTGGTGTAAATGGTTTCCTACATGTTAGCCATATGCATGATTTCATTATATGAATGAAATGCATATGCTTGATGATTCGCTTAAGTTATATGTTATAACATGTGTTTGATGATTTCATTATGATTTAGTTTGAGATTGAATTCTCAATTAATATGCTGATGAAAATGATTTCCTATATGTTGGTGATATGCATAATTTCACTATATGTATGAAAGGCATATGGTTGTGTTTCATTTCCAATACTCTCACATGATTGCTGATGTGGATTCATATGTGTTTGGGACTATACTTAGTCTAGGCAGTCGGTAACCGAGCGAATTCGTGGTTAGCTTTTCGTAGCCACGAACGACGCGTCGATGAACGCGAGCCGTGTTCTGGAGTTGGCGGCAGTGGTTAGGCCACACGAAGTGTTTTACGCACTTCATGTCGTTCGACTTAAGATGCGATCGCGCTAGTCGAGTCCGTCAAGTAACCCGACTGGCCGTTGTATGTTCACCCTGCATAAGTCATAACTGCTTGAACCTAAGGTACTGAACTTACCATTGTAAACCCTGTTAACCATGGTACCTTGATCCACGAAGGCTCATGAGCCGGGCATGGTGGTATGGGACACCGTGGTCGAGCTGTCGGCCTACGCTGGGGCCACAAATCTCCCCGTAGTGACCAGTGAGCACCTATGACTCGTGAGCAGATTATGGTGGTATGGGACACTATATTTTTACTGTCAGCCTATATTGATAAGGTGATGGGGGAGCGGAGCAACGAGTGCGTGCAACAGCCCTGACAGCCCTTTGTAGTGACCGCGAGCGTATTCTGAGTCTACGGGAGGCGACGACCCTTCAGTAGCAGTAGAGTATAGTAGGCCTGTATTGATAAGGTGATGGGGGAGCGGTGTAACGAGTGCGAGCAACAGCCCTGGCAGCCCTTGCAGCGACCTAAAAAATATACATCATATGAGATTACTAGGAGTGACGACCCTAGACAGGATCTGTGTTGGGATTGATATAAGGGAAGTACCTTAGTTTCCCAATCCTACCGTTTGAATGGACTAATAACAACTCAAAAATCATATCACCATTACATTGCATGTGCCTAGAAGATGTGGAGCACTGAGCGAGATGCAAGCATGCCGCGGACGAAGATGGTGCCGTATGAGGAAGAACGTCGGTGAGGGCATCCATCATGTCATGTCATATTGCATTAATAATAGTATTAGGATTGTTTGATTTACTGCTTTACTATTATCGCTTGATTGATTTGAGAATATGTTAATCCTTGCTCTATTATTCCACTGAGTTAGCTACTCACTCCCACGTTACGGGATGGTGTTTCCGGACACCCACCAGTCCCTATTTTGATTGCAGATGATGGCGCTGCTTGAGAATCGGAGCTGGACTTGATGAAGATGAGGAGGATCCCTCCTTTATGCGTGTTCTAATTGACGGGATTGCAGGGAGGTTGATTAGATACATTGACACTTGTCATTTTATATTTTTAGAGCACTCATGTATATTCTTTTGTTTACTTTTGGAGCATACATGTATGTATATAACCTGGTAACATGTTCACACTCTGCAGACACACAACAGTTTATATATGTTATACATACTATCACAGTCTTCTGCTGGTTAATTTAACTGTCTCTGGAGTATGATATGCTGTTCTGGCGTAATCCCACTCATGTTTAATCCATTAACACAGAAAACATTCAATCATACATATCTATGTTGTATAAATAACATTTTGGAACTCAAGAGTTGGGTTTTTACTCGACCCCTCAATTTTTGGGATGTTACAATGCCGCAGACGTAAAATGGTGTCGCATGCGGGAGTATGTCGGTGAGGGCATCCATCATGTCATTTCATGCTTGCATTAACAACAGTATCTAGGAATGTCTGATTGTTTGCTTTACTATTATCGCGTGATTGATTTGATAACATGTTAATCTTTGCTCTATAATTCTACTGAGTTGATCACTCACTCCCATGTTACGGGACGGTGTTTACAACACCTACCAAACTCTGTCTTAGATGCAGGTTGTGAGGAGATCCAGGAGCTGGAGCCGAACTTCTACGAGGACAAGGACGAGTTCTCATGCATGAAGTTTTCCGACGGCTTTACGTAGGTGGCCTGGATCGGAGGGACTTGCTAGTTGGACCATATGACATTTTGATTTTTGGTTTGATATATGCATATGTGACTCAGAGATGTATTCATACTTTGGAGACAGATCGAGATTATTTTTGTTTTACATACAGTGATATATATATTTTTCAGTCTTCCGCTTGCGTTTTATCACTGGATCTGGAGTATGAATTGCAGTTTTGGTATAATCTTACTCATGTTAATGCTCTAACTCAGACAATATTGAATCATAAGCATATTTGTTGCATAAGTGATGGTCTGGAACTCTGGAGTCGGGTTTCTACACGACCCTCGACTTTCAGGGCGTTACAAGTTAGTATCAGAGCATGATTTGGATTAAACCGGACCTGGGTTATGGACACGCGATGCACACTGTCGGCCCTTTGACTTAGGTGGGTGCGAGAAAAACCTAGAAACACTCATAGGGCCATAGTTTCGCCAATTGGTGAAGTTCACTCAAATCGATCATTTTGATCGAGTTTGTGTGCATCCGTGGTCACATGAAACGACCCCGGACCACTTCTAGTTCATGTGTGGGCGGGTCTAGACCTCTATAGACCCTATCTAAGCCGTTAAAAATTGCTAAATGTGAATATACGTCAGATAATGCCCGAAATGATCCGTAATAGTGCGAAATGGAGTCGTGGGCCTATCCATGATAGTTTAGGATGATCTGAGGTGGGACCCATATATTTTTGGGGACCACAGGGCAGGAGGACCTCACCAAAATGGTGAGGCATCGCCATTTTGTAAAGAGAGTGGCGAGGACCTCGCCGTACAATGGGCCCAGATCGGTCGGGCCGTCAGGCCGACGCCATTTGGGGTCTAGTGTAGCCCTTGTGCATAGGGACCTTCCATTAAAATCACCCCAAAGACCCACTTCCTTCATAAAAACCCCACCCAAGCTCTCCCTTTCTCACGTTTTTGCTGCCTCCCCTCTCAAATCCCATTTCAAATCACCCCCATTCCCATTTTCTACTACAACCGACATCCCTCCATCGTCCACAGCCGTACGCACTTCCTTTCTTCTCCATTTTCGTCCGTTGGAGCTCTCCTTTCCTCCATTGGAGGCTAGAAATTGGGTGAGCTTCAAACCCAACCCATCTCACCTTTTTCCCTTTACAATCCTAGCATTTGGGGGCTTGTTTCACTCCTCTATAGGACCTAGGTTTATGTTATCCCACTAGGTCAGCCATTTCTCCCCCTTTACTTCATTTTCCATGGCCTTTTTAGAAGCTATTTTAGCCTTTTTCTCCCTTTCCACCATCCTCTCTCTCATGGGAAAGAGGAAGTTCGCTGCTGATGAAGCTGGGCCTAGCCGCCCATCACGTTCAAGGAAGCCGAGAGGTGGCACCGCTAGTTCAAGTGCCACCGCTAGTCCAAACGTTGGGAGAGAGCTACACACGAAGTGGGATTTGGATCCCCGCACTAACATAGGGAGAGCACTGTTGGCAGACTTTACCCATGATGCATATACTGATCGTAAGATTCTATTTGAGGCGCATGTGGATGAGCGGCTCTTTGGTCAGTTTTTGTTGTTTGAGCGCATCGAAGCTGCCAGGTGGGGTCCGTTCTTTGAAGGCCAGTCTCGTGCGAACGTGGGCACTGTTCGTGCCTTTTATGCTCATAGTCAGGATCGTACGTTGGAGCCATTGCAGTTCAGGATTCCCTTTGATAGAGACTGGGAAGCCACGATCGATGTTCGGTTGATAGCTCGACTTCTGAACGTGCCTCTTGGCTTGGTACACCCAAGTGCCAAGAATCTGAAGAGTGTTCGTGAGTGAGATCGCCGCACCATGTTTCTATGTGGTGGTTTAGTTGAGTGGCAGCGTAACAAGAGCCTCCTAGCGACCCACATTTCAGATAATTTTTGCCTGTTGCACCACATTTGCACGTTCAATGTGTATCCCAGGTCGACCAAACGCAGTGAATGTACGCATCTTATGGTTGATTTCCTATATCAAGTGGACCAGGGAGAACGTGTACATGCCCACCTTTGTGTTGCGACAGATCGTCCTCATAGCGAAGTCAAGAAGAACATCTGAGTCACTTCCCTTTGGCCGGCTCATATGCGGGATTACACTTGAGTTTTCTTATAGACTTGGGTCGGAGTTGCCCGTGCCGATTCATTTCATCGATGAGGCTACCATGAACCAGATGAGGATAGGGCCTCGGCAGCGTGAGGCTCAGCTTGATGATGACAGTGAGGGTGAATATAATAGTGAGGAGGATGAAAGTGAAGAAGGTGGGGCAGAAATAGAGGAAGAAAGCCAGGAAGAAGAAGAAGAGGAGGCTCAAGATACTGATGAGAGTCCTCCTCCTTCGACTCGGGCTGCTAAGGATGCTCACGTAGCCCGACTTGAGGAGAGGCAGGTTGCTTTGCGACGGGAAGTCCAAGAACTCTGGGCCGAGGTAAAACAAGATCTTGAGGATACCAAGGCCGTCATGAAGCAAAAATTTGGCAAGGTGACTCACACCTTAAAGGCCATCCCATGTTGTCTGCGACTCGGACTAGTGATTAGGTTTTAGATGGTCGTTGGTCGTAGTTAGGTTGTTTTATTTTTTGTGTGTGAGCCTAAGAAGGCTTAGTAGTTAGTTTGTGTTGCAGTTGTAGCTTGGCTAACTTAGTTTCCCATGTGTTTCTTATCATGATGCATGTAAAGATATATCTCTTGTATTGTGACAAATTTTGATTTAATGAAATGCATGGAGTTTCTTCGGTTTGTTATATGAATGATTGTGGTGTGTTTGCGCTATTGCTGAAACTGACGAGGTTGCGCCCTATTTTGAATATAGGGAATGCGGCCTAAGGCTACTCGGAGCACGACATGACCTACATTGGGTGAGCCAATGGATCGGGTTCCTCCCCAGAGTGATGATCATACAGACCCTACTGTGGACCTGATTCGTGAGACTGCACCTGAGTCTCAGCCTTCTGCAGGTCCTACAGTCGGACCACCACCTTTCACACCTCCATTCAGAGAGCAGTATCGTGCATCTTCCTCGACGCAATATGTGCCTCAGCCTGCTCCACCTCCTGATAGGTTTGAGCAGTTGATGATCATGATGCACCAATAGCATCAGCAGCTGTTGACTACTATTGCAGGGGCCTAAGCCCAGGGTGGTAGTACGGCTCCACCTGTACCACCTGGGCATCCAGCTGAGGATGCTAGGACTTCGACTCAGGATGAGGGTATGGCTCATCCTGCACCACCTACCTACCCTATGGGGAATGCTGCTGATACTAGAGGCTTACTTGAGCGATTCCAGCGCTTGCGGCCTCCTACTTTTACGGGTTCTTACAGACCCGAGGAGGTCGAGTATTAGCTCGACCGTGTCTCGAAGATTCTGAGGTTGCTGCACTGCTCGGAGTCTGAGTAGGTTGAGTTGGCCACTTTCATGTTCGAGCGAGAGGCCAGTTTGTGGTGGGATAGCATGTTGCAGACAGTTGTTGTTGGCTACATCTGGACTTGGGCAGCATTCGAGCTCCAATTCCATGAGAAATACTATCCACAGACCTACCGGCACGAGAGGGAGAATGATTTTTTACACCTCAGGCAGGGAGGCATGTTAGTTACAGAGTATGAGCATCGATTCACAGAGTTGGGCAGATACGACCCTACGATACTTTCTGACGAGCAGATGCGCATACGATGATTTTCTAAGGGCTCGCGACCTGACATTCGGTCGAAGATGTGTTGTGTCAGCATACCCTCCTATGCAGAGCTGATACATATGTCCATGAGGGCAGAGCAGGATGTTGATCGACTGGCACGTTCTCGTCGCCTTGTGGTTGCTAGGCCACGACCAGATACTCAGGACAGGCCATTTCTTGGCAAGAGGCCTTGCATCGACTCTCCTCCTAAGGCTACAACACCAGTGCTTCCGATGAGGCGCCCCGGTGTGACATGTACTTACTGTGGGAGACCGGGTCACACTGTAGAGAGCTGCTTTGCTCGGATGAGAGATAGCAGGTTTTCGCCGCCTCAGAAGATCGACCGTCCTCGCCCACAGGCATTATCTGCTCCACCGTTACAGTCGGCTCCTACGCATCCTTCCTTCAGACCTCCAGTACCTCAGTTTCGACCGCCTCAATGGCCCATGGTACCTCGGCCGAACCGTCCACAGCAGGCACGGGTACATGCATTGACAGCAGAGGCATCCGGGACAGAGACTACTCAGCCCTTGGCCTTTAAGGTCACAGCCCACATTGGAGGTACTCCTATATTCATGTTGGTGGATACAGGATCCACGATTTCATTGATATCGCATTCAGTAGTCAAGCGCCTTGGGCTACTGACTACTCGGATGGATGGGGTGCGAGTTCTTACAGAGCACGGGACTTTTTCTGATGCCACCATGATGTGTGAGGGTTGTTTGGTGGATCTAAGGGGCAGGACAATGGCTCTTGACCTTGTCGTCGACCCCTCTCTTGTTTATCTCGACGTCATTCTTGGCATGGATTGGCTGACTGTAGGGAGAGCCGAGATTGACTACGAGACCCGTATAGTGACAGTCTACGAGCCGGAGGGCACGTCCTTTACATTTCCAGTGCAGGTTAATCTCCCCTTCCGAGTACTGTGTTATGCTTCCTTACTGAGGGATGTTGATGCCCCAACACTTGAGCGCATGCCAGTAGTTCATGATTATGAGGATCTGTTCAGGAAGATTCCTGGGTTGCCACCTCAGCATGAGATCGATTTTACGATCGACCTGGTACCCGGTTCGACACCCGTCTCACTGTCGACGTATCGCATGGCCCCATGTGAGATGAACGAGTTGAGGAAACAGATCGATGATCTATTGGAGGTTGGTTTCATACGGCCGAGTGTGTCTCCTTGGGGAGCACCCATGTTGTTTGTGAAGAAGAAGGATGGTTCACTGCGATTGTGTATTGATTATCGTAGGTTGAACCAGATTACGGTGAAGAATAGATACCCTTTGCCCAGGATTGATGACCTGTTTGATCAGTTGAGAGGAGTGCAGTACTTCTCAAAGATTGATCTGCAGTCAGGGTATCACCAGCTGCATGTCAGGGATGAGGACGTGCAGAAGATGGCTTTCAGGACCAGCTTTGGCCACTACGAGTTCCTCATGATGTCGTTCAGTCTTACGAACGTACCAGCCGTGTTCATGGATCTGATGAACAGGGTATTTTGGCCATTCCTCTATCGATTCGTCATCATGTTTATAGACGACATTTTGGTATATTCCAGGAGTCGAGAGGAGCATGAGGAGCACTTGCGATTGGTCCTAGATACACTGAGGTAGCATCAGTTGTTCACACAGTATAAGAAGTGCGACTTCTAGAAGGAGGAAGTCAAGTTGCCCAGGCTATACATCAGGGAGATAGTGCGTCTACATGAATTTCCCTTAGAGATCGTGTCGGATAGAGATACGCGGTTTACTTCTATTTTTTGGACTCGCATACAGGAAGCTATGGGTGTGAAGTTGAAGTTTAGTACTACTTTCCACCCACAGACAGACGGACTGACAGGGCGGGTGAACCAGATTTTAGAGGACATGTTGCGGGCTTGCGTGTTGGATTTCAAAGACAGTTGGGATGAATTCTTGCATATACAGAGTTCGCGTACAACAACAGTTTCTAGGCAAGTATCAGTATGACACCTTATGAGGCCTTGTATGGGCGACCCTGTCGAGCACCGCATTCTGGGCAGAGGTCGGTGAGCACAGATTGATTGGCCCAGAGATAGTGCAGGCGACCTCGGAGAAGATTAACATCATCAGATGCTGACTTCTTACAGCGCAGAGCAGGCAGAAGAATTATTTCGAAACGAGACGGCGCCCGCTAGAGTTCGCAGTTGGAGATCATGTATTTTTACGAGTTTCCCCTATGAAGGAAGTTCTTCGGTTCGGGAAGAAGGGGAAACTAGCACCGTGATTCATTAGTCCATTCCAGATTCTTGACCGTGTGGGTGCAGTGGCTTATCGTTTGGCTTTGCCTAAGCCTATCGCGAGCGTACACAATGTATTTATATTTCTATGCTGAAGAAATACGTTTCTGATCCTTCCCATATCATTAGATGGGAGCAGGTGCAGTTAGGTGCAGATGTTACATATATACTACGACTGACGCGTATATTAGACAGGAAGGAGCAGATATTGCGTAGCAAGGTCATCCCCCTTGTGAAGGTATTGTGGACGCATCACACTGAAGGAGAGGCTACATGAGAGACAGAAGCCGAAATCAGAAAGAACTACCCACAACTTCTCGAGGAGTACGAAAAGGTACAAATTTCAAGGATGAAATTTATTGTTTAAGGGGGTAGATTGTAACGTCTCGAAAAAATTCGTACAGAGACCCGAGTACCAACTCGATCAGAAATCACTTAGGATTAATTCCTTTAGAAAATAAGTGTAAGTTAACTAGCGTCATGTTAGATTAGCTGTGAAATTAGTATTGTTCGCTTTAAATACGTTCTACAAGACCCAAAACTTGTGGAACTGTTAACGCTATAACGTCCTGAAACCTAGGATCAAATTTTAAACCCGTTTGCTCTCAAGAACCCTTTGAAACTTTGTATTGGATCTAGACTGCGCGTTGAGAGTCCGATATCTACAATCTTAGACCATTATGACCGCTTAGCTGGACTTGACAATCGTTTCAAAAATCAAGCCCAACCGATGTTCTGAGGCTATTTCATTGAGCCTGGAGCAAGGAGTGTGAGAAAGAGTGAAATTCTTTAAAAATTAAATGTCATTTAAATAAATCTGGCACGTTTCGCTTACGGGTTAAGTATAAGCATTTAGACTATCAAAATCTGACCCAAATACACCCTCAGATCAGGAAACATTTCTTACTCAGGTCAGTGTACTTGGAATCCTTGATCGAATCTCCGTGACCGCTGAACTGAAACTGGTCCGCCACGTGCGATCTGAGAACACTACCGGACTGAAAACTTAATGTGACCAAGATCCAATATCCATGAGCTTAAGTCTGACCGCATTCGGCCAGGGGACCTCTAGAAATGCTCTTTTGGATCGGGAAAGACCCGATTTGGTTATAACCCAAGTATACCTTGGTTTAGAGTCTAAGTAGGTGAGATTTTAGCCTTTATAAGGGCTTTAAACCCTCTCATATCTCTCACCTACAAATTTACAAGAAACCCTAGAAAGAGAAGAGAGAGAAAGAGAGAGATTGTGAGAGAGTTGTGAGGAAAGTTTCCTGCCACTTGATCCTGTTTCTACACGTACTAAATCACCGCATTCTAATCATTCCTCCGGTGATTTCGATGTCATTCTAGGTAAGAAAACCCTAACCTTAACCTATTTTAGGGATTCCATAGATACGATTAGTAAAGTAGCCGATTAATCTTGTGATATAGGTTGTCATACAGGCGTTGAGGAAGCGTAGAGTTTCTGTTCGATTCGTTACGCGTCTACGACGAAAGGTGAGGATTTTAAATGCTTAGATTGACTGATTTCAAAGCTTTCAATGTCGTTTAATAGTAGATTATCGACAAGAACACCGTTTAACATGTAGAACATGCTGTCTGTTTTTCATTTCGGCTACGTACGGAGAATATGAGATTTAGGGTATTTTAGGCATTTGTAGGAAATACTGTATACGTCTATATTTTGCCAAAATGATTGCCATGTTTATTTATCGTATTATTATACAAGATACGCGTGTATGATCTATTTTGCAAAGAGATTCACTCTAATGCGTACTTTGGGTCGACATACGCTATGTAGACTAAAGTGTGTAGACTAAGTGTTTGTATAAATGTTTGTATTAGTATGTATTGAGTAAATGTTGTTGTAGATTAGTCTTGAGATTTAATTCTCAATTAATATGATGATGTACATGATTTTCCTCCATGTTTTTATTGAATTGATTTCCTTATATGTGTGGAATACATGTGTTTGGTTGAATTGCTTACGTTGTATGTTATAAGATGTTGTTAACATGCTTATATTTTTTGTAATTCATTTCTGTTACTCTCGTATTGGTCATAACTTCTTGAACCTAGGGTACTAAACTTACCAGTGAAAACTCTGATAACCATGGTACCTTGATCCATAAAGACTCATGAGCCGGGCATGGTGGTATGGGACACCATAGTCGAGCTGTCGGCCTACGCTGGGGCCACAAACCTCCCTGTAGTAACCAGTGAGCACTTTAGACTCGTGACCTGATTGTGGTGGTATGGGACGCTACGTTAGAGCTGTCAGCCTACTCTGATTGGTGACGAGCCCTCTGTAGTGACCTCGATCGTATTCTGAGTCTACGTGAGGCGACGACCCTTCCGTAGCGACAGGAGTACAACTAGGCCTGTATTGATAAGGTGATGGGGGAGCGGTGCAACGAGTGCGAGCAACAGCCCTGACAGCCCTTGCAGTGACCTAGAAATATAACATCGTATGAGATTACTAGGACTGACGACCCTAGACAGGATCTGTGTTGAGATTGATATAAGGAAAGTACCTTAGTTTTCCAATACTGGTGTATGAAAGGACTAATAACAACTTGGTAATCATATCCACATCGCACTGCATGTACCTAGAAGATGTGGAACACTGAGGGAAGAAAGCATGCCGCGGACGTAAGATGGTGTCGCATGAGGGAGTATGTCGGTGAGGGCATCCATCATGTCATTTCATGCTTGGATTAACAATAGTATTTAGGAATGTCTGATTGTTTACTTTACCATTATCACTTGATTGATTTGATAACATGCTAATCTTTGCTCTATGATTCCACTGAGTTGATCACTCCCTCCCACGTTACGGGACGATGTTTGCAACACCTACCAGAATCTGTCTTAGATGCAGGTTGTGAGGAGATCTAGGAGCTGGAGCCGGACTTCTACGAGGACCAGGACGAGTTCTCGTACATGCAGGTTTTCGACGGCTTTGCGTAGGTGGCCTGGATCGGTGGGACTTACTAGTTGGACCATATGACATTTTGATTTTTGGTTTGATATATGTATATGTGACTCAGAGATGTATTCATACTTTGGAGACAGATCGAGATTGTTTTTGTTTTACATACAGTGATATATATATATATATATATATATATATATATATATATATATATTTCAGTCTTCCGCTTGCGTTTTATCACTGGATCTGGAGTATGAATTGCAGTTTTGGTATAATCTTACTCATGTTAATGCTCTAACTCAGAAAACATTGAATCATAAGCATATTTGTTGAATAAGTGATGGTCTGGAACTCGAGAGTCGGGTTTCTACATGACCCCCGATTTTCAGGGCGTTACAGTTGACCTTCACTTTTTTCAGTACCTATAGAATGTCCTAAGAGTTAGAGAGAGGTTTTGGTGCAATCAACTGTTGGGGAAATGGAGTAATCAGCTTACCTTGAAGTTCCGGTTCTAACTCCTATGGAGTGTTCCTAGGTCTATTAGTTTCATCTATTTTCGGGTCCTTAGACTTTTCAGCCCTTACCCGAAAAGATTTGTTAATTATTTTTCCACTCCCAAGATTGATGATAGACTTAACTTGCTCCATTTGATTTGAAGAGCTCGGATCGCTGACTTAATATTATTGTTTTGAATTGGGAAGTGGTTGAGCTGGAAGGCTTCCTTTTTCCCTAATTGCATTTTTTTGTCTGAAGCCCCTATATGGCCTTTATAAGGTCTTGAAAGGCTTGTAGCATACCCTGATTGAAACGCTCTTGATTTTGAAGATGCTTTAGAACCAAATCATCTTGTGGTTTCCCTTGATTTAGAATTTGATTAGGGATCCTTGAGGAAAAGTAGTTTGTACATTCCTCCAACTAAAGTTTAAATGATTTCTCCGACTAGAATTGTATGTATTTGAAGTAGATCCATTGAAAGGTCTTTGGTAATTGTTCACGGCATTAGATTGGTTATTCAGTACCTCTTGAAAAGCATGTATTGTTAGACAATTTTCAGTTGTGTGAATGTTGCAAGCATAAATACCCCAAACAGTTTCCTTAAACTTATCCTTCTTTAGTTCTAAGGCCTCGAGTTTTCTTATTCGATTAGCCACTTTAGCATTTATATCATCTTCTTTTAGAAGATATATTCCACCCCTCTCCTTTGATTGAGTAAGCCTAGAAGTGGTGCTAGATTTTGGGGAGATTTCTCATGATTGTGTGTTTTCAATCCAAGCTCTTGAAATCACCTTATAACGCAATCATGTCACACCCCAAACTCAGAAACTGAGATCACAAAATTTTCGATCACCGAATCCAGCGTCGACAGCCTTCATAGTACCCCATTCTCGGCTCCTAATACCCATGTACTAGGTTCTGATCCTGGGATCCTACAAGGAGTATTTTCATCATGAATTATATTCGTAATAAGCATAACCATAAGCATAACCTACGAAAAACAACTAAGATACTATCACAAAATCTATTATGATAAAAGACTTTAAGGTACAATGCATAAATGAAAATATAATAACGATATCGGAATCTCCAGAAGTTCGCTGCACGTGTCAATCTCAATATTGTTGTGGTGTCCTAACGTCACCTGCATGCAACGGTCGTGCATAAGCTTATGAAAAGCTTAAAGGGTGGTGTAAGTGTATGCATAAGGTAAGTATCAAGTATGAAATATCACAGTAATGCAGAAATACGCTGGTAAGTTCATGAATACTATTTATCGTACTAAGGTTATGTGATTCAGGGCGTGAATGCTATCGACCATATCAAGGCCATACAATGCAAGGCATGAATGATGTCGGCCATACCAAGGCCATGCGATACAAGGCTTATGTAGCCGAATGTCATATGTGAGATGCAAAGCACACATGTCAGTCGTCATTTGAATCCACATAACCATACAACTTATCACTAAAGCATCAAATATCAGTACATATCTCACTCTGGATAATCACCGAGGTCTAGTACATTCTATGCCAGCTTGTCGCCACTATTCAAGCGCACAACTGGGTAAGTGGAAGAAACCTCACTATCTGGCCCGGTTTGTTGATAGCGGAACTATTTCTCAAGATGGTTAAACTCAACCTAGATATTATCCCCTCACTCAGGCGGGTAAGGTCATAGTGCTTTCCAACCGACCATAACATAGCGGGAGACGCGGTCTACTGGTATAAGGCCCTCGTGCACTCATGTATCCACCCAGTCACGACGTTGGAGTCATCCTCTAGTACTATCAAGTTTAGGGATTTTCACCCAAGGACATCTATGCCGCCCTGATGCTAATAACAGTATTTTTGGTATCCAATCTGGCCCTCCACAATGTGCCTGTGGAGGTCATGACCCTGATGTCACTAGGGCGTATAGTAACCATAAATCATGTATAAAATGCACCATTAAACATTATCATGTTCATAAAACTAAGATATAAATGGGAAAAAATATGTAATATTTGAGTCTCAACACTTAGCATCATTCTTAGAAAGAAGGTACTTTAGTGCCGCATGATCAGTGTAAATGATGATCTTGGATCTGATCAAGTAGGACTTAAATTTCTCTGTAGTAGAGTGGTTCGTGAATCTGTAACATCTCGAAAATCGGGGGTCGAGTAAAAACCTAACTCCCGAGTTCCAAAATGTTATTTATGCAACATAGATAATATTAGATGCATGTTGTCAGTAAACAGGCATTAAACAAGATTGAGATTAAGCCAAAACAACACATCATACTCCAGAGACAGTTAAATTAACAAGTGGAAGACTGTGATAGTATGTATAACATATATAAACTGTTGTATGTCTCCAGAGTGTGAACATGTTATCAGGTAATATACATACATGTATACTCCAAAAGTAAATAAAAAGAATATATATGAGTGCTCTAAAAATATAAAATGACAAGTGTCAAGGCATCTAATCAACCTCCATATAATCCCGTCAATCAGAACACGCATAAAGGAGGGATCCTCCTCATCATCATCAAGTCCAGCTCCGCTTCTCAAGCAGCGCCATCATCTGCAACCAAAATAGGGACTGGTGGGTGTTCGAAAATACCATCCCGTAACGTGGGAGTGAGTGATCAACTCAGTGGAATAATAGAGCAGAGATTAACATGTTCTCAAATCAATCATGCGATAATAGTAAAGCAATTAATCAAACATTCCTAAATACTGTTGTTAATGCAATAGGACGTGACATGATGGATGCCCTCACCGACGATCTCCCTCATACGGCACCATCTTACGTCCACAGCATGCTTTCTTCCCATAGTGCTCCGCATCTTCCAGGCACATGCAATGTGATGGTGATATGATTACCGAGTTATTATTAGTCCTTTTCATACAGCAATATTGGGAAACTAAGGTACCTTCCTTATATCAATCCCAACACAGATCCTGTCTAGGATCGTCACTCCTAGTAATCTCATACGATGTTATATTTATAGGTCGCTGCAAGGGCTACCAGGGCTGTTGCACGCACTCGTTGCTCCTCTCCCCCATCACCTTATCAATACAAGCCTATTATATCCTTAAGACTACATCAGAACTCGTCGCCCCTATGCGGTGTCAAGATAAACTCAAGGTCACTACAAAGGGCTCGTCACTTGATCAGTGTAGGCCGACAATAAGAATATAGTGTCCCATACCACCATAATCTGCTCAGAGTAGGGTGCTCACTGGTCACTACGGGGAGGTTTGTGGCCCCAGCGTAGGCCGACAGCTCGACCACGGTGTCCCATACCACCATGCCCGGATCATGAGTCTTTATGGATCAAGGTAGCATGGTTAACAGGGTTTCCAATGGTAAGTTCAGTACCCTAGGTTCAAGCAGTTATGACTCATACATGGTGAACATACAATGGCCAGTCGGGTTACTTGACGGGCTTGACTAGTATGAGTGCATCGTAAGTCAAATGACATGAAGTGCGTAAAACACTTCGCGTGGCCTAACCACTGTCGCCAACTCCAAACACGACTCGCGTTCATCGACGCGTCCTTCGTGGCAAATACAAGCTAGCCATGAATTTTCTCTGTTACCGACTGCCTGGACTAAGTATGGCCCCAAACATTTGTGATTCCACATCATCAATCATATAAGAGTAATGGAAATGAAATACAACAATATAAGCATGTTGTTGCATGTTATAACATACCACTTAAGCAATTCATTCAACACATGCATTTCATACATATAATGAAATCCATACTTAGTCAACATGATGAAAATCATTTACATCAGCGTATTACTTGAGAATTTAATCTCAAAACTATTTCACAACACCATATACTCAATACATACTAATACAAACATTTATACAAACACTTAGTCTACACACTTAAGTCCACACAGTATATGTCGACTCAAAGTGTGCATTTGGGTGAATCTCTTCGCCAAACTGATTATGCACACATTCCTAATATCCTATTGCGACAAAAAGCCATGTCAATCATTTCAGCAAAATATGGATGTTTACAGTATTTCCTACAAATGACTAAAATGCCCTAAATCTCATATTTTTCATATGTTTACGAAACGGGAAACAGACAGCATGTTGTACATGTCAAAAGGCGTTGCCGTCGATAATCTACTATTAAATGACATTGAAAGCGTTGAAAACAGCCAATCAAAGCATCTAAAATCCACACTTTTTTCCCTAGATGTGCATCGCTTCGAACGGAGCGTATATGCTTCGTCTACGGCGAACAGGCGACCTAATACACAAGCTACATAAGCTACATCGCTAATGGAATCGACGGAATGCTAAATCAGCAAATGGTTAGGGTTTTCCTTACCTAGAAATGTAGCTGAATCACCGAAAAAGCGATTGGGATACGTTGCTTAAGCACGTGTAGCAGCTGGTGCAGGTGGCAGGAAGATCCCTCGCACACTCTCTCACAATCTCTCACTTTTTCTCTCACTCTGCTAGGGTTTCTAACAAATTTGGATGGGTGAGAGAAGTGAGGGTTTAAAGCCCTTATATAACCTAATTTCTTCCCAAATTAGGCTTGGGAACAATATTTACTTGAGGTCTAACCAATTCGGGGCTGTTCTGGTCCAAAAGAGCATTTCTAGAGGTCCCCTGGCCGAACGCGGTCGGACTTAAGCTCATGCATACTGGATCTAGCACACATCAAGTTTTCAGACCGAAAGAGTTCGCAGATCGCACGTGGTGGTCCAATTTCAGTTCAGCGGTCATCGCACCTAGATCAGGTCTACAAGTCTCATGATATGAAAGAGAAATTTTTCCTGATCCGAGGGTGTAATTTGGCTGAATTCTGATGGTCAGAACGCTTAATAATAATGAGCCAAGTCACGTGCCAGATTTGAATTAAAATTTCCAAATCTAACCCTATTCTCACTCTCTTCATAAATCATCAACATTAGGTATCTTAAAATTATAATACATGGATTAACTTCAAAATTTACTTCAATTTTTAAAAAATTATGGCAAAACACTGATTAGTTTATCTAATCTCCCATCCCCAACCTAAAATCTACATTATCCTCAATGTAGAAGAAATAAACATGTTTTGTAAAAGAGACAACGAAATTGAAGGGGAAGTGATAAAAAGATAGTACCTAATGAAGCAATTTTGAGGTTTTTCTAATGATCTCAGTATAAAATGTGTAAGCATAAAACTCTTAAACAGACGATAAACAAAATATCCTAAAATAACGAAAAGTAATAAACCTACTACGAAAAAAAGGGAAAGGTACTTAGTCATGCCACAAGGTTCCTCCTCCGGCCAATATCTTGATAAATTTCTCAGTAGGTTTGCCAACAAGATCACCAATCCAAAAGTACTTTTTGCAATAGCCTTGAATGTCCTGGAGCATGAATTCTAGAAAAATTTGTGGACCTTAGCATAAAGTTTCCTTTTAATCTCATGAGGTGTCCAAAGTATTTAGATCACATCCAGTTATGTTCATAAAGGTAATCAATCCATGAGAGTAAAATCAACCATTTTTATCATTCCATAATAAGGGAATTAAATAACTTTGTCAAATTCCCTCTCAATGGGAGCTTATTACAATATCAGAGTTCACAGCGAAAATATAAAACTAAATCATAAATCTATCTTCTAATTCTTTCAGTATATTCTTCCATTGGGAGTTGATCCTTTAGGTTTTCAATCTGTACATTACCTACATTATCTATATGGTTGGAGAGGGTCAATGCCCTACTCATAGTGATGGTTATCATTTAAGATTAACAATAATTCAAGAGATTCATAAAAGTAAAGGGTTTTGATATGTCTCGTACTTCACTACTATGAGGGGTATCAACATGCGCAACCAATATATATGAATTCATGCTTAGCACAGTATGTGAGGCTCATCATATATAGTGATCATTATGATGTGGAATACGATTTATAGAAAACCTGACTCGACCCACATCCATAACTACGGATATTCGTCGGCATGTCTAACGCTACCGTGGATTTACGTGAATACCTCGAGGCGGCACAACACATGAGTCAGATGAATTATGTGACACGATTTGTTCATAGAGTGACTATTTATGACATCTAATCCTGGAAGTGATGTAACACGCATTATGAATTACTTACATAAATTTGTGCACTACTTAAACCTATGAAATTATGCATCAATCAAGAGGGTCTCTACTCATAGCGCATTACATCCATGATATAATAATTGAATCACTAGTTGTGATACCTTCAACGCATCATTTGCATAAAAAAGAATGTAAACTAAATCATAAGAGTTTTGGAATAACAAGACACATGTTGAAGCCTTTAAAGGTAAACAACACAAGGCTAGCAAAGTAAGGAGGAGAGTGGCAATGACTAACTCAACAAAGAGGAGAGTGGCAATGGCCAACTCAACAAATAGGAGAGTGGCAATGGCTAACTCAATAAAGAGGAGAGTTATCATGCCCCAAACTTGGAAACCGGGCTCACAAAATTCCCGATCACTGAATCTGGCACTGACAGCATCCGTAGTACTCCATTCTCGACTCCTGGCACCCATATACCAGGTTTCGATCCTAGGATCCTACAAAGAGAATTTCCAACGTACATTTATCTCATAAGAAGTATAATTATAAGCATAACTCATAAACAATAAGCAACGATATCACCACACATTCACTATAATAAAAAACTTTGAGTACAATGCATAGGGGAAATACAATAGCAATGTCGGAAGCTCCAGAAGATAGCTGCATACTCCAATCTCAATGCTACTGTGGCATCCTAGCATCACCTGCATGTAATGATCGTGCATAAGCTTATAGAAAGCTTATAGGGTGGTGTAAGTTTGTACGTAATGTATATGTCAAGAATGCAATATCAGACTAATGCATAAACATGATGATAAGTCCATGAATACTATCAGCCGTACCAAGGCTATGCGATGCAAGGAATGAATGCTATCGGATATACTAAGGCTATGCGATGCAAGATATGAATGCTATCAGCCATACTAAGGCTATGGGATGCAAGGCCTACATGGCCAATGTTATATGTGAGATGCGACTCATGCATACCAATCCTCATTTGAAACTATATAATAATACAGCCCATCTATAGAATATCACCTGTGTCTAGTACACTCCAAACTAGATTTCCACCCCATCACGTGCAACAAGGTGAGTGAAAGAGACCTCACTATCTGTCTTACCAATAGTTTTCCAGTATTTACACGGCACGTCGATAGCGGACCCATTCCTCGAGTTGGTTAAACTCAGCCTAGCTATACCTCCTCCTCTTAGGCAGGTAAGGCCACACCCCCTTCCCATTGACCACGACACAGTGGGAAGCACGACCTTCTCGTATTCGACACTTAGTATTTATGCATCCACTCAGTCTAGATGTTAGGGCAACCTCCTGGTACTATAAGGGTTTAGAGAATTTCATCTAAGGACATCTATCGTGCCCCATGTAGAACCAGAACATTTCTTGTGTCTAATCCTGCCATCCACTATATGCCTTAGAGGCTACGACCTTGATGTCACAAAGGCATAAAGTAATCATGTAACACAAATATAAGATGCATGAGTCACACTGTCCAGTCATGTAGCAATCCTGCGCATGCCACACGTTCATGTGGGACAACTTTATCTCTCAGGGAGTCCCATAAATAATCTGCCTAATGGCATATGTATGATCAATCACTCCTCACATCAAGCACACATATGATGCATATAGGCATGTATCAAAAAGTTATACTAAGCATGTTATATGATGATGACATAATCTTCTCATAATAAGGATGGGCCTAGACGGCCTACTCATATCAAGTATGGGCTCAAGAATAAGGAGTGGGCTTCCTTGTCCGTTCCATCATGTAGAAATTTGGGTTTCCTAAGGGCCCAATAGCACAAGGTGGGCTCTATGACTTGGACAAGTCTACAAGACATGGTGGAAGCATAATCAATAGTGGAGGCCTAATGGTTTGGGTTAGCCCACTAAGACTAGATTGGTAACACTATGGGGGCCCAACTCGATGTGAATGAGCCTAACAATGGGCCCTAGGGAGGGTTATAAGATGGACATTTAACCACCATTGCTCTTACAATGTGGACGTTTAACCATCATTGCTCCCAAGGCATAGCCCATTAAGAACCTACCCTATAATGAGGGTCCATGGTCCTCATGCTAAATAGGAGATGGATGGGCATCATAAACATTATCACATACATCATAGTGAACTCACATAACTCAATTGGGCCTCACATGCATCACATTGGGCCTTATACAAGGGCCTCACATACATCACATTGGGCCTCATACATCGGCCTCACATACATCACATGGGGTCACATCCTATGGGCCTCACATATACCTCACATTGGGCCACATCTCATGGGTCTCACGTATACATCACATTAGGCCACATCCCATGGGCCTCACATATACATCACATTGGGCCTCATCACCTAGGCCTCAAATGCATCACAATGGGCCCTACACTGCCAACAAGTGGGCCCTGCATGTACAATAGGTGGACCCTACACGTACGGCAAGTGGCATTACATCTAGCAAAGCGGATAGATGGCATGGATATAAAACACATACATCGCGGTGGTCCCCACCGTCCAGACCACTGGACAATGTGGATATAAGACATGCATCACATGCGGGTCCCATGTCCAGCAATGGATGGTGTAGATGTGGGATCCACGTCCAGCAATGGATGGTGTAGATATAATAAATAAATCATGGTGGGGTCCATATCCCAGCTGGACGGTGGAGACCCCACACGTATAGGGCGGGTCCCACCATCCCAAGGATAGATTGTATGGATAAAACATATATATTAGGTGGGTCCACACTTGTGGCTCACCAGATGCTTAAAGCAAGAAGATATCTGTGTTTTCCCCACCGTCTAGACCTACTAGACGGTGAGGATGGACGTGCAGCAGGTGGGTCCCACGTATACGTGGCCCATCTGCACTGAATCAAGCTGATATTTATATTTTCCCATTGTCCAGACCTGTCGGACGGTGGGTAGCAACATACATCAGGGTCCACATGTGTGGTGCCACCAGCTTAGAATCAAGGCCGATATTTGTGTTTTCCCTTTAAACAGGGCCTGCCCAAACGAGTAGCAAGGTGGAAGCAAAGTGGGCCCTGGTTGGACAGCAGGTGCATCCTACTTAGTGGACAACATGAATAAAAATACATACATCATAGATGGGTCATACAATCAGGGGAGAGAGAGAGGGAGGGAGAGAGAGAGACGTGTGATGGAAAGCTCCACCGCTATGAGCCCTCCCTTCCATGCATTATAAAACATACATCAAGTGGGTCCCATTACATGTGGTCCCACTAATCAAAATCAATGATGAAGATCCCTTTTCCAGTAAAAATGCAAGGAGTAAATGACCTTCTCACAATGGAAAAAAATAAACATCATGATGGGGTCCATGGAGAATGGCCCCATCATGGGATGAACATATGAATCATGGTGGGCCATCGACCACACCTAGGATCCAAAGTGACATCCATACCATCAATCGGTAGGCCCCACTTGGCTCATCATCAAAATCACTATGCTAGTCCTATAAACACCCACCGATTACACTTAGTCTATGCTTCTTGGAATACTAATCTCATTGTCTTCTACTTTGATGGAGGATGATGAAGATCGAAGGGTGGAGATGCGAGTTTAGAGGTAGGAAGTGGGCCACACTTTGGATCATTTTCTCCTTGGGAATGCTTGGACGTCCACCCTCTCTTAGTTGCTTGGAAAATGGTAGAGAGAATGATAGGGAGAGAGGATGTCGTAAGAGGAGGTGACATGGAGGGTATGGGTTTTGTTGAATTTTTGGGGCATGAGGTGGCATGGGGTATGGGTTGCCTTGACTTGTTGGTATGAAAGGGATGGGATAGGTATGGGTTCATTTGACTTGGTGAAGGGAGAGGTATGGGTGAGTGATGGGTTGTACTTAATAGATTGATGCGATAGATGGTAGAGATTCTCACAGAATTCGCAATGCATGACATTTCCTCAAGATATGCACAGGCCCACATCTCTTAACCGAGGTATCGCATAGGAGTATGAGACACAACGTTAGAACCACAGTGATGGCGCAGTCACTAGGGTACAAGTTTTAAGTCAAGTCAACTCAAATCTACGGGATGGGACTTAGGGTCACATGCAAATGTTGACTAAAGGTTACGGGTCACCAAAATTTGATGGGGAGGATCGCGGGAGTCTAAGGAACGGTACGGACTAGGATACGGGCCTTATGAGAGTGGCAATGGCCAACTCAATAAAGAGAAGAGTAACAAGGGCTAACTCAAAAAAGTTGGTAAAGGGAAGGGCAAGGCTTATATCCATCGGCTCACATAAATTCATAAACATCATACATAATTAAAGTAATACCATAATTCCCTAAGGATAAATAATTGATGGTGGTAAGTCAAACAATTGTAGGGAGAATTCACAGTAACATAAAGGCATGTAAAAGGCAAGTTAATCATATCAATTCAAATTAATGTAAGCTTAAAGGAAAAACCCTCGCCTCCATCGTCAGATCGCCCTTTACGTGTTATTGGAGCTTTGTGTACACAATGTACGATTAAATTCTAACATGATTGTATGGTTAGATCACTACATTAGATGGCTCGAGTGGATGAGATCAGCGGTTTATAATTTGTCTTAACATCTAAGTTTAAGATTAATTTTATAAGGGTATTGATTTAGATAAGATTTTATTATAGGGCTTTTAATAACAAAGTGAATCACTTTAATCAACAATTAGTCTTAGCCAAGAATAATATGAAATTCTATAAGGCTCACCTATTGGGTTGACTTAGTTCAATTAGTTGACTACACAACCTGCACCTCTCATCGTGACTGCCTAGAATCGCCAGAGGTTGGTCTGATGTTGCCGGTCGGTGGACTTTCTGCGGCAGCTTCCTTCTTTTTCCTTCTTCTTTCCACTCAATCTCTCTCTATCTTCTTCTTCTTCTTTTTTTCTTTTCTTTCTTCTCCTCACTTCTCTCTCTCTCTCTCTCTCTCTCTCTCTCTCTCTCTCTCTCTCTCTCTCTCTCTCTCTCTCTCTCTCTTTATTTATTTTCCCGTGTGCGTCTTTAGGTGGGAGTGCTGAGTTTTTATAACATTTCAATTTCTTCTAGACTCTTCGTGCATTAAGCGCACCCTCAATGCATCGTGTGAGAACGAATAGCGCCAACGCTGGTTCATGGATTCATAGGTTTAGTCCTCATAGGATTCCCTACTCCTGCTTTCATAAGTTGGATCGGCTTTGGATAGGCCACCATTTGATCGAATTGGATCGTTACATAGTGTAGCAGCATGAAGGTTGGAGTCAGCTTTTGAATGAAGAAGATGGCCTCAATTTTAATGGCGGATTATCGACCATAGAGTCTTCTTTCGATCTAATGATTGAGGGTGATTCAGATGGCCCACAGAGAGCTTGTGGGCCCCACGAATCCAACATGTAGATGTGGTTATCACCAGCTATGTTGTGGTGATTTTCTGCAACTTGCTATAAGAGCTCCGATACACTCGATGCTAGTAACATGTTGGAATCCTTCTGGTCCTCCTGGATCCTTGGTGGGGGTCAGTTTTCACTATATTGGCTCAAATTTGTAGAAAGATCTCGGTAGAGGAGTTTTAGAGGAATTCTCGTGCTAAAGTTTGCTTGGATTTTGTTACTGCGAGCGGAGAGTTATACCCTTTTGGTTCGGCTGTGAAGGTAGATGGGGTCCACTTTGATGACCCCTCAGGAGATCCACTCTGTTCATCTATTTTGAAGGTTCACAATAGTGCTTGATTGTGAATATTGGGTAGATCGGAGGATTATCGTGAAATTTCTCTTAGCGGTTGTCAAAACAAACTTAATCTCAATTAACAATCCCCACTAAATGATTAGGGACCAAATTTGGAGAAAAATGTGTAATCAGGAGAGACAAACAATTGGACAAAATTTGGTAGTTGATAGATGGTGGAAAAAATTTAAATAAAAAATATCACTTTTTGTGAGGCCAAGGTGTGGACCAAGTTTAAGTTGCGATGGATGGCAAGAAGTGGTTAGATCTGAAGATCTAGGTGTAAGCCTAAAAAGGATAACTTGTTGGCTAAGTAAAAGCCTACCAAAGTGAGGTCTTCATATTTTACATTTGGTCCATATGATGGCCACTCCAAGTCGTTCATATGGAGGAAAATATCCTACTACAACTACCTATGAGCTTTCCTCACTCGATGGACACAAAAATCAACGATTAAGGGCTAATTTGTTAATTGAGCCACTTCTACAATGATCTAAGGAATGAAATTCGACATGTATTATTAATTTATGATAATTAGGCTTGGTATAAAATTTCACATGAAACGGATCATGAGAACCATGTGATTTGGAATTCAAGGGTATAGGTTAATGACATTTTTGTAAGTATTATTGATCTAAGAGTTTTGTGAAATTTAATGGTTCTACTTGGTTATATGCACCTTTCTAGACAATTCTTTCAAAAGAACTCACATCTAAATCATTACGAATAAATAGTTATTCGCCATTTCAT
This sequence comes from Magnolia kwangsiensis, assembly GCA_037074715.1. Taxonomy (NCBI): domain Eukaryota; kingdom Viridiplantae; phylum Streptophyta; class Magnoliopsida; order Magnoliales; family Magnoliaceae; genus Magnolia; species Magnolia kwangsiensis. The sequence continues at coordinate 75,957,058 of CM073577.1, read as the reverse complement.
TTAAGGTAACGTACATATGTCAAATCACATGATGAATGGTCTTATCTTAAAATCAATGGTCAGATGGCTTGATCTATGAATGGAGACTATTCCCAATGGTTAGATTTGTGTTGGGGAATGAACATAAGGTTAGGTTAGTTAGATTGGTACCGTACACATGTACATAATAGTTTAAATTCTATGGTAACACTTGAGAACTTTCAATACTCAGGTATTGAAAAAGTTCGGGGTGTTACAATATGGTTCTCCCCCATTTTTGTCAGTCATTGGCAAAGGGTTAGATGTAATACACATGATGTCATAATTGTAGGTTGGAGGATCAAATACCCATCATAAGTGAAAAAATAAATCAACGATCAGAAAACTTAATATCAATTGAATATGCATTTCTAAAAGCCATTAGTCATAAGTATCATCATTCATAAGTTAACATGTATATCAGGAATGCCCAAGATTGGCATCAATAACCAAAATATTGAATTGTATAATCATCCAAAAGAAATAGCCCCACTATGGGCATAATAATAATCTATGACCACATCAAACATATGAATAATGGATGTACACATATGAGGCAATCAGATGAACCAGAACATTTGAAAAGATATTTAGTGTTGCTGGTTAAAAAAAAGGGTTAGGTAGAGCACCCTGATATGAAGGGCGTAACACCCCCAACTCTTTAATACCCGAGTGTTAAAAGTCCTAGAGTGTTACCATGAATTTAACCTTTTATGTACACGTGTACCGTACCAATCTAACTAACCTAGCCCTACATCCATCCTCCAACATGAATCCGACCAATTAAGAATGATCTTCATCTATAAATCAAGTCATCCGATTGTTGATCATGTTGTAACGTCTTGAAAAAATCCGTACAAAGACCCGAGTACCACCTTAAGCAAAAATCACTAAGGGTTAAATCCTTTAGAAATTAAATGAGAATTAACTAGCGCTAAACCAGATTACCTGGAAAATTAGCACCAATCACTTTAAATACGATCTACAAGGCCCAAAACTTGTAGAATTGTTAACGCTATAATACCCTGAAACCTAGGATCCATCTCTAAACCCGGTTACTCTCGGAAGCACATTGAAACTCCGTATTGGACCGCACATCAAAAGTCTGATAGCAATGAACTTAGACAAATATGACCTCCTAGTTGGACTTGACAATCACCTCAAAAATTAAGTCCAGATGATGTCCGGGGACTATTTTCTTGAGTCCGGAGTGAAATGTGTGAGAAACGTAAATGTCTTTAGGAAATAAATCCAAATTGAAGTAATCTGAGTCGTGTCGTGTGCGGGCCAATTACAAGCATTTAGATCGTCAGAATCAGTCATATACCCTCAGATCAGGGGAAATCTCCCACACATGCTAATGTACTTGTGGCCCTGATCGAGTGTCGGTGACAGTTGAACTGAAACTGGACCACCACGGTCGATCTGTAAATCCGATCGGACTGAAAACTTAGCTTAACCAAGATCCAATATCAAGGAGCTTAAGTGTAACATCCTGAAAATCGAGGGTTGAGCATAACTTAGCTTCCGAGTTCCAGAACATCACTTATGCAGCATTTTTTTATGATGGATGAATGTTATCAGTATTAGGGCATAAAACATGAGGTAAATTAAGCCAAAACAGCAAACATAAATCAGGTACAGTCTGAAAATACGAGCGGAAGACAGATAAATATATAAATTAATATAAGTCCCTAAGAAATGTATGCTCTGCCAGGTCATAATTATAACACATGTCTCAAAATATATATATCAAAATAGGATAAATCACTACCAACATAGCCCTGAATCCCTATCAATCAGGGCGTTGTTCACATGAACCCGCTTGAGAATACCATATAGGAGAAATCCTCCTCATCGCCAAAAAGACCGGCTCTTCCTCGCAAGCATCGCCACCATCTGAAACAAAGATAGGGACTGGTTGGTGTTGCAAACATCGTACCGTAACGTGGGAGTGAGTGATCAACTCAGTGGAAACTATACAGCAAAGGTTAACATGTTATCAATTCAATCAAGCAGTAATGATAAAGCAGTACAATCAAGTAGGTCTTAGATACTCTTGTTAATGCAAGGATGATATGAAGAATGATGCATGCCCTCACCACAATCCCCTCTGCGACATCATCTAACGATTGCGACATGAATCACTTCCTCAGTGCTCTATCACCAACCGCGTTAGCACATGCAATGCGGTGATATGAACATGCTTACCAAGTTCTTATTAGTCCTTTTCATACAACAGGATTGGAAATCTAAGACACCTCTCTTGTATCAAATCCCAATGTTGATCCATTCTAGGGTCGTCAGTCCTAGGAATCTCATACGATGTTATGATTCTAGGTCACTGCAAGGGCTGTCAGGGCTGTTGCATACAATCGTTACACCACTCCCCCATCACCTTATCAATACAGGCCTACTTATATCCTCAAGACTGCAACAGGACTCGTCGCCCCTATGCAGTGTCAGGATAAACTCAAGGTCACTATAGAGGGCTCATCACCAATCAGTGTAGGCAGATAGCAAGAATATAGGTCCCATACCACCATAATCTGCTTAGAGTGGGGTGCTCACTGGTCACTATAGGGAGGTTTGTGGTCCCAGCGTAGGCCGACAGCACTACCACGGTGTCCCATACCACCATGTCTGGCTCATGAGTCTTAGGGGATCATGGTACCACGGTAAACGGGAGTTTCACTGGTAAGCTCGATGTCTTAGATTCAAACGGTTGTGACCAAACTTGGTGAACAAATGGGATAGTTGATAAGCTCAACTAGGCCAAGCGCATGTTGAGTTGAACGACATGGCCAAACACTCCAAGCACGACTCAGATTCGTTAAACTCATCCTATGTGGCAAAAACGACCTCAACCACTAATTGGAGTATGATTACCGATTACCTGGACTGTAGTACAGCCCCAATCACTTCCAAACTTAATAATAGGCATATGAGTCCTATCCTACAATCATACGGACAATCATGAAGTATAACTTAAATGTAAATGCAGTACATGGAGGAAATCATATACATCTTTAACATGATTCATCTAAGTTAATCAGTTCATGGAGGAAATCATATACAGAGTTAACATGATCGGAATTCATATCTCAACAACCTTAACAATCGTACTTTACTAACTACTAACTCATTTAGGCATTTGTACAAAAACTTAAATTACACTATTCAACATACATCACGTATGTCGACCATATCACATATTAGGGAAAATCCTTTTTCCAAGGAGTTGTCGCATACATAAAAATCATGTAATAATGACAATTAATCATGGCAATCATAACATCAAATTTCTTACGCATACAAATATTTCAACAAACACATATTAGACATGTTATCATATATAGGTAATTTTCCCATGAATCACATAGTAGTGAGATAAGTTACATAGAGGAAACTGTAACTATGCATGAGAGGATTGAGGATCGCATCTCAACATCCTCGTTAAATACATTACAACATGCATTTTCTCATTCAGGAATTTTGTTAAACACTTAGGCCATACATACTAAATACATATCACATATTGGTATATCATGTATTTGGGCTAAACTTTTAGCCCAGGAGTTATTACACAAACATCTAGCATACATAGATGGCAGTTAATCATGGCAAGCACAAATCTGAATTTTATACGTATACGGTATTTTTTATAAATATGAGGAATACAATATATTCAACATAATTAACGTATAACTGAAAAAAAAAAACGGACAACACTTTATACATGTGAAATAGCATCCTAGGCAAGAATAAATCATTATCTAACATTGAAAGTCTTGAAAACTATAACCTAAACGTATATAGTTCTCACCTTAAACCAGAAAATGCGTAACAGATATGATTTAGATGACAAGTCTTCGTCAACGGCGGATAGGCAACCTAAGCCATGAAACAGGTTAGCCATAACTTCACGTAAACAATTCTAGGCTTCAAAATAGGTTAAGGTTAGGATTTTTTACCTAAGAACAGGATAAAAAATGCCGGAATAGCTATACGGATAGGTGATTAGGCACGTAACAAAGCTGGGAAGAATCCCAGGAAGAATCACCAACTTCTCTCTCTTTTCTCTCTCTTGATTTGGTTAGGGTTTGAAATTCATATGAGATTTGTGAAAGAGGATTTGAGGCCTTTTTATAAGCCCAAAAGCGATGGAAATAGACTTGGGGCCAAGGTATACTTAGGTTATAACCAAATCGGGTCTGTTCCGATCCAACAGAGCACTTCTGGAGGTCCTATTACTAAATGCAGTCGGACTTAAGCTCTCTAATATTAGATCTAGGTCAATCTAAGTTTTCAGTCCGGTCGGGTTTCTACATCGACCTTGGTGGACCAGCTTCAATTCAACGGCTACGGGAACTCGATCAGAGCTACAAGTACTATTACATGTAAGGGCCACCTATCCTGATCCGAGGGTGAATTTGGGTCAAAATATAATGGTCAGAATGCTTAGAAATAACGCTCAAGTGGACCGTTCCAGATTACTTAAAAATATGTTTAATTTTCTAAAAATCTTCATTTTCTTACTCTCTTCACTCCGGACTCAATAAAATGGTCTCAAGACATCGTTTGGGCTTGATTTTCAAGGTGATATTCAAGTCCAACTCGGCGGTCATAATTGTCTTATTTCATCGCTATCAGACTTTCGACGTGCGGTCCAGGTCCGATACGGAGTTTCAAAGTGCTCCCAAGAGTAAACGGTAATAGAGATTGATCCTAGGTTTTTAGGTAACATAGCGTTAGCATTCCTACCCATTTTTGGTCTTGTATTTCATATTTAAAGTAGCTCAAGTCAATTCTACTAAGTATTTAGTTTAGTACTTAACTAAATTCTACCCTAATTATGACAGAATACGGTCCTAGGGCCATTCTATGCCCCATTTTGGGCACTTCTAGTTATCATATTATTTTGATTATTTTTCTAGTGGTTCATCATCAAGTTTAAACTATCTCCAAAAAATTTTATAAGATTTTAATTTGTAGAAAAATTCTAAAAATTTCAGAAGCAGCAGCCGTCCAACAAGTATTTTTTGGACAGTTGTCACAACGACCTACTTTAAACTATATTAAATATTTTATTATATTTTTTAACTATTTTTATATAAAACTAGACTCATTTATCTTCAATATGATTTTTGAATCACCTAAATTAGAGTTATAACGAAGGAGATATGATTTTTCAAAGTTTGATAAAATGCGTAGAAAAAATGAAGAAACCGGGCTGCCTGTCCGCTGTACGGATGAGGCCTCGCCGGTCACTGACGTATTTGGCAAGGGATCGCCCCACGGGCGAGGTACTCCCCCCCCCCCCCGGATGCCGAAAACATGTGGGACCCACCTCGGGTCCCCCCGAATTGCGTCGTTTGGGCCCACGAGTCCGTCAAGGTGTTTATCGAGTCTCATTTGCAAACTGGAATGAATTACGCAATGTACAATATATGATTTTGGGGTAAAAGAAGCTAATACATCCAAATATCTTATCTACATCATGAAATTCTAAATATTAAATAGTTAAAATCCTATTTTACGCATGTATTTACCATTTATAGTAAGTTTTAGTTTAAGTATAGTTCCTTACCTTTTAAACTTTAGGTTTATGTCTAATATGAAAGTACTTGAAGAAATTTAAAGAATGAAGTGGTGAAAGGTGAGAATTTGAAGGAAATAGGTTGAAAATTAATTTTTAAACCTTGGGATTGATCATTGAGAGTGATATGGTTGACCCATTGCCTAAGGACGTCTAATTCCAGGTTGGTGAAATTCTGTGGTGTTACATTAAGTCTGACCGCATTCAGTAAAGGGACCTCCATAAATGCTCCATTGATCGGAACGTATCCTATTTGGACATAACCTAAGTATACCTTGGCCATGGGGCCATTCCCATCAGTTCTGAGCCTATATAAGGGCTTTAAAACCCCTCTCACATATTCCATACGAAATTTGGGAAAAAAACCCTAAGCGAGAGAAGAGAGTAAAGAGAGAGAAAGTGAGAGAGAGTTGGTGTGGATTGCTTGGATTCTTCCTTGCTAATCTACCTGCTGAAATGCCAATCTCGTATAGTTCTTCTGGTAGCTTCAATGCCGTACTTGGGTAAGTAAACCTAACCTTAATCCGTTCTAAGGTTTCAAATGGTCTAAGTGCTAAAATAGCTAACCTATTACATGCTATAGGTGGCCCTCGCGTCGTAGGCAGTGACTTGACATACAAACTAAGTTCGATGAGCATTTACCAGCGTAAGGTGCGGACTATATGCGTATAGGTTATGGTTTTCAAGGCTTTCAATGTCGGTTAATGATTTATTACTGACGTGGGTGCTATTTCACTTGCTAAATGTGATGTTTATTTCACGTTTCAGTTATATATGAACTATGTTGTGAATAGGGTATTTCCTGTGTTTGTTGAAATGTTTGTATGCACTTGAAATCTGAATTTGTGATTGCCATGATTAACTGTCGTAAGTACATGGTGGTTATATATGTGGCAACTCCTTGGTAAGAGGATTTTCTCTAATACGCATCATGACCAACATACGTGATGTATGTTGAAAACTGAAGTCCAAGTGTTTGCAAAAATGTTCGAATGAATTAATAGTTAGTAAAGTGGGATTTATAAGGGACTTGGGATATGAATCCTAACTACCTTAGCTATGTGTATGATTTCCTCCATGTACTGTATAGTCTGTTTATGCATGTTTAACTGTGTGTATGAATTCCTCTATGTACTATATATTCACGTGTAATTTATATTCTATAGCATGCTCACATGATTATAGGATTTGACTTCAGTATTCATTACTGCTTGCTTATCTCATATGCTTACTTGTTATGAACGCACGCGCTTGGGACTATATCATAGTCTAGAAAATTGGTAACAGGCCTTGTTCTAGTGGCTGAGATTATCTTTCGCCACGCAGGATGTGTTCAATGAATCCGGGCCATGCTTGGGATGTCGACAGTGGTTAGGCCACACGGAGTTCTTACGCACTTCATGTAGATCATCTCGATGTGTGCTCATACCAGTCAAGCTTGTCATGTAACCCGATTGACCCAATGTATGTTCACCATGTATGGACGCTACTGCTTGAACCTAAGATACCAAACTTACCAGTGAAATGCCTGTTTAACCTTGGTACCATGATCCGCTAAGACTCATGAGCCGGGCATGGTGGCATGGGATACCATGGTCGAGATGTCGGCCTATGCTGGGGTGATGAGCTTCCCCGTAGTGACCAATGAGCAACCCAGACTCATGAGCCGAATATGGTGATATGGGACACTGTATTGGAGTTGTCGGCCTACACTGGTGCAGCCTAGCTGTGGTCCCTAGTCGGGTTGGTGACGAGCCTTCGAAAATAGACTGTCAGTTGGTAGGGTGTTAGTGGAGTGACCTCGAGTATGAATAGGCCTACCTCGGTACAGCCTGACTATGGTCCCCAGTTGGTTTGGTGACGAGCCTTAAAAATAGACTGCCAGTTGGTAGGGCGTTAGTGATAGTGACCCGAACTTGCCTATCGTATGTGATTAACTAGGATTGATGACCCTAGATGGATCAATGTTGGGCAAATGATATAAATGGTGGTACCTTAGCTTCCTAATCCTACTGTATGAAAAGGACTAATAAGAACTTGGTAATCATGCTCATAACATCGCACTGCATGTGCCGTTGGCGTTGGTGTAGAGCACAGTGGTAGTGAATCATGCTGTGATCGTTATACGTTGTCGCAAGAGGGAGTGCAGGCGAGGGCATGCATCATTTTTGCATACGCCCTTGCATTAACAAGAGTAATTAGGACATGTTTGATTGTACTGCTTTATCATTACTGCTTGATTGAATTGATAACATGTTAAACTCTACTGTATAGCTCCACTGAGTTGATCACTCACTCCCATGTTACGGGATGGTGTTTTAAACACCTACCAGATCCTGTTTTCATTTCAGATGATGGCAATGCTTGCTAAGCGGAGCTGGAGTATGAGGATGATGAGGAGGCGTTCTCCTACATGTAGTTCTCAGGCGGGTTCATGTGAGCCATGTCCTGATTGACGGGGATTCAGGGATTATACATGTAAAGGACTATTACATTCCTCTTGACATTTTTTATCTTGACACAACACTTGTAAATATTGACCTGACAACGCTTACATACTCTGGGGACTTATATTGGTTTATATATTCATTTCAGTCTTCCGCTCACGTATTACAACTATCCCTGGATTATGTTTTACTAATTTAGCTTAATTTACTTTATGTTTTATGCACTAATACAGCCAACATTCACCCATCATTGAAAATGTTACATAAGTGATGTTTTGGAACTCGGGAGCTGAGTTATGCTCAACCCCTGATTTTTGGGGTGTTACACATGTGGTCTAATATATGTACCTTCCGTTGACTAAATCGGTGAATAAATCTTTAACAATAATGATTTAGGTGTAAGTTCTTTTATAAAAAATTTTTCAGAAATGGGCATAGAACCATGTAGAACAATTAGATTTTGCAAAACTCTTAGATCAACAATAATTACGAAAATGCCTTTAACCTAGACTTTCGGAATTCTAGATCACATGGTTCCCATGATCTACTTGATGAGAAATTTTATACCATGCTTATTTATTATAAATTAACCATACATGTCGAATTTCATCCATTATATCATTGTAAAAGTGGCTCAATTGACAAATCAGCCCGTAACCGTTGATTTTGGTGTCCATCGAGTGAAGAAACCTCATGAGTAGTCATAGTAGGATATTTTTCCTCATATGAATGACTTAGATTGTCCATAATATGAAGCAAGCGTGAAAATAAAGACCCCACTTTTGTAGGCTTTTTCCTTAAGCACAGAGTTATCAACTCTGTGAAAACCTAGATCTTCAGATCTAGCCACTTCTTGCCATCCATCGTAACTCAAATTTGGATCACACCTTGGCCTCACTTGACTATAACATTATACAAAATTTGGACCCTTGATCTATGATCATACACTGTTAAACGCTGAAGCCAGTTCCTTCACTTTGATGCAAATGATGACATTTCAGATCTAGCCTTTTTTCCACCATCGATCAATCGCCAAATTTTATTCAATTATTTTCCTATCTGCACTACACGCTCCCTCCAAATTTGGGCCCTGATCATTAAGTGTGGACCATTAATTTATATCGATTCCATTTTGACACTCGTTAAGAGACTTTTCAAGATAAAATAACCTAAAGCTTTGATCTGCTTCATATTTAGTCCCATGACCTAGCATGACTGGCTTAAACTAATGAATGGAAGGGATCCACTGAGAACGTCACTAAGAGACCCAAGTGGAGGGTGCGCCTACACGCATAAGAGTACGACCGCAAGGCACCTAAAGCAGAACCCAGTCAAACCGCATTTGACCGGACTGTGCTCAAAGGAGAAGGTTCTCCTCCTTTTTCACGCCCGCCTTTAGAATTTCAAATGCAAACAGCGACGTCGGTGTTGCTGGGACCTACTATCACGAAGGGACAAGGGGATCTGAACCGTTCATCAGATATGGGCCCCACCATCGATCAAGATTCAATGAATCTCACTGGAAAAGAATCACTTACGCCTATAAACCATTCGATGAACAGAACCACATAGACAAGCATAGATAGAAACTTCTAATCGACGCACGATGTAGGTTAGAGGAAATCTGGACTGTCCCATCTTTAACAATGACTAATCCGCTCCTCCCCGACAATGAAGGAGTCAGGATGAGTGGGACAGAAGACATGCAACACGCTCTTCTCTCTGATTATTCTGCGCACAAAAGAACATCTTCGAAGGCATTCGACAAAGCCGTGTGGACCATCTATTTCAGGGCCCAGGGATCACTAAAACTAAACAATCCAGGTCATTTAGCGGAACCGATTAGGCTGAGAATAACCCTGGCCAAAATTGCCATGGAAGCAGGACCCATCTGCTGGCTGGACGCTGGATGTTGGACGATGATCTCAACGATCAAAAACCACCAATTACTAGAAAGAAAAGAAAATCAAGAAAGAAAGAAGAATGAAAATAGAAAGGTTAAAGAAAATCGCGGTCTCTATGCACCTCACTCATCGCACACCGATCGTACTCCACTTGCATAAGAAGTTGTGCACAGGACCCCTGAACCAATATATATATATATATATATATATATATATATATATATATATATATATATATATATATATATATATATATATATATATATATATGTATGTATATATATATAAGGAAGCCACCCACCTATTTGAAGGATGCTATAACGCCCTGAAATTTGGGGGTTGAGCATAACTCAGTTCCTGAGTTCTAAAATATCACTTATGCAACATAAATAATGATGGATGTATATTATCTGTATTAGTGCATAAAATATGAAGTAGATTAAGCCGAATCAGTAGAAAAAATTCAGGGATAGTGAGAAAATGCAAGTGGAAGTCTTTAATCAATATATAAACCAAAATAATTTCCAAAAGATACGTGCTCTGCCCAGGGCAATAAGTAGAACTGTGTCTCAAAATACATGTATCAAACTATGAAGAATCAATACAAACATACCCCAAAATCTCCGCCAATGAGGACAAGGCTCACATGAACCCGCCTGAGAACTGCATGAACGAGAAAGCCTCCTCGTCCTCGTCAAACTCCTGCTCCACCTCGCAAGCATCACCATCACCTGCAGCTAAGTCAGAGTCTGGTTAGTTTTTAAGCACCATCCCAGAATGTGGGAGTGAGTGATCAACTCAGTGGAACTATACATCAAAAGTTAACATGTTATCAATTCAATCAAGTAGTAATGATAAAGTAGTACAATCAAACATGTCTTAGATACTCTTGTTAATGTAAGAATGATATGAGGGAATGATGCATGCCCTCACCACAATCTCTCTCTGCGATCTTCATCTTACAGTCGTGCATGTCAGTCACTTCCTCAGTGCTCTACACCAACGCCAACAGCACATGCAGTGCAATAATATGAGCATGATTATCTAGTTCTTATTAGTCCTTTTCATACAACAGGATTGAGAAGCTAAGACACCTCCCTTATAGCAATTCCCAAACACTGATCCATTCTAGGGTCGTCAGTCCTAGGAAATCTCATATGATGTTAAGGTTCTTGATCGCTGTAAAGGGCTCACCACCAATCAATACAGGTCTAGTTATATCCTGGATACTACAATAAGGCTCATCGCCCATATGCAGTGTAAGGATATACTCAAGGTCACTATAGAGGGCTCGTCACCAATCAATGTAGGCCAACAACACGAATATAGTGTCCCATACCACCATAATCGACTCACGAGAGTCGGGTGCTCACTGGTCACTACGGGGAGGCTCGTCGCCCCAGCGTAGGTTGACAGCTTGACCACGGTGTCCCATACCACCATGTCCGGCTCATGAGTCTTAGCGGATCGTGGTACCAAGGTTAACGGGATTTTCACTAGTGAGTTCAGTGCCTTAGATTCAAACAGTAGCGACCAAACATAGTGAACATACATCGGTCAATCGGGTTAGTTGATAAGCTTAAATAGGCCAAGCGCATATTGAGTTGAATGACCTGAAATGCATAAGCACTTCGTGTGGCCTAACCACTGTCGAACGTCCCAAGCACGACTCGGATTCGTTGAACACATCCTGCGTGGTGAAAATGACCTCAACCACTATTTAAAGAACGATTACCGATTACCTGAACTGTAATACAGTCCCGATCATGTACAAGCTCAATAATAGCCATTTGATTCATATCCTACATTCATACAAACATGTGGTGAAATATAACTTGAACATAAATACAATACATGGAGGAAATCATACACACAGGTAATATGAATAATTTAGGCTAATCAATCCATGAAGGAAATCATACACTCAGGTAATGTGATTGAGATTCATATCTCAATAACCTTAAAAATCACATTTTACTAACTACTAACTCATTAAGCATTTATATAAACACTTAGACTACACTATTCAATATACATCACGTATGTCGACCATATAGCATAATAGAACGATTCCTTTCATCAGGGAGTTATCACATACATAAAAATCATGTATCAACGACAAATAATCATGGCAATCATAACAGCAAATTCCATACGTATACGGGTATTCTAACATATACATGAAATGCTCTATTTATAACATAGATTATACATATACGTAAATCGAAACGGACAGCGCATTTGACATGTATAATAGCATCCATGTCATGAATAAATCATTATCTAACATTGAAAGTTTTGAAAACCATAACCTAAACATATATAGTCCACACCTTAAACCAGAAAATGCGAAATAGATATGATTCAGACGATAAGTCTTCGTCATCGGCGGATACGCTACCTAAGGCATGAAAGAGGTTAGCTATAACTTCACTTCAACTATTTTAAGCTTCAAAATAGGTTAGGGTTTGATTAACTTACCCAAGAACGGAATCAGAATCGTCGAAATAACAATTCAGATACGCAAGATCGATACGTAGAAGAACTGGGAAGAATCCCACAGAGAAACAACAGGTTCTCTCTTACTTTCTCTCTCTTTTCTCTTTTAAATTGGATAGGGTTTAGAATTCGTATGGGATTTGGGAATGGGGGTTTAAGGCCTTTTTATAAGCCTGAAATTGACGGAAACAGCCTTAGAGCCAAGGTATACTTAGGTTATAACCAAATCAGGCTCTTTCTGCACGAAGCACTTCTGGAGGTCCTCTTATCAAATACGATTGGACTTAAGCTCATTAGTATAGGATCTTAAGTAAGTTAAGTTTTCAGTCCGATCAGGTTTCTAGATCATCCGTGGTGAACCAGTTTCAATTCAACGGTCATCAAAACTCAATCGGGGCCACAAGTACTTTGACATGTATGCTCCACCCTCCCTGATCCGAGGGTGAATTTGGGTCAAAAACCAATGGTCAGAACACTTAGAAATAACTCGCAAGCGACACAACTCAGATTACTTAAAATCATATTTAATTTCTTTAAAAACTTCATTTTCTCACACTCTTCACTCCGGACTCAAAGAAAAGGTCTCAGGACATCGTTTGGCCTTAATTTTCGATGTGATGGTCAAGTCCAACTAAGCGGTCATAATTGTCTAAGTTCATCACCATCAGACTTTCGACGTGCGGTCCAGGTCCGATACGAAGTTACAAAGTGCTTCCAAGTGCAACTGGGCTTAGAGTTGGATCTTGATTTCAGAGTAATATAGCGTTAACGATTCTATAGGTTTTGGATCTTACAGATCGTATTAAAAGTTATTGGTGCTAATTTCACAGGTAATCTAGTTTAGCACTAGTTAATACACGTTAAATTTTTAAAAACATTAATCCTGAATGATTTTTGCTAAAGGTGGTACTCGTGCCTAAGTATGGATTTTCCAAGACGTTACAGATGCACACAAGAGAGATTAGGCCAAATAGGAAAAAAAAAGGAAAGAAGAAAGGAGGAGAAGGAAGAGAATGACTCAGATTAGGCTAAGCACTTCTGTCAGGGTAGGCTTCATTCCACTTATTTATTTATTTTTTTTATTTAACCATCTGCAATTTCCTTGCTGAAAAGAGTAGAGGGCTCCACCACGATTGAAGAAGTGAGTCAACTTAGTGTCGAGTCTTGAAATTTAGATAGCATAGCCTAGGATCTCTAACGTCCACCTAGTAAAATCCAACACAGGTAAATTACAATAAAGGAGTGGGTCTAAAATTTCCCCAAATGTATAACTGTAAAGAATATTCAATAACTATGGTGAGAGTTTTATCCTTTAAGCTTATATTAATTTAAGTTGTTATATTTATCTTACCTTTTACATGCTTTCATGTTATTGTGAATCATTCCTGCAATTATATGTTTTACCATCAATTATTTGCCCTTTGAAATTATAGTGTAATGTTGATTATGAATGATCTTTATGAATTTATATGGGGGGATGAATACAAGCCTTGCCCTTGCCTTTATCAATTTATTTAGATGACCCTTGCCACTCTCCTCTTTATTGAGTTAGTTATCACCACTCTCCTTATTATTGAGTTGGTCATTTCTACTCGTCTATTTGTTGAGTTAGCCATTGCTACTCTTTTTTAATTGAGTTGACCATCATCACTCTCCTCTTTATTACATTGGCCATTGCCACTTTTACTTTTGCTGAGTTGGCCATTGCCACTTTTACCTTTGTTAAGTTGGCCATTTCCACTCTTCTCTTTATGTTATTGGCTTTGTGCTATTTATTTTAAAGGGGCTTAGGCATGTGTCTTGATATTCCTAAACCCCCATGATTCAATAAATTTCTCTTTTTTGGTGCTAGTATTATGTTTGGTATCCATCTTTTAGTAATCGAATAAATATCGTGGATGTAATGTGTTTTCGGTAACAGCCTTGGGATGACACATAATTCCATGTTACATGGGTGATGGTACACAAATTAATGTATATAAATCATTATACATGTTACATCAATTATTTTCTTTTTGGGGGTTGGATGTCACATTTAGTCGCTCCAATCCGACCTTTTTTTTGGGTTAGTTGTTGCAATTAGTCACTCCAATTCGGGTTGCGTGATTCACCCGGTCATGTGTTATGTTCGTCTTGAGATAACCACATAAATCCATGTTAAACATGGGACTATACCAAAACTGTGAAAAAATGATTGTTGAAAACTGTCTCAAAAGACGATAAAGGACGGTTTTAGACCGTCGCAAGGGTCATCCTATTTTGGGGCATCATATTACTTAAAGGACGGTCATGAACCGTCATTTCTTTGGACATTTAAAGGATGGTTATGGACCATCTCTAAAGAAGAATGATCATAGATCGTCAATAAATATAGACACTATAAGTCTTTGCTAAACCTTAAAAGGACGGTCCATGACCGTCCTTAAAAAGGACAACTATAAGCAGTCTTTGATGAACCTTAAAAGGATGGTCATGGACTGTCCTTAAAAAGGATGGTCATGAGCAGTCTCTGATGAACCTTAAAAGGACAGTCTTGGACCATCCTTATAAAGGACTGTCATAGACTGTCCTTAAAAAGGACGATCATGTACCATCCTTAAAAAGGACTGTTATAGGCAGTCTTTGATGAACCTTAAAAGGACGGTTATGGACCATCTTATATTTTAATATTTAGAAAAATATAGACGGCCTAAAGTCATCAGAAAATTTCTTGCATTAAAAATTAAAAAAAGGAAAAAATCAGCAACAATTTTCTTTTTGTGTCTTTCATCTAATAAAAAAATTTTCAACCAACAAAACGTCATAATTCATAATCATGAAGAATTGTAGAAAGTTTATTCGGGTTTTTAGGTTTGGGTTTTCAAGTTTAGGTTTATGTTAAGGAGTTGAGATTAGGATTAGGTGTAGGATTAGGTGTAGGTTTAGGTTTAGGGATTTGAGAATACATTTAGGTTTTAGGTTTAGATTTAAGTTTTAGGTTTAGGTTATAGGTTATAACTTTAGGGAATTGAGAATAGGTTAAGGTTAACACTTAGGTTTAGGTTTAGGTTTAGGTTTAGGTATAGGTTAAGGTTAAGGTTTAGGTATAGGTTAAGGTTTAGGCTAAGGTTTAAGTTAAGGTTTAGGTATAGGAAATCAGGTTCAGGTTCAAGAATGGGTTTACGTTTGGTTTTTAGGTTTAGGCTAAGGTGTAACGCCCGTGAAAAATCCGTACTTAGACTCGAGTACCGACTCGACTCGAAATCGCGTAGGATTAATTCCTTTAGAAAATATGACTAAGTTAGCTAGCGCAACACTAGAGTAGCTGGGAAATAGTCCCTGATCACTTTAAATACGTTCTACAAGACCCAAATCGAGTAGAACTAATGACTCTATAATACTCTATAACCTCGGATCAAACTCTAAGCAGGTTTGTTCTCTGGACCACTTTGAAACTTTGTATTGGATCTAGACCGCACGTCGAAAGTCCGATATCTCCTATCTTAGACCGTTAGAACCGCCTAGCTGAACTTGACAATCATTTCGAAAATCAAGTCCAACCGATAATCACAGGCTATTTCATTGAGCCCGGACTGAAGAGAGTGCGAATAGGGACAGAATTGGAATTTCAAATTCAAATCTGGCACATGACTTGACGTGTCGGTATTAAGCATTCTGACCATCAGAATTCAGTCAGATTACACCCTCGGATCAGGAAAAATTTCTATTTTATATCATGAGACTTGCAGCCCTGATCTACGTGAGGTGACCGCTGAACTGAAACTGGTCCGCCACGCGCGATCTGCGAACCCTGCCAGACTAAAAACTTAATACATGCTAGATCTGGTACGCATGAGCTTAAGTCCGATCGCATTCGGCCAGGGGACCACCAGAAAGCATCTTTTGGACCGAAACAGCCCCGATTCGGTTATGCACTAAGTGAACTTTATACCAGAGCCTGTTTTGGGCATTTTTAAGTCTATAAAAGGGGTTGAAACGCTCACTCCTCTCACCCATCCAAATTTGAGAGAAACCCTAATTTGGGAGAGAGAAAAGGTGAGAGTTTGTGAGAGAGAGTAGCAGAGATTTTTCCCGTCTTCGTGCCACCTGTTGCACATGCTGTAGCAACACCTTCTGATCACCAAGCCGCTGATTCTTCCACATTTTCAGGTAAGAAATAACCCTAGAAGTTGCTGATTTGAGGTTCGCTAGTATTCATAGCATGTTAGCTAACTTATCTTGTAAATTAGGTTCTCTTATCGCCGTAAACGAAGCGTATACGCTCCGTTCGAAACGACACGTCTATAAGAGATAAGGTGAGGATTTTAGACGCTTTGATTGACGGTTTCCAATGCTTTCAATGTCATTTAATAGTAGATTATCGACGGCATCGCCGTTTGACATGTACAACATGCTATCCGTTTCCTGTTTCTTAAATCAACGAAGAATATGAGATTTAGGGCATTTTAGTCATTTGTAGGAAGTGCTGATTTCATTCATATTTTTCTGATGTGATTGACATAGTTTGTTGTCACATTAGAAAGTTAGGAATACGTGCATAATTACTTTGGCGAAGAGATTTGCCTAATTGCGCACTTCGGGTCGACATACTATATGTAGACTTAAGTGTGTAGTGTATGTGTTTGTATAAATGCTTGTATTAGTATGTATTGAATTAAATGATGTTATGAATTAGTTTGAGATTGATTTCTCAATTAATATGCTGATGTGAATGATTTTTTGCATGTTAGCTTAATGCATGATTTCATTATATGCATGAAATGTACGTGCTTGAAGATTTGCCTAAGTTGTATATTATAACATGTGTTAACATGCTCACATGGTTGTATTTCAATTACAATACTCTCATATGATTTGCTGATGTGATTTCATAATTGTTTAGGACTATACTTAGTCCAGGAAGTCGGTAACTGAGTGAATTCGTGGTTGGCTTATCTTGGCCACAAACGACGCGTCGATGAACGCGAGCCCTGTTTTGGAGTTGGTGGCAGTGGTTAGGCCACGCAAAGTGTTTTACGCACTTCATGTCGTTCGACTTGAGATGCGATCACGCGAGTCGAGCCCGTCAAGTAATCCGACTAGCCGTTGTATGTTCACCCTGCATGAGTCATAACTGCTTGAACCTAGGGTACTGAACTTACCATTATAAACCCTGTTAACCATGGTACCTTGATCCACGAAGACTCATGAGCCGGGCATGGTGGTATGGGACACCGTGGTCGAGCTGTCGGCCTATGCTGGGGCCACAAACCTTCCCGTAGTGATCAGTGAGCACCTAGTCTCGTGAGCAGATTATGGTGGTATGGGACACTATATTCTTGCTGTCGGCCTACACTGATCAAGCGACGAGTCCTTTGTAGTGACCGCGAGCGTATTCTGAGTCTACGGGAGGCGACGACCCTTTAGTAGCAGTAGAGTACAGTAGGCCTGTATTGATAAGGTGATGGGGGAGCGGTGCAACGAGTGGGAGAAACAGCCTTGACAGCCCTTGCAGGGACCTACAAAATATACATCGTATGAGATTACTAGGAGTGACGACCCTAGACAGGATCTGTGTTGGGATTGATATAAGGGAAGTACCTTAGTTTCCCAATCTGCTGTTTGAATGGACTAATAACAACTCGAAAATCATATCACCATACCATTGCATGTGCCTGGAAGATGTGGAGCACTTGAGGGTCGATTGCATGCTGCGGTCGTAAGATGGTGCCGTATGAGGAAGATCGTCGGTGAGGGCATACATCACGTCATGTCATATTGCATTAACAATCGTATTAGGATTGTCTGATTTACTGCTTTACTATTATCGCATGATTGATTTGTGAACATGTTAATCTTTGCTCTATGATTCCACTGAGTTGATCACTCACTCCCATGTTACGGGATGGTGTTTGCAACACCCACCAGACCCTGTTGTAGATGCAGGTGATGCTGAGATCCAGGAGGCAGAGCCAGACTTTGACGAGGACCAGGACGAGTTCTCATACATACAGTATCACGATGGCTTCGCTTAGGTGACCTGGGTTGATGGGACTTCAGTGGGACTATTTTGAACATTTGATTTTATTCATGTATATGTATATGAGACTCAGTGATGTATTCATACTTTAGAGACAGATGAGATCTACTTTATTTTTCCTTATAATGATATATATATTGTTTAGTCTTCCGCTTGCTTTTATCACTGGATCTGGAGTATGAATTGCAGTTTTGGTATACTTTTACTCATGTAAATGCTTTAACTCAGAAAACATTGAATCATAATCATTTTTGTTGCATAAGTGACGGTCTGGAACTCGGGAGTTGAATTTATACACGACCCCCGATTTTCAGGGTGTTACATAAGGGTTTACGGATTCAGATTCGGGTTCGAGATTGGGTTTAGGTTTGGGTATTCATGTTTAGGTTTATGTTTAGGTTAGGGAGTTGAGATTAGGATTAGGTGTAGGTTTAAGTTTAGGGATTTGAGAATATGTTAAGGTTTAGGTATAGGAAATCGGGTTCAAGTTTGAGATCAGGCTTATGTTTGGGTTTTAGGTTTATGCTAAGGGGTTTAGGGATTTAGATTCGAGTTCGAGATCAGGTTTAGGTTTGGGTTTTTAAGTTTAGGTTTATGTTTAGGTTAGGGAGTTGAGATTAGGATTAGGTGTATATCTAGGTTTAGGGATTTGAGAATAGATCTAGGTTTTAGGGTTAGGTTTAGGTTATAGGTTTAGGTTTAGGTTTTATGTTTAGGTTAAGGTTAGGTTATAGGTTATAAGTTTAGGGTATAGGTTATAGTTAAGGTTTAGGTTATAGGTTTTGGTTTAGGTTTAGGTTAAGGTTTAGGTTTAGGTTATAGGTTATAGCTTTAGGGAATTGAGAATAGGTTAAGGTTTATGTTTAGGAAATCAGGTTCGAGTTCGGGTTTAGGTTTGGGTTTACAAGTTTAGGTTTAGGTTTAAAGATTTGAGAATACATTTAGGTTATATGATAAGGTTAAGGTTTGGGTTATAAGTTAAAGGTGTGGTCCCTGCAAATACATACATAAACACAGCCTGTCCAAATGGTCAGGCCCTTCTAATGTTGTCCATAGGAAATGGACAACTTCATCATGGTTATAACAGTAGTTCCCACCTTCAAGGGACCCCCGCTCAACATCTAGATAGCTCCAACGCACATCCGAGTTTGCTCCATCAATTTCGAGTAAATACATAAACACAGCTTGTCCAAATGACCAGGCCACTCCAATGTTATCCATAGGAAATAGACAACTTCATCATGATCATAATAGCGGTTCCCACCTTCCAAGGACCCCCGTTCAACATCCGAATAGCCCCGACGCACATCCAGGTCTGTTCCATCAATTTCGAGTTAATACATTTAAAAACAATATAAATATATTTAAAAGCATCTGGATACATGGGGAAGGCCTCCCATATTTGTATTGTTGGTTACTCATCCCTTTGTCTATAAGCCATAATCGACCAACACTTTCTATCGTTACCTGTACTTTGAATCCAACACAAATATAACTGGGAAGCAATATAAGGAATAAGAAAACATGAATTTACCTGTACACATCATTAAATGTTTCCCTATAAGGAGGTGATATTATATCTTTGATAACCACAACCTTTATTACAGAGAAAAATGCAACCGATATAGTTTGTTACAATTCAAAGGAGAAAAAAGATTTGTGGCTGCATAGATTTTCTAGTTTATTACGAACAGCTGCCTACATACCCAAAAAGTTAGATTGGGATCAAGCCACTACGTAGTTCTTTTTAATTAACGAAGTTACTAAAGGTCATAAATTTCATATTTAACAAGGTATCATTGAACGTAGTCTCAAATCATTTCTAGTTGGTGCATTTAAAAAAATTCAAATACACAATCAATGTATATTCTTGTTACATCTCGTACTACAACAAGAGACAGCATTCTGTCAATACTTCAGTTACATTTGAAATTGAAATCCTTTAGTGACTTGGTTAATAAAAAATAAATGACAACAAGCCATAATTAATAAAAAGGATGCTAAAGATTAAATAAATAAAAAAGGCAACTTGATCAAAAAAGGATTTCAGTGAATAATCAAGTTTTCATCATACAAATTACCAAAGCATGTCCTAGAGTTCAAAAAGTTAAACAAAACTACTGAATATTCAAATTCTCATCAGGAATTTGGGCCAAACAACAATTTCACCCAATTGAATATCTTTAAATGTCCTATCATCATTAAACAACTCTACTGTGTGAACATTGATATCATCTATTACAACTCTGATGCATTCTGGAGGGATGCTTGTATTATCTGAAAACACCATCCGACCACTAGCAACAGTCTGACCACGGATATCTCTCAATTGGCAAATTTGTTCCATCGATGGAGTTGTTACAGTCTTCTCGAATACTTGAGGGCTCACCAGATCGACGGTGGGCTTATAAATAAAATAATTGTTTCATGTAAATAATAATGCTACTTTTATCTTTAAAAATAATAATTATATCATTTGATCGCGGCAAATGCAGTACTTGAGATGCAGCTGTATTAGGGGAGCAGTGAAGTAGTTAGCTTTGATGAGTAATTTTTTACCTAAGTTCAGCAAATTGTTGCTCAACAATCATACGAAATTCTTACATTTAAGTCATTAATGCTTCAAATTTAGCCTCAATGGACATATGTGCAATCCTCTCCGACTAAGCTTCTATGATGTAGGGGGTGGCAACCTTCATAGTAGTCTTAGAAATACCCAAACCCATGCCCCTAACTTAGCCTCTGCTATCACAACCACAAACATAAACAATAATTTTTAAGATTAGTGATGTGTATATATTATTATTTAAAAAAAAAAAACCAACGACAATGTATGTAAAGTGAGTAGAATTGATGGAAAACCTGTGAAACTGGGTCGTGGTCTAAATTCTTATGCTTACTGGAAGGATCACTGCTAGCTATCGATAATATTCTTTCCTGTTAGAAGATAATTGTTACAATAAATCCTTTATTGTACTTAAATAAAAAATTAATTAAAAATTGAAAAATTATTCTCACCACTGTTTCAAGATGTTTGTGTTGGGTAAGACCCATTAGGTCTGCTATGAGTGATAACAAACAAGTCGGTCCTAGTGATGATAGTATTTGGATTTTCTTTTCACTGTAATTATATAAGAAAATTAGTTAACAAGAATTTATATTCATCAATTAAATTGTCAAAAAATGTAGTACAAATTATAGTTTTTTCTAATGTCCTAACAACACCTCATCTTCCAATCGTGTGAGGGCATTTCACTTGTGCTCTGGAAGTCTTTCCTGTCTTACGAAGATTGATTAATAATTATGTGGATTGTAAATTAATGAAAATGTCCCAATCCTCTTCCTTTACACCAATGGGACAATTTCTTCTTCTTTCTACATCATTATCAAATTTATCATATTTCTTTTGCAGATTGTATTTCCATACCTTTCAAGCTTTGCTTATTTTCAAAAATGCATATTCTTTTAACTCATCATCAATGCTGTATGTGGCCTATTTCATTAAATTAATAATCAAACAATCTTATTAAGTAAGAATTAGAAACAAAATCAAGAACAAACATGCTCACCAAAACTATAGACCAGATATTATCTTTAATTACACCAGGCACTTTGCGCCAATTAACAAATGAAATTGGACAGTGTGTCCTATCAAGTTGCCCTAAAAATGTGTTGAAAGGCGCTGATGTTTCTCCGACTGGTTGTTTGTATTCCTTTAATTGAAGTCTCTTCCTTGTATTGCTTCCTTGGGCTAAAGCTGATGAACCACCAAAATTCAACATAATTCCTACAATTTTATAAAACAAAACAATATCTCATTGTTATGTAATTGGCATTCTATTAATATTTTGATAACTAAAAATTGTAACAGTCATTATTAAATAGAATTCAACTCACTTTCAAACTGATTTGAATCTTATTAGTTTCTTTTCCGTTTCCTATGACATGCGGTACTCGACTCACTCTCTACCCATGTTTTTTCCTGTACATCTTCATCTTCTTCATTTAAATCATCGATTAATGAAAGTGTTGAAGAATCTACATTCCTTCTGGCCTCAAACTCAAGTGGATCTTCAAATGCATATGCATCTTTCGTCAATCTCTTAGGAGCATCTAGTACAACATGCCAATCATCTCTAGTTGGATCCTTATAGTAGAAGACCTGAGATGCCTGAGATGTAAGAATAAACGGCTCACCGTCTTCCTTTAAGTTCCATCTAAACCTTCTTAGATTGAAAAATATCAAATTTATTTCAGGATCTATGAAACATCCATTCAATTTATCTTCAATATGCACCCAATCACAGTAGAAGAGTGCTACTCTGAAGTCGAAGTAGTTCAATTCGAGAATTTGTCTAATGATGCCATAATAAGTGACTTCTTATTCTATAGGATTCCTATCCCTGGCACTTGCCCTGAAGCTAGTTAGTGCTTTCATTGAGACTCCACTGTTTTGCGTTGTTCTGTTCATTTCTGTAACACCCCGGAGTTTCGCCTACCTGGAATTAGACGTCCTTAAGTGATGGGTCAACCAAAACACCTTGGTAACCTCTCAGAACCCAATTCCAAAGCCAAAGAAATCACTTAGAGTTAATTCCTTTAGAAATTAAGCGTAAGTTAGCTAGCGCTACGCTAGAGTCACTGTGAAATTGTTCCCGATCACTTTAAATACATTCTGCAAGACCCAAAACTTGTAGAAACAAGGACGCTACAATACCCTAAAATTCAGGATCAAACTCTAAACCTGTTTGCTCTCATGAACCCTTTGAAACTTTGTATTGGATCTAGACCGCGCGTCAAAAGTTCGATATCTACCATCTTAGACCGTTATGACCACTTGGTTGGACTTGACAATCGTTTCAAAAATCAAGGCCAACTGACGTTCAGAGGCTATTTCATTGAGCCTGGAGTGAAGACAGTGAGAAAAGGGTTAGATTTGAAAATTTAAATCCAAATCTGGCACCTGACTTGGTGCGTTATTATTAAGCGTTCTGACCGTCAGAACTCAGCCAAATTACATCCTCAGATCAGGAAAAATTTCTCTTTCATATCATGAGACTTGTAGACCTGATCTAGGTGCGATGACCGCTGAACCGAAATTGGACCGCCACGTGCGATCTGCGAACTCTTCCGGTCTGAAAACTTGATGTGAGCTAGATCCAGTATGCATGAGCTTAAGTCTGACCGCGTTCGGCCAAGGGACCTCCTAAAACACTCTTTTGGACCAGAACAGCCCCGATTTGGTTATACCTCAAGTAGACCTTGTTCCCAAGCCTAATTTGGGAAGGTTTTAGGCTATAAAAGGGCTTTAAAACCTCTCACAACCCTCCCATCCGAATTTTCTTGAAGCCCTAGGAAAAGAGAGAGAAAATGTGAGAGATTGTGAGAGTGTGGGAGAGATCTTCCCGCCACTTGCTGCTGCTGCTGCACGTGCCAAAGCACCGCACTCCAATCACTTTCCCGGTGATTCCAACGCACTCCAAAGTAAGAAAAACCTTGACTACTTGCTGTTTTGGGGTTTCCTTAGATTCATTAGCGAAGTAGCTAATACATCTTGTGCATTAGATTGCCTGTACGCCGTTGACGAAGCCTATACGTTCGATTCGAATCGATACACTTCTACGACAAAAGGTGCGGATCTTAGACGCTTTGATTGACTGATTTCAAAGCTTTCAATGTGGTTTAATAGTAGATTGTCGACGTCAATGCCGTTTGACATGTACAACATGCTGTCCGTTTTCCGTTTCGTAATCATACGGTAAATATGAGATTTAGGACATTTTGGGTATTTATAGGAAATACAGTATCGTCCGTATTTTGCTGAAATAATTGCCATGGCTAATTGTCGTGCTATGATATTAGGAATGCGTGCATGATCTATTTGGCGAAGAGATTCATCCTAATGCACACTTTTAGTCAACATACGCTATGTAGACTAAAGTGTGTAGTCTAAGTGTTTGTATAAATGGCTGTATTAGTATGTATTGAGTAAATGGTGTTGTGTATGAGTTTTGAGATTGAATTGTCAAGTAATATGCTGATGTAAATGATTTCCATCATGTTGGCTATATGTATTGATTTCATTATATACATGAAATGCATGTGTGGGATGATTTGCTTAAGTTGTATGTTATAACATGTGTCAACATGCTTACGATGTTGTATTTCATTTCTGTTACTCACATATGCTTACTGATGTTGATGCACAAATGCTTGGGGCTATGATCTAGTCCAGGTAGTCGGTAATGGATCGAATTCGTGGTTACTTTCTATGTACCACAAAGGACGCGTCGATGAACGCGAGTCGTGTTTTGGGTTAGCGGCAGTGGTTAGGCCACACGAAGTGTTTCATGCACTTCATGTCGTTCAGCTTGAGATGCGCTTGTACTAGTCGAGCCCATGAAGTAACCTGACTGGCCATTGTATGTTTACCAAGTATGAGTCATAACTGCTTGAACCTAGGGTACTGAACTTACCATTAGAAACCCTGTTAACCATGGTACCTTGATCCATAAAGACTCATGAGCCGGGCATGGTGGTATGGGACACCGTGGTCGAGCTGTCGGCCTACGCTGGGGCCACAAACCTCCCCGTAGTGACCAGTGAGTACCCAACTCTGAGCAGATTATGGTGGTATGGGCCACTATATTCTTGTTGTCGGCCTACAATGATAAGGTGATGGGGGAGTGGTGCAACGAGTTCGAGCAACAGCCCTGGCAGCCCTTTGTAGTGACCTTGAGATTATACTGACACCGCATGGGGGCGACGAGTCCTGATGCAGTCTTAAGGATAATTAGTCTTGTATTGATAAGGTGATGGGGGAGTGGTGCAACGAGTGCGAGCAATAGCCCTGGCAGCCCTTGCATCGACCTACAAATATAACATCGTATGAGATTACTAGGAGTGACGACCCTAGACAGGATCTATGTTGGGATTGATATAAGCAAAGTACCTTAGTTTCCTAATACTGCTGTATGAAAAGGAATAATAACAACTTAGAAATCATATCCACATCACATTGCATGTGCCTTGAAGATGTGGAGCACTGAGCGGTACGCAAGCATGCCGCGGACGTAGATGGTGCCGCATGAGGGAGAATGTCGGTGAGGGCATCCATCATGTCATGTCATATTGCATTAACAACAGTATCTAGGAATGTTTGATTAATTGCTTTACTATTATTGCATGATTAATTTGAGAACAGGCTAATCTTTGCTCTATGATTCCACTAAGTTAATTACTCACTCCCACGTTACGGGACGGTGTTGCGCACACCAAACGGTTCCTATCTTAATTGCAGATGATGACAATGCTTGCGAAGAAGAGCCGGACTTGATGATGATGAGGAGGATCCCTCCTATATACAGGTTCTGATTGACGGGGTTACAGGGTTACTGATTAGATGCTAATAAACTTGGTATTTTGCCTTTTTCTTACACACCCATGTATATTCTTTTTATCATTTTTGGAGTATACATGTATATGTTTAACCTGGTAACATGTTCACACTTTGGAGACCCACAACAGTTCATATACTTTATATATCTATTACATTCTTCCGCTTGCTAATTTAACTGTCTCTGGAGTATGATATGTTGTTTTGGTCTAATCCCACTCATGTTTTCTGCACTAATATGAACAACATTCATCCATCATTGAAAATGTTGCATAAATGATGTTCTGAAACTCGGGAGTGGAGTTTTTGCTCGACCCCCGATTTTCGGGATGTTACAATTTCAGAATTCGCGGTGTTAAAAACATATCCATTTACTGAGTAAGTATTATATGATATGCATTTGAAGTCAAGACCATCGGTAATTCTCTTAAATTGAGACATTTCTTGATTATTTAGTTGATGTCTTAACCAAGGAATGTATTCCATTGGTTTTCCTGCTGACAGATTACCCTTTCGATTTTATCTTGTACGTATTCGGCCTTGAATGTATGTTTGGTACTTCCTACAAATTCCAATTCGTAGCAATTAATTATATATATATATATATAACAATGTTTATTATCATAAGCCATTTAAAAATATAAAAAAGAATAACATACTTCATTAACTTACTCCTCCCATTGATGATTTTCAACGTGATGTTGCAAAACTCATCTGTGTGTTTATTAGTATTGCACTGTAGTAAGATCATAAACTTTTCCTTTCTTATCATTCTGGGAATCACCAGCATTTTCATCATCATCAAATATTTTTAGTCCTATGTTATAACCTCCTATTATATTATTAGGATAGTATTCCATGCAATACATCATAGATTCCTCTATAATGTAGCATTCCTTAATACAGCCCTCCAATAAACTTGGTATTTTGCCTTTTTCTTACACACCCATGTATATTCTTTTTATCATTTTTGAAGTATACATGTATATGTTTAACCTAGTAACATGTTCACACTCTGGAGACCCACAACAGTTCATATACTTCATATATCTATTACATTCTTCCGCTTGCTAATTTAACTGTCTCTGGAGTATGATATGTTGTTTTGGTCTAATCCCACTCATATTTTATGCACTAATATGAACAACATTCATCCATCATTGAAAATGTTTCATAAATGATGTTCTGGAACTCGGGAGTGGAGTTTTTGCTTGACTCCCGATTTTCGAGATGTTATAGTTGGTATCAGAGCATGATTGAGATTAAACTGAACCTGGGTTATGGCCACGCGATGTACGTTGTCTCTCCTTCGACTTTGGTGTGTGTGAAAGGAACCTAGAAACACTTATAGGATCGCAGTTTCGCCAATAGACGAAGTCTACTCAAATTATTCGTTTGATCGAGTCCGTAACACATTTAGGGTCGCGTGAAGCGACCTAAGTAGCACCTAGGTTGTAAATAGGCAGGTTTGAGATGATTCTAGGAAAATTTCAAACTCAAAAATGCGTGTCTTTGGGTCATGGGGCAACCACAACCCTTACACTCAATCGCTAGGGCTTAAAAACACCGTTTTACCCAATTCCTTCAAAATCCTTCCTCTCACCACCCCATTCTTCAATTCTTTCTTAGTATTTTCATGTTAGGCATTAATCCTAATGTGAAAATGATATAAACTCATACTTAGATAAAATTTTATAATGAATAGTAAAAATACATGAAAATTGGCCTTTTAGCCATTCCAATTTTGAAATATTTCATAACAGATGGGTTAGTTAGATGTACTAACTCCTCCTACCCAAAATCATATGTTACATAATGTATAAGTTCATTCTGATTTACAAACTGGCCTTGAAACACCCCAAATGGAGTTTTGGGCCTCTCTAGGCCAAACCACAATGAACTGGGGTGGGGCCCATATACATCTGGAGTCCCTAGGGCTGGGGGGACCCGACCCATATGGTCGAAGTGGTCGTATTTCCACTTGGCTGGCGTTGGCATCGGCCCCACTTGATCTGGAATTTGAGTGCACGCCCTAAATAGGGTAGGGCACCCCTCCCATAGAGGTCCGTCCCTCAAAAACCCCTGGAAACCATACTCCCTTCATAAAAAAAATGCCCCCACCCCCTCCATTTTTGTTTTTCTTGCTACCCTCTCTCAAAATAAGGTGCCAAATCCCTTCCAATCCCCTCTTTTGCTAAAAACGACGCCTACCCACCCATTCGTGACTATTCATAGCACCCTCTCTCTCTGATCTCGTCGTTTGAAGCTCCCACAACCTCCAAACATGGCTGAAATTGTGTGGAGCTCCATTCCTATTTAGCTTTCTCTTTTTTCCTTGAAAATCCAGCCCTTGGAAGCTTGAATCATCCCTCTACAATGCCTAGATTCACTTCAGTCCATTTGGACAACGATTTCTCTCCATTTGCCTCGTTTTCCATGGCTTTTATTGAGGCCATTTTAGCTTTTTTCTCTTTCTCCACCATCCTCTCTTTAATGGGAAAGAGGAAGACTGCCACAGACGAAGCTGGGCCTAGTCACCCTTCACAATCAAGAAGGCCGAGAGGTGGCGCCGCTAGCTCAAGCACCGTCGCAGGTCTAAGCACAGCTCGTGAGTTTCACACAAAGCGGGATTTGGATCCCCATGCTCACGTAGGGCGAGTACTGTTGGCAGAGTTGCCCCATGGCGCTTATACTGACTTCAAGGTCCTGTTTGAAGCGCATGTGGAGGATCGGCTCTTTGGTGAATATCTATTGTTTGAGCACATTGAGGCTGCACAATGGGGTCCGCTCTTTGAAGCACAGTCTCGAGAGAACGTGTGCACCGTTCGTTCCTTCTATGCTCGTATCTGGGATCCTACGTTGGAGCCATTACAATTCAAGATTCCCTTTGATAGAGACCGGATGGCTACGATCGATGTTCGACTGATAGCTCGCATTTTGAAGTGCCTCTTGGTGAAGTTCATCCAAGTGCTGAGAATCTGAAGAGTGTGCGTGAGCGAGATCGCCGTACCAGGTTCCTATGCGGTAGTTTGGTTCCGTGGCAGCCTAACGAAAACCTCTTAGCGTCTCATATGTCGGATGATTTTCGCCTGCTGCACCACATTTGTACATTCAATGGGTATCCCAGGTCGAGAAATCGCGTTGAATGTACGCGCCTCATAGTTGACTTCCTGTATCAAGTGGGCCAGGGAGAGAATGTATGTACGGCCACCTTTGTGTTGCGACAGATCGTCCTCATAGCGAGATCAAGAAGAACGTCTGAGTCACTTCCTTTTGGCCAGCTCATATGCAAGATCGAGCTCGAATTTTCTTAAAGACTTGGGCCGGAGTTGCCTGTACCGATTCACTTCATCAATGAGACTACCATGAAAGAATGAAGATATGGCCTTGACAGCGTGAGGCTCAGCTTGATCATGATAGCGAGGGCGATTATGATAGTGAAGCGGATGTTGGTGAAGAAGAGGCTGGGGCAGAAATAGAGGAAGAAGCTCACGAAGAAGAAGAAGAGGAGGCTCAAGATACTGATGAAAGCCCTCCTCCAGTGACGCGGGCTACTAGAGATGCTCACATTGCCCGACTCGAGGAGAATCAGGTTGCCTTGCGACGGGAAGTCCAGGAACTTTGGGCCGAAGTTGAGGATGCTAAGGCCGTCATGAAGAGAAAATTTAGCAAGGTGACTCGCACCTTGAAGGCGATCCCGTGTTGCTTGCAGGATAAGGGTGCTCCTCCTCCATCGCCCGACTCGGATTAGAGATGAGATTTCAGATGTTTGTTGATTGTAGTTGGTTTATTTCCTGCTTTCTGTGTGTAAGCCTGATAAGGCTAGTAGTTTGCTTATGTTGTTGTTGTAGCTTCGACCGGCTTAGTTTCCATGTGTTTCTCATCAGGATGCATGTAAGGATATATCTCTTGGATTGTGACAAATTTTGATTTAATGAAATGCATGCAGTCCCTTTTGATATGAAGTGTGTGGAATGCTTGAGGGATTGTGTATTGCTATGCTACATCTCACGCTTTCCAACACAAGGCCCATTTTCCAAAGCCTACGAAGTTGATTTGAATCCCAACCCACCCTCCTACTACACATGTCATTCCCAATTCTTGGGCGGGTGTAGGAAAGCAGTCCCATTTAACACAACTTGAGACCACTGGCCGCATATGCCCTTAGAGTTTTGGACTTGGAGTGGTTCTCGATTTGAGAGAACTGACGATATAGGACATGTAATTCCACTCAGACAATCTTGACCTTAAGCAATAGAACGATCCCCTGTAGTAGAAATGGTATGAAACCATTTGCCGTATAAGCTTAGGCTGTAGATTACAGACTAGTCTACTAGTTACAGACTAGTCTACTAGTTACTTTAAGGAATAGTAGGTTAAATTTGGCTGGAGTAGAACCTCATTCTTCAAGAGATCCCCTTAATACTTATAAACTTCTATTATAACCCTTAGGAAAATTGTTTTAACTTAGAATCTTTCACTCTCAGGGAAAAATTATAATTCCCTCAGATTGAACGTAGAATAAACCAGCACGCCCCTTAGAATTGCCTTCCCCAAGGGCTTACTGCATTTGGGAACGCGGTGTAAAGGAACTGTACATGTAGGCGATGTATTCGCGGTTTGAATCGATTTCTTAATCCTAGTAGTTACCAATAAATCCAATGCTCTGATCAAGCAGAAGATCGGCATCGACTCGGATTAAGAACTGATACGGTAAATTTTCTGTCCTAGCTAGACAGAAAGTCTATGTATCCGGCTTAGACCCACTACACAACTTTTCTTCCGTGTTGGCCCGACCACCTACAATCAAAAGTTATTGCTTTGCCTTTGGGAAATGGTAAGGACTTGCAGCCAATAGAGATTTCACCTCTTGCCATAAACTCACATCCATCCTTGAAATCAACCACAACACCCATTCTTTCAGCTCCTTTCTACAACCATAGGTACCAATGCCATAGAACGCAACATTAACAAAGGACGACCAATGTGGCGAGAGTTGTTTCCCATTTCATGTCAAGGATAGGTCCCAAGTAACACCTCGTTCCGATATGCAGATCGATACATAGATTCTTGAACCTTAAGTAGAACCAAGTTTTAAGGGGGGTAGAACGTATTGAGCCAAATCTTGTTAGGATTAGCTAATGCAACCGTTGGATCAGAGTGGCGCAGCGGAAGCGTGGTTAGCCCCTTCCCCACTGGCCCAGGATCGAAACATTTGATTTAGGTTATACGTAAGGGTAGGTCATTAAATAGAATTTGAACCTTCCTTAGAATGTTAATACGAAAGTCTCTTTAAGGACTCATTATCCTTAGCCAAATTCGGGGATAAAATTTTATTTTAAGGGGGGTAGATTGTAACACCTCGAATTTTCACCTACCTGGAATTAGACGTCCTTAAGCGATGGGTCAACCAAAACACCTTGGTAACCTCTCAGAACCCAATTCCAAAGCCAAAGAAATCACTTAGGGTTAATTCCTTTAGAAATTAAGCATAAGTTAGCTAGCGCTACGCTAGAGTCGCTGTGAAATTGTCCCCGATCACTTTAAATACGTTCTGCAAGACCCAAAACTTGTAGAAACAAGGACGCTACAATACCCTAAAATCCAGGATCAAACTCTAAACCCGTTTGCTCTCAGGAACCCTTTGAAACTTTATATTAGATCTAGACCGTGCGTCGAAAGTCCGATATCTATCATCTTAGACCGTTATGACCGCTTGGCTGGACTTGACAATCGTTTCGAAAATCAAGGCCAATCGACGTTCAGAGGCTATTTCATTGAGTCTAGAGTGAAGAGAGTGAGAAAAGGGTTAGATTTGGAAATTTAAATTCAAATCTGGCACGTGACTTGGCGGGTTATTATTAAGCATTCTGACCATCGGAATTCAGCCAAATTACACCCTCGGATCAGGAAAAATTTCTCTTTCATATCATGAGACTTGTAGACCTGATCTAGGTGCGATGACCGCTGAACCGAAATTGGACTGCCACGTGCGATCTGCGAACTCTTCCGGTCTGAAAACTTGATGTGTGCTAGATCCAGTATGCATGAGCTTAAGTCTGACCGCGTTTGGCCAGGGGACCTCCCAAAACACTCTTTTGGACCAGAACAGCCCAGATTTGGTTATGCCTCAAGTAAACCTTGTTCCCAAGCCTAATTTGGGAAGGTTTTAGGCTATAAAAGGGCTTTAAACCCTCTCACAACCCTCCCATCCGAATTTGCTTGAAACCCTAGGAAAAGAGAGAAAAAGTGAGAGATTGTGAGAGAGTATGGGAGAGATCTTCCCGCCACTTGCTGTTGCTGCTGCACGTGCCAAAGCACTGCACTCCAATCACTTTCCCGGTGATTCCAACACACTCCTAGGTAAGAAAAACCCTAACTACTTATTGTTTTGGGGTTTCCTTAGATTCATTAGCGAAGTAGCTAATACATCTTATGCATTAGGTCGCCTGTACGCCGTTGACGAAGCGTATACGTTCGATTCGAATCGATACACTTCTACGACAAAAGGTGTGGATCTTAGACACTTTGATTGATTGATTTCAAAGATTTCAATGTCATTTAATAGTAGATTATCGACGGCAACGCCGTTTGACATGTACAACATGCTGTCCATTTTTCGTTTCGTAAACATACGGTAAATATGAGATTTAGGGCATTTTGGGTATTTGTAGGAAATACAGTATACGTCCGTATTTTGTTAAAATAATTACCATGGCTAATTGTCATGCTATGATATTAGGAATGCGTGCATGATCTGTTTGGCGAAGAGATTCGCCCTAATACGCACTTTTAGTCGACATACGCTATGTAGACTAAAGTGTGTAGTCTAAGTGTTTGTATAAATGGTTGTATTAGTATGTATTGAGTAAATGGTGTTGTGTATGAGTTTTGAGATTGAATTGTCAAGTAATATGCTGATGTAAATAAATTCCATCATGTTGGCTATATGTATTGATTTCATTATATACATGAAATGCATGTGTGGGATGATTTTCTTAAGTTGTAAGTTATAACATGTGTCAACATGCTTACGATGTTATATTTTATTTCTGTTACTCACATATGCTTACTGATGTTGATGCACAAATGCATGGGGCTATGACCTAGTCCAGGTAGTCGGTAATTGATCGAATTCGTGGTTGGTTTCTATGTACCACAAAGGACGCATTGATGAACGCGAGTCGTATTTTGGGTTGGCGGCAGTGGTTAGGCCACACGAAGTGTTTCATGCACTTCATGTCGTTCAGCTTGAGATGCGCTCGTACTAGTCGAGCCCTTCAAGTAACCCTACTGGCCATTGTATGTTCACCATGTATGAGTCATAACTGCTTGAACCTAGGGTACTGAACTTACCATTGAAAACTCCGTTAACCATGGTACCTTGATTCATAAAGACTCATGAGCCGGGCATGGTGGTATGGGACACCGTGGTCGAGCTGTCGGCCTAAGCTGGGGCCACAAACCTTCCCGTAGTGACCAGTGAGTACCTTACTCTAAGCAGATTATGGTGGTATAGGACATTATATTCTTGCTGTCGGCCTACATTGATAAGGTGATGGGAAGTGGTGCAACGAGTGCGAGCAACAGCCCTGTCAGCCCTTTGTAGTGACCTTGAGATTATCCTGACACCGCATGGGGGTGACGAGTCCTGATGCAGTCTTAAGGATAATTAGGCCTATATTGATAACGTGATGGGGGAGTGGTGCAACGAGTGCGAGCAACAGCCCTGACAGCCTTTGCATCGACCTACAAATATAACATCGTATGAGATTACTAGGAGTGACGACCCTAGACAGGATTTGTGTTGGGATTGATATAAGAAAAGTACCTTAGTTTCTCAATACTGCTGTATGAAAAGGAATAATAACAACTTAGTAATCATATCCACATCACATTACATGTGCCTGGCAGATGTGGAGCACTGAGCGGTACGCAAGCATGCCGCGGACGCAGATGGTGCCGCATGAGGGAGAATGTCGGTGAGGACATCCATCGTGTCATGTCATATTGCATTAACAA
The DNA here is from genome assembly GCA_037074715.1 of Magnolia kwangsiensis. Lineage (NCBI taxonomy): Eukaryota > Viridiplantae > Streptophyta > Magnoliopsida > Magnoliales > Magnoliaceae > Magnolia > Magnolia kwangsiensis. The sequence continues at coordinate 75,923,154 of CM073577.1, read as the reverse complement.
CAGTATCTAGGAATGTTTGATTAATTGCTTTACTATTATCGCATGATTAATTTTAGAACATGATAATCTTTGCTCTATGATTCCACTAAGTTAATTACTCACTCCCACATTACGAGACGGTGTTGCGCACACCAAACAGTTCCTATCTTAATTGCAGATGATGGCAATGCTTGCGAAGCAGAGCCGGACTTGATGATGATGAGGAGGATCCCTCCTATATGCAGGTTCTAATTGACGGGGTTACAGGGTTACTGATTAGATGCCAAGAAACTTGGTATTTTACCTTTTTCTTACACACCCATGTATATTCTTTTTATCATTTTTGGAGTATACATGTATATGTTTAACCTGGTAACATGTTCACTCTCTGGAGACCCATAACAGTTCATATACTTTATATATCTATTACATTCTTCCTCTTGCTAATTTAACTGTCTCTGGAGTATGATATGTTGTTTTGGTCTAATCCCACTCATGTTTTCTGTACTAATATGAACAACATTCATCCATCATTGAAAATGTTGCATAAATGATGTTCTGAAACTCGGGAGTGGAGTTTTTGCTCGACCCCCAATTTTCGGGATGTTACAATTTCAGAATTCGCGGTGTTAAAAACATATCCATTTACTTAGTAAGTATTATATGATATGCATTTGAAGTCAAGACCATCGGTAATTCTCTTAAATTGAGACATTTCTTAATTATTTAGTTGATGTCTTAACCAAGGAATGTATTCCATTAGTTTTCCTGCTGACAGATTACCCTTTCGATTTTATCCTATACGTGTTTGGCCTTGAATGTATGTTTGGTACTTCCTACAAATTCCAATTCATAGCAATTAATTAATTATATATATATAACAATGTTTATTATCATAAGCCATTTAAAAATATAAAAAAGAATAACATACTTCATTAACTTACTCCTCCCATTGATGATTTTCAACGTGATGTTGCAAAACTCATCTGTGTGCTTATTAGTATTGTACTGTAGTAAGATCATAAACTTTTCCTTTCTTATCATTCTAGGAATCACCAGCATTTTCATCATCATCAAATATTTTTAGTGCTAGGTTATAACCTCCTATTATATTATTAGGATAGTATTCCATGCAATACATCATAGATTCCTCTATAATGTAGCATTCCTCAATACAGCCCTCTAAGTAAGCTTGATTCATCACATACTTCTTGTATGTTCTCATCATCTTGTTAAATATTAAAATTAAGTATTGATGAAAAAATATAAGCTACTTTGAAAAAGTTAATAAATTAAAATAGTTAAAGTTACCTCTCAAAAGGATACATCCATCGATATCTGATAAGTCCACAAACTTGTGCCTCCTTCGCCAAGTGCACAACAAGGTGTGTCATAGAAATGAAAATTGATGGTGAAAAATACTTTTTGAAAACACATAATGTTTCCACTATTTTATTTTTCATTTCTTGAAGTTTCATATGATGAATTTCTTTAGAACATATGTCGTTAAAGAATTTTGACAATTGTATAATGGCGGCGCGCAATGACTTTTCTTTCTTGAATGAATGCATGAATAATACTGGTAGTAACTGCTGCATTAGAATGTGATAATCATGTGACTTAAGGCCCTTGAGGTGATAGTCATCCATACTGATATGATGTTTCCAGTTTACACTATACCCTCTCAAAACTTTCAAATCACTCAAGGTTAGACAAATGAGTTCTCTTTCAGATCTGGATAATGTGAAAGGAGCTTTAAGCAATAACAACTTACCATTTTTTTCCTCTGGCCAATATTTTGATCTTATCTTCATAGCCATAAAATCTTGATGAGCTTGTAAACCACCCTTAGACTTGTCCTTCATGTCCATCTATTGGCGGAGTTATCCCATGGTGTTTGTGAGGGCCGTAGGGTCCTGTTTGAAGCCCATGTTGATGCGCAGCTATTTGGAGAATTTCTATTGTTCGAGCACCTAGCTGAAGCCAGGTGTGGTCCGTTATTTGAAGTTGAGCATCCTGCTAATGTGGGTACTGTTCAAGTTTTTTATGCCCACATTTGAGAGCCAACGCTGGAGCCCTTGCAGTTTAGAATTCCAGTTGGAAGAGATCGGGTGGCTACATTCGATGCTGCTTTGATATCTCAGATTCTGAATGTGCCTCTTGGAGAGGTTCATACCAGTGAGAAGAATCTAAATAGTGCATGTGAGAGGGATCACCGCACATGGTTCCTTTGTGGTCGTCTAGTTGAATTGCAGCCTAATGGAAGCTTCTTAGCGACGAATATGGCAAAAGACTTCTGTTTGCTTCACCACATCTGTACGTTCAATGTTTATCCAAGGTGGAGCAATCACAGCGAGTGCACACGCCTGATGGTAGATTTCTTGAATCAGGTGGGGCAGGGAGAGAAGCTTTGTGTGCCTACATAAGTCTTGCGACAGATAGTCCTTATCACACGTTCGAATAGAAGGACTGAATCTCTCTCGTTCAACCGACTCATATGCAGGATTGCACTTGAATTTAGCTACAGGCTTGGAGCGGAGTTGCCGATGCTAGTCCATTACATTTTTGAGACTACTCTCAATCAGATGGCGATCGGGCCTCAGTAGTAGCAAGCCCTCCTTGAGGAGAGCGAGGATGAGTCTAAGAGTGAAGAAGAGGAGAGCAATGAAGAAGGTGGACCAGAGATAGAAGGGGAAGAAGAGCAGGATGAAGAAGAAGAGGAGGTTCAGGATACTGATGAGAGTCCTCCTCCTGCGACTCATGAGCATGATCCTGATAGGGCTGATAGAGAAGCCCATTTGGTTAGGCTTGAGGAGGGCCGGTCCACTCTTCAGCAGGACATTATGGATTTGCGGGGCTACGTGAAGCATAAGTTCAGGAAAGTAACCTGCACTTTGAAGACGATCCTGTGTTATCTGCAGGATAAGGGTGCCCCTCCTCCATCCCCAGATTCTAAAGAATAGTCCTTTATGTAGCTGTTGTTTGTCTGTTTGTTACTTATTCTTGTGTGTGGTTTGGTAGTTGTTTGGTAGTTTGGTAGTTATTTAGTGTTTGAAGCTTAGTTGTTTGCTCACATGCTTTCTCCATCGCAATTCATGTAATGTTACACATCATGTATTGTGACAATTTTGTTAATGAAAGGCATGTTGTTTCTTTAGCTTGTGAAGTTAATGCTGTGGATGGACTGTGTGAACGCCTAATCTCATTGGTTGCTACCCTCTGTTGTGTGTAGGATGTGCCACCTAAGGGCTCGATATCTTCGTCCCGTCTCTCTTTGGGTGATTTGCTTGACGGGGCCCTTCCCCTGAGCGATAGTCATATGGACCCCTATTCGGGCCCATCTCGTTCTGATCCCATGCCGGGTTTTTAGCCAGCTTCTGGCCTTACTGCTGGGCCGCCTCCTGTGACACCTTCTGTGGTGTCTCCTGTCACACCTTCGGTTCCTGAGCAGAACCGTGTGTCTGTGTCAATGCCTTATACACAGTCTGCTCCGCCTCCTGATAGGCTAGAGTAGATGATGCTGTTGATGTAGCAGTAGCAGCAGCAGCAATTCTTATCCTCCATGGCTGGTATCTTTGCTCAGTCGACGAGGGCGACTCCACCTACCTCGCCTCTATACCCTGTTGGGAATACTAGTGTGAGCGGCACATTCGAGTGATTTCAGCGCTTGCGGCCTCTTACATTTACGGGTACTCACAGACCCGAGGAGGCTGAGTATTGGATCAACCGAATCTCTAAATGCTGAGGCCGTTGCACGACGGAGCAGGTTTAGCTTGCCACCTTCATGTTTGAGAAGGAGGCCAGCTTATAGTGGGATAGCATTCTCCGCACAGTTACGGAGGGATTTGTTTGGAAGTGGGTGGCGTTTGAGGCTCACTTCCATGAGAAGTATTTTTCGGTCACTTACCGACATGAGAAGGAGAGCGAGAAGGAGAGTGAGTTCTTCACCTTCGTAAGGGAGGAATGTCGGTGAAAGAGAAGAAAAAGAGAGAGAAATAGAGAGAGAAGTTGGTCATTCTTCCTAGGATTCTTCTCAGCTTTACTACGTGCCTAATCCACCTATCCGTATCACTATTCCGGTATTTCTGACTCCATTCCTGGGTAAGAAATACTAACCCTAACTTGTTTTTAGGCTTAGTATAGTTTAAGTGATGATGTAGCTAACTTATTTCATGTTCTAATTTGCCAATCCGCCGTTGATGAAGACTTATCGTCTAAATCATATCCATTATGCATTTTCTGGTTTAAGGTGCGGACTATATATGTTTAGGTTACGGTTTTCAAGACTTTTAATGTCGGTTAATGATATATTATTGACGTGGATGCTATTTCACATGTATAAAGTGTTGTCCATTTCATTTTTCAGTTATACGTTAACTATGTTAAATATACTGTATTCCTCGTATTTGTAGAAAATACCATATACATATGAAATTTGGATTTGTGCTTGCCATGATTAATTGCTATCTATGTATGCTAGATGCATGTATATCAACTTCTGGGTGAATGGATTAGCCTAATACATGTTTTATCAACATACATTGCGTATATTATATTGTGTAGTCTAAGTGATTGTGAAAATGACTGAATGAGTACAGAATTCGCTTTCGTGCTCGCCATGACTAACTATCATGGATATATGATTGTTGTATAGGCGATAACCCTTTGACGAGAGGATTGGCTCTAATACGTATGATAAACTTATATATATCACATATGATGGAATGTGTAGGCTAAGTGATTGTAAAAATGTTTGAATGAGTTACTAGTTAGTAAGGTGTACCTGTATGCATGTTGAGATATGCTTCTCAACTACCTTGTTTATGTATATGACTTCCTCCATGTATTTTATATTGCATATGTGTGTATTCATGTTTAAGTTGTATTCCATAACATGCAGAAATAAAGCCATGAAGGGTGATGGGGGAGTGGTGTAATGATTCCATGCAACAGTCCTGGCAGCCCTAAAGCGGACAATATCAGACCTTTGATTGTATAATTTGAAATATGATCTATTTACTGCTTTGACTATATCATCAGATAACATGTCGTATTGAATGTGATTGGGGCTATTGTATAGTCCAGGTAATCGGTAATAGTCTTCAAACTGGTGGTTGAGGTTGTTTTCGCCACTTAGGATGTGTTCGACAAACTCGAGTCGTACTTGGGATGTTCGACAGTGGTTAGGCCACACGGAGTGCTTATGCATTCCATGTCGATCATTTTGACGTGCGCTTGGCCTAGTTGAGCTTATCAACTAACCCGATTGACCGATGTATGTTCACCATGTTTGGATGTTACTGCTTGAACCTAAGGTACTAAACTTACCAGTGAAAAGATCCCCTAAGACTCATGAGCCGGGCATGGTGGAATGGGACACCGTGATCCTGCCGTCGGCCTACTCTAGGGCGACGAGCCTTTCTGTAGTGACCAGTGAGCAATCTAGACTCGTGAGCAGATTATGGTGGTATGGGACACTATATTCGAGCTATTGGCCTACTCTGATTGGTGACGAGCCCTTTGTAGTGACCTTGAGTATATCCTAAAACTATAGTGGGGCGATGAGCCTTATTGCAGTATATAGGATATAGCTAGACCTGTATTGATTGGTGACGAGCCCTTTACAACGATCTAGAACTATTATATCGTATGAAATTCTCTAGGATTGATGACCCTAGCATGGATCATTATTTGGGTAATGATATAAGGGAGGTACCTTAGCTTTCCAATCCTGCTATATGAAAAGGACTAATAATAACTCGGTAATCACGTTCATAACATTGCACTGCATGTGTCGTGGTTGAAGTGCACAGAGGGAAGAAAGCATGCCGCGGACGTAAGATGGTGTCGCACGAGGGAGTGTAGGCGAGGTGTAACACCCCGAATTTTGGCTAATCTAGGATTTGACGTCCTTAGGCAATGGGTTAATTAAAACACCTGAAAAATCGCTCAGAACCCAATTCCATAGCCAAAGAAACCACTTAGGATTAATTCCTTTAGAAACTAAGCATAAGTTAGCTAGCGCAACGTTGGAGTAGCTGGGAAACAGTCCCTGATCACTTTAAATACGTTCTACAAGACCCAAATCGAGTAGAACGTATGACTCTATAATACTCTATAACCTTGGATCAAACTCTAAGCCGGTTTGTTCTCTAGACCACTTTGAAATTTTATATTGGATCTAGACCGTGCGTCGAAAGTTCGATACCTACTATCTTAGACCGTTAGGACCGCCTAGCTGGACTTGACGATCATTTCGAAAATCAAGTCCAACCGATAATCACAGGCTATTTCATTGAGCCCGGACTGAAGAGAGTGCGAATAGGGACAGATTTGAAATTTGAAATTCAAATCTGGCACACGACTTGACGTGTCAGTATTAAGCATTCTGACCGTCAGAATTCAGCCAAATTACACCCTCGGATCAGAAAAAATTTCTATTTCATATCATGAGATTTGTAGGCCTGATCTACGTGCGGTAACCGCTGAACTGAAACTGGACCGCCACGTGCAATCTGCGAACCCTGCAGGACTGAAAACTTAATGTGTACTAGATCCAGTATGCATGAGCTTAAGTCCGACCGCATTCAGTCAGGGGACCACCAGAAATGTCCTTTTGGACTGAAACAACCCCGATTTGGTTACCCCTCAAGTGAAACTTGTTCCCGAGCCTATTTTGGGTAAGTTTGGGCTTATAAAAAGGGTTGAAACCCTCACTCCTCTCTCCCATCCGAATTTTCAAAAAAAGCCCTAGATTGGGAGAGAGAAAAGGTGAGAGTTTGTGAGAGAGTAGGAGAGAATTTCTTGCTGCTCGTGCCACCTGCTGTAAGTGCCTAAGCAACACACTCCGATCACCTGGCCTATGATTTCTCCACATTTTTAGGTAAGGAAATACCCTAGAAGTTGCTGATTTGAGGTTACCTTGGATTCATAGCTTGTTAACCAATAGATCTTGTAAAACAGGTCGTCTATTCGCCGTAGACGAAGCGTATACACTCCGTTCGAAACGACACGTTTATAAGAGACAAGGTGCGGATTTTAGACGCTTTGATTGACTATTTCCAAAGCTCTCAATGTCGTTTAATAGTAGATTATCGATGGCAACGCTGTTTGAAATGTACAACATGCTGTCCGTTTCCTGTTTAGTAAACCGACGGAGAATATGAGATTTAGGGCATTTTAGTCAATTGTAGGAAGTACTGATTTCATTCATATTTTTCTGATGTGATTGACATGGTTTATTGTCACATTAGAATGTTAGGAATACGTGCATAATTAGTTTGGCGAAGAGATTCGCCTAAATGCGCACTTCGGGTCGACATACTATATGTAGACTTAAGTGTGTAGTGTAAGTGTTTGTATAAATGCCTGTATTAGTATGTATTGAATTAAATGATGTTATGGATTAGTTTGAGATTGGTTTCTCAATTAATATGCTGGTGTAAATGGTTTCCTACATGTTAGCCATATGCATGATTTCATTATATGAATGAAATGCATGTGCATGATGATTCACTTAAGTTGTATGTTATAACATGTGCTTGATGATTTCATTATGATTTAGTTTGAGATTGAATTCTCAATTAATTTACTGATGGAAATGATTTCCTTTATGTTGGCGATATGCATAATTTCATTATATGTATGAAAGGCATGTATCGGTGATTTGCTTAAGTTGTATGTTACAACATGTGTTAACATGCTCATATAGTTTTATTTCATTTCCAATACTTTCACATGCTTTGACGAAGTGATTCCACATGTTTGGGACTATACTTAGTCCAGGCAGTCGGTAACCGAGCGAATTCGTGGTTAGCTTATCTTCGCCATGAACGACGCGTCGATGAACGCGAGCTGTGTTTTGGAGTTGGCGGCAGTGGTTAGGCCACGCGAAGTGTTTTACGCACTTCATGTCGTTCGACTTGAGATGCGATCGCGCTAGTCGAGCCCGTCAAGTAACCCGACTGGCCGTTGTATGTTCACCCTGCATGAGTTATAACTGCTTGAACCTAGGGTACTGAACTTACCATTGTAAACCCTGTTAACCATGGTACCTTGATCCACGAAGACTCATGAGTCGGGCATGGTGGTATGGGACACTGTGGTCGAGCTGTCGGCCTACGCTGGGGCCACAAACCTCCCCGTAGTGACCAGTGAGCATATAGTCTCGTGAGCAGATTATGGTAGTATGGGACACTATATTCTTGCTGTCGGCCTACACTGATCAGGCGATGAGTCCTTTGTAGTGACCGCGAGCGTATTCTGAGTCTACGGGAGGCAACGACCCTTCAGTAGCAGTAGAGTACAGTAGGCCTATATTGATAAGGTGATGGGGGAGCGGTGCAACGAGTGCAAGCAACAGCCCTGACAGACCTTGCAGCGACCTACAAAATATACATCATATGAGATTACTAGGAGTGACGACCCTAGACAGGATCTGTGTTGGGATTTATATAAGGGAGGTACCTTAGTTTCCCAATCCTGTTGTTTGAATGGACTAATAACAACTCAAAAATCATATCACCATTACATTGCATGTGCATGGAAGATGTGGAGCACTTTAGGGAGTGTGGCATGCCGCAGTCGTAAGATGGTGCCGTATGAGGGAGATCGTCGGTGAGGGCATACATCACGTCATGTCATATTGCATTAACAACAGTATTATGATTGTTTGATTTACTGCTTTACTATTGTCGCATGATTGATTTGAGAACATGTTAATCCTTGCTCTATTATTCCACTGAGTTAGCTACTCACTCCCACGTTACGGGATGGTGTTTCCGGACACTCAGCAGTCCCTATTATGATTGCAGATGATGGTGCGGCCTGTGAGGCGGAGCTGGACTTGATGATGATGAGGAGAATTCCTCCTTTATGCGTGTTCTGATCGACGGGATTACAGGGAGGTTGATTAGATGCCTTGACACTTGTCATTTTATATTTTCAGAGCACTCATGTATATGCTTTCTTTCTATTTTGAGGTATACATGTATATGTTCAACCTGGTAACATGTTCACACTCAAGAGACACACAACAGTTTATATATGTTATACATACTATCACAGTCTTCTGCTGGTTAATTTAACTGTCTCTGGAGTATGATATGTTGTTCTGGCGTAATCCCACTCATGTTTCATACATTAACACAGACAACATTCAATCATACATATCTATGTTGCATAAATAACATTTTGGAACTCGGGAGTTGGGTTTTTACTCGACCCCCCGATTTTCGGGATGTTACACGAGGGCATGCATCATAAAAATATCTCATCCTTGCATTAACAAGAGTATCTAGGAATGTTTGATTGTACTGCTTTATCATTATGTAACGCCCGTGAAAAATCCTTACTTGGGCTCGAGTACCAACTCGACCCGAAATCGCGTAGAAATAATTTTCATGGAAATTAAGCGTAAGTTAGCTAGCGCAACGCTAGAGTAGCTAGGAAATAGTCCCTGATCACTTTAAATACGTTCTACAAGACCCAAATCGAGTAGGACAAACAACTCTACAACACTCTATAACCTTGGATCAAACTCTAAGCGGGTTTATCCTCTGGACCACGTTGAACTTTTGTATTGGATTTAGACCGCGCGTCGAAGGTCCGATACCTCCTATCTTAGACCGTTAGAACCGCCCAGCTGGACTTGACAATCATCTCGAAAATCAAGTCAAACCGATAATCACAGACGATTTCGTTGAACCCGGACTGAAGCGACCGCGAATAGGGACGGATTTGGAATTTCAAATTCAAATCTGGCACACGACTTGACGCGTCAGTATTAAGCGTTCTGACCGTCAGAATTCATCCAGATTACACCCTCGGATCAGGAAAAATTTCTATTTATTACCATGAGACTTTCAGCCCTGATCTATGTGCGGTAACCGTTGAACTGAAACCGGTCCGCCACGTGCGATCTGCGAACCCTGCCAGACTGAAAACTTAATACGAGCTACATCTGGTGCACATGAGCTTAAGTCCGATCGCAATCGACCAGGGGACCACCAGAAAGCAGTTTTTGGACCGAAACAGCCCCGAAATGGATAGGCACTAAGTAAACTTCGTTCCGGAGCCTATTTTCGGCATTTTTAAGCTTATAAAAGGGGTTGAAACCCTCATTTCCCTCTCCCATCCGAAAATAGCAAACCCTAGAGAAAAGGAGAGAGAGTTTGAGAGAGAGATTGGAAGAGAATTTTCCCGCTTCCGAGCCGCCGACTGCTAGTGCTTCTGCACTTCTTCCCAATCACCTGGCTGGTGATTTCTCTCCTTTTTCAGGTATAAAATAATCCCAAAAACTTGCTGATTTAGGGTTTACTTAGAATCATGGCATGTTAGCTAACGTATTCCATAAATCAGGCTCTCCTACTGCCGTAAACGAAGCGTACACGCTCCGTTCAAAATTCCGCAACCGTAAGAGACTAGGTGAGGATTTTAGACGCTTTGATTGATGGTTTACAACGCTTTCAATGTCGTTTAATAGTATATTATCGACGGCATCGCCGTTTGACATGTACAACATGCTCTCCGTTTCCTGTTTCGTAAATTAACGAAGAATATGAGATTTAGGGCATTTTAGTCATTTGTAGGAAGTACGGTCTACATGCATATTTTGCTGACGTGATTGACATGGTTTGTCGCCGCATTAGGGAGTTAGGAATGCTTGCATAATCAGTTTGGCGAAGAGATTCGCCAAGTTGCGCACTTTGGGTCGACATACTATATGTGGACTTAAGTGTGTAGTGTATGTGTTTGTATAAATGCTTGTATTAGTATGTATTGAATTAAATGATGTTATGTAGTAGTTTGAGATTGATTTCTTGATTAATATGCTGATCTAAATGATTTCCTACATGTTGACCTTATGCATGATTGCATTACATGCATGGAATGTATGTGGTTGAAGATTTGCTTAAGTTGAATATTATAACATGTGTTAACATGCTCACATGATCCTGTTTCAATTCCAATACCTTTGCATATGTTGCTAATGTGATTCCATAGATGTGTGGGACTAGACTTAGTCCAGGCAGTCGGTAACCGAGCGCATTCGTGGCTGACTGGTCATAGCCACGAACGACGCGTCGATGAACGTGATTCGTGTTTAGAGTTGGCGGCAGTGGTTAGGCCACGCGAAGTGTTTTTACGCACTTCATGTCGTTCGACTTGAGATGCGATCGCGCTAGTCGAGCCCGTCAAGTAACCCGACTGGGCGATGTATGTTCACCTTGTATGTATCATAACTTCTTGAACCTAGGGTACTGAACTTACCATTGTAAACCCTGTTAACCATGGTACCTTGATCCACGAAGACTCATGAGCCGGGCATGGTGGTATGGGACACCGTGGTCGAGCTGTCGGCCTATGCTGGGGCCACAAACCTCCCCGTAGTGACCAGTGAGCACCTAGACTCGTGAGCAGATTATGGTGGTATGGGACACTATATTCTAGCTGTCGGCCTACACTGATCAGGCGACGAGCCCTTTGTAGTGACCGCGAGCGTATTCTGAGTCCACGGGAGGCGACGACCCTTCCGTTGCAGTAGAGTACGGTAGGCCTGTATTGATAAGGTGATGGGGGAGCGGTGCAACGAGTGCGAGCAACAGCCCTGGCAGCCCTTGCAGTGACCTACGAAATATACATCGTATGAGATTACTAGGAGTGACGACCCTAGACAGGATCTGTGTTGGGATTGATACAAGGGAAGTACCTTAGTTTCCCAATCCTGCTGTTTGAACGGACTAATAACAACTTGGAAATCATATCACCATAGCATTGCATGTGCCTGGAAGATGTGGAGCACTCTAGGGAGTGTGGCATGCCGCGGTCGTAAGATGTTGCCGCATGAGGGTGATCGTCGGTGAGGGCATACATCATGTCATATCATCTTGCATTAACAACAGTATTAGGATTGTCTGATTTACTGCTTTACTATTATCGCGTGATTGAATTGTGAACATGCTAATCTTTGCTCTATGATTCCACTGAGTTGATCACTCATTCCCACGTTACGGGATGGTGTTTGCAACACCCACCAGACCCTGTTGTAGATGCAGGTGAGGTCGAGATCCAGGAGGTGGAGTCGGAGATCGACGAGGACCAGGATGAGTTCTCGTATATGCAGTATCACGACGGCTTCCCGTAGGCGACCTGGATCGAGGGGACATCAGTGGGACTTTATTTTGAACATTATTTTTTTGTTTATGCACATGTATATGAGACTCAGAGATGTAGTCATACTTTGGAGACAGATGAGATTTACTTTGTTTTTCCATACAGTGATATATACATTGTTTAGTCTTCCGCTTGCTTTTATCACTGGATCTGAAGTATGAATTGCAGTTTTGGTATACTTTTACTCATGTGAATGCTTTAAATCAGACAACATTGAATCATAACCATTTTGTTGCATAAGTGACGGTCTGGAACTCGGGAGTTGAGTTTATACACGACCCCCGATTTTCAGGGTGTTACACATTATTACTTGATTGAATTGATAACATGTTAACCTTTGCTGTATAGTTTCACTGAGTTGATCACTCACTCCCACGCTACGGGACGGTGTTTGAAACACCAACCAGTCCCTGTTTTAGTTTCAGATGATGGTGATGCTTGCGAAGCAGAGACCGAACTTTATGATGATGAGGAGGATTTCTCCTATATGCAGGTTCTGATCGATGGGGTTACAGGGTTACTAATTAGATGTCATTACACTTGTTATTTTGCATTTTAAAAAAACCCATGTATATTCTTTTGGTTCATTTTTGGAGTATGTTGAGGAGTAAAATAAGAGAAGAATGGAAACAAATGAAGATCAAAAGACTGAGGAAGGGAGTTGGAAGAAGAGTTCATCAAATGCATTATAAAGGACTTTGTGCAGGTCTGCGCAAACGTTATGACTTGTGCGGGACCGAGCAAACAATGTCCCTTGCGCGGTCCATCGCAAAGGGTATCACATTGCCTTGGTGAGTATAAATGATTTGGTGATTATGTCCCACATCGCTAAGGATGGAGTTTTGCACGTGTGAAATGCCTATAAATACCCCTTTCCTTCCTTGATCAAGGGTTGGTTGTTCGAAGACTTCAGAGAACAAGTGAAGCAAGAAGAGAAGATCGAAGGTGAGAGCAGCTATCCAAAGGGACTTTGCGCTGGGCCGCGCAAAGTATATCCTTTGCTCTGGGACGCGCAAGGTCCGCGCAAACTGGCTGCTTTGTAGTCTCTTAAGCTTAGGAGTCGACATGCTGCTGGAATAATTCACAGTTCAAGTCCTTCTGTTCAAGTACAAAGGGGAATAATTCGCTGAAGCACACATTCCTCCTAATTCTTAGGAGATGATCGAAATAGCGCCAGAATGTTATCAAAATCTTTATTTCCCTAAAGAAGGATTGATTCAATCTGCAATTCCTCCTAAGTCCTTGGAGAAGATTGAAATTCAGGCTGAAATGCTGCCGAATTTGCTATTTAAACTTAATGTTTTAATGTTTATACATATTTAAATGAATGTATCTTAGAATCAAGGGAGATTAGAGGAAGTAAATGAACTTGAAATTAATAAAATGTGATTATCGTCTTTACACTTTTCCTCTGTTATGTCTAAATAAGATAATCCCCTAAGAATTGAAACGCATTTGTTTTCTTGTTAAAACATCTCCTAAGACTTAGGAGGAATGTGCACTTCAGCGAATTATTCCCCTTTGTACTTGAACAGCGGATTATTCCGGCAGCATGTAGACTCCTAAGCTTAAGAGACTGCAGAGTGGCCAGTTTGTGTGGACCTACGCAAAGGATATACTTTGCATGGCCCAGCGTAAAGTCCCTTTGGACAGCTGCTCTCACCTTCGGTCTTCTCTTCTTGCTTCACTTGTTCTCTGAAGTCTTCGAACAACCAACCCTTGATCAAGGAAGGAAAGGGGTATTTATAGGCATTTCACACGTGCAAAACTCCATCCTTAGCAATGTAGGACACAATCACCAAATCATTTATACTCACCAAGACAATGCGATACCCTTTGCGGCGGACCACGCAAAGGACATTGGTTGCTCGGTCCTGCGCAAATCATAACGTTTGTGCGGACCTGCGCAAAGTCCTTTATAATGCATTTGATGAACTCTTCTTCCAACTCCCTTTCTCAGTCTTTTGATCTTCATTTATTTCCATTCTTCTCTTATTTTACTCCTCAACAAATGCCCCTTTGATCCGTTCTTTGTTTTCTTCAAAATCAAAGGAAAGGATCAATGAAATTAGCCCTTTTTTGAGGTTGACCCGCGTACCTTACTTGACCGGAGACCCTATAAATAGCCCAAGGACCTTATTATTTTCTCAAATCTCCTTTGCGCTTGTGAAATTTCGCCCAAGTCCTTCCTCTCCGCGCAATCGATATACTTTGCGCGGTACCGGGCAACCCGTGTTGCTGCGAAAATTTTTCTCCAAGTCCCTTTCACTCCGCGCAAAGGATATCCTTTGCACGGCTTCACGCAAAGCACCCTGTCCGTTACTTAGCGATTTCTTATTTCTCTCTCCCTTTCAAACTCTTTCTAAACACTTAGTGGCCGTCTCTTCCCACTTCCTCCTTTCCTTTACACCCCTTCTTTGATTTCCCCCAGACTCTAAACACTATTTCCACAATGGCTCGTACCAAGCGAACCTTTCGTCTTGTTGATTCACCTACTGAACAACCTTCTCATCCTGACTTTCCTAATCCATCTACTTTTCGCCCTTCCCCCTCTTCTGATCAGCCTCTTGCTAAATGAATAAAAACTACCGCCAAGACTCCTTCGTACTTTAAAGAGCCTGTTCTACCCACTTTCGACTTTACTGCTCGCATTGAATCTCTACCATCCCCTATCCATCGTGCAATAGCGCTGGGAAGACTTAAATGTCATCCTAGGCATGACAAAGACTATGATTGGGACGAATGGCTGAAAACCACTACCCACATCCGCACCGACAGTTAAAGGCCACCTCCTTGGGAAGACACTCCTCCTGCTTCTCATTCGAAGAAGGTTCGCTGAAACAGGGTGAATGAATTTGAAGAAAAAATTGCTGAACATAAGAAGAAGAGACTCCAGAACTCATGGGACTCGGTACGAGTCATCGATGGTATCATGAAGTTTGATAATCCCCACTCGGAAGGCATGCCAATAATTCCCATCAACGTCTACCGCCACCAGTCTATGCTCAACTATGAACCAAAAAACCATGTTCAAGGCGAAAGACTGATGTACACTGAGTCATGGGCAAAGAGAGAACCACGTATCCTTGAAGGGATAATACGGACGGAAAAGCAGTGGCAAAAGATCGAAAAAAATTATCCCATGATTTTCCTTGCGCCTTTTCATAACCCTCATGATCTTTTTCCTTCTCATTTTTATGAGACCATCCGCCAACGCTTCCGAGATCGCACTCAACTTTGGGGACCAGAAGACTTTCGCACCAGAGGTCTATTAATTGCTCGACGTTATTATTCTGACCGGGCAGAAGCTATCTTACTGAAGCATGCGGGCACACTTGCCAAAATTGGTCTTTACGATGCTATAGAAGTCACATCCAAGCACTTCTATAAAGAACCCAACGTGTTAAAAGGTTTCATCGAATATTGGTCACCAACTACCAACTCTTTCCACCTTCCATATGGTGAAATGAGTGTAACACTCTGGGACCTCCATCGTATCGCCGGTCTTCCCATAACGGGAAAATTCTATGACGAATTCATCCCCTCCAACAGAGAAATAGCCTTTATTTCTTCTCCTGATCACAGGCCTTCCATATCTGAAACCACTATTGAGCTTTTCAAGGAGATGGGGAAATTCTCCAATATTCACAAGATTTTCCCTTTGCAATGGCTTGCGCATTTCTCAAGATCCCTCAGGTATTTATGAACCCATGAGTCAACTCTTTTCTCTTTTCTTCCTTTTTAGAAATTTCAACGTATACATATTCTCCTTTTTGTAGATTTGGCGACTGTCGCTCTAAGGAGTTAACATGGCTCCGTGATGCAATGAAGGAAAGAGCAGAGTATAGTTCATTCGGGGAACTTGCGGCTTTCTTGGCTTATTAGATAAGCCTTGTTGTACTCCCCAGCTCCAAATGGGAAGACACTGTTCGCCCTACAATTTTTATTGTAGTTGGTGCCTTGGCAGAAGGCCACAGATATTCTCTCGCTCCTCCGGTATTATGTTCCATTTATAGAGCCCTTGGGGAGATAGCCACCCACATAAAGGATCCTACTCTTGGAACTTCATCAGCATACACTTCTTGGCATTATATCACAGGTTGGCTAGGAGTCTACTTCCCCTGGACTTTCAAAGCACCTGAAAAAGGATATGTTCATCCTGCACATCTTCCGCTTTGGTTCTTTCAGTAAAGGCCTATGGCCAAGAGGGCGTATGACTGGGTTGTTAATAAGATCTGGGACACTGACCAGATAGATTTCTTTCAATTACGTCTTCACCGCTACATCGAGGATACAAATATGGTGGATCAAGGAACACTCACCTCAACAGAAAGGGTGTTCTTTCTTTCTCTTCGTTCTTACAGCCTACCTCTCCAGGAAGGGACAGAATTCTGGCGAGAGCCCTATTATCCCAGCCATTTTGCTCGCCAATTTGGTTACGATCAAACCGTACCAAAAGATTGCGGACTGGTCACCCGAAAGATGCGTTGTTAAGGCACGGGCCCTCTCAACTGGGCCATGATTTGGAAGCAACTTTTGAATGTGCATGTTGATTCATCCTTCATAATTCCTAGTTGCGAGCGCATAGTTCGTATCTCATACAGCTGGATGCAATGGTGGGATCATCAGTCATATCTGGTCGCCAAATGTTTACCCATGGATTCTTCTATCTTTCTTCATCCACCTAGGTTGAGAGGCAAGCTAGAGTGAGGGATCGACTTTATCCCAGAGAAGAGTCACGCGTCACATAGCGGAGAAATTTGTAGAAAAATATCACTAGAAGAACCCATCCGTGAGATAAGACCCATTTATACTTTAGACGGCTGGTTTGCTCACGGGGTCCTAAGAGAATTTGATCAAGCTCCTCGTGACTCCACGTATCGGGCTACGGATGATATTGCAGGTACATCTTCTCCTCTTCCAGCAGAGACTATAGTGGTTCAAGACGAACCAACTCATGATGCTCCGGCGCTTCCTTTACAACCCACTCACCCCAGTTCATCATCTCCGATGACTAGATCAAGGCGCGTTCGCAAGCTTCACCTTCACCACACGTCTCTCCCGAAAGAACGAGACAAGTGCCTGTTTCTCCTCTAATTAAAGAACTTGCACCAGAGATCAGTCGGGCTGCTTCCTCCAGAGGAAAGAAAATTGCTACTGCAGAAATTGACGAAGAACTTTTGGAGAATGAAAGCTCAGCCTCATCATCAGAGAATACTGCCTCTTCACAGCATGAAGATAATGAAGATAGTGAAAGTAGCAAAGACACGGATGACGATTTTGAAGAAGGAGAAGTTGATATTGACGGAGAAGAGGGACCAATTGCAAAAGGCACTGAAATAGAACACCCTACAACCTCTGAAGCTCTCCTTAGTGCTAGAATTCCTGCCAAATCTCCTATAGTTGTAGAAGAAGAAGAGGAACCTTTAGATTACGGTGAATATGGATATTCACCAGGTAAAGAGAATTTAACTTTCACATATCTATCTATTTACTTATTTTATATCAATTATTTATTTAGAATTATTATGTTTCTCCCTTTTTTTGCAGGTGCTCATGTCGCTAATATTGAGATAGGTGAGATTTCCCCTTCAAATCCCCCTGCAACTGCATCAGCGATTTCATCGCGGATCCCTTTAAGTCCATTAGCGGCGCCTAGAACAGTGGCTCATGAGATCGTATTTCCAACTGAAACCACAGACTTTCCGACTTCGACCACCAGGGACTCGAGTACAGAGGCCAGGGCACCTTCCCTTGCCGATATAGTGGGGACTAGTCCTTTTGTGATTCAAGGAGACTCTCTTTCTACTAATCATGTCCCGATGACAGGTACATGCAGATGCATACATATTAGCTTATTTTATTCAAAAAAATATATAACCTTCTGTTGATATCTCTTTATACTTTCTCCCTTTGTGTTATAGGAACCCCTCCTCGTAGTGGGGCAGTCAGTTCTAACTCGGTAGCCACTACATCTGAGCTCTCATCCTTTGCAAAAATCCCCAATCACAAGATGCTCTTGATGAGGAATTCTTTGTCAGCAATAATTCATATCTTTAAAGATCCTGAACAATGGTCGGACTTAGATCTTGCTATTGAGATCTTGGAGAGTTCTGTAAGGATGGCCAGAATTAACATGTCTTTGTAACACCTTGAAAATCGGGGTCGTGTATAATCTCAACTCCCGAGTTCCAGACCGTCACTTATGCAACAAAAATGATTATGATTCAATGTTGTCTGATTTAAAGCATTCACATGAGTAAAAGTATACCAAAACTGCAATTCATACTTCAGATCCAGTGATAAAAGCAAGTGGAAGACTAAACAATATATATATCACTATATGGAAAAACAAAGTAAATCTCATCTGTCTCTAAAGTATGAATACATCTCTGAGTCTCATATACATATACATGAAAAAAAGTAAATGTCCAAAATAGTCCCACTGAAGTCCCATCGATCCAGGTCGCCTACGCGAAGCCATCGTGATACTGCATGTACGAGAACTCGTCCTGGTCCTCGTCAAAGTCTGGCTTCACCTCCTGGATCTCAGCCTCACCTGCATCTACAACAGGGTCTGATGGGTGTTGCAAACACCATCCCGTAACGTGGGAGTGAGTGATCAACTCAGTGGAATCATAGAGCAAGGATTAGCATGTTCACAATTCAATCATGCGATAATAGTAAAGCAGTAAATCAGACAATCCTAATACTGTTGTTAATGCAAGATGATATGACGTGATGTATGCCCTCACCGACGATCTCCCTCATACGGCAACATCTTACGACCGCGGCATGCAATCGACCCTCAAGTGCTCCACATCTTCCAGGCACATGCAATGACATGGTAATATGATTTCCAAGTTGTTATTAGTCCATTCAAACAGCAGGATTGGGAAACTAAGGTACTTCCCTTGTATCAATCCCAACACAGATCCTGTCTAGGGTCGTCACTCCTAGTAATCTCATACGATGTATATTTCGTAGGTCACTGCAAGGGCTGCCAGGGCTGTTGCTCGCACTCGTTGCACCGCTCCCCCATCACCTTATCAATACAGGCCTATTGTACTCTACTGCAACGGAAGGGTCGTCGCCTCCCGTGGACTCAGAATACGCTCGCGGTCACTACAAAGGACTCGTCGCCTGATCAGTGTAGCCCGACAGCTAGAATATAGTGTCCCATACCACCATAATCTGCTCACGAGTCTAGGTGCTCACTGGTCACTACGGGGAGGTTTGTGGCCCCAGCGTAGGCCGACAGCTCGACCACGGTGTCCCATACCACCATGCCCGGCTCATGAGTCTTCGTGGATCAAGGTACCATGGTTAACAGGGTTTACAATGGTAAGTTCAGTACCCTAGGTTCAAGCAGTTATGACTCATACAAGGTGAACATACATCGGCCAGTCGGGTTACTTGACGGGCTCGACTAGCGCGATCGCATCTCAAGTCGAACGACATGGAGTGCGTAAAACACTTCGCGTGGCCTAACCACTGCCGCCAACTCCAAACACGAATCGCGTTCATCGACGCGTCGTTCGTGGCTATGACCAGTCAGCCACGAATTCGCTCGGTTACCGACTGCGTGGACTAAGTCTAGTCCCAAGCACTTATGGAATCACATCAGCAATTTATGTAAAAGTATTGGAATTGAAATACAATCATGTGAGCATGTTAACACATGTTATAACATTCAACTTAAGAAAATCTTCAAGCACATATATTCCATGCATGTAATGAAATCATGCATTTAGTCAACATGTAGAAAATCATTTAGGTCAGCATATTAATTGAGAAATCAATCACAAACTATCACATAACATCATTTAATTCAATACATACTAATACAAGCATTTATACAAACACATACACTACACACTTAAGTCTACATATAGTATGTCGACCCGAAGTACGCAATTAGGCGAATCTCTCCGCCAAACTAATTATGCACGTATTCCTAACTTCCTAATGCGACAACAAACCATGTCAATCACATCAGCAAAATATGAATGTAAACAGTACTTCCTACAAATGACTAAAATGCCTTAAATCTCATATTCTTCGTTAGTTTACGAAACGGGAAACGGAGAGCATTTTGTACATGTCAAACGGCGATACCGTCAAGAATCTACTATTAAACGACATTGAAAGCATTGGAAACCGTCAATCAAAGCGTCTAAAATCCTCACCTTATGTCTTGTAAACACGTGAATTGAAATGGAGCGTATATGCTTCTTCTACGGCGAATAGGGAACCTAATACACGAGATCTATAAGCTACATCGCTATGGAAATAAAGGAAACTCAAATCAGCAACTATTTAGGGTATTTACTTACCTAGAATCGCGGTGAAATCGCCGGGAAAGCGGTAGAGGTGTGTTGCTTAAGCACGTGCAACACGTAGCACAAGTGGCAGAAAAAACTCTCCCACTCTCTCACAATCTCTCACCTTTTTCTCTATCCCAAGCTAGGGTTTCTCTCAAATTCGGATGACAGAGAAGAGTGAGGGTTTCAACCCCTTTTATAGCCTAAAACATGCCCAAAATAGGCTTGGGAACAATGTTTACTTGGTGCCTACCCAAATCAGGGCCGTTTCGGTCCAAAAGGGCATTTCTAAAGGTCTCCTGGCCAAATGCGGTCGGACTTAAGCTCATACATACTGGATCTATCACACATCCAGTTTTCAGACCGGTAGGGTTCCCAGATCGCACGTGGCGGTCCAGTTTCAGTTTAACGGTCATCGCACCAAGATCAGGCCTATAAGTCTCGTGATATGTAATAGATATTTTTCCTGATCTAAGGGTGTAATTTAGCTGTATTCTGACGGTCAGAATGCGTAATACTGATGCGTCAAATCGTGTGCCAGATTTGAATTTCAAATTCCAATTCTAACCCTATTCTCACTCTCTTCGGTCCGGGCTCAATGAAATAGCCTGTGATTATCGGTTTGACTTGATTTTCGGAATGAGTGTCAAGTCCAGCTAGGCGGTTCTAACGGTCTAAGATAGGAGGTATCGGACTTTCGACGTGCGGTCTAGATCCAATACAAAGATTCAAAGTGGTCCAGAGAACAAACCTGCTTAGAGTTTGGTCCGAGGTTTTAGAGCATTATAGCACCATTGGTTCCACTCGCTTTGGGCCTTGTAGAACGTATTTAAAGTGATCAGGGACCATTTCCCAGCTATTCTAACGTTGCACTAGCTAACCTAGTCATATTTTCTAAAGGAATGAATTTTACGCAATTTCGGGTCGAGTTGGTACTCGAGCCCAAGTACAGGTTTTTCACGGGCGTTACAATCTACCCCCCTTAACAAATAATTTCATCCTCAAAATTTTGTACCTTTTCGTACTCCTCGAGAAGCTGTGGGTAGTTCTTTCTGATCTCGGCTTCTGTCTCCCAGGTAGCCTCCTCCTCAGAGTGATGCGTCCATAATACCTTCACAAGGGGAATCACCTTGCTACGCAGTACCTGCTCCTTCCTGTCTAGGATACGTGTCGGTCGCAGGATATATGTAACATCCTCTCCTAACTGCACCTGCTCCCATCTGATGATATGGGAAGGATCAGCAACGTACTTCTTCAGCATAGAAACATGAAATACGTTGTGAACACTCGCGAGAGGCGTGGGTAAAGCCAATCGGTAAGCCACCGTTCCCACACGATCGAGGATCTGGAATGGGCCAATGAATCGCGGTGCCTGCTTCCCCTTCTTCCCGAACCGAAGGACTCCCTTCATAGGGGAAACTCGCAAAAACACATGATCCCCAACTGTGAACTCTAGTGGCCTCCGTCTCGTATCGACGTAGCTCTTCTGTCTGCTCTGCACTGTAAGAAGCCGACGTCGAATAGTATCAATCTTCTCTGACGTCGCCTGCACTAACTCTAGGCTAACCAAGCTATGCTCACCGACCTCTAGCCAGCAATGCGGTGCGCGACAAGGTCGCCCATACAGCGCCTCATAAGGTGTCATCCCGATACTCGCCTGGAAGCTGTTGTTGTACACAAACTCCGCATATGCAAGACAATCATCCTAACTGTCCTTGAAGTCCAATGCGCAGGCTCGCAACATGTCCTCCAAGATCTGGTTCACCCGCTCTGTCTGTCCGTCTGTCTGTGTGTGGAAGGCAGTACTGAACTTCAACTTCACACCCATAGCCTCCTGAATGCTAGTCCAGAAAATGGAAGTGAACCGCGTGTCTCTGTCCGACACGATCTCCAGCGGAACTCCATGTAGACGCACAATCTCTCTGATGTACAATCTAGCCAGCTCGTCTGCAGAGTTCGTAACTCTGATCGGTAGGAAGTGCGCCGACTTCGTCAGACAGTCGATGATCACCCGAATGGAATCATGTCCCTTCCTCGTCTTTGGCAACCCAGAAATGAAGTCCATGGAAATGAAATCCCACTTCCACTCTGCGATCGGCATAGGCTGCAAAAGTCCAGGTGGTCGGCGATGCTCTGTCTTCACCTGCTGACAAGTGAGACAACAGGACGCGAACTCAGCTATGTGGGTCTTCATACCTTCCCACCAATACGTCCTCTTCACGTCACGATACATCTTTGTGCTGCCTGGATGCATCGCAAGTCTAGTAGAATGCGCAGCCTCAAGAATCTCTCGTCTCAAGTCAGGGACATCTGGGATGCATAGGCGGCCACGGTAACGTAAGCCCCCATCCATACCAACTCGCCAGTCGGCGTCAGCATCATCACTGGCCTGCTCTCGAAGCTCAGTAAGATGCGCATCGTCCCTCTGCGCCTCGATGACTCGGTCATCGATCTAAGATCGCACCTGTACATGTGCGATGAACTCAAACGGCTCCTCTACGGTGAGTTTCTGCTCAAAGTCTCGCAAAAACTCGACCATATCCTACTCGGCAACCATCAGCGGAGACGCAAACTCTATCGCCTTCTTGCGGCTTAACGCATCAGCCACAAGGTTCTCCTTCCCAGGATGGTAAGAGACTTCAAACTTGAAGTCCTTCAACGTCTCCATCCATCGCCGCTGTCTCATATTCAAGGCTCGCTGCGTGAATATGTACTTGAGGCTCTTGTGGTCGCAAAAGAGCTCGAACTCCTCTCCGTAGAGGTAATGTCTCCAGAGTCTCAGTGCGAATATAATAGCTGCCAACTCTAGGTCGTGTGTAGGGTAATTCTCCTCGTGCTTCCTTAATTGTCTCGAGGCATACGAAATTACCCTGTCCCTCTGCATAAGGACACAACCCAAACCAACGCTAGACGCGTCAGTGTATATAGTGTATTTAACCCCTTGCTCTGGCAGTACTAGCACAGGGGCGGACGTAAGTCTGTCCTTCAGCTCCTGAAAAGCTGACTCCGCCTTGTCATTCCAGGTGAACTTCACGTCCTTCCGTGTCAACTGAGATAAGGGTCTCGCGATCTTCGAGAAGTCCTGTATGAAGCGCCGATAGTAGCCAGCGAGACCCAAGAAACTCCTCACCTCAGTGACAGAACCAGGCTGCTCCCAGTCCTGCACCGCAGCTACCTTAGACAGGTCAACTGCCATGCCATCCTTGGACACCACGTGTCCCAGAAACTTCACCTCCTGCTTCCAGAAGTCGCACTTCTTGTACTGTGCGAACAACTAATGCTGTCTGAGCGTATCCAGGACCAAACGTAAGTGCTCCTCATGCTCCTCTTGACTCCTAGAGTACACCAAAATGTCGTCAATGAATACAACGACGAATCGATAGAGGAAAGGCCGAAATACCCGGTTCATCAGATCCATGAACACGGCTGGTGCGTTCGTAAGACCGAACGACATCACGAGGAACTCGTAGTGGCCAAAACTGGTCCTGAATGCTATCTTCTACACGTCCTCATCCCTGACGCGCAACTGATGATATCCAGACTGAAGATCAATCTTGGAGAAGTACTGCGCTCCTCTCAACTGATCAAACAAGTCGTCGATCCTGGGTAAAGGGTACTTGTTCTTCACCGTGAGCTGGTTCAGCCTGCGATAATCAATACAAAATCGCATCGAACCGTCCTTCTTCCTCACGAATAGGACCGGTGCTTCCCAAGGAGACACACTAGGCCGTATAAGGCCAAGCTATAGCAGACCATCAATCTACATCCTCAACTCCTCCATCTCACATGGTGCCATGCGATACGTCGGGAGTGAGACGGGTGTAGAACCAGGAACCAGATCGATAGTGAAATCGATCTCATGTCGGGGCGGCAAACCAGGGATCTTCCTGAACAGATCCCCGAACTCAGAAACGACTGGCACATGTGTAACACCCCGGATTTTGGCCAATCTGAGATTTGACGTCCTTAGGCAATGGGTCAATTGAAACACCTGGAAAATTGCTTAGAACCCAATTCCATAGCCAAAGAAACCACTTAGAATCAATTCCTTTAGAAAATATGACTAAGTTAGCTAGTGCAACGTTAGAATAGCTGGGAAATGGTCCCTGATCGCTTTAAATACGTTCTACAAGGCCCAAAGCGAGTGGAACCAAGGGTGCTATA
Source organism: Magnolia kwangsiensis (assembly GCA_037074715.1). NCBI lineage: Eukaryota > Viridiplantae > Streptophyta > Magnoliopsida > Magnoliales > Magnoliaceae > Magnolia > Magnolia kwangsiensis. Next base: position 75,898,513 of record CM073577.1, on the reverse strand, counting down.
ATGCTCTAAAGCCTCGGATCAAACTCTAAGCCGGTTTGTCCTCGGGACCTCCTTGAAACTTTGTATTGGATCTAGACCGCGCGTCGAAAGTCCGATACCTCCTATCTTAGACCGTTAGAACCACTTAGCTGGGCTTGGCAATCGTTTCGAATATCAAGTCCAACTGACGATCACAGGCTATTTCATTGAGCCCGGACCGAAGAGAGTGTGAATAGGGACATAGTTGGAATTTCAAATTCAAATCTGGCACACAAATTTGACGCATCAGTATTAAGCATTCTGACCGTCAGAATACAGCCAAATTACACCCTTGGATCAGGAAAAATATCTATTATATATCACGAGACTTATAGGCCTGATCTTGGTGCGGTGACCGTTAAACTGAAACTGGGCCGCCACGTGCGATCTGGGAACCCAACCGGTCTGAAAACTGGATGTGTGCTAGATCCAGTATGCATGAGCTTAAGTCCGACCGCATTTGGCCTGGGGACCTCCAGAAATGCCCTTTTGGACCGAAACGGCCCCGATTTGGTTAGGCACCAAGTAAACATTGTTCCCAAGCCTATTTTGGGAATGTTTTAGGCTATAAAAGGGGTTGAAACCCCCACTCCTCTCTCCCATCCGAATTTGAGAGAAGCTCTAGCTTGGGAGAGAGAAAAAGAGTGAGAGATTGTGAGAGAGTGGGAGAGTTCTTCCCGCCACTTGTGCTACGTGTTGCACATGCTTAAGTAACACTCCTCTACCGCTTTCCCGGTGATTCCACCGCAATCCTAGGTAAGTAAAAACCCTAAATAGTTGGTGATTTGAGTTTTCCTTGTTTCCATAGCGATGTAGCTTATGGATCTTATGTATTAGGTTCCTTATTCGCCGTAGACGAAGCGTATACGCTCCGTTTCAATTTTCGAGTCTACAAGACATAAGGTGCGGATATTAGACGCTTTGATTAACTGTTTCCAAAGCTTTCAATGTCGTTTAATAGTAGATTCTTGACGGCATCGCCGTTTGACATGTACAAAATGCTCTCCGTTTCCCGTTTCGTAAGCTAACGAAGAATATGAGATTTAGGGCATTTTAGTCATTTGTAGGAAGTACCGTTTACATTCATATTTTGCTGATGTGATTGACATGGTTTGTTGTCGCATTAGGAAGTTAGGAATGCGTGCATAATTATTTTGGCGAAGAGATTCGCCTAGTTGCGCACTTTGGGTCGACATACTATATGTAGACTTAAGTGTGTAGTGTATGTGTTTGTATAAATGCTTGTATTAGTATGTATTGAATTAAATGATGTTATTTGATAGTTTGTGATTGATTTTTCAATTATTATGCTGCCCTAAATGATTTCCTACATGTTGACAAAATGCATGATTTCATCACATGCATGGAATGTATGTGCTTGAGGATTTGCTTAAGTTGAATATGCATGGGAAGTATGCCTTGAAGATTTGCTTAAGTTGAATGTTATAACATGTGCTAACATGCTCACATGATGTATTTCAATTCCAACACCTTTGTATAGTGTTAATGTAATTCCATAGATGTGTGGGACTTGACTTAGTCCAGGCAGTCGGTAACCGAGCGAATTCGTGGCTGACTGGTCATAGCCACGAACGACGCGTCGATGAATGTGATTCGTGTTGAGAGTTGGCGGCAGTGGTTAGGCCACGCGAAGTGTTTCACGCACTTCATGTCGTTCAATTCGAGATGCGATCGCACTAGTCGAGCCCGTCAAGTAACTCGACTGGCCGATGTTTGTTCACCTTGTATGTATCATAACTGCTTGAACCTAGGGTACTGAACTTACCATTGTAAACCCTGTTAACCATGGTACCTTGATCCATAAAGACTCATGAGCCGGGCATGGTGGTATGGGACACCGTGGTCGAGCTGTCGGCCTACGCTGGGGCCACAAACCTCCCCGTAGTGACCAGTGAGCACCTATGACTCGTGAGCAGATTATGGTGGTATGGGACACTATATTCTTGCTGTCGGCCTACACTGATAAGGTGATGGGGGAGCGGTGCAACGAGTGCGAGCAACAGCCCTGGCAGCCCTTTGTAGTGACCGCGAGCGTATTCTGAGTTCACGGGAGGCGACGACCCTTCCGTGCAGTAGAGTACAGTAGGCCTGTATTGATAAGGTGATGGGGGAGCGGAGCAACGAGTGCGTGCAACAGCCCTGGCAGCCCTTGCAGCGACCTACGAAATGTACATCGTATGAGATTACTAGGAGTGACGACCCTAGACAGGATCTGTGTTGGGATTGATATAAGGGAGGTACCTTAGTTTCCCAATATTGCTGTATGAAAAGGACTAATAACAACTCGGTAATCATATCACCATAGCATTGCATGTGCCTGGAAGATGTGGAGCACTCTAGGGAGTGTGGCATGCCGCGGTCGTAAGATGTTGCCGCATGAGGGTGATCGTCGGTGAGGGCATACATCACGTCATGTCATAATTGCATTAACAACAGTATTAGGATTGTTTGATTTACTGCGTTACTATTATCGCATGATTGATTTGATAACATGTTAATCTTTGCTCTATTATTCCACTGAGTTAGCTACTCACTCCCACGTTACGGGACGGTGTTCCGGACACCCACCAGACCTTTTTGTGATTGCAGATGATGGCGCGGCCTGTGAGGCAGAGCCGGACTTGATGATGATGAGGAGGATCCCTCCTTTATGCGTGTTCTGATCGACGGGATTACAGGGAGGTTGATTAGATACTTTGACATTTGTCATTTTATATTTTTAGCGCACTCATGTATATTCATTTGGTTTACTTTTGAAGTATACATGTATATGTCTAACCTGGTAATATATTCACACTCTGGAGACATACAACAGTTTATATATGTTATACATACTATTACAGACTTCCGCTGGTTAATTTAACTGTCTCTGGAGTATGATATGCGGTTCTAGCTTAATCTCACTCATGTTTAATACATTATCACAGACAACATTCAATCATACATATCTATGTTGCATAAATAACATTTTGGAACTCGGGAGTTGGGTTTTTGCCCGACCCCCCGATTTTCGGGATGTTACAGATGGTATCAGAGCATGATTTGGATTAAACCGGGCCTGGGTTATGGTCACGCGACGTACGCTGTCGCTTCCTTTGACTTAGGTGGGTGCGAGAAGGGTCTAGAAACACGTCTAAGATCGCAGATTCGCCGATAGGCGAAGTCTATTAGAATCGATCGCAAGATCGAGTCTGTAACGCATCTCGGGTCGCGTAAGGCAACCCGAATCACTTCTAAGCTGTAGGAAGTCGGGTTGAGACGTCCTATGAGCGGTTTTAAACCGCAAAAGTAAATCCTTGGGCCGTGGGACAACCACGACCCCTGTATTCAATCGCCAGAGCTTAAAAACCCCCGTTTCACCGAAAATCTTCGAAATTCTTCCTCTCACCACCCCAATATTCAATTATTTCTTATCCATTTCATATTAGGCATCAATAATAATGTGAAAATAACATAAAATCTTACTTTCACAAAATTTTACAGTGAATAGTAAAATTTCATGAAAAATGGCCATAAGGCCATTATAAATTCACTTTCTTTAGCAACTAATGAGCTATATGGATGTAATAGATCCTTCTACCCCAAAATCATATGCTGCATGATAGGGTTTTGTATTCGGGATTGAAGATTGGACCCGAAAAGCCTCGAATGGATGTTAAAAATGTATTGGCCTCCCTAGGGCAATCTACAATGAACTAGAGTGTGCACCATACCTTTTTGGAATCCCTAGGGCAAGAGGAATCCATCCCATATGGCCTCAGAGGCCAGTTTACAACTTCACCGGCGATGCCATCGCCGGTTCGGCGATGCATCGCCGGCCGGCGAGCTCCGATGGGGCCGTCCTTCGGGCGCACCCCCTTAAACAGGGTCCACATCACCCCTATGCACCTCCCACCCCAAGAAAACCCCAAATATGGGTACTTCCTTCACAAACAGCCCCTCCCCTAGCCCCATTTTCGTTTTCAGCTGCCCTATCCCAAAAATTCGTGATTCCAAACCACCCTAGATCCATTCCCTGCCAAAAACGACCACCCTCCGTCATTCCTTTGAAGTTGGCAGCCCTCCCTCTTGAAGATTTCATCCGTTGGAGCTCCTAAAACCCCAAAATCGAGCTGAAATCGTGAGGTGCTCCATTCCCCTTTTTCATTTTCATTTCTTTCTGAAAATACATCCTAGGGAAGCTTGAAGCATCCCTCTACAACGCCTAGATTTCATTCTGTCCCTTTTGGGCGACCACTTCTTCGCATTTCCTCCATTTTCCATGGCTATTGTTAAGGCTGTTTCAGCCTTTTTCCTCCCTTTCCATCGTTCTCTCTCTCATGTCCCTTTTATTTTAGCCTTTACCCCCTTTTTGGGTCTCAGAATCATGCTAACCTCAAATCCCATTTCTCAACTTTCTCCGTTTGAGAAGTATTGAAAACACATGGCCGATAGAGCTCTAATGGGCAACTGACAGTATTGAACTTGATAGTATTCAAGAAGGTCAGTCGGGACCCTGGTAGAAGTCCTTTGGTAGAATTAGGCATCTATGTCGTTGCCCTTTAGCTCGTTTGATTACTGTTTGAAATTTCTGTGTTGTTTTGTTGTTAGGTAGAAAAATGTGTTTGTGTTGTGGTTTGGGCTTAATATAGCCAAAATTTTTCGAATGGAATGCATGTTATTTCATTTCGCTATAAAATATTGTCCCTAGATTGGGAGTATTATAACTCCCTGAGATCCAGCCTACAAATTAATTTTTATCCCCACCCACCCTCCTACCAAGCATACCACATCCAATCCTGCCATGGGACTAGGAATGCAGTTCCATTTAATACCACTAAGCGCTACCGGCCACATAGGCTCTAGGTGTTTTGGTTCTAGTGTTAGCACTCCTAGATTTGAAGGGTCTGACGACATAAGAAATCCAATTCCATTTAGACAATTTTGATCCTAAGCGATAGAGCAATTCCCTGTATTAGAGATGGTATGAAACCGTCTAGTGTATAGGCTTAGGTCTTGAATTATAGCGAATGAAATACAGACTAGCCTACTAGTTACCTTAAGTAGTGTACAGCCTGTATATGCTAAGGACTTGTAGGTTAGATTTGGTTGAAGTAGAACCTTATTCCTTCGACAGATCCCCTTATGACTTATAGACTTCTGTTGTTGCCCATAGGAAGGAACCATTCACTCTCAGGGAACATTTATAAATCCCTCAGATTGAACTTAGAATGGACTAGCACGCCCCTTAGAATTGCCATCCCCAAGGGTTTATTGCATTCGGGAACGCAGAGTAAAGGAACTGCATGTACGCGATGTATTCGCGGTTTGAATCGACTTCTTAATCCTAGTGGTTCCCAATAAATCCAATGCTCTGATCAAGCAGAAGATCGGCATCGACTCGGATTAAGAATTGATACAATAAATCTTCTGTTCTAGCTAGACAGAAAGTCTATGTATCTGGCTCAGACCTACTACATAACCTTTATTCTGTGATGGCCCAACCACCTACAACCAAACGGGATCACATTGCCTTTTGGGAAATGGCGAGGACTTAAAGCCAGTAGAGAATTAGGCATTTTGCCACCAACTCATACCTGCCCCTGACCTTAACCACAATAGATATTAGGCTCATCTCTATGATCATAGATACCAATGCCATAGAACGCATCATTAGCAAAGGAAAACCACTGTAATGAGAGGTTGTTCCCAATTTATGTCAAGGATAGCCCCTAAGTTGCACTTCGTTCCGATATACGGAGCGATGCATAGATTCTTGAATTTAAGTAAAACTAAGTTTTAAGGGGGGTAGAACGTATGGAGTCCAATCCGGTTAGGTTAGTCAACGCTCCCATTCGATTAGAGTAGCGCAGCGGAAGCGTGGTTAGGCTCTTCCCCACTGGCCCAAGATCGAAACATTTGATTTAGGTTATATGTACGGTTAGGTTATTAAGTAGGATTTGAACCTTCCTTAGAATGTCAATACTAAAGTCCCTCTAGGTACTCCTTGCCGTTCGCCAATGTCGGGGACGACATTGTGTTTTAAGGGGGGTAGATTGTAACACCCCGGATTTTGGCCAATCTGAGATTTGACGTCCTTAGGCAATGGGTCAATTGAAACACCTGGAAAATTGCTTAGAACCCAATTCCATAGCCAAAGAAACCACTTAGAATCAATTCCTTTAGAAAATATGACTAAGTTAGCTAGTGCAACGTTAGAATAGCTGGGAAATGGTCCCTGATCGCTTTAAATACGTTCTACAAGGCCCAAAGCGAGTGGAACCAAGGGTGCTATAATGCTCTAAAGCCTCGGATCAAACTCTAAGCCGGTTTGTCCTCGGGACCTCCTTGAAACTTTGTATTGGATCTAGACCGCGCGTCGAAAGTCCGATACCTCCTATCTTAGACCGTTAGAACCACTTAGCTGGGCTTGGCAATCGTTTCGAATATCAAGTCCAACTGACGATCACAGGCTATTTCATTGAGCCCGGACCGAAGAGAGTGTGAATAGGGACATAGTTGGAATTTCAAATTCAAATCTGGCACACAAATTTGACGCATCAGTATTAAGCATTCTGACCGTCAGAATACAGCCAAATTACACCCTTGGATCAGGAAAAATATCTATTATATATCACGAGACTTATAGGCCTGATCTTGGTGCGGTGACCGTTAAACTGAAACTGGGCCGCCACGTGCGATCTGGGAACCCAACCGGTCTGAAAACTGGATGTGTGCTAGATCCAGTATGCATGAGCTTAAGTCCGACCGCATTTGGCCTGGGGACCTCCAGAAATGCCCTTTTGGACCGAAACGGCCCCGATTTGGTTAGGCACCAAGTAAACATTGTTCCCAAGCCTATTTTGGGAATGTTTTAGGCTATAAAAGGGGTTGAAACCCCCACTCCTCTCTCCCATCCGAATTTGAGAGAAGCTCTAGCTTGGGAGAGAGAAAAAGAGTGAGAGATTGTGAGAGAGTGGGAGAGTTCTTCCCGCCACTTGTGCTACGTGTTGCACATGCTTAAGTAACACTCCTCTACCGCTTTCCCGGTGATTCCACCGCAATCCTAGGTAAGTAAAAACCCTAAATAGTTGGTGATTTGAGTTTTCCTTGTTTCCATAGCGATGTAGCTTATGGATCTTATGTATTAGGTTCCTTATTCGCCGTAGACGAAGCGTATACGCTCCGTTTCAATTTTCGAGTCTACAAGACATAAGGTGCGGATATTAGACGCTTTGATTAACTGTTTCCAAAGCTTTCAATGTCGTTTAATAGTAGATTCTTGACGGCATCGCCGTTTGACATGTACAAAATGCTCTCCGTTTCCCGTTTCGTAAGCTAACGAAGAATATGAGATTTAGGGCATTTTAGTCATTTGTAGGAAGTACCGTTTACATTCATATTTTGCTGATGTGATTGACATGGTTTGTTGTCGCATTAGGAAGTTAGGAATGCGTGCATAATTAGTTTGGCGAAGAGATTCGCCTAGTTGCGCACTTTGGGTCGACATACTATATGTAGACTTAAGTGTGTAGTGTATGTGTTTGTATAAATGCTTGTATTAGTATGTATTGAATTAAATGATGTTATTTGATAGTTTGTGATTGATTTTTCAATTATTATGCTGCCCTAAATGATTTCCTACATGTTGACAAAATGCATGATTTCATCACATGCATGGAATGTATGTGCTTGAGGATTTGCTTAAGTTGAATATGCATGGGAAGTATGCCTTGAAGATTTGCTTAAGTTGAATGTTATAACATGTGCTAACATGCTCACATGATGTATTTCAATTCCAACACCTTTGTATAGTGTTAATGTAATTCCATAGATGTGTGGGACTTGACTTAGTCCAGGCAGTCGGTAACCGAGCGAATTCGTGGCTGACTGGTCATAGCCACGAACGACGCGTCGATGAATGTGATTCGTGTTGAGAGTTGGCGTCAGTGGTTAGGCCACGCGAAGTGTTTCACGCACTTCATGTCGTTCAATTCGAGATGCGATCGCACTAGTCGAGCCCGTCAAGTAACCCGACTGGCCGATGTTTGTTCACCTTGTATGTATCATAACTGCTTGAACCTAGGGTACTGAACTTACCATTGTAAACCCTGTTAACCATGGTACCTTGATCCATAAAGACTCATGAGCCGGGCATGGTGGTATGGGACACCGTGGTCGAGCTGTCGGCCTACGCTGGGGCCACAAACCTCCCCGTAGTGACCAGTGAGCACCTATGACTCGTGAGCAGATTATGGTGGTATGGGACACTATATTCTTGCTGTCGGCCTACACTGATAAGGTGATGGGGGAGCGGTGCAACGAGTGCGAGCAACAGCCCTGGCAGCCCTTTGTAGTGACCGCGAGCGTATTCTGAGTTCACGGGAGGCGACGACCCTTCCGTGCAGTAGAGTACAGTAGGCCTGTATTGATAAGGTGATGGGGGAGCGGAGCAACGAGTGCGTGCAACAGCCCTGGCAGCCCTTGCAGCGACCTACGAAATGTACATCGTATGAGATTACTAGGAGTGACGACCCTAGACAGGATCTGTGTTGGGATTGATATAAGGGAGGTACCTTAGTTTCCCAATATTGCTGTATGAAAAGGACTAATAACAACTCGGTAATCATATCACCATAGCATTGCATGTGCCTGGAAGATGTGGAGCACTCTAGGGAGTGTGGCATGCCGCGGTCGTAAGATGTTGCCGCATGAGGGTGATCGTCGGTGAGGGCATACATCACGTCATGTCATAATTGCATTAACAACAGTATTAGGATTGTTTGATTTACTGCGTTACTATTATCGCATGATTGATTTGATAACATGTTAATCTTTGCTCTATTATTCCACTGAGTTAGCTACTCACTCCCACGTTACGGGACGGTGTTCCGGACACCCACCAGACCTTTTTGTGATTGCAGATGATGGCGCGGCCTGTGAGGCAGAGCCGGACTTGATGATGATGAGGAGGATCCCTCCTTTATGCGTGTTCTGATCGACGGGATTACAGGGAGGTTGATTAGATACTTTGACATTTGTCATTTTATATTTTTAGCGCACTCATGTATATTCATTTGGTTTACTTTTGAAGTATACATGTATATGTCTAACCTGGTAATATATTCACACTCTGGAGACATACAACAGTTTATATATGTTATACATACTATTACAGACTTCCGCTGGTTAATTTAACTGTCTCTGGAGTATGATATGCGGTTCTAGCTTAATCTCACTCATGTTTAATACATTATCACAGACAACATTCAATCATACATATCTATGTTGCATAAATAACATTTTAGAACTCGGGAGTTGGGTTTTTGCCCGACCCCCCGATTTTCGGGATGTTACAACATGCTCGAGTACCTGGGCACCAGCGTCGCGCAATAAAGTGGCGTAACTAAGTATGCGGAAAGGAAGATTTACCCGCACTGAAAATATGAAACGTGTGCCCTCAGGCTCGTACACCGTCACCATACGAGCCTCGCAGTCAATCTTGGCCCTCCCAGCAGTCAACCAGTCCATGCCAAGAATGACGTCGAGATAAACGAGCGAGGGATCGACAACAAGATCAAGAGCCATCGTCCTGCCTCCCAGATCAACTAAACAACCCTCACACATCTGGGTAACATCCGAATAATCCCCATGAGCTGCAAAGACCCGCACGTTATCCATAGTGATAGTCTGTAACCCAAGACGCCTGACTACAGCACGCGATATCAAAGAAATCGTGGAACTAGTGTCCACCATCACAAGAACGGGAGTACCCCAAATATGGGCCGTAACCTTGAAGGCTGAATGCTGGAAAGTCGGCGTCGCAGCTGCCTCAACTGTCAATGCATGAACCCGAGCCTGCTGTGGCCGGTTCGGCCGCTGTGTCAAGGGCCGTGGAGGCTGTCTGATCTGCGATACCGTAGGTCTGAAAGAAGGATGTGCAGGAGCTGACCGTATAGGCGGTGCTGATATCGCCTGTGGACGTACACGGTCAATCTTCTGCGGCGGCGAGAACCCACTGTCCCGCATCCTAGAAAAGCAGCTCTGCGCCAAGTGGCATGACCTCCCACAGTATGTGCACGATAACTCGGGGCACCGAAATGATGGTGCTGGCGCTATGGCCCGAGTAGGAGGGTCAATGCGAGGCCTCTTGCCCGCGAGGGGCCTGTCTGGCAACTCTGGTCGTGGCCTAGATGCAATAGGGCCACGAGATCGGACAAGCCGATCCACATCCTGCTCTGCCCGCATGGACATGTGAATCAACTCCGCATAAGAGGGAATGGTCAAACAGCACATCTTCGACCGAATATCCGGTCGCAAACCCTCCAGAAAGCGCCGTATGCGCATCTGCTCATCAGCTAAAATCGTCGGGACGTATCTGCCCAACTCCGTGAACCAATGCTCATACTCTGTAACTGTCATAGCTGCCTGTCTAAGACTGAGAAACTCATTCTCCCTGTCGTGCCTGTAAGTCTGGGGATAATACTTCTCATGGAAGCAGAACTCAAATGCTGCCCACGTCCATACAAAGTCGGCGGCAACGGTCTGCAGTACGCTATCCCACCACAGGCTGGCCTCTCTCTCAAACAGGAATGTAGCCAGCTCTACCTTCTCGGCCTCAGTGCAATGAAGCATCCGCAAAATCTTCGACACACAGTCGAGCCAGTACTCAGCCTCCTTGGGTCTGTGAGAACCCGTGAAAGTAGGAGGCCGCAAGCGCTGAAACCGCTCCAATAGGCCCCGTGTATCGGCGGGATTCCCCGCAGGGTAAGCAGGCGGCGCAGGATGAGCCATGCCCTCATCCTGGGCGTATGTATAAGCATCCTCAGCTAGATGCGCAGGTGGTGCAGGTGGAGTAGATGGAGCCGCACCCCCACCCTGGGCTAATGTCCCCACGATGGTAGTCAGAAGTTGCTGCTGCTGCAGCATCATAGCCATCATCTGCTCGAATCTGTCAGGAGGTGGAGCAGGCTGTGGCAGATGCTGTGTCGAAGTAGATGCACGATATGGCTCTCTGATTGACGGTGTAAATGGCGGTGGTCCAACTTTAGGACTAGCGGCAGGCTGAGACGATCGAACTGCCTCAGGAATCGGGCCCAAAGCAGGGTCTGCATGAGTGTCAGACTGTGAAGGAGTCTGATCCATATGCTCAGTCAGTGCAAGCCGAACCGTGCTCCGCGTAGCCTTAGGCGGCATTCCCTATATTCAAAATAGGGCGCAACCTTGTCAGTCTTAATAGCACAATTACACCGCAATCATTTACACAAGGAGTCAAAGGCATTCCATACATTTCATTTAATCAAAATTGTCACAATACAAGGGATATATCCTTACAAGCATCACGACGAGAAATACATGGGAACTAAGATAGTTAAAATTGTAACAGAAACATAAGCAAAGCACTAGCCCTAACAGGCTCATACTGATAAAGCAGGAAATGACTAACTACTGACAACTACATCAAGGTCGCATCGCTAGTCTGAGTCTGGGGACGGAGGAGGAGCACCCTTATCCTTTAAGCAACACAGGATCGCCTTCAAGGTGCGAGTCACCTTGCCTAATTTCTTCTTTATAACAGCCTTGGCATCCGCGACTTCTGCGCGAAGTTCTTGAACTTCCCTTCGTAAAGCAGTCTGACTCTCCTCCATCTGAGCAATGCGATCGTCGATAGTAGCCTGCGCAGAAGGAGGAGGGCTCTCATCTGTATCCTGAGCCTCCTCCTCTGCCTCTTCCTGAGCTTCTTCCTGAACCTCTTCTCCAGGTTCTTCTTCGCTTTGATCTTCCTCATCATCAAAGTCATCCTCGCTGTCTTCCTCAAGCTGGTTTTCACGGTACTGCGACCCAATCTTCATCTTGACCATAGTCGACTCATCAATGGTATGAATTGATACTGTCAATTCCGGCCCAAGTCTATAGGCAAACTCAAGCGCAATCTTGCAAATCAGTCGGCCAAAGGGAAGCGATTCGGATGTTCTTCTTGACCTGGCTATGAGGATTATTTGCCGTAAGATGAAAGTAGCCATGCATACATTCTCTCCCTGGGCCACCAGACACAGGAAATCAAACATAAGGCGTGTACATTCAATGCGATTCGTCGACCTGGGATAAACATTGAACGTGCAGATATGGTGCAGCAGGCGTAAATCATCAGACATGTACGTCGCCTTAAGACTATTATTAGGCTGCCATGGAACCAACTTACCGCACAGAAACCTGGTGCGACGATCTCGTTCATGCCTAGTCCTCAGGTTCTTCTCACTAGGATGAACATCACCTAGAGGTACGTTCAAAAGTCGCGCAATCAGTCGCACATCAATCGTAGCCATCCGATCTCTACCAAAAGGGATTTTAAACTGCAATGGCTCCAAGGTAGGACTCTGGATACTAGCGTAGAAGGCACGAATGGTGCTCACATTAGCACGAGCACGAGCTTCAAAGATCGGACCCCAATGCACAGCTTCAATGCGCTCGAACAACAAAAATTCACCGAACAGTCTCCCTTCCACGTCCGCTTCAAATAACACTTTGCGATCAGTGTATTAGCCATGAGGCATCTCTGATAAAATTACTCGCCCAAGGTGTGCATGGGGATCCAAATCCCACTTTGTACGGCACTCCAGGACTGCAGCTGGACCTACGGTGGTGCTTGAACTTGCGGCACCACCCCGCGGTCTTCTCGATTGAGCAGGACGGCTTGGCCCAGCCTCGTCTGTTACGGTTTTCCTTTTACCCATCAAAGATATGATGGATGAGAGTGATAAAAGGCCTAAAATGGCTTCCACGAAAGCCATGGAAAATGGTAAAAATGCGGAGAAGTGGCTGTCCAATCTGGAAAAAGGAAATCTAGGCGTCGTAGAGGGATGCTTTAAGCTTCTCAAGGATGCATTTTCAAGGAGAAACGGAAATGAAAAAGTGGAATGGAGCACCTCACGATTTCAGCTCGATTTGGGGGTTTTTGGAGCTCCAAATGATGAAATCTTCAAGAGGAAGGGCTGCCAACTCCCAAGGATTGATGCATGATGGTCGATTTTGGCTAAGGAGGGATCTAGAGGTGTTTTGGAATCCTGAATTTTGGAAATGGTTGCTAGAAAATGAAAATAGGGCTATGGGGAGGGTTGTTTATGAAGGAGGGGTATGATTTGGGGGTTTTCTTTGGACGAAAGCTGTATGGGGGGGTGTGTACATGGCATTTAAGGGCGTGCGCCCGAATTGCACTTCAAGTGGGCCCACCTGTACGGCGATGCATTGCCGGATTGGCGATGGCATCGCCGACCGGTGGTGCATCCAGTCGGTGGGGCTAGATGGATTCGGTCCCCCATGGTCCAAGGAACCCAAATATGTACGGTCCACCCCTTGGTTCATTGTACTTTGACCTACATAGGCCCAAACATGTGTTCAGGGCTTTCTGGGACCATTCCACAATACCAAATACAAAACCCTATGCTGCCGCATATGAATTTGGGGTAGAAGGAGCTAGTACATCCATCTAGATCCTTAGTTTCTAAATAAAGTGAAGTTAGAATGGTCTTATGGCCATTTTTCATGAAATTTTACTATTCACTGTAAAATCTTGTAAAAGTATTATTTTGTATTATTTTCATATTAGGTTTAATGCCTAACATGAATTTGATAAGAAAGAAATGAATATTGAAGTGGTGAGAGGAAGAAATTTGAAGATTTTTAGCGAAACGGGGTTTTTAAGCCCTGACGATTGATTACAGGAGTCGTGGTCATCCCACGGCCTAAGGATTCACTTTTACGGGTTTAAAATCATTCATAGGATGTCTCAACCCGACTTCCTATGGCTTAGAAGCTATTCGGGTTGCTTTACGCGACCCGAGATGCGTTACAGACTCGATCGTGCGATCGATTCAAATAGACGTCGCCTATCGGCGAATCTGCGATCCAAGAAGTGTTTCTAGACCCTTCTCGTACCCACCTAAGTCAAGGGAAGCGACAGCGTACGTCGCGAGACCATAACCCAGGCCCAGTATACTCTCATTCATGCTCTGATACCAACTTGTAACACCTTAAAAATCGGGGGTCGTGTATAATCTCAACTCCCGAGTTCCAGACCGTCACTTATGCAAAAAAAATGATTATGATTCAATGTTGTCTGATTTAAAGCATTCACATGAGTAAAAGCATACCAAAACTGCAATTCATACTTCAGATCCAGTGATAAAAGCAAGCGGAAGACTAAACAATATATATATCACTGTATGGAAAAACAAAGTAAATCTCATCTGTATCTAAAGTATGAATACATCTCTGAGTCTCATATACATATACATGAACAAAAGTAAATGTACAAAATAGTCCCACTGAAGTCCCATCGATCCAGGTCGCCTACGCGAAGCCATCGTGATACTGTATGTACGAGAACTCGTCCTGGTCCTCGTCAAAGTCTGGCTCCACCTCCTGGATCTCAGCCTCACCTACATCTACAACAAGGTCTGATGGGTGTTGCAAACACCATCCCGTAACGTGGGAGTGAGTGATCAACTCAGTGGAATCATAGAGCAAGGATTAACATGTTCACAATTCAATCATGCGATAATAGTAAAGCAGTAAATCAGACAATCCTAATACTGTTGTTAATGCAAGATGATATGACGTGATGTATGCCCTCACCGACGATCTCCCTCATACGGCAACATCTTACGACCGCGGCATGCAATCGACCCTCAAGTGCTCCACATCTTCCAGGCACATGCAATGGCATGGTGATATGATTTCCAAGTTGTTATTAGTCCATTCAAACAGCAGGATTGGGAAACTAAGGTACTTCCCTTGTATCAATCCCAACACAGATCCTGTCTAGGGTCGTCACTCCTAGTAATCTCATACGATGTATATTTCGTAGGTCACTGCAAGGGCTGCCAGGGCTGTTGCTCGCACTCCTTGCACCGCTCCCCCATCACCTTATCAATACAGGCCTATTGTACTTTACTGCAACGGAAGGGTCATCGCCTCCCGTGGACTTAGAATACGCTCGCGGTCACTACAAAGGACTCGTCGCCTGATCAGTGTAGCCCGACAGCTAGAATATAGTGTCCCATACCACCATAATCTGCTCACGAGTCTAGGTGCTCACTGGTCACTACGGGGAGGTTTGTGGCCCCAGCGTAGGCCGACAGCTCGACCACGGTGTCCCATACCACCATGCCCGGCTCATGAGTCTTCGTGGATCAAGGTACCATGGTTAACAGGGTTTACAATGGTAAGTTCAGTACCCTAGGTTCAAGCAGTTATGACTCATACAAGGTGAACATACATCGGCCAGTCGGGTTACTTGACGGGCTCGACTAGCGCGATCGCATCTCAAGTCGAACGACATGGAGTGCGTAAAATACTTCGCGTGGCCTAACCACTGCCGCCAACTCCAAACACGAATCGCGTTCATCGACGCGTCGTTCGTGGCTATGACCAGTCAGCCACGAATTCGCTCGGTTACCAACTGCCTGGACTAAGTCTAGTCCCATGCACTTATGGAATCACATCAACAATTTATGTAAAAGTATTGGAATTGAAATACAATCATGTGAGCATGTTAACACATGTTATAACATTCAACTCAAGCAAATCTTCAAGCACATATATTCCATGCATGTAATGAAATCATGCATTTAGTCAACATGTAGAAAATTATTTAGGTCAGCATATTAGTTGAGAAATCAATCACAAACTATCACATAACATCATTTAATTCAATACATACTAATACAAGCATTTATACAAACACATACACTACACACTTAAGTCTACATATAGTATGTCGACCCGAACTGCGCAATTAGGCGAATCTCTCCGCCAAACTAATTATGCACGTATTCCTAACTTCCTAATGCGACAACAAACCATGTCAATCACATCAGAAAAATATGAATGTAAACAGTACTTCCTACAAATGACTAAAATGCCCTAAATCTCATATTCTTCGTTAGTTTACGAAACGGGAAACGGAGAGCATTTTGTACATGTCAAACGGTGATACCGTCAAGAATCTACTATTAAACGACATTGAAAGCATTGAAAACCGTCAATCAAAGCGTCTAAAATCCTCACCTTATGTCTTGTAAACACGTGAATTGAAACGGAGCGTATACGCTTCTTCTACGGCGAATAGGGAACCTAATACACGAGATCCATAAGCTACATCGCTATGGAAACAAAGGAAACTCAAATCAGCAACTATTTAGGGTATTTACTTACCTAGAATCGTGGTGAAATCGCCGGGAAAGCGGTAGAGGTGTGTTGCTTAAGCACGTGCAACACGTAGCACAAGTGGCAGGAAGAACTCTCCCACTCTCTCACAATCTCTCAACTTTTTCTCTCTTCCAAGCTAGGGTTTCTCTCAAATTCGGATGGGAGAGAGCAGTGAGGGTTTCAACCCCTTTTATAGCCTAAAACATGCCCAAAATAGGCTTGGGAACAATATTTACTTGGTGCCTAACCAAATCGGGGCCGTTTCGGTCCAAAAGGGCATTTCTGAAGGTCCCCTGGCCAAATGCGGTCGGACTTAAGCTCATGCATACTTGATCTAGCACACATCCAGTTTTCAGACCGGTAGGGTTCCCAGATCGCACGTGGCGGTCCAGTTTCTGTTTAACGGTCATCGCACCAAGATCAGGCCTATAAGTCTCGTGATATGTAATAGATATTTTTCCTGATCCAAGGGTGTAATTTGGCTGTATTCTGACGGTCAGAACGCTTAATACTGATGCGTCAAATCGTGTGCCAGATTTGAATTTCAAATTCCAATTCTAACCCTATTCTCACTCTCTTCGGTCCGGGCTCAATGAAATAACCTGTGATTATCGGTTTGACTTGATTTTCGGAATGAGTGTCAAGTCCAGCTAGGCGGTTCTAACGGTCTAAGATAGGAGGTATCGGACTTTCGACGTGCGGTCTAGATCCAATACAAAGATTCAAAGTGGTCCAGAGAACAAACCTGCTTAGAGTTTGGTCCGAGGTTTTAGAGCATTATAGCACCATTGGTTCCACTCGCTTTGGGCCTTGTAGAACGTATTTAAAGTGATCAGGGACCATTTCCCAGCTATTCTAACGTTGCACTAGCTAACCTAGTCATATTTTCTAAAGGAATGAATTTTACGCAATTTCGGGTCGAGTTGGTACTCGAGCCCAAGTACGGGTTTTTCACGGGCGTTACAGTCTTCTTTGCAAGATTCTCTTCTCAGATTCTGCGATTCAGTAATTTCTTTGGCATTAGCAGAAAATGTTACAATTCCACCCAAAATCTTGGAATATGGGTAGCGATTGGCTACGTCACAAGAACAAGCTTCTTTAATTACTTCCTCCATTTCTAAGCTTGAGCAAGAATAATCAATTCTTCAGGATCAATTAACGGTTTATACTGATGAAAGAGTGATTATTCAAGATCGCATTACTGCTCTGAAGGAAGAAATCTCTCAGCTGGAGTTGAAGAATCATGAGAAGGAATCATTCCATCCAGGATATTGAGGAGAAGATACGAGCTAATATTCAATCTGCTAATGCAGAAAAAAACGTGTTGCTACAAAGTAGAGAAGTAATTACGTCTTTGGAGAGTAAGCTAGCTGGTCTTCCTAATCAGGCAAAGATTATTCTTGAAGTAAAATTGAAGCATGATGCAGCTCAAGCACAATTAAAAGAAAATTTGTGAAGATATATGGAGGCATTGGGAATGGCAGAGGAACTTTAAGCATGTATTTTCTGTTCATATGTTTTTTGAACAAGTAACTTGTTTGACTTTCGAGAGATATATTTATGACAGCATTTTGAGATATTCTCCTTTTTGCTGAAGCATTATCATATCTCATATCATCGTAATCATATTTGTTTATTCATACTATCATATCGCATATCGTTGCGATTGTATTTATGATGGAAAATTTTTAAACCTTTTATGTATGTTAGTGTGGGATTTCCTATGTGGGTATTTAAGTTGCCGGTACTATATTTCAATTTAGTCAGTCACACATGGTTTAAGCTCATGAGTAGTGGAGCACATACATAGTTTAAGCTCTTGAGTAGTGGAGCTGGTCTTATGTGATAGTCTCCGTAACTCTCAAGAGTTCACTGGACTTGGTGAGTATCCATTTTTCTTTTTTACCGGGACAATGTTCGATATCCACTTGGGATACTTTACTTCTCGAACGAATTCGACTTTGATCATCTTGCTGATCTCTTCTTCAATTAATGCAATTAAGTCTGGATGAAACCGCCTTTGTGCCTGTTTAACCGGCCTTTTCTCTTTGGAGATTTAATCGGTGCATTGCTACGGAAGGTTCCAAACCTGGCATTTCCGCATACGTCCAAGCAAAGACGTCCTTATTTTCCTAGAGCAGTTGGAAATATTTCTCAGATTCTTGCTCAGAGATACTGCTACTAATAAATTTATTCCGGGGCTCTTTTTCTGTACCCAAATTTTTTTCCTTCAGGCTGTCTATCGTTGGCTGGCCCCCATCTTCTATCTGCTTCGGCGCTGTCTCAGGATACTTAACCGCCTCAGGATCTTCTTTCGTTACCTGCGTGACTGTATTCATATTTATTGACGCCTCTGCTCCTAATCCTTGAAATTTTCTTTGCTTTTCCTGCTCAATCCCAAGAGGGATTTGAATTCCCTTCCCATGATTTAGTCCGGTGGGTTTGCTATAATTAAAACTCATATTTCTCATGATTTTCTTGCTCACTGAACTATACTTTTCCAGATTTTGTGATGTCAGCTTACCGTGGTATACATTGCTCGGGCAATCCTTTCTTGCTTTCGTCTTTACTGCAGTTTTGAACTCTATCTGCTCGGGATGCTTAGTACTAGCCTTGACTTGAAATCTTCCAGGGGCTGCTAAAATTGGCCTACACCTTTCAGCATTGGGTAATGGCATTGTATAATTAGATTGCAGAATTCTTAACTGCTCTGGCGATAATAGTGTTAATGGTAGCTACCCAGGTTGTCTTAGGTGCTTTGGTACAAAATAGAACTTCTTCCTTACTTCCGTCGTCCCAGAAGATTCTACCCTTTCTTCTCAAGCCTTGTCTATTTAAGCGTCTTTCAAGGCTTTTCTTTCATTACTATGTCTCGCCTCCTCAGAGAAGCCTTTGTAATAACTGGCATCTGCAAAGAAAGATTCATCTTCCGTATATGGTTTTGCATCAGCCATCACCTTACACTGTACCCCGTCCTTGCAATACTTGAAGCATTGATGCAAAGTAGAGGGTATTATGCTATATTGATGTATCCATGGTCTTCCCAGAAGGAGATTGTATGTCGTTACGGCACTTATAACATGACATACAACATCAGTACTTAATTCTCCCACTTCCAGCGTCACTGTAATTTTACCCAGCGCACGCTGCCCATCTTGATTGAAGCCCTGTATCATCATTCCACTGGGGTGCAGATCAGAACGGCGGTAGCCCAATTTTCCTACCATTGAAAGCGGTAAAAGGCTTACTGCAGACCCATTATCTATCATGATCCTTTTTACCCTTATCCCGCAGACATGACCTTTTATCATAAGGGGCCTGTTATGTTCCGTCTCGCTAATCAAATCATCATCGGAGAATGAAATGACTGGCAGACAATCCGCTTGTTCATTATGTCTTTTTTGCTTCATTTCTGTCAGCAGAGTTTCTCTGACATTGTGATTAGATAATGCCTGTATTAAACTCTGTCAGAACTCTTCTGATAACTTGAGCGCATCATAGATGCTTAAACATGTCGGTATCCCTTTCAAATGGCTAACTACGTCGTAAGCCACTTTCGTCATTTCACCCCCGTCCTGTTTTCTATCGTCATTATTCTGTTCACTGATTATTTCTTTCCTTACAATCCCCGTTTTTCTACTTTACGGGACTTGCCATCTGCTTCCCTGAGCGCAATGTAAGCATTGCCATATTCTTTATCGACTTTTGACTTTCTTTCCTTCCCATCTCTTGAGCTTTTTCTCGGGCTGTAAACATGTTTACTATTGCTCTTGTATTCCTTTTCTTTCCTTCACCAGTTATTATTTCACCCTTCTTTATCATCTGCTGTATGATGCATTTCAGCGTATAGCAATTCTCCGTCGGGTGTCCGACTAGGCGATGATATCGACAAAAATCTCTTTCCCTGGTTTTTGTCACATCTTCCGAGCATTTAGGTTCTGGCAATTCTATGGTGCCGGCCTTTAGCAATTCTTTCATCATAGGAACCACATCTTCCTTGTTGAAGTCGAACCCTTCGTGGGAGTCGAGCATCCTGAACCTGTTGAGGAGTAAAATAAGAGAAGAATGGAAACAAATGAAGATCAAAAGACTGAGAAAGGGAGTTGGAAGAAGAGTTCATCAAATGCATTATAAAGGACTTTACGCAGGTCCGCTTAAACGTTATGATTTGCGCGAGACTGCGCAAACAATGTCCTTTGCGCGGTCCGCCGCAAAGGGTATCACATTGCCTTGGTGAGTATAAATGATTTGGTGATTGTCTCACATCGCTAAGGATGGAATTTTGCACGTGTGAAATGCCTATAAATACCCCTTTCCTTCCTTGATCAAGGTTTGGTTGTTCGAAGACTTCAGAGAACAAGTGAAGCAAGAAGAGAAGACTGAAGGTGAGAGCAGCTGTCCAAAGGGACTTTGCGCTGTCCTTTGCGCGGGTCCCTGCAAACTGGCTGCTCTGCAGTCTCTCAAGCTTAGGAGTCGACATGTTGCCGGAATAATCTGTTGTTCAAGTCCTTCTGTTCAAGTACAAAGGGGAATAATTCACTGAAGCGCACATTCCTCCTAAGTCTTAGGAGATGATCGAAATAGCGCCAGAATACTGTCGAAATCTTTATTTCCCTAAAGAAGGATTGATTCAATCTGCAATTCCTCCTAAGTCCTTGGAGAAGATTGAAATTCAGGCTGAAATGCTGCCGAATTTGCTATTTGAACTTAATGTTTTAATGTTTATACATATTTAAATGAATGTATGTTAGAATCAAGGGTGATTAAAGGATGTAAATGAACTTGGAATTAATAAAATGTGATGATCGTCTTTACACTTTACCTCTGTTACGTCTAAATAAGATAATCCCTTGAGCATTGAAACGCATTTGTTTTCTTGTTAAAACAAAATGGCGACTCTGCTGGGGATTCTTTATTATCTTACTTAACATTAACATTGGAAAAAGTGTAAACGCGATTGTCACCTTTTGGCGTCTTCCAGACGCCAAAATGGTGACTCTCAGTGGGAACATCCTCCCCTTCATCTCTAAGATTGTTCATATTAACCCTTCATATACTAACTTCACGTGTGTTTCATTATCGAAGGTACCTGAGTTCGACTGTAGCATATAACTGATGGCTAACTTTACGAGAAAAGTGAATTTTCGCTTCACCCCCACGGGATTCATAGTGGAATACGCGCCAACTGGCGCCCTAAAGCGTAGGAGTCTGTGTCCCACTGGTGAGAATACAGTGACTCGAATGACAGCTGGAGTCATATCCATTTCACCTCAACCGCAGGAAAGTGACGGAGACTGGACCATGGTCTTGTCACGGAAGACAAAAGCAAGGAACATGAGGAACCATAAAGCGAACCCATCTTCGCTAAAGACCAGAGACCGATAATGTAACATCTCGAAAATCGGGGGGTCGATTAAAAACCAAACTCCCGAGTTCCAAAATGTTATTTATGCAACATAAATGTGTATGATTGAATATTGTCAGTGTTAATGTATTAAACATGAGTGAGATTAAGCCAGAACAACATATCATACTTTAAAGACCGTTAAATTAGCAAGCGGAAGACTGTGATAGTATGTATAACATATATAAACTATTGTATGTCTCCAGAGTGTGAATATGTTACCAGGTTATATACATACATGTATACTCCAAAAGTAAACCAAAAGGATATACATGAGTGTTCTAAAAATATAAAATGACAAGTGTCAAGGTATCTAATCAACCTCCGTGTAATCCCGTCAATCAGAACACGCATAAAGTAGGAATCCTCCTCATCATCATCAAGTCCAGCTCCGATTCTCAAGCGGCGCCATCATCTGCAATCACAAAAAGGGACTGGTGGGTGTCTGGAAACACCATCCTGTAACGTGGGAGTGAGTGATCAACTCAATGAAATCATAGAGCAAAGATTAGCATGTTCACAAATCAATCATGCGATAATAGTAAAGCAGTAAATCAGACAATCCTAATACTGTTGTTAATGCAATATGACATGACGTGATGTATGCCCTCACCGACGATCTCCCTCATACGGCACCATCTTACGACCGCGGCATGCCACACTCCCTTAAGTGCTCCACATCTTCCAGGCACATGCAATGTAATGGTGATATGATTTTCGAGTTGTTATTAGTCTATTCAAACAGCAGGATTGGGAAAATAAGGTACCTCCCTTATATCAATCCCAACACAGATCCTGCCTAGGGTCGTCACTCCTAGTAATCTCATACGATGTATATTTTTGTAGGTCGCTGCAAGGGCTGCCAGGGCTGTTGCTCGCACTCGTTGCACCACTCCCCCATCACCTTATTAATACAGGCCTAATATACTCTGCTGCTACTGAAGGGTCGTCGCCTCCCGTAGACTCAGAATACGCTCACCGTCACGACAAAGGACTCGTCGCCTGATCAGTGTAGGCCGACAGCAAGAATATAGTGTCTCATACCACCATAATCTGCTCACGAGACTAGGTGCTCACTGGTCACTACGGGAAGGTTTGTGGCCCCAGCGTAGGCCGACAGCTCGACCTCGGTGTCCCATATCACCATGCCCGGCTCATGATTCTTCATGGATCAAGGTACCATGGTTAACAGGGTTTATAATGGTAAGTTCAGTACCCTAGGTTCAAGTAGTTATGACTCATGCAGGGTGAACATACAACGGCCAGTCGGGTTACTAGACGGGCTCGACTAGCACGAGCGCATCGCAAATCGAACGACATGAAGTGCGTGAAACACTTCGCGTGGCCTAGCCACTGCCGCCAACTCCAAACACGACTCGCTTTCATCGACGCGTCCTTCGTGGCAAATACCAGCTAGCCACGAATCTTCTCTGTTACTGACTGCCTGGACTAGGTATAGTCCCAAACATATGAAATCACATCAGCAAATCATGTGAGAGTATTGGAAATGAAATACAACCATGTGAGCATGTTAACACATGTTATAACGTACAACTTAAGTAAATCATCTTACACATGTCTTTCACACATATAATGAAATTATGCATATCGCTAACATATAGGAAATCATCTCCATCAGCATATTAATTGAGAATTCAATCTCAAACTAAATCATAAGGAAATCATCAAGCACATGTTATAACATACCACTTAAGTGAAACATCAAGCATATGCATTTCATACATATAATGAAATCGTACATATGGCTAACATGCAGGAAACCATTTACACCAGCATATTAATTGAGAAATCAATCTCAAACTAATTCATAACACCATTTAATTCAATACATACTAATACAAGCATTTATACAAACACTTACACTACACACTTAAGTCTACATATAGTATGTCGACTCAAAGTGCGTATTTTGGCGAATCTCTTCGCCAAACTAATTATGCACGTATTCCTAACATCCTAATGTGACAAGAAGCTATGTCAATCACATCAACAAATTATGGATGAAAACAGTATTTCCTACAAATGACTAAAATGCCCTAAATCTCATATTCTTCGTCGGTTTATGAAACAGGAAACGGACAGCATGTTGTACATGTCAAACGGCGTTGCCGTTGATAATCTACTATTAAACGACATTGAAAGCGTTGGAAACAGTCAATCAAAGCGTCTAAAATCCACACCTTTCACTTTATATATGTTTCGTTTCGAACGGAGCATATACGCTTCGTCTACGGCGATCAGGCAACCTGATACACACATACATCAGCTACTTTTCTATTTGAATCGAAGAAATCTCCAAATCAGCAAGTGGTTAGGGTTTTCCTTACCTAGAAGTGCGTTGGAATCTCCGGGAAAGTGATTGGAGTGCGTCGCCTAAGCACGTGCAGCAGCAGCAGCAGCAGGTGGCAGGAAAATCCCTCCCACCTTCTCTCACAAACTCTCACCTTTTCTCTCTCCCAATCTAGGGTTTTTCTCAAATTCGGATGGGAGAGAGGAGTGAGGGTTTCAACCCCTTTTATAAGCACAAAAATGCCCAAAATAGGCTCGGGAACAAAGTTCACTTGAGGTTTATCCAAATCGGGGCTGTTTCGGTCTAAAAGAGCATTTCTGGAGGTCCCCTGGCCGAACGCGGTCGGACTTAAGCTCATGCATACTGGATCTAGCATACATCAAGTTTTCAGTCCGGCAGGGCTCGCAGATCGCACGTGGCGGTCCAGTTTCAGTTCAGCGGTCACCGCACGTAGATCAGGTCTGCAAGTCTCACGATATGAAATAGAAATTTTTCCTGATCCGAGGGTGTAATTTGGCTGAATTCTGACAGTCAGAACGCTTAATACTGACACGTCAAGTCGTGTGCCAGATTTGAATTTCAAATTCCAAATCTAGCCCTATTTCCACTCTCTTCGGTCCAGGCTCAATGAAATAGCCTACGAATGTCGGTTGGACTTGATTTTTGAAATGATTGTCAAGTCCATTAGGCAGTTCTAACGGTCTAAGATAGTAGGTATCGGACTTTCGACGTGCGGTCTAGATCCAATACAAAGTTTCAAAGAGGTCCAGAGAACAAACCTGCTTAGAGTTTGATCCGAAGTTATAGAGTATTATAGAGTCATTGGTTCTACTCGATTTGGGTCTTGTAGAATGTATTTAAAGTGATCAGGGACTATTTCCCAGCTACTCTAGCGTTGCGCTAGCTAACTTATGCTTAGTTTCTAAAGGAATTAACCCTAACTGATCTCTTTGGCTATGGAATTGGGTTCTAAGCGATTTTTCCAGGTGTTTTAGTTGACCCATTGCCTAAGGATGTTTAATCCCAGGTTGGCCAAAATCCAGGGTGTTACAATCTACCCCATTAAAACACAATTTCGTCCCCAAAATTGGCGAAGGGTAAGGAGTACTTTTAGTAAGACTTTAGTATTGACATTCTAAGAAAGGGTCAATCTCATTTATTGACATAACCGTACGTATAACCTAAATCACTTGTTTCGATCTTGGGCCAATGGGGACGAGGCCAACCACTCTTCCGCTGCGCCACTCTGATCGAACGGTAGCGTCGACTAACCTAACTGGATTGGACTCAATACGTTCTACCCTCCTTAAAACTTGGTTTTACTTAAAGTTCAAGAATCTTTGCATCGATCCGTATATCGGAACGAGGCGCAACTTAGGACCTATCCTTGACATAAAATGGAAACAACCTTCCTCTACATGGTTTTCCTTGCTAATGATGCGTTCTATGGCATTGGTACCTATGATCATAGAGATGAGCCTAATCTCTATTGTGGTTAAGTTCAGGGGCAGGTATAAGTTGGTGGCAAGATGTCTAATTTTCTACTGGCTTTAAGTCCTCGCCATTTCCCAAAGACAAAGTAATAACTTTTGGTTGTATGTGGTCGAGCCAACGCGGAAGAAAAGTTGTATAGTGGGTCTGAGCCGGATACATAGACTTTTTGCCTAGAACGGAAATTTACTGTATCAGTTCTTAATCCTAGACGATACCGATCTTCTGCTTGATCAGAGCATTGGATTTATTGGCAACTACCAGGATTGAGAAGTCAATTCAAACCGTGAATATATCGCTTACATGCAATTCCTTTACTCCGCGTTCCCGAATGTAATAAGCCCTTGGGGAAGGCAATTCTAAGAGGCATGCTAGTACATACTAAGTTCAATCTGAGGGATTTATAAATGTTCCCTGAGAGTGAATAGTTCCTTCCTATGGGCAACAACAGAAGTCTACAAGTCATAAGGGGATCTATCGAAGCAATAAGGTTCTACTTCAACCCAATCTAACCTACAATTCCTTAGCATATACAGGCTTTACACTACTTAAGGTAACTAGTAGGCTAGTCTGTAACTCAGTAGCTACAATCCAAAGCCTAAGATTATACGTTAAATGGTTCCATACCATTTTGACTACAGGAAATTGTTCTATTTCTTAGGGTCAAGATTGTCTAAATGGAATTGGATTTCTTATGTCGTCAGACCCTTCAAATCTAGAAGTGCTAACTCTAGGTCCAAAATCCAAGGGCCTATGTGGCTAGTAGCGTTTAGTTGTATTAAATGGAACCGTATTCCTAGTCCCATGGCGGGATTGTAAGTGGCATGCTTGGTAGGAGGGTGGGTTGGGATAAAAATTTAATTTGTAGGCTAAATCCCAGGAGTTACAATACTCCCAATCTAGGGATAATACCTTACAGCGAACGGAACGACATGCATTCCATCTAACCAAATTCGGCTATATTAAGCCCAAACCACTAACACAAACACATTTTCTACCTAACAATAACAAAACACAGAAATTTCAAACGGTAAGCAAACAAGCGAAGAACGTGGAGAAATGGGATGGGTAACCAGGTTTCCGCGAGTCTGAGGATCAAATAAAAGGGACATGAGAGAGAGGACGATGGAAAGGGAGGAAAAGGCTGAAACAGCCTTAACAATAGCCATGGAAAGAGGAGGAAATGCAAAAAAATGGTTGCCCAAATGGACAGAATGAAATCTAGGCGTTGTAGAGGGATGCTTCAAGCTCCCTTATAATGTATTTTCAGAAAGAAAAGAGAATGAAAAAGGGGAATGCAGCATCTCACGATTTCAGCTCGATTCGGGGGTTGTAAGAGCTCCAAACAACGAGATCTTCAAGAGGGAAGGCTGCAAACTTCAATGGAGTGGAGAGGTGTGGTCGATTTTGGCCAAGGATGGATTTAGGGGTGGTTTGGAACCACGGTTTTGGGTTAGGGCAGCTGAAAAACGAGAATGGGGCTTGTAAAGGGGGTGTTTGTTAAGGAAGTGCCCCTATTTGGGGTTTTCTTTGGTCGAGAACTACATGGAGGGTATACACAATCCAAAATAGGGCGTGCACCCAAAAATCAAATCAAGTGGGCCATGTTGGACGGCGATGCATCGCCGAACCGGCGATGGCATCGCCGACCGTCCATCCCTTTAGTCGGTGGGACCACATGGTTCTGGTCCCCCATGGTCCAAGGACCCCAAATAACTACGGGCCCCACCTTGGTTCATTGTAGATTGCCCTATATAGGCCCAAACATGCATTCAGGGCTTTTCAAGGCTAATCTGCAAACTCGAATACAAAACCCCATCATGCAGCATATGATTTTGGGGTATAAGGAGCTAGTACATCCATCTAGCTCATTATTTGCTAAAGAAAGCAAAGCTAGAATGGCGTAATGGCCAATTTTCATGAAATTTTACTATTCACTGTAAAATTTTGTCGAAGTATGATTTTATGTCATTTTCACATTAGGATTGATGCCTAACATGAAAAGGATAAGAAAGAATTGAAGAATGGATTGGTGAGAGGAAGGATTTTGAAGATTTTAGGTAAAACAGGGTTTTTAAGCCCTAACGATTGAATGGAGGGGTTGTGGTTGCCCCACAGCCCAATGATTCACATTTATGGGTTTAGAACCGTTCAAAGAACGTTTCAACCCAACTCCTTACAACCTCAGAGCTACTCGGTCACTTCATGCGACCCTAGATGCGGTACGGACTCAATCGCACGATCGATATGAATAGTCTTTGCCTATTGGCGAATCTGCGATCCTATAAGTGTTTCTAGACCTTTCTCGCACCCACCTAAGTTAAAGGAAGTGACAACGTACATCGCGTGACCATAACCCAAGCCCGGTTAAATCCAAATCATGATCTGATACCATCTGTAACATCCCGAAAATCGGGGGGTCGAGCAAAAACCCAACTCCTGAGTTCCAAAATGTTATTTATGCAACATAAATGTGTATGATTGAATGTTGTCATTGTTAATGTATTAAACATGAGTGATATTAAGCTAGAACAACATATCATACTTTAGAGACCGTTAAATTAGCAAGCAGAAGACTATGATAGTATGTATAACATATATAAACTATTGTATGTCTCTAGAGTGTGAATATGTTACCAGGTTATATACATACATGTATACTCCAAAAGTAAACCAAAAGGATATACATGAGTATTCTAAAAATATAAAATGACAAGTGTCAAGGTATCTAATCAACCTCCCTGTAATCCCATCAATCAGAACACGCATAAAGGAGGAATCCTCCTCATCATCATCAAGTCCAGCTCCGCTTCTCAAGCGGCGTCATCATCTGCAATCACAAAAAGGGACTGGTGGGTGTCTGGAAACACCATCCCGTAACGTGGGAGTGAGTGATCAACTCAGTGGAATCATAGAGCAAAGATTAGCATGTTCACAAATCAATCATGCGATAATAGTAAAGCAGTAAATCAGACAATCCTAATACTGTTGTTAATGCAATATGACATGACGTGATGTATGCCCTCACCGATGATATCCCTCATACGGCACCATCTTACGACCACGGCATGCCACACTCCCTTAAGTGCTCCACATCTTCCAGGCACATGCAATGTAATGGTGATATGATTTCTGAGTTGTAATTAGTCTATTCAAACAGCAGGATTGGGAAACTAAGGTACCTCCCTTATATCAATCCCAACACAGATCCTGTCTAGGGTCGTCACTCCTAGTAATCTCATACGATGTATATTTTTGTAGGTCACTGCAAGGGCTGCCAGAGCTGTTGCTCGCACTCGTTGCACCGCTCCCCAATCACCTTATCAATACAAGCCTACTGTACTCTACTGCTGCTGAAGGGTCGTCGCCTCCCGTAGACTCAAAATACGCTCGCGGTCACTACAAAGGACTCGTCGCCTGACCAGTGTAGGCCGACAGTAAGAATAGAGTGTCCCATACCACCATAATCTGCTCACGAGACTAGGTGCTCATTGGTCACTACGGGGAGGTTTGTGGCCCTAGCGTAGGCCGACAGCTCGACCACGGTGTCCCATACCACCATGCCCGGCTCATGAGTCTTCGTGGATCAAGGTACCATGGTTAACAGGGTTTACAATGGTAAGTTCAGTACCCTAGGTTCAAGCAATTATGACTCATGCAGGGTGAACGTACAACGGCCAGTCGGGTTACTTGACGGGCTCGACTAGCACGAGCGCATCGCAAGTCGAACGACATGAAGTGCGTGAAACACTTCGCGTGGCTTAGCCACTACCGCCAACTCCAAACACGACTCGCGTTCATCGACGCGTCCTTCCTGGTAAATACCAGCTAGTCACGAATTTTCTCTGTTACCAACTGCCTGGACTAGGCATAGTCCCAAACATATGAAATCACATCAGTAAATCATGTGAGAGTATTGGAAATGAAATACAACCATGTGAGCATGTTAACACATGTTATAACGTACAACTTAAGTAAATCATCATACACATGTCTTTCACACATATAATAAAATTATGCATATCGCCAACATATAGGAAATCATCTCCATCAGCATATTAATTGAGAATTCAATCTCAAACTAAATCATAAGGAAATCATCAAGCACATGTTATAACATACCACTTAAGTGAAACATCAAGCATATGCATTTCATACATATAATGAAATCGTACATATGGCTAACATGTAGGAAACCATTTACACCAGCATATTAATTGAGAAATCAATCTCAAACTAATTCATAACACCATTTAATTCAATACATACTAATACAAACATTTATACAAACACTTACACTACACACTTAAGTCTACATATAGTATGTCGACTCAAAGTGCGCATTTTGGCGAATCTCTTCGCCAAACTAATTATGCACGTATTCCTAACATCCTAATGCGACAAGAAGCCATGTCAATCACATCAGCAAATTATGGATGAAAACGGTATTTCCTATAAATGACTAAAATGCCCTAAATCTCATATTCTTCGTCGGTTTATGAAACAGGAAACGGACAGCATGTTGTACATGTCAAACGGCGTTGCCGTCGATAATCTACTATTAAACGACATTGAAAGTGTTGGAAACAGTCAATCAAAGCATCTAAAATCCACACCTTTCACTTTATATATGTATCGTTTCGAACGGAGCATATACGCTTCGTCTACGGCGATCAGGTAACCTGATACACAGTACATCAGCTACTTTTCTATTTGAATCGAAGAAATCCCCAAATCAGCAAGTTGTTAGGGTTTTCCTTACCTAGAAGTGCGTTGGAATCACCGGAAAAGTGATTGGAGTGCGTCGCCTAAGCACGTGCAGCAGCAGCAGCAGCAGGTGGCAGGAAAATCTCTCCCACCTTCTCTCACAAACTCTCACCTTTTCTCTCTCCCAATCTAGGGTTTTTCTCAAATTCGGATAGGAGAGAGGAGTGAGGGTTTCAACCCCTTTTATAAGCACAAAAATGCCCGAAATAGGCTCGGGAACAAAGTTCACTTGAGGTTTATCCAAATCGGGGTTGTTTCGGTCCAAAAGAGCATTTTTGGAGGTCCCCTGGCCGAACGCGGTCGGACTTAAGCTCACGCATACTGGATCTAGTGTACATCAAGTTTTCAGTCCGGCAGGGCTCGCAGATCGCACGTGGCGGTCCAGTTTCAGTTCAGCGGTCACCGCACGTAGATCAGGTCTGCAAGTCTCACGATATGAAATAGAAATTTTTCCTGATCCGAGGGTGTAATTTGGCTGAATTCTGATGGTCAGAACGCTTAATACTGACACATCAAGTCATGTGCCAGATTTGAATTTCAAATTCCAAATCTAGCCCTATTTCCACTCTCTTCGGTCCAGGCTTAATGAAATAGCCTACGAACGTCGGTTGGACTTGATTTTCAAAATGATTGTCAAGTCCATCTAGGCGGTTCTAACGGTCTAAGATAGTAGGTATCGGACTTTCGACGTGCGGTCTAGATCCAATACAAAGTTTCAAAGAGGTCCAGAGAACAAACCTGCTTAGAGTTTGATCCGAAGTTATAGAGTATTATAGAGTCATTGGTTCTACTCGATTTGGGTCTTGTAGAACGTATTTAAAGTGATCAGGGACTATTTCCCAGCTACTCTAGCATTGCGCTAGCTAACTTATGCTTAGTTTCTAAAGGAATTAACCCTAACTGATCTCTTTGGCTATGGAATTGAGTTCTAAGAGATTTTCCTAGGTGTTTTAGTTGACCCATTGCCTAAGGACGTTTATCCCAGGTTGGGCAAAATCCGAGGTGTTACAGATAACGTGCAGTACAATCAGGAAGAACCCTGACCTCGCTCCTCATGCAATATACCCTGACCAGACAGACCCACAGTTTGTGTCGCGTGATTTTTCGGCGCTGGTTGCTCCAGGGAATAAGTGAACAAAAGAGCAGAAAGGCAAGGCGCTGTTAGTAAGTTCACCAATGCCCGTGTCAGCCAAGGTAAGTTTATCGAAGACTGTGTCACCCTGATCAATTTGCAACACAGAAAGCACAAAGAAGTCGAATGAGACTCCGATCTTTCCCCTCTTTACAAGCCCCGTTGCATCAACATACTCTCATTTTACCCCAACAACAGCTTCAGCAAGCAGTAAAGAAGTCACGGTGCATATGGCCGAGACGAATCGAGAGAACATGCCAACGACAGAAGATCGTGTCAACCAGATGGCCGAAGCACAAAGAGCGTTAATGGAGGAGTGCCGAAACCTCAGAGAAGCTTTAGCTACTTTGGTGCATAATGTAGCCCAAATAGCGGCTCCACCGATGATGGGGGCAATAAATGGGCAAGGAAACCAACAGGAGGGTCCTCGTCCACAAGGAATCGGATCGCGACAGTCTGTTCTAGTAGCGAGAGCCATAAGACATGATGACATAAGATAGGTCGTTGAAGAAACCGTGAGAACAGAAAGGGAGTGGAAAAATACTGGCCGTTTCCGATACCGAACACCGTATCCGAGAGAAGTGGAAGATGTTCCATTTTCAGCCAATTTCAAGCATCCAGATTTTCATAAATTTAATGGGGAAGGATCACCAGAAGAACATCTGATGTACTTCATTACCAGTATGGAAAATTTTTCCATAGTACCACAATACTGCCTGAGACTGTTCGGGTCGTCGCTAACCCATAAAGCATTCCGGTGGTATTCCAACCTGACTCCTGGATCGATGCGGACTTGGGATCAAATGCAAGATGCTTTTATGTCAAATTTCTTCTCGTCGGAACGCGATGTCAGCATCACGGAGTTGGCCTCTATACGACAACGAGAAGGAGAGCCAGTGGAAAAGTTCATCGATAGATGGAAAACACTGGGAGCTTCATGCAGACAGTTGCCAGAGGAATCAGAATAGGTAAAGATGTGTTTGAATTTCATGGAAATAGGAATCGTGTTCGGACTCACCAGTGTCGATATCCGAACATTCCGTGACCTGGCCACCAAAGCTCACGCATTGGAATTAATGATGCGCAAAATGCTAGCTTTTCATCACGAGACTATTAGAAGGACATCCGGCCGGACGACTGTGAATACCGTCGATCGTGATAAGAAAGACAAGGATACGAAGGGCTCAAAAGACAGGAGGCTGGGACAAAAAGAAGGAAGGAATCAGTCAAAGTATAAATACAATAGAAAAAGGTTCAGGATGCTCGACTCCCACGAAGGGTTCGACTTCGACAAGGAAGATGTGGTTGTTATGATGAAAGAATTGCTAAAGGCCGGCACCATAGAATTGCCAGAACCCAAATGCCCGGAAGATGTGACAAAAACCAGGGAAAGAGATTTTTGTCGATATCATCGCCTAGTCGGACACCCGACGGAGAATTGCTATACGCTGAAATGCATCATACAGCAGATGATAAAGAAAGGTGAAATAATAACCGGTGAAGGAAAGAAAAGGAATACAAGAGCAATAGTAAACATGTTTACAGCCCGACAAAAAGCTCGAGAGATGGGAAGGAAAGAAAGTCAAAAGTCGGTAAAGAATATGGCAATGCTTACATTGCGCTCAGGGAATAAGATGGCAAGTCCCGTAAAGCAGAAAAATGGGGATTGTAAGGAAAGAAATAATCAGTGAACAGAATAATGACGATAGAAAAGAGGACGGGGGCGAAACGACGAAAGTGGCTTACGACGTAGTTAGCCATTTGAAAGGGATACCGACATGTTTAAGCATCTATGATGCGCTCAAGTTATCTGAAGAGTTCTGACAGAGTTTAATACAGGCATTATCTAATCGCAATTTCAGAGAAACTCTGCTGATAGAAATGAAGCAAGAAAGACATAATGAACAAGCAGATTGTCTGCCAGTCATTTCATTCTCCGATGATGATTTGATTAGCGAGACGGAACATAACATGCCCCTTATAATAAAAGGTCATGTCTGCGGGACAAGGGTAAAAAGGATCATGATAGATAATGGGTCTGCAGTAAGCCTTTTACCACTTTCAATGGTAGGCAAATTGGGCTACCGTCGTTCTGATCTGTGCCCCAGTGGAATGATGATATAAGGCTTCAATCAAGATGGGTAGTGTGCGCTGGGTAAAATTACAGTGACGCTGGAAGTGGAAGAATTAAGTACTGATGTTGTATGTCATGTTACAAAAGCCATAACGACATACAATCTCCTTCTGGAAAGACCATGGATACATCATATATAGCATAATACCCTCTACTTTGCATCAATGCTTCAAGTATTGCAAGGACGGGGTACAGTGTAAGGTGATGGCTGATGCAAAACCATATACGGAAGCCGAATCTTTCTTTGCAGATGCCAGTTATTACAAAGGGTTCTCTGAGGAGGTGAGACATAGTAATGAAAGAAAAGTCTCGAAAGACGCTCAAATAGACAAGGCTCAAGAAGAAAGGGTAGAATCTTCTAGGACGACGAAAGTAAGGAAGAAATTCTATTTTGTACCAAAGCACCTAAGACAACCTGGGCAGCTACCATTAACACTATTATAGCCAGAGCAGTTAAGAAATCTACAATCTAATTATACAATGCCATTACCCAATGATGAAAGGTGTAGGCCATTTTTAGCAGCCCCAGGAAGATTTCAAGTCAAGGCTAGTACTGAGCATCCCGAGCCGATAGAGTTCAAAACTGGAGTTAAGACGAAAGCAAGAAAGGATAGCCTGAGCAATGTATACCGCGGTAAGCTGACATCACAAAATCTGGAAAAGTACAGTTCAGTGAGTAAGAAAATCATGAGAAATATGGGTTTTGATTGTAGCAAACCCACCGGACTAAATCATGGGAAGGGAATTCAAATCCCTCTTGGGGTTGAGCAAGAAAAGAAAAGAAAATTTCAAGGATTAGGAGCAGAGGCGTCGATAAATATGATTACAGTCATGCAGGTAGCGGAAGAAGATACTGAGGAGGTTAAGTATCCTGAGACAGCGCCGAAGCAGATAGAAGATGGGGGGCAACCGACGATAGATAGCCTGAAGGAAATAAATTTGGGTACAGAAAAAGAGCCCCGGAATAAATTTATCAGTAGCAGTATCTCTGAGCAAGAATCTGAGAAATATTTTCAACTACTCTAGGAAAATAAGGACGTCATTGCTTGGATGTTTGCAGAAATGCCAGGTTTGGAACCCTCCGTAGCAATGCACCGATTAAATATCTCCAAAGAGAAAAGGCCGGTTAAATAGGCACAAAGGCGGTTTCATCCAGACTTAATTCCATTAATTGAAGAAGAGGTCAGCAAACTGATCAAAGTCAGATTCATTCGAGAAGTCAAGTATCCCAAGTGGATATCGAACATTGTCCCGGTAAAAAAGAAAAATGGACAAATCAAAGTGTGCATTGACTTCAGGGACCTGAATGAGGCCTGTCCGAAGGATGATTTTCCTCTTCTAATAACAGAGTTACAGATTGATAGTACAACTCAATATGATGTCATGTCTTTCATGGATGGCTATGCAGGGTACAACCAGATTAGAATGGCACCCGAAGTGAGGAAGCAACAGCATTCAGAACGCCGCTAGGAATTTATTGCTATAAGGTCATGCCATTCAGTCTCAAAAATGTTGGGGCGACGTACCAAAGAGCAATGCAAAATATATTCCAAGACATGATGTCTAAACATGTCGAGTGTTACGTCGACGACTTGGTGGTTAGATCAGGAGATCATCAGGAGCATCGCGAACACTTAGAATCGATTTTCTGTCGATTACGAAGGAAATAATTAAAGATGAATCTGGCTAAATGTGCATTCGGGGTATCTTCGAGAAAATTCCTTGGTTTCATTATGACACAGGGGTATCGAAATCGATCCAGAGAAAGTCAAAGCTATTCAAAATATGTCGCCACCGACAACCTTGAAGGAATTGAAGAGTTTACAAGGAAAAGTGGCGTACATTCGTCATTTTATTTCAAATCTGGCAGGAAGATACAAGCCATTCTCACATCTGATGAAAAAGGACACAGACTTCGTATGGGATCAAGCTTGTCAAAACGCATTCGACTCAATAAAGAGATTATTGAAGCAACCGCCGGTGTTAACGGCCCCGATAAAAGGAAAACCACTTATTTTATACATATCTGCGACTGAAAATTCCTTAGGTGCTTTGCTGGCTCAAGTAAATGAAGCTGGAAAGGAAGCCGCTCTTTATTATTTAAGTCAAACATTGATGGGAGCCGAATGCAATTATTCTTCGATTGAGAAAGAGTGTTTGGCATTAATATTCACAGTCCAAAAGTTGAGGCATCATTGTCTCTCTCATGACATAACTCTAAACTCAAGAGCGGACCCGATCAAGTTTTTAATGACAAGGCCAATGCTGTCAGGAAGACTAGCTAAATGGATGCTGTTGCTTTCAGAATACACCATTACTTATAAACTGGCCAAAGCAGTGAAAGGACAGGCAGTGGCGGATTTCCTTGCAGCACACCCCGTGGCAGATTGTGAAGTTATCACTGATGACTTTCCAGATGTGCAAGTTATGCTGGCAGAAGCACAAAGCCAGTGGCAGATGTACTTCGAAGGCGCGGCACGGGCATCAGGAGCGGGGGCAGGGGTGATATTCATTACTCCTCAAGGTGACTTGTTACCATACTCCTTCACAATCTGTACCGCATGTACAAACAATGAGGCTGAATATAAGGCCCTCATCATTGGGATAGAAATAGCTCAGCAGATGAAAATAAAAATGCTTCATATCTTTGGAGACTCTAAATTAATTATAAATCAATTGACAACCAAGTTCGAATTAAGAAAGCAAGAACTCTTGCCCTATTATCAAAAGGCGCAACAATTATTAAAATGGTTCTGCCATGTAGAAAGTAAGCATATACCGCGGTCTGAAAATACAAAAGCGGATGCTTTGGCTAGCCTAGCAGCCACCCTGTCATGCCCTAACAGGAGTCCTCTTTAAGTAACTATAGAAGAAAGAAGATTCTTACCATCTTCAGAGATCATAGAAGAAGCAGTTGAAACGCTTCCTGTATCATGCTTAAAAATAACAACAGATGATTGGCGTCAACCTTTTGTTGATTACCTCAGATTTGAATCCTGCCAGAGGATCAGGCAACGAAGCAGTAAATCAAACAGCAGTCGGTTAGATTCATCATATGGGGTAAAGTATTATATAGAAAATCTTACAATGGAATGTTGTTACGCTGTTTGGACGAGCAAGAAGTATGGCAAGTATTGCAGGAAGCACTCTGGTGAATGTGGGGCACATCAGGCGGGTCAAAATTTATTCTACAGAATACATCGGATGGGTTATTATTGGCCCACCATGTTCAAAGATGCTATAGATTATGCAAGACAGTGCCACGAATGCCAGATTCATGGAGACATTATACATGTTCCCCTAGAAGACTTGCACTAGTCTATTGCATGTTGGCCCTTCTCCGCTTGGGGACTAGATGTAATTGGTCCTATAAACCCACCTTCATCCTAAGGAAAGCAATATATTCTGCCAGCAACAGATTATTTCTCCAAATGGACTGAAGCAATCACGTTACGCAACGTTAAAGAAAAGGACGTGGTCAATTTCATCGAGCATGCCATAATATACCGTCACGGTATTCCAAAGAAAATCGTTACTGATAATGGAACTCCCTTTAAAAATAGAAGCATGGAAAAGCTGTGCCAGAAATTCAGCATTCATCACTCATTTTCAACACCTTACTATCCCCCGACCAATGGGCTAGCAAAGGCGTTTAATAAAACGATCATCAAAATACTAAAGAAGACGGTCACTGGCAACAGGCGTGATTGGGATGAAAAGTTGTAAGAAGCATTATGGGCATACAGGACTACTCAGTGCACGGTAACAGGGTCAACACCGTACTCATTAATCTATGGCATGGAGGTAGTTATCCCAATCAAAATACAAGTGGCATCGCTCAGAGTGGCGGTACATCAGTCCATAACAGATGATGAAAATGCTAAAATAAGGCTGAAAGAGTTGGATCTGCTTGATGAGGGACGTCTGGCTTCCCAACAGTGATTGTAATCATATCAAGTCAGGATATCGGCTGCCTTTGATAAATAAGTTAAACACCGCTCTTTCAAAAAAGGAGATATGGTGTTAATGTTGAAAAGACCTATAGTGGTCACCCGCCGAACAGGGGGCAAATTCGAGCCCAAATGGGACGGGCCGTATGTAATAAATGAAGTCTATTCCAATGGAGCATATAGAATTGCCGATCAAGATGGGAAAGGTATCAGTATACCGGTCAATGCTCGCTTCATCAAAAAATATTACCCTTAAAAAGGAGCAATGGATTTTGATCCAGAATATTATCAACATAATGATTCTATAACAAAAGGGGGTAAGAAGGAATGGGATCATATCCATATGTTAAGAAAATCTATGAAGAAGAAATTCATGAGCATATTGACTACATTTAGCAAGTATTTTGAATGAAAGCGATCATCACCATCACCAAATGAGTCCTGCAAGTGGTAAAGTTTGGCGAGTATCATCATGAAAATCCTCTTGAAGATATTATCAGAAGTAACGATGATCTCAGTCAGACACGTTTATCATCTTGGTGATAATGATGATCACAATTATTATTGCCTTACAAGGCATGACAGGACAGCCTAGTCAAGCCTATACGGCTAACTACGCATAAAGCCTACAATCATCCAAGGCAGTCTAGCCAAGCTAAATCCTCAAAGGGTCAAAATCCTAAAAGGGCCTAAATCCTAAAAAGGAAAGAAAAATCATGGAAGAGTCAAGAGCCAAATCAAAATTTATTATGCTCTAAAAGAAGGGCTAAAAGCTCTAAAAGGATCAAGCCCTGGAAGGATCGATCAAAGAAGAGTCGGCTAGCTACGCATAAGTCCTATTATTTTCACCA
Organism: Magnolia kwangsiensis; assembly: GCA_037074715.1. Lineage (NCBI taxonomy): Eukaryota > Viridiplantae > Streptophyta > Magnoliopsida > Magnoliales > Magnoliaceae > Magnolia > Magnolia kwangsiensis. Next base: position 75,860,246 of record CM073577.1, on the reverse strand, counting down.
TTCGGGCAAGCGGACGAGAAGTCAGTGGCCCTAAAAAGCCCGTGAAGGCTATCGTACCTGCCCATGCGGGCAGCTGATGAAGCCTATGACTAATATGCCTAAAAGGCTAAAAAGTAAATGGCTAGTCACGCATAACTCCCATGCCGTTCGTATAGTTGCCTGGCAGCGTCATGGGGAATGGAGGAAAATGCCCTCCCGTGAATGGGCTCGCTCTTGCAGATGAAGGAAATAAGGGCCGCAGTGTGAGCACCATGCCAACCATGCATAAGACCCCCTAGATTCTAGTACTAATTCATGAGGAAGGGCTTAAACCTACTCATCGATGGACTGGCAACCATGGATTTGGTACCCCAAAGGTAGCCTTGCGAGCTTTGTGAACTCTAGAGAGTTACCACGGCCAACCCTGCGCGTAAATCCAACCGAGTTCACCGCCCCGGTAGCTTCACTGGGCCCCTCTGATGGATCGCGGCCTGTGAACTCACTAGGCAGTGAGAAGTCCAGTGAACTCTTGAGAGTTACGGAGACTATCACATAAGACTAGCTCCACTACTCAAGAGCTTAAACTGTGTGTGTGCTACACTACTCATGAGCTTAAACTGTGTGTGACTGACTAAATTGAAATATGGTACCGCTAACTTAAATACCCACATAGGAAATCTCGCACTAACATACATAAAAGGTTTAAAAATTTACCATCATAAATACAATCGCAACGATATGCGATATGATAGTATGAATAAACAAATATGATTACGATGATATGAGATATGATAATGCTTCAGCAAAAAGGGGAATATCTCAAAATGCTGTCATAAATATATCTCTCAAAAGTCAAATAAGTTACTTGTTCAAAAAACATATGAACGGAAAATACATGCTTAAGGTTCCTCTGCCATTCCCAATGCCTCCATATATCTTCGCAAATCTTCTTTTAATCGTGCTTGAGCTGCATCATGCTTCGATTTTACTTCAAGAATAATCTTTGCTTGATCAGGAAGACCGGCTAGATTACTCTTCAAAGATGTAATTATTTCTCTACTTTGTAGCAACACGGATTTTTCTGCATTAACAGATTGAATATTAGCTCGTATCTTCTCCTCAATATCCTAGATGGATGATTCCTTCTCATGATTCTTCAACTCCAGCTGAGAGATTTCTTCCTTCAGAGCAGTAATGCTGTCACGCCCCAAACTCGGAAACCGGGCTCACAAAATTCTCGATCGCCGAATCCGGCGCCGACAGCCTCCGTAGAACCCCATTCTCAGCTCCTAGCTCCCATTCGCCAGGTTCCAATCCTGGGATGCTACGAGGAGGATTTTCAACATCAGTTTGATTCGTAATAAGCATAACCAAAGGCATAACCCACAAACAACAACCACTCTCCTCTGGCCTCTGCAACAAACTCGAACTGTGGCATGCCGGGTATACAGGATGTAACGGTCCTCGCAGCGCAGTCGAAAATGGCATAGTACTCGGCGAGCCAATCCATGCCCAGGATGACGTCGAACTCGGACATCGGTAAAACAAACAAATCAGTGGGCAGAATGTATCCCCAACTAGAACGGGACAAGACGAACAAAATCGTCTCAACACTGCAGTCCTCCCCAAGGGAGTCGATACTGATAGGTTCTCATCAGCAGACTCCAACGGTAAGCCAGCCGATCGACAGAAGCTCTCGGCCACAAAAGAGTGCGATGCACCGGAATCAAACAATACACGTGCAATGCATGCAGAAACTGGCAGTATACCCTCAACGACTCCTCCGGATGACTGCGGATCCTGCTGAGCCGCATAAAACCTAGCCTGAGCTGGCTGGGGAGGTGCCTGTCCCCTCTGAACGTGCTGCTGATGCTGCTGGGGTCGCTGAGGTGGTCGAAACTGCTGCCTCTGCTGCTACGGCCTCTGAGGCTGGTGCTGATGCTGATGCTGCTGCTAAGGTGGCCTCGGTGGTGGAGGCTGCTGTCGCTGCTGCTGTGGGGGTCTCTGCTGCTGCGGTGGAGGCCTCTGCTGCTGCTGGGGGCTGGGACACTCCCATGAATGGTGTCCCGTCGCACCGCACCTGAAGCAAGTGCCGGTGAACTGCCTCTGAGGTGGTGGTGGAGGTGCTGCTGGTGCTGATGGTGCACGAAAAGCTGCGCGACCTGTGCGCCTCTGCTACTGTGGTCGACCCTGCTGGGAATGACTGGAAGAAGCCTGCCTCTTCCGGTCTCTCCTCTGACCACGATCAGACTGAGGACCGGCCCACTCAGCCTCGTATATCTTAGCTTTCCGCACTACTGCCTGGAAAGTAGGGAGCTCATGCCCAATAACACGACCTCGAAGGCCGTAACGTAAGCCGTGCTCGAAACGGCGGGCCTTCCGCCCCTCGTCATCAACCATGTATGGCGCAAATCTCGATAGAGCCACAAAACGGGCCGCGTACTGTGCCATGGTCATGTCTCCCTGCACCAGAGTCTCAAACTCTAAGGCTCGCTGACGACGGATATGGTCGGGGAAGTACTGCTCCTCGAATTGATCAACAAACTCCTCTCATGTCTAGATATACTTCGGTCCGGCAACACGGGTAACAAAGGTCCACCAATGCTCGGCCTCACCATGGAAGAGAAATACTGCTAACTGGACCCCCTGCTCGGTCGTACATAACATGGTATCGAAAATCTTCTCCACATCGGAGCGCCATCTCTCTGCTGCAGTCGGATCTAGCTTGCCCTGGAAACATGGGGGATCATGCCGCCTGAACTCACGAAGTACGGCGCTCGCGCGCTCTTGCTCTGCCTGAGCTGGCGAAACAGCTGGGCGTCTGTCCTGTCCCTGTAGTGCGGCTGTCACAGCCTGTAACATCTGCTGTAACTGAGAGGCACTAACGGTCACAGTCGGCTCCTCATTGGCCTCAGGTGGAGGAATGTCATCCTCATGGGAGGAAGCAGGGATCTCTGAGGGTGGAACGGGAGACTCAGGAGGTAAACCTGGAGCCTCCGATGGTGAAGCAGAATCCTCCGGTGGTGGTGCGGGAGTCGATCAAGTAACTCTCACAGGCGCCATATCCTACAGGAAAAAGTGAAGGCGCCAATCAACTTCAAAACGCTCGAAGGTACGCACGTTAACGGTGTGAATTGGAGGGTCGCGAAGCTATCCGAACTTCGGAACTTAGTCATTCTTCACTCATAGCAAACATGTAATGTTGTTCTCGGTTATTCCCAAGTTATGCTCTGATACCAACTTCTGTCATACCCCAAACTCAGAAACCGGGCTCACAAAATTCCCGATCACCGAATCCGACATCGACAGCCTCCGTAGAACCCCATTCTCGGCTCCTAGCTCCCATTCGCCAGGTTCCGATCCTGGGATGCTACGAGGAGGATTTTCAACATCAGTTTGATTCGTAATAAGCATAACCAAAGGCATAACCCACAAACAACAACCAAGCACTCCATTACATTTCCACTATGATCAAAAACTTTATAAGTACAATGAGCATAAAGGGAAATACAATGGTAAAGAACAAAAACTCCAAAATGCTCTGCAACGTACTCCTGTCTCAACGCTGCTGCGAACCAACGTCACCTGCACCCAACGGTCCTGCATAAGCTTACAGAAAGCTTAGAGGGTGGTGAAAGTATGTGCGCAAGGTAGTAATATGTACATGCAATGTCAGAGTGATGCGGAATATGCAAATGGGACCATGATATCATGAGCCGTACCAAGGCTATACAATGCCAGACATGAATGTATCGGCCACCACAAGGCCATGCGATGTACAATGCAACTCAAGCATACAGGTCCTCATCTATGTCCACACATCATTACAGCTCAAAATATGGAATATCACCGGGGTCTAGTATACTCTAAGCCAGACTGCCGCCACATCGCGTGCAATCAGGTAAGTGGAAAAGACCTCAACATCCGTCTGCCAATATCGGGCGCGACTCATCGATAGCGGACTCATTCCTCGAGCTGGTCAGACTCAGCCTAGTATTGCCCCCTACTCTCGGGCGGGTAAGGCCGCACCCCCTTCCAACCGACCATGACACAGTGGAGAGCACAGCCAACTGGTGTTCGGTACTCACTGCTCATCTACCCACTCGGTCTAGATGTTGGAGCAACCTCTTGGTACCATAAGGGTTTAGGGACTTTCACCCAGGGATATCTATAGTACCCCATGTAGAACAAGATTTTTGGTATCCAATCCTGCCAACCACAATGCGTCTGTGGAGGCTACGGCCCTGATGTTGCTAGGGCGTACAATAACCATGTCACACAAGTGCGAAATGCATGATTCACGCTGTCCAGTCATGCAACAATTCATACGCATATCGTGTGCTCATGTAGGGCAATACTGCCTAACCAGGAGCCCATAAACAACCTGCCCGAAGGCATATTCTATGATCAGTCAGTCCTCATATCAAGCATACATATGATGCGTATGATCATGAGTCATGAAACTATACTAAACATGTTATAATGAAATGAACTATTTTACAATTCAGATGGACCTGGATGGCCTATACACGGCAAGTACGGCCAGTAATGGGTCCTAAGGAGAGTCGTAATGTGGACATCCAACCAACATTACACTCGCAATGTGGACGTCAAACCATCATTGCTCCCAAGGCACGATCTTTGTAAACATTGGTACTTAGCCTATAAGGGATTTACACATTGCAATGGACCGTAGGTTGTTCCCATTGGGCCTTACATATATATCAAATGGGCCATATCTTATGGGCCTTTTTTTCATCAGATGGGCCACACCAATGGGTCTTATGTGCATTGCAATGGGTCAAAGCCCGTGGGCCTTGGGTTGCATCTAATGAGCTTAGTCTCATGAGTCTAATGTATGACCAATGGGCCACACCAATTGAGTCCCACATGTGGGTCAAGTGGGCCTCAACCCATAGGCCTAACATGAAACAAATGGGCCTAAACCCCTAGGCCTTACATATATCAAATAGGCCTAACCCATGAGTCTCAAACAAGTCCAATGGGCCTAATCCCATGGGTCTCAAACAAGTCCAATGGGCCTAATCCCATGGGCCACTTTTTTTTTTTTTTTTTTTTATAATCAATGGGTTTAGTCCCATGGGCCTTACAATATATCAATTGGGTCCACTTCCATGGGCTTTAAGAATGCAACATTGGGTCCAATTTTATGGGCCTTGGATCACATCAAAAGGGCATATTCTTATGGAATTGGAACGTATCAAGTGGGCCCAAGTTCTTAGGCCTTAAATGAATCAAAATGGCCTAGCCCATAAGCCTTTCATAACTCAAATGGGTCTAGCCCATAGGCCTTTTGTAAGGCAAATGGGCTTAATCCAAAGGCCTTAAACAATTCAAATGGATCGACGGTTCGGATGCATCACGTGCATCATAGTGGGTCCCACTGTCCAGTGGACAGTGCGAATAAGGCACATATGTCACAAGGGGGCCCCACCGTCCACTGGACGGTGGAGTATAACACATATATCATGGTGGGAGTCCACCGTCCACAGCCGTGGACGGTGTATTAAAACACATACATTAATGGTGGGATCCACGGATGTGGCCCACCCTGATGCCCAAATGCCATCTGAGCCATTCATAATGCTCCTCGGACCTAAATGGAGGGAAAACAAAAATTTCATCTTGTTCCAATGCTTCTGTGGGCCCCAAGCAAGATTTCAATGGTAGGCCCTTAATCCCACTGTTTCAAGTGGTGTGGGCCACCTGAATTTTGGATCGGTCCAAGATTTGAAGGGGGCCCACCTGATGATGGGACCCGCCTTATGAACGGATTGGAGGGTAAATAAGCATCACGGTGGGGCCCACACGCAGGGCCGTGGGCCCCTGCGTACGTCCGCCCGGCTGGCCATGCAGGCGCTGCCAGCGCCTGACGCAAGCAGCAAGGCTGCCTCACTCATCTCTCTCTCCTTATTTTCATTCTTTTGCCAAAAATCGCACGTGTGGCCCGCTACCTGGAAATCCACGCCAGCCATTGTGATCAGCGACTCGAGGCCATCCAAATGAGTCCAGAGTTTGAATTTTTTTGACGCTTGAAAAGTGAAATAACACAAGAAATAACATTTGAATGGTGAGGACGTAATATTTGGCGCTATGGCCCACCAGGTGATTGGATCAGCTCCAAACTTCTACCCAACGGCTAAAATGCCGTGGGTAAGAGGATGGACGGCTTGGATCGGACATAAACATCAGGGTGGGGCCTATGCAAGGGAACCACCCAAAAGCCTCTACTTTTCTTCCTTTTCTTTTTTTTTTCTTTTGCCTTTGAAACGTCCAGCGTCCCAGACGCTGGATGGTTTTCTTTTTTAAAAAAAAATTTGTCTTAAAGGTGGGCCCTGATGGAGTGGGCCACCATGGATATTTGTCATGGGTACACATATAAGGTGGGCCCCACTTGAATAAAAAAAATTGCATCAAGGTGGGATCCATTCAAGTGGGCCACAATCCTATAGCACAAAAAAATAAAATAAAATAAAATAAAATAAAATAAAAGCAATAGAAGAGAGAGAAAGACATGGAGAGTGGGACACGGCTTGTGATGAAGGGATTTCGACATTATGGGCCCTCCCTTACAAGAAAATTATACAATAAATGGGTCCCTTGCACATGGGACCATTGAAAATGTAAATCAACAGTGGAGATCCATTCTCCACCGATATGGACGGTCTAGATGACCTTTCTAAATGAAAATAAACATCATGATGGGGTCCATGGAGAATGGCCCCATCATGGAATGATCATGATGATCCAAGTGGTCCATCGGCCACAAATAAGGGTCCCAAGTGAGATCCACACCATTGATCGATGGGCCTCACTTGGTCCACCATAAAAACAAGAAAAACAAGTATGAGGTAGCACCCACCGTCCGATCTTCTCGCTCCTAGAGGTTCCTTGGCAGCTTAGCTTCAACTTCAATGGTTAAGATGAAGAATGGAGGGTTAAGATGGGAGATTTTGGGGTAGGAAGGTGGGCCACTTGAAGCTTAGGAGAGTTGGAAAATTCCATACATATGGAGCTCCCTTTTCTTGGAATTTTGCAAATGAGAAAGAGAGAAAGAGAGAGAGTGATGTAAAGGGAGAGAGAGAGAGTGATTGATGGATGGGTGAGTGATGGTTGTGTAAGAAAAGCTTGACTTTTGAGGCTTTCGTGTAAGAGAGGTATGGGAGATGAAGACTTTTGTGGCTTTTTGTGTAAGAGAGGTATGGGATGTGAAGACTTTTGTGGTTGCTTGGGAAAATGGGTGAGAGTGATGTGTACTTGACATGTGATGGGTTGATGGGTGATTGATTCATGGGATTGATGTGATTGATGTGACACATCATTGAGATTCCCTTGGTTTTCGCAACGCGCGGCATTTTCTCGCATCGAACGTTGGCCCATATCTCTTGATCAGGGTATCGCCTCGGCGGGCGAGTCGCGGTATCGGAACCGCAACGACGGCGCGGTCGCTATGGTATTGGTCTCGGGTCGAGTCGACTCGGGTTGTCAGCATATGAATCAGGGTCGCGCGTCGATATCGTTTAAGGGTCGAAGGTTGCCGGAATTCGACCAGTACGACCGCGGAAGTGTACGGAAAGGTACGGACCAAGATACGGGTCTTACAAATGCGATCTTGAATAATCACTCTTTCATCAGTATAAACCTTAATTGATCCTGAAGAATTAAGTATACTTACTCAAGCTTAGAAATGGAGGAAGTAATTAAAGAAGCTTGTTCTTGTGACGTAGCCAATCGCTGCCCATATTCCAAGATTTCAAGTGGAATTGTAACATTTTTCGCTGACGCCAAAGAAATTACTGAATCACGGAATCTGAGAAGAGAATCTTGCAAAGAAGATATGTTAATTCTAGCCATCCTTGCAGAACTCTCTAAGATCTCAATAGCAAGATCCAAGTTCGACCATTGTTCAGGATCTTTAAAGATATGAATTATTGCTGACAAAGAATTCCTCATCAAGAGCATCTTGTGAGTGGAGATTTTTGTAAAGGATGAGAGCTCAGATGTAGTGGCTACCGAGTTGGAACTGGCTGCCCCACTGCGAGGAGGGGTTCCTATAACACAAAGGGAGAAAGTATAAAGAGATATCAACAGAAGGTTATATATTGTTTTGAATAAAATAAGCTAATATGTATGCATCTGCATGTACCTGTCATCGGGACACAATTAGCAGAAAGAGAGACTCCTTGAATCACAGAAGGACTAGTCCCCACTATATCGGCAAGGGAAGGCGCCCTGGCCTCTATACTCGAGTCCCTGGTGGTCGGAGTCGCCAAGTCTGTGGTTTCAGTTAGAAATACGATCTCACGAGCCACTGTTCTGGGTGCCGCTAATGGACTTAAAGGGATCCGCGGTGAAATTGCTGATGCAGTTGTAGGGGGATTTGAAGGGAAAATCTCACCTATCTCAATATTAGCGACTTGAGGACCTGCAAAAAAAGGGAGAAACATAATAATTCTAAATAAATAATTGATATTAAATAAGCAAATAGATAGCTATGTGAAAGTTAAATTCTCTTTACCTGGTGAGTATCCATATTTTTCGTAATCTAAAGGTTCCTCTTCTTCTTCTACAGCTATAGGAGATTTGACAGGAATTCTAGCACTAAGGAGAGCTTTAGAGGTTGTAGGGTGTTCTGCTTCAGTGCCTTCTGCAATTGCTCCCTCTTATCCGTCAATATCAACTTCTCCTTCTTCAAAATCGTCATCCGTGTCTTTGGTGATTTCACTATCTTCATTATCTTCATGCTGTGAAGAGGCAGTATTCTCTGATGATGAGGCTGAGCTTTCATTCTCCAAAAGTTCTTCGTCAATTTCTGCAATAGCAATTTACTTTCCTTTGGAGGAAGCAGCCCGACTGATCTCTAGCCCAGGTTCTTTGATTAGAGGAGAAACAGGCACTTGTCTCGTTCCTTCAGGAGAGACGTGTGGTGAAGGTGAAGCTTTCGAACGTGCCCTTGATCTAGTCATCGGAGATGATGAACTGGGGTGAGTAGGTTGTAAAGGAAGCACCAGAGCATCATGAGTTGGTTCGTCTTGAACCACTACAGTCTCTGCTGGAAAAGGAGAAGATTTACTTGCAATATCATCCGTAGCCCGATACGTGGAGTCACGAGGAGCTTGATCAAATTCTCTTAGGACCCCGTGAGCAAACCAGCCGTCTAAAGTATTAATGGGTTTTATCTCACGGATGGGTTCTTCTAGTGATATTTTTATACAAATTTCTCCGCTATGTGACGCGTGACTCTTCTCTAGGATAAAGGCGATCCCTCTCTCTAGCTTGCCTTTCAACCTAGGTGGATGAAGAAAGATAGAAGAATCCATGGGTAAACATTTGGCAACTAGATATGACTGATGATCCCATCATTGCATCCAGCTGTATGAGGTACGAACTATGCGCTCGCAACTAGGAATTATGAAGGACGAATCAACATGGACATTCAAAAGTTTCTTCCATATCATGGCCCAGTTGAGAGGGCCCATGCCGTAACAATGCATCTTTCGGGTGACCAGTCCGCAATCTTTTAGTACTGTTTGATCGTAACCAAATTGGCGAGTAAAACGGCTGGGATAATAGGGCTCTCACCAGAATTTTGTCCCTTCCCGGAGAGGTAAGCTGTAAGAACGAAGAGAAAGAAAGAACACCCTTTCTGCTGAGGTGAGTGTTCCTTGATCCACCATATCTGTATCCTCGATGTAGCGGTGAAGATGAAATTGAAAGAAATCTATCTGGTCAGTGTCCCGGATCTTATTAACAACCTAGTCATATGTCTTCTTGGCCATAGCCCTTTGCTGAAAGAACCAAAGCGGAAGATGTGCAGGATGAACAAATCCTTTTTCAGGTGCTTCGAAAGTCCAGGGGAAGTAGACTCCTAGCCAACTTGTGATATAATGCTAAGAAGTGTATGCTGATGAAGTTTCAAGAGTAGGATCCTTTATGTGGGTGGCTATCTCCCCAAGGGCTCTATAAATGGAACATAATACCGGAGGAGCGAGAGAATATCTGTGGCCTTCTGCCAAGGCACTAGCTACAACGAAAACCATAGGGTGACCAACGTCTGCCCATTTGGAGCTGGGGAGTACAACAAGGATTATCCAATAAGCCAAGAAAGCCGCAAGTTCCCCAAATGAACTATACTCTGCTCTTTCCTTCATTGCATCATGGAGCCGTGTTAACTCCTTAGAGCGATAATCGAAAAATCTACAAAAAGGAGAATATGTATATGTTGAAATTTCTAAAAAAGAAGAAAAGAGAAAAGAGTTGAGTCATGGGTTCATAAATACCTGAGGGATCTGGAGAAATGCGCAAGACATTGCAAAGGGGAAAGCTTGGGAATATTGGAGAATTTCCCCATCTCCTTGAAAAGCTCAATAGTGGTTTCAGATATGGAAGGCCTGCAATCAGGAGAAGAAATGAAGGCTAATTCTCTGTTAGAGGGGATGAATTCATCATAGAATTTGCCCGTCATGGGAAGACCGGCGATACGATCGAGGTCCCAGAGTATTACACTCATTTCACCAGATGGAAGGTGAAAAGAGTTGGTAGTTGGTGACCAATATTCTATGAAACCTTTCAACACGTTGGGTTCTTTATAGAAGTGCTTGGATGTGACTTCTATAGCATTATAAAGACCAATTTTGGCAAGTGTGCCCGCATGCTTCAGTAAGATAACTTCTGCCCAGTCAGAATAATAATGTCGAGCAATTAATAGACCTCTGGTGCGGAAGTCTTCTGGTCCCCAAAGTTGAGTGTGATCTCGGAAGCGTTGGCGGATGGTCTCATAAAAATGATAGGGAAAAAGATAATGAGGGTTATGAAAAGGTGCAAGGAAAATCATGGGATAGATTTTTTTGATCTTTTGTCGTGGCTTTTCCGTCCGTATTATCCCTTCAAGGATACGCAGTTCTCTCGTTGCCCATGACTCAGTGTACATCAGTCTTTCGCCTTGAACATGGTCCTTTGGTTCACAGTCGAGCATAGACTGGTGGCGGTAGACGTTGATGGGAATTATTGTCATGCCTTCCGAGTGGGGGTTATCAAACTTCATGATACCGTTGATGACTCGTACCGAGTCCCATGAGTTCTGGAGTCTCTTCTTCTTATGTTCAGTAATTTTTTCTTCGATTCTTTTGCCCTGTTTCGATGAACCTTCTTTGAATGAGAAGCAGGAGGAGTGTCTTTCCGAGGAGGTGGCCTTTGACTGTCGGTGCGGATGTGGGCAGTGGTTTTCAGCCATTCATCCTAATCATAGTCTTTGTCATGCCTAGGAGGACATTTAAGGCTTCCCAGCGTTATTGCACGATGGATAGGGGATGGTAGAGATTCAATGCGATCAGTAAAGTCGAAAGTGGGTAGAACAGGCTCTTTAAAGTATGAAGGAGTCTTGACGGTAGTTTTTGTTCGTTTAGCAGGAGGCTGATCAGAAGAGGGGGAAGGGCGAAAAGAAGATGGATCAGGCAAGTTAGGATGAGAAGGTTGTTCAGTAGGTGAATCAACAAGACGAAAGGTTCGCTTAGTACGAGCCATTGTGTAAATAGTGTTTAGAGTCTGCGGGAAATCAGAGAAGGGGTGTAAAGGAAAGGAGGAAGTGGGAAGAGACGGCCACTAAGTGTTTAGAAAGAGTTTGAAAGGGAGAGAGAAATAATAAATTGCTAAGTAACGGACAGGGTGCTTTGCGCGGAGCCGCGTAAAGGATATCCTTTGCGTGGAACAAAAGGGACTTGAAGAAAAATTTTCACAGCAACACGGGTTGCGCGGTACCGCGCAAAGTATATCGATTACGCGGAGAGGAATTACTTGAGAAAAAATTTGCAAGTGCAAAGGAGATTTGAGCAAATAACAAGGTCCTTGGGCTATTTATAGGGTCTCCGGTTGAGTATGGTACCCGGGTCAACCTCAAAAAAGGGGGAACTTCATTGATCCTTTCCTTTGATTTTAAAGAAAATAAAGAACGGATCAAGGGGGCATCTGTTGAGGAGTAAAATAAGAGAAGAATGGAAATAAATGAAGATCAAAAGACTGAGAAAGGGAGTTGGATGAAGAGTTCATCAAATGCATTATAATGAACTTTACGCAGGTCCACGCAAAAGTTATGATTTACGTGGGACCGCGCAAACAATGTCCTTTGTGTGGTCCGCCGCAAAGGGTATCGCATTGCCTTTGTGAGTATAAATGATTTGGTGATTGTGTCCCACACCGCTAAGGATGGAGTTTTACACGTGTGAAATGCCTATAAATACCCCTTTCCTTCCTTGATCAAGGGTTGGTTGTTCGAAGACTTTAGAGAACAAGTGAAGCAAGAAGAGAAGACCGAAGGTGAGAGCAGCTGTCCAAAGGGACTTTGCGCTGGGTCGCACAAAGTATATCCTTTGAGCGGGTCCATACAAACTGGCTGCTCTGCAGTCTCTCAAGCTTAGGAGTCAACATGCTGCCGAAGTAATCCGTTGTTTAAGTCCTTCTATTCAAGTACAGAGGGGAATAATTCGTTGAAGTGCACATTCCTCCTAAGTCTTAGGAGATGATCGAAATGGTGCCAGAATGCTGTCGAAATCTTTATTTTCCTAAAGAAGGATTGATTCAATCTGTAATTCCTCCTAAGTCCTTGGAGAAGATTGAAATTCAGGCTGAAATGCTGTCGAATTTTCTATTTGAACTTAATGTTTTAATGTTTATACATATTTAAATGAATGTATCTTAGAATCAAGGGAGATTAGAGGATGTAAATGAACTTGGAATTAATAAAATGTGATGATCATCTTTACACTTTTCCTCTGTTACGTCTAAATAAGATAATCCCCTGAGAAATATAATGCTTTTGTTTTCTTGTTAAAACAGAGTATACATGTATATAGTTAACCTGGTAACATGTTCACACTCTGGAGACTTACAAAAAATTATACATTTTATATATTTATCACAGTCTTTCGCTTGTAAAAATTTAACCGTCTATGGAGTATGATATGTTATTTTGGTCTAATCCCACTCATGTTTACTGTACTAATATGAACAACATTCAATCATCATTATCTATGTTGCATAAGGGATGCGTTGGAACTCGGGAGCTGAATTTCTGCTCGACCCTCGATTTTCAGGGCATTACATGTGCGCACCTATGGCTCCCAGGCCGCGACCTGATTTCTCGAGTAGGCCTTTCCTCAATAAGAGGCCTCGTATTGATTCACCGTCGGGGTTTGTGGTATATCCTACCCATGTGAAGCGTCCTGATGTGTGGTGCAACTACTGCAAGAAGCCAGGCCACACTAAGGTATCTTGTTTCTCTAGGATGCGAGATAGTGATTTCTTACTGCCTCAGAGGATCTGCCGTCCGATGCCTCAGGCTATTTTTTCACCACCTATTCTATCAGCACCAGCTCATCCTTTCTTCAGATCTCTAGCACCTCGATTCAGGCCACCACAACAGCCCATAGTTCCTCCACTGCATCGCCCATAGCAGGCTCGGGTTCATGCGCTCACAGCTAAGGCGCTCGAGGCAGATTCAACACCGACATCTTTTGAGGTCCCGCTCACATCTTAGGTATGTCTGTCTTCTTATTGGTGGACACTGGGTCCACTATTTCAATCATCTCTTGCGCTGCGGTCAAGCGACTAGGTTTGGTTACGGCTCCTGCGAAGGGTGTGAGACTCACGACAGCTACACGGACTACTTCAGATATTACTCGGACCCGTGAGTCTTACTTAATAGATCTGGGTAGCAGGACAGTGGTCGGTGACCTGATTGTCACCCCACTGTGTCACTATGATGTTATATTTGGGATGGATTGGCTCACGAAGATAAGAGTAGAGATTGATTGTGAGGTCAGAGTTGTGACAGCCTATGGACCTGAGGGTATGGTCTTTTCATTTCCAGTTTAGGTCAGTTGGTCCTGTCATGTTAGCAGCTACGCTTCTTTGTTAGAGAGTTCTAATGTTCCAACGTTAGGAGTTATGCCAGTGGTTCGTGATTTCCCTGATGTGTTTGAGAAGATTCCAGGGCTTCCTCCTCAGCGCGAGATTGACTTCACTATCGATCTTATGCTCGGTGCGACACTTATTTCCTTGTCAACGTATCATATACCTCCATGTGAGATGGAGGAACTGAGGAGTTAGATTGATGTATTGTTAGAGGTGGGCTTTATTCGACTGAGTGTGTCACATTGGGGAGCACCTATCTTGTTTGTGAAGAAGAAAGACTGTTCCCTGCGGTTATGTATTGATTATCGTAGGTTGAATCTGGTGACAGTGAAGAACAAGTATCCCTTGCCCAGGATTGATGATCTGTTCGATCAGCTGAAGGGGGCACGTTATTTCTCGAAGATAGATTTGTAGTCTGGGTATCATCAGTTGCGCATCAGGGATAAGGACATGCAGAAGACTGCGTTCAGGACCAGTTTTGATCATTATGAGTTCCTTGTGATGTCTTTTGGACTCACAAATGCTTCAGCCATGTTCATGGATCTGATGAACAGAGTGTTTTGGCCATTTTTTTTCCGATTCGTCATTGTCTTTATTGATGACATTTTGATATAATCCACGAGTCGGGAAGAGCATGAGGAGCACCTGAGAGCGGTATTGAATACTCTCAGGGAGAACCATTTGTTCGCGCAGTATAAGAAATGCGACTTCTGGAAGGAAGAAGTTAAGTTCCTGGGACATGTGGAGTCTAAGGAAGGTATTGCAGTAGACCTCGCTAAGGTTGTTGCGGTTCAGGATTGGAAGCAGCCTGGTTCAGTTATTGAGGTGGGGAGTTTTCTGGGTTTGGCAGGTTACTATCAACGATTCATTCGAGACTTTTCCAAGATTGCCAGACCGTTGTCTCAATTGACACGGAAAGACTTGAAGTTTGTCTTGAATGAGAAGGTCGAAGCAGCTTTTCAGGAGCTGAAGGACAAGTTGACGTCCCTGTGCTAGTATTGACAGAGCAAGGGGTTAAGTATACTATATATACTGACACGTCTCGCGTTGGTCTGGGTTGTTTCCTTATGCAGAAGGACAAGGTGATTGCTTATGCCTTGAGCAGTTGAGGAAGCACGAGGAGAATTATCCTATGCACGACTTAGAGTTGGCAGTTGTCAATTTTCGTATTAAAGCTCTGGAGACATTACCTCTACGGAGAGGAGTTCGAGCTCTTTTGAGACCACAAGAGCCTTATATATATATTCTCACATTGAGACATGAATATGAGGTAGCGTCGATGGATGGAAACCTTGAAAGACTTTAAGTTCGAAGTCTCTTACCATCCGGGCAAGGCAACCATTGTGGTAGATGCGTTAAGCTGCAAGAATACTATAGAATTTATGGCTCCGTTTATGATTGCAGAATGGGATATGGTGGAGTTCGTGCGAGACTTTGAGCAGAAACTCACAGTGGAAGAGCTATATGAAGTTCTCGCACATGTTCGTGTACAGCCCCTCGTAGATGGCCAGATTATCGAGGCTCAAGCAGATGATGAGCTTCTGGTGAAGATGAAGGATCGGGTTGGTACTGATGAGGACTCTGAGTGGACTATTAGTACGGATGGGGGCTTGCGATATAGAGGTCGCCTGTACATCCCAGACATTCCTGACTTGAGACGAGAGGTTCTCGAGTCAGCCCACAGTTCGAGGCTTATGATGCATCTAAGTAGCACGAAGATGTATCAAAACATGAAAAGATCATACTGGTGGGAAATATGAAGGTTCACATTGCTGAGTTCGTATCTCGTTGTCTCACGTGTCAGTAGGTTAAGGCAGAGCATCGTCGACCTCCTGGATTGCTTCAGCCCATGCCCATAGCTGAATGGAAGTGGGACTTTATTTCCATGGATTTTATTTCTGGACTGCCGAAGATGAGGAAGGGACATGACTCTATTTGGGTGATCGTTGATAGATTGACGAAGTCATCTCATTTTCTACGGATCAGAGTTACGAATTCTGCAGATGAGTTAGCTAGATTGTATATCAAGGAGATTGTACGCCTGCATGGAGTTCCCTTGGAGATTGTGTTAGATTGAGACACGTAATTCACATTTATCTTCTGGACTCATATCTAGGAAGCGATGGGTGTGAAGTTAAAGTTCAGTATGGCGTTCCATCTGCAGATAGACGGACAGACGGAGCGTGTGAATCAGGTGTTAGAAGATATGTCGTGAGCTTGTGTGTTGGATTTCAAGGACAGTTGGGATGACTGTCTTCCTTATGTAGAGTTCGTGTATAACAACAGCTTTCAGGCAAGTATTGATATGGCTCCCTATGAGGCACTGTATGGTCGCCCATGTAGAGCGCCACATTGTTGGGCAGAAGTGAGCGAGAAGACTCTGATTAGCCCAGAGTTGGTTCAAGTGACTTCATAGAAAATTAACATTATTAGACGTCGAATTCTCTCAGCACAGAGTAGGCAGAAGAGCTACGCCGATACGAGATGGCGACCGCTTGAGTTTGATGTTGGGGACTATGTATTCCTTAAGGTTTTCCCTATGCGAGGAGTTCTTCGGTTTGGTAAGAAAGGGAAGCTCACGCCGAGATTTATTGGCCCATTCCAGATACTTGATCGAGTGAGGACAGTAGCGTATCGCCTTGTTTTTCCCACACCACTCGCAGACATGCATAACGTATTCCATGTATCCATGTTGAAGAAATACGTTCCCGATCCTTCACATATTATCAGATGGGAGCAGGTGCAGTTGAGCGAGGATGCCACTTATGAACTGCGACCAATGCGTATTTTGGATAGGAAGGAGCAGGTATTGCATAACAAGGTTATCCTACTTGTGAAGGTACTGTGGACGCATCATCGTGAAGAAGAAGCTACTTGGGAGACTAAAGCTGAGGTCAAGATGAATTATCCCCAGATCCTCGAGGAGTATGAGAAGGTATGAATTTCGACGATGAAATTTTTTCTTTAGGAGGGTAGATTGGAACGTCTTAGAAAAATCCATACTTAGACCTGAGTACTACCTTTAGCAGAAATCATATAGAACCAAATCCTTTAGAAATTTAACGTGTATTAACTAGCGCTAAACTAGATTACCTGTGAAATTAGCACTAACCACTTTAAATGCAATCTGTAAGACCCAAAACCTATAGAATTGTTGACGCTATATTAACCTGAAATCTAGGATTCAGCTCTAAACCCAGTTGCTCTCGGGAGCACTTTGAAACTTTGTATCGGACCTGGACCGCACGTCGAAAGTTTGATAGTGATGAACTTAGACAATTATGACCGCCTAGTTGGACTTGACCATCACCTCGAAAATTAAGCCCAAATGATGTCCTGAGACCATTTCCTTAAGTTCGGAGTGAAGAGTGTGAGAAGGTGTAGATTTTTAAGAAATTAAATATGATTTTAAGTAATCTAAGTCGTGTCGCTTGCGCGCCATTTATAAGCATTCTGACTGTTAGTTTTTGACCTAAATTCACCCTCGGATTAGGGAAGGTGGCCCATACATGTCAAAGTACTTGCGGCCCTGATCGAGTTTCAGTGACCGTTAAATTGAAACTGGTCCGCCACGAATGATCTAGACACCCGATCGGACTAAAAACTTAACTTGCTTAAGATCCTATACTAGTGAGCTTAAGTCTGACCGCATTTGATAAGAGGTCCTCCAGAAGTGTTTCGTTGGATCAGAAAAAGCCCGATTTGGTTATAACCCAAGTATACCTTGGCCTTAGGGCTATTTTCGTCGATTTTAGGCTTATAAAAAGGCCTTAAACCCTATTTCTCAAATCCTAAACAAATTTTTAACCCTAGCCAAATATAAGAGAGAGAAAAGAGAAAGTAAGAGAGAACCTGGTATTTCTTCGTGGGATTCTTCCCAGTTCTTCTACGCACCGATCCATCGAATCTGAATCATTTTTTCAGCAATTCTAATTCCATTCTTGGGTAAGTTAATCAAACCCTAACCAGTTTTGAAGCTTAGACTAGTTGAAGTGATGTCATAACTAACCTATTTCATGCCTTAGGTTGCCTATCCGCCATTGACGAAGACTTATCGTCTGAATCATATTCGTTACGCATTTTCTGGTTTAAGGTGCAGATTATATACGTTTAGGTTATGGTTTTCAAGACTTTCAATGTTAGATAATGATTTATTCTTGATGTGGACGCTAATACACATGTTAAATGCGCTACCCGTTTTGATTTATGCATATGTATAACCTATGTTATGAATCGAGTATTTCATGTATATGTTAGAATACCTGTATGCATATGGAATTTGCTGTTATGATTGCCATGATTATTTGACGTAGATATATGATTGTTATGTATGCGACAACTCCTTGATGAAAGGATTTGTCCTAATATGTAATGTGGTCAACATACGTGATGTATGTTGAATAGTGTAGTTTAAGTGTTTGTAAAATGCCTGAATGAGTTAGTATTTAGTAAAAGCATGATTTTTAGGGTATCGAGATATGAATCTCAATCACCCTACTTGTGTGTATGATTTCCTCCATGAATTGATTAGCTTGAATTATTCATGTTATCTATGTGTATGATTTCCTCCATATACAGTATTTATGTTTAAGTTATATTTCATAATATGTTTATTGAATGAAGAATATGAATCAAATGCCTATTATTGAGCTTATACTTGATTGGGACTATATTACAGTCCAGGTAATCGGTGACCATTTCTTCAAATGGTGGTTGAGATTGTTTTCACCATTTAGGATGTGTTCAACGAATTCGAGTCGTGCTTGGGATGTTCGACAGTGGTTAGGACACACGGAGTGTTTATGCATTCCATGTCGATCAACTCAACGTGCGCTTGGCCTAGTTGAGCTTATCAACTAACCCGATTGACCGACGTATGTTCACCATGTTTGGTCGCTACTGTTTGAATCTAAGACACTAAACTAACTAGTGAAAATTCCATTAACCTTGGTACCGCGATCCCCTAAGACTCATGAGCCGCACATGGTAGTATGGGACACCGTGGTCGAGCTGTCGGCCTATGCTGGGGCGACAAGCCTCCCCGTAGTGACCAGTGAGCACCCTACTCTCGTGAGCCGATTATGGTGGTATGAGACACTATATTTGTGCTGTCGGGCTACATTGATTGGTAACGAGCCCTCTGTAGTGACCTCGAGTATATCCTGACACTACATATGGGTGACGAGCCTTATTGTAGTATCCAGGGTATAACTAGACCTGTATTGATTGGTGACGAGCCCTTTACAGAGATCTAGAACAATAATATCATATGAGATTTCCTAGGACTGACGACCCTAGAATGGATCATTATTTGGAAATTGATATAAGGGAGGTGCCTTAGCTTTCCAATCCTACTGTATGAAAAGGACTAATAAGAACTTGGTAATCATACTCATAACATCACACTGCATGTGCCATTGGCGTTGGTGTGAGAGCACAGTGGTAGTGATTCATGCCTCGATCATTAGACGTTGTCACAAGAGGGAGTTTATGGTGAGGACATGCATCATTATTTCATATCATTCTTGCATTAACAAGAGAATCTAAGACATGTTTGATTGTACTTCTTTATCATTACTGCTTAATTGAATTCATAGCATGTTAACCTTTGCTGTATAGTTCCACCGAGTTGATCACTCACTCCCACGTTCTGGGATGGTGCTTAAACACCAACCAGACTCTGACTTAGCTGCAGGTGACGGTGATGCCTGTGAGGCGGAGCCGCAGTTCGACAAGGACGAGGAGGTATTCTCGTTCATACAGTTCTTAGGCGGGTTCATGTGAGCTTTGTCCTGACTGGCGGGGATTCTAGGTTATAATTGTATTGATTATACACAGTTTGATATATGTATTTTGAGACACAGTTTGTTCTTATTTCCCAGGCAGAGTATGCATATTTTGGAGATTTTTTTGGTTTATATATTCATTTAAGACTTACGCTTGCATATTCTCACTATCCCTGAATTATGTCTGCTGATTTGGCTTAATCTACTTCATGTTTTATGCACTAATACAGACAACATACATTCATCCTTAATTATGTTGCATAAGTGATGTTTTAGAACTCGTGAGCTGAGTTATGCTCGACCCCCGAATTTCAGGGCGTTACGCATCCCGTTTCCAAAACATCAGGTGAATAAAACCCTTAAAACAAGTGAGAAAACTTTTTCAAAAATTAGAAAATCTTCTTGCTTTATCGATTTTATCGATATAATCGACCTACGCTGTCAATGTCCTCGATGAACGAATCAATTCTATTAGAATGAGGATAAAAGTATCTAGCAACCACATACTTATCTGGATAGAATTATCGATGTATCGATACACATATCGATATCATCGATATTTGAATCTCGAGCCCAACGAAAGTGGCTCAATAATCTCAACAGGTAGATATCCGGCGCCCCATTTTTTACTTAAGAAAATCATATATGCATCAATATATCGAATCCATCCTCGATACCATTGGAGTTCAAATCTCGATGATATAGGAAGGCTCTTGATGATATCGGTCATAGGCGTGAAGTTGTCCGGAAACATTTTTTCAAGTGGTTTTCAATTCTGATCAGGGGTCACTCGATAGAGTCGATATTTAAATATCGATGATATTGAGGCCGAATTGATTGCATCGAGAATGGACATAAACTGTCCGGCAAGCTCACAGATAAAATCCTTAGATTTATCAATGTAACGACACAACCTTTGATATCATCGACATTCAAATTCCAATGATATCGAGTATCCCTCGATAATATCCGATGACTTGAAAAATCTTAAGCAAGTCTCTCTCATTTTTCAAACACCGAGGAATCGATCCTTGTATCGATAATATCGGAGTTTGAAATTCGATGGCATCGATACGAGCCTTGATCCCCTCGACCAGCTGACAAGAGGTTTTCAAAAGCGTATGACATTGGGTTTGTGTCATCGAGGAGACCATCGATACAATCGAGAGTATACGCTCGATGATATCGACCCCACTCAATGATATCAAACTCTATCATAAATGTGACCATTTTATATCCATTAGAAACTTTTGCCTATATATAGAGAACTTCTCTGTAGTTATGGACAAAGAAAGAAGAGAGTTCTTTTAAGTGTTTTAACCTTATATCATTTTCCCAAAGCCCTTTCTCTCAAGCGAGTTCATCCTCCAATCCACCCTTGTCATTGATATTTAATAGAGTGGATTGGAGAATGAAGTTCCGCATTCAAGGATCCTCTAACTACTACCTTAATGACAAATCATTAAGCTTGGATGCCTTGAATGCATAGATGATTGGAATTGCTCTATCTTCCTAATAGGAAAACTTTTAGAGAGTAGGATTCCATCATAACCTTAACCCAACCCTTCGCCATATATTGGTACATCATTTGAGTTACTGATTAAGGGGGCAGAAGATTCTTCATCAACAAGGAGTAGATCTTCGTCAACATTCTTAATGGGACTCATCAACTTATCTGTAAGTATATAGAGTCCAGAGGACCCTTTGATCATTCCTTTGTAGGATTAGGTCTAAGGTGTTTCTCACCTTTTGCAAGTCCTCTAGGAGGCCTCAGACGGGAGTGTATGTAGTGGGTACGTTGTGTGGACCCTTGCCGTGAAAGCATAAACAGTCGGTCTCAGTGTAGGTTGTAAAGGTTGAAGGTGAACCTGATTTAAAACCTTAGATTTGAGGTGAACCGTTGTGAAACCTCCTTAATGAAATTCGGTACACTCAATGGTTGAGTGCGGTTACCGGGAGTGGAGTATACAAGTAGTCGAACCACTATAAAAATGACTGTGTTTGAGATTACTATTCTTTTACTTGTGTGATTTACTTCAATACTTTCATATCTGTATATCTGAGATCACGCCTCACACACATACACAGTTATATCCATCATAAACTAGGTTACATATTGTTCACTTCTTGAATAGTTTGTGATTAGATCCTCTACTGGGCTTGGATGCCAGTAGAGTTACTTTTGAGTAATCCTGATAAATGCATATTGACAAGATTAGTGTAATAGGATGTTCAAATAAACCATAAAAACTTTAAAAAGTCCTATTCACCCCCCTCCAGGACATATTAGCATATTTCTACTTCAACTCAAGCGGTCTTCACCGCTATTTCAATTAGTATCAGAGCGGGTCTCTCTTTAAGGACTTCACCGCCTAGAGAGTGATCTTTACTAAAGTTGGAATCATGTTCAAGAAGATCTCAGAGGAGGTAACAAATCAAAATAACTACCTTGTAATCCATACTGCTCTAAAAGCAGGCAATAGTTTAAAATGGTATCTTGATAGTGGTGCTCCAGACACATGATTAGTGATCAAACTCACTTTTGTGAATACTCAAGCTTTGATGGAGGATTGGTCACATTTGGAGATGTTAGCTCAGCCAAAATTATTGGATAAAGAACAATAGTTACATCAGGCCTTCCAAAAATTAAACATGTCCTCTGTGTATAAGGCCTGAAACATAATCTCCTTAGTATCTTCCAAATTTGTGACAAGGAATATCTGGTCACCTTCTCAAAAGATATGTGTAGAATTTCAGATCATACAGGAAAATCTCTCATAAAAGGTTTACGCACTAGTGATAACTGTCATGTCATTGAAAGTACAAATGAGAACTTGCTTTCCGCAAAGTGTAATATGACTATAAAAGATGAATCCAAATTGTGGCATCAAAGGTTGGGACATGTTCACTACCGAAATTTAGCTAAGCTTAGCTCCAAAAATCCCAAAATTAGAAAAGAAGAAAAAGTTGTGTGTGGGGAATGTCTAAAAGGAGAACAGATAAAAGTCGGACACAAAAAGATAACCACCATAACAACAACAAAACCTTTGGATCTACTACATATGGATCTGGTTGGACTAACCAAAGTGGAAAGCCATGGCAAGAAAAGATACTTCCTGGTGGTAGTGAATGATTATACCAAATTTACTTGAGTCACATTTCTTCAAGAGAAATTGGATGCCTTTGACGAATTTGTAATCTTGGCAAAACGAATTCAAAATAAAAAAGGATATGACATCAATCGCATCAGAAGTGATTATGGTGGGGATTTTGAAAATGAAAGATTTGAAAAATATTGTAATGGAAAAGGAATTCGTCATGAATTCTCAGCCCTAAAAACCCCACAACAAAATGGAGTTGTTGAAAGGAAAAATCGAGTATTACAAGAAATTGGTTCAGTTATTTTAAATGGAAAAGATATGACAAAAAGCTTTTAGGCAGAAGCCATCAATGCCGCCTGCTACATCATAAATAGAGTATAACTTAGAGCAGGTCTGAACAAAACTCCACACGAGCTATGGTATGGGAAGCTACCTAGTGTGAAATACTTTCGGGTCTATGACAGTAAATGTTATATTTTGAGAGACAGAGATCAACTAGGGAAATTTCAGTCTAAAAGTGATGAAGGTATCTTTCTAGGGTATGCCTTGAATAGCCGTGCTTATAGAGTATACAACATAAGAACCCTCACTATTCAAGAGACTGTCAATGTGGTAATTGATGATCATCCTCATGATGAAGATACCCCTATGAATGAATTAGAAGATGATGTAGATTCATGCATACAAGATAAATCAGATAATAAATATCCATCATTGAATGAACCCCGACCGGCATTGATATACCCATCATTAAGGACCACCCTCGAGAGCAAATTATTGGAGATCCTAATGATGGTGTGAGAACTAGACAACAGATAGACAATATTTATAGTCATTTCTGCTTTATCCTAAAGATTGAACCCAAGAACATTGCAGAGGCTCTTCAAGATGAACACTGGATAAATGCTATGCAAGAAGAACTTTAACAATTCCAGATAAATGAGGTGTGGAAATTGGTTCCTAGACCAACTAATACAAATGTCATTGGAACCAAATGGGTCTTCAAGAGTAAATCAGACGAGTTAAGAAATGTGATCAGAAATAAAGCAAGACTAATTGCTCAGGGATACTCACAGATAGCAGGGTTTGATTTTGATGAAACATTTTGCCCCTGTTGCTCGTCTTGAGTCTATTAGAATTCTTATGTCCATTGCATGCGTACTAAAGTTTAAAATATTTCAAATAGATGTTAAGAGTGCTTTTCTTAATGGGGATCTGACTGAAGAAGTGTATGTAGAGCAACTAAAAGGGTTTTCAGATCCTAAGCACCCCCATCATGTCTATCATTTAGACAAAGCCTTGTATGGTCTCAAACAAGAACCACGGGCTTGGTATGAATGATTAACAAAATTTCTCTTCCATCATGAATTCTATAGAGGGAGTGTGGATAAGACACTGTTTACCCACAGAACAAAGGACTCTTTGCTTATTGCACAAATTTACGTGGATGATATAGTGTTTGGATCAACATGTGAAGAAGTTGCACACAATTTTGCCAACCTCATTAAATCAGAGTTTGAAATGAGCATGGTCGGTGAATTGAACTTCTTTTTGGGATTACAAGTCAAGCAATTAAGTGATAGAATTTTCATAAATCAGACCAAGTATGTAAAGGACTTGGTGAAAATATTTGGGCTCGAGTCTAGACGCACTTATCACACGCATATGAGTACCACACTTAAACTTTCCAAAGATACTAACGGTAAAAGTGTGGACCAACATCTCTATCAAAGTATGATCAGAAGCTTACTATACCTCAAAGCCAGTTGTCCGGATATATCCTTTAGTGTAGGAATGTGTGCTCGGTATCAGACAGATCCTAAGGAATCCCATTTAACGGCTGTTAAAATAATTATCAAATATGTAGCGGAAACTACCATCTTCGGTTTATGGTATCCATTTAAAACATCTAACATCATTGTAGGCTATTCTGATGCACATTGGGCTAGAAATATAGATGATCAAAAATCGACAAGTGGAGGATGCTTGTATATTGAAAATTGTCTAGTCTCCTGGCAAAGCAAGAAACAAAATTTTATTTCATTATCCACTGTGGAGGCCGAACATATAGCTGTAGGCAGTTGATGTGCACAACTCCTTTAGATGAAACAGATGCTATTGGACTATGGAATTCCTCAGCATACAATGTGTCTTTTCTGTGACAACACAAGTTCCATAAACATCTCGAAAAATCCTGTTCAGTACTCTTGGACCAAGCATATTGACATTCATCATCATTTCATCCGAGAACTTGTTGAAGAAAAGATCATTATATTGGACTATGTATCTACTGAAAAACAAATTATTGATATCCTCATAAAGCCTCTTGACACAAACAGGTTTTGTGATCTTCAAAAGTTAATTGGCATAGGTACTCATTGATGATATCTCAAAAATAACAACCCACATAGGTAAATCTTAAGTCTGAGATATTCACAGCCAAGCTACTGAACAAATCCAAGCCGTTTAAAGTTCACAGTCATGAACTAAAATGTCTAAATTTTCATAGATCTAATGCTATATAGGCATTTTCGATATCATCGAAATTTGCTCATCGATGTCATCGAGTTACTCGATTAATGTAATTGATGGTTCTCAGGAATACATCGCCTTAAATATTAATCGATCCCAACAGTTGGACTGCATTCAATGGATGACATCTTTTCAACAACCATCAGCACAATTCCAGATCAAGTTCATAGTGATGCAATCGATAACTGATCGATATCATTGATGAGTCTGCTATATTATAAGGAAGCTGCAATCGAATTCAAAATCATTCTTTCTCCTCTCACTAGTTCTTCCTCTTACCCTTGTCAGCCTCTCACATCTGAAAAACATGATTAAGGGGAAAGTTAAACTCTCTGCACTCAAAGAACATACAATCCGATTCCAGTAGGCATCATCCTATGGAAGGACATCCATCCACCATTGTTGAATATCTTATGCTTAAAAGTGTCATAGAACCTTTTAGAGTAGACCTGCTTCTAGAAGTAATATGTTAGCAGAATATTTTAAATCTTGGAGGCTCATATCGACTGAGTGTGATCTAAGCATTCTTCAATCACTGTCGTGTCGTTCGCAAAGATCCCCCCAACATTTAGGTTGAACTCGCACACTACTCAAAGCTTATCACTCTAATCACCTTGGCTCGCCTTCTCGATCTTAATGTCACTAAAATCCCAGTGACCAACCAGAATCTCAATGGATTGGGTGTATGGGGAGAAATAACTCATGTGTTGTGTCACGGCACTACTGTTCCAAGGAATGATGAAAATCTACTTCACATCAATTATCTTGGACTCACTTTTCAAATTCTTCATAGCATTTTTGGGTCAAATGTATATCCCTGCGATGTCATAGGTAGTCATCTTTCTCCAATTGTGATGTTATGATGTATATCAAGAAAACCAAGTGTGCCCGCTGACTCTTCTTCTCAAACAAGTCATTCGTGCACTCTGGGACCGTCATAGGGAGACACTTCCCTTTCTGGTGCTCATATGCAAACTCGCACACCATGTGGGACTTCTTGTCACATTTGACGCCGAATATCCAGAAGCATGGTTTAATAGTGATGCAGCTCAGGTGGCTCAATAATTGTGTCCGTCTTCGTCTCTTCCCAGGAACAATCTTCCCATACCACGAGCTGTCCAACCTACTCAACTGTCAGTCTGGCCTACACAAGAAGGGTCTAATCATATACCAATGGTCAGTCCAGAGTCTATCACAAACTGGTAGTCCCATCTCTTAGAACGTCATCTACTGAACGAGATGGTTGGGATGGAGGAATGCCTGTACAATTGTAAAAGGCGTCTCACAGTGACAGAAGAGAAAGTCAACACCCTCTAGGAAACAATTCAACAAGTGGTGGACTTTCCCACACATCGCAATCCTCAAGGGCATTAAAGCATCAGTTGAAGAACACAATCGTCATTGGAATACCAAGCATGTCTTTTGTTGTGTTGCGCTACTTTTTTAAAAAATTGGACTAACTAAACATGGGTAGTATAAGTTTTGGAAATTTTTATAGATATGGCTGAATGTTATTCTCATCTTTTCTACCAATATGATATATTACCCCCTAATTTATCTGGTTTCTAATATGGTGTGCATGTGATTTGAATGATTATCTTAACTACTTTTATAACTGCCTTATTAGATCTAATACGCATCCATACTGTTTGAAAATAATGTCTGCTTAACACTGATTATATCTCTATACATCTGTATCTTAGTTCTCCCACATGTCTTTAAACTTCAGTCAATATTAACTGCTCTATCTTTGTCAAGGACAGCCAAAAAGGGGGAGAACAGTTCAAACACCCCGAATGCAAACTTGTACATCTGCTTGAATGGTGTTGCAGGTGTTAGGGGGAGCAGTTGCACCAAGAAAAGGGGAGTTTGCAGTTAGGGGGAGCAAATACTGGGTTGTGTACATGGTTCACTAGATTTTGTAAAATTGTGTAAAATGCATGTACACACAATTTAGGATGTATCTGTCTAGATACTATCCTAGGGTGTTTTGGAATTTGTCACGTAATTTACAAAGGGGGAGATTGAAAGTGCCCTTACAAGTGCCCTAGTTTGTCAATTAGCGTTAGCGTTAGGTCAGTCAGACTATAAAACCTCATAGGAAGATCAAGTCAAGTGTCTACCTCAACCGGACGTGTGGAAGCTCTCCATAGGTAAAATCTAAGCCTCACATCCCATGTCCCAAAACACCAAGCGAATAAAACCCTTAAAACAACTTAGAACATCTTAGGATTTTTAAGTGAGAAAACTTTTTCAAAAATTAGAAAATCTCTAAGTTTTCTTGCTCTATCGATTTTATCGATACACATATTAATATAATCGACCTACACTGTTGATGTCCTCGATGAATGAATCAATTCTATCAGAATGAGGACAAAAGTGTCCAGCAACCACATACTTATCTAGACAGAATTATCGATGTATTGATACACATATCGATATCGTCGATATCTGAATCTCGAGCCCATCAAAAGTGATTGGATAATATCGACAGGCAGATATCCGGTGCCACTATTTTTACTTAAGAAAATCATAAATACATCGATATATCGAATCCATCCTCGATACTATCGGAGTTCAAATCTCAATGATATCGGAAGGTTCTCGATGATATCAATCATGGGTGCGAAGTTGTCCAACAACATTATTTTCAAGTGGTTTTTAATTCTGATCGGTGGTTACTCGATAGAATCGAATTCAAATATCGATGATATCGAGGTAGAATCGATTGCATCGAGAATGGACATAAACTGTTCAACAAGCTCACTAATAAAATCCTTGGATTTATCAATGCATCGAGACGACTTTTGATATCATTGACATTCAAAGTTCGATAATATTGAGTATCCCTCGATCGTATATGATGAACTGAAAAATCTCAAGCAAGTCTCTCTCATTTTTCAAATGTCGAGAAATCGATCCTTGCATCGATAATATTGAAGTTCAAAATCTGATGACATCGATACGAGCCTCGATCCCCTTGACCAACTAGCAAGAGGTTTTCAAAAGCGTATGACATTGAGTTTGTATTATCGAGTGGACCATCGATACAATCAAGAGTATACACTTGATGATATCGAACTCGCTCAATGATATCGAACTCTGTCATAAATGTGACCATTTTATATCTGTTGGAACCTTTTGCCTATATATAGAGAACTTGTCTTTAGTTGCTGGCAGAGAAAGAAGAGAGTGCTTTTGATTGTTTTAACCTTATATCATTTACCCAAAGCCCTTTCTCTCAAGGGAGTTCATCCTCTAATCCACCCTCATCATTGATATTCAATAAAGTGGATTGGGGAATGAACTTCCGCATTCAAGGATCCTCCAGCTACAACCTTAATGACAAATCATTAAGTTAGGATGCCTTAAATGCATAGATGATTGGAATTGCTCTATCTTCCTAATAGGAAAACTTTTAGAGAGTAGGATTCCATCATAACCTTGACCCAACCCTTCACCATATATTGGCACATCATTTGAGTTGCGGATCAAGGGAGCAGAAGATTCTTCATGAATAAGGAGGAGATCTTCATCAACGTGTTGAATGGGACTCATCAACTCATCTGTAAGTATATAGAGTCCAGAGGACCCTTTGATCATTCCTTTGTAGGATTGGGTCTAAGGTGTTTCTCACCCTTTAAAAATCCTCTAAGAGGCCTTCGGTAGGAGTGTATGTAGTGGGTGTGTTGTGTGGACCCTTGCTCTATGGAGAGTATAAGCATCTGGTTAAGGGTGAACCAGTTAAAATCTTAGGTTTGATATGAACCGTGTGAAACCTTAGGTTAGAGGTAAACTGCATAAAACCTCGGTTAGGTTCTTATGGAAGATCCTTGGCCAGTGTGCCTAAAAGTGGGTGCGTTGTGTTTACCCTTGCTCGTAAGAGCATAAAAAGTCAGACTTAGTGTAGGTTGTATAGGTTGAAGGTGAGCCTGATTTAAAACCTTAAGTTTGAGGTGAACCGTTGTGAAACTTCCTTAGTGAAATCCGGTACACTCAATGATTGAGTACGATTACCGGGAGTGGAGTAGACAAGTAGTCGAACCATTATAAAAATGACTGTGTTTGAGATTTTTATTCTTTTACCTGTGTGATATACTTCAATACTTTCATCTCTGCATATCTTGGATCACACCTAACACACATACATAGTCATATCCATCATAAACTAGGTTATATATTGTTCACTTCTTGAATTGTTTGTGATTGAATCCTCTACCGGGCTTGGAAGCCAGTAGAGTTACTTTTGAGTAATCATGATAAATGCATATTGACAGGATTAGTATAATAGGATGTTCAAATAAACTATAAAAAATTTAAAAAGTCCTATTCACGCCCCTTTAGGACATATTAGCATATTCCTACTTCAATTCAAGCAGTCTTCATCGTTATTTCAAGAATGAGACCCAATATGTCCAATCACCAACTTGATTTTCATGTAAAAAATTGATGTCATCAAGTTTTATTCGATGTCATTGAATAGTGGTTGATGACACAAGTAATGAAGTGAATTTTAGCACCTTGACCTTTCGACTTCCTTCCTTCTCCATTTGGTCATCTTTGATCTTGGGATCTCGAAATCTTCAATCTTGGTCTTCAAAGATCCATTCTATGCCTTTGCAATTCTTGAGCATTAAATCCATGCTTTTAGTATTCTTTTCACTCTAAGCTCTTGAAATCACCTTGTAACACAATCATATATAAAATACACCATTAAACATTATCATGTTCATAAAACCAAGATATAAATGGGGGAAATATGTAATATTTGAGTCTCCACACACTCCCCAACCAGCATTTTGCTAGTCTCGAGCAAAAAAATTGTGTAAAATAATCGTACATTTTCAAAGTTCAAAGCCCTTTTTTTAAAAAACAATCCTTTGTGCAATCAAGTATAAATGAGTAACGTTAAGACAAGAAAGTGAGATTTTAAAAACCTAGAGCTGAATCACATAAGCAATCAATCAAATAGGTTCTTTATTGGTTTTAAAATCATAAACTCATGTATCATTTTTTTTAATGTGCTTGGTGAATATCAACTTACTTTCCACAAACACATTATCAGTTCAGAATATTAGCCATGTTCATCATATCAAAATTAGTAAAAAACCCAAGTACTAATTCCGAACATATCACCCTTTTTCTTCTTTTTCCAGTTTTTTTATTTTATATCGACGGTTACTCTTATTCATTCTTTTTTCAGATATTACATCCTTTTCAAAGACCTTTTTCATTCTCCTCAAAGATGTTCTCATTCTTCATTCTTCTAATCATTCATAGCCTTTTTGTCGATCTCTTATTTTTTAATTGGTTTTTCATCTTTTAAGGTGGATAAAATTCTCTAGACTCAATTCTCAACATCTATCAATGATTCACATGCTACTAATTAGAAATCCTACGATATCCCAAGGAAGCAACTTGAATGTGTTTTGTGATTTAGATAATCATGATATACAAATTTCCTCTTAATTATTCAAGAATCTTAGGTGATAGTTTACTCAAGTGATCAAACTCTAACAATTCAATATTCAATCTTCATTTATTATCCTACCCAAGACATTCTTAATTACATAAACTATCACTTACAAACAAGTTTTAGTTTGAAATTTTTAAAATTTTCAAAATTTCTTCCCAAAACTAAACAAAATACTGATTAGTTTACCAATCCACATGCCCCAACCTAAAACCTACATTGTCCTCAGTGTAAAAGAAATAAACATGTAATGCAAATGAGATAATGAAAAGAAATGGATTAGTGATGGAAAGATAGTACCTGGATGAAGGAATTTTGAGGCTTGTCCATGAATCTTAGCATAACATAGGTTAGCACGAAATAAAACTAAAATAAATTGAAAACAAACTACCCTAGTCCTAAATCTTATGAAAGCAATAAACCTAATTATACCTCTATCAGACTAGGAAATCAATCCTGATATACAGGATTAGTCAGAGGCATGGATATGTCCTTTAAATCAAATTTCTCAACAAATGGCTTTAAACAATGTCCATTTACTTTGAAAAAACATTTCCATTGTTTAGATTCTTTATCTCAATAGCCCCATGAGGATAGACATTAGTAATAGTGAAAGGGTTGGTCCAATGAGATCATAGTTTACCCGGAAAAAGATGTAACCGAGAATTATACAAAATGACTTTTTGGCCAGTTAAGAATGATTTCCAAAAGATGTTCTTGTCATGGAACACCTTCATCATATCCCTATTGTTCACCACCCTAAGTATAAGGTCATGATGTAGTAATAATCTTGGTAAGACCAAGGTAGAATCCATAGGTACTAAACCTTGTACATAATTTGAAAGTAACTAAAACTAGAAGTAGAAGATGATGTAATTTAAATCAGGAAAATTTAAGATAATAATGGTGAATTATTAACTAAAAATTGTGAAATTCAAAGGTGGGAAACTAGGGATTCCAAGGATCCACTTGTAGAGATCAGGGAGATCTATGTTTGATTCAGAAACACAACTAGAACTTGAGTCCTATTTTCATCCAGTTGGAAGATATTTTATTAAAAATAAATTTTGAACTTCCTTTGATCTAGTCCTCAATAGATGAGAGGTATGAGAACTAGCATTGATTCCATCACAAAACCATGTCCATGAGACAAAGCAAACAACAGAATTTTCAAATCCACAAACACTCTAAGATAATTTTGAAGATTAGGAGGATTTCATTATTTAACCATGTCTAATGAGGGATGGTGAATAACAGGGTTCCAAATTTCATAATCACAATAATGCAAATAACTTGCTCAAAGCTATCATAAATTCATTGTAATTTAAGTCACAACAAACCATTAAAAACTAAAAGCATTCTTTATTATTATAAAAAAAAAGAAAAAGAAAAAAAAAAGAAAACTAGATTCAAAGATAGTTCAACTAAAACATGAATCAAAGCATAGAAAACAACATGTCAAGTTACAAGCTTCACCTCTTAGCCGTAGCTAAGAGGTTTAGTCGATCATAATCACGATGGCTAAAATCTCAGAAAAATAACATTAAGGGGAAAGAAAAACTAAAGAAGGGAAAAGGAGAAGTCTTCAACTGGCGTCCACGATCTCTCTCTCTCGTGCTCCACGTTCACCCATAGATCTGATGATCCTCTTCATGTCTCCATGCTCTCCTTTTATAGCCACAAGGGTCGATGGAGTGAAGAAAAGTTAGTGGAGTCGTGCGTCTACACAGCAAATCAGACTACGCAAGAAACCTGCATTTGGATTGAGTTTGGGATGGATGACCATCCCACAACTTAATTTTGGCTCTATCATTGGGGTTGTGGCCCCCTTTTGAGTCTTCTAGACAGTCTAGATTGATAATCTAATCACGACCAAGATCACACAGTGGTTCGCAACATCCAGACGTGCATTGCGCATAGACTTACGTTGGGATGTTCAGTGGGCCCCACAGTGATGTTTTTGGAGAAATATAGCCCATCCAAGTTGAAGTTCAAATTCTTAACATCCTAATAGGCTCTATGTTCTAACTCCATAGGTAAGTGGCAAGCTTTCCCATAGACGAGTCTAAAGGGAGACATTCCAATGAGAGTTTTAAAGGTTGTACGGTATGCCCATAAAGCATCGGTCAATTAAATTGAACAATCGTTTTGGTTAGGGTTAACCATTTTTTCTAAAATGTGTTTAATTTTCCAGTTGAAAATCTCAACTTGCCCACTTATTTGTGGGTGGTATGGAGGGCTCACCTTATGAGAGATATCATATTTATTCATTAAGTTTGCAAATGGCCTATTATAGAAATGTGAACCTCCATCACTAATGATGACCGTGGCATTCCAAACTGGGAAAGGATATTTTCTTTTAATAATCGAATGGCTGTTTGATGGTCATTATTCCAACATGGGATCACTACAACCCAGTTAGTGACATAATATATTGCTAGTAAAATGTATAAATTCCCAATGGACTAAGGGAATAGTCCCATAAAATTGATTCCCCAATAATCAAATGCCTTAATCATCAGTGTGGGATTCAGATACATAATATTTTGATGGGACAACATTTCCAATTTCTGATAACACTCACAAGCTTTATAGAACTCACGATTTTCCTTAAACATAGTAGGCCAATAGAAGCTGCACTATAGATTTTAGTTGTGGTCTTTTTAGCAGAAAGTAACCACCACAGGCCTGAGAGTGACAAAAGGAGATGACACTTTTGTGTTCATTATCCGGCACACATCTCCTTAAAATCTGGTCTAGGTAATATTTAAATAACGGATCATCCCAGAAGAATTTACGCACCTTAGTGAAGAATTTCTTCTTATCTTGTGCAGTCCAATGTGTTGGCGTGAAACTTATGGCAAGATAATTAACAATATCAGCAAACCCAATGTGAGTGGGAGACTTTAAACAATTGTTTGTCAGGGAACATGTTATTTATAGGTGTTGTCTCAAGGGAATCAAGGAGGTACAGTCTCAAAAGATGGTCACCCACTACGTTTTCTACTCCCTTTTTATCTTTTATTTCCAAATAATATTCCTGGAGTAGGAGGATCCATCTTATCAGACGAGACTTAGCATCATTCTTAGAAAGAAGGTACTTCAGCACCGCATGACCGATGTAGATGATGATCTTAGATTCAATCAAATAGGATCTAAATTTGCACAAAGCAAATACCACAACTACGAGTTCCTTTTCTGTAGTAGAGTAATTTACTTGGGCAGGATTTAGAGTCCTCCTTATATAATGGATAACGTAGGGCTTTTTTTCTTTCCTCTGGCCTAACACCACCCTAATAGCATAGTCAGATACATCACACATATGTTCAAAAGGAATGCTCCAATCAGGCGGCTACATGATAGGTGGGGTACTCAACATGCCCTTGAGCTTAGAGAAAGCTTCTTGGCATTGCTCGGTCCACTCATATAATACATCCTTTTGAAGTAGATTACATAAACGACGAGAGAGGTGACTAAAGTCCTTTATGAATCTTCTGTAAAACCTAGTGTGTCCTAAGAAGGATCGCACGTCTCGCATGTTGTTGGGTGGAGATAGGGTAAAGAAAAGATCAGTTTTAGCTTTATCTTCCTCAATTCCCTTGGACAATATGATTTTTCCAAGAATAATTTCCTTTGGGGGTGTTTGGTGCATGATATTAGATGGGATTAGGCAGGATGGAATTGTATTTGGTCCCGTGCTGATTCCACTCAATTTTAGGAAGAATGAAAAAGCTTGAAATTAGATCAGATGAAATTGTATTGGGTCCCGTGCCAATTCCACTCAATGTTAGCAAGTTGTATAGGTCCGACCATAATGTGTGGGCTATATCCACATCGTCCACCTATGTTTCGAGATCATTTTAGGGCATGGACCAAAAAATTAGGTAGATCTAAAGCTCAAGTAGACCCCACCATAGAAAGAAATGGGGATTGAATACCTACCATTGAAAACTTCTTTGTAGCCACATAAGTTTTCAATTTGCCTCATTTTTAGGCCCATGCCATAAAATGAGGTTACAAAATAGATGAACAATTTTGATATAACACACGTGTTATTCTCAACAGTTTCAAAAGATGGTGGGTATATCTATTCAATGTACCACCGTATTATAAACATAGCATGGAATTAAGCTTATCCCATGGTAACAGGGGACAATCCTTGCCATATGCAATAATTAAGTTTTTTGAATCCCATCCCACCTAATCCTTCCTAAAACCATGCGCCAAACACCCCCTTATGGACCATGAAATGACACTTATCCTAATTCAACACACAATTAAGATTCTCTAAACAATCGCTGAAGGATGTACCAAAGACAGAGAAGTTGTCCATGAAGACCTCTAGATATTGCCCCACCACGTCAGAAAAAATACTCATCATGCATTGTTGAAAAATTGGTGGGGGCATTACACAGTCCAAATTACATCATTTGGTAAGCATATGTGCTAAAGGGGCATGTGAATGTGATATTTTTCTAATCTTCAAAGGTTATCTCTATTTGTTTGAAGCCCAAATAGCTGTCAAGGAAGCAATAGTGTGAGTGACCAGTTAGCCTTTCCAAAATTTGATCAATGAATGATAAAGGAAAGTGGTCCTTCCTCGTAACAGTAATCAATTTCTTATAGTCAATGCACATTCTCCAACCAATAGTAACTCTAATTGGCACGAGTTCATTGTTGACATTAGCTACAATGATGATTCTGGACTTCTTAAGAACCACTTGAGTTGGTCTCACCCATTGACCATCGGATATAGGGTATATAATACCCACATGCAATAGTTTAAGTACCTCGACCTTAACCACTTCCTTCATGTTTGGATTTACTCTACGTTGTGTTTGCCAGGAGGTCTTCGCATTATCCTCTAGATAAATGCAGTGAGTAAAAATCAAAGGGTCAATTCTATTGAGGTCCACAATCGACCATCCAATGGCTCCTTTGTTCTCAATGAGAGTAAAGATAGGCATACTCTCCTATTCTTGCTCAAGGTGGAAAGAAATCACCGCTGAGTATGTCTCATCTTGACCTAAATAGGTATATTTCAAATCAGAGGGTAATTGTTTTAGGTTAAGCTTCGGTTGTTTGAGGTTAGACGGTAGAAGCACTACATCAGATTGAGGTTATTCTTCAAATTTTGGCCTCCATCGGTTAGCTTCAACTATCGTCATGGTGTCCAGAATGGTTCCCATCTCCCTAATCATATCATCATCTAAATCATGGGAGTGGGCTAGGCACGTCTCTAGAGGGTCAGAGGATAAGGTTAGCAGTGTTGTATTTTTCATGAAAGAATCAATCAAGTTAATATCATGGGCATCATCATCATCCTCTACCCGTTTGCTGATATTGAAAAAGATATTGAGCTCCAATGTCATATTCTTAAAAGATAAATTCATGAGTCAATTCCTATAATTAATGATTGCATTTGATGTGGCAAGGAATGAGTGATCAAGAATAATTGAAATTTGAGTTCTCATGTCCACGATGGGTTGAGTATTGAGGATGATAAAATCTATTGGGTAGTAAAAATTTTCAACCTGGACCCACACATCCTCAATTATCCTTCTCGGTACACGAACTGAGCGATCGGTAAGTTGTAATGTTGTCCGGGTGGGTTTTAATTCACCTAAACTTAGTTGTTCATAAACCGAGTATGGCGATTTATGCTAGCTCCTAAGTCAAGAAGTCCATGCTCAATTCGGTAATTCTCAATTACACAAGCGATGGTTGGGCTACCAAGATCTTTGTACTTATGTGGCACATCTTTCTTTAGGATGGCACTCTCTTTTTCTATTAAGAAAATTTTCTTTTGAATATTTTACCATCTTTTGGTTGTACATAAATCTTTCAAAAATTTGGTATATGAAGGTATTTGTTTAATGACATCTAGTAGAGGAATGTTGATGTAACGTCTTGGAAAAATCCATACAGAGACCCGAGTACCAACTCGATCAGAAATCACTTAGGATTAATTCCTTTAGAAAATAAGCATAAGTTAACTAGCGTCATGTTAGATTAGTTGTGAAATTAATACTGTTCGCTTTAAATACGTTCTACAAGACCCAAAACTTGTGGAACTGTTAACGCTATAACGTCCTGAAACCTAGGATCAAACTCTAAACCCATTTGCTCTCAAGAACCCTTTGAAACTTTGTATTGGATCTAGACCGTGCGTCGAGAGTCCGATATCTACAATCTTATACCATTATGACCGCTTAGCTGGACTTGACAATCGTTTCAAAAATTAAGCCCAACTGATGTTCTGAGGCTATTTCATTGAGCCTGGAGCAAGGAGTGTGAGAAAGAGTGAAATTCTTTAAAAATTAAATGTCATTTAAATAAATCTGGCACGTTTTGCTTGCGGGTTAAGTATAAGCATTTAGACTATCGGAATCTGACCCAAATACACCCTCAGATCAGGTAACATTTCTCACTCAGGTCGGTGTACTTGGAATCCTTGATCGAAACTCCATGACCGCTGAACTGAAACTGGTCCGCCACGTCCGATTTGAGAACACTACCAGACTAAAATCTTAATGTGACCAGGATCCAATATCCATGAGCTTAAGTCCGACCGCATTCGGCCAGGGGACCTCCAGAAATGCTCTTTTGGATCGGGAAAGACCCGATTTAGTTATAACCCAAGTATACCTTGGTTTAGAGTCTAAGTAAGTGAGATTTTAGCCTATATAAGGGCTTTAAACCCTCTCATATCTCTCACCTACGAATTTACAAGAAACCCTAGAAAGAGAAGAGAGAGAAAGAGAGAGATTGTGAGAGAGTTATGAGGAAAGTTTCCTGCCACTTGATCCTGTTTCTACAAGTACCGAATCACCGCATTCTAATCACTCCTCCGGTGATTCCGATGCCATTCTAGGTAAGAAAACCCTAACCTCAACCTGTTTTAGGGATTCCATATATACGATTAGCAAAGTAGCTGATTAATCTTGTGATATAGGTCGTCATATAGGCGTTGACGAAGCGTAGAGTTTTTGTTCGATTCATTATGCATCTACGACGAAAGGTGAGGATTTTAGATGCTTAGATTGACTGATTTCAAATCTTTCAATGTCGTTTAATAGTAAATTATTGACTAGAACGCCGTTTGACTTGTAGAACATGCTGTCTGTTTTCCATTTCAACTGCGTATGGAGAATATGAGATTTAGGGTATTTTAGGCATTTGTAGGAAATACTGTATACGTATGTATTTTGCCAAAATGATTGCCATGTTTATTTGTCGTGTTATTATACAAGATACGCGTGTATGATCAGTTTTGTGAAGAGATTCGCCCTAATGCGCACTTTGGGTCGACATACGCTATGTAGACTAAAGTGTGTAGACTAAGTGTTTGTATAAATGTTTATATTAGTACGTATTGAGTAATTGTTGTTGTAGATTAGTCTTGAGATTTAATTCTCAATTAATATGATGATGTACATGATTTTCCTCCATGTTGTTATTGAATTGATTTCCTTATATGTGTGGAATACATGTGTTTGGTTGAATTGCTTACGTTGTATGTTATAAGATGTTGCTAACATGCTTATATTGTTTGTATTTCATTTCTGTTACTCTCGTATGATCACTGATGTTGACTGCAAGTGCTTGGGACTATGCTCTAGTCTAGGTAGTCGGTAATAGATTTGAATTCGTGGTTGGCTTTTATTTGCCACGAGGGACGCGTCGATGAACGCGAGTCGTGATTTGGTTCAGCGGCAGTGGTTAGGCCACATGAGGTGTTTTATGCACTTCATGTCGTTCGGCTTGAGGTGCACTCGTGCTAGTCGAGTCCGTCAAGTAACCTGACTGACCGTTGTATGTTCACCTTATCTTAGTCATAACTGCTTGAACTTAGGGTACTGAACTTACCATTGAAAACCCTGATAACCATGGTACCTTGATCCATAAAGACTCATGAGCTAGGCGTGGTGGTATGGGACACCGTGGACTAGATTTCGGCCTACGCTGGGGCCGCAAACCTCCCCGTAGTGACTAGTGAGCACTTTAGACTCTTGAGCCGATTGTGGTGGTATAGGACACTACATTCGAGCTGTCGGCCTATTCTGATTGGTGACGAGCCCTTTATAGTGACCTCGAGCGTATTCTAAGTCTACGTGAAGTGACGACCCTTTCGTAGCGACAGGAGTACAACTAGGCCTGTATTAATAAGGCGACAGGAGTACAACTAGGCCTGTATTAATAAGGTGACGAGCCCTTTATAGCGACAGCCCTTGCAGCGACCTAGAAATATAACATCGTATGAGATTACTAGGAGTGACGACCCTAGACAGGATCTGTGTTGGGATTGATATAAGGAAAGTACCTTAGTTTCCCAATACTGTTATATGAAAGGACTAATAACAACTTGGTAATCATATCCACATCGCACTGCATGTGCCTAGAAGATGTGGAGCACTGAGGGAAGAAAGCATGCCGCAGACATAAGATGGTGTCGCATGAGGGAGTATGTCGGTGAGGGCATCCATCATGTCATTTCATGCTTGCATTAACAACAGTATCTAGGAATGTCTGATTGTTTGCTTTACTATTATCACGTGATTGATTTGATAACATGCCAATCTTTGCTCTATGATTCCATTGAGTTGATCACTCACTCCCACGTTACGGGATGGTGTTTACAACACCTACCAGACTCTGTCTTAGATGCAGGTTGTGTGGACATCCAGGAGCTGGAGCCAGACTTCTACGAGGACAAGGACGAGTTCTCATACATGCAGTTTTTCGTCACCTTTACGTAGGTGGCCTGGATCGGAGGGACTTGCTAGTTGGACCATATGACATTTTG
This sequence comes from Magnolia kwangsiensis, assembly GCA_037074715.1. Taxonomy (NCBI): domain Eukaryota; kingdom Viridiplantae; phylum Streptophyta; class Magnoliopsida; order Magnoliales; family Magnoliaceae; genus Magnolia; species Magnolia kwangsiensis. Next base: position 75,820,640 of record CM073577.1, on the reverse strand, counting down.
ATTTTTGGTTTAATATATGTATATGTGACTTAGAGTGTATTCATACTTTGGAGACAGATCGAGATTATTTTTGTTTTACATACAGTGATATATATATTTTTCAGTCTTCCGCTTGCGTTTTATCACTAGATCTGGAGTATGAATTGCAGTTTTGGTATAATCTTACTCATGTTAATGCTCTAACTCAGAAAATATTGAATCATAAGCATATTTGTTGCATAAGTGATGGTCTGGAACTCGGGAGTCGGGTTTCTACACGACCCCCGAATTTCAGGGCGTTATAAGTTAGTATCAGAGCATGAATTGGATTAAACCGGACCTGGGTTATGGACACACGATGTACACTATCGGCCCTTTAACTTAGGTGGGTGCGAGAAAAACCTAGAAACACTCATAGGGCCCTAGTTTCGCCAATTGGCGAAGTTCACTCAAATCGATCATTTTGATCGAGTTTGTGTGCATCCGTGGTCACATGAAATGACCCCGGACCACTTCTAGTTCGTGTGTGGGTGGATCTAGACCTTTATAGACCCTATCCAAGCCGTTAAAAATTGCTAAATGCGAATATACGTCAGATAATGCCCCAAATGACCCGAAATAGTGCGAAATGGAGTCGTGGGCCTATCCATGCTAGTCTAGGATGATCTGAGGTGGGACCCATATATTTTTGGGGACCACAGGGCAGGAGGACCTTGTCAAAATGGTGAGGCATCGCTGTTTTGTAAAGAGAGTGGCGAGGACCTCGCCGTACAATGGGCCCAAATCGGTCGGGCCGTCGGGCCGACGCCATTTGGGGGCTAGTGTAGCCCTTTTGCATAGGGGCCTTCCATTAAAATCACCCCAAAGACCCACTTCCTTCACAAAAGCCCCACCCAAGCTCTCCCTTTCTCACGTTTTTGCTGCCTCCCCTCTCAAATCCCATTTCAAATCACCCCCATTCCCGTTTTCTACTACAACCGACGCCCCTCCATCGTCCATAGTTGTACGCACTTCCTTTCTTCTCCATTTTTGTCTGTTGGAGCTCTCCTATCCTCCATTGGAGGCTAGAAAATGGGTGAGCTTCAAACCCAACCCATCTCACCTTTTTCCCTTTACAATCCTAGCATTTGGGGGCTTGTTTCACTCCTCTATAGGACCTAGGTTCGTGTTAGCCCACTAGGTCAGCCATTTCTCCCCCTTTACTTCATTTTTTATGGCCTTTTTAGAAGCTATTTTAGCCTTTTTCTCCCTTTCCACCATCCTCTCTCTCATGGGAAAGAGGAAGATCGCTGCTGATGAAGCTGGGCCTAGTCGCCCATCACGTTCAAGGAAGTCGAGAGGTGGCACCGCTAGTTCAAGTGCCGCCGCTAGTCCAAACGTTGGGAGAGAGTTACACATGAAGCGAGATTTGGATCCCTGCACTCACATAGGGAGAGCACTGTTGGCAGACTTGACCCATGATGCATATACTGATCGCAAGATTCTATTTGAGGCGCATGTGGATGAGCGGCTCTTTGGTCAGTTTTTGTTGTTTGAGTGCATTGAAGCTGCCAGGTGGGGTCCTCTCTTTGAAGGCCAGTCTCGTGCGAACGTGGGCACTGTCGTGCCTTTTATGCTCATATTCAGGATCCTACGTTGGAGCCATTGCAGTTCAGGATTCCCTTTGATAGAGACCGGGAAGCCACGATCGATGTTCGGTTGATAGCTCGACTTCTGAACGTGCCTCTTGGCTTGGTACACCCAAGTGCTAAGAATCTGAAGAGTGTTCGTGAGTGAGATCGCCGCACCATGTTTCTATGTGGTGGTTTAATTGAGTGGCAGCGTAACAAGAGCCTCCTAGCGACCCACATGTCGGATGATTTTTTCCTATTGCACCACATTTGCACGTTCAATGTGTATCCCAGGTTGACCAAACGCAGTGAATGTATGCATCTCATGGTTGATTTTCTGTATTAAGTGGACCAGGGAGAGAACGTGTGCATGCCCACCTTTGTGTTGCGACAGATCATCCTCATAGCGAAGTCAAGAAGAACGTCTGAGTCACTTCCCTTTGGTCGGCTCATATGCAGGATTGCACTTGATTTTGCTTATAGACTTGGGTCAGAGTTTCCCGTGTCGATTCATTTCATCGATGAGGCTACCATGAACCAGATGAGGATAGGGCCTCGACAGCGTGAGGCTCAGCTTGATGATGACAGTGAGGGTGAATATAATAGCGAGGAGGATGAAAGTGAAGAAGAAGGTGGGGCAGAAATAGAGGAAGAAAGCCAGGAAGAAGAAGAAGAGGAGGCTCAGGATACTGATGAGAGTCCTCCTCCTTCAACTCGGGCTGCTAGGGATGCTCACGTAGCCCGACTTGAGGAGAGTCAGGTTGCTTTACGACCGGAAGTCCAAGAACTCTGGGCCGAGGTAAAACAAGATCTTGAGGATACCAAGGCCGTCATGAAGTAAAATTTTGGCAAGGTGACTCACACCTTGAAGGCCATCCTATGTTGTCTGCAGGATAAGGGTGCCCCTCCTCCATCGCCAGACTCGGACTAGTGATTAGGTTTTAGATGGTTGTTGGTCATAGTTAGGTTGTTTTATTTTTTTAGTATGTGAGCCTAAGAAGGCTTAGTAGTTAGTTTGTGTTGCAGTTGTAGCTTGGCTAACTTAGTTTCCCATGTGTTTCTTGTCATGATGCATGTAAAGATATATCTCTTATATTGTGACAAATTTTGATTTAATGAAATGCATGGAGTTTCTTCGGTTTGTTATATGAATGATTGTGGTGTGTTTGCGCTATTGCTGAAACTGACGAGGTTGCGCCCTATTTTGAATATATGGAATGCCGCCTAAGGCTACTCGGAGCACGACATGACTTACACTGGGTGAGCCGATGGATCGGGTTCCTCCCCAGAGTGATGATCATACAAACCCTACTGTGGGCCTAATTCATGAGACTGCACCTGAGTCTCAGCCTTCTGCAGGTCCTACAGTCGGACCACCTCCTTTCACACCTCCAGTCAGAGAGCAATATCATGCATCTTCCTCGACGTAATATGTGCCTCAGCCTACTCCACCTCCTGATAGGTTTGAGCAGTTGATGATCATGATGCACCAGTAGCATCAGCAGCTTTTGACTACTATTGCAGGGGCCTAAGCCTAGGGTGGTAGTAAGGCTCCACCTGTACCACCTGTGCATCCAGCTAAGGATGCTGGGACTTCGACTCAGGATGAGGGTATGGCTCATCCTGCACCACCTACCTACCCTACGGGGAATGCTGCTGATACTAGAGGCTTACTTGAGCGATTCCACCGCTTGCGGCCTCCTACTTTTACGGGTTCTCACAAACCCGAGGAGGTCGAGTATTGGCTCGATCGTGTCTCGAAGATTCTGAGGATGCTGCACTGCTCGGAGTCTGAGTAGGTTGAGTTGGCCACTTTCATGTTCGAGCGAGAGGCCAGTTTGTGGTGGGATAGCGTGTTACGGATAGTTGTTGTTGGCTACATCTGGACTTGGGCAGCATTCGAGCTCCAATTCCATGAGAAATACTATCCACAGACCTACCGGTACGAGAGGGAGAATGATTTTTTACACCTCAGGCAGGGAGGCATGTCAGTTACAGAGTATGAGCATCGATTCATAGAGTTGGGTAGATACGACCCTACGATACTTTCTTATGAGCAGATGCGCATACGATGATTTTCTAAGGGCTTGCGACCTGACATTCGGTTGAAGATGTGTTGTGTCAGCATACTCTCCTATGCAGAGCTGATACATATGTCCGTGAGGGCAGAGCAGGATGTTGATCGACTGGCACGTTCTCGTGGCCCTATGGTTGCTAGGCCATGACCAGATACTTAGGACAGGCCATTTCTTGGCAATAGGCCTTGCATCGACTCTCCTCCTAAGGCTACAACACCGGTGCTTCCGATGAGGTGCCCCGTTGTGACATGTACTTACTGTGGAAGACCGGGTCACACTGTAGAGATCTGCTTTGCTCGGATGAGAGATAGCGGGTTTTCGCCGCCACAGAAGATCGACCGTCCTCGTCCACAGGTATTATCTGCTCCACCGTTACAGTCGGCTCCTGCGCATCCTTCCTTCAGACCTCCAGTACCTCAGTTCCGACCGCCTCAACGGCCCATGGTACCGCGGCCGAGCCGTCCACAGTAGGCACGGGTACATGCATTAACAGCAGAGGCATCCGGGACAGAGACTACTCAGCCCTTGGCCTTTGAGGTCACAGCCCACATTGGAGGTACTCCTATATTCGTGTTGGTGGATACAGGATCCACGATTTCATTGATATCGCATTCAGTAGTCAAGCGCCTTGGGCTACTGACTACTCGGATGGATGGGGTGCGAGTTCTTACAGAGCACGGGACTTTTTCTGATGCCACCATGATGTGTGAGGGTTGTTTGGTGGATCTAGGGGGCAGGACGATGGCTCTTGACCTTGTCGTCGACCCCTCTCTTGTTTATCTTGACGTCATTCTTGGCATGCATTGGCTGACTGTAGGGAGGGCCGAGATTGACTACGAGACCCGTATAGTGACAGTCTACGAGCTGGAGGGCACGTCCTTTACATTTCCAGTGCAGGTTAATCTCCCCTTCCGAGTACTATGTTATGCTTCCTTACTGAGGGATGTTGATGCCCCAACACTTGAGCGCACGCCAGTAGTTCATGATTATGAGGATCTGTTCAGGAAGATTCCTGGGTTGCCACCTCAGCGTGAGATCAATTTTACGATCGACCTGGTACCCGGTTCGACGCCCGTCTCACTGCCGACGTATCGCATGGCCCCATGTGAGATGGACAAGTTGAGGAAACAGATCGATGATCTGTTGGAGGTTGGTTTCATACGGCCGAGTGTGTCTCCTTGGGGAGCACCCGTGTTGTTTGTGAAGAAGAAGGATGGTTCACTGCGATTGTGTATTGATTATCGCAAGTTAAACCAGATTACGGTGAAGAATAGATACCCTTTGCCCAGGATTGATGACCTGTTTGATCAGCTGAGAGGAACGCAGTACTTCTCGAAGATTGATCTGCAGTCAGGGTATCACCAGCTGCGCGTCAGGGATGAGGACGTGCAGAAGACGGCTTTCAGGACTAGCTTTGGTCACTACGAGTTCCTCATGATGTCGTTCAGTCTTACGAACGCACCAGCCGTGTTCATGGATCTGATGAATAGGGTATTTCGGCCATTCCTCTATCGATTCGTCATCGAGTTTATAGACGACATTTTGGTATATTCCAGGAGTCGAGAGGAGCATGAGGAGTACTTGCGATTGGTCCTGGATACACTGAGGCAGCATCAGTTGTTCACACAGTATAAGAAGTGCGACTTCTGGAAGGAGGAAGTCAAGTTGCCCAGGCTATACATCAGGGAGATAGTGCGTCTACATGGAGTTCCCTTAGAGATCGTGTCGGATAGAGACACACGGTTTACTTCTATTTTCTAGACTCGCATCCAGGAAGCTATGGGTGTGAAGTTGAAGTTTAGTACTGCTTTCCACCCACAGACGGACGGACAGATAGAGCGGGTGAACCAGATTTTAGAGGACATGTTGCTGGCTTTCGTGTTGGATTTCAAAGACAGTTGGGATGACTATCTTGCATATACGGAGTTCGCGTACAACAACAGTTTCCAGGCAAGTATTAGTATGACACCTTATGAGGCCTTGTATGGGCGACCCTGTTGAGCACCGCATTCTGGGCAAAGGTCGGTGAGCGCAGATTGATTGGCCCAGAGATAGTGCAGGCGACCTCGGAGAAGATTAACATCATCAGATGCTAACTTCTTACAGCGCAGAGCAGGCAGAAGAGTTATTTCGATACGAGACGACGCCCGCTAGAGTTCGCGGTTGGAGATCATGTATTTTTACGAGTTTCCCCTATGAAGGAAGTTCTTCGGTTCTGGAAGAAGGGGAAACTAGCACTGCGATTCATTGGTCCATTCCAGATTCTTGACCGTGTGGGTGCAGTGGCTTATCGTTTGGCTTTGCCTAAGCCTCTCGCGAGCGTACACAACGTATTTATATTTCTATGCTGAAGAAATACGTTCCTGATCCTTTCCATATCATTAGATGGGAGCAGGTGCAGTTAGGTGAGGATGTTACATATATACTGCAACCGACGCGTATATTAGACAGGAAGGAGCAGGTATTGCGTAGTAAGGTCATCCCCCTTATGAAGGTATTGTGGACGCATCACACTGAAGGAGAGGCTACATGGGAGACAGAAGCCAAAATCAGAAAGAACTACCCAGAACTTCTCGAAGAGTACGAAAAGGTACAAATTTCAAGGATGAAATTTATTGTTTAAGGGGGGTAGATTGTAACGTCTTGAAAAAATTCGTACAGAGACCCAAGTACCAACTCGATCAGAAATCACTTAGGATTTATTGCTTTAGAAAATAAGCGTAAGTTAACTAGCGTCATGTTAGATTAGCTGTGAAATTAGTATTGTTCGCTTTAAATACGTCCTATAAGATCCAAAACTTGTGGAACTGTTAACGCTATAACGTCCTGAAACCTAGGATCAAACTCTAAACCCGTTTGCTCTCAAGAACCTTTTGAAACTTTGTATTGGATCTAGACTGCGCGTCGAGAGTCCGATATCTACAATCTTAGACCATTATGACCGCTTAGCTGGACTTGACAATCGTTTCAAAAATCAAGCCCAACTGATGTTCTGAGGCTATTTCATTGAGCCTGGAGCAAGGAGTGTGAGAAAGAACGAAATTCTTTAAAAATTAAATGTCATTTAAATAAATCTGGCACGTTTCTCTTGCGGGTTAAGTATAAGCATTTATACTATCAGAATCTGACCCAAATACACCCTCGGATCAGGGAACATTTCTCACTCAGGTCAGTGTACTTGGAATCCTTGATCGAATCTCCGTGACCGCTGAACTGAAACTGGTCCGCCACGTGCGATCTGAGAACACTACTGGACTGAAAACTTAATGTGACCAGGATCCAATATCCATGAGCTTAAGTCCGAATGCATTCGGCCAGGGGACCTCCAGAAATGCTCTTTTGGATCGGGAAAGACCCGATTTGGTTATAACCCAAGTATACCTTAGTTTAGAGTCTAAGTAGGTGAGATTTTAGCCTATATAAGGGCTTTAAACCCTCTCATATCTCTCACCTACAAATTTACAAGAAACCCTAGAAAGAGAAGAGAGAGAAAGAGAGAGATTGTGAGAGAGTTATGAGGAAAGTTTCCTGCCACTTGATTCTGTTTCTACACGTACCGAATCACCACATTCTAATCACTCCTCCAGTGATTTCGATGCCATTCTAGGTAAGAAAACCCTAACCTCAACCTATTTTAGGGATTCCATAGATATGATTAGTAAAGTAGCTGATTAATCTTGTGATATAAGTCGTCATACAGGCATTGATGAAGTGTAGAGTTTCTGTTCGATTCGTTACGCGTCTACGACGAAAGGTGAGGATTTTAGATGCTTAGATTGACCGATTTCAAAGCTTTCAATGTCGTTTAATAGTAGATTATCGACAAGAACACCGTTTAACATGTAGAACATGCTGTCTGTTTTCCATTTCGGCTACGTATGGAGAATATGTGATTTAGGGGATTTTAGGCATTTGTAGGAAATACTGTATATGTCTGTATTTTGCCAAAATGATTTCCATGTTTATTTGTCGTGTTATTATACAAGATACACGTGTATGATCTATTTTGCAAAGAGATTCGCCCTAATGCGCACTTTGGGTCGACATACGCTATGTAGACTAAAGTGTGTAGACTAAGTGTTTGTATAAATGTTTGTATTAGTACGTATTGAGTAAATGTTGTTGTAGATTAGTCTTGAGATTTAATTCTCAATTAATATGATGATGTACATGATTTTCCTCCATGTTGTTATTAAATTGATTTCCTTATATGTGTGGAATACATGTGTTTGGTTGAATTGCTTACGTTGTATGTTATAAGATGTTGCTAACATGCTTATATTGTTTGTATTTCATTTCTGTTACTCTCGTATTGGTCATAACTTCTTGAACCTAGGGTACTGAACTTACCAGTGAAAACTCTGATAATCATGGTACCTTGATCCATAAAGACTCATGAGCCGGGCATGGTGGTATGGGACACTATGGTCGAGTTGTCGGCCTACGCTGGGGCCACAAACCTCCCCGTAGTGACCAGTGAGCACTTTAGAATCGTGAGCCAATTGTGGTGGTATGGGACACTACGTTCGAGCTGTCGGCCTACTCTGATTGGTGACGAGCCCTTTGTAGTGACCTCAAGCGTATTCGGAGTCTACGTGTGGCGACGACCCTTTCGTAGCGACAGGAGTACAACTAGGCCTATATTGATAAGGTGATGGGAGAGCGGTGCAACGAGTGCGAGCAATAGCCCTGACAGCCCTTACTAGGAGTGACAACCCTAGACAGGATATGTGTTGGGATTGATATAAGGGAAGTCCCTTAGTTTCCCAATACTGGTGTATGAAAGGACTAATAACAACTTGGTAATCATATCCACATTGCACTGCATGTGCCTAGAAGATGTGGAGCACTGAGGGAAGAAAGCATGCCGCGGACGTAAGATGGTGTCACATGAGGGAGTATGTCGGTGAGGGCATCCATCATGTCATTTCATGCTTGCATTAACAATAGTATCTAGGAATGTCTGATTGTTTTCTTTACTATTATCACTTGATTGATTTGATAACATGCTAATCTTTGCTCTATGATTCCACTGAGTTGATCACTCCCTCCCACATTACGGGACGGTGTTTGCAACACCTACCAGAATCTGTCTTAGATGCAGGTTGTGAGGAGATCTAGGAGCTGGAGCCGGACTTCTACGAGGACCAGGACAAGTTCTAGTACATGCAGTTTTCCGACGGCTTTGCGTAGGTGGCCTGGATCGGTGGGACTTGCTAGTTGGACCATATGACATTTTAATTTTTAGTTTGATATATGTATATGTGACTCAGAGATGTATTCATACTTTGGAGACAGATCGAGATTGTTTTTGTTTTACATACAGTGATATATATATATTTCAGACTTCCGCTTGCATTTTATCACTGGATCTGGAGTATGAATTGCAGTTTTAGTATAATATTACTTATGTTAATGCTCTAACTCAGAAAACATTGAATCATAAGCATATTTGTTGCATAAGTGATGGTCTCGAACTCAGGAGTCGGGTTTCTACACGACCCCTGATTTTCAGGGCATTACAGTTGACCTTCACTTTTTCCAGTACCTATAGAATGTCCTAAGAGTAAGAGAGAAGTTTTGGTGCAATCAACTGTTGGAAAAATGGAGCAATCAGCTTACCTTGAAGTTCCGGTTCTAACTCCTATGGAGTGTTCCTAGGTCTATCAGTTTCATCTATTTTCGGGTCCTTAGACTTTTCAGCCCTTACCCGAAAAGATTTGTTAATTATTTTTCCACTCCCAAGAGTGATGATAGACTTAACTTGCTCCATTTGATTTGAAGAGCTCGGATCGCTGACTTAATATTGTTGTTTTGAATTGGGAAGTGGTTGAGCTGGAAGGCTTCCTTTTTCCCCAATTGCATTTTTTTGTCTGAAGCCCCTATATGGCCTTTATAAGGTCTTGAAAGGCTTGTAGCATACCCTGATTGAAACGCTCTTAATTTTGAAGATGCTTTAGAACCGAATCATCTTGTGGTTTCCCTTGATTTAGAATTTGATTAGGGATCCTTGAGGAAAAGTAGTTTGTACATTCCTCCAACTAAAGTTTAAATGATTTCTTCAACTAGAATTGTATGTATTTGAAGTAAATCCATTGAAAGGTCTTTGGTAATTGTTCACGGCATTAGATTGCTTATTCAGTACCTCTTGAAAAGCATGTATTGTTAGACAATTTTCAGTTGTGTGAATGTTGCAAGCATAAATACCTCAAACAGTTTCCTTAAACTTATCCTTCTTTAGTTCCAAGGCCTCGAGTTTTCTTATTCGATTAGCCACTTTAGCATTTATATCATCTTCTTTTAGAAGATATATTCCACCCCTCTCCTTTGATTGAGTAAGCTTAGAAGTGTGCTAGATTTTGGGGAGATTTCCCATGATTGTGTTTTTCAATCCAAGCTCTTGAAATCACCTTATAATACAGTTATGTCACACCCCAAACTCAGAAACTAAGATCACAAAATTCCCGATCAGCGAATCCAACGTCGACAGCCTTCATAGTACGCCATTCTCGGCTCCTAATACCCATGTACTAGGTTCCGATCCTGGGATCCTACAAGGAGTATTTTCATCATGAATTTGATTCGTAATAAGCATAACCATAAGCATAACCTACGAAAAACAACTAAGACACTATCACAAAATCCATTATGATAAAAGACTTTAAGGTACAATGCATAAATGAAAATATAATAACGATATCGGAATCTCCAGAAGTTCGCTGCACGTGCCAATCTCAATATTGTTGTGGTGTCGTAACGTCACCTGCATGCAATGGTCGTGCATAAGCTTACGAAAAGCTTAAAGGGTGGTGTAAGTGTATGCATAAGGTAAGTATCAAGTATGAAATATCACAGTAATGCAGAAATACGCTAGTAAGTTCATAAATACTATTTGTCGTACTAAGGCTATGCGATGTAAGGCATGAAGGCTTATGTAGCCGAATGTCATATGTGAGATGAAAAGCACACATGTCAGTCCTCATTTGAATCCACATAACCATACAGCTTATCTCTAAAGCATCAAATATCAGTACATATCTCACTCTAGACAATCATCGAGGTCTAGTACATTTTACGCTAGCTTGTCGCCACTATTCAAGCGCACAACTGTGTAAGTGGAAGAAACCTCACTATCGGGCCCGGTTCGTTGATAGCGGAACTATTTCTCAAGATGGTCAAACTCAACCTAGATATTATCCCCTCACTCAGGCGGGTAAGGTCACAGCGCTTTCCAACCGACCATAACATAGCGGGAGACGTGGTCTACTGGTATAAGGCCCTCGTGCACTCATGTATCCACCTGGTCACGACGTTGGAGTCATCCTCTAGTACTATCAAGTTTAGGGATTTTCACCCAAGGACATCTATGCCGCCCTGATGCTAATAACAGTATTTTTGGTATCCAATCTGGCCCTCCACAATGTGCCTGTGGAGGTCACGACCCTGATGTCACTAGGGCGTATAGTAACCATAAATCATGTATAAAATGCACCATTAAACATTATCATGTTCATAAAACTAAGATATAGATGGGGGAAAATATGCAATATTTGAGTCTCAACACTTAGCATCATTCTTAGAAAGAAGGTACTTTAGTGCCGCATCATCAGTGTAAATGATGATCTTAGATCTGATCAAGTAGGACTTAAATTTCTCTGTAGTAGAGTGGTTCACTTATGCAGAATTCAGATTTCTACTCGCATAGTGAATCTGTAACATCCCGAAAATCGGGGGTCAAGTAAAAACCCAACTCCCGAGTTCCAAAATATTATTTATGCAACATAGATAATATTAGATGCATGTTGTCAGTAAACAGGCATTAAACAAGATTGGGATTAAGCCAAAACAACATATCATACTCCAGAGACAGTTAAATTAACAAGCGGAAGACTGTGATAGTATGTATAACATATATAAACTGTTGTATGTCTCCAAAGTGTGAACATGTTATCAGGTAATATACATACATGTATACTCTAAAAGTAAACAAAAAGAATATACATGAGTGCTCTAAAAATATAAAATGACAAGTGTCAAGGCATCTAATCAACCTCCCTATAATCCCGTCAATCAAAACACGCATAAAGGAGGGATCCTCCTCATCATCATCAAGTCCAGCTCCGCTTCTGAAGCAGCGCCATCATCTGTAACCAAAATAGGGACTGGTGGGTGTCCGAAAATACCATCCCGTATGTGGGAGTGAGTGATCAACTCAGTGGAATAATAGAGCAAAGATTAGCATGTTCTCAAATCAATCATGCGATAATAGTAGAGTAATTAATCAAACATTCCTAAATACTGTTGTTAATGCAATATGACGTGACATGATGGATGCCCTCACCGACGATCTCCCTCATACGGCACCATCTTACGCCAGTGGCATGCTTTCTTCCCACAGTGCTCCACATCTTCCAGTTACATGCAATGTGATGGTGATATGATTACCGAGTTATTATTAGTCCTTTTCATACAGCAATATTGGGAAACTAAGGTACCTTCCTTATATCAATCCCAACACAGATCCTGTCTAGGATCGTCACTCCTAGTAATCTCATACGATGTTATATTTATAGGTCACTGCAAGGGCTACCAGGGCTGTTGCACGCACTCGTTGCTCCTCTCCCCCATCACCTTATCAATACAGGCCTATTATATCCTTAAGACTACATCAGGACTCGTCGCCCCCATACGGTGTCAGGATAAACTCAAGGTCACTACAAAGGGCTCGTCACCTGATCAGTGTAGGCCGACAACAAGAATATAATGTCCCATACCACCATAATCTTCTCAGAGTAGGGTGCTCACTGGTCACTATGGGGAGCTTTGTGGCCCCAGCGTAGGCCGACAGCTCGACCACGGTGTCCCATACCACCATGCCCGGCTCATGAGTCTTTATGGATCAAGGTACCATGGTTAACAGGGTTTTCAATGGTAAGTTCAGTACCCTGGGTTCAAGCAGTTATGACTCATACATGGTGAACATACAATGGCCAGTCGGGTTACTTGATGGGCTCGACTAGTACGAGCGCATCGTAAGTCAAACGACATGAAGTGCGTAAAACACTTCGCGTGGCCTAACCACTGCCGCCAATTCCAAACACGACTCGCGTTCATCGACGCGTCCTTCGTGGCAAATACAAGCTAGCCACGAATTTTCTCTGTTACCGACTGCCTGGACTAAGTATAGCCCAAAAAATTTGTAATTTCACATCATCAATCATATAAGAGTAATGGAAATGAAATACAACAATATAAGCATGTTGTTGCATGCTATAACATACCACTTAAGCAATTCATTCAACACATGCATTTCGTACATACAATGAAATCCATACTTAGCCAACATGATGAAAATCATTTACATCAGCATATTACTTGAGAATTTAATCTCAAAACTATTTCACAACACCATATACTCAATACATACTAATACAAACATTTATACAAACACTTAGTCTACACACTTAAGTCTACATAGTGTATGTCGACTCAAAGTGCGCATTTGGGCGAATCTCTTCGCCAAACTGATTATGCATGCATTCCTAATATCCTATTGCGACAAAAAGCCATGTCAATCATTTCAGAAAAATATGGATGTTTATAGTATTTCCTACAAATGACTAAAATGCTCTAAATCTCATATTTTTCACATGTTTACGAAATGGAAAACGGACAGCATGTTGTACATGCCAAACGGTGTTGCTGTCGATAATCTACTATTAAATGAAATTGAAAGCGTTGAAAACAGCCAATTAAAGCATCTAAAATCCACACCTTTTTCCCTAAATGTGCATCGCTTCGAACGGAGCGTATATGCTTCGTCTACGGCGAACAGGCTACCTAATACACAAGCTACATAAGCTACATCGCTAATGGAATCGACAGAATGCTAAATCAGCAAATGGTTAGGGTTTTCCTTACCTAAAAATGTGGCGGAATCACTGGAAAAGCGATTGGGATACGTTGCTTAAGCACGTGTAGCAGCTGGTGCAGGTGGCAGGAAGATCCCTCCCACACTCTCTCACAATCTCTCACTTTTTCTCTCACTCTGCTAGGGTTTCTAGAAAATTCGGATGGGTGAGAGAAGTGAGGGTTTAAAGCCCTTATATAACCTAATTTCTTTCCAAATTAGGCTTGGGAACAATATTTACTTGAGGTCTAACCAACTCGGGGCTGTTTTGGTCCAAAAGAGCATTTCTGGAGGTCCCCTGGCCGAACGCGGTTGGACTTAAATTCATGCATACTGGATCTAGCACACATCAAGTTTTCAGACCGAAAGAGTTCGTAGATCACGCGTGGCGGTCCAATTTCAGTTCAGCGGTCATCGCACCTAGATCAGGTCTACAAGTCTCATGATATGAAAGAGAAATTTTTCCTGATCTGAGGGTGTAATTTGACTGAATTCTGATGGTCAGAACGCTTAATAATAACGCGCCAAGTCACGTGCCAGATTTGAATTAAAATTTCCAAATCTAACCCTATTCTCACTCTCTTCACTCCAGGCTCAATGAAATAGCCTCTGAACGTTGGTTGGCCTTGATTTTCAAAACGATTGTCAAGTCCAGCCAAGCGGTCATAACGGCCTAAGATTGTAGGTATCGGACTTTTGACGCGTGGTATAGATCCAATACAAAGTTTCAAAGAGTTCCTGAGAGAAAACTGGTTTAGAGTTTGATCCTAGGTTTCAGGGTATTATAGCACCATTGATTCTACAAGTTTTGGGTCTTGTAGAATGTATTTAAAGCGATAAGGGACAATTTCACAGCTACTCCATTGTTGCGCTATCTAACTTACGCTTAGTTTCTAAAGGAATTAATCCTAAGTGATTTCTTTGGCTATGGAATTGGGTTTTGAGCGGTTACCAAGGTGTTTTGGTTGACCCATTGCCTAAGGACGTCTAATCCCAGGTTGGCAAAAATCCGGAGTGTTACAGAATCACATAGGGCTTCTTCTCTTTACTCTGGCATAAGAGGTTTAGCCAACCATAGACATGATTGAATCTAAAACCTTAAGATAAATCCTTAAAAATAAATAAGGAAGAAAAAATCTTAGGAGACTGCTCTACCCTTTGGCTTTGCTTCCTAAAACCTAATTCATGTTTAAAACTCCTTAAATGACCCATATTTATACCTTTGTCTGACCGTCTTTGAAAATTACCTCAAATTTACACACTCTACATAACGCCTTTGATGTCATCGAACAACCTTCGATGTCATCGAATAGCCTTTGATGTCATCAAGGGTAACTTAAATTCGAAAGTCACGCCTTTTCGTGCCGCATAACGCTTTTCGCACTGAGAAACTCTTTATGTCATCGAACAGTCCTTCGATGTCATCGAAGAGTGTTCAAGTAAGCATCTAGAGTGTTCCAGCGAGTTACTTTAGAAGTTCATAAAAATCTCGATGTTATCGAAGTTCCTTTGGTGTTTCGAGTAAGTCTTCAAGCAATCAAATAGGGCTTTAATGTCATCAAGAACTGCATCCAATTTGTCAAGCAACCAACTTAATTTTCATATATTTCTTCGATGTCATCAAACACTAGCTTTGATGTCCTCGACTGGCGGTCGATGACATAAACAATGAAGTTCAGATTCTATGAATATCTTTACTTTGCACTTTCGACTTCCTTCCTTCTCCACTTGATTTTCTTGAATCTTGGAGTCTTGGAATCTTCAATCTTGGTCTTTTAAGATCCATCCCTTGTCTTGGTGATTCTTAAGCATCAAATCCATGCTTTTAACATTCTTTTCAATCCAAGTTCTTTAACTCACATCCCAATACAATATAAAATATACTCATTAAGCGTTATTATGTTCACAAAACTAAGATATAAATAGGGAGAAGTCTGCAATATTTGACCCTCAACACTGAGCACCTTAAATGTTACATTTATAATGTAGCGTGACAGACATGCATGGTTATTTTTGATAAAGGGAATGATTTTTTCCTAAGGGTCATTATCTCTCAAAAGAATAGCGACCAACCTAAGTAAGCAGAACCACATGTCTTTGATAAATTTCATATTAATGACCGATCACTCTAATAATTGAGTCAGGACATGAGATTATTGGCATAAAATATTTCATTCTCACAGTTGTAAGGATAATGTGTAAGTGCTATGATTTCATATCCCTTTAGTTGTCAAATTTTGTGGTGCCAAAACCTATATCTATGTCTTGTATATCTTGTGTTTTATGTTTAAAGACAAGTCATTACAATCAAGACATATCAAGGCATCGCATTTCAAGACAAGATCTTAAAAGAAGAAAGTTTTCAAGTCTTAGATGAAGAAATCAAGAATAGAAGTTTTCAAGGTTGCATGTTCAAGATTTGATCAAGTTCAAGTTTACTAGAAGACTTTGTCAAGTCAAGATCAAGCTCATGAAGGCCTACTACAAGTTTTGAATATTCACAAGCTTCTCTTAAGGGTCATCTGAGTGTACAGACTTTCAATGTCCATCTCACTTTTAAGGTTTGTTTGACCTTAGATTGACCTTAGGATGGGCTTTACTGTAGGTCATTCCGGATACATAACTCATATATTTTTATATGCTTGTTTGGAGTGTTCTAAGACCAGTCCTAAGGACTTCAAGACCAGTCCTAGCTTTGCTACGACCAGTCTTAAGTTTTTCAGGACCAGTCCTAGGTTGTTGAAGATTTTCGGATCTTTCTAGCTGTCATACGACCAGTCCTGGACATCCTACGACCAGTCCTGTGAGTTCTACGACTCATCCTTCGACTAGTCGTAGCCTTACGACTCAAACTCCAGCAACCATTTTTGGGGTCCTACGACCAGTCGTAGATGGCCCACGACCGGTCGTAGATCACCCAGGACCGGTTGTGGAACAGAAAATCAAATCCCACGAAAATCTTTCAAAAATATTTAGAGCTACGACCAGTCCTAGGATCCTAAGACCAGTCGTAGACTGGATTTTTCAATCTATAAATTGAGCACGAACTTCAGAGTTTTAGCACTTCAAATCAATTCTATTCAAGCATTCTTTAGGCTATTCTCTGACAAAAGTTTGTGTTTATTTTAAGCTACTTTGTGCTTATTTAATATTCCTTTTGCTAGCTTATTTTTATTTGATTTTGATCTATATTCCAATCTTATTAGAAAAGAGGAATTTTTGATATTCCTTCTTCTTGGATTCAAAATCAAATAGATCTAGCCCGTGTAACATCCCGAAAATCGGGGGTCGAGTAAAAATCCAACTCCCGAGTTCCAAAATGTTATTTATGCAACATAGATATGTATGATCGAATGTTGTCTATGTTAATGTATTAAACATGAGTGAGATTAAGCCAGAGCAGCATATCATACTCCAGAGACAGTTAAATTTACAAGCGGAAGACTGTGATAGTATGTATAACATATATAAACTGTTGTATGTCTTCAGAGTGTGAACATGTTACCAAGTTATATACATGTATGTATACTCCAAAAGTAGACAAAATGAATATACATGAGTGCGCTAAAAATATAAAATGACAAGTGTCAAGGCATCTAATCAACCTCCCTGTAATCCCGTCAATCAGAACACGCATAAAGGAGAGATCCTCATCATCATCAAGTCCAGCTCCGCTTCTCAAGCAGCGCCATCATCTGCAACTAAAATAGGGACTGGTGGGTGTCTGGAAACACCATCTCGTAACGTGGGAGTGAGTAGCTAACTCAGTGGAATAATAGAGCAAGGATTAGCATGTTCTCAAATCAATCATGCGATAATAGTAATGCAGTAAATCAAACGTTCCTAATACTGTTGTTAATGCAGTATGACATGACATGAAGGATGCCCTCATCGACGATCTCCCTCATGCGGCACCATCTTACGCCCGCGACATGCAATCATCCCACAGTGCTCCACATCTTCCAGGCACATGCAATGTGATGGTGATATGATTACCGAGTTATTATTAGTCCATTTAAACAGCAGGATTGGAAAACTAAGGTACTTCCCTTATATTAATCCCAACACAGATCCTGTCTAGGTCGTCACTCCTAGTAATCTCATACGATGTATATTTTGTAGGTCGCAACAAGGGCTGTCAGGGCTGTTGCTCGCACTCGTTGTACCGCTCCCCCAACACCTTATCAATACAGGCCTACTGTACTCTCACTGCTACGGAAGGGTCGTCGCCTCCTGTAGACTCAGAATACGCTCGCGGTCACTACAAAGGACTCGTCGCCTGATCAGTGTAGGCCGACAGCAAGAATATAGTGTCCCATACTACCATAATCTGCTCACGATTCATAGGTGCTCACTGGTCACTACGGGGAGGTTTGTGGCCCTAGCGCAGGCCGATAGCTCGACCACGTGTCCCATACCACCATGCCCGGCTCATGAGTCTTTGTGGATCAAGGTACCATGGTTGACAGGGTTTACAATGGTAAGTTCAGTACCCTAGGTTCAAGCAGTTATGACTCATACAGGGTGAACAACAATGGCCAGTCGGGTTACTTGACGGGCTCGACTAGCACGAGCGCATCTCAAGTCGAACGACATGAAGTGCGTAAAACACCTCGTGTGGCCTAACCACTGCGGCCAACTCCAAAACACGACTCGCGTTCATCGATGCGTCGTTCGTGGCAAAGATAAGCCAACCACGAACTTGCTCGGTTTTCGACTGCCTGGACTAGGAAAAGTCCCAAACATTTATGAATTCACATCAGCAATCATGTAAGAGTAATGGAAATGAAATACAACCATGTGAGCATGTTAACACATGTTATAACATACAACTTGAGTGAATCATCTAACACTTGCATTTCATGCATATAATGAAATCATGCATATAGCCAACATGTAGGAAATCATTTATATCAGCATATCATTTGAGAATTCAATCTCAAACTAATTCATAACACTATTTAATTCAATACATACTAATACAAACATTTATACAAACACTTAGACTACACCCTTAAGTCTACATATAGTATGTCGACTCAAAGTGCGCATTTAAGCGAATCTCTTTGCCAAACTAATTATGCACGTATTCCTAATATCCTAATGCGACAAGAAGCCATGTCAATCACATCAACAAAATATGGATGAAAACTATACTTCCTACAAATGACTAAAATGCCCTAAATCTCATATTCTTCGTCTGCTTACGAAACAGGAAACGGATAGCATGTTATACATGTCAAACGGAGTTGCTGTCGATAATCTACTATTAAACGACATTGAAAGCGTTGGAAACAGTCAATCAAAGCGTCTACAATCCGCACCTTTTCTCCTGGAAGCGTATTGATTCGAACGGAGCGTATACGCTTCATCTATGGCGAATCGGGAACCTAACATACAAGATCCATAAGCTATTTCGCTATGGAAATGAAAGAACTCCAAATCAGCAAGTGGTTAGGGTATTTTCTTACCTAGAAATGCGGTGAAATCACTGGCAAAGTGATTGGATTGCGTGGCTTAAACACGTGCAACAACAGCAGCAGGTGGCAGGAAAATCTCTCCCACCTTCTCTCACAATCTCTCACCTTTTATCTCACTCAATCTAGGGCTTTATCCAAATTCCTATGGGAGAGATATGAGAGAGTTTAAGCCCCTTTTATAACCTAAAACTCGCTCAGAATAGGCTTGGGAACAATGTTTACTTGATATCTAACCAAATCGGGGCTGTTTCGGTTCAAAAAGGGCATTTCTGGTGGTCCCCTGGCCGAACGCGATCGGACTTAAGTTCATACATGTCGGATGTCGCTCACATCCCATTTTCAGACCAGCAATGTTTGTAGATCGCACGTGGCGGTCTAGTTTCAGTTCAGCGGTCACCGTACGTAAATTAGGTCTACAAGTCTCGTGATATGAAATAGAAATTTTTCCTGATCCGAGGGTGTAATTTGGCTGAATTCTGACGGTCAGAACGCTTAATAATAACGCGTCAAGTCGTGTGCCAGATTTGAATTTCAAATTCCAAATCTAACCCTATTCTCACTCTCTTCAGTCCAGGCTCAATGAAATAGCCTGCGAATGTTGGTTGGACTTGATTTTCGAAATGATTGTCAAGTCCAGCTAGGCGGTTATAACGGTCTAAGATTGTAGGTATCGGACTTTCGACGCGCGGTCTAGATCCAATACAAAGTTTCAAAGAGGTCCAGAGAACAAACCGGTTTAGAGTTTGATCCGAGGTTTTAGAGTATTATAGCGTCATTGGTTCTACTCGCTTTGGGTCTTGTAGAATGTATTTAAAGTGATCAGGGACTATTTCCCAACTACTCTAACGTTGCGCTAGCTAACTTACACTTAGTTTCTAAAGGAATTAATCCTAAGTGATTTCTTTGGCTATGGAATTGGGTTTTGAGCGATTTCCCAGGTTTTTTAGTCGACCCATTGCCTAAGGATGTCTAATCCCAGGTTGGCCAAAATTCGGGGTGTTACAGCCCGTTTGATCTAAAATCAATTAGACTTAGAACCATTCTTAAAGTGAGTATTGGACTTTGAACGTCGAATCGAACTTCTACTCCGATTGGTTCTACCGGGCTTCTTCAAAAGGTGATTCAGGTATTTTACATGTTTTGTAATTTACTTTCTCTGGTTTTTGTGTGAGATTCACCAGAAAAATCTCATTGTATTGGTTATTTGAGGAGAGCCAGAAAACTCAGATTGTGGGGTTTTTGGATTGTGTAAGCCCGAGATCAAAGACACAATTGTGAAGGTTTTAGTTGAACCTGTGAAACCTACTTTGATAGTGCATGCTAATATCCCCTGTGTGAGGATATTAAGAGTGGAGTAGCATTCTGTGTGGCTGTTGGATAACAGTTGGTGTACACACAAGCAAACCACTATATATCGTTGTGTTGTAGATGTGTTTTTCCCTTTCATTCTTTTATTCATTCTATTTTGTGGAGAGTGTTTGTGGATGAATGTTGTAATCACTTCAAGCAAGTGTGGATGAATGTTGTAATAACTTAGGATTTATTTTTCGTAAGTTATTTTGATTTCATTGCTTGTTATTCCTCTTTGGTTTGTGATACAAAGGACGTTCTAGAAATAAGGTTGTCCTACCTTAAACCTCTGGTTTTTGGTGTAAGGTTGTCCTTAGAACTGATATAGTATTAATCTCTTTATTTTAGGCTATTGTGATTGTTTTATATTCAGCTTTGTGCTTTAAATCTTTTATTATTCCACTGTTATTAGTTTTATTTGACATTGCCCTATTCACCCCCCCCCCCCCCCCCCTCTAGGGCATATAGCTAGGCCCTTTCAAGTGGTATCAGAGCCTAATAGCTTGTGCTTATTGTTTATTTATTGGATTTATTTCCTGAGCTAACGATCTAAGCTATATTAAGATGTCAAATTTTGATAGCTTATCAGTCACTAGGCCACCACCCTTTAATGGCACAAACTATGTCTATTGGAAAGCCAGGATGAGGATCTTCCTCAAATCCTTGGATGAAAGTGTGTGGCTGGCCACAGTGAATGAATGGAATCCCCTATCACTGAAGTAACTAATGGCGATGGTTCAAAATCTATGAAAGTAACAGCTTATTCGCTTTAGAACACACTTCAGAAAAGTGAAAATAGTGCAAATGCAAAAGCACTAAATGCAATTACTTGTGCATTATCACCAGATGAATTCAAAAGAATCATCTCTTGTGAAAATGCAAAACAAACATGGGATATATTAGAAATGACACACGAGGGTACATCTATTGTCAAGAAATCTAAAGTCCAACTCCTCACAACTAAATTTGAAGAAATTCATATGGAGGAGAATGAGATGTTTATGGACTTCTACACTAGATTGAATGACATTGTGAACTCTATGTGGGGTCTTGGTGATAGAATCCCTGAAAGTAAAGTGTGCGCAAAAATACTACGTTCACTTCCTGAACGGTTCAATTCTAAAGTGACCGCGATTCAGGAACTTCGTGATACAGATACCATGAAGGTTGAGGAATTAGTTGGTTCACTTCAAACCTATGAGTTATCCTTTAAGGCTCCTAAAGGAAAATCAATTGCTCTCAAATCATCTAAAAATGTTTCACAAGAGAGTACTTCGGATTCAGAAAATACCGAAGATGATATGGCACTTTTAGCAAAAAGGTTTTACAAAATTTTTAAAAACAAGAAAAAGGTTGATTTTCAAAAATCAAATGATAAGAGACGATCTAAACCTAGAACTCGTAAATCCTTGAAAGATAGACAACTGCCAAGAGTATGGGCACTTATCTAACAAATGTCCTAAAAAGGACAAATGAAAAAGGAAAAGCATGATGGCTTTTTGGGATGAATCATCTGATTCTGAATCCTCTTCTAAATCAGAAGATTCTAAAACCAAGTCGGGCGATGGTGTTAAAGCCCTTATGACTCTAGCCAAGATCACCTATTCAGATCATGATGATACATCTAGTGAAGAAAATCTGAATAGTGATTGCGATAATGAAGATGATCTTCAAGATGCTTATAATGCCCTTTATAAAGAGAGTTGTAAAATTGCTGTCAAGCTTAAATTACAAAAAGAAAAATTTTCTAAGCTTAAGGAAGATTATGAGTCTCTTGTCTTAGAAAAGTCTCATATTTCTGATTCTTTTGAAAAAACCAAAAATGATTTAGATTTCAAAACCTCTCAAATTGAAGATTTGAAATCCGAAAAAGAGAAACTCAAAAATGAGGTAGCTTCTCTTTTGAGTTTGAAAGACACATGGAGATATGCCCAAGGTGATCTAAAATTGGAAAAATTATTGTTCGGATCAAGAACATGTGGCGATCGATCCGGGTTGGGCTATGATAAAAATACATCTTCTAAACAAAAGAACATTGCTCCTAAATTTGTTAAAGGAGAGTCTTCGACCTCAAAAGAAAAGAATACCTATCAAGGTTTTTCCAAAAATTATAGGTCTTTCCAAAAACCTAAAGGTCGCCATGTCAACTTTAATTTTCAAAATTGAAATCAATTAGCTGAAAAAATTATTGATCTTCTCAAGGAGCTATTAAAGTCAAACTCTATAGGTCGTTCCTACAACTATAGACAGAAAAAGACCATCTATACTCCTAAACTCAAAACAATTATGAAATGGGTTCCTAAAGTTGCCAGCTTGGTTGCCCACACTGCTTTCAAAGCAACAAGCCATTCAAAGTGGTACCTAGATAGTGGTTGCTCCAGGCATATGACAAGTAACAAAGCTTTATTCACCAATCTTAAAGATATGACTGACGGGTCAGTCACATTTGGTGATGGAAGCAATTGCAAGATTATTGGCCAAGGTACGCTTCAATTTTATAACCTTCCCTTATTTAAGAATGTCTTATATGTTGAGGGTTTAAAACACAACCTATTAAGCATTTCTCAGATATGCGATAACAACCATAGTGTAAAGTTTTCTTATCAAGGTTGTGAGATAGTTAATAAAAGGGGTTCTATTATATTAACTGGTCGCAAAACTTTTGAAAACTGCTACATCGTTAGTGATGCTAGCTCATCTACTCAATCATGTTACATGGTCCATACCGATGAGACTGAATTATGGCATAAATGCCTTGGACATGTACACTATCAGAACTTATTTAGATTGAGCAAAAGAGAACTAATTAGAGGTCTACCCAAATTGCAAAAAGTAGACAAAATAAGTGGTGAATGCCAGTTGGGCAAACAAATTAGGAGTTCTCACAAGAAAGTGAACTCTAACACCACATCTAGACCACTCGAGCTTCTCCACATGGATCTTATTGGACTTACCAGATCGGAGAGTCAAGGAGGCAAAAAATACATCTTGGTTATCGTAGATGACTATAAAAGATTCACTTGGGTATCGTTCTTAAAAGACAAAACTGAAACCCTGGATGAAGTGAAAAAGGTCATCAAACGAATCCAAAATGAGAAAGGTTCTCATGTTAGTAAGATCCGTAGTGATCATGGATCTGAATTCGAAAACAGTAGTTTTAAGAAATTCTGTAGTGATCAGGGAATATCACATGAATTCTTAGCGCCAAAAACACCGCAACAAAATGGTATAGTTGAAAGGAAAAATAGAGTGCTTTAGGATATGGCTAATGTTATGTTGAATAGCATGAAGCTCTCTAGAAATCTTTGGGCTAAAGCAGTTAATACCGCATGTTATATTATTAATCAGGTTTATACTAGTAAATCTGATAATAAGACTGCTTATGAATTATGGTTTGAAAAGAAACCTACTGTCAAATACTTTCGGGTTTTTAGTAGCAAGTGTTATATTTTACGGGATCATGAAAATTTGGGTAAGTTTGATACGAAGAGTGACGAAGGAATTTTTTTTTGTTATTCTTTGAACAGTCGAGCTTATAGGGTTCTAAATAAGAGAACTGGTGTGATTCAAGAGTCCATCAATGTGGTCATTGATGATCATTTGAATACACCATCCCCAAGTTCAGATGATGATGAAGCTCTTATTATTGACAATCTAGATATCTTATCAAGTCAAAAAGAATCTGAACCAAGGACTGTTAAAGATCATCCAACTAATCAAATACTTGGAAATCCTCTCACTGGAGTTCATACTTGCAAACAACTTGAGAACATATGTAATTATGTTTGTTTTACATCCCAAATAGAACCGGTCAACGTAAAAGAAGCACTTTCTGACGAAAATTGGATAGTTGCTATGAAGGATGAACTTAATCAATTTGTTCGTAATGATGTCTGGTATTTTGTTCCTAGACCTAAAGATAAAAACATTATTGGAACAAAGTGGATCTTTAAAAATAAGTCTTATGAACTTGGAAATATTATACGAAACAAGGCTAGACTGGTTGTACAAGGGTACACTCAGATTGAAGGCATTGATTACGATGAAACCTTTGCTCCAGTCGCTCACCTTGAAACAATCAGACTTTTTATTTCCATTGCATGTTTTAAAAAATTTAAAATCTATCAGATGGATGTAAAGAGTGCTTTCTTGAATGACGATTTACATGAAGAAGTGTATGTTGAACAACCTTCAGGGTTTGAAGACCCTAAGTTATCTAACCATGTATTTCGTCTCAAAAAGGCTCTCTATGGTTTAAAACAAGCACCCAGAGCATGGTATGAAAAGTTAACTAAATTCTTACTTAGTCATAGCTTTCAAGTAGGTAGTGTCGATAAGACGCTTTTTGTTAAAAAGAATAACAATGATATTTTGATGGTTCAAATATATGTTGATGATATTATTTATGGATCTACTTGTTCTAACATGTCTACTGAGTTTGCAGAGTTAATGAAATCAAGGTTCGAAATGAGCATGGTTGGCGAACTTAACTATTTCCTAGGGTTGCAAGTAAAACAACAACCTGATGGAATTTTCATTTCCCAGACCAAATATGCTTCAAACTTGGCTAAAAGGTTTAGATTTGAGAATGGTAAGAACTTTGATACTCCTATGAGTACAACATTAAGACTCTCAAAAGACTCTTCAGGTAAAGATATAGATCCTAAATTATATCGCTGTATGATTGGTAATTTGTTATATCTTACTGCTAGTAGACCTGATATCGCATTTAGTGTTGGTATTTGTGCAAGATATCAGTCTAATCCCAAGGAATCATATCTTACTACTGTTAAATGGATTATTAGATATGTCGTAAGTTCTATAAATTTGGGACTTTTGTATCCTTTTGATACTAATGTTCAATTAGCTGGGTATTCAGATGCTGATTGGGCCGGAAATATTGATGATAGAAAATCAACCAGTGGTGGTTGTTTTTACATTAAAAATTGCTTAGTTTCTTGGTTCAGCAAGAAGCAAAGATCAATATCACTCTCTACTGCTTAGGCTAAATATATTGCAGCTGGATATGCATGTACTCAACTAGTTTGGATGAAATGCATGCTTAGCAATTATGGAATTAATCAAGATTCAATGATCTTACATTGTGATAATTCCAGTGCTATAAACATTTCCAAAAACCCAATCCAGCATTCACATACTAAGCATATTGACATTAGGTATCATTACATTCGTGAGTTGGTTGAAGAAAAAGTTATTTCATTAAAATATATACCAACCGAAACTCAAGTTGCTGATATATTTACTAAACCACTCGACAAAAGCAGGTTTAATAAATTAAAATTTGATCTTGGTATGTGCATTTTACATTGAATATTCTCGCTTGCATGTATCATAGTGTATTATATTTCATATTATAATTATTTAAATTTTAAAATTTTTTATTAAAAATATATTTTTGGTCGATGCTCGATCGGCCGTGAACCACACTCGACTGGTCGTGGATCTCGTGAACATCATATAATTTGGGAAAAATCCCCTTCTTCTTCATTTCCACACCGACCTACAACGAGTCGTGGCTCGACCAGTCATAGGATTTCCTATTTTTCTTCAAGGTAAGTCCTATTTCATCATTTTTTCTTGAAGTTTCATGATCTTTATGCTTTAATTTGTTCATAGTATAGCTTGATTTCATCCCTTGTTGAGTTTTTCAAGGGTTTCCTCTCAATTTACTGATTTAGAGAAAACCCATCTTTCTTTTGTGCATCTTGCTTGTTCTTTGTATATCTTTTTGAATATGGATGCTAGAGGGAAAAAG
This sequence comes from Magnolia kwangsiensis, assembly GCA_037074715.1. Classification (NCBI taxonomy): domain Eukaryota; kingdom Viridiplantae; phylum Streptophyta; class Magnoliopsida; order Magnoliales; family Magnoliaceae; genus Magnolia; species Magnolia kwangsiensis. The sequence goes on along the minus strand of CM073577.1, from coordinate 75,794,457 downwards.
AAAACATCCCGTGGTCCATCTTCATCCAGATCTGGACCAATAACTAAACGGCACCTTCGGTCACCCGAAGATGATTCTTAAGATGTAAGAGATTTACGTGTCCGTAACATTATCGTTGAGCATACCGCTGATCTAAATCACATTGCTCCATATGGTGTCTTTTCCCTTCTTGAATCTGTAGGCTGGACTAACATTTTGCTTTAGGGTGGGTTTGCATACCAGTCCATTGCTCAATCAATGGTAGCATGCATTTCAGATTTTTCTCTTGATAATTTAACATTTTCAATTGATACAAGAGAAGGAAAATTTGAAGTAGACCGTCATTTGATATCAGGTATTATGGATATACCTGTTAATGATGAAGAAATACCGATTCATACTTTATACGACAAACCTTCAGAATCGGAAAAATGCATGTTAACTAGAGATTTATGCAAAATTGATGTGTATTGGACTCACAAAGGGAATGCGCTCCCTGCAAAGTATTTGTTATCCAGTTACAGAATACTACATCGTTTCTTCATTTCCAATGTATATCCTTGGTCCGGTAATAAAATTGAGTTAACTTCTTTCATGGTTCTTGTGCTGCATTCTATTGCTTCTGGAACCAAGGTCTGTCTTCCTTCTTTGATTTGTCATTCCATTATACAATTTCATTTCCATCCGGGTCATAGTAATATTCCATTTGGTTATCTTATGAATGTTTTAGTCACTCACATGCTTGTCGATAAACCTGTTAATGAGGCACCAATTCTTCATCTTATTTTCAACAATGTCAATCTTAATAAGACGAAATTGCATCTGCTCCCTGGCCAATTTGATGAAGCTGGTGTTAGTGGTGTTGGTGGTGATGGTGGTGTTGATGGAAACGAAGAGGAAGCTGGTGATCTTCCACAACAAGATGTTATTATGGATGACTTATTTGATGATATAGAAACTGATTCACCTAATAATCCAGATTATGATCCTTCTGGTTTTGATGCATGCCTTCGTGTATTGGAGGAAAAACTTGATAATATGAATATAGCCATGATATGAGATTCAAGTACATGCGAAAATATCTTCGTCGCATCAATAAGGGCTTACACTAGATTGATCCATCTATTCCTGCTCCCTCCTCTTGATCAGATTAAGTGAATTATCTTCTGAATAGTATAACATTTCTTTTACTCTGGATATGTATTATGGATTATGGTTTCATAACATTTTCTTTTGGATATTGTATTTTGGATTATGGATTATGGCTTGGCACTTCAGGTTTATTTTATGTCCTTTCATATCACCTTCTCATTATTTGCTCTCTATGTTCTCCTTTCTATTGTTCCTTTCCCTTGTCATTTTGTGACAAAAAGGGGGAGTAGTAAGCTTTGCTAAAAGGGGAGTAATACGGATAGGGGGAGTAAATTTTTTTGTATTGATTAAGAAGGATATGTGGATTGATGGATATGTGGATTAAAGTCTTGATGTTTTCATGTTGTGTACTGATTATATGAGCAATACTCGTATTACTCAGGGGGAGTAGAGTATTTTGTGGTTTCATGACTTATCATTCCTTATTATCTTTGATGCAATGTGTTTTGTCACAAATTTGACAAAGGGGGAGATTGTAAGTGCTATGATTTCATATCCCTTTAGTTGTCAAATTTTGTGGTGCCAAAACCTATATCTATGTCGTGTATATCTAGTGTTTTATGTTTAAAGACAAGTCATTGCAATCAAGACGTATCAAGACATCGTATTTCAAGACAAGATCTTAAAAGAAGAAAGTTTACAAGTCTTGGATGAAGAAATCAAGAATAGAAGTTTTTAAGGTTGCATGTTCAAGATTTGATCAAGTTCAAGTTTACTAGAAGACTCTGTTAAGTCAAGATCAAGCTCATGAAGGCCTACTACAAGTTTTGAATATTCACAAGCTTCTCTTAAGGGTCATCTGAGTGTACAGACTTTCAATGTCCATCTCACTTTTAAGGTTTGTTTGACCTTAGATTGACCTTAGGATGTGCTTTACTGTAGGTCATTCCGGATACATAACTCATATATTTTTATATGCTTGTTTGGAGTGTTCTAAGACCAGTCCTAGGGACTTCAAGACTAGTCCAAGCTTTACTACGACCAGTCTTAAGTTTTTCAGGATCAGTCCTAGGTTGTTGAAGATTTTTGGATCTTTCTAGCTGTCCTACGACCAGTCCTGGACATCTTACGACCAGTCCTGTGAGTTCTACAACTCATCCTTCGACTAGTTGTAGCCCTACGACTCAAGCTCCAGTAACCATTTTTGGAGTCCCATTCTCTGAGATAAGTTTGTGTTTATTTTAAGATACTTTGTGCTTATTTAATATTCCTTTTGCTAGCTTATTTTTATTTAATTTTGATCTACATTCCAATCTTATTAGAAAAGAGGAATTTCTGATATTCCTTCTTCTTGGGTTCAAAAGCAAATAGATCTAGCCCGTTTGATCTAAAATCAATTATACTTAAAACCATTCTTAAAGTGAGTATTGGACTTTGAACGTCGAATCGAACTTCTACTCCAATTGGTTCTACCGGGCTTCTTCAAAAGGTGATTCAGGTATTTTACATGTTTTGTAATTTACTTTCTCTGGTTTTTATGTGAGATTCACTAGAAAAATCTCATTGTATTAGTTATCTGAGGAGAGCCAGAAAACTCAGATTATGGGGTTTTTGGATTGTGTAAGCCCAAGATCAAAGGCACAATTGTGAAGGTTTTAGGTGAACCTGTGAAACCTATTTTGATAGTGCATGCTAATATCCCCTTTGTGAGGATATTACTAGTGGAGTAGCATTCTGTGTGGCTGTTGGATAACAGTTGGTGTACACACAGGCGAACCACTATATATCGTTGTGTTGTAGATGTGTTTTTCTCTTTCATTCTTTTATTCATTCTGTTTTGTGGAGAGTGTTTGTGGATGAATGTTGTAATCACTTCAAGAAAGTGTGGATGAATGTTGTAATAACTTCGGATTTATTTTCCGCAAGTTATTTTGATTTCATTACTTATTATTCTTCTTTGGTTTGTGATACAAAGGACATTCTAGAAATAAGGTTGTCCTACCTTAAACCTCTGGTTTTTGGTGTAAGGTTGTCCTTAGAACTGATATAGTATCAATCTCTTTATTTTAGGCTATTGTGATTATTTTATATTCAGCATTGTGCTTTAAATCTTTTATTATTCCACTGTTTTTAGTTTTATTTGGCATTGCCCTATTCACCTCCCCTCTAAGGCATATAGCTAGGCCCTTTCTAAATGTTGATAAAATCAAAAGCTTTTCAACTAAACAAGATTACATTACTTTGCTGATTTTAAGCAAACATGATTACATGAGATGAGAAAAACTTCTCCTTTACAGTAAACATTTCTATGAGATCTAGGGCTACTTTTTCTTGTTACATCATTCTTCAGTCGAAAGAGAAAGTGGATGAAGGGGAAATGTGTAATAGAAAAGAGGAAGAGCCACAACCACACATTTCTGATTAGTCTTGTACCTTACCTCTTTCCGTGTTAGGAGATGTTTCCCCTGAAGTAGCCCTACCAGGGGCCCGATGCATTATGTTATGTCAAGACATTTCCTGACATAAGTGGTAGGCCCCTGGGTGACCTGATCCCCAGAGTCCTTTTGGCCGATATGTGATTAACCTCAGTGAAGATTGAAATTTCCAACCAAAAGGCCATCATGAATCTAGTTAGTGAGAGCTTTTCCCTCAAGGATCCGAGAGGTTTAGTCCAAGAATAGCCTCTGGACCTGAACCGAGCCACCTCTTTCCTTGTTTATGAAAAGGCTCACATAAGCATGACCCTTCATTAAAAGAGTCATGTTTACAAGATCTCTCCATTACGTTCTACAAAACCATTCCATAATGAACCAAAGGCAACCCTTAACTCGGAGAAAGTAAAGGATTGAAAAATCATTTAGGGCTCAATAGCTGCAGGGCCATTCCTCGTTCGTTGGGTTAAATGGGAAGCATCCATAGCCAACCATACCAGTTGATCTTGCATAAGGTTGATAGATTTCAGGGGAAGAAGAAGAAAAGGATTCAGGCCTGTGTAAGATCTAATGTTGTAAAACACTTTATAATTTTAGAAGTTAGAAATGGGAGATTAATCTTAACTTGGAACGAGCAAGGGAAATTGTAACGTCTCAAAAAAATCCGTACAGAGACCCGAGTACTACCTCAGGCAGAAATCACTTAGGATTAATTCCTTTAGAAATTAAGCGTAAGTTAACTAGCGCTAAGCTAGATTAGCTATGAAATTAGCACTGTTTGCTTTAAATACGTTCTACAAGACCCAAAACTTGTGGAATCATTGGTGCTATAACATCCTGAAACCTATGATCAAACTCTAAACACGTTTGTTCTCTGGAACCCTTTGAAACTTTGTAATGGACTTGAACCGCGTGTCATGAGTCTGGTAGCGATGAACTTAGACCATTATGACCGCATAGTTGGACTTGACTACCACCCCAGAAATCAAGCTCAAATGATGTCCTGGGACTATTTCATTGAGCCTGGAGCAAGGAGTGTGAGAAAGCGTAGATTTTTTTATAAATTAAATATAATTTAAGTAATCTGGCACGTACCACTTGCAGGCTAATTATAAGCATTCAGACCGTTGGAATCTGACCCAAATACACCCTCAGATCAGGGAACATTTCCCACTCATGTCAGTGTACTTGGAATCCCGGATCGAGTCTCAGTGATCGATGAATTGAAACTGGTCCTCCATGTGCGATCTGGAAACCCGATCGAACTGAAAACTGAACTTGATCAGGATCCAGCATCCCTAAGCTTAAGTCTGATTGCATTTAGTCAGAGGACCTCCATAAATGTTCTTTTGGATCGAAAAAGACCTGATTTGGTTATAACCTAAGTATACCTTAGTCCTAAGTCTGAATTGGTGAGTTTTTAGCCTATATAAGGATCTTAAACCCTCTCTCATTCTACACACACGAATTTCAGAGAAACCCTAGGAGAGAGAAGAGAGAAAAGAGAGAGATTGTGTGAGAGTTGTGAGAGAAAGTTCCTGTCACTCTATCCTGCTACTATAACTACTTAACCATCGCGATCTAATCACTCTTCCGGTGATTTTAGCTTCATTCTAGGTAAGAAAATCCTAACCTTAACCTATTTTAGGGTTTCTATCGATACAAGTAGTGAAGTAGCTGACTTACCTTGTGTAATAGGTTGTCATATCGATGTTGGCGAAGGCGTAGAGTTCCTATTCGATTCATTATGCTTCTACGGAGTAAGGTGCAGATTTTAGATGCCTAGGTTACCTGTTTTCCAAGCTTTTAATGTCGTTTAATGGTAGATTTTTTATAAGGATGCCGTTTCACATGTAGAACATGCTGACCGGTTTCTATTTCAAATACCGACGAAGAATATGAGATTTATGGTATTTTAGGTATTTGTAGAAAATACTGTATACGTACGAATTTTGCTGATATGATTGCCATGAGTATTTGTCGTGTATCTATGCTAGTTATGCATGCATGATCTGTTTGGCAAAGGGATTCACCCTAATACACATTTTGGCCAACATAGGTTATGTTGGCTAATGTGTGTAGATTAAGTGTTTGTATAAATGTTTGTATAAGTATTAAGTAAATGATGTTGTAGATCAGTGTTGAGATAAGATTCTTAACTATTTGATGATGTATATGATTTCCTCCATATTGTTATATTCGAATTGATTACCTTATATATATGAAGTACTTGTGTATGGTTAATTGTTTATGTTAGACCTTATAATATGTTGATAACATGCTTGAATTACTTGTTATTTAAATTTTGTCTATCTCATATGCATATTGATTTAGATTTCAAGTGCTTGGGGCTATACTGTAGTCCAGGCAGCTGGTAACAGATTTAAATTCGTGGTTGAATTCTATTCACCACGAAGGACGCGTCGATGAACCCGAGTCGTGCTTTGGTTGACGCCAATGGTTGGGCCACACAAGGTGTTTATGCACTTCATGTCATTCATCTTGAGGTGCGCTCGTACTAGTCATACTCGTCAAGTAACCCGATTGACCATTGTATGTTCACCTTGTATTGGTCATAACTGCTTGAACCTAGGGTACTGAACTTACCAGTGATAACCCTGATAACCGTGGTACCTTGATCCACTAAGACTCATGAGCCGGGCATGGTGGTATGGGACACCGTGGTCGAGCTGTCGGCCTACACTAGGGCGACAAGCCTCCTTGTAGTGACCAGTGAGCACCTCGGACTCGTGAACCGATTATGGTGGTATGGGACACTATATTCGAGCTGTCGACCTACTCTGATTGGTGATGAGCCCTTTGTAGTAACCTCATGCGTATTCTGAGTCTACGTGGAGGCGACGACCCTTCCGTAGCAACAAGAGTACAAACTAGGCCTTTATTGATAAGGGGATGGGGGAGCAATGCAACGAGTACGTGCAACAACCCTGACAGCCCTTGCAGCGGCCTAGAACCATATCATCCTATGAGACTACTAGGTGTGACGACCCTAGACAGGATCTTTGTTGGGAATGATATAAGGGAAGTACCTTAGTTTCCCAATCCTGCTGTATGAAAGGACTAATAACAACTCGGTAATCATATTCATATCGCATTGCATGTGCTTGTAAGATGTGGAGCACTGAGGGATGAAAGCATGCCGCGAATGTAAGATGGTGTAGCATGAGGTAGTACGTAAGTGAGGGCACGTTTCATTATTGCATCTCATCCTTGCATTACTTACAGTATTTAGGAATGTTTGATTGTTTGCTTTACCACTATCACGTGATTGATTTGATAACATGCTAGTCTTTACTCTATGATTCCACTGAGTTGATCACTCACTCCCACATTACGGGACGGTGTTTGCAACACCTACCAGACTCTGTCTTAGATGCAGATAGCGAGGTGATTCAAGAGTTGGAGCAGGACTACTACAAGGACCAGGATGAGTTCTCGTACATGTAAATCTCTGACGGCTTCGCATAGGTGACCTGGATCGGCGGGATTTTGATAGTTGGACTATCCTTTGACATTTGATTTTGGTTTGATATATGTATATATGACTCAGAGATATATTCATACTTTGGAGGTAGATCGAGATTATTTTATTTTGTATACAGTGATATACATCTTTCAGTCTTTCGCTTACATTTTATCGATAGATCTGGAGTATAAATTACTATTTTGGTATTCTCACTCATGTTAATGCACTAACTCAGACAACATTTAATCATAAGCATAGTTATTGCATAAGTGATGTTTTGGAACTCAGGAGTTGGATTTCCCCCAATTTTCAGGGTGTTACGAGTTGGTATCAGAGCATGATTTGGATTAAACCGGACCTGGGTTATGGTCACATGACGTACGCTGTCGCCCTTCGACATAGGTGGGTGCGAGAAAAACATAGAAAAATTCATAGGATCCCAGTTTCGCCCAGGGTCATTTCAATTGGCGAAGTTCACTCAAATTGATCATTTTGATCGAGTCTGTGTGCATCGGTGGTTGCATACGGACTCGATTAAAATGATCGATTTGAGTGAACTGCGCCAATTCCCCGGAACACTTTTAGATCGATTATTAGCGGGTCTAGACTCCTATTGATCCTATCCCAGCCGTTAAAGATTGTTAAATGTGAATGTGTAATAGTTAGCATCCGAAACGACCCGAAACGGCTCAAAACGGAGGTGCAGCCCAAATCGAACTCTTCCGGTGGAACCCAGGGTGAGCCCTACATGTTTTTAGCCATAGGGGGGTAGGAGGACCTCGCCCGAATGGTGAGGCCTCTCCAGACACTCCAGGGAGTGGCGAGGACCTCGCCGGTTCGGCTAGGCCTCATCGGTCACTGGGCCAAGACGGGCCGGGCCTTCGGGCCGATGGAGTTTGGGGGTTAGGGTGACCCCCTGATGTGTGCGTCGTCCCTTAAAACATCCCCGATCAGTCACTTCCTTCATAAAATGCACCTCTAAGCTCTCCCTTTCTCTCAAACTTTCTGTTTTCTCTCTCAAACCTCCCCTTCAATCACTTACTTCGTCACTTTCTGCCACAACCCACATCCCTTCATCATGCTCAGCTATCCTCACTCCCCTAACTTCTCATTTTCTTGGGTTTGAGCTCTTATATCCTCCCTTGAAGCTCCAAAATTGTGTAAGCTTCCAATTCAAACCATCTCTTCCTTTTCCCTTCTTTAATCTCTATGTTTAGGGCCTTTACAACCCTTGTTGAGGCTCAAACTCTTGGAGAACCAAAACCACAACCCTTAGTCTCCCTTTCCTTCACTTTTCATGGCCTTCTTCCAGTTCGTCATGGCCATATTCTTGATTTCCACCGTCCTCTTTCTCATGGGAAAGAGGAAGGGTACCGCTGATGAAGCTAGGCCTAGTCACCCCTCACGTTCAAGAAAGCCTAGAGGTGGCACCGCTAGTTCAAGTGCCGCCGCTAGTCCAGGTGCCGCTCAAGAGTTTTATACGAAGCGGGATCTAGATCCTCAGGCTCCCGTTAGTAGGACTCTGCTAGCAGAGTTGTCTCATGGAATATTTGAGGGCCGTAGGGTCCGTTTTGAGTCCCAGGTGGATGGACGGCTGTTTGGAGAGTATTTCCTGTTTGAGTGCCTAGAAGATGCTAGATGGGGTCCGCTATTTGATGGCGAATCTCGCGTAAATGAGGGTACTATCCAAGCTTTCTATGCCCACATTCGTGAGCCTACGTTGGAGCCCTTACAGTTTAAGATCCCCTTTGGAAGAGATCGGGAGGCCACAATTACTCTTGGTTTGATAGCTCGCCTTATGAACATGCCACTTGGTGAGGTACATGCAAGCGAGAGGAATCTGAATAGTGCTCATGAAAGGGATCGCCACACGTAGTTCCTTTTAATCAATTGGTTCAGTGGTAGCCAAACAAGAGTCTCCTGGCATCTCATATGACAGACGACTTCCGCCTGCTCCATCACATTTTCACATTTAATGTCTACCCCAGGTGGAGCAATCGCAGTGAGTGTACGTGACTGATGGTAGAATTCCTGTATCAAGTAGGGCAAGGAGCAAAGTTATGCATGCCCACCTTTATTTTGTGATAAATAATTTAAGCCGCATGCTCCAAAAGGATCACTGATTCACTCCCCTTCGGCCTACTCATATGAAAGATTGCACGTGAGTTTGGCTATAGACTTGGGGCAGAGTTACCGGTGACGGTTCATTATATTAATGAAACTACCCTCAATCAAATGGAGATCGGGCCATGACAACGTCAGGCTCGATTGAGCAAGAAGAAGATGATGAGACAGATAGCGAAGAGGAAGAAGAGAGTGAAGAAGAAACCGGGGCCGAGATCCAAGAGGAGGAGGAACAAGAAGAGGAAGAGGAGGCCCAGAGCATAGATGAGAGCTCTCCTCCTGCGGCACGAGAGCCGGATGTTGATCAGGCCACTAGGGAGGCCCGTATAACCCAACTTGAGGAGGGCCAGGTTGTCCTGCGATAAGACATTATGGATCTGTGGTTCCTAGTGAAGCACAAGTTTAAGAAAGTGACTATCCCCTTGAAGATGATCTTGTGTTGTCTGCGGGATAAGGGTGCCCCTCCTCCACCGCCAGACTCGGGGGAGTGATCATATCACAGATGTTTGTTGGTCATATTTAGGTTGTTTTGTGTTTTGTGTGTGAGCCTTAGAAGGCTTAGTAGTTGATTTATGTTGCAGTTATAGGTTTGGATAGCTTAGTTTCCCATGTGCTTCTTGTCATGATACATGTAAAGATATATCTCTTGTATTGTGACAAATTTTTGATTAAATGAAATGCATGGAGTTTCATTGGCTTGATATGTGAATGATTATTGTGGTGTATATGTGCTTCTGCTAAAACTGACTAGGTTGCACCCTATTTTGAATATAGAGAATGCCACCTAAGGTTACACAGAGCATAACACATCTTACACTGGGTGAGCCGATGGATCAGACCCCTCCCCAGAGTGGTGATCGTATGGACCCTAGTGTGGGCCTGATTCGTGAGGTTATACCTGAGCCTCAGCCTTCTACAGGTCCTGCAGTCGGGCCGTCACCTTCACCCTACCGGTTCGCGAGCAGCACCGTGCAACTTCCTCGACGCAGTACGTGCCTCAGCCTGCTCCACCTCCTGATAGGTTTGAGTAGTTGATGATTATGATGCACCAGCAGCATTAGCAGCTTTTGACTACTATCACAGGGGCCTTAGCCCAGAGTGGGAGTGCGACTACGCCTATGCCATCTGTGCATCCAGCTGAGGATGCTGGGACTTCGGCTCAGGCTGTGGGTATGGCTCATCCCGAACCTTCTGCCTACCCTACGGGGAATACCGCTGATACTAGAGGCCTACTTGAGTGATTCCAACACTTGCGACCTCCTACTTTTGTGGGTTCTCATAGACCCGAGGAGGCCGAGTACTGGCTCGACCGCATCTCGAAGATGCTGAGGCGATGCACTGCTTGGAGTCTGAGCAGGTTGAGTTGGCCACTTTCATGTTTGAGGAGGCCAACTTGTGGTGGGATAGCATACTGCAGACTGTTGCGATTGGTTACATATGGACCTGAGCAGCATTTGAGTTCCGCTTCCATGAGAAATACTATCCTCAGACCTACCGACACGAGAGGGAGAATGAGTTTTTGCGCCTCAGGCAGGGAGGCATGATAGTTACTGAGTACGAGCATCAATTTACTGAGTTGGGCAGATACGTCCCGACTATCCTTGCTGACGAGCAGATGCGGATGCGACATTTCTCGGAGGGCTTGCGACCTGACATATGGTCGAAGATGTGTTATGTTAGCATACCATCTTATGCAGAGCTAGTGCACGTGTCCATGCGAGCAGAGCAGGATGGAGATGGACTGACACATTCTCGTGGCCCTATGGTTGCTAGGCCACGACCAGATATCCAGAGCAGGCCATTCCTCGGCCAGAGTCCTCACATCGACTCTCCTCCCAGGATCGCAGCGCCCGTACTTTCGATGAGGTGCCCAGGTGTGACTTGTACTTACTGCGGGAAATTGGGTCACCCTGGAGAGAGCTGCTTTGCTCGGATGAGAGATAATGGATTTTCACCACCGCAAAAGATCGATCATCCTCGCCCGCAAGTTCTATCCGCTCCACCGTTACGGTCAGCTCCTGCGCATCCTTCCTTCAGACCTCCTGTACCTCAGTTCCGACCGCCTCAATGGCCCATGGCACCGTGACCGAATTGACCACAGTAGGCTCAGGTGCATGCACTGACGGCGGAGGCATCCTGGACAGAGACAGCACCACCCTTGGCCTTTGAGGTCACAGTCCACGTTCGAGGTACTCCTATATTTCTGTTGGTGGATACGAGATCCACTATCTCAGTGATATCTTATTCAGTAGTCGAGCGCCTTGGGCTACAGACTACTCGGATGGTTAGGTGCGAGTTATTTCAGCACACGGGACCTTTTCTGATGCCACTATGATGTGTGAGGGTTGTTTGCTAGATCTAGGGAACAGGATGATGGCCATTGACCTTATCGTCGACTCCTCTCTCTATCATTTCGATGTCATTCTGGGCATGGATTGGCTAACTGTAGGGAGGGCTGAGATTGACTGCGAGACCCGTTTAGTGACAGTTTACGAGCCGAATGGTACGTCCTTTATATTTTCGGTGCAGGTCAGTCACCCCTCTCGAGTACTTTGTTATGCTTCTTTATTAAGGAATATTGACGTCCCGACACTTGAGAGCACGCCAGTAGCCCGTGATATGAGGATGTGTTTAGAAAGATACCTAGGTTGCCTCCTCAGCGCGAGATCGATTTTACTATTGACCTAGTACCCGGTTCGACGCCCATCTCACTGCCGACGTATCGCATGGCCCCATGTGAGATGGAGGAGTTGAGGAAACAGATCGATGATTTGTTGGAGGCTGGCTTCATTCACCCGAGCGTGTCTCCTTAGGGAGCACCTGTGTTATTCATAAAGAAGAAATATGGGTCACTGCGGTTGTGTATCCACTATTGCAGATTGAATCAGATTAAGGTGAAGAACAAGTACCCTTTGCCTAGAATAGATGACCTGTTTGATCAACTGAGAGGAGCGCAGTACTTCTCGAAGATCGATCTACAGTCAGGGTATCACCAGCTGCGCATTAGGGATGAGGATGTGCAGAAGATGGCTTTCAGGACTATCTTTGGCCATTATGAGTTCCTCTTGATGTCGTTCGGTCTTACGAACGCACCAACCGTGTTCATGGACCTGATGAACCAGGTATTTTGCACGTTCCTCTATTGATTCATCATCGTATTTATAGAGGACATTTTTATATACTCCAGGAGTCGAGAGTAGCATGAGGAACACTTGCAATCGATCCTAGATACCTGAGACAACATCAGTTGTTTGCACAGTACAAGAAGTTCGACTTCTGGAAAGAGGAAGTTAAGTTCTTGGGACACATAGTGTCTAAGGACGGGATTACAGTTGACCTTGCTAAGGTAGCTGCAGTACAGGAATGGGAGCAGCCCGGTTCGGTTACTGAGGTGAGGAGTTTCCTTAGACTGGCAGAGTACTATTGGCGATTCATTCGGGACTTCTCGAAGATAGCCAGACCCTTGACTCAGTTGACATGGAAGGATCTGAAGCTCGCCTGGAATGAGAAGGCAGAGGCAGCTTTCAGGAGCTGAAGGAAAGACTGACGTCCGCCCCTGTTCTAGTATTGCCAGAGCAAAGGGTTAAATATACGATATAAACCGACGCGTCTAACATTGGTCTGGGTTGTGTCCTTATGCAGAAGGACAGGGTGATTTTATATGTCTCGAGACAGTTGAAGAAGCACGAGGAGAATTACCCTACACACGACCTAGATTTGACAGCTGTCATTTTCGCATTGAAGCTCTGGAGACATTACCTCTATGGAGAGGAGTTCGAGCTCTTTTGCGACCACAAGAGCCTTTGTAACACCCTGAAAATCGGGAGTCGTGTATAAACTCAACTCCCGAGTTCCAGACCGTCACTTATGCAACAAAAATGATTATGATTCAATGTTTTCTGAGTTAAAGCATTCACATGAGTAAAAGTATACCAAAACTGTAATTCATACTCCAGATCCAGTGATAAAAGCAAGCGGAAGACTAAAGAATATATATATCATTGTATGGAAAATAAAGTAGATCTCAACTGTCTCCAAAGTATGAATACATCTCTGAGTCTCATATACATGTAAATAAACAGAAATCAAATGTCAAAATAGTCCCACTGAGAAGTCCCGTCAATTCAGGCCACCTAGGCAAAGCCGTCGTGGTACTGCATATATGAGAACTCGTCCTGGTCCTCATCATAGTCCGGCTCTGCCTCCTGAATCGCTGCCTCACCTGCATCTAAGACAGGGTCTGGTGGGTGTTGCAAACACCATCCCGTAATGTAGGAGTGAGTAGCTAACTCAGTGGAATAATAGAGCAAGGATTAGCCTGTTCTCAAATCAATCATGCGATAATAGTAAAGCTGTAAATCAAACATTCCTAATACTGTTGTTAATGCAGTATGACATGACATGATGGATGCCCTCACCGACATTCTCCCTCATACGACACCATCTTCGTCCGCGGCATGCTTGCGTACCGCTCAGTGCTCCACATCTTCCAGGCACATGAATGTGATGGTGATATGATTGCTGAGTTATTATTAGTCCATTCAAACAGCAGGATTGGGAAACTAAGGTACTTCCCTTATATCAATCCCAACACAGATCCTATCTAGGGTCGTCACTCCTAGTAATCTCATACGATGTATATTTTGTAGGTCGCTGTAAGGGTTGTTAGGGCTGTTGCGCGCACTCTTTGCACCGCTCTCCCATCACCTTATCAATACAGGCCTATTATACTATCACTGCTACGGAAGGGTCGTCGCCTCCCGTAGAGTCAGAATACGCTCGCGGTCACTACAAAGGATTCGTCGCCTGATCAGTGTAGGCCGACAGCAAGAATATAGTGTCCCATACCACCATAATATGCTCACGAGTCATAGGTGCTCACTGGTCACTACGGGGAGGTTTGTGGCCCCAGCGTAGGCCGACAGCTCAACCACTGTGTCCCATACCACCATGCCTGGCTCATGAGTCTTTATGGATCAAGGTACCATGGTTGACAGGGTTTACAATGGTAAGTTCGGTACCCTAAGTTTAAGCAGTTATGACTCATACAGGGTGAACATACAATGGCCAGTCGGGTTACTTGACGGGCTCAACTAGCACGAGCGCATCTCAAGTCGAACGACATGAAGTGCGTAAAACACCTCGTGTGGCCTAACCACTGCCGCCAACTCCAAAACACGACTCGCGTTCATCGACGCGTCGTTCGTGGAAAAGATAAGCTAACCACGAACTTGCTCGGTTGCCGACTGCCTGAACTAGGTATAGTCGCAAACATTTATGAATTCACATCAGCAATCATGTAAGAGTAATAGAAAATACAACCATGTGAGCATGTTAACACATGTTACAACATACAACTTGAGTGAATCATCTAACACTTGCATTTCATGCATACAATGAAATCATGCATATAGCCAGCATGTAGAAAATCATCTACATGAGCATATCATTTGAGAATTCAATCTCAAACTAATTCATAACACCATTTAATTCAATACGTACTAATACAAACATTTATACAAACAATTAGACTACACCCTTAAGTCTACATATAGTATGTCGACTCAAACTGCGCATTTAGACGAATCTCTTCGCCAAAATAATTATGCACGCATTCCTAATATCCTAATGTGACAAGAAGCCATGTCAATCACATCAGGAAAATATGGATGAAAACAGTAATTCCTACAAATGACTAAAATGCCCTAAATCTCATATTCTTCGTCTTCTTACGAAATAGGAAACGGACAGCATGTTGCACATGTCAAACGGCGTTGCCGTCAATAATCTACTATTAAATGACATTAAAAGCGTTGGAAACAGTCAATCAAAGCATCTAAAATCCGCACCTTTTCTGTAACATCCCGAAAATCGGGGGGTCGAGCAAAAATCCAACTCCCGAGTTCCAAAATGTTATTTATGCAACATAGATATGTATGATTGAATGTTGTCTGTGATAACGCATTAAACATGAGTGAGATTAAGCTAGAACAGCATATCATACTCCAGAGACAGTTAAATTAACAAACGGAAGACTGTGATAGTATGTATAACATATATAAACTGTTGTATGTCTCCAGAGTGTGAACATGTTACCAAGTTATACACATACATGTATAATCCAAAAGTAGACGAAACGAATATACATGAGTGCGCTAAAAACATAAAATGACAAATGTCAAATTATCTAATCAACCTCCCTGTAATCCCGTCAATCAGAACACGCATAAAGGAGGAATCCTCCTCATCATCATCAAGTCCAGCTCCGCCTCGCAGGCCGCGCCATCATCTGCAATCACAAAAAGGTCTGGTGGGTGTCCAGGAACACCGTCCCGTAACGTGGGAGTGAGTAGCTAACTCAGTGGAATAATAGAGCAAGGATTAATATGTTCTCAAATCAATCATGCGATAATAGTAAAGCAGTAAATCAAACAATCCTAATACTGTTGTTAATGCAATATGACATGACGTGATGTATGCCCTCACCGACGATCTCCCTCATACGGCACCATCTTACGACCACGGCATGCAATCGACCCTCAAGTGCTCCACATCTTCCAGGCACATGCAATGGTACGGTGATATGATTTTCGAGTTATTATTAGTCCATTCAAACAGCAGGATTGGGAACCTAAGGTACCTCCCTTATATCAATCCCAACACAGATACTGTCTAGGGTCGTCACTCCTAGTAATCTCATACGATGTATATTTTGTAGGTCGCTGCAAGGGCTGTTGCTCGCACTCGTTGCACCGCTCCCCCATCACCTTATCAATACAGGCCTACTGTACTCTACTGCTACTGAAGGTCGTCGCCTCCCGTAGACTCAGAATACGCTCGCGGTCACTACAAAGGGCTGCTAGGGCTGTTGGTCGCACTTGTTGCACCGCTCCCCCATTACCTTATCAATGTAGGCCGACAACAAGAATATAGTGTCCCATACCACCATAATCTACTCACGAGACTAGGTGCTCACTAGTCATTACGGGGAGGTTTGTGGCCCCAGCGTAGGCCGACAGCTCGACCACAGTGTCCCATACCACCATGCCCGGCTCATGAGTCTTCGTGGATCAAGGTACCATGGTTAACAGGGTTTACAATGGTAAGTTCAGTACCTTAGGTTAAAGCAGTTATGACTCATGCAGGGTGAACATACAATGGCCAGTCGGGTTACTTGACGGGCATGACTAGCACGATCGCATCTCAAGTTGAACGACATGAAGTGCGTAAAACACTTCATGTGGCCTAACCACTGCCGCTAACTCTAAAACACGGCTCGCGTTCATCAACGCGTCGTTCGTGACAAAGATAAGCCAACCACGAATTCGCTCGGTTACCGACTGCCTGGACTAAGTATAGTCCCAAACACATGTGAAATCACATCAGCAAAGCATGTGAAAGTATTGGGAATGAAATACAACCATATGAGCATGTTAACACATGTTGTAACATACAACTTAAGAAAATCACCTGATACATGCCTTTCATACATATAATGAAATTATGGATATCGCCAACATATAGGAAATCATTTCCATCAGCAAATTAATTGAGAATTCAATCTCAAACTAAATCATAATGAAATCATCAAGCACATGTTATAACATACAGCTTAAGCGAATCGTCAAGCACATGCATTTCATTCATATTATGAAATCATGTATATGGCTAACATGTAGGAAACCATTTACACTAACATATTAATTGAGAAATCAATCTCAAACTAATTCATAACACCATTTTATTCAATACATACTAATACAAGCATTTATACAAACACTTACACTACACACTTAAGTCTACATATAGTATGTCGACCCGAAGTGTACATTTAGGCGAATCTCTTCGCCAAACTAATTATGCACGTATTCCTAACATTCTAATGCGACAAAAAATCATGTCAATCACATCAGCAAAATATGAATGAAATCAGTACTTCCTACAAATGACTAAAATGCCCTAAATCTCATATTCTTCGCCGGTTTACGAAACAGGAAACGGACAGCATGTTGTACATGTCAAACGGCGTTGCTGTCGATAATCTACTATTAAACGACATTGAAAGATTTGGAAACAGTCAATCAAAGCGTCTAAAATCCGCACCTTGTCTCTTATAAACGTGTCGTTTCGAACGGAGCGTATACGCTTCGTCTACGACGAATAGAGAACCTGATTTACAAGATCTATTAACTATCAAGCTATGGAACGGAAGAAACATCAAATCAGCAACTTTCTAGGGTTATTTCTTACTTGAAAATGTGGAGAAATCACCGGCCAGGTGATCGGAGTGTGTTGCTTAGGCACTTGCAGCAGGTGGCACGAGCAGCAAGAAATTCTCTCCTACTCTCTCTCTCACAAACTCTCACCTTTTCTCTCTCCCAATCTAAGAATTTTTGCAAATTCGTATGGGAGAGAGGAGTGAGGGTTTCAACCCTTTTTATAAGACCAAACTTGCCCAAAATAGGCTCGGGAACAAGTTTCACTTGAGGGGTAACCAAATCGGGGCTGTTTCAGTCCAAAAGGACATTTCTGGTAGTCCCCTGGCCGAACACGATCGGACTTAAGCCCATGCATACTGGATCTAGCATACATCAAGTTTTCAGTCCGGCAGGGTTCGCAGATCGCACGTGGCGGTCCAGTTTCAGTTCAGCAGTCACCGCACGTAGATCAGGCCTACAAATCTCATGATATGAAATAGAAATTTTTTCTGATCCGAGGGTGTAATTTGGCTGAATTCTGATGGTCAGAATGCTTAATACTGACGCGTCAAGTCGTGTACCAGATTTGAATTTCAAATTCCAAATCTGTCCCTATTCGCACTCTCTTCAGTCCGGGCTCAATGAAATAGCCTGTGATTATCGGTTGGACTTGATTTTCAAATTGATTGTCAAGTCCAGCTAGGCGGTTCTAACGGTCTAAGATAGCAGGTATCGAACTTTTGACGCGCGGTCTAAATCCAATATAAAATTTCAAAGTGGTCCAGAGAACAAACCGGCTTAGAGTTTGGTCTGAGGTTATAGAGTATTATAGAGTCATTGGTTCTACTCGATTTGGGTCTTGTAGAACGTATTTAAAGTGATCAGGGACTATTTCCCAGCTACTCCAGCGTTGCGCTAGCTAACTTATGCTTAATTTCTAAAGGAATTAATCCTAAGTGGTTTCTTTGGCTATGGAATTGGGTTCTGAACGATTTTCCAGGTCTTTTAATTGACCCACTGCCTAAGGACGTCAAATCCCAGATTGGCCAAAATCCGGGGTATTACAATCTACCCCCGTTAAAATAAAATTTTATCCCCGAAATTGGCGAAGGGCAAGGAGTACTTTTTCTAAGGAAGGTTCAAATCCTATTTAATAACCTAACCGTACATATAACCTAAATCAAATGTTTCGATCTTGGGCCAGTGGGGAAGAGCCTAACCACGCTTCCGCTGCGCCACTCTGATCGAACGGCAGCGTTGACTAACCTAACTGGATTGGACTTAATTCGTTCTACCCCCCTTAAAACTTGGTTTTACTTAAGGTTGAAGAATCGTTGCATCGATCCGTATATCGGAACGAGGCACAACTTAGGGGCTATCCTTAACCTAAAATGAAAACAACCTTTCTCTACATGGTTTTCCTTGCTAATGACGTGTTCTATAGCATTGGTACCTATGATCATAGAGATGAGCCTAATCTCTATTGTGGTTAAGTTCAGGGGCAGGTATGAGTTGGTGGCAAGATGTCGAATCCTCTACTGGCTTGAAGTCCTTAACATTTACCAAGGGAAAAGAAATAACTTGTGGTTGTAGGTGGTCGGGCTAACACGGAAGAATAGTTGTGTAATGGGTCTGAGCCGGATACACAAACCTTCTGCCCCGCGATGACAGAAAAGTTGTTGTATCAGTCCCCAATCCTAGTCGATGCCTATCTTCTGCTTGATCAGAGCATTGGATTTAGTGGTAACTACTAGGATTAAGAAGTCGATTCAAACCGCGAATACTTCGCTGATAATTGCATTTCCTTTATTCCGCGTTCCCGAATGCAATAAGCCCTTGGAGAAGGCAATTCTAAGGGGCATGTTAGTACATACTAAGTTCAATCTGAGGGATTTATAAATGTTCCCTGAGAGTGAATGGTTCCTTCCTATGGGCAACAACAGAAGTCTATAAGTCATAAGGGGATCTATCGAAGGAATAAGGTTCTACTTCAACCAAATCTAACCTTCAATTCCTTAGTATATACAGGCTTTACACTACTTAAGGTAACTAGTAGGCTAGTCTATAACTCAGTAGCTATAATCCAAAGCCTAAGATTATACGTTAAATGGTTCCATACCATTTCTACTACAGAAAATTCTTCTATTGTTTAGGGTCAAGTCTAACTGGAATTGGATTTCTTATGTCGTCGGACCCTTCAAATCTAGAAGTGCTAACTCTAGGACCAAAATGCCAAGGGCCTATGTGGCCAGCAGCATTTAGTTGTATCAAATGGAACTGCATTCCTAGTCCCATGGTGGGATTGGAAGTGGCATGCTTGGTAGGAGGGTGGGTTGGGATAAAAATTAATTTGTATACTGAATCTCGGGAGTTACAATACTCCCAATCTAGGGACAATACGTAACAAAAAAAAAATGAACGGTATGCACTCCATTCAACAAATTTCAGCTATATTAAGCTCAAACCACAACACAAACACATTTTCTACCTAACAACAACAAAACACAGAAATTTCAAAACAGTAATCAAACAAGTGAAGAACGTGGAGAAATGGGATGGGTAAGCAAGTTTCGACGAGTCTGAGGATCAAATAAAAGGGACTTGAGAGAGAGGACGATGGAAAGGGAGGAAAAGCTAAAATAGCCTTAACAATAGGCATGAAAAGCGGAGGAAATGCGGAGAAATGGTCGCCCAAATGGACAGAATGAAATCTAGGCGTTGTAGAGGGATGCTTCAATCTCCCAAAGGCTAGATTTTCAAAAAGAAAAGAGAAGGAAAAAGGGGAATGGAGCACCTCACAATTTCAGCTCGATTCGGGGGTTGTAAGAGCTCCAAACAACGAGATCTTCAAGAGGGAAGGCTGCAAACTTCAATGGGATGATGGAGTGTGGTCGTTTTAGGCCAGGAATAGATTTGGGGGTGGTTTGGAACCACGGATTTGGGAGAGGGCACCTAGAGAACGAAAATGGAGCTAGGGATGGGTCTTTTTGTGAAGGATGTACATCTTTTGGGGGGTTTCAAGGTACGGACCGCATACCAGGGGGCTACCCTAGCCCCCAAACTCCTCCAGCCTAAAGGCCAGACCCATCTAAGGAGTTTGACCGGCGATGCATCGCCGAATCGGCGATGACATCGCCGATGAACTTGCAAATTGGCCATTGAAGCCATATGGGATGGGTTCCCCCTGCCCTAGGGATTCCAAAAAGGTATGGTTCCCACTTTGGTTCATTGTAGATTGCCCTAGGAAGGCCCAAACATCCATTCGAGGCTTTTCAGGGCCAATCTGTAATCCTGAATACAAAACCCTATTATGCAGCATATGATTTTAGGGTAGAAGGAGCTAGTACATCCATCTAGCCCATTATTTTCTAAAGAAAGAAAAGTTAGAATGGCCTTATGGCCATTTTTTATGAAATTTTACTATTCACTATAAAATTTTGTGAAAGTATGATTTTATGTTATTTTCACATTAGGATTGATGCCTAACATGAAATGGATAAGAAATAATTAAATATTGGAGTGGTGAGAAGAAGAATTTTGAAGATTTTGGATGAAACGGGATTTTTAAGCCCTGGCGATTGAATACAGGGGTTCTGGTTGTCTCACGGCCCAAGGATTCACATTTACGGGTTTAGAATCATTCAAAGAACATATCAACCCACTTACCTACAACCTAGGAGCTATTCGGGTTTCTTTACGCGACCTTAGATGCGCTACGGATTCGATCACGCGATCGAAATGAATAGACTTCGCCTATTGGCGAATCTGGGATCCTAGAAGTGTTTTTAGACCCTTCTCGCACCCACCTAAGTCAAAGGAAGCGACAGTGTACGTCGCATGACCATAACCCAGGCCCGGTTTAATCCAAATCATGCTCTGATACTATCTGTAACATCTCAAAAATCGGGGGGTCGAGCAAAAACCCAACTCCCGAGTTCCAAAATGTTATTTATGCAAGATATGTATGATTGAAGGTTGTCTGTGATAACACATTAAACATGAGTGAGATTAAGCTAGAACAGCATATCATACTCCAGAGACAGTTAAATTAACAAACGGAAGACTATGATAGTATGTATAACATATATAAACTGTTGTATGTCTCCAGAGTGTGAACATGTTACCAGGTTATACACATACATGTATAATCCAAAAGTAGACGAAACGAATATACATGAGTGCGCTAAAAACATAAAATGACAAATGTCAAAGTATTTAATCAACCTCCCTGTAATCTCGTCAATCAGAACACGCATAAAGGAGGAATCCTCCTCCTCATCATCAAGTCCAGCTCCGCCTCGCAGGCCGCGCCATCATCTGCAATCACAAAAAGGTCTGGTGGGTGTCCAGGAACACCGTCCCGTTACGTGAGAGTGAGTAGCTAACTCAGTGGAATAATAGAGCAAGGATTAACATGTTCTCAAATCATTCATGCGATAATAGTAAAGCAATAAATCAAACAATCCTAATACTGTTGTTAATGCAATATGACATGACGTGATGTATGCCCTCACCGACGATCTCCCTCATACGGCACCATCTTACGACCACGGCATGCAATCGACCCTCAAGTGCTCCACATCTTCCAGGCACATGCAATGGTACAGTGATATGATTTTCGAGTTATTATTAGTCCATTCAAACAGCAGGATTGGGAAACTAAGGTACCTCCCTTATATCAATCCCAACACAGATCCTGTCTAGGGTCGTCACTCCTAGTAATCTCATACGATGTATATTTTGTAGGTCGCTGCAAGGGCTGCCAGGGCTGTTGCTCGCACTCGTTGCGCGCTCCCCCATCACCTTATCAATACAGGCCTATTGTACTCTACTGCTACTGAAGGGTTGTCGCCTCCCATAGACTCAGAATACGCTCGCGGTCACTACAAAGGGCTGTCAGGGCTGTTGCTCGCACTCGTTGCACCGCTCCCCCATCACCTTATCAATGTAGGCCGACAACAAGAATATAGTGTCCCATACCACCATAATCTGCTCACGAGACTAGGTGCTCACTGGTCACTACGGGGAGGTTTGTGGCCCCAGCGTAGGCCGACAGCTCGACCACGGTGTCCCATACCACCATGCCCGGCTCATGAGTCTTCGTGGATCAAGGTACCATGGTTAACATGGTTTACAATGGTAAGTTCAGTACCCTAGGTTAAAGCAGTTATGACTCATGCAGGGTGAACATGCAATGGCCAGTCGGGTTACTTGACGGGCTCGACTAGCACGATCGCATCTCAAGTTGAACGACATGAAGTGCGTAAAACACTTCATGTGGCCTAACCACTGTCGCCAACTCTAAAACACGACTCGCGTTCATCGACGCGTCGTTCGTGACAAAGATAAGCCAACCACGAATTCGCTCGGTTACCGACTGCCTGGACTAAGTATAGTCCCAAACACATGTGAAATCACATCAGCAAAGCATGTGAAAGTATTGGGAATGAAATACAACCATATGAGCATGTTAACACATGTTGTAACATACAACTTAAGCAAATCACCTGATACATGCCTTTCATACATATAATGAAATTATGGATATCGCCAACATATAGGAAATCATTTCCATCAGCAAATTAATTGAGAATTCAATCTCAAACTAAATCATAATGAAATCATTAAGCACATGTTATAACATACAGCTTAAGCGAATCGTCAAGCACATGCATTTCATTTATATTATGAAATCATGCATATGGCTAACATGTAGGAAACCATTTACACCAACATATTAATTGAGAAATCAATCTCAAACTAATTCATAACACCATTTAATTCAATACATACTAATACAAGCATTTATACAAACACTTACACTACACACTTAAGTCTACATATAGTATGTCGACCCGAAGTGCGCATTTAGGCAAATCTCTTCGCCAAACTAATTATGCACGTATTCCTAACATTCTAATGGGACAACA
Organism: Magnolia kwangsiensis; assembly: GCA_037074715.1. NCBI lineage: Eukaryota > Viridiplantae > Streptophyta > Magnoliopsida > Magnoliales > Magnoliaceae > Magnolia > Magnolia kwangsiensis. The sequence goes on along the minus strand of CM073577.1, from coordinate 75,771,215 downwards.
AATCATGTCAATCACATCAGCAAAATATGAATGAAATCAGTACTTCCTACAAATGACTAAAATGCCCTAAATCTCATATTCTTCGCCGGTTTACGAAACAGGAAACGGACAGCATGTTATACATGTCAAACGGCGTTGCCATCGATAATCTACTATTAAACGATATTGAAATCTTTGGAAACAGTCAATCAAAGCGTCTAAAATCCGCACCTTGTCTCTTATAAACGTGTCGTTTCGAACGGAGCGTATACGCTTCGTCTACGGCGAATAGAGAACCTGATTTACAAGATCTATTAACTATCAAGCTATGGAATGGAAGAAACATCAAATCAGCAACTTTCTAGGGTTATTTCTTACCTGAAAATGCAGAGAAATCACTAGCCAGGTGATCGGAGTGTGTTGCTTAGGCACTTGCTGCAGGTGGCACGAGCAGCAAGAAATTTTCTCCTACTCTCTCTCTTACAAACTCTCACCTTTTCTCTCTCCCAATATGAAAATTTTTACAAATTCGGATGGGAGAGAGAAGTGAGGGTTTCAACCCTTTTTATAAGCCCAAACTTGCCCGAAATAGGCTCGGGAACAAGTTTCACTTGAGGGGTAACCAAATCGGGGCTGTTTCAGTCCAAAAGGACATTTCTGGTAGTCCCCTGGCCGAACACGATCAGACTTAAGCCCATGCATACTGGATCTAGCATACATCAAGTTTTCAGTCTGGCAGGGTTCGCAGATCGCACGTGGCGGTCTAGTTTCAGTTCAGCGGTCACCGCATGTAGATCAGGCCTACAAATCTCATGATATGAGATAGAAATTTTTCCTGATCTGAGGGTGTAATTTGGCTGAATTCTGACGGTCAGAATGCTTAATACTGACGCGTCAAGTCGTGTACCAGATTTGAATTTTAAATTCCAAATCTGTCCCTATTCGCACTCTCTTCAGTCCGGGCTCAATGAAATAGCCTGTGATTATCGGTTGGACTTGATTTTCGAAATGATTGTCAAGTCCAGCTAGGCGGTTCTAACGGTCTAAGATAGCAGGTATCGGACTTTCGACGCGCGATCTAGATCTAATACAAAATTTCAAAGTGGTCCAGAGAACAAACCGGCTTAGAGTTTGGTCTGAGGTTATAGAGTATTATAGAGTCATTGGTTCTACTCGATTTGGGTCTTGTAGAACGTATTTAAAGTGATCAGGGACTATTTCCCAGCTACTCCAGCGTTGCGCTAGCTAACTTACGCTTAATTTCTAAAGGAATTAATCCTAAGTAGTTTCTTGGGCTATGGAATTGCGTTCTGAACGATTTTCCAGGTGTTTTAATTGACCCACTGCCTAAGGACGTCAAATCCCAGATTGGCCAAAATCCGGGGTGTTACATTTTCTCCTATAAGGGTATTGATTCGAACGGAGCGTATACGCTTCGTCTACGGCGAACTGAGAACCTAATACGTAAGATCCATAATTATCATGCTAAGGAAATGAGGGAACAGTAAATCAGCAAGTGTTTGGGGTGTTTTCTTACCTATAAACGCGGTGAAATCACCGGAAAAGTGATTGAAGTGTGTTGATTAGGCACGTGCAACCGGTAGCACAAGCAGCAGGAAATTCTCTCCCACTCTCTCTCACAATCTCTCACCTTTTCTCTCACACCAGCTAGGGTTTCTAGCAAATTAGGATGGGTGAGAGAAGTGAGGGTTTAAGCCCCTTTTATAACCCTAAACATGCCCAAAACAGGCTTGGGAACAATGTTTACTTGATACCTAACCAAATCGGGGCTGTTTCGGTCCAAAAAGATATTTCTAGTGGTCCCCTGGCCGAACGCGATCGGACTTAAGTTCATGCATGTCGGATGTCACTCACATCCCATTTTCAGACCAGCAGTGTTCGTAGATCGCACGTGGCGGTCCAGTTTCAGTTCAGCGGTTACCGCACGTAGATCAGGCCTACAAGTCTCATGATATGAAATAGAAATTTTTCTGATCCGAGGGTGTAATTTGGCTGAATTCTAAAGGTCAAAACTCTTAATAATAACGCATCAAGTCGTGTGCCAGATTGGATTTTTAAATTCCAAATCTAACCCTATTCTCACTCTCTTCACTCCAGGCTCAATGAAATAGCCTGCAGATGTCGGTTGGACTTGATTTTCGAAATGATTGTCAAGTCCAGCTAGGCGGTTGTAACGGTCTAAGATTGTAGGTATCGGACTTTCGACACACGGTCTAGATCCAATACAAAGTTTCAACGAGGTCCAGAGAATAAACCGGCTTAGAGTTTGATCCGAGGTTTTAGAGTATTATATCGTCATTGGTTCTACTCTCTTTGGGTCTTGTAGAACGTATTTAAAGTGGTCAGGGACTATTTTCCAGCTACTCTAGCGTTGCGCTAGCTAACTTACACTTATTTTCCAAATGAATTAGTCCTACGCGATTTCTGATTGAGTTGGTACTCGAGTCCAAGTACGAATTTTTCCAGGGCGTTACAGCCTTAGATACATATTCACTCAGTGGGACCTGATTATGAGGCAGCGGCGATGGATGGAGACCTTGAAGGACTTTAAGTTCGAGGTTTTCTACTATCCTGGGAAGGCCAACGTGGTGGCTGACGCCTTAAGTCGCAAGAAGGCGATAGAGTTTGCGGCTCCACTGATGGTATCTGAGTGGGACATGGTTGAGTTTTTGCAAGACTTTGAGCAGAAACTCACTGTGGAGGAGTCATTCGAGTTTATCGTACATGTTCAGGTGCGACCTCTTGTCCATGACAGGGTCATCACGGCACAGAGGGACGATGAACATATGATTGAGCTTCGAGAGCAGGCCAGTGATGATGCAGATGCCGAGTGGTGAGTTGGAACGGATAGAGGCTTAAGTTATCGTGGCCGCCTATGCGTCCCAGATGTCCCCGACTTGAGACGAGAGATTCTCGAGGCTGTGCAAAGTTCTAGGCTCGCAATACATCCGGGTAGTACGAAGATGTATCATGACATGAAGAGGACGTATTGGTGGGATGGCATGAAGACCCACATTGTAGACTTTGTGTCCCGTTGTCTCACTTGCCAATAGGTGAAGGCAAAGCATCGCCGACCCCCTGGTCTCCTTCAGCCTATGCCTATAGCTGAGTGGAAGTGGGACTTTATTTCTATGGATTTCATTTCGGGACTGCCGAAGACGAGGATGGGACATGATTCTATCTGGGTGATCGTCGACCGCTTGAAGAAGTCAGCGCACTTTCTTCCAATCAGAGTTACAAACTCTGTAGACAAGTTAGCCAGACTTTACATTAGGGAGATTGTTTGCCTGTATGGAGTTCCCTTAGAGATCGTGTCGGATAGAGACACGTGGTTTACTTTTATTTTCTGGACTCGCGTCTAGGAAGTGATGGGTGTGAAGTTGAAGTTCAGTACTACATTCCACCCACAGATCAACGGGCAGATAGAGAGGGTGTACCAGATTTTGGAGGACATGCTGCGGGCTTGCATGTTAGACTTCAAAGACAGTTGGGATGATTGTCTTCCATATGCGGAGTTCACGTACAACAACAGTTTTTAGGCCAGTATCGGTATGACACCTTATGAGGCCTTGTATGGGCGTCCTTGTCGAGCACCGCATTGTTGGGCAAAGGTTGACATCATTAGGCATCGACTTCTTACAACGCAGAGCAGGCAGAAGAGTTATGTCAATACGAGGCGGCAACCGTTAGAGTTCGCGGTTGGAGATCATGTATTTTTGAGAGTTTCCCCTATGAAAGGAATTCTTCGGTTCAGGAAGAAGGGGAAGCTCGCACCGCGATTCATTGGCCCATTACAGATACTCGATCGTGTGGGTACAGTAGCATATCGTCTAGTTTTCCCTACACCTCTCGTGAGAGTACACAACGTATTTCATATTTCTATGCTGAAGAAATACGTTCCAGATCCTTCCCATATCATTAAATGGGAGCAGGTGTAGTTAGGTGAGGATGTTACATATATACTGCAACTGACGCATATATTAGACAGAAAGGAGCAGGTATTGCATAGCAAAGTCATCCCCCTTGTGAAGGTATTGTGGACGCATCACACTGAAGAAGAGGCTACTTGGGAGACAGAAGCCGAAATCAGAAAGAACTACCCACAGCTTCTCGAGGAGTACGAAAAGGTATAAATTTTGAGGATAAAATTTATTGTTAAGGGGGGTAGATTATAACGTCTCGGAAAAATCCATACAGAGACTCGAGTACCACCTCAAGAAGAAATCACTTAGGATTAATTCCTTTAGAAATTAAGCATGAGTTAACTAGCGCTAAGATAGATTAACTGTGAAATTAGCACTGTTTTCTTTAAATACGTTTTGCAAGACCCAAAACTTATGGAATCATTGGCGCTATAACATCCTGAAACCTAGGATCAAACTCTAAACCCGTTTGTTCTCAAGAACCCTTTGAAACTTTGTAATGGACTTGGACCGAGCATCATGAGCCCGGTAGCGATGAACGTAGACCATTATGACCGCTTAGTTGGACTTGACTACCACCCCAAAAATCAAGCTCAAATGATGTCCTGGGACTATTTCATTGAGCCCGGAGCAAGGAGTGTGAGAAAGCGTAGATTTCTTTATAAATTAAATATAATTTAAGTAATCTGGCACGTGTCGCTTTCGGGCTAATTATAAGCATTCAGACCGTTGGAATCTGACCCAAATACACCCTCGGATCAGGAAATATTTCCCACTCATGTCAGTGTACTTGGAATCCCCGATCGAGTCTCAGTGACCACTGAACTGAAACTGGTCCGCCATGTACGATCTGGAAACCCGATCGAACTGAAAACTTAACTTGATCAGGATCCAGCATCCATAAGCTTAAGTCCAAGCGCGTTCAGTCAGAGAACCTCCAGAAATGTTCTTTTGGGTTGAAAAAGACCCGATTTGGTTATAATCTAAGTATACCTTAGTCCTAAGTCTGAATTGGTGAGTTTTTAGCCTATATAAGATCTTAAACCTTCTCTCATTCCTCACATACGAATTTGAGAGAAACCCTAGGAGAGAGGAGAGAAAAGAGAGAGATTGTATGAGAGTTGTGAGAGAAAGTTCTTGTCACTCTATCTTGCTACTATGCGTATTTAACCATCGCGATCTAATCACTCTTCCAGTAATTCTGACTTCATTCTAGGTAAGAAAACCCTAACCTTAACCTGTTTTAGGGTTTCTATCGATACAAGTAGCGAAGTAGCTGACTTACCTTGTGTAATAGGTTGTCATATCGACGTTGGCGAAGGCGTAGAGTTCCTATTCAATTCATTACACTTATACGGCGTAAGGTGTAGATTTTAGATGCCTAGGTTACCTGTTTTCAAAGCTTTCAATGTCGTTTAATGGTAGATTGTTGATAAGGATGTCGTTTCACATGTAGAACATGCTGACCGATTTCTATTTCGAATACCGACAAAGAATATGAGATTTATAGTATTTTAGGTATTTGTAGAAAATACCATTTACGTATGAATTTTGTTGATACGATTGCCATGAGTATTTTCCATGTATCTATGCTAGTTATGCATGCATGATCTGTTTGGCGAAGGGATTCGCCCTAATACACATTTTGGCCAACATAGGTTATGTAGGCTAATGTGTGTAGATTAAGTGTTTGTATAAGTATTGAGTAAATGATGTTGTAGATCAATCTTGAGATAAGATTCTTAACTATTTGATGATGTATATGATTTCCTCCATGTTGTTATATTCGAATTGATTACCTTATATATATGAAATACTTGTGTATGGTTAATTATTTATGTTGGACCTTATAATATGCTGATAACATGCTTGAATTACTTGTTATTTAAATTCTGTCTATCGTATATGCATACTGATTTAGATTTCAAGTGCTTGGGGCTATACTGTAGTCCAGGCAGCCAGTAAAGATCTGAATTCGTGGTTGAATTCTATTCACCACGAAGGACGCGTCGACGAACCTGAGTCGTGCTTTGGTTGACGGCAGTGGTTGGGCCACACGAGGTATTTATGCACTTCATGTCGTTCAGCTTGAGGTGCGCTCGTACTAGTCGAACTCGTCAAGTAACCCAACTGACCATTGTATGTTCACCTTGTATTGGTTAAAACTGCTTGAACCTAGGGTACTGAAATTACCATTGAAACCCTGATAACTGTGGTACCTTGATCCACTAAGACTCATGAGCCGAGCATGGTGGTATGGGACATCATGGTCGAACCGTCGGCCTACGCTGGGCCGAAAATCCTCCCCGTAGTGACCAGTGAGCACCTCAGACTCGTGAGGCGATTATGGTGGTATGGGACACTATATTCGAGCTATCGGCCTACTCTGATTGGTGACGAGCCCTTTGTAATGACCTCGAGCGTATTCTGAGTCTACGTGCAGGCGACGACCCTTCCGTAACAACAAGAGTACAAAATAGGCCTGTATTGATAAGGTGATGGGGGAGAGGTGCAACGAGTGCGTGCAACTGCCCTGGCAGCCCTTGCAGCGACCTAGAACCATATCATCGTATGAGACTACTAGGAGTGACGACCCTACATGGGATCTTTATTGGGAATGATATAAGGGAAGTACCTTAGTTTTCCAATCCTGCTGTATGAAAGGACTAATAACAACTCGGTAATCATATTCATGTCGCACTGCATATGCCTGAAAGATGTGGAGTACTGAGGGATGAAAGCATGCCGTGAACGTAAGATGCTGTCGCACGAGGGAGTATGTAAGTGAGGGCACGCATCATTATTGCATCTCATCCTTGCATTAATTACAGTATTTAGGAATCTTTGATTGCTTGCTTTACCACTATGATTGATTTGATAACATGCTAATCTTTGCTCTATGATTCCACTGAGTTGATTACTCACTCCCACGTTACGGGACGGTGTTTGCAACACCTACCAGACTCTGTCTTAGTGTAACACCACGAAAATCGGTGGTCGGGTAGAAACCCAACTCCCGAATTCCAGAACGTCACTTATGCAACATAGATAATGATAAATGCATGTTGTCTGTAAAATGACATTTAAACAAGATTGAGACTAAGCCAAAACAACATATCAAACTCCAAAGACAGTTAAATTAGCCAGCGGAAGACTGATAAATACATAATATATATAATTGATTGTAAGTCTCCAGAGTGTGAACATGTAACACCCTGAAAATCGGGGGTCGTGTATAAACTCAACTCCCGAGTTCCAGACCGTCACTTATGCAACAAAAAAATGATTATGATTCAATGTTGTCTGATTTAAAGCATTCACATGAGTAAAAGTATACCAAAACTGCAATTCATACTCCAGATCCAGTGATAAAGCAAGCGGAAGACTAAACAATATATATATCACTGTAAGGAAAAATAAAGTAGATCTTATCTGTCTCTAAAGTATGAATACATCTCTGAGTCTCATATACATATACATGAATAAAATCAAATGTTCAAAATAGTCCCACTGAAGTCCCGACAACCCAGGTCGCCTACGCAAAGCCATCATGATACTGCATGTACGAGAACTCGTCCTGCTCCTCGTCGAAGTCTGGCTCTGCCTCCTGGATCTCAGCCTCACCTGCATCTACAACAGGGTCTGGTGGGTGTTGCAAACACCATCCCTTAACGTGGGAGTGAGTGATCAACTCAGTGGAATCATAGAGCAAAGATTAGCATGTCCACAAATCAATCATGCGATAATAGTAAAGTAGTAAATCAGACAATCCTAATACTGTTGTTAATGCAAGATGACATGACGTGATGTATGCCCTCACCGACGATCTCCCTCATACGGCAACATCTTACGGCCGCGGCATGCCACACTCCCTAGAGTGCTCCACATCTTCCAGGCACAGGCAATGCTATGGTGATATGATTTCCGAGTTGTTATTAGTCCATTCAAACAACAGGATTGGGAAACTAAGGTACTTCCCTTGTATCAATCCCAACACAGATCCTGTCTAGGGTCGTCACTCCTAATAATCTCATACGATGAATATTTCGTAGGTCGCTGCAAGGGCTGTCAGGGCTGTTGCTCGCACTCGTTGCACGACTCCCCCATCACCTTATCAATACAGGCCTACTGTACTCTACTGCTACTGAAGGGTCGTCGCCTCCCATAGACTCAGAATACGCTCGCGGTCATTACAAAGGACTCGTCGCCTGATAGTGTAGGCCGACAGCTAGAATATAGTGTCCCATATCACCATAATCTGTTCACGAGACTAGGTGCTCACTGGTCACTACGGAGAGGTTTGTGGCCCCAGCGTAGGCCGACAGCTCGACCACGGTGTCCCATACCACCATGCCCGGCTCATGAGTCTTCGTGAATCAAGGTACCATGGTTAACAGGGTTTACAATGGTAAGTTCAGTACCCTAGATTCAAGCAGTTATGACTCATACAAGGTGAACATACATCGGCCAGTCGGGTTACTTGACGGGCTCAACTAGTGCGATCGCATCTCAAGTCGAATGACATGAAGTGCGTAAAACACTTCGCGTGGCCTAACCACTGCCGCAACTCCAAACACGACTCACGTTCATCGACGCGTCGTTCGTGGCCGAGACCAGCCAACCACGAATTCGATCGGTTACCGACTGCCTGGATTAAGTATAGTCCCAAACAATTATGGAATCACATCAGCAATTTATGTAGGAGTATTGGAATTGAAATACAATCATGTGAGCATGTTAACTCATGTTATAACATACAACTTAAGTAAATCTTCAAGCACATATATTTCATGCATGTAATGAAATCATGCATATAGTCAACATGTAGGAAATCATTTAGGTGAGCATATTAATTGAGAAATCAATCTCAAACTATTTCATAACATCATTTAATTCAATACATACTAATACAAGCATTTATACAAACACATACACTACACACTTAAGTCCACATATAGCATGTCGACCCGAAGTGCGCAATTAGGCGAATCTCTTCGCCAAACTAATTATGCACGTATTCCTAACTTCCTAATGCGACAACAAACCATGTCAATCATATCAGCAAAATATGAATGTAATCAGTACTTCCTAAAAATGACTAAAATGCCCTAAATCTCATATTCTTCGCCGGTTTACGAAACAGGAAACGGATAGCATGTTGTACATGTCAAACGGCGATGCCGTCGATAATCTACTATTAAACGACATTGAAAGCGTTGGAAACCGTCAATCAAAGCGTCTAAAATCCTCACCTAGTCTCTTGTAGACTCGTGATTTCGAACGGAGCGTATACGCTTCGTCTACGGTGATAAGAGAACCTGTTTTACAAGATCTATTGGTTAAAAAGCTATGGATCTTAGTGATCCCCAAATCAGCAACTTCTAGGGTTAGTTATTACCTGAAAACGCGGAAGATTCACCGGCTTGGTGATCAGGAGGTGTTGCTTAGGCACTAGCAACAGGTGGCACGAAGACTGGAAAAATCCCTTCCACACTCTCTCTCAAACTCTCACCTTTTCTCTCTCCCAATCTAGGGTTTCTTGTAATTTCGGATGGGAGAGAGGAGTGAGGGTTTCAACCCCTTTTATAAGCTTAAAAACGCCCGAAATAGGCTCCAGTACAAGGTTTACTTAGTGCATATCCAATTCGGGGCTGTTTCGGTTCAAAGGATGCTTTCTGCTGGTCCCCTAGTCGAATGCGATCGGACTTAAGCTCGTGCGTACCAGATCTAGCACGTATTAAGTTTTCAGTCCGGCTGGGTTCGCAGATCGCACGTGGCGGACCAGTTTCAGTTCAGCAGTCACCGCACGTAGATCAGGGCTGAAAGTCTCATGATATAAAATAGAAATTTCTCCTGATCCGAGGGTGTAATCTGGATGAATTCTGAAGGTCAGAATGCTCAATACTGACGCGTCAAGTCGTGTGCCAGATTTGAATTTGAAATTCTAATTCTGTCCCTATTCGCACTCTCTTCGGTCCGGGCTCAATAAAATAGCCTGTGATTATCGGTTTGACTTGATTTTCGAAATGAGTGTCAAGTCCAGCTAGGTAGTTCTAACGGTCTAAGATAGGAGGTATCGGACTTTCGACGCGCGGTCTAGATCCAATACAAAGATTCAAAGTGGTCCAGAGAACAAACCTGCTTAGAGTTTGGTCCGAGGTTATAGAGTATTATAGAGTCATTGGTTCTACTCGATTTGGATCTTGTAGAACGTATTTAAAGTGATCAGGGACTATTTCCCAGCTACTCCAGCGTTGCGCTAGCTAACTTAGTCATATTTTCTAAAAGAATTAATTCTACGCAATTTCGAGTCGAGTTGGTACTCGAGCCCAAGTATGGATTTTTCACGGGCGTTACAATCTACCCCCCTTAACAAATAATTTCATCCTCGAAATTTGTACCTTTTCGTACTCCTCGAGAAGCTGTGGGTAGTTCTTTCTGATCTCGGCTTTTGTCTCCCAAGTAGCCTCCATCTCAGAGTGATGCGTCCACAATACCTTCACAAGGGGAATCACCTTGCTACGCAGTACCTGCTCCTTCATGTCTAGGATACGTGTCGGTCGCAGGATATAAGTAACATCCTCTCCTAACTGCACCTGCTCCCATCTGATGATATGGGAAGGATCAGCAACGTACTTCTTCAGCATAGAAACATGAAATACGTTGTGAACGCTCGCGAGAGGAGTGGGTAAAGCCAATCGGTAAGCCACTGCTCCCACACGATCGAGGATCTGGATGGACTAATGAATCGTGGTGCCAGCTTCCCCTTCTTCCCGAACCGAAGGACTCCCTTCATAGGGGAAACTCGCAAAAACACATGATCCCCAACTGTGAACTCTAGTGGCCTCCGTCTCGTATCGGCATAACTCTTCTGTCTGCTCTGCGCTGTAAGAAGCCGACGTCGAATAATATCAATCTTCTCTGACGTCGCCTGCACTAACTCTGGGCCAATCAAGCTACGCTCACCGACCTCTATCCAGTAATGCGGTGCGCGACAAGGTCGCCCATACAGCGCCTCATAAGGTGCCACACCGATACTCGCCTAAAAACTGTTGTTGTACGTAAACTCCGCATATGCAAGACAATCATCCCAACTGTCCTTGAAGTCCAATGCGCAAGCTCGCAACATGTCCTCTAAGATCTGGTTCACCCGCTCTGTTTGTCCGTCTGTCTGTGGGTGGAAGGCAGTACTGAACTTCAACTTCACACCCATAGCCTCCTGAATGCGAGTCCAGAAAATAGAAGTGAACTGCGTGTCTCTGTCCGACACAATCTCCAGCGGAACTCCATGCAGACGCACAATCTCTCTGATGTACAATCTAGCCAGCTCGTCTGCAGAGTTCATAACTCTAATCGGTAGGAAGTGCGCCGACTTCTTCAGACAGTCGACGATCACCCAAATGGAATCATGTCCCTTCCTCATCTTCGACAACCCAGAAATGAAGTCCATGGAAATGAAATCCCACTTCCACTCTGCGATAGGCATAGGCTGCAAAAGTCCAGGTGGTCGGCGATACTCTGCCTTCACCTGCTGACAAGTGAGACAATGGGACACGAACTCTGCTATGTGGGTCTTCATACCTTCCCACCAATACGTCCTCTTCACGTCACGATATATCTTCGTACTGCTTGGATGCATCGCGAGTCAGGGATATCTAGGACGCATAGGCGGCCACAATAACGTAAGCCTTCATCCATACCAACTCGCCAGTCGGCGTCTGCATCATTACTGGCCTGCTCTCGAAGCTCAGTCAGATGCGCATCGTCTCTTTGCACCTCGATGACTCGGTCATCGATCTGAGATCGCACCTGTACATGTGCGATGAACTCAAACGGCTCCTCTACGGTGAGTTTCTGCTCAAAGTCTCGCAAAAACTCAACCATATCCCACTCAGCAACCATCAGCGGAGCCGCAAACTCTATCGCCTTCTTGCGGCTCAACGCATCAGCCACAAGGTTTACCTTCCCAGGATGGTAAGAGACTTCAAACTTGAAGTCCTTCAACGTCTCCATCCATCGCCGCTGCCTCATATTCAAGTCTCGCTGCGTGAATATGTACTTGAGGCTCTTGTGGTAGCAAAAGAGCTCGAACTCCTCTCCGTAGAGGTAATGTCTCCAGAGTCTCAGTGCGAATATAACGGCTGCCAACTCTAGGTCGTGTGTAGGGTAATTCTCCTCTTGCTTCCTTAATTATCTCGAGGCATACGAAATTACCCTGTCCCTCTGCATAAGGACACAACCCAAACCAACGCTAGACGCGTCAGTGTATATAGTGTATCTAACCCCTTGCTCTGGCAATACTAGCACAGGGGCGGACGTAAGTCTGTCCTTCAGCTCCTGAAAAGCTGACTCCGCTTTATCATTCTAGGTGAACTTCACGTCCTTCCGTGTCAACTGAGATGAGGGTCTCGCGATCTTCGAGAAGTCCTGAATGAAGCGCCGATAGTAGCCAGCGAGACCCAAGAAACTCCTCACCTCAGTGACAGAACCAGGCTGCTCCCAGTCCTGCACCGCAGCTACCTTAGACAGGTCAACTGCCATGCCATCCTTAGACACCACGTGTCCCAGGAACTTCACCTCCTGCTTCCAGAAGTCGCACTTCTTGTACCGTGCGAGCAACTGATGCTGTCTGAGCGTATCCATGACCAAGCGCAAGTGCTCCTCATGCTCCTCTCGACTCCTAGAGTACACCAAAATGTCGTCAAGGAATACAACGATGAATCGATAGAGGAAAGGTCAAAATACCCGGTTCATCAGATCCATGAACACGGCTGGTGTGTTTGTGAGACCGAATGACATCACGAGGAACTCGTAGTGGCCAAAACTGGTCCTGAATGCTGTCTTCTACACGTCCTCATCCCTGACGCGCAACTGATGATATCTTGACTGAAGATCAATCTTCGAGAAGTACTGCACTCCTCTCAACTGATTAAAAAAGTCATCGATCCTGGGTAAAGGGTACTTGTTCTTCACCGTGACCTGGTTCAGCCTGCGATAATCAATACACAATCACATCGAACCATCCTTCTTCCTCACGAACAAGACCGGTGCTCTCCAAGGAGACAACTAGGCCGTGTGAGGCCAAGCTCTAGCAGACCATCAATCTGCATCCTCAACTCCTCCATCTCACATGGTGCCATGCGATACGTCGGCAGTAAGATGGGCGTAAAACCAGGAACCAGATCGATAGTGAAATCGATCTCACGTCGGGGCGACAAAATAGGGATCTTCCTGAACAGATCCCCGAACTCAGAAACAACTGGCACATGCTCAAGTATCTGGGCACCAGCGTCGCGCAATAAAGTGGCGTAACTAAGTATGCGGAAAGGGAGATTTACCCGCACTGAAAATGTGAAAGGCATGCCCTCAGGCTCGTACACCGTCACCATACGAGTCTCGCAGTCAATCTCGGCCCTCCCAGCAGTCAACCAATCCATGCCAAGAATGACGTCGAGATAAACGAGAGAGGGATCGACGACAAGATCAAGAGTCATCGTCCTGCCTCCCAGATCAACCAAACAACCCTCAGACATCTCGGTAACATCTGAATAATCTCTGTGGGCTGCAAAGACTCGCACGCTATCCATAGTGATAGTCTGTAACCCAAGATGCCTGACTACAGCACGCGATATCAAAGAAATCGTAGAACCAATGTCCACCATGACGAGAATAGGAGTACCTCCAATATGTGCTGTGACTTCGAAGGCCGAATGATGAAAAGTCGGTGTCGCAGCTGCCTCAACTGTCAATGCATGAACCTGAGCCTGCTGTGGCCGGTTCGGCCACTGTGTCAAGGGCCGTGGTGGCTATCTGATCTGCGATACCGGAGGTCTGAAAGAAGGGTGCGCAGGAGCTAACCGTATAGGCGGTGCTGATATCGCCTGAGAACGAGCACGGTCAATCTTCTGCGGCGGTGAGAACCCACTGTCCCACATCCGAGAAAAATAGCTCTGCTCCAAGTGGCCCGTCCTCCCACAGTATGTACATGTCAAATCAGGACACCGAAATGGTGGTACAGGCGCTGTAGCCCTAGTAGGAGGGTCGACGAGAGGCCTCTTGCCCGCGAAGGGCCTGTCCTGCATGTCTGGTCGTGGCCTAAAAGCAGCAGGGCCACGAGATCGCACAAGTCGATCCACATCCTGCTCTGCCCGCATAGACAAGTGAATCAACTCCGCATATGAGGGAATGGTCACACAACACATCTTCGACCGAATATCCGGTCGCAAACCCTCCAAAAAGCACCGTATGCGCATCTCCTCATCGGCCAAAATAGTCAGGACGTATCTGCCCAACTCCGTAAACCGATGCTCATACTCCGTAACTGTCATGGCTGCCTGTCTGAGGCGGAGAAACTCATTCTCCCTGTCATGCCTTTAAGTCTGGGGGTGATACTTCTCATGAAAGCGGAACTCAAACGCTGCCCATGTCCATATATAGTCGGCGGCAACGGTCCGCAATACGCTATCCCACCACAGGCTGGCCTCTCGCTCAAACAGGAATGTAGCCAGCTCTACCTGCTCGGCCTCTGTGCAATGAAGCATCCGTAATATCTTCGACACACGGTCGAGCCAGTACTCAGCCTCCTCGGGTCTGTGAGAACCAGTGAAAGTGGGAGGCCGTAAGCACTGAAATCGCTCTAATAGGCCCCATGTATCTGCGACATTCACCGCAGGGTAAGCAGGCGGTACAGGATGAGACGTGCCCTCATCCTGGGCGTATGTATAAGCATCCTCAGCTGGATGTGCAGGTGGTGCAGGTGGAGCCACACCCCCGCCCTGGGCTAAGGTCCCCACAATGGTAGTCAGAAGCTGCTGCTGCTACTGCATCATAGCCAACATCTGCTCAAATCTGTCAGGAGGTGGAGCAGGCTGTGGCGGGTGCTGTGTCAAAGTAGATGCACGATGAGGCTCTATGACTGACGGTGTGAACGGCGGTGGTCCAACTGTAGGACCATCAGTAGGCTGAGACGCTCGAACTGTCTCACGAATCGGGCCCACAGCAGGGTCTGCATGGGTGTTAAACTGCGAAGGAGTCTGATCCACATGCTCACTCAACGCAAGCCGAACCGTGCTCCGCATAGCCTTAGGCGGCATTCCCTATATTCAAAATAGGGCGCAACCTTGTCAGTCTCAATAGCACAAATATACCGCAATCATTCACACAAGGAGTCAAAGGCATTCCATGCATTTCATTTAATCAGAATTATCACAATACAAGGGATATATCCTTACAAGCATCATGACGAGAAATACATGGGAACTAAGACAGTTAAAATTACAACAGCAACATAAGCAAAGTGCTAGTCCTAACAGGCTTACACACATAAAGTAGAAAATGACTAACTACTAACAACAACATCAAAGGTCGCATCGCTAGTCTGAGTTGACGGAGGAGGAGCACCCTTATCCTGCAAGAAACACAGGATCGCCTTCAAGGTGCGAGTCACCTTTCCGAACTTCCTCTTTGTAACGGCCTTGGCATCCTTGACTTCAGCGCGAAGTTCCTGAACTTCCCTTCGTAAGGCGATCTGACTCTCCTCGATCTGAGCAATGCGATCATCGCTAGTAGCCTGCGCAGAAGGAGGAGGGCTCTCATCTGTATCCTGAGCCTCCTCTTCTGCCTCTTCCTGAACTTCTTCCTGAACTTCTGCTCCAAGTTCTTCTTCACTTTGATCTTCCTCATCATCAAAGTCATCCTCGCTATCCTCCTCAAGCTGATTTTCACGGTACTGCGACCCAATCTTCATCTTGACCATAGTCGACTCATCAATGGTATAAATCGAAACTGGCAATTTCGGCCCAAGTCTGTAAGCAAACTCAAGCGCGATCTTGTATATCAGTCGGCCAAAAGGAAGCGATTCGGATGTTCTTCTTGACTTGGCTATGAGGATTATCTGTCGCAAGATGAAAGTGGCCATACATACGTTCTCTCCCTGGGCCACCAGATACAAGAAATCGACCATAAGGTGTGTAGATTCAATGCGATTCGTAGACCTGGAATAAACATTAAACGTGCAGATATGGTGCAGCAAGCGCAAATCATCAGACATATACGTCGCCTTGAGGCTATTATTAGACTGCCATGGAACCAACTTACCGCACAGAAACCTGGTGTGACGATCTCGTTCACGCCTGCTCATCAGATTCTTCTCACTAGGATGAACATCACCGAGAGGTCCGTTCAGAAGTCGCGCAATCAGTCGCACATCAATCGTAGCCATCCGATCTCTACCAAAAGGGATTTTAAACTGTAATGGCTCCAAGGTAGGATTCTGGATACAAGCGTAGAAGGCACGAACGGTGCTCACATTAGCACGAGGGTGAGCTTCAAAGATCAGACCCCAATGCGCAGCTTCAATGCTCTTGAACAATAAAAATTCACCGAACAGTCGCCCTTCCACGTCCGCCTCAAACAACACTTTGCGATTAGTGTATTGACCGTGAGGCATCTCTGACAGAATTACTCGCCCAAGGTGAGTATGGGGATCCAAATCCCGTTTGTACGGCACTCTAGGGCTATAGCTGGACCTGTGGCGGCGTTTGAACTTGCGGCACCACCCCGCTGTCTTCTCGATTGAGCAGGGTGACTTGGCCCAGCCTCGTCTACTGCAGTTTTCCTTTTACCCATCAAAGATAAGATGGTGGAGAGTGACAAAAGGCCAAAAATGGCTTCCACGAAAGCCATGGAA
Organism: Magnolia kwangsiensis; assembly: GCA_037074715.1. Lineage (NCBI taxonomy): Eukaryota > Viridiplantae > Streptophyta > Magnoliopsida > Magnoliales > Magnoliaceae > Magnolia > Magnolia kwangsiensis. Next base: position 75,754,604 of record CM073577.1, on the reverse strand, counting down.
AATGAAAAAAATGCAGAGAAGTGGCTGTCCAATCTGAAAAAGGGAGATCTAGGCGTTGTAGAGGGATGCTTCAAGCTTCCCAAGGATGTATTTTCAAGGAGAAATGAAAATGAAAAAGTGGAATGGAGCACCTCACGATTTCAGCTCGATTTGGGGGTTTTTGGAGCTCCAAATGATAAAATCTTCAAGAGGGAGGGCTGCCAACTTCAAAGGATCGATGGAGGGTGGTCGTTTTTGGCCAAGGATGGATCTAGGGGTGGTTTGGAATCCTGAATTTTGGAGATGGTTGCTGGAAAATGAAAATAGGGCTATGGGGAGGGCTGTTTGTAGAGGAGAGGCATGTTTTAAGCGTTTTCTACCCACGAACCCTACATGTGGGGTGTATACAACCCAAGTTAGGGCGTGCACCCAAAAACCAATTCAAGTGGGCCCACCTGTATGGCGATGCATCGCCGGATTGACAATGGCATCGCTGACCAATGATGTATCTGGCCATTGGGACCAGATGGGTTTGGTCCCCCATGGTCCAAGGACCCCAGATATGTACGGGTCAACCCTTGGTTCATGGTATTTTGACCTATATAGGCCCAAACATGTGTTCAGGGCTTTCCGGGACCAATCCGCAATCCTGAATAAAAAACCATATCATGCAGCATATTCTTTTGGGGTAGAAGGATCTAATACATCCATCTAGATCCTTAGTTGCTAAAGAAAGTGAAGTTAGAATGGCCTTATGGCTATTTTTCATAAAATTTTACTATTCACTATAAAATTTTGTGAAAGTATTATTTTATGTTATTTTTACATTAGGTTTGATGCCTAACATAAAATGGATAATAAGGAAATGAATATTGGAGTGGTGAGAGGAAGAATTTTGAAGATTTTTGGTGAAACGGGGTTTTTAAGCCCTGGCGATTGAATACAGGAGTCGTGGTCATCCCACGGCCCAAGGATTTACTTTAACAGGTTTAAAATTGTTCAAAGAATGTCTCAACCCGACTTCCTACAACTTAGGAGCTATTCGGGCTGCTTTACGCGACCCGAGTTGCGTTATAGACTAGATCATGCGATCGATTCGAATTGACTTCGCCTATTGGCGAATCTGCGATCCTAGAAATGTTTCTAGACCCTTCTCGCACCCACCTAAGTCAAAAGAAGCGACAGCGTACGTCGCGAGACCATAACCCAGGCCCAGTATACTCTTATTCATTCTCTGACACAAACTTGTAACACCCTGAAAATTGGGGGTCGTGTATAAACTCAACTCTCGTGTTCCAGACCGTCACTTATGCAACAAAAAAATGATTATGATTCAATGTTGTCTGATTTAAATCATTCACATGAGTAAAAGTACACCAAAACTGCAATTCATACTCCAGATCCAGTGATAAAGCAAGCGAAAGACTAAACAATATATATATCACTGTAAGGAAAAATAACGTACATCTCATCTGTCTCTAAAGTATGAATACATCTCTGAGTCTCATATACATATACATGAACAAAATCAAATGTTCAAAATAGTCCCACTGAAGTCCCGACAACCCAGGTCGCCTACGCAAAGCCATCATGATACTGCATATACGAGAACTCGTCCTGGTCCTCGTCGAAGTCTGGCTCTTCCTCCTGGATCTCAGCCTCACCTGCATCTACAATAGGGTCTGGTGGGGGTTGCAAACACCATCCCGTAACATGGGAGTGAGTGATCAACTCAGTGGAATCATAGAGCAAAGATTAGCATGTCCACAAATCAATCATGCGATAATAGTAAAGCAGTAAATCAGACAATCCTAATACTGTTGTTAATGCAAGATGACATGACGTGATGTATGCCCTCACCGACGATCTCCCTCATACGGCAACATCTTACGGCCGCGGCATGCCACACTCCCTAGAGTTCTCCACATCTTCCAGGCACATGCAATGCTATGGTGATATGATTTCCGAGTTGTTATTAGTCCATTCAAACAACAAAATTGGGAAACTAAGGTACTTCCCTTGTATCAATCCCAACACAGATCCTGTCTAGGGTCGTCACTCCTAATAATCTCATACGATGTATATTTCGTAGGTCGCTGCAAGGGCTGCCAGGGCTGTTGCTCGCACTCGTTGCACCGCTCCCCCATCACCTTATCAATACAGGCCTACTGTACTCTACTGCTACTGAAGGGTCGTCGCCTCCCGTAGACTCAGACTACGCTCGCGGTCACTACAAAGGACTCGTCGCCTGATCAGTGTAGGCCGACAGCTAGAATATAGTGTCCCATATCACCATAATCTGCTCACGAGACTAGGTGCTCACTGGTCACTACGGGGAGGTTTGTGGCCCCAGCGTAGGCCGATAGCTCGACCACGGTGTCCCATACCACCATGCCCGGCTCATGAGTCTTCGTGGATCAAGGTACCATGGTTAACAGGGTTTACAATGGTAAGTTCAGTACCCTAGGTTCAAGCAGTTATGACTCATACAAGGTGAACATACATCGGCCAGTCGGGTTACTTGACGGGCTCGACTAGTGCGATCGCATCTCAAGTTGAACGACATGAAGTGCGTAAAACACTTCGCGTGGCCTAACCACTGCCGCCAACTCCAAACACGACTCGCGTTCATCGACGCGTCGTTCGTGGCCAAGACGAGCCAACCACGAATTCGATCGGTTACCGACTGCCTGGACTAAGTATAATCCCAAACAATTATGGAATCACATCAGCAATTTATGTAGGAGTATTGGAATTGAAATACAATCATGTGAGCATGTTAACACATGTTATAACATACAACTTAAGTAAATCTTCAAGCACATATATTTCATGCATGTAATGAAATCATGCATATAGTCAACATGTAGGAAATCATTTAGGTGAGCATATTAATTGAGAAATCAATCTCAAAATATTTCATAACATCATTTAATTCAATACATACTAATACAAGCATTTATACAAACACATACACTACACACTTAAGTCTACATACAGCATGTCGACCCGAAGTGTGCAATTAGGCGAATCTCTTCGCCAAACTAATTATGCACGTATTCCTAACTTCCTAATACGACAACAAACCATGTCAATCACATCAGCAAAATATGAATGTAATCAGTACTTCCTACAAATGACTAAAATGCCCTAAATCTCATATTCTTCGTTGATTTACGAAACAGGAAACGGATAGCATGTTGTACATGTCAAACGGCGATGCCATCGATAATCTACTATTAAACGACATTGAAAGCGTTGGAAACCGTCAATCAAAGCGTCTAAAATCCTCACCTAGTCTCTTGTAGACTCGTGATTTTGAACGGAGCGTATACGCTTCGTCTACGGCAATAAGAGAACCTGTTTTACAAGATCTATTGGTTAAAAAGCTATGGATCTTAGTGATCCCCAAATCAGCAACTTCTAGGGTTAGTTATTACCTAAAAACGCAGAAGATTCACCGGCTTGGTGATCAGGAGGTGTTGCTTAGGCACTAACAACAAGTGGCACGAAGACTGGAAAAATCCCTTCCACACTCTCACTCAAACTCTCACCTTTTCTCTCTCCCAATCTAGGGTTTCTTGCAATTTCGGATGGGAGAAAGGAGTGAGGGTTTCAACCCCTTTTATAAGCTTAAAAATGCCCGAAATAGGCTCCAGTACAAGGTTTACTTAGTGCATATCCAATTCGGGGCTGTTTCGGTTCAAAGGATGCTTTCTGCTGGTCCCCTGGTCGAATGCGATCGGACTTAAGCTCATGCGTACCAGATCTAGCACGTATTAAGTTTTCAGTCCGGCTGGGTTCGCAGATCGCACGTGGCGGACCAGTTTCAGTTCAGCGGTCACCGCACGTAGATCAGGGCTGAAAGTCTCATTATATAAAATAGAAATTTCTCCTGATCCGAGGGTGTAATCTGGATGAATTCTGATGGTCAGAACGCTCAATACTGATGCGTCAAGTCGTGTGCCAGATTTGAATTTGAAATTCCAATTCTGTCCCTATTCGCACTCTCTTCGGTCCGGGCTCAATAAAAAAGCCTGTGATTATCGGTTTGACTTGATTTTCGAAATGAGTGTCAAGTCCAGCTAGGCGGTTCTAACGGTCTAAGATAGGAGGTATCGGACTTTCGACGAGCGATCTACATCCAATACAAAGATTCAAAGTGGTCCAGAGAACAAACCTGCTTAGAATTTGGTCCGAGGTTATAGAGTATTATAGAGTTGTTGGTTCTACTCGATTTGGGTCTTGTAGAACGTATTTAAAGTGATCAGGGACTATTTCCCAGCTACACCAGCGTTGCGCTAGCTAACTTAGTCATATTTTCTAAAAGAATTAATTCTACGCAATTTCGGGTCGAGTTGGTACTCGAGCCCAAGTATGGATTTTCCACGGGCGTTACAGAACATGTTACCAGGTTAATTAAATACATGTATACTCCAAAAATGGAAAGAAAAGAATATACATGAGTGCTCCAAAAAATATAAAATGACAACTGTCAAGGCGTCTAATCAACCTCCCCGTAATCTCGTCGATCAGAACACGCATAAAGGAGGGATCCTCCTCATCATCATCAAGTCCGGCTCTGCCTCACAGCCCGTGCCATCATCTGCAATTACAAAAGGGTCTGGTGGGTGTTCGAAACACCGTCCTGTAACGTGGGAGTGAGTAATTAACTCAGTGGAATAATAGAGCAAAGATTAACATGTTATCAAATCAATCATGCATTAATAGTAAAGCAAACAATCAAACATTCCTAGATATTGTTATTAATGCAAGCATGAGATGACATGATGGATGCCCTCACCGACATTCTCCCTCATACGGCACCATCTTATGCCCGCGACATGCTTTCTTCCCACAGTGCTCCACATCTTCCAGGCACATGTAATGCGATGTGGATAATGATTACCGAGTTGTTATTAGTCTTTTTCTTACAACAGGATCGGAAAACTAAGGTACTTTGCTTATATCAATCCCAACACAGATCCTATCTAGGGTCGTCACTCCTAGTAATCTCATACGATGTTAAATTTCTAGGTCGCTGCAAGGGCTGACAGGGCTGTTGCACGCACTCGTTACTCCTCTCCCCCATCACCTTATCAATACAGGCCTAATTATCCTTAAGACTGCATCAAGACTCATCACCCCCATGCGGTGTCAGGATAAACTCAAGGTCACTACAAAGGGCTCTTCACCTGATCAGTGTATGCCGACAGCAAGAATATAGTGTCCCATACCACCATAATCTGCTCAGAGTAGGGTACTCACTGGTCACTACAGGGAGGTTTGTGGCCCCAGCGTAGGCCGACAGCTCGACCACGGTGTCACATACCACAATGCCCGGCTCATGAGTCTTTATGGATCAAGGTACCATGGTTAACAGGGTTTCCAATGGTAAGTTCAGTACCTTAGGTTCAAGCAGTTATGACTCATATAGGGTGAACATACAATGGCCAGTCGGGTTACGTAACGGGTTCGACTAGCATGAGCGCATCTCAAGCTGAACGACATGAAGTGCATGAAACACTTCGTGTGGCCTAACCACTGCCGCCAACCCAAATACGACTTGCGTTCATCAACGCGTCCTTCGTGGCAAATAAAAACTAACCACGAATTCAATTCATTACCGACTGCCTGGACTAGGTCATAGCCCCAAGCTTATGTAAACCAACGCTAGTAATCCTATGAGAGTAATAGAAATGAAATACAACAATACAAGCATGTTAACACATGTTATAGCATACGAAGTAAGCATATCAACCAACACATGTATTCTATACATATAAGGAAATTAATTCATATAACAAACATGTAGGAAATCATATATAACATCATGTGGATTGAGAATTCATTCTCAAAACTAATTTACAACACCAATTATTCAATACATACTAATACAAACATTTATACAAACACTTAGTCCACACACTTTAGTCTACATAGCGTATGTCGACCCAAAGTGCGCATTAGGGCGAATCTCTTCGCCAAACAGATTATACACGCATACATAATATCATAACACGATGAATTTACATGTCAAGCATTTCAGCAAAATACGAACGTATACAGTATTTTCTATAAATGCCTAAATTACCCTAAATCTCATATTTACCGTACGTTTACGAAACGGAAAACGAACAGCATGTTGTACATGTCAAACGGCGTTGCCGTCGATAATATACTATTAAACGACATTAAAAGCTTTGAAATCAGTCAAATAAAGCGTCTAAAATCCTCACCTTTTGCCCTAGACATGTATCATTTGGATTAGAACGTATACGCTTCGTCAACGGCGTAGCGGTGACCTAATGCACAAGATGTATAAGCTACTTTGCTATTTGAATCAACGGAATTCCAAAACAGCAAGTGGTTAGGGTTTTTCATACCTAGAAGTGCGTTAGAATCACCAAGAGGGTGATGCAGGCAGGTGGATGTGGCACGAGCAGCAGCAGGGAAGATCCCAGGAGAAAGCTCCAACTTCTCCCTCACTTTCTCTCTTTTCTCTCTTCTCTCCCTAAATTCGTATGGAATGAAAGATCAAGGGTTTAAGCCCTTTTTATAAGCCCAAACATGACCAAAATAGACTTGGGGCCAAGGTATACTTATTTTGTAACCAAAGTGGGATTGTTCTGATCCAACGGAGCATTTTTGAAGGTCCTGTGACTGAATGCGGTCGGACTTAAGCTCCTTGACTTTGGATCTAGGTCAGGTAGAGTTTTCAGTCCGATCGGATTTTCAGATCGACCGTGGCGGACCAGTTTCGGTTCAACAGTTATGAGAACTCGATCGGAGCTACAAGTACTATAACATGTAAGGGAAATTTTTCCTAATCCGAGGGTGAAATTTGATTGAATTCTGACGGTCCGAACGCTTAGAAAAAGGGCACAAGCAAACGTGCCAGATTTTATAAATTATATTTATTTCTCACACTCTTCACTCTAGACCCAGTAAAATAGTGTCAGGACATCAGTTGGACTTGATTTTCGAGATGAACGTTAAGTCCAACTAGGCGGTCAAGATTGTCTAAGTTCGGGGTAATCGGACTTCCGATGTGTGGTCCAAAGCCGATACGAAGTTTCCAAGGTGCTCCAGAGAGCAATCGGGAATAGAGTTTGATCCCATGCTTTACGGTATTGTAGCGTCACCTATCCTATACGTTTTGACTCTAGAAGATCATATTGAAAGTGATTGGTGCGAATTTCACAGGTCGTCCAGTGCAGCGCTAGGTGATTCGCATTAGATTTCTAAAGGAAGTAGCCTATAATGATCTCTGTTTGAGATGAAATTTGGAGGGTGGAGAGAGGGTGTTTAGAAACGAAAGAAGGAAGAGTTTGGAGGGATGGTTTTTACCAAAAATTAGGCATTTTGGTGAGAAAGGAGAGCTTGGAGGGTCACTTTGTGAAGGAAGTACTTGATTGGGGTATTTTTAACGAACGGCCCACATACCAGGGGGCTACCCTAGCCCCCAAACACCTCCAGCCCAAAGCCCGGACCCAACCGAGGAGTTTGACCGGCGATGCATCGCGGAATCGGCGATGCCATCACCGACCAAACTCACATCCGACGATGGTCGCCATATGGGGCTGGTTCCCCCTGCCCTCTAGGTCCCAAAAATATGTGGAGCCCACCTTGGATCATTGTGGATTAGCGTGGGTGGGCCCATGACTCCGTTCGAGGCATTTCGGGGCCAATTTACAAACCGGAATGAATTTCTATGGCGTATAGCATATGATTTTGGGGTAGGAGATACTAATCTATCCAACTAACCTATCTATTTTGTTATATTCCAAAAGGTTAATGGTTGAAATCTATTTTACTCATTTATTTACTATTCACGGTAATTTTTAGCTTCGGTATTTTTCTTCATCATTAATACAATAGGATCGGTATTCTTTACTATTTAAACTTGAGGAGTCGTGTCTAATATGAAAGTACTTGGAGAAGTTTGAAGAATGAGGTGGTGAAAGGTGAGTTTTGAAGGAAATGGGTTGAAGAGTGATTTCTTTGGCTTTGGGATTGAGCTCTGAAAGTGATAAGGTTGACCCATTACCTAAGGACGTCTAACTCCAGGTTGGCAAAATCCGGGGTGTTACAATCTACCCCCCTTAAAATAAAATTTCATCCCCGAAATTGGCTAAGGGTAATGAGTCTCTAGAGAGACTTTTGTATTGAAGTTCTAAGGAAGGTTCAAATCCTATTTAATGACCTAACCTTACGTATAACCTAAATCGACTGTTTTGATCATGGGCCAGTGGGGAAGGGGCTAACCACGCTTTCGCTGCGCCACTCTGATCTAACGGTTGCATTGGCTGACGTAACTAGATTGGACTCAAAATGTTCTACCCCCCTTAAAACTTAGTTCTACTTAAGGTTCAAGAATCTATGTATCGATTCGTATATCAGAACGAGGTGCAACTTAAGGGCTATCCTTGACATAAAATGAGAAACAACCTCTCACTACATTGGTCTTCCTTTATTAGTGATGCGTTCTATGACATTGGTACCTATGGTTGTAGAAATAAGCCTACTCTCTATTGGCTAGATTTCCTCAACATTTCCCAAAGGCAAAGCAATAAATTTTGGTTGTAAGTGGTCGAGCCAACACGGAAGAAAAGTTATGTAGTGGGTCTGAGCCAGATACATAAACTTTCTTCCTATAATAGAAAATTTACTATATCGGTTCTTAATCCTAAACGATGCCGATCTTCTACTTGATCAGAGCATTGGATTTATTGGCAACTACTAGGATTGAGAAGTCAATTCAAACCGCGAATACATCGCTAATATACAATTCCTTTACTCCACGTTCCCGATTGCAATAAATCCTTGGGACGGCAATTCTAAGGGGAATTCGAAGGGGCGTGCTGGTTTATTCTAAGTTCAATCTGAGGGATTTATAAGTTTTCCCTAAGAGTGAATGGTTCTAAGTTAAAATAACTTTCCTAAGGGTTATAAAAGAAGTCTATAAGTATTAAGGAGATCTATCAAAGGAATGAGGTTCTACTCTAACCAAATCAAGTCGACTAACTAAGTCTAAGTCTATCATTCTATTACCTTAGCATAATTAGCCTTTTACATTCCTTAGTATAACTAATAGACTAGTCTTAACATAGGAGTAGCAGTAATTCACTATTTATATTCTAAAGTCTATGTTCATACGCTAAGTGATTTGTTTTATAGCTTAGGGCCAGAAGTTGTCTAGTTAAATTTGAGTTGCCCAAACCTAAACGTAGCTACGCTCGAGCACTACACATATGTTCATATCAACTAAGGAGGTCCTAGGGTTTACATCATTAATTTATTAGATTTTCTATACTGTCAGATCTTTCTAAATCTAGGAATACCAACTCTTGGTCTAAAATTCTAAGGGCCTATTTGGGCTAGTCGAATGAAGTTGTATTAAATGGATAGCGTTGCTAATCCCACCTCGGGAATAGGAATGACATATTTGGTAGGAGGGTGGGAGGGGATTAAAATCGATTCATAGACTTTGGAAAATGAGTCTTGAGTTGGGAAGTAGGAGATGGGATTTCCAAATCCCAAGATGAAGAATTTCTTAGTGTAATTCAAAAGGAAGATTCCGGGATTTACTTCTAATTATATACATTCTAAACATGGTATTAAAAATCATGGGATACACCTAACTAGGGGCAATACCTTACACCTGCATCTATTCTTCGGCAGTAAATCTCACTCGTCGGCGAAACTTGGGATTCTAATATGGTTTATAGATTCCATCGCCCCCTTCCTAAGTCAGAGTGCGTAGGTGTGCGTTGTGTTACCATAACCCAGGTCTGGTTTAATTTAAATCATGCTCTGATACCAACTGTAACACCCCAAAAATTGGGGGTCGAGTAGAAACCCAACTCCCGAGTTACAGAACGTCACTTATGCAACATAGATAATGATAAATGCATGTTGTCTGTAGAATGGCAGTGAAACAAGATTGAGACTAAGCCAAAACAACATATCATACTCCAGAGACAGTTAAATTAGCAAGCGGAAGACTGATAAATACATAATATATATAATTGATTGTAAGTCTCCAGAGTGTGAACATGTTACCTGGTAATTAAAAACATGTATACTCCAAAAATGAAAAGAAAAGAATATACATGAGTGCTCCAAAAAATATAAAATGACAAGTGTAAAGGCGTCTAATCGACCTCCCTATAATCCCGTCGATCAAAACACGCATAAAGGAGGGATCCTCCTCATCATCATCAAGTTTGGCTCCGCCTCGCAGGCCGCGCCATCATCTGCAATTACAAAAGGGTCTGGTGGGTGTCCGAAACACAATCCCGTAACGTGGGAGTGAGTAATTAACTCAGTGGAATAATAGAGCAAAGATTATCATGTTATCAAATCAATCACGCGTTAATAGTAAAGAAAACAATTAAATATTCCTAGATATTATTATTAATGCAAGCATGAGATGACATGATGGATGCCCTCACCGACATTCTCCCTCATACGGCACCATCTTACGCCCGCGACATGCTTTCTTCCCACAGTGCTCCACATCTTTTAGGCACATGCAATGCGATGTGGATAATGATTACCGAGTTGTTATTAGTCTTTTTCATACAGCAGGATTGGGAAACTAAGGTACTTTGCTTATATCAATCCTAACACAGATCCTGTCTAGGGTCGTCACTCCTAGTAATCTCATACGATGTTAAATTTTTAGGTCGCTGCAAGGGCTGTCAGGGCTATTGCACGCACTCATTACTCCTCTCCCCCATCACCTTATCAATACAGGCCTAATTATCCTTAAGACTGCATCAGGACTCGTCGCCCCCATGCGGTGTCAGGATAAACTCAAGGTCACTACAAAGGGCTCGTCACCTGATCAGTGTAGGCCGACAGCAAGAATATAGTGTCCCATACCACCATAATTTGCTCAGAGTAGGGTGCTCACTGGTCACTACGGGGAGGTTTGTGGCCCCAGCGTAGGCCGACAGCTCGACCACGGTGTCCCATACCACCATGCCCGGCTCATGAGTCTTTATGGATCAAGGTACCATGGTTAACAGGGTTTCCAATGGTAAGTTCAGTACCCTAGGTTCAAGCAGTTATGACTCATACATGGTGAACATACAATGGCCAGTCGGGTTACTTGACGGGCTCAACTAGTACGAGCGCATCGCAAGTCAAACGACATGAAGTGCATAAAAAACTTCGCGTGGCCTAACCACTGCCGCCAACTCCAGACACGACTCACGTTCATCGACGCGTGCTTCGTGGAAAATAAAAACCAGCCACGAATTCGATCCATTACCGATTGCCTGGACTAGGTCATAGCCCCAGCATTTGTAAACCAACGCCAGTAATCCTATGAGAGTAATAGAAATGAAATACAACAATACAAGCATGTTAACACATGTTATAGCATACGAAGTAAGCAAATCAACCAACACAAGTATTTTATACATATAAGGAAATTAATTCAAATAACAAACATGTAGGAAATCATATATAACATCATGTGGATTGAGAATTCATTCTTAAAACTAATTTACAACACCATTTATTCAATACATACTAATACAAACATTTATACAAACACTTAGTCCACACACTTTAGTCTACATAGCGTATGTCGACCCAAAGTGCGCATTAGGGCGAATCTCTTCGCCAAACAGATTATACACGCATACATAATATCATAACACGATGAATTTACATGCCAAGCATTTCAGCAAAATATGGACGTATACAGTATTTTCTATAAATGCCTAAATTACCCTAAATCTCATATTTACCGTACATTTACGAAACGAAAAATGAACAGCACGTTGTACATGTCAAACGGCGTTGCCGTCGATAATATACTATTAAACGACATTAAAAGCTTTGAAATCAGTCAATCAAAGCGTCTAAAATCCTCATCTTTTGCCCTAGACGTGTATTGTTTCGATTAGAACGTATACGCTTCGTCAACGGCGTAGCAGCGACCTAATGCACAAGATGTATAAGCTACTTTGCTATTTGAATCGACGAAATTCCAAAACAGCAAGTGGTTAGGGTTTTTCTTACCTAGAAGTTTGTTGGAATCACCGGGAGGGTGATGCAGGCAGGTGGATGAGGCACGAGGAGTAGCAGGGAAGACTCCCAGGAGAAAGCTCCAACTTCTCCCTCACTTTCTCTCTCTTTTCTCTCTTCTCTCCCTAAATTCCTATGGAATGAAAGAGCAAGGGTTTAAGCCCTTTTTATAAGCCCAAACATGACCAAAATAGACTTGGGGCCAAGGTATACTTATTTTGTAACCAAAGTGGGCTTGTTCTAATCCAACGGAGCATTTCTGGAGGTCATGTGACTGAACGCGGTCGGACTTAAGCTCCTTGACATTGGATCTAGGTCAGGCAGAGTTTTCAGTCCGATCAGATTTCCAGATCGACCGTGGCGGACCAGTTTTAGTTCAACGATTATGGGAACTCGATCGGAGCTACAAGTACTATGACATGTAAGGAAAATCTTTCCTGATCCGAGGGTGAAATTTGATTGAATTCTAACGGTCAGAACGCTTAGAAAAAGCGCACAAGCGAACGTGCCAGATTTTATAAATTATATTTATTTCTCACACTCTTCACTCTGGACCCAGTAAAATAGCGTCAGGACATCAGTTGGACTTGATTTTCGAGATGAACGTCAAGTCCAACTAGGTGGTCAGGATTGTCTAAGTTCGGGGTAATCAGACTTTTGATGTGCGGTCCAAAGCCGATACAAAGTTTCCAAGGTGCTCTAGAGAGTAATCGGGAATAGAGTTTGATCTCATGCTTTACGGTATTATAGCGTCACCTATCCTATACGTTTTGACTCTAGCAGATCGTATTGAAAGTGAGTGGTGCGAATTTCACAAGTCATCTAATGCAGCGCTAGGTGATTCTCATTAGATTTGTAAAGGAAGTAGCCTATAATGATCTCTGTTTGAGATGAAATTTGGAGGGTGGAGTGAGGGTGTTTGGAAACGAAAGAAGGAAGAGTTTGGAGGGGTGATTTTTACCAAAAATTAGGCATTTTGGTGAGAAAGGAGAGCTTAGAGGGTCACTTTGTGAAGGAAGTACTTGATTGGGGTATTTTTAATGAACGGTCCACATACCAGGGGGCTACCCTAACCCCCAAACACTTCCAGCCCAAAGCTCGGACCCAACCGAGGAGTTTGACTGGCGATGCATCGCGGAATCGGGGATGTCATCGCCGACCAAACTTACATCCGGCGATGGCCGCCCTATGGGGCTAGTTCCCCCTGCCCCCTAGGTCCCAAAAATATGTGGGGCCCACCTTGGATCATTGTGGATTAGCGTGGGTGGGCCCACGACTCCGTTGGAGGAGTTTCGGGGCCAGTTTGTAAATCGGAATAAATTTCTATGGCGTATAGCATATGATTTTGGGATAGGAGACGCTAATCTATCTAACTAACCTATATATTTTGTTATATTCCAAAAGGTTAAGGGTCGAAACCTATTTTACTCATTTATTTACTATTCACAATAATTTTTAGCTTCGGTATTGTTCTTCATCATTAATACCCTAGGATCGGTGTTCTTTACTATTTAAACTTGAGGAGTCGTGTCTAATATGAAAGTACTTGGAGAAGTTTGAAGAATGAGGTGGTGAAAGGTGAGTTTTGAAGGAAATGGGTTGAAGAGTGATTTCTTTAGCTTTGGGATTGAGCTCTGAAAGTGTAACACCCTGAAAATCGGGGGTCGTGTATAAACTCAACTCCCGAGTTCCAGACCGTCACTTACGCAATAAAAATGACTATGATTCGATGTTGTCTGATTTAAAGCATTCACATGAGTAAAAGTATACCAAAACTGCAATTCATACTTCAGATCCAGTGATAAAAGAAAGCGGAAGACTAAACAATATATATATCACTGTAAGGAAAAACAAAGTAGATCTCATCTGTCTCTAAAGTATGAACACATCTCTGAGTCTCATATACATATACATGAACAAAATCAAATGTTCAAAATAGTCCCACTGAAGTCCCATCAACCTAGGTCGCCTACGCAAAGCCATCATGATACTGCATGTACGAGAACTCGTCCTGATCCTCGTCGAAGTCTGGCTCTGCCTCCTGGATCTCAGCATCACCTGCATCTACAACAGGGTCTGCTGGGTGTTACAAACACCATCCCGTAACGTGGGAGTGAGTGATCAACTCAGTGGAATCATAGAGTAAAGATTAGCATGTCCACAAATCAATCATGCGATAATAGTAAAGCAGTAAATCAGACAATCCTAATACTGTTGTTAATGAAAAATGACATGACGTGATGTATGCCCTCACCGATGATCTCCCTCATACGGCAACATCTTACGACCGCGGCATGCCACACTCCCTAGAGTGCTCCACATCTTCCAGGCACATGCAATGTTATGGTGACATGATTTTCGAGTTGTTATTAGTCCATTCAAACAGCAGGATTGGGAAACTAAGGTACTTCCCTTGTATCAATCCCAACACAGATCCTGTCTAGAGTCGTCACTCCTAGTAATCTCATACGATGTATATTTCATAGGTCGCTGCAAGGGCTGCCATGGCTGTTGCTCGCACTCGTTGCACCGCTCCCCCATCACCTTATCAATACAGGCCTACTGTACTCTACTGCTACTGAAGGGTCATCGCCTCCTGTAGACTCAGAATACGCTCGCGGTCACTACAAAGGACTCGTCGCCTGATTAGTGTAGGCCGACAGCTAGAATATAGTGTCCCATACCACCATAATTTGTTCACGAGACTAGGTGCTCACTGGTCACTACGGGGAGGTTTGTGGCCCCAGCGTAGGCCGACAGCTCGACCACGGTGTCCCATACCACCATGCCCGGCTCATGTGTCTTCGTGGATCAAGGTACCATGGTTAACAGGGTTTACAATGGTAAGTTCAGTACCCTAGGTTCAAGCAGTTATGACTCATACAGGGTGAACATACATCGGTCAGTCGGGTTACTTGATGGGCTCGACTAGTGCGATCGCATCTCAAGTCGAACGACATGAAGTGTGTAAAACACTTCGCGTGGCCTAACCACTGCCGCCAACTCCAAACATGACTCGCGTTCATCGACGCGTCGTTCGTGGCCAAGACCAGCCAACCACGAATTCGCACGGTTACCGACTGCCTGGACTAAGTCTAGTCCCAAACAATTATGGAATCACATCAGCAATTTATGTAGGAGTATTGGAATTGAAATACAATCATGTGAGCATGTTAACACATGTTATAACATACAACTTGAGTAAATCTTCATGCAGATACATTTTATGCATATAATGGAATCATGCATATAGTCAACATGTAGGAAATCATTTACGTCAGCATATTAACTGAGAAATCAGTCTCAAACTAATTCATAACATCATTTAATTCAATACATACTAATACAAGCATTTATACAAACACATACACTACACACTTAAGTCTACATGTAGTATGTCGACCCGAAGTGCGCAATTTGGCGAATCTCTTCGCCAAACTAATTATGCATGTATTCCTAACTTTCTAATGCGACAACAAACCATGTCAATCACATCAACAAAATATGAATGTAATCAGTACTTCCTACAAATGACTAAAATGCCCTAAATCTCATATTCTTCGTTGATTTATGAAACAGGAAACGGATAGCATGTTGTACATGTCAAACGGCGATGCCGTCGATAATCTACTATTAAACGACATTGAAAGCGTTGGAAACCGTCAATCAAAGCGTCTAAAATCCTCACCTAGTCTCTGGTAGACTCGTGATTTTGAACGGAGCGTATACGCTTCGTCTACGGCGATAAGAGAACCTGTTTTACAAGATCTATTGGTTAAAAAGCTATGGATCTTAGTGATCCCCAAATCAGCAACTTCTAGGGTTAGTTATTACCTGAAAACGCAGAAGATTCACCGGCTTGGTGATCAGGAGGTGTTGCTTAGGCACTAGCAACAGGTGGCACGAAGACTGGAAAAATCCCTTCCACACTCTCTCTCAAACTCTCACCTTTTCTCTCTCCCAATCTAGGGTTTCTTGCAATTTTGGATGGGAGAGAGGAGTGAGGGTTTTAACCCCTTTTATAAGATTAAAAATGCCCGAAATAGGCTCCGGTACAAGGTTTACTTAGTGCATATCCAATTCGGGGCTGTTTCGGTTCAAAGGATGCTTTCTGCTGGTCCCCTGGTCGAATGCGATCGGACTTAAGCTCATGCGTACCAGATCTAGCACGTATTAAGTTTTCAGTCCGGCTGGGTTTGCAGATCGCACGTGGCGGACCAGTTTTAGTTCAGCGGTCACCGCACGTAGATCAAGGCTGAAAGTCTCATGATATAAAATAGAAATTTTTCCTGATCCGGGGGTGTAATCTGGCTGAATTCTGACGGTCAGAACGCTCAATACTGACACGTCAGGTCGTGTGCCAGATTTGAATTTGAAATTTCAATTGTCCCTATTCGCACTCTCTTCGGTCCAGACTCAATGAAATAGCCTGTGATTATCGGTTTGACTTGATTTTCGAAATGATTGTCAAGTCCAGCTAGGCGGTTCTAACGGTCTAAGATAGGAGGTATCGGACTTTCGACGCGCGGTCAAGATCCAATACAAAGATTTAAAGTGGTCCAGAGAACAAACCTGCTTAGAGTTTGGTCCGAGGTTATAGAGTATTATAGAGTCGTTGGTTTTACTCGATTTGGGTCTTGTAGAACGTATTTAAAGTGATCAGGGACTATTTCCCAGCTACTCCAGCGTTGCGCTAGCTAACTTACGCTTAATTTCCATAGGAATTAATTCTACGCAATTTCGGGTCGAGTTGGTACTCGAGCCCAAGTATGGATTTTTCACGGGCGTTAAAATGTACCCCCCTTAACAAATAATTTCATCCTCGAAATTTATACCTTTTTGTACTCCTCGAGAAGCTGTGGGTAGTTCTTTCTGATCTCGGCTTGTCTCCTAGGTAGCCTCTTCCTCAGAGTGATGCGTCCACAGTACCTTCACAAGGGAAATCACCTTGCTATGCAGTACCTGCTCCTTCCTGTCTAAGATACGTGTCGGTCGCAGGATATATGTAACATCCTCTCCTAACTGCACCTGCTCCCATCTGATGATATGGGAAGGATCAGCAACGTACTTCTTCAGCATAGAAACATGAAATACGTTGTGAACGCTCGCGAGAGGCGTGGGTAAAGCCAATCGGTAAGCCACTGCTCCAATATGATCAAGGATCTGGAATGGACCAGTGAATCGCGGTGCCAGCTTCCCCTTCTTCCCGAACCGAAGGACTCCCTTCATAGGGGAAACTCGCAAAAACACATGATCCCCAACTGTGAACTCTAGTGGCCGTCGTCTCGTATCGGCATAACTCTTCTGTCTGCTCTGCGCTGTAAGAAGCCGACGTCGAATAATATCAATCTTCTTTGACGTCGGCTGCACTAACTCTGGGCCAATCAAGCTACGCTCACCGACCTCTGCCCAGCAATGCGGTGCGGGACAAGGTCGCCCATACAACGCCTCGTAAGGTGCCATACCAATACTCGCCTGAAAGCTGTTGTTGTACGCAAACTCCTCATATGCAAGGCAATCATCCCAACTGTCTTTGAAATCTAATGCGCAAGCTCGCAACATATCCTCTAAGATCTGGTTCACTCGCTCTGTCTGTCCGTCTGTCTATGGGTGGAAGGCAGTACTGAACTTCAACTTCACACCCATAGCCTCCTGAATGCAAGTCCAGAAAATAGAAGTGAACCGCGTGTCTCTGTCCGACACGATCTCCAGCGGAACTCCATGCAGACGCACAATCTCTCTGATGTACAGTTTAGCCAGCTGGTCTGCAGAGTTCGTAACTCTGATCGGTAGGAAGTGCGTTGACTTCGTCAGACGGTCGACGATCACCCAAATGGAATCATGTCCCTTCCTCGTCTTCGGCAATCCAGAAATGAAGTCCATGAAAATGAAATCCCACTTCTACTCTGCGATCGGCATAGGCTGCAAAAGTTCAGGTGGTCGGCGATGCTCTGCCTTCACCTGCTGACAAGTGAGACAACGGGACACGAACTCTGCTATGTGGCTCTTCATAACTTTCCACTAATACGTCCTCTTCACGTCACGATACATCTTCATACTGCCTGGATGTATCGCGAGTCTAGTACAATGCGCAGCCTCGAGAATCTCTCGTCTCAAGTCAGGGACATCGCATAGGCGGCCACGATAACGTAAGCCCCCATCCATACCAACTCGCCAGTCGGAGTCTGCATCATCACTGGCCTGCTCTCGAAGCTCAGTCAGATGCGCATCGTCCCTCTCCGCATCGATGACTCGATCATCGATCTGAGATCGCACCTGTACATGTGCGATGAACTCAAACGGCTCCTCTACGGTGAGTTTCTGCTCAAAGTCTCGCAAAAACTCAACCATATCCCACTCAGCAACCATCAGCGGAGCTGCAAACTCTATCGCCTTCTTGCGGCTCAACGCATCAGCCATAAGGTTCGCCTTCCCAGGATGGTAAGAGACTTCAAACTTGAAGTCCTTCAACGTCTCCATCCATCGACGCTGCCTCATATTCAAGTCTCGCTGGGTGAATATGTACTTGAGGCTCTTGTGGTCGCAAAAGAGCTCGAACTCCTCTCCGTAGAGGTAATGTCTCCAGAGTCTCAGTGCGAATATAACGGCTGCCAACTCTAGGTTGTGTGTAGGGTAATTCTCCTCGTGCTTCCTTAATTGTCTTGAGGCATACGAAATTACCCTGTCCCTCTGCATAAGGACACAACCCAAACCAACGCTAGACGCGTCAGTGTATATAGTGTATCTAACCCCTTGCTCTGACAATACTAACACAGGGGTGGACGTAAGTCTGTCCTTCAGCTCTTGAAAAGCTGACTCCGCCTTGTCATTCCAGGCGAACTTCACGTCCTTCCGTGTCAACTGAGATAAGGGTCTAGCGATCTTCGAGAAGTCCTGAATGAAGCGCCGATAGTAGCCAACGAGACCCAAGAAACTCCTCACCTCAGTGACAGAACCAGGCTGCTCCCAGTCCTGCACCGCAGCTACCTTAGACAGGTCAACTGCCATGCCATCCTTGGACACCACGTGTCCCAGGAACTTCACCTCCTGCTTCCAGAAGTTGCACTTCTTATACTGTGCGAACAACTGATGCTGTCTGCGCGTATCCAGGACCAAACGTAAGTGCTCCTGATGCTCCTCTCGACTCCTAGAGTACACCAAAATGTCGTCAATGAAAATAACGACGAATCGATAGAGGAAAGGCCGAAATACCCGGTTCATCAGATCCATGAACACGGCTGGTGCATTCGTGAGACCGAACGACATCACGAGGAACTCGTAGTGGCCAAAACTGGTCCTGAATGCTGTCTTTTGCACATCCTCATCCCTGACGCACAACTGATGATATCCCGACTGAAGATCAATCTTCGAGAAGTACTGCGCTCCTCTCAGCTGATCAAACAGGTCATCGATCCTGGGTAAAGGGTACTTGTTCTTCACCGTGATCTGGTTTAGTCTGCGATAATCAGTACACAATCGCATCGAACAGTCCTTCTCCCTCACGAATAGGACCGGTGCTCCCCAAGGAGACACACTAGGCCGTATAAGGCCAAGCTCTAGCAGACCATCAATCTGCGTCCTCAACTCCTCCATCTCACACGGTGCCATGCGATATGTCGGTAGTGAGACAAGCATAGATCCAGGAACCAGATCGATAGTGAAATCGATCTCTCGTCGGGGTGGCAAACCAGGGATCTTCCTGAACAGATCCCCGAACTCGGAAACTACTGGCGTATGCTCAAGTACCTGGGCACCAGCATCTCGCAATAAGGTGGTGTAACTAAGTATGCGGAAAGGGAGATTTACCCCGACTGAAAATGTGAAAGGCGTGCCGTCTGGCTCGTACACCGTCACCATATGAGTCTCGCAGTCAATCTCGGCCCTCCCAGCAGTCAACCAGTCCATGCCAAGAATGACGTCGAGATAAACGAGAGAGGGATCGATGACAAGATCAAGAGCCATCGTCCTGCCTCCCAGATCAACCAAACAACCCTCACACATCTGGGTAACATCTGAATAATCTCCATGAGCTGCAAGGACTCGCACCCTATTCATAGTAATAGTCTGTAACCCAAGACGCCTAACTACAGCATGTGATATCAAAGAAATCGTGGAACCAGTGTCCACCATCACAAGAATAGGAGTACCTCCAATATTAGTTGTGACCTTGAAGGCCGAATGCTGAAAAGTCGGTGTCGCAGCTGCCTCAGCTGTCAATGCATGAACCCGTGCCCGCTGTGGCTGGTTCGGCCGCTGTGTCATGGGCCGTGGAGGCTGTCTGATCTGCGATACAGGAGGTCTGAAAGAAGGGTGCGCAGGAGCTAACCGTATAGGCGGTGCTGATATCGCATGTGAACGTGCACAGTCAATCTTCTGCAGCGGCGAGAACCCACTGTCCCGTATCCGAGAAAAATAGCTCTGCGCCAAGTGGCCTGACCTCCCACAGTATGTACATGTCAAATCAGGGTGCGGAAATGGTGGTACAGGGGCTATAGCCCTAGTCGGAGGGTCGACGCGAGGCCTCTTGCCCGCGAAGGGCTTGTCCTGCATGTCTGGTCGTGGCTTAGAAGCAACAGGGCCACGAGATCGCGCAAGCCGATCCACATCCTGCTCTGCCCGCATAGACATGTGAATTAACTCCGCATATGAGGGAATGCTCACATAGCACATCTTCGACCGAATATTCGGTCGCAAACCCTCCAAAAAGCGCCGTATGCGCATCTGCTCATCAGCCAAAATAGTCGGGACATATCTGCCCAACTCCGTAAACCGACGCTCATACTCCATGACTGTCATGGTTCCCTGTCGGAGGCGGAGAAACTCATTCTCCCGGTCATGCCTGTACGTCTGGGGGTAATATTTCTTGTGAAAGCGGAACTCAAACGCTGCCCATGTCCATATAAAATCGGTGGCAACGGTCCGCAATATGTTATCCCACCACAGGCTGGCCTCTCGATCAAACAGGAATGTAGCCAGCTCTACCTGCTCGGCCTCTGTGCAATGAAGCATCCGCAATATCTTCGACACACGGTCGAGCCAGTACTCGGCCTCCTCGGGTCTGTGAGAACCCATAAAAGTGGGAGGCCGTATGCGGTGGAATCGCTCTAATAGGCCCCGTGTATCTGCGGCATTCCCCGCAGGGTAAGCAGGAGGTACAGGATGAGCCATGCCCTCATCCTGGGCATATGTATAAGCATCCTCAGCTAGATGCGCAGGTGGTGCAGGTGGAGTCACACCCCCACCCTGGGCTAATGTCCTCACAATGGTAGTCAGAAGCTGCTGCTGCTGCTGCATCATAGCCATCATCTGCTCAAATCTGTTAGGAGGTGGAGTAGGCTGTGGCGTGTGCTGCGTCGAAGTATATGCACGATAAGGCTCTCTGACTGGTGGTGTGAACGGCGGTGGTCCAACTGTAGGACTAGCAGTAGGCTGAGACACACGAACTGTCTCAGGAATTGGGCCCACAGCAGGGTCCGCATGTGTGTCAGACTGTGAAGGAGCCTGATCCATAGGCTCAGTCATTGCAAGCCGAGCCGTGCTCCGCGTAGCCTTAGGCGGCATTCCCTATATTCAAAATAGGGCGCAACCTTGTCAGTCTCAATAGCACAAATACACCGCAATCATTCACACAAGGAGTCAAAAGCATTCCATGCATTTCATTTAATCAAAATTATCACAATACAAGGGATATATCCTTACAAGCATCATGACGAGAAATACATGGGAACTAAGACGGTTAAAATTACAACAGCAACATAAGTAAGGCACTAGCCCTAACAAGCTTACACAACAAAAGCAGGAAATGACGAACTACTAACAAAAACATCAAAGGCTGCATCGCTAGTCTGAGTCAGGTGACGGAGGAGGAGCACCCTTATCCTGCAAGCAACACAGGATCGCCTTCAAGGTGCAAGTCACCTTGCCGAATTTCCTCTTCGTAACGGCCTTGGCATCCTCGACTTCAGCGCGAAGTTCCTGAACTTCCCTTCGCAAGGCGATCTGGCTCTCCTCAATCTGAGCAATGCGATCATCGCTAGTAGCCTGCGCAGAAGGAGGAGGGCTCTCATCTGTATCCTGAGCCTCCTCTTCTGCCTCTTCCTGGACTTCTTCCTGAACTTCTGCTCCAGGTTCTCCCTCACTTGGATCCTCCTCATCATCAAAGTCATCCTCGTTATCCTCCTCAAGCTGATTCTCACGGTACTGAGACCCAATCTTCATCTTGACCATAGTCGACTCATCAATGCTATGAATAGAAACTGGCAATTCCAGCCCAAGTCTGTAAGCAAACTCAAGCGCGATCTTGCATATCAGTCGGCCAAAAGGAAGCGATTCGGATGTTCTTCTTGACTTGGTTATGAGGATTATCTGTCGCAAGATGAAAGTGGCCATATATACGTTCTCTCCCTGGGCCACCAGATACAAGAAATCGACCGTAAGGCGTGTACATTCAATGCGATTCGTCGACCTAGGATAAACATTTAACGTGCAGATATGGTGCAGCAGGCGCAAATCATCAGACATATACGTCACCTTGAGGCTGTTATTAGGCTGCCATGGAACCAACTTACCGCACAGAAACCTGGTGCGGCGATCTCGTTCACGCCTATTCCTCAGATTCTTTTCACTAGGATGAACATCACCAAGAGGCACGTTCAGAAGTCGCGCAATCAGTTGTACATCAATCGTAGCCATCCAATCTCTACCAAAAGGGATTTTGAACTGCAATGAAGGTAGGATTCTAGATACAAGCGTAGAAGGCACGAACAGTGCTCACATTAGCACGAGCGCGAGCTTCAAAGATCGGACCCTAATGTGCAGCTTCAATGCGCTCGAACAACAAAAATTTACTGAACAATCACCCTTCCACGTCCGCCTCAAACAACACTTTGCAATCAGTGTATTGACCGTGAGGCATCTCTGATAGAATTACTCGCCCAAGGCGAGTATGGGGATCTAAATCTCGCTTTGTACGGCACTCTCGGGCTGTAGCTGGACCTGTGCCGGCGTTTGAACTTGCGGCACCACCCCGCGGTCTTCTCGATTGAGCAGGGTGACTTGGCCCAGCCTCATCTACTGCAGTCTTCCTTTTACCCATCAAAGATAAGATGGAGGAGAGTGATAAAAGGCCTAAAATGGCTTCCACAAAAACCATGGAAGACGGAGAAAATGTAAAGAAGTGGCTGTCCAAACTGGAAAAGAGAGATTTAGGCATCATAGAGGGATGCTTCAAGCTTCCCAAGGATGTATTTTCAAGGAGAAATGAAAATGAAAAAGTGAAATGGAGCACCTCACGATTTCAGCTCGATTTGGAGGTTTTTTGGAGCTCCAAAAGATGAAATCCTCAAGAGGGAGGGCTGCCAACTTCAAAGGAACGATGGAGGGTAGTCATTTTTGGCCAAAGATGGATCTAGGGGTGGTTTAGAATCACGAATTTTGGAGATAGTTGCTGGAAAATGAAAATGGAGCTATGGGGAGGGCTGTTTGTGAAGGAGATGCAAGTTTTAGGGGTTTTCTTTGGACGAAACACATATGGGGGGAATGTACAGGGCATATAAGGGCGTGCGCCCAAAATTTACAGCAAGTGGGCCCACCTGTACGGCGATGCATTGCCGGATCGGCGATGGCATCGCCGACTGGTGGTGCATCCGGCCGGTGGGACCACATGGGTTAGGTCCCCCATGGTCCAAGGACCCCATATATGTATGGTCCCAACCTTGGTTCATTGTATTTTGACCTATATAGGCCCAAAAATGTGTTTGGGGTTTTCCGGGACCAATCCATAATTCTGAATACAAAACCCTATCATGCAGCATATGATTTTAGGGTATAAGGAGCTAGTACATCTATCTAGACTATTATTTGTTAAATAAAGTGAAGTTAGAATGGCCTTATGTCCATTTTTCATGAAATTTTACTATTCACTGTAAAAATTTTTGAAAGTATTATTTTATGTTATTTTCACATTAGGTTTGATGCCTAACATAAAAAGGATAAGAAAGAAATGAATATTGGAGTGGTGGGAGGAAGAATTTTGAAGATTTTTGGTGAAACGGGGTTTTTAAGCCCTGACGATTGAATACAGGAGTCATGGTCATCCCACGGCCTAAGGATTCACTTTTACGGGTTTAAAATCGTTCAAAGAATGTCTCAACCTGACTTCCTACGACCTAGGAGCTATTCGGGTTGCTTCACGCGACCCGAGATGCGTTACAGACTCGATCGTGCGATCGATTCAAATAGACTTCGCCTATCGGCGAATCTGCGATCCTAGAAGTGTTTCTAGACCCTTCTCGCACTCACCTATGTCAAAGGAAGCGACAACGTACGTCGCGAGACCATAACCCAGGCCCAGTATACTCTTATTCATGCTATGATACCAACTTGTAACACCCTGAAAATCGGAGGTCGTGTATAAACTCAACTCTCGAGTTCCAGACCGTCACTTATGTAATAAAAATGATTATGATTTGATGTTGTCAGATTTAAAGCATTCACATGAGTAAAATTATACCAAAACTGCAATTCATACTTCAGATCCAGTGATAAAAGCAAGCGGAAGACTAAACAATATATATATCACTGTAAGGAAAAACAAAGTAGATCTCATCTTTCTCTAAAGTATGAATACATCTCTGAGTCTCATATACATATACATGAATAAAATCAAATGTTCAAAATAGTCCCACTGAAGTCCCATCAACCCAGGTCGCCTACGCAAAGCCATCATGATACTGCATGTACGAGAACTCGTCCTGGTCCTCGTCGAAGTCTGGCTCTGCCTCCTGGATCTCAGCATCACCTGCATCTACAACAGGGTCTAGTGGGTGTTGCAAACACCATCCCGTAACGTGGGAGTGAGTGATCAACTCAGTGGAATCATAGAGCAAAGATTAGCATGTTCACAAATCAATCATGCAATAATAGTAAAGTAGTAAATCAGAAAATCCTAATACTGTTGTTAATGCAAGATGACATGACGTGATGTATGCCCTCACCGACGATCTTCCTTATACGGCAACATCTTACGACCGCGGCATGCCACACTCCTAGAGTGCTCCACATCTTCCAAGCACATGCAATGTTATGGTGATATGATTTCCGAGTTGTTATTAGTCCATTCAAACAACAGGATTGGGAAACTAAGGTACTTCCCTTGTATCAATCCCAACACAGATCCTGTCTAGGGTCGTCACTCCTAGTAATCTCATACGATGTATATTTCATAGGTCGCTGCAAGGGCTGCCACGGCTGTTGCTCGCACTCGTTGCACTGCTCCCCCATCACCTTATTAATACAGGCCTACTGTACTCTACTGCTACTAAAGGGTTGTCGCCTCCCGTAGACTCAGAATACGCTCGCGGTCACTACAAAGGACTCGTCGCCTGATCAGTGTAGGCCGACACCTAGAATATAATGTCCCATACCACCATAATCTGCTCACGAGACTAGGTGCTCACTGGTCACTACGGGGAGGTTTGTGGCCCCAGCGTAGGCCGACAGCTCGACCACGGTGTCCCATACCATCATGCCCGGCTCATGAGTCTTCGTGGATAAAGGTACCATAGTTAACAGGGTTTACAATGGTAAGTTTAGTACCCTAGGTTCAAGCAGTTATGACTCATACAGGGTGAACATACATCGGCCAGTCGGGTTACATGACGGGCTCGACTAGTGCGATCGCATCTCAAGTCGAACGACATGAAGTGCGTAAAACACTTCGCGTGGCCTAACCACTGCCGCCAACTCCAAACACGACTCGCGTTCATCGACGCGTCGTTCGTGGCCAAGACCAGCCAACCACGAATTCGCTCGGTTACCGACTGCCTGGACTAAGTCTAGTCCCAAACAATTATGGAATCACATCAGTAATTTATGTAGGAGTATTGGAATTGAAATACAATCATGTGAGCATGTTAACACATGTTATAACATACAACTTAAGTAAATCTTCAAGCAGATACATTTTATGCATATAATGGAATCATGCATATAGTCAACATGTAAGAAATCATTTACGTCTACATATTAACTGAGAAATCAGTCTCAAACTAATTCATAACATCATTTAATTCAATACATACTAATACAAGCATTTATACAAACACATATACTACACACTTAAGTCTACATATAGTATGTCGACCCGAAGTGCGCAATTTGGAGAATCTCTTCGCCAAACTAATTATGCACGTATTCCTAACTTTCTAATGCGACAACAAACCATGTCAATCACATCAGCAAAATATGAATGTAATCGGTACTTCCTACAAATGACTAAAATGCCCTAAATCTCATATTCTTCGTTGATTTACGAAACAGGAAACGGATAGAATGTTGTACATGTCAAACGGCGATGCCGTCGATAATCTACTATTAAACGACATTGAAAGAGTTGAAAACCGTCAATCAAAGCATCTAAAATCCTCACCTTATCTCTTATGGATGCGTGATTTCGAACGGAGCGTATACGCTTCGTCTACGGCGATAAGAGAACCTGTTTTACGAGTTACGTTAGCTAACATGCTACGAATCCTAGTAATCCTCAAATCAGAAACTTCTAGGATTAGTTATTACCTGAAAACGTGGAAGAATCACCGACTTGGTGATCAGGAGGTGTTGCTTAGGCACTAGCAACAGGTTGCACGAAGACTGGAAAAATCCCTTCTACACACTCTCTCAAACTCTCACCTTTTCTCCCTCCAAATCTAGGGTTTCTTGCAATTTCGGATGAGAGAGAGGAGTGAGGATTTCAACCCCTTTTATAAGCTTAAAAATGCTCGAAATAGGCTCGGGAACGAAGTTTACT
Organism: Magnolia kwangsiensis; assembly: GCA_037074715.1. Taxonomy (NCBI): domain Eukaryota; kingdom Viridiplantae; phylum Streptophyta; class Magnoliopsida; order Magnoliales; family Magnoliaceae; genus Magnolia; species Magnolia kwangsiensis. Next base: position 75,727,774 of record CM073577.1, on the reverse strand, counting down.
TAGTGCATATCCAATTCGGGGCTGTTTCGGTCCAAAAGATGCTTTCTGATGGTCCCCTGGCCGAATGCGATCGGACTTAAGCTCATGCGTACCAGATCTAGCACGTATTAAGTTTTCAGTCCGACAGGGTTCGCAGATCGCACGTGGTGGACCAGTTTCAGTTCAGCGGTCATCGCACGTAGATCAAGGCTGAAAGTCTCATGATATAAAATAGAAATTTTTCCTGATCCGAGGGTGTAATCTGGCTGAATTCTGACGGTCAGAACGCTCAATACTAACATGTCAGGTCGTGTGCCAAATTTGAATTTGAAATTCCAATTCTGTCCCTATTCGCACTCTCTTCGGTCCGGGCTCAATGAAATAGCCTGTGATTATCGGTTTGACTTGATTTTCGAAATGATTATCAAGTCCAGCTAGTTGGTTCTAACGGTCTAAGATAGGAGGTATCGGACTTTCGACGCGCGGTTAAGATCCAATACAAAGATTTAAAGTGGTCCAGAGAACAAACCTTCTTAGAGTTTGGTCCGAGGTTATAGAGTATTATAGAGTCATTGGTTCTACTCGATTTAGGTCTTATAGAACGTATTTAAAGTGATCAGGGACTATTTCCCAGCTACTCCAGCGTTGCGCTAGCTAACTTATGCTTAATTTCCATAGGAATTAATTCTACGCAATTTCGGGTCGAGTTGGTACTCGAGCCCAAGTATGGATTTTTCACGGGCGTTATAGAAAGTGATAAGGTTGACCCATTGCCTAAGGAAGTCTAACTTCAGGTTGGAAAAAATTCGGGGTGTTACACTTAGATGCAGATAGCGAGGCGATTCAGGAGTTGGAGCCGGACTACTACGAGGACCAGGACGAGTTCTCGTACATGCAGTTCTCTGATGGCTTCACATGGGTGGCATGGATTGGCAGGATTTTGATAGTTGGACTATCCTTTGACATTTGATTTTGGTTTGATATATGTATATGTGACTCAGAGATATATTCATACTTTGGAGACAGATCGAGATTATTTTATTTTGTATACAGTGATAAACATCTTTCAGTCTTCCGCTTGCTTTTTATCGATAGATCTGGAGTATGAATTACTGTTTTGGTATAATCTCACTCATGTTAATGCACTAACTCAGACAACATTTAATCATATGCATATTTGTTGCATAAGTGATGTTTTGGAACTCGAGAGTTGGGTTTCTACTTAACCCCCAATTTTCAGGGTGTTATAGAAATCTTGGAGTTGTTAGCTTCTTGGGGAGTAGAGTTATCTATTTATAGGCATAATGAAGTGGAAGAGAGGTTAATGCACCTAAAGGAAGGACATCGTTTGGGTTTCTCGAGGTTTGAATGCAGTTATGGCAACACTTTGGAAAATGATGAGGGTTGATGTGGTCTGATATGATTATCATTGCAAAGTGAAGTGCAACGAATAGATGGCTAAGTAGTGGTAGCCATACTGCCATGGATAAGTCTAGTAGATGTATGGGAGAATCATCTGTTTTACACCTACGCACATTCAAAATGTGAAACATGATAAGGTTGAGCATTAATTAGAAATATTATGGAGCGTACTTCATTGCATTGATGGTCATCGACCGTATTATTACAAGCAAAAGGTGAAATTTCTGAAATAACAAAGCTAATCAAGATATATTTTCAGGCTTTCGAATTCTTCCAGAAGTGCTTGCATCTCCGTTTCATCTTTCTCTTTAGTGAGTTCCTGAAGGTCTCCTTCTTTGATGAAATTTGGCAGAAAATGAAGCAGTTAATCGACACGAAGAACGATTGAACAAATTTTGGATTCAGTCACTTTTTGAGCAATATAACTTGTCGTTGACCGAGCTCGGTATACCTGAAGTTACTCCTCTATAAACTCCAAGTCCGTCGAGTCAATCATGTCTTTGGCATAAATAGCAATAGCTTGGTTTTGTAATTCATATGCCATGCTAGAGCGATACGAATGTAAAAGTCGAAGATCGATTGATTAAACTGATATGCCTGAACACATCATATTTTGTGATACCAAGCTTATTCATAATTCCCACTCATCCTGGTCGAGTCTTTTATGGCCACTTCTCACTGCTTAAGAAGGCATTTATTCACGCTATAACAATGGAAAGTTTTCTCGTAATAGTTAGCCATAGTAATTAGTCGCTTCAATTTTTGAAGAAGTTCTTCCAGTCGAACATTCGATTCAGCTGAAGGATTATGGCCAAGCGAACGCGAGGCGTTAGTAACAAATTTCTTCACGTTGAAATACAAGGAAGAAAAGTAAAATCCTTTAGCTCTTCCTTCATTATCTCCGAAAGAAAATAATCAACACCATTGATAAGAGAAATTATCTTGTCAATCATTATCTAAAATAAAAAATCAAACAAATTGATGGCCAATTCGGGAGATCGGTATTGTATAAATGAGCAGGACAAATAGGGCCACTATCAGTAAATGGTACGATATGAAGGGTTTATGTGGTTAGTTCGCGTGGATATGGACAGTTGAAGCTTAATGTTCAGAAAAAAAGAGAATGTGGGAAAACGTGTTTAAAATGGTTACTCAAGGTAGTTAAGCCACAAAAATCTTAACATTCATTCATCTAAAGAAGAAAATTACAATTCATGAGATAAAAAAACCCGCAAGAATGTTTCGACCATCTATAGTTTTCTATTGGCCACCCACAGTCATGCCTCTTCTTTCAACAATGATTGACATAATCAACTAACATCTACTGCTCGAAGACAGGCTATAGGGTATAATTTGGAAATTTCTTCAAGCATCATGTTATGCTCTACTCGTTTATCGGCAACGTGCTTCCGCAACATCATCAGCTTGACTTCTAACATTATGATCCTACCTTTCAAGCTTTCAATCTCCATCTCAGTTGCCTTTGTAGCATCGTTCTTCGTTATGAGCTCTTGAGTTCTTATACCCTAGCCTTCCTAATATTGGCCACTTGTCTTTTTTACTTCCAGATCAATGACGATCGCCTTATTTCAATACATGTCCTACCTTTCTTGAAGCTCCAGGATAAGTAATTGTCTAATCATTTGAGTTGGATCTGAGTGAGACAAGACATATGCCAGGTCAATTATCTGGCTGATTTTGGCTGCCAGTTTAACATCAAAAGTTTTAAAAAGTCATTTCTGAAGAAGGTCATGCAGCTCAAGCTGAATACTCTGAAGATTGTCATACTGAAGAGGAGACGTTGCCTTAGATGTTTCTCTGGAAATGGTTTTCTTAAGGAAAGAGATGACATTAGCTACAGTGGAATGAAGGATGGGAATTGAGATGCTGACCTCATGAATGGCCGATAAGAGGGGTGAGGGAGGTATTGCGTCAGTCATTTCCTCTTTGATTGGACCATGATTATTCCAACTTGAGTAAGTTTAGGTTGTTGGTCAGCCTCAACCAGTGGTTATTCTGAAACTTCTGCAGAAGCATTGTCGGCCACCCTCGCAGGAGAATAGGTCGTCGCTTCTTCTTCTGTGGGAACTCTTTCAGTCTCATTCAATTATTCTAAAACTTCTGTTATCTCGATCGTGGTAGGTTGAACTGGAGATGGGGTGTCTCCTATCATTACATAAGGTGAAATTGATGGAGCCACAGTTAGTTTGAAGAGACAAATAGGAGAACTGGGAACTTCCTGTTGCACGTCAGATGTAGGAGTAGTGGGAACTAGTGGTGAGTCAACAAGAATGGCGTTCGTCTCATGCGAAGTACCCTCTACACTAATCGTTGTCTTTGAGTCCAATGGTGCTGATGTGTAGTCATCGAGATACGATCTTTAAGTATCACCGGAGTAATAGAATTTGTGGAACATTTATTGTTGGGTCAAATGGTACAATTGCGGTCAATAGGATTGTTGGTATTGGCGGTATGCTTTGTTCTTGGGTTAACTTCATCGATTTCTTGGGCACTTCTCAAAGTACGAAAAAGAATAAAGTAAAGGAGGTAAGTCTATGATGAGAATTGATTGTTAAGAAGCGATCTAAGCTAATGATCTCCACCTAGGTCAGATCAGATTGCTTATCTAACTGTTAGACCCCTGATGGTCTCAGGATTTCATATTATAGTTGTTAATGGCCGAGCAACAATAGAAAATGGTGGAGGTTGAGGATGATACGGCTTCAGGTATTTTGCAAATGGAAGGTTAGGATAATTCAATCTATCCTTATCTTAAGTCCAATTGTTCTAGCATTTATTGAAATGAGCCTCCTCGTGTCGCTTTATACCTTCGACCATCTCATAGGAATTATCAGCTGGGTTAAAGTCAGGTTGGTATTTCACTTTAAAATATTTCTCAAAGGCTACTACAAATTCTACTGAAGAGGTGTTTAAAGAATCTTGGCAGCGATCGAGGTCTCATTGTTGGAAGAGGTCTAGAAGAATCTGTTTTCTGAAATGAAAAGATAGAAGGTTTTAGGGGAGGATTGAAACCTCCCAAATCAAAAAATTTCCTCAAAACCATCTGTTAGGGTCAAGCAGCTGCCAAAATGTCGAGGTGTTCTTGGAAAATTTCCAAAACATTTGGATGAGAGGGTTCAGCCACCAGGAAAGACACTATGTTGGTTTGCCTTGACTTTACCCTTGTTATTTTTTAGTAGTAGTATTGTAGATTGCAGGAAGGGCTCTCTTCTTACTTTTTGTTAAGCCTAAACAAAGGTATAGTTGCTAGGGGAGTTCTTCAGTGCTTCAACCGCCTAAAAGTTTGTTATATTGATGATTTCACTACAATACGAAAATGTCCAAAATGGTCGGGTGTTCTGGATATACTAGCATTTGAAGAGTGACCATTTCTTTGTGATAAGATAATTTAAGAGATTCATAAAATTCTTAGTCGTTAACTATCACGTGATCGAAAGGAGGCTGGTTGCTAGTCACATGAGTGAGAGGATAAGGAATATGTTGAACAAAGCCTAATTGTTGAGCGAAAATAGAAGGGTGATATTGTTTAACTCCAGATTTCACATTTTTTTCCTTTTTCTATAACACCTCCAAAAGCTAAATCTCAACTGATAATAAAGAAATTCCAAGCATGATGAAGCTGATCGACCGCATGTTCATCAGTAGGGTCAAACTGTCCAAAAAGCCATGTTGGTCCTTAAGTTTCTCTCTGTGAGAAGGGCATGAAAGATGGACCATGACCAAGGAGATTGAGGGCAAAGAATTCTTGCAGATACTAAGCAACAATAGTAACTTTGATTAAGATGTGTAAGATTCAATCCTCATAGGAGGCAAATGATTGGTTAATATGCTTTTGATTGAATAGTTGTGATTGGAAATATGCAACGAACTACATCTGTACGAACCATATGAGACCTCCAGATGAATATAACTCTCTTGAATTAACTTCGTAGAATCCTCTGGATAAATGGCTGAGAAAAAATGGTGCTAAGGCTATTCGCTGACCTTGAACCAAGTGTTTGGCCAGGGTGCTGTATTCGATTGTAACTTGTTAAGCATTGATGCACAAAAGGTGGTGAAAAATCCAAAGGAGGAGAAAGTGCATGCTAAAAGGAATATGTTCAGTAAGGTGACAAAAATCCTTGATAGAGATACTCATCGGCCCACAGCCGAATATAAAAGTGTTAGTAGAAATGCTCTAGAACAAGGTTAATGCCAAGCCCATGTCCTAGTGTCCATTCCATTCCTTAGGATCCTGCGGTCCTCCCAGTCGAATTCCGGTAACCCTTGACATGTAGATTGCATTTGTGCATGACCTTAAGTCATGTCATGTAAATCCTAGTTGACTCAGCCCAAGACCTATGCCATTACGACCACACCATCACCACAGTTCTGACACCCCATCTCTTGCGCCAATCTGACGCTTAGATCACAAGATGTGGACCACGCATGATCATGGCCGTGGATAGCATGTTGTGGGACCTACCTATCCCTTATGGCACATTTCCTTAGGCCATTATAAGGGTGACATCACCCCTGCATCTAGCCACCCTACAACCTCTACTCCATTGGCTCATGCCTCTTATAAGGCAATGATGATTTTAGTCATGCCATCTTACAACAAATCATTCCTATATAAGAGAGACAGAGAGAGGCTAGCTATCATCATTACCCCTCTCTCTCTCCTTCATCTCTCTCTTTCCCTCTTTCATTTCCCATTTTCCTCCATTGCAAGAACTCCCAATGTCCCAACCCATCTAAAAAAATTCAGCCATTTCATCTCCCTAATCTTCCTAATCCAACCATCTAGAGGGCATCTCAACCATTAAATCTTGTTCCCTTGGAGCATTGGAAGCCATTGGTGGAAGAAGAAGTCATAGATCTAAGGTGGGGTGCTCCTTAACACTTGTTTCTTTGTATCTTTGCATGGATCTTCATCCTTTTTAGCATAGGGCAAGTGGGACCCACCAAACAATGATGGAGATCCTATCTTGGTCCCTAGGTGAGGCCAAAGGCCCATCACACCTTGCATGTATGATCCATGGTGGGACCATTCTCCATGGATCCTACCATGAAGTTTCCATGTTATGTATTTGGTATGGCCACTTAGGCCTTGATTTGTGGTGAAAATGGGATTTCCACCCTTGATATTTTTGTGATTGAGGGCCCACACAAGGAGGGAACCCATCTTGATGTATGCATGTACATGGAGGAGCTCATAGTGGTGGAGCTCCTCCCATCTCCACCGATCTCTCTCTCTCTCTCTCTCTCTCTCTCTCTCCCCCCCGTGTTGTGGACCCCACTGTGATGTGTGTACCCATGTTGTCTAGTAGTGGGCCACCCACTATCCAATAGTAGAGGTCCACCTGCTGTTGACCGACCTGTATGGAAAGAAAACACAGATATCAGCCTGGTCCAACACTTATGGCCCACACATGGGGCCCACCTTGATTCATCCAGACCATCCGTTCAAGCTAGAGATGGTGGGTCTCAAGCAGCACGGTGTTGTTGTGACTGACGTTAGCAAGTTCTATGGACAGAACCATGAGGTATATGTTATATTCAAACCATTCGTCCACTTGGCAATAGATGGGGCCCACCATGATGTAGTGTTGTATCCACACCGTCCAGGCTGGATGGTGGGCCCTAGCTATATAGCTGTTGTTTGACATTAACAAGCCCTATGGTTTGATCATGAGGTATGTGTTATGTCCATACTGTCCATCCATTCAACAGATGTGTGGGATGAATTGATGGATGGTATGGACATAAAACATACCTCGTGATCACATAACAAAGCTTGATAATGTCAAAAAATAGCTATATAGCTAGGGAACACCGTCCAGTCAATTAGACGGTGTGGTTACAACACTACATCATGGTGGACCCCATCTACTGCTAGGTGGACGGACGGTTTGAATATAACATATACCTCATGGTCCGATCCACAGAACATGCTAACATTAGTCACAGCAGCACTGTGCTGCGTGAGACACATCATCCTTGGCTTGGACGGATGGTTTGGAAGAATCAAGGTGGGCCATATGTGTTGGGCCAAGCTGATATATGCATTTTCCTTCCTTCCAGGCTAGTTAGCAGCAAGGTGGGCCGTTATTGCTAGACAGTGGGCAGCCCACCGCTGGACAACATGAACAGACATCACGATGGGGTCCACAACTCGGGGGAAAGAGAGAGAGAGAGAGAGAGAGAGAGAGAGAGAGAGAGAGAGAGAGAGAGAGAGAGAGAGAGAGAGAGAGAGAGAGAGAGAGAGAGAGAGAGAGAGATTGGTGGAGATGGGAGGAGCTCCGCCACTATGAACTCCTCCATGTATATGCATACATCAAGATGGGTTCCCTCCTTATGTGGGCCCTCAAACACAAAAATATCAAGGGTGGAAAATCCCATTTCCACCACAAATTAGGGCTTAAGTGGCCATACCAAGTACATAACATGGAAATTTCATGGTGGGATCCATGGAAAATGGTCCCACCCTGGATACATACATGCAAGGTGTGATGGGCCTTTGGCCTCATCTAGGGACCAAGATGGGATCTCCACCATTGATTGGTGGGTCCCACTTCCCCTATGATAAAAAGTATGAAGATCCATGCAAAGATATAAAGAAACAAGTGCTAATGAGCACCCACCTTAGACGATATGACTTAGGGTCATGCGCAAATGCAATATACGGGTCGCGGGTCGCTGGAATTCGACTGGGAGGACTGCGGGATCCTATGCAATGGAATGGACACTAGGACACGACCTGACAACCCTCCCCTCCTAACAAAAATTTCATCCTTGAAATTTACTATCATGCAGGACAAGGCAAGGGAAGAGCTAGCATCATCATATATGTTTATATATAACAATCAATGCAATACAAGGCATAATACAAGCACAATCAATCTACAAACAAATGCGGATAACACTCTCTAATCTCAGCATTGTGCTCCCATGATGCTTCCTCAATGGAATGATGACCCCACTGAACCTGCACTAAAGGAATGACCTTGGTACGGAGGACCTGCTCCTTTCGATCAAGGATGCAAATTGGCTGCTTAATGTATGAAGCATCCTCACAAACCTCAGGAAGCTGCTAATCAATCACTGGAATAGCGCCTGACCCACACTTCTGCAACATCGAAACATGAAAAAATATTGTGGATACTAGACAACTTAGAAGGTAAGGCAAGCCTATAGGTCATGACGCCAATGCGCCTAGTGATCTTAAAAGGTCCAATAAATCTCTGGGCAATCTTGCCGTTCACTCCAAATTAAACCACGCCCTTCATGGTCTGGATCTTGAGATACACTTTGTCCCTAACAACAAACTCCAAGGGATGATGCTGGAAGTCAACAAAACTCTTCTGTTGGCTATGAGTTGTGTGCATCCTCTGCCTGATGATGTCAATAACCTTTGATGTCTACTGCACAAGCTTGAGGCCTAGAAGACAGTGCTCTCCAATCTTGGCCTAACAACTGGGGGATCTACACAGCCTGTCATACAAGGCCTCGAAGGGAGCAATACCAATAGTCACCTGATAGCTGTTATTATATGCGAATTCAGCCAGGTGTAAATACTCATCTAAGCTACCTGAGAGTCTATCACGCAAGCACGAAGCATATCCTCAAGAATCTGGTTGACCCTCTCAGTCTGCCATTTGTCTGCGGATGATATGCAGTGCTGAACTGCAAAGAAGACCCCATAGCCCTTTGGAAGCTCCTCCAAATTTAAGACGTGAACCTCAGGTCTCTGTCAAAAACATCCAAACTGAAACACCGTGCAGTATCATAATCTCATCAACAAATAACTTGGCTAGCTAGTCCAAAGGCTAAGTCACATGAATCGTAAGAAAATGTATCGACTTTGTCAGGCGATCCACGACAACTCAGATGATGTCATGACTGCACTGACTCCTCGGCAAGCCCATAATGAAATCGGTGAATACGTGTTTTCACTTCCACGTTGGTGTAACACCACGGATTTTGGCTAATCTGGGATTTGACGTCCTTAGGCAGTGGGTCAATTAAAACACCTGAAAAATCGTTCAGAACCCAATGCCATAGCCAAAGAAACCACTTAGGATAAATTTCTTTAGAAACTAAGCATAAGTTAGCTAGCGCAACGTTGGAGTGGCTAGGAAACAGTCCCTGATCACTTTAAATACGTTATACAAGACCCAAATCGAGTAGAACCAATGACTCTAGAATACTCTATAACCTCGGATCAAACTCTAAGCGGGTTTGTCCTCTGGACCACATTGAATTTTTATATTGAATTTAGACCGCGCGTCGAAGGTCCGATACCTCCTATCTTAGACCGTTAGAACCGCCCAGCTGGACTTGACAATTATCTCGAAAATCAAATCAAACCGATAATCACAGACTATTTCGTTGAACCCGGACTGAAGCGACCGCGAATAGGGACGGATTTGGAATTTCAAATTCAAATCTGGCACACGACTTGACGCGTCAGTATTGAGCGTTCTGACCGTCAGAATTCATCCAGATTACACCCTTGGATCAGGAAAAATTTCTATTTCATATCATGAGATTTACAGGCCTGATCTACGTGCGGTGACCGCTGAACTGAAACTGGTCCTCCACGTGCGATTTGCGAACCCTACCGGACTGAAAACTTGATGTATGCTAGATCCAGTATTCATGAGCTTAAGTCCGACCGCATTTGGCCAGGGGACCACCAGAAAGCATCTTTTGGGCCAAAACAACCCCGAATTGGACATACCTCAAGTGTACCTTGACCTGGAGCCTGTTTTGGGCACATTTGGGCTTATAAAAGGGGTTGAAACCCTCACTTCTCTCACTCATCCGAATTTGCTAGAAACCCTAGCAAGAGTGAGAGAGAAAGTGAGAGTTTGTGAGAGAAGGTGGGAGAGCTTTTCCTGCTGCTGCTGCACGTGCTTAGGTAACGCACTCCGATCACTTTGCCGGTGATTTCTCCGCGTTTTCAGGTAAGAAAAACCCTAAAAAGTTGCTGATTTGCTGATTCCTTAGTTCCATAGAGAAATAGCTAATAGATCTTGTATATTAGGTTGCCTAGTCACCGTAGACGAAGCGTATACGCTCCATTCAAATTTCAACATCCATAAGAGACGAGGTGAGGATTTTAGACGCTTTGATTAACGGTTTACAACGCTTTCAATGTCGTTTAATAGTAGATTATCGACGGCATCGCCGTTTGACATGTACAACATGCTCTCCGTTTCCTGTTTCGTAAATTAACGAAGAATATGAGATTTAGGGCATTTTAGTCATTTGTAGGAAGTACGGTCTACATGCATATTTTGCTGACGTGATTGACATGGTTTGTCGCCGTATTAGGGAGTTAGGAATGCTTGCATAATCAGTTTGGCGAAGAGATTCGCCAAGTTGCGCACTTTGGGTCGACATACTATATGTGGACTTAAGTGTGTAGTGTATGTGTTTGTATAAATGCTTGTATTAGTATGTATTGAATTAAATGATGTTATGTAGTAGTTTGAGATTGATTTCTTGATTAATATGCTGATCTAAATGATTTCCTACATGTTGACCTTATGCATGATTGCATTACATGCATGGAATGTATGTGGGTGAAGATTTGCTTAAGTTGAATATTATAACATGTGTTAACATGCTCACATGATCCTGTTTCAATTCCAATACCTTTGCATATGTTGTTAATGTGATTCCATAGATGTGTGGGACTAGACTTAGTCCAGGCAGTCGGTAACCGAGCGAATTCGTGGCTGACTGGTCATAGCCACGAACGACGCGTCGATGAACGCGATTCGTGTTGAGAGTTGGCGGCAGTGGTTAGGCCACGCGAAGTGTTTTACGCACTTCGTGTCGTTCGACTTGAGATGCGATCGCGCTAGTCGAGCCCGTCAAGTAACCCGACTAGCCGATGTATGTTCACCTTGTATGTATCATAACTGCTTGAACCTAGGGTACTGAACTTACCATTGTAAACCCTGTTAACCATGGTACCTTGATCCACGAAGACTCATGAGCCGGGCATGGTGGTATGGGACACCGTGGTCGAGCTGTCGGCCTACGCTGGGGCCATAAACCTCCCCGTAGTGACCAGTGAGCACCTAGACTCGTGAGCAGATTATGGTGGTATGGGACACTATATTCTAGCTGTCGGCCTACACTGATCAGGGGACGAGCCCTTTGTAGTGACCGCGAGCGTATTCTGAGTCCACGGGAGGCGACGACCCTTCCGTGCAGTAGAGTACAGTAGGCCTATATTGATAAGGTGATGGGGGAGCGGTGCAACGAGTGCGAGCAACAGCCCTGGCAGCCCTTGCAGTGACCTACGAAATATACATCGTATGAGATTACTAGGAGTTACGACCCTAGACAGGATCTGTGTTGGGATTGATACAAGGGAAGTACCTTAGTTTCCCAATCCTGCTGTTTGAATGGACTAATAACAACTAGGTAATCATATCACCATGACATTGCATGTGCCTGGAAGATGTGGAGCACTTGAGGGAGTGCGGCATGCCGCGGTCGTAAGATGTTGCCGCATGAGGGTGATCGTTGGTGAGGGCATACATCACGTCATGTCATCTTGCATTAACAACAGTATTAGGATTGTCTGATTTACTGCTTTACTATTATCGCGTGATTGAATTGTGAACATGCTAATCCTTGCTCTCTTATCCCACTGAGTTGATCACTCACTCCCACGTTACGGGATGGTGTTTCCGGACACCCACCAGTCCCTTTTGTGATTGCAGATGATGGCGCGGCCTGTGAGGCGGAGCTGGACTTGATGATGAGGAGGAGGATCCCTCCTTTATGCGTGTTCTGATTGACGGGATTGCAGGGAGGTTGATTAGATACTTTGACATTGTCATTTTATATTTTTAGTGCCCTCATGTATATTCATTTTGTTTACTTTTGAAGTATACATGTATGTGTATAACCTGGTAATATATTCACACTCTAGAGACATACAACAGTTTATATACGTTATACATATTATTACAGTCTTCTGCTTGTAAATTTAACTGTCTCTGGAGTATGATATGCTGTTCTGGTTTAATCTCACTCATGTTTAATACATTATCACAGACAACATTCAATCATACATATCCATGTTGCATAAATAACATTTTGGAACTCGGGAGTTGGGTTTTTGCTCGACCTCCCGATTTTCGGGATGTTACAGTTGGGATGCTCAACGACTGCAATGGACCTGGGGGTTTCTGATGATCGACCTTGTCACATTGGCAAGTGTCACACTTTATTAAAAAACTATCTGGCATTTCATCCCTACCCAAAAATACTGCCTCCTCATATCATGATACATCTTCGTCGAGCTAGGGTGGATAAAAAACTGTGATCGATGTGCCTCGGTCGTAAGATCTCTATGCAACTCTGAAATATCTGGGACACATAATCGGCCTCTAAAGTGAAGTCCACCATCAAAATGAATCTACCAATCTGAATGGCTCTCAGATGCTGCCTCTGCCCAATAACTCTTCAATGACTCATCTCTGTTGAGCCTTGATCACCCTTGCGATAAGAGAAGGTTAAATCGACAGGCTCGATAACTGTAAAATAGAAGACTACAAGCCAATATCAAAGTTAAACGTTAACACATCCTCAAGCATCTTCCACTCCTAAATCATCATGTGTGCCACCAGGCCTCGTGGCAGACGGCTAAGGTCATTTGCCACCACGTTTGTCCTATGTAATGTCTTGGAAAAATACGTACATAGACCCGAGTACCACCTCTAGCAGAAATCATTTAGAACCAAATCCTTTAGAAATTTAACGTAAATTAACTAGCGCTAAACTAGGTTACCTATGAAATTATCATCGATCACTTTAAATATGATCTGCAAGACCCAAAACCTATAAAATTGTTAACGCTACATTACCCTGAAATCTAGGAGTAAACTCTAAACCTAGTTGCTATCGGGAGCATTCAAAAACTTTGTATCGGACCTGGACCGCACATCGAAAGTCCGATAGTGATGAGCTTAGACAATTATGACCGCCTAGTTGGACTTGACAATCACCTCGAAAATCAATTCCAGACGATGTCCTGAGGATATTTTCTTGAGTTCAGAGTGAAGAGTGTAAGAAAGTGAAGGTTTTTATAAAATTAAATTTGAATTTAAGTAATCTGAGTCATGTCGCTTGCACGCCAATTATAAGAATTCTGACCATTGGTTTTCGACCCAAATTCACCATAGGGTCAGGGAAGATGGCCCACACATGCCAAAATACATGTGGCCCTGATCGAGTTTTAGTGACCGATGAACTGAAACTGGTCTGCCATGGTCGATCTAAAAACCCGATCGGACTAAAAACTTAAGTTGATCAAGATCCAGTAATTGTGAGCTCAAGTCTGACCACATTTAGTAAGAGGACCTCCAGAAACACTCCGTTAGATCGGAATAAATCCGATTTGGTTATAACCTAAGTATACCTTGGCCCTAGGACTGTTTCCATCATTTTTGAGCCTATATAAGGGCCTTAAACCCTCTCTCACATATTCCATATGAATTCTAAACCCTAGCTAAGATAAGAGAGAGTAAAGAGAGAGAAAGTGAGAGAGAAGTTGGTGATTCATCTTAAGATTCTTCTCAGTTTCTCTGCGCACCAAATCCACCTATCTGAATCATTATTTCGGTGATTCTAATTTTATTTTTGGGTAAGACAATCAAATCCTAACCTATTTTGGAGCTTAGAATAGTCTAAGTGTTGATAAAGCTAATCTATTTCATGCTTTAGGTTGCTAATCCTCCATTGACGAAGACTTATCGTCTAAATCATATCCATTACGCGTTTATCGGTTTAAGGTGTAGAATATATACGTTTAGGTTATGGTTTTCAAGACTTTTAATGTCTGATAATGATTTATTACTGACGTGGACACTATTACTCATGCTAAATGCGTTATCTGTTTTGTTTTACGTATATGTATAACCTATGTTGTAAATAGTGTATTTTATGTGTTTGTTGAAATATTTGTATGCATAAGGAATTTGATGCTATGATTGCCATGATTATTTGTCATTGATATATGTTTGTTATGTATGCCACAACTCCTTAGCAAAGGGATTTTCCCTAATACGTAATATGGCCAACATACGTGATGTATGTTGGAAAGTGTAGTCTAAGTGTTTGTGAAAATGTCTGAATGAGTTAGTAGTTAGTAAAGTGTGATTTATAAGGGTGTTGAGATATGAATCTCAATTACCTTGACTGTGTGTATGATTTCCTCCATGTACTGTATAGTTTGTTTATTCATGTTTAATTGCATATATGATTTCCTCCATGTACTATGTATTCATATGTAAGTTATATTCCATAACATGTTCATATGATTGTAGGATTTGACTTGAATATGTATTATTGTGATTGCACGTGGTTGAGACTATATAACTGTCCAGGTAATCGGTAACAGTTCTCGATTAGGTGGCTGTGATTGCTCTCACCACACAGGATGTGTTCGACGAATCCGATCCGTACTTGGGATCTTCGACAGTAGTTAGGCCACACGAAGTGCTTATGCATTCCATGTCAATCAACTCAATGTGTGATCATCCTAGTCGAGTTCATCAATTAACCCGATTGACCGATGTATGTTGACCATGTTTGGACGCTACTGTTTGAATCTAAGGTACCAAACTTACAAATGAAACCCTATTAACCATGGTACCTCGATCCGCTAAGACTCATGAGCTGGACATGGTGGTATGGGACATCGTGCTCGTGCTGTCAGCCTACGTTGGGGCGACGAGCCTCCCCATAGTGACCAGTGAGCAACCCAGACTCGTGAGCCAATTATGGTGGTATGAGACACTATATTCAAGCTATCGGCCTACTTTGATTAGTGACGAGCCCTTTGTAGTGACCTCGAGTATATCCTGAAACTGTATTGGGTTAACGAGCCCTTTACAACGATCTAGAACTATAATATCATATGAGATTGTCTAGGATTGACGACCCTAAAATAGATCATTTTTTGAGAATTGATATAAGGGAGGTACCTTAGCTTCTCAATCCTGTTGTATGAAAAGGACTAATAAGAACTTGGTAATCATGCTCATAACATCGCACTGCATGTGCCGTTGGCGTTGGTGTAGAGCACAGTGGTAGTGATTCATGCCGCGATCGTTAGATGTTGTCACAAGAGGGAGTTTAGGTGAGGGCATGCATCATCATATCATTTTTGCATTAACAAGAGTATCTAGGACAGGTTTGATTGTATTGCTTTATCATTACTACTTGATTGAATTGATAACATGTTAACCTTTGTTGTATAGTTCCACTGAGTTGATCACTCACTCCCACATTCTGGGACGGTGCTTAAACACCAAGAAGACTCTAATTTAGTTACAGATGATCTTGTGTCGCATGAGGCGGAGCTGGAGTTTGATGAGGACGAGGAAGCATTCTAGTTCATGCAGTTTTTGGGCAGATTCGCATTAGCGGAGTCTGGATCGACGGTACTTCAGGGCTTGCACTTTATACAGGACTAATACATTTTGTTATATGTATTTTGAATCAACAAAAAATGTACTTATTGACCTGGCAGAGCACTCATACTTTGGGGACTTATCTTGGTGTATATATGTATTTCAGACTTTCGCTTGCATTTTCTAATTATCCCCGGATTATGATTTGCTTATTTGGCTTAATCTATTTCATGTTTAATGCACTAATATAGATAACATACATCCATCATTAATTATGTTGAATAAATGATGTTTTGGAACTCGGGAGCTGAGTTATGCTCGACCTCCAAATTTTAGGGCATTACAAGTTGGTATCAAAGCATGATCTGGATTAAGCTAGTCTTGGGTTATGGTCACACGATGTATGATGACACAAATTCAACATAGGAGGATGTGAGAAAAATCTAGAAACAAGTTTAAGATTCCCAGTTTCGTCAGTTAGTAAAAGTTTACTAAAAATAATCACCGAGATCGCGTCCGTACACACTTCTGATCACACACGATGACCCTAAACCATATTTAGATCATAAATTGATGGATTTAGACCATGTTTCATCCCATTCCAGCCATTAAAAATTGGTAAATGTGGATATGTATCAGATTTACTTCGAAACAACCTGAAACGAGTCGAAACGGAGTAGGGGCCCAATCGGGACATTTTTATGAGGACCCAGCATGAGAGCCACATGTTTTTAGAACCAAGGGGGGGGGGGGGGGGGGGGGGGGGGAGCTCGCCGGTGGGGCGAGTCCTCACCGGGATGTCCAGAGACCGGTGAGGCCCTCGCCTCCTAGTGGACGCGGATGGGCTGAGCTGATCGGGCTGATAGTTCTAGGGCATTGTACGACCCACTGGTGCTCGGTTGGTTGATTAAAACCACTTCTACAGCATCCTTCCTTCACAAGCTACCCTCCCTAGCTTCCTTTTCTCAAAAATCTCTCAAATCTCCCCCAAAATCCCTCTTCAAACCCTTCTTCCATTTTCATGCAACCTATCTTTACTCATCTCAAAACCCACCTCCATTTCTGATTTTCTTTTTTTTTTCTTTCCATTTGAGCGCTCAAATCCCTACTTTAAGTCTCAAATTCGTGGAAACCCCATCACCCATCCCATTCTTCTTATTTCTTTCATTTTTCATGGCCCTATTCAAGCTTGTTACGGCCATATTTTCCATTTCCACAATCTTCTCTTTCATGGAAAAGAAGAGAGCTCCAGTCGATGAAGCTGGGCCTAGTCGCCCCACCCGTTCTAGAAGGTCGAGAGGTGCAGCCGCAAGTTCAAGCACCGCTCGAGAGTTACAGACGAAGCGGGATTTAGATCCCCATGCTCCCATAGGAAGGTCCTTGTTGACAGAGTTATCTCATGGTGTTTATGAGGGCTGTAAGGTCCTCTTTGAAGCTCATGTAGATGCACGACTATTTGGAGAATTCTTGTTGTTCGAGCGCCTAGTAGAAGCCAAGTGAGGTCCGCTATTTGAGGGTGAGCATCGTGTAAATGTGGGTACTATCTGAGCTTTCTACGCCCACATTCAAGAGCCAACATTAGAGCCCTTGCAGTTTAAGATTCCATTTGAAAGAGATCAGGAGGCCACAATCAATGTTGCTTTGATATATCGGCTTCTGAATGTGCCACTTGGCGAGGTCCATGCTAGTGAGAAGAATCTGAGTAGTGCTCGTGAAAGGGATCGCCACACACGGTTCCTTTGTAGTCATCTGGTTGAATGATAGCCTAACAAAAGCCTTTTAGGGACCAATATGATGGACGACTTCCGCCTGCTTCACTACATCTGCACGTTCAACGTCTATCCCAGGTGGAGCAACAGCAGTGAATGCACCTGCCTGATGGTGGATTTCTTGTATCAGGTGGGGCAGGGAGAAAAGCTTTGTGTACCTACGTATGTCCTACGACAGATAGTCCTTATCGAACATTCTAATAGAAGGACTAAATCTCTCCTGTTTAACCGACTCATATGCAGGATTGCACTTGAGTTTGGCTATAGATTTAGGGTAGAATTGCCGGTGACAATCCATTACATCACCGAAACTACTCTCAATCAGATGGATATCGGGCCTCAGTAACGATAAGCCCTACTTAAGGAGGGTGAGGATGAGATAAAAAGTGAAGAGGAAGAGAGTGATGAAGAAGGTGGAGCCGAAATAGAAGAAGAAGAAGAGCAGGATGAGGAAGAAGAGGAGGCTCAGGATACGGATGAGAGTCCTCCTCCTGTAACTCAGGAGCATGATCCTGATAGGGCTGATAAAGAAGCCCGTTTGTCAGACTTGAGGAGGGTCAGGCCACTCTCTGGCAGGATATTATCGACCTGCGGGGCCTCGTGAAGCACGAGTTTAAGAAAGTAACTCGCACCTTGAAGTCTATCCTGTGCTATCTGCTGGATAAGGGTGCCCCTCCTCCATCACCAGATTATGATGAATAGTCCTTTATGTAGTCATGATTTGTTTATTTTGTTTCTTGTTCATGTGTGTAGCCTTTATAAGTGTAGTAGATTAATAGTTGTTTAGTGTTTGAAGCTTAGCATTTGAAGCTTAGTTGTAATAGCTCACATGCTTTCTCTGTCGCGATCCATGTAATGTTGCACTTCATGTATTGTGACAATTTTGTTAAATGAAATGCATGTTGTTTCTTTGGGTTGAGATGTGATTTGATGTGTGGTTGGATTGGCTCACCAAGATGAGAGCAGAGATTGATTGCGAGGCCAGAGTTATGACAGCCTATGGACCTGAGGGCATGGTCTTTAAATTTCTAGTTCAGGTCAGTTGATCTTGTTGAGTTAGTAGTTACACTTCATTGCTAGAGAGTTCTGATGATTCGATGTTGGGAGATATACCAGTGGTTCGAGATTTCCTTGATGTGTTTGAGAAGATCCTGGGACTTCATCCTCAGTGCGAGATTGACTTTACTATCGATCTTGTGCCCGGTGCGACGCCTATTTCCTTGTCGACATATCGTATGCCACCATGTGAGATGGAGGAACTGAGGAGACAGATTGATATATTATTAGAGGTAGGCTTCATTGGACCGAGTGTGTCACCTTGGGGAGAGCCTGTATTGTTTGTGAAGAAGAAAGATGGCTCCCTGTGATTATGTATTGATTATCGTAGGTTGAATCAGGTGACGGTGAAGAACAAGAATCCCTTGCCCAGGATTGGTGATCTATTTGATCAGTTGTAAGGGGCACAGTATTTTTTGAAGATGGATTTATAGTCTGGGTATCATCAGTTGCGCATCAGGGATGAGGACGTGCAGAAGACTACCTTCAGGACTAGTTGTAGTCATTATGAATTCCTTGTGATGTCATTTGGACTCACAAATGCTCCAGCCATATTCATGGGTCTGATGAACAGAGTGTTTCGATCGTTTCTGTTCTTATTCATTATTGTATTTATCGACGATATTCTGATATTTTCCAAGAGTCGGGAAGAACATGAAGAGCATCTGAGAGCTGTCCTTAACACTCTCAGGAAGAACCAGTTGTTCGCACAATATAAGAAATGCGACTTCTGGAAAGAGGAAGTTAAGTTCCTGGGACATGTGGTGTCCAAGGAAGGTATAGCAGTGATATCGCCAAAGTAGCCGCAGTTTAGGCTTGAAAGCAGCCCGGTTCAGTTACTGAGGTGAGGAGTTCTCTTCGTTTGGCAGGGTACTATCAACAATTCATTCGGGACTTTTTCAAGATTGTCAGACCGTTATCTCAGTTGGCATGGAAAGATTTGAAGTTTGCCTGGAATGAGAAAGCCGAAGCAGCTTTTTAGGAGGTGAAGGACAAGTTGACGTCCACCCTTGTGCTAGTATTGCCAGAGTAAGGGATTAAGTATACTATATACACTGACGCATCTCGTGTTAGTCTGGGTTGTGTCCTTATGCAGAAGGACAAGGTAATTGCTTACGGCTCAAGACAGTTGAGGAAGCACGAGGAGAATTACCCTACACACGACCTAGAGTTAGCAGCTGTCATTTTCGCATTAAAGCTCTGGAGACATTTCCTCTACGAAGAGGAGTTTGAGCTCTTCTGTGACCAGAAGAGGCTTAGATACATATTCTCAGAGCGAGACTTGAATACGAGGCAACATCGATGGATGGAAACCTTGAAGGACTTGAAGTTCGTGTTCTCCTACCATTCGGGCAAGGCAAACCTTGTGGCAGACGCGCTGAGCCACAAGAAGACTATAGAGTTTGAGAGTCTACTTATGATTGCAAAATGGGATATGGTAGAGTTTATATGAGACTTTGAGCAGAAATTCATGGTGGAGGAGCCGTATGAAGTCGTCGCACATGTTCATGAACAGCCCCTCATTGATGGTAGGATTATCGAGCGAGGGTCAGGCAGACGATGAGCTTTTGACGAAGAAGAGAGAGCGGGTTGGTACATATGAGGACTCAGAGTGGACTATTGGTATAGATGGGGGCTTACGTTATCGTGGCCGCCTATGCGTCCCAAACGTTCCTGACTTGAGACGAGAGGTTCTCGAGTCAGCCCACAGTTTGAGGCTTGCGATGCATCCTGGTAGCACGAAGATGTATCAAAACATGAAGAGATCATATTGGTGGGACAATATGAAGGTCCACGTTGCAGAGTTTGTGTCCCGTTCTCTCATGTGCCAGCAGGTCAAGGCAGAGCATCATCGACCTCCTGGAGAGCTTCAACCCATGCCCATAGCTGAATGGAAGTGGGACTTCATTTCTATAGATTTTATTTAAGGACTACCTAAGACGAGGAAGGGACATGACTCTATTTGGGTGATCATTGATAGGTTGACAAAGTCAGCTCATTTCCTACCGATCAGAGTTACGAATTCTGTAGACGAGTTGGCCAGATTGTACATCAAGCAGATTGTACGTCTGCATGGAGTTCCTTTGGAGATTGTGTCAGATCGAGACACACGATTCACATCTATCTTCTGGACACCTATCTAGGAAGCGATGGGTGTGAAGTTAATGTTTAGTATCGCGTTCCATCTGCAGACAGACGGGCAGACGGAGTGTGTAAATTAGGTGCTAAAAGATATGCTGCGAGCTTGTGTGTTGGATTTCAAGGATAGTTGGGATGACTGTCTTCCTTATACAGAATTCACGTATAACAACAGCTTTCAAGAGAGTCTTGGCATGGCTCCCTATGAGGCACTGTATAGTCGCCCATGTAGAGCACCGCATTGCTGGGTAAAAGTGGGCGAGAAGACTTGGATTGGCCCAGAGTTGGTTCAGCCAACCTCAGTGAAAATTGACATTATTAGGCGTCGACTGCTATCAACATAGAGCAGGCAGAAGAGCTACGCCGATACGAGATGGTGACAGCTTGAGTTTAAAGTTGGGGACCATGTATTCCTTAAGGTTTCCCCCATGAAAGGAGTCCTTCAGTTTGGTAAGAAAGGGAAGCTCACGCTGAGATTCATTGGCCCATTTTAGATACTTGATCAAGTGGGGGCAGTAGCGTATCTCCTTGCTTTGCCCACACCACTCGCAGGCATGCATAACGTATTTTATGTGTCCATGTTGAAGAAATATGTTCCTGATCCTTCGCACAGTATCAGTTGGGAGCAGGTGCAGTTGAGCGAGGATGCTACCTATGTACTACGACCGACACGTATCCTGGATAGGAAGGAGCAGGTACTGCGTAGTAAGGTTATCCCACTTGTGAAGGTACTGTGGACGCATCACAATGAAGAAGAGGCTACTTGGGAGACTGAAGCTGAGGTCAGAAAGAACTACCCTCAGATCCTCGAGTATGAGAAGGTACAAATTTTGAGGATAAATTTTTTCTTTAAGGGGGGTAGATAGTAACATCCTGAAAAAATCCGTACATAGGCCTGAGTACCACCTCTAGTAAAAATCATTTAGAACCAAATCCTTTAGAAATTTAACGTAAATTAACTAGCGCTAAACTAGATTACCTATGAAATTCTCACTAATCACTTTAAAAATGATCTGCAAGACCTAAAACCTATAAAATTGTTAACGCTACATTACCCTGAAATCTAGGAGTAAATTCTAAACCTAGTTGCTCTCAGAAGCATTCGGAAACTTCGTATCGGACCTAGACAGCACATCAAAAGTTCAATAGCGATGAACTTAGACAATTATGACCACCTAGTTGGACTTGACAATCACCTCGAAAATCAAGTACAGACGATGTCCTGAGGTTATTTTCTTGAGTTCGGAGTGAAGAGTGTGAGAAAGTGAAGGATTTTATATAATTAAATATGAATTTAAGTAATATGAGTCGTGTCGCTTGCGCGGTGATTATAACCATTCTGATCGTTGGTTTCTGACCCAAATTCACCCTCAGATCAGGGAAGATGACCCACATATGTCAAAATACTTGTGGCCTTGATCGAGTTTCATGACCGTTGAACTGAAACTGGTCCGCCACGATCGATCTGGAAACCTGATCGGACTGAAAACTTAACTTGATCAAGATCCAGTAATTGTGAACTTAAGTCCGATCGCATTTAGTAAGAGGACCTCCAGAAACGCTCCGTTGGATCGGAATAAGCCCGATTTGGTTATAACCTAAGTATACCTTGGCCCTAAGACTGTTTTCGTCAGTTATGAGCCTATATAAGGGCCTTAAACCCTCTCTCACATATTCCATACGAATTTTAAACCCTAACTAAGATAAGAGAGAGTAAAGAGAGAGAAAGTGAGAGAGAAGTGGGTGATTCGTCTTAAGATTCTTCTCAGTTTCTCTACGCACCAAATCCACCTATTTGAATCATTATTCCGGTGATTCTAATTCTATTTTTGGGTACGATAATCAAACCCTAACCTATTTTGGACCTTGAAATAGTCTAAGTGTTGATGTAGCTAACCTATTTCATGCTTTAGGTTGCCAATCCGCCGTTGATGAAGACTTATCTTCTAAATCATATCCATTATGAGTTTATCGGTGTAAAGTGCGGCCTATATACATTTAGGTTATGGTTTTGAAGACTTTCAATGTCTGATAATGATTTATTACTAACGTGGATACTATTACTCATGCTAAATGCGCTATCTGTTTTGTTTTACGTATATGTGTAACCTTTGTTGTAAATAGTATGTTTCATGTGTTTGTTGAAATGTTTGTATGCATAAGAAATTTGATGCTATGATTGCCATGATTAATTTTCATCGATATATGCTTGTTATGTATGCGACAACTCCTTGGCAAAGGGATTTGCCCTAATACGTAATACGACCGACATACGTGATGTATGTTGGAAAGTGCAGTCTAAGTGTTTGTGAAAATGTCTGAATGAGTTAGTAGTTAGTAAAGTGTGATTTATAAGGGTGTTGAGATATGAATCTCAATTACTTTGACTGTGTATGATTTTCTCCATGTACTATATAGTTTGTTTATTCATGTTTAACTGCATGTATGATTTCCTCCATGTACTGTGTATTCATGTGTAAGTTATATTCCATAACATGTTCATATGATTGTAGGATTTGACTTGAATATGTATTATTGCAATTGCACGTGGTTGAGACTATATAAAAGTCCAAGTAATTGGTAATAGTTCTTGATCTGGTGGTTGTGATTGCTGTTGCTACGTAGGATGTGTTTAACGAATCCAATCCGTACTTGGGATGTTCGACAGTGGTTAGGTAACACGAAGTGCTTATACATTCCATGTCGATCAACTCAACGTGTGATCATCCTAGTCGAGTTCGTCAATTAACCCAATTAACCGATGTATGTTCACCATGTTTGGACGCTACTGTTTGAATCTAAGGTACCAAACTCACCAATGAAACCCAATTAACTAGGGTACCTCGATCCGCTAAGACTCATGAGTCGAACATGGTTGTACGGGACACCGTGGTCATGCTGTCGCCCTACACTGGGGCGACGAGCCTCCCCATAATTACCATTGAGAAACCTAGATTCGTGAGCCGATTATGGTGGTATGAGACACTATATTCGAGTTGTCAGCCTACTCTGATTGGTGACGAGCCCTTTGTAGTGACCTCGAGTATATCCTGAAACTGCATTGGGGTGACGAGCCTTATTGTAGTAACTAGGATATAACTAGACCTGTATTGATTGGTGACGAGCCCTTTACAGTGATCTAGAACTATAATATCGTATAAGATTGTCTAGGATTGATGACCCTAGAATGAATCATTGTTTGAGAATTGATATAAGGGAGGTACCTTAGCTTCTCAATCTTGCTGTATGAAAAAGACTAATAAAAACTTGGTAATTATGCTCATAATATCGCACTGCATGTGCTGTTGGCGTTGGTGTAGAGAACAGTGGTAGTGATTCATGCTATGATCGTTAGATGTTGTCGCAAGAGGGAGTTTGGGTGAGGGCATGCATCATTATCTCATATCATTTTTACATTAACAAGAGTATCTAGGACATGTTTATTATACTGCTTTATCATTACTGCTTGATTGAATTGATAACATATTAACCTTTGCTGTATAGTTCCACTGAGTTGATCACTCACTCCCACGTTTTGGGACGGTGCTTAAACACCAACCAGACTTTGATTTAGTTGGTGTTTTAAAACACCATCCCAGAGTGGGAGTGAATGATCAACTCAATGGTACTATAAGAAAACGGTTAACATGTTATCGAGTCAATCAAGCAGTAATGATAAAGCAGTACAACAATCATATCCTAAATACTCTTGTTAATGTAGGGATGGTATGCAGTAATTATGTATGCCCTCGCATGAAGCTCCCTCAGAAGTGACTCTGACAACCAGTTCACGCATGGTAACCTCCCTAAAGTGTAACTTCCTCGCCAAAGCACTTGCAATGCAGTGCATGGTCGTGCTAGCCGAGTACTTAATTAAGTTTATTCATATAACAGGTTCGAGAAGCTAAGGTAACTCCCTTTATATCATTAACCCACACGAAGATCTATCTAGAGTCGTCAATCCTAGTTAACCACAAATGATAGGCAAGTTATAAGACATCACTCCTTATGAAAAGCAGTGGATAGGCAAATTAAAAAGTTTATACTTAGGGTTACTACGGGAAGGCTTGTCACCTCAGCGTGGGCCGACAGCTCGAATACAGTGTCCCATACCACCATGCCCAGCTCACGAGTTTGGGTTGCTCATTGGTCACTACGGGGAGATTCGTCACCCCAGCGTAGGCCGATAGCTTGACCACTGTCTCCCATACCACCATGCCTGGCTCATGAGTCTTAACGAATCATGGTATAATGGTTGAAATGGGTCTTTACATTAGTAAGTGGTACCTTAGATTCAAGTAGTGGTGTCCATACATGGTAAACACACAACAGGAAAATCAGTTTTCTTGGTAATTTTGATTAGTACAAGTACACGTTGACTTAATTGACATGGAGTGCATAAGCATCCCTTGTGGCCTAACCACTGTGAACAATCACCGTGTGACACGGATTCGTCGAGTTACCCAATGTGGCAAAGCTAATTTAGCCACCTGTACAAGGATTGTTACAGATTGCCCAGGCCACGTTGTAGCCCCAATCTTACTCAAATGCAATTGGTAGACACATGTGATAATCATATAAGCACTTAACAAATAACACAAGTAAAACTATCACTTAAACATTTCATCAAATACATTGAACATGTCTCTAAGCACTCGCATTTTATCCATGAATTGCGTAGCACCAATTATGATTACATGAAGGAAACTATACATAGGATTAAGAAAATAGAGAATTCTATCTTAATACACTTAATAAATACAAATCATCAACATTTTCTCATTCAGATATTTTATTAAACACTTAGGTTACACTTCACCAAATACATAGACTAGGTTAGTTAGACCATGTGTTTTAGCAAATACTCATATAAAGAAGTCATCATGCATATAATAATGATGAATCCTAGATCAGTAGACATAGCAAACACAAATCATATTTTCATGTTCATTCAAACATTTCAACAAGGACATGAGATGCATATTTTGTTCAACATAGTTCACACATGTATACTGTATCGAAAATAGCGTAACTAAAATTGTATAGAAGCAATCAAGTTAGACATAAATCATTTCTGACATTGAAAGCGTTGAAAACCATAACCTAAACGTTTATAGTCTGTACCTTTCGTCGAAATACTCGATTCGAATTCGGTTCAAATTCTACGTTTCCAAAAATGGATTGACGGGCACCTAAGTAATGAAATAGGTTAGCTATTTCATCGATTACTATATTTGGATCCCTAAATCAAGATTTAGGTTAGGCTTTCTTACCCAAATCGTAACCGAAATGGATCGGTTAGCTAGATAGAAAGGCGATCTAGTGCATGTAGTCATGAGAGAGAAACACCACAACAGTCTCTCAACCTTTCACTTCTGTCCCCACTCTTTTCTCTTCTTTTCTCTCTTCTCTCTCCTAGGGTTTGTAACAAATTCGTATAGAATGAGAATGGGGTGATTTAAGGGCTTAATATAGGCCCAGAATTGGTGTTAATGGCCCCAGGGCCATAGTATACTTAAATTAAAACCAAAGGGTGTCTATTTGGGGCAGACGGAGTTCATCTGGAGGTCCACTACTCAAGTACGGCATAGGGTAAGTTTCCTGACAATCGATCTATGCCAGGATGTGGTTTCAACACTATTGGATAGGTCGATCAATCGTGAAGGACCTGTATCAGATCAATGGCTGTTGTCACTCGATTAGGGCCACAATTATATGGATATGAGCAGGGAAATTTTCCTGATCCATGGGTGGAGTTCGGTCAAAAACTGATGGTTCAAAATCCTCAATTTTGCCTATGAGCGAATGTGTAACACCCCAGATTTTGGCCAACCTAGGATTAGACGTCCTTAGGCAATGGGTCGACTAAAACACCTGGGAAATCGCTCAGAACCCTATTCCATTGCCAGAGAAATCACTTAGGACTAATTCCTTTAGAAACTAAGCATAAGTTAGCTAGCGCAACGCTAGAGTAGCTGGGAAATAGTCCCTGATCACTTTAAATACGTTCTACAAGACCCAAATCGAGTAGAACCAATGACTCTATAATACTCTAAAACCTCAGATCAAACTTTAAGCAGGTTTGTTCTCTGGACCACTTTGAAACTTTATATTGGATCTAGACCGCGCGTCGAAAGTCCGATACCTACTATCTTAGACCGTTAGGACCGCCTAGCTTGACTTGACAATCATTTCAAAAATCAAGTCCAACCGACATTCGCAGGCTATTTCGTTGAGCCTGGACTGAAGAGAGTGAGAATAGGGCTAGATTTGGAATTTGAAATTCAAATCTGGCACACGACTTGACGCGTCAGTATTAAGCGTTCTGACCGTCAGAATTCAACCAAATTACACCCTCGGATCAGAAAAAATTTCTATTTCATATCATGAGACTTGCAGACCTGATCTACGTGCAGTGACTGCTGAATTGAAACTGGACCGCCACGTGCGATCTGCGAACCCTGCTGGACTGAAAACTTGATGTATGCTAGATCCAGTATGCATGAGCTTAAGTCCGACCGCATTTGGCCAGGGGACCTCCAGAAATGCTCTTTTAGACCAAAACAGCCCCGATTTGGATAAACCTCAAGTAAACTTTGTTCCCGAGCCTATTTCGGTCATTTTTATGCTTATAAAAGGGGTTGAAACCCTCACTCCTCTCTCCCATCCGAATTTGAGAAAAACCCTAGATTGGGAGAGAAAAAAGGTGAGAGTTTGTGAGAGAAGGTGGGAGGGATTTTCTTGCCACCTACTGCTACTGCTGCACGTGCTTAGGCGACGCACTCCAATCACTTTTTCGGCGATTCCAACGTACTTCTAGGTAAGGAAAACCCTAACCACTTGCTGATTTAAGCTTCCGTCAATTTCATTAGCGATGTAGCTTATGTAGCTTGTGTATTAGGTCGCCTGATCGCCGTAGACGAATCGTATACGCTCCGTTCGAAACGATACATATATAAAGTGAAAGGTGTGGATTTTAGACGCTTTGATTGACTGTTTTCAACGCTTTCAATGTCGTTTAATAGTAGATTATCGACGACAATGCCGTTTGACATGTATAACATGTTGTCCGTTTCCTGTTTCATAAACCAACGAAGAATATGAGATTTAGGGCATTTTAGTCATTTGTAGGAAGTACTGATTTCATTCATATTTTACCGATGTGATTGACATGGTTTATTGTCGCATTAGAATGTTACGAATACGTGCATAGTTAAATTGGTGAAGAGATTCGCCAAAATGCGCACTTTGAGTCGACATACTATATGTAGACTTAAGTGTGTAGTGTAAGTGTTTGTATAAATGCTTGTATTAGTATGTATTGAATTAAATGGCGTTATGGATTAGTTTGAGATTGATTTCTCAATTAATATGCTGATGTAAATGATTTATTACATGTTAGCTTTATGCAAGATTTCATTATATGTATGAAATGCATGTGCTTGATGATTCACTCAAGTTGTATGTTATAACATGTACTTGATAATTTCATTATGATTTAGTTTGAGATTGAATTCTCAATTAATATGCTGATGGAAATGATTTCCTATATGTTGGCGATATGCACAATTTCGTTATATGTATGAAAGGCATGTGTTAGATGATTTACTTAAGTTGTACGTTATAATACGTGTTAACATGCTCACATGGTTGTATTCCATTTCCAATACTCTTACATGATTGCTGACGTGGATTCACAATTGTTTGGGACTATGCCTAGTCCAAGCAGTCGGCAACCGAGCAAGTTCGTGGTTGGCCTATCTTTGCCACGAAGGACGCATCGATGAACACGAGTTGTATTTGGAGTTAGCGGCAGTGGTTAGGCCACACGAAGTGTTTCACGCACTTCATGTCGTTCGACTTGCGATGCGCTCGTGCTAGTCGAGCCCGTCAAGTAACCCGACTGGCCATTGTATGTTCACCCTGCATGAGGCATAACTGCTTGAACCTAGGATACTGAACTTACCATTGTAAACCCTGTTAACCATGGTACCTTGATCCGCGAAGACTCATGAGCCTGGCATGGTGGTATGGGACACCGTGGTCGAGCTGTCGGCCTACGCTGGGGCCACAAACCTCCCCGTAGTGACCGGTGAGCATCTAGTCTCGTGAGCAGATTATGGTGGTATGGGACACTATATTCTTGCTGTCGGCCTACACTGATCAGGCGACGAGTCCTTTGTAGTGACCGCGAGCGTATTCTGAGTCTACAGGAGGCGACGACCCTTCCGTAGCAGTAGAGTACAGTAGGCCTATATTGATAAGGTGATGGGGGAGCGGAGCAACTAGTGCGTGCAACAGCCCTGGTAGCCCTTGCAGCGACCTACAAAATATACCTCGTATGAGATTACTAGGAGTGACGACCCTAGACAGGATCTGTGTTGGGATTGATACAAGGGAAGTACCTTAGTTTCCCAATCCTGCTGTTTGAATGGACTAATAACAACTCAGAAATCATATCACCATACCATTGCATGTGCCTAGAAGATGTGGAGCACTTGAGGGTTGATTGCATGCCGCGGTTGTAAGATGGTACTGTATGAGGGAGATCGTCGGTGAGGGCATACATCACGTCATGTCATATTGCATTAACAACAGTATTAGGATTGTTTGATTTACTGCTTTACATTAGCGCATGAATGATTTGATAACATGCTAATCTCTACTCTCTTATCCCACTGAGTTGATCACTCACTCCCACATTATGGGATGGTGTTTCCGGACACCCACCAGTCCCTATTGTGATTGCAGATGATGGCGCGGCCTGCGAGGCGGAGCTGGACTTGATGATGATGAGGAGGATTCCTCCTTTATGCGTGTTCTGATTGACGGGATTACAGGGAGGTTGATTAGATACCTTGACACTTGTCATTTTATATTTTTAGAACACTCATGTATATCCTTTTGGTTTACTTTTGGAGTATACATGTATGTATATAACCTGGTAACATGTTCACACTATGGAGACATACAACAGTTTATATATGTTATACATACTATCACAGTCTTCCGCTTGTAAATTTAACCATCTTTGGAGCGTGATATGCTGTTTTAGCTTAATCTCACTCATGTTTAATACGTTATCACAGACAACATTCAATCATACATATCTATGTTGTATAAATAACATTTTGAAACTTGGGAGTTGGGTTTTTGCTCGACCCCCCAATTTTCGGGATGTTACAGAATGGCCCAATTTACTTAAGTTTCAATACGTTTTCTAAAGATATTCACATTTTTCACGCACTATGCTCTGGGCTCAAGTTGGGAATTTATGGATACTATTTGGGCTTGATTTCGTGATGGTTGTCAAGCCTAGTAGGACAGATATAATCCTATAGTTTTGTTTCACGCCCCAATCAGAAACTAGGCTCACAAAATTTCCGATCACCGGATCTGGCGCTGATAGCCTCTGTAGAACCCCATTCTCGGCTCCCACCGCCCATTTTCCAGGTTCCAATCCTATGATGCTACGAGGAGAATTTTTAATCATCAGTTTGATTCGTAATAAGCATAACAAAAGGCATAACCCATAAAAAACAACCAAAAATTCTATTACATTTTCACTATGATAAAAAACTTAACAAGTACAATGAGCATAAAGGGAAATACATTGATAGTGGACAAAAACTCTAATATGATTTGCTATACGCTCCTGCCTCAGTGCTGCTGTCGTCCAACGTCACCTACACACAACGGTCTTGCATAAGCTTATGGAAAGATAAAAAGGGTGGTGAAAGTGTGTGTGTAA
This sequence comes from Magnolia kwangsiensis, assembly GCA_037074715.1. Taxonomy (NCBI): domain Eukaryota; kingdom Viridiplantae; phylum Streptophyta; class Magnoliopsida; order Magnoliales; family Magnoliaceae; genus Magnolia; species Magnolia kwangsiensis. The sequence continues at coordinate 75,697,211 of CM073577.1, read as the reverse complement.
GGTGGTAATACAGTTATATAGTATCAGAGCAATGCGGAACATAAGCTTATGAATCCATGAATACCATTAGCCGTACCAAGGCTATGTGATGTAAGGCATGAATGATGTCGGTCATACCAAGGCCATGCGAGGCAAGATACAAGTCAAGCATACAAATCCTCATCTAAGTCCACATATCATTACAGCTCAACTTTGAAATATTACTGGGGTCTAGTACACTCCCAACCAGATTGCTGCCCCATCGCACGCAATAAGGTGAGTGGAAGAGACCTCGCTATCCGCCTGCCAGTATCGGGCTCGGCTCTTCGATAGCGGACCTATTCCTTGAGATGGTCAAACTCAGCCTAGCTTTGCCCCCTTCACTCGGGTGGGTAAGGCCCCACCCCCTTCCAATTGACCACAACACAGTGGAAATCGCGGCCTTCTGGTAATCGACACTCGACGCTCATACACCCATTCGGTCTAGACATTGGAGCAACCTCCTGGTACTATAAGGGTCTAGGGACTTTCACCCAGGGATATCTATAGCACCCCATGTAACACAAGATTTCTGGTATCCAATCTTGCTAACCATGATATGCTTGTGGCGACTATGGCCCTGATGTCGCTAGGGAGTACAGTATACATATCACATAATACGAGATGCATGAATCACGCAATCCAGTCATACAACAATCATGCACGTACCATGCACTTATGCGGGCATCTCCATTTACCAGAGAGTCCCATAACAATTTGGCCAAAGGCCTATATTATGATCAATCACTCATCTCATCACAAGCATGCATATGATGCATATGAGCACGTATTATGATGTTATGTTGTCACATACTCGTAAGCGATATCGATAATCGACGTCGGCATCGGCAATCGACACCGATAATCAGCATCGGTAATCGACATCGATAATCAGGGTCGATAACTGGTGTCGGCCGTGGTTATGAAGTCATTCATCTACAGTGAATGGGGCCAACTTATTTAGGTTAACCCATGAAGAGAATGGGCCTAACAAGGCCTAAGGGAAGGTTACAATGAGGACGTATAACCATCATTGCCCATCAATGTGGACGTCAAACAAACATTTCTCTCAAGGAGTGGCCCACATAAGGAAGTCATAAATAATGTAATGGCCATAGACATTACATTGGACCTCGCTCATGGACCTCACATACATCGCATCGGGCCGATCGAATGGGTCGAATCAAATGGCCGATCGAATGGGTCGATTCAAATGGGACGAATCGAATGAGCCGAATGTATGTCAAATTGGGCCCACCCTTATGTAATTTGAGACCCGAATTAGTCATAAGTTAACATAGGGATAGTGTAACACCCTGAAAATCGGGGGTCGTGTATAAACTCAACTCCCGAGTTCCAGACCGTCACTTATGCAACAAAAATGGTTATGATTCAATGTTGTCTGATTTAAAGCATTCACATGAGTAAAAGTATACCAAAACTGCAATTCATACTTCAGATCCAGTGATAAAAGCAAGCGGAAGACTAAACAATATATATATCACTGTATGGAAAAACAAAGTAATCTCAACTGTCTCCAAAGTATGACTACATCTCTGAGTCTCATATACATGTAAATAGACAAAAGAATAAGTTCAAAATAGTCCCACTGAAGTCCCCCTCGATCCAGGTCACCTACGGGAAGCCGTCGTGATACTGCATATACGAGAACTCATCCTGGTCCTCGTCAATCTCCGGCTCCACCTCCTGGATCTCGTCGTCACCTGCAACTACAACAGGGTCTGGTGGGTGTTGCAAACACCATCCCGTAACGTGGGAATGAGTGATCAACTCAGTGGAATCATAGAGCAAAGATTAGCATGTTCACAATTCAATCACGCGATAATAGTAAAGCAGTAAATCAGACAAATCCTAATACTGTTATTAATGCAAGATGATATGACGTGATGTATGCCCTCACCGACGATCACTCTCATACGGCAACATCTTACGACCGCGGCATGCCACACTCCCTAGAGTGCTCCACATCTTCCAGGCACATGCAATGCTATGGTGATATGATTACCAAGTTGTTATTAATCCATTCAAACAGCAGGATTGGGAAACTAAGGTACTTCCCTTGTATCAATCCCAACACGGATCCTGTCTAGGGTCGTCACTCCTAGTAATCTCATACGATGTACATTTCGTAGGTCACTGCAAGGGCTGCCAGGGCTGTTGCTCGCACTCGTTGCACCGCTCCACCATCACCTTATCAATACAGGCCTACTGTACTCTACTGCACGGAAGGGTCGTCGCCTCCCTTGAACTCAGAATACGCTCGCGGTCACTACAAAGGGCTCGTCGCCTGATCAGTGTAGGCCGACAGCTAGAATATAGTGTCCCATACCACCATAATCTGCTCACGAGTCAAGGTGCTCATTGGTCACTACGGGGAGGTTTGTGGCCCCAGCGTAGGCCGACAGCTCGACCACGGTGTCCCATACCACCATACCCGGCTCATGAGTCTTCGTGGATCAAGGTACCACGGTTAATAGGGTTTACAATGGTAAGTTCAGTACCCTAGGTTCAAGCAGTTATGATACATACAAGGTGAACAAACATCGGCCAGTCGGGTTACTTGACGGGCTCGACTAGCGCGATCGCATCTCGAATTGAACGACATGAAGTGCGTAAAACACTTCGCGTGGCCTAACCACTGCCGCCAACTCTCAACACGAATCACATTCATCGACGCGTCGTTCGTGGCTATGACCAGTCAGCCACGAATTCGCTCGGTTACCGACTGCCTGGACTAAGTCAAGTCCCACACATCTATGGAATTACATTAACACTATAAAAAGGTATTGGAATTGAAATACATCATGTGAGCATGTTAGCACATGTTATAACATTCGACTTAAGCAAATCTTCAAGGCATACTTCCCATGCATATTCAACTTAAGCAAATCCTCAAGCACATACATTCCATGCATGTAATGAAATCATGCATTTTGTCAACATGTAGAAAATCATTTAGGTCGGCATAATAATTGAAAAATCAATCACAAACTATCAAATAACATCATTTAATTCAATACATACTAATACAAGCATTTACACAAACACATACACTACACACTTAAGTCTACATATAGTATGTCGACCCAAAGTGTGCAACTAGGCGAATCTCTTCGCCAAACTAATTATGTACGCATTCCTAACTTCCTAATGCGACAACAAACCATGTCAATCACATCAGCAAAATATGAATGTAAACAGTACTTCCTACAAATGACTAAAATGCCCTAAATCTCATATTCTTCGTTAGCTTACGAAACGGGAAACGGAGAGCATTTTGTACATGTCAAACGGCGATGCCGTCAAGAATCTACTATTAAACGACATTGAAAGCGTTGGGAACCGTCAATCAAAGCGTCTAAAATCCTCACCTAGTGTCTTGTAGACTCGGGAATTGAAGCGGAGTGTATATGCTTCGTCTACGGCGAGTAAGGAGCCTAATACATAAGATCCATAAGCTACATCGCTATGGAAACAAGGAAAACTCAAATCAACAACTATTTAGGGTTTTTACTTACCTAGAAGCGCGGTGGAATCGCCGGGAAAGCGGTAGAGGAGTGTTGCTTAAGCACGTGCAACATGTAGCACAAGTGGCAGGAAGAACTCTCCTACTCTCTCACAATCTCTCACTCTTTTTCTCTCTCCCAAGCTAGGGCTTCTCTCAAATTCGGATGGGAGAGAGGAGTGAGGGTTTCAACCCCTTTTATAGCCTAAAACATGCCCAAAATAGGCTTGGGAACAATGTTTACTTGGTGCCTAACCAAATCGGGGCCGTTTCGGTCCAAAAGGGCATTTCTGGAGGTTCCCAGGCCAAATGCGGTCGGACTTAAGCTCATGCATACTGGATCTAGCACGCATCCAGTTTTCAGACCGGTTGGGTTCCCAGATCGCACGTGGCTGCCCAGTTTCAGTTTAACGGTCACCGCACCAAGATCAGACCTATAAGTCTCGTGATATGTAATAGAAATTTTTCCTGATCTAAGGGTGTAATTTGGCTGTATTCTGACGGTCAGAATGCTTAATACTGATGCGTCAAATTTTTGTGCCAGATTTGAATTTGAAATTCCAACTATGTCCCTATTCACACTCTCTTCGGTCCGGGCTCAATGAAATAGCCTGTGATCGTCAGTTGGACTTGATATTCGAAACGATTGCCAAGCCCAGCTAAGTGGTCATAACGGTCTAAGATGGTAGGCATCTGACTTACGACGCGCGGTCTAGATCCAATACAAAGTTTCAAGGAGGTCCCGAGAACAAACCGGCTTAGAGTTTGATCCGAGGCTTTAGAGCATTATAGCACCCTTGGTTCCACTCGCTTCGGGCCTCGTAGAACGTATTTAAAGTGATCAGGGACCATTTCCCAGCTATTCCAACGTTGCACTAGCTAACCTAGTCATAGTTTCTAAAGGAATGAATTCTACGCAATTTCGGGTCGAGTTGGTACTCGAACCCAAGTATGGATTTTTCACGGGCGTTACAATCTACCCCCCTTAACAAATAATTTCGTCCTCGAAATTTTGTACCTTTTCGTACTCCTCGAGAAGCTGTGGGTAATTCTTTCTGATCTCGGCTTCTGTCTCCCAAGTAGCCTCCTCCTCAGTATGATGCGTCCATAGTACCTTCACAAGGGGAATCACCTTGCTACGCAGTACCTGCTCCTTTCGGTCTAAGATGCGTGTCGGTCGTAGGATATAAGTAACATCCTCTCCTAACTGCACCTGCTCCCATCTGATGATATGAGAAGGATCAGCAACGTACTTCTTCAGCATAGAAACTTGAAATACGTTGTGGACGCTCGCGAGGGGCGTGGGTAAAGCCAATCGGTAAGCCACTGCTCCCACACGATCGAGGATCTGAAATGGACCAATGAATCGCGGTGCCAGCTTCCCCTTCTTCCCGAACCGAAGGACTCCCTTCATAGGGGAAACTCGCAAAAACACATGATCCCCGACTGTGAACTCTAGTGGCCGTCGTCTCGTATCGGCGTAGCTCTTCTGTCTGCTCTGCGCTGTAAGAAGCCGACGTCGAATAATATCAATCTTCTCTGACGTCGCCTGCACCAACTCTGGGCCAATCAAGCTGCGCTCACCGACCTCTAACCAGCAATGCGGTGCGCGATAAGGTTGCCCATACAGCGCCTCATAAGGTGCCATGCCGATACTCGCCTGGAAGCTATTGTTGTACGCAAACTCCGCATATGAAAGACAGTCATCCCAACTGTCCTTGAAGTCCAATGCGCAAGCTCGCAACATGTCCTCCAGGATCTGGTTCACTCGCTCCGTCTGTCCGTCCGTCTGTGGGTGGAAGGCAGTACTGAACTTCAACTTCACACCCATAGCCTCCTGAATGCGAGTCCAGAAAATAGAAGTGAACCGCGTGTCTCTGTCCGACACGATCTCCAACGGAACTCCATGCAGACGCACAATCTCTCGGATCTACAATCTAGCCAGCTCGTCTGCAGAGTTCGTAACTCTGATCGGTAGGAAGTGCGCCGACTTCGTCAATCGGTCGACGATCACCCAAATGGAATCATGCCCCTTCCTCGTCTTCGGCAACCCAGAAATGAAGTCCATGGAAATGAAATCCCACTTCCACTCTGCAATCGGCATAGGCTGCAAAAGTCCAGGTGGTCGGCGATGCTCTGCCTTCACCTGCTGACAAGTGAGACAATGGGACACGAACTCAGCAATGTGGGTCTTCATACCTTCCCACCAATACGTCCTCTTCACGTCACGATACATCTTCGTACTGCCTGGATGCATCGCGAGTCTAGTAGAATGCGCAGCCTCGAGAATCTCTCGTCTCAAGTCAGGGACATCAGGAACGCATAGGCGGCCACGGTAACGTAAGCCCCCATCCATACCAACTCGCCAGTCGGCGTCAGCATCGTCACTGGCCTGCTCTCGAAGCTCAGTAAGATGCGCGTCGTCCCTCTGCGCCTCGATGACACGGTCATCGATCTGAGATCGCACCTGTACATGTGCGATGAACTCAAATGGCTTCTCTACGGTGAGTTTCTGCTCAAAGTCTCGCAAAAACTCAACTATATCCCACTCGGCAACCATCAGCGGAGCCGCAAACTCTATCGCCTTCTTGCGGCTCAACGCATCAGCCACAAGGTTCGCCTTCCCAGGATGGTAAGAGACTTCAAACTTGAAGTCCTTCAGCGTCTCCATCCATCACCGCTGCCTCATATTCAAGTCCCGCTGCGTGAATATGTACTTGAGGCTCTTGTGGTCGCAAAAGAGCTCGAACTCTGAGGTAATGTCTCCAGAGTCTCAGTGCGAATATCACGGCTGCCAACTCCAGGTCGTGTGTAGGGTAATTCTCCTTGTGCTTCCTTAATTGTCTCGAGGCATTCGAAATTACCCAGTCCCTCTGCATAAGGACACAACCCAAACCAACGCTAGACGCGTCAGTGTATATAGTGTATTTAACCCCTTGCTCTGGCAATACTAGCACAGGGGCGGACGTAAGTCTGTCCTTCAGCTCCTGAAAAGCTGACTCCGCCTTATCATTCCAGGCGAACTTCACGTCCTTCCGTGTCAACTGAGATAAGGGTCTCACGATCTTCGAGAAATCCTGAATGAAGCGCCGATAGTAGCCAGCGAGACCCAAGAAACTCCTCACCTCAGTGACAGAACCAGGCTGCTCCCAGTCCTGCACCGCAGCTACCTTAGACAGGTCAACTGCCATGCCATCCTTGGACACCACGTGTCCCAGGAACTTCACCTCCTGCTTCCAGAAGTCGCACTTCTTGTACTGTGCGAACAACTGATACTGTCTGAGCGTATCAAGGACCAAACGCAAGTGCTCCTCATGCTCCTCTCAACTCCTAGAGTATACCAAAATGTCGTCGATGAAGACAACGACGAATCGATAGAGGAAGGGCCGCAATACCCTGTTCATCAGATCCATGAACACGGCCGGTGCGTTCGTGAGACCGAACGACATCACAAGGAACTCGTAATGACCAAAACTGGTCCTGAATGCTGTCTTCTGCACGTCCTCATCTCTGACGCGCAGCTGATGATATCCTGACTGAAGATCAATCTTCGAGAAGTACTGCGCTCCTCTCAACTGATCAAACAAGTCATCGATCCTGGGCAAAGGGTACTTGTTCTTCACCGTGAGCTGGTTCAGCCTGCGATAATCAATACACAATCGCAGCGAACCATCCTTCTTCTTCACGAACAAAACCGGTGCTCTCCAAGGAGACACGCTAGGCCGTATAAAGCCAAGCTCTAGCAGGCCATCAATCTGCGTCCTCAACTCCTCCATCTCATATGGTGCCATGCGATACGTCGGCAGTGAGACGGGTGTAGAACCAGGAATCAGATCGATAGTGAAATCGATCTCACGTCGGGGCGGCAAACCAGGGATCTTCCTGAACAGATCCCCGAACTCAGAAACAACTGGCGTCTGCTCAAGTACCTGGGCACCAGCGTCGCGCAATAGAGTGGCGTAGCTAAGAATGCGGAAAGGAAGATTTACCCGCACTGAAAATGTGAAAGGCGTGCCCTCAGGCTCGTACACCGTCACCACACGAGCCTCGCAGTCAATCTCGGCTCTCGCTGCAGTCAACCAGTCCATGCCAAGAATGACGTCGAGATATACGAGCGAGGGATCGACGACCAGATCAAGAGTCATCGTCCTGCCTCCCAGATCAACTAAACAACCCTCACACATCTGGGTGACATCCGAATAATCTCCATGAGCTGCAAGGACTCGCACGCTATCCATAGTGATAGTCTGCAACCCAAGACGTCTGACTACGGCACGCGATATCAAAGAAATCGTGGAACCAGTGTCCACCATGACAAGAACGGGAGTACCTCCGATATGGCCCGTGACCTCGAAGGCTGAATGCTGGAAAGTCGGCGTCGTAGCTGCCTCAGCGGTCAGGGCATGAACTCGAGCCTGCTGTGGCCGGTTCGGCCGCTGTGTCAAGGGCCGTGGGGGCTGTCGAATCTGCGATACTGTGGGTCTGAAAGAGGAATGCGCAGGAGCTGACCGTATAGGCTGTGCTGATATCGCCTGTGGACGCACACGATCAATCTTCTGCGGCGGCGAGAACCCACTGTCCCGCATCCTCGAAAAGCAACTCTGCGCTAGGTGGCCCGTCCTCCCACAGTATGTGCATGATAAATCAGGGCGCCGAAACGGTCCTACTGGCGCCGTGGTCCTGGTAGGAGGATCAACGCGGGGCCTCTTGCCCGCGGAGGGCCTGTCTGTCAAATCCGGTCGCGGCCTAGAAGTAGTCGGGCCTCGAGATCGCGCAAGTCGATCCACGTCCTGCTCTGCCCGCATGGACATGTGAACCAACTCCGCATAGGAGGAGAAACTGATACATCACATCTTCGACCGAATATCCGGTCGCAAGCCCTCCAAAAAGCGCCGTATGCGCATCTGCTCATCAGCTAGAATCGTCGGGACGTATCTGCCCAACTCTGTGAACCGATGCTCATACTCGGTAACCGTCATCGCTGCCTGCCTGAGACGGAGAAACTCATTCTCCCTCTCGTGCCTGTAGGTCTGAGGATAATACTTCTCATGGAAGCGAAACTCGAATGCTGCCCATGTCCATACGAAATCTGCGGTAACAGTCCGCAATATACTATCCCACCACATACTGGCCTCTCTCTCAAACTGGAAGGTACCCAGCTCTACCTGCTCTGCCTCAGTACAGTGCAACATGCGCAGAATCTTCGACACTCGGTCGAGCCAAAACTCAGCCTCCTCGGGTCTGTGAGAACCCGTGAAAGTAGGAGGCCGCAAGCGCTGAAATCGCTCCAGAAGACCCCGTGTGTCGGCAGGATTCCCCGCAGGGAAAGCAGGCTGCGCAGGATGTGCTATGCCCTCATCCTGGGCGTAAGTATAGGCATCCTCAGCTGGATGCGCAGGTGGTGCAGGCGGAGTAGATGCAGTCGCACCCCCACCCTGGGCTAAAGTCCCAACTATGGTGGTCAGAAGCTGCTGCTGCTGTAGCATCATAGCCATCATCTGCTCGAATCTATCAGGTGGTGGAGCAGGCTGTGGCGGATGAGGTGCGGAAGTAGATGCGCGCTGTGGCTCTCTAACTGATGGTGTAAATGGCGGTGGTCCATCTGTAGGACCAACAGTAGGCTGAGACGACCGAACCGTCTCAGGAATCGGGCCCACAGCAGGGTCCGGACGAGTGCCAGACTGAGAGGGAGCCTGATCCATCTGCCCTGACAATGAAAGCCGAACCGCGCTCCTCGTAGTCTTAGGTGGCATTCCCTATATTCAAAATAGGGCGCAACCTTGTCAGTCTCAATTGCTCAAATACACCACAATCATTCACTAAAGAGTCAAAGGCATTCCATGCATTTCAATTAACCAAAATTGTCACAATACAAGGGATATATCCTTACAAGCACCATGACTAGAATGACATGGAAATTAAGACAGTTAAGCAACAGCAACATAAGCAAAGCACTAGCCCTAATAGGCTTTACACACATAAAACAGAAAATGGCTAACTACTCATAACAACATCAAAGATCGCGTCGCTAGTCGGAGTCTGACGACGGAGGAGGAGCACCCTTATCCTGTAAGCAACACAGGATTGCCTTCAAGGTGCGAGTCACCTTGCCAAACTTCTTCTTCGTAACGGCCTTGGCATCAGCGACCTCTGCTCGAAGTTCTTGGACTTCCCTTCGCAAAGTGGTCTGGCTCTCCTCCATCCGAGCAATGCGATCGTCGATAGTAGCCTGCGCAGAAGGAGGAGGGCTCTCATCAGTATCCTGAGCCTCCTCTTCTGCTTCTTCCTGAGTCTCTTCCTGAACCTCTGCACTAGGTTCTTCTTCGCTTTGATCTTCCTCTTCATCAAAGTCGTCCCCACTATCCCTTTCAAGTTGATTTTCACGATATTGCGACCCAATCTTCATCTTAACCATTGTCGACTCATCGATGGTGTGAATCGATACCGGCAATTCGGGTCCAAGTCTATAGGCAAACTCAAGCGCAATCTTGCAAATGAGTCGGCCAAAGGGAAGGGATTCGGATGTTCTCCTCGACCTGGCTATGAGAACTATCTGCCGTAAGATGAAAGTGGCCATACATACGTTCTCTCCCTGGGCCACCAGAAATAAGAAATCGACCATAAGACGTGTACATTCAATGCGGTTCGTCGACCTAGGATAAACATTGAACGTGCAGATATGATGCAGTAGACGCAAATCCTCAGACATGTACGTCGCCTTGAGGCTATTATTAGGCTGCCATGGAACCAACTTACCGCACAGAAACCTGGTGCGGCGATCTCGTTCACGTCTAGTCCTCAAACTCTTCTCACTTGGATGCACATCACCTAGAGGCACATTGAGAAGTCGCGCAATCAACCGGACGTCGATCGTAGCCATTCGATCTCTACCAAAAGGGATTTTGAACTGCAAAGGATCCAAGGTAGGATTCTGGATGCTAGCATAGAAGGCACGAACAGTGCTCACATTAGCACGAGTGTGAGCTTCAAAGATCGGTCCCCAGTGCGCAGCTTCAATGCGTTCGAACAACAGATATTCGCCGAATAATCGCCCATCTACGTCCGCCTCAAATAACACTCTACGATCAGTGTACTCACCATGAGGCATCTCTGATAGGATGGTTCGTCCAAGATGTGCATGGGGATCCAAATCCCGCTTTGTACGGCACTCCAGGACTGCAGCTGGACCTGCGACGGCGCTTGAACTTGCGGCACCACCTCGCGGTCTTCTCGATCGAGCAGGGCGGCTCGGCCCAGCCTCGTCTGTCGCAGTTTTCCTCTTACCCATCAAAGATATGATGGATGAGAGCGACAAAAGGCCCAAAATGGCTTCCACAAGAGCCATAAAAAACGCCGAAAATGTGGAGAAATGGCCGCCCAATCTGACAAAAGGAAATCTAGGCATCGTAGAGGGACGCTTCAAGCTTCCCGAGGCTGTACTTTCAGGGAAAAATAAGAACGAAAAGATGGGATGGAGCACCTCACGATTTCAGCACTATTTGGGGGATTTTGGAGCTCCAAATGGGGAAATCTTCAAGGAAGGGGGCTGCCAACACCCAATAACTGATGGGTGGTGGTCAGTTTTGGCCAAGGAAGGTTGTAGAGGTGATTTGGGTCGCCGGGGTTTGGAATGGAGTGCTGAAAATCGAATCTAGGGTATGCAAGGGGGCTGTTTGTGAAGGAGAGGGGGGTTTTAGGGGTTTTCGTGGGATGAGAGGTGGCTAGGGGTGATGTGGAGGCCATTTAAGTGGGTGCGCCCGAAGGACAGCACCCACGGAGGTCGCCGGCCGGCGATGCATCGCCCGGCCGGCGATGGCATCGCCGGCCAACCTTCAGGTTGGCCAGTGGGACCCCATGGGTCTGGTCCCCCATGGTCCCAGGGCCCCAAAAAGTCAGGTCCCACCCCTTGGTTCATTATATTTTGGTCTCTATGAGCCCAAACACGTGTTTGGGACTTTTCGGGTCCACATCGCAATCCCGAATACCAAACCATATGATGTAGCTTATGAATTTGGGGTAGAAGGAGCCAGTACATCTTTCTAGCTCCTTAGTTGCTAAAGAAAGTGAATTTAGAATGGCCTTATGGCCATTTTTCATGAAATTTTACTATTCACTGTAAAATTTGGTGAATGTGATAATTTGTGTTATTTTCACATTAGGTTTGATGCCTAATATGAAATGGATAAGAAAGAACTGAAGGTTGAAGTGTTTAGAGAAGGAATTTTGAAGATTTTTGGTGAAACGGGGTTTTTAAGCCCTGGCGATTGATTACTGGAGTCGTGGTCATCCCACGGCCCAAAGATTCACTTTTGCGGTTTAAAACCGCTCATAGGACGTCTCCACCCGACTTCCTACAGCTTAGAAGTGATTCGGGTCGCTTTACGCGACCCGAGATACGTTACAGACTCGATCTTGCGATCGATCCTTATAGACTTCGCCTATCGGCAAATCTGTGATCCTAGAAGTGTTTCTAGACCCTTCTCGCACCCACCTATGTCAAAGGAAACGACAGCGTACGTCGCAAGACCATAACCCAGGCCCAGTATACTCTCATTCATGCTTTGATACCAACTTGTAACACCCTGAAAATCGGGGGTCGTGTATAAACTCAACTCCCGAGTTCCAGACCGTCACTTATGCAACAAAAATGGTTATGATTCAATGTTGTCTGATTTAAAGCATTCACATGAGTAAAAGTATACCAAAACTGCAATTCATACTTCAGATCCAGTGATAAAAGCAAGCGGAAGACTAAACAATATATATATCACTGTATGGAAAAACAAAGTAATCTCAACCGTCTCCAAAGTATGACTACATCTCTGAGTCTCATATACATGTAAATAGACAAAAGAATAAGTTCAAAATAGTCCCACTGAAGTCCCCCTCGATCCAGGTCACCTACGGGAAGCCGTCGTGATACTGCATATACGAGAACTCATCCTGGTCCTCGTCAATCTCCGGCTCCACCTCCTGGATCTCGTCGTCACCTGCAACTACAACAGGGTCTGGTGGGTGTTGTAAACACCATCCTGTAACGAGGGAATGAGTGATCAACTCAGTGGAATCATAGAGCAAAGATTAGCATGTTCACAATTCAATCACGCGATAATAGTAAAGCAGTAAATCAGACAAATCCTAATACTGTTATTAATGCAAGATGATATGACGTGATGTATGCCCTCACCGACGATCACCCTCATACGGCAACATCTTACGACCGCGGCATGCCACACTCCCTAGAGTGCTCCACATCTTCCAGGCACATGCAATGCTATGGTGATATGATTACCAAGTTGTTATTAATCCATTCAAACAGCAGGATTGGGAAACTAAGGTACTTCCCTTGTATCAATCCCAACACGGATCCTGTCTAGGGTCGTCACTCCTAGTAATCTCATACGATGTACATTTCGTAGGTCACTGCAAGGGCTGTCAGGGCTGTTGCTCGCACTCGTTGCACCGCTCCCCCATCACTTTATCAATACAGGCCTACTGTACTCTACTGCACGGAAGGGTCGTCGCCTCCCGTGAACTCAGAATACGCTCGCGGTCACTACAAAGGGCTCGTCGCCTGATCAGTGTAGGCCGACAGCTAGAATATAGTGTCCCATACCACCATAATCTGCTCACGAGTCAAGGTGCTCATTGGTCACTACGGGGAGGTTTGTGGCCCCAGCGTAGGCCGACAGCTCGACCACGGTGTCCCATACCACCATACCCGGCTCATGAGTCTTCGTGGATCAAGGTACCACGGTTAATAGGGTTTACAATGGTAAGTTCAGTACCCTAGGTTCAAGCAGTTATGATACATACAAGGTGAACAAACATCGGCCAGTCGGGTTACTTGACGGGCTCGACTAGCGCGATCGCATCTCGAATTGAACGACATGAAGTGCGTAAAACACTTCGCGTGGCCTAACCACTGCCGCCAACTCTCAACACGAATCACATTCATCGACGCGTCGTTCGTGGCTATGACCAGTCAGCCACGAATTCGCTCGGTTACCGACTGCCTGGACTAAGTCAAGTCCCACACATCTATGGAATTACATTAACACTATAAAAAGGTATTGGAATTGAAATACATCATGTGAGCATGTTAGCACATGTTATAACATTCGACTTAAGCAAATCTTCAAGGCATACTTCCCATGCATATTCAACTTAAGCAAATCCTCAAGCACATACATTCCATGCATGTAATGAAATCATGCATTTTGTCAACATGTAGAAAATCATTTAGGTCGGCATAATAATTGAAAAATCAATCACAAACTATCAAATAACATCATTTAATTCAATACATACTAATACAAGCATTTACACAAACACATACACTACACACTTAAGTCTACATATAGTATGTCGACCCAAAGTGTGCAACTAGGCGAATCTCTTCGCCAAACTAATTATGTACGCATTCCTAACTTCCTAATGCGACAACAAACCATGTCAATCACATCAGCAAAATATGAATGTAAACAGTACTTCCTACAAATGACTAAAATGCCCTAAATCTCATATTCTTCGTTAGCTTACGAAACGGGAAACGGAGAGCATTTTGTACATGTCAGACGGCGATGCCGTCAAGAATCTACTATTAAACGACATTGAAAGTGTTGGGAACCGTCAATCAAAGCGTCTAAAATCCTCACCTAGTGTCTTGTAGACTCGGGAATTGAAGCGGAGTGTATATGCTTCGTCTACGGCGAGTAAGGAGCCTAATACATAAGATCCATAAGCTACATCGCTATGGAAACAAGGAAAACTCAAATCAACAACTATTTAGGATTTTTACTTACCTAGAATCGCGGTGGAATCGCCGGGAAAGCGGTAGAGGAGTGTTGCTTAAGCACGTGCAACACGTAGCACAAGTGGCAGGAAGAACTCTCCCACTCTCTCACAATCTCTCACTCTTTTTCTCTCTCCCAAGCTAAGGCTTCTCTCAAATTCGGATGGGAGAGAGGAGTGAGGGTTTCAACCCCTTTTATAGCCTAAAACATGCCCAAAATAGGCTTGGGAACAATGTTTACTTGGTGCCTAACCAAATCGGGGCCGTTTCGGTCCAAAAGGGCATTTCTGGAGGTCCCCAGGCCAAATGCGGTCGGACTTAAGCTCATGCATACTGGATCTAGCACGCATCCAGTTTTCAGACCGGTTGGGTTCCCAGATCGTACGTGGCGGCCCAGTTTCAGTTTAACGGTCACCGCACCAAGATCAGACCTATAAGTCTCGTGATATGTAATAGAAATTTTTCCTGATCTAAGGGTGTAATTTGGCTGTATTCTGACGGTCAGAATGCTTAATACTGATGCGTCAAATTTATGTGCCAGATTTGAATTTGAAATTCCAACTATGTCCCTATTCACACTCTCTTCGGTCCGGGCTCAATGAAATAGCCTGTGATCGTCAGTTGGACTTGATATTCGAAACGATTGCCAAGCCCAGCTAAGTGGTCATAACGGTCTAAGATGGTAGGCATCTGACTTACGACGCGCGGTCTAGATCCAATATAAAGTTTCAAGGAGGTCCCGAGAACAAACCGGCTTAGAGTTTGATCCGAGGCTTTAGAGCATTATAGCACCCTTGGTTCCACTCGCTTCGGGCCTCGTAGAACGTATTTAAAGTGATCAGGGACCATTTCCCAGCTATTCCAACGTTGCACTAGCTAACCTAGTCATATTTTCTAAAGGAATGAATTCTACGCAATTTCGGGTCGAGTTGGTACTCGAACCCAAGTATGGATTTTTCACGGGCGTTACAGATAGATGAAGTGAAAACAAACATCAAATTAAGTGGGAACCACGGTGGCTCCTAAGAAGTTTTAAACGGTGGATGTCACTGTACCCCACTATTTATTACAATTACTGGGGTCTACTTGAACTTTGGATCTCACTCAATTACCCCATGTCCTAAAATGATCTCATGAAGTTTGGGCAGTTTGGATACAACACATGCACCATGGTGGGTCGCATAGATAGACGGTGTGGGTGAAATAGATGGGACCCACGGAACTAGCTACTGGTGTTGAGAGAGAGAGAGAGAAAGAGAGAGAGAGCAGCTACGTGGCTACTTTAATGAGCAGCATAGCTGCCTTTTTTCTTTTTGTTCTTTTCTTTTTGAGATAAAACAGAGGTGGATCCCACGTAGGGCGCACCACAATAGTATATATATATATATATATATATATATATATATATATATATATATATATATATATATATATATATATATAATATAATATAAAATATCATCATATATATAATATAATATATAATATATATTCTATATATCACGTCCAGGCCTTCCAAGCTTGGACAGGAACATACATCATAGTGTTGCCCCACACGTGGGGTGGGTCCCACCGTCCAAAGATGGTGGATGGCTTGGATGAACACACCCGATGGTGTGGCCCATCAGAATGAGTGGACGGTGTAGGTGGGTCCCATGGACTCCACCGTACACTGCACAGTTAGCCACGCCCACTAGGAAATCGATGCCAAGACCTTAGTGTTGCAATGAGGTATCCTTCACTCAATCTGCCAATTGAGCTATGGATCTAGGCGGGTGATGATGTCAAGGTGGGGCCCACACGTGGGGTGGTGGTCGTAGATGGGTCCTATGGACCCCATCTTCGTCCACACCCCCACATTTGTACATATACTCCATGTTAGTCACTTCCACAAGGATCGATACCAGGACCTCAAGTGTTAAAACGAGGCGTCTTTCACTCGGTCTACTAGTGAGCTATGAATGTGGGTGTGTACCACTGTTGAAATGATGTATCCCCACTCAGTCTGCCAGTGAGCTATGGATTTGGGCATGGAAGTGGGCCCCACATGGACATGGTCCACTGTCCAGAATGGTGGACGGTTTGAATAAAACACATACATCATGGTGTGGCCCATTTAGAGGGGTGGAGGACGGGGGTGGTTCCCATGGACCCCACCGTTAGCTGACACACCCACTGCAGTTCACACTTCACTGTCACACACGTCTAGCATCCTTGGATGCTGGATAGTGTGGGTATAACACAATTCTCATGGTGGGTCCCACTTGGATTTTGCCCACCTGATTTTGGATCAAGTTGTTATGTGTTTCTCATCATCCAGGCCCATTGGATGGCCTAGATAAAATAGATGGACGACGTTGATTAAAAGGGGCATGATCAAGGTGGGTCACACCATTTTAGATGGGTGGACGGGGTGGATGACATCATTCATCAAGGTGGGTCATCTGCCATCATACAAAAGAGAGAGAGACAGGGAAATAAAGAGAGATTTCAGCGTCGATGGAGGGGCCCCGCCACTATGGGTCCCCTCTTTGTTACAAATCATACATCAAGGTGGATCCCACATATGTGGACCCTTAAATAAAAAAAAGGATAAGAGAAAACATCCAATATCACCCACGATTCTTTCTTTCTCCCTTAGCTTCCTTTGCTCCTTAGCTTCGATTCCAACAGAGGAGATGGAGTTTGGATGGTTAAGATGGGAGATGAGAGGGAAGGAAGTGGGCCACACTTGTAGCTTGGGAGAGATGGGAAAGGCTTCGACGTGGGATTATTTTTTGGTTGCTTGGAATGAGTTGAAAAATGAGAGAGAGAGGGTTGTAAAGAGAGAGAGAAGGATGGGTGATGGAGTGATGGATGTGGTGGGTGATGTGTGTAAGAGATTTTTTACTTTTGTGGTTGCTTGGTGTAAGAAAGGCATGGGTGTGTAAGAGACTTTTTGACTTTAGTGGTTGCTTGGGAATGGGTGAAAGGTGATGTATACTTGACATGTACTTGACCCTTGATGGGATTGATTGATGGATTGATTAATGTGACAAGTCGTAGAGATTCTCTCAAAATTTGCACACGTGACATTTTCCTCACACTGAATGCTGTCCCACATCTCCTAGTCAGAGTATCGGATCGGCGTGTAAGTCATGACATCGGAACCATGGCGACGATGTGATTGCTAGGGTACAAGTCTCGAGTCAACTCAAGTTGATGGGTTGTGAATCAGAGTCACGTAAAAAATACTGGTTAATGGTCGAAGGTTGACGGAATTTGATCGGGAAGACCGCGGAAGTCTACGGAATGGTATGGTCTAGGATATAGGGCTTACAGCTCTTCCTCTAATAAAAATTTCATCCTCAAAATTTACAAAAACATCGCAACTAGGAATAACTCATGAGGAAGAGGAGACATAACATCATCATATAGACTCAGAGATAACATACAAAATACAATACATAATCAATCATCAAAGAGATGGGATATCACTCTCGAATCTCAGCCTCATGCTCCCAAGAAGCCTTCTCAACAGAATGGTGACCCCACTGAACCTTCACTGACAGAATGACCTTGGTCCGGAGGACCTGCTTCTTTCGATCAAGGATACTAACTGGTTGCTCGATGTAAGAAGCATCCTCCCAAACTTCTAACGATTGCCAGTCAATAACAGGAACGATGTTTGATCCACACTTCCTCAACATAGAGACATGAAAAATTTTGTGGATGCCATACAACTGAGATGACAAGGCAAGCTGATAGGCCATGGAGCCAACGCGTCTAATGATCTCAAAAGGTCCTATGAATCTCAGGGCAAGCTTGCCCTTCGCTCTAAATCGAACTACGCCCTTCATGGGTGAGACCTTGAGATACACATGGTCCCCTACATCAAACTCCAAGGGACGACACCGACGATCAGTAAAACTCTTCTGTCAGCTCTGAGTTGTGCGCATCCTGTCTGATGATATCAATAGCCTCTGATGTCTCCTCCATGTGCTCAGGACCTAGTAGATGACGCTCTTCAACCTTGGTCCAACAACTCGATGATCTACATGTTCTGCCATATAGTGCCTCAAAAGGAGTCATGCCGATGATCGCCTGATAGCTGTTGTTGTATGTGAAATCAACCAATCGCAAATGCTTATCCTAGCTATCCTCGAAATCAATTGCACAGGCTCGAAGCATATCCTCAAGGATCTGTTTAACCCTCTAAGTATGGTCATCGGTCTGCGGATGGTACACGGTGTTAAGCTGTAAATCAGTCCCCATCGTTCTCTGAAAGCTCCCCCAAAACTGAGACGTGAACCTCGGTCTTAGTCAGAAATGATTGAGACTGTAGCGCCATGCAGTCTCATAATCTCCTTGATAAATAACCTAGTAAGCTGGTCCATAGACCAAATTGCACGTATCTCAAGGAAATGTGCCGACTTCATCAGACAATCTACTACAACCCAGATGGCATCGTGACTACACTGAGTCCTCGACAAGCCCATAATAATATCTATCGACACGTGCTCCCACTTCCACATCGGGACACTCAATGACTGCAATAGACTAGGGGGTCTCTGATGATCGTCCTTGACACGCTGGCACCTGTCACACTCGGCCACAAAACTGGCCATGTGGCACTTCATCCCCACCTAAAAATATTGTCACCTCATGTCACGGTACTTCTTCGTCGAGCCAGGGTGGATTGAAAACCTGATCGATGTGCCTCGGTCATAAGATCTCTACACAACTCAGGAATATCTGAGACACATAATCGGCCTCTTAAGCGAAGTCCACCATCTATACCAATCTACCAATCTACCTGACTATCAGATGCTGCCTCAGCCATATAACTTTGTAATGACTCATCAACCCGTTGAGCCTCGATCACCCTTGTGACAAGAGAGGGTTGAATCGATAAGCTCGATAACTGTATGATAGAAAACTGTAGGCCGAACTTAAAATCATACGCTACGATATCCTTAAGCATCCTCCACTCCTGGACCATCATATGCACCACCAAGCCATGTGGCTAATGGATGAGGGTATTTGTCACCATGTTCACCTTGCCCGGGTCGTACTAAAGATTGAAGTCATAGTCCTTTACAAGCTCCATCCAGCGCCTCTGCCTCATGTTCAACTCAGACTGCGAGAAGTGGTACTTCAAGCTCTTGTCGTGGGGTAGTGATTTGAGGAAAATTACCTAATTTAGAGACCATTTGATATCCTAAAAGCACATTGGAAGTCTTTGATCATCATTTTTCAATATAGATTGTTAATATTTTCAAATCGCGTGATCCAATGGAGACGCCTATAACTCCATCATATGATCTCGGATTGGGTCAATTACTGGTCATTTAAAAGGTCCTTTACTTCTCTTGATTTATGACTGGAATCGTCATATTTCGAGACCATTGGGGCAATAGTAAGTGGGATCGCAGTCGTCGGTCTTAAAATTTTCCATCATCTCCTTTTCCAATAGTAACCCTCATAACTCCTCTTCAAAGGTCGAATTTATACTATTTCAGTTCATTGCAATGGTAACTTGTCAAGCTTCCAAATTGCACCAGAATTGCCTAATTCAGAGGCCGTTCGATATCCCAAAAGCATGTTGGAACTCTTCGATCGTTATTTTTCAATATGGATGGTTAATCTTTCCAAATCGCGCGATCCAATGGAGACGCCTATAACTCCATCATTTGATGTCGGATTGGGTTGACTTTTGGTCATCTAAAAGGTACTTTAGGGCTCTTGCATTTCTGAGTGGAATCGTCATAATCCGAGATCATTTTGGCATCTGTAAGTGGGATCGCAGTCGTCGGTCTTGAATTTTTCCTTCATCACCTTGTCTAATAGTAACCCTCATAACTCTCTCTTCAGAGGTTGAATTTAGACTATTTTAGTTCATTGCAATGGAAATTTGTTAAGCTCCCAAATTGCATAAGAATTGACTAATTCAGAGACCGTTCGATATCACAAAAGCACATTGAAGACAACTGTAGCCAACTTCAAATCACTTCTCACAGTCTGAGTTGAACATGAGGCAGAGGCACTGGAAGAGCTCGAACCTAACCCCATAGAGATAGTGCTTCCACACCTTCAGTGCGAAGACAACTGTAGCCAACTTCAAATCATGTGTGGGGTAGTTCAACTCATGAATCTTGAGCTGGTGAGACGCGAAGGCCACTAGTCTCCTATGCTGTATCAGGACAGCACCCAAGCCAATATGCGAGGCATCAATAAATACAATAAATCCATCACTCCTAGAGGGAAGAGTGAGGACAGGAGTGGATGTAAGGCAGTCCTTCTACTCCATAAATGTTCACTCACAGGCATCGCTCCAAATAAACTCTGCGCCCTTCTGAGTCAGCCTGGTCAGCCGGGCTACAATACGACAGAAGCCCTTAATGAAACCCCGGTAGTAGCCCACCAAACCAAGGAAACTGCAGATCTCGGACGCAATCATGGGCTGGCCCCACTGACGCACTGCCTTAACATTTGAGAGGTTCACTGTGACACCCTCCCTCATCACCACGTGACCGAGGAATTTCACCTCCTCCTGTCGAAACTCACACTTCTCCAGCTTTGCATACAGCTGGTGTGCACGGAGGGTCATCACGGTAATCTCCAAATGCTGCTCGTGCTCCTCACAGGTCCTCGAATAGATCAGAATGTCATTGATGAAAACTACAATAAACTGATTGAGATATGGGTGGAGGACCTCTTCATCAACTGCATTAAGACTGTGGGTGCATTGGTCAGCCCGAAGGACATGACCTGTAACTCAAAATGACCATAGTGTGTCCTGAGAGTTGTCTTCAGAATGTCCTCCTCTCAGACCCAAATCTGATGATAACCAAAACACCGGTCAATCTTCGAAAAGAACTGTGCACCCTGTAGCTGATCAAACAAATCATCGATCCTCAGGAGCGGGTACCTGTTCTTGATTATGACTTTATTGAGCTCTCGGTAATTCATACAGAGCCTCAACGAGCAATCCTTCTTCTTTACGAAGAGTACCGGCGCTTGCTACGATGAATTGCTCTGACGGATAAAGCCCAACTCGTGTAACTCATCCAACTGCTTCTGCAGTTCCCATAACTCCAATGGTGCCATATGATATGAGGCCTTCTAAATAGGCGTAGTACCGGGCATGAGATCAATCTAGAACTCGGTGAGTCGACGAGGTGGTAATCCAAAAATCTCATGGAATACATCGAAAAAATCATAAACTACATGCAATTGGTCGATGGTCACTGTTATGGGCTCCTTTATGGCACATGACATCATACAAGATAACGACTCTCCTCTGAGCTCTGCAATGAACTGGAACTATGAAACACCGGGTATACAGAACATGACTGTCCTCACTGAGCAGTCTAATATGGCGTAGTACACTGTAAGACAATCCATAGTCCGGATGACATCGAACTCGGGCATCAACAAAGAAAATAAATTGACAGGCAAAAAGGTATCCCTAACTAGAAGGGGCAAGACGAGCAAAATTGGCCTAACACTGTAATCTTTCCCAAGAGAGTCGATACTGATAGGCCTTCACGAGTAAACTCCAATGACAAGCCAGTCAATCGATAGAAACTCTTAGCTACAAAAGAATGCGATGCACTAGAATCAAACAATACATGTGCAGTGCATGTAGAGACAAAAGCTATAACACCCCAGATTTTTACCAACCTGTAGTTAGACGTCCTTAGGAAATGGGTTAACCATATTGCTCTCGAAGATCAATCCTAAAGTCTAGAAATCGCTTTTCAACCCATTTCCTTTAAAATCTCACCTTTCACCACCTCATTCTTCGAATTTCTCCAAGTACTTTCGTATTAGATACAAATCTTACAGTTTAAATGGTAAAGAACTATACTTAAACTAAAACTTACTATAAATGGTTCATACATGCGTAAAATGGGAGTTTAACTATGGAATTTATAGAATCTCATGATGTAGATAGGTTATTTGGTTGGACTAGCTTCTTCTACCCCAAAATCATATATTGTATGTCGCGTAACTCATTCTGGTTTGTAAATGAGACTCGATAAATGCCTCGACGGACTCGTGGGCCCAAATGACTCAATTCGGGGGGATCCAATGTGGGCCCCACATGTTTTCGGCATCCTCGGGGGGTGAGGACCTCACCCCTAGGGCGATTCCTTGCCAAATAGGTCAGTGACTGGTGAGGCCTCGCCAACCTCGTCCGTACAACAGTTTGGCAGGCCGGTTTCTGCACTTTTTTCTTCACGCTTCTTCCAACTTTGAAAAATCATCTCCCTCATTATAATTCTGATTTAGGTGATTCAAACACCCGATTGAAGATAAATGAGTATAGTTTTATATAAAAATATGTGAAAAATATAATAAAATATTTAATATAGTTTAAAGTAGGACGTTGTGACAACTGTCGAAAAATCACTTGTTAAACAGCTGCTGCTTCCGAAATTTTTAGAAATTTTCTACAAACAAAATCTTATGAAATTTGGTGGTGATAGGGTAAACTTGATGATGAACCCCTAGAAAAATAATTAAAATAATACGATAACTAGAAGTTCTCAAGATGGGGCATAGAATGGCCTTAGGACCGTATTCTGCCACAATTAGGGTAGAATTTGGTTGAGTACCAAACTGAATACTCAGTAGAATTAACTTGAACCACTTTAAATATGAACTACAAGACCCAAAATGAGTAGGACCACTAGCGCTATGTTACCTAGAAACCTGGGATCAAACTTTAATCCCGATTGCTCTCGGGAGTACCTTGAAACTTTTTATTGGATTTAGACCGCATGTCGAAAGTCTGATATCTATAATCTTAGACCATTATGACCGCCTAGTTGGACTTGACAATCATTTCGAAAATCAAGCCCAACTGATGTCCTGACATTATTTTACTGAGTTCGGAGTGAAGAGAGTGAGAAAAGGAAAAGATTTAGAAAATTAATTCAATTTTTAATAAATCTGGCACATGTCGCTTGCACGACATTTTTAAGCATTCTGACCATTAGAATTCAACCAAATTTCACCCTCGGATCAGGAAAATGGGCCCTTTCATGTCATGAAACTTGTAGTCCTGATTTAGGTTCGGTAATAGTTGAATTGAAATTGGTCTGCCACGGACGATTTGGAAATCCGATCGGACTGAAAACTTAACTGATTAAAGATCCGATGCTAGTAAGCTTAAGTCCAACCGAAACTGATAACAGGACCTCCAGAAATGCTCCGTTGGATCAGAAAGATTCCGATTTGGTTATAACCTAAGTATACCTTGACTTGGAGTCCGTTTTCGTTATGTTTGGGCTGATAAAAGGGCCTTAAACCCTTAGCTTTCTAACTCATACGAATTTCTAACCCTAAGGAGAAAAGATAGAAGAAAAGAGAGAGAAAGTGTGAGAGAGAGTTGGTGTTCGATCCAGGGCTTCTTCCCTGCCATTCCATGTACTCAACTATCACGTCTGCATCATTTTTCCAGCGATTCCGACTCCTTTCTTAGGTAAGAAAACCTAACCCTAATCAGTTCTAGAGGTTTGAATAGCGTAAGTGATGAAATAACTAATCTATTTCATGCTATAGGTTACCTTTGTGCCGTAGACAAAGACTTAGAGCCTCTGTTGAGTTCGTTACACTTCTGCGGCGTAAGGTGTGGATTTTAGATTCTTAGATTACCTATTTTCAAAGCTTTCAATGTCGTTTAATGGTAGATTGTTGACAAGAATGTTGTTTGACATGTAGAACATGCAATCTGTTTTTCATTTCGAATACGTACGAAGAATATGAGATTTAGGGTATTTTAGGTATTTGTAGGAAATACTGTATATGTACGTATTTTGCCGATATGATTGCCATGAGTATTTGTCGTGTACCTATGTTAGTTATGCGTGTATGATCTGTTTGGTGAAGAGATTCGCCCTAATGCACATTATTGGCCGACATATGCTATGTAGACTAATGTGTGTAGACTAAGTGTTTGTAAAAATGTATGTATTAGTAAGTATTGAGTAAATGGTGTTGTAAATTAGCGTTGAGATTGGATTCTCAACTAATTTGATGATGTACATGAATTCCTCTATGCTTGTTGCATTGAATTGATTACCTTGTGTGAAATACTCGTGTATGGTTAACTGCTTATGATGTATGTTATAACATGCTGATAACATGCTCGAATTACTTGTATTTCAATTCTGTCTCTTTCATATCATTATTGATTTAGATTACAAGTGTTTGGGGCTATACTCTAGTCTAGGTAGTCGGTAACAGAATAGAATTCGTGGTTGGATTCTATTCGCCATGGTAGTATGGGACACCGTGGTCGAGCTGTCGGCCTACATTGGGGCCACAAGCCTCCCCGTAGTGACCAATGATCAACCCAGACTCGTGAGCCGATTATGGTGGTATGGGACACTATATTCGAGTTGTCGGCCTACACTGATAAGGTGATGGGGGAGCGGAGCAACGAGTGCGTGCAACAGCCCTGACAACCCTTTGTAGTGACCTCGAGCGTACTCTGAGTCTACGTAAGGCGACGACCCTTCCGTAGCAACAAGAGTACAACTAGGCCTGTATTGATAAGGGGATGGGGGAGCGGAGCAACGAGTGCGTGCAACAGCCCTGACAGCCCTTGCAGCGACCTAAAAATATAGTATCGTATGAGACTACTAGGAGTGACGACCCTAGACAGGATCTTTGTTGGGAATGATATAAGGGAAGTACCTTAGTTTCCCTATCCTGCTGTATAAAAAGGATTAATAACAACTCGGTAATCATATTCATATCACACTGCATGTGCCTGAAAGATGTGGAGCACTGAGGGAAGAAAGCATGCCGCGGACGTAAGATGGTGTCGCATGAGGGAGTATGTCGGTGAGGGCATGCATCATTATTGCATCTCATCCTTGCATTAATCACAGTGTTTAGGAATGTTTGATTGCTTGCTTTACCATTATCGCGTGATTGATTTGATAACATGTTAACCTTTACTCTATGATTCCACTGAGTTGGCCACTCACTCCCACGTTATGGGACGGTGTTGTACACACCAGCCAATCCCTGTTTTAGCTTCAGATGATGTCTTTGCTTGCGAAGCAGAGCCGGACTTTATGATGATGAGGAGGACTTCTCCTATATGCAGGTTCTGATCGACGAGGTTACATGGTTAATGATTATATGTCAATACATTTGGTATTTTGCCTTTTATTTACACACCCATGTATATTCTCTTCTTTCTATTTTGGAGTATACATGTATTTAGTTAACCTGGTAACATGTTCACACTCTGGAGACTTACAATCATTTATACATTTTATATATTTATCACAGTCTTCCGCTTGAGAAATTTAACTGTCTCTGGAGTATGATATGTTGTTTTGGCTTAATCTACCTCATGTTTTATGCCTTATGCCGATAACATTTATCCCTCATTGAAAATGTTGCATAAGTGATGTTCTGGAACTCAGGAGTAGAGTTTATGCTCGACCCCTAATTTTCAGGATGTTACAAAAGCATACCCTTGACGACTCCTCTGGATGACTGCGGGTCCTACTGAGCAGTATAGAACCTAGCTTGAGCTGGCTGGGGAGGTGTCAGTCCCCTCTGAGCATGTTGCTACTGCTGGGGTCACTGAGGCGGTCGAAACTGCTACCTCTATTGTTGCGCCTAGAAGGCTGGTGCTGATGCTCCTGCTAAGGTGGCCTCGGTGGTGGGGGCTACTGTTGCTGCTGCTGTGGGGGTCTCTGCTGTTGCGATGGAGGCTGTTGTGGACCTCTCGACTCCTACTGCTGCTAGGGGGGACACTCCCACATATGGTGCCCCATCGCACTGCACCCAAAATAGGTGCCAGTGAACTTCCTCAAAGGTGGTGTTGGAGGTGCTGCTGGTGCTCGGAAGCTAGGTGACCTGTACGCCTCTGCTACTGTGGCCGACACTGCTGGGAGTCATTGGAGGGAGCCTGCCTCTTTTGGTCTCTCCACTGACCGCGATCAGACTGAGAACCAGCCCACTCAGCCTCATAAATTGGGTCTTCCGTATCACCCCCTCGAAAGTCGGGAGCTCATGCCCAATAACACGGCCTCGAAGACCGTAACACAAGTCGTCCTTAAAGTGGTGGGCCTTCCGCTCCTCATCATCTACAAGTTATAGTGCAAATCTGGATAATGCTACAAAATGAGCCGCATACTGAGCCACTGTCATATCACCTTGCACCAGGGTCTCGAACTCCAACGCTCGCTGTCGTCGGATGTGATCTGGAAAATACTGTCAGTCAAAACAATCCATAAAATCCTCCCAAGTCCATACAAAATTGGCCCTTACTGCTTAGGAGACTGATGTCCACCAGTGCTCAGCCTCACCATGGAGAAGAAATACTGCTAACCGGACTCGCCGCTTAATCATACATCCCATCGTATCATTTATCTTCTCCACCTTGGAGCACCATCTCTCAGTTACTGTTGGGTATGGCTTGCCCTTGAAACATGGGAGATCGAGCCTTTAAAACTCTCGAAGAAGGGTGCTCGTGCGCTCCTGCTCTGCCTTGTCTGGTGAAATGACGGGGTGCCTGCCCTACCCCTAAAGGGTGACCGTCACAGCCTACAACATCAGCAATAATTGGGAGGCACTAACAGATACAGTCAGATCTGCACTGGTCTCTGAGGGTGAAGCAGCATCCTCAGGATGGGTGGAAGGAACCTCTAGTGGTGGAGTGGGCATCGTAAGTGGTAGGGAGGGAGCCGCAAGTGGCGGAGTGGGAGTCGATCAGGTCACTCTCCTACGCAGTATGTCATACAGGAAAGAGCGAAGGCGCCTATCATCTTTGAAAACTCTCGAAGGCATGCACGTTAAAGGCCTATAACGGAAGATCGCTATGCTATCCGAACTTTGGGACTTAGCCATTCTAAACTCATAGCAGACATGTAATGTTGTTCTCGGTCATTCCCAAGTTATGCTTTGATACCAACTTCTGTCATGCCCCAAACTCAGAAACTAGGCTCACAAAATTCTCGATCACCGAATCTGACGCCAACAGCCTCTGTAGAACCCCATTCTCGGCTCCCAGTGCCCATTAGCTAGGTTCCGATCTTGGGATGCTACGAGGAGGATTTTCAATCATCAGTTTGATTCGTAATAAGTATGACCAAAAGCATAACCTACAAACAACAACCAAAAACTCTATTACATTTCCACTATAATAAAAAACTTTACAATTATAATGACCATAAAGGGAAATACAATGATAGTGAACAAAAACTGCAAGATGATTTGCTATACGCTCCTGCCTCAGCGCTATTACAGTCTAACATCACCTGCATGCAACGGTCATGTATAAGCTTATGAAAAGCTTAGAGGGTGGTTAAAGTGTGTGCGGAAGGTGGTAATACAGTTATGCAGTATCAGAGTAATGCGGATGTAACATCCCGAAAATTGGGGGGTCGAGTAAAAACCCAACTCCCAAGTTTCAAAATGTTATTTATGCAACATAGATATATATGATTGAATGTTGTCTGTGTTAATGTATTAAACATGAGTGAGATTAAGCCAGAACAACATATCATACTCCAGAGACAGTTAAATTCACAAGCAGTAGACTGTGATAGTATGTATAACATATATAAACTGTTGTATGTCTCCAGAGTGTGAACATGTTACCAAGTTATATACATACATGTATACTCCAAAAGTAAACAAAAAGAATATACATGAGTGCTCTGAAAATATAAAATGACAAGTGTCAAGGTATCTAATCAACCCCTCTGTAATCCCGTCCATCAGAACACGCATAAAGGAGAGATCCTCCTCATCATTATCAAGTCCAGCTCCGCTTCTCAAGCAGCGCCATCATCTGCAATCACAAAAAGGGACTGGTGGGTGTCCGGAAACACCATCCCGTAACGTGGGAGTGAGTAGCTAACTCAGTGGAATAATAAAGCAAGGATTAACATGTTCTCAAATCAATCATGCGATAATAGTAAAGCAGTAAATCAAACAATCCTAATACTATTGTTAATGCAATATGACATGACATGATGGATGCCCTCACCGACGTTCTCCCTCATACGGCACCATCTTCATCCGCGGCATGCGTGCA
The DNA here is from genome assembly GCA_037074715.1 of Magnolia kwangsiensis. Lineage (NCBI taxonomy): Eukaryota > Viridiplantae > Streptophyta > Magnoliopsida > Magnoliales > Magnoliaceae > Magnolia > Magnolia kwangsiensis. The sequence continues at coordinate 75,668,816 of CM073577.1, read as the reverse complement.
TCCCGCTCAGTGATCCACACCTTCCAGGCACATGCAATGGTATGGTGATATGATTACTGAGTTATTATTAGTCCATTTCATACAGCAATATTGGGAAACTAAGGTACTTCCCTTATATCAATCCCAACACAGATTCTGTTTTGGGTCGTCACTCCTATTAATCTCATACGATGTATATTTTGTAGGTCGCTGCAAGGGCTGTCAGGGCTGTTGCTCGCACTCGTTGCACCGCTCCCCCATCACCTTATCAATACAGGCCTACTGTACTCTACTGCTATTGAAGGGTCGTCGCCTCCCGTAGACTCAGAATATGCTCGCGGTCACTACAAAGGGCTACTAAGGCTGTTGCACGCACTCGTTGCTCCGCTCCCCCATCACCTTATTAATGTAGGCCGACAGTAAAAATATAATGTCCCATACCACCATAATCTGCTCACGAGTCATAGGTGCTCACTGGTCACTACGGGGAGGTTTGTGGGCCCAGCGTAGGCCGACAGCTCGACTACGGTGTCCCATACCACCATGCCCAGCTCATGAGTCTTTGTGGATCAAGGTACCATGGTTGACAGGGTTTACAATGGTAAGTTCAGTACCCTAGGTTCAAGCAGTTATGATTCATGCAGGGTAAACAATCAACGGCCAGTCGGGTTACTTGACGGGCTTGACTAGCACGAGCGCATCGCAAGTCGAACGACATGAAGTGCATGAAACACTTCGTGTGGCCTAACCACTGCTGCCAACTCCAAACACGACTCGCGTTCATCAACGCGTCTTTCGTGGCAAAGATAGGCCAACCACAAACTTGCTCGGTTGCCGACTGCCTGGACTAAGTATAGTCCCAAACAATCATGAATCCACATCAGCAATCGTGTAAGAGTAATGAAAATGAAATACAACCATGTGAGCATGTTAACACATGTTATAACGTACAACTTAAGTAAATCATCTAACACATGCCTTTCATACATATAATGAAATTATGCATATCGCCAACATATAGGAAATCATTTCCATCAGCATATTAATTGAGAATTCAATCTCAAACTAAATCATAATGAAATCATCAAGCACATGTTATAACATACAACTTAAGTGAATCATCAAGCACATGCATTTCATACATATAATGAAATCATGCATATGGCTAACATGTAGGAAACCATTTACACCAGCATATTAATTGAGAAATCAATCTCAAATTAATTCATAAAACCATTTAATTCAATACATACTAATACAAGCATTTATACAAATAATTAAACCACACACTTAAGTCTACATATAGTATGTCGACCCAAAATGCGCATTTAGGCGAATCTCTTTGCCAAACTAATTATGCACGCATTCCTAGTATTCTAATGCGACAAGAAGCCATGTTAATCACATCAGCAAATTATGGATGAAAACAGTACTTCCTACAAATGACTAAAATGCCCTAAATCTCATATTCTTCATCGGTTTACGAAACAGGAAACGGACAGCATGTTGTACATGTCAAACGGCGTTGCCGTCGATAATCTACTTTTAAACGACATTGAAAGCGTTGGAAACAGTCAATCAAAGCGTCTAAAATCTGCACCTTTCACATTATATGTGTATCATTCCGAACGGAGCGTATACGCTTCGTCTACGGCGAATAGGCAACCTAATTTACAAGATGCATCAGCTATCTCGCTATGGAAACGAAGGATCAGTAAATCAACAAGAGTTTAGGGTATTTTCTTACCTAGAAATGCAAAGAAATCACCGGCCAAGTGATTGGAGCGTGTTGCTTAGGCACTTGCAACAGGTAGCACAAGCGGCGAGGAATTCTCCTCTACTCTTTCTCACAAACTCTTACCTTTTCTCTCTCCCAATCTAGGGTTTTTCTCAAATTCGGATGAGAGAGAGGAGTGAGGGTTTCAACCCCTTTTATAAGCACAAAAATGCCCGGAATAGGCTCGGGAACAAAGTTTACTTGATGTATATCCAATTCGGGGCTGTTTCGGTCCAAAAGGACATTTCTGGAGGTCCCATGGCCAAATGCGGTCGGACTTAAGCTCATGCATACAGGATCTAGCACACATCAAGTTTTCAGTCCGGCAGGGTTCGCAGATCACACGTGGCGGTCCAGTTTCAGTTCAGCGGTCACCGCACGTAGATCAGATCTGCAAGTCTCATGATATGAAATAGAAATTTTTCCTGATCCAAGGGTGTAATTTGGCTGAATTCTAACGGTCAAAATGCTTAATACTGACACGTCAAGTCGTGTGCCAGATTTGAATTTTAAATTCCAAATCTGTCCTTATTCTTACTCTCTTCAGTCCAAGCTCAATGAAATAGCCTGCGAACGTCAGTTGGACTTGATTTTCGAAATGATTGTCAAGTCCAGCTAGGCGGTTCTAACGATCTAAGATTGTAGGTATCGGACTTTCGACGCGCGGTCTAGATCCAATACAAAGTTTCAAAGAGGTCCAGAGAACAAACCTGCTTAGAGTTTGATTCGAGGTTTTAGAACATTATAGGGTCATTGGTTCTAGTCGTTTTGGGTCTTGTAGAACGTATTTAAAGTGATCAGGGACTATTTCCCAGCTACTCTAGCATTGTGCTAGCTAACTTACACTTATTTTCTAAAAGAATTAATCCTAAGTGATTTCTTTGGCTATGGAATTGGGTTCTGAGCAATTTTCCAGGTGTTTTAGTTGACCCATTGCCTAAGGACATCTAATCCCAGGTTGGCCAAAATTCGGGGTGTTACAGCAGAACATACTGATGAATCCATGAATATCATTAGTCGTACCAATGCTATGTGATGCAAGGCATGAATGATGTCGGCATACCAAGGCCATTCGATGTAAGATGCAAGTCAAGCATACAAATCCTCATCTAAGTCCACATATCAATACAGCTCAACTCTGGAATATCACCGGGGTTTAGTACACTCCCAACCAGATTGCCTCCCCATCACGTGCAATAAGGCGAGTGGAAGAGACCTCGCTATCCGCCTGCTAATATCGGGCTCAGCTCGTCGATAGAAGACCCATTCCTTAAGCTGGTCAAACTCAGCATAGCTTTTACACCTCCGCTCAGGTGGGTAAGGTCGCACCCCCTTGTAACCGACCATGACACAGTGGAAAGCACGATCTTCTGGTAATCGGCACTCGGTGCTCATACATCCACTTGGTCTAGACGTTGGAGCAATCATCTGGTACCATAAGGGTTTAGGGACTTTTGTAAGTGTTGTGGTTTGAATCCTCTTTGGTTGTCACATTTTGTGTGTCAAAACCTCTATATGTGTCTTGTGTCTTTATCTTGTTGAATATGTTCGAGACATCACAGCTACATTTCGAGACACGACGACGAACTCCTCAAACTAGGTCAAGCTACAATTTTGACAATATTCAAGAAGAGTTCAAGTTCAAGACTCACAGTTCACGATCAAGACTCTAGCATAAGTTAGGGAACTGAGCACAACTCATATTGACATTGACTTCAAAGCTTGTGAAGTGTTCAAGTTACAAGAAGAACTCAAGCTTCGTAAAGATCAGAGTCTAAGCAATTGAAGGTTCAATGTCCTTACTTATTGAGGTTTGATTGAACTTAGGTTGACCTTTAGAGTAGGTCACTTTGGATACATAATTCATATATCTTTTACAAGTGATTTTAGTCTGTTCTAAGACTAGTCCTGGACCTTGTTCGTCTAGTCCTGACACTGGTTAGACCAATCCTAGAAATTCCAAGACCAATCAAAGTTTTGTTGCAAATTATCATATTTTTCAGTTCGGCTACGACTAGTCCTGGAGTTTGCTCGACCGGTCGTGGGATGGTCTCAACTCGACCTTCGACCAGTCGTGGAGCCATGACTCCAACTCCAGCAACTAATTCAAGGGTCGCACGACTAGTCGTGTGAGGGTCTCGACTAGTCGTGGACGGCCTTCGACCAGTCGTGGACTGCTCACGACCGGTCGTATAACGGTTTTATCCGATCGCGCCCAAAAATTCAAAAATCTGTTTCTTCTTCTACTAGTCGTGGTGACCCTAGGACCAGTCGAAGATGAATTTCTGCAGCTATAAATAGCAGACGAATTTCAGAGTTATTCATAAAAAATTAAGTGAATTTAAAGCTCCACTCTGAGATAAGTTTGTGTCTGTTCTTAAGCTATATTGTGCATAATTCTATTTCCTTTGTTAGCTTTTCACTATTTGATTTGATTCGTTATTCCAATCTGATTTGAAAAGAGGAAATAGTGCTTTCCTTCTTTTGAGAATTAAAATCAAATAGAGCTAGCCCAGTCTGATTTAATTTAAAATCAATTAGAACTTTGAACCATTATAAAGTGAGTATTGGACATTGAACTTTCATATCTGAACATTTACCCCAATTGGTTCTTTCGGGCTGCTACAAGAGGAGAAATCCAAGTATTTTACAATTCTGTAAAATTTTTATTCTTTTGGTTTTTGTTTGGAATTTTCCAGAAAAATTTCATTTGTTGGTTATCTGAGGAGAGCCAGAAAACTCAAAATAGTGTGGGTTTTTAGATTGTGTAAGCCCAAGTTAAAAGACACATTTGTGACGGTTTTAGGTGAACTTATGAAACCTATTTTAATAGTGAACGCTAATATCCCTGTGTGAGGATATTAGGAGTGGAGTAGCATTCTGTGTGGCTATTATAAAACAGTTGGTGTACACACAGGCGAACCACTATAACTCCTCTTGTGGATTGAATGCATTCTTAATTCTTTATCTTTCATCATTCAGTTGTGTGGAATGTACATGTGGATGGGAATGCTATAACTATTTACATTTCAAGCAAGTGTGGGGAATGTTGTAATAATCAGCATTTTAATTCAGTATTTTATCTCTTGATATACTTTTATCAATCTGTGCTTCAATTTCAGTAATTATTCTAGTAAGGTTGCTGTAACACCCCAAAAATCGGGGGTCGGGTAGAAACCCAACTCCCGAGTTCCAGAACATCACTTATGCAACATTTTCAATGATGGATAAATGTTAGTCATAATAGTGCATAAAACATGAAGTGGATTAAGCCAAAACAGCATATTATACTCCAGAGACAGTTAAATTAGCAAACGGAAGAATGTGATAGATATATAAAATATATGAACTGTTGTAAGTCTCCAGAGTGTGAACATGTAACCAGGTTAACTAAATACATGTATACTCCAAAATAGAAAGAAGAGAATATACATGGATGTGAAGGTAAAAGGCAAAATACCAAGTATACTGGCATCTAATCAGTAACCCTGTAACCCCGTCAATCAGAACCTGCATATAGGAGGGATCCTCCTCCTCATCATCAAGTCCGGCTCTTCTTTGCAAGCATCGCCATCATCTGAAACTAAAATAGGGACTGGTGGGAGTCCGGAACACCATCCCATAACGTGGGAGTGAGTGATCAACTCAGTGAAATCATAGAGCAAAGATTAGTATGTTATCAAATCAATCATGCGATAATAGTAAAGCAAACAATTAAACATTCCTAAATACTGTTGTTAATGCAAGCATGAAATGACATGATGGATGCCCTCACCGACATACTCCCTCATACAGCACCATCTTACGCCCGTGACATCCTTACGTTCCTCAGTGCTCCACATCTTCCAGGCACATGCAGTGCGATATGAATATGATTACCGAGTTGTTTTTAGTCCTTTTCATCCAGCAGGATTGGGAAACTAAGGTACCTCCCTTATATCAATACCCAAACAATGATCCTATCTAGGGTTGTCACTCTTAGTAATCTCATACGATGATATATTTCTAGGTCGCTGCAAGGGCTGTCAGGTCTGTTGCACGCACTCGTTGTACCGCTCCCCCATCACCTTATCAATACAGGCCTAGTTTATATCCTTAAGACTGCATTATGACTCGTCGTCCCCATATGGTGTCAGAATAAACTCAAGGTCACTACAAAGGGCTGACAGGGCTGTTGCTCGCACTCGTTGCTCCACTCCCCCATCACCTTATTAATGTAGGCCGACAGCAAGAATATAGTGTCCCATACCACCATAATCTGCTCAGAGTAGGGTGCTCACTGGTCACTACGGGGAGGTTTGTGGCCCCAGCGTAGTCCGACAGCTCAACCACGATGTCCCATACCACCATGCCCGGCTCATGAGTCTTTATGGATCAAGGTACCATGGTTAACAGGGTTTTCAATGGTAAGTTCAGTACCCTAAGTTCAAGCAGTTATGATTCATACAAGGTGAATATACAATGGTCAGTCGGGTTACTTGTCGGGCTCGACTAGTACGAGCGCATCTCAAGCTGAGTGACATGAAGTGCATAAAACACTTCGTGTGGCCTAACCACTGCCGCGTGCCCAAAACACGACTCGCGTTCATCGACTCGTCCTTCGTGGTAAATAGAAGCCAACCACAAATTCGATCCATTACCGACTGCCTGACTAGGATATAGCCCCAAACATTTGTAAATCAACACTAGCTATCATATGAGAGTAACAGAAATGAAACATAACCAATACAAGCATGTTGTCACATGTTATAACATACAACGTAAGCGAATCAACCAACACATGCATTCCATATATATAATGTAATCAATTCATATAACCAACCTGGTGGAAATCATATACATCAGCATAGTAATTGAGAATTCAATCTCAAAACTAATTCACAACATCATTTACTCAATACATACTAATATAAACATTTATACAAACACTTAGTTTACACACTTTAGTCTACATAGCGTATGTCGACCCAAAGTGCGCATTAGGGCGAATCTCTTCGCCAAACAGATCATGCACGCATTTTTAATATCATAACATGACAAATACCCACGGCAATCATTTCTGCAAAATACGGACGAATACAGTATTTCCTATAAATGACTAAAATACCCTAAATCTCATATTCACCGTACGTATGTAAAATGCAAAACGGACAGCATGTTCTACATGTCAAACAGCGTTCTTGTCAATAATCTACTATTAAACGACATTGAAAGCTTTGAAATCAGTCAATCTAAGCGTCTAAAATCCTCACCTTTCGCCTTAGATGCATATCGATTCGAATAGAACGTCTACGCTTCGTCAACGGCGTTATGGCGACCTAATGCACAAGATACATAAGCTACTTCGCTACTTGTATCAAAAGAATCCTTAAAACAGCTATAGGTTAGGGTTTTCTTACCTAGAAGTGAGTTGGAATCACCGGGAAAGTGATTTGAAGGCGGTGCTTTGATACATGCAAAAGCTGAAGCAAACGGCAGGAAGTTCTCTCACAAATTCTCTTACTAACTCTCTCTTTCTCTCTCACCACTTTCTAGGGTTTCTTGCAAAATCGGATGGGAGAGATATGAGAGGGTTTAAAGCCCTTATATAGGCTAAAACCTCACCTAAATAGACTTGGGACAAGGGTATACTTGGGTTATAACCAAATCGGGTCTTTTCCGATCCAAAAGAGTGTTTCGGGAAGTCCCCTGGCCGAACGCGGTCGGACTTAAGTTCATGGTCGCTGGATGTTGTCCACACCCAATTTTCAGTCCGGTAGAGTTCGGAGATCGCACATGGTGGTCCAGTTTTAGTTCAGCGGTCATCGTGCCTTAATCAGGTCTACAAGTCTCATGATATGAAAGAGAAATTTTTCCTGATCCGAGGGTGTAATTTGGCTGAATTCTGACGGTCAGAACGCTTAATAATAACGCGCCAAGTCACGTGCCAGATTTGGATTAAAAGTTCCAAATCTAACTCATTCCTCACTCTCTTCACTCCAGGCTCAATGAAATAGCCTCTGAACATCGGTTGGGCTTGATTTTTGAAATGATTGTCAAGTCCAGCTAAGCGGTTGAAATGGTCTAAGATTGTAGGTATCGGACTTTCGACGCGCGGTCTAGATCCAATACAAAGTTTTAGAAGGTTCCCGAGAGCAAACAGGTTTAGAGTTTGATCCTAGTTTTCAGGGTATTACAGCGTCATTAGTTTTACAAGTTTTGGGTCTTGCAGAACGTATTTAAAGTGTTCAGGGACAATTTCACAGCTACTCTAACGTAGCGCTAGCTAACTTACGCTTAATTTCTATAGAATTTGGTTCTAAATGATTTCTTTGGCTCTGGAATTGATTCCTAAGAGTGATGTGGTTGACCCATTGCCTAAAGACGTCTAATCCCAGGTTGGCAAAAATTCGGGGTGTTACAATCTACCCCCCTTAAAATAAAATTTTGTCCCCAAAATTTGTATAAGGGTAATAAAGAAAGACTAATCACTCTATACGTGGTAGGGTGTACACGATCTATATGAATCTGATTCCTTTTGGTCTACCCCCCTTAAAACTTACTTCTTTATGCATCACTTACACGTCCCAAAGGTTACTACAATTCATTCCTTTACGTATTTGACGTCTTGACGACAATTTCCATCTACTTAGAGTAAGATATATATTTTTAGTGGTTGACCAGTATAGAGAGATGGTTGTAGTGGGCTTGATCCCGATACGTCGAGTGTCTGCCTAGCTAGGGTAGACAACGTTGTAACCCTTCTTAATCCTGGTGGATCCTGGTCTTCTGCTCGGCTAAGCAGTGAGTCCCTTGGTAGTCATCCAAGATTGAGAATTGGGTCAAGCCGCGAATGTTTCGCATTTGTTCATTTCAGTAACTCCGTAGTCCGATCACTCTAAAAGCTTAAGGAATGTCAATCACTAAAAGGTTCAAAGTCCTATTTATAAAGTTTCTCTTTGGGTCTTGATCTAAGGGGGTCCTCGTTTGAAGCTATGTCCAAGGTAGGGGTTAAGGGTCTCTATCCTTTCATCTAACCTGGACCAGTTTCTTTCGATCCTGGGCCAGTGGGGAAGGGCTAACCATGCTTCCACTGCGTTACTCTGATCCAACGGTTGCGTTAACTAATCCTAACTAGATTGGGCTCAACACTTTCTACCCCCCCTTAAAACATGGTCCTACTTAAGGCTCAAGAATCTATGTCTCGATCTATATATCGGAACGAGGTGTAACTTAGGGCCTATCCTTGACACAAAATGGGAAACAACCTCTCACTACATTGGTCTTCCTTTGATAATGATGCGTTCTATGGCATTGGTACCTATGATTTATAGAAAGGAGCTAAAAAGATGGGTGTTGTGGTTAATTCCAAAATCGGATGTGAGTTTGTGGCAAGAGGTCTAATCTCTATTTGGCTGTATGTCCTCAACATTTCCCAAAGGCAAAGCAACAACTTTTGGTTGTAGGTGGTTGGGCCAACACGGAAGAAAGGTTGTGTAGTGGGTTTGAGCCGGATACATAGACTTCCTGTCTAGCTAGGACAGAAAATTTGTTGTATCAATTCTTAATCCGAGTCGATGCCGATCTTCTGCTTGATCAGAGCATTGGATTTATTGGTAACCACTAGGATTAAGAAGTCAATTCAAACCGCGAATACATCGCTTACATGCAGTTCCTTTACTCTGCGTTCCCGAATGCAATAAGCCCTTGGGGAAGGCAATTCTAAGGGGTGTGTTGGTTTATTCTAAGTTCAACTTGAGGGATTTGATAAGTTTTCCCTGAGAGTGAATGGGTCTAAGTTAAAACAACTTTCCTAGGGGTTACAACAGAAGTTTATAAGTATTAAGGGGATCTATCGAAGAATGAGGTTCTACTCCAACCAGATTTAACCTACTATTCCTTAGCATGTACAGGCTTTACACTACCTAATACAACTAGTAGCCTAATCTGTAACTCACTAGCTATAATCCAAAATCTATACTTATACGTTAGATGGTTTTATACCATTTCCACTATAGGGATTATTCTATGGCTTAGGGTCAGAATTGTCTAAATGGAATTGGATTTCCTATATCTTTAGATCTTTCAAATCTCGGAGCACTAACTCTAGGTCCAAAATGCCAAGGGCCTATATGGCCAGTAGCATTAAGTTGTATGAAATGAAACTTCTTTCCTAATCCTACGTCGGGATTGGGAGTGGCATGCTTGGTAGGAGGGTGGGGTGGGATAAAAACTAATTTTGTAGGCTTAATCCCGGGATTTACAACATGGCAGTGGAAACCATAGGATACACCCAATCTAGGGACAATACCTTACAATGAACGAAACTGCATGCACTTCATTTAACAAAATATGTCACAATATATGGAATAAAGTTCCACATGAATTATGACAAGAACGCATTCGGTTATATTAAGCCCAAACCACTAAACACAAACACACTTTCTACCAATGACTTCACCAGACCCAACAACAATAAAACACAAAAATCTCTAAAATGGTAAACAAACAATCTACAGGACAACGACATAGATGCCTAATTCTGCCAAAGGACTTCTACCACGGTCCCAACTTACCTTCTTTAATACTGTCTAGTTTAACACTGTCTGTTGCCCATTAGAGCTCTATCGGCCATGTATTTTCGCTACTCCTCAAGCGAAGAAGATGGAGAAATGGGATTTGAGGTTTGCACGATTTGAGACCAAAAAGAGTGTAAAGGCTCAAATAAAAGGGACATGAGAGGGAAGGTGGTGGAAAAGGAGAAAAAGGCTAAAATAGCCTCAACAATAGCCATTGAAAATAAGGGAAATGGGAAGAAATGGCTGCCCTAATGGACTAAAATGAATTTAGGCCCTGTAGAGGGGTAAATCAGGCCCTCAAAGGCTAGATTTTCAAAGGAAAAAAAATAAAATAAATAAGAATGGAGGCTCACAAGATTTTCAACCTCCAATGGAGGATGGGAGAGCTCAAACAGATGAAAATGGAGAGAGAGAGGAGTGTGTATTGCTGTAAATGGTGGATTGGCGTGGGTTGAGACAGAAATGGACGGTGGGAGTGATTGGAACTGGGGTTTAAGAGAGAAATCAGCAAAAATGTGAGAAAGGGAGAGCTTGGAGGGCATTTTTGTGAAGGAAGTACTATTTTTGAGGGATTTTAACGAACGCCCCACCTACCAGGGGGCTACCCTAGCCCCTAGACACCTCCAGCCCGAAGCCCGGACCCAACCGAGGAATTTGACCGGCGATGCATCGCGGAATCGGCAATGGCATCGTCGACCAAACTCACATCTGGTGATGGCCGCCCTATGGGGCTAGTTCCCCTTGCCCTAGGGACCCCAAATGTATGTTGCTCCCACCTTGGTTCATTGTATTTGGGCTTAGATAGGCCCAAAACTCCATTTGGGGCGTTTCAGGGCCAGTTTGTAAACCAGAATGATTTTATGCATCATGTAGCATATGATTTTGGGGTAAGAGAGGCCATTCCATCAAAATAACCCATTTATTTCAAGATATTTCTTAATTGGAATGACCAAAAGTCCAATTTTTACCTATATTTACTATTTATAGTAAATTTTTGTCTAAGTATGATTCAGTATCGTTCACACATTAGGATTTATGTCCAGTGTGAAAGGACTTAGAAAAAGTTGAAGCATGGGGTGGTGGAAGGAGGGATTCTGAAGGATTTGGATGAAAATGGGTTTTAGGCATTGGAATTGAGTGTAAAGGTGTTGTGGTTGCCCCACAACCCAAGGACATCCATTTCTAAGTTTGAAATTCTTCAGAGAATGACTCAAACCCGTCGACTAACAACCTAGAAGCTACTTAGGTCGCTTCACGCGACCATAGATACGTTACGGACTCGACCAAAACGATCGATTTGAGTAGACTTCGCCGATTGGCGAATCTGAAGTACTAAGAGTGTTTCTAGATTTTTCTCGCACCCACCTAAGTCAAAGGAGCGACAGCGTACGTCGCGTGACCATAACCCAGGTCCGGTTTAATCCAAATAATGCTCTGATACCAACTGTAACACCCCAAAAATCAGGGGTCGGGTAGAAATCCAATTCCCGAGTTCCAAAACATCACTTATGCAACATTTTTAATGATGGATGAATGTTAGCCATAATAGTGCATAAAATATGAAGTGGATTAAGCCAAAACAACATATCATACTCCAAAGACAGTTAAATTAGCAAGCAGAAGAATGTGATAGATATATAAAATATATGAACTATTGTAAGTCTCCAGAATGTGAACATGTTACCAGGTTATCTAAATACATGTATACTCCAAAATAGAAAGAAGAGAATATACATGGATGTGAAGGTAAAAGGCAAAATACCAAGTGTACTGGCATCTAATCAGTAACCCTGTAACCCCGTCAATCGAAACTTGCATATAGGAGGGATCCTCATCATCATCATCAAGTCCGGCTCTACTTCGCAAGCATCACCATCATCTGAAACTAAAATAGGGACTGGTGGGTGTCCGGAACACCATCCTGTAACGTGGGAGTGAGTGATCAACTCAGTGGAATCATAGAGTAAAGATTAGCATGTTATCAAATCAATCACACGATAATAGTACAGTAAACAATTAAACATTCCTAAATACTGTTGTTAATGCTAGCATGAAATGACATGATGGATGCCCTCACCGACATACTCCCTCATACAGCACCATCTTATGCCTGCGGCATCCTTACGTTCCTCAGTGCTCCACATCTTCCAAACACATGCAGTGCGATATGAATATAATTACCGAGTTATTATTAGTCCTTTTCATCCAGCAGGATTGGAAAACTAAGGCACCTCCCTTATATCAATACCCAAACATTGATCCTGTCTAGGGTCGTCACTCTTAGTAATCTCATACGATGATATATTTCTGGGTCGCTGCATGGGCTATCAAGGCTGTTGCACGCACTCGTTGCACCGCTCCCCCATCACCTTATCAATACAAGCTTAATTTATATCCTTAAGACTGCATCAGGACTCGTCGCCCCCATACGGTGTCAGGATAAACTCAAGGTCACTACAAAGGGCTGGCAGGGCTGTTGCTCGCACTCGTTGCTCCACTCCCCCATCACCTTATCAATGTAGGCCGACAGCAAGAATATAGTGTCTCATACCACCATAATCTGCTCAGAGTAGGGTGCTCACTGGTCACTACGGGGAGGTTTGTGGCCCCAGCATAGGTCGACAGCTCGACCACGGTGTCCCATACCACCATGCCCGGCTCATGAGTCTTTATGGATCAAGGTACCATGGTTAACAGGGTTTTCAATGGTAAGTTCAGTACCTTAGGTTCAAGCAGTTATGACTCATACAAGGTGAACATATAATGGCCATTCGGGTTACTTGATGGGCTCGACTAGTACGAGCGCATCTCAAGCTGAGCGACATGAAGTGCATAAAACACTTCGTGTGGCCTAACCATTGCTGCCTGCCCAAAACACGACTCGCGTTCATCGACGCGTCCTTCGTGGTAAATAGAAGCCAACCACAAATTCGATCCATTACCGACTACCTGGACTAGGATATAGCCCCAAATATTTGTAAATCAACACTAGCTATCATATGAGAGTAACAGAAATGAAATACAATCAATACAAGCATGTTGTCACATGTTATAACATACAACGTAAGCGAATCAACCAACACATGCATTCCATATATATAATGTAATCAATTCATATAACCAACCTGGTGGAAATCATATACATCAGCATAGTAATTGAGAATTCAATCTCAAAACTAATTCACAACACCATTTACTCAATACATACTAATACAAACATTTATACAAACACTTAGTCTACACACTTTAGTCTACATAGCGTATGTCGACCCAAAGTGCGCATTAGGGCGAATCTGTTCGCCAAACAGATCATGCACGCATTTCTAATATCATAACACGACAAATACCCACGGTAATTATTTTCACAAAATACGGACGTATACAGTATTTCCTATAAATGACTAAAATACCCTAAATCTCATATTCACCGTACGTATGCGAAATGGAAAATGGACAGCATGTTCTACATGTCAAACGGTGTTCTTGTCGATAATCTACTATTAAGCGACATTGAAAGCTTTGAAATCAGTCAATCTAAGCGTCTAAAATCCTCACCTTTCGCCTTAGACGCATATCGATTCGAATAGAACGTCTACGCTTCGTCAACGGCGTTATGGCGACCTAATGCACAAGATACATAAGCTACTTCACTACTTGTATCAAAAGAATCCTTAAAACAGCTATAGGTTAGGGTTTTCTTACCTAGAAGTGGGTTGGAATCACCGGGAAAGTGATTTGAAGGCGGTGCTTTGATACGTGCAAAAGATGGAGCAAAGGGCAGGAAGTTCTCTCACAAATTCTCTCACTAACTCTCTCTTTCTCTCTCACCACTTTCTAGGGTTTCTTGTAAAATCGGATGGGAGAGATATGAGAGGGTTTAAAGCCCTTATATAGGCTAAAACCTCACCTAAATAGACTTAGGACAAGGGTATACTTGGGTTATAACCAAATCGGGTCTTTTCCGATCCAAAAGAGTGTTTCGGGAGGTCCCCTGGCCGAATGCGGTCGGACTTAAGCTCATGGTCACTGGATGTTGTCCACACCCAATTTTCAGTCTGGTAGAGTTCGCAGATCGCACATGGCGGTCCAGTTTTAGTTCAGCGGTCATCGTGCCTTAATCAGGTCTACAAGTCTCATGATATGAAAGAGAAATTTTTCCTGATCCGAGGGTGTAATTTGGCTGAATTCTGACGGTCAGAATGCTTAATAATAACACGCCAAGTCACGTGCCAGATTTGGATTAAAATTTCCAAATCTAACCCATTTCTCACTCTCTTTACTCCAGGCTCAATGAAATAGCCTCTGAACGTCGGTTGGGCTTGATTTTCGAAATGATTGTCATGTCCAGTTAAGCAGTCGAAATGGTCTAAGATTGTAGTTATCGGGCTTTTGACGCGCGGTCTAGATCCAATACAAAGTTTCAGAAGGTTCCCAGGAGCAAACGGGTTTAGAGTTTGATCCTAGGTTTCAGGGTATTACAGCGTCATTGGTTCTATAAGTTTTGGGTCTTGCAGAACGTATTTAAAGTGTTCAGGGACAATTTCACAGCTACTCTAACGTAGCGCTAGCTAACTTACGCTTAATTTCTAAAGAATTTGGTTCTAAATGATTTCTTTGGCTCTGGAATTGATTCCTAAGAGTGATGTGGTTGACCCATTGCCTAAAGACGTCTAATCCCAGGTTGGCAAAAATCCGGGGTGTTACAGTTGCCCTGCCATTTTTATGGTGCATGGTTGTCCCTAGAATAATCAACTCTTAAGATTACAATTCATTGCTATTTATTTTCAGATTGATTTCTTGATTCAAAAGATGTTCTAGAAATAAGGTTGTCCTACCATAAGCCCTTATTTATTACGGTGTAAGGTTGTCCTTAGAACTGAATTTGTATCAACCTCTCAATGCTTGTTTATTGAGATTGATTTAATTTCAGTATTGTGAATTGATTTATTATTGTAAGGCTATTTCTTTTTTTTATTCCGCAGTATTTTATTTAATTTGGCATAGTCCTATTCACCCCCCCCCCTTCTAGGACATATAGCTTGGCCATTTCAACTTTCACCCAGGGATATTCATAGCACCCCATGTTGAACAAGATTTTCAGTATCCAATCCTACTAACCACGATATGCCTGTGGTGACTATGGCGTTGATGTCGCTAGGGCGTACAGTATACATATCACATAATACGAGATGCATGAATCACTCAAGATAATCAAACAATAATCATGAGCGTACCATGCGCTTATGCAGGCATCTCCCTTTACCAGGGAGTCCCATAACAATCTGCCCAAAAGGCCTGTACTATGATCAATCACTCATCTCATCACAAGCGTACAGATGATGCGTATGAGCATGTATTATGATGTTATGTTATCACATACTCGTAAGTGGTATCAATAACTGGTGTCCGCCTCAGCAATCAGTACCGATAATCAGCATCGGTAATCGGCATCGATAATCAGGGTCGATAATCGACATCGGCCGTGGTTATGAAATCATTCAACTACAGCGAATGGGGCCCACTTATTTGGGTTAACCCATGATGAGAATGAACCTAACAAGGCCTAAGGGAAGGTCACAATGAGGACGTCTAACCATCATTCCCATCAATGTGGACGTCAAACCAACATTACTCTCAAGGAATGGCCCACATAAGGAATTCATAAATAATGTAACGGCCACATACATACAATACATTGGGCCTCGCTCATATACCTCACATACATCGCATCGGGCTGATCGAATGGGATGAATCAAATGGCAAGTCAAATGGGCCGATTCAAATGGGCCGAATCGAATGGGCCGAATCAAATGGGCAGATCGAATGGGCTGAACAAATGGGCCGAATCGGATGGGCTAAATGTATGTCAAATTGGGCACACCCTTATGTAATTTGAGACCCGAACTAGTCATAAGTTAACATAGGGATAGATGAAGTGAAAACAAACTTCAACTTGAGTAGGAACCACCATGGCTCCTAAGAAGTTTTAAACGATGGATGTCACTGTACCCCACTATTTATTGCAATTAGTGGGGTCTACTTGAACTTTGGATCTCACTCATTTACCCCATGTCTTAAAATGATCTCACTGATGGTTGGGCGGTTTGGATACAACACATGCACCATGGTGGGTCCCATAGATAGACGGTGTGGGTGAAACAGATGGGACCCACACAACTAGCTACTGACATTGAGAGAGGAGAGAGAAAGAGAAAGAAAGAGAGAAAGAGAGAGAGAGAGCAGCCGCGTGGCTGCTTTTATGAGCAGCATAGCTGCCTTTTTTTCTTTTTTTTTTTCTTTTTTTCTTTTTAAGTCAAAACAGAGGTGGGTCCCACGTAGGGCCCACCACAACAATATATATATTATATAATATAATATATCATCATATATATAATATAATATAATATATAATAAAAATAAAATAATATATAATATATATATCACGTTCAGGCCTTCCAAGGCCTAGACAGGAACATACATCACGGTATTGTCCCACACGTGGGGTGGGTCCCACCATCCAAAGATGATGGATGGTTTGGATGAACACACCCGATGGTGTGGCCCATCAGAATGGGTGGACGGTATAGGTGGGTCCCATGGACTCCACCGTGCACTACACAGTTAGCCACCCCCACTTAGAAATCGATGTCAGGACCTTAGTGTTTCTACAAGGTATCCTTCACTCAGTCTGCCACTTGAGCTATGGATCTGGGCATGTGATCACATCAAGGTGGGCCCCACATGTGGGGTGGAGGGGGTACATGGGTCCCATGGACCCCATGTCCATCCACACCACCACGTAGTACACCTACTCCTTGTTAACCACCTCCAAGGGGATCAATGCCAAGACCTCGAGTGTTGAAATGAGGCATCTTTCACTTGGTCTACCAGTGAGCTATGAATGTGGGTGTGTCCCACCATTAAAACGATGTATCCCCACTCAGTCTGTGAGTGAACTATGGATTTGGGCATGGAAGTGGGCCCCGCACGGACATGATCTGCCGTCCAAAATGGTGGACGGTTTGGATAAAGCACATACATCATGGTGTGGCCCATTTGGAGGGGTGGAGGATAGGGGTGGTTCCCATGGACCCCACCGTTAGTTGACACTTTATCAGTACACCCACTGCAGTTCACACTTCACTATCACACATGTCCAGTGTCTTGGGCGTTGGACAGTGTGGATATAACACAAGTCTCATGGTGGATCCCGCATGGACGTGGCCCACCTAATTTTGGATTAAGCTGTTATGTGTTTCTCATCATCCAGGCCCACTGGATGGCCTGGATAAAATAGATGGACGACACCGATTAAAAGGGGCATGATCAAGGTGGGTCACACCCTTTTGGATGGGTGGATGGGGTGGGTGACATCATTCATCAAGGTGGGCCACAAGCCATCATACATGATAGAGAGAGAAATAGAGAGAAATTTCAGAGGCGATGAAGGGGCCCCGCCACTATGGGCCCCCTCTTTGTTACAAAGTATACATCAAGGTGGATCCCACATATGTAGACACTTAAATAATAAAAAAAGGATAAGAGACAACATCCAACATCACTCACCGTTCCTTCTTGCTCCCTTGACTTCCTTTGCTCCTTAGCTTCGATTCCAATAGAGGAGATGGAGTTTGGATGGTTGAGATGGGAGATGAGAGGGGAGGAAGTGGGCCACACTTGTAGCTTGGGAGAGATGGGAGAGGCTTGGACGTGGGATTTTTTTTGAGTTACTTGGTATGAGTTGAAAAATGAGAGAGAGAGAGAGAGAGAGAGGTTTGTAAAGGGAGAGAGAAAGATGGGTGATGGAGTGATGGATGTGGTGGGTGATGTGTGTAAGAGCTTTTTGACTTTTGTAGTTGCTTAGTGTAAGAAAGGCATGGGTGTGTAAGAGACTTTTTGACTTTAGGGGTTGCTTGGGAATGGGTGAAATGTGATGTGTACTTTACATGTACTTGACCCTTAATGGGATTGATTGATGTGATAAGTTGTAGATATTCTATCTGAATTCATACGCGCGGCATTTTCCTCTCACCGAACACTGGCCCACATCTCCTAGTCAGATTATTGGATCGGTGCGCGAGTCGTGGCATCGGAACCGCTACGACAGTGCGGTAGCTAGGGTACAAGTTTGAGTTGACAGCGTGTGAATCAGGGTCGCGCGTAAATGCCGGTTAAGGGTCGAAGGTTCCTGAAATTCGACCTGAAAGACCACAGAAGTCTACAGAACGGTATGGTCTAGGATACGGGGCTTACATTTTTACAGTCGTAAGACATTCGACATGCAGTATAGATCCAAGACGGAGTTTTAATGTGCTCCCGAGAGCAACAGGCTTTTAGGATTTTTCTTAGGTTCTCAAGTAGTGTTGAGTTAGCGATTTCAATGGTTTTGGGTCTTTCTATTTATATAAATAGTGGTTAAAGCTAAATCTGTCAATTAATCTAGTTCAGTACTTAATTAATTTTTCTAAATTTCTACAGGATACGATCCATAAGTATTTCTTCCTGAGGTGGTACTTGGGCCTTTATTTGAATTTTTCAGAGACATTACAATCTACCCCCTTAAAGAAAAATTTCATTCCCAAAATTTGTACCTTTTTATACTCCTTGAGGATCTGAGGGTAGTTCCTACGGACTTCGGCTTCTGTTTCCCATGTAGCCTCTTCCTCAATGTGGTGAGTCAACAATACCTTCACGAGTGAGATTCCTTTGTTGCGTAGCACTTGTTCCTTCCTATCGAGAACACATGTTGGTCACAATACATATGTAGCATCTTCACTTAGCTACACCTTCTCCCACTTGATAATGTGAGTAAGATCAGGAACATATTTCTTCTGCATCGATACATGAAACACGTTATACACACCTGCAAGTGGTGTGGACAAAGCAAGACAGTATGCTACCACACTCACTCGGTTTAGAATTTGGAATGGGCTAATGAATCTCGGCATGAGTTTCCCCTTCTTTCCAAATTGAAAGACTCCATTCATTGGGAAAACCTCAAGGAATACATGGTCCCCAACTTCAAATTCCAACTGTCACTGTCTAGTATTGGTGTAACTCTTCTGTTTACTCTAGGCTGCAAGAAGTTGATGCCTAATGATGTCAATCTTCTCTGAGGTCGCTTGTACCAAATCTGGGCCAACCAAATTCTTCTCCCTAACTTCTGCCCAACAATGTGGGGCTCGACATGGGCGCCCATACAATGCTTTGTAAGGAGCCATGCCAACGCTCACTTGGAAGCAGTTGTTATAAGTAAACTCGACATAAGGGAGACAGTCATCCCAATTGTCCATGAAATCAAGCACAGATGCTCACAACATATCCTCAAATATCTGATTTACCCATTGGTCTGCCCATCAGTTTGTGGGTGGAACGCAATACTAAACTTCAGTTGCACTCCCATTGCTTCTTGGATTTGAGTCCAGAAGATAGACATGAATTGCATTTCCTGATTCAACACAATCTCCATAGGAACTCTATAAAGCCATAAAATCACTTGATGTACAGCTTGGGTGGATCATCTACCGAATTAGAAACTCTAATCGGGAGGAAATGAGTTGATTTCGCCTATCCGTCCACAATCACCCAAATGGAGTCATACCCCTTTCTTGTCTTCGATAACCTGGAAATGAAATCCATAGATTTGAAAGCTCATTTTCATTCAGCTATGGGCATGGGCTGAAGTAAACTAGGGAGGTCAGCGATGTTCAGCCTTGACCTGTTGGCATGTGAGACAACGGGATACATGATCTTCTATGTGGGCCTTCATGTTGTCTCACTAGTATGAATGCTTCATGTCTCGATACATCTTCGTACTGCCTGGATGCATTGCCATCTTTGAACTGTGAGCAGCTTTTAGGACTTTGCTTCTCAAGTCATGGAGATTTAGGATATATAAGCGGCCACGATATCGTAAACCTCCGTCTGATCCAACTCTCCATTCGGATTCTTCGGTGTCACTTGCTCGCTCTCTCATTTTCACCAATAGTTCTTCTTCTTTTTGTGCCACAATGATTCGGTCATCAATAAGTGGTTGTACGTGGATGTGTGCGATGCTCTCGAACTGCTCCTCTGCTGTAAGTGTCTGTTCGAATTCTTGCACAAACTCTACCATATTCCACTCTTCTATTATTAGTAGAGCTGTAAATTCATTGTCTTCTTGTGCCTCAACGCGTCGACCACAAGGTTGGCCTTGCCAGGATGGTAGGAGACATCAAACTTGAAGTCTTTCAAAGTCTCCATCCAATGACATTGCCTTATATTTAGGTCCCTTTGTGTAAAGATGTACTTGAGGCTCTTGTGGTTGCAAAAGAGCTTTAACTCCTCTCCATAGAGGTAATGTCTCCAGAGCTTTAATACGAAGATGAATGCTGTTAATTCCAGGTCATGCGTGGGGTAGTTTTCTTCATGCTTCATCAATTTCACGAGGCATCGCGATCACCCTATCCTTCTACATCAATACACAACCCAAATCACATATAGTATATCTAACCCCTTGCTCTGGAAATACTAGCAAGGGTGCCAACATCAGCTTGTCCTTTAATTCCTGGAAGGCTGCTTCAGCTTTCTTGTTCCAGGAAAACATAAGATCTTTTCGAGTGATTTGAGACAACGGTCTAGTTATTTTATAAAAATCTTTAATGAATCAAAGACGGTAACCCGCAAGTCCGAGGAAACTCCTCACTTCTGTAACTAAGCCAGGTTGTTCCCAGTCCTGTACCACGACCACCTTAGTAAGGTCCATGAAAATTCCTTCCTTAGACACTACGTATCCCAGAAACCTGACTTCTTCTTTCTAGAAGTCACATTTTTGGTATTGTGTAAAAAACTGATTCTTCATGAGAGTATCGAAGACTACTTGCAGGTGTTCTTCATGATCTTTCCGAATCTTGGAGTATACCAAAATGTCATCTATGAACATGATGATGAATCGGTACAGATACGGCCGAAACACCTGGTTAATGAGGTCCATGAACATGACCAGTGTATTTGTAAGCCCAAATAGCATCACGAGGAACTCGTAATGCCTAAAACTGGTTTTGATTGTTGTTTTCTGCACGTTTTCATTTCTAATGCACAATTGATGATACCCAAACTGTAGGTTTATTTTAGAGAAATACTGTGCCCTTTTAACTGGTCGAACTGGTCATCTATCCTGGGAAGAGGATACTTGTTCTTGACAACTATGTGATTCAATTTGCGATAATCAATATACAATTGCAGCGATCTGTCCTTCTTCTTTACAAACAACATAAGTGCTCCCCAAGGAGATACGCTCAGTCGTATGAAACTTAAATTCAACAAATTATCAATCTTTCTCCTCAAGTCCTCCATTTCACATGGAGGCATGCGATACGTCGGTAAAGAGATAGGTGTCGCACCTAGCACTAGGTCGATGGTAAAATTGATCTCACGTTGAGGAGGTAGCCCAGGGATATTTTTGAACATGTCCATGAAGTCTTGGATTACTAGCATGTTCCTAAGTGTTGAGCCCCAATGTTTTTTAATAAGGAAGCGTAACAATGGATGCGAAAAGGGCAACTAACCTGAACTAAGAAAGTGAAGGCTGTGCTATCACTAATCTGGTTTCACAATCGATCTCTACCTTTATTTCAGTGAGCCAATCCATGTCGAGGATGACGTCGTAATGATATATCGTGGTGACAATCAAGTCAATGCACACCACCCTGCTTCCTAAGTCTACCAAGCAACTCTTACATAGCTTAGTGGTGTCAGTAAAAGTTCCTACTTCTGTGATAACTCTCACACCAACCATAGTAGTGTTCATCCCTAATCGCTTGACCGTAAAGTATGTTATCATGGAAATAGTGGACCCAGTGTCCACCAACAGAAATACAGGTGTACCTTGAATGTGGGCAATGACTTCAAAGGCTAAAGGCACTGCATTTTCTGACTCAGATGCTTTAACTATAAGTGCATGAATACATGCTTGTTGGGAATGATTGGGTTGTGCTTCCATAAGTCATTAAGGCGGCCTATTTCAGGATATGGGAGATCAGTTGTATGGTTGTGCTAGTGGTGCAGATTATAGAGGTGTTGTCGAAATAACTTGTGATAGTTGGCAGTTGATCTTTTGAGGTGGCATAAAGCCGTTGTCCCTCATCTTAGTAAGGCAAAAGGGCTTGTTATGGCCCATCTTCTTACAGTAAACACACCAATGATCTGATCTCCTCTGCTAGGTTAGTGGAGCCATAAGCATGGGAGAAGAATCCACACATGGCCTCTTATCGAGGAATGGTCAGTTCGGTAATTCAAGCTGAGGTCTTAGGCTTATGGGCACACGTGTCTAGGACAATTTGTCTCCATCCTGCTCAGCTCGCAGGGACATGTTCACTAGCTCAGCATAGTTGAGAATGCTAGCGCAACACATCTTTGTGAGGATATCAGGCCACAGACCCTCTGAAAATTGTCACATTTTCATCAGCTTGTCTGTTAGGATTAATGGAGCATATCTGGCTAACTCCGTAAAATGGTTCTCATATTTTTCTACGGTCATCCCCCCTTGTCGAAGGCGAAGAAATCCACCTTCCTTTTCATTATGGTAAGTGAGGGGGGAAGTACTTTTTGTGGAAGTGAGTTTCAAACGCGTTCCACGTCCACACAAATTCTGCGGGGAGGTCCGTAGGATGCTGTCCCACTACAAACTAGCCTCCTTCTCAAACATATAAGTAACAAGCTCCACCTACTCTGCCTTAGTACAGTGCAACAGCTTTATCATCTTGAATATATGATCCAACCAATACTCTGCCTCCTCAGGTTGGTGAGTATCTGCAAATGTAGGAGGGCAAAAGTGCTCTAACAAGCCACTGGAGTCATAGTCCCAGTGGGCTACACAGGTGGCATAGGCGGGACCATATTCATGTTCGGGGCAATGGCCCCTGCAATAGTGACCAAAAACTATTTTTGTTGCTACATTAAGAGCATCATTTGCTCCAACCTATCAGGAGGAGCTGCCTGAGGTATGTGTGGCATCGATGAAGACGCGAGGTTCTGTCCGAGAACCGGTGGTGCATTCGGTGCTGGCCCATTTATAGGGTCAATGGCCAGCTGTGAATCTGGCATAGTCTCAATATCCATACCCAAACTGGGGTCCGTATGCCTATTGCTTAGGGGAGGTGCCCTGTCAATCAATCCGCCAAGTGCGATACATGCTATGTTCCAAGTGTTTTTAGGAGGCATTCCCTATATACAACATTGGGTGCAACATGTGTGAGATTAGGATAATATTACCCACTTTTCTAAACATTCTACACATTTCAAATCAAAAGAAACTTCATGCATTTCATTTATCCAAAACTTGTCACAATACATGAGATGTAGTATTACATGAATTATGACAGAAGATGCATGTGAACTAATTCAGAAAAAGCTTTAACACTAACTACACTAACATCCAACTAAGCTGTCCAGGGCTATTACAAAGAAAATAAGAAACAAAGAAAATCGAAAGACGACTACAACATATGTCTAGTCCTCTGACTCTAGTGAAGGTGGAGGTGTACCCTTATCTTACATATAGCATAGGAGGGCCTTTAAGGTGCAAGACATTTTCTTGAATTTCTATTTCAGATAGGCTTGATTCTCCTTAAACTCCTGTCTCAGGGCAGCCCGGTTTTCTTCAATCCTGGCCATGCGGGCTTCTAAGGTGGCCCGATCATGACAGTCCTCATGTGTAGCAGGAGGGCCCTCATCTAAGTCTTGGGCCTCCTGTACCTCTTCCTGCTCTTCCTCCTCAATTCTTTCTTCACCCCACTACTTCCTTCCTCACTATCTTATTCCTCTTCATTCCCTTCTTCATCTTCACTTCCATCGTCATCTTCACTTTCTTCTTCTATTTCATCTCCATACTCATTGAGATGGTCTTGGAGTTATCTATGCCCAATCCCCATATTGTTGAGTGTAGTTTCACTGATAAAGTGGATGGGCGCAAGATTATCCATGTTTAGTCTGAAATTAAGGTTACAAGCAATCTTGCAGATAAGTCGGCCAAATGGGAGGGAGGCATCTCCCCGAGTAGAACAAGCAGTCCAGATTATCTGTGATAAGGTGAAGGTAAGCAAGCACAACTTGTCTCCCTGTCCAGCTCTGTATAAGAAGTCAACCATAAGGTGAGTGCATTCTGTACGGTTACTCCACCTAGGATACACATTGTACTTGCATATGTTGTGAAGTAGGTGGAAGTCTGCTGTCATTTTAGTCGATGGGAGGCTATCGTATCACCTCCAATGAGCCAGTCAGCCACAAAGAAAATGGGTGTAATGATCTCTCTCTCATCTACTAGCGAGAGGAGTTGCACTTACATGTACCACACCACGCTCAATTCCCATAATACGTGCTATCACATCCACATTGACTGTGGCTTCCTGCCTCCCCAAAGGGATAGTAAATTGAAGTGTCTCCAGTAGTGGGTTCCGTATGTGGGTATAGAAGGCTTGTACGGTGCCTTCACTTACATGGGCCTTCCCTTCAAACATGGGACCACACTCGGTCTCCAACAGGAGGTCAATAACCAGATACAATTCAAATAGTCTCTCATCAACATGAGCTTCAAATATGACTTTGTAGTCACAAAACTTACCAAGTCCGGTGCCCACCGGTAAAGATCTTTTGAGCGGGATTTGAGGATCGAGATCCCATTTTTTTCTCCACTCTCTCTTTGCGCTTGCGCTAGCCTTGGTGCTCACCTTCTTCCTCTAGCATGTAACGCTCTGAAAATCGGGGGTCGAGCAAAACTCAGCTCCCGAGTTCCAGAACATCACTTATGCAACATTTTTGATGATGGATGAATGTTATCTGTATTAGGGCATAAAAGATGAGGTCTTTAGCTTTGGAATTGAGGTATGAGAAGTTACCAAGGTGTTATGGTTGACCCATTGCCTAAGGACGTCTAACTCCAGGTTGACAAAAAAATCTGGGGTGTTACATAATAGGTTGGACAGCTCGGCCCGGCCTCATCCGGGGTCGCTCCTCTCTTTCCTATGAAGGAAAGGAGCATTGAGATTGAGAAGATGGTGGTGATAAGCTCAAACAGAGCCATGAAAGTGGAGAAGCTTGGAAAATGAAGTGGATTTGAAGGTTTGGAAAGTAAGAGACACAAAAAGGGGATTTTTGTGCTCAAATATGTGGGAATCAGGAAAATAAAGGGTTGTAAGATGTAGTTTTAGGAAATAGTGATGTAAGGATGAAAAAGATAGAAGATTTGAGGGGTTGGAGTGAATGGGAGAGGGGATTTGAAAGAGAAATGAGATTTTGGAGATATTGGAGGGTTAGATGTAGGTTGAAATGAGCGTGTGAGGATTTTAGGGGGTTAAAAAGGGTAGTATAGAGGGTCCCACATGTGAACAGGCCCCACATGAGTGTGCGGTGGGTGGTGCACTACCGGCTGCGCAATGCCACCTCAGCCCCTGTGAAGCTGGGCGGTACTGTCGTGCGCCTCTAGGGTGTCCGGCGGTAGCTCCGCCCTGGGGTAGTGGCCACCCCCTCCCGGGATGCTGTGCATGTGGGGGGGACCCCCCGAGTCCCACTGGATTTTGTGATTTGAGGCCCTTTGCTCATATAATGGGTTTTCTTGGTCGAAGAGGTGTGTATTCATGCCTTTTGGCTTGTTTCAAGTTCAGAATTTACTGATTTGTAGTTCGAACCCATCGATCAATAGCCTAGAGGTGAAACTTAGGATCCTTTGATCATTTATACATTTAATTGCCCCCTTCCTAAGTCAAAGTGCGTTTAGAGTGCGTCATGTTAAATATAACCCTGGTTTAGTTTAATCCAAATCTTTCTCTGATACCACCTAGTAACGCCTGGATTTCGAGGTCAAGTAAAGCTCTACTCCCAAGATCCAACGTAACACTTATGCAACATGAATAATGATGTTTAGATGCTATCCATGTCAATGTATTAAACATGAGTGAGATTATACTAAAACAACATATCATACTCCAGAGATAATTAAATTTAGCAACTAGAAGGCTGAAACACATATATATATCACAACAGTACATGTTTTACAACCTCCAGAGTATGATGATGTAATAGGATTTAATATATACAATGGTTGTTTGAAAATATACAAAATGTCAAAATGTAAGGTGTCCAACTAATCCATGCATCCCTGTAATCCCATCGAGTCAAAACAAGGTCTATATAGACCCGCATGATAGCCGAACATAGGAGAATTCCTCCTCCTCATCTATGAAGTCCAAGTTAGCTGTATCGACTCCATCATCACTTGCATCTACAATAGAGTCTGGTTAGTGTTTTAAAACACCATCCCAAAGTAGGAGTGAGTGATCAATTCAGTGGTACTATAAGGCAAAGGTTAATATGTTATCAAGTCAATCAAGCAATAATGATAAAGCAGTACAACAATCATATCCTAAATACTTTTGTTAATGCAGGGATCGTATGTAGTAATGATGCATGCCCTCACATGAAGCTCCCTCACAAGTGACTCCGACAATCAGTTCGAGCATGGCAACGTCCCTAAGTGCAACTTCCTCACCAAAGCACATGCAATGTGTTGCATGGACGTGTTAGCTAAGTACTTAATTAAGTTTATGCATACAATAGGTTTGAGAAGTTAAGGTACCTCCCTTTATATTTTTAACCGAAACGAAGATCCATCTAGGGTCGTCAATCCTAGTTAACCACGTATGATAAGCAAGTTGTAGGGCATCACTTACAATAAAAGCAGTGGATATGCACATTCAAAAATTTATACTCGCAGTCACTACAGGGAGGCTCGTCACCTCAACGTAGGCCGACAGCTTGAACACAGTGTCCCATACCACCATGTCTGGCTCACGAGTTTGGGTTGCTCACTATTCACTACAGGGAGGCTCATCACCCCAGCATAAGCCGACAACTCAACCACGGTGTCCCATACCACTATTTTTGGCTCATGGGTCTTAACGGATCATGGTACCATGGTTGAAACAGATCTTTACATTGGTAAATGGTACCTTAGATGCAAGCAATGGTGTCCATACATGGGAAACACACAACAGGACAATTGGTTTGCTTGGTAAGTTTGATTGGTATGAGTACACGTTGACTTAATCAACATGAAGCGCATAAGCACCCCCTGTGGCGTAACCACTGGCGACAATCGCCGTGCGACATGGATTCGTCGAGTTACCCAATGTGGCATGGCTAATTCTGCCACCTGTACAAGGACTATTACCGATTGTCTAGGCCACGTTGCAGCCCCAATCTTACTCAGATGCAATTGATAGACACATGTGATAATCATATTAACACTTAACAAATAATCCAAATAAAACTCTCATTTGAACATTTCATCAAACACATTGAACATGCCACCAAGCACTTGCATTTTATCCATGAATTTCATAGAAACAATTACGATTACATGAAATAGAGAATTCTATCTTAATACACTTAATAAATACAAATCATCAGCATTTTCTCATTCAGACATTTTATTAAATGCTTAGGTTACACTTCACCAAATACATCGACTAGGTTAGTTACACCATATGTTTTAGTAAATCCTCATACAAAGAGGTCACCATGCATATAATAACGATGAAGCCTAAATCAGTAGACATAGTAAACACAAATCATATTTTCATGTTCATTCAGACATTTCAACAAACACATTAAATGCATATTTTGTTCAACATAGTTCACACATGTATATTATATCAAAAATAGTGTAACTAAGATCGTATGGCAGCAATCAAGTCAGACATAAATCATTGTCATTACTGACATTGAAAGCAATGAAAACCATAACCTAAATGTTTATAGTCCACACCTTTCGTCGGAATACTCGATTCAAACTCGGTTCAAATACTACATTCCCGAAAATGGACTGACGGGCACCTAAGCAATGAAATAGGTTAGTTATTTCATTAATTAATTTATTTGGATCCCTAAATCAAGATTTGGGTTAAGATTTCTTACCCAAATTGTAAATGAAATGGATCAGTTAGCTAGATGGAAAGGCGATCCAATGCGTGTAGTCGTGGGAGAGAAACACCACAATAATCTCCCAACCTTACACTTTTGTCTCCACTCTTTTCTCTTCTCTTCTCTCTTCTCTGTCCTAGGGTTTGGAGTAAATTCGTATGGAATGAGAATGAGGTGATTTAAGGGCTTTATATTGGCCCAGAACTAGTGTAAATGGCCCCAGGGCCATGGTATACTTAAATTATAACCAAAGGGTGTCTGTTTCGGGCAGACGGGGTTCATTTGGAGGTCCACTACTCAACTATGGCATAGGGTAAGTTCCCTGACGATGGATCCATGACAGGATGTGCTTTCAATGTAATTGGATAGGTAAATCAACCGTGAAGGACCTGTATCAGATCAACGATCGTTGTCACTCGATCAAGGCCACGAGTATACGGATATGAGCAGGGAAATTTCCCTGATCCATGGGTGGAGTTCGGTCAGAAACTGATGGTCCAATATCCTCAATTTTTCCTGTGAGCGAATGTCCCAATTTACTTAAGTTTCAATATGTTTTCTAAAGATATTCGCGTTTCTCACGCACTTCGCTCAGGGCTCAAGTTGTGCGTTTCTGGATACTATTTGGGCTTGATTCCTGTGATGGTCGTCCAGCATAGTAGGATGGATATAACCCTAAAGTTTCACTATTATCGAACTTTTGACGTGCGGTCCAGGTCTGATGAGGAGTTTCAATGTGCTCCCAAGAGCAACAGGCTTTTGGAATTTTTCATAGGTTCTCAAGCAGTGTTGGGTTAGCGATTTTGATTATTTTGGATCTTGTCATTTGTATAAATAGTGGTTCAAGCTAAATCCCCTGATTAATCTAGTTTAGTATTTAATTAATTTTCACCTAAATTTTAACAGGATACGATCCTTAGGTATTTCTGCCTGAGGTGGTTCTTAGGCCTTTGTATGGATTTTTTTGAGACATTACATCTCCTCTTGCCAAAATTCGTACTTCTCCAACTTCGCATAAGTTGGTGGGCATAGAGGGTCTGCAATACAATCTCCAAATGTTGCTCATGGTCCTCACGGGTCCTCGAAAATATCAGAATGTCATCGATGAAGACCACAACGAACTGATCGAGGTAAGGATGAAAGACCTTATTCATCAGCTGCATGAAGACCATAGGCACATTGGTTAGTCTGAAGGACATGACCTGAAATTCAAAGTGACCATAGCGCGTCCTGTGCACCATGTAGGTCAATATTTGAAAAGAACTGTGCACCCTGCAGCTGATCAAATAAATCATCAATCATTGAGAGTGGATACTTGTTCTTGATCATGACCCAGTTGAGCTCATGGTAATCCACACAGAGCCTCAACGAGCCATCCTTCTTCTTGACGAATAGTACCGGTGCTGCCTAGGGTAACTACTTAGATGAATGAAACCCAAATCATTTAACTCATCCAACTGCTGTTACAGCTCTCGTAGCCCCATCGATGTCATATGATATGGGGCCTTCGAGATAAGTGTGGTACCGGAAATAATATCGATCTGAAACTCAATATGTGGGCGCAACGATAATCCTAGAATCTCCTAAAACACATTGGGAAAATTGTAAACCACTGTTAATTGCTCAAAGCTCACTACGACGGGCTCCTCTACTGCACATGACATTAAATAAGACAATGACTCTCCTTTAGGCTCTGCAACAAATTGGAACCGAGGTAAGCCGGGTGCACAGAACGTGATTGTCCTCATGGAGCAGTCCAAAATGACGTGGTACTCAGCAGGCCAATCCATACCCAGAATGACATCGAACTCTGACATCAATAACACGAACTAATCAGTGGGTAAGAAAGTCTCCTCAACCAAGACGGGACAAGACAAACAACATCTTCCTAGTACCGCGGCAATCCCCAAGGGCATCGATACAGTCAATCCCTCATGGGCAAACTTTATCGACAATCTAGTTGAACACCAAAAATCCTTAAACATGAAAGAATGAGATGCACCAGAATAGAACAGAACTCGAGCAATGCATGTAGAGACTGGAAAAATACCCTCAACGACTACTCCGGAGGATTGCAGGTCCTGATTAGCTACATAGAATCTACCCTGAGCCAACTAGGGAGGCGTTTATCCTCTCTAAGGGTGCTACAGCTGGTGTAGCTATTGCGGCGACCCATAGTGCTATATCGGCTGCAGCTGGGGCCTCTATGGAGGAGGCGACTACAGTCACTGCTGCTATGGTTGTTGCTGTTGTGGAGGCTGTTGAGGTACTTTCAGCTGCTAATGTTACTACTAAGGGCAGGGGCACTCCTACATACAGTGCCTTACTCCATGCATTTAAAATAAGTCCCTACAAATGGTCAATAAGGTGGTGCTGGAGGGGCCGTTGGTGCTCGACGGGTCGTGCGCCTCTACTAATGCTGGGAGCCACTAGAGGGGGCATGCCTCTTCCAGTCTCTCCTTTGATCATGAACATTCTACGAGCTGACCCAGTCAACCTCATAAATATCGGCCCTCCATACTACCTCCTTAAAATTCAGAAGCTCGTACCCAACAACACGGCCTTGAAGGCCAAAATGCAACCCGTTCTCGAAACGGCGGGCCTTCCGTCCCTCATCATCAACCAAATATGGTGTGAACCTTTATAGTGCCACAAAATGGGCTGCATACTGCACCACAGATATGTCTCCCTGCATTAGGGTCTCGAACTCTAATGCTCAGTTCAGTCAAATGTGGTCTGGGAAGTACTATAACACCCCAGATTTTTGCCAACCTGGGATTAGACGTCCTTAGGCAATGGGTCAACCATAACACCTTGGTAACCTCTCAGAACCCAATTCCTAAGCCAAGAAATCGTTTAGAATGAAATTCTTTAGAAATTTAACGTGAATTAGCCAGTGTTACATTAGATTAGCTGTGAAATTAGCACTGATCGCTTTAAATACGATCTGTAAGACCCAAAACCTCTAGAATTGTTATCGCTACGTTACCCTAAATCCTAGGATCAAACTCTAAACCCGTTGCCCTCAGGAACCCTTTAAAACTTCATATTGGATCTAGACCGCGCGTCGAGAGTTCGATATCTACAATCTTAGACCATTACGACTTCCTTGTTGGACTTGACAACCGTTTCAAAAATCAAGCCCAACTGATGTTCTGAGGCTATTTCATTGAGCCTGGAGCAGGGAGTGTGAGAAAGAGTGAAATTCATTAAAAATTAAATGTCATTTAAATAAATCTGGCACGTTTCGCTTGCGGGTTAAGTATAAGCATTCAGACCGTCGAAATCTGTCCCAAATACACCCTAAGATTAGGGAACATTTCTCACTCAGGTCAGTGTACTTGGAATCCTCGATCGAGTCTCCTTGATCGCTGAACTGAAACTGGTCCGCCACGTGCGGTCTGGGAACACTACTGGAATGAAAACTTTATGTGAGTAGGATCCAATATACATGAGCTTAAGTCTGACTGCGTTCTACCAGGGGACCTCCCGAAATGCTCTTTTGGATTGGGAAAGACCCGATTTGGCTATAACCCAAGTATACCTTAACTTGGAGTCTGTTTTGGTTATGTTTGGGCTTATAAAAGGGGCTTAAACCCTTAGCTTTCTAACCCATACGAATTTGGGGAAAACCCTAGGAGAGAGAAGAGAGAAAAGAGAGAGAAGTGAGGGAGAAGCTGGTGATTCTTCCTGAGATTCTTCCCTGCTGCTCTACGTGACAAAGCCACCTACCTGCATCATTATTTCGGGGATTCTGGTTTCGTTCTAGGTAAGAAAACTAGAACCCTAATCTGATTTGAAGCTTAGACTAGATGTAGAAGAGTTCTAGCTAATCTGCTTCTTACCATAGGTGGCATATCAGTCGTTGACGACAACCTAGAGTTCCGATTCGATTCATTACGCTCCTATGGCGTAAGGTGCGGATTTTAGACGCTTAGATTACCGGTTTTCAAAGCTTTCAATGCTGTTTCATGGTAGATTACTGATGAGGATGCTGTTTGACATGTAGAACATGCTGTCTATTTTTCATTTCGAATACGTATGAAAAATATGAGATTTAGGGTGTTTTAGGTATTTGTAGGAAATACTGTATACGTACGTATTTTATCGATATGATTGCCATGAGTATTTTTTGTGTACCTATACTAGTTATGCGTGTATGATCTATTTGGCGAAGAGATTTTCCCTAATGCACATATTGGCCGACATATGCTATGTAGACTAATGTGTGTAGACTAAGTGTTGTTGAAATGCCTAAATCAATATGACTTATGCCTGCCTTATGTATTGAATGTAAGAACAAGATTGTTGTGTATTAGACATCTCCTTGTTATAAGGATTTGTCATATTATACGTTGAAATCAACATACGTCAAGTACGGTGAAGTTGTTTAGTCTAAGTGTTTGTATAAGTGTATGTATTAGTAAGTATTGAGTATATGGTGTTGTAGATTAGCGTAGAGACTGGATTCTCAACTAATTTGATGATATATATGATTTCCTCTACGCTTGTCGTATTTCAATTAATTTCCTTATGTGTGAAGTACTTGTGTATGGTTTAATTGCCTATGTTGTATCTTATAAAATGTTGCTAACATGCTTGGATTACTTATTATTTCAATTTTGTTTATCTCATATGATTACTGATTCACATCTTTGTGCTTGGGGCTATACTCTAGTCCAAGCAGTCGGTAATAGTTTAGAATTCGTGGGTGAATTCTATTCGTCACGAAGGATGTGTATGACGAACCCGAGTCGTACTAGAGTCGTCGGCAGTGGTTAGACCACATAAAGTGCTTATGCACTTCATGTCGGTCGATTCAACGTGCGTTCGTGCTAGTAGGACTCATCAAGTTACCCGACTGACCATTGTATGTTCACCTTGTATTCGTCATAACTGCTTGAACCTAGGGTACTAAACTTTCCATTGGAAAGCCCCTCTAACCTTGGTACCTCGATCCCCTAAGACTCATGAGCAAGGCATGGTAGTAAGGGACACTGTGGTCAAGCTGTCGGCCTACGCTGGGGCCACAAACCTCCCCGTAGTGACCAGTGAGCACCCTACTCTAAGCAGATTATGGTAGTATGGAACACTATATTCTTGCTGTTGGCCTACATTGATAAGGTGATGGGGGAGTGGAGCAACGAGTGCGAGCAACAGCCCTGGCAGCCCTTTGTAGTGACCTTGAGTTTATCCTGACACCTCATGGGGGCGACGAGTCCTGATGCAGTCTTAAGGATATAAACTAGGCCTGTATTGATAAGGTGATGGGGGAGCGGTGTAACGAGTGCGTGCAACAGCCCTGACAGCCCTTGCAGCGACCTAAAAATATATCATCATATGAGATTACTAGGAGTGATGACCATAGACAGGATCATTATTTGGGTATTGATATAAGGGAGGTACCTTAGTTTGTCAATCCTGCTGTATGAAATGGACTAATAACAATTCGGTAATCATATCCACGTTGCACTCCATGTGCCTAGAAGATGTGGAGTACTGTGGGAAGAAAGCATGCTGCGGACACAGATGGTGCCGCATGAGGGAGTATGTCGGTGAGGGCATCCATCATGTCATTTCATCCATGCATTAATCATAGTATTTAGGAATGTTTGTTTTGCTTGCTTTATCATTATCGCGTGATGGATTTGATAACATGTTAATCTTTTCTCTATGATTCTACTGAGTTAGCTACTCACTCCCACGTTACGAGATGGTGTTCCGGACACCCACCAGTCCCTATTTTAGTTTCAGATGATGGTGATGCTCGCGAAGCAGAGCCGGACTTGATGATGATGAGGAGGATCCCTCCTATATGCAAGTTCTTATTGATGGGGTTATAGGGTTACCGATTAGCTGCCAGCACACGTGGTATTTTGCCCTTTATTTTTACACCCATGTATATTCTTTTTACTCATCTTTGGAGTATACATGTATATGTTTAACCTGGTAACATGTTCACACTCTGGAGACTCACAACAGTTCATATATTCTATATATCTATCACATTCTTCCGCTTGCTAAATTAACTGTCTCTGGAGTATGATATGTTGTTTTGGCTTGATCCACCTCATGTTTTATGTACAATTACTGCCGACATTCACCCATCATTGAAAATGTTCCATAAGCGATGTTCTGGAACTTGGGAGTTGGGTTTCTACCCGACCCCTGATTTTCGGGGCGTTACAAGTACTGTCGGTCTAATTGGTCAAAAAAATACTCCTATGTTTAGAAGAAGTCAGGCCCTACAACACGGGCAACGGAGGTCCACCGGTGCTCGACCTCACCCTCGAATAATTACAAGACCAAAGGGATGCGCTGTTGGGTCATATATCTCATGGTCTTAAACATCTTCTCCACTCTAGAGCGCCATCAATCCACTACGATTGGATCGGGTTATCCCTAGAATCGTGGGGGATTGAGCCGAATAAAGTCTCTTAACAAGGCGCTAGCGCGCTCCTTCTCTACCTACTCTGAGCTCTCAATGGGGTGCCTGCCCTGCCCATGAAGGGCGGCTGTCACAGCTTGAAGCATCTGCTGCAACTGATCTTCAGCAAATGGCACCGTGGGGGCTGTGCTACTCTCAGATGGAGGTATGGGGTTTGTGGGGGCCTCAGGCACAGGAACAGGAGGCTCTAGCGAGGGAACGGGAACAGGAGGCTCTAGCGAGGGAACGGGAACTGTGGGAGGCAGAATAAGAACCTCAGGCAGAGGAACGGGATCCTCAAGTTGTGGAGCGGGGGTTGCTCGGGTCACTAGGGCACCTCGGGCTCCTCGCGTGCCTTGTCTAAGCAGCATAGTCTACAACAAAGAACAAACACGCCTATCAACCCTGAGAACTCTCAAAGGCTTAAACGTTAAGAAACCAAATTAGAAATATTATGCACTCGAGACCTACTTTTCTAAGCTCGTAGAAAACATGTGATATCGTCCTAAGTTATTCCCAAGTTATGCTCTGATACCAACTCCTGTCACACTCCAAACTCATAAACTGGGCTCATAAAATTCTC
This sequence comes from Magnolia kwangsiensis, assembly GCA_037074715.1. Classification (NCBI taxonomy): domain Eukaryota; kingdom Viridiplantae; phylum Streptophyta; class Magnoliopsida; order Magnoliales; family Magnoliaceae; genus Magnolia; species Magnolia kwangsiensis. The sequence goes on along the minus strand of CM073577.1, from coordinate 75,633,537 downwards.
AATCATTGAATCCAGGGCTGATAGCTTTGTACTATCCCATTCTCGGCTCCCAGCACCCATATACCAGGTTCCGATCCTGGGATCCTGCAAGGAGGATTTTTAACATGACTTTATTTCATAACAATCATAACCATAAGCATAACCCACAAACAGTAACCAGAACTCCATCACAAAATCCACTATGATAAAAAACTTTAAGTGCAATGCGCATAAAGGAAATACAATAACAATATCGGAACTCCAAAAGCTTGATTGTATGCTCCTACTTCTGCTCAGCTACAATTGCATCCTAGTGTCACCTACACGCATCTATCATGCATAAGCTTATAAAAAGATTAGAGGGTGGTGAAGGTGTGTGTGTAAGGAAGTAATGCAAGTATGCAATATCAGATTAATGAGGAAACATGCTAGTAAGTCCATGGATGTTAATAGTCATACCAAGGCTATGCGATGAAAGGCATGAATGCTATCGGCCACCCCAAGGCTATGTGATACAAGGCATGAATGTTATCGACCATACTAAGACTAAACGATGCAAGGCCTACATAGACAATGTCATATGTAAGATATAGCTCATGCATACCAATCTACATATTAATCCAACTTATCTCTGGAGTATCATATATCAGTATAATTTTATCTGGATAATCGACGAGGTCTAATACACTATACACCACATTTCTCCCTACACTAGATGCACAACCATGCAAGTGGAAGAGACATCACTATCTGCCTGACCACTAGTCACCAATATCTATCTAACACGTCAATAATAGACCCATTTATGAGTTGTTCATACTCAGCCTAACAATTGCCGCTACCATTAGGCAAGTAAGGCCACACCCCCTTCCAACTGACCACAACACAGTGGGAGACGCGGCCTCCTGGTATTAGGCCCTCATGTGCTCATACATCCACTTGATCTAGGCATTGAAGCATCATCCATGATACCATAAGGTTTAAGGAATTTCACCTTAGGACATCCTTCGTCCCTTGTGCTTAATAAGAATTTCTTGTATCTAATCCTGCCATCAATGCTATATGTGCGGAGGCTACATCCCTTATGTTGATAGGGCATACAGTAATCATAATCACACAATGTAAGATGTATGAGTCACATAGTCCAATCACGCATCAATCATGTGCATACTGTGTGCTCATATAGGATAACTCTGCCTATCAGGGAGTCCCATAAACAACTTGCCCAATGGCTAATGCAATGGTCTACCACATCTCATATCAAGCATGCATATGATGCGTATGGGCATGTATCATGATGTCATGATATCACATACTCATAATCGATATTGATAACTGACCTATATACAAGGTGGGGTCCATAGATGGACAGCCGAACTAAACCATAACATAAAAACTAGTCCTCAACTATGGATATACTAAATCCAATAGTAGGGATCCCTCCATCTACGGTGATGATGAACTCTCCTCATATCAAGGTTGGGTCAAGGTTTCCTACCTATAATCCTAAGGATCCGTAATAGGCTTCCTTCACCATACTATTATATGGCCCGCTAGATGCCCTAGGGGGCCCAAATAAATCCTAGATGGACTCAAAGATTAAGAAGAAATAACCCTACAAGTAACCAATGGGGGCCCAACATCTTGGGATAGCCCAATATGAATAGATGGATCATACACATATCAATGGGGCCCAATGATTTAGGTTAACCCACTTAGAGAAGGATGAAAATGGGCCTAACAAAGGCCTAAGGAAAGGTCACAATGTGAACATTTAACCATCAATGCTCATTAATGTGGACATTTAACCAACATTGCTCCCAAGGAGTGGCTCACATAGAGCCTAACATATAGTGGGCCCATGGCCTCACACAATTACCTCATACCCAGCATAATGGGCCTCACACAAAGGGTCTAATGTACACCACGATGGGCCTTACGCATGGGCCACATATGTATCACATTGGGCCTCACTCATGGGCCACATATACATCATAATGGGCCTCACGAAATGGGCCATATATACATCACATTGGGCCACACATATGGACCACACATACACCAATTCGGGCCTCATCATATGGGCCTCTTAAACATTACAATAGGCTGCACATATGGGCCACATATATGGCCCACACAAACTTCATGTTAGGCCTCACAAATGGGCAGCATATACATCACAACAAGCCTTATAGGGTGGCCCATAATCTAGAAAAATAGATGGGCCACATGTACAACATAAACCTCAAGGTGGGCCTGCAAGATGGACATTAAATATATCACATGTGGGGTCCATGGGTTGGACAACGCTAATAAAACACGTACATCATGAGGGGGCCTCGAGGATGGATGGTGTGAGTATACAACACATCATAAGGTGGGCCCCACTCATCCAGAAATCATATGGATGGCATGGCTGAAAACACATACATCATGTGGGGGTCCCATGTCCAGCAGGACTGGACGGGCTGGATATACAACATATACATAAGGCGGGTCGCACGATCCAAAGTGTTGGACGGTGTAAATCAGACTCATACATCATGGTTAGCCACTCAGCACCATCCAGATTTGGACGGTGTAGATACAAAATGCATATATCAAAGTGGGGTCCCACCCCACACGTGCAGCCCGTGTGGGTGGGTCCCACTACTTAGAAAAAATGGGACGTTTTAAGCCTTTTTTTTAGGTTAGCTTATTAGTACACACCCATGTCAGTACACACACTCCATGTTAGCCACCCTCGTTAAGAGATAAGTCCCTGTGATTATCAAGCTATTGTTCATTAATTTTAGATTCGTTTATAGCTTATTTGATTGTGTAATTTTTTTTTATCTATTTGCTTTCAATCTAACAGTGTAAAAGGGAGTTCTACTCTACCTTTTTAAGATCCAAGGAATTCAATCAAATAGCCTAAATTTGAGTTTAATTAAAATTCATTCAGAACCTAGGACCCTTTTATATGTGTATTGGACATTGAACTTCTACATCTACAAGTGAAGGAGTTCTACCGGGCTACATCAAGCAGAATCTATAGATAAGTATATTGTTTATTGCTTTTTAGTTTTTGAGATAGCCAGAAAATCTCTGTTGTGGTTTTGATTGAGATAGCTAAAAAATCTCAGCGTGGGCTTTTTAATTGTGGTAGCCCATTGAAAACATAATTATAAAGGTTTTAAGGTGAACCTTAGAAAACCTTCCTTCATAGTGAAAGCCAATATCACGTGGGTTATGGATATTGGGAGTGGAGTAGGTGTGGCTGTTTGAGAACAGTTGGTGTACACAATGAACCACTATAACTCTCGGAGTTTGGATGATGATGATGATGTATGTGATGTGGTGAATGCTTGTATTTATTTTCATGTACTTGTGGTGAATGTTGTAATAGCTAGATTTGTTTCATTTGCCTTTTGTATTAGTTTGAGTTTTTGATCCTTACTAAGTTCAGGACATCGGGTTGTCCTACCATAAACTTTGGTTTTCGGTCTAAGGTTGTCCTTTGAACAAAGTTTATATCAACCTCTCAAGACCAGTGCATTTGATGTTGTTATTTATTTTAGCCATCTGTATTTATATTCTGCTTTTATTTTTTATTTGGCATAGTCCTATTCATTGCCCCCTCTAAGACTGACAGCTCACCCTTTTATGACCCGAGCGACTCGAGCTGCTCCCACTCCACCTCCCACATTCCCATTCCCCTTCCTAAGCCTCTTATTCTCGCGCCCGAGATTCCTGTAGATCCTGCGTTGTAAGGCCCGTATCCTAGTCCGTACTGTTTCGATAACTCCCACGATCCTTTCCATCGAATTCTACCAATCCACAACCTATAATCGACGTTTGTGCGTGACCCTAGGTCATATCCTGTAAATTTGAATCTGCTTAATCCGAGACTTGTGCCATTACGACCGCAACGTCGCCACGGTATCGACGCCGCGTCTTACATACTGATTCGATACCCTGACAGGAAGATGTAGACCTGCATTCAGTTTGAGGAAAAACACCACGTGTTGCAAATCCCAAGAGAATCTCTACGTCATGTCCCATCCATCAATCAATCAATCACCATGTGTCAAGTACAAAAGCAACCCATGCTTTCTTTCTCCACAAGTCAAGCAAACCCAAAAGTCAACCAATCCATCACTCACATCCATCACCCATCTCCTATCACTTCTCCTTACAACCACCTCTCTCTCTCTCCCTCTTTCTCTTCACATTTTCTAAGCATTTCCCAAGCAACCAAGGGTGCATACATCCAAGGCTTTCCCAAGAGAGAAAAGTGATTTTTGGTGGCCCATTTTCCCATCCCTTTAACCTTCATCCTACCCATTCAAACTTCATCTCCCTCCATCAAAGTGAAGCACAAGGAGATCGAATTTCCAACGGCCAAGAAGATCAAGTGGTGGGTGCTTCTATAGGCTAGTTTTCCTATTTTTATGATGGGCCAAGTGAGGCCTACCGATCAATGGCATAGATCTCACTTTGGACCCTAGGTGTGGCTGATGGCCCACCTTAATGCTCATGATCATTCCATGATGGGGCTATTCTCCAAGGACCCCATCATGATATTTATTTTCCTTACATGCGTAGGGTCATCTAGACCGTTTATTTTAGTGGAGAAGGGATCTCCACCGTTGGATTTCGATTTAATGAGCCCACATGTATTGGGACCCACTCATTATATGATTGAATGCATGGAACAGAGGGCCAATAGTGTCAGGGTCCTTCCATCACACGCGTGTCCCACTCTCTCTCTCTCTCTCTCTCCCTCTCTTTTAATTTTATTTTTCCTTTTCTTTCATATGATAAGGCCATGTGGCCCACCCGAATGGACCCCACCATGAGGCATGTATTTTATCCAAACCATCTACAAGTGAGGCCCACCTTATATGTATTATACCCACACCACCTATCATGTTGTGGCCCACCTAAGCAGGGCCCACCTTAATGTTTTTTTTAAGCCCAAAAGAGTCTAGTGACTGGACGTCACTAGGAAAAAAACACAAATATTAGCTTGGTTCACATGCTTTTGGGGTGGTCCAATTGTGTAGGCCACACCTTGTTGTATGTATTCAATCCATGCCGTCCATCCCATTCAGAGGATCGTTTTAGGTGTTGAGCTGAAAAATGAATTACATCCGATCTTCAGGCGGCCCATAGCATGTAAAACAGTGGTTTCTACCGTTGAAAGTTCGCCTGACATTTTTATGCGTCGGAAAAACATCAGATATTAGACTTGTTTGGACGGTCTTGAGCTATAGAGTGTAATGGATGGGTTGGATTTACTTGATGTAGGCCCCAAACCTAAAAAAATATGAAAAAATGCATTTTTTTTAAAAAAAAACTAAAACTAAGCAGCAGGTGCTGCTGCTGTTAGAGGCGCAGGCAGCGCCCGCGCACAAGACGGGTGGCCAAGAGGCAGGGACCCACGACTCTCACCGTGGGCCCCACCATGATGTATTTATGCCATCCAATCCATTCATGAGGTGGGCCACTCCCTGAAGTGGGCCTTGTCCAAATTTTAGCCACATTCAATGCTTAGGTGGCCCACATCACAGGAAACAGTGGGATTGAGCGTATACCATTGAAACCCTTTTTGGGGATGGCAAAAGTTTTGGATCACGATGATATTTGTTTTTCCTTTCCATCCTGGCCCGGGTGACCTTACCAACGGGTTAGATTGCAAATAAACTTTATGGTGGGCCACCCACGTGGAACCCACCATTGATGTATGTGTTTACCACACCGTCTAGGTGGATGGTGGAAGCCCACCATGGTGCATGTGTTTAACTGCACCGTCCACTACTGTAGATGGTGGGACCCCCCTTAATTCAGGTGTTTTATTCACACTATCTAGTTGTGGATTGTGGGACCCACCATGATGCTTGTGTTGCATCCAATCTGTCCAACCATTTAAAAGCTCATTCTATGGCATGAGCTCAACTGAGACAGATCCAATATCAAGTGGACCATACAGCAAAAACCAATGGGGATCAAGCGTCTGCCATTGAAACGGTGATGTCATAGAAAATTCGTTTCCTCTTAATCTAGGTCTGTGTGACCTCATGGGCGGATTGAATAGTGAACAAATGATACATTGGGCCTTAAGGATTTTAATAGTGGAAATCATTCTCACCACTATTAATTAGAGTGTAGTCCAATTGATCTTTTGATATGATTCATTTATTTATTATGTGTACATATGGATGTACTTGTGGCCGTCCGATTAAGACCCATTTGATATATACATGAGTCCCATGTGCTTACGCCCATTTTGATGCATTCTAAGGCCCATGGGTTATGGCCCATTGCAATGTACATAAGGCCTATTGGTGTGGTCCATTGATGTGGCCCACTTGATAAATATAAGGCCCATTCGACATGGCTCATTTGATGTATCTCAATTCCCATAGCATGTACCTAAGGTCCATTGTAATGTGTGATCCCAACATTGTTAGGTAATGATGTTTATAGCAGGCTATGCCTTGGGAGCAATGATGGTTTGATGTCCACATTGTAAGTACAATTTTGGTTAAATGTCCGCATTGTAACTCTCCTCAAGGACCATTAATAGGCCCATACTTATTAATAATTCATCACTTTATAGCATGCTTAGTATAGCCCCATGATTTATGCTCATACGCATCATATGTATGCTTGATATGAGAAATGTTTGATCATAGCATAAGCCATTAGGCTGAGACACTTACGGGACTCCTTATGAGACGGAGTTCCCCCACATAAGCGCGTGGTATGCGCAGGATTGCTGCATGATTTGATGATGTGACTCATGCATCCCGCATATGTGTGACTTGATCACTACATGCCCTAGCGACATCAGGGCCGACCTCCACAGGCACATCGTGAATGGTCGTGTTGGATACTGAAAATATTAGCTTTAGCACTGTGGGCACTTAGGATGTCCTTGGGTGGAAGTCCCAGAACCTTTTTGGTACTAGGAGATGCTCCAACGCCTAGACTAAGTGAATACATGAGCTCTCGAGTGCCGAATACTAGTAGGTCGTGTCTCCTACTGTGTCATGGTTGGTTGGAAGGGGGTGTGGCCTTATCCACCTGAGTCAGGGGGCTATAAGCTAGGCTGAGTTTGATCAGCTCGCAAATGAGTCCGTTATCGACGAGCCAGGTAGGTATTGGCAAACTACTGGTCAGGCAGATAGTGAGGTGGCAGTCAGTGTGGAGTGTACTTGACCCCTGTGATATCCAGAGAGAAACTATACTGATATGTGTACTTGATGAGTACCGACTTGCTTGGATTGCCTCTCGCATTTGACATTCTGCTACGTAGGCCTCGCATTGCATCGGTATGGCCTATAACATTCATGTCTCGCATCGCATGGCCTTGGTATGGCCGATAGCATTCATGCCTTGCATCACATAGCCTTGGTATGGCTGGTTGTATTCATGGACTTACCGCATATTTTCGTATTACTCTGATATTGTACACTTGATACTTACCTCGTGCACACACTTACACTACCCTCTAAGCTTTTATAAGCTTATGCACTACAATTGATGTAGGTAGCGTTGGACAGCCGCAGTGGTAAGGCAGGAGTGCGCATTTGGCTATTTTGGAGCTTTTGATCACCTTGTATTTCCCTTTCCTCATTGTACTTAAAGTTTTTGATATAGTGGATATGTGGTGATGTTATTTTGTGACTTGATTATGCTTGTGGTTATGCTCCATTACAAATAAAAATTATACTGAAATAATCGAAAATCTGGCATGTGAGTGTCGGGATCCGAGAATGGGGCACTTCGCAGGCTATCGACGTCGGATTCAGCGATCAAGAATTTTGTGAGCCAGTTTTTTGAGTTTGGAGCGTGACAGAAGTTGGAATCAGAGCATAACTTAGGAATACCTAAGGATCACATCACATATCTACTATAAATAGGTTCCGAGTCTAAATGACTTAGCAATTTTTCGACATAGACCTTTAACGTTTATGTCTTCGAGAATTCTCAAGGCTGATAGGCCCTTGTTCCTTCATGTAGGACGCGATGGCTAGAAGAGCGACCATAGCGAATCCCGCTCCACCACCTGCGACTCCCACTCAACCACTTACGACCCCTTCTCCACCACCAGATATTCCTGCTTTCCAGCCTGTGGATGTCACTCCTTTACCTAAGACCGGTGCAGATCCGACCATACTTGTGAGTGCCACCCAGGTGCAGCAGATGCTTCAGGCGATGATTGCTATTCTTCAGGGGTAGAGCAGGCGTCCCACTGTGACACCAGCCGAGGCTGAGCAGGAGCATGCGAGCGCCCTTCTCAAGGACTTTTGTTAGTACGATCCCCTACATTTTTGGGGGAGCCAGACCCTACTGCAGCAGAGATATGGTGCTTCGAGGTGGAGAAGATATTTGACACCATGAGATGCACGACCCAGCAGCGAGTTCCATTAGCTGTATTTCTTCTCCAGGGTGAGGCTCAGCATTGGTGGGCATCTATAGCCCGATCAGTAGCCACCGATTATGAGTGAACTTGAGAGGACTTTATAGGTCGGTTTGAGCAGAAGTTCTTTTCAGAGCATGTGCGATAGCAGCGCGCATTAGAGTTTGAGACGCAGGTCCAAGGGGACATGACTATGTCTCAGTATGAGGCTGGTTTCATCGCACTATCGAGATTCGTGACGTATCTTATTGATGATGAGGGGTGGAAGGCCCACCGTTTTGAGAACGGGTTGCGTCTTGCCCTCAAGAGTCGTGTGATTGGACACATGCTTCTGACATTTGAGTAGATCGTGGAGAGGGCACTGATTTATGAGTCAGATTGGACCAGTTTGCAAAGAGCCCATGACCAGAGGGGAGATCAGAAGAGGAAGGTGCCCTCTGGTAGTTTCCAGCAGCAGCAGCATCATTCACAGCAACAACGCATGACCCGCCCAGCATTCCGAGCACTAACAGTACCCCCAGTATCACCTTTGGGTCGTTCACAAGTACTTGTTTTGGATGCGGCAGGATAGGACATTGTAGGCACGAGTGTCCCCATCCGCACCAACAGCAGCCGAGGGCACCACATCCACCTCCACTACAGCCACCACACCAGCAGCCTTGACCATAGCACCATCCTCCAATGCCTCCCCCACAGCAACAGAGGTAACAGATCAAGCCACTACAGCGGTAACAACATCAGCAGAGACCTTAGAGGGGACCTGCACCTCCCCAGCAGGCCTAGGGAAGATTTTATGCCGCCCAGCAGGACCCTCAGTCATTAGGAGGGATTATCGAGGGTACTCTCCTTATTTTTGCCTACATTGCACGTGTAATATTTGATTCTATTGCATCACATTCATTTGTGGCCGACGATTTCTGTCTATCGATCAGATTGTCGATGGAGTCTACCCGTGAGGGTTTATCAGTATCGACGCCCTTGGGGAAGACTGAAAGGGCCTAGATATATGCCCTATAGGGGGGGGGGGGGTGAATAGGGCAATGCCAAATAAAACTAATAACAGTGGACTAATAAAAGAAATAAAGCACAATGCTGAATTTAAAGTAATCTCAATAGCCTAGAATAAAGAGAATGATACTTTATTAGTTCTAATGACAACCTTATACTAAAAACCAAAGGTTTAAGGTAGGACAACCTTATTTCTAGAACGTCCTTTGTATCACAGATCAATGAGGAATAAAATGCAAGGAAATCAAAATAACTTACAGAAATAAATCCTAAGTTATTACAACATTCTCCACACTTGCTTGGAATAAAAAGATTACAACATTCATCCACGAATACAATCCACAAAACTGAATGAATAAAAGAATGAAAGAATAATGCACATCCACAACACAACGATATATAGTGGTTCACCTGTGTGTACACCAACTGTTATCCAACAGCCACACAGAATGCTACTCCGCTCCTAATATCCTCACACAAGAGATATTAGCATGCACTATCAAAATAGGTTTCACAGGTTCACCTAAAACCTTCACAATTATGTCTTTGATCTCGGGCTTACACAATCCAAAAACCCTCACAATCTAAGTTCTCTGGCTCTCCTCAGATAACCAATAACAATGAGATTTTTCTGGCAAATCTCAAACAAAACCAAAGAAAGTAAATTATAAAAATGTAAAATACTTGAATCACCTTTTGAAGTAGCCCAATAGAACCAATCGGAGTAGAAGTTCGATTCAACATTCAAAGTCCAATACTCACTTTAAGAATGCTTCTAAGTCTAATTGATTTTAAATCAAAAGGGCTAGTTCTATTTGATTTTGAATCCAAGAAGAAGGAATATCAGAAATTCCCCTTTTCTAATAAGATTGGAACGTAGATCAAAATCAAATAATAAACAAGCTAGCAAAAGGAATATTAAATAAGCACAAAGTAGCTTAAAACAAACACAAACTTATCTCAGAGAATAGCCTAAAGATTACTTGAATAGAGTTAAATTGAATTGCTAAAACTTTGAAGTTCGTGCTCAATTTATAGCATAAAAAATCCCGTCTACGACTGGTCTTAGGATCCTAGGACTAGTCGTAGCTTCAAAGAATTTTAAAGATTTCCGCGGGATAAGATTTTGCTATTCCACGACCGGTCCTAGGTGGTCTACGACCGGTCGTGGGCCACCTACAACTGGTCGTGGGTCACTTACGACCTGTCGTAGGACCCCCAATTTAGTTGCTGGAGTTTGAGTCGTAGGGCTACGACTGGTCGAAGGATGAGTCGTAGAACTCATAGGACTGGTCGTAGGATGTCCAGGACTGGTCATAGGACAACTGAAAAGATCCAAAAATCTTCAACAACCTAGGACTGGTCCTGAAAAACTTAAAACTGGTCGTAGCAGAATTAGGACTGGTCTTGAAGTCCCTAGGACTGGTCTTAGAACAGCCCAAACAAGCATATTAAAATATATGAGTTATGTATCCAGAATGACCTACAGTAAAGCCCGTCCTAAGGTCAATCTAAGGTCAAATAAACCTTAAAAGTGAGATGGACATTTGAAAGTCTGTACACTCAAATGACCCTTAAGAGAAGCTTGAGAATATACAAATCTTGTAGTAGGCCTTCTTGAGCTTGATCTTGACTAGACAAGGTCTTCTAATATACTTGAACTTGATTGAATCTTGAACATGCAAACTTGAAGACTTCTATTCTTGAACTCTTCATCCATGACTTGAAACGTTCTTCAATTAAGTTCTTGTCTTGTAATGCGATGTCTTGATTGCAATGCGATGTCTTGAATGTAATGAATAGTCTCAAACATGAAACACAAGAAATACAAGATATAGATATAGGTTTGGCACCATAAAATTTGACAACCAAAGGGATATGAAATCATAGCATTTACAATCTCCCCCTTTGTCAAATTTGTGACAAAACACATAGCATAGAAGATATAAGGAATCATGAGCCATAAAATCACAAATTACTCTACTCCCCCTGAGTAATACGAGTACTGCTCATGTAAACAATCAATAACATCAATACAACATATTCTCATCCACATATCCTTCTCAATCAATCAATTCAAACAAATAAATTACTCCCCCTTTCCATATTACTCCCTTTTACCTTACTACTCCCCCTTTTTGTCATAAAATGACAAGGGAAAGTCACAAAAGGAAAGAGAACATAGAGAGTAATAAGCAGATAATGAGAAAGATTTATGAAAGGACATAATATAAGCCTGAAGCATCAACCCATCATCAATCCATAATACAATATTCAAAAGACAATGTTATCAAACCATAATCCATAATACATATCTAAAATAAAAGATAATGTTATACTATCCAGAAGATAATTCACCTAATCTGATCCAGAGGAGGGAGCAGGGAGAGTCAGATCAATCTGGTGTAAGCCCCTATTGATGCGACGAAGATATTTTTGCATGTACTTAAATCGCATATCGTGGGCTATACTCATGTTATCAACCTTCTCCTCCAATGCACGAAGGCGTGCATCATAACCAGATGGATCGTAATTAGGATCATTTGGTGAATCAGATTCTATCTCATCAAAAATCTCATACATATTAACATCTTGTTGAGGAAGATCGCCAGCTTCCCCTTCATTTTCGGCTTCACCACCATCACCTCCATCACCACCAACACCACCTTCATCTACTTGGCTAGGAAACAAATCCAACTTCACCTTATTAAGATTGGAATTGTTGAAAATAAGATGATGAATTGGTGCCTCATTAACAGGTTTATCGACAAGTATGTGAGTGGCTAAAACAGTCATAAGATAACCGAACAGAATATCACTATGACCCGGATGGAGACGAAACTGAATAATGAAATAACAAATCAAAGAAGGAAGACAGACCATGGTACCAGAAGCAATAGAATGCAACACACGAACCATGAAAGAAGTCTACTCGGTTTTATTACCGGACCGAGGATACACATTGAAAATGAAGAAATGATGTAACACTCTATATCTGGGTAACAGATACTTTGAGGGGAGCGCATTCCCTTTGTGCGTCCATTGTGCATCAATTTTGCATAAATCTCTTGTTGACATGCATTTTTTTGATTCAGATGGTTTGTCGTATAGAGTATGAATCGGTATACCTTCATCATTAACAAGTATATCCATAATACCCAAAATCAAATGGTGGTCTACTTCAAATTTTTCTTCTCTAGCATCAATTGAAAAAGTTAATTATCAAGAGAAAATTTTGAGATGCATAATACCATTGATTGGGCAATGGACTAGTATGCAAGCCCACCCCAAACAAAAATGTTAGTCCAACCAACAGATTCAATGAGAGGGATAATACCATATGGAGTAGTGTGATTGAGATCAACGGTATGCTCAATGATAATTTTACGGACACGTAAATCTCGTACATCTTGAGAATCATCTTCGGGTGACCGAAGGTACCGTTTAGTTATCGATGTAAATCTAGATGAATATGGACCACGGGATATTTTCTTTTTCCCTCTAGCATCCATATTTAAGAAGATATACAAAGAGCAAGCGAAATGCACAAAAGAAAGGATGGGTTTTCTCTAGATCAGCAAATAGAGAAGAAACCCTTGAAAAACCCAACAAGAGATGAAATCTAGCTACACAATGATCAAATCAAAGCATAGAGAGCATGAATCTTCAAGAAAAATGATGAAATAGGACTCACCTTGAAGAAAAATAAGAAATCCTATGACTGGTTGAGCCATGACTCGTCGTAGGTCGTAGTGAAAATGAAGAAGAAGGAGATTTTCTTCAAATATATCATGTTCACGAGTACCACGACCAGTCGAGTGCGGTGCACGACCGGTCGTACCACGACTGGTCATGTACATCCACGACCGGTCGATTATCGACAAAAAATACATATTTTATGTAAAAAATTAAAATTTAAACAAATATAATATGAAATATAATACAGTATGATACATGCAAGCAAGAATATTCAATGTAAAATGCACATACCAAGATCAAATTTCAATTTATTAAACCTACTTTTGTCGAGTAATTTAGTAAATATATCAGCAAGTTGAGTTTTGGTTGGTATATATTCCAAGGAGATAACTTTTTCTTCAACCAACTCACGAATGTAATGATGCCTAATGTCAATGTGCTTAGTACGTGAATGCTGGATTGGATTTTTGGAAATATTTATAGCACTGGAATTATCACAATGTAAGATCATTGAATCTTGATTAATTCCATAATCGCTTAGCATGCGTTTCATCCAAACTAGTTGAGTACATGCAAATCCAGCTGCAATATACTCAGCCTCAGCAGTGGAGAGCGATATTGAGCTTTGCTTCTTACTGAACCAAGACACTAAGCAATTTCTAATGTAAAAACAACCACCACTGGTTGATTTTCTATCATCGATATTACCGGCCCAATCAGCATCTAAGTATCCGGCCAATTGAACACTAGTATCAAAAGGGTACAATAGACCTAGATTTATAGTACTTGTGACATATCTAATAATCCGTTTAACAACAATAAGATGTGATTCCTTAGGATTAGACTGATATCTTGCACAAATTCCAACACTTAACGCAATATCAGGTCTACTTGCAATAAGATACAACAAACTACCAATCATACTACGATATAGTTTAGGATCTATATCTTTACCTATAGAGTCTTTTGAGAGTCTTAACGTTGTACTCATAAGAGTATCAAAGTTCTTACCATTCTCAAATCCAAACCTTTTAACCAAGTTTGAAGCATATTTGGTCTGGGAAATGAAAATTTCATCAGGTTGTTGTTTTACTTGCAACCCTAGGAAATAGTTTAGTTCGCCAACCATGCTCATTTCGAACATTGATTTCATTAACTCTGCAAACTCAATAGACATGTTAGAACAAGTTGACCCATAAATAATATCATCAACATATATTTGAACCATCAAAATATCATTGTTATTCTTCTTAACAAAGAGTATCTTATCGACACTACCTACTTGAAATCTATAACTAAGTAAGAATTAAGTCAATTTCTCATACCATGCCCTGGGTGCTTGTTTTAGACCATAGAGAGCCTTTTTGAGATGAAATACATGGTCAGATAACTTGGGGTCTTCAAACCCTGAAGGTTGTTCAACATACACCTCTTCATGTAAATCGCCATTCAAGAAAGCAATCTTTACATCCATCTGATAAATTTTAAATTTTCTAATGCATGTGATAGAAATAAAAAGTCTGATTGATTCAAGGCGAGAGACTGGAGCAAAGGTTTCATCGTAATCAATGCCTTCAATTTAAGTGTACCCTTGTACAACCAGTCTAGCCTTGTTTCGTATAATATTTCCAAGCTCATCAGACTTATTTTTAAAGATCCATTTTGTTCCAATAATGTGTTTATCTTTATGTCTAGGAACAAGATACCAGACATCATTACGAACAAATTGATTAAGTTCATCCTGCATAGCAACAATCCATTTTTTTTCAGAAAGTGCTTCTTTTACGTTGACCGGTTCTATTTGGGATGTAAAATAAACATAATTACATATGTTCTCAAGTTGTTTACGAGTACGAACTCCAGTGAGAGGGTTTCCAAGTATTTGATTGGTTGGATGATCTTTGACAGTCCTTGGTTCAGATTCTTTTTGACTTGATGAGATATCTTGATTGTCAATAATAAGAGCTTCATCATCATCTGAACTCGGAGCTGGTGTATTCAAATGATCATCAATGACCACATTGATGGACTCTTGAATCACACCAGTTCTCTTATTTAGAACCCTATAAGCTCGATTGTTCAAAGAATAACCAAGAAAAATACCTTCGTCACTCTTCGTATCAAACTTACCCAAATTTTCACGATCACGTAAAATATAACACTTGCTACCAAAAACCTGAAAGTATTTGACAGTAGGTTTCTTTTCAAACCATAATTCATAAGCAGTCTTATTATCAGATTTACTGGTATAAACCCGATTAATAATATAATATGCGGTATTAACTGCTTCAGCCTAAAGATTTCTAGAGAGCTTCATGCTATTCAACATAACATTAGCCATATCCTGAAGCACTCTATTTTTTCTTTCAACTATACCATTTTATTGCGGTGTTTTGGGTGCAGAGAATTCATGTGATATTCCCTAATCGCTACAGAATTTCTCAGAACTACTGTTTTTGAATTCGGATCCATGATCACTATGGATCTTACTAACATGAGAACCTTTCTAATTTTGGATTCGTTTGATGACCTTTTTCACTTCATCCAGGGTTTCAGTTTTATCTTTTAAGAATGATACCCAAGTGAATCTGGTATAGTCATCTACGATAACCAAGATGTATTTTTTGTCTCCTCGACTCTCCGATCTGATTGGTCCAATAAGATCCATATGGAGAAGCTCGAGTGGTCTAGATGTGGTATTGGAGTTCACTTTCTTGTGAGAGCTCCTAGTCTGTTTGCCCAACTGGCATTCACTACATATTTTGTCTACTTTTTGCAATTTGGGTAGACCTCTAATTAGTTCTCTTTTGCTCAATCTAAATAAGTTCCGATAGTGTATATGTCCAAGGCGTTTATGCCATAATTCAGTCTCATTAGTATGGACCATGTAACATGATTGAGTAGATGAGCTTGCATCACTAAAGATGTAGTAGTTTTCAGAAGTTCTATGACTAGTTAATATAACAGAACTCCTTTTATTAAGTATCTCACAACCTTGATTAGAAAAATTCACACTATGGTTATTATCACATATCTGAGAGATGCTAAGAAGGTTGTGTTTCAAGCCCTCAACATACAAAACATTCTTAAATAAGGGAAGGTTATAGAGCTGAACCGTACCTTGGCCAATGATTTTACAATTGCTTCCATCACCAAATGTGACTGATCTGTCAGTCATATCTTTTAGATCGGTGAATAAAGCTTTGTAACCTGTCATATGTCTAGAGCAACCACTATCTAGGTACCACTTTGAATGGCTTGTAGCTTTGAAAGCAGTGTGGGCAACCAAGCTGGCAACTTTAGGAACCCATTTCAGAACTGTTTTGGGTTTAGGAGTATAGATGGTCTTTTTCTGTCTATTGTTATAGGAGAGACCTATAGAGTTAGACTTTAATAGCTCCTTGAGAAGATCAATTATTTTTTCAGCCAAATGATTTCGATTTTGAAAATTAAAGTTGACATGGCTACTTTTAGATTTTTGAAAAGTCCTTGAATTTTTGGAAAAACCTTGATAAGTATTCTTTTCTTTTGAGATTGAAGACTTTCCTTTTACAAATTTAGGAGAAATGTTCTTTTGTTTAGGAGATGTATTCTTATCATAGCCCAACCCGGATCGATCGCCATATTTTCTTGATCCGGATAATAATTTTTCCAATTTAGGATCATCATGGGCATATCTCCATGTGTCTTTCAAACTCTGAAGAGAAGCTACCTCATTTTTGAGTTTCTCATTTTCGGATCTCAAATCTTCAATTTTAGAGGTTTTGAAATCTAAATCACTTTTCGTTTTTTCAAAAGAATCAGAAATATGGGACTTTTCTAAAACAAGAGACTCATAATCTTCCTTAAGCTTAGAAAATTTTTCTCTTTATAATTTAAGCTTCATGGCAATTTTACAACTCTCCTTATAAATGGCATTATAAGCATCCTGAAGGTCATCTTCATTATCGTAATAACTATTCAGATTTTTTCACTAGATATATCATCATTATCTGAAAAGGTGATCTTGGCTAGAGTCATAAGGGCTTTAACATCTTCACCCGACTCGGTTTCAGAATCTTCTGATTTAGAAGAGGATTCAGAATTAGACGATTCATCCCAAGTAGCCATCATGCTTTTCTTTTTTGATTTGTCTTTTTTAGGACATTTGTTAGCTAAGTGCCCATACTCTTGACAGTTGTAACATTGACTATCTTTCAAGGATTTTTGAGTTCTAGGTTTAGATCGTCTCTTATCATTTGACTTTTGAAAATCAACTTTTTTCTTATTTTTGAAAATTTTGTAAAACTTTTTTGCTAAAAGCGCCATATCATCTTCGAAATTTTCTAAATCCGAAGTGCTCTCTTGTGAAACATTTTTAGATGATTTGAGAGCAATTGTTTTTCCTTTACGAGCTTTAAAGGACAACTCATAGGTTTGAAGTGAACCAACTAGTTCCTCAACCCTCATGGTATCCGTATCACGAAGTTCCTGAATCGCGGTCACTTTAGAATTGAACCGTTCAGGAAGTGAGGGTAGTATCTTTGCGCACACTTTACTTTCTGGGATTCTATCACCAAGACCCCACATAGAGTTCATAATGTCATTCAATCTAGTATAGAGTCCATAAACATCTCATTCTCCTCCATATGAATTTCTTCAAATTTAGTTGTGAGGAGTTGGACTTTAGATTTCTTGACAATAGATGTACCCTCGTGTGTCATTTCTAATACATCCCATGCTTGTTTTGCATTTTCACAAGAGATGATTCTTTTGAATTCATTTGGTGATAATGCACAAGTAATTGCATTTAGTGCTTTTGCATTGGCACTACTTTCACTTTTTTGAAGTGTGGTCCAAAGAGAATAAGCTGTTACTTTCATTGATTTTGAACCATCATCATTAGTTACTTCAGTGATAGGAGGGTTCCATTCATTCACTGTGGCCAACCACACACTTTCATCCAAGGATTTAAGGAAGATCCTCATCCTGGCTTTCCAATAAGCATAGTTTATGCCATTAAAGGGTGTTGGCCTAGTGACTGATAGGCTATCAAAATTTGACATCTTAATATAGCTTAGATCGTTAGCTGAGGAAATAAATCCAATAAATAAACAATAAGCACTAGCTATTAGGCTTTAATACCACTTGAAAGGGCCTAACTATATGCACTAGAGGGGGGGTGACTAGGGCAATGCCAAATAAAACTTAAAACAGTAGAATAATAAAAGAAATAAAGCACCTTAGGGGCTATCCTTAAAACTTAGTTCTACTTAAGGTTCAAGAATCTATGTATCGATCCGTATATCGGAACGAGGTGCAACTTAGGGGCTATCCTTGACATAAAATGGAAAACAACCTCTCACTACATTAGTCTTCCTTTGTTGGTGATGCGTTCTATGACATTGGTACCTATGGTTGTAGAAATAAGCCTACTCTCTATTGGCTAGATGTCCTCAACATTTTCCAAAGGCAAAGCAATAACTTTTGGTTGTATGTGGTCGAACCAACATGGAAGAAAAGTTGTGTAGTGGGTCTGAGCCGGATACATTGACCTTCTGTCTAATCAGGATAAAAAATTCGTTGTATCAGTTCTTAATCCGAGTCGATGCCGATCTTCTGCTTGATCAGAGCATTGAATTTATTGGTAACCACTAAGATCAAGAAGTCGATTCAAACCGCGAATACATCGCTTGTATATACAGTTCCTTTACTCCGCATTCCCGAATGCAATAAATCCTTGGGAAGGAAATTCTAAGAGGAATTCTAAGGGGCGTGCTGGTTTATTCTAAGTTCAATCTGAGAGATTTATAAGTTTTCCCTGAGAGTGAATGGTTCTAAGTTAAATAAGCTTCCTGAGAGTTACTAAAGGAGCCTATGAATGTTATGAGGATCTACCCGAGGAAGGGAGTCCCACTACAACCAAATCTAACCTACTATTCCTTAGCATATACAGGTATTACACTACTTAAGATAATTAGTAGACTAGTCTGTAACTTGCTAGCCATAATCCAGAATCTATACTTATACGTTAGATGGTTTCATACCATTACTAATACAGGGAATTGCTCTATCGCTTAGGGTCAAGATTGTCTAAATGGGATTGGGTTTCCTATATCGTCAAACCTTTCAAATCCAAGAGCACTACTCTAGGTCCAAAATGCCAAGGGCCTATATGGCCAGTAGCATTAAGTTGTATGAAATGAAATTTCTTTCCTAATCCTACGTCGGGATTGGGAGTGGCATGCTTGGTAGGAGGGTGGGGTGGGATAAAAACTAATTTTGTGGGCTTAATCCTGGGATTTACAACATGGCAGTGGAAACCATAGGATACACCCAATCTAGGGATAATACCTTACAGCGAACGAAACGGCATGCACTTCATTTAACAAAATATGTCACAATATATGGAATAAAGTTCCGCATGAATTATGACAGGAACGCATTCGGCTATATTAAGCCCAAACCACTAAACACAAACACACTTTTTACCAATGACTTCACCAGACCCAACAACAACAAAACACAGAAACTACAGGACAACGGCATAGATGCCTAATTCTACCAAAGGACTTCTACCACGGTCCCGACTTACCTTCTTTAATATGTCTAGTTTAACACTGTCTGCTACCCATTAAAGCTCTATCGGCCATGTATTTTCAATACTTCTCAACCGAAGAAAGTAAAGAAATGGGATGGGTAAGTAGGTTTCCACGAGTTTGAGGCTCAAATAAAATGGACACGAGAGAGAGAACGGTGGAAAGGGAGATGAAAGAGCTTCTATAAAGGGCATGGAAACTGGAGGAAGGGGGAGAAATGGCTACCCTAATTGACTGGAACGAATCTAGGCTCTGTAGAGGGATGAATCAAGCTCCCAAAGGCTGGATTCTCAAAGGGAAAAGAGAAAACTAAATGGGAATGGAGCCCCACATGATTTCAGCCTTGATTGGAGGTTGTTGGGGCTTCAAACATTGAAAATGGAGAGAGAGGGGACTGCCTACTACCGTGGATGATGGAGTGGGATCATTTTTAGCAGAAAATTGGATTGAGAGTGGTTTGAAGACGTGATTTGAGAGGGAGGCAGCAAGACAACTGAAAAGGGAGGGCTTAGGGACATTTTTTGTGAAGGGAGTATGGGTTTTAGGGGGTTTAAAGGTGCGAACCACCCATGGGGGAGGTGCCCTAGCCACAAAAGGGCGCCGGCCCATTTTTCAGATCAAGTGGGGCCCACTGTACGGCAATGCATCGCCGAACCGGCGATGCCATCACCGAAAAACTTGCAATTCATCCAGTCCGGCCATGTGGGATGGGTTCCCCCTGCCCTAGGGACCCCAAATATGCACGAGACCCACCCTAGTTCATTGTATTTTGGCCTAGATAGGCCCAAAACTCTATTTGGGGCATTCTGGGGCCAGTTTGTAAATTAAAATACGTTTATACATTATGTAGCATATGATTTTGGGGTAGTAGAAGCTAATACATCCAATTAACCCATTTATTACAAGAGATTCCATAATTAGAATGGCTAAAAGTCTAATTCTTACCTATATTTACTATTTATAGTAAATTTTTATCTAAGTATGATTTTCTATCTTTTACACATTAGGACTTATGCCTAGTGTGAAAAGACTTAAAACAAATTGAAGAATGGGGTGGTAAGAGGAAGGATTCTGAAGGAATTGGAGAAAATGGAATTTTCAAGCCTTGAAATTGAGTGTAAGGGTTGTGGTTTCCCCACAACCCAAGGACTTGCATTTCTGGGTTCAAAATTCTTCAGTAATCATCTCAAACCCACCAACTAACGACCTAGAGGCAACTTAGGTCGCTTCACGTGACCAAAGATACGTCATGGACTCGATCAAAACGATCGATTTGAGTAGACTTCACCTATTGGCGAAACTGAAGTCCTGCGAGTGTTTCTAGATTTTTTTCGCACCCACCTAAGTCAAAGGGGTGATAGCATACGTCGCGTGACCATAACCTAGGTCTGGTTTAATCCAAATCATGCTCTGATACCAACTGTAACACTCCAAAAATTGGGGGTCAGGTAGAAACCCAACTCCCGAGTTTCAGAACGTCACTTATGCAACATAGATAATGATAAATGCATGTTGTCTGTAGAATGACATTAAACAAGATTGAGAATAAGCCAAAATAACATATCATACTCCAGAGACAGTTAAATTAGCAAGCGAAAGACTGTGATAAACACATAAAATACATAATTAATTATAAGTGTCCAGAGTGTGAACATGTTACCAGGTTAATTAAATACATGTATACTCCAAAAATGGAAAGAAAAGAATATACATGAGTGCACCAAAACTATAAAATGACAAGTGTCATGGCGTCTAATCAACCTCCCTGTAATCCCATCGATCCGATCACGCATAAAGGAGGGATCCTCCTCATCATCATCAAGTCCGGCTCCGCCTAGCAGGCCGCGCCATCATCTACAATTACAAAAGAGTCTGGTGGTGTCCGGAATACCGTCCCATAATGTGGGAGTGAGTAATTAACTCAGTGGAATAATAGAGCAAAGATTAGCATGTTATCAAATCAATCACGCGTTAATAGTAAAGGAAACAATCAAACATTCCTAGATACTGTTGTTAATGCGAGCATGAAATGACATGATGGATACCCTCACCGACATACTCCCTCATGCGGCACCATCTGCGTCCGCAGCATACTTTCTTCCCGCAGTGCTCCACATCTTCCAGGCACATGTAATGCGATATGGATAATGATTACCGGGTTGTTATTAGTCCTTTTTATACAGCAGGATTGGGAAACTAAGGTACCTTCCTTATATCAATCCCAACACAGATCCTGTCTAGGGTTGTCACTCCTAGTAATCTCATACGATGTTATATTTGTAGGTCGCTGCAAGGGCTGTCAGGGCTGTTGCTTGCACTCGTTGCACCACTCCCCCATCACCTTAACAATACAGGTCTATTTATATCTTTAAGACTGCATCAGGACTCGTCGCCCCCATGCGGTGTCAGGATAAACTCAAGGTCACTACAAAGGGCTGCCAGGGCTATTGCTCGCACTCGTTGCTCCACTCCCCGATCACTTTATCAATGTAGGCCGACAGTAAGAATATAGTGTCCCATACCACCATAATCTTCTCAGAGTAGGGTGCTCACTGGTCACTACGGGGAGGTTTATGGCCTCAGCGTAGGCCGACAGCTCGACCACGGTGTCCCATACCACCATGCCCGGCTCATGAGTCTTTATGGATCAAGGTACCGTGGTTCATAGGGTTTTCAATGGTAAGTTCAGTACCCTAGGTTCAAGCAGTTATGACTCATACATGGTGAACATATAATGGCCAGTCGGGTTACTTGACGGGCTCGAATAGTACGAGCGCATCTCAAGCTACACGACATGAAGTGCATGAAACACTTCGTGTGGCCTAACCACTGCCACCAACCCAAAACACGACTCGCGTTCATTGACGCGTCCTTCGTGGCAAATAGAAACTAACCATGAATTTGATCCATTACCGACTTCCTGGACTAGATCATAGCCCCAAGCATTTATAAACCAACGTCAGTAATCCTATGAGAGTAATAGAAATGAAATACAACAATACAAGCATGTTAACACATGTTATAGCATACGAAGTAAGCAAATCAACCAACATATGTATTCTATACATATAAGGAAATCAATTCATATAACAAACATGTACGAAATCATATACGACATCATGTGGAATGAGAATTCATTCTCAAAATAAATTTACAACACCATTTATTCAATACATACTAATACAAACATTTATACAAACACTTAGTCCACACACTTTAGTCTACATAGCGTATGTCGACCCAAAGTGCGCATTAGGGCGAATCTCTTTGCCAAACAGATTATACACGCATACATAATATCCTAACATGATGAATTTACATGTCAAGCACTTCAGCAAAATATGAACGTATACAGTATTTTCTATAAATACCTAAAATACCCTAAATCTCATATTTACCGTACGTTTACGAAACGGAAAATGGACAGCATGTTGTACATGTCAAACGGCGTTGCCGTCGATAATCTACTATTAAACGACATTGAAAGCTTTGAAATCAGTCAATCAAAGCGTCTAAAATCCTCACCTTGTGTCGTAGAAGTGTATCGATTCGAATCGAACGTCAACGCTTCGTCAACGGCGTTATGGCGACCTAATGCACAAGATACATAAGCTATTTCGATATTTGAATCGAAAGAATCCCAAAACAGCATGTACTTAGGGTTTTTCTTACCTAGGAGTACGTTGAAATCACCGAAAAAGTGATTGGGATGCGGTGCTTTGGCACGTGCAAAAGCTGCAGCAAGTGGCGGGAATTCTCTCCCACTACTCTCTCAAAATCTCTCACTTTCTCTCTCTCTATCTAAGGTTTGTTACAAATTCGGATGGGAGGGTTGTGAGAGGGTTTAAAGCCCTTATATAGGCTAAAACATAACCTAAATAGACTTAGGAACAAAGTATACTTATTTTATATCCAAATACGGACTGTTCGGTCTCAACGGAGCATTTCTGAAGGTCCCCTGGCCGAATGCGGTCGGACTTAAGCTCATGGATACTGGATCCTACTCATATCAAGGTTTCAGTCCGGTAGTGTTCCCAGATCGCACGTGGCGGACCAGTTTCAGTTCAACGGCTACTGCACCTAAATCATGTCTACAAGTCTCATGATATGAAAGAGAAATTTTTCCTGATCCAAGGGTAAAATTTGGCTGAATTCTGACGGTCAGAACGCTTAATAATAATGCGCAAAGTCACGTGCCAGATTTGGATTAAAATTTCCAAATCTAACCCATTTCTCACTCTCTTCACTCCAGGCTCAATGAAATAGCCTCTGAACGTCGGTTGGGCTTGATTTTTAAAATGATTGTCAAGTCCAGCTAAGCGGTCATAACGTTCTAAGATTGCAGGTATCGGACTTTCGACGCGCGGTCTAGATCCAATACAAAGTTTCAAAGGGTTCCTAAGAACAAACCAGTTTAGAGTTTGATCCTGGATTTTAGGGTATTATAGCGTCATTGTTTCTACAAGTTTTAGGTCTTGCCGAACGTATTTAAAGTAATCAGGGACAATTTCGCAGCTAATCCAACGTAGTGCTAGTTAACTTATGCTTAATTTCTAAAGGAATTAATCCTAAATGATTTCTTTGGCTTTAAAATTGGGTTCTGAGAGGTTACCAAGGTGTTATGGTTGACTCATTGCCTAAGGACGTCTAACCCTAGGTTGGCAAAAATCTGGGGTATTACAGTTTGAGTCATAGGGCTACGACTGGTCGAAGGATGAGTCGTAGAACTCATAGGACTGGTCATAGGATGTCCAGGACTGGTCGTAGGACAACCAGAAAGATCCAAAAATCTTCAACAACCTAGGACTGTTCCTGAAAAACTTAAGACTGGTCGTAGCAGAGCTAGGACTGGTCTTGAAGTCCCTAAGACTGGTCTTAGAACAGCCCAAACAAGCATATTAAAATATATGAGTTATGTATCCAAAATGACCTACAGTAAAGCCCATCCTAAGGTCAATCTAAGGTCAAACAAACCTTAAAGTGAGATGGACATTTGAAAGTCTATACACTCAGATGACCCTTAAGAGAAGCTTGAGAATATATAAATCTTGTAGTAGGCCTTCTTGAGCTTGATCTTGACTCGACAAGGTCTACTAATGTACTTGAACTTGATTGAATCTTGAACATGCAAACTTAAAGACTTCTATTCTTGAATTCTTCATCCATGACTTGAAACGTTCTTCAATTAAGTTCTTATCTTGCAATGCGATGTCTTGATTGCAATAAATAGTCTCAAACATGAAACACAAGAAATATAAGAAATAGATATAGGTTTTGGCACCACAAAATTTGACAACCAAAGGGATATGAAATCATAGCACTTACAAAGACTGCAGTATTAGATCGAGTTTGCTCATCTTGCCCCATTTTGATTGGGGATATCTTTTTACCTTTCGACCTATTTATATTGTTGATGTCCAAGTTTGATGTCATTCTTGGCATAGATTGGCTCGTCGAGTACCACGCCATATTAGACCGCTTTGGGAGGAAAATCACTTTCTATATACCCGGTGTACCAGAGTTTCAGTTTATTGCCGAGCTCAGAGGAGAGCAGCTTTCTTACCTGTTATCGTGTGTCGTTAAGGAGTCAACTGCTTTGAGTATCGACCAGCTGCCTGTCGTTTATGGTTTTCCCGATGTGTTTCAAGAAATTCTGGGATTACCACCTCGTCGGCACACTGAGTTCCAGATTGATCTCGTGCCTAGTACCACGCCTATCTCGAAGGCCCTTTATCGTATGGCACCGTTGGAGTTATACGAACTGCAAAAGTAGTTGGACGAGTTGAGCGAGATAGGATTTATTCGTTTGATCAGTTCACCGTGGGGAGCACCACTACTCTTTGTGAAGAAGAAGGACGGCTCGTTGAGGCTTTGCGTAGATTACAGCGAGCTCAATAAGGTCACGATCAAGAATAAGTACCCGCTTCCGAGAATCGATGACTTATTTGATCAGCTGCAGGAGGCGCAGTTCTTTTCGAATATAGACTTGCGGTCCGGTTATCATCAGGTTCGGGTCCGACATGAGGATATCCCTAAGACAGCCTTCAGGACGTGCTATGGTCCTTTTGAGTTCCAGGTTATGTCCTTCGGACTGACCAATGCGCCCATAGTATTCATGCAGTTGATGAACAAGGTCTTCCATCCGTATCTCGATAAGTTTGTTGTGGTGTTCATCGACGACATTCTAATATATTCGAGGATCCGTGAGGAGCATGAGCGGCATTTGGAGATTACCTTACAGACCCTCCGTGCACACCAACTTTACTCGAAGCTGGAAAAGTGTGAGTTCTGGCAGGAGGAGGTGAAGTTCCTTGGTCATGTAGTGACGAGGCAGGGTGTCGTAGTGGACCCCTCAAAGATTTATGCTGTGCGTCAGTGGGGCCAGCCCACGAACGCATCCGAGATTCTCTCACATTGTAGCCCCATTGACCAGATTGACCAGGAAGGGTGCTAAGTTCATGTGGAGCGACGCTTGTGAGCAGGAATTTATAGAGCTGAAGGACCGCCTCACATCCACTCCTGTCCTCACTCTTCCCTCTGGGAGTGATGGATTTGTTGTATTTAACGATGCCTTGCGAGTTGGCTTGGGTGCTGTCCTGATGAAGTACGGGAAGCCAGTGGCTTATGCGTCCCGTCAGCTCAAGGTCCATGAGTTGAACTACCCCACGCATAATTTGGAACTGGCAGCAGTTATCTTCGCACTGAAGGTGTGGAGGCACTATCTCTATGGGGTGAGGTTCGAGCTCTTCTCAGACCACAAGAGCTTCCAGTATCTGTTCTCTCAGTCCGAACTGAACATGAGGCAGAGGCGTTGGATGGAACTCCTAAAGGACTATGATTTTGACCTCCAGTACCACCTGGGCAAGGTGAACGTGGTGAAGGATGCCCTCAACCGTCAGGCACGAGGCCTGGTGGCACATATGAAGATTCGGGAGTAGAGGATGCTCGAGGATATAACAGAGTATGACTTTGAGTTTGGTCTGTAGTCATCTATCGTTCAGCTATCGAGCCTGTCGATTTAACCCTCTTGGCACAAGGGTGATCGAGGCTTAGCAGACAGACGAGTCATTACAAGATTATCAAGCAGAGGCAGCATCTGAGAGTCAGACAGATTGGAAGATTGATTATGATGGTGAACTTCACTTCAGAGGCCGATTATGTGTCCCAGATATTCCTAGGTTGCGTTGAGATCTTATGGCCGAGGCACATCGATCACGGTTCTCTATCCACCTTGGCTCGATGAAGATGTATCGCGATATGAGACGTCAGTATTTTTGGGCGAGGATGAAGCGCCAAATAGCCAGTTTTGTGGTCGAGTGTGACATGTGCCAGCGTGTCAATGATGATCATCAGAGACCCTCTGGTTTATTGCAGCCGTTAAGAGTCCCGATGTGGAAGTGGGAGCACATATCTACCGATTTTGTCATGGGTTTGTCGAGGACACAACGCAGTTATGATGTCATCTCGGTTGTTGTGGAACGTCTGACGAAGTCAGTACATTTTCTTGTGATTCGTGAGACTTGGCATACGGACCGGCTCGCTAAGATGTTTGTTCATAAGATCGTGAGACTACACGGTGTTCCTGTCTCGATCATTTCAGACCGAGACCTGAGGTTCACGTCTCAGTTTTGGAGGAGCTTTCAGAGAGCGATGGGCACTGATTTACACCTCAGCACCACCTATCATTCGCAAACTGATGTCCAGACTGAGAGGGTCAACCAGATCCATGAGGATATGCTTCGGGCCTATGTGATTGATTACTCGGGTAGCTGGGATGAGCACCTTCGATTGGCTAAGTTTACATACAACAATAACTATTAGGCGACCATTGGCATGACTCCTTTTAAGGCATTATCTGGCAGACCATGCAGATCTCTGAGTTTTTGGACCAAGGTTAGAGCGGGATCTCATGGGTCTTGAGCTTGTGTAGCAGACGTCAGAGACTATTGACATCAATAGGCAGAGGATGCTCATAGCTTAGAATCAGCAGAAGAGTTTTGTTGATCATTGGTCTCGTCCCTTGGAGTTTTTATTTGGGGACCATGTGTATCTCAAGGTCTCACCCATGAAGTGTGTGGTTCGTTTTGAAGAGAAGGGCAAGCTTGCCCTGAGATTCATAGGACCTTTTGAGATCACCAGGTGCGTTGGCGCCATGGCCTATTGGCTTGCTTGGCCACCTCAATTGTCTAGCATCCACAATGTCTTCCATGTATCTATGTTGAGGAAGTGTGGGTCAGACATTGTAACACCCCAAATTTTTGCCAACCTGGAGTTAGGCGTCCTTAGGCAATGGGTCAACCATAATACCTTGGTAACCTCTCAGAACCCAATTCCAAAGCCAAATAAATCATTTACAACCTAATACTTTAGAAATTTAACATGAATTAGCCAGCGCTAAACTAGACAACCTGTGAAATTGTCACCAATCACTTTAAATACGATCTACTAGAGCCAAAACGTGTATAATGGTTGACGCTACAATACCCTAAAACCTATGATCAAACTCTAAACCTGTTTATTCTCAGGAACCCTTTGAAACTTTGTATTAGATCTAGACCGTGCGTCGAAAGTCCGATTGTCCCGAACTTAGACAATCCTGACCGCCTAGTTGGACTTGACAATCACCTTGAAAATAAAGACCAAATGATGTCCCACGACGATTTCCTTGAGCCCAGAGTGAAGAGTGTGAGAAATGTTAGAAATTAAATATAATTTATGAAACCTGGCACGTGTCGCCTGCTCACCTTTTTCTAAGCATTCTAACCGTCAGAATTTAATCAAATTTTACCATCGGATCAGGATAGGTGGCCCTTACATGTCATAGTACTTGTAGCTCTGATCGAGTACCGGTAGCCGTTGAACTAAAACTGGTCCACCACGGTCGATCTGGATTTTCGATCAGACTGAAAACTCTGCCTGACCTAGATCCAATGTCAAGGAGCTTAAGTCTGACCGAATTCAGTCAGGGGACCTCCAGAAATATCTTTTTGGATCGAAAAGGATCCGATTTGGCTGTAACCCAAGTATACCTTGACTTGGAGTCTATTTTGGTTATGTTTGCGCTTATAAAAGGGCCTTAAACCCTTAGCTTTCTAACCTATATGAATTTGGAAAAACCCTTGGAGAGAGAAGAGAGAAAAGAGAGAGAAAGTGTGGGAGAAGTGGGAGAAGCTTCCTGCTAGTTTTCCCTGCTACTCCACGTGCCAGATCCTTCCACCTGCATCGCTATTCTGGCGATTCCAACTCCGTTCTAGGTAAGAAAACCCTAACCTCAACCTTTTTTGGGGATTCTAGCAATACCAGTAGCGAAGTAGCTAACCTGTCTTGTGAAGTAGGTCGTCATATCGGCGTTGACGAAGCGTACAGTTTCTGTTCGATTCGTTACGCTTCTACGGCGAAAGGTGCGGATCTTAGACGCTTAGATTACCTGTTTTCAAGGCTTTCAATATCGTTTAATGGTAGATTGTTGACAAGAACGTTGTTTGACATGTAGAACATGCTGTCTATTTTTCATTTCGAATACGTATGAAGAATATAAGATTTAGGATATTTTAGGTATTTGTAGGAAATACTGTATACGTACGTATTTTGCCGATATGATTGCCATGAGTATTTGTCGTGTACCTATACTAGTTATGTGTGTATGATCTGTTTAGCGAAGAGATTCACCCTAATGCACATTTTGGCCGACATATGCTATGTAGACTAAAGTGTGTAGACTAAGTGTTTGTATAAATGTTTGTATAAGTATTGCGTAAATGAGGTTGTAGATTAGTGTTGAGATAGGATTCTCAACAAATTTGATGATGCACATGAAT
The DNA here is from genome assembly GCA_037074715.1 of Magnolia kwangsiensis. Lineage (NCBI taxonomy): Eukaryota > Viridiplantae > Streptophyta > Magnoliopsida > Magnoliales > Magnoliaceae > Magnolia > Magnolia kwangsiensis. The sequence continues at coordinate 75,604,045 of CM073577.1, read as the reverse complement.
TCCTCCATGCTTGTTGTATTTGAATTGATTACCTTATGTAAGAAATACTCGTGTATGGTTAACTGCTTATGATGTACGTTATAACATGCTGATAACATGCTGAAATTACTTGTATTTCAATTTTGTCTCTCTCATATGATTATTGATTCACATTACATGTGCTTGGCGCTATACTCTAGTCCACGAAGTCGGTAATAGTTTAGAATTCGTGGTTGGATTCTATTCTTCATGAAGGATGTGGATGATGAACCCGAGTCGTACGAGAGTCGTCGGCAGTGGTTAGGGCACATGAAGTGCTTGTGCACTTCATGTCGGTCTATTCAACGTGCACTCGCGCTAGTCGGACTCATCAAGTAACCTGACTGATCATTGTATGTTCACCTCGTATTCATCATAACTGTTTGAACCTAAGGTACCAAACTTACTATTGAAAAGTCCCTCTAACCTTGGTACCTCGATCCCTTAAGACTCATGAGCTGGGCATGGTGGTATGGGACACCGTGGTCGAGCTGTCGGCCTACGCTGGGGCCACAAACCTCCTCATAGTGACCAGTGAGTACCCTACTCTGAGCAGATTATGGTGGTATGAGACACTATATTCTTGTTGTTGGCTTACATTGATAAGGTGATGGGGGAGTGGAGCAACGAGTGCGAGCAATAGCCCTGGCAACCCTTTGTAGTGACCTTGAGTTTATGCTGACACCGCATGGGGGCGACGAGTCCTGATGCAGTCTTAAGGATATAAACTAGGCCTGTATTGATAAAGTGATGGGAGAACCGTGTAATGAGTGTGTGCAACAGCCCTGACAACCCTTGTAGCGACCTAGAACCATACTTCGTATGAGATATGCTAGGACTGACGACCCTAGAATGGATCATTGTTTGGGTATTGATATAAGGGAGGTACCCTAGTTTCCCAATCCTGCTGTATGAAAAGGACTAATAACAACTCGGTAATCATATTCATATCGCACTACATGTGCCTGGAAGATGTGGAGCACTGAGGGAAGAAAGCATGCCGTGAACATAAGACCGTGTCGCATGAGGGAGTACGTCGGTGAGGGCATCCATCATATCATTTCATTCTTGCATTAATCACCATATTTAGGAATGTTTGAATTGCTTGCTTTATCATTATTGTTTGATTGATTTGATAACATGTTAACCGTTGCTCTATGATTCCACTGAGTTAGCTACTCACTCTCACGTTACGGGACGGTGTTTCGCATACCAACCAGTTCCTATTTTAGTTTCAGGTGATGGCGCTGCTTGTGAAGCGGAGCCGGACTTGTTTGATGATGAGGAGGATTTCTCCTATATGCTGGTTCTGATCGACGGGTTTACAGGGTTACTGATTAGATGTCAATACACTTGGTGGTTTGCCTCTAAAGGTTCGTGAGGACACTTCTTACATTGAGCAGCCAGTTCGTATCCTTGATCAGAAAGAGCAGGTCCTCAGAATTAAGGTCATTCCCTTGGTGAAGGTGCAGTGGAGCCTTCACAGTGTGGATGAGGTATCTTGGGAGTGTGAGGCGGAGATTCGAGAGCGCTATCCCCATCTTTTCGATGTTTGGCCATGTGGTGTATGGTGTTTTAATTATATATGATGTTATGTTTTCTATTCCCTTTTGAGTTATGTTTAAGTGTAACGTTCTGAAAAACCCGTACAAAGACTCGAGTACCACCTTAGGTAGAAATCACTGAGGACTAAATCCTTTAGAAATTAAATGAGAATTAACTAGTGCTAAACTAGATTACCTATGAAATTAGCACCAATAACTTTAAATACGTTCTGCAAGGCCCAAAACTTATAGAATTGTTAACACTACATTACCCTAAAATCTAGGATCAATCTCTAAACCTAGTTGCTCTCGGGAGCATTCAGAAACTCTGCATCCGACCTAGACCGCACATCGAAATTCTGATAGCATCAAACTTAGACAAATATGATCGCCTGGTTGGACTTGACAATCACCTCAAAAATCAAGTCCAGATGATGTCCTGAGATGATTTACTTGAGTCAGGAGCGAAAAGTGTGAGAAAAGTGAATATTTTTAGAAATTAAATATAAATTTAAGTAATCTGAGTCGTGTCACTTATGGGCCAATTATAAGCATTTAGACTGTCAAAATTTGACCCAAATTTACCCTCGGATTAGGGAAAATGTCCCACACATATCAATATACTTGTGGCCCTGATCGAGTGTAGGTGACCGTTAAACTGAAACTGGTCCACCACGGTCAATCTGTAAACCCGATCGAACTGAAAACTTAACTTGACCAAGATCCAATATCAGGGAGCTTAATTCCGACCGCATTCAGCAAAGGGATCTCCCGAACTGCTCCGTTGGATCAGAACAAACCCGATTTGGTTATAACCTAAGTATACCATGGTCCTGGGACTGTTTCTGTCAGTTTTGGGCTTATATAAGGGTCTTAAATCTTCTCTCATATAATCCATACGAATTCCAAAACCCTAGCTAAGAAAGAGAAGAAAAGGAGAGAGAAAGAGAGTGTGAGTTGGAGATTCTCCCATGGATTCTACCCTGCCTCTCCACGTGCTTATCCAACACTACTGGATCACTATTCTGGTGATTCTAATTCCATACTTGGGTAAGAAATCCTAACCCTAACCCGTTCTACAGTTTCCAATAGTCTAAGTAATGATGTAACTAACCTATTTCATGTTCTAGTTTGAAAATCCGCCGTTGACGAAGACTTAGCATCTAAATCATTTCTGTTACGCATTTTTCGGTTAAGGTGTGGACTATATACATATAGGTTATGGTTTTCATGGCTTTCAATGTCGGTTAATGGTTTATTACTGACATGGATGCTATTTCACATGCCAAATGCAATATCTGTTTTATTTTATGTATATATATGAACTATGTAGTCTATAGGGAAATTCATGTATTTGTTGAAATGTTTATGTACATTTGGAATCTGATTTTGTGGTTTCCATGAATAATTTTCATAGGTACATGATTGATATGTATGCGACAACTCCTAGGCAAAAGGATTTGCCATAATACGTAATATGGCCAACATACGTGATGTATGTTGGAAAGTGTAGTCTAAGTATTTGTAAAAATGTCTGAATGAGTTAGTAGTTAGTAAAGTGTGATTTATAAGGCAGTTAAGATATGAATCCTAACTACCTTAACTATGTGTATGATTTCCTCCATGAACTGTGTAACCTACGTACTCATGTTTAACTGTGTGTATGATTTCCTCCATGTATTATGTATTCATGTTTAAGTTATATGTCATAACATGTTCACATGAATGTAGGATTTGACTTGAATATTCATTATTGTGATTGTATATGGTTGGGACTATATCACAGTCCAGGTAATCGTTAATAGTTCTCGAACTGGTGGCTGAGGTTGCTTTCACTACATAGGTTGTGTTCGGTGCATCCGAGCCGTACTTTGGATGTCGGCAGTGGTTAGGCCACACGGAGTGCTTATGCATTTCATGTCGATCAACTCAACGTGCACTTGTCCTAGTCGAGCTCGTCAATTAACCTGATTGACCCGATGTATGTTCACCATGTCTGGCTTATGAGTCTTAGGGGATCGTGGTACCAAGGTTAACGGGATCTCACTAGTAAGTTTGGTACAACCAACCATGAACCAGTAGGCCATATAACTCCCTAGAGTCGTCGACCTGATTCGCCTAGCCCGACCTGGCCCGACCGGCGGCGAGGCCCTCGCCGGTTTTTAGACAGTTTAGTAAGGAATCACTGGTGGGGCTCTGTCCTCCTGCCCCCTGGGGTCTAAAATGGTGTGGGTCCCACCTTGAGTCCCCCTAATGATGTCCCATTAGGCCCCCTACACCGTTTCAACTCGTTTCGGGTCATTTCAAGTGATTTCTGATGCATATTCACACTTACCGATTTTAAACGGCTAAGATGGGATGAAACATCGTCTAAACCCATCGATTGATGGTCTAAAAGTGGATTGGAATCATTTTGCATGATCACGGGTGTGCACGGACATGATCTCAGTGATCGTTTATAGTAATCCTTCGCCAATTAGCGAAACTGGGAATCCTATGCATGTTTCTAAATTTTTCTTGCACACTCCTACATTATATTGGCTTCAGCGTATGTCGTGTGACCGTAACCCAGGTCTGGTTTAATCCAAATCATGTTCTGATACCAATTTGTAATGCCTTGAAAATCGAGGGTCGAGCATAACTCAGCTCCCGAGTTCTAAAACATCACTTATGCAACATTTTCAATGATGGATGAATATTGGTTGTATTAGTGTGTAGAACATGAAGTAGATTAAGTCAATTAACCTGATTTCTCCCTTCTTTTCCTTCCATTTGAGCACTCAAATCCCATCTTGAGTCTCAAATCCGTGGAAACCCCATCACTCTTTCCATTTCTCTCTTTTCCTTCCTTTCCCATGGCCTTGTTCGAGCTTGTTACGGCCATATTTTCTATTTCCACCATTCTCTCTTTCATGTCGATCAACTCAACGTGCACTCGTCCTAGTCGAGCTCGTCAATATACAACTAATGAGCATTAACAAGAGTATCTAGGACATGATTGATTATACTGCTTTATCATTACTGCTTGACTGAATTGATAACATGTTAACCTTTGCTGTATAGCTCCACTAAGTTGATCACTCACTCTCACGTTCTGGGACGGTGTTTAAACACCAACCAGACTCTGTCTTAGTTGTAGATGATGATGCGACCCAAGAGACAGAGCAGGAGTATGAGGATGATGTGGAGGCATTCTCCTACATGTAATTCTCAGGCGAGTTCATGTGAACCGTGTCCTGATTGACGGGGATTCAGGGATTATAGTTGTAGAGGACTATTACACTTTGACATTTAAATTTTGAAACAATACTTATAATTATGACCTGGCAGAGCATACATATCTTGGGGACTTATACTGGTTTATATATTTCTTTTAGTCTTTCACTTGCGTATTACAATTGTCCCTGGATTATGTTTTACTGATTTGACTTAATCTACTTCATGTTCTACACACTAATACAACCAATATTCATCCATCATTGAAAATGTTGCATAAGTGATGTTTTAGAACTCGGGAGCTGAGTTATGCTCGACCCTTGATTTTCAAGGCATTACAAATTGGTATCAGAACATGATTTGGATTAAACCAGACCTGGGTTACGGTCACACGACATACGCTGAAGCCAATATAACGTAGGAGTGTGCAAGAAAAATCTAGAAACATGCATAGGATTCCCAGTTTCGCTAATTAGTGAAGGATTACTATAAACGATCACCGAGATCATGTCCGTGCACACCCGTGATCATGCAAAATGATTCCAATCCACTTTTAGACCATCAATCGATGGGTTTAGACCATGTTTCATCCCATCTTAGCCATTTAAAATCGGTAAGTGTGAATATGCATCAGAAATCACTCGAAATGACCCGAAACGAGTTGAAACGGTGTAGGGGGCCTAATGGGACATCATTAGGGGGACTCAAGGTGGGACCCACACCATTTTAGACCCCAGGGGGCAGGAGGACATAGCCCCACCAGTGATTCCTTACTAGACTGTCTAGAGACCGGCGAGGGCCTCGCCGCCGGTCGGGCCAGGTCGGGCTAGGCAGATCAGGTCGACGACTCTAGGGAGTTATATGGCCTACTGGTTCATGGTTGGCTGTATAAAAACCCTCCTACAGTGTCTTCCCTTCATAAACGACCCCTCCAAGCTCTCCTTTCTTCAAAAATCTGTCAAATCTTCCCAAAAGTCACCCTCTAAGAACTTCCTTCTTCCATTTTCGTGCACCCTCACTCTACCCATCTCAAAACCCACCTCCACTGCTGATTTCCCCCTTCTTTTCCTTCCATTTGAGCACTCAAATCCCATCTTGAGTCTCAAATCCGTGGAAACCCCATCACTCTTTCCATTTCTCTCTTTTCCTTCCTTTCCCATGGCCTTGTTCGAGCTTGTTACGGCCATATTTTCTATTTCCACCATTCTCTCTTTCATGCGAAAGAAGAGAGCTTCCGTAGATGAAGCCGGGCCTAGTCGCCCCACCCGTTCAAGGAGGCTGAGAGGTGTCGCCGTGAGTTCAAGCGCTGGTCGAGAGTTACAGACAAAGTGAAATCTAGATCCCCAGGCTCCCATAGGAATGGTTTTGTTGGCGGAGTTATCTCATGGAGTTTATGAGGGCCGTAGGGTCCTTTTTGAAGCTCATGTGGATGCACGGCTATTTAGAGAATACTTGCTGTTTGAACGCCTAGTAGAAGCCAAGTGGGGTCCGCTATTTGAGGGTGATCACCGTACAAATGTGGGCACTATCTGAGCTTTCTATGCCCGCATTTGAGAGCCAACATTGGAGCCCTTGCAGTTTAAAATTCCATTTGGAAGAGATCGGGAGGCCATGATCAACATTGCTTTCATATCTTGGCTTATGAATGTGCCACTTGGCGAGGTACATGCAAGTGAGAAGAATCTGAGTAGTGCACGTGAAACAGATCACCGCACACGGTTCCTTTGTGGTCATCTGGTTGAATGACAGCCAAACAAAAGCCTTTTAGTGACAAATATGACAGATGACCTCTTCCTGCTTCACCACATCTGCACTTTCAATGTCTATCCCAGGTGGAGCAACCGCAGTGAGTGCACGCGCCTGATGGTGGACTTCCTGTATCAGGTGGGTTAGGGAGAGAAGTTGTGTGTGCCTACGTATGTCTTGAGACAAATAGTCCTTACCACACGTTCTAATAGAAGGACTAAATCGCTCCCATTTAGCCTACTCATATGCAGGATTGCACTCGAGTTTGGCTACAGACTTGGAGAAAAATTGTCGGCACCGATCCATTACATCAACAAGACTACTCTCGATCAGATGGATATCGGGCCACGACAACAACAAGCCCTACTTGAAGAAAGTGAGGATGAGACTGAGAGCGAAGAGGAAGAGAGTGATGAAGAAGGTGGAGCCGAAATAGAAGAAGAAGAAGAGCAGGACAAGGAAGAAGAGGAGGCCCAGGATATGGATGAGAGCCCTCCTCCTGCGACTCGAGAGCATGATCCTGATCGAGCTGATAAGGAAGCCTGTTTAGTTAGACTTGAGGAGGGCCAAGCCACCCTACGACAGGATATTATCTATCTGTGGGGCCTCTTGAAACACAAGTTTAAGAAAGTAACTCACACTTTAAAGTCAATCTTGTGCTGCCTGCAGGATAAGGGTGCCCCTCCTCCATCGCCAGATTCCGGCGAATAGTCGAATCTGTGTCATTTCTTGTTTTACTTAGTTGTTTGTTCTTATGTGTAGCCTTTATAGGCGTAGTAGTTTGGTAGTTGTTTTAGTGTTTGAATCTTAGTTGTATTAGCTCACATGCATTCTCTGTCGCGATCCATGTAATGTTGCACCTCGTGTATTGCGACAATTTTGTTAAATAAAATGTATGATGTTTCCTTGAGTTGAGCTGTGTAACGTCCTGAAATTCAAGGGTCCAATATAACACAGCTCCTGAGTTCCAAAACATCACTTATGCAACATAATTAATGATGGATGTATGTTGTCTATATTAGTGCATTAAACATGAAATAGATTAAGCCAAATCAGCAAATCATAATCAAGGGACAATTAGAAAATGCAAGCGGAAGTTTGAAATACATATATACACTAATACAAGTCCCCAAAGTATGAGTGCTCTGCCAGGTCAATAAGTACATGTTTTGTTGATTCAAAATACATATAAAAAATGTATTAGTCCTCTATTAAGTGCAACCCCTGAAGTCCTGTCGATCTGGACTCAACTTACGCGAATCTGCCCGAAAAATGCATGAACGAGAATGCCTCCTCGTCCTCATTAAACTCCGGCTCTGCCTCATGTGGCACAAGATCATCTATGACTAAATTAGAGTCTGGTTGGTGTTTAAGCACCGTCCCAGAATGTGGGAGTGAGTGATCAATTCAGTGGAACTATACAGCAAAGGTTAACATGTTATCAATCCAATCAAGCAGTAATGATAAAGCAATACAATCAAACATGTCCTAGATACTCTTGTTAATGGAAAAATAATATGAGATAATGATGCATGCCCTCACCCAAACTCCCTCTTGTGACAACATCTAACGATCTCGGCATGAATCACTACCACTGTGCTCTACACCCGCCAACAACACATGCAGTGTGATGTTATGAGCATGATTACCAAGTTCTTATTAGTCCTTTTCATACAGCAGGATTGGGAAGCGAAAGTACCTCCCTTATATCAATTCTCAAACAATGATCCATTCTAGGGTCGTCAGTCCTAGACAATCTCATATGATATTATAGTTCTAGATCGTTGTAAAGGGCTCATCACCAATCAAAACAGGTCTAGTTATATCCTAGCTACTACAATAAGGCTCGTCGCCCAAATACAGTTTCAGGATATACTCGAGGTCACTACAAAAGGCTAGTCACCAATCAGAGTAGGCCGGCAACTCGAATATAGTGTCTCGTACCACCATAATCAGCTCACGAGTCTGGGTTTCTGTAACATCCCGAAAATCGGGGGGTCGAGTAAAAACCCAACTACCGAGTTTCAAAATGTTATTTATGCAACATAGATATGTATGATTGAATGTTGTCAGTATTAATGTATTAAACATGAGGGAGATTAAGCCGGAACCGCATATCATACTCCAGAGACAGTTAAATTAACAAGCGGAAGACTATGATAGTATGTATAACATATATAAACTGTTGTATGTCTCCAGAGTGTGAACATGTTACCAGGTTATATACATATATGTATACTCCAAAAGTAAACAAAACGAATATACATGAGTGCGCTAAAAATATAAAATGACAAGTGTCAAGGTATCTAATCAACCTCTCTGTAATCCCGTCAATCAGAACACGCATAAAGGAGGAATCCTCCTCATCATCATCAAGTCCAGCTCCGCCTCGCAGGCCACGCCATCATCTGCAATCACAATAGGGACTGGTGGGTGTCCGGAAACACAATCCCGTAACGTGGGAGTGAGTGATCAACTCAGTGGGATAAGAGAGCAGAGATTAGCATGTTATCAAATCAATCATGCGATAATAGTAAAGCAGTAAATCAAACATTCCTAATACTGTTGTTAATGCAATATGACATGACATGATGGATGCCCTCACCTACGTTCTCCCTCATACGGCACCATCTTCGTCCACGGCATGTGTTCATCCCGCTCAGTGCTCCACATCTTCCAGGCACATGCAATGTAATGGTGATATGATTGCCGAGTTGTTATTAATCCATTCAAACAATAGGATTGGAAAACTAAGGTACTTCCCTTATATCAATCCTAACACAGATCCTGTCTAGGGTCGTCACTCCTAGTAATCTCATACGAGGTATATTTTGTAGGTCACTGCAAGGGCTGCCAGGGCTGTTGCACGCACTCGTTGCTTCGCTCCCCCATCACCTTATCAATACAAGCCTACTGTACTCGATTGCTATTGAAGGGTCGTCACCTCCCGTAGACTCAGAATACGCTCGCGGTCACTACAAAGGACTCGTCGCCTGATCAGTGTAGGCCGACAGCAAGAATATAGTGTCCCATACCACCATAATCTGCTCACGAGGCTTAGGTGCTCACTGGTCACTACGGGGAGGTTTGTGGCCCCAGCGTAGGCCGACAGCTCGACCACGGTGTCCCATACCACCATGCCCGGCTCATGAGTCTTCGTGGATCAAGGTACCATGGTTAACAAGGTTTACAATGGTAAGTTCAGTACCCTAGGTTCAAGCAGTTATGACTCATGCAGGGTGAACATACAACGGCCAGTCGGGTTACTTGACGGGCTCGACTAGCACGATCGATCTCAAGTCGAACGACATAAAGTGTGTAAAACACTTCGTGTGGCCTAACCAATGCCGCCAACTCCAAAACACGGCTCGCGTTCATCGACGCGTCATTCGTGGCAAAGATAAGCTAACCACGAATTTGCTCGGTTACCGACTGCCTGGACTAGGTATAGTCCCAAACAATCATGAATCCACATCAACAATCATGTAAGAGTATTGGAATTGGAATACAACCATGTGAGCATGTTAACACATGTTATAACGTACAACTTAAGTAAATCATCTAACACATGCCTTTCATACGTATAACGAAATTATGCATATCGCCAACATATAGGAAATCATTTCCATCAGCATATCAATTGAGAATTCAATCTCAAACTAAATCATAATGAAATCATCAAGCACATGTTATAACATACAACTTAAGTGAATCATCAAGCACATGCATTTCATACATATAATGAAATCATGCATATGGAAAACATGTAGGAAACCATTTATACCAGCATATTAATTGAGAAATCAATCTCAAATTAATTCATAACACCATTTAATTCAATACATATTAATACAAGCATTTATACAAACACTTAAACCACACACTTAAGTCTACATATAGTATGTCGACCCAAAGTACGCATTTAGGCAATCTCTTCGCCAAAAAAATTATGCACGCATTCCTAGTATTCTAATGCGACAAGAATCCATGTCAATCACGTCAGCAAAATATGAATGAAAACGGTACTTCCTACAAATGACTAAAATGCCCTAAATCTCATATTCTTCGCCGGTTTACGAAACAGGAAACGGACAGCATGTTGTACATGTCAAACGGTGTTGCCGTCAATAATCTACTATTAAACGACATTGAAAGCGTTGGAAACAGTCAATCAAAGCGTCTAATATCCGCACCTTATCTCTTATAAACGTATCGTTTCGAACGGAGCGTATACGCTTCGTCTACGGTGAATAGGGAACCTGATTTACGAGATCTATCAGCTACTTTGCTATTAAATCAAGGGAACACTAAATCAGAAACTTCTAGGGTATTTGCTTACCTGAAAACCTGGAGAAATCACCGGCCAGGTGATCGAAGTGTGTTGCTTAGGCACTTGCAACAGGTGGTGCAACGGCAGGAAAATTCTCTCCTAATCTCTCTCACAAACTCTCACCTTTTCTCTCTCCCAATCTAGGGTTTTTCTCAAATTCGGATGGGAGAGAGGAGTGAGGGTTTCAACCCCTTTTTTTAAGCCTAAAAATGCCCGGAATAGGCTCGGAAACAAAGTTTACTCAATGCATATCCATTTCGGGGCTGTTTCGGTCCAAAAGTACATTTCTGGTGGTCCCCTGGCAGAACGCGATCGGACTTAAGTTCACACATGTCAGATGTCACTCACATCCCGTTTTCAGTCCGCAGGGTTCGCAGATCGCAAGTAGCGATCCAGTTTCAGTTCAACGGTCACCGCAAGTAGATCAGGTCTACAATTCTCATGATATGAAATAGAAATTTTTCCTGATCCGAGGGTGTAATTTGGCTGAATTCTGAAGGTCAGAACGCTTAATACTGACACGTCAAGTCATGTGTTAGATTTGAATTTCAAATTCCAATTCTGTCCCTATTCTTACTCTCTTTAGTTCAGGCTCAATGAAATAGCCTGTGAATGTCGGTTGGACTTGATTTTCGACATGATTGTCAAGTCCAGCTAGGCGGTTCTAATGGTCTAAGATAGTAGGTATCAGACTTTCGACGTGCGGTCTAGATCTAATACTAAGTTTCAAAGTGGTCCAGAGAACAAACCTGCTTAGAGTTTGATCCGAGGTTTTAGAGTATTATAGAGTCATTGGTTTTACTCGATTTGGGTCTTGTAGAACGTATTTAAAGTGATCAAGGACTATTTCTCAGCTACTCTAGCGTTGCGCTAGCTAACTTATGCTTAGTTTCTAAAGGAATTAGTCCTAAGTGATTTCTCTGGCTATGGAATAGGGTTCTGAGTGATTTCCCAGGTGTTTTAGTCAACCCATTGCCTAAGGACGTCTAATCCCAGGTTGGCCAAAATCCGGGGTGTTACAGTTTCTCACTGGTCACTACGGGGAGGCTCGTCGCCGCAGCGTAGGCCGACAGCACGACCACGGTGTCCCATACCACCATGTTCGGCTCATGAATCTTAGTGGATCGAGATACCATGGTTAATAGGGTTTCATTGGTGAGTTTGGTACGTTAGATTCAAACAGTCGCGGCCAAACATGCTGAACATAGATCGGTCAATCGGGTTAATTGACGAGCTCGACTAGGACAATCGCATGTTGAGTTGATCGACATGAAATGCATAAGTACTTCGTATGGCCTAACCACTGTCGAACATCCCAAGTACGGCTCGGATTCGTCTAACACATCCTGCGTGGTGAAAGCAATCACAGCCACTAGATCGAGAACTGTTACCGATTACCTGGACTGTTATATAGTCTCAACCAGTGCAATCGCAATAATACATATTCAAGTCAAATCCTACAATCATATGAACATGTTATGGCATATAACTTACATATGAATACACATTACATGGAGAAAATCATACACACAGTTAAACATGAATAAACAAACTATACAGTATATGGAGGAAATCATACACACAGTTAAGGTAATTAAGATTCATATCTCAACACCCTTTTAAATCACACTTTACTAACTACTAACTCATTCAGACATTTTCACAAACACTTAGACTACACTTTCTAACATACATCACGTATGTCGGCCGTATTACGTATTAGGGAAAATCCCTTTTGCCAAGGAGTTGGCGCATACATAACTAGCATATAATAACGACAATTAATCATGTAAATCATAACATCAAATTCCTTATGCAAACAAACATTTCAACAAACACATGAAATACACTATTTACAACATAAGTTATACATATATGTAAAACAAAACAGATAGTGCATTAGGCATGTGTAATAGCATCTACGTCAGTAATAAATCATTATTTAACTTTGAAAGTCTTGAAAACAATAACTTAAATGTATATAGTCCTCACCTTAAATCGATAAATGCGGAATGGTTATGATTTAGATAATAAGTCCTTGTCAACGGCGGATTGGAAACCTAAAGCATGAAATAGGTTAGCTACATCAACACTTAAACTATTCTAAGCTCCAAAATAGGTTAGGGTTTGATTGTCTTACCCAAAAATGGATTTAGAATCGCCAGATTAGGCACGTAGAGTAGCTGGGAAGAATCCCAAGTTGAATCACCAACTTCTCTCTCACTTTCTCTCTCTTTTTCTTCTCTTTCTTAACTAAGGTTTAGGAATTCGTATGGGGTATGTGAGAGAGGGTTTAAGGCTCTTATATAGGCCCAAAATTGATGAAATTAGTCTCAGGGCCATGATATACTTAGGTTATAACCAAATCGGTCTTATTCCGATCCAACAGAGCATTTCTGGAGGTCCTCTTACTAAATACGGTTGGACTTAAGCTCACAGATACTGAATCTTGATCAAGTTAACTTTTCAGTCTAATCGGGTTTCCAGATCGACCGTGGAGGACCAGTTTCAGTTCAGCGGTCATCGAAACGTGATCAGAGCTACATGTATATTGGCATATGTGGGTCATCTTCCTCGATCCGAGAGTGAATTTGGGTTAGAATTCAATGGTCAGAATGCTTATAAATGGTGCACAAGTGACACGACTCAGATTACCTAAATTTATATTTAATTTCTAAATAGATTCACCTTTCTCACACTCTTCGCTCCGGACACAAACAAATCGTCTCAAGACCTCATCTGGACTTGATTTTTGAGGTGATAGTCAAGTCCAACTAGGCGGTCATAATTGTCTTAGCTCATCGCTATCAGACTTTCGACGTGCGGTCCAGGTCCGATACGAAGTTTCTGAATGCTCCCGAGAGCAACTGGAATTAGTGTTTACTCCTAGATATCAGGAAAATGTAGCGTTAACAATTCTATAGGTTTTGTGTCTTATCGATTGTATTTAAAGTGATTGGTGATAATTTCACAGGTAATCTAGTTTAACGCTAGTTAATTCACGTTAAATTTTTAAAGGATTTTCTTCTAAATGATTTCTGCTAGAGGTGGTACTCGGGTCTATGTATGGATTTTTCCAGGATCTTACAATCTACCCACCTTAAAGAAAAAAGTCGTTCTCAAAATTTGTACCTTTTCATACTCCTTGAGGATCTGAGGGTAGTTCTTTCTGACCTCAGCTTCAGTCTCCCAAGTAGCCTCTTCTTCACTGTGATGCGTCCACAGTACCTTTATAAGTGGGATAACCGTGCTACGCAGACCTGCTCCTCTCTATCCAGGATACATGTCGGTCACAGTACATAGGTGGCGTCCTCGCTCAACTACACCTGCTCCCAAATGATAATGTGTGAATGATCAAGAACATACTTCTTCAACATGGACACATAGAATACGTTATGCACGCCTGCGACTGATGTGGGCAAACCAAGGCGATACCGTACTGCCCCCACTCGATCAAGTATCTAAAATGGGCCAATGAATCTCGGCGTAAGCTTCCCTTTCTTAGCAAACCGAAGGACTCCCTTCGTGGGGGAAACCTTAAGGAATACATGGTCCCCAGTCTCAAACTCAAGGGGTCGCCGTCTCATATCGGTGTAGCTCTTCTGCCTGCTTTTTGCTGATAGCAGTCGATGCCTAATAATATCAATTTTCTCTGAGGTCGCCTGAACCTACTCAGGGCCAATCAAAGTCTTCTCGCCCACTTCTGCCCAGCAATGCGGTGCTCTACACGGGCGACCATACAATGCCTCATAGGGAGCCATGCCAATACTCGCCTGAAAGCTGTTGTTATATGTGAACTCTGCATAAGGAAGACAGTCATCTAAACTGTCCTTGAAATTCAACACACAAGCTTGCAACATATCTTCTAGCACCTGATTTACACGCTCCGTCTGCATGTCTGTCTGCGGATGGAACGCGGTACTGAACTTCAAATTTAAACTCATCGCTTCCTAGATACAAGTCCAGAAGATAGATGTGAATCATGTGTCTCGATCTGACACAATCTCTAAAGGAACTCCATGCAGACATACAATCTCCTTGATGTACAATCTGGCCAATCGTCTGTAGGATTCGTGTCTCTAATCGGTAGGAAATGAGCTGATTTTGTCAACCTATCAACAATCACCCAAATAAAGCCATGTTCCTTCCTCGTCTTAGGCAGTCCTGAAATAAAATCCATAGAAATGAAGTCCTACTTCCATTCAGCTATGGGCATGGGTTGAAGCAGTCCAGGAGGTCGGCGATGCTCTGCCTTGACCTGCTGGCACATGAGACAAGTCCCACCAGTACGATCTCTTCATGTTTTGATACATCTTCATGCTACATGGATGCATCGCAAGCCTCGAACTGTGGGCTGCCTCGAGAACCTCTCGTCTCAAGTCAAGGATGTCTGAGATGCATGGGCGGCCACTAGCATAAGCCCCCATCCGTACCAACACTCCACTCAGAGTCCTCATCTGTACCAACCCACTCTCTCATCTTTGCCAAAAGCTCATCATCTACCTAAGCCTCGATAATCCTGACATCAATGAGGGGTTGTACACGAACATGTGCGACGACTTCATACAGCTCCTCCACCATGAGTTTCTGCTCATTGTCTCGCACAAACTCCACCATATCCCATTCTGTAATCATAAGTAAAGCTATAAACTCTATAGTCTTCTTGCGGCTTAGCACGTCTGTCAAAAGGTTTACGTTGCCTGGATGGTAGGAGACCTCGAACTTAAAGTCCTTCAAGGTTTTCATCCATCGGCACTGCCTCATATTCAGGTCTCGCTGAGAGAATATGTATCTAAGGATCTTGTGGTCACAAAAGAGCTCGAACTCCTCTCCGTAGAGTAATGTCTCCAGAGCTTTAACGCGAAAATGACGGCTGTCAACTCTAGGTCGTGTGTAGGGTAATTCTCCTCGTGTTTCCTCAATTGTCTCGAGGCGTATGCAATCACCCTATCCTTCTGCATAAGGATACAACCCAGACCAACGCGAGACGCGTCAGTGTATATAGTATACCTAACCCCTTGCTCTGACGATACTAGCACAGGGGCGGACATCAACTTGTCCTTCAGCTCCTGAAAAGCTGCTTCGACCTTCTCATTCCATGCAAACTTCAAATCTTTCCGTGTCAACTGAGACAATAGTCTAGCAATCTTGGACAAGTCCCGAATGAATCATCGATAGTACCCTACTAGACCAAGAAAACCCCTCACCTCAATAACTGAACCGGGTTGCTTCCAATCCTGAACCACGGCTACCTTAGAGAGGTCGACTGTTATACCTTCCTTGGACACCACATGTCCCAGGAACTTAACTTCCTCTTTCTAGAAGTTGTATTTCTTTTATTATACGAATAACTGGTTCTTCTTGAGAGTGTCAAGGACAGCTCTCAGATGTTCTTCATGCTCTTCCCGACTCTTGGAAAATATCAGAATATCGTCAATAAACACGATAACAAATCGGAACAGAAATGGCTGAAACACCCTGTTCATTAGATCCATGAACACAGCCGGAGTGTTTGTGAGTCCAAACGACATCACAAGGAACTTGTAATGACCAAAACTAGACCTGAAGGTAGTCTTTTTCACGTCCTTATCCCTGACGCATAACTGATGATACCCAGACTACAAATCTATCTTTAAAAAATACCGTGCCCCCTTTAACTGATCAAACAGATCATCAATCCTAGGCAAGGGATACTTGTTCTTCACCGTCAGCTGATTCAACCTATGATAATCAATACATAATCGCAGGGAACCATCTTTCTTCTTCACAAACAATACAGGCACTCCCCAAGGTGACACACTCGGTCGAATAAAGCCTGCCTCTAATAATACATCAATCTATCTCCTCAGTTACTCCATCTCACATGGAGGCATACGATACGTCGGCAAAGAAAGAGGCATCGCACCGGGCACAAGATCAATAGTAAGTCAATCTTATGCTAAGGAGGAGGTCTTGGGATCTTCTCAAATACATCAGGAAAATCTCGAACCACTGACATATCTCCCAACGTCGGATCATTAGAACTCTCTAACAATAAAGCTTAACTACTAACTCGACAGGACCAACTGACTTGAACTGCAAATGTAAAGATTGTGCCCTCAGGTCCGTAGGCTATCATGACTCCAGCCTCGCAATCAATCTCTGCTCTCATCTTGGTGAGCCAATCTATCCTGAAAATAACATCATAGTGACACAATGGGGCGATAATCAGGTCGACGACCACTGTCCTACTACCTAAATCTACTGAGCAAGACTCACAGGTCCGTGAAATGTCTGAAGAGGTCCTTGTAGCTGTAGTGAGTCTCACTCCCTTCGTAGGAGCCGTAACCAAACCTAGCTGCTTGACCGCAGTGCAAGAGACGATAGAAATAGTGGACCTAGTGTCCACCAATAAGAAGACAGGCGTACCTTGAATGTAAGCGGGAACCTCAAAAGATGTCAGTGCTGAATTTGCCCCAGGTGTCTCAGCTATAAGCGCATGAACCCGAGCTTGTTGTGGATGATTCAGTGGAGGTACCATGGGCCGTTAAGGTGGCCTGAAATGAGGTGTTGGTGGCCTGAAAGATGGGCGAGCTGGTGCTAATCGTAGGGGAGGTGCTGATATAGGGTGAGGCATCGAACGATTGATCCTCTAAGGCAGCGAGAAACCACTGTCTCGCATCCTAGTGAAACAAGACATCTCAGTGTGGCCCGGCTTCTTGCAATAGTAGCACCACACGTGTGGTCACCTCACAGGGGCAGGAGATGCCAAGAACCTTGGTGGTGAATCTACATGAGGCCTCTTACCGAGGAAAGTCCTGCTCGGAAAGTCAGGTTGTGGTCTGGGAGCCATAGGTGCTCACATACGGGACAACATGTCCCTGTCCTGCTCAGCTCGCAAGGACATGCCCACCAATCTAAGAAGAGATGCTTGCACATGTAACACCCTGAAAATCGGGGGTCGTGTATAAACTCAACTCCCGAGTTCCAGACCGTCACTTATGCAACAAAAATAGTTATGATTCAATGTTGTCTGATTTAAAGCATTCACATGAGTAAAAGTATACCAAAACTGCAATTCATACTTCAGATCCAGTGATAAAAGTAAGCGGAAGACTAAACAATATATATATCACTGTATGGAAAAATAAAGTAATCTCATCTGTCTCCAAAGTATGACTACATCTCTGAGTTTCATATACATGTAAATAAACAAAAGAATAAAGTTCAAAATAGTCCCACTGAAGTCCCCTCGATCCAGGTCACCTACGGGAAGCCGTCGTGATACTGCATATACGAGAACTCATCCTGGTCCTCGTCAATCTCCGGCTCCACCTCCTGGATCTCGTCCTCACCTGCAGCTACAACAGGGTCTGGTGGGTGTTGCAAACACCATCCCGTAACGTGGGAATGAGTGATCAACTCAGTGGAATCATAGAGCAAAGATTAGCATGTTCACAATTCAATCACGCGATAATAGTAAAGCAGTAAATCAGAGAATCCTAATACTGTTATTAATGCAAGATGATATGACGTGATGTATGCCCTCACCGACGATCACCCTCATGCGGCAACATCTTACGACCGCGGCATGCCACACTCCCTAGAGTGCTCCACATCTTCCAGGCACATGCAATGCTATGGTGATATGATTACCAAGTTGTTATTAGTCCATTCAAACAGCAGGATTGGGAAACTAAGGTACTTCCCATGTATCAATCCCAACACGGATCCTGTCTAGGGTCGTCACTCCTAGTAATCTCATACGATGTATATTTCGTAGGTCACTGCAAGGGCTGCCAGGGCTGTTGCTCGCACTCATTGCACCGCTCCCCCATCACCTTATCAATACAGGCCTACCGTACTCTACTGCAACGGAAGGGTCGTCGCCTCCCGTGGACTCAGAATACGCTCGCGGTCACTACAAAGGGCTCGTCGCCTGATCAGTGTAGGCCGACAGCTAGAATATAGTGTCCCATACCACCATAATCTGCTCACGAGTCAAGGTGCTCACTGGTCACTACGGGGAGGTTTGTGGCCCCAGCGTAGGCCGACAGCTCGACCACGGTGTCCCATACCACCATGCCCGGCTCATGAGTCTTCGTGGATCAAGGTACCACGGTTAATAGGGTTTACAATGGTAAGTTCAGTACCCTAGGTTCAAGCAGTTACGATACATACAAGGTGAACAAACATCGGCCAGTCGGGTTACTTGACGGGCTCGACTAGCGCGATCGCATCTCGAATTGAACGACATGAAGTGCGTAAAACACTTCGCGTGGCCTAACCACTGCCGCCAACTCTCAACACGAATCACATTCATCGACGCGTCGTTCGTGGCTATGACCAGTCAGCCACGAATTCGCTCGGTTACCGACTGCCTGGACTAAGTCAAGTCCCACACATCTATTGAATTACATTAACGCTATATGCCAGGGTATTGGAATTGAAACACATCATGTGAGCATGTTAGCACATGTTATAACATTCAACTTAAGCAAATCTTCAAGGCATACTTCCCATGCATATTCAACTTAAGCAAATCCTCAAGGCATACTTTCTATGCATGTAATGCGATCATGCACAAGGTCAACATGTAGGAAATCATTTAGGTCAGCATATTAATCATGAAATCAATCTCAAACTACTACATAACATCATTTAATTCAATACATACTAATACAAGCATTTATACAAACACATACACTACACACTTAAATCCACATATAGTATGTCGACCCAAAGTGCGCAACTTGGCGAATCTCTTCGCCAAACTGATTATGCAATCATTCCTAACTCTCTAATGCGGCGACATACCATGTCAATCACGTCAGCAAAATATGCATGTAAACCGTACTTCCTACAAATGACTAAAATGCCCTAAATCTCATATTCTTCGTTAGCTTACGAAACGGGAAACGGAGAGCATTTCGTACATGTCAAACGGCGATGCCGTCAAGAATCTACTATTAAACGACATTGAAAGCGTTGGGAACCGTCAATCAAAGCGTCTAAAATCCTCACCTTATGTCTTGTAGACTCGGGAATTGAAACGGAGCGTATACGCTTCGTCTACGGCGAGTAAGGAGCCTAATACACAAGACCCATAAGCTACATCGCTATGGAAACAAGGGAAACTCAAATCAACAACTATTTAGGGTTTTTACTTACCTAGGATCGCGGTGGAATCGCCGGGAAAGCGGTAGAGGTGTGTTGCTTAAGCACGTGCAACGCGTAGTACAAGTGGCAGGAAGAACTCTCCCACACTCTCACAATCTCCCACCTTTTTCTCTCTCCCAAGCTAGGGCTTCTCTCAAATTCGGATGGGAGAGAGGAGTGAGGGTTTCAACCCCTTTTATAGCCTAAAACATGCCCAAAATAGGCTTGGGAACAATGTTTACTTGGTGCCTAACCAAATCGGGGCCGTTTCGGTCCAAAAGGGCATTTCTGGAGGTCCCCAGGCCAAATGCGGTCGGACTTAAGCTCATGCATACTGGATCTAGCACACATCCAGTTTTCAGACCGGTTGGGTTCCCAGATCGCACGTGGCGGCCCAGTTTCAGTTTAACGGTCACCGCACCAAGATCAGGCCTATAAGTCTCGTGATATATAATAGATATTTTTCCTGATCCAAGGGTGTAATTTGGCTGTATTCTGACGGTCAGAACGCTCAATACTGATGCGTCAAATTGTGTGCCAGATTTGAATTTCAAATTCCAATTCTAACCCTATTCTCACTCTCTTCGGTCCGGGCTCAATGAAATAGCCTGTGATTATCGGTTTGACTTGATTTTTGGAATGAGTGTCAAGTCCAGCTAGACGGTTCTAACGGTCTAAGATAGGAGGTATCGGACTTTCGACGTGCGGTCTAGATCCAATACAAAGATTCAAAGTGGTCCAGAGAACAAACCGGTTTAGAGTTTGATCCGAGGCTTTAGAGCATTATAGCACCCTTGGTTCCACTCGCTTCGGGCCTTGTAGAACGTATTTAAAGTGATCAGGGACCATTTCCCAGCTATTCTAACGTTGCACTAGCTAACCTAGTCATATTTTCTAAAGGAATGAATTCTACGCAATTTCGGGTCGAGTTGGTACTCGAGCCCAAGTATGGATTTTTCACGGGCGTTACAATCTACCCCCCTTAACAAATAATTTCGTCCTCGAAATTTTGTACCTTTTCGTACTCCTCGAGAAGCTGTGGGTAGTTCTTTCTGATCTCGGCTTCTGTCTCCCAAGTAGCCTCCTCCTTAGTATGATGCGTCTATAGTACCTTCACAAGGGGAATCACCTTGCTACGCAGTACCTGCTCCTTCCGGTCTAAGATGCGTGTCGGTCGCAGGATATAAGTAACATCCTCTCCTAACTGCACCTGCTCCCATCTGATGATATGGGAAGGATCAGCAACGTACTTCTTCAGCATAGAAACATGAAATACGTTGTGGACGCTCGCGAGGGGCGTGGGTAAAGCCAATCGGTAAGCCACTGCTCCCACACGATCGAGGATCTGAAATGGACCAATGAATCGCGGTGCCAGCTTCCCCTTCTTCCCGAACCGAAGGACTCCCTTCATAGGGGAAACTCGCAAAAACACATGATCCCCAACTGTGAACTCTAGTGGCCTCCGCCTCGTATCGGCGTAGCTCTTCTGTCTGCTCTGCGCTGTAAGGAGCCGACGTCGAATAATATCGATCTTCTCTAACGTCGCCTGCACCAACTCTGGGCCAATCAAGCTACGCTCACCGACCTCTAACCAGCAATGCGGTGCGCGACAAGGTCGCCCATACAGCGCCTCATAAGGTGCCATGCCGATACTCGCCTGGAAGCTATTGTTGTACGCAAACTCCGCATATGCAAGACAGTCATCCCAACTGTCCTTGAAGTCCAATGCGCAAGCTCGCAACATGTCCTCCAGGATCTGGTTCACTCGCTCCGTCTGTCCGTCCGTCTGTGGGTGGAAGGCAGTACTGAACTTCAACTTCACACCCTTAGCCTCCTGAATGCGAGTCCAGAAAATAGAAGTGAACCGCGTGTCTCTGTCCGACACGATCTCCAACGGAACTCCATGCAGACGCACAATCTCTCGGATATATAATCTAGCCAGCTCGTCTGCAGAGTTCGTAACTCTGATCGGTAGGAAGTGCGCCGACTTCGTCAATCGGTCGACGATCACCCAAATGGAATCATGCCCCTTCCTCATCTTCGGCAACCCAGAAATGAAATCCATGGAAATGAAATCTCACTTCCACTCTGCAATCGGCATAGGCTGCAAAAGTCCAGGTGGTCGGCGATGCTCTGCCTTCACCTGCTGACAAGTGAGACAACGGGACACGAACTCAGCTATGTGGGTCTTCATACCTTCCCACCAATACGTCCTCTTCACGTCACGATACATCTTCGTGCTGCCTGGATGCATCGCGAGTCTAGTAGAATGCGCAGCCTCGAGAATCTCTCGTCTCAAGTCAGGGACATCAGGAACGCATAGGCGGCCACGGTAACGTAAGCCCCCATCCATACCAATTCGCCAGTCGGCGTCAGCATCATCACTGGCCTGCTCTCGAAGCTCAGTAAGATGCGTGTCGTCCCTCTGCGCCTCGATGACTCGGTCATCGATCTGAGATCGCACCTGTATATGTACGATAAACTCAAACGGCTCCTCTACGGTGAGTTTCTGCTCAAAGTCTCGCAAAAACTCCACCATATCCCACTCGGCAACCATCAGCGGACCGCAAACTCTATCGCCTTCTTGCGGCTCAACGCATCAGCCACAAGGTTCGCCTTCCCAGGATGGTAAGAGACTTCAAACTTGAAGTCCTTCAGCGTCTCCATCCATCGCCGCTACCTCATATTCAAGTCCCGCTGCGTGAATATGTACTTGAGG
Source organism: Magnolia kwangsiensis (assembly GCA_037074715.1). Lineage (NCBI taxonomy): Eukaryota > Viridiplantae > Streptophyta > Magnoliopsida > Magnoliales > Magnoliaceae > Magnolia > Magnolia kwangsiensis. The sequence goes on along the minus strand of CM073577.1, from coordinate 75,581,334 downwards.
CTCTTGTGGTCGCAAAAGAGCTCGAACTCCTCTCCGTAGAGGTAATGTCTCCAGAGTCTCAGTGCGAATATCACGGCTGCCAACTCCAGGTCGTGTGTAGGGTAATTCTCCTCGTGCTTCCTTAATTGTCTCGAGGCATACGAAATTACCCTGTCCCTCTGCATAAGGACACAACCCAAACCAACGCTAGACGCGTCAGTGTATATAGTGTATTTAACCCCTTGCTCTGGCAATACTAGCACAGGGGCGGACGTAAGCCTGTCCTTCAGCTCCTGAAAAGCTGACTCCGCCTTATCATTCCAGGCGAACTTCACGTCCTTCCGTGTCAACTGAGATAAGGGTCTCGCGATCTTCGAGAAATCCTGAATGAAGCGCCGATAATAGCCAGCGAGACCCAAGAAACTCCTCACCTCAGTGACAGAACCAGGCTGCTCCCAGTCCTGCACCGCAGCTACCTTAGACAGGTCAACTGCCATGCCGTCCTTGGACACCACGTGTCCCAGAAACTTCACCTCCTGCTTCCAGAAGTCGCACTTCTTATACTGTGCGAACAACTGATGCTGTCTGAGCGTATCAAGGACCAAACGCAAGTGCTCCTCATGCTCCTCTCGACTCCTAGAGTATACCAAAATGTCGTCGATGAAGACAACGACGAATCGATAGAGGAAAGGCCGCAATACCCGGTTCATCAAATCCATGAACACGGCCGGTGCGTTCGTGAGACCGAACGACATCACGAGGAACTCGTAGTGACCAAAACTGGTCCTGAATGCTGTCTTCTGCACGTCCTCATCTCTGACGCGCAGCTGATGATATCCTGACTGAAGATCAATCTTCGAGAAGTACTGCGCTCCTCTCAACTGATCAAACAAGTCATCGATCCTGGGCAAAGGGTACTTGTTCTTCACCGTGAGCTGGTTCAGCCTGCGATAATCAATACACAATCGCAGCGAACCATCCTTCTTCTTCACAAACAAGACCGGTGCTCCCCAAGGAGACACGCTAGGCCGTATAAAGCCAAGCTCTAGCAGGCCATCTGTAACATCCCGAAAATCGGGGGGTCGAGCAAAAACCCAACTCCCGAGTTCCAAAATGTTATTTATGCAACATGGATATGTATGATTGAATGTTGTCTGTGATAATGTATTAAACATGAGTGAGATTAAGCCAGAACAGCATATCATACTCCAGAGACAGTGAAATTTGCAAGCGGAAGACTGTAATAGTATGTATAACGTACATAAACTGTTATATGTCTCCAGAGTGTGAATATATTACCAGGTTATGCACATACATGTATACTTCAAAAGTAAACAAAATGAATATACATGAGGGCGCTAAAAATTCAAAATGACAAATGTCAAAGTATCTAATCAACCTCCCTGTAATCCCGTCAATCAGAACACGCATAAAGGAGGAATCCTCCTTCTCATCATCAAGTCCAGCTCCGCCTCACAGGCCGCGCCATCATCTGCAATCACAAAAGGGACTGGTGAGTGTCCGGAAACACCATCCCGTAATGTGGGAGTGAGTGATCAACTCAGTGGGATAAGAGAGCAGGAATTAGCATGTTCACAATTCAATCACGCGATAATAGTACAGCAGTAAATCAGACAATCCTAATACTGTTGTTAATGCAAGATGATATGACGTGATGTATGCCCTCACCGACGATCACCCTCATGCGGCAACATCTTACGACCGCGGCATGCCACACTCCCTAGAGTGCTCCACATCTTCCAGGCACATGCAATGCTATGGTGATATGATTACCAAGTTGTTATTAGTCCATTCAAACAGCAGGATTGGGAAACTAAGGTACTTCCCTTGTATCAATCCCAACACGGATCCTGTCTAGGGTCGTCACTCCTAGTAATCTCATACGATGTATATTTCGTAGGTCACTGCAAGGGCTGCCAGGGCTGTTGCTCGCACTCGTTGCACCGCTCCCCCATCACCTTATCAATACAGGCCTACTGTACTCTACTGCACGGAAGGGTCGTCGCCTCCCGTGGACTCAGAATACGCTCGCGGTCACTACAAAGGGCTCGTCGCCTGATCAGTGTAGGCCGACAGCTAGAATATAGTGTCCCATACCACCATAATCTGCTCACGAGTCAAGGTGCTCACTGGTCACTACGGGGAGGTTTGTGGCCCCAGCGTAGGCCGACAGCTCGACCACGGTGTCCCATACCACCATGCCCGGCTCATGAGTCTTCGTGGATCAAGGTACCACGGTTAATAGGGTTTACAATGGTAAGTTCAGTACCCTAGGTTCAAGAAGTTATGATACATACAAGGTGAACAAACATCGGCCAGTCGGGTTACTTGACGGGCTCGACTAGCGCGATCGCATCTCAAGTTGAACGACATGAAGTGCGTAAAACACTTCGCGTGGCCTAACCACTGCCGCCAACTCTCAATACGAATCACGTTCATCGACGCGTCGTTCGTGGCTATGACCAGTCAGCCACGAATTCGCTCGGTTACCGACTGCCTGGACTAAGTCAAGTCCCACACATCTATGGAATTACCTTAACGCTATATACAAAGGTATTGGAATTGAAACACATCATGTGAGCATGTTAGCACATGTTATAACATTCAACTTAAGCAAATCTTCAAGGCATACTTTCCGTGCATATTCAACTTAAGCAAATCTTCAAGGCATACTTCCTATGCATGTAATACAATCATGCACAAGGTCAACATGTAGGAAATCATTTAGGTCAGCATTTTAAATCATGAAATCAATCTCAAACTACTACATAGCATCATTCAATACAATACATACCAATACAAGCATTTATACAAACACATACACTACACACTTAAGTCCACATATAGTATGTCGACCCAAAGTGCGCAACTTGGCGAATCTCTTCGCCAAACTGATTATGCAAGCATTCCTAACTCACTAATACGGCGACAAACCATGTCAATCACGTCAGCAAAATATGCATGTAGACCGTACTTCCTACATATGACTAAAATGCCCTAAATCTCATATTCTTCGTTAATTTACGAAACAGGAAACGGAGAGCACGTTGTACATGTCAAACGGCGATGCCGTCGATAATCTACTATTAAACGACATTGAAAGCGTTGTAAACCGTCAATCAAAGCGTCTAAAATCCTCACCTAGTCTCTTACGGTCGCGGGATTTTGAACGGAGCGTGTACGCTTCGTCTATGGCTGTAAGAGAACCTGATTTATGGATTACGTTAGCTAACATGTTGTGCATCTAAGAAAACCCTAAATCAGCAAGTTTTTGGGATTATTTCATACCTGAAAAAGTGTAGAAATCACCAGCCAGGTGATTGGAAGGAAGTGCTGATGCAGCAACCGTTGATGGCTCGGAAGCGGGAAAAATCTCCTCTTTCCTTTCTCTCAAACTCTCTCTCTCTTTTCTAGGGTTTAGTGAAATTCGGATGTGAAGGAGAAATGAGGGTTTCAACCCCTTTTATAAGCTTGGAAACGCCGAAAATAGGCTCCGGGACGAAGTTTACTTAATGCCTATCCATTTCGGGGCTGTTTCGGTCCAAAAACTGCTTTCTGGTGGTCCCCTGGTCGATTGCGATCAGACTTAAGCTCATGGGTACCAGATGTACCTCGTATTAAGTTTTCAGTCTGGCAGGGTTCGCAGATCGCACGTAGCGGACCAGTTTCAGTTCAGCGGTCACCGCACATAGATCAGGGCTGAAAGTCCCATGATAATAAATAGAAATTTTTCCTGATCCGAGGGTGTAATCTGGATGAATTCTGACGGTCAGAACGCTTAATACTGACGCGTCAAGTCGTGTGCCAGATTTGAATTTGAAATTCCAAATTCGTCCCTATTCGCGGTCGCTTCAGTCCGGGTTCAACGAAATACTCTGTGATTATCGGTTTGACTTGATTTTCGAAATGATTGTCAAGTCCAGCGGGGCGGTTCTAACGGTCTAAGATAGGAGGTATCGGACCTTCGACGCGCGGTCTAAATCCAATATAAAAATTCAATGTGGTCCAGAGGACAAACCCGCTTAGAGTTTGATCCGAGGTTATAGAGTATTCTAGAGTCATTGGTTCTACTCGATTTGGGTCTTGTAGAACGTATTTAAAGTGATCAGGGACTGTTTCCCAGCCACTCCAACGTTGCGCTAGCTAACTTATGCTTAGTTTCTAAAGAAATTTATCCTAAGTGGTTTCTTTGGCTATGGAATTGGATTCTGAACGATTTTTCAGGTGTTTTAATTGACCCACTGCCTAAGGACGTCAAATCCCAGATTGGCCAAAATCCGGGGTGTTACACCATCAATCTGCATCCTCAACTCCTCCATCTCACATGGTGCCATGCGATACGTCGGCAGTGAGACGGGTGTAGAGCCAGGAACCAGATCGATAGTGAAATCGATCTCACGTCGGGGCGGCAAACCAGGGATCTTCCTGAACAGATCCCCGAACTCAGATACAACTGGTGTCTGCTCAAGTACCTGGGCACCAGCGTCGCGCAATAGAGTGGCGTAGCTAAGTATGCGGAAAGGAAGATTTACCTGCACTGAAAACGTGAAAGGCGTGCCCTCAGGCTCGTACACCGTCACCACACGAGCCTCGAAGTCAATCTCGGCTCTAGCTGCAGTCAACCAGTCCATGCCAAGAATGACGTCGAGATAAACGAGCGAGGGATCGACGACCAGATCAAGAGTCATCGTCCTGCCTCCCAAATCAACTAAACAACCCTCACACATCTGGGTGACATCCGCATAATCTCCATGAGCTGCAAGGACTCGCACGCTATCCATAGTGATAGTCTGCAACCCAAGACGTCTGACTACGGCACGCGATATCAAAGAAATCATGGAACCAGTGTCCACCATGACAAGAACGGGAATACCTCCGATATGGCCCATGACCTCGAAGGCTGAATGCTGGAAAGTCGGCATCGTAGCTGCCTCAGCGGTCAGTGCATGAACTCGAGCCTGCTGTGGCCGGTTCGGCCGCTGTGTCAAGGGCCGTGGAGGCTGTCGAATTTGCGATACTGTAGGTCTGAAAGAGGGATGCGCAGGAGCTGACCGTATAGGCGGTGCTGATATCGCCTGTGGACGTACACGATCAATCTTCTGCGGCGGCGAGAACCCACTGTCCCGCATCCTCGAAAAGCAACTCTGCGCTAGGTGGCCCGTCCTCCCACAGTATGTGCATGATAAATCAGGGCGCCGAAACGGTCCTACTGGCGCCGTGGTCCTGGTAGGAGGATCAATGCGAGGCCTCTTGCCCGCGAAGGGCCTGTCTGACAAATCCGGTCGCGGCCTAGAAGTAGTCGGGCCTCGAGATCGCGCAAGTCGATCCACGTCCTGCTCTGCCCGCATGGACATGTGAACCAACTCCGTATAGGAGGGGAAACTGACACAGCACATCTTCGACCGAATATCCGGTCGCAAGCCCTCCAAAAAGCGCCGTATGCGCATCTGCTCATCAGCTAGAATCGTCGGGACGTACCTGCCCAACTCTGTGAACCGATGCTCATACTCGGTAACCGTCATCGCTGCCTGCCTGAGACGGAGATACTCATTCTCCCTCTCGTGCCTGTAGGTCTGAGGATAATACTTCTCATGGAAGCGGAACTCGAATGCTGCCCACGTCCATACGAAATCTGCGGCAACAGTCCGCAATATACTATCCCACCACATACTGGCCTCTCTCTCAAATAAGAAGGTAGCCAGCTCTACCTACTCAGCCTCGGTACAGTGCAACATGCGTAGAATCTTCGACACTCGGTCGAGCCAGAACTCAGCCTCCTCGGGTCTGTGAGAACCCGTGAAAGTAGGAGGCCGCAAGCGCTGAAATCGCTCCAGAAGGCCCCGTGTGTCGGCAGGATTCTCCGCAGGGAAAGCAGGCTGCGCAGGATGTGCTATGCCCTCATCCTGGGCGTAAGTATAGGCATCCTCAGCTGGATGCGCAAGTGGTGCAGGCGGAGTAGATGCAGTCGCACTCCCACCCTGGGCTAAAGTCCCAACTATGGTGGTCAGAAGCTGCTGCTGCTGTAGCATCATAGCCATCATCTGCTCGAATCTATCAGGGGGTGGAGAAGGCTGTGGCGGATGAGGTGCGGAAGTAGATGCGCGCTGTGGCTCTCTAACTGATGGTGTGAATGGCGGTGGTCCATCTGTAGGACCAACAGCAGGCTGAGACGATCGAACCGTCTCAGGAATCGGGCCCACAGCAGGGTCCGGACGAGTGCCAGACTGAGAGGGAGTCTGATCCATCTGCTCTAACAATGAAAGCCGAACTGCGCTCCTCGTAGTCTTAGGTGACATTCCCTATATTCAAAATAGGGCGCAACCTTGTCAGTCTCAATTGCACAAATACACCACAATCATCCACTAAAGAGTCAAAGGCATTCCATGCATTTCAATTAATCAAAATTGTCACCATACAAGGGATATATCCTTACAAGCATCATGACTAGAATGACATGGAAATTAAGACAGTTAAGCAACAACAACATAAGCAAAGCACTAGCCCTAATAGGCTTTACACACATAAAACAGAAAATGGCTAACTACTCATAACAACATCAAAGATCGCGTCGCTAGTCGGAGTCTGGTGACGGAGGAGGAGCACCCTTATCCTGTAAGCAACACAGGATTGCCTTCAAGGTGCGAGTCACCTTGCCAAACTTCTTCTTCGTAACGGCCTTGGCATCAGCGACCTCTGCTCGAAGTTCTTGGACTTCCCTTCGCAAAGCGGTCTGGCTCTCCTCCATCCGAGCAATGCGATCGTCGATAGTAGCCTGCGCAGAAGGAGGAGGGCTCTCATCAGTATCCTGAGCCTCCTCTTCTGCTTCTTCCTGAACCTCTGCTCTAGGTTCTTCTTCGCTTTGATCTTCCTCTTCATCAAAGTCATCCCCACTATCCCTTTCAAGTTGATTTTCACGGTATTGCGACCCAATCTTCATCTTGAGCATTGTCGACTCATCGATGGTGTGAATCGATACCGGCAATTCGGGTCCAAGTCTATAGGCAAACTCAAGCGCAATCTTGCAAATGAGTCGGCCAAAGGGAAGGGATTCGGATGTTCTCCTCGACCTGGCTATGAGAACTATCTGTCGTAAGATGAAAGTGGCCATACATACGTTCTCTCCCTGGGCCACCAGAAATAAGAAATCGACCATAAGACGTGTACATTCAATGCGGTTCGTCGACCTGGGATAGACATTGAACGTGAAGATATGGTGCAGCAGGCGTAAATCCTCAGACATGTACGTCGCCTTGAGGCTATTATTAGGCTGCCATGGAACCAACTTACCGCACAGAAACCTGGTGCGGCGATCTCGTTCACGTCTAGTCCTCAAATTCTTCTCACTTGGATGCACATCACCTAGAGGCACGTTGAGAAGTCGCGCTATCAATCGGACGTCGATCGTAGCCATCCGATCTCTACCAAAAGGGATTTTGAACTGCAAGGGCTCCAAGGTAGGACTCTGGATGCTAGCATAGAAGGCACGAACGGTGCTCACATTAGCACGAGCGCGAGCTTCAAAGATCGGTCCCCAGTGTGCAGCTTCAATGCGTTCGAACAACAGATACTCTCCGAACAATCGCCCATCTACGTCCGCCTCAAATAACACTCTACGATCAGTGTATTCACCATGAGGCATCTCTGATAGAATGGTTCGTCCAAGGTGTGCATGGGGATCCAAATCCCGCTTTGTACGGCACTCCAGGACTGCAGCTGGACCTGCGGCGGTGCTTGAACTTGCGGCACCACCCCGCGGTCTTCTCAATCGAGCAGGGCGGCTCGGCCCAGCCTCGTCTGTCGCAGTTTTCCTCTTACCTATCAAAGATATGATGGATGAGAGCGACAAAAGGCCCAAAATGGCTTCCACAAAAGCCATGAAAAATGCCAAAAATGCGGAGAAATGGCTGCCCAATCTGAAAAAAGGAAATCTAGGCTTCGTAGAGGGATGCTTCAAGCTTCCCAAGGCTGTACTTTCAGGGAAAAATACGAACAAAAAGATGGGATGGAGCAGCTCACGATTTCAGCTATATTTGAGGGATTTTGGAGCTCCAAATGGGGAAATCTTCAAGGAAAGAGGCTGTCAACACCCAATAAATGATGGGTGGTAGTCGGTTTTGGCCAAGGGTTTAGAGGTGGTGTGGGACGCTGGGGTTTGGAATAGGTTGCTGAAAATCGAATCTAGGCTATGTAAGGGGGCTGTTTGTGAAGGAGAGGTAGGATTTGGGGGTTTTCATGATGTGGGAGGTACATAGGGGTGATGTGGACCCCATTTAAGGGAGTGCGCCCGAAGGACGGCACCAACGGAGGTCGCCGGCCGGCGATGGCATCGCCGGTCAACTCTCAAGTTGACCGGTGGGACCCCATGGGTCTGGTCCCCCATGGTCCCAGGGTCCCAAAAAGTTAGGTCCCACCCCTTGGTTCGTAGTATTTTGGCCTGTATGAGCCCAAACATGTGTTTGGGGCTTTCTGGGTCCACATCGCAATCCCGAATACCAAACCATATGATGCAGCATATGAATTTGAGGTAGAAGGAGCCAGTACATCTTTCTAGCTCCTTAGTTGCTAAAGAAAGTGAAGTTAGAATGGCCTTATGGCCATTTTTCATGAAATTTTACTATTCACTGTAACATTTGGTGAATATACTAATTTGTGTTATTTTCACATTAGGTTTGATGCCTAACATGAAATGGATAAGAAAAAACTGAAGGTTGAAGTGTTTAGAGGAGGAATTTTAAGAATTTTTGGCAAAACGGGGTTTTTAAGCCCTGGCGATTGATTACTGGAGTCGTGGTCATCCCACGGCCCAAGGATTCACTTTTACGGTTTAAAAATGCTCATAGGACGTGTCCACCTGACTTCCTAAAGCTTAGAAGTGATTCGGGTCACTTTACGCGACCCGAGATACGTTACAGACTCGATCTTGCGATCGATCCTTATAGACTTCGCCTATCGGCGAATCTGTGATCCTAGAAGTGTTTCTAGACTCTTCTCGCACCCACCTAAGTCAAAGGAAGCGACAGCGTACGTCGCAAGACCATAACCCAGGCCCAGTATACTCTCATTCATGCTCTGATACCAACTTGTAACACCCAGAAAATCGGGGGTCGTGTATAAACTCAACTCCCGAGTTCCAGACCGTCACTTATGCAACAAAAATAGTTATGATTCAATGTTGTCTGATTTAAAGCATTCACATGAGTAAAAGTATACCAAAACTACAATTCATACTTCAGATCCAGTGATAAAAGCAAGCGGAAGACTAAACAATATATATATCACTGTATGGAAAAATAAAGTAATCTCATCTGTCTCCAAAGTATGACTACATCTCTGAGTTTCATATACATGTAAATAAACAAAAGAATAAAGTTCAAAATAGTCCCACTGAAGTCCCCTCGATCCAGGTCACCTACGGGAAGCCGTCGTGATACTGCATATACGAGAACTCATCCTGGTCCTCGTCAATCTCCGGCTCCACCTCCTGGATCTCGTCCTCACCTGCAGCTACAACAGGGTCTGGTGGGTGTTGCAAACACCATCCCGTAACGTGGGAATGAGTGATCAACTCAGTGGAATCATAGAGCAAAGATTAGCATGTTCACAATTCAATCACGCGATAATAGTAAAGCAGTAAATCAGACAATCCTAATACTGTTGTTAATGCAAGATGATATGACGTGATGTATGCCCTCACCGACGATCACCCTCATGCGGCAACATCTTACGACCGCGGCATGCCACACTCCCTAGAGTGCTCCACATCTTCCAGGCACATGCAATGCTATGGTGATATGATTACCAAGTTGTTATTAGTCCATTCAAACAGCAGGATTGGGAAACTAAGGTACTTCCCTTGTATCAATCCCAACACGGATCCTGTCTAGGGTCGTCACTCCTAGTAATCTCATACGATGTATATTTCGTAGGTCACTGCAAGGGCTGCCAGGGCTGTTGCTCGCACTCGTTGCACCGCTCCCCCATCACCTTATCAATACAGGCCTACCGTACTCTACTGCAACGGAAGGGTCGTCGCCTCCCGTGGACTCAGAATACGCTCGCGGTCACTACAAAGGGCTCGTCGCCTGATCAGTGTAGGCCGACAGCTAGAATATAGTGTCCCATACCACCATAATCTGCTCACGAGTCAAGGTGCTCACTGGTCACTACGGGGAGGTTTGTGGCCCCAGCGTAGGCCGACAGCTCGACCACGGTGTCCCATACCACCATGCCCGGCTCATGAGTCTTCGTGGATCAAGGTACCACGGTTAATAGGGTTTACAATGGTAAGTTCAGTACCCTAGGTTCAAGCAGTTACGATACATACAAGGTGAACAAACATCGGCCAGTCGGGTTACTTGACGGGCTCGACTAGCGCGATCGCATCTCGAATTGAACGACATGAAGTGCGTAAAACACTTCGCGTGGCCTAACCACTGCCGCCAACTCTCAACACGAATCACATTCATCGACGCGTCGTTCGTGGCTATGACCAGTCAGCCACGAATTCGCTCGGTTACCGACTGCCTGGACTAAGTCAAGTCCCACACATCTATTGAATTACATTAACGCTATATGCCAGGGTATTGGAATTGAAACACATCATGTGAGCATGTTAGCACATGTTATAACATTCAACTTAAGCAAATCTTCAAGGCATACTTCCCATGCATATTCAACTTAAGCAAATCCTCAAGGCATACTTTCTATGCATGTAATGCGATCATCCACAAGGTCAACATGTAGGAAATCATTTAGGTCAGCATATTAATCATGAAATCAATCTCAAACTACTACATAACATCATTTAATTCAATACATACTAATACAAGCATTTATACAAACACATACACTACACACTTAAATCCACATATAGTATGTCGACCCAAAGTGCGCAACTTGGCGAATCTCTTCGCCAAACTGATTATGCAATCATTCCTAACTCTCTAATGCGGCGACATACCATGTCAATCACGTCAGCAAAATATGCATGTAAACCGTACTTCCTACAAATGACTAAAATGCCCTAAATCTCATATTCTTCGTTAGCTTACGAAACGGGAAACGGAGAGCATTTCGTACATGTCAAACGGCGATGCCGTCAAGAATCTACTATTAAACGACATTGAAAGCGTTGGGAACCGTCAATCAAAGCGTCTAAAATCCTCACCTTATGTCTTGTAGACTCGGGAATTGAAACGGAGCGTATACGCTTCGTCTACGGCGAGTAAGGAGCCTAATACACAAGACCCATAAGCTACATCGCTATGGAAACAAGGGAAACTCAAATCAACAACTATTTAGGGTTTTTACTTACCTAGGATCGCGGTGGAATCGCCGGGAAAGCGGTAGAGGTGTGTTGCTTAAGCACGTGCAACGCGTAGTACAAGTGGCAGGAAGAACTCTCCCACACTCTCACAATCTCCCACCTTTTTCTCTCTCCCAAGCTAGGGCTTCTCTCAAATTCGGATGGGAGAGAGGAGTGAGGGTTTCAACCCCTTTTATAGCCTAAAACATGCCCAAAATAGGCTTGGGAACAATGTTTACTTGGTGCCTAACCAAATCGGGGCCGTTTCGGTCCAAAAGGGCATTTCTGGAGGTCCCCAGGCCAAATGCGGTCGGACTTAAGCTCATGCATACTGGATCTAGCACACATCCAGTTTTCAGACCGGTTGGGTTCCCAGATCGCACGTGGCGGCCCAGTTTCAGTTTAACGGTCACCGCACCAAGATCAGGCCTATAAGTCTCGTGATATATAATAGATATTTTTCCTGATCCAAGGGTGTAATTTGGCTGTATTCTGACGGTCAGAACGCTCAATACTGATGCGTCAAATTGTGTGCCAGATTTGAATTTCAAATTCCAATTCTAACCCTATTCTCACTCTCTTCTGTCCGGGCTCAATGAAATAGCCTGTGATTATCGGTTTGACTTGATTTTTGGAATGAGTGTCAAGTCCAGCTAGACGGTTCTAACGGTCTAAGATAGGAGGTATCGGACTTTCGACGTGCGGTCTAGATCCAATACAAAGATTCAAAGTGGTCCAGAGAACAAATCGGTTTAGAGTTTGATCCGAGGCTTTAGAGCATTATAGCACCCTTGGTTCCACTCGCTTCGGGCCTTGTAGAACGTATTTAAAGTGATCAGGGACCATTTCCCAGCTATTCTAACGTTGCACTAGCTAACCTAGTCATATTTTCTAAAGGAATGAATTCTACGCAATTTCGAGTCGAGTTGGTACTCGAGCCCAAGTATAGATTTTTCACGGGCGTTACAGCACAGTACATCTTTGATCGAATATTGGGCCATAGACCCTCAGAAAAATGCCGCATCCGCATCAGATGATCAGCCAGAAGCAAAGAAGCATACTTGCCCAGCTCCGTGAACCGGTTCTCATACTCTGTCACCTACATCCCTCCCTGAAGGAGGCAAAGGAACTCACTCTCCTTCTCACGTCAGTAAGTGACCGGGAAATACTTCTCATGCAACCTCCCACGTCCACTTAAAACCCTCCGTAATTGTGCGGAGAACACTATCCCACCATAATTTGGCCTCCTTCTCAAACATGAAGGTGGCAAGCTCGACTTGTTTTGCCTCAGAACAGTGAAGCATCCTCAACATCTTAGAGATGTGGTCAATCCAATACTTGGCCTCCTCGGGACTATGAGTACCCACGAAAGAGGGAGGTCGCAAGCATTGGAATCGCTCAAATGTGTCGCTGGCACTAGCGTTCCCAACAGGGTGCATAGGTGAAGCAGGTGGAGCCGCCCCCATCAACTGAGCAAAGATACTAGCCATGGAAGTCAAGAACGGCTGCTGCTGCTACTGCTGTATCAACAACATCATCTGCTCTAGCCTATCAGGAGGTGGAGCTGACTGTGATGCATGAGGCGTCGACACAAATGTATGGTTCTTCTCAGGAACCAAAGGTGTGACAGGAGGAACCATAAATGGTGTCACAGGAGTCAGCCCAGCAGCGGGGCCAGAAGCCAGCTGAGAATTCGGCATAGGATCTGAGTGAGACGGGCCCGAACAGGGGTCCGTATTGCTATCGCTCAGGGAAATGTAACACCCTGAATTTTTGTCAACCTGGAGTTAGGCGTCCTTAGGAAATGGGTCAACCATAACACCTTGGTAACCTCTCAGAACCCAATTCCAAAGCTAAAGAAATCATTTAGAATGAAATTCTTTAAAAATTTAACGTGAATTAACTAGTGCTACATTAGATTACCTGCAAAATTAGCACCAACCACTATAAATACGATCTTTAAGACCCAAAACCTATAGAATTGTTGATGCTACGTTACCCTAAAACCTATGATCAAACTTTAAACCTGTTTATTCTCAGAAACCCTTTGAAACTTTGTATTGGATCTAGACGGCGCGTCGAAAGTCCGATAGCGATGAACTTAGACAGTTACGACCGCCTAGTTGGACTTGACAATCATTTCGAAAATCAAGACCAACCGATATCCTGGCACCATTTTACTGAGTCCGGAGCGAAGAGAGTGAGAAAAAGGAAAATACTTAGAAAATTAAATACATTTTTTATGAAATCTGGAACGGTTCACTTGCGCGTTATTTTTAAGCGTTCTGACCATTGGAATCTGACCCAAATACACCCTCGGATCAGGGAACATTTCCCACTCAGATCAGTATACTTGGAATCCCTGATCGGGTTTCGGTGACCGCTGAACTGAAACTGGTCCGCCACGTGCGATCTGAAAACCCGATCAAACTGAAAATTTAACTTGATCAGGATCCACCATCCATGAGCTTAAGTCCGACCGCATTTAGTAACAGGACCCCCAGAAGTGCTCCGTTAAGACGGAACAGTCCGTATTTGGACATAACCTAAGTATACCTTGACTTAAAGTCTGTTTTGGTTATGTTTGGGCTTGTAAAAGGGCCTTAAACCCTTAGCTTTCTAGCCCATACGAATTTGAGAGAAACCCTAGGAGAGAGAAGAGAGGAAAGAGAGAGAAAGTATAAGAGAAGTGGGAGAACCTTCCTGCTATTCTTCCCTGCTGATCTACTTGCTTACCCATCGCTTTACAATCGCTATCCTGGCAATTCTGGCATCATTCTTAGGTAAGAAAAGCCTAGCCCTAACTTATTTTAGGGTTTCCATTGATGCTAGTAGCTAGATAGCTAACCTAGCTTGTATTACAGGTTAATATTTCACGTATATGAAGACTTAGAGATTCCATCGACTTCTTTACATTTCTATGGTGTAGGGTGTAGATTTTAGACGCTTAGATTACTTGTTTTCGAAGCTTTCAATGTCGTTTAATGGTAGATTGCTGATAAGGATGTTGTTTGACATGTAGAACATGCTGTCCGTTTTTCATTTCGAATACGTACGAAGAATATGAGATTTAGGGTATTTTAGGAATTTATAGGAAATACTGTATACGTACGTATTTTGCTGATATAATTGCCATGAGTATTTACCATGTACCTATACTAGTTATACGTGTATGATCTGTTTGGCGAAGAGATTCGCTCTAATGCACATATTGGTCGGCATATGCTATGTAGACTAAGTGTTTGTTGAAATGCCTAAATCAATATGATTTATGCTTGTCATATGCTTTAAATGTAAGAACATGATTGTTGTGTATTAGACAACTCCTTGATATAAGGATCTGTCATATTATATGTTTATATCACCATACGTTAAGTACGTTGGAGTTGAGTAGTCTAAGTGTTTGTATAAATGTATGTATTAGTCAGTATTGGGTAAATGGTGTTGTAGATTAGCGTTGAGACTGGATTCTCAACTAATTTGATGATGTACATGATTTCCTCCATGCTTGTTGTATTTCAATTGATTACCTTATGTGTGAAGTACTCGTGTATGGTTAAACTGCTTATGATGTATGTTATAATATGCTGATAAAATGCTAAAATTTCTTGCACTTCAATTCTGTCCCTCACATATGTTTATTGATTTAGATTCCATGTGCTTGGGGCTAAACTCTAGTCCAGGCAGTCGGTAACAGTTTAGAATTCATGGGTGGATTCTATTCACCACGAAGGATGTGTATGAGGAACCCGAGTCGTACTAGAGTCGTCGACAGTGGTTAGGCCACACGAAATGCTTGTGCACTTCATGCCGGTCGATTTAACGTGCACTCGTGATATTCAGACTCATCAAGTAACCCGACTGACCATTGTATGTTCACCTTATATTCGTCATAACTGCTTCAACCTAGGGTAGTGAAGTTATCAGTGATAACCCTGATAACCGTGGTACCTTGATCCGCTAAGACTCATGAGCCAGGCATGGTTGTATGGGACACCGTGGTCGAGCTGTCAGCCTACGCTGGGGCCACAAACCTCCCCGTAGTGACCAGTGAGCAACCCAAACTCTTGAGCAGATTATGGTGGTATGGGACACTATATTCTTACTATCGGCCTACACTGATAAGGTGATGGGGGAACAGTGTGTGAGAGCATCAGCCCTGACATCCCTTTGTAGTGACCTCGAGTGTACTCTGAGTCTACATGAGGCGATGACCCTTTCGTAGCAACAAGAGTACAACTAGGCCTATATTGATAAGGTGATGGGGGAGCGGAGCAACGAGTGCGTGCAACAGCCCTGGCAGTGATATAGAAATATATCATCGTATGAGACTACTAGGAGTGATGACCCTAGACAGGATCCTTGTTGGGAATGATATAAGGGAAGTACCTTAGTTTCCCAATCCTGCTGCATGAAAAGGACTAATAACAACTCAATAATCATATTCATATCGCACTGCATGTGCCTGGAAGATGTGGAGCACTAAGGGAAGAAAGCATGTCGCGGACGTAAGATGGTGTCGCATGAGGGAGTATGTTGGTGAGGGCATCCATCATATCATTTCATTCTTGCATTAATCACAGTGTTTAGGAATGTTTGATTGCTTGCTTTACCGTTATTGCTTGATTGATTTGATAACATATTAACCTTTACTCTATGATTCCACTGAGTTAGCTACTCACTCCCACATTGCAGGATGGTGTTGCGCACACCAAACAGTCTCTATTTTAATTTCAGATGATGTCGATGCTTGTGAAGTGAAGCCGGACTTGATGATGAGGAGGAGGATTCCTCCTATATGCAGGTTCTGATCGACAGGTTTACAGGGTTACTGATTAGATGCCAATACACTTGGTATTTTTCCTTTTATTTACACACCCATGTATATTCTTTTTGCTTATCTTTGGAGCATACATGTATATGTTTAACCTGATAATATGTTCACCCTCTAGAGACTTACAATCAATTATATATTTTATGTATTTACCACATTCTTTCGCTTGCTAATTTAACTGTCTCTAGAGTATGATATGTTGTTTTGGCTTAATCCACTTCATGTTTTATGCACTATTACAGCTGACATTCATCTATCATTGAAAATGTTACATAAGTGATGTTCTGGAACTTGGGAGTGGAGTTTATGCTCGACCCTCGATTTTCAGGGTGTTAAAGATGGCATCATAGCATGATTTGGATTAACTGGACCTGGGTTATGGTCACACACCGCACGCTGACACCAATTTAATGTAGGAGGGTGCGAGAACAATTTAGAAACAAGTTTAGGACCCCAAGTTTGTTTGTCGGTGAAAGTTTACTGAAAATGCTCACCGAGATCGAGTCCGTACACGCTCCTGATCACACACAAGGACCCCAAATCACTCCTAGACCATCTATCGACGGGTCTATACCCCTATTGATCCTATCCCATCCTCCAAAAATCGTTAAAGGTGATTCTACTTCAAAAATGACCCAAACTAGCCCGAATAGGCTCAAAACGGAGGTAGGGCCCAATTGGGGCAGTTTTAAGGGGACCCGGGGGGGGAAGGGGGGGGGGGGGGGGGCACATCATTTTGGACCTAAGAGGCGGGGGGGGGGGGGGGGGGGAGGACCTCGCCGAAATGGTGAGCCCTTGTCGAACAGTCCAGAGACCGACAAGGCCTCTCCGACCAGGGGGCTCGGTCGAGCCGATCGACTTTGGGGTGTAGTGTGACCTCGTGGTGTATGGTCGATCGTGTAAAACCCCCTAAAAGTCACCCCTCCTTCACAAAGTGACCCCCCAAGCTCTCCTTTCTCTCCCAAATGTCTGATTTTTGGCAAAAACCACCCCTCCAATCACTTCCTCTTTCATTTCGTGCACCACTGTCCCTACCCATTCAAAACCCATCCCTACTGCTGTCTACACTCTCCATCCTCTCTCATTTGACCTCTCAAATCCTCATTTTGTGCCTCAAAGGTGTGGGAACTTCATATCCCACCTTGTTCTTCTTAGAAAATAAGTTTTTGTTTTTACATTTTATTCTCCTAACTGCCCTCTACCGGTACGTGCATCTCCCATCTCCTTCTTTTCCTTGCCTTGAGCTCACGAACCCCCTCTTGTGACTCACTACTTCATAACTTAACAATCCATCATAAATGGTTTTATGATGGATGAAATTGTAAAAGTAATAATAAATGGTTTTCAACACCATGTTTGGTGTATCCAATTAAATGTAATTTCGAGCTTTCTTTCAACTTATACTTAGGAATTCATCATCATGGGATTTGAAAATCCCATCTCACACTTTCCAACACAAGATCCATTTTCCAAAGCCTATGAAATTGATTTGAATCCCAACCCACCCACCTACTAAACATGTCACTCCCAATTCTTAGGTGGGAGTAGGAAAGCAGTCCCATTTAACACAACTTGAGACCACTGGCCACCTATGCCCTTGGAGTTTTGGACTTAGAGTGGTACTCCTAGATTTTGAAAGATCGGACGATATAGAAAATCCAATTTCAATTAGATAATCTTGACTCTAAGCGGTAGAACAATCCCCTGTAGTAGATATGATATGAAACCATCTAGCGTATAAGCATAGACTTTGGACTACAACTAGTGAGTTACAGACTAGTCTACTAGTTATATTAAGTAGTGTAAAGCCTGCATATGCTAAGGAATAGTAGGATTGATTTGGTTGGAGTGGGACTCCATTCCTTTGATAGATCCTCATAACATTCATAGGCTCCTTTAGTAACTTTCAGGAAGCTTACTTCACTTAGAACTAGTCACCCTCAGGGAAAACTTATAAATTCCTTAGATTGAACTTAGAATAAACTAGCACACCCCTTTGATTTGCCTTCCCCAAGGACTTAGTATAATCGGGGACATGGAGTAGAGAAATTAAATCAACCACAACACCCATCATTTCAGCTCTTTTTATAGTCATAGGTACCAATGTCATAGAACGCATCATTAACAAAGGAAGACCAATGTAGTGAGAGGTTGTTTCCCATTTCATGTCAAGGATAGGTCCTAAGTTACACCTCGTTCCGATATACGGATCGAGACATAGATTCTTGAGCCTTAAGTAGAACTATGTTTTTAAGGGGGGGTGGAACGTATTGAGCCCAATCTAGTTAGGATTACGTAATACAACCGTTGGATTAGAGTAGCGCAGCGGAAGCGTGGTTAGCCCTTTCCCCACTGGCCCAGGATTGAAGGAAATTTAGGGAAACAATTAAGGCTTGAGTGTTGGACCCATTCATATTAAATCATAGGCCTAGCAGTGTGAGCAGGCGAAGGTTAGTGTATCCATTAACCTACTCGTTAAATACGAGCATAATAGAAGCCTTGGCTGATTCTGTATGATTAGGAATCCTTTAGGATGATCTATTAAAATGTTTATTAATCCCTACCTTAGACATAGATTCAGGCGAGAACTCTCCTATATCAAGATCCAGAGCACAACCTTATAAATAGGACTTTTGAACCTTTTAGTGATTGACATTCCCTAAGCTTTTAGAGTGATCGGACTACGGAGTTACTGAAATGAACAAATGCGAAACATTCGTAGCTTGACACAAATTCTCAATCCTGGACGACTACCAATGGACTCACTGCTTAGCCGAGCAGAAGACCAGGATCCACCAGGATTAGGAAGGGATACAACGTTGTCTACCCTGGCCAGCCGGACATTTGACGTATTGGGATCAAGCCCACTACAACCGTTTCTCTGTACTGGTTAACCACTGAAAATATATATCTTACTCTAAGTAGATGGGAATTTTCGTCAAGATGCCAAATAGGTAAAGAAATAAATTGTAGCAAACAGTTAGGGTGTAAGTAATGCATAAAGAAGTAAGTTTTAAGGGGGGTAGACCACAAGGAACCAGACTTATATAAATCGTATACACCCTACCACGTAGAGAAACATGAAATCAACAAAACTTAGGTAAAGGAAATGATTAATCTTTCCTCATTACCCTTAGCCAATTTTGGGGACGAAATTATGTTTTAAGGGGGGTAGATTGTAACACCCCGGATTTTTTCAAACCTGGAAACCCGATCGAACTAAAAACTTAACTTGTTCAGGATCCAGCATCCATGAGCTTAAGTCCGACCGCATTTAGTAACAGGACCTCCAGAAGTGCTCCATTAAGACGGAACAGTCCGTATTTGGACATAACCTAAGTATACCTTGACTTAAAGTCTGTTTTGGTTATGTTTGGGCTTATAAAAGGACCTTAAACCCTTAACTTTCTAGCCCATATGAATTTGAGAGAAACCCTAGGAGAGAGAAGAGAGAAAAGAGAGAGAAAGTGTGAGAGAAGTGGGAGAACCTTCCTGTTATTCTTCCCTGCTAATCTACGTGCTTACCCATCGCTTTACAATCGCTATCCTGGCGATTCTGCCGTCATTCTTAGGTAAGAAAAGCCTAGCCCTAACTTGTTTTAGGGTTTCCATTGATGCTAGTAGCTAGATAGCTAACCTAGCTTATATTACAAGTTAATATTCCACGTATACGAAGACTTAAAGATTCCATCGACTTCTTTACGCTTCTACGGCGTAAGGTGCAGATTTTAGACGCTTAGATTACTTGTTTTCAAAGCTTTCAATGCCGTTTAATGGTAGATTGCTGATGAGGATGATGTTTGACCTGTAGAACATGCTGTCCATTTTTCATTTCAAATACGTACGAAGAATATGAGATTTAGGGTATTTTAGAAATTTGTAGGAAATACTGTATACGTACGTATTTTGCTGATATAATTGCCATGAGTATTTACCATGTACCTATACTAGTTATACGTGTATGATCTGTTTGGCGAAGAGATTCGCTCTAATGCACATATTGGTCGGCATATGCTATATAGACTAAGTGTTTGTTGAAATGCCTAAATCAATATGATTTATGCTTGCCATATGCTTTAAATGTAAGAACATGATTGTTGTGTATTAGACAACTCCTTGATATAAGGATCTGTCATATTATATGTTTATATCACCATACGTTAAGTACGTTGGAGTTGAGTAGTCTAAGTGTTTGTATAAATGTATGTATTAGTCAGTATTGGGTAAATGGTGTTGTAGATTAGCGTTGAGACTGGATTCTCAACTAATTTGATGATGTACATGATTTCCTCCATGCTTGTTGTATTTCAATTGATTACCTTCTATGTGAAGTACTCGTGTATGGTTAACTATTTATGATGTATGTTATAATATGCTGATAACATGCTGGAATTTCTTGCACTTCAATTCTGTTCCTCACATATGTTTATTGATTTAGATTACATGTGCTTGGGGCTATACTCTAGTCCAGGCAGTCGGTAGCAGTTTAGAATTCATGGGTGGATTCTATTCACCACGAAGGATGTGTATGACGAACCCGAGTCGTACTAGAGTTGTCGATAGTGGTTAGGCCACACGAAGTGCTTGTGCACTTCATGTCGGTCGATTCAACGTGCACTCGTGCTAGTCGGACTCATCAACTAACCCGACTAACCATTGTATGTTCACCTTGTATTCATTATAACTGCTTGAACCTAGGGTAGTAACTTACCAGTGATAACCCTGATAACCGTGGTACCTTGATCCGCTAAGACTCATGAGCCAGGCAGGTGGTATGGGACACCGTGGTCGAGCTGTCGGCCTACGCTGGGGCAACAAACCTCCCTGTGGTGACCAGTGAGCAACCCAGACTCATGAGCAGATTATGTTGGTATGAGACACTATATTCTTACTGTTGGCCTACACTGATAAGGTGATGGGGGAGCTGTAACACCCTGAAAATTGGGGGTTGTGTATAAACTCAACTTCCGAGTTCCAGACCGTCACTTATGCAATAAAAATGATTATGATTCAATGTTGTCTGATTTAAAGCATTCACATGAGTAAAAGTATACCAAAACTGCAATTCATACTTCAGATCCAGTGATAAAAGCAAGCGGAAGACTAAACAATGTATATATCACTGTATGGAAAAATAAGTAAATCTCATCTATCTCCAAAGTATGACTACATCTCTGAGTCTCATATACATATACATGAACAAAAATATAATGTTCAAAATAGTCCCACTGAAATCTCATCGATCCAGGTCGCCTACGGGAAGCCATCGTGATACCGCATGTACGAGAACTCGTCCTGGTCCTCGTCGATGTCTGGCTCCACCTCCTGGATCTCAGCCTCACCTACATCTACAACAGGGTCTGGTGGGTGTTGCAAACACCATCCCGTAACGTGGGAGTGAGTGATCAACTCAGTGGAATCATAGAGCAAGGATTAGCATGTTCACAATTCAATCATGCGATAATAGTAAAGCAGTAAATCAGACAATCCTAATACTGTTGTTAATGCAAGATGACATGACGTGATGTATGCCCTCACCGACGATCTCCCTCATACGGCAACATCTTACGACAGCGGCATGCCACACTCCCTAGAGTGCTCCACATCTTCCAGGCACATGCAATGCTATGGTGATATGATTTCCAAGTTGTTATTAGTCCATTCAAACAGCAGGATCGGGAAACTAAGGTACTTCCCTTGTATCAATCCCAACACAGATCCTGTCTAGGGTCGTCACTCCTAGTAATCTCATACAATGTATATTTCGTAGGTCACTGCAAGGGCTGTCAGGGCTGTTGCTCGCACTCGTTGCACCGCTCCCCCATCACCTTATCAATACAGGCCTACTGTACTCTACTGCTACTGAAGGGTCGTCGCCTCCCGTGGACTCAGAATACACTCGCGGTCACTACAAAGGACTCGTCGCCTGATCAGTGTAGGCCGACAGCTAGAATATAGTGTCCCATACCACCATAATCTGCTCACGAGTCTAGGTGCTCACTGGTCACTACGGGGAGGTTTGTGGCCCCAGCGTAGGCCGACAGCTCGACCACGGTGTCCCATACCACCATGCCCGGCTCATGAGTCTTCGTGGATCAAGGTACCATGGTTAACAGGGTTTACAATGGTAAGTTCAGTACCCTAGGTTCAAGCAGTTATGACTCATACAAGGTGAACAAACATCGGCCAGTCGGGTTGCTTGACGGGCTCGACTAGCGCGATCGCATCTCAAGTCGAACGACATGAAGTGCGTAAAACACTTCGCGTGGCCTAACCACTGCTGTCAACTCCAAACACGAATCACGTTCATCGACGCGTCATTCGTGGCTATGACCAGTCAGTCACGAATTCGCTCGGTTACTGACTGCCTGGACTAAGTCTAGTCCCAAACAATTATGGAATCACATCGGCAGTTTATGAAAGAGTATTGGAATTGAAATACAATCATGTGAGCATGTTAACACATGTTATAACATTCAACTTAAGCAAATCTTCAAACACATACATTCCATGCATGTAATGGAATCATGCATATGGTCAACATGTAGAAAATCATTTAGGTCAGCATATTAACTAAGAAATCAATCTCAAACTACCACATAACATCATTTAATTCAATACATACTAATACAAGCATTTATACAAACACATACACTACACACTTAAGTCTACATATAGTATGTCGACCCAAAGTGCGCAACTAGGCAAATCTCTTCGCCAAACTAATTATGCAAGCATTCCTAACTCCCTAATGCGACAACAAACCATGTCAATCACGTCAGCAAAATATGAGTACAAACCGTACTTCCTACAAATGACTAAAATGCCCTAAATCTCATATTCTTCGTTAATTTACGAAACAGGAAACGAAGAGCATGTTGTACATGTCAAACGGCGATGCCGTCGATAATCTACTATTAAACGACATTGAAAGCATTGTAAACCGTCAATCAAAGCGTCTAAAATCCTCACCTTATGTCTTACGGATGCGTGATTTTGAACGGAGCGTGTACGCTTCGTCTACGGCAGTAGGAGGACCTATTTTACAACTTACGTTAACTAACACGCTGTGAATCTAAGTAAACCCTAAATCAGCAAGTTCAGGGTTGTTTTGTACCTGAAAGAACGGAGAAATCACCCGCCAGATGATTGGGAAGAGTCGTTGAAGCACTAGCAGCCGGTGGCTCGGAAGCGGGAAAAATCCCTTCTACTCTTTCTCTCAAACTCTCTCCTTTTCTCTCTCCCACAGCTAGGGTTTTGCAATTTTCGTATGGGAGAGAGGAATGAGGGTTTCAACCCCTTTTATAAGCTTAAAAGTGCCGGAAACAGGCTCCGGAACGAAGTTTACTTGGTGCTTATCCATCTCGGGGCTGTTTCGGTCCGAAAGTTGCTTTCTGGTGGTCCCCTGGTCGATTGCGATCGGACTTAAGCTCATGCGTACCAGATATAGCACGTATTAAGTTTTCAGTCTGGTAGGGTTCGCAGATTGCACGTGGCGGACCAGTTTCAGTTCAGCGGTCACCGCACGTAGATCAGGGCTGAAAGTCTCATGATAATAAATAGAAATTTTTCCTGATCCGAGGGTGTAATCTGGATGAATTCTGACGGTCAGAACGCTTAACGCGTCAAGTCGTGTGCCAGATTTGAATTTGAAATTCTAATTCTGTCCCTATTTGCGGTCTCTTCCGTCCGGGTTCAACGAAATAGTCTGTGATTATCGGTTTGACTTGATTTTCGAAATGATTATCAAGTCCAGCTAGGCGGTTCTAACGGTCTAAGATAGGAGGTATCGGACTTTTGACGCGCGGTCTAAACCGAATACAAGAATTCAAAGTGGTCCAGAGAACAAACCCGCTTAGAGTTTGATCCGAGGTTATAGAGTATTATAGTGTCATTTGTTTTACTCGATTTGGGTCTTGTAGAACGTATTTAAAGTGATCAGGGACTATTTCCCAGCTACTCTAGCGTTGCGTTAGCTAACTTACGCTTAATTTCCATGGAAATTAATTCTACGCGATTTCGGGTCGAGTTGGTACTCGAGCCCTAGTACGGATTTTTCACGGGCGTTACAATCTACCCCCCTTAACAAATAATTTCGTCCTCGAAATTTGTACCTTTTCGTACTCCTCGAGAAGCTGTGGGTAGTTCTTTCTGATCTCGGCTTCTGTCTCCCAAGTAGCCTCCTCCTCAGAGTGATGCGTCCACAATACCTTCACAAGGGGAATCACCTTGCTACGCAGTACCTGCTCCTTCCTGTCTAGGATGCGTGTCGGTCGCAAGATATAGGTAACATCCTCTCCTAACTGCACCTGCTCCCATCTGATGATATGGGAAGGATCAGCAACGTACTTCTTCAGCATAGAAACGTGAAATACGTTGTGAACGCTCGCGAGAGGCGTGGGCAAAGCCAATCGGTAAGCCACTGCTCCCACACGATCGAGGATCTGGAATGGACCAATGAATCGCGGTGCCAGCTTCCCCTTCTTCCCTAACCGAAGGACTCCCTTCATAGGGAAAACTCGCAAAAACACGTGATCCTCGACTGTGAACTCTAGTGGCCGTCGTCTCGTATCGGTATAACTCTTCTGTCTACTCTGCGCTGTAAGAAGCCGACGTCGAATAATATCAATCTTCTCTAACGTCGCCTGCACCAACTCTGGGCCAATCAAGCTCCGCTCACCGACCTCTAACCAGCAATGCGGTGCGCGACAAGGTCGCCCATACAGCGCCTCATAAGGTGCCATACCGATACTTGCCTGGAAGCTGTTGTTGTACGCAAACTCCGCATATGCAAGACAATCATCCCAACTGTCCTTGAAGTCCAATACGCAAGCTCGCAACATGTCCTCTAAGATCTAGTTCACCCGCTCTGTCTGTCCATCTGTCTGTAGGTGGAAGGCAGTATTGAACTTCAACTTCACACCCATAGCCTCCTGTATGCGAGTCCAGAAGATAAAAGTGAACCGCGTGTCTCTGTCCGACACGATCTCCAACGGAACTCCATGCAGACGCACGATCTCTCTGATGTACAATCTAGCCAGCTCGTCTGCAGAGTTCGTAACTCTGATCGGTAGGAAGTGCGCCAACTTCGTCAATCGGTCGACGATCACCCAAATGGAATCATGTCCCTTCCTCGTCTTCGAAAACCCAGAAATGAAGTCCATGGAAATGAAATCCCACTTCCACTCTGCAATCGGCATAGGCTGCAAAAGTCCAGGTGGTCGGCGATGCTCTGCCTTCACCTGCTGACAAGTGAGACAACGGGACACGAACTCAGCTATGTGGGTCTTCATACCTTCTCACTAATACGTCCTCTTCACGTCACGATACATCTTTGTGCTTCCTGGATGCATCGCGAGTCTAGTAGAATGCGCAGCCTCGAGAATCTCTCGTCTCAAGTCAAGGACATCTGGGACGCATAGGCGGCCAGGGTAACGTAAGCCCCCATCCATACCAACTCGCCAGTCGGCGTCAGCATCATCACTGGCCTACTATCGAAGCTCAGTAAGATGCGCATCGTCCCTCTGCGCCTCGATGACTCGGTCATCGATCTGAGATCGCACCTGTACATGTGCGATGAACTCAAACGGCTCCTCTACCGTGAGTTTCTGCTCAAAGTCTCGCAAAAACTCAACCATATCTCACTCGGCAACCATCAGCGGAGCCGCAAACTCTATCGCCTTCTTGCGGCTCAACGCATCAGCCACAAGGTTCGCCTTCCCAGGATGGTAAGAGACTTCAAACTTGAAGTCCTTCAACATCTCCATCCATCGCCGCTGCCTCATATTCAAGTCTCGCTGCGTGAATATGTACTTGAGGCTCTTGTGGTCGCAAAAGAGCTCGAACTCCTCTCCATAGAGGTAATGTCTCCAGAGTCTCAGTGCGAATATAACGGCTGCCAACTCTAGGTCGTGTGTAGGGTAATTCTCCTCGTGCTTCCTTACTTGTCTAGAGGCATACGAAATTACCCTGTCCCTCTTCATAAGGACACAACCCAAACCAACGCTAGACGCGTCAGTGTATATAGTGTATCTAACCCCTTGCTCTGGCAATACTAGCACAGGGGCGGACGTAAGTCTGTCCTTCAGCTCCTGAAAAGCTGACTCCGCCTTGTCATTCCAGGCGAACTTCACGTCCTTCCACGTCATCTGAGATAAGGGTCTCGCGATCTTCGAGAAGTCCTGAATGAAGCGCCGATAGTAGCCAGCGAGACCCAAGAAACTCCTCACCTCAGTGACAGAACTAGGCTGCTCCCAGTCCTGCACCGCAGTTACCTTAGACAGGTCAACTGCCATGCCATCCTTGGACAGCACATGTCCCAGAAACTTCACCTCCTGCTTCCAAAAGTCGTACTTCTTGTACTGTGCGAACAACTGATGCTGTCTGAGCGTATCCAGGACCAAACGTAAGTGCTCCTCATGCTCCTCTCGACTCCTAGAGTACACCAAAATGTCGTCAATGAATACAACGACGAATCGATAGAGGAAAGGCCAAAATACCCAGTTCATCAGATCCATGAACACGGCTGGTGCGTTCGTAAGATCGAACGACATCACGAGGAACTCGTAGTGGCCAAAACTGGTCCTAAATGCTGTCTTCTGCACGTCCTCATCCCTGACGCGCAGCTGATGATAACCTGACTGAAGATCAATCTTCGAGAAGTACTGCGCTCCTCTCAGCTGATCGAACAAGTCATCGATCCTGGGCAAAGGGTACTTGTTCTTCACCGTGAGCTGGTTCAGCCTGCGATAATCGATACACAATCGCATCGAACCATCCTTCTTCCTCACGAACAAGACCGGTGCTCCCCAAGGTGACAAGCTAGGCCGTATAAGGCCAAGCTCTAGCAGACCATCAATCTGCGTCCTCAACTCCTCCATCTCACATGGTGCCATGCGATACGTCGGCAGTGAGACGGGTGTAGAACCAGGAACCAGATCAATAGTGAAATCGATCTCACGTCGGGGCGACAAACCAGGGATCTTCTTGAACAGATCCCCGAACTCAGAAACGACTGGCACATGCTCGAGTATCTGGGCACCAGCGTCGCGCAATAAAGTGGCATAGCTAAGTATGCGGAAAGGAAGATTTACCCGCACTGAAAACGTGAAAGGAGTGCCCTCAGGCTCGTACACCATCACCATACGAGCCTCGCAGTCATTCTCGGCTCTCGCTGCAGTCAACCAGTCCATGCCAAGAATGACGTCGAGATAAATGAGCGAGGGATCGATGACAAGATCAAGAGTCATCGTCCTGCCTCCCAGATCAACTAAACAACCCTCACACATCTAGGTGACATCCGAATAATCCCCATGAGCTGCAAAGACTCGCACGCTATCCATAGTGATAGTCTGTAACCCAAGACGCCTGACTACGGCACGCGATATCAAAGAAATCGTGGAACCAGTGTCCACCATCACAAGAACGGGAGTACCTCCAATATGGACCGTGACCTCGAAGGCGGAATGCCGGAAAGTCGGCGTCACAGCTGCCTCAGCTGTCAATGCATGAACCCGAGCCTGCTGTGGCCGGTTCGGCCGCTGTGTCAAGGGCAGTGGAGGCTGTCTGATCTGCAATACCTGAGGTCTGAATGTAGGGTGCGCAGGAGCTGACCGTATAGGCGGTGCTGATATCGCCTGTGGACGCACACGGTCAATCTTCTGCGGCGGCGAGAACCCACTGTCCCGCATCCTCGAAAAGCAGCTCTGCGCCAAGTGGCCTGACCTCCCACAGTATGTGCACGTCAAATCGGTGCGCCGAAACGGTGGTACTGGCGCTATGGCCCGAGTAGGAGGGTCGACGCGAGGCCTCTTGCCCGCAAAGGGACTGTCTAGTAAGTCTGGTCGTGGCCTAGTAGTAACAGGGCTACGAGATCGCGCAAGTCGATCCACGTCCTGCTCTGCCCGCATGGACATGTGAATCAACTCTGCATAAGAGGGAATGCTAACACAGCACATCTTCGACCGAATATCCGGTCGCAAACCCTCCAAAAAGTATCGTATGCGCATCTGCTCATTAGCCAAAATCGTCGGGACGTACCTGCGCAACTCCGTGAACCGATGCTCATACCCTGTAACTGTCATCGCTGCCTATCTGAGGTGGAGAAACTCGTTCTCCCTGTCGTGCCTGTAAGTATGGGGATAATACTTCTCATGGAAGCGGAACTCAAATGCTGCCCACGTCCATATAAAGTCGGCGGCAACGGTCCGCAGTATGCTATCCCACCACATGCTGGCCTCTCTCTCAAACAGGAATGTAGCCAGCTCTACCTGCTCAGCCTCAGTGCAATGAAGCATCCGTAAAATCTTCGACACATGGTCGAGCCAGTACTCAGCCTCCTCGGGTCTGTGAGAACCCCTAAAAGTGGGAGGCCGCAAGCTCTGAAATCGCTCCAATAGGCCCCGTGTATCGGCGGGATTCCCCGCAGGGTAAGCAGGCGACGCAGGATGAGCTATGCCCCCATCCTGGGCGTATGTATAAGCATCTTCAACTGGATGCGCAGGCGGTGCAGGTGGTGTAGATGGAGCCGCACCCCCACCCTGGGCTAATGTCCCCACGATGGTAGTCAGAAGCTGCTGCTGCTGCAGCATCATAGCCATCATCTGCTCGAATCTGTCAGGGGGTGGAGCAGGCTGTGGCGGATGCTGTGTGGAAGTAGATGCGCGATATGGCTCTCTGACTGATGGCGTAAATGGTGGTGGTCCATCTGTAGGACCAGCGGCAGGCTGAGACGATCGAACCGCCTCAGGAATCGGGCCCAAAGCAGGGTCCGTATGGGTGCCAGACTGAGAGGGAGTCTGATCCATATGCTCGATCAGTGCAAGACGAGCCGTGCTCCGCATAGTCTTAGGCGGCATTCCCTATATTCAAAATAGGGCGCAACCTTTTCAGTCTCAATTGCACAAATACACCACAATCATTCACACAAGGAGTCAAAGGCATTCCATGCATTTCAATTAATCAAAATTGTCACAATACAAGGGATATATCCTTACAAGCATCATGACAAGAAATACATGGGAATTAAGACAGTTAAACAACAGTAACATGAACAAAGCACTAGCCCTAACAGGCTTACACACATAAAGCAGGAAATGACTAACTACTGATAATAACATCAAAGATCGCATCGCTAGTCGGAGTCTGGTGACGGAGGAGGAGCACCCTTATCCTGCAAGCAACACAGGATCGCCTTCAAGGCGCGAGTCACCTTGCCGAGTTTCTTCTTTGTAACGGCCTTGGCATCCGCTACTTCTGCGCGAAGTTCTTGGACTTCCCTTCGCAAAGCGGTCTGACTCTCCTCCATCCGAGCAATGCGATCGTCGATAGCAGCCTGAGTAGAAGGAGGAGGGCTCTCATCTGTATCCTGAGCCTCCTCTTCTGCCTCTTCCTGAGCTTCTTCCTGAACCTCTGCTCTAGGTTCTTCTTCGCTTTGATCTTCCTCATCATCAAAGTCATCCTCACTATCCTTTTCAAGTTGATTTTCACGGTATTGTGACCCAATCTTCATCTTGACCATTGTCGACTCATCAATACTATGAATCGAAACTGGCATTTCCAGCCCAAGCCTGTAAGCAAACTCGAGGGTGATTTTGTAAACCAGTCGGCCAAAAGGAAGTGATTCGGATGTTCTTCTTGACCTGGCTATGAGGATTATTTGTCGTAAGATGAAAGTAGTCATGCATACGTTCTCTCCCTGGACCACCATATACAGGAAATCAACCATAAGGCGTGTACATTCAATGCCGTTCGTCGACCTGGGATAAACATTGTACGTACAGATATGGTGCAGCAGGCGCAAATCCTCAGACATATACGTCACCTTGAGGCTATTATTAGGCTGCCATGGAACCAACTTACCGCACAGAAACCTGGTGCGGCGATCTCGTTCACGTCTAGTCCTCAGATTCTTCTCACTAGGATGCACATCACCAAGAGGCACGTTGAGAAGTCGCGCAATCAACCGAACATCGATCGTAGCCATCCGATCTCTACCAAAAGGGATTTTGAACTGCAAAGGCTCCAAGGTAGGATTCTGGATACTAGCGTAGAAGGCACGAACGGTGCTCACATTAGCACGAGCGCGAGCTTCAAAGATAGGACCCCAATGCGCAGCTTCAATGCGTTCGAACAACAGATACTCGCCGAACAGTCGTCCATCTACGTCCGCCTCAAATAACACTTTGAGATCAGTGTATTGGCTATGAGGCATCTCTGATAAAATTGCTCGCCCAAGGTGTACATGGGGATCCAAATCCCGCTTTGTACGGCACTCCAGGACTGCAGCTGGACCTGCGGCAGTGCTTGAACTTGCAGCACCACCCCGCGGTCTTCTCGATTGAGCAGGGTGGCTCGGCCCAGCCTCGTCTGTTGTGGTTTTCCTCTTACCCATCAAAGATATGATGGATGAGAGTGATAAAAGGCCTAAAATGGCTTCCACGAAAGCCATGGAAAATGGCGAAAATGCGGAGAAGTGGCTGTCCAATCTAGAAAAAAGAAATCTAGGCATCGTAGAGGGATGCTTCAAGCTTCCCAAGGCTGTATTTTTAAGGAGAAATGCAAACCAAAAAGTGGAATGGAGCACCTCACGATTTCAGCTCTATTTGGGGGTTTTTGGAGCTCCAAATGGCGAAATCTTCAACAGGAAGGGCTGCCAACTCCCAAGAAGTGATGGATGATGGTCAGTTTTGGCCAAGGAGGGACCTAGGGATAATTGAGAATCACAAACTTTAGGGATAGTTGCTGAAAAACGAAAATAGGGCTAAGGGGAGGGCTGTTTGTGAAGGAGGGGGGTGTTTTAGGGGTTTTCGTGGGATAGGAGCTATGTGGGGATGATGTGCACCTCATTTAAGGGCGTGCGCCCAAAAATCAGAGCCAACGGGCCCCACCGGTCGGTGATGCATCAATGAACCGGCGATGGCATCGCCGGCCAACTCCTCAGTTGGTCGGTGGGACCACATGGGTCTGGTCCCCCATAGTCCAGGGACCCCAAAAAGGTACGGTCCACCCCCTGGTTCATTGCATTTTGACCTATATGAGCCCAAACATGTGTTCGGGACTTTCCAGGACCACTCCACAATTCCGAATACCAAACCCTATGATGCATCATATGATTTTGGGGTAGAAGGAGCTAGTACATCCATCTAGATCCATATTTGCTAAAGAAAGTGAAGTTAGAATGGTCTTATGGCCATTTTTCATGAAATTTTACTATTCACTGTACAATTTTGTGAAAGTACTAATTTATGTTACTTTCACCTTAGGTTTGATGCCTAACATGAAATGGATAAGAAAAAAATAAAGATCAGAGTGTTTAGAGGAGGAATTTTGAAGATTTTTGGTGAAACGGGGTTTTTAAGCCCTGACGATTGATTACAGGAGTCGTGGTCATCCCACGGCCCAAGAATTTACCTTTACGGGTTTAAAATCTCCCATAGGACGTCTCAACCCCACTTCCTACAGCTTAGAAGCTATTCGGGTTGCTTTACGTGACCCGAGATGCGTTACAGACTCGATCGTGCGATCGATCCGAATAGACTTCGCCTAATGGCGAATCTGCGGTCCTAGAAATGTTCTTAGACCCTTCTCACACCCACCTAAGTTAAAGGAAGTGACAGCGTACATCGTGAGACCATAACCCCGGGCCAGTATACTCTTATTCATGCTTTGATACCAACTTGTAACACCCTGAAAATCGGGGGTCGTGTATAAACTCAACTCCCGAGTTCCAGACCGTCACTTATGCAACAAAAACGATTATGATTCAATGTTGTCTGATTTAAAGCATTCACATGAGTAAAAGTATACCAAAACTGCAATTCATACTTCAGATCCAGTGATAAAAGCAAGCGAAAGACTAAACAATATATATATCACTGTATGGAAAAACAAGTAAATCTCATCTGTCTCCAAAGTATGACTACATCTCTGAGTCTCATATACATATACATGAACAAAAATATAATGTTCAAAATAGTCCCACTGAAATCCCATCGATCCAGGTCGCCTACGGGAAGCCATCGTGATACTGCATGTACGAGAACTCGTCCTGGTCCTCGTCGATGTCTGGCTCCACCTCCTAGATCTCAGCCTCACCTGCATCTACAACAGGGTCTGGTGGGTGTTGCAAACACCATCCCGTAACGTGGGAGTGAGTGATCAACTCAGTGGAATCATAGAGCAAGGATTAGCATGTTCACAATTCAATCATGCGATAATAGTAAAGTAGTAAATCAGACAATCCTAATACTATTGTTAATGCAAGATGACATGACGTGATGTATGCCCTCACCGACGATCTCCCTCATACGGCAACATCTTACGACAGCGGCATGCCACACTCCCTAGAGTGCTCCACATCTTCCAGGCACATGCAATGCTATGGTGATATGATTTCTAAGTTATTATTAGTCCATTCAAACAGCAGGATCGGGAAACTAAGGTACTTCCCTTGTATCAATCCCATCACAGATCCTGTCTTGGGTCGTCACTCCTAGTAATCTCATACGATGTATATTTCGTAGGTCACTGCAAGGGCTGCTAGGGCTGTTGCTCGCACTCGTTGCACCGCTCCCCCATCACCTTATCAATACAGGCCTACTGTACTCTACTGCAACGGAAGGGTCATCGCCTCCCGTGGACTCAGAATACGCTCGCGGTCACTACAAAGGACTCGTCGCCTGATTAGTGTAGGCCGACAGCTAGAATATAGTGTCCCATACGACCATAATCTGCTCACGAGTCTAGGTGCTCACTGGTCACTACGGGGAGGTTTGTGGCCCCAGCGTAGGCCGACAGCTCGACCACGGTGTCCCATACCACCATGCCCGGCTCATGAGTCTTCGTGGATCAAGGTACCATGGTTAACAGGGTTTACAATGGTAAGTTCAGTACCCTAGGTTCAAGCAGTTATGACTCATACAAGGTGAACATACATCGGCCAGTCGGGTTGCTTGACGGGCTCGACTAGCGCGATCGCATCTCAAGTCGAACGACATGAAGTGCGTAAAACACTTCGCGTGGCCTAACCACTGCTGCCAACTCCAAACACGAATCACGTTCATCGACGCGTCGTTCATGGCTATGACCAGTCAGTCACGAATTCGCTCGGTTACCGACTGCCTGGACTAAGTCTAGTCCCAAACATTTATGGAATCACATCGGCAGTTTATGAAAGAGTATTGGAATTGAAATACAATCATGTGAGCATGTTAACACATGTTATAACATTCAACTTAAGCAAATCTTCAAACACATACATTCCATGCATGTAATGGAATCATGCATATGGTCAACATGTAGGAAATCATTTAGGTCAGCATATTAACTAAGAAATCAATCTCAAACTACCACATAACATCATTTAATTCAATACATACTAATACAAGCATTTATACAAACACATACACTACACACTTAAGTCTACATATAGTATGTCGACCCAAAGTGCGCAACTAGGCAAATCTCTTCGCCAAACTAATTATGCAAGCATTCCTAACTCCCTAATGCGACAACAAACCATGTCAATCACGTCAGAAAAATATGAGTACAAACCGTACTTCCTACAAATGACTAAAATGCCCTAAATCTCATATTCTTCGTTAATTTACGAAACAGGAAACGAAGAGCATGTTGTACATGTCAAATGGCGATGCCGTCGATAATCTACTATTAAACGACATTGAAAGCGTTGTAAACCGTCAATCAAAGCGTCTAAAATCCTCACCTTATGTCTTACGGATGCGTGATTTTGAACGGAGCGTGTACGCTTCGTCTATGGTAGTAGGAGGACCTATTTTATAAGTTACGTTAGCTAACACGCTGTGAATCTAAGTAAACCCTAAATTAGTAAGTTCTAGGGTTGTTTTGTACCTGAAAGAATGGAGAAATCACCCGCCAGATGATTGGGAAGAGTCGTTGAAGCACTAGCAGCCGGTAGCTCGGAAGCGGGAAAAATCCCTTCTACTCTTTCTCTCAAACTCTCTCCTTTTCTCTCTCCCACAGCTAGGGTTTTGCAATTTTCGTATGGGAGAGAGGAATGAGGGTTTCAACCCCTTTTATAAGCTTAAAAGTGCCAGAAACAGGCTCCAGAACGAAGTTTACTTGGTGCCTATCCATCTCGGGGCGGTTTCGGTCCGAAAGTTGCTTTCTGGTGGTCCCCTAGTCGATTGCAATCGGACTTAAGCTCATGCGTACCAGATATAGCATGTATTAAGTTTTCAGTCTAGTAGGGTTTGCAGATCGCACATGGCAGACCAGTTTCAGTTCAGCGGTCACCGCACGTAGATCAGGGCTGAAAGTCTCATGATAATAAATAGAAATTTTTCCTGATCCGAGGGTGTAATCTAGATGAATTCTGACGGTCAGAATGCTTAATACTGACGCGTCAAATCGTGTGCCAGAGTTGAATTTGAAATTCCAATTCTGTCCCTATTCGCGGTCTCTTCCGTCCAGGTTCAACGAAATAGTCTGTGATTATCGGTTTGACTTGATTTTCAAAATGATTGTCAAGTCCAGCTAGGCCTTTCTAACGGTCTAAGATAGGTGGTATCGGACTTTCGACGCGCGGTCTAAACCCAATACAAGAATTCAAAGTGGTCCAGAGAACAAACCCGCTTAGAGTTTGATCCGAGGTTATAGAGTATTATAGAGTCATTTGTTCTACTCGATTTGGGTCTTGTAGAACGTATTTAAAGTCATCAGGGACTATTTTCCAGCTACTCTAGCGTTGCGCTAGCTAACTTACGCTTAATTTTCATGGAAATTAATTCTACGCGATTTCGGGTCGAGTTGGTACTCGAGCCCAAGTACGAATTTTTCACGGGCGTTACAGGAGCGGTGCAACGAGTGTGAGCAACAGCCCTGGAAGCCCTTTGTAGTGACCTCGAGCGTACTCTGAGTCTACGTGAGGCTACGACCCTTCCGTAGAAATAAGAGTACAACTAGGCCTGTATTGATAAGGTGATGGGGGAGCGGAGCAACGAGTGCGTGCAATAACCCTGGTAGCCCTTGCAGCGACTTAGAAATATATCATCGTATGAGACTACTAGGAGTGATGACCCTAGAAAGGATCCTTGTTGGGAATGATATAAGGGAAGTACCTTAGTTTCCCAATCCTGCTATTTGAAAATGACTAATAACAACTCGGTAATCATATTCATATTACACTGCATGTGCCTGGAAGATGTGGAGCACTGAGGGAAGAAAGCATGCCGCGGACGTAAGATGGTGTTGCATGAGGGAGTATGTCGGTGAGGGCATCCATCATGTCATTTCATTCTTGCATTAAACATAATATTTAGGAATGTTTGATTGCTTGCTTTACCGTTATCGCTTGATTGATTTGATAACATATTAACCTTTGCTCTATGATTCCACTGAGTTAGCTACTCACTCCCATGTTGCAGGACGGTGTTGCGCACACCAAACAGTATCTATTTTAATTTTAGATGATGGCGATGCTTGTGAAGCGAAGCCGGACTTGATGATGATGAGGAGGATTCCTCCTATATGCAGGTTCTGATCGACGGGTTTACAGGGTTACTGATTAGATGCCAATACACTTGGTATTTTGCCTTTTATTTACACACCCATGTATATTCTTTTTACTCATCTTTGGAGTATACATGTATATATTTAACCTGGTAACATGTTCACACTCTGGAGACTTACAATCAATTATATGTTTTATGTATTTATCACATTCTTCCGCTTGCTAATTTAATTGTCTTTGGAGTATGATATGCTGTTTTGGCTTAATCCACTTCATGTTTTATGCACTATTACAACTGACATTCATCTATCATTGAAAATGTTGCATAAGTGATATTCTGGAACTTGGGAGTGGAGTTTATGCTCGACCCTAGATTTTCAGGGCGTTACAGGGAAGGACCCCGTCAAGTTACTCATCCAAAGAGAGACGAGCTGAAGTCCTGGAGCCCTTAGGTGGCATACCCTACATACAACAGAGGGTACAACTAGTGAGATTAACCATTCACACAATCCATCCACACAGCATTAACATCATAACTCAAAGAAACAACATGCATTTCATTTAATAAAATTATCACAATACATGAAGTGCAGCATTACATGGATCGCGACAGAGAAAGCATGTGAGTTATTACAACTAAGCTTCAAACACTAAACAACTATTAATCTACAACGCTTATAAAGGCTACACACAAGAAGAAGCAACAAAACAAACAAACAACAATTACATAAAGGAATATTCATCAGAATCTGGTGATGGAGGAGGGGCACCCTTATCCTGCAAACAACACAGGATAGACTTTAAGGTGCGGGTTACTTTCTTGAACTTGTGCTTCACGAGGCCCTGCAGATCTATAATATCCTGCTCTAAAGTGGCCTGACCCTCCTCAAGCCTAACTAAACGGGCTTCTCTATCAGCCCTATCAGGATCACGCTCCTCATTCATAGGAGGAGGACTCCCATCCGTATCATGAGCCGCCTCTTCTTCTTCATCCTGCTTTTCTTCTCCTTCTATTTTGGCTCCACCTTCTTCAACACTCTCTTCCTCTTCACATTCTGTCTCATCCTCACTCTCCTCGAGTAGGTCTTGTCGTTGTCGTGGCCTGATATTCATCTAATTGAGAGTAGTCTCGGTGATGTAATGGATTGACGCTAACAATTTCGCCCCAAGTCTGTAGCCAAACTCAAGTGCAATCCTGCATATGAGTCGGTCGAACGGGAGAGATTCAGTCCTTCTATTAGAACGTGTGATAAGGACTATCTGTCGAAGGACATACGTAGGCACACAAAGCTTCTCTCCCTGCCCCACCTGATACAAGAAATCCACCATCAGGCGGGTACATTCATTACGGTTGCTTCACCTGGGGTAGACGTTGAACGTGAAGTCGTCCGTCATATTGGACGCTAAAAGGCTTTTGTTAGGCTTTCATTCAACCAAAGGACCACAAAGGAACCGTGTGCGGTGATCTCTTTCACGAGCACTACTCAGATTCTTCTCACTTGCATGGACCTCACCAAGTGGCATGTTCAGAAGCTGAGATATCAAAGCAATGTTGATTGTGGGCTCCCGATCTCTTCCAAAAGGAATCTTAAACTCCAAGGGCTCCAATGTTGGCTCTCGAATGTGGGTGTAGAAAGCTTGGATAGTACCCACATTTGCACGATGCTAACCCTTAAATAGCGGACCCCACTTGGCTTCTACTAGGCGCTCGAACAACAAGAATTCTCCAAATAGCCATGCATCTACATGAGCTTCAAAGAAGACCCTACAGCCTTCGTAAACTCCATGAGATAACTTTACCAACAAAGCCCTTCCTATGGGAGTATGGGGATCTAGATCCCGCTTCATTTGTAACTCTCGAGTGGCGCTTGAACTTGCGACGACACCTCTCGACCTTCTAGAATGGGTGGGCCGACTAGGCTCGACTTCATCTATGGGAGCTCTCTTCTTTACCATGAAAGAGAGAATGGTGAAAATAGGAAATATGGCCGTGAGAAGCTCGAATAGAGCCATAAAAAATGAAAGAAATAAGAAGAATGGGATGGGTGATGGGGTTTCCATGAATTTGAGACTCAAAGTAGGGATTTGAGTGCTCAAATGGGGAGAAAAGAAAGGGAAATCAGCAATAGAGGTGGGTTTTGAGATGGGTAGAGAGAGGGTGCATGAAAACGGAAGAAGAAAGGGTATGGAGAGGGATTTTGGGGAAGATTTGAGAGATTTTTTAAGAAAAGGAAAGCTAGGGAGGATAGATTGTGAAGAGAAGATGATTTGGGGGTGCTCAAAGTTAACCAACCATGCACCAGTGGGCCATACAATGCTCTAAGAGAATTGGCCCGACCGGCCCATCACGTCCGGGCCTCGCCAGTCTCTAGACATCCCGGTAAAGACTCGTCGCATTGGCGAGGTCCTCCCCCCCTAGGTCTAAAAACATGTGGGTCCCATGCTGGATCCCCCTAGAAATGTCCCGATTGGGCCCCTACTCTGTTTCGACTCGTTTTGGGTCTTTTCGAAGAAAATCTAATACATATCCACATTTACTGATTTTGAACAGCTGGAATGGGATGAAACATGGCCTAAACCCATTAATTGATGGTCTAAATGTAGTTTAGGGTCATTGTGTGTGATCAGGAGTGTGCACGGACTCGATCTCGACGATCGTTTTCAATAAACTTTCACCAACAAACGAAACTAGGAATCCTAAACTTATTTCTAAATTCTTCTCGCACTCTCCTACGTTAAATTTGTATCAGCATGCATCGTGTGACCAAAAGCTAGGTCCAGTTTAATCCAGATCATGCTCTGATACCAACTTGTAACGCCCTGAAATTCTGGGTCGAGCATAACTCAGCTCACGAGTTCCAAAACATCACTTATGCAACATAATTAATGATGGATATATGTTGTCTGTATTAGTGCATTAAACATGAAATAGATTAAGCCAAATCAGCAAATCATAATCTAGGGAGAATTAGAAAATGCAAGTGGAAGTCTGAAATACATATATACACCAATACAAGTCCCTAAAGTATGAGTGCTCTGCCAGGTCAATAAGTACATGTTTTGTTGATTCAAAATACATATAACAAAATGTATTAGTCCTGTATAAAGTACAAGCCCTGAAGTCCCATCGATCCGGACTAAGCTCATGCGAATTCACCTGAAAACTGCATGAACGAGAATGCCTCCTCGTCCTCATCAAACTCCGGCTCTGCCTCATGCGTCACAAGATCATCTGCAACGAAATCAAAGTCTGGTTGGGGTATAAGCACCGTCCCAGAACGTGGTAGTGAGTGATCAACTCAGTGGAACTATACAGCAAAAGTTAACATGTTATCAATCCAATCAAGCAGTAATGATAAAGCAATACAATTAAACATGTCTTAGATACTCTTGTTAATGTAAAAATGATATGAGGTAATGATGCATGCCCTCACCCAAACTTTCTCTTGCGACAATATCTAACGATCGCGGCATGAATCACTACCACTGTGCTTTACACCAACACCAACGACACATGCAATGTGATGTTATGAGCATGATTACCAAGTTCTTATTAGCCCTTTTCATACAACAGGATTGGGAAGCTAAGGTACCTCCCTTATATCAATTCTTAAACAATGATCCATTCTAGGGTCGTCAGTCCTAGATAGTCTCATACGATATTATAGTTCTAGATCGCTGTAAAGGGCTCGTCAGCAATCAATACAGGTTTAGTTATATCCTAGCTACTACAATAAGGCTCGTCACCCCAATGTAGTTTCAGGATATACTCGAGGTCACTACAAAGAGCTCATCACCAATTAGAGTAGGTCGATAGCTCGAAAATAGTGTCTCATACCACCATATTTGGCTCACGAGTTTAGGTTGCTCACTGGTCACTATGGGAACGCTCGTCGCCCCAGCGTAGGCCTACAATACGACCATGGTGTCCCATACCACCATGTCTGGCTCATGAGTCTTAGCGGATCGAGGTACCATGGTTAATAGGGTTTCATTGGTGAGTTTGGTACGTTAGATTCAAACAGTAGCATCCAAATATGATGAACATACATCGGTCAATTGGGTTAATTTATGAGCTCGACTAGGACGATCACACGTTGAGTTGATCGACATGAAGTGCATAAGCACTTCGTGTGGCCTAACCACTGTCGAACATCCCAAGTACGACTTGGATTCATCGAACACATCCTGCGTGGTGAAAGCAATCATAGCCACCAGATCGAGAACTGTTATCAATTACCTGGACTGTTATATAGTCCCAACCATGTGCAATCACAATAATACATATTCAAGTCAAATCCTACAATCATATGAACATGTTATGGAATATAACTTACATAGAATACACAGTATATGGAGGAAATCATACACATAGTTAAACATGAATAAACAAACTATACAGTACATGGAGGAAATCATACACACAGTTAAACATGAATAAACAAACTATATAGTACATGGAGGAAATCATACACACAGTTAAGGTAATTGAGATTCATATCTCAACACCCTTATAAATCACACTTTACTAACTACTAACTGATTCAGACATTTTCACAAACACTTAGACTACATTTTCCAACATACAACACGTATGTCGGCCGTATTACATATTAGGGCAAATCCCTTTGCCAAGGAGTTATCGCATACATAACAAGTATATATCAACAAAAATTAATCATGGCAATTATAGCATCAAATTCTTTATATATACAAACATTTCAACAAACACATGAAATACACTATTTACAACATAGGTTATGCATATACATAAAACAAAACAGAGAGCGCATTATGCATGTGTAATAGCATCTACGTCAGTAATAACTCATTATCTAACATTGAAAGTCTTGAAAACTATAACCTACACGTATATAGTCCACACCTTAAATCGATAAATGCGTAATGGAGATGATTTAGACGATAATTCCTTGTTAACGACGGATTTGCAACCTAAAGCAAGAAATAAGTTAGGTACATCAACACTTAGACTATTCTAAGCTCCAAAATAGGTTAGGGTTTGAATGTCTTACCCAAAAATGGAATTAAAATCATCGGAATAATGATTTAAATATGATGGATTAGGCAGAGTAGTTGGGAAGAATTCCAAGTTGAATCACCAACTTCTCTCTCACTTTCACTCTTTTTCTTTTCTTTCTTAGTTGGGGTTTAGGAATTCGTAGGGGATATGTGAGAGAGGGTTTAAGGCCCTTATATAGGCCCAAAATTGATGAAATTAGTCTCAGGGCCATAGTATACTTAGGTTATAACCAAATTGGGCTTATTCCAATCCAACGGAGCATTTCTAGAGGTCTTCTTACTAAATGCGGTTGGACTTAAGTTCACAGATACTGAATCTTGATCAAATTAAGTTTTTAGTCCGATCGAGTTTCCAGATCGACCGTGGCGGACCAGTTTCAGTTCAGTGGTCATCGAAACTCTATCAGGGCCATTAGTATATTGGTATATGTGGGTCATCTTCCCTGATCTAAGGGTGAATTTGGGTCAGAATCTAATGATCAGATTACTTATAAATGGTGAGCAAGCGACACGACTCAGATTACTTAAATTTATATTTAATTTCTAAATAGATTCACCTTTCTCACACTCTTCGCTCCGGACACAAGAAAATCATCTCAGGACCTCATCTGGACTTGATTTTTGAGGTGATAGTCAAGTCCAACTAGGAGATCATAATTGTCTAAGCTCATCGCTATCAAACTTTCAACGTACGGTCCAGGTCTGATACAAAGTTTCCAAATACTCTGGAGAGAAATTGGGCTTAGAGTTTACTCCTAGATTTCAGTGTAATGTAGCGTTAATAATTCTATAGGTTTTGGGTCTTACAGATTGTATTTAAAGTGATTAGTGATAATTTTGCAGGTAATCTAGTTTAGCAGTAGTTAATTCATGTTAAATTTCTAAAGGATTGGAGAGGGTTTAAGGCCCTTATATAGGCCCAAAACTGATAAAATTAGTCTCAGGGCCATGGTATACTTAGGTTATAACCAAATCGGTCTTATTCTGATCTAACAGAGCATTTCTAGAGGTCTTCTTACTAAATGCGGTCAGAATTAAGCTCACAAATACTGGATCTTGATCAAGTTAAGTTTTCAATCCGATCATGGCGGACCATGGCGGACCAGTTTCAGTTCAATGGTCATCGAAACTCGATTAGGGCCACAAGTATATTGGCATATGTGAACCATCTTCCCTGATCCAAGGGTGAATTTGGGTCAGAATCCAACAATCAGATTGCTTATAAATGGCGCGCAAGCGACACGACTCAGATTACTTAAATTTATATTTAATTTCTAAATTGATTCACCTTTCTCACACTCTTCGCTCCGGACACAAGAAAATTGTCTTAGGACCTCACCTGGACTTGATTTTTGAGGTGATAGTCAAGTCCAACTAGGAGATCATAATTGTCTAAGCTCATCGCTACCGGACTTTCGACATGCGGTCCAGGTCCGATACGAAGTTTTCAAATGCTCCCGAGAGTAACTGGGCTTAGAGTTTACTCCTAGATTTCAGGGTAATGTAGCGTTAACAATTTTATAGGTTTTGGGTCTTTTAGATCGTATTTTAAGTGATTAATGATAATTTCATAGGTAATCTAGTTTAGCGCTGGTTAATTCACATTAAATTTTGAAGAGGGTTTAAGGCCCTTATATAGGCCCAAAACTGACAAAATTAGTCTCAAGGCCATGGTATACTTAGGTTATAACCAAATGGGGCTTATTTCAATCTAACGGAGCATTTCTAGAGGTCTTTTTACCAAATGCAGCCGGACTTAAGCTCACAGATACTGGATCTTGATCAAGTTAAGTTTTCAGTCCGATCGGGTTTCTAGATCGACCGTGGCGGACCAGTTTCAGTTCAGTGGTCATCGAAACTCAATCAGGGCCACAAGTATATTGGCATATGTGAGTCATCTTCCCTGATCCAAGGGTGAATTTGGGTCAGAATCCAATGGTCAGATTGCTTATAAATGGGGTATAAGCGACACGATTCAGATTACTTAAATTTATATTTAATTTCTAAATAGATTCACCTTTCTCACACTCTTTGCTCCGGACACAAGAAAATCGTCTCAGGACCTCATTTGGACTTGAGTTTTGAGGTGATAGTTAAGTCCAACTAGGAGATCATAATTGTCTAAGCTCATCGCTATCGAACTTTCGACTTGTGGTACAGGTCCGATACGAAGTTTTCGAATGCTCCTAAGAGCAACTGGGCTTAGAGTTTACTCCTAGATTTCAGGGTAATGTAGCGTTAACAATTTTATAGGGTTTGGGTCTTACAGATCGTATTTAAAGTGATTAGTGTAATTTCACAGGTAATCTAGTTTAATGCTGGTTAATTCACATTAAATTTCTAAAGGATTTGGTTCCGAATGATTTCTGCTAGAGGTGGTACTCGGGTCTATGTACTGATTTTTCCAGGACGTTACAAGCTGTGAATGTTGTGTGGGTGGATTGCGTGTATGTTAAATCTCACAGGTTGCACCCTCTGTGAATGCAGGGTATGCCATCTAAGGGAACGAGGACTTCGGCCCATCTCTCTTTGGGTGAGTTTCTTGACGGGGCCTCTCCCCTAAGCGATAGCCATATGGACCCCCATTCGGGCCTGTCTCATTTTGATTTTATGCTGGATTCTCAGCCGGCTACTAGCCCCGCTACTGGGCCCATGCCTATGACACCATCAGTGGTACCACCTATCACTCCTTTAGTTCCTGAGCCAAACAATGCGTCTATGTCGACGCCACATGCATCTCAGTCCGCTTCGCCTCCTGATAGGCTAGAGCAGATGACATTGTTGATGCAGCAAAAGCATATACAGCAACAATAGTTCTTGACCTCCATGGCTGGTATCTTTTCTCAAACTATGGGGGTGGCTCCACCTGCGTCAGCTATGCACCCAGCTGGGAAAGCTAGTGTCAGCGACATATTTGAACGATTCCAGCACTTACGGCCTCCCACTTTCGCGGGTACTCATAGACCCGAGGAGGCCGAGTACTGGATTGACCACATCTCTAAGATGCTGAGGTCACTACACTATTCTGAGGAGGATCAGGTCGAACTTGCCACCTTCATGTTTGAGAAGGAGGCTAGTTTGTGGTTGGATAGTATTCTCCGCACTGTTGTGGAAGGATTTGTGTAGATGTGGGAGGCATTTGAGGCCCACTTTCATGAGAAGTATTTTCATGTCACCTACCGACACGAGAAGGAGAGTGAGTTCCTTCGCCTCCGTCAGGGAGGGATGTCGGTGATAGAATACG
Source organism: Magnolia kwangsiensis (assembly GCA_037074715.1). Lineage (NCBI taxonomy): Eukaryota > Viridiplantae > Streptophyta > Magnoliopsida > Magnoliales > Magnoliaceae > Magnolia > Magnolia kwangsiensis. The sequence continues at coordinate 75,537,419 of CM073577.1, read as the reverse complement.
AGAATCAGTTTACGGAGCTGGGCAAGTATGCTCCATTGTTATTGGGTGATCAGCCGCTGCGGATGCAACACTTTTTTAAGGGGCTGATGAAAAGGCCAACCTATATGTCCAAGTAAATAGGACAATTCCAAATAAAACTTGAAACAATGAAAATTAAACAAATACGATAGTCAACAATTAAAGTAAACCAATCCCAATGCAAGAATGTAAAGAATGTATAACAACCTCAAATTTCAGATCTTGAGAGGTTGATACAAATGTTATTCTAAGGACAACCTTACACCAAAAATCAGAGTTTATGGTAAGACAACCTTATTTCTAAAAAGGTCTTTGTATTAAATCTCAAATCAAAGAGAAAGAGAAAATTAAATGCAAACTATACTGAAAAATAAACTACAATCAATTATATACTATTCTAAGGACAACCATACACTATAGAAATGGCGGGGCAACCTTACTAGAACAAATAAGAATTCTGAAAAAGGAATCGAAAGAAATAATTGTTAAATTATTACAACATTCCCACAATGCTTGAAATAAATGATTACAACATTCACATCCACATTTACATCCCACAAATGAATAATAAAAGATATGAAATATAATCAACCACGAGACATAAGGGATTATAGTGGTTCTCCTGTGTGTTCACCAACTATTTAATAATAGCCACACAGAATATTACTCCACTCCTAATATCCTCACACAGGGGATATTAGCATTCACTATCAAGTTAGGTTTTTACAGGTTCACCCAAAACCTTACAATTGTGTCTTTCTATGTGGGCTTACACAATTAAAAAAAAAATGACTTTTGAGTTTTTACAGGCTCGCTTTCATGAGATTTTTTGGGCAAATCCTAAAAAAAACTAAAAATAAAAAGAAATTTACAATTAAATGTAAAATACCTGAATATCTCCTTCGTTGTAGCAACCCAGAAGAACCAAGTCAGAGTAGATGATTGAATGTCCAAGTTCAATGTCCAAACTCACATTACAATGGTTCTAGTTCTAATTGATTTTAAATTAAACCAAATTGGGCGTAGCTCTATTTGATTTTAATTCCAAGAAGAAGGAATACAACAATTCCACTTTTCAAATTACATTGGAATTCAGGAACAAAATCAAATAATGAAAGCTAACAAAATAGAATAGAAATTATGCACAATGTAGCTTAGAATGAACACTAACTTATCTTAGAGTGGAGCTTTGAATATAGTCGAATTACCTGTCAAACCTCTAAAATTCATGTTCAATTTATAAGTGAGCAAATCATGTCTTTGACTGATCTTAAGACCCCTTCGACTGGTCTTAGAATTAATAAAAATTTGAAATTTCGGGCGCGATAAGATTTTGCAGTTGCACGACCGGTCGTGGGTACCCTATGACTGGTCGTCGGTCACCTTCGACCGGTCGTAGGTTCCACACGACTGGTCGTAGACCAATGAATTTCATTGCAGGACTTTAAGTCGAAGGTCTACGACTGGTCGAAGAACCAGTCGACACTATTCCTACGACTGGTCGAACAGTCACCAGGACTGGTCGTAGAGTAACCAAAAAATTATGAAAATCCTCAACAACTTAGGACTGGTCGTGGAACTTCTTGGACTGGTCAAACCAGTGCTAGGACTAGTCGAACAAGGTCTAGGACTAGTCTTAGAACAGAACAAATTTACGTATATAGCATATATGGATTGTGTATCCAAAATGGCCTACATTAAAGGTCAACCTAAGGTCAGTCTTACCTCAATAGTGAAGCAAGGACATTGAAACTTGAAGATAAGTGACCTTTGAGTTTAACAAAGCCTGAGATCTTTGAGCTTGAAAACTTCTTGATCTTGAAAAATTTTGAGTTCTTGAAAGCTTCTTGAACCTGAACACTTCTGAGATCTTGAAAGCTTCTTGAACTTGAACACTTCTGAGATCTTGAAAGCTTCTTGAACTTGAACACTTCTTTTGTACATCTGTAACGCCCGTGAAAAATCCATACTTGGGCTCGAGTACCAACTCGACCCGAAATTGCGTAGAATTCATTCCTTTAGAAAATATGACTAGGTTAGCTAGTGCAACGTTAGAATAGCTGGGAAATGGTCCCTGATCACTTTAAATACGTTCTACAAGGCCCGAGGCGAGTGGAACCAAGGGTGCTATAATGCTCTAAAGCCTCGGATCAAACTCTAAACCGGTTTGTTCTCTGGACCACTTTGAATCTTTGTATTGGATCTAGACCGCACGTTGAAAGTCCGATACCTCCTATCTTAGACCGTTAGAACCGTCTAGCTGGACTTGACACTCATTCCAAAAATCAAGTCAAACCGATAATCGCAGGCTATTTCATTGAGCCCGGACCGAAGAGAGTGAGAATAGGGTTAGAATTGGAATTTGAAATTCAAATCTGGCACACAATTTGACGCATCAGTATTGAGCGTTCTGACCGTCAGAATACAGCCAAATTACACCCTTGGATCAGGAAAAATATCTATTATATATCACGAGACTTATAGGCCTGATCTTGGTGCGGTGACCGTTAAACTGAAACTGGGCCGCCACGTGCGATCTGGGAACCCAACCGGTCTGAAAACTGGATGTGTGCTAGATCCAGTATGCATGAGCTTAAGTCCGACCGCATTTGGCCTGGGGACCTCCAGAAATGCCCTTTTGGACCGAAACGGCCCCGATTTGGTTAGGCACCAAGTAAACATTGTTCCCAAGCCTATTTTGGGCATGTTGTAGGCTATAAAAGGGGTTGAAACCCTCACTCCTCTCTTCCATCCGAATTTGAGAGAAGCCCTAGCTTAGGAGAGAGAAAAAGAGTGAGAGATTGTGAGAGAGTGGGAGAGTTCTTCCTGCCACTTGTGCTACGTGTTGCACGTGCTTAAGCAACACTCCTCTACCGCTTTCCCGGCGATTCCACCGCGATCCTAGGTAAGTAAAAATCCTAAATAGTTGTTGATTTGAGTTTTCCATGTTTCCATAGCGATGTAGCTTATGGATCTTATGTATTAGGCTCCTTACTCGCCGTAGGCGAAGCATATACGCTCCGCTTCAATTCCCGAGTCTACAAGACACTAGGTGAGGATTTTAGACGCTTTGATTGACGGTTCCCAATGCTTTCAATGTCGTTTAATAGTAGATTCTTGACGGCATCGCCGTTTGACATGTACAAAATGCTCTCCGTTTCCTGTTTCGTAAATTAACGAAGAATATGAGATTTAGGGCATTTTAGTCATTTGTAGGAAGTACTGTTTACATTCATATTTTGCTGATGTGATTGACATGGTTTGTTGTCGCATTAGGAAGTTAGGAATGCGTGCATAATTAGTTTGGCGAAGAGATTCGCCTAGTTGCGCACTTTGGGTCGACATACTATATGTAGACTTAAGTGTGTAGTGTATGTGTTTGTATAAATGCTTGTATTAGTATGTATTGAATTAAATGATGTTATTTGATAGTTTGTGATTGATTTTTCAATTATTATGCTGACCTAAATGATTTTCTACATGTTGACAAAATGCATGATTTCATTACATGCATGGAATGTATGTGCTTGAGGATTTGCTTAAGTTGAATATGCATGGGAAGTATGCCTTGAAGATTTGCTTGAGTTGAATGTTATAACATGTGCTAACGTGCTCACATGATGTATTTCAATTCCAATACCTTTGTATAGTGTTAATGTGATTCCATAGATGTGTGGGACTTGACTTAGTCCAGGCAGTCGGTAACCGAGCGAATTCGTGGCTGACTGGTCATAGCCACGAACGACGCGTCGATGAATGTGATTCGTGTTGAGAGTTGGCGGCAGTGGTTAGGCCACGCGAAGTGTTTTACGCACTTCATGTCGTTCAATTCGAGATGCGATCGCGCTAGTTGAGCCCGTCAAGTAACCCGACTGGCCAATGTTTGTTCACCTTGTATGTATCATAACTGCTTGAACCTAGGGTACTGAACTTACCATTGTAAACCCTATTAACCGTGGTACCTCGATCCACGAAGACTCATGAGCCGGGCATGGTGGTATGGGACACCGTGGTCGAGCTGTCGGCCTACGCTGGGGCCACAAACCTCCCCGTAGTGACCAATGAACACCTTGACTCGTGAGCAGATTATGGTGGTATGGGACACTATATTCTAGCTGTCGGCCTACACTGATCAGGCGACGAGCCCTTTGTAGTGACCGCGAGCGTATTCTGAGTTCACGGGAGGCGACGACCCTTCCGTGCAGTAGAGTACAGTAGGCCTGTATTGATAAGGTGATGGGGGAGCGGTGCAACGAGTGCGAGCAACAGCCCTGGCAGCCCTTGCAGTGACCTACGAAATGTACATCATATGAGATTACTAGGAGTGACGACCCTAGACAGGATCCGTGTTGGGATTGATACAAGGGAAGTACCTTAGTTTCCCAATCCTGCTGTTTGAATGGACTAATAACAACTTGGTAATCATATCACCATAGCATTGCATGTGCCTGGAAGATGTGGAGCCCTCTAGGGAGTGTGGCATGCCGCGGTCGTAAGATGTTGCCGTATGAGGGTGATCGTCGGTGAGGGCATACATCACGTCATATCATCTTGCATTAACAACAGTATTAGAATTGTCTGATTTACTGCTTTACTATTATAGCGTGATTGAATTGTGAACATGTTAATCTTTGCTCTATGATTCCACTGAGTTGATCACTCATTCCCACGTTACGGGATGGTGTTCGCAACACCCACCAGACCCTGTTGTAGTTGCAGGTGACGACGAGATCCAGGAGGTGGAGCCGGAGATTGACGAGGACCAGGATGAGTTCTCGTATATGCAGTATCACGACGGCTTCCCGTAGGTGACCTGGATCGAGGGGGACTTCAGTGGGACTATTTTTAACTTATTCTTTTGTCTATTTACATGTATATGAGACTCAGAGATGTAGTCATACTTTGGAGACAGTTGAGATTACTTTGTTTTTCCATACAGTGATATATATATTGTTTAGTCTTCCGCTTGCTTTTATCACTGGATCTGAAGTATGAATTGCAGTTTTGGTATACTTTTACTCATGTGAATGCTTTAAATCAGACAACATTGAATCATAACCATTTTGGTTGCATAAGTGACGGTCTGGAACTCGGGAGTTGAGTTTATACACGACCCCCGATTTTCAGGGTGTGACAAGTTGGTATCAGAGCATGAATGAGAGTATACTGGGCCTGGGTTATGGTCTTGCGACGTACGCTGTCATTTCCTTTGACTTAGGTGGGTGCGAGAAGGGTCTAGAAACACTTCTAGGATCACAGATTCGCCGATAGGCGAAGTCTATAAGGACCGATTGCAAGATCGAGTCTGTAACGTATCTCGGGTCGCGTAAAGCGACCCGAATCACTTCTAAGCTGTAGGAAGTTGGGTGGAGACGTCCTATGAGCGGTTTTAAACCATAAAAGTGAATCTTTGGGCCGTGGGATGACCACGACTCCAGTAATCAATCGCCAGGGCTTAAAAACCCCGTTTTGCCAAAAATTCTTAAAATTTCTCCTCTAAACACTTCAACCTTCAGTTTCTTCTTATCCATTTCATGTTAGGAATCAAACCTAATGTAAAAATAACACAAATTAGTACATTCACCAAATTTTACAGTGAATAGTAAAATTTCATGAAAAATGGCCATAAGGACATTCTAACTTCACTTTATTTAGAAAATAAGGAGCTAAAAAGATGTACTGGCTCCTTCTACCCCAAATTCATATGCTGCATCATATGATTTGGTATTCGGGATTGCGATGTGGACCCGGAAAGCCCCAAACACATGTTTGGGCTCATACAGACCAAAATACCATGAACCAAGGGGTGGGACCTAACTTTTTTGGGGCCCTGGGACCATGGGGGACCAGACCCATGGGGTCCCACTGGCCAACCTGAAGGTTGGCCGGCGATGCCATCGCCGGCCGGGCGATGCATCGCCGGTCGGCGACCTCCGTGGGTGCTGTCCTTCGGGTGCACCCACTTAAATGGCCTCCACATCACCCCTATGCACCCCCATCCCACGAAAACCCCCAAAACCCACCTCTCCTTCACAAACAGCCCCCTTGCATACCCTAGATTCGATTTTTAGCAACCAATCCCAAACCTCGGCGTCCCAAACCACCTCTACAACCTTCCTTGGCCAAAACCGACCACCACCCATCAGTTATTGGGTGTTGGAAGCCCCCTTCCTTGAAGATTTCCCCATTTGGAGCTCCAAAATGCCTCAAATATAGTTGAAATCGTGAGGTGCTCCATCCCATCTTTTCGTTCTTATTTTTCCCTGAAAGTACAGCCCTGGGAAGCTTGAAGCGTCCCTCTACGACGCCTAGATTTCCTTTTGTCAGATTGGGCAGCCATTTCTCCGCATTTTCGGCGTTTTCCATGGCTTTTGTGGAAGCCATTTTGGGCCTTTTGTCGCTTTCATCCATCATATCTTTGATGGGTAAGAGGAAAACTGCGACAGACGAGGCTGGGCCGAGCCGCCCTGCTCGATCGAGAAGACCGCGGGGTGGTGCCGCAAGTTCAAGCGCCGCCGCAGGTCCAGCTGCAGTCCTGGAGTGCCGTACAAAGCGGGATTTGGATCCCCATGCACATCTTGGACGAACCATCCTATCAGAGATGCCTCATGGTGAATACACTGATCGTAGAGTGTTATTTGAGGCGGACGTAGACGGGCGATTGTTCGGCGAATATCTGTTGTTCGAACGCATTGAAGCTGCGCATTGGGGACCGATCTTTGAAGCTCGCGCTCGTGCTAATGTGAGCACTGTTCGTGCCTTCTATGCTAGCATCCAGAATCCTACCTTGGATCCTTTACAGTTCAAAATCCCTTTTGGTAGAGATCGGATGGCTACGATCGACGTCCGGTTAATTGCGCGACTTCTCAATGTGCCTCTAGGTGATGTGCATCCAAGTGAGAAGAGTTTGAGGACTAGACGTGAACGAGATCGCCGCACCAGGTTTCTGTGCGGTAAGTTGGTTCCATGGCAGCCTAATAATAGCCTCAAGGCGACGTACATGTCTGAGGATTTGCGTCTGCTGCATCATATCTGCACGTTCAATGTTTATCCTAGGTCGACGAACCGCATTGAATGTACACGTCTTATGGTCGATTTCTTATTTCTGGTGGCCCAGGGAGAGAACGTATGTATGGCCACTTTCATCTTACGGCAGATAGTTCTCATAGCCAGGTCGAGGAGAACATCTGAATCCCTTCCCTTTGGCCGACTCATTTGCAAGATTGCGCTTGAGTTTGCCTATAGACTTGGACCCGAATTGCCGGTATCGATTCACACCATCGATGAGTCGACAATGGTTAAGATGAAGATTGGGTCGCAATACCGTGAAAATCAACTTGAAAAGGATAGTGGGGACGACTTTGATGAAGAGGAAGATCAAAACGAAGAAGAACCTAGAGCAGAGGTTCAGGAAGAGGTTCAAGAAGAAGCAGAAGAGGAGGCTCAGGATACTGATGAGAGCCCTCCTCCTTCTGCGCAGTCTACCATCGACGACCGCATTGCTCGGATGGAGGAGAGTCAGACCGCGTTGCGAAGGGAAGTCCAAGAACTTCGAGCAGAGGTCGCTGATGCCAAGGCTGTTACAAAGAAGAAGTTTGGCAAGGTGACTCGCACCTTGAAGGCAATCCTGTGTTGCTTACAGGATAAGGGTGCTCCTCCTCCGTCGCCAGACTCCGACTAGCGACGCGATCTTTGATGTTGTTATGAGTAGTTAGCCATTTTCTGTTTTATGTGTGTAAAGCCTATTAGGGCTAGTGCTTTGCTTATGTTGCTGTTGCTTAACTGTCTTAATTTCTATGTCATTCTAGTCATGATGCTTGTAAGGATATATCCCTTGTATTGTGACAATTTTGATTAATTGAAATGCATGGAATGCCTTTGACTCTTTAGTGAATGATTGTGGTGTATTTGAGCAATTGAGACTGACAAGGTTGCGCCCTATTTTGAATATAGGGAATGCCACCTAAGACTACGAGGAGCGCGGTTCGGCTTTCATTGTCAGAGCAGATGGATCAGGCTCCCTCTCAGTCTGGCACTCGTCCGGACCCTGCTGTGGGCCCGATTCCTGAGACGGTTCGGTCGTCTCAGCCTACTGTTGGTCCTACAGATGGACCACCGCCATTTACACCATCAGTTAGAGAGCCACAGCGCGCATCTACTTCCGCACCTCATCCGCCACAGCCTGCTCCACCACCTAATAGATTCGAGCAGATGATGGCTATGATGCTACAGCAGCAGCAGCTTCTGACCACCATAGTTGGGACTTTAGCCCAGGGTGGGGGTGCGACTGCATCTACTCCGCCTGCACCACCTGCGCATCCAGCTGAGGATGCCTATACTTACGCCCAGGATGAGGGCATAGCACACCCTGCGCAGCCTGCTTTCCCTGCGGGGAATCCTGCCGACACACGAGGCCTTCTGGAGCGATTTTAGCGCTTGCGGCCTCCTACTTTCACGGGTTCTCACAGACCCGAGGAGGCCGAGTTCTGGCTCGACCGAGTGTCGAAGATTCTACGCATGTTGCACTGTACCGAGGCTGAGCAGGTAGAGCTGGCTACCTTCCAGTTTGAGAGAGAGGCCAGTATGTGGTGGGATAGCATATTGCGGACTGTTGCCGCAGATTTCGTGTGGACATGGGCAGCATTCGAGTTCCTCTTCCATGAGAAGTATTATCCCCAGACCTACAGGCACGAGAGGGAGAATGAGTTTCTCCGTCTCAGGCAGGCAGCGATGACGGTTACTGAGTATGAGCATCGGTTCACAGAGTTGGGCAGGTACGTCCCGACGATTCTGGCTGATGAGCAGATGCGCATACGGCGCTTTTTGGAGGGCTTGCGACCGGATATTCGGTCGAAGATGTGCTGTGTCTGTTTCTCCTCCTATGCGGAGTTGGTTCACATGTCCATGCGGGCAGAGCAGGACGTGGATCGACTTGCGCGATCACGAGGCCCGACTACTTCCAGGCCGCGACCGGAGTTGCCAGATAGGCCCTTCGCGGGCAAGAGGCCTCGCATTGATCCTCCTACCAGGACCACGGCGCCAGTAGGACCGTTTCGGCGTCCTGATTTATCATGCACATACTGTGGGAGGACGGGCCACCTAGCGCAGAGTTGTTTTTCGAGGATGCGGGACAGTGGGTTCTCGCCGCCGCAAAAGATTGATCGTGTACGTCCACAGGCGATATCAGCACCGCCTATACGGTCAGCTCCTGCGCATCCCTCTTTCAGACCCATAGTATCGCAGATTCGACAGTCCCCACGGCCCTTGACACAGCGGCCGAACCGGCCACAGCAGGCTCGAGTTCATGCGCTGACTGCTGAGGCAGCTACGACGCCGACTTTCCAGCATTCAGCCTTCGAGGTCACGGGCCATATCGGAGGTACTCCCGTTCTTGTCATGGTGGACACTGGTTCCACGATTTCTTTGATATCGCGTGCCGTAGTCAGACGTCTTGGGTTGCAGACTATCACTATGGATAGCGTGCGAGTCCTTGCAGCTCATGGAGATTATTCGGATGTCACCCAGATGTGTGAGGGTTGTTTAGTTGATCTGGGAGGCAGGACGATGACTCTTGATCTGGTCGTCGATCCCTCGCTCGTATATCTCGACGTCATTCTTGGCATGGACTGGTTGACTGCAGCGAGAGCCGAGATTGACTGCGAGGCTCGTGTGGTGACGGTGTACGAGCCTGAGGGCACGCCTTTCACATTTTCAGTGCGGGTAAATCTTCCTTTCCGCATTCTTAGCTACGCCACTCTATTGCGCGACGCTGGTGCCCAGGTACTTGAGCAGACGCCAGTTGTTTCTGAGTTCGGGAATCTATTCAGGAAGATCCCTGGTTTGCCGCCCCGACGTGAGATCGATTTCACTATCGATCTGATTCCTGGTTCTAAACCCGTCTCACTGCCGACGTATCGCATGGCACCATGTGAGATGGAGGAGTTGAGGACGCAGATTGATGGCCTGCTAGAGCTTGGCTTTATACGGCCTAGCGTGTCTCCTTGGGGAGCATCGGTCTTGTTCGTGAAGAAGAAGGATGGTTCGTTGCGATTGTGTATTGATTATCGCAGGCTGAACCAGCTCACGGTGAAGAACAAGTACCCTTTGCCCAGGATCGATGACTTGTTTGATCAGTTGAGAGGAGCGCAGTACTTCTCGAAGATTGATCTTCAGTCAGGATATCATCAGCTGCGCGTCAGAGATGAGGACGTGCAGAAGACAGCATTCAGGACCAGTTTTGGTCATTACGAGTTCCTTGTGATGTCGTTCGGTCTCACGAACGCACCGGCCGTGTTCATGGATCTGATGAACCGGGTATTGCGGCCTTTCCTCTATCGATTCGTCGTTGTCTTCATCGACGACATTTTGGTATACTCTAGGAGTCGAGAGGAGCATGAGGAGCACTTGCGTTTGGTCCTCGATACGCTCAGACAGCATCAGTTGTTCGCACAGTATAAGAAGTGCGACTTCTGGAAGCAGGAGGTGAAGTTTCTGGGACACGTGGTGTCCAAGGATGGCATGGCAGTTGACCTGTCTAAGGTAGCTGCGGTGCAGGACTGGGAGCAGCCTGGTTCTGTCACTGAGGTGAGGAGTTTCTTGGGTCTCGCTGGCTACTATCGGCGCTTCATTCAGGATTTCTCGAAGATCGCGAGACCCTTATCTCAGTTGACACGGAAGGACGTGAAGTTCGCCTGGAATGATAAGGCGGAGTCAGCTTTTCAGGAGCTGAAGGACAGACTTACGTTCCCCCCTGTGCTAGTATTGCCAAAGCAAGGGGTTAAATACACTATATACACTGACGCGTCTAGCGTTGGTTTGGGTTGTGTCCTTATGCAGAGGGACAGGGTAATTTCGTATGCCTCGAGACAATTAAGGAAGCACGAGGAGAATTACCCTACACACGACCTGGAGTTGGCAGCCGTGATATTCGCACTGAGACTCTGGAGACATTACCTCTACGGAGAGGAGTTCGAGCTCTTTTGCGACCACAAGAGCCTCAAGTACATATTCACGCAGCGGGACTTGAATATGAGGCAGCGGCGATGGATGGAGACGCTGAAGGACTTCAAGTTTGAAGTCTCTTACCATCCTGGGAAGGCGAACCTTGTGGCTGATGCGTTGAGCCGCAAGAAGGCGATAGAGTTTGCGGCTCCGCTGATGGTTGCCGAGTGGGATATGGTTGAGTTTTTGCGAGACTTTGAGCAGAAACTCACCGTAGAGGAGCCATTTGAGTTCATCGCACACGTACAGGTGTGATCCCAGATCGATGACCGTGTCATCGAGGCGCAGAGGGACGACGCGCATCTTACTGAGCTTCGAGAGCAGGCCAGTGATGATGCTGACGCCGACTGGCGAGTCGGTATGGATGGGGGCTTACGTTACCGTGGCCGCCTATGCGTTCCTGATGTCCCTGACTTGAGACGAGAGATTCTCGAGGCTGCGCATTCTACTAGACTCGTGATACATCCAGGCAGTACGAAGATGTATCGTGACGTGAAGAGGACGTATTGGTGGGAAGGTATGAAGACCCACATAGCTGAGTTCGTGTCCCGTTGTCTCACTTGTCAGCAGGTGAAGGCAGAGCATCGCCGACCACCTGGACTTTTGCAGCCTATGCCGATTGCAGAGTGGAAGTGGGATTTCATTTCCATGGACTTCATTTCTGGGTTGCCGAAGACGAGGAAGGGGCATGATTCCATTTGGGTGATCGTCGATCGATTGACGAAGTCGGCGCACTTCCTACCGATCAGAGTTACGAACTCTGTAGACGAGCTGGCTAGATTGTATATCCGAGAGATTGTGCGTCTGCATGGAGTTCCATTGGAGATCGTGTCGGACAGAGACACGCGGTTCACTTCTATTTTCTGGACTCGCATTCAGGAGGCTATGGGTGTGAAGTTGAAGTTCAGTACTGCCTTCCACCCACAGACGGACGGACAGACGGAGCGAGTGAACCAGATCCTGGAGGACATGTTGCGGGCTTGCGCATTGGACTTCAAGGACAGTTGGGATGACTGTCTTGCATATGCGGAGTTTGCGTACAACAATAGCTTCCAGGCGAGTATCGGCATGGCACCTTATGAGGCGCTGTATGGACGACCTTGTCGCGCACCGCATTGCTGTTTAGAGGTCGGTGAGCGCAGCTTGATTGGCCCAGAGTTGGTGCAGGCGACGTCAGAGAAGATTGATATTATTCGACGTCGGCTTCTTACAGTGCAGAGCAGACAGAAGAGCTACGCCGATACGAGACGGAGACCACTAGAGTTCACAGTCGGGGATCATGTGTTTTTGCGAGTTTCCCCTATGAAGGGAGTCCTTCGGTTCGGGAAGAAGGGGAAGCTGGCACCGCGATTCATTGGTCCATTTCAGATCCTCGATCGTGTGGGAGCAGTGGCTTACCGATTGGCTTTACCCACGCCCCTCGCGAGCGTCCACAACGTATTTCATGTTTCTATGCTGAAGAAGTACGTTGCTGATCCTTCTCATATCATCAGATGGGAGCAGGTGCAGTTAGGAGAGGATGTTACCTATATCCTGCGACCGACACGCATCTTAGACCGGAAGGAGCAGGTACTGCGTAGCAAGGTGATTCCCCTTGTGAAGGTACTATGGACGCATCATACTGAGGAGGAGGCTACTTGGGAGACAGAAGCCGAGATCAGAAAGAACTACCCACAGCTTCTCGAGGAGTACGAAAAGGTACAAAATTTCGAGGACGAAATTATTTGTTAAGGGGGGTAGATTGTAACGCCCGTGAAAAATCCATACTTGGGCTCGAGTACCAACTCGACCCGAAATTGCGTAGAATTCATTCCTTTAGAAAATATGACTAGGTTAGCTAGTGCAATGTTAGAATAGCTGGGAAATGGTCCCTGATCACTTTAAATACGTTCTACAAGGCCCGAGGCGAGTGGAACCAAGGGTGCTATAATGCTCTAAAGCCTCGGATCAAACTCTAAACCGGTTTGTTCTCTGGACCACTTTGAATCTTTGTATTGGATCTAGACCGCACGTTGAAAGTCCGATACCTCCTATCTTAGACCGTTAGAACCGTCTAGCTGGACTTGACACTCATTCCAAAAATCAAGTCAAACCGATAATCGCAGGCTATTTCATTGAGCCCGGACCGAAGAGAGTGAGAATAGGGTTAGAATTGGAATTTGAAATTCAAATCTGGCACACAATTTGACGCATCAGTATTGAGCGTTCTGACCGTCAGAATACAGCCAAATTACACCCTTGGATCAGGAAAAATATCTATTATATATCACGAGACTTATAGGCCTGATCTTGGTGCGGTGACCGTTAAACTGAAACTGGGCCGCCACGTGCGATCTGGGAACCCAACCGGTCTGAAAACTGGATGTGTGCTAGATCCAGTATGCATGAGCTTAAGTCAGACCGCATTTGGCCTGGGGACCTCCAGAAATGCCCTTTTGGACCGAAACGGCCCCGATTTGGTTAGGCACCAAGTAAACATTGTTCCCAAGCCTATTTTGGGCATGTTGTAGGCTATAAAAGGGGTTGAAACCCTCACTCCTCTCTTCCATCCGAATTTGAGAGAAGCCCTAGCTTGGGAGAGAGAAAAAGAGAGAGATTGTGAGAGAGTGGGAGAGTTCTTCCTGCCACTTGTGCTACGTGTTGCACGTGCTTAAGCAACACTCCTCTACCGCTTTCCCGGCGATTCCACCGCGATCCTAGGTAAGTAAAAATCCTAAATAGTTGTTGATTTGAGTTTTCCTTGTTTCCATAGCGATGTAGCTTATGGATCTTGTGTATTAGGCTCCTTACTCGCCGTAGGCGAAGCATATACGCTCCGCTTCAATTCCCGAGTCTACAAGACACTAGGTGAGGATTTTAGACGCTTTGATTGACGGTTCCCAACGCTTTCAATGTCGTTTAATAGTAGATTCTTGACGGCATCGCCGCTTGACATGTACAAAATGCTCTCCGTTTCCTGTTTCGTAAATTAACGAAGAATATGAGATTTAGGGCATTTTAGTCATTTGTAGGAAGTACTGTTTACATTCATATTTTGCTGATGTGATTGACATGGTTTGTTGTCGCATTAGGAAGTTAGGAATGCGTGCATAATTAGTTTGGCGAAGAGATTTTCCTAGTTGCGCACTTTGGGTCGACATACTATATGTAGACTTAAGTGTGTAGTGTATGTGTTTGTATAAATGCTTGTATTAGTATGTATTGAATTAAATGATGTTATTTGATAGTTTGTGATTGATTTTTCAATTATTATGCTGACCTAAATGATTTTCTACATGTTGACAAAATGCATGATTTCATTACATGCATGGAATGTATGTGCTTGAGGATTTGCTTAAGTTGAATATGCATGGGAAGTATGCCTTGAAGATTTGCTTGAGTTGAATGTTATAACATGTGCTAACGTGCTCACATGATGTATTTCAATTCCAATACCTTTGTATAGTGTTAATGTGATTCCATAGATGTGTGGGACTTGACTTAGTCCAGGCAGTCGGTAACCGAGCGAATTCGTGGCTGACTGGTCATAGCCACGAACGACGCGTCGATGAATGTGATTCGTGTTGAGAGTTGGCGGCAGTGGTTAGGCCACGCGAAGTATTTTACGCACTTCATGTCGTTCAATTCGAGATACGATCGCGCTAGTCGAGCCCGTCAAGTAACCCGACTGGCCGATGTTTGTTCACCTTGTATGTATCATAACTGCTTGAACCTAGGGTACTGAACTTACCATTGTAAATCCTATTAACCGTGGTACCTCGATCCACAAAGACTCATGAGCCGGGCATGGTGGTATGGGACACCGTGGTCGAGCTGTCGGCCTACGCTGGGGCCACAAACCTCCCCGTAGTGACCAATGAGCACCTTGACTCGTGAGCAGATTATGGTGGTATGGGACACTATATTCTAGCTGTCGGCCTACACTGATCAGGCGACGAGCCCTTTGTAGTGACCGCGAGCGTATTCTGAGTTCACGGGAGGCGACGACCCTTCCGTGCAGTAGAGTACAGTAGGCCTGTATTGATAAGGTGATGGGGGAGCGGTGCAACGAGTGCGAGCAACAGTCCTGGCAGCCCTTGCAGTGACCTACGAAATGTACATCGTATGAGATTACTAGGAGTGACGACCCTAGACAGGATCCGTGTTGGGATTGATACAAGGGAAGTACCTTAGTTTCCCAATCCTGCTGTTTGAATGGACTAATAACAACTTGGTAATCATATCACCATAGCATTGCATGTGCCTGGAAGATGTGGAGCACTCTAGGGAGTGTGGCATGCCGCGGTCGTAAGATGTTGCCGTATGAGGGTGATCGTCGGTGAGGGCATACATCACGTCATATCATCTTGCATTAACAACAGTATTAGAATTGTCTGATTTACTGCTTTACTATTATAGCGTGATTGAATTGTGAACATGCTAATCTTTGCTCTATGATTCCACTGAGTTGATCACTCATTCCCACGTTACGGGATGGTGTTCGCAACACCCACCAGACCCTGTTGTAGTTGCAGGTGACGACGAGATCCAGGAGGTGGAGCCGGA
This sequence comes from Magnolia kwangsiensis, assembly GCA_037074715.1. NCBI lineage: Eukaryota > Viridiplantae > Streptophyta > Magnoliopsida > Magnoliales > Magnoliaceae > Magnolia > Magnolia kwangsiensis. The sequence goes on along the minus strand of CM073577.1, from coordinate 75,521,855 downwards.
GATTGACGAGGACCAGGATGAGTTCTCGTATATGCAGTATCACGACGGCTTCCCGTAGGTGACCTGGATCGAGGGGGACTTCAGTGAGACTATTTTGAACTTATTCTTTTGTCTATTTACATGTATATGAGACTCAGAGATGTAGTCATACTTTGGAGACAGTTGAGATTACTTTGTTTTTCCATACAGTGATATATATATTGTTTAGTCTTCCTCTTGCTTTTATCACTGGATCTGAAGTATGAATTGCAGTTTTGGTATACTTTTACTCATGTGAATGCTTTAAATCAGACAACATTGAATCATAACCATTTTGGTTGCATAAGTGACGGTCTGGAACTCGGGAGTTGAGTTTATACACGACCCCCGATTTTCTGGGTGTGACAACATCACATATACAAGCTTCAAAATAGTGTCATTGTCACTACAAATTTGACAATAACAAGGGGCTATAAACTATAACACTTACAATCTCCCCCTTTGTCAAATTCGTGACAAAATACATATCCAGGATATGAGACATAACACTGAATATCTGATTAAAGAATCATGCACCAGTTTGATATCAACTAGCACACATTCATGTACCTGCAAACCAATATTCAACCAATATACAATCCATACTCATACACTCGTGCTCATACAGTCTATGTCTGCACATACTCCCCCTGAGTAACATATACTCAAAAATATGACATCCTCCTTATTGCACCAATCAAAATCCAGCATTAATCCAATATTAAAAATGCATTAAAAATAATATAATCAGATATCCATACTCCCCCTTTTTGTCACAATATGACAAAGGAAGAATAAACAGGTTGGTAAGGAGTAATAATCAAGGAGACAAATAAGAGGATAGCAGATAAAAATTGAGAGCATATCATAAGCAACATATATAATGTATGAACTGAGCTAAATCAACAATAGCTAAAGTATCAAATCTAGTCAAGTGAACATTATAGAAATATAGTTATTACAGATCAGCAAATAGAAAATGAACTAATCTGAACCAGATGAAGGAGCAGGGATGGAAGGATCAAGTTTATGCATGCCCTTATTCAAGCACCTAATATACTTGTGCATATATTTGAATTGTAAATCATGGCCAACAGACATGTTTTCCATCCTAACATTTATATTCTTAACTTTCTCCTCCAATGCACTCAGTCGAGCATCAAAGACAGAAGGCTCATAATCTGGATCATTTGCAGAGTCAGATTCAATTTCTTCAAAAATATCATCCATATTAATATCATCAGGAGGAAGATCACCAGCTTCTTCCTCTTGTTCAGCTTCAGCCGTCTCAACACCATCTCTTTGGCCTGAAAGAAATTCTAGCCTCATCTTATTGATATTAATGTTGTTAAATATCAGATGATGGATAGGGACTTCACCAACCGGTATATCGACTAACATATGCGAAGCCAATACATTCATCAAATAACCAAAAAGGATATCACTATGACCAGGATGGAGTCTAAACTGAATGATAGAGTAACAAATCAAGGATGTTAAGCAAATATTAGCACCTCTGGCAATATTATTAAGAACACAAACCATGAACGCCGTTAACTCAATTTTATTACCCGATCGAGGATACAAATTCGACACAAAGATCCTATGAAAAACTCTGCATTTGGGTAACAAAAATCTTGAGGGGAGCGTATTTCCTTTATGTGTCCATTGAACATCCAGATTGTATAAATCCTTAGTTAGCATGTGTTTTTCAGTCTGTGAGAATTTTTCAGATAATGTATGAATGGGAACTCCCTCATCATTCACAGGAATTTCCATAAGAGATGAAATCAAGTGACGATCAACGTCAAATGGTCCTTCTCTTGTGGCAATCCTAAACGTTATATTTTTTAGTGAGAAATCACATACACAAGCAAACATGGATTGGGCAATGGACCGGTATGCAGGACCACTCCAATGCAATAAGTTATCCCAACCTACAGCTTGGAGCATAAGAAGGATATCAAAATGAGCAGAATGATTAATATCAATAGGATGTTCAAAAATAACATTACGCAATCGGATGTCCCGAACAAAGGATGGATCATCCTCGGGAGCCCTAAGATGACACTTAGAGATAGTGGTCGATCTGGAAGAAGATGGACCATGAGAAGTTATTTTTCGTCCCCTAGAACCCATTTGCAACAAGGATTTCAAAGAAATAAAGAGTTGTAAATGATTGAAAAGAGGGTTTTTTCAAATCAGATTTTTTTAAAAGAAAAACCCTAAATCACAATGAAATTTGAAATAAATCACTTCAAGAGAGAAATAAAAGTAATGTAAACATAAAACTACAAGAAGAAATGAAAATGGAGCACTAACCATGAAGATTTTGGAAGTTGGCTTCGACTAGTCGAGGTTCGGTCCCTTGGAGAGTGAAATAGAAATAAGGAAGATGATGGTTTTTCCCCAAATAAAAGATATCCACGCGATTCACGACTAGTCGTGGATGTATACGACCGGTCGTACCACGATTGGTTGTGTATATTCACGATCGTTCGAGTACCAGACAAAAATACTGTATTCTATTAAGTTTTACACAATTTTTCAGTATGAATTGTAAAAATTAAAGTCTAAACTATCAAGAATATACAATATAATACAAAAAGGCACAAATTATCATCTTAAAATGCACATGCCAAGATCAAATTTCATTTGGTTAAACCTGATTTTATTGAGAGGTTTAGTGAAAATATTAGCACGTTGATTCTCAGTAGGTGTATATTCTAGAGATATAACCTTTTCTTCTACTAATTCATGGATATAATGAAATCTAATGTCAATGTGCTTAGTATGAGAATGTTGAATATCATTTTTAAAAATATTTATGGCATTGAAATTATCACAATATAATAACATAGAATCCTATTTAATTTCATAATCACTTAACATTTGATTCATCCAAACAAGCTGTGTACACGCATTACCAGCTGCGATGTATTTAGCTTTAGCTGTTGAAAGTGATATAGAACTTTGATTCTTGCTAAACTAAGAAACTAAACAGTTTTTGATATAAAAGGAACCACCACTAGTTGATTTTCTATCATCAAGATTACTAGCCCAATCAGCATCCGAGTACCCAGCTAGTTGAATACTAGTCTCATGTGGATACCAGAGACCGAGATTCACAGTACTTGCGACATATCTAATAATCTGCTTGACAGCGATCAAATGCGATTCTTTAGGATCAGATTGATATCTGGTGTAAATACCAACACTTAGTGCGATATCAGGTCTACTAGCAGTTAAATATAATAGGCTACCAATCTGTAACACCCTGAAAATCGGGGGTCGTGTATAAACTCAACTCCCGAGTTTCAGACCGTCACTTATGCAACAAAAATGATTATGATTCAATGTTGTCTGATTTAAAGCATTCACATGAGTAAAAGTATACCAAAACTGCAATTCATACTTCAGATCCAGTGATAAAAGCAAGCGAAAGACTAAACAATATATATATCACTGTATGGAAAAACAAAGTAAATCTCATCTGTCTCCAAAGTATGACTACATCTCTGAGTCTCATATACATATACATGAACAAAAGTAAATGTCCAAAATGGTCCCACTGAAGTCCCATCGATCCAGGTCGCGCTACGCAAAGCCATCGTGATACTGCATGCACGAGAACTCGTCCTGGTCCTCGTCGAAGTCTGACTCCACCTCCTGGATCTCAGCCTCACCTGCATCTACAACAGGGTCTGGTGGGTGTTGCAAACACCATCCCGTAACGTGGGAGTGAGTGATCAATTCAGTGGAATCATAGAGCAAGGATTAGCATGTTCACAATTCAATCATGCGATAATAGTAAAGCAGTAAATCAGACAATCCTAATACTGTTGTTAATGTAAGATGACATGACGTGATGTATGCCCTCACCGACGAACTCCCTCATACGACAACATCTTACGACCGCGGCATGCCACACCCCGTAGAGTGCTCCACATCTTCCACGCACATGCAATGCTATGGTGATATGATTTCCAAGTTGTTATTAGTCCATTCAAACAGCAGGATTGGGAAACTAAGGTACTTCCCTTGTATCAATCCCAACACAGATCCTGTCTAGGATCGTCACTCCTAGTAATCTCATACGATGTATATTTTGTAGGTCGCTGCAAGGGCTGTCAGGGCTGTTGCTCGCACTCGTTGCACCGCTCCCCCATCACCTTATCAATACAGGCCTACTGTACTCCACTGCTACTGAAGGGTCGTCGCCTCCCATAGACTCAGAATACGCTCGCGGTCACTACAAAGGACTCATCGTCTGATCAGTGTAGGCCGACAGCTAGAATATAGTGTCCCATACCACCATAATCTGCTCATGAGACTAGGTGCTCACTGGTCACTACGGGGAGGTTTGTGGCCCCAGCGTAGGCCGACAGCTCGACCACGGTGTCCCATACCACCATGCCCGGCTCATGAGTCTTTGTGGATCAAGGTACCATGGTTAACAGGGTTTACAATGGTAAGTTCAGTACCCTAGGTTCAAGCAGTTATGACTCATACAGGGTGAACATACATCGGCCAGTCGGGTTACTTGACGGGCTCGACTAGTGCGATCGCATCTCAAGTCGAACGACATGAAGTGCGTAAAACACTTCGCGTGGCCTAACCACTGCCGCCAACTCCAAACACGACTCGCATTCATCGACGCGTCATTCGTGGCCAAGACCAGCCAACCACGAATTCGATCGGTTACCGACTGCCTGGACTAAGTATAGTCCCAAACAATTATGGAATCACATCAGCAATCTATGTAGGAGTATTGGAATTGAAATACAATCATGTGAGCATGTTAACACATGTCATAACATACAACTTAAGTAAATCTTCAAGCACCTATATTTCATGCATGTAATGAAATCATGCATATAATCAACATGTAGAAAATCATTTAGTTCAGCATATTAATTGAGAAATCCATCTCAAACTAATTCATAACATCATTTAATTCAATACATACTAATACAAGCATTTATACAAACACATACACTACACACTTAAGTCTACATATAGTATGTCGACCCGAAGTGCGCAATTAGGCGAATCTCTTCGCAAAAATAATTATGCACGTATTCCTAACTTCCAAAGGCGACGACAAACCATGTCAATCACATCAGCAAAATATGAATGTAAACTGTACTTCCTACAAATGACTAAAATGCCCTAAATCTCATATTCTTCGTTAATTTATGAAACAGGAAACGGAGAGCATGTTGTACATGTCAAACGGCGAGGCCGTCGATAATCTACTATTAAACGACATTGAAAGCGTTGTAAACCATCAATCAAAGCGTCTAAAATCCTCACCTTATGTCTTGTAGACTCGTGAATTGAAACGGAGAGTATACGCTTCGTCTACGGCAGTAGGAGAACCTATTTTACAAGTTACGTTAGCTAACACACTATGAATCTAAGTAATCTCTAAATCACTAACTTTTAGGGTTGTTTCATACCTGAAAAGGCGGAGAAATCACCAGCCAGGTGATTGGGAAGAGTTGCTGAAGCACGTGGAATCAGCGACACGAAGGCGGGAAAAATTCTTCCACTCTCTCTCTCAAACTCTCTCCTTTTCTCTCTCCCAAAGCTAGGGTTTTGCAATTTTTGGATGGGAGAGAGGAATGAGGGTTTCAACCCCTTTTATAAGCTTAAAAATGCCGGAAACAGGCTCCGGAACGAAGTTTACTTAGTACATATCCATTTCGGGGCTGTTTTGGTCCAAAAGATGCTTTCTGGTGGTCCCCTAGTCGAATGCGATCGGACTTAAGCTCTTGCGTACCAGATCTAGCACGTATTAAGTTTTCAGTCCGACAGGGTTCACAGATCGCACGTGGCAAACCAGTTTTAGTTCAGCGGTCACCGCACGTAGATCAGGGCTGAAAGTCTCATGATATAAAATAGAAATTTCTCCTGATCTGAGGGTGTAATCTGGATGAATTCTGACGGTCAGAACGCTTAATACTGACGCGTCAAGTCGTGTGCCAGATTTGAATTTAAAATTCCAATTCTGTCCCTATTCGCACTCTCTTCGGTCCGGGCTCAATGAAATAGCCTGCGATTGTCGGTTGGACTTGATTTTCGAAATGAGTATCAAGTCCAACAAGGCGGTTCTAACGGTCTAAGATAGGAAGTATCGGACTTTCGACGTGCGGTCTAGATCCAATACAAAAATTCAAAGCAGTCCAGAGACCCAACCTGCTTAGAGTTTGATCCGGGGTTATAGAGTATTATAGAGTCGTTTGTTCTACTCGATTCGGGTCTTGTAGAACATATTTAAAGTGATCAGGGACTATTTTCCAACCACTCCAGCGTTGCGCTAGCTAACTTACGCTTAATTTTCATAGAAATTAATCCTACGCGATTTCGGGTCGAGTTGGTACTCGAGCCCAAGTACGGATTTTTCACGGGCGTTACACAATTATACTTCGATATAATTTTGGATCAACATTTTTACTTTTAGAATCTTTTCAGAGTTTTAATGTAGTACTCATAGGAGTATCAAAGTTCTTACCATTCTCAAATTCAAATCTTTTAATTAAATTCGTAACATATTTAGATTGAGAAATGAATATTCCATCAGGTTGTTGCTTTACTTGTAACCCTAAGAAATAATTCATTTCCCCTACCATTTCAAACTGTGACTTCATCAAATCTGCAAACTCAGTAGTCATGTCAGTACAGGTAGATCCATAAATGATATCATCAATATAAATCTATACCAATAAAATATGATCATTATGTTTTTTAACAAACAGTCTTATCAACAGATCCCATTTGAAAATTATGGCTTAAAAGAAACTTTGTTAGTTTCTCATACCATCCCCTGGGAACTTGTTTTAATCCGTAAAGTACCTTTTTAAGGCGATACACATAATCAGCATTTTTGGGATCTTCAAAACCCAATAGTTGCTCAACATAGACTTCCTCATGCAAATCACCATTTAAGAAAGCACTTTTCACATCCATTTGATAAATCTTAATTTTTCTAAAACTTGCAAGGGATATAAATAGTCTGATTTTTCTAAAACTGGATAATGATAAAGTTTTTGTTCCAATGATGTGTTTATCTTTGGGTCTAGGTACAAGATACCAAACATCATTTCTTACGAATTGGTTAAGTTCTTCATGCATCACAATAATCCAGTTTTCATCAGCAAGAGCTTCTTTTATGGTAGAAGGTTCTATCTGGGATGTAAAACATACGTAATTACATATATCCTCAAGTTGTCTATGAGTACGCACACCAATGAGAGGGTTTTCAAGAATTTGAGTAGTTGGATGATCTTTAACAGTCCTTAGTTTAAAATCAGTCTGATTAGATGAAGTATCGGGTTTATCAACTACAAAACTTCATCATTATCTAAACTTGAGACTGGTGTATTTAAGTGATCATCAATGACCACATTGATAGACTCTTGAATCACACCGGTCCTTTTGTTCAGAACCCTATAAGTACGACTATTTAAAGAATACCCTAAAAAGATCTCTTCATCACTTTTCGGATCAAATTTTCACGATCTTGTAAAATATAGCACTTGCTGCCAAAAACTCGAAAGTATTTAACAGTAGGCTTTTTGTCGAACCATATTTCGTAAGCCGTTTTATTATTACCTTTAGTAGTGTAAAATTGGTTAATAATATAGCAAGCTGTATTGACTGCTTCAACCCAAAGATTCTTAAAGAGCTTCATGTTATTCAACATGACATTAGCCATTTCTTGCAGCACTTTATTTTTTCTTTCCACTATCCCATTTTGTTGTGGAGTTTTGGGCACTGAAAATTCATGTAATATTCCTTGGTCACTACAGAACTTCTCAAAACTGCTATTCTCAAATTCAGATCCATGATCACTATGAATCTTACTGATTTGAGAACCCTTTTCAATTTTAATCCTTTTAAGAACTTTTCGTACTTCTTCAAGGGTTTCTGATTTGTCCCTTAAGAAGACTACCCATGTATATCTAGTAAAGTCATCTACTATTACCAAGATATACCTTTTGCCACCTCGACTCTCCGTTCTGGTAGGTCCTGTTAGATCCATATAGAGAAGTTCGAGTGGTCTTGATGTGGTATTGGAATTCACCTTTTTATGTTAGTTCCTTATTTTTTTGCCAAACTGGCATTCACCACATATCTTATCTAATTTTTAAAGTTTGGGTAAACCTTTTATAAGTTCCTTTTTGCTCAATCTAAATAAGTTTTGGTAATGTACATGTCTAGTACGTTTGTGCCATAATTTAGTCTCATTTGTACGGACCATGTAACATGTTTGATTAGATGAGCTGGATTCACTAACAATATAGCAGTTTTCAGACATTCTACGTCCAATTAATATTATTGAACCCTTGTTGTTTAGAATCTCACAGCTTTGATTAGAAAACTGAACACTATGGCTATTATCACATATTTGAGATATGCTCAGAAAATTATGTTTTAGTCCTTCAACATATAAGATATTTTTAAATAACGGAAGGTTATATAGAGTTGAACCGTACCTTAGCCCATAATTTTACAGTTATTGCCATCACCAAATGTGACTGAACCATCAGTCATATCTTTTAGCTCGGTGAATAGAGCCTTGTCACCTGTCATATGCCTGGAGCATCCACTATCTAGGTACCACTTTGAATGGCTTGTAGCTTTGAAGGCAGTGTGGGCAACCAAGCAAGTGACCTTTGGAACCCATTTCATAACCATTTTAAGTTTAGGTGGATAGTTGGTCTTCTTTTGATTGTAATAATTATAAGTAGGACCTATTAAGTTAGACTTTAGAAGCTCCTTAAGTAAATCAACTATCTTTTCAGCCAAAGGATTTTGGTTATGCTTCCTATAGTTGAAATAATTTTCTTTAGATTTTTGAACAGACTTAGGGTCTTTAGAAAACACTTGTCCTTTCCCTTTTGAGTTTAAAGTCTCTCCTTTTACAAACTTAGGAGGTGCATTCTTCATTTTAGGAGAAACATTCTAATCATAACATAGACCGGATCGATCACCACATTTTCTCGGTCTTGATAAGAGTTTTTCTAATTTAGAATCACCTTGGGCATATTTCTAAGTTTCCTTTAAACTCAAGAGAGAAGAGACTTCATGTTTTAATTAGTCATTTTCAGATTTTAGAGTTTCAACTTGGGTAGTCTTAAAATCTAAATCATATTTTATTTTTTCAAAACAGTCTGAAATATGAAACTTTTCTAAAACAAGAGATTCATAAATTTCTTCGAGTTTAGAAAATTTCTCTTTTTGAAGTTTCAGTTTTACCGTAATTTTACAACTCTCCTTGTATAGGGCATATAGGCATCCTGAAAATCATCTTTATTTTCACATTCACTATTCAGATTTTCTTCACTTGTTGAATCATTATCTGAAAATATGAATTTGGCTAGAGTCATAAGGGCTTTCACTTCATTCCCTGACTCACTTTCAGAATCTTCAGATTCAGAAGAAGCTTTAGAATCAGAGGATTCATCCCAAGTAGCCAACATACCCTTCTTCTTGGGTTTGTCCTTTTTAGGACACTTGTTAGCCAAATGCCCATATTCTTGGCAGTTATAACATTGACTATCTTTCAAAGATTTCTTAGTTTTAGATTTAGATTTTAATTTTTTCTTATCATTTCCTTTTTGAAAATCAACTCTCTTCTTTCTTTTGAAGATTTTATAAAACTTTTTTGTCAAAAGAGCCATATCATCTTCAGAGTTATCAACATCAGAATTTTCTAGAAAATTATTTTAGAAGTTTTAAGAGCAATTGATTTTCCTTTTGGAGCTTTAAAAGTTAACTTGTAGGTTTGTAAAGAACCAACTAACTCCTCAACCCCATATTATCCGTATCACGAAGTTCCTAGATCGTGGTTACTTTAAAGTTGAACCGTTCAGGAAGTGAGCGTAATATTTTTGTACAAACTTTACTTTATGGGATTCTATCACCAAGACCCCACATAGAGTTTATAATATCATTTAATTGTGTATAAAAGTCCATAAATGTTTTATTTTTCTCCGTATGAATTTCTTCAAATTTGGTTGTAAGGAGTTGGACTTTCGATTTCTTGACAATTGAGGTACCTTCGTGTGTCATTTCTAATATATCTCAAGCTTGCTTTGTAAAAATCATATGATATAATTCTTTTGAATTCATTCGGTGATACTGCGCAAGTGACTACATTTAGTGCTTTAGCATTTGCACTACTCTCACTTTTCTGAAGTGTGGTCCATGAGAAATAAGGTGTTATTCTCATAGATTTTGAACCATTAACTCCAGTTACTTCAGTGGTAAGAGGGTTCCAACCATTCACAGTGGCCAGCCACACACTTTCATCCATGGATTTTAAGAATATTCTCATCCTGTCTTTCCAATAAGCATAGTTGGAGCCATCAAAGGGTGGTGGCCTAGTGACTGATAGGCTATCAAAATTTGACATCTTAAATAGCATAAATCATTAGCTTAGGAAATAAATCCAAGAATTAAGAATTAAAAAGAGCTATTAGGCTCTGAAGCAACTTCAAAATTCAGATCTTGAGAGGTTGAAACAAATGTTATTCTAAGGACAACCTTACACCAAAAACCAAAGTTTATGGTAGGACAACCTTATTTCTAGAAAAGTCTTTGTATCAAATCTCAAATCAAAGAGGAAAAGAAAATTAAATGCAAACTATACTGAAGAATAAACTGCAATCAATTTTATACTATTCTAAGGAGAACCATGCACCATAGAAATGGCAGGGCAACCTTACTAAAATAAATAAGAATGCTGAAAAAGGAATCAAAAGAAATAATTGCTAAATTATTACAACATTCCCACAATGCTTAAAGTAAATGATTACAGCATTCACATCCACATATACATCCCACAAATGAATAATAAGAGATATGAAATATAAACCATTCAACCATGAGACACAAGGGATTATAGTGGTTCGCTTGTGTATTCACCAACTGTTTAATAACAGCCACACAAAATGTTACTCCACTCCTAATATCCTCACATAGGGGATATTAGCGTTCACTATCAAGTTAGGTTTTTATAGGTTCACCCAAAACCTTACAATTGTGTCTTTCTATGTGGGCTTATACAATTAAAAAAAACCACTTCTGGATTTTCTTGGCTCTCCTCAGATAACCAATATAATGAGATTTTTCTGGCAAATCGCAAACAAAACTAAAAATAAAAAGGAATTTACAATTAAATGTAAAATACCTGAATATCTCCTTCGTTGTAGCAGCCCAGAAGAACCAAGTCAGAGTAGATGATTGAATGTCCAATTTCAATGTCCAAACACATGTTACAATGGTTTTAGTTATAATTAATTTTAAATTAAACCAAATTGGGTGTAACTCTATTTGATTTTAATTCCAAGAAGAAGGAATACAGCAATTCTGCTTTTCAAATTACATTGGAATTCGGGAACAAAATCAAATAATGAAAGCTAATAAAAGAGAATAGAAATTATGCACAATGTAGCTTAGAATGAACACTAACTTATCTCATAGTGGAGCTTTGAATATACTTGAATTACTTGTCAAACCTCTGAAATTCATGTTCAATTTATAGGCAAGCAAATCACGTCTTTGACTTGTCTTAAGACCCCTTCGATTGGTCTTAGAACCAATAGAAATTTGAAATTTCAGGCGCGATAAGATTTTATAGTTGCACGACTGATCGTGGGTACCCTACCACTGGTCGTAGGTTCCACATGATTGGTCGTAGACCAATGAATTTCATTGTTGGACTTTAAGTCGAAGGTCTACGACTGGTCGAAGAACCAGTCGACACTATTCCTACGACTGGTCGAACAGTCACCAGGACTGGTCGTAGAGTAACTAAAAAATTTTGAGAATCCTCAACAACTTAGGACTAGTCGTGGAACTTCTTAGACTGGTCGAACCAGTGCTAGGACTAGTCGAACAAGGTCTAGGGCTAGTCTTATAACAGACTAAATTTACGTATATAACATATATGGATTATGTATCCAAAATGGCCTACATTAAAGGTCAACCTAAGGTCAGTCTTACCTCAATAGTGAAGCAAAGACATTGACACTTGAAGACAAGTGACCTTTAAGTATAATAAAGCATGAGATCTTTGAGCTTGAAAGCTTCTTGATCTTGAAAACTTTTGAGATATTGAAAGCTTCTTGAATTTGAACACTTCTAAGATCTTAAAAGCTTCTTGAACTTGAACACTTCTGAGATCTTGAAAGCTTCTTGAACTTGAACACTTCTTTTGTACATCACATATACAAGCTTCAAAGTAGTGTCTTTATCACCACAAATTTGACAATAACAAGGGGCTATAAACTATAACACTTACGGATGAGACCCCGAGATTCGGTCGAAGATGTGCTGTGTTAGCATATCTACTTATGCTGAATTGGTGGGCATGTCCTTATGAGCCGTATGTGAGCACCTATGGCTCCTAGGCCGCGACCTGATCTTCCAAGCAGACCATTTCTCGGCAAGTGGCCATGGCCAGATTCTCCACCAAGGCTTGTCGCTCCACTTACTCACTTGAGACGACCAATTGTGTGGTGTAATTACTGCAAGAGACCGGGCCACACTGAGATGACTTATTTTACTAAGATGAGGGACACCAGATTCCCGTCGCCCTATAAGATCAACTGCCAGTTCCCTCAGGCCATATCAACACCACCATTAAGGACTGCATTAGTGCATCCATCCTTCTGGCCATTTTCTCCTCAGTTCAGGCCTCCACAATGGCCTATGGTACCACCACCGAATTGCCCATAGCAGGCTTGAGTTTTCTCACTTACAATTGAGGCATCCGAGGCAGCAGTTACGATACCGCCAGCTTTCAAAGTCACGGTGCACATCGAAGGTATACCGATCTTTTTATTAGTGGACACTGGCTCCACTACCTCTATAGTGTCCTGCGCTACAGTCAAGCATCTAGGGTTGAAAAGTAGTCCTATGAAGGGGGTGAGACTCCTTGCAGCCATAGGAACTCTGTCAGACATTACCAAGATGTGTAAGGATTGCTTGGTAGACTTAGGAGGCAGGACAATTCGTGTTGACCTGATCGTTGCCCTGGTATGGCATTATGATGTTATTCTCGGTATGGACTGGCTCACAGAGATACGAGCGGAGATCGACTGCTAGACTAGGGTGGTGACAGTAAATGGATCTGAGGGCACGGCCTTTACTTTTCCAGTTCAGGTCAGTATGCCCTATCGTTTACGTTGTTACATGTCCTTGTTGAAGATTGTGAAAGGCCCAACACTTGGAGATACGCCTGTAGTTTGAGATTTCGAGGATGTGTTCAGCAAGATACCTGGATTACCTCCATGGCACAAGATTTCTTTTACTATTGATCTGACACCTAGCGCGACACCTATCTTGTTGCTCACATATCGCATGCCTCCATGTGAGATGTAGGAGCTGAGGAAACAGATCGATGATCTATTAGATGCAGGTTTTATATGGCCTAGTGTGTCTCCTTGGGGAGCACCAGTCTTATTTATGAATAAGAAAGACGGTTCTCTGCGGTTATGTATTGATTATTGTAAGTTGAACCAGGTGATAGTAAAGATCAAGTATCCTTTGCCTAGGATAGATGATCTGTTTGATCAGTTGAAGGGGGAACGATACTTCTAGAAGATCGATCTATAGTCAGGTTATGATCAGTTGTGCATAAGGGATGAGGACGTGCAGAAGACCATATTCAGGACCAATTTCGGTCATTATGAGTTCCTTGTGATGTCGTTCGGTCTTACGAACGCACTGACCGTGTTCATGGACCTGATGAACAGGTTATTTCAACCATTTCTGTTTCGATTCGTCATCGTATTTATTGATGAAATTTTGATATACTCCATGAGTCGGGAAGAGCACGAGGAGCACCTAAGAGTAGTCTTGGATACTCTTAGGAAGAATCATATTTTTGCACAGTACAAGAAGTGCGACTTCTGGAGAGAGGAAGTCAAGTTACTAGGACATGTGGTGTCCAAGGAAGGGATAGTAATCGACCTCGCTAAGGTAGCTACGGTTCAGGATTGGAAGCAGCCCGGTTCAGTTATTGAGGTGAGGATTTTTCTTGGTCTGGCAGGGTACTATCGGTGATTAATTTGGAACATTTTTAAGATCGCCAGACCGCTTTCTTAGTTGACATGAAAAGATTTGAAATTTTCCTGGAATGAGAAGGTCAAAGCAGCTTTTCAGGAGCTGAAGGACAAGTTAACGTCTGCCCCTGTGCTAGTATTGCCAGAATAAGGGGTTAAGTATACTATATACACTGACATGTCTCGCGTTGGTCTGGGTTGTGTCCTTATGTAGAAGGACAGGTTGATTGCTTATGCCTCAAGACAGTTGAGAAAACATGAGGAGAATTACCCTACACATGACCTAGAGTTGGCAACCATCATCTTCGCACTGAAGCTTTGGAGACATTACCTCTACCGATAGGAGTTTGAGCTCTTTTGTGACCACAAGAGCCTACATATTCTCTCAGCGAGACTTGAATATGAGGAAACGCCGATGGATGGAAACCTTGAAGGACTTTAAGTTTGAGGTCTCCTACCATCCGGGAAAGGTAAAACTTATGGCAGATGCGTTGAGTCGTAAGAAGACTATAGAGTTTGCAGCTCCGCTGATGATAGCAGAATGAGACATGGTGGAGTTTGTGCGAGACTTTGAGCAGAAACTCACGGTGGAGGAGTAGTATGATGTTATCACACACATTCGAGTACAACCCCTCATTGACGATAGGATTATTGCAGCTCAGGCAGATGATGAGCTATTGGTGAAGATGAGAGAGTGGGTTGGTACAGATGAGGACTCCGAGTGGAGTGTCGGTTCAGATGGGGGCTTACGTTACTGTGGCCGCCTATGCATCCCAGACGTTCCTGACTTGAGACGAGAAGTTCTCGAGGCAGCCCATAACTCGAGGCTTGCAATGCATCCTGGTAGCACGAAGTTGTATCAAGACATGAAGAGATCGTACTGGTGGGATAACAAGAAGGTTCACATTACAGAGTTTGTGTCCCATTATCTCACGTACCAGTAAGTCAAGGTAGAGCATCGCTGACCTCCTGGACTGCTTTAGCCCATGCCCATAGCTGAGTGGAAGTGATATTTCATCTCCATGGATTTCATATCAGGGTTACCGAAGATGAGAAAGGGAGATGACTCCATTTGGGTGATCGTTGTCCGATTGATGAAATCGGCTCATTTCCTACCTATCAAAGTTACGAACTCTGCAGACAAGTTGGGTAGGTTGTATATCAAAGAGATTATATGTCTGCATAGAGTTCCCTTAGAGATCGTGTCAGACTGAGACACGCGATTCACATCTATCTTTTGGACTCGTATCCAAGAAGCGATGGGTGTGAAATTAAAGTTTAGCACCGTGTTCCATCCACAGACAGACAGGCAGGCGGAACTAGTGAATCAGGTGCTAGAAGATATGTTGCAAGCTTATGTGTTGGATTTCAAGGACAATTGGGATGACTGTCTTCCTTATGCAGAGTTCACGTATAACAATAACTTTTAGGCGAGTATCGGCATGGCTCCCTATGAGGCACTGTATGGTCGCCCGTATAGAGCACTGCATTGCTGGGTAGAAGTGGGCAAGAAGACTCTGATTGGCCCAGAGTTAGTTCAGGCGACCTCAGGGAAGATCGACATTATTAGGCGTCGACTTCTATTAGCTCAGAGCAGGCAAAAGAGTTACGCCGATACGAGACGACGACCGCTTGAGTTTGTGGTTGGGGACCATGTATTCCTTAGGATTTCTCCCATGAAGAGAGTCCTTCGGTTTGGTAAGAAAGGAAAGCTCATGTCGAGATTCATTAGCCCATTTCAGATACTTGACTGACTGAGGGAAGTAGCATATCGCCTTACTTTTCCCATACCACTCGTAGGTGTGCACAATATATGTCATGTGTCCATGTTGAAGAAGTACGTTCCTGATTCTTTGCACATTATCAGTTGGGAGCAGGTGCAGTTGAGCGAGGACGCCACATATGTACTACGACCGATGCGTATCCTGGATTAGAAGGAACAGGTGTTGCGCAACAAGGTCATCCCACTTGTGAAGGTACTGTGGACGCATCACAGTGAAGAAGAGGCTACTAGGGAGACTGAAGCTAAAGTCAGAAAGAACTACCATCGGATCCTCGAGGAGTACGAGAAGGTACAAATTTCGAGAACAAAATTTTTCTTTAAGGGGGGTAGCTTGTAACGTCCTAGAAAAATTCATACAAAGACCCGAGTACCACCTCAGGTAGAAATCATTAAGGATTAAATCCTTTTTAAATTAAACGAGAATTAACTAGTACTAAACTAGATTACCTGTGAAATTAGCACTAATCACTTTAAATACGTTATGCAAGACCCAAAACTTAGACAAATATGACCGCCTAAATCAAGTCCAGATGATGTCCTGAGACGATTTACATTACCCTAAAATCTATGATCAATCCCTAAATCCAGCCGCTCTCGGGAGCATTCAGAAACACCGTATCGGACCTGGATCGCACATCAAAAGTCTGATAATGACAAACTTAGACAAATATGACCGCCTGGTTAGACTTGACAATCACCTCAAAAATTAAGTCCAGATGATGTCTGAGACGATTTACTTGAGTCTGGAGAGAAGAGTGTGAGAAAAGAGAATATTTTTAGAAATTAAATATGAATTTAAGTAATCTGAGTCATATCACTTGCGGGCCAATTATAAGCATTCAGACCATCTCTGATCAGGAAAAATGTCCCACACATGTCAATATACTTGTGGCCCTAATCGAGTGTCGGTGAACGTTAAACTGAAACTGGTCGGCCATGATCGATCTGTAAACTCGATCGGACTAAAAACTTAACTTGACCAAGATCCAATATCATGGAGCTTAAGTCCGACCGCATTCAGCAAAGGAACCTCCAGAACTGCTCCGTTGGATCGAAACAAGCCCAATTTGGTTATAACCAAAGTATACCATGGTCCTAGGACTATTTCCGTTAGTTCTGGGCTTATATAAGGGTCTTAAACCCTCTCTCACATAATCCATACGAATTCCAAAACCCTAACTAATAAAGAGAAGAAAAAGAGAGAGAAAGAGAGAGTGTGAGTTGGAGATTCTCCCAGGGATTCTACCCTGCCTCTCCACGTGCTTATCCAACGCTACCGGATCGCTATTCCGCATATTCTAATTCCATACTTGGGTAAGAAATCCTGACCCTAACTTGTTCTAGGGTTTCCAATAGTCTAAGTAATGATGTAGCTAACCTACTTCATGTTCTAGGTTGTAAATCTGCCGTTGACGAAGACTTAGCATTTAAATCATATCCGTTATGCATTTTTCGATTAAGATGCAGACTATATACATATAGGTTATGGTTTTCAAGGCTTTCAATGTCGGTTAATGGTTTATTATTGACATGGATGCTATTTCACATGCCAAATGCAATATGTATTTTGTTTTATGTATATATATGAACTATGTAGTCTATAGGGAAATTCATGTATTTGTTGAAATGTTTGTGTACATTTGGAATCTGATTTTGTGGCTGTCATGATTAATTATCATAGGTACATGATTGATATGTATGCAACAACTCCTTCGCAAAAGGATTTGCCCTAATACGTAATATGGCTAACATACGTGATGTATGTTGGAAAGTGTAGTCCAAGTGTTTGTAAAAATGTCTGAATGAGTTAGCAGTTAGTAAAGTGTGATTTATAAGGCAGTTGAGATATGAATCCCAACTACCTTAACTGTGTGTATGATTTCCTCCATGAACTGTATAACCTACGTACTCATGTTTAACTGTGTATGATTTCCTCCATATATTGTGTATTCATGTTTAAGTTATATGTCATAATTTGTTCATATGAATGTAGGATTTGACTTGAATATTCATTATTGTGATTGTACATGGTTGGGACTATATCACAGTCCAGGTAATCGGTTCTCGAACTGGTGGCTGAAGTTACTTTCGCCACATAGGATGTGTTTAATGAATTCGAGTCGTACTTGGGATATCGGCAGTGGTTAGGCCACACGGAGTGCTTATGCATTTCATGTCGATCAACTCAACGTGTGCTCATCCTAGTCGAGCTCATCAATTAACCCGATTAACCCGATGTATGTTCACCATGTTTGGACGCTACTGCTTGAATCTTTAGTACCAAACTTACCAGTGAGATGCCGTTAACCTTGGTACCACGATCCCCTAAGACTCATGAGCCGAACATGGTGGTATGAGACACCCTGATCGAGCTGTTGGCCAATGCTGGGGAGACGAGCCTCCCCGTAGTGACCAGTGAGCAACCCAGACTCGTGAGCCGAACACGGTGGTACGGGACACTATATTCGTGCTGTCGGCCTACATTGATCGGTGACGAGCCCTTTGTAGTGACCTCAAGCATACCTTAACATTGCATTGAGGCGACGAGCCTTATTGTAGTAACTAAGGTATAATTAAGCATGCATTGATTGGTGACAAGCCCTTTGCAGCGACCTAGAACCGTAACATCTATGAGATTTACTAGGACTGACGACCCTAGAATGGATCATTGTTTGGAAATTGATATAAGGGAGGTACCTTAGCCTCGCAATACTGCTGTATGAAAAGGACTAATAAGAACTTGGTAATCATGCTCATAACATCACACTGCATGTGTTGTTAGCGTTGCTGTAGAGTACAGTGGTAGTGATTCATGCCACGATCGTTAGATGTTGTCGCAAGAGAGAGTTCAGGCGAGGGCATGCATCATTATCTCATATTATTCTTGCATTAACAAGAGTATATAGGACATGATTGATTGTACTACTTTATCATTACTGCTTGACTGAATTGATAACATGTTAACCTTTGTTGTATAGCTCCACTGAGTTGATCACTCACTCCCATGTTCTGAGACGGTGTTTAAACACCAACCAGACTCTGTCTTAGTTGTAGATGATGATGCGACCCACAAGGCAGAGCAAGAGTATGAGGATGATGAGGAGGCGTTCTCCTACTTACAGTTCTCAGGTAGGTTCATGTGAGTCGTGTCCTGATTGATGGGGATTCAGGGATTATGCTTGTAGAGGACTATTACAATTTGACATTTAAATTTTCAAACAATAATTGTAATTATGACTTGATAGAGCATACATACCTTGGGGACTTATACTGGTTTATATATATTTTTTAGTCTTCCGCCTGAGTATTACAACTGTCCCTGGATTATGTTTTGTTGATTTTGGCTTAATCTACTTCATGTTTTACGCATTAATACAACCAACATTCATCCATCATTAAAAATATTACTTAAGTAATGTTTTGGAACTCAGGAGTTAAGTTATGCTTGACTCCCGATTTTTAGGGCGTTACATTAAGTGCGATGGTCGTGTAAATTTTGAGGACAAAATTTCTATTAGGTTGGGAAAGCTATAAGGCCCGTATCCTAGTCCGTACTATTCCGACAACTCCCGCCATCCTTCCCGTTGAATTTCGACAATCCGTAACCTATAATCGACGTTTGCGCGTGACTCTAAGTCATATCCTGTAAATTTGAATCGGCTTAATCTGAGACTTATACCATTGCGACCGCAACGTCGCCGGTTTCGACACCGAGTCTTGCATACCGATCCGATACCCTTGAAGGAAGATGTAGACCCGTGTTCAGTTTGAGAAAAAACATTGTGCGTTACAAATCCCAAGAGAATCTCTACGTCATGTCCCATCCATCATCAATCAATCACTCCATCAATCAATAAATTACCACATGTCAAGTACAAAAGCAACTCATGCTTTCTTTCTCCACAAGTCAAGTAAATCCAAAAATCAAGCAATTCATCACCTCACCCATCACTCACATCCATCACCCATCTCCCATCACTTCTCTTTACAACCACCTCCCTCCCTCTCTCTCTCTCTCTCTCTCTCTCTCTCTCTCTCTCTCTCTCTCTCTCTCTCTCTCTCTTTCTCTTCACATTTTCTAAGCATTTCCCAAGCAACCAAGGGTGCATACGTCCAAGGCTTTCCCAAGAGAGAAAAGTGATTTTTGGTGGCCCTTTTTTCCATCCCTTTAACCTTCATCTCCCTCCATCAAAGTGAAGCACAAGGAGATCGGCTTTCCAACGGACCAAGAAGATCAAGTGGTGGGTGCTTCTATAGGCTAGATTTTCTATTTTTATGATGGGCCAAGTGAGGCCTACCGATCAATGGTATGAATCTTACTTTGGACCCTAGGTGTGACCGATGGCCCTCCTTAATGCTCATGATCATTCCATGATGGGGCCATTCTCCATGGACCCCATAATGATGTTTATTTTCCTTGCATACGTAGGGTCATTTAGATCGTCTATTTTAGTGGAGAAGGGATCTCCACCGTTGGATTTTGATTTAATGAGCCCACATGTATTGGGACCCACTCGTTGTATGATTGAATACATGGAACGGAGGGCCCATAGTGTCGGGGTCCCTCCATCACATGCGTGTCCCAGTCTCTCTCTCTCTCTCTCCCTCTCTTTTAATTTTATTTTTCCTTTTCTTTCATATGATAAGGCCATGTGGCCCACCCGGATGGACCCCACCATGAGGCATGTATTTTATCCAAACCATCTATAAGTGAGGCTCACCTTATATGTATTGTACCCACACCACCTATCATGTGGTGGCCCACCTAAGCAAGGCCCACCTTAATGTTTTTTTTAAGCCCAAAAGAGTCCAGCGTCTGGACGTCACTGGGAAAAAAAACACAAATATTAGCTTGGTTCACATGCTTTTGGGGTGGTCCAATTGTGTAGGCTCCACCTTGTTGTATGTATTCAATCGATGCCGCCCATCCCATTCAGAGGATCGTTTTAGGCGTTGAGCCAAAAAATGAATTCCATCTGATCTTCAGGTGGGCCATAGCATGTAAAACAGTGGTTTCCACCGTTGAAAGCCACCCTGACATTTTTATGCGCCTGAAAAACATCAGATATTGGACTCGTTTGGATGGTCTTGAGCCACAGAGTGCAATGGATGGGTTAGATTTACTTGATGTAGGCCCCACACCTGAAAAACTGAAAAAAACATGTTTTAAAAAATGAAAAAAAAACTAAAACTAAGCAGCAGGCGCTGCTGCTGCCAGAGGCACAGGCAACGCCCCGCACGTGACGGGCGGCCAAGAGGCAGGGGGACCCACCGCTCCCGCCATGGGCCCAACCATGATGTATTTATGCCATCCAATCCGTTCACGAGGTGGGCCACTACCTGAAGTGGGCCCCCTCCAAATTTTAACCACATCTAACGGTCAGGTGGTCCACATCACAGGAAAGAGTGGGATTGAGTGTATACCATTGAAACCCTTTTTGGGGATGGCAGAAGTTTTGGATCATGATGATATTTTTTTTCCTTTCCATCTCGGCCCGGGTGACCTTACTAATGGGTTGGATTGCAAATAAACTTTATGGTGGGCCACCCACATGGAACCCACCATTGATGTATGTGTTTACCACACCGTCCAGGCGGACGGTGGAAGCCCACCACGGTGCATGTGTTTAACCGCACCATCCACTGCTATGGACGGTGGGACCCCCCTTAATTTAGGTGTTTTATTCACACCGTCCAGGTGTGGATGGTGGGATCCACCATGATGCTTGTGTTGCATCCAATCTGTCCAATCATTTGAAAGCTCATTCTATGACATGAGCTAAACTAAGACAGATCTAATATCAAGTGGACCACACAGCAAAAACCAATGGGGATTGAGCATCTTCCATTGAAACGGTGATGTCATAGAAATTTTGGATCATTAGAAATTTTATTTCCTCTTAATCCAGGTTTGTGTGACCCTATGGCCAGATTGAATAGAGAACAAATGATAGAGTGGGCCTTGAGGATTTTAATGGTGGAAATCATTCTCACCACTGTTAATTGGAGTGTAGTCCAGTTGATCTTTTGATATGATTCATTTATTTATTATGTGTACATATGGATGTACTTGTGGCAGTCCGATTGAGACCCATTTGATATATACATGAGGCCCATGTGCTTAGGCCCATTTTGATGCATTCTAAGGCCCATGGGTTATGGCCCATTACAATGTACATAAGGCCCATTGGTGTGGCCCACTTGATAAATATAAGGCCCATGTGACATGGCTCATTTGATGTATCTAAGGCCCAATGGGATGTACCTAAGGTCCCTTGCAATGTGTGATCCCAACATGGTTAGGTAATGATGTTTATGGCAGGCTATGCCTTAGGAGCAATGATGGTTTGACGTTCACATTGTAAGTACAATGTTGGTTAAATGTTCGCATTGCAACTCTCCTCAAGGCCCATTAATAGGCCCATACTTGTTAATAATTCATCACTTTATAACATGCTTAGTATAGCCCCCTGATTCATGCTCATACACATCATATGTATACTTAATAAGAGGAATGTTTGTTCATAGCATAAGCCTTTGGGCTGAGACACTTATTGGACTCCTTATGAGATAGAGTGCAACCACATGAGCTGATGGTACGCGTAGGATTGCTGCATGATTTGATGATGTGACTCATGCATCCCGTATATGTGTGACTTAATCACTGCACGCCCTAGCGACATCAGGGCCGTGGCCTTCATAGGCACATCATGGATGGTCGTGTCATATACTGAAAATATTGGCTCTAGCACTGTGGGCACTTAAGATGTCCTTGGATGAAAGTCTCAAAACCTTTTTGGTACCAGGAGATGCTCCAACACCTAGACCGAGTGGATACACGAGCACTCAAGTGCTGAATACCAGTAGGTTGCGTCTCCCACTGTGTCGTGGTCAGTTGGAAGGGGGTGTGGCCTTATCCGCCTTAGTGAGGGGGCTATAAGCTAGGTTGAGTTTGACCAGCTCACAAATGAGTCCGCTATCGACGAGTCGGGTAGGTATTGGCAGACTACTGGTCAGGCAGATAATGAGGTCTTTTCCACTCGCTGGGCTTCGCAGCTAGGTAGGGGAAGTCAGTGTGGAGTGTACTTGACCCCGGTGATATCTAGAGAGGAACTGTACTGATATGTGTACTTGATGAGTACCGACTTACATGGATTGCATCTCGCATATGACATTCGGCTACGTAGGCCTCGTATTACATCGGTATGGTCGATAGCATTCATGTCTCACATCGTATAGCCTTGGTATGGCCGACAACATTCTTACCTTGCATCACATAGCCTTGGTACAGCTGGTTATATTCATGGACTTCCCACATATTTCCACGTTACTCTGATATTGTACAGTTGGCACTTGCCTCATGCACACACTTACACCACCCTTATGCACGACAGTTGCATGTTGGTAGCGTTGGACAGTAGCAGTGCTGAGGCAGGAGTGCACATTTGGCTATTTTGGAGCTTTGATCACCTTATATTTCCCTTTCCTCATTGTACTTAAAGTTTTTGATATAGTGGATATCTGGTGATGTTGTTTTGAGACTTGCTTATGCTTGTGGTTATGCTCCATTATTAAAAAAAATCATACTGAAAATCCTCTTTGTAGGATCCCAGGATCAGAAATCTGGCATGTGAGTGTCGGGATCCGAGAATGGGGCACTACGGAGGCTGTTGGCCCAAAATTCAGCGATCGAAAATTTTGTGAGCCCATTTTTTGAGTTTGGGGCGTGACATGCGCATTCGTCCGAGACCAATGAAACCCCTACGGTATCCGTCAGTGCCTACTAGTTGCAACAAATGCTTCAGGTGTGACAGCCTCCCTTCATGGGTTGGGTAGGCGTCCCATTGAGACCCTAGAGCAGGCAGAGCAGGAGCACGCTAGTACCTTATTGCGAGATTTCCTTTGGCTCAATCCCCCGCTATTTCTTGGAGAGCCCAATCCATCTGTTGGTGAGAGATGGCACTCCCAAGTGGAGAAGATGTTTAAGACCATAAGATGTACGACCCAACAACGGGTCCCTTTGGTAGTGTATATACTTGAGGATGAGGCCAAGCATTGGTGGGTGTAACATCCCGAAAATTGGGGGGTCGAGCAAAAACCCAACTCCCGAGTTCCAAAATGTTATTTATGCAACATAGATATGTATGATTGAATGTTGTCTGTGATAATGCATTAAACATGAGTGAGATTAAGCTAGAACAACATATCATACTCCAAAGACAGTTAAATTAACAAGCGAAAGACTGTGATAGTATGTATAACATATATAAACTGTTGTATGTCTCCAGAGTGTGAACATGTTACCAGGTTATACACATACATGTATACTCCAAAAGTAGATGAAACGAATATACATGAGTGCGCTAAAAATATAAAATGATAGATGTCAAAGTATCTAATCAACCTCCCTGTAATTCCGTCAATCAGAACACGCATAAAGGAGGAATCCTCCTCATCATCATCAAGTCTAACTCTACCTCGCAGGCCGCGCCATCACTGCAATCACAAAAAGGTCTGGTGGGTGTCCAGGAACACCGTCCTGTAACGTGAGAGTGAGTAGCTAACTCAGTGGAATAATAGAGCAAGGATTAACATGTTCTCAAATCAATCATGCGATAATAGTAAAGCAGTAATTCAAACATTCCTAATATTGTTGTTAATGCAATTATGACATGACGTGATGTATGCCCTCACCGACGATCTCCCTCATACGGCAACATCTTACGACAGCGGCATGCCACACTCCCTAGAGTGCTCCACATCTTCCAGGCACATGCAATGCTATGGTGATATGATTTTCGAGTTGTTATTAGTCCATTCAAATAGCAGGATTGGGAAACTAAGGTACTTCCCTTATATCAATCCCAACACAGATCCTGTCTAGGGTCGTCACTCCTAGTAATCTCATACGATGTATATTTTGTAGGTCGCTGCAAGGGCTGTCAGGGCTGTTGCACGCACTCGTTGCTCCACTCCCCCATCACCTTATTAATACAGGCCTACTGTACTCTACTGCTACTGAAGGGTCGTCGCCTCCCGTAGACTCAGAATACGCTCGCGGTCAGTACAAAGGACTCGTCGCCTGATCAGTGTAGGCCGACAGCTAGAATATAGTGTCCCATACCACCATAATCTACTCACGAGACTAAGTGCTCACTGGTCACTACGGGGAGGTTTGTGGCCCCAGCGTAGGCCGATAGCTCTACCACGGTGTCCCATACCACCATGCCCGACTCATGAGTCTTCGTGCATCAAGGTACCATGGTTAAAAGGGTTTACAATGGTAAGTTCAGTACCCTAGGTTCAAGCAGTTATGACTCATACAGGGTGAACATACATCGGCCAGTCGGGTTACTTGATGGGCTCGACTAGCGCGATTGCATCTCATGTCGAACGACATGAAGTGCGTAAAACACTTCGCGTGGCCTAACCACTGTCGCCAACTCCAAACACGACTCGCGTTCATCAACGCGTCATTTGTGGCGAAGATAAGCTAACCACGAATTCGCTCAGTTATCGACTGCCTGGACTAAGCATAGTCCCAAACAATTAAGGAATCACATCAGCAAATCATATGAGAGTATTGGAATTGAAATACAACCATGTGAGCATGTTAACACATGTTATATCGTACAACTTAAGTAAAGCATCTGACACATGCCTTTCATACATATAATGAAATTATGCATATTGCCAACATATAGGAAATCATTTCCATCAGCATATTAATTGAGAATTCAATCTCAAACTAAATCATAATGAAATCATCCAGCACATGTTATAACATACAACTTACGTGAATCATCCAGCACATGCATTTCATTCATATAATGAAATCATGCATATGGCTAACATGTAGGAAACCATTTACACCAGCATATTAATTGAGAAACAAATCTCAAACTAATCCATAACATCATTTAATTCAATACATACTAATACAAGCATTTATACAAACACTTACACTACACACTTAAGTCTACATATAGTATGTCGACCCGAAGTGCGCATTTAGGTGAATCTCTTCGCCAACTAATTATGCACGTATTCCTAACATTCTAATGCGACAATAAATCATGTCAATCATATCAAAAAAATATGAATGAAATCTGTACTTCCAACAAATGACTAAAATGCCCTAAATCTCATATTCTTTGTTGATTTACGAAACAGGAAACGGACAGCATGTTGTACATGTCAAACGGCGATGTCGTCGATAATCTACTATTAAACGACGTTGAAAGCTTTGGAAACAGTCAATCAAAGCGTCTAAAATCTGCACCTTTTCCCTTTTAGGGGTGTGAGTTCGAACGGAGCGTATACGCTTCGTCTACGGCGAATAGAGAACCTAATACACAAGTTCTATTAGCTACTTCGCTAGGAAACGAAAGGAACCTCAAATCAGCAACTTCTAAGGTATTTTCTTACCTGAAAACGTGGAGGAATCTCCGGGAAAGTGATTGGAGTGCGTTGCCTGAGCACGTACAGCATGTGGCACAAGTAGCAGGGAATTCTCTCTCACCTTCTCTCACAAACTCTCACCTTTTCTCTCTCCCAATCTACAAATTTTTACAAATTCGGATGGGAGAGAGGAGTGAGGGTTTCAACCCCTTTTATAAGCTTAAAAATGCCCGAAATAGGCTCAGGAACGAAGTTTACTTAGTGCATATCTAATTCGGGGCTGTTTCGGTCCAAAAGATGCTTTCTGGTGGTCCCCTTGCCGAATGCGATCGGACTTAAGCTCATGCGTACCAGATCTAGCACGTATTAAGTTTTCAGTCCAACAGGATTCACAGATCGCACGTGGCGGACCAGTTTTAGTTCAGCGGTCACCGTACGTAGATCAGGCCTGCAAGTCTCATGATATGAAATAGAAATTTTTCCTGATCTGAGGGTGTAATTTAGCTAAATTCTGACGGTCAGAACTCTTAATACTGATGCGTCAAGTCGTGTGCCAGATTTGAATTTTAAATTCTAAATCTGTCCCTATTCGCACTCTCTTCAGTCTGGGCTCAATGAAATAGCCTGTGATTATTGGTTGGACTTGATTTTTGAAATGATTGTCAAGTCCAGCTAGGCGGTTCTAACGGTCTAAGATAGGAGGTATCGGACTTTCGATGCGCGGTCTAGATCCAATACAAAATTTTAAAGTGGTCCAGAGAACAAACCGGCTTAGAGTTTGATCCAAGGTTATAGAGTATTATAGAGTCATACGTTCTACTCGATTTGGGTCTTGTAGAACGTATTTAAAGTGATCAGGGACTGTTTCCCAGCTACTCCAACGTTGCGCTAGCTAACTTATGCTTAGTTTCTAAAGGAATTAATCCTAAGTGGTTTCTTTGGCTATGGAATTGGGTTCTGAGCGATTTTTTCAGTGTTTTAGTTGACCCACTGCCTAAGGATGTCAAATCCCAAATTGGTCAAAATTCGGGGTGTTACAGTGGGCCTCCATCGCCCATGCTACAAGGCCTAATTTCATTTGGATGTAGGAGGACTTCGTGGACCGGTTTAACTAACAGTATTTCCCCGACCATGTTCGTCAGTAGGGTGTGCTGGAGTTAGAGACAATAGTGCAGGGAGATAAGACCGTGGCTCACTTTGTCGTGATTTATAGATTTACGAAGTACTTAGTTGATGATGAAGGGCAGAAGGCCCACCGTTTTGAGAATGGCTTGCGTTATGGACTTAAAGGCCATGTTAATGGTCATACACTTTAGACCTTCAAGGAAGTTGTCTAGAGGGCCCAGGTTTATGAGACTAAGTGTGTCAGCGCATAGAGTGACCATGATTAGAGGAGAGACTAGAAGAGGTAGGCCGCCTTTGGTGGCTCCCAGCAGGGTCGACCACGGCAGAGGCACACAAGCCTCCCAACCTTTTGAGCACTAGCAGCAACTCCAGGACCACCTCCACTGCAGTTCACTAGTGTTTGTTTTGGGTGTGGTGAGATGGGACACCATATCTGGAAGTGTCCCCACCCTTGGTATCAGCAACCAAGAGCACCGCAGTAGCCTTCACCGCAGTAACAGCGACCACAACCACCTCAGCCGCCGAGGCACCATTAATAGCAGTATAGGTTGCCAGAACGACATCAGCATAAGCAGTAGGGACCTCAAAGGGGACAAGCACCTCCCCATCCATCTCAGGCTAGGTTCTATGTGGCTTAACAGGACCGATAGTCATTTAGAGGTCTTGTTGAGGGTATTCTTGCCGTCTCTAAGTGCATTGCCCGAGGTTTATTTGATTCCCGTGCATCTCATTCTTTCATGTCTGAGGACCTCTGTCGTTCTACCAGATTTTCGTTGAGTTTGCTCGTGAGAGATTCTCAGTGCCGACTTCCTTGGGGAAGACCACAGTGCTAGGACAATTCTATTCGTCTTGCCCCATGTTAGTGGGGGAGACCTTCTCACCCGCAGATTTGTTTATGCTGCTGATGTCAGAATTCGACGTCATCTTGGGTATGGATTGGCTCATTGAGTACCACTCTGTATTGGACTGCTCCATGAGGACAGTCACATTCTATATACCTTACTTGTTGTTGTGCCAGTTCGTAGCCAAGCCTAGAGTAGAGTCGTTATCTTGTTTAAAGTCGTATGTAGTAGAGGAGCCCATAGTAGTGAGCATTGATTAGTTATCGATTGTCTGTGATTTCTTTGATGTATTCCAGGAGATTCCAGGGTGCCACGGCGCTAGCATATTGAGTTTCAGATTGATCTTATGCCCAGTACCACACCTATCTTGAAGGCCTCGTATCATATGACATCAATGGAGTTGCAGG
Organism: Magnolia kwangsiensis; assembly: GCA_037074715.1. Classification (NCBI taxonomy): domain Eukaryota; kingdom Viridiplantae; phylum Streptophyta; class Magnoliopsida; order Magnoliales; family Magnoliaceae; genus Magnolia; species Magnolia kwangsiensis. The sequence goes on along the minus strand of CM073577.1, from coordinate 75,493,201 downwards.
AACCGTAAAAATAGTTGGATGAGTTGCGTGAGCTGGGTTTCATCTGTCTGAGCAGTTCACCGTGAGGAGTGACAGTACTATTTATCAAGAAGGATGGCTCGTTGAGGCTTTGCATGGATTACCGTGAGCTTAACCGGGTCATGATCAAGAACAAGTATTCACTCCAAAGGATTGATGATTTATTTGATCAGCTGCAGGGTGCACAGTTCTTTTCAAAGATTGACCTACAGTCCAGTTATCATCAGATTTGAGTTTGAGAGGAGGACATCCTAAAAATAGCCTTCAGGACGTGATATAATCACATTGAGTTTCAGGTCATGTCCTTCTGACTGATTAATGCTCTAGCAATCTTCATGCAGTTGATGAATGAGGTCTTCCATCCTTATCTCAATCAATTTATTATGGTCTTCATCGACGACATTCTGATTTATTCAAGGACTCGTGAGGACCACGAGCAGCATCTAGAGGTTGCTTTGCACACCCTCCGGGTCCACCAACTCTATGCTAAGCTGGAGAGGTATGAGTTTTAATAGGAGGAGGTAAAGTTCTTTATTCACGTGGTGATGAGGGAGGGTGTCATAGTGAAACCCTCGAAGATAGATGCAGTGCGTCAGTGGGGCCAGCCCACAAATGCATCCGAGATCCACAATTTTCATGGTTTGATGGGATATTATCAATGCTTTATCGATGAATTCTCTCGTATCATAGCACCGCTGACCGGGTTGACCCGGAAGAGCACAGATTTTGTGTGGAGTGACACATGTGAGCAGGCATTTGCAGAGCTGAAGGACTGTTTGACGTTCACACCAGTCTTCACTCTTCCCTCTGGGACTGAAGGATTTGTGGTTTTTACCAATGCCTTACATATTGGTTTGGGTGTTATCCCGATGCAGCATAGGAAACTAGTGGCCTTTGTGTCTCGCCAGCTCAAGGTCCATAAGCAGAACTACCCCACGCATGATTTAGAGTTGGTTGTAGTTGTCCTCACACTGAAGGTGTGAAGGCATTATCTTTATCGAGTTAGGTTCGACCTCTTCTCTGACCATAAGAGCTTGAAGTATCACTTCTCGTAGTTAGAGTTGAATATAAAGCAAAGACACTGGATGAAGCTCCTGAAGGACCATGATTTCAATCTTTAGTACCACCCTGGTAAGGTGAACATGGTGGCAGATGCTCTTAACCATCAGTCATGAGGTCTATTTGTGCATATGATGGTCTAGGAGTGGAGGATGCTCAAGAATATAGAAGAGTATGACTTCGAGTTTAGTCTATAGTCTACTATCGTCCGTTATCGAGCCTGTTGATTCAACCCTCTCTTGTCACAATGTTGATCGAGGCTCAACAGATAGAGGAGTCGTTACAGGGTTATCGAGCAAAGCCCGTATCAGAGGGGTAGTCAGATTGGCAGATTGGTTTTGATGGTGGACTTCATTTCAAAGGTTGATTGTGTGTCCCAGATGTTCTAGAGTTGCATAGAGATCTGATGATCGAGGCACACCAATTGAGATTTACTACCACCCCCGACTTTATGAAGATATATCACGGTACAAGGAGGCAGTATTTTTGGGAGTGGATAAAGCGCTAGATTTTCTTTTTATGACCGAGTGTGAACGTGCCAACATATCAAGGCCAATCTTCTAAAATCCCTAGGTCCATTGCAGCGATGGAGCGTCCTGACTTGGAAGTGGGAGCACGTACCCACAAATTTTATCTTGGGTTTATCGAGGACTCAGCATGGTCACAACGCAATCTAGGTTATCGTCGATCGTCTGACAAAGTTGGCTCATTTTCTTTCAATTCATGCGACGTGGCCTTTGAACCGCTTGCTAGGTTATTCAGCGAGGAAACTATGAGACTGCATGGTGTTTTATTTTTGACCACTTCTGACCGAGACCCAAGGTTCACATCTTAGTTTGGAGGAGTTTTTAGAAGGCAATGGGGTCTACCTTGCAGCTTAGCATTGTGTATCATCTGCAGACCGATAGGCAGAGCGAGAGGGTCAACCAGATCCTTGAGGATATGCTCAGAGCTTGCATGATTGACTTAGTGGGTAGCTGGGATGAGCACCCGTCATTGGATGAGTTCGCATATAACAACATCTATCAAGAAACCATTGACATGGCTCCTTTCGAGACATTATATGGCAGACCATGTAGATCATCGAGTTGTTAGACCTTGGTTGGAGAGAAGCGTTGTTTCGATAAGAAATAAATGCATTTGATTTGAGAAATTATCTTATTTAAACATAATAGAGAGAGTGTATGAAGAACAATCATTATTTTATTAATATCGAGTTCATTTACATCCTCGAATATTCATTGATTCTGAGATAGATTATTTAAAATACAAAAATTGATAGAGCTTGAATGTTGGATCTGAAAATCAAATCGAACAGCATTTTGACTTATGATTTGATCATCTCTTTAAGAGGAATATTTTTCGAATTCGATCGTTTGATCTTTCTTTCTAAAGCTCATATCCTTGTGCAGAAGGAGGATTGGATCTTGATCATTTCAGCAGCATATTAGCCCTTAACCCTTATTAGCTATGCAACAATATGGTTTGTGTGGTCTAGTGTAAACCCTTGCATCCTTCTCTTCTCATGCCTTTAGTCTTCTCTAGAGCTCTGATCTTCTTCCAAAATTTTTCACACACCCAAATGAGAGGGGGAGTGGGGTATTTATAGACCTCCATATGTGTGAACCCTCGATCTCTATGCTATGAGGCCCACCTTCCGTTAATCTAACCATTCATAAAAACCACCACCTGTAGCCTTTGCACAGCTCACATAATTAATATAGCCTTTTGTGCGGCTCAGTTAACCGATATGGTTTGTGCGGACCGGCGCAATCCCATGAAGTCACACTTTATTTCATCTTTTCTTGCACATTTCTTTTAATTTCTGCCTTCTGATCTTTCTTCATTTTTTGATGCCTCAATAGATGCCCCCTTGATCCTTTCTTTGTTCTTCAGAATCAAAGATTCAGGATCATTCACCGATTCTTTAACCCCAAGCAATCGTTTGCGAGCACCCGTGCAAAGGGCTCTCGAATACCGTACTCTGGCTCTATTCTCTATAAATACTGGGAGTCTTCCGTCATTTTCTACTCTGTATTTTTTTTCTAATGAAGCTTTGTCCTTTCACTATTTCCACACACAATCAACATTGCTTACGCAACCAGCGCAGTAAGTCTTCTATTCACACAAGACACTTTTAGCCATTGCACTGCTCTGCGCAATTGATATTGTTTGCGTGCCCCGCGTAAAGGACCCCTTCGTAAAATCTTCTAGACTTAGCTTTTTTCAGACATTTTTCCTGATTTTTCACCATGGCCCACACTAAGAGGACCTACCGTCTCACTATATAACCCTCTCACCAAAAACTACCAAATCCTTCATCTTCCCAAACCACTGAACCATCACCATCTCCTACCCAACCGCCACGTAAACACTTCAAAACTACCAGTAAGCGTCCCTCCTACATAAAGGAGCCTATGCTCCCCACCTTTAATTTTGTTAATCATATCGCCACACTACCCTCTCTTATTCACGAGGCAATCTCCATGAGTGAGATTGAACGACCACCAAGACATGGCTGAAATTTTGACAAGGACAATTAGCTAAAGACAACTGCTCATTTACCAATGACAAGTCAAAAACCACCCATGAGAGAAGACACTCCCTCTCTATCTAAGTCGAAGAAGACTCGTCAAAATTGTAACACCCCGGATTTTGGCTAACCTGGGATTAGACGTCCTTAGGCAATGGGTCAACTAAAACACCCGAGAAATCGCTCAGAACCCAATTCCATAGCCAAAGAAATCACTTAGGATTAATTCCTTTAGAAACTAAGCATAAGTTAGCTAGTGCTATGCTGGAGTAGCTGGGAAAAAGTCCCTAATCACTTTAAATACGTTCTACAAGACCCAAAGCGAGTAGAATCAATGGTGCTATAATACTCTAAAACCTCCGATCAAACTCTAAACCGGTTTGTTCTCTGTACCTCTTTGAAACTTTGTATTGGATCTAGACCGCGCGTCGAAAGTCCGATACCTACAATCTTAGACCGTTAGAACTGCCTAGCTGACTTGACAATAATTTCAAAAATCAAGTCCAACCGACATTCACAGGCTATTTCATTGAGCCTGGAGTGAAGATAGTGAGAATAGGGTTGAAATTGGAATTTGAAATTCAAATCTGGCACACGACTTGACGCATCAGTATTAAGCATTCTGACCATCAGAATTTAGCCAAATTACACCCTCGGATCAGGAAAAATTTTTATTTCATATCATGAGACTTGCAGACCTGATCTACGTGCGGTGACCGCTGAACTGAAACTGGACCGCCACGGGCGATCTACGAACACTACTGGACTGAAAACGGGATGTGAGCGACATCCGACATGTACGAACTTAAGTCTGATCGTGTTCGGCCAGGGGACCACCAGAAATGTCCTTTTGGACCGAAACAGCCCTGTTTTGGATATAACTTAAGTAAACATTGTTCCTGAGCCTATTTCGGGCATGTTTGGGCTTATAAAAGGGGTTGAAACCCTCACTCCTCTCTCCCATCCGAATTTGAGAAAAACCCTAGATTGGGAGAGAGAAAAGGTGAGAGTTTGTGAGAGTGAGTGGGAGAGAATTTCCTGCTGATGGTGCTTCCTGCTGCTGGTGCTTCCTACTGCTGGTGCTTCCTGCTGCTTGTGCTTCCTACTGCTGGTGATTAAGCAACACGCTCCAATCACTTTGCCGGTGATTTCTCCATTTTTCTAGGTAAGGAAATACCGTAATTAGTTGCTGATTTGCTGATTCTTAGTTTCCATAGTCTGGTAGCTGATGGATCTTGTAAATTAGGTTGCCTAGTCGCTGTAGACAAAGCGTATACGCTCCGTTCGAATTGATACACCTATAGAAGATAAGGTGCAGATTTTAGACGCTTTGATTGACTGTTTTCAACACTTTCAATGTCGTTTAATAGTAGATTATCGACGGCAACACCGTTTGACATATACAACATGCTGTCCGTTTCCTGTTTCGTAAGCAGACGAAAAATACGAGATTTAGGGCATTTTAGTCATTTGTAGGAAATACTGTAAATATCCATATTTTGCTAAAATGATTGACATGGCTTTTTGTCGCCTTAGGATACTAGGAATGCTTGCATAATTTTTTTGGTGAAGAGATTCGCCCAAATGCGCACTTTGAGTCGACATACACTATATAGACTTAAGTGTGTAGACTAAGTGCTTGTATAAATGTTTGTATTAGTATGTATTGAATTAAATGGTGTTATGAATTAGTTCGAGATTGAATTCTCAATTAATATGCTGATGTAAATCATTTCCTACATGTTGGCTATATGCATGATTTCATTATATGTATGAAATGCATATGTTAGATGATTTACTTAAGTTGTATGTTATAACATGTGTTAACATGCTCACATTGTTGTATTTCATTTCCAATACTCTTATATGATTGCTGATGTGGATTCATAATTTTTTACGACTATACCTAGTCCAAGCAGTCGGTAACCGAGTAAATTCGTGGTTGGCTTATCTTGGCCACGAACGACGCGTCGATGAACGAGAGCCGTGTTTTGGAGTTGGCGGCAGTGGTTAGGCCACACGAGGTGTCTTATGCACTTTATGTCGTTCGACTTAAGATGCGCTCGTGCTAGTCAAGCCCGTCAAGTAACCCGACTGGCCATTGTATGTTCACCTTGTATGAGTCATAACTGCTTGAACCTAAGGTACTGAACTTACCATTGTAAACCCTATCAACCATGGTACCTTGATCCATAAAGACTCATGAGCCAGGCATGGTGGTATGGGACATCGTGGTCGAGCTGTCGACCTACGATGGGGCCACAAACCTCCCCATAGTGACCAGTGAGCACCTGTGACTCGTGAACAGATTATGGTGGTATGGGACACTATATTCTTGTTATCAGCCTACACTGATCAGGCGATAAGTCCTATGTAGTGACCACGAGCGTATTTTGAGTCTACGGGAGGCGACGACCCTTCCGTAGCAGTGAGAGTACAGTAGGCATGTATTGATAAGGTGATGGGGGAGCAGTGCAACGAGTGCGAGCAACAGCCCTGGCAGCGCTTGTAGCGACCTACAAAATATACATCGTATGAGATTACTAGGAGTGACGACCCTAGACAGGATCTGTGTTGGGATTGATATAAGGGAAGTACCTTAGTTTCCCAATCCTGTTGTTTGAATGGACTAATAATAACTCGGCAATCATATCACCATCACATTGCATGTGCCTGGAAGATGTGGAGCACTAAGCGGTACGCAAGCATGCCGCGGGCGTAAGATGGTGCCGTATGAGGGAGAATGTCAGTGAGAGCATCCATCATGTCATGTCATATTGCATTAACAACATTATTAGGGTTGTTTGATTTACTTCTTTACTATTATCGCATGATTGATTTGATAACATGCTAATCTCTGCTCTCTTATCCCACTGAGTTGAACACTCACTCCCACGTTACAGGATAGTGTTTTCGGACACCCACTAGTCCCTATTGTGATTGCAGATGATGGTGCGGCCTGTGAGGTGGAACTGGACTTGATGATGATGAGGAGGATCTCTCCTTTATGCGTGTTCTGATTGACGGGATTATAGGGAGGTTGATTAGATGCCTTGACACTTGTCATTTTATATTTTTAGTGCACTCATGTATATTCGTTTTGTCTACTTTTGGAGTATACATGTATGTATATAACCTGGTAACATGTTCACACTATGGAGACATACAACAGTTTATATATGTTATACATACTATCATAGTCTTCCGCTTGCTAATTTAACGGTCTCTAGAGTTTGATATGATGTTTTAGATTAATCCCACTCATGTTTAATACATTAACACAGACAAAATTCAATCATACACATTTATGTTGCATAAGTGATGTTCTGGATCTCGGGAGTGGAGTTTTTACTCGACCCCCCGATTTTTGGGATGTTACAGATGGTATCAGAGCATGATTTGGATTAAACCGGGCCTGGGTTATGGTCACACGATGTACGCTGTCACTTCCTTTGACTTAGGTGGGTGCGAGAAGGGTCTAGAAACACTTATAGGATCGCAGATTCGCCAATAGGCAAAGACTTTCGTATCGATCGCGCGATCGAGTCCATAACGCATCTAGGGTCGCGTAAAGCAACCTAAGTAGCTCCTAGGTTGTAGGTAGGTGGGTTAAGACGTTCTTTGAATGATTATAAACCCGTAAATGTGAATCCTTGGGCTGTGGGACAACCACAACCCTTACATTCAATCGCTAGGGCTTAAAAACCCCGTTTCACCTAATTTCTTCAAAATTCTTCCTCTCACCACTCCATTCTTTAATTATTTCTTATTCTTTTCATATTAGGCATTGATCCTAATGTGAAAATGATATAAAATCATACTTCGACAAAATTTTACAGTGAATAGTAAAATTTCATGAAAACTGGCCATTAGGCCATTCTAAGTTTGCGATCTTTAGCAAATAATGGGCTAGATGGATGTATTAGCTCCTTCTACCTTAAAATCATATGTTGCATGATAGGGAATTGTATTAAGGTTTATAGATTGGCCTCAGAAAGCCTCAAATGCATGTTTGGGCCTCCCTAGGGCAATCTACAATAAACCAAAGTGAAAACCATACTTTTTTGGGGTCCCTAGGGCAGGGGGAACCCAGCCCATATGGCCTCCATCACTAGTTTGCAAGTTCACCGGCGATGTCATCGCCGATTCGGCGATGCATCGCTGGTCAAACTCTTCCGTTGGGTCTGGCCTTTGGGATGGAGGAGTTTGGGGGCTAGGGTAGCCCCCTGGTATGCGGGCCGTACCTTGAAACCCCCAAAAAGACGTACCTCCTTCACAAAATGCCCCTCCAAGCTCTCCTTTCTTCACATTTTTGCTGCCTTCTCCTCAAATCTCGATGCCAAACCTCTCCCAATCTCATTTTCGGTCACAACCGACCCTACTCCATCACTCACAGCCATTGGCACTCCCTTCCTCTCCACTTCTATCATTTGGAGCTCCCACAATCTCCATACAAGGCTGAAATTCGTATGGAGCTCCATTTCCCTTTATAGTTCTCTTTTACCTTTGAAAATCCAGCCTTTGGGAGCTTAATGCATCCCTCTACAGGGCCTAGATTTGTTTCAGTCCATTTGGGCAACAATTTCTCCGCATTTTCTCCATTTTCCATGACTATTGTTAAGACTATTCTAGCCTTTTTCTCCTTTTCCACCATCCTCCTTCTCATGTCCCTTTTGTATGAGCCTTTACCCTCTTATTGGGTCTCAAAATCGTGCAAACCTCAAATTTCATTTCTCCACTTTCTTCGTTTGAGAGGTATTGAAAATACATGGCCGATAGAGCTCTAATGGGCAACAGACAGTACTAAACTAGATAGTATTCAAGAAGGTTAGTTGGGACCTTGGTAGAAGTCTTTTGGTAGAATTAGGCATCTATGTTGTTGCCCTGTAGATTGTTTGATTTCTGTTTTAAGGATTTCTGTGTTTTGTTGTTGTTGGGTCTAGTGACATCACAGGTAAAAAATGTGTTTATGTAGTGGTTTGGGCTTAGCATAGCCGAATGCATCCCTGTCGTAATCCATGTGGAACTTTATTCCATGTATTGTGACAAATTTTGTTAGATGGAGTCCATGCCATTTTGTTTGCTGTAAGGTATTGTCCCTAGATCGGGTGTATCCTATGGCTTCCACAACCATGTTGTAAATTCCGGCATTAAACCTATGAAATTAATTTTTATCCCACCCCACCCTCCTACCAAGCATGCCACACCCAATCCCGACGTGGGATTAGGAATGTAGTTCCATTTAATACAACTAAACGCTACTGGCCACATAGGCCCTTGGCGTTTTGGACCTAGAGTTAGCACTTCTAGATTTAAAGGGTTTGACGACATAAGAAATTCAATTCTATTTAGACAATCTTGACCCTAAGCAACAGAACAATTCCCTGTAGTAGAAATGGTATGGAACCATTTAACGTATAATCTTAGGCTTTGAATTATAGCTACTGAGTTACAGACTAGCCTACTAGTTACCTTAAGTCGTGTAAAGCCTGTATATGCTAAGGAATTGTAGGTTAGATTTGGTTGAAGTAGAACCTTATTCCTTCGATAGATCCCCTTATGACTTATAGACTTCTGTTGTTGCCCATAGGAAGGAACCATTCACTCTCAGGGAACATTTATAAATCCCTCAGATTGAACTTAGAATGTACTAGCACGCCCCTTAGAATTGCCTTCCCCAAGGGCTTATTGCATTCGGGAATGCGGAATAAAGGAAATGCAATTATCAGCGAAGTATTCACGGTTTGAATCGACTTCTTAATCCTAGTGGTTACCAATAAATCTAATGCTCTGATCAAGCAGAAGATTGGCATCGACTCGGATTAAGAATTGATACAATAAATCTTTTTTCCTAGCTAAACAGAAAGTCTATGTATCCGGCTCAGACCTACTACACAACCTTTCTTCTGTGATGGCCCAACCACCTACAACTAAACGTGATCACATTGCCTTTGGAAAATGGAGAGGACTTAAAGCCAGTAGAGAATTCGACATCTTGCCACCAACTCATACCTGCTCCTGAACTCAACCACAATAGAGATTAGGCTCATCTCTATCGCCATAGATACCAATGCCATAGAACGCATCATTAGCAAAGGAAAACCACTGTAATGAGAGGTTGTTTCCTAATTCATGTCAAGGATAGCCCCTAAGTTACACCTTGTTCCGATATACGGAGCGATGTAAAGATTCTTGAACTTTAAGTAGAACCAAGTTTTAAGGGGGGTAGAACGTATTGGGTCCAATCCAGTTAGGTTAGCCAATGCTACCATTCGATCAGAGTGGCGCAGCGGAAGCGTGGTTGGCCTCTTTCCCACTGGTCCAGGATCGAAACATTTGAGTTAGGGTATATGTACGGTTAGGTCATTAAATAGGATTGACCCTTTCTTAGAATGTCAATACTGAAGTCTTGTTAGATACTCTTTACCCTTCGCCAATTTCGGAGATGAAATTGTGTTTTAAGGGGGGTAGATTGTAACACTCCGAATTTTGGCCAACCTGGGATTAGACGTCCTTAGGCAATGGGTCAACTAAAACACCAGGGAAATCGCTCAGAACCCAATTCCATAGCCAAAGAAATCACTTAGGATTAATTCCTTTAGAAACTAAGCATAAGTTAGCTAGCGCTATGCTGGAGTAGCTGGGAAATAGTCCCTAATCACTTTAAATACGTTCTACAAGACCCAAAGCGAGTAGAATCAATGGTGCTATAATACTCTAAAACCTCGGATCAAACTCTAAACCGGTTTGTTCTCTGGACCTCTATGAAACTTTGTATTGGATCTAGACCGCGCGTCGAAAGTCCGATACCTACAATCTTAGACCGTTAGAACCGCCTAGCTGGACTTGACAATCATTTCGAAAATCAAGTCCAACCGACATTCACAGGCTATTTCATTGAGCCTGGAGTGAAGAGAGTGAGAATAGGGTTAAAATTGGAATTTGAAATTCAAATCTGGCACACGACTTGACGCATCCGTATTAAGCATTCTGACCGTCAGAATTCAGCCAAATTACACCCTCGGATCAGGAAAAATTTCTATTTCATATCATGAGACTTGCAGACCTGATCTACGTGCGGTGACCGCTGAACTGAAACTGGACCGCCACGGGCGATCTACGAACACTACTGGACTGAAAACGGGATGTGAGCGACATCCGACATGTACGAACTTAAGTCCAATCGCGTTCGGCCAGGGAACCACCAGAAATGTCCTTTTGGACCGAAACAGCCCCGATTTGGATATAACTTAAGTAAACATTGTTCCCGAGCCTATTTCGGGCATGTTTGGGCTTATAAAAGGGGTTGAAACCCTCACTCCTCTCTTCCATCTGAATTTGAGAAAAACCCTAGAGTGGGAGAGAATTTCCTACTGCTGGTGCTACCTGCTACACGTGATTAAGCAACACGCTCCAATCACTTTGCCGGTGATTTCTCCATTTTTCTAGGTAAGGAAATACCCTAATTAGTTGCTGATTTGCTGATTCTTAGTTTCCATAGTCTGGTAGCTGATGGATCTTGTAAATTAGGTTGCCTAGTTGCTGTAGACGAAGCGTATACGCTCCGTTCGAATTGATACACCTATAGAAGATAAGGTGCGGATTTTAGACGCTTTGATTGACTGTTTTCAACGCTTTCAATGTCGTTTAATAGTAGATTATCGACGGCAACACCGTTTGACATATACAACGTGCTGTCCATTTCCTGTTTCGTAAGTGGACGAAAAATATGAGATTTAGGGCATTTTAGTCATTTGTAGGAAATACTGTAAATATCCATATTTTTCTAAAATGATTGACATGACTTCTTGTCGCCTTAGGATACTAGGAATGCGTGCATAATCTGTTTGGCGAAGAGATTCGCCCAAATGCGCACTTTGAGTCGACATACACTATATAGACTTAAGTGTGTAGACTAAGTGTTTGTATAGATGTTTGTATTAGTATGTATTGAATTAAATGGTGTTATGAATTAGTTCGAGATTGAATTCTCAATTAATATGCTGATGTAAATCATTTCCTACATGTTGGCTATATGCATGATTTCATTATATGTATGAAATGCATATGTTAGATGATTTACTTAAGTTGTATGTTATAACATGTGTTAACATGCTCACATTGTTGTATTTCATTTCCAATACTCTTATATGATTGCTGATGTGGATTCATAATTTTTTGGGACTATACCTGGTCCAGGCAGTCGGTAACCGAGTAAATTCATGGTTGGCTTATCTTGGCCACGAACGACGCGTCGATGAACGAGAGCCTTGTTTTGTAGTTGGCGGCAGTGGTTAGGCCACACGAGGTGTCTTATGCACTTCATGTCGTTCGACTTAAGATGCGCTCATGCTAGTCGAGCCCGTCAAGTAACCCGACTGGCCATTGTATGTTCACCTTGTATGAGTCATAACTGCTTGAACCTAGGGTACTGAACTTACCATTGTAAACCCTATCAACCATGGTACCTTGATCCACAAAGACTCATGAGCCAGGCATGGTGGTATGGGACACCGTGGTCGAGCTGTCGGCCTACGCTGGGGCCACAAACCTCCCCGTAGTGACCAGTGAGCACCTAGACTCGTGAGCAGATTATGGTGGTATAGGACACCATATTCTAGCTGTCGGCCTACACTGATCAGGCGACGAGTCCTTTGTAGTGACCGCGAGTGTATTCTGAGTCCACGGGAGGCGATGACCCTTCCGTTGCAGTAGAGTACAGTAGGCCTGTATTGATCAAGTGATAAAAGCGAGCGGAAGACTAAACAATCTATATATCACTGTATAGAAAAATAAAGTAAATCTCATCTGTCTCTAGGTATGAATACATCTCTGAGTCTCATATACATAAACATGAACAAAAGTAAATGTCTAAAACAGTCCCACTGAAGTCCCATCGATCCAGGTCGCCTACGCAAAACCGTCGTGATACTGCATGTACGAGAACTCGTCCTGGTCCTCGTCGAAATCTGTCTCTCCCTCCTGGATCTCAGCCTCACCTGCATCTACAACAGGGTCTGGTGGGTGTTGCAAACACCATCCCGTAACGTGAGAGTGAGTGATTAACTCAGTGAAATCATAGAGCAAAGATTAGCATGTTCACAATTCAATCATGTGATAATAGTAAAGCAGTAAATCAGACAATCCTAATACTGTTGTTAATGCAAGATGACATGACGTGATGTATGCCCTCACCGACGATCTCCCTCATACGGCAACATCTTACGACCGCGGCATGCAATCGACCCTCAAGTGCTCCACATCTTCTAGGCACATGCAATGGCATAGTGATATGATTTCCAAGTTGTTATTAGTCCATTCAAACAGCAGGATTGGGAAACTAAGGTACTTCCCTTGTATCAATCCCAACACAGATCCTGTCTAGGGTCGTCACTCCTAGTAATCTCATACGATGTATATTTCGTAGGTCACTGCAAGGGCTGCCAGGGCTGTTGCTCGCACTCGTTGCACCGCTCCCCCATCACCTTATCAATACAGGCCTACTGTACTCTACTGCAACGGAACGGTCGTCGCCTCCCGTGGACTCAGAATACGCTCGCGGTCACTACAAAGGACTCGTCGCCTGATCAGTGTAGGCCGACAGCTAGAATATGGTGTCCCATACCACCATAATCTGCTCACGAGTCTAGGTACTCACTGGTCACTACGGGGAGGTTTGTGGCCCCAGCGTAGGCCGACAGCTCGACCACGGTGTCCCATACCATCATGCCCGACTCATGAGTCTTCGTGGATCAAGGTACCATGGTTAACAGGGTTTACAATGGTAAGTTCAGTACCCTATGTTCAAGCAGTTATGACTCATACAAGGTGAGCATACATCGGCCAGTCGGGTTACTTGACGGGCTCGACTAGCGCGATCGCATCTCTAGTCGAACGACATGAAGTGCGTAAAACACTTCGCGTGGCCTAACCACTGCCGCCAACTCCAAACACGAATCGCGTTCATCGACGCGTCATTCGTGGCTATGACCAGTCAGCCACGAATTCGTTCGGTTACCGACTACCTGGACTAGTCTAGTCCCAAACACTTATGGAATCACATCAGCAATTTATGTAAGAGTATTGGAATTGAAATATAATCATGTGAGCATGTTAACACATGTTATAACATTCAACTTAAGCAAATCTTCAAGCACATATATTCCATGCACGTAATGAAATCATGCATATAGTCAACATGTAGGAAATCGTTTAGGTCAGCATATTAATTGAGAAATCAGTCTCAAACTATCTCATAACATCATTTAATTCAATACATAGTAATACAAACATTTATACAAACACATACACTACACACTTAAGTCTACATATGGCATGTCGACCCAAAGTCCGCAATTAGGCGAATCTCTTCGCCAAACTAATTACGCACGCATTCTTAACTTCCTAATGCGACAACAAACCATGTCAATCACGTCAGCAAAATATGAACATAATCTGTACTTCCTACAAATGACTAAAATGCCCTAAATCTTATATTCTTCGTTAATTTACGAAACGGGAAACGGAGAGCATGTTGTACATGTCAAACGGCGATGCCGTCGATAATCTACTATTAAACGACATTGAAAGCGTTGTAAACCGTCAATCAAAGCGTCTAAAATCCTCACCTTATGTCTTACGGATGCGTGATTTTGAACGGAGCGTGTACGCTTCGTCTACGGCAGTAGGAGAACCTATTTTACAAGTTACATTAGCTAACACGCTATGAATCTAAGTAAACCCTAAATCAGCAAGTTCTAGGGTTATTTTATACCTGGTAAAGCGGAGAAATCACCGGCCAGGTGACCAGGAAGTGTTGTTGTAGCACGTGGAAGTAGCGGCACGGAAGCGGGAAAAATCCTCCCACTTTCTCTCTCAAACTCTCTCCTTTTCTCTCTCCCCAAATCTAGGTTTTGCAATTTTCGGATGGGAGAGAGGAATGAGGGTTTCAACCCCTTTTATAAGCTTAAAAATGCCGGAAACAAGCTCCGGAACGAAGTTTACTCATTGCATATCCATTTCGAGGCTGTTTCGGTCCAAAAGATACTTTCTGGTGGTCCCCTGTTCGAATGTGATCGGACTTAAGCTCATGCGTACCAGATATAGCACGTATTAAGTTTTCAGTCTGGCAGGGTTCGCAGATCGCACGTGGCGGACCAGTTTCAGTTCAGCGGTCACCGCACGTAGATCAGGGCTGAAAGTCTCATGATATAAAATAGAAATTTTTCCTGATCCGAGGGTGTAATCTGGATGAATTCTGACGGTCAGAACGCTTAATACTGACGCGTCAAGTCGTGTGCCAGATTTGAATTTAAAATTCCAATTCTGTCCCTATTCGCACTCTCTTCAGTCCGGGCTCAATGAAATAGCCTGCGATTGTCGGTTGGACTTGATTTTCGAAATGAGTATCAAGTCCAACAAGGAGGTCCTAACGGTCTAAGATAGGAAGTATCGGACTTTCGACGTGCGGTCTAGATCCAATACAAAAGTTCAAAGCGGTCCAGAGACCAAACCTGCTTAGAGTTTGATCCGAGGTTATAGAGTATTTTAGAGTCGTTTGTTCTACTCGATTTGGGTCTTGTAGAACGTATTTAAAGTGATCAGGGACTATTTCCCAGCTATTCTAACGTTGCGCTAGCTAACTTACGCTTAATTTCCATAGAAATTAATTCTACGCAATTTCGGGTCGAGTTGGTACTCGAGTCCAATTATGGATTTTTCACGGGCATTACAATCTACCCCCCTTAACAAATAATTGTCCTCGAAATTTGTACCTTTTCGTACTCCTCGAGAAGCTGTGGGTAGTTCTTTCTGATCTGGGCTTCTGTCTCCCAGGTAGCCTCCTCCTCAGAGTGATGCGTCCATAATACCTTCACAAGGGGAATCACCTTGCTACGCAGTACCTGCTCCTTCCTGTCTAGGATACGTGTCGGTCGTAGGACATATGTAACATCCTCTCCTAACTGCACCTGCTCCCATCTGATGATATGGGAAGGATCGACAACGTACTTCTTCAGCATAGAAATATGAAATACGTTGTGAACGCTCGCGAGAGGCGTGGGTAAAGCCAATCGGTAAGCCACCGCTCCCACACGATCGAGGATCTGGAATGGGCCAATGAATCACGGTGCCAGCTTCCCCTTCTTTCCGAACCGAAGGACTCCCTTCATAGGAAAAACTCGTAAAAACACATGATCCCCAACTGTGAACTCTAGTGGCCTCCGTCTCGTATCGGCGTAACTCTTCTGTCTGCTCTGCGCTGTAAGAAGCCGATGTCAAATAGTATCAATCTTCTCTGACGTCACCTGCACTAACTCTGGGCCAATCAAGCTAGGCTCACCGACCTCTAACCAGCAATGCGGTGCGCGACAAGGTCGCCCATACAGCACCTCATAAGGTGCCATACCGATACTCGCCTGAAAACTGTTGTTGTACGCAAACTCCGCATATGCAAGACAATCATCCCAACTGTCCTTGAAGTCCAATGCGCAAGCTCGCAACATGTCCTCCAAGATCCGGTTCACCCGCTCTGTCTGTCCGTCTGTCTGTGGGTGGAAGGCAGTACTGAATTTCAACTTCACACCCATAGCCTCCTCAATGCGAGTCCAGAAGATAGAAGTGAACCGCGTGTCTCTGTCCGACACGATCTCCAACGGAACTCCATGCAGACTGTAACATCCCGAAAATCGGGGGGTCGAGCAAAAACCCAACTCCCGAGTTCCAAAATGTTATTTATGCAACATAGATATGTATGATTGAATGTTGTCTGTGATAACGCATTAAACATGAGTGAGATTAAGCTAGAACAACATATCATACTCCAAAGATAGTTAAATTAACAAGCGGAAGACTGTGATAGTATATATAACATATATAAACTGTTGTATGCCTCCAGAGTGTGGATATGTTACCAGGTTATATACATACATGTATACTCCAAAAGTAGACAAAACGAATATACATGACTGCGCTAAAAATATCAAATGACAAGTGTTAAAGTATCTAATCAACCTCCCTGTAATCCCGTCAATCAGAACACGCATAAAGGGGGGATCCTCCTCATCATCATCAAGTCCAGCTCCGCCTCGCAGGCCGCGCCATCATCTGCAATCACAAAAGGGTCTGGTGGGTGTCCAGGAACACCGTCCCGTAACGTGGGAGTGAGTAGCTAACTCAGTGGAATAATAGAGTAAGGATTAATATGTTCTCAAATCAATCATGCGATAATAGTAAAGCAGTAATTCAAACATTCCTAATACTGTTGTTAATGCAATTATGACATGACGTGATGTATGCCCTCACCGACGATCTCCCTCATACGACAACATCTTACGACCGCGGCATGCCACACTCCCTAGAGTGCTCCACATCTTCCAAGCACATGCAATGCTATGGTGATATGATTTCCAAGTTGTTATTAGTCCATTCAAACAGCAGAATTGGGAAACTAAGGTACTTCCCTTGTATCAATCCCAACACAGATCCTGTCTAGGGTCGTCACTCCTAGTAATCTCATACGATGTATATTTCGTAGGTCACTGCAAGGGCTGCCAGGGCTGTTGCTCGCACTCGTTGCACCGCTCCCCCATCACCTTATCAATACAGGCCTACTGTACTCTACTGCAACGGAACGGTCGTCACCTCCCGTGGACTCAGAATACACTCGCGGTCACTACAAAGGACTCGTCGCCTGATCAGTGTAGGCCGACAGCTAGAATATAGTGTCCCATACCACCATAATCTGCTCACGAGTCTAGGTGCTCACTGGTCACTACGGGGAGGTTTGTGGCCCCAGCATAGGCCGACAGCTCGACCACGGTGTCCCATACCACCATGCCCGGCTCATGAGTCTTCGTGGATCAAGGTACCATGGTTAACAGGGTTTACAATGGTAAGTTCAGTACCCTAGGTTCAAGCGGATATGACTCATGCAGGGTGAACATACAACGGCCAGTCGGGTTACTTGACGGGCTCGACTAGCACGAGCGCATCGCAAGTTGAACGACATGAAGTGCGTAAAACACTTCGCGTGGCCTAACCACTGCCGCCAACTCTAAACACTACTCGTGTTCATCGACACGTCGTTCGTGGCAAAGATAAGCTAACCATGATATTTCTTGGTTACCGACTGCCTGGACTACGTATAGTCCCAAACACATATGAATCCACGTCAGCGATCATGTGAGAGCATTGGAAATGAAATACAACCATGTGAGCATGTTAACACATGTTATAACGTACAACTTAAGTAAATCATCCTACACATGTCTTTCACACATATAATGAAATTATGCATATCGCCAACATATAGGAAATCCTTTCCACCAGCAAATTAATTGAGAATTCAATCTCAAACTAAATCATAAGGAAATCATCAAGCACATGTTATAACATATAACTTACATGAATCATCAAGCACATGCATTTCATTCATATAATGAAATCATGCATATGGCTAACATGAAGGAAACCATTTACAACAGCATATTTATTAAGAAACCAATCTCAAACTAATCTATAACATCATTTATAATATAAGCATTTATACAAACACTTACACTACACACTTAAGTCTACATATAGTATGTCGACCCGAAGTGCCCATTTAGGCGAATCTCTTCGCCAAACTAATTATGCACGCATTCCTAACATTCTAATGCGACAATAAACCATGTCAATCACATCAGCAAAATATGCATGAAAACAGTACTTCCTACAAATGACTAAAATGCCCTAAATCTCATATTCTTCGTTAGTTTACGAAACAGGAAACGGACAGCATGTTGTACATGTCAAACGGTGTTGCCGTCAAGAATCTACTATCAAACGACATTGAAAGCTTTGGAAACAGTCAATCAAAGCGTTTAAAATCCGCACCTTGTCTCTTATGGATGTTGAAATTCGGACGGAGCGTATACGCTTCGTCTACAGCGATAAGAGAACCTGTTTTACGAGATTTACTAACTATCAAGCTATGGAACGGAAGAAACATCAAATCAGCAACTTTCTAGGGTTTTTCTTACCTGAAAACGAGGAGGAATCGCCGGGAAAGTGATCGGAGTGCGTTGCCTAAGCACGTACAGCTGCAGCAGCAGGTGGCAGGAAGATCTCTCCCACCTTCTCTCACAAACTCTCACCTTTTCTCTCTCCCAATCTAGGGTTTTTGCAAATTCGGATGGGAGAGAGGAGTGAGGGTTTCAAGCCCTTTTATAAGCCCAAATTTGCCCGAAATAGGCTCGGGAACAAGTTTCACTTGAGGGGTAACCAAATCGGGACTGTTTCGGTCCAAAAGATGCTTTCTGGTGGTCCCCTGGTCAAATGCGATCGGACTTAAGCTCATGCGTACCAGATCTAGCACGCATTAAGTTTTCAGTCCAGCTGGGTCAGCAGATCGCACGTGGCGAACCAGTTTCAGTTCAGCGGTTACCGCACATAGATCAGGGCTGAAAGCCTCATGATATAAAATAGAAATTTCTCCTGATCCGAGGGTGTAATCAGGCTGAATTGTGACGGTCGGAACGCTTAATACTGACGCGTCAAGTCGTGTACCAGATTTGAATTTCAAATTCCAAATCTGTCCCTATTCGCACTCTCTTCAGTCCGGGCTCAATGAAATTGTCTGTGATTATCGGTTTGACTTGATTTTCGAAATGAGTGTCAAGTCCAGCTAGGCGGTTCTAATGGTCTAAGATAGGAGGTATCGGACTTTCGACGCGCGGTCTAGATCCAATATAAAATTTCAAAGTGGTCCAGAGAACAAACCTGCTTAGAGTTTGATCCGAGGTTATAGAGTATTATAGAGTCATTGGTTCTACTCAATTTGGGTCTTGTAGAACGTATTTAAAGTGATCAGGGACTATTTCCCAGCTACTCCAGCGTTGCGCTAGCTAACTTACACTTAATTTCCATAGGAATTGATCCTAAGTGGTTTCTTTGGCTATGGAATTGGGTTTTAAGCATTTCTCAGGTGTTTTAGTTAACCCATTGCCTAAGGACGCCTAATCCCAGATGAGCCAAAATCCGGGGTGTTACACAGACGCACAATCTCTCTGATGTACAATCTAGCCAGCTCGTCTGCAGAGTTCGTAACTCTGATCGGTAGGAAGTGCGCCGACTTCGTCAGACGGTCGACGATCACCCAAATGGAATCATGTCCCTTCCTCGTCTTCGGCAACCCAGAAATGAAGTCCATGGAAATGAAATCCCACTTCCACTCTGCAATTGGCATAGGCTGCAAAAGTCCAGGTGGTCGGCGATGCTCTGTCTTCACCTGCTGACAAGTGAGACAACGGGACACGAACTCAGCTTTGTGGGTCTTCATACCTTCCCACCAATATGTCCTCTTCACGTCACGATACATCTTTGTGCTTCCTGGATGCATCGCGAGTCTAGTATAATGCGCAGCCTCGAGAATCTCTCCTCTCAAGTCAGGGACATCTGGGACGCATAGGCGGCCACGGTAACGTAAGCCCCCATCCATACCAACTCGCCAGTCGGCATCAGCATCATCACTGGCCTGCTCTCGAAGCTGAGTAAGATGCGCATCGTCCCTCTGCGCCTCGATGACTCGGTCATCGATCTGAGATCGCACCTGTACATGTGCGATGAACTCAAACGGCTCCTCTACGGTGAGTTTCTGCTCAAAGTCTCGCAAAAACTCAACCATATCCCACTCAGCAACCATCAGCGGAGCCGCAAACTCTATCGCCTTCTTGCGGCTCAACGCATCAGCCATAAGGTTTGCCTTCCCAGGATGGTAAGAGACTTCAAACTTGAAGTCTTTCAACGTCTCCATCCATCGCCGCTGCCTCATATTCAAATCTTGCTGCGTGAATATGTACTTGAGGCTCTTATGGTCGCAAAAGAGCTCAAACTCCTCTCCGTAGAGGTAATGTCTCCAGAGTCTCAGTGCGAATATAACGGATGCCAACTCTAGGTCGTGTGTAGGGTAATTCTCCTCGTGCTTCCTTAATTGTCTCGAGGCATATGAAATTACCCTGTCCCTCTGCATAAGGACACAACCCATACCAACGCTAGACGCGTCAGTATATATAGTGTATCTAACCCCTTGCTCTGGCAATACTAGCACAGGGGTGGATGTAAGTCTGTCCTTCAGCTCCTGAAAAGCTGACTCCGCCTTGTCATTCCAGGCGAACTTCACGTCCTTCCGTGTCAACTGAGATAAGGGTCTCACGATCTTCGAGAAGTCCTGTATGAAGCACCGATAGTAGCCAGCGAGACCCAAGAAACTCCTCACCTCTGTGACAGAACCAGGCTGCTCCCAGTCCTGCACCGCAGCTACCTTAGACAGGTCAACTGCCATGCCATCCTTGGACACCACGTGTCCCAGAAACTTCACCTCCTGCTTCCAAAAGTCGCACTTCTTGTACTGTGCGAACAACTGATGCTGTCTGAGCGTATCCAGGACCAAACGTAAGTGCTCCTCATGCTCCTCTCGACTCCTAGAGTACACCAAAATGTCGTCAATGAATACAACGACGAATCGATAGAGGAAAGGCTGAAATACCCGGTTCATCAGATCCATGAACACGGCCGGTGTGTTCGTAAGACCGAACGACATCACGAGGAACTCGTAGTGGCCAAAACTGGTCCTGAATGCTGTCTTCTGCACGTCCTCATCCCTGACACGCAACTGATGATATCCCGACTGAAGATCAATCTTCGAGAAGTACTGCGCTCCTCTCAACTGATCAAACAAGTCATCGATCCTGGGTAAAGGGTACTTGTTCTTCACCGTGAGCTGGTTTAGCCTGCGATAATCAATACACAATCGCATCGAACCGTCCTTCTTCCTCACGAATAGGACCGGTGCTCCCCAAGGAGACACACTAGGCCGTATAAGGCCAAGCTCTAGCAGACCATCAATCTGCATCCTCAACTCCTCCATCTCACATGGTGCCATGCGATACGTCGGCAGTGAGACGGGTGTAGAACCAGGAACCAGATCGATAGTGAAATCGATCTCACGTCGGGGCGGCAAACCAGGGATCTTCCTGAACAGATCGCCGAACTCGGAAACGACTGGCACATGCTCGAGTACCTGGGCACCAGCGTCGCGCAATAAAGTGGCGTAACTAAGTATGCGGAAAGGAAGATTTATCCGCACTGAAAACGTGAAAGGCGTGCCCTCAGGCTCGTACACCGTCACCATACGAGCCTCGCAGTCAATCTCGGCCCTCCCAGCAGTCAACCAGTCCATGCCAAGAATGACGTCGAGATAAACGAGCGAGGGATCGACGACAAGATCAAGAGCCATCGTCCTGCCTCCCAGATCAACTAAACAACCCTCACACATCTGGGTAACATCCGAATAATCTCCATGAGCTGCAAAGACTCGCACGCTATCCATAGTGATAGTCTGTAACCCAAGACGCCTGACTACGGCACGCGATATCAAAGAAATCGTGGAACCAGTGTCCACCATCACAAGAATGGGAGTACCTCCAATATGGGCCGTGACCTCGAAGGCTGAATGCTGGAAAGTCGACGTCGCAGCTGCCTCAGCTGTCAATGCATGAACCCGAGCCTGCTGTGGCCGGTTCAGCCGCTGCATCAAGGGTCGTGGAGGCTGTCTGATCTGCGATACCGGAGGTCTGAATGTAGGGTGCGCAGGAGCTAACCGTAAAGGTGGTGCTGATATCACCTGTGAACGAGCACGGTCAATCTTCTGCGGCGGTGAGAACCCGCTGTCCCGCATCCGAGAGAAGCAGCTCTGCGCCAAGTGGCCTGACCTCCCACAGTATGTGCACGATAACTCGGGGCACCGAAACGATGGTGCTGGCGCTATGGCCTGAGTAGGAGGGTCAATGCGAGGCCTTTTGCCCGCGAGGGGCCTGTCCTGCATGTCTGGTCGCGACCTAGAAGCAACCGGGCCACGAGATCGCGCAAGTCGATCCACATCCTGCTCTGACCGCATGGACATGTGAATCAACTCCACATATGAAGGAATGGTCACACAGCACATCTTCGACCGAATGTCCCGTCGTAAACCCTCCAAAAAGCGCCGTATGCGCATCTGCTCATCAGCCAAAATTGTCGGGACGTATCTGCCCAACTCCGTGAACCGATGCTCATACTCTGTAACTGTCATGGCTGCCTGCCTGAGGCGGAGAAACTCATTCTCCCTGTCATGCATGTAAGTCTGGGGATAATACTTCTCATGGAAGCGGAACTCAAACACGGCCCACGTCCATACAAAATCGGCGGCAACAATCCGCAGTACGCTATCCCACCACAGGCTGGCCTCTCTCTCAAACAGGAATGTAGCCAGCTCTACCTGCTCGGCCTCAGTGCAATGTAACATCCGTAAAATCTTCGACACACGGTCGAGCCAGTACTCAGCCTCCTCGGGTCTGTGAGAACCCGTGAAAGTAGGAGGCCGCAAGTGCTGAAATCGCTCCAATAGGCCCCGTGTATCGACGGGATTCCCCGCAGGGTAAGCAGGCGGTGCAGGATGAGCCATGCCCTCATCCTGGGTGTATATATAAGCATCCTCAGCTGGATGCGCAGGTGGTGCAGGTGGAGTAGATGGAGCCGCACCCCCACCCTGGGCCAATGTCCCCACGATGGTAGTCAGAAGCTGCTGCTGCTGCAGCATCATAACCATCATCTGCTCGAATCTGTCAGGAGGTGGAGCAGGCTGTGGCAGATGCTATGTCGAAGTACATGCACGATATGGGTCTCTGACTGACGGTGTAAATGGCAGTGGTCCAACTGTAGGACCAGCAGCAGGCTGAGATGCACGAACTGTCTCAGGAATCGGGCCCACAGCAGGGTCCGCATGGGTGCCAGACTGCGAAGGAGTCTGATCCATATGCTCAGTCAGTGCAAGCCGAGCCGTGCTCCGCGTAGCCTTAGGCGGCATTCCCTATATTCAAAATAGGGCGCAACCTTGTCAGTCTCATTAGCACAAATACACCGCAATCATTCACATAAGGAGTCAAAGGCATTCCATGCATTTCATTTAATCAAAATTGTCACAATACAAGGGATATATCCTTACAAGCATCATGACTAGAAATACATGAGAACTAAGACAGTTAAAATTACAACAACAACATAAGCAAAGCACTAGCCCTAACAGGCTTACACACATAAAGCAGGAAATGACTGACTACTAACAACTACATCAAAGGTCGCATCGCTAGTCTGAGTCTGGGGACGGAGGAGGTGCACCCTTATCCTGTAAGCAACACAGGATCGCCTTTAAGGTGCGAGTCACCTTACCAAATTTCTTCTTTGTAACGGCCTTGGCATCCGTAACTTCTGTTCGAAGTTCTTGAACTTCCCTTCGCAAAGCGGTCTGACTCTCCTCCATCCGAGCAATGCGATCGTCGATAGTAGCCTGCGCAGAAGGAGGAGGGCTCTCATCTGTATCCTGAGCCTCCTCCTCTGCCTCTTCCTGAGCTTCTTCCTGAACCTCTGCTCCAGGTTCTTCTTCGCTTTGATCTTCCTCATCATCAAAGTCATCTTCACTGTCCTCCTCGAGCTGATTTTCGCGGTACTGCGACCCAATCTTCATCTTGACCATAGTCGACTCATCAATGGTATGAATCGATACTGGCAATTCCGGCCCAAGTCTGTAGGCAAACTAAAGCGTAATCTTGCAAATCAGTTGGCCAAAAGGAAGCGATTCGGATGTTCTTCTTGACCTGGCTATGAGGATTATTTGTCGTAAGATGAAAGTAGCCATGCATACATTCTCTCCCTGGACCACCAGATATAGGAAATCAACCATAAGGCGTGTACATTCAATGCGATTCGTCGACCTGGGATAAACATTGAACGTGCATATATGGTGCAGCAGGCGCAAATCATCAGACATGTACGTCACCTTAAGACTATTATTAGGCTGCCATGGAACCAACTTACCGCATAGAAACCTGGTGCGGCGATCTCGTTCACGTCTACTCCTCAGATTCTTCTCACTAGGATGAACATCACCAAGAGGCACGTTCAGAAGTCGCGCAATCAGTCGCACATCAATCGTAGCCATCCGATCTCTACCAAAAGGGATTTTGAACTGCAAAGGCTCCAAGGTAGGATCCTGGATACTAGCATAGAAGGCACGAATGGTGCTCACATTAGTACGAGCGAGAGCTTCAAAGATCGGACCCCAATGCGTAGCTTCAATGCGTTCGAACAACAGATATTCGCCGAATAGTCGTCCATCCATGTTCGCCTCAAACAACACTTTCTGATCAGTGTATTGGCCGTGAGGCATCTCTGATAGAATTGCTCGCCCAAGGTGAGCATGGGGATCCAAATCCCGCTTTGTACGACACTCTAGGGCTGCAGCTGGACCTGCGGCGGTGCTGTAACATCCCGAAAATCGGGGGGTCGAGCAAAAACCCAACTCCCGAGTTCCAAAATGTTATTTATGCAACATAGATATGTATGATTGAATGTTGTCTGTAATAATGTATTAAACATGAGTGAAATTAAGCCAGAACAGCATATCATACTCCAGAGACAGTTAAATTAACCAACGGAAGTCTGTAATAGTATGTATAACATATATAAACTGTTGTATGTCTCCAGAGTGTGAACATGTTACCAGGTTATACACATACATGTATACTCCAAAAGTAGAAGAAACGAATATACATGAGTGCGCTAAAAATACAAAATGACAAATGTCAAAGTATCTAATCAACCTCCCTGTAATCCCGTCAATCAGAACACGCATATAGGAGGAATTCTCCTCATCATCATCAAATCCAGCTCCGCCTCATAGGCCGCGCCATCATCTGCAATCACAAAAAGGTCTGGTGGGTGTCCAGGAACACCGTCCCGTAACGTGGGAGTGAGTAGCTAACTCAGTGGAATAATAGAGCAAAGATTAACATGTTATCAAATCAATCATGCGATAATAGTAAAGCAGTAATTTAAACATTCCTAATACTGTTGTTAATGCAATTATGACATGACGTGATGTATGCCCTCACCGACGATCACCCTCATGCGGCAACATCTTACGACCGCGGCATGCCACACTCCCTAGAGTGCTCCACATCTTCCAGGCACATGTAATGCTATGGTGATATGAATTCCAAGTTGTTATTAATCCATTCAAACAGCAAGATTGGGAAACTAAGGTACTTCCCTTATATCAATCCCAACACAGATCCTGTCTAGGGTCGTCACTCCTAGTAATCTCATACGATGTATATTTCGTAGGTCACTGCAAGGGCTGTCAGGGCTGTTGCACGCACTCGTTGCTCCGCTCCCCCATCACCTTATCAATACAGGCCTACTGTACTCTACTGCTACTGAAGGGTCGTCGCCTCCTGTAGACTCAGAATACGCTCGCGGTCACTACAAAGGGCTCGTCGCCTGATCAGTGTAGGCCGACAGCTAGAATATAGTGTCCCATACCACCATAATCTGCTCACGAGTCTAGGTGCTCATTGGTCACTACGGGGAGGTTTGTGGCCCCAGCGTAGGCCGACAGCTCGACCACGATGTCCCATACCACCATGCCCGGCTCATGAGTCTTCGTGGATCAAGGTACCATGGTTAATAGGGTTTACAATGGTAAGTTCAGTACCCTAGGTTCAAGCAGTTATGACTCATGCAGGGTGAACATACAATGGCCAGTCGGGTTACTTGACGGGCTCGACTAGCGCGATCGCATCTCAAGTTGACGACATGAAGTGTGTAAAACACTTCTTGTGGCCTAACCACTGCCGCCAACTCCAGAACACGGCTCGCGTTCATCGACGCGTCGTTCGTGGTGAAGATAAACTAACCACGAATTCACTCGGTTACCGACTGCCTGGACTAAGTATAGTCCCAAACAGTCATGGAATCATGTCAGCATTCATGTAAAAGTAATGGAAATGAAATACAACCATGTAAGCATGTTAATACCTGTTATAACGTACAACTTAAGTAAATCATCCCACACATGTCTTTCACGCATATAATGAAATTATGCATATCGCCAACATATGGAAAATCCTCTCCATTAGCCTATTAATTGAGAATTCAATCTCAACTAAACCATAATGAAATCATCAAGTACATGTTATAGCATACCACTTAAGTGCAACATCAAACATATGCATTTCATACATATAATGAAATCGTACATACGGCTAACATGTAGGAAATCATTTACATCAACATATTAATTGAGAAATCAATCTCAAATTAATTCATAACACTATTTAATTCAATACATACTAATACAAGCATTTATACAAACACTTACACTACACACTTAAGTCTACATATAGTATGTCGACCCGAAATGCGCATTTAGGCGAATCTCTTTGCCAAACTAATTATGCACACATTCCTAACATTCTAATGCGACAACAATTTATGTCAATCACATCAGTAAACTATGAATGAAAACAGTACTTCCTACAAATGACTAAAATGCCCTAAATCTCATATTCTTCGTTGATTTACGAAACAGGAAACGGACAGCATGTTGTACATGTCAAACGGCGTTGCCGTTGAGAATCTACTATTAAACGACATTGAAAGCTTTGGAAACAGTCAATCAAAGTGTCTAAAATCCACACCTTTTCCCTTTTAGGGGTGAGAGTTCGAACGGAGCGTATACGCTTCGTCTACGGCGAATAGAGAACCTAATTTACGAGTTATAATAGTTTACATGCTATGGAACGGAACGAATGCTAAATCAACAACTTCTAGGGCTATTTCTTACCTGAAAACGTGAAGGAATTGCCGGAAAAGTGCTTGGATCGCGTGGCTTAAACACGTGTAGCAGGTAGCACCAGCAGCAGGAAATTCTCTCCCACCTCTCTCACAATCTCTCACCTTTTCTCTCCCTCATCTAGGGATTTTTTCCAAATTCGGATGGGAGAGATATGAGAGGGCTTCAACCCCTTTTATAAGCTTAAAAATGCCCGGAATAGGCTCGGGAACAAAGTTCACTTGATGCTTAACCAAAGCGGGGCTGTTTCGGTCCAAAAGATGCTTTCTGGTGGTCCCCTGGTCGAATGCGATCGGACTTAAGCTCATGCATACCAGATATAGCACGTATTAAGTTTTCAGTCCGGCAGGGTTCGCAGATCGAGCGTGATGGACCAGTTTCAGTTCAGCGGACACCGCACGTAGATCAGGGCTGGAAGTCTCATAATATAAAATAGAAATTTTTCCTGATCCGAGGGTGTAATCTGGATGAATTCTGACGGTCAGAACGCCTAATACTGACGCGTCAAGTCGTGTGTCAGATTTGAATTTGAAATTCCAAATCTGTCCCTATTCGCACTCTCTTCGGTCCGAGCTCAATGAAATAGTCTGTGATTATCGGTTTGACTTGATTTTCGAAATGATTGTCAAGTCCAGCTAGGAGGTTTTAACGGTCTAAGATAAGAGGTATCGGACTTTCGACGCGCGGTCTAGATCCAATACAAAATTTCAAAGTGGTCCAGAGAACAAACCTGTTTAGAGTTTGATCCAAGGTTATAGAGTATTATGGAGTCATACGTTCTACTCGATTTGGGTCTTGTAGAACGTATTTAAAGTGATCAGGGACTATTTCCCAGCTACTCCAGCATTGCGCTAGCTAACTTATGCTTAGTTTCTAAAGGAATTAATCCTAAGTGGTTTCTTTGGCTATGAAATTGGGTTCTGAGCGATTTTTCAGGTGTTTTAGTTGACCCATTGCCTAAGGACGTCAAATCCCAGATTGGCCAAAATCCGGGGTGTTACAGGTGCTTGAACATGCGGCACCACCCCGCGGTCTTCTCGATTGAGCAGGGCGGCTTGGCCCAGCCTCGTCTGTTGTAGTTTTCCTTTTATCCATCAAAGATACGATGGATGAGAGTGATAAAAGGCCTAAAATGGCTTCCACGAAGGCCATGAAAAACGGTAAAAATGCGGAGAAGTGGCTGCCCAATCTGAAAAAAGGAGATCTAGGCGTCGTAGAGGGATGCTTCAAGCTTCCCAAGGCTATGTTTTCAAGGAGAAATGGAAATGAAAAAGTGGAATGGAGCACCTCTCGATTTCAGCTCTATTTGGGAGTTTTTGGAGCTCCAAATGATGAAATCTTCAAGAGGAAGGGCTGCCAACTCCAAGGAAGTGATGAAGGATGGTCATTTTTGGCCAAGGAGGGATCTAGGGATGATTCGGAATCCCGAATTTTAGAAATGGTTGCTGGAAAATGAAAATAGGGCTATGGGGAGGGCTGTTTATGAAGGAGGGGTATGATTTGGGGGTTTTTCTTGGACGGGAGCTATATGGGGAGGGTATACGTGCCATTTAAGGGCGTGCGCCAGAAAACCACATCCATCGGGCCCACCTGTACGGCGATGCATCGCCGGATCGGCGATGGCATCGCCGACCGGTGGTGCATCCGGCCGGTGGGGCCAGATGGGTTCGGTCCCCCATGATCCAAGGGCCCCATAAATGTATGGTTCGACCCCTGGTTCATAGTATTTTGGCCTATGTGAGCCCAAACATGTGTTTGGAGCTTTCCGGGACCACTCCACAATCCCGAATACCAAACCCTATGATGCAGCATATGAATTTGGGGTAGAAGGAGCTAGTACATCCATCTAGATCCTTAGTTGCTAAAGAAAGTGAAGTTAGAATTTTCATGAAATTTTACTATTCACTGTACAATTTTGTGAAAGTACCAATTTGTGTTATTTTCACATTAGGTTTGATGCCTAACATGAAATGGATAAGAAAGAAATGCAGATCGAAGTGTTTAGAGGAAGAATTTTGAAGATTTTTGGTGAAACGGGGTTTTTAAGCCCTGACGATTGAATACAGGAGTCGTGGTCATCCTACGGCCCAAGAATTTACCTTTGTGGGTTTAAAACCGTTCATAGGATGTCTCAACCCGATTTCCTACAGCTTAGAAGCTATTCGGGTTGCTTTACGCGACCCGAGATGCGTTACAGACTCGATCGTGCGATCGATCCGAATAGACTTCACCTAATGGCAAATCTGCGTCCCTAGAAATGTTTCTAGACCCTTCTCGTACCCACCTAAGTCAAAGGAAGCGACAGCGTACGTCGCGAGACCATAACCCAGGCCCAGTATACTCTTATTCATGCTCTGATACCAACTTGTAACACCCTGAAAATCGGGGGTCGTGTATAAACTCAACTCCCGAGTTCCAGACCGTCACTTATGCAACCGAAATGATTATGATTCAATGTTGTCTGATTTAAAGCATTCACATGAGTAAAAGTATACCAAAACTGCAATTCATACTTCAGATCCAGTGATAAAAGCGAGCGGAAGACTAAACAATATATATATCACTGTATGAAAAAATAAAGTAAATCTCATCTGTCTCTAGGTATGAATACATCTCTGAGTCTCATATACATAAACATGAACAAAAGTAAATGTCTAAAACAATCCCACTGAAGTCCCATCGATCCAGGTCGCCTACGCAAAACCGTCCTGATACTGCATGTACGAGAACTCGTCCTGGTCCTCGTCGAAATCTGGCTCTGCCTCCTGGATCTCAGCCTCACCTGCATCTACAACAGGGTCTGGTGGGTGTTGTAAACACCATCCCGTAACGTGGGAGTGAGTGATCAACTCAGTGGAATCATAGAGCAAAGATTAGCATGTTCACAATTCAATCATGCGATAATAGTAAAGCAGTAAATCAGACAATCCTAATACTATTGTTAATGCAAGATGACATGACGTGATGTATGCCCTCACCGACGATCTCCCTCATACGGCAACATCTTACGACCACGGCATGCAATCGACCCTCAAGTGCTCCACATCTTCCAGGCACATGCAATGGCATGGTGATATGATTTCCAAGTTGTTATTAGTCCATTCAACAGCAGGATTGGGAAACTAAGGTACTTCCCTTGTATCAATCCCAACACAGATCCTGTCTAGGGTCGTCACTCCTAGTAGTCTCATACGATGTATATTTCGTAGGTCACTGCAAGGGCTGTCAGGGCTTTTGCTTGCACTCGTTGCACCGCTCTCCCATCACCTTATCAATACAGGCCTACTGTACTCTACTGCAACGGAAGGGTCGTCGCCTCCCGTGGACTTAGAATACTCTCACGGTCACTACAAAGGACTCATCGCCTGATCAGTGTAGGCCGACAGCTAGAATATGGTGTCCCATACCACCACAATCTGCTCACGAGTCTAGGTGCTCACTGGTCACTACGGGGAGGTTTGTGGCCCCAGCGTAGGCCGACAGCTCGACCACGGTGTCCCATACCACCATGCCCGCCTCATGAGTCTTCGTGGATCAAGGTACCATGGTTAACAGGGTTTACAATGGTAAGTTCAGTACCCTAGGTTCAAGCAGTTATGACTCATACAAGGTGAATATACATCGGCCAGTCGGGTTACTTAACGGGATCGACTAGCGCGATTGCATCTCCAGTCGAACGACATGAAGTGCGTAAAACACTTCGCGTGGCCTAACCACTGCCGCCAACTCCAAACACGAATCGCGTTCATCGACGCGTCATTCGTGGCTATGACCAGTCAGCCACGAATTCGCTCGGTTACCGACTGCCTGGACTAGTCTAGTCCCAAACACTTATGGAATCACATCAGCAATTTATGTAAGAGTATTGGAATTGAAATACAATCATGTGAGCGTGTTAACACATGTTATAACATTCAACTTAAGCAAATCTTCAAGCACATATATTCCATGCACGTAATGAAATCATGCATATAGTCAACATGTAGGAAATCGTTTAGGTCAGAATATTAATTGAGAAATCAGTCTCAAACTATCTCATAACATCATTTAATTCAATGCATAGTAATACAAACATTTATACAAACACATACACTACATACTTAAGTCTACATATGGCATGTCGACCCAAAGTCCGCAATTAGGCGAATCTCTTCGCCAAACTAATTACGCACGCATTCCTAACTTCCTAATGCGACAACAAACCATGTCAATCACGTCAGCAAAATATGAACATAATCTGTACTTCCTACAAATGACTAAAATGCCCTAAATCTCATATTCTTCGTTAATTTACGAAATGGGAAACGAAGAGCATGTTGTACATGTCAAACGGCGATGCCGTCGATAATCTACTATTAAACGACATTGAAAGCGTTGTAAACCGTCAATCAAAGCGTCTAAAATCCTCACCTTATGTCTTACGGATGCGTGATTTTGAACGGAGCGTGTACGCTTCGTCTACGGCAGTAGGAGAACCTATTTTACAAGTTACGTTAGCTAACACACTATGAATCTAAGTAAACCCTAAATCAGCAAGTTCTAGGGTTATTTTATACCTGGTAAAGCGGAGAAATCACCGGCCAGGTGACCAGGAAGTGTTGCTGTAGCACGTGGAAGTAGCGGCACGGAAGCGGGAAAAATCCTCCCACTTTCTCTCTCAAACTCTCTCCTTTTCTCTCTCCCCAAATCTAGGTTTTGCAATTTTTGGATGGGAGAGAGGAATGAGGGTTTCAACCCCTTTTATAAGCTTAAAAATACCGAAAACAGGCTCCGGAACGAAGTTTACTTATTGTATATCCATTTCAGGGCTGTTTCGGTCCAAAAGATACTTTCTGGTGGTCCCCTGGTCGAATGCGATTGGACTTAAGCTCATGCGTACCAGATATAGCACGTATTAAGTTTTCAGTCTTACAGGGTTCGCAGATCGCACGTGGCGGACCAGTTTCAATTCAGCGGTCACCGCACGTAGATCAGGGCTGAAAGTCTCATGATATAAAATAGAAATTTTTCCTGATCCGAGGGTGTAATCTGGATGAATTCTGACGGTCAGAACGCTTAATACTAACGCGTCAAGTCGTGTGCCAGATTTGAATTTAAAATTCCAATTCTGTCCCTATTCGCATTCTCTTCAGTCCAGGCTCAATGAAATAGCCTGCGATTGTCGGTTGGACTTGATTTTCGAAATGAGTATCAAGTCCAACAAGGTGGTCCTAACGGTCTAAGATCCGAAGTATCGGACTTTCGACGTGCGGTCTAGATCCAATACAAAAGTTCAAAGCGGTCCAGAGACCAAACCTGCTTAGAGTTTGATCCGAGGTTATAGAGTATTTTAGAGTCGTTTGTTCTACTCGATTTGGGTCTTGTAGAACGTATTTAAAGTGATCAGGGACTATTTCCCAGCTATTCTAACGTTGCGCTAGCTAACTTATGCTTAATTTCCATAGAAATTAATTCTACGTAATTTCGGGTCGAGTTGGTACTCGAGTCCAATTATGGATTTTTCACGGGCGTTACACTCTCTTTCTCATTTCAAAAACTCCAAGCAACAAGAGTCCATACGTATGGAATTTCTCCAAAATTCCTAAACTCCAAGTGGCCCACCTTCCTACCCCAAAATCTCCCATCTCAACCCTCCATTCTTCATCCTAACCATTGAAGTTGAAGCTGAGGTGCCAAGGAACCCCTAGGAGCGAGAAGATCGGACGGTGGGTGCCTCTATAGGATAGTTTCTCTTTGTTTTTATGATGGGCCAAGTGAGGCCCACCTATCCATGGTGTGGATCTCACTTGGGACCCTAATACGTGGCCGATGGACCACTTGGATCATCATGATCATTCCATGATGGGGCCATTCTCCATGGACCCCATCATGATGTTTATTTTCATTTAGAAAGGTCATCTAGACCGTCCATATCGGTGGAGAATGGATCTTCATCGTTGATTTACATTTTCAATGGTCCCATGTGCAAGGGACCCATTTATTGTATAATTTTCTTTTAAGGGAGGGCCCAAAATGTCGGGGTCCCTCCATCACAAGCCGTGTCCCACTCTCCATGTCTCTCTCTCTCTCTCTCTCTCTCTCTCTCTCTCTTTTATTTTATTTTATTTTATTTTATTTTATTTTTTATGCAATAGGATGGTGTGGCCCACTTGAATGGATCCCACCTTGATGTAATTTTTATTCAAGTGGGGCCCACCTTGGACGTTGAACCCATGACACCCATCAGTGGTGGCCCACTTCATCAGGGCCCACCATTTAAAAAAATAATAAATATTAAAACTGTCTAGCGTCTGGGATGCTGGACGTTCCAGAGAAAAGAAGAATAAGGAAAGAAGAAAAGAGAGTTTTTGGTGGCCCACTTGCATAGGCCCCACCCTGATGTATTGCTCTAATCCAAGCCGTCCATTCCTTTCACCATCTCATTTTAGGCGTTGAGCCAGAAAATGAGATTGAACGGAGCACCTGGTGGGCCATAGCGTCTAAGATCGCACCCTCACCATTCAAACATCCTTTTCTTAATTTATTTTACTTCCAAGCATAAAAAAAATTCAAACTCTGGACTCATTTGGACGGCCTCGGGCCACTGATCGTAATGGCCGGGACGGATTTCATTTTTACGGGCCCCACATATGAAAAACCTCGGGAAAATAATTTTTTTCCCAAAAATGTAAGAGGCAGAGCCTCTGCACTATCGTCAGGTGGCAGAGCTGCACGCTGCTGCGTGCAGCCGTGCAGCGGCGGGCGGGCGGCCGCTAGCCACCCACGGCCCTGCTCGTGGGCCCCACTGTGATGTTTATTTGAGATCCAATCTATCCATGTGGTGGGCCACCTCCTAAAGTGGCCCCCTGCCAAAATTCAGGCTCATCCAAGGCTCTGGTGGCCCACACCACAGAAAATAGTAGAAATGAAGGATTGCCATTGAAAATTGTCTTGGGGGCCACAGAAGTATTGGAGCAAGCTGAAATTTATGTTGTCCCTTCATCCAGGCCCGAGGGACCTTATGAACGGATTGGATGGCAAACAGACATTTCAGTGGGCCCCACATGGGACCCACAATGTTGTATGTATTTCAAGCCACCGTCCAGGCGGACGGTGGCACCCACCTTGCATGTATGCCTCCACCATCCAGCGGACAGTGGGGCCCTGTGTAATGTACGTGCGCTATCCGCACTGTCCACTGGACAGTGGGACCCACCATGATGCATGAAATGCATCCATACAGTCCATCCACTTGGTGTGATCTGTTCTAGGCCTGAACTGTTGGTTGGGTGGGCCCCTCATGTATGGGTTAGGCCCCTCTAATTGCAAAAGGTCTATGGGTTAGGCCCATTTGATTGTAACATGCTTATGGGCTAGGCCCATTTGATCCATTTAAGGCCTATGAACTTGGGCCCACTTGATTTATAAAATGCTTATGGGCTAGGCCCATTTGATTCATTTTTGGCCTAAGAGCTTAGGCCCATTTAATGTACTTCTAGGCCCATAAAATTGGACCTATTTGTTGCATTCTTAAAGCCCATGGAAATGGACCCATTTGTTATATTGTAAGACCCATGGGACTACACCCATTTGATTATAAAAAAGGGTCCATGGGATTAGGCCCACTTTGATATGCATGCAAGCTCATGGATTAGGTCCATTTGAATTGTTTAAGGCCTAGGGATTTAGGCCCATTCGACTCATATAAGGCCTCTGGGTTGAGGCCCATTTGATATACATTTGGGGGCTCAATTGGTGTGGCCCATATGATACATATTAGACTCATGTGACTAGGTCCAATTGATGCAATCCAAGGTCCACGGGTTTTAACCCATTACAATGCACATAAGACCCATTGGTGTGGCCCATTTATGTGGCCCATCTGATGAATAAAAGGCCCATAAGCTATGGCCCATTTGATATATATGTAAGGCCCAATGGGAGGAACCTAAGGTCCATTGCAATGTGTAAATCCAATACCGATTATGTAGCGGTGTTTAAGAAGATCGTACCTGGGATGCAGTGTCGGTTTGACGTCCACATTGCGAGTGTAATGTTGGTTGGATGTCCACATTACGACTCTCCTTAGGGTCCATTACTGGGCCGTACTTATTATGTATATGCTGTCCAGGTCTATCTGCATTGTAAGATAGTTCATTTTATTATAACATGTTTAGTACAGTTCCATGACTCATGATCATACGCATCATATGTATGCTTGACGTGAGAGTTGTCTGATCATAGTATTTGCCTTCGGGCAGGTTGTTTATGCGCTTCCGGTTAGGTGGTGTTGCCCTACATGAGCGCACAATATGCGCAGGAATTGTTGCATGACTGGATAGCGTGAATCATGCATTTCGCATTTGTGTGACATGGTTATTATTACGCCCTAGCTACATCAGGGCCGTAGCCTCCACAGACGCATCGTGGTTGGCAGGATTGGATACCAAAAATCTTGTTCTACATGGGGTACTATAGATATCCCTGGGTGAAAGTCCCTAAATCCTTATGGTACCAAGAGGTTGCTCCAACGTCTAGACCGAGTGGGTAGATGAGCGTTGAGTGCCGATTACCAGACGGTTACCTTCTCCACTGTGTCGTGGTCGGTTGGAAGGGGGTGCGGCCTTACCCGCCCGAGTGTAGGAGGCAATGCTAGGCTGAGTTTGACCAACTCGAGGAATGGGTCCGCTATCGATGAGTCACGCCCGATATTGGCAGACAGATAGTGAGGTCTTTTCCACTTACCTTATTGTGTGCGATGTGGCGGCAATCTGGTTTAGAGTGTACTAGACCCCGGTGATATTCCATATTTTGAGCTGTATTGATGTATGGACATAGATGAGGATCTGTATGCTTGAGTTGCATTGCACATCGCATGGCCTTGGGATGGCCGATACCATTCATGTCTTGCATCGCATAAGCCTTGCTACGACTCATGATATTATAGATCCATCTGCATATTCCACTTTACTCTAACATTGCATGTTCATATTACTACCTTGCGCATACACTTTCACCACCCTCTAAGCTTTCTGTAAGCTTATGCACGACCGTTGCGTGCAGGTGACGTTGGATCGCAGCAGCGCTGAGGCAGGAGCACGTTGCAGAGCGTATTGAAGTTTTTATTATTTACCATTGTATTTCCCTTTATCCTCATTGTACTTGTAAAGTTTTTAATCATAGTGAAAATGTAATGGAGTTCTTGGTTGTTGTTTGTGGGTTATGCCTTTGGTTATGCTTATTACGAATCAAACTGACATTAAAAATCCTCCTCGTAGCATCCCAGGATCGGAACCTGGCGAATGGGAGCTAGGAGCCGAGAATGGGGTTATACGGAGGCTGTCGGCGCCGGATTCAGCGATCGAGAATTTTGTGAGCCCGGTTTCCGAGTTTGAGGTGTGACAAGTGACCTACAAAATATACATCGTATGAGATTACTAGGAGTGACGACCATATACAGGATCTGTGTTGGGATTGATATAAGGGAAGTACCTTAGTTTCCCAATCCTGCTATTTGAATGGACTAATAATAACTCGGCAATCATATCACCATCACATTGCATGTGCCTGGAGATGTGGAGCACTGAGCGGTACGCAAGCATGCCGCGGGCGTAAGATGGTGCCATATGAGGGAGAATGTCGGTGAGAGCATCCATCATGTCATGTCATATTGCATTAACAACATTATTAGGGTTGTTTGATTTACTGCTTTACTATTATCGCATGATTGATTTGATAACATACTAATCTTTGCTCTCTTATCCCACTGAGTTGATCACTCACTCCCACGTTACGGGATGGTGTTTCCGGATACCCACCAGTCCCTATTGTGATTGCAGATGATGGTGTGGCCTGCGAGGTGGAGCTGGACTTGATGATGATGAGGAGGATCTCTCCTTTATGCGTGTTCTGATTGACGGGATTACAGGGAGATTGATTAGATGCCTTGACACTTGTCATTTTATATTTTTAGTGGACTCATGTATATTCGTTTTGTCTACTTTTGGAGTATACATGTATGTATATAACCTGGTAACATATTCACACTCTGGAGACACAACAGTTTATATATGTTATACTGTAACACCCCGGATTTTGGCCAATCTGGGATTTGACGTCCTTAGGCAGTGGGTCAATTAAAACACCTGAAAAATCGTTCAGAACCCAATTCCATAGCCAAAGAAACCACTTAGGATAAATTTCTTTAGAAACTAAGCATAAGTTAGCTAGCGCAACGTTGGAGTGGCTGAGAAACAGTCCCTGATTACTTTAAATACGTTCTACAAGGCCCGAAGCGAGTGGAACCAAGGGTGCTATAATGCTCTAAAGCCTCGGATCAAACTCTAAACCGGTTTGTTCTCTGGACCACTTTGAATCTTTGTATTGGATCTAGACCGCACGTTGAAAGTCCGATACCTCCTATCTTAGACCGTTAGAACGTCTAGCTGGACTTGACACTCATTCCAAAAATCAAGTCAAACCGATAATCACAGGCTATTTCATTGAGCCCGGACCGAAGAGAGTGAGAATAGGGTTAGAATTGGAATTTGAAATTCAAATCTGGCACACAATTTGACGCATCAGTATTGAGCGTTCTGACTGTCAGAATACAGCCAAATTACACCCTTGGATCAGGAAAAATATCTATTATATATCACGAGACTTATAGGCCTGATCTTGGTGCGGTGACCGTTAAACTGAAACTGGGCCGCCACGTGCGATCTGGGAACCCAACCGGTCTGAAAACTGGATGTGTGCTAGATCCAGTATGCATGAGCTTAAGTCCGACCGCATTTGGCCTGGGGACCTTCAGAAATGCCCTTTTGGACCGAAACGGCCCCGATTTGGTTAGGCACCAAGTAAACATTGTTCCCAAGCCTATTTTGGGCATGTTGTTGGCTATAAAAGGGGTTGAAACCCTCACTCCTCTCTCCCATCCGAATTTGAGAGAAGCCCTAGCTTGGGAGAGAGAAAAAGGTGGGAGATTGTGAGAGTGTGGGAGAGTTCTTCCTGCCACTTGTACTACGCGTTGCACGTGCTTAAGCAACACACCTCTACCGCTTTCCCGGCGATTCCACCGCGATCCTAGGTAAGTAAAAAAAACCTAAATAGATGTTGATTTGAGTTTTCCTTGTTTTCCATAGCGATGTAGCTTATGGATCTTATGTATTAGGCTCCTTACTCGCCGTAGACGAAGCATATACACTCCGCTTCAATTCCCGAGTCTACAAGACACTAGGTGAGGATTTTAGACGCTTTGATTGATGGTTCCCAACGCTTTCAATGTCGTTTAATAGTAGATTCTTGACGGCATTGCCGTTTGACATGTACAAAATGCTCTCCGTTTCCCGTTTCGTAAACTAACGAAGAATATGAGATTTAGGGCATTTTAGTCATATGTAGGAAGTACGGTCTACATGTATATTTTGCTGATGTGATTGACATGGTTTGTCGCCGTATTAGTGAGTTAGGAATGCTTGCATAATCAGTTTGGCGAAGAGATTCGCCAAGTTGCGCACTTTGGGTCGACATACTATATGTGGACTTAAGTGTGTAGTGTATGTGTTTGTATAAATGTTTGTATTATTATGTATTGTATTGAATGATGTTATGTAGTAGTTTGAGATTGATTTCATGATTCAAATGCTGACCTAAATGATTTCCTACATGCTTACCTTATGCATGATTGCACTACATGCATAGAAAGTATGCCTTGAAGATTTGCTTAAGTTGAATATGCATAGAAAGTATGCCTTGAAAAATTGCTTAAGCTGAATGTTATAACATGTGCTAACATGCTCACATGCTATATTTCAATTCCAAACCTTTGTATATAGTGTTAATGTAATTCCATAGATGTGTGGGACTTGACTTAGTCCAGGCAGTCGGTAACCGAGCGAATTCGTGGCTGACTGGTCATAGCCACGAACGACGCGTCGATGAATGTGATTCGTGTTGAGAGTTGGCGGCAGTGGTTAGGCCACGCGAAGTGTTTTACGCACTTCATGTCGTTCAACTTGAGATGCGATCGCGCTACTCGAGCCCGTCAAGTAACCCGACTGGCCGATGTTTGTTCACCTTGTATGTGTCATAACTGCTTGAACCTAGGGTACTGAACTTACCATTGTAAACCCTATTAACCGTGGTACCTTGATCCACGAAGACTCATGAGTCGGGCATGGTGGTATGGGACACCGTGGTCGAGCTGTCGGCCTACGCTGGGGCCACAAACCTCCCCGTAGTGACCAGTGAGCACCTTGACTCGTGAGCAGATTATGGTGGTATGGGACACTATATTCTAGCTGTCGGCCTACACTGATCAGGCGACGAGCCCTTTGTAGTGACCGCGAGCGTATTCTGAGTCCACGGGAGGCGACGACCCTTCCGTGCGGTAGAGTACAGTAGGCCTGTATTGATAAGATGATGGGGGAGCGGTGCAACGAGTGCGAGCAACAGCCCTGGCAGCCCTTGCAGTGACCTACGAAATATACATCGTATGAGATTACTAGGAGTGACGACCCTAGACAGGATCTGTGTTGGGATTGATACAAGGGAAGTACCTTAGTTTCCCAATCCTGCTGTTTGAATGGACTAATAACAACTTGGTAATCATATCACCATAGCATTGCATGTGCCTGGAAGATGTGGAGCACTCTAGGGAGTGTGGCATGCCACGGTCGTAAGATGTTGCCGCATGAGGGTGATCGTCGGTGAGGGTATACATCACGTCATATCATCTTGCATTAACAACAGTATTAGGATTGTCTGATTTACTGCTTTACTATTATCGCGTGATTGAATTGTGAACATGCTAATCTCTGCTCTCTTATCCCACTGAGTTGATCACTCACTCCCACGTTATGGGATGGTGTTTCCGGACACCCACCAGTCCCTTTTGTGATTGCAGATGATGGCGCGGCCTGTGAGGCGGAGCTGGACTTGATGATGAGGAGGAGGATTCCTCCTTTATGCGTGTTCTGACTGACGGGATTGCAGGGAGGTTGATGAGATACTTTGACATTTGTTATTTTATATTTTTAGCGCCCTCATGTATATTCATTTTGTTTACTTTTGAAGTATACATGTATGTGTATAACCTGGTAATATATTCACACTCTGGAGACATACCACAGTTCATATACGTTATACATACTATTATAGTCTTCCGCTTGCAATTTTAACTGTCTCTGGAGTATGATATGCTGTTCTGGCTTAATCTCACTCATGTTTAATACATTATCACAGACAACATTCAATCATACATATCTATGTTGCATAAATAACATTTTGGAACTCGGGAGTTGGGTTTTTGCTCGACCCCCGATTTTCGGGATGTTACATATACATACTATCACAGTCTTCCGCTTGCTAATTTAACGGTCTCTAGAGTATGATATGATGTTTTGGATTAATCCCACTCATGTTTAATGCATTAACACAGACAACATTCAATCATACACATTTATGTTGCATAAGTGATGTTCTGGAACTCGGGAGTGGAGTTTTTACTCGACCCCCCGATTTTCAGGATGTTACAAAAATAAAGTCAAGGAGTTCCTGGAGAAGATCAAAGAACATAATAGGAAGAAACTCCCAAATTCTTGGGAGATGATTCGAGTGATCGAGGGTATTATGAAGTTCGATTACCCTCATAAGCAAGGTATGATGGTAATCACACTGGGTCTTCACCACCATCAGTCTATCCTTAACTGCAAGTCGTCTGATTAAACAGACAGAGAGAAACTAGCCTACACAGAATTCTGGTTATGGGAACCCAGAATTCTAAAAGGTATCTTATCGGCGAAGAAGCTGAGGCAACAAATTAGCGACGTCCATTCGATGATCTTCCTCACTCCTCATAATCTGCACAATCTATTCCTGACTCATTTCTATGAGGCGCTTTAGCAGCATTTTAGAGAACGCCCATCGCTTTCGGACCCAGAAGAATTTAAGTCAAGAGGCCTCCTGACTTCCCACAACTACTTCTCTAAATGGGCAACGATGATCTTGGCCAAACATTCGAAGATCTTGATCAAGATTGATCTTTATAATGCAATAGAAGCTACATCACAACACTTCTATAAGGAGACCTCTGTCTTGAAGGGCTTTCTTAATTATTGGTGTCCTATAACCAATTCCTTCCACTTTGTGGCGGGTGAAATGAGTATTACCCTATGGGATCTTCATTGAATTACTGGTCTCCCGCTAACTGGAAAATTCTACAACGAATTCGTTCACACTAATGAAGAACTGGCATTCATCTCTTCCTCCAGTCGAGCGACGTCGATTTCAAAAATAACCATAGAGTTCTTTAAGGAAATGTCCAAGTTTCCTAATATTTATACGATCTTACCATCACAATGGCTTGCACATTTCTATAGGGGCCTTTGGTAATTTTCTCTCTCTCCTTTTGTAACCAACCATTTCCATTGCATCTTCATTCCCATACTTCTCATAATATGTTCTCTCTCTTTTCCTTTCTTTAGATTCATCGATTATCATTCGTGAGAATTGGCAGATCTCCAAGAGAAGATAACAAAGCGTCTAAAATATAGTCTTGATGGAGAGCTTACAGCTTTCCTCGTCTGTTGGTTGAGCGTAGTAGTCCTCCCCAGCTTAAAATGGGTAGGTGTTATTCGCTCTACAGTGTTTATCGCTGCTAGTGCCATGGCAGAAGGCTACAAGCATTCCCTAGCCCCTCCAGTCCTGTGCTCAATTTATAAGGCCCTTGGAGTGATAGCATCTCACCTGAAGAGTCCTGCCGTCAGCGCTTCTTCCACTCATACTCCTTGGCACTATATCACGGGTTGGCTAGGTGTATACTTTCTTATGGACTTTTGATGCTCTGGAGAAGGCCTATATTCATCATTCACATATTCCACTATGGTTCTTTCAGAAGTGAACTATGGCTAGAAGAGCGTATGAATGGGTCATCAACACAATCTCGAACACTGATAAAATTGATTTCTTCCCATTTTTCATGTACTGTTACACAAAGCATACAAATAAAGTAGACACAACATCACTTACTATAGGGGAAAGAGATTTTTACCTCTCAATTCTAACTCGCTGCCTTCCATTAAGAGAGGGAATAAAATTTTAGAGGGAGTCTCTTTACCCGAGCCGATTTGCTCGTCGGTTGGGTTTGGACCAAACCATTCTAGAGGATTGTGGGTTGGTGACCAGAAGAATGCATAGTTATGATACTGGCCCATATAATTGGGCGATGATATGGAAGCAATTACTAGGCGGTCGAGTCAGGCCTACTTTTATCATTCCAGCCAGCAATTGCATCACTTGCACTTCATATGGTCACATGAGATGATGGGTTCATCAATCGTATCTTGTTAATAAATGCTTACCTGTGACTGAGCCAATCTGGATTTCATCACCGAAGCTTAAAGGCCGCAGATTTGAAGAAGGAATAAGTTTTGTGCCAGAGACAAGTCATGCCCCCTTTCCTGGTCACATTTACAGGAAGATATTTGTGGATGATCCAATTCGTGAGCGAAAACTTGCCAACACTCTAGAAGGATGGATAGCTCATGGGGTTGTTATGGAATTTGAAAAAGTCCCATGGGACCGTTCTGATAGAGCAGTTGAAGAGGCGATAGAAATTCCTTCTCCTACTCAAGAAAATGTTGTTGCATTCCAAGATAATCTGGTTCTTACTCCTCTTCGACCCATTCACGCTAGTCCATCTTCTCCCATGATGAGGTCCTGAATGCATTCTTAGGTTTCTTCTCATCAAGGAGCTATTGCCTCGACCTCTCCAATCTCAATTTATAAGGATCTCTGACTGGATGCAATAAAATTTCCCCTTCTAGAGGAAAATAGGTTATAATCGAAGACATAGAAAAAGAAGAACTAGAGGAAGAAATCTCAGCCTCGTCGTCTGAAAATACTGCTTCTGTTAAACACGACATTGAGGAGGGTGACGAAGAAGTTGATGATGATGATTTTGAAGAAGGAGAAGTTAATATTGATGATGATGATGATGCTGACGTTGAAGGCACTTTTACAAGAGAAGAACATCCTCCATCCACTGCTGAAGTTCTTCCCGACACTAGTATTCCTGCAAAGACCCCAGTAACGATAGAAGAGGAAGATGATGAACCATTAGATTATGGAGAATATGGATATTCACCGAGTAAGAAATTTCTTACGATCTTATCTTTTAACTTTCTATTTACAATGATTATTATTGTTATTTTCTTATTGCCCTTATTTTTATTCCAGATACTCATGTTGTTAACACTAAAACTGGTGATACTCCTAAAGATCTTCATCCCATCGCACCATCACCCCCAACAAGAATTTTTTTAACTCCTCCAGTTGCACTAAAGGTGGTGGCTCGCGGGTCATCTTCCCAATAGAAACCACCAATCTTCCAACTCCAACTACTAGGGATTCGAGCATGGAGGCCGGAGTGCCTTCCTTTGCTGATATGTTAGGAGCTGGCTCTTCTTTTATCAAGGAAATTCGACCCCCTATTGTTTATATTTCTATGACAGGTATATCTATCATTTGCTCTATCTGTATTTCTATATCACTTAGCCTAATTTTAATTTCCTTTCTTTTTTTTTACAGGAACTCCTCCCCACAGCGGTACAACAAGTTCTGATTTTGTAGCCACTGTGTCTGATCTATTATCTTTTGAAAAGGTTCCTATACATAAATTGATTTTGATGAGAAATTCTGCATCAACAATAGTTCATGTTTTTAAAGATCCCGATCAATGGTCAGATCAGGATTCTACTATTAAAATCTTGGACAGCACTGCAAGAATGGCGAAGATTAATATTTCTATCCTACACAATTATCTTCTCAAATTTCATGATTTAATAATCTCGTTGGAATCATCAGGAAATGTCACTATCGCCCCAGATATATTAGAATATGGAAAACAGCTAGCTTCTTCCAAAGAAAATGTTTCCCTAATCACTTCTGTCATTTCTAAATTCAACCAAGAGCAATCAACTCTTCAGAAAAAGTTAAAGGCTTGTGCTAACAACAGAATGATTATTTAAAGTTGCATTGTAACTCTGAAGGAGGAAATCTTACAATCAGAGCTGAACGATCATATCGAAGAATCGACTATGAAGAAGATTAAGGAGAAGCTGTGAATCAGTATTCAATCTGCCAATGTTGAGA
Organism: Magnolia kwangsiensis; assembly: GCA_037074715.1. Taxonomy (NCBI): domain Eukaryota; kingdom Viridiplantae; phylum Streptophyta; class Magnoliopsida; order Magnoliales; family Magnoliaceae; genus Magnolia; species Magnolia kwangsiensis. The sequence continues at coordinate 75,448,748 of CM073577.1, read as the reverse complement.
AATTTGAATTAATCAACAATGAAGAGACAATTGCATCTTTGGAGAGCAAGTTAGCTGGCATTCCAGATCAGACAAATATTATTCTTGAAGTAAGATCAAAACACATCACACCCTAAGTTCAGGTGAAGGAAAATTTGTAAAAATATTTAGGAGTATTGGGTGTTACAGATGAACTGTAAAGAAGTTGTTTTGTTTTTTTTTTTTTTTCCTTTAAATCACATGTAGCTTCATTAGATTTTCAACATATATCAATGAAGGCATCGTGATATTTTGAGATATTTTATCTCTTCATAAGTTTCTGAAACATAATTTATTTCAAGCATGTTTATTTATGCAATTGTCTAACATGATGTTTAACAGGAGCTGAAGTAAAAATAACAATTTATCATGATTGTTAGTATGGGATTTCCTATATGATTTTTATTTTGGTAGGCGGAACTAAGTTTTAATTTAGTTAAATAGTCACGCAGTTTAAGCTCTTGAGTAGTGGAGCAAACAGTTTCTTAGACTCATGCGAAAGCTGGGTCTTACAGGAATGGTCGCTGTAACTCTCTAAAGTTCACTGGACTTATCGTGACTGGGGAGTTCACAAACCGCGATCCATCAGAGGGGCCCAATGAAGCTACCGAGGCGTGAACTCGGTGGGATTTATGCACAGGGCTGGCTATAGTAACTCTCTAGAGTTCATGAGGGGCACAAGTGCTACCTTTAGGTACCAAATCCAAGATCTCCAGTCCATCAATGAGTAGTTGAAAATTCCTTCCTCATAAGTTACTACTGGAATCAAACTTGGGAATATGGGGGTCTTTATGCATGGTTGGCTTAAAGCACATACTCTGGCCCACTTTTTCTTCACCTACAAGGTCGGACCCATTTGCTGGAGGGTATTTTAATCCTTCCCCATGACGCTGTCAGAAGCTCTATAGGTAGCACTGGTCTCATTCGTAACTAGCCATTAGAGACTTTTAGTTATTGGCTCTGTCCGTTACCCACATGGGTATGCATGTGATCTAGCCTATATGGGCTTTTTAGGGCCACTAGCTCCACACTATTGCCTGAATAACAAAATTTATAGCACCGATGATGATAGATCTTATGCGTAGTTGGCCCTATAGGGCTTGGCTAGGCTTCCTTAAATGATAAGCTACCATCATTATCGTCGACTTTATATGTGGTTGGCTATATAGTTTATTCCACTGCCAAAATTGGTGAATTAATAATTAATATTTCGCCACCGTTGATAATATTTTGAGAAAATTCTTAACATGTGTAAAATAGTATATCAGCTTGGTGATGATAACAATTTTGATAAAATAATTTTATATGAGCAATTAATCACAACAACGATAGTTGTTAATTTTGGCGATAACCAATGATGTTTGAAGAATATCTGACGACAATTATTGACGTTTGGAGAATTTGACGACAACAATCATCAATATTTAGAGAATTTGACGAAAATCATTGGCTGTGGTAATATAATCATCGACGCTTGACAGCCATCATCGACGCTTGATATACTTGAGAAGCTTTGAAAAGCTTTACTTGAAAATTTGCACTTTTTATTCATTCACAAACAGAGGAATACACGACAGTCTTTTGTAGCATTTTCATCCTTTTATCTGTCATGCCATCTTTTGATTAGGAAGCATTATTCTGATAATCTTCGTATTCAAAACCAAAATATTACGCGACCTTTCACAAATATACTGATGCCACATCACCTTGTACTATTTAACGTTGCCCCCAATCTTGAACTAATCTGGCCCGTGTACTCTTATTTCATCTTTTATATCATACACCTCTCTTTTATCAATTAGTTTCTATAACTTGTTCTTCATGCTAAAACTCCTCTAAGTTTGATGCTTGAGGAAACGGTGGTAATAACAATAATCATATTCATTTACTTTCCATATCTCCTTTGGACGTTTTGACTGTGGCAATATGATTTTTCTAGCTATTAACAATTTATTCATCATATGAATTATATCATCTTCTTTGAATGAATACCTCTTATAATTCTTAGACTGTCTAAATTCCTTCTTCCTTTTATTATCAATATGTTCATTTATACTTCCATTATCAAACTCTCCTTGCCCATTTTTCATCTTTCTTTCTTCTTCCATTACATCAGCTAGACTTCTCCTGGGGTTCAGAATCAACTAGCCTATATAAAATTCAACCACTCTTCTAATAATTCTTTCCAAATTGCAAGCTTCTTTGATCAGTTTTTAAAATGTTTGTGTATGTAAACCCTCAAGACTTAATGTAATACTGGGCTTTATGCACTCTAAGCATAACTTAACTTATTCTTTTTCTTCTTTCGCAAATTGCAAATATGATGCCTCCAAGATTCTTCACCAATCAATAAACAATTCGACTAGTTTATCCTCTCTTTTGCGAATAGAAGCTAAATAATGACTAACCTGTTCAGAGGACAATTTCACAAATCGTGAATGACAACGAGAATTCTGAAGAGAATCCATTGCTGCCAGTCATTCTCTTATTGCAACAGTCTTCCTTTTATCTTTCCCAATTTTCAACGGATCCCCTACAAATGTAGCATTTATAGTCACTTTCTTATCTCGCTTCTCATCCTTTTTCATTACTATTTCACCTTATTTTATCATTCTCCACAGCATATCCTTTAATGTAAAATAATTTTCTGTCGAATGCCCAATAAAATGATGATAACGACAATATCTCTTATCTTTAGTCATTTCAACTTCTTCTAGATGTCTTGGATGAGGTAATTGAATGGTTCCAGCAGTCAGTTATTGCTCCATCACTGGTATGACATCTTCTTTTTTGAAATCTTACTCCTTTTAATAATCATTCGACCAAGTTCGCTTATCATTTACTCGATCTTTATATTGATCCGAGTCTTCTCTCTTTCTTGTCTCTTGCTTGTTATATAAAGTATTTTTCCTTTTTTCTTGGGAAATAATATTTACTAATAGTCTGTTTGATCCTCTTCTATCTACTCTAGTTTGAAATGCTGGCATCTTTCTAGCCATCAATTCCAAAGCATGCGCTTTTGTCGCTAATTCTTAGAAAGTTTTCATGTTAGCACTTGTGAGCCCAATAAAAATTCCTGGCTCCATGGAATTCATACACATGTTTACTTGATCCTTTTCCTCTGGCAACTGTCTACATGACGCCCTCAAAGTCTTCCTCCTGTCGATGAATTTCTCTACGTGTTCATTCTCTCTTTGCCTGATATAAGCCAATTCCGCAACACTGACGTCGCGTTCTGATGAAAAGAAGTTGGATATAAACACGTCTTACATCTGTTCCTAGGATTGCATCAATCCTGCTACTAGGCTAGAGTACCATCGAAATGCTTTACCAGTCAAAGAAGACTCAAACGGCCGAAGGTAATATTGTGGTACCGTAGAAAAGTTCCCCATGCTTGTGATGAAGTGAATGAGATGTTCCTTTGGTGATCCGTCTCCATTAAACTTTTGAAAATTAGGATGTTTGAAATAAATTGGAAAGGGAATATCCTCTATCTCTCTTGGGTATGGAGTTCGGTATCCAAATCTTCCAACATTCTCCCATTCTTTTTCTGTTCTAACAGCTTCTGCGACTGCCTGTCTTATCTCTTTCTAGGTTATTGCTCTTTTTGTAGGAGCAGACCCAAGTGACCTTGCCCTTGGTGGCTGAGAACCTTTTAGCTGTTGTTCTCGTTCATTCATGGCAGCCATCATTGGAGGGGTTAAAATTCGAGCCACATTATGTGTTAAAGTGGTTAAAGCTTCTCGAAGACTTTTACATTCTTCCATGAGATTTCTTTGTGCTTCGGCCATTTCGGTAATGCAGTATTTGGTTATTGGCTGTGACCCTTAATCAGCTCCTGTCATGCATACAGTGGCTTTAACATTGTCTGAGGAGACAATCGTAGGAGTAGAATCTCCAAACATGTTATAATTTATTAGGAGAGGGGCGTCATTCAGACTTTCTATACTTTTGTGAAATTCACTCGACTGAGGTGTTCTTTGCTGGGGTGTATTTTGAGATGAAGTAGAAGTTGAATCATACGTCGGGGATTTACCCTTTTCTTAACTTGTCAATTGATTTTTTGCGACAGGTAATGCTAAAAAGTCCTGAGCTATCAAAGAGGGAAGAGATTTTCTTGGGTACAAAGCCGGAGGAGCGAGTTCGGGGTTGTTTCTTGCCGTATTTCATGTTATTGGTCCCCTGGCTCTCCTTGACAATGCATTTACTCTGGTGGTTGCTGCGTACCAAGCTCTTGTTCTTTGAGACATGACAACGACTCAGTCTTGATCACTTTCTGGTGCTGTGGGCGAGGCAAATATAACTCCAGCCATCACTGGAGATTTATGCCCCTTGTATAAGATTGGATATTACGATCCGATGATTGGCTTGTTGCATACTCCACTATGAACCCAGTCGTAGTGAGATAGAAATTTATGTTCTTCGCTGAATTTACCATTGATCGTAAGTTGTGATTTTATCTTCTTACCTTCAGGATAAAACATAAAATTGCAATTAGTATTTGAATGATAAAGCAATCTATCTGAGAGATGAAGGGGAGGATGATGCCACTGAGAGTTGCCATTTTTACATCAAAAAGATGTCAAACTACGATGAAAGTCCTATGACTTTTTCAATGTTAACATTAAATAAGATAATTATTCCAGTAGAGCCATCATTTTGTTTTGACAAGAAACAAATGCATTTGATTTAAAAAATTATCTTATTTAAACATAACAGAGAGAGTGTATGAAGAACAATCATCATTTTATTAATATTGAGTTCATTTACATCCTCAAATATCCCTTGATTCTGAGATAGATTATTTAAAATACAAAAATTGACAGAGTTTGAATGTTAAATCTAAATGTCAAATTCGACAACATTTTGACTTGTGTTTGATCATCTCCTTAAGAGGAATATTGTGTAGATTCGATCGTTTGATCTTTCTTTCTGAAGCTCATATCCTTGTGCAAAAGGAGTACTGGAGCTTGACAATTTCAGTAGCATATCATCCCTTAACCCTTACTAGTTGTGCAAAAGCCCTCTTGCATGACCTGCACAACTGATTTGGTTTGCGCGTACCAGGACAAACCCTTGCATCCTTCTCTTCTCATGCCTTCAGTCTTCTCTAGAGCTTTGATCTTCTTCCAAAATTTTCCACACACTAAAATGAGAGGGGGAGTGGGGTATTTATAAACCTCCACACATGTGAACCCTCGATCTCTATGGCATGGGGCCCACCTTCCATTGGATCTAACCATTCATGAAAAATACCAACCATATCCCTTTGCGCGGCTCGCGCAATCAATATAGTCTTTTGTGCGGCTCACATAACTGATATGGTTTGCACGGAATGGCGCAATCCCATGAAGAGACTCTATTTTAACTTTCCTTGTACATTTCTTCTGATTTTTTCCATCTGATCTTTCCTCATTTTTAATGCCTTAACAAGCATCTCCTATGTCTCGAGCTTGTGTGGCAGATGTTAGAGGCTATTAATATCATTAGGTAGAGGATGCACATGGCTCAATGTTGGTAGAAGAGTTTTGTTGATCATTGGACCAAGGTCATTCCTTTGGTGAAGGTCTAGTGGGGCCACCATTCTGTTGAGGAGGCATCTTGGGAGTACGATGTTGAGATTTGTGAGTTTTACGCCCATCTCTTTGGAGATTGATTATATATTGTATCTTGTACACTGTCTCCAATTTTATATGATGATGCTATGTTTCGGCTTTTCTTATGAGTTATGTCTAGTTGTAATGTTAGTGTAAATTTTGAGAATGAAATTTTTATTAGGAGGTGAGAGTTGTAAGGCATGTATCCTAGTCCGTACCATTCCTTAGACTTTCACGATCTTTCCTGTTGAATTTTGGTAACCCACGACCTATAATTAGTATTTAAGCGTGACCTTAAGTCGCATCCTGTAAATCTAAGTTGACTCAACCTGAGACTTCTACTATTGCGACTGCACCATCGCAGCAGTTCCAACGCTGTGACTTGTGCACTGATGTGATACCCGAGTTAGGAGTTATGGGCCCGCATTTATTTTGAGGAAAATACTGCACATTGTGAATCTTGAGAAAATCTCTACCATCCATGAAATTAATCAATCTAGTACTAGAAAAGTACACAATGCATCCCTCTCTTACACAAGCCATCCCCAAAGTCAACTCTCTCTCGCCACCCATCCCTTTTTTATACACACTAATCCCTTTCTTACACACATCCCATCACATTCTCTCTCCCTCTCATTCTCTTTACCATTCCAAGCTACCAAAGGAGTGGACGTCCAAGCATTTCCCAAGAAGAGTCAAGTGTGGCCCACTTCCTACCCCCTAACCTCTCATCCTAGCCCTTCAATCATCATCATCCTCTGTCTAAGTTGAAGCCAGGGAGCTTAACATTCTAAGGAGCCTAGAAGAAGTGGAATCAGTGGATGATTTGTAAGATTAGATTGTATTTTTGATGATGGGCTAAGTGGGGCCTACTGATTGATGATATGGACTCACTTTAGACCCTAAGTGTGGTTGATGGCCCACCATGATTCATATGTTCGTTCCATGATGGAGCCATTCTCCATGGACCCCATCATGATGTTTATTTTTTCCATTGTGAAAAGGTCATCTAGACCTTGCATTTTTGTGGGAAAGGGATCTCCACTGTTGATTTTAAAAAAATCATAGCGGCGGAGCCCCTCCCCTGCATCGCACTCCGTCTCTCTCTCTCTCTCTCTCTCTCTCTCTCTCTCTCTCTCTCTCTCTCTCTCTCTCTCTCTCTCTCTCTCTCTCTCTCTCTCTTTTCTTGTTGCGGCCCACCTTGATGAATGGATTAGATCCACATCGTCCAATCATGAGGCCCACCTTGCTACTGCCTGTTTTTGGGACATGCCCTAGATGAAGGAAAATCACAAATATCAGCTGATCCAAAACCTTGGTGGGCCACCACATGGACCCACTTTGATCTGTGCATTGTAATTCACGTTATCCAGCAGTAGGTCGCCCACTGTCCAGTAGCAGCGGCCCACCTTACTGACTGGCCTAGACGAGGGAGAACACAGATATCATCTTGGCCCAGCCCATCTCGTGTGGCCCATGCAAATGTGGGAACCACCATGATTTATGCATTTTATCTACATCGTCCACCTAACTAGATAGTGGGACCCACGTACACGTGTGAAGTCCACCACCGTCTAACAGAGGACACACCTTTAATGTATGTGTTTTAGCCACGCTGTCCATCCTTTGTCTAGACATGGAACTCACCCTACACGTGTTGCACGTGTGGGGGTTGGGGCCCACCTTGAGGTATGTGTTCTGGCTACACCATCCATCGTGGGCCGATGATAGGCACACTACGTTGTATGTGTTGTAAATCCATACTGTCCGCTCAGTGGGGCTCATCTGCCACCTGATGTATGCAGGGCCCACCTGATGTATATGAGGCCCATGGTGAGGCCCAATGCGATGTATGTGAGGCCCATGAGTGAGGCCCAATGCGATGTATGTGAGGCCCATGAGTGAGGCTCATTGTGATGTACTTAAGGCCCAGGTATGTGGCCCATTGTGATGTATTTGAGGCCCATGGGATGTTGTTTATTATAATGTGTTTGAGGCCCATGAGATATGGCTTAATGTGATGTACATGTGAGGCCCATTGTGATGCATATAAGGCCCTTGAGCGAGGCCCAATGTGATGCATATGAGGTCCAATTGTGATATGTGATTCCACCATGATGTTTATGATGTCCATTCATCTTCCTAGTTGGTATTATAATGAGTCATGCCTTGAGAGCAATGGTGGTTAGATGTCCACATTGTAAAAGTAATGATAGTTAAATGTCCACATTGTGACCCTCCCTAAGGCCCGTTCTTAGGCTCATTCTCATCTTCCCTTAGTGGGCTAACCCAAATCATTGGATCCCCCATAATTTTTAGGCCAATTCTTGATATGAGTAGTCCTTTTAGGCCCATCCTTGTTATGAGGAGAGTTCATCATCTTATAACATGCTTAGTATGTCTTCATGATACATGCCCATACGCATCATATGTATGCTTAATATGAGGAGTGACTGATCATAGCATATGTCATTAGGCAGATTGTTTATGGGACTCCCTGATAAGCGGAGTTGTCTCACATGAGCGTGTAGTAACGTAGGATTTCTGCATGATTGGATAGTGTGATTCATGCATCATGCATTGTGTGATATGATTACTGTATGCCCTAGCAACAGCAGGGACATAGCCCCCATAGGCATATCGTGAATGCAGGATTGGCCACTGAAAATCTTTTTCTCTACACGAGGTGTGATAAATGTCCTTGGGTGAAATTTTCTAAACCCTTATGGAAGAGGTTGCTTCAATGTCTAGACCGAGTGGATATATGAGCACCATGTGCCAAATACCAGGATGTTGCGCTTCCCACTTTGTAGTGGTCAGTAGGAAGGGAGTGCGACCTTACCTACCCAAGAGGAGGGGACAAAGCTAGGCTGAGTTTAACCAACTCAAGGAATGAGTCCGCTATCGATGAGTTGTGCCCGATATTGGCAGGTGGATAGTGAGGTTGCTTCCACTCACCTTGTTGGGCGCGATAGGGTGACAATCTGGTTTGGAGCATACTAGACCCCAACGATATTTTAGAGATGAGTTGTATTGTTATATGGATTCAGATGAGGACTGGCCTACTTGTATTGCATCTCGCATATGACATTTGGCTACGTAGGCCTCACATCGCATAGCCTTGGTATGGCTGATAGCATTCATGCCTTGTATTGCATAGCCTTAGTACAACTGATAGCATTCATAGACTTACCAGCATGTTTCCGCATTGCTTTGATATTATATACTTGGCAATTACCTTGCGCACACACTTACACCACCCTCTAAGCTTTCAATAAGCTTTTGCACGATCGTTGTGTGTAGGTGATGCTATGACTGTAACACCCCAGATTTTAGCCAATCTGGGATTTGATGTCCTTAGGCAGTGGGTCAATTAAAACCCCTGGAAAATCATTCAGAACCCAATTCCATAGCCAAAGAAACCACTTAGGATTAATTCCTTTAGAAATTAAGTGTAAGTTAGCTAGCGCAACGTTAGAGTAGCTGGGGAACAGTCCCTGATCACTTTAAATACGTTCTATAAGACCCAAATCGAGTAGAACGTATGACTCTATAATACTCTATAACCTCGGATCAAACTCTAAGCAGGTTTGTTCTCTGGACCACTTTGAAATTTTGTATTGGATCTAGACCGCGCGTCGAAAGTCCGATACCTCCTATCTTAGACCGTTAGAACTGCCTAGCTGGACTTGACACTCATTTCGAAAATCAAGTCAAACCGATAAACACAGGCCATTTCATTGAGCCCGGACCGAAGAGAGTGCGAATAGGGACAGAATTGGAATTTCAAATTCAAATCTGGCACACAACTTGACGCGTCAGTATTGAGCGTTCTGACCGTCAGAATTCATCCAGATTACACCCTCAGATCAGGAGAAATTTCTATTTTATATCATGAGACTTTCAGCCCTGATCTACGTGCGGTGACCGCTGAACTGAAACTAGCCCGCCACGTGCGATCTGCGAACCCTGCCAGAATGAAAACTTAATACGTGCTAGATCTGGTATGCATGAGCTTAAGTCCGATCGCATTCGGCCAGGGGACCACCAGAAAGCATCTTTTGGACCGAAACAGCCCCGAATTGGATATGCACTAAGTAAACTTCGTTCCCGAGCCTATTTCGGGTATTTTTAAGCTTATAAAAAGGGGTTGAAACCCTCACTCCTCTCTCCCATCCGAAATTGCAAAAAGCCCTAGATTGGGAGAGAGAAAAGGTGAGAGTTTGTGAGAGAGAGTGGGAGTGATTTTCCTGCCACCTGCTGCTGCTGCTGCACGTGCTTAGGCGACGCACTCCAATCACTTTCCCGGCGATTCCAACGCACTTCTAGGTAAGGAAAACCCTAACCACTTGCTGATTTGAGAATTTCTTCGATTCAAATAGAATAGTAGCTGATGTACATATGTATCAGGTTGTCTGATCGCCGTAGACGAAGCGTATATGCTCCGTTCGAATCACTTCACCTATAAGGAAAAAGGTGCGGATTTTAGACACTTTGATTGACTGTTTCCAAAGCTTTCAATGTCGTTTAATAGTAGATTCTTGACGGCAACGCCATTTGACATGTACAACATGCTATCCGTTTCCTGTTTCGTAAACCAACGAAGAATATGAGATTTAGGGCATTTTAGTCATTTGTAGGAAGTACTGTTTTCATTCATATTTTGCTGACGTGATTAACATGGCTTCTTGTCACATTAGGATATTAGGAATGCGTGCATAATTAGTTTGGCGAAGATATTCTCCTAATTGCGCACTTCGGGTCGACATACTATATGTAGACTTAAGTGTGTAGTGTATGTGTTTGTATAAATGCTTGTATTAGTATGTATTGAATTAAATGGTGTTATGAATTAGTTTGAGGTTGATTTCTCAATTAATATGCTGGTGTAAATGGTTTCCTACATGTTAGCCATATGCATGATTTCATAATATGAATGAAATGCATGTGCTTGACAATTCGCTTAAGCTGTATGTTATAACTTGTGCTTGATGATTTCATTTTGATTTAGTTTAAGATTGAATTCTCAATTAATATGCTGATGGAAATGACTTCCTATATGTTGGCGATATGCATAAGTCCATTATATGTACGAAAGGCGTGTGTTAGATGATTTACTTAAGTTGTACGATATAACATGTGTTAACATGCTCACATGGTTGTGTTTCATTTCCAATACTCTCACATGATCGCTGACGTGGATTCATATGTGTTTGGGACTATACGTAGTCCAGGCAGTCGACAACCGAGCGAATTCGTGGTTAGCTTATCTTGGCCACGAAGGACGCGTCGATGAACGCGAGTCGTGTTGGAGTTGGCGGCAGTGGTTAGGCCACGTGAAGTGTTTTATGCACTTCATGTCGTTCGACTTGAGATGCGATCGCGCTAGTCGAGCCCGTCAAGTAACCCGACTGGCCGATGTATGTTCACCTTGTATGAGTCATAACTGTTTGAACCTAGGGTACTGAACTTACCATTGTAAACCCTGTTAACCCTGTTAACCATTGTAAACCCTGTTAACCATGGGGTAGATTGTAACGCCCGTGAAAAATCCGTACTTGGGCTCGAGTACCAACTCGACCCGAAATCGCGTAGAATTAATTTCCATGGAAATTAAGCGTAAGTTAGCTAGCGCAACGCTAGAGTAGCTGGGAAATAGTCCCTGATCACTTTAAATACGTTCTACAAGACCCAAATCGAGTAGGACAAACAACTCTACAACACTCTATAACCTTGGATCAAACTCTAAGCGGGTTTGTCCTCTGGACCACATTGAACTTTTGTATTGGATTTAGACCGCGCGTCGAAGGTCCGATACCTCCTATCTTAGACCGTTAGAACCGCCCAGCTGGACTTGACACTCATCTCGAAAATCAAGTCCAACCGATAATCACAGACTATTTCGTTGAACCCGGACTGAAGCGACCGCGAATAGGGACGGATTTGGAATTTCAAATTCATATCTGGCACATGACTTGACGCGTCAGTATTAAGCGTTCTGACCGTCAGAATTCATCCAGATTACACCCTCGGATCAGGAAAAATTTCTATTTATTATCATGAGACTTTCAGCCCTGATCTACGTGCGGTGACCGCTGAACTGAAACTGGTCCGCCACGTGCGATCTGCGAACCCTGCCAGACTGAAAACTTAATACGAGCTACATCTGGTACACATGAGCTTAAGTCCGATCGCAATCGACCAGGGGACCACCAGAAAGCAGTTTTGGATCGAAACAGCCCCGAAATGGATAGGCACTAAGTAAACTTCGTTCCGGAGCCTATTTTCGACATTTTTAAGCTTATAAAAGGGGTTGAAACCCTCATTTCCCTCTCCCATCCGAAAATAGCAAACCCTAGGAGAAAAGGAGAGAGTTTGAGAGAGAGATTGGAAGGAAATTTTCCCGCTTTCGAGCCGCCGACTGCTAGTGCTTCAGCACTTCTTCCCAATCACCTGGCTGGTGATTTCTCCACTTTTTCAGGTATAAAATAACCCTAGAACTTGCTGATTTAGGGCTTAGCTAGATTCATAGCATGATAGCTAACGTATTCCATAAATCAGGTTCTCCTACTACCGTAGACGAAGCGTACACGCTCCGTTCAAAATCCCGCAACCGTAAGACACTAGGTGAGGATTTTAGACGCTTTGATTGACGGTTTACAACGCTTTCAATGTCGTTTAATAGTAGATTATCGACGGCATCGCCGTTTGACATTTACAACATGCTCTCCGTTTCCTGTTTCGTAAATTAACGAAGAATATGAGATTTAGGGCATTTTAGTCATTTGTAAGAAGTACGGTCTACATGCATATTTCGCTGACGTGATTGACATGGTTTGTCGCCGTATTAGAGAGTTAGGAATGCTTGCATAATCAGTTTGGCAAAGAGATTCGCCTAGTTGCGCACTTTGGGTCGACATACTATATGTAGACTTAAGTGTGTAGTGTATGTGTTTGTATAAATGCTTGTATTAGTATGTATTGAATTAAATGATGTTATGTTGTAGTTTGAGATTGATTTCTGGATTAATATGCTGACCTAAATGATTTCCTACATGTTGACCTTATGCATGATTGCATTACATGCATAGAAAGTATGCCTTGCAGAATTGCTTAAGTTGAATGTTATAACATGTGTTAACATGCTCACATGATTGTATTTAAATTCCAATACTTTTACATGTAATGCTAATGTGATTCCATAGATGTGTGGGACTAGACTTAGTCCAGGCAGTCGGTAACCGAGCGAATTCGTGGCTGACTGGTCATAGCCACGAACGACGCGTCGATGAACGTGATTCGTGTTTAGAGTTGGCCGCAGTGGTTAGGCCACGCGAAGTGTTTTACGCACTTCATGTCGTTCGACTCGAGATGCGATCGCGCTAGTCGAGCCCGTCAAGTAACCCGACTGGCCGATGTATGTTCACCTTGTATGAGTCATAACTGCTTGAACCTAGGGTACTGAACTTACCACTGAAAACCCTGTTAACCGTGGTACCTTGATCCACGAAGACTCATGAGCCGGGCATGGTGGTATGGGACACCGTGGTCGAGCTGTCGGCCTACGCTGGGGCCACAAACCTCCCCGTAGTGACCAGTGAGCACCTTGACTCGTGAGCAGATTATGGTGGTATGGGACACTATATTCTAGCTGTCGGCCTACACTGATCAGGCGACGAGCCCTTTGTAGTGACCGCGAGCGTATTCTGAGTCCACGGGAGGCGACGACCCTTCCGTTGCAGTAGAGTACGGTAGGCCTGTATTGATAAGGTGATGGGGGAGCGGTGCAACGAGTACGAGCAACAGCCCTGGCAGCCCTTGCGGTGACCTACGAAATATACATCGTATGAGATTACTAGGAGTGACGACCCTAGACAGGATCTGTGTTGGGATTGATACAAGGGAAGTACCTTAGTTTCCCAATCCTGCTGTTTGAATGGACTAATAACAACTTAGAAATCATATCACCATAGCATTGCATGTGCCTGGAAGATGTGGAGCACTCTAGGGAGTGTGGCATGCCGCGGTCGTAAGATGTTGCCGCATGAGGGTGATCGTCGGTGAGGGCATACATCACGTCATATCATTTTGCATTAACAACAGTATTAGGATTGTCTGATTTACTGCTTTACTATTATCGCGTGACTGAATTGTGAACATACTAATCTTTGCTCTATGATTCCACTGAGTTGATCACTCATTCCCACGTTACGGGATGGTGTTTGCAACACCCACCAGACCCTGTTGTAGATGCAGGTGAGGTCGAGATCCAGGAGGTGGAGTCGGAGATCAACGAGGACCAGGATGAGTTCTCGTATATGCAGTATCACGACGGCTTCCCATAGGCGACCTGGATCGAGGGGACATCAGTGGGACTTTATTTTGAACATTATTTTTTGTTTATGCATATGTATATGAGACTCAGAGATGTAGTCATACTTTGGAGAGAGATGAGATTTACTTTGTTTTTCCATACAGTGATATATACATTGTTTAGTCTTCCGCTTGCTTTTATCACTGGATCTGAAGTATGAATTGCAGTTTTGGTATACTTTTACTCATGTGAATGCTTTAAATCAGACAACATTAAATTATAACCATTTTTGTTGCATAAGTGACGGTCTGGAACTCGGGAGTTGAGTTTATACACGACCCCCGATTTTCAGGGGGTTACAAGTTGGTATCAGAGCATGAATGAGAGTATACTGGGCCTGGGTTATGGTCTTGCGATGTACGCTGTCACTTCCTTTGACTTAGGTGGGTACGAGAAGGGTCTAGAAACACTTCTAGGATCGCAAATTCGCCGATAGGTGAAGTCTATTAGGATCGATCGCAAGATCGAGTCTGTAACGCATCTCGGGTCGCGTAAGGCAACCTGAATCACTTATAAGCTGTAGGAAGTCAGGTTGAGACGTCCTATGAGCGGTTTTAAACTGTAAAAGTGAATCCTTGGGCCGTGGGATGACCACAACTCCTGTAATCAATCGCCAGGGCTTAAAAACCCCGTTTCGCCAAAAATTCTCAAGATTCCTCCTCTAAACACTCCGAACTTCAGTTCTTTCTTATCCATTTCATGTTAGGCATCAAACCTAATGTGAAATTAACACAAATTAGTACTTTCACAAAATTTTACAGTGAATAGTAAAATTTCATGAAAAATGGCCATAAGGCCATTCTAACTTTACTTTCTTTAGCAACTAAGGATCTAGATAGATGTACTGGCTCCTTCTACCCCAAATTCATATGCTGTATCATATGGTTTAGTATTCAAGATTGCGATGTAAACCCGGAAAGCCCCAAACACATGTTTGGGCTCATACAGACCAAAGTACAATGAACTAGGGGGTGGGACATAACTTTTTGGAACCCTGGTACCATGGTGGACCAGATCCATGTGGTCCCACCGGCCAACTTGAAAGTTGGCCGGCGATGCCATCGCCGGTCGGGCGATGCATCGCCGACCAGCGGGGTCCGTTTGCCCTAATTTTTGGGCGCACGCCCTTAAATGGCATGCACAACCTCCCTATGCAGCTCCCATCTCACGAATACCCCCAAATCTTACCCCTCCTTCACAAACAGCCCTCTCCATAGCCCTATTTTCGATTTTCAGCAACCATCTCCAAACTTCGGCGTCCCAAAACACTTTCAGGTCCCTCCTTGGCCAAAACTGACCACCATCCATCACTTATTGGGTGTTGGCAGCCCCTCTTCTTGAAGATCTCACCATTTGGAGCTCTAAAATCCCCCAAATAGAGCTGAAATCGTGAGGTGCTCTATTCTATCTTTTTGTTTGTATTTCTCCTTGAAAGTATAGCCTTGGGAAGTTTGAAACATCCCTCTACGATGCCTAGATTTCCTTTTCTCAGATTGGGCAGCCGCTTCTTCGCATTTTCGCCGTTTTCCATGGCTTTCGTGGAAGCCATTTTGGGCCTTTTGTCACTCTCATCCATCATATCTTTGATGGGTAAGAGGAAAACCGCAACAGACGAGGCTGGGCCGAGCCGCCCTGCTCGATCGAGAAGACCGCGGGGTGGTGCCGCAAGTTCAAGCACCGCCGCAGGTCCAACTGTAGTCCTGGAGTGCCGTACAAAGCGGGATTTGGATCCCCATGCACACCTTGGATGAACAATTTTATCAGAGATGCCTCATGGTCAATACACTGATCGCAAAGTGTTATTTGAGACGAATGTAGATGGACGATTGTTCGGCGAGTATCTGTTGTTCGAACGCATTGAAGCCGCGCACTGGGGTCCGATCTTTGAAGCTCGCGCTCGTGCTAATGTGAGCACCGTTCGTGCCTTCTATGCTAGCATCTAAAATCCTACCTTGGAGCCTTTGCAGTTCAAAATCTCTTTTGGTAGAGATCGAATGGCTACGATCGACGTTCGGTTGATTGCACGACTTCTCAACGTGCCTCTAGGTGATGTGCATCCTAGTGAGAAGAATTTGAGGACTAGACATGAACGAGATCGACGCACCAGGTTTCTGTGCGGTAAGTTGGTTCCATGGCAGCCTAATAATAGCCTCAAGTCGACGTACATGTCTGAGGATTTGCGCCTGCTGCACCATATCTGTACGTTCAATGTCTATCCCAGGTCGACGAACCGCATTGAATGTACACGTCTTATGGTCGATTTCTTATTTCTGGTGGCCCAGGGAGAGAACGTATGTATGGCCACTTTCTTCTTACGACAGATAGTTCTCATAGCCAGGTCAAGAAGAACATCCGAATCGCTTCCCTTTGGCCGACTTATTTACAAGATTGCACTTGAGTTTGCCTATAGACTTGGGCCAGAATTGCCGGTATCGATTCACACCATCGATGAGTCGACAATGGTCAAGATGAAGATTGGGTCACAATACCGTGAAAATTAACTCGAAAGGGATAGTGGGGATGACTTTGATGAAGAGGAAGATCAAAGCGAAGAAGAACTTAGAGCAGAGGTTCAGAAAGAAGCAGAAGAGGAGGCTCAGGATACTGATGAGAGCCCTCCTCCTTCTACGCAGGCTACTATCGACGACCGCGTCGCTCGAATGGAGGAGAGTCAGACCGCTTTGTAAAGGGAAGTCCAAGAACTTCGCACAGAGGTCGCTGATGCCAAGGCCGTTACAAAGAAGAAATTTGGCAAGGTGACTCGCACCTTGAAGGCGATCCTGTGTTGCTTACAGGATAAGGGTGCTCCTCCTCCGTCACCAGACTCCGACTAGCGATGCGATCTTTGATGTTATTATCAGTAGTTAGTCATTTCCTGCTTTATGTGTGTAAGCCTGTTAGGGCTAGTGTTTTGTTCATGTTGCTGTTGTTTAACTGTCTTAATTTCCATGTAATTCTAGTCATGATGCTTGTAAGGATATATCCCTTGTATTGTGACAATTTTGATTAATTGAAATGCATGGAATGCCTTTGACTCTCTATGTGAATGATTGTGGTGTATTTGTGCAATTGAGACTGACAAGGTTGCGCCCTATTTTGAATATAGGGAATGCCACCCAAGACTACGCGGAGCACGGTTCGCCTTGCATTGTCAGAGCATATGGATCAGACTCCCTCTCAGTCTGGCACTCGTTCGGACCCTACTGTGGGCCCGATTCCTGAGGCGGTTCGATCATCTCAGCCTGCTGCTGGTCCTACAGATGGACCACCGCCATTTACACCATCAGTTAGAGAGCCACTCGCGCATCTGCTTCCACACCGCATCCACCACAGTCTGCTCCACCCCCTGACAGATTCGAGCAGATGATGGCTATGATGCTACAGCAGCAGCAGCTTCTGACCACCATAGTGGGGACTTTAGCCCAGGGTGGGGGTGCGACTACATCTACTCCACCTGCACCACCTGCGCATCCAGCTGAGGATGCCTATACTTACGCCCAGGATGAGGCCATGGCCCATCCTCCACACGGAGCCTTCTGGAGCGATTTCAGCGCTTGCGGCCTCCTACTTTCTCGGGTTCTCACAGACCCGAGGAGGCTGAGTACTGGCTCGACCGGGTGTCGAAGATTCTACGCATGTTGCACTGCACCGAGGCTGAGCAGGTAGAGCTGGCTACCTTCCTGTTTGAGAGAGAGGCCAATATGTGGTGGGATAGCGTACTGCGGACTGTTGCCGCAGATTTTGTATGGACGTGGGCAGCATTTGAGTTCCGCTTCCATGAGAAGTATTATCCCCAGACCTACCGGCACGACAGGGAGAATGAGTTTCTCCGTCTCAGACAGGCAGCGATGACAGTTATCGAGTATGAGCATCGGTTCACAGAGTTGGGCAGGTACGTCCCGACGATCCTAGCTGATGAGCAGATGCGTATACGACGCTTTTTGGAGGGCTTACGACCGGATATTCGGTCGAAGATGTGTTGTATTAGTTTTCCTTCTTATGCGGAGTTGGTTCACATGTCCATGCGGGCAGAGCAGGACGTGGATCGACTTGCGCGATCTCGAGGCCCGGCTGCTTCTAGGCCACGACTGGATTTGCCAGATAGGCCCTTCGCGGGCAAGAGGCCTCGCATTGATCCTCCTACTAGGACCACGGCGCCAGTACCACCGTTTCGGTGCCCTGATTTGACATGTACATACTGTGGGAGGACGGGCCACTTGGCGCAGAGTTGCTTTTCGAGGATGCGGGACAGTGGGTTCTCGCCGCCGCAGAAGATTGATCGTGTACGTCCGCAGGCGATATCAGCACCACCTATACGGTCAGCTCCTGCGCATCCTTCTTTCAGACCTACGGTATCGCAGATTCGACAGCCTCCACGGCCCTTGACACAGCGGCCGAACCGGCCACAGCAGGCTCGAGTTCATGCATTGACCGCTGAGGCAGATACGACGCCGACTTTCCAGCATTCAGCCTTCGAGGTCACGGCCCATATCGGAGGTACTCCCGTTCTTGTCATGGTGGACACTGGTTCCACGATTTCTTTGATATCGCGTGCCGTAGTCAGACGTCTTGGGTTACAGACTATCACTATGGATAGCGTGCGAGTCTTTGCAGCTCATGGGTCCTTTACAGATGTCACCCAGATGTGTGAGGGTTATTTGGTGGATCTGGGGGGCAAGACGATGGTTCTAGATCTCGTCGTCGACCCTGCTCTTTATTATCTCGACGTCATTCTTGGCATGGATTGGTTGACTGCAGCGAGAGCCGAGATTGACTGCGAGACTCGTATAGTCACAGCATACGAGCCTGAGGGTGCATCCTTCACATTTCCAGTGCGGGTAAATCTTCCTTTCCGCATTCTTAGCTACGCCACTCTATTGCGCGACGCTGGTGCCCAGGTACTTGAGCAGACGCCAGTTGTTTCTGAGTTCGGGGATCTGTTCAGGAAGATCCCTGGGTTGCCGCCCCGACGTGAGATCGATTTCACTATCGATCTGGTTCCTGGTTCTACACCCGTCTCACTGCCGACGTATCGCATGGCACCATGTGAGATGGAGGAGTTGAGGACGCAGATTGATGGTCTGCTAGAGCTTGGCTTTATACGGCCTAGCGTATCTCTTTGGGGAGCACCGGTCTTGTTCGTGAAGAAGAAGGATGGTTCGCTGCGATTGTGTATTGATTATCGCAGGCTGAACCAGCTCACGGTGAAGAACAAGTACCCTTTGCCCAGGATCGATGACTTGTTTGATCAGTTGAGAGGAGCGCAGTACTTCTCGAAGATTGATCTTCAGTCAGGTTATCATCAGTTGCCCGTCAGGGATGAGGACGTGCAGAAGACAGCATTCAGGACCAGTTTTGGCCACTACGAGTTCCTCGTGATGTCGTTCGGTCTCACGAACGCACCGGCCGTGTTCATGGATCTGATGAACCGGATATTTCGGCCTTTCCTCTATCGATTCGTCGTTGTCTTCATTGACGACATTTTGGTGTACTCTAGGAGTCGAGAGGAGCATGAGGAGCACTTGCGTTTGGTCCTGGATACGCTCAGACGGCATCAGTTGTTCGCACAGTACAAGAAGTGCGACTTATGGAAGCAGGAGGTGAAGTTTCTGGGACACGTGGTGTCCAAGGATGGCATGGCAGTTGACCTGTCTAAGGTAGCTGCGGTGCAGGACTGGGAGCAGCCTGGTTCTGTCACTGAGGTGAGGAGTTTCTTGGGTCTCGCTGGTTACTATCGGCGCTTCATTCAGGACTTCTCGAAGATCGCGAGACCCTTATCTCAGTTGCACGGAAGGACGTGAAGTTCGCCTGGAATGATAAGGCGGAGTCAGCTTTTCAGGAGCTGAAGGACAGACTTACGTCCGCCCCTGTGCTAGTATTGCCAGAGCAAGGGGTTAGATACACTATATACACTGACACGTCTAGCGTTGGTTTGGGTTGTGTCCTTATGCAGAGGGACATGGTAATTTCGTATGCCTCGAGACAATTAAGGAAGCACGAGGAGAATTATCCTACACACGACCTAGAGTTGGCAGCCGTTATATTCGCACTGAGACTCTGGAGACATTACCTCTACGGAGAGGAGTTCGAGCTCTTTTGCGACCACAAGAGCCTCAAGTACATATTCACGCAGCGAGACTTGAATATGAGGCAGCGGCGATGGATGGAGACGTTGAAGGACTTCAACTTTGAAGTCTCTTACCATCCTGGGAAGGCGAACCTTGTGGCTGATGCGTTGAGCCACAAGAAGGCGATAGAGTTTGCGGCTCCGCTGATGGTTGCCGAGTGGGATATGGTTGAGTTTTTGAGAGACTTTGATCAGAAACTCACCGTGGAGGAACCGTTTGAGTTCATCGCACATGTACAGGTGCGATCTCAGATCGATGACCGAGTCATCGAGGCGCAGAGGGACGATGCGTATCTTACTGAGCTTCGAGAGCAGGCCAGTGATGATGCTGACGCCGACTGGCGAGTTGGTATGGATGGGGGCTTACGTTACCGTGGCCGCCTATGCGTCCCAGATGTCCCTGTCTTGAGACGAGAGATTCTCGAGGCTGCGCATTCTACTAGACTCGCGATGCATCCAGGCAGCACGAAGATGTATCGTGACGTGAAGAGGACGTATTGGTGGGAAGGTATGAAGACCCACATAGCTGAGTTCGTGTCCCGTTGTCTCACTTGTCAGCAGGTGAAGGCAGAGCATCGCCGACCACCTGAACTTTTGCAGCCTATGCCGATTGCAGAGTGGAAGTGGGATTTCAATTCCATGGACTTCATTTCTGGGTTGCCGAAGACGAGGAAGGGGCATGATTCTATTTGGGTGATCGTCGACCGATTGACGAAGTCGGCGCACTTCCTACCGATCAGAGTTACGAACTCTGCAGACGAGCTGGCTATATTGTACATCCGAGAGATTGTGCGTCTGCATGGAGTTCCGTTAGAGATCGTGTCGGACAGAGACACGCGGTTCACTTCTATTTTCTGGACTCGCATTCAGGAGGCTATGGGTGTGAAGTTGAAGTTCAGTACTGCCTTCCACCCACAGACGGACGGACAGACGGAGCGAGTGAACCAGATCCTGGAGGACATGTTGCGAGCTTGCGCATTGGACTTCAAGGACAGTTGGGATGACTGTCTTGCATATGCGGAGTTTGCGTACAACAATAGCTTCCAGGCGAGTATCGGCATGGCACCTTATGAGGCGCTGTATGGGCGACCTTGTCGCGCACCGCATTGCTGGTTAGAGGTCGGTGAGCGTAGCTTGATCGGCCCAGAGTTGGTGCAGGCGACGTCAGAGAAGATCGATATTATTCGACGTCGGCTTCTTACAGCGCAGAGCAAACAGAAGAGCTACGCCGATACGAGACGACGGCCACTAGAGTTCACAGTCGGGAATCACGTGTTTTTGCGAGTTTCCCCTATGAAGGGAGTCCTTCGGTTCGGGAAGAAGGGGAAGCTGGCACCGCGATTCATTGGTCCATTCCAGATCCTCGATCGTGTAGGAGCGGTGGCTTACCGATTGGCTTTACCCACGCCCCTCGCGAGCGTCCACAACGTATTTCATGTTTCTATGCTGAAGAAGTACGTTGCTGATCCTTCCCATATCATCAGATGGGAGCAGGTGCAGTTAGGAGAGGATGTTACTTATATCCTGCGACCGACACGCATCTTAGACAGGAAGGAGCAGGTACTGCGTAGCAAGGTGATTCCCCTTGTGAAGGTACTATGGACGCATCACTCTGAGGAGGAGGCTACTTGGGAGACAGAAGCCGAGATCAGAAGGAACTACCCACAGCTTCTCGAGGAGTACGAAAAGGTACAAATTTTGAGGATGAAATTATTTGTTAAGGGGGGTAGATTGTAACGCCCGTGAAAAATCCGTACTTGGGCTCGAGTACCAACTCGACCCGAAATCGCGTAGAATTAATTTCCATGGAAATTAAGCGTAAGTTAGCTAGCGCAACGCTAGAGTAGCTGGGAAATAGTCCCTGATCACTTTAAATACGTTCTACAAGACCCAAATCGAGTAGGACAAACAACTCTACAACACTCTATAACCTTGGATCAAACTCTAAGCGGGTTTGTCCTCTGGACCACATTGAACTTTTGTATTGGATTTAGACCGCGCGTCGAAGGTCCGATACCTCCTATCTTAGACCGTTAGAACCGCCCAGCTGGACTTGACACTCATCTCGAAAATCAAGTCCAACCGATAATCACAGACTATTTCGTTGAACCCGGACTGAAGCGACCGCGAATAGGGACGGATTTGGAATTTCAAATTCAAATCTGGCACACGACTTGACGCGTCAGTATTAAGCGTTCTGACCGTCAGAATTCATCCAGATTACACCCTCGGATCAGGAAAAATTTCTATTTATTATCTTGAGACTTTCAGCCCTGATCTACGTGCGGTGACCGCTGAACTGAAACTGGTCCGCCACGTGCGATCTGCGAACCCTGCCAGACTGAAAACTTAATACGAGCTACATCTGGTACACATGAGCTTAAGTCCGATCGTAATCGACCAGGGGACCACCAGAAAGCAGTTTTTGGACCGAAACAGCCCCGAAATGGATAGGCACTAAGTAAACTTCGTTCCGGAGCCTATTTTCGGCGTTTTTAAGCTTATAAAAGGGGTTGAAACCCTCATTTCCCTCTCCCATCTGAAAATAGCAAACCCTAGGAGAAAAGGAGAGAGTTTGAGAGAGAGATTGGAAGGGAATTTTCCCGCTTTCGAGCCGCCGACTGCTAGTGCTTCAGCACTTCTTCCCAATCACCTGGCTGGTGATTTCTCCACTTTTTCAGGTATAAAATAACCCTAGAACTTGCTGATTTAGGGCTTACCTAGATTCATAGCATGATAGCTAACGTATTCCATAAATCAGGTTCTCCTACTACCGTAGACGAAGCGTACACGCTCCGTTCAAAATCCCACAACCGTAAGACACTAGGTGAGGATTTTAGATGCTTTGATTGACGGTTTACAACGCTTTCAATGTCGTTTAATAGTAGATTATCGACGGCATCGCCGTTTGACATGTACAACATGCTCTCCGTTTCCTGTTTCGTAAATTAACGAAGAATATGAGATTTAGGGCATTTTAGTCATTTATAAGAAGTACGGTCTACATGCATATTTCGCTGACGTGATTGACATGGTTTGTCGCCGTATTAGGGAGTTAGGAATGCTTGCATAATCAGTTTAGCGAAGAGATTCGCCTAGTTGCGCACTTTGGGTCGACATACTATATGTAGACTTAAGTGTGTAGTGTATGTGTTTGTATAAATGCTTGTATTAGTATGTATTGAATTAAATGATGTTATGTTGTAGTTTGAGATTGATTTCTTGATTAATATGCTGACCTAAATGATTTCCTACATGTTGACCTTATGCATGATTGCATTACATGCATAGAAAGTATGCCTTGCAGAATTGCTTAAGTTGAATGTTATAACATGTGTTAACATGCTCACATGATTGTATTTAAATTCCAATACTTTTACATGTAATGCTAATGTGATTCCATAGATGTATGGGACTAGACTTAGTCCAGGCAGTCGGTAACAGAGCGAATTCGTGGCTGACTGGTCATAGCCACGAACGACGCGTCGATGAACGTGATTCGTGTTTAGAGTTGGCGGCAGTGGTTAGGCCACGCGAAGTGTTTTATGCACTTCATGTCGTTCGACTCGAGATGCGATCGCGCTAGTCGAGCCCGTCAAGTAACCCGACTGGCCGATGTATGTTCACCTTGTATGAGTCATAACTGCTTGAACCTAGGGTACTGAACTTACCACTGAAAACCCTGTTAATCGTGGTACCTTGATCCACGAAGACTCATGAGCCGGGCATGGTGGTATGGGATACCGTGGTCGAGCTGTCGGCCTACGCTGGGGCCACAAACCTCCCCGTAGTGACCAGTGAGCACCTTGACTTGTGAGCAGATTATGGTGGTATGGGACACTATATTCTAGCTGTCGGCCTACACTGATCAGGCGACGAGCCCTTTGTAGTGACCGCGAGCGTATTCTGAGTCCACGGGAGGCGACGACCCTTCCGTTGCAGTAGAGTACGGTAGGCCTGTATTGATAAGGTGATGGGGGAGCGGTGCAACGAGTGCGAGCAACAGCCCTGGCAGCCCTTGCGGTGACCTACGAAATATACATCGTATGAGATTACTAGGAGTGACGACCCTAGACAGGATCTGTGTTGGGATTGATACAAGGGAAGTACCTTAGTTTCCCAATCCTGCTGTTTGAATGGACTAATAACAACTTGAAAATCATATCACCATAGCATTGCATGTGCCTGGAAGATGTGGAGCACTCTAGGGAGTGTGGCATGCCGCGGTCGTAAGATGTTGCCGCATGAGGGTGATCGTCGGTGAGGGCATACATCACGTCATATCATTTTGCATTAACAACAGTATTAGGATTGTCTGATTTACTGCTTTACTATTATCGCGTGACTGAATTGTGAACATGCTAATCTTTACTCTATGATTCCACTGAGTTGATCACTCATTCCCACGTTACGGAATGGTGTTTACAACACCCACCAGACCCTATTGTAGATGCAGGTGAGGTCGAGATCCAGGAGGTGGAGTCGGAGATCGACGAGGACCAGGATGAGTTCTCGTATATGCAGTATCACGACGGCTTCCCGTAGGTGACCTGGATCGAGGGGACATTAGTGGGACTTTATTTTGGACATTATTTTTTGTTTATGCATATGTATATGAGACTCAGAGATGTAGTCATACTTTGGAGACAGATGAGATTTACTTTGTTTTTCCATACAGTGATATATACATTGTTTAGTCTTCCGCTTGCTTTTATCACTGGATCTGAAGTATGAATTGCAGTTTTGGTATACTTTTACTCATGTGAATGCTTTAAATCAGACAACATTAAATCATAACCATTTTTGTTGCATAAGTGACGGTCTGGAACTCGGGAGTTGAGTTTATACACGACCCCCGATTTTCAGGGTGTTACATATGCTGTTCTAGCTTAATCTCACTCATGTTTAATACATTATTACAGACAACATTCAACCATACATATCTATGTTGCATAAATAACATTTTGGAACTCGGGAGTTGGGTTTTTGCTCGACCCCCGATTTTCGGGATGTTATAATGACGCTGCATTAGCATTAAGATTGGAGTGTGCAGTTATCTTCTGGAGCTTTTGAAATTGATATTGTATTTCCCTTATGCATTATACTTAAAGTTTTTTATTATAGTGGATTTTGTGATGGTGTTTGATGTTTGTTGTGGGTTATACTTCTTACGAGATAAATATACATCAAAAATCCTCATAGGATCCCAAGCACTACGCCAAAATCATGGATTTGCGATGGACAAAATCTGTTGTAAAACTGAATAAAAGACGGATTTCGTCCATCGCTATTTATTGGGTCTTTTTTTTTTTTTACGAATAACATCTGTCACAAAAAATAAAAAATTCGTCATTGAAATTCGGAAAGCCACCCAATTAATTTGTCATTAAAAATATTAGCGACGGACCTTGTCATTAAAAATATTAGCGACGGATAGGGTCCGTCGCTAATATGAGGAGAGCTATAGACAAATCTGTAGTTGATTTTCAACTTGTTCAAAAATTAGCGATGGATTTGGTCCGTCACTAAACTATCTATAAATTTTTAAAAAATATATTGTCAGATTTTATTTATTTATTTTTATTTTTGAATCTTACACCTGATAGTCATTCAAAAAATAATTCATATGATTGTTTAATAAGAATTCTATTCACAAAATAAATCCTATTCACGTGATTGTTTAATAAGAATCCTATTCATCAAACAAAAAAGTTCAAGCTTATTGAAAATAAAATCTCCCTGCCAAAACATTATATGATGCCTCATACGACAAATACATGCACATAAATGGAATCCACTAAATATGATACCTCATAACAACGTATAACCATTGACTTGCAAAAGCCTACAACTCCCTAATGAAATCTAATATATACTTGCATACTTTTAAGAGATAGGAGCTTTTGATGGGACACTTCTTTCTTCCAGCTTGAATCCACAACTTTTTCTACTATGGGAACATATTCCTCAAACATTGAGAACCCTGCCCTTCCAAATTAGAGAAGCATGTCAAAAACTACTGCCAGACACATTGTCACAGTATTTCTAGAAGACGGAACATTAATTGATTAAATACAGATAGAAGAAAAGCCTCATTGAGAGTACATGAATCTTGGAAGTGGTTCAGAAAGAATTTTTACGAAGAGAATGAAACCAACACCAAAAAAGGAATAGAAGAAACTGACCCGGCTAGCATCTGCAAGTCTTTGAAGATCTAGACTATCTTCAACACAAATCTGTAATAAGAATCTTGTCATCGCCTTGAGCAGTAACACAAACAGGCTCATCTTGTAGCAGCCATAAAACAAAACAAAGTAAATCAGCTACGATTAAGTAATAAATAAATAAGATAGTGCTAGAGCTTCAAGCACAATGAGTTGAATTTGGACATGTGGTCAGTTGATCAATCTGGACCATCCAATTGCTCAACTTACATTCCATTGTCAAGGTGAAAAAACACTCCAATAAGATAATCCTATTCCTACAAAGGAAGCTTTTATTATAATGAATTTAACAAAGGTACTGAAATGCTAGACATTTGCTAAAATCTCAAAAGGAAACCTGCATTGATCATGTGCTTGATTGTAAAGGTCCGCCCTGCTTTCATCACACCAACTGCTTTATTTCTTGCTATGGGTCGAGGAAACAGCTACCACCAACTGCTTTCATCACACTGACTGCTTTATTTCCTGCTACCATCGATTTGTAGTTATCCATATGAGGTCTGGAGTTTTATCTGCTCGATATTAATGCATCACATGGGTAAAGATTGACAAAAACAACATAGCCTAAACTTACTTTATATGTCATGGCTAATTAATGTGTTATTGTGGGAGCATACAACTAACCACCATTGTTTTCATGATTTCCCTACTATAATTAACGTTTGCGAATTTAATATCTTGAAAGTTTTCATCACGAATTCCTATATGTTCGGTTTGCCACTGAGAAAGACTAGCGATGAGCAGACCAAACTCCAGAACCAAATTTTTATTTTTATTTTTCCTTCCATGCGGCAGTGAAGCCCACCTGTTGAAGTAGGCCACACCATTTTAAATGTTCACAATTGCTGTTAACGAGAATTGCTTGAAAGATGTTGGATTTTGAAGATAGGACGATTTTGAACCAATAACAACAGGTTTAATGAAAATTTCCTAGTACCTGTAAAACAATGACAATGGAAAATTACTTTCCAAGATACCCTTTTTTCTGGACTTGAATGGAGGAAACTCCAGTGGTACCACCATAAGCTTATGGTGGTACAAATAGATTTGGGGACATGTGATGTTTTCACATAATCGAAGCTGTCCATAAGATGTATCACCTCACAGAGCCCCCAGATCCCAAAAATCAGTCTATCCAAAACACAGATGGGAGGACCCACCATGTTGTTTTGCGACTCATATGGGCCATTGTGGAATTTAAGGGTGGGAGTCACCTTCCAGCTCATTCCCATTACCATGGCCCATAGGGCATAGAGCGGGCGATTTTTAGGTCATATGCATTTTCTGAGGTGGTGCTATCTTATGCAAAAAGGTTAGATTCCACGAGTACATCACTTAGGCGCCACATCTGTGTGGAATCACAGTAAGCTAACCATGGTACTGGTGACACTGTAGTGTGCTTCTTAAACGAAGCCCGGTCTGAAGCCTCTTATATATTCCTCTACTACAGGACATTAAGGAAGAGGAAAACATCTACTTGGGACCACGAGGTTCACGACCTTCTCAAACCAAGCAGCAGCAAGAACTGAACCCTGCAGGCTATAAACAGCCATTCAAGTACAAGTTAAAGGAAGTCAATTGAAAGTTCACGAGCATGGGGTAGGGAACAAACTTGAATATCAGCGGGAGCTTGTGGGCCATGGTAAGCATCACCACCATGCCGAAGGGTTCTCCTAGTGATTGGCTCGACGAATGTCAATTTGTGAGGTATTCTCAGTGAAAATCTTGTTGGCTTTAGTACAAGTGAACTTGAGTATACTGTGTTGCTTTTTCTTTACACCGTAATGTATTGATCTACATATACGGCCTAGATTATTTGTGAGATTATGCATAATTGCTATTACCGTTGGCTATGGGTCAATACTATTCAAATAGATCTGGTGAAAGCCTTTGTATCACCATATTGTTTTTAGTTTTTGAACTGGGGCCCAGTGTTCTAATGGTATTATGAGAAAACAAGATGGTTCCCTCGTAGGCAGGACAACCCATTTATTATATCATGAGCCATGGAAAGAAATATTCTTTTTCTTTTTTCTTTGCATGACCTAGGCAGTGGTGCGATTGGGACCTCGGTAACTTAAATTGTTGATTGGAGGATCGACAATGAATGGTAATTTTCATCGTTCTACTATTTATAGCACGTACAACTACTAAGACCTGACCCGTTAACAACCATATTCATGTCTCATTTGCTAGACTGTCAACCATTCCATGTTCTTCTATACAGTTCAGCCTAACATTGTTTGGGGATTTGCATCTTCCCTATTTTGGGATACAGCTTTACAACAGGTAACAATCCATCACCAACCTCGAATTCAAGGAAATTACGAACCACCAACTAAAAGACAATTTTTTAGAAATTAAAATGGGAAAGGAAAAAATGACAAAACCACAAAGAAAGTAAGAAAAGAATTCACATTTAGATACAAATAGAAAAACAGAATACCTTTGACAAAAACATTATACCATGGATTAATTGATGACAGACTAAACCACATATAAGTATCTGTTATTCCTCAAAAAGATAGTGACAGTATAAACGGGCTTCTTCCAAGTTCAACCTTGCAGTAGATGATTAAATCTTAGCACTGCCAAGATAGGATTAGGTGCATTGACTGACCTTGAAATGTGGAAGGAAACAACAGATCAGCTTAACTTGCAAACACAGTCCAATTACTGTTGCCATGCTATAATGTTGGATGGTTCGAGTGAAGGTAATCCTAATAGTTCAAGTAGGGAATTTGTACCGCAGTTTTGAAAAATACAATAACCATTGTTGAAAACTATCAATAAATCCATATCAAGTAAATATAAAACATGGATTAAAAACAATTCAATGACAAATAAAACTACAAGGCAGACCATATCCAATTTTTTGGTGGCACATATTAGAAAACAATGTTGTTGTCAGCAATGTGATAAATATCATTCAGATTTTGAAATATTGCAAGGAATACATTTGTGAGCTACATTTATTTACGGCCTCGAGAGTTGGATTAGAGCCAATATACCTTTCAAAAAGAGGATCCAAAGGTTTATGCTGACTCAAATTGATGTTGGTCATGAGATGGTTGAGGAATTAGTTACTTGCATATTGCGAAGGAGAATTGAAAATAAAACCAAGCCACGGACGGAAATGAGAATTAGTGCTAACCTGCATATTACCAAAGAGAAGTGAAAATAAAACCAAGCCACAGATGGAAATGAGAACCGCAAAGCAAATCTCCCAAACATAAGTACTTGTTTATAGATTTTGGCCAATAGCACTGCAAAACAGAATAGAAATAGTCATCACACATTAGCACAAAAAGAAAGACATTACAATGCGATATAAATGTCCCTATCAATACAACTGCCAAGTGAGAGGAAAATGGCAAATCCAAGTAGACAGACAGACTGGAAAACTGTAGTATTGAACGTTATTTACCAAGGTACAATGCTTAACCAAGGAGATAGGGAATTCCCCTAAGTTTTAGAAGATTGGAAGATCCTATACCTTTGATATTTGGATTATATACTCTCAATTGAATACGGATACCTACTTCTAACTGCAGCAAAAGCACGTCTCATTCAGTTGCTAAATCACACTGATTTCTTTTCAAATTTTAGGTAAGGAGTCATCCAAGCAACAGGTAGGGACAAAACTCCCTGTTTTCTTCTTCTTCATCTTCTACTTCTACTTTATAAGTGGAACCATTGACCACATAATTAGGAGGTTAGTATCCCAATCACTCTACTACATGCACTTTTGTTGCATGATAGGTTGTATTTTATATATTTATTTAACTAGACATCAGAATTATTTTTTTATTATTCTTTTTTACGCACGGTTGAACCATTTGCTACCAATTTAAAATGGAAACACGTGAAAATCCAATCCAGGTTTTAAAATGAAAGGGTAATATTGATTTTCTAAAAGAAAGTGCAGAACAATCTTATACAATGCATAAGTGGAATTAACACCCATTGTGTAAAAATAACCAAACAAAGATTTTTACACGAATTAGATTTGGGATCATCATCATCATAGACTTAACATTAGTCCCATAATTTCTTAGCCAGAAATTGCTTAATGAACTAAATAATAAAATGGATTAGAAAAAACATATGATTTAAATTTTAAGTGTCCAAGGATGCCCAGTTTGGCCAATTGCAATCTTAAAATTCAACTCAATTTGCAAAGAGTTGATTCTAATATAAAATCATTTGATAGACTAAGAAAGTAACAATGCAGTGCTAAAAGGTTACCTCATTTAAAGTATTTTGAAAGGGGGAAATATAGCCTCTTGATGTTTAGAAAAATTGATTTGCAGGAATGTAACATCCCGAAAATCGGGGGGTCGAGTAAAAACTCCACTACCGAGTTCCAGAACATCACTTATGCAACATAAATGTGTATGATTGAATGTTGCCTGTGTTAATGTATTAAACATGAGTGAGATTAAGTCAGAACAGCATGTCATACTCCAGAGACAGTTAAATTAACAAGCAGAAGACTGTGATAGTATGTATAACATATATAAACTGTTGTATGTCTCCAGAGTGTGAATATGTTACCAGGTTATATACATACATGTATACTCCAAAAGTAGACAAAACGAATATACATGAGTGCGCTAAAAATATAAAATGACAAGTGTCAAGGCATCTAATCAACCTCCCTGTAATCCCGTCAATCAGATCACACATAAAGGAGAGATCCTCCTCCTCATCATCAAGTCCAGCTCCGCCTCACAGGCCGCGCCATCATCTGCAATCACAATAGGGATTGGTGGGTGTCCGGAAACACCATCCTGTAACGTGGGAGTGAGTGATCAACTCAGTAGGATAAGAGAGCAGAGATTAACATGTTATCAAATCAATCATGCGATAATAGTAAAGCAGTAAATCAAACAATCCTAATACTGTTGTTAATGCAATATGACATGACATGATGGATGCCCTCACCGACGTTCTTCCTCATACGGCACCATCTTCGTCCGCGGCATGCGTGTATCCCGCTCAGTACTCCACATCTTCCAGGCACATGCAATGTAATGGTGATATGATTGCCGAGTTGTTATTAGTCCATTCAAACAGCAGGATTGGGAAACTAAGGTACTTTGCTTATATTAATCCCAACACAGATCCTGTCTAGGGTCGTCACTCCTAGTAATCTCATACGAGGTATATTTTGTAGGTCACTGCAAGGGCTGTCAGGACTGTTGCACACACTCGTTGCTCCGCTCCCCCATCACCTTATCAATGCAGGCCTACTGTACTCTACTGCTACTGAAGGGTCGTCGCCTCCCGTAGACTCAGAGTACGCTCGCGGTCACTACAAAGGACTCGTCGCCTGATCAGTGTAGGCCGACAACAAGAATATAGTGTCCCATACCACCATAATCTGCTCACGAGTCATAGGTGCTCACTGGTCATTACGGGGAGGTTTGTGGCCCCAGCGTAGGCTGACAGCTCGACCACGGTGTCCCATACCACCATGCCCGGCTCATGAGTCTTCGTGGATCAAGGTACTATGGTTAACAGGGTTTACAATGGTAAGTTCAGTACCCTAGGTTCAAGCAGTTATGACTCATACAGAGTAAACATACAACGACCATTCGGGTTACTTGACGGCTCGACTAGCACGATCGCATCTCAAGTCGAACGACATGAAGTGCGTAAAACACCTCGCATGGCCTAACAACTGCTGCCAACTCCAAACACGGCTCGCGTTCATCAACGCGTCCTTCGTGAGAAAGATAAGCCAACCACGAATTTACTCAGTTACCGACTGCCTGGACTAAGTATAGTCCTAAACAATCATGAATCCACATCAGCAATCGTGTAAGAGTAATGAAAATGAAATACAACCATGTGAGCATGTTAACACATGTCATAACGTACAACTTAAGTAAATCATCTAACACATGCCTTTCATACATATAATGAAATTTTGTATATCGCCAACATATAGGAAATCATTTTCATCAGCATATTAATTGAGAATTCAATCTCAAACTAAATCATAATGAAATCATCAAGCACATGTTACAACATACAACTTAAGTGAATCATCAAGCACATGCATCTCATACATATAATGAAATCATGCATATGGCTAACATGTAGGAAACCACTTACACCAGCATATTAATTGAGAAATCAATGCTAAATTAATTCATAACACCATTTAATTCAATACATACTAATACAAGCATTTATACAAACACTTAAACCACACACTTAAGTCTACATATAGTATGTCGACCCAAAGTGCGCATTTAGGCGAATCTCTTCGCCAAACTAATTATGCACGTATTCCTAGTATTCTAATGAGACAAGAAGCCATGTCAATCACGTCAAAAAATTATGAATGAAAACAGTACTTCCTACAAATGATTAAAATGCCCTAAATCTCATATTCTTCGTCGGTTTACGAAATAGGAAATGGACAGCATGTTGTACATGTCAAACGGCGTTGTCGTCGATAATCTACTATTAAACGACATTGAAAGCGTTGAAAACAGTCAATCAAAGTGTCTGAAATCAGCACCTTTTCCCTTATAAGTGGAGTGATTCGAACGGAGCGTATACGCTTCGTCTACGGCGACTAGACAACCTGTTTTGCAAGATGCATCAGGTATCTCGCAATGGAAATGAAGGAATACTAAATCAGCAACTTTTGGGCATTTTCTGTAACACCCCGGATTTTGGCCAATCTGAGATTTGACGTCCTTAGGCAATGGGTCAATTAAAACACCTGAAAATTCGCTTAGAACCCAATTCCATAGCCAAAGGAATCACTTAGGATTAATTCCTTTAGAAAATATGACTAGGTTAGCTAGTGCAACGTTAGAATAGCTGGGAAATGGTCCCTGATCGCTTTAAATACGTTCTACAAGGCCCAAAGCGAGTGGAACCAAGGGTGCTATAATGCTCTAAAGCCTCGGATCAAACTCTAAGCCGGTTTGTCCTCGGGACCTCCTTGAAACTTTGTATTGGATCTAGACCGCGCGTCGAAAGTCCGATACCTCCTATCTTAGACCGTTAGAACCGTCTAGCTGGACTTGACACTCATTCCGAAAATCAAGTCAAACCGATAATCACAGGCTATTTCATTGAGCCCGGACTGAAGAGAGTGTGAATAGGGACATAGTTGGAATTTCAAATTCAAATCTGGCACACAAATTTGACGCATCAGTATTAAGCATTCTGACCGTCAGAATACAGCCAAATTACACCCTTGGATCAGGAAAAATATCTATTATATATCACGAGACTTATAGGCCTGATCTTGGTGCGGTGACCGTTAAACTGAAACTGGGCCGCCACGTGCGATCTGGGAACCCTACCGGCCTGAAATCTGGATGCGTGCTAGATCCAGTATGCACGAGCTTAAGTCCGACCGCATTTGGCCAGGGGACCTCCAGAAATGCCCTTTTGGACCGAAACGGCCCCGATTTGGTTAGGCACCAAGTAAACATTGTTCCCAAGCCTATTTTGGGAATGTTTTAGGCTATAAAAGGGGTTGAAACCCCCACTCCTCTCTCCCATCCGAATTTGAGAGAAGCTCTAGCTTGGGAGAGAGAAAAAGAGTGAGAGATTGTGAGAGAGTGGGAGAGTTCTTCCCGCCACTTGTGCTACGTGTTGCACATGCTTAAGCAACACTCCTCTACCGCTTTCCCGGCGATTCCACCGCAATCCTAGGTAAGTAAAAACCCTAAATAGTTGGTGATTTGAGTTTTCCTTGTTTCCATAGCGATGTAGCTTATGGATCTTATGTATTAGGTTCCTTATTCGCCGTAGACGAAGCGTATACGCTCCGTTTCAATTTCCGACTCTACAAGACATAAGGTGCGGATATTAGACGCTTTGATTGACTGTTTCCAAAGCTTTCAATGTCGTTTAATAGTAGATTCTTGACGGCATCGCCGTTTGACATGTACAAAATGCTCTCCGTTTCCCGTTTCGTAAGCTAACGAAGAATATGAGATTTAGGGCATTTTAGTCATTTGTAGGAAGTACTGTTTACATTCATATTTTGCTGATGTGATTGACATGGTTTGTTGTCGCATTAGGAAGTTAGGAATGCGTGCATAATTAGTTTGGCGAAGAGATTCGCCTAGTTGCGCACCTTGGGTCGACATACTATATGTAGACTTAAGTGTGTAGTGTATGTGTTTGTATAAATGCTTGTATTAGTATGTATTGAATTAAATGATGTTATTTGATAGTTTGTGATTGAATTTTCAATTATTATGCTGACCTAAATGATTTTCTACATGTTGACAAAATGCATGGTTTCATTACATGCATGGAATGTATGTGCTTGAGGATTTGCTTAAGTTGAATATGCATGGGAAGTATGCCTTGAAGATTTGCTTAAGTTGAATGTTATAACATGTGCTAACATGCTCACATGATGTATTTCAATTCCAACACCTTTGTATAGTGTTAAGGTAATTCCATAGATGTGTGGGACTTGACTTAGTCCAGGCAGTCGGTAACCGAGCGAATTCGTGGCTGACTGGTCATAGCCACGAACGACGCGTCGATGAATGTGATTCGTGTTGAGAGTTGGCGGCAGTGGTTAGGCCACGCGAAGTGTTTCACGCACTTCATGTCGTTCAATTCGAGATGCGATCGCACTAGTCGAGCCCGTCAAGTAACCCGACTGGCCGATGTTTGTTCACCTTGTATGTATCATAACTGCTTGAACCTAGGGTACTGAACTTACCATTGTAAACCCTGTTAACCATGGTACCTTGATCCATAAAGACTCATGAGCCGGGCATGGTGGTATGGGACACCGTGGTCGAGCTGTCGGCCTACGCTGGGGCCACAAACCTCCCCGTAGTGACCAGTGAGCACCTATGACTCGTGAGCAGATTATGGTGGTATGGGACACTATATTCTTGCTGTCGGCCTACACTGATAAGGTGATGGGGGAGCGGTGCAACGAGTGCGAGCAACAGCCCTGGCAGCCCTTTGTAGTGACCGCGAGCGTATTCTGAGTTCACGGGAGGCGACGACCCTTCCGTGCAGTAGAGTACAGTAGGCCTGTATTGATAAGGTGATGGGGGAGCGGAGCAACGAGTGCGTGCAACAGCCCTGGCAGCCCTTGCAGCGACCTACGAAATGTACATCGTATGAGATTACTAGGAGTGACGACCCTAGACAGGATCCGTGTTGGGATTGATACAAGGGAAGTACCTTAGTTTCCCAATCCTGCTGTTTGAATGGATTAATAACAACTTGGTAATCATATCACCATAGCATTGCATGTGCCTGGAAGATGTGGAGCACTCTAGGGAGTGTGGCATGCCGCGGTCGTAAGATGTTGCCGTATGAGGGTGATCGTCGGTGAGGGCATACATCACGTCATGTCATAATTGCATTAACAACAGTATTAGGATTGTTTGATTTATTGCTTTACTATTATCGCATGATTGATTTGAGAACATGTTAATCCTTGCTCTATTATTCCACTGAGTTAGCTACTCACTCCCACGTTACGGGACGGTGTTCCGGACACCCACCAGACCTTTTTGTGATTGCAGATGATGGCGCGGCCTGTGAGGCAGAGCCGGACTTGATGATGATGAGGAGGATCCCTCCTTTATGCGTGTTCTGATTGACGGGATTACAGGGAGGTTGCTTAAATACCTTGACACTTGTCATTTTATATTTTTAGAGCACTCATGTATATTCTTTTGGTTACTTTTGAAGTATACGTGTATGTATATAACCTGGTAACATGTTCACGCTCCGGAGACATACAATGGTTTATATATGTTATACATACTATTACAGTCTTCCGCTTGTAAATTTAACTATCTCTGGAGTATGATATGCTGTTCTGGCTTAATCTCACTCATGTTTAATACATTATCACAGACAACATTCAATCATACATTTCTATGTTGCATAAATAACATTTTGGAACTCGGGAGTTGGGTTTTTGCTCGACCCCCCGATTTTCGGGATGTTACAGATGGTATCAGAGCATGATTTGGATTAAACCGGGCCTGGGTTATGGTCACGCGACGCACGTTGTCGCTTCCTTTGACATAGGTGGGTGCGAGAAGGGTCTAGAAACACGTCCAGGATCGCAGATTCGCCGATAGGCGAAGTCTATTAGAATCGATCGCAAGATCGACTCTGTAACGCATCTCGGGTCGCGTAAGGCCACCCGAATCGCTGCTAAGCTATAGGAAGTTAGGTTGAGATGTCCTATGAGCGGTTTTAAACCGCAAAAGTAAAATCCTTGGGCCGTGGAATGACCACGACTCCAGTAATCAATCGCCAGGGCTTGAAAACCCCGTTTTGCCAAAAATTCTCAAAATTCCTCCTCTAAACACTTCAACCTTCAGTTTTTTTTTATCCATTTCATGTTAGGCATCAAACCTAATATGAAAATAACACAAATTAGTACATTCACCAAATTTTACAGTGAATAGTAAAATTTCATGAAAAATGGCCATAAGGCCATTCTAACTTCACTTTCTTTAGCAACTAAGGAGCTAGAAAGATGTACTGGCTCCTTCTACCCCAAATTCATATGCTGCATCATATGGTTTGGTATTCGAGATTGCGATGTGGACCCGGAAAGCCCCGAACACATGTTTGGGCTCATAGAGACCAAAATACTATGAACCAGGGGGTGGGACCAACTTTTTTGGGACCCTGGGACCATGGGGGACCAGACCCATGTGGTCCCACCGGCCAACTTGGAAGTTGGCCGGCGATGCCATCGCCGGTCGGGCGATGCATCGCCGACCGGTGGGGCCCACTTGCAGTGATTTTTGGGCGCACGCCCTATTTTGGGTCGTGTACCCCTCCCATGTAGGTCCCGTCCATAGAAAACCCCAAATATGGGTACTTCCTTCACAAACAGCCCCTCCCCTAGCCCCATTTTCGTTTTCAGCTGCCCTATCCCAAAAATTCATGATTCCAAACCACCCTAGATCCATTCCCTGCCAAAAACGACCACCCTCCGTCATTCCTTTGAAGTTGGCAGCCCTCCCTCTTGAAGATTTCATCCGTTGGAGCTCCTAAAACCCCAAAATCGAGCTGAAATCGTGAGGTGCTCCATTCCCCTTTTTCATTTTCATTTCTTTCTGAAAATACATCCTAGGGAAGCTTGAAGCATCCCTCTACAACGCCTAGATCTCCCTTTTCTATTTTGGTTAGCCATTTCCTTGCATTTCTCCCATTTTTCATTGCTATTGTTAAGCTATTTTAGCCTTTTTCTCCTTTTCCACCATCCTCCTTCTCATGTCCCTTTTATTGGAGACTTTACCCTCTTTTTGGGTCTCAGAATCATGCTAACCTCAAATCCCTTTTCTCAACTTTCTCCGTTTGAGAAGTATTGAAAACACATGGCCGATAGAGCTCTAATGGGCAACTGACAGTATTGAACTTGATAGTATTCAAGAAGGTCAGTCGGGACCCTGGTAGAAGTCCTTTGGTAGAATTAGGCATCTATGTCGTTGCCCTTTAGCTTGTTTGACTACTGTTGAAATTTCTGTGTTGTTTTGTTGTTAGGTAGAAAAAATGTGTTTGTGTTGTGGTTTGGGCTTAATATAGCCAAAATTTGTTGAATGGAATGCATGTTGTTTCATTTCGTTATAAGATATTGTTTCTAGATTGGGAGTATTATAACTCCCTGAGATCCGGCCTACAAGTTAGTTTTTATCCCACCCCACCCTCCTACCAAGCATGCCACTTCCGATCCCACTATGGGACTAAGAATGCGGTTCTATTTAATACAACTGAATGCTACTGGCCACATAGGCCCTTGGCGTTTTGGTCCTAGAGTTAGTACTTCTAGAGTTGAAGAGTCTGACGACATAAGGAATCCAATTCCATTTAGACAATCTTGACCCTAAGCGATAGAACAACTCTCTGTAGTAGAAATGGTATGGAAAGCCATTTACCGTATAATCTTAAGCTATAGATTATAGCTACTGGGTTACAGACTAGCGTACTAGCTACCTAGAGTAGGGTAAAGTCTGTATATGTTAAGGAATGATAGATTAGATTTGATTGGAATGAGACTCCCTTCCTTGGATAGATCCCCTTATGACTTATAGACTCCTGTTGTTGCCCATAGGAAGGAACCATACACTCTCAGGGAACATTTATAACTCCCTCAGATTGAACTTAGAATGTACTAGCACGCCCCCTAGAATTGCCTTCCCCAAGGGCTTATTGCATTCGAGAATGCGGAATAAAGGAACTACATGTAAGCGATGTATTCGCGGTCTGAATCAACTTCTTAATCCTAGTGGTTACCAATAAATCCAATGCTCTGATCAAGCAGAAGATCGGAATCGACTCGGATTAAGAATTGATACAATAAATCTTCTGTCCTAGCTAGACAGAAAGTCTATGTATCCGGCTCAGACCCATTACACAACCTTTCTTCCGTGTTGGCTCGACCATCTATAACTAAACAGGATCATAGTGTCTTTGGGAAATGGCGAGGACTTAAAGCCAGTAGGGAATTAGGCATCTTGCCACCAACTCATACCTGCCCCTGAACCTATCCACAATAGAGCTTAGGCTCATCTCTATCGCCATAGATACCAATGCCATAGAACGCATCATTAGCATGGAAAGCCACTGTAATGAGAGGTTGTTCCCTAATTCATGTCAAAGATAGCCCCTAAGTTGCACCTTGTTCCGATATATAGAGCGATGCATAGATTCTTGAATTTAAGAAAAACCAAGTTTTAAGGGGGGTAGAACGAATTTAGTCCAATCCAGATAGGTTAGTCAACGCTACCGTTCGATCAGAGTGGCGTAGCGGAAGCGTGGTTAGGCTTTTCCCCACTGGCCCAAGATCGAAACCTTTGATTTAGGTTATGCGTAAAGGTTAGGTCGCTAAATAAGATTTGAACCTTCCTTAGAATGTCAATACTAAAGTCTCTCTAG
Source organism: Magnolia kwangsiensis (assembly GCA_037074715.1). Lineage (NCBI taxonomy): Eukaryota > Viridiplantae > Streptophyta > Magnoliopsida > Magnoliales > Magnoliaceae > Magnolia > Magnolia kwangsiensis. Next base: position 75,409,487 of record CM073577.1, on the reverse strand, counting down.
GTACTCCTTGCCCTTTGCCAATGTCGGGGACGACATTGTGTTTTAAGGGGGGTAGATTGTAACACCCCGGATTTTGGCCAATCTGAGATTTGACGTCCTTAGGCAATGGGTCAATTAAAACACCTGAAAATTCGCTTAGAACCCAATTCCATAGCCAAAGGAATCACTTAGGATTAATTCCTTTAGAAAATATGACTAGGTTAGCTAGTGCAACGTTAGAATAGCTGGGAAATGGTCCCTGATCGCTTTAAATACGTTCTACAAGGCCCAAAGCGAGTGGAACCAAGGGTGCTATAATGCTCTAAAGCCTCGGATCAAACTCTAAGCCGGTTTGTCCTCGGGACCTCCTTGAAACTTTGTATTGGATCTAGACCGCGCGTCGAAAGTCCGATACCTCCTATCTTAGACCGTTAGAACCGTCTAGCTGGACTTGACACTCATTCCGAAAATCAAGTCAAACCGATAATCACAGGCTATTTCATTGAGCCCGGACTGAAGAGAGTGTGAATAGGGACATAGTTGGAATTTCAAATTCAAATCTGGCACACAAATTTGACGCATCAGTATTAAGCATTCTGACCGTCAGAATACAGCCAAATTACACCCTTGGATCAGGAAAAATATCTATTATATATCACGAGACTTATAGGCCTGATCTTGGTGCGGTGACCGTTAAACTGAAACTGGGCCGCCACGTGCGATCTGGGAACCCTACCGGCCTGAAATCTGGATGCGTGCTAGATCCAGTATGCACGAGCTTAAGTCCGACCGCATTTGGCCAGGGGACCTCCAGAAATGCCCTTTTGGACCGAAACGGCCCCGATTTGGTTAGGCACCAAGTAAACATTGTTCCCAAGCCTATTTTGGGAATGTTTTAGGCTATAAAAGGGGTTGAAACCCCCACTCCTCTCTCCCATCCGAATTTGAGAGAAGCTCTAGCTTGGGAGAGAGAAAAAGAGTGAGAGATTGTGAGAGAGTGGGAGAGTTCTTCCCGCCACTTGTGCTACGTGTTGCACATGCTTAAGCAACACTCCTCTACCGCTTTCCCGGCGATTCCACCGCAATCCTAGGTAAGTAAAAACCCTAAATAGTTGGTGATTTGAGTTTTCCTTGTTTCCATAGCGATGTAGCTTATGGATCTTATGTATTAGGTTCCTTATTCGCCGTAGACGAAGCGTATACGCTCCGTTTCAATTTCCGACTCTACAAGACATAAGGTGCGGATATTAGACGCTTTGATTGACTGTTTCCAAAGCTTTCAATGTCGTTTAATAGTAGATTCTTGACGGCATCGCCGTTTGACATGTACAAAATGCTCTCCGTTTCCCGTTTCGTAAGCTAACGAAGAATATGAGATTTAGGGCATTTTAGTCATTTGTAGGAAGTACTGTTTACATTCATATTTTGCTGATGTGATTGACATGGTTTGTTGTCGCATTAGGAAGTTAGGAATGCGTGCATAATTAGTTTGGCGAAGAGATTCGCCTAGTTGCGCACCTTGGGTCGACATACTATATGTAGACTTAAGTGTGTAGTGTATGTGTTTGTATAAATGCTTGTATTAGTATGTATTGAATTAAATGATGTTATTTGATAGTTTGTGATTGAATTTTCAATTATTATGCTGACCTAAATGATTTTCTACATGTTGACAAAATGCATGGTTTCATTACATGCATGGAATGTATGTGCTTGAGGATTTGCTTAAGTTGAATATGCATGGGAAGTATGCCTTGAAGATTTGCTTAAGTTGAATGTTATAACATGTGCTAACATGCTCACATGATGTATTTCAATTCCAACACCTTTGTATAGTGTTAAGGTAATTCCATAGATGTGTGGGACTTGACTTAGTCCAGGCAGTCGGTAACCGAGCGAATTCGTGGCTGACTGGTCATAGCCACGAACGACGCGTCGATGAATGTGATTCGTGTTGAGAGTTGGCGGCAGTGGTTAGGCCACGCGAAGTGTTTCACGCACTTCATGTCGTTCAATTCGAGATGCGATCGCACTAGTCGAGCCCGTCAAGTAACCCGACTGGCCGATGTTTGTTCACCTTGTATGTATCATAACTGCTTGAACCTAGGGTACTGAACTTACCATTGTAAACCCTGTTAACCATGGTACCTTGATCCATAAAGACTCATGAGCCGGGCATGGTGGTATGGGACACCGTGGTCGAGCTGTCGGCCTACGCTGGGGCCACAAACCTCCCCGTAGTGACCAGTGAGCACCTATGACTCGTGAGCAGATTATGGTGGTATGGGACACTATATTCTTGCTGTCGGCCTACACTGATAAGGTGATGGGGGAGCGGTGCAACGAGTGCGAGCAACAGCCCTGGCAGCCCTTTGTAGTGACCGCGAGCGTATTCTGAGTTCACGGGAGGCGACGACCCTTCCGTGCAGTAGAGTACAGTAGGCCTGTATTGATAAGGTGATGGGGGAGCGGAGCAACGAGTGCGTGCAACAGCCCTGGCAGCCCTTGCAGCGACCTACGAAATGTACATCGTATGAGATTACTAGGAGTGACGACCCTAGACAGGATCCGTGTTGGGATTGATACAAGGGAAGTACCTTAGTTTCCCAATCCTGCTGTTTGAATGGATTAATAACAACTTGGTAATCATATCACCATAGCATTGCATGTGCCTGGAAGATGTGGAGCACTCTAGGGAGTGTGGCATGCCGCGGTCGTAAGATGTTGCCGTATGAGGGTGATCGTCGGTGAGGGCATACATCACGTCATGTCATAATTGCATTAACAACAGTATTAGGATTGTTTGATTTATTGCTTTACTATTATCGCATGATTGATTTGAGAACATGTTAATCCTTGCTCTATTATTCCACTGAGTTAGCTACTCACTCCCACGTTACGGGACGGTGTTCCGGACACCCACCAGACCTTTTTGTGATTGCAGATGATGGCGCGGCCTGTGAGGCAGAGCCGGACTTGATGATGATGAGGAGGATCCCTCCTTTATGCGTGTTCTGATTGACGGGATTACAGGGAGGTTGCTTAAATACCTTGACACTTGTCATTTTATATTTTTAGAGCACTCATGTATATTCTTTTGGTTACTTTTGAAGTATACGTGTATGTATATAACCTGGTAACATGTTCACGCTCCGGAGACATACAATGGTTTATATATGTTATACATACTATTACAGTCTTCCGCTTGTAAATTTAACTATCTCTGGAGTATGATATGCTGTTCTGGCTTAATCTCACTCATGTTTAATACATTATCACAGACAACATTCAATCATACATTTCTATGTTGCATAAATAACATTTTGGAACTCGGGAGTTGGGTTTTTGCTCGACCCCCCGATTTTCGGGATGTTACATTTTCTTACCTGAAAACGCGGAGGAATCACCGGCCAGGTGATCGTAGTGTGTTGCTTAGGCACTTGCAACAGGTGGTGCAACGGCAGAAAAATTCTCTCTTACTCTCTCTCACAAACTCTCACCTTTTCTCTCTCCCAATCTAGGGTTTTTCTCAAATTCGGATGGGAGAGAGGAGTGAGGGTTTCAACCCCTTTTATAAGCCTAAAAATGCCCGGAATAGGCTTGGGAACAAAGTTTACTTAGGGTATATCCAAATCGGGGCTGTTTCGGTCCAAAAACCCATTTCTGGTAGTCCCCTTGCCGAACGCGATCGGACTTAAGCTCATGCATACTGGATCTAGCACACATTAAGTTTTCAGTTCGGCAGGGTTCGTAGATCGCACATGGCGGTCCAGTTTCAGTTCAGCGGTCACCGCACGTAGATCAGGCCTGCAAGTCTCATGATATGAAATAGAAATTTTTCCTGATCTGAGGGTGTAATTTGGCTGAATTCTGACGGTCAGAACGCTTAATACTGACACGTCAAGTCGTGTGCCAGATTTAAATTTTAAATTCCAAATATGTCCCTCTTCTCACTCTCTTCAGTCCAGGCTCAATGAAATAGCCCGTGATTATCGGTTGGACTTGATTTTCGAAAGGAGTGTCAAGTCCAGCTAGGCGGTTCTAACGGTCTAAGATTTTAGGTATCGGACTTTCGACGCGCGGTCTAGATCTAATACAAAGTTTCAAAGTGGTCCAGAGAACAAACCGGTTTAGAGTTTGACCCGAGGTTTTATAGTATTATAGCACCATTGATTCTACAAGTTTTGGGTCTTGTAGAACGTATTTAAAGTGATCAGGGACTATTTCCCGGCTACTCTAGCGTTGCGCTAGCTAACTTATGCTTAGTTTCTAAAGGAATTAATCCTAAGTGGTTTCTTTGGCTATGGAATTGGGTTCTGAGCGATTCTTCAGGTGTTTTAGTTGACCCATTGCCTAAGGACGTCTAATCCCAGGTTGGCCAAAATCTGGGGTGTTCCAAGGAAATAGTGAAACCACCCAGTTTCTTTTTTTGAAATGCTTGGAGTAACTTCACTATGATCAACAGTTTATAATGGTTTCGGATGCACCAATTTTGGCAAGCTACACCTTTATAACACCCTGAAATTCGGGGGTCGAGCAGAAGCTTAGCTCCCAAGTTCCAATGCATCACATATGCAACATAAATAATGATGTTTGAATGTTGTTCATATTAATGCATTAAACATGAAGTGGGATTACACCAAAATAGTAATTCATACTCCAGATCAGTTTATATAATGCAAGTGGAAGACTAAAAGATGTATATAAATGAATATAAATCCAAAAGATCACTGTCGATCACCAGAGTATGAATACATCACTGAGTCATCATATACATGTAATAATCCAAAAATAAAATGTCAAAAGAATAGTTTAACTACAAGGATCAGCCCTGTAGCCCCGTCAATTAGAGCGGCCTAAGCGAAACCGTCAGAGAACTACATATATGAGAACTCATCCTGATCGTCGTAGTAATTAGGCTCCGCCTCCCGAGTTGCATCATCATCTGCAACTAAGATAGAGTCTGGTGGGTGTTCAGAACACCGTCCCAGAACGTGTGAGTGAGTGATCAACTCAGTGGAATCATAGAGTAAAGATTAACATGTTATCAATTCAGTCAAGCAGTAATGATAAAGCAGGAATATCAGACATTCCTAGATACTCTTGTTAATGCAAAGATGGAATGTTTTCATGATGCATGCCCTCACCTACACTCCCTCGTGCGACACCATCTTACGTCCGCGACATGCTTTCTTCCCTCTATGCACTTCATCCACGGCACATGCAGTGCGATGTTATGAACGTGATTACCGAATTGTTATTAGTCCTTTTCATACAGCAGTATTGGGAAGCTAAGGTACCTCCCTTATATCATTGCTCAAACGATGATCCATTCTAGGGTCGTCAATCCTAGACATTCTCATATGATAGTATAGTTCTACATCGCTGTAAAGGGCTCGTCACCAATCAATACAGGTCTAGTTATATCCTGTAGACTACAACAAGGCTCTTCTGACCAATGCAGTTTCAGGATATACTTGAGGTCATTACAAAGGGCTCATCACCAATCAGAGTAGGCCAACAACTCGAATATAGTATCCCATACTACCATAATGGGCTCATGAGTCTAGGTTGCTCACTGGTCACTACAGGAAGGCTCGTCGCCCCAGCGTAGGCCGACAGCTCGACCACGGTGTCCCATACCACCATGCCCGACTCATGAGTCTTAGCGGATCGAGGTACCAAGGTTGACAGGATTAAACTGGTAAGTTTGGTACCCTAGATTCAAACAAGAGCATCCATACATGGTGAACATACATCGGGTCAATCGAGTTACTTGACGAGCTCGACTAGTACGAGCGCATGTTAAGATGATCGACATAAAGTGTGTAAACACTTCGTGTGACTAAACCACTGCTGACAACTCTAGTACTACTCGGGTTCGTCAAACACATCGTACATAGCGAATCAATCTCAGCCATGAATTTAAGCCTGTTACTGAATGCCTGGACCATAATATGGCCCCAATCATGTACAACCTCAATAATAGATATATGATTCAACTTCCACATTCTTATAAGCATGATATGAAATATAACTTAAACATGAATACTTTATATGGAGGAAATCATACACACAATTGGCAGAAATGAAATAAACTAAACATAACATGAAGGAAATCATACACACAATTAGCATGAACGAAACAGACTAAATATAACATAGAGGAAATCATACACACAAGTAAGGTGATTGAGATTCATATCTCGATTCCCTTAAAAATCGTACTTTACCTATTTCTAACTCATTTAGGCATTTATATAAACACCTAGACTACACTATTCAACATACATCATGTATGTTGGCATATTGCATATTTAGGCAAATCCTTTTGCTAAGGAGTTGTCGCAACATAACAAGCATGTACTCACAATGATTTATCATGGCAATCACAAATCCAAAATTTATATGTATACAGGTATTTCAACAAATACATAGAATACACCACTACATACATATTTCATACGTATTCGTAATGCGAAACAAAGAACACATTTTGCATAAAAAATAGCATCCATGTCAATAATAAATCATTATCTAACATTGAAAGCTTTGAAAACCATAACCTATATGTCTATAATCCGCACCTTACGCCGATAAACGCGTAACAAACTCATTTCGTTAAAAAACGCTTCGTCTACGGCTCAACGGCAACCTATTACATGAAATAGGTTAGCTATTACATCACTTTAACTAGTTGAAACCCTAGAACTGATTAGGGTTAGGTTTTCTTACCCAATAGTGTATTTGAAATCACCGAAGTAGTGATTCGGTAACGATGTGTAAGCACAAGGAGTAACGAGAATCGAATCCCAGGAGTAGCTCCCACTTCTCTCTCACTTTCTCTCTCTTTTTCTTCTCTTCCTTAGCTAGTGTTTAAAATTTTGTATGGTGTATGAGAGAGAGGTTATAAGGTCTTTATATAGGCTTAAAAGCGATGGAAATAGCCCTAAGGCCAAGGAATACTTAGGTTATAACCAAATCGGCCTTGTTCCGTTCTAACAGAACACTTCTAGAGGTCCTATTACTGAGTGCGGTCGGACTTAAGCTCATAGGTGCTGGATCTTGATCAAGTTAAGTTTTTAATTCGATCAGGTTTCCAGATCAACCGTGGCGGACCAGTTTCGGTTCAGCGGTCACCGAAACTCAATCAGGGCCACAAGTACTTTGATATGTATGGGCCATCATCCCTGATCCGAGGGTGAATTTGGGTAAAAAAACCAACGGTCAGAATGCTTATATATGACGTGCAAGCGACGCGACTCAGATTACTTAAATTCATATTTAATTTCTTAAATATCTTCACTTTTTCACACTCTTCACTCCGGACTCAAGGAAACAGTCTCAGGACATCGTCTGGATGTGATTTTCGAGGTGATAATCAAGTCCAACTAGGCGGTCATAACCATCTAAGTTGATCAATATCAGACTTTCGACATACAATCCAGGTCCGTTACGAAGTTTCAAAATGCTCCCGAGAGCAACTGGGTTTAGAGTTGGATTCTAATTTTTTGGGTAATGGAGTGTTAACGATTCTACAGGTTTTGAGTCTTGCAGATCGTATTTAAAGTAATTAGTGCTAATTTCACAGGTAATCTAGGTTAGCACTTAATTAATTCTCGTCTAGTTTCTAAAGAATTTAGTCCTGAGGGATTTCTGTCTGAGTTGGTACTCGGGTCTTTGTATAGATTTTTTCGAGTCGTTACAATCTACCCCCCTTAAAAAAAAATTTCATCCTCAAAATTAGTACATTTTCGTACTCCTCAAGAATCTGAGGGTAGTTCTTTCTGACCTCGGCCTCTGTCTCCCAAGTAGCTTCCTCCTCAGTATGATGCGTCCACAGAACTTTCACTAGTGGAATGACCTTACTGCGCAACACCTAGGCCTTCCTATCTAAGATACATTTCAGATGCAGCACATATGTAGCATCCTCGCTCAGATGTACCTGCTCCCATCTGATGACGTGCGAAGGATAGGGAACGTACTTCTTCAGCATAGATACATGAAATACGTTGTGTAAACCTGCGAGTGATGTGGGTAAAGCTAGGAGATACACTACTGCCCCCACTCGATCCAGAATCTGAAATGGACTAATAAAGCTTGGTGTGAGCTTTTCCTTCTTACCAAACCGCAGGACTCCCTTCATAGGAGAAACTCGAAGGAACACATGGTCTCTAACCTCAAACTCAAGCGGTCGCCGCCTTGTATCGGCATAACTCTTCTGTCTGCTCTGAGCTGTCAAGAGTCGACGTTTAATAATGTCAATCTTCTCTGAGGTCACCTGTACTAACTCTGGGCCAACCAAACTGCGCTCACCAACCTCTATCCAGCAATGCAGTGCTCTACAAGGGCACCCATACAAGGCCTTGTAAGGATCCATGCCAATACTCTCCTGGAAACTGTTATTGTAGGTGAACTCTGCATATGGGAGACAATCATCCCAACTGTCCTTGAAGTTCAAAATACAAGCTCGTAGCATATTCTCCAAAATCTGATTCACCCGCTCCGTCTGTCCGTCAGTATGTGGGTGAAACGCAGTACTGAACTTCAACTTCACACCCATTGCTTCCTGGATACGAGTCCAGAAGATAGATGTGAATCGCGTGTCTCTGTCTGACACAATCTCCAAGGGAACTCCATGCAGACGAACTATCTCTTTGATGTACAGCCTAGCCAATTCGTCTACAGAGTTCGTGACTCTGATTGGAAGGAAGTGAGCCGACTTCGTCAATCGGTCGACGATCACCCTGATAGAATCATGTCCCTTCCTCGTCTTTGGTAGCCCTGATATAAAATCCATAGAGATGAAGTCACACTTCCATTCAGCAATGGGCACAGGCTGAAGCAGTCCAGGAGGTCGACGATGCTCTGCCTTGACCTGCTGGCACGTGAGACAACGGGATACATACTCTGCTATTTGGGCCTTCATGTTGTCCCACCAATATGATTTCTTCATATCTTGATACATCTTTATGCTACCTGGATGCATCGTAAGTTTCAAACTATGCGCAGCCTCAAGAACCTCTTGTCTGAAGTTATGAAGATTTGGGACGCATAGGCGGTCGTGGTAGCGCAAACCCCCATCCGTACCAATTCTCCACTCGGCATCCTCATCATCGTTAGCCTGCTCATGAAGCTCAGACAATTGCTTGTCATCTTTCTGGGCCGTGATGATCCTATCATCGATAAGCGGCATTCGAACGTGTGCTATGCTCTGAAACGGTTCCTCCACAGTGAGCTTCTGTTCGAAGTCACGAACAAACTCTAGCATATCCCACTCCTCAATCATCAGTGGAGTTGCAAACAAGATTGCCTTCTTGTGGCTCAACGGGTCTTCCACAAGGTTAACCTTGCCATGATGGTAGGAGACCTCGAACTTGAAGTCCTTCAAGGTTTCCATCCATCGGCGCTGCCTCATATTCAAATCCCACTGAGTGAATATATAGTGAAGGATTTTATGGTCGCAGAAAAGCTCATACTCCTCTCCATAGAGGTAATGTCTCTAGATCTTTAATGCAAAGATGACGGCTGCTAACTAGAGGTCGTGTGTAGGGTAATTTTTCTCGTGTTTCCTCAACTATCTCGAGGAATATTCAATCACCCTGTCCTTCTGCATAAGGACACAACCCAGACCAACTTGAGATGCATCAGTGTATATAGTATACTTGACCCCTTGCTCTAGCAATACTAGCACAGGGGTAGACGTCAGTCTGTCCTTTAGCTCCTGAAAAACTGATTTTGCCTTCTCATTCTAGGCGAACTTCAAGTGCTTCCGAGTTAGCTAAGATAAATGTCTGGTTATCTTCGAGAAATCCTGAGTGAAGCGTCGATTATAGCTTGTCAAGCTCATAAAACTCCTCACCTCAGTAACCGAACTCGGCTACTTCCGTCCTGAACTGCGGCTACCTTAGCTAGGTCTACTGTAATCCCTTCCTTGAACACTACATGTCCCAGGAACTTGACTTCCTATTACCAGAAGTCGCACTTCTTGTACTGCGCGAACAATCGGTTCTTCCTCAGAGTTTCCAAGACTGCCTGTAAGTGCCTCCAGTGCTCTTCTCGAATCGTAGAGTATACCAGAATATCATCGATAAACACAATGACGAATCGGTATAGAAATGGCCAAAACACCCGGTTTATTAAGTCCACGAATACGGATGGTGCATTTGTAAGACCGAACGACATCACGAGAAACTCGTAATGACCAAAGCTGATCCTAAATGCAGTCTTTTGCACATCTTCATCCCTGACGCACAACTGATGATACCCTGACTGTAGGTCAATCTTTGAAAAGTATCGTGCCCTTTTCAACTGATCAAACAGATCTTCTATCCTGGGCAAATGATACTTATTCTTCACGGTCATTTGGTTCAACCTACGGTAATCAATACATAACCGTAGCGACCCATCCTTCTTCTTAACAAACAACATAAGTGCTCCCCAAGGAGACACACTAGGTCATATAAAGCCCTTCTCTACCAACTCGTCAATCTGTTTCCTCAGTTCCTCCATCTCACATGGCGGCATACGATACATCGGTAACAAAACAGGTACTGAACCGGGCACGAGATCAATAGTAAAATCGATCTCATGCCGAGGAGGTAACCCAGGTATCTTACTAAACACTATCCCAAAATTTTAAACCACAGGAGTGATTTCAAGCGCTGAACCAGTAGAACTTTCCAACAGAGCATTATAACAATCATCTTGAGAAGGGTAGCTGACCTGAACAGGAAAAGTAAATGTCACGCCCACAGGTCCATGGGCTGTCACCAGCCTAGTCTCACAGTCAAGCTCTGCTCTCACCTCAGTGTGCCAATCTATGCCAAGGATAATGTCGTAATAATGCAAAGGCGTGACATACAGGTCAACTACAACTGTCCTACTCCCTAGATCTATCGAGCAACCCAGATAAACCCTAGTAATGGCAGAAGAGATCCCTGTAACAGTAGTGAGTGTCACTCCCATCATAGGAGCAGTAACCAACGCTAGCCGCTTGACTAACGCGCATGAAAGGAGGGAGGTTGTGGACCCAGTTCCACCAATAAGAAAACAGGAGTACCTTGGACATGTGCAGTGACTTCAAAAGCCATAGGTGTTGTAAGTGTAACCTCTAGTGATTCTGCTATGAGTGAATGCACCTAAGCCTACTGCGGGCGATTCGACAGTGGTACCATGGGCCGTTGAGGTAGCCAAAATCGGGGTGTCAATGGTCGAAACGAAGGATGCGTAAGTGCAGTCCGTAGAGGTGGAGCTGATAAAGCCTGAGGGTGAGGGCGGTCAATCCTCTATGGCGGCGAGAACCCACTGTCTCTCATATGTGTAGAATAGCTCTCCGCCACATGACCTGGTTTCCCACAATAAGTACAGGTCACACCAGGTCACCTCATCGGAACTAGTGGCTCCGTGATCCTGGGAGGAGAGTCGGTACGGGCCCTCTTGCCGAGGAATGGCTTGCTCAGCATATATGGTCGTGCCCTAGGGATCACAGGCCTATGAGAACGTGGCAATCGATCCTCGTCCTTCTCTGCTCCCATAGACATGTGTACTAGCTCAGCATAGGAGGGTATACTAATACAACACATCTTCAAGCGAATGTCGAGTCGCAGGCCCTTGAAAAAATGCTGCATCCACATCTGTACGTCGGCAAGTATAGTCGGGACATATCTGCCCAACTCGGTAAACTGATGCTCATACTCCATCACGGTCATGCCTCCCTATTTGAGGCATAAAAACACATTCTCCTTCTCATGCCGGTACATAAGAGGATAGTATTTCTCATGGAAGCGGGTCTCGAATGCTGCCCACGTCCATACATAGTCAACTGCCACAGTCTGCATCACACTATCCCACCACAAGCTGGCTTCCTTCTCTAACATAAAGGTAACCAACTCAACCTGCTCCGGCTCTGTACAATGTAGCATCCTTAACATCTTGGAGATGAGTTCTAGCCAATATTCAGTCTCCTCAGGTCTGTGAGAACCCAAAAATGTAGGAGGCCGCAAGCGTTGGAATCACTCTAGGAGGCCACTAGTACCCAAATTCCCCGTGGGGTATACAACGGGTGTAGGCAAGGTCACACCCTCATCTCGAGCAGAAGGCCCTATAGCCTCAGCAGGATGTACAGATGGTGAAGGTGGAGTCGTACTCCTACCTTGAGCTAAGGCTCCTGCGATGGTGGCCAAGAGCTACTGCTACAGCTGGTGGTGTCGCATCTGCTACTGCTGATGCTGCTCCTGCTGATGGTGTATCATCGTCAATAACTGTTCCAACCTATCTGTAGGTGGAGCAGACTGAGGCACATACTACATCGAAGAAGACGCCGATTCTGCTCTCGAACTGTGGTGTATAAGATGGCAGCCAAACTGCAGGACCAATCGAAGGCTGAGACTCACGCATAGTCTCACGAACCGGGCCCAAACTAGGGTCTGCACAACCATCACTCTGAGAAGGTGTCTGGTCCATCAAATCACTCAATGCGAGGCGTTTCGTGCTCCGCGTGAACTTAGGTGGTATTCCCTACACAACATAGGGTGCAACCCAGATCAGTTTCAACATAACCACAAACTTATTTACGCAGCATTTACACACAAACTTAAGGTAACTTCATGCATTTCATTACCAAAATTGTCATAATACATGAGACATAGGTTTAACATGGATCATGACAGAAGATGCATGTGAGCTAATACAACTAAGCTTCAAACACGAAGCTTTAACACTAGAATAGCTATCAAAACTACGACGCCTATAAAGGCTACACACAAACACAAACAACTAGGAATAAACCACAACTGAAAAAATAATAACAATAGAATCTGGTGATGGAGAAGGGGCACCCTTATCCTACAGGCAGCACAGGATAGTCTTCAGTTTGCGAGTCACTTTCTTGAACTTGTGTTTCACGAGGCCTAGAAGATCCATAATGTCCTGTCGTAGGACAGCCTGGTCCTCCTCAAGTCAAGCTATACGGGCATTCCTGATGGCCTATCCAGTGTCTTGCTCTGGTGTCGTAGGAGGAGAGCTCTCACTCGTGTCCTGAGCCTCCTCCTCGTCTTCCTATTCCTCCTCTTCTTCTATTTTGGCCCCGCCTTCTCCTTCACTTTCTTCTTCTTCGCTTTCTGTTTCATCCTCGCTCTCTTCAAGTTAGGCTTGTCGTTACCGTGGCCCGATCTTCATTTGATTGAGAGTGGTCTCGCTGATGTAATGGACCGGTAATTACAATTTTTCCCTAAGTCTGTAGCCAAACTCGAGTGCAATCTTGCATATGAGTCGGCTAAAGGGGAGCGACTCAGTCGTTCTATTTGATCACGCGGTAAGGATGATCTGTCGCAGTATAAATGTAGACATGCACAACTTCGCTCCCTGCCCCACTTGGTACAGGAAATCCACCATGAGACGCGTGCACTCACTGCGATTGCTCCCTGGGGTAGACGTCCAACGTGTAGATGTGGTGAAGCAGATGAAAATCACCCGATATATGGGTCGCTAAGAGGCTTTTGTTAGGCTGTCATTCAACTAGTCGACCACATAGAAACCTGGTGTGGCGATCCCTTTCATGTACACTATTCAAATTTCTCTCACTAGCATGTATCTCGCCAAGTGGCACATTTAGGAGTCGAGCTATCAATCCAACGTTGATTGTGGCTTCCTGATCTCTGCCAAAGGGGATCGTGAACTGCAAGGGCTCTAGCATAGGCTCTCGAATGTGGGCATAGAAGGCTCAGACAGTGCTCACGTTTACATGAGACTTTCCTTCAAATAGTGGACCCCACCCGGCTTCTTCCAGGCGCTCGAACAACAAGTATTCGCCAAAGAGTCATCCATCCACATGCACTTCAAAAAGAACCCTACGGTCCTCATAGACACCATGGGATAGCTCTGCAAACAAAGCTCTTCCAATGGGAGCCTGGTGATCAAGACCCCGCTTAGTCTGTAACTCTCTACCAAGGCTTGTACTCACGGCGGTTCCTCTTGGTCTCCTCGAGCGAGCGGGGCGACTCGGCCCAACTTCATCCATCGAAGCTCGTTTCTTTCCCATGAGAGAAAGGATGGTGGAAATCGAGAATAGATCCGTGATAAGCTCCAAGAAAGCCTTGGAAGAGTGAAGAAAATGAAGGAAAGAGGTGAGATCTTTGGGTCTCCATGGATTTGGGCCTTACAAGGGGGTTTAAAGGCTCAAATGAAAGGGAATAAGGGGAAGGATAAAAAAATAGGATGGGTTAGTATCCTTACACGAATTTGAGACTCAAATGGGAGAGTTAAGAGCTCAAATCAAAGAAAATGAGAGGGTTAGGTGATGGGTATGGCTGAGCACGGTGGAGAGATGTAAACCTTAAAGAACAACAAGAGAAAGAGAGATTGGGAGGGCGATTTGAGTGAGGATGGAACAGTTTTAAAGGAAAAGGAGAGCTTGAGAAGGGGTTTTATGAAGGAAGTACTCGTTTGGGAATGTTTTAAGCATCGAACCGTGGACCAGTGGGCCCCACTAGGCCCCACATGCCATCGGCCCGAAGGCCCAGCCCGGACAAGCATGCCGGTCGGCGAGGCCTCGCCGGTCACTATCTATTCCGATGTGGCCTCATCCTTTGGGCGAGGTCCTCCCCACTCCCTGGGTCCAGAAATGTGTGTCCCACCTTGGGTCCCCCTGGAAGTGGTTCGTTTGGCCCCCGCTTCCGATTCGAGTCGTTTCGGATCATTTCGAGACAAATCTGATGTACATTCACATTTACCAATTTTTAACAGCTGCAATGGGATGAAACACGGTCTATACTCATCAATTGATAGTCTAAACTTGATTTGGAGTTATCGAGTGTGATCAGGAGTGTGCACGGACTTAATCTCGGCGATCATTTTCAATAAACCTTTGCCAACAAACAAAACTGGGAGTCCTAAACCTGTTTCTAGATTGTTCTCGCACCCTTTTATGCTATAGTTGTGCCAACGTACATCGTGTGACCATAACCCAAGTCCGATTTAATCCAAATCATGCTCTGATACCAACTTATAATGCCATAAAATTCGGGGGTCAAGCAGAAGCTCAGCTCCTGAGTTCCAATGCATCACTTATGCAACATAAATAATGATGTTTGAATGTTGTTCATATTAATGCATTAAACATGAGTGGGATTACACCAAAACATTAATTCATACTCCAGATCAGTTTATATAATGCAAGCGAAAGATTGAAAGATGTATATAAACGAATATAAATCCAAAAGATCGCTATCGATCGCCAGAGTATGAATACATCACTGAGTCATCATATACATGTAATAATCTAAAAATAAAATGCCAAAAGAATAGTTCAACTACAATGATCAGCCCTGTAGCCTCGTCAATCTGAACGGCCTAAGCGAAACCGTCAGAGAACTGCATATATGAGAACTCGTCCTTATCGTCGTAGCAATCAGGCTCCTCCTAAGTCGCATCATCATTTGCAACTAAGACAGAGTCTGGTGGGTGTTTAGAACACCATCCCAGAACGTGGGAGTGAGTGATCAACTCAGTGGAATCATAGAGTAAAGATTAACATGTTATCAATTCAGTCAAGCAGTAATGATAAAGCAGACATATTAGACATTCCTAGATACTCTTATTAATGTAAAGATGAAATGTTTTCATGATGCATGCCCTCACCTATACTCCATCGTGTGATACCATCTTACGTCCGTGGCATGCTTTCTTCCCTCTGTGCAATTCATCCACGACACATGCAGTGCGATGTTATGAATGTGATTACCGAGTTATTATTAGTCCTTTTCATACAGCAGTATTGGGAAGCTAAGGTACCTCCCTTATATCATTACCCAAATGATGATCCATTTTAGGTTCGTCAGTCTTAGACAAACTCATATGATAGTATAGTTCTAGATCGCTGTAAAGGACTCGTCACCAATCAATACAGGTCTAGTTATATCCTATAGACTACAAAAAGGCTCGTCGCCCCAATGCAGTTTCAGGATATACTCGATGTCACTACAAAGGACTCGTCACCAATCAGAGTAGGCCGACAGCTCAACCACGGTGTCTCATACTACCATGCCCGGCTCATGAGTCTTAGCAGATCGAGGTACCAAGGTTGACAGGATTGCACTGGTAATTTTAGTACCCTAGATTCCAACAAGAGTGTCCATACATGGTGAACATACATCAGGTCAATCAGGTTACTTGACGAGCTCGACTAGTACGAGCGCATGTTGAGATGATCGACATGAAGTGTGTAAACACTCCACGTGGCCAAACCACTACCGACAACTCTAGTACGGGTCGGGTTCGTCAAACATGTCCTACATAGCGAATTAATCTCAGCCACGAATTCAAGCCTGTTACTGAATGCCTAGACCATAATATGGCCCTAATCACGTGCAACCTCAATAATAGACATATGATTCAACTTCCACATTCTTATAAGCATTATATGAAATATAACTTAAACATGAATACTATACATGGAGAAAATCATACACACAATTGGCAGAAATGAAATAAGCTAAACATAACATGAAGGATTAGATAACATAGAGGAAATCATACACTTAAGTAAGGTGATTTAGATTCATATCTCAATTCCCTTAAAAATCATACTTTACCTATTTCTAACTCATTTAGGCATTTATATAAACACTTAGACTACACTATTCAACATACATCACGTATGTTGGCATATTGCATATTTAGGTAAATCCTTTTGCTAAGGAGTTGTCGCATACATAACAAGCATGTACTAACAATGATTTATCATGGCAATCATAGATAAAAAATTTATATGTATACAGGTATTTCAACAAATACATATAATACACTACGGCATACATATTTCATACGTATTCGTAATGCGAAACAAACAACACATTTGGCATGTAAAATAACATCCACGTTAATAATAAATCATTATCTGACATTGAAAGATTTAAAAACCATAACCTATACGTCTATAATCCGCACGTCACACCGATAAACGTGTAACGAACTCAGTTCGTTCACTCACGCTTCGTCTACGACTCAACGGCAACCTATTACATGAAATAGGTTAGCTATTACATCACTTTAACTAGTTGAAACCCTAGAACTGATTAGGGTTAAGTTTTCATACCCAGTAGTGTATTTGAAATCACCAGAGTAGTGATTCGGTAACGATGTGTAAGCACAAGGAGTAATGGGAATCGAATCTCAGGAGTACCTCCCACTTCTCTCTCACTTTCTCTCACTTTTTCTTCTCTTCCTTAGCTAGGGTTTCAAAATTCGTATGGTGTATGAGAGAGAGGTTATAAGGTCTTTATATATGCTTAAGAGTAACAAAAATAGCCCTAAGGCTAAGGTATACTTAGGTTATAACCAAATCGACCTTGTTCCGATCCAACAGAACACTTCTGGAGGTCCTGTTACTGAGTGCGGTCGAACTTAAGCACATAGATGCTGGATCTTAATCAAGTTAAGTTTTTAATTCGATCGGGTTTCCAGATCAACCGTGGCGAACCAGTTTCAGTTCAGCAGTCACCGAAACTTGATCAGGGCCACAAGTACTTTGACATGTATGGGCCATCGTTCCTGATCTGAGGGTGAATTTGGGTCAAAAACCAACGGTCAGAATGCTTATAAATGACGCGCAAGCGACGCAACTCAGATTACTTAAATTCATATTTAATTTCTTAAATATCTTCACTTTTTCGTACTCTTCACTCCGGACTCAAGGAAACAGTCTCAGGACATTGTTTAGATGTGATTTTTGAGGTGATAGTCAAGTCCCACTAGGCAGCTATAACTGTCTAAGTTCATCGCTATCGGACTTTTGACGTGTGATTCAGGTCCGTTACGAAGTTTCAAAGTGCTCCCGAGAGCAACCGGGTTTAGAGTTGGATTCTAAATTTTTGGGTAATGGAGCATTAACGATTCTACAGGTTTTGTGTCTTGCAAATCGTATTTAAAGTGATTAGTTCTAATTTCATAATTAATCTAGGTTAACACTTAATTAATTCTCGTCTAATTTCTAAAGAATTTAGTCCTGAAGGATTTTTGCCTGAGTTGGTACTCAGGTCTTTGTATGGATTTTTCTGAGTCGTTACAACCTTCCTTGGCCAACACATCCTGCAACTAAGTTAGACTCTCCACACTAGCCCAAAATCCCCTGGCAATGGCAATACTTTCAAAAGTTTTTTCTTTCCTTCTTTTAAATGTTCTAAGTAATGGTCTTCTAAGTAAGAGTCTTCACAAAAATCTACATGCACCACGGAGACGGAGCACCAAATGGAGGGTTGATTCCTTTTAAATGTTATAATTGGCAAGCTTGCAACCCTCCTTCAACTGCTTTCTAGCAAAAATTAGCCTCTGCTGATTTGGGGTGAGTCTCTTCCCTATCCTAGATCTCTAGGGTCCATAAATGGACTAAAAATCACATTGACTAGAAAATCCTAAAATTTGAAAATTGTTGGGGAAAAAATGACCAAAAAATACATGGTTAGGAAAAGGAGTGCAGCAAAAGTCTGAGAATTCCAAGGCATGGTCTGTGTCCATGTTGGCACCTCACGTACCAATAGTCCAGACCATTGGACAATGGATCAACTTGTTCAAAACAAAATTAGAGTATGCATATGAGGATCATATAAATGCTTTGAGTAAATATTCTCACTAAAATTTAAATCCATGATATATAATATATTTTTAGCCACATATAAAAAATATTAGACCTAGTATTATCTGCTACATACTAGTAACATACAACCGATATTGGGGCACCATATCATAAGCTACAAGAAGTTCATGTCCCCAAAAACATGGTATCCTCCATTGATAACATATATATAGTATAAGTTTCTTATTTTTATTTACATTCGCAAATATATTCATCATCTGTTACACCCCGAACTCAAAAATCGAGCTTATGAAATTTTCGATTACCGAATCCGGTGCCAACAACATATGTAGTACCCCATTCTCAGCTCCCAGCGCCCATACGCCAGATTCCGATCCTGGGATCCTGCAAGGAGGATTTTCCATCGTATATTTATCTCATAAGAAGCATAACCACAAGTTTACCCAAATCACAAAGGCAACATCGTCATCACATATACACTAATATAAATAGTTGAATACAATGCTGAAAGGGAAATACATATATATCAGTAATCAAAGCTCTAGAAGACAGCTGCACGCTTCAAGCTCAATGTCGTTGCGACGTAATGCCACCTGCATACATCTATCATGCATAAGCTTATATAAAGCTTAAAGGGTGGTGTAAGTGTGTGCACAAGTAAGTGCCAAGTATGCAATATCAAAGTAATGGGGAAACATGACGGTAAGTCCATAAATACCATCAACCTTATCCAAGTTATTTGATGCAAAAACATAATAAACCAATATTATATGCTGAGAATGCAATGCAATATGTGTTGTGAATGAATTGACTCTGCTAGAGTGTGAAGTCGGGATGATAGTATGTAGTATTGCTGACTATGAGGTCCATCACAAGGGACTTCTATCCAAACCAGTCCCATACCTAAATTTTGATAGCCAGACTCAATGTGGTAAACTCATGATCTCAGGTTGGTCATACGCCCCAACAGAAATCCTAGCCATTGTGAAGGTACACTGATGACTTTATTACGCATCACCAGCCCGAGTGGATAGTGAATGAATGAGTCGAATGTTGAGTATGCAACTCCTACTCAGTAAATCCACATATCAATATAGCTTATCTTTGGGATATCATTGAGGTCTGGTACACTCCACAATGGATGCCGCCTCCCTAGCCGCAGAACCAGCGAGTGGAAAAGTCCTCACTATTCGCTGAGCCAGTATTCTGTCAATACCTACTCGGCTCATTAATAGCGGACCCATTTGCGAGTTGGTCATACTCAGCCTAGCTTACAGCCCTCCCAATTGGACGGATAAGGCCACACCCCCTTCCAACTGACCACGACACGGTGAGAGACGCGGCCTATTGGTGTTCGGCACTCGGGCGCTCATGTATATTCACTCGGTCTAGACATTGGAGAGTCTCCTAGCCACGGAGGTTTAAGAACTTTCACCCATTATTTCGAACAAGAAATAAATGCATTTGATTTGGGATATTATCTTATTCAAACATAACATAAAGAGAGAGAGAGTATTTAAGACAATCATCATATTTTATTTCAACTAAGTTCATTTACATCATTAAACATCTCTTGATTCTAAGATAAATAATTCACAATATAGAAATTGACAACGTTCAAATATTTAAGTCAGATTTCAAATTCGCCAGCACTTCGACTCACGATTTAATCATCTCTTTAAGAGGAATATGACTCAAATATCTCTTCTAGTGGTTTCTCCTCTTGAAGCTTGAATAGAAGAAATCTTGTAACTTGGCCATTTCAGCATCATTTTAGCTCTTCTAACTTTGTAGACTGCAGGACAATCTGGTTGTGTAGACCCGCGCAACTGATATGGTTTACGCAGGTCTACGCAAACCATCGGTGCCTTCTCTCTCTCACCTTCAATCTTCCTCCTTGCTCTGCTTCCTCTCCAAAATCTTCAATCGGTCCAAATGGAGGAGGGGATGGGGTATTTATAGGCCCTCGCACATGTGGTACCTCAATTTTGGTACCATGGGACCCACCATAACCGTTCAATGAAATCACTTTCTGAAACCAGTTGCGCAAACCTGCACAACTGATATTTGGTTGCGTGGACCCGCACAAGTAATGTCATTTGCGCAGACCCGCACAATCAACCTCAAAGACACTTTGCTTTCTTCTTTCTTTTTTCCTTTCTATTGTATTACTCTCCAATCTTCTTTTACTCCAATCCTTTCATCATTTTTTATACCTCAACAGATGCCCCCTTGATCCTTTCTTTATTTCCCTAAAATAAAAAAAAAGGATAAAAAAAATTTCACCTTGATAGGGTTTGCACAGGTTCGTGCAACTGAAACCCGTGGAGCATACTCAGATGTACCTCCTATAAATACCCTGACCCCTCTTCATTCTCCACTTTTCCCTTACTGCGTTGAAATTCTTACACCTTTGTGATTTTCTTCTACGCAACAGACTTCGTTTATGTGGACCCACGCAACAGCCTTCTATTTCGTGTAAGCCTTATAGCCTTTGCGTTGACCCGTGCAACTAACTTTGATTGCGCGGTACCGTGCGATTAGAACTCATAATTTTTTCCAGTTTCTTTCTTTGAACTTCTTCAAGTACCTTCAAATACTTAACTCCCTTTTTCCATAATGGCTCGTATTGAGCGAACATACTATGCTGTAAACCCTCCTACCGACCAACCCTCTCATCAAGACTTTCCTAACCCATCTTTTTTCCGCCCTACTCCTTCAGATCAACCTCTGGTAAAACGTACCAAGACCACTGCCAGCAATCCTGCATATTTTAAAGAACCCATTCTTCCAACCTTTAAGTTCACTGATCGGATCTCTTCTCTGCCCTCTCCCATCCATCGAGCAATTGCATTGAGAGATCTAAAATGCCCTCCAAAGTAGGGTAGAGAGTATGATTGGGATGAGTGACTAAAAACTATTGCCCACATCCGTAGTAACATTTAAAGACCCCCCTTTGAGAGGACACTCTGCCTACTTCTCATTCGAAGAAGACTCGCTGAAACAAGGCGAAGGAGGTCGAGGAGAAAATTAGGGAGCACAATAAGAAGAAGCTCTAGAACTAATGGGAATTGGTCTGAGTCGTCGAGGGCATCATGAAGTTCAAAAATTCTCACTCGAAGGGTATGATAGTGATTCCCATCAATCTTCATCGCCACCAATCCATGCTCGACTGCGAGCTAAGGGATTACATAGATGGAGAAAAGCTGATGTACACTGCCTCATGGGCGATGAGAAAACCATACATCCTTTAGGGGATATAACATGCACACAAGTTACAGCAAAGTTGTAACACCCTGAAAATCGGGGGTCGTGTATAAACTCAACTCCCGAGTTCCAGACCGTCCCTTATGCAACAAAAATGGTTATGATTCAATGTTGTCTGATTTAAAGCATTCACATGAGTAAAAGTATACCAAAACTGCAATTCATACTTCAGATCCAGTGATAAAAGCAAGCGGAAGACTAAACAAGATATATATCACTGTATGGAAAAACAAAGTAATCTCAACTGTCTCCAAAGTATGACTACATCTCTGAGTCTCATATACATGTACATAACAAAAGAATAATGTTCAAAAAGAAAAGTCCCACTGATGTCCCCTCGATCCAGGTCACCTACGGGAAGCCGTCATGATACTGCATATACGAGAACTCATCCTGGTCCTCGTCATCATCTAGCTCCACCTCCTGGATCTCATCGTCACCTGCAACTACAACAGGGTCTGGTGGGTGTTGCAAACACCATCCCGTAACGTGGGAATGAGTGATCAACTCAGTGGAATCATAGAGCAAAGATTAGCATGTTCACAATTCAGTCACGCGATAATAGTAAAGCAGTAAATCAGACAAGTCCTAATACTGTTGTTAATGCAAGATGATATGACGTGATGTATGCCCTCACCGACGATTACCCTCATACGGCAACATCTTATGACCGCGGCATGCCACACTCCCTAGAGTGCTCCACATCTTCCAGGCACATGCAATGCTATGGTGATATGATTACCAAGTTGTTATTAGTCCATTCAAACAGCAGGATTGGGAAACTAAGGTACCTCCCTTGTATCAATCCCAACACGGATCCTGTCTAGGGTCGTCACTCCTAGTAATCTCATACGATGTACATTTCGTAGGTCACTGCAAGGGCTGCCAGGGCTGTTGCTCGCACTCGTTGCACCGCTCCCCCATCACCTTATCAATACAGGCCTACTGTACTCTACTGCACGGAAGGGTCGTCGCCTCCCGTGAACTCAGAATACGCTCGCGGTCACTACAAAGGGCTCGTCGCCTGATCAGTGTAGGCCGACAGCTAGAATATAGTGTCCCATACCACCATAATCTGCTCACGAGTCTAGGTGCTCACTGGTCACTACGGGGAGGTTTGTGGCCCCAGCGTAGGCCGACAGCTCGACCACGGTGTCCCATACCACCATGCCCGGCTCATGAGTCTTCGTGGATCAAGGTACCACGGTTAATAGGGTTTACAATGGTAAGTTCAGTACCCTAGGTTCAAGCAGTTATGTTACATACAAGGTGAACAAACATCGGCCAGTCGGGTTACTTGACGGGCTCGACTAGCGCGATCGCATATCGAATTGAACGACATGAAGTGCGTAAAACACTTCACGTGGCCTAACCACTGCCGCCAACTCTCAACACGAATCACATTCATCGACGCGTCGTTCGTGGCTATGACCAGTCAGCCACGAAATCGCTCGGTTACCGACTGCCTGGACTAAGTCAAGTCCCACACATCTATGGAATTACTATACAAGGTATTGGAATTGAAATACATCATGTGAGCATGTTAGCACATGTTATAACTTTCAACTTAAGCAAATCTTCAAGGCATACTTCCCATGCATATTCAACTTAAGCAAATCCTCAAGCACATACATTCCATGCATGTAATGAAATCATGCATTTTGTCAACATGTAGAAAATCATTTAGGTCGGCATAATAATTGAAAAATCAATCACAAAGTATCAAATAACATCATTTAATTCAATACATACTAATACAAGCATTTATACAAACACATGCACTACACACTTAGGTCTACATATAGCATGTCGACCCAAAGTGTGCAACTAGGCGAATCCCTTCGCCAAACTAATTATGCACGCATTCCTAACTTCCTAATGTGACAACAAACCATGTCAATCACATCAGCAAAATATGAATGCAAACAGTACTTCCTACAAATGACTAAAATGCCCTAAATCTCATATTCTTCGTTAGCTTACGAAACGGGAAACGGAGAGCATTTTGTACATGTCAAACGGCGATGCCGTCAAGAATCTACTATTAAACGACATTGAAAGCGTTGGGAACCGTCAATCAAAGCGTCTAAAATCCTCACCTAGTGTCTTGTAGACTCGGGAATTGAAGCGGAGTGTATATGCTTCGTCTACGGCGAGTAAGGAGCCTAATACATAAGATCCATAAGCTACATCGCTATGGAAACAAGGAAAACTCAAATCAACATCTATTTAGGGTTTTTACTTACCTAGGATTGCGGTGGAATCGCCGGGAAAGCGGTAGAGGAGTG
This sequence comes from Magnolia kwangsiensis, assembly GCA_037074715.1. Lineage (NCBI taxonomy): Eukaryota > Viridiplantae > Streptophyta > Magnoliopsida > Magnoliales > Magnoliaceae > Magnolia > Magnolia kwangsiensis. The sequence continues at coordinate 75,385,361 of CM073577.1, read as the reverse complement.
TTGCTTAAGCATGTGCAACACGTAGCACAAGTGGCGGGAAGAACTCTCCCACTCTCTCACAATCTCTCACTCTTTTTCTCTCTCCCAAGCTAGGGCTTCTCTCAAATTCGGATGGGAGAGAGGAGTGAGGGTTTCAACCCCTTTTATAGCCTAAAACATTCCCAAAATAGGCTTGGGAACAATGTTTACTTGGTGCCTAACCAAATCGGGGCCGTTTCGGTCCAAAAGGGCATTTCTGGAGGTCCCCAGGCCAGATGCGGTCGGACTTAAGCTCATGCATACTAGATCTAGCATACATCCAGTTTTCAGACCGGTTGGGTTCCCAGATCGCACGTGGCGGCCCAGTTTCAGTTTAACGGTCACCGCACCAAGATCAGGCCTATAAGTCTCGTGATATATAATAGATATTTTTCCTGATCCAAGGGTGTAATTTGGCTGTATTCTGACGGTCAGAATGCTTAATACTGATGCGTCAAATTTGTGTGCCAGATTTGAATTTGAAATTCCAACTATGTCCCTATTCACACTCTCTTCGGTCCGGGCTCAATGAAATAGCCTGTGATCATCGGTTTGACTTGATTTTTGGAATGAGTGTCAAGCCCAGCTAGACGGTCCTAACGGTCTAAGATAGGAGGTATCGGACTTTCGACGCGCGGTCTAGATCCAATACAAAGTTTCAAGGAGGTCCCGAGAACAAACCGGCTTAGAGTTTGATCCGAGGCTTTAGAGCATTATAGCACCCTTGGTTCTACTCGCTTCGGGCCTCGTAGAACGTATTTAAAGTGATCAGGGACCATTTCCCAGCTATTCCAACGTTGCACTAGCTAACCTAGTCACATTTTCTAAAGGAATGAATTCTACGCAATTTCGGGTCGAGTTGGTACTCGAGCCCAAGTATGGATTTTTCACGGGCGTTACAATCTACCCCCCTTAACAAATAATTTCGTCCTCGAAATTTTGTACCTTTTCGTACTCCTCGAGAAGCTGTGGGTAGTTCTTTCTGATCTCGGCTTCTGTCTCCCAAGTAGCCTCCTCCTCAGTATGATGCGTCCATAGTACCTTCACAAGGGGAATCACCTTGCTACGCAGTACCTGCTCCTTCCGGTCTAAGATGCGTGTCGGTCGCAGGATATAAGTAACATCCTCTCCTAACTGCACCTGCTCCCATCTGATGATATGAGAAGGATCAGCAACGTACTTCTTCAGCATAGAAACATGAAATACGTTGTGGGGCGTGGGTAAAGCCAATCGGTAAGCCACTGCTCCCACACGATCGAGGATCTGAAATGGACCAATGAATCGCGGTGCCAGCTTCCCTTTCTTTCCGAACCGAAGGACTCCCTTCATAGGGGAAACTCGCAAAAACACATGATCCCCGACTGTGAACTCTAGTGGTCTCCGTCTCGTATCGGCGTAGCTCTTCTGTCTGCTCTGCGCTGTAAGAAGCCGACGTCGAATAATATCGATCTTCTCTGACGTCCCCTGCACCAACTCTGGGCCAATCAAGCTGCGCTCACCGACCTCTAACCAGCAATGCGGTGCGCGACAAGGTCGCCCATACAGCGCCTCATAAGGTGCCATGCCGATACTCGCCTGGAAGCTATTGTTGTACGCAAACTCCGCATATGCAAGACAGTCATCCCAACTGTCCTTGAAGTCCAATGCGCAAGCTCGCAACATGTCCTCCAGGATCTGGTTCACTCGCTCTGTCTGTCCGTCCGTCTGTGGGTGGAAGGCAGTACTGAACTTCAACTTCACACCCATAGCCTCCTGAATGCGAGTCCAGAAAATAGAAGTGAACCGCGTGTCTCTGTCCGACACGATCTCCAACGGAACTCCATGCAGACGCACAATCTCTCGGATATACAATCTAGCCAGCTCGTCTGCAGAGTTCGTAACTCTGATCGGTAGGAAGTGCGCCGACTTCGTCAATCGGTCGACGATCACCCAAATGGAATCATGCCCCTTCCTCGTCTTCGGCAACCCAGAAATGAAGTCCATGGAAATGAAATCCCACTTCCACTCTGCAATAGGCATAGGCTGCAAAAGTCCAGGTGGTCGGCGATGCTCTGCCTTCACCTGCTGACAAGTGAGACAACGGGACACGAACTCAGCTATGTGGGTCTTCATACCTTCCCACCAGTACGTCCTCTTCACGTCACGATACATCTTCGTGCTGCCAGGATGCATCGCGAGTCTAGTAGAATGCGCAGCCTCGAGAATCTCTCGTCTCAAGTCAGGGACATCAGGAACGCATAGGCGGCCACGGTAACGTAAGCCCCCATCCATGCCAACTCGCCAGTCGGCGTCAGCATCATCACTGGCCTGCTCTCGAAGCTCAGTAAGGTGCGCGTCGTCCCTCTGCGCCTCGATGACACGGTCATCGATCGGGGATCGCACCTGAACATGTGCGATGAACTCAAATGGCTCCTCTACGGTGAGTTTCTGCTCAAAGTCTCGCAAAAACTCAACCATATCCCACTCGGCAACCATCAGCGGAGCCGCAAACTCTATCGCCTTCTTGCGGCTCAACGCATCAGCCACAAGGTTCGCCTTCCCAGGATGGTAAGAGACTTCAAACTTGAAGTCCTTCAGCGTCTCCATCCATCGCCGCTGCCTCATATTCAAGTCCCGCTGCGTGAATATGTACTTGAGGCTCTTGTGGTCGCAAAAGAGCTCGAACTCCTCTCCGTAAAGGTAATGTCTCCAGAGTCTCAGTGCGAATATAACGGCTGCCAACTCCAGGTCGTGTGTAGGGTAATTCTCCTCGTGCTTCCTTAATTGTCTCGAGGCATACGAAATTACCCTGTCCCTCTGCATAAGGACACAACCCAAACCAACACTAGACGCGTCAGTGTATATAGTGTATTTAACCCCTTGCTCTGGCAATACTAGCACAGGGGCGGACGTAAGTCTGTCCTTCAGCTCCTGAAAAGCTGACTCCGCCTTATCATTCCAGGCGAACTTCACGTCCTTCCATGTCAACTGAGATAAGGGTCTCGCGATCTTCAAGAAGTCCTGAATGAAGCGCCGATAGTAGCCAGCGAGACCCAAGAAACTCCTCACCTCAGTGACAGAACCAGGCTGCTCCCAGTCCTGCACCGCAGCTACCTTAGACAGGTCAACTGCCATGCCATCCTTGGACACCACGTGTCCCAGAAACTTCACCTCCTGCTTTCAGAAGTCGCACTTCTTATACTGTGCGAACAACTGATGCTGTCTGAGCGTATCAAGGACCAAACGCAAGTGCTCCTCATGCTCCTCTCGACTCCTAGAGTATACCAAAATGTCGTCGATGAAGACAACGACGAATCGATAGAGGAAAGGCCGCAATACCCGGTTCATCAGATCCATGAACACGGCCGGTGCGTTCGTGAGACCGAACGACATCACGAGGAACTCGTAGTGACCAAAACTGGTCCTGAACGCTGTCTTCTGCACGTCCTCATCTCTGACGCGCAGCTGATGATATCCTGACTGAAGATCAATCTTCGAGAAGTACTGCGCTCCTCTCAACTGATCAAACAAGTCATCGATCCTGGGCAAAGGGTACTTGTTCTTCACTGTGAGTTGATTCAGCCTGCGATAATCAATACACAATCGCAGCGAACCATCCTTCTTCTTCACGAACAAGACCGGTGCTCCCCAAGGAGATACGCTAGGCCGTATAAAGCCAAGCTCTAGCAGACCGTCAATCTGCGTCCTCAACTCCTCCATCTCACAAGGTGCCATGCGATACGTCGGCAGTGAGACGGGTGTAGAACCAGGAATCAGATCGATAGTGAAATCGATCTCGCGTCGGGGCGGCAAACCAGGGATCTTCCTGAACAGATCCCCGAACTCAGAAACAACTGGCGTCTGCTCAAGTACCTGGGCACCAGCGTCGCGCAAAAGAGTGGCGTAGCTAAGAATGCGGAAAGGAAGATTTACCCGCACTGAAAATGTGAAAGGCGTGCCCTCAGGCTCGTACACCGTCACTACACGAGCCTCGCAGTCAATCTCGGCTCTCGCTGCAGTCAACCAGTCCATGCCAAGAATGACGTCGAGATATACGAGCGAGGGATCGACGACCAAATCAAGAGTCATCGTCCTGCCTCCCAGATCAAGTAAACAACCCTCACACATCTGGGTGACATCCGAATAATCTCCATGAGCTGCAAGGACTCGCACGCTATCCATAGTGATAGTCTGCAACCCAAGACGTCTGACTACGGCACGCAATATCAAGGAAATCGTGGAACCAGTGTCCACCATGACAAGAACGGGAGTACCTCCGATATGGCCCGTGACCTCGAAGGCTGAATGCTGGAAAGTCGGCGTCGTAGCTGCCTCAGCGGTCAGTGCATGAACTCGAGCCTGCTGTGGCCGGTTCGGCCGCTGTGTCAAGGGCCGTGGGGGCTGTCGAATCTGCGATACTGTGGGTCTGAAAGAGGACTGCGCAGGAGCTGACCGTATAGGCGGTGCTGATATCGCCTGTGGACGTACACGATCAATCTTCTGCGGCGGCGAGAACCCACTGTCCCGCATCCTCGAAAAGCAACTCGGCGCTAGGTGGCCCGTCCTCCCACAGTATGTGCATGATAGATCAGGGCGCCGAAACGGTCCCACTGGCGCCGTGGTCCTGGTAGGAGGATCAATGCGAGGCCTCTTGCCCGCGAAGGGCCTATCTGGCAACTCCGGTCGCGGCCTGGAAGTAGTCGGGCCTCGTGATCGCGCAAGTCGATCCACGTCCTGCTCTGCCCGCATGGACATGTGAACCAACTCCGCATAGGAGGAGAAACTGATACAGCACATCTTCGACCGAATATCCGGTCGCAAGCCCTCCAGAAAACGCCGTATGCGCATCTGCTCATCAGCTAGAATCGTCGGGACGTACCTGCCCAACTCTGTGAACCGATGCTCATACTCGGTAACCGTCATCGCTGCCTGCCTGAGACGGAGAAACTCATTCTCCCTCTCGTGTCTGTAGGTCTGAGGATAATACTTCTCATGGAAGCGAAACTCGAATGCTGCCCATGTCCATACGAAGTCTGCGGTAACAGTCCGCAATACACTATCCCACCACATACTGGCCTCTCTCTCAAACTGGAAGGTAGCCAGCTCTACCTGCTCTGCCTCAGTACAGTGCAACATGCGCAGAATCTTCGACACTCGGTCGAGCCAAAACTCAGCCTCCTCGGGTCTGTGAGAACCCGTGAAAGTAGGAGGCCGCAAGAGCTGAAATCGCTCCAGAAGACCCCGTGTGTCGGCAGGATTCCCCGCAGGGAAAGCGGGCTGCGCAGGAAGTGCTATGCCCTCATCCTGGGCGTAAGTATAGGCATCCTCAGCTGGATGCGCAGGTGGTGTAGGCGGAGTAGGTGCAGTCGCACCCCCACCCTGGGCTAACGTCCCAACTATGGTGGTCAGAAGCTGCTGCTGCTGTAGCATCATAGCCATCATCTGCTCGAATCTATCAGGTGGTGGAGCAGGCTGTGGCGGATGAGGTGCGGAAGTAGATGCGCGCTGTAGCTCTCTAACTGATGGTGTAAATGGCGGTGGTCCATCTGTAGGACCAGTAGCAGGCTGAGACGATCGAACAGTCTCAGGAATCAGGCCCACAGCAGGGTCCGGACGAGTGCCAGACTGAGAAGGAGTCTGATCCATCTGCTCAGACAACGAAAGCCGAACCGTGCTCCTCGTAGTCTTAGGTGGCATTCCCTAAATTCAAAATAGGGCGCAACCTTGTCAGTCTCAATTGCTCAAATACACCACAATCATTCACTAAAGAGTCAAAGGCATTCCATGCATTTCAATTAATCAAAATTGTCACAGTACAAGGGATATATCCTTACAAGCATCATGACTAGAATGACATGAAAATTAAGACAGTTAAGCAACAGCGACAAAAGCAAAGCACTAGCCCTAATAGGCTTTACACACATGAAACAGAAAATAGCTAACTACTCATAACAACATCGAAGATCGCGTCGCTAGTCAGAATCTGGTGACGGAGGAGGAGCACCCTTATCCTGTAAACAACACAGGATTGCCTTCAAGGTGCGAGTCACCTTGCCAAACTTCTTCTTCGTAACGGCCTTGGCATCAGCGACCTCTGCTCGAAGTTCTTGGACTTCCCTTCGCAAAGCGGTCTGACTCTCCTCCATCCGAGCAATGCGATCGTCAATAGTAGTCTGCGCAGAAGGAGGAGGGCTCTCATCAGTATCCTGAGCCTCCTCTTCTGCTTCTTCCTGAGTCTCTTCCTGAACCTCTGCACTAGGTTCTCCTTCGCTTTGATCTTCCTCTTCATCAAAGTCGTCCCCACTATCCCTTTCAAGTTGATTTTCACGATATTGCGACCCAATCTTCATCTTAACCATCGTCGACTCATCGATGGTGTGAATCGATACCGGCAACTCGGGTCCAAGTCTATAGGCAAACTCAAGCGCAATCTTGCAAATGAGCGGCCAAAGGGAAGGGATTCGGATGTTCTTCTCGACCTGGCTATGAGAACTATCTGCCGTAAGATGAAAGTGGCCATACATACATTCTCTCCCTGGGCCACCAGAAATAAGAAATCGACCATAAGACGTGTACATTCAATGCGGTTCGTCGACCTAGGATAAACATTGAACGTGCAGATGTGATGCAGCAGACGCAAATCCTCAGACATGTACGTCGCCTTGAGGCTATTATTAGGCTGCCATGGAACCAACTTACCGCACAGAAACCTGGTGCGGCGATCTCGTTCACGTCTAGTCCTCAAATTCTTCTCACTTGGATGTACATCACCTAGAGGCACATTGAGAAGTCGCACAACCAACCGGACGTCGATCGTAGCCATCCGATCTCTACCAAAAGGGATTTTGAACTGCAAGGGCTCCAAGGTAGGACTCTGGATGCTAGCATAGAAGGCACGAACAGTGCTCACATTAGCACGAGCGCGAGCTTCAAAGATCGGTCCCCAGTGCGCAGCTTCAATGCGTTCGAACAACAGATACTCGCCGAACAATCGCCCATCTACGTCCACCTCAAATAACACTCTACGATCAGTGTATTCACCATGAGGCATCTCTGATAGGATGGTTCGTCCAAGATGTGCATGGGGATCCAAATCCCGCTTTGTACGACACTCCAGGACTGCAGCTGGACCTGCGGCGGCGCTTGAACTTGCGGCACCACCCCGCGGTCTTCTCAATCGAGCAGGGCGGCTCGGCCCAGCCTCGTCTGTTGCAGTTTTCCTCTCACCCATCAAAGACAGGATGGATGAGAGTGACAAAAGACCCAAAATAGCTTCCACGAAAGCCATGGAAAACGCCGAAAATGCGGAGAAATGGCTGCCCAATCTGACAAAAGGAAATCTAGGCGTCGTAGAGGGATGCTTTAAGCTTCCCAAGGCTGTAGTTTCAGGGAAAAATAAGAACAAAAAGATGGAATGGAGCTGCTCACGATTTCGGCACTATTTGGGGGATTTTGGAGCTCCAAATGGGAAAATCTTCAAGGAAAGGGGCTGCCAACACCCAATAATCAATGGGTGGTGGTCGGTTTTGGCCAAGGAAGGGATTAGGAGGGGTTTGGGTCGCCGGGGTTTGGAATGGAGCGCTGAAAATCAAATCTAGGGCATGCAAGGGGGCTGTTTGTGAAGGAGAGGGGTGTTTTAGGGGTTTTCGTGGGATGGGAGGTAGCTAGGAGTGATGGGGGAGGCATTTAAGTGGGTGCGCCCAAAGGGCAGCACCATCGGAGATGGCCGGCCGGCGATGCATCGCCCGGCCGGCGATGGCATCGCCGGCCAACCTTCAGGTTGGCCAGCGGGACCCCATGGGTCTGGTCCCCCATGGTCCCAGGGTCCCAAAAAAGTTGGTCCCACCCCTCGGTTCATTATATTTTGGTCCCTATGAGCCCAAACATGTGTTCGGGGCTTTCCGGGTCCACATCGCAATCCCGAATACCAAACCATATGATGCAGCATATGAATTTGGGGTGGAAGGATCCAGTACATCTTTCTAGCTCCTTAGTTGCTAAAGAAAGTGATGTGAGAATGGCCTTATGGCCATTTTTCATGAAATTTTACTATTCACTGTAAAATTTGGTGAATGTACTAATTTGTGTTATTTTCACATTATTTTTGATGCCTAACATGAAATGGATAAGAAAGAACTGAAGGTTGAAGTGTTTAGAGAAGGAATTTTGAGAATTTTTGGCAAAACGGGGTTTTTAAGCCCTGGCGATTGATTACTAAAGTCGTGGTCATTCCACGGCCCATGGATTCACTTTCGCGGTTTAAAACCGCTCATAGGACATCTCCACCCGACTTCCTACAGCTTAGAAGTGATTCGGGTCGCTTTACGCGACCCGAGATGCGTTACAGACTCGATCTTGCGATCGATCCTTATAGACTTCGCCTATCGGCGAATCTGTGATCCTAGGAGTGTTTCTAGACCCTTCTCGCACCCACCTAAGTCAAAGGAAGCGACAGCGTACGTCGCAAGACCATAACCCAGGCCCAGTATACTCTCATTCATGCTCTGATACCAACTTGTAACACCCTGAAAATCGGGGGTCGTGTATAAACTCAACTCCCGAGTTCCAGACCGTCCCTTATGCAACAAAAATGGTTATGATTCAATGTTGTCTGATTTAAAGCATTCACATGAGTAAAAGTATACCAAAACTGCAATTCATACTTCAGATCCAGTGATAAAAGCAAGCGGAAGACTAAACAAGATATATATCACTGTATGGAAAAACAAAGTAATCTCAACTGTCTCCAAAGTATGACTACATCTTTGAGTCTCATATACATGTACATAACAAAAGAATAATGTTCAAAAAGAAAAGTCCCACTGATGTCCCCTCGATCCAGGTCACCTACGGGAAGCCGTCATGATACTGCATATACGAGAACTCATCCTGGTCCTCGTCATCATCTAGCTCCACCTCCTGGATCTCATCGTCACCTGCAACTACAACAGGGTCTGGTGGGTGTTGCAAACACCATCCCGTAACGTGGGAATGAGTGATCAACTCAGTGGAATCATAGAGCAAAGATTAGCATGTTCACAATTCAGTCACGCGATAATAGTAAAGTAGTAAATCAGACAAGTCCTAATACTGTTGTTAATGCAAGATGATATGACGTGATGTATGCCCTCACCGACGATCACCCTCATACGGCAACATCTTACGACCGCGGCATGCCACACTCCCTAGAGTGCTCCACATCTTCCAGGCACATGCAATGCTATGGTGATATGATTACCAAGTTGTTATTAGTCCATTCAAACAGCAGGATTGGGAAACTAAGGTACCTCCCTTGTATCAATCCCAACACGGATCCTGTCTAGGGTCGTCACTCCTAGTAATCTCATACGATGTACATTTCGTAGGTCACTGCAAGGGCTGCCAGGGCTGTTGCTCGCACTCGTTGCACCGCTCCCCCATCACCTTATCAATACAGGCCTACTGTACTCTACTGCACGGAAGGGTCGTCGCCTCCCGTGAACTCAGAATACGCTCGCGGTCACTACAAAGGGCTCGTCGCCTGATCAGTGTAGGCCGACAGCTAGAATATAGTGTCCCATACCACCATAATCTGCTCACGAGTCTAGGTGCTCACTGGTCACTACGGGAAGGTTTGTGGCCCCAGCGTAGGCCGACAGCTCGACCACGGTGTCCCATACCACCATGCCCGGCTCATGAGTCTTCGTGGATCAAGGTACCACGGTTAATAGGGTTTACAATGGTAAGTTCAGTACCCTAGGTTCAAGCAGTTATGTTACATACAAGGTGAACAAACATCGGCCAGTCGGGTTACTTGACGGGCTCGACTAGCGCGATCGCATATCGAATTGAACGACATGAAGTGCGTAAAATACTTCACGTGGCCTAACCACTGCCGCCAACTCTCAACACGAATCACATTCATCGACGCGTCGTTCGTGGCTATGACCAGTCAGCCACGAAATCGCTCGGTTACCGACTGCCTGGACTAAGTCAAGTCCCACACATCTATGGAATTACTATACAAGGTATTGGAATTGAAATACATCATGTGAGCATGTTAGCACATGTTATAACTTTCAACTTAAGCAAATCTTCAAGGCATACTTCTCATGCATATTCAACTTAAGCAAATCCTCAAGCACATACATTCCATGCATGTAATGAAATCATGCATTTTGTCAACATGTAGAAAATCATTTAGGTCGGCATAATAATTGAAAAATCAATCACAAAGTATCAAATAACATCATTTAATTCAATACATACTAATACAAGCATTTATACAAACACATGCACTACACACTTAGGTCTACATATAGCATGTCGACCCAAAGTGTGCAACTAGGCGAATCCCTTCGCCAAACTAATTATGCACGCATTCCTAACTTCCTAATGCGACAACAAACCATGTCAATCACATCAGCAAAATATGAATGCAAACAGTACTTCCTACAAATGACTAAAATGCCCTAAATCTCATATTCTTCGTTAGCTTACGAAACGGGAAACGGAGAGCATTTTGTACATGTCAAACGGCGATGCCGTCAAGAATCTACTATTAAACGACATTGAAAGCGTTGGGAACCGTCAATCAAAGCGTCTAAAATCCTCACCTAGTGTCTTGTAGACTCGGGAATTGAAGCGGAGTGTATATGCTTCGTCTACGGCGAGTAAGGAGCCTAATACATAAGATCCATAAGCTACATCGCTATGGAAACAAGGAAAACTCAAATCAACATCTATTTAGGGTTTTTACTTACCTAGGATTGCGGTGGAATCGCCGGGAAAGCGGTAGAGGAGTGTTGCTTAAGCATGTGCAACACGTAGCACAAGTGGCGGGAAGAACTCTCCCACTCTCTCACAATCTCTCACTCTTTTTCTCTCTCCCAAGCTAGGGCTTCTCTCAAATTCGGATGGGAGAGAGGAGTGAGGGTTTCAACCCCTTTTATAGCCTAAAACATTCCCAAAATAGGCTTGGGAACAATGTTTACTTGGTGCCTAACCAAATCGGGGCCGTTTCGGTCCAAAAGGGCATTTCTGGAGGTCCCCAGGCCAGATGCGGTCGGACTTAAGCTCATGCATACTAGATCTAGCATACATCCAGTTTTCAGACCGGTTGGGTTCCCAGATCGCACGTGGCGGCCCAGTTTCAGTTTAACGGTCACCGCACCAAGATCAGGCCTATAAGTCTCGTGATATATAATAGATATTTTTCCTGATCCAAGGGTGTAATTTGGCTGTATTCTGACGGTCAGAATGCTTAATACTGATGCGTCAAATTTGTGTGCCAGATTTGAATTTGAAATTCCAACTATGTCCCTATTCACACTCTCTTCGGTCCGGGCTCAATGAAATAGCCTGTGATCATCGGTTTGACTTGATTTTTGGAATGAGTGTCAAGCCCAGCTAGACGGTCCTAACGGTCTAAGATAGGAGGTATCGGACTTTCGACGCGCGGTCTAGATCCAATACAAAGTTTCAAGCAGGTCCCGAGAACAAACCGGCTTAGAGTTTGATCCGAGGCTTTAGAGCATTATAGCACCCTTGGTTCCACTCGCTTCGGGCCTCGTAGAACGGATTTAAAGTGATCAGGGACCATTTCCCAGCTATTCCAACGTTGCACTAGCTAACCTAGTCACATTTTCTAAAGGAATGAATTCTACGCAATTTCGGGTCGAGTTGGTACTCGAGCCCAAGTATGGATTTTTCACGGGCGTTACAAAAGTATTGGGGAAGTCCACCCCATGATCTTTCTTACCCCCTTTCACAATCCTCACAACCTCTTCCCCACGTATTTCTATGAGACCATCAGGCAGCACTTTTGTGATCGCGAGCAACTCAGGGGATTGGAAGAATTCTGAACAAGGGGTCTATTAACTTCTTGACGCTATTATTCCAACTGGAAAGAAGCCATCTTGCAGAGGCATGCAAGTACACTCGCCAGGATAGGCTTGTACGATACTATAGAAGTTACATCCCAGTATTTTCATAAGTAGAGCACTGTGCTAAAGGGTTTTCTTGAGTATTGGTCGCCCACTACCAACTCTCTCCACCTACCATTTGGTGAGATGAGCATCAAACTTTGAGATCTACATCGAATAGAGATTCTTCCATTAATAGGCAAGTTCTATGATTAATTCGTTCCATCAAACAGAGAGTTGGCCTTCATTTCTTCTCCCGATCGTAAACCTTCCATCTCTGAGACCACCATCGAACTCTTCAAAGAGATGGGGAAATTTCTAAACATCCACAAGCTTTCTCCTCTATAGTGGAGGGCACATTTTACTAGGACCCTCAGTATTTTCAAGTCTAAGAATCAACTTCTTATTTTTCTCTCTTTCCCTTATTATACATTTCTTTATACCAATCTTTTTCATTTCCCTGCAGATTCCGTGATTATTGTTCTAAGGAGCTAACAGACCTCTGCGATAATATGAAGGAGAGAGAAAATTACAGTTCAGTCGGAGAACTTGCGGCCTTCCTAGCTTATTGGTTAAGCATCGTGGTACTTGCAAGCTCCAAATGGGCAGATGTTATTCGCCCTACTGTCTTTGTCATTGTCGGCGCTTTGGTAGAAGGACACAAGTATTCTATCGCACCCCCAGTACTATGTTCTATGTACAGAACCCACAGAGAAATAGCCACCCATGTTAAGAACCCTACCATCAGAGCTTCATCAGCGCACACTTCATGGCACTACATCATAGGCTGGCTGGGAGTGTACTTTCCTTGGACTTTCGAAGCACCAGAGAAATGGTATGTTCATCCTGCGCATCTCCCACTTTAGTTCTTCAAACAAAGGGCTATGGACAGAAGTTCATTCGATCGAGTAGCCAATAAAATCTTGGATACTGTCCAAGTAGACTTCTTCCAATTTCATCTTCATCACTATATCAAAGATACAGACATGGTGGACGAGGCTAAACTCACCATAGAAGAAAGAGCTTTCTTTCTCTATATTCACTCTTGTAGTCTACCACTTCGAGAAGGAACGAAGTTCTAGCGAGATCCCTATTATCCCAATCGCTTCGCTAGCCAATTTGGCTATGACCAAGCTATGCCAGAAGACTGTAGATTGGTCACTAAGAGGATGTGTTACTATGGAACTAGTCCTATCAATTGGGCCATGATATAGAAGTAATTTCTAGGTGGCCGTGTTGATTCTTTCTTCATAATCCCTATCTGCGACCGCATTGTTCGTACTTCTTATAGCTAGATGCGGTGGTGGGATCACAAGTCATTTTTGGTCAACAATTTCTTACCAGTGGATTCACCCATCTTTCTTCATCCTCCTAGACTGAGGGCAGAAAACTTGAAAATGGAATTGGTTATATACCAGAAAAGAGCCACGCATCTCATCAGGATAAATTTTGCAGAAAGATATCGCTAGAAGATCCGATACACGAGAAGAAGCCCATTAATACTTTGGATGGCTGGTTTGCTTATGGAGTCTTGACGGAATTTGAGCAAGTCCCTCATGACTTTGGTGGTTGGGTAACAAAGGATTTAGAAGGAACATCTTCTCCTGTTCCCAAAGAAACTACGACAGCTAAGGATGAGCCAACTAAGGACGAACCAACTCCTCCTTCACAACCTACTCCTCCTGGTTCATCATCTCCTATGACCAAATCTCGAGCGCACTTGCAAGCATCGCCATCTGTTCCTCAGGAAGGAGGTAGACAAGCATTTACATCCCCTTCAGTCCCAGCTAGCAGGGAACCTCCACCAGAAAGTAGCTGAGCTGCTTCTTCAAAAGAAAACAAGTTATGATTGAAGAAGTAGATGAAAAAAGCTTAGGGGATGAAAGTTCTGCTTCTTCATCAGAGGGTACTAATTCTATGGAATATGAATATGATAAGGACGACAAAAGCAGTGAGAATAAAGATGATGATTTCGAGGAAGGAGAGGTTGATGTAGGTGGAGAGGAGGGTGTAGTTTCAGAAAATGTTGAAACAGAGCACCCTCTTGTGGCTTTTGAAACTCTTCCTAGTGCCAATATTCCTGCAAAGTCTCCTGCGACAATAGAGGAGGAAGAACCTTTAGAATATGGGGAGTACGGATATTCACCTAATAAGAGAAATTTAATTATATATATATTTATATATGCATATTTAGTGATAATTATCTCATTATCATCATCATGTTTTTATTTTAGGTGCTCATGATGCTAATCTCGAGACGGGTGATACTCCTCTAAATCCTCCTGTAACTACACCAGTTATTTCACCTAGGTCTCCTCTGGTTCCATTAGTGGCACCAAAAGTGGTAGCCTGTGAAATTATCTTTCCATTAGAGGCTACTGATTTGCCCACTGCGACTACTAGAGATTCGAGTAAAGAGGCCAGGGCGCCTTCCTTTGCTGACATGCTAAGAGTTGGCCCTTCTACGGCTCGAGAAATCCCGCCTCCTACTAGTCATACTTCGGTGGCTAGTAAATATATATATTAATCACTTTATTGAAAGCTATACATCTTCTAACTTACTATCACTATTTTTGAATTCTTTCCTTCTTTATACTACAGGAACTCCCCCTTGTAGTGGGACGACAAGTTTTGAGTCCGTGGCCACAGCGTCTGAGCTACTATCATTCACGAAGATTCCCACACATAAGATGCTTTTGATGAAGAATTCTCTATCAGTAGTAGCTCACATTTTCAAATACCCTGAACAATGGTCAGACCTGGATATTGCCATTGAAATTCTTGAAAGTTCTGCAAGGATGGAAAAAATGAACATCTCCACTCTGCATGATTCTCTTTTTAAGTTTCACGATTCAATAATCTCCCTAGCATCAACGGAGAATGTTACACTTGCTCCTGAAATCTTAGAATATCGGAAACAACTGACTTTGACCAAGGAAAAGGCTTCTCTTATTTCGTCCACTATTTCTGAATTTGATAAGGAACAATTAGTTCTTCAAGAATAGTTGAAGACCTGTACTGATGACAGAGTGATTATTCGGGACTGCATCACTTCTCTGAAAGAGGAGATTTCTCAGCTAGAGTTAAAGGATCTTGAGAAGGAATCATCCATAAAGGAGATTGAAGAGAAGATACAAGTCAATATTCAATCTGCTAATGTTGAAAAGTCCTAGCTACTCAAGAGCAAAGAAATGATCACGTAATTGGAAGATAAGCTAGCCAATATTCATGATTAAGCAAAGATCATTCTAAAGGAAAAGTCAAAACATATCGTAGCTCGAATGCAATTAAAGGAGGACTTGCAAAAGTATATGGGGATAGTATGAATTATAGAAGAACTTTAAGCATGTAATTTCTTTTATGTATATTCTTTTTGAACAAGTAACTTCTTTTGATTCTCAACAATGAATTCATGACAATATTTTGAAGTACTTCATTCTTCTATACATTGCTTCATCGCAAATCATTTCAAACATATTTATCTATGCAGTAATCTTGACATAGAATTTGATAAGGAACTAATTATCAAACACCAATATTTTATGTTTGTTAGTGCGGGATTTCTTTTTTATTGGTGGTGCTAAGTTTCAATTTAGTCAGTTACACATAGTTTAAGCTCTTGAGTAGTGGAGCCCATGCAGTTTTTAAGACTCTTGGGTAGTGGAGTTGGGTCTCACGTGATGGTCTCCGTAACTATTAGGAGTTCACTGGACTTCTCACAGCCTAGGGAGTTCACAAACCGCGATCCATCAGAGAAGCCCAGTGAAGCTACTGGGGCCGTGAACTCGATTGTAATTACGCACAAGGTTGGCCATAGTAATTCTCTAGATTTCACAAGGCTCACAAGGCAACCTTTGGGGTACCAAATCTAGGGTCGTCAGTCCACCAATGAGTAGGTTTAAGCCTTTTCTCATGAGTTAGTACTGAAATGAAGCCAAAGATCTGGGGGGTCTTACACATGGTTGGCCTATTTGTGGACATGGCAAAAGAGCTCACACTGTCGTCCACTTTTTCTTTGTCTACAAGGTCGAGCCCATTTATGGGGGGGCATTTTCCTCTGTTCCTAGTGATGCTGTCGGAAATCTATACAGATGGCATTGGTCTCACGCGTGACTAGCCATTGAGGACTTTTTGGCCTTTTAGGCTTTTAGTCGCTGCCTTCGTCAGCTGGCCGCATGAGTATGCATATGATGGCCTTCACAGGCCTTTTAGGGCCACTGGCTTCTCATTGCTGCCTGAATGGTGAAAATGATAGGCCTTAAGCGTAGTTGGCCGTTTTAAGGCTTGGCTAGGTTACCTTGAAAGATACCAGTAGGTGGTCATCGTTGTCACGATGATGATGGACATATCTGTCTGAGATTGATAGTCCATCAACACTTTTGCTAATATCTTCAACAATAATCATATGGGCTGTTTATAATATATCATCTCTGATGATGATACCAATTTCAACAGAATTTTGCAAAGCTCGCTTGATGATGATGATGTTCACTTTCTTTTCACAATACTTGTTAGCACATAGTCTTCATATGCTTGTAAATTTCTTCTTTATTCATTTATCTCACTACGCCAAAATAGCGAAAAAAGGACGGTTGAAACCGTCTCAAATGACCAAAAAGGACGGTTTTGAACCATCACATGGGCCATCATATTTTGGGGTGTCGTATTACTTAAAGGATGGTCATGAACTGTCATTCTTATTGACATTTAAAGGATGGTCATAGACTGTCTGTAAAAAGGACAGTCATGGACTATCCTTAAAAAGGACTCATGAAATGTCTCTTATAACCCTTAAAAGGACTGTCATGGACCGTCCTTCAATAGGACTGCTATGAACCATCTCTTATGAGCCTTAAGAGGACGGTCATAGACCGTCCTTAAAAAGAACTGCTATGAACCGTCTCTTATGAACCTTAAAAGGATGGTCATGGACCATCCTTAAAAAGGACTGCTATGAGCCGTCTCTTATAACCATTAAAAGGATGGTCATCGACCATCTCATATTTAAATATTTTGAAAAATATGGACGGCCTAGAGCCGTCAGAAGTTTTCAAATATGAGATGGTTGATATACACTTGTTACAATATATTTCATCGTATTCTTCTTGATATGTGCCTATTATATAATATATTTCATCATATTCACATTCACATCCATCTAAACCCAAACTATATAAATCCATCCAAACATAAACTACATTCATCCAAACATAAATAATCTTATC
Organism: Magnolia kwangsiensis; assembly: GCA_037074715.1. NCBI lineage: Eukaryota > Viridiplantae > Streptophyta > Magnoliopsida > Magnoliales > Magnoliaceae > Magnolia > Magnolia kwangsiensis. Next base: position 75,368,236 of record CM073577.1, on the reverse strand, counting down.
CACATTACATTCATCCATGCATAAATACATATAAGTTTAACATCATAAATAAAAAAAAAGGAAAAAAATTAGTAACAATTTTCTAATTGTCTTTCATCTAATAAAAAAATATTTAACCATCAAAACATTATAATTCAAAATCATTAAGAATTGTAAAAACTTCATTCGTTTTTTTTTTCCTTCCAAAAATGTGGGCACACTTTTTTTAAATAAAATTGATCATTAAAATACAACTAATGCAAACAAATAATGCAAAAAAGTGTTTCAATTCAAGTTAATAGAAACAACAACAAAAATTAAAGCCTTGTAAAAAGGGGCATGCATTAAAAGTGATACATTCTTGTTTGTTGCCATGTGATTGGGCTACATTATTACAGCAATCAGGTTTGAGTTTGGGATCGGGTTTAAGTTTGGGTTTTCAAGTTTAGGTTTAGGTTAGGGAATTGAGATTAGGATTAGGTGTAGGTCTAGGTTTAGGGATTTGATAATACATTTAGGTTTTATGTTTATGTTAAAGTTAGGTTATAGGTAATAGGTTATAAGTTTAGGTTATAGGTTATAGGTTAAGGTTTAGGTTATATAGTTTTTGGTTTAAGTTTAGGTTAAGGTTTAGGTTATGGGTTTAGGTTAAGGTTTTGGTTTAGGTTATAGGTTATAGCTTTAGGGAATTAAGAATAGGTTAAGGTTTAGGTTTAAGAAATCGAGTTCGGGTTCAGGATCAGGTTTAGGTTTGGGTTTTCAAGTTTAGCTTTAAGTTTAGGTTAGGGAGTTGAGATTAGTATTAGGTGTATTTTTAGGTTTAAGGATTTGAGAATGCATTTAGGTTTTAGGTTTAGGTTTAGGTTTTAGTCTTAGGCTTATGTTTAGGTTATAGTTTTAGGTTTAGGTTATAAGTGTAGGTTATAGGTTTAGGTTTAGGTTAGGTTATAGGTTAAGGTTTAGGGAATTGAAAATAGGTTAAGTTTTAGGTATATGAAATTGAGTTCGACTTCAGGGTCGGATTTAGGTTTGGGTTTTCAAGTTTAGGTTTAGGTTCAAGTTAGGGAGTTGAGATTAGGATTAGGTGTAGGTTTAGATTTAGGGATTTAAGAATACATTTAGGCTTTAGGTTTAGGTTTTAGGTTTTAGGTTAAGGTTTTAATTAAGGTTACGTTATAGGTTATAAGTTTAGGTTATAGGTTATAGGTTAAGGTTTTAGGTCATAGGTTTTGGTTTAGGTTAAGGTTATATAGGTTAAGTTTTAGGTTTAGGTTATAAGCTATAGGTTTAGGGAATTGAGAATGGGTTAAGGTTTAGGTTTGGGAAATCGGGTTCAAGTTCGAGATCAGGTTTAGGTTTAGGTTTTCAAGTTTAGATTTAGGTTTAGGTTAGGGTGTTAAGATTAGGATTAGGTGTTGGTTTGGGTTTAGGGATTTGAGAATACATTTAGGTTTTAAGTTTAGGTTTAGGTTTAGGTTATAGGTTATAGGTTAAGGTTTAGGTTTTAGGTTTAGGTTAAGGTTAGGTTATAGGTTATAAGTTTAGGTTATAGGTTATAAGATAAGGTTTTAGGTCATAGGTTTTGGTTTAGGTTAAGTTTATAAGTTTAGGTTTTGGTTTAGGTTTTAGGATAAGGTTTTAGGTCATAGGTTTTGGTTTAGGTTAAGTTTATAAGTTTAGGTTTTGGTTTAGGTTTTAGGTTTAGGTTATAAGCTATAGATTTAGGGAATTGAGAATAGGTTAAGATTTAGGTTTAGGAAATCGGGTTCGGGTTCTGGATCAGGTTTGGGTTTGGGTTTTGAAGTTTCGGTTTAAGTTTAGGTTAGGGAGTTGAGATTAGGATTAGGTGTAAGTTTAGGTTTAGGGATTTGAGAATACATTTAGGTTATAGGTTATAGGTTATAGGTTTAGGTTTATGTTTAGGTTAAGGTTTAGATTTAAGTTTAGGTTTAGGTTAAGGTTTAGGTTTAGGTTTAGGTTAAGGTTATAAGCTATAAGCTTAGAGAATTGAGAATAGGTTAAGGTTTAGGTTTAGGAAATTGGGTTCGGGTTCTGGATCGAGTTTAGGTTTGGGTTTTCAAGTTTAGGTTTAGGTTTAGGTTAGGGAGTTAAGATTAGGATTAGGTGTAGTTTTAGGTTTAGGGATTTCAGAATACATTTAGGTTATAGGTTATAAGTTATAGGTTTAGGTTTAGGTTTAGGTTAAGGTTTAGGTTTAGGTTTAGGTTTAGGTTATAAGCTATAGGTTTAGGGAATTGGGAATAGGTTAAGGTTTAGGTTTAGGAATTTGAGTTCGGGTTTGGGATTAATTTTAGGTTTGTGTTTTCAAGTTTAAGTTTACATTCATGTTAGGGAGTTGAGATTAGGATTAGGTATAGGTTTTAGTTTAGGTTGTATATTAGAGGTTAAGGTTTGGGTTTTAGGTTTAGGTTAAGGTTAGGTTATTGGTTAAGGTTATAGGTAATAGGTTTTAGGTTTAGGTTAAGGTTATAGGTTTAAGTTTAGGTTTAGGTCGAGGTTTAGATTTAGGTTTAGGTTAAGGTTATAAGTTTAGATTAAGGTTGTAAGTATAGGTTATAGGTTTCGGTTAAGGTTTACGTTTAGGTTATAAATATAGGTTTTAGGATTTGAGAATAGGTTTAGGTTAAGGTTATAAGTTTAGCTTAAGGTTATAAGTATAGGTTTCGATTATAGGTTAAGGTTTAGGTTTAGGTTATAAGTATAGGTTTCGGGAATTGAGAATATGTTTAGGTTAAGGTTATAAGTATAGGTTTAGGTTATAGGTTAAGGATTAGGTTTAAGTTATAAATATAGGTTTTGGGATTTGAGAATAGGTTTAGGTTAAGGTTATAAGTTTAGGTTAAGGTTGTAAGTATAGGTTATAGGTTTCGGTTAACGTTTAGGTTTAGGTTATAAATATAAGTTTTGGGATTTGAGAATAGGTTTAGGTTAAGGTTATAAGTTTAGGTTGAGGTTATAAGTATAGGTTTAGGTTATAGGTCAAGGTTTAGGTTTAGGTTATAAGTATACGCTTTGGGATTTGAGAATAGGTTTAGCTTAAGGTTATAAGTATAGGTTTAGGTTATAGGTTAAGGTTTAGGTTTAGGTTATAAGTGTAAGTTTTGGGATTTGAGAATAGGTTTAGGTTAAGGTTATAAGTTTAGGTTAAGGTTGTAAGTATAGGTTACGGGTTTAGGTTTTAAGTATAGCTTTTGGGAGTTGAGAATAAGTTTAGGTTAAAGTTATAAGTTTAGGTTAAGGTTGTAAGTAGAGGTTATAGGTTTAGGTTAAGGTTTAGGTTTAGGTTTTAAGTATAGATTTTGGGATTTGAGAATAGGTTTAGGTTAAGGTTATAAGTATAGGTTTAGGTTATAGGTTAAGGTTATAAGTATAGCTTTTGGGATTTGAGAATAGGTTTAGGTTAAGGTTATAAGTATAGGTTTAGGTTATAGGTTAAGGTTATAAGTATAGTTTTTGGGATTTGAGAATAGGTTTAGGTTAAGGTTATAAGTTTCAGTTAAGGTTATAAGTATAGGTTGAAGTTATATGTTAAGGTTTATATTTAGGTAATAAGTATCGCTTTTGGGATTTAAGAATAGGTTTAGGTTTAGGTTATAGGTTAAAGTTTTGGTAATTGAGAATAGGTTTATGTTATAGGTTTAAAGTATGGTTTAGGTTAAGGGTGTGGTCCTTGTAATTACAGACATAAACACGGCCTATGCAAATGCCCAGGCCCCTCCAATGCTATCCATATGAAATGGACAGCTTCATCATGGTCATAACAATAGTTCCCACCTTCTAAAGACCCCCGCTCATCCGGATAGCTCCGTCACACATTCGAGTATGCTCCATTAATTTCGAACAAATACATAAACACGGTCTGTCCAAATGGACAGGTCCCTCCAATGTTGTCCATAGGAAATGGACAGCTTCTTCATGGTCATAACAATGGTTCTCACCTTCCAGGGACCCCACTCATCCGAATAGCTCCGACGCACATCCAGGTCAGATTGGAATGCTTACGTACCCAAAAAGTTGAGATCAAGCCACTACATAGTTCTTTTTAATTAACCAAGTTATTAAAGGTCATAAATTTCATATTTAACAAAGTATCATTGAACGTTGTCTCAAATCATTTCTGGTTGGTGCATTTAAAAAAAATCAAATACACAATCAATGTATATTCTTGTTACGTCTCGTATTGCAACAAGAGACAACGTTCTATCAATACTTCAGTTACATTTGAAATTGAAATCCTTTAGTGACTTGGTTAATAAAAAATAAATGACAACAAGCCAATTAATAAATAGGATGTTAAAGATTAAATAAATTAAATCTGAATGAACTTGGATCTAAAATGAATAGGATTCAAATTTGAATTCCCTATTCATGTTTGGATTTGAGTATGCTAAGCCCATTGAAAAGTTGACCCATTGACAACCCTAGGTATGACGGGTAGAATACGTAAGATGCTTGGTATATAATTTATTATTCTCACTTGCATGTGCAATTTTTAAAATTTTGATAAAATACTACAAGCTGAAAGTAACTGCTATTTGGAAGACCAAATGGTTATTTCAAATACATGTTTTGTAGCATTTAAGTAGTTGTGATTTGGATGTTGATGAAAGAAGGTACATGGAGAATACTGCTTGCTAAACCTACATATACATCTAAGGTGACAGTCATAATAAGATAAATATGATACTCATAACAAGATACTAAATATGACAAAAACTCTCTAAATAAATAAGATACTGTAAGTGCTATGATTTCATATCTCTTTGGTTGTCAAATTTTATGGTGCCAAAACCTATATCTATGTCTTGTATATCTTGTGTTTCATGTTTGAGACTATTCATTACTTCAAGACATCACATTTCAAGACAAGAACTTAAATGAAGAAAGTTTCAAGTCATGGATGAAGAATTTAAGAATAGAAGTCTACAAGTATGCATGTTCAAGATTCAAATAAGTACAAGTATAGAAGAAGACTTTGTCAACTCAAGAAAGGATTAAGCTCGAGAAGGCCTACAACAAGAGTCATAAATTCTCAAACTTCTCTTAAGGGTCATCTGAGTGTACAGACTATCAATGTCCATCTCACTTTTAAGGTTTATTTGACCTTAGATTGACCTTAGGATGGGCTTTACTATAGGTCATTCAGGATACATAATTCATATATTTTAATATGCTTGTTTGGGCTATTCTAAGACCAGTCATAGGGACTTCAAGACCAGTCCTAGCTCTGCTATGACCAGTCTTAAGTTTTTCAAGACTAGTCCTAGGTTGTTAAAGATTTTTAGATTTTTTTGGTTGTCCTACAACCAGTCCTGGACATCCTACGACCAGTCCTGTGAGCTGTACGACTCATCCTTCAACCAATCTTAGCCCTACGACTCAAACTCCAGTAACTAAACTGGGGATCCTACGACCGGTCGTAGGTGACCCACGACCAGTCGTAGGTGGCCTATGACCGGTCGTAGGCTACCCAGGACCAGTCATGGAACAACTAATCCTTATCCCGCAGAAATCTTTGAAAATATTTGAAGCTACGACCAGTCCTAGGATCCTAAGACCAGTCGTAGATGGGATTTTTCAGGCTATAAATAGAGTACGAACTTCAGAGTTTTTCAATTCAATTCAACTCAATTCAAGCAATCTTTAGGCTATACTCTGAGATAAGTTCGTGTTTGTTTTTAAGCTACTTTGTGCTCATTTAATATTTCTTTTGATATCTTGTTTATTATTTGATTTTGATCTACATTCCAATCTTATTTGAAAAGGAGAATTTCTGATATTCCTTCTTCTTGGATTCAAAATTAAATAGAACTCTCCCTTTTGATTTAAAATCAATTAGACTTAGAACCATTCTTAAAGTGAGTATTGGACTTTGAACGTTGAATCGAACTTCTACTCCAATTGGTTCTACCGGGCTACTTCAAAAGGAGATTCATGTATTTTACATTTGTGTAATTTACATTCTTTGGTTTTGTTTGAGATTTGTCAGAAAAATCTCATTGTTTTAGTTATCTGAGGAGAGCCAAAAAACTCAGATTGTGTGAGTTTTTGGATTGTGTAAGCCCGTGATAAAAAGTCACAATTGTGAAGGTTTTAGGTAAACCTGTGAAACCTATTTTGATAGTGCATGATAATATCCCCTGTGTGAGGATATTAGGAGTGGAGTAGCATTCTATGTGGCTGTTGGATAACAGTTGGTGTACACACAGGCGAACCACTATATATCGTTGTGTTGTGGATGTGTTTTATTCTTTCATTCCTTTTTACATTTAGTTTTGTGGATTGTATTTATGGATGAATGTTGTAATCATTTTATTTCAAGAAAGTGTGGGAATGTTGTAATAACTTAGGATTTATTTCTGCAAGTTATTTTGGTTGCTTTGCTTTTTATTCCTCATTGGTTTGTGATACAAATGACGTTCTAGAACTAAGGTTTTCCTACCTTAAACCTTTGGTTTTTGGTGTAAGGTTGTCGTTAGAACTGATATAGTATCATTCTCCTAAATCTAGTTTATTGAGATTGATTTTTAATTCAGTATTATGCTTTATTTCTTTTATTATTCTACTGTTTTAAGTTTTATTTGGCATTGCCCTATTCATCCCCCCCCCCCCCCCCCCCCCTCTCGGGCATATAGCTAGGCCCTTTCAAGTGGTATCAGAGCCTAATAGCTCGTGCTTATTGTTTATTTATTAGATTTATTTCCTTAGCTAACAATCTAAGCTATATTGAGATGTCAAATTTTGATGGCCTATCAGTCACTAGGACACCACCTTTTAATGGTACAAACTATGCCTATCGGAAAGCCAGGATGAGGATCTTCCTCAAATCCTTGGATGAAAGTGTGTGGCTGGCCACAGTCAATGAATGGAACCCTCCTATCACTGAAGTAACTAATGATGATGGTTCAAAATAAATGAAAGTAACAGCTCTCTTTGGACCACACTTCAGAAAAGTGAGAGTAGTGCCAATGCAAAAGCACTAAATGCAATTACTTGTGCATTATCATCAGATGAATTCAAAAGAATCATCTCTTGTAAAAATGCAAAACAAGCATGGGATGTATTAGAAATGACACACGAGGGTACATCAATTGTCAAGAAATCTAAAGTCTAACTCCTCACAACTAAATTTGAAGAAATTCATATGGAGGAGAATGAGATGTTTATGTACTTCTACACTAGATTGAATGACATTGTGAACTTTATGTGGGGTCTTGGTGATAGAATCCCACAAAGTAAAGTGTTCGCAAAGATACTACGCTCACTTCCTGAACGGTTCAATTCTAAAGTGACCGCGATTCAGGAACTTCGTGATACGGATACCATGAGGGTTGAGGAACTAGTTGGTTCACTTCAAACATACGAGTTGTCCTTTAAAGCTCCTAAAGGAAAATCAATTGCTCTCAAATCATCTAAAAATATTTCACAAGAGAGCACTTCGAATTTAGAAAATTTCAAAGATGATATGGCGCTTTTAGCAAAAAAGTTTTACAAAATTTTCAAAAGCAAGAAAAAAGTTAATTTTCAAAAGTCAAATGATAAGAGACGATTTAAACCTAGAGCTCGAAAATCTTTGAAAGATAGTCAATGTTACAACTGTCAAGAGTATGGGCACTTAGCTAACAAATGTCCTAAAAAGGACAAATCAAAAAGGAAAAGCATGATGGCTACTTGGGATGAATCGTTTGATTCTGAATCCTCTTCTAAATCAGAAGATTCTGAAACCGAGTCAAGCGATGATGTTAAAGCCCTTATGACTCTAGCCAAGATCACTTTTTCAGATAATGATGATATATCTAGTGAAGAAAATCTGAATAGTGATTGCGATAATGAAGATGATCTTTAGGATGCTTATAATGCCCTTTATAAGGAGAGTTGTAAAATTGCCGTCAAGCTTAAATTACAAAAAGAAAAATTTTCTAAGCTTAGGGAAGATTATGAGTCTCTCATTTTAGAAAAGTCTCATATTTCTTATTCTTTTGAAAAGACCAAATGTGATTTAGATTTCAAAACCTCTAAAATTGAAGATTTGAGATCTGAAAATGAGAAACTCAAAAATGAGGTAGCTTCTCTTCTGAGTTTGAAAGACACATGGAGATATGCCCAAGGTGATCCTAAATTGGAAAAATTATTGTCCGGATCAAGAAAATGTGGCGATCGATCCAGGTTGGGCTATGATAAGAATACATCTCCTAAACAAAAGAATATTGCTCCTAAATTTGTAAAAGGAGAGTCTTCAATCTCAAAAGAAAAGAGTACTTATCAAAGTTTTTCCAAAAATCCAAGGACTTTTTAAAAACCTAAAGGTAGTCATGTCAACTTTGATTTTCAAAATCGAAATCCATTGGCTGAAAAAATAATTGATCTACTCAAGGAGCTATTAAAGTCTAACTCTATAGGTCTCTCTTATAACAACAGACAAAAAACCATCTATACTCCTAAACCCAAAACAGTTCTGAAATGGGTTCCTAAAGTTGCCTGCTTGGTTGCCCACACTGCTTTCAAAGCTATAAGCCATTCAAAGTGGTACCTAGATAGTGGTTGCTCCAGGCATATGATAGGCGACAAGGCTTTATTCACTGATCTAAAAGATATGACTGACGGGTCAGTCACATTTGGTGATAGAAGCAATTGCAAGATTATTGGCCAAGGTACAGTTCAACTTTATAACCTTCCCTTATTTAAGAATGTCTTATATGTTGAGGGCTTGAAACACAACCTACTAAGAATTTCTCAGATATGTGATAACAACCATAGTGTGAAGTTTTCTAATCAAGGTTGTGAGATACTTAATAAAAAGGGTTCTGTTATATTAACTGGTCGTAGAACTTCTGAAAACTGCTACATCATTAGTGATGCAAGCTCATCTACTCAATCACGTTACATGGTCCATACTGATGAGACTGAATTATGGCATAAACGCCTTCGACATATACACTATCAGAACTTATTTAGATTGAGCAAAAGAGAACTAATTAGAGGTTTACCCAAATTGCAAAGAGTAGATAAAATATGTGGTGAATGCCAGTTAGGCAAACAGACTAGGAGCTCTCACAAGAAAGTAAACTCCAATACCACATCTAGACCACTCGAGCTTCTCCACATGGATCTTATTAGACTAACCAGATCGGAGAGTCGAGGAGGCAAAAAATACATCTTGGTTATCGTAGATGACTAAACCAGATTCACTTAGGTATCGTTCTTAAAAGACAAAACTGAAATTCTGGATGAAGTGAAAAAGGTCATTAAACGAATCCAAAATGAGAAAGGTTCTCATGTTAGTAAGATCCGTAGCGATCATGGATCCGAATTCGAAAACAGTAGTTTTGAGAAATTCTGTAGCAATCAGGGAACATCGCATGAATTCTCTGTGCTCAAAACACCGCAACAAAATGGTATAGTTGAAAGAAAAAACAGAGTACTTCAAGATATGGCTAATGTTATGTTGAATAGCATGAAGCTCTCTAGAAAATTTTGGGCTGAAGTAGTTAATACCGCATGTTATATTATTAATCGGGTTTATACCAGTAAATCTGATAATAAGACTGCTTATGAATTATGGTTTGAAAAGAAACCTAATGTCAAATACTTTCAAGTTTTTGGCAGCAAGTGTTATATTTTATGAGATCGTGAAAATTTGAGAAAGTTTGATACGAAGAGTGATGAAGGTATTTTTCTTGGTTATTCTGTGAACAGCCGAGCTTAGAGGGTTCTAAATAAGAGAACTGGTGTGATTCAAGAATCTATCAATGTGGTCATTGATGATCATTTGAATACACCAGCTTCGAGTTCAGATGATGATGAAGCTCTTATTATCGACAATCAAGATACCTCATCAAGTCAAAAAGAATCTGAACCAAGGACTGTCAAAGATCATCCAACCAATCAAATTCTTAGAAACTGTCTCACTGGAGTTCATACTCACAAACTCTAACATCTCGAAAATCGGGGGGTCGAGCAAAAACCCAACTCCCGAGTTCCAAAATGTTATTTATGCAACATAGATATGTATGATTGAATGTTGTCTATGATAACGCATTAAACATGAGTGAGATTAAGCTAGAACAACATATCATACTCCAGAGACAGTTAAATTAACAAGCGGAAGACTGTGATAGTATGTATAACATATATAAACTGTTGTATGCCTCTAGAGTGTGGATATGTTACCAGGTTATATACATACATGTATACTCCAAAAGTAGACAAAACGAATATACATGAGTGCGCTAAAAATATAAAATGACAAGTGTCAAAGTATCTAATCAACCTCCCTGTAATCCCGTCAATCAAAACACGCATAAAGGAGGGATCCTCCTCATCATCATCAAGTCCAGCTCCGCCTCGCAGGCCGCGCCATCATCTGCAATCACAAAAGGGTCTGGTGGGTGTCCAGGAACACCGTCCCGTAACGTGGGAGTGAGTAGCTAACTCAGTGGAATAATAGAGCAAGGATTAACATGTTCTCAAATCAATCATGCGATAATAGTAAAGCAGTAAATCAAACAATCCTAATACTGTTGTTAATGCAATTATGACATGACGTGATGTATGCCCTCACCGACGATCTCCCTCATACGGCAACATCTTACGACCGCGGCATGTCACACTCCCTAGAGTGCTCCACATCTTCCAGGCACATGCAATGCTATGGTGATATGATTTTCAAGTTGTTATTAGTCCATTCAAACAGCAGGATTGGGAAACTAAGGTACTTCCCTTGTATCAATCCCAACACAGATCCTGTCTAGGGTCGTCACTCCTAGTAATCTCATACGATGTATATTTCGTAGGTCACTGAAAGGGCTGTCAGGGCTATTGCTCGCACTCGTTGCACCTCTCCCCCATCACCTTATCAATACAGGCCTACTGTACTCTACTGCAACGGAAGGGTCATCGCCTCCCGTGGACTCAGAATACGCTCGCGGTCACTACAAAGGACTCGTCGCCAGATCAGTGTAGGCCGACAGCTAGAATATAGTGTCCGATACCACCATAATCTGCTCACGAGTCTAGGTGCTCACTGGTCACTACGGGGAGGTTTGTGGCCCCAGCGTAGGCCGACAGCTCGACCACGGTGGCCCATACCACCATGCCCGGCTCATGAGTCTTCGTGGATCAAGGTACCATGGTTAACAGGGTTTACAATGGTAAGTTCAGTACCCTAGGTTCAAGCAGATATGACTCATGCAGGGTAAACATACAACGGCCAGTCAGGTTATTTGACGAGCTCAACTAGCACGAGCGCATCGCAAGTCAAACGACATGAAGTGCGTAAAACACTTCGCGTGGCCTAACCACTGCCGCCAACTCTAAACACGACTCGTGTTCATCGACACGTCGTTCGTGGCAAAGATAGGCTAACCACGATATTTCTTGGTTACCGACTGCCTGGACTAGGCATAGTCCCAAACACATAGAATCACATCAGCAAATCAAGTGAGAGTATTGGAAATGAAATACAACCACGTGAGCATGTTAACACATGTTATGACATACAACCAGAGTAAATCATCTTACACATGTCTATCACGCATACAATGAAATTATACATAGCACCAACATATAGGACATCATCTCCATCAGCATATTAATTGAGAATTCGATCTCAACTAGATCATAAGGAAATCATCAAGCAGATGTTATAACATACCACTTAAGTGAAACATCAAGCATATGCATTTCATACCAATAATGAAATCGTACATATGGCCAACTTGTAGGAAACCATTTACATTAGCAATTTAATTGAGAAATCAATCTCAAATTAATTCATAACACCATTTAATTCAATACATACTAATACAAGCATTTATACAAACACTTACACTACACACTTGAGTCTACATATAGTATGTCGACCCGAAATGCGCATTTAGGCAAATCTCTTCACCAAACTAATTATGCACGCATTCCTAACATTCTAATGCGACAACAATTCATGTCAATCACATCAGCAAAATATGAATGAAAACAGTACTTCCTACAAATGACTAAAATGCCCTAAATCTCATATTCTTCGTTGATTTACGAAACAGGAAACGGACAGCATGTTGTACATGTCAAACGGCGTTGCCGTCAAGAATCTACTATTAAACGACATTGAAAGCTTTGGAAACAGTCAATCAAAGCATCTAATATCCACACCTTTTCCCTTTTAGGGGTGAGAGTTCGAACGGAGCGTATACACTTCGTCTACGGCGAATAGAGAACCTAATTTACGAGTTATATTAGTTTACATGCTATGGAACGGAACGAATGCCAAATCAGCAACTTCTAGGGCTATTTCTTACCTGAAAACGTGGAGGAATCACCGGGAAAGTGCTTGGATCACGTTGCTTAAACACGTGTAGCAGGTAGCACCAGCAGCAGGAAGTTCTCTCCCACCTCTCTCACAATCTCTCACCTTTTCTCTCCCTCAATCTATGGATTTTTCCCAAATTCGGATGGGAGAGATATGAGAGGGTTTCAACCCCTTTTATAAGCTTAAAAATGCCCGAAATAGGCTCGGGAACAAAGTTCACTTGATGCTTAACCAAAGCGGGGCTGTTTCGGTCCAAAAGATGATTTCTGGTGGTCCCCTGGTCGAATGCGATCGGACTTAAGCTCATGCGTACCAGATATAGCACGTATTAAGTTTTCAGTCCGGCAGGGTTCGCAGATCGCGCGTGGTGGACCAGTTTCAGTTCAGCGGTCACCGCACGTAGATCAGGCCTACAAATCTCATGATATGAAATAGAAATTTTTCCTAATCCGAGGGTGTAATCTGGATGAATTCTGACGGTCAGAACGCTTAATACTGACGTGTCAAGTCGTGTGCCAGATTTGAATTTGAAATTCTAATTCTGTCCCTATTCGCGGTCTCTTCAGTCCGGGCTCAATGAGATAGTCTGTGATTATCGGTTTGACTTGATTTTCGAAATGATTGTTAAGTCCAGCTGGGCGGTTCTAACGGTCTAAGATAGGAAGTAACGGACTTTCGACGCGCGGTCTAAATCCAATACAAGAATTCAAAGTGGTCCAGAGAACAAACCCGCTAAGAGTTTGATCCGAGGTTATAGAGTATTATGGAGTCATACGTTCTACTCGATTTGGGTCTTGTAGAACGTATTTAAAGTGATCAGGGACTGTTTCCCAGCTACTCCAGCGTTGCGCTAGCTAACTTACGCTGAATTTCCATAGGAATTAATCCTAAGTGGTTTCTTTGGCTATGAAATTGGGTTCTGAGCGATTTTCCAGGTGTTTTAGTTGACCCATTGCCTAAGGACGTCAAATCCCAGATTGGCCAAAATCCGGGGTGTTACAATCTACCCCCCTTAAAACACAATGTCGTCCCCGACATTAGCAAAGGGCAAGGAGTACTTTCTCTAAGGAAGGTTCAAATCGTATTTAATAACCTAATCGTATGTATATCCGAACTCAAAGGTTTCGATCTTGGGCCAGTGGGAAAGAGGCCAACCACTCTTCCGCTGCGCCACTCTGATCAAACGGTAGCGTTCACTAACCTAACTGGATTGGACTCAATGCGTTCTACCCCCCTTAAAACTTGATTTTACTTAAGGTTGAAGAATCTTAACATCGATCCGTATATCGGAACGAGGTGCAACTTAGGGGCTATCCTTAACCTAAAATGGAAACAATCTTTCTCTACATAGTTTTCCTTGCTAATGAGGCGTTCTATGGCATTGGTACTTATTATCATAGAGATGAGCCTAATCTCTATTGTGGTTAAGTTCAGGGGCAGGTATGAGTTGGTGGCAAGATGTCGAATTCTCTACTGGCTTTAAGTCCTTAACATTTATCAAGGGCAAAGCAATAACTTGTGGTTGTAGGTGGTCGAGCCAACATGGAAGAAAAGTTGTGTAGTGGGTCTGAGCCGGATACATAGACTTTCTGTCTAGCTAGGACAGAAGATTTATTGTATCAATTCTTAATCCGAGTCGATGCTGATCTTCTGCTTGATCAGAGCATTGGATTTATTGGTAACCACTAGGATTAGGAAGTCGATTCAAACCGCAAATACATCGCTTACATGTAGTTCCTTTATTCCGCATTCCCGAATGCAATAAGCCCTTGGGGAAGGCAATTCTAAGGGGCATGCTAGTACATTCTAAGTTCAATCTGAGGGATTTATAAATGTTCCCTGACAGTGAATGGTTCCTTCCTATGGGCAACAACAGCAGTCTATAAGTCATAAGGGGATCTATCCAAGGAAGGGAGTCCCATTCCAATCAAATCTAATCTATCATTCCTTAACATATACAGGCTTTACCCTACTCAAGGTAACTAGTAGGCTAGTCTGTAACTCAGTAGCTATAATCTAAAGCCTAAGATTATACGGTAATGACTTTCCATACCATTTCTACTACAGGGAATTGTTCTGTTGCTTAGAGTTAAGATTATCTAAATAGAATTGGGTTTCCTATATCGTCAGATCCTTCAAATCTAGGAGCGTTATCTCTAGGTCCAAAACGCCAAGGGCCTATGTGGCCAGTAGCATTCAGTTGTATTAAATAGAACCGCATTCTTAGTCCCATAGCGGGATCGGAAGTGGCATGCTTGGTAGGAGGGTGGGGTGGGATAAAAACTAATTTGTAGGCTGAATCCCGGGAGTTACAATACTCCCAATCTAGGGACAATACCTAACAAAAAAAATGAACGGCATGCACTCCATTCAACAATTTTTAGCTATGTGAAGCTCAAACCACAACACAAACACATTTTCTACCTAACAACACAAAACACAGAAATTTCAAAACAGTAATCAAACAAGCGAATAACGTGGAGAAATGGAATGGGTAAGTAGATTTCCATGAGTCTGAGGATCAAATAAAAGGGAAATGAGAGAGAGGACGATAGAAAGGGAGGAAAAGGCTGAAACAGCCTTAAAAATAGCCATGGAATGAGGAGAAAATGCAGGGAAATGGTTGCCCAAATGGACAGAACGAAATCTAGGCGTTGTAGAGGGATGCTTCAAGCTCCCCTAGGATGTATTTTCAGAAAGAAATGAAAATGAAAAAGGGGAATGGAGCACCTCACGAATTCAGCTCGATTTGGGGGTTTTAGGAGCTCCAACGGACGAAACCTTCAAGAGGGAGGGCTGCTAACTTCAAAGGAACGATGGAGGGTGGTCGTTTTTGGCAGGGAATGGATCTAGGAGTGGTTTGGAACCACGGTTTTGGGTTAGGGTAGCAAGAAAATGAAAATGGGGATAGGGAAGGGGACTTTTGTGAAGGAAGTACATCTTTTAGGGAGTTCCAAGATACGGACCACATACCAGGGGACTACCCTAGCCCCCAAACTCCTCCATCCCAAAGATCAGACCCATTCGAAGAGTTTGACCGGCGATGCATCGCCGAATCGGCGATGGTATCGCCGGTGAAGTTGAAAATTAGCCACTGAGGCCATATGGGATGGGTTCCCCTTGCCCTAAGGATTCCAAAAAGGTATGGTTCACACTTTGGTTCATTGTAGATTGCCCTAGGGAGGCCAAAACATTTGTAACATCCATTCGAGGCTTTTCGGGGCCAATCTTCAATTCCGAATACAAAACCCTATCATGAAGCATATGATTTTGGGGTAGAAGGATCTAGTACATCCATCTAGCCCATTATTTGCTAAAGAAAGTGAAGTTAGAATGGCCTTATGGCCATTTTTCATGAAATTTTACTATTCACTATAAAATTTTGTGAAAGTAGGATTTTATATTATTTTCACATTAGGATTGATGCCTAACATGAAATGGATAAGAAATAATTGAAGATTGGGGTGGTGAGAGGAAGAATTTCGAAGATTTTCGGTGAAACGAGGTTTTTAAGCCCTGGCGATTGAATACAGGGGTCGTGGTTGTCCCACGGCCCAAGGATTCACATTTATGAGTTTAGAATTGTTCAAAGAACGTCTCACCCCACTCACCTACAACCTAGGAGCTATTCGGGTTGCTTTACGCGACCCTAGATGCGCTACGGACTCGATCCCGCGATCGAAATGAATAGGCTTCACCTATTGGCGAATCTGGGATCCTAGAAGTGTTTCTAGACCCTTCTCGCACCCACCTAAGTCAAAGGAAGTGACAGCGTATGCCGCGTGACCATAACCCAGGCCCGGTTTAAATCAAATCATGCTCTGATACCATCTGTAACATCCCGAAAATCGGAGGGTCGAGCAAAAACCCAACTCCCGAGTTCCAAAATGTTATTTATGCAACATAGATATGTATGATTGAATGTTGTCTATGATAATGCATTAAACATAAGTGAGATTAAGCTAGAACAGCATATCATACTCCAGAGACAGTTAAATTAACAAGCGGAAGACTGTGATAGTATGTATAACATATATAAACTGTTGTATGCCTCTAGAGTGTGGATATGTTACCAGGTTATATACATACATGTATACTCCAAAAGTAGACAAAACGAATATACATGAGTGCGCTAAAAATATAAAATGACAAGTGTCAAAGTATCTAATCAACCTCCCTGTAATCCCGTCAATCAAAACACGCATAAAGGAGGGATCCTCCTCATCATCATCAAGTCCAGCTCCGCCTCGCAGGCCGCGCCATCATCTGCAATCACAAAAGGGTCTGGTGGGTGTCCAGGAACACCGTCCCGTAACGTGGGAGTGAGTAGCTAACTCAGTGGAATAATAGAGCAAGGATTAACATGTTCTCAAATCAATCATGCGATAATAGTAAAGCAGTAAATCAAACAATCCTAATACTGTTGTTAATGCAATTATGACATGACGTGATGTATGCCCTCACCGACGATCTCCCTCATACGGCAACATCTTACAACCGCGGCATGCCACACTCCCTAGAGTGCTCCACATCTTCCAGGCACATGCAATGCTATGGTGATATGATTTCCAAGTTGTTATTAGTCCATTCAAACAGCAGGATTGGGAAACTAAGGTACTTCCCTTGTATCAATCCCAACACAGATCCTGTCTAGGGTCGTCACTCCTAGTAATCTCATACGATGTATATTTCGTAGGTCACTGCAAGGGCTGCCAGGGCTGTTGCTCGCACTCGTTGCACCGCTCCCCCATCACCTTATCAATACAGGCCTACTGTACTCTACTGCAACGGAAGGGTCGTCGCCTCCCGTGGACTCAGAATACGCTCGCGGTCACTACCAAAGACTCGTCGCCTGATCAGTGTAGGCCGACAGCTAGAATATAGTGTCCGATACCACCATAATCTGCTCACGAGTCTAGGTGCTCACTGGTCACTACGGGGAGGTTTGTGGCCCCAGCGTAGGCCGACAGCTCGACCACGGTGGCCCATACCACCATGCCCGGCTCATGAGTCTTCGTGGATCAAGGTACCATGGTTAACAGGGTTTACAATGGTAAGTTCAGTACCCTAGGTTCAAGCAGATATGACTCATGCAGGGTAAACATACAACGGCCAGTCAGGTTATTTGACGAGCTCAACTAGCACGAGCGCATCGCAAGTCAAACGACATGAAGTGCGTAAAACACTTCGCGTGGCCTAACCACTGCCGCCAACTCTAAACACGACTCGTGTTCATCGACACGTCGTTCGTGGCAAAGATAGGCTAACCACGATATTTCTTGGTTACCGACTGCCTGGACTAGGCATAGTCCCAAACACATAGAATCACATCAGCAAATCAAGTGAGAGTATTGGAAATGAAATACAACCACGTGAGCATGTTAACACATGTTATGACATACAACCAGAGTAAATCATCTTACACATGTCTATCACGCATACAATGAAATTATACATAGCACCAACATATAGGACATCATCTCCATCAGCATATTAATTGAGAATTCGATCTCAACTAGATCATAAGGAAATCATCAAGCACATGTTATAACATACCACTTAAGTGAAACATCAAGCATATGCATTTCATACCAATAATGAAATCGTACATATGGCCAACTTGTAGGAAACCATTTACATTAGCAATTTAATTGAGAAATCAATCTCAAATTAATTCATAACACCATTTAATTCAATACATACTAATACAAGCATTTATACAAACACTTACACTACACACTTGAGTCTACATATAGTATGTCGACCCGAAATGCGCATTTAGGCAAATCTCTTCACCAAACTAATTATGCACGCATTCCTAACATTCTAATGCGACAACAATTCATGTCAATCACATCAGCAAAATATGAATGAAAACAGTACTTCCTACAAATGACTAAAATGCCCTAAATCTCATATTCTTCGTTGATTTACGAAACAGGAAACGGACAGCATGTTGTACATGTCAAACGGCGTTGCCGTCAAGAATCTACTATTAAACGACATTGAAAGCTTTGAAAACAGTCAATCAAAGCGTCTAATATCCGCACCTTTTCCCTTTTAGGGGTGAGAGTTCGAACGGAGCGTATACACTTCGTCTACGGCGAATAGAGAACCTAATTTACGAGTTATATCAGTTTACATGCTATGGAACGGAACGAATGCCAAATCAGCAACTTCTAGGGCTATTTCTTACCTGAAAACGTGGAGGAATCACCGGGAAAGTGCTTGGATCGCGTTGCTTAAACACGTGTAGCAGGTAGCACCAGCAGCAGGAAATTCTCTCCCACCTCTCTCACAATCTCTCACCTTTTCTCTCCCTCAATCTATGGCTTTTCCCAAATTCGGATGGGAGAGATATGAGAGGGTTTCATCCCCTTTTATAAGCTTAAAAATGCCCGGAATAGGCTCGGGAACAAAGTTCACTTGATGCTTAACCAAAGCGGGGCTGTTTCGGTCCAAAAGATGATTTCTGGTGGTCCCCTGGTCGAATGCGATCGGACTTAAGCTCATGCGTACCAGATATAACACGTATTAAGTTTTCAGTCCGGCAGGGTTCGCAGATCGCGCGTGGTGGACCAGTTTCAGTTCAGCGGTCACCGCACGTAGATCAGGCCTACAAATCTCATGATATGAAATAGAAATTTTTCCTAATCCGAGGGTGTAATCTGGATGAATTCTGACGGTCAGAACGCTTAATACTGACGTGTCAAGTCGTGTGCCAGATTTGAATTTGAAATTCCAATTCTGTCCCTATTCGCGGTCTCTTTAGTCCGGGCTCAATGAAATAGTCTGTGATTATCGGTTTGACTTGATTTTCGAAATGATTGTTAAGTCCAGCTGGGCGGTTCTAACGGTCTAAGATAGGAAGTAACGGACTTTCGACGCGTGGTCTAAATCAAATACAAGAATTCAAAGTGGTCCAGAGAACAAACCCGCTTAGAGTTTGATCCGAGGTTATAGAGTATTATGGAGTCATACGTTCTACTCGATTTGGGTCTTGTAGAACGTATTTAAAGTGATCAGGGACTGTTTCCCAGCTACTCCAGCGTTGCGCTAGCTAACTTACGCTAAATTTCCATAGGAATTAATCCTAAGTGGTTTCTTTGGCTATGAAATTGGGTTCTGAGCGATTTTCCAGGTGTTTTAGTTGACCCATTGCCTAAGGACGTCAAATCCCAGATTGGCCAAAATCCGGGGTGTTACACAAACAACTTGAGAACATATGTAATTATGTTTGTTTTACATCCCAAATAGAACCGGTCAATATGAAAGAAGCACTTTCTGACGAAAATTAGATAGTTGCTATGCAGGATGAACTTAATCAATTTGTTCGTAATGATGTCTGGTATCTTGTTCCTAGACCTAAAGATAAACACATTATTGGAACAAAATGGATCTTTAAAAATAAGTCTGATGAACTTGAAAATATAATACGAAACAAGGCTAGACTGGTTGTACAAGGGTACACTCAGAGTGAAGGCATCGATTACGATGAAACCTTTGCTCCAGTCACTCGCCTTGAGTCAATCAGACTTTTTATTTCCATCGCATGCTTTAGAAAATTTAACATTTATCAGATGTATGTAAAGAGTTCTTTCTTGAATGGCGATTTACATGAAGAGGTGTATGTTGAACAACCTTCAGGGTTTGAAGACCCCAAGTTATCTAACCATGTATTTCATCTCAAAAAAGCTCTTTATGGTCTAAAACAAGCGCCCAGGGCATGGTATGAAAAATTGATTAAATTCTTACTTAGTCATAGCTTTCAAGTAGGAAGTGCTGATAAGACGCTCTTTGTTAAGAAACATAACAATGATATTTTGATGGTTCAAATTTATGTTGATGATATTATTTATGGATCAACTTGCTCTAACATGTCTATTGAGTTTGCAGAGTTGTAACATCCCGAAAATCGGGGGTCGAGTATAAACCCAACTCCCGAGTTCCAAAACGTCACCTATGCAACATAGATAATGATGAATGCATGTTGCCTGTAGAATGACATTAAATAAGATTGAGACTAAGTCAAAACAGCATATCATACTCCAGAGACAGTTAAATTAGCAAGCGGAAGAATGTGATAGATATATAAAATATATGAACTGTTGTAAGTCTCCAGAGTGTGAACATGTTACCAGGTTAACTAAATACATGTATACTCCAAAATAGAAAGAAGAGAATATACATGGGTGTGTAAATAAAAGGCAAAATACCAAGTGTATTGGCATCTAATCAGTAACCCTGTAACCCCGTCAATCAGAACCTGCATATAGGAGGGATCCTCCTCCTCATCATCAAGTCTGGCTCTGCTTCGCAAGCATCGCCACCATCTGAAACTAAAATAGGGACTGGTTGGTGTGCGCAATACCGTTCCGCAATGTAGGAGTGAGTAACTAACTCAGTGGAATCATAGAGAAAAGATTAGTAAGTTATCAAATCAATCACGCGATAATGGTAAAGCAAGCAATCAAACATTCCTAAATACTATGATTAATGCAAGAATGAAATGACATGATGGATGCCCTCACCGACATACTCCCTCATGCGACACCATCTTAAGTTCGTGGCATGCTTTCTTCCCTCAGTGCTTCACATCTTCTAGGCATATGCAGTGCGATATCAATATGATTATCGAGTTGTTATTAGTGCTTTTCATACAGCAGGATTGGAAAACTAGGATACTTCCCTTATATCATTCCCAACAAGGATCCTGTCTAGGGTCGTCACTCCTAGTAGTCACATACGATGATATATTTCTAGGTCGCTGCAAGGGCTACCAGGGATGTTGCACGCACTCATTGCTCTGCTCCCCCATCACCTTATCAATACATGCCTAGTTGTACTCTTATTGCTACGAAAGGGTTGTCGCCTCACGTAGACTCAGAGTACGCTCGAGGTCACTACAAAGGATTGTCAGGGCTGTTGCACGCACTCGTTGCACCGCTCCCCCATCACCTTATCAGTGTAGGCCGACAGCTCGAATATAATGTCCCATACCACCATAATCGGCTCACGAGTCTGGGTTGCTCACTGGTCACTACGGGGAGATTTATGGCCCCAGCGTAGGCCGATAGCTCGACCACGGAGTCCCATACCACCATGCCTGGCTCATGAGTCTTAATGGATCGAGGTACCATGGTTATAAGGGTTATCACTGGTAAGTTCAATACCCTAGGTTCAAGCAGTTATGACGAATACAAGGTGAACATACAACGGTCAATAGGGTTACTTGATGAGTCCGACTAGCATGAGCGCACGTTGAATCGACCGACATGAAGTGCACAAGCACTTCATATGGCCTAACCACTGCCGAAGACTCTAGTACAACTCGGATTCGTCATACACATCCTTCGTAGCGAATAGAATCCAACCACGAATTCTAAGCTGTTACCGACTGCCTGGACTAGAGTATAGCCCCAAGAACATGTAATCTAAATCAATAATCATATGAGAGGGACAAAATTGAAATACAAGAAATTTCAGCATGTTATCAGCATGTTATAACATACATCATAAGCAGTTAACCATACACGAGTACTTCACAGATAAGGTAATCAATTGAAATACAACAAGCATGGAGGAAATCATGTACATCATCAAATTAGTTGAGAATCTAGTCTCAACGCTAATCTACAACACCATTTACTTAATACTTACTAATACATACATTTATACAAACACTTAGACTACACAACTCCAACGTACTTGACGTATGTTGATTTCAACATATAATATGACAGATCCTTATATCAAGGAGATGTCTAATACACAACAATCATTTTCTTATATTCAAAACATATGGCAGGCATAAATCATATTGATTTAGGCATTTCAACAAACACTCAGTCTACACACATTAGTCTACATAGCATATGTCGGCCAATATGTGCATAAGGGCGAATCTCTTCACCAAACAGATCATACACGTATAACTAGTATAGGTACATGGTAAATACTCATGGCAATCATATCAGCAAAATACGTACGTATACAGTATTTCCTACAAATATCTAAAATACCCTAAATCTCATATTCTTCGTACGTATTCGAAATGAAAAACGGACAGCATGTTCTACATGTCAAACAACATTCTTGTCAATAATCTACCATTAAACAGCATTGAAAGCTTTGAAAAATGGTAAACTAAGCGTCTAAAATTTGTACCTTACGCCGTAGGAGCGTAATGAATCGAATAGGAACTCTACGTCATCGTCAACGACTGATTGGCAACCTACAACACAAGGTGAGTCAGCTACTTAGTTACTTATACCTATAGGAGCCTTAAAACAGGTTAGGGTTAGGGTTTTCTTACCTAGAACGAAACCAGAATCGCCGAAATAACGATGCAGTTGAATGACTTTGGCACGTGGAGCAGCAGGGAAGAATCCAGGAGAAAGCCCCAACTTCTCCCTCACTTTCTCTCTCTTTTCTCTCTTCTCTCACCTAGGGTTTTTTCCAAATTCGTATGGGTTAGAAAGCTAAGGTTTTAAGGCCCTTTTATAAGCCCAAATATAACTAAAATAGACTTTAAGTCAAGGTATACTTAGGTTATGTCCAAATACCGACTATTTCGTCTCAACGGAGCATTTCTGGAGGTCCTGTTACTAAATGCGGTCGGACTTAAGCTCATGGATGCTGGATCCTGATCAAGTTAAGTTTTCAGTTCGATCGCGTTTCCAGATCGCACGTGGCGGACCAGTTTCAGTTTAGCGGTCACTGAGACTCGATCAGGGATTCCAAGTATACTGACCTGAGTGAGAAATGTTTCCTAATCCGAGGGTGTATTTAGGTCAGATTCCAACGGTCAGAACGCTTAAAAATAACGCGCAAGTGAACCGTGCCAGATTTCATAAAAATGTATTTAATTTTTTAAATATTTTTCTTTTTCTCACTCTCTTCACTCCGGACTCAGTAAAATGGTGTCAGGGCATTAGTTAGGCTTGATTTTTGAAATGATTGTCAAGTCCAACTAGGCGGTCATATTCGTCTAAGATTATAGATATCAGACTTTCGATGTGCGGTTTAGATCCAATACAAAGTTTCAAAGGGTTCCTGAGAATAACTGGGTTTAGAGTTTGATCATAGGTTTCGGGGCAAGATAGCATTAACAATTCTAGAGGTTTTGGGTCTTGCAAATCGTATTTAAAGTGGTTGGTGCTAATTTTACAGGAAATCTAGTGTAGCGCTGGCTAATTCACATTAAATTATA
The DNA here is from genome assembly GCA_037074715.1 of Magnolia kwangsiensis. Lineage (NCBI taxonomy): Eukaryota > Viridiplantae > Streptophyta > Magnoliopsida > Magnoliales > Magnoliaceae > Magnolia > Magnolia kwangsiensis. The sequence continues at coordinate 75,344,720 of CM073577.1, read as the reverse complement.
AAGAATTAGGTTTTAAATGATTTCTTTGGCTTTGGAATTGGGTTCTGAGAGGTTACTAAGGTGTTATGGTTAACCCATTGCCTAAGGGCGTCTAATTCTAGGTAGGCAAAAATCTGAGGTGTTACAAGAGTTAATGAAATCCAGGTTCGAAATGAGCATGGTTGGTGAACTAAATTATTTCCTAGGGTTGCAAGTAAAACAACAACCTGATGGAATTTTCATTTTCCAGATGAAATATGCTTCAAACTTGGTTAAAAGGTTTGGATTTGATAATGGTAAGAACTTTGATACTCCTATGAGTACAATGTTAAGACTCTCAAAAGACTCTACAGGTAAAGATATAGATCCTAAACTATATCGTAGTATGATTGGTAGTTTGTTATATCTAACTGTTAGTAGACCTGATATCGCGTTAAGTGTTGATATTTGTACAAGATATCAGTCTAATCCTAAGGAATCACATCTTACTGTTGTTAAATGGATTATTAGATATGTCGTAAGTACTATAAATCTAGGTCTTTGGTATCCTTTTGATACTAGTGTTCAATTAGTCGAGTACTCAGATGCTGATTGGGCCGGTAAAATCAATGATAGAAAATCAACCTGTGGTGGTTGTTTTTACATTGAAAATTGCTTAGTTTCTTGGTTCAGCAAGAAACAAAGCTCAATATCGCTCTCCACTGCTAAGGCTGAGTATATTGCAGCTAGATATGCATGTACACAACTAGTTTGGATGAAACGCACACACATATAGTTTGGGAAAAACCTCCTTCTTCTTCATTTCCACTCTGACCTACGACGAGTCGTGGCTCGACCAGTCATAGGATTTCTTGTATTTCTTCAAGGTTAGTCCTATTTCTTCATTTTTCTTGAAGATTCATGCTCTCTATGCTTTGATTTGATCATTGTGTATCTAGTTTCATCTTTTTGTTGGGTTTTTCAAGGGTTTCTTCTCAATTTGCTGATCTAGAGAAAACTCACCCTTCTTTTTGTGCATTTCTCTTATTTTTTGTATATCTTACTAAAGTTGGATGGTAAAGAGAAGAAGAAAACATCCCGTGGTCCATCCTCATCTAGATCTACACCGATAACAAAACAGCACCTTCGGTCACCTGAAGATGATCATTAAGATGTACAGGATTTGCATGTCCGTAATGTTATCGTTGAGCATACCACTGATCTCAATCACATTGCTCCATATGGTAATGTCCCTCTCCTTGAATCTGTTGGCTGGGCTAACATTTTACTTTGGGGTGTGCCTGCATACCAGTCTATTGCACAATCAATGGTTGCATGTATCTCGGAATTCTTCCTTAAAAATTTAACTTTTTCAATTGATACTAGAGAAGGAAAATTTGAAGTAGACCATCATTTGATATTGGGTATTATGGATATACCCGTTAAGGATGAAGGTATACCGATTCATACTCTATACGACAAACCATCTGAATCGAAAAAATGCATGTTAACAAGAGACTTATGCAAAACTGATGCGCAATGGACACACAAAGGGAATGCGTTCCCTTCAAAGTATGTGTTACCTAGATACAGTGTTACATCATTTTTTCATCTCAAATTTGTATACTCGGTCCAGAAATAAAATCGAGTTGACTTCTTTCATGGTTCGTGTGTTGCATTCTATTGCTTCTGGTACCATGGTCTGCCTTCCTTCTTTGATTTATCATTTTATCATACAGTTTCATCTCCATTCGGGTCATAGTGATATTTCATTTGGTTATCTTATGACTGTGTTAGCCACTCACATGCTTTTCAATAAACCTATTAATGAGGCACCAATTCATCACCTTATTTTCAACAATTCCAATCTTAATAAGATGGAGTTGGATTTGCTTCCTGGCCAAGTAGATGAAGGTGGTGTTGGTGGTGATGGTGGTGAAGCCGAAAATGAAGGGGAAGCTGGCGATCTTCCTCAACAGGATGTTAATATGGATGAGTTATTTGATGAGATAGAAACTAATTCACCAAATGATCCTGATTACGATCCATCCAGTTATGATGCACGCCTTCGTATATTAGAGGAGAAGGTTGATAACATGAGTATAGCCCACAATATGCAGTTTAAATATATACGAAAATATCTTCATCGCATCAATAGGGGCTTACACCAGATTGATCCTACTATCCCTGCTCCCGCCTCTGGATCTGATTAGGCGGATTAACTTTTGGATTGTATAACATAATCTTTTCTTTTCTTTTGGATATTGTATTAACTTGGTTATGACTTGATGATCCTGGTTTATATTTTAAAATATGCTATGTCCTTCCATATTTCTTTCTCATTATCTGCTTATTATTACTCTCTATGTTGTTGTTCTCTTTACTATTGTGTCCTTCCCTTGTCATTTTGTGACAAAAAGAGGGAGTAGTATGGTAAAGGGGAGTAGTATGGAAAGGGGGTAATTTGTGCTTTTTTGACTGATTAAGAATATGGAGTCTTGATGTTTACAGGTTATTTATTACATGAGCAGTACTTATATCTCTCAGGGGGAGTAGAGTAATTTGTATGGTGTTTCTCTTATCGGTATGATATGTGTTTTATCACAAATTTGACAAAGGGGGAGATTGTAAGTGCTATGATTTCATATCTCTTGGTTGTCAAATTTTGTGGTGCCAAAACCTATATCTATGTCTTGTATATCGCGTGTTTCATGTTTGAGACTATTCATTACTTCAAGACATCGCATTTCAATACAAGAACTTAAATGAAGAAAGTTTCAAGTCATGGATGAAGAATTCAAGAATAGAAGCCTACAAGTATGCATGTTTAAGATTCAAATAAGTACAATTATAGAAGAAGACTTTGTCAACTCAAGAAAGGATCAAGCTCGAGAAGGCCTACAACAAGAGTCATAAATTCTCAAGCTTCTCTTAAGGGTCATCTGAGTGTACAGACTCTCAATGTCTATCTCACTTTTAAGGTTTGTTTGACCTTAGATTGACCTTAGGATAGGCTTTACTATAGGTCATTCTGGATACATAATTCGTATATTTTAATATGCTTGTTCGGGCTGTTCTAAGACCAGTCATAGGGACTTCAAGACCAGTCCTAGCTCTACTACGACTAGTCTTAAGTTTTTCAGGACCAGTCTTAGGTTGTTGAAGATTTTCAGATTTTTCTGGTTGTCCTACGACCAGTCCTGGACATCCTACGACCAGTCCTGTGAGCTGTAAGACTCGTCCTTCGACCAGTCTTAGCTCTACGACTCAAACTCCAGCAACTAAATTGGAGATCCTACCACCATTCGTAAGTGACCCACGACCAGTCGTAGGCTACATAGGACCAGTCGTGGAACAGCTAATCCTTATCCCGCGAAAATCTTTGAAAATCTTTGAAGCTATGACCAGTACTAGGATCCTAAGACCAGTCGTAGATGGGATTTTTCAGGCTATAAATAGAGCACGAACTTCAGAGTTTTTCAATTCAATTCAACTCAATTCAAGCAATCTTTAGGCTATACTTTGAGATAACTTTGTGTTTATTTTTAAGCTACTTTGTGCTCATTTAATATTCCTTTGATAGCTTGTTTATTATTTGATTTTGATCTACATTCCAATCTTATTTGAAAAGGGAAATTTCTGATATTCCTTCTTCTTGGATTCAAAATCAAATAGAACTAGCCCTTTTGATTTAAAATCAATTAGACTTAGAACCATTCTTAAAGTGAGTATTGGACTTTGAACGTTGAATCGAACTTCTACTCCGATTGGTTCTTCTGGGCTACTTCAAAAGGAGATTCAGGTATTTTACATTTGTGTAATTTACATTCTTTGGTTTTGTTTGAGATTTGTCAGAAAAATCTCATTGTTTTGGTTATCTGAGGAGAGCTAAAAAACTCAGATTATGTGGGTTTTTGGATTGTGTAAGCCCGTGATAAAAAGACACAATTGTGAAGGTTTTAGGTAAACCTGTGAAACCTATTTTGATAGTGCATGCTAATATCCCTTGTGTGAGGATATTAGGAGTGGAGTAGCATTCTGTGTGGCTGTTGGATAACAGTTGGTGTACACACAGGCGAACCACTATATATTGTTGTGTTGTGGATGTGTTTTATTCTTTCATTCCTTTTTACATTCAGTTTTGTGGATTGTATTTGTGGATGAATGTTGTAATCATTTTATTTCAAGCAAGTGTGGGAATGTTGTAATAACTTAGGATTTATTTCTGTAAGTTATTTTGGTTGCTTTGCTTTTTATTCCTCATTGGTTTGTGATACAAAGGACGTTCTAGAAATAAGGTTATCCTACCTTAAACCTTTGGTTTTTGGTGTAAGGTTGTCCTTAGAACTGATACAGTATCATTCTCTTAAATCTAGTTTATTAAGATTGATTTTTAATTTAGCATTTTGCTTTATTTCTTTTATTATTACATTGTTTTAAGTTTTATTTGGCATTGCCCTATTCACCCCCCTCTAGGGTATATAGCTAGGCCCTTTCAGATACTCATAACAAGAAAGGGTGGCTACGTTATGTTGGACTATTAGGTTACAAGTCCTGGTCAAGTATATGTTGGGCACATGGCTAGGTTTTACGAAGTTGTTTAGTATGGCTGAGCTTTAACCTTAATGTGCTAGCTTTGGCCTAAAATATCAAGTCAATGGCATGGATCAAAGGCTTGAATTGTTGGATAAATGACTAAATCTATCAGGTGAGTTTTGATTCAAAATGGTCTGATGGATTTTTATTTTTATTTTCAATTGGTCCATATACCTATTCCGCATATAGATTAAGTTCCGCAGTTGGTATCAGAGCCATCTGTGCATAAGTATGGATGATCACATCCAGTTATGTCTGATTATATCAGGGATTCTCAAATTCCTATAACAGTTGTGATCAGGGATTTTTGAATCCCTGAATCCATAAACATTCAGATCAGGGATTTGAATTTTGAAAACCCTAAAGACATCTATTCGAATTAGGAATTTCAATTCCTATATCCAGAGTTATGCATTTCAAATTCAAATCCCCAAATCCAGATGTCAATTGGGGATTTTTAATTCGCAATCCCCAAAATTGTGAAATTAGGGCTTTTAGTTTTGAATCTCCAAATTGAGAAAATTAGGGATTTTAATCCCAAATACAGCAATTAAAGATTTCGAATCCTAAATCCAAAATTGGGAATTTCAGATCCCCATCCCCAATTCCAGATTATGATTAGGGATTTCAGAACTCAGATCCCTAATCTAGTTACAATTAGGATTTCAGATCCTTAATCCACTATATTCGTTCATGGATTAGGGATTTAAATCACACAATTAGGGATTATAAGATCCAGTTTCCAAAGCTCGTATTGGAATCCAATAATTAGAGATTTTATATACCCTTACCTGTATTTCTAGGAGATAGCCATGGAGGCCATAGCCGGCATCTCTACTGGTCTTCTATGTCTCTTCATCTACAAGATCCTAGCCTTACACTTCGTCTCCATCACAACCAGCACCTCCACCTCTCTCTACGGAAACCATTATCGTCATAAGGAGAGGGTCTCCTGGCAGATGCTGGTGGCATATGTGGTTTTCAGACCACCACTAATGTCCTTCACCTTCAGCAATGCCGTCAGCCATCTTAATTAGCACCACGTTTGATGGAGACGGTCAGTCAATGACTGATCGCTCATTCATCAGCGGTGGTGGAGGCCTATTAGACACGAGAGAGAGAGAGGGTTTGGGGTTTTGGGGAGGGGCGGGCGAGAGAGAGAGAAAGAGAGAGAGAGACAGAGAGAGAGAGAGAGAGAGAGAGAGAGAGAGAGAGAGAGTTGGGTTCTGGGAGAGGGGTGGGGGCGCGAGAAAGAGACTGGGGGGATTTGGGTTTTGGAAGGGGCGGGCGCACGTGGGACTTTTAAGCGAAAAAAAATTTGGGTTATGGTGTACGGTACTCTGTGGGCCCCACCATGATGTTTGTATTTCATCCATCCATGTCGTCTGTCTTGTTTTCTAAATCATTTTATGGTATTGGACCAAAAATGAGTTATATTCCAATCTCAAGTGGACCACCTTATAGGAAACAATGTTTAATGAATTTTGACCATTAAAACTTTTTTGAGGTCATAAAAGTTTTAGATCAAGCTGATATTTATTTTTACCCTTCATCTGGGTCTGTGTGACCTAATCAATATCGAATAAATAGTACAGTGGGCCTTAGTTGGATTTTAATTATGGATATCCAATCAATATTGTTTTCCTGTGGTGTGGTCCACCTGAGATTTATATTCCTCTCATTTTTGTGGTCAAGCCCTTAAATGATCTTTAAAAATGGATGAACAAAATGGAGAAAGCACATACATTATGGTGGGGCCCACAAAGCACCGACCACCAGCCACAGGGCTAGTGGTAGGGGGAGTAGCCAATTCGTTCCCCTTTTAAGCTTTGTTTTTAAGTCTTGTGCTGCCCACCATGATATATGTTATTTATCCACTTTGTCCATTCATTTTAACGAATTATTTTAATAGTTGATCTAAAAAAGGAGTCAGATCAAAGCTATAAGCGGACTACATAGCATATTAACAATAGAAATTTATTTTTTATTATTTCTTATGGTGTGGTCCACTTAGACATTTGATATACATAATTTTTTGGCTCATACACTGAAATTATATATCAGAATTGATGGGTGGTTTAGATCAAACACATATATTCCAATGGGCCCCATGGAGCCCCTCAAGGTGGGTCATACTATCTAAAATCATGTGAAGAAATGCCTAAAACATATAAAATCACTTAGTGGGGCTCACCTGAAATTTTGATGCATATGAAACTTGGTCTGACTCCTCATCCAAGTGGGACAGACATAATGGATGGGCTGGATTTGTGAACCACACAAAAATCCTCCTAAGGCCCACTGTACTGTTTATTAGGTCATACAAGGCCAGATGAAGGGGAAAAATAAAAATCAGTTTGATCCAAAACTTTTATGGCCCCAAAATGTTTTTTTAATGGTTGACACTCATTCAACAATGTTTCCTGGAATGTGATCCACTTAAAATTTGGATATATCTCATTTTTGGTCTCATATCGTAAGATGATCTTTAAAAATAGATAGACAACATGGATTAAACATATACATCATAGAGGGCTAACAAAAGTTTTGGATCAAGATGATATATATTTTTTCACTTCAACCAATTTTTTACACCTAATCAATAGGTTAGATGTCAAATAACCATTATAGTGGGCCCTAGGAGGTTTTTAACTAGTGGACATTCAATCAAAAAAATTCCATGGTGTGGTCCACTTGAGATTTAGATCTATCTCATTTTTTGGATTAAGACATAAAATTATCTTTTAAAATGGATGGACGGCGTCAATAAAACACATACATCATGGTGGGGTCCACATTGCACTGACTACTAGCAACCTGGCTAGTGGCAGCATAACTAGCCAAACCACGTATGATTATGGATGGAAGTGGATTGCATATAGAGTAACTTGGTACCCTAAGTGTACCAAGTAAATCCTGTGGGGCCCACCATGATTTATTCATTTATTCACTATCCCACTCTTTTCTATGGTGGGTCCACTTGAACTTTGGATCTGCCACATCAGTCAGATGCACTATTCCATGGTGGGCCACGAGCAAAAAAATAAAGTCAATCCATGACTTGGGTGGACCACACCACATACTATAGTTGAGAGGGTTACCCTCCCATTAAAACATTCATAATCATTTATTGGGCCCACCTAGATGTTCTTCATAGATCCAGCCCATTCATTATGTGTGTCCCACTTAGATGAGGAGTCAAACCAAGTTTCATACACATCCAAAACTCATATGGGCCCAACCAAATGCTTTTATACATTTTAGGGATGTCTTCACATAGTTTTAGATGTTATGGCCACCTGAGTTTCGCATAAGATTGATTTTTAGACTTAAAGGGGACACATCAAATGTATAGTGTTGATGCTCTCAGGCCATATATATAGTTTCGAGCTAAACAGATGGTGGGAACCTTATGATCTTATGTACTGGATGACTTTCAGGCCTCTTTAATGTGAACGGCTTGATTTCCTAGGATATCTGACGTGTAAATCCTTTGAACTTGGTCCCCTGGGTTCTGCCCCTTGCCTTTGGCATCATCAAAGTGTCAAATCCATGCTTTAAGCATCCTTTTCAGTCTTACGCTTGTGAATACACCTTGTATCATACACACGATTAAATAGGGCATTAAACAGTATCATGTTCGTAAAAACAAGTAATAATTGGGGTCTAATATGCAATATTCAACCCTCACCATGGGGCCATATAAATTTTTAGATCAATCTGATATTTTTTTCCCTTCATCTGTGCCTATATGACCTAATCAATAGATTGGATGTCAAATAAAATGTACAGTGGGCATTAGGAGGTCTTCAATGGTGGATATCCAATCACTATTGTTTTCATGTGGTGTGGTCCTCTTGGGCTTTCAATAAAAAGTACAGTGGATAAAGGTTTCCGTATAACATTCATAATCATACATTAGGTCTGCCTAAATGTGATTCACATATCCAACCCACTTATTATGTATGTCCCACTTGGATGAGGGGTTAGACCAAGTTTCAACCGCATCCAAAACTCATGTGGGCCCCACCAAGTGATTTTATATTTTTTAGGATGTCTTCACATAGTTTTAAATGGTATGGCCCACTTGAGTTTCGTTTACCGATGATTTTTGAGATATCTCATAACCTAAAGGGGATACATCAAATCCATGGTATTGATGTTTGACACACATCATGATGTGGCCCATAAAACTTACTAACATCAATTCTTAGGTTCTCACGAGATCAGTAAGTTGGGTCACAAATTTAACTAGAATATTTGGCCCATTTTACATGTCTGGTCCATTCACTCTATTTTACTGATCAATACTCTCAATTTGACTAGTTTCTCACCTCAAATAAGCTACATATGAGTAAGATCTTGGGCATACAAGATTGATCAACAATTTCAGTGAAATTTGATTTAAATATCTAAAGTTATTTACTTTTTAATCTAAACTGATTAGATTGTCCAAAAACGATTAAAGGTTCAATTAGTGGATGTGCCTAATAATTTAGTAATTTTATTTTTCACAAATAAATTAAAATTTATTTTTTCAAAATGTATATTTTTTTACTATTTTAACTAAATATTATTTTTATTATAAAATATTTCAAAAATATTTAAAATATAAATTTTAAATTTTTATTTTCAAAATCTCAAATTTTTTCTCATATTTTATTTTTTTCTCAAAAATTTCAAAATGCCGATTTTTTTTCTTCAAAAGCATTATTTTGTTTTCAAAATTTTTCTTAAACACAATTAAAATTTCTAAACTTTTCAATATTCTTTTTCACGTGATATTACAAATAATTTAAATATTACCTTTTAATTATATATATATATATAAAAATTTCCATTCATATGATATAAAAACTACACACACACACACACATTTTTACCGACAATTTTTTTTTAATTAAAACATTTATACATTATTACCCGATCCAAAAATGGGTTGGAGAAACATAGGGGCTGGAAGGATATACAACACATTATCAAAATCTCACTTTTGTTATCTAACTTTTCAATTTTTCTTGTCAAAATACCAAATTTAGTTTTCTTTTATAAAAAATATATATTTTTTTACAATTTGTCAATTTTGCACAATTTTGTTTAATTTTTTTAATTTTCTTTTTCAAAATATCATTTTTTAAATCTCACTTTTGTTATATAAATTTTTAATTTTTCTTATCAAAATACAAAATCTAGTTTTCTTTTTTAAAAAATATTTTTTTTTTACAATTTGTAAATTTTTTCACAATTTTGTTTAATTTTTTAAATTTTCCTTTTCAAAATATCATTTTTTTATTGAAATCTTTTTTTTTTTCAAAATTATCAACATTATTCAAAGTTCTTAATTTTTTTTTCAAAATCTAAATTTTTATAAAATCACGATTTTTTTTCAAAATTTAAATTTTTCTTAAACATTCTTAATTATTTTTCTAAGCTTCTCAACTTTTTTTTTTTTTTTTCAAAATTCATAGTTTTTTTAAGCTTCTTAATTTTTGACCTGAACATTAGAGACGGTATAGGACTGTCTCTAATAAAGATTGTCTTTTACAATCTTTAATAGAGACGGTCTTTGACAGGGCTATATGACGGCTAAGGACCGTCTCTAATAGAGACGGTCTTTGACAGTCTCAGATTACAAGTAAAAGACGGTCAATGACCGTCTCAGATGACCGCATATAAGATGGTCAAAGATAGTCTCTAACGTGGACGATCACTGACTGTCTCAGATGATTGCATATAAGATGGTTAAAGACCGTCTTAAATGATTTGTGGACGTTCAACATTTTAAGACAATATTAGGGATGGTCAAGAGCCATCTAAAATTTTAGAGACGGTTTACAGTCATCTCTAAACCGTCTTTAAACTAAAAAATTTTAGAGACGATCCACAACCATCTCAAAATTCATCCTTCTTTTCTATTTTTCACGTAGTGTCTGACAATACATAGTTGTGGTCTTGTTTATTCTTACCCCCTTTTGATATAAAATCATTATTCTAGTAATATTCTAGATCAAAATCAGTAGCATCTTCAGGGGTGGTATCTTTTGATTAAGAGAGCATTGACTATACTAATACCTTGTCCATCTTGATCCATAACTCTATATGTGCCATTAAAGTATACTTCCTTTATTATGTACGGCCCATCCTATTTAGGCTCGAACTTTCCTCCCATTCGGTGGCTAACCACTATAGGTCTTTTCAACATTAACAACATATCCCCTTTTTTTAAAGAGCAATATTTGACTTGTTTATCAAAGGTAGTTGATATCCTTACCTGATATGATTACAATCACTGTTGGGCTGCCAGGAATTTCTCATCAAGAAAATATAGCTCTTTCAATCTTATTTTTACATTTTTATCATCTGTTATGGACTAATGTACTGCCACTCTGAGTGACACTACTTGTATTTCAATTGGGATCACTGCTTCTATACCATAGACTAGCGAATAAGTTGTCACTCTTGTTGTTATCCAGTGAGTAGTTCTGTATGCCCACAATGCTTCTTGTAACCTTTCATTTCAATCACGGTTATTCCTGATCACTGTTTTCTTCAGTATCTTGACTATCGTTTTATTAAATGCCTCCACTAATCCATTAGCCGGTGGATAGTAAGGTGTTGAAAACGAATGATGAGTGCTGAATTTCTAACGTAGCTTTTTCGTGCCTCTATTTTTTAAGGGAGTGTCATTATCTGTAACAATTTTCTTTGGAATATCATGACGATATATGTAACACCCTGAAAATCGGGGGTCGTGTATAAACTCAACTCCCGAGTTCCAGACCGTCACTTATGCAACAAAAATGGTTATGATTCAATGTTGTCTGATTTAAAGCATTCACATAAGTAAAAGTATACCAAAACTGCAATTCATACTTCAGATCCAGTGATAAAAGCAAGCGGAAGACTAAACAATGTATATATCACTGTATGGAAAAACAAAGTAAATCTCATCTGTCTCCAAAGTATGACTACATCTCTGAGTCTCATATACATATGCATAAACAAAAAATAATGTTCAAAATAAAGTCCCACTGATGTCCCCTCGATCCAGGTCGCCTACGGGAAGCCGTCGTGATACTGCATATACGAGAACTCATCCTGGTCCTCGTCGATCTCCGACTCCACCTCCTGGATCTCGACCTCACCTGCATCTATAACAGGGTCTGGTGGGTGTTGCAAACACCATCCCGTAACGTGGGAATGAGTGATCAACTCAGTGGAATCATAGAGTAAAGATTAGCATGTTCACAATTCAATCACGCGATAATAGTAAAGCAGTAAATCAGACAATCCTAATACTGTTGTTAATGCAAGATGATATGACGTGATGTATGCCCTCACCGACGATCACCCTCATGCGGCAACATCTTACGACCGCGGCATGCCACACTCCCTAGAGTGCTCCACATCTTCCAGGCACATGCAATGCTATGGTGATATGATTTCCAAGTTGTTATTAGTCCATTCAAACAGAAGGATTGGGAAACTAAGGTACTTTCCTTGTATCAATCCCAACACAGATCCTGTCTAGGGTCGTCACTCCTAGTAATCTCATACGATGTATATTTCGTAGGTCACTGCAAGGGCTGCCAGGGCTGTTGCTCGCACTCGTTGCACCGCTCCCCCATCACCTTATCAATACAGGCCTACCGTACTCTACTGCAACGGAAGGGTCGTCGCCTCCCGTGGACTCAGAATACGCTCGCGGTCACTACAAAGGGCTCGTCGCCTGATCAGTGTAGGCCGACAGCTAGAATATAGTGTCCCATACCACCATAATCTGCTCACGAGTCTAGGTGCTCACTGGTCACTACGGGGAGGTTTGTGGCCCCAGCGTAGGCCGACAGCTCGACCACGGTGTCCCATACCACCATGCCCAGCTCATGAGTCTTCGTGGATCAAGGTACCATGGTTAACAGGGTTTACAATGGTAAGTTCAGTACCCTAGGTTCAAGCAGTTATGACACATACAAGGTGAACATACATTGGCCAGTCGGGTTACTTGACGGGCTCGACTAGCGCGATCGCATTTCAAGTCGAACGACATGAAGCGCGTAAAACACTTCGCGTGGCCTAACCACTGCCGCCAACTCTAAACACGAATCACGTTCATCGACGCGTCGTTCATGGCTATGACCAGTCAGCCACGAATTCGCTCGGTTACCGACTGCCTGGACTAAGTCAAGTCCCACACATCTATGGAATTACATTAACAATATATGTAAAGGTATTAGAATTGAAATACATCATGTGAGCATGTTAACACATGTTATAACATTCAACTTAAGCAAATCTTCAAGGCATACTTTCCATGCATGTAATGCAATCATGCATGAGGTCAACATGTAGGAAATCATTTAGGTCAGCATATTAATCAAGAAATCAATCTCAAACTACTGCATAACATCATTTAATTCAATACATACTAATACAAGCATTTATACAAACACATACACTACACACTTAAGTCTACATATAGTATGTCGACCCAAAGTGCGCAACTAGGCAAATCTCTTCGCCAAACTGATTATGCAAGTATTCCTAACTCCCTAATGCGACAACAAACCATGTCAATCACATCAGCAAAATATGCATGTAGACCGTACTTCCTAGAAATGACTAAAATGCCCTAAATCTCATATTCTTCGTTAATTTACGAAACAGGAAACGGAGAGCATGTTGTACATGTCAAACGGCGATGCCATCGATAATCTACTATTAAACGACATTGAAAGCGTTGTAAACCGTCAATCAAAGCGTCTAAAATCCTCACCTAGTCTCTTACGGTTGCGGGATTTTGAACGGAGCGTGTACGCTTCGTCTACGGCAGTAGGAGAACTTGATTTATGGAACACGTTAGCTAACATGCTATGAATCTAGGTAAACCCTAAATCAGCAAGTTCTAGGGTTATTTTATACCTGAAAAAGTGGAGAAATCACCAGCCAGGTGATTGGGAAGAAGTGTTGAAGCAGCAGCAATCGGCGGCTCGGAAGCGGGAAAAATCCCTTCCAATCTCTCTCTCAAACTCTCTCTCCTTTTCTCCTAGGATTGCAATTTTCGGATGGGAGAGAGAAATGAGGGTTTCAACCCCTTTTATAAGCAAAAAAATGCTGAAAATAGGCTCCGGAACGAAGTTTACTTAGTGCCTATCCATTTCGGGGCTGTTTCGGTCCAAAAGCTGCTTTCTGGTGGTCCCCTAGTCGATTGCGATCAGACTTAAGCTCATGCATACTAGATGTAGCTCGTATTAAGTTTTCAGTCTGGCAGGGTTCGCAGATCGCACGTGGCGGACCAGTTTCAGTTCAGCGGTCACCGCACGTAGATCAGGGCTGAAAGTCTCATGATAATAAATAGAAATTTTTCCTGATCCGAGGGTGTAATCTGGATGAATTCTGATGGTCAGAATGCTTAATACTAACGCGTCAAGTCGTGTGCCAGATTTGAATTTGAAATTCCAAATCTGTCCCTATTCGCGGTCGCTTCAGTCCGGGTTCAACGAAATAGTCTGTGATTATCGGTTTGACTTGATTTTTGAGATGATTGTCAAGTCCAGCTGGGCGGTTCTATCGGTCTAAGATAGGAGGTATCGGACCTTCGACGCGCGGTCTAAATCCAATACAAAAGTTCAATGTGGTCCAGAGGACAAACCCGCTTAGAGTTTGATCCAAGGTTATAGAGTGTTGTAAAGTTGTTTGTCCTACTCGATTTGGGTCTTGTAGAACGTATTTAAAGTGATCAGGGACTATTTTCCAGCTACTCTAGCGTTGCGCTAGCTAACTTACGCTTAATTTCCATGAACATTAATTCTACGCGATTTCGGGTCGAGTTGGTACTCGAGCCCAAGTATGGATTTTTCACGGGTGTTACAATATATTATTACATGCTGGATGAAATTGACCACATCTTTTTCCTTAACATTGTGTAATACAACTGCTTTTATCCACTTGGAGAAATAATCTTTCACTGCTAAGATATATTGCTTTCCTTTGGATGAAGGTGGATTTATGGGACCAACGACGTCAAGTCCCCAAGAAGAGAAGGGCCAAGAGGCAACTGGCTGATGCAAGTCTTCTGGAGGAACGTGTATAACATCTCCGTGAATCTGACATTCATGACACTGCTTCGCATAATCTATTGTGTTTTTGAACATGGTGGGCCAATAGTACCCCATTCGATGTATTCTATGGAATAGATTTCGGCCAGCTTGATGTACCCCGCATTCTCCAGAGTGTGCCTCTCGCAATGTCTAGCCTACTTCTTGTTTATCTAATCAATGTAGCAGCATTCCATTGTAATATTTTCTATATAATACTTCACTGCATATGATGAATCTGCTTGTCCGTTGCTTAATTTGTTATCTTTGTGTTGGATCTTCTAACAAGATATCATACTTGAGATAATCGATGAAAGGCTGACGCCAATCATCTATTGTTACCTCTAAACACAATATAGGAAGTGTCTCCACAATTCCATCGATGACCTCCGAAGATGATAAAAATCTTCATTCTTCTATAGTCCCTTGAAGAGGGCTTTGACTTTTGCAGGACAGAGCTGCTACCAAGTTGGCCAGAGGATCTGCCCTTGCATTTTCAGAGCATGGTACGTGCTTGATTTCAACATGATAGAACTGTTCTAGTAACTGTTGTGCTTTCCGGCAATATGGTAAAAGCTTTGACTTTCTTATTTCCAATTCAGTCATCAATTGGTTTATAATCAATTTAGATTCTCCGAAGATATGCAGTGTTTTTATCTTCATTTCTTGAGCCATTTCCATTCCAATAATCAGGGCTCTATATTCGACCTCATTATTTGTGCACGTATTACCCAATGTGAAGGAGTAAGGTAGCAAGTCACCTTGAGGAGTAATGAATATCATTCCTGCCCCCACTCCTGATGTTCAAGCTGCACCGTTAAAATACATCTGCCATGGGCTTTGTGACTTAGTCAACATAACTTGTTCATCTGGAAAGTCATCACTGATGGTTTCACATTCTGGTATAGGGTTCGTTACAAGGAAGTCTACCACTGCTTGTCCTTTTACATCTTTTGCTAGCTCGTACGTAATAGTATACTCTGAGAGCAACAACATCCATTTGGCCAATCTCCTAGACAACATCGGCCTTATCATCAAAAACTTTATCGGATATTCTCTCGAGATCAAAGTTATATCATGGGAGAGACAATAATGTCTCAATTTCTGAACCATAAATATTAGCACCGGACACTCTTTCCTAATCAGAGAGTAGTTACATTCCACACCCATCAGAGTTCGACTTAAATAACAAAGAGCAGTCTCTTTCTCGAACTCATTCACCTATGCCAACAAAGCTCCTAAAGAATTCTCGGCTACAGATATATACAAAATCAGCTGATTCCCTTTTATCGGAGCTATCAGTACCGGTGGCTGTTTCAATAATTCCTTTATTGAGTCAAACGCATTTTAGAAAGCTTGGTCCCACACAAATTCGATACTTTTCTTCATTAAATGGGAAAATGGCTGACATCTTCCTACTAGATTTGAAATAAAACGGCAGATATACACCATCTTTCCTTGCAAACTTTTCAATTCCTTTAATGTTTTCGGTGGCGGCATATCTTGAATGGCTCTAATTTTCCCTGGGTCTATCTCAATGCCCCTGTGTCGTACGAAAAAATCAAGAAATTTACCCAAAGATACTCCGAATGCACATTTAGCTGGATTTATCTTCAGCTGCTTCCTTCAGAGTCGGTGAAAGACCGATGCCAAATGTTCGTAATGTTCCTGGTGATTTCCTAACCGAACTACCAATTCATTGACATAATATTTAACACATTTGTGCATCATTCCTTGGAAGATATTCTACATTGCCCTCTGATATGTTGCCCCAGCATTTTTGAGATCGAATGACAAAACTTTATAGCAATAAATTCTCAGCGACATCCTGAATTCTGCTGCTTCTTCATCTCTAGGTGCCATTCGAATCTGATTATACCCCACACAGCATCCATGAAGGACATGAGAGCATATTGAGTTGTACTATCAATCAGTAATTTTGTGATCGGAGAGGAAAATCATCCTTTGGGAAGGCTTCGTTCATATCTCTGAAGTCAACGCACACCCTAACTTGTTAGTTTTTTTTCTTTAAAGGGACAATGTTCGATATCCACTTAGGATATTTGACTTCCCTGATAAACCCAACCTTTATCAACTTATTCACTTCTTCTTCTATCAGGGGAACTAAGTTCGGATGAAATCTCCTTTGCGCTTATTTAATTGGCCTTTTGTCTTTAGAGATATTTAATCGGTGCATTGATACGGAAGGCTCCAAACCTGGCATCTCTGCATACATCCAAGGGAAGACTTCTTTATTTGATTTGAGAAGTTGAACGTATTCATCAGACTCTTGTTCAGAAAGACCAACGTTGATGAATGTGTTCCTTGGTTCTTCTTCTGTACCCAAGTTTATCTCTCACAAACTATCTATCGTCGGTTGCCCCCGTCTTCTATCCGCTTTGGAGCCATTTTAGAATGCTCGATTGCCTTGGGGTCCTCCAATAACTGCGCAACCTTAACCATGTTCACTGATGACTCTATCCCCAATCCTTAGAATTTTCTTCGCTTTTCTTGACCGACCTCAATAGGAATTTGAATTCCTTTCCCATGATTCAAGCCGGTGGGTTCCTCGTAATCAAAACCCATACTTTTCATGATTTTCTTGCTTATCAGACTATACTTTTTGAGATCTTACAGTGTCATCCTACCACGGTACACATTATTCTTGATCTCTTCTCCTGTCTTCGCTTCTACTGAGGCATAAAATTCTATTGGTTTCGGATGCTTTGCACTGGCCTTGACCTGAAATCTTCTAGGAGTGGCCGAAAATGGCTTATTCCTTTCAATATACGACAATGACAGTGTATAATTGGACTAAGTTGCTCTGGTTATCTCAGATGTTTCGGCACAAAATAGAATTTCTTCTTTGCTTCTGCAATTCTAGATGATTCTGCTTTTTTGTTTCTTCTTTAATCACATTTACTTGAATGTCCATTAGGACTTTACTTTTATCATTCTTTCTTTCTTCTTCGGCGAACCCTTTATAGTAACTGGCATCCGCAAAGAAAGATTCAGCCTCTGTATATGGCTTCGCATCGATCATTACTTTATACTGTATTCCATCTTTAAAGTATTTGAAGCATTGATGCAGTGTAGAGGGTACGATGCTGTACTGATGGATCCATGGCCTTCCTAAGAGAAGATTATATGTTGTCACAGCATTTATAACATGGCAGATGACATCAGTAATCAATTCTCCTATTTCTAGTATCACTGTAATCTTACCAAGTGCATGCTGCCCATCCCGATTGAAGCCTCATATCATCATTCCACTAGGGTGTAGATCTGAATGATGATAACCTAATTTTCTCAACATAGAAAGTAGTAAAAGGTTCACTACAGACCCATTATCTTTCATAATCTACTTAACCTTCTTTCCAAGGATATGGCCTTCTATCATTAGCGGCCTGTTATGTTCTACCTTGCAAATCAAATCGTCATCAAAGAAGGAAACAACTAGTAAGCAGTTTTCTTACTCTTCGTGCTCTTCACATTTTAGTTCTGCCATTAATGTTTCTTTGACATTGTGATTAGATAATGCCTTGGCCAAGCTCTACCGAAATTTCTCTGACAACTTAAGTGCATCATAAATGCTTAGTTTAGCCAGTATGCCCTTTAAATGACTTACTACATCATAAGTCACTTTCGCCGTCTCATTCTTCTTTTCTTTCTCATCATCATCGATCTGCCTTTTAATGAATTCTCATCTTATAATTCTTTCTTTCTGCTTCACAGGACTTGTTATCTTCTTTCCCGACCGCAACGTAATCACTGTTACTTTCTTTGTTGCCTTATGATCCTCTTTCTCTTTCATTTCTCAGGCTTTTTCTCAAATTTTGAGCATATTCATTATCATCATCGTGCCTCTTTCTTTTTCTTTACCAATTACTATTTCATCCCTATCTATTATTCGTTGTATTATACATTTCAATGTATTACAATTCTCCATCGAATGTCTTACTAGGCGATGATAGCGGTAAAAATCTTTCTCTAGTTCTTGTCACATGTTTAGGGCGTTTGAGTTCTGACAATTCGATCGTGCCAGCTTTTAGTAGTTGGTTCATCATAGGAATAATATCTTCTATGTCGAATGCGAACCCCTCGTGAGAATTGAGCCTCTAGGCTTCTTTCCACTATATCTATCTCTTGATTGGTTCAAATCTTCTTTTCATTCCGGCTTCTTTTCCCTTGAGTCTCTTGTATCTTTACTTCTCTTGTCACGATCAACGGTATTTATGGATATCCCGCTGAACACTCTTCTAGCTATCTCATGATAAAACGCTACCATCTTATGAGTCATCAATTCCAAAGAATGAGCCTTAGTGGCCAGGTTGCGAAAAGTTCTGATGTCTGCGCTGGTGAGTTCGAACGCAATTCCCGTCTCCATAAAATTCAGACACATTTTGACCTATTCTTTTTCTTCCGACAACTACCTACACAAGTCTCCCATTATTTTCCATATGTCTATAAACTTTTCTACTAGTTCTCCTTCTCTCTGTCGCACGAAAGCCAATTTCGTAGTACTAACATCTCGTTCTAAAGAGAATAAGTTTGACATGAAG
Organism: Magnolia kwangsiensis; assembly: GCA_037074715.1. Lineage (NCBI taxonomy): Eukaryota > Viridiplantae > Streptophyta > Magnoliopsida > Magnoliales > Magnoliaceae > Magnolia > Magnolia kwangsiensis. The sequence goes on along the minus strand of CM073577.1, from coordinate 75,325,510 downwards.
GCATCCTACATTTGCTCCCAAGTACATATTGACCCTAGAGTTAGGGTAGAATACCATCAGAATGCTTTGTGCGTCAATGACGGCCCAAACAATTGTAAGCAATATTACAGTATTATAGAAAAATTTCCCATACTAGTAATGAAATGCATTAAGTGCTTTTCTGGCATTCCTTCCCCATTAAACTTTTGAAAATATGGATGCTTGAAGTTGGTTCGAAAGGGGATATCTTCTACCTCACTTAGATACGACGTTCAGTACCTAAAACGGCCAGTATTTTCACGTTCTCTTTCTACTCTGACACCTTCTTTAACGACTTGTCTCATTTCATCTTGTATTACGATTCTCGTAGCTGGAACAGACCCTTGTGATCCCGCCCCTTATGGTTGAAATCCTTCGGGTTAATTTTTCTATCCGTTCATTGTGCCCATCATTAGTGGAGCCGCTATCTGGGCTACATTATGTGCAAGGGTCGCTAAAGTCCCTCTAAGATTTCTGCACTCTTCCATGATTGGTCTTTGTGCTTCTACCATGGCATTTATACGATCTTCTGTAGTTGGTATATTGTCCTGATTATCCCGGCCATATGTACTCTAGCTTCTCCATTCTTTGATGAAGCCGTAGTTAGAGTAGGGTGGCAATATGTTGACGTAATGGCACTTGCAAAGAGAGGAGAGGATGGAGTTTCGTTCGACTTCTCTATGCTTTCGATGCCATTGATCGATTAAGGTAATACAGACCTTAGCGAACTTGCCTGGGGTGACACGGACATTGGTGAATTGGCCATTAACGCTTTACCTTTCTATTCTCTCTTCCATCTGACTCTTGGGGTGACCAAAGCCGGAAAGTCACGCGATGCTAATTGCGTGACTATTCACTCAGGATATATCGTAGGAGGGGAGACTTCAGGATTCCGTCGAGCTGCATTGCGCATTATCGGCCCTCTAACTCTTTGTGAAGGTAGATCTATCCCGGGGCTTCTTACATTTTGTGCTCTCGTTCTGCGAGACATTACGATAGTCTAGCCCTTATCTCCTTCCAGCGGTTGAGGTGAAGCAGATACAACCCCAGCCATCACTCGAGTCATGTTATTTTTTCTTGTAAGAAGTCGAGTCGTAGACTCCGGAGGTTGGTTCGATGCTTACTTTATCACGAATCCCGTTGGAGTGAAACAGAAGCTTTCTTTTCTTGCAGAAGTTGCCATTGGTTGTAACTTGTAGTTGAATTCAGAAACCTACAATTATGAGACATAACTATAGTTAGTATTTAAAAAAATCATATAATCCATCTTAGAGATGAAGGGGAGGAAGTTCCCAACTGAGAGTCGCCATTTTGGCATCAAAAAGATGTCAAACTATGATGAAAAGTTCTATACTTTCTTAATGTTAATGTTAAATAAGATAAAAGATTCTCCAACAAAGTCATCATTTTGTTTCAAACAAGAAACAAATGCATTTGATTTGGGATATTATCTTATTCAAACATAATAGAGAGAGAGAGTATTTAAGACAATCATCATATTTTACTTCAACTAAGATCATTTACATCCTCAAACATCCCTTAATTCTAAGATAGATAATTCAAAATTTAGAAATTGACAAAGTTGCTCTCGGGAGTGCATTGAAACTCCGTATCGGACCTTTAGCGTGTGTCGAAAGTATGATTACCATGAAACTATACGATTATGACCGCCTTACTGGGCTTGATAACCATCGTAGGAATCAAATCCAAATAGTATCAAGAAACACACAACTTGAACCTGGAGCGAAGTGTGTGAGAAACACAAATATCTTTAGAAAATGCACTCAAACTTAAGTGATTTGGGTCATTTGCTTGCATGCCAAATTTAAGGTTTTAGACCGTCAAATTCTAACCCAACTACACCTTGGGATCAAGGAAATTTTCCTACACATGACAGTGTACTTGTGACCCTGATCGAGTGACAATGGCTATTGAACTGAAACTGGTCCTCCATGGTCGATCCACAAATCTGACCAGAGTTGGCATAGATCCATTGTCAGGGAACTTTCTCTGGACCATACGTAGGTAATGGACCTCCAGATGAGCTTTGTTGGCCCGAAACTGTCACCCTTTGGCTATAACCTAAGTATACCATGGCCCTGGGGCCATTAGCATCAATTATAGACGTATTTAAATCCCTTAACCCAATCCTCTCTCATTCCATACGAATTTTCTAAACCCAGAGAGAGAGAAGAGAGGAAAGAGGAGGAAAGAGTGTGAGACGAGAGAGAGAGAGAAATAGTTACTGGGATTCATTCTCACCATTCCACGAGCCAAATCATCTCTCCCGTGTCGCTACACCGTCGAATTCGATTCTATATTTGGGTAAGAAATCCTAACCCTAATCTCATTTTAGGAATCCAATTAGAAGAATCTATGAAATAACTAATCTATCTCAATGTATAGGTACCCGTTATTCAATATTCGGGAACATAGGATTCAAATTGAGTTCGATACGAGTATACTGACGGAAGGCACGGACTATAAATGTTTAGGTTATGGTTTTCAAGTCTTTCAATGTTAGTTAATGATTTATGACTGACTCGATTGTCGTCACATGTGCTTAGATGTGATGTTTTCCGTGTATTACACATACATATGAACTATGTTCAATATAATGCATTCCCTGTATTTGTTGAAATGTCTGAATGAATATGGAATTATGATTTGTGCTTTCCATGAGTATTAGTTGAGAATACATAATTGTTGTATGTGTGGCAACTCTTTTGTGAAAGGATTTGTTATAATATAGGTTATAACTAATTTATTACATGTATGTTAATATGTGTAGTCTAAGTGTTTGATAAAATGTCTGAAAGAGAAATTGCCTGTTGAAATGTACTTAATGAGAGTGCTGAGAAAGGATTCTCAATTACCTTATCTATGGTTATAGTTTCCTTCATGTAACCTATCTTACTACTATATAATTTATAAATTAAGTACATATGTATGATAATATGCTTTATGTTTTGTTAAAATGCTCAAATGAGTTTTATGTTGGTATTAGTTATTAAATGCTATTATGAATATCACATGTATCTACATGTTGTGTTTGAGTTGGTTTAAGACTACTATGTAGTTCAGGCAATCGGTAATGATTCCCAAAATAGTGGCCGAGGTCATTTCAACACACAAGATAAGTTCGATGAATCTGAGTTGTACGTTGTTTGTGGACAGTGTTTAGGCCATGCAGAGTGCTTATGTGCTCCATGTCAATCAATTCAAAGTACGCTCGTACCAGTTGAACTTGTCTAGTAACCCATTTGGCCTAATGTGTTTTTACCATGTATGGACGCTACTCCTTCAATCTAAGGTACCACTCACCAATGTAAAGTCCGTTTCAACCTTGGTACATAATCTGCTAAGACTCATGAGCCAGGCATGGTGGTATGGGACACCGTGGTTGAGCTATCGGCCTACACTGGGGTGACTAGCTTCCCTGTAGTGACCAGTGAGCCACCTAAACTCGTGAGTCGAATACGATGGTATGGGGCATTGTATTCGAGTTGTCAGCCTACGCTAAGGTGACAGGCCTTTCCCGTAGTGACCTCGAGTATAAACTAGGCTTAAACCATGGTGATGAGCCTCCCATAGCGACCTGAACTTGCTTATCCACTACTTTTAAATTAGGAGTGATGTTGCCCTATAACTTGCCTATCGTATGTGATGAACTAGGATTGATGACCCTATATGGATCATCGTTTGGGTAAATGATATAAAGGGACATACCTTACCTTCCCTAACCTACTGTATGATCAAACCTAATTAAGTATTATCTAACACGCTCATGCATCGCATTGCATGTGCTTTGGCGAGGAAGCGCACGTGTCTGGAGTGGTGCATGCTGCGATCGTGAGATGATGTCGCTGAAGAAGTGCAGGTGAGGGCATGCATCATTACTGCATATCATTCCTGCATTAACAAGAGTACTTAGGATATGAGTGTTGTACTGCTTTATCATTACTGCTTGATTGAATTGATAACATGTTAACCTTTGCCTTATAGTATCACTGAGTTGATCACTCACTCCCACTCTGGAATGGTGTTATAAAACACCAACCAGACTCTGTTGTAGTTACAGGTGATGGCGAGGCTTACGAGATGGATCTTGAATTTTCTGACGATGAGGAGTTCTCCTATATGAAGCTATCAAGCGGGCCTCTGTAAGCTTGGTTCTAGATCGATGGGATTACAGGGTTACATAGCTAGTTGAACAATTACATTTGGAGTTTTATAAATTTTGGGACAACACTTGTAATTATTTAACCTGGCAACATTCTTATACTCTGGGGATTGATAAAACTCTTACATACTTTATATATCTATCACAGTCTTCCGCTTGATTAATTTAACTATCTTTGGAGTATGAAATGTTATTTTAGTATAATCAAACTAATATTTAATGTACTAATATGGATAATATTTAAACATCATTATCTATGTTGTATAAGTAATGCGTTAAAACTCGAGAGTTGAGCTTCTACTCAACCATTGATTTTTAGGGCGTTACAGATATGGTTTGCGCAGGTCCGTGCAAACCACCGGTGCCTTCTGCCTCTCACCTTCAGTCTTCCTCCTTGCTCTGCTTCCTCTCCAAAATCTTCAATCGATCCAAATGAAGGAGGGGATGGGGTATTTCTAAGCCCTCGCACGTGTGGTACCTTGATTTTGGTGCTATGAGACCCACCTTAACCGTTCAATGAAATCACTTTCTGAAACCAGTTGTGCAAACCCGCGCAACTGATCTTTGGTTGCGCGGACCCATGCAATTAACCTCAAAGACATTTCTCTTTCTTCTTTCTTTTTCCTTTCTATTGTCTTACTCTCCAATCTTCTTTTGCTCCAATCCTTTCATCATTTTTTTATACCTCAACACCCATGTACATCCAACATGCCTAAATGCTTGAACCAAACATTTTCGATGTCCCATCTGGCCATCCAAGACATGCCTATGGAGGCCACAACCCTGATGTCGCTAGGGCGAACGATGGTCGTATAACAAAATGCGAGATGCATGAGTCACACAGCCTAATCATGCATTAATCTTGTGCATATTGTGTGCTCATGTGGGATGACTCCGCCTATCAGGGAGTCCTATAAATAACCTGCCCTATGGCATATATAATACTCAACCACACCTCATAACATACATGCAAATGATGCGTATTGGGCATGTATCATGATGTTATGCTATCACATACTCATATTCGGTATCGATAACCAGCATCAATAATTGGCCTCAATAATCGGCCTAACAATGGTCCTAAGGGAAGGTCACAAAATGGACATTTAACCATCACTGCCTGTCAATGAGGACATTTAACTAACATTGCTCCCAAGGAGTGGCCTACATAAAGCCTAAAATATAATGGGGCCCATGGCCTCACATAAGGCCCTAGTATATATCATATCGTGCCTTATCACATGGGCCTCAAATACATTACAATGGAAGGCATCACATGGGCCTAATACATATCACAATGAGCCTCATACATCACATAGGCCTAATACATATCATAATGGGCCTCATACATCACAATGGGCTGCATCACATGGGCCTAATACATATCACAATGGGCCTTATACAAGGACATGTTATACCTCACATTGGGCCACACCCATGGGCCTCATATAAATCACGTTGGGCCTTATACTTGGCCCCATATACATCGCATGGGGCCACATCCCAGGGGCCTAATATATATCAATGGGCCACATCGCATGGGCCATACATACATCACATTGGACCTTAAATACATTACAATGGGCCTCACATACATCCTCAATGGGCCTCAAATACATACAACAGGTGGACCCTGCTTTTAGGCCTCCCAGAAATACCATGGTGGGGCCTAGGAGGTTACAACGATGGGCGTTAATCCCTGTTGTCTAGCAGCATTCGGATCGGGTGGTTTGGGCGGCATGGATTTAAACATACATCATGGTCAGCCCTATGTCCAGATAGACAACATGGATTAAATCATTTATATCATGGTGGGTCCCCACATCTAGATGGATGGTGCAAATAGAATTCATGCATCAAGGGCCCACGGATGCACGATGTGGATATGAAATACATACATCATGGTGTGCTCCACGTCCCTCGACTAGACAGAGTGGATAAAACATTTACATCACGGTGGACCCATGCCTGTCAGCTGGATAGCGTGGATGAGATCCATGCATCATGGTCGGCCCTACATATTACTGTCCAGATTTGGACGGTGTGAATTCAACACTACATCATGGTGGACAACAGGCCAGCATGGATGAAAAACTTGCATTGTGGTAGGGTCCATGTCTAGTGGACTGGATGGATGGCTGGGGTATAAAACACATATATCAATGCTAGGCCCCACGTGGCACTGTCCAAAATGAATGGTGCTGATATAAAATTCACACATTAAAGGTGGGCCTGGATAAATCAGGTGGGCTTAGACCATACAGTAGGTGGGCCCTGTGTCCAGCGGAACAGACAGATGACGTGTATATAAAACAGGTGGACGACATTGGTGAAACACATATATCACGGTGGAATCCCACAGCACCATTCAGAGATCTCTGGATGGTGGGGATGCAAAAATGCATGCATTATTGTGGGCCCCACCTTCTAGACTAAGGGTGTTAATAAAACAATACATCACGGTAGGCCCCATCGATCTTGCTGATCTGATACAGTTGGTGGGACCCATAGAACTTACCGACATCAAAATAGCAGCACCTTATTGCATGGGACTGACTGTCCCAACCTGACAGGCAGTGTGGATACAAATAACATTAAGGTGGGCCCCACCCCACACTTGCAGCATGTGTGGGTGGGTCCCACATCTTGCAAAAGGTGGACAACATGGTGAAACACATCCATTATAGTAAGGCCTCACCATCTTGGGGTCTGGACGGTGATCCAGAATGTCCGCTAGCCCTACTGGGCTTGCTGGATGGATGATTTGGATTAATACTTACCACATGATCAGGCCCACACAGCTTTTGTCCAAGCAAATGGATGGTTTGGATACAACACATATAACGTGGTGGTCCACTTAATTTGTTGACATTAACTACTGCAGCTCCACTATTGCATGTGTTGTAGCAGCCAATCCACTTTCGAATGGGTCCACACGTGTGGGACCCACCATCTGCATTGAATCAAGCAGGTATTTGTGTTTTCTCTTCATCTATGCATGTCCTGATAGACAGGCCAGCGGGCCTGCCGCTGGATGGGCCCAACATATGGATAGCATGGATATAATACATACTTCATGGTGGGCCACACAAACACACACATCAAGTGGGCCACACGCCTCATCATCATCATCACCATACAAAATGGAAAGGAGAGAGAGAAAGAAACGGCAGAGATGGGAGGAGCTCCACCGCTATGAGCTCCTCCATGAACATACATTAAGATGGGTCCCATCACAAGTGAGCCCTTAAATGAAAATCAATGGTTGGATATGCTAAAATCACCCACTGTTTACTCTTCTTCTTGGATCCATGGAAAGCTAATCTCCTAAGCTTTCCCTTTGATGGTGGAAGATAAAGATTGAAGGGTGGAGATGGGAGATCTTGGGGTAGGAAGGTGGGCCACACTCTTAGCTCTCTCATGGGAAGCTTGGATGTTGGCTCTCTCTCTCTCTCTCTTAGTGGTTGGGAGAATGGGTGAAGAATGAGAGAGAGAAAGAGGAGATGTAAGGAGAGAGAGATGGGTTGTTATAAGGAAGGTTGACTTAGGGTATGAGAGAGAGAGGGGTGTCATGCCTTGTTAGTAAGAAAGGCATGAGTGTTGTACTTAATTGGTTGATGGGATTGATTTGACAGATTGTAGAGATTCTTTTCATGGGATTTGCAATGCGTGACATTTTCTTGAAATAAACGTGAGCCCACAACTCCTGACTTAAGTGTCACATCGACACCCGTGACATGACATTAGAAATGTGGTGACGGTGCGTCGCAAGGGTACAAGTCTCGGATTGAGCCAACTCAAATCTATGAGATACAACTTAGGGTCACACACAAACACCGATTATAGGTTGCGGTTTGCCTAAATTTGATAGGGAGGATTGCAGAATCCTATGGAAGGTATAGACTAGGATACTGGTCTTACATCATTCATCCAACTATTAATAACATTTAGAAAAAAAATAAAAGATATCTAACCAACACTTAAAAATAATTTGTAACTTAACCTACTGGGAATCGTCATGCACTGTAATGTCTTACGGCAGTGGGTTCTAAGGAGTTACAAGTTGACCCTGACGATAACATATAAATGAAGTGATAAAGATATAAATGATTTAAGATTAATTTAAGGTTTCGAGAACTTGCATCCAACTCATTCTTGCTGTCAAGTATTCCTGATGAAAATCATCCACACTACAAGAAGGGAAAAAAAAAGAATTTGTGGCTGCACCGATACGGTCTAGTATGAACAGCTGCCTATGTACCCAATGTTCAGAAGATTGGGATCAAGCCACTATGTAGTTCTTAATATTTAAATCAGAACATTTTGCGCATAAGCAGAGAAAAAATCAAAACAAATCATAATACAAATATGTGTACCTTCTGCTACGCATAAGCAGATGAAAAGCTTAAACAAATCACAACATAAATCTCTGTAGATTAGTCAAGTAAAACTACTAAATAATTTGAGAACATAGGGATGGAATCCAACTACAAATATGTAAAGAGTTGTATTTTTAAGATTCTCAGCAAATGGAATTATCAACAACATAAGCCCGCCATCCTAGTCTTCCAGGGCCCCAAGGACTATCCTAGCTTGACTCACTAGGCTTTGCAGACTACAAAACATTAGAGAGGTGATTGTCAAATTAAAATAAACATCTCAGTTGGAAATACCAAAAAACACTTTACAAAAGAACATTGAGAACACACACACACATAAATACATAGACACATACATGCATACATATAAGAAAACACTCATATGATACCGTATCACCAATTCACCACTGATAGTAGTGGAACCCAACTATTGTAGGCCCACATGGAGTTTGTATGACATCTAATATGTCCAAAAGAGGTAGCCCATCATGATTTATACCTAGATAAAACAAACTAGGAATCATTTTTCAATTGGAAACTGTTTCTAAGCCCTACTAAATGTTCCCTGGTTTGTCAATTAGCGTGAGTATTGAGTCAGCAAGACAAGTGTCACGCCCCAAAGCTAGAAATCAGGCTCACAAAATTCCCGATTGCTGAATCTGGAGCTGACAGCTTTTGTAGTACCCCGTTCTCGGCTCCTAGCGCTCATATGCCAAATTCCAATCCTGGGATCCTACAAGGGGGAGAGAGAGAGAGAAGAAGAAGAAGAGAAAAGAGGAAAGAGAGAAGAAGGATCTTTGGTGATCATTGTAGTGATTCTCTCCAACGACTCCACACACCGAATCACCTCCCAGTTACACTACACAATTTGTTTCGGCTATGATTTGGGTAGCAAAACGTAACTCTAGTATCATTGTAGAGATCCGGATTGATTAATCATCAAACTAGCTAACCATTTACATTATTAGATGTCTGACGTTCCATTTTCGAGAACGTGGAATTCGAACCGAGTCCAAATCGAGCATTCCAAAAAAAGGTGTGGACTATAAATGTTTAGGTTATCGATGTCAATGCTTTCAATGTCAGTTAATGATTTATGTCTGACTTGATTGCTCCCATAACATCTTAAATACACCATTTTCGATGTAATATATACGTATGAGCTATGTTAAACAAAAGATGTATCTAATGTGTTTATTGAAATGTTTGAATGAACATGTAAATATGATTTGTGCTTGCCACGACTACTAATCTAGGATTCATCATTGTCATATGCATGTTGACCTCTCTGTATAAAGATTTACTGAAATATACGTTGTAACTAACCTAGTCTATATATTTGATGAAGTGTAGTTTAAGTGTTTGATGAATTGCCTGAATGAGAAATTGTTGATGATTTGTATTTATTAAGAATATTAAGATGAGATTCTTAATTACTTTATTCGTATGTATTGTTTCTTTCATGTAATCATGTTTGCCGCTATGCAATTTATGGATAAAATGCAAGTGTTTGGTAACATGATCAATGAGTTTGATAAAATGCTTAAATGAGGAATTCACTTGAATTGTTTATTAAATACTAAAGTGATTATCACATGTATTTATTTACTGCATCTGAGTAAGATTGGGACTACAACGTAGTCCAGGTAATCTGTATCAGACCTTGTTCGGGTGGCTGAATTAGTCTCGCCACATAGGGGTAAACTCGATGAATCTGGGTCGTACGATGACTATTGACAATGTTTAGGTCACGAGGGGTGCTTATACGCCCCATGTCGATTAATTCGGCGTGTGCCTGTACCAATCGAACTTACCTAACGAACCGATGGCCTATTATGTATTTACCATGTATGGACACCATTATTTAAATCTAAGGTACCCCTCACCAATGTAAATGCCCACTTTAACCATGGTACCACGATCCGCTAAGACTCATAAGCTAGGCATGGTGGTATGGTACACCGGGTTCGAGATATCGGCCTGCACTAGGGTGACGAGCCTTCCCGTAGTGACCAATGAGCAACTAAGACTTGTGAGCTAGACATGGTGGTATAAGACATCTTGTTCGTGCTATCAGCCTACACTGAGGTGACGAACCTCCCCATACTGACCGCGAGTATAAACTTTTGAATTTACCTATCAACTACTTTTTATTAGGAGTGATGCCCTACAACTTGCCTATCGTATGTGCTTAACTAGGATTGACGACCTTGGATGGATCTTTCGGTTTAGGTTAATGATATAAAGGGAGGTACTTTAGCTTCCCAAACCTGCTATATGAATAAGCCTAATTAAGTACTCCGCTAACACGACCATGCATTGCATTGCATTAGTTAGGATGTGCTTTTAAGGCGATAAAGTTGCACTGTTTTGAGGGAGTGTTGTCATATGCGTAATTGGTTATCGGAGTAACTTTTTGAGGGCGTTTTGATACAAGGGCATACATCATTACATGTACTCCATTCCTTCATTAACAAGAGTAGTTAGGAAGTGATTGTTAAGTTTCTTTATCATTACTACTTGATTGACTTGATAACATGTTAACCTTTGCCTTATAGTAGCACTAAGTTGATCACTCACTCTCACCGTGGAATGGTGTTTTAAAACACCAACCAGACTCTGGTTTAGATGCAAGTTTTGATGAAGTTTATGCAATGAAGCAGGACTTTATGGATGATGAGGAGGAGTTCTCCGACTTTCAGCTCTTGGGCGGATCTGTGTAGACCTCGTGCCGATACGCAGCGAACATTGGGACATTTTTCTTAGATAAACAACTTACATTTTCTCATTTTGTATATTTTGAAACAATAAATGTATATGTTCAACCTGGTTGCATGCTCATACTCTGGAGGTTATGAGACACTTGCACACTTAAATATATGTGTTTCAGACTTCTTCTTGCTTAGTTTAATTATACCTGGAGTATGATATGTGAAATAGCGGTGAAGATCGCTTAAGTTGAAGTGGGAATATGGCAATATATCCTAGGGGGTGAATAGGACATTTTAAATTTTTTACAATTTATTTAAAAATCCTCTTACAGTAATCCTATCAATTATGCATTTATCAGGATTACTCAAAAATAACTCTACTGGCTTCCAAGCCCGATAGAGGATCCAATCACAAACTATTCAAGAGATAACAGTATATAACCTAGTTTATGATGGACATGACTGTGTATACGTGTAAGATGTGATCTCAGGTATACAGATGTGAAAGTATTAAAATAAATCACACACACAAAAGAATAACAATCGCAAACATAGTCATTTTTATAGTGGTTCGACTACTTATCTACTCCACTCTCGGTAACCGCACTCAACCCTTGAGTGTATCGGATTTCACTAAGGAGATTTCACAGCGGTTCACCTCTAACCCAAGGTTTTAAATCAGGTTCACCTTCAACCTTTACAACCTATACTGAGGCTGACTATTTATGCTCTCGCGAGCAAGGGTCAACACAACACACCCACTTTTAGGTACACTGGCCAAGGATTTGGCCCCGATATCATCGATATTTGAATATCGATTTTATCAAGTGATCCCTGATCAAAATTGAAAACCACCTGAAAAAAATGTTACTAGGGAACTTTGCGCCCATGACCGATATCATCGAGATCTAACCGATATCGTCGAGATTTGAACTCCAATGGTATCGATGGTGGCTTCGATATATCGAAGCATATATGATATTCTTAAGAAAAAATAGGGTCGCTCGATCTGCCTATCGATATTATCGAGCCACCTTCGATGGGCTCGAGATTCAAATATCGATGATATCGGTACGTGCGTTGATACATCGATAATTCTGGCCAGATATGTATGTGGTTGCTGGACACATTAAGTCCTCATTCGATTTTATCGATTGGTTTTCGAGGACATCGATAGTGCAGGTCGATCATATTAAGATGTGTATCGATACAATTGACAGAGCAAGAAAACTTAGAGATTTTTAGATTTTTAAAAGAATTTTTCTCACTTAAAAACCCTATGATGTCTATCTTGTTTTAAGGTTTTTATTCACCTGGTGTTTTGGGACATGGGATGTGAGGCTTAAATTTACCTATGGCGAGCTTCCACACATCTAGTTTGAGGCAGACGCTTGAATTGATCTTCCTGTGAGGCTCTACAGTCTGATTGACTCAACGCACACGCTAATTGACAAACCAGGGCACTTACAAGGGCACTTTCAATCTACCCCTTTGTCAATTACATGACAAAATACCCAAAACATCCTATGGCAGTATGTAGACAGACACATCCTAATTTGTGTGTACATGCATTTTACAAAATTTTACAATTTCTAAAGAACCCATGTACACAACCCAGTATCCGCTCCCCCTTACTGTAAAACTCCCCCATTCTTGGTGCATCTGCTCCCCCTAATGCCTGTAACACCATTTAAGAAGATATACAATTTTCCATCCAGGGTGTTTGAAACGTTCTCCCCCTTTTTGTCAGTCATTGGCAAAGGCATAGCAGTTCAACAAATATTGACTGAAGTTTAAAGATGTGGGAGAACCAATCAGATATAGATGTATAAAGATGAGATCTGTTTAAAAGCATACATCATTTGCAGACAGTATGGATGCATATTAGATCAAAATAAGGCAGTTATAAAGGTATATAAAATAATCATTCAAATCACATGCACACCATATCAAAAACAAGAGAAACTAGGGGATCACATATAGTAGTATGGAAGGAACAGTGAGAATTACATTTAGCCATATTTAACAAAATATTCAACACTCCTACTGCCCCAGACAACAGTAGAACATTTACCAGTCCAAATTCTACCAACAAGGGACTGAATCTTCTATACTCAGAGAGTTTTTATACAAAAAAAAAAAAAAAAAAAAAAAAAAAAAAAAAAAAAAAAAACTTTAGTAATGCATCACACCTATGCATGAGCCAAGAGCATTCAAAAAGATATTAATGCTCTGAGTGTTTTAGTGAGGATCCAGGTCAGTGATGCATTGGGCATTCTATAGATAATCAACTACCTCTACAGTGCTGACAGGTTATCTAGAATTTATTGTGTATCATGTTGTAGAGTTGCCAGCATGGTTTTGATCTCCAGAAGATGGACTTCACACTTATATAGCTGTTTCATCATGTGAGATCGTCTATCAAGCAGATATTGTATAGCATTTCGATTGATGACAGTCTGAATATTTTCGCAAGAGATGGGGCTGCATACAAAATATTCTTTGTTTGAGCTTAAATTGGTTCCTCCACGAGGTGTACTGGCCATGATATAGAAGATGTTATCTTGATTAAACCAAATATGCCGGTGTGGAAGATCGTTGGTAGGAGGTAGCCCAAAGTGTTGTGAAAGCTTGGTCACAAGGCATGTGAATGGAATTATAGTGATGGATTCATCTGAAGATACCCGACTCAGTTGTTGTAAAATAAGAGTGGGGAGGCAGACATGGATACTAAGATGGAAATTAGACAAGACATTTAGCATGTAAGGATTGCTAGAGACTTCACAGGGATAGACATTTGTGCTAAAAATGTTGTGAAGAATTTTGTATGCAGGACTGAGATATTTAACATGAAGTATATTTTTTGCATTTCTTGGTATAGTAGCACCATCACACAACGCCCGAGTAACTTCACCCCATACACCAAGACCATTCAAATTTCAATCTAATATAGGTAGCCTTGTGACCTCTACCCCAATCAGCCTGCTTATCAATCTAGGAGTGATGCATTCGATTCAATCTGTGACAGCGACTGAGATGATTGGTGGAGTGATTTCAACATGGTAGATAAAACTTAAGAACTGATGTACCAGATTATGTTGAAATCCTCCTCCAAGATTCATGATGTTCCCCCAACCAATCAGTTCTAAGAGATTGATGATCCCAAACGATGTAATGCTCTTCTTTTAAACTGATCGTTCTGCTACAAGATTCAGGTTGAAAAGTGGAGATGAGCCGGTTGCTTCATTCTTTCCTTTCTTGTTCTTCATTGAAGGTTGTTGTTGTGGAAAAACTAGATTTTTAGACATGTTTGTTAAAAAGGGAAATTATTTTGAGAATCCCATTTCAAGATCAACCATCGAGTCTCTTTTCTGATCTTTGTCTTTAATTTTTCAGTAACCGTTGATATCATCGAACATAGTGTCGATCACATTGGGGTACCTTATTAAGATTTTTAATGCAGATCGGAAAGAAGTCTAACCGTCCTGACGATTCAGCTTCTCGAGAGATCGACGATGGTATTGATTTTTGGTCGATGTAATTTAATTGATTTATCGATTTATCAATATGTGTCTCAAAGGTGAATGTTTTCAATTTTCAACATTTAGACACACTTTCATGTATACTATTAGTATATCTACGTATCAACCATATACACAACAAAATTTTGTCCAACAATGCACACATCAAAATTATTAACATTAAAATGATTATATACAAAAGTTTAAGGTGAAGAACCTCAGATATATCATTTAGAGCTCAGTAAAATTGCATCATTTCAGCAAATATCCCAATCTATATGCATGACCTGCAATTGTTTCTTTTTATGCTTGATAGTTCAGGTAGATGAAAATTAATCATTAGACAGTTTAGTTTTTCTTTTACTACCCATTTTGAGGCAGATTTCTTCATTTTGTCTTTTTCTTTAAGTGGTGATGGATGAGTGTTTCTCCAAGGTGGACTTTTAACATTCTGTGTTTCTCTGATTGATTTGAATTTACCAATGTGATTTTGATCAGAGTTATGTGAAGTCCATCTAGGGGTCAAGCATTCAAACTTATAATGACCCACATCACCACATAAATAATAAACTGGAGAAGTTCTCATATTGCTACCTGAACTAAAAAGTTTTTTGTTGTTGGAGTTTTATTTCTAATTTTCTTTTTAATTTTCTCATACCCTAAGAAACTCTTGTCTCTTCCTTGTCTTCCCATCCCTAACAATTTTTTTAGTTTTCCACCACTTTGAGAAAATTTATAGTTTATTTCAGCAAATTTTCTAGATTTCTCTAAGTCAATACAGAGTGAGTGATTTTCATTTTTGAGTTGCGCATTGTCATCTCTTAATAATTCAACTTGTTTCATAAGTTTTGATAATTTGGTCTTTAAGGATAGGTTAACTCTTTCTAACTTATCATTGTCTGAATGATATTGTTGCAAGTCATTGATTAAATGTGTATTAATTTTCAAGGTTTTGTCCAAGTCTTTCTACAGCAATTCCTTCTTATTTTTAGACATTCCAAGTCTTTTAAGTATGTGGATGCTATGAATATAGAGTTGATTATAAGCATCTTGCAGTTTATCTTTTTCTACCTCTTCTTCTTCTTCTCCAGTCTCCTCATTATCAGATAGAAATGATTCGGTGGCTTGTTGTTCTTCTTTGTTTTTAAATTCCATGAGAATGATAGGAGTGGTGTAGGCCATAAGGATTTTTAATGATTTCTGATCTCCATCACTCTCTGAGTCACTATTTTCTGAGTTTGACTCCTTTGTATCATCCCAAGTGGCGGCCATTGGCTTGCCCTTAGTTTTTCTGTTTGGGCATTCCGATGATAGGTGTCCATACTCATGAAAGACATAGCATTGTGGTTCTTTGGTCCTTTTACCAAATTTTTCTGCAGAGGGTTTGTTGTTCACCTTTCCTCCTCTGGAGGGACGACCGCGATTCTTCTGAAAGAATCTTCTGAATCTTTGTGCCAAAAAAGTCACTTCCTCATCTTCATCTTCCTTTTCACTTTCACTGTCGTCATGTATTGTTTTCTTAGAGGTTTCTAGGATAGTATTTTTGGATTTTTGGGATTGTTTGAAGTGTACTTCGAAGGTTTTAGGGAACCTACCAGTTCTTCTACTTTCATCTCATCAATATTCCTATACTCCTCAATTATTGTTACTTTGGGATTAAATAGTTTCGGTAAGGATCTTAGAATTTTCCTATAAATTTTTTGTAACGCCTTGGAAAAATCCATACTGAGACTCGAGTACTAACTCGACCGAAAATCGCTTAGGATTAATTCCTTTACAAAAGAAGCGTAAGTTAGCTAGCGCAACGCTAGAGTAGCTGTGAAATTGTCCTTGAACACTTTAAATACATTCTACAAGACCCAAAACTTGTAGAATCAATGACGCTATAATACCCTGAAACCTAAGATCAAACTCTAAACCCGTTTGCTCTAAGGAACCCTTTAAAAATTTCTATTAGATCTAGACCACGCGTCGGAAGTTTGATACCTATAATCTTAGACCATTACGACCGCTTAGCTGGACTTGACAATCATTTCAAAAATCAAGCTCAACCGACGTTCAGAGGCTATTTCATTGAGCCTGGAGTGAAGAGAATGAGAAATGGGTTAGATTTGAAAATTTTAATCCAAATTTGGCATGTGACTTTGCGCGTTATTATTAAGCGTTTTGACCGTCAGAATTCAGTCAAGTTTCACCCTCGGATTAGAAAAAATTTCTCTTTCATATCATGAGACTTGTAGACCTGATTTAGGTACGATGACCGCTGAACTGAAACTGGACCGTCACGTGCGATCTACGAACTTAACGGGACTGAATACTGGGTGTGAGCAACATCCAGTGACCATGAGCTTAAGTCCGATCGCGTTCGACCAGGGGACCTCCCGAAACGCTCTTTTGGATCGAAACAACCCCGATTTGGTTATAACCTAAGTATACATTGTTCCTAAGTCTAAATAGGTGAGGTTTTAGCCTATATAAGGGCTTTAAACCCTCACATATCTCACCCATCCGAATTTGCTAGAAACCCTAGCTAGAGAGAGAGAGAGAAAGTGAGAGATTGTGGGAGACCTTATGAGAGATCTTCCTGCCGATTGCTTCACCTTTTGCACATACCGAAGCACCGTGTTTGAATCACTTTCCCGGTGATTTCCAACGCACTCTTAGGTAAGAAATCCCTAACTACTTGCTGTTTTGGGGTTTCCTTCGATTCGTTAGCGAAGTAACTTATACGTCTTGTATATTAGGTTGCCTGTACGTTGTTGACGAAGCGTATACGTTCAAATCGAAACGATACATGTCTAGGGCAAAAGTTGAGGATTTTAGACGCTTTGATTGACTGATTTCAAAGCTTTCAATGTCGTTTAATAGTATATTATCGACGGCAACTCCGTTTGACATGTACAACATGCTATCTGTTTTCCATTTTGTAAATGTATGAAAAATATGAGATTTAGGGCATTTTAGTCATTTGTAGGAAATACTGTTTACATCCATATTTTGCTGAAATGTTTGCCATGGCTTCTTGTCGTGTTAGTATATTAGGAATGCGTGCATGATTGGTTTGACAAAGAGATTTGCCCTAATGCGCACTTTGGGTCAACATACACTATGTAGACTAAAGTGTGTAGACTAAGTGTTTGTATAAATGTTTGTACTAGTATGTATTGAGTAAATGGAGTTGTGAATGAGTTTTGAGATTGAATTCTCAAGTAATATGCTGATGTATATGATTTTCACCATGTTGGCTATATGTATTGATTTCATCATATATATGTATAATGCATGTGTTGGATGATTTGTTTAAGTGGTATGTTATAACATGTTTCAACATGCTTATATTGTTGTATTTCATTTCCATTACCCTCATATGATTACTGATGTTGACTTACAAATGTTTGGGGCTATACGTTAGTCCAGGCAGTTGGTAATGGATCAAATTCGTGGTTGGCTTCTGTTTGCCACGAAGGATGCATCGATGAACGAGAGTCGTGTTTTGAGTTGGCGGCAGTGGTTAGGCCACACGAAGTGTTTCACGCACTTCATGTCATTCGACTTGAGATGCACTCGTACTAGTCGAGCCCGTCAAGTAACCCGACGGGCCGTTATATGTTCACCATATATGAGTCATAACTGCTTGAACCTAGGGTACTGAACTTACCATTGGAAACCCTGTTAACCATGGTACCTTGATCCATAAAGACTCATGAGCCGGGCATGGTGGTATGGGACATCGTGGTCGAGCTGTCGGCCTATGCTGGGGCCACAAACCTCCCCGTAGTGACTAGTGAGCACCTATGACTCGTGAGCCGATTGTGGTGGTATGAGACACTACATTCGAGCTATCGATCTACACTGATCAGGTGACGAGCCCTTTGTAGTGACCGCGAGCATATTCTAAGTCTACAGGAGGCGACGACCCTTCCGTAGCAATGAGAGTACATTAGGCCTGTATTGATAAGGTGATGGGGGAGCGGTGTAACAAGTGCGAGCAACAGCCCTGGCTGCCCTTGCAGCGACCTACAAATTTAACATCGTATGAGATTACTAGGAGTGATGACCCTAGACAGGATCTGTGTTGGGATTGACATGAGGGAAGTACCTTAGTTTCCCAATACTACTGAATGAAAGGACTAATAATAACTCGGTAAGCATTATCCATATCGCATTGCATGTGCCTGAAAGATGTGGAGCACTGAGGAACGCAAGCATGCCGCGGGCGTAAGATGGTGCCGTATGAGGGAGTATGTCGGTGAGGGCATCAATCATGTCATTTCATGCATACATTAACAACAGTATCTAGGAATGTTTGATTGATTGCTTTATTATTATCGCATGATTGATTTGAGAACATGCTAATCTCTGCTCTATTATTCCACTGAGTTGATCACTCACTCTCACGTTATGGGATGGTGTTTGCAACACCCACCAGACCCTATCTTAGATGCAGGTGATGCGGTGATTCAGGATGCAGAGCCAGACTATGACGAGGACCAGGACGAGTTCTCAAATATGCAGTTTTACGACGGCTTTGTGTAGGTGACCTGAATCGGCAGGACTTCTTAGTGGGACTATTTTTTACATTTATTTTTATTTTATTACATGTATATGAGACGCAGAGATGTATTCATACTTTGGAGATAGTTGGAGAGTATTTTGTTTTCATACAGTGATATATATATCTTTCAGTCTTCCGCTTGCGTTTTATCACTGGATCTAGAGTATGAATTGCGGTTTTGGTATAATCTTACTCATGTAAATGCTTCAACTCAGACAACATTGAATCATAATCATATTTGTTGCATAAGTGATGGTTTGGAACTCGGGATTCGGGTTTCTACACGACCCCCAATTTTCAGGGTGTTACATTTTCGGTATCGGAACTTTCTCTCCCAATCCACCCATGGAGTTGCAAATGATATTTAACTTGGTAAAAAACTCCATAAATGCTACACATACTTATTTGATTGAATATATCCTGTGACACAGCATAGTAGATGACGTTCATAGCCTTTGCTTCAGCAGTTTATTTTTCTTTGTCAAACGTCGTCCACTTTTCTTTGAGTTTGGGTTTTGTGATGGTTATGTCACTCTCAAGTGCAATTTGTTCAGACGGTGGACATATCCATTTTCAACAATTTTCCAGACCTCATGATACAAAGATCTTAGAAAGTAATGCATCCTAGCCTTCCAATATGAGTAATTTAAACCATCGAATATTGGAGGCCTAGTGACTGATGAGCCCTCTCCTTTAGCCATATTCTAAACTTCAGTCAAGATTACTCTCTAGGCGGTGAAGCCCTTAAATAGATATCCGCTTTAATACCAATTGAAATAGCAGTGAAGAACGCCTGAGTTGAAGTAGGAATATGCCAATATGTCCTAGAGGGGGCTGAAATAGCGGTGAAGACCGCTTGAGTTAAAGTAGGAATATGTCAATATGTCCTAGACGGGGATGAATAGGACTTTTTAAAGTTTTTACAATTTATTTAAAAATCCTATCAATTATGCATTTATTAGTATTACTCAAAAATAACTCTATTGGCTTCAAAGCCCGTTAGAGGATCCAATCACAAAATATTCAAGAGATAATAGTATATAACCTAGTTTATGATGGACATGACTGTGTATGTGTGTAAGATGTGATCTTAGGTATATAGATGTGAATGTAATGAAATAAATCACACACAAAAGAATAGCAATCACAAACACAGTCGTTTTTATAGTGGTTCAACTACTTATCCACTCCACTCCTGGTAATCACACTCAACCCTTGAGTGTACCGGATTTCACTAAGGAGGTTTCACAGTGGTTCACCTCTAACCTAAGGTTTTAAATCAGGTTCATCTTCAACCTTTATAACCTACACTCAGGCTGACTGTTTATGCTATTACGAGCAAGGGTCAACATAATACACCCACTTTTAGGCACACTAGCTAAGGATCTTCCATAAGACCCTAACGTAGGTTTCTACACAGTTCACCTTAAACCCAAGGTTTTGACTAGTTCACCTTCAACCAGATGTTTATGCTCTCCACGGAAAAAGGGTCCACACAACACACCCACCACGTACACTCCCTCTAGAGGCCTCCTTGAGGACTTCAAAGGGTGAGAAACACCTTAGACCCAATCTTACAAAGGAATGATCAAAGTGTCCTCTAGACTCAAGATACTTACAGCTATGTTGATGAGTCCCATTCAGCACGATGGAGAAGCTCATCTCCTTGTTGATGAAGAATCTTCTGCTCCCTTTATCCGCAACACAAATAATGTACCATTATACGGTGACGGGTTGGGTCAGGGTTATGATGGAATCCTACTCTCTAAATGTTTTCCTATCATGAAGGTAGAGCGGTTCTAATCATTTAGGCATTCAAAGCATCCCAACTTAATGATTTGTCATTAAGGTAGTATCTGGAGGATTCTTGAATGTGGAACTTCATTCCTCAATCCACTTTATTGAATATCAATGATGAGGGTGGATTGGAGGATGAACACCTATGAGAGAACACTACCAGAAAAATGGGCAAAGGCTATGGATTTAATCTGTAGCCATAGACCTATGGCTACAGATTAAATCCGTAGCACGACCGTCGTCGTAGGTGCCGAGCCAATAGGTCCAAAACCTATGAGAGAACACTACCAAAAAAATGGGCAAAGGCTACAGATTTAATCTGTAGCCATAGGTCAAATCCTTAGCACGACCATTGTTGTAGGTGCCGAGCCAATAGGTCCAAAACCTATGGCTATGGATTTAATCCATAGCTATATCTTATAATAGCTATGGATATAATCCGTAGCAAATATTTCTGTAGCCAAAAGCACCTACAGCTACGGATATTATTGGTAGCTAAAAGTAGTGTTAGATCCATAACAATATGCCAAATTCTACAACGACTATGGTTGTTAGATTAACAACTATGGTTAATATCCATAGCTATTGCCAACATTAAAAAAAAAAATTACAATCATTCATTCATACATTCAATTACCACCTGCATAATCATTCGGTCAAAATTACAATCATTCATTCATTCAATTACAATCATTTGTTCATTCAATTACCACCTGCATAATCATTCATTCATTCAATTACAATCATCATTCATTCAATTATAATCCTTCATTCAATCAATTACAATCCTTCATTTAAATAACGTGAAAAATACAAAACTTGATTACTCTATGTGCACTCGCATATGGCCAAGTACATCCTTCATCCTGGCCTTTGGCTTCATTAGAGAAATTTGCTCGACTTCACCTTGAAAAAAGACAAAGTGAAAGAAATGCATCATGTATGACCATTTTCTTTTTTTTCTTAATGAAATAATAAAAACTCAAAGAGGAATGAAATTGACACAAAAAAAATGAAGGTTTCTTGATGCAGTTGATGCCCTGTTGTGAAAGATCATAAAGCGTCATACCCACTTCCTTGAAGAGAGAAATATTAGATGATTAATGTGATTATAAATGAAATCAAACCATGCTTGACAGCATCTAGCAGCTTCCCGACAAATGGGCCTCTTTGGATCGTTGAGAGCCTTTGATATAGCCTGTAGTACCTGCAAAAGAGTTTTTCAAATATGTATTACATAAGAAGTTGTTGCAATCAGCTAACATGAGGCATCGACTATCATAAACCGTCCAACAAAATGCACATAGGGGAATTCATGTCGTTAAGCTTACAAATGTAAAGGGAAACCAACTTACAATCTCATGGGATAAATTGTCACATGGGACAGCCCTAACATGGCTACAAGGCATTGAATTGTTGTTTAGTGTTGTTTATCCGACAACATTCTAACCCAATGATAGCCTTTAATTGTATATCTGACAACATTCTAACCCAAACTCAAGCATGAATATCAAACATCTCGTCAAACAGATTAGCTAATCTCCAAGCATAGGATCCACTGTTAAACCACCTAATTGCATCAAGCAAATTAGTCATAATTACCAACCAATTTTCTTTTCTTTTTTTTACTTTTCACTATTCCACAAAATGGGTTTTTACAATGTGTTTCAAGCATCTCAATGAAACACATTACAATCTTCTAAAATGAATACATCTTCTTGTCTTCTTAGCAATAATTCCTCTGAGAAACCAAGTATTCTAGCAAGTTTGACAACTTAATCAAAACTTCAGCTTTCATAACGTAGAAATTGCTTAGTTGCATTATTCAACCATAGGAAAATTAGAAAATGAAAATTCTAAAAACAGTCATGACAAAATCTGTCCAGGATTGGAAGTAAACCATGATTGGCTGCTACCTATAAGAACCCAGAAGAATGTGGCCTTGCAAGTGTAAGGAAGAGACCTGAATTAGTTTAAAGTATTCTAAGTTTCATGATTCTAGGTATGAAAATCAAATTTCCATCAACAAATAGCACTTAGTTCTACAATAGAAGTTAGGGTGGGGGAAGACATAGAAAGAAGATAGTTCATATTTTTCACTATGTTTGGAGGAAAAATTTCTCCTACAAACCAGTTTTCATGAGAACATGTGAGAACCCTTCAAGAACTAATCCCATGTGTACCTTTCATCTGGCTTGGATGAAGGGTCATGTAAAAAATCAGGCTGTTTTGCAACTTATTTGGGCCCTAGTGAAAATCAAGGGTAGGGTGCCGTCTTGCTTTAGTTCCCTTTGCAGTGGCTCACCTAAATTTTAAATCAGGCTGATTTTTGGGCCTAGAGGTTTCATGAGGTAACACATCTGATGAATGGGCTAGATGTCATGCACACAATACGTGGGATGAGTTCTCACAGAAGTTATTTACAGACTGATTAATAGGAGATCATTACAAAAGAGAATATTGACAAGTTCAGTTTAATCAAGAGAATATAAAAGGTTTTAAGATGTTTCCTAATAGTCATGACTTATGATGCATGAGTATCCATCAAGTTGCAGTTAAGTCTCACACAAGTCCAATTTGAAAGTAATATATTGCAATTTGGTTCCCTAAGTCCCAGATACTCAGAATGAAGAACCAATCTGCTTTGTAATTGGGGTGAGAGTGTGAAGCAAGAATTGCATCAGGCAGGATCCTATTTCCCCATTTTTCTACTCCATATAGCAAGTGGGATAGGAACAACACTGAAAGTTATTGTTATTCCACCTGCAATTATGGAGGAGTGCATCCTGTCAACTGTAAATCAAGAAATTCCAAACAAACTCCTAATTTAAGCAATACAATTGCATGGGATTCAAAGAAATAGAGAAACATAAACAAAAAAATAGTAACCAACAATATATCTTCAAATATATAGTGGAAATTGATATATATATATATATATATATATATATATATATATATATATATATATATATATATATATATATGCACTAATAACAGGAAAATCAGACAGCCATGGAAGAAAGACTCACCTTCTCCAGAGCTTCCATGTGTTGTTTAAGATTGTCCTCTGATGTCACCTTATGAATTACAATGATTGTTTCAAAATTGGTTTTGACAAATAATACAGAAAAATCAATATATGGTGTCCCATGGTGATTGATATTAAAAATGCAACTACATGGATGGTTTAGTGCTGTCTATAGTTGTAATGTGAATGTTTTTTATTAAGATCCCACATGGAGCATTTATATGAAGTGATCTTACCCCTATCAATAAAAGCAAGACCAATGGTTCAACAATCGAAACCATTGACATGATGGTCTCAACCATGGGTTACACATGCACCAAAAACCCACCATGTTGGAAGATACATGTATCCTGAATGTGGATCTTTTGCTGTATTTTCTTTACTAGCTGTATATTATATCAATTCATAGTAGCATAAATTGGGAAAATGTACTAAAATAAAGGCATGCATTAAATCAATTCAAGAGTTTCTTTTTTTTTTTTAAAGATATAAAGAGCATAATATTGACACAAGATAATAGGAAAAGATATAAATATACATTTAGATCCCAGGAATAGTTCATTTTGATTGACGCATGAGGACTTGATTTTAGTCATGATAAAACTGATTAACTAAAACATTTGGTGAGAATTTCATTCAAAATGACATAATACCCAAGCGTGTCCCTAGCTCCTAATACCAAATTCACTAAGAAGGAAACAATAGTAAGCCTTCCAATGTGCAAAATTACCCAACGCCAAATGGCATGAAAATACTCCTAGAGAGTAGAAAAATATTTTTTTCATTTTCGCAATTAAGCCTTCCAAAAAACCACTCCATAATAAATGGCAAGTATATGTGCTCCATCAAACATCCAAATCCAAATCAGATAAAGGCATCCAATATAAGGCATCACCCAAAAAACCACAGAGGGAGAGAGAAGAGTGATTTAAGAACGTAAAAGATCCTTTACAGAAAAAATACAATGCACTGGGAGGAATGTATGTCTACTCTATTATATTTACAACCAGAAATTAAGTGAGGAAACAAATATAGTATGAGTATATTGTATTGGCATAAGAACCCAAAGTTAGTTTTCCAAAGGCACACTTTTGCATTTTCCACTTGTTTTATACTTCCAACAGCATCAGTTTTCAGGACCATGCCATGAACAATTGAATAGTTATGAAGACCTCCTCCAAGAAGCTGTACAATACGAACATTATCTACATTAAAGTTGACTGGGTTCTTGGGGCAGACCTGGATGCATGCCTGTAACATAAAAGGAGCCCAGCTTTTGAATTTTTGTCAAAACCAAGGGACCAAAAATAATATTAATAAATAAACACCAACATCCATGTACACACATCCGCAATAAGAGGGCACAAAATATCTTCTTGTCCGAACTGCTTGCTGGCCACAACAATTTTCATTCGGGAAACAACTTCATCCATGTTCTGCACATTCATTGTTGTTGCTCCTATGAGAACAAAAAATGAGAAAAACCATCATTGTAATACTTGTTGCTGCTGCTGCTCTATGTGTGTGTGTGTGTGTGTGTGTGTGTGTGTGTGAAGATGTCAGGGAAATCTAATTAAACCAAGAAGAGAGGTGAAACGAAACTAAACCTACCATCTTAATGAAAAAAATGTTGCTGGAGAACTTCACGCCGATGACCGATATCATCGAGAGCCAACCGATATCATCGAGATTTAAATTCCGATGGTATCGATGATGGCTTCAATATATTGAAGCATATATGATATTCTTAAGAAAAAATAGGGGCTCCGTATCTGCCTTTCAATATTATCGAGCCACCTTCGATGGGCTCGAGATTCAAATATCGATGATATCGGTATTTGTGTCGATACATCGATAATTTCGTCCAGATATGTATGTGGTTGCTGGACACATTAAGTCCTCATTCAATTTTATCAATTGGTTTTTGAGGACATCGATAGCGCTGGTCGATCATATCGAGATGTGTATCGATACAATTGACAGAGCAAGAAAACTTAGAGATTTTCATATTTTTGAAAGAAGTTTTCTGACTTAAAACCCCTATGATGTCTATATTGTTTTAAGGGTTTTATTCACCTGGTGTTTTGGGACATGGGAAGTGAGGCTTAGATTTACCTATGGTGAGCTTCCACACATCCAGTTTGAGGCAGACGCTTAAATTGATCTTCCTGTGAGGCTCTGCAATCCGACTGACTCAACACACATGCTAATTGTCACCTTTAGGCCATCAATTGATGGGTTTGAGTCATACTTGACAATTTTCGAACCGAAATGGATCCAAATGGCATGAATACATGCGCATCAGACCGAAAAAATGGACCTTACGGCCCTAGGGACCCAAATCACAATGTTTGGTGGGGCCTAGGGGGTCTTACGCACCAAAACATGACCCGGGGGAGGGGCACCAACGGCATCGCCCGGTCGGTGGTGCATCGCCGACCTTCCCAACTGGGCGCGGCCAAGTGAGGTCCCTCCCTCATGTGGGGGCCCCTTTTTAACACCTTTTGCCCCAAATCCCTCCATTTCACCCTTCTTCCAACCCCCCAAATACCTCTAAACCTCCAAAAACCCCCTTTCTCTCTCAAATCTCCATTTCCATACATCCAAATCCTCCATTTCCTTTACATCCTCCACCCCTCCACCACTATCTCTCTAAAACCATCCCTTACATCTCGTAATCTCCCTTATTCTCACTCATTTGAGCACAAGTCTCTTTTTTTTGTCTCAAAACCTTCATACTTTCAAGCCCACTTCATTCTCCAAGCTTTTCCATCTCAATGGATCTCTTTGAGCTCATCACCGCTATTTTCTCCATCTCAACGCTCCTTTCCTAATGGGAAAGATGAGAGTAGCCTCGGATGAGGCTGGGCCTAATCGTCTAAGCCATGCTAAGAAGAAGACGAGCGCTGAGACAAGCGCAAGGGCCGAGCGGAGGTCGAAACGGGACCTCGACCCTTGGATATCGATAGAAAGGTCTCTACTAATGGGCACCGAGTTTAATGATTATTCAATCCAGATCTCTACATTGATACTCAAGTTAGGTTTTCCTACCCAAATCATAGCCAAAATAGATTGTATAGCATACCGAGGAGGTGATTTGGTGTGTGGAGTCGTTGGAGAGAATCACTGCAACAATCACCAAAGATCCTTCTTCTCTCTTCCTCTTTTCTCTTCTTTTATCTCTCTCCCTTAGGGTTTTGGAGAAATTCGTATATGAGAGAGGTGGGGTGGTATAAGGGATATTTATAAGCCAAGAAGCGATGCAAATGGCCCCAGGGCCACCATATATATAAGTTATATCATTTGGGCAGCTATTTTTGACAAATAGGGCTCACAGGGAGGCCCACTACTCACCTACGTCATAAGGTACGTTCCCTAACAATGGATCTATACCAGGATGTGATTTCGATGGATGGGATAAGTTAATCAACCGTGGAGGACCTGCGTCAGATCAACAATTATACTTACTCGATCGGGGCTAAGGTTATATGAATATGTGCAGGAAAATTTCCTTTTCTCATGGGTGAAGTTTGGTCAGAAACTGATGGCTCAAAATCCTCAATTTCACATGTGATCGAATGACCCAATTCACTTAAGTTCCATTACATTTTCTAAGGATATTTGTGTTTCTCACACACTTCACTCAGGGCTCACTTGTGCATTTTTAGGCACTATCTGGGCTTGATTCCTACGATGGTTGTCAAGCCCAGTAAGGCGGACATAATCCTATAATTTCATGGTCGTCGAACTCTCGACGTGTGATCTAGGTCTAATACGGGGTTTCAATGTACTCCTGTGAGTGACACGTTCTTGGAATTTCTCCTACGTCTTTATGTAGTATTGAGTTAATGGTATTAATGGTTTTATGCCTTCCTGTTTATGGAAATGGCGGCCTATGCTTAATCCACCGATTATCTAGTTTAGTACTTAACTAAATTCTACCTTAATTACGACAGGATATGGTCCTTAGGTGGTTCTGCCTGAGGTGGTACTCAGGTCCTTGTATGGATTTTTTTGAGACGTTATAATCTACCCCCCTTGAAGAAAAATTTTATCCCTGAAATTAGTACCTTTTTGTACTCCTTGAGGATTTGAGGGTAGTTCTTATGGAATTCAGCTTCCATTTCCCAAGTAGCCTCCTCAGTGTGGTGTGTCCACAACGCTTTCACGAGTGGGATAAATTTGTTGCGTAACACTTGTTCCTTCCTATCTAGAACACACGATGGTCACAATACATATGTAGCATCTTCACTTAGCTGCACTTTCTCCCATTTAATAATGTGGGTAGGGTCAGGAATATATTTATTCAGCATCGATATGCGAAACACATTGTGCACGCCTGTGAGTGGTGTGGACAAAGAGAAATAATATGCCACTACACCTACTCGGTCTAAAATCTGGAATGGGCCAATGAATTTCAGCGTGAGTTTTCCTTTCTTGCCAAAATGAAGTACCCCTTCCATTGGGGAAACTTTAACGAACACATGGTCCCCAACTTCAAATTCCAACTGTCTTTGTCTCGTATCAGCATAACTCTTTTGTCTACTCTAGGCTGTAAGGAGTCGACGCCTAATAATATCGATCTTTCTGAGGTTGCCTAAATTAAATTTGGGCTAACTAGGCTCTTCTCGCCAACTTCGGCCCAACAATATGGAGCTCGACATGGGTACCCATACAAAGCTTCGTAGGGAGTCATGCCAATGGTTGCTTAAAAGCTGTTGTTATAAGCAAACTAGGCATAAGGGAGACAGTCATCCTAGCTGTCCTTGAAGTCAAGTATGCATGCTCGTTATATGTCCTCGAGTATTTGATTTACCTGTTCTGTCTTCACATCAATCTGAGAGTGGAACACGGTACTAAATTTCAATTTCACCCTCATTGCTTCTTGGATTCGAGTTCAGAAAATAGACATGAATCGTGTGTCTCGGTCCGACACAATCTCCATAGGAACCTCATGCAGTCGTACTATCTCCTTAATGTACAGCTTGGCCAGGTCATCTACCGAATTAGAAACTCAAATCGAGAGGAAATGAGTCAATTTTGGTCCACAATCACCCAAATAGAGTCGTGCCCCTTTCTTGTCTTTGGTAACACGGAAATGAAATCCATAGATATGAAATCCCACTTCCACTCAGCTATGGGCATGGGCTAAAGTAAACCAGGGGGTTGGCGATGCTTGGCCTTGACTTGCTGGCACGTGAGGCATCAGGATACAAAGTCTGTTATTTAGGCCTTCATGTTGTCCCACAAGTACGAACGCTTCATGTCTCGATAAATCTTTGTACAACACAGATGCATCGCCAACTTTGAATTGTGTGTGGCCTTTAGAAATTCTCTCCTCAAGTCATGGTGGTTCAGGATACATAAGCGACCGCAATATCTCAAGCCTCCATCTAAGCTAACCCTCCATTCAGATCCTTCGTTGTCACTAGCACGCTCTCTCATCTTTACTAACAGTTCATCTTCTTTCTGAGCCACAATGATTCAGTCATCGATAAGTGGTTGCACATGGAAATGTGCGATGCTCTCAAATGACTCCTCCACTATCAACCTCTATTTAAAATATCGCACAAATTCTACCATATTCCACTCTTGTATCATCAGTGGGGCTACAAATTCTATAGTTTTCTTACGGCTCAACACATCGGCCACAAGGTTGGCCTTACCAGGATGGTAGGAGACCTAAACTTAAAGTCTTTCAAGGTCTCCATCCAATGGCGTTGTCTCATATTCAGGTCCCTCTGAGTAAAGATGCACTTGAGGCTCTTATGGTTGCAAAGGAGCACAAACTCCTCTCCATAAAGGTAATGTCTCTAGAGCTTTAATGCAAAAATGACTACCGCCAACTTCAGGTCATGTGTGGGGTTGTTTTCTTCATGTTTCCTCAACTGTCATGAGGCATAGGCGATCACTCTATCATTCTGCATAAGTACACACCCCAAACTGACTCGAGAGACGTCAGTGTAAATAATGTATTTGACCCCTTGCTTTGGTAGTACTAGCATGGGTGCGGACGTTAACTTGTCCTTTAATTCCTGAAAGGCTGCTTCTGCTTTCTCGTTCCAAAAAAACTTAAGATCTTTGTGAGTAAGTTACGACAACGGTCGGGTTATCTTAGAGAAATCTTTAATGAATCAACGATAATAACCGGCAATCCAAGGAACTCCTCACTTCTGTAATCGAGCCGGGCTGCTCCTACTCTTATACCGCGATTACCTTGGCAAGGTCCATGGTGATTCCTTCCTTAGAAACCACGTGCCCTAAAAACTTACTTCTTCCTTCCAGAAGTCACATTTTTGGTACTGTGCAAACAATTGGTTCTGCCTAAGAGTATCAAAAACTACTCACAAGTGTTCTTCGTGATCCTTCCAAATCTTCGAGTATATTAAAATGTCATCTATGAATATGATGATGAATTGGTAAAGATACGACTGAAATACTCGGTTCATGAGATCCATGAATATGACCGGTGCAGTTGTAAGTCAAAACGACATCATGAGGAACTCCTAGTGCCCAAAGCTGGTCCTGAAAGTTATTTTCTGTACGTCTTCATTTTTGATGTTCAACTGATGATACCTAGACCGTAAGTCTATTTTAGAGAAATATTGAGCCCCCTTCAATTGGTTGAACAGATCATTATCCTGGGAAGAGGATACTTGTTCTTCACCGTGACATGATTTAACCTGTGATAATCTATACACAACTCAGCGATCCATCCTTCTTTTTCAAAAACAACATAGGTGCTCGCCAAGGAAATACGTTCGGTTGTATAAAACTCGAATCCAATAAATCATCAATCTGTTTCCTCAGTTCCTCCATTTCACATGGAGACATATGGTACGTTGGTAAGGAAATAAGTGTCGCTCTTGGCACAAGGTCGATGGTAAAGTCGATCTCATGCTGAGAAGGTAGTCTAGGGATCGTTCTAAACATGTCTGTGAAATCTTGGACTACTAGCATGTCCCCAAGCGATGGATTATCACAACTTTCCAATAGGGAGGCATAACAACAAATGCAGTAAGCAGAACTGACCTAAAATGGGAAGGTGAAGGTCGTGCCCTCGGGCCCATGGGTTGTCACCAATTTGGTTTTACAATCAATCTCTGCCTTCATTTCACTGAGCCAATCCATGCCGAGGATGACGTCGTAATGAAATATTGTGGTGACAATCAGGTCAATGCGCACCATTCTGCTCCCTAAGTCTATCGGGCAACTCTTATAAACTCAGTGGCATCTTAGAAGGTTCATGTTACGGTGATGACTCTCATCCTAGCCATAGGGGTAGTTCCCAACCCTAATCGCTTAACGGTAGAGCATGTTATCATAAAAACAGTGGACCCGGTGTTCACCAACAGAAATACGAGTGTACCTTGGATGTGAGCAGTGACTTCAAAAGATAGTAGTACTATAACTGTAGATTCAGACACTTCAGCTGTGAGGGCATGTACTTGAGCTTGTTATGGACAATTAGGTTACGCTTCCATAGGTCGTTGAGGCAGCCTATTTCAAAATGTGGGAGGTCGGTTGAATGGTTATGCCGGTGGTACAAATCAAAAAGGTGGAGCCGAAATAACATGTGGTGGCTGGTGGTTCACCTTCTGAGGTGGTGTGTAATTGATATCCTTCATCTTAGTGAAATAAAAGGGGTCTGTATGGCCCACCTTGTTATAATAGGTACACCAAAGATCAAATCACCTCTGTTAAGATGACGGAGCCATTTGTCTAGGAGGCAAATTCATATGCAACCTCTTGCTAGGAAACGGCTGGTTTTGTAATTCAGGCCAAGGCCTCAGGCCCATCAGCATGCATGTCTGAGACACTTGCTCACTATCATGCTCAGCTCGTAGGGACACGTTCACTAGCTCAGCATAGTTAGGGATGTCAGCGCAACACATCTTGGTGTGGATGTCCGCCCGTAACCCTTCTGAAAATTGCCGCATCACATCGACTAATTTACCAAAATCAAAGGAACATATCTAGCCAACTCCGTGAACCGATTCTCATACTCTGCCACTGTCATTCCCCCCTGTCGGAGACAGAGGAATTCACCCTCCTTTTCATTACGACAGGTGAGGGGGAAATACTTTCCATCAAAATGTGTTTCAAACCGTCCCACGTCTATGCAAATCTTAGGGGAATGGTTCAAAGGACATTGTCCCACCATAGGCTAGCTTCCTTTTCAAACATATATGTGACTAGTTAAACCTGTTCCTCCTCAGTATAGTATAACAGCCTAAACATCTTGGAAATGTGATCCAACCAGTACTTATCCTCCTCGGGTCTATGAGTACCCACAAAAGTGGGAGGGCGGAGGTGCTGGAAGCATTCAAATAGGCCACTCACAATCATAGCCGCAGTAGATGGTATGAGTAGCATCGATGGGGCCACATTCATGTTCTGTGCGATGGCCCCCGCTATAGTGGCCAGAACTTGTTGTTGTTGTTATATTAGGAGCATCATCTACTCCAACCTATCAGGGGGAGAGGCCGCCTAAGGCATGTGTGGTGTCAATGAAGACACACGGTTCTGATACAGAATTGGTGGTGCACTCAGTGTTGGCCCATTTGTGGGGCCAGTGGCTGGTTGTGAATCTGGCATCGTATGACTACTCAGGCCCAAACTTGGGTCCATTTGGTTATCGCTCGGGGGAGGGCCCTCGTCAATCGATCTGCCAAGTGGGATACGTGTCATGTTCCGAGTGATTTTAGGAGGCATTCCCTATATACAACATAGGGTGCAATGTTTATATGATTAGAATAACATCATCCACTTTTCCACACAGTCTAGACATTCTACACAAAAGAAGCTTCATGCATTTTATTTAACAAAATTGTCATAGTTACATATGAAGTGGTATTCAAGTACTATGATAGGGAATACATGATAGCTCACAGAAGAAAAAAAAAAGAAACTTCAACACTTACTAACCTAACATTCAAACTATGCCTATCCAAGGCTATTATAAAAAGAAACAAGAATCAACCACAACTATACTACTAGTCCTTCGATTCTGGGGAAGGTGGAGGTGCTCCCTTATCCTGCATACAGCATAGGAGGGCCTTCAGGGTGCGGAACATTCTTATAAACTTTTGCTTCAGGTAAGCCTGGTTCTCCTCAAACTTCTGTTTCAAGTGGGCTTAATTTTCTTCTATCTTGGCCATGAGAGCTTCTAGAGCGACCTAGTCATGGTGGTCCTGACGAGTAATAAGAGGTCTCTCCTCTGAGTCTTCATCCTACTCCCCCTCTCCACTGCCTTCTTCTTCTTCTTCACTGCCTTCCTCTTCATCGGTCTCTTCTTCTATTTCATCCTTGAACTCATCAATTCTAGCTTGACACTGCTTGGGGCCTATCTTCATATTGTTGAATGTAGTCACATTGATGAAATGGATAGGCACGAGGTTGTCCATATGAAGCCTGAAGTCGAAGTTGCGGACGATCTTACAAATGAGTTAGCCAAATGGGAGGGAGGCATCCCCCCAGTAAATCGTGTTGTTTGACAATTTGAGTCAAGGCATGAATAGGCAAGCACACTTTTTCTCCCTGTCCAACCCGATATAGGAAGTCTACCATAAATTTAATGCATTCAGTGCGGTTACTCCTCCTAGGATACATGTTGTACGTGCATATATGCTGGAGTAGGCAAAAATCCTCCGTCATACTTGTTGATGCGAGATTGTTCCCTCGCCTCCAATTAATAAGTTACCCGTAAAGGAAGCGAGTGCGGTGATCTCTCTACCGTACACTGGCGAGATTAGTATCATTGGCATGTAAAATTCCATGTTCTATTCCCATGATACATGTCATGATATCCACATCGAACCTGACTTGAGTTCTTCCCAACGGTATGGTAAACTGGAGAGGATTAAGAAGTCCTGTATGTGTGCAAAGAAGGTTCGTACGGTGCCTTCACTTGCATGTGCTTTTCCTTCAAATATGGAACTCCACCCATTTTTCAGAAGGATGTCGATCACTAGATATAACCCAAATAACTTCTCATAAGCGTGAGCGTCAAACAAAACTTTACGATCACGGAAACATCATGGTGGTGAATTTGAGAATGAGCAATTTCAAAAAATATTGTGATGAGAAAGGAATTCGCCATGAATTCTCAGCCCTGAAAAATCCCCAACAAAATGGAGTTGTTGAAAGAAATAATCGAGTCCTACAGGAAATGGGCTCGGTTATGGTGAATGGAAAGGATATGGCCAAAAGCTTCTGGGCTGAAGCAATCAATACTGCCTATTACATAATAAATAGAGTATATCTGAGAACTGGCTTAAACAAAACACCATATGAGATATGGTATGAAAAATAACCTAGTGTGAAACACTTACGTGTCTTTGGTAGTAAATGTTATATCCTGAAAGACAGAGAACACCTGGGTAAATTTGAGTTTAAAAGTGATGAAGGAATCTTTTTAGGATACAAATAGTCGTGCCTATAGAGTATACAATCTAAAAACCCGCACCATTCAAAAATCAGTTAATGTGGTGGTTGATGACCATCCTCATGAAGAAGAGAGTTCCTTGAATGAATTGGAAGATGATGTGGATTCATGCATTCTAGGTAAATCAGATAACAACATTACCACATCTAATGAACCTCAACTATTGTCTAACATACCTATCATTAAAGATCACCCTCTAAATCAAATCATTGGAGATCCTAATGATGATTTAAGAAGTCGACGTCAAATAGAAAGTATCTATAGTCATTTTTGCTTTACCTCAAAGATTAAGCCCAAAAATATTGTGGAAGCACTTCAAGATGAATATTGGATAATGTTATGCAAGAAGAACTTCAACAATTTTAAAGAAATGAGGTATGACAACTGGTTCCTAGGCCATCTAATACAAATATCACTGGAACTAAATGGATCTTCAAGAATAAATCTGATAAATCTGGTAATGTGATTAGGAATAAAGTAAGATTGGTAACTCAAGGATATTCACAGATAGAAGGCATTGGCTTTGATGAAACATTCGCTCCTGTAGTTCATCTTGAGTCAATCATGATTCTCATGTCAATTGCATGTGTTTTAAAATTTAAACTGATCCAAATGGGTGTCAAAAGTGCATTTCTTAATGGAATACTTGAAGAAGAAGTCTATGTGGGACAACCTAAGGGATTTTTAGATCCCAAGTATCCTCAACATGTTTATCGATTTGAGCAAAGCACTTTACGGTCTCAAACAAGCACCACGTGCTTGGTATGAACGTCTGACGCAATTTCTCCTTGACCACAAATTCTGCAGGGGTAGTGTAGATAAAACACTAATCACTCAAAAGACAAAGAATTCATTGCTCATTGACCAGATTTATGTGGATGATATAGTCTTTGGCTCCACATGTGAAGATGTTGCTCATAACTTCGTTGATCTCATGAAATCTGAATTTGAAATGAGCATGGTTGGTGAGTTAAACTTCTTCTTAGGCCTACAAGTGAAGCAATTACATAATAGGATCTTTGTATGTCAGAGCAAATACTCAAAAGATCTAGTTAAAAGATTTGGACTTGAATATAGTTGTACCTATCAAACTCCCATGAGCACCACACTCAAACTCTCCAAAGATATAAATGGGAAAAGTGTGGATCAACACTATATTGAAGCATGATAGGAAGCCTATTATATATAACTGCAAGTCATCTAGATATATCATTTAGCGTAGAGCATGTGTGCGATTTTAGGCTGATCCCAAGGAATATCACCTAACTGCAGTTAAAAGAATCATCAAGTATGTGGTTGGAACAACCGCCTTCGGTATATGGTTTCCATTCGAAACATTTACCATCATTGTTGGATACTTAGACATTGATTAGGCTAGAAATTTAGATGATCACAAGTCAACCAGTGACGATTGTTTTTATATTGGAAATTGTTTAGTGTCTTGGAAGAGCAAGAAATAGAATTCGATATACTTGTCCATTGCCGAAACCGAATACATTACTATTGGAAGTTGCTGTGCTCAACTCCTATGGATGAAACAGATGCTACTGGATTATGGGATCAAGCAGCCAACTATGACTCTCTTCTGTGACAATACTAGTACTATCAATATTTCAAAGAATCCTGTTCAACACTCTCAAACCAAACATATTGACATTAGACATCATTTTATCCAAGAGCTTATTGAAGAAAAGATCACAGTGTTGGATTATGTGACTACAGAAAATCAACTTGCTAACAAATTAACTAAACCACTAGATGTAAATAGGTTTAACAATCTTCTGAAATCATTTGGATTATGTGCGATTTGATGACAAGTCGAGTCAAACAAAAGTTGAATTAGTATATCTCAGGACTATAGTCCTCTTATTTTTGTATGAACATGTACTACATAGGTATATCTTCATGTATTAGCCATATTCTGGATGTTTAGAGTGATACTTTTCTTCTTCTTCTTTTTTCTTTTAGATGAAATCGACCATGTATCGATTTCATTACGAATCTCGGGAATACAAGGTCTTAACCTTCGGTCCCTTCTAACGGCTATAAATTTAACTGTCTTGATATCTGTTGGTTACTAACTGTTGATCCTTTCCAATGGTCAACGACATAGTCTTTGAGATCTTTATGAGCCTACTTTTGATGGCATCAATGGGATATCGATATCATCGACACTCTACTATAAAAGAGAAATGAGTGTCAGATTTGTCTATCAACTTGATCTTTCTCGTCTCTGGTTGTTTCTCCCTATCTATACATGTCTTCCTAGGCTACCCTCGAAGAAGAACCATGGTGAAAGGGAAAGGTAAGGATCTTACTCATTCCAAATCATCCAAATCAAAGAATAAGCAACCAAAAACAAGTCAATCTCATTCCAATCAGTTGGCTTGGGAAAGTTACAATGGCAGAGCGAATTGTTCTTAACAGTGTTATTGAAGCATTCGGAGTGGATCTCCTCTTAGAAGTAATAGGGTGGCAAAATATACTCAATCTTTGTGGACCCTACAATATGAGTTGATTCATTAATTTTTCAACAGCCTCCATATTGTTCGTGATAATCCCCCATGTATTTGATTGGAGCTCTTGCATCACATAAAACTCATTACCCCAATCATACTCGATTGTCTCCTAAACCTAGAGGTAACTCGAATCCCAGTGATGGAACGCAATCTAAATGGGTTAGGTGTTTGGGGTGAGATAACATGAGCACTATGTCATGACACCACAGTTCCTGGGAATGATGAAAATACTCTTCATGTCAACCACCTTGGACCGTCCTTCAAAATTCTTCACAGCATCTTTAGGACTAATGTATATCCATGTGATGCAAAAGAAAGTTATCTTACTCCCTTTATGCTTAATATCCTATATGGTGTTTATCAAGAGGTCCAAGTGTGCCTTCCAACCCTTATCCTAGGGCAGCTCACTCGTATAACTAGAAGAGAACATTAGGATACACTGCCATTTCCCTCGCTCATATGCAAGCTACCTCACTATGTGGGGCTACCAGTCACGTCCGATGCGGTTCATCTGGAAATATGGCTTGAACAAGATGCAGTTTAATAGGCACAACATCTATGCCTAACTCCATCCCTTCAACTGAGTAGTCCTCCTGCACAGACGCCTAGCGTAAAAAATGATCAGCTCTCATATCCGTCCGCGCCATGGGGATCAATCGTATTCCGTTGCACAATCCCTAGCCAATCACAAATCGTGGGGACCATGAACTTGAATGTCATTTGCTGAATGGTCTGGCTGGTATTGACGAGCATCTTTACAACCGCGAAAGACATCTAACAGTGATTAAGGACAAAATTAAAGCTCTCCATCATACCACCCAGCAAGTAGTTGCCTTGCTAACTGATGGCGAAACTCGAGCACCTTAAGTGCTCAAGGAAGGTTTAGTATAGATAAGGCCATATCTGGACATTACAGCTAATTTCATTTTGGAAACAGCATGATTTTCTCATGATGGATTGAAACATTTTGGGGTTATGCATCCTCTGTGATAGGAAAATATGTTATTTTATTGTGCCCATGGTTGGGTCGAAATTTTTAGTTTTGTTATTTTAGAATGAATGTTAAAATACTGCCAAGCTTGAGCAGATTTTATTTTGGATATTTTAAATGGATGATTGATAATTCATATATATATTTGCAACCATGTCTATCTTTGTTCACTGATCTCTATGGAATGCCGGTATAAGTTGTGATTACTTTCTACTAAATATCCATCAAGATTGAGATTTACATTGTGATTTCTGTCACTTAAAGCTATACTACTATCTATTTTTGTGAAATCACCCAGCTCTCCTTTAACCCTATCTCTCTTAGTTTCTTAACTGCCAACTTCAGTCATTCATGTTATTTTGGTTTATGATTGCCTTTGCCAATGACTGACAAAAAGGGGAGAACAAATCCCACCACGGAGAAAATTGTGTATATCTATGTATGAGTGGTGGTGCAGGTGTTAGGGGGAGCAGCTGCAGGAAGATAGGGGGAGCAGCTACTATTGAATGTTACAATCTTGTGTGTGAACTTAATAACATATTTGTAAAATTGTTTAAAGTTCATGTACACTTAATTTAGGGTGTTGGTCAAGATGTTGTTCTAGGATTTCAAGTGTTTTGTCCATAATTGACAAAGGTGGAGACTGAAAGTGCCCTGGTTTGTCAATTAGTGTGAGTGTTGAATCAACAAGACAAGTGAACCCCATAGGAAGATTGTTCAAGTGTCTACCTCAATTGGATGTGGCTTGAGATCTCTACAAAGGTAAACTTAGCCTCACATCCAATGACTCAAAACACCATGTATACAAAACCCTTAAAAATGGTTAGAACAACGAAGGGGTTAAGGTGTGAAAATAGTTTTGTAAAATCAGGTTAATCTCTAAGTTTTCATCCTTTGTCGATTTATCGACAGTGCTTCGATGAAATCAGACTCTGTTATCGATGTCCTTGAAACTCACTCATTGTTATTGAAATGAGGACTTTAGATGTCCAACAACCAAAATAAATCTTGGGCTGAATTCTCGATAAATCGATGACAAGATCGATATCATCGACTTTCGAATCTCGAGTTCATCGAAATGGCTTGATAAAATTGACATCTGGTCAGTTTATGTCCAGTAAGCGGTTAAGGAAAATCATGCGATTTTCAATGTCTTGAAGAGAGCCTCGATATCTTTAAATTTTGAATCTTTATGATATTGATTGACCTTCAATGATATCAGAAAGAGACACAAATCTGTCCAGCAAGCTTTCAGGTAAATTCTTTTAAATGTTCAAGGTATTGAGAATCACTCGATG
This sequence comes from Magnolia kwangsiensis, assembly GCA_037074715.1. Lineage (NCBI taxonomy): Eukaryota > Viridiplantae > Streptophyta > Magnoliopsida > Magnoliales > Magnoliaceae > Magnolia > Magnolia kwangsiensis. The sequence goes on along the minus strand of CM073577.1, from coordinate 75,286,060 downwards.
ATATCTATATTCAAAGATCAATCATATCGAGACTAGGTCAATGTCATCGAATTAGGACGTAAAAATGTCCAGTGAGTTTATAAGAAAATTCCTTGAAAAGATCAAAGAATCAAAACTGGTATCGATATCATCTATTTTCAAAACCATATTATATCGAGGAATACTCAATCATATCGATGCTTGTTCAATTCCAAAGGAAAGTCTGCTCTCATATTTTTTTAAATGTCGAGGAATTGAACCATGGGTCGATGAAATCGGAGTTCAAAATCCGATGACATCAAATCATGTTCGATATCTTCGATTAGTTGGAAAAAAGGTTCAAAAGCCTTTGACAGATTGAATTTTTGTAATCGAGCAGCCATTCGAAGTTATCGAGAGTGTACGCATGATGATATCGAAGCCGGCTCAATGATATTGAACTCTGTCAAAAAAATATGACTATTTTATTTTCCTTAGAACTTTTTACCTATTTAATGAGAGCTTGCCTGTAATGCCCTGAAAATCGAGGGTCGAGCATAAGCTCCACTCCCGAGTTCCAACGCATCACTTATGCAACATAGATAATGATGATTGGATGTTGTCCATATTAGTGCATTAAACATGAGTGAGATTATACCAAAATAGCATATCATACTCCAGAGATAATTAAATTTCATAAGCGAAAGACTGTGATAGATATATAAAATATATAAACTATTGTAAGTCTCCAGCGTGTGAATGTGTTACCAGGTTAAATATATCCATGTATACTCTAAAAAAAAGAACAAAATGAATATACATGGGTGTTCCAAACAGTGTAAAATAACAAGTGTAATAGCATCTAATCAACATCCCTGTGGCCCTGTCGATCAGAACATGGTCTACAAAGACCCGATTAATAGCTGCATATAGGAGAAACCCTCCTCATCATCATAAAAGTCTGGCTCCGCTTTGCAAGCATCGACATCATCTGAAACTAAAACAGGGTCCGGTTGGTGTTTAAAACACCGTCCCGTAATGTGAGAGTGAGTGATCAACTTAGTGGAACAATAAAGCAATGGTTAACATGTTATCAATTCAGTCAAGCAGTAATGATAACGCAATACAGCAACCAGGTCCTAAGTAATCTTGTTAATGCAAGAATGATATGAATTTAATGATGCATGCCCTCTCCTACGCTCCCTCAGCGACTTCAACTTACGATCGCGGCATGCAACACTCCCTCAGTGCTTGACCTGCAATGCCAAATGGACACGTAATCAAATGATTAGCCAGGTTCTTACTTAGTTTTATTTATACAGTAGGATTGGGAAGCTAAGGTACCTCCCTTATATCAAATTTCCAAATAATGATCCATTCTAGGGTCGTTAGTCCTAGTAAATCTCATACGATGTTACAGTTCTAGGTCACTACAAGAGGGCTCGTCACCAAATCAGTGTTACTCCTGCGGGAAACACATCACACGCACAGGACACAACAACTAATCAGTGTAGGCCTAGTTATACTCTAATGCTACGAAAAGGCTCATAGCCTCAACATAGACTCAGAGTATGCTTGAGGTCACTACCAATGGCTCGTCAACAACTCATGGGCCGACAACTCGAATACAATGTCCCATACCACCATATTCGGCTCATGAGTTTCGGTTACTCACTGGTCACTACGGGGCGGCTCGTAGCCCCAGCGTAGGCAGACAGCTCGACCACGGTGTCCCATACCACCATGTCCGACTCATGAGTCTTAACGGACCGAGGTATCATGGTTAAACGTGTTTTTACTGGTAAGTTTGGTACCTTAGATTCAAGCAATAGCGTCCATACATGGTAAACACACATTAGGCCAATCGGGTTACTTTACAAGCTCGACTGGTACGAGCGTACGCTGAAGTAACCGACAAGGTACCACTGTCGACAACCATCATACGACTCGAATTCATCAAACGCATCAATTGTGGTGAGTCTAGATCAGCAACTCAAACAGGAATTGTTACCAATTACCTAGACTACATCGTAGCCCCAATTACATCCAAATACAGTAGGCATTCCTATGTGATAATTAAGTAGCATGTGACAACTAGTTTCAGGAATAAATTGCATTGAGCATTCTAACAAACTCATATTGTACATATTATCATACAAAGGCATCCCATACATAAAGCACCCAGTAGAAAGATAGGTTACATGAAGAAAGCGGTAACTATAGATAAGGGGATTGAGAATCCCATCCCAACACCCACATTTCATACATTAAATAACCATTTCCTCATTTAGGCAATTTATCAAACACTTAGAATACACATATTACATACTTGTAATAAATTAGATAAACTACATATTATAACAATTCCTTCTACATAGGAGTTACCATACGTACAAAAATCATATATTCTACCACATCAATCATAACAAGCATGAATCATAATTTCATATTCATTCAAACATTTCAACAAACACATGAAATGCATTTTATTCAACATATCTCACATATATATGTAATAAACGGAAACCATTGCATCTAAGCACATGTGACAGCAATTGAGTCAGTCATAAATCATTAACTAACATTGAAAGCCTTGAAAACCATAACCTAAACATTTATAGTCCGCACCTTAAATCAGAAAATGCGTAACGGATATGATTTATACGCTAAGTCTTCATCAACGGTGGATTTACAACCTAGAACATGAAGTAGGTTAGCTACAACATTACTTAGACTATACTAAGTTCTAAAATAGGTTAGGGTTTGATTTTCTTACCCAAGTATTGAATTAGAATCGCCGGAATAACGATTCGAATAGGTGGATTAGGAACGAAGTGAAGCTAAGAAGAATTTCAGGATGAATCACCAACTTCTCCTTCACTTTCTCTCTCTTTTTCTTCTCTTTCTTAGCTAGGGTTTGAGATTTCGTATGCATTATGAGAGTGAGGGTCTAAGACCCATATATAGGCCCAAAACTGACGGAAACAGTCCTAAGGCCATTGTATACTTAGGTTATAGCCAAAACTCATCAGTTTCGACTCAAAGGAGCATTTTTAGAGGTCCCTTTGCTGAATGCGGTCGGACTTAAGCTTCCTAATATCGGATCTTGGTCAAGTTACGTTTTCAGTCCGATCAGGTTTACAGATTGACCGTGGCAGACCAGTTTCAGTTCGACGGTCACCGATACTCAATCAGGGCCATAAGTACATTGGCATGTGTAGGACATCTTATCTGATTCGAGAGTATATTTAGGTTAAATTTTGATGGTCAGAATGCTTATAATCAGACCGCAAGTGACATGACCTAGATTACTTAAATTTATATTTAATTTCATAAAAGTATTCACTTTCTCACACTCTTCACTCTGAACTTAAGAAAATAGTCCCAGGACATCATTTAGACTTGATTTTTGAGATAATTTTTAAGTCCAACTAGGCGATCATAATTGTCTAAGTTCATCACTTTTGGACTTTCGACGTGCGGTCCAGGTCCGATACAGAGTTTCTGAATGCTCCCGAGAGCAACTAGGTTTAGAGATTGATCCTAGGTTTTTAAGTAACATAGAATTAGTAGTCCTACTCATTTTAGGTCTTATATTTCATATTTAAATTGGTTCAAGCTAATTCTACTGAGTATTCAGTTTAGTACTTAACCAAATTCTACCCTAATTATGGCAGAATACTGTCCTAGGGCCATTCTATGCCCCGTTTGGCACTTCTAGTTATTATATTATTTTAATTATTTTTTTAGTAGTTAATCATCAAGTTTAGCCCATCTCCACTAAATTTCATGAGATTTTATATTGTATAAAAATTCTAAAAAATCCAGAAGCAACAGTTGTCCAACAAGTAATTTTCAGACAGTTGTCACAATGACCTACTTTAAACTATATTAAATATTTTATTAAGTTTTTCACATATTTTTATATAATAATAGACTCATTTATCTTCAATATAGTTTTTTAATTACCAAAATCAGGGTTATAACGAGTGAGATATTATTTTTCAAAGTTGGACAAAATGCACAAAAAAATGTAGAAAACGGGCTGCCCAATCCGCTTTACGGACGAGGCCTTGCCAAACCGGCGAGCCCCTCGCCGGTCACTAGACATTTGGGTGAGGGCTCATCCCAGGGATGATGTCCTCCCCCTCGGGGAAGCTAGAAACATGTGGGACCCACCCCGGGTCCCCCCGAAATGTGTCGTTTGGGCCCACGAGTTCATCGAGGCATTATCAAGTCTCATTTGCAAACCGGAATGAGTTACGCGACTTACAATATGTGATTTTGGGGTAGAAGAAGCTAATTTATCTAAATTTTTTATATATATCATGAAATTCTAAAAATTAAATAGCTGAAATCCCATTTTATTCATGTATGTAACATTTACGGTAAGTTTTAGTTTAAGTATAGTTCTTCACCATTTAAACTGTAGGATTTGTGTCTAATATGAAAGTACTTGGAGAAATTTGAAGAATGAGGTGGTGAAAGGTGATATTTTGAAGGAAATGGATCGAAAAGCAATTTTTTGACTTTGGGATTAAGCTTTAAGAGTGTTATGGTTGACCCATTGCCTAAGGACGTCTAACTCCTTGGTTGGCAAAAATCCGGGGTATTACAATCTACCCCCCTTAAAAATAATTTCATCCCCGAAATTGGATAAGGGAAATAAGTAAAGTTTTTTTTTTTGCGTGGTAAGGTGTATACTTTCTATGCTAGTTTGGTACATTTTTATCTAACTCCCTTAAAACCCTTTTTTTTTTAAATCTCTTACTTTATACCCTAATGTTTTGCTACAATGTCTTTCTTTACCTATTTGGAGCCTTGAGGGAGATTCCCATCTATTTAGAGTAAGATATTTATTTTCAATGGTTGACCAATACGGAGAGACGGTTGTAGTGGGCTTGATCCTGATACTTCGATCACCTATCTGGCCAGGGTAGAAGGCTCATTGTATCCCTTCCTGGTCCTGGTAGATCCTGGTCTTCTACTCAGTCAAAGTAGTGAGTCCATTGGTAGTCTCCCAGGATTAAGAATTGGGTTAAGCCACGAATACTTCACAGTTGTATATTTCAGTAACTCCGTAGTCTAATCACTCTAAAAGATTAGGGAATGCCCATCACTGAAAGGTTCAAATTTCCTATTTATAAGCTTACCCTTTGGGTCTTGGTCTAGGAGAGTCCTCGTCTGAATCTATACCCAAGGTAAGGGTTAATAAACACCTTAATAGATCATCGTAAAGGGTTTCTAATCATATAGAATTGGTCAAGGCTTCTATTATATTCGTACTTAACGAGCACATTATAGATACACTAACCTTAGCTATTATAATTTATCTCGTACCCATTGTTAGGCCTATTCTTTAATATGGACTAGTTTAATACTTGAACTCTAATTGGTTTCCTTCAATAACTTCATTCTGGACATTCTAAGGAATGCTTAGCTCCTATTGAGGGACCTAACCGTTGGTATAACCTAGATCAGTTACCTTCGATCTTGGGCCAGTGGGGCATGGGTCCACCATGCTTCTACTGCGCCACTCTGATCCAATGGATGTACTGACCGACTTAATTAGATCGGGCTCATAATGTTCTACCCCCCTTAAAAATTATTTCTACTCTCAAGGCTTAAGGATCTATGTCTTGATCCGTATGTCGAAACAAGGCATAATTTAAGACTTATTCTCGACATGAAATGGGAAACAGTCTCTTAATACCTTGGTCTTCCTCCCATTAATGATGTGTGTTATGGCATTGGTACCTATGGTTATAGAAAGGAGCTAAAATGATGGGTGTTGTGGTTGATTTTAGGGACGGGTGTGAGTTTGTGGAAAGATACCTAATTCTACCAAAGAATGACTTTTACTACGGTTCCGACTTATCCTCTTTAATCATGTACAGTTTAATACTATATGATAATCTATACATTATTAGTACGTAATGAATTTGGACACAAAATATGTTAACGGGCAGACTAACTTTCTAAGTCCATATGTAAGCCAGAATGGTCTGTGATTCAGGATCTAATTCCTAACTGTCTGTTACCTGAATTTGAATTTAACTACACTCGAGAACTACACACATGTCCATACTAGCTAAAGAGGTCATAGGGTTCATGTTATCACTTTATCGGATCCCCTATACTATCAGATCTTTCTAAATTTAGGAATACCAACTCTAGGTCTAAAACTCCAAGGGCTTGTTTGGCTAGTGGTATAAAGTTGTATTAAATGGATTACGTCGCTAATCCCACCTCGAGAGTGGGAATGACATATTTGGAAGGAGGGTGGGATGTGATTAAAATCAATTTCATAGGCTTTGGAAAATAAGCCTTATGTTGGAAAGTGTGAGATGGGATTTCCAGATCCCATGATGATGAATTTCTAAGTGTAATTTGGAAGGAAATCCCAAGATTTACTATTAATTCCATACATTCCAACTATGGGATACACCCAATCTAAGGACAATACCTTAAACATACATTTATTGTTACTTTTACAATTCCATCTACCCTAATCTCACCTAATGCAGTTGGTCGAACGGGCCCTAAATGTTCCATCATTTGGAAGTTGTGCAGGTTATGGGACACAAAAATGTGAGTTTTCTGCCCATATGAGGGGGTATAATGAAGGTTGAAAGTTATACAGAGTAGTTTTTGGGTAATGGTGGTGGATGGGTATAAGATATAGAAGAAGACGGAAGCTTGAGTGAATAGAAGTGGGGATGTGAGATCATTTTATATGGTCTGAGTTACGTATGGGCCATACTATGGTAGTTTCATCGGCGACACTTGGGAATCTAATGTGGTTTCTAGATTCCATCGCTCCCTTCCTAAGTCAGAGTGCGTCGTGTTACCATAACCTAGGTCCAGTTTAATCCAAATCATGCTCTGATACCATCTTGTAACACCCTGAAAATCGGGGGTCGAGCATAAGCTCCATTCCCGAGTTCCAACGCATCACTTATGTAACATAGATAATGATGATTGAATGTTATCCATATTAGTGCATTAAACATGAGTGAGATTATACCAAAACAGCATATCATACTCCAGAGATAGTTAAATTTTGCAAGTGGAAGACTATGATAGATATATAAAATATATAAACTATTGTAAGTCTCCAGAGTGTGAACGTGTTACCAGGTTAAATATATACATGTATACTCAAAACAAGAACAAAATGAATATACATGGGTATTCCTAACAGTGAAAAATAATAAGTGTAATGGCGACTAATCAACATCCCCATGACCCCGTTCATCAGAACATGGTCTACATAGACCTTTCTAATAGCTGCATATAGGAGAAACCCTCCTCATCATCATAAAAGTCCGGCTCTGCTTCGTAAGCATTGCCATCATCTGAAACTAAAACAGGGTTTGGTTAGTGTTTAAAACACCGTCCCGTAACGTGGGAGTGAGTGATCAATTAAGTGAAATAATAAAGTAACGATTAACATGTTATCAATTCAGTAAAGCAGTAATGATAATGTAATACAACAATCAAGTCCTAAGTACTCTTGTTAATGTAAGAATGATATAAATTTAATGATGCATGCCCTCGCCTAAGCTACTTCGGTGACTTCATCTTATGATCGCGGCATGCAACACTCCCTCAGTGCTTGACCTGCAACACCAAATGCATACGTAATGTGGTGCATGCAACATGATTAGTCAGGTTCTTACTTGGGTTTATTCATACAGCAGGATTGGGAAGCTAAGGTACCTCCCTTATATCAAATCCCCAAATAATAATCCATTCTAGGGTTGTCGGTCCTAGTAAATCTCATACAATGTTCCGGTTCTAGGTCACTACATGAGGGCTTGTCACCAAATCAGTGTTGCTCTTACGGGAAACACATCACACACACAGGACGTGACGACTGATTAGTGTAGGCCTAGTTATACTCTAATGCTACGGAAAGACTCGTCACCTCTACGCAAACTCAGAGTATGCTCGAGGTCACTACCAATGGCTCGTCACCAAGTCGTAGGCCGATAGTTCGAATAGTGTCTCATACCATCGTATTCGGCTCACGAGTTTGGGTTGCTCACTGGTCACTACAGGGAGGCTCGTTGGCCCAGCGTAGGCCGACAGCTCAAACACGGTGTGCCATACTACCATGTCTAACTCATGAGTCTTAGCGGACCGAGGTACCAAGGTCAAACGGGTTTTCACTGGTAAGTTTGGTACCTTAGATTCAAGCAGTAGCGTCCATACATGGTAAAACACATTGGGTCAATCAGATTACTTGACAAGCTCGACTGGTATGAGCGTACACTAAAGTAGCCGACAAGGTACCACTGTCGACAACCATTGTACAACTCGGATTCATCGAACACATCAATTGTGGCGAGTCTAGCTTGGCCACTCAAACAGGAATTGTTACAAATTTCCCAGACTACATCGTAGCCCCAATCACATCCCAACAGAGTAGGCATTCCTATGCAATAATTAAGCAGCATGTGACAACTAGTTTCAGGAATAAATTACATTGAGCATTCTAACAAACTCATACTGTACATATTATCATACAAAGGCATCCTATACATAAAGCACCTAGTAGTAAGATAGGTTACATGAAGGAAGCGGTAACTATAGATAAGGGGATTGAGAATCTCATCCCAGCACCCTCATTTCATACATTAAACAACCATTTCCTCGTTTAGGCAATTTGTCAAACACTTAGAATACACATATTACATACTTGTAATAAATTAGATAAACCACATATTATAGCAATTCCATGTACATAGGAGTTACCATACGTACAACAATCATGTATTCTCCCACATCAATCATAACAAGCACAAATCATAATTTCATATTCATTCAAACATTTCAACAAACACATGAAATGCATTTTATTCAACATATCTCACATATATATGTAATAAACGGAAACCATTGTATCTAAGCACATGTGACAGCAATCGAGTCAGTCATAAATCATTAACTGACATTGAAAGCCTTGAAAACCATAACCTAAACATTAATAGTCTGCACCTTAAACTGAAAAATGCGTAACGGATATGATTTAGATGCTAAGTCTTTGTCAACGGCGGATTTACAACCTAGAACATGAAGTAGGTTAGCTACATCATTACTTAGACTATACTAAGTTCTAAAACAGGTTCGGATTTTATTTTCTTACCCAAGTATGGAATTAGAATCATTGGAATAATGATTCGAATAGCTGAATTAGGCACGAAGTAAAACTGAAAAGAATTTCAGGATGAATCACCAACTTGTCCCTCACTTTCTCTCTCTTTTTCTTCTCTTACTTAGCCAGGGTTTGAGAATTCGTATGGATTATGAGAGTGAGGGTTTAAGACCCTTATATAGGCCCAGAACTGACGGAAACAGTCCCAGGGCCATGATATAATTAGGTTATAGCCAAAACTCATCTTTTTCGACTCAACGGAGCATTTTTGGAGGTCCCTTTGTTGAATGCGCTCGGACTAAAGCTTCATAATATCGGATCTTGGTCAAGTTATGTTTTCAATCCAAGCGGGTTTACAAATCGACCATGGCAGACCAGTTTCAGTTCAACGGTCACCGATACTGGATCAGGGCCATAAGTACATTGGCATGTCTAGGACATTTTCCCTAATCCGAGGGTATATTTGGGTCAAATTCTGACGGTCAGAATGCTTATAATCAATCCGCAAGCGACATGACTCAAATTACTTAAATTTATATTTAATTTCATAAAAGTATTCACTTTCTCTCACTCTTCACTCCGGACTTAAGAAAACAGTCTCAGGACATCATTTGTACTTAATTTTTGAGGTAATTATTAAGTCCAACTAGGCGATCATAATTGTATAAGTTCATCGCTTTCGGACTTTCGACGTGCGGTCCAGGTCCGACAAGGAGTTTCTGAATGCTCCCGAGAGCAACTGGGTTTAGAGATTGATCCTAGGTTTCTAGGTAACATAGCATTAGCAGTCCTACTAATTTTGGGTCTGGTAGTTCATATTTAAAGTGGTTCAAGGTAATTCTACTGAGTATTCAGTTTAGTACTTAACCGAATTCTACCCTAATTATGGCAGAATACTGTCTTAGGGCCATTCTATGCCCCGTTTGGCACTTCTAGTTGTTATATTATTTTAATTATTTTTTTAGTAGTTCATCATCAAGTTTACCCCGTCTTCACCAAATTTCATGAGATTTCATGTTGTAGAAAAATTCTAAAACTTCCAGAAGCAGCAGCTGTCTAACAAGTGATTTTTTGATAATTGTCACAACAACCTACTTTAAACTATATTAAATATTTTATTATATTTATTACATATTTGTATATTAGATTCAATATGGTTTTTGAATTACCTAAATCAGAGTTATAACGAGGGAGATATGATTTTTCAAAGTTAGACAAAATGCCTAGAAAAATACAGAAAATGGGCTGCCCAATCCGGTGTACAGACGAGGCCTCACTAAACCGGTGAGCCCCTTGCCGGTCACTGGACATTTGGGTGAGGGCTGACCCCAGGGGTGATGTCCTCCCCCCTGGGCGTGCCAAAAACATGTGGGACCCACCCCATGTCCCCCCGAAATGTGTCGTTTGGACCCACGAGTCCGTCGAGGCATTATCGGGTCTCATTTGCAAACCGAAATGAGTTACAAGACTTACAATATATAATTTTAGGGTAGAAGAAGCTAATATATCCAAATGTTTTATCTATTTTATGAAATTTTAAAAATTAAATAGCCAAAATCCCATTTTATTCATGTATTTAACATTTACAGTAAGTTTTAGTTTAAGTATAGTTCTTCACTATTTAAACTGAAGGATTTGTGTCTAATATGAAAGTACTTGGAGAAATTTGAAGAATGAGGTGGTGAAAGGTGAGATTTTGAAGGAAATGGGTCGAAAAGTGATTTTTTGACTTTGAGATTGAGCTTTGAGAGTGTTATGGTTAACTCATTACCTAAGGACGTCTAACTCCAGTTTGGTAAAAATCTGGGGTGTTACATTGCCTTAGGTTATTTGCAAAGAAAACAGATAGAACTTTTAAGTGTTTAATTCAGATCATCTACCATAAGCGCTTTTCTCTCATGGGGAGTTCATCCTCCAACCCACCCTCATCATTAATATTCAATAAAGTGGATTGGGGAATGAACTTCAGCATTTAAGGATCATCTAGCTACTACCTTAATGGAAAATCATTGAGCTGGGATACCTTGAATGCTTAGATGCTGGGAATCACTGTCTCTAAAATAGGAAAATATTTAATAGAGTAAGATTCCAACATAGCCTTGACTCAACCCGCCGCCATACATTGGATCATCATCAGTATTGTGGATCAAGGGAGCTGAAGATTCTTCATCATCAAAGGAGGAGATCTTCATCAATGTGCTTAATGGGGCTCATCTACTTATTTGTAAGTCATTATAGTCTAGAGATCCTGCTGATCATTCCTTTGTGTAGGATTGGGTCATATGTGATTCTCACCCCTTTTAGGTCTTTATAGGAGGCCTCCGATGGGAGAATACGTGTGGGTGTTGTGTGTTCACCCTTGTCCTTGATGAGCAGAAACTTAGGTCCTTAGTGTAGGTCCTTGGCCTGTGTGGCCTAAAACCCTAGGTGATGTGTGTTGACCTTTGCTCTAATGTAGGGCATAAACTCTAGGTTCCTTGTATAGATCCTTAACTTGTGTGGCTTAAAACTTAGGTATTGTGTATTGACCCTTTCTCTTGTGTGGGGCATAAACTTGTGTCTCGTGAAGACATGTTAGGTACCATGTGTACGTCATAGAGTTAGCCTTGTGTAGGTCATACTAGTTTGAGGTAAACTTGATTTGAAACCTCCGTTAGTGAAATTCGATACACTCAAGCATTGATTGTGTCTGCCGAGAGTGGAGTAGGCAAGTAGCCGAACCACTATAAATGACTGTGTTTGGGATTGTTATTTACGCTTTACATTTTTGTGCTTACTATGAATGTTCACATGATGCATGATAACATTATTACTTAGAACTAATAAGTATCGCATTCCACACACAGAGTCACTCATTCCATCCATCATAGACTAAATTTATATATTGCTTAGATATTGAATAGTCTTGTGATTGGAACTTCTATTTGGCTTGGAAGCCATTAGAGTTAAGTTACAAGTATCATGATAAATTGTCGTATTAAATCAAGATAATGATGATAGGATTTTAAAATGTCATAAAGTTTTATAAATTCCTATTCACCCCCCTCTAGGACACTTTGACCTATTCCTACTTCTATTAGTGTGGTCATTACCGCAATTTCACCTTCTAGATTCCATTCCAAATGGGTATTATTCTCCGGTGCCAAACAACCAAGAAAGAGACATGATCAAGTGAGCTCAATGTATGGAAACCTTTCCATGCACCTACTTGCATTTGGGCTCATTAGTATCCACATCACCTATCTGGATTGTCTATTGGCCTAGTTACTCCTCATCCAATATTATGCATAAGTTATAGAAATCTGCAGTTGTAAATATCCATGATTGGACCTCTCTGCTAGATTCGATCTTATCCACCCGTCCATGATTGGATGTGAAAAAGTCCAAATGAAACTAGCGAAATAGGACATGTGTTTCTTTTCTTAGATGTGAAGTAATGCACTAAAATCCCTAAAATCCCCAAATCTCCAAATCCCTAAAATCCCCAAAATCCAAAAATCCCTAAAATCACCAAATCCTCAACAATGTGAAGAAATGCACCCTAAAATCCCCAAATCCCTAAATGAGGGTCCACATCGAATAAGGAATCCACAAATTGCTAAATCCCCAAATACCTAGATCAGTATTGAGATTGACAGAGATTGAGAGAGAGAAAGATACCTCACGGTCATCTATGAGCTAACCTTCAACTGAGCTTCAAAAAGAGAGAGAGAGAGAGAGAGAGAGAGAGAGAGAGAGAGAGAGAGAGGGAGTGGGTGGGTAGGGCATTCGGCAACGGTAGGGTGGAGAGATTAGAGAGAGAGAGGAAGAGAGAGATAGAGAGAGGGGAAGAGAGACAGAAAGAGGAGGGAGAGGGTGCGAGAGAGACAAAGAGAGAGAGAGAGACAAGAGGGTACGAGAGGGACAGAGGAGAGAGTGCGAGAGAGATATATAGAGAGAGAAAGAGGGGAGAGGGTGCGCGCGAGAGAGACAGATGAATTAGGGCGTCTCTCTGGACGCCCTAATTTCATTTGACATCACCAAGTTCTGTGGGGCCCACCATGATGTATGTGTTATATCCACACTGTCCATCCATTTTGAGAAATTATTTTAAGTCGTGAGCCAAAGAATGAGGCAGATAAAAATCTGTAGTGGACCCCACCATAGAAAATAGTGGGGAGAGTGATTCCCACCATTAAAACTATCCTAAGGCCCATCATAATGTTTATTTGAAATCTAACCTATTGAAAAGTTTAAAAAGACATGAAATAAGGGTAAATACAAATATCAGCTTGATCTAAAACTTTTGTGGCCTTTAAAAGTTTTTAATGGTGGGTGTCGTTGTCCCACTGTTTTCTATGTTAGGGTCCACTAAAGCTTTGGATTTAACTCATTCTTTGGATATTGGCCTAAAATGATCTCTCCAAATGGATGGAAGGTGTGGATACAAAACATACATCATGGTGGGGCCCACAAAAATCGTTGACGTCACTTAGTAGCTAGTCTTGCTACTCCCCCGACACCAAGCCCTTGGCAGGTGGTCGGTGCTCTGTGGACCCCACCATGATGTATGTATTTCATCAATTCTGTTCATCGATTTTTAAAGATCATTTTAGGGATTTATTCTAAAAATGAGAGGTATATAAATCTCAGGTGGACCACACCACATGAAAATAATAGTGATTGGATATCCATCATTAAAATCCTCCTAAGGCCCACTGTGCTGTTTATTTGACATCCAATCTATTTATTAGGTCATACAGGCCTAGATAAATGGGGAAAACAAAAATTATCTCGATCTAAAACTTTTATGGCCCCCAAAATGTTTATAATGGTTGACGCTCATTCAACATTGTTTCCTGTGTGGTCCATTTAAGATTGGGATATACCTTAATTTTGGTTTCATGTCGTAAGATGATCTTTAAAAATAAATGGATGACATGGATGAAATACATACATCATGGTGGGGCCCACAGAGCATCGACCACCAGCCATTGGCTGGTGTTAAGGGGAGTAGCCAATCCATTCTCCTTATTTATGGTGTGGTCCATTTAATCTTTGGATATGATTCATTTTTTAGATAATTCTCCAAAATGATCTTGAAAAATGGATGAACAGTGTGGGTTGATCGCAATTTTTTGGTAAATCCAAAACTCAAGTGGACCATGCCACACGCAATAGTGTGGAATAATGATTTCCATCGTTGATACCTACCTTGGGCCCACATTAATGTTTATTTGCCATCCAACCTATTCATAATATCAAAAAGATATGAATGAAGAGAAAACACAAAAATCAGCTCGATCTAAAAGTACTTCTATGGCCTCTAAGAATTTTTCATTGTAGAGATTCAGTCACACTATTTCCTATGATGTGGTCCACTTGAGCTTTAGATATGCTTCCTTTTTATTCGTTAGACCTCAAATTATTTTTTAACATGGATGAACGGAGTGGATAAAATAAATAAATAACGGTAGACCCTGCAGAGTTTACTCTAGTAAGGGTAACGAGTAACTCACCTAAATTTAGTGGAGAGGGGTTTCCTTAAAACATTCATAATCATATATTGGGCTTGCCTAAATATGATTCACATATCCAACTCACTCATTGTGTGTCCCACTTGGATGAGGGGTCAGACTAAGTTTCAGCCACATCCAAAACTCATGTGGACCCCACTAAGCACTTTTATATTTTTTAAGATGTCTTCGCATGGTTTTAGATGGTAAGGCCCACCTAAGTTTCGTAAATGGATGATTTTTGAGATATCTCATAACCTAAAGGGGACACATCAAATGCACAGTGTTGAAGTTCGACATAAACATGATGGATCCCACAAAACTTACTAACATCAATTCTTAGGTTCTCATGAGATCAATAAGTTGGATCTCAATTTTGATCAGAATATTTGGCCCATTTTATGTCTAGTCCATTCACTCTATTTTACATATCAATACCTTCAATTTGACAAGTTACTCGTCCCGATTAGGCTACATATTTTTTTAATAGATAAATTTCAATTTCCAATTAAAACTAACATTTTTTTTTCAAGATGTATATTTTTTACTCTTAATTTTTCTTTGAAAACTTTTAACAAAATATCATTTTTATTATAAAATATTTCAAAAAAATTTAAAATACAAATTCAAAATTTTTATTTTCAAAATCTCAAAAAATTTCTCAAATTTAAAATTTTTATTTTCTTAAAAATTCCAAAATGACAATTTTTTTTCTTCAAAAGCATCATTTTATTTTCAACTTGTCAATTTTCCTTTTTAAAATGATATATATATATATATATATATCTTAGTGTTTTTATAAATAACTTTTTCTTTTATTTCCAAATTTGGAACATTTTCAATTATTTTTCAAAATCATAAATTTTTTCAACTTCTTTTTTTTTTTTTTCATTTCAAAATGTTTGTTTTTTGTTAAAGTATTGATTCTTTAATATCATTTTATTTTAAAATTTTCAATTCTTTCTAACCTCTCCATTTTTTTAAAGCATTTTTTTTTTCAACTTGTCGATTTTTATCGAACTTGTCAATTTTATTTTATTTTTCAAAATAAAAACTCTAATTTTTCTTTTCAAAAAATTTTCATTTTTCAACATTGTCAAAATTTTCACATTTTTTAAAAAATCTTTTCAATTTTCTTTTTTAGGATATTATTTTTTTCTCCAAATCAAATTCTCTTTTCAAAATTATCAACTTTATTGAATATTCTTTTTTTTCCCAGAAAATAGATTTTTATTAAATCACGATTTTTACTTTTTCAAAATCTCATTTTTTCTCAAACATTGTTAATTTTTTAAAACTTCTCAATATTTGTTTCATGTGATATTACAAATCATTTAAATAATAGTTTAAAATTCTTTTAAAATAATAATTTACACTCATTTGATATAAAAAAAATTTATTATTATTATTTTTTTTGCATTCAATCAATTGTTAACAAATAATCTTAAATAAAAATATGTACAATTAAACCATTGAAATTCTATTAAAAGACAATTCTTAGACCAAAAAAAACATAATTTTCCATCATATTCTAAAAAAAATGAAAGAAAATAATTGTTTAAGGCAAAAGTCCTTTTATGACGGACCATGGTTCGTCACAAAAGAAACTAAAAACCGTTGTGAGTTGCTATTTTAGGCAGGAATTTACAATTGATCATATTTCATCACAAAATTGAAATTTACGATGGATTTAGTCCATCACCAATTTACGACAAACCGAAATCCATCGTAAATCAGATTTTAGCGATGGATTTTGGTTCATCGCAAAATTCTACGACTAAGGCAGCTGGCCAAACCCGACAATGAGAGGCTTCCAAAGCAATAGTTGAATATCTTTCAGTGAGGATTGGAACCTAGTATATGGGTACTAGGAGCCGAGAATGGGATACTGCGGAGGTTATTGGCATCGGATTTGGTGATCGAGAATTTTTTAAGCTCAGTTTTTGAGTTTGAGACATGACATGTCTAGTTCTAGTTTCCTCTTTAAGTTTGAGTTTCCTCTATAAGGAATTATAGTGGAAGAGTGATTAATTCTTTAGACAGTGGTGTTTGGATATTTCATTATTTTCATTAAAAAGTGTATGTTTTATTAAATAATATTATATAATGGATTGTGGTTTATGGTTTGTCTTTATATTTTATGAGTCATGTCATGGGATGCGGGATCGAGGTGTGGCCAACTTGAGTGTCAAATTTTAGGGCGTGGTAGTTCATTCTCTCCCAACAAATCCAAGGCATACTTTCCTTAGGACACATTAATCCTCGTTGTTAATAGTACCACCTCAATCTTAAGAAAGTATCTCAACAACCTAAGATCTTTTATCTAAATTGAATTTGCATGCATCTAGTTTGACATCCATCTTGAAATTCATTAGAGTGAAATTTCATGGAATAATATTAACTTATGTAATAATCATACTAGACCAATAAAGTGCAAGCAACCAATTCCAATATCAAGATCACAAATTAACACTTAATCACAAAAGCATGTAGTGTGGGATGTAGATCAACAGATACAACCAATGACCAAAAAATAAAACATTAAAGATCATGTGTATCAACAAACACTATTATCAATAAGAACCAATGAATACAAGCAATGTTTAAGAAGATCATTACACATTGTAATTATCGATGATGGGTGGTATCAACCAATAATAATCAATGATAGAGGTAACATATTGAAAAATGCAACATTAAAAATGAGCCAATCGATAGATCAAATTATCCAACTAGAAACATCATAGTATATAGTCATCCTTAGGCAATGGGCACTTGATCACTAGACCTGTAACACCCCGTCCATTCCATACCATATCCTATGCATATGTACATGATGATTGATGTCCTTAGCTAGACTTGGATTGGTCGTTCATAGTAACACCCAACTGACGGGGACCCCAAGACCTCGAAACCTATCTCATATCGACCGCCCCACCACTGCGATTGCGTAGGTACCACCCATGCGTCTATACGATACTCCGTTAGTGAGATACGCTATGAAGAATCATTAGTGTATCATATGCGCAATATGTCATATACTCCATTCCACACATGTGCATAACACATGCACATGCCACACATGGGTGAGAGAATCTTTACCCATGTGTGTGATGTCACACACCCATACCTCTCTGTAACACCCCGGATTTTGGCCAATCTGAGATTTGACGTCCTTAGGCAATGGGTCAATTGAAACACCTGGAAAATTGCTTAGAACCCAATTCCATAGCCAAAGAAACCACTT
Source organism: Magnolia kwangsiensis (assembly GCA_037074715.1). Taxonomy (NCBI): domain Eukaryota; kingdom Viridiplantae; phylum Streptophyta; class Magnoliopsida; order Magnoliales; family Magnoliaceae; genus Magnolia; species Magnolia kwangsiensis. The sequence goes on along the minus strand of CM073577.1, from coordinate 75,268,200 downwards.
AGAATCAATTCCTTTAGAAAATATGACTAAGTTAGCTAGTGCAACGTTAGAATAGCTGGGAAATGGTCCCTGATCGCTTTAAATACGTTCTACAAGGCCCAAAGCGAGTGGAACCAAGGGTGCTATAATGCTCTAAAGCCTCGGATCAAACTCTAAGCCGGTTTGTCCTCGGGACCTCCTTGAAACTTTGTATTGGATCTAGACCGCGCGTCGAAAGTCCGATACCTCCTATCTTAGACCGTTAGAACCACTTAGCTGGGCTTGGCAATCGTTTCGAATATCAAGTCCAACTGACGATCACAGGCTATTTCATTGAGCCCGGACCGAAGAGAGTGTGAATAGGGACATAGTTGGAATTTCAAATTCAAATCTGGCACACAAATTTGACGCATCAGTATTAAGCATTCTGACCGTCAGAATACAGCCAAATTACACCCTTGGATCAGGAAAAATATCTATTATATATCACGAGACTTATAGGCCTGATCTTGGTGCGGTGACCGTTAAACTGAAACTGGGCCGCCACGTGCGATCTGGGAACCCAACCGGTCTGAAAACTGGATGTGTGCTAGATCCAGTATGCATGAGCTTAAGTCCGACCGCATTTGGCCTGGGGACCTCCAGAAATGCCCTTTTGGACCGAAACGGCCCCGATTTGGTTAGGCACCAAGTAAACATTGTTCCCAAGCCTATTTTGGGAATGTTTTAGGCTATAAAAGGGGTTGAAACCCCCACTCCTCTCTCCCATCCGAATTTGAGAGAAGCTCTAGCTTGGGAGAGAGAAAAAGAGTGAGAGATTGTGAGAGAGTGGGAGAGTTCTTCCCGCCACTTGTGCTACGTGTTGCACATGCTTAAGTAACACTCCTCTACCACTTTCCCGGCGATTCCACCGCAATCCTAGGTAAGTAAAAACCCTAAATAGTTGGTGATTTGAGTTTTCCTTGTTTCCATAGCGATGTAGCTTATGGATCTTATGTATTAGGTTCCTTATTCGCCGTAGACGAAGCGTATACGCTCCGTTTCAATTTTCGAGTCTACAAGACATAAGGTGCGGATATTAGACGCTTTGATTAACTGTTTCCAAAGCTTTCAATGTCGTTTAATAGTAGATTCTTGACGGCATCGCCGTTTGACATGTACAAAATGCTCTCCGTTTCCCGTTTCGTAAGCTAACGAAGAATATGAGATTTAGGGCATTTTAGTCATTTGTAGGAAGTACCGTTTACATTCATATTTTGCTGATGTGATTGACATGGTTTGTTGTCGCATTAGGAAGTTAGGAATGCGTGCATAATTAGTTTGGCGAAGAGATTCGCCTAGTTGCGCACTTTGGGTCGACATACTATATGTAGACTTAAGTGTGTAGTGTATGTGTTTGTATAAATGCTTGTATTAGTATGTATTGAATTAAATGATGTTATTTGATAGTTTGTGATTGATTTTTCAATTATTATGCTGCCCTAAATGATTTCCTACATGTTGACAAAATGCATGATTTCATCACATGCATGGAATGTATGTGCTTGAGGATTTGCTTAAGTTGAATATGCATGGGAAGTATGCCTTGAAGATTTGCTTAAGTTGAATGTTATAACATGTGCTAACATGCTCACATGATGTATTTCAATTCCAACACCTTTGTATAGTGTTAATGTAATTCCATAGATGTGTGGGACTTGACTTAGTCCAGGCAGTCGGTAACCGAGCGAATTCGTGGCTGACTGGTCATAGCCACGAACGACGCGTCGATGAATGTGATTCGTGTTGAGAGTTGGCGGCAGTGGTTAGGCCACGCGAAGTGTTTCACGCACTTCATGTCGTTCAATTCGAGATGCGATCGCACTAGTCGAGCCCGTCAAGTAACCCGACTGGCCGATGTTTGTTCACCTTGTATGTATCATAACTGCTTGAACCTAGGGTACTGAACTTACCATTGTAAACCCTGTTAACCATGGTACCTTGATCCATAAAGACTCATGAGCCGGGCATGGTGGTATGGGACACCGTGGTCGAGCTGTCGGCCTACGCTGGGGCCACAAACCTCCCCGTAGTGACCAGTGAGCACCTATGACTCGTGAGCAGATTATGGTGGTATGGGACACTATATTCTTGCTGTCGGCCTACACTGATAAGGTGATGGGGGAGCGGTGCAACGAGTGCGAGCAACAGCCCTGGCAGCCCTTTGTAGTGACCGCGAGCGTATTCTGAGTTCACGGGAGGCGACGACCCTTCCGTGCAGTAGAGTACAGTAGGCCTGTATTGATAAGGTGATGGGGGAGCGGAGCAACGAGTGCGTGCAACAGCCCTGGCAGCCCTTGCAGCGACCTACGAAATGTACATCGTATGAGATTACTAGGAGTGACGACCCTAGACAGGATCTGTGTTGGGATTGATATAAGGGAGGTACCTTAGTTTCCCAATATTGCTGTATGAAAAGGACTAATAACAACTCGGTAATCATATCACCATAGCATTGCATGTGCCTGGAAGATGTGGAGCACTCTAGGGAGTGTGGCATGCCGCGGTCGTAAGATGTTGCCGCATGAGGGTGATCGTCGGTGAGGGCATACATCACGTCATGTCATAATTGCATTAACAACAGTATTAGGATTGTTTGATTTACTGCGTTACTATTATCGCATGATTGATTTGATAACATGTTAATCTTTGCTCTATTATTCCACTGAGTTAGCTACTCACTCCCACGTTACGGGACGGTGTTCCGGACACCCACCAGACCTTTTTGTGATTGCAGATGATGGCGCGGCCTGTGAGGCAGAGCCGGACTTGATGATGATGAGGAGGATCCCTCCTTTATGCGTGTTCTGATCGACGGGATTACAGGGAGGTTGATTAGATACTTTGACATTTGTCATTTTATATTTTTAGCGCACTCATGTATATTCATTTGGTTTACTTTTGAAGTATACATGTATATGTCTAACCTGGTAATATATTCACACTCTGGAGACATACAACAGTTTATATATGTTATACATACTATTACAGACTTCCGCTGGTTAATTTAACTGTCTCTGGAGTATGATATGCGGTTCTAGCTTAATCTCACTCATGTTTAATACATTATCACAGACAACATTCAATCATACATATCTATGTTGCATAAATAACATTTTGGAACTCGGGAGTTGGGTTTTTGCCCGACCCCCCGATTTTCGGGATGTTACACTCTCCCTCTCTCATGTACACCTCAAGTCAACTCTTTTCCATGCCAAACCTTAAGCATGACATCATCACACCATACCATCCCATGCTCCTTTAATCCACCATTAAATACAAATCATGAATTAAATGTCATAATCTTATCCTAAGCTAATATTAATCACACTACCCTAACTTAACCAAAATTTTTTCAATTTCTCTACAAATAGCCCTCAATCCCTTAACATTTCCCCATTTTCTACACATGGAGAGAGAGAGAGAGAGAGAGAGAGAGTGCTCCTAGTGGGTCATCAACTCCATCAATCTCATCCCTTCCATCCATCTAATTCATCAAGGTGAGTACGCCCACTCCACTCTTGGTTTGTTTTCTTTTTTATTATTTGTATGATTATTAGTGGTGATGTTTGATGTGATCAATGGTGTGGATACATAAAAGAGTACATAAAAAAGATGATAAAAAAATGGTGATGATATGATGATAATAATGTGTTTAATGGTGTGGATTCATGGGAGAATATATATATATATATATATATATATATATATATATATATATATATATATATATATATATATATATATATATATATATATATATATATATATATATATAAAATTAATTAATTAATTAATTTTTTATAAACTTTATGTGGGACCCATTAATTGTGGGCCACACCAGAATTTTTTAGGTCATCCAAACTGTCTAACGTGTGGCCCATTGGGCTAGCCACATATTCACACATACACATATGTGACACACCACAGTAAAAATTAATTAATTAATTTTATATTAAAAAAAATAGAGAATGGACGCTGGACGCTACAGCAAGCAGCTTCCAACTGCTTTTAAATTAAAGGGGGAGGGGTTGTGGGATCTATCCTCCTAATAAAAATTTCATCCTCAAAATTTTTAGTCACAATACATTAACAAACTCATAACATGGAAAGCCAAACATACATATCATCATACATATACAATACAATCATCCATCCCACAAGTGAGGGTATTGCTCACGATTATTTGCCTAATCTGGGTGATAAGTATAATCTCTATGTTCTCAACTATGGAATCCTATTTTGATTAGGTTCTCAAACTGGAAATTCTAGATTCATGTCTCTAAATTCATATAAATCAAGGGTACTAATGGCATCTAGGCTCTCAATCAATGATGGTGGGAGACCTAATTTAATTTCTTCTATGTTTTCCATTTACTGACTTTGCTCGTAAGTGATCCCAAATCGTATACTCTGATACATTGTGTCATGCCCCAAGTATGGGGACAAATAGCTTCTGTGATGCCCCAAATCAGGCACTCGACTTCCATACACCAAGTCTCGAGTTCGGCGCACCACAAGAAAAAATTTTGACTGATTTTTTTTTTTTGTATATACATATAATAATACCTGAGTATGAAGAACCATGATCAAAATACCAAGCAACACTCTCCATTATAAATCCTAATGGTTATAAGTACAATGCTCTCCAAAGGTGCACGACATGAATATTGTCAAATCAAAAAATAAATATAATGCATCGAGAAAGGTAAGTCTTCCAAGCTAGTCCTACCCTGAAAAAAATGAGAAATAGGAAGCTTAGGCAAAAAGCCTAGTGAATACACACATGTGTGCAGTGTGTCCTACATGCAAGCAATATAAATATGCCACAAGAAAATCATATATATGAAAGACGAGTTGCACGTAAGGTATGATGTCAATGCTAATACGTATGCATCATAGTAATACTTCGAGTCAATGCTACTAGCATCACCAAGTCATATTTTATTTTCTCCTATACGATAGTCATAACTGTATTACATGCATCCACAATCACATCATCATCATCATATTGTCATACCATATCATAAGTGTATATCTTGGGAAGCACTGTGGTCGATACCATGCACTAGACAGTAGTAATCGACCTCGCATACCCGCCCTGTGGTGGACTTCTACCAACTGTATATCATGGGAAATACTGTGGTCAACACCAATGCACCAGACACCAGTAATCGACCTCACATACCCACCTTGTGGTGGACTTCCACCCGGTATGCCAGTAACGGACTTCATTCGCATTTCTCCTCTCCGGGGAGTCAGACTGGTCCCTGTTTGCACCTCAGCCCTTAAGCAGGCTGGACCCACCTCTTCTCAACCCGACCTCGTCAATGGGAGTCAAATCCATGACCCGTGTATCCACTCTACCTAACGGTGAGGCAACCCTAGCTAACGTCGGGGTTTAGGGACTTTCAACCCAAGGGGCACATCATCCCCTATTATTTCCACACTTCCAGTGTCCCGTTCATTTTCAGGGATAACCCAAATCATTATCATAGATGCACATTTCATTATCAAGATCCAACTCATGTTATACGACACGACTGTGATAGATCATCATGTATGCCATGATTATGCATGAATTCAATAAATTATGATAAGGCATACGTTCAAGTGCATGTGGTATGCATATAATTCCATGAGTTTAGGGTCTGCTTAACCTTTAAGCCAAAATGACATACAATCATCATGTGCCAATATCAACTATATCAATCCATAGTCATGTGACTAAACTAAAGAGGACATATCTTACACATGAACAAATGTATTTAAGTACACTTGCATATGCCATCATTCTATGGGGCATGAGTATGATCAATAACATGGTCAAGTAAATAAATTTAGTATGCCAGGAAATGGAACAACGTTAATTAAGATATTAAATCACATACTTCCATTAACCTTAATTACTAACATCACTAATATCATCCATAGCTATCATAGTCACGAGCATAAATTGTATTCAGAATTACACCATATCCTTCGCAAGATAGATATTCCATTAGCTGCTTGGACAAACATTAATTTCTTCTGTTAGGGCCACATGGTTATGCCCTAACTAGGCCTTAGGACTAATGAGTGGTGGTGACGAAAAGTACATGTACCAAGTGATCATGACATGAAAGGTATATAGTAAATGAGTCACAGGATGGATGGTGCTGGTGAAACTCATATAATGTAGAGCATTCACCTTCAAGTGAGCTATTAGTAGGTTGGATTTGCAAATAATTATCATAGTAGTTCTACAGGGGTTTGGAAGGCACAGATAAAGCTCATAAGATACAGTGAGCTCTAAGTTAATTGGCTAGGTTTATAATATACACATAAGATTTAGTCACGGTTGGATAATGTGGGTTTGTCTCATACAACTTAGTGGGTCCTACTTCCAAGTGGTACTACAAGCAGATGGGTCCACACACAAATATTACGATGGTTCCCAATAGGTAGATAATATAGGTAACTCACATACATTAAGGTAGTACAAGGAAGAACAGTTCAGATGCATAAGGCACACGTCAGCGGGCTCCATGATTGAACTGTTCAGTTGGTAAAACAATTGAATAGTGCAGATAAAATACATATATTGAGTGGCTTCACAAGTGTTTGAAAGTTATATGTTCATATCGTCTGACTTATTTAGGAATTGGATCTAAGTCATTTTAAAATCATGTTCTAGAGTTAGTGAACCTAAATGGTGAAATATGCAATACTTACATCAAGGTAGGGTCCATAATCAATCTGGTACACGTCTTAAGTTCACATACCCAAGAGGTTACACCATCAGCATAGTCCATAAGTCTGAGCAATCACACGATCCTCATATGCCCACATGGTCTTATGGCCACTCCATTATTAGAAGTCCAAAGGGTTGAGTGGCCACACAAATGTCACTCTACTAGTGATAATAAGGGACTTAATGTGTGTCCACATTTCAAAATATTTAAACATAATCAAGCAATCATAATCCTACATAAGAATACAAGGCTACACCAATTATAATAAGTCTTATACTACAACCACTTCACACATCACATAGTTAATAACTCATATTCGATGTTACGTGGTTAATGGAAAAGAGCCACATTTCATCATACCATTTGCGGTTTAGGGATCACATCGCATAGAATTCAGGACCTTGATAGCATTAGCTTGGATAACATAACCCTACATCACATTCGGCTTAGTGTACAACTTGGTTGTATATGATTCAAGTGGCGGTATCTATATTGATAAGCACAAACCTACGTTATTGAATGGCCATCAATGCTACTTAATTTCATATGGTTAGGTGGCCTTGTACATATTTCACATTCATACAGTTAGATGACTACATATACTACATATACTCCACCATTGCTTATGATTAAGTGGCTATACATATGTCAAATACCCACATGATTAATGGTCCAAACAGGTATATCACACCCTCACACCACTAGAGTCTGGATATATGTTATGATTAAACATGTTTAAAGGTTTAAACACAAATCACATGATCCTATTACTTAGGGCCGCACTCTAACCAAAGTGCCAAGTGATCAAGGGCTATCCACAATCAGTCCATTTAAGGGATTAATCATCATTATTCAAAAATTACAATACCAGTTCATCATACATTCAACACATGGAGATTACAAACTCCTGTCGAAGAGGCCCAATGGTTGGCCTAAACAAGGCTACCACTGGTGGGCCCACATGGCATTCACTCAAAATGGGCCTTAACATTCTTGGGCCCACACATCAATGGAATTTACAAGGGGTTCTATGTGGTGGAACTCATGGGGGATTTCCCATGAGGTTTAGTTACGTGTGACCCACTTAAGACTTAGGTTCTCTTTTATTTTAGTCCAACTCCTAAATTGATATGAGGAAGTGGATGGTCCGCATGGATTAAATAGATACACCACGGTGGCCTTAGGTTGGATTTAATGGTTAGGCATTAATTCTTTCAGTCTTGTATTGTATGGTCCATTTCAAGTTAGATTGACTATTTGGGAGAATGGCCTAAAGGGAACTTGGTATATGGGCTGGACGGGTTGAATATCAAATACATCGCCAGAATGGCCCATAGCAAATTTTTAATGATGAGAGTTCAATTTGCATTATTTCAGAACGTACGACTGTACAATCATTTCAGAACGTACGACTGTACAATCATTGGATGGGCCTAAGTCTTGGTAACATATCGTCAAAAGGGTCGATAAAATAGATAAACAATGATGATCTTAAATATATAACATGTCATAACCATGATGGATTAAGTATCATAACATCTACATCAAAGTGGGCCATACCACGCACAAGTTGAGAGGTTTACCCTCCATTAATTATTCATAATCATGTGTTGGGCCCACAGAGATGTGGTTCATAAATCCAACCCATCCATTATGTGTGTCCCACTTGGTTAAGGGGTCAGACCAAGTTTCAAATACATGACAAGTGTTTTTATATGATTGGGCTCGCTTCGAGTTATGCAAACAGTTCAAGGTGATCAAAGTTACATGGATCCTAGAGTGATGTATTTGTTACATTACACAATTCATCTATTTTTATTTTATTTTATTATTATTTTTTTTTAGAGATCATTTTCTAGCATTATCCAAAAATGAATCATATCCAAAGATTATATGGACCTCACCACAAACAGTAGTGGAGACAATGATTTCACCGTTAAACAGTTTACAGGGCCCACCTTAATGTTTATTTTCCATCCAATCTGTTCATAAGGTCACAGAGACCTGAATTAAAGGGAAAAAACTAATTTCATATTGATCCAAAACTTCTATGACCCAAAAAGGGTTCCAATGGTAGATGTTCAATCCTGCTGCTTTTGTAGTGTGGCCCACTTGATAGTTAGATCTATCTCTTTTTTTTTAAAGCCTTAATACAAACTCACTAAATGAATGGACGGTTTGGATACAACACATACCTCATGATCAGATTCCTATTTTTTATATTTTATATTTATTTATTTATTTATTAATTTTCTTAATGGTGTGGGCCACCTGAGTTCCGTGTATGGCTGAATTTTTGGGTGACCCATTTTTAAAGGGGACCCATCAAATGCACGGTACAGAAGCTCGACATGCATCATGGTGAGGCATGTGGTGGGGCCCACTTCCTCCAACATCTAGCAGTAGACGCTGTTTTCTGTAGCGTCATCTGGACGCTGACAGAAACAATGTCCTGGCGCTACTTTTTTTTTGAATTTCTATTTTTTGATGAATTTTTATAGGTGGGGCCCACATCATGACGATCTACTCTATCTACTGGGTTCCTGGGCTCATAGCAAGTCTAAAGAGCCCAATATTCAATATTTTTTGATGTATAGAAACATCATAGTGGGCCCTAATAATTTATCACTATTAAATTAATGTTTTTGATGGTGTGGCCTACCAGCGATCTGGATTGGCTTCATTTTTCAGCTCAACACCTAAAATTAGCTAGGGAATCAGATGGACGACATGGATTAAATATGTACGTCATGGGTGGGGTCCGTTGTGGGCCCACAGCCCCTCCCCCTTTAATTTAAAAGTAGCTGGATTGAACGTCTACCATTGGAACCCTTTTTGTGTCATAGAAGTTTTGGACCAATATGAAATTAGTTTTTTCCCCTTAATTCAGGTCTCTGTGACTTTATGAACAGATTGGATGGAAAATAAACATTAAGGTGGGCCCTGTAAATTGTTTAACGGTGAAATCATTATCTCCACTACTGTTTGTGGTGAGGTCCATATAATCTTTGGATATGATTCATTTTTGGATAATTCTATAAAATGATCTCTTAAAAAAATAATAATAAAATAAAATAAAACTAGATAAACTGTGTAATGTAACAAATACATTACTCTAGGATTCATGTAACTTTGATCACCTTGAACCGTTTGTATAACTTGAAGTGAGTCCAATCATACAAAAACATTTGCCGACGTCCACTTGAAATTTGGATGTATCTGAAACTTGGTCTGACCCCTCAACCTAATGGGACACACGTAATGGATGGGTTGGATTTATGAACCACATCTCTGTGGGCCCAACACATGATTATGAATATTTAATGGAGGGTAAACCTCTCAACTTGTGCGTGGTATAGCCCACTTTGATGTAGGTGTTATGCTTACTTAATCCATCATGGTTATGACATGATATATATTTGAGATCATCATCGTTTGTCTATTTTATCGACCCTTTTGACGATATGTTACCAAGACTTAGGCCCTTCCAATGATTAGATAGTCGTATGTTTTGAAATAATGCAAATTGAACTCTCATCATTGAAAATTTGTTATGTGCCATCTTGGCGATGTATTAGATATTCAACCCATCCAGTCCATATACCGAGTTCCCTTTAGGCCATTGTCCCAAACAGTCAATCTAACTTGAAATGGACCATATAGTACAAAGCTGAGAGAATTAATGCCTAACCATTAAATCCAAACTAAGGCCATCATGGTTTATCTATTTAATCCATGCGGACCATCCAGTTCCTCATATCATTTTAGGAGTTAGACTAAAATCAAAGTAGACCTAAGTCTTAAGTGGGTCACACACAACTCAACCTCATGGGAAATCCTGATGAGTTCCACCACATAGAATCCCTTATAAATTTCATTGATGCATGGGCCCAAGAATGTTAAGGCCCATTTTAAGTGAATGTCATGTGGGCCCATCAGTGGTAGCCTTGTTTGGGCCAACCATTGGGCCTCTTCGATAGGAGTTTGTAATCTCCATGTGTTGAATGTATGATGAACTCGTAAGTGCTATGGTTTTATGCTCCTTTAGCTGTCAAATTTTGTGGTGCCAAAACATCAATCTATGTCTTGTGTAATCTTCGTTCAAGACATTGCATATGGGTTTAAGGCATTGCATCACCTCTCTAAACATGTTGCTTCAAGTCAAGAATGAAGATTTACTTGAAATCATTTCAAGAAATGCAAGTACAAGCTACAATGAAAGAAGTGATCTTATTCAAAAACTCAAGTTCATATACATCTCGAAATGCTCGAAATGAAGTGTATTTAAAGTTCTAGAAGATCTCAAGTTCAAGATACATCAACTGCAGAGATCTCAAGCTCATAATCTTTAAAGGTCAACCATCATCTAAAGAAATGAAGTTTCAATGTTCATACTTCATGTCCCAGGTGTGAAAGACCTTAAATTGACCTTAGGGTAGGTCATTTTGAATACATAAGCCAAATTGAATCACTTTGTAAGTGTTTGGACTGTTCTAAGACTAGTCCTGGCTCCGGTTCGACTAGTCCTATAACTGGCTTGACCAGTCCTAGAAATTTCAAGACCAGTCCTAAGTTTGTTGCAGATTTTTTAAATTTTTTTTTACCTATGACTAGTCCTGGAGACTGTTCAGCTGGTCGTGTGAACAACACTTGACTCGTCCGATGACCAGTCTTGGTTCTTCGACTCAAACTCTAACAAATAAACCTTTTGCCTCATGACCAGTCGTGGGTTGGTCACGACCAGTCGTGGACACCCTACGACCAGTCGTGGAACGGTTTTATCCTATTACACTCAAAAATTTAAAAATCCGTTTCTCCTACGACTAGTCCTAGTGTCTAAAGGACCAGTCATAGACGAGTTTCTGCAACTATAAATAGACGACGAATTTCAAAGTTTAAATAGATAATTCAAGTAAGATCTAGGCATCACTCTGAGATAAGTTTATGTTCATTTTAAGCTACTTTATGCATATTTAATATTCTCTTTTGTTAACTTGATTTGATTTTATTTTTATATTCCAATCTGAATTGAAAAGAGGAATTGTTGTATTCCTTTTTCTTGGAATGAAAATCAAATATAGCTAGCCCAACTGGTTTAATTTAAAATCAATTTAGAACCTAGAACCATTTTAAAGTAAGTATTGGACATTAAACTTCTATTCAAACTTCTACTCCGATTGGTTCTTTCGAGCTACAACAAAAGGAGAATTCCAAGTATTTTACATTTTTGTAAATTTTCTTTATTTTGATTTTATTTGAGATTAAGCCAGAAAAATCTCAATATGTTGGTTATCTGAGGAGAGCCAGAAAAACTCAAAAGTTGGGTTTTTTGAATTGTGTAAGCCCATTTAAAAGACACAATTGTCAAGGTTTTGGGTGAACCTATGAAAACCTATTTTGATAGTGAACGCTAATATCCCGTGTGTGAGGATATCCCCTGTTTTGTGGATGTGTGATTTATTTTTCTTATCTTTTGTCATTCAAAGTCGCGGGATGTATATGCGAATGTGAATGTTGTAATATTTTCATTTCAAGCATTATGGGGAATGTTGCAATAGTTTAGAATTTATTCTTACTATTTCTTTTTATTCCTCTTCAATTTGAGTTTCTGATACATAGACCTTTCTAGAAATAAGGTTGTCCTACCATAAACTTTGGTTTTTGTGTAAGGTTGTCCTTAAAACAACATTTGTATTAACCACTCAAGACTTAAATTTTGAGGTTGCTTTTCATTTCAGTACTGTGATTTATATATAGTGCTATCTTTCCTTTATTCATTTATATTCCGTTGTTAAAGCTTTAATTTAGCATAGTCCTATTCATCCCCCCCCCCCCCCCCCCCCCCCCCCCTCTCCCCCTTGGGCATATAGCTTGCCATTTTCAAGTGGTATCAGAGCCTAATAGCTCGCTTTTAATTATTTATTTTTGGATTTATTTCCTAAGCTAATCGATCTAAGCTATATATAAGATGTCAAATTTTAATAGCCTTTCAGTCACTAGGCCTCCACCATTCGATGGCACCAATTATGCCTACTTGAAGGATTTATCTTAAATCAATCGATGAAAGTGTGTGGCTAGTCACAGTGTAAAGTCCTAGAAAAATCCGTACAAAGATCCAAGTACCACCTTAGGCAGAAATCATTAGGACTAAATCCTTTAGAAATTAAATGAGAATTAACTAGCTCTAAACTAGATTACCTGTGAAACTATCACCAATCACTTTAAATATGATCTGTAAGACCTAAAACTTGTAGAATTATTAATGCTACATTAACCTGAAACCTAGGATCCATCTTTAAACTCAGTTTCTCTCGGGAGCATTCAGAAACTCCGTATCGAACGTAGACCGCACGTCAAAAGTTCGATAGCAACGAACTTAGAAAAATACGACCGTCTTGTTGGACTTGATGACCACCTCATAAATCAAGTCCAGATGATGTCCTGGGACAATTTTCTTGAGTCCGAAGTGAAGTGTGTGAGAAAAGTGAATGTTTTTAGAAATTAAGTCTAAATTTAAGTAATCTGAGTCATGTCACTTGTGGGCCAATTATTAGCATTCTGATCATCAGAATATGACCCAAATTTATCCTCAGATCAGGGGAAATGTCCCACACATGCCAATGTGCTTGTGGCCCTAATCGAGTGTCGGTGACTGTTGAACAGAAATTGGTCAGCCACGGTCGATCTGTAAACCCGAACGGACTGAAAACTTAGCTTGACCAAGATTCAATATTAATGAGCTTAATTCTGACCGCATTCAGCAAAGGGACCTCCAGAACTTCTCCGTTGGATCGGAACAAGCCCAATTTGGATATAACTTAAGTATACCTTGGCCGTGGGGCTGTTTCCATCAGTTTTGGGACTATATAAGGGCTTTAAACACCCTCTCTGTAACACCCCGGATTTTGGCTAACCTGGGATTTGACGTCCTTAGGCAGTGGGTCAATTAAAACACCTGAAAAATCGTTCAGAACCCAATTCCCTAGCCAAAGAAACCACTTAGGATAAATTTCTTTAGAAACTAAGCATAAGTTAGCTAGCACGACGTTGGAGTGGCTGGGAAACAGTCCCTGATCACTTTAAATACGTTCTACAAGACCCAAATCGAGTAGAACCAATGACTCTAGAATACTCTATAACCTCGGATCAAACTCTAAGCGGGTTTGTCCTCTGGACCACATTGAATTTTTGTATTAGATTTAGACCGCGCGTCGAAGGTCAGATACCTCCTATCTTAGACCGTTAGAATCGCCCAGCTGGACTTGACAATCATCTCGAAAATCAAGTCAAACCGATAATCACAGACGATTTCGTTGAACCCGGACTGAAGCGACCGCGAATAGGGACGAATTGGGAATTTCAAATTCAAATCTGGCACACGACTTGACGCGTCAGTATTAAGCGTTCTGACCGTCAGAATTCATCCAGATTACACCCTCGGATCAGGAAAAATTTCTATTTATTATCATGGGACTTTCAGCCCTGATCTATGTGCGGTGACCGCTGAACTGAAACTGGTCCGCTACGTGCGATCTGCGAACCCTGCCAGACTGAAAACTTAATACGAGGTACATCTGGTACCCATGAGCTTAAGTCTGATCGCAATCGACCAGGGGACCACCAGAAAGCAGTTTTTGGACCGAAACAGCCCCGAAATGGATAGGCATTAAGTAAACTTCTCCCCGGAGCCTATTTTCGGCGTTTCCAAGCTTATAAAAGGGGTTGAAACCCTCATTTCTCCTTCACATCCGAATTTCACTAAACCCTAGAAAAGAGAGAGAGAGTTTGAGAGAAAGGGAAGAGGAGATTTTTCTCGCTTCCGAGCCATCAACGGTTGCTGCATCAGCACTTCCTTCCAATCACCTGGCTGGTGATTTCTACACTTTTTCAGGTATGAAATAATCTCAAAAACTTGCTGATTTAGGTTTTTCTTAGATGCACAACATGTTAGCTAACGTAATCCATAAATCAGGTTCTCTTACAGCCATAGACGAAGCGTACACGCTCCGTTCAAATTCTCGCGACCGTAAGAGATTAGGTGAGGATTTTAGACGCTTTGATTGATGGTTCCCAACGCTTTCAATGTCGTTTAATAGTAGATTCTTGACGGCATCGCCGTTTGACATGTACAAAATGCTCTCCGTTTCCCGTTTCGTAAGCTAACGAAGAATATGAGATTTAGGGCATTTTAGTCATTTGTAGGAAGTACTATTTACATTCATATTTTGCTGATGTGATTGACATGGTTTGTTGTCACATTAGGAAGTTAGGAATGCGTGCATAATTAGTTTGGCGAAGAGATTCGCCTAGTTGCGCACTTTGGGTCGACATACTATATGTAGACTTAAGTGTGTAGTGTATGTGTTTGTATAAATGCTTGTATTAGTATGTATTGAATTAAATGATGTTATTTGATAGTTTGTGATTGATTTTTCAATTATTATGCTGACCTAAATGATTTTCTACTTGTTGACAAAATGCATGATTTCATTACATGCATGGAATGTATGTGCTTGAGGATTTGCTTAAGTTGAATATGCATGGGAAGTATGCCTTGAAGATTTGCTTAAGTTGAATGTTATAACATGTGCTAACATGCTCACATGATATATTTCAATTCCAATACCTTTTTATAGTGTTAATGTGATACCATAGATGTGTGGGACTTGACATAGTCCAGGCAGTCGGTAACCGAGCGAATTCGTGGCTGACTGGTCATAGCCACGAACGACGCGTCGATGAATGTGATTCGTGTTGAGAGTTGGCGGCAGTGGTTAGGCCACGCGAAGTGTTTTACGCACTTCATGTCGTTCAATTCGAGATGCGATCGCGCTAGTCGAGCCCGTCAAGTAACCCGACTGGCCGATGTTTGTTCACCTTGTATGTATCATAACTGCTTGAACCTAGGGTACTGAACTTACCATTGTAAACCCTATTAACCGTGGTACCTTGATCCACGAAGACTCATGAGCCGGGCATGGTGGTATGGGACACCGTGGTCGAGCTGTCGGCCTACGCTGGGGCCACAAACCTCCCCGTAGTGACCAATGAGCACCTTGACTCGTGAGCAGATTATGGTGGTATGGGACACTATATTCTAGCTGTCGGCCTACACTGATCAGGCGACGAGCCCTTTGTAGTGACCGCGAGCGTATTCTGAGTTCACGGGAGGCGACGACCCTTCCGTGCAGTAGAGTACAGTAGGCCTGTATTGATAAGGTGATGGGGGAGCGGTGCAACGAGTGCGAGCAACAGCCCTGGCAGCCCTTGCAGTGACCTACGAAATGTACATCGTATGAGATTACTAGGAGTGACGACCCTAGACAGGATCCGTGTTGGGATTGATACAAGGGAAGTACCTTAGTTTCCCAATCCTGCTGTTTGAATGGACTAATAACAACTTGGTAATCATATCACCATAGCATTGCATGTGCCTGGAAGATGTGGAGCACTCTAGGGAGTGTGGCATGCTGCGGCCGTAAGATGTTGCCGTATGAGGGTGATCGTCGGTGAGGGCATACATCACGTCATATCATCTTGCATTAACAACAGTATTAGGATTGTCAGATTTACTGCTTTACTATTATCGCGTGATTGAATTGTGAACATGCTAATCCCTGCTCTCTTATCCCACTGAGTTGATCACTCACTCCCACGTTACGGGATGGTGTTTCCGGACACCCACCAGTCCCTTTTGTGATTGCAGATGATGGCGCGGCCTGTGAGGCGGAGCTGGACTTGATGATGAGAAGGAGGATTCCTCCTTTATGCGTGTTCTGATTGACGGGATTGCAGGGAGGCTGATTAGATACTTTGACATTTGTCATTTTAAATTTTTAGCGCCCTCATGTATATTCATTTTGTTTACTTTTGAAGTATACATGTTTGTGCATAACCTGGTAATATATTCACACTCTGGAGACATACAACAGTTTATGTACGTTATACATACTATTACAGTCTTCCGCTTGCAAATTTCACTGTCTCTGGAGTATGATATGCTGTTCTGGCTTAATCTCACTCATGTTTAATACATTATCACAGACAACATTCAATCATACATATCCATGTTGCATAAATAACATTTTGGAACTCGGGAGTTGGGTTTTTGCTCGACCCCCCGATTTTCGGGATGTTACAGATGGTATCAGAGCATGATTTGGATTAAACCGGGCCTGGGTTATGGTCACGCGACGTACGCTGTCGCTTCCTTTGACTGAGGTGGGTGCGAGAAGGGTCTAGAAACACTCATAGGATCCCAGATTCGCCAATAGACGAAGTCTATTCATTTCGATCGCGTGATCGAGTCCGTATCGCACCTAGGGTCGCGTAAAGCAACCCGAATAGCTCCTAGGTTGTAGGTAAGTGGGTTGAGCTATTCTTTGAATGATTCTAAACCCATTAATGTGAATCCTTGGGCCGTGGGACAACCACGACCCCTGTATTCAATCGCCAGGGCTTAAAAACCCCGTTTTACCGAAAATCTTCGAAATTCTTTCTCTCACCACCCCAATCTTCAACTATTTCTTATCCATTTCATATTAGGCATCAATCCTAATGTGAAAATAACATAAAATCTTAATTTCACAAAATTTTACAGTGAATAGTAAAATTTCATAAAAACTGGCCATAAGGCCATTATAACTTCACTTTCTTTAGCAAATAATGGTCTAGATGGATGTAATAGATCCTTATACCCCAAAATCATATGCTGCATGATAGGGTTTTGTATTTGGGATTGAATATTGGACCCAAAAAGCCTCGAATGGATGTTAAAAATGTATTGGCCTCCCTAGGGCAATCTACAATGAACCAGAGTGTACACCATACCTTTTTGGAATTCCTAGGGCAAGGGGAATCCATCCCATATGTCCTAAATGGCCATTTTGCAACTTCATCGGCGATGCCATCGCCGGTTCGGCGATGCATCGCCGGTCAAACTTGTCGGATGGGTTTGAACTTTGGGCTGGAGGAGTTTGGGGGCTAGGGTAGCCCCCTGGTATGCGGTCCGTACCTTGAAACCCCCTAAAAGATGTACTTCCTTCACAAATGGCCCCCATTTCAAGCTCCATTTTCGTATTTGCTGCCCTATTCCAAAAATCATGATTTTAAATCACCCCCAAATCCATTCCTGGCCTAAAAAGACCACATTCCATCATCCCATAGAATTTTGCAGCCCTTCCTCTTGAAGGTTTCATCGTTTGGAGCTCTTATAACGCCCAAATCGAGCTGAAATCGTGAGGTGCTCCATTCCCCTTTTTCATTCTCTTTTCTTTCTGAAAATACATCCTAGGGGAGCTTGAAGCATCCCTCTACAACGCCTAGATCTCCCTTTTCTAGTTTGGTTAGCCATTTCCTTGCATTTCCCCCATTTTCCATGGCTATTGTTAAGCCGTTTTAGCCTTTTTCTCTCTTTTCACCATCCTCCCTCTCAATCCTATTTCTCCATTTTTTTTGCTTAAGGGATACTGAAAATATATGGCTGAGAGAGCTCTAGTGAGCAACGGACAGTATTAGACTCGACAGGGATAAAGAAGGTAAGTCGGGACTGTGGTAAAGTCCTTTGGTAGAGTTAGGCATCTATGCCTTCGCCCTGTAGATTGTTTGATTTTTGTTTTAAGGATTTCTGTGTTTTGTTGTTGTTAGGTTTAGTGAAGTTACAGGTAGAAACTGTGTTTGTGTTGTGGTTTGGCCTTATCATAGCCGAATTTTGTTGAATGAAATGCATGCCTATTCATTTTGTTGTGAGGTATTGTCCCTAGATTGGGAGTATTATAACTCCCGGGATTCAGCCTATAAATTAGATTTTTATCCCACCCCACCCTCCAACCAAGCATGCCACTCCCTATCCCGCTATGGGACTAGGAATGCGGTTCCATTTAATACAACTAAGCGCTACCGGCTACATAGGTCCTAGGCATTTTTGGATCTAGTGTTAGTACTCCTAGATTTGAAGGATCTGACGACATAAGAAATCCAATTCCAGTTAGACCAATCTTGACCCTAAGCAATAGAAGAATTCCCTGTAGTAGAAATGGAATGGAAAGCCATTTACCGTATAATCTTAGGCTTTGGATTATAGCTACAGAGTTACAGACTAGGCTACTAGTTGTCTTAGGCAGTGTAAGGCCTATATATGCTAAGGGATAGTAGGTTAGATTTGGTTGGAATGGGACTCCCTTCCTTCGGTAGATTCCTTTATGGCTTATAGACTTCTGTTGTTGCCCATAGGAAGGAACCATACACTCTCAGGGAACATTTATAACTCCCTCAGATTGAACTTAGAATGTACTAGCACACCCCTTAGAATTGCCTTCCCCAAGGACTTATTGCATTCGGGAATGCGGAATAAAGGAACTACATGTAAGCGATGTATTCGCGGTTTGAATCGACTTCTTAATCCTAGTGGTTACCAATAAATCCAATGCTCTGATCAAGCAGAGGATCGGCGTCGACTCGGATTAAGAACTGATACAACGCATTTTCTGTCCTGATTAGACAGAAGGTTCAACGTATCCGGCTTAGACCCACTATACAACCTTTCTTCTGTGATGGCCCAACCATCTACAACTAAACAGGATCACATTGTCTTTGGGAAATGGCGAGGACTTAAAGCCAGTAGAGAATTAGACATCTTGCCACCAACTCATACCTGCCCCTGAATTCAATCATAATAGAGATTAGGCTCATCTCTATGATCATAGGTACCAATGTCATAGAACGCATCATTAGCAAGGAAGACCATATAGAGAAAGGTTGTTTCCATTTTAGGTCAAGGATAGCCCCTAAGTTGCGCCTCGTTCCGATATACGGAGCGATGCGTAGATTCTTGAACTTAAGTAAAACCAAGTTTTAAGGGGGGTAGAACGTATTAAGTCCAATCCAGTTAGGATTAGTCAACACTGCCGTTCGATCAGTGTGGCGCAGCGGAAGAGTGGTTGGCCTCTTTCCCACTGGCCCAGGATCGAAACATTTGATTTAGGTTATATGTACGATTAGGTTATTAAATAGGATTTGAACCTTCCTTAGAGAAAGTACTCCTTGCCCTTCGCCAATGTCGGGGACGACATTGTGTTTTAAGGGGGGTAGATTGTAACACCCCGGATTTTGGCTAACCTGGGATTTGACGTCCTTAGGCAGTGGGTCAATTAAAACACCTGAAAAATCGTTCAGAACCCAATTCCCTTGCCAAAGAAACCACTTAGGATAAATTTCTTTAGAAACTAAGCATAAGTTAGCTAGCACGACGTTGGAGTGGCTGGGAAACAGTCCCTGATCACTTTAAATACGTTCTACAAGACCCAAATCGAGTAGAACCAATGACTCTAGAATACTCTATAACCTCGGATCAAACTCTAAGCGGGTTTGTCCTCTGGACCACATTGAATTTTTGTATTAGATTTAGACCGCGCGTCGAAGGTCAGATACCTCCTATCTTAGACCGTTAGAACCGCCCAGCTGGACTTGACAATCATCTCGAAAATCAAGTCAAACCGATAATCACAGACGATTTCGTTGAACCCAGACTGAAGCGACCGCGAATAGGGACGAATTGGGAATTTCAAATTCAAATCTGGCACACGACTTGACGCGTCAGTATTAAGCGTTCTGACCGTCAGAATTCATCCAGATTACACCCTCGGATCAGAAAAAATTTCTATTTATTATCATGGGACTTTCAGCCCTGATCTATGTGCGGTGACCGCTGAACTGAAACTGGTCCGCTACGTGCGATCTGCGAACCCTGCCAGACTGAAAACTTAATACGAGGTACATCTGGTACCCATGAGCTTAAGTCTGATCGCAATCGACCAGGGGACCACCAAAAAGCAGTTTTTGGACCGAAACAGCCCCGAAATGGATAGGCATTAAGTAAACTTCGCCCCGGAGCCTATTTTCGGCATTTTCAAGCTTATAAAAGGGGTTGAAACCCTCATTTCTCCTTCACATCCGAATTTCACTAAACCCTAGAAAAGAGAGAGAGAGTTTGAGAGAAAGGGAAGAGGAGATTTTTCCCGCTTCCGAGCCATCAACGGTTGCTGCATCAGCACTTCCTTCCAATCACCTGGCTGGTGATTTCTACACTTTTTCAGGTATGAAATAATCTCAAAAACTTGTTGATTTAGGGTTGTCTTAGATGCACAACATGTTAGCAAACGTAATCCATAAATCAGGTTCTCTTACAGCCATAGACGAAGCGTACACGCTCCGTTCAAATTCTCGCGACCGTAAGAGATTAGGTGAGGATTTTAGACGCTTTGATTGATGGTTCCTAACGCTTTCAATGTCGTTTAATAGTAGATTCTTGACGGCATCGCCGTTTGACATGTACAAAATGCTCTCCGTTTTCCGTTTCGTAAGCTAACGAAGAATATGAGATTTAGGGCATTTTAGTCATTTGTAGGAAGTACTATTTACATTCATATTTTGCTGATGTGATTGACATGGTTTGTTGTCACATTAGGAAGTTAGGAATGCGTGCATAATTAGTTTGGCGAAGAGATTCGCCTAGTTGCGCACTTTGGGTCGACATACTATATGTAGACTTAAGTGTGTAGTGTATGTGTTTGTATAAATGCTTGTATTAGTATGTATTGAATTAAATGATGTTATTTGATAGTTTGTGATTGATTTTTCAATTATTATGCTGACCTAAATGATTTTCTACTTGTTGACAAAATGCATGATTTCATTACATGCATGGAATGTATGTGCTTGAGGATTTGCTTAAGTTGAATATGCATGGGAAGTATGCCTTGAAGATTTGCTTAAGTTGAATGTTATAACATGTGCTAACATGCTCACATGATATATTTCAATTCCAATACCTTTTTATAGTGTTAATGTGATACCATAGATGTGTGGGACTTGACTTAGTCCAGGCAGTCGGTAACCGAGCGAATTCGTGGCTGACTGGTCATAGCCACAAACGACGCGTCGATGAATGTGATTCGTGTTGAGAGTTGGCGGCAGTGGTTAGGCCACGCGAAGTGTTTTACGCACTTCATGTCGTTCAATTCGAGATGCGATCGCGCTAGTCGAGCCCGTCAAGTAACCCGACTGGCCGATGTTTGTTCACCTTGTATGTATCATAACTGCTTGAACCTAGGGTACTGAACTTACCATTGTAAACCCTATTAACCGTGGTACCTTGATCCACGAAGACTCATGAGCCGGGCATGGTGGTATGGGACACCGTGGTCGAGCTGTCGGCCTACGCTGGGGCCACAAACCTCCCCGTAGTGACCAATGAGCACCTTGACTCGTGAGCAGATTATGGTGGTATGGGACACTATATTCTAGCTGTCGGCCTACACTGATCAGGCGACGAGCCCTTTGTAGTGACCGCGAGCGTATTCTGAGTTCACGGGAGGCGACGACCCTTCCGTGCAGTAGAGTACAGTAGGCCTGTATTGATAAGGTGATGGGGGAGCGGTGCAACGAGTGCGAGCAACAGCCCTGGCAGCCCTTGCAGTGACCTACGAAATGTACATCGTATGAGATTACTAGGAGTGACGACCCTAGACAGGATCCGTGTTGGGATTGATACAAGGGAAGTACCTTAGTTTCCCAATCCTGCTGTTTGAATGGACTAATAACAACTTGGTAATCATATCACCATAGCATTTCATGTGCCTGGAAGATGTGGAGCACTCTAGGGAGTGTGGCATGCCGCGGTCGTAAGATGTTGCCCTATGAGGGTGATCGTCGGTGAGGGCATACATCACGTCATATCATCTTGCATTAACAACAGTATTAGGATTGTCAGATTTACTGCTTTACTATTATCGCGTGATTGAATTGTGAACATGCTAATCCCTGCTCTCTTATCCCACTGAGTTGATCACTCACTCCCACGTTACGGGATGGTGTTTCCGGACACCCACCAGTCCCTTTTGTGATTGCAGATGATGGCGCGGCCTGTGAGGCGGAGCTGGACTTGATGATGAGAAGGAGGATTCCTCCTTTATGCGTGTTCTGATTGACGGGATTGCAGGGAGGCTGATTAGATACTTTGACATTTGTCATTTTGAATTTTTAGCGCCCTCATGTATATTCATTTTGTTTACTTTTGAAGTATACATGTTTGTGCATAACCTGGTAATATATTCACACTCTGGAGACATACAACAGTTTATGTACGTTATACATACTATTACAGTCTTCCGCTTGCAAATTTCACTGTCTCTGGAGTATGATATGCTGTTCTGGCTTAATCTCACTCATGTTTAATACATTATCACAGACAACATTCAATCATACATATCCATGTTGCATAAATAACATTTTGGAACTCGGGAGTTGGGTTTTTGCTCGACCCCCCGATTTTCGGGATGTTACACTCTCTCTTATGCCATATGAATTCCAAAACCCTAGCAAAGAAAAGAGAAGAAAAGAAAGGGAGAGAAAGAGAGAGAAAGAGAGAGAGTGAGTTGGTGATTCATCCTGGGATTCTTCCCAACTCACTACGTGCCAAATCTGCTTATTTGTATCGCTATACAGGCGATACCGATTCCATAATTTGGTAAGAAATCCAAACCCTAATCCATTTTAGGGCTTTCAAATAGTTTGAGTGATAATGTAGCTAACCTACTTCGTGCTATAGGTTACAAATCCACCGTTGACGATGACTAAATGTCTAAATCAAATCTGTTACACATTTATCGATGTAAGGTGCGGACTATATACATTTAGGTTATAGTTTTCAAGACTTTTAATGTCAGATAATGATTTATTAGTGACGTGGGTGCCATTACACATGTCAAATGCGCTATCTGTTTCATTTTACGTATATGTATAAACTATGTTGTGAATAAAGTATTTCATGTGCTTGTTGAAATATTTGTATGAATTTGGAATCAGATGTTGTGATTGCCATGATTAATTGTCGTAGGTACATGGTTGTTATGCATGCGACAACTCCTTGGCAAAAGGATTTTCCCTAATACATAATATTGCCAACATACATGATGTATGTTGAAAAGTGTAGTCTCAGTATTTGTGAAAATGTCTGAATGAGTTAGTAGTTAGTAAAGTGTGATTTATAAGGGAGTTGAGATATGAATCCCAACTACCATAACTGTTGGAGCATAAAAATTATGAATCATAAAGAAGGATTCAGAAGTTGGAAAGAAATAAAAGATGCGTGAAATGAAATAATGAAGGAAGAAAGGCTTACGTTGCGCGGGTTGCGCATCTAGTTGCGCTAGAAAATGACTCATGCAGGGTGTTGCGGCGTAGATTGTATGAGAACGACTCATGCATGGTATTGCGTGGTTTGTGAAGACAATGTTGGCAAACGCGGACCGCGTAACAAGGTGCGTGAGTAGGATAGATAAGACAACCATTGCGTGGGCAGTGCAACTGAAGGCAGAGACAGATTGAAATGAACGGGTGAGATTGATGTAAAGTGGGGCCCATGGCACAGACATCGAGGTACCATAGTGTCAAGGCCTAGAAGTACCCCACTCCCCTCTTCATTTGGGATGAAAGATTTTCTAGAGGAAGGCAGAGCTCTGAAGATAGATTGAAGGTGAGAAGACAAGTTGGTTGTGCAGGTCGCGCAACCGATGTACTTATGTGTGTCGACCTCGTAACAGGTTGCACGGTTCTTTCCTTCAAGCATTGTGTTGCGCCAACCGCGCAACATGTGTACCAGTCGCGCGGGTCGCGCAACCAGGTCATCATATGACTAAGATAAAAAGGGGCTGAAATGCTGCCAGAATTATGGAAATGTAATCTTCATTGCTTCAAAACTCTCTCCTTTGCACGATTGACAGGTTCAAAAGAGAGATGAGTTGAATAGCTTCAACATTCCTCCTAAGTGTTGAGAGATGACCAAAGCTACTTGCGAAATGCTACCAAATTCAAGATTTGATATACAAACTTCATTGATTATAATATTTGTTCATTTCAAAGTAATCTTAGAATCAAGGGATTTGAAAGGGATGTATATAAACTCAAAATTAATGAACGTCATGATTATTATATGAAATCTCTTTGTTATGTTTGAATAAAGTAATTTTCCCGAATTGAGATGCATTTGTTTCTTGTTCGAAACAATAACTGTGTGTATAATTTCCTCCATGATCTGTATAGCCTACTTATTCAAGTTTAACTGTGTGTATGATTTTCTCCATGTACTGTGTATTCATTGTTTAAGTTATATTCCATAACATGTTCATATGATTGTAGGATTTGACTTAAATATTCATTATTGTGATTGTATGTGGTTGAGACTATATCACAGTCCAGATAATCGGTAGTAGTTCTTAAACTAGTGGCTGAGGTTATTTTTGCCACGCAGGATGTGTTCAATGAGTCTCAGCCGTACTTGGGATGTCGACAGTAGTTAGGCCACACAAAGTGCTGACGCATTTTATGTCGATCAACTCAATGTGCGCTCGTCCTAGTCGAGCTCATCAATTAACCTGATTGACCTGATGTATGTTCACCATGTTTGGACACTACTGCTTGAATCTAAGGTACCAAACTCACCTGTGAAACCCTGTTAACCTTGGTACCTCGATCCGCTAAGACTCATGAGCTGGACATGGTGGTATGAGACACTGTGGTCGAGCTGTCAGCCTATGCTGGCGCGACGAGCCTTCCCATAGTGACCAATGAGCAACCTAGTCTCATGAGTTGAATATGGTGGTATGGGACACTGTATTCATGCTGTTGGCCTGACATGTTAACCTAGTCTCATGAGGGAGTGCAGGCAAGGGCATGCATCATTCCTTCATACATTCTTGCATTAATCAGAGTAATTAGGGATGTTTGATTGTATTTCGTTATCATTACTGCTTGACTGAATTGATAACATGTTAACCTTTGCTGTATAGTTCCACTAAGTTGATCACTCACTCCGACGTTCTGGGATGGTGCTTAAACACCAACCAAACTCTATCTTAGATGCAGATGTTGATGCGTCCCGCGAGGCAGAGCTGGAGTTTGAGGATGACGAGGATGCATTCTTGTGTATACAGTATTCAGGCGAGTTCACTTAGACCGTTCTGAATCATCGGGGCTTCAGGGTTCATAATATTTCAAGGACTATTATATTTTGGCATTTGTATTTTGAAACAATACTTGTAACTATTGACCTAGCAGAGCATACATATTTTGGTACTTATACAGGTTTATATATTCATTTCAGTCTTCCAATTGCGTATTATAACTATCCCTAGAGTATGTTTTGTTGATTTGGCTTAATCTACTTCATGTTTTATGTGCTAACACAGACAACATACATCCATCATAAAAAATGTTGCATAAGTGATGTTTTAGAACTCGAGAGCTAAGTTATACTCGACCCCCGATTTTTAGGACATTATAAGTTAGTATCAAAGCATTATTTAGATTAAACTAAACCTAGGTTATGGTCACATGACGTATGATGATGCCAATTTAACGTAGGAGGGTGCGAGAAAAATCTAGAAACAAGTTTGCGTTTCCCAGTTTCGCCAATTGGCGAAGGATTACTGAAACGATCGATGAGATCGGATACGTTCGCCCCTGTGATCATGCAAAATGACCCCAATCCACTTTTAGACCATCAATTGACGGGTTTAGACTGTGTTTTATCCCATCTCAGCCGTTTAAAATCAGTAAGCGTGAATATGCATCAGATTCTATTCGAAATGACCCGAAACGAGTCGAAATAGAGTAGGGGGCTAACGGAGCATCTCCAGGGGGACCCAGGGTGGTACCCACACCTTTTTGGGACCCATGGGGCAGGAGGACATCGCCCCATGGAAGAGCCCTCATCGGAATGTCCAGAGACCGGCGAGGACCTCGCCATCGGTCTGACTAGATCAGGCGGGCCGACGCGGGCCAATTTTTATAGGGTGTTGGGTGGCCCACTGATCCATGTTGGGTCAATTTTAAAGACCCCCAACATATCCTCTCTTCACAAAACACCCCTCCAAGTTCTCCTTTCTTCAAAAAAATCTCTCAAATCTTTCCAAAAATCACCCTCCAAGCACTTCCTTCTTCCATCGTGCACCATCTACACCACCCCCTTAAAACCCATCTTTATTACTGATTTCCCCTTTCTTTTCCTTCCATTTGGGCATTCAAATCCCATTTTGAGTCTCAAATTCATGGAAACCTCATCACTCTTCCCATTTCCCTCTTTCTTTCCTTTTCCATGGCCCTATTCGAGCTTGTTACGGTCATATTTTTAATTTCCACCATTCTCTCTTTCATGAGAAAGAAGAGAACTTTCGTAGATGAAGCTGGGCCTAATCGCCCCGCCCATTCAAGGAGGCCGAGAGGTGCCACCACGAGTATAAGCGTCAATCGAGAGTTGTAGACTAAGCAGGATCTAGACCCCCAGGCTCCCATAGGAAGGGTTTTTTTGGCGAAATTGTCTCATGAAGTTTATGAGGGCCGTAGGGTCCTTTTTGAAGCTTATATGGATGCACGGCTATTTAGGGAATACTTGTTGTTCGAGCGCCTGGTAGAAGCCAAGTGGGGTCCACTATTTGAGGGTGAGCACCGTGCAAATGTGGGCACTATCCGAGCTTTCTATGCCCACATTCGAGAGCTAACGCTAGAGCCCTTGCATTTTAAAATTTCATTTGGAAGAGATTGGGAGGCCATAATTGACATTGGTTTGATATCTCGGCTTATGAATCTACCTCTGGGTGAGGTGCATGCAAGTGAGAAGAATCTGAGGAGTGCACGTGAAAGGGATAGCCGAACACGGTTCCTTTGTGGTCGTCTGGTTTAATGGCAACCAAATAAAACCCTTTTAGCGACTAATATGATGGACGACTTCAGCCTGCTTCACCACATCTGCACGTTCAACGTCTATCCCAGGTGGAGCAACCACAGTGTGTGTGCACGTGCCTGATAGTGGACTTCTTGTATCAGGTGGGGCAGGGAGAGAAGTTGTGTGTGTACCTACGTATGTCCTGCGACAGATAGTCCTTACTGCACGTTCTAATAGAAGGACTGAATCGCTCTCATTCGGCCGACTCATATACAGGATTGCCCTCGAGTTTGGCTACAGACTTGGGGCAGAATTACCGGTGCTGATCCATTACATCAACAAGACTACTCTCAATTAGATGGATATCAAGACACGACAACGACAAGCCCTACTTGAAGAGAGTGAGGATGAGACAGAAAATGAAGAGGAAGAGAGTGAAGAAGAAGGTATAGTTGAAATAGAAGAAGAGGAGGAACAAGAAGAAGAAGAGGAGGCTCAGGATAAGGATGAGAGCCCTCCTCCTATGACATGAGAGCATGACCCTAATCGGGCTGATAGGGAGGCCCGCTTAGCTCGACTTGAGGAGGGCCAGGCTACCCTACGACAGGATATTATCGATGTTTGGGCCCTTGTGAAACATAAGTTTAAGAAAGTGACTCGCACTTTAAAGTCTATTCTATGCTGTCTACAGGATAAGGGTGCCCCTCCTCCATCATTAGATTTCGATGAATAGTCAAATATGTAGTTATCGTTTGTTTGTTTTGTTATTGGTTTTTTGTGTGGCCTTTTTAGGCATTGTAGTTTGGTAGTTGTTTTAGTGTTTGAAGCCTTAGTTGTATTAGCTCAGATGTATTCTCTATTGCAATCCATGTAATACTGCACCTCGTGTATTATGACAATTTTGTTAAATGAAATGCATGATGTTTCCTTGAGTTGAGATGTGAATGCTGCATGGATGGATTAGCTCACTAGGATGAGAGCAGAAATTGATTGCGAGGCCAAAGTCATGACAGCCTACACACCTGAGGGCACGGTCTTTACATTTCTAGTTCAGGTCAGTTGGTCCTGTCGAGTTAGTAGCTAGCTTCCTTGTTAGAGAGTATTGATGATCCGACGTTAGGAGATACGCTTGTCATTCAAGACTTCCCAGACGTATTTGAGAAGATCCCGAGACTTCCTCCTCGGCGCGAGATCGACTTTACTATCGATCTTATGCTAGGTGCGACACCTATTTTCTTGCCGACATATCGTATACCTCCATGTGAGATTGAGGAACTGAGGAGACAGATTGATGTATTGTTAGAGATAATCTTTTATACGACTAAGTGTGTCCCCTTGGGGAGCGCCTGTATTGTTTGTGAAGAAGAAGGACGGTTCCCTGCAATTATGTACTAATTATCGCAGGTTGAACCAAGTGATGGTGAAGAACAAGTATCCCTTGCCCAAGATTGATGATCTGTTTGATTAGTTGAAGGGGGCACGGTATTTTTTGAAGATAGATTTACAGTCAGGGTATCATCAGTTGAGTGTCAGGGATGAGGACGTGCAGAAGACAGCCTTCAGGACTAGTTTTGGTCATTACGAGTTCCTTGTGATGTTGTTTAGACTCACAAATGCTCCGGCTGTGTTCATGGACCTGATGAACAAGGTTTTTCGGCCGTTTCTATTCTGATTCGTCATAGTTTTTATTGATGACATTCTGATATATTCCAAGGGTTGGGAAGAGCATGAAGAGCATTTGTGAGTAGTCTTCGACACTCTCAGGAAGAACCAGTTGTTCGCACAGTACAAGAAATGTGATTCTGGAAGGAGGAAGTCAAGTTCCTAGGACATGTGGTGTCCAAGGAAGGGATAGCAATCGACCTCGCTAAGGTAGCCGCGGTTTAGGATTGGAAGTAGCCAGGTTCAGTTATTGAGGTGAGGATTTTTCTTAGTCTGACAGGGTACTACCGGCAATTCATTGGGGACTTTTCCAAGATTGCCAAACCACTGTCTCAGTTGACACGGAAGGATTTAAAATTTAGGAGCTAAAGGACAAGCTAACATCTGCCCTTATGCTAGTATTGCCAGAGCAATGGGTTAGGTACACTATATACACTGACGCGTCTCGCATTAGTTTGGGTTATGTTCTTATGCAGAAGGACAGGGTGATTGTATACAGCTTGAGACAGTTGAGAAAGCATGAGGAGAATTACCCTATACATGATCTAGAATTGGCAGCTGTTATCTTTGCACTAAAGCTCTGGAGACATTACCTCTATGGAGAGGAGTTCGAACTCTTTTATGACCACAAGTGCCTTAGATACATATTCTCTCAGCGAGACTTAAATATGAGGTAACATCGATGGATGGAAATCTTGAAGGACTTTAAGTTCAAGGTCTCCTACCATCAGGGCAAGGAAAACCTTGTGGCAGACGCTTTAAGCTACAAGAAGACCATAGAGTTTGCACCTCCGCTAATGATAGAAGAATGGGACATGGTGGAGTTTGTGCGAGACTTTGAGTAGAAACTCACGGTGGAGGAGCCATATGAAGTCATCACACATATTTGAGTATAGCCCCCCTCATTGACGACAGGATTATCGCGGCTCAGGTAGATGATGAGCTATTGGCGAAGATGAGAGAACGGGTTAGTACAGATGAGGACTCAGAGTGGAGTGTTGGTATGGATGGGGGCTTACGTTATCGTGGCCGCCTATGCGTCCCATACGTTCCTGACTTGAGACGGGAAGTTCTCGAGGTAGTGCACAGTTCGAGGCTTGCGATGCATATTAGTAGCATGAAGATGTATCAAAACATGAAGAGATCGTACTGGTGGGACAATATGAAGGTTCACATTACAGAGTTTGTATCCCATTGTCTCACGTGCCAGCAGGTCAAGACAAAGCATCGCTAACCTCCTGGACTGCTTCAGCCCATGCCCATAGCCGAATGGAAGTGGGATTTCATCTCTATAGACTTCATATCATGGTTGCCTAAGACGAGGAAGGGACATGACTCCATTTGAGTGATCGTTGACCGATTGACGAAATCGACTCATTTCTTATCGATCAGAATTACGAACTTTGCATACTAGTTGGCTAGGTTGTACATTAAGGATATTATACGTCTGCATAGAGTTCCCTTAGAGATCATGTTGGACTGAGACACGCGATTCAAATCTATCTTCTAGACTTGTATCCAGGAAGCGATCGGTGTGAAGTTGAAATTTAGCACCGCGTTCCATCCTCAGACAGACAGGCAGACGAAACGAGTGAATTATGTGTTAGAAGATGTGTTGTGAGCTTGTGCATTGGATTTCAAGGACAGTTGGGGTAACTATCTTCCATGCGCAGAGTTCGCATATAACAATAACTTTTAGGCAAGTATTGGCATGGCTCCCTATGAGGCACTGTATGGTCACCCGTGTAGAGCACCGCATTACTGGGAGAAATGGACGAGAAGACTTTGATTGGCCCAGAGTTGGTTCAACCAACCTCAGAGAAGATCGACATTATTAGGAGTCGACTTCTATCAGCACAGAGCAGGCAGAAGAGCTACGCCGATACGAGAAGGTAACCGCTTGAGTTTGAGGTTGGGGACCATGTATTCCTTAAGGTTTCCCCCATGAAGAGAGTCCTTCGGTTTGGTAAGAAAGGGAAGCTCACGCCGAGATTCATTTGCCCATTTCAGATACTAGACCGAGTGGGGGCAGTAGCATATCGCCTTGCTTTGCCCACACCACTCGTTGGCATGCACAACGTATTCCATGTGTCCATGTTGAAGAAGTACGTTCATGATCCTTCACACATTATCAGTTAGGAGAAGGTGCAGTTGAGCGACGATGCCACATATGTACTGCGACCGATGCGTATCCTGGATAGGAAGGAGCAGGTATTGTATAACAAGGTTATTCCACTTGTGAAGGTACTGTGGACGCATCACATTGGAGAAGAGGCTACTTGGCAGACTGAAGCTGAGGTCAAAAAGAACTACCCTCAGATTCTCGAGGAGTACTAAAAGGTACAAATTTCAAGGTAGAAAATTTTTCTTTAAGGAGGGTAGATTGTAACGTCTTAGAAAAATCTTGTAACGCCCGTGAAAAATCCGTACTTGGGCTCGAGTACCAACTCGACCCGAAATTGCGTAGAATTTACTCCTTTAGAAAATATGACTAAGTTAGCTAGTGCAACGTTAGAATAGCTGGGAAATGGTCCCTGATCACTTTAAATACGTTCTACAAGGCCCAAAGCGAGTGGAACCAATGGTGCTATAATGCTCTAAAGCCTCGGATCAAACTCTAAACTGGTTTATTCTCGGGACCTCCTTGAAACTTTGTATTGGATCTAGACCGCGCGTCGAAAGTCCGATACCTACCATCTTAGACCGTTATGACCACTTAGCTGGGCTTGGCAATCGTTTCGAAAATCAAGTCCAACTGACATTCAGAGGCTATTTCATTGAGCCTGGAGTGAAGAGAGTAAGAATAGGGTTAGAATTGGAATTTGAAATTCAAATCTGGCACACGATTTGACGCATCAGTATTAAGCATTCTGACCGTCAGAATTCAGCCAAATTACACCCTTGGATCAGGAAAAATTTCTATTACATATCACAAGACTTATAGGCCTGATCTTGGTGCGGTGACCATTAAACTGAAACTGGACCACCACGTGCGATCTGGGAACCCTACCAGTCTGAAAACTGGATGTGTGCTAGATCCAGTATGCATGAGCTTAAGTCCGACCGCATTTGGCCAGGGGACCTTTAGAAATGCTCTTTTGGACTGAAACAGGCCCGATTTGGTTAGATACCAAGTAAACATTGTTCCCAAGCCTATTTTGGGCATGTTTTAGCTTATAAAAGGGGTTGAAACCCTCACTTCTCTCACACATCCGAATTTGCTAGAAACCCTAGCTAGTGTGAGAGAAAAGGTGAGAGATTGTGAGAGAGAGTGGGAGAGTTCTTCCTGCTACTTGTGCTACGTGTTGCACGTGCTTAAGCAACGCACCTCTATCGCTTTCCCGGCGATTACACCGCGATTCTAGGTAAGCAAATACCCTAAATAGTTGCTGATTTGAGTTTCCTTTGTTTCCATAGCGATGTAGCTTATGGATCTCATGTATTAGGTTCCCTATTCGCCGTAGACGAAGCGTATACGCTCCGTTTCAATTCACGAGTCTACAAGACATAAGGTGAGGATTTTAGACACTTTGATTGACGGTTCCCAACGCTTTCAATGTCGTTTAATAGTAGATTATTGACGGCATCGCCGTTTGACATGTACAATATGCTCTTCATTTCCTATTTCATAAATTAACGAAGAATATGAGATTTAGGACATTTTAGTCATTTGTAGGAAGTACTGTTTACATTCATATTTTGCTGATGTGATTGACATGGTTTTTTGTCGCATTAGGAAGTTAGGAATACGTGCATAATTAGTTTGGCGAAGAGATTCGCCTAATTGCGCACTTCGGGTCGACATACTATATGTAGACTCAAGTGTGTAGTGTATGTGTTTGTATGAATGTTTGTATTAGTATGTATTGAATTAAATGATGTTATGAATTAGTTTGAGATGGTTTTCTCAATTAATATTCTGACCTAAATGATTTCCTACATGTTGACTATATGCATGATTTCATTACATGCATGAAATATATGTGTTTGAAGATTTACTTAAGTTGAATGTTATAACATGTGTTAACATGCTCACATGATTGTATTTCAATTCCAATACTCTTACATAATTTGCTGATGTGATTCCATAAGTGTTTGGGACTAGACTTAGTCCAGGCAGTCGGTAACCGAGCGAATTCGTGGCTGACTGGTCTTAGCCACGAACGACGCGTCGATGAAAGCGAGTCGTGTTTGAAGTTGGCGGCAGTGGTTAGGCCACGCGAAGTGTTTTACGCACTTCATGTCGTTCGACTTGAGATGCGATCGCGCTAGTCGAGCCCGTCAAGTAACCCGACTGGCCGATGTATGTTCACCTTGTATGAGTCATAACTGCTTGAACCTAGGGTACTGAACTTACCATTGTAAACCCTGTTAACCATGGTACCTTGATCCACGAAGACTCATGAGCCGGGCATGGTGGTATGGGACACCGTGGTTGAGCTGTCGGCCTACGCTGGGGCCACAAACCTCCCCGTAGTGACCAGTGAGCACCTAGACTCGTGAGCAGATTATGGTGGTATGGGACACTATATTCTAGCTGTCGGCCTACACTGATCAGGCGACGAGTCCTTTGTAGTGACCGCGAGCGTATTCTGAGTCCACGGGAGGCGACGACCCTTCCGTTGCTGTAGAGTACAGTAGGCCTGTATTGATAAGGTGATGGGGGATCGGTGCAACGAGTGCGAGCAACAGCCCTGGCAGCCCTTGCAGTGACCTACGAAATATACATCGTATGAGATTACTAGGAGTGACGACCCTAGACAGGATCTGTGTTGGGATTGATACAAGGGAAGTACCTTAGTTTCCCAATCCTGCTGTTTGAATGGACTAATAACAACTCAGAAATCATATCACCATAACATTGCATGTGCCTGGAAGATGTGGAGCACTCTAGGGAGTGTGGCATGCCGCTGTCGTAAGATGTTGCCGTATGAGGGTGATCGTCGGTGAGGGCATACATCACGTCATATCATCTTGTATTAACAACAGTATTAGGATTGTCTGATTTACTGCTTTACTATTATCGCATGATTGAATTGTGAACATGCTAATCCTTGCTCTATGATTCCACTGAGTTGATCACTCACTCCCACGTTACGGGATAGTGTTTGCAACATCCACCAGACCCTGTTGTAGATGCAGGTGAGGCTGAGATCCAGGAGGTGGAGCCAGACTTTGACGAGGACCAGGACGAGTTCTCGTACATGCAGTATCACGATGGCTTTGCGTAGGCGACCCGGATCGATGGGACTTCAGTGGGACCATTTTGGACATTTATTTTTGTTCATGTATATGTATATGAGACTCAGAGATGTATTCATACTTTGGAGACAGATGAGATTTACTTTGTTTTTTTTCCATACAGTGATATATATATTGTTTAGTCTTCCGCTTGCTTTTATCACTGGATCTGAAGTATGAATTGCAGTTTTGGTATACTTTTACTCATGTGAATGCTTTAAATCAGACAACATTGAATCATAATCATTTTTGTTGCATAAGTGACGATCTGGAACTCGGGAGTTGAGTTTAT
This sequence comes from Magnolia kwangsiensis, assembly GCA_037074715.1. Taxonomy (NCBI): domain Eukaryota; kingdom Viridiplantae; phylum Streptophyta; class Magnoliopsida; order Magnoliales; family Magnoliaceae; genus Magnolia; species Magnolia kwangsiensis. Next base: position 75,233,534 of record CM073577.1, on the reverse strand, counting down.
ACACGACCCCCGATTTTCAGGGTGTTACAAATCTGTACAAAGATCTGAGTACCGCCTTAAGCAGAAATCACTTAAGACCAAATCCTTTAGAAATTAAATGAGAATTAACTAGTGCTAAACTAGATTACCTGTGAAACTATCACCAATCACTTTAAATATGATCTGTAAGAACCAAAACTTGTAGAATTATTAATGCTACATTACCCTGAAACCTAGGATCAATCTTTAAACCCAGTTGCTCTCGGGAGCATTCAGAAACTCCCCATCGGACCTGGACCGCACGTCGAAAGTCTGATAGTGACAAACTTAGACAAATACAACCGTCTTGTTGGACTTGACGACCACCTCATAAATCAAGTCCAGATGATGTCCTAGAATGATTTACTTGAGTCTGGAGCGAAGTGTGTGAGAAAAGTGAATGTTTTTATAAATTAAATCCGAATTTAAGTAATCTAAGTTGTGTCACTTGCGGGCTAATTATAAGCATTTTGACCGTCAGAATTTGACCCAAATTCACCCTCGGATTAGGGAAAATGTCCCACACATGCCAATGTGCTTGTGGCCCTGATCGAGTGTCGATGACCGTTGAGCAGAAACTAGTCCGCCACGGTCGATCTATAAACCCGATCGGATTGAAAACTTAGTTTGACCAAGATCCAATATTAGTGAGCTTAAGTCCGACCGCATTCAGTAAAGGGACCTCCAGAACTACTCCGTTGGATCGGAACAAGCCTGATTTGGATATAACCTGAGTAAACCTTGGCCCTAGGGCTGTTTCCATCTATTCTGGGTCTATATAAGGGCTTTAAACACCCTCTCTCTTAAGCCATACGAATTCCAAAACCCTAGCAAAGAAAAGAGAAGAAAAGAAAGGGAGAGAAAGAGAGAGAAAGAGAGAGAGAGTTGATGATTCATCCTGGGATTCTTCACAGCTACACTACGTGCCAAATCTTCCTATTCGTATTGTTATACGAGCGATATCGATTCCATACTTGGGTAAGAAATCCTAACCCTAATCTTTTTTAGGGCTTTCAAATAGTTTGAGTGACGATGTAGCTAACCTACTTCATGCTCTAGGTTGCAAATCCGTCGTTGACGAAGACTAAACGTCTAAATCAAATCGGTTACGCATTTATCAGTGTAAGGTGTGGACTATATACATTCAGGTTATGGTTTTCAAGACTTTCAATGTTAGATAATGATTTATTACTGACATGGGTGCCATTACACATGCCAAATGCACTATCTGTTTCATTTTACATATATGTATAAACTATGTTGTGAATAGAGTATTTCATGTGTTTGATGAAATGTTTGTATGCATTTGGAATCTGATGTTGTGATTGCCATGATTAATTATCGTAGGTACATGGTTGTTATGTATGCAACAACTCCTTGGCAAATAGATTTTCCCTAATACATAATATGGCCAACATACGTGATGTATGTTGAAAAGTGTGGTCTAAGTATTTGTGAAAATGTCTAAATGAGTTAGTAGTTAGTAAAGTGTGATTTATAAGGGAGTTGAGATATGAATCCCAACTACCATAACTGTGTGTATGATTTTCTCCATGTACTGTGTATTCATGTTTAAGTTATATTCCATAACATGTTCATATGATTATAGGATTTGACTTAAATATTCATTATTGTGATTGTACGTGGTTGGGACTATATCACGGTCTAGGTAATTGGTAATAGTTCTCGAACTGGTGGCTAAGGTTATTTTCACCACACGGGATGTGTTCGACGAATTCGAGCTGTACTTGGGATGTCGACAGTGGTTAGGCCACACGGAGTGCTTATGAATTTCATATTGATCAACTCAACATGCGCTCGTCTTAGTCGAGCTCGTCAATTAACTCGATTGACCCGATGTATGTTCACTATGTTTGGATGCTACTATTTGAATTTAAGGTACCAAACTCACTTGTGAAATCCTATTAAGCTTAGTAGCTCGATCTGGTATGAGGCACCGTGGTCAAGCTGTCGGCCTATGCTGGCGTGATGAGCCTCCCCATAGTGACCATTGAGCAACCTAGTCTCATGAGTCAAATATGGTGGTATGGGACACTGTATTCATGCTGTTGGCCTACATTGATTGGTGAAGAGCCCTTTGTAGTGACCTCGAGCATACCTTGAAACTGCATTGAGGCGACAAGCGTTTTTGTAGTAACTAAGGTATAACTAGGCCTGTATTGATTGGTGATGAGCCCTTTATAGCGACCTAGAACCATAACATCGTATGAGGTTTACTAGGACTGACGACCCTATGATGGATCATTGTTTGGGTATTGACATAAAGGAGGTACCTTAGCTTCCCAATCCTGCTGTATGAAAAGGACTAATAAGAACTTGGTAATCATGTACATACACTGCACTGCATGTGTCGTTTGGCATTGGGCAGAGCACTGATGAAGTGACTGACATGCTCGACTGTAAGATGAAGATTACAGAGGGAGTGCAGGCAACATGCATCATTCTTTCATACATTCTTGCATTAATCAGAGTAATTAGGGATGTTTGATTATATTACTTTATAATTACTGCTTGACTGAATTGATAACATGTTAACCTTTGTTGTATAGTTCCACTGAGTTGATCACTCACTCCGACGTTCTGGGACGGTGCTTAAATACTAACTAGACTCTGTCTTAGATGTAGATATTGATGCGACCCGCAAGGCAGAGCCGGAGTTCGAGGATGATGAGGAGGCATTCTCGTGTGTGCAGTATTCAGGCAAGTTCACTTAGACCATTCTGAATCATTGGGGCTTCAGGGTTCATACTTTATAGAGGACTATTATATTTTGACATTTGTATTTTGAAACAATACTTGTAACTATTGACCTGGCAGAGCATACATATTTTGGGGACTTATACTGGTTTATATATTCATTTCAGTCTTTTGCTTGCATATTACAACTGTCACTGGATTATGTTTTGCTGATTTGGCTTAATCTACTTCATGTTTTATGCACTAATACAGACAACATACATCCATCATAAAAAATATTACATAAGTGATGTTTTGGAACTCACGAGCTGAGTTATACTTAACCCTCGATTTTTAGGGCATTACACATAGTGAATGAATGGACCCCTCCTACCACCGAAGTAACTAGTATTGATGGATCAAAATCAATGAGAATTACACCTTATCTCTCTTGGACCACACTTAAAAAAAATGAGAGTAGTGCAAATGCTAAAGCACTGAATGCAATCACTTGCGCACTATCACCAGATGAATTCAAAACAATTATATACTATGATTCTATAAATCAAGCCTTGGATATTTTAGAAATGACACACAAGGGAACATCAATTGTTAAGAAATCTAAGATTCAAATCTTCACAACCAAATTTGAGGAAATACATATGGGAGAAAATGAAATGTTCATGTACTTCTGTACAAGATTAAATGACATTGTGAACTCTATGTGGGGTCTTGGTGATAAAATCCCAGAAAGTAAGATTTGTGCTAAAATACTACACTCATTCCTGAATAGTTCAATTCTAAGGTAACTGTGATCCAGGAACTTCATGATATAGACAAAATAAGGGTAGAGGAATTAGTTGGCTCTTTACAGGCTTATGAGTTAACTTTTAAAGCTCCAAAAGGTAAATCTATTGCCCTTAAAACTTCTAAAAATACTTTCTAGGAAAATAATAACAATTCTGATTTAGAAAACTCTGTAGATGAGATGGCCCTTTTAACGAAAAAGTTTTACAAAAATTTCAAAAGTAAAAAGCGGGTTGATTTTCAAAAATTGAATGATAAGAAGAAATCTAAACCTAAAACTTGAAAATCTTTAAAAGATAATTAGTGTTATAACTACCATGATAATGGGCATTTAGTAAACAAGTGTCCTAAAAAGGACAAACCCAAAAAGAAGGGTATATTGGTTACTTGGGATGAATCCTCTGATTCTGAATCCTCTTTTGAATCAGAAGATTCTAAAACTGAGTTACGCAGTGATGTTAAAGCCAAATTCACATTTTCAGATAATGATTCAACAAGTGAAGAAAATCTGAACAGTGATTGTGAAAATGAAGATGATCTTCAAGATGCTTAGAATGCCCTATACGTGAAAAGTTGTAAAATTGTTGTTAAACTTAAATTTTAAAAAGAAAAATTTTCAAAGCTTAAAGAAAATTTTGAGTCTCTTGTTTTAGGAAAATCCCATATTTCAGATTATTTTAAAAAGACTAAATGTGATTTAGAATTCAAAACCTCCCTGATAGAAAATCTTAAATATGAAAATGAAAAACTTAAACTTTAAGTCTCTTCTCTTTTGAGTTTAAAGGATACATGGAGGTATGACTAAGGAGATCCAAAGTTAGAAAAACTTTTATCTGGATCAAGGAAATGTGGAGATCGATCCGGTTTGGGCTACAATAAAAATGTTCCTCCTAAACAGAAGAATACGCCTACTAAATTTGTAAAAGGAGAGACCTTAAACTTAAAAGAGAAAAGTATAAATTAAAATTTTTCTAAAAATACTAAAACTTTTCAAAAACCTAAAAGCAACTATATCAACTATAAAAATAAGAACCGAAACCCTTTAGCCGAAAAAATAGTGGATTTGCTTAAGGAGCTTTTAAAATCTAACTTAGTATGTCACTCTTACATCAACTACAAATAAAAGAAGACCAACTATACACCTAAACCCAAAATAGTTATGAAATGGGTTCCTAAGGCTACCTGTTTGGTTGCCCACACTTCTTTCAAAGCTACAAGCCATTCAAAGTGGTACCTAGACAGTGGATTCTCAAGGCATATGACTGGTGATAAAGGTCTATTCACCGATCTCAAAGACATGATTGATGGTTCAGTCACATTTGGCGATGGCAGCAACTGCAAGATTATTAGCCAAGGTATGATTCAACTCTATAATCTCCCTTTGTTTAAAAATGTTTTATACATTGAAGGGTTAAAACACAATCTATTAAGCATATCTCAAATATGTGATAACAATCATAGCATAAAATTCTCTAATCAAAGTTGTGAAATTCTAAATAATAAGGGTTCAGTAATATTAACTGGTCATAAAACTTCTGAAAAATGGTATATTGTTAATGAATCCAGCTCATCTAGTCAGTCGTGTTACATGGTCCATACCGATGAGACTGATTTGTGGCATAAACATCTTGGACATGTACACTACTGTAATTTGTATTGACTGAGCAAAAGAGAACTAATAAGAGGTCTACCTAAATTACAAACAATAGACAAAATATGTGGCTAATGCCAGATTAGCAAGTAATCAAGGAGCTCTCACATGAAGGTGAACTCCAATGCCACATCAAGACCACTCGAGCTTCTCCATATGGATCTTATAGGACCTACCAGGATGGAGAGTCGAGGTGGTAAAAAATACATTTTGGTAATTGTGGATGATTTTATCAGATTTACATGGGTTGCCTTCTTAAGGAATAAATTATAAACCCTTGAAGAAGTAAAAAGGGTTCTCAAACGGATTCAAACAGAAAAAAGTTCTCAAGTCTATAAGATTCGTAGTGGTCACGGATCTGAATTTAAAAATAGCAGTTTTGAGAAATTCTGTAACGATCAGGGGATATTACATAAATTCTCTGCACCTAAAATTCCACAACAAAATGGAATTATTGAAAGAAAAAATAGAGTGCTTCAAGAAATGGCTAATGTAATGTTGAAGAGTATAAAGCTATTTAAAAATTTATGGGCTGAAGCCGTAAATACTGCATACTATATAATTAACCGGGTTTATACAAGTAAATCTAATAATAAAATAGCTTATGAAATGTGGTTCGATAAGAAGCCTACTGTCAAATACTTTCGAGTTTTTGTCAACAAGTGCTATATTTTACATGACCGTGAAAATCTGGAAAAGTTTGACACTAAAAGTGATGAAGGAATCTTTTTAGGATATTCTTTAAATAGTCGCACATGTCGTGTATTGAACAAAAGGATCAGTGTTATTCAAGAATCTATAAATGTGGTCATAGACGATTACTTGAATACACCTGCCCCAAGTTCAGATAATGATGAAGTTCTTTTAATTGATAAACCAGATACTTTATTAAATTAAACTGACTTTAAACTGAGGACAACTACTCAGATTCTTGAAAACCCTCTCACTTGTGTACACACTCATAGACAACTAGAAGATATATGTAATTACGTATACTTTACATCCCAGATAGAACCAACTAACGTAAAAGAAGCTCTTACTGACGAAAACTGAATTATTGCGATGCAAGAAGAGCTTAACTAATTTGTGAGATATCTTGTTCCTAGACCTAAAGATAAACATATTATCGAAACTAAGTGGATTTTTAAAAATAAGTCCGATGAAGTTGGTAATATAAATCGAAACAAGGCTAGGCTAGTTGTACAAGGGTACATTCAAATTGAGGGTATTGATTATGATAAAACCTTTGCCCCAGTAGCTCGTCTTGAGTCAATCAGACTATTTATATCCATTGCTTGCTTTAGAAGATTCAAAATTTATCAAATGAATGTGAAGTGTGCCTTCTTAAATGATAATTCGCATGAAGAAGTGTATGTTGAACAACCAATGGGTTTTGAAGACCCTAAAAACACTGATCATGTCTATCATCTTAAAAAGGCTCTCTACGGCTTAAAACAAGGTCTCAGGGCATGGTACGAGAAACTAAGTTTTTACTAAATCATAATTTTCAAATGGAAAGTGTTGGTAAAACTCTTTTTATTAAGAAACATAATGATCATATCTTAAGTGTACAGATCTATGTTAATGATATTATTTATGGATCTACCTATTCTAATATGATAGTTGAGTTTACAGATTTAATGAAATCCAAGTTCGAAATGAGCATGGTTGGAGAGTTGAACTATTTCCTGGGGTTGCAAGTAAAACAATAACCTGATGGTATTTTCATCTCTCAAACTAAATATGCTTTAAAATTGATTAAAAAATTTGAATTTGAGAATGATAAGAATTTTGATACTTCTATGAGTACAACCTTAAGACTCTCAAAAGAATCTATAGGTAAAAATGTGGATCCTAAATTATATCGTATTATGATTGGAAATTTACTTTATTTAACTGCTAGTAGACCTGATATTACTTTAAGTGTTGGTATTTGTGCTAAATATCAGTCTGATCCTAAAGAGTCTCATTTAACTACTGTTAAGTGGATTATTTGATATGTTGCAAGTACAGCTAATATGGGTCTTTGGTATCCACATGAAATTAGTGTTTAGTTGGCTGGGTACTCAGATGTTGATTGGGCTGGTAATATCGATGATAGAAAATCTACCAATGGTGGTTTTTTTTATATTGGAAATTGTTCAGTATCTTGGTTTAGCAAGAAGCAAAGTTCTATATCGCTCTCTACTACTGAGGCTAGATACATCACAGCTGGTTATGCATGTGCTCAGCTTGTTTGGATGAAATGTATGTTAAGTGATTATGGAATTCAACAGGATTCAATGGTCTTATATTATGATAATTCAAGTGTAATAAATATTTTAAAAAATCCAATCCAGCATTCACGTACCAAGCACATTGACATTAGGTTTCATTACATTCGTGAATTAGTGGAGGAAAAGTTAATATCTTTAGAATACATTCCGACCGAGACTCAACTTGCTGACATTTTCACTAAACCGCTTGACAAAAGTAGGTTTAATAAATTAAAATTTGATCTTGGTATGTGCATTCTAAATTAATTATTTATGCATATTTGTATCATAATTTATATATATATGATAATTTATTGATTTAAATTTCAAATTTGTATGAAAAATGCATGTTTATGTTGGTACATGACCAGTCGAGGATGTGCTCGACCAGTCGTGGTATGATCGGTCGAGGACGGCCCAAGACCAGTCGTGTAGTGCGCTGGTCACTTTAATTTGGGGAAACCCATCATCTTCGTCATTTTTTTTTCTCTCCAACAAGCCGTGGCACAACTAGTCGAAACCTACTGTTTGATTCGTGAAGGTTAGTGCATTTCTTCAGTCTTTCTTGAAGATTCAAGGTCTATTTTCTTCAATTTCTTCATTATAGTGCTTAATTTCAAGCTTTGTTGAGCTATTTGGGGTTTTCTTCTCCAATTTCTGTTACCCATTTCTCACCTATTGCAACTCCGTAGTACATTGATTTTCTTGTTGCTAATGGATGCTAGAGAGAAAAAGAAAACTTTCGATGGTCCATCTTCTTCTAGATCTACTCCAATAATATGACGCCACCTTTACGGGGTTTGCGTTTGTACAAGGTTATTGTTGAACGATCTGTTGATCTTGATCACATTGATCCTTTAGAATCATTCCACTCCTCCAAGCTGTAGGATGGGATAACATCTTACATTGGGGTGGGCCTGCATACCATTCTATTGATCAGTCCATGTTTGCATGTATCTCTGATTTTTTGACTGGGAATTTAATGTTTAAAATTGATGCTAGAGAAGGTCCATTTGAAATTGATCGTCATCTGATTTTAAGGTTAATGGACATACCTATTAATGACGAGGGTATTCCTATTCATACTATAGCTAAGAAACCCTCAGAATCAGAAAAATGCATGCTTACTAGAGATTTATGCAATATAAATGTGTAATGGACTCATAAAGGGAATACGCTCCCCTCAAAGTACTTGTTACCCAGATACAGGGTTCTCCACAAAATCTTTATTTCAAATCTGTATCTGCATTCTGGTAATAAAATAAAAATGACTTCCTTTATGGTTCGGGTTTTGCATTCTGTCATCTCTGGTACTAAAGTTTATCTTCCTTCTTTGATATGTCATTGCATCATTCAGTTTCATCTCCATCCAGGTCATAGTGATATTTCATTCGCCTATCTTATGACTGTGTTAGCTTCTCACATGCTAGTTGTTTTGGCTATTGGAGAGGCTCCTATCCATCATCTTATTTTCAACAATTCTAATATTAACAAGATAAAATTGGAATTGACTCCTAGCCAAGTGGATGTGGGTGGTGGTGGAGCTGAAGTAGGGAATGAAGAAGATGCTGATGATCTTCCTCCTAATGATATAAATATGGATGATATTTTTAATGAAATTGAATCAGACTCTGGAAATAATCCTGACTATGAACCATCTGATTTTGATGCGCATCTACGTGCACTTGAGGAGAAGGTAGAGGACATGAATGTTGCCCATGATTTACAGTTTAAATATATGCATAAGTATCTTAGGTGCTTAAACAAGGGCCTTCATCAACTTGATCCTACCATACCTGCTCGTTCTTCAGGATCTGATTAAGTGCTTTACTTTTTAGTCTGTAATAACTTTAAGTCTACTTCTGTTGGTTTGTGAACTTTATTTGGTTTATTAACTTTTGTTTAAACTAGTTAATGGTATGTGGACTTTAATTTGCTTATATCTTGACTAGTTAATCCTTTATTACTCCTATTTATTATCCTTTTATATCCTTTTCCATTTCTTCTTTTCTTCTTTTGTCATATTATGACAAAAGGGGGGAGAAATATTTGGATTGATTGCTTATGATTTGCTTCATAGATATGGATTATAGGGGTAGTAGCATATAATTTTTTATTTTTTTTGGGATATATGTTTGCAACTCAGGGTGAGTATGTGAGGAGATGTTTTGCATATGTTATACCTAGTTCATAATGTTATGTGTTAGTTGATGATAACTGGTGCATGATTCTTTAATGAGGTTATAACTAGTTTTGTCTCTTATAAGTAGTGCATACATGATTCTTTACATGTATATTATTGTTTAGTATGTTTTGTCACAAATTTGACAAAGGGGGAGATTGTAAGTGCTATGATTTTATGCTCCTTTGGTTATCAAATTTTGTGGTGTCAAAACATCAATCTATGTCTTGTGTAGCTCATTGGTATATATGATCAAGACATTGCATCAAATCTTTAAACACATTGCTTTAAGTTAAGAATGAAGATATTACTTCAAACCATTTCAAGAAATGCAAATACAAGCTACAACGAAAGAAGTGATCTTGTTTAAAGACTCAAGTTCGTATACATCTCGAAATGCTTGAAATGAAGTGTATTTCAAGTTCTAGAAGATCTCGAGTTCAGGCTACATCAAGTGTAGAGATCTCAAGCTCATAATCTTCAAAGGTAAACCATCATCAGAAGAAATGAAGTTTCAATGTTCATACATCATGTCCCCGGTATGAAAGACCTTAGATTGACCTTAGGGTAGGTCATTTTGCATACATAAGTCAAATTGAATCACTTTGTAAGTGTTTGGACTCTTCTAAGACTAGTCTTGGCTCCTATTTGGCTAGTCCTAGCACTTACTCAACTAGTCCTAGAAATTTCAAGACTAGTCCTAAGTTTGTTAAAGATTTTCAGAAATTTTTGTTCACCTACGACCAGTCCTGAAGACTGTTCGACTGGTCGTGTGAACAGTATATGACTCGTCCTATGACTAGTCCTAGTTCTTCGACTCAAACGCCAGCGACCAAACCTATTGCCTCATAACCAGTCGTGGAAGGCTTACGACCAGTCGTGGACACCTTACGACCAGTCGTGGAACAGTTTTATCCCATCGCGCTTAAAAATTAAAAAATTCATTTCCCCTATAACTAGTCGTAGTGTCCACAAGACCAGTTGTAGATGAGTTTTTACAACTATAAATAGACAACGAAATTTAGAGTTTAAATAGATAATTCAAGTAAAATCTAGGCATCACTCTGAGATAAGTTTATGTTCATTTTAAGCTACTATGTGTATATTTAATATTCTCTTTTGTTAGCTTTGTTGATTTGATTTTGTTTTTATATTCTAATCTGAATTGAAAAGAGAAATTGTTGTATTCCTTCTTCTTGGAATAAAAATCAAATATAGCTAGCCCAACTGGTTTAATTTAAAATCAATCTAGAACCTAGAACCATTTTAAAGTGAGTATTGGACATTGAACTTCTATTCAAACTTCTACTCTGATTAGTTCTTTTGGGCTGTAACAAAAGGAGAATTCCAGGTATTTTACATTCGTTTAAATTTTCTTTATTTTTGTTTTATTTGAGATTAAGTAAGAAAAGTCTCAATCTGTTGGTTATCTGAGGAGAGTCAGAAAACTTATAAGTGAAGTTTTTAGAATTGTGTAAGCCCATTTGAAAGACACAATTGTGAATGTTTTGGGTGAACCTGTGAAAACCTATTTTGATAGTGAACGTTAATATCCCCTGTGTGAGGATATTAGGAGTGGAGTAGCAAGCTGTGTGGCTGTTGTTTAACAATTTGTGAACATACTGGAGAACCACTATAACTCTTTGTGTTTTATGGATGTGTGATTTATTTGTCCTATCTTTTTTCATTCAAAGCCGTGAGATGTATATGTGAATGTGAACGTTGTAATATTTTCATTTCAAGCATCGTGGAGAATGTTGTAATAGTTTAGAATTTATTTCTTGCTATTTCTTTTTATTCCTCTTCAATTTGAGTTTTTGATACAAAGACCTTTCTAGAAATAAGGTTGTCCTATCATAAATTTTGGTTTTGGGTGTAAGGTTGTCCTTAGAACAACATTTGTATCAACCTCTCAAGACATGAATTTTGAGGTTGCTTTTCATTTCAGTATTGTGATTTATATATGGTACTATCTTTCCTTTATTCATTTATATTCCATTGTTAATGTTTTAATTTACCATAGTCCTATTCAACCCCCCCCCCCCCCCCCCATGAAAGGGCCTAGGGCCTAACTATATGCCCTAGAGGGGGGGTGAATAGGGCAATGCCAAATAAAACTAATAACTGCAGAATAATAAAAGAAATAAAGCATAATGTTGAATTTAAAGTAATCTCAATAGCCTAAAATAAAGAGAATGATACTTTATCAGTTCTAAGGACAACCTTACACCAAAAACCAAAGGTTTAAGGTAGGACATCCTTATTTCTAGAACGTCCTTTGTATCACAAACCAATGAGGAATAAAAAGAAAGGAAATTAAAATAACTTGCAGAAATAAATCCTAAGTTATTACAACATTCTCCACACTTACTTGGAATAAAAAGATTACAACATTCATCCACAAATACAAACCACAGAACTGAATGAATAAAATAATGAAAGAATAATGCACATCTACAACACAACGATATATAGTGGTTCGCCTGTGTGTACACCAACTGTTATCCAACAGCCACACAGAATGCTAGTCCACTCCTAATATCCTCACACAGGGGATATTAACATGCACTATCAAAATAGGTTTCACAGGTTCACCTAAAACCTTCACAATTGTGTCTATGATCTCGAGCTTACACAATCCAAAAACCCCACAATCTGAGTTTTTTGGATCTCCTCAGATAACCAATACAATGAGATTTTTCTAGAAAATCTCAAACAAAACCAAAGAAAGTAAATTATAAAAATGTAAAATACCTGAATCACCTTTTGAAGAAGCCCGGTAGAACCAATCGGAGTAGAAGTTCGATTCAACGTTCAAAGTCCAATACTCACTTTAAGAATGGTTCTAAGTCTAATTGATTTTAAATCAAAAGGGCTAGTTCTATATGATTTTGAATCCAAGAAGAAGGAATATCAGAAATTCCCCTTTTCTAATAAGATTGGAATGTAAATCAAAATCAAATAATAAACAAGCTAGCAAAAGGAATATTGAATAAGAAAAAAGTAGCTTAAAACAAACACAAACTTATCTCAGAGAATAGCCTAAAGATTGCTTGAATAGAGTTGAATTGAATTGCTAAAACTCTGAAGTTCGTGCTCAATTTATAGCCTAAAAAATCCTGTCTACAACTGGTCTTAGGATCCTAGGACTATTCGTAGCTTTAAAGATTTTTAAAGATTTCTGCGGGATAAGATTTTGTGGTTCCACGAACGGTCCTGGGAGGTCTACGACCAGTCGTGGGCCACCTACGACTGGTCGTGGGACACCTACGACTGGTCGTAGGACCCTCAATTTGGTTGTTGGAGTTTGAGCCATAGGGCTACGACTGGTCGAAGGATGAGTCGTAGAACTCACAGGACTGGTCATAGGATGTCCAGGACTGGTTGTAGGACAGCTAGAAAGATCTGAAAATTTTCAACAACCTAGGACTGGTCCTGAAAAACTTAAGACTGGTCGTAGCAGAGCTAGGACTGGTCTTGAAGTCCCTAGGACTAGTCTTAGAACACTCCAAACAAGCATATTGAAATATATGAATTATGTATCCAGAATGACCTACTGTAAAGCCCATCCTAAGGTCAATCTAAGGTCAAACAAACCTTAAAAGTGAGATGGATATTGAAAGTCTGTACACTCAGATGACCCTTAAGAGAAGCTTGAGAATATACAAATCTTGTAGTAGGCCTTCTTGAGCTTGATCTTGACTTGACAAAATCTTCTAATATACTCGAACTTGATTGAATCTTGAACATGTAAACTTGAAGACTTCAATACTTGAATTCTTCATCCATGACTTGAAAACTTCTTCATTTAAGATCTTGTCTTGAAATGCGATGTCTTGAAGTAAAGAATAGTTTCAAACATGAAACACAAGATATACAAGACATAGATATAGGTTTTGGCACCATAAAATTTGACAACCAAAGGGATATGAAATCATAGCACTTACAATCTCCCCCTTTGTCAAATTTGTGACAAAACACATAGCAAAGAAGATAATAAGAAATCATAAGCCATAAAATCACGAATTACTCTACTCCCCTTGAGTAATACGAGTACTGCTCATGTAAACAGTCAATAACATATTCTCATCCACATATCCTTCTCATTCAATCAATTCAAACAAATAAAAATAAATTACTCCCCCTTTCCATAGTACTCCCTTTTACCTTACTACTCTCCCTTTCTGTCACAAAATGACAAGGGAAATTCACAAAAGGAAAGAGAACATAGAGAGTAATAAGCAGATAATGAGAAAGAGATATGAAAGGACAAAGCATATTTCAAAATATAAACCTGAAGCATCGAGCCATCATCAATCCATAATACAATATCCAAAAGACAATGTTATCAAACCATAATCCATAATACATATCCAAAATAAAAAGGTTATGTTATACTATCCAGAAGATTATTCACCTAATCTGATCCAGAGGAGGGAGCAGGGATAGTCGGATCAATCTGGTGTAAGCCCCTATTGATGCGACAAAGTTATTTTCGCATGTACTTAAATCGCATATCGTGGGCTATATTCATATTATTAATTTTCTCCTCCAATGCACGAAGGCGTGCATCATAACCAGATGGATCATAATCTGGATCATTTGGCGAATCAGATTCTATCTCATAAAAAATCTCATCCATATTAACATCTTGTTGTGGAAGATCGTCAGCTTCCCCTTCATTTCCGGCTTCACCACCAACACCTCCATCACCACCAACACCACCTACATCTACGTGGTCAGGAAGCAAATCCAACTTCATTTTATTAAGATTGAAATTGTTGAAAATAAGATGATGAATTGGTGAATCATTAATAGGTTTATCGACAAGCATGTGAGTGGCTAAAACAGTCATAAGATAACCGAATGGAATATCACTATGACCCGGATGGAGACGAAACTGAATAATGAAATAACAAATCAAAGAAGGAAGATAGACCATGGTACCAGAAGCAATAGAATGCAACACACGAACCATGTAAGAAGTCAACTCGGTTTTATTACCAGACTGAGGATACACATTGAAAATGAAGAAACGATGTAACACTCTGTATCTAGGTAACAGATACTTTGAAGGGAGCGCATTCCCTTTGTGTGTCCATTGCGCATCAATTTTGCATAAATCTCTTGTTAACATGCGTTTCTCCGATTCAGATGGTTTGTCGTATAAAGTATGAATCGGTATACCTTCATCATTAACAGGTATATCCATAATACCTTATATCAAATGACGGTCTACTTCAAATTTCCCTTCTCTAGTATCAATTGAAAATGTTAAATTATCAAGAGAAAATTCTGAGATGCATGCTACCATTGATTGGGCAATGGACTGGTATGCAGGCCCACCCCAAAGAAAATTGTTAGTCCAGCCAACAGATTCAAGGAGAGGGATAATACCATATGGAGCAATGTGATTGAGATCAGCAGTGTGCTCAACGATAATTTTACAGACACGTAAATCTCGTACATCTTGAGAATCATCTTTGGGTGACCGAAGGTGCCGTTTAGTTATCGGTGCAGATCTAGATGAAGATGGACCACGAGATGTTTTCTTTTTTCCTCTAGCATCCATATTCAAGAAGATATACAAAGAGCAAGCGAAATGCACAAAAGAAGGGATGGGTTATCTCTAGTTCAGTAAATTGAGAAGAAACCCTTGAAAAACCCAACAAGAGATGAAATCTAGTTATACAATGATCAAATCAAAGCATAGAGAGTATGAATCTTCAAAAAAAAATGATGAAATAGGACTCGAAGAAAAATAAGAAATCCTATGACTGGTCGAGCCACAACTCGTCGTAGGTCATAGTGAAAGTGAAGAAGAAGGGGATTTTTCCCAAATATATCATGTTCACGAGTACCACGACCGATCGAGTGAGGTGCACGACCGGTCGAGTATCGACCAAAAAATACATATTTTATGTATAAAAAAGAAATTTAAACAAATATAATATGAAATATAATACACTATGATACATGCAAGCAAGAATATTCAATGTAAAATGCACATACCAAGATCAAATTTCAATTTATTAAACCTGCTTTTGTCGAGCGATTTAGTAAATATATCAACAAGTTGAGTTTCGCTTGATATATATTCCAAGGAGATAACTTTTTCTTCAACCAACTCACGAATGTAATGATACCTAATGTCAATGTGCTTAGTACGTGAATGCTGGATTGGATTTTTGAAAATATTTATAGTACTGGAATTATCACAATGTAAGATCATTGAATCTTGATTAATTCCATAATCGCTTAGCATGCGTTTCATCCAAACTAGTTGAGTACATGCATATCCATGTAACGCTCGTGAAAAATCCATACTTGGGCTCGAGTACCAACTCGACCCGAAATTGCGTAGAATTAATTCCTATGGAAATTAAGCATAAGTTAGCTAGCGCAACGCTAGAGTAGCTGGGAAATAGTCCCTGATCACTTTAAATACGTTCTACAAGACCCAAATTGAGTAGAACCAACGACTCTACAACACTTTATAACGTCGGATCAAACTCTAAGCAGGTTTGTTCTCTGGACTACTTTGAATCTTTGTATTGGATCTAGACCGCGCGTCGAAAGTCCGATACCTCCTATCTTAGACCGTTAGAACCGCCTAGCTGGACTTGACAATCATTTCAAAAATCAAGTCCAACCGACAATCACAGACTATTTCATTGAGCCCGGACTGAAGAGAGTACGAATAGGGACAGAATTGGAATTTTAAATTCAAATCTGGAACACGACTTGACGCGTCAGTATTAAGCATTCTGACCGTCAGAATTCAGCCAGATTACACCCTTGGATCAGGAAAAATTTCTATTTTATATCATGAGACTTTCAGCCCTGATCTACGTGCGGTGACCGCTGAACTGAAATTGGTCCGCCACATGCGATCTGCGAACCTTACCGGACTGAAAACTTAATACGTGCTAGATCTGGTACGCATGAGCTTAAGTCCGATCGCATTCGACCAGGGGACCACCAGAAAGCATCTTTTGGACCGAAACAGCCCCAAATTAGATATGCACTAAGTAAACTTCGTTTCGGAGCCTGTTTTCGGCATTTTTAAGCTTATAAAAGGGGTTAAAACCCTCATTCCTCTCTCCCATCCGAAATTGCAAAAACCCTAGGTTTGGGAGAGAGAAAAGGTGAGAGTTTGAGAGAGAGAGTAGAGGGATTTTTCCCTCCTTCGTGCCGCTTGTTGCACGTGCTTCAGCAACTCATCCCAATCACCTGGCCGGTGATTCTTTCACTTTTTCAGGTATGAAACAACCCTAGAAGTTGCTGATTTAGGGTTTACTAGGATTCATAGCGTGTTAACTAACGTACTTCGTAAAACAAGTTCTCTTATCGCCGTTGACGAAGCGTATACGCTCCGTTCGAAACGACACATCTATAAGACACTAGGTGAGGATTTTAGACGCTTTGATTGATGGTTTACAATGCTTTCAATGTCGTTTAATAGTAGATTATTGACGGCATTACCGTTTGACATGTACAACATGCTATCCGTTTCCTGTTTCGTAAATTAACGAAGAATATGAGATTTAGGGCATTTTAGTCATTTGTAGGAAGTACTGATTACATTCATATTTCGCTGATGTGATTCACATGGCTTGTTGTCACATTAGGAAGTTAGGATTACGTGCATAATTGGTTTGGCGAAGAGATTCACCAAATTGCGCACTTCGGGTCGACATACTATATGTAGACTTAAGTGTGTAGTGTATGTGTTTGTATAAATGCTTGTATTATATGTATTGAATTAAATGATGTTATGAAATAGTTTGAGAATGATTTCTCAATTAATATACTGACCTAAATGATTTTCTACATGTTGACTATATGCATGATTTCATTACATGCATGAAATATATGAGCTTGAAGATTTGCTTAAGTTGAATGTTATATCATGTGTTAACATGCTCACATGATTGTATTTCAATTCCAATACTCTTACATAAATTGCTGATGTGATTCCATAATTTTTTGGGACTAGACTTAGTCCAGGTAGTCGATAACCGAGCGAATTCGTGGCTGGCTGGTCTTGGCCACGAACGACGCGTCGATGAACGCGAGTCGTATTTGGAGTTGGCGGCAGTGGTTAGGCCACGTGAAGTGTTTTACGCACTTCATGTCGTTCGACTTGAGATGTGATCGCACTAGTCGAGCCCGTCAAGTAACCCAACTGGCCGATGTATGTTCACCATGTATGAGTCATAACTGCTTGAACCTAGGGTACTGAACTTACCATTGTAAATCCTGTTAACCATGGTACCTTGATCCACGAAGACTCATGAGCCGGGCATGGTGGTATGGGACACCGTGGTCGAGCTGTCGGCCTACGCTGGGGCCACAAACCTCCCCGTAGTGACCAGTGAGCACCCAGTCTCGTGAGCAGATTATGGTGATATAGGACACTAAATTCTATCTGTCGGCCTACACTGATCAGGCGACGAGTCCCTTGTAGTGACCGCGAGCGTATTCTGAGTCTACGGGAGGCGACGACCCTTCAGTAGCAGTAGAGTACAGTAGGCCTGTATTGATAAGGTGATGGGGGAACGGTGCAACGAGTGCGAGCAACAGCCCTGACAGCCCTTGCAGTGACCTACAAAATATACATCGTATGAGATTACTAGGAGTGACGACCCTAGACAGGATCTGTGATGGGATTGATACAAGGGAAGTACCTTAGTTTCCCAATCCTACTGTTTGAACGGACTAATAACAACTCGAAAATCATATCACCATAGCATTGCATATGCCTGGAAGATGTGGAGCACTTTAGGGAGTGTGGCATGCCACGGTCGTAAGATGTTGTCGTATGAGGGAGATCGTCGGTGAGGGCATACATCACGTCATGTCATCTTGCATTAACAACAGTATTAGGACTGTCTGATTTACTACTTTACTATTATCGCATGATTGATTTGTGAACATGCTAATCTTTGCTCTATGATTCCACTGAGTTGATCACTCATTCCCACGTTACGGGATGGTGTTTGCAACACCCACCAAACCCTGTTGTAGATGCAGGTGAGGCTGAGATCCAGGAGGCAGAGTCAGACTTCGACGAGGACCAGGACGAGTTCTCGTACATGCAGTATCATGATGGCTTTGCATAGGCGACCTGGGTTGATGGGACTTCAGTGGGACTATTTTGAACATTTGATTTTGTTCATGTATATGTATATGAGACTCAGAGATGTATTTATACTTTAGAGACAGATGAGATCTACTTTGTTTTTCCTTACAGTGATATATATATTGTTTAGTCTTCCGCTTGCTTTTATCACTGGATCTGGAGTATGAATTGTAGTTTTGGTATACTTTTACTCATGTGAATGCTTTAAATCAGACAATATTGAATCATAATCATTTTTGTTGCATAAGTGACGGTCTAGAACTCGGGAGTTGAGTTTATACACGACCCCCGATTTTCAGGGTGTTACAATCCAGCTGCAATATACTCAGCCTCGGCAGTGGAGAGTGATATTGAGCTTTGCTTCTTGCTCAACCAAGAAACTAAGCAATTTCCAATATAAAAACAACCACCACTGGTTAATTTTCTATCATCGATATTACCGGCCCAATCAGCATCTGAGTACCCTGCTAATTGAACACTAGTATCAAAAGGGTACTATAGACCTAGATTTATATTACTTGCGCCATATCTAATAATTCGTTTAACAGTAGTAAGATGTGATTCCTTAGGATTAGACTGATATCTCGCACAAATTTCAACACTTAATGCAATACCAGGTCTACTTGCAGTAAGATACAACAAACTCCCAATCATACTACGATATAGTTTAGGATCTATATCTTTGCCTGTAGAGTCTTTTGAGAGTCTTAACGTTGTACTCATAGGAGTATCAAAGTTCTTACCATTCTTAAATCCAAACCTTTTAACCAAGTTTGAAGCATATTTGGTCTGGGAAATGAAAATTCCATCAGGTTGTTGTTTTACTTGCAACCCTAGGAAATAGTTAAGTTTGCTAACTATGCTTATTTCGAACCTTGATTTCATTAACTCTGCAAACTCAATAGACATGTTAGAGCAAGTTGATCCATAAATAATATCATCAACATATATTTGAACCATCAAAATATCATTGTTATTCTTCTTAACAAAGAGCGTCTTATTGACACTTCCTACTTGAAAGCTATGACTAAGTAAGAATTTAGTCAATTTTTCATACCATACCCTAGGCACTTGTTTTAGACCATAGAGAGCCTTTTTGAGACGAAATACATGGTCAGACAACTTGGGGTCTTCAAACCCTGAAGGTTGTTCAACATACACCTCTTCATGTAAATCATCATTCAAGAAAGTACTCTTTATATCCATCTGATAAATTTTAAATTTTATAAAGCATGCGATGGAAATAAAAAGTCTGATTGATTCAAGGTGAGCGACTAGAGCAAAGGTTTCAATGTAATCGATGCCTTCAATTTGAGTGTACCCTTGTACAACCAGTCTAGTCTTGTTTCGTATAATATTTCCAAGCTCATCAGACTTAGTTTTAAAGATCCATTTTGTTCCAATAATGTATTTATCTTTAGGTCTAGGAACAAGATACTAGACATCATTACGAACAAATTGATTAAGTTCATCCTGCATAGTAACAATCTAATTTTAATCATAAAGTACTTCTTTTACGTTGACCGGTTCTATTTGGGATGTAAAACAAACATAATTACATATGTTCTCAAGTTGTTTGCGATTACGAACTCTAGTGAGAGGGTTTCCAAGTATTTGATTGGTTGGATGATCTTTAACAGTCCTTGGTTCAGATTCTTTTTGACTTGATGAGATATCTTGATTGTCAATAATAAGAGCTTCATCATCATCTGAACTCAGAGCTGGTGTATTCAAATGATCCTCAATGACCACATTGATGGACTCTTGAATCACACCAGTTTTCTTATTTAGAACCCTATAAGCTTGACTGTTCAAAGAATAACTAAGAAAAATACCTTCGTCACTCTTCGTATTAAACTTACTCAAATTTTCACGATCACGTAAAATATAACACTTGTTGCCAAAAACTCAAAAGTATTTGACAGTTGGTTTCTTTTCAAACCATAATTCATAAGCAGTCTTATTATCAGATTTACTGGTATAAACCCGATTAATAATATAACATGTGGTATTAATTGCTTTAGCCCAAAGATTTTTAGAGAGCTTCATGCTATTCAACATAACATTAGCCATATCCTGAAGCACTTTATTTTTTCTTTCAACTATACCATTTTGTTGTGGTGTTTTGGGAGCAGAGAATTCATGTAATATTCCCTATTCACTATAAATTTCTCAAAACTACTATTTTCGAATTCGGATCCATGATCACTACGGATCTTACTAACATGAGAACCTTTCTCATTTTGGATTTGTTTGATGACGTTTTTCACTTCATCCAAGGTTTCAGTTGTCTTTTAAG
The DNA here is from genome assembly GCA_037074715.1 of Magnolia kwangsiensis. Classification (NCBI taxonomy): domain Eukaryota; kingdom Viridiplantae; phylum Streptophyta; class Magnoliopsida; order Magnoliales; family Magnoliaceae; genus Magnolia; species Magnolia kwangsiensis. Next base: position 75,212,480 of record CM073577.1, on the reverse strand, counting down.
AATAATACCCAAGTGAATCTGGTATGGTTATCTACGATAACCAAGATGTATTTTTTTCCTCCTCGACTCTCCGATCTGGTTAGTCCAATAAGATCCATGTGGAGAAGCTCGAGTGGTCTAGATGTGGTATTAGAGTTCACTTTCTTGTGAGAGCTCCTAATCTGTTTTCCCAACTGGCATTCACCACATACTTTGTCTACTCTTTGCAATTTGGGTAGACCTCTAATTAGTTCTCTTTTGCTCAATCTAAATAAGTTCTGATAGTGTACATGTCCAAGGCGTTTATGCCATAATTCGGTCTCATCAGTATGGACCATGTAACATGATTGAGTAGATGAGCTTGCATCACTAACGATGTAGCAGTTTTCAGAAGTTCTGCGACCAGTTAATATAACAGAACCCCTTTTATCAAGTATCTCACAACCTTGATTAGAAAACTTCACATTATGGTTGTTATCGCATATATGAGAAATGCTTAATAGGTTTTATTTTAAGCCCTCAACATATAAAACATTCTTAAATAAGGGAAGGTTATAAAGCTGAACCGTACCTTGGCCAATGATCTTGCAATTGCTTCCATCACCAAATGTGACTGACCCGTCAGTCATATCTTTTAGATCGGTGAATAAAGCTTTGTCACCTGTCATATGCCTGGAGCAACTACTATCCAGGTACCACTTTGAATGGCTTGAATCTTTGAAAGCAGTGTGGGCAACCAAGCAGTCAACTTTAGGAACCCATTTCAGAACTGTTTTGGGTTTAGGAGTATAGATGGTCTTTTTCTATCTGTAGTTATAGGAGAGACCTATAGAGCTAGACTTTAATAGCTCCTTTAGAAGATCAATTATTTTTTCAGCCAATGGATTTCAGTTTTGAAAATTAAAGTTGACATGACTACTTTTAGGTTTTTGAAAAGTCCTTGAATTTTTGGAAAACCTTGATAAGTATTCTTTTCTTTTGAGATTGAAGACTCTCCTTTTACAAAATTAGGAGAAATGTTCTTTTATTTAGGAGATGTATTCTTATCATAGCCCAACCTGGATTGATCGCCACATTTTCTTGATCCGGACAATAATTTTTCCAATTTAGGATCATCATGGGCATATCTCCATGTGTCTTTCAAACTCTGAAGAGAAGCTACCACATTATTGAGTTTCTCATTTTCGGATCTCAAATCTTCAATTTTAGAGGTTTTGAAATCTAAATCACTTTTGGTTTTTTCACAAGAATCGAAAATATGAGACTTTTCTAACAAGAGACTCATAATCTTCCTTAAGCTTAGAAAAATTTTCTTTTTGTAATTTAAGCTTGACAGCAATTTTACAACTCTCCTTATAAAGGGCATTATAAGCATCCTGAAGATCATCTTAATTATCGTAAACACTATTCAGATTTTCTTCACTAGATATACCATCATTATCTGAAAGGGTGATCTTGGCTAGAGTCATAAGGGCTTTAACATCTTCGCCCGACTCGGTTTCAGAATCTTCTGATTTAGAAGAGGATTCAGAATCAGACGATTCATCCCAAGTAGCCATCATGCTTTTCTTTTTTGATTTGTCCTTTTTAGGACATTTGTTAGCTAAGTGCCCATACTCTTGACAGTTGTAACATTGACTATCTTTCAAGGATTTTCGAGCTCTAGGTTTAGATCGTCTCTTATCATTTGACTTTTGAAAATCAACTTTTTTCTTGTTTTTAAAAATTTTGTAAAACTTTTTTGCTAAAAGCACCATATCATCTTCGGAATTTTCTAAATCCGAAGTGCTCTCTTGTGAAACTTTTTTAGATGATTTGAGAGCAATTGATTTTCCTTTAGGAGCCTTAAAGGACAACTCATAGGTTTGAAGTGAACCAACTAGTTCCTCAACCCTCATGGTATCCGTATCACGAAGTTCCTGAATCGCGGTCACTTTAGAATTGAACCGTTCAGGAAGTGAGCGTAGTATCTTTGCGCACACTTTACTTTCTGGGAGTCTATCACCAAGACCCCACATAGAGTTCACAATGTCATTCAATCTAGTATAGAAGTCCATAAACATCTCATTCTCCTCCATATGAATTTCTTCAAATTTAGTTGTGAGGAGTTGGACTTTAGATTTCTTGACAATAGATGTACCCTCGTGTGTCATTTCTAATACATCCCATGCTTGTTTTGCATTTTCACAAGAGATGATTCTTTTAAATTCATCTGGTGATAATGCACAAGTAATTGCATTTAGTGCTTTTGCATTGGCACTACTTTCATTTTTCTGAAGTGTGGTCCAAAGAGAATAAGTCGTTACTTTCATTGATTTTGAACCATCACTATTAGTTACTTCAGTGATAGGAGGGTTCCATTCAGTCACAGTGGCCAGCCACACACTTTCATCCAAGGATTTAAGGAAGATCCTCATCCTGGCTTTCTAATAAGCATAGTTTATGCCATTAAAGGGTGGTGGCCTAGTGACTGATAGGCTATCAAAATTTGACATCTTAATATAGCTTAGATCATTAGCTCAGGAAATAAATCCAATAAATAAATAATAAGCACGAGCTATTAGGCTCTGATACCACTTGAAATGGCCTAGCTATATGCCCTAGAGGGGGGGTGAATAGGGCAATGCCAAATAAAACTAATAACAGCGGAATAATAAAAGAAATAAAGCACAATGCTGAATTAAAGTAATCTCAATAGCCTAAAATAAAGAGAATGATACTTTATCAGTTCTAAGGACAACCTTACACCAAAAACCAAAGGTTTAAGGTAGGACAACCTTATTTCTAGAACGTCCTTTATATCACAAACCAATGAGGAATAAAAAGCAAGGAAATTAAAATAACTTGCAGAAATAAATCCTAAGTTATTACAACATTCTCCACACTTGCTTGGAATAAAAAGATTACAACATTCATCCACGAATACAAACCACAGAACTAAATGAATAAAAGAATGAAAGAATAACGCACATCTACAACACAATGATATACAGTGGTTCGCCTGTGTGTACACCAACTGTTATCCAACAGCCACACAGAATGCTACTCCACTCCTAATATCCTCACACGGGGGATATTAACATGCACTATCAAAATAGGTTTCACAGGTTCACCTAAAACCTTCACAACTGTGTCTTTGATCTTGGCCTTACACAATCCAAAAACCTCACAATCTGAGTTTTTTGGCTCTCCTCAGATAACCAATACAATGAGATTTTTCTGGCAAATCTCAAACAAAACCAAAGAAAGTAAATTACAAAAATGTAAAATACCTGAATCACCTTTTGAAGAAGCCCGGTAGAACCAATTGGAGTAGAAGTTCGATTTAATGTTCAAAGTCCAATACTCACTTTAAGAATGGTTCTAAGTCTAATCGATTTTAAATCAAAAGGGCTAGTTCTATTTGATTTTGAATGCAAGAAGAAGGAATATCAGAAATTCTCCTTTTCTAATAAGATTGGAAAGTAGATCAAAATTAAATAATAAACAAGCTAGCAAAAGGAATATTGAATAAGCAAAAAGTAGCTTAAAACAAACACAAACTTATCTCAGAGAATAACCTAAAGATTGCTTGAATAGAGTTTAATTGAATTGTTAAAACTCTGAAGTTCGTGCTCAATTTATAGCCTAAAAAATTATGTCTACGACTGGTCTTAGGATCCTAGGACTGTTCGTAGCTTTAAATATTTTCAAAGATTTCCGCGGGATAAGATTTTGTGGTTCCACGAACGGTCCTGGGAGGTCTACGACCGGTCGTGGGCCACTTACAACCGGTCGTGGGACACCTACGACCGGTCGTAGGACCCTCAATTTGGTTGCTGGAGTTTGAGCCATAGGGCTACGACTGGTCGAAGGATGAGTCGTAGAACTCACAAGACTGGTCGTAGGATGTCCAGGACTGGTCGTAAGACAGCTAGAAAGATCTGAAAATCTTCAACAACCTATGACTGGTCCTGAAAAACTTAAGACTGGTCGTAGCAGAGATAGGACTGGTCTTAGAACACTCCAAACAAGCATATTGAAATATATGAATTATGTATCCAGAATGACCTACTATAAAACCCATCCTAAGGTCAATCTAAGGTCAAACAAACCTTAAAAGTGAGATGGACATTGAAAGTCTGTACACTCAAATGACCCTTAAGAGAAGCTTGAGAATATACAAATCTTGTAGTAGGCCTTCTTGAGCTTGATCTTGACTTGACAAAATCTTCTAATATACTTGAACTTGATTGAATCTTGAACATACAAACTTGAAGACTTCAATACTTGAATTCTTCATCCATGACTTGAAAACTTCTTCATTTAAGATCTTGTCTTGAAATGCGATGTCTTGAAGTAAAGAATAGTTTCAAACATGAAACACAAGATATATAAGACACAGATATAGGTTTTGGCACTACAAAATTTGACAACCAAAGGGATATGAAATCATAGCACTTAAGCCCCCCCATTAGGACATAGCTTGGAGTTTTCAGAACTGGTATTGTAATTTTTGAAGTAATGATGATTAATCCCTTAAATGGGCTGATTGTGAAAAACTCTTGATCACTTGGCACTTTTGTTAGAGTGCGGCCCCAAGTAATAGGATCATGTGATTTGTGTTTAATCCCTTAAACATGTTTAATTATAACATATATGTAGACTCTAGTGGTGTGAGGATGCGATATACTTGTTTGGCCCATTAATCATGTGGGTATTTGACGTATGTATAGCCACTTAATCATAAGCAATGGTGGAGTATATGTTGTATATGTAGTCATCTAACTGTATGAATGTGAAATACGTATAAGGCCACCTAACCGAATGAAATCAAGTAGCATTGATGGCCATTCAACAATTTAGGTTTGTGCTTATCAATATAGATACCACCACTTGAATCACATATGACCAAGTTGTACACTAAACCGAATGTGATGCAGGGTTATGTTACCCAAGCCAATGCTATCAAGGTCCTGGATTCTATGCGATGTGATCCCTAAACCACAAATGGTATGATGAAATGTGGATCTTGGCCCTTAACCATGTGACACCAAATATGAATTACCAACTATGTGACGTGTGAAGTGGTTGTAGTATAAGACTTATCATAATTGGTGTAGCTTTATATTCATGTGTAGGATTATGATTACTTGATTATGTTTTAATATTTTGAAATATGGATACACATAACCATCTAACCTTAAGTCCCTTATTATGACTAGTAGAGTTACATTTGTGTGGCCACTCAACTATATGAACTTCTAATAATAGAGTGGCCATAAGACCATGTGGGCATATGAGGATCGTGTGATTGCTCAGACTCATGGACTATGCTGATGGTGTAACCATTAGGGTATGTGAACTTAAGACGTGTATCAGATTGATTATGGACCCTACCTTGATGTAAGTATTGCATATTTCACCATTTAGGCTAACTAACTCTAGAACATGATTCCAAAATGACCTAGATCCAATTCTTAAATAAATCAGATATATGAATGTATAACTTTCAAACACTTGTAAAGCCACTCAATGTATGTATTTTATCTGCACTGTTCAATTGTTTTGCCAACCGAACAGTTCAATCATGGAGCCCGCTGACGTGTGCCTTGTGCATCTGAATTGTTCTTCCTTATACTACCTTAATGTATGTGACTTGCCTATACTATAAACTTATTGGGAGCCATCATAATATTTTTGTGTGGACCCATCTACTTGAAGTACCACTTGGAAGTAGGACCCACTACGTTGTATGAGACAAACCCACATTATCCAACCGTGACTAACTCTTATGTGTATATTATATACCTAGCCATTCAACTTAGAGCTCACTATATCTTATGAGGTTTACCTATGCCTTCCAAACTACTGTAGAACTACTATGATAATTATTTACAAATATAACCTACTAATAGCTCACTTATATGAGTTTCACATTATACGAGTTTCACTAGCACCATCCATCATGTGACACATTTACTATATACCTTTCAATTCATGACCACTTGGTGCATGTACTTTGCGTCACCACCACTCATTAATCGTAAGGCCTAGTTAGGGCATAATCATGTGGTCCTAATTGAAGAAATTAATGTTTGGCCAAAGCCACTAATGGAATATCTATCTTGTGAAGGATATGGTGTAATTCTGAATACAATTAATGCTCGTGACTATGATAGTTATGGATGATATTAGTGATGCTAGTGATTAAGGTTAATGGAAGCATTTGATTTATTATCTTAATTAATGTTGTTCCATTTCCTAGCATACTAAATTTATTTACTTGACTATGTTATTGATCATACTCTTGCATAATGGAATGATGGTATATGCAAGTGTACTTCAATACATTTGTTCATGTGTAAGATATCTCCTCTTTAGTTTAGTCACATGACTATAGATTGATATAGTTGATATTGGCACATGATGATTGTATGTCATTTTGGCTTAAAGGCTTAGCGGATCCTAAACTCATGGTATTATATGCATACCACATGTACTTGAACGTATGCCTTATCATAATTGCTTGAATTCATGCATAATCATGGCATACATGATGATCTACCACAGTCGTGCCTTATAACATGAGTTGGATCTTGATGTTAAAATGTGCATATATGATGATGATTTGGGTTATCCCTGAAAATGAACGGGACACTGAAAGTGTGAAAATGGTAGGGGATGATGTGCCCCTTGGGTTAAAAGTCCTTAAACCCCGGTGTTAGATAGGGTTACCTCACCGTTAGGCTGAGTGGATACATGGGTCAAGGATTTGACTCCCACTGACAAGGTCAGGTTGAGTAGAGGTGGGTCCAACCTACTTAAGGGCTGAGGTGCAAACAAGGACCAGTCTGACTCGCCGGTTAGGAGAAGCGCGAATGAAGTCCGCTACTGGCATGCCGGGTGGAAGTCCACCGCAAGGCGGATATGTGAGGTCAATTACTGGTGTCTGGTGCATTGGTGTTAACCACGGTATTTCCCATGATATACAGTTAGTAGAAGTCCACCACAAGGCGGGTATGTAAGGTCGATTACTAGTGTCTGGTGTATGGTATCGACCATACTGCTTCCCGAGATATACAGTTATGATATGGTATGACAATATGATGATGATGATGATGTGATTGCGGATGCGTGTAATACGATTATGGTTGTGGTATAGGAGAAAAGAAAATATAACTTGGTGATGCCGGTAGCATTGTTTCGAAGTATTACTATGATGTATATGCATTGGCATTGACATCATACCTTACGTACTACACGTCTTTCACATATATAATTTCCTTGTGGTATATTTATCTTGTTTGTATTTAGGATACTGTACACATGTGTGTACTCACTAGGCTTTTGGCCTAAGCTTCTTATTTTTCATTTTTTTAAGGGTAGGACTAGCTTTGAAGACTTAGCTTTCTCGATGCATTGTATTTATTTTTCGATTTGGCAATGATAACGTCGTATACCTTTGAAAATGTTACACCCTAAAAATCGGAGGTCGTGTATAAACTCAACTCCCGAGTTCCAGACCGTCACTTATGCAACAAAAATGATTATGATTCAATGTTGTCTGAGTTAAAGCATTCACATGAGTAAAAGTATACCAAAACTGCAATTCATACTCCAGATTTAGTGATAAAAGCAAGCGGAAGCTAAAGGATATACATATCACTGTATGGAAAACAAAATAGATCTCAACTGTCTCCAAAGTATGAATACATCTCTGAGTCTCATATACATGTAAATAAACAAAAATCAAATGTCAAAATAGTCCCACTGAGTAGTCCCACCAATCCAAGCCACCTAAGCAAAGCCGTCGTGGTACTGCATATATGAGAACTCGTCCTGGTCCTCATCATAGTCCGGCTCTGCCTCCTGAATCGCTGCCTCACCTACATCTAAAATAGGGTCTGGTGGGTGTTGCAAACACCATCCCGTAACGTGGAAGTGAGTAGCTAACTTAGTGGAATAATAGAGCAAATATTAGCATGTTCTCAAATCAATCATGCGATAATAGTAAAGCAGTAAATCAAACATTCCTAATACTGTTGTTAATGCAATATGACATGACATGATGGATGCCCTCACCGACATTCTCCCTCATACGGCACCATCTTCGTCTGCGGCATGCTTGCGTACCACTCAGTGCTCCACATCTTCCAGGCACATGCAATGTGATGATGATATGATTACCGAGTTATGATTAGTCCATTCAAACAGCAATATTGGGAAACTAAGGCACTTCCCTTATATCAATCCCAACACAGATCCTGTCTAGGGTCGTCACTCCTAGTAATCTCATACGATGTATATTTTGTAGGTCGCTGCAAGGGCATCCAGGGCTGTTGCTCGCACTCGTTGCACCGCTCTCCCATCACCTTATCAATACAGGCCTACTGTACTCTCACTGCTACGGAAGGGTCGTCGCCTCCCGTAGACTCATAATACGCTCGCGGTCACTATAAAGGACTCGTCGCCTGATCAGTGTATGCCGACAGCAAGAATATAGTGTCCCATACCACCATAATCTGCTCACAAGTCATAGGTGCTCACTGGTCACTACGGGAAGGTTTGTGGCCCCAGCGTAGGCCGACAGCTTAACCACGGTGTCCCATACCACCATGCCCGGCTCATGAGTCTTTATGGATCAAGGTACCATGGTTGATAGGGTTTACAATGGTAAGTTCAGTATCCTAGGTTCAAGCAGTTACGACTCATACAGGGTGAACATACAATGGCCAGTCGGGTTACTTGACGGGCTCGACTAGCACGCGCATCTCAAGTCGAACGACATGAAGTGCATAAAACATCTCGTGTGGCCTAACCACTGCCGCCAACTCCAAAACACGGCTCGCGTTCATCGACGCGTCGTTCGTGGCAAAGATAAGCCAACCACGAATTTACTCAGTTACCGACTACCTGGACTAAGTATAGTCCCAAACATTTATGAATTCACATCAGCAATCATGTAAGAGTAATGGAAATGAAATATAACAATGTGAGCATGTTAACACATGTTATAACATACAACTTGAGTGAATCATCTAACACTTGCATTTCATGCATATAATGAAATCATGCATATAGTCAACATGTAGGAAATCATTTACATCAGGATATCATTTGAGAATTCAATATCAAACTAATTCATAACACCATTTAATTCAATACATACTAATACAAACATTTATACAAACACTTAGTCTGCACACTTAAGTCTACATATAGTATGTCGACTCAAAGTGCGCATTTAGGCGAATCTCTTCGCCAAACTAATAATGCACGCATTCCTAGTATCCTAATGTGACAAGAAGCCATGTCAATCACATCAGCAAAATATGGATGAAAACAGTATTTCCTACAAATGACTAAAATACCCTAAATCTCATATTCTTCTACTTACGAAACAGGAAACGGACATCATGTTGTACATGTCAAACGGCGTTGCCGTCGATAATCTACTATTAAACGACATTGAAAGCGTTGGAAACAGTCAATCAAAGCGTCTAAAATCCGCACCTTTTCTCTTATAGGTGTATTGATTCGAATGGAGCGTGTACGCTTCGTCTACGGCGAACCGGGAACCTATTTTACAAGATGTATCAACTACTATGCTAAGGAATCAAAGGAAATTTAAATCAGCAAACATTTGGGGTATTTGCTTACCTAGAATCGCGGTGTAATAGCCGAAAAAGTGGTTAAGGCACGTTGCTTAAGCACGTGCAACACGTAGTGCAAGCAGCAGGAAAATCTCTCCCACAATCTCTCACCTTTTCTCTCACACCAGCTAGGGTTTCTAGCAAATTCGGATGAGTGAGAGAAGTGAGGGTTTAAGCCCCTTTTATAACAAAAAAAATACCCAAAATAGGCTTGGGAACAATGTTTACTTGATGCCTAACCAAATCGGGCCTATTTCGGTCCAAAAAGACATTTTTGGTGGTCCCCTGGCCGAACGCGATCGGACTTAAGCTCATGCATACTGGATCTAGCACACATCAAGTTTTGAGACCGGTAGAGTTCCCAGATCGCACGTGGCGGTCCAGTTTCAGTTCAGCAGTCACCGTACGTAGATCAGGTCTACAAGTCTCATGATATGAAATAGAAAATTTTCCTGATCCAAGGGCATAATTTGGCTGAATTCTGACGGTCAGAACGCTTAATACTGACGCGTCAAGTCGTGTGCCAGATTTGAATTTCAAATTCCAAATCCAACCCTATTCTCACTCTCTTCACTCCAGGCTCAATGAAATAGCCTATGAATGTCGGTTGGACTTGAATTTCGAAATAATTGTCAAGTCCAGCTAGGCAGTTTTAACGGTCTAAGATTGTAGGTATCGGACTTTTGACGCGCGGTCTGGATCCAATACAAAGTTTCAAAGAGGTCCTGAGAACAAACCGGTTTAGAGTTTGATCCGAGGTTTTAGAGTATTATAGCATCATTGGTTCTACTCGCTTTGGGTCTTGTAGAACGTATTTAAAGCGATCAGGGACTATTTCCCAGCTACTCTAGCGTTGCGCTAGCTAACTTACACTTATTTTCCAAAGGAATTAACCCTACGTAATTTCTGGTCGAGTTGGTACTCGAGCCCAAGTACGGATTTTTCCAGGGCGTTACAATCTACCCCCCTTAACAAAAAATTTTATCCTTGAAATTTGTACCTTTTCGTACTCCTCGAGAAGTTGTGGGTAGTTCTTTCTAATCTCGGCTTCTGTCTCCCAAGTAGCCTCTTCCTCAGAGTGATGCGTCCACAATACCTTCACAAGGGGAATCACCTTGCTACGCAGCACCTGCTCCTTCCTGTTTAGGATACGCGTCGGTCGCAGGATATATGTAACATCCTCTCCTAACTGCACCTGCTCCCATCTGATGATATGGGAAAGATCAGAAACGTATTTCTTTAGCATAGAAACATGAAATACGTTGTGAATGCTCGCGAGAGGCGTGGGTAAAGCCAAACGGTATGCCACTGCTCCTACACGATCGAGGATCTTGAATGGACCAATGAATCACGGTGCTAGCTTCCCCTTCTTCCCGAACCGAAGGACTCCCTTCATATGGGAAACTCGTAAAAATACATGATCCCAAACTGTGAACTCTAGTGGCCGCTGTCTCGTATCAGCATAACTCTTCTATCTGCTCTGCGCTGTGAGAAGCCGACGTCTAATAATATCAATCTTCTCCGACGTCGCCTGCACTAACTCGGGGCCAATCAATCTGTGCTCACCGACCTCTGCCCAGCAATGCGGTGCGCGACAAGGTCACCCATACAACGCCTCGTAAGGTGCCATACCGATACTCGCCTGGAAACTGTTGTTGTACGCGAACTCTGCATATGCAAGACAGTCATCCCAACTATCCTTGAAGTCCAATGTGCAAGCTTGCAACATGTCCTCTAAGATCTGGGTCACCCGCTCTGTCTGTCCGTCTGTCTGTGGGTGGAAGACAGTACTGAACTTCAACTTCACACCCATAGCCTCCTGAATGCAAGTCCAAAAAATAGAAGTGAACCGCGTGTCTCTGTCCGACACGATCTCCAACGGAACTCCATGCAGACGCACGATCTCTCTGATATATAGTCTAGCCAGCTCGTCTGCAGAGTTCGTGACTCTAATCGGTAGGAAGTGCGCTGACTTCGTCAGACGGTCGACAATCACCCATATGGAATCTTGTCCCTTCCTCATCTTCGGCAGCCCTGAAACGAAATCCATGGAAATGAAGTCCCACTTCCACTCTGCGATCGGCATAGGCTGCAAGAGTCCATGTGGTCGGCGATGCTCTGCCTTCACCTGCTGGCAAGTAAGACAACAGGACACGAACTCTGCTATGTGGGTCTTCATACCTTCCCACCAATAGGTCCTCTTCACGTCACGATACATCTTCGTACTGCCTGGATGCATCGCGAGTCTGGTACAATGCGCAGCCTCGAGAATCTCTCGTCTCAAGTCAGGGATATCCGGGACGCATAGGCGGCCACGATAACGTAAGCCCCCATCCGTGCCAACTCGCCACTCGGCGTCTGCATCATCACTGGCCTACTCTCGAAGCTCAGTAAGTCGCGTATCATCCCTCTGTGCCTCGATGACCTGGTCATCAATCTGCGATCGCACCTGCACATGTGCGATGAACTCATATAGCTCCTCCACAGTGAGTTTCTTCTCAAAGTCTCACAAAAACTCAACCATGTCCCACTCAGCAACCATCAGCGGAGCCGCAAACTCTATCGCCTTCTTGCGGCTCAATGCGTCAGCCACAAGGTTCGCCTTCCCAAGATGGTAAGAGACTTCGAACTTGAAGTCCTTCAAAGTCTCCATCCATCACCGTTGTCTCATATTCAAGTCTCGCTGCGTGAATATGTACTTGAGGCTCTTGTGGTCGCAAAAGAGTTCGAACTCCTCTCCATAGAGATAATGTCTCCAGAGTCTCAGTGCGAATATGACGGCTGCCAACTCCAGGTCGTGTGTAGGGTAATTCTCCTCGTGCTTCCTTAATTATCTCGAGGCATACAAAATTACCCTGTCCTTCTGCATAAGAACACAACCCAGACCAACGCTAGACGCTTCAGTATATATAGTGTATCTAACCCCTTATTCTGACAATACTAGCACAGGGACGGACGTAAGTCTATCCTTCAGCTCCTGAAAAGCTGACTCCGCCTTGTCATTCCAGGCGAACTTCACGTCCTTCCGTGTCAACTGAGATAAAGGTCTCGCAATCTTTGAGAAATCCTGAATGAAGCGTCGATAATAGCCAGCGAGACCCAAGAAACTCCTCACCTCAGTGACAGAATCAGGCTGCTCCCAGTCCTGAACTGCAGCTACCTTAGACAGGTCAACTATCATCCCATCCTTGGACACCACGTGTCCCAGGAACTTCATTTCCTGCTTCCAGAAGTAGCACTTCTTGTACTGTGCGAACAACTGATGCTGTCTGAGTGTATCCAGGACCAAGCGCAAATGCTCCTCATGCTCCTCTCAACTCTTGGAGTATACCAAAATATCATCAATGATCACAACGATGAATCGATAGAGGAAAGGCCAAAATACCCGATTCATCAGATCCATGAACACGGCTGGTGCGTTCGTGAGACCGAACGACATCACAACGAACTCGTAGTGGCCAAAGCTGGTCCTGAATGCTGTCTTCTGCACGTCCTCATCCCTGACGCGTAACTGATGATATCCTGACTGAAGATTAATCTTCGAGAAGTACTGCGCTCCTCTCAACTGATCAAACAAGTCATCGATCCTGGGTAAAGGGTACTTGTTCTTCACCGTGATCTGGTTCAGCCTGCGATAATCAATACAAAATCGTATCGAACCATCCTTCTTCCTTATGAACAGGACTGGTGCTCCCCAAGGAGACACACTAGGTCATATAAGGCCAAGCTCCAGCAGACCATCAATCTATGTCCTCAACTCCTCCATCTCACACGGTGCCATGCGATACGTCGGCAGTGAGACGGGCGTGGAACCAGGCACCAGATCGATAGTGAAATCAATCTCTCGTCGAGGCGGTAAAGCAGGGATCTTCCTGAACAGATCCCCAAACTCACAAACGATTGGCGTATGCTCAAGCATCTGGGCACCAGCGTCCCGTAGTAAAGTAGCGTAGCTAAATATGTGGAAGGGGAGATTTACCCGCACTGGGAATGTAAAGGATGCACCCTCTAGCTCGTAGGTAGTCACTATACCAGTCTCGCAGTTAATCTCGGCCCTCGCTGTAGTCAACCAGTCCATGCCAAGAATAACGTCGAGATAAATAAGAGAGGGGTCGACGACAAGATCAAGAGCCATCTTCTTGCCCCACAGATCTACTAAACAGCCCTCACACATCAGGGTGGCATCTGTAAAGGACCCGTGAGCTGTATAAACTGGCACCCCATCCATCCTAATAGTTGGTAGCCCAATGCGCCTGACTATGGCATGTGATATCAATGAAATCGTGGATCCGGTGTCCACCATCACAAGAATAGGAATACCTCCGATGTGGGCAGTGACCTCAAAGGCCGAATGTTGAGAAGTCTCTATCGCGGCTGCCTCAGCTGTCAAGGCATGTACTCGCACCTGTTGTGGCCGGTTCGCCCGCTTTGCCATGGGCCGTAGAGGTGGCCTGAACTGAGATACCGGAGGTCTGAAGGAAGGGTGCGCGGAGCCAACTGTAAAGGCGGTGCTGATATAGCCTGTGGACGTGTACGGTCGATCTTCTGCGGTGGCGAAAATCCACTGTCTCGCATCCGAGCGAAACAACTCTGTACCGAATGGCCCGATCTCCTATAATAAGTACAGGATAAATCAGAGCGCCGCATCGGGGGTACTGGCGCTGTAGCCCTAGAAGGAGGGTCGACGCGAGGCCTCTTGCCCACAAAGGGCCTATCCTACAACTCCGGTCGTGGCCTAGGAGCAATAGGACCATGAGATAGCGTAAGTCGATCCACATCCTGCTCTGCCCGCATGGACATGTGAATCAGCTCCGCATAGGAGGGAATGCTCACGCAACACATCTTCAACCGAATATCCGGTCGTAAACCCTCAGAAAAGCGCCGTATGCGCATCTGCTCATCTGCCAGTATAGTCGGGACGTATCTGGCCAACTCAGTGAACCTATGCTCATACTCAGTCACTGTCATGCCTCCCTGTCTGAGGCACAGAACCTCGTTCTCCCGATCATGCCTATATGTCTGGGGATAGTATTTCTCGTGGAAGCGGAACTCGAAAGCTGCCCGGGTCCATATGTAGTTAGCGGCAACGGTTCGCAACACACTGTCCCACCATAAGCTGGCCTCCTGCTCGAACAAGAACGTAGCCAACTCGACCTGCTCAGTCTCTGAACAATGCAGCATCCGTAGTATCTTTGACACACGGTCGAGCCAATACTCGGCCTCCTCGGGTCTATGAGAACCTGTAAAAGTGGGAGGCCTTAAGCGCTGAAATCACTCTAATAAGCTCCGTGTGTCAGCGGCATTCCCCGCAGGGTAAGCAGGTGGTGCAGGATGAGCCATGCCCTCATCCTGAGCATATGTATCGGTATCCTCAGCTGGATACGCAAGTGGTGCAGGTGGAGTCACACTCCCACCCTGGGCTAGAGCCCCCACTATAGTAGTCAGGAGCTGCTGCTGCTGCTGCATCATAGCCATCATCTGCTCAAATCTATCTGGAGGTGGAGCAGGCTGTGGCATGTACTGCGTCGAAGAAGACGTACGGTACTGCTCTCTGACGGGGGGTGTGAAAGCCGATGGTCCAACTACCGGACCAGTAGTAGGCTGAGACGCACGTGCTGTCTCAGGAATCGGGGCCACAGCAGGGTCCGCATGAGCATCGGACTGAAAGGAAACCTGATCCATAGGCTCACCCAATGTAAGCCGAGCTGTGCTCCGTGTAGCCTTCGTCAGCATTCCCTATATTCAAAATAGGGCGCAACCTTGTCAGTCACAATAGCACAAACACACCGCAATCATTCACATAAAGAGTCAAAGGCATTCCATGCATTTCATTTAATCAAAATTGTCACAATACAAGAGATATCTCCTTACAGGCATCATGATAGGAAGTACATGGGAACTAAGACAGTTAAATCTGCAACAACAACACAAGAAAACTACTAGCCTTAACAGGCTTACAAAACATAAAGCAGGGAACGACAACTACTACCAAACAACATCTAAAATCTCATCGCTAGTCCGAGTCGGGTGACGGAGGAGGAGCACCCTTATCCTGCAAGCAGCACAGGATCGCCTTCAAGGTGCGAGTCACTTTATCGAATTTCCTCTTCATAACGGCCTTGGTATCCTCGACCTCAGCCCGAAGTTCCTGAACTTCCCTTCACAAGGTGACCTGACTCTCCTCAATTCGGGCAATGCGATCATCACTAGTAGCCTGAGCATAAGGAGGAGGGCTCTCATCTATATCCTAAGCCTCCTCTTCTACCTCTTCCTGGACTTCTTCCTCTACTTCAGCTCCAGGTTCTCCCTCACTAGGATCCTCTTCGTCATCAAAATCATCCTCGCTATCCTCATCAAGCTGAGTCTCACGGTACTGAGACCCGATCTTCATCTTGACCATGGTAGACTCATCAATGTAGTGAATCAGAACTGGCAACTCCAGCCCAAGTCTGTAAGTAAACTCAAGCGCGATCTGCATATAAGTCGGCCAAAAGGAAGCGACTCGGACGTTCTCTTTGATTTTGCTATGAGGATAATCTGTCGCAACAAGAAAGTGGCCATACGCACATTTTCTCCCTGGGCCACTTGATACAAGAAATCAACCATAAGGCGCGTACATTCAATGCGATTTGTCGACCTGGGATACACGTTGAACGTGCAAATGTGATGCAGCAGGTGCAAATCATCAGACATATGAGACGCCTTGAGGCTATTGTTAGGCTGCCATGGAACCAGACTACCACACAGAAATCTGGTACGGCGATCTCGCTCACGCCTACTCCTCAAATTCTTCGCACTAGGATGAACATCACCAAGGGGCACATTCAGAAGTCGCGCTATCAACCGAACATCGATCGTAGCCATTCGGTCTCTACCAAAAGGAATCTTGAACCGTAATGGCTCCAATGTAGGACTCTGGATACGAGCGTAGAAGGCACGAACGGTGCTCACATTAGCACAAGAACGGGCTTTAAAGAGCGGACCCCAATGTGCAGCTTCAATGCGCTCGAATAACAGGAATTCGCCAAAGAGTTGCCCTTCCACGTCCGCCTCAAACAACACCTTACGGTCAGTATATTCACCGTGAGGCATCTCTGCTAATATCACTCGCCCAAGTTGAGTATGGGGATCCAAATCCCACTTTGTATGGAACTCTCAGGCTGTGCTTGGACTTGCGGCGGCGCTTGAGCTAGCGACGCCACCCCTCGGTCTTCTTGATTGTGCAGGGAGACTAGGCCCAGCCTCATCCGCTGCGGTCTTTCTCTTTCCCATCAAAGAGAGGATGGTGGAGAGACAGAAAAAACCCAAAATGGCTTTAACAAAAGCCATGAAAACTGTGGAAAATGTAGAGAAATGGCTGCCCAAACAGAAAAAGGAAAATCTAGGTGTTGTAGAGGGATGCTTCAACCTCCCCTAGGGTGGATTTTCAAAAAGAAAAGAGAAGGAAAAGGGGGAATGGAGCTCCACACGATTTCAGCACATTTTAGGCGTTGTAGGAGCTCCAAACGACGAGATCGAAGAGGGAGAGGGTTGCTAATCATGTTGGAGGTATGGGATAAGGTCTTTTTTAGCAATGGGAGGATTTGGGAGTGATTTGAGGTCACGATTTTGAGATGGGCAGCAAAAAAATGAGCAAGGGAGCTTGGAAGGGAGCTGTTTGTGAAGGAGGTACTTGTTTTAGGGGTTTTCTATGGTCGGACCGCACCTGGGAGGGGTGCCCTAGCCACATAAGGGCATGCGCCCGAGTTTCATTGCAAATGGGCCCCATCCATCGGCGATGCATCGCCGGATCGGAGATGGCATCGCCGACCGGTCTTCAATCCGGCCAGTGGGACCTCATGGGTTGGGTCCCCCCTACCCCAAGGACACCAAATATGTATGGTCCCCACCCCAGATCATTGTAATTTGACCTAGGGAGGCCCAAACATCCATCCAGGGATTTTTGGGGCCAATTTATAAACTTGAATATAATCCCCTATCATGCAGCATATGATTTTGGGGTATAAGGAGCTAATACATCCATCTAGCCCATTAGTTGCTAAAGATTGCAAACTTAGAATGTCCTAATGGCCATTTTTCATGAAATTTTACTATTCACTATAAAATTTTGTCAAAGTATGACTTTATATCATTTTCACATGAGGATCAATGCCTAACATGAAAATTCAGAGAAATAATTGAAGAATGGAGTGGTGAGAGGAAGAATTTTGAAGAAATTAGGTGAAATGGGGTTTTTAAGCCCTAGTGATTGAATGTAAGGGTTGTGGTTGTCCCACAGCCCAAGGATTCACATTTACGGGTTTAGAACCATTCAAAGAACGTCTCAACCTACTTACCTACAACCTAGGAGCTACTTAGGTCACTTCACGAGACCCTAGATGCATTATGGACTCGATCGCGCGATCGATACGAATAGACTTCGCCTATTGGCGAATCTGCGATCCTATAAGTGATTCTAAACCTTTCTCGCACCCACCTAAGTCAAAGGAAGCGACAGCATACATCGCGTGAGCATAACCTAGGCCCGGTATAATCTCATTCATGCTCTGATACCAACTTGTAACACCCTGAAAATCGGGGTCGTGTATAAACTCAACTCCCGAGTTCCAGACCGTCACTTATGCAACAAAAATGATTATGATTCAATGTTGTCTAAGTGAAAGCATTCACATGAGTAAAAGTATACCAAAACTGCAATTCATACTCCAGATTCAGTGATAAAAGCAAGCGGAAGACTAAAGGATATACATATCACCGTATGGAAAATAAAATAGATCTTAACTGTCTCCAAAGTATGAATACATCTCTGAGTCTCATATACATGTAAATAAACAAAAATCAAATGTCAAAATAGTCCCACTGAGTAGTCCCGTCAATCCAGGCCACCTAAGCAAAGCCGTCGTGGTACTGCATATATGAGAACTCATCCTAGTCCTCATCATAGTCCGGCTCTACCTCCTGAATCGCTGCCTCACCTGCATCTAAGACAGGGTCTGGTGGGTGTTGCAAACACCATCCCATAACGTGGGAGTGAGTAGCTAACTCAGTGGAATAATAGATCAAATATTAGCATGTTCTCAAATCAATCATGCGATAATAGTAAAGCAGTAAATCAAACATTCCTAATACTGTTGTTAATGCAATATGACATGACATGATGGATGCCCTCACCGACATTCTCCCTCATACGGCACCATCTTCGTCCGCGGCATGCTTGCGTACCGCTCAGTGCTCCACATCTTCCAGGCACATGCAATGTGATGATGATATGAGTACCGAATTATGATTAGTCCATTCAAACAGTAATATTGGGAAACTAAGGTACTTCCCTTATATCAATCCCAACACAGATCCTGTCTAGGGTCGTCACTCCTAGTAATCTCATACGATGTATATTTTGTAGGTCGCTGCAAGGGCAGCCAGGGCTGTTGCTCGCACTCATTGTACCGCTCCCCCATCACCTTATCAATACAGGCCTACTGTACTCTCACTGCTACGGAAGGGTCGTCGCCTCTCGTAGACTCAGAGTACGCTCGCGGTTACTACAAAGGACTCGTCGCCTGATCAGTGTATGCCGACAGTAAGAATATAGTGTCCCATACCACCATAATCTGCTCACGAGTCATAGGTGCTCACTGGTCACTACGGGGAGGTTTGTGGCCCCTGCGTAGGCCGACAGCTCGACCACGGTGTCCCATACCACCATGCTCGGCTCATGAGTCTTTATGGATCAAGGTACCATGGTTGACAGGGTTTACAATGGTAAGTTCAGTACCCTAGGTTCAAGCAGTAATGACTCATACAGGGTGAACATATAATGGCCAGTCGGGTTACTTGACGGGCTCGACTAGCACGAGCGCATCTCAAGTCGAATGACATGAAGTGCATAAAACACCTCGTGTAGCCTAACCACTGCCGCCAACTCCAAAACACGGCTCGCATTCATCGACGCGTTGTTCGTGGCAAAGATAAGCCAACCACGAATTTACTCAGTTACCGACTGCCTGGACTAAGTATAGTCCTAAACATTTATGAATTCACATCAGCAATCATGTAAGAGTAATGGAAATGAAATACAACAATGTGAGCATGTTAACACATGTTATAACATACAACTTGAGTGAATCATCTAACACTTGCATTTCATGCATATAATGAAATCATGCATATAGTCAACATGTAGGAAATCATTTACATCAGCATATCATTTGAGAATTCAATCTCAAACTAATTCATAACGCCATTTAATTCAATACATACTAATACAAACATTTATACAAACACTTAGTCTGCACACTTATGTCTACATATAGTATGTCGACTCAAAGTGCGCATTTAGGCGAATCTCTTCGCCAAACTAATTATGCACGCATTCCTAGTATCCTAATGGGATAAGAAGCCATGTCAATCACATCAGCAAAATATGGATGAAAACAGTATTTCCTACAAATGACTAAAATGCCCTAAATCTCATATTCTTCGTCTGCTTACGAAACAGGAAACGGACATCATGTTGTACATGTTAAACGGCATTGCCATCGATAATCTACTATTAAATGACATTGAAAGCGTTGGAAACAGTCAATCAAAGCGTCTAAAATTTGCACCTTTTCTCCTATAGGTGTATTGATTCAAACGGAGCGTGTACGCTTCGTCTACGGCGAACCGGGAACCTATTTTACAAGATGTATCAGCTACTATGCTAAGGAATCAAAGGAACCTTAAATCAGCAAACATTTGGGGTATTTTCTTACCTAGAATCGCGGTGTAATCACCGAAAAAGTGGTTGAGGCACGTTGCTTGAGCACGTGCAACACGTAGTGCAAGCAGCAGGAAAATCTCTCCCACAATCTCTCACCTTTTCTCTCACACCAGCTAGGGTTTCTAGCAAATTTGGATGGGTGAGAGAAGTGAGGGTTTAAGCCCCTTTTATAACAAAAAAAATGCCCAAAACAGGCTTGGGAACAATGTTTACTTGATGCCTAACCAAATCGGTGATGTTTCGGTCCAAAAAGATATTTCTGGTGGTCCCCTGGCCGAACGCGATCGGACTTAAGCTCATGCATACTGGATCTAGTACACATCAAGTTTTGCAGACCGGTAGAGTTCCCAGATCGCACGTGGTGGTCCAGTTTCAGTTTAACGGTCACTGCACGTAGATCAGGTCTACAAGTCTCATGATATGAAATAGAAATTTTTTCTGATCCAAGGGTGTAATTTGGCTGAATTCTGACGGTCAGAACGCTTAATACTGACGCGTCAAGTCGTGTGCCAAATTTGAATTTTAAATTCCAAATCTAACCCTATTCTCACTCTCTTCACTCCAGGCTCAATGAAATAGCCTGTGAATGTTGGTTGGACTTGATTTTCAAAATGATTGTCAAGTCCAGCTAGGCGGTTTTAACGGTCTAAGATTGTAGGTATCGGACTTTCGACGCGGTCTGGATCCAATACAAAGTTTCAAAGAGGTCCTGAGAACAAAACGGTTTAGAGTTTGATTCGAGGTTTTAGAGTATTATAGCGTCATTGGTTCTACTCGCTTTGGGTCTTGTAGAATGTATTTAAAGTGATCAGGGACTATTTCCTAGCTACTCTAGCGTTGCGCTAGCTAACTTACACTTATTTTCCAAAGGAATTAACCCTACGCAATTTCTGGTCTAGTTGGTACTCGAGCCTAAGTACAGATTTTTCCAGGGTGTTACAGGAAAGCATTGTACTTGTAACCATCAGGATTTATAATAGAGTGTTGCTTGGTATTTTGATCATGGATCTTCATGCTCAGTATTATTATATGTTGTAACACCCCATATTTTTGCCTACTTAGAATTAGACGTCCTTAGGCAATGGGTCAACCATAGCACCTTCGTAGCTTCTCAAAATTCGATTCCAAAGCCAGAGAAATCATTTAGAACCTAATTCGTTAGAAATTTAATGTGTTTTAACTAGCGCTAAACTAGATTACCTGTGAAATTAGTACCAACCACTTTAAATATGATTTGTAAGACCCAAAACCTCTAGAATTGTTAACACTATCTTACCCTAAAATCTAAGATCAATCTCTAAGCCCAGTTGCCCTCGGGATCATTTGGAAAATCTGTATTGGATCTAGACCGCATGTCAAAAGTCCGATATCTATAATCTTAGACCATTATGACCGCCTAGTTGGACTTGACAATCATTTCAAAAATCAAGCCCAACCGATATCCTGAGACCATTTTACTGAGTCCGAAGTGAAGAGAGTGAGAAAAGGAAAATATTTAGAAAATTAATTCAATTTTTAATAAATCTGGCACGTGTCGCTTGCGTGACATTTTTAAGCGTTATGGCCATTGGAATTCGACCAAATTTCACCCTCGGAACAAGATAGGTGGCCCTTACATGTCATAGCACTTATGGCTCTGATCGAATTCTCGTAGTCGCTGAACTGAAACTGGTCCACCATGATCGATCTGGAAACCCGACTGGACTGAAAACTTAGCTGGACCTAGATCCAATATTAGAGAGCTTAAGTCCGACCGGATTTAGTTACAGGATCTCCAGAAGTGCTTCGTTGGATCGGAACAGACCCGATTTGGTTATAACTTAAGTATACCTCGACTTAGAGTCTGTTTTCGTTATGTTTGGGCTTATAAAAGGGCCTTAAACCCTTAGCTTTCTAACCCATACGAATTTCCCAAACCTTAGAGTGTGAGAGAGAGTTGGTGTTCGATCCAGGGTTTCTTCCTCGCCATTCCACGTACTCAACTATCGCGTCTGCATCATTTTTTCGGCGATTTCAGCTCCGTTCTTAGGTAAGAAATCATAACCCTAACCTGTTGTAGAGTTCTAAATAGCATAAGTGATGATGTAGCTAATCTATTTCATGGTATAGGTTGCCGTTGAGCCGTTGACGAAGACTTATCGTCTGAATCAACTCCGTTTTGCAATTTCTGATTTAAGGTGCAGACTATATACGTTTAGGTTATGGTTTTTAAGACTTTCATTGTTAAGCAATGATTTATTCTTGCTTAGGATGCTATTTCACATGTATAAAGTGTTGTCCGTTTTGATTTTCAGTTATACGTTAATTATGTTAATTATATTGTATTCCTCATATTTGTAGAAAATACCGTATACATATAAAATTCAGATTTGTGCTTGCCATGATTAACTGCCGTCTATGTATGCTGGATGTATGTGTAACAACTTCTGGGCTAAAGGTGTAGTCCAAATACATGATATAACAATATACAATATGTAGTTAGTATGTGTAGCCTAAGTGTTTGTGAAAATGACCGAATGAGTATAGACTTTGTAAGTGTGCTTGCCATGACAGACTGTCATGGATATATGATTGTTGTATAGGCGATAACCCTTTGACGAAAGGTTTTGCCCTAACACGTATGCTAATTAATACATAATATGTATTATGTAATAGGTGTAGTCTAAGTGCTTGTATAAAATGTCTGAATGTGTTAGTAGTTGGTAAATTATGATTTATAAGGGAGTTGAGATATGAATCCCAACTGCCTTAGTTGTGTGAATGTTTACATCCATGGATTGTACATGATTCATGTTTAGCTGTGTGTATGGTTTCCTTTATGTACTGTATATCCATGTTTCCATAATATGTTCAAATGGCTGTAGGATAGATTTATTTATGCACTACTGCCTTGATAATCTCATATGCTTATTTTTTATAAATGTACGTGTTTGGGAATATGAAATAGTCCAGGTAATCGGTAATAGACTCTGCTTGGTGGCTGAGATTGTCTCGCCACTTAGGACATGTCTCGACGAACCCGAGCCGTACGTTGCTTGTCGACAGTGGTTAGGCCACGTCGAGTGCTTGCACATTCATATCGATCAACTCAACGTACACTCGTACTAATCAAGCTTGTCAAGTAACCCGATTGGCCTGATGTTTGTTCACCATGTTTGGACGCTACTGTTTGAACCTAAGGTACCAAACTTACCATTAGAAAGCCCCTCTAACCTTGGTACTTCGATCCCCTAAGACTCAAGAGCCGGGCATGGTGGTATTGGACACTGTGGCCGAGCTGTCGGCCTACGTTGGGGCCACAAATCTCCCCGTAGTGACCAGTGAGCAACCGAGACTCGTGAGCTTATTATGGTGGTATGAGACACTATATTCTTTCTATCGGCCTACACTGATAAGGTGATGGGGGAGCGGAGCAACGAGTGCGTGCAACAGCCCTGATAGGCCTTTATAGTGACCTCGAGCATATTCTGAATCTGCAGAGAGGCGACGAGCTTTCCCGTAATAAACAGAGTATAAAGTAGGCCTGTATTGATAAGGTGATGGGGGAGCGGTGCAACGAGTGCTCGCAACAGGCCTGACAGCCCTTACAGTGACCTAGAACCATACTTCATATGAGATATGCTAGGACTGACGACCCTAGAATGGATCATTGTTTGGGTATTGATATAAGGGAGCTACCTTAGCTTCCCAATCCTGCTATATAAAAAGGAGTAATAACAACTCGATAATCATATTCATATCGCACTGCATGTGCCTGGAAGATGTGGAGCACTGAGGGAAGAAAGCATGCTACGAACGTAAGATAGTGTCGCATGAGGGAGTATGTTGGCGAGGGCATCCATTATGTCATTTCATCCTTGCATTAATTACAGTATTTAGGAATGTTTGATTGTACTGCTTTATTATTACTGCTTGATTGAATTGATAACATGTTAACCTTTGCTGTATAGTTTCCACTGAGTTAGCTACTCACTCCCACGTTACGGGACGGTGTTGTACACACCAACCAGTCCCTGTTTTAGTTTCAGATGATGGCGATGCTTGAGAAGCAGAGCCGGACTTGATGATGTTGAGGAGGATTTCTCCTACATGCAGGTTCTGATCGATGGGATTACAGGGAGGTTGATTAGACGCCATGACACTTGTCATTTTATATTTTTGGAGCACTCATGTATATTCTTTTTGATCATTTTTGGAGTATACATGCATATGTTTAACCTGGTAACATGTTCACAATCTGGAGACTTACAATAGTTCATATATTTTATATATCTATCACATTCTTCCGCTTGCTAATTTAAGTGTCTCTGGAGTATGATATGATGTTTTGGCTTAATCCAATTCATGTTTTATGCACTAATATAGCTAACATTCATCCATCATTGAAAATGTTGCATAAGTGATGTTCTGGAACTCGGGAGTGGAGTTTATGCTCGACCCTCAATTTTTGGGATGTTACAGATGGTATCAGAGCATGATTTGGATTAAACCGGACCTGGGTTATGGTAACACAATGCACACTGACGCACTCTGACTTAGGAAGGGGGCGATGAAAACTTAGAAACCACATTAGAATCCAAGTTTCGTCGACAGGTGAGACTATACGGTAATTCAGGCCATAACATATCTTCGGTCGCGTGAAGTGACCTAAGTCGCCTCTAGGTCATCAGTCGACTGGTTTGAGTCATTCTCTGAAGAATTCCAAATCTAGAAATGAATGTCCTTAGGTTGTGAGCTAACCACAACCCTTACACTTAATCACACGGCCTAAAACCCCTTTTTATCCAATTCCTTCAAAATCTCTCCTTTCACCACCCCATTCTTCAACTTTTTCTAAGTCCTTCCATACTAGACATAAATCCTAATGTGTAAATTATGGAGAATCATACTTAAATAAAAATTTACTATAAACAGTAAATATATGTATAAATTAGACTTTTGACCATTTCAATTATAGAATCTTGTGCAATAAATGGGTTAGTTGGATAGATTAGAATCTCCTACCCCAAAATCATATGCTACATGATGCATAAACTCATTCTAGTTTGTAAATTAGCCCATAAAATGCCTCAAATGGAGGGGGGGGGGGGGGGGGGGGGCAAACGATCAACTTCCAGGGGGTTTCGAGGTGGGAACCTGACTTTTTTGGGGCTTAGGGGGTAGGAGGTCTTCCCCAAAAGGCCAAGGCCTCACCGGTTTGTCTAGTGGGTGGCGAGGACCTCGCCGAGTCGGCGAGGCCTCGCCGGTCAACGGGCTCGGCCGGGCTGGATGTCCGGGCCAATGGTGTTTGGGGTCAAGTGGGACCCCTTCATACAGGGTTCGACCCCTAGTTCATTCTAAATCTACTACTTCCTTCATAAAATCACCCCCAAGCTCTATTTTTCTTCTAAATTTGCTGTTTTCTCTCTTCAACTTCCCTTCCAATCGTTCCTCCCTTCATTTTTCATTATTTCCATCATCCCTCCACTGTTCTCAATCATATCCAACAACTAATTAATCCATTTTCTGTGATTGGAGCTCTAAAGCTCCCATTTGAAGCTCTAAAAATTCTGTCAGCCCCCAACCCCTCCTATCTTGATCCTTCCTATCTTCTATTTTTCCTTTCTTTGACCCATTACACTCCTCCTTCAGACCTAGATTCATGGTAACCCATTAGGTCAACCTTTTCTTCCATTTCACCACTTTTTCGAGGCTCTTTTTGAGTTAATTATAGTTATTTTCTCGATCTCTCTGCTTTACCGTCGGGCGAGACCAAATATAGAAGCTTAATCCATAAACAGTGACCATCTAATGCTAGGATATCTAGAGTTTTAGACCTAGAGTTAGTTGTAACGCCCGTGAAAAATCCATACTTGGGCTCGAGTACCAACTCGACCCGAAATTGCGTAGAATTCATTCCTTTAGAAAATGTGACTAGGTTAGCTAGTGCAACGTTCGAATAGCTGGAAAATGGTCCCTGATCACTTTAAATACGTTCTACAAGGCCCGAAGCGAGTGGAACTAAGGGTGCTATAATGCTCTAAAGCCTCGGATCAAACTCTAAGCCGGTTTGTTCTCGGGACCTCCTTGAAACTTTGTATTGGATCTAGACCGCGCGTCGAAAGTCCGATACCTCCTATCTTAGACCGTTAGGACCGTCTAGCTGGGCTTGACACTCATTCCAAAAATCAAGTCAAACCGATGATCACAGGCTATTTCATTGAGCCCGGACCGAAGAGAGTGTGAATAGGGACATAGTTGGAATTTCAAATTCAAATCTGGCACACAAATTTGACGCATCAGTATTAAGCATTCTGACCGTCAGAATACAGCCAAATTACACCCTTGGATCAGGAAAAATATCTATTATATATCACGAGACTTATAGGCCTGATCTTGGTGCGGTGACCGTTAAACTGAAACTGGGCCGCCACGTGCGATCTGGGAACCCAACCGGTCTGAAAACTGGATGTATGCTAGATCTAGTATGCATGAGCTTAAGTCCGACCGCATTTGGCCTGGGGACCTCCAGAAATGCCCTTTTGAACCGAAACGGCCCCGATTTGGTTAGGCACCAAGTAAACATTGTTCCCAAGCCTATTTTGGGAATGTTTTAGGCTATAAAAGGGGTTGAAACCCTCACTCCTCTCTCCCATCCGAATTTGAGAGAAGCCCTAGCTTGGGAGAGAGAAAAAGAGTGAGAGATTGTGAGAGAGTGAGAGAGTTCTTCCCGCCACTTGTGCTACGTGTTGCACATGCTTAAGCAACACTCCTCTACCGCTTTCCCGGCGATTCCACCGCAATCCTAGGTAAGTAAAAACCCTAAATAGTTGGTGATTTGAGTTTTCCTTGTTTCCATAGCGATGTAGCTTATGGATCTTATGTATTAGGCTCCTTACTCGCCGTAGACGAACCCTATACGCTCCACTTCAAATCCCGAGTCTACAAGACACTAGGTGAGGATTTTAGATGCTTTGATTGACGGTTCCCAACGCTTTTAATGTCGTTTAATAGTAGATTCTTGACGGCGTCGCCGTTTGACATGTACAAAATGCTCTCCGTTTCCCGTTTCGTAAGCTAACGAAGAATATGAGATTTAGGGCATTTTAGTCATTTGTAGGAAGTACTGTTTGCATTCATATTTTGCTGATGTGATTGACATGGTTTGTTGTCGTATTAGGAAGTTAGGAATGCGTGCATAATTAGTTTGGCGAAGAGATTCGCCTAGTTGCACACTTTGGGTCGACATGCTATATGTAGACCTAAGTGTGTAGTGTATGTGTTTGTATAAATGCTTGTATTAGTATGTATTGAATTAAATGATGTTATTTGATACTTTGTGATTGATTTTTCAATTATTATGCCGACCTAAATGATTTTCTACATGTTGACAAAATGCATGATTTCATTACATGCATGGAATGTATGTGCTTGAGGATTTGCTTAAGTTGAATATGCATGGGAAGTATGCCTTGAAGATTTGCTTAAGTTGAATGTCATAACATGTGCTAACATGCTCACATGATGTATTTCAATTCCAATACCTTTTTATAGTGTTAATGTAATTCCATAGATGTGTGGGACTTGACTTAGTCCAGGCAGTCGGTAACCGAGCGAATTCGTGGCTGACTGGTCATAGCCACGAACGACGCGTCGATGAATGTGATTCGTGTTGAGAGTTGGCGGCAGTGGTTAGGCCACGCGAAGTGTTTTACGCACTTCATGTCGTTCAATTCGAGATGCGATCGCGCTAGTCGAGCCCGTCAAGTAACCCGACTGGCCGATGTTTGTTCACCTTGTATGTATCATAACTGCTTGAACCTAGGGTACTGAACTTACCATTGTAAACCCTATTAACCGTGGTACCTTGATCCACGAAGACTCATGAGCCGGGCATGGTGGTATGGGACACCGTGGTCGAGCTGTCGGCCTACGCTAGGGCCACAAACCTCCCCGTAGTGACCAATGAGCACCTTGACTCGTGAGCAGATTATGGTGGTATGGGACACTATATTCTAGCTGCCGGCCTACACTGATCAGGCGACGAGCCCTTTGTAGTGACCGCGAGCGTATTCTGAGTTCACGGGAGGCGACGACCCTTCCGTGCAGTAGAGTACTGTAGGCCTGTATTGATAAGGTGATGGGGGAGCGGTGCAACGAGTGCGAGCAACAGCCCTGGCAGCCCTTGCAGTGACCTACGAAATGTACATCGTATGAGATTACTAGGAGTGACGACCCTAGACAGGATCCGTGTTGGGATTGATACAAGGGAGGTACCTTAGTTTCCCAATCCTGCTGTTTGAATGGACTAATAACAACTTGGTAATCATATCACCATAGCATTGCATGTGCCTGGAAGATGTGGAGCACTCTAGGGAGTGTGGCTTGCCGCGGTCGTAAGATGTTGCCGTATGAGGGTGATCGTCGGTGAGGGCATACATCACGTCATATCATCTTGCATTAACAACAGTATTAGGACTTGTCTGATTTACTGCTTTACTATTATCGTGTGATTGAATTGTGAACATGCTAATCTTTGCTCTATGATTCCACTGAGTTGATCACTCATTCCCACGTTACGGGATGGTGTTTGCAACACCCACCAGACCCTGTTGTAGTTGCAGGTGACGACGAGATCCAGGAGGTGGAGCTAGATGATGACGAGGACCAGGATGAGTTCTCGTATATGCAGTATCATGACGGCTTCCCGTAGGCGACCTGGATCGAGGGGACATCAGTGGGACTTTTCTTTTGAACATTATTCTTTTGTTATGTACATGTATATGAGACTCAGAGATGTAGTCATACTTTGGAGACAGTTGAGATTACTTTGTTTTTCCATACAGTGATATATATCTTGTTTAGTCTTCCGCTTGCTTTTATCACTGGATCTGAAGTATGAATTGCAGTTTTGGTATACTTTTACTCATGTGAATGCTTTAAATCAGACAAGATCGAATCATAACCATTTTTGTTGCATAAGTGACGGTCTGGAACTCGGGAGTTGAGTTTATACACGACCCCCGATTTTCAGGGTGTTACATTAGTACTCCTAGATTTTAAACGATTTGACGATATAGGAAATCCAATTTCAATTAGACAATCTTGATTCTAAGCGATAGAACAATCCCCTGTAGTAGAAATGGTATGAAGCCATTTAGCATATAAGCTTAGGCTTTGGATTATAGCTAGTGAGTTACAAACTAGTCTACTAGTTATATTAAGTAGTGTAAAGCCTATACATGCTAAGGAATAGTAGGTTAGATTTGGTTGGAGTAGAACCTCATTCCTTCGATAGATCCCCTTAATACTTATAGACTTCTGTTATAACCCTTAGGAAAGTTGTTTTAACTTAGAACCATTCACTCTCTGGGAAAACTTATAAATCCCTCATATTGAACTTAGAATAAACAGCACGCCTCTTTAAATTACCTTCCCTAAGGGCTTATTGCATTCAGGAACGTGGAGTAAAGGAACTGTATATATAAGCGAAGTATTCGCGGTTTGAATCGAATTCTCAATCATAGTGGTTACCAATAAATCCAATACTCTGATCAAGCAGAAGATCGGCATCGACTCGGATTAAGAATTGATATGAAAAATTTTCTGTCATCGCGAGGCAGAAAGTCTATGTATCAGGCTCAGACCCACTACACAAATTTTCTTCCATGTTGGCCCGACCACTTACAACCAAAAGTTATTGCTTTGCCTTTGAAAAATTTTGAGGACATATAGCCAATAGAGATTAGACATCTTCCCGCCAACTCATATCTTCCCCTGAACTTAATCACAATAGAGATTAAGCTTCTTTCTACAACCATAGGTACCAATGCCAAAGAACGCATCATTAACAAAGGGAGACCAATGTAGCGAGAGGTTTTTTCCCATTTCATGTCAAGGATAGGCCCTAAGTTACATCTCATTCCGATATACGGATCGAGACAGATTCTTGAGCCTTAAGTACAACTATGTTTTAATGGGGGTAGAACGTACCGAGCCAATCTACTTAGGATTAGATAATACAGCCGTTGGATCAGAGTAGCGCAGCGGAAGCGTGGTTGGCCACTTCCCCACTGGCCCAGGATTGAAGAAGTTGATTTAGGTTATACGTAAGGTTAGGTCATTGAATAGGATTTGAACCTTCCTTAGAATGTCAATACTAAAGTCTTTCTAGGGACTCATTACCTTTAGCCAATTTCGGGGACGAAATTATGTTTTAAGGGGGGTAGATTATAACACCCTGAATTTTTGCCTACCTGGAATTAGATGTCCTTAGGCAATGGGTAAACCATAGCACCTTTGTAGCTTCTCAAAATTCAATTCCAAAGCCAGAGAAATCATTTAGAACCTAATTCGTTAGAAATTTAATGTGTTTTAACTAGCGCTAAACTAGATTACCTGTGAAATTAGCACCAACCACTTTAAATACGATCTGTAAGACCGAAAACCTCTAGAATTGTTAACGCTATCTCACCCTAAAATCTAAGATCAATCTCTAAGCCCAGTTGCCCTCGAGATCATTTGGAAACTCTGTATTGGATCTAGACCGCACGTCGAAAGTCCGATATCTATAATCTTAGACCATTATGACCGCTTAGTTGGACTTGACAATCATTTCGAAAATCAAGCCCAACCGATATCCTGAGACCATTTTACTAGTCCGGAGTGAAGAGAGTGAGAAAAGGAAAATATTTAGAAAATTAATTCAATTTTTAATAAATCTGGCACTTGTCGCTTACGTGACATTTTTAAGCATTATGGCCGTTGGAATTCGACCAAATTTCACCCTCGGATCAGGATAGGTGGCCCTTACATGTCATGGCACTTGTGGCTTTGATCGAGTTCTCGTAGCCGTTGAATTGAAACTGGTCGGCCATGATCGATCTGGAAACCCGACCGGACTGAAAACTTAGCTGGACCTAGATCCAATATTAGAGAGCTTAGGTCCGACCGGATTTAGTAACAGGACCTCCAGAAGTGCTCTGTTGGATCGGAACAGACCCGATTTGGTTATAACTTAAGTATACCTCGACTTGGAGTCTGTTTTCGTTATGTTTGGGCTTATAAAAGGGCCTTAAACCTTTAGGTTTCTAACTCATACGAATTTTCCAAACCCGAGAGTGTGAGAGAGAGTTAGTGTTCGATCCAGGGTTTCTTCCTCGCCATTCCACGTACTCAACTATCGCATCTGCATCATTTTTTTGACGATTTCGGCTCCGTTCTTACGTAAGAAATCATAACCCTAACCTGTTCTAGAGTTCCAAATAGCATAAGTGATGATGTAGCTAACCTATTTCATGGTATAAGTTGTCATTGAGCTGTTGACGAAGACTTATCGTCTGAATCAACTCCGTTTCGCAATTTCTTGTTTAAGGTGTGGACTATATACGTTTAGGTTATGGTTTTCAAGACTTTCAATGTTAAGCAATGATTTATTCTTACTTAGGATTCTATTTCACATGTACAAAGTGTTGTCCGTTTTGATTTTCAGTTATACGTTAATTATGTTAATTATACTGTATTCCTCGTATTTGTGGAAAATACCGTATACGTATAAAATTTAGATTTGTGCTTGTCATGATTAACTGCCGTCTATGTATGCTGGATGTATGTGTAACAACTTCTGGGCTAAAGGTTTGTCCAAATACATGATATACCAATATACGATATATAGTTAGTATGTGTAGCCTAAGTGTTTGTGAAAATGACCGAATGAGTATAAACTTTGTAAGTGTGCTTGCCATGACAGACTGTCATGGATATATGATTGTTGTATAGGTGATAACCCTTTGACGAAAGGTTTTGCCCTGATACATATGTTAATTAATACATAATATGTATTATGTAATAGGTGTAGTCTAAGTGCTTGTATAAAATGTCTGACTGTGTTAGTAGTTGGTAAATTATGATTTATAAGGGAGTTGAGATATGAATCCCAACTGCCTTAGTTGTGGGCATGTTTACATCCATGGATTGTACATGATTCATGTTTAGCTGTGGGTATGATTTCCTTTATGTACTGTATATCCATGTTTCCATAATATGTTCAAATGGCTGTAGGATAGATTTATTTATTCATTACTGCCTTGATAATCTCATATGCTTATTTGTTGTAAATGTACGTGTTTGGGAATATGAAATAGTCCAGGCAATCGGTAATAGACTCTGCTTGGTGGCTGAGATTGTCTCGCCACTTAGGACATGTCTCGACGAACCCGAGCCGTACGTTGCTTACAGTGCTTAGGCCACGTCGAGTGCTTGCGCATTCATGTCGATCAACTCAACGTACGCTCGTACTAGTCGAGCTTGTCAAGTAACCCAATTGGCCCGATGTTTGTTCACCATGTTTGGACGCTGCTGTTTGAACCTAAGGTACCAAACTTACCATTGGAAAGCTCCTCTAAACTTGGTACCTCGATCCCCTAAGACTCATGAGCCGGGCATGGTGGTATGGGACACCGTGGTCGAGCTGTCGGCCTACGCTGGGGCCACAAACCTCCCCGTAGTGACCAGTGACAACCCAGACTCGTGAGCAGATTATGGTGGTATGGAACACTATATTATTGTTGTCGGCCTGCACTGATATGGTGATGGGGGAACGGAGCAACGAGTGCGTGCAACAGTCCTGACAGCCCTTTGTAGTGACCTCGAGCATATTCTGAATCTGCGGAGAGGTGATGAGCCTTCCCGCAGTAAACAGAGTATAAACTAGGCCTGTATTGATAAGGTGATGGGGGAGCGGTGCAACGAGTGCGTGCAATAGCCCTGCCAGCCCTTGCATTGACCTAGAACCGTACTTCGTATGAGATATGCTAGGACTGACGACCCTAGAATGGATCATTGTTTGGGTATTGATATAAGGGAGGTACCTTAGCTTCCCAATCTTACTGTAAGAAAAGGACTAATAACAACTCGGTAATCATATTCATATCGCACTACATGTTCCTGGAAGATATGTAGCATTGAGGGAAGAAAGCATGCCGCGGACGTAAGATGGTGTCGCATGAGGGAGTATGTTGGCGAGGGCATCCATCATATCATTTCATCCTTGCATTAATTACAGTATTTAGGAGTGTTTGATTGTACTGCTTTATCATTACTTCTTGATTGAATTGATAACATGTTAACCTTTGCTGTATAGTTTCGACTGAGTTAGCTACTCTCTCCCACGTTACGGGACATTGTTGTACACACCAACCAGTCCCTGTTTTAGTTTCAGATGATGGAGATGCTTGCGAAACAGAGCCGGACTTGATGATGTTGAAGAGGATTTCTCCTACATACATGTTTTGATCGACAGGATTACAGGGAGGTTGATTAGACGCCATGACACTTGTCATTTTATATTTTTGGAGCACTCATGTATATTCTTTTTGATTATTTTTAGGGTATACATGTATATGTTTAACCTGATAACATGTTCACACTTTGGAGACTTACAATAGTTCATATATTTTATATATCTATCACATTCTTCCGCTTGCTAATTTAACTGTCTCTGGAGTATGATATGATGTTTTGGCTTAATCCACTTCATGTTTTATGCACTAATACAACCGACATTCATCCATCATTGAAAATGTTGCATAAGTGATGTTCTGAAACTCGAGAGTGGAGTTTATGCTCGACCCCCGATTTTCGGGATGTTACAGACTTGGTGTATGAAAGTCGAGTGCCAGATTTGGGGCATCATGAAAACTGTCTGTCCCCAAACTTGGGGCGCGACAAGACCCAATTAGTGCAACAAAAGAGTTATTGGCTTTTTTCAAAAGGAAACTTACTATTGTTTACACCCATTTTTTACACACCCTCATGGACCATTAATATGCCGCCATGGACCATATTATAAACCTATTAACGACCAAATATTACTCGTACCTGAGGGTATCTTTTCCCCTTGTCCTTCAATGATACGTCACCTGCGAAACACAAAGTGGCATAAAACTATACGCACGTCTGAAGAGGCAACGAAGTGAAAAATGATATGTAGCCCTAATTTTTGTGTCATGTGACCGGAGGAGTGAACTCAGCACATACATAAAAGATTTTAAGCACTATGATAGTGTGCACACATAGATTGTCAAACTTCATAAGACAAAAGTGCTTCAAGGTAGAATCTGAAGATCAACTCAAGATCAACTTATGTTCAAGAAAGATCGGCACAACTTCTCAAAGAAATCATCGTGAAATTGTCACCTGAATTCAACACAAAGTCCAAGACAAAGTCCAAGACAAAGTTCAAGACAAAATTCAAGATAAAGTTCTAGACAAAATTCAAGTCATAATCTAAGAAAAAGTTCAAGCCAAAGTGACTCAGATATTTGATATATCTCAGGTGGTATAAACCATAGAAATACCTTAGGACTAGGTGCTTTCAAAACTATTTTATCATGGTTCTTTTCTAATGTTTTTGCCTGGAATACGGCCAGCCTAAGCTTCCTCGGTGAGCCTAACTTCAAGCCTAAGTAAATAATAACTTTTGTTGAAAATTCATCTAGCCCAGGCCTAAAATTTGGCCATCCTAATAAAGTTTGGGTGAAATTCCAACAACACCAACTTTTGGAATTCGCGGGAATTCGGCCAACCGAAGGGAAATTTTGACTAGCCGAATTGTGATGTTCGGCTAGTCGAACTTGACCTCGGCCCAACCAAATTTTGGATAATTCTTATCCCATGCAATCTAAAATCCGTTGAATAGAATCTAGTGAACTCGAGCTAGTCGAAGCCTATCTCGGGCTAGTCAAAGTTCTAACTTCTTTGTCTATAAATTGAGTCTTTCTCTCATTCCAAATTACATAATTATTATCATAATTCTTCTGTAAGAGAGAGAAAAGCTCAAGTCCTCAGCAAGCTATTTGTTTGTATTAATAATTTATTTTAATAGCTTATTCAATTCTGTTTATTCTCAAATCTTTTAAGTCTTAATCTAAGAGAGCAAACTATACTCCTCTTTGAGATCTAAGAGAATTAAATTAAGTAGCATTTGGGTCTTTCGTAATTAAAATCTATAGAACCCTAGACTCTTTCAGTCTGATTGAGTAGTATACCTTCTATAACTTCTTTTTATGTTTTTTTTTTTTTTTTTGAGATCTCCTATGAAAATATTAATTTAAGGTTTTGTTTGAGATAGCCCGGAAAAATCTCAGTTTGGGTTTTTATTGTGACAGTTCATGAAAATCACAAGGAACTATATGGGTTATTAAGGTAACCTTGTGAAAACCTTTTTATAGTGAAAGCCAAAATTATGAGGCAAGAAATTTTGGGAGTGGAGTAGGTGTGATTATTTTTAAGCACCAAACCATTATAACTCCTTGTGCCATGTGGTGAATGCTTTATCATTATTTTTCGTGATTGGATGTAATTTATTATTTCATTTCAGTGGTGAATGTTGAAATCCTTTTATTTACTCTAGCTACTTTGAAAGTTTCATTTTAAAGACATTCATGAAATAAGGTTGTCCTACCTAATATTTTAGATGAAGGTTATCCTGCAAATTATTTGGAATCAAGGTTTCAATACTCAAGTGACTGAGATTTTTGTAATTTTTATTTTTTGCATTTATTTCGATCGTTTGGTATTGTCCTATTTAGCCCCCCTCTAGGACATCGTTAGCTCTTCATTTCAGGTGGTATCAGAGTGGATTGCTCTTTTTATTTTTTTGGATTTACCTCATTAAGATAAATCAAGACCTACAAGATGTCAAATTTCAAAAGTCTATCCATTACCAAGCCACCTCCCTTTGATAGCTCTAATTATTCATATTAAAAAGCATGATGAGGATTTTCTTCAAATCCATTGATGAATGTCACGCCCCAAACTTAAAAACTGGGCTAACAAAATTCCTGATCGCCGAATCTGGCACCAACAGCCTCCGTAGAACCCCATTCTCGGCTCGCTCCCATTCGCCAGGTTTCGATCCTGGGATGCTATGAGAAGGATTTTCAAGATCAGTTTGAACCGTGATAAGTATAACCAAAGGCATAACCCACAAACAGCAACCATAAACTCCATTACATTTCCACCATGATCAAAAACTTTACAAGTACAATGAGCATAAAGGGAAATACAATGATGATAGACTAAAAGCTTCAAAATAATCTTCCACGTACTCAAGCCTCAGCGCTGCTGCGATCCAACATCACCTGCATGCAATGATCGTGCATAAGCTATAGAAAGCTTAGAGGATGGTGAAAGTGTGTGCGCAAGGTGGTAATGCAGTTATGCAGTATCAGATTAATGCAGAACATGCTGATGAAAGCTAAGAATACCATTAGCCGTACAAATGCCATGCGGTGCAAAGCATGAATGATGTCGGCCATACTAAGGCCATGCAATGCCAAATACAATTCAAGCATACAAATCCTCATCTAAGTCCACATATCAATACAGCTTAACTCTAGAATATCACCGAGGTCTAGTACACTCTAAACCAGATCGGCGCCAATCGCGCGCAATAAGGTAAGTGGAAGAGACCTCACTATCTGCTTGCCAATATCGGGCTTGACTCATCGATAATGGACTCATTCCTCAAGCTGGTCAAACTTATCCTAGCTTTACCCCCTCCACTCGGGCGGGTAAGGCCGTACCCCTTATAACTGACCATGACACAGTGAAAAGCGTGATCGTCTGGTAATCGGCACTCGGCACTCCTGTACCTACTCGGTCTAGACGTTGGAATAACTTCTTGGTACCATAAGAGTATATGGACTTTCACCTAGGGATATTTATAACACCCCATGTATAATAATATTTTCTTTATTCAATCCTGCCAACTACTATACGCCTGTGGAGGCTACGGCCCTGATGTCACTAGGGTGTACAGTAACCATGTCACTCAATGCAAAATACATGAATCACACTATCTAGTCATGCAGTAATCCTACGCGTATCGTGCGCTCATGTAGGGTAACACCGTCTAACCGGGAGCTCATAAACAATCTGCACGAAGGCATATGCTATGATCAGTCACTTCTCATATCAAGCATACATATGATGCGTATGATCATGAATCATGGAACTATAATAATCATGTTATGAAGTATTGCACTATCCTTACAACGTAGGTGGCCTAGACGGCCTACACACAACAAGTACAAGTCTATCAATGGGCCGTAGGGATTGTCGTAATGTGGATGTCAAACCATCATTGCTCCCAAGGCATAGCCCGTCGTGAACATCATTACATAAACCATGTTGGGATCACACATTACAATGGATCCTAAGTACATCCTATTAGGCCTTAAATACATCAAATGGGCTATATCAAATGGGCTTTATGTTCATCAAGTGGGCCACATCAATTGGCCGCACCAATGGCCTTATGTACATTGCAATGGGTCATAACCCGTTGGCCTTAGAATACATCAAATGGGCCTAATCACAAGGGCTTTATGTGTATCAAATGGGCCACACCCATTGGGCCACAAATACATCGAATGGGCCTAGTTGAATGGGCCAAATCAATTGAGCCAAGTTAAATGGGCCTCAGGTATATCAATTCGAGCCCACTCTCATATTTTTGAGATTCGACCTATCCACAAGTTATTATAGAAATAGATGAAATGAAAAAAAATACTGATAAAGTTGGAAACTACTGCTACCCTTATAAGTTGAAGGGTTGATGTCACGTTCCACTATTTAAATGATGGGGTCCATTTGATCTTTAGATCTGATTCACTCATTTTTCATGTCTTAAAATGATCTCATAAATGGTTGGATGGCATGGACACAACACTTGCATCATGGTGGGCCCCACCGTTCAAATAGGGGATGGTGTAGATAATGCATAAACATAGGGAGTGGGTCCCACTGTCGGATGGATGGCTTGTGTAAAACACATACATCAGGCGGGCCTCCTTGTGTAGCACGTTGCCCATTCTTGTAAGGCAGTGGTTGGTTCCACATAGGGCCCATCACCATGCATATATTATATAAAAATATAATATATAATACGATATATATAATATATATTATAATATGTATATTATATATAATATATATACATAATATATATATATATATATATATATATATATATATATATATATATATATATATCATCTGACGTCTAGGCCGTCCAGGGCTTGGACAGTCACCTAAATTAGGCAAGGCCCCACACGTGAGAGTGGGTCCCACCGTCCAAGGACGATGGATATCACATACGTGATGTTGTGGCCCACCAAAATGGATGTACGACGTGGATGGGTCCCATGGACCTTGATGAAGAGGAAAACAAATTTAAAATGATACAAAACCTCTGGATGCCCAAAACGGGTCTAATGAAAGCCACTCAATCACCAGTATTTCCTGTGTTGTGGGCCACCTGAGCTTTGGATGTGGCTGATATTTGAAGGGGGCCCACTTTAGGAAGGGACCCACCATATGAACAGGTTGGATGATAAACATACATCATGGTGGGGTCCATCCTGATGGGCCACACCACCACATCATCATCACATGAAAAGAACATGAAAACGAGAGGGAGAGAGAGAGAAAGAGAATGGGACAAGCGTGATGGAGGGATCCCGACACTATGGGCCCTCCCTTGCAATCGATCATACATCAAGTAGGTCCCAATACATGTGGGTCCATCGAAATCAAAAATCAACGGTGAAGATCCTTTCCCCACCAATATATACGATCTAGATGACCTTTTTAATGCAAGAAAATAAACATCATGATGGGGTCCATGGAGATTGGCCCCATCATGGAATGATCATGATCATCAAAGTGGGCCATTGGCCACATCTTAGGGTCCCAAGTGAGATCCAAACCATTGATCGGTATGCCTTACTTAGCCCATCATGAAAACATGAAAAACTAGCCTATAGAAGCACCCACCGTTCGATCTTCTTGCTCCCTTGGCTTCATTAGCTCCTTAGCTTCGATTCCAACAGAGGAGATGAGGTTTGGATGGTTGAGATGAGAGATGAAGGGGTAGGAAAGGTGGGCCACACTTGTTGCTTGAAAGAGTTAGAGAGGCTGGGACATGTGAGGCTTTCTTTTGCTTAAGAATGAGTTTGAAAATGAGAGAGAGAGACTTGTAAAGGGAGAGAGAGAGAGTGATGGGTGATGGATGTGGTGAGTGATGGGTGTGTAAGAGATTTTTGACTTTTGT
The DNA here is from genome assembly GCA_037074715.1 of Magnolia kwangsiensis. Classification (NCBI taxonomy): domain Eukaryota; kingdom Viridiplantae; phylum Streptophyta; class Magnoliopsida; order Magnoliales; family Magnoliaceae; genus Magnolia; species Magnolia kwangsiensis. The sequence goes on along the minus strand of CM073577.1, from coordinate 75,173,008 downwards.
GGCAAACGGTGTAAGAAAAGTATGGGCTTTATAAGAACATTTTGACTTTTGTGGTTGTTTGGGAATGAGTGAAAGGTGACGTGTACTTGACATGTACTTAACCCTCGATGGGATTGATTGATAGATTGAGGTGACATGTTATAGAGATTCTCTTAGGTTTTGCAACGCGTGACGTTTTCTTCGCACCGAACGCTAGCCCATATCTCCTGAATAAGGTATCGCCTCGACGCGCGAGTCGCGGCATCGGAACTGCGGTGATGGCGTGGTCGCTATGTTAAAGGTCTTGGGTTGAGTCAACTCGGGTTGACGACATGTGAATCAAGGTCGTACGCAAATACCGATTAAGAGTCGAAGGTTACCAAAATTCGACCAGAAAGACCGCGAAAGTTTATGGATAGGTACGGTCTAGTATATGGGGCTTACAGCTCTCCCCTCCTAATAAAAATTTTATCCTCAAAATTTACACAATCATAGCAACTAGGCGTAACTCACAAGGAAGAAGAAACATACTCATCATCATATAACATCAGATATAACATACAAAATACAACACATGATCAATCATCAAAGAGATAGGGATAACACTCTCGAATCTCAGCCTCGCGCTCTCAAGAAGCCTCCTCTACAGAATGGTGACCCCACTGAACCTTCACCAAAGGAATGACCTTGGTTTGAAGGACCTGCTCCTTCCGATCCAGAATACGAACTAGCTGCTCAATACAAGAAGCATCCTCACGAACCTCCAGCGGCTGCCAATCAATAATGGGAACTATGTCTGACCCACACTTCCTCAACATAGAGACATGAAAAATGTTGTGGATGCCAGACAACTGAGGTGGCAAGGCAAGCCGATAGGCTACGACGCCAACACACCTAGTGATCTCGAAAGGTCCTATAAATCTCGGGACAAGCTTGCCCTTCGCCCCAAATCGAACTACGCCCTTCATGGGCGAGACCTTGAGATACACATAGTCCCCCACATCAAACTCCAAGAGACAACACCGACGATCAGTAAAACTCTTCTGTCAGCTCTGAGCTGTGCGCATCCTCTTCCTGATGATATCAATAGTCTCTGATGTCTCCTGCACAAGCTCGGGACCTAGGAGACGATGCTCTCCAACCTCGGTCCAACAACTCGATGATCTACATGGTCCATCATATAATGCCTCAAAAGGAGCCATGCCGATGGTCGCCTGATAAGTGTTGTTGTATGCGAACTCAGCCAATCGCAGATGCTCATCCCAACTACCCCCGAAATTAATCGCGTAGGCCCGAAGCATATCTGGTTAACCCTCTCGGTCTGGCCATCGGTCTGCGGATGGTACGCCGTGCTGAGCTACAAATCAGTCCCCATCGTTCTCTAGAAGCTCCCCCAAAACTGAGACGTGAACTTCGAATTTGAGTCAGAAACGATTGAGACTGGAACGTCATGTAGTCTCACAACCTCCTCGATAAATAACCTCACAAGCCGGTCCATAGACCAAGTCGCACTCATCGCAAGGAAATGTGTCGACTTCGTCAAATGATCCACAATAACCAAATGGCATCATGACCGTGCTGAGTCCTCGATAAGCCCATAATGAAATCTATCGACATGTGCTCCCACTTCCACATCGGGACGCTCAATGGCTGCAATAGACCAGGGGTTCTCTGATGATCGGCCTTGACATGCTGGCATGTGTCACACTCGGCCACAAAACTGGCGATCTGGCGCTTCATCCCAACCCAAAAATACTGTCGCCTCATGTCACAGTACATCTTCGTCGAGCCAGGGTGGATAAAAAATCACGATCGATGTGCCTCGATCATAAGATCCCTGTACAGCTCAGGAATATCCGGGACACATAATCGGCCTCTGAAGCGAAGTCCATCATCTGCACCAATCTGTCAATCCGTCTGACTCTCAAATGTCAACTCAGCCATATAACTTTGTAATGACTCATCAGCCTATTGAGCCTCGATTACCCTTGAGACAAGAGAGGGTTGAATCGACAAGCTCAATAACTGCACGATAGAAGACTGCAAGCCGAACTCAAAATCATACTCTACGATATCCTCAAGCATCCACCACTCCTAAATCATCATATGCGCTACTAGGCCTCATGGCTGACGACTGAGGGCATCCGTCACCACGTTCGCCTTGCCCGGGTGGTACTGAAGATTAAAATTATAGTCTTTCAGGAGCTCCATCCAGCGCCTCTGCCTCATATTCAACTCAGACTGCGAGAAGAGGTACTTCAAGCTCTTGTGGTCGGAGAAGAGCTCGAACCTAACCCTATAGAGATAGTGCCTCCACACTTTCAGTGCGAAGACAACTGCGGCCATCTCTAAATCATGCGTGGGGTAATTCAGCTCATGGACCTTGAGCTTACGAGATACGAAGACCACTGGTCTCCCGTGCTCCATCAGGACAGCACCTAAACTAATATGCTAGGCATCAGTAAATACAATAAATCGGTCACTCCCAGAGGGAAGAGTGAGGACAGGAGTGGACGTGAGATGGTCCTTCAACTCCATAAATGCTTGCTCGTAGGCATCACTCGAAATAAACTCTGCGCCCTTCCGAGTCAACTTGGTCAGCCGGGCTACAATACGAGAGAAGCCCTCAATGAAACGTCTGTAATAACCTGCTACACTAAGGAAATTGCAGATCTTAGACGTGTTTGTGGGCTGGCCCCACTGACACACTGCCTCAACCTTCGAGGGGTCCACCGCGATGTCCTCCCTCATCACCACGTGACCGAGGAACTTCACCTCCTCCTATCAAAACTCTCACTTCTCCAGCTTCGCATACAGCTGGTGTGTGCGGAGGGTCTATAAGGTAATCTCCAAATGCTGCTCGTGCTCCTCATGGGTCCTCGAATAGATCAGAATGTCGTCGATAAATACTACAACAAACTGATCGAGATAAGGGAAGAAGACTTTATTCATCTACTGTATGAAGACCACGGGGGCATTAGTCTGTCTGAAGGACATGACCTGAAATTCAAAATGACTGTAACGCATCTTGAATGCCGTCTTCAGAATGCCTACGCTGGGGCCACAAACCTCCCCGTAGTGACCAGTGAGCACCTAGTCTCGTGAGTAGATTATGGTGGTATGGGACACTATATTCTTGCTGTCGGCCTACACTGATCAGGCGACGAGTCCTTTGTAGTGACCGCGAGCGTATTCTGAGTCTATGGGAGGCGACGACCCTTCAGTAGCAGTGAGAGTACAGTAGGCCTGTATTGATAAGGTGATGGGGGAGCGGTGCAACGAGTGCGAGCAACAGCCCTGACAGCCCTTGCAGCGACCTACAAAATATACATTGTATGAGATTACTAGGAGTGACGACCCTAGACAGGATCTGTGTTGGGATTGATATAAGGTAAGTACCTTAGTTTCCCAATCCTGCTGTTTGAATGGACTAATAACAACTCGACAATCATATCACCATTACATTGCATGTGCCTGGAAGATGTGGAGCACTGAGCGGGATGCACGCATGCCGCGGACGAAGATGGTGCCGTATGAGGGAGAACGTCGGTGAGGGCATCCATCATGTCATGTCATATTGCATTAACAATAGTATTAGGATTATCTGGTTTACTGCTTTACTATTATCGCATGATTGATTTAAGAACATGATAATCTTTGCTCTATGATTCCACTGAGTTGATCACTCACTCCCACGTTACGTGATGGTGTTTGCAACACTCACCAGACCCTGTCTTACATGCAGGTGAGGCAGTGGTCCAGGAGGTAGAGCCGGACTACGATGAGGACCAGGGCGAGTTCTCATACATGCAGTTCCACGACGGCTTTGCTTAGGTGACCTGGGTTGACGGGACTCCTCAGTGGGACTATTTTGGACATTTGATTTTGTTTCTTTACATGTATAAGAGACTCAGTGGTGTATTCATACTTTAGTGACTACTTTAGTGACAGTCGAGATCTACTTTATTTTTCCATACAGTGATATATATATTCTTTAGTCTTCCGCTTGCTTTTGTCACTAGATCTGGAGTATGAATTGCAGTTTTGGTATACTTTTACTCATGTGAATGCTTTAACTCAGACAACATTGAATCATAATCATTTTTGTTGCATAAGTGACGATCTGGAACTCGGGAGTTGAGTTTATACACGACCCCTGATTTTCAGGGTGTTACACGCCAGGTATACAGAACATGACTATCCTCGTAGAGCAGTCTAATACGGCGTAGTACTCGGTAAGCCAATCTATACCCAGGTTGACATCGAACTCGAACATCGGCAAAATAAACAAATCGGCAGGCAAAAAGGTATCCCCGACTAGAACGGGACAAGACGAGCGAAATTGGCCCAACACTGTAGTCTTCCCCAAGGGAATCGATACTGACAGACCCTCACGAGCAGACTCCAATGGCAAGCCATTCGATCAGTAGAAACTCTCAGGAACAAAAGAATGTGATGTATTAGAATCAAATAATACACGTGCAGCACATGTAAAGACTAAAAGTATACCCTCAACGACTCCTCTAGATGACTACGGATCCTGCTGAGCCGCATAGAACCTAGCTTGAGCCGGTTGGGGAGGTGTTTGTCCCCTCTGAGCATGTTGTTGTTGCTGGGGTTGCTGAGGTGATCGAAACTGCTGCCTCTGCTTCTCCGGCCTCTGAGGCCGATGCTGATGCTGCTGCTGAGGTGGCCTCGGTGGTGGGGGCTGCTATCGCTGTTGATGTGGGGGTCTCTACTACTGCGGTGGTGGAGGCTATTGTGGACATCTCTGCTGCTGCTGGGGGCTGGGACACTCCTGCATACGTTGTCCCATCGCACTGCACCTAAAACAAGTGTCGGTGAACTACCTCGGAGGTAGTGCTGGAGGTGTTGTTGGCGCTTGAAAGGCTGGGTGACCTGTGCGCCTTTGCTGTGGTTGACGCTACTGGGAATCATTGGAAGGAGCCTGCCTCTTCCAGTATCTCCTCTGACCGTGATCAGACTGAGAACCGTCCCACTCATCCTCAAAAATCTAGGCCTTCCATACCACTCCCTCGAAAGTCGGGTGCTCATGCCCAATAACACGGCTGCGAAGACCATAACGCAAGCTGTCCTCGAAGAGGCGGGCTCTCCACTCCTCATCATCTACTAAGTATGGTGCAAATCTAGACACCGCTATAAAGCGGGCCGTATACTGAGCCACTGTCATATCACCATGCACCAAGGCTTCAAACTCTAACCCTCACTGTCGTCGGATGTGATCAGAGAAGTATTGTCGGTCAAACCGATCCATAAAATCCTCTCAGGTCTACACAAATTCGGTGCCTGCTGCTCAAGAGACTAATGTCCACCAGTGCTCAGCTTCACCATGGAGAAGAAATATGGCTAATCGGACTCGCCGTTCGGTCGTACATCCCATTGTATCGAATATCTTCTCAACATCGACGCGCCATCTCTCAGCTACCATTAGGTCTGGCTCACCCTAAAAAAGTGGGGGATCGAGCTATTGATACTCATAAAGGAGGGCGCTCACGCGCTCCTGCACTGCCTGGGCCAGTGAAATAATGGGGTGCCTGCCCTGCTCCTGAAGTGCAGCCGTCACAGCTTGTAACATCTGCTGTAATTAGGAGGCACTCATGGATACGATCGGGTCTGCATTGGTCTCTGGTGGAGGAGTAGCATCCTCAGGATGGGCGATAGGAACCTCTAGTGGTGGAGTAGGCATCGTGGGTGGTAGGGCGAGAGGCACATGTGGTAAAGCGGGAGTCTCAGGTGGTGGTGCGGGAGTCGATCGAGTCACTCTCCTAGGCATCTTATCCTATAGGAAAGAGAAAAGGTGTCTATCAACTTCAAAACTCTCGAAGGCACACACGTTAAGGGTCTGTAACGGAAGATCGCTAAGCTATCCGAACTTCAGGACTCAGCCATTCTAAACTCATAACAGACATGTAATGTTATTCTCGGTTATTCTCAAGTTATACTCTGATACCAACTTCTGCCATGCCCCAAACTCAAAAACTGGGCTCACAAAATTCTCGATCATCGAATCTGGCATCGACAGCCTCCGTAATACCCCATTCTCTGGGCCTAGCTCCCATTTACCAGGTTCCGATCTTGGGATGCTACGAGGAGGATTTTCAAGATTAGTTTGAATCATGATAAGCATAACCAAAGGCATAACCCACAAACAACAACCAAAAACTCCAATACATTTCCACTATGATAAAAAACTTTACAAGTACAATGAGCATAAAGGGAAATATAATGATGATAGACCAAAAGCTCTAAAATAATCTACCACGTACTCAAGCCTCAGCGCTGCTGTGATCCAACGTCACCTGCACGAAATGGTCGTGCATAAGTTTATAGAAAGCTTAGAGGGTGGTGAAAGTGTGTGCTGGAAGGTGGTAATGCAGTTATGCAGTATCAGAGTAATGCAGAACATACTGATGAAAGCTAAGAATACCATTAGCCGTACCAAGGTCATGTGGTGCAAAGCATGAATGATGTCGGCCATGCCAAGGCCATGTGATGCAAAATGCAACTCAAGCATACAAATCCTCATCTAAGTTCACATATCAATACAGCTCAACTCTAGAATATCATCGGGGTCTAGTACACTCTAACTAGGTCGTCGCTCCATCAAGCGCAATAAGGTAAGTGGAAGAGACCTCACTTCCTCCTGCCAATATTGGGCTCAGCTCGTCGATAGTGGACCCATTCCTCAAGCTGGTCAAACTTAGCCTAGCTTTACCCCCTCCACTCAGGCGGGTAAGGCCACACCCCCTTCCAACCGACCACGACATGGTAAAAAGTGCGACCGTTTAGTAATCAACACTCGGTGCTCCTGTACCCACTCAGTTTAGACGTTAGAGCAACCTCTTGGTACCATAAGGGTTTAGGGACTTTCACCCAGGGATATCTATAACAACCCATGTAGAACAAGATTTTCGGAATCTAATCTTGCCAATCACAATACGACTGTGGAGGCTACGACCCTGATGTCGCTAGGGCGTACAGTAACCATGTAACACAATGCGAAATACATGAATCACACTATCCAGTCATGCAGCAATCGTAGCGTATTGTGCGCTCATGTAGGGCAACACCACCTAACCGGAAGCCCATAAACAATCTGCCCGAAGGCATATGCTCTGATCAGTCACTTCTCATATCAAGCATACATATGATGCGTATGATCATGAATCATGGAACTATACTAGTCATGTTATGAAGTAATGCACTATCCTTACAACGCAGGTGGCCTAGACGGCCTACACACAACAAGTATAGGTCTATCAATGGGCCCTAGGGAGAGTCATAATGTGGACATTTAACCAACATTATACTCACAATGTGGACGTCAAACCATCATTGTTCCTAAGGCATAGCCCGTCGTAAACATCATTACATAAATCATGTTGAGATCACACATTGCAATGGACCTTAGATACATCCCATTGGGCCTTAAATACATCAAATGGGCCACATCATATGGGCCTTATGTTCATCAAATGGGCCACATCAAGGGCCGCACCAATGGCCTTATGTACATTATAATTGGTCATAACCCGTGGGCCTTAGAATACATCAAATTTGCCTAATCACATGGACTCTATGTGTATCAAATGAGCCACACCCATTGGGCCACAAATACATTGAATGGGCCGAATCAATTGGGCCAAGTCAAATGGGCCTCAGGTATATCAATTCGAGCCCACCCTCATATATTTTGAGATCTGACCTATCCACAAGTTATTATAGAGAAAGATGAAATGACAAAAAATACCTACAAAGTTGGAAACTACTGCTGCCCTTAGAAGTTGAAGGGTTGATGTAACGGTCCACTATTTAAACGGTGAGGCCCATTTGATCTTTAGATCTGATTCACTCATTTTTCATTTCTTAAAATGATCTCATAAAGGGTTGGACAACAGGGACACAACACTTGCATCATGGTGGGCCCCACCGTTCAAATAGGGGATGGCGTAGATAACGTATAAACATAGGGAGTGGGTCCCACTGTCGGATGGATGGCATGTGTAAAACACATACATCAGGTGGGCCTCCTTGTGCATCACGCTGCCCATTCTTGTAATGCAGTGGTGGGTTCCACGTAGGGCCCATCACCATGCATATATTATATAAAAATATAATATATAATATGATATTTATAATACATATTATAATATGTATATTATATAATATATATATACATAATATATATATATATATATATATATATATATATATATATATATATATATCATCTGACGTCCAGGCCGTCCACGGCCTGGACGGTCACCTAAATTAGGTAAGGCCCCACACGTGGGAGTGGGTCCCACCTTCCTAGGATGGTGGACATCACATACGTGATGGTGTGGCCCACCAAAATGGATGTACGGCGTGAATGGATACCATGGACCCTAATGAAGAGGAAAAAAAATTTTAAATGATCTAAAACCTCAGGACGCCCAAAACGGGTCTAACAGCAGCCACTTAATCACCACTATTTCCTATGTTGTGGGCCACCTGAGCTTTGGATGCGGCTGATCTTTGAAGGGGGCCCACTTTGGGAAGGGACCCACCATATGAATGGGTTGGATGATAAACATACATCATGGTGGGGTCCATCCTGATGGGCCACACCACCACATCATCATCACATGAAAAGAACATGAAAAAGAGAGGGAGAGAGAGAAAGAGAGTGGGACACACGTGATGGAGGGACCCCGACACTATGGGCCCTCCCTTGCAATCGATCATACATCAAGTGGGTCCCAATACATGTGGGTCTATCGAAATCAAAAATCAACGGTGAAGATCCTTTCCCCACCAATATAGACAGTTTAGATGACCTTTTTAATGTAAGGAAATAAACATCGTGATGGGGTCCATGGAGATTGGTCCCATCATGGAATGATCATAAAGATCAAAGTGGGCCATCGGCCACATCTTAGGGTCCCAAGTGAGATCCAAACCATTGATCAGTATGCCTCACTTGGCCCATCATGAAAATATGAAAAACTAGCCTATAGAAGCACCCACCGTTCGATCTTCTTTCTCCCTTGGCTTCCTTAGCTCCTTAGCTTCGATTCCAATAGAGGAAATGAGGTTTGGATGGTTGAGATGGGAGATGAAGGGGTAGGAAGGGTGGGCCACACTTGTTGCTTAGAAGAGTTTAAGAGGCTTGGGACGTGTGAGACTTTCTCTTGCTTAGGAATGAGTTTGAAAATGAGAGAGAGATACTTGTAAAGGGAGAGAGAGAGAGAGTGATGGGTGATGGATGTGGTGACTGATGGGTGTGTAAGAGCTTTTTGACTTTTGTGGTAAATGGTGTAAGAAAAGTATGGGCTTTGTAAGAACTTTTTGACTTTTGTGGTTGTTTGGGAATGGGTGAAAGGTGATGTGTACTTGACATGTACCTGACCCTTGATGAGATTGATTGATAGATTGAGGTGACATGTTGTAGAGATTCTCTTGGGTTTTGCAACGCGCGGCGTTTTCCTTGCACTAAACGCTAGCCCACATCTCCTAACCAGGGTATTGCCTCAGCACACAAGTCGCGATGGTAAAGGTCTTGGCTTGAGTCGACTCGGGTTGACGGCGTGTGAATCAGGGTCGTGCGCAAATATCGGTTAAGGTTCGAAGGTTGCTGAAATTTGACTAGGAAGACCACGGAAGTCTATAGATCAGTACGGTCTAGGATATGGGGCTTACAATGAAAGTGTATGACAAGCCATTGTAATTAAATGGATCCTTCATATGATGGAAGTAGTAGCCGATGATGGATCCATATCAATGAAAGAAACGACATTTACTTTTTATACTACGGTTCATAAATGTGAAAGCAATACAAATGCAAAAGCCTTAAATGTAATAACTTACACTCTATCGCCAAATAGGTTCAAAAGAACCGTTTCTTATGATACATCTAAACAAGCATGGGATATTCTCAAAATAACACATGAACTAGTATAATAAAAAAATCTAAAATTCAAATCCTCACAACCAAATTTGAGAAAATTCATATGGAAGAGAATGAGCCTTTTACGTACTTTTATATGAAAATGAATGACATAGTAAATTCCATATGTGGTCTTAGAGATAAAATCCCTAAAAGCAAGGTTTGCATAAAAATACTGCGATCACTTCCTGATAGGTTTAATTCAAAGGTTACTACTATACAGGAATTAAGGGATACATATACTATGAAAGTTGAGGAGTTAGTTAGTTTTTGTAACACCCCAGATTTTTACCAACCTAGAGTTAGGCATCCGTAGGCAATGGGTCAACCATAACACCTTGGTAACCTCTTAGAACTCAATTTCAAAGCTCTAGAAATCATTTAGAACCAAATTCTTTAGAAATTTAACGTGAATTAACTAGCGCTACACTAGATTTCCTGCCAAATTAGCACCAGCCACTTTAAATACGATCTGTAAGACTCAAAACCTCTAGAATTGTTAACGCTATGTTACCCTGAAATCTAGGATCCAACTCTAAACCCAGTTGCTCCCAGGAATGCTTTGTAACTTTGTATTGGTTCTAGACCGCGCATCGAGAGTCTGATAGCGATGAACTTAGACCATTATGACCGCCTAGTTGGACTTGTCAATCACCTAGACGATCAAGCTCAAACGATGTCCTGAGACCATTTTATTGAGCCCGGAGTAAAGAGGGTAGGAAAATGAAGATTTTTAGAAAATTAATTATATTTTTATGAAATCTGGAACGTTTCACTTGCGCATTATATTTAAGCATTCTAACCGTTAGAATTCAACCCAAATTTACCCTCGGATTAGGATAGGTGGCCCTTACATGTCATAGTACTTGTAGCTCTGATCGAGTTCCCGTAACCATTGAACTGAAACTGGTGCGCCACGGTCGATCTGGAAACCTAACCAGATTAAAAACTTAGCTTGATCTAGATCCAGTATTAGAGAGCTTAAGTCCAACCGCATTTAGTAACAGGACCTCCAGAAGTGCTCCGTTAGATCGGAACAGACCCTATTTAGTTATAACCTAAGTATACCTTGGCCTTAAGTATATTTTTTTCAAGTTTAGGCTTATAAATAGGGCTTAAAATCCTTATTCCAAATCCCATACGAATTTTCAAACCCTAGCTTTCCAAGAGGGAGAAAAGAGAGAGAAAGTGAAGGAGAAGTTGGTGCTGCTTCCTGAGATTCTTCCCGGTCTCTCTACGTGCCTCATCCACCCTTCTGTATCGTTATTCTGGTGATTCTGATTTCATTCTAGGTAAGAAAACCCTAACCCTAACCTATTTTAAGGTTCCTATAGGTACAAGTAGCTAAGTACTTGACTCACCTTGTGTTATAGGTCGTCGTATCGACGTTGACGAAGACTTAGAGTCTCTATTGAATTCGTTACACTTCTATGGCATAAGGTGCGGATTTTAGACGCTTAGGTTACCATTTTTTAAAGCTTTCAATATCGTTTAATGGTAGATGGTTGACAAGAATGTCGTTTCACATGTAGAACATGCCGACCGATTTCTATTTCGAATACATACGAAGAATATGAGATTTATGATATTTTAGGTATTTGTAGGAAATATCGTATACATATAAATTTTGCTGATATGATTGCCATGAGTATTTTTCGTGCATATATGCTAGTTATGGATGTATGATCTATTTGGCGAAAGGATTCGCCCTAATACATGTTTCGGCCAACGTACGCTATGTATGTTATTAAGTGTATTCTAGGTGTTTGTTGAAATGCCCAAATCAATATGATTTAGACCTGCCATATGTATTGAATGTAAGAACATGATTGTTGTATATTAGACATCTCCTTCATATAAGGATCTGTCATATTATATGTTGAAATCAACATACGTCAAGTACGTTGGAGTTGTGTAGTCTAAGTGTTTGTATAGATGCTTGCGTGAGTAAGTACTTAGCAAATTGTGTTGTAGACTAGTGTTGAGATAGGATTCTTAACTACGTTGATGATGTGTATGATTTCTTCCATGTTCGTTGTTGAATTGATTTCTTTATATATGAAATGCTTGTGTATGCTTAACTGCGTATGTTGTACCCTATAATATGTTGATAACATGCTTGGATTACTTGATATTTCAATTTCGTGTCTCTTATATGCTTATTGATTCAGATTGCAAGTGTTTGGGGCTATGCTATAGTCCAAGCAGTCGGTAACAGACTTGAACTCGTGGTTGAATTCTATTCATCACGTAGGATGTGTTTGACGAACCCGAGTCGTGCGTTGCTTGTCGACAGTGTTTAAGCCACACGAGATGCTTATGTACTTCTTGTCGATCAACTCAACGGGGGCTCGTACTAGTCGAACTCGTCCAGTAACCCGATTATCCCAATGTATGTTAACTATGTATGGACGCTACTACTTGAATCTAAAGTACCAAACTTACCAGTGAAAATCTCGCTAACTATGGTACCATCCGTTAAGATTCATGAGCCGGGCATGGTGGTATGGGACACCGTAGTCAAGCTGTCAGTCTACGCTGGGGCCACGAGCCTCCCCGTAGTGACCAGTGAGCAACCCAGACTAGTGAGCTGATTATGGTGGTATGGGACACTATATTCGAGCTATCGACCTACACTGATAAGATGATGGGGGAGCGATGCAACGAGTGCATGCAACAGCCCTGGCAGCCCTCTGTAGTGACCTCAAGTGTACTCTGAGTCTATGTGGAGGCGACGACCCTTCCATAGCAACAAGAGTATAAACTAGGCCTGTATTGATAAGGTGATGGGGGAGTGGTGCAACGAGTGCGTGCAACAGCCCTGACAGCTCATGCAGCGTCCTAGAACCATATCATCGTATGAGAATACTAGGAGTGACGACCCTAGACTGGATCATTGTTGGGAATTGATATAAGGGAGGTACCTTAGCTTCCCCATCCTACTGTGTGAAAGGACTAATAACAACTCGGTAATCATATTCATATCGCACTGCATGTGCCAGGAAGATGTGGAGCACTGAGGGAAGAAAGCATGTCACGGATGAAAGATGGTGTCGCATGAGGGAGTATGTTGGCGAGGGCATACATCATGTCATTTCATTCTTACATTAATTACAGTATTTAGGAATGTTTAATTTTCTTGCTTTATCATTATCGCTTGATTGATTTGATAACATGTTAACCTTTGCTCTATGATTCCACTGAGTTGGCCACTCACTCCCACGTTACGGGACGGTGTTGTACACACCAAGAAGTCCCTATTTTAGTTTCAGATGATGGCGATGCTTGCGAAGCAGAGCCGGACTTGATGATGATGAGGAGGATTCCCCCTATATGCAGGTTCTGATCGACGGGGTTACAGGGTTACTGATTAGATGCCAATACACTTGGTATTTTACCTTTTATTTAAACACCCATGTATATTCTTTTCTTTCTATTTTTGGAGTATACATGTATTTAGTTAACCTGGTAACATGTTCACACTCTAGAGACTTACAATCAATTATACATTTTATATATTTGTCACAGTCTTCCGCTTGTATAATTTAACTATCTCTGGAGTATGATATGTTATTTTGGTCTAATCTGACTCATGTTTTCTGCACTAATATGAACAACATTCATCCATCATTGAAAATGTTGCATAAGTGATGTTTTGGAACTCGAGAGTGGAGTTTATGCTCGACCCCCGATTTTCAGGGTGTTACAGATGGTATCAGAGCATGATTTAGATTAAACCGGGCCTGAGTTATGGTTACACGACGCACACTGATGCACTATGACTTAGGAAGGGGGCGATGGAACTTAGAAACCACATTAGAATCCCAAGTTTCACCGACAAGCGAGACTGAATATTGTAATTTAGTCCATAGTTCTTCTAATTTATTTTGTTGAGATTCATATACCCAGCTACACCCCAATCTCACCACCACCACAAACCGGATCTCTTTTGCTACTAATTAATTCAGTAGGCCACACAAAGGATCACATCAATAATAAAATCTAGGACCACAAAGCAAAGAAAACGTTTAAGTTCATATGTTCCACCATTCCACTTTATCCAGGACCATCCTCAGTTAAACCATAGATCATCAAATCATTTTTTTTTGCCTCCAAGCGCATCCTTTTGGGCCTTCTCTTTACACTTTTAGAACCTTCAACTTAAAGCCAACTCACCCCCAACCGGTGTTGTTCTTGGTCTCCATCTCACATGACCAAAGCATCAATGCCTACTTTGCCTATGAATGATACCCCAAAGTTTCCTCGAATGCATTCATTTCTATATCTGTCATTCCTCATCTTGACACCTATCCATATCAACATACCTCATCAACCTCATCACTCTCATGAAGTATCAACCAAGGTATTGAAAATAACTTCTCAGGACTCAATCTTAAAGTCTAAACCCATTTCCTTCAAAATCTCTCCTTTCACCACCTCATTCTTTAACTTTTTCTAAGTTCTTTCATACTAGACATAAATCCTAATTTATAAATGATGAAGAATAATACTTAAACAAAAATTTACTATAAATAGTAAATATATGTATAAATTGGACTTTTAACCATTCACATTATGGAATCTCATGGAATAAATGGGTTAGTTGGATAGATTAGCGTCTCCTACCCCAAAATCATATGTTACACATCACATAAACTCATTCTGGTTTATAAATTGGCCCTAAAAACACCTCAAATGGAGTCGGGGCCAAACGGAGCACTTACGGGGGGACCCAGACTTTTCTGGGGCCTGGGGGGCTGGAGGTCCTTGCCCAAATGGTGAGCCCTCACCAGTTTGTCCAGTGATCGGCGAGAGCCTCGCCGGTTCGGTGAGGCCTCCCCGGTCAACGGGCTCGGCCGGGCTGGCCGTTCGGGGCGATCGTGTTTGGGGCTTAGTGGAACCCTATGGTACAGGGTTCGGCCACTCATTCATTCCAAATCTACTACTTCCTTCATAAATTAGCCCCCCAAGCTCTCTTTTTCTTCTAAACTTGCTATTTTCTCTCTCCAACCTCCCTTCCAATCATTCCTCCCTTCATTTTTTATTATTTCCATCATCCCTCCACTGTTCTCAATCATATCCAGCAGCTAATTAATCCATTTTCTGCAATTGGAGCTCCCAAGCTGCCATTTGAAGCTCCAAAATCATGCCAGCCCCCAACCCCTCCTATCTTGATCCTTCCTATCTTCTATTTTCCCTTTCTTTGACCCATTACACTCCTCCTTCAAACCTAGATTCGTCGTAACCCATTAGGTCATCCTTTTCTTCCATTTCATTAATTTTTCATGGCTCTTTTTGAGTTAGTTTTAGCCATTTTCTCGATCTCTCCGCTTTACCATCAGGAGAGACCAAATACGGTAGCTTAGTCTATAAATAGTGACCATCTAGTGCTAAGACATCTAGAGTTTTGGACCTACAGTTAGTACTCCTAGATTTTGAAAGATCTGACGATATAGGAAATCCAATTTCAATTAGACAATCTTGAGTCTAAGCGATAGAAGAATCCCCTGTAGTAGAAATGGTATGAAACCATCTAGCGTATAAGCTTAGACTTTGGATTACAGCTAGTGTGTTACAGACTAGGCTACTAGTTATATTAAGTAGTGTAAAGCCTATATATGCTAAGGAATAGTAGGATTGATTTGGTTGGAGTAGGACTCCATTCCTTTGATAGATCCTCATAATATTCATAGGCTCCTTTAGTAACTCTCGGGAAGCTTACTTCACTTAGAACTAGTCACGCATAGGGAAAAGTTATATATCCCTCAGATGAAACGCTAGGATAAACCAGAACACCCCTTAAAATTGCCTTCCCAAGGACTTATTATGATCGGGAAAGTGGAGTAAAGGAATTGTATATTAGCGATGTATTCGCAGTTTGAATTGCATTCTTAATCCTAGTAGTTACCAATAGATCTAATGCTCTGATCAAGCAGAAGATCGGCACCGACTAGGATTAAGAACCGATACGGCAAATTTTCTGTCCTAACTAGATAGAAGGTCGATGTATCCGGCTCAGACCCACTACACAACTTTTCTTTCGTGTTGGCCTAACCACCTATAACTAAAAGTTATTGCTTTGTCTTTGAGAAATATCGACGACTTATAGCCAATAGAGATTAGGCTCCTTTTTACAACCATAGGTACCAATGGCATAGAACGCATCATTAACAAAGGAAGACCAATGTAGTGAGAGGTTGTTTCCCATTTCATGTCAAGGATAGGTCCTAAATTACACCTCGTTCTGACATACAAATCGAGACATAGAATCTTGAGCTTTGAGAGTATAAATAATTTTTAAGGAGGGTAGAACCTTATGAGCCCAATCTAGTAAGGTCAGCTAATACAACACTTAAGTTAGAACTGCGCAGTGGAAACGTGGTTGGCCCTTTCTCCACTGGCCCAGGATCGAAGGAAATTCAGGAAATAATTAGGGCGAAGGTCAGTGTATCCATAAAACTACTTGTTAAATTCAAGACCCAAAGCACAACCTCATAAATAGGACTTTTGAACCTTTTAGTGATTGGCTTTCCCTAAGCTTTTAGAGTGATCGGACTACGGAGTTACTGAAATGTACAAATGTGAAACGTTCACGGCTTGACCCAATTCTCAATCCTGGCAGACTACCAATGGACTCACTGCTTGACCGGGCAAAAGACTAGGATCCACCCGGATTAGGAAAGGGATACAACGTTGTCTACCCTGGCCAGGCGGACATTCGACGTATCGGGATCAAGCCCACTACAATCGTCTCTCCGTATGGGTCGACCATTGAACATATTATTAGGCAAAATGAATAATAGAATCTTTACTCTTTACCTGTAACACCCTGAAAATCGGGGGTCGTGTATAAACTCAACTCCCGAGTTCCAGACCGTCACTTATGCAACAAAAATGGTTATGATTCGATGTTGTCTGATTTAAAGCATTCACATGAGTAAAAGTATACCAAAACTGCAATTCATACTTCAGATCCAGTGATAAAAGCAAGCGGAAGACTAAACAAGATATATATCACTGTATGGAAAAATAAAGTAATCTCAACTGTCTCCAAAGTATGACTACATCTCTGAGTCTCATATACATGTACATAACAAAAGAATAATGTTCAAAAAGAAAAGTCCCACTGATGTCCCCTCGATCCAGGTCGCCTACGGGAAGCCGTCATGATACTGCATATACGAGAACTCATCCTGGTCCTCGTCATCATCTAGCTCCATCTCCTGGATCTCGTCGTCACCTGCAACTATAACAGGGTCTGGTGGGTGTTGCAAACACCATCCCGTAACGTGGGAATGAGTGATCAACTCAGTGGAATCATAGAGCAAAGATTAGCATGTTCACAATTCAATCACGCGATAATAGTAAAGCAGTAAATCAGACAAGTCCTAATACTGTTGTTAATGCAAGATGATATGACGTGATGTATGCCCTCACCGACGATCACCCTCATACGGCAACATCTTACGACCGCGGCATGCCACACTCCCTAGAGTGCTCCACATCTTCCAGGCACATGCAATGCTATGGTGATATGATTACCAAGTTGTTATTAGTCCATTCAAACAGCAGGATTGGGAAACTAAGGTACCTCCCTTGTATCAATCCCAACACGGATCCTGTCTAGGGTCGTCACTCCTAGTAATCTCATACGATGTACATTTCGTAGGTCACTGCAAGGGCTGCCAGGGCTGTTGCTCGCACTCGTTGCACCGCTCCCCCATCACCTTATCAATACAGGCCTACTGTACTCTACTGCACGGAAGGGTCGTCGCCTCCCGTGAACTCAGAATACGCTCGCAGTCACTACAAAGGGCTCGTCGCCTGATCAGTGTAGGCCGACAGCTAGAATATAGTGTCCCATACCACCATAATCTGCTCACGAGTCAAGGTGCTCATTGGTCACTACGGGGAGGTTTGTGGCCCCAGCGTAGGCCGACAGCTCGACCACGGTGTCCCATACCACCATGCCCGGCTCATGAGTCTTCGTGGATCAAGGTACCACGGTTAATAGGGTTTACAATGGTAAGTTCAGTACCCTAGGTTCAAGCAGTTATGATACATACAAGGTGAACAAACATCGGCCAGTCGGGTTACTTGACGGGCTCGACTAGCGCGATCGCATCTCAAGCTGAACGACATGAAGTGCGTAAAACACTTCGCGTGGCCTAACCACTGCCGCCAACTCTCAACACGAATCACGTTCATCGACGCGTCGTTCGTGGCTATGACCAGTCAGCCACGAATTCGCTCGGTTACCGACTGCCTGGACTAAGTCAAGTCCCACACATCTATGGAATTACATTAACACTATAAAAAGGTATTGGAATTGAAATACATCATGTGAGCATGTTAGCACATGTTATAACATTCAACTTAAGCAAATCTTCACGGCATACTTCCCATGCATATTCAACTTAAGCAAATCCTCAAGCACATACATTCCATGCATGTAATGAAATCAAGCATTTTGTCAACATGTAGAAAATCATTTAGGTCGGCATAATAATTGAAAAATCAATCACAAAGTATCAAATAACATCATTTAATTCAATACATACTAATACAAGCATTTATACAAACACATGCACTACACACTTAGGTCTACATATAGCATGTCGACCCAAAGTGTGCAACTAGGCGAATCTCTTCGCCAAACTAATTATGCACGCATTCCTAACTTCCTAATGCGACAACAAACCATGTCAATCACATCAGCAAAATATGAATGCAAACAGTACTTCCTACAAATGACTAAAATGCCCTAAATCTCATATTCTTCGTTAGCTTACGAAACGGGAAACGGAGAGCATTTTGTACATGTCAAACGGCGATGCCGTCAAGAATCTACTATTAAACGACATTGAAAGCGTTGGGAACCGTCAATCAAAGCGTCTAAAATCCTCACCTAGTGTCTTGTAGACTCGGGAATTGAAGCGGAGTGTATATGCTTCGTCTACGGCGAGTAAGGAGCCTAATACATAAGATCCATAAGCTACATCGCTATGGAAACAAGGAAAACTCAAATCACCAACTATTTAGGGTTTTTACTTACCTAGGATTGCGGTGGAATCGCCGGGAAAGCGGTAGAGGAGTGTTGCTTAAGCATGTGCAACACGTAGCACAAGCGGCGGGAAGAACTCTCTCACTCTCTCACAATCTCTCACTCTTTTTCTCTCTCCCAAGCTAGGGCTTCTCTCAAATTCGGATGGGAGAGAGGAGTGAGGGTTTCAACCCCTTTTATAGCCTAAAACATTCCCAAAATAGGCTTGGGAACAATGTTTACTTGGTGCCTAACCAAATCGGGGCCGTTTCGGTCCAAAAGGGCATTTCTGGAGGTCCCCAGGCCAGATGCGGTCGGACTTAAGCTCATGCATACTAGATCTAGCATACATCCAGTTTTCAGACCGGTTGGGTTCCCAGATCGCACGTGGCGGCCCAGTTTCAGTTTAACGGTCACCGCACCAAGATCAGGCCTATAAGTCTCGTGATATATAATAGATATTTTTCCTGATCCAAGGGTGTAATTTGGCTGTATTCTGACGGTCAGAATGCTCAATACTGATGCGTCAAATTTGTGTGCCAGATTTGAATTTGAAATTCCAACTATGTCCCTATTCACACTCTCTTCGGTCCGGGCTCAATGAAATAGCCTGTGATCATCGGTTTGACTTGATTTTTGGAATGAGTGTCAAGCCCAGCTAGACGGTCCTAATGATCTAAGATAGGAGGTATCGGACTTTCGACGCGCGGTCTAGATCCAATACAAAGTTTCAAGGAGGTCCCGAGAACAAACCGGCTTAGAGTTTGATCCGAGGCTTTAGAGCATTATAGCACCCTTGGCTCCACTCGCTTCGGGCCTCGTAGAACGTATTTAAAGTGATCAGGGACCATTTCCCAGCTATTCCAACGTTGCACTAGCTAACCTAGTCACATTTTCTAAAGGAATGAATTCTACGCAATTTCGGGTCGAGTTGGTACTCGAGCCCAAGTATGGATTTTTCACGGGCGTTACAATCTACCCCCCTTAACAAATAATTTCGTCCTCGAAATTTTGTACCTTTTCGTACTCCTCGAGAAGCTGTGGGTAGTTCTTTCTGATCTCGGCTTCTGTCTCCCAAGTAGCCTCCTCCTCAGTATGATGCGTCCATAGTACCTTCACAAGGGGAATCACCTTGCTACGCAGTACCTGCTCCTTCCGGTCTAAGATGCGTGTCGGTCGCAGGATATAAGTAACATCCTCTCCTAACTGCACCTGCTCCCATCTGATGATATGAGAAGGATCAGCAACGTACTTCTTCAGCATAGAAACATGAAATATGTTGTGGACGCTCGCGAGGGGCGTGGGTAAAGCCAATCGGTAAGCCACTGCTCCCACACGATCGAGGATCTGAAATGGACCAATGTATCGCGGTGCCAGCTTCCCCTTCTTCCCGAACCAAAGGACTCCCTTCATAGGGGAAACTCGCAAAAACACATGATCCCCTACTGTGAACTCTAGTGGTCTCCGTCTCGTATCGGCGTAGCTCTTCTGTCTGCTCTGCGCTGTAAGAAGCCGACGTCGAATAATATCAATCTTCTCTGACGTCGCCTGCACCAACTCTGGGCCAATCAAGCTGCGCTCACCGACCTCTAACCAGCAATGCGGTGCGCGACAAGGTCGCCCATACAGCGCCTCATAAGGTGCCATGCCGATACTCGCCTGGAAGCTATTGTTGTACGCAAACTCCGCATATGCAAGACAGTCATCCCAACTGTCCTTGAAGTCCAATGCGCAAGCTCGCAACATGTCCTCCAGGATCTGGTTCACTCGCTCCGTCTGTCCGTCCGTCTGTGGGTGGAAGGCAGTACTGAACTTCAACTTCACGCCCATAGCCTCCTGAATGCGAGTCCAGAAAATAGAAGTGAACCGCGTGTCTCTGTCCGACACGATCTCCAACGGAACTCCATGCAGACGCACGATCTCTCTAATATACAATCTAGCCAGCTCGTCTGCAGAGTTCGTAACTCTGATCGGTAGGAAGTGCGCCGACTTCGTCAATCGGTCGACGATCACCCAAATGGAATCGTGCCCCTTCCTCGTCTTCGGCAACCCAGAAATGAAGTCCATGGAAATGAAATCCCACTTCCACTCTGCAATCGGCATAGGCTGCAAAAGTCCAGGTGGTCGGCGATGCTCTGCCTTCACCTGCTGACAGGTGAGACAACGGGACACGAACTCAGCAATGTGGGTCTTCATACCTTCCCACCAGTACGTCCTCTTCACGTCACGATACATCTTCGTGCTGCCAGGATGCATCGCGAGTCTAGTAGAATGCGCAGCCTCGAGAATCTCTCGTCTCAAGTCAGGGACATCAGGAACGCATAGGCGGCCACGGTAACGTAAGCCCCCATCCATGCCAACTCGCCAGTCGGCGTCAGCATCATCACTGGCCTGCTCTCGAAGCTCAGTAAGATGCGCGTCGTCCCTCTGCGCCTCGATGACACGGTCGTCGATCGGGGATCGCACCTGAACATGTGCGATGAACTCAAATGGCTCCTCTACGGTGAGTTTCTGCTCAAAGTCTCGCAAAAACTCAACCATATCCCACTCGGCAACCATCAGCGGAGCCGCAAACTCTATCGCCTTCTTGCGGCTCAACGCATCAGCCACAAGGTTCGCCTTCCCAGGATGGTAAGAGACTTCAAACTTGAAGTCCTTCAGCGTCTCCATCCATCGCCGCTGCCTCATATTCAAGTCCCGCTGTGTGAATATGTACTTGAGGCTCTTGTGGTCGCAAAAGAGCTCGAACTCCTCTCCAGAGAGGTAATGTCTCCAGAGTCTCAGTGCGAATATCACGGCTGCCAACTCCAGGTCGTGTGTAGGGTAATTCTCCTCGTGCTTCCTTAATTGTCTCGAGGCATACGAAATTACCCTGTCCCTCTGCATAAGGACACAACCCAAACCAACGCTAGACGCGTCAGTGTATATAGTGTATTTAACCCCTTGCTCTGGCAATACTAGCACAGGGGCGGACGTAAGTCTGTCCTTCAGCTCCTGAAAAGCTGACTCTGCCTTATCATTCCAGGCGAACTTCATGTCCTTCCGTGTCAACTGAGATAAGGGTCTCGCGATCTTCGAGAAATCCTGAATGAAGCGCCGATAGTAGCCAGCGAGACCCAAGAAACTCCTCACCTCAGTGACAGAACCAGGCTGCTCCCAGTCCTGCACCGCAGCTACCTTAGACAGGTCAACTGCCATGCCATCCTTGGACACCACGTGTCCCAGAAACTTCACCTCCTGCTTCCAGAAGTCGCACTTCTTGTACTGTGCGAACAACTGATGCTGTCTGAGCGTATCAAGGACCAAACGCAAGTGCTCCTCATGCTCCTCTCGACTCCTAGAGTATACCAAAATGTCGTCGATGAAGACAACGATGAATCGATAGAGGAAGGGCCGCAATACCCTGTTCATCAGATCCATGAACACGGCCGGTGCGTTCGTGAGACCGAACGACATCACGAGGAACTCGTAGTGACCAAAACTGGTCCTGAACGCTGTCTTCTGCACGTCCTCATCTCTGACGCGCAGCTGATGATATCCTGACTGAAGGTCAATCTTCGAGAAGTACTGCGCTCCTCTCAACTGATCAAACAAGTCATCGATCCTGGGCAAAGGGTACTTGTTCTTCACTGTGAGTTGGTTCAGCCTGCGATAATCAATACACAATCGCAGTGAACCATCCTTCTTCTTCACGAACAAGACCGGTGCTCCCCAAGGAGACACGCTAGGCCGTATAAAGCCAAGCTCTAGCAGGCCATCAATCTGCATCCTCAACTCCTCCATCTCACATGGTGCCATGCGATACGTCGGCAGTGAGACGGGTGTAGAACCAGGAATCAGATCGATAGTGAAATCGATCTCACGTCGGGGCGGCAAACCAGGGATCTTCCTGAACAGATCCCCGAACTCAGAAACAACTGGTGTCTGCTCAAGTACCTGGGCACTAGCGTCGCGCAATAGAGTGGCGTAGCTAAGAATGCGGAAAGGAAGATTTACCCGCACTGAAAATGTGAAAGGCGTGCCCTCAGGCTCGTACACCGTCACCACACGAGCCTCGCAGTCAATCTCGACTCTCGCTGCAGTCAACCAGTCCATGCCAAGAATGACGTCGAGATATA
Organism: Magnolia kwangsiensis; assembly: GCA_037074715.1. Lineage (NCBI taxonomy): Eukaryota > Viridiplantae > Streptophyta > Magnoliopsida > Magnoliales > Magnoliaceae > Magnolia > Magnolia kwangsiensis. The sequence continues at coordinate 75,149,919 of CM073577.1, read as the reverse complement.
CGAGCGAGGGATCGACGACCAGATCAAGAGTCATCGTCCTGCCTCCCAGATCAACTAAACAACCCTCACACATCTGGGTGACATCCGAATAATCTCCATGAGCTGCAAGGACTCGCACGCTATCCATAGTGATAGTCTGTAACCCAAGACGTCTGACTACGGCACGCGATATCAAGGAAATCGTGGAACCAGTGTCCACCATGACAAGAACGGGAGTACCTCCGATATGGCCCGTGACCTCGAAGGCTGAATGCTGGAAAGTCGGCGTCGTAGCTGCCTCAACGGTCAGTGCATGAACTCGAGCCTACTGTGGCCGGTTCGGCCGCTGTGTCAAGGGCCGTGGGGGCTGTCGAATCTGCGATACTGTGGGTCTGAAAGAGGACTGCGCAGGAGCTGACCGTATAGGCGGTGCTGATATCGCCTGTGGACGTACACGATCAATCTTCTGCGGCGGCGAGAACCCACTGTCCCGCATCCTCGAAAAGCAACTCTGCGCTAGGTGGCCCGTCCTCCCACAGTATGTGCATGATAGATCAGGGCGCCGAAACGGTCCTACTGGCGCCGTGGTCCTGGTAGGAGGATCAATGCGAGGCCTCTTGCCCGCGAAGGGCCTATCTGGCAACTCCGGTCGCGGCCTGGAAGTATTCGGGCCTCGTGATCGCGCAAGTCGATCCACGTCCTGCTCTGCCCGCATGGACATGTGAACCAACTCCGCATAGGAGGAGAAACTGATGCAGCACATCTTCGACCGAATATCCGGTCGCAAGCCCTCCAAAAAGCGCCGTATGCGCATCTGCTCATCAGCTAGAATCGTCGGGACGTACCTGCCCAACTCTGTGAACCGATGCTCATACTCGGTGACCGTCATCGCTGCCTGCCTGAGACGGAGAAACTCATTCTCCCTCTCGTGCCTGTAGGTCTGAGGATAATACTTCTCATGGAAGCGAAACTCGAATGCTGCCCATGTCCATACGAAGTCTGCGGTAACAGTCCGCAATACACTATCCCACCACATACTGGCCTCTCTCTCAAACTGGAAGGTAGCCAGCTCTACCTGCTCTGCCTCAGTACAGTGCAACATGCGCAGAATCTTCGACACTCGGTCGAGCCAAAACTCAGCCTCCTCGGGTCTGTGAGAACCCGTGAAAGTAGGAGGCCGCAAGCGCTGAAATCGCTCCAGAAGGCCCCGTGTGTCGGCAGGGTTCCCCGCAGGGAAAACAGGCTGTGCAGGATGTGCTATGCCCTCATCCTGGGCGTAAGTGTAGGCATCCTCAGCTGGATGCGCAGGTGGTGTAGGCGGAGTAGATACAGTCGCACCCCCACCCTGGGCTAAAGTCCCGACTATAGTAGTCAATAGCTGCTGCTGCTGTAGCATCATAGCCATCATCTGCTCGAATCTATCAGGTGGTGGAGCAGGCTGTGGCGGATGAGGTGCGGAAGTAGATGCGCGCTGTGGCTCTCTAACTGATGGTGTAAATGGCGGTGGTCCATCTGTAGGACCAGTAGCAGGCTGAGACGATCGAACAGTCTCAGGAATCGGGCCCACAGCAGGGTCCGGACGAGTGCCAGACCGAGAGGGAGTCTGATCCATCTGCTCAGACAACGAAAGTCGAACCGCGCTCCTCGTAGTCTTAGGTGGCATTCCCTATATTCAAAATAGGGTGCAACCTTGTCAGTCTCAATTGCTCAAATACACCATAATCATTCACTAAAGAGTCGAAGGCATTCCATGCATTTCAATTAATCAAAATTGTCACAATACAAGGGATATATCCTTACAAGCATCATGACTAGAATGATATGGAAATTAAGACAGTTAAGCAACAGCAACATAAGCAAAGCACTAGCCTCAACAGGCTTACACACATAAAACAGAAAATGGCTAACTACTCATAACAACATCAAAGATCGCGTCGCTAGTCGGAGTCTGGCGACGGAGGAGGAGCACCCTTATCCTGTAAGCAACACAGGATTGCCTTCAAGGTGCGAGTCACCTTGCCAAACTTCTTCTTCGTAACGGCCTTGGCATCAGCGACCTCTGCTCGAAGTTCTTGGACTTCCCTTCGCAAAGCGGTCTGACTCTCCTCCATCCGAGCAATGCGATCGTCAATAGTAGTCTGCGCAGAAGGAGGAGGGCTCTCATCAGTATCCTGAGCCTCCTCTTCTGCTTCTTCCTGAGTCTCTTCCTGAACCTCTGCACTAGGTTCTCCTTCGCTTTGATCTTCCTCTTCATCAAAGTCGTCCCCACTATCCCTTTCAAGTTGATTTTCACGATATTGCGACCCAATCTTCATCTTAACCATCGTCGACTCATCGATGGTGTGAATCAATACCGGCAACTCGGGTCCAAGTCTATAGGCAAACTCAAGCGCAATCTTGCAAATGAGTCGGCCAAAGGGAAGGGATTCGGATGTTCTTCTCGACCTGGCTATGAGAACTATCTGCCGTAAGATGAAAGTGGCCATACATACGTTCTCTCCCTGGGCCACCAGAAATAAGAAATCGACCATAAGACGTGTACATTCAATGCGGTTCGTCGACCTAGGATAAACATTGAACGTGCAGATGTGATGCAGCAGACGCAAATCCTCAGACATGTACGTCGCCTTGAGGCTATTATTAGGCTGCCATGGAACCAACTTACCGCACAGAAACCTGGTGCGGCGATCTCGTTCACGTCTAGTCCTCAAATTCTTCTCACTTGGATGTACATCACCTAGAGGCACGTTGAGAAGTCGCGCAACCAACCGGACGTCGATCGTAGCCATCCGATCTCTACCAAAAGGGATTTTGAACTGCAAGGGCTCCAAGGTAGGACTCTGGATGCTAGCATAGAAGGCACGAACAGTGCTCACATTAGCACGAGCGCGAGCTTCAAAGATCGGTCCCCAGTGCGCAGCTTCAATGCGTTCGAACAACAGATACTCGCCGAACAATCGCCCATCTACGTCCGCCTCAAATAACACTCTACGATCAGTGTATTCACCATGAGGCATCTCTGATAGGATGGTTCGTCCAAGATGTGCATGGGGATCCAAATCCCGCTTTGTACGGCACTCCAGGACTGCAGCTGGACCTGCGGCGGCGCTTGAACTTGCGGCACCACCCCGCGGTCTTCTCAATCGAGCAGGGCGGCTCGGCCCAGCCTCGTCTGTTGCAATTTTCCTCTTACCCATCAAAGACAGGATGGATGAGAGTGACAAAAGACCCAAAATAGCTTCCACGAAAGCCATGGAAAACACCGAAAATGCGGAGAAATGGCTGCCCAATCTGACAAAAGGAAATCTAGGCGTCGTAGAGGGATGCTTCAAGCTTCCCAAGGCTGTAGTTTCAGGGAAAAATAAGAACAAAAAGATGGAATGGAGCTGCTCACGATTTCAGCACTATTTGGGGGATTTTGGAGCTCCAAATGGAAAAATCTTCAAGGAAAGGGGCTGCCAACACCCAATAATCGATGGGTGGTGGTCGGTTTTGGCCAAGGAAGGGTTTAGGAGGGGTTTGGGTCGCCGGGGTTTGGAATGGAGCGCTGAAAATCAAATCTAGGGTATGCAAGGGGGCTGTTTGTGAAGGAGAGGGGTGTTTTAGGGGTTTTCGTGGGATGGGAGGTAGCTAGGAGTGATGGGGGGGGGGGGGGGTATTTAAGTGGGTGCGCCCAAAGGGCAGCACCAACCGAGGTGGCCGGCCGGCGATGCATCGCCAGCCAACCTTCAGGTTGGCCAGCGGGACCCCATGGGTCTGGTCCCCCATGGTCCCAGGGCCCCAAAAAAGTTGGTCCCACCCCTTGGTTCATTATATTTTGGTCCCTATGAGCCCAAACATGTGTTCGGGACTTTCTGGGTCCACATCGCACTCCCGAATACCAAACCATATAATGCAGCATATGAATTTGGGATAGAAGGATCCAATACATCTTTCTAGCTCCTTAGTTGCTAAAGAAAGTGAAGTTAGAATGGCCTTATGGCCATTTTTCATGAAATTTTACTATTCACTATAAAATTTGGTGAATGTACTAATTTGTGTTATTTTCACATTAGGTTTGATGCCTAACATGAAATGGATAAGAAAGAACTGAAGGTTGAAGTGTTTAGAGAAGGAATTTTGAGAATTTTTGGCAAAACGGGGTTTTTAAGCCCTGACGATTGATTACTGGAGTCGTGGTCATTCCACGGCCCAAAGATTCACCTTTGCTGTTTAAAACCGCTCATAGGACGTCTCCACCCGACTTCCTACAGCTTAGAAGTGATTCGGGTCGCTTTACGCGACCCGAGATGCGTTACAGACTCGATCTTGCGATCGATCCTTATAGACTTCGCCTATCGGCGAATCTGTGATCCTAGGAGTGTTTCTAGACCCTTCTCGCACCCACCTAAGTTAAAGGAAGCAACAGCGTACGTCGCAAGACCATAACCCAGGCCCAGTATACTCTCATTCATGCTTTGATACCAACTTGTAACACCCTGAAAATCGGGGGTCGTGTATAAACTCAACTCCCGAGTTCCAGACCGTCACTTATGCAACAAAAATGGTTATGATTCGATGTTGTCTGATTTAAAGCATTCACATGAGTAAAAGTATACCAAAACTGCAATTCATACTTCAGATCCAGTGATAAAAGCAAGCGGAAGACTAAACAAGATATATATCACTGTATGGAAAAACAAAGTAATCTCAACTGTCTCCAAAGTATGACTACATCTCTGAGTCTCATATACATGTACATAACAAAAGAATAATGTTCAAAAAGAAAAGTCCCACTGATGTCCCCTCGATCCAGGTCGCCTACGGGAAGCCGTCATGATACTGCATATACGAGAACTCATCCTGGTCCTCGTCATCATCTAGCTCCACCTCCTGGATCTCGTCGTCACCTGCAACTATAACAGGGTCTGGTGGGTGTTGCAAACACCATCCCGTAACGTGGGAATGAGTGATCAACTCAGTGGAATCATAGAGCAAAGATTAGCATGTTCACAATTCAATCACGCGATAATAGTAAAGCAGTAAATCAGACAAGTCCTAATACTGTTGTTAATGCAAGATGATATGACGTGATGTATGCCCTCACCGACGATCACCCTCATACGGCAACATCTTACGACCGCGGCATGCCACACTCCCTAGAGTGCTCCACATCTTCCAGGCACATGCAATGCTATGGTGATATGATTACCAAGTTGTTATTAGTCCATTCAAACAGCAGGATTGGGAAACTAAGGTACCTCCCTTGTATCAATCCCAACACGGATCCTGTCTAGGGTCGTCACTCCTAGTAATCTCATACGATGTACATTTCGTAGGTCACTGCAAGGGCTGTCAGGGCTGTTGCTCGCACTCGTTGCACCGCTCCCCCATCACCTTATCAATACAGGCCTACTGTACTCTACTGCACGGAAGGGTCGTCGCCTCCCGTGAACTCAGAATAAGCTCGCAGTCACTACAAAGGGCTCGTCGCCTGATCAGTGTAGGCCGACAGCTAGAATATAGTGTCCCATACCACCATAATCTGCTCACGAGTCAAGGTGCTCATTGGTCACTACGGGGAGGTTTGTGGCCCCAGCGTAGGCCGACAGCTCGACCACGGTGTCCCATACCACCATGCCCGGCTCATGAGTCTTCGTGGATCAAGGTACCACGGTTAATAGGGTTTACAATGGTAAGTTCAGTACCCTAGGTTCAAGCAGTTATGATACATACAAGGTGAACAAACATCGGCCAGTCGGGTTACTTGACGGGCTCGACTAGCGCGATCGCATCTCAAGCTGAACGACATGAAGTGCGTAAAACACTTCGCGTGGCCTAACCACTGCCGCCAACTCTCAACACGAATCACGTTCATCGACGCGTCGTTCGTGGCTATGACCAGTCAGCCACGAATTCGCTCGGTTACCGACTGCCTGGACTAAGTCAAGTCCCACACATCTATGGAATTACATTAACACTATAAAAAGGTATTGGAATTGAAATACATCATGTGAGCATGTTAGCACATGTTATAACATTCAACTTAAGCAAATCTTCACGGCATACTTCCCATGCATATTCAACTTAAGAAAATCCTCAAGCACATACATTCCATGCATGTAATGAAATCAAGCATTTTGTCAACATGTAGAAAATCATTTAGGTCGGCATAATAATTGAAAAATCAATCACAAAGTATCAAATAACATCATTTAATTCAATACATACTAATACAAGCATTTATACAAACACATGCACTACACACTTAGGTCTACATATAGCATGTCGACCCAAAGTGTGCAACTAGGCGAATCTCTTCGCCAAACTAATTATGCACGCATTCCTAACTTCCTAATGCGACAACAAACCATGTCAATCACATCAGCAAAATATGAATGCAAACAGTACTTCCTACAAATGACTAAAATGCCCTAAATCTCATATTCTTCGTTAGCTTACGAAACGGGAAACGGAGAGCATTTTGTACATGTCAAACGGCGATGCCGTCAAGAATCTACTATTAAACGACATTGAAAGCGTTGGGAACCGTCAATCAAAGCGTCTAAAATCCTCACCTAGTGTCTTGTAGACTCGGGAATTGAAGCGGAGTGTATATGCTTCGTCTACGGCGAGTAAGGAGCCTAATACATAAGATCCATAAGCTACATCGCTATGGAAACAAGGAAAACTCAAATCACCAACTATTTAGGGTTTTTACTTACCTAGGATTGCGGTGGAATCGCCGGGAAAGCGGTAGAGGAGTGTTGCTTAAGCATGTGCAACACGTAGCACAAGCGGCGGGAAGAACTCTCTCACTCTCTCACAATCTCTCACTCTTTTTCTCTCTCCCAAGCTAGGGCTTCTCTCAAATTCGGATGGGAGAGAGGAGTGAGGGTTTCAACCCCTTTTATAGCCTAAAACATTCCCAAAATAGGCTTGGGAACAATGTTTACTTGGTGCCTAACCAAATCGGGGCCGTTTCGGTCCAAAAGGGCATTTCTGGAGGTCCCCAGGCCAGATGCGGTCGGACTTAAGCTCATGCATACTAGATCTAGCATACATCCAGTTTTCAGACCGGTTGGGTTCCCAGATCGCACGTGGCGGCCCAGTTTCAGTTTAACGGTCACCGCACCAAGATCAGGCCTATAAGTCTCGTGATATATAATAGATATTTTTCCTGATCCAAGGGTGTAATTTGGCTGTATTCTGACGGTCAGAATGCTCAATACTGATGCGTCAAATTTGTGTGCCAGATTTGAATTTGAAATTCCAACTATGTCCCTATTCACACTCTCTTCGGTCCGGGCTCAATGAAATAGCCTGTGATCATCGGTTTGACTTGATTTTTGGAATGAGTGTCAAGCCCAGCTAGACGGTCCTAACGGTCTAAGATAGGAGGTATCGGACTTTCGACGCGCGGTCTAGATCCAATACAAAGTTTCAAGGAGGTCCCGAGAACAAACCGGCTTAGAGTTTGATCCGAGGCTTTAGAGCATTATAGCACCCTTGGCTCCACTCGCTTCGGGCCTCGTAGAACATATTTAAAGTGATCAGGGACCATTTCCCAGCTATTCCAACGTTGCACTAGCTAACCTAGTCACATTTTCTAAAGGAATGAATTCTACGCAATTTCGGGTCGAGTTGGTACTCGAGCCCAAGTATGGATTTTTCACGGGCGTTACATTACCCTTAGCCAATTTCTGGGATGAAATTATTTTTAAGGGGGTAAGATTGTAACACCCCAGATTTTTACCAACCTAGAGTTAGGCGTCCTTAGGCAATGGGTCAACCATAACACCTTGGTAACCTCTTAGAACTCAATTTCAAAGCCCGATAAATCATTTAGAACCAAATTCTTTAAAAATTTAACGTGAATTAACTAGCCCTACACTAGATTTCCTGCCAAATTAACTAGCACCAACCACTTAAAATACGATCTGTAAGACCTAAAACCTCTAGAATTGTTAACGATATGTTACCCTTAAATCTAGGATCCAACTCTAAACCCAGCTGCTCCTGGGAATGCTTTGTAACTTTGTATTACTTCTAGACCACGCATCGAGAGTCTGATAGATATGAACTTAGACCATTACGACCGCCTAGTTGGACTTATCAATCACCTAGAAGATCAAGCTCAAACGATGTCCTGAGACCATTTTATTGAGCCCGGATTAAAGAGGGTAGGAAAATGAATATTTTTAGAAAATTAATTATATTTTTATGAAATCTGGAACGTTTCACTTACGCGTTATTTTTAAGCGTTCTAAACGTTAGAATTCGACCCAAATTTACCCTCAGATCAAGATAGGTGGCCCTTACATGTCATAGTACTTGTAGCTCTGATCGAGTTCCCGTAACCGTTGAACTGAAACTGGTCTGCCACGGTCGATTTGGAAACCCTACTAGATTGAAAACTTAGCTTGACCTAGATCCAGTATTAGAGAGCTTAAGTCCGACCGCATTTAGTAACAGGACCTCCAGAAGTGCTCCATTGGATCGGAACAGACCCGATTTACTTATAACCTAAGTATACCTTGGCCTTAAGTCTATTTTTATCAAGTTTAGGCTTATAAATAGGGCTTAAAACCCTCATTCCAAATCCCATATGAATTTTCAAACCCTAGCTTTCTAAGAGGGAGAAAAGAGAGAGAAAGTGAAGGAGAAGTTGTTGCTGCTTCCTGAGATTCTTTCCAGTCTCTCTACGTGCCTCATCCACCCTTCTGTATCATTATTCCGACGATTCTAATTTCGTTCTAGGTAAGAAAACCCTAACCCTAACCTATTTTAAGGTTCCTATAGGTACAAGTAGCTAAGTACTTGACTCACCTTGTGTTATAGGTCGTCGTATCGACGTTGACGAAGACTTAGAGTCTCTATTGAATTCGTTACACTTCTATGGCATAAGGTGCGGATTTTAGACGCTTAGGTTACCATTTTTCAAAGCTTTCAATGTCGTTTAATGGTAGATGGTTGACAAGAATGTCGTTTCACATGTAGAACATGCCGACCGATTTCTATTTCGAATACATACGAAGAATATGAGATTTATGGTATTTTAGGTATTTGTAGGAAATACCGTATACGTAAAAATTTTGCTGATATGATTTCCATAAGTATTTTCCATGCATATATGCTAGTTATGGATGTATGATCTATTTGGCGAAAGGATTCGCCCTAATACATGTTTTGACCAATGTACGCTATGTATGTTATTAAGTGTAGTCTAAGTGTTTGTTGAAATGCCTAAATCAATATGATTTATGCTTGCCATATGTATTGAATGTAAGAACATGATTGTTGTGTATTAGACATCTCCTTGATAAAAGGATTTGTCATATTATATGTTGAAATCAACATACGTCAAGTACGTTGGAGTTGTGTAGTTTAAGTGTTTGTATAGATGCTTGCGTGAGTAAGTACTTAGTAAATGGTGTTGTAGACTAGTGTTGAGATAGGATTCTTAACTACATTGATGATGTGTTTGATTTCCTCCATGTTCGTTGTTGAATTGATTTCCTTATATATGAAATGCTTGTGTATGCTTAACTGCGTATGTTGTACCCTATAATATGTTGATAACATGCTTGGATTACTTGATATTTCAATTCCGTCTCTTTCATATGCTTACTGATTTAGATTGCAAGTGTTTGGGGCTATGCTATAGTCCAGGCAGTCGGTAACAGACTTGAACTCGTGGTTGAATTCTATTCACCACGTAGGATGTGTTTGACGAACCCGAGCCGTGCGTTGCTTGTCGACAGTGGTTAAGCCACACGAGGTGCTTGTGCTCTTTATGTCGATCAACTCAACAGGTGCTCGTACTAGTCGAACTCGTCCAGTAACCCGATTAGCCCGATGTATGTTAACCATGTATGGACGCTACTGCTTGAATCTAAAGTACCAAACTTACCAGTGAAAATCTCACTAACCATGGTACTTAGATCCGCTAAGACTCATGACCCGGGTATAGTGGTATGGGACACGGTGGTCGAGCTGTCGGCCTACGTTGGGGCCACGAGCCTCACCGTAGTGACCAGTGAGCAACCCAGACTCGTGAACCGATTATGGTGGTATAAGAAACTAAATTCGAGCTGTCGGCCTACACTGATAAGGTGATGGGGGAGCGGTGCAACGAGTGCGTGTAACAGCCTTGGCAGCCCTTTGTAGTGACCTCGAGTGTACTCTGAGTCTAGGTGGAGGTGACAACGCTTCCATAGCAACAAGAGTACAAACTAGGCCTGTATTGATAAGGTGATGGGGGAGCGATGCAACGAGTGCGTGCAACATCCCTGACAGCCCTTACAGCGACTTAGAACCATATCATCGTATGAGAATACTAGGAGTGACGACCCTAGACTAGATCATTGTTGGGAATTGATATAAGGGGGGTATCTTAGCTTCCCAATCCTGCTGTATGAAAGGACTAATAACAATTCGGTAATCATATTCATATCGCACTGCATGTGCCTGAAAGATGTGGAGCACTGAGGGAAGAAAGTATGCCGCGGATGTAAGATGGTGTCGCATGAGGGAGTATGTTGGCGAGGGCATACATCATGTCATTTTATTCTTGTATTAATTATAGTATTTAGGAATGTTTGATTTGCTTGCTTTATCATTATCACTTGATTGATTTGATAACATGTTAACCTTTGCTTTATGATTCCACTGAGTTGGCCACTCACTCCCATGTTACGAGATGGTGTTGTACACACCAAGCAGTCCCTATTTTAGTTTCAGATGATGGCGATGCTTGCGAAGCAGAGCCGGACTTGATGATGATGAGGAGAATTCCTCCTATATGTAGGTTCTGATCGACGGGATTACAGGGTTACTAATTAGATGCCAATACACTTGGTATTTTGCCTTTTATTTAAACACCCATGTATATTCTTTTATTTCTATTTTTGGAGTATACATGTATTTAGTTAACCTGGTAACATGTTCACACTCTAGAGACTTACAATCAATTATACATTTTATATATTTATCACAGTCTTCCACTTGCATAATTTAACTGTCTCTGGAGTATGATATGTTGTTTTGGTCTAATCCCACTCATGTTTTCTACACTAATATGAAAAATATTCATCCATCATTGAAAATGTTGCATAAGTGATGTTCTGAAACTCGGGAGTTCAGTTTATGCTCGACCCCCGATTTTCAGGGTGTTACAGTTTTCTTCAAACTTATGAGCTGAATTTCAAAGCTCTCAAAATCAAGTCCATTGCTCTTAAATCTTGTAAATCTAATTCAAAGGAATCTAATGTAAATTGTGATTTTCAATAAAATAATGATAATATGGCTATGTTAGCAAAGAAAATTTATAGAATTTTCAAAAACAAGAAAAGAACATATTTTAAAAAACCATTTGATAAAGAAAAGGAAAATTAATTTTTTGGAAATATAAAACAAAAGACATACCAGGAAAAGGATGAATCTAAAAGAAAAGGCATGATAACTACTTGGGATTAATCATCAGTCTGAAACTTATTCAGAGTTTAATGAATCCGACCAAGAAAATGCAAACGATTTGAAAGCCTTTATAACTATAGCCAGAATAACTTCTTCAGATAACTGTGATATATCTGACTATGAAACTCCAAGAAGTGACTCTGAAAATGATGATAATCTTCAAGATACATATAATGCCCTATACAAAGAAAGTTGTAAAATTTTGACCAAATTGAAAATTCAAAAAGAAGATTATGCTAAATTACAATTAGAACTTGAAAAGGTTGTTTTAGAATAATCTCATTCTTCTGATTGTTTTGAAAAGACAAAATTAGATTTGAGTTTTAAGTCTAGTGAATTGCAAAAACTTAAAACCAAAAATGAGAAATTAAAACTTGAATTTTCTTCCCTTAAGAATTCAAAGGACACTTGAAAATATACCCTAGGTGACCAAAAACTTGAAAATTGTTAACCTCATCGAGACGATGTGGTGACAAGTTTGGACTGGGTTATATTAAAAATAACTCTTTGAAATTTAAGGATTCTATTCCTACCTTTGTAAAAGGAGAATACCTGAACTTTAAAGTATAGACTCTTAAAGATTCAAACTATAAAAGGAATGACTTTAAAAACTCAAAACCTTTTCAAGTATTTAAAATAAATAATAATGCCATCAGCTATAAACATAAAAGGAATAATAACAGAAATCCTCCTTTAGTTGAAAAAAATCGTGGACTTGCTTAAAGAGTTATTGAAATCCAACTCTGATAAGACTGGAGAATATAGAAAAAGGAGAAATCCTAACTCTTAAACATAGCGTAAAGCAAGAGATACTCCTTAATATAGAACTGTAATAAAATGGGTTCCATTAGTTAAGTGTCTTGTAATCCACACAGCTTTTAAAGCAAGTAGGCATTCAATATGGTACTTGGATAGTGGATGTTTGAGACACATGACAGGTGATAAGGCTATACTCTCAAACATCAACTAAGTAAATAGAAGCTTAGTTGTATTCGGAGATGGAAGCAACTGTAAGATAATTGGCCAAGGTAATGTACAACTTCCTAACTTACCTCTCTTCAAAAATATTTTATATGTTGAAGGATTAAAACATAATCTTCTAAGCATATCTCAAATATGTGATAATAAACATAGCATAAAATTTTCTAATCATGAATGTGAGATTGTAAATGAGAAAGAAAATGTAATATTAAATGGTCGCAGAAGGTCTGAAAATTGCTAAAAATTGATAATTCTTACTCACAAACCATTCGTGCATGGTCTAAACAAACATGACTAAACTATGGCATAAACGTTTTGGACATGTAAATTATATAGATTTATATAAATTAAGCAAAAAAGATCACTTACATGGCCTACCCAAACTGAAAAAGATAGAAAAATTTTATGGCGCATGTCAAATAGGCAAGTAAGTTAGGAGTAATCACAAGAAAGTGAACTCTTTAACCACAGCTAGACCTCTTGAACTTCTCCATATGAATTTAGTCGGACCAACTAGAATGGAGAGTAGAGGAAAAAAAAATATTTTCTAGTGGTAGTTGATGACTAAACTATATACTCTTAGGTAACCTTTCTAAGAGAAAAAATCAGATAATCTTGATGAAGTCGAAAAACTTATAAAATATATCCAGACTGAAAAAGAGTTATCTTTGGTCAGAATTAGAAGTGATCATGGAACTAAATTCAAAAATATAAATTTTGAGAAATACTGCAATGACCATGTTATATTACATGAATTTTCTTCTACAAAAACACCTTAGTAAAATGGGGTTGCTAAAAGAAAAAAAAATTTGAATTCTTCAAGAAATGGCTAGTGTAATGCTAAATAGCATGAACCTCCTAAAATTTTATGGGATGAAGTTGTTAGTACTGCATGTTATATAATTAATCATGTTTATATTAGAAAAGCTAAAAATAAAATAACTTATGAATTATGGTTGAACTAAAAGTCCACTATTAAATATTTTTAAACTTTTGAAAGAAAATGTTTTATTTTATGTGACCATAAAAATTTGAAAAAAAAAATGTAGCTAAAAGTGATGAGGGAATATTTCTAGGTTATGCTCTAAACAGTCAATCATACCATGTTCTTAATAAAAGAGCTGGGGTTATATAAGAATCTATAAATGTTGTGATAGATGATCATTCGATTACACCCAGTCCTGATCAAGATGATGATGATATTAATTTGATTAATATACCTGAATCTTCATCTAAATCACATAATATTAAGTTAAGGTTAGTCAAATACCATCCGACTGATCAAATAATTGGTAACCCTCACATTGGCATTCAAACAAAAAGACAACTAGAAAATATATGTAATCATGCTTAATTTATTTTCCAAATTGAACCAGGTAATGTAAATGAAGCGCTTGCTAATGAAAGTTAGATAAATGACAAACAAGATGAATTAAATCAATTTATTACAGACCTATTAACAAACATGTAATTGGAATAAAGTGGATTTTTAAAAATAAAACTGATGAAATGGGGAACATTATCAGAAATAAGGCGTGACTGGTTGTGCAAGGTTATACATAGATAAAGGGAGTTAATTACGATAAACATTTACACCAGTTGCATGCCTAGAATCAATTAGGTTATTCATTTCCATAACATGCCATAAAAAATTTTAAAATTTATCAAATGGATGTAAAAAGTATTTTTCTAAATGGTGATCTAAATAAGGAAGTATATGTTGAACAACCAAAGGGTTTTGAAGATCCCAAACTTCCCGATCATGTTTACCGTCTTAACAAGGCTCTTTATGGTTTAAAACAAGCTCGTAGAGCATGGTATGAAAGTTGACTAAATTCTTGCTTAGTCATAATTTTTTTATGGATAGTGTTGACAAAACCCTATTCGTTAAGAAATATAATGATCATATCTTGATAGTTTAAATCTATGTTGACGATATTATCTATGGATCTACATGCATTAATCTATCTACTGAGTATACAGATCTAATGAAATCCAAGTTTGAAATGAGTATGGTCGATGAACTAAACTATTTCCTTGGATTACAAGTCAAAAAACTTAAAGATGGTATGTTTATATCACATACCAAATGTACTTTAAACCTTGTAAAAAGTTTTGGCTTCAAAAATGGTAAGAATTTTGATACTCCAATGACTATAACTCTTAAACCCTTAAAAGATGAATCAGGTAAAGTGTAAACTCTCGACCATATCATAGTATGATTAGTAGTCTTTTGTACTTAAGTACTAGTAGACCTGATATTGCATTTAGTGCTGGAATATGTGCTAGATATCAATCTGATCCTAAAGAATCGCACTTGACTGCTGTTAAACAGATAATACGATACGTCACAAGTTTTGCGATCTTAGGCCTATGGTATCCAGATGATACATCTGTACAAATCGCAGGCTATATAGATCCAAACTGGGCAGAAAATATTGATGATAGAAATTCTACCAACGGTGGATGTTTCTATGTCAGAAACTACTTAGTATCTTGGCTTGACAAGAAATAAAATTCCTTATCTCTATCCACTGTAGAAGCTGATTATATTGCAGTAGGAAATGCTTTTACTCAGCCAATATGGATGAAATGAATGTTAGCTGACTATAGAATTACGTAAGATATGATGACATTATATTGTGATAATTCTAGTGCAATAAATATCTCTAAAATCCCAATTCAAAATTCTCATAAAAGCATATCGACATATAGTACCAATATATTCAAGAATTAGTTGAAGATAAAACTATCATGCTGGAATACATTCAAACTGAGAAGCATCTTATAGATATACTGACTAAACCGCTTGACAAAGTTAAGTTTTCAAGTTTAAAGTATGATATTGGATTATGTATTGTTAAATAATTATTTCTTTTCTTTTCTTTGTATTTATGTTTGTGTTTATTTGTGATGATGAAATGCATGAAATGAAAATAAAATATTAATAAAAAATTAAAATTTTTAAAAATCATCAAAAATTTTAGAATTTTTCAACCAGCCGAGCACATGCTTAGGCTAGCCGAAGAATTCAGCTAGTCGAGCATGGGCTCGGGCTAGTCGAAAATCATGTGGGTTTGCCCAAAAAGGGGAAAAACCTCAAATCTATTTCATTCCATATCTTCTTCCTTGGATAGCTAGTGCCCCATTTGACCAACCTATTAACCAAACTCTCTAGTAAGTGATTTGTTTTCAAATTCCTTCAAGTTTTAGGTTGTTTATTGCTAGATTTTCATATTTTAGTGGATTTTTCTTCATTTGAAACCCTTTTCTTATGGGTTTTTCTTCAAATATGATCTCCTCTTTTTTCTTCTATTTTTATTTGATATTCTACTTGTGCATTCTCAAATGGAATGTAGAGCCAAGAAATCGATTCGCAAGGCTCGAGCTGGTTCATCTTCTTAATCAACTCCTCTTAGTGTACGAACCCTACAGTCACCGGAGGATGATCTGGGATATGTTCGGGAGTTTCGCACAAGGGATATTATCATAGAAACAATTGTTAATTTAGACCACATTGCTAGATTTGGTCTAGTTCCTATTCTTTCTGAGGTTAGATGAGAATGCATTTTAAATTGGGGTGGAACAGCTTACCGGTCTATAGTGCAAGGCATGTATGCCTCTATCTGTGATGTTCCTCTTAAGAATTTGTAATTCTGAGTTAAATTTGTAGAAGAAATTTCATGATTACACTATCCATCATATCTGTATAAATGGAAATAGATGTTACAGATGATGGAATTTTGATCGCCACACTTTCAGATAAAATGTCTAACTCTGAAAAATAAACTAGAGCATTGTGTGGTTTCAATGCTAAATGGCGATCTGGTAATGTCATTCCCTCTAACAAGATGCTTCTTGAGTATCACTTCTTATATCTGATTTTTACGTCTACTGTATATCCTCGAGTTGGGAATAAGATTAATATTAATCCCTTTATGCTTAGTGTTTTTCATTCCGTTGTATTAGGTATTCGTGTATATATGCCTTCTCTAATTTGTTACATCATTATTCAGTTCTGCTTGCATCACAGGCATGGTTCAATTCCTTTTGTACATCTCATGTCTTGCATTGCCTTTCATTATAACATTCAATTTCCTACGTATGAGACACCAGAATCCGAACTCCCTTTCAACAATTCAAACCTAAATATGATGAACCTCACTCCTCTTCCTGGACAAAAAGAATGAGAAGAAGAAGTGAAGCTTGCTGAAGACACAATAATGGATGAAATTTTTAATGAGTTGGAAGATTCTAATGATCCAACTGATTCTGACTACCATCCCTCTCAATTTGATGAGAGACTATTTGCATTGGAGGAGAAAGTAGAGGCTTTACATGTATCATAGGCTTCATTGGCCCAAACCTAACAATTTATAATGAAGTACATGAAAAAGTACTTCTATCACATCAACTAGAGTTTGCGGCTAAATGATCCCTCGATGCCTGCACCATATTTCTCTGGATCGGATTAAGCTTGATTTATTTATCTTTCTTACTTATGTTGGTTTTGTACTTCAACTTATTTTGTGAGTTGTCTTGATACTTTGGATTGCCTTGATGATGTGTTTGTTAACAGTTGAATATTTTAGATAATATGATTTGATATTTCATCTGATTATCCTGATTTACCAATTAAATGCTCATTCTATACTTTGATATTCATATTATTATACTATTCTTCGTTTATCAACTTAATGTTGTGTGTTTTGTCATGAAATAGATAAAGGGGGAGATTATAAGTGCTATATGATGGTGAGCACACATAGATTGTCAAAATTCATGAGACAAAAGTGCTTCAAGGTAGAAACTGAAGATCGAATCAAGATCGGCTTATGTTTAAGAAAAGATCGGCATAACTTCTCAATGAAATCATCACAAAATCATTGCCCGAATTCAAGATAAAGTCCAAGACAAAGTTCAACAAAAAATTCTAGACATAGTCCAAGACAAAGTTCAATCCAAAGTGACTTAGATATTTGATATATCTCAAGTGGTATAAACCTTAAAAAGACCTTAGGACTAGGTGCTTTCAAAACTATTTTATCATGGTTCTTTTCTAGTGTTTTTGCCTGGAATTCAGCAAACCTAACTTCTGGTTCAGCCAACCTAAACTTCCTTGGCTAGCCTAATTTTAAGTCTGAACAACTAACAACTTTTGCTGAAAATTTAGTTAGCCCAAGCTTGAAATTCGGCTAGCCTGAGAAAGTTCGAGTGAAATTCCATCAATACTAACTTTTGGAATTAGCGAGAATTCAGCCTGCTGAAGGGAAAATTTGGCTAGTCGAATTATGATGTTCGGCCTGCCGAACTTGACCTTGGGCCAACTGAATTTTGGATAATTCTTATTCCACGTAATCTAAAATCCATTGAACAGAATCTGGTGAACTTGAGCTAGTCGAAGCCGATCTTAGGCAAGCCAAAGTTCTAACTTCTTTGTGTATAAATTGAGTCTTTCTCTCATTCCGAATTACATAAAATTATCATCATAATTCTTCTGCAAGAGCGAGAGAGAAGCTCAAGTCATCGGCAAGTTATTTGTTGGTATTTATAATTTATTTTAATAGCTTATTCAATTCCCTTTATTCTCGGATCTTTTAAGTATTAATCTAAGAGAGTAAACTATACACCTCTTTGAGATCTAAGATAATTGAATTAAGTATCATTTGGGTTTTTCTTAATTAAAATCTATAGAACTGTAGACTCTTTCTATATGATTTAACATTGTGCCATCTACGTTCAAGAAAGAGGTCCATTTGTTACATCTTTTACATTTAAAGAGAAGTATATGTAACACCCTAAATTTTTGTCAACCTGGAGTTAGACATCCTTAGGCAATGGGTCATCCATATCACTTTAAAGCTCAATTCCAAAGCTAAAGAAATCATTTAGAACTAAATCCCTTTAGAAATTTAATGTGAATTAACTAGTGCTACACTAGATTACCTGCAAAAATAGCACCAACCACTTTAAATACGATCTGTAAGACCCAAAACTTATAGAATTGTTAACGATATGTTACCCTAAAATCTAGAATCCAACTCTAAACTCAGTTGCTCTCGGGAGCACTTTGAAACTCCGTATCGGACCTGGACCGCACGTCGAAAGTCTGATAGCGATAAACTTTGAAGATATTGACCGCGTAGTTGGACTTGATAAGCACCATTAAAATTACGTCCAAATGATGCTCTGGGACGATTTCCTTGAGTCTGGAGTGAAGAGTGTGAGAAAATGAAGACTTTTAAGAAATTAAATATAATTTTAAGAAATCTAAGACGTGTCGCTTGCGCATTATTTCTAAGCGTTCTGACCGTTGGATTTTGATCCAAATTTACCCTCGGATCAGGATAGGTGGCCCTTACATGTCATAGCACTTGTGGCCCTGATCGAGTTTCGGTGACCGCTGAACTGAAACTGGTCCTCCACAGTCGATCTAGAAACCCGACCGGACTGAAAACTTAACTCGATCAAGATCCAACATTTATGTGTTTAAGTCCGACTGTGTTTATTTACAGGACCTCCAGAAATGCTCCGTTGGATCGGAACAAGATTGATTTGGTTATAACCTAAGTATACCTTAGCCATAAGGCTATTTCCATCGATTTAGAGCCTATATAAGAGGCTTAAAGCCCCTCTCTCATATCCCATACGAATTTCATAAACCTAAGGGAGAAAGAAGAAAGAAAGAGGAGGAAAGAGAGAGAGAAAGTGAGGGAGAGTGTGAGGACTGTTCTTGGCAGTTGTTCCTGTCATTCTTCGTACACATCTACCGTATTTGGATCATTATGCCAACGATTCTGGCATCGTTCTTAGGTAAGAAAAACCTAACCCTAGCTTGTTTTAGGATTTTCATTGATGCTAGTAGCTGGATAGCTAACTAGCTTGTATTACAGGTTGATATTCTATGTATACGAAGACTTAGAGTTTCTAACGTGTTCGTTACGCTTCTACGGCGTAAGGTGCGGACTTTAGATGTTTAGGTTGTCATTTTTCAAAGCTTTCAATGTCAGATAATGATAGATTCCTGACGTGGATGCTATTTCACATGTAGAACATGCTATCTGTTTTCCGTTTCGGTTAAATACGAAGAATATGGAATTTTATGTATTCTCTGTATTCATAGAAAATACTGTATACGTACAAAATATGAAAATGTGTTTGCCATGATTAACTACCGTCTATGTATGTTAGATGTATGTGTAATAACTCCTGAGCTAAAGGTTTAGCCCAAATACATGATATACCAACATACGATATGTTTTTAGAATGTGTAGCCTACGTGTTTGTGAAAATGACTGAATGAGTATTGACTTTGTATTCATGCTCGCCATGACAAACTATCGTGGATATATGAGTGTTGTATGGGCAACAACCCTTTGACGAAAGGATTTACCCTAATACGTATGCAAATTAACACATAATATATATGATGTAATGTGTAGGCTAAGTGTTTGTAAAAGTGTCTGAATGAGTTAGTAGTTAGCAAGATGTACTTGTATGCGGGTTGAGATATGATTCTCAACCACATCATTGATGTGTATGATTTCCTCCATGTGTGACTTATTTTGATGTCTGCTTGATTATGAATTGAATGTGTGTGAATTCATGTTTGCAATGCACTTCAAAACATGTTTATATGATTGAATGATTTACAATCTTGATCCATTACTGCTTTGACTATCTCATAGGACATCATGTTGTAGTTGAATGTGTTTGGAGCTATTGAATAGTCCAAACAATCGGTAATACGCCTTGAGTTCATGGTCGAGACCTATTCGCCACGTAGGACGTGTTTGACGAAATCGAGCCGTGCGTTGCTTGTTGACAGTGGTTAGGCCACACGAGGTACTTATGCACTTCATGTTGATCAACTCAGCGGGCGATCGTACTAGTCAAACTCGTCAAGTAACCCGATTAGCCCAATGTATGTTAACCGCGTATGGACGCTACTGCTTGAATCTAAAGTACCAAACTTACCAGTGGAAATCCCATTAACCTTGGTACCTTGATCCGCTAAGTCTCATGAGCTGTTGGCTTACGCTGGGGCCACGAGCCTCCCCGTAGTGACTAGTGAGCAACCCAGACTCTTGAGCTGAATATGGTGGTATGGGACACTGTATTCGAGCTGTCGGCCTACACTGATAAGGTGATGGGGGAGTGGTGTAACGAGTGTATGTAACAGTCCTGCCAGCCCTTTGTAGTGACCTCGAGCATACTCTGAGTCTACGTGGAGGCGACGACCCTTTTGTAGCAACAGGAGTACAAACTAGGCCTGTATTGATAAGGTGATGGGGGAGTGGTGTAGCGAGTGCATGTAACAGCCCTGGTAGCCCTTGTAGTGACCTAGAACCGCACTTCGTATGAGATATGCTAGGACTGACGACCCTAGACTAGATCATTGTTGGGAAATGATACAAGGGAGGTACTTTAGCTTCCCAATCCTGCTGTATGAAAAGGACTAATAACAACTCGGTAATCATGTTCATATCGTACTACATGTACCTGGAAGATGTGGAGCACTGAGGGATGAAAGCATGCCGCGAATGTGAGATGTTGTCGCATGAGGGAGTATGTAGGCAAGGGCATGCATCATTATTGCATTTCATCCTTGCATTAACAAGAGTAGTTAGGAATGTTTGATTGTACTGCTTTATCATTACAGCTCGACTGATTTGATAATATGTTAATCTTTATTCTATTGTTCCACTGAGTTAGCTACTCTCTCCCACTTTACGGGACGGTGTTTGCAACACCAACCAGTCCCTGTTTTAGTTTTAGATGATGGCGTTGCTTGTGAAGCAGAGCTGAACTTTATGATGATGAGGAGGATTTCTCCTATATGCAGGTTCTGATTGATGGGGTTACAGGGTTATAGATTAGATGTCATTACACTTATTATCTTGCACTTTTAAAACACCCATGTATATTCTTTTTGTTCATTTTTGGAGTATACATGTATATAGTTAACCTGGTAACATGTTCACACTCCCGAGACTTATAATAAATTATACATTTTATATATTTATCAGAGTCTTCCGCTTGCAAAATTTAACTATCTCCGGAGTATGATATGCTGTTTTGGCTTAATCCACTTCATGTTTTATGCACTAATACAGCCGACATTCATCCATCATTGAAAATGTTGCATAAGTGATGTTCTGAAACTCGGGAGTGGATTTATGCTCGACCCCAGATTTTCAGGATGTTACAGTATGCCTTCTAAAACTCTTTTTAGGTTTTTCTGAGATATCTTGTGAAAATATCAGTTGAAGTTTTGTATGAGATAGCCTATGAAAATCTCAATAGGGTTTTTATTGTGATAGCTTGTGAAAATCACAATGAACTGTATTAGGTTATTAAGGTGACCTTGTGAAAACTTTTTTATAGTGAAAGCCAAAATTATGACGGAAGTAATTTTGAGAGTGAAGTAGGTGTGGTTGTTTTTAAGCACCGAATCACTATAACTCCTTGTGCCACGTGGTGAATGCTTTATTATTATTTTTAGTGATTGGATATAATTTATTATTTCATTTCAGTGATGAATGTTATAATCCTTTTATGTACTCTTACTATTTTGAAAGTTTGATTTTAAAGATATTCATGGAATAAGGTTGTCCTGCCTAATATTTTAGATAAAGGTTGTCTTACGAATTATTTGGAATCAAGGTTTCAATACTCAAGTGATTGGGATTTTTCTAATCTTTTTATTTTTCACATTCCCCCCCGACATTGCTAACTCTCCATTTCAAAGATCCCCCACGGTAAGGATCTTATCACAGATCTGAATATGCTCGGTAAGGTTGTCTCTGACAATCATTCTAAAATGGGAGATCTCAAAGTCGTTTAGAGCTCTCATAACAATTATGAAGATTTATGAATCAGACCAACATCAAAGTTGATAGGAGCTAATGAATTGGGTCTCGATCTAGATCCAATAGTATTGGTCCCATCAGATCTACAAATGTCCGTGGTCATGATAAGGGAAGATTTGAATATAGTTTGGATCGTGACCCAATCGGATAAGGTATGGCCCTAAAGATCCACTTATCTCTATAGCCAAGTGTAACACCCTGAAAATCGAGGGTCGTGTATAAACTCAACTCCCGAGTTCCAGACCGTCACTTATGCAACAAAAATAGTTATGATTCAATGTTGTCTGATTTAAAGCATTCACATGAGTAAAAGTATACCAAAACTGCAATACATACTTCAGAACTTCAGAGCCAGTGATAAAAGCAAGCGGAAGACTAAACAATGTATATATCACTGTATGGAAAAACAAAGTAATCTCAACTGTCTCCAAAGTATGACTACATCTCTGAGTCTCAGGTACATATACATAACAAAAATAATGTTCAAAAAAGAAAAGTCCCACTGCTGTCCCCTCGATCCAGGTCACCTACGGGAAGCCGTCATGATACTGCATATACGAGAACTCATCCTGGTCCTCGTCAATCTCCGGCTCCACCTCCTGGACCTCATCCTCACCTGCAACTACAACAGGGTCTGGTGGGTGTTGCAAACACCATCCCGTAACGTGGGAATGAGTGATCAACTCAGTGGAATTATAGAGCAAAGATTAGCATGTTCACAATTCAATCACGCGATAATAGTAAAGCAGTAAATCAAGCAATCCTAATATTGTTGTTAATGCAAGATGATATGACGTGATGTATGCCCTCACCGACGATCACCCTCATGCGGCAACATCTTACGACCGCGGCATGCCACACTCCCTAGAGTGCTCCACATCTTCCAGGCACATGCAATGCTATGGTGATATGATTACCAAGTTGTTATTAGTCCATTCAAACAGCAGAATTGGGAAACTAAGGTACTTCCCTTGTATCAATCCCAACACGGATCCTGTCTAGGGTCGTCACTCCTAGTAATCTCATACGATGTACATTTCGTAGGTCACTGCAAGGGCTGTCAGGGCTGTTGCTCGCACTTGTTGCACCGCTCCCCCATCACCTTATCAATACAGGCCTACTGTACTCTACTGCACGGAAGGGTCGTCGCCTCCCGTGGACTCAGAATACGCTCGCGGTCACTACAAAGGGCTCGTCGCCTGATCAGTGTAGGCCGACAGCTAGAATATAGTGTCCCATACCACCATAATCTGCTCACGAGTCAAGGTGCTCATTGGTCACTACGGGGAGGTTTGTGGCCCCAGCGTAGGCCGACAGCTCGACCACGGTGTCCCATACCACCATGTCCGGCTCATGAGTCTTCGTGGATCAAGGTACCACGGTTAACAGGGTTTACAATGGTAAGTTCAGTACCCTAGGTTCAAGCAGTTATGATACATACAAGGTGAACAAACATCGGCCAGTCGGGTTACTTGACGGGCTCGACTAGCGCGATCGCATCTCGAATTGAACGACATGAAGTGCGTAAAACACTTCGCATGGCCTAACCACTGCCGCCAACTCTCAACACGAATCACATTCATCGACGCGTCGTTCGTGGCTATGACCAGTCAGTCACGAATTCGTTCGGTTATCGACTGCCTGGACTAAGTCAAGTCCCACACATCTATTGAATCACATTAACGCTATATATCAGGGTATTGGAATTGAAACACATCATGTGAGCATGTTAGCACATGTTATAACATTCAACTAAGGCAAATCTTCAAGGCATACTTTCCCATGTATATTCAACTTAAGCAAATCTTCAAGGCGTACTTTCTATGCATGTAGTGGAATCATGCATAAGGTAAGCATGTAGGAAATCATTCAGGTCAGCATATTAATCATGAAATCAATCTCAATCTACTACATAACATCATTTAATTCAATACATAATAATACAAGCATTTATACAAACACATACACTACACACTTAAGTCCACATATAGTATGTCGACCCAACGTGCGCAACTTGGCGAATCTCTTCGCCAAACTGATTATGCAAGCATTCCTAACTCTCTAATGCGGCGACAAATCATGTCAATCACGTCAGCAAAATATGCATGGAGACCGTACTTCCTACAAATGACTAAAATGCCCTAAATCTCATATTCTTCGTTAATTTACGAAACAGGAAACGGAGAGCATGTTGTACATGTCAAACGGCGATGCCGTCGATAATCTACTATTAAACGACATTGAAAGCGTTGTAAACCGTCAATCAAAGCGTCTAAAATCCTCACCTAGTCTCTTACGGTCGCGGGAATTTGAACGGAGCGTGTACGCTTCGTCAACGGCTGTAGGAGAACCTGATTTATGGATTTAGTTAGCTAACATGTTGTGCATCTAAGCAAACCCTAAATCAGCAAGTTTTTGAGATTATTTCATACATGAAAAAGTGTAGAAATCACTAGCCAGGTGATTGGAAGGAAGTGCTGATGCAGCAACCGTTGGTGGCTCGGAAGCGGGAAAAATCTCCTCTTCCCTTTCTCTCAAACTCTCTCTCTCTTTTCTAGGGTTTGTGAAATTCGTATGCAAGGAAGGAATGAGGGTTTCAACCCCTTTTATAAGCTTGGAAACGCCGAAAATAGGCTCCGGGACGAAGTTTACTTATTGCCTATCCATTTCGGGGCTGTTTCGGTCCAAAAACTGATTTCTGGTGGTCCCCTGGTCGATTGCGATCAGACTTAAGCTCATGGGTACCAGATGTACCTCGTATTAAGTTTTCAGTCTGGCAGGGTTCGCAGATCGCACGTGGCGGACCAGTTTCAGTTCAGCGGTCACCGCACATAGATCAGGGCTGAAAGTCCCATGATAATAAATAGATATTTTTCCTGATCCGAGGGTGTAATCTGGATGAATTCTGACGGTCAGAATGCTTAATACTGACGCGTCAAGTCGTGTGCCAGATCTAAATTTGAAATTCCCAATTCGTCCCTATTCGCGGTCGCTTCAGTCCGGGTTCAACGAAATACTCTATGATTATCGGATTGACTTGATTTTCGAGATGATTGTCAAGTCCAGCGGGGCGGTTCTAACGGTCTAAGATAGGAGGTATCGGACCTTCGACGCGCGGTCTAAATCCAATACAAAAGTTCAATATGGTCCAGAGGACAAACCTGCTTAGAGTTTGATCCAAGGTTATAGAGTATTGTAGAGTTGTCTGTTCTACTCGATTTGGGTCTTGTAGAACGTATTTAAAGTGATCAGGGACTATTTCCCAGCTACTCTAGCGTTGCGCTAGCTAACTTACGTTTAATTTCCATGGAAATTATTTATACGCGATTTCGGGTCAAATCGGTACTCGATTCCAAGTACGGATTTTTCACGGGCGTTACACCAAGCTAGCGAGAGATTTGAAAATGGTTTTTAATTTACGGAGATCTCTTGGTCAGGAAGGATAATGAGATAATAATTAAACACAATGGGTATGAAGAATTCCATATTGGAAAGGAAACCCATTAAAGGTTATGCCACCTCCTAGAGCTATAAAATGAGAATCCGATGAAGAGCTTTAGGCCCATTCTAAATACAATTTATCATTACAACATAATGTTATCTTTATCTTTTATCTTAACTTAGAATCCCCTTGCTTCTATCTAGCCATGCTGCGAATGTTTGACGTTTAAATTAGCATAATTCTCTACTACCCATGTAAATCCTGAAAATCGGGGGTCGAGCATAAACTCCACTCCCGAGTTCCAGAACATCACTTATGCAACATTTTCAATGATGGATGAATGTTGGCTGTAGTAGTGCATAAAACATGAAGTAGATTAAGTCAAAACAACATATCATACTCCAGAGACAGTTAAATTTTGCAAGCGGAAGACTGTGATAAATATATAAAATGTATAAGTGATTGTAAGTCTTTAGAGTGTGAACATGTTACCAGGTTAACTAAATACATGTATACTCCAAAAATGGAAAGAAAAGAATATACATGGGTGTTTAAAATAAAGGAAAAATACCAAGTGTAATGGCATTTAATCAATAACTCGGTAACCCCGTCGATCAGAACCTCCATATAGGAGAAATCCTCCTCATCATCATAAAGTCCGGCTCTGCTTCGCAAGAAATGCCTTCATCTGAAACTAAGACAAGGACTGGTAGGTGTGTACAACACCGTCCCGTAACGTGGGAGTGAGTGATCAACTTAGTGAAAACTATACAGCAAAGGTTAACATGTTATCAATTCAATCAAGCAGTAATGATAAAGCAGTACAATCAAACATGTCTTAGATACTCTTATTAATGCAAGAATAATATGAAAGAATGATGCATGCCCTCACCACAATCCCCTCTGCAACATCATCTAACGATCCCGGCATGAATCACTTCCTCAGTGCTCTATCACCAACCCCGTTAGCACATGCAATGCGGTGATATGAACATGTTTACCAAGTTCTTATTAGTCCCTTTCATACAGTAGGATTGGGAAGCTAAGACACCTCCCTTGTATCAATTCCCAACGTTGATCCATTCTAAGGTCGTCAGTCCTAGGAATCTCATACGATGTTATGGTTCTAGGTCCTGCAAGGGCTGTCAGTGCTATTGCGCGCAATCTTTACACCACTCCCCCATCACCTTATCAATATAGGCCTACTTATATCCTTAAGACTGCAACAGGACTCGTCACCCCTATTTAGTGTCTGGATAAACTCAAGGTCACTACAGAGAGCTCGTCACCAATCAGTGTAGGCTGACAGCAAGAATATAGTGTCCCATACCACCATAATCTGCTCAGAGTAGGGTGTTCACTGGTCACTATGGGGAGGCTTGTGGCCCCAGCGTAGGCCGACAGATCGACCACGGTGTCCCATACTACCATGTCTGGCTCATGAGTCTTAGGGGATCATGGTACCACGGTTAACGAGAGTTTCACTGGTAAGCTCGGTGGCTTAGATTCAAACAGTTACGACCAAACATGGTGAACAAACATCGGTCAATCGGGTTAATTGATAAGCTCAACTAGGCCAAGTGCACGTTGAGTTGAACGACATGGAATGCATAAACACTCTGTGTGGCCTAACCACTGTCGAACACCCCAAGCACGACTCAGATTCATTAAACTCATCCTATGTGGTGAAAATAACCTCAACCACCATTTGTAGTACGATTACCGATTACCTGGACTGTAGCACAGCCCCATTCACATACAGATTCAATATCTGACATATGAGATATATCCAATATAACTTGAATGTAAATACAGTACGTGGAGGAAATCATACACATCTTTCACATGTTGCATCTAAGTTAATCAATCCATGAAGGAAATCATACACACATTTAACATGGATAATATGTATTACATGATTCATGGAGGAAATCATACACATATTTCACATGTTACATCTAAGTTAATCAATCCATGAAGGAAATCATACACACATTTAACATGGATAATCTGCGTTACATGATTCATGGAGGAAATCATACACTCAAATATTATGGTTGAAATCCATATCTCAACCATCTTAGCAATCACATTTTACTAACTCATTTAGCCATTTAAACAAACACTCAAATTATACTATTCAACATACATCACGTATGTCGACACCGATGCATATTAGGGTAAGTCCTTTCACCAAAGAGTTGCCGCATACATATCAAGCATATAATAACGAAAATTTATCATGGCAACCAAAACTACAGATTCCGTACATATACAGGTATTCTAACATATTCATGAAATACGCTAATTATAATATAAAGAATACATATACGAAAATAAAAATGGATAGCGCATTTGGCATGTGTAACGGCAAACACAACATGAATAAATCATTATCTAACATTGAAAGTCTTGAAAACCATAACCTAAACATATATAGTCCGCACCTTAAACCAGAAAATGCATAACGGATATGATTTAGACGACAATTCTTCGTCAACGGTGGATAGGCAACCTAAACCATGAAATAGGTTAGCCATAACTTCATGTAAATGATTCTAGGCTTCAAAAAAAATTAGGGTTAGGATTTCTTATCTAAGAACGGGATCAGAAATGCCGGAATAGCTATACGGATAGGTGGATGAGGCACATAGCAAAGTTGAGAAGAATCTCAGGAAGAATCACCAACTTCTCTCTCATTTTCTCTCTTTTCTCTCTCTTGATTTGGCTAGGGTTTGAAATTCGTATGAGATTTGTGAGAGAGAATTTAAGGCCTTTTTATAAGCCTAAAAGCGACGAAAATAGACTTAGGGCCAAGGTATACTTAGGTTATAACCAAATCGGGTCTGTTCCGATCCAACGGAGCACTTCTGGAGGTCCCGTTACTAAATGCGGTCAGACTTAAGCTCTCTAATATTGGATCTAGGTCAAGTTAAGTTTTCAGTCCGATTGGGTTTCCAGATCGTCCGTGGTGGACCAGCTTCAATTCAACGGTTAGGGGAACTCGATCAAAGCTACAAGTACTATGACATGTAAGGGTTACCTATCTTGATCCGAGGGTGAATTTGGGTCAAAAACTAATGCTCAAAATACTTAGAAATAACGCGCAAGTGGACCGTTCCAGATTACTTAAAAATATATTTAATTTTCTAAAAATCTTCATTTTCCTACTCTCTTCACTCCGGACTCAATAAAATGGTCTCAGGATATTGTTTGGGCTTGATTTTCGAGGTGATAGTCAAGTTCAACTAGGCGGTCATAATTGTCTAAGTTCATCACTATCAGACTTTCGACGTGCGGTCCAAGTCCGATAAGGAGTTTTAAAGTGCTCTCGAAAGCAAACGGGAATAGAGATTGATCTTAGGTTTCTAAGTAACATAGAGTTAGTAATCTTACTCATTTTGGGTCTTGTAGTTCATATTTAAAGTGGTTCAAGTCGATTCTACTAAGTATTTAGTTTAGTACTTAACTAAATTCTACCCTAATTATGGCAGAATACGGTCCTAGGGCCATTCTATGCCCCATTTTAGGCACTTCTAGTTATCATATTATTTTAATTATTTTTATGGTGGTTCATCATCAATTTTAACCTATATCCACAAAATTTTATAAGATTTCAAGTTGTAGAAAAATTTTAAAAATTCCAGAAGCAGCAGCTGTCCAACAAGTGATTTTTGGACAGTTGTCACAACGACCTACTTTAAACTATATTAAATATTTTATTATATTTTTAAACTATTTTTATATAAAACTAGACTCATTTATATTCAATATGATTTTTTAATCACCTAAATCAGAGTTATAATGAAGGAGATATGATTTTTCAAAGTTTGATAAAATGCGTAGAAAAAATACAAAAATCGGGTTGCTTGTCCGTTGTACGGACGAGGCCTCGCCGATTTGGCGAGGTTCTCTCCGGTCACTGACCTAATTTGTGAGGGATCGCCCCAAGGGCAAGGTCCTTTCCTCCCTGGGGATGCCGAAAACATGTGGGACCCACCTCGGGTCCCCTCGAATTACGTCGTTTGGGTTCACGAGTCCGTCGAGGCATATATCAAGCATCGTTTGCAAACTGGAATGAGTAACATGACGTACAATATATGATTTTTGGGTAGAAGAAGCTAATCCATCCAAATATCATATCTACATCATGAAATTCTAAATACTAAATAGTCAAAATCTTATTTTACGAATGTATTTACCATTTATAGTAAGTTTTAGTTTAAGTATAGTTCCTCACCTTTTAAACTTTAGATTTGTGTCTAATATGAAAGTACTTGGAGAAATTTGAAGAATAAGGTGGTGAAAGGTAAGATTTTGAAGGAAAAAGGCTGAAAAATGATTTTTACACCTTGGGATTGATCATGGAGAGTGATATGGTTTACTCATTGCCTAAAGACGTCTAATTTCAGGTGGGTAAAAACCCGAGGTGTTACAACCCAACATTATCGTTGTAGTAAACTTATGACTAGTATAAATTTCGGTACCCTTTCATTATAAGATCTCGATCAACTGAGTCCCTGGAAGATCAATGTAACATCCTGAAAATCGGGGATCGAGTAGCAACTCAACACCCGAGTTCCAAAACATCACTTATGCAACAAAAATTCTTATGATTGAATGTTGTCTATGTTAGTGTATTAAACATGAGCGAGATTAAGCCAAAATAGCATATCATACTCCAGAGACAGTTAAATTATGCAAGCGGAAGACTGTGACAGTATATATAACATATATAAATTGTTGTAAGTCTCCTGAGTGTGAACATGTACCAAGTTAGATATATACATGTATACTCCAAAAATGAATAAAAAGAATATACATGAGTGCTCTAAAAGTATAAAATGACAAGTGTCATGGCGTCTAATCAACATCCCTATAATCCTGTCGATCAGAACACGGTCTACATAGACCCGCCTGATAGCTGCCTATAGGAGAAACCCTCCTCATCATCATAAAAGTCTAGCTCCGCTTCACAAGCAGTACCATTATCTGAAACTAAAATAAGGACTGGTTGGTGTGTACAACACAGTCCCGTAACGTGGGAGTAAGTGATCAACTCAGTGGAAACTATACAGCATAGGTTAACATGTTATCAATTCAATTAAGCAGTAATGATAAAGCAGTATAATCAAATAGGTCCTAAATACTCTTATTAATGCAAGGATGATATGAAGAATGATGCATGCCCTCACCACAATCCCCTCTGTGACATCATC
The DNA here is from genome assembly GCA_037074715.1 of Magnolia kwangsiensis. Lineage (NCBI taxonomy): Eukaryota > Viridiplantae > Streptophyta > Magnoliopsida > Magnoliales > Magnoliaceae > Magnolia > Magnolia kwangsiensis. The sequence continues at coordinate 75,118,969 of CM073577.1, read as the reverse complement.
TAATGATCGCGACATGAATCACTTCCTCAGTGCTCTATCACTAACCCCGTTAGCACATGCAATGCGGCGTTACGAATATGCTTACCAAGTTCTTATTAGTCCTTTTCATACAGTAGGATTGGAAAGCTAAGACACCTCCCTTGTATCATTTCCCAATGTTGATCCATTCTAGGGTCGTCAGTCCTAGGGAATCTCATACGATATTATGGTTCTAGGTCGCTGCAAGGGCTGTGTAACATCCTGAAAATCAGGGGTCGAGCATAAACTCCACTCCTGAGTTCTAGAATATCACTTATGCAACATTTCAATGATGGATGAATGTCAGCTATAATAGTGCATAAAACATGAAGTGGATTAAGCCAAAACAGCATATCATACTCCAGAGACAGTTAAATTAGCAAGCAGAAGAATGTGATAGATATATGAAATATATGAACTGTTGTAAGTCTCCAGAGTGTGAACATGTTACTAGGTTAAAAGTATACATGTATACTCCAAAAATGATCAAAAATAATATACATGAGTACTCTAAAAATATAAAATGACAAGTGTCATGGCATTAAATCAACCTCCCTGTAATCCCGTCGATAACCGCCTATAGGAGAAATCCTCCTCATCATCATACAAGTCTGTATCCACCTCGCAGGCTGCGCCATCATCTGAAACTACAACAGGGTCTGGTAGGTGTCCAGAACATCGTCCCGTAACGTGGGAGTGAGTAGCTAACTCAGTGGAATCATAAAGCAAAGGTTAACATGTTATCAAATCAATTAAGCGATAATGATAAAGCAAGCAAATCAAACATTCCTAAATATTGTAATTAATGCAAGATTGAAAAGACATGATGGATGCCCTCGCCAACATACTCTCTCATACGACACCATCTTACGTTCGTGGCATGATTTCTTCTCTCAGTGCTCCACATCTTTCAGGCACATGCAGTGCAATATGAATATGATTACCGAGTTGTTATTAGTCTTTTTCATACAGCAGGATTGGGAAACTAGGGTACTTTCCTTATATCATTCCCAACAAGGATCCTGTCTAGGATTGTCACTCCTAGTAGTCTCATACGATGATATATTTCTAGGTTACTACAAGGGCTATCAGGGCTGTTGCATGCACTCGTTGCTCCGCTCCCCCATCACCTTATCAATACAGGCCTAGTTATACTCTTGTTGCTACGGAAGGGTCGTCACCTCACTTAGACTCAGAGCACGCTCGAGGTCACTACAAAGGGCTGCAAAGGCAATTACACGCACTCATTGCACCGCTCCCCCATCACCTTATCAGTGTAGGCCGACAGCTTGAATATAGTGTTCCATACTACCATAATCAGCTCACGAGTCTGGGTTGCTCACTGGTCACTATGGGGAGGCTGGTGGCCCCAGCGTAGGCCGACAGCTCGACCATGGTGTCCCATACCACCATGCCCGGCTCATGAGTCTTAATGGATCAAGGTACCACGGTTATCAGGGATATCATTGGTAAGTTCAATACCATAGGTTCAAGCAGTTATGACCACTATAAGGTGAACATACAGTGGTCAGTCGGGTTGCTTGACGAGCTCGACTAGTACGAGCGCACCTCAAGCTGAACGACATGAACTGTATAAACACCTCGTGTGGCCTAACCACTGCCGTCAACCAAATCATGACTCGGGTTCGTCGACGCGTCCTTCGTGGTGAATAAATTTCAACCATGAATTCAAATCTTGTAAGACCCGTATCTTGGTCCGTACCTTTCCGTACACTTCCGCGGTCTTACCGGTCGAATTCTGGCAACTTTCGACCCTTAACGGATATCGACGCGCGACCCGGATTCATGTGCCGACAATCCGAGTCGACTCAACCCGAGACCTATACCATAGCGACCGCGCCGTCGTTGCGGTTCAGATACCGCGACTCGCGCGCCAAGGCGATACCCTGATCAAGAGATATGAGCCAATGTTCGGTGTGAGAAAACGCTGCGCGTTGCGAAAACCAAGGGAATCTCAACGATGTGTCACATCAATCACATCAATCCCATCAATCAATCACCCATCAACCCATCACATGTCAAGTACACATCACCTCCATCCCTTTTCCCAAGCAACCACAAAAGTCTTCGCATCCCATACCTCTCTTACACAAAAAGCCACAAAAGTCTTCTTAACCCATACTTCTCTTACACAAAAGCCACAAAAGTCAAATTTCTCTTACACCACCATCACTCACCCATCCATCCATCACTCTCTCTCTCTCCCTTTACATCACTCTCTCTTTCTCTCTTTCTCATTCCAAGATTTCAAGCAACTCCAAGAGCCCCATACGTATGGCATTTCTCCAAAGACCCTAAGTTTCAAGTGGCCCACCTTCCTACTCCAAAATCTTCCATCTCAACCCTCCATTTCTCGTCTTAACTGTTGAAGATTGAAGCTATGGTGCCAAGGAACCTCTAGGAGCGAGAAGATCGAACGGTGGGTGCTTCTATAGGGTAGATTTTCTTGTTTTTATGGTGGACCAAGTGAGGCCCACCGATCAATGGTGTGGATCTCACTTGGGACCCTTATTTGTGGCCGATGGACCACTTGGATCGCCATGATCATTCCATGATGGGGCCATCCTCCATGGACCCCATCATGATCCTTATTTTCATTTGAGAAGGGTCATCTAGACCATCCATATCGGTGGGGAAAGGATTCCCACCGTTGATCTTGAGTTTTGATGGTCATATGTGCAAATGACCCATGGATGTATGATTTCAAGTATGGGAGGGCCCATAATGACGGGGACCCTCCATCACAAGCCGTGTCCCACTCTCCATGTCTCTCTCCCTCTCTCTTTTACTTTATTGTATTTTATTTTATTTTATTTTATTGTAATAGGATGGTGTGGCCCACTTGAATGGATCCCAACTTGATGTATTTATTTTATTCAAGTGGGGCCCACCTTAGATGTTATTTTCATGCCGCCCATCATGTGGTGGCCCACTTCATCAGGCCCACCACAAATAACTGTGTATGAACGTCAACCGTCCAACGTCTGGGACGCTGGACGTTTCCAAGAAAACGAGAACAAGAAGAAAAAGGAAAGGAAAAAGGAAGAAAAAGAAGGGAATGGGGTGTTCCCTTTGCACAGGCCCCACCCTGATGTCTATGTCCTATCCAAGCCGTCCATCCTCTCACCCACGGTATTCTAGCCATTGGGTAAAAGTTTGGAACTAATCCAATCATCTGGTGGGCCATAGCGCCTAATATTGCGCCCTTACCATCCAAACACTAGTTCCTTATTTTATTTCTCCTACAAGCATCAAAAAAATTGGAACTCTGGACTCATTTGAACGGCGTCGAGCCACTGATCGCTATGGCTGGTGTGGATTGTCCGAAAGCGGGCCCCACACGTGAATTTCGTCAAATGATGAAATTGGAGAAGAGAGAGAGAAGGGGCGGCAGCAGCTGCTGCCGCTGTGTCAGGCGCATGCAGGCAGCGCCTGCGTGCTGACGGACGGGCGGGCGGGCTGCTGTGCAGCCACCCACGGCTGCTGCCGTGGGCCCCACTTGAAGCACATGTTTTATCTACACCGTCCATTAGGCGGGCCCCCTTCCCAGGTGGGCCCCCTCCAAATTTCAGGATGATCCAAACCTCAGGTGGGCCACATCACCCGAAACAGTGAGATTGAGCACCTACCATTAAAATTTTTCTGGTGCCCACCTTGATGTAAATTTTCTCCACCGTCCAGCAGACGGTGGGGCCCTCCCTTGATGCAGGCGCATATCCAGGCCGTCCAGGGCCTGGACGTTTTATATTTTCTTTTAAAAAAAAAAATAATAATACTAATAATAATAATAATAATTAATATATCTTGTGATATTAATGTACAATATAATATTACATGTTATATCATATGGGTTAGCCCCTTTTGGTTTGCAATAGGCCTATGGGCTAGGTCCATTTGTATTATAAAAGGCCTATGGGCTAGTCCCATTTAAATTATGAAATACTTATGGGCTAGGCCCATTTGATTCGTTTAAGGCCCAAGAACTTGGGCCCACTTGATATGTCCCAAGGCCATGTGTCTAGGCCCATTTGAATTAAATATGAGGCCTAGGGATTTAGACCCATCTGGCTCATAGAACGCCTATGGGCTAGGCCCATTCGAATTTCAAAAGGACTATGGGCTAGGCCCATTTGGGTTACGAAATTCTTATGGGCTAGGCCCCCATTTGATATGTTCCAAAACCATGGGACTAGGCCCATTTGATGTACTTCAAGGCCCATGAAATTGGACCCATTGTTGCATTCTTAAAACCCATGGAAGGAGGACATTTGATATATGTAAGGCCTAAGGGTTAGGCCCACTTTGATATGTATACAAAGCCTACAGATTTAGGCCATTTAATGAACCATAAGGCCTAGGGGTTAGGCCCATTTGAACCCATGTTTAGGTCTATGGGTTAAGGCCGCTTGATCTACTTATAGGGTCCAATTGGTGTGGCCCATTGGTCAGATATAAGACCCATGTGACTAAGCTCATTTGATGTAATCTAAGGCCAACGGGTTTGACCCATTGCAATGCACATAAGACCCATTGGTGTGGCCCATTTATGTGGCCCATCTGATGAATGAGAGCCCATAGGATATGGCCCATTTGATATATATATATAAGGTCCAATGGGGACAACCTACGGTCCATTGCAATGTGTAAACCCCTTACAGACTAAGTGTTGATGTTTACAAAGATCGTGCCTTGGGAGCAAATGTTGGTTTGACGTCCACATTGCGAGTGTAATGTTGGTTGGATGTCCACGTTACGACTCTCCTTAGGGCCCATTACCGGCCGTACTTACCGTGTATAGGCCATCCAGGACCGTCTGCATTGTAAAATAGTTCATTTCATTATAACATGTTTAATATAGTTTCATGACTCATGATCATATGCATCATATGTATGCTTGATATGAGGACTGACTGATCATAGCATATGCCTTCGGGCAGGTTGTTTATGGGCTCCTGGTTAGGCAGTATTGCCCTACATGAGCGCACGATATGCGCATGGATTGTTGCATGACTGGACAGCGTGAATCATGCATTTCGCACTTGTGTGACATGAGTATTGAACGCCCTAGCAACATCAGGGCCGTAGCCTCCACAGACGCATCGTGGTTGGCAGGATTGGATACCGGAAATCTTGTTCTACATGGGGTACTATAGATATCCTTGGGTGAAAGTCCCTAAACCCTTATGGTACCAAGAGGTTGCTCCAACGTCTAGACCGAGTGGGTAGATGAGCGTTGAGTGCCGATTACCAGACGGTTACGCTCTCCACTGTGTCGTGGTCGGTTGGAAGGGGGTGCGGCCTTACCCGCCCGAGAGTAGGGGGCAATACTAGGCTGAGTTTGACCAGCTCGAGGAATGGGTCCGCTATCGACGAGTCACGCCCGATATTGGCAGACGGATAGTGAGGTCTCTTCCACTTACCTTATTGCGCGCGATGTGGCGGCAATCTGGTTTAGAGTGTACTAGACCCCGGTGATATTCCATACCTTGAGCTGTACTGATATGTGGACATTGATGAGGATCTGTATGCTTGAGTTGCATTGCACATTGCATGGCCTTGGGGTGGCCAATACCATTCATGTCTTGCATCGCATAAGCCTTGGTACGGCTCATGATATTATGGTTCCATCCACATATTCCGCATTACTCTGACATTGCATGTTCATATTATACCTTGTGCACACACTTTCACCACCCTCTAAGCTTTCTGTAATCTTATGCACGACCGTTGCGTGCAGGTGACGTTGGACCGCAGCAGCGTTGAGGCAGGAGCACGTTGCTGATCATTTTGGAGTTTTTCTGTTATTTACCATTGTATTTCCCTTTATACCCATTGTACTTGTAAAGTTTTTGATCATAGTGGAAATGTAATGGAGTTTTTGGTTGTTGTTTGTGGGTTATGCCTTTAGTTATGCTTATTACGAATCAGACTGACATATAAAATCCTCCTCGTAGCATCCCAGGATCGGAACCTGGCGAATGGGAGCTAGGAGCCGAGAATGGGGTTCTACGGAGGCTGTCGGCGCTGGATTCGGCGATCGGGAATTCTGTGAGCCCGGTTTCCGAGTTTGAGGCGTGACAGAAGTTGGTATCAGAGCATAACTTGGGAATAACCGAGAACAACATTACATGTTTGCTATGAGTGAAGAATGATTAAGTTCCGAAGTTCGGATAACTTCGCGACCTTCCAATACTGACCGTTAACGTGCGTACATTCGAGAGTTTTGAAGTTGATAGGCGCTTTCGCTCTTTCCTGTAGGGTATGGCGCCTGTTACTCGATCGACTCCCGCACCACCACCTGAGGATTCTACCTCACCATCGGAGACTCCAGCTCTACCACCTGCGTCTCCCATTCCACCCTCAGAGATTCCTGCTTCTTCCCATGAGGATGACATTCCTCCACCTGAGACCGATGAGGAGCCGACGGTGACTGTGAGTGCCTCTCAGTTACAGCAGATGTTACAGGCTGTGACCGCCGCACTCCAGGGACAGGGCAGACGCCCAGCTGTTTCACCAGCTCAGGCAGAGCAGGAGCGTGCGAGCGCTGTACTTCGTGAGTTCCGACGGCATGATCCCCCTCGTTTCCAGGGCGAGCCAGATCCGACCGCTGCCGAGAGATGGCGCTCCGATGTGGAGAAGATATTTGATACCATGTTATGCACGACCGAGCAGCGCGTCCGGTTAGCAGTATTTCTCTTCCACGGTGAGGCCGAGCATTGGTGGACCTCTGTCGCCCGTGTCGCCGGACCTGATCATGTCTGGACATGGGAGGACTTTGTGGACCGATTCGAGGAGCAGTACTTCCCTGACCACATCCGTCGTCAGCGAGCCTTAGAGTTCGAGACTCTGGTGCAGGGAGATATGACTGTGGCGCAGTACGCGGCCCGTTTCATGGCACTATCGAGATTCGCACCATACATGGTTGATGATGAGGGGCGGAAGGCCCGCCGTTTCGAGCACGGCTTACGTTACGGCCTTCGAGGTCGTGTTATTGGGCATGAGCTTCCTACCTTCCAGGCAGTTGTGCGGAAGGCTCAGATATATGAGACGGAGTGGGATGGTTCTCAGTCTGATCGTGGTCAGAGGGGAGACCGGAAGAGGCAGGCTTCTTCCAGTCATTCCCAGCAGGGTCGACCACAGCAGCAGAGGCGCACTGGTCGCCCAGCTTTCCGTACACCATCAGCACCATCAGCACCTCCACCACCACCTCAGAGGCAGTTCACCGGCACTTGCTTCAGGTGCGGTGCGACGGGACACCGTTCATGGGAGTGTCCCAGTCCCCAGCAGCAGCAGAGAGGTCCACAGCAGCAGAGACCTCCACCGCAGCAGCAGAGACCCCCACAGCAGCAGCGACAGCAGCCTCTACCACCGAGGCCACCTCAGCAGCAGCATCAGCATCAGCACCAGCCTCAGAGGCCACAGCAGCAGAGGCAGCAGTTTCGACCACCTCAGCGACCCCAGCAGCAGCAGCAGCACGTTCAGAGGGGACAGACACCTCCCCAGCCAGCTCAGGCTAGGTTTTATGCGGCTCAGCAGGATCCGCAGTCATCTGGGGGAGTCGTTGAGGGTATACTGCCAGTTTCTGCATGCATTGCACGTGTATTGTTTGATTCTGGTGCATCACATTCTTTTGTGGCCGAGAGCTTTTGTCGATCGGCTGGCTTACCGTTGGAGTCTGCTGATGAGAGCCTATCAGTATCGACTCCCTTGGGGAGGACTGCAGCGTTAGGACGATTTTGTTCGTCATGCCCCGTTCTAGTTAGGGATACCTTCCTGCCTGCTGATTTGTTTATTTTGCAGATGTCCGAGTTCGACGTTATCTTGGGCATGGATTGGCTCGCTGAGTATTATGCCATTTTGGACTGCGCCGCGAGGACCGTCACGTTCTGTATACCCAGCGTGCCACAGTTCCAGTTCGTTGCAGAGGCCAGAGGAGAGCGGTTGTCTTGTTTGATGTCTTGCGCCATAGAGGAGCCTGTCGCCGTTTGCATCGACCATTTACCGATAGTTTGTGATTTTTCCGATGTGTTCCAGGAGATTCCGGGATTACCGCCTCGTCGACTCACCGAGTTTCAGATCGATCTCGTGCCCGGTACCGCGCCTATTTCGAAGGCCCCGTATCGTATGGCACCGTTGGAGTTATGGGAACTGCAGAAGCAGTTGGACGAGTTACGTGAGTTGGGTTTTATCCGTCCGAGCAGTTCGCCGTGGGGAGCGCCGGTACTCTTCGTGAAGAAGAAGGATGGCTCGTTGAGGCTCTGCGTTGATTATCGCGAGCTCAACAAAGTCACGATCAAGAACAAGTACCCGCTCCCTAGGATTGATGATTTGTTCGACCAGCTGCAGGGTGCACAGTTCTTTTCGAAGATTGACCTGCGTTCCGGTTATCATCAGATTAGGGTCCGAGATGAGGACGTTCCGAAGACGGCATTCAAGACGCGTTACGATCATTTTGAGTTTCAGGTCATGTCCTTCGGACTGACCAATGCACCAGCGGTCTTCATGCAGCTGATGAATGAGGTTTTTCGCCCATATTAGGATCAGTTTGTCGTAGTCTTCATCGACGACATTTTGATCTACTCGAGGACCCGTGAGGAGCATGAGCAGCACTTAGAGATTACTCTACAGACCCTCCGCGCACACCAGCTGTATGCGAAGCTGGAGAAGTGCGAGTTCTGGCAGGAGGAGGTAAAGTTCCTCGGTCACGTGGTGACGAGGGAGGGCGTCGCAGTGGACCCCTCGAAGGTCGAGGCAGTGCGTCAGTGGGGCCAGCCCACGACTGCGACAGAGATCCGTAGTTTCCTTGGCTTGGCGGGCTATTACCGACATTTCATTGAGGGCTTCTCTCGTATTGCAGCCCCGCTGACCAGGATGACTCGGAAGGGCGCAGAGTTTATTTGGAGTGACGCCTGCGAGCGAGCATTTACGGAGTTGAAGGACCGTCTGACGTCCGCTCCTGTCCTCACTCTTCCCTCTGGGAGTGACGGCTTTATTGTATTCACCGATGCCTCGCATATCGGTTTAGGTGCTGTCCCCTCTGAGTTTTTGATCATAGCGGAAATGTAATGGAGTTTTTGGTTGTTGTTTGTGGGTTATGCCTTTGGTTATGCTTATTACGAATCAGACTGACATATAAAATCCTCCTCGTAGCATCCCAGGATCGGAACCTGGCGAATGGGAGCTAGGAGCCGAGAATGGGGTTCTACGGAGGCTGTCGGCGCCGAATTCGGCGATCGGGAATTCTGTGAGTCCGGTTTCCGAGTTTGGGGCGTGACAAATCTGTTACCGACTGCCTGGACTAGAGTATAGCCCCAAACACTTGTAATCTAAATCAATAATCATATAAGAGAGACAGAATTGAAATACAAGAAATTCCAGCATGTTATCAGAATGTTATAACATACATCATAAGCAGTTAACCATACACGAGTACTTTACATATAAGGTAATCAATTGAAATACAACAAGCATGGAGGAAATCATGTACATCATCAAATTAGTTGAGAATCCAGTCTCAACGCTAATCTACAACACCATTTACTCAATACTTACTAATACATACATTTATACAAACACTTAGACTACACAACTCCAACATACTTGACGTATGTTGATTTCAACATATAATATAACAGATCCTTATATCAAGGAGATGTCTAATACACAACAATCATGTTCTTACATTCAAAACATATGGCAGGCATAAATCATATTGATTTAGGTAATTCAACAAACACTTAGTCTACACACATTAGTCGACATAGCATATGTCGACCAATATGTGCATTAGGGCGAATCTCTTCGCCAAACAGATCATACACGTATAACTAGTATAAGTACATGATAAATACTCATGGCAATCATATCAGCAAAATACGTACGTATACAGTATTTCCTATAAATACCTAAAATACCCTAAATCTCATATTCTTTGTACGTATTCGAAATGAAAAATGGACAGCATATTCTACATGTCAAACAACATTCTTGTCAATAATCTACCATTAAATGGTATTGAAAGCTTTGAAAAATGGTAAACTAAGTGTCTAAAATCCGCACCTTACGCCGTAGAAGCGTAATGAATTGAATAGGTACTCTATGCTTCCGTTAACGTCGATATAACGACCTATAACACAAGGTGAGTTGGTTACTTAGCTACTTGTACCCATAGGAGCCTTAAAATAGGTTAGGGTTAGGGTGTTCTTACCTAGAACGAAACCAGAATCGCCGGAATAACGATGCAGGGGGATGGCTTTAGCACGTGAAGCAGCAGGGAAGAATCCCAAGAGAAAGCCCCAACTTCTCCCTCACTTTCTCTCTCTTTTCTCTCTCTTGATTTGGGTAGGGTTTGAAATTCGTATGGATTTGTGAGAGAGGGTTTAAGACCCTTTTATAAGCCCAAACATAATGAAAACAGACTTGAAGTCAAGGTATACTTAAGTTATAACCAAATCGGGTCTGTTTCGATCCAACGAAGCACTTCTAGAGGTCTTGTTACTAAATGCGGTCGGACTTAAGCTCTCTAATATTGGACCTAGGTCCAGCTAAGTTTTCAGTCCAGTCGGGTTTCCAGATCGACCGTGGAGGACCAGTTTCAGTTCAGCGGTCACCGAAACTAGATCAGGGCCACAAGTGCTATGACATGTAAGGGCCACCTATCCTGATCCGAGGGTGAAATTTGGTCGAATTCCAACAGTCAGAACGCTTAAAAATGTCGCACAAGCGACACGTGTCAGATTTCATAAATTTTATTTAATTTCTAACATTTCTCAAACTCTTCACTCTAGACTCGAGAAAATCAGCGTGGGACATCATCTGGAATTGATTTTCGAAATGATTGTCAAGTCCAACTAGGCGGTCATAATGGTCTAAGATTATAGGTATCAGACTTTCGACGGGTGGTCCAGGTCCAATACGAAGTTTCAAAGTGCTCCCGAGAGCAACCGGGTTTAGAGATTGATCTTGGATTTCATGGTAAGGTAGCGTCAATGATTCTATAGGTTCTGGATCTTACAGATCGTATTTAAAGTGGTTGGTGCTAATTTTGAAGAATATCTTGTGTAGCGCTAGCTAATTCATGTTAATTTTCTAAAGAATTAGGTTCTAAATGATTTTTCTGGCTTTGGAATTGGGTTCTGAGAGGTTACCAAGGTGTTATGGTTGACCCATTGCCTAAGGGCATCTAATTTTAGGCAGGAAAAAAATCTGGGGTGTTACAGGCTGCCAGGGCTGTTACGCACAATCGTTACACCACTCCCCCATCACCATATCAATACATGCCTACTTATATCCTCAAGACTGCAACAGGACTCGTCGCCCCTATGCAGTGTCAGGATAAACTCAAGGTCACTACAAAGGGCTCGTCACCAATCAGTGTAAACCGACATCAAGAATATAGTGTCCCATACCACCATAATCTACTCAGAGTAGGGTGCTCACTGGTCACTATGGGGAGGTTTGTGGCCCCAGCATAGGCCGACAGCTCGACCAAGGTATCCCATACCACCATGCCCGACTCATGAGTCTTAGGGGATCACGGTACCACGGTTAACGGGAGTTTCACTGGTAAGCTCGGTGTCTTAGGTTCAAACAGTAGTGACCAAACATGGTGAACAAACATCGATCAATCGGGTTAGTTGATAAGCTCAATTAGGCCAAGCGCACGTTGAGTTGAACGACATGGAATGCATAAGCACTTCATGTGGCCTAACCACTACCGAACATCCCAAGCACGACTCAGATTCATTAAACTCATCCTACATGGTGAAAATGACGTCAACCACTATTTACAGAACGATTACTAATTACCTAGACTGTAGGACAGCCCCAATCACATACAAATTTCATAATAGGCATATGAGGCATATCCTACAATCATGTGGACATTCATGAAGTATAACTTAAATGTGAATACAGTACATGGAGGAAATCATATACACAATTAATATAAATAATCTAAGCTACACAATGCATGGAGGAAATCATATACTCAAGTATTGTGATTGAGATTCATATCTCAACAACCTTAGCAATCACATTTTTACTAACTACTAACTCACTTAGGCATTTATACAAACACTTAGATTACACTATTCAACATACATTACGTATGTCGACCATATCACATATTAGAGCAAATCCCTTTGCCAAGGAGTTTTCGCATACATAATAATCATGTGATAACGACAATCAATCACGGCAATCATTGCATCAAATTCCTTACGCATACAAATATGTCAACAAACACATATTAGACATGTTATCATATATAGGTAATTCGCCCATGAATCACATAGTAGTGAGATGAGTCACATAGAGGAAACTGTAACTATGAATGAGGGGATTGAGGATCGCATCTCAACATCCTCGTTAAATACATTACAACATGCGTTTTCTCATTCAGGCATTTTGTCAAACACTTAGGCCTTACATACTAAATACATATCATATATTAGTATATCATGTATTTGGGCTAAACTTTTAGCCCAGGAGTTATTACACAAACATCTAGCATACATAGACAGCGGTTAATCATGGAAAGCATAAATCTGAACTTTATACGTATATGGTATTTTCTACAAATATGAGGAATACAGTATATTCAACATAGTTAACGTATAACTAAAAAATGAAACAGACAACACTTTATACATGTGAAATAGCTTTCACGTCAGTAATATATCATTAACCGACATTGAAAGTCTTGAAAACCATAACCTAAACGTATATAGTCCGCACCTTAAACCAAAAAATGCGTATTTGATTTGATTCAGATGATGTGTCTTCGTCAATGGCGGATACGCTACCTATGGCATGAAACAGGTTAGCTAGAATTTCTCTACAACTAGTCTAAGCTTCAAAACAAGGTTAGGGTTAGGATTTCTTATCCAAGAATGGAATCAGAAACGCCGTAATAGCGATACGGTAGTGGTGTTGAAGCACATGGAGTGGTAGGGTAGAATCCCTGAGTGAATCTCCTACTCTCTCTCTCACTTTCTCTCTCTTGATCTGGCTAGTGTTTGAAATTCGTATGGGATTTGTGAGAGAGGGTGTAAGGCCTTTTTATAAGCCCAAAAGTGATGGAAATAGACCTGGGGCCAAGGTATACTTAGGTTATAACCAAATCGGATCTGCTCCGATCCAACGGAGCACTTCTGGAGGTCCTGTTACTAAATGCGGTCGGACTTAAGCTCTCTAATATTGGATCTAGGTCAAGCTAAGTTTTCAGTCCGATCGGGTTTTCAGATCGATCATGGCGGACCAGCTTCAGTTCAACGGTTACGGGAACTCGATCAGAGTTACAAGTACTATGACAAGTAAGGGCCACCTATCCTGATCCGAGGGTGAATTTGGATCGAAATCTAACGGTCAGAACGCTTAAAAATAACGTGCAAGTGAACCGTTCCAGATTACTTAAAAATATATTTAATTTTCTAAAAATCTTTACTTTCTTACTCTCTTCACTTCGGACTCAAGGAAACAATCCCAGGACATCGTTCGGCCTTGATTTTTGAGGTGATAGTCAAGTCCAACTAGGCAGTCATAATGGTCTAAGTTCATCACTATTGGACTTTCGACGTGCGGTCCAGGTCTGATATGAAGTTACAACGCATTCCCTGGAGCAACTGGATTTAGAGTTGGATCCTAGATTTTAGGGTAATATAGCAGTAACAAGTCTATAGGTTTTGGGTCTTACAGATCGTATTTAAAGAGGTTAGTGCTAATGTCGCAGGAAATCTAGTGTAGCGCTAGTTAATTCACGTTCAATTTCTAAGGAATTTATTCCTAAAGGGTTTCTTTGGTTTTGGAATTAAGTTCTGAGAGGTTACTAAGGTGTTATGGTTGACCCATTGCCTAAGGACGTCTAACTCCAGTTTGGCAAAAATCTGGGGTGTTACAATCTACCCCCCTAAAAAAATAATTTTATCCCCAAAATTGGCTAAGGGTAATGACTAAAGATTCTATGCTAGTCTGGCGCATCTTGTCTATCCTCCTTAAAAAAATTACTCTTTACCTCCTGCTTATACCCTGATGGTTTACTCCAATTTATTTCCTCATCTATTTGGAGTCTTAACGATGATTCCCAACAACTAAGAGTAAGATATATATTTGCAATGGTTGACCAATATGGAGAGATGGTTGTAGTGGGCTTGATCCCGATACATTGATCATCTACCTGACTAGGGCAGAAGGCTCATCGTATCCCTTCCTAGTCCTAGTAGATCCTAGTCCTCTGTTCGGTCAAAGCAGTGAGTCTATTGGTAGTCTCCAGGATTGAGAATTGGGTCAAGCCGTGAATGTTTCGCATTTGTACATTTCAGTAACTCCGTAGTCTGATCACTCTAAAAGCTTAGGAAAAGTCAATCACTAAAAGGTTCAAAAGTCCTATTTATGAGGTTGTACTTTGACTCTTGATATAGGAGAGTCCTCATCTGAATCTATGTCCAAGGTAGGGATTAATAAACACTTAAATAGATCATCCTAAAGGGCTTCTAATCGTATAGAATCGGCCAAGGCTTCTATTATGCTCGTATTTAATGAGTAGGTTTATGGATACACTGACCTTTGCCCTAATTGTTTCCTTAAATTTTCTTCGATCCTGGGGCAGTGGGAAAATGGGTCAACCATGCTTCCGCTGCGCAACTCTAATCCAACGGTTGTATTAGCTGACCTAACTAGATTGGGCTCATAAGGTGCTACCTCCCTTAAAAAATATATGTCTACTCTCAAGGCTCTAAAATCTATGTCCTAATCCGTATGTCAGAATGAGGTGCAATTTAAGACTTATCCTTGACATGAAATGGGAACAACCTCTCACTACATTGGTCTTCCTTTGTTAATAATGCATTTTATGACATTGGTACCTATGGTTGTAGAAATGGGCTTAATCTCCATTGTAGTTGAGTTCGGGGGCAGGTATGAGTTGGCGGCAAGGTGCATATAAGGAAGTTGGACAAAGCAGGTTGACAGGCAAACTATCTCTCTAAATTCATAAGCACAATATGTATGCTAGAATAGTCTGCAATTTGGGACCTAATTCTTAACTGTCTATTGCCCGTTGAGACATTTCTAGAACTTAAAAAGATAACTTTCTATCGGATGTGGGTTCTTAACACTCCTCAAAGACAAAGTAATAAGCTTTTGGTTGTAGGTGGTCAGGCCAACACGGAAGATAAATTGTGTAGTGGGTCTGAGCTGGATACATAGACTTTCTGTGTAACACCCTGAAAATCGGGGGTCGTGTATAAACTCAACTCCCGAGTTCCAGACCGTCACTTATGCAACAAAATGGTTATGATTCAATGTTGTCTGATTTAAAGCATTCACATGAGTAAAAGTATACCAAAACTGCAATTCATACTTCAGATCCAGTGATAAAAGCAAGCGGAAGACTAAACAATATATATATCACTGTATGGAAAAAACAAAGTAATCTCAACTGTCTCCAAAGTATGACTACATCCCTGAGTCTCATACACATGTAAATAAACAAAAGAATAAAGTTCAAAATAGTCCCACTGAAGTCCCCCTCGATCCAGGTCACCTACGGGAAGCCGTCGTGATACTGCATATACGAGAACTCATCCTGGTCCTCGTCAATCTCCGGCTCCACCTCCTGGATCTCGTCCTCACCTGCAACTACAACAGGGTCTGGTGGGTGTTGCAAACACCATCCCGTAATGTGGGAATGAGTGATCAACTCAGTGGAATCATAGAGCAAGGATTAGCATGTTCACAATTCAATCACGCGATAATAGTAAAGCAGTAAATCAGACAATCCTAATACTGTTGTTAATGCAAGATGATATGACGTGATGTATGCCCTCACCGACGATCACCCTCATGCGGCAACATCTTACAACCGCGGCATGCCACACTCCCTAGAGTGCTCCACATCTTCCAGGCACATGCAATGCTATGGTGAAATGATTACCAAGTTGTTATTAGTCCATTCAAACAGCAGGATTGGGAAACTAAGGTACTTCCCTTGTATCAATCCCAACACGGATCCTGTCTAGGGTCGTCACTCCTAGTAATCTCATACGATGTACATTTCGTAGGTCACTGCAAGGGCTGCCAGGGCTGTTGCTCGCACTCGTTGCACCGCTCCCCCATCACCTTATCAATACAGGCCTACTGTACTCTACTGCACGAAAGGGTCGTCGCCTCCCGTGGACTCAGAATACGCTCGCGGTCACTACAAAGGGCTCGTCGCCTGATCAGTGTAGGCCGACAGCTAGAATATAGTGTCCCATACCACCATAATCTGCTCACGAGTCAACGTGCTCACTGGTCACTACGGGGAGGTTTGTGGCTCCAGCGTAGGCCGACAGCTCGACCACGGTGTCCCATACCACCATGCCCGGCTCATGAGTCTTCGTGGATCAAGGTACCACGGTTAATAGGGTTTATAATGGTAAGTTCAGTACCCTAGGTTCAAGCAGTTATGATACATACAAGGTGAACAAACATCGGCCAGTCGGGTTACTTGACGGGCTCGACTAGCGCGATCGCATCTCGAATTGAACGACATGAAGTGCGTAAAACACTTCGCGTGGCCTAACCACTGTCGCCAACTGTCAACACGAATCACATTCATCGACGCGTCGTTCGTGGCTATGACCAGTCAGCCACGAATTCGTTCGGTTACCGACTGCCTGGACTAAGTCAAGTCCCACACATCTATTGAATTACATTAACGCTATATATCAGGGTATTGGAATTGAAACACATCATGTGAGCATGTTAGCACATGTTATAACATTCAACTTAGGCAAATCTTCAAGGCATACTTTCCCATGTATATTCAACTTAAGCAAATCTTCAAGGCGTACTTTCTATGCATGTAGTGTAATCATGCATAAGGTAAGCATGTAGGAAATCATTCAGGTCAGCATATTAATCATGAAATCAATCTCAATCTACTACATAACATCATTTAATTCAATACATAATAATACAAGCATTTATACAAACACATACACTACACACTTAAGTCCACATATAGTATGTCGACCCAACGTGCGCAACTTGGCGAATCTCTTCGCCAAACTGATTATGCAAGCATTCCTAACTCTCTAATGCGGCGACAAATCATGTCAATCACGTCAGCAAATTATGCATGTAGACCGTACTTCCTACATATGACTAAAATGCCCTAAATCTCATATTCTTCGTTAATTTGCGAAACAGGAAACGGAGAGCATGTTGTACATGTCAAACGGCGATGCCGTCGATAATCTACTATTAAACGACATTGAAAGCGTTGTAAACCGTCAATCAAAGGTCTAAAATCCTCACCTAGTCTCTTACGGTCGCGGGAATTTGAACGGAGCGTGTACGCTTCGTCTACGGCTGTAGGAGAACCTGATTTATGGATTTAGTTAGCTAACATGTTGTGCATCTAAACAAACCCTAAATCAGCAAGTTTTTGGGATTATTTAATACCTGAAAAAGTGTAGAAATCACCAGCCAGGTGATTGGAAGGAAGTGCTGATGCAGCAACCGTTGGTGGCTCGGAAGCGGGAAAAATCTCCTCTTCCCTTTCTCTCAAACTCTCTCTCTCCTTTCTAGGGTTTGTGAAATTCGTATGCAAGGAAGGAATGAGGGTTTCAACCCCTTTTATAAGCTTGAAAACGCCGAAAATAGGCTCCGGGACGAAGTTTACTTATTGCCTATCCATTTCGGGGCTGTTTCGGTCCAAAAATTGATTTCTGGTGGTCCCCTGGTCGATTGCGATCAGAATTAAGCTCATGGGTACCAGATGTACCTCGTATTAAGTTTTCAGTCTGGCAGGGTTCGCAGATCGCACGTGGCGGACCAGTTTCAGTTCAGCGGTCACCGCACATAGATCAGGGCTGAAAGTCCCATGATAATAAATAGATATTTTTCCTGATCCAAGGGTGTAATCTGGATGAATTCTGACGGTCAGAACGCTTAATACTGACGCGTCAAGTCGTGTGCTAGATCTAAATTTGAAATTCCCAATTCGTCCCTATTCGCGGTCGCTTCAGTCCGGGTTCAACGAAATACTCTGTGATTATCGGATTGACTTGATTTTCGAGATGATTGTCAAGTCCAGCTGGGCGGTTCTAACGGTCTAAGATAGGAGGTATCAGACCTTCGACGCACGGTCTAAATCCAATACACAAGTTCAATATGGTCCAGAGGATAAACCTGCTTAGAGTTGGATCCAAGGTTATAGAGTATTGTAGAGTTGTCTGTTCTACTCGATTTGGGTCTTGTAGAACGTATTTAAAGTGATTAGGGACTATTTCCCAGCTACTCTAGCGTTGCGCTAGCCAACTTACGTTTAATTTCCATGGAAATTATTTATACGCGATTTCGGGTCAAATCGGTACTCGATTCCAAGTACGGATTTTTCACGGGCGTTACATTCTGCCTAGCTAGGACAGAAAATTTGTCGTATCGGTTCTTAATCCTAGTCGATGTTGATCTTCTGCTTGATCAGAGCATTGGATTTATTGGTAACTACTAGGATTGAGAATTCGATTCACACCGCGAATACTTCGCTTATATATAGTTTCTCTACTCCGTGTCCCTCATTGTACTAAGTCCTTGGGAGGGCAATTCTAAGGGGCGTGCTGGTTTGACTATGTATGAATAGTCTCTAAATCGAAACAACTTTCCTAAGAGTGACTAAAGATGCCTCTGAGTATTACGGGGATCTATAGAAGGAATGAAGTTCTACTCCAACCAAATCAAACCTACTATTTCGTAGCATATACAAGTTTTACACTGCTTAATACAACTAGTAGCCTAGTCTGTAACTCACTAGCTGAAATCTAAAGTCTAAGCTTATACGCTAAATGGTTTCATACCATTTCTACTATAGGAGATTGTTTTATCGCTTAGGGTCAAGATTTTCTAATTAAAATTGGATTTCCTATATCGTCAAATCTTTCAAAATCTAGGAGTACTAACTCTAGGTCCAAAACTCTAGATGTCCTAGCACTAGATGGTCACTGTTTATGGACTAAGCGACTGTGTTTGGTCTCGCCCGACGGTAAGGCATAAAGATCGAGAAGATGACTATAACTAGCTCATAAAGAGCCATGGAAAATGAAAAAAATGAAGGGAAGGGCTGAGATCTTTGGGTCTCCATGTATTTGGACCTGATATGGGAGTGTAAAGGGTCTAATGAAAGGGAAAGAAGAGGAAAAATAATAAAAGAGGATGGGTTAGAGAGCTTACACGATTTTGAGCCTAAAAGCGAGAATGTAAATCCCAAACGAGAGAAAATGGAGAGGATAGGGGAGAGAGGTTTGCTGTAAATGATTGAGGGGTGTAGGTTATAGTAAAAAATGATGGAATGGGTGATTAGAGGGGCAGTTTGAGAAAGAAAACAAAAATTGTGAAGGAAAGAGAGAGCTTGGGGGGTCACTTTGTGAAGGAAGTAGGGTTTTTAGAATGAAAGAGTGGTCGAACCCTATATGAGTGGGTCCCACTAAGCCCCAAACATGATCGACCCAGGTGGCCCAGCCCGCCGAGCCCGCTGACCGGCGAGGCCTCACTGAATCGACGAGGTCCTCACCGACCTCTGGACAAACTGGCGAGGGCTCGCCGGTTGGGAAAGGTCCTCACCATTCCCTAGGTCTAAAAAAGTTAGGCTCCCACCTTGGAATCCCCTGGAAGTTGATCGTTTGGCCCCATCTTCCGATTTGAGCCGTTTCGGGTCATTTCGGAACTAATCTAATCTTGATTCACTATTATCGATTTCTAACAGCTGGAATGGAATGACATGTGGCCTATACCCATCAATTGATGGTCTAGAGGTGATTTGGGATCACCGTGTATGATCAGGAGTGTGCACGGACTCGATCTCGGTGATCATTTTCAGTAAACTTTCACCGAAAGACAAACTGGGAGTCCAAAACATGTTTCTAGATTTTTCTCGCACCGTCCTACATTAAATTGGCATCAACGTGCGGTGTGTGACCATAACCCAGGTCTAGTTTAATCCAAATCATGCTTTGATACCATCTGTAACATCCTAAAAATCGGGGGTCGAGTAGCAACTCAACACCCGAGTTCCAAAACATCACTTATGCAACATAAATGCTTATGATTGAATGTTGTCTATGTTAGTGTATTAAACACGAGTGGGATTAAGCCAAAACAGCATATCATACTCTAGAGACAGTTAAATTATGCAAGCAGAAGACTGTGATAGTATATATAACATATATAAATTATTGTAAGTCTCCAGAGTGTGAACATGTACCAGGTTAGATATATACATGTATACTCCAAAAATGAACAAAAAGAATATACATGAGTGCTCCAAAAGTGCAAAATGACAAGTGTCATGACGTCTAATCAACCTCCCTGTAATCCCATCGATCAGAACACGGTCTACATAGACCCGCTGATAGCTGCTTATAGGAGAAACCCTCCTCATCACCGTAAATGTCCGGCTCCATTTCACAAGCAGCGTTATCATCTGAAACTAAAACAAGGACTAGTTGGTGTGTACAACACCGTCCCGTAACATGGGAGTGAGTGATCAACTCAGTAAAAACTATACAGCATAGGTTAACATGTTATCAATTTAATCAAGCAGTAATGATAAAGCAGTATAATCAAACAGGTCCTAGATACTCTTGTTAATGCAAGGATGATATGAAGAATGATGCACGCCCTCACCACAATCCCCTCTGTGACATCATCTAATGATCGCGGCATGAATTACTTCCTCAGTGCTCTATCACCAACCCTGTTAGCACATGCAATGCGGTGTTATGAATATGCTTACCAAGTTCTTATTAGTCCTTTTCATACAGCAGGATTGGGAAGCTAAGACACCTACCTTGTATCATTTCCCAACGTTGATCCATTCTAGGGTCGTCAGTCCTAGGGAATCTCAAACGATATTATGGTTCTAGGTCACTGCAAGGGCTGTCAGGGCTGTTGTGCACAATCGTTACACCACTCCCCCATCACCTTATCAATACAGGCCTACTTATATCCTCAAGACTGCAACAAGACTCATCGCCCCTATGCAGTGTCAGAATAAACTCAAGGTCACTACAAAGGGCTAGTCACCAATCAGTGTAGGCCGACAGCAAGAATATGTGTCCCATACCACCATAATCTGCTAAGAGTAAGGTCCTCACTGGTCACTACGGGGAGGTTTGTGGCCCCAGTGTAGGCCGACAGCTCGACCACGGTGTCTCATACCACCATGCCCGGCTCATGAGTCTTAGGGGATCACGGTACCACAGTTAACGAGAGTTTCACTGGTAAGCTCGGTGTCTTAGGTTCAAACAGTAGCGACCAAACATGGTGAACAAACATCGGTCAATCGGGTTAGTTGATAAGCTCAACTAGGCCAAGCGCACGTTGAGTTGAACGACATGGAATGCATAAGCACTCCGTGTGGCCTAACCACTAACGGACATCCTAAGCACGACTCAGATTCATTAAACTCATCCTACGTGGTGAAAACGACCTCAACCACTATTTACAGAATGATTACCGATTACCTAAACTGTAGCACAGCCCCAATTACATACAAATTCCATAATAGGCATATGAGGCATATCCTACAATCATGTGGACATTCATGAAGTATAACTTAAATGTGAATACAGTACATGGAGGAAATCATATACACCTTTAACATGATTCATCTAAGTTAATCAATTCATGGAGGAAATCATATACACATTTAATATAAATAATCTAAGCTACACAATACATGGAGGAAATCATATACTCAAGTATTGTGATTGAGATTCATATCTCAACAACCTTAGCAATCACATTTTTACTAACTACTAACTCACTTAGGCATTTATACAAACACTTAGATTACACTATTCAACATACATTACGTATGTCGACCATATCACATATTAGAGTAAATCCCTTTGCCAAGGAGTTTTCACATACATAATAATCATGTGATAACGACAATCAATCACGGCAATCATTGCATCAAATTCCTTACGCATTCAAATATGTCAACAAACACATATTAGACATGTTATCATATATAGGTAATTCGCCCATGAATCACATAGTAGTGAGATGAGTCACATAGAGGAAACTGTAACTATGCATGAGGGGATTGAGGACCGCATCTCAACATCCTCGTTAAATACATTACAACATGTATTTTCTCATTCAGGCATCTTTTCAAACACTTAGGCCATACATACTAAATACATATCATATATTGGTATATCATGTATTTGGGCTAAACTTTTAGCCTAGGAGTTATTACACAAACATCTAGCATACATAGACGGTAGTTAATCATGGCAAGCATAAATCTGAACTTTATACGTATACGATATTTTCTACAAATACGAGGAATACAGTATATTCAACATAGTTAACCTATAACTGAAAAATGAAACGGACAGCACTTATACATGTGAAATAGCATCCACGTTAGTAATATATCATTAACCGACATTAAAAGTCTTGAAAACCATAACCTAAACGTATATAGTCTGCACCTTAAATCAGAAAATGCGTATTTGATATGATTAAGACAATGTGTCTTCGTCACTGGCGGATACGCTACCTATGACATGAAATAGGTTAACTAGAATTTCTCTACAACTAGTCTAAGCTTTAAAACAAGGTTAGGGTTAGGATTTCTTACCCAAGAATGGAATCAGAAACGTCGTAATAGCAATACGGTAGTGGTGTTGAAACACATGGAGTGGTAGGGTAGAATCCTTGAGTGAATCTCCTACTCTCTCTCTCTCACTTTCTCTCTCTTGATTTGGCTAGGGTTTAAAATTTGTATGGGATTTGTGAGAGAGGGTTTAAGGCCTTTTTATAAGCCCAAAAGCGATAGAAATTGACCTGGGGCCAAGGTATACTTAGGTTATAACCAAATCAGGTCTGTTTCGATCTAATGGAGCACTTTTGGAGGTCTTATTACTAAATGCGATCGGACTTAAGCTCTCTAATATTGGATCTTGATCAAGCTAAGTTTTCAGTCTGGTCGGGTTTCCAGATCGACCGTGGCGGACCAGCTTCAGTTCAACGGTTACGGGAACTCGATCAGAGCTACAAGTACTATGACATATAAGGGCCACCTATCCTGATCCGAGGGTGAATTTGGATCGAAATCTAACGGTCAGAACGCTTAAAAATAACGTGCAAGTGAACCGTTCCAGATTACTTAAAAATATATTTAATTTTCTAAAAATCTTCGCTTTCTTACTCTCTTCACTCCGAACTTAAGTAAACAGTCCAAGGACATCGTTTGGCCTTAATTTTCGAGGTGATAGTCAAGTCCAACTAGGCGGTCATAATGGTCTAAGTCCATCGCTATCGGACTTTCGACGTGCAGTCCAGGTCTGATACGAAGTTATAAAGCATTTTCGGGAGCCACTGGGCTTAGAGTTGGATCTTAGAATTTAGGGTTACATAGCGGTAACAAGTCTATAGGTTTTGGGTCTTACAGATCGTATTTAAAGTGGTTGGTGTTAATGTCGCAGGAATCTAGTGTAGCGCTAGTTAATTCACTTTCGATTTCTAAGGAATTTAGTCCTAAAGGGTTCCTTTGGCTTTGGAATTGAGTTCTGAGAGGTTACCAAGGTGTTATGGTTGTCCCATTGCCTAAGGACGTCTAACTCCAGGTTGGCAAAAATCTGGGGTGTTACAATCAAATACCCTAGACGCATCCTGCTAAACATCCACCTGGATCTTCTATCCACACGAGCGATTCAAGTATTTACCTCTCATTTTTTTAATTGTATTCTCTAATTTATTTGTTACTCTGTCGATTATATTGAGTATCATTTATAAATTAATAAAATTAGCATTATTTTAATCCCTTTTCCATTTTAGTTTTTCCATCTTTGTTCCATTGAGAAATATATTGATTGCAATTACTAGTGAAAGAACAAGTCCTTAAGATACAAGGTAAAAAGAATCCATTAGGAAGGACTAACTATTATCCTTTTTCAAATCATCTTATCGTTGGTATGACCGGTGGTTAAGAGGGTAGCTAAGTCCTAAAAATCGATCTTAAATCATACATCTCAAAGTGGGCACATCAGTGTTCACTAAAACTTAAGTCAAGTATGACTTTGGCATGCCCGCACTATCCTAATCAAATATGTTACTAGAATACATGTCCTCTCTAACATGTGAGGCTTTGTGTTTGATTAAATTGTGCAAACAAGTGCACAATCTTGTGAACATTAACAAAACCCAACTAGTTTTGTAGAGGGAGAACATGGATGATCTCCTTACATTACTGTTCGATTTGCTTGTATGACCTAAGATTAATGGTCATAAATGCATCTTGCATCTACTCTAATGTTCTTATCGACCTAGGCATTAGGCTAGCATACCACCTAAATGCTTTATTCGTTAGAGAAGACCCAAATAATTGGAGATAGTATTGGAGTACTTTGGAGAAATTCCCCATACTAGTGATGAAGTGCATCAAGTGTTCTTCTAGCAATCCATCCCCATTGAACTTCTAAAAGTTTGGATGTTTAAAATTGTTCGGGAAAGGGATATCCTCCACTTCTCTCGGGTATGGTGTTTGATATTTGAATCTTCCAGTGCCCTCACATTCTCTTTCCTACCTAACCGCTTCTTTAAGGACCTGTTGTACTTCTTCCTATGTCACTATTCTCATCGTGGGATTAGATCCAAGCGTCCTAGTCCTCGGCAGCTGCGACCCTTCGAGATGCTTCTCTCTTTCATTCACATTGTCAGTCATTGGGGGTGCTGCCATTCGGGCAACATTGTGTGTAAGAGTTGTTAAGGCTTCTCTGAGATTTCTGCATTCTTCCATTAGTGCTCTTTATGCTTCTGCCATTTCATTTACACAGTCCTCCATAGTTGGTGTATTTTCCTGATTTATTCAGGCCATGTGTACCGCAACTTCTCCACTCTTTGATGAAGCTGTAGTCGGAGTGGGATAAGAATACGTGACGTAATAGAGCTCATGAAAAGAGGAGAGGATGGGGTTTCATTCGACTTCTCTGTGCCATTGATCGATTGGGGTAAAATAGATATTGGTGAACTTGCTAGCAGTGCTTTGCCCTTTGTTCTTTCCTCCATTTGGCTCTCGGGGTCATCAATGTAGGAAAATCACGTGACGTCAGCTGCGGAACTGTTCGCTCGAGGTATATCGCAGAGGGGACGAGTTCAGGACTTTTTCTAGCAACATTTCGTGTTATTGGCCTCCTAACGCTTCTCAGCGACAACTTTGTTCTTGTTGCAGTTACATTCTGAGTCCTTGTCCTTCTATGAGTGACAATGATCCATTCATCTCTTTCTCCTTATGTTACTGGCGAAGCATTCACGACTGTAATAGCTGCCCGTGATTCTGTTTGCTTGTTTGATACCACTTTACCTTCACTAAGTCCAGTTCGTTTATCAACTTACTCCACAACAAATCCTATCGTGGTGAAGTAGAAAATTGTATTTTCTTGAATGACTGTCATTGATTGGCTGGTTGCAATATTCTTCTTCTCCTGTCATTCATAATCACGAAGTAAAGGAAAATTAGTGCTTATATTAAATCGTATTCTATTTTAGAGATGAAAGGTAGGATGTTCCCGTTAAGAGTTGCCATTTTGGTGCCTTGAAGATGCCAAACAGTTGTGATTATCTCCCTTGTGGTTCTTAAGTTAGTATTCAAATGAATATGAAAAATCCCCAGTAGAGTCGCCATTTTGTTTTGAATAAGAAACAAATGCATTTCATTTGGGAAATTTCATTCCTTTGATTGATTACCAGAAGAAGACAAGAAAGACAGTCATTTTATTTATATATTCCAAGTTCTTCACATCCCTTTCTCCTTTGATTCCAAATAGAATACTTATGAATTATAATGTACAATCAATATTTAGCACCAAAATTATGCATAAATGTATAAAACATTAAGACATAATGTTGAATGTTATGCTAGAAGTCATTGTGCATAGTCGAAAGCTATTATGCCACTATCAAAAGCTGTTATGTGCTAACAAAAGCTATTGTGCACTAGCATCTACTATGCACTATCTCTTGTTGTGCGCAAACAGCATTGCATGTCAACTCTCATTGTGTGCCAACAGCGTTGTGCACCATACAACGCCTATTCCGCACAACAGTTGGGGACTCTACCTTTCTTCTTTCGCAATTTCTTCTCTCTCTATGATTGGTTGCTAATGACCCCTTACTGATGGGTCGAGGGTATTTATAGCCTTGTCACACATCCGAACATATCACGTCGTCATCCTGGGGTCCTCTTTGCGCGAACCTCCTTTGTGTTGATTCCATTGTGCGGGTGACTTGGTTCAGATTCCATTGTGCGGGATCCTTTGTGTGGAATCCATTACGCAGAAGCTAATGTATGAATATCTACATTACAAGGTGTATTTCCGCACAACGATTTATGCACAACACTTAATTCTGCACAACGAGTTACGCACAATGTTCTTTTCTGCTACCTTCCTCTCTTTTTATGCCTCAACAAAGACGTGGGCAATGGTTCACTACTGGCAGTGGCATAGTAAAAGCAGAAAAGAAGAGGAAAGAGAATGAGGGAGAAGAAGAGAAATGAGAAGTTATATAATAGGAGAATAAGGTCCACGTGTCCCACTTCCATCTCTTATTTAACAAAAGAATAAAACATTAACATGGCCAAGTGAGTCAGGCTCAATGCACATTAAGGCTAGGACTAATAAATATGACACATGTTTTCAACACTCACGAACTGTAACACCCCAGATTTTTACCAACCTGGGATTAGACGTCCTTAGGCAATAGGTCAACCATAACACCTTGGTAACCTCTCAGAACCCAATTCCAAAGCCAGAGATATCATTTAGAATGAAATTCTTTAGAAATTTAATGTGAATTAGCCAGCGCTACACTAGACTTCCTGCAAAATTAGCACCAATCACTTTAAATACGATCTGTAAGACTCAAAACCTCTAGAATTGTTACCACTACGTTACCCTAAAATCTAGGATCAAACTCTAAACCCGTTTGCCCTCAGGAACCCTTTGAAACTTTGTATTGGATCTAGACCATGCGTCGAGAGTCCGATATCGACAATCTTAGACCATTACGACCGCCTTGTTGGACTTGACAATCGTTTCGAAAATCAAGCCCAACCGATGTTCTGAGGCTATTTCATTGAGCCTGGAGCAAGGAGTGTGAGAAAGAGTGAAATTCATTA
Source organism: Magnolia kwangsiensis (assembly GCA_037074715.1). Taxonomy (NCBI): domain Eukaryota; kingdom Viridiplantae; phylum Streptophyta; class Magnoliopsida; order Magnoliales; family Magnoliaceae; genus Magnolia; species Magnolia kwangsiensis. Next base: position 75,091,755 of record CM073577.1, on the reverse strand, counting down.
AAAATTTAAATGTCATTTTAATGAATCTAGCACATTTCTCTTGCGGGTTAAGTATAAGCATTCAGACCGTTGGAATCTGACCAAAATACACCCTCGGATCAGGGAACATTTCTCACTCAGGTCAGTGTACTTGAAATCCTCGATCGAATCTCTGTGACCGCCGAGCTGAAACTGGTCCACCATGTGCGATCTGGGAACACTACCGGACTAAAAACTTGGTGTGAGCAGGATCCAATATACATGTGCTTAAGTCCGACCGCATTCGGCAAGGGAACCTCCCGAAATGCTCCTTTAGATCGCAAAAGACCTGATTTGGCTATAACCCAAGTATACTTTTGTCCCAAGTCTAAATAAGTGACTTTTTAGCCTATATAAGGGCCTTAAACCCTCTCATATCTCTCCCATCCGAATTTGTAAGAAACCCTAGAAAGAGAGAGTTTGTGAGTGAGTTGTGGTAGAGAATTCCTGCCACCTGTTCCAGCTTCTACACGTGGTTAATCACCGCATTCAAATCACTTTCCCGGTGATTCCAACTCATTTCTAGGTAAGAAAACCCTAACCTCAACCTTTTTTAGAGATTCCTTCGATACATGTAACGAAGTAGCAGATGTATCTTGTGCTATAGGTCGTCATACAGGCATTGTCGAAGCGTAGAGTTTCTGTTCGATTCATTACGCTTCTACGGCTAAGGTGCGGATCTTAAATGCTTAAATTACCTGTTTTCAAAGATTTCAATGCCGTTTAATGGTAGATTGTTGACAAGAAGGCTATTTGACATGTACAACATGCTGTCCGTTTTTCATTCCGAATAAGTACGAAGAATATGAGATTTAGGGTATTTTAGGAATTTGTAGGAAATACTGTATACGTACGTATTTTACCGATATGATTGCCATCGGTATTTGCCATGTATTTATACTAGTCATGGATGTATGATCTGTTTGGCGAAGAGATTCGCCCTAATGCAGATATTGGCCGACATATGCTATGTAGACTAATGTGTGTAGACTAAGTGTTTGTGGAAATGCCTAAATCAATATGATTTATGCTTGCCATATGTTTTGAATGTAAGAACATGGTTGTTGTGTATTAGGCACCTCCTTGATAGCCAATAGAGAATTATACATCTTTCCATCAACGCATATCCGTCCTTGAAATCAACCACAACACCCATCATTTCAGCCCCTTTCTATAATCATAGGTACCAATGCTATAGAACGCATCATTAACAAAAGAAGACAAATGTAGTAAGAGGTTGTTTCCCATTTCATGTCAAGGATAGGCCCTAAGTTACACCTCGTTCTGATATACGGATCGAGACATAGATTCTTGAGCCTTAAGTAGAACTAAGTTTTAAGGGGGGTAGAACATTTTGAGCCCAATCTAGTTAAGTAGCCAATGCAACCATTAGACCAGAGTGGCACAGCGGAAGCGTGGTTAGCCCCTTCCCCACTGGCCCAGGATCGAAACAGTTGGTTTAGGTTATACGTAAGGTTAAGTCATTAAATAGAATTTGAACCTTCCTTAGACTGTCAATACGAAAGTCTCTCTAGGAACTCATTACCCTTAGCCAATTTCGGGGATGAAATTTTATTTTAAGGGGGGTAGATTGTAACACCCTGGATTTTTGCCAACTTGGGATTAGACGTCCTTAGGCAATGGGTCAACCATAACACCTTGATAACCTCTCAGAACCCAATTCCAAAGCCAGAGATATCATTTAGAACGAAATTCTTTAGAAATTTAACGTGAATTAGCCAGCGCTACACTAGACTTCCTGCAAAATTAGCACCAACCACTTTAAATACGATCTGTAAGACTCAAAACCTCTAGAATTGTTACCACTACGTTACCCTAAAATCTAGGATCAAACTCTAAACCCGTTTGCCCTCAGGAACCCTTTGAAACTTTGTATTGGATCTAGACCATGCGTCGAGAGTCCGATATCGACAATCTTAGACCATTACGACCGCCTTGTTGGACTTGACAATCGTTTCGAAAATCAAGCCCAACCGATGTTCTGAGGCTATTTCATTGAGCCTGGAGCAAGGAGTGTGAGAAAGAGTGAAATTCATTAAAAATTTAAATGTCATTTTAATGAATCTAGCACATTTCTCTTGCGGGTTAAGTATAAGCATTCAGACCGTTGGAATCTGACCCAAATACACCCTCGGATCAGGAAACATTTCTCACTCAGGTCAGTATACTTGAAATCCTCGATCGAATCTCCGTGACCGCCGAACTGAAACTGGTCTGCCACGTGCGATCTGGGAACACTATCGGACTGAAAACTTAGTGTGAGAAGAATCCAATATACATGAGCTTAAGTCCGACCGCATTCGGCCAGGGGACCTCCCGAAATGCTCCTTTAGATCGAAAAAGACCTGATTTGGCTATAACCCAAGTATACCTTTGTCCCAAGTCTAAATAGGTGACTTTTTAGCCTATATAAGGGCCTTAAACCCTGTCATATCTCTCCCATCCGAATTTGCAAGAAACCCTAGAAAGAGAGAGATTGTGAGTGAGTTGTGGGAGAGAATTCCTGCCACCTACTCCAGCTTCTACACGTGGTTAATCACCGCATTCAAATCACTTTCCCGGTGATTCCAACTCATTTCTAGGTAAGAAAACCCTAACCTCAACCTGTTTTAGAGATTCCTTCGATACATGTAGCGAAGTAGCAGATGTATCTTGTGCTATAGGTCGTCATACAGGCATTGTCGAAGCGTAGAGTTTCTGTTCGATTCGTTACGCTTCTACGGCTAAGGTGCGGATCTTAGATGCTTAGATTACCTGTTTTCAAAGATTTCAATGCCGTTTAATGGTAGATTGTTGACAAGAAGGCTATTTGACATGTACAACATGCTGTCCGTTTTTCATTCCGAATAAGTACGAAGAATATGAGATTTAGGATATTTTAGGTATTTGTAGGAAATACTGTATACGTACGTATTTTGCCGATATGATTGCCATGGGTATTTGCCGTGTATTTATACTAGTCATGGATGTATGATCTGTTTGGCGAAGAGATTTGCCCTAATGCACATATTGGCCGACATATGCTATGTAGACTAATGTGTGTAGACTAAGTGTTTGTGGAAATGCCTAAATCAATATGATTTATGCTTGCCATATGTTTTGAATGTAAGAACATGATTGTTGTGTATTAGACACCTCCTTGATATAAGGATCAGTCATATTATATGTTGAAATCAACATACGTCAAGTACGTTGGAGTTGTGTAGTCTAAGTGTTTGTATAAATGTTTGTATAAGTAAGTATTGAGTAAATGAGGGTGTAGATAATCGTTGAGATAGGATTCTCAACTCTTTTGGTGATGTATATGATTTCCTCCATGTTTCTTTATTTGAATTGATTACCTTATATATACGAAATGCTTGTGTATGGTTAAATTGCATATGTTGTATCTTATAACATGTTGCTAACATGCTTGAATCACTTGTTATTAAATTCTGTCTATCTCATATGAGTACTGATTCACATTTCATGTGCTTGGGGCTATACTCTAGTCCAGGCAGTCGGTAACAGATTTGTATTCGTGGTTGGCTTCTATTCACCACAAAGGATGTGTATGACGAACCCGAGTCGTACGAGAGTCATCGACAGTGGTTAGGCCACACGAAGAGCTTGTGCACTTCATGTCGGTCGATTCAACGTGTGCCCGTACTAGTCGGACTCATCAAGTAGCCCGACTGACCATTGTATGTTCACCTTATATTCTTCATAACTGCTTGAACCTAGGGTACTAAAATTACCATTGGAAAGCCCCTCTAACCTTGGTACCTAGATCCCCTAAGACTCATGAGCCGGGCATGGTGGTATGGGACACCGTGGTCGAGCTGTTGGCATACACTGGGACCACAAACCTCCACGTAGTGACCAGTGAGCACCCTACTCTGAGCAGATTATGGTGGTATAGGACACTATATTCTTATTGTCGGCCTACATTGATAAGGTGATGCGGGAGTGGAACAACGAGTGCGAGCAACAGCCCTGACAGCCCTTTGTAGTGACCTTGAGTTTATCCTGACACCGCATGGGGGCGACGAGTCCTGATGCAGTCTTAAGGACATAAACTAGGCCTGTATTATAAGGTGATGGGGGAGCAGTGCAACGAGTGCTTGCAACAGCCCTGACAGCTCTTGCAGTGACCTAGAAATATATCATCGTATGAGATTACTAGGAGTGATAACCCTAGACAGGATCATCATTTGGGTATTGATATAAGGGAGGTACCTTAGTTTCCCAATCCTGCTGTATGAAAAGGACTAATAACAACTCGGCAATCATATTCATATCACACTGCATATGCCTGGAAGATGTGGAGCACTGAGGAAGGCAAGCATGCCACGGGCGTAAGATGGTACCGCATGAGAGAGTATGTCAGTGAGGGCATCCATCATGTCATTTCATCCATGCATTAATCACAGTATTTAGGAATGTTTGTTTTGCTTGCTTTATCATTATCACGTGATGGATTTGATAACATGTTAATCTTTGCTCTATGATTCCACTGAGTTAGCTACTCACTCCCACGTTACGAGATGGTGTTTTGGACACCCACCAGTCCCTATTTTAGTTTCAGATGATGGCGATGCTTATGAAGCAGAGCCGGACTTAATGATGATGAGGAGGATCCCTCCTTTATGCAGGTTCTGATCGACGGGATTACAGGGTTACTGATTAGATGCCAGTACACGTGGTATTTTACCTTTTATTTTCACACCCATGTATATTCTTTTTGCTCATCTTTGGAGTATACATGTATATGTTAACCTGGTAACATGTTCACACTCTGGAGACTCACAATAGTTCATATATTCTATATATCTATCACATTCTTTCGCTTGCTAAATTAACTGTCTCTGGAGTATGATATGTTGTTTTGGCTTGATCCACCTCATGTTTTATGTACTATTACCGCCGATATTCATCCATCATTGAAAATGTTGCACACGTGATGTTCTGGAACTCGGGAGTTGTGTTTCTACCCGACCCCCGATTTTTGGGACGTTACACGAACTAACTTATGCCCCTAAACATATGATGAACTATGAATATGGTTACTATTAATTAAAAAAATTAGAACACTAGAAGAAATTTTTCAATGGCTCTCATTCAAATCTAAAAAATCAAAAGTAAGAATTATCCCTAAACGTAACTATGGGATAATAACTTATGTTGGAATTGTGAATATGGGTGATTAAAATCTCACCCCTCTTAGCATGTGGGTCTAGTTGATGGACATACGCTAGCTGTGAATACATGATTATGGTGTCTTCTTTGAGGCTGGTTCCTCGATAAGGAGTATACAATAAACAGATTTTTTGACATAGGATTGGGAGTCATAGGGACTACATCCAATCTGTAAATAAGATGATCGCCTTTGAGAAGGTGAGCTATCGATATCCTTTGGGGGGAGGGGGGGGGATAGGACAATGCCAAATAATCCAAATAAAAGTGGAATATATAAAGAATACAGAATCTCAATCGCCTAAGTATTGAAACCTTAATTTCAAATAATTCATATAAAAACCTTCACTAAAATGTTAGGAAGGACAACCTTATTTCATGAATGTCTTTAAAATCAATCTTTCAAACCAACAAGAGAGATAAAATAAATACATCATTCACCACAAGAATGAAATAAAAAATTTTCACCACCGAATAGAATAAAGCATTTACCACAAATACATGAGGAGTTATAGTGGTTCAGTGCTTAAAACAACCACACCTACTCCACTACCAAAATTACTATTATTGATGTAGAAATCTGGTCGTTCTCCTTAGACCAGTTGGGACTTACGAGATAAGACAAAGATGGTGGCCCTAGCTACTGCAGGGGACTCTTTGATGCTAAATTCAGATAAGCAAGCTAGGTCTAGTAGAACGTAAGGTTCTTGGGTATAAGATTGTGCGTACCTTTCACCATTAGGGATGCTCCTTTTTGTAGGTGAGGAGAGGCAGTGGCGTAGAGGGGTATTTCCTGTTTAGTAGGAATGCATTGTAGTGGGATTCGGATCCCTAGTATATTACAATGATCTTCTAAGATCTTTGGTGAAGATCTTGGACAGGTTCGTGTTGTATTAATTTCCCGAGATCCTCGGCTGGATTCTTAGGTAAGGTCGGTTGGAGCCAAGTCGGTACTAGTAGAAGTGCGTGGAGGGTGTCTGAGATGGATGGCCTTTTCGAAGAGGTGTTCCACCAACCTGGGTTCTCTTAATGGGTCACTGTCGAGTTTCTCCTGGCATCGGGCAAATTACCAACCTGCTGACTTACCTCTGGAGGCTACGTTAGAGGGTCGAGGGCGAACTTATTTCCTGATCAAATCGGGGTTGAGACCGAGCTCTTTGTCAAAGCTTCGGTTGGCCGACCTCATAATACACATGGATGTCTGACCTAACCTTATCTTATTCGTCAATCCGTTTTTACCCATAATAGTAAGCCCCTTACTTCCGAGCTCACATATCAGGCTTGTGAAGTAGTTAAGTATTGGTGAGGTCAGACTTCCTTATACATGGGGTTTCGTGCTTAATTTATCATTAATGTTAGATAAGACGGCGTGCACATGTCGTGCCTCAGTTCGAGGCCACGTGCACTAGCACGACACTTGTTTAGGTCGCGGCTTATGGGGAGCTAATGCGTGGCATCTCCTCGAGAGTTGGGTCACCCAGCGAGTGGGAGAGCTCCACGTGTCTGAGCGTGGGCGTCGAAGAATTGTTTTGGCTGATGCATTAAATGCCCACATCAAGCGCTCATATAACTGGGTTCCTTATAAAAAAGGGGGAAACCTAATCGAGCAAAGGTTATTTGTCTTGTCTTTACTCTGCCTCTCTTTCTTCTCCTCTCAAACTCGGGTGATTTCGATGGCTTCTCTAGTGAGCTTCATCCCTTTCCCTCTTCTCTCCCATTTTTTCTCTTTCTTCTGGGGTCCTTATATCTGGTATTCTCTCAGTCTAAAAGGGGAAATTTCCTAGATCATCTGATTGTTTAGGGGGATCATTTCAATGTGATAGTGGGCCGGATGATTTTGATCTTGTGGAGAATCCGCCCTCTTCGCTAGTAATGATGAGTGATAAGGACTTTCATGTAGTTCATGTGAAACACCCCGAATTTTGGCTAACCAGGGATTAGAGGTCCTTAGGCAATGGTTCAATTAAAACACCTGGAAAATTGCTCAGAGCCCAATTCCATAGCCAAAGAAACCACTTAGGATTAATTCCTTTAGAAACTAAGCATAAGTTAGCTAGCGCAACGTTGGACTAGCTAGGAAACAGTCCCTGATCACTTTAAATATGTTCTACAAGACCCAAATCGAGTAGAACCAATGACTCTATAATACTCTATAACCTCGGACCAAACTCTAAGCAGGTTTGTTCTCTGGACCACTTTGAAATTTTGTATTGGATCTAGACCGTGCGTCGAAAGTCCGATACCTCCTATCTTAGACCGTTAGAACCGCCTAGCTGGACTTGACACTCATTTCGAAAATCAAGTCAAACCGATAATCACAGGCTATTTCATTGAGCCCGGACCGAAGAGAGTGCGAATAGGGATAGAATTGGAATTTCAAATTCAAATCTGGCACACGACTTGACGTGTCAGTATTAAGCATTCTGATCATCAGAATTTAGCCAAATTACACCCTTGGATCAGGAGAAATTTTTATTTTATATCATGAGACTTTCAGCCCTGATCTACGTGCGGTGACCGCTGAACTGAAACTGGTCCGCCACGTGCGATCTGCGAACCCTGCCGGACTAAAAACTTAATACGTGCTAGATCTGGTACGCATGAGCTTAAGTCCGATCGCAATCGGCCAGGGGACCACCAGAAATGTCCTTTTGGACCGAAACAGCCCCGATTTGGATATACTTTAAGTATACCTTGACCTGGAGCCTATTTTGGGCATGTTTAGGCTTTTAAAAGGGCTTGAAACCCTCACTCCTCTCTCCCATCCGAATTTGCAAAAAGCCCTAGATTGGGAGAGAGAAAAGGTGAGAGTTTGTGAGAGAAGGTGGGAGAGATCTTCCTGCCACCAGCTGCTGCTGCTGCATGTGCTTAGGCGACGCACTTCGATCACTTTCCCTGCGATTCCAACGCACTTCTAGATAAGGAAAACCCTAACCACTTGCTGATTTGGGGATTTCTTTGACTCAAATAGAATAGTAGCTGATATACATGTGTATCAGGTTCTCTATTCGCTGTAGACGAAGCATATAGACACTTTGATTGACTGTTTCCAAAGCTTTCAATGTCGTTTAATAGTAGATTCTTGACGGCAACACCGTTTGACATGTATAACATGCTGTCCGTTTCCTGTTTCGTAAACTAACGAAGAATATGAGATTTAGGGCATTTTAGTCATTTGTAGGAAGTACTGTTTTCATTCATATTTTGCTGATGTGATGGACATGGCTTCTTGCCGCATTAGGATATTAGGAATGTGTGCATAATTAGTTTGGCGAAGAGATTCGCCTAAATGCGCACTTCGGGTCGACATACTATATGTAGACTTAAGTGTGTAGTGTAAGTGTTTGTATAAATGCTTGTATTAGTATGTATTGAATTAAATGGTGTTATGAATTAGTTTGAGATTGATTTTTCAATTAATATACTGGTGTAAATGGTTTCCTACATGTTAGCCATATGCATGATTTCATAATATGAATGAAATGCATGTGCTTGACGATTCTCTTAAGCTGTATGTTATAACATGTGCTTGATGATCTCATTATGATTTAGTTTGAGATTGAATTCTCTATTAATATGCTAATGGAAATGATTTTCTATATGTTGGCGATATGCATAAGTTCATTATATGTACGAAAGGTATGTGTTAGATGATTTACTTAAGTTGTACGATATAACATGTGTTAACATGCTCACATGGTTGTGTTTCATTTCCAATGCTCTCACATGATCGCTGACGTGGATTCATATGTGTTTGGGACTATACGTAGTCCAGGCAGTCGGTAACCGAGCAAATTCGTGGTTAGCTTATCTTGGCCACGAAGGACGCGTCGATGAACGCGAGTCGTGTTGGAGTTGGTGGCAGTGGTTAGGCCACGCGAAGTGTTTTACGCACTTCATGTCGTTCGACTTGCGATGCGCTCGTGCTAGTCGAGCCCGTCAAGTAACCCGACTGGCCGTTATATGTTCACCCTGCATGAGTCATATCTGCTTGAACCTAGGGTACTGAACTTACCATTATAAACCCTGTTAACCATGGTACCTTGATCCACGAAGACTCATGAGCCGGGCATGGTGGTATGGGACACCGTGGTCGAGCTGTCGGCCTACGCTGGGGCCACAAACTTTCCCGTAGTGACCAGTGAGCACCTGTCTCGTGAGCAGATTATGGTGGTATGGGACACTATATTCTTGCTGTCGGCCTACACTGATCAGGCGACGAGTCCTTTGTAGTGACCGCGAGCGTATTCTGAGTCTATGGGAGGCGACGATCCTTCCGTAGCAGTAGAGTACAGTAGGCTTGTATTGATAAGGTGATGGGGGAGCGGAGCAACGAATGCGTGCAACAGCCCTTGAAGCGACCTACAAAATATACATCGTATGAGATTACTAGGAGTGACGACCTTAGACAGGATCTGTGTTGGGTTTGATATAAGGGAGGTACCTTAGTTTCCCAATCCTGCTGTTTGAATAGACTAATAACAACTTGGAACTCATATCACCATAACATTGCATGTGCCTGGAAGATGTGGAGCACTCTAGGGAGTGTGGCATGCCGCGATCGTAAGATGTTGCCGTATGGGGGAGATCGTCGGTGAGGGCATACATCACGTCATGTCATATTGCATTAACAACAGTATTAGGATTGTTTGATTTACTGCTTTACTATTATCAAATGATTGATTTGATAACATGTTAATCTTTGCTCTCTTATCCCACTGAGTTGATCACTCACTCCCACGTTACGGGATGGTGTTTTCGAACACCCACCAGTCCATTTTTATGACTGCAGATGATGGCGCTGCTCGAGAAGCGGAGCTGGACCTGATGATGAGGAAGAGGATTCCTCCTTCATGTGTGTTCTGATTGATGGGATTATACGAAGGTTGATTAGATACCTTAACACTTGTCATTTTATATTTTCAGCGCACTCATGTATATTCGTTTTGTTTATTTTTGGAGTATACATGTATGTATATAACCTGGTAACATATTCACACTCTGAAGACATACAACAGTTTATATATGCTATACCTACTATCACAGTCTTCCGCTTGTTAATTTAACTGTCTCTGGAGTATGATATGATGTTCTAGCTTAATCTCACTCATGTTTAATACATTATCACAGACAACATTCAATCATATATATCTATGTTGCATAAATAACATTTTGGAACTCGGGAGTTGGGTTTTTGCTCGACCCCCCCGATTTTCGGGATGTTACAGATGGTATCAGAGCATGATTTGGATTAAACCGAGCCTGGGTTATGGTCACGCGACGTACGCTGTCGCTTCCTTTGACTTATGTGGGTGCGAGGAGGGTCTAGAAACACTTCTAGGATCCCAGATTCGCCAATAGGCGAAGTCTATTCATATCGATCGCGCGATCGAGTCCGTAGCGCATCTCGGGTCACGTGAAGCAACCCGAATAGCTCCTAGGTCGTAGGAAGTCGGGTTGAGACATTCTTTGAATGATTTTAAACCCGTAAAAGTAAATCCTTAGGCCGTGGGATGACCATGACTCCTGTATTCAATCGTCAGGGCTTAAAAACCCCGTTTCACCAAAAATCTTCACAATTCTTCCTCTCACCACCCCAATATTCAATTCCTTCTTATCCTTTTCATGTTAGGCATCAATCCTAATGTGAAAATAATATAAAATCATACTTTCACCAAAATTTACAGTGAATAGTATAATTTCATAAAAAATGGCCATAAGGCCATTCTAACTTCACTTTTTTTAGCAACGAATAGTCTATATGGATGTACTAGCTCCTTCTACCCCAAAATCATAGGCTGCATGATAGGGTTTTGTATTCAGGATTACAGATTGGCCCCAGAAAGCCCCGAACTCATGTTTGGGCCTCTATAGGTCAAAATACAATGAACCAAGGTGGGGACCATGCATTTTTGGGGTCCCTGGACCATGGGGGACCAGACCCATGTGGTCCCACCAGCCACCTAGAGAGTTGGCCGGCGATGCCATCGCCGAACCCGTCCAGTGGGGCCCACTGGATGTAATTTTCGGGCGCATGCCCTAATACAGCTAGGGCACCTCCCCCATATATGGTTTGCACCTTGAAACCCCCTATATACCCTACTTCCTTCGCAAACAGCCCCTTCCCTAGCTCCATTTTCATTTTCAGCTGCCCTATCCCAAAAATCGTGATTTCAAATCACTCCCAAATCCCTTCTCTGTTGAAAACGACCATACTCCTTCACTCCATTGCTGTTTGCAGCCCTCCCTCTTGAAGATTTCATCTTTTGGAGCTCTAAAAACTCCCAAATCGAGCTGAAATCGTGAGGTGCTCCATTCCCCTTTTTCATTTTCATTTCTTTCTGAAAATACATCCTAGGGGAGCTTGAAGCATCCCTCTATAACACCTAGATTTCATTCTGTCCATTTAGACGACCCTTTCTTCGCATTTTCTCCATTTTTCCATGGTTATTGTTAAGGCTATTTCAGCCTTTTCTTCCCTTTCCATCGTCCTTTCTCTCATGTCCCTTTTATTTGAGCCTTTACCCTCTTTTTGGGTCTCAAAATTGTGCTAACCTCATATCCCATTTCTCAACTTTCTTCATTTGAGAAGTATTGAAAATACCTGGCCGATAGAGCTCTAATGGGCAACAGACAGTACTGAACTAGATAGTATTTAAGAAGCTTAGTTGGGACCATGGTAGAAGTCCTTTGGTCGAATTAGGCATCTATGTCGTTGCCCTGTAGATTGTTTGATTTTTATTTTAAGGATTTCTGTGTTTGGTTGTTATTGGGTCTAGTGATGTCACAGGTAGAAAATGTGTTTGTGTTGTGATTTGGGCTTAATGTAGCCGAAATTTGTTGAATGAAATGCATGCCATTTCATTTACTGTAGGGTATTGTCCCTAGTTTGGGTGTATCCTATGGTTTCCACAGCCGTATTGTAACTCCTGGAATTCAACCTACAAATTAGTTTTTATCCCACCCCACCCTCCTACCAAGCATGCCACTTCCAATCCCGCCATGGGACTAAGAATGCGGTTCTATTTAATACAACTTAATGCTACTGGCCACATAGGCCCTTGGCATTTTGGACCTAGAGTTAGCACTTCTAGATTTGAAGGGTCTGACGACATAAGAAATCCAATTCCATTTAGACAATCTTGACCCTAAGCAATAGAAGAATTCCCTGTAGTAGAAATGGTATGGAACCAATTAACGTATAATCTTAGGCTTTAGATTATAGCTACTGAATTACAGACTAGGCTACTAGTTGTCTTAGGCAATGTAAGGCCTATATATGCTAAGGGATAGTAGGTTAGATTTGATTGGAATGGGACTCCCTTCCTTCGATAGATCCCCTTATGACTTATAGACTTCTGTTGTTGCCCATATGAAGGAACCATACACTCTCAGGGAACATTTATAAATCTCTCAGATTGAACTTAGAATGTACTAGCACGCCCCTTAAAATTACCCTCCCCAAGGGCTTATTGCATTCGGGAACGCAGAGTAAAGGAACTGCATGTACGCGACGTATTCGCGGTTTGAAACGACTTCTTAATCCTAGTGGTTACCAATAAATCCAATGCTCTGATCAAGCGGAGGGTCGGCATCGGCTAGGATTAAGAACTGATACGAAAAATTTTCTGTCAGAGTCTCGGTAGAAGGTCAATGTATCCGGCTTAGACCCATTACACAACCTTTCTTCTGTAATGGCCCAACCACCTACAACCAAACGTGATCACATTATCTTTGGGAAAGGGCGAGGACTTAAAGCCAGTAGAGAATTAGACATCTTGCCACCAACTCATACCTGCCCCTGAACTTAACCACAATAGAGATTAGGCTCATCTCTATGATCATAGGTACCAATGCCATAGAACGCATCATTAGCAAGGAAAACCATGTAGAGAAGTTATTTCCCAATTTATGTCAAGGATAGGTCTTAAGTTTCACCTCGTTCTGATGTACGGAGCGATGCATAGACTCTTGAACTTTAAGTAGAACCAAGTTTTAAGGGGGGTAGAACGTATTGATTCCAATCCAGTTAGGTTAGTCAACGTTACCGTTTGATCAGAGTGGCGCAGTGGAAGCATGGTTAGCCTCTTCCCCACTGGCCCAAGATCGAAACATTTGATTTAGGTTGTACGTACGGTTAGGTTATTAAATAGGATTTGAACCTTCCTTTAAAAAAGTACTCCTTGCCCTTCGCCAATTTCGGGGACGAAATTGTGTTTTAAGGGGGGTAGATTGAAACACCACAGATTTTGGCTAACCTGGGATTAGATGTCCTTAGGCAATGGTTCAATTAAAACACCTGAAAAATTGCTCAGAACCCAATTCCATAGCCAAAGAAACCACTTAGGATTAATTCCTTTAGAAACTAAGCATAAGTTAGCTAGCGCAACGTTGGAGTAGCTGGGAAACAGTCCCTGATCACTTTAAATATGTTCTACAAGACCCAAATCGAGTAGAACCAATGACTCTATAATACTCTATAACCTCGGACCAAACTCTAAGCAGGTTTGTTCTCTGGACCACTTTGAAATTTTGTATTGGATCTAGACCGCGCGTCAAAAGTCCGATACCTCCTATCTTAGACCGTTAGAACCGCCTAGCTGGACTTGACACTCATTTCGAAAATCAAGTCAAACCGATAATCACAGGCTATTTCATTGAGCCCGGACCGAAGAGAGTGCGAATAGGGATAGAATTGGAATTTCAAATTCAAATCTGGCACACGACTTGACGTGTCAGTATTAAGCATTCTGACCGTCAGAATTCAGCCAAATTACACCCTTGGATCAGGAGAAATTTTTATTTTATATCATGAGACTTTCAGCCCTGATCTACGTGCGGTGACCGCTGAACTGAAACTGGTCCGCCACGTGCGATCTGCGAACCCTGCCGGACTAAAAACTTAATACGTGCTAGATCTGGTACGCATGAGCTTAAGTCCGATCGCAATCGGCCAGGGGACCACCAGAAATGTCCTTTTGGACCGAAACAGCCCCGATTTGGATATACTTTAAGTATACCTTGACCTGGAGCCTATTTTGGGCATGTTTAGGCTTTTAAAAGGGCTTGAAACCCTCACTCCTCTCTCCCATCCGAATTTGCAAAAAGCCCTAGATTGGGAGAGAGAAAAGGTGAGAGTTTGTGAGAGAAGGTGGGAGAGATCTTCCTGCCACCAGCTGCTGCTGCTGCATGTGCTTAGGCGACGCACTTCGATCACTTTCCCTGCGATTCCAACGCACTTCTAGATAAGGAAAACCCTAACCACTTGCTGATTTGGGGATTTCTTTGACTCAAATAGAATAGTAGCTGATATACATGTGTATCAGGTTCTCTATTCGCTGTAGACGAAGCATATAGACACTTTGATTGACTGTTTCCAAAGCTTTCAATGTCGTTTAATAGTAGATTCTTGACGACAACACCGTTTGACATGTATAACATGCTGTCCGTTTCCTGTTTCGTAAACTAACGAAGAATATGAGATTTAGGGCATTTTAGTCATTTGTAGGAAGTACTGTTTTCATTCACATTTTGCTGATGTGATGGACATGGCTTCTTGCCGCATTAGGATATTAGGAATGCGTGCATAATTAGTTTGGCAAAGAGATTCACCTAAATGCACACTTCGGGTCGACATATTATATGTAGACTTAAGTGTGTAGTGTAAGTGTTTGTATAAATGCTTGTATTAGTATGTATTGAATTAAATGGTGTTATGAATTAGTTTGAGATTGATTTTTCAATTAATATACTGGTGTAAATGGTTTCCTACATGTTAGCCATATGCATGATTTCATAATATGAATGAAATGCATGTGCTTGACGATTCGCTTAAGCTGTATGTTATAACATGTGCTTGATGATCTCATTATGATTTAGTTTGAGATTGAATTCTCAATTAATATGCTGATGGAAATGATTTCCTATATGTTGGCGATATGCATAAGTTCATTATATGTACGAAAGGCATGTGTTAGATGATTTACTTAAGTTGTACGATATAACATGTGTTAACATGCTCACATGGTTGTGTTTCATTTCCAATGCTCTCACATGATCGCTGACGTGGATTCATATGTGTTTGGGACTATACGTAGTCCAGGCAGTCGGTAACCGAGCGAATTCGTGGTTAGTTTATCTTGGCCACGAAGGACACGTCGATGAACGCGAGTCGTGTTGGAGTTGGCGGCAGTGGTTAGGCCACGTGAAGTGTTTTACGCACTTCATGTCGTTCGACTTGCGATGCGCTCGTGCTAGTCGAGCCCTTCAAGTAACCCGACTGGCCGTTGTATGTTCAACCTGCATGAGTCATATCTGCTTAAACCTAGGGTATTGAACTTACCATTGTAAACCCTGTTAACCATGGTACCTTGATCCACGAAGACTCCTGAGCCAGGCATGGTGGTATGGGACACCGTGGTCGAGCTGTCGGCCTACGCTGGGGCCACAAACCTCCCCGTAGTGACCAGTGAGCACCTGTCTCGTGAGCAGATTATGGTGGTATGGGACACTATATTCTTGCTGTCGGCCTACACTGATCAGGCGACGAGTCCTTTGTAGTGACCACGAGCGTATTCTGAGTCTACGGGAGGCGACGACCCTTCCATAGCAGTAGAGTACAGTAGGCCTGTATTGATAAGGTGATGGGGGAGTGGAGCAACGAGTGCGTGCAACAGCCCTGGCAGCCCTTGCAGTGACCTACAAAATATACATCGTATGAGATTACTAGGAGTGACGACCCTAGACAGGATCTGTGTTGGGATTGATATAAGGGAGGTACCTTAGTTTCCCAATCCTGCTGTTTGAATGGACTAATAACAACTTGGAACTCATATCACCATAACATTGCATGTGCCTGGAAGATGTGGAGCACTCTAGGGAGTGTGGCATGCCGCGGTTGTAAGATGTTGCCGTATGAGGGAGATCGTCGGTGAGGGCATATATCACGTCATGTCATATTGCATTAACAACAGTATTAGGATTGTTCGATTTACTGCTTTACTATTATCGCATGATTGATTTGATAACATGCTAATCTTTGCTCTCTTATCCCACTGAGTTGATCACTCACTCCCACATTACGGGATGGTGTTTCCGGACACCCACCAGTCCCTTTTTGTGACTGCAGATGATGGCGCTGCTCGAGAAGCGGAGCTGGACCTGATGATGAGGAGGAGGATTCCTCCTTCACGTGTGTTCTGATTGACGGGATTATAGGGAGGTTGATTAGATACCTTGACACTTGTCATTTTATATTTTCAGCGCACTCATGTATATTCGTTTTGTTTATTTTTGGAGTATACATGTATGTATATAACCTGGTAACATATTCACACTCTGAAGACATACAACAGTTTATATATGCTATACCTACTATCACAGTCTTCCGCTTGTTAATTTAACTGTCTCTGGAGTATGATATGTTGTTCTAGCTTAATCTCACTCATGTTTAATACATTATCACAGACAACATTCAATCATATATATCTATGTTGCATAAATAACATTTTGAAACTCGGGAGTTGGGTTTTTGCTCGACCCCCCCGATTTTTGGGATGTTACACCATGGGTCAAGGATGGTTGCCCAATCCTCGACCGAGCAATTAGTAGACATTAAGGGGGCCGCTCCATCTGGGGAGGAGGCCAAGCAGTTTTCATTAGGTTCAAAAACAAGTGGGCCCATTAGGTCGACTTTGAAGGAATCTGCTCTCGTATGGATCAGGTTGGAGTACCACATTCCAGATTTGGTGATGCTCCGAGCTACCACACTTGGTGAAATTCCTAGTGAACCCTAGGATGGATAGGTGGCTATGTTTTTGGTTGCCCTTTAGTGGGGCCTGAGACTCCTTCTCCATCCTATAATTAAGAGGGTCCTCTTGCGATTGGGATTGGCTCTAAAGTAGATAATTCCTCATGCTTGGAGGGCTCTAGTGGGGTCGTTCATCTTGTGGTCCAGCCCGACTTGACTGTGGACAAATTCCTACACCTCTACCAAGTGAAGTCCATCCCTCATCATAAGGGTTGGTATTATTTTTTCTGCTTGCACGAAGACTGGTAAGGCCCTTATCACAGACGCCTCAACCTCAAACAAGAACTGGAAAAGTAAGTGGCTATGGGTGTTAGGAGATTGGGAAGCTCCAACAAGTTCTGAACTGCGTCTTGTTCCAACCCACTTTATTAAACCAGGTCTATATGTCCGAATAGGCTTTTCCTTAGTTAGGTTTTACTTTCTTTATTTCTAACTATGTTTATCTTTGGAAGCTCTGCCCAAGCATCCTGTAGAGGTGAGTGAGTTGGCGTGCAGCCGAATTACCAAGGAGACATTTTTGAGTGTCAGAACGAGGTCCGAGAAGCAGTTGATCATACTTGAGTTTCTCTATCATTCTGATCTTACTCCATTAATATAAGGTATAATTTCAGGGAGTAGTCGAAGGACCATTTCATTCTTATATGCTAGCCAATTGTTTTTTTTCTTTCTTGTTGTGTAGGGATGCCTGAGCAGAAGGGCTATAAGCATAGGACTCCCTCCCTGGCTAAGGTCGCGCAGAAGAAGCAAAAGCCAATCTCGAAGAAGAAGGAAGTGGCTAGTTCGTCATCTTCCGTTGGTCAGGAAGGCGCGGACGAGGTTCTGACCTTAGCTTTTACTGTTGTCATTTCCAAGGCAGCTGGAGTTGTGGTAGGGGCGACCCCCATTTCTGAGGGACGACCTTCTAAGGCACAAGGCATTATAGAGGTTGAGCTTCACCTCGAGTCGAAGGCCGAGCTGACGGAGGTCAAGCATCTTCCAGATCAACTTGTACTTCGATTGAGGGCCTTCTTGTAAGTGTTATTTTGTAAATCTAACACCCTGTATTGTCAAATTTTGTTGTGCCAAAACACTTTGGAATGTTTAACTTCTTTTTATAGATGGAATGTTCACCTTCAAGTTCAAATAGATGGAAAGTTCACCTTCATTCGAAAATGAGCTTCATGTTATCTACATCAACATATAGTGTGCTACAATTATGCATTTTCAACTATGAGAACAAGATGAAGCTCACCAAGTTCAAGTACTCAAGTTTGAGTGCATCAAGTTCAAGCTCAAATACATTTGATCAAGCTTAAGTCTCAAGTCACATGATTGAGACAAAGGTTCAAGACACAAGCTTAGGTATACGAGGTCAAGCTTTATGTGCTTCAAAGTGACCTATCTACCAAAGCAACCGATGTTTCAATTTCAATACTCACATTTAAGGTATTCATGACCTTAGAAAGACCATAAATTAGGTCATTAACATTGTATGATTAATTTGGGATATAGTACTTATTTTAGGCTTTGCATCGACTAGTCCTGGCAAGTGTTCGACTAGTCCAGGCATTGGTTCAACCAATCGAGGATTTTTCTTGACCAATCCAAAATTTTACTCAAAAAATCGGATAAGTTTGTTTGGTCTTCTACCAGTCAAGTAACCTGCTCGACTGGTCTTAGAGACCTGCTCGACCAGTCGAGCAGGACTTGACTCAAACTCCAACAACGCTAATTTAACTCAGTCAACTAGTAGAGCATTGTGCTCGATAAGTCGAGATGGCCACTCGACTAGTTGAGAGTCTCTTTTTTCCGATCGTGCCAAAAAATTTGAAAGTTGGTTCTGCCAAGACCAGTCGAGGGAACCGAATTACAGTCTATAAATTGAGGACATTTCTCAGATTTTTTAATTCATTCCAAGCCAATTCAAGCCACCACTCTGAGAGATAAGTCCCCCACTATTGTGAAGCTATTGTGAAGTATTTATAAATCATTTTAATAGCTTTTTGGTCTCTTAATTTCTTGATCTCCTTATTCCATTCTACTTATTATAAAAAGGATTTTGATTTAACCCTTAATGAGATCTAAGAAGAAGAATCCAAGTAGCTTATGGTTGGATTTAATTTAAAATTCATCTAAACCTATAACCCCTTCTTCTATAAGATTGAACATTGAGCATCTTCATCTACAAAGAGGCAGTTCTACCAGTTACATTAAAGATCATTTTTCAGATAAGTTTTGATTTTATTTTCTATATTGCAGTTTGTGAGATTCAGCTAGGAAAATCTCTTTTTATGGTTTTGACTGAGATCAACTAGGAAAATCTTAGTGTGAGGGTTTTTTTTTTTTTTTTTGCAAGCCCATTGAAAAACACATCTGTAAAGGTTATAAGGTGAACATTGGAAAACCTTCTTTCTTAGTGAAAGCCAACATCCTGTGGGTTGTGGATATTAGGAGTGGAGTAAGTTGGTTGTTTGAGAACAATTGGTGTACACCTGAACCACTATAATTCTCAGAGTTTGGAAGATGATGATGATAGTAATGTATATGGTGTGTTGAATGTTGTATTTATTTTCATGTACATGTCATGAATGTTGTAATAGCCTGATTTATTTCCTTTACCTCTATATCAGTTTGAGTTTTTGATACTTACCAACATTCTAAAAATCAAGTTGTCCTAACATAAGCCATTGGTTTTTGGTGTAAGGTTGTCCTTAGAATAACATTTGTATCAACCTCTCAATACTTGTGCATTTGAGGTTGTTTTAGATTTCTACTATTTGAGTTATCTTTCTGCATTTTTTTTATTTGATAGTCCTATTCACCCCCCCTCCCCCCCCCCCCCCCCCCCCCCCCCAAGACTTGGGTCTCGCCCTTTTCAAGTTGTATTAGAGGCAAATAGCTCATTCCATTGGATTAATTTCCTGAGCCAAGTGATCTTAAGCTCCTAATATGTCAAATTTTGATAGCCTCTTTATCACTAGGCCACCACCTTTTGATGGTTCCAATTATGCTTATTGGAAAGCCAAGATGAGGATCTTTTTTAGGTCCATCGATGAGGGCATATGACAAGCCACAGTGACTAAATGGAACCCACCTACATCTGAAGTTCTAGGCATCAATGGAACTAAGTCTGTTAAAGGAACACTGTATTATATGTGGACTACTCTTCAGAAAAATGAGAGCAATGCCAGTGCCAAAGCTTTAAATTCAATCACTTGTGCACTATCACCAAATGAGTTCAAAAGAATTATATCTTGTGATACTGCAAAACAAGCTTGAGGTATCTTAGAAATGACATAGAGGTATCTTAGAAATGACGCATGAGGGTATGACTATTGTCAAAAAGTTAAAACTTCAAATCCTCACCACCAGGTTTGAGGAAATACGTATGGAAGAAAGTGAATCATTCATGGACTTCTATATAAAATTGAATGACATAGTCAACTCAATGTGGGGTCTTGTAGATAACATCTTAGAAAGCAAAGTTTGATCAAAGATACTGCGATCACTTCCTAAGAGATTCAATTCCAAGGTAATAGCCATTCAGGAACTAAGAGACATAGATAATATGAGGGTGGAAGAGCTTGTTGGTTCTCTACAAACATACGAGTTGAATTTCAAGGCTCCAAAAGGTAAGTCTATAGCCCTTAAATCATTTAAAGCCCTTAAATCATCTAAATGTATTTCTCAAGATAACAGTAATAATTCTGATTGTGAAAACTCAAAGGATGATATGGCCTCATTAGCTAAGAAATTTTATAAATTTTTTAAAAGTAAAAAGAGAGTTGATTTTCAAAAATCCTCTAAGAAGAAAAAAGGTAAATCTAAAAATTAAAAATCTCTAAAAGACAACCAATGCTTCAACTGTCATGAATATGGGCATCTGGCGAATAAGTGACCAAAGAGGGACAAACCAAAGAAGAAAGGCATGTTGGCCACATGGGATGAATTGTCCTGCTCTAAAGCCTCTTTTTAGTCAGATGATTCAAAACCCAAATCTACTATTGAAGTCAAGGCCTTAATGACTTTAGTCAGAGCAACTTCCACAGATAGTTGTGATACATCAAAATATGAAAATCTGAGTGACCCTAAAAATGAAAACAAACTTCAGGATGCCTACAATGCACCATACAGGGAAAGTTGTAAGATTGTTGTCAAACTTAAACTTCAAAAAGAAAAGTTTCTAAAATTAAAAGAGGATTTTGAAAACCTAGTTTTAGGAAAGTCACATATTTCTCATTGTTTTGAAAAAACTAAACATGATTTAGATTTTAAAATATTTCAACTTGAAAACCTAAAATCAGAAAATGAGAAACTTAAAATGGAAGTCTCTTCCCTCTTGAGTTCAAAGGATACTTGGAGGTATGCCCAGGGAGACCCTAAACTTGAAAAATTACTAACCAGATGAAGAAAGTGTGGAGATAGATTGAGTCTAGGCTATGATAAAAACATACCTCTGAAAAATAATACTACTCCTAAGTTTGTTAAATGAGAGTCCTCCAACTCAAAAGGAAAAAACTTAAATCAAAACAGTTTTAAAATTCCTAAAACTTTTTAAGCTACCAAACCTAATGTCAGCCATATCAATTTTAGAAATCAGAATTATAACCCCTTAGCTGAGAAGATTGTGGATTTACTTAAGGAGCTTCTGAAATCTAACTCCATTGTGAGAGTTAATAACAATTTCAAGTGAAGGAAAACCAACAGTGCACCAAAATCCAAAATGATAATGAAATGGTTCACTAAGGTTACATGTCCGGTTGCCCACATGTCTGGTGGTACCTAGACAGTGGTTGCACTAGACACATGAAAGGTGACAGAGATTTGGTCAATAACTACAAAGAAATGACTGACCGTTCAATCACATTTGATGATGGAAGCAACTGTAGAATAATTGGCCAATGTACAGTTCAACTTTTTAATCTTCCTTCTTTTGAAAATCTTTTATTTGTAAAAGGTCTTAAGCATAATCTTTTGAGTATTTCACAAATCTACAATAATAAACATAGTGTCAAATTCACTAATCAAGGATGTGAGATCTTTAATGAGAAAGGTTGTGTGATATTGAATGGTCGAAGAAAATCTGAGAATTGCTATTTTGTTAGTGATTTTAGCTCGTCTAAATTATTATGTTACATGGTCCAAACCAATGAGACCGAATTATGGCATAAACGCCTAGGACATGTAAACTACCAGATTTTATATAGACCGAGCAAGGCCGATCTAATAAGAGGTCTACCCAAATTGAAGAAAATGGACAAATTTTATAGGGAATGTCAAATCGAGAAACAAATAAGGAGAAGTCATAAGAAAGTGAACTCCTTTGCCACATCTATATCCTTTGAACTCCTCCACATGGATCTTATTGGACCAACTAGAACGGAGAGCCGAGGTGGAAAGAAATACTTTCTGGTAATTGTGGATGACTTTATCAGATATACATGGCTAACTTTCATGAGAGAAAAGTCTGAAGCTCTCGATGAAGTGAAAAGGATACGTAAGTGTTTCCAAACTGAACATGAAATGAATAACTCTAAAATCCAAAGTGGCCATGAATTGGAGTTTGAGAATAGTAATTTTAAGAAGTTATATAGTGATCACGGAATATCACTTGAGTTTTCTGCACCTAAGACACCTCAACACAATGGGGTTGTCAAAAGGAAAAATCGTGTGCTTCAAGAAATGGCTAATGTTATGTTAAATATTATGAAGTTACCTAAAAATCTATGGGCTAAAGCTATGAACACTGCATGCTATATAATAAACCGTGTTTATATCAGAAAATTAAAAGATAAAACAACATATGAACTGTAGTTTAATTAGAAGCCCACAATTAAATACTTTTGAGTTTTTAGCCGTAAGTGTTATATTTTGCATGACCTCAAAAATTTAGGGAAGTTCGACAGTAAAAGTGATGAAGGGATTTTCCTTGGGTATGCTCTAAATAGTCGGGTGTATCGTGTTCTCAACAAGAGAACCGGTGTCATTCAGGAATCCATAAATGTGGTTATTGATAATCACCTGAATACACCATCTACAAGTTCAGAAGATGATGAAGTCAATATAATAGATAAACCTGACTCCTCATCTAGTCAAGTCAACACGAATTTTGATCAATTAAAGACCATCCTACTGATTAAATACTAGGTAACCCTCTCACTGGTGTGCATATACGAAAACAATTAGAAAAAATATGTAATTATGTGTGTTTTACTTCCCAAATTGAGTCGACCAATGTAAACGAGGCGCTTGCTGATGAAAAATGGATTGTAACCACGTAAGATGAACTGAATCAATTCATTCAAAATGATGTGTGGTATTTAATTCCTAGTCTAGCTGATAAACATACCATTGGAACCAAGCAGATCTTTAAAAATAAATTTGATGAATTAGGGAATATCATAAGAAACAAGAAAAAACTGGTTGTAAGGGTACACTCAGATAGAAGGGATCGATTATGATAAAACCTTTGCCCCAATAGCTCATCTTGAATTCATCAGATTATTCATATCCATTGCATGTTTTAAAAAGTTTAAAATTTATTAAATGGATGTCAAGAGTTCTTTCTTAAACGGTGATTTACATGAAGAAGTTTATGTAGAACAACCAAAGGGTTTTGAAGACCCTAAACACACTGATCATGTCTATCGCCTGAAAAAGGCACTCTATAGTTTAAAACAAGCTCTCAGGGCATGGTACGAGAAATTGACTAAGTTTTTACTAAGTCATAACTTCGTAATGGGGAGTGTTGATAAAACTTTATTTGTTAAAAAAATAAATAATGAACACATTCTTGTAGTGCAGATATATGTTGATGACATTATCTATGGATCTATATTGAGTTTGAAGAGTTAATAAAGACCAAGTTTGAAATGATCATGGTTCGAGAAATGCATTGCTTCCTAAGTCTACAAGTGAAACAACTTAAAGACAGTATTTTCATTTTTCAAACCAAAAATGCTCTAAACTTGGTTAAGAAGTTTGGTTTTTTAAATGGTAAGCACTTCGATACTCCTATGAGTACAACTCTTAAGCTTTCTAAAGATGCATCAGCTAAGAGCGTAGATCCTCAGTTGTATCACAGTATGATTGGTAGTCTGTTATATTTAACTGCGAGTCAACTAGATATTACATTCAGCGTAAGTATCTGTGTAAGATATTAATCAGATTTTAAGGAATCACACCTAATTTCTATTAAGAGGATTATTAGGTATGTCACAAGTACATTTAATTTAGGTCTATGGTATCCACATGATACTAATATTCAATTAACTGGATACTCGGATGCTGACTGGGATGGGAATATAGAGATAGAAAATCCACTAGCGGTGGTTGCTTTTATGTTGAGAACTATTTGGTTTCCTAGTATAGCAAGAAATAAAGTTCTGTATCCCTATCCACAACTGTAACATCCTAAAAATCGGGGGTCGAGCATAAACTCCACTCCTGAGTTCCAGAACATCACTTATGCAACAATTTCAATGATGGATGAATGTCAGTTGTCATAGTGCATGAAACATGAAGTGGATTAAGCCAAAACAACATATCATACTCCAGAGACAGTTAAATTAGCAAGCGGAAGAATGTGATAGATATATAGAATATATGAACTGTTGTAGGTCTCTAGAGTGTGAACATGTTACCAGGTTAACTAAATACATGTATACTACAAAATAAAAAGAAAGAATATATGTAACATCCCGAAAATCGGGGGGTCGAGTAAAAACCCAACTCCCAAGTTTCAAAATGTTATTTATGCAACATAGATATGTATGATTGAATGTTGTCTGTGTTAATGTATTAAACATGAGTGGGATTAATCCAAAACATCATATCATACTCTAGAGACCGTTAAATTAGCAAGCGGAAGACTGAGATAGTATGTATAACATATATAAACTGTTGTATGTCTCCAGAGTGTGAACATGTTACCAAGTTATATACATACATGTATACTCTAAAAGTAATTAAAAAGAATATACATGAGTGCTCTAAAAATATAAAATGACAAGTGTCAAGGCATCTAATCAACCTCCCTGTAATCTCGTCAATCAGAACACGCATAAAGAAGAGATACTCATCATCATCAAGTCTAGCTCCGCTTCTCAAGCAACGCCATCATCTGCAACCAAAATAGGGACTGGTGGGTGTCCAAAAACACCATCCCGTAACGTGGGAGTGAGTGATCAACTCAGTGGAATAATAGAGCAAGGATTAACATGTTCTCAAATCAATCATACGATAATAGTAAAATAGTAAATCAAACATTCCTAATACTGTTGTTAATGTAATATGATATGACATGATGGATGCCCTCACCGACGTTCTCCCTCATATGGCACCATCTTACGCCCGCGGCATGCTTGCATCCCGCTCAGTGCTCCACATCTTCCAGGCACATGCAATGTAATGGTGATATGATTGCCGAGTTGTTATTAGTCCATTCAAACAGCAGGATTGGGAAACTAAGGTACTTCCCCTATATCAATCCCAACACAGATCCTGTCTAGAGTCGTCACTCCTAGTAATCTCATACGATGTATATTTTGTAGGTCGCTGCAAGGGCTGTCAGGGCTGTTGCTCGCACTCGTTGCACCGCTCCCCCATCACCTTATCAATACAGGCCTACTGTACTCTCACTGCTACGGAAGGGTCGTCGCCTCCCGTAGACTCAGAATACGCTCGCGGTCACTACAAAGGACTCGTCGCCTGATCAGTGTAGGCCGACAACAAGAATATAGAGTCCCATACCACCATAATCTGCTCACGAGACATAGGTGCTCTCACTGGTCACTACGGGGAGGTTTGTGGCCCCAGCATAGGCCGACAGCTCGACCACGGTGTCCCATACCACCATGGCCGGCTCATGAGTCTTTGTGGATCAAGGTACCATGGTTAAAAGGGTTTACAGTGGTAAGTTCGGTACCCTAGGTTCAAGCAGTTATAACTCATACAGGGTGAACATACAACGGCCAGTCGGGTTACTTGACGGGCTCGACTAGCACAATCGCATCTCAAGTCGGATGACATGAAGTGCGTAAAACACCTCGCGTGGCCTAACCACTGCCTCCAACTCCAGAACACGACTCGCGTTCATCGACGCGTCGTTCGTGGCAAAGATAAGCCAACCACGAACTCACTCGGTTACCGA
Source organism: Magnolia kwangsiensis (assembly GCA_037074715.1). Lineage (NCBI taxonomy): Eukaryota > Viridiplantae > Streptophyta > Magnoliopsida > Magnoliales > Magnoliaceae > Magnolia > Magnolia kwangsiensis. The sequence goes on along the minus strand of CM073577.1, from coordinate 75,065,602 downwards.
CTGCCTGGACTAAGTATAGTCCCAAACAATTATGGAATCACATCAGCTATTATATGAGAGTCTTGGAAAAGAAATACAACCATGTGAGCATGTTAGCACATGTTATAACATACAACTTAAGTAAATCTTCAAGCACATTAATGAAATCATGTATATAGCTAACATGTAGGAAATCATTTACATCAGCATATTAATTGAGAAATCAATCTCAAACTAAATCATATCACCATTTAATTCAATACATACTAATACAAGCATTTATACAAACACTTAAGTCTACATATAGTATGTCGACTCAAAGTGCGCATTTTGGCGAATCTCTTCGCCAAAATAATTATGCACGCATTCCTAGTATTCTAATGCGACAAGAAGCCATGTCAATCACGTCAGCAAACTATGAATGAAAACAGTACTTCCTACAAATGACTAAAATGCCCTAAATCTCATATTCTTCATCGGTTTACGAAACAGGAAACGGACAGCATGTTGTACATGTCAAACGGCATTGCCGTCGATAATCTACTATTAAACGACATTGAAAGCATTAGAAACAGTCAATCAAAGCGTCTAAAATCTGCACCTTATCTCCTAGAAGCGTATCGTTTCGAACGGAGCTTATACGCTTCGTCTACGGCGACTAGACAACCTGATTTACAAGATCTATCAGCTAACATACTATAGAACGAAGGAAACACTAAATCAGCAACTAAATAGGGTATTTTCTTACCTAAAAATGCGGAGAAATCACCGGCGAAGTGATTGGAGCGTGTTGCTAAAGCACGTGCAACAGGTGGCACGACAGCAGGAAAATTCTCTCCTACTCTCTCACAAATTCTCTCTCCCAATCTACGGTTTTTCTCAAATTCGGATGGGAGAGAGGAGTAAGGATTTCAACCCCTTTTATAAGCCCAAAAGCGCCTAAAATAGGCTCAGGAACAAAATATACTTGAGGAATATCCAAATCGGGGCTGTTTCGGTCCAAAAGACCATTTCTGGTGGTCCCCTGGCCGAACACGATCGGACTTAAGTTCATGCTCATCGGATGTCGTTCTCATCCCATTTTTGGACCATCAGTGTTCGTAGATCGCACGTGGCGGTCCAGTTTCAGTTCAGCAGTCACCGCACGAAGATCAGGCCTACAAGTCTCATGATATGAAATAGAAATTTTTCCTGATCCAAGGGTGTAATTTAGCTGAATTCTGACGGTCAGAATGCTTAATACTGACGCGTCAAGTCGTGTGCCAGATTTGAATTTCAAATTTCAAATTTCAAATCTATCCCTATTCTCACTATCTTCAGTCCAGGCTCAATGAAATAGCCTGCGAATGTCGGTTGGACTTGATTTTCAAAATGATTGTCAAGTCCAGCTAGGCGGTTCTAACGGTCTAAGATTGTAGGTATCGGACTTTCGACGCGTGGTCTAGATCCAATAAAAAGTTTCAAAGAGGTCCAGAGAACAAACCTGCTTAGAGTTTGATCCGAGGTTTTAGAGTATTATAGAGTCATTGGTTCTACTTGATTTGGGTCTTGTAGAACGTATTTAAAGTGATCAGGGACTATTTCCCAGCTACTCTAGCGTCGCGTTAGCTAACTTATGCTTAGTTTCTAAAGGAATTAACCCTAAGTGATTTCTTTGGCTATGGAATTGGGTTCTAAGCGATTTTCTAGGTGTTTTAATTAACATATTGCCTAAGGACGTCTAATCCCAGGTTGGCCAAAATTCGGAGTGTTACAATATATATGAGTGTGTAAATAAAAGGGAAAATAATAAGTATATTGGCTTCTAATTAGTAACCCTGTAAACCCGTCGATCAGAACCAGCATATAGGAGAAATCCTCCTCATCATCAAAACAAGTCCGGCTCCGCTTCACAAGCAGCGCCATCATTTGCAACTAAAACAGGGAATGGTTGGTGTGCGCGACACCATCCCGTAACGTGGGAGTGAGTGATCAACTCATTGGAATCATAGAGCAAAGATTAGCATGTTATCAAATCAATCACGCGATAATAGTAAAGCAGGCAATCAAACATTCCTAGATATTGTTGTTAATGCAAACATGAAACGACATGATGGATGCCCTCACCGACATTCTCCCTCATACGGCACCATCTTATTAGTGCTTTCTTCCCACAGTGCTCCACATCTTCCATGCACATGCAGTGCAATGTGGATATGATTACCGGGTTATTATTAGTCCTTTTCATACAACAAGATTGGGAAACTAGGGTACTTTGCTTATATCAATCCCAACACGAATCCTTTCTAGGGTGTCACTCCTAGTAATCACATACGATGTTATATTTGTAGGTCGCTGCAAGGGCTGCCAGGGCTGTTGCATGCACTCATTGCTCCTCTCCCCCATCACCTTATCAATACAGGCCTAATGTACTCTTATCGCTACGGAAGGGTCGTCGCCTCCCGTAGACTCAGAATACACTTGAGGTCACTACAAAGGGCTCGTCACCAATCAATGTAGGTCGACAACACGAATGTAGTGTCCTATACCACCACAATCGGCTCACGAGTCAAATGTGCTCACTAGTCACTACGGGGAAGTTTGTGGCCCTATCGTAGGCCGACAGCTCGACCACGGTGTCCCATACAAGCATGCCCGACTCATGAGTCTTTATGGATCAAGGTATCATGGTTAACAGGGTTTTTAGTGGTAAGTTCAGTACCATAGGTTCAAGCAGTTATGACTCATACAAGGTGAACATACAATGGCCAGTCGGGTTACTTGACGGGCTCGACTAGTACGAGCGCATCTCAAGCTGAGCGACGTGAAGTGCATGAAACACTTCGTATGACCTAACCACTGCTGTCAACCCAAAACACGACTCGTATTCATCGACGCGTCCTTCGTGGTAAATAGAAGCCAACCACGAATTCAATCTATTACCGACTGCCTGGACTAGGTTATAGCCCCAAGCGCTTGCAGTTTACATCAGCAAACATATGAGAGTAATAGAAATGAAATACAAACAATCCAAGCATGTTGGAAACATGTTATGACATACAACGTAAGCGAATTAACCAAAACACATGTATTCCATACATATAAGGAAAGCAATTCAATAATAACATAGAGGAAATCATGTATATCGTCATATTGATTGAGAATTCAATCTCAAGACTAATCTACAACAACATTTACTCAATACATACTAATACAAACATTTATACAAACACTTAGTCTACACACTTTAGTCTACATAGCATATGTTGTCACGCCGCAAACTCGAAAACCGGGCTCACAAAATTCCCGATCGCCGAATCTGGCGCCGACAGCCTCCGTAGAACCCCATTCTCGGCTCCTAGCGCCCATTCGTCAGTTTCCGATCCTGGGATGCTACGAGGACGATTTTCAACGTCAGTTTGATTCGTAATAAGCATAACCAAAGGCATAACCCACAAACAACAACCAAGAACTCCATTATATTTTCACTATGATCAAAAACTTTACAAGTACAATGAGCATAAAGGAAAATACAATGGTAAAGAACAAAAACTCTAAAATGATCTGCAACGTGCTCCTGCCTCAGCGCTGCTGTGAACCAATGTCACCTGCACGCAACAGTTGTGCATAAGCTTATAGAAAGCTTAGAGGGTGGTGAAAGTGTGTGCGCAAGGTAGTAATATGAACATGTAATGTCAGAGTAATGCGGAATATGCAGATGGATCCATAATATTATGAGTCATACCAAGGCTATGCGATGCAAGACATGAATGATATCGGCCATCCCAAGGCCATGCGATGTGAAATGCAACTCAAGCATATAAATCCTCATCTATGTCCACACATCAATACAGCTCAAATCTGGGATATCACCGGGGTCTAGTACACTCTAAACCAGATTGCCGCCACATCGCGCGCAATAAGGTAAGTGAAAAAGACCTCGCTATCCGTCTGCCAATATTGGGCGCGACTCGTCGATAGCGGACCCATTCCTCGAGCTGGTCAAACTCTGCCTAGCATTGCCCCCTACACTCGGGCGGGTAAGGGCGCAACCCCTTCTAACCGACCATGACACAGTGGAGAGCGTAACCGTTTGGTAATCGACACTCAACGCTCATCTACCCACTCGGTCTAGACGTTGGACCAACCTCTTGGTACCATAAGGGTTTAGGGACTTTCACCCAGGGATATCTATAGCACCCCATGTAGAACAAGATTTTCGGTATCCAATCCTGCCAACCACGATCTGTCTGTGGAGGCTACGGCCCCGATGTCACTAGGGCGTACAATAATCATGTCACACAAATGTGAAATGCATGAATAACGCTATCTAGTCATGCAACAAATCCTGCACATATCGTGCGCTCATGTAGGGCAACACCGCCTAACTGGGAGCCCATAAACAACCTGCCCGAAGGCATATGCTATGATCAGTCAATTCTCATGTCAAGCATACATATGATGTGTATGATCATGAGTTATGGAGCTATAGTAAACATGTTATAAAATAATGCACTATCATTTCAAAGCAGATGGGCCTAAACTGCCTATACACAACAAGTACGAGCCTACTAATGGGCCTTAGGGAGAGTCGTAATGCGGACATCCAACTAGCATTACACTCCAAATGTGAACGTCAAACCAACATTGCTCCCAAGGCACGATCGGTGTAAACATCGCTACATAATCTGTATTGGGATCACACATTGCAATGGACCTTAGGTACATCCCATTGGGCCTTAAATATATCTAATGGGCCATGTCATATGGGCCTTTTATTTGTCAAACGAGCCACATAAATGGACCACACCAATGGGCCTTAGGTATATTGCAATGGTTCATAGCCCATGGGCCTCGGAGTACATCATAATGGGTCAAATCACATGGGCCTTGTGTATCATAAATGGGTCTAATTTCATGGTTTTCGTACATATTAAATAGGCCTAACCCTATGGGCCTTATCTATCAAGTGGGCCTACATCCATAGGCGTTAGGTATATTGCAATGGTTCATAGCCCATGGGCCTCGGAGTACATCATAATGGGTCAAATCACATGGGCCTTGTGTATCATAAATGGGTCTAATTCCATGGTTTTCGTACATATTAAATGGGCCTAACCCTATGGGCCTTATCTATCAAGTGGGCCTACATCCATAGGCCTTAGGTATATTGCAATGGTTCATAGCCCATAGGCCTCGGAGTACATCATAATGGGTCAAATCACATGGGCCTTGTGTATCATAAATGGGTCTAATTCCATGGTTTTCGTACATATTAAATGGGCCTAACCCTATGGGCCTTATCTATCAAGTGGGCCTACATCCATAGACCTTATATATCAAATGGGCCCAAGTCCATAGGCCTTATATGAATCAAATGGGCCTAACCCATAGGCCTTTCATAAATCAAATGGGCCTAACCTATAGGCCTTTTGTAATTCAAATGGGCCTAGCCCATAGGCCTGTTATAAATCAAATGGGCCTAACCCATAGGCCTTTTGTAATTCAAATGGGCCTAGCCCATAGGCCTGTTATAAATCAAATGGGCCTAACCCATAGGCCTTTTGTAATTCAAATGGGCCTAGCCCATAGGCCTGTTATAAATCAAATGGGCCTAACTCATACATAAGTTGCCCACCCAATCAGCAACTCATGCCTTACAATGATCTCACCAGGTGGATGGACGGTCTGGATGCATCACATGTATCATGGCGGGGTCCACTGAGGTTGGACAATGCACGCACATCACTGTGGGCCCCAGTACCTCCGTTCGCTGGACGGATAAAGTATAAAAACCAAGGTGAGATTCCACCGTCCGCCTGGACGGTGGATATAAATCACATACATCATTGTGGGTCCCATGTGGGGCCCACTGTAATGTTTAGATGCCATCCAACCCGTTCATAAGGTCACTTAGACCTGAATGGAGTGAAAATACAAATTTTAGATTGATCTGAAACTTTTGTGGGCCCCAAAAATATTTCAATGGTAGAGTTCAATTCACACTGATTCGTGTGGTGTGGGCCACCTGAGATCTGGATCAGGCCCGTTTTTGGGGTGGGTCTACTTCAGAGGGTGGCCCACCATATGAATGGTTTAGGTGGCACGCGAACATCAAGGTGGGGCCCACGGCTGGAGCCATGGGTGGCTGTCCGCCCGCCCTTCCATCAGAGCCGCAGGCACGCTGCCTGCGTTGGCAGCAGCAGCAGCTGCTGCTGCAATGTCCCCTTCCTTTCTTCATTTTATTTTTTCTTATTATATATATATTTTTTACATGTGGGGCCCACTCCTAGGAGATCCGTTCCGCCCACCAAATTCTAGGGCCCAAACATGCCGTAAAAATCTAAGGGTTGACATTTATTTGGCGTGTAGAAATGACCAAATGGGCCCTAAAAGCCTTAGAAGGGTAAAAGTACCGTTTTCTCTGGTATGGCTCGCCTGATCATCGGATTGAACCCATTCTTTGACTCAACGCCTAAAATGATATGATAAAGAGGACGGAAGGCTTAGATTGTACCAATACATCGAGGTGGGAACTACTTTTACACCCCTTACAAAAATATATTTTTTTTACCTGCTGCAACAGTACACCCACTGGTAGCGCACGCCTCATGTATTTGCAACGTCCAGTGTCCCTGGACGCTGGACGGTTGTAAATGGCACATAATTAAGGTGGGCACCACCCTCATACATGTTATCAAGGTGAGCCACCAAACGATTGGATGGTATAGATATAACACATATACAAGGTGGGGTCCAACCAAGTGACCACACAACGATATCATCAAGAGAGAGAGAGAGAGAGAGAGAGATGGAGGGTGGGACACGCTTGTGATGGAGGGACCCCGATACTATGGGCCCTCCCTTGCAATGAATCATACATCAAGTGGGCCCTAAAGCATGTGGGACCACCGAAATCTAAAAGCAACGGTGGAGATCCTTTCCCCACCAACATGGACGGTCTAGATGACCTTTCTATTGCAATAAAATAAACATCATGATGGGGTCCATGGAGAATGGCCCCATCGTGGATGATCATGATGATTGAAGTGGTCCACCGGCCACAACTTAGGGTCCCAAGTGAGATCCACACCATTGATCGGTGGGCCTCACTTGGCCCATCATGAAAATAAGAAAACTATCCTATAGAGGCACCCACCGTCTGATCTTCTTGCTCCTATGGTTTCCTTAGCTCCTTAGCTTCAACTTCAATGGATGAGATGAGGAATGGAGGGTTGAGATGAGAGATCTTGGGATGAAGAGGTGGGCCACACTTGGAGTTTAGGAAGAGAGGGAGAGGCTCATACGTAGGAGGGGTTTTTAGTTGCTTGGAGTGGATTTTGAAAATGAGAAAGAGAGAGAGTTGTAAAGGGAGAGAGAGAGAGAGAGAGAGAGAGAGAGAGAGTGATGGATGGATGGAGTGATGATGTGGTGGTGATGGGTGTGTAAGACCTTTTTTGACTTTTGGGGCCTTTTATGTAAGAGAGGTATGGGCATGGAAGACTTTTGTGGCTTGCTTGGGAAAAAGGATGAAAGTGATGTGTACTTGACATGTACTTGACATGTGATAGATTGATGGATGATTGATTGATGGGATTAATATGATTGATGTGACACATCGTAGAGATTCCCTTGGGTTTCGCAACGCGCGGCGTTTCCTCACACCGAACGTCAGCCTACAACTCTCGATCAGGGTATCGCCTCGGCACACGAGTCACGGAATTGGAACCGCAGCAACGGCGCGGTCGCTATGCTATTGGTCTTGGGTTGAGTCGACTCGGGTTGTCGGCATATGAATCAGGGTCGTGCGTCGATATCGGTTAAGGGTCGAAGGTTGCCGCAATTCGACCGGTAAGACCGTGGAAGTTTACGAAACGGTACGGACTAAGATACGGGTCTTACAGCTCTCCCCTCCTTATAAAAATTTCCTCCTCAAAATTTACACAAGCATCGCAACTAAGCATTACTCATGAAGAAGAAGCGATATAACATCATCATATAGAATCAGGGACAACATACAAAATACAATACATGATTAATCATCAAAGAGATGAGGATAACGCTCTCGAATCTCAGTCTCACGCTCCCAAGAAGCCTCCTCTACAGAATGATGACCCCACTGCACCTTCACTAACGGAATGACCTTGGTTCTGAGGACTTGCTCCTTCCGATCAAGGATACGGACTGGCTGCTCAATGTAAGAAGCGTCCTCATGAACCTCCAGCGGCTGCCAATCAATAACGGGAACAATGTCTGACCCACACTTCCTCAACATGGAGACATGGAAGACGTCGTGGATGCCAGACAATTGTGATGGCAAGGCATGCCGATAGGTCACGGCGCCAACGCGCCCAGTGATCTCAAAAGGTCCTATGAATCTCGGGGCAAGCTTGCCCTTCGCTCCAAATCGAACTACGCCCTTCATGGGTGAGACCTTGAGATACACATGGTCCCCTACATCAAACTTCAAGGGACGATGCCGACGATCAGCAAAAATCTTCTGTCGGCTCTGAGCTGTGCTCATCCTCTGCCTAATGATGTCAATAGCCTCTGATGTCTCCTGCATAAGCTCGGGACCTAGGAGACGGCGCTCTCCAATCTCGGCCCAGCAACTCGGTGATCTGCATGGTCTGCCATATAGTGCCTCAAAAGGAGTCATGCCGATGGTCGCCTGATGTTGTTATTGTACGCGAACTCAGCTAATCGCAGATGCTCATCCCAGCTACCTCCGAAATCAATCGCGCAGGCCCAAAGCATATCGTCAAGGATCTGGTTGACCCTCTCCGTCTGGCCATCGGTCTGGGGTGGTACGCAATGCTGAGCTGCAAATCAGTCCCCATCGCACGCTGAAAGCTCCCTCAAAACCGAGACGTGAACCTCGAGTCTTGGTCAGAAACGATCGAGACTAGAACGCCATGCAGTCTCACAATCTACTCGATGAATAATCTCGCAAGCCGATCCATAGACCAAGTCGCACGCATCGCAAAGAAATGTGCCGACTTCATCAAATGATCCACAACAACCCAAATGGCGTCATGACCGCACTGAGTCCTCGGCAAACCCATAATGAAATCAGTCGACATGTGCTCCCACTTCCACATCGGGACCCTCAACGGCTGCAATAGACCAGGAGGTCTTTGATGATTGGCCTTGACACGCTGGCACGTGTCACACTCGGCCACAAAACTGGCGATCTGGCGCTTCATCCCCACCCAAAAATACTGTCGTCTCATATCACGGTACATCTTCGTCGAGCCCGGGTGGATAGAAAACCGCGATCGATGTTCCTCGGTCATAAGATCTCTGCGCAACTCTGGAATATCCGGGACACATAATCGGCCTCTGAAGCGAAGTCCACCGTCTGTACCAATCTGCCAATCAGCCTGACTCTCAGATGTAGCCTCAACCATGTAACTCTGCAGTGACTCATCAGCCTGCTGAGCCTCGATCACCCTAGCGACAAGAGAGGGTTGAATCGACAGGCTCGATAACTGTACGATGAAAGACTGCAGGCCGAACTCAAAGTCATACGCTGCAATATCCTCAAGCATCCGCCACTCCTGAATCATCATATGTGCCACTAGGCCTCGTGGCTGACGGCTGAGGGCATCTGCCACCACGTTCGCCTTACCCGGGTGGTACTAGAGGTCAAAATCATAGTCTTTCAGGAGCTCCATCCAGCGCCTCTGTCTCATATTCAACTCAAACTGCGAGAAGAGGTACTTCAAGCTCTTGTGATCAGAGAAGAGCTCGAACCTAACCCCATAAAGATAGTGCCTCCACACCTTCAATGCAAAGACAACTGCAGCCAGCTCCAGATCATGCGTAGGATAATTCAGCTCATGGACCTTGAGCTGATGAGACGCGAAGGCCACTGGTCTCCCGTGCTGCATCAGGACAGCACCCAAACCAATATGCGAGGCATCACTAAATACAATAAAACCATCACTCCCAGAGGGAAGAGTGAGGACAGAAAAGGACGTCAGGCGGTCCTTCAACTCCATAAATACTTGCTCGCAGGCGTCACTCTAAATAAACTTTGCTCCCTTCTGAGTCAACCTGGTCAGCGGGGCTGCAATACGAGAGAAGCCCTCAATAAAATGCCGGCAATAGCCCGCCAAACTAAGAAAACTACGGATCTCTGTCGCAGTCGTGTGCTGGCCCCACTGACGCACTGCCTCTACCTTCGAGGGGTTCACTGCGACACCCTCCCTCGTCACCACGTGACCGAGGAACTTCACCTCCTCTTGCCAGAACTTGCACTTCTCTAGCTTCGCATACAGCTGGTGTGCGCGGAGGGTCTGCAAGGTAATATCCAAGTGCTGCTCATGCTCCTCACGGGTCCTCGAGTAGATCAGAATGTCGTCGATGAAGACTATAACAACTGATCCAGATAAGGGCGAAAGACCTCGTTCATCAGCTGCATGAAGACCACAGGTGCATTGGTCAGTCCGAAGGACATGACCTGAAACTCAAAATGACCGTAACGCGTCCTAAATGCTGTCTTCGGAATGTCCTCATATCGGACCCGAATCTGATGATAATTGGAACGCAGGTCGATCTTCGAAAAGAACTGTGCACCCTACAACTGATCGAACAAATCATCAATCCTAGGGACCAGGTATTTGTTCTTGATCGTGACTTTGTTGAGCTCACGATAGTCAACGCAGAGCCTCAACGAGCCATCCTTCTTCTTCACGAAGAGTACTGGTGCTCCCCACGGCGAACTGCTCGGACGGATAAAACCCAACTCTCGCAACTCGTCCAACTACTTCTGCAGTTCCCGTAACTCCAACGGTGCCATACAATACGGGGCTTTCGAAATAGGCGCGGTACCATGCACGAGATCAATCTGAAACTCGGTGAGTCGGTGAGGCGGTAATCCCGGAATCTCCTGGAACGCATCGGGAAAATTACAAACCACGGGCAAATGGTCGATGCAGGGGGCAACAGGCTCCTCTATGGCGCAGGACATCAAATAAGACAACCGCTCTCCTCTGGCCTCTGCAACGAACTGAAACTGTGGCACGCCGGGTATAAAGAACGTGACTGTCCTAGCGGCGCAGTCCAATATGGCATAGTAATCGGCAAGCCAATCCATGCTCAGGATAACGTCGAACTCAGACATCAGCAATGCAAACAGATCGGCAAGCAAAAAGATATCCCCAACCACAACGGAGCAAGATGAGAAAAATCGGCCCAACACTGCAGTCCTCCCCAAGGGAGTCGATACTGATAGGCTCTCACCACCAGACTCCAACGGTAAGCATGTCGATCGGCAGAAGCTCTCGGCCATAAAAGAGTGCGATGCACCGGAATCAAATAACACACGTGCAATACATGCAGAAACTGAAAGTATACCCTCAACAACTCCTCCAGAAGACTGCGGGTCCTGTTGAGCCACATAAAACCTAGCCTGAGCCGGCTGGGGAGGTGCATGTCTCCTCTGAGCATGCGGCTGCTGCTACTGGGGTCACTGAGGCGGCCGAAACTGCTGCCTCTGCTGCTACGGCCTCTGAGGCTGGTGCTGATGCTGCTGCTGAGGTAGCCTCGGTGGTGGGGGCTGCTGTTGCTGCTGCTGTGGGGGTCTCTGCTGCTGCGGTGGAGGCTGCTGCGGAGCCCTCTGCTACTGTGGACCTCTCTACTGCTACTGAGGGCTGGGACACTCCCATGAACGGTGTCCCGTCGCACCGCACCTAAAGCAAGTGCCGGTGAACTGCCTCTGAGGTGGTGGTGGAGGTGCTACTGGTGCTCGGAAGGCTGGGTGACCTGTGCGCCTCTGCTGGTGTGGTTGACGCTGGTGGGAATCACTGGAGGAAGCCTGCCTCTTCTGGTCTCTCCTCTGACCGTGATCAGACTGAGAACCGGCCCACTTAGTCTTATAAATCTGAGCTCTCCGCACCACTGCCTGGAAAGTCGGGAGCTCATGCCCAATGACACAACCTCAAAGGCCTTAACGTAAGCCGTTCTCGAAACGGCGGGCCTTCCGCCCCTCGTCATCAATCATATACTGTAGAAATCTCGATAGTGCCACAAAACGGGCAGCATACTGCGCCACAGTCATATCTCCCTGCATCAGAGTCTCAAACTTTAAAGCTCGCTGATGACGGATATAGTCGGGGAAGTACTGCTCCTCGAATCGGTCAATAAAGTCCTCCCATGTCCAAACATACTCAGGTCTGGAAACACGGGTAACAGAGGTCCACCAATGCTCGGCCTCACCCTGGAAGAGAAATACTGCTAACCGGACTCGCTGCTCGGTCGTACATGACATGGTATCAAAAATCTTCTCCACATCGGAGTGCCATCTCTCTGCTGCAGTCGGATTTGGCTCACCCTGGAAACGTGGGGGATCAAGCCGTCTGAACTCATGAAGTAAGGCGCTCGCGCACTCCTGTAACATCTGCTGTAACTAAGAGGCACTCACAGGCACAGTCGGCTCCGCATCGCCCTCAGGTGGAGGAATGTCATCCTCAGGGAAGGGAGCAGGGATCTCTAAGGGTGGAACGGGAGGCGCAGGTGGTAAAGCTGGAGCCTCAGGTGGTGGAGCGGGATCCTCAGGTGGTGGTGCGGGAGTCGATCGGGTAACTCTCCCACGCGCCATGTCCTACAGGAAAGAGCGAAGGCGCCTATCAACTTCAAAACTCTCGAAGGCACGCACGTTAAGGGTTTGTAACGGAAGGTCACTAAGCTATCCGAACTTCAGAACTTAGCCATTCTACACTCATAGCAGACATGTAATGTTGTTCTCGGTTATTCTCAAGTTATGCTCTGATACCAACTTCTATCACACCCCAAACTCAGAAATCGGGCTCACAAAATTTTTGATCACCGAATCCGGTGCCGATAACCTCCGTAGAACCCCATTCTCGACTCTTAGCGCCCATTCGCCAGGTTTCGATCCTAGGATGCTACGAGGAGGATTTTCAACGTCAGTTTGATTCGTAATAAGCATAACCAAAGGCATAACCCACAAACAACAACCAAGAACTCCATTACATTTCCACTATGATCAAAAACTTTACAAGTACAATGAGCATAAAGGGAAATACAATGGTAAAGAATAAAAACTCTAAAACAATCTGCAACGTGCTCCTGCCTCAGCGCTGCTGCGAACCAACGTCACCTGCACGCAACAGTCGTGCATAAGCTTATAGAAAGCTTAGAGGGTGGTGAAAGTGTGTGCGCAAGGTAGTAATATGAACATGTAATGTCAGAGTAATGCGGAATATGCAGATGGATCCATAATATTATGAGTCATACCAAGGCTATGCGATGCAAGACGTGAATGATATCGGCCATCCCAAGGCCATGCGATGTGAAATGCAACTTAAGCATACAAATCCTCATCTATGTCCACACATCAATACAACTCAAATCTAGGATATCACCGGGGTCTAGTACACTCTCAACCAGATTGTCGCCACATCGCGCGCAATAAGGTAAGTGAAAAAGACCTCATTATCCGTCTGTCAATATCGGGCGCGACTCGTCGATAGCGGACCCATTCCTCGAGCTGGTCAGACTCATCCTAGCATTGCCCCCTACACTTGGGGGGGTAAGGCCGTACCCCCTTCCAACCGACCATGACACAGTGGAGAGCGTAACCGTCTGGTTTTCGGCACTCAACTCTCATCTACCCTCTCGGTCTAGACGTTGGAGCAACCTCTTGGTACCATAAGGGTTTAGGGACTTTCACCCAGGGATATCTATAGCACCCCATGTAGAACAAGATTTTCGGTATCCAATCCTGCCAACCACGATCTGTCTGTGGAGGCTACAGCCAGGATGTCACTATGGCGTACAATAATCATGTCACGCAAATGAGAAATGCATGAATCACGCTATCCAGTTGTAACACCCCAGATTTTGGCCAACCTGGGATTAGACGTCCTTAGGCAATGGGTCGACTAAAACACCTGAGAAATCGCTCAGAACCCAATTCCATAGCCAAAGAAATCACTTAGGATTAATTCCTTTAGAAACTAAGCATAAGTTAGCTAGCGCTACGCTGGAGTAGCTAGAAAATAGTCCCTGATCACTTTAAATACGTTCTACAAGATCCAAAACTTGTAGAATCATTGGTACTATAATACTCTAAAACCTCGGATCAAACTCTAAGCAGGTTTGTTCTCTGGACCACTTTGAAACTTTGTATTAGATATACACCGCGCGTCGAAAGTCCGATACCTACTATCTTAGACCGTTAGAACCGCCTAGCTGGACCTGACAATCATTTCGAAAATCAAGTCCAACCGACATTCGCAGGCTATTTCATTGAGCCTGGACTGAAGAGAGTAAGAATAGGGACAGATTTGGAATTTAAAATTCAAATCTGGCACACGACTTGACGTGTCAGTATTAAGCGTTCTAACTGTCAGAATTCAGCCAAATTACACCCTCGGATCAGGAAAATTTTTTACTTCATATCATGAGACTTGTAGACTTGATCTACGTGTGGTGACCGCTGAACTGAAACTGGACCACCACGTGCGATCTATGAACCCTGCCGGGCTGAAAAGGGGATGTGAGCAACATCCGACGAGCGTGAACTTAAGTCCGATCGCGTTCGGCCAAGGGACCACCAGAAATGGTCTTTTGGACCGAAACAGCCCCGAATTGGATATACATCAAGTAAACTTTGTTCCCGAGCCTATTCCGGGCATTTTTGTGCTTATAAAAGGGGTTGAAACCCTCACTCCTCTCTCCCATCCGAATTTGAGAAAAACCCTAGATTGGGAGAGAGAAAAGGTGAGAGTTTGTGAGAGAGAGTAGGAGAGGATTTTCCTGCCGTTGCCCCACCTGTTGCAAGTGCCTAAGCAACATACTCCAATCACTTGGCCGGTGATTTCTCCACAATTCTAGGTAAGAAAACAACCCTAATAGTTGCTGATTTGGTGTTCCTCCATTTCCATAGCATGATAACTGATAGATCTTGTAAATTAGGTTCTCTATTTGCCGTAGACGAAGCGTATACGCTCCGTTCGAATCACTTCACCTATAAGGGAAAAGGTGCAGATTTTAGACGCTTTGATTGACTGTTTTCAACGCTTTCAATGTCGTTTAATAGTAGATTATCGACAGCAACGCCGTTTGACATGTATAACATGCTGTCCGTTTCCTATTTCGTAAATAGATGAAGAAAATGAGATTTAGGGCATTTTAGTCATTTGTAGGAAATACTGTTTTCATCCATAATTTACTGATGTGATTGACATGGCTTATTGTCGCATTAGAATGTTAGGAATACATGCATAATTAGTTTGGCGAAGAGATTCGCCTAAATGCACACTTCGGGTCGACATACTATATGTAGACTTAAGTGTGTAGTGTAAGTGTTTGTATAAATGCTTGTATTAGTATGTATTAAATTAAATGGTGTTATGAATTAATTTGAGATTGATTTCTCAATTAATATGCTGGTGTAAATGGTTTCCTACATGTTAGCCATATGCATGATTTCATTATATGTATGAAATGCATGTGCTTGATGATTCACTTAAGTTGTATGTTATAACATGTGCTTGATGATTTCATTATGATTTAGTTTGAGATTAAATTCTCAATTAATATGCTGATGGAAATGATTTCCTATATGTTGGCGATATGCATAATTTCATTATATGTATGAAAGGCATGTGTTAGATGATTGACTTAAGTTGTACGTTATAACATGTGTTAACATGCTCACATGGTTGTATTCCATTTCCAATACTCTTACATGATTGCTGACATGGATTCATAATTGTTTGGGACTACACTTAGTCCAGGCAGTCAGTAACTGAATGAATTCGTGGCTATCTTTTATTTTCCACGAAGGACGAGTCGATGAACGCGAGTCGTGTTTGGAGTTGGCGGCAGTGGTTAGGCCACGCGAAGTGTTTTACACACTTCATGTCGTTCGACTTGAGATGCGATCGTGCTAGTCAAGCCCGTCAAGTAACCCGACTGGCCGTTGTATGTTCACCCTGTATGAGTCATGATTGCTTGAAGCTAGGGTACTGAACTTACCATTGTAAACCTCGTTAACCATGGTAGCTTGATCCACGAAGACTCATAAGCTGTGCATGGTGGTATGGGACACCGTGGTCGAGCTGTCGGCCTACGCTAGGGCCACAAACCTCCCCATAGTGACCAGTGAGCACCTATGACTCGTGAGAAGATTATGGTGGTATGGGACACTATATTTTGGCTGTCGGCCTACATTGATAAGGTGATGGGGGAGCGGTGCAACGAGTGCAAGCAACAGCCCTGGCAGCCCTTTGTAGTTACCGCGAGCGTATTCTGAGTCTACGGGAGGCGACGACCCTCCAGTAGCAGTAGAGTACAGTAGGCCTGTATTGATAAGGTGATGGGGGAGCGGAGCAACGAGTGAATGCAATAGCCCTGGCAGCCCTTGCAGCGACCTACAAAAATATACATCGTATGAGATTACTAGGAGTGACGACCCTAGACAGGATCTGTGTTGGGATTGATATAAGGGAAGTACCTTAGTTTTCCAATCCTGCTGTTTGAATGGACTAATAACAACTCGGCAATCATATCACCATTACATTGCATGTGCCTGGAAGATGTGGAGCACTGAGCGGGATGCACGCATGTCGCAGACGAAGATGGTGCCGTATGAGGGAGAACGTCGGTGAGGGCATCCATCATGTCATGTCATATTGCATTAATAACAGTATTAGGATTGTTTGATTTACTGCTTTACTATTATCGCATGATTGATTTGATAACATGCTAATCTCTGCTCTCTTATCCCACTGAGTTGATCACTCACTCCCACGTTACGGGATGGTGTTTCCGGACACCCACCAGTCCCTATTGTGATTACAGATGATGGCACGGCCTCCGAGGCTGAGCTGGATTTGATGATGATGAGGAGGATCTCTCCTTTATGCATGTTCTGATTAACGGGATTACAGGGAGGTTGATTAGATGCCTTGACACTTGTCATTTTATGTCTTTAGCACACTCATGTATATTCGTTTTGTTTACTTTTGGAGTATACATGTATGTATATAACCTGGTAACATGTTCACACTCTAGAGACATACAACAGTTTATATATATTATACATACTATCACAGTCTTCCGCTTGCTAATTTAACGGTCTCTAAAGTATGATATGATGTTTTGGATTAATCCTACTCATGTTTAAGACATTAACACAGACAACATTCAATCATACGCATTTATGTTGCATAAGTGATGTTCTGAAACTCGGGAGTGGAGTTTTTACTCGATCCCCCGATTTTTTGGATGTTACACCAGTCATGCAACAAATCCTGCACATATCGTGCGCTCATGTAGGGCAACACCGCCTAACAAGGAGCCCATAAACAACCTGCCCGAAGGTATATGCTATGATCAGTCAATTCTTATGTCAAGCATACATATGATGCGTATGATCATGAGTTATGGAGCTATAGTAAACATGTTATAAAATAATGCACTATCATTTCAAAGCAGATGGGCCTAAACTGGCTATACACAACAAGTACGGGCCTACTAATGGGCCTTAGGGAGAGTCGTAATGCGGACATCCAACCAGCATTACACTTTAAATGTGGATGTCAAACCAACATTGCACCCAAGGCACGATCGCTGTAAACATCGCTACATAATCTGTATTGGGATCACACATTGCAATGGACCTTAGGTACATCCCATTGGGCCTTAAATATATCTAATCGGCCATGTCATATGGGCCTTTTATTTGTCAAACGGGCCACATAAATGGACAACACCAATGGGCCTTAGGTATATTGCAATGGTTCATAGCCCATGGGCCTCGAAGTACATCATAATGGGTCAAATCACATGGGCCTTGTGTATCATAAATGGGTCTAATTCCATGGCTTTCGTACATATTAAATGGGCCTAACCCTATGGACCTTATCTATCAAGTGGGCCTACATCCATAGGCCTTATATATCAAATGGGCCCAAGTCCATAGGCCTTATATGAATCAAATGGGCCTAACTCATAGGCCTTTCATAAATCAAATGGGCCTAACCCATAAGCCTTTTGTAATTTAAATGGGCCTAGCCCATAGGCCTGTTATAAATCAAATGGGCCTAACCCATAGGCCTTTTGTAATTCAAATGGGCCTAGCCCATAGGCCTGTTATAAATCAAATGGGCATAACCCATACATAAGTGGCCCACTCAAATGGGCCTAACCCATAGGCCTTTTGTAATTCAAATGGACCTAGCCCATGGGCCTGTTATAAATCAAATGGGCCTAACCCATACATAAGTGGCCCACTCAAATGGGCCTAACCCATAGGCCTTTTGTAATTCAAATGGGCCTAGCCCATAGGCCTGTTAAAAATCAAATGGGCCTAACCCATAGGCCTTTTATAATTCAAATAGGCCTAGCCCATAGGCCTGTTATAAATCAAATGGGCCTAACCCATACATAAGTGGCCCACCCAATCAGCAACTCATGCCTTATAATGATCTCACCAGGTGGATGGACGGTCTGGATGCATCATATGCATCATGGCGGGGTCCACTGAGGTTGGACGGTGCACGCACATCACTGTGGGCCCCAGCACCTCCGTCCGCTGGACGGATAAAATATAAACACCAAGGTGGGCTTCCACCATCCGCCTGGACGGTGGATATAAATCACATACATCATTGTGGGTCCCATGTGGGGCCCACTGTAATGTGTAAATGTCATCCAACCCGTTCATAAGGTCACTTAGACCTGAATGGAGTGAAAACACAAATTTCAGATTGATCTGAAACTTCTGTGGGCCCCAAAAAGATTTCAATGTTAGAGTTCAATTCACACTGATTCGTGTAGTGTGGGCCACCTGAGATCTTGATCAGGTCCATTTTTGGGGTGGGTCTACTTCAGAGGGTGGCCCACCATATGAACGGTTTAGGTGGCACGCGAACATCAAGGTGGGACCCACGGCTGGAGCCATGGGTGGCTATCCGCCCGCCCGTCCGTCAGAGCCGCAGGCACGCTGCCTACGATGGCAGCAGTAGCAGCTGCTGCTGCAATGTCCCCTTCCTTTCTTCATTTTATTTTTTCTTATTATATATATATTTTTTACATGTGGGGCCCACTCCTAGGAGATCCGTTCCGCCCACCAGATTCTAGGGCCTAAACATGCCGTAAAAATCCAAGGGTTGACATTTATTTAGCGTGTAGAAACGACCAGATGGGCCCTAAAAGGCTTAGAAGGGTAAAAGTACCGTTTTCTCTGGTATGGCCCGCCTGATCATCGGATTGAACCCATTCTTTGGCTCAACGCCTAAAATGATATGGCAAAGAGGACGGATGGCTTAGATTGTACCAATACATCGAGGTGGGACCTACTTTTACACCCCTTTCAAAAATCATTTTTTTTTACCTGCTGCGACAGTACACCCACTGGCAATGCACGCCTCGTGTATTTACAACGTCCAGTGTCCCTGGACGCTGGACGGTTGTAAATGGCACATAATTAAGGTGGGCCCCACCCTCATACATATTATCAAGGTGAGCCACCAAACGATTGGATGGTATAGATATAACACATATACAAGGTGGGGTCCAACCAAGTGACCACACAACCATATCATCAAGAGAGAGAGAGAGATGGAGGGTGGGACACGCTTGTGATGGAGGGACCCCGATACTATGGGCCCTTCCTTGCAATGAATCATACATCAAGTGTGCCCTAAAGCATGTGGGACCACCGAAATCTAAAAGCAACGGTGGAGATCTTTTCCCCACCAACATGGACGGTCTAGATAACCTTCCTATTGCAATAAAATAAACATCATGATGGGGTCCATGGAGAATGGCCCCATCGTGGATGATCATGATGATCGAAGTGGTCCACCGACCACAACTTAGGGTCCCAAGTGAGATCCACACCATTGATCGGTGGGCCTCACTTAGCCCATCATGAAAACAAGAAAACTATCCTATAGAGGCACCCACCGTCCGATCTTCTTGCTCCTATGGGTCCCTTAACTCCTCAGCTTCAACTTCAATAGATGAGATGAGGAATGGAGGGTTGATATGAGAGATCTTGGGATGAAGAGGTGGGCCACACTTGGAGTTTAGGAAGAGAGGGAGAGGCTCATACGTAGGAGGGGTTTTTGGTTGCTTGGAGTGAATTTTGAAAATGAGAAAGAGAGAGAGTTGTAAAGGGAGAGAGAGAGAGAGAGAGAGTGATGGATGGATGGAGTGATGGATGTGGTGGTGATGGGTGTGTAAGACCTTTTTTGACTTTTGGGGCCTTTTGTTTAAGAGAGGTATGGGCATGGAAGACTTTTGTGGCTTGCTTGGGAAAAGGGGTGAAAGTGATGTGTACTTGACATGTACTTGACATGTGATGGATTGATGGATGATTGATTGATGGGATTGATGTGATTGATGTGACACATCGTAGAGATTCCTTTGGGTTTCGCAACCCCCGGCGTTTCCTCACACCGAACGTCAGCCTACAACTCTCGACCAAGGTATCGCCTCGGCGCATGAGTCGCGGCATTGGAACCGCAGCGATGGCGCAGTCGCTATGGTATTGGTCTTGGGTTGAGTCGACTTGAGTTGTCGGCATATGAATCAGGGTCGCGCGTCGATATCGGTTAAGGGTCGAAGGTTGCCGCAATTCGACCGGTAAGACCGCGGAAGTTTACGGAACGGTACGGACTAAGATACGGGTCTTACATATGTCGACCCAAAGTGCGCATTAGGGCTAATCTCTTCGCCAAACATATCATGCACGCATTCCTAGTATCATAATACGACAAATAACCATGACAATCATTTCAGTAAAATACGGACGTATACAGTATTTCCTATAAATGACTAAAATACCCTAAATCTCAAATTCACCGTACGTATACGAAATGGAAAATGAACAGCATGTTCTACATGTCAAACAGCATTCTCGTCGATAATCTACTACTAAACGACATTGAAAGCTTTGAAATCAGTCAATCTAAGCATCTAAAATCCTCACCTTTCACCTTAGACGTGTATCGATTTGAATAAAACGTCTACGCTTCGTCAACGGTGTTATGGCGACCTAGTGCACAAGATACATAAGCTATTTCGATATTTGAATCGAAAGAATCCTTAAAACAGCCATAGGTTAGGGTTTTCTTACCTAGAACGAGGTTAGAATCGCCAGAATAGCGATGCAGGTGGTTGGATTTGGCACGTGGAGCATCATGGAAGAATCCCTGGAGAAATCACCAGCTTCTCCCTCACTTTCTCTCTCTTTTCTCTCCTCTCTCCTAGGGTTTTCTCCAAATTCGTATGGGTTAGAAGGCTAAGGGTTTAAGCCCCTTTTATAAGCCCAAACATGACCAAAATAGACTCCAAGTCAAGGTATACTTTGGTTATAGCCAAATCGGATCTTTTCCGATCCAAAAGAGCATTTCGGGAGGTCCCCTAGATGAACACGGTCGGACTTAAGCTCATGTATATTGGATCCTTCTCACACCAAGTTTTCAGACCGGTAGAGTTCCCAGATCGCACGTGGCAGTCCATTTTCAGTTCAGCGGTCACGGAGTCTCGATTGAGGATTCCAAGTACACTGACCTGAGTGAGAAATGTTCCCTAATCCGAGGGTGTATTTGGGTTAGATTCCGACGGTCTGAATGCTTATACTGATCCCGCAAGAGAAACGTGCCAGATTTATTTAAATCCCATTTAATTTTAAATGAATTTCACTCTTTCTCACACTCCTCGCTCCAGGCTCAATGAAATAGCCTCAGAACATCGGTTGGGCTTGATTTTTGAAATGATTGTCAAGTCCAGCTAAGCGGTCCTAACGGTCTGAGATTATAGATATCGGACTTCCGACGCGCGGTCTAAATCCAATACGAAGTTTCAAAGGGTTCCTGAGAGCAAATGGGTTTAGAGTATAATCTTAGATTTCAGGGTATTGTAGCGTCATTAGTTCTACACGTTTTGGGTCTTGCAGATCGTATTTAAAGTGGTTGGTGCTAATTTCATAGGTACTTTAGTGTAGTGCTGGCTAATTCACGTTAAATTCTAAAGAATTTAATTCTAAATGATTTCTTTGGCTTTGGAATCGAATTTTGAGAAACTACCAAGGTGCTATGGTTGACCCATTGCCTAAGGACGTCTAATCCCAGGTTGGCAAAAATCCTGGGTGTTACAATCTACCCCCCTTAAAACAAAATTTCATCCCCGAAATTGGCTAAGGGTAATGAGTCCCTAAAGAGACTTTAGTATTGGCATTCTAAGGATGATTCAAATCCTATTTATGACCTAGCCTTACGTAGAATCTAAATCAACTGTTTTGATCCTGGGCCAGTGGGGAAGAGGCCAATCACGCTTCCGCTGCGCTACTCTGATCCAACAATTGTATTAGATAATCCTAAGTAGATTGGGCTCAATACGTTCGACCCCCCTTAAAACTTAGTTCTACTTAAGGTTCAAGAATTAATGCCTCGATCCGTATATCGGAACGAGGTGTAACTTATGGCCTATCCTTGACATGAAATGGGAAACAACCTCTCACTACATTGGTTTTTCTTTGTTAATGATGCGTTCTATGGCATTGGTACCTATGGTTGTAGAAAGGAGCTGAAATGACGGGTGTTGTGGTTGATTTCAAGGATGGATGTGAGTTTGTGGTAAGAGGTCTAATCTCTATTGGCTGTATGTCCTTAACATTTTCCAAGGCAAGGTAATAACTATTAGTTGTAGGTGGTCGGGCCAACACGAAAAAAAAGTTGTGTAGTGGGTCTGAGCCGGATACATAGACTTTCTGTCTAGCTAGGACGAAAAATTTGTTGTATCAATTCTTAATCCGAGTCGATGCCGATCTTCTGCTTGATCAGAGCATTGGATTCATTGGTAATTACTAGGATTAAGAAGTCGATTCAAACCGCGAATACATCGCTAATATACAATTCCTTTACTCCGCGTTCCCGATTGCAATAAATCCTTGAGAAGGCAATTCTAAGGGAAATTCTAAGAGGCGTGCTGGTTTATTCTAAGTTCAATCTAAGGGATTTATAAGTTTTCCCTGAGAGTGAATGGTTCTGAGTTAAAACAACTTCCCTAAGGGTTATAACAGAAATCTATAAGTATTAAGGGGACCTATCGAAGAAATGAGGTCCTACTCCAACCAAATCTAACCCACTATTCCTTAGCATATACAGGCTTTACACTACTTATTATAACTAGTAGCCTAGTCTGTAACTAACTAGCTGTAATCCAAAGCCTA
Source organism: Magnolia kwangsiensis (assembly GCA_037074715.1). Classification (NCBI taxonomy): domain Eukaryota; kingdom Viridiplantae; phylum Streptophyta; class Magnoliopsida; order Magnoliales; family Magnoliaceae; genus Magnolia; species Magnolia kwangsiensis. The sequence goes on along the minus strand of CM073577.1, from coordinate 75,042,426 downwards.
AGCTTATACGTTAGATGGTTTCATACCATATCTAATACAGGGAATTATTCTATCGCTTAGAGTCAAGATTGTCTAATTGAAATTTGATTTCCTATATCGTCAGATCTTCCAAATCTAGGAGTACCACTCCAAGTCCAAAACTCTAAGGGCATATGTGGCCAGTGGTCTCAAGTTGTGTTAAATGGGACTGCTTTCCTACTCCCGCCCAAGAATTGGGAATGACATGTTTAGTAGGTGGGCGAGTTGGGATTCAAATCAATTTTGTAGGCTTTGGAAAATGGGCCTTGTGTTGGAAAGCGTGAGATGTAGCATAGCAATACACAATCCCTCAAGCATTCCACACACTTCATAGCAAAAGGGACTGCATGCATTTCATTAAATCAAAATTTGTCACAATACAAGAGATATATCCTTACATGCATCATGACAAGAAACACATGGAAAACTAAGTTAGCCAAAGCTACAACTGCAACATAAAGCAACTACTAAGCCTTCTCAGGCACTCACACAGAAAGAAGGAAACAAACTAACTGCGGCCATCTGAAAACCCAATCACTAGTCTAAGTCTGGTGATGGAGGAGGGGCACCCTTATCCTGTAGACACCACAGGATGGCCTTCAAGGTGAGAGTCACCTTGTCAAATTTTCGTTTCATAATGGCCTTGGTATCCTCAAGATCTTGTTTCACCTCGGCCCAGAGTTCTTAGACTTCCCGTCGTAAGGAAACCTGACTCTCCTCAAGTCAGGCTAAGTGAGCATCCTTAGTAGACCGCGTCGCAGTAGGAGGACTCTCATCAATGTCCTTAGCCTCCTCTTCCTCTTCTTCCTGGACTTCTTCCCCTATTTCTGCCCCATCTTCTTCTTCACTAGCATCCTCTTCGCCCTCATTGTAATCATCAATCTGAGCCTCATGCTGCCGAGGCCCCATCTTCATCTGGTTCATGGTAGCCTCATCAATGAAGTGAATCGGCACAGGCATCTCCGGCCCAAGTCTGTAAGCAAACTCAAGCGCTATCTTGCATATGAGCCGGCCAAAGGGAAGTGACTCAGACATTCTTCTTGACTTCGCTATGAGGACGATCTGTCGCAACACAAAGGTGGCCATACACACATTCTCTCCCTGGCCCACTTGATATAGGAAATCGACCATGAGACGCGTACATTCACTGCGGTTGGTCGACCTAGGATACACATTGAACATGTAAATGTGGTGCAATAGGCAAAAATCATCCGACAAGTGGGACGCTAAGAGGCTCTTATTATGTTGCCACGAAACCAAACCACCACATAGGAACCTGGTGCGATGATTTCGCTCACGAACACTCTTCAGATTCTTAGCACTTGGATGTACCTCGCCAAGAGGCACCTTCAAAAGTCGAGCTATCAACCGAACATCGATCGTGGCTTCCCCGTCTCTATCAAAGGAAATCCTGAACTGCAACGGCTCCAACGTAGGAGCCCGAATATGAGCATAGAAGGCATGAACAGTGCTCGCGTTCGCACGAGACTGGGCTTCAAAGAGCGGATCCCAGCTGGCAGCTTCGATGCGCTCAAATAATAGAAAATCGCCAAAGAGCCGCTCCTCCACATGCACCTCAAACAGAACCTTTCGATCAGTATACGCGCCATGGGCCAAGTTCGCCAACAATGCTCTTCCTATCTGAGAGTGGGGATCCAAATCTCGCTTCGTATGCAGCTCTCTCCCAACACTTGGACTAGCAGTGGCGCTTGAGCTAGCGGCGCCACCTCTCAGCTTCCTCGATCGTGAAGGGTGACTAGGCCCAACATCATCTGCGGCGGTCTTCCTCTTTCCCATGAGAGAGAGGATGGTGGAAAGGGAGAAAAAGGCCAAAATAGCCTCAACAATAGCCATGGAAAATGGGGGAAAGGGGAAGAAATGGCTACCCTAACGGACTGAAACGAATCTAGGCTCTATAGAGGGGTAAATCAGGCCCTCAAAGGCTGGATTTTTAAAGGGAAAAAAGTAAGATAAGTTGGAATGGAGGCTGACCCGATTTTCAGCCTTCTATGGAGGTTGGGAGAGCTCCAAATGATGAAAATGGAGAGGAAAGGGAGTGCCAACAGCTGTGGATGATGGGTTGGTGTCGGTTGTAACCGAAAATGGGATTGGGGGTGGTTTAGAGATGGGATTTGAGAGGGAGGCAGCAAAAAACTTGAAAAGGGAGAGCTTGGGAGGGCTGTTTGTGAAGGAGGTAGGCCTTTGGGGCATTTTTAAGGGACGACCCACATATAGGAGGGGTTCCCTACCCATAAGAGGGCGTCGGCCCGAAGTACGGCCCTAGTGGGGCCCACCGTACGGTGAGGCCTCACCAAACCGACGAGGTCCTCGTCGGTGAAAGTCAATTTCGGTGAGGCCCGCCATATGGGCTGGGTCCCCACTGCCCTAGGGGCCCCAAAAATGTGTGGTTCCCCCCTGGTTCATTGTATAATAGCTAGGATTGGCCCATGACCCCGTTTGAGGCGTTTCGGGGCCAATTTGTAAACTAGAATGCGTTTATTTGATATGCAGCATATGATTTTAGGGTAGGAGAGGCTAATCCATCCAACTAACCCATTTAGTCCACTAGATTTCATAATTGGAATGGTCAAAAATTTAATTTATACATATTTTTACTATTTATAGTAAATTTTTCCTTAAGCATGATTCTCTATCATTTATACATTAGGATTTATATCTAGTATGAACGGACTTAGAAAAAGTTGAAGAATGAGGTGGTGGAAGGAGAGATTTCGAAGGAATTGGATAAAAAAGGGGTTTTAGGCCTTGAGATTGAATGTAAGGGTTGTGGTAGACCCACGACCCAAGTACATCCAATTCTAGGTTTGGAATTCTTCAGGGAACGACTCAAACCCGTCGACTGATGACCTAGAGGTGACTTAGGTCGCTTCACGCGATCAAAGATGTGTTATGGCCTAAATTACCGTATAGTCTCACCTGTCGGCGAAACTTGGGACTCTAATGTGATTTCTAAGTTTCCATCGCCCCCTATGTAAGTCAGAGTGCATCATTGTGCAGTGTGTGACCATAACCCAGGTCCGGTTTAATCCAAATCATGCTCTGATACCATCTGTAACACCCTAAAAATTGGGGGTCGAGCATAAACTCCACTCCCGAGTTCCAGAACATCACTTATGCAACAATTTCAATGATGGATGAATGTCGGTTGTCATAGTGCATGAAACATGAAGTGGATTAAGCCAAAATAGCATATCATACTCCAAAGACAGTTAAATTAGCAAGCGGAAGAATGTGATAGATATATAGAATATATGAACTATCGTAGGTCTCTAGAGTGTGAACATGTTACCAGGTTAACCAAATACAAGTATACTCCAAAATAAAAAGAAAGAATATACATGAGTGTGTAAATAAAAGGGAAAATACCAAGTGTATTGGCATCTAATTAGTAACCCTATAAGCCCGTCGATCAGAACCTGCATATAGGAGAAATCCTCCTCATCATCAAACAAGTCTGGCTCCGCTTCACAAGTAGCGCCATCATCTGCAACTAAAATAGGGACTGGTTGGTGTGCGCGACACCATCCCGTAACGTGAGAGTGAGTGATTAACTCAGTGAAATCATAGAGCAAATATTAGCATGTTATCAAATCAATCACGCGATAATAGTAAAGCAGGCAATCAAACATTCCTAGATACTATTGTTAATGCAAGCATGAAATGACATGATGGATGCCCTCACCAACATTCTCCTTCATTATAACGTCCGTGAAAAATCCATACTTGGACTCGAGTACCAACTCGACCCGAAATCGCGTAGAATTAATTTCTATGGAAATTAAGCATAAGTTAGCTAGCGCAACGCTGGAGTGGCTGGGAAATAGTCCCTGATCACTTTAAATACGTTCTACAAGACCCAAATCGAGTAGAAAAAATGACTTTATAATACTCTATAACCCCGGATCAAACTCTAAGCAGGTTTGGTCTCTGGACCGCTTTGAATTTTTATATTGGATCTAGACCGCACGTCGAAAGTCCGATACTTCCTATCTTAGACCGTTAGAACCGCCTTGTTGGACTTGACACTCATTTCGAAAATCAAGTCCAACCGACAATCACAGGCTATTTCATTAAGCCCGGACTGAAGAGAGTGCGAATAGGGACAGAATTGAAATTTTAAATTCAAATCTGGCACACGACTTGACGTGTCAGTATTAAGTATCCTGACCGTCAGAATTCATCCAGATTACACCATCAGATCAGGAGAAATTTCTATTTTATATCATGAGACTTTCAGCCCTGATCTATGTGCGGTGACCGCTGAACTGAAACTGGTCCGCCACGTGCGATCTGCGAACCCTGCCAGACTGAAAACTTGATACGTGCTATATCTGGTACGCATGAGCTTAAGTCCGATCGCATTCGACCAGGGGACCACCAGAAAGCATCTTTTGGACCGAAATAGCCCCGAAATGGATATGCACTAAGTAAACTTCATTCCGGAGCCTGTTTTCGGTATTTTTAAGCTTATAAAAGGGGTTGAAACCCTCATTCCTCTCTCCCATCCAAAAATTGCAAAACCCTAGCTTTGGGAGAGAGAAAAGGAGAGAGCTTGAGAGAGAGAGTGGAAGGATTTTTTCCGCCTTCATGTCGCTGATTGCACGTGCTTCATCAACTCTTCCCAATCACCTGGCCGGTGATTTCTTCACTTTTTCAGGTATGAAACAATCCTAAAAGTTGCTGATTTAGGGATTACTTGGATTCGTAGCGTGTTAGCTAACGTACTTCGTAAAACAGGTTCTCCTACTGCCATAGACGAAGCGTATACGCTCCGTTTCAATTCACGAGTCTACAAGACATAAGGTGAGGATTTTAGATGCTTTGATTGATGGTTTACAACGCTTTTAATGTCATTTAATAGTAGATTATCGACGGCATCGCCGTTTGACATGTACAACATGCTCTCCGTTTCCTGTTTCGTAAATTAACGAAGAATATGAGATTTAGGGCATTTTAGTCATTTGTAGGAAGTACAGATTACGTTCATATTTTGCTGATGTGATTGACATGGTTTGTTGTCACATTAGGAAGTTAGGAATACGTGCATAATTAGTTTGGCGAAGAGATTCTCCTAATTGCGCACTTTGGGTCGACATACTATATGTAGACTTAAGTGTGTAGTGTATGTGTTTGTATAAATGCTTGTACTAGTATGTATTGAAATAAATGATGTTATGAGATAGTTTGAGATTGATTTCTCAATTAATATGCTGATCTAAATGATTTCCTACATGTTGACTATATGCATGATTTCATTACATGCATGAAATATATGTGTTTGAAGATTTACTTAAGTTGAATATTATAACATGTGTTAACATGCTCACATGATTGTATTTCAATTCCAATATTCCTATATGAATTGCTAATGTGATTTCATAATTTTTGAGACTATATTTAGTCCAAGCAGTCGGTAACTGAGCGAATTCGTAGCTATCTGGTCTTAGCCACGAACGACGCGTCGATGAACGCGATTCGTGTTTAGATTTGGCGGCAGTGGTTAGGCCATGCGAAGTGTTTTATGCACTTCATGTCGTTCGACTTGAGAGGCGATCACGTTAGTCGAGCCCGTCAAGTAATCCGACTGGCCGATGTATGTTCACCTTGTATTAGTCATAACTCCTTGAACCTAGGGTACTGAACTTACCATTGTAAACCCTGTTAACCATGGTACTTGATCCATGAAGACTCATGAGCCGGGCATGGTGGTATGGGACACCGTGGTCGAGCTGTCGGCCTACGCTGGGGCCACAAACCTCCCCGTAGTGACCAGTGAGCACCTAGACTCGTGAGCAGATTATGGTGGTATGAGACACTATATTCTAGCTGTCGGCCTACACTGATCAGGCGACGAGTCCTTTGTAGTGACCGCGAGCGTATTCTGAGTCCACGGGAGGCGACGACCCTTCCGTTGCAGTAGAGTACGGTAGGCCTGTATTGATAAGGTGATGGGGGAGCGGTGCAACGAGTGCGAGCAACAGCCCTGGAAGCCCTTGCAGTGACCTACGAAATATACATCGTATGAGATTACTAGTAGTGACGACCCTAGACAGGATCTGTGTTGGGATTGATACAAGGGAAGTACCTTAGTTTCCCAATCCTGCTATTTGAATGGACTAATAACAACTTGGAAATCATATCACCATGCCATTGCATGTGCCTGGAAGATGTGGAGCACTTGAGGGTCGATTGCATGCCGCAGTCGTAAGATGTTGCCGTATGAGGGAGATCGTCGGTGAGGGCATACATCACGTCATATCATCTTGCATTAACAACAGTATTAGGATTGTCTGATTTACTGCTTTACTATTATCGCATGATTGAATTGTGAACATGCTAATCTTTGCTCTATGATTCCACTGAGTTGATCACTCATTCCCACGTTACGGGATGGTGTTTGCAACACCCACCAGACCCTGTTGTAGATGCAGGTGAGGCTGAGATCCAGGAGGCAGAGCCAGACTTCGACGAGGACCAGGACGAGTTCTCGTACATGCAGTATCACAATGACTTTGCGTAAGCGACCTGGATTGATGGGACTTCAGTGGAACCATTTTGAAAATTTACTTTTGTTCATGTATATGTATATGAGACTCAGAGATGTATTCATACTTTAGAGACAGATGAGATTTACTTTGTTTTTTCATACAGTGATATATATATATTGTTTAGTCTTCCGCTCGCTTTTATCACTGGATCTGAAGTATGAATTGCAGTTTTGGTATACTTTTACTCATGTGAATGCTTTAAATCAGACAACATCGAATCATAATCATTTGTGTTGCATAAGTGACGGTCTGGAACTCGAGAGTTGAGTTTATACACGACCCCCGATTTTCAGGAGGTTACATTCATACAGCACCATCTTACGCCCACGGCATGCTTTCTTCCCACAGTGCTCCACATCTTCCATGCACATGCAGTGCAATGTGGATATGATTACCGGGTTGTTATTAGTCCTTTTCATACAGCAGGATTGGAAAACTAGGGTACTTTTCTTATATCAATCCCAACACGGATCCTGTCTAGGGTCGTCACTCCTAGTAATCTCATACGATGTTATATTTGTAGGTCGCTGCAAGGGCTATCAAGGCTGTTGCACGCACTCGTTGCTCCTCTCCCCCATCACCTTATCAATACAGCCTAATGTACTGTTGTCGCTACGGAAGCGTCATCGCCTCCTGTAGACTCAGAATACGCTCGAGGTCATTACAAAGGGATCGTCACTAATCAGTGTAGGCCGACAGCTCGAATGCAGTGTCCCATACCACCACAATCGGCTCACGAGTCAAATGTGTTCACTGGTCACTACGGGGAGGTTTGTGGCCCCAGCGTAGGCCGACAGCTCGACCACGGTGTCCCATACAACCATGCCCAGCTCATGAGTCTTTATGGATCAAGGTACCATGGTTAACAGGGTTTTCAATGGTAAGTTCAGTACCCTAGGTTCAAGCAGTTATGACTCATATAAGGTGAACATACAATGGCCAGTCGGTTTACTTGACGGGCTCGACTAGCAAGAGCGCATCTAAAGCTGAGCGACGTGAAGTGCATGAAACACTTCGTGTGGCCTAACCACTACCGCCAACCCAAAATACGACTCGCGTTCATCGACGCGTCCTTCGTGGTAAATAGGAGCCAACCATGAATTCAATCCATTACCGACTGCCTGGAGTAGGTTATAGCCCCAAGCGCTTGCAGTTTACATCAGCAAACATATGAGAGTAATAGAAATGAAATACAAACAATCCAAGCATGTTGGAAACATGTTATGACATACAACGTAAGCGAATTAACCAAAACACATGTATTCCATACATATAAGGAAAGAAATTCAATAACAACATAGAGAAAATCATGCATATCGTCATATTGATTGAGAATTCAATCTCAAGACTAATCTACAACAACATTTACTCAATACATACTAATACAAATATTTATACAAACACATAGTCTACACACTTTAGTCTACATAGCGTATGTCGACCCAAAGTGCGCATTAGGGCGAATCTCTTCGCCAAACAGATCATGCACGCATTCCTAGTATCATAACATGATAAATAACCATGGCAATCATTTCAGCAAAATACGGACGTATACAGTATTTCCTATAAATGACTAAAATACCCTAAATCTCAAATTCACCGTACGTATACGAAATGGAAAACGGACAGCATGTTCTACATGTCAAATAGTGTTCTCGTCGATAATATACTATTAAACAACATTGAAAGCTTTGAAATCAGTCAATCTAAGCGTCTAAAATCCTCACCTTTCGCCTTAGACGTGTATCGATTCGAATAGAACGTTTACGCTTCGTCAACGGTGTTATGGCGACCTAGTGCACAAGATACATAAGCTATTTTGATATTTGAATCGAAAGAATCCTTAAAACAGCTATAGGTTAGGGTTTTCTTACCTAGAACGAAGTTAGAATCACCAGAATAGTGATGCAGGTGGGTGGCTTTGGCACGTGGAGCAGCATGGAAGAATCCTTGGAGAAATCACCAGCTTCTCCCTCATTTTCTCTCTCTTTTCTCTCCTCTCTCCTAGGGTTTTCTCCAAATTCGTATGGGTTAGAAGGCTAAGGGTTTAAGCCCCTTTTATAGGCCCAAACATGACCAAAATAGACTCCAAGTCAAGGTATACTTGGGTTATAGCCAAATCGGGTCTTTTTCGATCCAAAAGAGCATTTCGGGAGGTCCCGTGGCCGAACGCGGTCGGACTTAAGCTCATGTATATCGGATCCTGCTCACACCAAGTTTTTAGACCGGTAGAGTTCCCAGATCGCACGTGGCGGTCCAATTTCAGTTCAGCGGTCACGGAGTCTCGATCGAGGATTCCAAGTACACTGACCTGAGTGAGAAATGTTTCCTAATCCGAGGGTGTATTTAGGTCAGATTCTGACAGTCTGAATGCTTATACTGATCCCCCAAGCGAAATGTGCCAGATTTATTTAAATCCCATTTAATTTTAAATGAATTTCACTCTTTCTCACACTCCTCGCTCCAGGCTCAATGAAATAGCCTCAGAACATCGGTTGGGCTTGATTTTTAAAATGATTGTCAAGTCCAGCTAAGCGGTCCTAACGGTCTGAGATTATAGATATCGGACTTCCGACGCACGGTCTAAATCCAATATGAAGTTTCAAAGGGTTTCTAAGAGCAAACGGGTTTAGAGTTTAATCCTAGATTTCAGGGTATTGTAATGTCATTGGTTCTACACGTTTTGGGTCTTGCAGATCGTATTTAAAGTGGTTGGTGCTAATTTCATAGGTACTCTAATGTAGCGCTGGCTAATTCACGTTAAATTCTAAAGAATTTGGTTCTAAATAATTTCTTTGGCTTTGGAATCAAATTTTGAGAAACTACCAAGGTGCTATGGTTGACCCATTACCTAAGGACGTCTAATCCTAGGTTGGCAAAAATTCGGGGTGTTACAACAACTGAGGTTGAATATATCGTAGCTGAAAATGCCTGTACTCAGCTTGTATGAATGGAAAGAATGTTAAACGAATATTGCATTGCACAAGACACAATGATATTATATTGCGATAACTCTGTCACAATCAATATATCTAAGAATCTCATTTAACATTCCCGTACCAAACATATAGACATTCCGTATCATTATATTCTAGAGTTAGTTGAAGAAAAAGCTATTTCATTGGACTATGTACAGACTAAAAAACAACTTGCTGATATATTTACTAAACCACTTGACAGAAACAAGTTTTCTAAATTAAAAATGGATATTGGTATGTGTAATTCTACTAGAGATTTTCATGATTACATGCTTATATTTTTATATATTTTCTTGTAATTTATTTTTATTTTAAATTTATAAAATATGCAAATTTTTATGCTCTCGTGACCAGTCGAGAACATACTCAACCAGTCATGGCACGACTGGTTGAGCATGTACTCGACTAGTCGTGGTGCGTGGGCCAACACCCCTTTTCTCCAAAAAAATTCATCTTCCTCACTCGACCCTTCTCTGACCCATCAAACCCATCTTCAAATCATGCAAGTAAGTGCTTCATTTTCAATTTCCTTTTGGAGTTAGGATCTTTGAGTCTCATCTTACTTGAATTTTGCATTTATTTCAACTTTCATTATGATTTATTGGGTTTTCTAGCAAAAAATCTGTTAGATTTGTAACCCTTAAATCCTTTCTTGTATTTTCTTGTTTACTCTTCCAATAGAAGGTAGACCAAAAAAAGAAACCGACTAGAGCATCTTCTTCTCATTCCATTTCGATGTGTACTCTTCGACCACTCGAAGAGGACCTAGAACATGTGTAAGATATTTGTCACCGCAACATAATTATGTAAACTATCTTATTCAAATTAATATTATTTCCCTCCTTATTGTTGTAGGATGGGATAACATTCTAAATTGGGGCAAACCGGCATACTGCTCCATTGCGCAAGCAATGTATGTGTGTATAGGTGATGTTTCTATTAAAGATTTGACCTTCACTATCATGTTTAGAGAAGGTTCATATAAAGTAGATCGTCACTTAATTTCTGGGTTGATGGATATTCAAGTGAATGATGAAGGCATTCCTATTCCGACATTAGTTGAAAAATTGAATGAATCGGAAAAACATTTATTAACCAGAATTTTATGCAACATGGAATTAGAATGGAGTTTTGGGAATGCACTCCGAGCTAATCAGATGATACCCAGATACATAGTATTACGTCGCATATTTATTTCTAATGTTTACCCTAGATCTGGTCATAAGGTCGAACTGACTACCTTTATGGTGCGTATTCTTCATTCTCTTGTGTCTGGCATTCTAGTGTGTCTTCCTTCATTAATTTGTTATTTCATTATCCAATTTCGACTTCATTCGGGACATAATGATATTCCATTTACTTATTTAATGACCACCCTTACTTTACACTGTTCTGTGGTCATGCCACCTAAAGAAGCTCCTACTTCTCATCTGCCTTTCAACAATTCAAATATCAAAAAGATGAATTTGAAGTTAGCACCTGGTCAAACAGATGGAGAAGCTGAGGGAGTTAGAGAGGAAGACAGATTTCCCATAGACACCATGATGATGACATTGTTGGTGAATTGGAAGAAAATGATCCTGAGGCTGACCTTGATTTTCAGCCTTCTGATTTTTATGAGCGCCTTGTCTCACTGGAAGAGGTGGATGGACTAAAAAATTCATAAGATAATCAAATGAAATATATGTGTAAGTATTTTAAATGCATAAATAAGGGATTACACCAGATTAATCCATCCACTCCACCTCCCTCTTCATATGGTTCTAATTAGATCTCTTTCTTTTGTTGGACTTGTATAACTAAACTTTACGCATCTTGGTGACTCGTATATTTGGACATGTTTAACTGTGTGTGATGTGGATACTCTATTCTATTATGTTTTAATTTTTTAACTTTCATACTCTTTCTTACTCTCATCACATATTTAGATACCACATTCGCATATTTTTCATCTTCCTTTATCATTTTGTGACAAAAAGGGGGAGAAATTGGGTATATTGTTATTGGTTAAATCTTTTTGTTATTATGTTATTATGTGGTTATGGAGTGGATGTAAAGATGTGGATATGCATGTATGCATGTGGCATTATTGAATTTTTTTTTGGATATGTATATGTGTATCTTAATACAGGTCTCTACTGAGCTCAAGTTGAGGGGGAGTTGATTGAGGAGTTGTGATTGTTAGATTTAATGTGAACTGAGTGAATCTATGTATTTTAATAGGTTATTCTTCTGTAAGTTGGTTTTGTCACAAATTTGACAAAGGGGGAGATTGTAAGTGCTATATTATAAATCTAATACCGTATATTGTCAAATTTTGTTATACCAAAACACTTAGGAATGTTTGACTTCTTTTGATAGATGGAATGTTCACCTTCAAGTTCAAATAGATGGAAAGTTCACCTTTATTCAAAGATAAGCTTCATGTTATCTACTTCAACATTTAGTGTGCTACAATTATGTATGTTCAACTAGGAGAACAAGTTGAAGTTCACCAAGTTCAAGTACTTAAGTTCGGGTGCATCAAGTTCAAGCTCAAGTTCAAGTTCAAGCTCAAATACATTTGATCAAGCTTAAGTCTCAAGTCACATGATCAAGAAACAAGTTTGAGACACAAGCTCAAGTATACGAGGTCAAGCTTCGTGTGCTTCAAAGTGACCTATCTACTGAAGCAACCAATGTTTCAATTTCAATACTCACACTTAAGGTATTCATGACCCTAGAAAGACCTTACAATTAGGTCATTAACATTGCATGTTAAATTTGTGTCATATTACTTATTTTAGGCTTTGCTTCGATTAGTCCTATTCATTGTTCAACTAGTTCAGGCACTGACTCGCTTAATCCAAAAATTTACTCAAAAAATTGGATAAGTTTGTTTGGTCTTCGACCAATCGAGTACCATGCTCGACTAGTCGAGCAGGACTCAACTCAAACGCTAGTAACCCTAATTTAATTCACCCGACCAGTCGAGCGAGTCACTCAACCAATTGAGTCTATTTTATCCGATTGCACCAGAAAATTTAAAAGTTGGTTCTGCCAGGCCTAGTCGAGTCAAACCTTAGACCAGTCGAGAGAACCGAATTGCAACCAATAAATTAAGGACATTTTTTAGATTTTTTTCCATTTATTCTAGGCCAATTCAAACCACCACTCTGAGAGATAAGTCTCCACTATTGTGAAGCTATTGTGATGTATTTATTAATCATTTTAATAGCTTTTTGGTTTCTTAATTTCTTAATATCTTCATTCTATTCTACTTATTATAAAAGGGATTTTGATTTAACACTTTGTGAGATCTAAGAAATTAAATCCAAGTAGCCTATGGTTGGATTTAATTTAAAATTCATCTAGACCTAAAACCCCTTCTTCTGTGAGATTGAACATCTTTATCTACAAAGAGGCAGTTCTACCGGCTACATCTAAGATCATTCTTCAGATAAGTATTGAATTTATTTTCTTTATTGTGGTTTGTGAAATTCAGCCAGGAAAATCTCTTTTTGTGGTTTTGACTGAGATGAGCCAGGAAAATATCAGTGTGAGGATTTTTCTGATTGTGTAAGCCCATTGAAAAACACATCTGTAAAGTTTATAAGGTGAACCTTGGAAAACCTTTTGTCTTAGTGAAAGCCAATATCCCATTGGTTGTGGATATTAGGAGTGGAGTAGGGTGGCTGTTTGAGAACAATTGGTGTACACTCAACCCACTATAATTCTCGGAGTTTGGATGATGATGATGATGGTGATGTATGTGGTGTGCTGAATTGTAACGTCTTGGAAAAATCCGTACGTAGACCCGAGTATCACCTTTCGCAGAAATCATTTAGAACCAAATCCTTTAGAAATTTAACATGAATTAACTAGCCCTAAACTAGATTACTTGTGAATTTAGCACCAACCACTTTAAATACGATTTGTAGACCCATAACCTATAGAATTGTTAACGCTTCATTACCCTCAAATCTATGATCCAACTCTAAACCCAGTTGCTCTCGAGAGCATTCAGAAACTTCGTATCAGACCTGGACCGTACGTCAAAAGTCTGATAGCGATGAACTTAGATAGTTATGACCTCCTAGTTGGACTTGACTATCACCTTGAAAATCAAGCCCAAACGATGTCCTGAGACCATTTTCTTGAGTCCGGAGTGAAAAGTGTGAGAAAGTGAAGATTTTTATAAAATTAAATAAGAATTTAAGTAATTTGAATCGTGTCGCTTGCGCGCCATTTATAAGCATTCTGACCGTTGGTTTTTGACCCAAATTCACCCTCGGATCAGGGAAGTTGGCCCACACATGTCAAAGTGCTCATGGCCCTGATCGAGTTTCGGTGACCATTGAATTGAAACTGGTCCGCCACGGTTGATCTAGAAACCCGATCGAACTGAAAACTTAACTTGCTTAAGATCCAATATTAGTGAGCTTAAGTCCGACCGTATTTAATAAGAGGACCTCCAGAAGTGTTCCGTTGGATTAGAAAAAGCCCGATTTGGTTATAACCTAAGTAAACCTTAGCCTTATGACTATTTTCATCAATTTTGGGCTTATATAAAGGCCTTAAACCCTCTCTCATAAATCCCATACGAATTCTAAACCCTAGCTAATATAAGAGAGAAAAGAGAGAGAAAGTGAGTGTGAAGTTGGTGTTTCATCTTGGAATTCTTCCCAGTTCCTCTACGCATCTGAATAGTTATTCCGGCGATTCTAATTCCATTTTTAGGTAAATCAATCAAACCCTAACCTGTTTTGGAGCATGGAATAGTCTAAATGTTGTTATAGCTAACCTGATTCATGTTTTAGGTTGCCTATCCGCCGTTGACGAAGACTTATCGTCTAAATCATATTCGTTTCGCATTTTTCGGTTTAAGGTGGGGACTATATACATTTAGGTTATAGTTTTCAAGACGTTCAATGTTAGATAAAGATTTATTCTTGACGTGGACGCTATTACACATGCTAAATATGCTATTTGTTTTAATTTACGTATATGTATAACCTATGCTGTAAATAAAGCTTCATGTATATGTTAGAATGTCTATATGCATACGAAATCTGATGTTGTGATCGCCATGATTATTTGTCGTTAGTACATGATTGTTATGTATGCGACAACTCCTTGGTGAAAGGATTTTTCCTAATATGTAATATGGCCGACATACGTGATGTATGTTGAATAGTGTAGTCCAAGTGTTTGTATAAATGCCTGAATGAGTTAGTATTCAGTAAAGTGTGATTTATAAGGGTATTGAGATATGAATCTCAATTACCGAACTTATGTATATGATTTCCTCCATGAACTGTTTAGTCCATTTATTCATGTTAACTGTGTATATGATTTCCTTCATGTACTGTATTCATGTTTAAGTTATATTTCATAACATGTTCATATTTATGTAGGATTTGATTTAAATGTCTATTTTTGAGCTTGTACGTGATTGGGACGATATTACAGTCTAGGTAGTCGGTAATTGTTCTCGAACTGGTGGTTAGAATTATTTACTCCACGTAGGATGTGTTCAACGAATTCGAGTCGTACTTAGGATGTTCGATAGTGGTTAGACCACATGGAGTACTTATGCATTCCATGTCGATCAACTCAACGTGCGCTTATCCTAGTTGAGCTCATCAAATAACCGATTGACCGATGTATGTTCGCCATGTTTGGACGCTATTGTTTAAATCTAGGGTACCAAACTTATCAGTGAAATCCCGTTAACCTTGGTACCTCAATCTCCTAAGACTCATGAGCCGGACATAGTGGTATGGGACACCATAGTCGTGCTGTCAGCCTACGCTGGGGCGACGAGCCTCCCCGTAGTGACCAGTGAGAAACCTAGACTCATGAGCCAATTATGGTGGTATGGAACACTATATTCATGCTGTCGGCCTACATTGATTGGTGACGAGCCCTCTGTAGTGACGTCGAGCATATCCTGACACTGCATTTGGGTGACGAGCCTTATTATAGTATTTAGGATATAATTAGATCTATATTGATTGGTGATGAGCCCTTTATAGTGATCTAGAACGATAATATCGTATGAGATTTACTAGGACTGACGACCCTAGAATGGATCATTGTTTGGAAATTGATATAAGGGAGGTACCTTAGCTTCCCAATCCTGCTATATAAAAAGGACTAATAAGAACTTGATAATCATGCTCATAACATTGCACTGCATGTGCCGCTGACATTGGTGTAGAGTACAGTGGTAGCGATTCGTGCCACGATAGTTAGATGATGTCGCAAGAGGGAGTTTGTGGTGAGGGCATGCATCATTACCTCATATCATTCTTACATTAATAAGAGTATCTAGGACATGTTTGATTGTACTGCTTTATCATTACTGCTTGATTGATTTGATAACATGTTAACCTTTGTTGTATAGTTCCACTGAGTTAATCACTCACTCCCATGTTCTGGGATGGTGCTTAA
Organism: Magnolia kwangsiensis; assembly: GCA_037074715.1. Lineage (NCBI taxonomy): Eukaryota > Viridiplantae > Streptophyta > Magnoliopsida > Magnoliales > Magnoliaceae > Magnolia > Magnolia kwangsiensis. The sequence continues at coordinate 75,026,426 of CM073577.1, read as the reverse complement.
ACACCAACCAGACCCTGATTTAGCTACAGGTGATGGTGATGCCTGTGAGGTCGAGCTGGAGTTCGATGATGACGAGGAGGCATTCTCGTTCATGCAGTTATCAAGCGGGTTCATGTGAGCCATATCCTGATTGACGGGGATTCAGGGATATGTTTGCAGCGATTTATCACATTTTGTTATATGTATTTTGAGACATGTCTTGTAATTATGACCTGGTAGAGCGTACATATCTTGGGGACTTATGTTGGTTTATATATGTATTTCAGTCTTTCGCTTGCATTTTCAAACTGTCCCTAAATTATGTTTGCTAAGGTGGCTTAATCTACCTCATGTTTTATGCACTAATACAAACAACATACATCCATCATTGAATATGTTGCATAAGTGATGTTTTGGAACTCGGAAGCAGAGTTATGCTCGACCCCCGAATTTCAGGGCGTTACAAGTTGGTATCAGAGCATGATCTGGATTAAACTGAACCTGGGTTATGGTCACATGATGCACGCTGTTGCCACTTTAACATAGGAGGGTACGAGAAAAATCTAGAAACAGGTTTAAGACTGCCAGTTTTGTCAATTGGAAAAAGTTTACTGAAAATGATCGGTGAGATCGAGTCTGCGCACACTCCTGATCGCATACGACGACCCCAAACCACTTCTAAGCCGTCAATTGACAGGTATATACCATATTTCATCCCATTCCAGCTGTTAGAAATCGGTAAATATGGATATATATCAATTTTGTTTCGAAACGACCCGAAATGAGTTGAATCAGAGTAGGGGCCCAATCGGGGCAGTTTTAGGGGGACTTAGGGTTGGACCCACATCATTTTTGACCTAAGGGGGGAGAGGACCTCGCCGGAGGGTGAGCCCTCTCTGGGAGGTCCAAAGACTGATGAGGCCTCGCCACCCTGCGGGCCAGGGCGGGCTGGGTCAGTCGGGCCGATGCCTTTAGGGCCTAGTGTGGCCCACTCCTCCATCATTTTTCATTTAAAACTCTCCCTAGCTCATCCTTCCTTCACAAAACTCACATCCAAGCTTTCCTTTTCTTGAAATACTTCTCCAATCTCCACAAAACCCCTCCCCAAACTCCTTCTTCCATTTTTCGTTCATCCCCTTCTTACCCATCTCAAAACCCACCTCCATTGCTAATTTCTCTTTCCTTTCTTCCCATTCGAGCACTCAAATCCCTACTTTGAGTCCCAAATTCATGGAAACCCCAATACCCATCCTATTTCCTTCATTTCTTCCATTTTTCATGGCCCTATTCGAGCCTACTATGGCCATATTTTCCATTTCCTCCATCCTCTCTTTCATGGGGAAGAAGAGAGCTCCCGTAGATGAAGTCGGGCTTAGTCGCCCTACCCGTTATAGAAGACCGAGAGGTGCCGCCGCTAGTTCAAGCACCACTCGTGAGTTACAGACGAAGCGAGATCTAGATCCCCATGCTCCCATAGGAACAACCTTGTTGGTGGAGTTATCTCATGGTGTTTTCGAAGGCCGCCGGGTCCTTTTTGAAGCTCATGTTGATGTGCTGCTATTTGGAGAGTTCTTGTTGTTCGAACGCCTAGTTGAAGCCAAGTGGGGTCCGTTATTTGAGGGCAAACGTTGTGCTAATCTAGGTACTGTCCGAGCTTTCTACTCCCACATTCGAGAGCCGACGTTGGAGCCCTTACAGTTTAAAATTCTAGTTGGAAGGGATCGGGTGGCTACATGTAACGCCCGTGAAAAATCCGTACTTGGGTTCGAGTACCAACTCGACCCGAAATCACGTAGAATTAATTCCTATGGAAATTAAGCGTAAGTTAGCTAGTGCAACGCTGGAGTGGCTGGGAAATAGTCCCTGATCACTTTAAATACGTTCTACAAGACCCAAATCGAGTAGAACCAACGACTCTATAACACTCTATAACCTCGGACCAAACTCTAAGCAGGTTTGTTCTCTGGACCACTTTGAATCTTTGTATTAAATCTAGACCGCACGTCGAAAATTCGATACCTCCTATCTTAGACCGTTAGAACCGCCTAGCTGGACTTGACAATCATTTTGAAAATCAAGTCCAACCGATAATCACAGGCCATTTCATTGAGCCCGGACTGAAGAGACCGCGAATAGGGACAGAATTGGAATTTCAAATTCAAATCTGGCACACGACTTGACGCGTCAGTATTAAGCATTCTGACCGTTAGAATTCAGCCAGATTACACCCTTGGATTAGGAAAAATTTCTATTTTTTTATCATGAGACTTTCAGGCCTGATCTATGTGCGGTGACCGCTGAACTGAAACTGGTCCGCCACGTGCGATCTGCGAACCCTACCGAACTGAAAACTTAATACGTGCTATATCTGGTACGCATGAGCTTAAGTCCGATCGCATTCGACCAGGGGACCACCAGAAAGCAACTTTTGGACCGAAACAGCCCCGAAATGGATATGCACTAAGTAAACTTCGTTCCGGAGCCTGTTTCCGGCATTTTTAAGCTTATAAAAGGGGTTGAAACCCTCATTCCTCTCTCCCATCCGAAAATTGCAAAACCCTAGCTTTGGGAGAGAGAAAAGGAGAGAGTTTGAGAGAAAGAGTAGAAGGGATTTTTCCCGTCTCCGAGCCACCGGTTGCTAGTGCTGTAGCAACGCTTCCCCATCACCAAGCCAGTGATTCTCCCACATTTTCAGGTATAAAACAACCCTCGAACTTGCTGATTTAGGGTTTACTTAGATTCATAGCGTGTTAGCTAACGTACTTCGTAAAATAGGCTCTCCTACTGCCGTAGACGAAGTATATACGCTCCGTTCGAATTCACGAGTCTATAAGAGGCTAGGTGAGGATTTTAGACGCTTTGATTGACGGTTTCCAACGCTTTCAATGTCATTTAATAGTAGATTATCGACGGCATCGCCGTTTGACATGTACAACATGCTCTCCGTTTCCCGTTTCGTAAATTAACGAAGAATATGAGATTTAGGGCATTTTAGTCATTTGTAGGAAGTACAGATTATGTTCATATTTTGCTGATGTGATTGACATGGTTTGTTGTTACATTAGGAAGTTAGGAATACGTGCATAATTAGTTTGGCGAAGAGATTCGCCTAATTGCGCACTTTGGGTCGACATACTATATGTAGACTTAAGTGTGTAGTGTATGTGTTTGTATAAATGCTTGTATTAGTATGTATTGAATTGAATGATGTTATGAGATAGTTTGAGATTGATTTCTTAATTAATATGCTGACCTATATGATTTCCTACATGTTGACTATATGCATGATTTCATTACATGCATGGAATATATGTGCTTGAAGATTTGCTTAAGTTGAATGTTATAACATGTGTTAACATGCTCACATGATTGTATTTCAATTCCAATACTTTTACATAATTTGCTGATATGATTCCATAAGTGTTTGGGACTAGACTTAGTCCAGCCAGTCAGTAACCGATCGAATTCGTGGTTGACTGGTTTTAGACACGAACGACGCGTCGATGAATGCGAGTCGTGTTTGGAGTTGGCGGCAGTGGTTAGGCCACACGAAGTGTTTTACGCACTTCATGTCGTTCGACTTGAGATGCGATGGCACTAGTCGAGCCCGTCAAGTAATCCGACTGGCCGATGTATGTTCACCTTGTATGAGTCATAACTGCTTGAACCTAGGGTACTGAACTGCCACTGTAAACCCTGTTAACCATGGTACCTTGATCCACGAAGACTCATGAGCCGGGCATGGTGGTATGGGACACCGTGGTCGAGCTGTCGGCCTACGCTAGGGCCACAAACCTCCCCGTAGTGACCAGTGAGCACCTAGACTCGTGAACAGATTATGGTGGTATGGGACACTATATTCTAGCTGTCGGCCTACACTGATCAGGCGACGAGTCCTTTGTAGTGACCGCGAGCGTATTCTGAGTCCACGGGAGGCGACGACCCTTCCGTTGCAGTAGAGTACGGTAGGCCTGTATTGATAAGGTGATGGGGGAGCGGTGCAACGAGTGCGAGCAACAGCCCTGGCAGCCCTTGCAGCAACCTACATAAATATACCTCGTATGAGATTACTAGGAGTGACGACCCTAGACAGGATCTGTGTTGGGATTGATATAAGGGAAGTACCTTAGTTTCCCAATCCTGCTGTTTGAATGGACTAATAATAACTTGGAAATCATATCACCATGCCATTGCATGTGCCTGAAAGATGTGGAGCACTTGAAGGACGATTGGATGCCGCGGTCGTAAGATGGTGCCGTATGAGGGAGATCGTCGGTGAGGGCATACATCACGTCATGTCATCTTGCATTAACAACAGTATTAGGATTGTCTGATTTACTGCTTTACTATTATCGCATGATTGATTTGTGAACATGCAAATCTTTGCTCTATGATTCCACTGAGTTGATCACTCATTCCCACGTTACGGGATGGTGTTTGCAACACCCACCAGACCCTGTTGTAGATGCAAGTGATGCTGATATCCAGGAGGCAGAGCCAGACTTTGACGAGGACCAGGACGAGTTCTCGTACATGCAGTACCATGATGGCTTCGCTTAGGTGACCTGGGTTGACGGGACGCTTCAGTGGGACTATTTAGGACATTTATTTTTGTTCCTTTACATGTATATGAGACTCAGAGATGTATTCATACTTGAGAGATAGTTAGATCTATCTTGTTTTCCATACAGTGATATATATATATTGTTTAGTCTTCCGCTTGCTTTTATCACTGGATCTGAAGTATGAATTGCAGTTTTGGTATACTTTTACTCATGTGAATGCTTTAAATCAGACAACATTGAATCATAATCATTTTTGTTGCATAAGTGACGGTCTGGAACTCGGGAGTTGAGTTTATATATGACCCCCGATTTTCAGGGTGTTACACTACAGTTAACGTTGCTTTGATATCTCATCTTCTAAATGTGCCACTTGGTGAGGTTCATGCAAGTGAGAAGAATTTGAATAGTGTAAGTGAGAGGGATGTCGCACACAGTTCCTTTGTGGTCTTCTGGTTGAATGACAGCCTAACAGAAGCCTTCTAGTGACAAATATGACAAACGACTTCCGTTTACTTCACCACATCTGTACGTTCAACGTCTATACCAAGTGGAGCAACCGCAGTGAGTGCACGCACCTGATGATGGATTTCTTATATCAGGTGGGGCAGGGAGAGAAGCTTTGTGTGCCTACATATGTCTTGCGACAGATAGTCCTTATTGCACATTTGAATAGGACTGAATCTCTCCCGTTTGGCTGACTCATTTGCAAGATCGCACTTGAGTTTGGCTACAAACTTGGGGTGGAATTGCTGATGCCAATCCATTACATTACCGAGACTACTCTCAATCAGATGGAGATCAAGCCTCGGCAGCAACAAGCCCTACTTGAGGAGAGTGAAGATGAGTCAAAAAGTGAAGAGGAAGAGAGTGACGAAGAAGCAGGAGCCGAAATAGAAGAAGAAGAAGAGCAGGGCGAAGAAGAAGAGGAGTCTCAGGATACTGATGAGAGTCCTCCTCCTACTACTCATGAGAATTGATACTGATAGGGCTGATAAAGAAGCCCATTTGGTTAGGCTTAAGGAGGGCCAGGCCACTCTTTGGCAGGATATTATGGATTTATGGGGCCTCGTGACGTATAAGTTTAAGAAAGTAACCCGCACTCTGAGGACGATCCTGTGTTGTCTGCAGGATAAGGGTGCCCTTCCTCCATTGCCAGATTCTGATGAATAGTCCTATATGTAGTCATTGTTTGTTTGTTTGTTACTTGTTCTTGTGTGTGGTTTGGTAGTCGTTTAGTTGTTGGTAGTTATTTAGTGTTTGAAGTTTATTTATTTTGCTCTCATACTTTCTCTGTCACTATTCATTTAATGCTGCACATCATGTATTATGACAATTTTGTTAAATGAAATGCATGTTTTTTCCTTGGCTTGTGAAGTGATTGTTGTGTGGATGGACTATGGTGAATGTTTAATCTCACTGGTTGCACCCTCTGTTTTATATAGGGTATGCCACCTAAGGGCTCGAGGACTTCGGCCCATCTCTTTTTGGGTGAGTCACTTGATGGGTCCCTTTCCCTGAGCGATAGCCATATAGACCCCCATTTGGGCCCATCTCGTTCTAATCCTATGTCGGATTCTCAGTCCACTCCTGGCCCTACTGCTGGGTCGATTCCTGTGACACCTTCTGTGGTGCCTCCTATCACACCTTCTGTTCCTGAGCAGAACTGTACATCTGCATCAACGCCTCATGCATCACAGTCCGCTCCGCCTCCTGATAGGCTAGAGCAGATGATGTTGTTGATGCAGTAGCAGCAGATACAATAGCAGCAGCAACAACAACAATTCTTGTAATGCCCTGAAATTCAGGAGTCAAGCATAACCCAGCTCCCGAGTTCTAAAACATCACTTATGCAACATAAATAATGATGGATGCATGTTATCTGTATTAGTGCATAAAACATGAAATAGAGTAAGCCAGATCGACAGACATAATTCAAGGATATTGAGAAAATGCAAGCGAAAGACTTAAATACATATATAATTCAAAAATAATCCCTAAAAGATGCGTGCTCTGCCCAGGGTAACATATACAACTGTGTCTCAAAATACATGTATCAATTATGAAAAATCACCATATACTATCCCAGAATCCCCACTGGTCAGGACAAGGCACACATGAACCTGCCTGAGAACTGCATAAATGAGAACGCCTCCTCGTCCTCGTCAAAATCTGGCTCCGCCTCGCAAGCATCGCCGTCATCTGCAGCTAAGTTAGAGTCTGGTTGGTGTCTAAGCACCAACCCAGAACGTGGGAGTAAGTGATCAACTCAGTAGTACTATACAACAAAGGTTAACATGTTATCAATTCAATCAAGTAGTAATGATAAAGTAGTACATTCAAACATGTCCTAGATACTCTTATTAATGCAAGAATGATATGAGGGAATGATGTATTCCCTCAACACAAACTCCCTCATGTAATAACATCTAACGATCGCGGCATGAATCACTACGACTGTGCTCTCACACCAACGCTAATGGCACATGCAGTGCGATGTTATAAGTATGATTACCAAGTTCTTATTTGTCCCTTTCATACAGCAGGATTGGGAAGCTAAGACACCTCCCTTATATCAATTCTCAAACATTGATCCATTCTAGGGTCGTCAGTCCTAGGAAATCTCATACGATGTTACGGTCCTAAGTCGCTGCAAGGGCTGCCAGGGCTGTTGCATGGAATCGTTACACCACTCTGCCATCACCAAATCAATACAGGCCTAGTTATATCCTCAATACTGCAACAAGACTCGTCGCCCTTATGCAGTGTGAGGATATACTCGAGGTCACTACAGAGGGCTTGTCACCAATTAGTGTAGGTCGATAGTAAGAATATAATGTCCCATACCACCATAATCTGCTCACGAGAGTAGGGTACTCACTGGTCACTATGGGGAGGCTCTTCGCCCTAGCGTAGGCCGACAGCTCGACCACGATTTTCCATACCACCATGTCTGGCTCATGAGTCTTAGGGGATCAGGTATCAAGGTTAACGGGAGTTTCACTTGTGAGTTCAGTGCCTTAGATTCAAATAATAGCGACCAAACATGGTGAACAAACATCGGTCAATCAGGTTAGTTGATAAGCCCAACTAGGCCAAGCACACGTTGAGTTGAACGACATGGAATGCATAAGCACTTCGTGTGGCCTAACCATTGTCGAACATCCCAAGCACGACTCAGATTCGTTAAACTCATCTTGTGTGGCGAAAATGACCTCAACCACCATTTGGAGTACGATTACCGATTACTTGGACTGTAGTACAGCCCCATTCATGTATAAGCTCAATAACAGGCATATGATTCATATCCTACATTCATATGAACATTCATGAAGTATAACTTAAATGTAAATACAGTACATGGAAGAAATCATACACACATTTAACATGATTCATCAAGGTTAATCAATCCATGGAGGAAATTGTACACATAGTTAACGTGATCGGGATTCATATCTCAACAACCTTAACAATCACATTTTACTAACTACTAACTCATTTAGGCATTTATGCAATCACTTAGATTATACTATTCAACATACATCTCGTATGTCGACTCCATTACATATTAGGGCAAGTCCTTTCGCCAAGGAGTTTCCGCATACATATCAAGCATATGACCATGACAAATAATCATGGAAATCATAATGGCATATTCCATACGTATACGGGTATTCTAACATATACATGAAATACGTTATTTATAACATAAAGTATACATACGTAAATCGAAATGGATAGCACATTTGGCATGTGTAATGGTAATCACAACATGAATAAATCATTATCTAACATTGAAAGTCTTGAAAACTATAACCTAAACGTATATAGTTCGTACCTTAAACCAGAAAACACGTATAAGATGTGATTCAGACGATATGTCTTCGTCAACCACGGATACGCTACCTAAGGTATGAAATAGGTTAGCTACAACTTCATTACAACTATTCTAAGCTCCAAAACAGGTTAGGGTTCGATTAACTTACCTACGAACGAAATTAAAATTGCCAGAAAAATGATTCAGATATGCAGATTCGATACGTAAATGAACTGGGAAGAATCCCATGGAGAATCAACAGGTTCTCTCTTGCTTTCTCTCTCTTTTGTCTCTCTTAAGTGGCTAGGGTTTAGGAAATTCGTATGGAATATGGGAATGAGGGTTTAAAGCCTTTTTAAAAGCCTAAAGTTGACGGAAACAGCCTTAGGGCCAAGGTATACTTAGGTTATAGCCAAATTGGGCTCTTTCTGATCCAAAGAAACACTTCTAGAGGTCCTCTTATCAAATGCGATCGGACTTAAGCTCACTAGTATTGGATCTTAAGTAAGTTTTCAGTCCGATCGGGTTTCCAGATCGTCCGTGGTGGGCCAATTTCAATTCAACGGTTACCAAAATTCGATTAGGGCCACAATTACTTTGACATGTATGGGCCACCTTCCCTGATCCGGGGGTGAATTTGGGTTGAAATCTAACGGTTAGAACGTTCAGAAATATCGCGCAAGCGACGTGACTCAAATTACTTAAAATCATAATTAATGTTCTAAAAATCTTCATTTTCTCACTCTCTTCACTTCGGACGTAAGGAAATGGTCTCAGGGCATCGTTTGGGCTTGATTTTTGAGGTGATAGTCAAGTCCAACTAAGCGGTCATAATGGTCCAAATTCATCGCCATCAGACTTTCGTCGTACGGTTTAGGTCCAATACGAAGTTACAAAGTATTCCCGGGAGTAACTAGGTTTAGAGTTGGATCCTAGATTTCAGAGTAATATAGTGTCAACGATTCTATAGGTTTTGGGTCACAGATCATATTGAAAGTTATCGGTGCTCATTGCACATGCAATCTAGTTTAGCGCTAGCTAAAACACATTAAATTTCTAAGGGATTAAGGCCTAAATGATTTCTTCTAAAGGTGATACTCAGGTGTAAGTACGGATTTTTCTAAGTCATTACAATCTACACCCCTAAAGAAAAAATTTTATCCTTTAAATTCATACCTTCTCATACTCCTCGAGGATCTGGGGATAATTCTTCCTGACCTCAGCTTCAGACACTAAACTTCAAACACCAAACAACTACCAACTACCAAACAAATACCAAACCACACATCAAAATAAGCAACAAACAAGCAAACAACGACTACATAAAGCCTATTCATTGGAATCTGGAGATGGAGAAGGGGCACCCTTATCCTTTAGGCAGCACAGGATAGTCTTTAGGGTGCGGGTTACTTTCTTGAACTTATGCTCTACGAGGCCCCGCAAATCCTCAATATCCTGTCGAAGAGTAGCCTGACCCTCCTCGAGTCAAACTCTAGAGGCATCCCTATCAGCCTGAGCAGGATCAGGCTCCTGAATCGCAGGAGGAGGACTCTCATCAGTATCCTGAGCCTCCTCTTCTTCTTTGTCCTGCACTTCTTCCTCTATCTCTGCCCCACCTTCTTCTTCACTTTCTTCTTCTTTGCTATCATACTCATCCTCACTTTCATCAAGTTGGGCCTCACGTTGCCGAGGCCCCATCTTCATTTGGTTAAGAGTAGTCTCGCTGATATAATGGATCGACGCTGGCAACTCCGCCCCAAGTCTGTAGCCAAACTCGAGCGCAATCTTGCATATGAGTCGGTCGAAGGGAAGCAACTCAGTCCTTGTCTTTGATCGCGCGATAAGGATGATCTATTGTAGTACAAACGTAGGCACGTACACCTTCGCTCCCTGCCCCACTTGATACAGAAAATCTACCACGAGACGTATGCATTCACTGCGATTGCTCCACCTGGGGTAAACATTGAATGTGTAGATGTGGTGAAGCAGACAGAAATCGCCCGACATATGGGTCACTAAGAGGCTGTTATTATGCTGCCACTCAACCAAATGACCATATAGAAACCTGGTGCGGCAATCCCTCTCACGAACACTATTCAGATTCCTTGCACTTGGATGTACCTCTCCAAGTGGCACGTTCAGGAGTCGAGCTATCAACATCACGTTGATGGTGGCTTCCTGATCTTTGTCGAAGGGGATCTTGAGCTGCAATGGCTCCAGCATAGGGTCCCGAATATGAGCATAAAAGGCTCAAACAGTGCTCACATAAGCACGAGACTCACCTTCAAATAGCAGACCCCACCTGGCTTCTTCCAAACGCTCGAACAACAAGTACAAGTACTCGACAAAGAGTCGTCCATCCACATGTGCTTCAAAAAGAATCTTACGGTTCTCGTAGATGCCATGAGCCAACTCTGCCAACAACGATCTTCCTATTGGAGCATGGGGATCTAAATCCCCCTTTGTCTGCACTTCTCTCCCAACGCTTGAACTCGCGGTAGCTCCTCTAGGCCGCCTCAAATGAGCGGGACGACTAGGCCCAGCCTTGTCCACAGGGGCATGCTTCTTGCCCATCAGTTAAAGGAAGGAGGAAATGATAAATAGAGCCGCGACAAGCTCCAAGAAAGCCATAGAAAGTGAAGAAAATGAAGAAAGGGCTGAGATTTCTAGGTCCCCACGAATTTGGGTTTGAAATAGGAGTGTAATGGGTCAAAGAAAGGGAAAATAAAAGAAAGAAAAGATTGAAATAAGAGGGGTTGGGGGCTAACACAATTTTAGAGCTTTAATGAGAGCTTTGGGAGCTTAAATCAAAGAAAATGGAAGGAGTAGGTGATGGGTATGGTTGAGCACGGTGGAGGGATGAAGGGGTTAACGAAAAATGAAAGGAGTGATTGGAATGTTGATTTAAAAGACAATGGGACGGTTTTGAAGAAAAGGAAAAGCATGGGAGGGTGGTTTATGAAGGAAGTACTCATTTGAGAATGAAATAGGGGTCGAACCATGGAGCATTGGGTCCCACTAGGCCCCATATATGATCGGCCTAAAGGCCCGGTCCTAACTGGCCCGCCGGTCGGCGAGGCGCTCGCCCGTCACTGGATAAATCAGTGAGGCCTCGCCCCATTGGAGAGGACCTCCCCACCCCCTGGGTCTAAAAATGCTAGGGTCCCACCCTGAAACCCTGTGAAAGTTATTCATTTGGCCCCCTCTTCTGATTTGAGCCGTTTCGGGTCATTTCGGAACTAATCTGATCTCTATTCACTTTTACCAATTTTTAACGGCTGGAATGGGATAAAATGTGGTCTGTACCCGTCAATTGACGGTCTAGAAGTAATTTGGGGTCATCGTGTGTGATCAGGAGTGTGCACGGACTCGATCTCGGTGATCATTTTTAATAAACTTTCTCCAAAAGACACATCTGGGGTCCTAGTCCTGGTTCTAGATTGTTCTCCCACCCTCCTACGCTATAGTGGCATCAATGTGCATTGTGTGACCCTAATCCAGGTCCAGTTTAATCCAGATCATGCTCTGATATCAACTTGTAACGCCCTGAAATTTGAGGGTCGAGCATAACTCAGCTCCCGAGTTCCAAAACATCATTTATGCAACATAAACAAAGATGGATGTATGTTGTCTGTGTTAGTGCATAAAATATGAAATAGAGCAAGCCAGATCAACAGACATAATTAAGGAATATTGAAGAAATGTAAGAGGAAGACTTAAATACATATATAATTTAAAAATAATCCCCAAAAGATGCGTGCTCTGCCCGGGGCAATATATACAACTGTGTCTCAGAATACATGTATCAATTGTGTAAAATCACGTATGCCGACTCCATTACATATTAGGGTAAGTCCTTTCACCAAGGAGTTGCTTCATACATATCAATCATATGACTGCGACAAATAATCATGGCAATCATAATGGTAAATTTCATATGTATACAGGTATTCTAACATATACATGAAATACGGTATTTATAACATAAAGTATACATATACGTAAATCAAAATGGATAGCACATTTGGCATGTGTAATGGCAATCACAACATGAATAAATCATTATCTAACATTGAAAGTCTTGAAAACCATAAACTAAATGTATATAGTCCGCACCTTAAACCAGAAAACACGTATAAGATGTGATTCAGACGATATGTCTTCGTCAACGGCGGATACGCTACCTAAGGCATGAAATAGGTTAGCTACAACTTCACTACAACTATTCTAAGCTCCAAAATAGGTTAGGGTTTGATTAACTTACCCAAGAACGAAATCAGAATCGTCGAAAAAATGATTCAGATACGCAGATTCGATACGTAGATGAACTGGGAAGAATCTCACGGAGAATCAACAGGTTCTCTCTTGCTTTCTCTCTCTTAAGTGGCTAGGGCTTAGGAAATTCATATGGAATGTGGGAATGAGGGTTTGAAGCCTTTTTATAAGCCTAATGTCGACAGAAACATCCTTAGGGCCAAGGTATACTTAGGTTATAACTAAATTGGGCTCTTTCTGATCCAACGGAATACTTCTGGAGGTCCTCTTATCAAATGCGGACGGACTTAAGCTCACTAGTATTGGATCTTAAGTAAGTTAAGTTTTCAGTCCGATCGGGTTTCCAGATCATCCGTGGTGGACCAACTTCAATTCAATGATTACCAAAATTCGATCAGGGCCACAAGTACTTTGACATGTATGGGCCACCTTCCCTGATCCGAGGGTGAATTTGGGTGAAAATCTAAAGGTCAGAATGTTCAGAAATATCGCACAAGCGATGCCACTCAGATTACTTAAAATCATAATTAATTTTCTAAAAATCTTCATTTTCTCACCTCTTCACTCTGGACGCAAGGAAATGGTCTCAGGACATTGTTTGGGCTTGATTTTTGTGGTGATAGTCAAGCCCAACTAAACAGTCATAATGGTCTAAGTTCATCACCATCAGACTTTCGATGTGCGGTCTAGGTCCAATACGAAGTTACAAAGTATTCCAAGGAGCAACTGGGTTTAGAGTTGGATCCTAGATTTCAGAGTAATATAGCGTCAACGATTCTATAGGTTTTGGGTCTTATAGATCATATTAAAAGTTATTGCTGCTCATTTCAAATGCAATCTAGTTTAGCGCTAGCTAAAACACATTAAATTTTTAAGGGATTAAGGCCTAAATGATTTCTGCTAAAGGTGATACTTGGGTCTAGGTACGGATTTTTTTAAGTGTTACAGTTCTTATCCTCCATGGCTGGTATTTTTGCTCAGTCGATGGGTGCAGCTCCAACTTCCTCGTCTATACACCCTGCTGAGAATGCTAGTGCCAGCAGCAAATTTGAGCGATTCCAATGCTTGCGGCCTCCTACATTTGTGAGTACTCACAGACCCGAGGAGGTTAAGTATTGGATTAACTACATCTCTAAGATGCTGAGACCGTTACATTGTTCAGATCTTGCCACCTTCGTGTTTGAGAAAGAGGCCAGCTTATGGTGGGATAACATTCTCCGCACAATTGTAGAGGGTTTTGAGTGGATGTGAGAGGCGTTTGAGGCTTGCATCCATGAGAAGTATTTCTCGATCACTTACCGACACGAGAAGGAGAGTGAGTTCCTTCACCTTCGTCAGGGAGGAATGTCGGTGACAGAGTATGAGAACCGGTTTACGGATCTAGGCAGGTATGCTCCTTTGATTATGGGTGATCATCTGTTGCGGATGCGGTGTTTTTCTAAGGGTCTACGATCCGAGATTCAATCGAAGATGTGCTGTGCGAGCATCTCTTCTTATGCTGAGTTGGTGAGCATGTCCCTGTGAGCTGAGCAGGACGGGGATAGGTTGTCTGGTATGCGTGTACCTATGGCTCCCAGGCCGTGACCGGATTTCCCGAGTAGACCTTTCCTCGGTAAGAGGCCTCGTGTTGATTCACCGTTAGGGTTTATGGCATCTCCTGCTCATGTGAGGTGACCTGATATATGGTGTAACTACTGCAAGAAGCCAGGCCACACTGAGGTGACTTGTTTCTCCTGGATGTGAGATAGTGGTTTCTCGCTACCTCAGAGGATCAATTATCTGATGCCTCAGGCTATTTCAGCACCACCCCTTCGATTAGCACCAGCTCATCCTTCTTTTCGACCTACGACACCTCGTTTCAGGCCGGCACAACGGCCCATGGTACCTCCACCACATCACCCACAGCAGGCTTGGGTTCATGCGCTCACAGCTAAGGCGCCCGAGGCAGATTCTGCACCGACATCTTTTGAGGTTCCCACTCATATTCTAGGTACGCCTGTCTTTTTATTGGTGGACACTGGTTCCACTATTTCAATCATCTCTTGCACTGTGGTCAAGCGGCTATGTTTGGTTATGACTCCTATGAAGGGAGTGAGACTCACTGCAGCTACAGGGATCACTTCATATATCACTCAGACCTGTGAGTCTTGTTCAATAGATTTGGGTAGTAGGACAGTGATCGTCGACCTGATTGTTGCCCCACTGTGTCACTATGATGTTATATTTAGGATGGATTGGCTCACAAAGATGAGAGCGAAGATTAATTGCGAGGCCAGAGTTGTGACAGCCTATGGACCTAAGGGCACGGTCTTTACATTTCCAGTTCAGGTCAGTTGGTCCTGTCGTGTTAGCAGTTACGCTTCTTTATTAGAGAGTTTTGATGATTTGGAGTTGGGAGTTATGTCTGTGGTTTGTGATTTTCCTGAGGTATTTGAGAAGATCCTGGGACTTCCTCCTCGGCACGAGATTGACTTTACTATATACCTTGTGCTCGGTGCGACACCTATTTCCTTGCCGACGTATCGTACACCTCCATGTGAGATGGAGGAATTGAGGAGACAGATTGATGTCTTGTTAGAGGTAGGTTTTATTCGACCGAGTGTGTCACCTTGGGCAGCGTCTGTATTGTTTATGAAGAAGAAAGATAGTTCCCTGCAGTTATGTATTGATTATCGCAGGCTTAATCAGGTGACAGTGAAGAACAAGTATCCCTTACCCAGGATCGATGATCAGTTTGATCAGTTGAAGGGGAAATGTTATTTCTCGAAGATAGATTTGCAGTCTGGATATCATCAGTTGCGCGTCAGGGATGCCTTCAGGACCAGTTTTGGTCATTACGAGTTCCTTGTGATGTCTTTTGAACTCACTAATACTCTGGTCGTGTTCATGGATCTGATGAATAGAGTGTTTCGGCCATTTCTGTTCCAATTTGTCATTATCTTTATCGATGACCTTTAGATATACTCCACGAGTCGGGAAGAGCACGAGGAGCACCTGAGAGCGGTATTGAATACTCTCAGGGAGAATCAGCTTTTTGCGCAGTATAAGAAGTGCGATTTCTAGATGGAAGAAGTCAAGTTCCAGGGACATCTGGTGTCCAAGGAAGGTATTTCTGTTGACCTCACTAAGGTAGTTGCGGTTCAAGATTGGAAGCAGCCCGGTTCAGTTACTGAGGTGAGGAGTATTCTGGGGCAGGCAGGTTACTATCGACGATTCATTCAAGACTTTTCTAAGATTGCCAGACCATTGTCTCAGTTGACATGAAAATATTTGAAGTTTTTCTAGAATGAAAAGTCCGAAGTAGCTTTTCAGGAGTTGAAGGACAAGTTGACGTCTGCTCCTGTGTAAATATTGTCAGTGCAAGGGGTTAAGTATACGATATATTGTAACGCCCGTGAAAAATCCATACTTGGGCTCGAGTACCAACTCGACCCGAAATTGCGTAGAATTCATTCCTTTAGAAAATGTGACTAGGTTAGCTAGTGCAACGTTGGAATAGCTGGGAAATGGTCCCTGATCACTTTAAATACGTTCTACGAGGCCCGAAGCGAGTGGAACCAAGGGTGCTATAATGCTCTAAAGCCTCGGATCAAACTCTAAGCCGGTTTGTTCTCGGGACCTCCTTGAAACTTTGTATTGGATCTAGACCGCGCGTCAAAAGTCCGATACCTCCTATCTTAGACCGTTAGGACCGTCTAGCTGGGCTTGACACTCATTCCAAAAATCAAGTCAAACCGATGATCACAGGCTATTTCATTGAGCCCGGACCGAAGAGAGTGTGAATAGGGACAGTTGAAATTTCAAATTCAAATCTGGCACACAAATTTGACGCATCAGTATTAAGCATTCTGACCGTCAGAATACAGCCAAATTACACCCTTGGATTAGGAAAAATATCTATTATATATCACGAGACTTATAGGCCTGATCTTGGTGAGGTGACCGTTAAACTGAAACTGGGCCGCCACGTGCGATCTGGGAACCCAACCGGTCTGAAAACTGGATGTATGCTAGATCTAGTATGCATGAGCTTAAGTCCGACCGCATCTGGCCTGGGGACCTCCAGAAATGCCCTTTTGGACCGGAACGGCCCCGATTTGGTTAGGCACCAAGTAAACATTGTTCCCAAGCCTATTTTGGGAATGTTTTAGGCTATAAAAGGGGTTGAAACCCTCACTCCTCTCTCCCATCCGAATTTGAGAGAAGCCCTAGCTTGGGAGAGAGAAAAAGAGTGAGAGATTGTGAGAGAGTGGGAGAGTTCTTCCCGCCACTTGTGCTACGTGTTGCACATGCTTAAGCAACACTCCTCTACCGCTTTCCCGGCGATTCCACCGCAATCCTAGGTAAGTAAAAACCCTAAATAGATGTTGATTTGAGTTTTCCTTGTTTCCATAGCGATGTAGCTTATGGATCTTATGTATTAGGCTCCTTACTCGCCGTAGACGAAGCATATACACTCCGCTTCAATTCCCGAGTCTACAAGACACTAGGTGAGGATTTTAGACGCTTTGATTGACGGTTCCCAATGCTTTCAATGTCGTTTAATAGTAGATTGTTGACGGCATCGCCGTTTGACATGTACAAAATGCTCTCCGTTTCCCGTTTCGTAAGCTAACGAAGAATATGAGATTTAGGGCATTTTAGTCATTTGTAGGAAGTACTGTTTACATTCATATTTTGCTGATGTGATTGACATGGTTTGTTGTCGCATTAGGAAGTTAGGAATGAGTGCATAATTAGTTTGGCGAAGAGATTCGCCTAGTTGCACACTTTGGGTCGACATACTATATGTAGACTTAAGTGTGTAGTGTATGCGTTTGTATAAATGCTTGTACTAGTATGTATTGAATTAAGTGATGTTATTTGATAGTTTGTGATTGATTTTTCAATTATTATGCCGACCTAAATGATTTTCTACATGTTGACAAAATGCATGATTTCATTACATGCATGGAATGTATGTACTTGAGGATTTGCTTAAGTTGAATATGCATGGGAAGTATGCCTTGAAGATTTGCTTAAGTTGAATGTTATAACATGTGCTAACATGCTCACATGATGTATTTCAATTCCAATACCTTTTTATAGTGTTAATGTAATTCCATAGATGTGTGGGACTTGACTTAGTCCAGGCAGTCGGTAACCGAGCGAATTCGTGGCTGACTGGTCATAGTCACGAACGACGCGTCGATGAATGTGATTCGTGTTGAGAGTTGGCGGCAGTGGTTAGGCCACGCGAAGTGTTTTACGCACTTCATGTCGTTCAATTCGAGATGCGATCGCGCTAGTCGAGCCCGTCAAGTAACCCGACTGGCCGATGTTTGTTCACCTTGTATGTATCATAACTGCTTGAACCTAGGGTACTGAACTTACCATTGTAAACCCTATTAACCGTGGTACCTTGATCCACGAAGACTCATGAGCCGGGCATGGTGGTATGGGACACCGTGGTCGAGCTGTCGGCCTACGCTGGGGCCACAAACCTCCCCGTAGTGACCAGTGAGCACCTTGACTCGTGAGCAGATTATGGTGGTATGGGACAATATATTCTAGCTGTCGGCCTACACTGATCAGGCGACGAGCCCTTTGTAGTGACCGCGAACGTATTCTGAGTTCACGGGAGGCGACGACCCTTCCGTGCAGTAGAGTACAGTAGGCCTGTATTGATAAGGTGATGGGGGAGCGGTGCAACGAGCGCGAGCAACAGCCCTGGCAGCCCTTGCAGTGACCTACGAAATGTACATCGTATGAGATTACTAGGAGTGACGACCCTAGACAGGATCCGTGTTGGGATTGTTACAAGGGAGGTACCTTAGTTTCCCAATCCTGCTGTTTGAATGGACTAATAACAACTTGGTAATCATATCACCATAGCATTGCATGTGCCTGGAAGATGTGGAGCACTCTAGGGAGTGTGGCATGCCGCGGTCGTAAGATGTTGCCGTATGAGGGTGATCGTCGGTGAGGGCATACATCACGTCATATCATCTTGCATTAACAACAGTATTAGGACTTGTCTGATTTACTGCTTTACTATTATCGCGTGATTGAATTGTGAACATGCTAATCTTTGCTCTATGATTCCACTGAGTTGATCACTCATTCCCACGTTACGGGATGGTGTTTGCAACACCCACCAGACCCTGTTGTAGTTGCAGGTGACGGCGAGATCCAGGAGGTGGAGCTAGATGATGACGAGGACCAGGATGAGTTCTCGTATATGCAGTATCATGACGGCTTCCCGTAGGCGACCTGGATCGAGGGGACATCAGTGGGACTTTTCTTTTTGAACATTATTCTTTTGTTATGTACATGTATATGAGACTCGGAGATGTAGTCATACTTTGGAGACAGTTGAGATTACTTTGTTTTTCCATACAGTGATATATATCTTGTTTAGTCTACCGCTTGCTTTTATCACTGGATCTGAAGTATGAATTGCAGTTTTGGTATACTTTTACTCATGTGAATGCTTTAAATCAGACAACATCGAATCATAACCATTTTTGTTGCATAAGTGACGGTCTGGAACTCGGGAGTTGAGTTTATACACGACCCCCAATTTTCAGGGTGTTACAAGTTGGTATCAGAGCATGAATGAGAGTATACTGGGCCTGGGTTATGGTCTTGCGACGTACGCTGTCGCTTCTTTTGACTTAGGTGGGTGCGAGAAGGGTCTAGAAACACTTCTAGGATCACAGATTCGCCGATAGGCGAAGTCTATAAGGATCGATCGCAAGATCGAGTCTGTAACGTATCTCGGGTCGCGTAAAGCGACCCGAATCACTTCTAAGCTATAGGAAGTCGGGTGGAGACATCCTATGAGCGGTTTTAAACCGAAAAAGTGAATCTTTGGGCCGTGGAATGACCACGACTCCAGTAATCAATCGCCAGGGCTTAAAAACCCCGTTTTGCCAAAAATTCTCAAAATTCCTTCTCTAAACACTTCAACCTTCAGTTCTTTCTTATCCATTTCATGTTAGGCATCAAACCTAATGTGAAAATAACACAAATTAGTACATTCACCAAATTTTACAGTGGATAGTAAAATTTCATGAAAAATGGCCATAAGGCCATTCTAACTTCACTTTCTTTAGCAAATAAGGAGCTAGAAAGATGTACTGGATCCTTCTACCCCAAATTCATATGCTGCATCATATGGTTTGGTATTCGGGATTGCGATGTGGACCCGGAAAGCCCCGAACATATGTTTGGGCTCATAGGGACCAAAATATAATGAACCAAGGGGTGGGACCAACTTTTTTGGGGCCCTGGGACCATGGGGGACCAGACCCATGGGGTCCCGCTGGCCAACCTGAAGGTTGGCCGGCGATGCCATCGCCGGCCGGGCGATGCATCGCCGGCCGGCCACCTCGGTTGGTGCTGCCCTTTGGGCGCACCCACTTAAATACCTCCCCCATCACTCCTAGCTACCTCCCATCCCACGAAAACCCCTAAAACACCCCTCTCCTTCACAAACAGCCCCCTTGCATACCCTAGATTTGATTTTCAGCACTCCATTCCAAACCCCGGCGACCCAAACCCCTCCTAAACCCTTCCTTGGCCAAAACCGACCACCACCCATCGATTATTGGGTGTTGGCAGCCCCTTTCCTTGAAGATTTCCCCATTTGGAGCTCCAAAATCCCCCAAATAGTGCTGAAATCGTGAGCAGCTCCATTCCATCTTTTTGTTCTTATTTTTCCCTGAAACTACAGCCTTGGGAAGCTTGAAGCATCCCTCTACGACGCCTAGATTTCCTTTTGTCAGATTGGGCAGCCATTTCTCCGCATTTTCGGCGTTTTTCATGGCTTTCGTGGAAGCTATTTTGGGTCTTTTGTCGCTCTCATCCATCCTGTCTTTGATGGGTAAGAGGAAAACTGCAACAGACGAGGCTGGGCCGAGCCGCCCTGCTCGATCGAGAAGACCGCGGGGTGGTGCCGCAAGTTCAAGCATCGCCGCAGGTCCAGCTGCAGTCCTGGAGTGCCGTACAAAGTGGGATTTGGATCCCCATGCACACCTTGGACGAACCATCCTATCAGAGATGCCTCATGGTGAATACACTGATCGTAGAGTGTTATTTGAGGCGGACGTAGATGGGCAATTGTTCGGCGAGTATCTGTTGTTCGAACGCATTAAAGCTGCGCACTGGGGACCGATCTTTGAAGCTCGCGCTCGTGCTAATGTGAGCACCGTTCGTGCCTTCTATGCTAGCATCCAGAGTCCTACCTTGGAGCCCTTACAGTTCAAAATCCCTTTTGGTAGAGATCGGATGGCTACGATCGACGTCCGGTTGGTTGCGCGACTTCTCAACATGCCACTAGGTGATGTGCATCCAAGTGAGAAGAGTTTGAGGACTAGACGTGAACGAGATCGCCGCACCAGGTTTCTGTGCGGTAAGTTGGTTCCATGGCAGCCTAATAATAGCCTCAAGGCGACGTACATGTCTGAGGATTTGCGTCTGCTGCATCACATCTGCACGTTCAATGTTTATCCTAGGTCGACGAACCGCATTGAATGTACACGTCTTATGGTCGATTTCTTATTTCTGGTGACCCAGGGAGAGAACGTATGTATGGCCACTTTCATCTTACGGCAGATAGTTCTCATAGCCAGGTCGAGAAGAACATCCGAATCCCTTCCCTTTGGCCGACTCATTTGCAAGATTGCGCTTGAGTTTGCCTATAGACTTGGACCTGAGTTGCCGGTATCGATTCACACCATCGATGAGTCGACGATGGTTAAGATGAAGATTGGGTCGCAATATCGTGAAAATCAACTTGAAAGGGATAGTGGGGACGACTTTGATGAAGAGGAAGATCAAAGCGAAGGAGAACCTAGTGCAGAGGTTCAGGAAGAGACTCAGGAAGAAGCAGAAGAGGAGGCTCAGGATACTGATGAGAGCCCTCCTCCTTCTGCGCAGACTACTATTGACGATCGCATTGCTCGGATGGAGGAGAGTCAGACCGCTTTGCGAAGGGAAGTCCAAGAACTTCGAGCAGAGGTCGCTGATGCCAAGGCCGTTACGAAGAAGAAGTTTGGCAAGGTGACTCGCACCTTGAAGGCAATCTTGTGTTGCTTACAGGATAAGGGTGCTCCTCCTCCGTCGCCAGACTCCGACTAGCGACGTGATCTTTGATGTTGTTATGAGTAGTTAGCCATTTTCTGTTTTATGTGTGTAAAGCCTATTAGGGCTAGTGCTTTGCTTATGTTGCTGTTGCTTAACTGTCTTAATTTCCATGTCATTCTAGTCATGATGCTTGTAAGGATATATCCCTTGTATTGTGACAATTTTGATTAATTGAAATGCATGGAATGCCTTTGACTCTTTAGTGAATGATTATGGTGTATTTGTGCAATTGAGACTGACAAGGTTGCGCCCTATTTTGAATATAGGGAATGCCACCTAAGACTACGAGGAGCGCGGTTCGGCTTTCATTGTCAGAGCAGATGGATCAGGCTCCCTCTCAGTCTGGCACTCGTCCGGACCCTGCTGTGGGCCCGATTCCTGAGACTGTTCGATCGTCTCAGCCTGCTACTGGTCCTACAGATGGACCACCGCCATTTACACCATCAGTTAGAGAGCCACAGCGCGCATCTACTTCCGCACCTCATCCGCCACAGCCTGCTCCACCACCTGATAGATTCGAGCAGATGATGGCTATGATGCTACAGCAGCAGCAGCTATTGACTACTATAGTCGGGACCTTAGCCCAGGGTGGGGGTGCGACTGTATCTACTCTGCCTACACCACCTGCGCATCCAGCTGAGGATGCCTACACTTACGCCCAAGATGAGGGCATAACACATCCTGCACAGCCTGTTTTCCCTGCGGGGAACCCTGCCGACACACGGGGCCTTCTGGAGCGATTTCAGCGCTTGCGGCCTCCTACTTTCACGGGTTCTCACAGACCCGAGGAGGCTGAGTTTTGGCTCGACCGAGTGTCGAAGATTCTGCGCATGTTGCACTGTACTGAGGTAGAGCAGGTAGAGCTGGCTACCTTCCAGTTTGAGAGAGAGGCCAGTATGTGGTGGGATAGTGTATTGCGGACTGTTACCGCAGACTTCGTATGGACATGGGCAGCATTCGAGTTTCGCTTTCATGAGAAGTATTATCCTCAGACCTACAGGCACGAGAGGGAGAATGAGTTTCTCCGTCTCAGGCAGGCAGCGATGACGGTCACCGAGTATGAGCATCGGTTCACAGAGTTGGGCAGGTACGTCCCGACGATTCTAGCTGATGAGCAGATGCGCATACGGCGCTTTTTGGAGGGCTTGCGACCGGATATTCGGTCGAAGATGTGCTGCATCAGTTTCTCCTCCTATGCGGAGTTAGTTTACATGTCCATGCGGGCAGAGCAGGACGTGGATCGACTTGCGCGATCACGAGGCCCGACTACTTCCAGGCCGCGACCGGAGTTGCCAGATAGGCCCTTCGCGGGCAAGAGGCCTCGCATTGATCCTCCTACCAGGACCACGGCGCCAGTAGGACCGTTTCGGCGCCCTGATCTATCATGCACATACTGTGGGAGGACGGGCCACCTAGCGCAGAGTTGCTTTTCGAGGATGCGGGACAGTGGGTTCTCGCCGCCGCAGAAGATTGATCGTGTACGTCCACAGGCGATATCAGCACCGCCTATACGGTCAGCTCCTGCGCAGTCCTCTTTCAGACCCACAGTATCGCAGATTCGACAGCCCCCACGGCCCTTGACACAGCGGTCTAACCGGCCACAGCAGGCTCGAGTTCATGCACTGACCGCTGAGGCATCTACGACGCCGACTTTCCAGCATTCAGCCTTCGAGGTCACGGGCCATATCGGAGGTACTCGCATTCTTGTCATGGTGGACACTGGTTCCACGATTTCTTTGATATCGCGTGCCGTAGTCAGACGTCTTGGGTTGTAGACTATCACTATGGATAGCGTGCGAGTCCTTGCAGCTCATGGAGATTATTCGGATGTCACCCAGATGTGTGAGGGTTGTTTAGTTGATCTGGGAGGCAGGACGATGACTCTTGATCTGGTCGTCGATCCCTCGCTCGTTTATCTCGACGTCATTCTTGGCATGGACTGGTTGACTGCAGCGAGAGCCGAGATTGACTGCGAGGCTCGTGTGGTGACGGTGTACGAGCCTGAGGGCACGCCTTTCACATTTTCAGCGCGGGTAAATCTTCCTTTCCGCATTCTTAGCTACGCCACTCTATTGCGCGACGCTGGTGCCCAGGTACTTGAGCAGACGCCAGTTGTTTCTGAGTTCGGGGATCTGTTCAGGAAGATCCCTGGTTTGCCGCCCCGACGCGAGATCGATTTCACTATCGATCTGATTCCTGGTTCTACACCCATCTCACTGCCGACGTATCACATGGCACCATGTGAGATGGAGGAGTTGAGGACGCAGATTGATGACCTGCTAGAGCTTGGCTTTATACGGCCTAGCGTGTCTCCTTGGGGAGCACCGGTCTTGTTCGTGAAGAAGAAGGATGGTTCACTGCGATTGTGTATTGATTATCGCAGGCTGAACCAGCTCACGGTGAAGAACAAGTACCCTTTGCCCAGGATCGATGACTTGTTTGATCAGTTGAGAGGAGCGCAGTACTTCTCGAAGATTGATCTTCAGTCAGGATATCATCAGCTGCGCGTCAGAGATGAGGACGTGCAGAAGACAGCATTCAGGACCAGTTTTGGTCATTACGAGTTCCTTGTGATGTCGTTCGGTCTCACGAACGCACCGGCCGTGTTCATGGATCTGATGAACCGGGTGTTGCGGCCTTTCCTCTATCGATTCGTCGTTGTCTTCATCGACGACATTTTGGTATACTCTAGGAGTCGAGAGGAGCATGAGGAGCACTTGCGTTTGGTTCTTGATACGCTCAGACAGCATCAGTTGTTCGCACAGTATAAGAAGTGCGACTTCTGGAAGCAGGAGGTGAAGTTTCTGGGACACGTGGTGTCCAAGGATGGCATGGCAGTTGACCTGTCTAAGGTAGCTGCGGTGCAGGACTGGGAGCAGCCTGGTTCTGTCACTGAGGTGAGGAGTTTCTTGGGTCTCGCTGGCTACTATCGGCGCTTCATTCAGGATTTCTCGAAGATCGCGAGACCCTTATCTCAGTTGACACGGAGGGACGTGAAGTTCGCCTGGAATGATAAGGCGGAGTCAGCTTTTCAGGAGCTAAAGGACAGACTTACGTCCGCCCCTGTGCTAGTATTGCCAGAGCAAGGGGTTAAATACACTATATACACTGACGCGTCTAGCGTTGGTTTGGGTTGTGTCCTTATGCAGAGGGACAGGGTAATTTCGTATGCCTCGAGACAATTAAGGAAGCACGAGGAGAATTACCCTACACACGACCTGGAGTTGGCAGCCGTTATATTCGCACTGAGACTCTGGAGACATTACCTCTACGGAGAGGAGTTCGAGCTCTTTTGCGACCACAAGAGCCTCAAGTACATATTCACACAGCGGGACTTGAATATGAGGCAGCGGCGATGGATGGAGACGCTGAAGGACTTCAAGTTTGAAGTCTCTTACCATCCTGGGAAGGCGAACCTTGTGGCTGATGCGTTGAGCCGCAAGAAGGCGATAGAGTTTGCGGCTCCGCTGATGGTTGCCGAGTGGGATATGGTTGAGTTTTTGCGAGACTTTGAGCAGAAACTCACCGTAGAGGAGCCATTTGAGTTCATCGCACATGTTCAGGTGCGATCCCTGATCGACGACCGTGTCATCGAGGCGCAGAGGGACGACGCGCATCTTACTGAGCTTCGAGAGCAGGCCAGTGATGATGCTGACGCCGACTGGCGAGTTGGCATGGATGGGGGCTTACGTTACCGTGGCCGCCTATGCGTTCCTGATGTCCCTGACTTGAGACGAGAGATTCTCGAGGCTGCGCATTCTACTAGACTCGCGATGCATCCTGGCAGCACGAAGATGTATCGTGACGTGAAGAGGATGTACTGGTGGGAAGGTATGAAGACCCACATTGCTGAGTTCGTGTCCCGTTGTCTCACTTGTCAATAGGTGAAGGCAGAGCATCGCCGACCACCTGGACTTTTGCAGCCTATGCCGATTGCAGAGTGGAAGTGGGATTTCATTTCCATGGACTTCATTTCTGGGTTACCGAAGACGAGGAAGGGGCACGATTCCATTTGGGTGATCATCGACCGATTGACGAAGTCGGCGCACTTCCTACCGATCAGAGTTATGAACTCTGCAGACGAGCTGGCTAGATTGTATATCCGAGAGATTGTGCGTCTGCATGGAGTTCCGTTGGAGATCGTGTCGGACAGAGACACGCGGTTCACTTCTATTTTCTGGACTCGCATTCAGGAGGCTATGGGTGTGAAGTTGAAGTTCAGTACTGCCTTCCACCCACAGACGGACGGACAGACAGAGCGAGTGAACCAGATCCTGGAGGACATGTTGCGAGCTTGCGCATTGGACTTCAAGGACAGTTGGGATGACTGTCTTGCATATGCGGAGTTTGCGTACAACAATAGCTTCCAGGCGAGTATCGGCATGGCACCTTATGAGGCGCTGTATGGGCGACCTTGTCGCGCACCGCATTGCTGGTTAGAGGTCGGTGAGCGCAGCTTGATTGGCCCAGAGTTGGTGCAGGCGACGTCAGAGAAGATTGATATTATTCGACGTCGGCTTCTTACAGCGCAGAGCAGACAGAAGAGCTACGCCGATACGAGACGGAGACCACTAGAGTTCACAGTCGGGGATCATGTGTTTTTGCGAGTTTTCCCTATGAAAGGAGTCCTTCGGTTCAGGAAGAAGGGGAAGCTGGCACCGCGATTCATTGGTCCATTTCAGATCCTTGATCGTGTGGGAGCAGTGGCTTACCGATTGGCTTTACCCACGCCCCTCGCGAGCGTCCACAACGTATTTCATGTTTCTATGCTGAAGAAGTACGTTGCTGATCCTTCTCATATCATCAGATGGGAGCAGGTGCAGTTAGGAGAGGATGTTACTTATATCCTGCGACCGACACGCATCTTAGACCGGAAGGAGCAGGTACTGCGTAGCAAGGTGATTCCCCTTGTGAAGGTACTATGGACGCATCATACTGAGGAGGAGGCTACTTGGGAGACAGAAGCCGAGATCAGAAAGAACTACCCACAGCTTCTCGAGGAGTACGAAAAGGTACAAAATTTCGAGGACGAAATTATTTGTTAAGGGGGGTAGATTGTAACGCCCGTGAAAAATCCATACTTGGGCTCGAGTACCAACTCGACCCGAAATTGCGTAAAATTCATTCCTTTAGAAAATGTGACTAGGTTAGCTAGTGCAACGTTGGAATAGCTGGGAAATGGTCCCTGATCACTTTAAATACGTTCTACGAGGCCCGAAGCGAGTGGAACTAAGGGTGCTATAATGCTCTAAAGCCTCGGATCAAACTCTAAGCCGGTTTGTTCTCGGGACCTCCTTGAAACTTTGTATTGGATCTAGACCGCGCGTCGAAAGTCCGATACCTCCTATCTTAGACCGTTAGGACCGTCTAGCTGGGCTTGACACTCATTCCAAAAATCAAGTCAAACCGATGATCACAGGCTATTTCATTGAGCCCGGACCGAAGAGAGTGTGAATAGGGACATAGTTGGAATTTCAAATTCAAATCTGGCACACAAATTTGACGCATCAGTATTAAGCATTCTGACCGTCAGAATATAGCCAAATTACACCCTTGGATCAGGAAAAATATCTATTATATATCACGAGACTTATAGGCCTGATCTTGGTGCGGTGACCGTTAAACTGAAACTGGGCCGCCACGTGCGATCTGGGAACCCAACCGGTCTGAAAACTGGATGTATGCTAGATCTAGTATGCATGAGCTTAAGTCCGACCGCATCTGGCCTGGGGACCTCCAGAAATGCCCTTTTGGACCGGAACGGCCCCGATTTGGTTAGGCACCAAGTAAACATTGTTCCCAAGCCTATTTTGGGAATGTTTTAGGCTATAAAAGGGGTTGAAACCCTCACTCCTCTCTCCCATCCGAATTTGAGAGAAGCCCTAGCTTGGGAGAGAGAAAAAGAGTGAGAGATTGTGAGAGAGTGGGAGAGTTCTTCCCGCCACTTGTGCTACGTGTTGCACATGCTTAAGCAACACTCCTCTACCGCTTTCCCGGCGATTCCACCGCAATCCTAGGTAAGTAAAAATCCTAAATAGATGTTGATTTGAGTTTTCCTTGTTTCCATAGCGATGTAGCTTATGGATCTTATGTATTAGGCTCCTTACTCGCCGTAGACGAAGCATATACACTCCGCTTCAATTCCCGAGTCTACAAGACACTAGGTGAGGATTTTATACGCTTTGATTGACGGTTCCCAATGCTTTCAATGTCGTTTAATAGTAGATTCTTGACGGCATCGCCGTTTGACATGTACAAAATGCTCTCCGTTTCCCGTTTCGTAAGCTAACGAAGAATATGAGATTTAGGGCATTTTAGTCATTTGTAGGAAGTACTGTTTACATTCATATTTTGCTGATGTGATTGACATGGTTTGTTGTCGCATTAGGAAGTTAGGAATGCGTGCATAATTAGTTTGGCGAAGAGATTCGCCTAGTTGCACACTTTGGGTCGACATACTATATGTAGACTTAAGTGTGTAGTGTATGTGTTTGTATAAATGCTTGTACTAGTATGTATTGAATTAAGTGATGTTATTTGATAGTTTGTGATTGATTTTTCAATTATTATGCCGACCTAAATGATTTTCTACATGTTGACAAAATGCATGATTTCATTACATGCATGGAATGTATGTACTTGAGGATTTGCTTAAGTTGAATATGCATGGGAAGTATGCCTTGAAGATTTGCTTAAGTTGAATGTTATAACATGTGCTAACATGCTCACATGATGTATTTCAATTCCAATACCTTTTTATAGTGTTAATGTAATTCCATAGATGTGTGGGACTTGACTTAGTCCAGGCAGTCGGTAACCGAGCGAATTCGTGGCTGACTGGTCATAGTCACGAACGACGCGTCGATGAATGTGATTCGTGTTGAGAGTTGGCGGCAGTGGTTAGGCCACGCGAAGTGTTTTACGCACTTCATGTCGTTCAATTCGAGATGCGATCGCGCTAGTCGAGCCCGTCAAGTAACCCGACTGGCCGATGTTTGTTCACCTTGTATGTATCATAACTGCTTGAACCTAGGGTACTGAACTTACCATTGTAAACCCTATTAACCGTGGTACCTTGATCCACGAAGACTCATGAGCCGGGCATGGTGGTATGGGACACCGTGGTCGAGCTGTCGGCCTACGCTGGGGCCACAAACCTCCCCGTAGTGACCAGTGAGCACCTTGACTCGTGAGCAGATTATGGTGGTATGGGACAATATATTCTAGCTGTCGGCCTACACTGATCAGGCGACGAGCCCTTTGTAGTGACCGCGAACGTATTCTGAGTTCACGGGAGGCGACGACCCTTCTGTGCAGTAGAGTACAGTAGGCCTGTATTGATAAGGTGATGGGGGAGCGGTGCAACGAGCGCGAGCAACAGCCCTGGCAGCCCTTGCAGTGACCTACGAAATGTACATCGTATGAGATTACTAGGAGTGACGACCCTAGACAGGATCCGTGTTGGGATTGTTACAAGGGAGGTACCTTAGTTTCCCAATCCTGCTGTTTGAATGGACTAATAACAACTTGGTAATCATATCACCATAGCATTGCATGTGCCTGGAAGATGTGGAGCACTCTAGGGAGTGTGGCATGCCGCGGTCGTAAGATGTTGCCGTATGAGGGTGATCGTCGGTGAGGGCATACATCACGTCATATCATCTTGCATTAACAACAGTATTAGGACTTGTCTGATTTACTGCTTTACTATTATCGCGTGATTGAATTGTGAACATGCTAATCTTTGCTCTATGATTCCACTGAGTTGATCACTCATTCCCACGTTACGGGATGGTGTTTGCAACACCCACCAGACCCTGTTGTAGTTGCAGGTGACGGCGAGATCCAGGAGGTGGAGCTAGATGATGACGAGGACCAGGATGAGTTCTCGTATATGCAGTATCATGACGGCTTCCCGTAGGCGACCTGGATCGAGGGGACATCAGTGGGACTTTTCTTTTTGAACATTATTCTTTTGTTATGTACATGTATATGAGACTCAGAGATGTAGTCATACTTTGGAGACAGTTGAGATTACTTTGTTTTTCCATACAGTGATATATATCTTGTTTAGTCTTTCGCTTGCTTTTATCACTGGATCTGAAGTATGAATTGCAGTTTTGGTATACTTTTACTCATGTGAATGCTTTAAATCAGACAACATCGAATCATAACCATTTTTGTTGCATAAGTGACGGTCTGGAACTCGGGAGTTGAGTTTATACACGACCCCCGATTTTCAGGGTGTTACATATATACTGACGCGTCTCGCGTTGGTCTTGATTGTGTCTTATGCAGAAGGACAGGGTGATTACTTATGCCTCGAGACAGTTGAGGAAACACGAGAAAAATTGCCCTACACACGAACTAGAGTTGGCAACCGTCATTTTCGCATTTAAGCTCTGAAGACATTACCTCTACGGAGAGGAGTTCGAGCTCTTTTGCGACCACAAGAGCCTTAGATATATATTCTCACAGTGACACTTGAATATGAGGCAGCACCGATGGATAGAAACCTTAAAAGACTTTAAGTTCGATGTCTCCTACCATCCAGGTAAGGCAAACCATGTGGCAGACGCGTCGAGCCGCAAGAAGACTATAGAGTTTGTGACTCCACTTATGATTGCAGAATGGGATATGGTGGAATTTGTGCGAGACTTTAAGTAGAAACTCACGGTGGAAGAGCCGTATGAAGTTGTCGCACATGTTCCTGTACAACCCCTCATTGATGGCAGGATTATCAAGGCTCAGGCAGACGATGAGCTTTTAGCGAAGATGAAGGAGTGGGTTGGTACAGATGAGGACTCTGAATGGACCATTGGTACGGATGGGGGCTTACGTTATCGAGGTCGCCTATGGTCTCAGACATACCTGACTTGAGACAAGAGGTTCTCAAGTTAGCCCACAGTTTGAGGCTTACGATGCATCCAGGTAGCACGAAGATGTATCAAAACATGAAAAGATCATACTGGTGGGACAATATGAAGGTTCACATTGCTGAGTTCGTATCCCGTTATCTCACATGTCAGCAGGTTAAGGTAGGGCATCGCAGACCTCCTGGATTGCTTTAACCTATGCCCATAGCTGAATGGAAGTGGGACTTCATTTCTATGGATTTTATTTCAGGACTGCCTAAGACGAGGAAGGGACATGACTCTATTTGGGAGATTGTTGATAGGTTGATGAAGTCAGCTCATTTTCTACCGATTAGAGTTACGAATTCTACAGACGAGTTGGGTAGATTGTACATCAAGGAGATTGTACATTTGCATGGAGTTCCCTTGGAGATTGTGTCAGATTGAGACACGCGATTCACATCTATCTTCTGGACTCGTATCCAGGAAGCGATGGGTGTGAAGTTGAAGTTCAGTACAACGTTCCATCTGTAGATAGACGGGTAGACGGAGTGTGTAAATCAGGTGTTAAAAGATATGTTTTGAGCTTGTGTGTTGGATTTCAAGGACAGTTGGGATGACTGTCTTCCTTATGCAGAGTTCGCATATAACAATAGCTTTTAGGCGAGTATTGGTATGGCTCCCTATGAGGCACTGTATGGTCGCCCGTGTAGAGCACTGCATTGCTGGGCAGAAGTGGGCGAGAAGACTTTGATTGGCCCAGAGTTGGTTCAGGCGATGTAACGTCTTAGAAAAATCCGTACTTAGACCTGAGTAACACCTTTAATAGAAATCATTTAGGACTAAAATCTTTAGAAATTTAATGTGAATTAACTAGCACTAAACTAGATTACCAGTGAAATTAGCACCAAGCACTTTAAATGCGATCTGTAGGACCCAAAACCTATAGAATTGGTAACGCTATATAACCTTGAAATCTAGGATCCAACTCTAAGCCCAGTTGCTCTCGGGAGCATTCAAAAACTTCGTATAGGACCTGGACCGCACGTCGAAAGTCTGATAGCGATGAACTTAGACAGTTACGACCGCCTAGTTGGACTTGTCTATCACCTCAAAAATCAAGACCAAACGATGTCCTAAGACCATTTCCTTGAGTTCGAAGTGAAGAGTGTGAGAAAATGAAGATTTTTAAAAAATTAAATATGAATTTAAGTAATTTGAGTCGTGTCGCTTATGCGCCATTTATAAGTGTTTGGACTGTTGGTTTTTTACCTAAATTTTACCTCGGATCAGGAAAGGTAACCCATACATGTCAAAGTACTTGTCGCCGTGATTGAGTTTTGGTGACCGTTGAAATGAAGCTGGTCCACCACGCTCAATCTGAAAACCCGATCGGACTAAAAATTTAACTTTCTTAAGATCTTATACTAGTGAGCTTAAGTCCGACCGCATTTGATAAGAGGACCTCCAGAAGTGTTCCGTTGGATCAGAAAGAGCCTGATTTGGTTATAACTTAAGTATACCTTGGCCTTAGAGCTATTTCCATCGATTTTGGTCTTATAAAAAGGCCTTAAACCCTCTCTCCCAAATCCCATACGAATTTTCCAACCCTAGCTAATATAAGAGGGAGTAAAGAGAGAGACAGTAAGTGTGAACTTAGTGTTTCATCTTAGGATTCTTTCCAGTCCTTCTATGCCCGAATCCATCATATTTGAATCGTTATTCCAGCGATTCTAATTCCATTCTTGGGTAAGTCAATCAAACCATAACCTGCTTTGAATATTTGAATAGTTTAAGTGACGTTGTAGCTAACCTATTTCATGCCTTAGGTTGCCTATCCATCGTTGACGAAGACTTATCGTCTTAATCATGTTCGTTTCACATTTTCCAGTTTAAGGTGCGGACTATATACGTTTAGGTTATGGTTTTCAAGACTTTTAATGTTAGATAATGATTTATTCTTGACATGGATGCTATTACACATGCCAAATGCGCTATCTATTTTGATTTACGTATATGTATAACCTATGTTATAAATAGAGTATTTCATGTATATGATAGAATACCCATATACATATGGAATTTGATGTTATGATTGCCATGATTATTTGTCGTAGATATATGATTGATATGTATGTGACAACTCCTAAGTGAAAGGATTTTCCCTAATATGTAATGTCGTCGACATACGTGATGTATGTTGAATAGTGTAGTCTAAGTGTTTGTATAAATGCCTGAATGAGATAGTATTCAGTAAAGTGTGATTTATAAGGTTGTTGAGATATGAATCTCAATCATCTTACTTGTGTGTATGATTTCCTTCATGAATTGTTAAGCCTAAAATGTTCATGTTAACTATGTGTATGATTTCCTCCATGTATTGTATTTATGTTTACGTTATATCTCATAACATGTTCATATGAATGTAGAATCTGAATCAAATGCCTATCATTGAGCTTGTACGTGATTGGGACTATATTACAGTCCAGGTAATCGGTAACAATCCTTAAACTGGTGGTTGAGGTTATTTTCGCCACATAGGATGTGTTCAACGAAACTGAGTCGTGCTTGGGATGTTCGACAGTGGTTAGGCCACACGGAGTGATTATGCATTCCATGTCGATCAATTCAACGTGCGCTTGGCCTAGTTAAGCTTATCAACTAACCCGATTGACCAATGTATATTCACCATGTTTGGTCGCTACTGTTTGAATCTAAGGTACCAAACTCACTAGTGAAAATTCTGTTAACCTTGGTACCGCGATCCACTAAGACTCATGAGCCGGACATGGTAGTATGGGACACCGTGGTCAAGCTGTCGGCCTACGCTGGGGTGACAAGCCTACCCGTAGTGACCAGTGAGCATACTAGACTCATGAACTGATTATGGTGGTATGGGACACTATATTCGTGCTATCGGCCGACATTGATTGGTGACGAGTGCTCTGTAGTGACCTCGAGTATATCCTGACACTGCATTTAGGTGACGAGCCTTATTGTAGTAACTAGGGTATAACTAAACCTGTATTGATTGGTGACAAGCCCTTTACAGCAATCTAGAACAGTAATATCGTATGAGATTTCCTAGGATTGACGACCCTAGAATGGATCATTGTTTGGGAATTGATATAAGGGAGGTGCCTTAGCTTCCCAATCCTGCTGTATGAAAAGGACTAATAAGAACTTGATAATCATGCTCATAACATTGTACTGCATGTGCCATTGGCGTTAGTATAGAGCACAGTGGCAGTGATTCATGCTGCGATCGTTAGATGATGTCGCAAGAGGGAGTTTGTGGTGAGGGCATGCATCATTTCCTCATACCATTCATGCATTAACAAGATTATCTAGGATATGTTTAATTGTACTAATTTATCATTACTACTTGATTGAATTGATAACATGTTAACCTTTGCTGTATAGTTCCACTGAATTGATCACTCACTTCCACGTTCTAAGATGGTGCTTAAACACCAACCAGACTCTAACTTAGCTGCAGGTGATGGTGATGCCTGCGAGGTAGAGCTGGAGTTCGATGAGGACGAGGAGGCATTCTCATTTATGCAGTTCTCATGCAGGTTCATGTGAGCCTTGTCCTAGTTGACGGAGATTCTGGGCTATGATTGTAGCGATTGTTCACATTTTATTTTATGTATTTTGAGACATAATTTATAATTATGACCTGACAGAGCATACATACCTTGGGAACTTATGTTGGTTTTTTATACGTATTTCAGTCTTCCACTTGCATTCTCAGACTGTCCCTGAATTATGTTTGTTGTTTTGGCTTAATCTATTTCATGTTTTATGCACTAATATAGACAACATACATCCATCATTAATGTCACGCCCGTGAAAAATCCGTACTTGGACTCGAGTACCAACTCGACCAGAAATCGCGTAGGATTAATTCCCATGGAAAATAAGCGTAAGTTAGCTAGCGCAATGCTAGAGTAGCTGGAAAATAGTCCCTGATCACTTTAAATACATTCTACAAGACCCAAATCGAGTAGAACAAATGACTCTACAATACTCTATAACCTCGGATCAAACTCTAAGCAGGTTTGTTCTCTGGACCACTTTGAAACTTTGTATTGGATCTAGACCGCGAGTCGAAAGTCCGATACCTCTTATCTTAGACCATTAGAACCGCCTAGCTGGACTTGACAATCATTTCGAAAATCAAGTCCAACTGATAGTCACAGGCTATTTCATTGAGCTAGGACTGAAGAGAGTGCGAATAGGGACAGATTTGGAATTTGAAATTCAAATCTGGCACACGACTTGATGTGTTAGTATTAATCGTTCTGACCATCAGAATTCAGCTAGATTACACCCTCAGATCAGGAAAAATTTCTATTTCATATCATGAGACTTGCAGGCCTGATCTACGTGCGGTGACCGCTGAACTGAAACTGGACCGCCACGGGCGATCTACGAACCCTGCCGGACTGAAAACTTGATGCGTGCTAGATCCTGTAAGCATGAGCTTAAGTCCGATCGCGTTTGGCCAGGGGACCACCAGAAATCATCTTTTGAACCGAAACAGCCCCGATTTGGATATGCCCTAATTGAACTTTGTTCCTGAGCCTATTTTGGGCATTTTTGAGCTTACAAAAGGGGTTAAAACCCTCACTCCTCTCTCCCATCCAAATTTGAGAGAAACCCTAGATTTGGGAGAGAGAAAAGGTGAGAGTTTGTGAGAGAGAAAAGGAGAGGATTTACCTGCCGTTGTGCTACCTGTTGCACGTACTTTAGCAACACGCTTCCATCACTCAGCCGGTGATTTCTCCACATTTTCAGGTAAGAAATAACCCTAATAAGTTGCTGATTTGGCATTCATTCCGTTCCATAGAATGTAAACTGATAGAACTCGTAAATTAGGTTCTCTAATCGCCGTAGACAAAGCGTATCGCTCCGTTCGAAACGACACACCTATAAGGGAAAAGGTACGGATTTTAGACGCTTTGATTGACTGTTTACAACGCTTTCAATGTCGTTTAATAGTAGATTATCGATGGCAATGCTGTTTGACATGTACAACATGCTGTCCATTTCCTGTTTCGTAAACCGGCGAAGAATATGAGATTTAGGGCATTTTAGTCATTTGTAGGAAGTACTGATTTCATTCATATTTTGCTGATATGATTGACATGATTTGTTGTCACATTAGAATGTTAGGAATACATGCATAATTAGTTTGGCGAAGAGATTCGTCTAAATGCTCACTTCAGGTCGACATACTATATGTAGACTTAAGTGTGTAGTGTAAGTGTTTGTATAAATGCTTGTATTAGTATGTATTGAATTAAATGGTGTTATGGATTAGTTTGAAATTGATTTCTCAATTGATATGTTGATGTAAATGATTTCTTACATGTTAGCTATATGCATGATTTCATTATATGTATGAAATGCACGTACTTGAAGATTTACTTAAGTTGTATGTTACAACATGTGTTAACATGCTCATATGGTTGTATTTCATTTTCAATACTCTCACATGCTTTACTGATGTGATTTCACATGTTTGGGACTATACTTAGTCTAGGCAGTCGGTAACCGAGCGAATTCGTGGTTAGCTTATCTTCGCCACGAACGACCCGTCGATGAATGCGAGCCGTGTTCTGGAGTTGGCGGCAGTGGTTAGGCCACACGAAGTGTTTTACGCACTTCATGTCGTTCGCCTTGAGATGCGATCGTGCTAGTCGAGCCCGTCAAGTAACCCGACTGGCCGTTGTATGTTCACCCTGTATGAGTCATAACTGCTTGAACCTAGGGTACTGAACTTACCATTGTAAACCCTGTCAACCATGGTACCTTGATCCACGAAGACTCATGAGCCGGGCATGGTGGTATGGGACACCGTGGTCGAACTGTCGGCCTACGCTGGGGCCACAAATCTCCCCGTAGTGACCAGTGAGCACCTAGTCTCGTGAGCAGATTATGGTGGTATGGGACACTATATTCTTACTGTCGGCCTACACTGATCAGGCGATGAGTCCTTTGTAGTGACCGCGAGCGTATTCTGAGTCTACGGGAGGCGACGACCCTTCAGTAGCAGTAGGGTACAGTAGGCCTGTATTGATAAGGTGATGGGGGAGCGGTGCAACGAGTGCGAGCAACAGCCCTGGCAGCCCCTACAGCGACCTATAAAATATACATCGTATGAGATTACTAGGAGTGACGACCCTAGACAGGATCTGTGTTGGGATTGATATAAGGGAAGTACCATAGTTTCCCAATCTTGCTGTTTGAATGGACTAATAACAACTCGGAAATCATATCACCATTACATTGCATGTGCTTGGAAGATGTGGAGCACTTAAGGGAGTGTGACATGCCGCGATCGTAAGATGGTGCCGTATGAGGGAGATCGTCGGTGAGGGCATACATCACGTCATGTCATATTGCATTAACAACAGTATTAGGATTGTCTAATTTACTGCTTTACTATTATCGCATGATTGATTTGAGAACATGTTAATCCTTGCTCTATTATTCCACTGAGTTAACTACTCATTCCCACGTTTCGGGATGGTGTTTGCAACACCCACCAGACCCTGTTGTAGATGCAGGTGATGCTGAGATCCAGGAGGTAGAGCCAGACTTTGATGAGGACCAGGACGAGTTCTCATACATGCAGTACCATGATGGATTTGCTTAGGTGACCTGGGTTGACAGGACCTCATAGTGGGACTCTTTTGGACATTTATTTCTGTCATTTACATGTATATGAGACTCAGTGATGTATTCATACTTTAGTGATAGTTGAGATCTACTTTGTTTTTCCATACAGTGATATATATATTCTTTAGTCTTCCGCTTGCTTTTATCACTGGATTTGAAGTATGAATTGCAGTTTTGGTATACTTTTACTCATGTGAATGTTTTACCTCAGACAACATTGAATCATAATCATTTTTGTTGCATAAGTGATGGTCTGAAACTCGGGAGTTGAGTTTATACACTACCCCCGATTTTCAGGGTGTTACAATTAATTATGTTGCATAAGTAATGTTTTGGAACTCGAGAGCTGAGTTATGCTCAACCCCCAAATTTCAGGGCATGACAGGCGACCTCAGAGAAAATTGACATTATTAGGCATCGACTGCTCTCAGTATAGATCAGGCAGAAGAGCTACGTCAATACAAGATGGCGACCACTTGAGTTTGATGTTGGGGACCATGTATTCCTTAGGGTTTCCTCGATGAAAGGAGTTCTTTGGTTTGGAAAGAGAGGGAAGCTCACACTGAAATTTATTGGCCCATTCTAGATACTTGATTAAGTGGGGGCAGTAGCGTATCGCCTTGCTTTTCCCACACCACTCGCAAGCATGCATAACATATTCCATGTGTCCATGTTGAAGAAGTACGTTCCTGATCCTTCCTATATTATCAGATGGAAGCAGGAGCAGTTGAGCGAGGATGCCACATATGAACTGCGATAAACGCGTATTTTGGATAGGAAGGGGCAAGTATTGCGTAGCAAGGTTATCCCACTTGTGAAGGTACTGTGGACGCATCATAGTGAAGAAGAGGCTACTTGGGAGAATGAAGTTGAGGCCAGGAAGAACTACCCTTAGATCCTCAAGGAGTCTGAGAAGGTACGAATTTCGAGGATGAAATTTTTTCTTTAAGGGGATACATTGTAATGTCTTGGAAAAATCCATACGTAGACCCGAGTATCACCTTTCGCAGAAATCATTTAGAACTAAATCCTTTAGAAATTTAACCTGAATTAACTAGCGTTAAACTAGATTACTTGTGAATTTAGCACCAACCACTTTAAATATGATCTGTAAGACCCAAAACCTATAGAATTGTTAACGCTTCATTACCCTGAAATTTAGGATCCAACCCTAAACCCAGTTGCTATCGAGAGCATTCAGAAACTTCGTATCGGACCTGGACCGCACGTCGAAAGTTTGATAGTGATGAACTTAGACAGTTATGACCTCCTAGTTGGACTTGACTCTCACCTCGAAAATCAAGCCCAAACGATGTCCTAAGACCATTTTCTTGAGTCCAGAGTGAAGAGTGGAGAAAGTGAAGATTTTTATAAAATTAAACAAGAATTCAATTAATCTGAGTCATAACGCTTACGCGCCATTTATAAGCATTTTGACCATTGATTTATGACCTAAATTCACCCTTAGATCAGGGAAGTTGGCCCACACATGTCAAAGTGCTCGTGGCCCTGATTGAGTTTCGGTGACCGTTGAATTGAAACTGGTCCGCCACAGTCGATCTGAAAACTTAATCGAACTAAAAACTTAACTTTCTTAAGATCCAATATTAGTGAGCTTAAGTCCGACCGCATTTAATAAGAGGACCTCCAGAAGTGTTTCGTTGGATCAGAAAAAGCTCAATTTGGTTATAACCTAAGTATACCTTGTCCCTAGGGCTATTTTCATCAGTTTTGGGCTTATATAAAGGCCTTAAACCCTCTCCCATTAATCCCATACGAATTCTAAACCCTAGCTAATATAAGAGAGAGAAAAGAGAGAGAAGTGAGTGTGAAGTTGGTGTTTCATCTTGGGATTCTTCACAGTTCCTCTATGCATCAATCCATCGTATCTGAATAGTTATTCTGGCGATTCTAATTTCATTTTTAGGCAAGTCAATCAAACCCTAACCTATTTTGGAGCTTGGAATAGTCTAAGTGTTGTTGTAGCTAACCTGATTCATGCTTTAGGTTGCCTATCCGTCGTTTACGAAGACTTATCGTCTAAATCATATTTGTTTCACATTTTTCGGTTTAAGGTGTAGACAATATACGTTTAGGTTATGGTTTTCAAGAGATTCAATGTTAGATAAAGATTTATTCTTGACGTGGACACTATTACACATGCTAAATACGCTATCTGTTTTGATTTACGTTTGTGTATAACCTATGCTGTAAATAGAGTATTTCATGTATATGTTAAAAT
Organism: Magnolia kwangsiensis; assembly: GCA_037074715.1. Taxonomy (NCBI): domain Eukaryota; kingdom Viridiplantae; phylum Streptophyta; class Magnoliopsida; order Magnoliales; family Magnoliaceae; genus Magnolia; species Magnolia kwangsiensis. The sequence continues at coordinate 74,986,877 of CM073577.1, read as the reverse complement.
GTCTATATGCGTATGAAATCTAATATTGTGATTGTCATGATTATTTGTCATTAGTACATGATTGTTATGTATGCGACAACTCCTTGGTGAAAGGATTTGCCCTAATATGTAATATGGCTGACATACGTGATGTATGTTGAATAATGTAGTCCAAGTGTTTGTATAAATGCCTGAATGAGTTAGTATTCAGTAAAGTGTGATTTATAAGGGTATTGAGATATGAATCTCAATTACCCTACTTGTGTGTATGATTTCCTCCATGAACTATTTAGTCTATTTATTTATGTTAACTGTGTGTATGATTTCCTTCATGAATTGTTTAGTCTATTTATTCATGTTAACTGTGTGTATGATTTCCTCCATGTACTGTATTCATGTTTAAGTTATATTTCATAACATGTTCATATTAATGTAGGATTTAATTTAAATGTCTATTTTTAAGCTTCTACGTGATTGGGACTATATTACAGTCCAGGTAATCGGTAATTGTTCTCAAACTGGTGGTTAGAATTATTTACGCCACGCAAGATGTGTTCGACGAATCCGAGTCTTACTTGGAATGTTCAACGGTAGTTAGGCCACACGGAGTGCTTATCCATTCCATATTGATCAACTTAACGTGCGCTTGTCCTAGTTAAGCTCGTTAAATAACCTAATTGACCGATGTATGTTCTCCATGTTTGGACGCTATTGTTTGAATCTAGGCTATCAAACTTACCAGTGAAATTCCGTTAACCTTGGTACCTCGATCCCCTAAGACTCATGAGCCAGACATGGTGGTATGGGACACTGTGGTCATTCTGTCGGCCTATGCTATGGCGATGAGCCTCCTCGTAGTGACCAGTGAGTAACCTAGACTCGTGAGCCGATTATGGTGGTATGGGACACTATATTCGTGCTATCGGCCTACATTGATTGGTGATGAGCCCTTTGTAGTGACCTCGAGCATATCCTGACACTGCATTTGAGTGACGAGCCTTATTGTAGTATTTAGGATATAACTAGAACTATATTGATTGGTGACAAGCCCTTTACAGCGATCTAGAACTATAATATCGTATGAGATTTACTAGGATTAATGACCCTAAAATGGATCATTGTTTGGAAATTGATATAAGGGAAGTACCTTAGCTTTCCAATCCTGATGTATGAAAAGGACTAATAAGAACTTGATAATCATGCTCATAACATTGCACTGCACGTGCCGTTGGCGTTGGTGTAGAGCACAGTGGTAGCGATTCATACTGCAATCGTTAGATGATGTCGCAAGAGGGAGTTTGTGGTGAGGGCATGCATCATTACCTCATATCATTCTTACATTAACAAGAGCATCTAGGACATGTTTGGTTATACTACTTTATCATTACTGGTTGATTGAATTAATAACATGTTAAACTTTGCTGTATAGTTCTACTGAGTTGATCACTCACTTCCATGTTCTGGGATGGTGCATAAACACCAACCAGACTCTGGCTTAGCTGCAGGTAATGGTGATGCCTGTGATGCAGAGCCAGAGTTCGATGAGGACGAGGAGGCATTCTCTTTCATGCAGTTCTCAGGCGGGTTCATGTGAGCCATGTCCTGATTAACGAGGATTCAGGGTTATGTTTATAGCGATTTATCACATTTTGTTATATGTATTTTGAGACATGTCTTGTAATTATGACCTGGCAGAGCGTACATATCTTGGGGACTTATGTTGGTTTATATATGTATTTCAGTCTTTCGCTTGTGTTTTCAGATTGTCCCTGAATTATTTTTGCTAAGCTAGCTTAATTTACCTTATGTTTTATGCACCAAAACAAACAATATACATCCATCATTGAATATGTTATATAAGTGATGTTTTGGAACTCGGGAGCTGAGTTATGTTCGACCCTCGAATTTCAGGGCGTTACATGAATGTTGTATTTATTTTCATGTACATGTGGTGAATGTTGTAATAGCCTAGTTTATTTCTTTTACCTTTGTATCAATTTGAGTTTTTGATACTTACCAATATTCTAGAAATTAGGTTGTCCTACCATAAGCCATTGGTTTTTAGTATAAGGTTGTTCTTAGAACAACGTTTATATCTACCTTTTAATACTTGTGCATTTGAGGTTGTTTTAGATTTCTGCTATTTGAGTTATCTTTCCACATTTATTTTTTTATTTGGCATAGTCATATTGACCAGCTCCCCCCTCTCGGACTTGAGGCTCGCCCTTTTTACTTCTGCCCTGGGTAGAATGACATATTCTAGATGTCAAATTTACCAGGACGATGGACATGCCTCTAGACAACGTCGTGGGGCAGTTGGTGAAGCTTCTCCTAAGGGTGAGTTGTCTTTCGCAATTTTCCTCAGTTACTTAGCCATTTTCTTATTTTCTAATGTGAGTTTGGTTTCAATTCTCCCTTCTCTCCTTAACAACCATTATGAGATACTGTGCGGGAAGGTAGAGTACAAGGAGGCTGATGCGACGGGGCTATAGTAGGGCGTTGTGGTAGAGCAACTTTGTTCCAAGAACATTGCTCTAAAGGCCTAAGCGGATGGGGAGAATGCCACTATAAAGGCCTAAGTTGCGGGGGGGGGGGGGGGGGGGGGGGAGGGTGCAATGACCGAGTTGGAGGCGTCCAAGAAGCTTTTGACCGAAGCCTTGATGAGGGGTGCCTAGTGGAAGTTTAACCTGGGGGAGTTGAGGCGGGAGTACAACGCGAGGATGAAAGAAGCCCAAGCAGCTATTTCTATAGCTTAGACGATTGTTGTGGAGTACAACGCCTCTAAGGGTCATGAGGATGATAAGGATGCCATTTACTGCCTCGGGTATGAGAAGTGCTTAGAGGATATCAAAGAGGCACATCACAAGCTCAACCTTTTTGCCTTTGAGGTCAACCCTTCTAAAGACTCTTCTCCACCGACTGAGGACTTTCCTTCCGAGAAACCTCCTCTACCACAGCCCTAAATCTTCTTTCTTTCATGTATTTTTATTTTGATTATGTACTCTCCTTACCACATTAATGAAAGAAAGTTTTGTTGAAATGGCTGTTGTACTTGTATTTTGGGTTATGGCTGGTCTTAAGTATGAGCCTTTTTGGTAGACCATGTGATCTTGATGGCATTATTTCACTAGTGGCTCAGTCTCTTCTTTAAGGGTCGGGCGGCTGGTGAGGATTATTTCTCCCTTGCGCTAAGGGAAGTCCTCAGTAGGTCATGTAGGTCATGATATTGTAGGCAACGAGTGGAAAGTAAAATATCCTAATTTCAGGATTTTTATTGTAAATTCTGAGGAAAACATGCAGGTTTTGACTTGGTCGGTTATTTGTAGATTCTAGGTAATAGAACTGTAGATTTTATCCCTAAGCCTATTCAACTTTTATTGGTAGTAGATCTTCAAGTGCTCGGCATTCCATTGGTGTGGCATGGGCTTTCCCTCCATATTCTTAAGTCGATATGTTCCTAGTCGACTTGTGCTTGTCACCATGTAGGCCCTTCCTAGTTCGGCCCTAGGTCCCTAAGCGAGGCTCCTTGGTCTTCTAGAATGTTCTGCGTAGGACTAGGTCTCCAACTCGAAACCTCTCATTTTCACTCTAGATTTGTAGAAGCAGGCGACCTTCTGTTGCCGAGCTACAACTCTAAGTTAAGCACTCTCCCTTCTTTCTTCGACCAGGTCGAGGTCTAGCGTCATCTGCTCAGCGTTCTAGCATTTGTCGAAAGAGCGGGTCTGAGTAGTCAAGAGTCAGATTTTAACTGGGACAACGAGTTTCACACCGAAGGCTAGGAAAAGGGTGTTTCTCATGTGGTCGTCCAAGCAGTGGTCTGGTATGCTTAGAGAACGTGTGGAAGCTATTCTGCATAGGCTCCTTTAGCTTTCTCGAGCTTGGTTCGAAGGTGATCCTTAATGATTTTATTAACTTCTTTGACTTGCTCATTAGTTTGGGGGTACCGAGATGATAAATAGACGTTTTGAATTCTAAGGTTCCCGCACATGCCTCAGAATTGGTTGTTGTCGAACTGCTTCCTGTTGTCCGAGATAATCATGTAGGGGATCCCGCACTGACAAATGATGTTCTTCCAGAAGAAGTCTATAATCTTCTACATGATGATCTTGGCCAAGGGCTCAACCTCGATCCACTTAGTGAAGTAGTCAACCATGACGACTGCGAACTTGGTTTATCCCTTGCCAGTTGGCAAAGGGTCGATGATGTCGACCCCCCATTGTGCGAAGGGCTGTTGTCTAGTCATAGGGTTTAGTTGCTCACGCGGCTGATGGGGTATAGCTGCAAATCACTAGTACTTGTCAAATTTTTTAGTGCACTACCTGGCGTCTGTCTGGATGGTTGGCCAAAAGTATCCTTGTCAGATGAGTTTGTGAGCAAGGGAGCATCCACCGGAGTGGTTGCTACAAATGCCTTCATGAATTTCCTTAAGAATGTACTTGGCTTCACCAGGTCAGAGGCACCTTAGGTATGGGAGGAAGAATCACTTTTCATACAAGGTGTCTCCAATCACAACGTAACGAGCTGACCTGAAATGGAGTCTTTATTCTTACAGTCGGTCCTTGGGCAGCTTACCCTCCCGAAGGTAGTCGACTATCAGGTCCATCTAGCTTAACTTTACATCTATTAGGGGGGGGACCATGCTTGGATTGGATTTGCTAATGCTTGGCTCGGCTATGAGCTCGATTAGGGTTGACCTAGAAATTTCGTCTTCAACCATCGTGGCTAGGTTTTCCAAGATGTCAACTTTGGTGTTTTTCGACCTAGGGATTAGGCTGACATTGCATTTAGAGAAATTGCTGATATGCTCTCGGGCTTTTTGTAAATAGGTCATCATTCTTTCTTCCTTGGCTCAGTATTTATTAGTGATTTGATTAACGACGAGCTGGGAATCACTATGGACTTTCATGTTCTGAGCTCCCATTGATGTTATTAGCCTGAGTCCAACTAACAAGGCTTTGTATTCTGCTGTGTTGTTCGACGTTTGAAATTTGAATCTTAAGGCATATTATGTGCAGGTCCGATCAGGAGCTTAAAGGTCTATCCCAACCCCAATGCCTTTAGAATTGGAGGAACCATTGACATATAGTACCCATGTTGACAAGTTTAACTCGACCAAACAATTTTCAAGCTAGTTGATTCTTTCACTGGGATTGGCTTCTTGGTCACTCTCACATATGACCTCGACCATGAAGTCAGCCATTGCTTGGCCTTTGATCATGGTCCTTGGTTGATATTTGATATCGAACTCATCGAGCTTGACCACCCATTTTGTCAATCTGGCCAATACTTCAAGAACCATCGACATATAGTACCCATGTCAACAAGTTTAACTCGACCAGACAATTTTCAGGCTAGTTGATTCTTTCAGTAGGATTGGCTTCTTGGTCACTCTCACATATGACCTCGACTGTAACGACTCAGAAAATTCCATACCAAGACCCGAGTACCACCTCGATCAGAAATCACTTAGGATTAATTCTCTTAGAAATTAAGCATAAGTTAACTAGCGCTAAGTTAGACTGGCTATGAAATTAGTGCTGTTCACTTTAAATACGTTCTGCAAGACTTAAAACTTGTGGAATCGTTAACGCTATAATACCCTGAAATCTAGGATCTAACTCTAAACCCAGTTGTTCCCGGGAATACTTTGTAACTTTATATTGATTCTAAATTGTGCATTGAGAGTCTGATAGCTATGAACTTAGACCATTTCGACCGCATAGTTGGACTTGACAATCGACTAGAAAATCAAGCCCAAACGATGTCCTGAGACCATTTTATTACGTCCGGAGTGAAGAGAGTGAGAAAAGGAAGATATTTAAAAAATTAATTATATTTTTATGAAATCTAGCACATTTCACTTGCGTGATATTTTTAAGCATTCTGACCGTTAGAATTCGACCCAAATTCACCCTCGGATCAGGATAGGCGGCCCTTACATGTCAAAGTACTTGTGGCCTTGATCGAAGTTCAGTAACCGATGAATTGAAACTGTTCCGCCACGTGCGATCTGGAAGTCTGACTGGGATAAAAACTTAACTCCACCTAGATCCAAGGTTGGTAAGATTAAATTCGACCACATTCAGTCAGAGGACCTCCAAAAATGTTGCTTTGGATCAGAAAAGACCCAATTTGGTTATAACCTAAGTATACTTTGGTCCTAAGTCTAAATAGGTGAGTTTTTAGCCTATATAAGGATCTTAAACCCTCTCTCATTCCTCCCATATGAATTTGAGAGAAACCCTAGGAGAGAGAAGAGAGAAAAGAGCGAGATTGTGTGAGAGTTGTGAGAGAATGTTCCTATCACTCTATCCTACTACTATACGTACTTAACCATCGCGATCTAATCACTTTTCTGGTGATTCTGACTTCCTTTTAGGTAAGAAAAACCTAACCTTAACCTGTTTTAGAGTTTTTATCGATACAAGTAGCGAAGTAGCTAACTTACCTTGTGATATAGGTCGTCATATTGAAGTTGACGAAGCATAGAGTTTCTACTCGATTCATTGCGCTTCTACGGCGTAAGGTGCGGATTTTAGATGCTTAGGTTATCTGTTTTCAAAGCTTTCAATGTCGTTTAATGGTAGATTGTTGACAAGGATATTGTTTGACATGTAGAACATGCTGTCTGTTTTTCATTTCGAATACGTACGAAAAATATGAGATTTAGGGTATTTTAGGTATTTGTAGGAAATACTGTATACGTACAAATTTTGTCGATATGATTTCCATGAGTATTTGCCACGTATCTATGCTAGTTATGCGTGTACGATCTGTTTAGCGAAGAGGTTCACCCTAATGCACATTTTGGCCGACATATGCTATGTAGACTAATGTGTGTAGACTAAGTGTTTGTATAAATGTTTATATAAGTAAGTATTGAGTAAATGAGGTTGTAGATTAGTGTTGAGATAGGATTCTCAACTAATTTAATGATGTATATGATTTCCTCCATGTTTGTTATATTTGAATTGATTATCTTATATATATGAAATGCTTGTGCATGGTTAAATTGCTTATGTTGTGTCTTATAATATGTTGCTAACATGCTTAAATTACTTAATATTTCAATTCTGTTTATCTCATATGATTATTGATTCACATTACATGTGCTTGGGACTATACTCTAGTCCAGGCAGTCGGTAATAAATTAGAAATCATGTTTGGATTCTATTCACCACGAAGGATGTGTTGATGAACCCGAGTCATGCTTTGGTTAACGGCAGTGGTTAGGCCACACGAGGTATTTTTGCACTTCATGTCATTCAGCTTGAGGTGTGCTCGTACTAGTTGAGCTTGTCAAGTAACCCGACTGACCGTTGTATGTTCATCTTATACTGGTCATAACTGTTTGAACCTAGGATACTGAACTTACCATTGAAAACCCTGATAACCATGGTACCTCGATCCATTAAGACTCATGAGCCGGGCATGGTGGTATGGGAGACCGTGGTCGAGCTATCGGCCTACGTTGTGGCGACGAGCCTCCCCGTAGTGACCAGTGAGCACCTCAGACTCGTGAGTCGATTATGGTGGTATTGGACACTATATTCGAGCTATCGGCCTACTCTGATTGGTGACGAGCCCTTTGTAGTGACCTCGAGCGTACTCTGAGTCTACGTGAGGCGACGACCCTTTCGTAGCAACAAGAGTACAAACTAGGCCTATATTGATAAGGTGATGGGGGAGCGGTGCAACAAGTGCGTGCAACAGCCCTAACAACCCTTGTAGTGACCTAGAAATATATCATCATATGAAACTACTAGGAGTAACGACCCTAGACAGGATCTTTGTTGGGAATGATATAAGGGAAGTACCTTAGTTTACCAATCCTGTTGTGTGAATGAATTAATAACAACTCGTTAATCATATTCATATCGCACTGCATGTGCCTGGAAGATGTGGAGCACTGAGGGAAGAAAGCATCCTGCGAACGTGAGATGGTGTCGCTTGAGGGAGTACATAAGTGAGGGCACACATCATTCTTGCATCTCATCATTGCGTTAATTACAGTATTTAGGAATGTTTGATTACTTGCTTTACCATTATCGCGTGATTGATTTAATAACATGCTAATCTTTACTATATGATTCCACTGAGTTGATCACTCACTCCCAAGTTACAGGACGGTGTTTGCAACACCTACCAAACTCTGTCTTAGATACAAATACCGAGGTGATTCAGGATGTGGAGCCGGACTACCTCGAGGACCAGGATGAGTTCTCATATATGCAGTTCTCAGACGGCTTCACATAGGTGGCCTAGATCAGTGGGATTTTGCTAGTTGGACTATCATATGACATTTGATTTTGGTTGTTATATGTATATGTGACTCAGAGAAATATTCATACTTTGAAGACAGATCGAGATTGTTTTTGTTTTACACACAGTAATATATATATCTTCCAGTCTTCCGCTTGCATTTTATCACTGGATTTGGAGTATGAATTGTTGTTTTGGTATAATCTCACTCATGTTAATGCACTAACTCAGACAACATTTAATCATCATTATCCATGTTGCATAAGTGATGGTCTGAAACTTAGAAGTTGAGTTGCTACTCGACCCTTGATTTTCATGGTGTTACAAGTTAGTATCAGAGCATGATTTGGATTAAACCGGACCTAGGTTATGGTCACATGACATTCGCTGTCACCCTTTGACTTAGGTGGGTGTGAGAAAAACATAGAAACATTCATAGGATCCCAGTTTTGCCAGTTGGTGAAGTTCACTCAAATCGATCATTTTGATCGAGTCCGTGTGCATCCGTGGTCGCTTGAAACGACCCCAGACAACTTCTAGTTTATTTATTGACGAGTCTAAACCCTTATTGATCCTATCCCAGCTATTAAAGATTGCTAAATGCGAATGTACAACAGTTAGTACCCGAAACGACCCAAAATAGTTCGAAACGGAGATGGGGCCCAAATCTAACACTTCCAGTGGGACCCAGGGTGGGCCCCACATGTTTTTGGCCATTGGGGGGCAAGAGGACCTCTCCAAACAGTCCAGAGGTTGGTGAGGACCTCATCGGTTCGGCGAGGTCTTGCCGGTCAATGGGCTAGGATGGGTCGGGCCTTCAGGCCGATGGAGTTTGGGGGTTAGGGTGACCCCCTGGTACGTGGGCCGTCCCTTAAAAATCCCCGATCAGCCACTTCCTTCATAAACCTCACCTCCAAGCTCTCCCTTTCCTTCCAAATTGTTATTTTCTCTCTCAAACCTCCCTTCTAATCACTCCCTTCATCGTTTTCTGCCACAACCCACACCCCTTCATCGTTTGTACTGGTACACACTCCCCCCACTCTCCATTCTCTCTAGTTTTAGGCTCTTACATCCTCTATTCGAAGCAAAAATCATGTAAGCTTCCATCCCAACCCATCTCCTCATTTCCCCTTCTTCAATCTCTGTATCTTAGGCCTTTACGACCCCTGTTGAGGCTCAAACTCGTGGAGAATTAAAAACCCAGCCCTTATTCCCCCTTTCCTTCACTCTCCATGGCCTTCTTCGAGTTCATGGCGGCCATGTTCTCGATTTCCACCGTCCTCTCTCATGGGAAAGAGGAAGGATGTCGCTGATGAGGCTGGGCCTAGTCGTCCTACTCGTTCGAGGCGGCCTAGAGGAGCTACCGTGAGTCCAAGTGTTGGGAGAGAAATACATATGAAGCGGGATTTGGATCCCCAAGTGCCTTTTGGAAGGGCGTTGTTGGCAGAGTTGGCTCATGGCGCGTATACGGATCACAGGGTTCTTTTTGAAGCGCATGTGGATGGGCGGCTCTTTGGCGAGTATTTGTTGTTTGAGCATATCGAAGCTGTCCGGTGGGATCCGCTATTTGAAGGCGAGTCTCGTGCTAATGTAAGCACTGTTCATGCCTTTTATGCTCATATTCGGGACCCTACGCTGGAGCCACTGCAGTTCAAGATCTCCTTTGATAGAGATCGGGAAGCCACAATCGATGTTCGGTTGATAGCTCGACTTCTGAACGTGCCACTTGGCGAGGTACATCCAAGTGCTAAGAATTTAAACAGTGTTCGTGAGAGAGATCGCCGTACCAGGTTTCTATGTGGTCATTTATTTGAGTGGCAACGTAACAAGAGCCTCCTAGTGACCCATATGTTGGTTGATTTTCATCTGCTTCATCACATCTGCACGTTTAATGTTTATCCTAGGTGGAGCAATCGCAGTGAATGCACGCGTCTCATGGTAGAATTTCTGTATTAAGTGGGGCAGGGAGAGAATGTGTGCATGGCTACATTTATGCTGCAACAGATCATCCTCATAGCACGATCGAGAAGGATGTCTGAGTCACTTCCCTTTAGTCGGCTCATATGCAAGATTGCGCTCGAGTTTGCCTATAGGCTTGGGGCAGAGTTGCCTGCGCCGGTTCATTATATCAATGAGGCTACTCTGAACCAAATGAAGATGGGACCTCGGCAGCTTGAGGCCCAACTTAATGATGGCAGCGAGGGTGAGTACGATAGTGAAGAGGAAGAAAGTGAAGAAGGTGGGGCAGAGATAGAGGAAGGAGAGCAGGATGAAGAAGAAGAGGAGGCTAAGGATATTGATGAGAGTACTCCTCCTGCGACTCAGGAGCCTGATCCTTCTCAGGTTGATAGGGATGCTCGTATTGTGTGACTCGAGGAGGGTCAGGCTGCTCTTCGACAGGATATTGGGGATTTATGGGATCTCGTGAAGAATAAGTTTAAGAAGGTAACCTGCACGCTGAAGACCATCCTGTGCTGCCTGAAGGATAAGGGTGCCCCTCCTCCATCGCCAGACTCGGGTGAGTGCTCGTATTTCAGATGCTTGTTGGTCGTATTTAGGCTGTTTTGTATTTTCTGTGTGTGAGCCTTAAGAGGCTTAGTAGTTGATTTATGTTGCAGTTGTAAGCCTGGCTAGCTTAGTTTCCCATGTGTTTCTTGTCATGATGCATGTAAAGATTTATCTCTTGTATTGTGACAGTTTTGATTAAATGAAATGCATGGAGTTCTTCGGCTTGATATGTGAATGATTGTTGTTGTGCATGTGTGCTTCTGCTGAATCTGGCTGGGTTGCACCCTATTTTGAATATAGGGAATGCCACCTAAGGTTACACGGAGCACGATACGTCTTACACTGGGTGAGTTGATGGATCAGACCCCTCCCCAAAGTGGTGATCGTATGGACCCTAGTGTGGGCCTAATTCGTGAGGCTGTATCTGAGCCTCAGCCTTCTACAAGTCCTGCGGTCGGGCCGCCACCTTTCACCCCACAGGTTCTTGAGCAGCACCGTGCATCTTCCTCGACGCAGTATATGCCTCACCCTGCTTCACCTTCTGATAGGTTTGAGCAGTTGATGACTATGATGCATTAACAGTATCAGCAGCTTCTTACTACTATCGCAGGGGCCTTAGCTCAGGTTGGGAGTGCGACTCCACCCGTGCCATCTTTGCATCCAGCTGAGGATGCTGGGACTTCGACTCAGGCTGAGGGTATGACTCATCTTGCACCTTCTGCCTACCCTACGGGGAATACCGCTGATACCAGAGGCCTACTTGAGTGATTCCAGTGCTTGCGACCTCCTACTTTTATGGGTTCTCATAGACCCGAGGAGGCCGAGTACTGGCTCGACCGCATCTCGAAGATGTTGAAGATGCTGCACTGCTAGAGTCTGAGCAGGTTGAGTTGGCCACTTTCATGTTTGAGAAGGAGGCCAGCTTGTGGTGGGATAACATAATGCAGACTGTTGCGGTTGGTTACATATGGACCTGGGCAGCGTTTGAGTTCCACTTCCATGAGAAATACTATCCTCAGACCTACCGGCATGAGAGGGAGAACGAGTTTTTACCCCTCAGGCAGGGAGGCATGTCAGTTACTGAGTACGAGCATCGATTTACAGAGTTGGGCAGATACGTCCCGACTATCCTTGCTAATAAGAAGATGCGGATGCGACGTTTCTCGGAGGGTTTGCGACCTGACATACGGTCAAAGATGTGCTGTGTTAGCATACCGTCTTATGTTGAGCTAGTGCACGTGTCCATGCGAGTAGAGTAGGACTGAGATCGACTGGCACGTTCTCTTGGCCCTATGGTTGCTAGGCCACAACCAGATACCCAGAGCAGGCCATTCCTCGGCAAGAGGCCTCGCATCTACTCTCCTCCCAGGATCACAGCGCCAATACTTTCGATGAGGCACCCAAGTGTGACCTATACTTATTGTGGGAAACCGGGTCACCCTGTAGAGAGCTGTTTTGCTTAGATGAGAGATAGTGGGTTTTCACCACAGCAGAAGATCGATCATCCTCATCCACAGGCTCTATCCGCTCCACCGTTACGGTCAGCTGTTGTGCATCCTTCCTTCAAACCTCCTGTACCTCAGTTCTAGCCACCTCAACGACCCATAGCACCGCAACCGAATCAACCACATTAAGCTTTTCGGTGCAGGTCAGTTACCCCTCTCTAGTGCTTTGTTATGCTTCCTTATTAAGGAATATTGACGTCCCGACACTTGAGAGCATACCAGTAGCCTGTGATTATGAGGATGTGTTTAAAAATATACCTGGGTTACCTCCTCAGAGTGAGATCGATTTTACTATCGACCTAGTACCCAGTTTGACGCCCATCTCACTGCCGACGTATTGCATGGCCCCATGTGAGATGGAGGAGTTGAGGAAACAGATCGATGATTTGTTGGAGGCTAGCTCCAAACGGTCGAGTGTGTCTCCTTGGGGAGCACCGGTGTTATTTATGATGAAGAAGGATGGCTCACTGCGATTATGTATTGATTATCGTAGGCTGAATCAGATTACGGTGAAGAATAAGTACCCTTTGCCTAGGATTGATGACCTGTTTGATCAACTGAGAGGAGCATAGTACTTCTCGAAGATTGATCTGCAGTCAGGGTATCACCAGCTGCGCGTCAGGGGTGAGGACGTGCAGAAGACGGCTTTCAGGACTAGCTTTGGCCATTATGAGTTCCTCATGATGTCGTTCGATCTTATGAACGCACTAGCCGTGTTCATGGACCTGATGAACTGGGTATTTCTATCGTTCCTCTATCGATTCATCATCGTATTTATAGACGGAATTTTGATATACTCCAGGAGTTGAGAGGAGCATGAGGAGCACTTGCGATCGGTCCTGGATACTCTGAGATAGCATCAGTTGTTTGCATAGTACAAGAAGTGCGACTTCTGGAAAGAGGAGGTCAAGTTCTTAGGACACGTAGTGTCTAAGGATGGGATTGCAGTTGACCTTGCTAAGGTAGTTGTAGTACAGGACTGGGAGTAGCCCGGTTCAGTTACTGAGGTGAGGAGTTTCCTTGGTCTGGCAGGGTACTATCGGTGATTCATCTGAGACTTCTCGAAGATAGCCAGACCCTTGACTCAGTTGACATGGAAGGATCTGAAGTTTGCATGGAATGAGAAGGATAAGCTGAAGGACAAGCTGACATCCGCCCCTGTGTTAGTATTGCTAGAGCAAGGGGTTAAATATACGATATACACCAACACGTCTAGCGTTGGTCTGGGTTGTGTCCTTATGCAGAAGGATAGGGTGATTTCATATGCCTCGAGACAGTTGAGGAAGCGTGAGGAGAATTACCCTGCACACGATCTAGAGTTGGCAGCTGTCATTTTCGCATTGAAGCTCTAGAGACATTACCTCTATGGAGAGGAGTTCGAGCTCTTTTGCGACCACAAGAGCCTTTGATACATATTCACTCAGCGGGACCTGAATATGAGGCAGCGGTGATGGATGGAGACCTTGAAGGACTTTAAGTTTGAGGTTTCCTACCATCCTGGTAAGGCCAACCTGGTGGCTGACGCCTTAAGCTGCAAGAAGGCAATAGAGTTTGTGGCTCCACTAATGGTAGCTGAGTGGGACATGGTTGAGTTTTTGTGAGACTTTGAGTAGAAACTCACTGTGGAGGAGCCATTTGAGTTTATCGCACATGTTCAGGTACGACCTCTTATTGATGATAGGGTCATCGCGGCACAGAGGGATGATGAGCGTCTGACTGAGCTTCGAGAGCAGGCCAGTGATGACGTAGATGCCAAGTGGCGAGTTGGAACAGATGGGGGCTTATGTTATCGTGGCCGCCTATACGTCCCAGATGTCGCCGACCTAAGACGAGAGATTCTCGAGGCTGCGCACAGTTCTAGGCTTGCGATGCATCCGGGCAACACAAAGATTTATTGTGACGTGAAGAGGACCTATTGGTGGGATGGCATGAAGACCCACATCACAGATTTTGTATCCCGTTGTCTCACTTGCCAGCAGGTGAAGGAAGAGCATTGCTGACCTCCTGGTCTCCTTCAGCCTATGCTTATATCTGAGTGGAAGTGGGACTTTATTTCTATGGATTTCATTTTGAGACTGCCGAAGACGAGGAAGGGCTACAACTCTATATGGGTGATCGTCGACCGTTTGACGAAGTCGGCGCACTTCCTAACGATCAGAGTTATGAACTCTGTAGACGAGTTGGCCAGGCTATACATCAGAGAGATTTTGCTTCTACATGGAGTTCCCTTAGAGATCGTGTCGGATAGAGAACGTAGTTTACTTCTATTTTCTGAACCCGCATCCAGGAAGCAATGGAAGTGAAGTTGAAGTTTAGTACTGCATTCCACCCACAAACCGATGGGCAGACAGAGCGGGTGAACCAGATTTTGGAGGACATGTTGCGGGCTTGCTCATTGGACTTCAAAGACAGTTGGGATGATTGTCTTCCATATGCGGAGTTCGCTTACAATAACAGTTTTCAGGCTAGTATCTGTACGACACCTTATGAGGCCTTGTATGGGCGTCCTTGTCGAGCACCGCATTGCTTGGCAGAGGTTGGTGAGCACAGTTTGATTGGCCCAGAGTGTAACATCCCGAAAATCGGGGGGGTCGAGCAAAAACCCAACTCCCGAGTTCTAAAATGTTATTTATGCAACATAGATATATATGATTGAATGTTGTCTGTGATAATGTATTAAACATGAGTGAGATTAAGCTAGAACAGCATATCTGTAACGCCCATGAAAAATCCGTACTTGGGCTCGAGTACCAACTCGACCCGGAATCGCGTAGAATTAATTTCTATGGAAATTAAGCGTAAGTTAGCTAGCGCAACGCTAGAGTAGCTGGGAAATAGTCCCTGATCACTTTAAATACGTTCTACAAGACCCAAATCTAGTAGAACAAACGACTCTATAATACTCTATAACCTCGGATCAAACTCTAAGCAGGTTTGGTCTCTGGACCGCTTTGAACTTTTGTATTGGATCTAGACCGCACGTCGAAAGTCCGATACTTCCTATCTTAGACCGTTAGAACCGCCTTATTGGACTTGACGCTTATTTCGAAAATCAAGTCAAACTGACAATCACAGGCTATTTCATTGATCCTGGACTGAAGAGAGTGCGAATAAGGACAGAATTGGAATTTTAAATTCAAATCTGGCACACGACTTGACGCGTCAGTATTAAGCGTTCTGACCATCAGAATTTATCCAGATTACACCCTCAGATCAGGAAAAATTTCTATTTTATATCATGAGACTTTCAGCCCTGATCTACGTGCGGTGACCGCGGAACTGAAACTGGTCCGCCACGTGCGATCTGCGAACCCTGCCAAACTGAAAACTTAATACGTGCTATATCTGGTAC
Organism: Magnolia kwangsiensis; assembly: GCA_037074715.1. Classification (NCBI taxonomy): domain Eukaryota; kingdom Viridiplantae; phylum Streptophyta; class Magnoliopsida; order Magnoliales; family Magnoliaceae; genus Magnolia; species Magnolia kwangsiensis. Next base: position 74,971,271 of record CM073577.1, on the reverse strand, counting down.
GCATGAGCTTAAGTCCGATCGCATTCGACCAGGGGACCACCAGAAAGCATCTTTTGGATCGAAACAGCCCCGAAATGGATATGCAATAAGTAAACTTTGTTCCGGAGTCTGTTTCTGGCATTTTTAATCTTATAAAACGGGTTGAAACCCTCATTCCTCTCTCCCATCCGAAAATTGCAAAACCTAGATTTGGGAGAGAGAAAAGGAGAGAGTTTGAGAGAGAAAGTGGGAGGATTTTTTCCGCCTCCGTGCTGCTACTTTCACGTGCTACAGCAACACTTCCTGATCACCTGGCTGGTGATTTCTCCTCTTTATCAGGTATAAAACAACCCTAGAACTTGCTGATTTAGGATTTACTTAGATTCATAGCGTGATAGCTAACGTAACTTGTAAAATAGGTTCTCCTACTGCCGTAGACGAAGCGTACACGCTCCGTTCAAAATCACGCATCCGTAAGACATAAGGTGAGGATTTTAGACGCTTTGATTGACGGTTTACAACGCTTTCAATGTTGTTTAATAGTAGATTATTGACGGCATCGCCGTTTGACATGTACAACATGCTCTCCGTTTCCTGTTTCGTAAGTTAACGAAGAATATGAGATTTAGGGCATTTTAGTCATTTGTAGGAAGTACGGTTTATACTCATATTTTGCTGACATGATTGACATGGTTTGTTGTCGCATTAGGAAGTTAGGAATGCGTTCATAATTAGTTAGGCGAAGAGATTCGCCTAATTGCGCACTTTGGGTCGACATACTATATGTAGACTTAAGTGTGTAGTGTATGTGTTTGTATAAATGTTTGTATTAGTATGTATTGAATTAAATGATGTTATGAGATAGTTTGAGATTGATTTCTCAATTAATATGCTGACCTAAATGATTTTCTACATATTGACTATATGCATGATTTCATTACATGCATGGAATATATGTGCTTGAAGATTTGCTTAAGTTGAATGTTATAACATGTGTTAACATGCTCACATGATTGTATTTCAATTCCAATATTCTTACATAAATTGCTGATGTGATTTCATAAGTATTTGGGACTAGACTTAGTCCAGGCAGTTGGTAACCGAGTGAATTCGTGGCTGACTGGTCATAGCCACGAACGACGCGTCGATGAACGCGATTCGTGTTTGGAGTTGGCGGCAGTGGTTAGGCCACGCGAAGTGTTTTACGCAATTCATGTCGTTTGACTTGAGATGCGATCGCGCTAGTCGAGCCCGTCAAGTAACCCGACTGGCCGATGTATGTTCACCTTGTATGAGTCATAACTGCTTGAACCTAGGGTACTGAACTTTCCATTGTAAACCCTGTTAACCATGGTACCTTGATCCACGAAGACTCATGAGCCGGGCATGGTGGTATGGGACACCGTGGTCGAGCTATCGGCCTACGCTGGGGCCACAAACCTCCCCGTAGTGACCAGTGAGCACCTAGACTCGTGAGCAGATTATGGTGGTATGGGACACTATATTCTAGCTGTCGGCCTACACTGATCAGGCGACGAGTCCTTTGTAGTGACCGCGAGCGTATTCTGAGTCCACGGGAGGCGACGACCCTTCCGTTGCAGTAGAGTACGGTAGGCCTGTATTGATAAGGTGATGGGGGAGCGGTGCAACGAGTGCGAGCAACAGCCCTGGCAGACCTTGCAGTGACCTACGAAATATACATCGTATGAGATTACTAGGAGTGACGACCCTAGACAGGATCTGTGTTGGGATTGATACAAGGGAAGTACCTTAGTTTCCCAATCCTGCTATTTGAATGGACTAATAACAACCTGGAAATCATATCACCATAGCATTGCATGTGCCTGGAAGATGTGGAGCACTCTAAGGAGTGTGGCATGCCGCGGTCATAAGATGTTGCCGTATGAGGGAGATCGTCGGTGAGGGCATACATCACGTCATGTCATCTTGCATTAATAACAGTATTAGGATTGTCTGATTTACTGTTTTACTATTATCGCATGATTGAATTGTGAACATGCTAATCTTTGCTCTATGATTTCACTGAGTTGATCACTCACTCCCACGTTACGGGATGGTGTTTGTAACACCCACCAGACCCTGTTGTAGATACAGGTGTGGATGAGATCCAGGAGGCAGAGCCAGACTTCGACGAGGACCAGGACGAGTTCTCATACATGCAGTATCACGATGGCTTCGCGTAGGCGACCTGGATCGATGGGACTTCAGTGGGACCATTTTGGATATTTATTTTTGTTCATGTATAGGTATATGAGACTCAGAGATGTATTCATACTTTAGAGACAGATGAGGTTTACTTTGTTTTTCCATACAGTGATATATATATTGTTTAGTCTTCCGTTTGCTTTTATCACTGGATCTGAAGTATGAATTGCAGTTTTGGTATACTTTTACTCATGTGAATGCTTTAAATCAGACAACATTGAATCATAATCATTTTTGTTGCATAAGTGACGGTCTGGAACTCGGGAGTTGAGTTTATACACAACCCCCGATTTTCAGGGTGTTACAATATCATACTCCAAAGACAGTTAAATTAACAAGCGGAAGACTGTGATATTAGGTATAGCATATATAAACTGTTGTATGTCTTCAGAGTGTGAATATGTTACCAGGTTATATACATACATGTATACTCTAAAAATAAACAAAACGAATATACATGAGTGCGCTGAAAATATAAAATGACAAGTGTCAAGGTATCTAGTCAACCTCCCTATAATCCCGTCAATCAGAACACACATGAAGGAGGAATCCTCCTCCTCATCATCAGGTCCAGCTCCGCTTCTCGAGCAGCGCCATCATCTGCAATCACAAAATGGGACTGGTGGGTGTCCGGAAACACCATCCCGTAACGTGGGAGTGAGTGATCAACTCAGTGGGATAAGAGAGCAAAGATTAGCATGTTATCAAATCAATCATGCGATAATAGTAAAGCAGTAAATCAAACAATCCTAATACTGTTGTTAATGCAATATGACATGACGTGATGTATGCCCTCACCGACGATCTCCCTCATACGACAACATCTTACGACTGCGGCATGCCACACTCCCTAGAGTGCTCCACATCTTCCAGGCACATGCAATACTATGGTGATATGATTTCCGAGTTGTTATTAGTCCATTCAAACAGTAGGATTGGGAAACTAAGGTACTTCCCTTGTATCAATCCCAACATAGATCCTGTCTAGGGTCGTCACTCCTAGTAATCTCATACGATGTATATTTTATAGGTCGCTGCAAGGGCTGTCAGGGCTGTTGCTCGCACTCGTTGCACCGCTCCCCCATCACCTTATCAATACAGGCCTACAGTACTCTACTGCTACTGAAGGGTTGTCGCCTCCCGTAGACTCAGAATACACTCGCGGTCACTACAAAGGGCTGCCAGGGCTGTTGCACACACTCGTTACTCTGCTCCCCCATCACCTTATCAATGTAGGCCGACAGCAAGAATATAGTGTCCCATACCACCATAATCTGCTCACGAGTCATAGGTGCTCACTGGTCACTACGGGGAGGTTTGTGGCCCCAACGTAGGCCGACAGCTCGAACACGGTGTCCCATACCACCATGCCCGTCTCATGAGTCTTCGTGGATCAAGGTACCATGGTTGACAGGGTTTACAATGGTAAGTTCAGTACCCTAGGTTCAAGCAGTTATGACTCATGCAGGGTGAACATACAATGGCCAGTCAGGTTACTTGACGGGCTCGACTAGCACGCTCGCATCTCAAGTCGAACGACATGAAGTGCGTAAAACACTTCGTGTGGCCTAACCACTGCCGCCAACTCCAAATATGACTCGCGTTCATCGACGCGTCGTTCGTGGCCAAGATAAGCCAACCACGAATTCGCTCGGTTACCGACTGCCTGGACTAAGTATATTCCCAAACAATTATGGAATCACATCAGCAAATCATATGAGAGTATTGGAAATGGAATACAAACATGTGAGCATGATAACACATGTTATAACGTACAACTTAAGTAAATCATCTTACACATGTCTTTCACACATATAATGAAATTATGCATATCGCTACATATAGGAAATCATCACCATCAGCGTATTAATTGAGAATTCGATCTCAAACTAAATCATAAAGAAATCATTAAGCACATGTTATAACATACCACTTAAGTGAAACATCAAGCATATGCATTTCATACATATAATGAAATCATGCATATAGCTATCATGTAGGAAATCATTTACATCAGCATTTTAATTGAGAAATCAATCTCAAACTAATTCATAACACCATTTAATTCAATACATACTAATACAAACATTTATACAAACACTTACACTACACACTTAAGTCTACATATAGTATGTCGACCCGAAGTGCGCATTTAGGCGAATTTCTTCGCCAAACTAATTATGCACGTATTCCTAACATTCTAATGCGACAATAAACCATGTCAATCACATCAGCAAAATATGAATGAAAACATTACTTCCTACAAATGACTAAAATGCCCTGAATCTCATATTCTTCGTTGGTTTACGAAACAGGAAACAGACAGCATGTTGTACATGTCAAACGGCGATGCCGTCGATAATCTACTATTAAACGACATTGAAAGCTTTGGAAACGGTCAATCAAAGCATCTAAAATCCGTACCTTTTCCCTTATAGGTGAAGTGATTCGAACGGAGCGTATACGCTTCGTCTACGGCGATCAGACAACCTGATACACATGTACATCAGCTACTATTCTATTTGAATCGAAGAAATCCCCAAATCAGCAAGTAGTTAGGGTTTTCCTTACCTAGAAGTGCGTTGGAATCACCGGAAAAGTGATCGGAGTGCGTCGCCTAAGCACGTGCAGCAGCAGCAGCAGGTGGCAGGAAAATCACTCCCACTCTCTCTCACAAACTCTCACCTTTTCTCTCTCCCAATCTAGGGCTTTTTGCAATTTCGGATGGGAGAGAGGAGTGAGGGTTTCAACCCCTTTTATAAGCTTAAAAATGCCCGAAATAGGCTCGGGAACAAAGTTTACTTAGTTCATATCCAATTCGGGGCTGTTTCGGTCCAAAAGATGCTTTCTGGTGGTCCCCTGGCCGAATGCGACCAGACTTAAGCTCACGCGTACCAGATCTAGCACGTATTAAGTTTTCAGTCCGGCTGGGTCCGCAGATCACACGTGGCGGACCAGTTTCAGTTCAGCGGTCACCGCACGTAGATCAGGGCTGAAAGTCTCATGATATAAAATAGAAATTTCTCCTGATCCGAGGGTGTAATCTGGCTGAATTCTGACGGCCAGAACGCTCAATACTGACGCGTCAAGTCGTGTGCTAGATTTGAATTTAAAATTCCAATTCTGTCCCTATTCGCACTCTCTTCGGTCCGGGCTCAATGAAAAATAGCCTGTGATTATCGGTTTGACTTGATTTTTAAAATGCTCTAAAGCCTCGGATCAAACTCTAAGCCGGTTTATTCTCGGGACCTCCTTGAAACTTTGTATTAGATCTAGACCGCGCGTCGAAAGTCCGATACCTACCATCTTAGACCGTTATGACCACTTAGCTGGGCTTGGCAATCGTTTTGAAAATCAAGTCCAACTGACATTCAGAGGCTATTTCATTGAGCCTGGAGTGAAGAGAGTGAGAATAGGGTTAGAATTGGAATTTGAAATTCAAATCTGGCACATGATTTGACGCATTAGTATTAAGCGTTCTGACCGTCAGAATACAGCCAAATTACACCCTTGGATCAGGAAAAATATCTATTACATATCACGAGACTTATAGGCCTGATCTTGGTGCGGTGACCGTTAAACTGAAACTGGACCGCCACATGCGATCTGGGAACCCTACCGGTCTGAAAACTGGATGTGTGCTAGATCCAGTATGCATGAGCTTAAGTTCGACCGCATTTGGCCAGGGGACCTTCAGAAATACTCATTTGGACCGAAACGGCCCCGATTTGGTTAGGCACCAAGTAAACATTGTTCCCAAGCCTATTTTGGGCATGTTTTAGGCTATAAAAGGAGTTGAAACCCTCACTCCTCTCTCCCATCCGAATTTGAGAGAAACCCTAACTTAGGAGAAGAAAAGGTGAGAGATTTGAGAGAGAGTGGGAGAGTTCTTCCTGCCACTTGTGCTACGTGTTGCACGTGCTTAAGCAACACACCTCTACCGCTTTCCCAGCGATTTCACTGCGATTCTAGGTAAGTAAATACCCTAAATAGTTGCTGATTTGAGTTTCTTTTGTTTCCATAGCGATGTAGCTTATGGATCTCGTGTATTAGGTTCCCTATTCGCCATAGATGAAGCGTATATGCTCCGTTTCAATTCACGAGTTTACAAGACATAAGGTGAGGATTTTAGACGCTTTGATTGATGGTTCCCAATGCTTTCAATGTCGTTTAATAGTAGATTCTTGACGGTATCGCCGTTTGACATGTACAAAATGCTCTCCGTTTCCCGTTTCGTAAGCTAACGAAGAATATGAGATTTAGGGCATTTTAGTCACTTGTAGGAAGCACTGTTTACATTCATATTTTGCTAATGTGATTGACATGGTTTGTTGTCGCATTAGGAAGTTAGGAATACGTGCATATTTAGTTTGATGAAGAGATTCGTCTAATTGCGCACTTCGGGTCGACATACTATATGTAGACTTAAGTGTGTAGTGTATGTGTTTGTATAAATGCTTGTATTAGTATGTATTGAATTAAATGATATTATGAGATAGTTTGAGATTGATTTCTCAATTAATATGCTGACCTAAATGATTTCCTACATGTTGATTATATGCATGATTTCATTACATGCATGAAATATATGTGCTTGAAGATTCACTTAAGTTGAATGTTATAACATGTGTTAACATGCTCACATGATTGTATTTCAATTTCAATACTCTTACATAATTTGTTGATGTGATTCCATAAGTGTTTGAGACTACACTTAGTCCAGGCAGTCGGTAACCGAGCGAATTCGTGGCTGACTGGTCTTAGCCACGAGCGACGCGTCGATGAACGCGAGTCGTGTTTGAAGTTGGCGGCAGTGGTTAGGCCACGCGAAGTGTTTTACGCACTTCATGTCGTTCGACTTGAGATGCGATCGCGCTAGTCGAGCTCGTCAAGTAACCCGACTGGTCGATGTATGTTCACCTTGTATGAGTCATAACTGCTTGAACCTAGGGTACTGAACTTTCCATTGTAAACCCTGTTAACCATGGTACCTTGATCCACGAAGACTCATGAGCCAGGCATGGTGGTATGGGACACCGTGGTCGAGCTGTCGGCCTACGCTGGGGCCACAAACCTCCCCGTAGTGACCAGTGAGCACCTAGACTCGTGAGCAGATTATGGTGGTATGGGACACTATATTCTAGCTGTCGGCCTACAATGATCAGGCGATGAGTCCTTTGTAGTGACCGCGAGCGTATTCTGAGTCCACGGGAGGCGACGACCCTTCCGTTGCAGTAGAGTACGGTAGGCCTGTATTGATAAGGTGATGGGGGAGCGGTGCAACGAGTGCGAACAACAGCCCTGGCAGCCCTTGCAGCAACCTACATAAATATACCTCGTATGAGATTACTAGGAGTGACGACCCTAGACAGGATCTGTGTTGGGATTGATACAAGGGAAGTACCTTAGTTTCCCAATCCTGCTGTTTGAATGGACTAATAACAACCTGGAAATCATATCACCATAGCATTGCATGTGCCTGGAAGATGTAGAGCACTCTAGGGAGTGTGGCATGCCGCGGTCGTAAGATGTTGCCATATGAGGGAGATCGTCGGTGAGGGCATACATCACGTCATGTCATCTTGCATTAACAACAGTATTAGGATTGTCTGATTTACTGCTTTATTATTATCGCATGATTGAATTGTGAACATGCTAATCTTTGCTCTATGATTCCACTGAGTTGATCACTCACTCCCACGTTACGGGATGGTGTTTGCAACACCCACCAGACCCTGTTGTAGATGCAGGTGAGGCTGAGATCCAGGAGGTGGAGCCAGACTTTGACGAGGACCAGGACGAGTTCTCGTACATGCAGTATCACGATGGCTTCGCGTAGGCGACCTGGATCGATGGGACTTCAGTGGGACTGTTTTGGACATTTAATTTTATTCATGTATATGTATATGAGACTCAGTGATGTATTCATACTTAGAGACAGATGAGATTTACTTTATTTTCCATACAGTGATATATATTGTTCAGTCTTCCGCTTACTTTTATCACTGGATCTGAGGTATGAATTACAGTTTTGGTATACTTTTACTCATGTGAATGCTTTAAATCAGACAATATTGAATCATAATCATTTTTATTGCATAAGTGACGGTCTGGAACTCGGGAGTTAAGTTTATACACGACCCCCGATTTTCAGGGTGTTACAAGTTACTATCAGAGCATGAATGAGAGTATACTGGGCCTTGGTTATGGTCTCGCGACGTATGCTGTCGCTTCCTTTAACTTAGGTGGGTGCAAGAAGGGTCTAGAAACATTTCTAGGATCGCAGATTCACCGATAGGCGAAGTCTATTAGAATCGATCACACGATCGAGTCTGTAACGCATCTCGGGTTGCGTAAAGCAACCCGAATAGCTTCTAAGCCATAGAAAATCGGGTTGAGACGTCCTAGGAACGATTTTAAACCCGTAAAAGTGAATCCTTGGGCCGTGGGATGACCACGACTCCTGTAATCAATCGTCAGGGCTTAAAAACCCCGTTTCGCCAAAAATCTTCAAAATTCTTCCTCTCACCACTCAAATCTTCATTTTTTTCTTATCCAAATCATGTTAGGCATCAAAAATAATGTGAAAATAACATAAAATGATACTTTCACAAAATTTTATAGTGAATAGTAATATTTCATGAAAAATGGCCATAAGGCCATTCTAACTTCACTTTCTTTAGAAACTAAGGATCTAGATGGATGTACTAGCTCCTTCTACCCCAAATTCATATGCTGCATCATATGGTTTGGTATTCAGAATTATGGAATGGTCCCGAAAATCCCTGAACACATGTTTGGGCTCACATAGGCCAAAATACCATGAACCAGGGGTCGGACCATATAGATCTGGGGTCCTTGGACCATGGGGGACCGAACCCATCTAGCCCCACCGGCCGGATGCACCACCGGTCGGCGATGCCATCGCCGATCCGGCGATGCATCGCCGTACAGGTGGGCCCCTTTGAGGCACTTTTCGGGTGCACGCCCTTAAATGGTATGTAAACCCTCCCCATGGGTCTCCCATTCAAAGAAAACCCCCAAATCACACCCCTCCTTCACAAACAGCCCTCCCCATAGCCCCATTTTTATTTTTCAGCAACCACCCCCATATTTCGTGGTTCCAAATCGCCTCTAGATCCCTCCTTGGCCAAAACCGACCATCATCCATCATTCCTTGGGAGTTGGTAGCCCTTCCTCTTGAAGATTTCATCATTTGGAGCTCCAAAAACTCCCAAATCGAGCTGAAATCGTGAGGTGCTCCATTCCACTTTTTTGTTTTTATTTCTCCCTGAAAATACACTCTTGGGAAGCTTGAAGCATCCCTCTACGACGCCTAGATTTCCTTTTTCCAGATTGGACAGCCACTTCTTCACATTTTTACCATTTTCCATGGCCTTCGTGGAAGCCATTTTAGGCCTTTTATCACTCTCATCCATCATATCTTTGATGGGTAAAAGGAAAATCGTAACAGACGAGGCTGGGCCAAGCCGCCCTGCTCAATCGAGAAGACCGCGGGGTGGTGCCGCAAGTTCAAGCACCGCCGCAGGTCCAGCCGCAGTCCTGGAGTGCCGTACAAAGCGGGATTTGGATCCCCATGCACACCTTGGGTGAGTAATTTTAAGCAGAGATGCCTCATGGCCAATACACTGATCACAAAGTGTTATTTGATGCGGACGTGGAAGGCCGACTGTTCGGTGAATTTTTATTGTTCGAGCGCATTGAAGCTGCGCATTGGGGTCTGATCTTTGAAGCTCGTGCTCGTGCTAATGTGAGCACCGTTCGTGCCTTCTACGCTAGTATCCGGAGTCCTACCTTGGAGCCATTGCAGTTTAAAATCCCTTTTGGTAGAGATCGGATGGCTACGATTGATGTGCGACTGATTGCGCGACTTCTGAATATGTCTCTTGGTGATGTTCATCCTAGTGAGAAGAATCTGAGGAGTAGGCGTGAACGAGATCGCCGCACCAGGTTTCTGTGTTTTAAGTTGGTGCCATGGCAGCCTAATAATAGTCTTAAGGCTACGTACATGTCTGATGATTTACGCCTACTGCACCATATCTGCTCGTACAATGTGTACCCCAGGTCGACGAATCGCATTGAATGTACACGCCTTATGGTTGATTTCCTGTATCTGGTGGCCCAGGGAGAGAATGTATGCATGGCTATCTTCATCTTACGACAAATAATCCTCATAGCCAAGTCGAGAAGAACATCCGAATCGCTTCCTTTTGGCCGACTGATTTGCAAGATTGCGCTTAAGTTTGCCTACCGACTTGGGCCAGAATTGCCAGTTTCGATTCATACCATTGATGAGTCGACTATGGTGAAGATGAAGATTGGGTCGCAGTACCGTGAAAACCAGCTTGAGGAAGACAGCGAGGATGACTTTGATGATGAGGAAGATCAAAGCGAAGAAGAACCTGGAGTAGAGTTCAGGAAGAAGCTCAGGAAGAGGCAGAAGAGGAGGCTCAGGATACAGATGAGAGCCCTCCTCCTTCTGCGCAGGCTACTGTTGACGATCGCATTGCTCGGATGGAGGAGAGTCAGACCGCTTTGCGAAGGGAAGTTCAAGAACTTTGCGCAGAAGTCACGGATGTCAAGGCCGTTACCAAGAAGAAATTAGGTAAGGTGACTTGCACCTTGAAGGCGATCCTGTGTTGCTTGCAGGATAAGGGTGCTCCTCCTCCGTCCCCAGACTCAGATTAGCGATGCGACCTTTGATGTAGTTGTCAGTAGTTAGTCATTTTCTGCTTTATGTGTGTAAGCCTGTTAGGGCTAGTGCTTTGCTTATGTTGCTGTTACAATTTTAACTGTCTTAGTTCCCATGTATTTCTCGTCATGATGCTTGTAAGGATATATCCCTTGTATTGTGACAATTTTGAGTAAATGAAATGCATGGAATACCTTTGACTCCTTGTGTGAATGATTGCGGTGTATTTGTGTAATTGAGACTGACAAGGTTGCGCCTTATTTTGAATATAGGGAATGCCACCTAAGGCTACGCGGAGCACGGCTCGGCTTGCACTGACTGAGCATATGGATCAGACTCCTTCGCAGTCTGACACTCATACGGACCCTGCTTTGGGCCCGATTCCTGAGACAGTTCGTGCGTCTCAGCCTGCTACTGGTCCTATAGTTGGACCACCGCCATTTACACCGTCAGTCAGAGAGTCATATCGTGCATCTACTTCGACACAGCATCTGCCACAGCCTGCTCCACCTCCTGACAGATTCGAGCAGATGATGGCTATGATGCTGCAGCAGCAGCAGCTTCTGACTACCATCATGGGGACATTAGCCCAGGGTGGGGGTGCGGCTCCATCTACTCCACCTGCACCACCTGTGCATCCAGCTGAGGATGCTTATACATACGCCCAGGATGAGGGCATGGCTCATCCTGCGCCGCCTGCTTACCCTGCAGGGAATCCCGCCGATACACGGGGCCTATTAGAGCGATTTCAGTGCTTACGGCCTCCCACTTTCACGGGTTCTCACAGACCCGAGGAGGCTGAGTACTGGCTCGACCGTGTGTCGAAGATTTTGCGGATGCTTCATTGCACAGAGGCTGAGTAGGTAGAGCTAGCTACATTTCTATTTGAGTGTGAGGCCATCCTGTGGTGGGATAGCGTACTGCGGACCGTTGCCGCCGACTATGTATGGACGTGGGCAGCGTTTGAGTTCTGCTTCCATGAGAAGTATTATCCCCAGACTTACAGGCACGACAGGGAGAATGAGTTTCTCCGTCTCAGACAGGTAGCTATGACAGTTACAAAGTATGAGCATCGGTTCACAGAGTTGGGCAGATACGTCCTGACGATTTTTGCTGATGAGCAGATGCGCATACGACGCTTTCTGGAGGGTTTGTGACCGGATATTCGGTTGAAGATGTGCTGTTTGACCATTCCCTCTTATGCGGAGTTGATTCACATGTCCATGCAGGCATAGCAGGATGTGGATCGGCTTGCGTGATCTCGTGGCCCTGTTGCATCTAGGCCGCGACCAGACATGCAGGACAGGCCCCTCGCGGGCAAGAGGCCTCGCATTGATCCCCCTGCTAGGACTACAGCGCCTGTACCACCGTTTCGGTGCCCTGATTTGACATGTACATACTGTGGGAGGACAGGCCACTTGGCGCAGAGCTGTTTTTCTCGGATGCGGGACAGTGGGTTCTCGCCGCCGCAGAAGATCGACCGTGCACGTCCACATGCGTTATCAGCACTGCCTATACGGTCAGCTCCGGCGCACCCTACATTCAGACCTACGGTATCGCAGATCAGACAGCCTCCACGGCCCTTGACACAGCGGCCGAACCGGCCACAGTAGGCTCGGGTTCATGCATTGACAGCTGAGGCAGCTGCGACACCGACCCTTCAGCATTCAGCCTTTGAGGTCACAGCCCATATTGGAGGTACTCCTATTCTTGTGATGGTAGACACTAGTTCCACGATTTCTTTGATATCGTGTGCTGTAGTCAGGCGTCTTGGGTTACAGACTATCACTATGGATTGCGTGCGAGTCTTTGAAACTCATGGGAATTATTCGGATGTTACCCAAATGTGTGAGGGTTGTTTAGTTGATCTGGGAGGCAGGACGATGGCTCTTGATCTTGTCGTCGACCCCTCGCTCGTTTATCTCGACGTCATTCTTGGCATGGACTGGTTGACTGCTGGGAGGGCCGAGATTGACTGCGAGGCTCGTATGGTGAAGGTGTACGAGCCTGAGGGCACGCCTTTCACGTTTTCAGTGCGGGTAAATCTTCCTTTCCGCATACTTAGTTACGCCACTTCATTGTACGACGCTGGTGCCCAGGCACTTCAGCATGTGCCAGTCGTTTTCGAGTTCGGGGATCTGTTCAGGAAGATCCCTGGTTTGTCGCCCCGACGTGAGATCGATTTCACTATCGATCTGGTTCCTGGTTCTACGCCCGTCTCACTGCCGACGTATCGCATGGCACCATGTGAGATGGAGAAGTTGAGGACGCAGATTGATGGTCTGCTAGAGCTTGGCCTTATACAACCTAGTGTGTCTCCTTGGGGAGCACCGGTCCTATTCGTGAGGAAGAAGGACGGTTCGATGCGATTGTGTATTGATTATCGCAGGCTGAACCAGGTTACGGTGAATAACAAGTATCCTTTGCACAGGATCGATGACTTGTTTGATCAGTTGAGAGGAGCACAGTACTTCTCGAAGATTGATCTTCAGTCTGGATATCATCAGTTGCGCGTCAGGGATGAGGACGTGTAGAAGACAGCATTCAGGACCAGTTTTGGCCACTACGAGTTCCTCGTGATGTCGTTCGGTCTTACGAACGCACCGGCCGTGTTCATGGATCTGATGAACCGGGTATTTTGGCCTTTCCTCTATCGGTTCGTCGTTGTATTCATTGACGACATTTTGGTGTACTCTAGGAGTAGAGAGGAGCATGAGGAGCACTTGCGTTTGGTCTTAGATATGCTCAGACAACATCAGTTGTTCGTACAGTACAAGAAGCGCGACTTCCAGAAGTAAGAGGTGAAGTTTCTGGGACACGTGGTGTCCAAGGATGGCATGACAGTTGACCTGTCTAAGGTAGCTGTGGTGTAGGACTGGGAGCAGCCTGGTTCTATCACTGAGGTGAGGAGTTTCCTGGGTCTCACTGGCTACTATCGGCGCTTCATACAGGACTTCTCGAAGATCGCGAGACCCTTATCTCAGTTGACACGGAAGGACGTGAAGTTCGCCTGGAATGACAAGGCGGAGTCAGCTTTTCAGGAGCTGAAGGACAGACTTACGTCCCCCCCTGTGCTAGTATTGCCAGAGCAAGGGGTTAGATACACTATATATACTGACGCGTCTAGCGTTGGTTTGGGTTGTGTCCTTATACAGAGGGACAGGGTAATTTCGTATGCCTCGAGACAATTAAGGAAGCACAAGGAGAATTACCCTACACACGACCTAGAGTTGGCAGCCGTTATATTCGCACTGCGACTCTGGAGACATTACCTCTACGGAGAGGAGTTCGAGCTCTTTTGCGACCACAAGAGCCTCAAGTACATATTCATGCAGCGAGACATGAATATGAGGCAGCGGCGATGGATGGAGACGTTGAAGGACTTCAAGTTTGAAGTCTCTTACCATCCTGGGAAGGTGAACCTTGTGGCTGATGCGTTGAGCCGCAAGAATGCAATAGAGTTTGCGGCTCCGCTGATGGTTGCCGAGTGGGATATGGTTGAGTTTTTGCGAGACTTTGAGCAGAAACTCACCGTAGAGGAGCCGTTTGAGTTCATCGCACATGTACAGGTGCGATCTCAGATCAATGACCGAGTCATCGAGGCGCAGAGGGACGATGTGCATCTTACTGAGCTTCGAGAGCAGGCCAGTGAATATGCTGACGCCGACTGGCGAGTTGGTATGGATGGGGGCTTACGTTATCGTGGCCGCCTATGCGTCCCAGATGTCCCTGACTTGAGACGAGAGATTCTCGAGGCTGCGCATTCTACTAGACTCGCGATGCATCCAGGCAGCACAAAGATGTATCGTGACGTGAAGAGGACGTATTGGTGGGAAGGTATGAAGACCCACGTAGCTGAGTTCGTGTCCCGTTGTCTCACTTGTCAGCAGGTGAAGGCAGAGCATCGCCGACCACCTGGACTTTTGCAGCCTATGCCGATTGCAGAGTGGAAGTGGGATTTCATTTCCATGGACTTCATTTCTAGGTTGCCGAAGACGAAGAAGGGACATGATTCCATTTGGGTGATCATCGACCGTCTGACGAAGTCGGCACACTTCCTACCGATCAGAGTTACGAACTCTGCAGACGAGCTGGCTAGATTGTACATCAGAGAGATTGTGCGTCTGCATGGAGTTCTGCTGGAGATCGTGTCGAACAGAGACACGTGGTTCACTTTCATTTTCTGGACTCGCATTCAGGAGGCTATGGGTGTGAAGTTGAAGTTCAGTAATGCCTTCCACTCACAGACAGACGGACAGACAGAGCGGGTGAACCAGATCTTGGAGGACATGTTGCGAGCTTGTGCATTGGACTTCAAGGACAGTTGGGATGATTGTCTTGCATATGCGGAGTTTGCGTGCAACAACAGCTTTCAGGCGAGTATCGGGATGACACCTTATGAGGCGCTGTATGGGCGACCTTGTCGCGCACCGCATTGCTGGCTAGAGGTCGGTGAGCGTAGCTTGATTGGCCCAGAGTTAGTGCAGGCGACGTTAGAGAAGATTGATATTATTCGACGACGGCTCCTTACAGCGCAGAGCAGACAGAAGAGCTACGCCGATACGAGACGGAGGCCACTAGAGTTCACAGTTGGGGATCATGTGTTCTTGCGAGTTTCCCCTATGAAGGGAGTCCTTCGGTTCGGGAAGAAGGGGAAGCTGGCACCGAGATTCATTGGTCCATTTCAGATCCTCGATCGTGTGGGAGCGGTGGCTTACCGATTGGCTTTACCCATGCCTCTCGCGAGCGTTCACAACGTATTTCATGTTTCTATGCTGAAGAAGTACGTTGCTGATCCTTCTCATATCATCAGATGGGTGCAGGTGCAGTTAGGAGAGGATGTTACTTATATCCTGCGACCGACACGTATCCTAGACAGGAAGGAGCAGGTACTACGTAGCAAGGTGATTCCCCTTGTGAAGGTATTATGGACGCATCACTCTGAGGAGGAGGCTACCTGGGAGATAGAAGCCGAGATCAGAAAGAACTACCCACAGCTTCTCGAGGAGTACGAAAAGGTACAAAATTTTGAGGAAGAAATTATTTATTAAGGAGGGTAGATTGTAACGCCTGTGAAAAATCCGTACTTGGGCTCGAGTACCAACTCGACCCGAAATTGTGTAGAATTCATTCCTTTAGAAAATATGACTAGGTTAGCTAGTGCAACGTTAGAATAGCTGGAAAATGGTCCCTGATCACTTTAAATACGTTCTACAAGGCCCAAAGCAAGTGGAACCAATGGTGCTATAATGCTCTAAAGCCTCGGATCAAACTCTAAGCCGGTTTATTCTCGGGACCTCCTTGAAGCTTTGTATTGGATCTAGACCACGCGTCGAAAGTTCGATACCTACCATCTTAGACCGTTATGACCACTTAGCTGGGCTTGGCAATCGTTTTGAAAATCAAGTCCAACTGACATTCAGAGGCTATTTCATTGAGCCTGGAGTGAAGAGAGTGAGAATAGGGTTAGAATTGGAATTTGAAATTCAAATCTGGCACACGATTTGATGCATTAGTATTAAGCGTTCTGACCGTCAGAATACAGCCAAATTACACCCTTGGATCAGGAAAAATATCTATTACATATCACGAGACTTATAGGCCTGATCTTGGTGCGGTGACCGTTAAACTGAAACTGGACCGCCACGTGCGATCTGGGAACCCTACCGGTCTGAAAACTGGATGTGTGCTAGATCCAGTATGCATGAGCTTAAGTCCGACCACATTTGGCCAGGGGACATTCAGAAATGCTCATTTGGACCGAAACGGCCCCGATTTGGTTAGGCACCAAGCAAACATTGTTCCCAAGCCTATTTTGGGCATGTTTTAGGCTATAAAAGGGGTTGAAACCCTCACTCCTCTCTCCCATCCGAATTTGAGAGAAACCCTAACTTGGGAGAGAGAAAAAGGTGAGAGATTGTGAGAGAGAGTGGGAGAGTTCTTCCTGCCACTTGTGCTACGTGTTGCACGTGCTTAAGCAACACACCTCTACCGCTTTCCCGGCGATTTCACCGCGATTCTAGGTAAGTAAATACCCTAAATAGTTGCTGATTTGAGTTTCCTTTGTTTCCATAGCGATGTAGCTTATGGATCTCGTGTATTATGTTCCCTATTCGCCGTAGACGAAGCGTATACGCTCCGTTTCAATTCACGAGTTTACAAGACATAAGGTGAGGATTTTAGACGCTTTGATTGACGGTTCCCAACGCTTTCAATGTCGTTTAATAGTAGATTCTTGACGGTATCGCCGTTTGACATGTACAAAATGCTCTCTGTTTCCCGTTTCGTAAGCTAACGAAGAATATGAGATTTAGGGCATTTTAGTCATTTCTAGGAAGTACTGTTTACATTCATATTTTGCTGATGTGATTAACATGGTTTGTTGTCGCATTAGGAAGTTAGGAATACGTGCATATTTAGTTTGGCGAAGAGATTCGCCTAATTGCGCACTTCGGGTCGACATACTATATGTAGACTTAAGTGTGTAGTGTATGTGTTTGTATAAATGCTTGTATTAGTATGTATTGAATTAAATGATGTTATGAGATAGTTTGCGATTGATTTCTCAATTAATATGCTGACCTAAATGATTTCCTACATGTTGATTATATGCATGATTTCATTACATGCATGAAATATATGTGCTTGAAGATTCACTTAAGTTGAATGTTATAACATGTGTTAACATGCTCACATGATTGTATTTCAATTCCAATACTCTTACATAATTTGTTGATGTGATTTCATAAGTGTTTGGGACTACACTTAGTCCAGGCAGTCGGTAACCGAGCGAATTCGTGGCTGACTGGTCTTAGCCACGAGCGACGCGTCGATGAACGCGAGTCATGTTTGAAGTTGGCGGCAGTGGTTAGGCCACGCGAAGTGTTTTACGCACTTCATGTCGTTCGACTTGAGATGCGATCGCGCTAGTCGAGCCCGTCAAGTAACCCGACTGGCCGATGTATGTTCACCTTGTATGAGTCATAACTGCTTGAACCTAGGGTACTGAACTTACCATTGTAAACCCTGTTAACCATGGTACCTTGATCCACGAAGACTCATAAGCCGGGCATGGTGGTATGGGACACCGTGGTCGAGCTGTCGGCCTACGCTGGGGCCACAAACCTCCCTGTAGTGACCAGTGAGCACCTAGACTCGTGAGCAGATTATGGTGGTATGGGACACTATATTCTAGCTGTCGGCCTACACTGATCAGGCGACGAGTCCTTTATAGTGACCGCGAGCGTATTCTGAGTCCACGGGAGGCGACGACCCTTCCGTTGCAGTAGAGTACGGTAGGCCTATATTGATAAGGTGATGGGGGAGCATAGCAGCCCTTTGTAGTGACCGCGAGCGTATTCTGAGTCTACGGGAGGCGACGACCCTTCAGTAGCAGTAGAGTACTGTAGGCCTGTATTGATAAGGTGATGGGGGAGCGGTGCAACGAGTGCGAGCAACAGCCCTGGCAGCCCTTGCAGTGACCTACGAAATATACATCGTATGAGATTACTAGGAGTGACGACCCTAGACAGGATCTGTGTTGGGATTGACACCACGGAAGTACCTTAGTTTCCCAATCATGCTGTTTGAATGGACTAATAACAACTTGGAAATCATATCATCATAGCATTGCATGTGCCTGGAAGATGTGGAGCACTCTAGGGAGTGTGGCATGCCGCGGTCGTAAGATGTTGCTGTATGAGGGAGATCATCGGTGAGGGCATACATCACATCATGTCATCTTGCATTAACAACAGTATTAGGATTGTCTGATTTACTACTTTATTATTATCGCATGATTGAATTGTGAACATGCTAATCTTTACTCTATGATTCCACTGAGTTGATCACTCACTCCCACGTTATGGGATGGTGTTTGCAACACCCACCAGACCCTGTTGTAGATGCAGGTGAGGCTGAGATCCAGGAGGTGGAGCCAGACTTTGACGAGGACCAGGACGAGTTCTCGTACATGCAGTATCACGATGGCTTCGCGTAGGCGACCTGGATCGATGGGACTTTAGTGGGACTGTTTTGGACGTTTAATTTTGTTCATGTATATGTACATGAGACTCAGTGATGTATTCATACTTAGAGACAGATGAGATTTACTTTGTTTTCCATACAGTGATATATATTGTTCAGTCTTCCGCTTGCTTTTATCACTGGATCTAAGGTATGAATTATAGTTTTGGTATACTTTTACTCATGTGAATGCTTTAAATCAGACAACATTGAATCATAATCATTTTTGTTGCATAAGTGACGGTCTGGAACTCGGGAGTTGAGTTTATACACGACCCCCGATTTTCAGGGTGTTACAATCAGGGACTATTTCCCAGCTACTCTAGCGTCGCGCTAGCTAACTTATGCTTAGTTTATAAAGGAATTAACCCTAAGTGATTTCTTTGGCTATGGAATTGGGTTCTGAGCGATTTTCTAGGTGTTTTAATTGAACCATTGCCTAAGGACATCTAATCCCAGGTTAGCAAAAATCTGGGGTGTTACACAGAGTTAGTACAAGCGATCTCGGAGAAGATTAACATCATCAGGCGTCGACTTCTTACAGCGCAGAGCAGGCAGAAGAGTTATGTCAATACGAGGTGGCGGCCGCTAGAGTTCGCGGTTAGAGATCACGTATTTTTGAGAGTTTTCCCGATGAAAGGAGTTCTTCGGTTCGGGAAGAAGGGGAAGCTCTCACCACGATTCATTGGCCCATTCCAGATACTCAATCGTGTGGGTGCAGTGGCATATCGTCTAGCTTTTCCTACACCTCTCGCGAGCGTACACAACGTATTTCATATTTCTATGCTGAAGAAATATGTTCCTGATCCTTCCCATATCATTAGATGGGAGCAGGTGCAGTTAGGTGAGGATGTTACATATGTATTGCGACCGACGAGTATATCAGAGAGAAAGGAGCAGGTATTGCGTAGTAAGGTCATCCCCCTTGTGAAGGTATTGTGGACGCATCACACTGAAGAAGAGGCTACTTTGGAGACGGAAGCCGAAATCAGAAAAAACTACCCATAGCTTCTCGAGGAGTACGAAAAGGTATAAATTTCGAGGATAAAATTTATTGTTAAGGGGGGTAGATTGTAACGACTCAAAAAATTTCGTACTAAGACCCAAGTACCACCTCGATCAGAAATCACTTAGGATTAATTCTCTTAGAAATTAAGCATAAGTTAACTAGCGTTAAGTTAGACTGGCTGTGAAATTACTGCTGTTTGCTTTAAATATGTTCTGCAAGAGTTAAAACTTGTGGAATCATTAACGCTATAATACCCTGAAATCTAGAATCCAACTCTAAACCCAGTTGTTCCCGGGAATGCTTTGTAACTTTGTATTGATTGTAGACCGCGCATCAAGAGTCTGATAGCTATGAACTTAGACCATTTCAACCGCCTAGTTGGACTTGACAATCACTTAGAAAATCAAGCCCAAACAATGTCCTGAGACCATTTTATTGCGCCCGGAGTGGAGAGAGTGAGAAAAGGAAGATATTTAGAAAATTAATTATTTTTTATGAAATCTGGCACGTTTCACTTGCGTGATATTTTTAAGCATTCTGACCGTTAGAATTTGACCCAAATTCACCCTCGGATCAGGATAGGTGGCCCTTACATGTCAAAGTACTTATGGCCTTGATCGAAGTTCAGTAACCGTTAAATTGAAACTGGTCCGCCATGTGTAATCTGGAAGTTCGTCTGGGACAAAAACTTAACTCCACCCAGATCCAAGGTTGGTAAGCTTAAGTCCAACCGCATTCAGTCAGAGGACCTCCAAAAATGTTCCTTTGGATCGAAAAAGACCCGATTTGGTTATAACCTACGTATACCTTGGTCCTAAGTCTAAATAGGTGAGTTTTTAGCCTATATAAGGATCTTAGACCCTCTCTCATTCCTCCCATATGAATTTGAGAGAAACCCTAGGAGAGAGAAGAGAGAAAAGAGAGAGATTGTGTGAGAGTTGTGAGAGAAAGTTCCTGTCACTCTATCGTGCTACTATACGTACTTAACCATCGCGATCTAATCACTTTTTTGGTGATTCTGACTTCCTTCTAGGTAAGAAAACCAAAACGTTAACCTGTTTTAGAGTTTCTATCGGTACAAGTAGCGAAGTAACTGACTTACCTTGTGATATAAGTCGTCATATTGACGTTGAAGTAGCATAGAGTTTCTACTAGATTCATTACGCTTTACAGCGTAAGGTGCGGATTTTAGATACTTAGGTTATCTGTTTTCAAAGCTTTCAATGTCGTTTAATGGTAAATTGTTGACAAGGA
Organism: Magnolia kwangsiensis; assembly: GCA_037074715.1. Lineage (NCBI taxonomy): Eukaryota > Viridiplantae > Streptophyta > Magnoliopsida > Magnoliales > Magnoliaceae > Magnolia > Magnolia kwangsiensis. Next base: position 74,950,065 of record CM073577.1, on the reverse strand, counting down.
TGTTGTTTGACATGTAGAACATGCTGTCTATTTTTTATTTCGAATACATACGAAGAATATGAGATTTAGGGTATTTTAGGTATTTGTAGGAAATACTGTATACGTACAAATTTTGCCGATATGATTGCCATGAGTATTTGTCATGTATCTATGCTAGTTATGCGTGTACGATCTGTTTGGCGAAGAGGTTTTCCCTAATGCACATTTTGGCCGACATATGCTATGTAGACTAATGTGTGTAGACTAAGTGTTTGTATAAGTATTGAGTAAATGAGGTTGTAGATTAGTGTTGAGATAGGATTCTCAACTAATTTGATGAGGTATATGATTTCCTCCATGTTTGTTATATTTGAATTGATTATCTTATATATATGAAATGCTTGTGCATGGTTAAATTGCTTATGTTGTGTCTTATAATATGTTGCTAATATGCTTGAATTACTTGATATTTCAATTCTGTTTATCTCATATGATTACTGATTCACATTACATGTGCTTGGGACTATACTCTAGTCCAGGTAGTTGGTAACAGATTAGAAATTGTGGTTGGATTCTATTCGCCATGAAGGACGCATTGACGAACCCGAGTCGTGCTTTGGTTGACGGCAGTGGTTAGGCCACACGAGGTGTTTTTACACTTCATGTCGTTTATCTTGAGGTGCGCTTGTACTAGTTGAGCTCGTCAAGTAACCCGACTGACCGTTGTATATTCACCTTGTACTGGTCATAACTGTTTGAACCTAGGGTACTGAACTTACCATTGAAAACCCTGATAACCATGGTACCTCGATCCATTAAGACTCATGAGCCGGGCATGGTGGTATGGGACACCATGGTCGAGCTCTCGGCCTACACAGTGGCGACGAGCCTCCCCGTAGTGACCAGTGAGCACCTCAGACTCTTGAGTCGATTATGGTGGTATGGGACACTGTGTTCGAGCTGTCGGCCTACTCTGATTGGTGACGAGCCCTTTGTAGTGACCTCGAGCGTACTCTGAGTCTACGTGAGGCGACAACCCTTCCGTAGCAACATGAGTACAAACTATCCTTGTATTGATAAGGTGATGGGGGAGCGGTGCAACGAGTGCGTGCAACAGCCTTGACAGCCCTTGCAGCGATCTAGAAATATATCATCGTATAAGACTACTAGGAGTGACGACCCTAGACAGGATCTTTGTTGGGAATGATATTAGGGAAGTACCTTAGTTTCCCAATCCTGTTGTGTGAATGGACTAATAACAACTCGGTAATCATATTCATATTGCACTGTATGTGCCTGGAAGATGTAGAGCACTGAGGGAAGAAAGCATACTGCAAACGTGAGATGGTGTCACATGAGGGAGTACGTAAGTGAGGGCATGCATCATTCTTACATCTCATCATTGCATTAATTACAGTATTTAGGAATGTTTGATTGCTTGTTTTACCATTATCGCATGATTAATTTGATAACATGTTAATCTTTGCTCTATAATTCTACTGAGTTGATCACTCACTCTCACATTATGGGACGGTGTTTGCAACACCTACCAGACTTTGTCTTAGATGCAGATAGTGAGGCGATTCAGGATGCGGAGTCGGACTACCTCGAGGACCAGGACGAGTTCTCGTATATGCAGTTCTCAGACAGCTTCGCATAGGTGGCCTAGATCAGTGGAATTTTACTAGTTGGACTATCATATGATATTTGATTTTGGTTGTTATATGTATATGTGACTCAGAGAAATATTCATACTTTGAAGACAGATCGAGATTATTTTTGTTTTACACACAGTAATATATATATATATATATATATATATATATATATATATATATATATATATATATATATATATATATCTTCCAGTCTTCCGCTTGCATTTTATCACTGGATCTGGAGTATGAATTGTTGTTTTGGTATAATCTCACTCATGTTAATGCACTAACTCAGACAACATTTAATCATCATTATCCATGTTGCATAAGTGATGGTCTGAAACTCGAAAGTTGAGTTGCTACTCGACCCCCGATTTTCAGGGTGTTACATCGACCATGAAGTCGGCCATTGCTTAGCCTTTGATCATCGTCCTTGGTTGATATTTGATATCGAACTCACTGAGCTTGACCACCCATTTTGTCAATCTGGCCAATACTTCAGGCTTTTAGAGTACTCGGAGGAGAGGTTGATCGGTTCGGAATAAATGGTGTGGGCATGGAAGTAGGGCTGCAAATGGCAGGACGAGACGGCTAGAGCCAGGGAGAGTTTTTCAATTCTTGGGTATCTTATTTGAGCTGTTGAAAGGTTAGCTCACATTTTTCTGTACATTTTATCTTTTGTCTCCCCTTCAGCTATTTAAAAAAGGGGAAGCACTTATCCGTGGAATGTGAAATGAAACGGTTGAGGGTGGCTATTCTTCGTATGAGGCATTGGATTTCTTTAGTCGTCTTGGGCAAGCTCATGTCTAGCAAAGCTCAAATTTTATTTGGGTTCACCTCTATCCCTCTTCGGCTGACCAGCAAGCTAAGGAATTTTCTCGAACTGATGCCCAAGGTACACTTACTCGAATTCAACTTCATCTAGTATTTTCTCAGGATTGCAAACATGTCTTCGAGGTCAGCGACTGTAACACCTGGACTTTTGTTAGCTGGGAATTGGATATCCTGGGGCAGTACCTTTGATTTATCAACTTAAGTGCATGTTCGTGTGTGTATTTACATGTGTTTGGGACCAAAAGGATTGGCATTAGATCTACAAAAATGCCTAACTGAGTGAAATTTGAGAATTTTAAAGAATATGGACAACAACATTCAGTTGCACCGAGTGGAACTTAGTTACACCGAGCAAACTGGGGCAACTGGGGTAGGGTTCAGTAACTGACTAACTCTATTTAGCAATATTCTGCATGTTTGGATTTTGACAATTTCAGTGTATTGACTTAAAAAAATCATATTTATTTTTCTAAAACTCCAATTAAGGTGATTCAAAAACTAAATTGAAACTTAATGAGGCTAGTTTGAAAAAATAAATAAATAATAAAAAGGAAACCTGAAGGAGGTTAATGTTAGGACTTTTTGTAAACTGTACCAAAACTATTAGTTTCAAGCAGCTGATACTCCCAGAATTTTTAGAATTTTTCTATAACTCAAAATGTAATGAATTTTGGTAGAGATAAATTAAACTTAATGATGAACTACTAAAAAAATAATATAAATAATGTAACGCCCGTGAAAAATCCGTACTTGGACTCGAGTACCGACTCGACCCGAAATCGCGTAGGATTAAATCCTATGGAAATTAAGCGTAAGTTAGCTAGCGCAACGCTAGAGTAGTTGGGAAATAGTCCCTGATCACTTTAAATACGTTCTAAAAGACCCAAATCGAGTAGAACCAATGACTCTACAATACTCTATAACCTCGGATCAAACTCTAAGCAGGTTTGTTCTCGGGACCACTTTGAAGCTTTATATTGGATCTAGACCGCGCGTCGAAAGTCCGATACCTCCTATCTTAGACCGTTAGAACCGCCTTGCTGGACTTGACAATCATTTCGAAAATCAAGTCCAACCGATAATCACAGGCTATTTCATTGAGCCCGGACTGAAGAGAGTGTGAATAGGGACAGAATTGGAATTTTAAATTCAAATCTGGCACACGACTTGACGCGTCAGTATTAAGCATTCTGACCGTCAGAATTCAGCCAGATTACACCCTCAGATCAGAAAAATTTTCTATTTCATATCATGAGACTTGTAGCCCTGATCTACGTGCGGTGACCGCTGAACTGAAACTGGTCCGCCACGTGTGATCTGCGAACCCTGTCTGACTGAAAACTTAATACGTGCTAGATCTGGTACGCATGAGCATAAGTCCAATCGTATTCGGCCAGGGGACCATCAGAAAGCATCTTTTGGACCGAAACAGCCCCGATTTGGATATGCACTAAGTGAACCTTGTACCGGAGCCTATTTTTGGCATTTTTGGGCTTATAAAAGGGGTTGAAACCCTCACTCCTCTCTTCCATCCGAATTTGAGAGAAACCCTAGATTTGGAAGGAGAAAAGGTGAGAGTTTGAGAGAGAGTGTAGGAGAGAATTTTCCTGTCTTCGTGCCGCCTGTTGCACGTGCTGTAGCAACACCTCCTGATCACCAAGCCGGTGATTCTTCAGTGTTTTCAGGTATGAAACAACCCTAGAAGTTGCTGATTTAAGGTTTATTAGGATTCGTAGCATGTTAGCTAACGTAACTCGTAAAACAGGTTCTCTTATCGCCGTAGACGAAGCGTATATGCTCCGTTTGAAACGACACATCCATAAGAGATAAGGTGAGGATTTTAGACACTTTGATTGACGGTTTCCAACGATTTCAATTTCGTTTAATAGTAGATTATTGACGGCATCGCCGTTTAACATGTACAACATGCTATCCGTTTCCTGTTTCGTAAATCAACGTAGAATATGAGACTTGGGGCATTTTAGTCATTTATAGGAAGTGCTGATTTCATTCATATTTTGCTGATGTGATTGACATGGTTTGTTGTCACATTAGAAATTTAGGAATACGTGCATAATTAGTTTGGCGAAGAGATTCGCCTAATTGCGCACTTCGGGTCGACATACTGTATGTAGACTTAAGGGCGTAGTGTAGGTGTTTGTATAAATGCTTGTATTAGTATGTATTGAATTAAATGATGTTATGAATTAGTTTGAGATTGATTTCTCAATTAATATGCTGACATAAATGATTTCCTACATGTTAACTATATGCATGATTTCATTATATGCATAAAATGTATGTGCTTGAAGATTTGCCTAAGTTGTATGTTATAACATGTGTTAACATGCTCACATGATTGTATTTCAATTCCAATACTCCTACATAAATTGCTGATGTGATTCCAAAATTGTTTGGGACTAGACTTAGTCCAAGCAGTCGGTAACCGAGTGAATTCGTGGTTGGCTGGTCTTGGCCACGAACGACGCGTCGATGAATGCGAGCCGTGTTTGGAGTTGGCGGAAGTGGTTAGGCCACGCGAAGTGTTTTATGCACTTCATGTCATTTGGCTTGAGATGCGATCGTGCTAGTCGAGCCCGTCAAGTAACCCGACTTGCCGTTGTATGTTCAGCCTGCATGAGTCATAACTGCTTGAACCTAGGGTACTGAACTTACCATTGTAAACCCTGTTAACCATGGTACCTTGATCCACGAAGACTCATGAGCCGGGCATGGTGGTATGGGACACCGTGGTCGAGCTGTCGGCCTACACTGGGGCCACAAACCTCCCTGTAGTGACCAGTGAGCACCTAGTCTCGTGAACAGATTATGTGGTATGGGACACTATATTCTTGCTGTCGGCCTACACTGATCAGGCGATGAGTCCTTTGTAGTGACCACGAGCGTATTCTGAGTCTACGAGAGGCGACGACCCTTCAGTAGCAGTAGAGTACAGTAGGCCTGTATTGATAAGGTGATGGGGGAGCAGTGTAACGAGTGCGAGCAACAGCCCTGACAGCCCCTGCAGCGACCTACAAAATATACATCGTATGAGATTACTAGGAGTGACGACCCTAGACAGGATCTGTGTTGGGATTGATATAAGGGAAGTGCCTTAGTTTCCCAATCCTGCTGTTTGAATGGGATAATAATAACTCGAAAATCATATCACCATAACATTGCATGTGCCTGGAAGATGTGGAGCACTCTAGGGAGTGTGGCTTGCCGCGGTCGTAAGATGGTGCCGTATGAGGGAGATCGTCGGTGAGGGCATACATCACGTCATGTCATATTGCATTAACAACAGTATTAGGATTGTCTGATTTACTGCTTTACTATTATCGCATGATTGATTTGTGAACATGCTAATCTTTGCTCTATGATTCCACTGAGTTGATCACTCATTCCCACGTTACGGAATGGTGTTTGCAACACCCACCAGACCCTGTTGTAGATGCAGGTGATGCTGAGATCCAGGAGGCAGAGCCAGACTTCGACGAGGACCAGGACGAGTTCTCGTACATACAGTATCATGATGGCTTTGCTTAGGCGACCTGGGTTAACGGGACTTTAGTGGGACTATTTTGAACATTTGATTTTATTCATGTATATGTATATGAGACTCAGAGATGTATTCATACTTTCGAGACAGATGAGATCTACTTTATTTTTCCATACAGTGATATATATATTGTTTAGTCTTCCGCTTGCTTTTATCACTGGATCTGGAGTATGAATTGCAGTTTTGGTATACTTTTACTCATGTGAATGCTTTAAATTAGAAAACATTGAATCATAATCATTTTTGTTGCATAAGTGACGGTCTGGAACTCGGGAGTTGAGTTTGTACACGACCCCCGATTTTCAGGGTGTTACAAGTTGGTATCAGAGCGTGAATAAAAGTATACTGGGCCTGGGTTATGGTCACGCGACGTACGCTGTCACTTCCTTTGACTTAGGTGGGTGCGAGAAGGGTCTAGAAACACTCATAGGATCGCAGATTCGCCAATAGGCGAAGTCTATTCATTTCGATCGCGCGATCGAGTTCGTAACGCATCTAGGGTCGCGTGAAGTAACCCGAATAGCTCCTATGTCGTAGGAAGTCGGGTTGAGACGTTCATTAAATGATTCTAAACCTGTAAATGTGAATCCTTGGTCCGTGGGACAACCACGACCCCTGTATTCAATCGCTAGGGCTTAAAAACCCCGTTTCACCAAAATTCTTCCTCTCACCACTCCAATCTTCAATTCTTTCTTATTCTTTTTATGTTAGGCATAAAACCTAATGTGAAAATAACATAAAATCATACTTTCACAAAATTTTACAGTGAATAGTAAAATTTTATGAAAAGTGGCCATAAGGCCATTCTAAATTTGCTTTTTTTAGAAACTAATAGTCTAAATGGATGTACTATCTCCTTCTACCCCAAAATCATATGCTGCATGATAGGGTTTTGTATTCAGAATTATAGATTGGTCCCGAAAAGCCCCAAACACATGTTTGGGCCTATATAGGTCAAAATACAATGAACCAAGGTTGGGACCATACATATTTAGGGTCCTTGGACCATGGGGGACCAAACCCATGTGGTCCCACCACCCAACCAGAGGTTTGGTCGGCGATGCCATCACCGATCCTGCGATGCATCGCCGGCCAATGTGGTCGGTTGGATGTGTGGTCCGAGATCTGAGGGTATTTTGGGTATTTCACACCCCACATGTATGGTTCGTGGGTAGAAAACCCCTAAATCGTGCACTTCCTTCACAAACAGCCCTCCCCATAGCTCCATTTTCATTTTCCAGCAGTTATCTCCAAAATTCATGATTCCAAACCACCCCTAGATCCATCCTTGGCCAAAAATGACCACCCTCCATCGTTCCTTTAAAGTTGGCATCCCTCCCTCTTGAAGATTTTATCTTTTGGAGCTCTAAAAACTCCCAAATCGAGCTGAAATCGTGAGGTGCTCCATTTCACTTTTTCATTTTCATTTCTCCTTGAAAATACATCCTTGGGAAGCTTGAAGCATCCCTCTACAATGCCTAGATCTCCCTTTTCCAGTTTGGACAGCCACTTCTTCGCATTTTCTCCGTTTTTCATGGCTTTCGTGGAAGCCATTTTAGGCCTTTTGTCACTCTCCACCATCTTATCTTTGATGGGTAAAAGGAAAATTGCAGTAGATGAGGCTGGGCCAAGTCACCCTGCTCAATCGAGAAGATCGTGGGGTGGTGCCGCAAGTTCAAGCACCGCCACAGGTCCAGCTACAGCCCAAGAGTTCCATACAAAGTGGGATTTGGATCCCCATACTCATCTTGGGTGAGTCATTCTATCAGAGATGCCTCACGGCCAATACACTGATCGTAAAGTGTTGTTTGAGGTGGACATGGAAGGGTGATTGTTCAGTAAATTTTTGTTGTTCGAGCGCATCGAAGCTGGGCATTGGGGTCCGATCTTTGAAGCTCGCGCTCATGCTAATGTGAGCACCGTTCATGCCTTCTACGCTTGTATCCGGAATCCTACCTTGGAGCCATTGCAGTTTAAAATTCCTTTTGGTAGGGATCGGACGGCTATGATTGATGTGCGACTGATTGCGCGACTTCTGAACGTGCCTCTTGGTGATTTTCATCCTAGTGAGAAGAATCTGAGAAGTAGGCGTGAACGAGATCGCCCCACCAGGTTTCTGTGCGGTAAATTGGTTCCATGGCAGCCTAATAATAGCCTCAAGGTGACGTATATGTCTGATGATTTATGCCTGCTGCACCATATCTTCACGTTCAATATTTATCCCAGGTCGACGAATCGCATTGAATGTACACGCCTTATGGTTGATTTTTCGTATCTGGTGGCACAGGGAGAGAATGTATGTATGGCTACTTTTATCTTGCGACAGATAATCCTCATAGCCAAGTCAAGAAGAACATCCGAATCGCTTCCTTTTGGCCAACTGATATGCAAGATCGCGCTTGAGTTTGCTTATAGACTTGGGCCAAAATTGCCAGTTTCGATTCATAGCATTGATGAGTCGACTATGGTCAAGATGAAGATTGGGTCTCAGTACCGTGAGAATCAGCTTGAGGAGGATAGCGAGGATGACTTTGATGATGAGGAGGATCCAAGTGAAGGAGAACCAGGAGTAGAAGTTCAGGAAGAGGTCCAGGAAGAGGCAAAAGAGGAGGCTCAGGATACAGATGAGAGCCCTCCTCCTTCTGCTCAGGCTACTGGCGATGATCGCATTGCTCGGATTGAGGAGAGCCAGATCACCTTGCGAAGAGAAGTTCAGGAACTTCGGACTGAAGTCGAGGATGCCAAGGCCGTTACGAAGAGGAAATTCGGCAAGGTGACTCGCACCTTGAAGGCGATCCTGTGCTGCTTACAGGATAAGGGTGCTTCTCCTCTGTCACCTGACTCAGACTAGCGATGCGACCTTGATGTTGTTGTTAGTAGTTAGTTGTTTCCTGCTTTAAGTTGTGTAAGCATGTTAAGGCTAGTGCTTTGCTTATGTTGCTGTTGTAATTTTAATTGTCTTAGTTCCCATGTATTTCTCGTCATGATGCTTGTAAGGACATATCCCTTGTATTGTGACAATTTTGATTAAATGAAATGCATGGAATGCCTTTGACTCCTTGTGTGAATGATTGCGGTGTATTTGTGCTATTGAGACTGACAAGGTTGCGCCCTATTTTGAATATAGGGAATGCCGCCTAAGGCTACGCGGAGCACAGTTCAGATTTCATTGAGTGAGCCTATGGATTAGGCTCCTTCGCAGTCTAACACCCATGCGGACCCTGCTGTGGGCCCAATTCCTGAGACAGTTTGTGCGTCTCAGCCTACTGCTGGTCCTATAGTTGGACCATCGCCGTTCACACCTCCAGTCAGAGAGCCTTATCGTGCGTCTACTTCGACACAGCACACGCCACAGCCTGTTCCACCTCCTAACAGATTCGAGCAGATGATAGCTATGATGCTGCAGTAGCAGAAGCTCTTGACTACCATTGTGGGGACATTAGCCCAGGGTGGGGGTGCGACTCCACCTGCACCACCTGCGCATCCAGCTGGGGATGCTTATACATACGCCCAGGATAAGGGCATGACTCATCCTGTACCACCTTCTTACCCTACGGGGAATGCCGCAGATATACGGGGCCTATTAGAGCGATTCCAGCGCTTACGGCCTCTCACTTTTATGAGTTCTCACAGACCCGAGGAGGCCAAGTATTGGCTCGACCGTGTGTCGAAGATATTGCGGATGCTTCATTGCACGGAGGCCGAGCAGGTAGAGCTGGCTACATTCCTATTCGAGCGAGAGGCCAGCCTGTGGTGGGATAGCGTATTACGGACTGTTGCCGCCGACTTTATATGGACATGGGCAGCGTTTGAGTTTCGCTTTCACGAGAAGTATTACCCCCAGACGTACAGGCATGACCAGGAGAATGAGTTTCTTCGCCTCCGACAGGGAGCCATGACAGTCACGGAGTATGAGCATTGGTTTACGGAGTTGGGCAGATACGTCCTGACTATTTTGGCTGATGAGTAGATGCGCATACGACGCTTTTTGGAGGGTTTACGATCGGATATTCGGTCGAAGATGTGTTGTGTGAGCATTCCCTCATATGCGGAGTTGATTCACATGTCTATGCGAGCAGAGCAGGATGTGTATCGACTTGCGCGATCTCGTGGCCCTATTGCTCCTAGGCCACTACCAGAGATGCAGGACAGGCCCTTCGCGGACAAGAGGCCTCGCGTCGACCCTCCTACTCGGGCCATAGCGCCAGTACCACCGTTTCGGCGCCCTGATTTGACATGTACATACTGTGGGAGGTCAGGCCACTTGGCGCAGAGTTATTTTTCTCGGATGCGGGACAGTGGGTTCTCGCCGCCGCAGAAGATTGACCGTGCACGTTCACAGGCGATATCAGCACCGCCTATACGGTTAGCTCTTGCGCACCCTTCTTTCAGACCTCTGGTATCGCAGATCAGACAGCTTCCACGGCCCATGACACAGCGGCCGAACCGGCCACAGCAGGCACGGGTTCATGCATTGACAGCTGAGGCAGCTGCGACACCGACTTCTCAGCATTCGGCCTTCAAGGTCATAGCCCATATTGGAGGTACTCCTATTCTCATGATGGTGGACACTGGTTCCACGATTTCTTTAATATCACGCGCTATAGTCAGGCGTCTTGGGCTACAGACCATTACTATGGACGGGGTGCGTGTTTATACAGTTCATGGGTCCTTTACAGATGCCACCCAGATGTGTGAGGGTTATCTGGTGGATCTAGGAGGCAAGACGATGGCTCTAGATCTCGTCGTCGACCCCGCTTTGGTTTATCTCGATGTCATTCTTGGCATGAACTGGTTGACTGCAGCGAGGGCCGAGATTGTCTGCGAGACTCGTATAGTGACAGCCTACGAGCCAGAGGGTGCATCTTTCACATTTCCAGTGCGGGTAAATCTTCATTTCCGCATACTTAGTTACACTACCTTATTGCGCGACGCTGGTGCCCAGATACTTGAGCATACGCCCGTCGTTTCCGAGTTTGGGGATCTGTTCAGGAAGATCCCTGGTTTGCCTCCTAGACAAGAGATCGATTTCACTATCGATCTGGTTCCTGGTTCTACGCCCGTCTCACTGCCGACGTATCGCATGGCACCGTGTGAGATGGAGGAGTTGAGGACGCAGATTGATGGTCTGCTAGAGCTTGGCCTTATACGGCCTAGTGTGTCTCCTTGGGGAGCACCGGTCCTATTCGTGAGGAAGAAGGACGGTTCGATGCGATTGTGTATTGATTATCGCATGCTGAACCAGATCACGGTGAAGAACAAGTACCCTTTACCCAGGATCGATGACTTGTTTGATCAGTTGAGAGGAGCGCAGTACTTCTCGAAGATTGATCTTCAGTCGGGATATCATCAGTTGTGGGTCAGGGATGAGGACGTACAGAAGATAGCATTCAGGACCAGTTTTGGCCACTACGAGTTCCTCGTGATGTCGTTCGGTCTCACGAACGCACCAGCCGTGTTCATGGATCTGATGAACCAGGTATTTCGACCTTTCCTCTATCGATTCGTCGTTGTATTCATTGACGACATTTTGGGGTACTCCAGGAGTCGAGAGGAGCATGAGGAGCATTTGCGTTTGGTCCTGGAAACGCTCAGACAGCATCAATTATTCGCACAGTACAAGAAGTGCGACTTCTGGAAGTAGAAAGTGAAGTTCCTGGGACACGTGGTGTCCAAGGATGGCATGGCAGTTGACCTGTCTAAGGTAGCTGCGGTGCAGGACTGGGAGCAGCCGGGTTCTGTCACTGAGGTGAGGAGTTTTTTGGGTCTCGCTGGTTACTATCGGCGCTTTATTCAGGACTTCTCGAAGATCGCGAGACCTTTGTGTCAGTTGACACGGAAGGACATGAAGTTCGCCTGGAATGACGAGGCGGAGTCAGCTTTTTAGGAGCTGAAGGACAGACTTACGTCCGCCACTGTGTTAGTATTTCCAGAGCAAGGGGTTAGATACACTATATATACTGACGCGTCTAGCGTTGGTTTGGGTTGTGACCTTATGCAGAGGGACAGGGTAATTTCATATGCCTCGAGACAATTAAGGAAGCACGAGGAGAATTACCCTACACACGACCTAGAGTTGGCAGCCGTCATATTCGCACTGAGACTCTGGAGACATTACCTCTATGGAGAGGAGTTCGAGCTCTTTTGCGACCACAAGAGCCTCAAGTACATATTCACCCAGCGAGACTTGAATATGAGGCAGCGACGATGGATGGAGACGTTTAAAGACTTCAAGTTTGAAGTCTCTTACCATCCTGGGAAGGCAAACCTTGTGGCCAACGCGTTGAGCCGCAAGAAGGCTATAAAGTTTGCGGCTCCGCTGATGGTTGTTGAGTGGGATATGGTTGAGTTTTTACGAGACTTTGAGCAGAAACTCACCGTAGAGGAGCCGTACGAGTTCACCGCACATGTATAGGTGCGATCTCAGATCGATGACCGGGTCATCGAGGCTCAGAGGGACGATGCGCATCTGACTGAGCTTCGAGAGCAGGCCAGTGATGATGCAGACGCCGACTGGCGAGTTGGTATGGATGGGGGCTTACGATATCGTGGCCGCCTATGCGTCCCAGACGTCCCTGACTTGAGACGAGAGATTCTCGAGGCTGCGCATTGTACTATACTCGCGATGCATCCAGGAAGTATGAAGCTGTATCGTGACGTGAAGAGGACATATTGGTGGGAAGGTATGAAGACCCACATAGCTGAGTTAGTGTCCCGTTGTCTCACTTATCAGCAGGTGAAGGCAGAGCATCGCCGACCACCTGGACTTTTGCAGCCTATGCCGATCACAGAGTGGAAGTGAGATTTCATTTCCATGAACTTCATTTCTGGGCTGCCGAAGATGAGGAAGGGACATGATTCCATTTGGGTGATCGTCGACCGTCTGACGAAGTCGGTGCACTTCTTACCAATCAGAGTTACGAACTCTGCAGACGAGCTGGCTAGACTATACATCAGAGAGATTGTGTGTCTGCATGGAGTTCCGCTGGAGATCGTGTCGGACAGAGACACGCGGTTCACTTCTATTTTCTGGACTCACATTCAGGAGGCTATGGGTGTGAAGCTGAAGTTTAGTACTGCCTTCCACCCACAGACAGACGGACAGACAGAGCGGGTGAACCAGATCTTAGAGGATATGTTGCGAGCTTGCGCATTGGACTTCAAGGACAGTTGGGATGATTGTCTTGCTTATGCGGAGTTTGCGTACAACAACAGCTTTCAGACGAGTATCGGTATGGCACCTTACGAGGTGCTGCATGGGCAACCTTGTCGCACACTGCATTGTTGGGCAGAGGTCGGTGAGCGTAGCTTGATTGGCCTAGAGTTAGTGCAGGCGACGTCAGAGAAGATCAATATCATTAGGCGTCGGCTTCTCACAGCGCAGAGCAGACAGAAGAGTTATGCCGATACGAGACGGAGGCCACTAGAGTTCACCGTTGGGGATCATGTGTTTTTGCGAGTTTCCCCTATGAAGGCAGTCCTTCCGTTCGGGAAGAAGGGGAAGCTGGCACCGCGATTCATTAGTCCATTCCAGATCCTCGATCGTGTGGAAGCAGTGGCTTACCGATTGGCTTTACTCATACCTCTCGCGAGCGTTCACAACGTATTTCATGTTTCTATGCTGAAGAAGTACGTTGCTGATCCTTCCCATATCATCAGATGGGAGCAGGTGCAGTTAGGAGAGGATATTACTTATATCCTGCGACCGACACGTATCCTAGACAGGAAGGAGCAGGTACTGCGTAGCAAGGTGATTCCCCTTGTGAAGGTATTGTGGATGCATCACTCTGAGGAAGAGGCTACCTGGGAGACAGAAGCCAAGATTAGAAAGAACTACCCACAGCTTCTCGAGGAGTACAAAAAGGTACAAATTTTGAGGATGAAATTATTTGTTAAGGGGGGTAGATTGAAACGCCCGTAAAAAATCCGTACTTGGACTCGAGTATCGACTCGACCCGAAATCGCGTAGGATTAAATCCTATGGAAATTAAGCGTAAGTTAGCTAGCGCAATGCTAGAGTAGCTGGGAAATAGTCCCTGATCACTTCAAATACGTTCTACAAGACCCAAATCGAGTAGAACCAATGACTCTACAATACTCTATAACCTCGGATCAAACTCTAAGCAGGTTTGTTCTCGGGACCACTTTGAATCTTTGTATTGGATCTAGACCGCGTGTCGAAAGTCCGATACCTCCTATCTTAGACCGTTAGAACCGCCTTACTGGTGTAACATCCCGAAAATTGGGGGGTCGAGCAAAAACTCAACTCCCGAATTCTAAAATGTTATTTATGCAACATAGATATGTATGATTGAATGTTGTCTGTGATAATGTATTAAACATGAGTGAAATTAAGCCAGAACAGCATATCATACTCCAGAGACATTTAAATTAACCAGCGGAAGTCTGTAATAGTATGTATAACATATATAAACTGTTGTATGTCTCCAGAGTGTGAACATGTTACCAGGTTATACACATACATGTATACTCCAAAAGTAGATGAAACGAATATACATGAGTGCGCTAAAAATATAAAATGACAAATGTCAAAGTATCTAATCAACCTCCCTGTAATCCCGTCGATCAGAACACGCATAAAGGAGGGATCCTCCTCATCATCATCAAGTTCGGCTCCGCCTCACAGGCCACGCCATCATCTGCAATCACAAAAAGGTCTGGTGGGTGTCCAGGAACACCGTCCCGTAACGTGGGAGTGAGTAGCTAACTCAGTGGAATAATAGAGCAAAGATTAACATGTTATCAAATCAATCATGCAATAATAGTAAAGCAGTAAATCAAACAATCCTAATACTGTTGTTAATGCAATTATGACATGACGTGATGTATGCCCTCACCGACGATCACCCTCATGCGGCAACATCTTACGACCGCGGCATGCCACACTCCCTAGAGTGCTCCACATCTTCCAGGCACATGCAATGCTATGGTGATATGATTTCGGGTTATTATTAGTCCATTCAAACAGCAGGATTGGGAAACTAAGGTACTTCCCTTGTATCAATCCCAACACAGATCCTGTCTAGGGTCGTCACTCCTAGTAATCTCATACGATGTATATTTTGTAGGTCGCTGCAAGGGCTGCCAGGGCTGTTGCACGCACTCGTTGCTCCGCTCCCCCATCACCTTATCAATACAGGCCTACTGTACTCTACTGCTACTGAAGGGTCGTCGCCTCCCGTAGACTCAGAATACGCTCGCGGTCACTACAAAGGACTCGTCGCCTGATCAGTGTAGGCCGACAGCTAGAATATAGTGTCCCATACCACCATAATCTGCTCACGAGTCTAGGTGCCACTGGTCACTACGGGGAGGTTTGTGGCCCCAGCGTAGGCCGACAGCTCGACCACGGTGTCCCATACCACCATGCCCGGCTCATGAGTCTTTGTGGATCAAGGTACCATGGTTAACAGGGTTTACAATGGTAAGTTCAGTACCCTAGGTTCAAGCAGTTATGACTCATGCAGGGTGAACATACAATGGCCAGTCGGGTTACTTGACGGGCTCGACTAGCGCGATCGCATCTCAAGTTGACGACATGAAGTGCGTAAAACACTTCGTGTGGCCTAACCACTGCCGCCAACTCCAGAACACGGCTCGCGTTCATCGACGCGTCGTTCGTGGCGAAGATAAACTAACCACGAATTCGCTCGGTTACCGACTGCCTGGACTAAGTATAGTCCCAAACAATCATGGAATCATGTCAGCATTCATGTAAGAGTAATGGAAATGAAATACAACCATGTGAGCATGTTAACACCTGTTATAACGTACAACTTAAGTAAATCATCCTACACATGTCTCTCACACATATAATGAAATTATGCATATCGCCAACATATGGGAAATCCTCTCCATTAGCCTATTAATTGAGAATTCAATCTCAACTAAATCATAATGAAATCATCAAGTACATGTTATAGCATACCACTTAAGTGCAACATCAAACATATGTATTTCATACATATAATGAAATCGTACATACGGCTAACATGTAGGAAATCATTTACATCAACATATTAATTGAGAAATCAATCTCAAATTAATTCATAACACCATTTTATTCAATACATACTAATACAAGCATTTATACAAACACTTACACTACACACTTGAGTCTACATATAGTATGTCGACCCGAAATGCGCATTTAGGCGAATCTCTTCGCCAAACTAATTATGCACGCATTCCTAACATTCTAATGCGACAACAATTCATGTCAATCACATCAGCAAACTATGAATGAAAACGGTACTTCCTACAAATGACTAAAATGCCCTAAATCTCATATTCTTCGTTGATTTACGAAGCAGGAAACGGACAGCATGTTGTACATGTCAAACGGCGTTGCCGTCAAGAATCTACTATTAAACAACATTGAAAGCTTTGGAAACAGTCAATCAAAGCGTCTAAAATCCGCACCTTGTCTCTTATGGATGTTGAAATTCGAACGGAGCGTATACGCTTCGTCTACAGCGATAAGAGAACCTGTTTTACGAGATTTACTAACTATCAAGCTATGGAACGGAAGAAACATCAAATCAGCAACTTCTAGGGCTATTTCTTACCTGAAAACGTGGAGGAATCGCCGGGAAAGTGCTTGGATCGCGTGGCTTAAACACGTGTAGCAGGTAGCACCAGCAGCAGAAAATTCTCTCCCACCTCTCTCACAATCTCTCACCTTTTCTCTCCCTCAATCTAGGACTTTTCCCAAATTCGGATGGGAGAGATATGAGAGGGTTTCAACCCCTTTTATAAGCTTAAAAATGCCCGGAATAGGCTCGGGAACAAAGTTCACTTGATGCTTAACCAAAGCGGGGCTGTTTCTGTCCAAAAGATGATTTCTGGTGGTCCCCTGGTCGAATGCGATCGGACTTAAGCTCATGCGTACCAGATATAGCACGTATTAAGTTTTCAGTCCGACAGGGTTCGCAGATCGCACGTGGCGGACCAGTTTCAGTTCAGCGGTCACCGCACGTAGATCAGGGCTGGAAGTCTCATAATAATAAATAGAAATTTTTCCTGATCCGAGGGTGTAATCTGGATGAATTCTGACGGTCAGAACGCTTAATACTGACGTGTCAAGTCGTGTGCCAGATTTGAATTTGAAATTCCAATTCTGTCCCTATTCGCGGTCTCTTCAGTCCGGGCTCAATGAAATAGTCTGTGATTATCGGTTTAACTTGATTTTTGAAATGATTGTCAAGTCCAGCTGGGCGGTTCTAACGGTCTAAGATAGGAAGTAACGGACTTTCGACGCGCGGTCTAAATCCAATACAAGAATTCAAAGTGGTCCAGAGAACAAACCGGCTTAGAGTTTGATCCAAGGTTATAGAGTATTATGGAGTCATACGTTCTACTCGATTTGGGTCTTGTAGAACGTATTTAAAGTGATCAGGGACTGTTTCCCAGCTACTCCAGCGTTGCGCTAGCTAACTTACGCTGAATTTCCATTGGAATTAATCCTAAGTGGTTTCTTTGGCTATGAAATTGGGTTCTGAGCGATTTTCCAGGTGTTTTAGTTGACCCATTGCCTAAGGACGTCAAATCCCAAATTAGCCAAAATCCGGGGTGTTACAATCTACCCCCCTTAAAACACAACGTCGTCCCCGACATTGGCAAAGGGCAAGGAGTACTTTCTCTAAGGAAGGTTCAAATCCTATTTAATAACCTGATCGTATGTATATCCGAACTCAAAGGTTTCGATCTTGGGCCAGTGGGAAAGAGGCCAACCACTCTTCCGCTGCGCCACTCTGATCAAACGGTAGCGTTGACTAACCTAACTGGATTGGACTCAATACGTTCTACTCCCCTTAAAACTTGGTTTTACTTAAGGTTGAAGAATCTTAGCATCGATCCGTATATCAGAACGAGGCGCAACTTAGGAGCTATCCTTGACCTAAAATGGAAACAACCTTTCTCTACATGGTTTTCCTTGCTAATGATGGGTTCTATGGCATTGGTATCTATGGTGATAGAGACGAGCCTAAGCTCTATAGTGGTTGAGTTCAGGAGTAGGTATGAGTTGGTGGCAAGATGTCTAATTCTCTACTGGCTTTAACTCCTTGCCATTTCCCAAAGACAATGTGATCCTGTTTGGTTGTAGGTGGTTGGGCCATTATAGAAGAAAGGTTGTGTAGTGGGTCTAAGCCGGATACGTTGAACTTTCTGTCTAATCAGGACAGAAAATGCGTTGTATCAGTTCTTAATCCGAGTCGACGCCGATCCTCTGCTTGATCAGGGCATTAAATTTATTGGTAACCACTAGGATTAAGAAGTCGATTCAAACCGCGAATACATCGCTTACATGTAGTTCCTTTATTCCGCATTCCCGAATGCAATAAGTCCTTGGGGAAGGCAATTCTAAGGGGTGTGCTAGTACATTCTAAGTTCAATCTGAGGGAGTTATAAATGTTCCCTGAGAGCGTATGGTTCCTTCCTATGGGCAACAACAGAAGTCTATAAGCCATAAAGGGATCTACCGAAGGAAGGGAGTCCCATTCCAACCAAATCTAACGTACTATCCCTTAGCATATTTAGGCCTTACACTGCCTAAGACAACTAGTAGCCTAGTCTGTAACTCAGTAGTTATAATCCAAAGCCTAAGTTTATACGTTAAATGGTTCCATACCATTTCTACTACAGGGAGTTGTTCTATCGCTTAGGGTCAAGGTTTGTCTAACTGGAATTGGATTTCTTATGTCGTCAGATCCTTCAAATCTAGGAGTGCTAACACTAGGTCCAAAACGCCAAGGGTCTATGAAACGAAACTACATTCCTAATCCCATGTTGGGATCGGGAGTGGCATGCTTTGTAGGAGGGTGGGTTGGGATAAAAATTAATTTGTAGGCTGAATCTCGTGAGTTACAATACTCCCAATCTAGGGACAATACCTAACAAAAAAAATGAACGGCATGCACTCCATTCAACAATTTTTAGCTATATTAAGCTCAAACCACAACACAAACATATTTTCTACCTAACAACACAAAACACAGAAATTTCAAAACAGTAATCAAACAAGCGAATAACGTGGAGAAATGGGATAGGTAAGCAGGTTTCCACGAGTCTGAGGGTCAAATAAAAGGGACATGAGAGAGAGGACGATGGAAAGTGAGGAAAAGGCTGAAACAGCCTTAACAATAGCCATGGAAGGAGGAGG
The DNA here is from genome assembly GCA_037074715.1 of Magnolia kwangsiensis. Classification (NCBI taxonomy): domain Eukaryota; kingdom Viridiplantae; phylum Streptophyta; class Magnoliopsida; order Magnoliales; family Magnoliaceae; genus Magnolia; species Magnolia kwangsiensis. The sequence goes on along the minus strand of CM073577.1, from coordinate 74,930,849 downwards.
AAATGCAGGGAAATGGTTGCCCAAATGGACAAAACGAAATCTAGGCATTGTAGAGGGATGCTTCAAGCTCCCCTAGGATGTATTTTCAGAGAGAAATGGAAATGAAAAAGGGGAATGGAGCACCTCACGAATTCAGCTCGATTTGGGGGGTTTTAGGAGCTCCAACGGATGAAATCTTCAAGAGGGAGGGCTGCCAACTTCAAAGGAACGATGGAGGGTGGTCGTTTTTGGCAGGGAATGGATTTGAGAGTGGTTTGGAACCACGGTTTTGGGTTAGGGCAGCAAGAAAACGAAAATGGGGTTAGGGAAGGGGACTTTTGTGAAGGAAGTACCCCTATTTGGGGTTTTCTATGGACGGACACCATATAGGGGGGGTGTACAGGCCACATGAGGGCGTGCGCCCTAAAATCAGACCAAGTGGGCCCCACCGGTCGGCGATGCATCGCCGAACCGGCGATGGCATCGCCGGCCAACTCTCTAGGTGGCCGGTGGGACCACATGGGTCTGGTCCCCCATGGTCCAGGGACCCCAAAAATGCATGTTCCCCACCTTGGTTCATTGCATTTTGACCTACATAGGCCCAAACATGTGTTCGGGACTTTCCGGGACCATTCCGCAATCCCGAATACAAAACCCTATGATTCAGCATATGAATTTAGGGTAGAAGGAGCTAGTACATCCATCTAGATCCTTATTTGCTAAAGAAAGTGAAATTAGAATGGCCTTATGGCCATTTTTCATGAAATTTTACTATTCACTGTAAAATCTTGTGAAAGTATCATTTTATGTTATGTTCACATTAGGTTTGATGCCTAACATGATTTGGATAAGAAAGAAATGAAGATTCGAGTGGTGAGAGGAAGAATTTTGAAAATTTTCGGTGAAACGGGATTTTAAAGCCCTGGCGATTGAATACAGGAGTCGTGGTCCTCCCACGGCCCAAGGATTCACTTTTACGGGTTTTAAATCGTTCAAGAACTTCTCAACCCAACTTCCTACGACCTAAGACCTATTCGGGTTGCTTTACGCGACCCGAAATGCGTTACAGACTCGATCGTGCGATCGAAATAAATAGACTTCGCCTATTGGCGAATCCGCGATCCTAGAAGTGTTTTTAGACCATTCTCGCACCCTCCTAAGTCAAAGGAAGCGACTGCGTGCATCGCGTGACCATAACCCAGGCCCGGTTTAATCCAAATCATGCTCTAATACCATCTGTAACATCCCGAAAATCGGGGGGTCGAGTAAAAACCCAACTCCCGAGTTCCAAAATGTTATTTATGCAACACAGATATGTATGATTGAATGTTGTCTGTGATAATGTATTAAACATGAGTGAAATTAAGCCAGAACAGCATATCATACTCCAGAGACAGTTAAATTAACCAGCGGAAGTCTGTAATAGTATGTATAACATATATAAACTGTTGTATGTCTCCAGAGTGTGAACATGTTACCAGGTTATACACATACATGTATACTCCAAAAGTAGATGAAACGAATATACATGAGTGCGCTAAAAATATAAAATGACAAATGTCAAAGTATCTAATCAACCTCCCTGTAATCCCGTCGATCAGAACACGCATAAAGGAGGGATCCTCCTCATCATCATCAAGTTCGGCTCCGCCTCACAGGCCGCGCCATCATCTGCAATCACAAAAAGGTCCGATGGATGTCCAGGAACACCGTCCTGTAACGTGGGAGTGAGTAGCTAACTCAGTGGAATAATAGAGCAAAGATTAACATGTTATCAAATCAATCATGCAATAATAGTAAAGCAGTAAATCAAACAATCTTAATACTGTTGTTAATGCAATTATGACATGACGTGATGTATGCCCTCACCGACGATCACCCTCATGCGGCAACATCTTACGACTGCGGCATGCCACACTCCCTAGAGTGCTCCACATCTTCCAGGCACATGCAATGCTATGGTGATATGATTTTCGGGTTATTATTAGTCCATTCAAACAGCAGGATTGAGAAACTAAGGTACTTCCCTTGTATCAATCCCAACACAGATCCTGTCTAGGGTCGTCACTCCTAGTAATCTCATACGATGTATATTTTGTAGGTCGCTGCAAGGGCTGCCAGGGCTGTTGCACGCACTCGTTGCTCCGCTCTCTCATCACCTTATCAATACAGGCCTACTGTACTCTACTGCTACTGAAGGGTCGTCGCCTCCCGTAGACTCAGAATACGCTCGCGGTCACTACAAAGGACTCGTCGCCTGATCAGTGTAGGCCGACAGCTAGAATATAGTGTCCCATACCACCATAATCTGCTCACGAGTCTAGGTGCTCACTAGTCACTACGGGGAGGTTTGTGGCCCCAGCGTAGGCCGACAGCTCGACCACGGTGTCCCATACCACCATGCCCGGCTCATGAGTCTTTGTGGATCAAGGTACCATGGTTAACAGGGTTTACAATGCTAAGTTCAGTACCCTAGGTTCAAGCAGTTATGACTCATGCAGGGTGAACATACAATGGCCAGTCGGGTTACTTGACGGGCTCGACTAGCGCGATCGCATCTCAAGTTGACGACATGAAGTGCGTAAAACACTTCGTGTGGCCTAACCACTGCCGCCAACTCCAGAACACGGCTCGCGTTCATCGACGCGTCGTTCGTGGCGAAGATAAACTAACCACGAATTCACTCGGTTACCGACTGCCTGGACTAAGTATAGTCCCAAACAATCATGGAATCATGTCAGCATTCATGTAAGAGTAATGGAAATGAAATACAACCATGTGAGCATGTTAACACCTGTTATAACGTACAACTTAAGTAAATCATCCTACACATGTCTCTCACACATATAATGAAATTATGCATATCGCCAACATATAGGAAATCCTCTCCATTAGCCTATTAATTGAGAATTCAATCTCAACTAAATCATAATGAAATCATCAAGTACATGTTATAGCATACCACTTAAGTGCAACATCAAACATATGTATTTCATACATATAATGAAATCGTACATACGGCTAACATGTAGGAAATCATTTACATCAACATATTAATTGAGAAATCAATCTCAAATTAATTCATAACACCATTTTATTCAATACATACTAATACAAGCATTTATACAAACACTTACACTACACACTTGAGTCTACATATAGTATGTCGACCCGAAATGGGCATTTAGGCGAATCTCTTCGCCAAACTAATTATGCACGCATTCCTAACATTCTAATGCGACAACAATTCATGTCAATCACATCAGCAAACTATGAATGAAAACGGTACTTCCTACAAATGACTAAAATGCCCTAAATCTCATATTCTTCGTTGATTTACGAAGCAGGAAACGGACAGCATGTTGTACATGTCAAACGGCGTTGCCGTCAAGAATCTACTATTAAACAACATTGAAAGCTTTGGAAACAGTTAATCAAAGCGTCTAAAATCCGCACCTTGTCTCTTATGGATGTTGAAATTCGAACGGAGCGTATACGCTTCGTCTACAGCGATAAGAGAACCTGTTTTACGAGATTTACTAACTATCAAGCTATGGAACGGAAGAAACATCAAATCAGCAACTTCTAGGGCTATTTCTTACCTGAAAACGTGGAGGAATCGCCGGGAAAGTGCTTGGATCGCGTGGCTTAAACACGTGTAGCAGGTAGCACCAGCAGTAGAAAATTCTCTCCCACCTCTCTCACAATCTCTCACCTTTTCTCTCCCTCAATCTAGGACTTTTCCAAATTCGGATGGGAGAGATATGAGAGGGTTTCAACCCCTTTTATAAGCTTAAAAATGCCCGGAATAGGCTCGGGAACAAAGTTCACTTGATGCTTAACCAAAGCGGGGCTGTTTCGGTCCAAAAGATGATTTCTGGTGGTCCCCTGGTCGAATGCGATCGGACTTAAGCTCATGCGTACCAGATATAGCACGTATTAAGTTTTCAGTCCGGCAGGGTTCGCAGATCGCACGTGGCGGACCAGTTTCAGTTCAGCGGTCACCGCACGTAGATCAGGGCTGGAAGTCTCATAATAATAAATAGAAATTTTTCCTGATCCGAGGGTGTAATCTGGATGAATTCTGACGGTCAGAACGCTTAATACTGACGTGTCAAGTCGTGTGCCAGATTTGAATTTGAAATTCCAATTCTGTCCCTATTCGCGGTCTCTTCAGTCCGGGCTCAATGAAATAGTCTGTGATTATCGGTTTAACTTGATTTTTGAAATAATTGTCAAGTCCAGCTGGGCGGTTCTAACGGTCTAAGATAGGAAGTAACGGACTTTCGACACGCGGTCTAAATCCAATACAAGAATTCAAAGTGGTCCAGAGAACAAACTGGCTTAGAGTTTGATCCAAGGTTATAGAGTATTATGGAGTCATACGTTCTACTCGATTTGCTCTTGTAGAACGTATTTAAAGTGATCAGGGACTGTTTCCCAGCTACTCCAGCGTTGCGCTAGCTAACTTACGCTGAATTTCCATTGGAATTAATCCTAAGTGGTTTCTTTGGCTATGAAATTGGGTTCTGAGCGATTTTCCAGGTGTTTTAGTTGACCCATTGCCTAAGGACGTCAAATCCCAAATTGGCCAAAATTTGGGGTGTTACAACTGGACTTGATAATCATTTCGAAAATCAAGTCCAACCAATAATCACAGGCTATTTCATTGAGCCCGGACTGAAGAGAGTGCGAATAGGGACAGAATTGGAATTTTAAATTCAAATCTGGCACACGACTTGACGCGTCAGTATTAAGAGTTCTGACCGTCAGAATTCAGACAGATTACACTCTCGGATCAGGAAAAATTTTTATTTCATATCATGAGACTTGCAGCCCTGATCTATGTGCGGTGATCGCTGAACTGAAACTGGTCCGCCACGTGCGATCTGCGAACCCTGCCTGACTGAAAACTTAATACGTGCTAGATCTGGTACGCATGAGCTTAAGTCCGATCGCATTCGGCCAGGGGACCACCAGAAAGCATCTTTTGGACCGAAACAGCCCCGATTTGGATATGCACTAAGTGAACCTTGTACCGGAGCCTATTTTCAGCATTTTTGGGCTTATAAAAGGGGTTGAAACCCTCACTCCTCTCTCCCGTCCGAATTTGAGAGAAACCCTAGATTTGGAGGGAGAAAAGGTGAGAGTTTGAGAGAGAGTGTAGGAGAGAATTTTCCTGTCTTCGTGCCGCCTGTTGCACGTGCTGTAGCAACACCTCCTGATCACCAAGCCGGTGATTCTTCCACATTTTCAGGTATGAAACAACCCTAGAAGTTGCTGATTTAAGGTTTACTAGGATTCGTAGCATGTTAGCTAACGTAACTCGTAAAACAGGTTCTCTTATCGCCGTAGATGAAGAGTATACGCTCCGTTTGAAACGACACATCCATAAGAGATAAGGTGAGGATTTTAGACGCTTTGATTGACGATTTCCAACGCTTTCAATGTCGTTTAATAGTAGATTATTGACGGCATCACCGTTTGACATGTACAACATGCTATCCGTTTCCTGTTTCGTAAATCAACGTAGAATATGAGATTTGGAGCATTTTAGTCATTTGTAGGAAGTGCTGATTTCATTCATATTTTGCTGATGTGATTGACATGGTTTGTTGTCACATTAGAAAGTTAGGAATACGTGCATAATTAGTTTGGCGAAGAGATTCGCCTAATTGCGCACTTCGTGTCGACATACTGTATGTAGACTTAAGGGCATAGTGTAGGTGTTTGTATAAATGCTTGTATTAGTATGTATTGAATTAAATGATGTTATGAATTAGTTTGAGATTGATTTCTCAATTAATATGCTGACATAAATGATTTCCTACATGTTGACTATATGCATGATTTCATTATATGCATAAAATGTATGTGCTTGAAGATTTTCCTAAGTTGTATGTTATAACATGTGTTAAAATGCTCACATGATTGTATTTCAATTCCAATACTCCTACATAAATTGCTGATGTGATTCCATAATTGCTTGGGACTAGACTTAGTCCAAGCAGTCGGTAACAGAGAAAATTCGTGGTTGGCTGGTCTTGGCCACGAACGACGCGTCGATGAATGTGAGCCGTGTTTGGAGTTGGCGGCAGTGGTTAGGCCACGCGAAGTGTTTTACGCACTTCATGTCGTTCGGCTTGAGATGCGATCGTGCTAGTCGAGCCCGTCAAGTAACCCGACTGGCCGTTGTATGTTCACCCTGCATGAGTCATAACCGCTTGAACCTAGGGTACTGAACTTACCATTGTAAACCCTGTTAACCATGGTGCCTTGATCCACGAAGACTCGTGAGCCAGGCATGGTGGTATGGGACACCGTGGTCGAGCTGTCGGCCTACGCTGGGGCCACAAACCTCCCCGTAGTGACCAGTGAGCACCTAGTCTCGTGAGCAGATTATGGTGGTATGAGACACTATATTCTTGTTGTCGGCCTACACTGATCAGGCGACGAGTCCTTTGTAGTGACCGTGAGCGTATTCTGAGTCTACGGGAGGCGACGACCCTTCAGTAGCAGTAGAGTACAGTAGGCCTGTATTGATAAGGTGATGGGGGAGCGGTGTAACGAGTGCCAGCAATAGCCCTGGCAGCCCCTGCAGCGACCTACAAAATATACATCGTATGAGATTACTAGGAGTGACGACCCTAGACAGGATCTGTGTTGGGATTGATATAAGGGAAGTACCTTAGTTTCCCAATCCTGCTGTTTGAATGGGATAATAATAACTCGAAAATCATATCACCATAACATTGCATGTTCCTGGAAGATGTGGAGCACTCTAGGGAGTGTGGCATGCCGCGGTCGTAAGATGGTGCCGTATGAGGGAGATCGTCGGTGAGGGCATACATCACGTCATGTCATATTGCATTAACAACAGTATTAGGATTGTTTGATTTACTGCTTTACTATTATCGCATGATTGATTTGTGAACATGCTAATCTTTGCTCTATGATTACACTGAGTTGATCACTCATTCCCACGTTAGGGAATGGTGTTTGCAACACCCACCAGACCCTGTTGTAGATGCAGGTGATGCTGAGATCCAGGAGGCAGAGCCAGACTTCGACGAGGACCAGGATGAGTTCTCGTACATGCAATATCATGATGGCTTTTCTTAGGCGACCTAGGTTGATGGGACTTAAGTGGGACTATTTTGAACATTTGATTTTGTTCATGTATATGTATATGAGACTCAGAGATGTATTCATACTTTAAAGACAGATGAGATCTACTTTGTTTTTCCATACAGTGATATATATATTGTTTAGTCTTCCACTTGCTTTTATCACTGGATCTGGAGTATGAATTGCAGTTTTGGTATACTTTTACTCATGTGAATGCTTTAAATTAGAAAACATTGAATTATAATCATTTTTGTTGCATAAGTGACGGTCTGGAACTCGGGAGTTGAGTTTGTACACGACCCACGATTTTCAGGGTGTTACAAATAATATAATAATTAAAAGTACCAAAATTATTATATGAAATAGACTTATTGAAACTAAAAATTTTTGCATCTACACGTTGACGATTAACTGCGCATGTATTTTTCGTCTTTGAGTTTTTGTATTAAATTTAAAGTACCCTGGTTTGTCAATATATGTGAGTGTTGAGTTAGTCAGTTCAAGTGAACTCTTAGAAGAAGACGTCAAGACCAAGCCTCAACAAAAGATTAATGTCATGTTCAAGATCAAACCTATCAGCCATAACCTCATCATTGAACAAACAATCCCTAGCAGGTATATGACCCCATATAATCCTAACTTACCCAATCCTTCCCGATATTCTTGAGACATTAATCTTTGATAGTTATGCTTATTGGTATATGTAGACACCCCACCCAGGCTAAATCTTGAGTAGGTTAAGACTGTCCGAGAACCATGATCGTATCTTGAACCAGGATCCCAACCTCAATCGAACCTTAATCCAAAAGTTCTCAATCCAAAACCCAAAACCACGATCCAAACCATTCAGCGCATATGCGATCCTGCATATACCCTATACCATGACCCAGATCCCCTTTACCCAAGCCGAAACCCACTTTTCTGAGCCATAAAACCCAAAAGGAGACTTCTGGGAGAACTCGCACAATGTACAAAGCTCGCACGCGTGAAATTGGCCCGAAATGAGCCCGGGCGATAGTCTGACTACCGCCTAAGGTACTTCAAGTGCTGCCGTTCGCGGGCCACGTGCGGACAGCTGTCCCAAGATCCAAAAGTCAACTTTCCTTCAAAATTACTCTCCTAGATTTCACTATTTATCTTTTTACCACCTCTCATGGCTAATGAGAGAGTGTCATGTGGTATTCTTCTCTCCATAACCAACCATAACCTGCCACCTCGCCTTTTACCCCTCTCAAACCAAGAAATTACAATAACGCCATTAGAGAAGGTTATAAACAGCCCTCTCCTCTTCACATTTCCATCAACAACCCTTCACTTCCAATCCCAAGTGAAAAGGAGAGTGAGAGGGAAAGAGGGGGGAAGAGAGTGAGGGTGAGGAGGTGCTCTAGAGCCTTTAAGTTCAGATTTTTCAGCTATCTCCTTAGCCAACTCTTTACTTTCCTAGCCATCCTAACCTCCCAGCCTAGCCTAGTTGATCATGGTTTAACCCACATCCTAGCCTACTCAAGAGATCAAGCCAAAGATCTATTCATTCTACAAGCATCCATCATGACATTTACTCCCTTCTTAACCTCCCTGCTTCTCTAGATCTCTAGTGAACGTATGCTCTATGGCTTGCCGTACATCAGATCCTATGACATCAGAAATTTCTAGTGATTTAGTTCATTTTTCTTACCTCTTTGCATAAGCATCATCACATCCGCCCTCTAGACACTCTGTTGGATGTATGCTCTATAGCTTGCCGAAATCTCAGATCTTGCCGCATTAGAAAACCACGTGTGTGCCTAGTCCCATCTCGGCCACAACATCCATCATCCCTTGAGATTATTTTACCACACTGAGTAGAGACCATACATTTGTACGGGTAGAGAGGGTGCCTAACACCTTCCCTGTTTGTAACCGAAGTCCCTTGCCTGGAATCCCTGATCGCAGACCAGGAGTCAATCTAAGATAGGGAAGTCTCTGGATTTCCCTCACCTTGCGTATTTCGTGGTTCTAGCCAACTACGGGATTTTGAGATTTTTCGGCTAGTGGCGACTCCAACATCCATAATCAACCTATCACCCCCAATCAACCATACAAATCGCAAACCAACGTGGGCACTAATTTTTCAGTGTCTATATAATGGTGTCTCCACTGGGAATTTTTGCTAGAGCACACTAGCTGAGACCCGACTCAAAAACGTGTGGTAATCTAATCTCGAGGTATATCATCATTTTCATCCATACAAAAAAAAAGACAAAAAAAAAAATCTTTTGGCTTATTCTTGTCTAGGCATAGATCTAAATCATGACTACTCGATCCCGCGTAGCCATGATTTCTCATGCCTCTCATGAAGAAGAGTCAGCATCTCAGCCAACTCCCGAGACCTCAGCACCCGCACCCACATCTACACTCGCATTACCACCAGTAGTCCAAGCAAACCCCCAAGCCGATGCAACCACCTAAGAGCTGCTCCTTCAAACAATGAAAGAACTACTACTTCGCTTGGTGCCAAATCCCTCTCCAAATACACAGGTAATTCAGCCTAGTGTACAGAATAGTTCACTCCCACAAACTCCCTTTGAATTCTCTCTCATTCCCCGAGCAAATCCCGTGCTCCCTCTCCCGGAAGAGTCAGCACTAGAACAACAGCAACCAGCAAATAGGAGAAACCCTCCCGTACATCCATACTCAACACATCACAACAATCAGGTTACAACACAGGCTCCCCCTAACGGGAATCACCGACAAGAACTGGCGGATGCCCACGAAGGGGGCCAGTTTTGAGTCCAATTCACTCTCCCTAATGGGAGTAGCATTTCAGAGTTGGCAGATACCCCAGGCTGAAGCCACTTTCGAACTTCACACCCTCCTCCGAAAGGGAGCGGTGTTCAATTCCAGCCACCTCCCGTCACCGGGAGTCCATCTTCTTTCCAACAACCCCCCATCATCGATTCATATGAAGAAGAAGCAGCGCAAGCCTTACAGGAAGGGGCAAGATACCCGCAACAAGGAAAGTCAGAGATTGAGGAACTACGAGAGCAATTACAAATGGTACAAAGTCAGCTTTAAAAACAGCAAGGAGTGGATCACCCAGCCACTAAGTTCAAGGACTTTTGTCCCTTCCCAGACCCCCGAGTACCTCTAAATTTTGAGGTACCAAAATTCAAAAGGTATAACGATAGTGGGTGTCCCACAGCACACCTGAAAGCATTTTACGAAGAACTCAATTCGATAGCAGGGAATGATGGAGCCTTGATACAGCACTTCCAAAAATCCCTTAAGGGTGACGCTTTAGATTGGTACACCTCACTTGACAACCATCAAATCAGAACCTAGGAAAAACTCTCTCAGGCATTCATTGACAGGTTCTCATACAACCTGAATATGGCTCCAAGAAGGTTCGACTTGACTGCCTTGAGACAAAAAAGTGACAAATCCCTATCAGCATACACGGGACGATGGTGGGCCATGGCAGCCCGAATGAGAAACCTCATCAATGGCGAAGAACAGATATCTATGATCGTACACTCTGCAAATCCTAGCATTTCAGGATATCTAATCTCGTGTCCCTATGTAAATTTCTCCCAACTCATCCGAGCTGGTGAGCAAGTGGAAGCCGGGATCAGAGCTAGAACCGTTTCCCTATGGCCACATCAGACCCCTTCAATCAAAAGAAACAAAACTGAAGGAAAACCTGTAGGATATGGGAGTGGGAATGACACTGCTCCCGCACAGCATACCACAGAGGTTAACAATATTATTGCTAACACTCAGGGCAACCAATATGCTCCACAACCAGAGATACAACAAGACAGACAGCCAAACAGGTAGTACCAACCACAGCAGACCCAACATGGATATTAAGGACAACCGTCTCAATAACAACACCAACAGCCTCGGGGGAATGCACCGGGTCCATACAAACAGATAATGTTAGAGTGAAAATTCACCCCTTTAGTAAAAATATACAGTCAGGTTTTGACAATGTTGATGCAAAAATAACTCCTTACACCACTTCAACCGTGACTTCCTCCTAACCCCTTGCCACCTGGTTACAATGAGAACCAATATTGTGCATATCACCAAGCTCCTGGCCATCTAACAGACCGCTGCTTCGCTTCGAAACATGCGGTCCAGGATTTGATCAAAAGCTAGAAAATTGTAATCACCCCACAGGCTAACAATGTGGCTTCGGCCAACATCCTCCAAAATCCCCTGTCATCTCATCAAACAGGACCCAGCACATCCGACACCTCTACCGTAAACCACATTGAAGGAGGGCAGTCTATGTACCCTTCCTTGCATCATTCCATACAAACAATCCTTGAAGCGGCACCAGCAACACAACTCCTCATAATCTTGGAAGCAGCACTGACCATTCAACCACTTGTGACCCTCTAAGCTGCACCCAACAGGTCACACTTGCAGCATCTTGCCTCTCAAGGGGCACACACCGCATATCCAAAAAGGTCAAATTCTAAACCTGTCATTCTTCCAATAGGCCTCCCCGATCTATCTTCGCTGACTTTGTAAGGGGCACCCCCGGTTCAAGGTCCTAAATTTTTGATGCCTCACCAACTGGCACATAGCCAAAGGACCTCTCCTGTATATCAAAAGGTGGAAGAAGACACCAATGTTAAAACCTGTCAAACTCCAATGGTACCTCAAGAGAACCATCAAGTCTTCCATAAACTGTCACAACCACAACCCCTCAGCCTCTGGAACCCCTAATATATTTGGAAGGATGGGCAGTTCGATCCTACAACCCCAAGGCAGTCCCATGGTGTTACCCAGAATGTGCCGAAATAGGCAACAATGGGAGGTACTTCAGGAGAGATAACCAGAATCCAAAGGAAACCCGGGGAGCTTTGTCGGGAACCATTACAAAATCGACGCTGCTTATGACATAGCAACCCAGCTCAAAACCATTTCTGCATAGATATCCATCTGGAAACTCCTATGCACATCAAGATCGCATCGAGAAATATTTGCGAAGACTCTAAATGATGCACATATCTCTCCTGACGTAACCCCCCGAAATGGTGGCAAGTATGATTGGACAACTCGCACCACGAGCCATCACTTTCTCTGATGATGAATTACCACCTGAGGGATGCAAGCACGAGCGCTCATTGAACATAGTGGCCCGTCATAAAAATTTTAAAGTCCCACTTGTGCTCATTGATAATGGATCTATCCTTAATGTTTGCCCTCTAAGGACTGTTGAATGGTTAGGGATAGAATCATCCTCTTTCAGGCCCTGCACTATGAGTGTCAGAGCCTTCAATAATTCCCGAAGGCAGGTTGAGGAAGAGATTGACATTGAGCTACAAATCGGACCAGACCTGACCCTTGTGACATTCCAGGTCATTGACATCCCTGCCTCTTTAATCTTCTATTGGGGCGGCCATGGCTCCATGCTATTGGAGCCATTCCCTCAACCCTCAATCAAAGAGTCAAATTTCCTTTAAGAAATCGAATCATCTCAGTGTTGGCAGAGCCAGAAACTGTCCTGCCAGTATCGGTTAATATCCCAAAAACTAACATCCCTGTGATTGACATCCAACATGTAAAGGGCTATGTATCATATCACAGCTTCGATTTTGAAGTTGTAAATTCAATCACTAATTCTCGCCCACTCACTACTGAACATGTCATTTCCCCCACTGAACGATTAATCTGGAACTACCGAACTGAGTTCCATGAAAAAGGTATAGTAGTATAACCAACATGTGCCAACGTGAAGAGACAAGGGCTGGGGTATCAACCAAAACTAGAGGATCAGGCTGAGAGGCCAAAGAAAGGTCAATCCTTCAAGTACACACCCGTCCAGTTTATCAAGGCTGGAATAGCTTATGGAAACCCAATGATTTCCCTTGAGGACCATCTCTAGCAACTCAAATTCTCTGATCATTCCCACTCAGAGTCTGTCTGGCCACCCATAAGATGGGATAAGATTCTCGAGACATCAAAAATATTTTCGACACAAGGGGCAGAACCCCCTAGATCCACCATAAAAGGCAAGGGGTATGGAAACAGGTCCACCCATGCGAGATCTAGAACCAGGAATGCCCCTTGAAAAGGATACAGGAAAACCCAGGGGACACCCATTCCCACACACAGTCAAGGGAACATGCCCCCAACACCAACCCACCAACACAAGGGGCAGAAGCAGCCCATCCATTGGATCGACAAGGGGAAGTGGCCTGCCCTTGACTGGATAGACGTCAAGGTCCCATCACAAGAGGAGTCAGAGGAACTAGAAGAACTCCAACTCCTGGGTGAAGAGATCGAAGCAGATTCTGATTCTTAGCCCAGCCTAGCAGACATCATGGTCATCAAAGAAGGGGACCAGTAGGAACACACAAGTCCGAACAGCAAGATTGGAAGGAGGGAAGAACCATCATGGATAGCTGTCCCCCTAACAATCGAGTTTGTAAGACCCGTATCCTAATACGTACTGTTCCATCGACTGTCGTGATCCTTCCTGTCGAATTTCGACAATCTGTGACCTGTAATCGACGTTTGCGTACGACTGTAAGTCGTATCCTATACATTCGAGTCGGCTTAATCTGAGACTTGTACCATTGCGACCGCACAGTCGTCGCGGTTCCAACGCCGTGACTCATGTACCGATCTGATACCTTGACTAAGAGATGTGAGCTGGCGTTTATTTGAAAAAACACCACGTGTTGCAAATCCCAAGAGAATCTCTACAACATGTCCCATTAATCCCATCAATCACCTCTCATGTCAAGTACAAAGCACCTATGCTTCCTTTCTCCACAAGTCAAGCAACCACCAAGTCAACTCTCATGTCAAGTACACCATCACCTCCCCCATCACTCACATCCATCACCCATCTCTCACATCTCCTTACATCCCATCTCCCTCTCTCTTTTCTCACACCATTTCCAAGCAAGGAGAGAGCACTCCCACGTCCAAGGTCTTTCATGAGAGAAAGTGTGATTTTGGTGGCCCACTTCCCATCCCAAAAGCTCTAATCCTAGCCATCCATTTCCCATCTCCACCATCAAAGTGAAGCTCTAGGAGAGTAGCTTTTCAACGGACTAAGAAGATCAAGTGGTGGGTGTTTCCATAGACTACTTTTTCATATTTTTAAGATGGGCCAAGTGAGGCCTACTGACCAATGGTATGGATCTCACTTTGGACCCTAAGATGTGGTCGATGGCCCATCTTGATCATCAATATCATTCCATGATGGGTCCATTTTCCATGGACCCCATCATGATGTTTACTTTCCTTGCATTAAAGAGGTCATCTAGACCGTCCAATTTTAGTGGAGAAAGATCTCCACCGTTGATCTTTGAATTAGTGGGCCCACTTGTATTAGGGTCCACTCTATGTACAATTGAATGTAAGGGAGGGCTCATAGTGGCAGAGCCCTCCATCACTCGTGTCCCACTCTTTTACTCTCTCTCCCTCTCCTTTTAATTTAGTTTTCTTATATGTTGATGTGGCCATGTGGCCCACTTGAATGAGCCCCACCATGAAATATGTATTTTATCCAAGCCGTCCATGAGTGGGGCCCATCTTAGATGTATCATCCATCTTGTGGTGGCCCACCTACACAAAAAAAAAAAGAGAAGAAAAGAAATGTCCAGCGTCTAGATGCTGGACGTGGAAGGAAAACACAAACATTGGCTTGTTTCAAAGCCTTTGGAAAGGGGCCACTTGCATAGGCCCCGCCTTGATGAATGTTTCTAATCCAAACCATTCACCTTGTTTCATGAGTCATTTTAGGCTTTGAGTCAAAAAATGAGGTTGATCGGAGTATTTAGCGGTCCATAGTGTTGAAAACAATATCATTACCGTTGAAATCCACCCAGATTTTTCTTGCACGCTGAAAAGGCCCAATATTGGTCTTGATAGAATTGTTTTGGGCCGTGAAATCTAATGACTGGAGTGGATCCATCTGGTGCGAGCCCCACATGTGATAAACCGTGATTTTTCACGGTTTCAAAAAAAAATAAAATCACAAAGCAGCATCATGTTGCTGCTGTCAGACCTCCCAGCAGGCCGGTGGACGGGCGGGCGTACGAGTAGGACCCCACGGCTCCAGCCGTGGGCCCCACCTTGATGTTTATGTTCCATCTAAACCGTTCATATGGTGGGCCACCCTCTGAAGTAGGTCCCACCCAAAAATCAGCTTGATCTAGATCTCAGGTGGCCCACACCATAAGAAACAACAGTGATTGAGTTCTACCATTGAAACCCTTTTTGGGCCCACAGAAGTTTTGGAATCAATATGAAATTTATTTTTACTCTTCATCCAGATCTGTGGACCTTATCAACGGGTTGGATGTCATATAAACATTATGGTGGGTCCCACGTGGGACCCACAATGATATGTGTTTTATTACCACCATCCGTACAGACGGTGGAGGCCACGCAAATGTATGTATTTCCATGTCGTCCAGCCATTCCTTTGGCTGGTGGACGACTGGTGGGACCCACCATGATGCACGTGCTACATCCTATTTCCCCAACCATTTGATAGATCATTTTAGTGCATGAGCTAAAGGTTGGGGCAGATTTAAAGTTCAAATGAACCCCACATTGACATATGTATGGGACCCATCTTGATTTACTTATGGCCATCCATTGAGGCCCACCTTGGTATATATTTAAAGCCCATGGGATTAAGCCCATTTGATACATATAAAGCCCATGGGATTAAGCCCATTTGATACATGTAAAGCCCATGGGATTAAGCCCATTTGATACATATAAGGCCTATGGGATTAAGCCCATTTGATGTACATGGGGCGCAAATGGAGTGGCCCATTTGGTATATTTAAAGCCCATGAGAGTGGCCCATTTGGTATATTTAAAGCCCATGAGAGTGGCCCATTTGATATATTTAAAGCCCATGAGAGTAGGCCCATTTGGTATATTTAAAGCCCATGAGAGTGGCCCATTTGGTATATTTAAAGCCCATGAGAGTGGCCCATTTGATATATTTAAAGCCCATGAGAGTAGGCCCATTTGATATATTTAAAGCTCATGTGTGTAGGCCAATCTGATATATTTAAGGCCCAAGTTGTGAGGCCCACTTTGATGTATTTCAAGGCCCATGGGTCATGGACCATTACAACATAAGGCTCATTGGTGAGGCCCATTAATGCAGCCCATTTGATGAATGTAAGGCCCATGTGATACGGCCCATTTGATGTATCTAAGGCCCATGGGTCGAGGCCCAACGGGATGTCCTTAGGGTCCATTGCAATGTGTGATTTCCCATGGTTCATGTAATGATATTTATGGCGGGTCGTGCCTAAGGAACAATGTTGGTTTGACTTCCACATTGTAAGTACAATGTTGGTTAAATGTCCGCATTGTAACTCTTCTTAAGGCTCATTGATAGGCCCATACTCATTAATATTCATCGCTTTATAACATGCTTAGTATAATCCCATAACTCATGCCCATACGCATCATATGTATGCTTTATATGAGTAGTGACTGATCATAGCATACGCCATTGGGCAGACCATTTACGGGACTCGTTATGAGATAGAGTTCCCTACATGATCACGCAGTGCGTGCTAGATTTCTGCATGATTTGATGTGTGATTCATGCATCTCGCATATGTGTACTTGATCACTGCACGCCCTAGCAACATCAGGGCCGTGGCTCCACAGGTATATTGTGGATGGCCGTATTGGATATTGAAAATACTTGTTCTAGCACTGTGGGCACTTAGGATGTCCTTGGGTGAAAGTCCCAGAACCTTTTTGGTACCAGGAGATCCTTCAACGTCTAGACCAAGTGGATACACGAGCGCCTGAGTGCCGAATACCAGTAGGCCGTGTCTCCCACTGTGTCGTGGTCGGTTGGAAGCGGGTGTGGCCTTATCAGCCTGAGAGAGGGGGCTATAAGCTAGGCTGAGTTTGACCAAATCACAAATGAGTCCATTATCGACGAGTTGGGTAGGTATTGGTAGACTACTGGTCAGGCAGATAGTGAGGTCTATTCCGCTTGCTTGACTGTGCAGCTAGGGAGGTGGTAGTCACTACGAAGTGTAATAGACCCCGGTGATATCCAGAGAGGAACTGTACTGATATGTGTACTTGATGAGTACCGACTTGCTTGAATTGCATTTCGCATATGACATTCGGCTATGTAGGCCTTGCATTGCATCGGTGTGGCCGATGACATTCATATCTCGCATTGCAAGGCCTTGGTATGGCCAATAGCATTCATGCCTTGCATTACATAGCCTTGGTATGGTTGATTGTATTCATGGACTTACCGCATACTTTCGCACTACTCTGATATTGTACACTTGGTGTTTGCCTTGTGCACACACTTACACCACCCTCTAAGCTTTTGTAAGCTTATGCACGACAATTTCGTGCAGGTAGCGTTGGACAGCAGCAACGCTGAGGCGGGTGTGCGTATTAGGACCTTTTGGAGCTTTTTGATCACCTTGTATTTTTCTTTCCGCATTGTACTCAAAGTTTTTGATACAGTGGATATGTGGTGATGTTGTTTTGTAACATGGTTATGCTTGTGGTTATGCTCCATAAAAAAAATATATTCTCAAAATCCTCCTTGTAGGATCCCAGGATCGGAATCTGACATTTGATTGTCAGGAGCCGAAAATGGGGCACTACGGAGGCTGTCGGTACCGAATTCGGCAATCGGGATTCATGTGAATTCGATTTTTGAGTTTGGGGCGTGACAGAGTTGGTCTGTGGATCTTCCAAGGATGCCGACCTCAAAAAAAAAATGTCAATGTAAATTGCAATTTGTACCCCGGACTAGGACAGGATCAATCTTGGTTCGTAATACTGTCCTGTTCGGGACCTCCAGGCGACATAAAAAAATTAAAAAAATTTCAAAACACAAAAACATCATATATTCCCAAAAGTACAAAAAAATTAGATATTTCTCAAAATCACAAAACATTAGAAAATCTTCAAAACACAAAAACAACAGAAAAGCTTTCAAAAGCCACTGTGCCAAACATCCCACACACATCGCAGGAGTTCGAGGTTGACTCGTATGATTTCGATCTCGAGTTGGACTTCGAGCTCATGGGTTTGGATGAAGCCCTGGATGAAGGAAATAATGATACAACTCTCGAATTCAAGGACTCCCTCGAAAAGTTCGAAACAAAAGCCAATGTTGTAGTAGACGACTTTGAAATTGTGAACTTAGGGTCAGCGGAACTCCCCAGGGAGGTGCGCATTGGAAGATCTTGTCTCTGGAGTACAAGCAGAGAATGATGGAGTTTCTGAAACTGAGGTTGTCTAACTTTTCTTTCTCATATGAGGACATGCCTGGGCTTGATGAAGATCTGGTGGTGCACCAACTACAGATAAAGTCATACATGAAGCCAGTCAAACAAAAGTTGCGGAGAATGAAGCCAGAATGGGCCCTGAAGGTCCGTGATGAAGTCATCAAGCAATATAATGCGAGATTTCTGGTAGTATCCCACTACCCGGAATGGCTCGTAAATATCATACCAATTCCAAAGAAGAATGGAAAAGTCAGAATGTGCATCGATTTTATAGATCTCAACAAAGCAAGTCCAAAAGACGACTTCCCTTTGCCTCACATCGACACACTGGTAGATAATACTACTGGACTCAAGATCTTCTCCTTCATGGACGGATTCTCCAGATACAATCAGATTAAAATGGTTATCAAGGATCGTGAAAAGACCTCCTTCATCACACCATGGGGAACTTTCTACTACTGGGTCATGCCCTTCGGATTGAAGAATGCAGGAGCTACATATCAGCGAGCCATGACTGCCTTATTCCACGACATGATAAATAAGGAAATGGAAGTCTATGTGGATGACATGATCGTCAAGTCTCGCACAATCGAAGGACACTTCGAAGACCTCAAGAAGCTCTTTGACAGACTAGAAAAGTTCAAGCTCTGACTCAATCTATAAAAATGTGTCTTTGGAGCAACCGGGGGCAAACTGTTGGACTACATCATCAGTGAGGATGGTATTCGGGTAGATGCAACTAAGACCAAGGTAATCATCAAAATGCCACCGCCCAAGACTAAAAAAGAAATTCGAGGCTTCCTCGGGTGAATCCAGTATATTAGCTGATTCATTGCACAGCTCACCCCAGTCTGTGAGCCCATATTCAAGCTCCTGCGGAAGAACTCACCAAAGGAATGGAATGATGACTGTCAAGCGACCTTCGACAAAATCAAAGGGTACCTGCTAAATCCTCCAGTGCTCATGCCACCTGTTCCAGGAAGGCCATTACTGTTGTACGTCTCCGTCGCAGCAGAAGCAATTGGATGCATTCTTGGCCAACACGATGACACAGGAAGAAAAGAGCGGGCGATCTACTATCTGAGCAAACGATTCACGAGCTATGAAGCCAAATACTCCAGCTTAGAGAAAACTTGTCTCGCCCTAGTCTGGGCAACACAATGGCTGTGAAAATACATGATCGCTCATCCAGTCCTTCTTCGCTCGCATGGACCCATTGAAGTACTTGTTCGAGAAACCAGCACTAACGGGTAGGATTGCAAAATGACAATTATTGCTTTCTGAGTTTGACATCACCTATGTCATTCAGAAGGCAATCAAGGGGCAAGCACTGGCCGATCATCTAGCTGCACATTCTCTGCCCGACTACCAGCCACTGAAGACCTTCTTCCCTGATGAGGACATCCTCCTAATTGAGGAAGAAGAGGAAAGAGAGGCAGGAGAATGGACACTCTTCTTTGCAGAGCTGCAAACTCGAAAGGAAGTGGAGTAGGCGCCATACTCTACTCTCTCGAAGATGTCCCAGTTCCCATATCTAGAAGACTAGCATTTCAGTGCACTAACAATGTAGCAGAATATGAAGCATGCATCGCCGGTTTAAGAGAAACCATAATCCTTAATGTGAAGAAATTACGGGTCTTCGGGGACTCGCAACTCATCATCAATCAGACAAACGATGACTGGAAGACCAAGGACGAGAAGCTAATACCATATCATGTCTATCTGGAGAACCTAATAGAGGAATTTGAGGAAATCACGTTCTCTTACATGCCTCGGGCTAAAATTAGTTTGCAGACGCTTTGGCTACCCTCACTTCGATGATGAAAATCCCAAAAGGAGTTGCTGAATGGGAACTCACTGTTGAACTTCAGGAGGAACCTGCGTTCTGCCTACAGATCAATGAAGCTGGCCTTCCCTCAAATGATCGACCGTGGTACAAAGACATCAAGGAATATCTCGAGTACCAAAAGTACCCAGAAGGAGCAACTCTGACAGATCGTCGCACCATACAACAGCTGGTGACGCAATTCGTAATTACCGGTGGCATCCTATACAAGCGATCCTTCAATCAAGTCCTTCTTCGCTACGTGGATGAAATAGAAGCAACACATGTCATGTCAGGAATCCACAAAGGACTATGCACCCCACACATGAATGGGCACATGATGGCGAAAAAGATCTTACGACTTGGCTACTATTGGCTCACAATGGAGAAAGATTGCTGCAAGCATGTCAGGAAATGTTTCAAGTGTCAGGAACATTCAAACCAGATCCATGACCCTGCATCCGAACTCTACAACCTGACATCTCCATGGCCCTTCTCTGTATGGGGGCTAGACATCATCGGAAAAATTAGCCCTAAAGCTTCAAATGGGCATGAATACATCCTGATAGCAGTAGACTACTTCACCAAATGGATAGAGGCAGTATCCTACACCACCATCACAGCATCTCATGTGGTCAAGTTTATAAAGAATAACATCATGAGCCATTATGGGGTTCCTCAGGCCATCAAGATCCAGTGCCATCGATCAAGCCCCTATCGTCCCCAGATGAATGGTGGGGTTGAAGCGACAAATAAGACCATCATCCGTATACTAAAGAAGATGGTGAAAACATATCGCGACTGGTCGGAGATAGTTCCCTATGCACTTTGGGCCTATCGAATGTCTGTACGGTCTGCTACAGGCGTAACTCCATATGAGCTTACATACGGAATGAAGGCGGTACTACCAGTTGAGATCAAAATCCTATCACTACGGATATTGTTAGAAAGCGAAGTCGATGAGAGTGAGTGGCAGCAAGCAAGGTTCGATTAACTGCATCTGGCAGATGAAAAGCGCTTGCAGGCGCTAAGCCACTCCCAATGTTATCAAAGAAGGATCACTCGGGCCTACAATAAAAGGGTCTGCAAAAGAAGTTTCAAAGTCGGTGACATGGTCATGAAGCGTATCTTGCCACCGCACCTACCAGATCCCAGAGGAAAGTTCAAACCCTCGTGGAAAGGACCATTGATCATCCGAGAAGTGCTCCCGGGAGGCGCTCTCCGGCTCACTAGTTTGAAAGGAGATCTTTCAGAGCCCATCAATGCCAACAACGTGAAAATCTATCATGGGTAACCCTACCTTTATCAATGATTACAATCGCAAAGATGAACCCCTCATTGCCCCCCCCCCCCCCCCCCCCCCCCCCACAAAAAAAAAAAGAAAGAGGCTATATCCACCACTTCTCCCGTCAAAAAACACCAATCGTCTATCCAAAAAAAAAAAAAAGAAGAAAAAGAAGCAAAAAAGAAGAAGAGAAGACAAAAGCAAAAGAAAAAAAAATAAAAAATAAGACCCCGAAAAGAACAAAATAAATCCCTCCCAAAATGTCCCCCTCACCAAAGGCATCTGTAACACCCTGAAAATCGAGGGTCATGTGTAAACTCAACTCCCGAGTTCTAGACCGTCACTTATGCAACAAAAATGATTATGATTCAATGTTGTCTGAGTTAAAGCATTCACATGAGTAAAAGTATACCAAAACTGCAATTCATACTCCAGATGGAAAAAAAAGTAGATCTCGACTGTCTCCAAAGTATGAATACATCTCTGAGTCTCATATACATGTAAATAAATAGAAATCAAATGTCCAAAAAGAGTCCCACTGAGAAGTCCCGTCAATACAGGCCACCTAAGCAAAGCCGTCGTGGTACTGCATATATGAGAACTCGTCCTGGTCCTCTTCATAGTCCGGCTCTGCCTCCTGAATCGCTGCCTCACCTGCATCTAAGACAGGGTCTGGTGGGTGTTGCAAACACCATCCCCTAACGTAGGAGTGAGTAGCTAACTCAGTGGAAGAATAGAGCAAAGATTAGCATGTTCTCAAATCAATCATGCGATAATAGTAAAACAGTAAATCAAACAATCCTAACACTATTGTTAATGCAATATGACATGACATGATGGATGCCCTCACCAACATTCTCCCTCATACGGCACCATATTCGTCCGCGGCATGCTTGCATACCGCTCAGTGCTCCACATCTTCCAGGCACATGCAATGTGATGTTGATATGATTACCGAGTTATTATTAGTCCTTTTCATACAGCAATATTGGGAAACTAAGGTACTTCCCTTATATCAATCCCAACACAGATCCTGTCTAGGGTCGTCAGTCCAAGTAATCTCATACGATGTATATTTTGTAGGTCGCTGCAAGGGCTGCCAGGGCTGTTGCACGCACTCATTGCACCGCTCCCCCATCACCTTATCAATACAGGCCTACTATACTCTCACTGCGACGGAAGGGTCGTCGCCCCCCGTAGACTCAGAATACGCTCGCGGTCACTACAAAGGACTCGTCGCCTGATCAGTGTAAGCCGACAGCAAGAATATAGTGTCCCATACCACCATAAACTGCTCACGAGTCATAGGTGCTCACTGGTCACTACGGGGAGGTTTGTGGCCCCAGCGTAGGTCGACAGCTCGACCACGATGTCCCATACCACCATGCCCGGCTCATGAGTCTTTGTGGATCAAGGTACCATGGTTGACAGGGTTTACAATGGCAAGTTCAGTACCCTAGGTTCAAGCAGTTATGACTCATACAGGGTGAACATACAATGGCCAGTCGGGTTACTTGACGGGCTCGACTAGCATGAGCGCATCTCAAGTCGAACGATATGAAGTGCATAAAACACCTCGTGTGGCCTAACCACTGCCGCCAACTCCAAAACACGACTCGCGTTCATCGACGCGTCGTTCGTGGCAAAGATAAGCCAACCACGACTTTACTTGGTTGCCGACGGCTTGGATTAGGTATAGTCCCAAATAATTATGAATCCACATCAGCAATCATATAAGAGTAATGGAAATGAAATACAACAATGTGAGCATGTTAACACATGTTATAACATACAACTTAAGTAAATCATCTAACACATGCATTTCATACATATAATGAAATCATGCAAATAGCCAATATGTAGGAAATCATTTACATCAGCATATTATTTGAGAATTCAATCTCAAACTAGTTCATAACACCATTTAATTCAATACATACTAATACAAACATTTATACAAACACTTAGTCTACACACTTAAGTCTACATATAGCATGTCGACTCAAAGTGCGTATTTGGGCGAATCTCTTCGCCAAACTAATTATGCACGCATTCCTAATATCCTAATGCGACTAGAAGCCATGTCAATCACATCAGAAAAATATGGATGAAAACAGTATTTCCTACAAATGACTAAAATGCCCAAAATCTCATATTTTTCGTCTGCTTACGAAACAGGAAACGGACAGCATGTTGTACATGTCAAACGGCGTTGCCGTCGATAATCTACTATTAAACGACATTGAAAGCATTGGAAATAGTCAATCAAAGCGTCTAAAATTTGCACCTTTTCTCCTATAAGTGTATTGATTCGAACGGAGCGTGTACGCTTCATCTACGGCGAACCGGGAACCTATTTTACAAGATGTATCAGCTACCATGCTAAGGAACCAAAGGAACCTTAAATCAGCAAGTATTTGGAGTATTTGCTTACCTAGAATTGCGGTGAAATCGCCGGGAAAGTGATTGAGGCGCGTTGTTTAAGCACGTGCAACACAGTGCAAGCAGCAGGAAATTCTCTCCCACTCTCTCTCACAATCTCTCAACTTTTCTCTCACACCAGCTAGGGTTTTTAGCAAATTCGGATGGGTGAGAGAAGTGAGGGTTTAAGCCCCTTTTATAACCTAAAACTTGCACGAAATAGGCTTGGGAACAATGTTTACTTGATGCCTAACCAAATCGGGGCTGTTTCGGTCCAAAAAGACATTTATGGAGGTCCCCTGGCCGAGCGCGATCGGACTTAAGTTCATGCACGTCGGATGTCGCTCACATCCCATTTTCAGACTAGTAGTGTTTGTAGATCGCACGTGGCGGTCCAGTTTCAGTTCAGCGGTCACCGCACGTAGATCAGGTCTACAAGTCTCATGATATGAAATAGAAATTTTTCCTGATCCAAGGGTGCAATTTGACTGAATTCTGACGGTCATAACGCTTAATACTGACGCGTCAAGTCGTGTACCAGATTTGAATTTTAAATTTCAAATCTAACCCTATTCTCACTCTCTTCACTCCAGGCTCAATGAAATAACCTGTGAATGTCGGTTGGACTTAATTTTCGAAATGATTGTCAAGTCCAACCAAGCGGTCATAATGGTCTAAGATTGTAGGTATCGAACTTTCAACGCGCGGTCTAGATCCATACAAAGTTTCAAAGAGGTCCTGAGAACAAACCGGCTTAGAGTTTGATTCGAGGTTTTAGAGTATTATAGCGTCATTGGTTCTACTCGCTTTGGGTCTTGTAGAACGTATTTAAAGTGATCAGGGACTATTTCCCAGCTACTCTAGCGTTGCGCTTGCTAACTTACACTTATTTTCTAAAGGAATTAATCCTACGCGATTTCTGGTCGAGTTGGTACTCGAGCCCAAGTACGGATTTTTCACGGGCGTTACAATCTACCCCCCTTAACAAAAAATTTCATCCTCGAAATTTGTACTTTTCATACTCCTAGAGAAGCTGTGGGTACTTCTTTCTGATCTCCGCTTCTGTCTCCTAGTTAGCCTCTTCCTCAGAGTGATGCGTCCACAATACCTTCACAAGGGGAATCACCTTGCTACGCAGTACCTGTTCCTTCCTGTCTAGGATACGCGTCGGTCGCAGGATATATGTAACATCCTCTCCTAACTGCACCTGTTCCCATCTAATGATATGGGAAGGATCAGAAACGTATTTCTTCAGCATAGAAACATGAAATATGTTGTGAACGCTCGCGAGAGGCGTGGGTAAAGCCAAACAGTACGCCACTGCTCCCACACGATCGAGGATCTGAAATGGACCAATGAATCACGGTGCTAGCTTCCCCTTCTTCCCGAACCGAAGGACTCCCTTCATAGGGAAAACTCGTAAAAATACATGATCCCCCACTGTAAACTCTAGCGGCCGCCGTCTCGTATCGGCATAACTCTTCTGTCTGCTCTGTGCTATGAGAAGCCGACGTCTAATAATATCAATCTTCTCCGATGTCGCCTGCATTAACTCTGGGCCAATCAAGCTATGCTCACCGACCTCTGCCCAGCAATGCGGTGCGCGACAAGGTCGCCCATACAACGCCTTGTAAGGTGCCATACCGATACTCGCCTGGAAACTGTTGTTGTACGCGAACTCCGCATATGCAAGATAGTCATCCCAACTGTCCTTGAAGTCCAGTGCGCAAGCTCGCAACATGTCCTCTAAGATCTAGTTCACCCGCTCTGTCTGTCCGTCTGTCTGTGGGTGGAAGGCAGTACTGAACTTCAACTTCACACCCATAGCCTCCTGAATGCGAGTCCAGAAAATAGAAGTGAACCGCGTGTCTCTGTCCGACACGATCTCCAACGGAACTCCATGCAGACGCACGATCTCTCTGATGTATAGTCTAGCCAGCTCGTCTGCAGAGTTCGTGACTCTGATCGGTAGGAAGTGCGCCGACTTCGTCAGACGGTCGACGATCACCCATATGGAATCATGTCCCTTCCTCGTCTTCGGCAGCCCTGAAACAAAATCCATGGAAATGAAGTCTCACTTCCACTCTGCGATCGGCATAGGCTGTAAGAGTCCAGGTGGTCGTCGATGCTCTACTGTAACGCCCGTGAAAATCCCGTACTTGGGCTCGAGTACCAACTCGACCCGAAATTGCGTAGAATTCATTTCTTTAGAAAATATGACTAGGTTAGCTAGTGCAACGTTAGAATAGCTGGGAAATGGTCCCTGATCACTTTAAATACGTTCTACAAGGCCCAAAGCGAGTGGAACCAATGGTGCTATAATGCTCTAAAGCCTCGGATCAAACTCTAAGCCGGTTTATTCTCGGGACCTCCTTGAAACTTGCATTGGATCTAGACCGCGCGTCGAAAGTCCGATACCTACCATCTTAGACTGTTATGACCACTTAGCTGGGCTTGGCAATCTTTTCGAAAATTAAATCCAACTGACATTCAGAGGCTATTTCATTGAGCCTGGACTGAAGAGAGTGAGAATAGGGTTAGAATTGGAATTTGAAATTCAAATCTGGCACTGTAACACCCTGAAAATCGGGGGTCATGTATAAACTCAACTCCCGAGTTCCAGACCGTCACTTATGCAACAAAAATGATTATGATTCAATGTTGTCTGATTTAAAGCATTCACATGAGTAAAAGTATACCAAAACTGCAATTCATACTTCAGATCCAGTGATAAAAGCAAGCGGAAGACTAAACAATATGTATATCACTGTATGGAAAAAATAAAGTAAATCTCATCTGTCTCTAAAGTATGAATACATCTCTGAGTCTCATATATATATACATGAACAAAAGTAAATGTCCAAAATAGTCCCACTGAAGTCCCATCGATCCAGGTCGCCTACGGGAAGCCGTCGTGATACTGCATGTACGAGAACTCGTCCTGGTCCTCGTTGATGTCTGGCTCCACCTCCCGGATCTCAGCCTCACCTGCATCTACAACAGGGTCTGGTGGGTGTTGCAAACACCATCCCGTAACGTGGGAGTGAGTGATCAACTCAGTGGAATCATAGAGCAAGGATTAGCATGTTCACAATTCAATCATGCAATAATAGTAAAGCAGTAAATCAGACAATTCTAATACTGTTGTTAATGCAAGATGACATGACGTGATGTATGCCCTCACCGACTATCTCCCTCATACGACAACATCTTACGACCGCGGCATGCCACACTCCCTAGAGTGCTCCACATCTTCCAGGCACATGCAATGCTATGGTGATATGATTTTCAAGTTGTTATTAGTCCATTCAAACAGCAGGATTGGGAAACTAAGGTACCTCCCTTGTATCAATCCCAACACAGATCCTATCTAGGGTCGTCACTCCTAGTAATCTCATACGATGTATATTTCGTAGGTCACTGCAAGGGCTGCCAGGGCTGTTGCTCGCACTCGTTGCACCGCTCCCCCATCACCTTATCAATACAGGCCTACTGTACTCTACTGCAACGGAAGGGTCGTCGCCTCCCGTGGACTCAGAATACGCTCGCGGTCACTACAAAGGACTCGTCGCCTGATCAGTGTAGGCCGACAGCTAGAATATAGTGTCCCATACCACCATAATCTGCTTACAAGTCTAGGTGCTCACTGGTCACTACGGGGAGGTTTGTGGCCCCAGCGTAGGCCGACAGCTCGACCACGATGTCCCATACCACCATGCCCGGCTCATGAGTCTTTGTGGATCAAGGTACCATGGTTGACAGGGTTCACAATGGTAAGTTCAGTACCCTAGGTTCAAGCAGTTATGACTCATACAAGGTGAACATACATCGGCCAGTCGGGTTGCTTGACGGGCTCGACTAGCGCGATCGCATCTCAAGTCGAACGACATGAAGTGCGTAAAACAGTTCGCGTGGCCTAACCGCTGCCGCCAACTCCAAACACGAATCACGTTCATCGACGCGTCGTTCGTGGCTATGACCAGTCAACCACGAATTCGCTCGGTTACCGACTGCCTGGACTAAGTCTAGTCCCAAATATTTATGGAATCGCATCGGCAGTTTATGTAAGAGTATTGGAATTGAAATACAATCATGTGAGCATGTTAACACATGTTATAACATTCAACTTAAGCAAATCTTCAAACACATAAATTCCATGCATGTAATGGAATCATGCATATGGTCAACATGTAGGAAATCATTTAGGTCAGCATATTAACTAAGAAATCAATCTCAAACTACCACATAACATCATTTAATTCAATACATAGTAATACAAGCATTTATACAAACACCTACACTACACACTTAAGTCTACATATAGTATGTCGACCCAAAGTGCGCAACTAGGCGAATCTCTTCGCCAAACTAATTATGCAAGCATTCCTAACTCCCTAATGCGACAACAAACCATGTCAATCACGTCAGCAAAATATGAATGTAGACCGTACTTCCTACAAATGACTAAAATGCCCTAAATCTCATATTCTTCCTTAATTTACGAAACAGGAAACGGAGAGCATGTTGTACATGTCAAACGGCGATGCCGTCGATAATCTACTATTAAACGACATTGAAAGCGTTGTAAACCGTCAATCAAAGCGTCTAAAATCCTCACCTTATGTCTTATGGATGTGTGATTTTGAACGGAGCGTGTACGCTTCGTCTACGGCAGTAGGAGGACCTATTTTACAAGTTACGTTAGCTAACACGCTGTGAATCTAGGTAAACCCTAAATCAGCAAGTTCTAGGATTGTTTTATACCTGAAAGAACGGAGAAATCACCAGCCAGGTGATTGGGAAGAGTTGCTGAAGCACCAGCAGTCGGTGGCTCGGAGACGGGAAAAATTCCTTCCACTCTCTCTCTCAAACTCTCTCTCCTTTTCCTAGGGTTTGCAATTTTTGGATGGGAGAGAGAAATGAGGGTTTCAACCCCTTTTATAAGCTTAAAAATGCCGAAAACAGGCTCCGGAACGAAGTTTACTTAGTGCCTATCCATTTCGGGGCTGTTTCGATCCAAAAGATGCTTTCTGGTGGTCCCCTGGTCGATTGCGATCGGACTTAAGCTCATGCGTACTAGATGTAGCACGTATTAAGTTTTAACCCCTTTTATAAACTCACAAGGGGAATCACCTTGCTACGCTGTACCTGCTCCTTCCTGTCTAGGATGCGTGTCGGTCGCAGGATATAAGTAACATCCTCTCCTAACTGCACCTGCTCCCATCTGATGATATGGGAAGGATCAACAACGTACTTCTTCAGCATAGAAACATGAAATACATTGTGAACGCTCGCGAGAGGCGTGGGCAAAGCCAATCGGTAAGCCACTGCTCCCACACGATCGAGGATCTGGAATGGACCAATGAATCGCGGTGCCAGCTTCCCCTTCTTCCCGAATCGAAGGACTCCCTTCATAGGGAAAACTCGCAAAAATACGTGATCTCCGACTGTGAACTCTAGTGGCCTTCGTCTCGTATCGGCGTAGCTCTTCTGTCTGCTCTGCGCTGTAAGAAGCCGACGTCGAATAGTATCAATCGTTTCTGACGTCGCCTGCACTAACTCTGGGCCAATCAAGCTACGATCACCGACCTCTAACCAACAATACGGTGCGCGACAAGGTCGTCCATACAGCGCCTCATAAGGTGCCATACCGATACTCGCCTGGAAGCTATTGTTGTACGCAAACTCCGCATATGCAAGACAATCATCCCAACTGTCCTTGAAGTCCAATGCGCAAGCTCGCAACATATCCTCCAAGATCTGGTTCACTCGCTCTGTCTGTCCATCCGTCTGTGGGTGGAAGGCAGTACTGAACTTCAACTTCACACCCATAGCCTCCTGAATGCGAGTCCAGAAGATACAAGTGAACCGCGTGTCTCTGTCCAACACAATCTCCAACGAAACTCCATGCAGACGCACGATCTCTCTGATGTACAATCTAGCCAGCTCGTCTGCAGAGTTCGTAACTCTGATCGGTAGGAAGTGCGCCGACTTCGTCAATCGGTCGACGATCACCTAAATGGAATCATGTCCCTTCGGCAACCCAGAAATGAAGTCCATGGAAATGAAATCCCACTTCCACTCTGCAATCGACATCGGCTGCAAAAGTCCAGGTAGTCGGCGATGCTCTGCCTTTACCTGCTGACAAGTGAGACAACGGGACACGAACTCAGCTATATGGGTCTTCATACCTTCCCACCAATATGTCCTCTTCACATCACGATACATCTTTGTGCTGCCTAGATGTATCGCGAGTCTAGTACAATGCGCAGCCTCGAGAATCTCTCGTCTCAAGTCAGGGACATCTGGGATGCATAGGCGGCCACGGTAACGTAAGCCCCCATCCATACCAACTCTCCAGTCGGCGTCAGCATCATCACTGGCCTGCTCTCGAAGCTCAGTAAGATGCGCATCGTCCCTCTGCGCATCGATGACTCGGTCATCGATCTGAGATCGCACCTGTACATGTACGATGAACTTAAACGGCTCCACTACCGTGAGTTTCTGCTCAAAGTCTCGCAAAAACTCAACCATATCCCACTCGACAACCATCATCGGAGCCGCAAACTTTATCGCCTTCTTGCGGTTCAACGCATTAGCCACAAGGTTCGCCTTCCCAGGATGGTAAGAGACTTCAAACTTGAAGTCCTTCAACGTCTCTATCCATCGCCGCTGCCTCATATTCAAGTCTCGCTGCGTGAATATGTACTTGAGGCTCTTGTGGTCGCAAAAGAGCTCGAACTCCTCTCCGTAGAGGTAATGTCTCCGGAGTCTCAGTGCGAATATAACGGCTGCCAACTCTAGGTCGTGTGTAGGGTAATTCTCCTTGTGCTTCCTTAATTGTCTCGAGGCATACGAAATTACCCTGTCCCTCTGCATAAGGACACAACCCAAACCAACGCTAGACGCGTCAGTGTATATAGTGTATCTAACCCCTTGCTCTGGCAATACTAGCACAGGGGCGGACGTAAGTCTGTCCTTCAGCTCCTGAAAAGCTGACTCCGCCTTGTCATTCCAGGCGAACTTCACGTCCTTCCGCGTCAACTGAGATAAGGGTCTCACGATCTTCGAGAAGTCTGAATGAAGCGCCGATAGTAGCCAGCGAGACCCAAGAAGCTCCTCACCTCAGTGACAGAACCAGGCTGCTCCCAGTCCTGCACCGCAGCTACCTTAGACAGGTCAACTGCCATGCCATCCTTGGACACCACGTGTCCTAGAAACTTCACCTCCTACTTCCAGAAGTCGCACTTCTTATACTGTGCGAACAACTGATGCTGTCTGAGTGTATCCAAGACCAAACGTAAGTGCTCCTCATGCTCCTCTCGACTCCTAGAGTACACCAAAATGTCATCAATGAATACAACGACGAATCGATAGAGGAAAGGCCGAAATACCCGGTTCATCAGATTCATGAACACGGCCGGTGCGTTCGTAAGACCGAACGACATCACGAGGAACTCGTAGTGGCCAAAACTGGTCCTGAATGCTGTCTTCTGCACGTCCTCATCCCTGACGCGCAGCTGATGATAACCTGACTGAAGATCAATCTTCGAGAAGTACTGCGCTCCTCTCAACTGATCAAACAAGTCATCGATCCTGGGCAAAGGGTACTTGTTCTTCACCGTGAGCTGGTTCAGCCTGCGATAATCAATACACAATCGCATCGAACCATCTTTCTTCCTCACGAACAAGACTGGTGCTCCCCAAGGAGACACGCTAAGCCGTATAAGGCCAAGCTCTAGCAGACCATTAATCTGCGTCCTCAACTCCTCCATCTCACATGGTGCCATGCGATACGTCAGCAATGAGATGGGTGTAGAACCAGGAACCAGATCGATAGTGAAATCGATCTCACGTCGGGGCGGCAAACCAGGGATCTTCCTAAACAGATCCCCGAACTCGAAAACGACTGGCACATGCTCAAGTACCTGGGCCCCAGCGTTGCGCAATGAAGTGGCGTAGCTAAGTATGCGGAAAGGAAGATTTACCCGCACTGAAAACGTGAAAGGCGTGCCCTCAGGCTCGTACACCGTCACCATACGAGCCTCGCAGTCAATCTCGGCTCTCGCTGCAGTCAACCAGTCCATGCCAAGAATGGCGTCGAGATAAACGAGCGAGGGATCGACGACAAGATCAAGAGTCATCGTCCTGCCTCCCAGATCAACTAAACAACCCTCACACATCTGGGTGACATCCGAATAATTCCCATGAGCTGCAAAGACTCGCACGCTATCCATAGTGATAGTCTGTAACCCAAGACGCCTGACTACGGCACGCGATATCAAAGAAATCGTGGAACCAGTGTCCACCATCACAAGAACGGGAGTACCTCTAATATGGGCCGTGACCTCGAAGGTTGAATGCTGGAAAGTCGACGTCGCAGCTGCCTCAGCTATCAATGCATGAACCCGAGCCTGCTGTGGCCGGTTCGGCCGCTGTGTCAAGGGCCGTGGAGGCTGTCTGATCTGCGATACCGGAGGTCTGAATGTAGGATGCGCAGGAGCTGACCGTATAGGCAGTGCTGATATCGCCTGTGGACGCACACGGTCAATCTTCTGCGGCGGCGAGAACCCACTGTCCCGCATCCTCGAAAAGCAGCTCTGCACCAAGTGGCCTGACCTCCCACAGTATGTACATGTCAAATCAGGGCACCGAAACGGTGGTACAGGCGCCGTAGTCCTAGTAGGAGGATCAATGCGAGGCCTCTTACCCGCGAGGGGCCTGTCCTGCATGTCTGGTCGCGGCCTAGAAGTAACAGGGCCACGAGATCGCGCAAGTCGATTCACATCCTGCTCTGCCCGCATGGACATGTGAATCAACTCCGCATATGAAGGAATGGTCACACAGCACATCTTCGACCGAATGTCCGGTCGCAAACCCTCCAGAAAGCACCGTATGCGCATCTGCTCATCAGCCAACATCGTCGGGACGTACCTGCCCAACTCCGTGAACCGATGCTCATACTCTGTAACTGTTATCGCTGCCTGTCTGAGGCGGAGAAACTCATTCTCCTTGTCGTGCCTGTAAGTATGGGGATAATACTTCTCATGGAAGCGGAACTCAAATGCTGCCCACGTCCATACAAAGTCTGCTGCAACGGTCCGCAGTACGCTATCCCACCACATGCTGGCCTCTCTCTCAAACAGGAATGTAGCCAGCTCTACCTGCTTGGCCTCGGTGCAATGCAACATCCATAAAATCTTCGACACCCGGTCGAGCCAGTACTCAGCCTCCTTGGGTCTGTGAGAACCCGTGAAAGTGGGAGGCCGCAAGCGCTGAAATCGCTCCAATAGACCCCGTGTATCGGCGGGATTCTCTGCAGGGTAAGCAGGCGGTGCAGGATGAGCCATGCCCTCATCCTGGGCGTATGTATAAGCATCCTCAACTGGATGCGCAGGCGGTGCAGGTGGTGTAGATGGAGCGGGCTAATGTCCCCACGATGGTAGTCAGAAGCTGCTGCTGCTGCAGCATCATAGCCATCATCTACTCGAATCTGTCAGGGGGTGGAGCAGGCTGTGGCGGATGCTGTGTGGAAGTAGATGCGCGATATGGCTCTCTGACTGATGGTGTAAATGGCGGTGGTCCATCTGTAGGACCAGCGGCAGGCTGAGACGATCGAACTGCCTCAGGAATCAGGCCCAAAGGAGGGTCCGCATGGGTGGCAGACTGCGAAGGAGTCTGATCCATATGCTCTGTCAATGCAAGCCGAACCGTGCTCCACGTAGCCTTAGACGGCATTCCCTATATTCAAAATAGGGCGCAACCTTGTCAGTCTCATTAGCACAAATATACCGCAATCATTCACATAAAGAGTCAAAGGCATTCCATGCATTTCAATTAATCAAAATTGTCACAATACAAGGGATATATCCTTACAAGCATCATGACGAGAAATACATGGGAATTAAGACAGTTAAGCAACAGCAACATGAACAAAGCAGTAGCCCCAACAGGCTTACACACATAAAGCAGGAAATGACTAACTACTGATAATAACATCAAAGATCGCATCGCTAGTCGGAGTCTCGGGACGGAGGAGGAGCACCCTTATCCTGTAAGCAACAAAGGATCGCCTTCAAGGTGCGAGTCACCTTGCCAAATTTCTTCTTTGTAACGGCCTTGGCATCCGCGACTTCTGCGCGAAGTCTTGGACTTCCCTTTGCAAAGCGGTCTGACTCTCCTCCATCCGAGCAATACGATCGTCGATAGTAGCCTGCGCAGAAGGAGGAGGGCTCTCATCCGTATCCTGAGCCTCCTCTTCTGCCTCTTCCTGAGCTTCTTCCTGAACCTCTGCTCTAGGTTCTTCTTCGCTTTGATCTTCCTCATCATCAAAGTCATCCTCACTATCCTTTTCAAGTTAATTTTCACGGTATTGTGACCCAATCTTCATCTTGACCATTGTCGACTCATTAATACTATGAATCGAGACTGGCATTTCCGGCCCAAGTCTGTAAGCAAACTCGAGGGCGATTTTACAAACCAGTCGGCCAAAAGGAAGTGATTCGGATGTTCTTCTTGACCTGGCTATGAGGATTATTTGTCGTAAGATGAAAGTAGCCATGCATACGTTCTCTCCCTGGGCCACCATATACAGGAAATCAACCATAAGGCGTGTACATTCAATACGGTTCGTCGACCTGG
The DNA here is from genome assembly GCA_037074715.1 of Magnolia kwangsiensis. Taxonomy (NCBI): domain Eukaryota; kingdom Viridiplantae; phylum Streptophyta; class Magnoliopsida; order Magnoliales; family Magnoliaceae; genus Magnolia; species Magnolia kwangsiensis. Next base: position 74,896,315 of record CM073577.1, on the reverse strand, counting down.
GATAAACATTGTACGTACAGATATGGTGCAGCAGGCGCAAATCCTCAGACATATACGTCACCTTGAGGCTATTATTAGGCTTCCATGGAACCAACTTACCGCACAGAAACCTGGTGCGGCGATCTCGTTCACGTCTAGTCCTCAGATTCTTCTCACTAGGATGCACATCACCAAGAGGCACGTTGAGAAGTCGCGCAACCAACCGAACATCGATCGTAGCCATCCAATCTCTACCAAAAGGGATTTTGAACTGCAAAGGCTCCAAGGTAGGATTCTGGATACTAGCGTAGAAGGCACGAACGGTGCTCACGTTAGCACGAGCGCGAGCTTCAAAGATCGGACCCCAATGCGCAGCTTCAATGCGTTCGAACAACAGATATTCGCCAAACAGTCGTCCATCTACGTCCACCTCAAATAACACTTTGCGATTAGTGTATTGGCCATGAGGCATCTCCGATAGAATTGCTCGCCCAAGGTGTGCATGGGGATCCAAATCCCGCTTTGTACGGCACTCCAGGACTGCGGCTGGACCTGCGGCGGTGCTTGAACTTGCGGCACCACCCCGCGGTCTTCTCGATTGAGCAGGGCGGCTCGGCCCAGCCTCGTCTGTTGCGGTTTTCCTCTTACCCATCAAAGATATGATGGATGAGAGTGATAAGAGGCCTAAAATGGCTTCCACGAAAGCCATGAAAAACGGTGAAAATGCAGAGAAGTGACTGTCCAATCTGAAAAAAAGAAATCTACGCGTCGTAGAGGGATGCTTCAAGCTTCCCAAGGCTGTATTTTCAAGGAGAAATGCAAACAAAAAAGTGGAATGGAGCACCTCACGATTTCAGCTCTATTTGGGGGTTTTTGGAGCTCCAAATGGTGAAATCTTCAAGAGGAAGGGCTGCCAACTCCCAAGAAGTGATAGATGATGGTCGGTTTTGGCCAAGGAGAGACCTAGGAGTGATTTGGAATGCCAAAATTTGGAAATGGCTGCTGGAAAATGAAAATAGGGCTAAGGGGAGGGCTGTTTGTGAAGGAGGGGTGTGTTTTGGGAGTTTTCGTGGGACGGGAGTTATATGGGGATGATGTGCACCCCATTTAAGGGCGTGCACCCAAAAATTAGCACCAACGGGCCCCACCGGTCAGCGATGCATCGCCAGACCAGCGATGGCATCGCCGGCCAATTCCACAGTTGGTCGGCGGGACCACATGGGTCTGGTCCCCCATGGTCCAGGGACCCCAAAAATGTGTGGTCCACCCCCTAGTTCATTGTATTTTGACCTATATGAGCCCAAACATGTGTTCGGGTCTTTCCGGGACCACTCCACAATCCCAAATACCAAACCCTATGTGGCAGCATATGAATTTGGGGTAGAAGGATCCAGTACATCCATCTAGACCCTTATTTGCTAAAGAAAGTGAATTTAGAATGGCCTTATAGCCATTTGTTATGAAATTTTACTATTCACTGTACAATTTTATGAAAGTACTAATTTGTGTTATTTTCATATTAGGTTTGATGCCTAACATGAAATGGATAAGAAAGAAATGAAGATTGGAGTGTTTAGAGGAGGAAGTTTGAAGATTTTTGGTGAAACGGGGTTTTTTTTTAAGCCCTGGCGATTGATTACAGGAGTCGTGGTCATCCCACGGCCCAAGGATTCACTTTTGTAGTTTAAAACCGCTCATAGGACGTCTCAACCCGACTTCCTACAGCTTAGAAGCTATTTGGGTTGCTTTACGCGACCCGAGATGCGTTACAGACTCGATCTTGCGATCGATTCTAATAGACTTCGCCTATCGGCAAATCTGCGATCCTAGAAGTGTTTCTAGACCCTTCTCGCACCCACCTAAGTCAAAGGAAGCGACAGCGTACGTCGCGAGACCATAACCCAGGCCCAGTATACTCTTATTCATGCTCTGATACCAACTTGTAACACCCTGAAAATCGGGGGTCGTGTATAAACTCAACTCCCGAGTTCCAGACTGTCACTTATGCAACAAAAATGATTATGATTCAATGTTGTCTGATTTAAAGCATTCACATGAGTAAAAGTATACCAAAACTGCAATTCATACTTCAGATCCAATGATAAAAGCAAGCAGAAGACTAAACAATATGTATATCACTGTATGGAAAAAATAAAGTAAATCTCATCTGTCTCTAAAGTATGAATACATCTCTGAGTCTCATATACATATACATGAACAAAAGTAAATGTCCAAAATAGTCCCACTGAAGTCCCATCGATCCAGGTCGCCTACGGGAAGCCGTCGTGATACTGCATGTACAAGAACTCGTCCTGTTCCTCGTTGATGTCTGGCTCCACCTCCCGGATCTCAGCCTCACCTGCATCTACAACAGGGTCTGGTGGGTGTTGCAAACACCATCCCGTAACGTGGGAGTGAGTGATCAACTCAGTGGAATCATAGAGCAAGGATTAGCATGTTCACAATTCAATCATACGATAATAGTAAAGCAGTAAATCAGACAATCCTAATACTGTTGTTAATGCAAGATGACATGACGTGATGTATGCCCTCACCGACGATCTCCCTCATACGACAACATCTTACGACCGCGGCATGCCACACTCCCTAGAGTGCTCCACATCTTTCAGGCACATGCAATGCTATGGTGATATGATTTCCAAGTTGTTATTAGTCCATTCAAAAAGCAGGATTGGGAAACTAAGGTACTTCCCTTGTATCAATCCCAACACAGATCCTATCTAGGGTCGTCACTCCTAGTAATCTCATACGATGTATATTTCATAGGTCACTGCAAGGGCTGCCAGGGCTGTTGCTCGCACTCGTTGCACCGCTCCCCCATCACCTTATCAATACAGGCCTACTGTACTCTACTGCAACGGAAGGGTCGTCGCCTCCCGTGGACTTAGAATACGCTCGCGGTCACTACAAAGGACTCGTCGCCTGATCAGTGTAGGCCGACAGCTAGAATATTGTGTCCAATACCACCATAATCTGTTCACGAGTCTAGGTGCTCACTGGTCACTACGGGGAGGTTTGTGGCCCCAGCGTAGGCTGACAGCTCGACCACGGTGTCCCATACCACCATGCCCGGCTCATGAGTCTTCGTGGATCAAGGTACCATGGTTAACAGGGTTCACAATGGTAAGTTCAGTACCCTAGGTTCAAGCAGTTATGACTCATACAAGGTGAACATACATCGGCCAGTCGGGTTGCTTGACGGGCTCGACTAGCGCGATCGCATCTCAAGTCGAACGACATGAAGTGCGTAAAACAGTTCGCGTGGCCTAACCGCTGCCGCCAACTCCAAACACGAATCACGTTCATCGACGCGTCGTTCGTGGCTATGACCAGTCAGCCACGAATTCGCTCGGTTACCGACTGCCTGGACTAAGTCTAGTCCCAAATATTTATAGAATCGCATCGGCAGTTTATGTAAGAGTATTGGAATTGAAATACAATCATGTGAGCATGTTAACACATGTTATAACATTCAACTTAAGCAAATCTTCAAACACATACATTCCATGCATGTAATGGAATCATGCATATGGTCAACATGTAGGAAATCATTTAGGTCAGCATATTAACTAAGAAATCAATCTCAAACTACCACATAACATCATTTAATTCAATACATACTAATACAAGCATTTATACAAACACCTACACTACACACTTAAGTCTACATATAGTATGTCGACCCAAAGTGCGCAACTAGGAGAATCTCTACGCCAAACTAATTATGCAAGCATTCCTAACTCCCTAATGCGACAACAAACCATGTCAATCACGTTAGCAAAATATGAATGTAAACCGTACTTCCTACAAATGACTAAAATGCCCTAAATCTCATATTCTTCGTTAATTTACGAAACAGGAAACGGAGAGCATGTTGTACATGTCAAACGGCGATGCCGTCGATAATTTACTATTAAACGACATTGAAAGCGTTGTAAACCGTCAATCAAAGCATCTAAAATCCTCACCTTATGTCTTACAGATGCGTGATTTTGAACGGAGCGTGTACGCTTCTTCTACGGTAGTAGGAGGACCTATTTTACAAGTTACGTTAGCTAACACGCTGTGAATCTAAGTAAACCCTAAATTAGCAAGTTCTAGGGTTGTTTTATACCTGAAAGAACGGAGAAATCACCAGCCAGGTGATTGGGAAGAGTTGCTGAAGCACCAGCAGTCGGTGGCTCGGAGACGGGAAAAATCCCTTCCACTCTCTCTCTCAAACTCTCTCTCCTTTTCCTAGGGTTTGAAATTTTCTGATGGGAGAGAGAAATGAGGGTTTCAACCCCTTTTATAAGCTTAAAAATGCCGAAAACAGGCTCCGGAACGAAGTTTACTTGGTGCCTATCCATTTTGGGGCTGTTTCGATCCAAAAGATGCTTTCTGGTGGTCCCCTGGTCGATTGCGATCGGACTTAAGCTCATGCGTACTAGATGTAACACATATTAAGTTTTCAGTCTGGCAGGGTTCGCAGATCGCACGTGGCGGACCAGTTTCAGTTCAGCGGTCACCGCACGTAGATCAGGGCTGAAAGTCTCATGATAATAAATAGAAATTTTTCCTGATCCGAGGGTGTAATATGGATGAATTCTGATGGTCAGAACGCTCAATACTGACGCGTCAAGTCGTGTGCCAGATTTGAATTTGAAATTCCAATTCTGTCCCTATTCGCGGTCTCTTCCGTCCGGGCTCAACGAAATAGTCTGTGATTATCGGTTTGACTTGATTTTCGAAATGATTGTCAAGTCCAGCTAGGCGGTTCTAACGGTCTAAGATAGGAGGTATCGGACCTTCGACGCGCGGTCTAAATCCAATACAAGAATTCAAAGTGGTCCAGAGAACAAACCCGCTTAGAATTTGATCCGAGGTTATAGAGTATTGTAGAGTCGTTTGTTCTACTCGATTTGGGTCTTGTAGAACGTATTTAAAGTGATCAGGGACTATTTCCCAGCTACTCTAGCGTCGCGCTAGCTAACTTACGCTTAATTTCCATGAAAATTAATTCTACACGATTTCGGGTCGAGTTGGTACTCGAGCCCAAGTACGGATTTTTCATGGGCATTACAGGCACACGATTTGATGCATCAGTATTAAGCATTCTGACCGTCAAAATATAGCCAAATTACACCCTTGGATCAGGAAAAATATCTATTACATATCACGAGACTTATAGGCCTGATCGTGGTGCGGTGACCATTAAACTGAAACTGGACCGCCACGTGCGATCTGGGAACCCTACCGGTCTGAAAACTGGATGTGTGCTAGATCCAGTACGCATGAGCTTAAGTCCGACCGCATTTGGCCAGGGGACCTTCAGAAATGCTCATTTGGACCGAAATGGCCCTAATTTGGTTAGGCACCAAGTAAACATTATTCCCAAGCCTATTTTGGGCATGTTTTAGGCTATAAAAGGGGTTGAAACCCTCACTCCTCTCTCCCATCCGAATTTGAGAGAAACCCTAACTTAGGAGAGAGAAAAAGGTGAGAGATTGTGAGAGAGAGTAGGAGAGTTCTTCCTGTCACTTGTGCTACGTGTTGCACGTGCTTAAGCAACACACCTCTACCACTTTCCCGGCGATTACACCACGATTCTAGGTAAGAAAATACCCTAAATAGTTGTTGATTTGAGTTTCCTTTGTTTCCATAGTGATGTAGCTTATGGATCTCGTGTATTAGGTTCCCTATTCACCGTAGACGAAGCGTATACGCTCCGTTTCAATTCACCAGTCTACAAGACATAAGGTGAGGATTTTAGACCCTTTGATTGACGGTTCCCAACGATTTTAATGTCGTTTAATAGTAGATTCTTGACGGTATTGCCGTTTGACATGTACAAAGTGCTCTCCGTTTCCCGTTTCGTAAACTAACGAAGAATACGAGATTTAGGGCATTTTAGTCATTTGTAGGAAGTACTGTTTACATTCATATTTTGCTGATGTGATTGACATGGTTTGTTGTCGCATTAGGAAGTTAGGAATACGTGCATAATTAGTTTGGCGAAGAGATTCGCCTAATTGCGCACTTCGGGTCGACATACTATATGTAGACTTAAGTGTGTAGTGTATGTGTTTGTATAAATGCTTGTATTAGTATATATTGAATTAAATGATGTTATGAGATAGTTTGAGATTGATTTCTCAATTAATATGCTAACCTAAATGATTTCCTACATGTTGATTATATGCATGATTTCATTACATGCATGAAATATATGTGCTTGAAGATTTACTTAAGTTGAACGTTATAACATGTGTTAACATGCTCACATGATTGTATTTCAATTCCAATACTCTTACATAATTTTTTGATGTGATTCCAAAGTGTTTGGGACTAGACTTAGTCCAGGCAGTCGGTAACCGAACGAATTCGTGGCTGACTAGTCTTAGCCACGAGCGACGCGTCGATGAACGCGAGTCGTGTTTGAAGTTGGCGGCAGTGGTTAGGCCACGCGAAGAGTTTTACGCACTTCATGTCGTTCGACTTGAGATGCGATCGCGCTAGTCGAGTCCGTCAAGTAACCCGACTGGCCGATGTATGTTCACCTTGTATGAGTCATAACTGCTTGAACCTAGGGTACTGAACTTACCATTGTAAACCCTGTTAACCATGGTACCTTGATCCACGAAGACTCATGAGCCGGGCATGGTGGTATGGGACACCGTGGTCGAGCTGTCGGCCTACGCTGGGGCCACAAACCTCCCCGTAGTGACCAGTGAGCACCTAGACTCGTGAGCAGATTATGGTGGTATGGGACACTATATTCTAGCTGTCGGCCTACACTGATCAGGCGACGAGTCCTTTGTAGTGACCGCGACCGTATTCTGAGTCCACGGGAGGCGACGACCCTTCCGTTGCAGTAGAGTATAGTAGGCCTGTATTGATAAGGTGATGGGGGAGCGGTGCACGAGTGCGAGCAACAGCCCTAGCAGCCCTTCCAGTGACCTACGAAATATACATCGTATGAGATTACTAGGAGTGACAACCCTAGACAGGATCTGTGTTGGGATTGATACAAGGGAAGTACCTTAGTTTCCCAATCCTGCTGTTTGAATGGACTAATAACAACTTGGAAACCATATCACCATAGCATTGCATGTGCCTGGAAGATGTGGAGCACTCTAGGGAGTGTGGCATGCATCGGTCGTAAGATGCTGCCGTATGAGGGAGATCGTCGGTGAGGGCATACATCACGTCATGTCATCTTGCATTAACAACAGTATTAGGATTGTCTGATTTACTGCTTTACTATTATCACATGATTGAATTGTGAACATGCTAATCTTTGCTCTATGATTCCACTGAGTTGATCACTCACTCCCACGTTACGGGATGGTGTTTGCAACACCCACTAGACCCTGTTGTAGATGCAGGTGAGGCTGAGATCCAGGAGGTGGAGCCAGACTTTGACGAGGACCAGGACGAGTTCTCGTACATGCAGTATCACGATGGCTTCGCGTAGGCGACCTGGATCGACGGGACTTCAGTGGGACCGTTTTGGACATTTAATTTTGTTCATGTATATGTATATGAGACTCAGTGATGTATTTATACTTAGAGACAGATGAGATTTACTTTGTTTTCCATACAGTGATATATATATTGTTCAGTCTTCCGCTTGCTTTTATCACTGGATCTAAGGTATAAATTACAGTTTTGGTATACTTTTACTCATGTGAATGCTTTAAATCAGACAACATTGAATCATAATCATTTTTGTTATATAAGTGACGGTCTGGAACTCGGGAGTTGAGTTTATACACGACCCCCGATTTTCAGGGTGTTACAAGTTGGTATCAGAGCATGAATAAGAGTATACTGGGCCTGGGTTATGGTATCGTGACGTACGCTATCGCTTCCTTTGATTTAGGTGGGTGCAAGAAGGGTCTAGAAACATTTCTAGGATCGCAGATTCGCCGATAGGCGAAGTCTATTAGAATCGATCGCATGATCGAGTCTGTAACGCATCTCGGGTTGCGTAAAGCAACCCGAATAGCTACTAAGTCGTAGGAAATCGGGTTGAGACGTCCTATGAAAGATTTTAAACCCGTAAAAGTGAATCCTTGGGCCGTGGGATGACCACGACTCCTGTAATCAATCGCCAGGGCTTAAAAACCCCGTTTCGCCAAAAATCTTCAAAATTCTTCCTCTCACCACTCAAATCTTCATTTCTTTCTTATCCAAAACATGTTAGGCATCAAACCTAATATGAAAATAACATAAAATGATACTTTTATAAAATTTTACAGTGAATAGTAAAATTTTATGAAAAATGGCCATAAGGCCATTCTAACTTCACTTTCTTTAGCAAATAAGGATCTAGATGGACGTACTAGCTCCTTCTACCCCAAATTCATATGCTGCATCATATGGTTTGGTATTCAGTATTACGGAATGATCCCGAAAAGCTCCGAACACATGTTTGGGCTCACATAGGCCAAAATACCATGAACCAGGGGTCAGACCATATAGATCTGGGGTCCTTGGACCATGGGGGACCGAACCCATCTGGCCCCACTGGACGGATGCACCACCGATCGGCGATGCATCGCCGTACAGGTGGGCCCCTTTGATGTGGTTTTCGGGCGCACGCCCTTAAATCCCAAGTATACCCTCCCCATGTAGGTCCCGTCTCACGAAAACCTCCAAATCACACATCTCCTTCACAAACAGCCCTCCCCATAGCCCCATTTTCATTTTTCAGCAACCACCCCTATATTCCGTGGTCCCAAATCGCCTCTAGATCCCTCCTTGGCCAGAACCGACCATCATCCATCGATCCTTGGGAGTTGGCAGCCCTTCCTCTTGAAGATTTCATCATTTGGAGCTCCAAAAACCCCCAAATCGAGCTGAAATTGTGAGGTGCTCCATTCCACTTTTTTGTTGTCATTTCTCCCTGAAAATACACTCTTGGGAAGCTTGAAGCATCCCTCTACGATGCCTAGATTTCCTTTTTCCAGATTGGACAGTCACTTCTTCACATTTTCACCATTTTCCATGGCTTTCGTGGAAGCCATTTTAGGCCTTTTATCACTCTCATCCATCATATCTTTGATGGGTAAAAGGAAAACCGCAACAGATGAGGCTGGACCAAGCTGCCCTGCTCAATCGAGAAGATCGCGGGGTGGTGCCACAAGTTCAAGCGCCGCCGCAGGTCCAGCCGCAGTCCTGGAGTGCCGTACAAAGTGGGATTTGGATCCCCATGCACACCTTGGGCGAGTAATTTTATCAGAGATGCCTCATGGCCAATACACTGATCACAAAGTGTTATTTGAGGCGGACGTGGAAGGGCGACTGTTCGGTGAATTTTTATTGTTCGAGCGCATTGAAGCTGCGCATTGGGGTTCGATCTTTGAAGCTCGCACTCGTGCTAATGTGAGCACCGTTCGTGCCTTCTACGCTAGTATCCAGAGTCCTACCTTGGAGCCATTACAGTTTAAAATCCCTTTTGGTAGAAATCGGATGGCTACGATTGATGTGCGACTGATTGCGCGACTTTTAAACGTGCCTCTTGGTGATGTTCATCCTAGTGAGAAGAATCTGAGGAGTAGGCGTGAACGAGATCGCCGCACCAGGTTTCTGTGCGGTAAGTTAGTTCCATGGCAGCCTAATAATAGTCTTAAGGCGATGTACATGTCTGATGATTTACGCCTGCTGCACCATATCTGCACGTACAATGTGTATCCCAGGTCGACGAATCGCATTGAATGTACACGCCTTATGGTTAATTTCCTGTATCTGGTGGCCCAGGGAGAGAATGTATGCATGGCTACCTTCATCTTACGACAAATAATCCTCATAGCCAAGTCGAGAAGAACATCCGAATCGCTTCCTTTTGGCCGACTGATTTGCAAGATTGTGCTTGAGTTTACCTACAGACTTGGGCCAGAATTGCCAGTTTCGATTCATACCATTGATGAGTCGACTATGGTCAAGATGAAGATTGGGTCGCAATACCGTGAAAACCAGCTTGAGGAAGACAGCGAGGATGACTTTGATGATAAAGACGATCAAAGCGAAGAAGAACCTGGAGCAGAGGTTCAGGAAGAAGCTCTGGAAGAGGCAGAAGAGGAGGCTCAGGATACAGATGAGAGCCCTCCTCCTTCTGCGCAGGCTACTATCGACGATCGCATTGCTCGGATGGAGGAGAGTCAGACAGCTTTGAGAAGGGAAGTTCAAGAACTTCGCGCAGAAGTCACGGATGCCAAGGCCGTTACCAAGAAGAAATTAGGCAAGGTGACTCGCACCTTGAAGGCAATCCTATGTTGCTTGTAGGATAAGGGTGCTCCTCCTCCGTCCCTAGACTCAGATTAGCGATGCGACCTTTGATGTAGTTGTCAGTAGTTAGTCATTTCCTGCTTTATGTGTGTAAGTCTGTTAGGACTAGTGCTTTGCTTATGTTGCTGTTGCAATTTTAACTGTCTTAGTTCCCATGTATTTCTCGTCATGATGCTTGCAAGGATATATCCCTTGTATTGTGACAATTTTGAATAAATGAAATGCATGGAATACCTTTGACTCCTTGTGTGAATGATTGCGGTGTATTTGTGCAATTGAGACTGACAAGGTTGCGCCCTATTTTGAATATAGGGAATGCCGCCTAAGGCTACGCGGAGCACGGTTCAGCTTGCACTGACTGAGCATATGGATCAGACTCCTTCGTAGTCTGACACTCATGCGGACCCTGCTTTGGGCCCTATTCCTGAGACAGTTTGTGCGTCTCAGCCTGCTGCTAGTCCTACAGTTGGACCACCGCCATTTACACCGTCAGTCAGAGAGTCATATCGTGCATCTACTTCGACACAGCATCTGCCACAGCCTGCTCCACCTCCTGACAGATTCGAGCAGATGATGGCTATGATGCTGCAGCAGCAGCAGCTTCTGACTACCATCGTGGGGACATTAGCCCAGGGTGGGGGTGTGGCTCCATCTACTCCACCTGCACCACCTGCGCATCCAGCTGAGGATGCTTATACATACGCCCAGGATGAGGGCATGGCTTATCCTGCGCCGCCTGCTTACCCTGCGGGGAATCCCGCCGATACACTGGGCCTATTAGAGCGATTTCAGTGCTTACGGCCTCCCACTTTCACGGGTTCTCACAGACCCGAGGAGGCTGAGTACTGGCTCAACCGTGTGTCGAAGATTTTACAGATGCTTCATTGTACAGAGGCCGAGCAGGTAGAGCTGGCTACATTTCTATTTGAGCGTGAGGCCAGCCTGTGGTGGGATAGCGTACTGCGGACCGTTGCCGCCGACTATGTATGGACGTGGGCAGCGTTTGAGTTTCGCTTCCATGAGAAGTATTATCCCCAGACTTACAGGCACGACAGGGAGAATGAGTTTCTCGGTCTCAGACAGGCAGCTATGACAGTTACAGAGTATGAGCATCGGTTCACGGAGTTGGGCAGATACGTCCCGACGATTTTGGTTGATGAGCAGATGCGCATACGGCGCTTTCTGGAGGGTTTGCGACCGGATATTCGGTCGAAGATGTGCTGTTTGACCATTTCCTCTTATGCGGAGTTGATTCACATGTCCTTGCGGGCAGAGCAGGATGTGGATCGGCTTGCTCGATCTCGTGGCCCTGTTGCTTCTAGGCCATGACCAGACTTGCCAGACAGGCCCCTCGCGGGCAAGAGGCCTCGCATTGATCCTCCTACTAGGACTACAGCGCCTGTACCACCGTTTCGGCGCCCTGATTTGACATGTACATACTGTGAGAGGACAGACCACTTGGCGCAGAGCTATTTTTCTTGGATGTGGGACAGTGGGTTCTCGCCGCTGCAGAAGATCGACCGTGCACGTCCACAGGCGTTATCAGCACCGCCTATACGGTCAGCTCCGGCGCACCCTACATTCAGACCTACGGTATCGCAGATCAGACAGCCTCCACGGCCCTTGACACAGCGGTCGAACCGGCCACAACAGGCTCGGGTTCATGCATTGACAGCTGAGGCAGCTGCGACACCGACTTTTCAGCATTCGGCCTTCGAGGTCACAGCCCATATTGGAGGTACTCCCATTCTTATGATGGTGGACACTGATTCCACGCTTTCTTTGATATCGCGTGCTGTAGTCAGGCGTTTTAGGTTACAGACTATCACTATGGATAGCGTGCGAGTCTTTGCAGCTCATGGGGATTATTCAGATGTTATCCAGATGTGTGAGGGTTGTTTAGTTGATCTGGGAGGCAGGACGATGGCTCTTGATCTTGTTGTCGATCCCTCGCTCGTTTATCTCGATGTCATTCTTGGCATGGACTGGTTGACTGCTGGGAGGGCCGAGGTTGACTGCGAGGCTCATATGGTGACGGTGTACGAGCCTGAGGGCACGCCTTTCACGTTTTCAGTGCGGGTAAATCTTCCTTTCCGCATACTTAGTTACTCCACTTTATTACGCGACGCTGGTGCCCAGGTACTCGAGCATGTGCCAGTCGTTTCCGAGTTCGGGGATCTGTTCAGGAAGATCCCTGGTTTGCCGCCCCAACGTGAGATCGATTTCACTATCGATCTGGTTGCTGGTTCTACACCCGTCTCACTGCCGACGTATCGCATGACACCATGTGAGATGGAGGAGTTGAGGACGCAAATTGATGGTCTGCTAGAGCTTGGCCTTATACGGCCTAGTGTGTCTCCTTGGGGAGCACCGGTCCTATTCGTGAAGAAGAAGGACGGTTTGATGCAATTGTGTATTGATTATCGCAGGCTGAACCAGATTACGGTGAAGAACAAGTAGCCTTTACCCAGGATCGATGACTTGTTTGATCAGTTGAGAGGAGCGCAGTACTTCTCGAAGATTGATCTTCAGTCAAGATATCATCAGTTGCGCGTCAGAGATGAGGACGTGCAGAAGACAGCATTCAGGACCAGTTTTGGCCACTACAAGTTCCTCGTGATGTCATTCGGTCTCACGAACGCACCAGCCGTGTTCATGGATCTGATGAACCGGGTATTTCGACCTTTCCTCTATCGATTCTTCGTTGTATTCATTGACGATATTTTGGTGTACTCCAGGAGTCGAGAGGAGCATGAGGAGCACTTGCGTTTGGTCCTAGATACACTCAGACAGCATCAGTTGTTCGCACAGTACAAGAAGTGCGACTTCTGGAAGCAGGAGGTAAAGTTTCTAGGACACGTGGTGTCCAAGGATGGCATGGCAGTTGACCTGTCTAAGGTAGCTGCGGTGAAGGACTGGGAGCAGCCTGGTTTTATCACTGAGGTGAGGAGTTTCCTGGGTCTCACTGGCTACTATCGGCGCTTCATACAGGACTTCTCGAAGATCGCGAGACCCTTATCTCAGTTGACACGGAAGGACGTGAAGTTCGCCTGGAATGACAAGGCGGAGTCAGCTTTTCAGGAGCTGAAGGACAGACTTACGTCCGCCCCTGTGCTAGTATTGCCAGAGCAAGGGGTTAGATACACTATATATACTGACGCGTCTAGCGTTGGTTTGGGTTGTGTCCTTATGCAGAGGGACAGGGTAATTTCGTATGCCTCGAGACAATTAAGGAAGCACGAGGAGAATTACCCTACACACGACCTAGAGTTGGCAGCCGTTATATTCGCACTGAGACTCTGGAGACATTACCTCTACGGAGAGGAGTTCGAGCTCTTTTGCGACCACAAGAGCCTCAAGTACATATTCATGCAGCGAGACTTGAATATGAGGCAGCGGCGATGGATGGAGACGTTGAAGGACTTCAAGTTTGAAGTCTCTTACCATCCTGGGAAGGCGAACCTTGTGGCTGATACTTTGAGACGTAAGAAGGCGATAGAGTTTGCGGCTCCGCTGATGGTTGCCAAGTGGGATATGGTTAAGTTTTTGCGAGACTTTGAGCAGAAACTCACCGTAGAGGAGCCGTTTGAGTTCATCGCACATGTATAGGTGCGATCTCAGATCGATGACCGAGTCATCGAGGCGCAGAGGGACGATGCGCATCTTACTGAGCTTCGAGAGCAGGCCAGTGATGATGCTGACGCTGACTGGCGAGTTGGTATGGATGGGGGCTTACGTTATCGTGGCCGCCTATGCGTCCCAGATGTCCCTGACTTGAGACGAGAGATTCTCGAGGCTGTGCATTCTACTAGACTCGCGATGCATCCAGGCAGCACAAAGATGTATCGTGACGTGAAGAGGACGTATTGGTGGGAAGGTATGAAGACCCACGTAGCTGAGTTCGTGTCCCGTTGTCTCACTTGTCAGCAGGTGAAGGCAGAGCATCGCCGACCACCTGGACTTTTGCAGCCTATGCCGATTGCAGAGTGGAAGTGGGATTTCATTTCCATGGACTTCATTTCTGGGTTGCCGAAGACGAGGAAGGGACATGATTCCATTTGGGTGATCGTGGACCGTCTGACGAAGTCGGCGCACTTCCTACCGATCAGAGTTACGAACTCTGCAGACGAGCTGGCTAGATTGTATATCAGAGAGATTGTGCGTCTGCATGGAGTTCCGCTGGAGATCGTGTCGGACAGAGACACGCGGTTCACTTCTATTTTCTGGACTCGCATTCAGGAGGCTATGGGTGTGAAGTTGAAGTTCAGTACTGCCTTCCACCCACAGACAGAGCGGGTAAACCAGATCTTGGAGGACATGTTGCGAGCTTGCGCATTGGACTTCAAGGACAGTTGGGATGATTGTCTTGCATATGCGGAGTTTGCGTACAACAACAGTTTTCAGGCGAGTATCGGTATGGCACCCTATGAGGCGCTGTATGGGCGACATTATCGCGCACCGCATTACTGGTTAGAGGTCGGTGAGCGTAGCTTGATTGGCCTAGAGTTAGTACAGGCGACGTCAGAGAAGATTGATATTATTCGACGTCGGCTCCTTACAGCACAGAGCAGACAGAAGAGCTACGCCGATACGAGAAGGAGACCACTAGAGTTCACAGTTGGGGATCATGTGTTTTTACGAGTTTCCCCTATGAAGGGAGTCTTTCGGTTCGGGAAGAAGGGGAAGCTGGCACCACGATTCATTGGTCCATTCCAGATCCTCGATCGTGTGGGAGCGGTGGCTTATCGATTGGCTTTACCCACGCCTCTCGCGAGCATTCACAACGTATTTCATGTTTCTATGCTGAAGAAGTACGTTGCTGATCCTTCCCATATCATCAGATGGGAGCAGGTGCAGTTAGGAGAGGATGTTACATATATCCTGCGACCGACACGTATCCTAGACAGGAAGGAGCAGGTACTGCGTAGTAAGGTGATTCCCCTTGTGAAGGTATTATGGACGCATCACTCTAAGGAAGAGGCTACCTGGGAGACAGAAGCCGAGATCAGAAAGAACTACCCACAGCTTCTCGAGGAGTACGAAAAGGTATAAAATTTCGAAGACGAAATTATTTGTTAAGGGGGGTAGATTGTAACGCCTGTAAAAAATTCATACTTGGGCTCGAGTACCAACTCGACCCGAAATTGCGTAAAATTCATTCCTTTAGAAAATATGACTAGGTTAGCTAGTGCAACGTTAGAATAGCTGGGAAATGGTCCCTGATCACTTTAAATACGTTCTACAAGGCCCAAAGCGAGTGGAACCAATGGTGCTATAATGCTGTAAAGCCTCGGATTAAACTCTAAGCCGGTTTATTCTCGGGACCTCCTTGAAACTTTGTATTGGATCTAGACCGCCCGTCGAAAGTCCGATACCTACCATCTTAGACCGTTATGACCACTTAGCTGGGCTTGGCAATCGTTTCGAAAATCAAGTCCAACTGACATTCAGAGGCTATTTCATTGAGCCTGGAGTGAAGAGAGTGAGAATAGGGTTAGAATTGAAATTTGAAATTCAAATCTGGACACGATTTGACGCATCAGTATTAAGCGTTCTGACCATCAGAATACAGCCAAATTACACTCTTGGATCAGGAAAAATATCTATTACATATCACGAGACTTATAGGCCTGATCTTGGTGCGGTGACCGTTAAACTGAAACTGGACCGCCATGTGCGATCTGGGAACCCTACCGGTCTGAAAACTGGATGTGTGCTAGATCCAGTAATCATGACCTTAAGTCCGACCGCATTTGGCCAGGGGACCTTCAGAAATGCTCATTTGGACCGAAACGGTCCCGATTTGGTTAGGCACCAAGTAAACATTGTTCCCAAGCCTATTTTGGGCATGTTTTAGGCTATAAAAGGGGTTGAAACCCTCACTCCTCTCTCCCATCCGAATTTGAGAGAAACCCTAACTTGGGAGAGAGAAAAAGGTGAGAGATTGTGAGAGAGAGTGGGAGAGTTCTTCCTGCCACTTGTGTTACGTGTTGCACGTGCTTAAGCAACACACCTCTACCGCTTTCCCGGCGATTACACCACGATTCTAGGTAAGAAAATACCTTAAATAGTTGTTGATTTGAGTTTCCTTTGTTTCCATAGCGATATAGCTTATCGATCTCGTGTATTAGGTTCCCTATTCGCCGTAGACGAAGCGTATACGCTCCGTTTCAATTCACGAGTCTACAAGACATAAGGTGAGAATTTTAGACCCTTTGATTGACGGTTCCCAACGCTTTTAATGTCGTTTAATAGTAGATTCTTGACGGTATTGCCGTTTGACATGTACAAAGTGCTCTCCGTTTCCCGTTTCGTAAATTAACGAAGAATACGAGATTTAGGGCATTTTAGTCATTTGTAGGAAGTACTGTTTACATTCATATTTTGCTGATGTGATTGACATGGTTTGTTGTCGCATTAGGAAGTTAGGAATACGTGCATAATTAGTTTGGCGAAGAGATTCGCCTAATTGCGCACTTCGGGTCGACATACTATATGTAGACTTAAGTGTGTAGTGTATGTGTTTGTATAAATGCTTGTATTAGTATATATTGAATTAAATGATGTTATGAGACAGTTTGAGATTGATTTCTCAATTAATATGCTGACCTAAATGATTTCCTACATGTTGATTATATGCATGATTTCATTACATGCATGAAATATATGTGCTTGAAGATTTACTTAAGTTGAACGTTATAACATGTGTTAACATGCTCACATGATTGTATTTCAATTCCAATACTCTTACATAATTTGTTGATGTGATTCCAAAGTGTTTGGGACTAGACTTAGTCCAGGCAGTCGGTAACCGAACGAATTCGTGGCTGACTGGTCTTAGCCACGAGCGACGCGTCGATGAACGCGAGTCGTGTTTGAAGTTGGTGGCAGTGGTTAGGCCACGCGAAGAGTTTTACGCACTTCATGTCGTTCAACTTGAGATGCGATCGCGCTAGTCGAGTCCGTCAAGTAACCCGACTGGCCGATGTATGTTCACCTTGTATGAGTCATAACTGCTTGAACCTAGGGTACTAAACTTACCATTGTAAACCCTGTTAAACATGGTACCTTGATCCACGAAGACTCATGAGCCGGGCATGGTGGTATGGGACACCGTGGTCGAGCTGTCGGCCTACGCTAGGGCCATAAACCTCCCCGTAGTGACCAGTAAGCACCTAGACTCGTGAGCAGATTATGGTGGTATGGGACACTATATTCTAGCTGTCGGCTTACACTGATCAGGCGACGAGTCCTTTGTAGTGACCGCGACCGTATTCTGAGTCCACGGGAGGCGACGACCCTTCCGTTGCAGTAGAGTATGGTAGGCCTGTATTGATAAGGTGATGGGGGAGCGGTGCAACGAGTGCGAGCAACAGCCCTAGCAGCCCTTGCAGTGACCTACGAAATATACATCGTATGAGATTACTAGGAGTGACGACCCTAGACAGGATCTGTGTTGGGATTGATACAAGGAAAGTACCTTAGTTTCCCAATCCTGCTGTTTGAATGGACTAATAACAACTTGGAAACCATATCACCATAGCATTGCATGTGCCTGGAAGATGTGGAGCACTCTAGGGAGTGTGGCATGCCGTGGTCGTAAGATGCTGCCGTATGAGGGAGATCGTCGGTGAGGGCATACATCACGTCATGTCATCTTGCATTAACAACAGTATTAGGATTGTCTGATTTACTGCTTTACTATTATCGCATGATTGAATTGTGAACATGCTAATCTTTGCTCTATGATTCCACTGAGTTGATCACTCACTCCCACGTTACGGGATGGTGTTTGCAACACCCACCAGACCCTGTTGTAGATGCAGGTGAGGCTGAGATCCAGGAGGTGGAGCCAGACTTTGACGAGGACCAGGACGAGTTCTCGTACATGCAGTATCACAATGGCTTCGCGTAGGCGACCTGGATCGACGGGACTTTGGTGGGACCGTTTTGGACATTTAATTTTGTTCATGTATATGTATATGAGACTCAGTGATGTATTCATACTTAGAGACAGATGAGATTTACTTTGTTTTCCATACAGTGATATATATATTGTTCAGTCTTCCGCTTACTTTTATCACTGGATCTGAGATATGAATTATAGTTTTGGCATACTTTTACTCATGTGAATGCTTTAAATCAGACAACATTGAATCATAATCATTTTTGTTGCATAAGTGACTGTCTGGAACTCGGGAGTTGAGTTTATACACGACCCTCGATTTTCAGGGTGTTACATCTGCCTTCACCTGCTGGGAAGTAAGACAACGGGACACGAACTCTGCTATGTGGGTCTTCATACCTTCTCACCAATAGGTCCTCTTCACGTCGCGATACATGTTCGTAATGCCTGGATGCATCGCGAGTCGGGTACAATGCGCAGCCTCGAGAATCTCTCGTCTCAAGTCAGGGATATCTGGGACGCATAGGCGGCCACGATAACGTAAGCCCCCATCTGTGCCAACTCGCCACTCGGCGTCCACATCATCACTGGCCTGCTCTCGAAGCTCAGTCAGATGTGCATCATCCCTCTGCGCCTCGATGACTCGGTCATCGATCTGAGATCACACCTGCACATGTGCGATGAACTCATACAGCTCCTCTACAGTGAGTTTCCACTCAAAGTCTCGCAAAAACTCAACCATATCCCACTCAGCAACCATCAGCGGAGCCGCAAACTCTATCTCCTTCTTGTGGCTCAACGCATCAGCCACAAGGTTCGCCTTCCCATGATGGTAAGAGACTTCGAACTTAAAGTCCTTCAAACTCCCCATCCATCGCAGCTGCCTCATATTCAAGTCTCGCTGCGTGAATATGTACTTGAGGCTCTTGTGGTCGCAAAAGAGCTCGAACTCCTCTCCATAGAGGTAATGTCTCCAGAGTCTCAGTGCGAATATGATGGCTGCCAACTCTAGGTCGTGTGTAGGGTAATTCTTCTCGTGCTTCCTTAATTGTCTCGAGGCATACGAAATTACCCTGTCCTTCTGCATAAGGACACAACCCAGACCAACGCTAGATGCGTCAGTGTATATAGTGTACCTAATCCCTTGCTCTGGCAATACTAGCACAGGGGTGGAGGTAAGTCTGTCCTTCAGCTCCTGAAAAGCTGACTCCACCTTGTCATTCCATGCGAACTTCACGTCCTTCCGTGTCAACTGAGATAAAGGTCTCGCGATCTTCTTGAAATCCCGAATGAAGCGTCGATAATAACCAGCAAGACCCAAGAAACTCCTCACCTCAGTGACAGAACCAGGCTGCTCCCAGTCCTAAACTGCAGCTACCTTAGACAGGTCAACTGCCATGTCATCCTTAGATACCACGTGTCCCAGGAACTTCACTTCCTACTTCCAGAAGTTGCACTTCTTGTACTGTGCGAACAACTGATGCTGTCTGAGTGTATCCAGGACCAAGCACAAGTGCTCCTCATGCTCCTCTCGACTCCTGGAGTATACCAAAAATGTCGTCAATGAACACAACGATGAATCGATAGAGGAAAGGCCGAAATACCCTGTTCATCAGATCCATGAACATGGCTGGTGCGTTCGTGAGACCGAACGACATCACAAGGAACTCGTAGTGGCCAAAGCTGGTCCTGAATGCTGTCGTCTGCACGTCCTCATCCCTGACGCGCAACTGATGATATCCTGACTGATGATCAATCTTCAAGAAGTACTGTGCTCCTCTCAACTGATCAAACAAGTCATCGATCCTGGGTAAAGGGTACTTGTTCTTCACCGTGATCTGGTTCAGCCTGCGATAATCAATACACAATCGCATTGAACCATCCTTCTTCCTTACAAACAGGACTGGTGCTCCCCAAGGAAACACACTAGGTCGAATAAGGCCAAGCTCCAACAGACCATCAATTTGTCTCCTCAACTCCTCCATCTCACACGGTGCCATGCGATACGTCGGCAGTGAGACGGGCGTGGAACCAGGCACCAGATGGATAGTGAAATCAATCTCTCGTCGAGGCGGCAAACCAGGGATCTTCCTGAACAGATCCCCAAAATCACAAACGACTGGCGTATGCTCAAGCATCTGGGCACCAGCGTCCCGTAGTAAAGTAGCATAGCTAAATATGCGGAAGGAGAGATTTACCCGCACTGAGAATGTAAAGGATGCGCCCTCTGGCTCGTAGGCAGTCACTATACGAGTCTCGCAGTCAATCTCGGCCCTCGCTATAGTCAACCAGTCCATGCCAAGAATGACATCGAGATAAACAAGAGAGGGGTCGACGACAAGATCAAGAGCCATCGTCCTACCCCCCAAACCCACCAAACAGCCCTCACACATCAGGGTGGCATCTGTAAAAGACCCGTGAGCTATATAAACTCGCACCCCATCCATCCTAATAGTCGGTAGCCCAATGCGCCTGACTATGGCATGTGATATCAATGAAATCATGGATCATGTGTCCACCATCACAAGAATAGGAATACCTCCGATGTGGGCAGTGACCTCAAAGGCCGAATGCTGAGAAGTCTCTGTCGCAGCTGCCTTAGCTGTCAAGGCATGCACCCGCGCCTGCTGTGGCCGGTTCGGCATCTGTGCCGTGGGTCGTAAAGGTGGCCTGAACTGAGATACCGGAGGTCTGAAGGAAGGGTGCGTAGGAGCCAACCGTAAAGGCGGTGCTAATATAGCCTGTGGGCATGTACGGTCGATCTTCTGCGTTGGCAAAAACCCACTGTCCCGCATCCAAGAGAAACAACTCTATGCCGAATGGCCCGATCTCCCACAATAAGTACAGGATAAATCGGGGCGCCCCATCGGGTGTACTGGCGCTGTAGCCCTAGAAAGAGGGTCGACGCGAGGTCTCTTGCCCGCAAAGGGCCTGTCCTGCAACTCCGGTCGTGGCCTAGGAGCAATAGGGCCACGAGATCGCGTAAGTCGATCCACATCCTGCTCTGCCCGCATGGACATGTGAATCATCTCTGCGTAGGAGGGAATGCTCACGCAACACATCTTCGACCGAATATCCGGTCGCAAACCCTCAGAAAAGTGCCGTATGCGCATCTGCTCATCTGCCAGTATAGTCGGGACGTATCTGCCCAACTCAGTGAACCTATGCTCATACTCAGTCACTGTCATGCCTCCCTGTCTGAGGCGCAGAAACTCGTTCTCCCGATCATGCCTATATGTCTGGGGATAGTATTTCTCGTGGAAGCGGAACTCGAACGCTGCCCAAGTCCATATGTAGTCAGCGGCAACGGTCCGCAACACACTGTCCCACCATAAGCTGGCCTCCCGCTCGAACAAGAAAGTAGCCAACTCGACCTGCTCAGTCTCTGAACAATGCAGCATCCGTAGTATCTTTGACACACGGTCGAGCCAATACTCGACCTCCTCGGGTCTATGAGAACCCGTAAAAGTGGGAGGCCGTAAGCGCTGAAATCACTCTAATAAGCTCCGTGTGTCTGCGGCATTTCCTGCAGGGTAAGCAGGTGGTACAGGATGAGCCATGCCCTCATCCTGAGCATATGTATCGGCATCCTCAGCTGGATGCGCAGGTGGTGCAGGTGGAGGCACACTCCCACCCTGGGCTAGAGCCCCCACTATAGTAGTCAGGAGCTGCTACTGCTGCTGCATCATAGCCATCATCCGCTCAAATCTATTTGGAGTTGGAGCAGGCTGTGGCATGTACTACGTCGAAGAAGACGCATGATACTGCTCTCTGACGAGCGGTGTGAAAGGCGGTGGTCCAACTGAAGGACTAGTAGTAGGCTGAGACGCACGTGCTGTCTTAAGAATCGGGCCTGCAGCAGGGTCCGCATGAGCATCAGACTGAAAAGGAACCTGATCCATAGGCTCACCCAGTGTAAGCCGAGCTGTGCTCCGTGTAGCCTTCGGCGGCATTCTCTATATTCAAAATAAGGCTCAACCTTGTCAGTCTCAATAGTACAAACACACCGCAATCATTCACATAAAGAGTCAAAGGCATTCCATGCATTTCATTTAATCAAAATTGTCACAATACAAGGGATATCTCCTTACAGGCATCATGACAGGAAGTACATGGGAACTAAGACAGTTAAAGCTACAACAACAACACAAGTAAACTACTAGCCTTAACAGGCTTACAAATCATAAAGCAGGAAACGACAACTGCTACCAAACAACATCTAAAATCTCATCGCTAGTCTAAGTCGGGTGACGGAGGAGGAACACCCTTATCCTGCAAGCAGCACAGGATCGCCTTCAAGGTGCGAGGCACCTTGCCGAATTTTCTCTTCATAACGGCCTTAGTATCCTCGACCTCAGCCCGAAGTTCCTGAACTTCCCTTCGCAAGGCGACCTAGCTCTCCTCAATTTGGGTAATACAATCATCACTAGTAGCCTGAGTAGAAAGAGGAGGGCTCTCATCAGTATCCTGAGCCTCCTCTTCTACCTCTTCCTGGACTTCTTCCTCTACTTCCGCTCCAGGTTCTCCCTCACTTGGATCCTCTTCGTCATCAAAATTATCTTCGCTATCCTCATCAAGCTGAGTCTCACGGTACTGAGACCCGATCTTCATCTTGACCATGGTTGACTCATCAATGCAGTGAATCGGAACTAGAAACTCCGGCCCAAGTCTGTAAGAAAACTCAAGCGCGATCTTGCATATAAGCCTGCCAAAAGGAAGCGACTCAGAAATTCTCCTTGATTTTGCTATGAGGATAATCTGTCGCAACACGAAAGTGGCCACACACACATTTTCTCCATGGGCCACCTGATACAAGAAATTAACCATAAGGCGCGTACATTCAATACGATTTGTCGACCTGGGATACACGTTAAACGTGCAAATGTGATGTAGCAGGCGCAAATCATCAGACATATGAGACTCCTTGAGGCTATTGTTAGACTGCCATAGAACCAGACTACCGCACAGGAACTTGGTAAGGTGATCTCGTTCACGCCTACTCAAATTCTTCGCACTGGGCTGAACATCACCAAGGGGCACGTTTAGAAGTCGCGCTATCAACCGAACATCGATCGTAGCCATACGGTCTCTACCAAAAGGAATCTTGAATTACAATGGCTCTAATGTAGGACTCTGGATACGAGCGTAGAAGGCACGAACGATGCTCACATTAACACGAGAACGGGCTTCAAAGAGCGGACCCCAATGTGCAGCTTCAATGAGCTCGAATAAGAGGAATTCACCCAAGAGTCGCCCTTCCACGTCCGCCTCAAACAACACCTTACGGTTAGTATATTCGCCATAAGGTATCTCTGCTAATATCACTCGCCCAATTTGAGCATGGGGATCCAAATCCAGCTTTGTATGGAACTCCCGGGCTGTGCTTGGACTTGCAGCGGTACTTGAGCTAGCGGCGCCACCCCTCGGTCTTCTTGATTGCGTAGGGTGACTAGGCCCAGCCTCATCCGCTATGTTCTTTCTCTTTCCCATCAAAGAGAGGATGGTGGAGAGAGAAAAAAAAACCTAAAATGGCTTCAACAAAAGCCATGAAAAATGTGGGAAATGGGGAGAAATGGCTGCCCAAACGGACAAAAGGGAATCTAGGTGTTGTAGAGGGATGCTTCAAGCTCCCCTAGGCTACATTTTCAAAAAGAAAAGAGAAGGAAAAAGGGAAATGGAGCTCCACACGATTTCAGCCACAAATGGAGGTTGTAGGAGCTCCAACGGACGAGATCGGAGAGGGAGAGGGTTGCTAATCATGTTGGAGGTATGGGAATGGTCATTTTTAGCAATGGGAGGATTTGGGAGTGATTTGGGGTCACGGTTTTGAGATGGGCAGCAAGAAAAATGAAAATGGAGGCTTGGGAGGGGCTGTTTGTGAAGGAAGTACCCTTTTTAGGGGTTTTCGACGGACGGACGCTATGTGGGAGGGATGTACTAGCCACATAAGGGCATGCGCCCAAATTTTACAGCAAGTGGGCCCCACTCATCGGCGATGGCATCACCGACCGGTGGTGGATCCGGCCGGTCTGGCCTGGTGGGCTGGGTCCCCCTGCCCTGGAGGTCCCAGATACGTATGGGCCCCACCCTAGTTCATTGTAGATTGGCCTAGGGAGGCCCAAACATCCATTCGGGGCTTTTTAGGGCCAATCTGTAAACCTGAATGAAATTCCCTATCATGCAGCATATGATTTTGGGGTATAAGGAGCTAATACATCCATTTAGCCCATTAGTTTCTAAATATGGCAAACTTAGAATGGCCTAATGGCTAGTTTTCATGAAAGTTTACTATTCACTAAAATTTTATCGAAGTATGATTTTATATAATTTTCACATTAGGATTAATGCCTAACATGAAAATTCAGAGAAATAATTGAAGAATGGAGTGGTGAGAGAAGAATTTTGAAGAAATTAGGTGAAACGGGGTTTTTAAGCCCTAGCGATTGAATGTAAGGGTTGTAGTTGCCCCCACAGCCCAAGGATTTATATTTATGGGTTTAGAACCATTCAAAGAATGTCTCAACCCACCTACCTACAACCTATGAGCTACTTAGGTCACTTCACGTGACCCTAGATGCGTTACGGACTCGATCGCGCGATCGATACGAATAGACTTCGCCTATTGGCGAAACTGCGATCCTATAAGTGTTTTTAGACCTTCCTCGCACCTACCTAAGTCAAAGGAAGCGACTACGTATTTCGCGTGACCATAACCCAGGCCCGGTATACTCTCATTCATGCTCTGATACCAACTTGTAACACCCTGAAAATCGGGGGTCATATGTAAACTCAACTCCCGAGTTCCAGACCATCACTTATGCAACAAAAATGATTATGATTCAATGTTTTCTGAGTTAAAGCATTCACATGAGTAAAAGTATACCAAAACTGCAATTTATACTCCAGATTCAGTGATAAAAGCAAGCGGAAGACTAAAGAATATATATATCACTGTATGAAAAATAAAGTAGATCTCGACTGTCTCCAAAGTATAAATACATCTCTGAGTCTCATATACATGTAAATAAACAGAAATCAAATGTCCAAAAAGAGTCCCACTGAGAAGTCCCGTCAATCCAGGCCACCTAAGCAAAGCCGTCGTGGTACTGCATATATGAGAACTCATCCTGGTCCTCATCATAGTCCGGCTCTGCCTCCTGAATCGCTGCCTCACCTGCATCTAAGATAGGGTTTGGTGGGTGTTGCAAACACCATCCCATAACGTGGGAGTGAGTATCTAACTCAGTGGAATAATAGAGTAAAGATTAGCATGTTCTCAAATCAATCATGCGATAATAGTAAAGCAGTAAATCAAACAATCCTAACACTGTTGTTAATGCAATATGACATGACATGATGGATGCCCTCACCGACATTCTCCCTCATACAGCACCATCTTCGTCCGCGGCATGCTTGCGTACCGCTTAGTGCTCCACATCTTCCAGGCACATGCAATGTGATGTTGATATGATTACCGAGTTATTATTAGTCCTTTTCATACAACAATATTGGGAAACTAAGGTACTTCCCGTATATCAATCCCAACACAGATCCTGTCTAGGGTCGTCACTCCTAGTAATCTCATACGATGTATATTTTGTAAGTCACTGCAAGGGCTGTCAGGGCTGTTGCTCGCACTCATTGCACCGCTCCCCCATCACCTTATCAATACAGGCCTACTGTACTCTCACTGCTACGGAAGGGTCGTCGCCCCCCGTAGACTCAGAATACGCTCGCGGTCACTACAAAGGACTCGTCGCCTGATCAGTGTAAGCCGACAGCAAGAATATAGTGTCCTATACCACCATAATCTACTCACGAGTCATAGGTACTCACTGGTCACTACGGGGAGGTTTATGTCCCCAGCGTAGGCCGACAGCTCGACCACGGTGTCCCATACCACCATGCCCGGCTCATGAGTCTTTGTGGATCAAGGTACCATGGTTGACAGGGTTTACAATGGTAAGTTCAGTACCCTAGGTTCAAGCAGTTATGACTCATACAGGGTGAACATACAATGGCCAGTCGGGTTAGTTGACGGGCTCGAATAGCACGAGCGTATCTCAAGTCGAACGACATGAAGTGCATAAAACACCTCGTGTGACCTAACCACTGCCGCCAACTCCAAAACACGACTCGCGTTCATCGACGCGTCGTTCGTGGCAAAGATAAGCCAACCACGACTTTACTTGGTTGCCGACTGCCTGGACTAGGTATAGTCCCAAATAATTATGAATCCACATCAGCAATCATATAAGAATAATGGAAATGAAATACAACAATGTGAGCATGTTAACACATGTTATAACATACAACTTAAGTAAATCATCTAACACATGCATTTCATACATATAATGAAATCATGCAAATAGCCAATATGTAGGAAATCATTTACATCAGCATATTATGTGAGAATTCAATCTCAGACTAGTTCATAACACCATTTAATTCAATACATACTAATACAAACATTTATACAAACACTTAGTCTACACACTTAAGTCTACATATAGCATGTCGACTTAAAGTGCGCATTTGGGTGAATCTCTTCGCCAAACTAATTATGCACGCATTCTTAATATCCTAATGCAACAAGAAGCCATATCAATCACATCCGCAAAATATGGATGAAAACAGTATTTCCTACAAATGACTAAAATGCCCTAAATCTCATATTTTTCGTCTGCTTACGAAACAAGAAACGGACAGCATGTCGTACATGTCAAACGGCGTTGTCGTCGATAATCTACTATTAAATGACATTGAAAGCGTTAGAAATAGTCAATCAAAGCATCTAAAATCCGCACCTTTTCTCCTATAAGTGTATTGATTCGAACGGAGCGTGTACACTTCGTCTATGGCGAACCGGGAACCTATTTTACAAGATGTATCAGCTACCATGCTAAGGAACCAAAGGAACAATAAATCAGCAAGTATTTGGGGTATTTGCTTACCTAGATTCGCGGCAAAATTGCCGGGAAAGTGATTGAGGCGCGTTGTTTAAGCATGTGCAACACGTAGTGCACGCAGCAGAAAATTCTCTCCCACTCTCTCTCACAATCTCTCACCTTTTCTCTCACACCAGCTAGGGTTTCTACCAAATTCGGATGGGTGAGAGAAGTGAGGGTTTAAGCCCCTTTTATAACCTAAAACTTGCCCGAAATAGGCTTGGGAACAATGTTTACTTGATGCCTAACCAAATCGGGGCTGTTTCGTTCCAAAAAGACATTTTTGGAGGTCCCCTGGCCGAACGCGATCGGACTTAAGTTCATGCATGTCGGATGTCGGTCACATCCCATTTTCAGACCAGTAGTGTTCGTAGATCGCACGTGGCGGTCCAGTTTCAGTTCAACGGTCACCGCACATAGATCAGGTCTACAAGTCTCATGATATGAAATAGAAATTTTTCTTGATCCAAGGGTGTAATTTGGCTGAATTCTGACGGACAGAACGCTTAATACTGACGCGTCAACTCGTATGCCATATTTGAATTTCAAATTCCAAATCTAACCCTATTCACACTCTCTTCACTCCAGGCTCAATGAAATAACCTATGAATGTTGGTTGGACTTGATTTTCGAAATGATTGTCAAGTCCAACCAAGCGGTCATAATTGTCTAAGATTGTAGGTATCGGACTTTCGACGCGCGGTTTAGATCCAATACAAAGTTTCAAAGAGGTCCTGAGAACAACCGGCTTAGAGTTTGATTCGAGGTTTTAGAGTATTATAGCGTCATTGGTTCTACTCGCTTTGGGTCTTGTAGAACGTATTTAAAGTGATCAGGAACTATTTCCCAGCTACTCTAGCGTTGCGCTAGCTAACTTACACTTATTTTCTAAAGGAATTAATCCTACGCGATTTCTGGTCGAGTTGGTACTCGAGCCCAAGTACGGATTTTTTCAGGGCGTTACAGCAGCTTACAATTGTATTCAAAGACAAGGACAGGATAGTAATCAGTTGGCCGACAATGAAGGAAGTCTCTCCGCCTCCTCCATCACCCCTGACGCACCAAAGAAAAAAAAAACAACAAAGGACATGCCTAAGCAAAAAGGATGATTTGAAAACCCGAAAGGGCGGCTCAAGTAAAAACAGAGGACATGTAGCGGACTTCGTGAAAACCTGAAAAGGCACCAAGGGTAAAAACAGCATAGCTGCCAAGGGGTATGCAAGATCAAAAGCCCGGGACGTAGCGAAAATCTGAGAGGACGCTACGGGTAAAAATGACAGGAAAAAGCTAGATGTAGTGAAAACCCAAGAGGGCGCTACGGGTAAAAACAATAAGAAAATTAAAAAAATAAAATAAAAGTGCAGGTACAAAAAAATCCGAAGCAACAAGTGCCCCTAATGAGATACAAAGGAAAGATCAGCTATGGATCAGTTCTCTGTCAGACTCTGCTCAAATCCGCGGGATGCGATCCCAAACACCATCTTAGGGAACCAAGACCTTAAAAACACAATCTAGGATATTGCAAACAACGTGGGCTGAGCCCAAGATTCTGATCCTAATCATCCAAAGCACGATTCCAAACACAAGAAAACATTGACATTTGGCACAAACAAAAATTTTCTTTCATTCTTTCTTGCAAGTATTTTATCTTCCTATTTTCAAAAAAGGTCAAAAACACCAAAAAAAAGGTTTCAGGCACACAAAACAGTTGGTCGGCTTCAAGCACCACAGGTAAATTATTATCCCTCATACATCGACAATCTCTGCCTAAACCTCTCTATCTTCATGCACAGGTAGAAAACCTCATACCTCTCTAGGCGGTGCGTTGCAAGCATACTCTCATCATATCCCCGCCCCACTGCCAGACGACGAGCCATGTCCTCGCATGTGGGTCAGAGGACAGCAATCTCACTGATCAAATGGTCATGTGTGGCCAGCAAGAAGGAAGGATCAATGAAGGGTCACTCCTTAAAAGCCTCAAACGAGTCGACAACACATGAAGAGGATGAAGCAGTATCATCCACCATGTCCTAATCAGCAGCCTCATCCTCCAAGTGCAAGCCCAGAACTTGTCGATAAAGAGATTGCTCTGTAACCTACTGCTGATACAGCACTGTGGCCAAAGGAGGAGCCTATGACTCAAGCTCTACATTGCTGCATCCAAGGACCTCTGCCATAAAATCCAAACTCGCCTATATAAAGCAGTCAAATCAGACGGGAAGGAAGTGTGCCCAAACCCTGAAAAGGCAAACTCTGGGATGTCCTGTCAAAAGCCAAATTATCGAAGGAACCGCACAGGATGATAGGAGCAATACCCTCATAAGCCGAGCAACAGAAGAGGAGTGCGAGCAGCACTGCAGATCAACGGGGAACGGCAGAGCCAAGTAGCTTCCCAGCTAACCTCCCATCCTCGAAGCTGAGTAAGCATACAATGATACAGTGACTCCATAGCCTCAGCACCAAGCGGAAGGCCATCAAGCAGCAAGCATAGCACGTCTCCGCGACGGGAATCCAGCCACAGAAGCTGAGGGGTTATGAACAAATATTCTCACAACCACACCTGGGGAGGAATAAATCAAGCTTAAGTTGCAAGCAGAAAAAAAAAAAAAAAAAATATATATATATATATATATATATATATATATATATATATATATATATATATATATATATATATATATAAAGGGGGGGCAGAGTAAAGAGTATCTGAACGAACGAGCAACAACCCTACAAGATACCGGTACGTCCGAGAGAGCACTCAGTTAGCCCTAAGAAGAGCTCCGCCAGCACCACGGAAATGATGCTCCTACGATATAATATACAACGGAATACGTCCAACAAAGCTCCCAACGACAACTGCCTCCATCCTGAGAAGAGCAACTCGGCCAAGACATAAAATATTAGCGCATTCAGGCACTGAAGCTGACGATCGGATCCAGGGGCACCTCGAGAGGTAGAGCAGCGGTCATACAACATCTCAAGTGACAACTCACCAGCCACACCCTCCGCAATGGGGAGGGCCGTAAGAAATCCAAACCAGGCGATCAAATCAGAAGAACGAATTGGCTCAAATGAAGGAACATAGGGCTCCCGAGTAAGAGACAGGCCAGACAGACAAGAAAACTCCTCTAATGACGGGCCTAACTCCAAGTCATTAAAGGAGAACAGATTCAGGGATGGAACGCAATCATGTAGCGCCGCACTCAACAACTGCCAATCTAGGCGGACTCGATGTAAGTAGAGAACCTCTCGAAAACCCAAGGAGTTCAACTCAAAGATCTCGGACTCGGTCAAACTCTCAATCCAAAGATGCAATCGCTCGGAACATGTACCACGGGGCTGCAACTGACAGGTTCGAACAGGTACATCCTCAATGATAGAGATCCCCGGATCAGCGGGAGAGTTATAAAAAATAGGCATCCCCTCTTCTAGTAGGTCTATCTCATGGTGACGGAAGATGCCAGCATCTCCCATCGCATCACGCAGACTGTCCTGAAAAGCAGCAACAGGTGGGCCCGAACCGCCAATAACTATCACCTCAGGAGCTGACTGGAACATACATGCCCCATGAGCCGTAACACCCGCAGAGCCAACAAACCCCATGCCCTGAACATCGATAACAGCTGCCTGTCCCATTATCTCCTCAAAGTTTACGCCAAAAATCTGACCTAACTCATCCATTGGAAGTCCATCATGAGTCAGATCCAAGCCAGCCAAATCACCTGAATGGGGCCCACCACCCAGCCAGGTCTGATCCATCTCGTCCATGCCATCCACTACCGCAATGTCACCATCTACACCACCCATAGCCATTGATCCATTAATCAAGCTATCCCTCACTATCACCAAACCATCCCCACCATCCAACCCATTCATCACATCAATAAAACTCGGAGGCCCACCTGGAGTAACTCCATCAAATCCATCCAAGCCATTCATCCTCGCCAAGCTCACATCCATAAACCCTGGTGGACCGTCCAGCATGGATCCACCGAACCTATCAAAACGTTCTATCCCATTCAACCCAACCTCACATCCTTCATTAATGGTGGTAAGAATGCCATAAATAGCATTGACCTCTTCAAGAGGACTCATTCCCACCCCACCATCCTCCAATAATCCCTCCATAAAATGATTCCCTCCACCATTTATGGACCCACCAACCTCATCATCGCCCATAAATCCACCAATACCCTCATCATGGCTGGCCATAATCAGCCCCAAAAAGGAAAAAGAGGACAAAAGGGGAAGAAGACAAAGAGAAGGAGACAAAGAAGAATGGACAAAGGAGATGATCAGATGGACAGGGAAAGGAAAGAATGTCTGAAATAGGTCAGCAAGAATGAACAGGAAGTAGAGATGGTCGCTGGAAGAAAAGATGAACGGAGGCACCACCCCGATTATCGCCTGTGGTAATCCAATCACCGCCTATAGACCTACCATTTCTGTGTCATTGATGCAGCGCTGACAAGACAGAACGGGAGGAAAAAAGTCAGCGAACAATGTCAGCAAACTGAAGTCCATAAACATGAAGATTGTACATCTAAGGATACAAGAAAGTAAGATGCAACAAGCTAGTCATCATCAGGAAGATATGCATCAGTATCCTGGTGATAAAAGTGAGGCCCCAGGATCCCTCTCCCAGTAAAACGTGCACTACCGCCGGGGGCATAGCTAGGCTGTAAAATTGGGCCGATACCATACTACTCACACCAGGAGCTATACTCTCTAGATGGATCTACGAAGGCGCTAACATCATAGCCCTTTAGTGCAGCAGTCAGTTCTCTCTCAGGCACCGATCTCCAATCAGAAAGACCAGACGGAGGACTAAGTGGCACCATGGGACTACCGGTCAGCTGCCAGAAAAGTCTTTCTCCCAAGTACCATTTCGTCATACGAGGATCCTCAAGAATACGGCGTCGACGAGGAGCCTGAAAAGCGTCCTGGGCCCCAGGAGTAAGTGCCACATTCGATCGGAGATACGGCTTGGATAGGAACTGTAAAAAAGAAAATCGAAGATGTGAGCAAAAAAGGCAACACACGGGCAACGCAGAAAAGGGCGAGATCACTCATATCACTCGGAATAAGGGCATCGACGTTTGACCTCTAGGCAAGGTCGGAGAATAAACGCGTGCTGCTGTGATTATCCTTGTACCATAACATCATACGAGAAAATGGAGGCGAATGGTCAATCAAGGTGGGGGCCAAATGTGGAAAGTGATAAAAAAAATAGACCTGCATGAATCACGGTCAGAGGAGACAAACCAGTTCATCCTCAGGAAAAATATTACAAAGATGGAGATTAAAGAGAATACCTCGATGACGGGGTAAAAGCCAGTCAGGGATCGACTGATACAACGGCTGGCCTTGTTCATCCCTTCGTACAAATGGGCGAGGAGCGCTGCATTCCAATTGTACAGTGTGGGAAAGGTGATATCTCCCACGAGTGACAACAAACGAGAACTCACCAGCTCATTCCCACGACAGAAAATCATCGCACCCATGGTGTACAAAATCAGGGCACGCGCCTTCACCACAGCCCCTGCTTCAGTTTCAGGGATACGCCTGGCAAAGTTCGATGATAACCAGAGGAGTTTGAAGCGAGGAGCAGTAAAGTCCGCTGCGTCTGACATCATCCCCAATAGACTCATTCAATCTTCCTCAGTAGGCACCGAAAGGTCATCCTTAAAAGGGACGGACTCCCCATCATATCGAAGGCCCAGCTGCATGTATATGTCATATGGGGTAATATCATACTCTCCAAAAGGAAGCTGGAAGGTATGGGTCTCAGGATGCCATCTCTCAACCAGAGCGGACAAGAGAGACATATTTATCCGACTCAAACAGACCCGGAACAGGTGAGTGCAGGGGGTCCACTCCAAAACCTCAAAGAATAACGGTTGTGGATCCTGGAACCAATCAGGCCAGTGCGTCCTGACACCACGCCCTCTCAAAACAGCAAGCACACCACCTTCTCGGCCAATGTCAGATAAATGTCGGCCCTCACGGGATACATAACATGGATCGACTGATTGACGTGAGGAGCTGGCTTCATTTTTACCACGTCGAGGCATACTGCATATACAAAGTATCTGAGTAAGTACCCTAATTCAAGGCCCATTTCATCAAGGCCCATGTTCAAGACTCACCTCAAAAGGCCCATGTTCAAAGCCCATCTCAAAAGCCCATTTCAAGGCCCACCTCAAAAGGCCCATGTCCAAAACCCACTTCAAGGCCCATGTTCAAAGCCCATCTCAAAAGCCCATTCCAAGGCCCACCTCAAAAGGCCCATGTCCAATGCCTACTTCAAGGCCCATGTTCAAAGCCCATATCAAAAGCCCATTCCAAGGCCCACCTCAAAAGGCCCATGTCCAAAGCCCACATCAAGGCCCATGTTCAAAGCCCATCTCAAAAGCCCATTCCAAGGCCCACCTCAAAAGGCCCAAGTTCAAAAAGCCCATCAAAAGGCCCATGTCCAAGCCCATGCCAAAAAGGCCGACCAGGCCCATGCCAAAAACCTAGTACACATTCCATAAGTCCATTCCCAACATCCCTACATCTGGACTGGTTAAGATCATGATGTGGGGGCCACTTTGAAAATCTCATCCATCCATCATTCAAAAAAAAATAAAAAATACTTTCACCATGCATCTGGACCGGTCAAGATCATGATGTGGGGCCCATTTGAAAAAAAAAATCTCACCCCTTTACCACCAGTCACAAATGGCCAACCATCACGATTTACATCATCCATACACACAAATAGGCCCCAAATCATCAATCCGATGGTTTAGATCATTACCCATAAAAAATAACAAAAAAAATGATGAAAAATGTAAAAAATAAAGGGTGGGGCTCTTTCCTTATCACACCCCACTCCACCCAAAAAATAATAATAATAATAATACAATAATAGTCCAGCCAACCATCTTGCTCGAACAAAACAAGTTCAATAAGATTCAACGGTTCAGATCAAATTCGGATGATCCAACGGTCCTGATCATGGCTCTCTCCCAACTCAAGGAAAAATTCAGCCCACCAAAAGCTCTTTGAGAAGGCAGCCCACAAAGATCTAACAAAGATTTGTTAGCCAAGATTACCTAAAATGGAAAGAAAGGGGAAGATGCAAGAAAATGAGCTGGAAAAACCTCTCTAAAAATAGCTCCAGGGACCACAATGGGTCCCTAGACGTCCCAGCTGCAAGGAACAAATAGAGAAGGAGGCTACACCAAGCGGACCAGTGCACTGAACGGACCAACGGTCCAAGTGACGTTCAGGCAGTAGCTGGACTGCCGCTCGTGGCAGTCCGACCACCGCCTGACCGAAAGTGAGCATGGGGCAGTGGGCTGTCTCCTAGGGTAGTTGTAAGCAACCGGTTTTTGTCTCTAACTACTAGACAATACCCAAAAAAAATTCAAAAATAATCCCAAACTCTCAAAACTTTTTAAAAAATAGTCTCAAATCTTCAAAAGTTGCCGAAATAGTCTCCAAGTCTTCAACAGTTGCCAAAATAGTCCCCGAGCCTTCAGAAGTCACCAAGATAGTCCCCAAGCCTTCAGAAGTCACCAAAATAGTCTCCAATTCTTCAAAACTTAGCAAAACAGCCTCCTTTTCAAATATATATATATATATAAAATAAAATAATATAAAATATATAAAAAATAAAAATTCAGAAGAACCCAGGAATCAAAATCCCAAGTAAGCATAACCCTCAAAAGGTTTGTTTCTTTAGCCCCATTAACTTATTAGTGGAGGCCATCTGACTTTTCTTACAAATAAAAATCGTTAGCCTCACCAACTCACTAGTGGAGGCAACACGACTGTTTACTCAATAAAAAACTGAGCGACGACGCCCACCCTCGAAATCGAACGGATATTTTTCAAAAGATTCAAAAAATATATTTTTCAAATAAAATCTCTAAGGAGTCTAGCTCCAAAGGGAATAGCTTTCAAACAAAGTTTTCAACACCACACGCGGCACACAATACACTGAGAAATCTTTCATATTCTCCAGTTGCGGCCATTGCACACAACTAAATAAGATTCGATCTATTCCGGTTTCCCTAGTGGATGATCGAATCAGTACATGATACATGTACGATTGGCCCGATCTCTATATCTGGACAGTCGTATAAATGTTAGTAAAATGAATGGATCTATCCCTGGAAAGAACCATCAAACTCGAAGTGACAACAATCCATTGTAACCAAAGTATCAAAATCAGTAGACTGCATGACAACAGATTACCTGCACATACCTAGTCCGGAATGTTCAGAAAATTTGATTGAGTCCAAGTTGGCGTAGTGAATTCCCCGTAAGGCCGCACCAACGCACAAGGCAGCTAACCACTTTGACAATCAAACAGACCAAATACTCCCAGGGTGATTACGTGGTAAATGAACGACAGACCAAACAGTACGGGAATCCTCGCAAAGCAGCGATGAATGCGCAGAGGCCCTTACTTTTCAGACTTACCCTCTAATGTTATTAATAATCTGACGTGAAAGGGTTGAGATTGGTGATCCGTAAAGCCATGACAAATGCGCAGGAGGCAATTACAATATTTTCTTCAACCCTTGTGATATGTGTTAGTCACCCCTTTTCTAGACAGTCGACTAATAATGATACAATAGTAGGCAACAGATTCGAGTCACTACCCTTTTTCTAACCAGAAGGGCGGGGTGTCCACTTGCTTTGACCTTCGGTTGCTCGCAACCTCGGTCAAAGAGGGGCCTCTGTAGACACCCCACCTAGGCTAAATCTTGAGTAGGTTAAGACTGTCCGAAAACCATGATCGTACCTTGAACCAGGATCACAACCTAAACCGAACCTTAATCCAAAAGTTCCTAATCCGTAACCTGAAATCACGATCCAAACCATTCAGCGCATATACGACCCCGCATATACCCTATACCATGACCCAGATCTCCTTTACCCAAGCCGAAATCCACTTTTCTGAGCTAAAAAACTCAAAAGGAGACTTCTGGATGAACCCGCACAATGTACAAAGCTTGCACGCACTAAATCAGCCTGAACTGAGCTCGAGCGGTACTTCAAGTGCCGCCGCTCGTGGTCCACATGCGGACAGCTGTCCCAGCGTCCAAAAGTCAACTTTCCTTCAAAATTACCCTCTCAGATTTCACTACTTATCTTTTTACCGCCCCTCATGGCTAATGAGAGTGTCATGTGGCATTCCTCTCTCCATAACCTGCCACCTCTCCTTTTACCCCTCTCAAATCTAGAAATTACAATATCGCTAATGGAGAAAGCTATAAATAGCCCTCTCCTCTTCACATTTTCATCAACAACTCTTCACTTCCAATCCCAAGTGAAAAAGAGAGTGAGAGGGAGAGAGGGAGGAAGAGAGTGAGGGTGAGGAGGTACTCCAAAGCCTTTAAGTTCAGATTTTTCAGCTATCTCCTTAGCCCACTTTTCGCTTTCCTAGCCATCCTAACCTCCCAGCCTAGCCTAGTTGATCATGGTTCAACCCACATCCTAGCCTACTCAAGAGATCAAGCCAAAGATCCATTCATTCTACAAGCATCCATCATGACATTTACTCCCTTCTCAACCCCCCTGCTTCTCTAGATCTCTAGTGAACTATGCTCTGTGGCTTGCCATACATCGGATCCTGTCACATCAGAAATTCCTAGTGATCTAGTCCATTTTTCTTACCTTTTTACATAAGCATCATCACATCTGCCCTCTAGACACGCCGTTGGACGTATTCTCTGTGGCTTGCCAAAATCTTAAATTTTGCCGCATCAGAAATCTACGTGTGTGCCTAGTCCTATCTCGGCCACAACATCCATCATCCCTTGAGATTGTTTTACCACATTGAGTAAAGACCGTACATTTGTACGGGCAGAGAGGGTGCCTAGCACCTTTTCTCTTTGTAACCAAGGTCCGTTGTCCGGAATCCCGGATCGCAGACCAGGAGTCAATCTAAGGTAGGGAAGTCTTTGAATTTTCCTCACCTTGCGTATTTCGTCGTTCTAGCCGACCGCGGGATTTTGAGATTTTTCGGCTAGTGGCGACTCCAACATCCATAATCAGCCTATCACCCCCAATCAACCATACAAATCGCAAACCAACATGGACATTGATTTTTCAGTGTCTACAGTATATCATATGATTTGTTCTTTCTTTGACAACTTGTGACAAAAGGGAGAGAAATTAGTGTGTGTATGCTATGATTATGGAATTATTTGTGCTACATATTTTTTGCATATTATATGTGTATTTCTTAAGGGGAGCTAGTATTTCTCACGGGGAGCTACACGCTACTGTTTAAGGATTACTATGGTTGAGGACAACTTCAATATTAATATTATTAATCTTGTGAATGATTCTGATCATGAATGTTAGTGAACGTATTATGTATGTTATGTGTTTTGTCACGAAATTGACAAATGGGGAGATTGTAAGTTCTTATATCATTAACACACATAGATTGTCAAATTTTGTAAGACAAAAGTGCTTCAAGTCAAATCGTAAGTATGAAATCACAACTACTCTATATGCTTGAAGATCAAATCAAGATCAGCTTATGATCAACTTAAGATTGACATATCTTTTCAAGTAGTAGATGCCCGATTTCAAGATAAGATTAAGTCAAAGTTCAAGACAAGTTATCCCATATATTTGTTAAAACACAGGTCGTATAACCCTAGAAAGACCTCAAGTTATGTACTTTTAAAAATTCATTGAGTTTGGATTTTTAATAGTATTTTTGCTCTGGAGTTTAGCTAGCTTAACTTCCTCAGCTAACCTAACTTCAAGTTCAAACAAAATAACAAATTCTGTTGAAAATTCGTCGAGCATAAGTTTTGATTCGACTAGCCTAAGCTTGAAATTCGGCTAGCCCGAGTGAGTTCGGGTCAAATTCCATCCATGCAAACTTTTGGATTTTGTGGGATTTGGCTAGCCGATTGGCAAATTTGGCCAGGCCAACCAAATTTGACCATGGGCTAGCTGAATTTTAAATAAATCTTATCCTGCACAATCTGATAACCATTGGAATGAATTCGGTGGAATTTGGCCAGTCGAAGTAATTTTTAGGCTAGCTGAATTTCTATTCTCATTGGTTATAAATAGAAGCCTTCTCTCATTATAAAATCCAATAAAAAATTATTCTAAACCTTCTGCAAATTAGAGAGAAACTCAAGTCCTCGGTAAGGAATTTGTGTAGTATTTATAATTTATTTTTGGCTTATTTAGTTTCATTTCTCAAAGATCATTTTAATCTTATTCTAAAGAGTAATCTATACTCCTCTTTGAGGTTTAAGAGAATTGAATCAAGTAACATTTGGGTTTTTCATTTCTAAAATCTATAGAACCCTATACTCTTTCTGTTTGAGCGAATACTGCCTCATCTACCTTCAAGAAAGAAGTTCATCTGTTATAAGCCTCTACCATGTCTTCAAATCTACATTTGAAAATAAGTATTTTACTATATTTTATTTTAGATTTTTCTAAGATAGCCTATGAAAATCTCAATGGGTTGATTTGTGATAGCCCATTAAAATAAAAAAAATGAGTTTTATTGGGGTAAGGCCATGAAAATCAAAAGGAACTATATAAGGTTGTTAAGGTGAACTTATGAAAATCTTGTTATAGTGAAAGACAAAATTACGAGAGTAGTAATTTTGAGAGTGAAGTATGTATGGTTTTTTAAAGCACCGAGCCATTATAATTCCTTATACATCCATGGTGAATGCTTTATTCTTTTGGTGGTGGATGTTATTTATTTTCATCATTGAGGTGAATGCTGTAATTATTTTATATTCTCTTGCTAGTTTAAAAGATTAATTTTAAAGACATTCATGGAATAAGGTTGTTCTGCCTAATATTTTAGGTGAAGGTTGTCATACAAATTATTTAAAATCAAGGTTTCAATACTTAAGTGATTGAGATTTTATATTCTTTATTTATTCTGGTTTTATTTATATTATTTGGCATTGTCCTTTTCAACATCATTTGCTCTCATTTTCATTTTCTCTTCCACGTCCTTTTGTAAGATGAGAATTTGGTTTCTTTCTTTAAAGTTGTGGATGTGTCCTCCTCTTCCTCTTCCTCAACTATAGCCTCGTCCTCGACCTCTTTAACTTTTAGAATCTTCATGGTCATCCTTTAATATGAGCTTTGTTTAAAGTAATTTCTCCAAAAACTCTTGCTTCTTATTAATTCTTTCTTTGTAAGCTCGTAAAGATCCCATGAGTTAATCAATGATCATGGAATCCAAATCTTTTGATTCTTCAATGGCTACAATAACATAATTAAACTTTGGATCTAAAGAGCATAAGATTTTTTTCACCTTAGGAATTTCTTCCAAAGTTTCACCATTTCTTCGTAATTGATTTACAATTGCCAATACTCTTGAAAAGTAATCCAAACTTAATTATGACTCAATATGAAAAGCTTCAAACTCACCTCTAAGAGTTTGGAGACGTACCTTCTTCACTTTATCAACCCCTTTAAATGAGTTTCGTAAGATGCTTCATGCTTACATTCAGGTGGTGGCGCACATGATCCTCTCAAAAGCGGCTTGATCCATTCCTTGAGAGATGAGGAAGGGAACCTTCTTGTCTCTCTTCTTGCATCTCGTAGAGTTTCTCAATAATTTTGAGGCAACATGGCTTCATATTGTGGCTCAATATACCCTTTTTCAATGATCTCTCATACATCTTGAGAGCCAAGCAACACCTTCATTTGGATACACCAATTCTCATAATTATTTTTGGTGAGCCGAGAAACTTGAAACGACATCATCTCATTCGCCATATATGAACCTTTAGCTCTGATACCACTCTGTTGTATGTGAAGAGGCTTTTAACACTTAGATTTCTACACAAGTTAGAAGTAAGTTAAGAGGAAGGACTTGGAGATGGGAAAAACCTTCTATTGGATATTCTTCACTTGTTACGTTACAATGAAGATCCCCTACATTTATATATATATGCCATTGGGATCCTTTCTATAAATTTCTTTACATTTTATGATATTCCACCTACCCAACTACATATCATTTTTCATATAAATTTAAACTACAAATCTTTCAAGTCAATTTCTTGAAACATCTATTCTTACATTATTAGTTAACCACACCATAATAATTTTATAAAAATTATATTTATTTCTCAATCATAGCTGGCACCAATGCAGTTGTTCTATGGCCCAAAACATTAGGTCCTCTG
This sequence comes from Magnolia kwangsiensis, assembly GCA_037074715.1. Taxonomy (NCBI): domain Eukaryota; kingdom Viridiplantae; phylum Streptophyta; class Magnoliopsida; order Magnoliales; family Magnoliaceae; genus Magnolia; species Magnolia kwangsiensis. Next base: position 74,855,993 of record CM073577.1, on the reverse strand, counting down.
CTTATCAGTTAGACCATGTTGTAGAGTGAAACAAAAGGATAGTCACTATTATTGACTAGCAGATCACACCAGCAGTTGTTGGGCCAGCCAGCCAGTAAGGAGAAGCTTGATGAAAGGATGGGAAAACATATTAGTACAATTCCATTGACGTGGGTGTTGAGATGTGGAGCCACATCTGGGGCCGTCCTCGACCGGTCGTGGGGTATGCACGACCGGTCGTAGGGGCCCACTCGACCGGTCGTGGACCGGTTCGACTTAAAGTCCAGCGAGCATCATTTTCTGGTCCCGAGGTGCTCGACTGGTCGTAGTTACGCAGATTCGTTTTCGAATCCGATGCGGACTGCGGATTTTGGTGTCGCCTTTCGCAAGGGTGTGGAAGGGGAGTTTCCTAAACTATAAATAGGAGTTTCTAGAGATTTTCTAGGTATGAGAAAAGTTATTCTAAGGTGTGGGCTAAGGGTTTTCTATGTTTTTTCAAGGGAGAGGTTAGTATTTTGCCTTGTAATCTTCGTTCTTCTTCAGAGTGGAAGTTTGCATCCATGGTTTTTTACCCTAGTTTGAGATTTTTCCACGTATATCTTGTCTTGTGGTTTGCTTTGATTGCTTTGATCTATTTCTAGTATATATTTCTTCTTCTTTATCGTTTGTGGGTGAGGCCTGAGATTGGATCTCGACTCACTGCGTTGTTGGCGTGCTGCGCAACAACGGGCAGATAGGAGTGTGAATCTTACTCGTGCACATAAGTGCCTATTTGATTTTTCATCGTAACCGTAAATACATGGTAAATGGTTAATTATTACTTATTGAGCCTATTTGATAATCCTGTTGTATTTCTGCTTTAAAAAATGGTCCAAAAATTTTGACTTAAATTTGTGGGGCGCACAATGATATATTTGACATATCCATGCTGTCAATCCATTTTAATAGAATATTTTGCGGTGTGACCTGAAAAAAAGAGGCAGATCCAAAGCTTAATTAGCCCACACGAAAGGAAATATGTTTGTAAAATGTTCACCTTTGAAAGTTGTTTCTTTCGCTAGGCCCACATTGAAGTTTATTTGTCATTTAAACCCTTCATAAGGCACATAGGCATGGATAAGGGGAAACCACAAATATTAGATTCATCAAAAGCATCTAAGAGCCTCAAGAAGTATTTAACGGTGGGTGAATGATTTATCACAGTTTTATGCCTCATTTTTTAACTCATGCTCTAAACGAGGCTAACATATAAGATGAACGGCGTGGATAAGCCACATACATCACAATTGGCCCTACATTCATTTAACCACCATCCTTGATTTTAGCATTCAAAGGTTAAGCTGTTAATATCTGCATCGGAAACAATGTGGTAATTACTTGGGCAAGTAATTATTACCCATTTACCGGATAACTATGAGATGAAAAAATCAATCCAGCCCGTGAACATGGAAAAAGAAAAAAAAGAAAACAGTGAAGATGAGAGTGGTGAAAAGGGTGGGAGGGTAGAAGGAAAGAGTGAAATGGGATTCCGTGTGTTGGAAGGAGGGCGAGAAAAGGGAGGACAAAATGAGAAGGGACGCAGTGGAGGGGCCAGGTGTTGATGGGGAATGGGGACGCATGGGGTACCCTCCCCCCTCGTGCGCGCTATCTATCGATGGCGACTCTGTCCACCTCAATTATCATCATTAATGGCATGGCGCCAAACAGAAACTGGGCGAGGCCCTCGAGCTAACTAGTGCGCTGGGCTTGTCTTGTCACTGAGAGAGAGAGAGAGATCGTGGGAGACAGCCCACAAAGTAAGAAAAATGAAAAGAAATTAAAGAAATTAACAACAGTTCGACACAACGTCTTTTGAGGGCTGCTGGTGGGGTCGCCTGTGCACTATCTCTCACACGCCTCTTCTTCCCCTCGACTTATATTTACACCCCTGATCTCTTCCCATTTCCACCATTCTTCTCTCTCTCTCTCTCTCTCTCTCTCTCTCTCTCTCTGTGGTGAGGGTCGTGCTGCAATGGCTGATCTTACGCCATCTTCGGCCAAAAGGACATGTGAGATGCCGGAGCGGGCCAAGCTGCACTTGGCCATGCTGGCCTTGCAGTTTGGATACGCCGGTTTCCATGTCGTTTCGAGAGCTGCTCTTAATATGGGAATAAGCAAAGTAGTGTTCCCTGTCTACAGGAACATCATTGCTTTGCTTCTGCTTGCCCCCTTTGCGTTTTTCCTCGAAAAGTAGGCTCAGCTTCTTCTCCTCTCCTTCCTGATCTTTGAAAAAAAAAAGAAGCTGAATTTGTTCCTTACGCCATTCCCTATTGTTTCTTGTAGGAAAGAAAGGCCGGCCCTCACACTTTCTTTCACTATCCAGTTCTTCCTCCTCGCACTTTGTGGGTATGATTCAAGCTTAACACTCTGCATGAGAGAGGGGGGATTGCAATGCTGGTTGTACCAGAGACATGTTTTGGAATAACCTTTTTTTCTCTCTTTTCTTTCATAGGATAACAGCAAATCAAGGGTTCTACCTTCTGGGTTTGGAGAATACGTCACCTACGTTTGCCTCTGCTATACAAAACTCGGTCCCGGCCATAACCTTTCTCATGGCTGCTGCTCTTAGGCAAGATTTCTACAGCCATTCCATCGTTTTGAGAGAGAGAGAGAGAGAGAGAGAGAGAGAGAGAGAGAGAGAGAGAGAGAGAGAGAGAGAGAGAAAACGGACATACGTTGGATATAAAACTTTTTACTCGAAACGTATTGGTTGGATGGTGACCTATTTTGCTGTATGCATTTGATACAATAATATTCGATGACAAGAAAAAGCCCTTACCAAGTAGAAAAGAATAAGATAGTTAACTTGATTTTATTTTTTATTTTTATTTTTAAATACAAGATTCTCCACTTTCGCGGGTGATGATGCAGGATAGAACAAGTTCGCATAAGAAGAAAGGACGGGATAGCGAAGGTTGTGGGGACAGTGGCATGTGTATGCGGGGCTATGGTCATAACCCTTTACAAAGGGCCTGTCATTTTTAGGCAAGCTTCCCTAAACCTGAACCTAACAAGGCATTGGCAGCAGCAACAGGTGCTGTTGTTGGGGGATGCAAAGGAAAAGAGTTGGACCTTGGGGTGCATCTACCTCATTGGTCACTGTCTCTCCTGGTCGGGCTGGTTGGTTTTGCAGGCACCAGTCCTCAAGAAATATCCAGCGCGTCTCTCTGTCACCTCCTTCACCTGCTTCTTCGGCGTCTTACAGTTCCTCGCCATCGCTGCTTTCCTTGAGAGGGATCCCCAAGCTTGGTCCTTTCACTCGGGTGGCGAGGTGTTCACCATCCTTTACGCGGTACTTCACCTGCTTTCTAATTTTTTACCATTTCTTTCTATTTTCTATTATTAAATTATTATTATTATTATTTTTTAATTATTTCCCCTTTTCTTTCTCAGTTTGAGAACCGTACTGACTAGCCGCTGCCTAGATGCATGGCAACCTTTGCATGCATTTCGACATTTTTTTTTTATAGCCTTCGTGGAACCGATCTGCACTGTCCATTATATCCATTTCACTTTTCTTCCACTACTCGTCGAATGACACAGCAATCGGCTAGACCCAAGTATTCGTTGCGGACCAACGATCATGTCCATCGACTATTTCATGTCACCAGTTCTTTTAGTGTCTTTTTAATTTTTTAAATTTTAATATATTTTTTTAATTTTTTAATTTTTATTTTTTAAAATAAAGACCTACGAGAGTGTGTCCGACCAAATAGACGTACGATTATTGAGATGGATTGTCTAAATGTAACTAAGTGCATGGGACGGCGGGTGGGCAATGGTTAAGATACGCAGCACACGAATACATGATTCGAAAAGAAGTGGATGATTTTTGGACGCGGATTGCCTCCAACAGTAACCTAGGTGTGGTCCACCGTCACGTTTGTGAGAAATCCACCCCTTCCATCCATCTGTTCAGATTAGGTTATGACATGAGCCCAGAAATGAGGCAGATCCAGTACTGAACTGGGCGGCACCACAGGAATAAGTGATTAGGGGAATGCCTATCATTGAAACCTCTTTGGGGTCCACCATGAGGTTTATATGTCATTCATACACCGTTCATAAGCTCATTCCTATTGGGATGAACTGATAACACAAAAATATGAGCCTGATTCAAAACTTCTAAGGCCCCGCAAATGTTTCAATGGTGGACATTCAATCTTCACCCTTTCCTATGGTGCAGCCCACTTGATTTTTGAATCTTCGTCATTTTTTTTTTTTTGGGGTCCATGTAGTAACATGATCTGCCGAAACAGATGGACAGGGTGGATTTCCCAGAAAAATTACAGTGGCCCCACCTAGCTCCATGTTGCAGGCAATCGGTGTCCGTAAGATTTGGTCATGTCCCATCCATTGTGAGACCAAACAGACCTATGGTCTGGATTGCCTAATCATGTATGCACCTTAATCTAAAACCGGCATACAGTATCAAAAGCAGCTTGCGACCAGATCAAATATTTTTCCTTTTTTCGGTAGTGATCCCTTGCAGCTGGTTGTAGCAGCGTAACCTGCATCTGCATGCCAACGTATCAAGCCTGTATGATGACTGGACGTGCAAAAGGTGCGATCCGACAAGAAGATCGGTGGACGAAGAAATCGGGCCGATCTAGTAGTCATGTAGTCCAACCCGCATGAGAACACACAACTCCCAACTGGTTTGATTGAACGGACGCCGTGTGGCCCTGATAATTGTTCCAGACTGATTTATTTTTTATTTTTTATTTTTAAAAAAAAAACCGTATATTCATGTTGGGTCCCACCTTTTCAATGTCCCCGATGTCCTACATACATGAACACTTGCGGAGGAAATTATTCCGATGCAACGTGATCAAGTCCCTCCACCCGAGTAGAGATGAAAAAACATGGGAGGAAGATCAATGCCATGGTTAGGCGATTAAAATACATGAACTGCATGCCCAAACCAACAGCAGTATATCCTGCTGATGCATTTGTTCTACATAATGGCTCTAAGGTGCGTTCAATTGGAAATGTCTAGATGATGATTGGGATTGCTGTAAACATTATAAAACGACGACCCCACGTTCCTATACCTAATTTTTTATGCAAAGTCCCTGTGATTCTTCTGAATCATGATTCGACCGTACAACGACAGCACATGTTCCAGTGATCCCTCCCAGTGATCGAGGGCCAATCCAGTACGGTGGATGCGCCATAAGCGGACCACTTAGCTGCGACCCGGATCCAATGCCGTGGGGCCACGTCCATGGATATCTTGTATATCTATGATGTCTATCCTTTTTGCAAAACTCATTTCAGTAAATAAGCCCAAAAATGATGCAGATACAAATCTCAAGCATATCACGCCACAAGAAATAGTTGTTATTGGATGCCCAACGTTACAAACTCTCTATGGTTCAACTTAATGTTTATCTTCCATCCAACCTGTCGGTAAGGTCACACGGACCGTCATGAAAATAAAACTCAAATATCAGCTTGATTCAAAACCGTTTTAGCCAAGAACAAGTTTTTTATAATTATTCACCACTGTTTCAATAAGATTTGGATCTGCTTCATTTTTGTCCCTATGCTACAAAATTATATGGAAAAACGGATAGATGGCATAGCTATCCTACTCATATATCAAGGTGGGCCCCATTGTCAGGGTCCCACCCACATCACTGAATACAATGTCCCAGCTAAGTCGCCTTCCCATTTAGCGGGTGAGGATGTCCAAATATGATGGATTTTCGTGTGGACTTGATTAACTTGGTATGTGGTGACAATGTATGAAGAATGATATATCGCATACAATCTCTGCATTCTAAACATACATACTGGTGGACGGCAAAGATTTCTGGCATCACCATGCTGTATATGTTAAACCCACTCCATGCATCACGTAATCTCCTACGTGTAAGGCCATGGGAGAAAAGATCACCATATCCACTAACTCATGTGAACCACATCACAGTGAACAATGGGGATGAAACACCAGCCATCGGATTGCCCGTGTGGTTGCCATGGTCAGTATCTTTCATCACACCCGGTCACCAGGTCGGAGTCTCGGGGATGAAAGGAACGTACAGAAATCAGCCTGGTACAAAACTCATTTGGACTACAAAGGATGAAATTAGAGGTTTTAGGCATCATTTTACTTTTTTATCTTTTCGTTTCTTTGGTGTATACCATCTGACCGAATATATAAGGTGTGGCCCAAGTGGATCGTCCTGATTTTGTTAGCAGATGATCCTCGTGATGCTCCAACTATCCATGTTGATAGCTCTTACTCATAATACATGAGTTGGATTTAGGAAAGCAACGTGCATGATAAAAGCATGGGGGCACAGCACAATAGCCGACTGGACATGGTACCGACATCCGGGTCCATTTTGGGATCGTTAGTGGGGAACCACTAACATAGACACCAACTAACTCAAAGAAACGATGTGACCCAGTCGACTTCTTCTAATTGCAGGGATTCGTGGCTTCCGGGATAGCCTTCGCTGTTCAGATATGGTGCATCGACAGGGGTGGTCCTGTCTTCGTGGCAGTCTACCAACCTGTTCAGACACTGGTTGTCGCCATCATGGCCTCCATTGCTTTAGGCGAACAGTTCTACTTGGGAGGGTAAAAGTCATTCTTCTTTTTCTTTTTCTTTCTGCTCAGTACCACTACTCGTGCATTGAGAGATTCAAAAATATCATCACTTTTTTTTTAATTTATTTTTCTTCTTCTTCTTCTTTTGCTTTTACTTTATATTCTTCTTTTTTGAAACGGTGGTGGTGATGTTGGTCGTGATAATGATGTTGACGGTGCACTTACACAGGATCATCGGCGCTGTATTGATTATTGCTGGATTATACTTGGTTCTTTGGGGTAAAAGTGAGGAGCGAAAGCTTGCCAGTGAAACTGCTGCATCACGACTGCCATCTGCCGTTTCCGACCATGGGAACAGGGCCGCCCCTCAAAAGTCCGCCCTTGTCCAGCCACTCCTGCCTTCAACTTCCGAAAATGCTGTCTGATGAAAGAAAAAAGAAGAAAGAGATCTCCTACTTTCCCTACTTTAATCAAATGTTGGTGATCGCTAGTAGCTGAAGACATCGGGCATGTATAGGTTTTGGGTTTTAGTAATTGATTTGGGTTCTTAGAGTGGTTAACAGCCAACAACTCAAATCCTCCACCACCTCTTCTACTTGATCCACCTACCTGGATTTGTTGGTTTGTGTATTTGAAGCAAGAATCAATGGAAGAAGCTACTTTTATTATCTTTCCCTTAATTAATCGGTCCAATATCTCTTAATTTTAAGAAAATTAACCTAACCATCCCATGCAACCTACTTGCCGTGCAACCTTGTCTTCCTACATTTGGAGCCGCTCAAAGTTAGGGCCACCTTGACAATCGAGCTCAACAGACAGGCCACAGTGTTGAAATCAGGGGATAGGCAACAATCTAATCGAACGTACAGCTGTGCTGACTGAAGAATGGATCAGCTTTATTTTTTCATTTATTATTATTATTATTATTATTATTATTATTGGTTATTGCTAATCATCCGCTCATTTATTATTATTATTATTATTATTATTATTATTATTATTATTATTGGTTATTGCTAATCATCCGCATGGTTGGGGCCACCTTTGGCACAGCTTTGTATAGTTGAAGGGAAAGATGGGTTCCAGGCTCATTCATTGCACACTTTGTTCGGGTTCGCTACCCCCGGAATGCAACATATCACGGATGTTTGGCAAAGAACCAATTTCTCAAAAAGCTCGAGCTACATGAGCTGTGTCAATGTATATCAAGAAACCTTAATGCTCCCTTGCAGGTGCATGGTGGAGCGCCGCACGTGAACATAACTATAGAGGAGGGACACTCACACCATAAATAATGGCCTCCCCATAATATATTATGGAGGCATATTTGTTGATTATGGGATTCGAACACAACCTTCTTCTTTAATACCATGCATGTGAAACAATCACTTTCTCCGGAAACTCGAGCCTTTAGACAATGGTGTTTAGAGTCATGAGAGAGTTTGTGTATTAGGTGGTCCTATGAGCCATAGTTTACATTTTCAAATATTTTATTATTATAAATAAATAAAGGTGTAAAGAAAAAAAATCACCCTAGCTTGATTGGATTAAATTAATTTACTCATTGGAAAAAACAGTCCACTTTGGTCAATATGCTCAATCGATCGAGGCCGATCGAGATTCTTCTCGATTGATTGAACCTCGATGTCAATCAATTAAAACGAACCATGAATTATAGTTTTTGGTCTATGGATAAAAATTGACTCATTTGATCGATCAAACACTGATTTCAATCGATCGACCAAAGTTCAATAGGTTCTGTTATACAATTAGATTTTTCAAAAAATTTAGGATTCTTCTTTGCAATTGGATTTAATAATTCTCGTTGATCACAATGTTGGGTCCAATCCATCTAATAGTTTTTCTCATAGTCGAATTCATAAAATCAAAGGATAGATCAAATATGAAATATTTGGAATCTATAGATACCCCACCCAAGCTAACATCTCGAGAAGGATAAGACAGTCCAGGAACCATGATTATATCATGAACCAAACCCTAATCTCAACCCAAACCTAACCCTGACCCAAAAGTCTCCAACTTCCAAACCGAGACCCAAAACCTTGTTCTAAACCGTTCAATCTGCATACTTTACCCTATACCCTAAATAAGACCCCCTTTACCCAAACCTAAGCCCACTTAGCTGAGCCGTAAACCTCAAAAGAAGACCACTAGGCGAACCAACATAGCGAACAAAGCCCGCATGCGCGATCCCGGTCCGAACAAAGCCCGGGCCGGTGGTACTCGGAGTGCGCATGCGGCCTACTTGTGGGCATCTGTCCCAGCATTCAAAAGTTAACTTTCCTCTATATTTATGTTCCCCCCACCCCCCATCTTCACTATTTACCGTTTTACCAACCTTAAAAGCCAATAGGAGCGCGCCACGTGGCGCTCCTCTCTTCCTAGCCAATCTTAAGCCTCAATTTCATTATTTTAACCCTTACCTACCCCTTATTTACCATAATATCATTGGAGAAGGCTATAAATAGCCCTCTCCTCTTCTCATTTCAACCATCCCCATCAAGCCATCTCCCCCCTTAGGCTTAAGAGAGAGAGAGAGAGAGAGAGAGAGAGAGAGAGAGAGAGAGAGAGAGAGAGAGAGAGAAGGAGAGTAAGAAAGAGATTGAAGGAAAGGGAAGGAGCTCCCAAGCCTTTGAAGTTCTGATCTTTCAAGCCACCCCTTAACCCTTCCTCTTGGCCTCTCCAATTCATCAAATATAACCTAGATTGGTTATGGTTCAGTCCATGTCTTAGCCCACTCAGAAATCAAACTAAAGATCCATCCATTTTTACATACATGCATTCATCATGACATCTACTCCCTTCTTAACCCCCCTGCTTCTTCAGATCTTTAGTGAACATATGCTCTGTGACTTACTGTACATTGGATCCTATCACATCAGAAATTCTTAGTGATCTAGTCCATTTTTGTTATCTCTTTGCATAAGCATCATCACATCAGCCTTCTAGACACGCCGTTGGACGTATGCTCTGTGGCTTGCCAAAATCTCAGATCTTGCTACATCAAAAATCCGCGTGTATGCCTAGCCCCATCTCGATCACAGCATTCATCATTCCTTGAGATTATTTTACCACATTAAGTAGAGACTATACGTTTATACATGCAAAGAGGGTGTCTAACACCTTCTCTCTTTATAACCGAGGTTCCTTACCCGGAATCCCGGATCGCAGACCAAGAGTTAATTTAAGGTAAGAGAGTCTTCAGATTTCTTCAACCTTACATATTCCGTTGTTCTAGTCGACCGTGGGATTTTGAGATTATTCAGCTAATGGCAACTCCAACATCCAAAAATTAGCCTAATTACCCCCACTACCAAAACATAACACACAAATGTGCGTGGGCACTAATTTTCAGTGTCTATAGAATGGTAACTCTACTCGGGAGTGCTAACTCGCACTAACTGAGACCCGACTCGAAAGAGTGTGCTACTTTAATATCAAGGAATATCATCACTACATTCATACAAAAAAAAAAAAAAAAATCTTTGGCTTATACTTCCTTAGGTACCGATCTGAACCATGACCACTCAATCCCGAGCTGCCATGACCACTCAAGCTACCCATGAAGAAGAGCTGGCAGCTCAACCAGCTCTTGAAACATCAGCACCTGCACCTACACCAACGCCTGCACAGTTACCTCCACTAGCTCCAACAGAAACCCAATCCAGTACCACCATGCAAGAAGTGGTTCAAAATCTTCGATCAATGCAAGAGCTACTACTCTGCCTAGTGTCAAATGCCACACCAAATACACAGGCAACTCATCCTAGTGTACAAAATAATTCACTCTCTCAGACTCCTTTTTCCTTTTTCGTCATTCCTCCAGTAAAATTCGTGCTCCTTCTCTAAGAAGAATCATCACAAGATCAACAGCAACCAGTAAACGGGAGCAACCCTCCTGCACATCTTTACTCAGTACATCACAACAATCAGGTTACAATACAAGTTCCCCCTAATGGGAACCACAAACAAGAACTGGCGAATACCCACGAAGGGGGCCAGTTTCAAGTCCAACTCACTCCCCCTAATGGGAGCAACATTCCGAAATTGACAAATACCCTAGGCGGGAGCCATTTTTGAACATCACACCCTCCTCCGAAAGGGAGTGACAGTCAATTCCAGCTACCTCCCGTCACCAGGAGTCCACCATCTTTCCAACAACCCATCATTCTGGATCCATATGAAGAAGAAGCAGCACAAGCCCTAAGCAAGGGGCAAGATATCCACCACAAGGTAAGTCTAAGATCGAGGAACTGCGAGAACAGTTACAGATGGTGTAAAATTAACTCCAGAGGTAGTAAGGAGTGGACCACCCATCCACCAATCTTAGGGATCTTTGTCCCTTCCCAGACGCCCGAGTACCTCCAAACTTTGAGGTATCAAAATTCAAAAGGTATGACAATAGTGGGTGCCTCACGGCACACCTAAAAGTATTTTGTGGGGAACTCGATGCTATATTAGTGAATGATGGAGCCTTGATATGGCTCTTCCAGAAATCCCTTAAGGGAGATGCCTTGGATTGGTACACCTCACTGGACAGTCATCAAATCAAAACCTGAGTAAAGCTCTCCAAGGCATTCATCGACAAGTTCTCATACAACCTGAATATGGCTCCAAGAAGATCTGACCTGATTGCCTTGAGACAAAAAAGTAACGAACCATTTTCAGCATACGTGGGATGATGGCGGGCCATGGCAGCCCGAATGAGAAACCCCATTGACGACGAGGAATAGATATCCATGATCGTACATTCAGCAAACCCCAACATTTTTAGATATCTAATCTTGTATCCATACGTAAATTTCTTACAAGTATTTGAGCTGGTGAACTAGTGGAAGCCTGGATCAAAGCAGGAATCATTTCCCCATGGCCACACCAGACCCCTACAATCAAAAGAAACAAAGTTGAAGGGAAACCTATTGGATATGAGAATGGAAACAACACTGCTCCTGCGCAGCACACTACCGAAGTCAATAACATCGTCGCCAACACTCAAGACAATCAGTATGCTCCGCAACATTAGCCACTGAAAAATAGACAGTACCAACCACAACAAGCCCAACAGGGATATCAGGGACAACCATCTTGTAACGACTTTAAAAAATCTGTACTTAGACCCGAGTACCACCTTTAGCAGAAATCATTTAGAACCCAATCCCTTAGAAATTTAATGTGTTTTAGCTAGCGCTAAACAAGATTACATGTAACAATAGCACCCATAACTTTTAATATGATCTGTAAGACCCAAACCCTATAGAATCATTGACGTTATATTACTCTGAAATCTATGTTCCAACTCTAAACCCAGTTACTCCCGGGAATGCTTTGTAACTTCGTATTGGACCTAGACCGCACGTTGAAAGTCTGATATCTATGAACGTGGACCATTATGACCGCTCAGTTAGACTTGACTATCACCTCGAAAATCAAGCCGAAACGATGTCCTGAGACCATTTCCTTGCATCCGGAGTGAAGAGAGTGAGAAAATGATGATTTTTAAAAAAATAATTATGATTTTAAGTAATCTAAGTTGCGTCGCTTGCACGATATTTCTAAGCATTCTGACCGTTAGATTTCAACCCAAATTCACCCTCAGATCAGGAAAGGTGGCCGATACATGTCAAAGTACTTGTAGCTTTGATCGAATTTCGGTAACCGTTAAATTGAAACTGGTCTTACACGGACGATCTGGAAACCCGATCGGACTGAAAACTTAACTTACTTAAGATCCAATACTAGTGAGCTTAAGTCCGACCGCTTTTGATAAGAGGACCTCCAAAAGTACTCCGTTGGATCAGAAAGAGCCTGATTTGGTTATAACCTAAGTATACCTTGGCCCTAAGGTTGTTTTCGTCGACTTTAGGCTTATAAAAAGGCTTTAAACCCTCATTCCCAAATCCCATACTAATTTCCTAAACCCTAGCCACTTAAGAGAGAGAAAAGAGAGAGAAAGCAAGAAAGAACCTGTTGAGTCTCCGTGGGATTCTTCCCAGTTTATCTACACATCGAACTTGCATATCTGAATCGTTCTTCTGGCGATTTTGATTCTATTCTTCGGTAAGTTAAGAAAACCCTAACTTTTTTTGAAGCTTAAAATAACTTTAGTGAAGTTATAGCTAACCTGTTTCATGTCATAGGTAGCATATCCGCCGTTGACGAAGACATATCTTCTGAATCACATCTTATACGTATTTTCTGGTTTAAGGTGCGGACTATATACGTTTAGGTTATAGTTTTCAAGACTTTCAATATTAGATAATGATTTATTCATGTTGTGATTGCCATTATACATGCCAAATGCACTATCCATTTTGAATTTAGTATATATTTCATGTCTATGTTAGAATACTTGTATGCGTATGGAATATACAATTTTGATTGCCATGATTAATTGTTGTTGTTATATGCTTGATATGTATGCGGCAACTCCTTGGTGAAAGGACTTGCCCTAATATGTAATGTAGTCGACATACGTGATGTATGTTGAATAGTAAAATCTAAGTATTTGTATAAATGCCTAAATGAGTCAGTAGTTAGTAAGATATGATTGTTAAGGTTGTTGAGATATGAATCCCGATCATATTAACTGTGTGTATGATTTCCTCCATGGATTGATTAACCTAGATGAATCATGTCAAATGTGTGTATGATTTCCTCCATGTACTGTATTTAAGTTCAAGTTATATTTCACAAATGTTCATATGAAAGTAGGATATGAATCATATGCTTGTTATTGAGCTTGTACTTGATTGGGGCTGTACGACAGTCCAGGTAATCGGTAACCATTCTGCAAATAAGTGGTTGAGGCCATTTTCACCACACAAGATGAGTTTAACGAATCTGAGTCGTGCTTGGGATGTTCGACAGTAGTTAGGCCACACGGAGTGCTTATGCATTCCATGTCGTTCAACTCAACGTGCGCTTGGCCTAGTTGAGCTTATCAACTAACCCGATTAACCGATGTTTGTTCACCATGTTTGGTTGCTACTGTTTGAATATAAGGCACTGAACTTACCAGTGAAACTCCCGTTAACCTTGGTACCGTGATCCCCTAAGACTCATGAGCCGAACATGGTGGTATAGGACACCGTAGTTGTGCTGTCGGCCTACGCTGGGGCGGCGAGCCTCCCCGTAGTGACCAGTGAGCACCCTACTCTCGTGAGCAGATTATGGTGGTATGGGACACTATATTCTTGTTGTCGGCCTACATTGATTAGTGACGAGCCCTCTGTAGTGACCTCGAGTATATCCTGACACTGCATAAGGGCAACGAGTCTTGTTGCAATATTGAGGATATAATTAGGCCTGTATTGATTTGGTGATGGGGGAGTGGTGTAACGATTTCATGTAACAACCCTGACAGCCCTTGCAGCGACCTAGAAACGTAATATTGTATGAGATTTCCTAGGACTGACGACCCTAAAATGGATCAATTTTGGGAATAGATATTAGGGAGGTGTCTTAGCTTCCCAATCCTGCTGTATGAAATGGACTAATAAGAACTTAGTAATCATACTCATGACATCACACTGCATTTGTCATTGGCTTTGGTGTGAGAGCACAGTGGTAGTGATTCATGCCGTGATCGTTAGATGATGTCGCATGAGGGAGTTTGTGGTGAGGGCATGCATCATTCTCTCATATCATTCTTGCATTAATAAGAGTATCTAGGATATGTTTAATTATACTGCTTTATCATTACTGCTTGATTGAATTGATAACATGTTAACCTTTGCTCTATAGTACCACTGAGTTGATCACTCACTCCCACATTTTGAGATGATGCTTAAACGCCAACCAGACTTTGACTTAGCTACATGTGATGGCGATGCTTGCGAGGAGGAGCTAGATTTCGACGAGGATGAGGAGGCGTTCTCATTTATGCAGTTCTCAGGCGGGTTCCTGTGAGCCTTATCCTAACCAGCGGGGATTCTGGGACATGTGTATGATGATTTTGTACATGTCTTTTGAGACACGGTTATATATATTGCCTTGGACAGAGCACGCATCTTTTGGAGATTATTTTAAAATTATATATGTATTTAAGTCTTTCGCTTGTATTTCCTCAATATCCCTGAAGTATGTCTGTTGATCTGGCTTGGTCTATTTCATGTTTTATGTACTAACACAGACAACATACATCCATCATTGTTTATGTTGCATAAGTGATGTTTTGGAACTCGGGATTTCAAGGCGTTACAAGTTGGTATCAAAGCATGATCTGGATTAAACTGGGCCTGGGTTAGGGTTACACAACGCACGTTGACGCCACTATAGCATAGGAGGGTGCGAGATTAATCTAGAAACAGAACTAGGACTCCCAGTTTGTCTTTTGGTAAAAGTTTACTGAAAATGATCGCTGAGATCGAGTCCGTGCACACTCTTGATCACACACGACGACTACACCATCAATTGATGGGTATAGACCACATTTCATCCCATTTCAGCCGTTAAAAATTGGTAAACGTGAATAGAGATCAAATTAGTCTTGAAATGACCCAAAATGGCTCAAATCGGAAGAGGGGCCCAAATGATCAACTTCCAGGGGGTTCCAGGGTAGGACCCTAACTTTTTTAGACCCAGGGGGTGGTGAGGCCCTCGCCCATTGGGCGAGCCCTTGTTGGATTGTCCAGTGGCCGACGAGGGCCTCGCCGACCGGCGGGCCCAGATGGGTCGGGCTGACCGAGTTTGGGGTCTTGTGGACACTAATGCTCCATGGTTCCTCGTCTATTTCATTCCCATTCTGCTTCTTCTTTCATAAAATACACTCCCAAGCTTTCCTTTTTCCTTAAAACAGTCCATACCTCTCTCAAATCGCCCTTCCAATCCTTCTTTCTTTCATTTTCTTTTAAGCCTCACGTTCTTCCATCATGCTCAGCCATACCCATCACCTACTCCTTCCATTTTCTTTGATTTGAGCTTTCAAAGATCTCATTTAAGCTTCAAAATTGTGTCAGCCCCTATTTGATCTTTCCTTTCTTCTATTTCCCTTTCTTTGACCCATTACACTGCTCTTTCAGACCCAAATCTGTGGAAACTCATTTAGGTCAGCCCTTTCCTTCCATTTCATCACTCTTCCATGGCTTTCATGGAGGTTGTTGTAGCCTTTTTCTCCATTTCCTCCATCCTTCCGCTGATGGGCAAGAGGCGTGCCCCTGTGGACGAGGCTGGGCCTAGTCGTCCTGCTCGTTCGAGGCGCCCTAGAGGAGCTACCGCAAGTTCAAGTGTTGGGAAAGAAGTGCAGACGAAGCAGGATTTAGATCTCCATGCTCCAATAGGAAGATCGTTGTTAGCAGAGTTGGCTCATGGCGTCTACGAGGACCGTAGGGTTATTTTTGAAGCACATGTGGATGGACGACTCTTTGGCGAGTATTTATTGTTCGAGCATATAGAAGCTGTTGGGTGGGGTCCGCTATTTGAGGGCGAATCTTGTGCAAGTGTGAGTACTGTTCGCTCTTTCTATCTCATATTCGGGACCGTATGTTGGAGCCGTTGCAGTTCAAGATCCCCTTCGACAGAGATCGGGAAGCCGCAATCAATGTTGGATTGATAGCTCGACTCTTGAACGTGCCACTTGGCGAGGTACATCCAAGTGCAAGGAATTTGAATAGTGTTTGTGAGAGGCATCGCCGCACCAAGTTTCTATGTGATCATTTGGTTGAGTGACAGCATAACAAGAGCCTCTTAGTGACCCATATGTCGGGCGATTTTCGTCTTCTTCACCACATCTGCACGTTCAATGTTTATCCCATGTGGAGCAATCACAGTGAATGCATGCGTCTCATGGTAGATTTTCTATATCAAGTGGGGCAGGGAGTGAAGGTGTGCGTGCCTACATTCGTACTGCGACAGATCATCCTTATCGCGCGATCAAAAAGAAGGACTGAGTCACTTCCCTTCGGCCAACTCATATGCAAGATTGCGCTCGAGTTTGGCTACAGACTTGGGGCGGAGTTGTTAGCACCGGTCCATTATATCAGCGAGACTACTCTTAACCATAAGAAGATGGGGCCTCGGCAATGTGAGGCCCAACTTGATGAAAGCGAGGATGAGGATGATAGCGAAGAAGAAGGTGGGGCAGAGATAGAGGAAAAAGTACAGGATGAAGAAGAAGAGGAGGCTCAGAATACTGATGAGAGTCCTCCTGCGACTCAGGAGCCTGATCCTGTTCAGGCTGATAGAGATGCCCGTATAGTTTGACTCGAGGAGGGTCAGGCTACTCTTCCACAGGATATTGGGGATTTATGGGGCCTCGTAAAGCATAAGTTTAAGAAAGTAACCCGTACGCTGAAAACTATCCTTTGCTTCCTGAAGGATAAGGGTGCCCCTTCTCCATCGCTAGATTTTGATGAATAGGCTTTAAGTAGTCGTTGTTTACTTGTTTGTTGCTTATTTTTATGTGTGGTTTGATAGTTGTTTGGCAGTTGGTAGTTGTTTAGTGTTAAAGCTTAGTGTTTGAAGCTCAGATGTTTTGTTCACATGCTTTCTCTATTACGATTCATGTAATGCTGCACATCATGTATTGTGAAAATTTTATTAATGAAATGCATGTTGTTTCTTTAGCTTAATGCTGTGAATGGATTATGTGAATGCCCAATCTCATTAGTTGTTACCCTCTGTTGTGTGTAGGGTATGCCACCTAAGGGTTCGAGATCTTCGGCCCATCTTTCTCTAGGATATTTGCTCGACGGGGCCCTTGCCCTATGCGATACTCATATGGACCCCCATTCGAGCCCATCTCGTTCAGATCTCATGCCGAGTTCTCAGCCGGCTTCTGGCCCTACTGCTGGGCCACCTCTTGTGACACCTTCTGTGGTGCCTCCTATCACACCTGCGGTTCCCGAGCAGAACCGTGAGTCTGCGTCTAAGCATTCTACATCACAGTCCGCTCCGCCTCCTGATAGGCTAGAGCAGATGATGTTGTTGATGCAGCAACAGTAGATACAGCTGCAGCAGCAGTAGATACAACTACAGCAGCAGTAGATACAACTATAGCAGCAGTAAATACAGCAGCAGCAGCAGTTCTTATCCTCCATGGTTGGTATCTTTGCTCAGTCGATGGCGGCGACTCCACCTACCTCGCCTTTACACCCTGTTGGGCATACTAGTGCGAGCGGTACATTCGAACGATTTCAGTGCTTGAGGCCTCCTACATTTTTGGGTACTCACAGACCCGAGGAGGCTGAGTATTGGATAGACCACATCTCGAAGATGCTTAGACCGTTGCACTATTCAGAGGCAGAGCAGGTTGAGCTTGCCACCTTCATGTTTGAGAAGGAGACTAGCTCATAGTGGGACAGTATTCTCCACACAGTTGCGGAGGGATTTTAGTGGACGTGGGTGGCATTCTAGGTTAGCTTCCACGAGAAGTATTTTTCGATCACTTACCGGCACGAGAAGGAGAGTGAGTTCCTTCACCTTCGCCAGGGAGGCATGTCGGTGATAGAGTACGAGAACCGGTTTATGGAGTTAGGCAGGTATGCTCCTTTGATTCTAGGTGATCAGCTGTTGAGGATACGATATTTTTCTGAGAGTTTACGGCCTGAGATTAGATCGAAGATGTGCTGTACGAGCATTTCTTCTTATGCGGAGCTGGTGAGCATGTGCTTGTGAGCAGAGTAGGACGGGAAGAGGTTGTCCCGCACGCGATCACCTATGGTTCCTAGGGCGCAACCAGAGTTCGTGAGTAGGCCTTTCCTCGGTAAAAGGCCTCGGTTTGATTCACTGCAGGGGTCTTCTGCATCTCCTGGCCATTTGAGGCATCCTGATGTGTGGTGCAGCTATTGTAAGAGGCCTGACCACACCGAGATTTTTTATTTTTCCATGATGCGAGACAGTGGGTTCTCGCCACCTCAAAGGATTGGTCGTTCCATGCCTCAGGTTATTTCAGCACCACCCCTTCGATCAGCACCAGCTCATCGGTCCTTTAAACCTCCAGCACCTCGTTTCAGGTCACCACAACGGCCCATGGTTCCTCCACCACATCGCCCACAACAGGCTCGAGTTCATGCGCTCATAGCTGAGGCACCTAAGGCAGATTCAGCACCGACGTCATTTGAGGTTCCTGCTCACATCCTAGGTACGCCTATCTTCCTGTTGGTGGACACTGGGTCCACTGTTTCGATCATTTCTTATGCTGCAGTCAAGCGACTAGGTTTGGTTACGGCTCTTGCGAAGGGAGTGAGACTCACGACAACTATAGGGACTACGTCAGAAATTACTCGGACCTGTAAGTCTTGCTCGATAGATTTAGGTAGCAGGACAGTGGTCGTCGACCTAATTATCGCCCCACTATGTCATTATGATGTTATTTTTGGGATGGACTGGCTCACGAAGATGAGTGCAGAGATTGATTGTGAGGCTAGAGTTATGACAGCCTACGGACTTGAGGGCACGGCCTTCTCTTTTCCAGTTCAGGTCAATTAGTCCTGTCTTGTTAGTAGCTACGCTTTCATGTTAGAGAGTTTTAATGTTCCGATGTTAGAAGATATGCCAGTAGTTCGCGATTTCTCTGATGTGTTTGAGAAGATTCCAGGTCTTCCTCCTCGGCGCAAGATTGACTTCACTATTGATCTTGTGACCGGTGCGACACCTATTTTCCTACCGACGTATCGTATGCCTCCATGTGAGATGGAGGAGTTGAGGAGACAGATTGATGGTTTGCTTGACGCAGGCTTTATTCGACTGAGTGTGTCACCTTGGGGAGCACCTGTCTTGTTTGTGAAGAAGAAAGATGGTTCCCTGTGGTTATGTATTGATTATCACAGGCTAAATCAGGTGATAGTGAAGAACAAGTATCCTTTGCCCAGGATTGATGATTTGTTTGATCAGTTAAAGGGGGCACGCTATTTCTCAAAGATTGATTTGTAGTCTAGGTATCATCGGTTGTGCGTTAGGGATGAGGACGTGCAGAAGATTACGTTCAGGACCAGTTTCAGTCATTATGAGTTTCTCGTGATGTCTTTTGGACTCACGAATGCTCCAGCCGTGTTCATGGATCTGATGAATAGAGTGTTTCGGCCATTTCTGTTCGGTTCATCATTATCTTTATCGATGACATTTTGATATACTCCCCGAGTTGGGAAGAGCACGAGGAGCACCTGAGAGCGGTATTGAATACTCTCAGGGAGAACCAGTTGTTCACGCAGTATAAGAAATGCGACTTCTGGAAAGAAGAAGTTAAGTTCCGGGGACATGTGGTATCCAAGGAAGGTATTGTGGTTAACCTCGCTAAGGTAGCTGCAATTCAGGATTGGAAGCAGCCTAGTTCAATTACTGAGGTGAGGAGTTTTTTGGGTCTGGCAGGTTACTATCGACGATTCATTCAAGATTTTTCTAAGATTGCCAGACCGTTGTCTCAGTTGACACGGAAAGACTTGAAGTTTTCTTGGAATGAGAAGACTGAAGTAGCTTTTTAGGAGCTGAAGGACAAGTTAACGTCCACTCCTGTGCTATCGTATACTGACACGTCTCACGTTGGTCTGGGTTGTGTCCTTATGCAGAAGGACAGGGTGATTGCATATGCCTCGAGACAATTAAGGAAGCACGAGGAGAATTACCCTACGCACGACTTAGAGTTGGCAGCTGTCATCTTCGCATTAAAGCTCTGGAGACATTACCTCTACAGAGAGGAGTTCGAGCTCTTTTGTGACCACAAGATCCTTAGGTATATATTCTCACAGCGAGATTTGAATATGAGGCAGCACCGATGGATGGAGACCTTGAAAGGCTTTAAGTTCGAGGTTTCCTACCATCCGAGCAAGGCAAACCTTGTGGCTGATGCGTTGAACCGCAAGAAGACTATAGAATTTACAGCTCCGCTTATGATTGTAGAATGGGATATGGTGAAATTCGTGCGAGACTTTGAGCAAAAACTCATAGTGGAAGAGCCGTATGAAGTCGTCACACATATTCATGTACAACCGCTCGTAGATGGCTGCATTATTGAGGCTCAGACAGGCGATGAGCTTCTCATGAAGATGAAGGAGCGGGTTGGTACTGACGGGGACTCAGAGTGGACTATTGGTACGGATGGGGGCTTACGATATCGAGGCCGCCTATGCGTTCCAGACATACCTGACTTGAGATGAGAGATTCTTGAGTCAGCCCACAGTTCGAGGCTTGCAATGCATCCAGGTAGCACGAAGATGTATCAGAATATGAAAAGATCGTACTGGTGGGACAATATGAAGGTTCACATTGCTGAGTTCGTATCCCGTTGTCTCACGTGTCAGCAGGTTAAGGCAGAGCATCATCGACCTTCTAGACTACTTCAGCCCATGTCCATAGCTGAATGGAAGTGGGACTTTACATCCATGGACTTTATTTCTGGACTGCCGAAGAAGAGGAAGGGACATGACTCTATTTGGGTGTTCGTTGATAGGTTGACGAAGTCAGCTCATTTTCTACCGATCAGAGTCACAAATTCTACAGACGAGTTGGCTAGATTGTATATCAGGGAGATTGTACGCCTGCATGGAGTTCCCTTAGAGATTGTGTCAGATAGAGACACCTGATTCGCATCTATCTTCTGGACTCGTATCCAGGAAGCGATGGGTGTGAAGTTGAAGTTCAGTACCACGTTCCATCCATAGACAGATGGGCAGACGGAGCGTGTGAATTAGATTTTGGAGGATATGTTGCGAGCTTGCGTGTTGGACTTCAAGGACAGTTGGGATGACTGTCTTCCTTATGCAGAGTTTGCGTATAACAACAGCTTCCGGGTGAGCATTGGTATGGCTCCCTATGAGGCACTGTATGGTCGCCCGTGTAGAGCACCACATTGTTGGGCAGAAGTGGGCGAGAAGACTTTGATTGGCTCAGAGTTGGTTCAGGCGACTTCAGAGAGGATCGACATTATTCGTCGCCGACTGCTCTTAGCACAGAGCAGGCAGAAAGCTATGCCGATACGAGATGGCGACTGCTTGAGTTTGATGTTGGGGACCATGTGTTCCTTAAGGTTTCCTCCATGTATGTTGAATAGTGAAATCTAAGTGTTTGTATAAATGCCTAAATGAGTCAGTAGTTAGTAAGATATGATTGTTAAGGTTGTTGAGATATGAATCCCGATCATATTAACTGTGTGTATTATTTCCTCCATGGATTGATTAACCTAGATGAATCATGTTAAATGTGTGTATGATTTGCTCCATGTACTGTATTTAAGTTCGAGTTATATTTCACAAATGTTCATATGAAAGTAGGATATGAATCATATGCCTGTTATTGAGCTTGTACTTGATTGGGGCTGTACGACAGTCCAGGTAATCGGTAACCGTTCTGCAAATTAATGGTTGAGGTCATTTTCACCACATAAGATGAGTTTAACGAATCTGAGTCATGCTTAGGATGTTCGACAGTGGCTAGGCCACACGGAGTGCTTATACATTCCATGTCGTTCAACTCAATGTGCGCTTGGCCTAGTTGAGCTTATCAACTAACCCAATTGACCGATGTTTGTTCACCATGTTTGTTCGCTACTGTTTGAATCTAAGATACTGAACTTACTAGTGAAACTCCCGTTAACCTTGGTACCGTGATCCCTTAAGATTCATGAGCTGGACATGGTGGTATGGGACACTGTGGTCGTGCTGTCGGCCTACGCTAGGGCGACGAGACTCCCCGTAGTGACCAGTGAGCATACTACTCTCGTGTGTAGATTATGGTGGTATGGAACACTATATTCTTACTGTCGGCCTAAATTGATTGGTGACGAGCCCTCTGTAGTGACCTCGAGTATATCCTGACACTGCATAAGGGCGACGAGTCTTGTTGCAGTATTGAGGATATAACTAGGCCTGTATTGATTTGGTGATGGGAGAGTGGTGTAACGATTCCGTGTAACAGCCCTAGCAGCCCTCGCAGTGACCTAGAAATGTAACATCGTATGGGATTTCCTAGGACTGACGACCTTAGAATGGATCAATGTTTGGGAATTGATATAAAGGAGGTGTCTTAACTTCCCAATCCTGTTGTATGAAAGGGACTAATAAGAACTTGGTAATCATACTCATGACATCGCACTGTATGTGCCATTGGTGTTGGTGTGAGAGCACAATGGTAGTGATTCATGCCGCGATCGTTGGATGATGTCGCATGAGGGAGTTTGTGGTGAGGGCATACATCATTCTCTCATATCATTCTTACATTAACAAGAGTATCTAGGACATGTTTGATTGTATTGCTTTATCATTACTGCTTGATTGAATTGATAACATGTTAACCTTTTCTGTATAATACCACTGAGTTGATCACTCACTCCCACGTTCTGGGATGGTGCTTAAACACCAACCAGACTCTGACTTAGCTGCAGGTGACGACGATGCTTGCGAGGCGGAGTCGAATTTCGACGAGGACGAGGAGGCGTTCTCATTTATGCAGTTCTCAGGCGGGTTCCTGTGAGCCTTGTCCTAGACAGCGAGGATTCTGGGACATGTATATGATGATTTTGCACGTCTTTTGAGACACAATTATATATATTGCCTTGGGCAGAGCACACATCTTTTGGGGATTATTTTTGAATTATATATGTATTTAAGTCGTCCGCTTGCATTTCCTCAATATCCCTGAAGTATGTTTGCTGATCTGGCTTGGTCTATTTCATGTTTTATGCACTAACACAGACAACATACATCCATCATTGTTTATGTTGCATAAGTGATGTTTTGGAACTCGGGATCTGAGTTATGCTCGACCCTCCAATTTCATGGCATTACACGTCTCAATCGCAACAGCAACAACCAAGGGGGAATGTGCAAGACCCATACAAGTAGGCAATGTTAGGAGGGAAGTTCACCCCTTAGACATAAATATACAGTCAGGTTTTGACGATGCTAATGCAAAAATAACTCTTGACACCATTCCAGCCGCGACTTTCACCTAACCCCTTGCCACCAGGTTACAATGAAAATCAATATTGTGCATATCACTAGGCTCCTGGCCACCTAACGGACCGATGCTTTGCTTTGAAGCTTGCAGTCTAAGATTTAATCGACAGTCAGAAGATTACAATCACCCCATAGGCCAACAATATAGCTCAGGCCAACATTCTTTAAAATCCCCTGCCATCGCATCAAGCAAGACCCAGCACACCTAGCACCTCTACCGTCAACCATATTGAAGGAAGGAAACCCATACACTCCTCTCCCCATCATTCCATACAAGCAATCATGCCCGATATAGCATATCGGACATGGGGGTACCAATATGTGCCATCTTATAGGCCACCGGTATTCCTTGAAGCAGCATCAATAGTACAACCTCTCGTATTCCTTAAAGTAGCACCAACAGCACAGCCTCTCATTTTCCTTGAAGCAGCACCAATAGCACAACCTCTCATTTTCCTTGAGACAACACCAACAACTCAGCCTCTCATTTTGCAAGGGGCACCCCCGGCATCCACCAGGTCATATCCTCAACAACGCATTCCCCAAGGGGCACGTCCAACCCCAAACTCGGTAAATCTAGAAAGGTGGAATTCTAAACCCGTCATTCTCCCAATAGGCCTCCCTAATCTAGCCCCGTTAACTTTTCAAGGAGCACCCCTGATTCAAGAACCAAGTTTCTTAATGCCCCACCAACTGGAACATAGCCAGAGGACCCTTCCCACACCTCAAAAGAGGGAAGAGAATTCCATGGCCAAACCAGATCAAGAGTCGGAAACACCTCAATAGAAATTATCAAACCCATCACAAATAGTTCCAGCCATAATCTTTCAGCCTCAAGAACCATTGATATACCTAGAAGGAAGAACGGTTCCCTCCTACAACCCAAGAGCAGTCCCATGGCATTATCCTAAATGCGCCGAAGTGGGAAATAATGAGAGATATTTTAGGAGAGACAACCAGAACCCAAAGGAAACCTGAGGAACTTTGTCAGGAACCACTTGCAAGACCGATGCTTATGACATAGCAGCTCAGCTCAAGTCCATTCTCGCTCAAATATCCATCTGGGAACTCTTGTACACATCAAGATAACATCGAGAGATCTTTGCAAAAACTCTGAATGATGCACATATCTCTCCTGACATACCTCCCGAAATGGTGGTAAGTATGATTGGACAACTCCTCGCACTGTGAGCTATCACTTTCTCTGATGAGGAATTGCCACCTGAAGGTTGCAAACATCGGTGCTCGTTGAACATAGTTGCCCATCACAAGAATTTTAAGGTCATACTCGTGCTCATTGATAATGGATCCAGCCTTAACATTTTCCCTTTGAGGATTGTCGCATGGTTAGGGATACAACCATCTTCTTTCAAACCTAGTACCATGAGCGTTAGAGCCTTCGATAATTCTTGGAGATAGGTGGATGTAGAAATCGACCTTGAATTGCAAATCGGACCAGACATGACCCTTGTTACGTTTTAGGTCATTGACATTCCCGCATTAATTAACCTTCTGTTGGGGTGGCCATGGCTCCATGTTGTTGGAGCCATCCCATCGACCCTCCATCAAAGGGTTAAATTCTCTTCAGGAAATCGAATCATTATAGTATTGGCCGAGCTAGAAACCATCTTACCAGTGACAGTCAATATCCCAGAAACTGACATCCCAATGATTGACATTCAGCATGTAGAGGGTGACATATCGTATCACAACTTTGAGTTCGAAATTATGAATTCAATTACCAATCCACCACCTCTCGCTGTTGAATATGTCATTCCCCCTGCCGAGCGATTAATCTTGAACTATCGTACCAAGTTCCATGAAACAGGTATGGTGGTAAGACCAACACGTGCCAATGTGCAGAGACGAGGATTGGGATATGAACCGACCTTAGAAGATCAGGCAGCTGGGTCAAAAAAGAGGCAACCGTTTAAATACGCACCCATTAAGTTCACTAAGGCTGGGACAGTTTGTGGAGAGATGATGATCTCCCTTGAGGACCAACTCCAGTGGCTCAAACTATTGGAACATTCTGACCAAGAGTCTATCTGGCCACCAATAAGGTGGGACAGGATCATCAGGGCATCAAAAACACATCCGATGTCAGGGGCAAGACCCTTAGACCCACCACATGAGGCTAGGGGCATGGAAAAGGATCCACCCACAAAGGACCCAGAACTAGGAGTGCCCCTTGAGAGAGACATAAGCAAGAATAGGGAGACACCTATTTCCACCCACAGGCAAGCGGATATATCCTTACCACCAGCTCCATCACAAGATGAACCTGAGGCAAAGAAATTGAACCAGATTCTGACTTTGAGCCCAATCCAGTAGACATCACGGTCATCAGAACAGATGACCTACAGGAACAAACAGGTCAGAACAGTAAGATCAAAAGGGGGAAAGGACCACAATGGTCAGCCATCCCCCTAATAATCGAATCGGCCAGTGAATCATTCATGGATGTCGGCCGAAAAAAATGCCAATGTAATTAGCAATGGGTACCTTGAACTAGGACAGGACCAATCATGGTTTGCAACACCGTCCTGTTCGAGACCCCTTGACGACATAAAAACATCAGAAAATTTTTAAAACACAAAAACATCACATATTCCCAAAAATACAAAATATCAAATATTCCTTAAAACAACAAAACATCAAAAAATTTTCAAAATACAAAAACAATAGAAAAAATTTCAAAAATCACTATGCCAAACACTTCGCCCACAATGCAAGAGTGTAAAGTCGACTTATATGATTTCGATCTAGAGTTGGACTTCGAGCTCGGTTTGGATGAAGCCCTGGATGTGGGAAATGATGATACCACTCGTAAAGTCGAGGATTCTCTCAAAAAGTTTGAAACAAAGGACAATGTTGTGGCAGAAGATTTTGAAATTATGAACTTAGGGTCAACGGAACTCCCCAGAGAGGTGCACATCGGAAGATCGCTTTCTCGAAAATACAAGCAGAGGATGATGGAGTTCTTGAGACTGAGGTTGTCCAACTTTGCGTTCTCTTACGAGGACATGCCTGAGCTCGATGAAGATTTGGTAGTGCATCGCTTGCCTACTAGGCCAGATATGAAGCTTGTCAAGCAGAAATTATAGAGAATGAAGTCATAATGGGCCTTGAAGGTCCGTGATGAACTCATTAAGCAATACAACGTGGGATTCTTGATAGTCTCTAACGACCCAGAGTGGCTGGCAAATATCGTACCAGTTCCAAAGAAGGATGAAAAAGTCAAGATGTGCATTGACTTTAGGGACCTCAATAAAGTAAGTCTTAAAGATGATTTCCCTTTGTCTCACATCGACACACTGGTAGATAATACTGCTGGACACAAGATCTTCTCCTTCTTGGATGGATTCTCCAGTTACAACCAGATCAAGATGGCTATTGAAGATCGTGAGAAGACTTCCTTCATCACACCTTAGGGAACTTTCTGCTATAGGGTTATGCAATGCGGACTAAAAAACACAAGAGCTACATATCAGTGAGCCATGACTGCCTTATTCCATGACATGATAAACAAATAAATGGAGGTCTATGTGGACGACATGATCGTTAAGTCTCGCACGGTTGAAGGACACTTCAAAGATCTCAAAAAGCTCTTCAACAGGCTAGAAAAGTTCAAGCTCTGACTTAATCCATAAAAATGTATCTTCAGTGTGACCGGAGGCAAGCTATTAGGCTTCATTGTCAGCGAAGATGACATCTGGGTAGACGAGACCAAGACTAAGGCAATCATTGAAATGTCACCGCCTAAGATTGAAAAAGAAATTCGAGGCTTCCTCGGGCGGATCCAATATATCAGTCGATTCATCACACAGCTCACTCTGCTCTTTAAGCCCATATTCAAGATCTTGTGAAAGAACTCGCCAAAAAAATGGAATGACGACTGTCAAGCAGCCTTCGACAATATCAAAGAGTACCTACTAAATCCTCCAGTGCTCATGCCACCTACTCTAGGTAGGCTATTACTACTTTATATCTCCATTTCAGTAGAAGGAATCGGATGCATTCTCGGCCAACACGAAAATACAGGAAGGAAAGAGCAAGCAATCTACTATCTGAGCAGATGAGTCATGAGCTATGAAGCCAAATACTCCAGCATAGAGAAAACATGCCTCACCCTAGTGTAGGCAATGCAACGGTTACGATAGTATATGATCACTCACCTAATTCTTCTGCTCGTTCGTATGGACCCGTTGAAGTACTTATTCGAAAAACCAGCACTAACGGGCAGGATCACAAAATGGCAGCTACTGCTTTCAAAATTCGACATCACATATATCACCCAAAAAGTCATCAAGGGGTAAGCACTGACTAACCACTTAGCAGCACACTCCTTGCCTAATTACCAACCGTTAAAGACCTTCTTCCTCGATGAGGACATCCTCCTAATCGAGTAAGAAGAAGAAAGAAAAGTAGAAGAATGGACACTCTTCTTTGACGGAGCCGTAAACTCAAAATGGAGTGGAGTAGGCCCATACTCTACTCTCCTGAAGATGTCCTAATTCCCATATTGAAAAGGCTGACATTCCAATGCAGTAACAACATAGCTAAGTATGAGGCTTGCATCACTGGTCTAAAAGAAGCCATCATCCTCAATGTAAAGAAATTATGAGTCTTCGGAGATTCGGAACTCATCATCAATCAAATAAATGGTAATTGGAAGATCAAAGATGAAAAGATGATCCCATACCATGTCTACCTAGAAAATTTGATTGAAGAATTCGACGAGATCACATTCTCTTACATGCCCCGAGCTAAGAACCAATCTGCAGACACTCTGGCTACTCTCGGCTCCATGCTAGATATCCCAAAGGGAATTGTTGAATGGAAACTCACTGTCGAACTCCAGAAGGAGCCCGCATTCTGTCTTTAGATCGATGAAGCTGAAACTCCCTTGAATGACCAGCCGTGGTATATAGACATCAAGGCATATCTCGAACATCAGAAGTACCCGGAAGGAGTAACACCAGCTGATCAACACACTATCCAACGCCTATTAGTATAATTCGTGATTACTGGGGGCATTCTCTACAAGCTATCCTTCAACCAAGTCCTTCTCCACTACGTGGATGAGGCAGAAGCGGCACAGATCATGTCAGAAATCCATGAAGGACTATGTTTCTCACACATGAATGGACACATGATGGCAAAAAGATCATACGACTTGGCTAGTATTGGCTCACGATGAAGACAGATTGCTATAAACTCGTCAGGAAGTGTTTCAAGTGTCAAGAGCATGCAAACTAGATCCATGCCCTTGCTTCCAAACTCTATAACTTGATGGCACCATGGCCCTTTTCGGTATGGGAGCTAGACATCATTGACAAGATCATCCCTAAAGCGTCAAACGGGCACGAATACATCTTGATAGCAGTAGATTATTTCGCCAAGTGGATAGAGGCAGCATCCTTCACTACCATCACAACATCTCATGTGATCAAGTTTATGAAGAACAACATCATTAGCCGTTATGGGGTTCCTCAGGACATTATCATAGACAGCGAAACTCCATTCGTTAATTAAAGGATGAGCGATTTCCTCGACAAGTTCAAGATTCAACGTCATCGGTCAAGCCCTTACAGTCCTCAAATGAACGGTGGGGTCGAGGCTACAAACAAGACTATCATCTACATACTGGAGAAGATGGTGAAAACATATCGCGATTGGTCAGAAATGCTTCCTTACACACTCTGGGCCTATCGGACGTCTGTACAGTCTGCTACAGGAGCGACTCCATATGAGCTCACATACGGAATGGAGGCGGTACTACCAGTTGAAATCGAAATCCCATCACTTTGGATATTGCTAGAAAGCCAAGTCGAGGAAGGCAAGTGACAACAAGTGAGATACAATCAACTGTATCTGGAAGATGAAAAGCACATGCAGGCGCTAAGCCACTCCCAATGTTATCAAAGAAGGATGGCCCGAGCCTATAACAAGAGGATCCGTAAGAAAATTTTCAAAGTTGGCGACATGGTCATGAAGCGCATCCTACCGCCTCACTTACCAGATCCTAGAGGAAAGTTCAAATCCTTGTGGGATAGACCATTGATCATTTGAGAAGTACTTTCAGGAGGGGCTCTTCGGCCACCAATCTGAGAGGAGAATATCTTCCCGAGCCCATCAACGCCGATAACGTGAAAATCTATCACGGGTAACCATATCTAACCTTATCAATGATTACAATTGCAAAGTTGTGTCCATTACTTTCCCATAGAAAAAAATAAAAAGAAAAAAAAAAGTGTCCGCCATCTCCCATCAAGAACACCCGTCACTTCTCCCATAAAAAGAAAAAATTGGGGGGGGGGGGGGGGGGGAGGGAGGGGAACAAGATCAAAAGAAAAAGGAAGAAAAAAGAGAAAAGGAAAAGACAAGGAAATCTCTAAGATAAAGATCCAGAAGAAATAAGGAAACAAGTCCATCCCAAATCTCCGAACAATCCCACCAAATGCAGCTTACGATTGTACTCAAAGATAAGGATAAGAAGGTAACCAGTTGGCCAGCTATGAAGGAAATCTCTCCGTCTCACCCGATACTCCAAAATAAAAAAAGAGAGAGAGAAAAGGCATGTCTAAGCAAAATAAGCAAGGTGAAAACCCGAAAGCGTGCCTCAAGTAAAAATAATAGATATGTAACGGACTTGGTGAAAACCTAAGAAGGCGTCAAGGGTAAGAAAGCACAGCTGCCAAAGGGCAGGTAAGATAAAAAATTGGGGACGTAGTGAAAATCTGAAAGCACGTGACGGGCAAAAATGACAGGAAAAGCTGACATAGTGAAAACCTAAAAGGGTGTTGCGAGCAAAAATGATAAAAAATAAAAAATAATAAAAGTACAGGTATAGAAGAAGCCGAGGCAACAAGCACCACAATGAGATACAAGGAAAGATCAACTTCAGATCAGTACTCTATCAAACTTTGCTCAAATCCATGGAATGCGATCCCGGACACCCTCTCAGGGAGCCAAGACCCTTAGGACACAATCCAGACTGCTGCACAGAATGTGGGCTGAGCCTAATATTTTGATCCCAATCATCCGAAACACAAATCCAAACAAAAGTGAATATTGGCAAATTTGGCACAAAATAAAAATCTTTCATTTCCTTAAAGTCTTTTATGATAAGTACACTTTCTTTTTTCCCTTTTTGTCTCAAAACAAAACCCTGCATGCATACAAAAAAAGCAGTCGATCAAAACCAAGGATCACAGGTGAGCTCCTATCCCTCATACATCGATAATCTCTATCTAAGCCTCCCTATCTCCATGCGCAGGTAAAAGGCCTCATCCCTATCCAGGCGATGTGCCGCGATTATACCCTCATCATACCGTTAGCCCACTGCTAGTTGACAAGCCATATCCTCCCATGTGTGATGAAGGACAGTAATCTTAGAGATCAGATGACCATGTGTGGCTAGTAAGAAGGACGGATCAATGAAGGGTCGCTCCTCAAATGCCTCGAACGAATCAACAACACATGAAGCGGATGAAGTAATATCGCCCACCATATCCTGATCAATAGCCTCATCCGCTAAATGCCATTCGGGAAACTAACGATAAAGTGACTTCTCGGCCACTCATCGTTTATATGGCACTGTGGCCAAGGGAAGAGCCTAAGACTCGAGCTCCAGCATCGTCGTGTCCAAAGATCCCTCCCAGGAAATCCAAATTCACATGTACAAAGCAGTCAGACCAGAAGGAAGAGGGGCATGCCCAAATCCAGAAAAGGTGAAGTCTGGAATATCCTGACAAAAGCCAAACTGTCGGAGGAAACGAACTGGATGATAAGACCAGTACCCTCGAAGACCTAACAATAACAAAGGAGTGTGAGCCGCACTACAAATCAATGGTGAGCAAAAAAACCAGGTAGCCTCTCAGCTAATTTGCCACCGTCAAAGTTGAGAGAGCATGCGGCGGTATAATGACTCAGTGGCCTTAGTACCAAGGGAAAGGCCATCAAGCAACAAAGACAACACATCGTCACGGTAGGAATCAGGCCACACAAGCACAGGGGTCATATAAAAATGTTCCCACAACCACACCTAGGAGAGGTATAAATCAAGCTCAAGTTGCAAGCAGAAAATGAAGTAGAGGAAAGGACGAAAGCAAGAAGTACCTGAAGGAATGAGTAGAAGCCCTGGAGGATACCGGTACGTCCAAGTGAGCACTCAGCACCACGGAAGTAATGATCTTACGATATAAGACACAGCGGAATACATCAGTGAAATTTTCAGTGATGACTGTCTCTATCCTGAGAAAAGCAGCTTGGCTAAAACAAAGAATATCAGTGCATTTAAGCACTGAAACTGGCGGTCTGACCCAAGACCCCCACGGGTAGTGGAATAGTGATCATATAGGACCTTAAGCGAAAGCTCACTAGCCCTACCCTCTGTAGTAGGAAGAGTCATAAGAAATTCGAACCAAGAGATCAGATTAATGGGACGAACTAGTTCGGACAAGGGAACATAAGGCTCTCGGGTAAGAGGGAGACCAGATAGATGTGAAAACTCCTCAAGTGATGGGCCCAGCTCCAGATCAATAAAAGAAAATAGGTTCAGCACTAGGACCCAATCATATGAAGCTGCACTCAATAGTCGCCAGTCCAAGTGAACTCGATGAAAATGAAGGACTTCTCTCAAGCTCAGGGAGCCCAACTCAAAAATCTCAGACTCGATCAGGTTGTCAATTGTAAGTGTTATAATTTATAGCCCCTTGTTATTGTCAAATTTATGGTGACAAAGACACTGCTTTGAAGCTGTATATGTGATGAACAAAAGATCCATTCAAGACATGAAGAGTCGCGATGGTAGTCTAATAAGATTAGCTTCGATAAACAAGAAGCTTTCAAGTTCAAGATCTTAAAAGCTTTCAAGTTCAAGATCTCGAAAGCTTTCAAGTTCAAGATCTCAGGTTTAATTATACTCAAAGGTCACTTGTCTTTAAGTTTCAGTGTCCTTGCTTCACTATTGAGGTATGACTGACCTTAGGTTGACCTTTAGAGTAAGCAATTTTGGATACATAATCCATATATGTCTATAAGTGAATTTGGTCTATTCTAATACTAGTCCTGGACCTTGTTCGACTAGTCCTAACAATGGTTTGACTAGTCCAAGAAATTTCACGACCAGTCCAAAGTTGTTGAAGATTTTTTAAATTTTTTGGTCACTCTACGACCAGTCTTGGAGATTATTCGACAAGTCGTGTGAACAGTGTCGACTGGTTCTTCTACTAGTCCTATATCTACGATTCAAAGTACAGCGTTGAAAATCATCTATCTACGACCAGTCATATACAACCTACGACCAGTCAAAGGGGCCTACGACCAGTCATGAAATGGTTAGATCTTATCGCGTCCGAATTTTCAAATATTTGTTGGTTCTTAGACCAGTCGTAGAGGTCCGAAGAATAATTGAAGACGTGTTTTGCTCAGCTATAAATAGAGCACGAATCTCAGAATAATTAAGACAATTCAAGCTAATTAATTCAGCCTTCTGAGAGATAAGTCTATGGTCCATTTTAAGCTAAGTGTGCATATTTAATATTCTCTTTCTTTAGCTTTATTAATTGATTTTGTTTCTTGTATTCCAATCTAATCTGAAAAGAGGAATTGCTATTTTCCTTTCTTTAGAATCAAAATCAATTAAAGCTAGCCCATTTTGGTTTAGTTTAAAATCAATTAGAACTAGAACCATTGTAATTTGAGTATTGAACATTGAACTTGGACATTCAATCATCTACTCTAACTTGGTTCTTCGGGGCTGCTACAACGAAGGAGAAAATCGGATATTTTACATTTAAGTATAAATTCCTTTCTGTTTTGGTTTCTTTTGGGATTTGTCAGAAAAATCTCATTGTATTGGTTATCTGAGGAGAGCAAGGAAAACTCAGAAATAGGGATTTTTTTTAATTGTGTAAGCCCACAGAGAAAGACACAATTATGAAAGTTTTGGGTGAACATGTGAAAACCCACTTTGATAGTGAACGCTAATATCCCCTGTGTGAGGCTATTAGGAGTGGAGTAGCATTCTGTGTGGTTGTTGTTTAACAGTTGGTGAACACACAGGTGAACCACGATAATTCGTTATGTTTGGTGGTTGAATGGTTTATATTTCATATCTTTAATTATTCATCTGTGGGATGTATATGTGGATGAGAACGTTGTATTCATTTATTTCAAATATTGTGAGAATTTGTAATAGTTTAGCATTTATTTCTTACTATTCCTTTATTAGCTTCTTTATTTGTTCTAGTAAGGTTGCCCTGCCATTCCTATGGTGTATGGTTGTCCCTAGAACAAAATATATTTGTAATTGCAATTTATTCTTCAGTACATTTTGTATTTAATTTTTTATTATTCCTCTTCGGTTTGAGATTTGATACAAAGACCTTTCTAGAAATAAGGTTGTCCTACCATAAACTCTGGTTTTTAGTGTAAGGTTGTCCTTAGAATAACATTTGTATCAACCTCTCAAGATCTGAATTTTGAGGTTACTTTACATTCTTGCATTGTGGTATGTTTATGTTATTTGTTGGCTATCGTATTTATTTAATTTTCACAGTTATAAGTTTTATTTGGCAGTCATATTCACCCCCCCCCCCCCCTCCCCTCTAGGACATATAGCTAGGCCTTTTCAAGTGGTATCAGAGCCTAATAGCTCGTTTTTAATTCTTAATTCTTAGATTTATTTCCTGAGCCAACAATTTAAGCTATTTAAGATGTCAAATTTTGATAACTTATCAGTCACTAGGCCACCACCCTTTGATGGCTCCAACTATGCGTATTGGAAAGCCAGGATGAGAATATTCTTAAAATCCATGGATGAAAGTGTGTGGCTGGCCACTATGAATGGTTGGAACCCTCCTACCACTGAAGTAACTGGAGTTGATGGTTCAAAATCTATGAGAGTAACACCTTATTTCTCTTGGACCACACTTTAAAAAAATGAGGGTAATTCAAATGCTAAAGCACTAAATACAATCACTTGCACACTATCACCGGATGAATTTAAAAGAATTATATCCTGTGATTCTGCAAAGCAAGCTTGGGATATATTAGAAATGACAGACGAGGGTGCATCAATTGTCAAGAAATCGAAAGTCCAACTCCTTACAACCAAATGTGAAGAAATTCATATGGAGGAAAATGAAACATTTATAGACTTTTATACACGATTAAATGACATTGTAAACTCTATGTGGGGTCTTGGTGATAAAATCCTAGAAAGTAAAGTGTGTGCAAAAATACTACGCTCACTTCCTGAACGGTTCAACTCTAAAGTAACCGCGATCCAGGAACTTCGTGATATGGACAATATGAGGGTTGAGGAATTAGTTGGTTCTTTATAAACCTATGAGTTAACTTTTAAAGCTCCAAAAGGAAAATCGATTGCTCTTAAAACTTCTAAAAATAATTTTAAAGAAATTTTTGATTTAGATAACTCTTAAGATGATATGGCCTTTTTAGAGAAAAAGTTTTATAAAATCTTCAAAAGTAAAAAGAGAGTTGATTTTCAAAAAGGAAATGATAAGAAAAGATCTAAACCTAAATCTAAAACTTGAAATTTTTTGAAAGATAGTCAATATTACAACTACCAAGAATATGGGCATTTGGCTAACAAGTGTCTTGAAAAGTATAAACCCAAAAAGAGGGGTATGTTGGTTACTTGGGATGAATCCTCTGATTCTAAAGCTTCTTCTGAATTTGAAGATTCTAAAACCGAGTCGGGCAATGAAGTGAAAGCCCTTATGACTCTAGCCAAATTCATATTTTTAGATAATGATTTAACAAGTGAAGAAAATCTGAACAGTGAATGTGAAAATGAAAATGATCTTCAAGATGCCTATAATGCCCTATATAAGGAGAGTTGTAAAATTACGGTAAAACTCAAACTTCAAAAAGAGAAATTTTCTAAACTCAAAGAAATTTATGAATCTCTCATTTTAGAAAAGTCTCATATTTCAGACTGTTTTGAAAAGACAAAATGCGATTTGGATTTTAAAACTGCCCAAGTTAAAAATCTTAAATCTGAAAATGATCAACTAAAACATTAAGTCTCTTCTCTCTTGAGTTTAAAGGAAACTTGGAAATATGCCCAAGGTGATTCTAAATTAGAAAAACTCTTATCAGGATCGAGAAAATGTGGCGATCGATCCAGTCTGGGTTATGATAAGAATGTTTCTCCTAAACTGAAAAATAACACCTCCTAAGTTTGTAAAAGGAGAGACCTTACACTCAAAAGGGAAAGATCAAATGTTTTCTAAAAATTCTAAATCTTTTCAAAAACCTAAAAGAACTTATATTAACTATAAAAATCAAAACCAAAGTCTTTTGGCTGAAAAGATAGTTGATTTACGTAAGGAGCTTTTAAATTTTAACTCAATAGGTCTTACTTATAATTCTTACAATCGAAAGAAGACCAACTATCCACCTAAACCCAAAATGGTTATGAAATAGATTCCAAAGGTCACCTGTTTGGTTGCCCACACAGCTTTCAAAGCTACAAGCCATTCAAAGTGGTACCTAGATAGTGGATGCACCAGGCATATGACAGGCGACAAGGCTTTATTCACTGATCTAAAAGATATGACTAAAGGGTCAGTTACATTTGGTGATGGCAGTAACTGTAAAATTATGGGCCAAGGTACGGTTCAACTTTATAACCTTCCGTTATTTAAGAATGTCTTATATGTTGAAGGACTAAAACATAATTTGCTAAGCATATCTCATATATGCAATAATAACCATAGCGTTCGATTTTCTAATCAAAGTTGTGAGATTCTAAACAACAAGGGTTCTGTAATACTAACTGGACATAGAACATCTGAAAATTGCTATATTATTAGCGAATCCAGCTCATCTAATCAAACATGTTTCATGGTCCATACAGACGAGACTGAATTATGGCACAAACGTCTTGGACATGTACACTACCGAAATTTATATAGATTGAGCAAATGGGAACTTATAAGAGGTCTACCTAAATGTTAAAAATTAAATAAGATATGTGGTGAATGCCAGTTTGGGAAACAAACAAGGAACTCGCACAAAAAAGTGAATTCCAATACCAAATCAAGACGACTCGAACCTCTCCACATGGATCAGATAGGACCTACCAGAATGGAGAGACGAGGTGGTAAAAGGTATATCTTGGTAATAGTAGATGACTTTACCAGATATACATGGGTAGTCTTCTTAAGAGATAAATAAAAAACCCTTAAAGAAGTAAGAAAAGTTCTCAAAAGGATTCAAACTGAAAAAAATTCTCGAATCAATAAGATTCGTAGTGATCATGGATGTAAATTTGAGAATAGCGGTTTTAAGAAGTTCTGTAGCGACCAAGGAATATGTAACGTCTTGAAAAAATCCGTACAGAGACCCGAGTACCACCTCAGGCAGAAATCAGTTAGGATCTATTCCTTTAGAAATTAAGCGTAAGTTAACTAGCGCTATGTTAGATTAGCTGTGAAATTAGCATTGATCTCTTTAAATACGTTCTGTAAGACCCAAAACTTGTGGAATCGTTAACGCTATAACATCATGGAACATAGGATCAAACTCTAAACCCATTTGTTCTCAGGAACCCTTTGAAACTTTGTATTGGATCTAGACCGCGCGTCGAAAGCCCTATATCTATAATCTCAGACCATTATGACCGCTTTGTTGGACTTGACAATCATTTCGAAAATCAAGCCCAACTAATGTTCTGAGGCTATTTCATTGAGCCTGGAGTAAGGAGTGTGAGAGAGAGTAGAATTCTTTCTAAATTAAATGTTCTTTCAATAAATCTGGCACGTGTCTCTTGCGGATTAATTATAAGCATTCAGAACGTTGGAATCTGACCTAAATACACCCTCGGATCAGGGAACATTTCCCACTCAGGTCAGTGTACTTGGAATCCCTGATCGAGTCTCGGTGACCGCTGAGCTGAAACTGGTCCGGCACGTGCGATCTGGAAACCCGATCGAACTGAAAACTTAATGTGATCAGGATCCAACATCCATAAGCTTAAGTCCGACCACATTCAGTCAGGGGACCTCCAGAAATATTCTTTTGGATCGGAAAGGACCCGATTTGGCTATAATCCAAGTATACCTTGGTTTAAAGTATAAATGGGTGAGTTTCTGACCTATTTAAGGACCTTAAACCCTATCACATCCCTCCCATACGAATTTGCAAGAAACCCTAGAAAAGAGAAGAGAGAAAAGAGAGAGATTGTGTGGAAGTTGTGAGGGAAAGTTCCTGTCACTCGATCCTGCTTCTACACGTGCTTTACCACCGTGTTCTAATCACTCCTCCGGTGATTCTGACTTCATTCTAGGTAAGAAAACCCTAACCTTAACCTATTTTAGGAATTCTATCGATATAAGTAGCGACGTAGCTAACTTATCTTGTGATATAGGTCGTCATATTGACGTTGACGAAGCGTAGAGTTTCTATT
Source organism: Magnolia kwangsiensis (assembly GCA_037074715.1). NCBI lineage: Eukaryota > Viridiplantae > Streptophyta > Magnoliopsida > Magnoliales > Magnoliaceae > Magnolia > Magnolia kwangsiensis. The sequence continues at coordinate 74,818,061 of CM073577.1, read as the reverse complement.
CGATTCGTTATGCTTCTACGATGTAAGGTGAGGATTTTAGAGGCTTAGGTTATCTGTTTTCAAAGCTTTCAATGCCGTTTAATAGTAGATTAGTGACGAGGATGCAGTTTGACATGTAGAACATGCTGTCTGTTTTCCATTTCAAATACGTACGAAGAATATGAGATTTAGGGTATTTAGGTATTTGTAGAAAATACTGTATGCGTGCGTATTTTGTCAATATGATTGCCATGTGTATTTTTCATGTTCCTATACTGGTTATGCATGTATGATCTGTTTGGCAAAGAGATTCGCCCTAATGCACATTTTTAGTCGACATATGCTATGTTGACAAATGTGTGTAGGCTAAGTGTTTGTATAAAAGTATGTATTAGTAAGTATTGGGTAAATGTTGTTGTAGATTATTTTTGAGATTGGATTCTCAATTAATATGATGATGTATATGATTTCCTCCATGTTTGTTATATGGAATTGATTTCCTTATACATATGAAATGCTTGTGTTTGGTTAATTTTCTTATGTTGTATGTTATAACATGTTGTTAACATGCTTGGATTATTTGTGCTTCATTTCTGTCACTCTTATATGATCATTGATTCAGATTACAAGTGCTTGGGGCTATACTCTAGTCCAGGCAGTTGATAATAGATTTAAATTCGTGGTTGGCTTCTATTCACCACGAAGGACGCGTCGATGAACCTGAGTCGTGCTTTAGTTGAAGGCAGTGGTTAGGCTACACGAGGTGCTTATGCATTTCATGTCGTTCATCTTGAGGTGCGCTCGTACTAGTCGAGCTCGTCAAGTAACCCAACTGACCATTGTATGTTCACCTTGTATTGGTCATAACTGCTTGAACCTATGGTACTGAACTTACCAGTGAAAACCCTGATAACCATGGTACCTTGATCCATTAAGACTCATGAGCCGGGCATGGTGGTATGGGACACCGTGGTCGAGCTATCGTCCTACGCTGGGGCCACAAACCCCCCCGTAGTGACCAGTGAGCACCTCAGACTCGTGAGCCGATTGTGGTGGTATGAGACACTACATTCGAGCTGTCGGTCTACTCTGATTAGTGACGAGCCCTTTGTAATGACCTCGAGCGTATTCCGAGTCTAAGTGAGGTGACGACCCTTCTGTAGCAACAAGAGTACAACTAGGCCTGTATTGATAAGGTGATGGGGGAGCGGTGCAACGAGTGTGAGCAACAACCATGGCAGCCCTTGCAGCGACCTAAAAATATATCATCGTATGAGACTACTAGGAGTGACGACCCTAGACAGGATCGGTGTTGGGAATGATATAAGGGAAGTACCTTAGTTTTCCAATCCCGCTGTTTGAATGGACTAATAACAACTCGGTAATCATATCCATATCGCACTGCATGTGCCTAGAAGATGTGGAGCATTGAGGCAATAAAGCATGCCGCGGACGTAAGATGCTGTCGTATGAGGGAGTATGTCGGTGATGGCATGCATCATTACTGCATTTCATACTTACATTAATAACAAAATCTAGGAATGTCTGATATTTGCTTTACTATTATCGCGTGATTAATTTGATAACATGCTGATCTTTACTCTATGATTCCACTGAGTTGATCACTCACTCCCACGTTACGGGACGGTGTTTGTAACACCTACCAGACTCTGTCTTAGATGCAGATAGCGAGGCGATTCAGGAGCTGGAGCCGGACTACTACGAGGACTAAGACGAGTTCTTGTACATGCAGTTTTCTGACGGCTTCACGTAGGTGGACTGGATCAGTGGGATTTTGCTAGTTGGACTATCATATAACCTTTGATTTTGGTTTGTTATATGTATTTGTGACTCAGAGTTATATTCATACTTTGGAGACAGATCGAGATTGTTTGTTTTACATACAGTGATATATATATATATATATATATATATATATATATATATATATATATATATATATCTTTCAGTCTTTCGCTTACATTTTATCACTGGATCTGGAGTATGAATTGCAGTTTGGTAAAATATCACTCATGTTAATGCACTAACTCAGACAATATTTAATCATAAGCATATTTGTTGCATAAGTGATGGTTTGGAACTCGGGAGTTGAGTTTCTACATGACCCCCGATTTTTAGGGTGTTACAGAATATTACATGAATTCTCAACGCCCAAAACTCCACAACAAAATGGTATAGTGGAAAGGAAAAATAGAGTGCTTCAAGAAATGAATAATTTCATATTGAATAGCATGAAGCTCTCTAAGAATCTTTGAGCTGAAGCAGTCAATACAGTTTGTTATATTATTAACCGAGTTTACACTAGTAAAGTTAATAATAAAATGGCTTACGAAATGTGGTTCGATAAAAAGCCTACTGTCAAATACGTTCGAGTATTTGGCAGAAAGTGCTATATTTTACGAGATCGTGAATATCTGGAAAAATTTGATATGAAAAGTGATGAAGGGATCTTTCTAGGGTATTCTTTAAACAGTCGTGCTTATAAGGTTCTAAACAAAAGGACCGGTGTGATTCAAGAGTCCATCAATGTGGTCATTGATGATCACTTAAACACACCAGTCTCTAGTTTAGATAATGATGAAGTTCTTATAATTGATAAACTTGATACTTCATCTAATCAAACTAATTCTGAACTAAGGACTGTTAAAGATCATCAAACTACTCAAATTCTTGAAAACCATCTCATTGGTATTCATACTCGTAGACAACTTGAGGATATATGTAATTACGTATATTTTACATCCCAGATAGAACCATCTAGTGTAAAAGAAACTCTTGCTGATGAAAACTGAATTGTTGCGATGTAAGAAGAACTTAACCAATTTGTAAGAAATGATGTTTGGTATCTCGTACCTAGACCCAAAGATAAACACATCATTAGAACAAAATGGATTTTTAAAAATAAGTCTGACGAGCTTGAAAATATAATTTGAAACAAGGCTAGGCTAGTGGTACAAGGTTACACTCAAATTGAAGGTATTGATTTTGATGAAACCTTTGCACCAGTAGCACATTTTGAATCAATCAGACTATTTTTATCCATTACATGTTTTAGAAAGATTAAGATTTATCAAATGGATGTGAAATATACTTTTTTAAATGGTGATTTGCATGAAGAAGTCTATGTTGAACAACCGATGGGTTTTGAAGATCCTAAACATGCTGATCATGTGTATCGCCTTAAAAAGGTACTTTACAGATTAAAACAAGCTCCTAGGGCATGGTATGAGAAACTAACAAAGTTTCTATTAAGCCATAATTTTCAAATGGGATTTGTTGATAAAACTCTGTTTGTTAAAAAACATAATGATCATATTTTAATGGTATAGATTTATGTTGATGATATCATTTATGGATCTACTTGTACTAACATGACTATTGAGTTTGCAGATTTAATGAAATCATAGTTTGAAATAAGCATGGTTAGGGAATTAAATTATTTCCTAGGGTTGCAAGTAAAGCAACAACCTGATAGAATATTCATTTCTCAATCTAAATATGCTTTGAATTTAATTAAGTGATTTGGTGTAACACCCTGAAAATCGGGGGTCGTGTATAAACTCAACTCCCGAGTTCCAGACCGTCACTTATGCAACAAAATGGTTATGATTCAATGTTGTCTGATTTAAAGCATTCACATGAGTAAAAGTATGCCAAAACTGCAATTCATACTTCAGATCCAGTGATAAAAGCAAGCGGAAGACTAAACAATGTATATATCACTGTATGAAAAAACAAAGTAAATCTCATCTGTCTCCAAAGTATGACTACATCTCTGAGTCTCATATACATGTACATAAACAAAAAATAATGTTCAAAATAAAGTCCCACTGATATCCCCTTGATCCAGGTCGCCTACGGGAAGCCGTCGTGATACTGCATATACGAGAACTCATCCTGGTCCTCGTCGATCTCCGACTCCACCTCCTGGATCTCGACCTCACCTGCATCTACAACAGGGTCTGGTGGGTGTTGCAAACACCATCCCGTAACGTGGGAATGAGTGATCAACTCAGTAGAATCATAGAGCAAAGATTAGCATGTTCACAATTCAATCACGCGATAATAGTAAAGCAGTAAATCAGACAATCTTAATACTGTTGTTAATGCAAGATGATATGACATGATGTATGCCCTCACCGACGATCACCCTCATGCGGCAACATCTTACGACCGTGGCATGCCACACTCCCTAGAGTGCTCCACATCTTCCAGGCACATGCAATGCTATGGTGATATGATTCCAAGTTGTTATTAGTCCGTTCAAATAGCAGGATTGAGAAACTAAGGTACTTCCCTTGTATCAATCCCAACACAGATCCTGTCTAGGGTCGTCACTCCTAGTAATCTCATACGATGTGTATTTCGTAGGTCACTGCAAGGGCTGCCAGGGCTGTTGCTCGCACTCGTTGCACCGCTCCCCCATCACCTTATCAATACAGGCCTACCGTACTCTACTGCAACGGAAGGGTCGTCGCCTCCCGTGGACTCAGAATACGCTCGCGGTCACTACAAAGGGCTCGTCGCCTGATCAGTGTAGGCCGACAGCTAGAATATAGTGTCTCATACCACCATACTCTGCTCACGAGTCAAGGTGCTCACTGGTCACTACCGGGAGGTTTGTGGCCCCAGCGTAGGCCGACAGCTCGACCACGGTGTCCCATACCACCATGCCCGGCTCATGAGTCTTCGTGGATCAAGGTACCACGGTTAACAGGGTTTACAATGGTAAGTTCAGTACCCTAGGTTCAAGCAGTTATGACACATACAAGGTGAACATACATCGGCCAGTCGGGTTACTTGACGGGCTCGACTAAAGCGATCGCATCTCAAGTCGAACGACATGAAGTGCGTAAAATACTTCGCGTGGCCTAACCACTGTCGCCAACTCTATACACGAATCACGTTCATCGACGCGTCGTTCGTGGCTATGACCAGTCAGCCACGAATTCATTCGGTTACCGACTGCCTGGACTAAGTCTAGTCCCACACATCTATGGAATCACATTAGAATTACATATGCAAAGGTATTGGAATTGAAACAGGATCATGTGAGCATGTTAACACATGTTATAAAATTCAACTTAAGCAAATCTTCAACCACATACATTCCATGCATGTAATGCAATCATGCATAAGGTCAACATGTAGGAAATCATTTAGATCAGCATATTAATCAAGAAATCAATCTCAAACTACTACATAACATCATTTAATTCAATACATACTAATACAAGCATTTATACAAACACATACACTACACACTTAAGTCCACATATAGTATGTCGACCCAAAGTGCGCAACTTGGCGAATCTCTTCACCAAACTGATTATGCAAGCATTCCTAACTCCCTAATGCGGCGACAAACCATGTCAATCACGTCAGCAAAATATGCATGTAGACCGTACTTCCTACAAATGACTAAAATGCCCTAAATCTCATATTCTTCGTTAATTTACGAAACAGGAAACGGAGAGCATGTTGTACATGTCAAACGGCGATGCCGTCGATAATCTACTATTAAACGACATTGAAAGCGTTATAAACCGTCAATCAAAGCGTCTAAAATCCTCACCTAATCTCTTACGGTTGCGAAATTTTGAACGGAGCGTGTACGCTTCGTTTACGGCAGTAGGAGAGCCTGATTTATGGAATACGTTAGTTAACATGTCATGATTCTAAGTAAACCCTAAATCAGCAAGTTTTTGGGGTTATTTTATACCTGAAAACGGGGAGAAATCACCATCCAGGTGATTGGAAAGAAGTGCTGAAGCACTAGCAGTCGGCGGCTCGAAAGCGGGAAAATTCCCTTCCTCTCTTTCTCTCAAACTCTCTCTCCTTTTCTCTAGGGTTTGAGATTTTCGGATGGAAGGGAGAAATGAGGGTTTCAACCCCTTTTTATAAGCTTAAAAACGCCGGAAATAGGCTCCGGGACGAAGTTTACTTTGTGCCTATCCATTTCGGGGCTGTTTCGGTCCAAAAACTGCTTTCTGGTGGTCCCCTGGTCGATTGCGATCGGACTTAAGCTCATGTGTACCAGATGTAGCTCGTATTAAGTTTTCAGTCTGGCAGGGTTCGCAGATCGCACGTGGCGGACCAGTTTCAGTTCAGCGGTCACCGCACGTAGATCAGGGCTGAAAGTCTCATGATAATAAATAGAAATTTTTCCTGATCCGAGGGTGTAATATGGATGAATTCTGACGGTCAGAACGCTTAATACTGACGCGTCAAGTCGTGTGCCAGATTTGAATTTGAAATTCCAAATCCGTCCCTATTCGCGGTCGCTTCAGTCCGGGTTCAACGAAATAGTCTGTGATTATCGGATTGACTTGATTTTTGACATGATTGTCAAGTCCAGCTGGGCGGTTCTAACGGTCTAAGATAGGAGGTATCGGACCTTCGACGCACGGTCTAAATCCAATACAAAAGTTCAATGTGGTCTAGAGAACAAACCCGCTTAGAGTTTGATCCAAGGTTATAGAGTGTTGTAGAGTTGTTTGTCCTACTCGATTTGGGTCTTGTAGAACGTATTTAAAGTGATCAGGGACTATTTTCCAGCTACTCTAGCGTTGCGCTAGCTAACTTACGCTTAATTTCCATGGAAATTATTTCTACGCGATTTCGGGTCGAGTTGGTACTCGAGCCCAAGTACGGATTTTTCACGGGCTTTACATTTGGATTTGAGAATGGTAAGAACTTCGATACTCTTATGAGTACTACCTTAAAACTCTCAAAAGATTCTGCAAGTAAAAATGTTGATCCAAAATTGTATCGGGGCATGATTGGTAGTCTATTGTATTTAACTGCTAGTAGACCTGATATTGCACCAAGTGTTAGTATTTGTACTAGATATTAGTCTAATCTTAAAGAATCACACTTGATTGTTGTCAAGTGGATTATGCGATATGTCGCAAGTACTGTTAATCTCGGTCTCTGGTATCCTCATGAGACTAGTATTCAACTTGCTGGGTATTCAGATGTTGACTGGGCTGGTAATCTTGATAATAGAAAATTAACTAGTGGTGGTTGCTTTTATATCAGAAATTATTTAGTTTCTTGGTTTGGCAAGAAACAAAGTTCTATATTACTTTCAACAGCTGAAGCTGAATACATCACAGCTGGTAATGCGTGTACGCAGCTTGTTTGGATGAATCGAATGCTAAGTGATTATGGAATGAAATAGGATTCTATGTTATTATATTGTGATAATTTCAGTGCCATAAATATTTCAAAAAATCCTATTCAGCATTCTCGTACTAAGCACATTGACATTAGATTTCATTATATCCGTGAATTAGTAGAAGAAAAGGTTATATCTTTGGAATATATACCTACCGAGAATCAATGTGCTGATATTTTCACTAAACTTCTCAACAAAAGCAGGTTTAACAAAATGAAATTTGATCTTGGCATGTGCATTTTAAGATAATAATTTATGCCTTTTTGTATCATATTGTATATTCTTACTAGTTTAGATTTCAATTTTTACAAATCATGCAAAAAATTTTATAAAACTCAAAGGAAAATTGTATTTTTGGCTAGTCCTCGACCGATCGTGAATATACACGACCAGTCGTGGTATGACCGGTTGTGTACATCCATGATCAGTCGAGAAACTCGTAAAATCACTTTAATTTGGGAAAAACACTTCATCTTCCTCATTTCTTTTTCACTCACCAATGAGCCGACGTCCGACTAGTCAAAGCTAACCTTCGAAATCTTCATGGTTAGTGCTCCATTTATATTTTTCTTGTAGATTTGTGTCTAGATTACTTCTATTTCTCTCTTGAAGTTATCTATTTCAAATTTCTTTGTGATTTGAAGTTTTTTTTTAAAAAAATCTGATTTGAGAAAACCCGCTTCTCAATCTTTTGCAACTCCTTATTTTCTTAAAATCCTTGTTGCAAATGAAATCTAGGGGGAGAAAAATAACTTCCCGCGGTCCATCTTCTTTTAGATCAATCTCTATCACTAAGTGTCATCTTAGAGCTCCCGAGGATGATCCATCCTTTATTCAGGACATCAAATTGTGTAATGTTATTGTTGAACATCCTATTGATATTAATCATACTGCTCCTTTTGATATCCTTCTTATGCTCCAAGCTGTAGGTTGGGTTAACTTATTGCATTGGGGTGGGCTAGCATACCAGTCCATTGCCCAGTCCATGTTTGCTTTCATATGTGAATTTTCACCGGAAAATCTAACGTTTAAAATTACCATAAGAGAAGGACCATTTGACGTTGATCGTCACTTGATTTTAGCTCTTATGAAAATTCCTGTGAATGATGAGGGAGTTCCCATTCATACATTGACTGAAAAACCCTCACAGACTGAAAAACACATGCTAACTAAGGATTTATGCAATCTGGATGTTCAATAGACGTATAAAGGAAATGCTCTCCCCTCATGATTTTTATTACCCAAATATAGAGTTCTTCATAGGATTTTTGTGTCCAACTTGTATCCTCGATCAGGTAATAAAACTGAGTTAACGACATTCTTGGTTCGTGTTCTTCATAATATTGTCAGAGCTGCTAATATTTTCTTATCATCCTTGATTTGTCACTCTATCATTTAGTTTAGACTCCATCCTAGTCATAGTGATATCCCTTTTGGCTATTTGATGACTGTATTGGCTATGCATATGTTAGTCGATATACCGGTTGGAGAAGCCCCTATGCATCATCTGATATTTAACCACTCTAATATCAATAAGATGAAGCTGAAATTTCTTCCTGGCCAAAGAGATAGTGTTGGTGAGGCTGAAGCTGAATATGAGGAAGATGCTGGTGATCTTCCTCCCAATGATATTAACATGGATGATATTTTTAAAGAACTTAATTCTGACTTTACAAATGATCCAAATTTTTAGCCTTCTGCTTTTGATGCACGTTTGCATGCATTGGAAACTAAGGTTGAGAATATCAATGTTAGGATGGAAAACATGACTGTTGCCCATGATTTACAATTCAAGTATACGTGTAAGTATCTTAGGCGCTTGAATAAGGGCATGCATCAACTTGATCCTTCCATCTCTACTCCTTCACCTGGTTCAGATTAGCTCTTTTAAGTTTTTTGGTCTATAATAACTATCTTACTATTGTGCACACTTAACCAGATTTTCTACTGTAGCTTTAGTTGACTTATGAATTATGTGTGTTGCTTATGCTATGTTCTCATATCTTGTCTTACCTCTTATTTATCTCCTTACTTATTACTCCTTAGTCATCTGTTATTTGCTTCCTTTGTCATATTGTGACAAAAAGGGAGAGAATGGATAATGATTCTAATGCTTCTCGTGTTGGATTGAATTGGATTACCTATGAGTGAGTAGCATTGTGCATATTTTTTGTGATATATGTTACTCAGGGGGAGTATGTGGAGTATGTGACTGTACGTGCAGAGGTGGACTGTATGTTGAATATTGATTTGCAGGTTCATGAATGTGTGCCAGTTGATAACAACTGATGCATGATTCTTTAATAAGATATTATGTGTTATGTATCATATCTTGGAAATGTGTTTTGTCACTAATTTGACAAAGGGAAAGATTGTAAGTGCTATAGTTTATAGCCCCTCGTTATTGTTAAATTTGTGGTGACAAAGACATTGCTTTGAAGCTGTATATGTGATGAACAAAAGATCCATTCAAGACATGAGGATTCATGATGGTAGTCTAATAATATTAGCTTCGATAGATAAGAAGCTTTTAAGTTCAAGATCTCAGAAGCTTTCAAGTTCAAGATCTCGGGCTTAATTATACTCAAAGGTCACTTATCTTCAAGTTTCAATGTCCTTGCTTCACTATTGAGGTCTGACTGACTTTAGGTTGACCTTTAGAGTAAGCCATTTTGGATACATAATCTATAGATGTTTTATAAGTGAATTTTATCTATTCTAAGACTAGTCCTGGACCTTGTTCGACTAGTCCTAGCACTGGTTCGACCAATCCAAGAAATTTCATGACCAGTCCTAAGTTGTTGAAGATTTTTGAAATTTTTTGGTCACTCTACGACCAGTCTTAGAGACTGTTCGACCAGTCGTGTGAACAGTGTCGACTGGTTCTTCGACTAGTCCTATATTTACGATTCAAAGTACAACGTTGAAAATCATCTATCTACGACCAGTCGTTTGCAACATACGATGAGTCAAAGGAGACCTACGACCAGTCGTTGGGTACCTATGACCAGTCGTGAAATCATCAGATCTTATCGCGCCTGAATTTTTAAATATTTGTTGGTTCTTCGACCAATCGTAGAGGTGCTGAGACTAGTCGAAGACGTGTTTTGCTCAGCTATAAATAGAGCACGAATCTCAGAATAATTAAGACAATTCAAGCTAATTAATTTGGCCTTCCGAGAGATAATTTCATGCTCCATTTTAAGCTAAGTGTGCATATTTAATATTCTCTTTCTTTAGCTTTATTAATTGATTTTATTTCTTATATTCCAATCTAATCTGAAAAGAGGAATTGCTATTTATCTTTCTTTGGAATCAAAATCAATTAAAGCTAGCCCATTTTGGTTTAATTTAAAATTAATTAGAACTTGAACCATTGTAATGTGAATATTGGTCATTGAACTTGGATATTCAATAATCTACTCTGACTTGGTTCTTCGGAGCTGCTACAGCGAAGGAGAAAATCAGGTATTTTACGTTTAATTGTAAATTCCTTTCTGTTTTGGTTTCTTTTGTGATTTGCTAAAAAATTCTCATTGTATTGGTTATCTGAGGAGAGCCAGGAAAACTCAGAAGTGAGGTTTTTTTGTTTTAATTGTATAAGCCCACAGAGAAAGACACAATTGTGAAGGTTTTGGGTGAACCTGTGAAAACCTACTTTGATAGTGAACGCCAATATCCCCTGTGTGAGGATATTAGGAGTGGAGTAGCATTTTATGTGGCTATTGTTTAACAGTTGGTGAACCACTAAAATCCCTTGTGTTTGGTGGTTGAATAGTTTATATTTCATATCTTTAATTATTCATTTGTGGGATGTATATGTGGATGTGAATGTTGTAATCATCTATTTTAAGCATTGTGGGAATGTTGTAATAGTTTAGCATTTATTTCTTGCTATTCCTTTATCAGCTTCTTTATTTGTTCTACTATGGTTGCCCTGCCATTCCTATGGTGTATGGTTGTTCATAGAACAAAATATATTTGTAATTGCAATTTATTCTTCAGTGTAGTTTGTATTTAATTTTTTATTATTCCTCTTCAATTTGAGATTTGATACAAAGACCTTTCTAGAAATAAGGTTTTCCTACCATAAACTTTGGTTTTTGGTGTAAGGTTGTCCTTAGAACAACATTTGTATTAACCTCTCAAGATCTAAATTTTAAGGCTGCTTTACATTCTTGCATTATGGTTTGTTTATATTATTTGTTGGCTATCGTATTTATTTCATTTCCGTTGTTATAAGTTTTATTTGGCATAGTCCTATTCACCCCTCCCCCCCTCTAGGACATATAGCTAGGCCTTTTCATCAATCCAAATATGTAACCGCTCAAAGTAGGTACTATGTGGCTGCAGTCGACGGGTCCAAACAGGTACACCCTTAACAATCTGAAATCCAGGATCCATAGGAGAATCGTCATAGATAGGCATGCCCTTGTCCAACACGTCAATCTCATGGTGTCAGATGAAGCCAAACTCCCCCATCGCATCTCGCAAAGTGTCCTGAAAAGCTACGACAGGTGTACCCAAGCCGCCAATGACTGCTACATTAGGAGCAGTCTGAAATGAACAAGCCCTAGGAGCCGCAACACCTAGAGCATCCCAGTGGCTGACAGGATCGGTGCCCTAGATCCTAACAGTAGCTAACTGTCCCATCACTGTCTTGAAATCCACGCCGAAGATCTGAACCAAGCCATCCACAAGAAGTCCATTACCTATCAGATCCAAGCCATCTAAACCGCTAAGATGGGACTCGTCTCCCATCCAAGCCTAATCCATACCATTCATCATCACCATAACCCATCCTACCGTCCATCACCTCCATATTACCATCCACACCGCCCATAACATCGATCAAACAATCTGCCGCCGCCATCGTGCCATCCTCACCAACCAAATCATCTGACACCATCATCACGCCATTTTCACCATCTAGTCCATCCGTCCTATCAACATCCACAAACCCTAGGGGTCCATCTGGCATAAACCCATCAAGCCTAATCAATCCTTCCCCATCAAGACCATCAAACCCATCCATTCCATTCAAGCCAACCTCATGTAACATCCCGAAAATCGGGGGGTCGAGCAAAAACCCAACTCCCGAGTTCCAAAATGTTATTTATGCAACATAGATATGTATGATTGAATGTTGTCTGTGATAATGTATTAAACATGAGTGAGATTAAGCTAGAACCGCATATCATACTCCAGAGACAGTTAAATTAACCAGCGGAAGTCTGTAATAGTATGTATAACATATATAAACTGTTGTATGTCTCCAGAGTGTGAACATGTTACCAGGTTATACACATACATGTATACTCCAAAAGTAGATGAAACGAATATACATGAGTGCGCTAAAAATATAAAATGACAAATGTCAAAGTATCTAATCAACCTCCCTGTAATCCCGTCGATCAGAACACGCATAAAGGAGGGATCCTCTTCATCATCATCAAGTCCGGCTCTGCCTCACAGGCCGCGCCATCATCTGCAATCACAAAAAGGTCTGGTGGGTGTCCGGAACACCGTCCCGTAACGTGGGAGTGAGTAGTTAACTCAGTGGAATAATAGAACAAAGATTAACATGTTATCAAATCAATCATGCGATAATAGTAACGCAGTAAATCAAACAATCCTAATACTGTTGTTAATGCAATTATGATATGACGTGATGTATGCCCTCACCGACGATCACCCTCATGCGGCAACATCTTACGACCGCGGCATGCCACACTCCCTAGAGTGCTCCACATCTTCCAGGCACATGCAATGCTATGGTGATATGAATTCCAAGTTGTTATTAGTCCATTCAAACAGCAGGATTGGGAAACTAAGGTACTTCCCTTATATCAATCCCAACACAGATCCGGTCTAGGGTCGTCACTCCTAGTAATCTCATACGATGTATATTTCGTAGGTCACTGCAAGGGCTGCCAGGGCTGTTGCTCGCACTCGTTGCACCGCTCCCCCATCACCTTATCAATACAGGCCTACCGTACTCTACTGCAACGGAAGGGTCGTCGCCTCCCGTGGACTCAGAATACGCTCGCGGTCACTACAAAGGGCTCGTCGCCTGATCAGTGTAGGCCGACAGCTAGAATATAGTGTCCCATACCACCATAATCTGCTCACGAGTCTAGGTGCTCACTGGTCACTACGGGGAGGTTTGTGGCCCCAGCGTAGGCCGACAGCTCGACCACGGTGTCCCATACCACCATGCCCGGCTCATGAGTCTTTATGGATCAAGGTACCATGGTTAACAGGGTTTACAATGGTAAGTTCAGTACCCTAGGTTCAAGCAGTTATGACTTATACAAGGTGAACATACAACGGCCAGTCGGGTTACTTGACGGGCTCGACTAGCGCGATCGCATCTCGAATTGAACGACATGAAGTGCGTAAAACACTTCGCGTGGCCTAACCACTGCCGCCAACTCTCAACACGAATCACATTCATCGACGCGTCGTTCGTGGCTATGACCAGTCAGCCACGAATTCGCTCGGTTACCGACTGCCTGGACTAAGTCAAGTCCCACACATCTATGGAATTACATTAACACTAAACAAAGGTATTGAAATTGAAATACATCATGTGAGCATGTTAGCACATGTTATAACATTCAACTTAAGCAAATCTTCAAGGCATACTTCCTATGCATGTAATGCGATCATGCATAAGGTCAACATGTAGAAAATCATTTAGGTCAGCATATTAATCATGAAATCAATCTCAAACTACTACATAACATCATTTAATTCAATACATACTAATACAAGCATTGATACAAACACATACACTACACACTTAAATCCACACATAGTATGTCGACCCAAAGTGCGCAACTTGGCGAATCTCTTCGCCAAACTGATTATGCAATCATTCCTAACTCTCTAATGCAGCGACAAACCATGTCAATCACGTCAGCAAAATATGCATGTAGACCGTACTTCCTACAAATGACTAAAATGCCCTAAATCTCATATTCTTCGTTAATTTACAAAACGGGAAACGGAGAGCATTTTGTACATGTCAAACGGCGATGCCGTCAAGAATCTACTATTAAACGACATTGAAAGCTTTGGAAACAGTCAATCAAAGCGTCTAATATCCGCACCTTTTCCCTTTTAGGGATGAGAATTCGAACGGAGCGTATACGCTTCGTCTACGGCGAATAGAGAACCTGATTTACGAGATCCATAAGCTACATCGCTATAGAAACAAGGGAAACTCAAATCAACAACTATTTAGGGTATTTACTTACCTAGAAAAGCGGAGAAATCATCGGCAACGTGATTGAGTTGCGTTGCTTAGGCACTTGCAACAGGTAGCACAAGCGGCAAGGAATTCTCCTCCAATCTCTCTCACAAACTCTCACCTTTTCTCTCTCCCAATCTAGGGATTTTTGCAAATTCGGATGGGAGAGAGGAGTGAGGGTTTCAACCCCTTTTATAAGCCTAAACATGCCCAAAATAGGCTCCAAGTCAAGGTATACTTAAAGTATATCCAAATCGGGGCTGTTTCGGTCCAAAAGAGCATTTCTGGAGGTCCCCAGGCCAAATGCGGTCGGACTTAAGCTCATGCATACTGGATCTAGCACACATCCAGTTTTCAGACCGGTTGGGTTCCCAGATCGCACGTGGCGGCCCAGTTTCAGTTTAACGGTCACCGCACCAAGATCAGGCCTATAAGTCTCGTGATATATAATAGATATTTTTCCTGATCCAAGGGTGTAATTTGGCTGTATTCTGACGGTCAGAATGCTTAATACTGATGCGTCAAATTTGTGTGCCAGATTTGAATTTGAAATTCCAACTATGTCCCTATTCACACTCTCTTCGGTCCGGGCTCAATGAAATAGCCTGTGATCATCGGTTTGACTTGATTTTTGGAATGAGTGTCAAGTCCAGCTAGACGGTTCTAACGGTCTAAGATGGGAGGTATCGGACTTTCGACGTGCGGTCTAGATCCAATACAAAGATTCAAAGTGGTCCAGAGAACAAACCTGCTTAGAGTTTGGTCCGAGGTTTTAGAGCATTATAGCACCATTGGTTCCACTCGCTTTGGGCCTTGTAGAACGTATTTAAAGTGATCAGGGACCGTTTCCCAGCTATTCTAACGTTGCACTAGCTAACTTATGCTTAGTTTCTAAAGAAATTTATCCTAAGTGGTTTCTTTGACTATGGAATTGGGTTCTGAACGATTTTTTAGGTGTTTTAATTGACCCACTGCCTAAGGACGTCAAATCCCAGATTGGCCAAAATCTGGGGTGTTACACCTCATATCCACCATTATTAGTGGTAGAAACCATGCCATAAATACTATTAACTTCCTCACCACCAACCTCCATCAATGCCTCCCTAAATGGATCCTCTCCAGCATTTATGGGCCCACTAACTTCCCCACCATTCAGGGATCCATCAACCCTCTCTTCATGGATGGCCATAATTAATCCAAAAGAAAGAAATGACAAAAGAAGAGAAGAATAAAAGGAAGAGACAAAAGAAGAGAAGGAGACAAAAGATGGGAATCGGACGGTCTGAGTAGGAAGGATTAAATAGAACAGGGACAAAGAGAAGGAACAAAGAATAAAGGGGACTTGCTGGAAGAAAACATGGATGGAGGTGGTACTTGAATTGCCACTAGCAACATTCGAAGTACCGTTGCAGGTACTGACATCTCTGAATCACTGCAACATCTGACAAGACGGGTAGAATGGGCAAAAGTCAGTGGACGGTGGTCCTACTACCGCCCCGGCCCACTTTCGGGCGAGGATTGGCCAAGGTTCACTATAGAAGGCCAGGGCCGAGGAACACACATCCATATGGTCAATTAGGGATCACTAAAATGATCAAGAAACGATCCAAGAAGACTATGTCGAATAGATGAAGATTCATATAAACATGGGTCTACATAACTAAGGATACATGATACAATGAACTAATCATCATCAAGAAGATAAGTGTCTGTATCCTTGCAACGAAAATGGGATCCCAAGATCCCTCCTCTAGCAAAATGTGCACCGCCACCAGGAGCATAGTTAGACTGTAAAATTGGACCAATGCCATACTGCTCCCACTAGGATTTGTACTCTCTATCCGGGTCAACAAAGGCACTGACATCAAAAGTCTCCAGGGCAGCGGTCAACTCCCTCTCAGGCACGGATCTCCAATCAGATGGTCCGGACGACGGACTAAGTCTGACCAAAGGGTTGTCGATCAACTGCCAAAAGAGCCTCTCTCCTAGTACCATTTCATCACATGAGGGTCCTCCAGAATACGGCGTCATCGTGAGGCCTGAAAAGCCTCCTGAGCTCTGGGAGTAAGCACCACATTTAATTGGAGATATGGTCTGGTGTGAAATTGCAAAAGGGAGAAAAGCTAAGGGCTTAAAGATAAGTGAAAAGTAACACATGGGCAATACAGGGCAAGACAAATCACTCACATCATCAGGGACAAGGGCATTGATGTTCAACCTCCAGGCGAGATTAGAAAATAAGCACGTACAGTTACGGTTATCCTTGTACCACAGCATCATGCGAGGAAAAGGAGGCAAATGATCTATCAAGGTTGGCCCTAGATGGGAAAAATGGTCGAAAAAGCATACCTACACAAAATCGTGATCAGAAAAGACACACCTGATCATTTTTAGGAAAAATATTACAGAAATGGACATCAATAAAGTACCTCGATGACTGGGTAAAAGCCAGTCAAGGATCGGCTGATGCAGTGGCTGGCCTTGTCCAGCCCTTCGTATAAACGGGCCAAGAGGGCCACATTTCAGTTGTACGCCATGGGAAAGGTGATATCTTCCACGAGCGATAATAGACAGGAACTCACAAATTCATTCCCGTGGTAGAAAATCATCGCTCCCATGGTATACAAAATCAAGGCTCGAGCCTTCATCACAACTGTGGCTTCTGTCTCGGGGATGCGTTGGGCAAAATTCGAAGATAGCTAGAGCAGCTTGAATCGATGACAGGAGAAGTCTGTGGCATCTGACATCATCCCCAACAATTTCATCCAATCATCCTCAAAAGGTACCAGGAAATCATCCTCTAAAGGGATAGATCCCCCGTCATATCGGAGACCCAGCTGCATGTAAATATCATTAGGAGTGATTCCCCACTCCCCAAAAGGCAACTGAAAGGTGTGAGTCTCAGGGTGCCACCGTTCGGTCAAGGCCGATAAAAGGGACATGTTTGTCTTGCTTAGGCGAACTCGAAATAGGTGGACAAATGGAGTACACTCCAACACCTCAAAGAATAGAGGCTACGGATCATGAAACCAATTGGGCTAGTGTGTCCTAACCCCACGCCCTCTGAGAATCGTAGGCGCATCGCCCTCCCGGGCTATATTAGAAAGGTACCGACCCTGTCGCGGCACATAACATGGATTAGTCGAATGGCGAGAAGGACCAGCCTTATTCCTACCCCGACGTCACATACTGCATAAACAAGGCCCACACGTAAGTATCCTTCTTACCATAAAAAGCAATGGACTCCAGTCACAAGGCCCAAGCCTATTTCCAAAAAGACCCATTCCAAGGCCCGTTTCAAAAAGCCCATCTCAAGGCCCATTTCAAAAAGCCCATTTTAAGGCTCGTTTCAAAAAGCTCATTCAAGGCCCATTCAAAAAGCCCATTTCATAAAGCCCATTTCAAAGGCTCGTTTCAAAGCCCACTTTCCAAGAACCACTGCCAAGGTCCATTTTCAAAAATCCTCATCCACACCACAACTCAACTCCATCTTCAAATAAATGCATCTGGACACATCAAGACCATTATGTGGGGCCCACTTGGAAAATCCCACCCGTCCATCATCCACAAAGTGGCCAACTAACAAAGTTTACACCATCCATACACTCAAGTGGGCCCTAGATCATCCATCCAATGGTCCAGATCACCTAAAAAAATAAAAACAAAATAAAAAATAATAAACTAAACAAAAGGGTGGGACCCCTTTCTTATCACACCCCACTCCATCAAAATAAAAAAATAGTACATAACAGAAAATCCAAAATAGATCAACGGCCTTGACCACGGCTCTTCCCAAACCCATGAAGAAATCCAACCCATTAAAAGCTCTTTAAATGAATGGCCCAACAAGATCCATCAAGAACCAATTGGTTAAGAGTACCTGAAAATGAAGAAGGAAGAAGAATACTGAAATTACAGGCCAAAAATTCAACAAAAACACAAGCAAGGGAGCTTTTAGGGACCACAATGGAGTCCCTAAACACTCATGAGCCGTTTTCAAATAGGGGAGAGGAGATAGGGGAGAGGAGGCCACCATTTGGATCGGCGCGCCCGATGGACCAACGGTCCATTTGGCGGACTGGCGGTACACAGACTACCACTGGTGACAGTCCGATTGCCATGGCCGACCGACAGCAGCTTAGGGCAGCGTGCTATCCCCCCATGGTGAGTTGCAGGGACTGGTCCTTCCTTTGAACTATTGGATAATATATATATATATATATATATATATATATATATATATATATATATATATATATATATATATATGTATGTATGTATGTATGTATAATAAAATATATATAATAAAAGATTCTTCTCAAAATATCGTGATAAGTTCATTTCTCATGAGAAATCGAGAATCTCTATAAAGCATGCCTTGTAAAATCGTTAAATATTGCCAAAAATTGCCAAATAAAATAAAAGAGAAAAATGATAATAATAATAAAGATAAAATTAAAAATAGAAATAAAATAAATCCCCAGGGAGTATAGCCCCAAAAAGGATGATTTTTTTAAACCATCAGCCCCATTAATTTATTAGTGGAGGCCATCTGACTTTGTCACAAATAAAAACCGAACGACGATGCCCCCCTGCAAAATCGAACGGATATTTTTCAAAAAATCTAAGTGTGTGTGTATATATACATATATATTCAAATAAAATCCCCAAGGAGTCTAGTTCCGAAGGGAATAGATTTTTAAATAAAGAATTTTAAAAAAAAATGCACACAGCGGGAAGTACATTGAGGAATCTTCCATATTCTTAGTTGCAGTTAGTTCAAACAGCCAAATAAGATTCGGTCTCCCCCAGTTTTCCCAAATGATAATTGAATCTGTACATGATACATGTATGATTGCCCCGATCTCTATATCTAGATAATCGTACGAATGCTAGTAGAAATGAGTGTATCCGTCACTGGAAAGAATTATCAAACTCAAAGTTACCACAATACATTGTAACCAAAGTATCAGAATCAACAGACTGCATGGAAAAAGATTACCTGCACATACTTAGCTCAGGATATTCATAAAATTTGATGGAGTCCAAGTTGGCATAGTGAGTTCCCCATAAAGCCGCACCAACACGCAGGGCAGCTAACCACTTTGACAATCAAACAGAACGAATACTCTTAGGGTGATTACATAGCAAAGGAACGACAGACCAAAAAGTATGGGAATCCTTGCAAAGCTGCAATGAATGCGTAGAGGCCCTTACTTTTCATACTTACCCTCCAATGCTATTAACAATCTGACGTGAAAGGGTTGTGATTGGTGACCCGTAAAGCCGCGATGAATGCACAGGGGACAATTACAACGTTTTTCTCAACCCTCATGATATGTGCAAGTCATCTCTTTTCCAAATAGTTGACTGACAATGATGCAATGGCAGGCAACAGATTCGAATCACTATCCTTTCTAACTAGAAGGGTGGGGTGTCCACTCGCTTTGGCCTTCGGTTGCTCGCAACCTCGGCCAAAGAGGGGCATCTGTAGACACCCCACCTAGGCTAACATCTTGAGAAGGATAAGACAGTCCAAGAACCATGATCATATCTTGAACCAGACCCTAATCTCATCCTAAACCTAACCCTGACCCAAAAGTCTCCAACTTCCAGACCGAGACCCAAAACCTTGATCTAAACCTTCCAATCTACATACAACCCTCACTTTACACTATACCCTAAATAGGACCCCCTTTACCCAAACTTAAGCCCACTTAGCTAAGCCGTAAACCTGAAAAGAAGACCATTAGGTGTACCAACATAGCGAACAAAGCCCGCATGCGCGAGCCCGACACGAACGAAGCCTGGGCGGTAGTCTGACTACCACTGGCGGTACTTGGAGTGCTGCCACATACGGCCCACATGTGGACAGCTGTCTTAGCGTCCAAAAGTCAACTTTCTCGAGGATTTATCCCCCCCCCCCCCCCCGAATCTTCACTATTTACCATTTTACCGACCTCAAAAGCTAATGGGAGCATGCCATGTGACGCTCCTCTCTCCCTAACCAATCATAAGCCTCCATTTTCATTATTTTAACCCTTACCTACCCCCTATTTACCATATTACCATTGTACAAGGCTATAAATAGCCCTCTCCTCTTCTCATTTCAACCATCCCTAACAAGCCATCTCCCCCCTTAAGCTTAAAGAGAGAGAGAGAGAGAGAGAGAGAGAGAGAGAGAGAGAGAGAGAGAGAGAGAGAGAGAGAAGGAGAGTAAGGAAGAGAGTGAAGGAAAAGGAAGGTGCTCCCAAGCATTCAAAGTTCTGATCTTTCAAGCCACCCCCTAACCCTTCCTCTTGACCTCTCCAACCCATCAAATATAGCCTGGATTGGTTATGGTTCAGTCCATGTCTTAGCCTACTCAGAAATTAAGCCAAAGATCCATCCATTTTTACATACAAGTATTCATCATGACATCTACTCCCTTCTTAACCCCCCTGCTTCTCTAGATTTCTAATGAACGTATACTCTATGACTTGTCGTACATTGGATGTTGTCACATCAGAAATTTTTAGTGATCTAGTCCATTTTTATTATCTCTTTGCATAAGCATCATCATATCCACCTTCTAGACACGCCGTTGGACGTATGCTCTGTGGCTTGCCGAAATCTCGGATCTTGCTATATCAGAAATCCGTGTGTATGCCTAGCCCCATCTCGACCATAGCA
This sequence comes from Magnolia kwangsiensis, assembly GCA_037074715.1. Taxonomy (NCBI): domain Eukaryota; kingdom Viridiplantae; phylum Streptophyta; class Magnoliopsida; order Magnoliales; family Magnoliaceae; genus Magnolia; species Magnolia kwangsiensis. Next base: position 74,796,954 of record CM073577.1, on the reverse strand, counting down.
TTCATCATTCCTTGAGATTATTTTACCACACTAAGTAGAGACCGTATGTTTGTATGGGTAGAGAGGGTGCCTAACACTTTCTCTCTTTATAACCGAGGTCCCTAACCCAGAATCCCAGATCACAGACCTTACATATTCCGCGGTTCTAGCCGACCACAAGATTTTGAAATTATTTGGCTAGTGGCGACTCCAACATCCACAAATCAGCCTAATCACCCCCACCACCAAAACATAACACACAAATCAGCGTGGGCGCCAATTTTCAGTGTCTACAGAATCTATTTGTCAGTTGGTAGTTCAAAATTAATTTCAACAAAAGTTATTATTGTTATACAACTTTGAAGATCGTTGTGAGGAATCTATTCATCAATTCAATTTAGGATTTGAGGTTCTAATACGATTTAGCCTTAAGATTTTTAGGTTTGGATTTTCTTAGACTAAGACAATTGGATTTCACATAGTTAACCATCCTTGTTGCATAAACTCGTTCAAAAATCGATCTCTATCATCAAAACTCACTCACAAATTGAAACAATGATCGTAGGATTGCTCTCTTTCGCTTAGTGTTTAAATATGGGCTTGTTAGATAAAATTTTTAGGATTAAAAATAAAGAACTAAATTGATACATACCGGCAGAGGCTTCTCATTTGCACGGCTTCTTTTTTGCCTATGATACTCTTTTGGGTTTAGCATTTTCTTCAAGAATTTCTTAAAAATCTTCCCTTTAAAATATAGGAAAAGCCCTGATTCTAGAAGATTCCATCAGAATTTTTATAGATTTTGTATTATGCTCTGAAAATTAGCACCCGAGTAGATAGACTCCGATCTCGAGTTTTCAAGCGTTAACTTAATAAAATGTACATGTGTCTTAATTCAGATTCACATTCACATTCATTTCACACACAAATAGTCATAGAAACACATTTTAACTTAGCGGAACCAAAGAGAGGTAGAGATAGTAAAATTTGAAAATATAGGGCTAACAACCAAAAGTTACAGTTCCAAAAGTGGTGGTCACCCATGTGAGAATTATACGAATCACAATAATTTCAATAGGAACAGAAAAATAACTAGCAATCGGGAAGAAGCTAGAGATCAATTGGGCACCCCGAGCGCACCATCAACTGGTTTTACTTCTGAGTTATCTACATATATCAAATAGGAGGCATCAAATGCCAACATAGTGAAGAAATACCCTAAAGATTGTTACTTGGGATATTCTAGGGAATAATAGGTACACAAAAAATACATATTCGTACATGTAATATACTTAAGCATGTTGCATTTAACACATATATACTAAGCAATTACACATGTTATCAATACAACCAAGCACAAGTAATGATGACATAACAAACGAACGATTTCCTAATTTAGTTGATAAGTATATTAATGTTATGATAAAATGACGCATGCTTCTTACAATCCAACACTCCCTCACAAGTGACTTTAATGTCTATTTCTTAAATGCTAACACTTCCTCACAAGATACTTCAATGCCAAATCACAACCTATCCTATGATATGCATGATTAGCCAAGAGGTTATTAGTCCCAGTTCATATAGTAGGTTGACAAAGCTAGTATACCGTTGTTATATTACGAGTCATTATGCGTATTATGTGGCTCGTTGCGGCATGTGACAGCTCCTCACCATTGTCCCTCTATCTAAATTAAGGCATCAACATGGTATGGGTCGTCACCCAGTACTGAGTATGAACAATCAATTCAAAGGTGTGGGCTTGTCACTAAGAAGTAAATCAATACAAAGGAAAGGGTTCGTCACCTAATTCCATTTACTCCCGATCATTCAAATGGTACTCTATTATGAAACTATCGGCCAAATAATTTGACGAGGGCTGCTTGAACAACATTCTATGTAACACCCCAAACTTTAAGGGTCGAACCGTACTCGACTCTTGAGGTCTCGAGTGTTACTTATGCTTTAATGAGATGTAAGTATTCAGAACATTTAGTCGGGTATCACAGTAGATGTAAAATCAAACTAGACAGTGCAAAATACTTTAAAATAAAGGCATCAAAACATCCCAATTAACATAAACAACTAGCCATATTCGTTCAGAGTACAAGACGAAAGCTGAGGAAAAAGTATGGTTTCAAAAAAATTCAAAATGTATTGGCCCTAAAATCCCATCGACTCTCCTAAGGTGTCCTATATCAGTCATCCTAGTGTCTATAAGTATGAAGTCTCCTCCTCTAGTCTATGAATGCCTCCTCCAATGCGTCGGACTACATGATACCTGCATCTATGATAGGGTCTTGTCAGTATTTTAAAATACCGTCCCAGAGTGGTAGTGAGTGATCTACTCAGTGGTTTCATTAACATCAAGTTACACATGTTATCAATTTCATAAACACAATTAATGATAAAACATCATAAATACCCAATTCCTAAGAACTCTTATTAATGTATGTGTAAGCAGCCATGGGATGATGCATGTCCTCATATTCTAACACTCACTTATAAGCGACTTCGCCACCATACTCACAAATGCCAAAACTCCCTCATCACGCAACCACATTGCCCAAGTCACCACATCCTATACTAACGCAATGTGATAAATGTTCATGTTAACCGAGTATTTAATTAAGTCTGTTCATCTAGCAAGATTGGGGAAGCTAAAACACCACCATTTAATCAATGGTCCTATCCATATCACTTGGCTCAAGGCAACCATAACGGCCTCGTACCTATGATACTTGATCCATCTGGGTTCATCACTCCTAGGTGAACTCATATGATAGGTAATTTTGTGAAACGAATCACTCACGGTTACTACAGGGAGGCTCATCACCCCAGCGTAGGCCAATAACACAGACACAATGTCCCATACCACCATGGTCAGCTCTTGAGACTCAGGGATCATGTCGCTAACGGTTAATAGTGGGCCTCTCAAGGGTATGGGGTGCTTCAGATTCACGCATGAATGATCATAGATGGTGAACATACATGGTTAGTCGGCAGTTAGACTAATTCGGTTGACTCAGACTAACTCTAGCATAACCGGTGTTGCGTGCAATTATCCCTTCCCTCTATTCCTATATTTTTCTCTCTCAATGGATTTGGAAGAATTCGTATGGGGAGAGGGGAAGTCCAAATGAGTCCTTTTTATAGAGCCAAAAGTGATGAAAGTGTCCCTAATGGCCCTTTATTTATTATATTAACCCTGTAAGGGATTATTTTCCACCAATGGGACCCATAGGGAGGTTTACATGTTAATCTAAGCCCTGAGATAAATGTCCCACTAGGCGATCTATGTATGGACACAACCATCCGATGATCGGACATGTCAATCAACTAGGAAGCCATAGCCCAGATTGGTTGTCACTAAGCATCGATCGAGTCTATAACTATTAGATGTAAGAAGGGTAATAATCTTGATTGGTGCCTGAAATTTGGTTATCATCTAGCAGTTTGAAAGCCATAACTTTGGTAAAGATCAGATATAAACAATTAATTTAAGTTCTTGATTAATTTTAGAAATATTCACACATCTCATGCACTGGCATTAGGAGTCCAAGTTGAGCGATTCAAGATACAATCTCGGCTCGATGTCAAGCACACTAAGACGAACATCTTTCTATGGTCTCGGGATTAGTGGCCCACTAATGAATAGTTTAGGCCTTGTTTGCTTAATCAGGGCATTTCTAAAACGAACTAGGCGATAAGATTCTTGTACACGACAACTAGAGTTTGGATTAGATAAGTTCAGAGCACGATCTATTCGTAATTAATGAAAACAATGATTCGGCTCTAATTACCATAATAAGAACCTTAATTCAACTACGCTAGAAACTATTTGTGTAACTGCTTATATTTGTAGCACACATGAATTGTCAAATTTTATAGTTAAAGATATTGGTTAGATCTCAAGTAGACCTCAGTCTTTTATGGCATCTCATGAAGATCGTCTTAACATCTCAAGACTTAAAAGACATCACTCGGTGTAAATATTAAAGATCTATATATATGCCAACCACCACGTGGAATGACCCTATAAAGGCCTTAGGTAAGGTGCTTTCGAAAAATGTTTAAAATGGGTAAACTAAAGAATAAGTTCACTGAAGTTCGGCCAACCCAACTTTAAGTTCAGTCATCCCAACTTACTTCAGCTAACCTAACTTCAGTTTCGGCCAAATATTTACATATGAAAGTTTGAAAAATCTGTTACATATTCAGCCAACCCAATCTTGGGTTCGGCAAGCTTAACTTGAAGTTTGACCAGACCGAAGAAAGTTTGGGCCAATTTTCAGTAATATATTCTATTAAGTGCTAAATATTGCATATTTCCCCCTATTTATATCTTTTTTTTATGGACACGATAATGTTTAATCAATATAATTATACATGTTTGTCTTGCGAGGTGAATTTGAGAGCTTGATTGAAAAGGATGCTTAAAGCATGGATTTGATGCTCAAGAATTACTAAAAGAAAGGAAGGATCTTTGGAGCACAAGAATGTATCTTTCAAAGTCTGAGATTCAAGAAGACCAAGTAGAGAAGGAAGAGAATCGGAATTGCAAAGTGCAAGAATTTGTAGTTGCTGAACTTCATTGTCGATGGCATCGAACACCCTTCAATGACATCAAAGTAAGTATTTGATGACATCGAAGATTTGGTGAAATTCGAGTGTGGTTGTTGGACTATTGGGTACATTTTTTCAATTATATTGAAGACCTATTCGATTGCATCGAGGAATGGTTGATGTCATCAAAGCCAGTTCGATGACATCGAGGATTTAGAGGATTTTTAGAGTTGTTTACTGGACAATTTAGGGAGATTTTTTATAATATTGAAGCTCTGTTCGACGACATTAAAGGACAGCAGATGTCACACCCCAGCCTCAGAAACCATGCTCATAAAATTCTCGATCGTCGAATCCAGTGCTGACAACCTCCGTAGTATTCCATTCTCAGCTCCTAGTGCACATACGCCAGATTCTGATCCTGAAATCCTATAAGGTGGATTTTCAAACGTACATTTATCTCGTAAGAAGTATAACCACAAGTTTACCTAAATCGCAAAGGCAACATTATCATCACATATCCACTAATATAAACATTTGAATACAATGCTAAAAGGAAAATATATATGTTAAAATTAAAGCTCCAGAAGCCAGCTATATGCTCCAAGCTCCACGCTGCTGCAACCTAACATTACCTACACACATCTATCGTGCATAAGCTTATAAAAAGCTTAGATGGTGGTGTAAGTGTGTGCACAATGTAAGTGCCAAGTATTTAATACATTTTTATAATCATACAATATTGGAAATACTGGAAAGATCATGAATCATACGATATTAGAGTGAGTGAAAATACTAACAAGTCCATGAGTCAATCAATTTCAGAATATGCAATACATATCAGCTATGTAAATGAGGAGTCATAAAGAGCCAAATATAAGATGTCGAGGATGCAATACAATGTATAATTCCTGATCAGTTTACGAATAGCATTAGCCATACCTATACCATATAAATGCAAAAACACAGTAACCCAAAATGCCATATGCCTGGGATATAATGCAATATGCGGTACGAATGGAATGACTATGCTCGATTGTGAAGTCGGGATAATAGTACGCAGTATTGCAGGCTATGGGGTCCATCACAAGGGACTTCTATCCAAACTAGTCTCATACCTAATTTGGATAGTCAGACTCAATGTGGTAAACTCCTGATCTCAGGTTAGTCGCGCGCCCTAACCAAAATCCTAGCCATTGTGAAGGTACACATAACTAGGGGTGTACATTGGGATGAATTAAGTATAACTGGATTTAACCCAGCCTAGCTCGGTCACCTATCAAACTCAGGCCGAACCCCGCTCGGCCCGGTCACTGGGTCAACATGTCCTGCCCGAACTCGGCCCGGTCAGCAATTGGGCGAGTTTGGGCCAATTTTGGGCCTGCTCCATCTACAAATGAGTCTTTTTCTTTTTCTTTTTTTCATTTTTTCTTCTCTTTTCAATCATGATCTTACACCCATAAAATTTTAGTCAATTTATATCATTTAGTATTTCAATGTGGTAATGAACCACTAGAAAGTTCAGTTACTGAAATGAAGTTATCATATCAGACTGTTTTGTGCAATCCCGTTGTACTTGTCTTCAAATCCTTGAGATAACCAACTTGAAAAACTATATGCCTTGACATCTTTGAAAGCATTGCCTAAGGCATGTGTCATTGTCGAATAGGATTCAAGAGTATTCAATTTTTCTACTTATGCTAATATGGTCTCATGTGCTAAAGGTTACATGTAGAATACCATCTCCCTCTGTTAGGCTCTGGAGGCCAAGGAATCCCTTGAGGGTGGTTTCATTAGATGTCATTAATTGGATTAGAGTTGGTCATTTCAGGTGGAGGGTGTAATCCATTTTAGAAGAAGCAAAAGACCCCGACTCATTGACTGTTGATTTTAACCACATTCACTGGTCTGTAAATGATTGGGTGGAAAAGTTGGTGAAAGACAGGGTTCTGTATGACGATCTCAGAGGCATGATATCATGTCTAATCCAGTTGGACCCAGCCTGAGCTTGTGATATGTTTGTTTTAATTTTTTTCCATCATTTCTTCTTATTGTATTTTTTGTTAGCTTTCAAGCTCTGGTTGGAGGCTTTGAGTCATCTTGTATTTTCCCCTCTTTATATATATATACATATACATATATATATGTATATATATATATATATATATATATATATATATATATATATATATATATATATATACATATATATACATATATATATATATATGTATATATATACATATATATACATATATATATATATATGTATATATATATATATATACATATATACATATATATATATATATACATATATATATATATATATATACATATATGTACATATATATATATATACATATATATACATATATATATATATATATATATATACATATATATACATATATATATATATATATATATATATATATATATATATATATATATATATATATGTATATATATAACGGCTGAGTCAGGCCGGGTCGAGCCGAGTTGGGTTTCGGAACGAGTCGGGCCGAACTGAGACATGTTTGAACTCGGCTCGAACTCATTTTCGAGCTGAAGAAAATGGCTCGTCCCGGTTCGAACTCAGTTCCAGGTCAGGCCGAGTCAAGCTTTTTTTGGGCCAAGTCGAGTGAGTTAACCAAGCTAGCCCGGTTCATGTACAGCCCTACATGCAACAAATAGTTACACACCACCGGCCTGAGTGGATAATGAATGAATGAATGAATGAGTATACAACTCTTGCTCCACAAATCAGTATTGTACATCTTTGGGATTATTACCGAGGTCTAGCAAACTCTACATGCAATTGCCACCCACTGACACGTGACCATGCAAGTGGAAGAGACCTCAGTATCCGCCTGGCCAGTAGTCAGCCAATATCTACCTGACATTTCGATAGTGGACCCATTTACGAGCTGGTCAAACTTATCCTAGCTATGCCCCCTACCCATAGGTGGGTAAGGCCACACCCCCTCCCAACCAACCATGACACAGTGGGAGACATGGCCTCCTGGTACTTGGCACTCGGGTGCTCATGTATCCATTGGGTCTTGATGTTGGGGCGTCCTCTGGTACCAAGAGGGTTTAGGAATTTTCACCCAAGGCCATCTATGGTAGCCCGATGCTAGTAACAGATTTATAGTGTCCCATCTAGCCGTCCAAGGCATGAATGTGGAGGCTATGGCCCTGATGTCGTTAGGGTGTATAATAATCATAACACATAATGCGAGATGCATGAATCATATAATCTAGTCATGCATCAATCTCATGCATACTGTGCGCTCATGTCAGACGATCTCCGCCTATCAAGGAGTCTATAAACCACCGGTACTATGGCATATGCAATGGTAAATCATATCTCATAACAAACATGCAGATGATGCATATATGCATGTATCGTGATGCTATGCTGCCACATACTCACAATTCGTATCAATAACCGGCATCGACAATCAACCTTGACAATGTGGACATTTAACCAACATTGCCCCCAAGGAATGGCCCACATAGAGCCTAACATAAGGGCCTAATATACAACACAAGGGCTTAATATATAACACCATGGCGCTCACTCAAGAGCTTAATACACATCACGATGGGCCTCTCTCATGGGCCTAATATACATCACAACGAGCTCCATCACCTGACCCTTAAATGCACCACAATGGGCCCATCACATAGACCTTATATGCATTAAGCCGAGGGTGAATGCTCATCACAATGGGCCTCAAATATGGGCCATATATACATCACATTGGGCCTCGACAATCGGCCACAATATCTGGCCTCGATCATTGGAATCGACCTCGACAATCGGAATCGGCCTCAATAATCGGAATCGACCTAAATAATTAGAATCGACCTCGACAATCAGAATCGACCTCAATAATTGGAATCGACCTCGACAATCAGAATCGACCACAATAATCAGAATCGACCTTGACAATTAAAATCGACCTCGACAGTCGAAATTGGCCTCGATAATCAGAATTGGCCTCGATAATTAGCATTAGCAATCGGAATCGACCTCTATAATTGGAATCGGCCTCGATAATTGGAATTATCCTCGATAATTAAAATCGGCCTCGACAATCGGAATCAGCCTTATCAATCGGAATCAACCTCGATAATCGAAATCAGCCTCGACAATCAGAATCAGCCTCAATATTCAGAATCAGCCTTGGAATCGGAATTGACCTTGACAATCAAAATCAGTCTCGATAATTGGCCTTGGCAATCGAAATTGGCCTCGACAATTGGAAGCTACGTCGACAATCAGAATCGGCCTCGACAATTGGAATTAGCCTCGATAATCAGAATCGGCCCAATAAAGGGCCTAAGGGAAGGTCACAATGTGGACATTTAACCATCATTGCCCATCAATTTGGACATTTAACCAACATTTCTCCCAATGAGTGGCCCACATAGAGCTAAAGATTTAGTAGGCCCATGGCCTCACATAGAGGTCTAATATACATCACAATGGGCCTCATCATATGGGCTGGAATACATCACAATGGACCTAATCATATGGGTTAAAAATACATCTCAATGGGCCTTACCAAATGGGTCAGAGATACATTACAATGGGCTATGTCCCATTGGCCTAATACACATCACAATGGGCCGTATCACATGGGCATATATACACTTCAAGTGGACCACATCACATGGGCCAAATATAATCAAGTGGGGCCTCATGTACATCAAAGCAGGCTGCATCCCCTGAGCCAGACATACATCACATGGGCCTCAGTACACGGGCTCCAAATACATCACAATGAGCCTCAACCCATGGGCCCCAAACACATCTTAATGAGCCTCAACCCATGGCCCCTGAATACATCATATTGGGCCTTATGATGTATTCGGGGGCTATGTCAGAGATATATTACAATGGGCCATGTCCCATTGGCCTAATACACATCACAATGGGCCGTATCACATGGGCATATATACACATCAAGTGGACCGCATCACATGGGCCAAATACAATCAAGTGGGGCCTCATGTACATCAAAGCAGGCTGCATCCCCTGAGCCAGACATACATCACATGGGCCTCAGTACACGGGCTCTAAATACATCACAATGAGCCTCAACCCATGGGCCTCAAACACATCTTAATGAGCCTTAACCCATGGCCCCCGAATACATCATATTGGGCCTTATACAGCACATCGGCCCTCATACATGTCATAATGGGCCGCATCACGGTGGGCTTCAAATACATCAAATGGGCCATGCACATCTAGAAGGTGGGCCCTACATACATGGTAGTTGGGCCTTATAAATCACATAATGGGTCCTACCAGCTAGATATACAACACATACATTACGATGGGTCCCATGGATGGACTGAATAGATGAAACACATATATCATGTGGGACTCACATCCCTATATAGGATAGAACGAATGAAACACCTACATCATAGGTGGGTCCCATAGATTCACAACGTGGATGAAGCACATACCTCATTGATCAGATCCTCATAATTTACTGGCATCAACACAACAACCATATTGCTGGTGAGATACACTAGCTAATCTACTTATGGTTGGTCTCACGTGAGCTGGACGGCCAAGATAAAACACATATCACATGGGTCCTATGGACGGTGTGGATCCCATACGCACATCAAGGTTACCTCATGTCCAAGCAATGGATGGTGGGGATAAAACATATACATCAAGAGTGGGGTCCACGCACTTGGCTCACCAAGGATTTGAATCTGCTTCTTTATATATATATATATTTTAAAAATGGTCCACCGCCTAGACCCATGTCTGGACGGACGGTGTGGATACAAGACATGCATCACGATGGGGTGATGGACGGTGGGATATAACGCATGTATCATGGTGGGGTCCACACGCGCAGCCCACCAGCAAAATGGACGGATGGTCTAGATATCACGATCGTTTGATCAGATGTACTAGCTGACTCCAGTACATAAGCTATATAGTTGGTGAGGTGGTAGACCAACCAACCTGCTTCTAATGTAGGTGGGTCCCACGTGGGGCCCACCATAATATTATGTATATTAATGTCTAATATACTATTATTATTATTATTTTTTATTTTCTTTTATTTCTCTCTAGCTTGTAGTTAACATCTAGGCCATGGACGTTCACTTAATGGACGGTCTGGAAATAACATACATCCTGGTGGGGCCTACATCACCAAATGATCTCTCCAAGGTGGACTGCTGGATGGGACACATATCATGCTGGGTCCCACTACACAGACGGTGCAGATAAAACCCATACAGCATGGTGGGCTTCACGACCACACCATGTCCAGACCTCTGAACGGTCTGGATATCAATATATGCATACAAGGTAGGGTCCATATCCCCAAACAGGTGGACAGTTGGATGCCACACAAATACAAACAAGGTGGGCCCCACCCCTCACACGTGCAACACATGTGGGGTGGTCCCACAACTGTCAAAATAGATGGACAACAAGGTGAAACACACATCATTGTGGTAGGGCCTCACAGGGATGGACGGTGGATATAACACATATATCATGTGGTCCCACGGCTGCTGGATAGCTGTCCACCAACGTTCACCAGATGGATGGTTTGGATCAAATCCACACATCATGGTGGGTCACACATACAGATACATCACGGTGGTCCCTGCATAGCACCGTCCAGCCATGGACGGTGTAAATGTAACACATAAATCAAGTAAGCTCCACCATCCCAGCTGGACAGCTGGATGGAACTCATAAATCAGGTGGGCCACATGGTCATCACAAAAAAAGGAGAGAGAGAGAGAGAGAGAGAGAGAGAGAGAGAGAGAGAGAGAGAGAGAGAGAGAGGAGGGGCCCCTCCACAAATAGGTCCCACCATGTGGGCCCTCAAATCACAAAAAAAATTAAATCATAAAATCACCCACCTTTGATCTTCTCTTCCTTCTTCTGCCAATGCGACCTAAAGCTCCAAGGGGTGCTATTCCAAAGTCGAGATGGACTTTGGATGTTGGAGATGGGAGGTAGGAAGTTCGGCCACACTAGCTTCTCACATGGAAGCTTTGACGATTGCTCTCATGGGTGTTGTTTGAAAATGGAAAGAGAGAATGAGAGAGAGAGAGAGGTGATGGGAGAGAAATAATGGGAGAGAGGGATGGTGAGTGATGGATGGATGAACTTTTTTGTAAGAGGAATTTGATTTTAGGGAGGGTGGCTATACTTAAGGATGGGTGTGAGTGATGAGAGTGATGTGTACTTGATTGATGTGATTGATGGGATATTTTCTTAGAATTTGTGACGTGCAGCATTTTTCTCGAATTGAACGTGGGCCCACATCTTTTGGCCCGGTTATCGCTTAAGCGCGTGAGATGAGGTGTCGGAACCATGGCGACGGCGCGGTCGCAAGGATACAAGTTTCAAGTTTTCCTGACTTTGATATAAGGGACATAACTCAGGATCAAGCACAAAAGAAGATAACAGATCGTGACTCATCGAAATTCGACCTGGAGGACCGCGAAAGCCTATGGCACGGTACAGGCTAGGATACGAATCTCACAGCGGATGACATCGACAACTTATGTAGTGCGAAAAGGCACAATTTTCAAATCTAATTCAAACTGAGATTTTACCTTCGATGACATCAAAGGTTTGTTCGATGCCATCGAAGGCATTATGTAGTGCATAAAATTAAAGGCGGATTCCAAAGTCGGTTGAACAAAGTATATATATTTAGATTTTCTAAAAGATTCTAGACACGAATTAGGGTTTAAGGAGCAAAGTAAAGGGTGGAGTAACCTTTAAAGAGTTTTTCTTCTTCTTCTTCCTTAGTTTATTTTCATATTTTGCTTCAGTGTTTTTAGTTTAATCATGTTGATGTTTAACTAATCTCTTAGCTAGAGTAAAGAGGTGAGCTTGTAGTTTATTTTAATGTTTTTCTTACTTTGATTCACATTCATGAACTTCATGTTGGATATTTCATAGTTATGGTTTGATTTAAAGAAATATTTTTTTATTATTACTTTGATCTAATGTCGACTCTGGGCAAGGTGGATGCTTAGGAACTTCACGATGCTTTCTATTTTCTTTTATGATTATTTGATCTGTGGAATTATTTGATCTACCATTGACTACGAGCATGGTAGATGCTTAAAATCCTCTGTAATCAGTTCAACGAGACTATTATGCATAAATCATTACTGAAAGGATAGGCTACCTAAAAAGGCCTAGCTATATCTCCTAGAGGGGGAGGAGGGGTGAATATGTAAGACCCGTATCTTAGTCCGTACTGTTCCGTAGACTTCCGCGGTCTTACCGGTCGAATTCCGGCAACCTTTGACCCTTAATCGATATTTGTGCGCGACCCTGATTCGTATGCCGTCGACCCGTATCGACTCAACCTAATACCTTCACCATATCAACCGCGCCGTCGTTGCGATTCCAATGCCGTGACTCGCGTGCCGAGGCAATACCCTGGTCAAGAGATGTGGGCCAACGTTCGGTGTGAGGAAAATGTCGCGCGTTGCGAAACCCAAGAGAATCTCTACGAGATGTCACATCAATCCCATCAATCAATCAATCTCATCACATCACATGTCAAGTACATGTCAAGTACACATCACTTTTCACCCTTCCCAAGCAAGCCACAAAAGTCCAAAAGGTCTTACAAGCCCATGCTCTTCTTACACAAAAGGCCACCAAAGTCAAAAAGGTGTCTTACACACCCATCTCTCTCCCATCACTCCATCACCCCATCACCTCACATCTCCCTACAACTCTCTCTCTTTCTCATTTCTCATCTCATTTTCTCAAGAAAAAATGCTATACGTATGAGAAATTCTCCAAGCTTTCCAAAACTCCAAGGTGGCCCACTTTCCTACCCCATCATCTCCCATCTCAACCATCCAAACCTCATCTCCTCCATTAGGATTGAAGCTAAGGAGCAAGGAAGCCATTGGAGCTAAGAAGAAAAGATCTAAGGTGGGTGATCCACCGTTGTTTTGTTATTACAAGGTCCACTTGTGATGAGATTTTTTTTTATGTTTGTATTGTGATCATGGAGGGCCCATAGTGGCGGGGTCCCTCCACCCCCATCCGATCTCTCTTTTCCTTTTCTTTTCCTCTATCTTTTTGTAACACCCCGGATTTTGGCTAACCTGGGATTTGACGTCCTTAGGCAGTGGGTCAATTAAAACACCTGAAAAATCATTCAGAACCCAATTCCATAGCCAAAGAAACCACTTAGGATAAATTTCTTTAGAAACTAAGCATATGTTAGCTAGCGCAACATTGGAGTGGCTGGGAAACAGTCCCTGATCACTTTAAATACGTTCTACAAGACCCAAATCGAGTAGAACCAATGACTCTAGAATGCTCTAAAACCTCGGACCAAACTCTAAGCAGGTTTGTTCTCTAGACCACTTTGAATCTTTGTATTGGATCTAGACCGCACGTCGAAAGTCCGATACCTCCTATCTTAGACCGTTAGAACCGTCTAGCTGGACTTGACACTCATTCCAAAAATCAAGTCAAACCGATAATCACAGGCTATTTCATTGAGCCCGGACCGAAGAGAGTGAGAATAGGGTTAGAATTGGAATTTGAAATTCAAATCTGGCACACAATTTGATGCATCAGTATTGAGCGTTCTGACCGTCAGAATTCATCCAGATTACATCCTCGGATCAGGAAAAATTTCTATTTATTATCATGGGACTTTCAGCCCTGATCTATGTACGGTGACCGCTGAACTGAAACTGGTCCGCTACGTGCGATCTGCGAACCTTGCCAGACTGAAAACTTAATACGAGGTACATCTGGTACCCATGAGCTTAAGTCTGATCGCAATCGACCAGGGGACCACCAGAAAGCAATTTTTGGACCGAAACAGCCCCGAAATGGATAGGCATTAAGTAAACTTCGTCCCGGAGCCTATTTTCGACGTTTTCAAGCTTATAAAAGGGGTTGAAACCCTCATTTCTCCTTCACATCCGAATTTCACTAAACCCTAGAAAAGAGAGAGAGAGTTTGAGAGAAAGGGAAGAGGAGATTTTTCCTGCTTCCGAGCCATCAACGGTTGCTGCATCAGCACTTCCTTCCAATCACCTGGCTGGTGATTTCTCCACCTTTTCAGGTATAGAATAATCCCAAAAAACTTGCTGATTTAGGGTTTACGTCGATGCACAACATGTTAGCTAACGTAATCCATGAATCAGGTTCTCTTACAGCCATAGACGAAGCGTACACGCTCCGTTCAAAATCCCGCGACCGTAAGAGACTAGGTGAGGATTTTAGACGCTTTGATTGACGGTTTACAACGCTTTCAATGTCGTTTAATAGTAGATTATCGACGGCATCGCCGTTTGACATGTACAACATGCTCTCCGTTTCCTGTTTCGTAAATTAACGAAGAATATGAGATTTAGGGCATTTTACTCATTTGTAGGAAGTACGGTCTACGTGCATATTTTGCTGACGTGATTGACATGGTTTGTCGCCGCATTAGGGAGTTAGGAATGCTTGCATAATCAGTTTGGCGAAAAGATTCGCCAAGTTGGGTCGACATACTATATGTGGACTTAAGTGTGTAGTGTATGTGTTTGTATAAATGCTTGTATTAGTATGTATTGAATTAATTAATGTTATGTAGTAGTTTGAGATTGATTTATTGATTAATATGCTGATCTAAATGATTTCCTACATGTTGACCTTATGCATGATTGCATTACATGCATGGAATGTATGTGGGTGAAGATTTGCTTAAGTTGAATGTTATAACATGTGTTAACATGCTCACATGATCCTGTTTCAATTCTAATACTTTTGCATATGTTGTTAATGTGATTCCATATATGTGTGGGACTAGACTTAGTCCAGGCAGTCGGTAACCGAGCGAATTCGTGGCTGACTGGTCATAGCCACGAACGACGCGTCGATGAACGTGATTCGTGTTGAGAGTTGGCGGCAGTGGTTAGGCCACGCGAAGTGTTTTACGCACTTCATGTCGTTCAATTTGAGATGCGATTGCGCTAGTCGAGCCCGTCAAGTAACCCGACTGGCCGATGTTTGTTCACCTTGTATGTATCATAACTGCTTGAACCTAGGGTACTGAACTTACCATTGTAAACCCTATTAACCATGGTACCTTGATCCACGAAGACTCATGAGCCGGGCATGGTGGTATGGGACACCGTGGTCGAGCTGTCGGCCTATGCTGGGGCCACAAACCTCCCCGTAGTGACCAGTGAGCACCTAGACTCGTGAGCAGATTATGGTGGTATGGGACACTATATTCTAGCTGTCGGCCTACACTGATCAGGCGACGAGTCCTTTGTAGTGACCGCGAGCGTATTCTGAGTCCACGGGAGGCGACGACCCTTCCGTGCGGTAGAGTACAGTAGGCCTGTATTGATAAGGTGATGGGGGAGCGATGCAACGAGTGCGAGCAACAGCCCTGGCAGCCCTTGCAGTGACCTACGAAATATACATCGTATGAGATTACTAGGAGTGACGACCCTAGACAGGATCTGTGTTGGGATTGATACAAGGGAAGTACCTTAGTTTCCCAATCCTGCTGTTTGAATGGACTAATAATAACTAGGTAATCATATCACCATGACATTGCATGTGCCTGGAAGATGTGGAGCACTTGAGGGAGTGCGGCATGCCGCGGTCGTAAGATGTTGCCGCATGAGGGTGATCGTCGGTGAGGGCATACATCACGTCATATCATCTTGCATTAACAACAGTATTAGGATTGTCTGATTTACTGCTTTACTATTATCGCGTGATTGAATTGTGAACATGCTAATCCCTGCTCTCTTATCCCACTGAGTTGATCACTCACTCCCACGTTACGGGATGGTGTTTCCGGACACCCACCAGTCCCTTCTGTGATTGCAGATGATGGCGCGGCCTGTGAGGCGGAGCTGGACTTGATGATGAGGAGGAGGATTCCTCCTTTATGTGTGTTCTGATTGACGGGATTGTAGGGAGGTTGATTAGATACTTTGACATTTGTCATTTTGTATTTTTAGCGCCCTCATGTATATTCATTTTGTTTACTTTTGAAGTATACATGTATGTGTATAACCTGGTAATATATTCACACTCTGGAGACATACAACAGTTTATATGCGTTGTACATACTATTACAGTCTTCCGCTTGCAAATTTCACTGTCTCTGGAGTATGATATGCTGTTCTGGCTTAATCTCACTCATGTTTAATACATTACCACAGACAACATTCAATCATACATATCCATGTTGCATAAATAACATTTTGGAACTCGGGAGTTGGGTTTTTGCTCGACCCCCCGATTTTCGGGATGTTACACTTTTCCTCTTGTATGGTTGTGATGATGATAAGATGTGTGGCCCACCATGATGTTTGCATCCAAGCCATCTATCGGTGAATCCCGTCCATATGGGACGCATCACGATGTTTACATGATATCCCAACCATTCATCCTCATCCAGGATGTGGCCCACCCAGGTGTGTATGTGGGGCCCTACACCCTGATCCATAGCTCAAGTGGCCGACCGAGTGAAAGACACCCCCGTTTCAACGATGAGGTCCTGGTATGGATCCCTGTAGGGTAGCTAGCATGGGTATGTGTACTGACGTGGGTATGCTCACGTCAGTAGTGAAAGAAAAAAATAAAGAAAAGGGGTTTTTTTTTTTGTGGTCGGCTCATGTAGGTCCCACTTGATATATGTGTTTGATCCATGCCGTTCATCCATTTTACCAACTCATTTTAGGCATTGAGCCAAAAAATGAGGTTGATCTGTTAATCAGGTGGGCCATACTATATAAAATTGTATTCCTTACCGTTCAAAGCTATTAGGACCCACCTTGCTGCATCTTCACGCCAAAAATGTCCAACATTAGACTCATTGGGTTTGTTTTGAGTCATACTACGTAATGGACGGGTTAGATTTTCTGTTGGTGGGCCCTACCTGTGAAAATCCACCGGATTTATATATTTTAAAAAAAAATTTCTTTACACATAAGGGGGCAGCGCCTGCTTCCCCTAACAATTGCAGCAGAACGCTGCAGCGTGCTTGAAACGGGCGGACGAGCAGCGTCCCACGGCTGCTACTGTGTGCCCCACCATGATGCTTATTTGTTATCCAAACCGTTCACACTGTGGGCCACCTCCTGAAGTGGACCCCTGCTAAAAATCATCTCCATCCATGACTTGGGTGGCCAAACTACAGGAAACAGTGGGATCGAACCTCTACCATTGAAACCCCTTTCAGGGGCCACAGAAGTTATGAATCAATCTGAAATTTGTGTTTTCCCTTCATCCAGGTCTGAGTGACCTTATGAACGGGTTGGATGACAAGCAAACATTTCAGTGGGCCCCACATGGGACCCACAGTGATGTATGTGTTCTACGTCCACCGTGATATTTGTGTTTCGGCTCCACCGTCCAGTGGACGGTGGAGCCCACTGGGTGTGTGTGTGTACGTGTGCATGCGTGTGGGTGTGTGTGTATGTGTGAGGTTGTGCATGTGTGAATATATATATGTATATATATGTTATATAGTATATTGAATATATATATGTATAAATATATATATTATTGTATATACTGTATACATATATATTACATTATGTAATATACCTGGTGGTGGGCTTTTGTGGACCCACCATGATGCATATGTTGCATCCTGTCGGTCCACCCATTTTGAAAGATCACACATGAGCTAAAGAATGAGTCAGATCGTTAGTTCATGGGGACCCCCCCCCCCCCCCCCACCGTGATTCATGTGCTAAATTTAAACCGTCTATCCATTTTAAAAGCTCATAAATTGAGGCTTAGATGAGACAAATCATAGTCCAAGTTGACCTCACCTTGGCCTGTTTTGAGGCCCATCTTAATGTAGTTGTAGTAGTCCATTGGGGCCCACTTTGATGTAGATGTAAGGTCCATGGGTCAAGCCCCATTTAATGTATTCTAAGGCCCATGGAATCAAACCATTTGATGTATTCTAAGGCCCATGGGATTAGGCCCATTTGATGTACATATGGGGCCCAATTGGTGTGGCCCATTTATTACATATAAGATCTATAAGATTAGGCCCATTTGATGCAATCTAAGGCCCACGGGTTATGACCCATTGCAATGCACATAAGGCCCATTGGTGTGGTCCATTTATGTGGCCCATTTGATGAATAAAAGGCCCATATGACATGGCCCATTTGATGTATTTAAGGCCCAATGGGATGTACCTAAGGTCCATTGCAATGTGTGATCCCAATACAGATTATGTAATGATGTTTTACGACGATCGTGCCTTGGGAGCAATGTTGGTTTGACATCCACATTACGAGTGTAATGTTGGTTGGATGTCCACATTACGACTCTCCTTAGGACCCATTGTTAGGCCCGTCTAGGCCCATCTGCTTTGTAAGGACAGTGCATTACTTTATCACATGTTTAGTGTAGTTCCATGACTCATGATCATACGCATCATACGTATGCTTGATATGAGAAGTGACTGATCATAGCATATGCCTTCGAGCCAATTATTTAGGGGCTCCCAGATAGACGGTGTTGCCCCACATGAGCGCATGATACGCACAGGATTTGCCGCATGATTGGATAGTGTGATTCATGCATTTCGCATTGTATGACATGATTAATGTATGCCCTACCGACATCGGGGCTATAGCCTCCACAGGCGTATCGTGGTTGGCAGGATTGGATATCAAAAATCTCATTCTACATGGGGTGCTATAGATATCCCTGGGTGAAAGTCCCTAAACCCTTATGGTACTAAGAGGTTGCTCCAACGCATAGACCAAGTGGGTAGATGAGCGTTGAGTGCCGAATACCAGATGATTACGCTCTCCTTTGTGTCGTGGTCGGTTGGAAGGGGGTGCGGCCTTACCCGCCCGTGTGTAGGGGGCAATGCTAGGCTGAGTCTGACCAGCTCAAGGAATGGGTCCGCTATCGACGAGTTGAGCCTGATATTGGCAGACGGATAGTGAGGTCTCTTTCACTTACCTTATTGCGCGCGTGATGAGGCGACGATCTGGTTTAGAGTGTACTAGACCCCGGTGATATCCCAGATTTGAGCTTGTTGATGTGTGGACATAGATGAGGATTTATATGCTTGAGTTGCATTTCACATCGCATGGCCTTAGGATGGTCGATATCATTCATGTCTTTGTAACACCCCGAATTTTGGCCAATCTGGGATTTGACGTCCTTAGGCAATGGGTCAACTAAAACACCTGGAAAATCGCTCAGAACCCAATTTCATAGCCAAAGAAACCACTTAGGATTAATTCCTATGGAAATTTAGCATAAGTTAGCTAGCGCAACGCTGGAGTAGCTGGGAAATAGTCCCTGATCACTTTAAATACGTTCTACAAGACCCAAATCGAGTAGAACGTATGACTCCATAATACTCTATAACCTTGGATCAAACTCTAAACAGGTTTGTTCTCTGGACCACTTTGAAATTTTGTATTGGATCTAGACCGCGCGTCGAAAGTCCGATACCTCTTATCTTAGACCGTTAGAACCGCCTAGCTGGACTTGACAATCATTTCAAAAATCAAGTCAAACCGATAATCACAGACAATTTCATTGAGCCCGGACCGAAGAGAGTGCGAATAGGGACAGATTTGGAATTTCAAATTCAAATCTGGCATACGACTTGACGCGTCAGTATTAGGCGTTCTGACCGTCAGAATTCATCCAGATTACACCCTCGGATCAGGAAAAATTTCTATTTTATATTATGAGACTTCCAGCCCTGATCTACGTGCGGTGACCGCTGAACTGAAACTGGTCCGCCACGTGCGATCTGCGAACCCTGTCGGACTGAAAACTTAATGCGCGCTAGATCTGGTACGCATGAGCTTAAGTCCGATCGCATTCGACCAGGGGACCACCAGAAATGCCCTTTTTGGACCGAAACAGCCCCGATTTGGATATACCTCAAGTATACTTTGTTCCCAAGCCTGTTTTGGGCACATTTGAGCTTATAAAAGGGGTTGAAACCCTCACTTCTCTCACCCATCCGAATTTGCTAGAAACCCTAGCTAGAGTGAGAGAGAAAGTGAGAGTTTGTGAGAGAAGGTGGGAGAGCTTTTCCTGCTGCTGCTGCACATGCTTAAGCGGCGTATTCCAATCGCTTTGCCGGTGATTTCTCCGCGTTTCTAGGTAAGAAATAACCCTAGAAAGTTGCTGATTTGATGCTTCTTTAGCTCCATAGCTTGTTAGTTGATAAAGTTCGTAAATCAGGTTCTCTATTCGCCGTAGACGAAGCGTATACGCTCTGTTCGAATTCTCATCCCTAAAAGGGAAAAGGTGCAGATATTAGACGCTTTGATTGACTGTTTCCAAAGCTTTCAATGTCGTTTAATAGTAGATTCTTGACGGCAACGCCGTTTGACATGTACAACATGCTGTCCATTTCCTGTTTCGTAAATCAACGAAGAATATGAGATTTAGGGCATTTTAGTCATTTGTAGGAAGTACTGTTTTCATTCATATTTTGCTGATGTGATTGACATGAATTGTTGTCGCATTAGAATGTTAGGAATGCGTGCATAATTAGTTTGGCGAAGAGATTTGCCTAAATGCGCATTTCGGGTCGACATACTATATGTAGACTCAAGTGTGTAGTGTAAGTGTTTGTATAAATGCTTGTATTAGTATATATTGAATTAAATGGTGTTATGAATTAATTTGAGATTGATTTCTCAATTAAATTGCTAATGTAAATGGTTTCCTACAAGTTGGCCATATGTACGATTTCATTATTGGTATGAAATGCATATGCTTGATGTTTCACTTAAGTGGTATGTTATAACATGTGCTTGATGATTTCCTTATGATCTAGTTGAGATCGAATTCTCAATTAATATGCTGATGGAGATGATGTCCTATATGTTGGTGCTATGTATAATTTCATTATATGCGTGATAGACATGTGTAAGATGATTTACTCTGGTTGTATGTCATAACATGTGTTAACATGCTCACGTGGTTGTATTTCATTTCCAATACTCTCACTTGATTTGCTGATGTGATTCTATGTGTTTGGGACTATGCCTAGTCCAGGCAGTCGGTAACCAAGAAATATCGTGGTTAGCCTATCTTTGCCACGAACGACGTGTCGATAAACACGAGTCGTGTTTAGAGTTGGCGGCAGTGGTTAGGCCACGCAAAGTGTTTTACGCACTTCATGTCGTTTGACTTGCGATGCGCTCGTGCTAGTCGAGCTCGTCAAGTAACCCGACTGGCCGTTGTATGTTCACCCTGCATGAGTCATATCTGCTTGAACCTAGGGTACTGAACTTACCATTGTAAACCCTGTTAACCATGGTACCTTGATCCACGAAGACTCATGAGCCGGGCATGGTGGTATGGGACACCGTGGTCGAGCTGTCGGCCTACGCTGGGGCCACAAACCTCCCCGTAGTGACCAGTGAGCACCTAGACTCGTGAGCAGATTATGGTGGTATGGGACACTATATTCTAGCTGTCGGCCTACACTGATCAGGCGACGAGTCCTTTGTAGTGACCGCGAGCGTATCCTGAGTCCACGGGAGGCGACGACCCTTCCGTTGCAGTAGAGTACAGTAGGCCTGTATTGATAAGGTGATGGGGGAGCGGTGCAACGAGTGCGAGCAACAGCCCTGACAGCCCTTGCAGTGACCTACGAAATATACATCGTATGAGATTACTAGGAGTGACGACCCTAGACAGGATCTGTGTTGGGATTGATATAAGGGAAGTACCTTAGTTTCCCAATCCTGCTGTTTGAATGGACTAATAACAACTTGGAAATCATATCACCATAGCATTGCATGTGCCTAGAAGATGTGGAGCACTCTAGGGAGTGTGGCATGCCGCGGTCGTAAGATGTTGCCGTATGAGGGAGATCGTCGGTGAGGGCATACATCACGTCATGTCATATTGCATTAACAACAGTATTAGGATTGTTTGATTTATTGCTTTACTATTATCGCATGATTGATTTGAGAACATGTTAATCTTTGCTCTATTATTTCACTGAGTTAGCTACTCACTCCCACGTTACGGGACGGTGTTCCTGGACACCCACCAGACCTTTTTGTGATTGCAGATGATGGCGCGGCCTGTGAGGCGGAGCCGGACTTGATGATGATGAGGAGGATCCCTCCTTTATGCGTGTTCTGATCGACGGGATTACAGGGAGGTTGATTAGATACTTTGACATTTGTCATTTTATATTTTTAGCGCACTCATGTATATTCGTTTCATCTAATTTTGGAGTATACATGTATGTGTATAACCTGGTAACATGTTCACACTCTGGAGACATACAACAGTTTATATATGTTATACATACTATTACAGACTTTCGCTGGTTAATTTAACTGTCTCTGGAGTATGATATGCTGTTCTGGCTTAATTTCACTCATGTTTAATACATTATCACAGACAACATTCAATCATACATATCTATGTTGCATAAATAACATTTTGAAACTCGGGAGTTGGGTTTTTGCTCGACCCCCCAATTTTCGGGATGTTACAGTCTTGCATCGCATAGCTTTGGTACGGCTAATAGTTTTCATGGATCCATCTGTATATTCCGCATTACTCTGATATTGCATGTTCATATTACTACCTTGCGCGCACACTTTCATCACCCTCTAAGCTTTCTATAAGCTTATGCACGACCGTTGTGTGTAGGTGACGTTAGGGCGCAGCAGCGCTGAGGCAGGAGCACTTTATAGATCATTTTGGAGTTTTTATTCTTCATCATTGTATTTCCCTTTATGCTCATTGTACTTGTAAAGTTTATGATCATAGTGGAAATGTAATGGAGTTCTTGGTTGTTATTTGTGGGTTATGCCTTTGGTTATGCTTATTACGAATCAAACTGACGTTGAAAATCCTCCTCGTAGCATCCCAGGATCGAAACTTGGCGAATGGGCGCTAGGAGCCGAGAATGGGGTTCTACAGAGGCTGTCTGTGCCAGATTCGGCAATCAGAAATTTTGTGAGCCCGGTTTCCGAGTTTGGGGCGTGACAGAATAGGACAATGCCAAATAAAAATTGTAACAACGGAAATTAAACAAATATGATAGCCAACAATTAAAGCAAACTAATCCCAATGCAGGAATGTAAAGAATGTAAAGCAACCTCAAAATTCAGATCTCGAGAGGTTGATACAAATGTTATTCTAAGGACAACCTTAAACTAAAAACTAAAGTTTATGGTAGGATAACCTTATTTCTAGAAAGGTCTTTGTATCAAATCTCAAATCGAAGAGAAAAAGAAAATTAAATGCAAACTGTATTGAAGAATAAACTGCAATCAATTATATACTGTTCTAAGGATAACCATGCACCATAGAAATAACAGGGCAACCTTACTAGAACAAATAAGAATGCTGAAAAAGGAATTGTAAGAAGTAAATTCTAAATTCTTACAACAATCCCACAATGCTTGAAATAAATGATTACAACATTCACATCCACACACACACACACACACACACATATATATATATATATATATATATATATATATATATATATATATATATATATATATCCCACAAATGAATAATAAAAGATATGAAATATAAACCATTCAACCACGAGGCATAAGGGATTATAGTGGTCCGCCTGTGTGTTCTCCAAATATTTAATAACAGCCACACAGAATGCTACTCCACTCCTAATATCCTCACATAGGGGATATTAGCGTTCACTATCAAGTTAGGTTTTTACAGGTTCACCTAAAACCTTACAATTGTGTCTTTCTATGTGGGCTTACATACTTAAAAAACTCCACTTCTGAGTGTTCCTGGCTCTCCCTAGATAACCAATATAATGAGATTTTTCTAGCAAATCCCAAACAAAACAAAAAAAAAAAGAATTTACAATTAAATATAAAATACCTGAATATCTCCTTCGTTGTAGCAGCCCAAAAGATCTAAGTCAGAGTAGATGATTGAATGTCCAAGTTCAATGTCCAAACTCACATTACAATGGTTTTAGTTCTAATTGATTTTAAATTAAACCAAATTGTACGTAGCTCTATTTGATTTTAATTCTAAGAAGAAGGAATACAGCAATTCCTCTTTTCAAATTAGATTGGAATTCAGGAACAAAATCAAATAATGAAAGCTAACAAAAGAGAATAGAAATTATGCACAATGTAACTTAAAATAAACACTAACTTATCTCATAGTGGAGCTTTGAATATACTTGAATTACATATCAAACTTCTGAAATTCGTGTTCAATTTATAGGTGAGCAAATCACGTCTTCAACTGGTCTTAAGACCCCTACGACTGGTCTTAGAACCAACAAAAATTTAAAATTTCGAGCGGGATAAAATAAGACGGTTTCACGACTGGTCGTGGGTCACCTTCGACCGGTTATAAGTTCCACACGACTGGTCGTAGACCAATAAATTTCATTACTAGACTTTGAGTCGAAGGTCTACGAGTGGTCGAAGAACCAGTCCACACTATTCTTACGACTGGTCGAACAGTGGCCAGGACTGGTCGTAGAGTAACCAAAAAATTCTGAAAATCCTCAAAAACTTAGAACTGGTTGTGAAATTTCTTGGATTGGTCGAACCAGTGCTAAGACTAGTCGAACAAGGTCTAGGACTAGTCTTAGAACAGATCAAATTTACATATATAACATATATGGATTATGTATCCGAAATGGCCTACTTTAAAGGTCAACCTAAGGTCAGTCTTACCTTAATAGTGAAGCAAGGACATAGAAACTTGAAGACAAGTGACCTTTGAGTATAACCAAAGCCTGAGATCTTTGAACTTGAAAGCTTCTTGATCTTGAAAACTTCTGAAATATTGAAATCTTCTTGAACTTGAACGCTTCTGAGATCTTGAAAGCTTCTTGAACTTGAATACTTTTTTTGTTCATCACATATACAAGATTCAAAATAGTGTCTTTGTCACCACAGATTTGACAATAACAAGGAGCTATAAACTATAGCACTTACAATCTCCCCCTTTGTCAAATTCGTGAAAAAACACATATCCAAGATATAATACAGAACACTGAATATCTGATTAAAGAATCATTCACCAGTTGATATCAACTAGCACACATTCATATACCTTCAAGACCAATATTTTACCAACATACAATCCATACTTATACACTCATGCTTATATAGTGTATCTCTGAACATACTCCCCCTAAGTAACATACATTTCAAAAATTATGACAAATATAGCATAATACGCAATGCAATGCTACTCTACTCCCTACTTATAGCACCCATCCAACATAATATCTTAAGAAAATAAAAAAATCAATATATGGATATCCATACTCCCCCCTTTTTGTCACAATATGACAAAGGAAGCACGAAAACAAATTGGTAAGGAGTAATAAACAAGGAGATAAAGAAGAGGATAGTAGACAAGAGTTTGAGAACATAGCATAAGCAACATATATAAAGTGAGAACTGAGCTAAATCAACAATAGTTAAAGGAGCAAATCCAATCAAGTGAACATAATAGAAATATAATTATTACAGACCAATAAATAGAAAATGAACTAATCTAAACCAGATGAAGGAACAGGGATGGAAGGATTAAGTTTATGCATGCCCTTATTCAAGCGCATAAGATACTTGCGCATATACTTGAATTGTAAATCATGGGCAACAGGCATGTTTTCCATCCTAACATTTATATTCTCAACTTTCTCCTCCAATGCACTTAGTAGAGCATCAAAGACAAAAGTCTCATAATCTGGATCATTTGCAGAGTCAGATTCAATTTTTTAAAAAATATCATCCATATTAATATCATCAGGAGGAAGATCACCAGCTTCTTCCACATGTTCAACTTCAGCCGTATTAACATCATCTCTTTGGCCAGGAAGAAATTCCAGCTTCATCTTATTGATATTAGATTTGTTAAATATCAGATGATGGATGGGGGCTTCACCAACCGGCATATCGACTAACATATGCGAAGCCAATACAGTCATCAAATAACCAAAAGGGATATCACTATGACCAGGATTGAGTCTAAACTGAATGATAGAGTAACAAATCAAGGATGGTAAGCAAATATTAGCACCTCTGGCAATATTATGAAGAACACGAACCATGAACGCTGTTAACTCAGTTTTATTACCTGACCAAGGATACAAATTCGACACAAAGATCCTATGAAGAACTCTGTATTTGGGTAACAAAAATCTTGAGGGGAGCGCATTTCCTTTATGTGTCCATTGAACATCCAGATTGCATAAATCCTTAGTTAGCATGCATTTTTCAGTCTATGAGGGTTTTTTAGGTAATGTATGAATGGAAACTCCCTCATCATTCACAGAAATTTCCATAAGAGCTGAAATCAAGTGACGATCAGTGTCAAATGGTCCTTCTCTTGTGGCAGTTCTAAACGTTAGATTTTTTAGTGAGAAATCACATACGTAAGCAAACATGGAATGGGCAATGGACTGGTATGCAGGCCCACCCCAATGCAATAAGTTACCCCAACCTACAGCTTGGACCATAGGAAGGATATCAAAAGGAGCAGTATGATTAACATCAACAGGATGTTCAAAAATAACATTACGCAATCAGATGTCCCGAATAAAGGATGGATCATCCTCGAGAGCCCTAAGATGACGCTTAGAGATAGTGGCCAATTTGGAAGAAGATAGACCACACGAAGTTATTTTTCTTCCCCTAGAAACCATTTATAACAAGGATTTCAAAGAAATAAAGAGTTACAAATGATTGAGAAGAGGGTTTTCTCAAATCATATTTTTTAAAAGAAAAACCCCAAATCATAATGAAATTTGAAATAAATAACTTCAAGAGAGAAATGGAAGTAATCTAAACACAAAACTACAAGAAGAAATGAAAATGGAGCACTAACCATGAAGATTTTGGAAGTTGGCTTTGACTAGTCGAGGTTCGGCCCCTTGGAGAGTGAAATAGAAATGAGGAAGATGATGGTTTTTCCCCAAATTAAAGATATCCACATGATTCACGACTGGTCGTGGATGTACACGACCGGTCGTACCACGACTGGTCGTGTATATTAACAATCGGTCGAGTACCAGCCAAAAATGCAATATTCCATTAAGTTTTGCACAATTTTTCAGTATGAATTGCAAAAATTAAAGTCTAAACTAGCTAGAATATACAATATAATACAAAAAGGCATATATTATCATCTTTAAATGCACATGCCAAGATCAAATTTCATTTGGTTAAACCTACTTTTATCGAGAGGTTTAGTGAAAATATCAGCACGTTGATTCTCGGTAGGTACATATTTCAAAAATATAACCTTTTCTTCTACTAATTCTCAGATATAATGAAATCTAATGTCAATGTTCCTAGTACGAGAATGCTGAATAGGATTTTTTAAAATATTTATGGCACTAGAATTATCACAATATAATAATAACATAGAATCTTGTTTAATTCCATAATCACTTAACATTCGATTCATCCAAACAAGCTATGTACACGCATTATCAGCTATGATGTAATCAGCTTCAGCTATTGAAAGTGATATAAAACTTTGTTTCTTGCTAAACCAAGAAACTAAATAGCTTCCGATATAAAAGCAATCACCATTGGTTAATTTTCTATCATCTAGATTACTAGCCCAATCAACATCCGAGTACCCAGCTAGTTGAACACTAGTCTCATGTGGATACCAAAGACCGAGATTCACAGTACTTACGACATATCGAATAATCCGCTTGACGACGATCAAATGCAATTCTTTAGGATCAGATTGGTATCTAGTGCAAATACCAACACTTAGTGTGATATCAGGTCTACTGGCAGTTAAATATAAATATAATAGGCTACCAATCATACTCCGATATAATTTTGGATCAACATTTTTACTTTTAGAATCTTTTGAGGGTTTCAATGTAGTACTCATAGGAGTATCAAAGTTCTTACCGTTCTTAAATCCAAATCTTTTAATTAAATTCAAGGCATATTTGTATTGAGAAATGAATATTCAATCAGGTTGTTGCTTTACTTGCAACCCTAAGAAATAATTCAATTCCCCAACCATGCTCATTTCAAACCGTGACTTCTTCAAATCTGCAAACTTGGTAGTCATGTCAGTATAGGTAGATCCATAAATAATATCATCAACATAAATCTGTACCATTAAAATATGATCATCATGTTTTTTAACAAACAAAGTTTTATCAACAGATCCCATTTAAAAATTATGGCTTAACAGAACTTTTTTAGTTTCTCATACCATGCCCTGGGAGCTTGTTTTAATCTGTAAAGTGCCTTTTTAAGGCGATACACATGATCAACATTTTTGGGATCTTTAAAACCCATTGGTTGTTCAACATAGACTTCCTTATACAAATCACCATTTAAGAAGACACTTTTCACATCCATTTGATAAATCTTGATTTTTATAAAACATGCAATGGATATAAATAGTCTGATTGATCCAAGATGTGCCACTAGTGCAAAGGTTTCATCAAAATCAATACCTTCAATTTGAGTGTAACCTTGTACCACTAGCCTAGCCTTGTTCCTAATTATATTTCCAAGCTCATCAGACTTATTTTTGTAAATCCATTTTATTCCAATGATGTGTTTATCTTTGGGTCTAGGTACAAGATACCAAACATCATTTCTTACGAATTGGTTAAGTTCTTCTTGCATCGCAACAATCTAATTTTCATCAGCAAGAGCTTCTTTTACGCTAGAAGGTTCTATCTGGGATGTAAAACATACAGAATTACATATATCCTCAAGTTGTCTATGAGTACGCACACCAGTGAGAGGGTTTTCAAGAATTTGAGTAGTTGGATGATCTTTAACAGTCCTTAGTTTAGAATTAGTCTGATTAGATGAACTATTAGGTTTATCAACTACAAAAACTTCATCATTATTTGAACTTGAGACTGGTGTGTTTAAGTGATCATTAATGACCACATTGATAGACTCTTAAATCACACTGGTCCTTTTATTCAGAACCCTATAAGCACGACTATTTAAAGAATACCCTAAAAAGATCCCTTCACACTTTTCGTATCAAATTTTCTTAGATTTTCACGATCTCGTAAAATATAGCACTTGCTGCCAAAAACTCAAAAGTATTTACTAGTAGGCTTTTTGTCGAACCAAATTTCGTAAGTAGTTTTATTATTGCCTTTAGTAGTGTAAACTCGGTTAATAATATAGCAAGCTGTATTGACTGCTTCAGCCCAAAGATTCTTAAAGAGCTTCATGCTATTCAAAATGACATTAGCCATTTCTTGTAGCACTCTATTTTTTCTTTCCACTATTCCATTTTGTTGTGGAGTTTTGGGCGCTGAAAATTCATGTAACATTTCTTGGTCACTACAGAACTTCTCAAAACTACTATTCTCAAATTCAGATCCATGATCACTACGAATCTTACTGATTTGAGAGCCTTTTTCAATTTGAATCCTTTTAAGAACCTTTCTTACTTCTTCAAGGGTTTCTGATTTGTCTCTTAGGAAGACTACCCATGTATATCTAGTAAAGTCATCTACTATTACCAAGATATACCTTTTGCCACCTCATCTCTCCGTTCTGGTAGGTCCTATCAGATCCATGTGGAGAAGTTCGAGTGGTCTTAATGTGGTATTGGAATTCACCTTTTTATGTGAGTTCCTTATTTATTTGCCAAACTGGCATTCACCACATATCTTATCTAACTTTTGAAGTTTGGGTAGACCTCTTATAAGTTCCTTTTTGCTCAATCTAAATAAGTTTTGGTAGTGTACATATCCACGATGTTTGTGCCATAATTCAATCTCGTCTGTATGGACCATGTAACATGTTTGATTAAATGAGCTGGATTCACTAACAATATAGTAGTTTTTAGACGTTCTACGTCCAGTTAATATTACTGAACCCTTGTTGTTTAGAATCTCACAGCTTTGATTAGAAAACCAAATACTATGGTTATTATCACATATTTGAGATATGCTCAGCAAATTATGTTTTAGTCCTTCAACATATAAGACATTTTTAAATAACAGAAGGTTATAGAGTTGAACCGTACCTTGGCCCATAATTTTGTAGTTACTGCCATCACCAAATGTGACTAAACCATTAGTCATATCTTTTAGATCGATGAATAGAGCCTTGTTGCCTATCATATGCTTGGAGCATCCACTATCTAGGTACCACTTTGCATGGCTTGTAGCTTTGAAAGCAGTGTGGGCAACCAAGCAAGTGACCTTTGGAATCCATTTCATAACCATTTTGGGTTTAGGTGGATAGTTGGTCTTCTTCCGATTGTAAGAATTATAAGTATGACCTATTGAGTTAGACTTTAGAAGCTCCTTAAGTAAATCAACTATCTTTTCAGCCAAAGGATTTTGGTTATGCTTCCTATAGTTGAAATAATTTCCTTTAGATTTTTTAACAGACTTAGGGTCTTTAGAAAACACTTGTCCTTTCCCTTTTGAGTTTAAGGTCTCTTCTTTTACAAACTTAGGAGGTGCATTATTCAGTTTAGGAGAAACATTCTTATCATAACCTAGACTGGATCGATCACCACATTTTCTCAATCCTGATAAGAGTTTTTCTAATTTAGAATCACCTTGGGTATATTTTCAAGTTTCCTTTAAAATCAAGAGAGAAGAGACTTCATGTTTTAATTCGTCATTTTCAGATTTGAGAGTTTCAACTTGGGTAGTCTTAAAATCCAAATCACATTTTGTCTTTTCAAAACAGTCTGAAATATGGGACTTTTCTAAAACAAGAGATTCATTAATTTCTTTGAGTTTAGAAAATTTCTCCTTTTGAAGTTTCAGTTTTACTGCAATTTTACAACTCTCCTTGTATATGGCATTATAGGTGTCTTGAAGATCATCTTCATTTTCACATTCACTATTCAATTTTTCTTTACTTATTGAATCATTATCTGAAAATGTGACTTTAGCAAGAGTCATAAGGGCTTTCACTTCATTCCCTGACTCAGTTTCAGAATCTTGAGATTCAGAAGAAGCTTCAGAATCAGAGGATTCATCCCAAGTAACCAACATACCCTTCTTCTTGGGTTTGTCCTTTTTAGGACACTTGTTAGCCAAATACCCATATTCTTGGCAGTTGTAACATTGACTATCTTTCAAAGATTTCCTAGTTTTAGATTTTGATTTTGATTTTTTCTTATCATTTCTTTTTTGAAAATCAACATTCTTTTTACTTTTGAAGATTTTATAAAACGTTTTTGCCAAAAGAGCCATATCATCTTCAGAGTTATCTATATCAGAATTTTCTTGAAAATTATTTTTAGAAGTTTTAAGAGAAATTGATTTTCCTTTTGGAGCTTCAAAAGTTAACTTGTAGGTTTGTAAAGAACCAACTAACTCCTCAACTCTCATATTATTTGTATCATGAAGTTCCTGGATCGCAGTTACTTTAGAGTTGAACCGTTTAGGAAGTGAGGGTAGTATTTTTGCACACACTTTACTTTCTAGGATTCTACCACTAAGACCCCACATCGAGTTTACAATGTCATTTAATCTTGTATAAAAGTCCATAAATGTTTCATTTTCCTCCATATGAATTTCTTCAAATTTGGTTGTAAGGAGTTGGACTTTCAATTTCTTGACAATTGAGGTACCCTCGTGTGTCATTTTTAATATATCCCAAGCTTGCTTTGTAAAATCATAGGATATAATTCTTTTGAATACATCCCGTGATAGTGCGTGAGTGATTGCATTTAGTTCTTTAGCATTTGCACTACTCTCACTTTTCTGAAGTGTGGTCCATGAGAAATAAGGTGTTATTCTCATAAATTTTGAACCATCAAGTCCAGTTACTTCAGTGGTAGGAGGGTTCCAACCATTCACAGTGGCCAACCACACACTTTCATCCCTGAATTTTATGAATATTCTCATCTTGGCTTTCCAATAAGCATACTTGGAGCCATCAAAGGGTGGTGGCCTAGTGACTGATAGGCTATCAAAATTTGACATCTTAAATAGCTTAAATCGTTAGCTCATGAAATAAATCCAAGAATTAAGAATTAAAAAGAGCTATTAGGCTCTGATACCACTTGAAAAGGCCTAGCTATATGTCCTAGAGGGGGGAGGGGGGGGGGGGGGGTGAATAGGACAATGCCAAATAAAACTTATAACATCAGAAATTAAACAAATACGATAGCCAACAATTAAAGTAAACCAATCCTAATGTAGGAATATAAAGAATGTAAAGCAACCTCAAAATTCAGATCTTGAGAGGTTAATACAAATGTTATTCTAAGAACAACCTTACACCAAAAACCAGAGTTTATGGTAGGTCAACCTTATTTCTAGAAAAGGTCTTTGTATCAAATCTCAAATCGAAGAGAAAAAGAAAATTAAATGCAAACTATACTGAAGAATAAACTGTAATTAATTAAATATTATTCTAAGGATAACCATGCACCATAGAAATGGAAGGGCAACCTTACTGAAATAAATAAGAATGCTGAAAAAGGAATTGCAAGAAGTAAATTCTAAATTATTACAACAATCCCACAATGCTTGAAATAAATGATTACAGCATTCACATCCACATATATATCTCACAAATGAATAATAAAAGATTTGAAATATAAACCATTTAACTATGAGACATAATGGATTATAGTGGTTCGCCTATGTGTTCACCAACTGTTTAATAATAGCCACATAGAATGATACTCCACTCCTAACATCCTCACACAGGGGATATTAGCGTTCACTATCAACTTAGGTTTTTACAGGTTCACCCAAAACCTTACAATTGTGTCTTTCTATGTGGGCTTACACAATTAAAAAAACCCACTTCTGAGTTTTCCTGGCTTCCTCAGATAACCAATACAATGAGATTTTTCTAGCAAATCTCAAATAAAACCAAAAATAAAAAGAAATTTATAATTAAATGTAAAATACCTGAATATCTCCTTCGTTGTAGCAGCTCAGAAGAACCAAGTCAGAGTAGATGATTGAATGTTTAAGTTCAATGTCCAAACTCACATTACAATGATTCTAGTTCTAATTAATTTTAAATTAAACCAAATTACGTGTAGCTCTATTTGATTTTAATTCTAAGAAGAAGAAATACAACACTTACTCTTTTCAAATTAGAATGGAATTCAGGAACAAAATCAAATAATGAAAGTTAACAAAAAAGAATAGAAATTATGCATAATGTAGCTTAAAATGAACACTAACTTATCTCAGAGCAGAGCTTTGAATATACTTGAATTTCATATCAAACCTCTGAAATTCGTGTCCAATTTATAGGTGAGCAAATCACGTCTTTGACTAGTCTTATGACCCTTACGACTGGTCCTAGAACCAACAAAAATTTAAAATTTCGAGCGGGATAAGATAAGACGGTTTCACGACTGGTCTTGGGTACCCTACGATTGGTCATGGGTTACCTTCGACTGGTTATAGGTTCCACACGACTGGTCGTAGACCGACAAATTTCATTGCTGGACTTTGCGTTGAAGGTCTACGACTAGTCGAAGAACCAGTCGACACTATTCCTACGACTAGTCGAACAATCACCAGGACTAGTCGTAGAGTAACCAAAAAATTCTGAAAATCCTTAACAACTTAGGACTGGTCATTAAATGTCTTGGACTGGTCGAATCAGTGCTAGGACTAGTCAAACAAAGTCCAGGACTAGTCTTAGAACAGACCAAATTTACGTATATGACATAATGGATTATGTATCCGAAATGACTACATTAAAGGTCAACCTAAGGTTAGTCTTACCTCAATAGTGAAGCAAGGACATTGAAACTTGAAGACAAGTGACCTTTGAGTATAACCAAAGCCTGAGATCTTTGAACTTGAAAGCTTCTTAATCTTGAAAACTTCTGAAATATTGAAATCTTCTTGAACTTGAACACTTCTGAGATCTTGAAATCTTCTTGAACTTGAACACTTCTGAGATCTTGAAAGCTTCTTGAACTTGAACACTTCTGAGATCTTGAAAGCTTCTTGAACTTGAACACTTCTTTTGTTCATCACATATACAAGCTTCAAAGTAGTATCTTTGTCACCACAAATTTGACAATAACAAAGGGCTATAAACTATAACACTTACACTACCTAGAGGGGGGTGAATAGGACAATTAAAATATTTTGATATAATGTGGAATATTAAAACAAATACTTTCAATTGCTTTGAGTATTGAAATCTTAATTCTAAATAATTCATAGGTCAACCTGTCACACCCCAAACCCGGAAACTGGGCTCACAAAATTCTCAATCGCCGAATCCGGTGCCGACAGCCTCCGTAGTACCCTATTCTCTGCTCCAAGCACGTATAAACCAGATTTCGATCCTGGGATCCTACAAGGAGGGTTTTTTTCCAATCGTACATTTAACTCGTAATAAGCATAACCACAAGTTTATCCAAATCACAAAGACAACATCATCATCACATATCCACTAATATAAACATTTAAATACAATGCTGAAAGGGAAATATATATATCAAAATCAAAGCTCCAGAAGACAGCTACACACTTTAAGCTTAACGTTGTTGCGACCTAACACCACCTCCACGCATCTATTGCATATAAGCTTATAGAAAACTCAGAGGGTGGTGAAAGTGTGTGCGCGAGATAAGTGTCAAGTACACAAATACAACTTCATAATCATACAATGTCAGAAATACTGGCAAGATCGTGAATTATGTGATATCAGAAGAAGTGGAAACATACTGGTAAGTCCATGAGTCATACAATATTAGGGTATGAAATGCAAATCAAAATGAGCCAAATATCAGATTCTGAGTAAGTAATACAATATCCAAATACTGACAGCCACGAATACCATCAATCTCATCTAAGCCATATTAATCCAGAAACATAGTATCCCAAAATGATAAATGTTACTAATGTAATGCAATATGCAGTGCAAATGAAATGACAAAGCTAGAGTGAAGTCGGGATGATAGTACGCATATCGCAAGCTATGGTGTCCATCACAAGGGACTTCTATCCAAACCAGTCCCATACCTAAATTTGGATAGCCAGATTTAATGTGGTAAACCCCTGACCTCAGGTTAGTCATGCGCCTCAACCGAAATCCTTACCATTGTGAAGGTACATAACTATTAGTTACGACCACTAGCCCGAGTGGATAGTGAATGAATGAATGAATGAGTATGTAACTCCTGCTCAATAAGTCCACATATCAATATTGTACATCTCTGGGATCATCATTGGGGTCTAGTACACCTCAAGCTGGCTCCCGCCCTGTCCAGCTGTGCAGTCCAGTGTGTGGAAAAGACCTCACTACCTACCTGCGAGTAGTATACCAATGCCTACCCGACTCATAGATAGCAGACCCATTTGGGAGCTGGTCAAACTTAGCCTAGCTTACATCCCCCTCACTCGGGCGAACAAGGCCACACCCCCTACCAACCGACCACGACACAGTGAGAGACGTGGACTACTGGTATTCATCACTTGAGCGCTCATGTATCCACTCAGTCTAGACGTTGGGGCATCTCCTAGCCACGGAGGTTTATGGACTTTCACCCACAGACATCCAAAGTACCCGGATGCTCGAACCAAACATTTTCGGTGTCCCATCTAGCCATCCATGACATGCCCGTAGAGGCTACGATCTTAATGTCGCTAGGGCATACAGTAATCACAAGATACAATGCAAGATGCATGAGTCATACAATCCAGTCATGCATCAATCTTGTGCATACCAAGTGCTTATGTAAGATAATCTCCACCCATCAGGGAGTCTCATAACAACCTGCCCAATGGCATATGTAATGGTTAACACATCTCAAAATAAACATGCAGATGATGCTTATGGGCATGTACACGATGCTATGTTGTCACATACTCATAATTGGTATTGAAAACTGGCACCAATTATCGACATTGACAACTGGCACCGATAATCGGCATCGATAATTAGGCTACACAATCAGCCTCGACAATCAGAATCGGCCTTAATAATCAGAGTCGGCCTCGACAATCGGGATCGGCCTCGATAATCAGAATCGGCCTTGACAATCAAAATTGGTCTCAAAAATCGGAATTGACCTCAACAATCGGGATTGACCTCGATAATTGGAATTGACCTCGACAATCAAAATTGGTCTCAATAATCAAAATCTGCCTCAATAGCCGGAATCAGCCTCAAAAATTAGAATCGGCCTAATAAAAGGGCCTAAGGGAAGGTTACAATGAGTACATTAAACCATTATTGCCCATTAATATGGACATTTAACTAGCATTACTCCTAAGGAGTAGCTCACAAAGAGCCAAACATATAGTGGGCCCAAGGCCTCAACAATGGCCCAATATACATCACCATGGGCCTCTCTCAAGTGCCTAATACACATATGATGGGCCTCACTCATGTGCAACATATACAACATGTTGGGCCTCCCTATATGGGCCAAAATTATATCACAATGGGCCACGACATATGGGCCGAAAATGCATCTCATTGGCCTCACATACGTCACATTGGGCCTCATGCCTGGGCTGCATATACATCAAGTGAGCTGCATTACATGGACCACACATGCATCACATCGGGCCTCACCAAATGGGCCATAGATACACCATAATGGACCTCGTTAAATGGGATGGAAACACATCACAATGGGCCTTATACCTGTGTCGTATATACATCACTATGGGCCTCATAAATGGGTCTTAAATACATCATGATGGGCCACAACTCATGGGCTGTAAATACTCAACAGGTGGGCCTCATCACATGGGCCCCAAATACATCACCTAAGTTGCATCCTCAATTATACATCGCAGGATGGCCTCAAATACATCACGATGGGCCTTAACCCATGTGCCCCAATTAGATCACAATGGGCCTCAACCCATGGGCCCCAAATATATCATAATGGGCCTCAATCCATGGGCCTCAAATACATCATATTAGGCCTTAACGAATGGGCCACAAATATATCATGTTGGGCCTCATACAAGGGCCTTATATACATCACATCGGGCTCTTCCAAATTGGCCCCAACTATATCCATCGGGCCTCATCAAATGGGCCCCAAATACATCCAACAGGTCGTATTAAATGGGCCACAACAACTACACCATTCATCCATCTGTAGAGATCATTTTAGAGCATTATCCAAACAAATGAATCATATCAAAAGATCTTCTGAACCACACCACAAACAATAGTGGTGATAATGATTTCCACTATTAAAATTTAGAGGGCCCACCATAGGATTTATTTTCCATTCAATCTATTCATGCAGTCGTAAAGACCAGAATCAAGAGGAAAAATAAGTATCCTATTAATACAAAACTGTTATGGCACCAAAAGCATGTTAATGGTAGTCATTCATCTCTCCACCATTTTCTGCAATGTGGTCCACTTGATAACTAAAACTGTCTTTCTTTTAGTCTAAAGCCTTGAGACGGACTTACAAATTGGATGGACAGTTTGGATACAACACATACATCAAAGTAGGCCCCACAAACTAGGTGCACCCGTCACCAAGGTGGGCTCCACAGGACCTGCTGTGTCAATAATAGCTGTAGGGCTGGTGTGTGGTACACCATCCAATCCAAT
The DNA here is from genome assembly GCA_037074715.1 of Magnolia kwangsiensis. Taxonomy (NCBI): domain Eukaryota; kingdom Viridiplantae; phylum Streptophyta; class Magnoliopsida; order Magnoliales; family Magnoliaceae; genus Magnolia; species Magnolia kwangsiensis. The sequence continues at coordinate 74,758,845 of CM073577.1, read as the reverse complement.
TCCCTTCATAGGTGGGTTCCATGTAGGGCCCACCATAACATTTATTTCCCATTTTATCTGTTGATAAGGTCACACAAACCCAAATAAATAAATAAATTTCATATTTATCTAAAACTTCTAGAAATCCAGAGAAGTTTCAATGGTAGACGTTAAATTCACCACTGTTTCCTGTAGTGTGGACCACTTGAGCTTCTATGTACGGCTGATTTTTTGGGTGCCCCACTGCTTAAAGGGGCCCCATCAAATACACAAAATAGATGTTCAACACACATCATGGTTGGGGCCTGTGGCTGGGACCCACGGTCCCTTCCTTTTCCAACAACGCAGCAGCAACATTTGCTGCTTAATTTTTTAAATTTTATTTATTTATGTTCTCTTATGGTTCTTCCTAGGTGGGGCTCACATTCGGAGGATCCAACCCATCCGTTGGATTCTATGGCTCATGATAGACTAAACAAGCCCAATATTCAATGTGTTTTGGTGTGTAGAAACATCAAAGTGGGCCCTATCAGATTTTAAGAGTGAGAATCACTGTTTTCAATGATGCAGCCCGCCAGATATTCAGATTGGCTTCATTGTTCGGCTCAACGCCTAAAATGAGTTGAGAAATTTGATGGACAGTGGAGATATAACATACATCAGAGTGGGGCCCCATATCCAGCGAAGCAGATGGACAGTGTGAATACATACTTACATCACGGTGGGTTCCACCGTCCATCCACGGTGTGAATATAGAACTCATACATCATCCAGGCTCCTGCATGAATGGACGCATGCTTTAGGCGGGGTCCATATACACATGGCCACCCCACACGTGAAATACATGTGGTGGTGGTGAGGTCCACAAAATATAGATGGCTAGTGCGTATAGAATACATACATCAGTTAGCCCACAGTTCTTACTGACGTTATTTCCAGCAGCTGATGGTGCAAATTAGGTGGGTTCACATGCATGGACACCACATGCTATCAAGGCGGGCCCCGTGGCTAATGACTAGCGTGGGTAAAACACATACATCATGTGGCCTCATGGCCTGAATGGTGTGGATTTTGCATGTACAGCATGGTAGGTCCCATCCAGATGGACAGATGACATGGGTGAATTCCATACATCATGTGTGATTCATTCGGGTGGGCCACACGGCCACATCATAACTAAAAGAAATGAAAAAGAGGGAGAGAAAGAGAGGGAGAAATGGCGTAATGGAGGGACCCTCGTCACTATGGGCCCCTCTTTGAATAATGCATACATCAAGATGGGTCCCACCATATGCGGGCCCCCAAATCATCAAAATTAACAAATAAGATCACCCACCTTTGATCGCCTCTTACTTCTTTGGCCAATGCGATCCAGAGCTCCAAGGAGTGCGATTCAACGGTCGGGATGGACTTTGGATGGTGGGGATGGGAGGTAGGAAGGTGGGCCACACCAAGCTTTCTCTCATGGAGCTTGGGAGAAAAATGAGAAAGAGATGAGAGAGAGAGGTGATGTGAGTGATGAAGAGATGGGGAGAGGGATGGGTGAAGTGATGGAAAATTGAGTTTCGGGGATGGGTATGGTACTTGGGGATGGGTTTGAGTGATGGGGTGTATACTTGACATTTGATGGGACATATTCTCTTAGAATTTGCAACATGTGGCATTTTTCTTGAATTGAACGCGGGCCCACATCTACTGGCCTGAGTATCACTTCAGCACGCGGGACGCAGTGTCGGAACCGCGGTAATGGTGCGGTCTCAAGGATACAAGTCTCGAGTAAGCCGACTTTGAAATTTAGGATATGACTAGAGGTCATGCGCAACTACCAATTACAGATTGTAAGTCACTGAAATTCAACCGAGAGGACCGCGGAAGCCTATAGAATAGTACAGGCTAGGATACGGGTCTTATAACTCTCCACTCATAATAAAAATTTCATCCTCAAAATTTACAGAATAGACAAGGGAAGAGGAAGCATCATCATATATATGTCAAGGCATAATCAGTTTACATAAGGATGGGGATAACGCTCTCTAATCTCAACCTTATGCTCCCAAGATGCCTCATCAGCACTGTGGTGACCCCTACTAAACCTTAGATCCTGGATTAGAACGATCGAAACCAGGATACCTTGCAACCTCACCATTGTACAAATGACTAATCTAACAAGATGGTCCTAATGCCTGGTTGCGCGAATCGTCAGAAACTCCTCATGATGACTGTGGGTCCTGCTAAACTACAAAAAACCTACCTTGAAGCCTACTGAGGAGGCGTATGTCCCCCCAAAGAGGTTGTTGTTGCTAAAAATGGGGGCACTCATGTTTATGATGCCCCGTCTCACCACATCTGAAGTAAACGCCCGTAAACGGTCTCTTTGTGGTGTTGAAGGTGCTACTGGTGCTTGAAATGATGAACGGTTCCTGTGCCTCTGCGGTGTTAACACTACTGCTGCTGGAAACTACTATGGGGGGTCTTCCTCTTCCAGTCTACTCTTTGGTCACGGACCCTCTGCTAATCATTCTATTCTGCCTTGTAAATCTAGGCCCTCTGAACTACCTGCTCAAAGGTCGGGAGCATGTGTCCTATAACATGGCTCCTGAGGCCAAAACATAAGTCGTTCTAAAAAAGGCGGGCCTTTCACTCCCCATCATCAACCAAATATGGCACGAACCTCGATAGTGCCACGAAACGAGCCGCATACTGTGCCATAGACATGTCTCCTTGTACCAAGGTCTCGAACTCTAACCCTCCATGCCGACGAACGTGGTCAGGGAAGTCTTCTAGTGGAATTGGTCTATGAAATCCTCTCAAATCTAGATGAAATCAGGCTCTACAACATGGGTAACGGAGGTCCACTAGTGCTTGGCTTCACCCTAGAAAAGAAATACTGCTAATTGGACCCGTTGTTGGGTCATACATCCCACTGAATAAAAAATCTTCTCCGCTTCAGAGTGTCATCTCTCAGCTATAGTCAGGTCTGGCTCACCCTGAAAACATGAGGGATCGAACTATCGGAACTCTCGAAGAAGGGCGCTCGGGCGCTCCTGCTCTGCCTAGGCTGGCGAAACAACAAGGTGTCTGCCCTGGCCCTGAAGGGCGATCATCACAGCCTACAACATCTGCTATAACTAGAAGACACTCACAGGTACGGTCAGATCCGCACCGGCCTTGGGTAGAGGTGCGGCATCCTCAGGCTGGGGAGCAGGGGCCTCTAATGGGGGAGCAAAAATCGCTAGAATCACTCTCTTAGGCAGCATGTCCTATAAGGAAGAACAAAGGTGTCTATCAACCTTGAGAACTCTCGAAGGAACGCATGTTAAGGGTATATAAGAGAAGATCACTAAGTTTTTCAGACTCGGGACCCAATCATTCTAAGTTTTCAATAATCATAGTGTAGGGTAGCTATCAGAAAATATGTGATGTTATCCTTAGGTATTCCCAAGTTATGCTCTGATACCAACTTCTGTCACGCTCCAAACCCAAAAACTGGTCTCACAAAATTCTAAATCATTAAATCCAATGTCGACAGCCTCCATAGTACCCCATTCTCGACTCCCAGCTCGTATATGCCAAATTCCAATCCCGAGATCCTACAAGGAGGATTTTTTTCCAATCATACATTTAACTCGTAATAATCATAACCACAAGTTTACCCAAATCATAAAGGCAACATCATCATCATATATCCACTAATAAAAACATTTAAATATAATACTGAAAGTGAAATACATATATTGAAATCAAAGCTCTAGAAGACAGCTGCACGATTCAAGCTTAGCCACCTTCACGCATCTATTGTGCATAAGCTCATAGAAAGATTAGAGGATGGTGAAAGTGTGTGTGCGAGATAAGTGTTAAGCATACAAATACAATGTTATAATCATACAATATCAAAAATATTGGTAAGATCATGAATTATACGATATCAGAGTAAGTGGAAACATACTGGTAAGTCTATGAGTCATAAAATATCAAGGTATGGAATACAGATCAAAATGAGCCAATTATCAGATGCCGAGTACGTAATACAATATACAAATCCTGACGAGCCACGAATACCATCAACCTCATCTAAACCATATAAATGCAGAAACATAGTATCCCAAAATGCTAAATGTTGCTAATGCAATGCAATATGCGGTGCGAATGAAATGACTAAGCTGGAGTGAAGTCGGGATGATAATACATAGTATCGGAGGATATGGGGTCCATCACGAGGGACTTTTATCCAAACCAGTCTCATACCTAAATTTGGATAGCCAGACTCAATGTGGTAAACCCCTGACATTAGGTTACTCACGCGCCCTAACCGAAATCCTTGCCATTGCGAACGTACACAACAATTAGTTGCACACCACCAGCCTGAGTACATAGTCAATGAAAGAATGAATGAGTATGCAACCCCTGCTCAATAAGTTAACGTAGCAATATTGTACATCTCTGGGATCATCATCGAAGTTTAGTACACTCCAAGCTGGCTACCACCCCGACCGGCTGTATAGTGCAGTGAGTGGAAAAGACCTCACCACCAGCCTGCCAGTAGTATACTAATGCCTACCCAGCTTATCTATAGCAGACCCATTTGGGAGGTGGTCAAACTCAACCTAGCTTACAGCCCCTTCACTCGGGCGGATAAGTCCATACCCCCTCCCAACTGACCACGCCACAGTGGGAGACGCGACCTACTGGTATTCGGCACTCAAGCGCTCATGTATCCACTTAGTCTAGATGTTGGGGCATCTCCTAGCCATGAAGGGTTAAGGACTTTCACCCACGGACATCCAAAGTACCCAAATGCTCAAACCAAACATTTTTGGTGTTCCATCTAGCCATCCACGACATGCCTATGGAGGCTGCAGCCCTAATATCGCTAGGGTGTACAGTAATCACAACACACAATGTAAGATGTATGAGTCATACAATCTAGTCATGTATTAATCCTGCGCATACCATGCGCTATTGTGAGATAATCTCTGCCCATCAGGGAGTCTCATAACAACCTGCCCAATGACAAATGCAATAGTCAACCACATCTCATAATAAACATGCAGATGATGTGTATGGGCATGCACATGATGCTATGCTGTCACATACTCATAATCAATATCAACAACTAATACCGATAATCGTCTTATACAATTGACCTCGACAATCAAAATCGACCTTGATAATCAGAGTTGGCCTCGATAATCAGAATCAGCCTAGACAATCAGGATCGGCCTCGATAATTGAAATTGGCCTCTATAATCGGAATTGGTCTTGATAATCGGGATTGGCCTCGACAATCGGGATCGACCTCGACAATCGGGATTGGCCTCTATAATTGGAATCGACCTCGATAATCAAAATTGGCCTCGATAATTGGAATCAGCCTCGACAATCGTAATCAGACAATCAGGATCGGCCTCGATAATTGAAATTGGCCTCTATAATCGGAATTGGTCTTGATAATCGGGATCGGCCTCGACAATCGGGATCGACCTCGACAATCGGGATTGGCCTCTATAATTGGAATCGACCTCGATAATCAAAATTGGCCTCGATAATTGGAATCAGCCTCGACAATCGTAATCAACCTCGATAATCAAAATTGGCCTAACAAGGTGCCTAAGGGAAGGTCACAATGAAGATATTAAACCATCATTGCCCATTAATGCGGATATTTAACCAGCATTGCTCCCAAGGAGTAGCCCACATAAAGCCAAACATATAGTGGGCCCAAGGCCTCAACAATGGCCCAATATACATCACCATGGGCCTCTCTCAAGTGCCTAATACACATCATGATGGGCCTTACTCATGGGTTACATATACAACACATTAGGCCTCGCCATATGGGCTGGAACTTATTATAATGGGTCGTAACAATGGGCTAATACACATCACAATGGGCCACGACATATGGGTTAGAAATATATCTCATTGAGCCTTAACGAAGGGGCTGGAAATACATCACATCGACCTTCGTCATATGGGTCTCATATACAACATGTCGGGCCACATCACATGGGCCTAATACACATCACTATGGGCCGCTCACACGGGCCTAACACACATCACTATGGACTGCACCAATAGGCCTCATATACATCACATTAGGCCTCACGCATGTGACGCATTACATGGGCCACACAAACATCACATTGGGCCTCACCAAATGGGCCATAGATAAACCATAATGGGCCTCGTCAAATGCACTGGAAACACATCACAATGGGCCTCATACTTGCACCACATATACATCATTATAAGCCTCAAATACATCAAGATGGGCCATAACTCACAGGTCATAAATACTCAACAGGTGGGTACCATCACATGGGCCTCAAATACATCACCTAGGCCACATCCTCAATTATACATCACAGGTGGGCCTCAAAAACATCACGATGAGCCTCAACCCATGGGCCCCAATTAGATCACAATGGGCCTCAACCCATGGGCCCCAAATATATCACAATGGGCCTCAACCCATGAGCCCCGAATACATCATATTAGGCCTTAACGAATGGGCCACAAATACATCATATTGGGCCTTATACAAGGGCCTCATATATATCACATCGAGCTCTTCCAAATGGGCCCCAACTACATCACAGCGGGCCTCATCAAGTGGGCCCCAAATACATCCAACGGCCCGTATCAAATGCACCACAACAACTACACCATTCATTCGTCCATCCATAGAGATCATTTTAGAGCATTATCCAAACAAAAGAATCATATCAAAAGATCTTATGAACCATACCACAAACAATAGTGGTGATAATGATTTCCTGTAACACCCTGAAAATCAGGGGTCGAGTATAAACTCAACTCCCGAGTTCCAGACCGTCACTTATGCAACAAAAATGGTTATGATTTAATGTTGTCTGATTTAAAGCATTCACATGAGTAAAAGTATACCAAAACTGCAATTCATACTTCAGATCCAGTAATAAAAGCAAGCGGAAGACTAAACAATGTATATATCACTGTATGGAAAAATAAAGTAATCTCATCTGTCTCCAAAGTATGACTACATCTCTGAGTCTCATATACATATATATAAACAAAAGAATAATGTTCAAAAAAGTCCCACTGATGTCCCCTCGATCCAGGTCGCCTACGGGAAGCCGTCATGATACTGCATATACGAGAACTCATCCTGGTCCTCGTCGATCTCTGGCTCCACCTCCTGGATCTCAGCCTCACCTGCATCTACAACAGGGTCTGGTGGGTGTTGCAAGCACCATCCCGTAACGTGGGAATGAGTGATCAACTCAGTGGAATCATAGAGCAAAGATTAGCATGTTCACAATTCAATCACGCGATAATAGTAAAGCAGTAAATCAGACAATCCTAATACTGTTATTAATGCAAGATGATATGACGTGATGTATGCCCTCACCGACGATCACCCTCATGCGGCAACATCTTACGACCGCGGCATGCCACACTCCCTAGAGTGCTCCACATCTTCCAGGCACATGCAATGCTATGGTGATATGAATTCCAAGTTATTATTAGTCCATTCAAACAACAAGATTGGGAAACTAAGGTACTTCCCTTGTATCAATCCCAACACAGATCCTGTCTAGGGTCGTCACTCCTAGTAATCTCATACGATGTATGTTTCGTAGGTCACTGCAAGGGCTGTCAGGGCTGTTGCTTGCACTCGTTGCACCGCTCCCCCATCACCTTATCAATACAGGCCTACCGTACTCTACTGCAACAGAAGGGTCGTCGCCTCCCGTGGACTCAGAATACGCTCGCGGTCACTACAAAGGGCTCGTCGCCTGATCAGTGTAGGCCGACAGCTAGAATATAGTGTCCCATACCACCATAATCTGCTCACGAGTTTAGGTGCTCACTGGTCACTACGGGGAGGTTTGTGGCCCCAGCGTAGGCCGACAGCTCGACCACGGTGTCCCATACCACCATGCCCGGCTCATGAGTCTTCGTGGATCAAGGTACCATGGTTAACAGGGTTTTCAGTGGTAAGTTCAGTACCCTAGGTTCAAGCAGTTATGACACATACAAGGTGAACATACATCGGCCAGTCAGGTTACTTGACGGGCTCGACTAGCGCGATCGCATCTCAAGTCGAACGACATGAAGTGCGTAAAATACTTCACGTGGCCTAACCACTGTCGCCAACTCTAAACACGAATCACGTTCATCGACGCGTCGTTCGTGGCTATGACCAGTCAGCCACGAATTCACTCGGTTACCGACTGCCTGGACTACGTCTAGTCCCACACATCTATGGAATCACATTAACATTACATGTAAAAGTATTGGAATTTAAATACAATCATGTGAGCATGTTAACACATGTTATAACATTCAACTTATGCAATTCTTCAAGGCATACTTCCCATGCATGTAATGCAATCATGCATAAGGTCAACACGTAGGAAATCATTTAGGTCAGCATATTAATCAAGAAATCAATCTCAAACTACTACATAACATCATTTAATTCAATACATACTAATACAAGCATTTATACAAACACATACACTATACACTTAAGTCTACATATAGTATGTCGACCCAAAGTGCGCAACTAGGCGAATCTCTTCGCCAAACTGATTATGCAAGCATTCCTAACTCCCTAATGCGGCGACAAACCATGTCAATCACGTCAACAAAATATGCATGTAGACCGTACTTCCTACAAATGACTAAAATGCCCTAAATCTCATATTCTTCGTTAATTTACGAAACAGGAAAACGGAGAGCATGTTGTACATGTCAAACGGCGGTGCCGTCGATAATCTACTATTAAACGACATTGAAAGCGTTGTAAACCGTCAATCAAAGCGTCTAAAATCCTCACCTAGTGTCTTACGGTTGCAGGATTTTGAACGGAGCGTGTACGCTTCGTCTACGGCAGTAGGAGGACCTGATTTATGGAATACGTTAGCTAACATGCTATAAATCTAGGTAAGCCCTAAATCAGCAAGTTCTAGGGTTATTTTATACCTGAAAAAGGGGAGAAATCACCAGCCAGGTGATTGGAAAGAAGTGCTGAAGTAGCAGCTGTCGGTGGCTCGGAAGCGGGAAAAATCCCTTCTTCTCTTTCTCTCAAACTCTCTCCTTTTCTCTAGGGTTTGGAATTTTCGGATGGGAGGGAGAAATGAGGGTTTCAACCCCTTTTATAAGCTTAAAAATGCCAAAAATAGGCTCCGGGACGAAGTTTACTTGGTGCCTATCCATTTCGGGGCTGTTTCGGTCCAAAAACTGCTTTCTGGTGGTCCCCTGGTCGATTGCGATCGGACTTAAGCTCATGAGTACCAGATGTAGCTCGTATTAAGTTTTCAGTCTGGTAGGGTTCGCAGATCGCACGTGGCGGACCAGTTTCAGTTCAGCGGTCACCACACGTAGATCAGGGCTGAAAGTCTCATGATAATAAATAGAAATTTTTCCTGATCCGAGGGTGTAATTTGGATGAATTCTGACGGTCAGAATGCTTAATACTAACGCGTCAAGTCGTGTGCCAGATTTGAATTTGAAATTCTAAATCCGTCCTTATTCGCGGTCGCTTCAGTCCGGGTTCAACGAAATAGTCTGTGATTATCGGTTTGACTTGATTTTCGAGATGATTGTCAAGTCCAGCTGGGCGGTTCTAACGGTCTAAGATAGGAGGTATCGGACCTTCGACGCGCGGTCTAAATCTAATACAAAAGTTCAATGTGGTCCAGAGGACAAACCCGCTTAGAGTTTGATCCAAGGTTATAGAGTGTTGTAGAGTTGTTTGTCCTACTCGATTTGGGTCTTGTAGAACGTATTTAAAGTGATCAGGGACTATTTCCCAGCTACTCTAGCGTTGCGCTAGCTAACTTACGCTTAATTTCCATGGAAATTATTTCTACGCGATTTCGGGTCGAGTTGGTACTCGAGCCCAAGTACGGATTTTTCACGGGCGTTACAATCTACCCCCCTTAACAAATAATTTCGTCCTTGAAATTTGTACCTTTTCGTACTCCTCGAGAAGCTGTGGGTAGTTCTTTCTGATCTCGGCTTCTGTCTCCCAAGTAGCCTCCTCCTCAGAGTGATGCGTCCATAGTACCTTCACAAGGGGAATCACCTTGCTACGCAGTACCTGCTCCTTCCTGTCTAAGATACGTGACGGTCGCAGGATATAAGTAACATCCTCTCCTAACTGCACCTGCTCCCATCTGATGATATGGGAAGGATTAGCAACGTACTTCTTCAGCATAGAAACATGAAATACGTTGTGGACGCTCGCGAGGGGCGTGGGTAAAGCCAATCGGTAAGCCACCGCTCCCACACGATCGAGGATCTGGAATGGACTAATGAATCGCGGTGCCAGCTTCCCCTTCTTCCCGAACCGAAGGACTCCCTTCATAGGGGAAACTCGCAAATACACGTGATCCCCGACTGTGAACTCTAGTGGCCGTCGTCTCATATCGGCGTAGCTCTTCTGTCTGCTCTGCGCTGTAAGAAGCCGACGTCGAATAATATCGATCTTCTCTGACGTCGCCTGCACCAACTCTGGGCCGATCAAGCTACGCTCACCGACCTCTAACCAGCAATGCGGTGCGCGACAAGGTCGCCCATACAGCGCCTCATAAGGTGCCATGCCGATACTCGCCTGGAAGCTATTGTTGTACGCAAACTCTGCATATGCAAGACAGTCATCCCAACTGTCCTTGAAGTCCAATGCGCAAGCTCGCAACATGTCCTCCAGGATCTGGTTCACTCGCTCCGTCTGTCCGTCCATCTGTGGGTGGAAGGCAGTACTGAACTTCAACTTCACACCCATAGCCTCCTGAATGCGAGTCCAGAAAATAGAAGTGAACCGCGTGTCTCTGTCCGACACGATCTCCAACGGAACTCCATGTAGACGCACAATCTCTCGGATGTACAATCTAGCCAGCTCGTCTGCAGAGTTCGTAACTCTGATCGGTAGGAAGTGCGCCGACTTCGTCAATCGGTCGACGATCACCCAAATGGAATCATGCCCCTTCCTCGTCTTCGGCAACCCAGAAATGAAGTCCATGGAAATGAAATCCCACTTCCACTCTGCAATCGGCATAGGCTACAAAAGTCCAGGTGGTCGGCGATGCTCTGCCTTCACCTGCTGACAAGTGAGACAACGGGACACGAACTCAGCTATGTGGGTCTTCATACCTTCCCACCAATACGTCCTCTTCACGTCACGATACATCTTCGTGCTGCCTGGATGCATCGCGAGTCTAGTAGAATGCGCAGCCTCGAGAATTTCTCGTCTCAAGTCAGGGACATCTGGGACACATAGGCGGCCACGGTAACGTAAGCCCTCGTCCATGCCAACTCGCCAGTCGGCGTCAGCATCATCACTAGCCTGTTCTCGAAGCTCAGTAAGATGCGCATCGTCCCTCTGCGCCTCGATGACTCGGTCATCGATCTGAGATCGCACCTGCACGTGTGCGATGAACTCAAATGGTTCCTCTACGGTGAGTTTCTGCTCAAAGTCTCACAAAAACTCAACCATATCCCACTCGGCAACCATTAGCGGAGCCGCAAACTCTATCGCCTTCTTGCGGCTCAACGCATCAGCCACAAGGTTCGCCTTCCCAGGATGGTAAGAGACTTCAAACTTGAAGTCCTTTAGCGTCTCCATCCATCGCCGCTGCCTCATATTCAAGTCTCGCTGCGTGAATATGTACTTGAGGCTCTTGTGGTCGCAAAAGAGCTCGAACTCCTCTCCGTAGAGGTAATGTCTCCAGAGTCTCAGTGCGAATATAACAGCTGCCAACTCTAGGTCGTGTGTAGGGTAATTCTCCTCGTGTTTCCTTAATTGTCTCGAGGCATACGAAATTACCCTGTCCCTCTGCATAAGGACACAACCCAAACCAACGCTAGACGCGTCAGTGTATATAGTGTATCTAACCCCTTGCTCTGGCAATACTAGCACAGGGGCGGACGTAAGCCTGTCCTTCAGCTCCTGAAAAGCTGACTCCGCCTTATCATTCCAGGCAAACTTCACGTCCTTCCGTGCCAACTGAGATAAGGGTCTCGCGATCTTCGAAAAGTCCTGAATGAAGCGTCGATAGTAGCCAGCGAGACCCAAGAAACTCCTCACCTCAGTGACAGAACCAGGCTGCTCCCAGTCCTGCACCGCAGCTACCTTAGACAGGTCAACTGTCATGCCATCCTTGGACACCACGTGTCCCAGAAACTTCACCTCCTGCTTCCAGAAGTCGCACTTCTTATACTGTGTGAACAACTGATGCCGTCTGAGCGTATCAAGGACCAAACGCAAGTGCTCCTCATACTCCTCTCGACTCCTAGAGTATACCAAAATGTCGTCAATGAAGACAACGACGAATCATAGAGGAAAGGCCGAAATATCCGGTTCATCAGATCCATGAACACGGCCGGTGCGTTCGTGAGACCGAACGACATCACGAGGAACTCGTAGTGGCCAAAACTGGTCCTGAATGCTGTCTTCTGCACGTCCTCATCCCTGACGCGCAACTGATGATAACCTGACTGAAGATCAATCTTCGAGAAGTACTGCGCTCCTCTCAACTGATCAAACAAGTCATCGATCCTGGGCAAAGGGTACTTGTTCTTCACCGTGAGCTGGTTCAGCCTGCGATAATCAATACACAATCGCATCGAACCATCCTTCTTCTTCACGAACAAGACCGGTGCTCCCCAAGGAGACACGCTAGGCCGTATAAAGCCAAGCTCTAGCAGACCATCAATCTGCGTCCTCAACTCCTCCATCTCACATGGTGCCATGCGATACATCGGCAGTGAGACGGGTGTAGAATCAGGAATCAGATCGATAGTGAAATCGATCTCACGTCGGGGCGGCAAACCAGGGATCTTCCTGAACAGATCCCCGAACTCGGAAACAACTGGCGTCTGCTCAAGTACCTGGGCACCAGCGTCGCGCAATAGAGTGGCGTAACTAAGTATGCGGAAAGGAAGATTTACCCGTACTGGAAATGTGAAGGATGCACCCTCAGGCTCGTAAGCTGTGACTATACGAGTCTCGCAGTCAATCTCGGCTCTCGCTGCAGTCAACCAGTCCATGCCAAGAATGACGTCGAGATAAACAAGCGAGGGATCGACGACGAGATCTAGAACCATCGTCGTGCCCCCCAGATCCACCAAACAACCCTCACACATCTGGGTGGCATCTGTAAAGGACCCATGAGCTGCAAAGACTCGCACGCTATCCATAGTGATAGTCTGTAACCCAAGACGTCTGACTACGGCACGCGATATCAAAGAAATCATAGAACCAGTGTCCACCATGACAAGAACGGGAGTACCTCCGATATGGGCCGTGACCTCGAAGGCTGAATGCTGGAAAGTCGGCGTCGCAGCTGCCTCAGCTGTCAATGCATGAACCCGAGCCTGCTGTGGCCGGTTCGGCCGCTGTGTCAAGGGCCGTGGAGGCTGTCGAATCTGTGATACCGTAGGTCTAAAAGATGGAAGCGCAGGTGCTGACCGTATAAGCGGTGCTGATATCGCCTGCGGACGTACACGGTCAATCTTCTGCGGTGGCAAGAACCCACTGTCCCGCATCCTCGAAAAGCAACTCTGCGCCAAATGGCCTGTCCTCCCACAGTATGTACATGTCAAATCAGGGCGCCGAAACGGTGGTACAGGCGCCGTAGTCCTAGTAAGAGGATCAATGCGAGGCCTCTTGCCCGCGAAGGGCCTGTCTGGCAAATCCAGTCGTGGCCTAGAAGCAACCGGGCCTCGAGATCGCGCAAGTTGATCCACGTCCTGCTCTGCCCGCATGGACATGTGAACCAACTCCGCATAAGAGGGAAAACTAACACAACACATCTTCGACCGAATATCCGGTCGCAAGCCCTCCAAAAAGTGCCGTATGCGCATCTGCTCATCAGCTAGGATCGTCGGGACGTACCTGCCCAACTCTGTGAACCGATGCACATACTCGGTAACTGTCATCACTGCCTGTCTGAGACGGAGAAACTCATTCTCCCTGTCGTGCCTGTAGGTCTGGGGATAATACTTCTCATGGAAGCGGAACTCAAATGCTGCCCACGTCCATACAAAATCTGTGGCAACAGTCTGCAATACGCTATCCCACCACATACTGGCCTCTCTCTCAAACAGGAAGGTAGCCAGCTCTACCTGCTCAGCCTTGGTGCAGTGTAACATCCGTAGAATCTTTGACACCCGGTCGAGCCAGTACTCAGCCTCCTCGGGTTTAACTCTCCTCCATTCGAGCGATGCGGTCGTCGATAGTAGCCTGCGCAGAAGGAGGGCTCTCATCAGTATCCTGAGCCTCCTCTTCTGTTTCTTCCTGAACCTCTGCTCTAGGTTCTTCTTCGCTTTGATCTTCCTCTTCATCAAAGTCATCCCCACTATCCCTTTCGAGTTGATTTTTACGGTATTGTGACCCAATCTTCATCTTGACCATTGTCGACTCATCGATGGTGTGAATCGATACCGGCAATTCTGGCCCAAGTCTATAGGCAAACTCAAGCGCAATCTTGTAAATAAGTCGGCCAAAGGGAAGCGATTCGGATGTTCTTCTTGACCTGGCTATGAGAATTATCTGCCGTAAGATGAAAGTGGCCATACATACGTTCTCTCCCTGGGCCACCAGAAATAAGAAATCGACCATAAGACGTGTACATTCAATGCGGTTCGTCGACCTGGGATAAACACTGAACGTGCAGATATGGTGCAGCAGGCGCAAATCCTCAGACATGTACGTCGCCTTGAGGCTATTATTAGGCTGCCATGGAACCAACTTACCGCACAGAAACCTGGTGCGGCGATCTCGTTTACGTCTAGTCCTCAGATTCTTCTCACTAGGATGCACATCACCTAGAGGCACGTTGAGAAGTCGCGCAATCAACCGAACGTCGATCGTAGCCATCCGATCTCTACCAAAAGGGATTTTAAACTACAAAGGCTCCAAGGTAGGATTCTGGATGCTAGCATAGAAGGCACGAACGGTGCTCACATTAGCACGAGCGCGAGCTTCAAAGATCGGACCCCAATGCGCAGCTTCAATGCGCTCGAACAACAGATACTCACCGAACAATCATCCATCTATGTCCGCCTCAAACAACACTTTGCGATCAGTGTATTGGCCATGAGGCATGTAACACCCTGAAAATCGGGGGTCGTGTATAAACTCAACTCCCGAGTTCCAGACCGTCACTTATGCAACAAAAATGGTTATGATTCAATGTTGTCTGATTTAAAGCATCCACATGAGTAAAAGTATACCAAAACTGCAATTCATACTTCAGATCCAGTGATAAAAGCAAGCGGAAGACTAAACAATATATATCACTGTATGGAAAAAAAACAAAATACTCTCAACTGTCTCCAAAGTATGACTACATCTCTGAGTCTCATATACATGTAAATAGACAAAAAAAATAAGTTCAAAATAGTCCCACTGAAGTCCCCCTCGATCCAGGTCACCTACGGGAAGCCGTCGTGGTACTGCATATAAGAGAACTCATCCTGGTCCTCGTCAATCTCCGGCTCCACGTCCTGGATCTCGTCGTCACCTGCAACTACAACAGGGTCTGGTGGGTGTTGCAAACACCATCCCGTAACGTGGGAATGAGTGATCAACTCAGTGGAATCATAGAGCAAAGATTAGCATGTTCACAATTCAATCACGCGATAATAGTAAAGCAGTAAATCAGACAAACCTAATACTGTTGTTTAATGCAAGATGATATGACATGATGTATGCCCTCACCGACGATCTCCCTCATGCGGCAACATCTTACGACCGCGGCATGCCACACTCCCTAGAGTGCTCCACATCTTCCAGGCACATGCAATGCTATGGTGATATGATTTCCAAGTTGTTATTAAGTCCATTCAAACAGCAGGATTGGGAAACTAAGGTACTTCCCTTGTATCAATCCCAACACGGATCCTGTCTAGGGTCGTCACTCCTAGTAATCTCATACGATGTATATTTCGTAGGTCGCTGCAAGGGCTGCCAGGGCTGTTGCTCGCACTCGTTGCACCGCTCCCCCATCACCTTATCAATACAGGCCTACTGTACTCTACTGCACGGAAGGGTCGTCGCCTCCCGTGGACTCAGAATACACTCGCGGTCACTACAAAGGGCTCGTCGCCTGATCAGTGTAGGCCGACAGCTAGAATATAGTGTCCCATACCACCATAATCTGCTCACGAGTTTAGGTGCTCACTGGTCACTACGGGGAGGTTTGTGGCCCCAGCGTAGGCCGACAGCTCGACCACGGTGTCCCATACCACCATGCCCGGCTCATGAGTCTTCGTGGATCAAGGTACCACGGTTAATAGGGTTTACAATGGTAAGTTCAGTACCCTAGGTTCAAGCAGTTATGATACATACAAGGTGAACAAACATCGGCCAGTCGGGTTACTTGACGGGCTCGACTAGCGCGATCGCATCTCGAATTGAACGACATGAAGTGCGTAAAACACTTCGCGTGGCCTAACCACTGCCGCCAACTCTCAACACGAATCACATTCATCGACGCGTCGTTCGTGGCTATGACCAGTCAGCCACGAATTCGCTCGGTTACCGACTGCCTGGACTAAATCCAGTCCCACACATCTATGGAATTTCATTACTACGATACAAAGGTATTGGAATTGAAATACATCATGTGAGCATGTTAGCACATGTTATAACATTCAATTTAGGCAAATCTTCAAGGCATGCTTTCCAAGCATATTCAACTTAGGCAATTCTTAAGGCATCATTTCTATGCATATGATGCAATCATGCATAAGGTCAACATATAGGAAATCATTTAGGTCAGCCTATTAATCATGAAATCAATCTCAAACTACTACATAACATCATTCAATACAATACATACTAATACAAGCATTTATACAAACACATACACTACACCCTTAAGTCCACATATAGTATGTCGACCCAAAGTGCGCAACTTGGCGAATCTCTTCGCCAAAATGATTATGCAGGCATTCCTAACTCTCTAATGCAGCGACAAATCATGTCAATCACGTCAGCAAATTATGCATGTAGACCGTACTTCCTACATATACCTAAAATGCCCTAAATCTCATATTCTTCGTTAGTTTGCGAAACAGGAAACGGAGAGCATGTTGTACATGTCAAACGGCGATGCCGTCGATCATCTACTATTAGACGACATTGAAAGCGTTGTAAACCGACAATCAAAGCGTCTAAAATCCTCACCTAATCTCTTACGGTCGCGGGAATTTGAACGGAGCGTGTACGCTTCGTCTACGACAGTGGGAGATCCTGATTTATGGAAGACGTTAGCTAATACGTTCAGAATCTATATAAACCCTAAATCAGCAAGTTGTTGGGGTTTTTCTATACCTGAAAAGGTGTAGAAATCACCAGCCAGGTGATTGGAAGGAAGCGTTGATGCAGCAACTGTTGGCGGCTCGGAAGCGGGAAAAATCTCCTCTTCCCTTTCTCTCAAACTCTCTCTCTCTTTTCTAGGGTTTAGGGAAATTCGTATGCAAGGAAGGAATGAGGGTTTCAACCCCTTTTATAAGCTTGGAAACGCCCGAAATAGGCTCCGGGACGAAGTTTACTTATTGCCTATCCATTTCGGGGTTGTTTCGGTCCAAAAACTGATTTCTGGTGGTCCCCTGGTCGATTGCGATCAGACTTAAGCTCATGGGTACCAGATGTACCTCGTATTAAGTTTTCAGTCTGGCAGGGTTCGCAGATCGCACGTGGCGGACCAGTTTCAGTTCAGCGGTCACCGCACATAGATCAGGACTGAAAGTTCCGTGACAATAATTAGATATTTTTCCTGATCCGAGGGTGTAATCTGGATGAATTCTGACGGTCAGAACGCTTAACCAGTCAGCCACGAATTCGCTCGGTTACCGACTGCCTGGACTACGTCTAGTCCCACACATCTATGGAATCACATTAACATTACATGTAAAAGTATTGGAATTTAAATACAATCATGTGAGCATGTTAACACATGTTATAACATTCAACTTAAGCAATTCTTCAAGGCATACTTCCCATGCATGTAATGCAATCATGCATAAGGTCAACACGTAGGAAATCATTTAGGTCAGCATATTAATCAAGAAATCAATCTCAAACTACTACATAACATCATTTAATTCAATACATACTAATACAAGCATTTATACAAACACATACACTATACACTTAAGTCTACATATAGTATGTCGACCCAAAGTGCGCAACTAGGCGAATCTCTTCGCCAAACTGATTATGCAAGCATTCCTAACTCCCTAATGCGGCGACAAACCATATCAATCACGTCAACAAAATATGCATGTAGACCGTACTTCCTACAAATGACTAAAATGCCCTAAATCTCATATTCTTCGTTAATTTACGAAACAGGAAAACGGAGAGCATGTTGTACATGTCAAACGGCGGTGCCGTCGATAATCTACTATTAAACGACATTGAAAGCGTTGTAAACCGTCAATCAAAGCGTCTAAAATCCTCACCTAGTGTCTTACGGTTGCGGGATTTTGAACGGAGCGTGTACGCTTCGTCTACGGCAGTAGGAGGACCTGATTTATGGAATACGTTAGCTAACATGCTATAAATCTAGGTAAGCCCTAAATCAGCAAGTTCTAGGGTTATTTTATACCTGAAAAAGGAAAGAAATCACCAGCCAGGTGATTGGAAAGAAGTGCTGAAGCAGCAGCTGTCGGTGGCTCGGAAGCGGGAAAAATCCCTTCTTCTCTTTCTCTCAAACTCTCTCTCCTTTTCTCTAGGGTTTGGAATTTTCGGATGGGAGGGAGAAATGAGGGTTTCAACCCCTTTTATAAGCTTAAAAACGCCGAAAATAGGCTCCGGGACGAAGTTTACTTGGTGCCTATCCATTTCGGGGCTGTTTCGGTCCAAAAACTGCTTTCTGGTGGTCCCCTGGTCGATTGCGATCGGACTTAAGCTCATATGTACCAGATGTAGCTCGTATTAAGTTTTCAGTCTGGCAGGGTTCGCAGATCGCAAGTGGCTGACCAGTTTCAGTTCAGCGGTCACCGCAAGTAGATCAGGGCTGAAAGTCTCATGATAATAAATAGAAATTTTTCCTGATCCGAGGGTGTAATTTGAATGAATTCTGACGGTCAGAACGCTTAATACTGACGCGTCAAGTCGTGTGCCAGATTTGAATTTGAAATTCCAAATCCGTCCCTATTCGCGGTCGCTTCAGTCCGGGTTCAACGAAATAGTCTGTGATTATCGGTTTGACTTGATTTTCGAGATGATTGTCAAGTCCAGCTGGGCGGTTCTAACGGTCTAAGATAGGAGGTATCAGACCTTCGACGCGCGGTCTAAATCCAATACAAAAGTTCAATGTGGTCTAGAGGACAAACCCGCTTAGAGTTTGATCCAAGGTTATAGAGTGTTGTAGAGTTGTTTGTCCTACTCGATTTGGGTCTTGTAGAACATATTTAAAGTGATCAGGGACTATTTCCCAGCTACTCTAGCGTTGCGCTAGCTAACTTACGCTTAATTTCCATGGAAATTATTTCTACGCGATTTCGGGTCGAGTTGGTACTCGAGCCCAAGTACGGATTTTTCACGGGCGTTACATTTCCACTATTAAAATTTAAAGGGCCCACCATAACATTTATTTTCTAATCCATCTTTTCTTATGGTCACAAAGACTTGAATCAAGAGGAAAAACTGAAAGGGCCTAGGTATATGCCCTAGAGGGGGGGTGAATAGGGCAATGCCAAATAAAACTTATAATAGCAGAATAAACAAAGAAATAAAGCACAATGCTAAATATAAAATAATCTCAATAGCCTAAAATAAAGAGATTGATACTTTATCAGTTCTAAGGACAACCTTACACCAAAAACCAAAGGTTTAAGGTAGGACAACCTTATTTCTAGAACGTCCTTTGTATCACAAACCAATGAGGAATAAAAAGCAAGGAAATCAAAATAACTTGTAGAAAATAAATCCTAAGTTATTACAACATTCATCCACACTTGCTTGAAGTGATTACAACATTCATCCACAAACACTCTCCACAAAATAGAATGAATAAAAGCATGAAAGAGAAAAACACATCCACAAGTGTACATCAACTGTTATCCAATAGCCACACAGATTGCTACTCCACTCCTAATATCCTCACACAGGGGATATTAGCATGCACTATCAAAATAGGTTTCAAAGGTTCACCTAAAACCTTCACAATTGTGTCTTTGATCTCGGGCTTACACAATCCAAAAACCCCACAATCTGAGTTTTCTGGCTCTCCTCAGATAACCAATACAATGAGATTTTTCTGGCGAATCTCAAACAAAAACCAGAGAAAGTAAATTACAAAAAATGTAAAATACTTGAACCACCTTTTGAAGAAACCCGGTAGAACCAATCGGAGTAGAAGTTCGATTCAATGTTTAAAGACCAATACTCACTTTAAGAATGGTTCTAAGTCTAATTGATTTTAAATAAAAAAGGCTAGTTCTATTTAATTTTGAATCCAAGAAGAAGGAATATCAGAAATTCTCCTTTTCTAATAAGATTGGAATGTAGATCAAAATCAAATAAAAATAAGCTAGCAAAAGGAATATTAAATAAGCACAAAGTATCTTAAAATAAATACAAACTTATCTCAGAGAATAGCCTAAAGATCTCTTGAATAGAATAGAATTGAATTGCTAAAACTCTGAAGTTCGTGCTCTATTTATAGGCTGAAAAATCCTGT
This sequence comes from Magnolia kwangsiensis, assembly GCA_037074715.1. Classification (NCBI taxonomy): domain Eukaryota; kingdom Viridiplantae; phylum Streptophyta; class Magnoliopsida; order Magnoliales; family Magnoliaceae; genus Magnolia; species Magnolia kwangsiensis. The sequence continues at coordinate 74,738,179 of CM073577.1, read as the reverse complement.
ATACGACTAGTCTTAGGATCCTAGGACTGGTCGTAGCTCCAAAGATTTTCAAGATTTCCGTGAGATTGGATTTTCTGTTCCACGACCGGTCCTGGGCGGTCTACGACCGGTCGTAGGACCCCAAAATTGGTTGCTGGAGTTTTAGTCGTAGGGCTACGACCGGTCGAAGTATGAGTCTTAGAACTCACAGGACTGGTCGTAGGATGTCCCGGACTGGTCGTAGGACAGCCAGAAAGATCTAAAAATCTTCAACAACCTAGGACTGGTCGTGAAAAACTTAATACTGGTCGTAGCAGAGCTAGGACTAGTCTTGAAGTCCCTAGGACTGGTCTTAGAACACTCTAAACAAGCATATTAAAATATATGAGTTATGTATCCAGAATGACCTACTATAAAGCTCGTCCTAAGGTCAATCTAAGGTTACACAAACCTTAAAAGTGAGATGAACTTGAAAGTCTGAACACTCAGATGACCCTTAAGAGAAGCTTGAGAATATACAAAACTTGTAGTAGGCCTTCTTGAGCTTGATCTTAACTTGACAAATTCGTCTAATATACTTGAACTTGATTGAATCTTGAATATGCAAACTTGAAGACTTCAATTCTTGAATTCTTCATCCATATCTTGTAAACTTTCTTCATTTAAGATCTTATCTTGAAATGCGATGTAATGAATAGTCTTCAAACATAAAACACAAGATATACAAGACATAGATATAGGTTTTGGCACCACAAAATTTGACAACCAAAGGGATATGAAATCATAGCACTTACAATCTCCCCCATTGTCAAATTTGTGACAAAACACATAGTATAAAAGATAATAAGGAATCATGAGCCATAAAATCACAAATCACTCTACTCCCCCTGAGTAATACGAGTACTGCTCATGAAAATAATCAATAGCATCAATACTATATATTCTCATCCACATATCCTTCTTAATCAATTCAAACAAATTACTCCTTTTCATACAACTCTCCCTTTAAGCTTTAACTCTTACTACTCTCCCTTTTTGTGACAAAATGACAAGGGAAAGGCACAATAGGAAGGAGAACATATAGAGGAATAAGCAGATAATGAGAAAGAGATATGAAAGGACATAATATAATCCTGAAGCATCAAGTCATAATCCATAATCCAAAATACAATATTCAAAAGACAATGTTATCAAACCATAATCCATAATACATATCCAAAATAAAATATAATGTGATACTATCCAGAAGATAATTCACCTAATCTGATCCAGAGGAGGGAGCAGGGATAGTCAAATCAATCTGGTATATCCCCCTATTAATGTGACAGAGATATTTTTGCATGTACTAAATCGCATATTGTGGGCTATATTCATATTATCAACCTTCTCTTCCAATGCATGAAGGCGTGCATCAAAACCAGATGGATCATAATCTGGATCATTAGGTGAATCAGTTTTTATATCATCAAATAAGTCATCCATATTAACATCTTGTTGAGGAAGATCGCCAGCTTCGCCTTCGTTTCCAGCATCACCACCAACACCACCAACACCACCTTCATTAACTTGGCCAAGGAGCAGATCCAATTTCATCTTATTAAGATTGGAATTGTTGAAAATAAGATGATGAATTGGTGCCTCTTTAACAGGTTTATCGACAAGCATGTGATTGGCTAAAACAGTCATAAGATAACCGAACGGAATATCACTATGACCCGGATGGAGACGAAACTGAATAATGAAATAACAAATCAAAGAAGGAAGACAGACCTTGGTACCAGAAGCAATAGAATGCAACACACGAACCATGAAAGAAGTCAACTCAGTTTTATTACCGGACCGAGGATATACATTGGAAATGAAGAAATGATGTAACACTCTATATCTAGGTAACAGATACTTTGTAGGGAGCGCATTCGCTTTATGTGTCCATTGCACATCAATTTTGCATAAATCTCATGTTAACATGCATTTTTTCGATTCAGATGGTTTGTCATATAAAGTATGAATCGGTATACCTTCATCATTAACAGGTATATCCATAATACCTGATATCAAATGAAGGTCTATTTCAAATTTTTCTTCTCTAGTATCAATTGAAAATGTTAAATTATCAAGAGAAAATTCAGAGATGCATGCAACCATTGATTGGGCAATGGACTGGTATGCAGGCCCACCCCAAAGCAAAATGTTAGTCCAGCCAACAAATTCAAGGAGGGGGACAGGACCATATGGAGCAATGTGATTAAGATCAGCGGAATGCTCAACGATAATGTTATGGACACGTAAATCTCTTACATCTTGAGAATCATCTTCGGGTGACCGAAGGTGCTGTTTAGTTATCGGTGTAGATTTAGAAGAAGATAGACCACGAGATGTTTTCTTTTTCCCTCTAGCATCCATATTCAAAAAGATATACAAAGAGCAAGCAAGATCCACAAAAGAAAGATGGGTTATCTCTAGATCAGAAAATTGAGAGGAAACCCTTGAAAAACCCAACAAGAGATGAAATCAAGCTATTCTATGAACAAATCAAAGCATAGAGAACATGAATCTTCAAGAAAGATGATGAAATAGGACTTACCTTGAAGAAAAATAGGAAATCTTATGAATGGTCGAGCCACGACTCGTCGTAGGTCAGTGTGGAAATGAGGAAGAAGAGGATTTTCCCCAAATATATTACATTCACGAGATCCATGACCGGTCGAACCATGACTGGTCGTGTACAACCACGACCGGTCGAGTATCGACCAAAAATGCATTTTTAATGAAAAAAATGAAATTTAAACACAAATAATACTAAATAGAGTACACTATGATACATGCAAGCAAGAATATTCAATGTAAAATGCACATACCAAGATCAAATTTCAATTTATTAAACCTGCTTTTGTCGAGCGGTTTAGTAAATATATCAACAAGTTGATTTTCGATTGATATATATTCCAAAGAAATAAATTTTTCTTCAACCAACTCACGTATGTAATGATACCTAATGTCAATGTGCTTAGTACGTCTGGATTGGGTTTTTAGAAATGTTTATAGCACTGGAATTATCACAATGTAAGATCATTGAATCTTGATTAATTCCATAATCGCTAAGCATGCGTTTCATCCAAACTAGTTGAGTACATGCATATCCAGCTGCAATATACTCAGCCTCAGCAGTGGAGAGCGATATTGAGCTTTGCTTCTTGCTGATCCAAGAAACTAACCAATTTTTAATGTAAAAACAACCACCACCGGTTGATTTTCTATCATCAATATTTCTGGCCCAATCTACATCTGAGTACCCGGCTAATTGAACACTAGTATCAAAAGGATACCAAAGTCCTAAATTTATAGAACTTGCGACATATCTAATAATCTATTTAACATCAGTAAGATGTGATTCCTTAGGATTAGACTGATATCTCACATAAATTCTAACACTTAATGCAATATCAGGTCTACTTGTAGTAAGATACAACAAACTACCAGTCATACTACGATATAGTTTAGGATCTATATCTTTTCCTGTAGAATCTTTTGAGAGTATTAACGTTGTACTCATAGGAGTATCAAAGTTCTTACCATTCTCAAATCCAAACCTTTTAACCAAGTTTGAAGCATATTTGGTCTGGGAAATGAAAATTCCATCAGGTTGTTGTTTTACTTGCAACCCTAGGAAATAATTAAGTTCGCCAACCATGCTCATTTTGAACCTTGATTTCATTAACTCTGCAAACTCAATAGACATGTTAGAACAAGTAGATCCATAAATAATATCATCAACATATATTTGAACCATCAAAATATCATTGTTATACTTCTTAACAAAAAGTGTCTTATCGACACTTCCTACTTGAAAGCTATGACTAAGTAAGAATTTAGTCAATTTCTCATACCATGCCCTAGGTGCTTGTTTTAGACCATAAAGAGCCTTTTTGAGACGAAATACATGGTCAGATAACTTAGGGTCTTCAAACCCTGAAGGTTGTTCAACATACACTTCTTCATGTAAATCGCCATTCAAGTAAGCACTCTTTACATCCATCTAATAAATCTTAAATTTTCTAAAGCGTGCGATGGAAATAAAAAGTCTGATTGATTCAAGGCGAGCGACTGGAGCAAAGGTTTCATCATAATCGATGCCTTCAATCTGAGTGTACCCTTGTACAACCAGTCTAGCCTTATTTCGTATAATATTTCCAAGCTCATCAGACTTATTTTTAAAGATCCATTTTGTTCCAATAATGTGTTTATCTTTAGGTCTAGGAACAAGATACCAGACATCATTATGAACAAATTGATTAAGTTCATCCTACATAGCAACTGTCCAATCTTCGTCAGAAAGTGCTTCTTTATGTTGACCGGTTCTATTTGGGATGTAAAACAAACATAATTACATATGTTCTCAAGTTGTTTGTGAGTATGAACTCCAGTGAGAGGGTTTCCAAGTATTTGATTGGTTGGATGATCTTTAACAGTCCTTGGTTCAGATTCTTTTTGACTTGATGAGATATCTTGATTGTCAATAATAAGAGCTTCATCATCATCTGAACTTGGGGCTGGTGTATTCAAATGATCATCAATGACCACATTGATGGACTCTTGAATCACACCTGTTCTCTTATTTAGAACCCTATAAGCTCGACTGTTCAAAGAATAACTAAGAAAAATACCTTCGTCACTTTTCATATCAAACTTACCCAAATTTTCACGATCTCGTAAAATATAACACTTGCTGCCAAAAACCTGAAAGTATTTGATAGTAGGCTTCTTTTCAAACCATAATTCATAAGCAGTCTTATTATCAGATTTACTGGTATAAACCCAATTAATAATATAACATGCAGTATTAACTGCTTCAGCCCAAAGATTTTTAGAGAGCTTCATGCTATTCAACATAACATTAGCCATATCCTGAAGCACTCTATTTTTTCTTTCAACCATACCATTTTTTTGTGGTGTTTTGGGCGCAGAGAATTCATGTAATATTCCCTATTCGCTATAGAATTTCTCAAAACTACTGTTTTCGAATTCGGATCCATGATCACTACGGATCTTACTAACATGAGAACCTTTCTCATTTTGGATTCGTTTGATAACCTTTTTCACTTCATCCAGGGTTTCAATTTTATCTTTTAAGAATGATACCCAAGTGAATCTGGTATAGTTTTCTATGATAACCAAGATGTATTTTTTGCCTCCTCGACTCTCCGATCTGGTTGGTCCAATAAGATCCATGTGGAGAAGCTCGAGTGGTCTAGATATGGTATTAGAGTTCACTTTCTTGTGAGAGCTCCTAATCTGTTTGCCCAACTGGCATTCACCACATATTTTATCTACTCTTTGCAATTTGGGTAGATCTCTAATTAGTTCTCTTTTGCTCAATCTAAATAAGTTTCAATAGTGTACATGTCCAAGGCGTTTATGCCATAATTCAGTCTCATTGGTATGGACCATGTAACATGATTGAGTAGATGAGCTTGCATCACTAACGATTTAGCAGTTTTCAAAAGTTCTGCGACCAGTTAATATAACAGAACCCCTTTTATCAAGTATCTCACAACCTTGATTAGAAAACTTCACATTATGGTTGTTATTGCATATATGAGAAATGCTTAATAGGTTGTGTTTTAAGCCCTTAACATATAAAACATTCTTAAATAAGGGAAGGTTATAAAGTTGAACCGTACCTTGGCCAATAATCTTGCAATTGCTTCCATCACCAAATGTGACTGACCCGTCAATCATATCTTTAAGATCGGTGAATAAAGCTTTGTCACCTATCATATGCCTGGAGCAACCACTATCTAGGTACCACTTTGAATGGCTTGTAGCTTTGAAAGCAGTGTGGGCAACCAAGCTGGCAACTTTAGGAACCCATTTCAGAACTGTTTTGGGTTTAGAAGCATAGATGGTCTTTTTCTGTCTGTTGTTATAAGAGTGACTTATAGAGTTAGACTTTAATAGCTCCTTGAGTAGATCAATTATTTTTTCAGCTAAAGGATTTCAATTTTGAAAATTAAAGTTGACATGGCTACTTTTAGGTTTTTGAAAAGGCCTTGAATTTTTAGAAAATCCTTGATAGGTATTCTTTTCTTTTAAAGTTGAAGACTCTCCTTTTACAAATTTAGGAGCAATGTTCTTTTGTTTAGGAGATGTATTCTTATCATACCCTAACCCGGATCGATCACCACATTTTCTTGATCTGGACAATAATTTTTCTAATTTTAGATCACCTTGGGCATATCTCCATGTGTCTTTCAAACTCAGAAGAGAAGCTACCTCATTTTTGAGTTTTTCTTTTTCGGATTTCAAATCTTCAATTTGGGAGGTTTTGAAATCTAAATCACATTTGGTCTTTTCAAAAGAATCAGAAATATGAGACTTTTTTAAAACAAGAAACTCATAATCTTCCTTAAGCTTAGAAAATTTTTCTTTTTGTAATTTAAGCTTAACGACAATTTTACAACTCTATTTATAAAGGGCATTATAAGCATCTTGAAGATCATCTTCATTATCGCAATCACTATTCAGATTTCTTCACTAGATATATCATCATGATCTGAATAGGTGATCTTGGCTAGAGTCATAAGGGCTTTAACATCATCACCCGACTCGGTTTCAGAATCTTCTGATTTAGAAGAGGATTCAGAATCAGACGATTCATCCTAAGTAGCCATCATGCTTTTCCTTTTTGATTTGTCCTTTTTAGGAATTTGTTAGCTAAGTACCCATATTCTTGACAGTTGTAACATTGACTATCTTTTAAGGATTTACGAGTTCTAGGTTTAGATTGTCTCTTATCATTTGACTTTTGAAAATCAAATTTTTTCTTGTTTTTGAAAATTTTGTAAAACTTTTTTGCTAAAAGCGCCATATCATCTTCGGTATTTTCTGAATCTGAAGTACTCTCTTGTGAAGTATTTTTAGATGATTTAAGAGCAATTTATTTTTCTTTAGGAGCCTTAAAGGATAACTCATAGGTTTGAAGTGAACCAACTAGTTCCTCAACCCTCATGGTATCCGTATCACGAAGTTCCTGAATCGTGGTTACTTTAGAATTGAACTGTTCAGGAAGTGAACGTAGTATCTTTGCGCACACTTTACTTTCTGGGATTCTATCACCAAGACCCCACATAGAGTTTACAATGTCATTCAATCTAGTGTAGAAGTCCATAAACATCTCATTCTCCTCCATAAGAATTTCTTCAAATTTAGTTGTGAGGAGTTGGACTTTAGATTTCTTGACAATAGATGTACCCTCGTGTGTCATTTCTAATACATCCCATGCTTGTTTTGCATTTTCACAAGAGATGATTCTTTTGAATTTATCTAGTGATAATGCACAAGTAATTACATTTAGTGCTTAACATTGGCACTACTTTCACCTTTTTGAAGTGTGGTCCAAAGAGAATAAGTCGTTACTTTCATTGATTTTGAACCATCACTATTAGTTACTTCAGTGATAGGAGGGTTCCATTCATTCACTGTGGCTAGCCACACACTTTCATCCAAGGATTTAAGGAAGATCCTCATCCTGGCTTTCCAATAAGCATAGTTTGTGCCATTAAAGGGTGGTGTCCTAGTGACTGATAGGCTATCAAAATTTGACATCTTAATATAGCTTAGATCGTTAGCTCAGGAAATAAATCCAATAAATAAAGAATAAGAACGAGCTATTAGGCTCTGATACCACTTGAAAGGGCTTAGCTATATGCCCTAAAGAGGGGGTGAATAGGGCAATGTCAAATAAAACTTATAATAGCGGAATAAACAAAGAAATAAAGCACAATGCTGAATATAAAATTATCTCAATAGCCTAAAATAAAGAGATTGATACTTTATCAGTTCTAAGGACAACCTTACACCAAAAAACAAAGGTTTAAGGTACGACAACCTTATTTCTAGAACGTTCTTTGTATCACAAACCAATGAGGAATAAAAAGTAAGGAAATCAAAATAACTTGCAGAAAATAAATCCTAAGTTATTACAACATTCATCCACACTTGCTTGAAGTGATTACAACATTCATCCACAAACACTCCATAAAATAAAATGAATAAAAGCATGAAAGAGAAAAACACATCCACAACACAACGATATATAGTGGTTCGCCTGTGTGTACACCAACTGTTATCCAACAGCCACACAGATTGCTACTCCACTCCTAATATCCTCACACAGGGGATATTAGCATGCACTATCAAAATAGGTTTCACAGGTACACCTAAAACCTTCACAATTGTGTCTTTGATCTTGAGCTTACACAATCCAAAAACCCCACAATCTAAGTTTTCTGGCTCTCCTTAGATAACCAATATAATGAGATTTTTCTGGCGAATCTCAAACAAAAACCAGAGAAAGTAAATTACAAAAAATGTAAAATACCTAAATCACCTTTTGAAGAAGCCCGGTAGAACCAATCGGAGTAGAAGTTTAATTCAACGTTCAAAAACCAATACTCACTTTAAGAATGGTTCTAAGTCTAATTGATTTTAAATCAAAAGGGCTAGTTCTATTTGATTTTGAATCCAAGAAGAAGGAATATCAGAAATTTCCCTTTTCTAATAAGATTGGAATGTAGATCAAAATCAAATAAAAATAAGCTAGCAAAAGGAATATTAAATAAGCACAAAGTAGCTTAAAATAAACACAAACTTATCTCAGAGAATAGCCTAAAGATTGCTTGAATAGAATTAAATTGAATTGCTAAAACTCTGAAGTTTGTGCTCTATTTATAGGCTAAAAAATCCCGTCTACGACTGGTCTTAGGATTCTAGGACTGGTCGTAGCTCCAAAGATTTTCAAAGATTTCCGCGGGATTGGATTTTCTGTTCCACGACCGGTCCTGGGCGGTCTACGACTGGTCGTGGGCTACCTATGACTGGTCATGGGTCACTTACGACCAGTCGTAGGACCCCAAAATTGGTTGCTGGAGTTTGAGTCGTAGGGCTACGACCGGTCGAAGTATGAGTCGTAGAACTCACAGGACTGGTAGTAGGACAGCCAGAAAGATCTAAAAATCTTCAACAACCTATGACTGGTCCTGAAAAACTTAAGACTGGTAGTAGCAGAGCTAGGACTGGTCTTGAAGTCCTTAGGACTGGTCTTAAAACACTCTAAACAAGCATATTAAAATATATGAATTACGTATCCAGAATGACCTACTATAAAGCTCATCCTAAGGTCAATCTAAGGTCACATAAACCTTAAAAGTGAGATGGATTTGAAAGTCTGAACACTCAGATGACCCTTAAGAGAAGCTTGAGAATATACAAAACTTGTAGTAGGCCTTCTTGAGCTTGATCTTAACTTGAAAAATTCTTCTAATATACTTGAACTTGATTGAATCTTGAACATGCAAACTTGAAGACTTCAATTCTTGAATTCTTCATCCATATCTTGTAAACTTTCTTCATTTAAGATCTTGTCTTGAAATGCGATGTAATGAATAGTCTTCAAACATAAAACACAAGATATACAAGACATAGATATAGGTTTTGGCACCATAAAATTTGCTAACCAAAGGGATATGAAATGATAGCACTTACAAAAATAAGTATCCTATTAATCTAGAACTTCTGTGGTACCAAAAGAATTTAAATGGTAATCATTCATCTCTCCACGATTTTCTGCAGTGTGGTCCACCTTTCCCATCTTATCTGTTGATAAGGTCTCATAAACCTAAGTAAATAAATAAATAAATAGATTTCATATTTATCTAAAACTTCTGGAAATCCAGAGAAGTTTCAATGGTAGACGTTAAATTCACCACTGTTTCCTGTAGTGTGGACCACCCGAGCTTCTGTGTACTGTGAATTTTTAGGGTGTCCCACTGCTTACAGGGCCCCCATCAAATACAAAAAATAGATGTTCAACACACATCACGATGGGGGCCCATGGCTGGGACCCATGGTCCCTGCCTTTTTCAACAGCGTATGAGGATGTTGCTGCAGCGTCCTCTGGACGATAACAGCAGCAGCAGCTGCTGCTTAATTTTTTTATGTTTTCCTATGGTTTGTCCTTGGTGGGGCTCACATCAGGAGGATCCAACCCATCCGTTGGATTCTATGGCTCATGACAAACTGTAACACCCCGGATTTTGGCCAACCTGGGATTAGACGTCCTTAGGCAATGGGTCGACTAAAACACCTGGGAAATCGTTCAGAACCCAATTCCATAGACAAAGAAATCACTTAGGATTAATTCCTTTAGAAACTAAGCATAAGTTAGGTAGCGAGACGCTAGAGTAGCTGGGAAATAGTCCCTGATCACTTTAAATACGTTCTACAAGACCTAAAGTGAGTAGAACCAATGACCCTATAATGCTCTAAAACCTGGGATCAAACTCTAAACCGGTTTGTTCTCTGGACCGCTTTGAAACTTTGTATTGGATCTAGACCGCGCGTTGAAAGTCCAATACCTACAATCTTAGACCGTTAGAACCGCCTAGCTGGACTTGACAATCATTTCAAAAATCAAGTCCAACCGACATTCGCAGGCTATTTCATTGAGCCTGGACTGAAGAGAGTAAGAATAAGGACAGAATTGGAATTTGAAATTTAAATCTGGCACACGACTTGACGTGTCAGTATTAAGCATTTTGACTGTCAGAATTCAGCCAAATTACACCCTCGGATCAGGAAAAATTTCTATTTCATATCATGAGACTTGCAGGCTTGATCCACGTGCGGTGACCGCTGAACTGAAACTGGACCGCCACGGGCGATCTACGAACACTGATGGTCTGAAAACGGGATGAGAGCAACATCTGACAAGTACAAACTTAAGTCCGATCGCGTTCGGCCAGGGGACCACCAGAAATGATCTTTTGGACCGAAACAACCCTGCTTTAGACAAACATCAAGTAAACTTTGTTTCCGAGCCTATTCCGGGCATTTTTGTGCTTATAAAAGGGCTTAAAACCCTCACTCCTCTCTCCCATCCGAATTTGAAAAAATTCCTAGATTGGGAGAGAAAAGGTGAGAGTTTGTGAGAGAGAGTAGGAGAGAATTTTCCTACTGTCGTGCCACCTGTTGCACGTGCTTTAGCAACACGCTCCAATCACTTGGCCGATGATTTCTCCACATTTTCAGGTAAGAAAATACCCTAGAAAGTTGCTGATTTAGTGTTCCTTTCGTTCCATAGCATGTTAGCTGATAGATCTTGTAAATCAGGTTGTCTAGTCGCCGTAGACGAAGCGTATACACTCCGTTCGAAACGATACGCTTCTAGGAGATAAGGTGCGGATATTAGATGCTTTGATTGACTGTTTTCAACGCTTTCAATGTCTTTTAATAGTAGATTATCGACGGCAACGTCGTTTGACATGTACAACATGCTGTCCGTTTCTTGTTTCGTAAATAGACGAAGAATATGAGATTTAGGGCATTTTAGTCATTTGTAGGAAATACTGTTTTCATCCATAAATTTCTTATGTGATTGACATGGCTTATTGTCATATTAGAATGTTAGGAATACGTGCATAATTAGTTTGGCGAAGATATTCGCCTAAATGCGCACTTCGGGTCGACATACTATATGTAGACTTAAGTGTGTAGTGTAAGTATTTGTATAAATGCTTGTATTAGTATGTATTGAATTAAATGGTGTTATGAATTAATTTGAGATTGATTTCTCAATTAATATGCTGGTGTAAATGGTTTCCTACATGTTAGCCATATGCATGATTTCATTATATGTATGAAATGCATGTGCTTGATGATTCACTTAATTGTTATGTTATAACATGTGCTTGATGATTTCATTATGATTTAGTTTGAGATTGAATTCTCAATTAATATGTTGATGGAAATGATTTCCTATATGTTGGCGATATGCATAATTTTATCATATGTATGAAAGGCTTGCTTTGGATGATTTACTTAAGTTGTACGTTATAATATGCGTTAACATGCTCACATGGTTGTATTCATTTTCATTACTCTTACATGACTGCTGATGTGGATTCATGATTGTTTGGGACTATGCCTAGTCCAGGCAGTCGGCAACCGAATCAAATTCGTGGTTGGCTTATCTTTGTCACGAACGACGCGTCGATGAACGCGAGCCATGTTCTGGAGTTGACGGCAGTGGTTAGGCCACACGAGGTGTTTTACGCACTTTATGTCTCGTTCGACTTGAGATGTGCTCGTGCTAGTCGAGCCCGTCAAGTAACCCGACTGGCCATTGTATGTTCACCCTGTATGAGTCATAACTGCTTGAACCTAGGGTACTGAACTTACTATTGTAAACCCTGTTAACCATGGTACCTTGATCCACGAAGACTCATGAGCCGGGCATGGTGGTATGAGACACCGTGATCGAGCTGTCGGCCTACGCTGGGGCCACAAACTTCCCCGTAGTGACCAGTGAGCACCTATGACTCGTGAGCAGATTATGGTAGTATGGGACACTATATTTTTGCTGTCGGCCTACATTGATAAGGTGATGGGGGAGCAGAGCAACGAGTGCGTGCAACAGCCCTGACAGCCCTTTGTAGTGACCTCGAGCGTATTCTGAGTCTACGGGAGGCGACGACCCTTCCGTAGCAGTAGAGTACAATAGGCCTGTATTGATAAGGTGATGGGGGAGCGGTGCAACGAGTGCGAGCAACAGCCCTGACATCCCTTGCAGCGACCTACAAAATATACATCGTATGAGATTACTAGGAGTGACGACCCTAGACAGGATCTGTGTTGGGATTGATATAAGCAAAGTACCTTAGTTTCCCAATCCTGCTGTTTGAATGGACTAATAACAACTCAAAAATCATATCACCATTACATTACATGTGCCTGGAAGATGTGGAGCACTTGAGGGAGGGTGGCATGCCGCGGGCGTAAGATGGTGCCGTATGAGGGAGATCGTCGGTGAGGGCATCCATCATGCCATGTCATTTTGCATTAACAACAGTATTAGGTTTGTTTAATTTACTGCTTTACTATTATCACATGATTAAATTGAGAACATGCTAATCCTTGCTCTATTATTCCACTGAGTTAGCTACTCACTCCTACGTTACGGGACGGTGTTCCTGGACACCCACCAGACCCTTTTGTAATTGCAGATGATGGTGCGGCCTGCGAGGCGGAGCTGAACTTGATGATGATGAGGAGGATCCCTCCTTTATGCGTGTTCTGATTGACGGGATTACAGGGGGGTTGATTTGATGCCTCGACACTTGTCATTTTATATTTTCAGAGCACTCATGTATATACTTTCTTTCTATTTTGAGGTATACATGTATATGTTTAACCTGGTAACATGTTCAGACTCTAGAGACATACAACAGTTTATATATGTTATACATACTATCACAGTCTTCTGCTTGTAAATTTAAATGTCTCTGGGGTATGATATGCTGTTCTGGCTTAATCTCACTCATGTTTAATACATTAACACAGACAACATTCAATCATACATATCCATGTTGCATAAATAACATTTTGGAACTCGGGAGTTGGGTTTTTACTCGACCCCCCAATTTTTGGGATGTTACACAAACCAAACAAGAACAATATTCAATGTGTTTTGGTGTGTAGAAATATCAAAGTGGGCCCCAACAGATTTTAACAGTAAGAATCACTATTTAATATGATGCGGCCAGCCAGATATTCGGATTGGCTTCATTTTTTGGCTCAATGCCTAAAATGAGCTGAGAAATTGGATGGACAGTGGAGATATAACATACATCAGAGTGGGGCTCCATATCTAGCGAAGCATATGGATAGTATGAATACATACTTACATCATGATGGGTTCCACCGTCTATGGATGGACGGTGGACGATGTGAATATAGAACTCATACATCATCTGGGCTCTAGCATGGATGGACGTATGCTTCAGGTGGGGTCTATATACACGTGGCCACCCCACACGTGAAATACATGCAGTGGTGGTGGGGTCCACATAACATAGATGGGCGGTGTGTATAGAATACATACATCAGTTAGCCCACAGAGCTTACTGATGTTATTTACAGCAACTATGTGCTGCTGGGCTGCTGCCAAGTAACCCAACAGATGGACGATGCAAAATTAGATGGGTCCACATGCATGGACATCACATGCTATCAAGGTGGGCCCCATGGCTGATGACTAACATGGGTAAAACACATACATCATGCTGTGTCATGGCTTGGATGGTGTGGATTTCAGATGTATAACATGGTGGGTCCCATCTAGATGGACGGACGACATAGGTGAATTCTGTACATCATGTGGGATCCATCCGGGTGGGCCACACAACCACATCATAACTAAAAGAAATGAAATCTGGGGAGAGAGAGAGGGAGAAACGGCGTAATGGAGGGACCCCCGTCATTATGGGCCCCTCTTTGAATACTGCTGTAACACCCTGAAAATTGGGGGTCGTGTATAAACTCAACTCCCGAGTTCCAGACCGTCACTTATGCAACAAAAATGATTATGATTCGATGTTGTCTGATTTACAGCATTCACATAAGTAAAAGTATACCAAAACTGCAATTCATACTTCAGATCCAGTGATAAAAGCAAGCGGAAGACTAAACAATATAAATATCACTGTAAGGAAAAATAAAGTAGATCTCATCTGTCTCTAAAGTATGAATACATCTCTGAGTCTCATATACATATACATGAATAAAATCAAATGTTCAAAATAGTCCCACTGAAGTCCCATCAACCCAGGTCGCCTACGCAAAGCCATCATGATACTGCATGTACGAGAACTCGTCCTGGTCCTCGTCGAAGTCTGGCTTTGCCTCCTGGATCTCAGTATCACCTGTATCTACAACAGGGTCTGGTGGGTGTTGCAAACACCATCCCGTAACGTGGGAGTGAGTGATCAACTCAGTGGAATCATAGAGCAAAGATTAGCATGTTCACAAATCAATCATGCGATAATAGTAAAGCAGTAAATCAGACAATCCTAATACTGTTGTTAATGCAAGATGACATGACGTGATGTATGCCCTCACCGACGATCTCCCTCATACGGAAACATCTTACGACCGCGGCATGTCACACTCCCTAGAGTGCTCCACATCTTCCAGGCACATACAATGTTATGGTGATATGATTTTCGAGTTGTTATTAGTCCATTCAAACAGCAGGATTGGAAAACTAAGGTACTTCCCTTGTATTAATCCCAACACAGATCCTGTCTAGGGTTGTCACTCCTAATAATCTCATACGATGTATATTTCGTAGGTCGCTGCAAGGGCTGTCAGGGCTGTTGCTCACACTTGTTGCACCGCTCCTCCATCACCTTATCAATACAGGACTACTGTACTCTACTGCTACTGAAGGGTCGTCGCCTCCCGTAGACTCAGAATACGCTCGCGGTCACTACAAAGGACTCGTCGCCTGATCAGTGTAGGCCGACAGCTAGAATATAGTGTCTCATACCACCATAATCTGCTCATGAGACTAGGTGCTCACTGGTCACCATGGGGAGGTTTGTGGCCCCAGCGTAGGCCGACAGCTCGACCACGGTGTCCCATACCACCATGCCCGGCTCATGAGTCTTCGTGGATCAAGGTACCATGGTTAACAGGGTTTACAATGGTAAGTTCAGTACCCTAGGTTCAAGAAGTTATGACTCATATAGGGTGAACATACATCGGCCAGTCGGGTTACTTGACGGGCTCGACTATTGCGATCGCATCTCAAGTCGAACGACATGAAGTGCGTAAAACACTTCGCGTGGCCTAACCACTGCCACCAACTCCAAACACGACTCGCTTTCATCGACGCGTCGTTCGTGGCCAAGACCAGCCAGCCACGAATTCGCTCGGTTACTGACTGCCTGGATTAAGTCTAGTCCCAAACAATTATGGAATCACATCAGCAATTTATGTAGGAGTATTGGAATTGAAATACTATCATGTGAGCATTTTAACACATGTTATAACATTCAACTTAAGCAAATCTTCAAGCACATACATTTCATGCATAGTATGGAATCATGTACATAGTCAACATGTAGGAAAGCATTTATGTCAGCATATAAATTGAGAAATCCATCTCAAACTAATTCATAACATCATTTAATTCAATACATACTAATACAAGCATTCATACAAACACATACACTACACACTTAAGTCTACATATAGTATGTCGACCCGAAGTGCGCAATTAGGCGAATCTCTTCGCCCAACTAATTATGCACGTATTCCTAACTTCCTAATGTGACAACAAACCATGTCAATCACATCAGAAAAATATGAATGTAATCTGTACTTCCTACAAATGACTAAAATGCCCTAAATCTCATATTCTTCGTTGATTTACGAAACAGGAAACGGATAGCATGTTGTACATGTCAAACGGCGATGCCGTCGATAATCTACTATTAAACGACATTGAAAGCGTTGGAAACCATCAATCAAAGCGTCTAAAATCCTCACCTTATCTCTTATGGATGCGTGATTTCGAACGGAGCGTATACGCTTCGTCTATGGCGATAAGAGAACCTGTTTTACGAGTTACGTTAGCTAACATGCTACGAATCCTAGTAATCCTCAAATCAGCAACTTCTAAGGTTAGTTATTACCTGAAAACGTGGAAGAATCACCGGCTTGGTGATCAGGAGGTGTTGATAGGCACTAGCAATAGGTTGCACGAAGACTGAAAAAATCCCTTCTACACTCTCTCTCAAACTCTCACCTTTTCTCCCTCCAAATCTAGGGTTTCTTACAATTTTGGATGGGAGAGAGGAGTGAGGGTTTCAACCCCTTTTATAAGCTTAAAAATGCTCGAAATAGGCTCGGGAACGAAGTTTACTTAGTGCATATCCAATTCAGGGCTGTTTCGGTCGAAAAGATGCTTTCTAGTGGTCCCCTGGCCGAATGCGATCGGACTTAAGCTCATGCATACCAGATCTAGCACGTATTAAGTTTTCAGTCCGGCAGGGTTCGCAGATCGCACATGGCGGACCAGTTTCAGTTCAGCGGTCACCGCACGTAGATCAGGGCTGAAAGTCTCATGATATAAAATACAAAATTTTCCTGATCCAAGGGTGTAATCTAGCTGAATTCTGACGGTCAGAACGCTTAATACTGACGTGTCAAGTTGTGTGCCAGATTTGAATTTGAAATTTTGATTCTGTCCCTATTCACACTCTCTTCGGTCCGGGCTCAATGAAATAGCCTGTGATTATCGGTTTGACTTGATTTTCGAAATGATTGTCAAGTCCAGCTAGGCGGTTCTAACGGTCTAAGATAGGAGGTATCGGACTTTCGACGCGCGGTGTAGATCCAATACAAAGATTCAAAGTGGTCCAGAGAACAAACCTGCTTAGAGTTTGGTCCGAGGTTATAGAGTATTATAGAGTCATTGGTTCTACTCGATTTGGGTCTTGTAGAATGTATTTAAAGTGATCAGGGACTATTTCCCAGCTACTCCAGCGTTGCGCTAGCTAACTTAGTCATATTTTCTAAAAGAATTAATTCTACGCAATTTCGGGTCGAGTTGGTACTCGAGCCCAAGTATGGATTTTTCACGGGCGTTACAATCTACCCCCCTTAACAAATAATTTCATCCTCGAAATTTGTACCTTTTCATACTCCTCGAGAAGCTGTGGGTAGTTCTTTTTGATCTCAGCTTCTGTCTCCCAGGTAGCCTCCTCCTCAGAGTGATGCGTCCACAGTACATTCACAAGGGGAATCACCTTGCTACGCAGTACCTGCTCCTTCCTGTCTAGGATACGTGTCGGTCGCAGGATATATGTAACATCCTCTCCTAACTGCACCTGCTCCCATCTGATGATATGGGAAGGATCAGCAACGTACTTCTTCAGAAAAGAAACATGAAATACGTTGTGAACGCTTGCGAGAGGCATGGGTAAAGCCAATCGGTAAGCCACTGCTCCAACACGATCGAGGATCTGGAATGGACCAATGAATCGTGGTGCCAGCTTCCCCTTCTTCCCGAACCGAAGGACTCCCTTCATAGGGGAAACTCACAAAAATACATGATCCCCAACTGTGAACTCTAGTGGCCTCCGTCTCGTATCGGCATAACTCTTCTGTCTGCTCTGCGCTGTGAGAAGCCGACGTCTAATGATATCAACCTTCTCTGACGTCGCCTGCACCAACTCTGGGCCAATCAAGCTACGCTCATCAACCTCAGCCCAACAATGCGGTGCGCGACAAGGTCGCCCATACAGCGCCTCGTAAGGTGCCATACCGATACTCGCCTGAAAGCTGTTGTTGTATGCAAACTCCGCATAAGCAAGACAATCATCCCAACTGTCCTTGAAGTCCAATGCGCAAGCTCGCAACATATCCTCTAAGATCTGGTTCACCCGCTCTATCTGTCCGTCTGTCTGTGGGTGGAAGGTAGTACTGAACTTCAACTTCACACCTATAGCCTCCTGAATGCGAGTCCAGAAAATAGAAGTGAACTGCGTGTCTCTGTCCGACACGATCTCCAACGGAACTCCATGCAGACGCACAATCTCTCTGATGTACAGTCTAGCCAGCTCGTCTGCAGAGTTCGTAACTCTAATCGGTAGGAAGTACGCCGACTTCGTCAGACGGTCGACGATCACCCAAATGGAATCATGTCCCTTCCTTGTCTTCGGCAGCCCTGAAATGAAGTCCATGGAAATAAAATACCACTTCCACTCTGCGATCGGCATAGGCTGCAAAAGTCTAGGTGGTCGGTGATGCTCTGCCTTCACCTGCTGACAAGTGAGACAACGGGACACGAACTCTGCTATGTGGGTCTTCATACCTTCCCACCAATACGTCCTCTTCACGTCACGATACATCTTCGTACTGCCTGGATGCATCGCGAGTCTAGTATAATGCGCAGCCTCGAGAATCTCTCGTCTCAAGTCAGGGACATCTGGGACGCATAGGCGGCCACGATAACGTAAGCCCCCATCTATACCAACTCGCCAGTCGGAGTCTGCATCATCACTGGCCTGCTCTCGAAGCTCAGTCAGATGCGCATCGTCCCTCTACGCCTCAATGACTCGGTCATCGATCTGAGATCGCACCTGTACATGTGCGATGAACTCAAACGGCTCCTTTACAGTGAGTTTTTGCTCAAAGTCTCGTAAAAACTCAACCATATCCCACTCAGCAACCATCAGCGGAGCCACAAAGTCTATCACCTTCTTTCGGCTCAACGCATCAGTCACAAGGTTCGCCTTCCTAAGATGGTAAGAGACTTCAAACTTGAACTCCTTCAACGTCTCCATCCATCGCCGCTACCTCATATTCAAGTCTCGCTGCGTGAATATGTACTTGAGGATCTTGTGGTCGCAAAAGAGCTCGAACTCCTCTCTGTAGAGGTAATGTCTCCAGAGTCTCAGTGCGAATATAACGGCTGCCAACTCTAGGTCGTGTGTAAGGTAATTCTCCTCGTGCTTCCTTAATTGTCTCGAGGCATACGAAATTACCCTGTCCCTCTGCATAAGGACACAACCCAAACCAACGCTAGACGGGTCAGTATATATAGTGTATCTAACCCCTTGCTCTGGAAATACTAGCACAGGGGCGGATGTAAGCCTGTCCTTCAGCTCCTGAAAAGCTGACTCCGCCTCGTCGTTCTAGGAGAACTTCACGTCCTTCCGTGTCAACTGAGATAAGGGTCTCGCGATCTTCGAGAAGTCCTGAATGAAGCGCCGATAGTAGCCAGCGAGACCCAAGAAACTCCTCACTTCAGTGACAGAACCAGGCTGCTCCCAGTCTTGCACCACAGCTACCTTAGACAGGTCAACTACCATGCCATCCTTGGACACCACGTGTCCCAGGAACTTCACCTCCTGCTTCCAGAAGTCACACTTCTTGTACTGTGCGAACAATTGATGCTGTCTGAGCGTATCCAGGACCAAACGTAAGTGCTCCTCATGCTCCTCTCGACTCCTAGAGTACACCAAAATGTCGTCAATGAATACAACGACGAATCGATAGAGGAAAGGTCGAAATACCCGGTTCATCAGATCCATGAACACGGCTGGTGCGTTTGTAAGACCGAACGACCGAACGACATCACGAGGAACTCGTAGTGGCCAAAACTGGTCCTGAATGCTATCTTCTGCACGTCCTCATCCCTGACGCACAACTGATGATATCCCGACCGAAGATCAATCTTCGAGAAGTACTGTACTCCTCTCAGCTGATCAAACAAGTCATCGATCCTGGGTAAAGGGTACTTGTTCTTCATCGTGATCTGGTTCAATCTGCGATATTCAATACACAATCGCATCGAACCATCCTTCTTCCTCACGAATAGGACCGGTGCTACCCAAGGAGACACGCTAGGCCGTATAAGACCAAGCTCTAGTAGACCATCAATCTGCGTCCTCAACTCCTCCATCTCACACGGTGCCATGCGATACGTCGGCAGTGAGACGGGCGTAGATCCAGGAACCAGATCGATAGTGAAATCGATCTCTCGTCGGGGCGGCAAACCAGGAATCTTCCTGAACAGATCCCCGAACTCGGAAACAACTGGCGTATGCTCAAGTACCTGGGCACCAGCGTCTCGCAATAAGGTGGTGTAACTAAGTATGCGGAAAGGGAGATTTACCAGGACTGAAAATGTGAAAGGCGTGCCCTCTGGCTCGTACACCGTCACCATACGAGTCTCGCAGTCAATCTCGGCCCTCCCAGCAGTCAACCAGTCCATGCCAAGAATGACGTCGAGATAAACGAGAGAGGGATCGACGACAAGATCAAGAGCCATCGTCCTGCCTCCCAGATCAACCAAACAACCCTCACACATCTGGGTAACATCTGAATAATCTCCATGAGCTACAAGGACTCGCACCCTATCCATAGTAATAGTCTGTAACCCAAGACGCCTGACTACAACACGTGATATCAAAGAAATCGTGGAACCAGTGTCCACCATCACGAGAATAGGAGTACCTCCAATATGGGCTGTGACCTCGAAGGCCGAATGCTGAAAAGTCGGTGTCGCAGCTGCCTCAGCTGTCAATGCATGAACCTGTGCCTGTTGTGGCCGGTTCGGCCGCTGTTTTATGGGCCGTGGAGGCTGTCTGATCTGTGATACCGGAGGTCTGAAAGAAGGGTGCGCAGGAGCTAACCGTATAGGCGGTGCTGATATCGCCTGTGAACGTGCACGGTCAATCTTCTGCTACGGCGAGAACCCATTGTCCCGCATCCGAGAAAAACAGCTCTGCGTCAAGTGGCCCGTCCTCCCACAGTATGTACACGTCAAATCGGGGCACCGAAATGGTGGTACAAGCGCTGTAGCCCTAGTAGGAGGGTCGACGCGAGGCCTCTTGCCCGCGAAGGGCTTGTCCTGCATGTCTGGTCGTGGCCTAGAAGCAACAGGGCCACGAGATCGAGCAAGTCGATCCACATCCTGCTTTGCCCGCATAGACATGTGAATCAACTCCGCATATAAGGGAATGCTCACACAGCACATCTTCGACCGAATATCCGGTCGCAAACCCTCCAAAAAGCGCCGTATGCGCATCTGCTCATCAGCCAAAATAGTCGGGACGTATCTGCCCAACTCCGTAAATCGATGCTTATACTCCGTGACTGTCATGGCTCCCTGTCGGAGGTGGAGAAACTCATTCTCCCTGTCGTGCCTGTACGTCTGGGGGTAATACTTCTCATGAAAGTGGAACTCAAACGCTGCCCATGTGCATATAAAGTCGGCGGCAACGGTCCGTAATACGCTATCCCACCACAGGCTGGCCTCTCGCTTAAACAGGAATGTAGCCAGCTCTACCTGCTCAGCCTCTGTGCAATGAAGCATCCGCAATATCTTCGACACACGGTCGAGCCAGTACTCGGCCTCCTCGGGTCTATGAGAACTCGTAAAAGTGGGAGGCCATAAGCTCTGGAATCGCTCTAATAGGCCCCGTGTATCTGCGGCATTCCCCACAGGGTACGCAGGCGGTACAGGATGAGCCATGCCCTCACCCTGGGCATATGTATAAGCATCCTCAGCTGGATGCGTAGGTGGTGCAGGTGGAGTCACACCCCCACCTTGGGCTAATGTCCCCACAATGGTAGTCAGAAGCTGCTGCTGCTACTGCATCATAGCCATCATCTGCTCAAATCTGTCAGGAGGTGGAGCAGGCTGTGGCGTGTGCTGCGTCGAAGTAGATGCACGATAAGGCTCTCTGACTGGGGGTGTGAATGGCGGTGGTCCAACTGTAGAACTAGCAGTAGGCTGAGACGCACGAACTGTCTCAAGAATGAGGCCCACAATAGGGTCCGCATGTGTGTCAGACTGTGAAGGAGCCTGATCCATAGGCTCAGTCAATGCAAACCGAGCCGTGCTCCACGTAGCCTTAGGCGGCATTCCCTATATTCAAAATAGGGCGCAACCTTGTCAGTCTCACTAGCACAAATACACCGCAATCATTCACACAAGGAGTCAAAAGCATTCCATGCATTTCATTTAATCAAAATTGTCACAATACAAGGGATATATCCTTACAAGCATCATGACGAGAAATACATGGGAACTAAGACAGTTAAAATTACAACAGCAACATAAGCAAGGCAGTAGCCCTAACAAGCTTACACAACAAAAGTAGGAAATGACGAACTACTAACAACAACATCAAAGGCCGCATCACTAGTCTGAGTCGGGTGACGGAGGAGGAGCACCTTTATCCTGCAAGCAACACAGGATCGCCTTCAAGGTGCGAGTCACCTTGTCGAATTTCCTCTTCGTAACGGCCTTGGCATCCTCGACTTCAGCGCGAAGTTCCTGAACTTCCCTTCATAAGGCGATCTGACTCTCCTCAATCCGAGTAATGTGATCATCGCTAGTAGCCTGCGCAGAAGGAGGAGGGCTCTCATCTGTATCCTGAGCCTCCTCTTCTGCCTCTTCCTGGACTTCTTCCTGAACTTCTGCTCCAGGTTCTCCCTCACTTAGATCCTCCTCATCATCAAAGTCATCCTCGCTATCCTCCTCAAGCTGATTCTCACGGTACTGAGACCCAATCTTCATCTTGACCATAGTCGACTCATCAATGCTATGAATCGAAACTGGCAATTTCGGCCCAAGTCTGTAAGCAAACTCAAGCGCGATCTTGCATATCAGTCGGCCAAAAGGAAGCGATTCAGATGTTCTTCTTGACTTGGCTATGAGGATTATCTGTCGCAAGATGAAAGTGGCCATATATACATTCTCTCCTTGGGCCATCAGATACAAGAAATCGACCATAAGGCGTGTACATTCAATGCGATTTGTCGATCTGGGATACACATTGAACGTGCAGATATGGTGCAGCAGGCGCAAATCATCAGACATATATGTCACCTTGAGGCTATTATTATGCTGCCATGGAACCAACTTACCGCACAGAAACCTGGTGAGGCGATCTCGTTCACGCCTGCTCCTCAGATTCTTCTCACTAGGATGAACATCACCAAGAGGCACGTTCAGAAGTCGCGCAATCAGTCGCACATCAATCGTAGCCATCCGATCTCTACCAAAAGGAATTTTAAACTGCATGGCTCCAAGGTAGGATTTTGGATACAAGCGTAGAAGGCACGAACGGTGCTCACATTAGCACGAGCGCGAGCTTCAAAGATCGGACCCCAATGCGCAGCTTCAATGAGCTCGAACAACAAAAATTCACTGAACAATTGCCCCTCCACATCCGCCTCAAACAACACTTTGCGATCAGTGTATTGACCGTGAGGCATCTCTGATAGAATTACTCGCCCAAGGTGAGTATGGGGATCCAAATCCCGCTTTGTACGGCACTCTCGGCCTGTAGCTGGACTTGTGGCGGCGCTTGAACTTGCGGCACCACCCCGCGGTCTTCTCGATTGAGCAGGGCGACTTGGCCCAGCCTCATCTACTGCAGTCTTCCTTTTACCCATCAAAGATAAGATGGAGGAGAGTGATAAAAGGCCTAAAATGGCTTCCACGAAAGCCATGGAAAATGAAGAAAATGTGAAGAAGTGGCTGTTCAAACTGGAAAATGGAGATCTAGGCATCGTAGAGGGATGCTTCAAGCTTCCCAAGGATATATTTTCAAGGAGAAATGAAAATAAAAAAGTGGAATGGATCACCTCACGATTTCAGCTCGATTTGGGGGTTTTTGAAGCTCCAAAAAGATGAAATCTTCAAGAGGAAGGGCTGCCAACTCCAAAGGAATGATGGATGGTGGTCATTTTTGGCCAAGGATGGATCTAGGGGTGGTTTGGAATCATGATTTTTGGAGATAGTTGCTGAAAAATGAAAATGGACCTATGGGGAGGGCTGTTTGTGAAGGAAGTGCAAGTTTTAGGGGTTTTCTTTGGACGGAACACATATGGGAGGAATGTACAGGGCATATAAGGGCGTGCGCTCGAAATTTGCAGCAAGTGGGCCCACCTGTACGACGATGCATCGCCGGATCGGCTATGGCATGCCTGACCGGTGGTGCATCCGGCTGGTGGGACCACATGAGTTAGGTCCCCCATGGTCCAAGGACCCCAGATATGTATGGTCCCAACCTTGGTTCATTGTATTTTGACCTATATAGGCCCAAACATGTGTTCGGGGCTTTCCGGGACCAATCCGCAATCCCAAATACAAAACCCTATCATGCAGCATATGGTTTTAGGGTAGAAGGAGCTAGTACATCCATCTAGACTATTATTTTCTAAAGAAAGTGAAGTTAGAATGTCCTTATGGCCATTTTTCATAAAATTTTACTATTCACTGTAAAATTTTATAAAAGTATTATTTTATGTTATTTTCACATTATTTTTGATGCCTAACATGAAAAGGATAAGAAATAAATGAATATTGGAGTGGTGGGAGGAAGAATTTTGAAGATTTTTGGTGAAACGAGGTTTTTAAGCCCTAGCGATTGAATAAAGGAGTCCTGGTCATCCCACGGCCCAAGGATTTATCTTTACGGGTTTAAAAACGTTCAAAGAATGTCTCAACCCGACTTCCTACGACCTAGGAGCTATTCGGGTTGCTTCACGCGACCCGAGATGCGTTACAGACTCGATCGTGCGATCGATTCAAATAGACTTCGCCTATCGGTGAATCTGCGATCCTAGAAGTGTTTTTAGACCCTTCTCGCACCCACCTATGTCAAAGGAAGCGATGGCGTATGTCGTGAGACCATAACCCAGGCCCAGTATACTCTTATTCATGCTCTGATACCAACTTGTAACACCCTGAAAATCGGGGGTCGTGAATAAACTCAACTCCCGAGTTCCAGACCATCACTTATGCAACAAAAATGATTATGATTCGATGTTGTCTAATTTAAAGCATTCACATGAGTAAAAGTATACCAAAACTGCAATTCATACTTCAGATCCAGTGATAAAAGCAAGCGAAAGACTAAACAATATATATATCACTGTAAGGAAAAACAAAGTAGATCTCATCTGTCTCTAAAGTATGAATACATCTCTGAGTCTCATATATATATACATGAACAAAATAAAATGTTCAAAATAGTCCCACTGAAGTCCCATCAACCTAGGTCACCTACGC
This sequence comes from Magnolia kwangsiensis, assembly GCA_037074715.1. Classification (NCBI taxonomy): domain Eukaryota; kingdom Viridiplantae; phylum Streptophyta; class Magnoliopsida; order Magnoliales; family Magnoliaceae; genus Magnolia; species Magnolia kwangsiensis. Next base: position 74,712,762 of record CM073577.1, on the reverse strand, counting down.
AAAGCCATCATGATACTGCATGTACGAGAACTCGTCCTGGTCCTCGTCGAAGTCTGGCTCTGCCTCCTGGATCTCAGCATTACCTGCATCTACAACAGGGTCTGGTGGGTGTTGCAAACACCATCCCGTAACGTGGGAGTGAGTGATCAACTCAGTGGAATCATAGAGTAAAGATTAGTATGTTCACAAATCAATCATGCGATAATATTAAAGCAGTAAATCAGACAATCCTAATACTATTGTTAATGCAAGATGACATGACGTGATGTATGCCCTCACCGACGATCTCCCTCATACGACAACATCTTACGACCGCGGCATGCCACACTCCCTAGAGTGCTCCACATCTTCCAGGCACATACAATGTTATGGCGATATGATTTCTGAGTTGTTATTAGGTGCTCACTGGTCACTACGGGGAGGTTTGTGGCCCCAGTGTAGGCCGACAGCTTGACCACGGTGTCCCATACCACCATGCCCGGCTCATGAGTCTTCGTGGATCAAGGTACCATGGTTAACAGGGTTTACAATGGTAAGTTCAGTACCCTAGGTTTAGGCAGTTATAACTCATACAGGGTAAACATACATCGGCCAGTCGGGTTACTTGACGGGCTCGACTAGTGCGATCGCATCTCAAGTCAAACGATATGAAGTGCGTAAAACACTTCGCGTGGCCTAACCATTGCCGTCAACTCCAAACACGACTCGCGTTCATCGACGCGTCGTTCGTTGCCAAGACCAGCCAGCCACGAATTCGCTCGGTTACCGACTACCTGGATTAAGTCTAGTCCCAAACAATTATGGAATCACATCAGCAATTTATATAGGAGTATTGGAATTGAAATACTATCATGTGAGCATGTTAACACATGTTATAACATTCAACTTAAGCAAATCTTCAAGCACATACATTTCATGCATAGTATGGAATCATGTACATAGTCAACATGTAGGAAAGCATTTATGTCAGCATATAAATTGAGAAATCCATCTCAAACTAATTCATAACATCATTTAATTCAATACATACTAATACAAGCATTTATACAAACACATACACTACACACTTAAGTCTACATATAGTATGTCGACCCGAAGTGCGTAATTAGGCGAATCTCTTCGCCCAACTAATTATGCACGTATTCCTAACTTCCTAATGCGACAACAAACATGTCAATCACATCAGAAAAATATGAATGTAATCTGTACTTCCTACAAATGACTAAAATGCCCTAAATCTCATATTCTTCGTTGATTTACGAAACAGGAAACGGATAGCATGTTGTACATGTCAAACAGCGATGCCGTCGATAATCTACTATTAAACGACATTGAAAGCGTTGGAAACCGTCAATCAAAGTGTCTAAAATCCTCACCTTATCTCTTATGGATGCGTGATTTCGAACGGAGCATATACGCTTCGTCTATGGCGATAAGAGAACCTGTTTTACAAGTTACGTTAGCTAACATGCTACGAATCCTAGTAATTCTCAAATCAGAAACTTCTAGGGTTAGTTATTACCTGAAAATGTGGAAGAATCACCGGCTTGGTGATCAGGAGGTGTTGCTTAGGCACTAGCAACAGGTTGCACGAAGACTAGAAAAATCCCTTCTACACTCTCTCTCAAACTCTCACCTTTTCTCCCTCCAAATCTAGGGTTTCTTGCAATTTCGGATGGGAGAGAGGAGTGAGGGTTTCAATCCCTTTTATAAGCTTAAAAATGCCCGAAATAAGCTCGGGAACGAAGTTTACTTAGTGCGTATCCAATTCGGGGCTGTTTCGGTCCAAAAGATGCTTTCTGGTGGTCCCCTGGCCGAATGCGATCGGACCTAAGCTCATGCGTACCAGATCTAGCACGTATTAAGTTTTCAGTCCGGCAGGGTTCGCAGATCGCACGTGGCAGACCAGTTTCAGTTCAGCGGTCACCGCACGTAGATCAGGGTTGAAAGTCTCATGATATAAAATAGAAATTTTTCCTGATCCAAGGGTGTAATCTGGCTGAATTCTGACGGTCAGAACGCTTAATACTGACGCGTCAAGTCGCGTGCCAGATTTGAATTTAAAATTTCGATTCTGTCCCTATTCGCACTCTCTTCGGTCCGGGCTCAATGAAATAGCCTATGATTATCGGTTTGACTTGATTTTCGAAATGATTGTCAAGTCCAGCTAGGCGGTTCTAACGGTCTAAGATAGGAGGTATCGGACTTTCGACGCGTGGTCTAGATCCAATACAAAGATTCAAAGTGGTCCAGAGAATAAACCTGCTTAAAGTTTGGTCCGAGGTTATAGAGTATTATAGAGTCGTTAGTTCTACTCGATTTGGGTCTTGTAGAACGTATTTAAAGTGATCAGGGACTATTTCCCAGCTACTCCAGCATTGCGCTAGCTAACTTAGTCATATTTTCTAAAAGAATTAATTCTACGCAATTTCGGGTCGAGTTGGTACTCGAGCCCAAGTATGGATTTTTCACGGGCATTACAACTGCATACATCAAGATGGGTCCCACCATATGTGGGCCCTCAAATCATTAAAATCAATAAATAAGATCACCCACCTTTAATCTCCTCTTCATTCTTCGCCCAATGAAATGTAAAGCTCCAAGGGTTGTGATTCAATGGTCGAGATGGACTTTCGATGGTGGGGATGGGAGGTAGGAAGGTGGGCCACACCATGCTTTCTCTCATGGAGGTGGGCATTGGATTGCTCTCGGGGAGCTTGGGAGAAAAATGAGAAAGAGATGAGAGAGAGAGAGGTGATGTGAGTGATGGAGTGATGGGGAGAGGGATGGGTGAAGTGATGGAAAGTTGACTTTTGGGGATGGGTATGGTACATGAGGATGGGTGTGAGTGATGGAAGTGATGGGGTGTGTACTTGACATTTGGTGGTACATATTTTCTTGGATTTGCAACGTGTGACATTTTCCTCGAACTGAACGTGGGCCCACATCTTCTGGCCAGAGTATCGCTTCAGCACGCGAGACGCGGTGCGGTCGCAAGGATACAAGTCTTGTGTTGAGCTGACTCTGAAATACAGGATATGACTCAGGGTCACACGCAACTGCCAATTACAAATCGCGAGTCGCCAGAATTTGACTAGGAGGACCGCGGAAGCCTATGGAATAGTACAGGCTAGGATACGCGTCTTACAAAACCTTCACCTAAAAGATTTAGTCAGGACAACCTTATTTCATTATGTCTCTGAGATTAAAATACCAAACTTAGTAAGAGACAATCAATTACAAGGAATACATATAAATAATTAAACATTCACCACAATGCATAAGTGAGTTAAGTGGTTTAGTACTTAAACTCACACCTACTCCACTCCCAAAATACCCTCGTAATTTTAGTTTTACTATTTCAAGGTTTTCACAAGGTCATGTTAATAACCTTATATAGTTCTTGTGATTTTCACAGGCTATCATAGTAAAACCCACTTTGTGATTTTCACGGGATCACTACAAAATAACCCACTAAGATTTTCGGGCTATTTCAGAAAAACCTAAATAAAAATGAAAATAAAACAGTACTTATCTTCAAATGACGACTCATAGATGTAACTGTAGCTTGATTGTAGTGATCTTCTTTCTTGGGAGATTGATGAAGCGGTATATGTGCTCAACCCAAAAAGAATATAGGGATATAATGTGTTTTCAATACTTATAAATAAAACCATAATTGTTTGCAAATTCTATTATCTAAATCTCAAATAAAGTTTAGATAAGTCTCTTAAAAATAATTAAAACTAACTTGAGAAATATAATAAAATAAGCTAATAGAATATTATAATTACCACACAAATAGCTTAACGAAGGCTTGACTTTCTCTCTTACTTTGAGGAGGGTTCACATAAATTTTCATATTGTATATGAATGAGAGAAGGCCTTTATTTATAGATAAAGGATTTGGAAATTCGGCTTGCCTGATTATCGGTTCGACTGGCCGAAGTTTAATGATTACGTTTTAACAACACTAGAATTTCACAGGATAAGATGTTTCAAAAGTTTAGTTGGCCTAAGCCAAAATTTGGTTGGTCGAACCCTCGGTTCGGTTAGCTAAATCTCCCTTTGATCCAAACTCTTTACACATTGGAAACTTGACCGAACATCTTTTGAGTTGGTTGAGTGGACATGTTTGGCTAGCCGAACCTAAGGTTGGATTGGCCGAAGTTGCCATGGAAAATCTTTGTCAATCTGTAAACTTGCCCGAATTATATTGGGTTAGCCGAAGGTAGTTAGGCTGACTAAACTAGCTGTCAGACTAGCCTAACTTGAGTGCATTTTACTTAGAAATATGTTCATTATGACTCTATGTGAAATACACTTAACCTAGGGTCAAATCTAAGGTTATACCACTTGATGGTCAACTGATACAAAGTATCCCAATCTTCGAACCATGTACTTTTATGGCTTGAGATGTTGAGTCTTTCTTGAGATGCTTGATCGAGTCTTTAACAGTTCTTTATGAGTTGTCGAAGAGTATCTTCATGAGTTCTTGTGTTCCTTTAAGGAATATGAAATTTGAAAATCCTAATTGTGCTTAAGTATAAACACTTACTGTTCATATATGTATAACCATATGTTCTCCCCCTTTTTGTCAGAAGTTGACAAAGGAAGAAAAAATAAGACAAGTATGCAACATGAATATCAAGGATATAGAACATAAAATATAAGTATGAAGAGTCATTTAATTTTAGTGATAACATCATCCAAAATAAATAAAGATAATTGTCCAAATGTGCTAAAAGGAAAGCCATCAAATACTGTATGTAATCCAAAGAGAATAATAATTATTACAGACCATAAGTAAATTTATCAATTAGAACTGGAGGAGGGCGATGTAGGTGTGTCAGGATTATTAATTTTTAGACTCCAATTGAATTGATGAAAGTGCTTTTAGTGTACTTCATGTGTTGTTTTTTAGTCTAAAGTAATGATTCTTCTGATACATGTAAACCATCCACCTTCCTCTCTAAACTATCCAACCTACCAGAGAATTAAGAAGGCTGGAAGTTCGAATCATTCGTATCAGTAGATACTTCCAAGTCAGTAAACTAGTCATCCATGTTGATATCACCTTTAGGAACCTCTTCTTGATTGCCTTGCTACTTAGGTCTCAGATCTAACTTCATCATGTTCAACTTCGCATTACCAAATGGAAGCTCAAACTTTGGTGCTTCAATCGCCGAAATTTGGACATTGAACCGCAAAATAAGAGAAGTCATAAGAAATGCAAACAGTATGGAACCATGATGACGATGGAGACGATATTAAATAATCAAATGAGGTATAAAAGAAGGAAGACAAATGCGAATACTGGATGCAACAAAATGTATAATACACATCATGTAGGGAGTAAGATCAGTCTTATTCTCAGCCCTTGGATAAACATTAAATGTGAAGATGTGATGAAGAACGTAGTATTTTTGAAGTAAATTATAAGTGGGGAGAGAGTTATCGGATCACCATTGGGTGTCAAAACCACATAACACCCTAGTAATGGTAGTTCTTTCTAAAGTATATCTATCTTCAAAAAGAGTAGGAATTGGAACTCCATCTTCCGCCATATCAATGTCCATAACGGATGATATAATGGAAGGTTCTATAGGGATAGTTTTTTCCAAAAATTGAATATTAAATGTTAAATTATCGGAAGAAACTTATTTTATGAATGCGTACATCCCTTGTATAATTGAACGGTGTAACACCCTGAAAATCGAGGGTCGTGTAGAAACCTGACTCCCTAGTTCCAGACCATCACTTATGCAACAAATATAATTATGATTTAATGTTGTCTGAGTTAGAGCATTCACATGAGTAAGATTATACCAAAACTGCAATTCATACTCCAGATCCAGTGATAAAATGCAAGCGGAAGAATGAAAGATATATATATATATATATATATATATATATATATATATATATATATATATATATATATATATATATATATATATATATATATATATCATTGTATGAAAACAAAATAATCTCGAACTGTCTCCAAAGTATGAATACATCTCTGAGTCTCATATACATGTCATAAAGCAAAAATAAATGTCAGGTGATAGTACAACTAGCACAAGTCCCACTGATCCAGTCCATCTATGCGAAGCCGTCAGCGAACTGCATATACGAGAACTCGTCCTGATCCTCGTAATAATCCAGTTCCACGTCCTGAATCACCTCGTCACTTGCATCTAAGACAGAGTCTGGTAGGTGTTGCAAGCACCGTCCCGTAACGTGGGAGTGAGTGATCAACTCAGTGGAATCATAGAGCAAAGATTAGCACGTTATCAAATCAATCACGCGATAATAGTAAAGCAGACAATCAAACATTTCTAGATACTGTTGTTAATGCAAGCATGAAATGACATGATGGATGCCCTCACCGACATACTCCATCATGCAGCACCATCTGCGTCCGCGACATGATTTCTTCCCACACTGTTCCACATCTTCCAGGCACATGCAGTGCGATGTGGATATGATTACCGGCTTGTTATTTGTCCTTTCATACAGCAGTATTGGAAAACTAAGGTACCTTCCTTGTATCAATCCCAACACAGATCCTGTTTAGGGTCTTCACTCCTAGTGTTCTCATATGATGTTATGTTTATAGGTCACTGCAAGGGCCGTCAGGGTTGTTGCTCGCACTTATTGCACCGCTTCCCCATCACCTTATCAATACAGGCCTAATGTACTCTCGTTGCTACGGAAGGGTCGTCGCCTCCCGTAGACTCAGAATACGCTCGAGGTCACTACAAAGGGCTCGTCACCAATCAGTGTAGGTCGACAACTCGAATGTAGTGTCCCATACTACCACAATTGGCTCACAAGTCAAATGTGCTCACTGGTCACTACGGGGAGGTTTGTGGCCCCAGCGTAGGCCGACAGCTCGACCACGGTGTCCCATACCACCATGCCCGGCTCATGAGTCTTTATGGATCAAGGTACCATGGTTAACAGGGTTTCCAATGGTAAGTTCAGTACCCTAGGTTTAAGCAGTTATGACTCATACAAGGTGAACATACAATGGCCAGTTGGGTTACTTGACGAGTTTGACTAGTACGAGCGCATCTCAAGCTGAGCGACATGAAGTGCATGAAACACTTCGTGTGGCCTAACCACTGCCGTCTGCCCAAAACACGACTCGCGTTCATCGACGCGTCCTTCATGGCAAATAGAAGCCAACCACGAATTCGATCCATTACCGACTACCTGGAGTTGTTCATAGCCCCAAGCATCTGTATATCAACATCAGTAAGCATATGTGAGTAATAGGAATGAATATAAACAATACAAGCATGTTGACACATGTTATATCATACTATGTAAGCAAATCAACCAACACATGCATTCCATATATGTAATGAAATCAATTCATGTGACCAACATGGTGGAAATCATATACATCAGCATATTGATTGAGAATTCAATCTCAAAACTAAATCACAACACCATTTACTCAATACATACTAATACAAACATTTATATAAACACTTAGTCTACACACTTTAGCCTACATAGCGTATGTCGACTCTAAGTGCGCATTTGGGCGAATCTCTTCGCCAAACAGATCATACATGCATTCCTAATATTACAACACGACAAAAAGCCATGGCAATCAATTCAGAAAAATACGGACGTATACTGTATTTCCTACAAATACCTAAAATGCCCTAAATCTCATAATTCTCGTACGCAGTCGAAATGGAAAACGGACAACATGTTCTACATGTCAAACGGCGTTCTCTTCGATAATCTACTATTAAATGACATTGAAATCTTTGAAATCAGTCAATCAAAGCGTTTAAAATCCTCACCTTTCGCCTTAGACGTGTATCAATTCGAATAGAACGTCTACCCTTCGTTAACGGCGTTAAGGCGACCTATATCACAAGTTACATAAGCTACACCGCTACCCGCATCAAAGGAATCCCTAAAACAGCAAGAGGGTAGGATTTTTTTTACCCATAAGTGAGTTTGAAATCACCAAGAAAGTGATTTGAATGCGGTGCTTCGGTACGTGCAATAGCTGGTGTAAGTGGCAGAAAATCTCTCCCACAATTCTCTCACAATCTCTCTCTTTCTCTCTCTCTTTCTAGGGTTTGTAGAAAATTTGGATGGGAGAGATATGAGAGGGTTTAAAGCCCTTATATAGGCTAAAATCTAACCTAATTAGACTTGGGATAAAGGTATACTTAAGTTATAATCAAATCGGAACTTTTTCGATCCAAAAGAGCGTTTCGGGAGGTTCCCAGGCCGAACGTGATCGGACTTAAGCTCATGCATATCGGATCCTTCTCACATGAAGTTTTTTGTCCGGTAGAGTTCCCAGATCACACGTGGCGGACCAGTTTCAGTTCGGCGGTCACGGAGACTCGATCGAAGATTCTAAATACACTGACTTGAGTGAGAAATGTTTCCTGATCCGAGGGTGTATTTGGGTCAGATTTCGACGGTCTGAATGCTTATACTGATCCCACAAACGAAACGTTCCAGATTCATTTAAATCCCATTTAAATTTTTATGAATTACACTCTTTCTCACACTCCCTGCTCCAGGTTCAATGAAATAGCCCCAGAACATCAGTTGGGCTTGATTTTCGACATGATTGTCAAGTCCAGCTAAGCGGTCATAATGGTCTAAGATTGTGGATATCAGACTTTCAGTGCGCGGTCTAAATCCAATACGAAGTTTCAAAGGGTTCCTGAGAGCAAACGGGTTTAGAGTTTGATCTTAGATTTCAGGGTATTTTAGCGTCATTGGTTCTACAAGTTTTGGGTCTTGCAGAATGTATTTAAAGCGATCAGTGCTAATTTCACAGCTAATCTAGCACAGCGCTAGCTAACTTGCGTTTAATTTCTAAAGGAATTAATCCCACGTGATTTCTGATCGAGTTGGTACTCGAGTCTCTGTATGGATTTTTCCGAGGCATTACACCCGGTAAGTAGCTCTGTCCCAACTTAAAATTTTCTTCCATCCTACCTTTGAGAGAAGTTCAACAAGACCATATTGAGCGTTGTGATTGACATTAACCGATCGCTCAATTGTAATACTCCGAGTGTAAAAATTTTGTACATTCTCTGGATCATCCTCTAGTGTGCGTATGATCTGCACAACCCAAAGAGCGGAGCGGGATGAGGTACCAGAATGTGGATGACCAACGGTACGTTTAGTCCGATGTTCTATGAAAGAAAAATGAGCAAAGAATAACAAGGAGGGTGATGGATTTGAGTAGATCAAAATTGTGAGTAAACCCACCAAAATGAAGGTTCTAGATTCAACGAAATTGAAAGATTAAGAAATAAATCACAACCAAGAACTTAAATATAGAAGGAAATAACAAATATACCACTTACAAGGAGGCTAGGGAAATGGGTTGGCAGAAGGAAGCATCGGTGAGCTAAGGAAGAAGAAGTGAAAATGAGAAAATTGGGGGTTTACGCCACTTTTTGTTCAATCCGCGCCTGGTTTAGCTCGCCCAAGTAGGTTCTTGGCTGGCGAAATTGGTCGGTTAGCTATGCGCTGGTTGAAAAATCTCCCAAAATTTTTATTTTTATTTTTATTTATTTTTCTTTTTTATGCAAATAAAATAAAATAAAATGAAGAAATAAATTATAATAAAGGAAGATTAATCAAGTAATATGACATAATCCAATATCATTTTCTAAATTGAAGAATCTGAAACTGTCTAGAGGTTTTGTCAGAATGTTTGTAAGTTGTTTCCTAGAATTAATGTATTCTAACATGACAGTCTTGCTTTCAAATAATTCATGAATATAATGATATTTTATGTCGATGTGTTTTGTTCAAGAGTGTTGAATAAGATTTGTAGATATGTTTATAGCACTGGTATTGTCACAGCATAGATTCATAGTATCTTGATCAATAACATAGTCTACTAACATACATTTCATCTACATCAGTCATGTGCATGCATTTCTTGCCTTAATATATTCAGCTTCTATAGTGGATAAAGATATTGAGTTTTGTTTCTTTCTCATCCAAGACACAGGAAAATTTCTAATGTAAAAGCATCCACCACTTGTAGATTTTCTATCATCAATATTACCTACCCAATCAACATCAGTATATCCAGCAATTTGTAATGATGTATCATGAGGATACCATAAGCCTTAGTTAGCCTTGTTACGAACATATCCGATTATTCTTTTAAACCCAAACAAATGAGATTCTTTAGGCTTAGATTGGTGTCTAACATATATGCCTACGTTAAAGGAAATATCAGGTTTACTAGCAATTAAATACAATAGATTACCTATCATGCTACGGTAAAGACGAGGGTCGATACTTTTACCTGAATCATCTTTAGACAGTTTGAGTGTTGTAGCCATGGTCACTTCTTATTCTAATTACAAAAAGTTATTTTTTAGTCTGAAAGCATTTAATTAACTTTTTGACTACATCAAAAGCATCCGACTTTTCTCTTAAGAAGGCTACTCATGAATATCTAGTGTAGTCATCCACTACAACTAGAAAGTATTTCTGATTGCATCTACTCTACATTTGAGTTGATCCAACTAAGTCGATATGGAGTAGTTCGAGAGGTCTTATAGTGGATAAGGAGTTCACCTTTTTGTGACTACTCCTGATTTGTTTGCCTATTTGATAGGCACCGCATACTTTATTTTCTAACTTTTTCAGTTTGGGTGGACCACAAAGATGATCTCTCTTGCTTAATTTTTATAGGTCTCTATAGTTTACATTCTCGTTGATGCCACAGTTCGGTTTCACCTGTTTGGACTATGTAGCATAATGATTTGTTGAGCGAGAGTCATCAATGATCTAACAATTTTTAGATGTTCTTTGATCATTGAATATTATATGGCCTTGATTGTTAATTATCTCACATCCATGATCTAAAAATTTTATACTATTATTGTTGTCACATATTTGAGATATACTTAACAAATTATGTTTTAATCCTTCAACATATAGTACATCTTTAAAGATATGCAGATTGAGAAAATTTACGTTACCTCTTCTGATGATTTTGTAGTTTCAACCATCTCCAATAGTAAGTGAACCACCATCAATTTGATTGATGTCTGATAGCACATCTACTATCTAGGTACCATCTTGAATGACTACTTGCTTTGAAAGCTATATGGATAACAAGACACTTATCTTTTAGAACCCATTTCATTATAGTTTTGGATTTAGGAGGATCTCTTATTATTTGTTGTGTTTTGGGAGTAAAATTTTTATTTTATTTTATTTATTTTTGTTTCTACTCACTCTATTTTTCCCAGAGTTGGATTTTAAGAGCTCTTTAAGCAAGTCCACTATCTTTTCTGCTAAAGGAGGATTATTATTTTTCCTTTGATATTTATGATAGTTGGCCTTTGTTTTCAAATTAGAAGTTTTTTTTAAAAGTTTTTTCATTCTTCTTTAATTCCTTTGTAGTTTCTACTCGAGACTTTGAATATTCACCTTTTACAAATAGGGGAGCATAATTTTTAGATTTTTTTTTTTTTGTAACTTTTGATATATCCTAAACCATATTTGTCATCACTTCAGCGAGATGCAATTAATAATTTTTCAATCTTTTGGTTTCCTTTGGTGTATATCCAAGTATCTTTTGAAGTCTTAAGAAAAGCAACTTCTAATTTTAAATTTTCATTTTCAGTTTCAAGATTTAAAATTTTAGAAAATTTCAAACTTAAATCCAGTTTGGTTTTCTCAAAAAAATTAGAGAAATGAGATTTTTCCAAAACTGATTTTTCAAGTTCTAGTTGAAAATTAGTGAAGTTTTCTTTTTGAATTTTCAGTTTTGTAAATGCTATATTGTAAATTTAACACCAAGGGTTGTCAAATTTTGTTCTGCAAAATCATTTAGAATTTGTATCATATATTGATGAGGTGAATTGAATGACTTCGTGCATTTTAAAGTTGTCCTTGTCTTCGTCAAACTTCTCTACCTATTTAAGTTGCAGAGCGTTGTCAAAGTTCAAGATTTCAAGCACAAGTACAAATACAAGTTCAAGGCTCAAGTTCAAGTTTAATCTTCAAGTTGAGTACTTTAAAGAATCAAGAACTCAAGTCTTAGCTCAAGCTCAAGTTCAAAATTTGAGGACAAGCTTCAAGTATATCAAGTGTATGAGTTAGCAGAGTGAACGATGTTTTAATTGTTCAAACTCACAAACGAGGTATGGATGACCCTAGATTGACCATATGTTAGGTCATATTCATTGCATATGCTACGTGGGTCATTTCATAAGTTTATGGGTTATTTCCTCGACTAGTCCTAGTCTTTGTTCAAGTAGTCCAACCTCTGGCTCAACCAGTCCAAGAGTTTGTAAATTTTTAAAATTTTCTATTGGAATCTTGACTAGTTGTGGAGATTGCTCGACCAGTCAAGTGAACAGTGCATAACTGGTTGTGCTTGCTCGACTCAAAGTCTAGCAAGGTTTTTTGGTCCCACTCGACCAGTCGAGTGCATTGCTCTACCAGTCAAGAAGGACACTCAACTAGTTGAGTAACAATCTTATTTTATCGTGACAGAAATTTTAAAAATCGGTTGGTCCTTTGACTAGTCGAACCGACCCTTACATCAGTCAAGAGAACAGTATTTTCACCTATAAATAGTGGAAAATCTCAGAGTTTTTCATTCATTCCAACCTATATCAAACCATCACTCTAAGAGATAAGTTCTTGCATTTCTTAAGCCATATTGTGTTTATTTTAAATTCTCTTAAATAGCTTTTTATATTTGATTTTGTGATCTCCATTCAACTCTATTTCATTAAAGAAGGGAATTATAATTTACCCTCTTTTGAGATCAAAATTAAATCAAGCCAGCCTAGGTTGTTGTAATCTAAAAATCATTTAGGCCTAGAACCTTTCATTTGCGAGACTGGACATTGAACATCTTCGTTTACATCGGATTGGTTCTACCGGGCTTCATCAGAAGGAGAATTTTCAGATAAGTACCATTTATATTTTGTGTATCTTTTATGGTTTGTGAGTTTCAACCAGGAAAATCTCATTTTTGATTTTGTCTGAGGTAAGCCAGAAAATCTTAGAGTGTGGGGTTTCTATAATTATGTAAGCCTATCTAAAGACACAATTGTAAAGGTTTTAAGGTGAACCTTGGAAAACTTTTTTCATAGTGAAAGCTAATATCCCATGGGTGTGGATATTAGGAGTGGAATAGTTGTGTGGTTATTTTTTCAAACAGTTGGTGTACACACTTGTAGTGAATGTTGTAATTTACTTTATAAACTTGTGGTGAATGGTGTAATTTACTTTATGCACTTGTGGTGAATGTTGTAATAACTTAATTTATTTCTTTGCCTCTTTATTGGTTTGGGTTTTTAATACTTACAAACGTTCTAGTAAGGTTATCCTACCATAAGCCTTTGATTTTTAGTGTTAGGTTGTCCTTAAAATAAATTTTTATCACCTCTCAAGACTAGTGCATTTGAGGTTGCTATTACTTGTGCTACTTTATTATTTGATTGTTCTATCTATCTTTGTATTCTTCATTAATTTTTAATTTGGCATAGTCCCATTCACCCGGCCTCCCCCTCTAGGACTTTAGGCTCGACCTTTTCAAGTGGTATCAGAGCCTAATAGCTCCTTTTTATTATATGGATTCATTTCATGAGCTAACCGATCTGATCTTACAAGATGTCAAATTTTGATAGCCTCTCGATTACTAGGCCTCCACCTTTTGATGGCTCCAATTATGCTTATTGGAAATCCAGAATGAGAATCTTTTTGAGGTCCATAGGCGAGAGTATGTGGCAAGCCATGGTAACTAGATGGAAGCCATCCACATTTGAAGTTCTAGGCATTGATGGAACTAAATCTGTTAAAGTTACACCTTATTTTTCATGGATCACTCTTCAAAATAATGAGAGTAGTGTCAATGCAAAGGCTTTAAATGAAATCACTTGCGCAGCATCACTGGATGAATTCAAAATAATTATATCTTGTGATACTACACAGCAAGCCTGAGACATTTAGAAATGATACACGAGGGTACGACTATTGTTAAGAAATCCAAACTTCAAATCCTCACCACACGGTTTGAGGAGATACATATGGAAGAAAGTGAAACTTTTATGGTCTTCTATACTAAGTTAAATGACATAGTCAACTCTATGTAGGGTCTTGGTGATAACATCCCAGAAAGTAATGTCCATGCAAAGATATTGAGCTCATTGCTTGAAAGGTTCAATTCTAAGGTCACTGCCATTCAAGAATTTTGTGAAACGAATAATATAAGGGTTAAAGAGATTGTTGGTTCTTTACAAACCTACGAGTTAAATTTTAAGGCTCCTAAGGTAAGTCCATAGCCCTTAAGTCTTCTAAAAATATTTCTCAAAATAATTCTAATTGTGAAAATTCTAAAGATGATATGACACTATTAGCCAAAATTTTTTATAAAATTTTCAAATGCAAAAAGAGAGTAGATTTTAAAAACTCATGTAAAAAGAAAAGGACTAGATCTAAAAATTGAAAATCTATTAAAGACAACCAATGCTTCAACTGGCATGAATACAGGCATCTGGCCAAGAAATGTCCAAAGAGGGACAAACCTAAAAAGAAAAGTATGTTAGCCACATGGGATGAGTCATCTTGCTCTAAAGCTTCTTCTGAGTTAGATGATTCTCAACCCGAGTATACTAATGAGGTCAAGGCCTTAATGACTCTAGCTAGAGTCACTTCCTCAGACAATTGTAATTCAAACTTAGGATGAAAATTTGAGATGCGACCCTGAAAATGATGATGATCTACAAGATGCCTATAATGCCATATACAGGGAGAGTTGTAAGATAGCTGTAAAATTAAAACTTCAAAAGGAAAAGTTTTTAAAGTTAAAAGAAGATTTTGATAACCTAGTTTTGGAAAAATCATATTTTTCTAATTGTTTTGAAAAAGCTAAGTGTGATTTAGATTTCAAAACATCCCAAGTTAAAAATCTTAAATCAAAAAATGAAAAACTAAAATTAGAAGTCTCTTCTCTCTTAAGTTGGAAGAATACTTGGAGGTATGCCCAGTGTGATCCTAAAATAGAAAGGTTGCTAATCGGATCAAGGAAATGTAGTGATAGATCTGGTTTCGACTACGATAAGAAGTGATAGATCTGGTTTGGACTACGATAAGAATACACCTCCTAAAAGTAAGTCCACTCCTAAGTTTGTCAAAGGGGAGTCCTCTAACTCAAAAGGAAAAAGCCTAAATCAAAATAGTTTTAAAGATCCTAAAACCTTTCAGGATATGAAACCTAAAAGCAACAATATCAATTATAGAAATTAGAATCCTAACCCCTTAGCTAAGAAAATTATAGATTTAATCAATGAGCTTCTAAAATCTAACTCGAATGGTAGAATATATAACAACTATAAGCATAGAAAAACTAATTATGCTCCAAAACCCAAAATAGTAATGAAATGGGTCCCTAAGGTTTCTTGTCTGGTTGCCCACACCGCTTTCAAGGCTTTGAGTTAATCAAAGTGGTACCTAAACAATGGTTGCTTTAGATACATGATAAGCGACAAAGATTTGTTCACTAATATTAAAGATATGACTGATGGCTTAGTCACATTTAGTGATGGTAGCAACTGTAGAATTGTTGGCCAAGGTACGGTTTAACTCTTTATTATTCCTACATTTAAAAATGTTTTGTTTGTAGAGAGCCTTAGGCATAATCTCTTAAGCATTTTTTAAATTTATGATAATAAACATAGCGTCAAATTCACCAACCAAGGGTGTGATATTTCTAATGAGAATGGTTCTGTGATATTACCTGGTTATAGAATATTTGAGAACTACTGTATAGTCAGTGATTCAAGCTTGTCTAAGTTATCTTGCTACATGGTCCAAACCAATGAGACCAATTTATGGCATAAACACCTAAGACATGTACGCTACCGTAATCTTTATAGACTGAACAAAGGTGAAGTAATAAGAGGTCTATCCAAGTTATAGAGAATGGATAAAATTTGTGGCAAATGTCAGATTGGAAAACAAACTAGGAGTTCTCAGAAGAAAGTGAACTCCAGTGCCACATCCAAACCCCTTGAACTCCTCTACATGGATCTCATTAGACCTATTAGAACGGAGAATCGAGGTAGTAAGAAATATATTTTGGTAATAGTAGATGACTTTTCTAGGTATACATGAGTAGTTTTCATGAGTGAGAAATCTGAAACTCTCGATGAAGTGAAAAAGATACTCAAGCGTATCCAAACTGAGAAAGAATCACGTCTCTAAAATCTATAATGATCATGGTTATGAATTTAACAATAGCAGTTTTGAGAAATTCTGTAGCATCTTGGTATATTATATGAATTTTTTACTTATAAGACACCTCAACAGAATGGGGTTGTTGAAAGAAAAAATCGTGTGCTTCAAGAAATGGCTAATGTAATGTTAAACAGCATGAAACTTCCTAAAAGTCTTTGGGCTGAAGTAGTGAACATGACTTGTTATATTATTAACCGTGTTTGTACTAAAAATTCAAATAATAAGACTGCATATGAACTGTGGTTCAATAAGAAGCCAATAATAAAATACTTTCAAGTTTTTGGCAGCAAATGTTATATTCTACGTGACCAAGAAAATCTAGGAAAACTCGACACTAAAAGTGAGGAGGGTATTTTTCTAGGATATGCACTAAATAGGCGAGCATATCGTGTTCTCAATAAGAGGACTAGTGTAATTTAGGAATCCATTAATGTGGTTATAGATGATCACCTGAATATATCTGTCTCTAGTTCAGAAGATGATGAAGTCTCTTTATTTGATAAGCTAGACTCTTCATCTAGTCAAAATGACACTGAACTTCAGTCAGTTAAAGAGCATCTAACTAATCAAATTCTTAGGAACCCTCTCACTGGTGTGCACACTCGTAGACAATTAGAAAACATTTGTAATTATATGTGCTTCACATCCCAAATTGAGTCGGCCAAAGTAAAAGAAGCGCTTGCTGATGAAAACTGGATAGTGGCTATGCAAGATGAACTTAATCAATTCATAAAGAATGATGTATGATACTTAGTTCTTAGACCTATTGATAAACATATTATTGAAACTAAATGGATCTTTACAAATAAGTCTGATGAATTAGGTAACGTTATAAGAAATAAGGCTAGACCGGTTGTACGAGGGTACACTCAGATAGAAGGCATCGACTATGATGAAACCTTTATCCCAGTAGCTCATCTTGAATCTATTAGACTGTTTATATCCATTGCTTGTTACAAAAATTTCAAAATCTATCAAATGGATGTCAAGAGTGCTTTCTTGAATGGTGATCTGCATGAGAAAGTATATGTAGAGCAGTCTACTTATTTTTAAGACCGTAAACATACTGATCATGTTTATTCCCTGAAGAAGGCACTCTATAGATTAAAACAAGCTCCTAAGGCATGGTATAAGAAATTGACTAAGTTTCTACTGAGTCATAACTTTGTAATGGTGAGTGTTGATAAGACACTGTTTTTAAAGAAACACAATGATCACATACTGATAGTACAGATATATGTTGATGACATTATCTATGGATCTATTTGTTCTAACATGTCTATTGAGTTTACAGTTTTGATGATGTCCAAGTTTGAAATAAGCATGGTTGGAGAACTAAACTATTTTTTAGGTCTACAAGTGAAACAACTTAAAGACAGGATCTTTATTTCTCAAACCAAGTATGCTCTAAACTTAGTAAAAAAGTTTGGATTTGAGAGTGGTAAAAATTTCAAACTCCTATGAGTACGATGCTTAAGCTCTCTAAAGATTCAACAGGTAAAAGTGTAGATCCTAAGTTGTATCACTGTATGATAGGTAGTTTATTATATTTAACTGCGAGCCGACCCGATATTATATTTAATGTAGGTATCTGTGCTAGGTATCAATCTAATCTTAAAGAATCTCACTTGATTGCTATTAAGTGTATTTTGAGATATGTCGCCAGTTCATCCAATCTTGGTCTTTGGTATCCGCATGATACTAATGTTTAATCAGTCGATTATACAGATGCTGATTTGGTTGGTACTATTGATGATAGTAAGTCTACCAGTGGTGGATGCTTTTATGTTGGAAACTGTCTAGTTTCATGGTATATCAAGAAACAGAGTTTTGTATCACTTTCCATAGCTAAAGCTGAGTATATTGTAGCTGGTAATCAATGCACTCAGCTTGTGTGGATGAAGAGGGATAAAATGATTATGGATTTGCCCATGATTCTATGGTTCTATATTGCGATAATTCTAGCATAATCAACATTTCTAAAAATCCAATCCAGCATTCATGAACTAAGCATATTGATAATATATATTATTATATTCGTGAATTAGAGGAAGATACGTGAAATAGCGGTGAAGACCGCTTGAGTTGAAGTAGGAATATGCCAATATGTCCTAAAGGGAGGTGAATAGGACTTTTTAAAGTTTTTATAGTTTATTTAAAAATCCTATGTCACTAATCCTATTAATATGCATTCATCAGGATTACTTAAATATAACTATACTGACTTCCAAGCCTGGTAGAGGATCCAATCACAAACTATTCAAGAGATAACAATATATAACCAAGTTTATGATGGATATGACTGTGTATGTGTGTGAGGTGTGGTCTCAGATATATAGATATGAAAATATAGAAGCAAATCACACAACATTCTCAAACACAGTCATTTTTATAGTGGTTCGACTACTTGTCTACTCCACTCCTAGTAACCGCACTTAACCCTTGAGTGTACCGAATTTCACTAAGGAGGTTTCACATGGTTCACCTCTAACCTAAGATTTTAAATTTGGTTCACCTTCAACCTTTACAATCTGCACTGAGGCTAGCTGTTTATGCTTTCACGAGTAAGGGTCAACACAATGCACCCACTTTTAGGCACACTGGCCAAGGATCTTCCATAAGACCCTAATGGAGGTTTTACGTGGTTCACCTCTAACCCAAGGTTTTGACTGGTTCACCTTTAACTAGATGTTTATGCTCTCCACAGAGTAAGGGTCCACATAACTCACCCACCACGTACACTCCTACCGGAGGCATCCTTGAGGACTTTAAAGGGTGAGAAACACCTTAAACTCAATCCTACAAGAGAATGATCAAAGGGTCCTCTGAACTCTAGATACTTACAGATAAGCTGATGAGTTCCATTTAGCACGATGGCGAAGATCTCCTCCTTATTAATAAAGAATCTTCTGCTCCCTTAATCCGCAACACAAATAATGTTCCAATATAAGGCGATGGGTTAAGTCAAGGTTATGATGGAATCCTACTCTCTAAATGTTTTCCTATCAGGAAGATAGATCGGTTCCAATCATCTATGCATTCAAGGCATCCCAGCTTAATGATTTACCATTAAGGTAGTAGCTGGAGGATCCTTGAATGCAGGAGTTCATTCCCCAATCCACTCTATTGAATATCAATGACGAGGGTGGTTTGGAGGATGAACTCCCTTGAGAGAAAAGGGCTTTGGGTATATGATTTAAGGTTAAACACACAAAAGCACTCTATTCTTTCTCACCAGCAACTAAAGACAAGTTCTCTTTAAATAGGCAAAAGGTTCCAACGAATATAAAATGGTCACATTTATGACAGAGTTCGATATCATTGAGCAGGTTCAATATCATCGAGCGTATACTCTCGATCATATCGATGGTCTGCTCGATGACACAAACTCAATGTCATATGCTTTTAAAAAACCTTCTACCAATTGATCGAGGGAATCGAGACTCGTGTCGATGCCATCAGATTTTGAACTCCGATATTATCAATACAAGGATCGAGTCCTCGACATTTGAAAAATGAGAGAAACTTGCATGAAAATTTTCAGGTTATTAGATATGATTGAAGGATGTTCGATATCATCAGAATTTGAATATTGATGATATCGAAGGTCGTGTCGATGTCATCGATAAATCTAAGGATTTAATCATTGAGCTTGCTGGAAAGTTTATGTCCATTCTCGATGCAATTGATCCAACCTCGATATCTTTGATATTTGAATATCGATTCTATCGAGTGACCCCCAATCCAAATTAAAGAACCACCTGAAAAAAATGTTACTGGAAGACAACACGTGCATGACCAATATCATCAAGAGCCTTCCGATATCATCGAGATTTGAACTCCGATGGTATCGAGGAGAGCTCTGATATATCGAAGCAATATGATATTCTTAAGAAAAAATAGGGGCGCTGGATCTGGCTGTCAATATTATCGAGCCACCTTCGATAGGCTCGAGATTAAAATATTGATGATATCGATACGTGTGTCGATACATCGATAATTTCGTCCAGATATGTATGTAGTTGTTGGACACATTAAGTCCTCATTCGATTTTATTAATTGGTCTTCCGAGGACATTGACAGCACAGGTCGATCATATCGAGTTGTATATCGATACAATCGACAGCGCAAGAAAACTTAGAGATTTACTGATTTTTGAAATCATTTTCTTACCAAAAATCCTAATATGTTCTAACTTATTTTAAGGGTTTTATTCACCTGGTGTTTTGGGACAAGGGATGTGAGGCTTAGGTTTACCTATGACAAGCTTCCACACATTTGGTTGAGGCAGATGCTTGAATAGATCTTCCTGTGAGGCTCTGCAGTCCGACTGACTCAACACACACGCTAATTGATAAACTAGGGCACAAGCAAGGGCACTTTCAATAAGATTATTTCATTAGATTATATTCAAACTGAAAAGCAACTTGTAGACATTTTCACAAAACCACTTAACAGAAATAGGTTTTCTAAATTAAAATTAAATATTGGTATGTGTAATGTGATCTGAGTTAATTGTGTTTGTTTGTACTATATTGCATGTTTTTATTTTTTTAAAATTTTTAAAAATCATAAATTGTTGATAAAATGAAAATTTTTAAGGTTGCACGACTAGTCGAGTACACATTCGACCAGTCGTGGCACGACCGGTCGAGTATGTACTCGACCAGTCACGTAGCTCGGGTTTGGGGGTTTTAAATGTTGAAAAAGTACTTTTTTCTCCATTCTTTCATCTTCTCCATTAAGCCCTTCCACGACCAGTTGAACCCACCTTCGATTGCAACTTTTTTAGTGCATCTTTTCCATTTTCCTTTTGTATTTAGGATTTTTGCACTTCCATTTCCATAGTTTTGAGGTTTATTTCAAGATTTCTTGTGATTTTTTGGTTTTGTAGCAAAAAATCTGATTTGGGTGAAATCCTCCACTCCTTTCTTATATTCCTTTTGTGCATTGTGAAATAGAGAGTAGATATAAGAAGAGATCCTCTCGTTGTCCGTCTTCTTGTTCCACACCGATTACGGTGGGTACTCTTCGACCACCTGAAGAGGACCCCAAATACGTGCAGGATATTCGTCTCCACAATGTAATTGATGAGCGGACTGTTAATTTCAATCATTTGATTCCTTTCAATATCGTTCCCCTCCTTGAAGCTGTAGGATGGGCTAACATATTGAATTGGGGCGGTCATAGATACCGATCCATTGCACAGGTCATGTATGCATATATAAGTGACTTCTCTATTAAAAACTTAACCTTTACTATAACAACTAGAGAAAGTCCAATTCAAGTAGACCATCACTTGATCTCTGGTTTGATGGATATTCCTGTGAATGGTTATGGAATACTTATCTCTACGTTAGTTGCAAGACCGTCTGAATCTAAAAAGCATATGCTAACTAGAGTTTTGTGCAACATGAATGCTGAATGGAATTCTGGTATTGTGCTCAGTTCCAAAAACACGTTACCCAGATACAAAATTCTTCATTGTATTTTTATTTCAAATGTGTATCCTTGGTCTGGTAATAAAACTGAGTTAAAATCTTTCATGGCTCGCATATTTCACTCAGTCATTTCTGGTGTTCAAGTGTGTCTTTCATCTCTTATTTGTTATATCATAATTCATTTTCGTCGCCATCCTGACCATACTGATATTCCATTTGCATATCTGATGACCACCCTAGCTATTCATGGTCTTGTGGTCATGCCTGTTGGAGAAGCTCCTATTTTCTATCTACCCTTCAATAATTCCAACATTAACAAGATGAATCTGAGATTGGTACCCGACCAAGTTCATAGGGATGATGTAGGAACTGGAGAAGAAGATGCTTTACCTCCTGATGATGTGAACATGGATGATTTATTTGATGAATTAGAATTTAATTCTGAGACTAATCCTTACTTTCAGCCATCTGATTTTGATGAGCGGTTGAGAACCCTAGAGGAAAAGGTGGAAGGTTTGCATGTGTCCTAAGAGACTCAATTCAAATATATGTGAAATATCTTAGGCGCATTAACAAGGGATTACATCAAATTGATCCATCTATCCCTGCTCCTTCTGATTCTAACTAGACTTTTTATTTTTAGGCATGTATTAACTCAAATACATTTTTTTAAAAAAAATTTGTTTTTGGATAGTACTTGGACTTATGTTTTTTTTTACTTTATGTGGACATGACTTTAAGCTTCATGATTATATTTTGATGATCATGTTTATGCTCTTTACTCTCTTATTTCTTATACTTCTCCTATCTATTTGATTATATCATCAAATTGTATTTCTTTCCCTTGTCGTATTGTGACAAAAGAAGGGGGGGGGGGGGGGGGGGGGGGGGGGGGGGTGAATGTGGTATGATTATTGTTGGGGATGTGTGATTGTGGAATGAAAAGAAATATGGTGTATTTTTTAGATGTATTTAATTTATACAGGCTCTACATATCACCTCGCCTAGATTGAGGGGGAGTAATGGATTGAGGGGGAGAGTAATTGTTGCACATTTGGTGCATGATTCTTTATTTGGTAATTGGTGCATGATTCTTTATTTGGTTTTGTCACAAATTTGACAAAGGCGGAGATTGAAAATGCTATATTATAAATCTAACACCTAGGGTAGTCAAATTTTATTGTGCTAAATCATTTAGAATTTGTATCATGTATTAATGAGATGAATTGATCGACTTCATGCATTTTAAAGTTGTCCTCGTCTTCGTCGAACTTCTCTACGTATTCATGTTGAAGAGCGTTGTCGAAGTTCAAGATTTCAAGCTTAAGTACGAGTATAAGTTCAAGGCTCAAGTTCAAGTTTAACCTTCAAGTTGAGTACTTTAAAGAATCGAGAACTCAAGTCTTAGCTCAAGCTCAAGTTCAAGATTTGAAGACAACCTTCAAGTATTTCAAGTCTATGAGTTAGCAGAGTGAATGATGTTTCAATTGTTCAAACTCACAAACAAGGTATGGATGACCATTGTTTGACCATTGGTTAGGTCATATTCATTGCATATGCTATGTGGGTCATTTCATAAGTTTATGTGTCATTTCTCAACTAGTCCTAGTCTTTGTTTGACTAGTCCAATCTCTGGCTTGTCCAGTTCAAGAATTTTTCAACCAGTCCAAGATTTGTTGTAAATTTTCAAAATTTTCTATTGGACTCTCGACCAGTCGTGGAGACTACTTGACTAGTCAAGTGAACAATGCTTAACCAGTTGTGTAGGCTCAACTCAAAGTCCCGCAAGGTTTTTTAGTCTCACTCGACCAGTTGAGTGCATTGCTCAACTAGTTGAGCAAGCCAATCGACCAGTCAAGTAACGATCTTATCTTATCGTGCTAAAAATTTTGAAAATTGGCTGGTCTTTCGACCCGTCGAACTGACCCTTAGACTAGTCGAGAGAACAATATTTTCACCTATAAATAGAGGACGGATTCAGAGTTTTTCATTCATTCCAAGCTATATCAAACCATCACTCTAAGAGATAAGTTCCTGCATTTCTTAAGATATATTGTGACACCCCAGATTTGGTAACCGGACTCACAAGGAACCCGATAGCTGGTTCTGGCCGCAACAGCCTCTGTAGTACCCCATTCTGAGCTCCTGAGGTAGGTTCCGATCATGGGATCCTGCAAGGAGGATTTTCATAACTGTATATCTAATCCAATATGAGTATACCCAAGATCACAACAAGTAAATCTCAGAAATAATAAAGGGACACATTACAAAATCCACTAAAAATTTAAACTTTAGATACAAGGCCAAAAAGAAATACATCAGATGACAAAAGAAGAAGGAAAGAAGATCTATAACACTGGGTCCTTGACTCAACTCCTATCAAAGATCTGTCGCTACGACACCGACCTATGATCTCCTGCATGCATCAATCGTGCATAAGCTTATAGAAAGCTTAGAGGGTGGTGAAAGTGTGTGACAATAATGCACAAAAGAATAATAAGAGATACAGAAGGGAAACATGATCAATGCCAATAGCACTAGCCTTACCACGGTTAAGCCATGAATGCAGGAATCCATACCAAGGCTATGCAATGCAACAAGGCTTATATAGTTAATACTAATGCAATGCGAAGTAATGTCAATGCTCAAACCAGTCCACATATCCAATACATTTCCATCATAAGGGATATCACCGGGGTCTACCGCTGTCAAGACCGCATAGTCAATAAGTATAAGAGACCACACTACCCACCTGTGGATAGCCAAACACCAACAAGGGTCAATGGTAACGGACACACTCATGAGTTGGTCAGGCTTAGCGTAGTAATGCCCACTCACTCAAGTGGATAAGGCTACATCCCATCTTAACCGACTTCACTACAGTGAGAGGCGCGGCCTAACAGTGTAAGACACTTGATGCTCATGATTTCCACTCAGTCACAGCGTTGAAGCGTCCTCTAAGTACCTTGAAGGTTTAGAGGATTTCACCCAGGGATATCCTATGCACCTCAATGCTCAAATAATATATTTTTGGTGTCCACATATAGCCATCCACGAATATACCAGTGGAGGCAATGCCCTGATGAAACGAGGGCGATAATGTCCATGAGATGTGATGTCAGATGCATGAGTCACACGTACCAAACATGCATTAGCTCTAAATACTCAATGTGCAAAAGAGGGGAAATCCATCCCTCTATCATATCAACCCAATGACTACACACAAATGCAATCTAATCACTCAATGATGCATATGGGTCACGAGGGTGCGCCATACGACTATGATGACTTATAACGTACTCCTCCTTCCCAAAGGGGGAGAACGAGTCTAAGCATTTAGGGACTATTTAGATACGCATTTTGAGATATATTGTATCATATTAGAAATTATGATTTGATGTTTACTGTGTTTGGATTGGAGTGAATAGGAGTTGAATCCCATGTGTGTGAATATAAACTCTAGCCAAAATTTTAAACCGACGGTAGAGTATTGTCAATGGGTTCTGTTGCCGTCAATACTTTATATTCATTGCACTGTATTTGGCAGCGGATGAAAGTTTAAAATTTGTACGCTTACAAGATATCTGGTACCCATGCAGTGTAAGATTGAGACCGCTCATTTGGTACATTTTAATGTGAAAATCATCTGGGCTAGAAATTAGAAAGTTCCATACGTTAAACAAGCCACCCGACCCAATTAAGATTGTACAATATGCAAACATAATACGTCCTATCCAAACATTGATCTGTATAACGTATTTTCTACTATGCCAAACAATACCTCCTATCTAAACATTGATTAGTATCTGATTGATTTGGATGTATTCTAAAAATTGTCTAATGTATACATAAACAGTACCTAAATACAATACAATATAATACTATATCCGAATCCAAACAAGCCCTTACATAAGATTACTAAGGGGTTGTCACCTAGTGGGGGCCCAATACTTTGGGGTAGACTATGAACTAAGAAGGGCTGTATAAACCTAAAGGAATAAGCGGTCCTAAAGAGGGCCTATGGTGGGCCTTAAACTTCCCATAGTAATCCATGGGCTTACCTTAGGGCCACCAAGGAGGACATCTAACCTCAATTGGGTCCCAAAAGGTAGCTCACCACTACTCGAATAAGAAACAAGGCACAAGGCTTAAGCAATCCATGGCCTAGCGGGCTATACACCAAGCCCAACACATAAGCAATATGGTGGACCCTTAAGCAAGGTTTGGGCCTAACCATAAAGGTCACATTTCTACATATTGTGGTGGGCCTAATGGACAGCCCGATAATCCAATCATATGGGCAATTTCTTCACTTTATCCAAGTGAGTTGGGCCTCACAAATCAGCCTGAGTATAGGGTTATTTTGGTGGGCAACTAAGGGCCCAACTACTTGCACATTATAGCCCTTAAACCCATCAAAATAAGTAGTGAGATACAGGCCCAAAGGTTAATGGGCCTAACTAGAACATTTCAAGATAAATGGGCCTACAAAGTCCAACCAAAACCATGAACATATATCCAAAATAAAATCCAATTGAGGTGGGCCTCTAAGTAAACATAAATGAAGCCCAAAGACATTTCAGAGAATTAAAATCTTATGTACATAATCCATCCTTAATCCAGTAGGCCATGTTGCCCCCAAATAGGCTATTAGGGGTAGCCAGTTTGGGCCCATTGTAGAATTTCCAGCCCACCTATTTCTAGGCTTGTTAGAGCCCAATAATAAATAATATAACTTAGGTATACGTTCCGTGGTGGCCCACTGATATCTCTGTGGGTCCCACCAGATGAGAAGACTATATTACACACATAAAATAGGTGGACCATGCTACTGGACTGGAAGTCCAGCAATAGTCCAATAGGCCTGGGCGTCCCAAGGTGGAAGGTCCTATGGGCCTAGGAAATTAGCCCATTTACACATCAAGTGGGTCCCCCCAAAAAAAGGGAAAATACTTGGGGAGTTGGGACATGTCCCATGTGGACCACAATTATATGGATTACGAGGATACACAACACATCAAGGTGGGCCCATAAAGGGGGTGGATGGCCAACCATGGCTGGACGTCCCAACTTGGGTGTCCCAGCCTAGTGTGCCGGTCCAGCCCGCACCATGAATTGTATAGAGTTCCGTTGGCCCCAAAAATTGGTAGGTGAGTCCTACCATGGGTGGGTCATCTCTCTGTAAAATTTTAGTTTTTTTGGAATAGGAAAAGTATTTTATTTAATTTAAAGAATACTGACTATCCCCAAAATCTACTTAGTGCAGATTTCAGATAGACCCTGATCTGAGCTTCCAATGGGGTGGATTAGAGGCCTCTAAAAATTGGGAAAAAATATTTTTTATGTCCCCTTATATATATACTACAAAGTGGCGTCCACAAATGTGGCCCAACAGTAGAAAAATTATTTTCTAATTAAGGATTTCCACTCTGATAAGTTGCTGGAAACAGTCCAGAAATTTCAGGCTAACCACCTCACTTGGGCCACACATTTGGGACCTCAATCGGGGTCGGATAGGGATGAAATTTTGGGGACATCAAGATGAGATCCACACATTTTAGAAAAATATATTTGATAAATATAACCCCCGATCAGTCCCAAATTCAAGCCCAAAGTTCAATAAAAATCTGCCTAAAAATTTCTGGATAGCAATATATGCATGGAATAAAATAAATGTATGGGCCTATTAAGGAAGGGATTGAAAAATAAATTGGATGCCATGGCCCACCCTAGTGGTCCCATAATTATCTAGAACAAACCCCCAAATTCTCATCTTTACATGAACATTTAAGGTGGTAAAAAGGGGCATCCAAACCATGTTTAGGTTGAGTATAGATGTCCCTTGCTTACTAGGCTTTTCTGGGCAATCCAGGCCCACTAAGTGGACTACACATAATGTCATTAGATTACAAGAGAAGGAAAGAGAAGAAAGAGCATCTGGCCATCAGGGGAGGGCTCCGCCACTATTGAGTCGTCCCTACACAATCACAACCACAAACAACAATATAACGCATTGTACAACATAGATCTTGTGATGCATGACCTAGATCCTTGAGATGAATGGTTAGGATGCCATCCCAGGCACATGCAAGGGTCTAGATGACCCATCATACCTAGAGAAATAGGGAAAATCCCCATACAAGGGGTCCATCAGGGGAAGAATCCCATGCATGGACATGCATGTACAATGTGGGCCTCATGGCCACATCTAGATGATTGTATAGGATCTCCACCATTAATTGGTGGGTCCTACACATCCAAATGAGAGAGATGAAAGAGACTACATGAGGATAAAAAGGATACATGAAGAAGAGGAAGGATCTACTTGGTGAAGAAAATATCGACCTAGATCAACCTTGAAACTTACATCACCATCATTTAGAGGCTCCAAGCAACATGGATCAAAGGCTAAGATCAAGTGAGAAGGGATACATGAGGAGGTATTTTAGGGAGAAGGGCCTGTAGAAAATGAGGAGAGGGGACATTTGGGTGCTTGCTAGGGACAGGAGAGATGAAGGTGTAGAGAGAAATGAGAGGGAAGGAGAGAGAGAGAGAGAGAGAGAGAGAGAGAGAGAGAGAGAGAGAGAGAGAGAGAGATGTTGTAGAAGAGGGATGATTGCAAAATGGCTTGGGAAGAGAAAATTTCAAAATTTCTCTTGAAAATGGTGCTTGTGATAGAGAACAATCATGGTCTAGGAAAGAAAGCCTGAAAAGGTGGCTATAGCATTAGTTTGGGTGGTGTTAAGGGGATGGGTGGTGTAGAAGATGGGATTTTTGAGTAGTGTGTGTGTAATGTGTGTTGAAAGTTGTGCCAAGGGATGGGACCACCTAGAAAAATGTGTCCACCACCCCTAGGTGGGCCATGTGATCATGATCAAGGGCTATAAAATGAGACGCACATAACTTATGATCTATACATTGGATGGACGCATATGATACGTCATCAGAACCCAACGACAATACAGACAAGATAGCATAGGTTTCGGCTCGATCCGAGTCAGGTTTACATGACCAGATTTAAGGATGACTGCAAATACTATCCAAGGGTCGTCAGTCGCCAGGATTCAACCGGTAGGATAGCGAGACCAAGAGAAACGAAATGGATACCTACACACACATGCACACACATGAACTCGGGTCGGGTTTTACGTATATTGTGTTCAATTTAAATTCTCTTAAATAGATTTTTATATTTGATTTTGTGATCTTCATTTAACTCTATTTCATTAAAGAAGGGAATTATGATTTACCCTCTTTTGAGATCAAAATCAAATTAAGGTAGCCTAGGTTGATTTAATCTAAAAAACATTTAGACTAAGAACCTTTCATTTGTGAGACTGGAGATTGAACATCTTCATCTACATTGGATTGGTTCTATCGAGCTTTATCAGAAGGAGAGTTTTCAAATAAGTACCATTTATATTTTGTGTATCTTTTATTGTTTGTAAGGTTCAACCAAGAAAAACTCATTTTTAGTTTTGTCTGAGGTAAGATAGAAAATCTCAGAGTGTGGGATTTTTATAATTGTGTAAGCCTATCTAAAGACATATTCATAAAGGTTTTAAGGTGACCCTTGAAAAACCTTTTTGATAGTGAAAGAAAATATCCCATGGGTGTGGATATTGGGAGTGGAGAAGTTGTGTGGCTATTTTTTCAAACCGTTGGAGTACACACAAACAAGCCACTATAATTCCTGGAGTTATGGTGGATGATTGGATTTCTTTATGTGTGTGAGTGTTGTAATTTACTTTATGCACTTATGGTGAATGATGTAATTTACTTTATGCACTTGTGGTGAATGATGCAATAACTTAGTTTATTTTCATTGCCTCTTTATTAGTTTGGGTTTTTGCTACTTACAGATGTTCTAGTAAGGTTGTCCTGCCATAAGCCTGTGGTTTTTAGTGTTAGGTTGTCCTTATAACTAAGTTTGTTTCAACGTCTCAAGACTAGTGCATTTGAGGTTACTATTTACTTGTGCTACTTTATTATTTGATTGTGCTATCTATCTTTGTATTCCACATTTATTTTTAATTTGGCTGTCTTATTCACCCCTCCCTCTAGGACTTTAAGCTTAACCTTTTCAAGTTTAGCCGCAATCTTACAACTTTCTTTATATAGGGCATCATCAGTAATTTTAAGTTCATCTTCATTTTCAGAATCACTTATAGGATTTTCATAGTCAAAAGTTTCACGTTCATTTGAGGAAGTGATAGTAACTATGATAATGAAAGCCTTTTGATCTTTCTCAGTTTCTTGGTTTGATTCATCAGTTTCTGAATTGGATTCAGATTCTGATGATTCATCCCAAGTGGCAATCATGACTCTTCTTATAAATTTATCCTTCGTAGGACATTTTGAAGTTAGATGCCGATATTCAGAACAGTTGAAGCATTGAACCATTTTGAAGCCAAATGCCCATAAATTTTCTTTTGTTAATCGGTTTTTAAAAATCTAATTTATTTTTATTTTTAAAAATTCTATAAAACTTTTTAGCTAACATTGAAATATCATCCTCACTTTTATTTTTAAATTTATATATTTAGATTTATATTTAGAATTTTAAGAACTGTGGACTTGTCTTTAGGAGCTTTGAAATTCAACTCATAGGTTTGTAGATATCCAACTAATTCCTCAACTTTCATATCATCAATCTCTCTTAATTCATGTATAGCTGTGACTTTGGAATTGAACCTGATAAGAAGTGACCGTAATATCTTAGTACAAACTTTACTTTGAGGGAATTTTTCTCCAAGACCCCACGTCAAATTAACAATGTCATTTACTTTCGTATATAAGTCCATGAATGACTCACTTGCTTCCATACGAATTTCCTCAAACTTAGTTGTGAGGATTTGGATCTTAAACTTTTTGACAATGTTAGTCCCTTCATGTGTCATTTTGAGAATATCCCATGCTTGTTTTTCTGTATCACAAGAAATGATTCTTTTGAATTCATTTGGTGATAACGCACAAGTAATTGCATTCACTACCAAAAAATAGGACAACGTCGATGGATAAAATCCATTGGCATTGACCTTCCCCGATGGCTATTAGCCCTCAGACAGTCCATCAGGAAAAGGGGTGTGGGCGTTGATCGTCAATGGATTTTAGCCGTCGGCGTCTACGATGGCTAAAGCCGTCGGCATTTCTGACGGCTAGGGGTGACTATTTTAGCCGTCGGTATCTACGATGGATGAGGACAACAGTTTTTGATAGCTAAAACGCCGGTATTTCCGACGGCTGTGGAGGACAAAAAAAATCATCAGCATTATCGACGACGAAAAGTTGTCGGCATTTCTCATAATTTTTTTAAAAAATATTAATTAATTGCCTAATTAACGCACATACCCAAAACGAGATATACCCATTTCTCTAAGGCCTTAAACCAACCAACCTATTTGAGAAGGTAAGTCTACAAAAAAGAAAATGAAGAAATCAAATTCAGATATATCATCCAAATTCCAAACATAAAAAATCAAGTATAAATATTTCCTAAAAATCATTGGTATTTACCCAAATTAGAGTAGTGAAAGAAAGAGAATTCAATGTCACATGTGAATTAACCATTCAAGTGTGGGCCATTGATCTGAGGATTACGACTGCTATTAAATCAGGATAATCATTGGGTTATATGACCTATCATGATAACAATGGTATTGTAACTGCAATATGCTGTACATAACCCTTCATCTACATAGAAATAAAACAAAACAAGCATTTCCAAAGTTTTAGCTTAAGAGTTCAAAGAAATATAGTAGGAGTATTTTTGAGACGTACCATACATGTTATAGCTTGCATATGGGGGATTTGTACCCTACATGTGTGAAGATATGTTTATAACATATCACTATTATTTCAGCTCCAATTTATCAAACAACCACACATTATAATGGGCATTTGACATGATGGCATATCAAATAGGAAGAATGAGAACACCTTCAATCATTATATGACTTGCCAATTTTTTTTCTGTAGGGACAACATCTGTTGAATGTGTGTAGATGGTTAATGAATTGACGTCGAGATGGATGGACACAGTCACATCCCTCAAATCATTTAAGCTATAGCTACGACACACATTCAGATTTTTTCTACTATTTATTTGTTATATATTGTAACGTCTCAGAAAAATATGTATAAGGACCCGAGTACCACCTCTGGCAGGACTGCCCAAGGACCACATCCTGTCGAATAATTTAGGCAAAAATTAGTTAAGTACTAAACTAAATAATCAGTGGATTAAGCCTAGGCAACCATTTCCATAAATGAGAAGTCCTAAAACCAATAATATTACGGGCTCAACGTCACTTAAAGACCTAGGAGAAATCCCAAGAGCCTGTTGCTCTCAGGAGTACATTGAAACCCCGTATCAGACCTAGACCGAACATCGAGGGTCCGATGATCGTGAAACAATGAGACTATGTCCATAGTACTGGGCTTGACAACCATCATGGGAATCAAGCCTAAGTAGTGTCTAGAAATGTCCAATTTGAACGCCAAGTGAAGTATGTGAGAAATGCGAATATTTTTAGAAAATGAAATGAAACCTAAGTGAATTAGGCCATTCACTCTCACACGAAATTGAGGATTTTGGACCATCAGTTTCTAACTAAACTTCACCAATGGGGAAAGGAAATTTCACTACACATATCCTTATACTTGTGGCCCCAATTAAGTAAATATGATAGTTGATCTGACGCAGGCTCTCCACGGTCAATCGGTTTATCTAATCGCACCGAAATCATATCCTGACATGGATCCATTGTCAGAGAGCATACCCTATGACGTAGGTGGGCCTCCCTATGAGCCCTGTTTGTCAAAAACAGTTGCCCAAAGGGTATAAACCATGTATATAGTGGCCCTGGGGCCATTTGCATCACTTATGGGCTTATAAATAGCCCTTATTTCACCCCACCTCTCTCCTATAAGAATTTCATCAAACCCTAAGGGAGAGAGGAGAGAATAGAGGAAAGAGATAAGGGAGATCATGGGAGATTGTGGCAGGAATCCTCTCCCACGATTCCACGCACCAAGTCGCCTCCTTGTCGCGCTACTAAATCTCTTTCGGTTACAATTTTAGGTAAGAAACCCTAACCCTAATGTCGTTATAGAGATCCAGGTTGGCTGTTTATCAAACTAGATTACCTATTTCATCATTTAGGTGCCCGACGTTCTGTTTTCGAAAGCGTAAAATTTTAACTGAGTCCAAGTCTAGCATCTCGACGAATGGTGCGGACTATAAACACTTAGGTTGTAGTTATCAATGCTTTCATGTCAGCTAATGATTTATGTCTGACTTGATTGTTGCTGTATTATCTTAGATGTGTTAATTTCTATATGAAATGTACATATGAACTGTGATGAGTAAAAAATGCCTTCCATGTGTTTGTTGAAATGTTTGAATGAGCATTTGAATATGATTTGTGCTTGCCATAATTACTAATCTAGGATTAATCATTGTCATATGCATGTTGATCTCTTTGTATAAGGAATTGCTAAAATATATGTTGTAACTAACCTAGTCTATACATTTTGTGAAGTGTAGTCTAAGTGTTTGATAAATTATCCGAACGAGAAATTGTTGATGATTTGTATTTATTACAAGTATTAAGATAAGATTCTTAATTACCTTATGCACAGGTATAGTTCTTTCATGTAAATCATATTTTCCCCTATGCAATTCATTGATAAAGTGCAAGTGTTTAGTAACATGATCAATGTATTTGATGAAATGCTCAAATGAGGAATTCACTTGGATTGTTAGTTAAAGGATGAAATGGTTATCACGCGTTTATTTACTGCTTGATTAACTTGATAACATGTTAACTTTTTCCTTATAGTACCACTGAGTTGGCCACTCACTCCCACTCTGGGACAGTGTTTTAAAACACCAACCAGACTCTGATTTAGATGTAGGTGCTAATGAAGTCTATGCGATGGAGCAAGACTTTATGGATGATGAGGAGGAATTCTCCTACTTTCAGTTATCGGGAAGGTCGATGTAGACCTGTGCTGATACGGAGTGATCAATGGGATATTTGGCTTAGTTGGACATATCTACTTTTTCACATTTTATTTATTTTAAAGCAATACATGTATATATTGAGCCCGGTTACATATTCATAGTTTGGTTTGTGAAACACTTACACACTTAAATTGATATGTTTCAGACTTCCACTTGCTTAATTTAATTATATCTGGAGTATAATATATTGTTTTAGTATAATTCTACTCATGCTTAACTCATTAATATGGATGAAATCTGAACATCGTCACCCATATTGCATAAGTGATGTTCTGGATCTCAGGAGTAGAGCTTTGCTCGATGATCGAAATTCAGGGCATTACATATATATTTTCAGAATGTGACTGTCCGTTATATAGAGTGTCGGCTACACACACACACACACACACACACACACACACACACACACACACACACACATATATAAGGCAATTTGAGATTGAATTTCATGTTCACAGCAAGAGAAGGGAGTTAATTTCAATGTAACCTAGGTATGAGGATTTTGAATGGTTGAAGTATTTATTTTTCAACCCCCATCCTGGTTCAAAGAAGATTACAAAAGCATTAGGAAGATTGGCAAAGATTATAGAAAACAAAATAAAGGTTAGTTCCATCCAACTGTGTATGACCATATTAAATGACATAGTAGCATGGCTCTATCATTCAAAATGTTGTCTATGAAGAAAGAATGATAAGTGTTTTCTAATAGCTTTACCTCATTAAATTGAAGGCATTCTGCTTTTCCAACTTGTGACAAACTCTTTGCCATCTGCCATGCAAACACCGAAGTTCTATGGTTAGCAGTTACATACTACAGCTACTAGTACTGACAACAAAAAAATAACATTTATACCATATCCCAAACTCCATCACACAAATATCTACCAAATATGAATATATATATAGATATGCAATATCATTAATATGTGATGGGTAACCCTTTCCCAAGTTTCCCCAAAATGATTGTTCTACTTTGATTCGTTGAATCTCACTCAAATCTTGTATTTTGATTCCCAAGATAGGCCTACATCTAGTCTAAATAAGTTCCTATATCCAAACTAAAATAATTTTATAAGCTCCAACAAGGACTGAAAGAAGAAAAAAGTGAAAATATGAGAGAAAAATAAAGTGAATTATCATCTTTATCGCCATATTGGCCATTATGGCCCTTTTTCTTTTCCAGTCAATCGAATCATCCATGTATCATATAATGGTGGGGACCAAAACGATTATAATACAGAGGTATCTTTTTTATGGATAATCAAATTTTTAAAGGGGAAAAAAATCAATACAGACAAAAGATGCAACACAACCATTGAGCTAGCAAAAGCAAAGCCTCAAGAGAAAACAGAACTGCCACCCAAAACAAGAGAATGAAAAGGAGGAAAACAACCATATTAGACCCTAGATATTCTCTATTTGATATAATTACAACAACAACATTGTCACTGCTTTTATTACCATGCTCTAAATTATTCTATTCTTTTACCTACAAGATTTAAAATAAGCATAATTTCCAAGTCAATCCAGTTCTTACAACAGCTAACAGAAGTCCTACACAGAGCCTGTCCTTTGAACTTTACATTGATCCACTAAACATTAACCTAGTTCAAAGAAGATCAAAAGAAGGTTTTTCATAGACCTGGTGTAACGCCCTAAAATTCGGGGGTCGAGCATAACTCAGCTCCTGAGTTCCAAAACATCACTTATGCAACATATTCAATGATGGATGTATGTTGTCTGTATTAGTGCATAAAACATGAGGTAGATTAAGCCAGCTCAGCAAACATAATTCAGGGACAGTTTGAAAATGTAAGCGAAAGACTGAAATACATATATAAACCAACATAAGTCCCCAAGATATGTATGCTCTGTCAGGTCATAATTACAAGACGTGTCTCAAAATACATATAACAAAATGTGATAAATCGCTACAAACATAGCCATGAATCCCCGTCAATTAAGACATGACTCACGTGAACCTGCCTGAGAACTGCATAAACGAGAATGCCTCCTCATCCTCATCGAACTCCGACTCTGCCTCGCAGGCATCACCATCACCTGTAGCTAAGTTAGAGTCTAGTTGGTATTTAAGCACCATTCCAGAACGTGGGAGTGAGTGATCAACTCAGTGGAACTATACAGCAAAGGTTAACATGTTATCAATTCAATCAAGCAGTAATGATAAAGCAGTACAATCAAACATGTCCTAGATACTCTTGTTAATGCAAGAATGATATGAGGTAATGATGCATGCCCTAACCACAAACTCCCTCTTGCGAGATCATCTAACGATCGCGGAATGAATCGCTACTACTGTGCTCTACACCAACGCCAACGGCATATGTAGTGCAATGTTATGAGCATGATTATCAAGTTCTTATTAGTCCTTTTCATACAGTAGGATTCAAAAGCTAAGGTACATCCCTTATATCAATTTCCAAACAATGATCCATTCTAGGGTCGTAAGTCCTAGTAAATCTCATACGATATTATAGTTCTAGATCACTATAAAGGGCTTGTCACCAATCAATACAGGTCTAGTTATATCCCAGGTAATACAATAAGGCTTGTCACCCAAATGCAATGTCAGGATATGCTCGAGGTCACTACAGAGGGCTCGTCACCAATGAATGTAGGCCCACAATACGAATATAGTGTCCCATACCACCATAATCGGCTCACGAGTCTAGGTTGCTCACTGGTCACTACGGGGAGGCTCGTCGCCCTAGTGTAGGCCGACAGCATGACCACGGTGTCCCATACCATCATGTTTAGCTCATGAGTCTTAGGGGATCGAGGTACCAAGGTTAACAGGATTTCACTGGTAAGTTTGGTACCGTAGATTCAAACAATAGCGTTCGAACATAGTGAACATACATCGGTCAATCAGGTTATTTGATGAGCTCAACTAAGACAAGCACACATTGAGTTGATCGACATGGAATGCATAAGTACTTCGTGTGGCCTAACCACTGTCAAACATCCCAAGTACGACTCGGATTCGTCAAACACATCCTGCGTGGTGTAAATAATTCTAACCACTAGTTCGAGAATAATTACCAATTACCTGGACTGTAATATAGTCTCAATCACGTATAAGCTCAAAAATAGACATTTAAATCAAATCCTACATTAATATGAACATTTTATGAAATATAACTTAAACATGAATACAGTACATGGAGGAAATCATGCACACAGTTAACATGAATAAATAGACTAAACAGTTCATGGAGGAAATTATACACACAATTAACATGAATAAATAGACTAAATAGTTCATGGAGGAAATCATACACATAAGTACGATAATTGAGATTCATATCTCAATATCCTTATAAAACATACTTTACTGAATACTAACTCATTCAGGCATTTATACAAACACTTGAACTACACTATTCAACATACATCATGTATGTCGGCCATATTACATATTAGGGCAAATCCTTTCACCAAGGAGTTGTCACATACATAACAATCATGTACTAATGACAAATAATCATAGCAATCACAACATCAGATTTCATACGCATATAGACATTCTAACATATACATGAAATACTCTATTTACAGCATAGATCATACATATATGTAAATCCAAATAGATAGCGCATTTAACATGTGTAATAGTGTCCACGTCAAGAATAAATCATTAACTAACATTGAAAGTCTTGAAAATCATAACCCAAACGTATATAGTCCGCACCTAAAATCGAAAAATGCAAAACGAATATGATTTAGACGATAAGTCTTCGTCAACGGCGGATAAGCAACCTAAAGCATGAATCATGTTAGCTACAACAGCAGTTAGACTATTCCAAGCTCCAAAACAGGTTAGGGTTTGATTGACTTACCTAAAAATGGAATTAGAATCGTCAGAATAGCGATTCAGATACGTGGATTGATGTGTAGAGGAACTGGGAAGAATCCCAAGATGAAACACCAACTTCACACTCACTTTCTCTCTCTTTTCTCTCTCTTATATTAGCTAAGGTTTAGAATTCGTATGAGATTTATGAGAGAGGGTTTAAGGCCTTTATATAAGCCCAAAACTGATGGAAATAGCCCTAGGGCCAAGGTATACTTAGGTTATAACCAAATTGGGCTTTTTCTGATCCAACGAAATACTTCTGGAAGTCCTCTTATTAAATGCGGTTGGAATTAAGCTCACTAATATCGGATCTTAAGAAAGTTAAGTTTTCAGTCCGATCGGGTTTTCAGATCGACTGGGGCGGACTAGTTTCAATTTAACGGTCACAGAAACTCGATCAGGACCACGAGCACTTTGACATGTGTGGGCCAACTTCCCTGATTCGAGGGTGAATTTGGGTCAAAAACCAACAGTCAGAACACTTATAAATGGCGCACAAGCGACATGACTCAGATTACTTAAATTCTTATTTAATTTTATAAAATCTTCACTTTCTCACACTCTTCACTCCGGACTCAAGAAAATGGTCTCAGGACATCATTTGGGCTTGATTTTTGAGGTGACGGTCAAGTCCAACTAGGCGGTCATAAGTGTCTAAGTTCATCGCTATCGAACTTTTGACTTGCGGTCCAGGTCCGATATGAAGTTTTTGAATACTCTCGAGAGCAACTAGGTTTAGGGTTGGATCCTAGATTTCAGGGTAATGAAGCGTTAATAATTCTATAGGTTTTAGGTCTTACAGATCGTATTTAAAGTGGTTGGTGCTAAATTCACAATAATCTAGTTTAGCGCTAGTTAATTCACGTTAAATTTCTGAAGGATTTGGTTCTAAATGATTTCTGCGAAAGGAGATACTCGGGTCTATGTATGGATTTTTCCAAGACGTTACACCTGGCCAATCAAATCAACATTTGTCAACCCCCATCCTTTCTTTCAATAAGCTTCATAGACTTCTTCACATGAGTTAAAACAATCATCATCTAACTGCCAAAAAAAAATAAATTCGCTTAGGTAATAGAGGGGAGGGATAGATATTAGTTGTTGCAATTTTGAAAGAGAAACAATGTGCAGAACAGAATGCTGTCAAGCCAAAAAAAAAAAAAACACAGCTTTGAAAGCTTAGGTAAATACGTTGGACATAATAAGAGATCAAATAATAAATTTGTTTTCTTTCGTTTTGTTTCCTTTTTTTTGTCTGGTTGTTTTCTTTTACTACATCATGTTTTTCTCTTCTCACCTCCTGGCATTTTTAATAAATTCTTGCAATCTTTAGGGGGAAAAAAAAGTTCAACCATTTTTTTTGCCCAAAAATGGTCCCATCCACTTTGATTTGTCAAATCCTACTCCAATATTTTGTTTTGATTTCCAAAATAGGCATAGATCTACCCTAAAATAAGTTTTTAAGCTTTCATTTGAATTGAAATGAAGAAATGCAATTAAAACAAAAGAGACCATTCATCGCCTTACCTGTCAGGCCCGTGCCCTAGTGTACATTCAGTTCTATAGGATCCCGCGGTCCTTCCGGTCGAATTTCGATAGCCTGCAACTTGTACATTTCATTTGTATGCGACCTTAAGTCATATCCTATAAACCCGAGTCGACTCAGCCTGAGACCTACATCATTGTGACCGTGCCATTACTAGGTTCCAACACCACATCTCGTGCTCCAATCCAACATCTAGATCATGAGTTGTGCACTGCGCATGATCATGGTCGTTGACCAAACATTGTGGGGCCCACCTAACCCATGACAAATTTTCCTAAGTCATTATGAGGATGGCATCACCCCTACACCTAGCCACCCTACTACCCTACTCCATAGCCTCTTACATCTTAGCAGAAATGATTATTTTTCTTCCCCATGATCCATGTCATCTTATAACAAATCATGCCTAGCTAGGAGAGAGAGGCTAGCCACCATCATTACCCCTACCTCTCTCTTTCCTTCTTTCATTTCCCACTTTCCTCCATTACTAGCAAGAAAGAGACCTATCTTCAAAGAAAAAAATATCCAACCCTTTGCAACCTCTTCACCCTCCAATCCAACCCTTAAAAATCAATCTCACCCCTTGGAGCATTGGAAGCCATTGGTGGAAGGAGTTCAAGATTTGAAGGTGGGTGCTTGATTAGGATTAGATCTCTCATTTCTTTCATTGATCTTTAGTATTTCTTTCATAGGATCATGTAGGATCCACCAATCAAAGGTGGGGATCCTATTTGAGCCTTTAGATGTGGCCAATGGCCCATCCTTAATGCATGCATGATCCATGATGGGGCCATTCTTCATAGACCCCATCATGATGTTTTGAGTTAATCCATGCTTTTATGGGTCATCTGGACCCCTCATTTATATGGTGGGGATGACATCCCCACCTCAGATTTTTATTTTGTTATGATGGGCCCATGCATGTATGGGGCCCATCTTGATGTATGCATTAATGCGTGTATTAGAGGGGCCCATAGTGATGAGGCCCCTCCATCTCTCTCTCTCTCTCTCTCTCTCTCTCTCTCTCTCTCTCTCTCTCTCTCTCTCTCTCTCTCTCTCTCTCCCTCCCTCCCTCCCTCCCTCCCCCTGTCTCTCCCTCCTTTATTTTGATGATAATAATGATATGTGTGTAGCCCACCTAATGTGATTAAAAATCTGGAATGCCGAGATTTTTTGGACATCCAGCAAATGAGGTCTACTTGCTACCCATTTTTGGGCTAACCCGGATGTAGGAGATCACAAATATTAGTTTGATCCAAATTTTAGTGGGCCACATGTGCATGGACTCACTTTGATATACATATCCTCTATCCAGTCGTCTGTCCATCTTTAGGACGGTGGGCCCCATGACTGATTGATGTCAGTAAGCTCGGTAGGCCATCATGATGTATGTATTTTATACAAACCGTTCACCCATTTGGAGGCCTTGGTATATGTGTTTTAAATCCACATCGCCCATCTGGACGGGTGGTGTGGGAACCCATCGAGATGTATTGTTTCATCTAGCTGTCTATTGGCAAGGATGGTGGAACCCACCTTTGTGTATTTGTTATATCCAACACCATCCATGTGTTTGGATGTGGGGCCCACCCCACACGTGTGGCATGTGTGGGGGTGGGACCCACCTTGATGTAAGTGTTTTATATCCACACTATTTGTACTTGGATGGTGGTAGGTGTAGCCCACCATGCTATATGTATCTTATCCCTGCCGTTCATCCATTCCTGGATCTGTGGGGCCCACCCCACACATGTGGCACATGTGGGGGTGGGACCCACCTTAATGCATGTATTCTATATCCCCACCATCCAAAGATGTTTGGACGGTGCCGAGGGACTCCACCGTGATGTATGGATTTAATCCACACCATCCATCTTGACATGTGCCACATGGAGCCCAACCATGATGTATGTATTTCTCCACGTTGTCTAACCACATGGGATGTGGTAGCCCGTAATGTACATGTTTGATCCAAACTGTGCGTTTGATGGGGCCCATTTGGAATGTACAGGGCCTACCTTATAGTGATGTATATGAGGCCATGAATGAGGCCCAATGTGATGATTTATGGCCCATATGTGAGGCCTAATCTGATGTGTATGAGGCCCTTATAATGAGGCCTGATGTAATGTATATATGACCCATGTGATAAGGCCCATTATGATGTATATGTGGCCCATGAATGAGGCCCAATGTGATGCATATGTGGCTCATGAGTGAGGCCCATCATGATGTACATTAGGCCCTTTGTGTGAGGCCCATTATGATGTATGTGAGGCCCTTGCGTGAGGCTATGGGCACACTATATGTTTGGGTTTATGGGCCACTCCTTGGGAGTAATGTTGGTTAAATGTCCACATTGATGGGCAATAATGCTTAAATGTCCACATTGTGACCTTCCCTTAGGCCTTTGTTAGGCCCATTATCATCATTCTCTAAGTGGATTAACCCAAATCATTGGGCCCCATTGATGTTTGCATGATCCATCTATTCATATTGGGATAACCCAAGATCCTAGTCCCCCATTGGTTGTTTGTAGGATTATTTCTTGGAGTCCATCTAGGACTTAATTGGTCCCCCTAGGGCATCTAGCGGGCCATATGGTAGTATGGTGAAGAAAGACCGTTCTGGATCCTTAGGTTCATAGGTAGGCCACCTAGGCCTAACCTTGATTGAGGAGACTTCATCATCGCCATAGATGGATGAAT
Organism: Magnolia kwangsiensis; assembly: GCA_037074715.1. Classification (NCBI taxonomy): domain Eukaryota; kingdom Viridiplantae; phylum Streptophyta; class Magnoliopsida; order Magnoliales; family Magnoliaceae; genus Magnolia; species Magnolia kwangsiensis. The sequence continues at coordinate 74,670,875 of CM073577.1, read as the reverse complement.
CCGTGCTATTGGATTTGGTATATCCATAGTCGAGGGCCGATCTTTATATTATGGTTTAGATCGGTTGTTCATCTATGGACCCCACCTTATATATATAGGCCGATTATCAATGCTGATTATGAGTATGTGATAGTATAACATCATGATACATGCCCATACGCACCATATGCATGCTTGTTATGAGATGTGGTTGACCATTGCATATGCCATTGTGCATGTTGTTTATGGGACTCCTTGATAGGCGGAGTTGTCCAACATGAGCACACGGTATGTTCAGGATTGATGCATGACTAGATTGTGTGACTCATGCATCTTGTATTGTGTGTTGTGATTATTGTACCCCCTAGTGACATCAGGGCCATAACCTCCATAGTACATCATGGATGATAGGTTTGAACACTGAAAATCTTCTCGTTATATGAGGCGTGAAGGATTTCCCTGGGTGAAAGTCCCTAAACCCGATGATACCAGAGGATGACTCCAATGTCTATACCAAGTGCATACATGAGCCCATAGGACCATATAACAATAGACCGCTTCTCCCATTGTGTCGTGGACAGTTGGGAGGGGGTGTGGCCTTATCCTCCTGATTGAGGGGGGGCAATAACTAGGCTGATTTTGACTAGCTCATAAATGGGTATGCTACCAAAGAGCCGAGTCGAGATGATATTAGTAGGCAGGTAGTGAGGTCTCTTTCACTGTAACACCCCGAATTTTGGTCAACCTAGGATTAGACGTCCTTAGGCAATGGGTCAACTAAAACACCTGGAAAATCGCTCAGAACCCAATTCCATAGCCAAAGAAACCACTTAGGATTAATTCCTTTAGAAACTAAGCATAAGTTAGCTAGCGCAACGCTGGAGTAGCTGGGAAACAGTCCCTGATCACTTTAAATACGTTCTATAAGACCCAAATCGAGTAGAACCAATGGTGCTATAATACTCTAAAACCTTGGATCAAACTCTAAGCCGGTTTGTTCTCTGGACCTCTTTGAAACTTTGTATTGGATCTAGACCACACGTCGAAAGTCCGATACCTACTATCTTAGACCGTTAGGACCGCCTAGCTGGACTCGACAATCATTTCGAAAATCAAGTGTAACATCCCGAAAATCGGGGGGTCGAGCAAAAACCCAACTCCCGAGTTCCAAAATGTTATTTATGCAACATAGATATGTATGATTGAATGTTGTCTGTGATAATGTATTAGACATGAGTGAGATTAAGCTAGAACCGCATATCATACTCCAGAGACAGTTAAATTAACCAGCGGGAGTCTGTAATAGTATGTATAACATATATAAACTGTTGTATGTCTCCAGAGTGTGAACATGTTACCAGGTTATACACATACATGTATACTCCAAAAGTAGATGAAACGAATATACATGAGTGCGCTAAAAATATAAAATGACAAATGTCAAAGTATCTAATCAACCTCCCTGTAATCCCGTCGATCAGAACACGCATAAAGGAGGGATCCTCCTCATCATCATCAAGTCCGGCTCTGCCTCACAGGCCGCGCCATCATCTGCAATCACAAAAAGGTCTGGTGGGTGTCCGGAACACCGTCCCGTAACGTGGGAGTGAGTAGCTAACTCAGTGGAATAATAGAGCAAGGATTAACATGTTCTCAAATCAATCATGCGATAATAGTAAAGCAATAAATCAAACAATCCTAATACTGTTGTTAATACAATTATGACATGACGTGATGTATGCCCTCACCGACGATCACCCTCATACGGCAACATCTTACGACCGCGGCATGCCACACTCCCTAGAGTGCTCCACATCTTCCAAGCACATGTAATGCTATGGTGATATGATTACCAAGTTGTTATTAATCCATTCAAACAGCAGGATTGGGAAACTAAGGTACTTCCCTTGTATCAATCCCAACACGGATCCTGTCTAGGGTCGTCACTCCTAGTAATCTCATACGATGTACATTTCGTAGGTCGCTGCAAGGGCTGCCAGGGCTGTTGCACGCACTCGTTGCTCCGCTCCCCCATCACCTTATCAATACAGGCCTACTGTACTTTACTGCACGGAAGGGTCGTCGCCTCCCGTGAACTCAGAATACGCTCGCGGTCACTACAAAGGGCTGCCAGGGCTGTTGCTCGTACTCGTTGCACCGCTCCCCCATCACCTTATCAGTGTAGGCCGACAGCAAGAATATAGTGTCCCATACCACCATAATCTGCTCACGAGTCATAGGTGCTCACTGATCACTACGGGGAGGTTTGTGGCCCCAGCGTAGGCCGACAGCTCGACCACGGTGTCCCATACCACCATGCCCGGCTCATGAGTCTTTATGGATCACGGTACCATGGTTAACAGGGTTTACAATGGTAAGTTCAGTACCCTAGGTTCAAGCAGTTATGATACATACAAGGTGAACAAACATCGGCCAGTCGGGTTACTTGACGGGCTCGACTAGTGCGATCGCATCTCGAATTGAACGACATGAAGTGCGTGAAACACTTCGCGTGGCCTAACCACTGCCGCCAACTCTCAACACGAATCACATTCATCGACGCGTCGTTCGTGGCTATGACCAGTCAGCCACGAATTCGCTCGGTTACCGACTGCCTGGACTAAGTCAAGTCCCACACATCTATGGAATTACATTAACACTATACAAAGGTGTTGGAATTGAAATACATCATGTGAGCATGTTAGCACATGTTATAACATTCAACTTAAGCAAATCTTCAAGGCATACTTCCCATGCATATTCAACTTAAGCAAATCCTCAAGCACATACATTCCATGCATGTAATGAAATCATGCATTTTTTCAACATGTAGAAAATCATTTAGGTCAGCATAATAATTGAAAAATCAATCACAAACTATCAAATAACATCATTTAATTCAATACATACTAATACAAGCATTTATACAAACACATACACTACACACTTAAGTCTACATATAGTATGTCGACCCAAAGTGCGCAACTAGGCGAATCTCTTCGCCAAACTAATTATGCACGCATTCCTAACTTCCTAATGCGACAACAAACCATGTCAATCACATCAGCAAAATATGAATGTAAACGGTACTTCCTACAAATGACTAAAATGCCCTAAATCTCATATTCTTCGTTAATTTACGAAACAGGAAACGGAGAGCATGTTGTACATGTCAAACGGCGTTGCCGTCAAGAATCTACTATTAAACGACATTGAAAGCTTTGGAAACAGTCAATCAAAGCGTCTAATATCCGCACCTTTTTCCTTTTTGGGGTGTGAGTTCGAACGGAGCGTATACGCTTCGTCTACGGCGATTAGAGAACCTAATACACAAGTTCTATTAGTTACTTCGCTAGGAAATGAAAGGAACCTCAAATCAGTAACTTCTAGGGTATTTTCTTACATGAGAAAGCGGAGGAGTCGCCGAGAAAGCGGTAGAGGTGTGTTGCTTAAGCACGTGCAACGCGTAGTACAAGTGGCAGGAAGAACTCTCCCACACTCCCACAATCTCCCACCTTTTTCTCTCTCCCAAGCTAGGGTTTCTCTCAAATTCGGATGGAAGAGAGGAGTGAGGGTTTCAACCCCTTTTATAGCCTACAACATGCCCAAAATAGGCTTGGGAACAATGTTTACTTGGTGCCTAACCAAATCGGGGCCGTTTCGGTCCAAAAGGGCATTTCTGAAGGTCCCCTGGCCAAATGCGGTCGGACTTAAGCTCATGCATACTGGATCTAGCACACATCCAGTTTTCAGGCCGGTAGGGTTCCCAGATCGCACGTGGCGGCCCAGTTTCAGTTTAACGGTCACCGCACCAAGATCAGGCCTATAAGTCTCGTGATATGTAATAGAAATTTTTCCTGATCCAAGGGTGTAATTTGGCTGTATTCTGACGGTCAGAATGCTTAATACTGATGCGTCAAATTTGTGTGCCAGATTTGAATTTGAAATTCCAACTATGTCCCTATTCACACTCTCTTCGGTCCGGGCTCAATGAAATAGCCTGTGATCGTCAGTTGAACTTGATATTCGAAACGATTGCCAAGCCCAGCTAAGTGGTCATAACGGTCTAAGATGGTAGGCATCTGACTTACGACGCGCGGTCTAGATCCAATACAAAGTTTCAAGGAGGTCCCGAGAACAAACCGGCTTAGAGTTTGATCCGAGGCTTTAGAGCATTATAGCACCCTTGGTTCCACTCGCTTTGGGCCTTGTAGAACGTATTTAAAGTGATTAGGGACCATTTCCCAACTATTCTAACGTTGCACTAGCTAACTTAGTCATATTTTCTAAAGGAATTGATTCTAAGTGGTTTCTTTGGTTATGGAATTGGTTTCTAAGCAATTTTCCAGGTGTTTTAATTGACCCATTGCCTAAGAACGTCAAATCTCAGATTGGCCAAAATCCGGGGTGTTACAATCTACCCCCCTTAAAACACAATGTCGTCCCCGACATTGGCGAAGGGCAAGGAGTACTTTTTCTAAGGAAGGTTCAAATCCTATTTAATAACCTAATCGTATGTATATCCGAACTCAAAGGTTTCGATCTTGGGCCAGTGGGAAAGAGGCCAACCACTCTTCCGCTGCGCCACTCTGATCAAACGGTAGCGTTGACTAACCTAACTGGATTGGACTCAATACGTTCTACCCCCCTTAAAACTTGGTTTTACTTAAGGTTGAAGAATATTTGCATCGATCCGTATATCAGAACGAGGCGCAACTTAGGGGCTATCCTTAACCTAAAATGGAAACAGCCTTTCTCTATATGGTCTTCCTTGCTAATGATGCGTTCTATGGCATTGGTACCTATGATCATAGAGATGAGCCTAATCTCTTTTATGATTGAATTCAGGGGCAGATATGAGTTGGTGGCAAGATGTCTAATTCTCTACTGGCTTTAAGTCTTCGCCATTTCCCAAAGACAATGTGATCCTGTTTAGTTGTAGATGGTTGGGCCATCACAGAAGAAAGGTTGTATAGTGGGTCTAAGCCGGATACGTTGAACCTTCTGTCTAATCAGGACAGAAAATGCGTTGTATCAGTTCTTAATCCAAGTCGATGCCGATCCTCTGCTTGATCAGAGCATTGGATTCATTGGTAACCACTAGGAGTAAGAAATCGACTCAAACCGCGAATACATCGCTTACATGTAGTTCCTTTACTCTGCGTTCCCGAATGCAATAAGTCCTTGGGGAAGGCAATTCTAAGGGGTGTGCTAGTACATTCTAAGTTCAATCTGAGGGAGTTATAAATGTTCCCTTAGAGTGTATGGTTCCTTCCTATGGGAAACAACAGAAGTCTATAAGCCATAAAGGAATCTACCGAAGGAAGGGAGTCCCATTCCAACCAAATCTAACCTACTATCCCTTAGCATATATAGGCCTTACACTGCCTAAGACAACTAGTAGCCTAGTCTGTAACTCTGTAGCTATAATCCAAAGCCTAAGATTATACAGTAAATGGCTTTCTATTCCATTTCTACTGCAGGGAATTCTTCTATCGCTTAGGGTCAAGATTTGTCTAACTGGAATTGGATTTCTTATGTCGTCAGATCCTTCAAATCTAGGAGTGCTAACACTAGATCCAAAAACGCCTAGGGCCTATGTAGCCGGTAGCGCTTAGTTGTCTTAAATGGAACCGCATTCCTAGTCCCATAGCGGGATAGGGAGTGGCATGCTTGGTTGGAGGGTGGGGTGGGATAAAAATCTAATTTGTAGGCTGAATCCCGAGAGTTATAATACTCCCAATCTAGGGACCATACCTGACAGCGAAATGAAACGGCATGTATTCCATCTAACCAAATTTCGTCACAATATGTGGAATAAAGTTCCACATGGATTATGACAGAGATGCATTCGGCTATGCTAAGCCCAAACCACTGACACAACACATTGTCTACCAGTGACATCACTAGACCCAATAACAATAAAACACAGAAACCGTTAAAACAAAAATCAAACAATCTACAGGGCAAAGGCATAGATGCCTAACTCTACCAAAGGACTTTACCACAGACCCGACTTACCTTCTTTATTCCTGTCGAGTCTAATACTGTCTGTTGCTCACTAGAGCTCTCTCGGCCATATATTTTCAGTATCCCTTAAGCAAAGAAAATGGAGAAAATAGGATTGAGAGGGAGGATGGTGAAAAGAGAGAAAAAGGCTAAAACAGCTTAACAATAGCCATGGAAAATGGGGGAAATGCAAGGAAATGGCTAACCAAACTAGAAAAGGGAGATCTAGGCGTTGTAGAGGGATGCTTCAAGCTCCCCTAGGATGTATTTTCAGAAAGAAAAGAGAATGAAAAAGGGGAATGGAGCACCTCACGATTTCAGCTCGATTTGGGCGTTGTAAGAGCTCCAAACGATGAAACCTTCAAGAGGAAGGGCTGCAAACTGAAATAGAATGGTGGAAAGTGGTCTTTTTCAACCAAGGATGGATTTAGGAGTGATTTAAAGTCACGATTTTTGGAATAGGGCAGCAAAAATGAAAATGAAGCTTGAAATGGGGGCCGTTTGTGAAGGAAGTACATCTTTTAGGGGGTTTCAAGGTACGGACCGCATACCAGGGGGCTACCCTAGCCCCCAAACTCCTCCAGCCCAAAGTTTAGACCAATTCGAAGAGTTTGACCGGCGATGCATCGCCGAACCGGCGATGGCATCGCCGGTGAAGTTGCAAACTGGCCTCTGAGGCCATATGGGATAGATTTCTCTTGCCCTAGGGATTCTAAAAAGGTATGGTGTACACTCTAGTTCATTGTAGATTGCCCTAGGGAGGCCAATACATTTTTAACATCCATTCGAGGCTTTTCGGGTCCAATCTTCAATCCCGAATACAAAACCCTATCATGCAGCATATGATTTTGGGGTAGAAGGATCTAGTACATCCATATAGCCCATTATTTGCTAAAGAAAGTGAATTTATAATGGCCTTATGGCCATTTTTCATGAAATTTTACTATTCACTGTAAAATTTTGTGAAAGTAAGATTTTATGCTATTTTCACATTAGTATTGATGCCTAATATGAAATGGATAAGAAATAATTGAATATTGGGGTGGTGAGAGGAAGAATTTCGAAGATTTTCGGTGAAACGGGGGTTTTTAAGCTCTGGCGATTGAATACAGGGGTCGTGGTTGTCCCACGGCCCAAGGATTCACATTAACGGGTTTAGAATTGTTCAAAGAACAGCTCAACCCACTTACCTACAACCTAGGAGCTATTCGGGTTGCTCTACGCGACCCGAGACGCGTTACAGGCTCGATCTTGCGATCGATTCTAATAGACTTCGCCTATCGGCGAATCTGTGATCCTGGACGTGTTTCTAGACCCTTCTCGCACCCACCTAAGTCAAAGGAAGCGACAGCGTGCGTCGCGTGACCATAACCCAGGCCCGGTCTAATCCAAATCATGCTTTGATACCATCTGTAACATCCCGAAAATCGGGGGGTCGAGCAAAAACCCAACTCCCGAGTTCCAAAATGTTATTTATGCAACATAGATATGTATGATTGAATGTTGTCTGTGATAATGTATTAGACATGAGTGAGATTAAGCTAGAACCGCATATCATACTCCAGAGACAGTTAAATTAACCAGCGGGAGTCTGTAATAGTATGTATAACATATATAAACTGTTGTATGTCTCCAGAGTGTGAACATGTTACCAGGTTATACACATACATGTATACTCCAAAAGTAGATGAAACGAATATACATGAGTGCGCTAAAAATATAAAATGACAAATGTCAAAGTATCTAATCAACCTCCCTGTAATCCCGTCGATCAGAACACGCATAAAGGAGGGATCCTCCTCATCATCATCAAGTCCGGCTCTGCCTCACAGGCCGCGCCATCATCTGCAATCACAAAAAGGTCTGGTGGGTGTCCGGAACACCGTCCCGTAACGTGGGAGTGAGTAGCTAACTCAGTGGAATAATAGAGCAAGGATTAACATGTTCTCAAATCAATCATGCGATAATAGTAAAGCAATAAATCAAACAATCCTAATACTGTTGTTAATACAATTATGACATGACGTGATGTATGCCCTCACCGACGATCACCCTCATACGGCAACATCTTACGACCGCGGCATGCCACACTCCCTAGAGTGATCCACATCTTCCAAGCACATGCAATGCTATGGTGATATGATTACCAAGTTGTTATTAATCCATTCAAACAGCAGGATTGGGAAACTAAGGTACTTCCCTTGTATCAATCCCAACACGGATCCTGTCTAGGGTCGTCACTCCTAGTAATCTCATACGATGTACATTTCGTAGGTCGCTGCAAGGGCTACCAGGGCTGTTGCACGCACTCGTTGCTCCGCTCCCCCATCACCTTATCAATACAGGCCTACTGTACTTTACTGCACGGAAGGGTCGTCGCCTCCCGTGAACTCAGAATACGCTCGCGGTCACTACAAAGGGCTGCCAGGGCTGTTGCTCGCACTCGTTGCACCGCTCCCCCATCACCTTATCAGTGTAGGCCGACAGCAAGAATATAGTGTCCCATACCACCATAATCTGCTCACGAGTCATAGGTGCTCACTGATCACTACGGGGAGGTTTGTGGCCCCAGCGTAGGCCGACAGCTCGACCACGGTGTCCCATACCACCATGCCCGGCTCATGAGTCTTTATGGATCACGGTACCATGGTTAACAGGGTTTACAATGGTAAGTTCAGTACCCTAGGTTCAAGCAGTTATGATACATACAAGGTGAACAAACATCGGCCAGTCGGGTTACTTGAAGGGCTCGACTAGTGCGATCGCATCTCGAATTGAACGACATGAAGTGCGTGAAACACTTCGCGTGGCCTAACCACTGCCGCCAACTCTCAACACGAATCACATTCATCGACGCGTCGTTCGTGGCTATGACCAGTCAGCCACGAATTCGCTCGGTTACCGACTGCCTGGACTAAGTCAAGTCCCACACATCTATGGAATTACATTAACACTATACAAAGGTGTTGGAATTGAAATACATCATGTGAGCATGTTAGCACATGTTATAACATTCAACTTAAGCAAATCTTCAAGGCATACTTCCCATGCATATTCAACTTAAGCAAATCCTCAAGCACATACATTCCATGCATGTAATGAAATCATGCATTTTTTCAACATGTAGAAAATCATTTAGGTCAGCATAATAATTGAAAAATCAATCACAAACTATCAAATAACATCATTTAATTCAATACATACTAATACAAGCATTTATACAAACACATACACTACACACTTAAGTCTACATATAGTATGTCGACCCAAAGTGCGCAACTAGGCGAATCTCTTCGCCAAACTAATTATGCACGCATTCCTAACTTCCTAATGCGACAACAAACCATGTCAATCACATCAGCAAAATATGAATGTAAACGGTACTTCCTACAAATGACTAAAATGCCCTAAATCTCATATTCTTCGTTAATTTACGAAACAGGAAACGGAGAGCATGTTGTACATGTCAAACGGCGTTGCCGTCAAGAATCTACTATTAAACGACATTGAAAGCTTTGGAAACAGTCAATCAAAGCGTCTAATATCCGCACCTTTTTCCTTTTTGGGGTGTGAGTTCGAACGGAGCGTATACGCTTCGTCTACGGCGATTAGAGAACCTAATACACAAGTTCTATTAGTTACTTCGCTAGGAAATGAAAGGAACCTCAAATCAGTAACTTCTAGGGTATTTTCTTACATGAGAAAGCGGAGGAGTCGCCGAGAAAGCGGTAGAGGTGTGTTGCTTAAGCACGTGCAACGCGTAGTACAAGTGGCAGGAAGAACTCTCCCACACTCCCACAATCTCCCACCTTTTTCTCTCTCCCAAGCTAGGGTTTCTCTCAAATTCGGATGGAAGAGAGGAGTGAGGGTTTTAACCCCTTTTATAGCCTACAACATGCCCAAAATAGGCTTGGGAACAATGTTTACTTGGTGCCTAACCAAATCGGGGCCGTTTCGGTCCAAAAGGGCATTTCTGAAGGTCCCCTGGCCAAATGCGGTCGGACTTAAGCTCATGCATACTGGATCTAGCACACATCCAGTTTTCAGGCCGGTAGGGTTCCCAGATCGCACGTGGCAGCCCAGTTTCAGTTTAACGGTCACCGCACCAAGATCAGGCCTATAAGTCTCGTGATATGTAATAGAAATTTTTCCTGATCCAAGGGTGTAATTTGGCTGTATTCTGACGGTCAGAATGCTTAATACTGATGCGTCAAATTTGTGTGCCAGATTTGAATTTGAAATTCCAACTATGTCCCTATTCACACTCTCTTCGGTCCGGGCTCAATGAAATAGCCTGTGATCGTCAGTTGAACTTGATATTCGAAACGATTGCCAAGCCCAGCTAAGTGGTCATAACGGTCTAAGATGGTAGGCATCTGACTTACGACGCGCGGTCTAGATCCAATACAAAGTTTCAAGGAGGTCCCGAGAACAAACCGGCTTAGAGTTTGATCCGAGGCTTTAGAGCATTATAGCACCCTTGGTTCCACTCACTTTGGGCCTTGTAGAACGTATTTAAAGTGATTAGGGACCATTTCCCAGCTATTCTAACGTTGCACTAGCTAACTTAGTCATATTTTCTAAAGGAATTGATTCTAAGTGGTTTCTTTGGCTATGGAATTGGTTTCTAAGCAATTTTCCAGGTGTTTTAATTGACCCATTGCCTAAGAACGTCAAATCTCAGATTGGCCAAAATCCGGGGTGTTACATCAAGTCCAACCGACATTCGCAGGCTATTTCATTGAGCCTGGACCGAAGAGAGTGAGAATAGGGCTAGATTTGGAATTTAAAATTCAAATCTGGCACACGACTTGGCCCGTCAGTATTAAGCGTTCTGACCGTCAGAATTCAGCCAAATTACACCCTCGGATCAGGAAAATTTTCTATTTCATATCATGAGAATTGCAGACCTGATCTACGTGCAGTGACCGCTGAACTGAAACTAAACCGCCACGTGCGATCTGCGAACCCTGCTGGACTGAAAACTTGATGTATGCTAGATCCAGTATTCATGAGTTTAAGTCCGATCGCGTTCGGCCAGGGGACCACCAGAAATGGGTTTTTGGACCGAAACAGCCCCGAATTGGATATAACCTAAGTAAACTTTGTTCCCGAGCCTATTCCGGGCATTTTTGAGCTTATAAAAGGGGTTGAAACCCTCACTCCTCTCTCCCATCCGAATTTGAGAAAAACCCTAGATTGGGAGAGAGAAAAGGTGAGAGTTTGTGGGAGAGAGTAGGAGAGAATTTTCCTGCCGTTGCACCACCTGTTGCAAGTGCCTAAGCAACACACTTCGATCACCTGGCAGGTGATTTCTCTGCATTTTATGGTAAGAAAATACCCTAGAAGTTACTGATTTAGTGTTCCCTTGGTTTAATAGCAAAGTAGCTGATAGATTTCGTAAATCAGGTTCTCTATTCGCCGTAGACGAAGCGTATACGCTCCGTTCGAATCACTTCACCTATAAGGGAAAAGGTGCGGATTTTAGATGCTTTGATTGACTGTTTTCAACGTTTTCAATGTCTTTTAATAGTAGATTATCTACGGCAACGCCGTTTGACATGTACAACATGCTGTCCGTTTCCTATTTTGTAAACCGACGAAGAATATGAGATTTAGGGCATTTTAGTCATTTGTAGGAAGTACTGTTTTCATCCATATTTTGTTGATGTGATTGACATGGCTTCTTGTCGCATTAGAATACTAGGAATGCGTGCATAATTAGTTTGGTGAAGAGATTCGCCTAAATGCGCACTTTGTGTCGACATACTATATGTAGACTTAAGTGTGTGGTTTAAGTGTTTGTATAAATGCCTGTATTAGTATGTATCGAATTAAATGGTGTTATGAATTAGTTTGAGATTGATTTCTCAATTAAAATGCTGATGTAAATGATTTCCTACATGTTAGCCATATGTACGATTTCATTATATGTATGAAATGCATGTGCTTGATGATTCACTTAAGTGGTATGTTATAATATGTGCTTGATGATTTCCTTATGATTTAGTTTGAGACTGAATTCTCAATTAATACGCTGATGGAGATGATTTCCTATATGTTGGCGATATGCATAATTTCATTATATGTGTGAAAGACATGTGTAAGATGATTTACTTAAGTTGTACGTTATAACATGTGTTAACATGCTCACATGGTTGTATTCCAATTCCAATACTCTTACATGAATTGCTGATGTGGATTCATAATTATTTGGGACTATACTTAGTCCAGGAAGTTGGTAACAGAGAAAATTCGTGGCTAGTTTATATTTCCCACGAAGGACGCGTAGACGAACACGAGTCGTGTTTGGAGTTGACGGCAGTGGTTAGGCCACGCGAAGTGTTTCACGCACTTCATGTCGTTCGACTTGCGAGGCACTCGTGCTAGTCGAGCCCGTCAAGTAACCCGACTGGCCGTTGTATGTTCACCCTGCATGAGTCATAACTGCTTGAACCTAGGGTACTGAACTTACCATTGTAAACCCTGTTAACCATGGTACCTTGATCCACAAAGACTCATGAGCCGGGCATGGTGGTATGGGACACCGTGGTCGAGCTGTCGGCCTACGCTGGGGCCACAAACCTCCCCGTAGTGACCGGTGAGAACCTTAGACTCGTGAGCCGATTGTGGTGGTATGGGACACTACATTCGATTTTTTGGCCTACTCTGATTGGTGACGAACCCTTTGTAGTGACCTCGAGCGTATTCTGAGTCTATGTGAGGCGACGACCCTTCCGTAGCAGTAGAGTACAGTAGGCCTGTATTGATAAGGTGATGGGGGAGCGGAGCAACGAGTGCGTGCAACGGCCCTGACAACCCTTGCAGCGACCTACAAAATATACCTCGTATGAGATTTCTAGGAGTGACGACCCTAGACAGGATCTGTGTTGGGATTGATACAAGGGAAGTACCTTAGTTTCCCAAACCTGTTGTTTGAATGGACTAATAAAAACTCAAAAATCATATCACCATACCATTGCATGTGCCTGGAAGATGTGGAGCACTTGAGGGTCGATTGCATGCCGCGGTCGTAAGATGGTGCCATATGAGGGAGATCGTCGGTGAGGGCATACATCACGTCATGTCATAATTGCATTAACAACAGTATTAGGAATGTTTGATTTACTGCTTTACTATTATCGCATGATTGATTTGATAACATGCTAATCTCTGCTCTCTTATCCCACTGAGTTGATCACTCACTCCTACGTTACGAGATGGTGTTTTCGGACACCCACCAGTCCCCTTTTGTGATTGCAGATGATGGCGCTGCTTGAGAAGTGGAGCTGGACTTGATGATGAGGAGGAGGATTCCTCCTTTATGCGTGTTCTGATTGACGGGATTACAGGGAGGTTGATTAGATACCTTGACACTTGTCATTTCATATTTTTAGAGCACTCATGTATATTCTTTTTTCTTACTTTTGGAGTATACATGTATGTATATAACCTGGTAACATGTTCACACTCTGGAGACATACAACAGTTTATATATGTTATACATACTATCACAGTCTTCCGCTTATAAATTTAACTCTCTGGAGTATGATATGCTGTTCTGACTTAATCTCACTCATGTTTAATACATTAACACAGGAAACATTCAATCATACACATTTATGTTGCATAAGTGATGTTCTGGAACTCGGGAGTGGAGTTTTTACTCGACCCCCCGATTTTCAGGATGTTACTCACTCACTTGGTTGCACGGCTAGGGAGGTAGCAGCCAGTGTGAAGTATACTAGACCCTGGTGATATCCCAGAGATGAGTTGTACTGATATGCGATCCCTAAGGAGGACTGGTATGCTTGAGTTGCGTCTTGCATATAACATTGACCATATAGGCCTTGCATTACATAGCCTTGGTATGGCCGATAGCATTCATGCCTTGCATCGTATAGCTTTAGTACGGCTGATAGCATTCATGCCTTGCATCTCATAGCCTTGGTGTGGCCAATAACATTCATGCCTTGTATCGCATAGTCATGGTACGGCTGGTAGTATTCATCGACTTATCATCATGTTTCTACATTACTCTGATATTACATTCTTGCATTGCTATCTTGCGCATAGACTTTCACCATCCTCTAAGATTTCTATAAGCTTATGCACGATTGATGCATGCAGATGATGCTAAACCGTAGCTGAGTAGGATCAGGAACATGCCATAGAGCTTCTGGAGTTTTGTTATTATTATCATTGTATTTCCCTTTCTGTGCATTGTATCTTAAAGTTTTTTTTATCATAGTGGATTTTGTGATGGTGTTTTGGTTATTGTTCATCAGTTATGCATGTGCTTATGCTTATTACGAAATAAATTTATATTAAAAATCCTCCTTGTGCGATCCCAGGATTGGAACCTGTTATATGGGTGTCAGGAGCTGAGAATAGGGTACTACGGAGGCTGTCGCCGCTGTTTTGACCAGAAACGAAATGCATTTAATTTGGGAGAATTTTCTATTTAACATTGATAAAGATAGGATAAAGGGAATATTCATCAATTTCATTTATTTTGAGTTCATTACATCCTCTTAATCCTCTGATTCCAAGATAGAATCTATTAATAAATAAAAGAATACACGAAGTCAAATATAATTAAAATGTAAATTTTGACAGAATTCATTTTTATCGAACCTCTAGGGGAGATGTTGTGCGGGTTTCCCCTATTGGGATCCCTTAGAAATATCCAAGATAGCTTGATTATCTTTTAGAAATTTTAGCATGATAACTGCCATCAAAGATAACCTGTGCAATTCATTCAGGAGTTGCGCGGCTAGTGAGTTGCATGGAGCCATGCAACTCGCTATGAGTTGCGTTGTCTTCCTTCTTCCCTTCTCTCTGCCCTCAATACATGTCAGAGAGACTGATCTCCTGAACATCTAATATATCAAATGAGGGGGTGAGGGGGTATTTATAGGTATTCACATGTGTGAGCCCTCGATTCTTGTGCCATGGACCCCACCTCACATCACCAAGTTCTCTTTTTCTGATGGAACATGTGCCCCCAGCGCAGCTTGGGTGAGTTGCGGGGACACGCGCAACTCAGGACCCGCATAACTTAGGTCGCGTGCAACTTGTTCCCTCTCTTTTCATACCTTTCCCTTCCCTTAATCATTTTTGATGTCCCATCAGATGCCCTCTTGATCTAAAATTTGATTTCTTTGAATCAATTTGAAGGATCAAACTTTTCCATGGAGAACTTTTATTTGCGTAACTCCATGCAACTCGCTTGCCCGCACAACTCTCTACTGGCACCTTGTCAATGCAACTCACTCGCACTTATTGAGGTAAATCCTTACCCCGAAACTCTGCTAAAATTTCTAACTTTTTCCAAACATAAACATTTTTTCGAACTTCCCAACTATGGCTCGTACTAAGAGAAATTTTTGTGTAATAGAACCACCCACAAATCATCCCTTTCACACTAGCCTTCCTAATTCTCCTCTAACTTCTGATCCTTCACTAACTCCTTCAATTCAAGTGGCCCCTTCTTCCCAGTTCAAGCAGCTGCTCCTCCTTCTTTGGCTCACGAAAGTCCACCACATAAGTAAATTAAGGTGATCAAGAAACAACCAGCATATATAAAGGAACCGATATTACCCGTCCTCGACTTTTCTGATAGAGTCAAGTCCCTATCTTGGTCGATATGTTAAAAAATCATCTCTGGAGCCATAGCATCACCTCCAAAGTAAGGTCAAGAAGTCGTTTGGGAGACTTGGCTGGAATCCATAACCAATCTATGCACAAACATCATTCGATCGCTAGTAAGAGAAGATACACCACCACCCACTCTTTCTAAGAGGAAGCGAAAAAAGTTAAAATAGTAGATACTTCAAGAAAAGATACAGGAACATAAAAGAAGAAATTCCAAACTCTTAGGACACAATAAAGGTTCAGGATGACTTCATAAAATTCAACAACACTCTCAGAAATGAATTGATGACAATTCCTTTGAACGTTCGACGACATCAGTCCATTCTTAAAAGCGACCTAATGGATTGAACCTTGGAAAGCTGCATGATGTATACTCCGAACTGGTCAATTCGAGAGCCCTGAATGTTAGAGGGCATTCTTTCAGAGAGAGGCTCAAAATAACAAATTGGTGAAGTACATCCTATGCGATTCCTAGTTCCAAGTTACAACCCTCATGCATGCTTTTGTACAGTTTTTTATGTGACGATACGACGACGTTTTAGAGAGAGAAAATCATTATGGGAATCTGGAGAATTTCGTAAAAGAGGCTTCCTGACATCTCGTAAATATTACATTGACTGGGACAAAGCTATCCTCACCAAACATACTATGAAACTAATGTATGCTGGCCTCTATGATGCTATTGAAGCAACTTTTGAGTATTTTTATAAGGATTACATGATGTATAAGTGTTTCCTGAGCTATTGGTGTCCTACCACGGAAAAGGCCAAGCAATATGTCTTGGGGGGGGGGGGGGGGGGGAGGGTGAATAGGACTATGCTAAATTAAAATGATAACAGCGGAATAAAAACAATTAAAGGAAAGATAGCACTTTAAATAAACCACAATACTGAAAAGTGAAGTAGCCTTAAATGTATGAGTAATGAGAGGTTGATACAAATATTTTTATTAGGACAACCTTACACCAAAAACCAAGGTTTATGGTAGGACAACCTGATTTCTAGAAAGGTCTTTCTATCAAAAACTCAAACTTAATACAGAGGAACAAATAAATAAAGAAATGAAATCTACTTTATTACAACATTCCCCATAATGCTTGAAATGTAAGAGATTACAACATTCACATCCACGAGTACATCCCACAAACTTGAATGATAAAAAATATAAAAAATAAATCACGCATCTAAACACAAAGAATAATATTGGTTCGCCTGTGTATGCACCAACTGTTAAACAACAGCCACACAGCTACTCCACTCCTAATATCCTCACACAGTGGATATTAGCGTTCACTATTAAAATAGGTTTTTCTTAGGGTCACCTAAAACCCTTACAATTGTGTTTTTCAAGTGGGCTTTACATAATTCAAAAAACCCCTCACTTTGAGTTTTCTGGCTCTCCTCAGATAACCAAAATACTGAGATTTTTCTGGCTCAATCTCAAAAGAAACCAAAAAAAAAAGATTTACACAAATATAAAATACCTGAATTTCTCCTTTTGTTGTAGCTCGGAAGAACCAAGTCAGAGTAGAAGTTCAACGATGATGTTCAATGTCCAATACTCACATATGAAATAGTTCTAGGTTCTAAATTAATTTTAGAGTTAAAGTACATTGGGCTAGCTTGATTTGATTTTGATTCTAAGAAATGGGAATACCTCAATTCCTCTTTCAAATATAATTGGAATAAGGAAATTCAAAATCAAATGTTAAGAAAGCTACAAAAAGAGAATATTAAATGAGCATAATATAGCTTAAATAAATTACTAACTTATCTCTCAGAGTAATGCCTTGATTTTACTTAAATTGAATTATAAAACTCTAAAATTCGTCATCTATTTATAGGTGAGCAGATTGCACCTTCGACTGGTCCTATGGACACTACGACTGGTCATAGGACCAACGGATTTTTAAAATTTTGAGCACGATCGGATAAAGTCGTTCCACGACTGGTTGTAGGCACTGCACGACCAGTTGTGTGACCTTCACGACTGGTCATGCAGAGTCTGAAAAAGTCACTGGAGTTCAAGTCATGGCTGCAGGACTGGTCATGAATGAATCATGCACTGTTCACACAACTGGTCAAGTAGATTCTAGGACTGGTCGTGGCTTAATAAAAATTTTCAAAATTTTACAACAAACTTAGGACTAGTCTTGAATTTTCTTGGACTGGTCAAGCTAGTGCTAAGACTAGTCGAACAAAGTCCAGGACTAGTCGAAGAATAGACCAAACACTTATAAAATAAGTAATTAAATTATGTATTCAAAATGACCTACCCTAAGGTCAATCTAAGGTCGTCCAAACCTTGTTAGTGAAGTCTGAACATTGAACTTCTTTTCCTTTTAGTTGATAGTCTTTCTTTGAAGTCCATGAAGCTTGCAATCTTGACACATGATGAAGCTTGTACTTAAGATCTTTTAAATCCTGAAGTTTTAATACATATGTTGAACTTCACCTTGAGTCTTAAACCATTCACATATCTTTTGATGTCTCTTTACAACATAAACAGTTGAAGCTTAAAGAAGTAAACAATGTACTTGACTTGCATTTGAAGTATATCTTTGGTCTGGACTTGAAGCACTTGACTTGACTTGAACATGTGATGCATTGCCTTGAACATATATATATATATATATATATATATATATATATATATATATATATATATATATATATATATATTATAATGTGCTACATAAGATAAATATTTTGGTTTTGGCACTACAAAATTTGACAATCAAAGGAGCAGAAACTATAGCACTTACAACCACAAACTCTTTTCATCTTCCTTTGGGTGAAGTTAGCATTACTTTGTGGGATCTTCACAAGATGGCGGATTTACCTATGACAGGTCATTTTTATGATGAATACGTGCCCATTAATGAAGAATTCTCTCATTTCTCTTCTTCTAAAAGACAAGCACTAGTATCATATGCTACTATTGAGCTTTTCAGGGAGATGTCCAAATTTCCCAACACCAGTAAAATCTCTCCTCTCCTTTGGCTGGCTCATTTTTCCCAAGAGCTACAGTATATTCTCCTGCTTTTCATTGTGATCTTCTTATATTCATCAATCATCAATTTTTCTCATGATTTTCCTTCCTTGTTAGGTTTAAGAATAGTAATTCGGACGAACTGGAAAATGTGCATCGTAGAATATGAAAACCTTCAAAATTTTCATCCAAGGGTGAATTGACGGCTTTTTTAGCAAATTGACTGAGTACGGTAATGCTTCCAAGTTCCAAATGGGCAGACGCCATTAGACCATCCATATTTATTGTTGCAGGCGGATTAGCAGAAGGAAGAATATATTCATTAGCACCCCCTATGCTTTGCTCATTGTAATTAGCCTTCGGAGATGTTTCTACGCATTACCAGAACCCATCTGTCAGGGCCAGTTTAACATTCACCCTATAACACTACTTTTTTGTGTGGCTGGGTATATATTTCCCATGGACATATGATGACCCAAAAAAAGCTTACGTTCATCCATCCCGACTCCCTTTATGCCACTATCAGAGGAGGGTTATGCCAAAACGAATGTATGAATGGGTCATCGATACCATTGAGTCAATGAATGCCATTGATTATTACTAGTTCTCATTCACCCAATATATCGTGGATCATGAAGCCATTGATGATGACAATCTCCCTCTACCCGACCGAACTTCTTTCAGATCAATATAGTCTAACAGCTTACCTTTATGAGAAGGTAGTGAGTTTTGGAGAGAATCGTATTGCCCTAGTTAATTCGTGCAACAGTTTGGGTATGATCAGACCATCCCTGACCATTCAGAAGAAGTGACTTGCAACATGCGCTACTGTGGCACATGGTCATTCAACTGGGGTTTAGTCTGAAGACAACTTCTTACAACCCGTATCAACTCAAAGTTCATCATACCAGGTTTTGGTTGTTTCGTACGCATGACTTATCCATGGATACATTGGTGGGTACATCAATCATTCCTTATTCGTCGATGCTTACCAGTAATTTTGCCAATATGAATCCTTGCCCCTTGACTCAGGAAACGTGACAGAAGAGATGGGATATGATCATGCCCCTGCTCCTGGAGATATTTGCGTGAAAATTTCTGTAGGAGAGCACATTTGTGAAGTTAAACCGGATAACACTCTTGAAGGCTGGATTGCTTATGGGTTTCCCCTGACACATTTAAAATCTTAGAAAAATCATACGGCTAAGGAAAAATGCCCCCACAGACATTGACGAAGAAAATACTCCTATGGATGTTGACAGAGCAACTCCTATTCTGGCTCATACGGTTCCTATTCACGCCTCTAAAGCTGCTGGGTCTTCAGATCCCTAAAAAGTACCTTCTTCTATCTAATCGTCACCTCCTCATATAGAATCCTGATCGCCTGTGACCTGATCGCAAATGCAAGCAAGATCTTCTACCTCTCCCATTACTACTACTACAGAACACCCAGTCTCTACCGAAAAGAGGGAATCTATACGGAAGGGAAAACAAGCAATTACCGAAGAATTTCCTCTGAGATCATCATTATCCCCGTCATCTTCTAAGGAAGAAAAAGAAGATGAGTTCATCTCTTGCAGCTCTACTTCTACCAGTCGGACATCCTCCTCCAGCGGTTCAGGAGAAGAAGGTGAATCGGATGTCGATGCGGAAGAAGTTGAGGTCATAGAAGAAATGGAAGAAGGGGAAGTAGATATTGGGGAGGACGACAAAGAAGAAGTGACCACTAGGGTTACTAAAGAGCTTCCCCAAGTAGACATTCCTCAGGTCATCACTAGAGATGTTAATGAGGGAGAGGAACCTGTAGACTACAAAGATTATAAGGATATAGCCAGAGCTGACTTAACTATATCTTTCAGCAGCAATTATTCTCCCCTTCCACGTGTAACGCCTTCAAATTCCCCGACTAATATTGTGGCATCTCTGGAGATTCTCTTGGTTCCTATGGATATGGTTCAAGTTACTCTTCGCACTTTTGGCTCCGATAAGTGTTCTGCTAAAAAGAAGAGAGATTATCCCAGGCTTCCCATCAAGACTAGCAGAGCAGTTCATGGCATAACTTTCCAAACAATGCTTGCTACTGTTATGACCCCAACTATTATGACGTCCAATACTAAACTTAGAGCTCCATCTTTTGTCAACATGGCTTCAGACTCACCCAAACATCCCTTGGAGGAAAGGTCATCCATAGAAGCGGTGCCTCTAGTTCCATCTACTTCGGCAATAGCCGGTATACTTCACTTTATTTCCCTGCTTCATATTAACTTCCTTCTAATACACATATATATCCTTTAACTTATGCATTTTACCTGTATTTCGTAGTTCATGCTGTCTCAAGTGGTTTTACAAGCTCAAATTTTGTTGCCACTATATCAAATACCATATCTTTTGAAAAGATTTCTCCCCCAGCGTTATCTTTATTGAGAACTCCATATTAGCAGTTGTATACATCTTTAAGGATCCATCTCAATGGTTTGGCCTAGAGATAGTGCTATCTTCCTTGAAAAATGCCAAACGAATTGCTAGGTTCAATATTTCTCCTTCGCGCGAGTCTTTATCCCATTTTTGCAAGACCTTCCGCAACTCGGTGGCTGTCTGCAATATGACCATCGCACCTGAAATTCTTGCTCGGCAAAAAGAATTAATGTAACTAAAAGAAAAGGTTTCAAAAATAGCAGTAACAGTTTCTATTTATGATAAGGAGTTTCATTCTTTGGAGGAGCAGGTAAAGGTTACCAAGCATTCTTTGGTGACGATAATTGAAAAAATTACAAACCTTAAGTAGCAAATTTTGGATTTAAAGGCTCAACAATGTGAAATAAATTCAAAGGTGAGTCAGCTCGAGGCTGATATGGAAGTTAACAGGCGGATAGCCGATTTGGAACGGCTGGAAGTTTCAAGAGGGGAAGATGCGATAAATTCTTTGGAGCAGGAGCTGACCAACTCTCCAAACCTGGCTAGGCTTAACATTGAGGCTAAAGTCAAAAGTGCAGTTGCCGAAGTTCAACTGAGAGACGACCTGTGTCATTACATGCTTGCTCTAGGGATTTTAGATGATATGTGAACCCCCTTTTTTTATTTATCATATTTCTTTTTTGCATTTTCTATCTCTTTTTCTTTGATGTTATAGACAAGCTTTGATGCGTCATGTATGCTTATTATAAACAAACATCATGTTTAAACATAATGTAATACCCCAGATTTTGGCCAATCTGGGATTTGACGTCCTTAGGCAATGGGTCAACTAAAACACCTGAAAAATCACTCAGAACCCAATTCTATAGCCAAAGAAACCACTTAGGATTAATTCCTATGGAAATTAAGCGTAAGTTAGCTAGCGCAACGTTAGAGTAGCTGGGAAATAGTCCCTGATCACTTTAAATACGTTCTACAAGACCCAAATCGAGTAGAACCAATGACTCTATAATACTCTATAACCTCGGATCAAACTCTAAGCAGGTTTGTTCTCTGGACCACTTTGAAATTTTGTATTGGATCTAGACCACGCGTTGAAAGTCTGATACCTCCTATCTTAGACCGTTAGGACCGCCTAGTTGGACTTGACCCTCATTTCGAAAATCAAGTCAAACCGATAATCACAGGCTATTTCATTGAGCCCGGACCGAAGAGAGTACGAATAGGGACATAATTGGAATTTGAAATTCAAATCTGGCACACGACTTGACGCGTCAGTATTAAGCGTTCTGACCATCAGAATTCAACCAGATTACACCCTCGGATCAGGAAAAATTTCTATTTTATATCATGAGACTTTCAGCCCTGATCTACGTGCGGTGACCGCTGAACTGAAACTGGTCCGCCACGTGCGATCTGCGAACCCTTCCAGACTGAAAACTTAATACGTGCTATATCTGGTATGCATGAGCTTAAGTCCGATCGCATTCGACCAGAGGACCACCAGAAAGCATCTTTTGGACCGAAACAGCCCCGAATTGGATATGCACTAAGTAAACTTCGTTCCGGAGCCTGTTTTTGGCATTTTTAAGCTTATAAAAGGGATTGAAACCCTCATTCCTCTCTCCCATCCGAAAATTGCAAAACCCTAGCTTTGGGAGAGAGAAAAGGAGATAGTTTGAGAGAGAGAGTAGAAGGATTTTTCCCGCCTTCGTGTCGCTGATTGCACGTGCTTCAGCAACTCTTCCCAATCACCTGGCCGGTGATTTCCCCACTTTTTCAGGTATGAAACAACCCTAAAAGTTGCTGATTTAGGGATTACTTAGATTCATAGCGTGTTAGCTAACGTAACTCGTAAAACAGGTTCTCCTACTGCCGTAGACGAAGCGTATACGCTCCGTTTCAATTCACGAGTCTACAAGACATAAGGTGAGGATTTTAGACGCTTTGATTGATGGTTTACAACACTTTCAATGTTGTTTAATAGTAGATTATCGACGGCATCGCCGTTTGACATGTACAACATGCTCTCCGTTTCCTGTTTCGTAAATTAACGAAGAATATGAGATTTAGGGCATTTTAGTCATTTGTAGGAAGTACAGATTACGTTCATACTTTGCTGATGTGATTGACATGGTTTGTTGTCGCATTAGGAAGTTAGGAATATGTGTATAATTAGTTTGGCGAAGAGATTCGCCTAATTGCGCACTTCGAGTCGACATACTATATGTAGACTTAAGTGTGTAGTGTATGTGTTTGTATAAATGTTTGTATTAGTATGTATGGAATTAAATGATGTTATGAATTAGTTTGAGATGGATTTCTCAATTAATATGCTGACCGAAATGATTTCCTACATGTTGACTATGTATATGATTCCATACTATGCATGAAATGTATGTGCTTGAAGATTTTCTTAAGTTAAATGTTATAACATGTGTTAACATGCTCACATGATTGTATTTTAATTTCAATATTCCTACATAAATTGCTGATGTGAAATCATATGTGTTTGGGACTATACTTAGTCCAGGCAGTCGGTAACCGAGCGAATTCGTGGCTGGCTGGTCTTAGCCACGAACGACGCGTCGATGAACGCGAGCCGTGTTCTGGAGTTGGCGGCAGTGGTTAGGCCACGCGAAGTATTTTATGCACTTCATGTCGTTCGACTTGAGATGCGATCGCGCTAGTCGAGCCCGTCAAGTAACGCGACTGGCCGATGTATGTTCACCTTGTATGAGTCATAACTGCTTGAACCTAGGGTACTGAACTTACCATTGTAAACCCTGTTAACCATGATACCTTGATCCACGAAGACTCATGAGCCGGGCATGGTGGTATGGGACACCGTGGTCGAGCTGTCGGCCTATGCTGGGGCCACAAACCTCCCCGTAGTGACCAGTGAGCACCTAGTCTCGTGATCAGATTATGGTGGTATGGGACACTATATTCTAGCTGTCGGCCAACACTGATCAGGCGATGAGTCCTTTGTAGTGACCGCGAGCGTATTCTGAGTCTACGGGAGGCGACGACCCTTCAGTAGCAGTAGAGTACAGTAGGCCTGTATTGATAAGGTGATGGGGGAGCGGAGCAACGAGTGCGTGCAACAGCCCTGGCTACCCTTGTAGCGACCTACAAAATATACAATCGTATGAGATTACTAGGAGTGACGACCCTAGACAGGATCTGTGTTGGGATTGATACAAGGGAAGTACCTTAGTTTCCCAATCCTGCTGTTTGAATGGACTAATAATAACTCGAAAATCATATCACCATAACATTGCATGTGCCTGGAAGATGTGGAGCACTTGAGGGACGATTGCATGCCGCGGTCGTAAGATGGTGCCGTATGAGAGAGATCGTCGGTGAGGGCATACATCACGTCATGTCATCTTGCATTAACAACAGTATTAGGATTGTCTGATTTACTGCTTTACTATTATCGCATGATTGAATTGTGAACATGTTAATCTTTGCTCTATGATTCCATTGAGTTAGCTACTCATTCCCACGTTACGAGATGGTGTTTGCAACACCCACCAGACCCTGTTGTAGATGCAGGTGATGCTGAGATCCAGGAGGCAGAGCCAGACATCGAAGAGGACCAGGACGAGTTCTCGTACATGCAGTATCATGATGGCTTTGCGTAGGTGACCTGGGTTGATGGGACTTCAGTGGGACTATTTTAAACATTTTGATTTTGTTCATGTATATGTTTATGAGGCTCAGAGATGTATTCATACTTTAGAGAGAGATGAGATTTACTTTATTTTTTTTATACAGTGATATATATATTGTTTAGTCTTCCGCTGGCTTTTATCACTGGATCTGAAGTATGAATTACAGTTTTGGTATACTTTTACTCATGTGAATGCTTTAAATCAGACAACATTGAATCATAATCATTTTGTTGCATAAGTGATGGTCTGGAACTCGGGAGTTGAGTTTATACACGACCCCCGATTTTCAGGGTGTTACAAGTTGGTATCAGAGCATGAATAAGAGTATACTGGGCCTGGGTTATGGTCTCGCGACATACGCTGTCGCTTCTTTTGACTTAGGTGGGTGCGAGAAGGGTCTAGAAACACTTCTAGGATCGCAGATTCGCCGATAGGCGATGTCTATTCGAATCGATCGCACGATCGAGTCTGTAACGCATCTCGGGTCGCGTGAAGCAACCCGAATAGCTCCTAGGTCGTAGGAAGTCGGGTTGAGACATTCTTTGAATGATTTTAAACCCATAAAAGTGAATTCTTGGACCGTGGGATGACCACGACTCCTGTCATCAATCGCCAGGGCTTAAAAACCCCGTTTCACCAAAAATCTTCAAAATTCTTCCTCCCACCACTCTAATCTTCATTTCTTTCTTATCCATTTCATGTTAGGCATCAAACCTAATGGGAAAATAACACAAAATAATACTTTCACAAAATTTTACAGTGAATAGTAAAATTTCATGAACAATATCCATAAAGCCATTCTAACTTCACTTTCTTTAGAAACTAAGGGTCTAGATGGATGTACTGGATCCTTCTACCCCAAAATAATATGCTGCATCATAGGGTTTGGTATTCAGGATTATGGAATGGTCCCGGAAAGGTCCGAACACATGTTTGGGCTTACATAGGTCAAAATACAATGAACAAGGGGTCGAACCGTACATATATGGGGTCCTTGGACCATGGGGGACCAGACCCATGTGGTCTGGCCAACCGAAAGTGAGATCGGTCGACGATGCCATCGCCGGTCCGGCGATGCATCGCCGACCACCCTACTCTGTTGGAGGTCTGCTGTGAGATGTGGGGGTATTTTGGGTTTTTCACACCCCACATGTAGGGTTCGTGGGTAGAAATCCCTAGAACGTACATCTCCTTCACAAACAGCCCTCCCCATACCTTCATTTTCGTTTTCCAGCAACCATCCCCAAATTTCATGATTCCAAGTCATCCCTAGTTCCCTCCTTGGCCAAAAATGACCATCATCGATCATTCCCTTGAAGTTGGCAGCCCTTCTCTTGAAGATTTCATCATTTGGAGCTCCAAAAACCCCCAAATTGAGCTGAAATCGTGAGGTGCTCCATTCACTTTTTCATTTCCATTTCTCCTTGAAAATACATCCTTGGGAAGCTTGAAGCATCCCTCTATAATGCCTAGATCTCCTTTTTTCAGATTGGATAGCCACTTCTCCGCATTTTTTCCATTTTTCATGGCTTTCGTGGAAGCCATTTTAGGCCTTTTATCACTCTCATCCATCATATCTTTGATGGGTAAAAGGAAAACCGCAACAGACGAGGCTGGGCCAAGCCACCCTGTTCAATCGAGAAGACCGCGGGGTGGTGCCGCAAGTTTAAGCGCCGCCACAGGTCCAGCTGCAGCCCTAGAGTGCCGTACAGAGTGGGATTTGGATCCCCATGCTCACCTTGGGCGAGTAATTCTATCAGAGATGCCTCATGGCCAATACACTGATCGCAAAGTGTTGTTTGATGCGGACGTGGAAGGGCGACTATTCGGTGAATTTTTATTGTTCGAGCGCATTGAAGCTGCAAATTTGGGTCCGATCTTTGAAGCTCGCGCTCGTGCTAATGTGAGCACCGTTCGTGCCTTCTATGCTAGTATCCAGAATCCTACCTTAGAGCCATTGCAGTTTAAAATCCCTTTTGGTAGAGATCGGATGGCTACGATTGATGTGCGACTGATTGCGAGACTTCTGAACGTGCCTCTTGGTGATGTTCATCCTAGTGAGAAGAATCTGAGGAGTAGGCGTGAACGAGATCACCGCACCAGGTTTCTGTTCGGTAAGTTGGTTCCATGACAGCCTAATAATGGCCTAAAGGTGACTTATATGTCTGATGATTTGCGCCTGTTGCACCATATCTGCACGTACAATGTTTATCCCAGGTCGACGAATCGTATTGAATGTACACGCCTTATGGTTGATTTCCTGTATCTGGTGGCCCAGGGAGAGAACGTATGTATGGCCACTTTCATCTTACGACAGATAATCCTCATAGCCAAGTCAAGAAGAACATTCGAATCACTTCCTTTTGGCCGACTGATTTGCAAGATTGCGCTTGCATTTGCCTACAGACTTGGGCCGAAATTGCCAGTTTTGATTCATAGTATTGATGAGTCGACTATGATTAAGATGAAGATTAGGTCGAAGTGCCGTGAAAATCAGCTTGAGGAGGACAGCGAGGATGACTTCGATGATGAGGAAGATCAAAGTGAGGGAGAACCTAGAGCAGACGTTCAGGAAGAAGCTCAGGAAGAGGCAGAAGAGGAGGCTCAGGATATAGATAAGAGCCCTCCTCCTTCTGCGCAAGCTACTAGCGATGATCGCATTGCTCGTATCGAGGAGAGTCAGATCGCCTTGCGAAGGAAAGTTCAAGAACTTCACGCTGAAGTCGAGGATGCCAAGGCCGTTACAAAGAAGAAATTCGGCAAGGTGACTCGCACCTTGAAGGCGATCCTGTGTTGCTTGTAGGATAAGGGTACTCCTCCTCCGTCACCCGATTCAGACTAGCGATGCGACCTTTGATGTAGTTGTTAGTAGTTAGTCATTTTCTGCTTTTGTTGTGTAAGCCTGTTAGGGCTAGTGCTTTGTTTATGTTGCTGTTGTAATTTTAACTGTCTTAGTTCCCATGTATTTCTCGTCATGATGCTTGTAAGGATATATCCCTTGTATTGTGACAATTTTGATTAAATAAAATGCATGGAATGCCTTTGACTCCTTGTGTGAATGGTTGCGGTGTATTTGTGCTATTGAGACTGACAAGGTTGCGCCCTATTTTGAATATAGGGAATACCGCCTAAGGCTACGTGGAGCACGGTTCGGCTTGTGTTGAGTGAGCATATGGATCAGACTCCTTCGCAGTCTGACACCCATGCGGACCCTTCTGTGGGCCCGATTCCTGAGGCAGTTTGAGCGTCTCAGCCTACTGCTGGTCCTACAGTTGGACCACCGCCGATCACACCGTCAGTCAGAGAGCCACATCATGCATCTACTTCGACATAGCATCCGCCACAGCCTGCTCCACCTCCTGACAGATTCGAGCAGATGTTGGCTATGATGCAGCAGCAGCAGCAGCTTCTGACTACCATCGTTGGGACACTAGCCCAGGGCGGGGGTGTGACTCCACCTGCACCACCTGCGCACCTGCTGAGGATGCTCATACATACGCCCAGGATGAGGGCATAACTCATCCTGCACCACCTGCTTACCCTGCGGGGAATGCCGCAGATACACGGAGCCTTTTAGAGCGATTTCAGCGCTTACGGCCTCCCACATTTACGGGTTCTCACAGACCCGAGGAGGCTGAGTACTGGCTCGACCGTGTGTCGAAGATATTACGGATGCTTCATTGCACAGAGGCCGAGCAGGTAGAGCTGGCTACATTCCTGTTTGAGAGAGAGGCCAGCTTGTGGTGGGACAACATATTATGGACCGTTGCCGCCGATTATGTATGGACATGGACAGCATTTGAGTTCTGCTTCCACGAGAAGTATTATCCCCAGACGTACAGGCATGACCGGGAGAATGAGTTTCTCCGCCTCAGACAGGGAGCCATAACAGTCACGGAGTATAAGCATCGGTTCACGGAGTTGGGCAGATACGTCCCGACTATTTTGGCTGATGAGCAGATGCGCATACGGCGCTTTTTGGAGGGTTTACGACTGGATATTCGGTCGAAGATGTGCTGTGTGAGCATTCCCTCTTATGCGGAGTTGATTCACATGTCCATGCGGGCAGAGCAGGATGTGGATCGACTTGCGCGATCTCGTGGCCCTGTTGCTCCTAGGCCACAACCAAAGATGCAGGACAGGCCCTCTGCGGGCAAGAGGCCTCGCGTCGACCCTCCTACTAGGGCTACCATGCCAGTACCCCCGATGCGGCGCTCTGACTTACTATACACATATTGTGGGAGAGAGGGCCACTTGGCGCAGAGTTATTTTTCTAGGATGCGGGACAGTGGGTTCTCGCCACTGCAGAAGATCGACCGTATACGTCCACAGGCGATATCGGCACCGCCT
The DNA here is from genome assembly GCA_037074715.1 of Magnolia kwangsiensis. NCBI lineage: Eukaryota > Viridiplantae > Streptophyta > Magnoliopsida > Magnoliales > Magnoliaceae > Magnolia > Magnolia kwangsiensis. The sequence continues at coordinate 74,641,794 of CM073577.1, read as the reverse complement.
ATACGGTTGGCTCCTGCGCACCCTTCCTTCAGACCTCCAATATCGCAGATCAGGCAGCCTTCATGGCCCACGGCGCAGCGGCCGAACCGGCCACAGCAGGCACGAGTACATGCCTTGACAGTGGAGGCAGCTGCGACACAGACTTCTCAGCATTCAGCCTTCGCGGTCACTGCCCATATTGGAGGTACTCCTATTCTCGTGATGGTGGACACTGGTTCCACAATTTCTTTGATATCGCGTGCAGTAGTCAGGCGTCTTGGGCTACAGACCATTACTATGGACGGGATGCGAGTTTATGCAGCTCACGGGTCCTTTACAGATGCCACCCAGATGTGTGAGGGTTGTTTGGTGGATCTGGGGGGCAAGACTATGGCTTTAGATCTCGTCGTCAATCCCGCTCTGGTTTATCTCGATGTCATTCTTGGCATGGACTGGTTGACTGCAGCGAGGGCCGAGATTGACTGCGAGACTCGTATAGTGACAGCCTACGAGCCAGAGGGTACATCCTTCACGTTTCCAGTGCGGGTAAATCTCCCTTTCCGCATACTTAGTTACGCCACCTTATTGCGAGACGCTGGTGCCCAGATGCTTGAGCATATGCCAGTCATTTGCGAGTTTGAGGATTTATTCAGGAAGATCCCTGGCTTGCCGCCCCGACGAGTGATCGATTTCACTATCGATCTGGTTCCTGGTTCCTCGCCCATCTCACTGCCGACGTATCGCATGGTACCGTGTGAGATGGGGGAGTTGAGGACGCAGATTGAAGGGTCTGACGACATAAGAAATCCAATTCCATTTAGACAATCTTGACCCTAAGCAATAGAAGAATTCCCTGTAGTAGAAATGGTATGGAACCATTTCACGTATCATCTTAGGCTTTAGATTATAGCTACTGAGTTACAGACTAGCCTACTAGTTACTTTAAATAGTGTAAAGCCTGTATATGCTAGGGAATTGTAGGTTAGATTTGGTTGAAGTAGAACATTATCCCTTCGATAAATCCCTCAGATTGAACTTAGAATGTACAAGCACGCCCCTTAGAATTGCCTTCCCCAAAGGGTTTATTGCATTCGGGAACGCGAAGTAAAGGAAATGTAATTATCTGTGAAGTATTCGCGGTTTGAATTGACTTCTCAATCTTGGTAGTTGCCAATAAATCCAATGCTCTGATCAAGCAGAAGATCGACATTGTTTAGGATTAAGAACTGATACAATAAATTTCTGTTCTAGGCAGAAAGTCTATGTATCCGGCTCCGACCCACTACACAACTTTTATTCTGCGTTGGCTCGACCACATATAACCAAATGTTATTGCTTTGTTTTTGGGAAATGGCGAGGACTTTAAGCCAGTAGAGAATTCGATATCTTGCCACCAACTCATACCTGCCCCTAAACTTAACCACAATAGAGATGAGGCTCATCTCTAAGATCATAGGTACCAATGCCATAGAATGCATCATTAGTAAGGAAAATCCTGTAGAGAAAAGTTGTTTCCGTTTTAGGTTAAGAATAGCCCCTAAGTTGCGCCTCGTTCCGATATACGGATCGATGCGAAGATTCTTCAACCCTAAGTAAAACTAAGTTTTAAGGGGGGTAGAACGTAATGAGTCCAATCCAGTTAGGTTAGTCAACACTGCCGTTCGATCAGAGTGGCGCAGCGGAAGAGTGCTTGGCCTCTTTCCCACTGGCCCAGGATCGAAACATTTGAGTTGGGACATATGTACGGTTAGGTCATTAAATAGGATTTGAACCTTCCTTAGAAAAATTACTCCTTACCCTTCGCTAATTTTGGGGACAAAATTTTATTTTAAGGGGGGTAGATTGTGATACCCCGGATTTTGGACAATCTGAAATTTGACGTCTGTAACACCCTGAAAATCGGGGGTCGTGTATAAACTCAACTCCCGAGTTCCAGACCGTCACTTATGCAACAAAAATGGTTATGATTCAATGTTGTCTGATTTAAAGCATTCACATGAGTAAAAGTATACCAAAACTGCAATTCATACTTCAGATCCAGTGATAAAAGCAAGCGGAAGACTAAACAATATATATATCACTGTATGGAAAAACAAAGTAATCTCAACTGTCTCCAAAGTATGACTACATCTCTGAGTCTCATATACATGTAAATAGACAAAAGAATAAGTTCAAAATAGTCCCACTGAAGTCCCCCTCGATCCAGGTCACCTACGGGAAGCCGTCGTGATACTGCATATACGAGAACTCATCCTGGTCCTCGTCAATCTCAGGCTCCACCTCCTGGATCTCGTCGTCACCTGCAACTACAACAGGGTCTGGTGGGTGTTGCAAACACCATCCCGTAACGTGGGAATGAGTGATCAACTCAGTGGAATCATAGAGCAAAGATTAGCATGTTCACAATTCAATCACGCGATAATAGTAAAGCAGTAAATCAGACAAATCCTAATACTGTTGTTAATGTAAGATGATATGACGTGATGTATGCCCTCACCGACGATCACCCTCATACGACAACATCTTACGACCGCGGCATGCCACACTCCCTAGAGTGCTCCACATCTTCTAGGCACATGCAATGCTATGGTGATATGATTACCAAGTTGTTATTAGTCCATTCAAACAGCAGGATTGGGAAACTAAGGTACTTCCCTTGTATCAATCCCAACACGGATCCTGTCTAGGGTCGTCACTCCTAGTAATCTCATATGATGTACATTTCGTAGGTCACTGCAAGGGCTGCCAGGGCTGTTGCTCGCACTCGTTGCACCGCTCCCCCATCACCTTATCAATACAGGCCTACTGTACTCTACTGCACGGAAGGGTCGTCGCATCCCGTGAACTCAGAATACGCTCGCGGTCACTACAAAGGGCTCGTCGCCTGATCAGTGTAGGCCGACAGCTAGAATATAGTGTCCCATACCACCATAATCTGCTCACGAGTCAAGGTGCTCATTGGTCACTACGGGGAGGTTTGTGGCCCCAGCGTAGGCCGACAGCTCGACCACGGTGTCCCATACCACCATGCCCGGCTCATGAGTCTTCGTGGATCAAGGTACCACGGTTAATAGGGTTTACAATGGTAAGTTCAGTACCTTAGGTTCAAGCAGTTATGATACATACAAGGTGAACAAACATCGGCCAGTCGGGTTACTTGACGGGCTCGACTAGCGCGATCGCATCTCGAATTGAACGACATGAAGTGCGTAAAACACTTCGCGTGGCCTAACCACTGCCGCCAACTCTCAACACGAATCACATTCATCGACGCGTCGTTCGTGGCTATGACCAGTCAGCCACGAATTCGCTCGGTTACCGACTGCCTGGACTAAGTCAAGTCCCACACATCTATGGAATTACATTAACACTATAAAAAGGTATTGGAATTGAAATACATCATGTGAGCATGTTAGCACATGTTATAACATTCAACTTAAGCAAATCTTCAAGGCATACTTCCCATGCATATTCAACTTAAGAAAATCCTCAAGTACATACATTCCATGCATGTAATGAAATCATGCATTTTGTCAACATGTAGAAAATCATTTAGGTCGGCATAATAATTGAAAAATCAATCACAAACTATCAAATAACATCATTTAATTCAATACATACTAATACAAGCATTTATACAAACACATACACTACACACTTAAGTCTACATATAGTATGTCGACCCAAAGTGTGCAACTAGGCGAATCTCTTCGCCAAACTAATTATGCACGCATTCCTAACTTCCTAATGCGACAACAAACCATGTCAATCACATCAGCAAAATATGAATGTAAACAGTACTTCCTACAAATGACTAAAATGCCCTAAATCTCATATTCTTCGTTAGCTTACGAAACGGGAAACGGAGAGCATTTTGTACATGTCAAACGGCGATGCCGTCAAGAATCTACTATTAAACGACATTGAAAGCATTGGGAACCGTCAATCAAAGCATCTAAAATCCTCACCTAGTGTCTTGTAGACTCGGGAATTGAAGCGGAGTGTATATGCTTCGTCTACGGCGAGTAAGGAGCCTAATACATAAGATCCATAAGCTACATCGCTATGGAAACAAGGAAAACTCAAATCAACAACTATTTAGGATTTTTACTTACCTAGAATCGCGGTGGAATCGCCGGGAAAGCGGTAGAGGAGTGTTGCTTAAGCACGTGCAACACGTAGCACAAGTGGCAGGAAGAACTCTCCCACTCTCTCACAATCTCTCACTCTTTTTCTCTCTCCCAAGCTAGGGCTTCTCTCAAATTCGGATGGGAGAGAGGAGTGAGGGTTTCAACCCCTTTTATAGCCTAAAACATTCCCAAAATAGGCTTGGGAACAATGTTTACTTGGTGCCTAACCAAATCGGGGCCGTTTCGGTCCAAAAGAGCATTTCTGGAGGTCCCCTGGCCAAGTGCGGTCGGACTTAAGCTCATGCATACTGGATCTAGCACGCATCCAGTTTTCAGACCGGTTGGGTTCCCAGATCGCACGTGGCGGCCCAGTTTCAGTTTAACGGTCACCGCACCAAGATCAGGCCTATAAGTCTCGTGATATATAATAGATATTTTTCCTGATCCAAGGGTGTAATTTGGCTGTATTCTGACGGTCAGAATGCTTAATACTGATGCGTCAAATTTGTGTGCCAGATTTGAATTTGAAATTCCAACTATGTCCCTATTCACACTCTCTTCGGTCCGGGCTCAATGAAATAGCCTGTGATCGTCAATTGGACTTGATATTCGAAACGATTGCCAAGCCCAGCTAAGTGGTCATAACGGTCTAAGATGGTAGGCATCTGACTTACGACGCGCGGTCTAGATCCAATACAAAGTTTCAAGGAGGTCCCGAGAGCAAACCGGCTTAGAGTTTGATCCGAGGCTTTAGAGCATTATAGCACCCTTGGTTCCACTCGCTTCGGGCCTCGTAGAACGTATTTAAAGTGATCAGGGACCATTTCCCAGCTATTCCAACGTTGCACTAGCTAACCTAGTCACATTTTCTAAAGGAATGAATTCTACGCAAATTTCGGGTCGAGTTGGTACTCGAACCCAAGTATGGATTTTTCACGGGCGTTACAATCTACCCCCCTTAACAAATAATTTCGTCCTCGAAATTTTGTACCTTTTCGTACTCCTCGAGAAGCTGTGGGTAGTTCTTTCTGATCTCGGCTTCTGTCTCCCAAGTAGCCTCCTCCTCAGTATGATGCGTCCATAGTACCTTCACAAGGGGAATCACCTTGCTACGCAGTACCTGCTCCTTCCGGTCTAAGATGCGTGTCGGTCGCAGGATATAAGTAACATCCTCTCCTAACTGCACCTGCTCCCATCTGATGATATGAGAAGGATCAGCAACGTACTTCTTCAGCATAGAAACATGAAATACGTTGTGCACGCTCGCGAGGGGCGTGGGTAAAGCCAATCGGTAAGCCACTGCTCCCACACGATCGAGGATCTGAAATGGACCAATGAATCGCGGTGTCAGCTTCCCCTTCTTCCCGAACCGAAGGACTCCCTTCATAGGGGAAACTCGCAAAAACACATGATCCCCGACTGTGAACTCTAGTGGTCTCCGTCTCGTATCGGCGTAGCTCTTCTGTCTGCTCTGCGCTGTAAGAAGCTGACGTCGAATAATATCGATCTTCTCTAACGTCGCCTGCACCAACTCTGGGCCAATCAAGCTGCGCTCACCGACCTCTAACCAGCAATGCGGTGCGCGACAGGGTCGCCCATACAGCGCCTCATAAGGTGCCATGCCGATACTCGCCTGGAAGCTATTGTTGTACGCAAACTCCGCATATGCAAGACAGTCATCCCAACTGTCCTTGAAGTCCAATGCGCAAGCTCGCAACATGTCCTCCAGGATCTGGTTCACTCGCTCTGTCTGTCCGTCCGTCCGTGGGTGGAAGGCAGTACTGAACTTCAACTTCACACCCATAGCCTCCTGAATGCGAGTCCAGAAAATAGAAGTGAACCGCGTGTCTCTGTCTGACACGATCTCCAACAGAACTCCATGCAGACGCACAATCTCTCGGATATACAATCTAGCCAGCTCGTCTGCAGAGTTCGTAACTCTGATCGGTAGGAAGTGCGCCGACTTCGTCAATCGGTCGACGATCACCCAAATGGAATCATGCCCCTTCCTCGTCTTCGGCAACCCAGAAATGAAGTCCATGGAAATGAAATCCCACTTCCACTCTGCAATCGGCATAGGCTGCAAAAGTCCAGGTGGTCGGCGATGCTCTGCCTTCACCTGCTGACAAGTGAGACAACGGGACACGAACTCAGCTATGTGGGTCTTCATACCTTCCCACCAATACGTCCTCTTCACGTCACGATACATCTTCGTGCTGCCTGGATGCATCGCGAGTCTAGTAGAATGCGCAGCCTCGAGAATCTCTCGTCTCAAGTCAGGGACATCAGGAACGCATAGGCGGCCACGGTAACGTAAGCCCCCATCCATACCAACTCGCCAGTCGGCGTCAACATCATCACTGGCCTGCTCTCGAAGCTCAGTAAGATGCGCGTCGTCCCTCTGCGCCTCGATGACACGGTCATCGATCTGGGATCGCACCTGTACGTGTGCGATGAACTCAAATGGCTCCTCTACGGTGAGTTTCTGCTCAAAGTCTCACAAAAACTCAACCATATCCCACTCGGCAACCATCAGCGGAGCCGCAAACTCTATCGCCTTCTTGCGGCTCAACGCATCAGCCACAAGGTTCGCCTTCCCAGGATGGTAAGAGACTTCAAACTTGAAGTCCTTCAGCGTCTCCATCCATCGCCGCTGCCTCATATTCAAGTCCCGCTGCGTGAATATGTACTTGAGGCTCTTGTGGTCGCAAAAGAGCTCGAACTCCTCTCCGTAGAGGTAATGTCTCCAGAGTCTCAGTGCGAATATAACGGCTGCCAACTCCAGGTCGTGTGTAGGGTAATTCTCCTCGTGCTTCCTTAATTGTCTCGAGGCATACGAAATTACCCTGTCCCTCTGCATAAGGACACAACCCAAACCAACGCTAGACGCGTCAGTGTATATAGTGTATTTAACCCCTTGCTCTGGCAATACTAGCACAGGGGCGGACGTAAGTCTGTCCTTCAGCTCCTGAAAAGCTGACTCCGCCTTATCATTCCAGGCGAACTTCACGTCCTTCCGTGTCAACTGAGATAAGGGTCTCGCGATCTTCGAGAAATCCTGAATGAAGCGCCGATAGTAGCCAGCGAGACCCAAGAAACTCCTCACCTCAGTGACAGAACCAGGCTGCTCCCAGTCCTGCACCGCAGCTACCTTAGACAGGTCAACTGCCATGCCATCCTTGGACACCACGTGTCCCAGAAACTTCACCTCCTGCTTCCAGAAGTCGCACTTCTTATACTGTGCGAACAACTGATGCTGTCTGAGCGTATCAAGGACCAAACGCAAGTGCTCCTCATGCTCCTCTCGACTCCTAGAGTATACCAAAATGTCGTCGATGAAGACAACGACGAATCGATAGAGGAAAGGCCGCAATACCCTGTTCATCAGATCCATGAACACGGCCGGTGCGTTCGTGAGACCGAACGACATCACAAGGAACTCGTAATGACCAAAACTGGTCCTGAATGCTGTCTTCTGCACGTCCTCATCTCTAACGCGCAGCTGATGATATCCTGACTGAAGATCAATCTTCGAGAAGTACTGCGCTCCTCTCAACTGATCAAACAAGTCATCGATCCTGGGCAAAGGGTACTTGTTCTTCACCGTGAGCTGGTTCAGCCTGCGATAATCAATACACAATCGCAGCGAACCATCCTTCTTCTTTACGAACAAGACCGGTGCTCCCCAAGGAGACACGCTAGGCCGTATAAAGCCAAGCTCTAGCAGGCCATCAATCTGCGTCCTCAACTCCTCCATCTCACATGGTGCCATGCGATACGTCGGCAGTGAGACGGGTGTAGAACCAGGAATCAGATCGATAGTGAAATCGATCTCACGTCGGGGCGGCAAACCAGGGATCTTCCTGAACAGATCCCCGAACTCAGAAACAACTGGCGTCTGCTCAAGTACCTGGGCACCAGCGTCGCGCAATAGAGTGGCGTAGCTAAGAATGCGGAAAGGAAGATTTACCCGCACTGAAAATGTGAAAGGCGTGCCCTCAGGCTCGTACACCGTCACCACACGAGCCTCGCAGTCAATCTCGGCTCTCGCTGCAGTCAACCAGTCCATGCCAAGAATGACGTCGAGATATACGAGCGAGGGATCGACGACCAGATCAAGAGTCATCGTCCTGCCTCCCAGATCAACTAAACAACCCTCACACATCTGGGTGACATCCGAATAATCTCCATGAGCTGCAAGGACTCGCACGCTATCCATAGTGATAGTCTGCAACCCAAGACGTCTGACTACGGCACGCGATATCAAAGAAATCGTGGAACCAGTGTCCACCATGACAAGAACGGGAGTACCTCTGAAATGGCCCGTGACCTCGAAGGCTGAATGCTGGAAAGTCGGCGTCGTAGCTGCCTCAGCGGTCAGTGCATGAACTCGAGCCTGCTGTGGCCGGTTCGGCCGCTGTGTCAAGGGCCGTGGGGGCTGTCGAATCTGCGATACTGTGGGTCTGAAAGAGGAATGCGCAGGAGCTGACCGTATAGGCGGTGCTGATATCGCCTGTAGACGTACACGATCAATCTTCTGCGGTGGCGAGAACCCACTGTCCCGCAGTATGTGCATGATAAATCAGGGCGCCGAAACGGTCCTACTGGCGCCGTGGTCCTGGTAGGAGGATCAATGCGAGGCCTCTTGCCCGCGAAGGGCCTATCTGGCAACTCCGGTCGCGGCCTGGACGTAGTCGGGCCTCGTGATCGCGCAAGTCGGTCCACGTCCTACTCTGCCCGCATGGACATGTGAACCAACTCCGCATAGGAGGGGAAACTGATACAGCACATCTTCGACCGGATATCCGGTCGCAAGCCCTCCAAAAAGCGCCGTATGCGCATCTGCTCATCAGCTAGAATCGTCGGGACGTACCTGCCCAACTCTGTGAACCGATGCTCATACTCGGTGACCGTCATCGCTGCCTGCCTGAGACGGAGAAACTCATTCTCCCTCTCGTGCCTGTAGGTCTGAGGATAATACTTCTCATGGAAGCGAAACTCGAATGCTGCCCATGTCCATACGAAGTCTGCGGTAACAGTCCGCAATACACTATCCCACCACATACTGGCCTCTCTCTCAAACTGGAAGGTAGCCAGCTCTACCTGCTCTGCCTCAGTACAGTGCAACATGCGCAGAATCTTCGACACTCGGTCGAGCCAAAACTCAGCCTCCTCGGGTCTGTGAGAACCCGTGAAAGTAGGAGGCCGCAAGCGCTGAAATCGCTCCAGAAGACCCCGTGTGTCGGCAGGATTCCCCGCAGGGAAAACAGGCTGCGCAGGATGTGCTATGCCCTCATCCTGGGCGTAAGCATAGGCATCCTCAGCTGGATGCGCAGGTGGTGCAGGCGGAGTAGATGCCGTCGCACCCCCACCCTGGGCTAAAGTCCCGACTATAGTAGTCAATAGCTGCTGCTGCTGTAGCATCATAGCCATCATCTGCTCGAATCTATCAGGTGGTGGAGCAGGCTGTGGCGGATGAGGTGCGGAAGTAGATGCGCGCTGTGGCTCTCTAACTGATGGTGTAAATGGCGGTGGTCCATCTGTAGGACCAACAGTAGGCTGAGACGACCGAACCGTCTCAGGAATCGGGCCCACAGCAGGGTCCGGACGAGTGCCAGACTGAGAGGGAGCCTGATCCATCTGCTCTGACAATGAAAGCCGAACCGCGCTCCTCGTAGTCTTAGGTGGCATTCCCTATATTCAAAATAGGGCGCAACCTTGTCAGTCTCAATTGCTCAAATACACCACAATCATTCACTAAAGAGTCAAAGGCATTCCATGCATTTCAATTAATCAAAATTGTCACAATACAAGGGATATATCCTTACAAGCATCATGACTAGAATGACATGAAAATTAAGACAGTTAAGCAACAGCAACATAAGCAAAGCACTAGCCCTAATAGGCTTTACACACATAAAACAGAAAATGGCTAACTACTCATAACAACATCAAAGATCGCGTCTCTAGTCGGAGTCTGACGATGGAGGAGGAGCACCCTTATCCTGTAAGCAACACAGGATTGCCTTCAAGGTGCGAGTCACCTTGCCAAACTTCTTCTTTGTAACAGCCTTGGCATCAGCGACTTCCGCTCGAAGTTCTTGGACTTCCCTTCGCAACGCGGTCTGACTCTCCTCCATCCGAGCAATGCGGTCGTCGATAGTAGTCTGCGCAGAAGGAGGAGGGCTCTCATCAGTATCCTGAGCCTCCTCTTCTGCTTCTTCCTGAGTCTCTTCCTGAACCTCTGCACTAGGTTCTTCTTCGCTTTGATCTTCCTCTTCATCAAAGTCGTCCCCACTATCCCTTTCAAGTTGATTTTCACGATATTGCGACCCAATCTTCATCTTAACCATTGTCGACTCATCGATGGTGTGAATCGATACCGGCAATTCGGGTCCAAGTCTATAGGCAAACTCAAGCGCAATCTTGCAAATGAGTCAGCCAAAGGGAAGGGATTCGGATGTTCTCCTCGACCTGGCTATGAGAACTATCTGTCATAAGATGAAAGTGGCCATACATACGTTCTCTCCCTGGGCCACCAGAAATAAGAAATCGACCATAAGACGTGTACATTCAATGCGGTTCGTCGACCTAGGATAAACATTGAACGTGCAGATGTGATGCAGCAGACGCAAATCCTCAGACATGTACGTCGCCTTGAGGCTATTATTAGGCTGCCATGGAACCAACTTACCGCACAGAAACCTGGTGCGGCGATCTCATTCACGTCTAGTCCTCAAACTCTTCTCACTTGGATGCACATCACCTAGTGGCACGTTGAGAAGTCACGCAACCAACCGGACGTCGATCGTAGCCATCCGATCTCTACCAAAAGGGATTTTGAACTGTAAGGGCTCCAAGGTAGGACTCTGGATGCTAGCATAGAAGGCACGAACAGTGCTCACATTAGCACGAGCGCGAGCTTCAAAGATCGGTCCCCAGTGCGCAGCTTCAATGCGTTCGAACAACAGATACTCGCCAAATAATCGCCCATCTACGTCCGCCTCAAATAACACTCTACGATCAATGTATTCACCATGAGGCATCTCTGATAGGATGGTTCGTCCAAGGTGTGCATGGGGATCCAAATCCCGCTTTGTACGGCACTCCAGGACTGCAGCTGGACCTGCGGCGGCGCTTGAACTTGCGGCACCACCCCGCGGTCTTCTCAATCGAGCAGGGCGGCTCGGCCCAGCCTCGTCTGTTGCAGTTTTCCTCTTACCCATCAAAGACAGGATGGATGAGAGTGACAAAAGACCCAAAATGGCTTCCACGAAAGCCATGGAAAACGCTGAAAATGCGGAGAAATGGCTGCCCAATCTGACAAAAGGAAATCTAGGCGTCGTAGAGGGACGCTTCAAGCTTCCCAAGGCTGTACTTTCAGGGAAAAATTCAAACAAAAGGATGGAATGGAGCTGCTCACGATTTCAGCACTATTTGGGGGATTTTGGAGCTCCAAATGGGGAAATCTTCAAGGAAGGGGGCTGCCAACACCCAATAACTGATGGGTGGTGGTCGGTTTTGGCCAAGGAAGGTTGTAGAGGTGATTTGGGTCGCCGGGGTTTGGAATGGAGTGCTGAAAATCGAATCTAGGGTATGCAAGGGGGCTGTTTGTGAAGGAGAGGGGGGTTTTAGGGGTTTTCGTGGGATGGGAGGTAGCTAGGGGTGATGTGGACCCTATTTAGGAGGGTGCGCCCGAAGGACAGCACCATCCGTGCTCGCCGGCCGGCGATGGCATCGCCGGCCAACCTTCAGGTTGGCCAGTGGGACCCCATGGGTCTGGTCCCCCATGGTCCCAGGGCCCCAAAAAGTCAGGTCCCACCCCTTGGTTCATTATATTTTGGTCCCTATGAGCCCAAACATGTGTTCGGAGCTTTCCGGGTCCACATCACAATCTCGAATACCAAACCATATGATGCAGCATATGAATTTGGGGTAAAAGGAGCCAGTACATCTTTCTAGCTCCTTATTTTCTAAAGAAAGTGAATTTAGAATGGCCTTATGGCCATTTTTCATGAAATTTTACTATTCACTGTAAAATTTGGTGAATATGCTAATTTGTGTTATTTTCACATTAGGTTTAATGCCTAATATGAAATGGATAAGAAAGAACTGAAGGTTGAAGTGTTTAGAGAAGGAATTTTGAAGATTTTTGGTGAAACGGGGTTTTTAAGCCCTGGCGATTGATTACTGGAGTCGTGGTCATCCCACGGCCCAAAGATTCACTTTTGCGGTTTAAAACCGCTCATAGGATGTCTCCACCCGACTTCCTACAGCTTAGAAGTGATTCGGGTCGCTTTACGCGACCCGAGATGCGTTACAGACTCGATCTTGCGATCGATCCTTATAGACTTCGCCTATCGGCAAATCTGTGATCCTAGAAGTGTTTCTAGACCCTTCTCGCACCCACCTATGTCAAAGGAAGCGACAGCGTACGTCGCAAGACCATAACCCAGGCCCAGTATACTCTCATTCATGCTCTGATACCAACTTGTAACACCCTAAAAATCGGGGGTCGTGTATAAACTCAACTCCCGAGTTCCAGACCGTCACTTATGCAACAAAAATGGTTATGATTCAATGTTGTCTGATTTAAAGCATTCACATGAGTAAAAGTATACCAAAACTGCAATTCATACTTCAGATCCAGTGATAAAAGCAAGCGGAAGACTAAACAATATATATATCACTGTATGGAAAAACAAAGTAATCTCAACTGTCTCCAAAGTATGACTACATCTCTGAGTCTCATATACATGTAAATAGACAAAAGAATAAGTTCAAAATAGTCCCACTGAAGTCCCCCTCGATCCAGGTCACCTACGGGAAGCCGTCGTGATACTGCATATACGAGAACTCATCCTGGTCCTCGTCAATCTCCGGCTCCACCTCCTGGATCTCGTCGTCACCTGCAACTACAACAGGGTCTGGTGGGTGTTGCAAACACCATCCCGTAACGTGGGAATGAGTGATCAACTCAGTGGAATCATAGAGCAAAGATTAGCATGTTCACAATTCAATCACGCGATAATAGTAAAGCAGTAAATCAGACAAATCCTAATACTGTTGTTAATGCAAGATGATATGACGTGATGTATGCCCTCACCGACGTTCACCCTAATACGGCAACATCTTACGACCGCGGCATGCCACACTCCCTAGAGTGCTCCACATCTTCCAGGCACATGCAATGCTATGGTGATATGATTACCAAGTTGTTATTAGTCCATTCAAACAGCAGGATTGGGAAACTAAGGTACTTCCCTTGTATCAATCCCAACACGGATCCTGTCTAGGGTCGTCACTCCTAGTAATCTCATACGATGTACATTTCGTAGGTCACTGCAAGGGCTGCCAGGGCTGTTGCTCGCACTCGTTGCACCGCTCCCCCATCACCTTATCAATACAGGCCTACTGTACTCTACTGCACGGAAGGGTCGTCGCATCCCGTGAACTCAGAATACGCTCGCGGTCACTACAAAGGGCTCGTCGCCTGATCAGTGTAGGCCGACAGCTAGAATATAGTGTCCCATACCACCATAATCTGCTCACGAGTCAAGGTGCTCATTGGTCACTACGGGGAGGTTTGTGGCCCCAGCGTAGGCCGACAGCTCGACCACGGTGTCCCATACCACCATGCCCGGCTCATGAGTCTTCGTGGATCAAGGTACCACGGTTAATAGGGTTTACAATGGTAAGTTCAGTACCCTAGGTTCAAGCAGTTATGATACATACAAGGTGAACAAACATCGGCCAGTCGGGTTACTTGACGGGCTCGACTAGCGCGATCGCATCTCGAATTGAACGACATGAAGTGCGTAAAACACTTCGCGTGGCCTAACCACTGCCGCCAACTCTCAACACGAATCACATTCATCGACGCGTCGTTCGTGGCTATGACCAGTCAGCCACGAATTCGCTCGGTTACCGACTGCCTGGACTAAGTCAAGTCCCACACATCTATGGAATTACATTAACACTATAAAAAGGTATTGGAATTGAAATACATCATGTGAGCATGTTAGCACATGTTATAACATTCAACTTAAGCAAATCTTCAAGGCATACTTCCCATGCATATTCAACTTAAGAAAATCCTCAAGTACATACATTCCATGCATGTAATGAAATCATGCATTTTGTCAACATGTAGAAAATCATTTAGGTCGGCATAATAATTGAAAAATCAATCACAAACTATCAAATAACATCATTTAATTCAATACATACTAATACAAGCATTTATACAAACACATACACTACACACTTAAGTCTACATATAGTATGTCGACCCAAAGTGTGCAACTAGGCGAATCTCTTCGCCAAACTAATTATGCACGCATTCCTAACTTCCTAATGCGACAACAAACCATGTCAATCACATCAGCAAAATATGAATGTAAACAGTACTTCCTACAAATGACTAAAATGCCCTAAATCTCATATTCTTCGTTAGCTTACGAAACGGGAAACGGAGAGCATTTTGTACATGTCAAACGGCGATGCCGTCAAGAATCTACTATTAAACGACATTGAAAGCATTGGGAACCGTCAATCAAAGCGTCTAAAATCCTCACCTAGTGTCTTGTAGACTCGGGAATTGAAGCGGAGTGTATATGCTTCGTCTACGGCGAGTAAGGAGCCTAATACATAAGATCCATAAGCTACATCGCTATGGAAACAAGGAAAACTCAAATCAACAACTATTTAGGATTTTTACTTACCTAGAATCGCGGTGGAATCGCCGGGAAAGCGGTAGAGGAGTGTTGCTTAAGCACGTGCAACACGTAGCACAAGTGGCAGGAAGAACTCTCCCACTCTCTCACAATCTCTCACTCTTTTTCTCTCTCCCAAGCTAGGGCTTCTCTCAAATTCGGATGGGAGAGAGGAGTGAGGGTTTCAACCCCTTTTATAGCCTAAAACATTCCCAAAATAGGCTTGGGAACAATGTTTACTTGGTGCCTAACCAAATCGGGGCCGTTTCGGTCCAAAAGAGCATTTCTGGAGGTCCCCTGGCCAAGTGCGGTCGGACTTAAGCTCATGCATACTGGATCTAGCACGCATCCAGTTTTCAGACCGGTTGGGTTCCCAGATCGCACGTGGCGGCCCAGTTTCAGTTTAACGGTCACCGCACCAAGATCAGGCCTATAAGTCTCGTGATATATAATAGATATTTTTCCTGATCCAAGGGTGTAATTTGGCTGTATTCTGACGGTCAGAATGCTTAATACTGATGCGTCAAATTTGTGTGCCAGATTTGAATTTGAAATTCCAACTGTCCCTATTCACACTCTCTTCGGTCCGGGCTCAATGAAATAGCCTGTGATCGTCAGTTGGACTTGATATTCGAAACGATTGCCAAGCCCAGCTAAGTGGTCATAACGGTCTAAGATGGTAGGCATCTGACTTACGACGCGTGGTCTAGATCCAATACAAAGTTTCAAGGAGGTCCCGAGAACAAACCGGCTTAGAGTTTGATCCGAGGCTTTAGAGCATTATAGCACCCTTGTTTCCACTCGCTTCGGGCCTCGTAGAACGTATTTAAAGTGATCAGGGACCATTTCCCAGCTATTCCAACGTTGCACTAGCTAACCTAGTCACATTTTCTAAAGGAATGAATTCTACGCAAATTTCGGGTCGAGTTGGTACTCGAACCCAAGTATGGATTTTTCACGGGCGTTATAACGTCCTTAGGCAATGGGTCAACTAAAACACCCGAAAAATCGCTCAGAACCCAATTCCATAGCCAAAGAAACCACTTAGGATTAATTCCTATGGAAATTAAGCGTAAGTTAGCTAGCGCAACGTTAGAGTAGCTGGGAAATAGTCCCTGATCACTTTAAATACGTTCTACAAGACCCAAATCGAGTAGAACCAATGACTCTATAATACTCTATAACCTCGGATCAAACTCTAAGCAGGTTTGTTCTCTGGACCACTTTGAAATTTTTTATTGGATCTAGACTGCGCATCGAAAGTCCGATACCTCCTATCTTAGACCGTTAGGACCACCTAGTTGGACTTGACACTCATTTCGAAAATCAAGTCAAACCGATAATCACAGGCTATTTCATTGAGCCCGGACCGAAGAGAGTACGAATAGGGACATAATTGGAATTTGAAATTCAAATCTGGCACACGACTTGACGCGTCAGTATTAAGCGTTCTGACCGTCAGAATTCAGCCAGATTACACCCTCGGATCAGGAAAATTTTTTATTTTATATCATGAGACTTTCAGCCCTGATCTACGTGCGGTGACCGCTGAACTGAAACTGGTCCGCCACGTGCGATCTGCGAACCCTGCCAGACTGAAAACTTAATACGTGCTATATCTGGTATGCATGAGCTTAAGTCCGATCGCATTCGACCAGGGGACCACCAGAAAGCATCTTTTGGACCGAAATAGCCCCGAATTGGATATGCACTAAGTAAACTTCGTTCCGGAGCCTGTTTTTGGCATTTTTAAGCTTATAAAAGGGGTTGAAACCCTCATTCCTCTCTCCCATCCAAAAATTGCAAAACCCTAGCTTTGGGAGAGAGAAAAGGAGAGAGTTTGAGAGAGAGAGTAGAAGGATTTTTCCCGCCTTCGTGTCGCTGATTGCACGTGCTTCAGCAACTCTTCCCAATCACCTGGCCGATGATTTTCCCTCTTTTTCAGGTATGAAACGACCCTAAAAGTTACTGATTTAGGGATTACTTAGATTCATAGCATGTTAGCTAACGTAACTCGTAAAACAGGTTCTCCTACTGCCGTAGACGAAGCGTATACGCTCCGTTTCAATTCACGAGTCTACAAGACATAAGGTGAGGATTTTAGACGCTTTGATTGACGGTTTACAACGCTTTCAATGTCGTTTAATAGTAGATTATCGACGGCATCGCCGTTTGACATGTACAACATGCTCTCCGTTTCCTGTTTCGTAAATTAACGAAGAATATGAGATTTAGGGCATTTTAGTCATTTGTAGGAAGTACAGATTACGTTCATAGTTTGCTGATGTGATTGACATGGTTTGTTGTCGCATTAGGAAGTTAGGAATATGTGTATAATTAGTTTGGCGAAGAGATTCGCCTAATTGCGCACTTCGGGTCGACATACTATATGTAGACTTAAGTGTGTAGTGTATGTGTTTGTATAAATGTTTGTATTAGTATGTATGGAATTAAATGATGTTATGAATTAGTTTGAGATGGATTTCTCAATTAATATGCTGACCTAAATGATTTCCTACATGTTGACTATGTATATGATTCCATACTATGCATGAAATGTATGTGCTTGAAGATTTGCTTAAGTTGAATGTTATAACATGTGTTAACATGCTCACATGATTGTATTTTAATTCCAATATTCCTACATAAATTGCTGATGTGAAATCATATGTGTTTGGGACTATACTTAGTCCAGGCAGTCGGTAACCGAGCGAATTCGTGGCTGGCTGGTCTTAGCCACGAACGACTCGTCGATGAACCCGAGCCGTGTTCTGGAGTTGGCGGCAGTGGTTAGGCCACGCAAAGTGTTTTATGCACTTCATGTCGTTCGACTTGAGATGCGATCGCGCTAGTCGAGCCCGTCAAGTAACCCGACTGGCCGATGTATGTTCACCTTGTATGATCATAACTGCTTGAACCTAGGGTACTTAACTTACTATTGTAAACCCTGTTAACCATGGTACCTTGATCCACGAAGACTCATGAGCCAAGCATGGTGGTATGGGACACCGTGGTCGAGCTGTCGGCCTACGCTGGGGCCACAAACCTCCCCGTAGTGACCAGTGAGCACCTAGTCTCGTGAGCAGATTATGGTGGTATGGGACACTATATTCTAGCTGTCGGCCTACATTGATCAGGCGACGAGTCTTTTGTAGTGATCGCGAGCGTATTCTGAGTCTACGGGAGACGACGACCCTTCAGTAGCAGTAGAGTACAGTAGGCCTGTATTGATAAGGTGATGGGGGAGCGGAGCAACGAGTGCGTACAACATCCCTGGCAGCCCTTGCAGCGACCTACAAAATATACAATCGTATGAGATTACTAGGAGTGACAACCCTAGACAGGATCTGTGTTGGGATTGAACAAGGGAAGTACCTTAGTTTCCCAATCCTGCTATTTGAATGGACTAATAACAACTCGAAAATCATATCACCATAACATTGCATGTGCCTGGAAGATGTGAAGCACTTGAGGGACAATTGCATGCCGCGGTCGTAAGATGGTGCCGTATGAGGGAGATCGTCGATGAGGGCATACATCACGTCATGTCATCTTGCATTAACAACAGTATTAGGATTGTCTGATTTACTACTTTACTATTATCGCATGATTGAGTTGTGAACATGTTAATCTTTGCTCTATGATTCCACTGAGTTAGCTACTCATTCCCACGTTACGGGATGGTGTTTGCAACACCCACCAGACCCTGTTGTAGATGCAGGTGATGCTGAGATCCAGGAGGCAGAGCCAGACATCGACGAGGACCAGGACGAGTTCTCGTACATGCAGTATCATGATGGCTTTGCGTAGGTGACCTGGGTTGATGGAACTTCAGTGGGACTATTTTGAACATTTTGATTTTGTTCATGTATATGTTTATGAGGCACAGAGATGTATTCATACTTTAGAGAGAGATGAGATTTACTTTATTTTTTTTATACAGTGATATATATATTGTTTAGTCTTCCGCTGGCTTTTATCACTGGATCTGAAGTATGAATTGCAGTTTTGGTATACTTTTACTCATGTGAATGCTTTAAATCAGACAACATTGAATCATAATCATTTTGTTGCATAAGTGACGGTCTGGAACTCGGGAGTTGAGTTTATACACGACCCCCGATTTTCAGGGTGTTAACCATAATGACTAAACATCATACTTAATCAGTCAATTTTCTTATATTGCATTTTGTTATTAATCATATAGTATTGTTTATATGGTGTTATTTCATATGGGCAGCGTTAAGTTTTGGTTCCAGTTAGTAGTACACATAGTTTAAGCTCATAAGTAGTTGGAGCTACCATAGTTTAGACTCATAAGTAGTTAATGTTAGTCTTATGAGAATAACTGTTATAACTCTTTAGAGTTCATGGGACTTATCACAACTAAGGAGTTCACAAACCACGATCCCTTAGAGGGGCCCAATAAAGCTACCGGAGTCATGAACTTAATAGGATTTATGCACAATGTTGGTCATAGTAACTCTCTAGAGTTCACAGGGCACACAAGGCTACCGTGAAGTACCTAGTCCAAGGCTGCTAGTCCATCATTGGAGGGTCTCCTGCTTTAAAGACTTGCCCCCATGAGTTAATACTGAAATCAAACTAAAGATCTAGGGACTCATCCTGCTTTGGAAACTCGCTTTTCCTTCACCTGCAAGGTTAGACCCATTCAAAAGGGGCACTCTTTGGCCATCCTCATAACGTTGCATGAAACCGTACAAATGGCATGGGTCTTACATGATAGCTTTATCAAATGCCCGCATGAGTGCATATGAAGCTCTTTATGGGCATTTTAGGGCAACAAATTCCACTGTTGCCCGAATGATATATATATATATATATATATATATATATATATATATATATATATATATGTCACTGACGATGATAAGTCTTGTGCATAATTGGCCATATGAGGCTAAGTTATGTAGCCTTAAATGATAAGATTCCATTGTGAATTCAAATTGATATTCCACCATTGTTGATAATGTTCAGCGTAATCATTGGCATAATCATTAGTGTAATCATTGGCGTGATCATTTTATTTGTTATTTTTACCACTTATTCTGCCCCCCTTTGAGTTTGAAAGGTATATCATTAATACCTTTTGTTACCAAAATCGTTGTCACTCTACAGGCTAGCTTGTTATTGACAAATTAGAGATAGACATCTTTTTGTGCAAAATACTCCACACCCTCCTCTTTGCTCCTTATCGGGGTATTCAGGCTGCAATACTCCGACTTTCTATTTTAAAGTATTTCAACCATAGATGTCCCGAAGCTCTTCTTCTGATCAACACACTGCCTCAATAATTCATTGTTTTGGTCATTGACAGAAGATAAATTTTCTAACTCGGTCTCCCTAACTGGCATCACTAACGATCTTCTTACAGTTGTTAGATTTATTGTCGCCTTTTGTCACCTTTAATTATACTTTCTCAGGATGATTTCTCCTTGTCTTATCATTATTTGCAGTACATTTTCTAGGGTGAAGCAGTCTTCTATTTGATGTCTCAAACAGTGATGATAGCGACAATAATTCCTTTCTTTTGTCATCGCAGCTTCTTTCGGGTATCTTGGTGAGGGCAATCTGATAGTTCCAGCGGCCAGTAATTGTTCCATCATCGGTAATACATCCTTTTTTTCAAATGCATACTCTTCATGTGAATCGTATGGCCGTAGCCATTTATTGTTCTTATAATCTCTTCGCTAGTATGACCCTTATCTTCCTTTTATTTCCTTCTTATCTCAGAATGTACTTTTCCTTTTCTCCTGATCGATAGCATTCACCACTGCTATATTCAGCCCTCTCCTTTCTGTTCATCTTGGAATGCGGGCATCTTTTTAGTTATCAGCTCCAACGCATGTGCTTTGGTGGCCAAGTCTCGAAAAGTCTTTATATTGGCATTGGTAAGTCCAAATGTGATTCCCGTATCCATGGAACTCAAGCACATTTTTACCTATTCCCTCTCTTTAGGCAACTGTTGACATGCTGCTCCTAAAATTTTCTATCTGCTGATGAATTTCTCCATTGATTCATTTTCCCTTTGTCTTACAGATGTTAATTCTGCTATGCTAACATCTCAGTCCAATAAGAAGAAATTTGACATAAACGCATCCTGCATTTATTACCATGTTTGTATTAACTCCAGGGCTATACTTGAATACCAATAAAATTCTTTGCCCGTCAAGGAAGACCTGAATAGACGCAAAAAGTATTGGAGAACAACGAAGAAATTTCCCATAGATGTGATGAAATGCATCAAATATTCTTCATGTGATCCACCTCCGTTAAACTTTTGAAACTCGGGGTGTTTAAAATTAATGGGAAAGGGTACGTCCTCTACTTCTTTTGGATATTGCATTCGATACCGGAACCTTCTCGTACTATCATACTCTCTCATAGCTTCCGCAACCACTTGTCGTACTTCTTCTTGTGTTATAATTATTGTTGCAGGGATAGACCTACGAGACCCCGTTTGAGGTAGCTGGGATCCTTCAGGTTGTTGTTCCCTTTCATTCGTAGTACCCATCATCAGAGGTGATATTATTTGGGCTGCATTGTGTGCAAGAGTAACCAGAGCCTCCCGAAGATTCTTACACTCGTCCATCAATGCCTTTTGCGCTCGAGGCATTACAACTAACCTATCATCGACAGTAGGCAGAGGATCTTCACTTGTCCTAAACATACATGTTATGGCTTCTCTGTTTCCTAGTGAAAGTGTTGTCGGGATAGAGCGAGAATAGGACGGTGTGAAAGGACTTATCGATGAGGTGGTTCTACTTGACCCTGCTATGCATTCGTATAGTCCAACTGATTGTGGCGAAAGACTTTGCGGTGATGCATAGATTGGCATACCACTATACATGATTTTCCCTTTTGTTTTCTGGTACACTGAATTCTTACTGCAGGTAGAGCCAGAAGTTCTTGGAACGATGATAAAAATGAAGCTTTTTCCAGTTATATCACCAGAGAAGCAAGTTCAGGGTTTTTCTTTACTGCGGTTTGTGTGACGGGTCCTCTAGTTCTTAGCATAGATGGACGCATCCTGACTATGACCCTTGATCTTTGACATGTCACTACTACCCATTCATTCTCATTTTCATGTGCTACTGGGGAGATTGTTATGACTCCAACAGTGACTTCCAGTTTATTATTTTTATTCTGTATAGGCTGCTTCTATAGAGTGTTATGTTGATTAGGTGCATACTCAACTAAAAATCTCATTGGCATTAAGTAGAAGGTTACATTGCCTACTGAGAGAATCATATCTTCTAGTATTTTGGAATTTGAATGCATATATATATTCTTGTCAGACATCATGTGCAATGTCAGTTGATGTTTATCTATAAATGGATTCTATTTTAGAGATGAAAGGGAGGATGTTTCCCCTGAGATTTGCCATTTCGGTGTCTTATAGGACGCCAAACAATGATAAAATCTCCTAAGTCATCCTTAAATCAACATTCAATAAGAGAAAACTCCCTAGTATAGTCACCATTTTGTTTCAACCAGAAACAAAATGCGTTTAATTTGGGATAATTTCATATTTAACATCAATAAAGATAGAACAAAGGGAATATTCATCAATTTCATTTATTTTGAGATCATTACATCCTCTTAATCCTCTGATTCCAAGATAGAATTTATTAACTAAGAAAAGAATACATAAAGTCAAATATAATTAAAATGTAAATTTTGACACCATTCCGGTGCATTTTTATCGAATCTCCAAGGGAGACGAGTTGTGCGGGTTTTCCCTGCTGGGATCCCTTAGAAATATCTGAGATAACTTGATTATCTGTCAAAAATTTCAGCATGATAACTACCATCAAAGATAACTTGTGCAACTCATTTAGGAGTTACACAACTACTGAGTTACGCGGACCTACGCAACTCATTATGAGTTGCGCGGTCTTCCTTCTTCCCTTCTGCCCTCAATACCTATCATAGAGACTGATCTCCTGAACATCCAATCTATCAAATGGGGGGTGAGGGGGTATTTATAGTCATTTGCACGTGTGAACCCTCGAATCTTGTGTCACGAATCCCACCTCGCATCACCAAGTTCTCTTTTTCCTAATGGAACCTGTGCCCCCCAATGCATTTCAGGCAAGTTGTGTGGACACGTGCAACTTAAGACCCACACAACTTAGGTCCTGTGCAACTTAAGTCCTGTGCAACTTGCTCCCTCTCTTTTCATACCTTTCCCTTCCCTTAATCAATTTTGGTGTCCCAACAGGCACCGGATTTGGCGATCGAGAATTTTTTGAGCCCAGTTTTCGAGTTTGGAGCGTGACATTACCAGCACGTATCTGGCAAATTGGCCCTAAAATATTATTTTTTTATTACAAAAAAAAAAGCTTAGATCTACTTTAGAATAAGTTTATAAGCTTCCTTTAGGGTTGAGATAAAGAAAAAAGTGAAGAAGTAAGAGAAAATAAGAAGTAAAAATAAAAGACACCCTTATGACCATATCAACCACACATCATTAGCACATCGGCCGATAAGGCCATTTTTTTTCTAGTAAGTTGATTCACACACCATTCTTTATAGGTGGGGCTGATACACCCATGTCCCTACTTTGCATCGAGAATTATTTCATAATTGACCAAACTATCATGCATGATATGCAGGCACTCAGAAATCGCCAACATGGCCCCATCCTGACTTCTTTTTTAGGAATTAGGAAGATTACAAGCACATGAGAACAAGATAACCATGAAATTAAATCAAAGGATGAAATAGAATTTTAAAATTTTAATCATGAATCAATATGCAAATCGCCATATCATCTTTGCAAGTGTTGTCTCTCTTAACCTTAGAAGTATATCCTTGATTTTTAAGCAAAACCTTAAAAATGGAAAGTCAGTTCAACATCGAAGGAACTGAAAATGAATTTACCAAAAGCACTCGCAGTAGATGGCTTCTTATGGGATGCGACTTGGTGATGCATTTCAAGGTGTTAGATATTACATAGAAACTGCATGCTAACATCAAAGAATGAATTCTACATCTATAGAACTCCCAGCAGCCTGATCTTGCTCCTGGCGTGTTACACCATAACAATGAGCAACATTTTCAGAAGTAAAACCCATGGGTAGAAGACAGTCTTGAGCTAGCTGGAAACTCTTTACCTGTAACATTATAAAAGATCTTTATTGAGTGCAAGAAAATCCTTTCTTAAAGCAAAAAACATGCCAAACTTAAAAGAAGATGTAGAGTTCAGCGAGAACATATCTTGGGATTTATTGACCCTTCCCAAGCCATTGGATATGCTGTCATAGACTCCAATCCAGCCCAATCCCTGTATTGAGAAGATTTAGAGGAACCAAAAAAATAATAATGATAAAGATAAATCCAGAGTTCATAAACAACATAACATGACCATCAAGACTCTCAATAGGATGCATGCATACCCATGTCAAAAAATACAGCTTTAATGGCAACAATAACATCAGCAACTGCCTGGTGTCCAGATGAACATTGCCCATTTACAGTTCTAATAATCAATTTCTATTTGACACAGATTGATAGTAAATACAAATGATAGAACAAGAAAGAAACCGATTGTTCCCAAATGGTCCATGTAAAAGGAAGCATACACGGGAAACCAACATAAAATGCAGTCATCCTGCATTCACTTGCTCAGATGAGGGTAACTTTCTTACTCCCATACACATCATTAGTCCAACCCCCCGAGGTAGCTCCAAAAATTGCACCTAGCAATGCAATGCTAACAATTGTTCCCTAAGCATTAATCAACATAATGAGAAGTTGGTGTCCAAACATAAAAACACTTAACCATCCATTAAAATATACAATGGAATTCTTGAACATGTACTTGTAGAAATCATCTTGAATGTATAAAAGTGCCCCAGATATAACACCTGAAATGAACATTTTCATCACCTGATGTAACCCTGTAAAAAACACAACCAAATTATGAGAAATCCTAAATTAAAACCTAAACTTCCAAAATATTAATGAACAAAAATATTTACAAATATTTATTTTTGGTGTAATTTTTGTTCACATGTAGAACCAACATCAGTCATGGAATAATGATGAAGGAGCTTCTCATCGGGGCTCATCGCATTCTCTACAACAGGTACCACGAATGATGAAGATTTCCCTACAGTTCTCTCTCTCTCTCTCTATCTCTCTCTCTCTCTCTCTCTCTCTCTCTCTCTCTCTCTCTCCCTCTCCCTCTCTCTCTCTCTCCCAAAAGTGCAAATAACACTAAAAGAAGTGAAAATTAATACAAATCTTTCAATTCCTCAAAGAGAGGTTGAAATGCCAACCAAATATATCAATGCATAAATGTGGGTGTTAAATCCATTCCATATATGGGGAGTAAACCGATGTGAGTGTTAAATGCATTCCATTCCATTCCATATATGTGGGTTATTCCATTCCATATATGTGGGTGTAATCTGATGTGAGTATTAAATGCATTCCATTCCATTCCATATATGTGGGTGTAATCTGATGTGAGAGTTAAATCCATTCCATTCCATAATATTCAGATAAGTGTCTATGTTACTGTATAGTTTAAAAACAAAAGTAAATTGTGTCAGTTATTGTAATGTCTAATCATAAACATCATGGATAAATGGTTAGAAATAGCTTGGGCCAAAGAACAAATCCTCCTACGTCAATCTATCCAAGTGTATTATGATAACCATCTTCCTTCCACAACTTTACGCGTGAAGCTATAATCTCAATCAGGACAACACTAAAATTTCCTTCGCCCAGATTTTCTCCATGGACATGAGCAGTTGGATCAACTTCATGCATCTCACCACGAGCAACTACTTGTTTCTTCTAATCGCAAAGATCGCATCTCTTGCTAATATTTATAAAATCAAGCTACATGTACAAGTATTACATGTCATTAGTATTTTTAAATGAAGGCGCATATAATCATAAACATAAATTAGTAATAGAGAAACACATACATACCGACAAGGCATGACTAGATTCAAATGGAGGTATTGTCGGTGGATCCACAGCCTTCTGTTCCTCTCGCTTTTTTATAAAACCATTAACCTTCATATGGAGGTCTACTAGGGTTTTCTTGATTTCACTTACTTCCTCTTTCAAATTATCTCAATCCTGCGTCACCATATTGAGCTTATCTATAATAGGGATTGTCTTCTTCAATGTAATCTTACCCACATTTCCACCTATACCTTGCATGTGCCTTCTACTATCACTCCCAATTGACTATAATTAGAATTGCAAGTCTATTTATTAGAGAATGCATAAGTATAAATAAACTCAAGTATTTGAAGGACAAGCATATATACTTGTGTAAGGGCATCATCTACATTGGTCATCCGAGATGTAGGATTACAACTTTGAATCGACTTTAATTTTTCCTATGACAACATCTAAAAGAAAAATTAACAACTAAAAGTCACATTTAAAATTCATATGGATAATGACAGGATGTACGAAGTTTGCACTTACAAAGGTTTCGAGAAACTATAATTTGCCATCCTTTGTTGTATGCACTCTGATGTACACATCAGCCCTACTAACCTCGGCATCACTAGTAAGATTCCTCTCAAATTCTTTTTCCACATTACATACATGTCAAAACACATTAGTAATGGAATTAAATGACTAATAATTTTAAATAATCATAATAAATAAAGTAGGATATATATTTTAAGACATGTACCATCTGATGACGTATGACAGGCATGCTACGCTGCCCAAGTGTAGAAGGGCCAACTTGTTTGGCCCGATTGGATGCATTTCTTACACTTAATTCCTTGAATTCATTTGTATTACGTTGATCCATAAAGAGTATCCAATCCTAGATAGGCACACCAATAAGGGCTAGGGATGACTTCATAGCTGCAATATCCTTGTCCTCAATATACTTTAAATGCAACTGGTTCTAGTAATTTCTTTTAGAGGTATTCACATGTTCATGAACGTAATTTGTCATCGCATGTTGGTTATTCTGAAAATCATAACTACACTCTAAGCTGTCAATGTCCCTCTAAAGGTGCTCAGGAGGCACCTGGTGAAAGTTTGTGTAGGTGATCGGGATGTGGGTGCAGGTGAGAACACCAATGCATGAATTGAATGTGACTTGATTTACATCCCCCACATTTAGTTGCCCAAATTCATTAGTCATAATGATCCTCTTTAATGAAGTCTTCTCATTTAATTCTCGACCTCGCATAGGACCTCTCTTCTTAGACGATAAAGATGAAAACCTGTCTGCATAAAATTGGAAATTAACTACACACATGTGTCATCATTGCCAATATGAAAGAAAATTAAATGTTGAGGTTAAAAAGAAGAAAAATATAAAAGTTATCTTATTACCCATGGCATCTTCGCGGGTTGCATCCCCTAGTGGCTCTATGCCTAATGACTCTGCCTCTAGATCCATATGCATGTTTCATTAGTAATATAAATTAAACCCAAGCATAAAAAGAAGATATGAGACTAGATTATCCAATACATCTTCAAGGGCTACATCGCTTAATGCTACAAACCAAATAAGGAAAAAAAATGATTGTAGTTAAGTTCCTTATCATTCGAATAAAGAGACTGGACTCTAAATCACAATTAGGAAGCTCCTAAGTTGGATTTGAAAGGAACATTTTTCCAAATTGAGAACCATTCCATATCTCTGGATCATGATTTGAGAATGATAATGAAATTGTCTATGCTGTGTTTGGACACAAAAAATGTCAAACTGTGAACAAATTACTTCAACTAAAGGAAATGACCAAACCATTAAAAAAATATTTAAAAAATCAAATTGAGAAAGCATTCCTAAAATTGTAATTACATTTCTATAAAAATTCCAACTTGAAAGTTGAAATTGCGGTAAAGACCGCTTTAGTCGAAGTGGGAATAGGTCAAAGTGTCCTAGAGGGGGGTGAATACGAATTTATAAAAATTTTATGATAATTTACAATCCTATTGACCTAATCTAGATTTGACAACCTCCTATCAAGATGACCCAATTTAACTCCAATGGCTTCCAAGCCAAATAGAGGATCCAATCATAAGACTATTCAGAATTTAAACAGTATGTAGGCATAGTCTATGAGGAATGAAGGATACAACTGTGAGTGTGTGTGGGGGATGTGATTCTTATAGTTCTAAATAATCATGTGATCATGCTTTATGTGAACATTCAAAGTAAACACAAATAGTAAGGTGAAAATATCAATCCCAAACACAGTCATTTATAGTAGTTTGCTTGCATGCCTACTCCACTTTCGGCAGACGCACTCAACCCTTGAGTGTGTTGGATCTCACTAATGGAGGTTTTAAATTAGGTTTACCTCTAACCTTCACAACCTACACAAGGTCGACTTTAGGACCCACACAAGGAACCTAGACATGTCTCCACGAGACATAAGTTTATGCCACACACAGGAGTAAGGGTCAACACATAGCACCTGAGTTTTATGCTCTACACATGAGCAAAGGATCCACACAAGGAACTTAGGGTTTTTGGCCACATAGGCCAAGGGTCCACACAAGGAATCTAGAGTTTATGTCCTACATAAGATCAAAGATCAGCACACAACACCTAGGTTTTAGGCCACACAGGCCAAGGACATACACTAAGGACCTAAGTTTATGCTAACCAAGAGCAAGGGTCAACACACAACACACATTCTTATTCTCCCGTCGGAGGCCTCCTATGAGGACTTGAAAGGGGTGAGAATCACCTGTGACCTAATCCTACACAAGGAATGATTATATGGTCTCTAGACACTAATGACTTACAAATAAGTAGATGAGCCCCATTAAGTGCTGGATAAAGATCACCTCCTTTGTTGACGAAGACTCTTTAGCTCCCTTAAACTGCAACATTGATGATGCTCCAATGTATTACGACGGGTTGTGTCAGGGTTATGTTGGAATCCTACTTTATTAAATGTTTTCCTATTTTAGAGACAGTGATTCCAAGCATTCAAGCATTCAAGGTATCCCAGTTCAATGATTTGCCATTAAGGTGGTAGCTGGATGATCCTTGAATGCGAAAGTTCATTCTCCAATCCACTCTATTGAATATCAATGATGAGGATGGATTGGAGGATGAACTCCCATGAGAAAAAGAGTTTAGGGTAAATAGTATGCAAGGCTCTCTTAAGGCTCTCTCTATTTTTCTCACACCTAGCGACCAATAGCAAGCCTTCCTTAAATAGGCAAAGAGATCCAACGACAATAAAGTTATTATTTTTTAACAGAGTTCGATATCATCGATCCATCTTCGATATCATCGAATGTATACTTTCGAAGACATCGAGGGATAGATCAATGATATGAACTCTACTAACAAACACAGCTGAATCTCTTATATGCAGATTGGTCATATCGACCATGCTTCTATGTCATTGGATTTCAAACTTCGATTTCATCAAACCATGGTTCGATTCCTCGATAATGAAAAACAAGAGAGCAGGTTAAACATGAGACAATTGGCTTCAATATTATTGATCCTCCCATGATGTCATCGAATTTCAAACATCGATGATATTGATACCTAGTTCGATTCATCGATCTTTTATAGAAGATTTTCCTACAAGCTCGCTTGACATTCCATTGTTCGATTTTGATGATATTGACCTAGTTTAGATATGATCGACATTTAAATATCGATATTATTGATGGAGTCTCGATTCCTCGAACATTAAAAGAGGATTTTCCTAAAAGCTTGGTTAAATGGTTATGGTCCAAATTTGATAACATCGAAGATCTATCGATATCATCGAAGTTTGAATTCTGAGGGTATCAAGGTTCTCTTTGAGTCATCGATAAATGTATGATTTTTCCTTAGTAGGTTGTTGGACCCAAATAGACCAGAGTTCGATTTTATCAGGCCATCTTAATGATCTCGAAATTTGAATGTCGATGATATTGAATATTCTATTGATTCATTGATAATTTAGTCTAGAGATCAATTTGGTTGATGGACATACGAGGTCCTCAATTCGATGATATTGATGACTGGTGTACGATCTTATCAAGGTTATCTCAATATATCGACAAAAGCTAAAAACTTAGATATTTTCCTGATTTGCAAAATAGTTTTCATACTTTAACCCTATGTTGTCCTATCCATTTTTAACGGTTTGTTTTATACCTGGGTGTTTTGGACATAGGATGTGAGGCTAAGTTTACCTTTGACGAGTTCGAGGCATACATTCAGTTGAGGTAAACGCTTGAATGATCTTCTTATGGGGCTCACTTGACTTGTTGACTCAACATCCACACTAATTGACAAAACAGGGCACTTTCAATCTCCCCCTTTGTCAATTACGTGACAAACACCTAAAACCACCTAAAATAACATCCTAAATTGTGAGTACATGATCCTTTACATAATTTTACAAAGATACTACATAGTTCACACAATTTCTCAAGTAGTTGCTCCCCCATGTATTCTTACAGCAGCTCTCCCTAACACATGTACCACCATACATACATAGATCCACATAATGTTCTTCATGGTTGTAATGACTCAGAAAAATCCGTACAAAGATCCGAGTACCAACTCAGTCAGAAAACCCTCAGGATTAAATCCTTTAGAAATTAGACGAGAATTGTTAAGTACTAACCTAGATTACCTGTGAAATTAACACCAATCACTTTAAATATGATCCGTAAGATCCAAAACTTGTAGAATTAGTAACGCTATGTTACTCTAAAATCTAGGATCCAACTCTAAACCCAGTTGATCATGGGGGCACTTTGAAACTTCGTATCCGATATGGACCGCACGTTGAAAGTTTGATTTTGATGAACTTAGAAGATATTGACCGCATAATTGGACTTGACAATCACTGCAAAAATCACGTCCAAATGATGCTCTGAGACCGTTTCCTTGAGTCCGGAGTGAAAAGTGTGAGAAACTGAAGATTTTTAAGAAATTAAATATAATTTTAAGTAATCTGGGTCGTGTCGCTTGCACGCCATTTATAAGCATTCTGACCGTTGGATTTTGAGCTATAATCACCCTCGGATCAGAGATGATGGCCAGTTCATGTCAAATTACTTGTGGCCTTGATTGAGTTTTGGTGACCTCTGAACTGAAACTGGTCCGCCACGGTCAATCTGGAAATTCGATCGAACTGGAAACTTAACTTGATCAAGATCCAACATCCAAGAGCTTAAGTCTGACCGCACTCAGAAACAGGACCTCCAGAATTGCTCTTTTGGATCGGAACAAGGTTGATTTGGTTATAACCTAAGTATACCTTAGCCTTAAGGCTATTTTCATCGATTTAGAGCTTATAAAAAGGCCTTAAATCCTCTCTCATTTGCTCCATACGAATTTAAGAAAAACCCTAGGAAAGAAAAGAAGGAAAAGAGAGAGAAAGTGAGAGAGAAGTGGTGATTTCATCTTGTGATTTCACCCAACTGCACTACATGTCAAATCCATCCATCTGAATCGTTGTTTCAACGATTCTGATTCCGCACTTGGGTAAGAAAAATCAAATCCTAACCTGTTTGAAGGTTTGATATAGATAGAGTAATGAAATAGCTAACCTAGTTCATGTTATAGGTTGCAAAACCGCCGTGGACGAAAGCTTACGGCTTAAATCATATACGTTACGCTTCTACGGCGTAAAGTGTGGATTATAGACATATAGGTTATGGTTTTCAAAGCTTTCAATGTAAGATAATGGTTTATTACTGATGTGGATTCTATTCTACATGCCAAATGCACTATTTGTTGTCTTACGATTATGTATAGCTTATATTACAAACTGAGTGTTCCACGTGATTGATAAAATGTTTGTATGCGTATGACATCTGATCTAGTGATTTCCATGATAAATCTTTGTTAGTGCATGCTTGTTATCTATGCGATAACTCCTTAGCAAAGGATTTACCTAAATATATAATATGCCAATATACGTGATGTATGTTGAATAATATAATCTAAGTGTTTGTATAAATGTCTAAATGAGCTAGAAATAGGTAAAGTGTGATTATTTTTGAATTGAGATATGAATCTCAATCACTTTACTTGGGTGTTATATGTAGGTCATTTCATTCTTGCTAATTATGTGTATGCTTTCCTTCATGTTATGCCTAGATTATTTCATTCCTGCTAATTGTGTGTATGATTTCCTCCATGTATAGTCTTCATGTTTAAGTTATATTTTATTCCTGCTAATTGTGTGTATGATTTCCTCCATGTATAGTCTTCATGTTTAAGTTATATTTCATGTCCTGCTTATATGAATGTGGATGTTGAATTATATTTACGTGATTGGGGCCATGTTATGGTCTAGGCATTTGGTAACAGACTCAAGTTCGTGGTTGAGCTTTATTCACCATGAAGGACGTGTTTGACGAACCCGAGCCGTACTAGAGTTGTCGGCAGTGGTTTGGCCACGCGGAGTGCATATGCATTTCATGTCAATCAACTCAACGTCGGATCGAGCTAGTCGACCTCATCAAGTAACCCTATTGACCCGATGTGTGTTCACCATGTATGGACGCTTCTGTTTGAATCTAGGGTACCAAACTTACCAATGTAATCCTGTTAACCTTGGTACCTCGATCCGCTAAGACTTATGAGCCGGGCATGGTGGTATGGGACACCGTGGTCAAGCTGTTGGCCTACGCTGAGGCGATGAGCCTCCCCGTAGTGACCAGTGAGCACCTATACTCGTGAGCCGATTATGGTGGTATGGGACACTATATTCGAGCTGTTGGCCTACTCTGATTGGTGACGAGCCCTTTGTACTGACCTCGAATATATTCTGAAACTATATTGGGGCGACGAGCCTTGTTGTAGTCTATGGGATATAACTAGACCTGTATTGATTGGTGACGAGCCCTTTACAGCGATCTAGAACTATACTATCGTATGAGATTCTCTCGGACTGACGACCTGAGAATGGATCATCGTTTGGGTAATGATACAAGGGAGGTACCTTAGCTTCCCAATACTGCTGTATGAAAAGGACTAATAATAACTCGGTAATCATGTTCATATCATCGCACTGCATGTGCCAACGATGAAGTGCACAGAGGGCTCGAAGCATGCCGCGAACGTAAGATGGTGTCGCACTAGGGAATGTAGGCGAGGGCATGCATTTATGAAACATCTCATCCCTACATTGATAAGAGTAGTTAGGAATGGTTGATATGTTTACTTTATCATTACTACTTGATTGAATTGATAACATGTTAATCTCTACTCTATGATTCCATTGAGTTGATCACTCACTCCCATGTTCTGGGACAGTGTTCTGAACACCCACCAGACTCTGTCTTACTTACAGACGAGGATACAACTCAGGAGGCAGAGCCTGACTATTACGACGATCAGGATGAGTTCTCTTATATGCAGTTCTCTGACGGCTTCGCTTAGGCCGTACTGATCAACGAGGCTACAGGGCATACTGTCGTAGTTGGATTCTTTTTTACATTTTATTTCTAGAACATTACATGTACATGGTGACTCAGAGATTTATTCATACTCTAGTAGATCGACAGTGATCTTTGATTTCCTATCGTATATATATATAGTTTTAAGTCTTCCGCTTGTGTTATTTAAACTGATCTGGAGTATGAATTACTATTTTGGCGCAATCCCACTCATGTTTAATGCAATACCATGAAAAACACTCAATCATCTTCATTTATGTTGCATAAGTGATGCATTGGAACTCGGGAGCTGAGCGTCTGCTCGACCCCTGATTTTCAGGGCGTTACAATGGTGGGATTTGTTCTCCCCCTTTTTGTCAGTCATTGGAAAAGGGCAATATATATCTATATTAGTTGATCATGGGAGAATCAAGGCAAAGGAGAGCGGTGATTTCACAAAAATAGAAAGTAGTATATCTTTAAGCGTTAGTAATCACAATTCAGGTTACAATATTAATGGATATATATAATAGAAAGTAATCACAAATTATACCATCATTCCATAGAGATCAGTGAATAATTACGAGAAGATAGACATGACAACAAATATATGTAAATTATCAATCAGCCATCAAAATATCCAAAATAAAATCGCCTAACCTTGGCAGAATTTAAACATCCATCCCAAAACAACCCAAACAAATATCTAGCCCAACAATGGGCACATCAAAATAAAGTATTTTCCTCCTTTAGAGGATGAATAACCACAAAATTTTTTAATTCATCACAAGGAAAAAACATGTGGTCCCCAAAAAAAAAAGTCAGCCACAGTGTCCAGATATGGCCACATCCATACCAATCCATCTGTCAGCAATTAAGGTGCGCGAGTTTCTCCAACAGTTAGCAACTCAACTACTTGTTGTGTGGTATGATGGAGAGCTTCAATTTTGTCCTTAATCACTGTCAAACATCTTTCGCAGTTGTAAAGATGCTCGCAGATGATGTTCAAGTTGGTGGTCTCGGTGATTTGTTATTGACTCAGGACCGTGCATAGGCGTACGATTCAATCCCCAAGGCATGGGAAAATGTAACACCCCAGATTTTTACCAACCTGGAGTTAGGAGTCCTTAGGCAATGGGTTAACCATAGCACCTTGGTAACTTCTCAAAACTCGAGTCCAAAGCCAGATAAATCATTTAGAACCTAATTCTTTAGAAATTTAACGTGTATTAACTAGCGCTACATAAGATTTCCTGCCAAATTAGCACCAACCACTTTAAATACGATCTGTAAGACCCAAAACCTCTAGAATTGTTAACGCTACGTTACCCTGAAATCTAGGATCCAACTCTAAACCCAGTTGCTCCCGGGAATGCTTTGTAACTTTGTATTGGTTCTAGACTGGGCATCGAGAGTCTGATATCTACAA
The DNA here is from genome assembly GCA_037074715.1 of Magnolia kwangsiensis. Taxonomy (NCBI): domain Eukaryota; kingdom Viridiplantae; phylum Streptophyta; class Magnoliopsida; order Magnoliales; family Magnoliaceae; genus Magnolia; species Magnolia kwangsiensis. The sequence continues at coordinate 74,607,163 of CM073577.1, read as the reverse complement.
ACTTAGACCATTACGACCGCTTAGTTGGACTTGACAATCATCTAGAAAATCAAACCCAACCAATGTCCTGAGACCATTTTATTGAGCCTGGAGTGAAGAGAGTAGGAAAAGGAAGATTTTTAGAAAAATTAATTATATTTTTAAGAAATCTGGAATGGTTCACTTGCGCATTATTTTTAAGCATTCTGACTGTTAGAATTCGACCCAAATTCACCCTCGGGTTAGGATAAGTGGCTCTTACATGTCATAGTACTTGTAGCTCTGATCGAGTTCCCGTAACCGCTGAACTAAAACTGGTCCGTCACGATCGATTTGGAAACCCAACCGGACTGAAAACTTAGCTTGACCTAGATCCAGTATTAGAGAGCTTAAGTCCGACCGCATTTAGTAATAGGACCTCCAAAAGTGCTCCGTTGGATCGGAACAGACCCGATTTGGTTATAACCTAAGTATACCTTGGCCTCAAGTCTATTTCCGTCACTTTTGGGCTTATAAAAAGGCCTTAAACCCTCTCTCATTTGCTCCATATGAATTTAAGAGAAACCTTAGGAGAGAGAAGAGAGAAAAGAGAGAGTGAGGGAGAAGTTGGTGATTCTTCCTGAGATTCTTCCCAGCTTTACTACGTGCCTAATCCACTTATCCGTATCGCTATTTCGGCATTTCTGACTCTATTCCTAGGTAAGAAATCCCAACCTTAACCTGTTTTGCAGCCTACGATAGTTGAAGTGATGTTGTAACTAATGTATTTCATGCCTTAGGTTGCTATCTGCCGTTGACGAAGACTTATCATCTGAATCACATCTTATACGTGTTTTCTAGTTTAAGGTGCAGACTATATACGTTTAGGTTATGGTTTTTAAGAATTTCAATATTAAGTAATGATTTATTCTTACCTAGGATGCTATTTCATATGTATAAAGTGTTGTCCAGTTCATTTTTCAGTTATACGTTACCAATGTTGATTATATTGTATTCCTCGTATTTGTAGAAAATACCGTATACGTATAAAATTTAGATTTATGCTTAACATGATTTATTGTTGTGAATATATGCTTGTTACATGTGTGACAACTCCTTAGCGAAAGAACTTGCCCTAAATCACGCCACGGCCAATATACGCTATATATGTAAAAGTGTGTAGCTCACATGTTTGTGAAAATGTTTAAATGAATACGGAACCCGGATTCATGCATGCCATGATTATCCATCGTGGGTATATGCAAATGATATATGACACAACTCCCTAGTGAAAGGATTTGGTCAAATACATGATATATCAACATATGATATGTAGTTAGTATCTGTAGCCTAAGTGTTTGTGAAAATGATTGAATGAGTATGGAATTTGCTTTCGTGCCCCCCATGACTAATTGTCATGGATATATGACTGTTGTATGGGCGATAACCCTTTGATGAAAGGATTTGCCCTAATACGTATGCTAATGAATACATAATATGTATGATGTAATGTGTAGACTAAGTGTAAGTAAAAGTGTCTGAATGAGTTAGTAGTTAGTAAAAATGTTATTGTTAAGGTTGTTGAGATATGAATCTCAATCACAATACTTAAGTATATGATTTCCTCCATGCATTGTGTAACTTAGATTATTTGTATTAACTATGTATATGATTTCCTCCATGAATTGATTAACTTAGATGAATCAAGTTAAAGGTGTATATGATTTCTTCCATGTACTGTATTTACGTTTAAGTTATACTTCATGAATGTTCACATGATTGTAGGATATGCTTCATATACCTGTTATGGAATTTGTATGTGATTGGGGCTATACTACAGTCCAGGTAATCGGTAAGCGTACTCCAAATGGTGGTTGAGGTTGTTCGCCACGTAGGATGAGTTTAACGAATCTGAGTCGTGATTGGGATGTTTCGCAGTGGTTAGGCCACACGGAGTGCTTATGCATTCCATGTCATTCAACTCAATGTACGCTTGGCCTAGTTGAGCTTATCAACTAACCCGATTAACCGATGTTTGTTCACCATGTTTGGTCGCAACTGTTTGAATCTAAGACACCGAGCTTACCAGTAAAACTCTCGTTAACCGTGGCACCATGATCCCCTAAGACTCATGAGACGGGCATGGTGGTATGAGACACCGTGGTCGAGCTGTCGGCCTACACTGGGGCAACAAACCTCCCCGTAGTGACCAGTGAGCACCTATACTCGTGAGCAGATTATGGTGGTATGGGACACTATATTCTTGCTGTCGGCCTATATTGATTGGTGACGAGCCCTTTGTAGTGTAACACCCTGGAAAAATCCATACTTGGACTCGAGTACCAACTCAACCAGAAATCGCGTAGGATTAATTCTTTTGGAAAATAAGTGTAAGTTAGCTAGCGCAACGCTAGAGTAGCTGGGAAATAGTCCCTGATCACTTTAAATACGTTTTAAAAGACCCAAAGTGAGTAGAACCAATGAGATATAATACTCTAAAACCTCAGATTAAACTCTAAACCGGTTTATTCTCAAGACCTCTTTGAAACTTTGTATTGGATCTAGACCGTGCGTCGAAAGTCCGATACCTACAATCTTAGACCGTTATAACCGCCTAGCTGGACTTGACAATCATTTCGAAAATCAAGTCCAACCGACATTCAGAGGCTATTTCATTGAGCCTGGAGTGAAGAGAGTGAGAATAGGGTAGATTTGGAATTTTGAAATTTAAATCTGGTACACGACTTGGCGCGTTATTATTAAGCATTCTGACCGTCAGAATTCAGCCAAATTACACCCTCGGATCAGGAAAAAATTTTCTTTCATATCATGACAGTTGTAGACATGATCTACGGGCGATGACCGCTGAACTGAAACTAGACCGCCACGTGCGATCTACGAACACTACTGGTAGTAGTTAGTAGTTTCCTGCTTTATGTTGTGTAAGCCTGTTAAGGCTAGTAGTTTACTTATGTTGCTGTTGTAGCTTTAACTGTCTTAGTTCCCATATACTTCTTGTCATGATGCCTGCAAGGAGATATCCCTTGTATTGTGACAATTTTGATTAAATGAAATGCATGGAATGCCTTTGACTCTTTATATGAATGATTGCGGTGTGTTTGTGCTATTGAGACTGACAAGGTTGCGCCCTATTTTGAATATAGGGAATGCCGCCTAAGGCTAGACGGAGCACAGCTCGGCTTACATTGGGTGAGCCTATGGATCAGGTTCCCCTCTAGTCTGGTGCTCATACAGACCCTGCTGTGGGCCCGATTCCTGAGACAGCAAATGAGTCTCAGCCTCCTACTGGTCCTGCAGTTGGACCACCGCCTTTCACACCGCCCATCAGAGAGCAGTATTGTGCGTCTTCTTCGACGCAGTACATGCCACAGCCTGCTCCACCTTCAGATAGATTTGAGCAGATGATGGCCATGATGCAGCAGCAGCAGCAGCTCCTGACTACTATAGTGGGGGCTCTAGCCCAGGGTGAGAGTGTGACTCCACCTGCACCACCTGCGCATCAAACTGAGGATGCCGATACATATGCTCAGGATGAGGGCATGGCTCATCCTGCACCAGCTGCTTACCCTGCGGGGAATGCCGCAGACACACGGGGCTTACTAGAGCGATTTCAGCGCTTACGGCCTCCCACTTTTACGGGTTCTCATAGACCCGAAGAGGCCGAGTATTGGCTCGACCGTGTGTCGAAGGTATTACGGATGCTACATTGCTCAGAGCCCGAGCAGCTTGAGTTGGCTAGGTTCTTATTCGAGCGGGAGGCTAGCTTATGGTGGGATAGTGTGTTGCAGACCGTTGCCGCTGATTACATCTGGACTTGAGCAGTGTTCGAGTTCCGCTTCCACGAGAAATACTATCCCCAGACATATAGGCATGACCGGAAGAACGAGTTTCTACGCCTCAGACAGGGAGGCATGACAGTGACTGAGTATGAGCATCAGTTCACTGAGTTGGGCATATACGTCCCGACTATACTGGCAGATGAGCAGATGCGCATATGGTGGTTTTCTGAGAGTTTACGACCGGATATTCGGTCGAAGATGTGTTGCGTAAGCATTCCCTCCTACGCACAGCTGATTCACATGTCTATGTAGGCAGAGCAGGATGTAGATCGACTTACGCGATTTCATGGCCCTATTGCTCCTAGGCCACGACCAGAGTTGCAGGACAGGCCCTTTGCGGGCAAGAGGCCTCGCGTCGACCCTCCTCCTGGGGCTACAACGCCAGTACCCCCGATGCGGTGCCCCGATTTATCATGTACTTATTGTGGGAGATCGGTCCATTTAGCACAGAGTTGTTTCACTCAGATGCAGGACAGTGGGTTCTCGCCGCCGCAGAAGATCGACCGTATACGCCCACATGCTATATCAGCACCGCCTTTACAGTTGTCTCCTGCGCACCCTTCCTTCAGACCTCCTGTATCTCAGTTCAGGCCACCTCTACGACCCATGGTAAAGCGGCTGAACCGGCCATAGCAGGCGCGGGTGCATGCCTTGACGGCTGAGGCAGCCGAGACAGAGACTTCTCAGCATTCGGCCTTTGAGGTCACTGCCCACATCGGAGGTATTCCTATTCTTGTGATGGGAAACTAGATCCACACTTTCTTTGATATTGCATTCTATAGTCAGGCGTCTTGGACTGCCGACCATTCGTATAGATGGAGTGCGAGTCCTTTCAGCTCATGGAGATTTTTCTGATGCCACCCTGATGTGTGAGGGTTGCTTGGTGGATCTGGGAGGCAGGACGATGGCTCTTGATCTTATCGTCGACACCTCTCTTGTTTATCTCGATTTCATTCTTGGCATGGACTGGTTGACTGCTAGGAGAGCTGAGATTAACTGCGAGACTCGTATGGTGACGGTTTACGAGCCAGAGGGCACGCCTTTTACATTTTCAGTTCGGGTAAATCTCCCCTTCCGCATACTTAGCTACGCTTCTTTACTTCGGGACGCTGATGCCCCGATGCTTGAACATACGCCAGTCGTTTGTGATTTTGGGGATATGTTCAGGAAGATCCCTGGTTTGCGGCCTCGACGAGAGATTGATTTCACTATCAATCTGGTGCCTGGTTCCGCGCCCGTCTCACTGCCGACGTATCGCATGGGACCGTGTGAGATGGAAGAGTTGAGGACGCAAATTGATGGTCTGTTGGAGCTTAGCCTCATTCGACCCAGTGTGTCTCCTTAGGGAGCACCAGTCCTATTTGTAAGGAAGAAGGATGGCTCGATGCGATTGTGTATTGATTATCGTAGACTGAACCAGATCATGGTGAAGAACAAGTACCCTTTATCCAAGATTGATGACTTGTTTGATCAGTTGAGAGGAGCGCAGTACTTCTCAAAGATTGATCTTCAGTCAGGATATCATCAGCTGCGCGTCAGGAATGAGGACGTGCAGAAGACAGCATTCAGGACCAGCTTTGGCCACTACGAGTTCCTTGTGATGTCGTTCGGTCTCACGAACGCACCAGCTGTGTTCATAGATCTGATGAACTGGGTATTTCGGCCTTTCCTCTATCGATTCGTCGTTGTGTTCATTGACGACATTTTGGTATACTCCAGGAGTCGAGAGGAGCATGAGGAGCACTTGCGCTTGGTCCTGGATACACTCAAACAACATCAGTTGTTCGCACAGTACAAGAAGTGCGACTTCTGGAAGCAGGAAGTGAAGTTCCTGGGACACGTGGTGTCCAAGGATGGGATGGCAGTTGACCTGGCGAAGGTAGCTGCAGTTCAGGACTGGGAGCAGCCTGGTTCTGTCACTGAGGTGAGGAGTTTCTTGGGTCTCGCTGGCTATTATCGACACTTCATTTGGGATTTCTCGAAGATCGCGAGACCTTTATCTCAGTTGACCCGGAAGGACGTGAAGTTCGCCTGGAATGACAAGGCGGAGTCAGCTTTTCAGGAGCTGAAGGACAGACTTACGTTCGCCCCTGTGCTAGTATTGCCAGACCAAGGGGTTAGATACACTATATACACTGACGCGTCTAATGTTGGTCTGGGTTGTGTTCTTATGCAGAAGGACAGGGTAATTTCGTATGCCTCGAGACAATTAAGGAAGCACGAGGAGATTACCCTATACACGACCTGGAGTTGGCAGCCGTCATATTCGCACTGAGACTCTGGAGACATTACCTCTATGGAGAGGAGTTCGAGCTCTTTTGCGACCACAAGAGCCTCAAGTACATATTCACGCAGCGAGACTTGAATATGAGGCAGCGGCGATGGATGGAGACTTTGAAGGACTTCAAGTTCGAAGTCTCTTACCATCCTGGGAAGGCGAACCTTGTGGCTGACTCGTTGAGCTGCAAGAAGGCGATAGAGTTTGCGGCTCCGCTGATGGTTGCTGAGTGGGATATGGTTGAGTTTTTGTGAGACTTTGAGCAGAAACTCATTGTAGAGGAGCCGTATGAGTTCATTGCACATGTGCAGGTGCGATCTCAGATTGATGACCGAGTCATCGAGGCGCAGAGGGATGATGCGAGTCTGACTGAGCTTCGAGAGCAGTCCAGTGATGATGCAGACGTCTAGTGGCGAGTTGGCAAGGATGGGGGCTTACGTTATCGTGGCCGCCTATGCGTCCCAGATATCCCTGACTTGAGACGAGAGATTCTCAAGGCTACGCATTGTACCAGACTCACGATGCATCCAGGCAGTACGAAGATGTATCGTGACGTGAGGAGGACCTATTGGTGGGAAGGTATGAAGATCCACATAGCAGAGTTCGTGTCCCGTTGTCTTACTTGCCAGCAGGTGAAGGCAGAGCATCGCCGACCACCTGGACTTCTTCAGCCTATGCCGATCGCAGAGTGGAAGTGGGACTTTATTTCCATGGATTTCATTTCAGGGCTGCCGAAGACGAGGAAGGGACATGATTCCATATGGGTGATCGTCGACCGTCTGACGAAGTCGGCGCACTTCCTACCGATCAGAGTCACAAACTCTGCAGACGAGCTGCCTAGACTATATATCAGAGAGATCGTGCGTCTGCATGGAGTTCTGTTGGAGATCATGTCGGACAGAGACACGCGGTTCACTTCTATTTTCTGGACTGGCATTCAGGAGGCTATGGGTGTAAAGCTGAAGTTCAATACTGCCTTCCACCCACAGACAGACGGACAGACAGCGGGTGAAGCAGATCTTAGAGGACATGTTGCGAGCTTACGCATTGGACTTCAAGGACAGTTGGGATGACTGTCTGGCATATGCGGAGTTTGCGTACAACAACAGTTTCCAGGCGAGTATCGGTATGACACCTTACGAGGCGTTGTATGGGCGACCTTGTCGAGCACCGCATTACTGGGCAGAGGTCGGTGAGCGCAGATTGATTGGCCCAGAGTTAGTGCAGGCGACGTCGGAGAAGATTGATATTATTAGACGTCGGCTTCTCACAGCGCAGAGCAGACAGAAGAGTTATGCCGATATGAGACGGCGGCTACTAGAGTTCACGGTTGGGGATCATGTATTTTTACGAGTTTCCCCTATGAAGGGAGTCCTTCGGTTCGGGAAGAAGGGGAAGCTGGCACCGCGATTCATTGGTCCATTCCAGATCCTCGATCGTGTAGGAGCAGTGGCATACCGTTTGGCTTTATCCACGCCTCTCGCGAGTGTTTACAACGTATTTTATGTTTCTATGTTGAAGAAATACGTTTCTGATCCTTCCCATATCATCAGATGGGAGCAGGTGCAGTTAGGAGAGGATGTTATATATATCCTGCGACCGACGCGTATCCTAGACAGGAAGGAGCAGGTACTGCGTAGCAAGGTGATTCCCCTTGTGAAGGTATTGTAGACGCATCACTCTGAGGAAGAGGCTACCTGGGAGACAGAAGCCGAGATCAGAAAGAACTACCCACAGCTTCTCGAGGAGTACGAAAAGGTACAAATTTCGAGGATAAAATTTTTTTATTAAGGGGGGTAGATTGTAACTCCCAGGAAAAATTTGTACTTGGACTCGAGTACCAACTCGACCAGAAATCGCGTAGGAATAATTCCTTTGGAAAATAAGTGTAAGTTAGCTAGCACAACGCTAGAGTAGCTGGAAATAGTCCCTGATCACTTTAAATACGTTCTAAAAGACCCAAACCGAGTAGAACCAATAACGCTATAATACTCTAAAACCACGGATCAAACTCTAAACCGATTTGTTCTCAGGACCTCTTTGAAACTTTGTATTGGATCTAGACCGCGCGTTGAAAGTCTGATACCAACAATCTTAGACCGTTATAACCGCCTAGCTGGACTTGACGATCATTTCGAAAATCAAGTCCAACCGACATTCAGAGGCTATTTCATTGAGCCTGGAGTGAAGAGAGTGAGAATAGGGTAGATTTGAAATTTTGAAATTCAAATCTGGCACACGACTTGGCGCGTTATTATTAAGCGTTCTGACCATCAGAATTCAGCTAAATTACACCCTCGGATCAGAAAAAATTTCTCTTTCATATCATGAGACTTGTAGACCTGATCTACGGGCGATGACCGCTGAACGGAAACTGGACCGCCACGTCCGATCTACGAACACTACTGGTCTGAAAATGGGATGTGAGTGACATCCGACGTGCATGAACTTAAGTCCGATCGCGTTCGGCTAGGGGACCACCAGAAATGTCTTTTTGGACCGAAACAGCCGCGATTTGGTTAGGCATTAAGTAAACATTGTTCCCAAGCCTGTTTTGGGCATGTTTTAGGTTATAAAAGGGGCTTAAACCCTCACTTCTCTCACCCATCCGAATTTTCTAGAAACCCTAGCTGGTGTGAGAGAAAAGGTGAGAGATTGTGAGAGAGAGTGGGAGAGATCTTTCTGCTGCTTGCACTACCTGTTGCACGTGCTTAAGCATCGCACCTCAATCACTCTCCCGGTGATTTCGCCGCATTTCTAAATAATAAAAGACCCTAAACACTTGCTAATTTAAGGTTCCATCGGTTCCTTCGCATGGTAGCTTATACATCTTGTTAAATAGGTTGCCTGTTCACCGTAGACGAAGCGTACACGCTCCGTTCGAATCAATACACTTCTAGGATAAAAGGTGTGGATTCTAGACGCTTTGATTGACTGTTTTCGACGCTTTCAATGTCATTTAATAGTAGATTATCGATGGAAATGCCATTTGACATGTACAACATGCTGTCTGTTTCCTGTTTCGTAAGCAGATTAAAAATATGAGATTTAGGGCATTTTAGTCATTTGTAGGAAATACTGTTTCCATCCATATATTTGCTGATATGATTGAAATGGCTTCTTGTCACATTAGGATATTAGGAATGCGTGCATATCAATTTGGCAAAGAGATTCGTCCAAATGCGCACTTTGAGTCGACATACTATATGTAGACTTAAGTGTGTAGACTAAGTGTTTGTATAAATGTTTGTATTAGTATGTATTGAATTAAATGGTGTTATGAATTAGTTTGAGATTGAATTCTCAAATAGTATGCTGATGTAAATGATTTCCTACATGTTGGCTATATGCATGATTTCATTATATGTATGAAATGCATGTGTTAGATGATTTATTTAAGTTGTATGTTATAACATGTGTTAACATGCTCACATTGTTGTATTTCATTTCCATTACTCTTATATGATTGCTGATGTGAATTCATAAATGTTTCGGACTATACCTAGTCTAGGCAGTCGGCAACCGAGTAAATTCGTGGTTGGCTTATCTTTGCCACGAACGATGCGTCGATGAACACAAGTCGTGTTTTGAAGTTGGCGGCAGTGGTGAGGCCACACGAGGTGTTTTATGCACTTCATGTCGTTCGACTTGAGATGCACTCGTGTTAGTCGAGCTCGTCAAGTAACCCGACTGGCCATTGTATGTTCACCTTGTATGAGTCATAACTGCTTGAACCTAGGGTACTGAACTTACCATTGTAAACCCTATTAACCATGGTACCTTGATCCATAAAGACTCATGAGCCTAGCATGGTGGTATGGGACACCGTGGTCGAGCTGTCGGCCTACGCTGGGGCCATAAACCTCCCCGTAGTGACCAGTGAGTACCTACGACTCGTGAGCAGATTATGGTGGTATGGGACACTATATTCTTGCTGTCGGCCTACACTGATCAGGCGACGAGCCCTTTGTAGTGACCGCAAGCGTATTCTGAGTCTACGGGAGGCGACGACCCTTCCGTAGCAATGAGAGTACAGTAGGCCTGTATTGATAAGGTGATGAGGGAGCGGTGCAACGAGTGCGAGCTACAGCCCCGGCAGTCCTTGCAGTGACCTACAAAATATACATCGTATGAGATTACTAGGAGTGACGACCCTAGACAGGATCTGTGTTAGGATTAATATAAGGGAAGTACCTTAGTTTCCCAATCCTGCTGTATGAATGGACTAATAATAACTCGGTAATCATATCACCATCACATTGCATGTGCCTGGAAGATGTGGAGCACTGTGGGAAGAAAGCATGCCCCGGGCGTAAGATGGTGCCGTATGAGGGAGATCGTCGGTGAGGGCATCCATCATGTCACGTCATATTGCATTAACAACAGTATTAGGAATGTTTGATTTACTGCTTTACTATTATCGCATGATTGATTTGAGATCATGTTAATCTTTGCTCTATTATTCCACTGAGTTAGCTACTCACTCCCATGTTACAGGATAGTGTTTGCAACACCCACCAGACCCTGTCTTAGATGCATGTGAGGCAGCGATTCAGGAGGCAGAGCCGGATTATGATGAGGACCAGGACGAGTTCTCATATATGCAGTACCACGGCGGCTTTGCTTAGGTGGCCTGAATTGGCGGGACTTCTCAGTAGGACTATTTTTGACATTTTGCTTCTGTTTATTTACATGTATATGAGACTCAGAGATGTATTCATACTTTGGAGACAGTTGAGATCTATTTTGTTTTTCATACAGTGATATGTATATCCTTTAGTCTTTCGCTTGCTTTTATCACTGAATCTTGAGTATGAATTACAGTTTTAGTATAATTTTACTCATGTGAATGCTTTAACTCAGACAACATTGAATCATAAACATTTTTTGTTGCATAAGTGACGGTCTGGAACTCGGGAGTCTGGTTTATACACGAGCCCCGATTTTCAGGGTGTTGCATGTAGTGACCTCGAGTGCATAAGGGCGACGAGTCTTTTTGTAGTATGTGGGATATAACTAGGCCTGTATTGATAAGGTGATGGGGGAGAGGAGCAACGATTACGCGCAACAGCCCTGATAGCCCTTGCAGTGACCTAGAACTGTAACATCGTATAAGATTATCTCAGACTGACGACCCTAGAATGGATCAACGTTGAGAAATAATACAAGGGAGGTGTCTTAGCTTCCTAATCTTGCTGTATGAAAAGGATTAATAAGAACTTGGTAAGCCACCGCATTGCATGTGCTAACGGCGTTGGTGATAAAGTACTGAGGAAGTGAGTCATGCCGCAATCGTTAGATGATGTCACAGAGGGGATTGTGGTGAGGGCATGCATTATTCTTCATATCATCCTTGCATTAACAAGAGTATCTAGGACCTGTTTGATTATATTACCTTATCATTACTGCTTGATTGGATTGATAACATGTTAACCTTTGCTGTATATAGCTTCCACTGAGTTGATCACTCACTCCCACATTACGGGACGGTGTTGGCCACACCAACCAGTCCCTGTTTTAGTTTCAGATGGTGACGATGCTCGCGAAGCAGAGTCAGTCTTTCTTGATGATATTGAGGAGGATTTCTCCTATATGCAGGTTCTGATCGATGGGTTTACAGGGTTACTAATTCGATACCAATACACTTGGTATTTTTGCTTTTTATTTAATCACTCATGTATATTCTTTTCTTTCCATTTTGGAGTATACATGTATTTATTTAACCTGGTAACATGTTCACACTCTGGAGACTTACAATCAATTATACATTTTATATATTTATCACAGTCTTCCGCTTGAGAAACTTAACTGTCTCTGGAGTATGATATTCTGTTTTGGCTAATCCCACTCATGTTTTCTGCACTAATATGAACAACATTCATCCATCATTGAAAATGTTGCATAAGTGATGTTCTGGAACTCGGGAGTGGAGTTTATGCTGGACCCCCGATTTTCGGAATGTTACAGAAAATATGAGAGTTAATCATTCTTTGACACCAAGAGTCTGTGCGAGAGGACTATTCGGTTGATGAGATGAAGTTAGGCACAACTGTTGTGCCAACTGGACTTCATCTTGATCAAACCATACTTCTGGATGAAAAACATCGGACATGGATGGTAGGCCCACATTTTGAGATAACTTGCATATGAGCGAGGGGAATGACAATGTATCATGATGTTCTCCTTTGATTACACGAGTTAGCTGTTATAGGATAAGGATTGAAAGGCACACTTGGACCTATTGATAGACATCATATAGGACATTGAGCACAAAAGGAGTAAGATAACTTCCCTTTGCATCACACAAATACACATTAGTCCCAAAGACGCTGTGGAGAATTTTGAAGGAGGGTCTAAGGTGGTTGACATGAAGAGTGTTTTCATCATTCCTAGGAACTATGGTGCCATGACACAATGCTCATGTTATCTCACCCCAAACTCCTAACCCATTTAGATTGCGTTCTGTCACCAGGATTCGAGTTACTTCTAGGTTCAGGAGATGGCCAAGTATGATTGGAGTAATGAGTTTCGTGTGATATATGAGCTCCAATCGAATACATGGGGATTATCACGAACAATATGGTAACTGTTGAAAAACTGATGAATCAACTCAAACTGGTAAGGTCCATCAAGATCGAGTATATTTTTCCACCCTATTACTTCTAATATAAGATCCACTCCAAATGGTTCGATAGTGCTATTAAGAACAATGCTCTCTTTTATTGTAACTTGTTCCCAAGCCAACTGATTGAAACAAGACTGATTTGTTTCTGGTTGCTTATTCTTTGATTTGGACGATTTGGAATAAGTGTAACGTCCCGAAAATTGGGGGTCGAGCATAAAACTCCACTCCCGAGTTCCAGAACATCACTTATGCAACATTTTTAATGATGGATGAATGTCGGCTGTAATAGTGCATAAAACATGAAGTGGATTAAGCCAAAACAACATATCATACTCCAGAGACAGTTAAATTAGCAAGTGGAAGAATGTGATAAATATATAGAATATATGAATTGTTGTAGGTCTCCTTCGATAGATCCCCTTAATACTTATAGACGTATTGACGTATGTTGACGTATGTAGACTACACAACTCTAACGTACTTGACATATGTTGACTTCAACATATAATATGACAGATCCTTATATCAAGGAGATGTCTAATACACAACAATTATGTTCTTACATTCAAAACATATTGCAGGCATAAATCATATTGATTTAGGCATTTCAACAAACACTTAGTCTACACACATTAGTCTACATAGCATATGTCGGCCAATATGTGCATTAGGACGAATCTCTTCGCCAAACAGATTATACATGTATAACTAGTATAGGTACACGGTAAATACTCATGGAAATCATATCAGCAAAATACGTACGTATACAGTATTTCCTACAAATACCTAAAATACCCTAAATCTCATATTCTTCGTACGTTTTCGAAATGAAAAATGGACAGCATGTTCTACATGTCAAACAGTATTCTTGTCAACAATCTACCATTAAACGACATTGAAAGCTTTGAAAAATGGTAAACTAAGCGTCTAAAATCCACACCTTACGCCGTAAGAGCGTAATGAATCGAATAGGAACTCTACGTCGTCGTCAACGACAGATTGACAACCTACAGTATGTTTAGGTTAGCTACCTCACCACTTGCACCAATTGAAACTCTAGAACAGGTTAGGGTTAGGCTTTCTTACCTAAGAACGAAGTTGGAATCGCTAAAATAGCGATGTGGGTGAATGACTTTGGCACGTGGAGCAGCAGGGAAGAATCCCAGGAGAAAACCCCAACTTCTCCCTCACTTTCTCTCTCTCTTTTCTCTCTCTCTTTTCTCCTTATGGTTTGAAAGTTCGTATGGGATTTGTGAGAGAGAGTTTAAGGCCCTTTTATAAGCCCAAACATAACGAAAACAGACTTGAAGTCAAGGTATACTTAAGTTATAACCAAATCGGGTCTGTTCCGATCCAACGGAGCACTTCTGGAGGTCCTGTTACTAAATGCGGTCAGAATTAAGCTCTCTAATATTGGATCTAGGTCCAGCTAAGTTTTCAGTCCGATCGGGTTTCTAGATCGACCGTGGCGAACCAGTCTCAGTTCAGCGGCTACGAGAACTCGATTAGAGCCACAAGTGCTATGACATGTAAGGGCCAACTATCCTAATCCAAGGGTGAAATTTGGTCGAATTCTAATGGCCAGAATGCTTAAAAATGTCACCCAAGCGACATGTGCCAGATCTATTAAAAATTGAATTAATTTTCTAAATATTTTTCTTTTCTCACTCTCTTCACTCCGAACTCAATAGAATGATCTCAGGATATCGGTTGGGCTTGATTTTTGAAATGATTATCAAGTCCAACTAGGCGGTCATCATGGTCTAAGATTATAGATATCGGACTTTCGACGTGCGGTATAGATTCAATACAAAGTTTCAAAGTGCTCCTGAGAGCAACCGGGTTTAGAGATTGATCCTGAATTTCAGGGTAAGGTAGCATCAATGATTCTATAGATTCTAGGTCTTACGGATCGTATTTAAAGTGGTTGGTGCTAATTTTACAGGTAATTTAGTTTAGCGCTAGTTAATTCATGTTAAATTTGTAAAGAATTTAGTCCCAAATGATTTCTTTGGCTTTGGAATTGAGTTCTGAGAGTGATATGGTTGACCCATTGCCTAAGGACGTCTGACCCCAGGTTGGTAAAAATTCGGGGTGTTACAATCTACCCTCCTTGAAACATAATTTCGTGCCCAAAATTGGCTAAGGGTAATGAGTCCCTAGAAAGACTTTAGTATTGACATTCTAAGAAAGGTTCAAATCCTATTTAATGACTTAACCTTACATATAACCTAAATCAACTTCTTCGATCCTGGGCCAGTGGGGAAGAGGCCAACCACGCTTCCGCTGTGCTATTTTGATCCAACGGTTGTATTAGATAATCCTAAGTAGATTGAGCTCAATACGTTTTATCCCCCTTAAAACTTAGTTCTACTTAAGGCTTAAGAATCTATGTCTCGATCCGTATATCAGAATGAGGTGTAACTTAAGACCTATCCTTGACATGAAATGGGAAACAACCTCTCACTACATTTGTCTTCCTTTGTTAATGATGCGTTCTATGGCATTGGTACCTATGGTTGTAGAAAGAAGCCTAATCTCTATTGTGATTGAGTTCAGGGGCAGGTGAGAGCTTGTAGCAAGATGTCTAATCTCTATTGGCTATATGTCCTCTACATTTTCCAAAGGCAAAGCAATAACTTTTGGTTGTAGGTGGTCGGGCCAACATGGAAGAAAAGTTGTGTAGTGGGTCTGAGCCGGATACATAGACTTTCTGCCTTGCGATGACAGAAAGTTTATCGTATCAATTCTTAATCCGAGTCGATGCCGATCTTCTACTTGATCAGATCATTGGATTCATTGGTAACTACTAGGATTAAGAAGTTGATTCAAACTGCGAATACATCGCTTACATACAGTTCCCTTACTCAGCGTTCCCGATTGTAAGAAGTCCTTGGGAAGGCAATTCTAATGGGAATTCTAAGTGGCTTGCTGGTTTATTCTAAGTTCAATCTGAGGGATTTATAAGTTTTCCCTGAGAGTGAATGGTTCTAAGTTAAAACAACTTTACTAAGGGTTATAATAGAAGTCTATAAGTATTAAGGGGATCTATCGAAGGATGAGAGAGGATGGAGAGTGTAGACAGCAGTGGGGATGAGTTTTAAATGGGTAGGGACAGTGGTGCACGAAAATGAAAGAGGAAGGGATTAGAGGGGTGGTTTTTGCCAAAAATCAGACGTTTGGGAGAGAAAAGAGAGCTTGGGGGGTCACTTTGTGAAGGAGGGGCGACTTTTAGGGGGTTTTACACAACTGACCGTACACCAGGGGGTCACACTACACCCCAAAGTCGATCAGCCCGAAGGCCCGACCCGACCAAGCCCATTGACCGGCGAGGCCTCGCCGACTCGGCGAGGTCCTCGCCACCCACTGGAAAAACTGGTGAGGCCTCGCCCTTTTGGCGACGACCTCCTACCCCCTAGGTCCCAAAAAAGTCTGGGTCCCACCCTGGGTCCCCCTATAAGAGCTCCGTTTGGCCCCCGACCCCATTTGAGGCATTTTCGGGGCCAATATGCAAACCGGAATGATTTTATGTGATATGTGACATATGATTTTGGGGTAGGAGACGCTAATATATCCAACTAGCCCATTTATTCCACGAGATTACATAACTAGTATGGTCAAAAATCTAATTTATACATATATTTACTATTTATAGTAAATTTTTGTTTAAGTATGATTCTCCATAATTTATACATTAGGATTCATGTCTATTATGAAAGGACTTAAAAAAAAGTTGAAGAATGAGGCAGTGAAAGGAGAGATTTTGAAGGAATTGGATAAAAAAAGGGGTTTTAGGCCTTGAGATTGAGTGTAAGGGTTGTGGTTAACCCACAACCTAAGGACATTCATTTTTAGATTTGGAATTCTTCAGGGAATGACTCAAACCCATCGAATGACGACCTAGAGGCGACTTAGGTAGCTTCACGCGACCAAAGATACGTTATGGACTAAATTACCGTATAGTCTCACCTGTCGCGAAACTTGGAATTCCAATATGGTTTCTAGGTTCCATCACCCCCTTCCTTAGTCATAGTGCGTCAGTGTGTGTTGTGTTACCATAACCCAGGTCCATTTTAATCCAAATCATGCTCTGATACCATCTGTAATGTCCCAAAAATTGGGGGTCGAGCATAAAACTCCACTCCTGCGTTCCAGAACATCACTTATGCAACATTTTCAAGGATGGATGAATGTCAGCGTAATAGTGCATAAAACATGAAGTGGATTAAGCCAAAACAGCATATCATACTCCAGAGATAATTAAATTAGCAAGCAGAAGAATGTGATAGATATATAAAATATATGAACTATTGTAGGTCTCCAGAGTGTGAACATGTTACCAGGTTAAACATATACATGTATACTCCAAAAATGATAAAAAATAATATATATGAGTGCTCCAAAAATATAAAATGACTAGTGTCATGGCATCAAATCAACCTCCCTATAATCCCGTCGATCAGAACACGGTCTATATAGACCCGCCTGATAATCGCCTATAGGAGAAATCCTCCTCATCATCATATAAGTCCGGCTCTGCCTCGCAGGCCGCGCCATCATCTGAAACAACAACAGGGTCTGATGGGTGCCCAGAACACCGTCCCGTAACGTGGGAGTGAGTAGCAAACTCAGTGGAATCATAGAGCAAAGGTTAACATGTTATCAAATCAATCTAGCGATAATGATAAAGCAAGTAAATCAAACATTCCTAAATACTGTAATTAATGCAAGAATGAAATGACATGATGAATGCCCTCACCGACATACTCCCTCATGCAACACCATCTTACGTCCGTGGCATGCTTTCTTTCGTCAGTGCTCCACATCTTCCAGGCATATGCAGTGCGATATGAATATGATTACTGAGTTGTTATTAGTCCTTTTTATACAGCAGGATTGGAAAACTAGGGTACTTCCCTTATATCATTCCCAACAAGGATCCTGTCTAGGGTCGTCACTCCTAGTAGTCTCATACGATGATATATTTATAGATCGCTGCAAGGGCTGTCAGGGCTGTTACACTCACTCATTGCTCCGCTCCCCCATCACCTTATCAATACAGGCCTAGTTGTACTCTTATTGCTACGGAAGGATCGTCGCCTCACGTAGACTCAGAGTACGCTCGAGGTAACTACAAAGGGATGCCAGGGCTATTTCACCCACTCGTTGCACCGCTCCCCCATCACCTTATCAGTGTAGGCCGATAACAAGAATATAATGTCCCAAACCACCATAATCTGCTCACGAGTCTGGGTTGCTCACTGGTCACTACGAGGAGGTTTGTGGCCCCAGCGTAGGCCGACAACTCGACCACAGTGTCCCATACCACCATGCCTGGCTCATGAGTCTTAGTGGATCAAGGTACCACGGTTATCATGGTTATCACTGGAAAGTTCAATACCCTAGGTTCAAGCAGTTATGACCAATACAAGGTGAACATACAGTGGTTAGTCGGGTTGCTTGACAAGCTTGACTAGTACGAGCGCACCTTAAGCTGAACGACATGAAGTGTATAAACATCTCGTGTGGCCTAACCACTACCGTCAACCAAAGCACGACTCTGGTTCATCGACGCGTCCTTCGTAGTGAATAAAATCCAACCACGAATTCAAATCTGTTACCAATTTCCTGGACTAAAGTATAGCCCCAAATACTTGTAATCTAAATCAACAAACATATGAGAGAGACAGAATTGAAATACAAGAAATTTCAGCATGTTATCAGCATGTTATAACATACATCATAAGCAGTTAACCATACACGAGTACTTCACACATAAGGTAATCAATTGAAATACAACAATTATGGAGGAAATCATGTACATCATCAAATTAGTTGAGAATCCAGTCTCAACGCTAATCTACAACTCATTTACTCAATACTTACTAATACATACATTTATACAAACACTTAGACTACACAACTCCAACGTACTTGACTTATGTTGATTTTAACATATAATATGATAGATCCTTATATCAAGGAGATGTCTAATACACAACAATCATGTTCTTACATTCAAAACATATGAAAGACATAAATCATATTTATTTAGGCATTTCAACCAACACTTAGTCTACACACATTAGTCTACATAGCATATGTCGGCCAATATGTGCATTAGGACGAATCTCTTCGCCAAACAGATCATACACATATAACTAGTATAGGTACACGGTAAATACTCACGGCAATCATATCAGCAAAATATGTATGTATACAGTATTCCCTATAAATACCTAAAATACCCTAAATCTCATATTCTTTGTACGTATTCGAAATGAAAAATGGACAACATGTTCTACATGTCAAACAACATTCTTGTCAACAATCTACCATTAAACGACATTGAAAGCTTTGAAAAATGGTAAACTAAGCGTCTAAAATTCGCACCTTATGCCGTAGGAGCATAATGAATTGAATAGGAACTCTACGTCGTCGTCAACGACAGATTGGCAACCTACAGTATGATTTAGGTTAGCTACCTCACCACTTGCACCAATTGAAACCCTAGAATAGGTTAGGGTTAGGCTTTCTTACCTAAGAACGAAGTTGAAATCGCTAGAATAGCGATGCAGGTGGATGACTTTGACACGTGGAGCAGCAAGGAAGAATCCCAGGAGAAAGCCCCAACTTCTCCCTCACTTTCTCTCTCTTTTCTCTCTCTTGATTTGGGTAGGGTTTGAAATTCGTATGGGATTTGTGAGAGAGGGTTTTAGGCCCTTTTATAAGCCCAAACATAATGAAAACAGAATTGAAGTCGAGGTATACTTAAGTTATAACCAAATCGGGTCTGTTCCGATCCAACGGAGCACTTCTGGAGGTCCTGTTACTAAATGTGGTCGGAATTAAGCTCTCTAATATTGGATCTAGGTCCAGCTAAGTTTTCAATCCGGTCGGGTTTCCAGATCGACCGTGGCGGACCAGTTTCAGTTCAGCAGCTACGGGAACTCGATCAGAGCCACAAGTGCTATGACATGTAAGGGCCACCTATCTTGATCTAAGGGTGAAATTTGGTTGAATTCCAACGGCCAGAGCGCTTAAAAATGTCGTGCAAGCGACACGTGGCAGATTTTTTAAAAATTGAATTAATTTTCTAAATATTTTCCTTTTCTCACTCTCTTCACTCCGGACTCAATAGAATGGTCTCAGGATATCGGTTGGGCTTAATTTTCGAAATGATTGTCAACTCCAACTAGGTGGTTATAATGGTATAAGATTATAAATATCGAACTTTCGACGTGCGGTCTAGATTCAATACAAAGTTTCAAAGTGCTTCTGAGAGCAACCGGGTTTAGAGATTGATCCTGGATTTCAGGGTAAGGTAGCGTCAATGATTATATAGGTTCTGGGTCTTACAGATCATATTTAAAGTGGTTGGTACTAATTTTATAGGTAATCTAGTTTAGCGCTAGTTAATTCACGTTAAATTTGTAAAGAATTTAATCTTAAATGATTTCTTTGGCTTTGGAATTGAGTTCTGAGAGTGATATGGTTGACCCATTGCCTAAGGACGTCTGACCCCAGGTTGGTAAAAATTCGGGGTGTTACAGTAAGATCCTTACCTTTGCCTTTCACCGTGGTTCTTCTTGGAAGAGAGTCTAAGAAGATATAGATAAGGAAAAACAACTAGAGAAGAGAAAGAGAAAGTTAAAAGAAAATTCTGACGCTCGTTTCTCTTAAATAGCAGGGTGTTGATGATATCAATATTCGATCGATGTCATTGAAGTCAGGCTCATAATGATATTGAAGACTGTGTCGAAGACCATTGTAACACCCCAAATTTTTACCTACCTAGAATTAGACGTCCTTAGGAAATGGGTCAACCATAGTACCTTGGTAGTTTCTCAAAATTCGATTCCAAAGTCAAAGAAATCGTTTAGAACCTAATTCTTTAGAATTTAACAGGAATTAGCCAACGCTACACTAGATTTCCTGCGAAATTAGCACCAATCACTTTAAATACGTTCTGTAAGACCCAAAACCTCTAGAATCGTTGACGCTACGTTACCCTAAAATCTAGGATCAAACTCTAAACCCGTTTGTCCTCAGGAACCCTTTGAAACTTCGTATTGTATTTAGACCGCACGTCGAGAGTCCGATATCTACAATCTTAGACCATTACGACCGCCTTGTTGGACTTGACAATCATTTTAAAAATCAAGCTCAACCGATGTTCTGAGGCTATTTCATTGAGCCTGGAGCAAAGAGTGTGAGAAAGAGTGAAATTCATTAAAAATTAAATGTCTTTTAAATAAATCTGGCACGTTTCGCTTGCGGGTTAATTATAAGCATTCAGACCGTCGAAATCTGACCCAAATACACCCTTGGATCAGGGAACATTTCTCACCCAGGTCAGTGTACTTGGAATCCTCGATCGAGTCTCCGTGACCGCTGAACTGAAACTGGTCCGCCATGTGCGATCTGGGAACTCTACCTGACTGAAAACTTGGTGTGAGCAGGATCCAATATCCATGAGCTTAAGTCCAACCGCATTTGGCCAGGGGACCTCTCGAAATGCTCCTTTGGATCGGAAAAGATCCGATTTGGCTATAACCCAAGTATACCTTGACTTGGAGTCTGTTTTGGTTATGTTCGGGCTTATAAAAGGGGCTTAAACCCTTAGCTTTCTAACCCATACGAATTTGGGAAAAAACCCTATGAGAGAGAAGAGAGAAAAGAGAGAGAAGTGAGGGAGAAGCTGGTGATTTCACTTGGGATTCTTCCCTGCTGCTCTACGTGCCAAATCCACCATTCTGTATTGCTTTTCTGGTGACTCCGGCTTCGTTCTAGGTAAGAAAACCCTAACCTTAACCTGTTTTAGGGATTTTATCAATACAAGTAGTGAAGTAGCTGATGTATCTTGTGAATTAGGTCGTCATATTGCCGTTGACGAAGCGTAGACTTCCTGTTCGATTCATTACACTTCTACGGCGAAAGGTGCGGATCTTAGATGCTTAGATTATTAGTTTTCAAAGCTTTCAATGTCGTTTAATGGTAGATTGTTGACAAGAATGCTATTTGACATGTACAACATGTTGTCCATTTTTCATTTCGAATACATACGAAGAATATGAGATTTAGGATATTTTGGATATTTGTAGGAAATACCGTATAGATACGTATTTCGCCGATATGATTTCCATGAGTATTTTTCAAGTACCTATACTAGTTATGCGTGTATGATCTGTTTGGCGAAGAGATTCGCCCTAATGCACATATTGGCCGACATATGCTTTGTAGACTAATGTGTGTAGACTAAGTGTTTGTTGAAATGCCTAAATCAATATGATTTATGCCTGCCATGTGTTTTGAATGTAAGAACATGATTGTTGTGTATTAGACATCTCCTTGATATAAAGATCTATCATATTATATGTTGTAATCAACATACGTCAAGTACGTTGGAGTTGGTAATCTAAGTGTTTGTATAAATGTATGTATTAGTAAGTATTGAGTATATGGTGTTGTAGATTAGCATTGAGACTGGATTCTCAACTAATTTGATGATATATATGATTTCCTCTACGCTTGTCATATTTCAATTGATTTTCGTATGTGTGAAGTACTTGTGTATGGTTTAATTGCCTATGTTGTATCTTATAACATGTTGCTAACATGCTTGGATTACCTGTTATTTCAATTTTGTTTATCTCATATGATTACTGATTCACATCTTTGTGCTTGGGGCTATACTCTAGTCCAGGTAGTCGGTAACAGTTTAGAATTTGTGGTTGGATTCTATTCGCCACGAAGGATGTGTAGGACGAACCCGAGTCGTACTAGAGTCGTCGGCAGTGGTTAGGCCATGCGAAGTGCTTGGGCACTTCATGCCGGTCGATTCAACGTACGCTCGTGCTAGTCCGACTCATCAAGTAACCCGACTGACCATTGTATGTTCACCTTGTACTCATCATAACTGCTTGAACCTAGGGTACTAAACTTACCATTGGAAAGCCCCTCTAACCTTGGTACCTCGATCCCCTAAGACTCATGAGCCGGGCATGGTGGTATGGGACACCGTGGTCGAGCTGTCGGCCTATGCTGGGGCCATAAACCTCCCCGTAGTGACCAATGAGTATCCTACTCTGAGCAGATTATGGTGGTATGAGACACTATATTCTTGTTGTCGGCATACATTGATAACGTGATGGGGGAGTGGAGCAACGAGTGCGAGCAACAACCATGGCAACCCTTTGTAGTGACCTTGAGTTTATCCTGACACCGCATGGGGGCGACGAGTCCTGATGCAGTCTTAAGGATATAAACTAAGCCTGTATTGATAAGGTGATGGGGGAGCGGTGCAACGAGTGCATACAACAGCCCTGACAGCCCTTGCAGCGACCTAAAAATATATCATCGTATGAGATTAGTAGGAGTGACGACCCTAGACAGGATCATTGTTTGGGTATTGATATAAGGGAGGTACCTTAGTTTTTCAATCCTGCTGTATGAAAAGGACTAATAACAACTCAATAATCATTATCCATATCGCACTGCATGTGCCTGGAAGATGTGGAGCACTGAGGAACGCAAGCATGCCGTGGACGCAGATGGTGCCGCATAAGGGAGTATGTCGGTGAGGGCATCCATCATATCATTTCATCCATGCATTAATTACAGTATTTATGAATATTTGTTTTGCTTGCTTTATCATTATCGCGTGATGGATTTGATAACATGTTAATCTTTGCTCTATGATTCCACTGAGTTAGCTACTCACTCCCACATTACGGGATGGTGTTCCGGATACCCTCCAGTCCCTATTTTAGTTTCAAATGATGGCGATGCTCGTGAAGAAGATCCGGACCTGATGATGATGAGGAGGATCCCTCCTATATGCAGGTTCTAATTGACAGGGTTACAGGGTTACTGATTAGCTGTCAGCACACGTGGTATTTTGCCCCTTTATTTTTGCACCCATGTATATTCTTTTTGCTCATCTTTGGAGTATACATGTATATGTTTAACCTGGTAACATGTTCACACTCTGGAGACTCACAACAGTTCATATATTCTATATATCTATCACATTCTTTCGCTTGCTAAATTAACTGTCTCTGGAGTATGATATGTTGTTTTGGCTTAATCCACCTCATGTTTTATTTACTATTACCACCGACATTCACCCATCATTGAAAATGTTGCATAAGTGATGTTCTGGAACTCGGGAGTTGGGTTTTTACCCAACCTCCGATTTTTGGGGCGTTACAACCATTGGAAAGGACCATCCGCTAAGAACCAACAGATATCGAGACGGATCGAATTTCTAACCATTGGAAGGGACTGACGGTTAAGGCATTGTATTCCCGAGATTCGTCGATGAGATCAAGACTTGTTCGTTTTCACCGAGTATGAAAAAAAATGAAAAATATCTCTCTTAATATGTAGAAGATGGTTAAGACTTAAGATATACCTATATAGTACATGTTTAACCATACAAAAATAAGAGGACCATAGTCCTCAAATATACCAATTCAGCTCATGTTTGAGTCGACTTGTCATCAAATTGCACATACTCCAATTGATTTCTGAAGATCGCTAAACCTGTTTGCATCTATCGGTTTAGTTAGTATGTCAGCAAGTTGATTTTCTGTAGACACATAGTCCAATACTATGATTTTTTCTTCAACATGCTCTCGGATAAAATGATGTCTAATGTCAATATGCTTGGTCCGAGAATGTTGAACATAATTCTTTAAAATAATGATGACATTAGTTTTTTCACCGAAGATAGTCATAGTTGACTGCTCAATCCCATAATCTAGTAGCATTTGTTTCATCTATAGGAGTTGAGCACAACAACTACCTGCAACAATGTATTCGGCTTCGGTAATGGACAGGGATATCGAATTTTATTTCTTACTCTGCCAAGATACAAAATAATTTCCAATATAAAAATAGCTGCCACTGGTTGACTTGTGATCATCTAAATTTCTAGCCTAATCGGCGCCTGAGTATCCAACAATGATGGTAGATGTTTCGAATAGATACCATAAATCGCAAGAGGTTGTTCCAACCACATACTTAACGATTCTTTTAATTGTTGTTAAATGAGATTCCATACTATCAGCCTGATATCGCGCACATGCTTCTACGCTAAATGATATATCTAGACGACTTGCAGTTAGATATAATAGGCTTCCTATCATGCTTCGATACAGGTGTTGATTCACACTTTTCCCATTTATATCTTTGGAGAGTTTAAGTGTGGTACTGATGGGAGTATGATTGGTATGACTAGATTCAAGTCCAAATCTTTTTACTAGATCTTTAGCGTACTTGCTTTGACATACAAAGATCCCATTGGGCAATTGCTTCACTTGTAGGCCTAAGAAGAAGTTCAACTCACCAACCATTCTCATTTCAAATTCCAATTTCATGAGATCAGCGAAGTTATGAGCAGTTTCTTCACATGTAGTACCAAAGACTATGTCATCCACATAGATATGGGCAATGAGTAATGAATTCTTTATCTTTTGAGTGAATAGTGTTTTATCTAGACTACCCCTGCAGAATTTATGGTCCAGAAGAAATTGTGTCAAATGTTCATACCAAGCACGTAGTGCTTGTTTGAGACCATTAAGTGGTTTGCTCAATCGATAAACATGTGGAGGATACTTAGGGTCTAAAAATCCCTTAGGTTGTTCCACATAGACTTCTTCATCAAGTACTCCATTGAGAAATGCACTTTTGACATCCATTTGAAATAGTTTAAATTTCAATGCACATGCAATTGACATGAGAATCCTAATTGACTTAAGGTGAGCTACAAGAGCAAATGTTGAAATAGCGGTGAAGATCGCTTGAGTTGAAGTAGGAATATGCCAATATGTCCTAGAGGGGGGTAAATAGGATTTTTTTTTAATTTATGAGTTATATTAAAAATCCTATCACTCTAATCCTAACAGGTATGCAAATTTCAGGATTACTCAAATGTAACTCTACTTGCTTCCAAGCCCACTAGAGGATCTAATCACAAAACTATTTAAATTAATAAGCATGAAGCAGTTATAGTCTATGATGGATGTGACTATGTATGTGAAGTGTGAGCAGATATGAATTCAATTAATATAATCACACAAATGATCAAGCACAAGAATCAATCATAGACACAATCATTTTTATAGTAGTTCGACTACTTGTCTACTCCACTCCCAGCTACCTCACTCAACCCTTGAGTGTACCGGATTTCACTAAGGAGGTTTCCCATGGTTCACCTCAAACCTAAGGTTTTAAATCAGGTTCACCTTCAACCTTTACAACATATACAGAGGTTGACTATTTATGCTCTCACGAGTAAGGGTCAACACATAGCACCCAGTTTAGGCACACTAGCCAAGGATCTTACCCTAAGACCCTAACAGAGGTTTTACACGGTTGACCTCATAACCCAGAGTTTTTCTGGTTCACTCCTAACCAGATATTTATGCCCACACAGAGCAAGAGTCCACACAACGCACCCACACGTACGCTCCCGCCGGAGGCCTCTCTGAGGACTTCAAAGGGTGAGCAACACCTACGACCCAATCCTAGAAAGGAATGATCACAAGTGTCCTCTGGACTACTTACAGTTAAGTTGATGAGTCCCTTTTAGCACATTGATGAAGATCTCCTTCTTGTTGATGAAGAGTCTTCAGCTCCCTTAATTCGTAACTCAAAAGATGTACCAATACTAGGCTTCGGGTCGGGTCAAGGTTATGATGGAATTCCACTCTCTAAATATTTTCCTATTAGGAAGATAGAGTGATTCCAATCATTTATGCATTCAAGGCATCCCAGCTTAATGATTTACCATTAAGGCAGAAGCTGGTGGATCCTTGAATGTAGAAGTTCATTCCCTAATCTACTCTATTGAATATCAATGATGAGGGTGGATTGGAGGATGAACTCCTTGAGAGAAAGGGCTTAAGATAAATGATATGAAGTTTAAAACACTCAGAAGCACTCTCTTCTTTCTCTGCTAGCAATAAAGACTAACCTCTTTATATATAGGCAAAAGGTTCCAACGGATATAAAACGGTCACATTTATGACAAAGTTTGATATTATCGAGCAAGAGTCGATATGATCGAGCATATACTCTCAATTGTATCGATGATCCGCTCGATGGCACAAACTTCATGTTATTCACTTTTAAAACCTTTTGCTGGCTGGTCAATGAGATCGAGACACACATCGATGTTATCGAATTTTGAACTCTGATTCCATCGATAGAGGGATCGATCTATCGACAGGTGAAAACAAAAAAGACAAGCCTTGAAGAATTTCAGGTTCTGAAGATATGATCGAGGAACAGCCAATGTCATCGGAATTTGAATGTCGATGATATCGAGACCTTGTCGTTAGAATCGATAAATCATATAGATTTACCTATAAGCACACTGGTCAGTTTTTGCAAGACTTGATCCAATCGACCAAGACTCGATGATATTGACATTAGAATATCAATTTCCTCGAATGGCCCCCAATCAACGTTTAAAACATCCTGAAATTTATGCTGGAGGAAACATGCGCCCACTATCGATATGATCGAATGACTACCGATATGATCGATATTTGAGTTCAGATTGAATCAGACACTCATCTATATATCGAAGCTTATAGTAGTTTTCTTTAGAAAAATAGGGGCACCGAAAAACTGCCTATCGATATTATCTATCCACTTTCGATGGGATCGATATTCGAATATCGATGATATCGATTGAGATTCTGATATATCGATAAATCATCCAGATGAATGTTTGATTGCTAGACGCTTTTTGTCCTCACTCGATTGTATCGATTGAGAGGTCGAGGACATCGACAGAGCAGGTCGATCATATCAAAAGGTGAATCGATATAATCGACAGAGTAAGAAAAACTTTAAGATTTTCCCGTTTGGTAAAAAGTTTTCTTACACTAAAACCCTAAGGTGTTCTACTTAGTTTTAAAGGTTTTAATCACCTGGTGTTTTGGGACATGGGATGTGAGGCTATGATTTACCTGTGGTGAGCTTCCACACATCCAGTAGAGGCAGACACTTAAGTTGATCTTCCTGTTAGGCGCTGTTGTCCAACAAACTCAACTTCACCGTAATTGGCAAACCAAGGCACTAGTAGGTGCACTTTCAATCTCCCCCTTTGTCAATTACGTGAAAAAATACCTAAAACATCCTAGAAAAATATCTAGACAGATACATCCTAAATTTTATTTACATGCATTAACACAATTTTATAAATTCTAATTACCCATGTACACAACCGATAATTGCTCCCCCTTTCTTATTGTGGCTGCTGCCCCTAACACCTGCAATATATAAGAGCACAAATATCCAATTTTTCGCATGGGGTGTTTTTAACTGTTCTATCCCTTTTTTTCAGTCATTGGCAAAAGCATAACAAGTGATATTGACTGAAGATTTTAAGCATATGGGAGAACCACAGACAAATAGATATATATAGATATTCAACAGTGATAAGCAAACATCAACGAAGGCAGGAAGAAAAAATAGATCAAGCAATTAGCGCAGTCATTATATAAGTAATAGGAATGACAATAAAATAAGAATGGAATTCAGTCATATCAATAAAAAGTTTTATTATCCAAAACATCTATCCCAAAAGAAATATCTATACTGCCCCAGACAACAGTATCATAATCATTAGTCAGAAATATCAGCCCCATGTAGGGATACCCAAAGCAAGTAAACAGAGATGGATGCAAAATCAAGTATTTATGACTAGACACACAACTCCATCAGAACTGTCTCCTTTTTAGCACATAGAAGGCCCACCAGTCATTAGTAACTCATGAATCTGCTGTACAGAATGTTGGAGAGTTTCCATCCTATTTTCTATTCCTGATAGTCATTTTTCGTAGTGTTGAAGACGCTTATCAATTCCAGTGAGATTGTTTAAAAATTGACGCTCAAGCATATGACGCTGATGATTTGTGACAGAAGTAGGACTATATTCAGGAGTTCTATTGGATCCCCAGAGAGTTTCTTCATTAGGCATGGGATCACTATCTTCAACAGGTGGAGGGATCTTAGTATGCGATGAGACAGAGACATACACTTGTTGCGCTGCATCATGGTCGAACCATACTTCAGGGTATATCTTATCAGTTGTTTCTGGTAGACCTGCCCAGTGTGCGAGCTTGCAGATAAGAGATGGAAAAGGCAGAATTTCAAGATGGTCACTTCTGATTACCTTTATTAGCTGGTTTAGAATGAAAGTTGATAGGCATACAGGGACCTCTTGATAGACATCATACAACATATTGAGTGCAACGGGACTTAGGTATGTGTCATTTGCATCACATGGGTACATATTCATGCTGAAAATACTGTGAAGGAATCGAAACAAGATTCCTAGATATTTTACCAGAAGGATATTACCATCATTTATAGGAATTATCATACCCTGCCACAGTGCTCGTGTAATTTCCCTCCATTTACCCAAGTCGTTTAGATTTCTACTAGTGACAGGGATTTGTGTCACTTCAATGTTTAGAACATGACCAAGGACTGATGGAGTAATGTGCTTGGTGTGTTGCATGAATTTTAGACATATGCAAGGTGGGTAATCTTGGACAACACGACAACAGTTGAAGAACTGCTGGATCATTTCAAACTGATATGGGCCGCCCATATTAAACATATTCTTCCATCCTATAGTCTTCATCATGAGATCCACCCCATAGGGTTTGACAGTACTAATGAGAATAGTACGATCGACTATCGTGACTTGTTCCCAATCTGATTGGTTTTGAGGTGGTCTAGAATATTTCTCTTTCTTACTCTTGGAAGATTTTACAGATGAGAGAGCCTTACCTTTTCCTTTAATCATCTTCTTTGTTTCATTTAGATGCTGAGATTTCATCAAGACTCCGAGCAGATCAACCAAAGAAACAAATCAAGGCAGAGAGATGGGACTAGCTTTTGAAAAATGAAAAATTTTTAATCAGCCTTTTATTTGGGCGCCATCTGTCTATCATATCGATCATTGTTTCGATACTATCGAGAAGTTACCGATCGATTCTATCGATATTGTCTCAGATGTCATCAACGATCATACAGCTTTTCAAATTTCGAAAGGTCGTCGATTGTATCAATACTTGTTCGATGTAATCGGAAAGTCATATCTAAGGTGAAAGATTTTCTAGTTTCAAAATTTAGATGATTTTTCAAGCATACTCCTAGAATTTTTAAGAAACAATGATATTCTTAGCAAAATAATATAATATATATATATATATATATACACACACAAAATCAAAAGACATTTGACGGTTTGTATACAAAAGGAGGTCTGAAACCTCAGGTAATTAATTTGGAGCTTAGCAAAACTACATTTCACTAAATGTTTTGATGCATAATCTGGACATATTCCTTCACTCTTAATGCTCCTCTTTATCATTCCTTTCTTCTCTTTTAATAATGTAGCAATGGTTGTTTGTACGACGACCCTTAATTACTGATTTTCCTGATTGATCTAGGATATCGCATTCTTCTTTGTTAAATTTTACCACATGCCCATTATCACAGATCTGAGATATGCTTAGGAGATTATGTGCTAAACCTTTTATACAGAAGGCATTCTCATTTGTAAGCAGATTGATTCCTTCTATGATTCCCTATCCAATTACTTCAGCAGTGGTTCCATCTCCGTAAGTGACTATCCCTTTATGAAGATCCTTATAGTTTGAAAGGAGGGACTTGTCACCTGTGACATGTCTTGAGCAACCACTGTCCAGGTACCATTTAGCCCCATTGCCTGATAAATGATCTGAATGAATAACAAGGCAATTTGTCTTTTCCTTAATCACCCACTTTGTGACAAGAGTTTTACTTGTGGTAGATTTGTTCTTCTTATTTGATTTGTCCACATGACTCAACTGCTCCTTCATTCTGTCAACTAGCTCGAGTGGTGATGATTGTATACTTCTTTTGTCTAGCTCATAAACTGACTCCTCATTTTTGTAACGAGCTGGGATAGGTTTCGTGTTACTACTAGATGCAACAGATTTTCTAAATGGTTGTGCATCATATTTAGATTTTGTTCTAGCTTTTTCATACCCCAAGCCATATTTGTTGTTTCCAGATTTTTCCATACCCAAAAGTTTTTCTAACCTCTCACCACTCTGGAAAAATTTACAATTTAGTTAGGCTATTTTCCAAGATTCTTCTAATTCATTTTGAAGTGTAAAATTTTTATTCTGAAGAATCAAGTTTTCCTCATTTAGTCCTTTGACTTGTTTCTTTAATTTTTCTGACTCATATTTCAAAGAAATGTTAATTCTTCCAAGTCTATCATTATCTGAGTGACATTGTTGCAAATCAGTAATTAGATGAGTATTAATATATGAAGCTTTATCCAGATCTAAATTCCTTTTTGCTTTCAGATATACCAAGTCATTTAAATACTTTAATGCTATGAATATAAAGTTGATTATAAGCATCTTGTAGTTTATCCTTTTCAACTTCTTCCTCTTCTTCTTCAGACTCATCATTATCAGATGAACATGATTCAGTGACTTGTTGTTCTTTCTCAGGTTCAGTTGGAATGATTGAAGTAGTGGAGACCATGAGTATTTTCAAGGGTTTTTGATCTCTATCACTTTCTAAATTACTATTTTCTGAGTTTGACTCTTCTGTATCATTCCATGTGGCAGCTATTTCCTTGCCCTTGGTTTTTTTATTTGGGCATTCAGTAGATAGGTGTCCATATTCCTGACAGGCGTAGCATTGTGGTTCTTTGGTCCTTTTCTCAAATTTGCCTACAGAGGGTTTGTCATCCTCCTTTCTACCTCTAGAGGGGCGACCGCGATTCCTTTGAAAGAATCTTCTAAATCTTT
Organism: Magnolia kwangsiensis; assembly: GCA_037074715.1. Lineage (NCBI taxonomy): Eukaryota > Viridiplantae > Streptophyta > Magnoliopsida > Magnoliales > Magnoliaceae > Magnolia > Magnolia kwangsiensis. The sequence goes on along the minus strand of CM073577.1, from coordinate 74,575,603 downwards.
GTGTCAGCAAAGCCACTTCCCCATCTTCATCTTCTTTTTCACTCTCACTATCCTCATGTTTTGTTTTCTTGGAGGTTTTTAGAACAGTATTTTTAGACTTTTGGGGTTGTATGAAGTGTAGTTCAAAGGTTTGTAGGGAACCTACTAGTTCTTCTACTTTCATCGCATCAATATTTCTACACTCCTCAATTGTTGTTACCTTGGGATTAAACCATTCCGGTAGGGATCTTAAGATGTTCCTACATATTTTAGGTACCAGAACTTTTTCTCCCAATCCACCCATGGAGTTACAAATGATATTCAATTTGGTGAAAAACTCCATAAATGTCTCATGCTCTTCCATCCTGAGATTTTCGAACTGTGAAGTTAAAAGTTATAGTTTAGATTTCTTCACAGTGCTTGTGGCTTCATGGGTTGTTTCCAATAAGTCCCATGCTTCTTTAGATGTCCCACACATTCTTATCGGATTGAAAATATCTTGGGACATGACATAGTAGATGGCGTTCATTGCTTTTACTTAGGTAGTTCGCTGTTCTTTGTCAAACACCATCCACTTTTCATTAGGTTTGGGTTTAGGGATTATGGTTTCATTTTCAAGTACATCCCAACATATCCCTTTTCAACTACATCCCAAACATCATGATCCAAAGATCTCAGGAAGTAATGCATTCTAGCCTTCCAGTATGCATAATTTGAACCATCAAATACTAGAGGTCTATTGACAGATGAGCCCTCTCCTTTGGCCATATTCCTTAACTTCAATCAAGATCACTCTTTAGGCGGTGAAGCCCTTAAAGAGAGACCCACTCTGATACCAATTGAAATAGCGGTGAAGACCGCTTGAGTTGAAGTAGGAATATGCCAATATGTCCTAGAGGGGGGTGAATAGGATTTTTTAAAGATTTATGAGTTCTATTAAAAATCCTATCACTCTAATCCTAACAGGTATGCAGATTTTAGGATTACTCAAATGTAACTCTACTTACTTCCAAGCCCAATAGAGGATCCAATTACAAAACTATTCAAATTAATAAGCATGAAGCAGTTATAGTCTATGATGGATGTGACTGTGTGTGTGAAGTGTGAGCAGATATGAATTTAATTAACATAAACACACAAATGATCAAGCACAAGAATCAACCATAGACACGGTCATTTTTATAGTGGTTCGACTACTTGTCTACTCAAGTCCCGGCTGCCACACTCAACCCTTGAGTGTACCAGATTTCATTAAGGAGGTTTCCCATGGTTCACCTCAAACCTAAGGTTTTAAATCAGGTTCACCTTCAACCTTTACAACGTACATAAAGGCAGACTATTTATGTTCTCATGAGCAAGGGTCAACACATAGCACCCGGTTTACGCACACTGGCCAAGGATCTTACCCTAAGACCCTAACAGAGGTTTTACACGGTTCACCTCATAACCCAGAGTTTTATTGGTTCACTCCTAACCAGATGTTTATGCCCACACAGAGTAAGGGTCCACACAACGTACCCACACGTACACGCCCACCGGAGGCCTCCCTGAGGACTTCAAAGGGTGAGAAACACCTACGACCCAATCCTAGAAAGGAATGATCACAAGTGTCCTCTGGAAGTTAAGTACTTACAGATAAGTTGATGAGTCCCTTTTAGCGCAGTGATGAAGATCTCCTTCTTGTTGATGAAGAGTCTTCAGCTCCCTTGATCCGCAACACAAAAGATGTACCCATACTAGGCTTCAGGTCGGGTCAAGGTTATGATGGAATTCCACTCTCTAAAGATTTTTTGATTAGGAAGATAGAGTGATTCTAATCATCTATGCATTCAAGGCATCCCAGCTTAATGATTTGTCATTAAGGTAGTAGTTGGAGGATCCTTGAATGCTGAAGTTCATTCCCCAATCCATTTTATTGAATATCAATGATGAGGGTGGATAGGAGGATGAACTCCTTGAGAGAAAGGTCTTAAGATAAATGATATGAAGTTTAAAACACTCAGAAGCTCTTCTTTCTCTGCCAACAATAAAGACTAACCTCTCTATATATAGGCAAAAGGTTCCAACGGATATAAAATGGTCACATTTATGACAAAGTTCGATATCATCGAGCAAGAGTCGATATGATCGAGCGTATACTCTCGATTGTATCGATGATCCGCTCGATGGCACAAACTTCATGTCATTCACTTTTGAAACCTTTTGTCGGCTGGTCGATGGGATCGAGACACACATCATGTTATCAGATTTTGAACTCCGATTCCATCGATAGAGGGATCGATCTATCGACAGGTGAATACAAGAGAGACAAGCCTTGAAGAATTTTAGGTTCTGAAGATATGATCAGGGAACAGCCGATGTCATCAAAATTTGAATGTCGATGATATTGAGACCATGTCGATAGGATCGATAAATCATATAGATTTACCTATAAGCATGCTGGTCAGTTTATGCTAGACTCGATCCAATCAACCAGGACTCATTGATATCGACATTAGAATATCGATTTGCTCGAATGGCCCCCGATCAACGTTTAAAACATCCTGAAATTTATGCTGGAGGAAACATGCGCCCACTATCGATATGATCGAATGACTACGGATATGATTGATATTTGAGTTCAGATTGAATTGGACAGTCATCGATATATCGAAGCTTATAGTAGTTTTATTTAGAAAAACAGGGGCGCCAGAAAACTGCCTGTCGATATTATCGATCCACTTTCGATGGGATCGATATTCGAATTTCGATGATATCGATTGAGATTACGATATATTGATAAATCGTCCAGATGAATGTTTGGTTGTTAGACACTTTTTGTCCTCACTCGATTATATCAATTGAGATGCCGAGGACATCGACAGAGTAGGTCGATCATATCGAAAGGTGAATCGATATAATCGACAGGGTAAGAAAAACTCGAAGATTTTCCTGTTTGGTAAAAGGTTTTCTTACACTAAAAACCTAAGGTGTTCTACTTAGTTTTAAGGGTTTTAATCACTCGGTGTTTTGGGACATGGGGTGTGAGGCTTTGATTTACCTGTGGCAAGCTTCCACACATCCAGTAGAGGTAGACACTTGAGTTGATCTTCCTGTTAGGCGCTGTTGTCCGACTGACTCAACTTACACCGTAATTGACAAACCAGGGCACTAGTAGGTGCACTTTCAAATGTTTCATCAAAGTCAATTCCTTCTATCTATGAATATCCTCGAGCTACTAATCTTTCTTTATTCCTAATCACATTACTAGATTCGTCGAATTTATTCTGGAAGATCCATTTGGTTCCAATGATATTTGTATCAGGTGGCCTAGGAACTAGTTGTCATACCTCATTTCTTTGAAATTGTTGAAGTTCTTCTTGTATAGCATTTATCCAATATTCATCTTGAAGAGCTTCCACAATATTTTTGGGCTCAATCTTTGAGGTAAAGTGTAACACCCTGAAAATCGGGGGTCGTGTATAAACTCAACTCCCGAGTTCCAGACCATCACTTATGCAACAAAAATGATTATGATTCAATGTTGTCCGATTTAAAGCATTCAAATGAGTAAAAGTATACCAAAACTGCAATTCATACTTCAGATCCAATGATAAAAGCAAGCGGAAGACTAAACAATATATATATCACTGTATGGAAAAATAAAGTAGATCTCATCTGTCTCTAAGGTATGAATACATCTCTGAGTCTCATATACATATACATGAACAAGAGTAAATGTTCAAATAGTCCCACTGAAGTCCCATTAACCCAGATCACCTACGCAAAGCCATCATGATACTGCATGTACGAGAACTCGTCCTGGTCCTCGTCGAAGTTTGGCTCTGCCTCCTGGATCTTAGCCTCACCTGCATATACAACAGGGTCTGGTGGGTGTTGCAAACACCATCCTGTAACGTGGGAATGAGTGATCAACTCAGTGGAATCATAGAGTAAAGATTAGCATGTTCACAAATCAATCATGCGATAATAGTAAAGCAGTAAATCAGACAGTCCTAATACTGTTGTTAATGCAAGATGACATGACGTGATGTATGCCCTCACTGACGATCTCCCTCATACGGCAACATCTTACGACCGCGGCATGCCACACTCTCTAGAGTGCTCCACATCTTCCAAGCACATGTAATGCTATGGTGATATGATTTCTGAGTTGTTATTAGTCCGTTCAAACAGTAGGATTGGGAAACTAAGGTACTTCCCTTGTATCAATCCCAACACAAATCCTGTCTAGGGTCGTCACTCCTAGTAATCTCATACGATGTATATTTTGTAGGTCGCTGCAAGGGCTGCCAGGGCTGTTGCTCGCACTCGTTGCACCGCTCCCCCATCACCTTATCAATACAGGCCTACTGTACTCTACTGCTACTGAAGGGTCGTCGCCTCCTGTAGACTCAGAATACGCTCGCGGTCACTACAAAGGACTCGTCGCCTGATCAGTGTAGGCCGACAGCTAGAATATAGTGTCCCATACCACCATAATCTGCTCACGAGTCTAGGTGCTCACTGGTCACTACGGGAGGTTTGTGGCCCCAGCGTAGGCCGACAGCTCGACCACGGTGTCCCATACCACCATGCCCGGCTCATGAGTCTTCGTGGATCAAGGTACCATGGTTAACAGGGTTTACAATGGTAAGTTCAGTACTTTAGATTCAAGCAGTTATGACTCATACAGGGTGAACATACATTGGCCAGTCGGGTTACTTGACGGGCTCGACTAGTGCGATCGTATCTCAAGTCGAACGACATGAAGTGCGTAAAACACTTCACGTGGCCTAACCACTGCCGCCAACTCCAAATACGACTCGCGTTCATCGACGCGTCGTTCGTGGCCAAGACCAGCCAGCCACGAATTCACTCGGTTACCGACTGCCTAGACTAGGTATAGTCCCAAAAAATTATGGAATCACATTGGCAATTTACGTAAGGGTATTGGAATTGAAATACGATCATGTGAGCATGTTAACACATGTTATAACATACAACTTAAGCAAATCTTCACGCACATACATTTCATGCATAGTATGGAATCATGTATTTAGTCAACATGTAGGAAATCATTCATGTCAGCATATAAATTGAGAAATCCATCTCAAACTAATTCATAACATCATTTAATTCAATACATACTAATACAAGCATTTATACATACACATACACTACACACTTAAGTCTACATATAGTATGTCGACCCGAAGTACGTAATTAGCCGAATCTCTTCGCCAAACTAATTATGCACGTATTCCTAACTTCCTAATGCGACAACAAACCATGTCAATCACATCAGCAAAATATGAATGTAATCGGTACTTCCTACAAATGACTAAAATGCCCTAAATCTAATATTCTTCGTTGATTTACGAAACAGGAAACGGAGAGCATATTGTACATGTCAAACGGTGATGCCGTCCATAATCTACTATTAAACGACATTGAAAGTGTTGTAAACCGTCAATCAAAGCATCTAAAATCCTCACCTTATCTCTTATAGACTCGTGATTTCGAACGGAGCGTATACGCTTCGTCTACGGCAGTAAGGGAACCTGATTTACGAGTTACGTTAGCTAACACGCTATGAATCTAAGTAGACCTTAAATCAGCAACTTTTAGAGTTGTTTCATACCTGAAAACGTGGAGAAATCACCGGCCAGGTGATTGGGATGAGTTGCTGAAGCACGTGCAACAGGTGGCACGAAGGCGAGAAAAATCCCTTCTACTCTCTCTCACAAACTCTCACCTTTTCTCTCTCCCAAATCTAGGGTTTTTGCAATTTCGGATGGGAGAGAGGAATGAGGGTTTCAACCCCTTTTATTAGCTTAAAAACGCCGGAAACAGGCTCCGGAACGAAGTTTACTTAGTGCATATCCAATTCGGGGCTGTTTCGGTCCAAAAGATGCTTTCTGGTGGTCCCCTGGTCGAATGCGATCGGACTTAAGCTCATGCGTACCAGATTTAGCACGTATTAAGTTTTCAGTCCGGCTGGGTTCGCAGATCGCATGTGGCGGACCAGTTTCAATTCAGCGGTCACCGCACATAGATCAGGGCTGAAAGTCTCATGATATGAAATAGAAATTTTTCCTGATCCGAGGGTGTAATCTGACTGAATTTCGACGGTCAGAACGCTTAATACTGATGCGTCAAGTCGTGTGCCAGATTTGAATTTCAAATTTCAATTATGTCTCTATTCGCACTCTCTTCAGTCCGGGCTCAATGAAATAGCCTGTAATTATCAGTTGGACTTGATTTTTGAAATAATTGTCAAGTCCAGCTAGGCGGTTCTAACGGTCTAAGATAGAAGGTATCGGACTTTCGACGCGTGGTCTAGATCCAATACAAAAATTCAAAGTGGTCCAGAGAACAAACCTGCTTAGAGTTTGATCCGAGGTTATAGAGTATTATAGAGTCATTTGTTCTACTCGATTTGGGTCTTGTAGAACGTATTTAAAGTGATCAGGGACTATTTCCCAGCTACTCCAGCGTTGCGTTAGCTAACTTAGTCATATTTTCTAAAAGAATTAATTCTACGCAATTTCGGGTCGAGTTGGTACTCGAGCCCAAGTATGGATTTTTCACGGGCGTTACAATCTACCCCCCTTAACAAATAATTTCATCCTCGAAATTTATACCTTTTCGTACTCTTTGAGAAGCTGTGGGTAGTTCTTTCTGATCTCGGCTTCTGTCTCCCAGGTAGCCTCCTCCTCAGAGTGATGCGTCCACAATACCTTCACAAGGGGAATCACCTTGCTACGCAGTACCTGCTCCTTCCTGTCTAGGATTCGTGTCGGTTGCAGGATATATGTAACATCCTCTCCTAAATGCACCTGCTCCCATCTGATGATATGGGAAGGATCAGCAACGTACTTCTTCAGCATAGAAACATGAAATACATTGTGAACGCTTGCGAGAGGCGTGGGTAAAGCCAATCGGTAAGCCACTGCTCCCACACGATCGAGGATCTGGAATGGACCAATGAATCGCGGTGCCAGCTTTCCCTTCTTCCCGAACCGAAGGACTCCCTTCATAGGGGAAACTCGTAAAAACACATGATCCCCAACTGTGAACTCTAGTGGCCTCCATCTCGTATCGGCATAACTCTTCTGTCTGCTCTGCGCTGTAAGAAGCCGACGTCGAATAATATCAATCTTCTTTGACGTCGCCTGCACCAACTCTGGGCCAATCAAGCTGTGCTCACCGACCTCTATCTAACAATACGGTGCGTGACAAGGTCGCCCATACAGCACCTCATAAGGTGCCATACCGATACTCGCCTGAAAGCTGTTGTTGTATGCAAACTCCGCATATGCAAGACAATCGTCCCAACTGTCCTTGATGTCCAATGCGCAAGCTCGCAACATGTCCTCTAAGATCTGGTTCACCCACTGTCTGTCCGTCTGTCTGTGGGTGGAAGGCAGTACTAAACTTCAACTTCACACCCATAGCCTCCTGAATGTGAGTCCAGAAAATAGAAGTGAACCGCGTGTCTCTGTCCGACTCTCCAGCGGAACTCCATGCAGACGCACAATCTCTCTGATGTACAATCTAACCAGCTCGTCTGCAGAGTTCGTAACTCTAATCGGTAGGAAGTGCACCGACTTCGTCAGACGGTCGACGATCACCCAAATGGAATCATGTCCCTTCTTCGTCTTCGGCAACCCAGAAATGAAGTCCATGGAAATGAAATCCCACTTCCACTCTGCAATCGGCAGAGGCTGCAAAAGTCCAGGTGGTGGCGATGCTCTGCCTTCACCTGCTGACAAGTGAGACAATGGGACACGAACTCAGCTATGTGGGTCTTCATACCTTCCCACCAATATGTCCTCTTCATGTCACGATACATCTTCGTACTGCCTAGATGCATCGCGATTCTAGTACAATGCGCAGCCTCGAGAATCTCTCGTCTCAAGTCAGGGACATCTGGGACGTATAGGCGGCCACGATAACGTAAGCCCCCATCCATACCAACTCGCCAGTCGGCGTCTGCATCATCACTGGCCTGCTCTCGAAGCTCAGTCAGATGCGCGTCGTCCCTCTGCGCCTCGATGACCCGGTCATCGATCTGAGATCGCACCTGTACATGTGCGATGAACTCAAACGGCTCCTCTACGGTGAGTTTCTGCTCAAAGTCTCGCAAAAACTCAACCATATCCCACTCCGCAACCATCAGCGGAGCCGCAAACTCTATCGCTTTCTTGCGGCTCAACGCATCAGCCACAAGGTTCGCCTTCCCAGGATGGTAAGAGACTTCAAACTTGAAGTCCTTCAACGTCTCCATCCATCGTCGCTACCTCATATTCAAGTCTCGTTGCGTGAATATGTACTTGAGGCTCTTGTGGTCGCAAAAGAGCTCGAACTCCTCTCCGTAGAGGTAATGTCTCCAGAGTCTCAGTGCGAATATAACGGCTGCCAACTCTAGGTCATGTGTAGGGTAATTCTCCTCGTGCTTCCTTAATTATCTCGAGGCATACGAAATTACCCTGTCCCTCTGCATAAGGACACAACCCAGACCAACGCTAGATGCGTCAGTGTATATAGTGTATCTGACCCCTTGCTCTGGTAATACTAGCACAGGGGCGAACGTAAGTCTGTCCTTCAGCTCCTGAAAAGCTGACTCCGCCTTGTCATTCCAGGCGAACTTCACGTCCTTCCGTGTCAACTGAGATAAGGGTCTCGCGATCTTCGAGAAGTCCTGAATGAAGCACCGATAGTAACCAGCGAGACCCAAGAAACTCCTCACCTTAGTGACAGAACCAGGTTGCTCCCAGTCCTGCACCGCAGCTACCTTAGACAGGTCAACTGCCATGCCATCCTTCGACACCACGTGTCCCAGGAACTTCACCTCCTGCTTCCAGAAGTCTCACTTCTTGTACTGTGCGAACAACTGATGCTGTCTGAGCGTATCCAGGACCAAACGTAAGTGCACCTCATGCTCCTCTCGACTCCTAGAGTACACCAAAATGTCTTCAATGAATACAACGATGAATCGATAGAGGAAAGGTCGAAATACCCGGTTCATCAGATCCATGAACACGGCTGGTGCGTTCGTGAGACCGAACGACATCACGAGGAACTCGTAGTGGCCAAAACTGGTCCTGAATGCTGTCTTCTGCACGTCCTCATCCCTGACACGCAACTGATGATTTCCTGACTAAAGATCAATCTTCGAGAAGTACTGCGCTCCTCTCAACTGATCAAACAAGTCATCGATCCTGGGTAAAGGGTACTTGTTCTTCACCGTGACCTGGTTCAGCCTGCGATAATCAATACATAATCACATCGAACCATCCTTCTTCCTCATGAACAAGACCGGTGCTCCCCAAGGAGACACACTAGGCCGTATAAGGCCAAGCTCTAGCAGACCATCAATCTGCGTCCTCAACTCCTCCATCTCACATGGTGCCATGCGATACGTCGGCAGTGAGACGGGCGTAGAACCAGGAACCAGATCGATAGTGAAATTGATTTCTCGTCGGGGTGGCAAACCAGGGATCTTCCTGAACAGATCCTCGAACTCGAAAACGACTGGCGTATGCTCAAGTATCTGGGCACCAGCGTCGCGCAATAAAATGGCGTAACTAAGTATGCGGAAAGGGAGATTTACCCGCACTGAAAACGTGAAAGGCGTGCCCTCAGGCTCGTACACCGTCACCATACGAGTCTCGCAGTCAATCTCAGCCCTCCCAGCAGTTAACCAGTCCATGCCAAGAATGACGTCGAGATAAACGAGAGAGGGATCGACGACAAGATCAAGAGCCATCGTCCTGCCTCCCAGATCAACTAAACAACCCTCACACATCTGGGTGACATCCTAATAATCTCCGTGGGCTGCAAGGACGCGTACCCTATCCATGGTAATGGTCTGTAACCCAAGACGCCTGACTACAGCACGCGATATCAAAGAAATCGTGGAACCAGTGTCCACCATCACGAGAATAGGAGTACCTCCAATATGGGCTGTGACCTCGAAGGCTGAATGCTGAAAAGTCGGTGTCGTAGTTGCCTCAGCTGTTAGTGCATGAACCCGAGCCTACTGTGGCTGGTTCGGCCGCTGTGTCGTGGACGGTGGAGGCTATCTGATCTGCGATACCGGAGGTCTGAAAGAAGGGTGCGCAGGAGCTAACCGTATAGGCGGTGCTAATATCGCCTGTGAACGAGCACGGTCAATCTTCTGCGGCGGCGAGAACCCACTGTCCCGCATCCGAGAAAAACAGCTCTGCGCCAAGTGGCCTATCCTCCCACAGTATGTACATGTCAAATCAGGGCGCCGAAACGGTGGTACAGGCGCTATAGTCCTCGTAGGAGGGTCGACGTGAGGCCTCTTACCCGCGAGGGGCCTCTCCTGCATGTCTGGTCGTGGCCTAGAAGCAACAGGGCCACGAGATCGCGCAAGTCGATCCACATCCTACTCTGCCCGCATAGATAAGTGAATCAACTCCGCATATGAGGGAATGGTCACACAACACATCTTCGACCGAATATCTGGTTGCAAACCCTCCAAAAAGTGCCATATGCACATCTGCTCATCAGCCAAAATCGTCGGGACGTATCTGCCCAACTCCGTGAACCGATGCTCATACTCTGTAACTGTCATGGCTGCCTGTCTGAGGCGGAGAAACTATTCTCCCTATCATGCCTGTACGTCTAGGGGTAATACTTCTCGTGAAAGCAGAACTCAAATGCTGCCCATGTCCATACAAAGTCGGCGGCAACGGTCCGCAGTACGCTATCCCACCACAGGCTGGCCTCTCGCTCAAACAGGAATGTAGCCAGCTCTACCTACTCGGCCTCTGTGCAATGAAGCATCTGCAAAATCTTCGACACACGGTCAAACCAGTACTCGGCCTCCTCGGGTCTGTGAGAACCCGTGAAAGTGGGAGGCCATAAGCGCTGAAATCACCCTAATAGGCCCCGTGTATCTGCTACATTCCCCGCAGGGTAAGCAGGCGGTACAAGATGAGTCATGCCTCATCCTGGGCGTATGTATAAGCATCCTCAGCTGGAAGCGCAGGTGGTGCAGGTGGAGTCGCGCCCCCACCCTGGGCTAATGTCCTAACGATGGTACTCAGAAGCTGCTACTGCTGCTGCATCATAGCCATCATCTGCTCAAATCTGTCAGGAGGTGGAGCAGGCTGTGGCGGATGCTGCGTCGAAGTGGACGCACGATAAGGCTCTCTGACTGACGGTGTGAACGACGGTGGTCCAACTGTAGGACCAGCAGCAGGCTGAGAAGCACGAACTATCTCAGGAATCGGGCCCACAGCAGGGTCCGCATGAGTGTCAGACTGCGAAGGAGTCTGATCCATATGCTCACTCAACGCAAGCTGAACCGTGCTCCGCGTAGCCTTAGGCGGCATTCCCTATATTCAAAATAGGGCGCAACCTTGTCAGTCTCAATAGCACAAATACACCGCAATCATTCACACAAGGAGTCAAAGGCATTCCATGCATTTCATTTAATCAAAATTGTCACAATACAAGGGATATATCCTTACAAGCATCATGACGAGAAATACATGGGAACTAAGACAGTTAAAATTACAACAGCAACATAAGCAAAGCACTAGCCCTAACAGGCTTACACACATAAAGCAGGAAATGACTAACTACTAAAAACAACATCAAAGGTCGCATCGCTAGTCTGAGTCTGGTGATGGAGGAGGGGCACCCTTATCCTGCAAGCAACACAGGATCGCCTTCAAGGTGCGAGTCACCTTGTCAAATTTCTTCTTTGTAACGGCCTTGGCATCCTCGACTTCAGCGTGAAGTTCCTGAACTTCCCTTCGCAAGGTGATCTGACTCTCCTCGATTCGAGTAATGCGATCGTCGCTAGTAGCCTGCGCAGAAGAAGGAGGGCTCTCATCTGTATCCTGAGCCTCCTCTTCTGCCTCTTCCTGGACTTCTTCCTGAACTTCTTCTCCAGGTTCTTCTTCACTTTGATCTTCCTCATCATCAAAGTCATCCTCGGTATCCTCCTCAAGTTAATTTTCACGGTACTGAGACCCAATCTTCATCTTGACCATAGTCGACTCATCAATGGTATGAATCGAAACTGGCAATTCCGGCCCAAGTCTATAGGCAAACTCAAGCGCGATCTTGCATATCAGTCGGCCAAAAGGAAGCGATTCGGATGTTCTTCTTGACTTGGCTATGAGGATTATCTGTCGCAAGATGAAAGTGGCCATACATACATTCTCTCCCTGGGCCACCAGATACAAGAAATCGACCATAAGGCGTGTACATTCAATGCGATTTGTCGACCTGGGATAAACATTGTACGTGCAGATATGGTGCAGCAGGCGCAAATCATCAGACATATACATCACCTTGAGGCTATTATTAGGCTTCCATGGAACCAACTTACCGCACAGAAACCTGGTGTGGCGATCTCGTTCACGCCTACTCCTCAGATTCTTCTCACTAGGATGAACATCACCAAGAGGCACGTTCAGAAGTCGCGCAATCAGTCGCACATCAATTGTAGCCATCCGATCTCTACCAAAAGGGATTTTGAACTGTAATGGCTCCAAGGTAGGATTCTGGATACAAGCGTAGAAGGCACGAACGGTGCTCACATTAGCACGAGAGCGAGCTTCAAAGATCGGACCCCAATGCGCAGCTTTAATGCGTTCGAACAACAAAAATTCACCTAACAGTCGCCCTTCCACGTCTGCCTCAAACAACACTTTGCGATCAGTGTATTGGCCGTGAGGCATCTCTGATAGAATTACTCGCCCAAGGTGAGCATGGGGATCCAAATCCCGCTTTGTACGGCACTCTCGGGTTGTAGCTGGACCTATGATGGCGCTTGAACTTACGGCACCACCCCGCGGTCTTCTTGATTGAGCAGGGTGACTTGGCCCAGCCTCGTCTATTACAGTTTTCCTTTTACCCATCAAAGATATGATGGAGGAGAGTGATAAAAGGCCTAAAATGGCTTCCACAAAAGCCATGGAAAATGAAGAAAATGCGAAGAAGTGGCTATCCAAACCAGAAAAGGGAGATTTAGGCATCGTAGAGGGATGCTTTAAGCTTTCCAAGGATGTATTTTCAAGGAGAAATAAAAATGGAAAAGTGAAATGGAGCACCTCACGATTTCAGCTCGATTTAAGAGTTTTTGGAGCTCCAAATGATGAAATCTTCAAGAGGGAGGGCTGCCAACCGAAATAGATTGATGGAGGGTGGTCGTTTTTGGCCAAGGATGGGTCTAAGGGCGATTTGGAACCACGAAATTTGGAGGTCGTTGCTGGAAAACGCAAATAGGGCTATGGGGAGGGCTGTTTGTGAAGGAGATGCACATTTTAGGGGTTTTCTTTGGACGGGACACCTATGGGGAGTGTGTACATGGCATTTAAGGGCATGCGCCCGAATTTCACTTCAAATGGGCCCACCTGTAAGGCGATGCATCGCCGATCGGTGATGCATCCGGCTAGTGGGATCAGATGGGTTTGGTCCCCCATGGTCCAAGGACCCCTGACATGTACGGTCCACACCCTGGTTCATTCTATTTTGACCTACATAGGCCCAAACATGTGTTCGGGGCTTTCCGGGACCAATCCACAATCCTGAATACAAAATTCTATCATGCAGCATATGATTTTGGGGTAGAAGGATCTATTACATCCATCTAGACCCTTATTTGCTAAATAAAGTGAAGTTAGAATGGCCTTGTGGCCATTTTTCATGAAATTTTACTATTCACTATAAAATTTTGTGAAAGTATTATTTTATATTATTTTCACATTAGGTTTGATGCCCAACATGAAATGGATAAGAAAGAAATGAAGATTGGAGTGGTGAGAGGAAGAAATTTGAAGATTTTTGGTGAAACGGGGTTTTTAAGCCCTGACAATTGAATACAGGAGTCGTGGTCATCCCACGGCCCAAGGATTCACTTTCATGGGTTTAAAATCGTTCAAAGAACATCTCAACCCAACTTCCTATGACCTAGGAGCTATTCGGGTTGCTTCACGCGACCCGAGATGCGTTACAGACTCGATCGTGCGATCGATTTGAATAGACTTTGCCTATTGGCGAATCTGCGATCCTAGAAATGTTTCTAGACCCTTCTCGCACCCACCTAAGTCAAGAGAAAGTGACAGCGTACGTCGCGAGACCATAACCCAGGCCCAGTATACTTTTATTCATGCTCTGATACCAACTTGTAACACCCTGAAAATCGGGGGTCATGTATAAACTCAACTCCCGAGTTCCAGACCGTCACTTATGCAACAAAAATGATTATGATTCAATGTTGTCTGATTTAAAGCATTCACATGAGTAAAAGTATACCAAAACTATAATTCATACTTCAGATCCATTGATAAAAGCAAGCGAAAGACTAAACAATATATATATCACTGTATGGAAAAACAAAGTAGATCTCATTTGTCTCTAAGGTATGAATACATCTCTAAGTCTCATAGACATATACATGAACAAGTGTAAATGTTCAAAATAGTCCCACTGAAGTCCCATCAACCCAGGTCACCTACGCAAAGCCATCATGATACTGCATGTACGAGAACTCATCCTGGTCCTCGTCGAAGTCTGGCTCTGCCTCCTAGATCTTAGCCTCACCAACATCTACAACAGGGTCTGGTGGGTGTTGCAAACACCATCCCGTAACGTGAGAATGAGTGATCAACTCAGTGGAATCATAGAGCAAAGATTAGCATGTTCACAAATCAATCATGCGATAATAGTAAAGCAGTAAATTAGACAGTCCTAATACTGTTGTTAATGCAAGATGACATGACGTGATGTATGCCCTCACCGACGATCTCCCTCATACGGCAACATCTTACGACCGCGGCATGCCACACTCCCTAGAGTGCTCCACATCTTCCAAGCACATGCAATGCTATGGTGATATGATTTCTGAGTTGTTATTAGTCCGTTCAAACAGCAGGATTGGGAAACTAAGGTACTTCCCTTGCATCAATCCCAACACAAATCCTGTCTAGGGTCGTAACTCCTAGTAATCTCATACGATGTATATTTTGTAGGTCGCTGCAAGGGCTGCCAGGGCTGTTCCTCGCACTCGTTGCACCGCTCCCCCATCACCTTATCAATACAGGCCTACTGTACTCTACTGCTACTGAAGGGTCGTCGCCTTCCGTAGACTCAGAATACGTTCGCGGTCACTACAAAGGGCTCGTCACCAATCAGTGTAGGCCGACAGCAAGAATATAGTGTCCCATACCACCATAATCTGCTCAGAGTAGGGTGCTCACTGGTCACTACGGGGAGGTTTGTGGCCCCAGCGTAGGCCGACAGCTCGACCACGGTGTCCCATACCACCATGCCCGGCTCATGAGTCTTCGTGGATCAAGGTACTATGGTTAACAGGGTTTACAATGGTAAGTTCAGTACCCTAGGTTCAAGCAGTTATGACTCATACAGGGTGAACATACATCGGCCAGTTGGGTTACTTGACAGGCTCGACTAGTGCGATCGCATCTCAAGTCGAACGACATGAAGTGCGTAAAACACTTCGCGTGGCCTAACCACTACCGCCAACTCCAAATACGACTCGCGTTCATCGACGCGTCGTTCGTGGCCAAGAGCAGGCAGCCACGAATTCGCTCAGTTACCGACTGCCTGGACTAGGTATAGTCCCAAAAAATTATGGAATCACATCGGAAATTTACGTAAGGGTATTGGAATTGAAATACGATCATGTGAGCATGTTAACACATGTTATAACATACAACTTAAGCAAATCTTCACGCACATACATTTCATGCATAGTATGGAATCATGTACTTAGTCAACATGTAGGAAATCATTCATGTCAGCATATAAATTGAGAAATCCATCTCAAACTAATTCATAACATCATTTAATTCAATACATACTAATACAAGCATTTATACATACACATACACTACACACTTAAGTCTACATATAGTATGTCGACCCGAAGTACGTAATTAGGCGAATCTCTTCGCCAAACTAATTATGCACGTATTCCTAACTTCCTAATGCGACAACAAACCATGTCAATCACATCAGCAAAATATGAATGTAATCGGTACTTCCTACAAATGACTAAAATGCCCTAAATCTAATATTCTTCGTTGATTTACGAAACAGGAAACGGAGAGCATATTGTACATGTCAAACGGTGATGCCGTCCATAATCTACTATTAAACGACATTGAAAGCGTTGTAAACCGTCAATCAAAGCATCTAAAATCCTCACCTTATCTCTTATAGACTCGTGATTTCGAACGGAGCGTATACGCTTCGTCTACGGCAGTAAGGGAACCTGATTTACGAGTTACGTTAGCTAACACGCTATGAATCTAAGTAGACCTTAAATCAGCAACTTTTAGAGTTGTTTCATACCTGAAAACGTGGAGAAATCACCGGCCAGGTGATTGGGATGAGTTGCTGAAGCACGTGCAACAGGTGGCACGAAGGCGA
The DNA here is from genome assembly GCA_037074715.1 of Magnolia kwangsiensis. Taxonomy (NCBI): domain Eukaryota; kingdom Viridiplantae; phylum Streptophyta; class Magnoliopsida; order Magnoliales; family Magnoliaceae; genus Magnolia; species Magnolia kwangsiensis. The sequence goes on along the minus strand of CM073577.1, from coordinate 74,559,199 downwards.
GAAAAATCCCTTCTACTCTCTCTCACAAACTCTCACCTTTTCTCTCTCCCAAATCTAGGGTTTTTGCAATTTCAGATGGGAGAGAGGAATGAGGGTTTCAACCCCTTTTATAAGCTTAAAAACGCCGGAAACAGGCTCCGGAACGAAGTTTACTTAGTGCATATCCAATTCGGGGCTGTTTCGGTCCAAAAGATGCTTTCTGGTGGTCCCCTGGTCGAATGCGATCGGACTTAAGCTCATGCGTACCAGATTTAGCACGTATTAAGTTTTCAGTCCGGCTGGGTTCGCAGATCGCATGTGGCGGACCAGTTTCAATTCAGCGGTCACCGCACATAGATCAGGGCTGAAAGTCTCATGATATGAAATAGAAATTTTTCCTGATCCGAGGGTGTAATCTGACTGAATTCCGACGGTTAGAACACTTAATACTGAGTGTCAAGTCCTGTGCCAGATTTGAATTTCAAATTCCAATTATGTCCCTATTCGCACTCTCTTCAGTTCGGGCTCAATGAAATAGCCTGTAATTATCAGTTGGACTTAATTTTCGAAATGATTGTCAAGTCCAGCTAGGCGGTTCTAACGGTCTAAGATAGGAGGTATCGGACTTTCGACGCGCGGTCTAGATCCAATACAAAAATTCAAAGTGGTCCAGAGAACAAACCTTCTTAGAGTTTGATCCGAGGTTATAGAGTATTATAAAGTCATTTGTTCTACTCGATTTGGGTCTTGTAGAACGTATTTAAAGTAATCAGGGACTATTTCCCAGCTACTCCAGCGTTGCGCTAGCTAACTTAGTCATATTTTCTAAAAGAATTAATTCTACGCAATTTCGAGTCGAGTTGGTACTCGATCCCAAGTATTGATTTTTCACGGGCGTTACATAAAGCAGAAATGACTATAGATGCTTTCTATTTGACGTCGAGTTCTTACACCATCATTAGGATCTCCAATGATTTGATTTAGAGGATGATGTTTAATGATAGGTATGTTAGACGATGGCTGAGGTTGATTAGATGTGGAAGTTTTGTTATCTGATTTACCTAGAATGCATGAGTCCACATTATCTTCCAATTCATTCAAGGAACTTTCTTCTTCATGAGGTTGGTCATCAATCATCACATTAACTAATTCTTGAATGGTGAGGGTTCTTAGATTATACACTCTATAGGCACGACTATTCAAGGCGTATCTAAAAAAGATGTCTTCATCACTTTTAGACTCAAACTTACCTAGGTGTTCTCTGTCTTTAAGGATATAACATTTACTACCAAAGACACGAAAGTGTTTCACACTAGGTCGTTTTCCATACCATATCTCATATGGTGTTTTGTTTAAGCCTGCTCTCAAATATACTCTATTTATAATATAGCAGGAGGTATTGACTGCTTCAGCCCAGAAGCTTTTAGCCGTATCCGTTCCATTCAGCATAACTGAGCCCATTTCTTGCAGAACTCGATTCTTTCTTTCAACAACTCCATTTTACTGAGGAGTTTTCGAGGTTGAGAATTCACGGTGAATTCCTTTCTCATCACAATATTTTTAAAAATGCTTGCTTTCAAAGTCACCATTGTGATCACTTCTGATACGATTTATGCAGTATCTTTTCACATTTTTGTAACGCATTGAAAATCGGGGGTCGAGCAGGAGCTCAACTTCTGAGTTCCAATACATCACTTATGCAATATAGCTAATGATGATTAAATGTTGTTTGTATTACCACATTAAACATGAATGGGATTACACTAAATCAGCATATCATATTCTATAGGGAATTAAATTTCGCAAGCGGAAGACTGTGATAAATATATAAAGCATATGAGTGATTGTAAGTCCCTAGAGTATGAATGTCGCCAAGTTAAGTATTTACATGTAAAATTCTAAATATAAAAAATGGTAGAGTGTAATGTCATCTAATCATATCTCTGTAGCCATGATGGCGCAACTCCATGCCTACATAGACTTGTCAGAGAGTTGCATGTAGGGGAACTCATTGTTATAAAAATTCGGCTCCGTTTCGTAAGCATCGCCCTCATTTGCAACTAAAACAGAGTCTGGTTGGTGTTTAAAGCACCGTCCTAGAACGTGGGAGTGAGTGATAAACTTAGTGGAGCTATAAGGTAAAGGTTAACATGTTATCAATTCAATCAAGCAGTAATGATAAAGTAGTACAACACTCATGTCCTAAGTACCTTTGTTAATGCAAGAATAGTATGTTGTAATGATGCATGCCCTCGCCTGCACTCCCTCAGCGACATCATCTCACCATCGTGCATGACAAACTCCCTAAACATGGGCTTCTTCGCCAAAGCACATGTAATGCGGTGCATCTGCATGATTATCCAAGTTCTTAATTAGACATATTCATACAGCAGAATTGAGAAGCTAAGGTACCTCCCTTTATATCATTTACCCAACATTGGCCCAACTAGGGCTATCAATCCTAGTAGTCACATATGATAGGCAGTTTTCAGGTCGCTACGAAGAAGCTAATCACCTCAGCGCAAGCCTGGTTTATACTATAGTTTACTACAGAAAGGCTCATCACCTCAATGTATACCTAGTGTATACTCAAGGTCACTACGGGCTTATCACCTGATCGTAGGCTGACAGCTTGAATACAATGGTACCATACCACTGTATTTGGCTTATGAGTCTGGGTTGCTCACTGGACACTACGGGGAGGCTCGTCACCCCAGCGAGGCCGACAGCTCGACCACGGTGTCTTGTACTATCATGCCCAGCTCATGAGTCTTGGCGGATCGTGGTACCAAGGTTAACGGGTTTTGTATCGGTAAGTTGGTACCTTAGATTCAAACAGTAGCATCCATACATGGTGAACATATGCTGGGTCAATTGGGTTACATGACAAACTCGGTTAGTACGAGCGTACATTTACTTGGTCGACATAGAGTGCATAAGTACTTCGTGTGGCCTAACCACTGTCGACAAATCTCTGTACGACTAGGATTCCCTGAACGCATTTAATGTGGCAAAATAGTTTCGTCACTTAATCGGGAACCATTACCGATTGCCTGGACTACCTCATAGCCCCAATCACTCTCAAACACAATAAGCATTCATGCTTGGTAGTCAAGATGGCATGTAATAAGTAATTCAAATGTAAATCCCAAATAAGCATTTTAACGAACACATAAAGAACATGTTAATATACATAGGCATTCATCCTTAAAGCACATAGTAGTAAGATAGGTTTCATGAAGGAAACTGTAGCTATAGATAAGGTCATTGAGAATCCTATCTCAATGCCCTCATTACATGTATTTCCACAAGCATTTCCTCATTCAAGCATTTTATCAAACACTTAGACTACACATATTATATACAAGTAATAAAGTAGTTATAACAAGTATTATAGTAAATTCCCTTGCAAAGGGGTTTACCATATGTACAACAATCATGTTTTCTCAGTCAATAAACATGGCAAGAATCAATCATAATTCTATACTCATTCAAATATTTTAATAAATACATGGAATGCATTAAAATCAATATAGTTTACATATATATATATGTAATATATGGAAAATGTCGTATCGATGCACATACGACGCAATCAAGTCAGTCATAAATCATTACTGACATTAAAAGCCTTAAAAACCATAACCTAAACATTTATAGTTTGTACCTTTCACCGGTAAACTCGTAACGAACTCAGTTTAAACATTAAGTCCTCGCCTACGGTATAACGATAACCTATAGCATGAGGATAGCTATTCCACCATTTAGTTTATCTGAATCCCTAAAATAAATTAGGATTAGGATTTCTTACCTGAAAATGGAATTGGAATCACGGGTATAGTGACACTGAAGCAGCAGTTAAGCACGTGGAGTGGTGGGATCGAATCCCAGGAACAAACTCCAACTCTCTCACTTTCTCTCTCATTCCTTCTCTTCGCTCTCTCTCTCTCTCTTAGGGTTTGCAAATTAGTATGTGAAGGGAGAGAGAGGGTTTAAGGCCCTTATATAGGCCCAGAACTGATGGGAATGGCCCTAGGGCCATGGTATACTTAGGTTATAGCCAAATGCTGGTTGTTTCGGTCCAACGGAGCTAATCTGGAGGCCCCTTTTCTACATGCAGTCGGGATTAAGCTCCCTGACATTGGATCTAGGCTAGATCAAGATCTTAGCTCAATTGGATCTATGGATCGGCTATGAGGGACCAGTTTCAGTTCAACTGTAAGACCCGTATCCTAGCTCGTACCGTTCTGTATACCTTCGCAGTCCTCTCGGTCGAATTCTGGCAACTCGCGATCTATAATCGATGTTTGTACATAATCTTGAGACGGATCCTATTGGTCTGAGTTGGCTTAACCCGAGACTTATATCATTACGACCGCGTCGTCGCCGTGGTTCAGATGTCATGTATTATGCTCCGAGCTGGTACCTAGGCCAGGAGTTGTGGGTCCACGTTCATTCCGAAGAAACACCACGTGTTGTGAATTTTAAGAAAATCTCTACAACATGCCCCATCAATCAATTAATCAATGTCAAGTACAAGCCATATCTCAAGTACAACAATCCATCCCCCCTTTTCGAAAAGTCAACCTTCTCTCTCCCCTAACCATCCCTCTTTTACACCATTTTCAACTAAGCCCATACCTCCCATCACCTTTCCTTACAACACCCATGCCCTTTAATATTTTTTTCTCTCCTTCTCTCATTCTATCTCCGCTTTCCCAAGCTCCATACGTCCAAGCCTTCCCAAGCATTTCCAAGAGCAACAAGTGTGACCCACTTTCCTTACCCTCTTATCTCTCATCCCCACCATCAAAACTCCATCAACCTCCATCAAAGTTAAAGGAAAGGAGCATAGGAGTCGAAGTGATCAAGGAGAAGGTCTAGAGGTGGGCAATCCACCATTAAATCTTTTTTTTATGGTCCACATGTTGGTGGGACCCGTGATGATGTATGTGATGTATCAATGAGGGCCCATAGTGGTGGGGTCCCTCTATTGCACTGTGCATTTCTCTCTCTTTCTCTTTTCTCATCCTAGAATGTAGTGGGCCCCACCAAATTACCTATTTCATCCATTAGATGGGGTGGTCCACCACATTTAGGAGATCCCATATTCCATACATATATATATAATATAATATATTATATTATATATTATATTTATTATATATATGTGTGTGTGCCAACATGGTGGGCCACATCCACGTGGGACCTACCATGATGTCTGTGAGCATCCACGCTGTCCAGCGTCTCTGGACGTTGGGCGCTGCAAGTAGCTAACCTGAAGTGTGAACTGACATGGATGTAATAACAAGCTACCCATAATGGGTTTGGGAATGGGAGTTCAAGTAGGCCCCATCTTGATGTTTATGCATGATCCAAGCCATCCATCCCAACCCTTGCATCATTTTAGGCGTTGAACCGAAAAATGAGACCGATCCAATTATCTAGCGGGCCGTGGCATTGAGAATGCTAGTATTTTTCATTAAAAATTGGGAAAATGATTGCTAGGGTCCACAAGAAGCTTGGACCCACCTGAAACTTGGTTTGGACCCCTAATTTTGTGGGACACATGCAATGGATGGGGTAGATCTGGTTAATGTGGGTCTCACCTAGGATAAATATACATACATATACATACATATATATATATATATATATATATATATATATATATATATATATATATATATATATATGGCATGCCTTTGCTGCCTTGACGTCCAGAGGAGTCTAGATGTCCAACGTTAAAAAGGGTGGGCCCCATTAGCCCCAGTTGTGGACCCTACCATGATGTATGTTCTACATCCATGCCATTCATTTAATAAGTCCCCTTTAATGATGCGTTGGCTTAAAAAATCAACCATAAACAATTCTTGGATGGCCCACACCATCACCATTCATGCGATGGTATGCCAAACCACATGGAATCAAATGCTAGGGTCCACATGCAGCTTGGATCCACCTGAAACTCAATTTGGACCCTTAAATTGGTGGGACATACACAATGAATGGGTTAGATTTGTGAACTACATCACGTGGACCCTAGGACCACGTAACCGTACAAAAAGTTTGGTTGACAAATAAACATTGCAGTGGCTCTGTCCACATGACCTTTCAACAGGGTGGATGAAAAATGAATGTTACAGTGGACCCTTGCTCACGTGACCTTTTCGACTGGTTGGATGGCAAACAAACATCACCATGGACCCTTGGTCTATGTGACCTTATGAATAGTTTGGGTGGTAAGTAAACGTCATTGTGGGCCCCTGACAGATTGGATACAAATAAACATCATAGTGGGCCCAAGTCCGTGTGACCTTACACCCACTAGTTGGGTGGGAAATAAACATTACAGTGGACCAAGTGGAAAATAAACGTTATGGTGGGCCCACATGGGACCCACTGATGTATGTTTTGTGACCCACACCTTCCATTAATGTGGGCCCCACCATGAAGTATGTACCTCATATATGCCATCCATTCTTCCCATCCCTATGGGATCCACCATGATGCATGTGTTGCATCCGAACCATCCAACCATTTTTGAGAAGTAATTTTAAGGTTTGAGACAACAATGAGACAGAACTATTTATCATGTGGACCATGATGCACAGTGAGGATTGAACGACTACCATTAAAATCTTTTGGGACCCTAAGATTCGATCGGATGAAAATAAATGTTATGGAGGGCCTTGGGAATTTTAATGGTGGAAATCCTTATCACCACCTATATTTGAGTATGGCCCATTTGATATACATGTGGCCTACATGATGAGGTCCACTTACCATAGTTATGACCCATTGTGGAGGCCCACCTTGAGGTGTATGAAGTATGTCATTGAGGCCCACTTTGATATATATGAGGTCCACGTGATGCGGCCCATTTGATGTATTTATGGCCCATTGTCGAGACCCATCTTGATATATATAAGGCCCATTTAAGGAGACCCATCTTGATATAGTTATGGCAATCCGTTGAGGCCAATCTTATTGAGGCCCATGTGTTACAACACATTTATGTATTTGAAGCCCATGGGCCGAGGCCCAGTGGGATGTACATAAGGCCCATTGCAATGTGTGATTCCACCATGGTTTGTGTAATGATATTCATGGCGGGTCGTGCCTTGGGGGCAATGATGGTTTGACATCCACATTTTAAGATTAATATTGGTTAAATGTCTGTATTGTCACCCTCCCTAGGGCCCATTGATAGGCCCAACTCATTGTGTATGAGGCCCATGTGCAGGGCCCACCTGTGATGTATATTAGGCCCATATGTAGGGCCCACTAATACCATTAAGTATTAGGGCCCCTGGATTGTGGCCCATTGTGATGTATTTTTGGCCCAGATGGCATGACCCGATGTTATGTACAAGAGACCTAAGGGATGTGGCCCATTACAATGTGTTCGAGGCCCGTGGGATATGGTCCATTATAATGTACATGCAGCCCATATATGGGGACCATTATAATGTTACATATGGCCTTGTGTGAGGACTAATGTGATGCTTATGAGGCTTAGGTGATAAGGTCCACTTTAATATACTTGTAGCCCATTAGTGCAGCCCATTGATGCGACTCACTTGATGTGTATGAGGCCCATTAGTACGCCCATTGATGCAGCTCACTTGTTGTATTTGAGGCCCATGACGAGGCTCATCGTGATGTATTTGAGACCCATGTGATGCGGCCCATAGTGATGTGTATGTAACCCTTATATAAGGCCCATGATATTGTATATTAGATCCTTGTGTAAGGCCATGGGCTCACTATATGTTTGACCCTATATAGGCCACTGCTTGGGAGCAATGTTGGTTAAATGGCCATATTGATGGGAAGTGATCGTTAAATGTCCACATTGTGACCTATCCTTAGGCCTAGTTAGGTCCATTCTCATAATTCTCTAATGGGTTAACCCAAATGAATGGGCCCCATTGATATTATTTGGTCCATCATCGGTCGTCCATCTATGGACCCCGCCTTGCGTCGAGGCCAATTACCGATTCTGATTTGTCATTGTTGATTGCAAATTATCGATCAAGGCCGATTACCGATTCTGATTGTTGTAGCCGATAGCCAATTATTGATCAATCTGATTGGTGTGACCGATTTGTCGACTCTGATTATCGATCGATCCGATTGTCATGACCAATTTTTTTATTATGATTATCGGTCGATCCGACTGTCATGATCGATTTTCTAACTCTGATTATTGATTGATCTCGATTGTTGTGGCCAGTTGTCGATTATCAATAGAGGTCGATTATCGATTCTGATGGCTGATTACCGATGCTGATTCATCGTGCCAGATTACAGATTATTGATCGAGGTCGATTGCCAATTTTGATTTGACATGGCCGATTGCCGATTCTGATTGTCAGGGCCCAATGTGATGTACATGCGATACGTATTTGAGGCCCGACTTGATGTGTATCCAGCCCGTGTCTAAGGCCCAGTGTGATGTATATAGAAGTCTAAGTGATGAGGCCCATTGTGATACATTCAAGAGCCAGGCGAAGGAGCCCATTGTGATGTTTGTTAGGCCAATGAGCAATGCCCACCTGTTGTGTACATGTAACCCTTGAGTAAGGCCCATTGTGTTGTATATTAGGTCATCGTGTGGGGCCGTGGGCCCATTATATGTTTGGATCTATGTGGGCCATTCCTTGGGGCAATCTTGGTTAAATGTCCACATTATCGAGGCCGATTATTGATACCGACTATGAGCACGTGATAACATAGCATCATGATACATGCCCATATGCATCATCTGTATGTTTGTTATGAGATGTGATTGACCATTGCATATGTCATTGGATAAGATGATATGAGACTCCCTGATAGGTGGAGGTTATCTCACATGAGCGCACGACATGCGCAGGATTGATGTATGATTGGATTGTATGACTCATGCATCAACGTCATAGCCTCTACAGGAATATCGTGGATGGCCAGATGGGGACATCGAAAATGTTTGGTTCTAGCATACGGGCGCCATAGATGTCCCTGGGTGAAAATCTCTAAACCTCCGTGGCCAGGTGACGCCTCAACGTCGAGACCGAGTGGATGCATGAGCGCCCTAGTGCCGAATACTAGGAGGTCGCGTCTCTCACTATGTCATGGTCGGTTGGAGGGGGTGTGGCCTTACCCGCCCGAGGGTAGGGGGCATAGCTAGGCTGAGTTTGACCAGCTTGTAAATGGGTCCGCTATCGACGTGTCGAATAGGTATTGACAAACTATTGGCTAGGCGGATAGTGAGGTTTCTTACGCTCACTTGGACTGTGCTGCTGGGAGAGGGACAGTGCCATTTGGAGTGTACTAAACCCCGGTGATGATCCCAGAGATGAACCATACTGATATGTGGACTTATTGAGCAGGAATTGTATATTCATTCATTTATTCATTCACTATCCACTAGGGCTGGTGGTGCGTAACTATTTGTTACGTGTACCTTCGCATGGCCAAGATTTCAGTTAGGCGCATGACTAACTTGAGATCAGGAGTTTACCACATCGTGTTTGACTATCCAAATTTAGGTATGGGACTGGTTTGGATAAAAGTCCCTTGTGATGGACCCCATAGCCTATGATACTACGTACTATCATCCCGACTTCACACTTCAGCATGGTCATTTCATTCGCATCGCATATTACATTAAATCCACAGGCATATGGCGTTTTGGGTTACTAAGTTTCTACACTTATATGGCCTAGACAGACGTAGTAGGATTTGTATATTACATTACATCCTCGGCATCTAATATTTGGCTCTTCATGATTCCTCGTCGCATAACTGTTCTATATTGCGTATTCTGATATTGGTTGACTTATAGATTTATCCGTATTTCTGCTTACTCTGTTATCGTATGGTTTATGATATTGTCAGTATTTCTGCTTACTCTGATATTCATGATCTTGTCCGTATTTCTGCATACTCTGATAATTTATGATCTTATCATTATTTCTGCTTACTCTGATAATTCATGAACTTGTCAGTATTTTTGTTTATTCTGATAATGTACGAGTTATGGATTAATGGTATTTCCGGTATTGTATGATGATGGCATTATATTGAATGTTTGACACTTACCTTGTGCACACACTTACACCACCCTCTAAGCTTTCTATAAGTTTATGCACAATAGATGCATGTAGGTGATGTTAAGTTACAGCAGTGTTGAGCTTAGAGCGTGCAGCGGTCTTCTGGAGCTTGATTTTGATTTATGTATTTCCTTTTCAGTATTATACTCAATTATTATATTAGTGGATATGTGATGATGATGTTTCCTTTGTGAATTGGGTAATCTTGTGGTTATGCTTATTATGAGTTAAATGTAAATTGAAAAAAAAAATCCTCCTTGTAGGATCCCAGGATATGAATCCGACATATGGACGCTGGGAGTTAAAAATAGGGTACTACGGAGGTCGTCAGCACCGGATTCGGTGATCGAGATTTTTATGAATTCAATTTTTGGGTTTAGGGCGTGACATCAACGGTCACCGGTACTCAATCAGGGCCACAAGTACACTGACATGTGTTGGAAATTTTCTCTGATCCGTGTAACATCCTGGAAAAATTTGTACAAAGACCCGAGTACCACCTCAAGCAAAAATCACTTAGGACTAAATCCTAAACGAGAATTAACTAGCACTAAACTAGATTACCTGTGAAACTATCACCAATCACTTTAAATATGATCTGCAAGACCTAAAACTTGTAGAATTATTAATGCTACATTATCCTGAAACCTAGGATCCATCTTTAAACCCAGTTGCTCTCGGGAGCATTCAGAAACTCCACATCGGACCTGGACCGCACGTCGAAAGTCCGATAGTGATGAACTTAGACAAATATGACCGCCTTGTTGGACTTAACAACCACCTCAAAAATTAAGTCCAGATAGTATCTCACGATGATTTACTTGAGTTCAGAGCGAAGTGTGTGAAAAAAGTGAATGTTTTTAGAAATCAAATCCAAATTTAGGTAATCTGAGTAGTGTCGCTTGCGGGTCAATTATAAGCATTTTGACAATCAGAATTTGACCCAAATTCACCCTCGGATCAGGACAAATGTGAAAGTGTACCTACTAGTGCCCTAGTTTGTCAATTACGGTGTAAGTTGAGTCAGTCGGACAACCGTGCCTAACAGGAAGATCAAGTCAAGTGTCTGCCTCAACTAGATGTGCGGAAGCTCGCCATAGGTAAATCATAGCAACACATCCTATGTCCCAAAACACCAGGTGATTTAAACCCTTAAAAATACGTAAAACATCTTAGGGTTTTATTGTAAGAAAACTTTTTACCAAACAGAAAAATCTTTAAATTTTCTTACCCTGTCGATTGTATCGATTCACATTTCGATATGATTGACCTATTCTGTAGATGTCCTCGACATCTCAATCGATACAACTGAGTGAGGACAAAATGCATCCAGCAATCAAACATTCATCTGGACGATTTATCGATATATCGGAATCTCAATCGATATCATCGATGTTCGAATATCAATCCTATCGAAAGTGGATGGATAATATCGATAGGCAGTTTTTCGACGCCCCTGTTTTTCTAAAGAAAACTACTATAAGCTTCAATATATCGATGACTGTCCAATTCAATCTAAATTCAAATATCGATCATATCAGAATTCATTCAATCATATCGATAGTGGGCGCATGTTTCCTTTAGCATAAATTTTAGGATGTTTTAAACATTGATCGGGGGGTCAGTCGAGAAATCGATATTCATATGTCGATTATATCGAGATCTGGTCGTTTAGATCGAGACCAGACACAAACCGTCAAGCAAGCTTATAGGTAAATCTATACGATTTATCGATCCTATCGACAAGGCGTCGATATCAACGACATTCAAATTCTGATGATATCGGCTGTTCCCCGATCATATCTTTAGAACTTGAAATTCTTCAAGGCTTGTCTCTCTTGTTTTCACCTGTCAATAGATCTATTCCTCTATCAATGGAATCGGAGTTTGAAATTCGATAACATCGATGTGTGTCTCGATCCCATCGACCATTTGGCAAAGGTTTTCAAAAGCAAAAATGACATTTGAGTTTGTATCATCGAGAGGTCAGTCGATACAATCGAGAGTATACGCTCGATCATATTGACTCTTGCTCGATGATATCGAACTCTGTCATAAATGTGACCATTTTATATCCGTTGGAACCTTTTGCCTATATATAGAGAGAGGTTAGTCTTTATTGCTGGTAGAGAAAGAAGAGAGTGCTTCTGAGTGTTTTAAACTTCATATCATTTATCTTAAGCCCTTTCTCTCAGGAAGTTCATCCTCCAATCCACCCTCATCATTGATATTTAATAGAGTGGATTGGGGAATGAACTTTCGCATTTAAGGATCCTCTAGCTACTACCTTAATGACAAATCATTTAGCTGGGATGCCTTGAATGCATAGATGATTAGAATCACTCTATCTTCCTAATAGGAAAATCTTTAGAGAGTGAAATTCCATCATAACCTTGACCCGACCTAAAGCCTAGTATTGTTACATCTTTTGTGTTGCGGATCAAGGGAGCTGAAGACTCTTCATCAACAAGAAGGAGATCTTCATCACTGCGCTAAAAGGGATTCATCAACTTATCTGTAAGTACTTAGAATTCAGAGGACACTTGTGATCATTCCTTTCTAGGATTGGGTCGTAGGTGTTGCTCACCCTTTGAAGTCCTCAAAGGAGGCCTCCGGTGGGAGTGTACGTATGGGTGCATTGTGTGGATCCTTACTTTGTGTGGGCATAAACATCTGATTAGGATCAACCAGTAAAACTCTGGGTTATGAGGTGAACCGTGTAAAACCTCTGTTAGGGTCTTAAGGTAAGATCCTTGGCCAGTATGCCTAAATCGGGTGCTATGTGTTGACCCTAACTCGTGAGAGCATAAACAGTCAGCCTCTGTGTAGGTTGTAAAGTTTGAAAGTGAACCTGATTTAAAACCTTAGGTTTGAGGTGAACCATGGGAAACCTCCTTAATGAAATTCGGTACACTCAAGGGTTGAGTGTGGCAGCCGGGAGTGGAGTAGACAAGTAGTCGAACCACTATAAAAATGACTGTCTGTGATTAATTTTTGTTCTTAAAAATTTGTGTGAATATGTTAATTGCATTCATATCTGCTCACACTTCACACACACAGTCACATCCATCATAAACTATAACTGCCTCATGCTTATTAAATTGAATAGTTTTGTGATTGGATATTCTACTGGGCTTGGAAGTAAGTAGAGTTACATTTGAGTAATCTTGAAAATTGCATACCTATTAGGATTAGAGTGATAGGATTTTTAATATAACTCATAAATCTTTAAAAAGTCCTATTCACCCCCCTCTAGGATATATTGGCATATTCCTACTTCAACTCAAGCAATCTTCACAGCTATTTCATTTGGTATCAGAGCGGGTCTCTCTTTATGTAACACCCCAGATTTTTGCCTACCTGGAATTAGACATCCTTAGGCAATGGGTCAACCATAACACCTTGGTAACCTCTCAGAACCCAATTCCAAAGCCAAAGAAATCATTTAGAACCAAATTCTTTAGAAATTTATCGTGTATTAACTAGCGCTACACTAGATTTCATGTCAAATTAGCACCAACCACTTTAAATATGATCTGTAAGACCCAAAACCTATAGAATCATTGACGCTATCTTACCTTGAAATCTAGGATCAATCTCTAAGCCTAGTTGCCCTCGAGATCATTTGTAAACTTCGTATCGAACCTGGACCGCACGTCCAAAGTCCGATAGCGATGAACTTAGACCATTATGACCGTCTAGTTGAACTTGACTATCACCGTGAAAATCATGTCCAAACGATGCTCTGGGATGATTTCCTTTAGTCCGGAGTGAAAAGTGTGAGAAAATAAAGATTTTTAGAAAATTAAATATATTTTTAAGTAATCTGGAACGGTTCACTTGTGCATCATTTTTAAGCATTCTGACTGTTAGAATTCAACCCAAATTCACCCTCGAATCAAGATAGGTGGCCCTTACATGTCATACCATTTGTGGCTTTGATCGAGTTCCCATAACCATTGAACTGAAACTGGTCCGCCACGATCGATCTAGAAACCCGACTAGACTGAAAACTTATCTTGACCTAGATCCAGTATTAAAGAGCTTAAGTCCGACCGCATTTAGTAACAGGACCTCCAGAAGTTCTCCGTTGAGACGGAACAGTGCGTATTTGGACATAACCTAAGTATACCATGGCCCTGAGTCTAATTTGGTGAGTTTTGGGCTTATAAAAAGGCCTTAAACCCTCTCTCATTTAGCCCATACGAATTTAAGAGAAACCCTAGGAGAGAGAAGAGAGAAAAGAGAAAGTGAGTGTGAGAGAAGTGAGAGAATCTTCCTGCCATTCTTCCCTGTCGATATACGTGCTTAACCATCACTTTACGATCGCTATCCCGGTGATTCCGGCTTCATTCTAGATAAGAAAACTCTAACCTTAACCTGTTTTAGGGTTTTTATCGATACAAGTAGTGAAGTAGCTGACTTCCCTTGTGTAATAGGCTGTCATATCGACGTTGATGGAAGCGTAGAGTACCTATTCAATTCATTACGCTTCTACGACATAAGGTGCAGACTTTAGATGTTTAGGTTGTCATTTTCAAAGCTTTCAATGCCGTTAATGGTAGATTGTTGATAAGGATGCTGTTTGACATGTAGAAAATGTTGTCCATTTTTTATTTCGAATACGTACGAAGAATATGAGATTTAGGGTATTTTAGGTATTTGTAAGAAATACTGTATACGTATGTATTTTGCTGATATGATTTCCATTAGTATTTTCCGTGTACCTATGCTAGATATGCGTGTATGATCTGTTTGGCAAAGAGATTCACCCTAATACACGTTTTCGCCAACATATGCTATGTAGGCTAATGTGTGTACACTAAGTGTCTGTATAAATGTTTGTATAAGTAAGTATTGAGTAAATGGGATTGTAGATTGGCGTTGAGATTGGATTCTCAACTGTTTTGATGATGTATATGATTTCCTCCATGTTTGTTATATTTGAATTGATTACCTTATATATATATGAAATGCTTGTGTATGGTTAAATTGCTTATGTTGTATCTTATAACATGTTGCTAACATGCTTGAATTACTTGTTATTTCAATTATGTCTATTTCATATGAATACTGATTCGTGTTACATGTGCTTGGGGCTATACTCTAGTCCAAGAAGTCGGTAACAGATTTGAATTCATGGTTGGATTCTATTCGCCACGAAGGACGCGTTGACGAACCCAAGTCGTGCTTTGGTTGACGGCAGTGGTTATGCCACGCGAGGTGTTTATGCACTTCATGTCATTCAGCTTAAGGTGCGCTCGTACTAGTCGAGCTCGTCGAGTAACCCGACTGACCATTGTATATTCACCTTATATTGGTCATAACTGCTTGAACCTAGGGTACTGAACTTACCAGTGCTAACCCTGATAATCGTGGTACCTTGATCCATTAAGACTCATGAGTCGAGCATGGTGGTATGGGACACCGTGGTCAAGCTATTGGCCTATGCTGGAGCCACAAACCTCCCCGTAGTGACCAGTGACCACCTTAGACTCTTGAACTGGTTGTGGTGGTATGGGATACTACATTCGAGCTGTCAGCCTACTCTGATTGGTGACAAGCCCTTTGTAGTAACCTCGAGCGTATTCTGAGTCTACGTAGGAGATGACCCTTCCGTAGCAACAAGAGTACAACTAGGCCTATATTGATAAGGTGATCGGGGAGAGGTTCAATGAGTGCGTGCAATAACAGCCCTTGCAGTGACCTAGAACTATATCATCGTATGAGACTACTGGGAGTGATGACCCTAGACAGGATCCTTGTTGGGAATGATATAAGGGAAGTACCCTAGTTTTCTAACCCTGCTGTATGAAAAGGACTAATAACAACTCGATAATCATGTTCATATCTCACTGCATGTGCCTGGAAGATGTGGAGCACTGAGGGAAGAAAGCATGCCGCAGACGTAAGATGGTGTTGCATGAGGGATTAGTTTGGCGAGGGCATACATCATGTCATTTCATCCTTACATTAATTACAGTATTTAGAAATGTTTGATTTGCTTACTTTATCATTACTGCTTGACTGATTTGATAACATGTTAATCTTTACTCTATTATTCCACTGAGTTAGCTACTCACTCCCACATTACGGGACGGTGTTATACATACCAACCAGTCCCTGTTTTAGTTTCAGATGATGGCGTTTCTTGAGAAGCAGAGCCGGACTTTATGATGATGAGGAGGATTTCTCCTATATGCAGGTTTTGATCGACGGAGTTATAGGGTTACTGATTAGATGTCCTTACACTTGTTATCTTGTACTTTTAAAATGCTCATGTATATTCTTTTTGTTCATTTTTAGAGTATACATGTATTCAGTTAACCTGATAACATGTTCACCCTCTGGAGACTTACAATAAATTATACTTTTTATATATTTATCACAATCTTTCGCTTATGAAATTTAACTCTCTGGAGTATTGTAACATCCCGAAAATTGGGGGGTTGAGTGAAAACCCAACTCCCGAGTTCTAAAACGTTATTTATGCAACATAGATATGTATGATTGAATGTTGTCTGTGTTAATGTATTAAACATGAGTGGGATTATGCCAGAACAGCATATCATACTCCAGAGATAGTTAAATTAACCAGCGGAAGACTGCGATAGTATGTATAACATATATAAACTGTTGTATATCTCCAGAGTGTGAACATGTTACCAGGTTATATAAATACATGTATGCTCCAAAAGTAAACAGAAAGAATACACATGAGTGCTCTAATAATATAAAATGACAAGTGTCAAGACATCTAATCAACCTCCCTGTAATCCCGTCAATCAGAACATGCATAAAGGAGGGATCCTCCTCATCATCATCAAGTCCAGCTCCGCCTCATAGGCCGCGCCATCATCTGCAATCACAAAGGGGTCTGGTGGGTGTCCAGGAACACCGTCCCGTAATGTGGGAGTGAGTAGCTAACTCAATGGAATAATAGAGCAAGGATTAACATGTTCTCAAATCAATCATGCGATAATAGTAAAGCAATAAATCAAACAATCCTAATACTGTTGTTAATGCAATATGACATGACGTGATGTATGCCCTCAACGACGATCTCCCTCATACTGCACCATCTTACGACCGCGGCATGCCACACTCCCTAAAGTGCTCCACATCTTCCATGCACATGCAATGTAACGGTGATATGATTTCTGAGTTGTTATTAGTCCATTCAAACAGCAGGATTGGAAAACTGAGGTACCTCTCTTATATTAATCCCAACACAGATCCTGTCTAGGGTTGTCACTCCTAGTAATCTCATACGATGTATATTTTGTAGGTCGCTGCAAGGACTGCCGGGGCTGTTGCTCGCACTCGTTGCACCGCTCCCCCATCACCTTATCAATACAGGCCTACTGTACTCTACTGTTACGGAAGGGTCGTCACCTCTCGTAGACTCAGAATACGCTCGCGGTCACTACAAAGGGCTACCAGGGCTGTTGCACGCACTCGTTGCTCCGCTCCCCCATCACCTTATCAATGTAAGCCGACAGTAAAAATATAGTGTCCCATACCACCATAATCTGCTCACGAGTCATAGGTGCTCACTGGTCACTACGGGGAGGTTTGTGGCCCCAGCGTAGGCCGACAGCTCGACCACGGTGTCCCATACCACCATGCCCGGCTCATGAGTCTTTGTGGATCAAGATACCATGGTTAACAGGGTTTACAATGGTAAGTTCAGTACCCTAGGTTCAAGCAGTTATGACTCATGTAGGGTGGGAGTGAGTAGCTAACTCAGTGAAATAGTAGAGCAAGGATTAACATGTTCTCAAATCAATCATGCGATAATAGTAAAACAATAAATCAAACAATCCTAATACTGTTGTTAATGCAATATGACATGACGTGATGTTTGCCCTCAACGATGATCTCCCTCACACGGCACCATCTTACGACCGCGGCATGCCACACTCCCTAAAGTGCTCCACATCTTCCAGGCACATGCAATGTAATGGTGATATGATTTTCGAGTTGTTATTAGTCCATTCAAACAGCAGGATTGGGAAACTAAGGTACCTCCCTTATATCAATCCCAACACAGATCCTGTCTAGGGTCGTCACTCCTAGTAATCTCATACGATGTATATTTTGTAGGTCACTGCAAGGGCTGCCAGGGCTGTTGCTCACAGTCGTTGCACCGCTCCCCCATCACCTTTTCAATACAGGCCTACTGTACTCTACTGCTACGGAAGGGTCGTCACCTCCCGTAGACTCAAAATACGCTCGCGGTCACTACAAAGGGCTATCAGGGCTGTTGCACGCACTCGTTGCTCCGCTCCCCCATCACCTTATCAATGTAGGCTGACAACAAAAATATAGTGTCCCATACCACCATAATCTGCTCACGAGTCATAGGTGCTCACTGGTCACTACGGGGAGGTTTGTGGCCCCAGCGTAGGCCGACAGCTCGACCACGGTGTCCCATACCACCATGCCCAGCTCATGAGTCTTTGTGGATCAAGGTACCATGGTTAACAGGGTTTACAATGGTAAGTTCAGTACCCTAGGTTCAAGCAGTTATGACTCATGCAGGGTGAACATACAACGGCCAGTCGGGTTACTTGACGGGCTCGACTAGCGCGATCGCATCTCAAGTCGAACGACATGGAGTGCATAAAACACTTCGTGTGGCCTAACCACTGCCGCCAACTCCAGAACACGGTTCGCGTTCATCGACGCGTCGTTCGTGGCTAAGAAAAGCTAACCACGAATTTGCTCGGTTACCGACTGCCTGGACTAAGTATAGTCCCAAACACATATGAATCCACATCAGCAATCATGTGAGAGTATTGGAAATGAAACACAACCATGTGAACATGTTAACACATGTTATATCGTACAACTTAAGTAAATCATCTGACACATGCCTTTCATACATATAGTAAAATTATGCATATCACCAACATATAGGAAATCATTTCCATCAACATATTAATTGAGAATTCAATCTCAAACTAAATCATAATGAAATCATCAAACACATGTTATAACATACAACTTAAGCGAATCATCAAGCACATGCATTTCATTCATATAATGAAATCATGCATATGGCTAACATGTAGGTAACCATTTACACTAGCATATTAATTGAGAAATCAATCTCAAACAAATTCATAACATCATTTAATTCAATACATACTAATACAAACATTTATACAAACACTTACACTACACACTTAAGTCTACATATAGTATGTCAACCCGAAGTGCGCATTTAGGCGAATCTCTTCGCCAAACTAATTATGCACGCATTCCTAACATTCTAATGCGACAACAAATCATGTCAATCACATCAGAAAAATATGAATGAAATCTATACTTCCTACAAATGACTAAAATGCCCTAAATCTCATATTCTTCGCTAGTTTACGAAACAGGAAACGGACAGCATGTTGTACATGTCAAACGGCGTTGCCGTCAATAATCTACTATTAAACAACATTGAAAGCATTGGAAACAGTCAATCAAAGCGTCTAAAATCCGCACCTTGTCTCTTATGGATGTGTAAATTCGAACGGAGCGTATACGCTTCGTCTACGGCGAATAGAGGACCTAATACACAAGTTCTATTAGCTACTTCGCTAGGAAACGAAAGGAACCCCAAATCAGTAACTTCTAGGGTATTTTCTTACCTGAAAATGCGGAGGAATCGCCGTGAAAGTGATCGGAGTGCGTTGCCTAAGCACGTACAGCACGTGACACAAGCAGTAGGGAATTCTCTCCCACCTTCTCTCACAAGCTCTCACCTTTTCTCTCTCCCAATCTAGGGCTTTTTGCAAATTCGGATGGGAGAGAGGAGTGAGGGTTTCAACCCCTTTTATAAACTATATCTTGCCCGAAATAGGCTCGGGAACAAGGTTCACTTGAGGGGTAACCAAATCGAGGCTATTTCGGTCCAGAAGACCATTTCTGGTGGTCCCCTGGCCAAATACAGTCGGACTTAAGCTCATGCATACTGGATTTAGTATACATCAAGTTTTCAGTCCGACAGGGTTCGCAGATCGCACGTGGCGGTCCAGTTTCAGTTCAGCGGTCACCGCACGTAGATCAGGTCTGCAAGTCTCATGATATGAAATAGAAATTTTTCCTGATCCGAGGGTGTAATTTGGCTGAATTCTTACAGTCAGAACGCTCAATACTGACGCGTCAAGTCGTGTGCCAGATTTGAATTTCAAATTCCAAATCTGTCCATATTCACACTCTCTTCAGTCCGGGCTCAATGAAATAGTCTGTGATTATCGGTTGGACTTGATTTTCGAAATGATTGTCAAGTCCAGCTAGGCGGTTCTAACGGTCTAAGATAGTAGGGATCAGACTTTTAACACACGGTCTAGATCCAATATAAAGATTCAAAGCGGTCCAAAGAACAAACCGGTTTAGAGTTTGATCCCAGGTCATAGAGTTTTATAGAGTCATTGGTTCTACTCGATTTGGGTCTTGTAGAACGTATTTAAAGCGATCAGGGACTATTTCCCAGCTAATCTAGCGTTGCGCTAGCTAACTTGTGCTTAGTTTCTAAAGGAATTAATCCTAAGTGATTTCTTTGGTTATGGAA
This sequence comes from Magnolia kwangsiensis, assembly GCA_037074715.1. Classification (NCBI taxonomy): domain Eukaryota; kingdom Viridiplantae; phylum Streptophyta; class Magnoliopsida; order Magnoliales; family Magnoliaceae; genus Magnolia; species Magnolia kwangsiensis. Next base: position 74,538,550 of record CM073577.1, on the reverse strand, counting down.
TTGGGTTCTGAGCGATTTTTCAGGTGTTTTAGTTGACCCATTGCCTAAGGATGTCTAATCCCAGGTTGGCCAAAATCTGGGATGTTACAAGTATGATATGATGTCTGGGCTTAATCCACTTCATGTTTTATGCATTAATACAGCCGACATTCATCCATCATTGAAAGTGTTGCATAAGTGATGTTCTGGAACTTGGGAGTGAAGTTTATGCTCGACCCCCGATTTTCGGGATGTTACAGATGGTCAGAGCATGATTTGGATTAAACTAGACTTGGGTTATGGTAACACGACGCACACTGACGCACTCTGACTTAGGAAGGGGGTGATGGAATCTAGAAACCACATTAGAATCCCAAGTTTCGCCGACAGGCGAGACTGAATATTGTAATTTAGTCCACTGTTCTTCTAATTTGTTTTGTTGAGATTCATATACCCAACTATACCCCAATCTCACCACCACCACAGACCGGATCTCTATTGCTACTTAGTAATTCAGTAGGCCACACAAAAGATCGAAACAATAATAAAATCTAGGACCACAAAGGAAAGAAAATGTTTAAGTTCATATGTTCTACCATTCCACTCTATCCAGGACCATCCTCAGTTAAACCATAGATCATCAAATCATTTCTTTTAGCCTCCAAGTGCATCCTTTTGGGCCTTCTCTTTACACTTTTAGAACCTTCAACTTAAAGCTAACTCACCCCCAACTGGTGTTGTTCTTGGTCTCCATCTCACATGACCAAAGCATCAATGCCTACTTTACCTATGAATGATACCCCAAAGTTTCCTCGAATGTATTTATTTCTATATCTGTCATTCCTCATCATGAAACCTATTCATATCAACATCCCCATTTCAAATACACATCCTATGAACATGTTGTTGGTTGACAGCTTAAGATTCTGGTCCATAAAGCATGAATGGTCTTATAGCTATCCTAGAAGATCTCGCCATTAGTTGATTTGATATGCGGCTATCACATAAAAACTCCAAAGGCACATCTCCACTTCATCCATCCAGCTCTTACTCTACAAGTAACATCCCTCATCAATCTCACCACTCTCATGAAGTATCAACCAAGATATTGAAAACAACTTCTCAGAACTCAATCCTAAAGTCTAACCCATTTCTTTCAAAATCTCTCCTTTCACCACCTCATTCTTTAAATTTTTCTAAGTCCTTTCATACTAGACATAAATCCTAATGTATAAATGATAGAGGATAATATGTAAATAAAAAGTTACTATAAATAGTAGATATATGTATAAATTAGACTTTTAACCATTTAAATTATGGAATCTCATGGAATAAATGGGTTAGTTGGATAGATTAGCGTCTCCTACCCCAAAATCATATGCTGAACATCATATAAAATCATTTCAGTTTGTAAATTGTCCCTGAAAATGCCTCAAATAGAGTCGAGGGCCAAACAGAGCACTTATAGGGGGAGCCAGGGTGGGACCTAGACTTTTTTGGGGCCTAGGTGGCAAGAGGTCCTCGCCCAAATGGCGTGCCCTCTCCAGTTTGTCCAGAGGTCTGTGAGGGCCTCGCCGGTTCGGCCAGGCCGGCCGCTCGGGCCGATCATGTTTGGGGTCTAGTGGGACCCTATGGTATAGGGTTCGACCCTTTTTTCATCCCCATTTTTCTACTTCCTTCACAAACCACCCTCCCATGCTTTCTCTTTTCTTCAAAACTGCTTTATTCTCCTTCAAATCGCCCTTCCAATCTCTCTTTCTCTTGTTTTTCTTCAAGGTTTACATTCCTCTACCATCCTCAGTCATACCCATCACCTACTCCTTTCATTTTCTTTGATTTGAGCTCTTACATCTCTCATTTAAGTCTCAAATTCGTGTAAGTCCTCTAACCCATCTTCTTTCGTTGTTCTTCCCCTTCTTTCCCTTTCATTAGACCCTTACACTCCCATATCAGGTCCAAATATGTGGAGACCCAAAGATCTCAGCCCTTCCCTTCATTTTCTTCATTTCCCATGGCTCTTCATGAGCTAGTTATAGACATCTTCTCGATCATTATGCTTTACCGTCGGGCGAGACCAAACACAGTAGCTTAGTCCATAACCAGTGACTATCTAGTGTTAGGACATCTAGAGTTTTGGATCTAGAGTTTTGGACCTAGAGTTAGTACTCCTAGATTTCAAAAGATCTGACAATATAGAAAATCCAAGTTCAATTAAACAATCTTGACCCTAAGCGATAGACCAATCCCCTGTAGTAGAAATGGTATGAAACCATCTAGCGTATAAGCTGAGACGTTGGATTACAGCTAGTGATTTACAGACTAGGCTAGTAGTTATATTAAGTAGTGTAAAGACTGAATATACTAAGGAATAGTAGGTTTGATTTGGTTGGAGTAGAACTTCATTCCTTCGATAGATCCCCGTAATACTCAGAAGCGTAAGCTGTTTCGATTTAGAGACTATTCATGCATAGGGAAACTTGTATATCCCTCAGATTGAACTTAGGTTAAACCAGCACGCCCCTTTGAATTGCCCTCCTAAGGACTTAGTATAATCGGGGACACAGAGTAGAGAAACTATATATAAGCGAAGCATTCGCGGTTTGAATCGAATTCTCAATCCTAGTAGTTACCAATAAATCCAATGCTCTGATCAAGTAGAAAATCGGTATCGACTAGGATTAAGAACCGATACGACAAATTTTCTGTCCTAGCTAGGTAGAAAGTCTATGTATCCGGCTCAGACCCACTATACAATTCATCTTCCGTGTTGGCCTAACCACCTACAACCAAAAGCTTATTACTTTATCTTTGAGGAGTGTTAAGAATCTATAGCTAATAGAAATTTTTCTTTTTAGGCTCTAGAAATGTCTCAATGGGCAACAGATAGTTAGGAATTAGATCCTGAATCACAGACCGTTCTGTCATACCTATTGTGCATATGCACTTAGAAAGATAGTTTTCTTCTTAACCTATCCTGTCCAGATTCCTCGGTTACTAAACTAGACATGATTAAAGGAGATAAGTCGGGACCGTAGTAAGAGTCCTTATTGGATAGAATTAGACATCTTGTCACCAACTCATACCTGCTCCTGAACTCAACTACAATAGAGATTAGGCCCATTTCTACAAACATAGGTACCAATGCCATAGAACACATCATTAACAAAGGAAGACCAATGCAGTGAGAGGTTATTCCCATTTCATGTCAAGGATAAGTCCTAAATTACACCTTGTTCCGACATACGGATTAGGACATAGATTTTTGAGCCTCGAGAGTAGACACAAGTTTTAAAAGGGGGTAGAACATTATGAGCCCAATCTACTTAGGTCAGTTAATATAACCGTTGGATCAGAGTAGCGTAGCGGAAGCGTGGTTGGTCCCTTCCCCACTAACCCAGGATCGAAGAAATTGATTTAGGTTATACGTAAGGTTAGGTAATTAAATAGGATTTGTACCTTCCTTAGAATGTCAATACTGAAGTCTTTCTAGGGACTCATTACCCTTAGCTAATTTTGGGGACGAAATTATGTTTTAAGGGGGGTAGATTGTAACACCCCAGATTTTTGCCTATCTGGAATTAGACGTCCTTAGGCAATGGGTCAACCATAACACCTTGGTAACCTCTTAGAACCCAATTCCAAAGCCAAAGAAATCATTTAGAACCAAATTCTTTAGGAATTTATCGTGTATTAACTAGCGCTACACTAGATTTCCTGCCAAATTAGCACCAACCACTTTAAATACGATCTGTAAGACCCAAAACCTATAGAATCATCGACGCTGTCTTGCTTTGAAATATAGGATTAATCTCTAAGCCCAGTTGCCCTCGAGATCATTTGGAAACTTCGTATCGGACCTAGACCACACGTCGAAAGTCCGATAGCGATGAACTTAGACCATTATGACTGCCTAGTTGGACTTGACTATCACCGTAAAAATCATGTCCAAACGATGCTCTAGGACGATTTCCTTGAGTCCGGAGTGAAGAGTGTGAGAAAATGAAGATTTTTAGAAAATTAAATATATTTTAAAGTAATCTGGAACGGTTCACTTGCGTGTCATTTTTAAGCATTCTGACCGTTAGAATTTAACCCAAATTCACCCTCGGATCAGGATAGGTGGCCCTTACATGTCATAGCATTTGTAGCTTTGATCGAGTTCCCGTAACCATTGAACTGAATCTGGTCTGCCACAGTCGATCTGGAAACCTGACCGGACTGAAAACTTAGCTTGACCTAGATCCAGTATTAGAGAGCTTAAGTCCGACTACATTTAGTTACAGGACCTCTAGAAGTGCTCCGTTGAGACGGAACAGTCCGTATTTGGACATAACCTAAGTATACCATGGCCCTGAGTCTAATTTGGTAAGTTTTGGACTTATAAAAAGGCCTTAAACCCTCTTTCATTTAGCCCATATGAATTTGAGAGAAACCTTAGGAGAGAGAAGAGAGAAAAGAGAAAGAGAGGGTGAGAGAAGTGGGAGAATCTTCCTTCTATTCTTTCCTACCGATCTACGTGCTTAACCATCACTTTATGATCGCTATCCCGGCGATTCCGGCTTCGTTCTAGGTAAGAAAACCCTAACTTTAACCTGTTTTAGTGTTCTATCGATACAAGTAGTGAAGTAGCTGACTTCCCTTGTGTAATAGGCTGTCATATCGACGTTGATGGAAGCGTAGAGTACCTATTCAATTCATTAGGCTTCTACGACATAAGGTGCAGACTTTAGATGTTTAGGTTGTCATTTTCAAAGCTTTCAATGCTGTTAATGGTAAATTGTTGATAAGGATGCTGTTTGACATGTAGAAAATGTTGTCCATTTTTTATTTCAAATACGTACGAAGAATATGAGATTTAGGGTATTTTAGGTATCTGTAAGAAATACTGTATACGTATGTATTTTGTTGATATGATTTCCATGAGTATTTTCTGTGTACCTATGCTCGATATGCGTGTATGATCTGTTTGGCGAAGAGATTCTCCCTAATACACGTTTTTGCCAACATATGCTATGTAGGCTAATGTGTGTACACTAAGTGTTTGTATAAATGTTTGTATAAGTATTGAGTAAATGGGATTGTAGATTGGCGTTGAGATTGGATTCTCAACTGTTTTGATGATGTATATGAATTCCTCCATGTTTGTTATATTTGAATTGATTACCTTATATATATATATGAAATGCTTGTGTATGGTTAAATTGCTTATGTTGTATCTTATAACATGTTGCTAACATGCTTGAATTACTTGTTATTTCAATTCTGTCTATCTCATATGAATACTGATTCAGGTTACATGTGCTTGGGGCTACACTCTAGTCCAGGCAGTCGGTAACAGATTTGAATTCGTGGTTGGATTTTATTCGCCACGAAGGACTCGTTGACGAACCCGAGTCGTGCTTTGGTTGACAGTAGTGGTTAGGCCACGCGAGGTGTTTATGCGCTTCATGTCGTTCAGCTTGAGGTGCGCTCATACTAGTCGAGCTCGTCGAGTAACCCGACTGACCATTGTATGTTCACCTTGTATTGGTCATTACTGCTTGAACCTAGGGTACTGAACTTACCAGTGCTAACCCTGATAACCGTGGTACCTTTATCCACTAAGACTTATGAGTCGGGCATGGTGGTATGGGACAGCGTGGTCGAGCTGTCGGCCTACGTTGGGGCCACAAACCTCCCCGTAGTGACCACTGAGCACCTTAGACTCGTAAGCCAATTGTGCTTGTATGGGATACTACATTCGAGCTGTAGGCCTACTCTGATTGGTGAGGAGCCCTTTGTAGTGACCTCGAGCGTATTCTGAGTCTACGTGAGGCGATGACCCTTCCGTTGCAATAAGAGTACAACTAGGCCTGTATTGATAAGGTGATGGGGGAGCGGTGCAACAAGTGCGTGCAATAGCCCTGACAGCCTTTGCAGTGACCTAAAACTATATCATCTTATGAGACTACTAGGAGTGACGACCCTAGACAGGATCCTTATTGGGAATGATATAATGGAAGTACCCTACTTTCCCAACCCTGCTGTATGAAAAGGACTAATAACAACTCGGTAATCATGTTCATATCGCACTGCATGTGCCTGGAAGATGTGAAGCACTGAGGGAAGAAAGCATGTCATAGACGTAAGATGGTGTTGCATGAGGGAGTATGTTGGCGAGGGCATACATCATGTCATTTCATCCTTGCATTAATTATAATATTTAGGAATGTTTGATTTGCTTGCTTTATCATTACCGCTTGACTGATTTGATAACATGTTAATCTTTACTTTATTATTCCACTAAGTTAGGTACTCACTCCCACGTTATGGGACGGTGTTGTACACAACAACCAGTGCCTGTTTTAGTTTCAGATGATGACGTTACTTGCGAAGCAGAGCCGAACTTTTTGATGATGAGGAAGATTTCTCCTATATGCAGGTTCTGATCGACGGGGTTACAGGGTTACTGATGAGTCCTTACACTTGTTATCTTGCACTTTTAAAATACCCATGTATATTTTCTTTGTTCATTTTTAGAGTATACATGTATTTAGTTAACCTGGTAACATGTTCACACTCCAGAGACTTATAATAAATTATACATTTTATATATTTATCACAGTCTACCGCTTGTGAAATTTAACTGTCTCTAGAGTATGATATGATGTTTGGGCTTAATCCACTTCATGTTTTATGCATTAATACATCCAAAATTCATCCATCATTGAAAATATTGCATAAGTGATGTTCTGGAACTCGGGAGTGGAGTTTATACCCAACCCCCAATTTTTGGGATGTTATACTTTAAGGGCTTCACCACCTAGAGAGTGATCTTGACTGAAGTTTAAATATGGCCAAAGGAGAGGGCTCATCTGTTACTAGACCTCCAGTATTTGATGGTTCAAGTTATGCTTATTGGAAGGGTAGAATGCATTATTTCCTGAGATCTTTGGATCGTGATGTTTGGAATGTAGTTGAAAAAGGATATGTGGTACCATCTGAAAAAATTGTACTTGAAAATGAAACCACAATTACTAAACCCAAACCTAATGAAAAGTGGATGGCGTTTGACAAAGAACAGCGAAATGCTGAAGCAAAAGCAATGACTTCCATCTACTGTGCTGTGTCCTAAGATATTTTTAATTAGATAAGTATGTGTGGGACATCTAAAGAAGCATGGGATCTACTGGAAACAACCCATGAAGGCACATGCACTGTGAAAAGATTTAAACTATAACTTTTGACTTCACAGTTCAAAAATCTCAGGATGGAAGAGCATGAGACATTTATGGAGTTCTTCACCAAATTGAATATCATTGGTAACTCCATGGGTGGATTGGGAGAGAAGGTTCCGGTATTAAAAATATGTAGGAAAATTCTGAGGTCTCTACCAGAACGGTTGAATCCCAAAGTAACAACAATTGAGGAGTATAGGAATATTGATGAGATGAAAGTAGAAGAACTAGTAGGTTCCCTACAAACCTTCGAACTAAACTTCACACAACCCCAAAAATCTAAAAACACTGTCCTAAAAATCTCTAAGAAAATAAAACATGAGGATAGTGAGAGTGAAAAAGAAGATGAGGAAGTGGCTGTGTTGGCACAGAGATTTAGAAGATTCTTTCAAAGGAATCGCGGCCGCCCCTCTAGAGGTAGAAAGGTGGATGACAAAACTCCTATAGGAAAATTTGAGAAAAGAATTAAAGAACCACAATGTTATGCCTGTCCTGAGTATGGACACCTATCTACCAAATGACCAAACATAAAAACCAAGGGCAAGGGGATGGCCGCCACATGGGATGATACGGAAGAGTCAAACTCAGATAACAGTGACTCAGAGAGTAATGGAGATCAGAAATCATTGTAAATACTTATGATCTCTACTACTTCAATCATTCGAATAGAATCTGAAGAAGAAGAGCAAGCCACTGAATCATTTTCATCAAACAATGAGGAAATTGAAGAAGAAGAAGATAAAGAGCAAAATAAATTACAAGATGCTTACAATCAACTTTACATTCATAGCGTTAATATTGTCAAACGACTTGGAATAGTTGAGAACAAAAATGAATTGCTGCAACTAGATTTGGATAAAACTTTAGATATCAATACTTATATGATTAATGATTTGCAGCAATCTCACTCAAATATTGATAGACTTGAAAGAATGAATTTCTTTCTCAAATCTGAGTCAGTAAAACTAAACAAGCAGTCTAAGCAAATAAGAGACAAGAACATGCTTCTACAAAATGAAAAACATACACTCCTGCTCAATCTAGAAGAATATAGAAAAATTGCCAAAATTAACTGTAAATTTTCCCTGAGTGGTGAGAAATTAGAAAAACTGTTAGGTATGGGAAAATATGGAGAGGATAAAAAGGAATTAGGTTATGGAAAGGCTAGAAAAAAAACTAAATATGATGCACAACCATTTGGAAAATCTGTTGCATCTAGTAGTAACACCAAACCTATCTCAGCTTGTTACAAAAATGAGGAGTTAGTTTATGAGCTAAATAAAAGAAGTATACAATCATCACCACTCGAGCTACCTGACGGGATGAAGGAGCAGTTAAGTCATGTGGACAAATCAGATAAGAAGAACAAATCTACCACAGGTAAAACTCCTGTCACAAAGTGGGTGATTAAGGAAAAGACAAATTGCCTTGTTACTCATTCAGATTATTTATCAGGCAATGTGGTTAAATGGTACCTGGATAGTGGTTGCTCAAGACATGTCACAGGTGACAACTCCCTCCTTTCAAACTATAAGGATCTTCATAAAGGGATAGTCACCTACGGAGATGGAACCACTGCTGAAGTAATTGGACAGGGAATCATAAAAGGAATCAATTTGTTTAAAAATGAGAATTCTTTTTGTATAAAAGGCTTGGCACATAACCTACTAAGCATCTCTCAAATCTGTGATAATGGACATGTGGTCAATTTCAACAAAGAAGAATGCGAGATCCTAGATCGATCAGGAAAATCAATTATGAAGGGTCTTCGCACAAACAACCACTGCTACATTATTATAGGAAAAGAAAGGAGTGATATTGAGAAACACTGAGAGTGAAGAAACTGGTCCAGGTTATGCATCAAAATCTGGATACTTGTTGAAATGATGCAATTTTGCTGAAGAAACAATCTGAGGTCTCTCACCTCATTTTTTTTACACAAACAATCAAATGTTTATACCTTTGATGTACAGAAGCTATACAAAATTTTACTGATAATTTTTGCTAAGAACTTTAATAGATATACTATTCTGTACATGAATGATCATCAGACTACAGAAAAACTTGAAAAGATCCACCTTCGATATGAGCATCGATTGGTCACTTGCGAATGTCGATCACATCGACTGAGAATCGATAGAATCGACGACTCTCCGGGTAATTGAAACGTCGAGACGGTTGTTCCTCCCTAGAACTTGAAATTAAAAATCAAAATTTGGAATCTGGGAACATAATCAAAGGGATAGATCGTCGTTGCTTGGTAAGAATCAGAAGACCAAAAGGGAGAGCCACATCTGGTGCTCTCAGACCTGGATATTTCATCTCTCCAAGATGGGCAAAAACAAAGGATTAGTTCATCCACAACATGCATCAACTGGAAAGAAGAAAGGTAAGCAGGATGCAACTGCCTCTTTTCCTCTATTCAACTTAAACCTTGTGGCGGAACGAATGGTTGACAAAAAGAGAATTGAACCCTTTAGGATCATCGATCTCTTGAAATAAATTGGATGGGAAAATGTTGTGTACCTTGGAGGAACTTTTCAACATAATCTGGTACATCAGTTTTTAAGTTTGGTCTACAATGTTGAAAAAGATCCCCCAGTTATCTCGATCTCGGTCATAAATCGGGTTGAATACATCACACCAAACCGGGTAAGTAGGGTGCTTAACATGAAAATGACTGAAATACCTATATTAAATCGAAATATGAATGGTCTAAGTGTGTGATGGGAAGTTACTTGTGCATTGTGTAATGCTGCCACCATTCCCAGGAATGCCGAAAATGTTCTTCATTTCAAGTATCTTGATCCTACCTATAAAATTCTTCACAGCATTTTTAGCTCGAACGTCTATCCCTGTGAAGTCTCTGGCAACCAGCTCTCGCCATACATCCTTAACATTCTGTATGACATTCATCTGAGAATTCCAATATGCCTACCCACTCTGATCATACAACAGCTGATCCATGTGTTTACAGAAGCATCCATCACTACACTACCATTTCCATGTCTTCTATCTAAGTTTTCACGTCAATTCAAACTGTCATCGACTAATGATCTCCCTCATCCATGTGCATGGTTCAACTTTGAGGACATACATAGACTAAACATCTTTGAAAATGTGTTTTGTGGTGGAAGAACCGGTTCAATTCCTGGCAGTAGCAACCTGATGCAAAATTCTGACTCTGTCGAGGTCATTCCATACATCTCCGTATGAGACAGTATACAAGATCTTCTGGACGAATAGACTCACATTATGAAGCTACTAGATGACTGCGAAACCCACCTTTCTAAAGTTTGACAACGACCGATGGTCCTGCAACATGCAACAAAATGCATTATGGAATGGATACCTGCCTCATAAGCTTACTTAGATAAACATCCATCACAACTCTGAAGTCCTCTTGAAATGCTCCAGGCCTAAATATCTTTTTGGATGCCTGTGGTCATATTTATGGGTGTGATAAATTACAAACTTGGCAAGGTTAGGTTGCCGATGTGAAGAATTTCTTTTTGATCAACCTATTTTCTTTACAAACTGTTGATGTGCATATGATGTTCCCTGTTAACTATTTACTGTGATTATCCTATCTATCTTACTTGCTATGCATCCATATTATTTGTCAATGTTGTATGCTTTCAACTGAACTCATTTATACATCTATATCTACTGTTCCCTCATCTAACATCCACCTTCAGTCAATATCACTTATTATGCCTTTGCCAATGACTGACAAAAAGGGGGAGAACAATTACAAATACCCCTGTGGAAAATTGGATATTTGTGCTCTTATATGTTGCAGGTGTTAGGGGGAGCAGCCGCAACAAGAAAGGGAGAGTTTTTATTGGTTGTGTACATAGGTGATTAGAATTTGTACAATTATGTTAATGCATGTACACATAATTTAGAATGTATCTGTCTAGATATTTTTCTAGGGTGTTTTGGGTATCTTGTCACGTAATTCACAAAGGGGGAGATTGAAAGTGCACCTACTAGTGCCCTGGTTTGTCAATTACGGTGTAAGTTGAGTCAGTCGGACAACCGTGCCTAACAGGAAGATCAAGTCAAGTGTCTGCCTCAACTGGATGTGTGGAAGCTCGCCATAGGTGAATCATAGCCTCACGTCCCATGTCCCAAAACACCAGGTGATTAAAACCCTTAAAAATAAGTAGAACATCTTAGGGTTTTATTATGAGAAAACTTTTTACCAAACAGGAAAATCTTCAAGTTTTCTTACCCTGTCGATTGTATCGATTCACATTTCGATATGATTGACCTACTCTGTAGATGTCCTCGGCATCTCAATCGATATAACCGAGTGAGGACAAAATGCGTCCAGCAATCAAACATTCATCTGAACGATTTATTGATATATCGAAATCTCAATCGATATCATCGATGTTCGAATATCGATCCTATCGAAAGTGGATCGATAATATCGACAGACAGTTTTCCGACGCCCCTATTTTTCTAAAGAAAACTACAATAAGCTTCGATATATTGATGACTGTCCGATTCAATCTAAATTCAAATATCGATCATATCAGAAGTCATTCGATCATATCGATAGTGGGCGCATGTTTCCTTTAGCATAAATTTTATGATGTTTTAAACATTGATCGGGGGGCCAGTCGAGAAATCGATATTCATATGTCAATCATATCAAGACCTGGTCGATTAGATCGAGACCGGACACAAACCGTCCAGCAAGCTTATAGGTAAATCTATACGATTTATCGATCCTATCGACAAGGCCTCGATATCATCGACATTCAAATTTCGATGACATCGGCTGTTCCTCGATCATATCTTTAGAACCTGAAATTCTTCAAGGCTTGTCTCTCTTGTTTTCACCTGTCCATAGATCGATTCCTCTATCGATGGAATCGGAGTTTAAAATTCGATAACATTGATGTGTGTCTCGATCCCATCGACCAGTTGGCAAAAGGTTTCCAAAAGTAAAAATGACATTTGAGTTTGTATCATCGAGAGGTCAGTCGATATAATCGAGAGTATACGCTCGATCATATTGACTCTTGCTCGATGATATCGAAATCTGTCATAAATGTGACCATTTTATATCCGTTAGAACCTTTTGCCTATATATAAAGAGGTTAGTCTTTATTGTTGGTAGAGAAAGAAGAGAGTGCTTCTGAGTGTTTTAAACTTCATATCATTTATCTTAAGCCATTTCTCTCAGGAAGTTCATCCTCCAATCCACCCTCATCATTGATATTCAATAGAGTGGATTGGGAAATGAACTTCTGCATTTAAGGATCCTCTAGCTACTGCCTTAATGAAAAATCATTAAGCTGTGATGCCTTGAATGCATAGATGATTGAAATCACTCTATCTTCTTAATAGGAAAATCTTTAGAGAGTGGAATTCCATCATAACCTTGACCCGACCTAAAGCCTAGTATTGGTACATCTTTTATGTTGTAGATCAAGGTAGCAGAAGACTCTTCATCAATAAGAAGGCAATCTTCATCACTGCGCTAAAAGGGACTCATCAACTTATCTGTAAGTACTTAGAGTCCAGAGGACACTTGTGATCATTTCTTTCTAGGATTGGGTCGTAGGTGTTGCTCACCCTTTGAAGTCCTTAAAGGAGGCCTTCGGCAAGAGTGTACGTGTGGGTGCATTGTGTGAACCCTTGCTCTGTGTGGGCATAAACATCTGGTTAGGAGTGAACCAATAAAACTCTGAGTTATGAGGTGAATCGTGTAAAACCTCTGTTAGGGTCTTAAGGTAAGATCCTTGGCCAGTGTGCCTAAACCGGGTGTTATGTGTTGACCCTTGCTCATGAGAGCATAAACAGTCAGCCTCTGTGTAGGTTGTAAAGGTTGAAGGTGAACCTGATTTAAAACCTTGGGTTTGAGGTGAACCATGGGAAACCTCCTTAGTGAAATTCGGTACACTCAAGGGTTAAGTGTGGCAGCCATGAGTGGAGTAGACAAGTAGTCGAACCACTATAAAAATGACTGTGTGTGTGATTGATTTTTGTGCTTGAACATTTGTGTGATTATGTTAATTGCATTCATATCTGCTCACACTTCACTCACACAGTCATATCCATCATAAACTATAACTGCCTCATGCTTATTAAATTGAATAGTTTTGTGATTGGATCCTCTACTGGGCTTGGAAGCAAGTAGAGTTACATTTGAGTAATCCTGAAAATTGTATACCTGTTAGGATTAGAGTGATAGGATTTTTAATATAACTCATAAATCTTTAAAAAGTCCTATTCACCCCCCTCTAGGACATATTGGAATATTCCTACTTCAACTCAAGCGGTCTTCACCGCTATTTCAAAATGTCTCACACATACCAATATACTTGTGGCCCTGATCGAGTGTCAATGACCTTTGAACTGAATTTGGTCGCCATGGTCGATCTGTAAACTCGATCGGACTAAAAACTTAGCTTGATCAAGATCCAATATCAGAAAGCTTAAATCCAACCGTGTTCAGTAAAGGGACCTCCAAAACTGCTCCATCAGATCCGAATAGACCCGATTTGGCTATAACCTAAGTATACCTTGGCCCTAGAGCTATTTTCATCAGTTTTTGGTCTATATAAGGGCTTTAAACACCCTCTCTCATAAGCCATACGAATTTTAAAGAGAGATAGTAAGAGAGAAGTTGGTGATAGTTCTCGGGATTTTACCCTGACTCTCCACGTGGGTATCCATCGCTACCGAATCGCTATTTCAGTGATTCTAATTTCAATATTGGATAAGAAATTCTAACCCTAATACGTTCCAGGGTTTTCAATAGTTTAAGTGATGATATAGCTAACCAAATTCATGCTTTAGGTTACTAATCCGCCATTGATAAAGACTAAACGTCTAAATTAAATCTGTTACGCATTTACCGGTATAAGGTGTAAACTATATACGTTTAAGTTATGGTTTTCAAGACTTTCAATTTCAGATAATGATTTATTACTGACGTGGGTACCATTACACATTCCAAATGCGTTATTTGTTACGTTTAACGTATATGTATAAACTATGTTGTGAATAGAGTATTTCATGTGTTTGTTGAAATGTTTGTATGCATTTGGAATCTGATGTTATGATTGCCCTGATTAATTGTCATAAGTACATGGTTGTTATTTATGCAACGACTCCTTGGCAAAAGGATTTGCCCTAATACGTAATATGGCCAACATATGTGATCTATGTTGAAAAGTATAGTCTAAATGTTTGTGAAAATGTCTGAATGAGTTAGTAGTTAGTAAAGTGTGATTTATAAGGGATTTGAGATATGAATCCCAACTACCTTAACTGTGTGTATGATTTCCTCCATGAAATGTATGGCCTACTTATTCATGTTCAACTGTGTGTATGATTTCCTCCATGTACTGTGTATTCATGTTTAAGTTATATTCCAAAACATGCTCATATGATTGTAGGATTTGACTTAAATATTCATTATTGTAATTGTACGTGGTTGGGACTATATCATAGTCCAAGTAATCGGTAACAGTTCTCGAACTAGTGGCTGAGGATATTTTCGTCATGCAGGATGAGTTCGACGAATCCGAGCCGTACTTAGGATTTTGATAGTGGTTAGGCCACACAGATTGCTTATGCATTTCATGTCGATCAACTCAATGTGCAATCGTCATAATCAAGCTCGTCATTAACCTGATTGACCTGATGTATGTTCACCATGTTTGGACGCTACTGCTTGAATCTAAGGTACTAAACTCACCAATGAAACCCCGTTAACCTCAGTACCTCAATCTGCTAAGACTCATGAGCCGAACATGGTGGTATGGGACACCGTGGTCGAGCTGTCGGCCTATGCTGGGGCGACGAGCCTCCCCATAGTGACCAATGAGCAACCCAGACTCGTAAGTCGAATACGGTGGTATGAAAAACTGTATTCGTGCTGTCAGCCTACTTTGATTGGTAACGAGCCCTTTGTAGTGACCTTGAGCATACCTTAAAACTGCATTGAGGTGACGAGCCTTATTATAACATCTAGGGTATATAACTAGGCCTATATTGATTAGTGACAAGCCCTTTACAGCGACCTAGAACCGTAACATCGTATGAGGTTTACTAGGACTGACGACCCTAGGATGGATCATTGTTTGGGTATTGACATAAGGGAGGTACCTTAGCTTCCCAATCCTGCTGTATGAAAAGGACTAATAAGAACTTGGTAATCATGTACATGCACCACACTGCATGTGCCGTTTGGCGTTGGGAAGAGCATTGAGGAAGTGACTGACATGCGCGACCGTGAGATGAAGATCGCAAAGGGAGTGTAGGCGAGGGCATGCATCATTTTTTCATACATTCTTGCATTAATCAGAGTAATTAGGGATGTTTGATTGTATTGCTTTATCATTGCTGCTTGACTGAATTGAAAACATGTTAGCCTTTACTGTATAGTTCTACTGAGTTGATTACTCACTCCCACATTCTAGGACGGTGCTTACACACCAACCAAACTTTGTCTTGGATGCAGATGTTGATGCGACTTGCGAGGCAGAGCCAGAGTTCGAGGATGACGAGGAGGCATTCTCGTGTATGCAGTATTCAAACGAGTTCACTTAGACCATTCTAAATCATCAGGGCTTCAAGGTTTATGCTTTGTAGAGGACTATCATATTTTGACATTTATATTTTGAAATAATACTCGTAGCTATTGACTTAGCAGAGCATACATATTTTGGAGACTTATATTGGTTTATATATTCATTTCAGTCTTCCGCTTGCATACTACAACTGTCCTTGGATTATGTTTTGCTGATTTGGCTTAATCTACTTCATGTTTTATGCACTAATATAAGCAACATACATCCATCATTAAAAATATTATATAAGTGATGTTTTGGAACTCTGGAGCTGAGTTATGCTCGACACTCGATTTTCAGGGCGTTACAAGTTGGTATCAGAGCATGATTTGGATTAAACCAGACCTGGGTTATGGTCACACGATGTATGCTAATGCCAATTTAACGTAGGAGGGTGTGAGAAAAATCTAGAAACAAGTTTAGGTTTCCCAGTTTCACCAATTGGCTATGGATTACTGAAAACGATCGACGAGATCGGGTCCGTACATATCCGTGATCACACGAAATGATCCCAACCCACTTCTAGACCATTAATCAATGTTTATAGACCATGTTTTATCCTATCCCAACCGTTTAAAAATTGATAAACTTGTATATACATAAAAAAATTACCCGAAAGGACCCAAAATGACTCAAAACTGAGTAGGGGACCTAATAGAGCAGCTCCAGGGGGACCCAGGGTGGGACCCACACATTTTTGGGACCCAGGGGGCAGGAGGACATTGCCCCACCAGCGAGCCCTCGCTGAAATGTCCAGAGGCCAGCCAGGACCTCGCCAGTTTGGTGAGGCCTCACCAGCGGTAGGGTTAGATCGGGCGGGCCAGTGTGGGATGATTTCTCTAGGGTGTTGTGTGGCCCACTGATCCATGTTGGGTCAATTTTAAAGACCCCCAATAGTCCTCTCTTCACAAACCACCCCTCCAAGCTCTCCTTTATTCAAAAAATCTCTCAAATCTCCCCAAAAATCACCCTCTAAGCACTTCTTCCATTTCCGTGCACCATCGACACCACCCCCTTAAAACCCATCTCCATTGCTGATTTTCCCTTTATTTTCCTTCCATTTGGGCACTCAAATCCCATTTTGAGTCTCAAATTGATGGAAACCACATAAACTTCCCATTTCCCTCTTTTCTTTCCTCTTCCATAGCCCTATTCGAGTTTGTTATGGCCATATTTTTTATTTCCACCATTCTCTCTTTCATGGGAAAGAGGAGGGCTTCTGTGGATGAAGCAGGGCCTAGTCGCCCACCCGTGCAAGGAGGCCGAGAGATGCTGCCACGAATACAAGCGCCAATCAAGAGTTACAGACTAAGTGGGATCTAGATTCCAAGCCTCTCATGGGAAGGGCTTTGTTGGTGGAGTTGTCTCATGGAGTTTATGAGGGCCGTAGATGTAACACCCCAGATTTTTACGAACCTGGAGTTAGACGTCCTTAGGTAATGGGTCAACCATATCACTCTTAGAGCTCAATCCCAAAGTCTAAACATTGCTTTTCATCCCATTTCCTTCAAAACCTCACCTTTCACCACCTCATTCTTCAAATTTCTCTAAGTACTTTCATGTTAGACATAAATCCTAAAGTTTAAAAGGTGAATAACTATACTTAAACTAAAACTTACTGTAAATGGTATGTACATGAATACAATGGGATTTTGACAATTGAATTTTTATAATTTCATGATATAGATAAAATATTTAGATATATTAGCTCTTCCTACCCCAAAATCATATATTATACATTGCGTAACTCTTTCCAGTTTGCAAATGAGACCCGATAAATGCCTCGACGGACTCGTGGGCCCAAACGACCCATTTCGAGGGGACCCAGAGTGAGTCCCACATGTTTTCGGCATCCTCATGGGGGGGGGGGGGGGGGGGGGGGGAGGACATCACCCCTGGGGTGAGCCCTCGCCAAAAAGTTCAGTGACCGGCGAGGGGCTCGCCGGTTTGGTGAGGCCTCGTCCGTACAGCAGATTAGGCAACTAGTTTTCTGCATTTTTCTACACATTTTATCTAAATTAAAAAAATCATATCTCCCTCATTATAACTCTGATTTAGGTAATTCAAAAACAATATTGAAGATAAATGAGTCTAGTATTATATAAAAATATTTGAAAAATATAATAAAATACATAATATAGTTTAAAGTAGGTCGTTGTGACAACTATCCGAAAATCACTTGTTGGACAGCTGCTGCTTCTGGAATTTGTAGAATTTTTTTACAAAACAAAATCTCATGAAATTTGGTGGAGATAGGGTAAAATTGATGATGAACAAATAAAAAAATAATTAAAAAAATATAATAACTGAAAGTGCCAAAAATGGGGCATAGAATGGCCCTAGGACAGTATTCTACCATAATTAGGGTAGAATCTGGTTAGGTACTAAACTGAATACTCAGTAGAATTACCTTGAACCACTTTAAATATGAACTACAAGACCAAAAATGAGTAAGAATGCTAATGCTACATTACCTAGAAACCTAGGATCAATCTCTAAACCCAGTTGCTCTTGGGAGCATCGTGAAACTTTATATCGAACCTGGACCGCACGTCGAAAGTCCGATAGCGATGAACTTAGACAATTATGACTGCTTAGTTAGACTTGACTATCAACTCGAAAATTAAGACCAAACGATGTCCTGAAACCATTTCCTTGAGTCCGGAGTGAAGAGAGTGAGAAAGAGAAGATTTTTAAGAAATTAAATAAAAATTTAAGTAATCTAAGTCGTGTCACTTGCGTGTTGTTTCTAAGCTTTTTGACCGTTGGTTTTTGACCCAAATTCACCCTCAAATCAGGAAAGGTGGCCCATACATGTCAAAGTACTTGTAGCCCTGATCGAGTTCCCGTGACCGTTGAACTGAAACTGGTCCGCCATGGTCGATCTGGAAACCCAATCGGACTAAAAACTTAACTTACTTAAGATCCTATATTAGTGAGCTTAAGTCCGACCGCATTTGATAAGAGGACCTCCAGAAGTGTTCCGTTGGACCAGAAAGAGCCCGATTTGATTATAACCTAAGTATACCTTGGTCCTAGGGCTATTTCCTTCACTTTTGGGCTTATAAAAAGGCCTTAAACCCCCATTCTCAAATCCCATACGAATTTTAAACCCTAACAAATCTAAGAGAGAGAAAAGAGAGAGAAAGTAAGAGAGAACCTATTGTTCCTTCTTGAGATTCTTCTCAGTTCTTCTACACATCAAATCCATCGTCTCTGAATTGTTAATCCAGTGATTCTAATTCCGTTCTTGGGTAAGTTAATCAAACCCTAACCTGTTTCTAGCTTAGAATAGTTTAAGCGATGTTTTAGCTAACCTGTTTCATGCCTTAGGTAGCCTATCCGCCGTTGACGAAGACTTATCGTCTGAATCATATCTATTACACATTTTTTGGTTTAAGGTACGGACTATATACGTTTAGGTTATGGTTTTCAAGACTTTCAATGTCGGTTAATGATATATTACTGACGTGGATGCTATTTCACATGTATAAAGTGTTGTCTATTTCATTTTTCAGTTATACGTTAACTATGTTGAATATACTGTATTCCTCGTATTTGTAGAAAATACCATATACGTATGAATTTCGGATTTGTGCTTGCCATGATTAATTGTTGTCTATGTATGCTAGATGCATGAGTATCATCTTCTGGGCGAACGAATTAGCATAATACATGTTTTATCAACATACGTTGTGTATATTATATTGTGTAGTCTAAGTGAGTTTGAAAATGACTGAATGAGTATAGAATTCGCTTTCGTGCTCGCCATGACTAACTATCATGGATATATGATTGTTGTATAGGCAATAACCCTTTGACGAGAGGATTGGCCCTTATACGTATGATAAACTTATATATATCGCATATGATGGAATGTGTAGGCTAAGTGTTTGTAAAAATGTTTGAATGAGTTAGTAGTTAGTAAGGTGTACCTGTATGCGTGTTGAGATATGCTTCTCAACTACCTTGTCTATGTGTATGACTTCCTCCATGTATTTTATATTGCATATGTGCGGATTCATGTTTAAGTTGTATTCCATAACATGCAGAAATAAAGCCGTGAAGGGTGATGGGAGAGTGGTGTAACGATTTCGTGCAACAGCCCTGACAGCCCTAAAGCGGACAATATCGGACATTTGATTGTATAATTTGAAATATGATCCATTTACTGCTTTGACTATATCATCGGATAACATGTCATAATTGAATGTGATTGGGGCTATTATATAGTCCAGGTAATCAGTAACAGTCTTCAAACTGGTGGTTGAGGTTATTTTCGCCACGTAGGATGTGTTCGACGAACCCGAGTCGTACTTGGGATGTTCGACAGTGGTTAGGCCACACGGAGTGCTTATGCATTCCATGTCGATCATTTTGACACGCGCTTGGTCTAGTTGAGCTTATCAACTAACCAAATTGACCGATGTATGTTCACCATGTTTGGACGCTACTACTTGAACCTAAAGTACCAAACTTACTAATGAAAAGCCCCTCTAACCTTGGTACCTTGATCCCTTGAGACTCATGAGCCGGGCATGGTGGTATGGGACACCGTGGTCATACTGTCGGCCTACGTTGGGGCGACGAGCCTCCCTGTAGTGACCAGTGAGCACCTATACTCATGAACCGATTATGGTGGTATGAGACACTATATTCAAGCTGTCAGCCTACTCTGATTGGTGACGAGCCCTTTATAGTGACCTCGTGTAACGCCTCAAAAAAATTCGTACAGAGACTCGAGTACCATCTCGATCAGAAATCACTTAGGATTAATTCATTTAGAAAATAAGCATAAGTTAACTAGCGCTACGTTAGATTAGCTATAAAATTGTCCCTGATCGCTTTAAATATATTCTGCAAGACCCAAAACTTGTAGAACCAATGACGCTACTATACCCTAAACCTAGGATCAAACTCTAAACCCGTTTGCTTTCAGGAACCCTTTGAAATTTTGTATTGGATTTAGACTACGCGTCGAAAGTCCGATATCCACAATCTTAGACCGTTATGACCGCTTAGCTGGACTTGACAATTTTGAAAATTAAGCCCAACTGATGTTCTGAGGATATTTCATTGAGCCTGGAGCAGGGAGTGTGAGAAAGAGTGAAATTCATAAAAATTTAAATGGAATTTAAATAAATCTGGCACGTTTCACTTGCGGGATCAGTATAAGCATTCAGACCATCGGAATCTGACCCAAATACACCCTCGGATCAGGAAACATTTCTCACTCAGGTCAGTGTACTTGGAATCCTCGATCGAGTCTCCGTGACCGCTGAACTGAAACTGGACTGCCACGTACGATCTGGGAACTCTACCAGTCTGAAAACTTGATGTGTGCTAGATCCGATATACATGAGCTTAAGGCCGACCGCGTTCGGCCAGGGGACCTCCCGAAACTCTCTTTTAGATCGAAAAAGCTCCGATTTGGTTATAACTCAAGTATACCTTTATCCCAAGTCTATTTAGGTTAGGTTTTAGCCTATATAAGGGCTTTAAACCCTCTCTTATCTCTCCCATCCGATTTTGTAAGAAACCCTAGAAAGTGGTGAGAGAGAAAGAGAGAGTTAGTGAGAGAATTTGTGAGAGAACTTCCTGCCGTTTACTCCAACTTTTGCACGTATCAAAGAACCGCCTTCAAATCACTTTCCCGGTGATTCCAACTCACTTCTAGGTAAGAAAACCCTAACCTATAGCTGTTTTAAGGATTCTTTCGATTCAAATAGTGAAGTAGCTTATTTATCTTACGCATTAGGTCGCCATAACGCTGTTGACAAAGCGTAGACTTCCTGTTCGAATCGATACACGTCTAAGGCGAAAGGTGAGGATTTTAGACGCTTAGATTGACTGATTTCAAAGATGTCGTTTAATAGTATATTATCAATGAGAACACTGTTTGACATGTAGAACATACTGTCCGTTTTCCATTTCGACTGTGTACGAAAAATATGAGATTTGGGGTATTTTAGGTATTTGTAAGAAATACAGAATACGTCCATATTTTGCTAAAATGATTGCCATGGGTATTTATCATGTCAGGATATTAGAAATGCGTGCATGATCTGTTTGGCGAAGAGATTCACCCTAATGCGCACTTTGGGTCGACATACGCTATGTAGACTAAAGTGTATAGACTAAGTGTTTGTATAAATGTTTGTATTAGTATGTATTGAGTAAATGGTGTTGTGAATTAGTTTTGAGATTGAATTCTCAATTAACATGCTGATGTATATGATTTCCACCATGTTGCCTATATGAATTGATTTCATTATATATATGGAAGGCATGTGTTGGTTGATTTACTTAAGTTGTGTGTTATAACATGTATCAACATGCTTGTATTGTTTATATTCATTCCTGTTACTCTCATATGATCATTGATGTTGTTTACAAATGCTTGGGCCTATAACCTAGTCCAGGTAGTCGGTAATGGATTGAATTCGTGGTTAGCTTCTATTTGCAATGAAGGACGCCTTGATGAACGCGAGTCGTGCCTTGGGCAGGCGGCAGTGGTTAGGCCACACGAAGTATTTTATGCACTTCATGTCGCTCAGCCTGAGATGCGCTCGTACTAGTATGAGTCACAACTACTTGAACCTAGGGTACTGAACTTACCATTGAAAACCCTGTTAACCATAGTACCCTGATCCATAAAGACTCATGAGCTGGGCATGGTGGTATGAGACACCGTGGTCGAGCTGTCGGCTTACGTTGGGGCCACAAACCTCCCCGTTGTGACCCGTGAGCACATTTGACTTGTAAGCCGATTGTGGTGGTATGAGACACTACATTTGAGCTGTCGGCCTACACTCATTGGTGACGAGCCCTTTGTAGTGAACTTAAGCGTATTCTGAGTCTACGGGAGGCGACAACCCTTCCGTAGCGACAAGAGTACATTAGGCCTGTGTTGATAAGGTGATGGGGGAGCGGTGCAACGAATGCGAGCAACAGCCCTGGCAGCCCTTGCAACAACCTATAAATATAACATCGTATGAGATTACTAGGAGTGACGACCCTAGACAGGATCTGTGTTGGGACTGATATAAGGAAGATACCTTAGTTTCCCAATATTGCTGTATGAATGGACTAATAACAACTCGGTAATCATTATCCATATCGCACTGCATGTTCCTGGAAGATGTGGAGCACTGAGGAACGCAAGCATACCGCGGGCGTAAGATGGTGCCGCATGAGGGAGTATTTCGGTGAGGGCATCCATCATGTCATTTCATGCTTGCATTAACAACAGTATCTAGGAATGTTTGATTGCTTGCATTACTATTATCGCGTGATTGATTTGATAACATGCTAATCTTTGCTCTATGATTCCACTGAGTTGATCACTCACTCCCACATTACGGGACGGTGTTTGCAACAACTACCAGACTCTGTCTTAGTTGCAGGTGACGAGGTGATTCAGGACGTAGAGCCGGACTTCTACGAGGACTAGGACGAGTTCTCGTATATGCTGTTCGCTGACTGCTTTGCGTAGGTGGCCTGGATCGGCGGGACTTGCAAGTTGGACAGTTATATGACATTTGATTTTGGTTTGATTTATGTATATGTGACTCAGAGATGTATTCATACGTTGGAGACAGTTCGGGATTATTTTATTTTCCATACAGTGATATATATATATATATATATATATATATATATTCTTCAATCTTTCACTTGCATTTTATCACTAGATCTGGAGTATGAATTGCAGTTTAGGTATAATCTTTCTCATGTGAATGCTCTAACTGAGACAACATTGAATCATAATCATATTTGTTGCATAAGTGATGGTCTGGACTCGGGAGTTGGGTTTCTACACGATCCTCGATTTCTATGGTGTTACAAGTTGGTATCAGAGCATGATTTGGATTAAACCGGACCTGGGTTATGACTATGCGACGTACGCTGTCGCCCCTTTGACTTAGGTGGGTGCGAGAAAAACCTACAAACACTTATAGGATCGCAGTTTCACCAATCGGCGAAGTTTAATCAAATCGATCGTTTTGATCGAGTCCGTGTGCATCCGTGGTCACTTGAAAAGACCCTGGACCACTTCTAGATCATGTGTGGATGGGTCTAGACCTCTCTGGACTCAATCCCAGCTGTTAAAAATTGCTAAATGCGAATGTATATCAGGTAGTACCTGAAATGGCTCGAAATAGGGCGAAATGGAGTCGTGGGCCCATCCAAGCTAATCCGGCATGATCTGGGGTGGGACCCATACCAATTTTGGTCCTCCAGCCATCGCCGGATTTGAGTTTGGCCGGCGAGGACCTCGCCGGTTCAGCGAGGCCTCGCCGTACGGTGGGCCCCACTCGGGCCAGGCGTCCGGCCGACGCTCTTAGGTGGTTAGGGGAGGCCTCCTATATGTGGGTCATCCCTTAAGTCACCCCCAAAACCCTACCTCCTTCACAAATATCACTCTCAAGCTCTCCTTTCTTCACATTTTTGCTGCCTCCCTCTCAAATCCTGTTTCCAAACCTCTCCCATTCCCATTTTCGATCATAACCGATGCCACTCCTCCACTCACAGCCATACAAACTCCCTCCTCACCCCATTCTCGTCGTTTGGAGCTCCCACATCCTCCATTGAAGGCTAAAATTCGTGTGAGCCTCCATTCCTACCTATCTTGCTCTTTTCCCTTTGCAATCTTAGCATTTGGGGTCCTATTTCACTCCTCTATAGGGCCTAGATTCATTGTATCCCATTAGGTCAGCCCTATCTCCCCATTTCCTCCATTTTTCATGGCTTTTGTAGAGGCTATTTTATCCTTTTTCTCCCTTTCTACCATCCTCTCTCTCATGAGAAAGAGGAAGTCCACCGCAGATGAAGCTGGGCCTAGTCGCCCTTCACGATCGAGGAAGCCGAGAGGTGATGCCACTAGTTCAAGTGCCGCCGCTAGTCCAAGTGTTGGGAGAGAGCTGCATACGAAGTGGGATTTGAATCCCCGTGCTCACATAGGGCTAGCATTGTTGATAGACTTGGCCCATGGCGCGTATGCTGACCGCAAGGTTCTGTTTGAGGCGCATGTGGATGGGTGACTCTTTGGTGAGTTTCTGTTATTTAAGCTCATCGAAGCTGTCATCTGGGGTCCACTCTTTGAAGCTCAGTCTCGTACGAACGTGAGCACTGTTCGTACCTTCTATGCTCATATTCGGGCTCCTACATTGGAGCCATTGCAGTTCAGGATTCCCTTTGATAGAGACCGGGAAGCCACGATCGATGTTCGGTTGATAGCTAAACTTCTGAATGTGCCTCTTGGTGAGGTACATCCAAGTGCTAAGAATCTGAAGAGTGTTCGTGAATGAGATCACCGTACCAGGTACTTATGTGGTGGTTTGGTTCTGTGGCAGCGTAACAAGAGCCTCTTAGCATCCCACATGTCGTATGATTTTTGCCTGTTGCACCACATTTGTATGTTCAATGTGTATCCCAGGTCGACCAACCATAGTAAATGTACGCATCTCATGGTCGATTTCCTATACCAAGTGGGCCAGTGTAAGACTCGCATCTTGGTCCGTACCTTTCCGTGGACTTCCGCGGTCTTACTGGTCAAATTCTGGTGACCTTCGACCCTTAACCGATATCGACGCGCGACCCTGATTCATATACCGACAACCCGAGTCGACTCAACCCGAGACCAATACCATAGCGACCGCACCGTCGTTGCGGTTTCGATGCTGCGACTCGCGCTCCGAGGCGATACCCTGGTCAAGAGTTGTGGGCCAACATTCGGTGCGAGAAAATGCCGCGCGTTATGAAAACTAAGGGAATCTCTACGATGTGTCACATCAATCACATCGATCCCATCAATCCATCACATGTCAAGTACACATCACTTTATTCCATTTTCCCAAGCAACCACAAAAGTCTCCCAAAACCATACCTCTCTTACACAAAAAGCCTCAAAAGTCAATACTTTCTTACACAACCATCATTCATCCATCCATCCATCTCTCTCTACATCACTCTCTCTCTTTCTCTCTTTCTCATTTCAAAAATATCCAAGCAAAAGAGTCCATACGTATGGAAATTTTCAAGCATCCCTAAACTCCAAGTGGCCCACTTTCTTACCCCACCATCTCCCATCTTAACCCTCCATTTGTCATCTCATCCATTGAAGTTGAAGCTAAGGTGCCAAAGAATCCCTAGGAACAAGGAGATCGGACAGTGGGTGCCTCTATAGGATAGTTTTTCTTATTTTTATGATGAGCCAAGTGAGGCCCACCGATCCATGGTGTGGATATCACTTGGGACCCTACAATGTGGCCGATGGCCCATTTAGATCATCATGATCGTCCCATGATGGGGCCATTCTCCATGGACCCCATCATGATGTTTATTTCATTTAGAAAGGTCATCTAGACCGTCCATATCGGTGGGGAATGGATCTCCGCCGTTGATTTACATTTTTGATGGTCCCATGTTCAAAGGGATTCGTATTGTATGATTTCATTCAAGGGAGGGCTCATAGTGGCGGAGCCCTCCATCACAAGGCGTGTCCCACTCTCCATGTCTCTCTCTCTCTTTCTCTCTCTTTTATTTCTTTTATTTTATTTTATTTTATTTTAGTTTATTTTTAGGCAATAGGATTGTGTGGCCCACTTGAATGGATCCCACCTTGAGATTTATTTTGTTCAAAATTTCATTCAAGTGGGGCCCACCATATACATTGTACCCACTTCACCCATCAGTGGTGGCCCACTTCATCAGCGCCCACCACATACGTGCATTTAAAAAAAAAAAAAAAAAAATCGTCCAGCGTCTGGGACGCTGGACGTTTCATGAAAAGAAAAAGAGAAAAAGGGAAAGAAGAAAAGGAACTTTTGGGTGGTTCACTTGCATAGGCCCCACTGTGATGCATTTAGACAATCCAAGTCGTCCATCCTCTTACCTACAACATTTTAGCCGTTGGGTAGAAGTCTGGGGCTGATTGGAAGACCTGGTGGGCCATAGCGTCAAAAATTGTATCCTCACCATTCAAATGTTATTTTCCTATTTTATTTCACTTCCTAAGCATTTTAAAATTTGAACTCTGGACTCATTTGGACGGCCTCGAGCCACTGAACACAATGGACGGGATAGATTTTGGTGAAGCGGGCCCCACGTGTAAAAACCCCAAAAAATGGGTTTTCTTCTTTTTTTTTAAAAAGAGGTATCATGGCAAAGGCTTTGCCTCTGCAGCTGTCAGCGGGCAGCCGTGGAACGGCAGATGAATAATGTTTATTTGTTATCCAACCTGCTCATGAGGTGGGCCACCCCAGTGGTGGGCCCCCCTCCAAAAATGAGCACGATCCAAGACTCAGGTGGCCCACACCACATGAAACAGTGGGATTGAAATCTACCATTAAAAATCTGTTTGGGGCCCACAGAAGTTTCGAATCAAGCTAAAATTTATGTTGTCCCTTCATCCAGGCTTGAGGGACCTTATGAACGGATTGGATGGAAAATAGACATTTCAGTGGCCCCACATGGGACCCACAATGTTGTATGTGTGTTTCAATGGCCACCGTCCAGGCGGACGGTGGCACCCACCTTGTACGTGCTGCCTCCACCGTCCAGCGGACGGTGGGGCCCTATGTGATGTATGTGCTTTATCCGCACTGTCCACTGGATAGTGGGACCCACCCTTGACGCGTGTGATGCATCCAGACCATCCACCCCCTTTGATTTAGCTAAGGCCTATGGGCTAGGCCCATTTGAATTTTAAAAGGCCTATGGGCTAGGCCCATTTGGTTTATGAAATGCTAGGCCCATTGGATTCATTTAAGGCCTAAGAACTTAGGCCCATTTGATGTGTTGCAAGTCCATGGGACTAGGCCCATTTGATGTACTTCAAGGCCCATGTAATTAGACCCTTTTTTGAAATTTAAAGCCCATGGAAGTAGACCATTTGATATATGCAAGGCCTAGGGGTTTAGGCCCACTTTGATATGCATATAAGGCCTACGGGTTTAGGCCCATTTAATGTACCATAAGGCCTAGGGGTTTAGGCCCATTGAACTCATGTTAGGTCTATGGGTTGAGGCCCACTTGATCTACATGTGGGGCCCAATTGGTGTGGCCCATTGGTCATATATTAGACTCATGAGACTAAGCTCATTTGATGCAATGCAAGGCCCACGGGTTTGACCCATTGCAATGCACATAAGACCCATTGGTGTGGCCCATTTATGTGGCCCATCTGATGAATAAAAGGCCCATAGGATATGGCCCATTTGATATATATATAAGGTCCAATGGGGACAACCTACGGTCCATTGCAATGTGTAAATCCATTACAGACTAAGTACTGATGTTTACAAAGATTGTGACTTAGGAGCAATGTTGGTTTGATGTCCACATTACGAGTGTAATGCTGGTTGGATGTCCACATCACGACTCTCCTTAGGGCCCATTGTTAGGCCCGTACTTATTGTGTATATGCCGTCCATGTCCATCTGCATTGTAAAATAGTTCATTTCATTATAACATGTCTAGTATAGTTTCATAACTCATGATCATACGCATCATATGTATGCTTGACGTGAGAATTGTCTGATCATAGCATTTGCCTTCGGGCAGATTGTTTATGGGCTCCCGGTTAGGCGGTGTTGCCCTACATGAGTGTACGATATGCACAGGATTTGTTGCATGACTAGATAGTGTGAATCATGCATTCTGCATTTGTGTGACATGGTTATTGTACGCCCTAGCGACATCAGGGTCGTAGCCTCCACAGATGTATCGTGGTTGGCAGGATTGGATACCAAAAATCTTGTTCTACATGGGGTGTTATTGATATCCCTGGGTGAAAGTTCCTAAACCCTTATGGTACCAAGAGGTTGCTCCAACGTCTAAATCGAGTGGGTAGATGAGCACTGAGTGCAGAATACCAGTTGGCTGTGCTCTCTACTGTGTCGTGGTCGGTTGGAAGGGGGTACGGCCTTACCCTCCCGAGTGTAGGGGGCAATGCTAGGCTGAGTTTGACCAGCTCGAGGAATGGGTCCGCTTCGACGAGTTGCGCCCGATATTGGCAGACGGATAGTGAGGTCTCTTCCACTTACCTCATTGCGCGCGATGTGGCGACAATCTGGTTTAGAGTGTACTAGACCCCGGTGATATTCTATATTTTGAGCTGTATTGATGTGTGGACATAGAGGAGGATCTATATGCTTGAGTTGCATTGCACATCGCATGGCCTTGGGATGGTCGATACCATTCATGTCTTGCATTGCATAAGCCTTGGTATGACTCATGATATTATGGATCCATCTGCATATTCTGCATTACTCTGACATTGCATGTTTATATTACTACCTTACGCACACACTTCCACCACCCTCTAAGCTTTCTGTAAGCTTATGCACGACCGTTGCGTGTAGGTGACGTTGGATCACAGTAGCGCTGAGGCAGGAGCACGTTGCAGAGAATTTTGGAGTTTTTATTCTTTACCATTATATTTCCCTTTATGCTCACTGTACTTGTAAAGTTTTTTATCATAGTGGAAATGTAATGGAGTTCTTGGTTGTTGTTTGTGGGTTATGCTTTTGGTTATGTTTATTACGAATCAAACTGATATTTAAAATCCTCCTTGTAGCATCCCAGGATCGGAACCTGGCGAATGGGACTTAGGAACCGAGAATGGGGTTCTATGGAGGCTGTCGCCGCCGGATTCGGCGATCGAAAATTTTGTGAGCCCGATTTCCGAGTTTGGGGCGTGACAGCCAGGGAGAGAATGTGTGCATGGCCACCTTTATGTTACGACAGATCGTCCTCATAACGAAATTGAGAAGGATGTCTAAGTCACTTCCTTTTGGCCGGCTCATATGCAAGATCGTGCTTGAGTTTGCTTACAGACTTGGGCCGGAGTTGCTTGTGCCGATTCACTTCATTGATGAGGCTACCATGAACCAGATGAAGATTGGGCCTCAGTAGCGTGAGGCTCAGCTTGATGATGACAGTGAGGGTGAATATGATAGCGAGGAGGATGAAAGTGAAGAAGAAGATGAGGCAGAAATAGAGGAAGAAGTCCAGAAAGAAGAAGAAGAGGAGGCTCATGATACTGATGAGAGCCCTCCTCCTGCGACGCGGGCTACTAGGGATGCTCACATAACCCGACTTGTGGAGAGTCAGGTTGCTTTGAGACGGAAAGTCCAAGAACTCCGGGCCGAGGTGAAACAAGATCTTGAGGATACCAAGGCCGTCATGAAATGGAAATTTGGCAAGGTGACTTGCACCTTGAAGGCCATCCTGTGTTGTTTGCAGGATAAGGGTCCTCCTCCTCCATCGCCAGACTCGGACTAGTGATTGCGTTTTCAGATGGCCGTAGTTAGTTTGTTTCCTGCTTTCTGTGTGTGAGCCTGAGAAGGCATAGTAGTTAGTTTATGTTGCAGTTGTAGCTTTGGCTAGCTTAGTTCCCATGTGTTTCTTGTCATGATGCATGTAAGGATATATCTCTTGTATTGTGACGAATTTTGATTTAATGAAATGCATGGAGTTTCTTTGGCTTGTTATGTGAATGATTGTGTGGTGGTGTATTTGTGCTATTGCTGAAACTGACAAGGTTGCGCCTTAATTTGAATATAGGGAATACCGCCTAAGGCTACGCGGAGCACGACATGACTTACACCGGGAGAGCCTATGGATCGGGTTCCTCCCCAGACTGATGAGCATATAGATCCTACTGTGGGCTCGATTCCTGAGACTACACATGAGTCTCAGCCTTCTGCAGGTCCTACAGTCGGACCGCCACCTGTCAGAGAGCAGTATCGTGCGTCTTCCTAGACGCAATATGTGCCCCAGCCTGCTCCACCTCCTGATAGGTTTGAGCAATTGATGGTCATGATGCACCAGCAGCATCAATAGCTTTTGACTACGATTGCAGGGGCCTTAACCCAGGGTGGTAGTGCGGCTCCACCTGCGCCTTCTGTGCATCCAGCTGAGGATGCTGGGACTTCGGCTCAGGATGAGGAAATGGCTCATCCTGCACCATCTACTTACCCTACGGGGAACACTGCTGATACACGGGGCCTACTTGGGCGATTCCAGCGCTTGTAGCCTCCTACTTTTACGGGTTCTCACAGACCCGAGGAGGCCGAGTATTGGCTCAACCGTGTGTCGAAGATTTTGAGGATGCTGCACTACTCAGAGTCTGAGCAGGTTGAGTTAGCTACGTTCATGTTCGAGCGCGAGGCCAGCTTATGGTGGGATAGTGTATTACGGACAGTTGCTGCTGGCCACATCTGGACTTGGGCAACATTTGAGTTTCGTTTCCACGAGAAATATTATCCCCAGACTTACAGGCACGAGAGGGAGAACGAGTTTTTACGCCTCAGGCAGGGAGGCATGTCAGTCACAGAGTATGAGCATCGGTTTACTGAGTTGGGCCGATACATCCCGATGATACTTGCTGACGAACAGATGTGCATACGACGATTTTCTGAGGGCTTACGACCGGACATTTGGTCGAAGATGTGCTGTGTCAACATACCTTCCTATGCAGAGTTGATCCATATGTCTATGAGGGCAGAGCAGGATGTGGATCGCTTGGCATGATCTCGTGGCCCTATGTTTGCTAGACTAGGACCGGATATGCAGGACAGGCCATTTATTGGAAAGAGGCCTCACATCGACCCTCCTCCTAGGGCTACAGTGCCAGTACTTCCGATGAGGCATCCCGATGTGTCATGTACTTATTGTGGGAGATCGGGCCACACTGTGGAGAGCTATTTCACTCGGATGAGAGACAGCGAGTTTTTACCTCCGCAGAAGATCGACCGTCCTCGCCCACAGGCATTGTCTGCTCCACCGTTACGGTTGGCTCCTACGCACCTTTCTTTCAGACCTCCCGCACCTCAGTTCCGGCCACCTCAACGTCCCATGATACCACGGCCGAACCGTCCACAGCAGGCTCGGGTACATGCATTGACAGCAAAGGCATCCGAGGCACAGACTGTCCAGCCCTTGGCCTTTGAGGTCACCGCCCATATTGGAGGTACTCCTATACTTATGATGGTGGATACAGGATCCATGATTTCATTAATATCGCATTCCATAGTCAGACGCCTTGGGCTACCGACTATTCGGATGGATGGGGTGAGAGTTCTTACAGTGCACGGGACTTTTTCTGATGCCACCATGATGTGTAAGGGTTATTTAGTGGATCTGGGGGGCAGAACGATGGCTCTTGATCTTGTCGTCGATCCCTCTCTCTATTATCTTGACGTCATTCTTAGCATGGATTGGTTGACTGCAGAGAGGGCTGAGATTGTAGTGACGGTTTACGAGCTAGAGGGCCCGTCCTTTACGTTTTCGGTGCAGGTCAGTTGTACCTATCGAGTACTTAGCTACGCTTCTTTATTGAGGGATGTTGATGCCCCTGCACTTGAGCGCACGCCCGTAGTTCGTGATTTTGAGGATCTGTTCAGGAAGATTCCTGGTTTGCCACCTTAGCGAGAGATCGATTTTACTATCGATCTGGTACCTGGTTCCACGCCCGTCTCACTGCCGATGTATCGCATGACACCTTGTGAGATGAAGGAGCTGAGAAAACAGATTGATGATCTGTTGGAGGTTGGCTTCATTCGGCAGAGTATGTCTCCTTGGGGAGCACCAGTATTATTTGTGACGAAGAAGGATGGTTCACTGCGATTATGTATTGACTATCGCAGGCTGAACCAAATTACGGTGAAGAATAGATATCCCTTGCCCAGGATAGATGACTAGTTTGATCAGTTGAGAGGGACACAGTACTTCTTGAAGATTGATCTTCAGTCAAGGTATCACCAGTTGCGCGTCAGGGATGAGGACGTGCAGAAGACAGCCTTCAGGACCAGCTTTGGCCACTACGAGTTCCTCGTGATGTTGTTCGGTCTTACGAACGCACCAGCCGTGTTTATGGATCTGATGAACAGGGTATTTCGGCCTTTCCTCTATCGATTCGTCATTGTGTTCATAGATGACATTTTGGTATACTCTAGGAGTCGAGAGGAGCATGAGGAGCACTTGCGATTGGTCCTGGATACATTGAGGCAGCATCAGTTGTTTGCACAGTATAAGAAGTTCGACTCCTGGAAGCAGGAAGTTAAGTTCTTGGGACATGTAGTGTCCAAGGATGGGATGGCAGTTGACATGGTTAAGGTAGCTGCAGTTCAGGACTGGGAGCAGCCTAGTTCTATCACTAACGTGAGGAGTTTCTTGGGTCTTGTTGGCTACTATTGACGTTTCATTCGAGATTTCTCGAAGATCGCCAGACCTCTATCTCAGTTGACACGGAAGGATGTGAAGTTTGCCTGGAACGAAAAGGCAGAGATAACTTTTCAGGAGCTGAAGGACAGGTTGACGTCCGCCCCTGTGCTAGTATTGCCAGAGCAAGGGGTTAAATACACGATATACACTGACACGTCTAGCGTTAGCCTAGGTTGTGTCCTTATGCAGAAGGACAGGGTAATTTCATATGCCTCGAGACAATTAAGGAAGCACGAGGAGAATTACGCTACACATGACCTTGAGTTGGCAGCCATCATTTTTGCATTGAAACTCTGGAGACATTACCTCTACGGAGAGGAATTCGAGCTCTTTTGCGACCACAAGAGCCTCAAGTACATATTCAAGCAGCTGGATGATGGGCGTCTGACTGAGCTTCGAGAGAAAGCCAGTGACAATGCAGACGCCGAGTGGTGAGTTGGAACGGATGGGGGCTTACGCTATCATGGCCGCCTATGCGTCCCTGATATCCCCGACTTGAGACGAGAGATTCTCGAGGCTGCGCACAGTACTAGACTTACGATGCATTCGGGCAGCACAAAGATGTATCGCGACGTGAAGAGGACCTATTGGTGGGAGGGCATGAAGACCCACATTGCAGAGTTCGTGTCCCGTTGTCTCACTTACCAGTAGGTGAAGACAGAGCATCGCCGATCCCCTGGACTCCTTCAGCCTATGCCTATAGCTAAGTGGAAGTGGGACTTCATTTCCATGGATTTCATCTCAGGGCTGCCGAAGACGAGGAAGGGACATGATTCTATTTGGGTGATCGTCGACCGTCTGATGAAGTCGGTGCATTTCCTACCTATTAGAGTTATGAACTCTGCAGATGAGTTAGCCAGGCTGTATATCAGAGAGATAGTGCGTCTGGATGGAGTTCCTTTAGAGATTGTGTTGGACAGAGACACACGCTTCACTTCTATTTTCTGGACTCACATCCAGGAGGCTATGGGTGTGAAGTTGAAATTCAGTACTGCCTTCCAGCCACAGACAGACAGACAGACAGAGCGGTGAACTAGATTCTAGAGGACATGCTGTGGGCTTGCGTGTTGGATTTTAAAGACAGTTGGGATGACTGTCTTGCATATGCAGAGTTTGCGTACAACAACAATTTTCAGGTGAGTATCGGTATGACACCTTATGAGGCCTTATATGGGCGACCTTGCCGAGCACCGCATTACTGGGCAGAGGTTGGTGAGCGCAGATTGATTGGCCCAGAGTTAGTGTAGGTGACCTCGGAGAAGGTTGATATTATTAGACGCCGACTTCTTACAGCGTAGAGCAGACAGAAGAGTTATGCCGATATGAGACGGCGCCCGCTAGAGTTTGCGGTTGGAGATCATGTATTTTTGTGAGTTTCCCCTATGAAGGGAGTCCTTCGGTTCGGGAAGAAGGGGAAACTAGCACCACGGTTCATTGTCCCATTTCAGATTCTCGACCGTGTGGGTGCAGTGGCTTATCGATTGGCTTTGCCTACGCCTCTCGCAAGCATACACAACGTATTTCATGTTTCTATGCTGAAGAAATACGTTCTTGATCCTTCCCATATCATCAGATGGGAGCAGGTGTAGTTAGGTGAGGATGTGACATATATACTGCGACCGACGCGTATACTAGACAGGAAGGAGCAGGTACTGCGTAGCAAGGTTATCCCCCTTGTGAAGGTGTTGTAGACGCATCACTCTAAAGAAGAGGCTAGTTGGGAGACGGAAGCCGAGATCATAAAGAACTACCCACAGCTTCTCGAGAAGTATGAAAAGGTACAAATTTCGAGGATGAAATTTATTATTAAGGGGGGTAGATTGTAACGCCTCGAAAAAATCCGTATAGAGACTCGAGTACCATCTCGATCAGAAATCACTTAGGATTAATTCCTTTAGAAAATAACCGTAACTTAACTAGCGCTACGTTATATTAGGCGTGAAATTGTCCCTGATCGCTTTATATACGTCATATATCTCCCATCCAATTTTGCAAGAAACCCTAGAAAGTGGTGAGAGAGAAAGAGAGAGTTAGTGAGAGAATTTCTGAGAGAACTTCCTGCCGTTTGCTCCAGCTTTTGCACGTATCAAAGCACCGCCTTCAAATCACTTTCTCGGTGATTCCAACTCACTTCTAGGTAAGAAAACCCTAACCTATAGCTGTTTTAAGGATTCTTTCGATTCAAATAGCGAAGTAGCTTATGTATCTTGTGCATTAGGTCGCCATAACGCCGTTGACAAAGCGTGGACTTCCTGTTCGAATCGATACACGTCTAAGGTGAAAGGTAAGGATTTTAGACGCTTAGATTGACTGATTTCAAAGCTTTCAATGTCGTTTAATAGTAGATTATCGACGAGAATGCTGTTTGACATGTAGAATATACTGTCTGTTTTCCATTTCGACTGCGTACGAAAAATATGAGATTTAGGGTATTTTAGGTGTTTGTAGGAAATACAGAATACGTCCGTATTTTGCTGAAATGAGCCATGGGTATTTATCGTGTTAGGATATTAGAAATGTGTGCATGATCTGTTTGGCGAAGAGATTTGCCCTAATACGCACTTTGGGTCGACATACGCTATGTAGACTAAAGTGTGTAGACTAAGTGTTTGTATAAATATTTGTATTAGTATGTATTGAGTAAATGGTGTTGTGAATTAGTTTTGAGATTGAATTCTCAATTAACATGCTGATGTATATGATTTCCACCATGTTGCCTATATGAATTGATTTCATTATATATATGGAAGGCATGTGTTGGTTGATTTTCTTAAGTTGTGTGTTATAACAAGTATCAACATGCTTGTATTGTTTATATTCATTCCTGTTACTCTCATATGATCATTGATGTTGTTTACAAATGCTTGGGGCTATAACCTAGTCCAAGTAGTCGGTAATGGATTGAATTCGTGGTTAGCTTCTATTTGCCATGAAGGACGCGTCGATGAACGCGAGTCGTGCCTTGGGCAAGCGGCAGTGGTTAGGCCACACGAAGTGTTTTATGCACCTTATGTCGCTCAGCCTGATATGCGCTCGTACTAGTCGAGCTCGTCAAGTTACCCGACTGGCCATTGTATGTTCACCTTATATGAGTCACAACTGCTTGAACCTAGG
Source organism: Magnolia kwangsiensis (assembly GCA_037074715.1). Taxonomy (NCBI): domain Eukaryota; kingdom Viridiplantae; phylum Streptophyta; class Magnoliopsida; order Magnoliales; family Magnoliaceae; genus Magnolia; species Magnolia kwangsiensis. Next base: position 74,502,411 of record CM073577.1, on the reverse strand, counting down.
GTACTGAACTTACTATTGAAAACCTTGTTAACCATAGTATCTTGATCCATAAAGATTCATGAGACGGGCATGGTGGTATGGGACACCGTGGTCGAGCTGTCGGCCTACGCTGGAGCCACTAACCTCCCCGTTTTGACCCGTGAGCACATTTGACTCGTGAGCCGATTGTGGTGGTTTGGGAAACTACATTCGAGCTGTCGGCCTACACTGAATGGTGACGAGCCCTTTGTAGTGACCTCGAGCGTATTCTGAGTCTACGAGAGGCGACGACCCTTTTGTAGAGACAAGAGTACATTAGGCCTGTATTGATAAGGTGATGGGGGAGCGGTGCAACGAGTGCGAGCAACAGCCCTGACAGCCCTTGCAGTAAGCTATAAATATAACATCGTATGAGATTACTAGGAGTGACGACCCTAGACAGGATCTGTGTTGGGATTGATATAAGGAAGGTACCTTAGTTTCCCACTATTGCTGTATGAATAGACTAATAACAACTCGGTAATCATTATCCATATCGCACTGCATGTGCCTGGAAGATGTGGAGCACTGAGGAACGCAAGCATGCCGGGGGCGTAAGATGGTGCCGCATGAGGAGTATGTCAGTGAGGGCATCCATCATGTCATTTCATGCTTGCATTAACAACAGTATCTAGGAATGTTCGATTGCTTGCATTACTATTATCGCGTGATTGATTTGATAACATGCTAATCTTTGCTCTATGATTCCACTGAGTTGATCACTCACTCCCACGTTACGGGATGGTGTTTGCAACACCTATCAGACTCTGTCTTAGTTGCAGGTGACGAGGTGATTCAGGACGTAGAGCCGGACTTCTACGAGGACCAGGACGAGTTCTCGTATATGCAGTTTACTGACGTCTTTGCGTAGGTGGCCTGGATCGGCGGGACTTGCTAGTTGGACAGTTATATGACATTTTGTTTTGGTTTGATTTATGTATATGTGACTCAGAGATGTATTCATACTTTGGAGACAGTTCGGGATTATTTTGTTTTCCATACAATGATATATATATTCTTCAGTCTTCCACTTGCATTTTATCACTAGATCTGGAGTATGAATTACAGTTTTGGTATAATCTTACTGTAACACCCCGGATTTTGGCTAATCTGGGATTTGACGTCCTTAGGCAGTGGGTCAATTAAAACACCTGAAAAATCATTCAGAACCCAATTCCATAGCCAAAGAAACCACTTAGGATTAATTTCCTTAGAAGCTAAGCATAAGTTAGCTAGCGCAACGTTGGAGTGGCTGGGAAACAGTCCCTGATCACTTTAAATACATTCTACAAGACCCAAATCGAGTAGAACCAATGACCCTATAATACTCTATAACCTCGGATCAAACTCTAAGCAGGTCTGTTCTCTGGACCACATCGAATTTTTGTATTGAATTTAGACCGCGCGTCGAAGGTCCGATACCTCCTATCTTAGACCGTTAGAACTGCCCAACTGGACTTGACAATTATCTCGAAAATCAAGTCAAACCGATAATCACAGACTATTTCGTTGAACCCGGACTGAAGAGACCGCGAATAGGGACAGATTTGGAATTTCAAATTCAAATCTGGCACACGACTTGACGCGTCAGTATTAAGCGTTCTGACCGTCAGAATTCATCTAGATTACACCCTCGGATCAGGAAAAATTTCTATTTATTATCATGAGACTTTCAGCCCTGATCTATGTGCGGTGACCGCTGAACTGAAACTGGTCCGCCACGGGCGATCTGCGAACCCTGCCAGACTAAAAACTTAATACGTGCTACATCTGGTACGCATGAGCTTAAGTCCGATCGCAATCGACCAGGGGACCACCAGAAAGCAGCTTTTGGACCGAAACAGCCCCGATTTGGATATACCTCAAGTATACTTTGTTTCCAAGCCTGTTTTGGGCACATTTGAGCTTATAAAAGGGGTTGAAACCCTCACTTCTCTCACTCATCCGAATTTGCTAGAAACCCTAGCAAGAGTGAGAGAGAAAGTGAGAGTTTGTGAGAGAAGGTGGGAGAGCTTTTCCTGCTGCTGCTGTACGTGCTTAGGCAACGCACTCCGATCACTTTCCCGGCGATTCCTCCACGTTTTCAGGTAAGAAAAACCCTAGAAAGTTGCTGATTTGATGTTTCTTCCGTTTCATAGCCTGATAGTTAATAAATCTTGTAAAACAGGTTCTCTTATCGCTGTAGACGAAGCGTACACGCTCCGTTCGAATTTACACATCCATAAGAGAAAAGGTGCGGATATTAGACGCTTTGATTGACTGTTTCCAAAGCTTTCAATGTCGTTTAATAGTAGATTCTTGACGGCATCGCCGTTTGACATGTACAACATGCTCTCCGTTTCCCGTTTCGTAAATTAACGAAGAATATGAGATTTAGGGCATTTTAGTCATTTGTAGGAAGTACGGTCTACATGCATATTTTGCTGACGTGATTGACATGGTTTGTTGCCGCATTAGGGAGTTAGGAATGCTTGCATAATCAGTTTGGCGAAGAGATTTGCCTAGTTACGCACTTTGGGTCGACATACTATATGTAGACTTAAGTGTGTAGTGTATGTGTTTGTATAAATGCCTGTATTAGTATGTATTGAATTAAATGATGTTATGTAGTAGTTTGAGAATGATTTCTGGATTAATATGCTGACCTAAATGATTTTCTACATGTTGACCATATGCATGATTCCATTACATGCATGGAATGTATGCGTTTGAAGATTTGCTTAAGTTGAATGTTATAACATGTGTTAACATGCTCACATGATTGTATTTCAATTCCAATACCTTTGCATATATTGTTAATGTGATTTCATAGATGTGTGGGACTAGACTTAGTCCATGCAGTCGGTAACCGAACGAATTCGTGGCTGACTGGTCATAGCCACGAACGATGCGTCGATGAACGTGATTCGTGTTTAGAGTTGGCGGCAGTGGTTAGGCCACGCGAAGTGTTTTACGCACTTCATGTCGTTCGACTTGAGATGCGATCACGCTAGTCGAGCCCGTCAAGTAACCCGACTGGCCGATGTATGTTCACCTTGTATGAATCATAACTGCTTGAACCTAGGGTACTGAACTTACCATTGTAAACCCTGTTAACCATGGTACCTTGATCCACGAAGACTCATGAGCCGGGCATGGTGGTATGGGACACCGTGGTCGAGCTGTCGGCCTACGCTGGGGCCACAAACCTCCCCGTAGTGACCAGTGAGCACCTAGACTCGTGAGCAGATTATGGTGGTATGGGACACTATATTCTAGCTGTCGGCCTACACTGATCAGGCGACGAGCCCTTTGTAGTGACCGCGAGCGTATTCTGAGTCCACGGGAGGCGACGACCCTTCCATTGCAGTAGAGTACGGTAGGCCTGTATTGATAAGGTGATGGGGGAGCGGAGCAACGAGTGCGTGCAACAGCCCTGGCAGCCCTTGCAGCGACCTACAAAATATACATCGTATGAGATTACTAGGAGTGACGACCCTAAACAGGATCTGTGTTGGGATCGATACAAGGGAAGTACCTTAGTTTCCCAATCCTGCTGTTTGAATGGACTAATAATAACTTGAAAATCATATCACCATAGCATTGCATGTGCCTGGAAGATGTGGAGCACTCTAGGGAGTGTGGCATGCCGCGGTCGTAAGATGTTGCCGCATGAGGGTGATCGTCGGTGAGGGCATACATCACGTCATGTCATAATTGCATTAACAACAGTATTAGGATTGTTTGATTTATTGCTTTACTATTATCGCGTGATTGATTTGAGAACATGTTAATCCTTGCTCTATTATTCCACTGAGTTAGCTACTCATTCCAACGTTACGGGACGGTGTTCCTGGACACCCACCAGACCTTTTGTGATTGCAGATGATGGCGCGGCCTGCGAGGCAGAGCTGGACTTGATGATGATGAGGAAGATCCCTCCTTTATGCATATTCTGATCGACGGGATTACAGGGAGGTTGATTAGATACTTTGACATTTGTCATTTTATATTTTTAGCGCACTCATGTATATTCGTTTCATCTACTTTTAGAGTATACATGTATGTATATAACCTGGTAACATGTTCACACTCTGGAGACATACAACAGTTTATATATGTTATACATACTATTACAGACTTCCGCTGGTTAATTTAACTGTCTCTGGAGTATGATATACTGTTCTGGCTTAATTTCACTCATGTTTAATACATTATCACAGACAACATTCAATCATACATATCTATGTTGCATAAATAACATTTTGGAACTCGGGAGTTGGGTTTTTGCTCGACCCCCCAATTTTCGGGATGTTACACTTACTCATGTGAATGCTCTAACTCAGACAACATTGAATCATAATCATATTTGTTGCATAAGTGATGGTCTGGAACTCGGGAGTCGGGTTTCTACATGACTCCCGATTTTCAGGGTGTTACACCTCGAGTATATCCTGAAACTGTAGTGGGACAATGACCCTTATTGCAGTATATAGGATATAACTAGACCTGTATTGATTGGTGACGAGCCCTTTACAGCGATATAGAACTATACTATCGTATGAGATTGTCTAGGACTGACAACCCTAGAATAGATCATTGTTTGGGTAATGATATAAGGGAGGTACCTTTACTTCCCAATCCTACTGTATGAAAAGGACTAATAATCACTCGGTAATCACGTTCATAACATCACACTGCATGTGTCGTGGTTGAAGTGCATAGAGGGAAAAAAGCATGCCGTGAACGTAAGATGGTGTCACACGAGGGAGTGTAGGCGATGGCATGCATCATGAAAACACCTCATCCTTGCATTAACAAGAGTATCCAAGAATGTTTGATTGTACTACTTTATCATTACTTCTTGATTGAATCGATAACATGTTAACCTTTGTTGTATAGTTCCACTGAGTTGATCACTCACTCCCACATTACGGGACGGTGTTTGAAATACCAACCAATCCCTGTTTTAGTTTCAGATGATGGCGATGCTTGCAAAGCAGAGCCGAACTTTATGATGTTGAGAAGGATTTCTCCTATATGCAGGTTCTGATCAACGGGGTTATAGGGCTACTGATTAGATGTCATTACACTTGGTATTTTGCATTTTATTTAAACACCCATGTATATTCTTTTTATTTTTATTTTTGGAGTATACATATATATAGTTAACCTAGTAACATGTTCACACTCCGGAGACTTATAACAAATTTATACATTTTATATATTTATCACAGTCTTCCGCTTGTGAAATTAAACTGTCTCTGGAGTATGATATGCTGTTTGGGTCTAATCTCACTCATGTTTAATGCATTAATATGGACAATATTCAATCATCATTATCTATATTGCATAAGTGATGCGTTGGAACTCGGGAGTGGAGTTTATGCTCGACCGCCAATTTTTCAAGCGATTCAAGATGGTATCAGAGCATGATTTGGATTAAACTGGACCTGGGTTATAGTCATATGATGCACATTGACGCACACTGATGCACTCTTACTTAGGAAGGGGGCGATGGAATCTAGAAACCACATTAGAATCCCAAGTGTCACCGACAGGTGAGATTCACTACTGTAGAATAGCCCATACATAACCGAGACCATGTAAAATGATCTCATATCCCCACTTCTATTCACTCAAACTTCCATCTTCTTCTACACCTTTCACCCATCCACCACTATTCTTTACAACTCTTCACCTTCCTTATACCCCCCTCATTCGGGCATAAATCTCACATTTTTTATGTCCCATAACCTGCACAACTTCTAAATGATGGGACATTTAAGGCCCATTCAACCAACTGCATTAGGTGAGATTGGGCTAGATGGAATTGTAAAAGTAATAATAAATGCATGTGTAGGGTATTGTCCTTAGATTTGGGTGTAACCCATGGTTTCCAATGCTATGGTTGGAATGTATGCAATTAACAGTAAATCCCGGGATTTCCTTTCAAATTACACTTGGACATTCATCATCATGGGATTTGGAAATCCTATCTCACACTCTCCAACACAAGGCCCATTTTCTAAAGCTTGTAAAATTAATTTTAATCACATCTCACCCTTCTTCCAAACATGTCATTCCCAATCCTGAGGTGGGATTAGCGACACAATCCATTAAATACAACTTTATACCACTAGCCAAACAGGCCCTTAGAGTTTTGGACCTAGAGTGGGTATTCTTAGATTTAGAAAGATCTAACAGTATAGGAAAGCTAGTAAATTAAAAACGTAAACCCTAGGACCTCCTTAGCTGGTATGAGTATGTGTGATGTGCTCGAGCACAACTAAATTCAAGTCTGGGCAACTCAACTCCAATTAAACAACTTTAACCCTAAGTGATAAAATAACTTCTTGTATTTGAAATTGTATGAAATCATCTAGCGTATCAACATAAACTTTGGATTACAACTAGTGAATTTTTGCTACGCATAAGATAAGACTAAGCTAATAGTTATACTGAGGAATGTAAAAGATTGATTTTGCTAAGGTAATTAGAATATAGACGTAGTTAGTTGTCTTAAATTAGTTAGAGTGAGACCTCGTTCCTTTGTTGATTCCCTTGATACTTATAGGCTCCTTTAGTAACTCTTAGGAAGCTTGCTTGACTCAGAACTAGTCACGTTTAGGGAAAATTTATATATCCCTCAGATGAACGCTAGGATAAACCAGCACGCCCCTTAGAATTGCCCTCCCAAGGACATTACAATCGAGAATGCGAAGTAAAGGAACTGTATATAAGCAAAGTAATCGTGGTTTGAATCGAATTCTCAATCCTAATAGTTACCGATGAACTCAATGCTTTGATCAAGCAGAAGATAGGGATCAACTACGATTAAGAATTGATACAATAAATTTTTTATCCTAGCTAGGAAGAAAGTCTATGTATCCGGCTCAGACCCACTACACAACTTTTCTTTCGTGTTGGCCCCACCATTTACAACTAAAAGTCTATTACTTCGCCTTTGGGAAGTTTTAAAGATATATAGTCAATAGAATTAGGCATTTTCCCACCAACTCATACCCGTCCCTGGAATCAACCACCACACCCATCATTTTTAGCTCCTTTCTATAATTATAGGTACCAATGCCATAGTACGCATCATTAACGAAGGAAGACCAATGTATTGGGAAGTTGTTTCTCATTTCATGTCAAGGATGGGTCTTAAATTATACCTCGTTCCGACATACGGATCGAGACGTAAATTCTTGAGCCTTAAGTAGCACAGTGAAAGCGTGGTTGGCCCCTTCCCCACTGGCCCAGGATCAAAGGAAATTAATTCAGGTTATACGTAAGGTTAGGTCATTAAATAGGATCTTAATCTTCATTAAAATGTTAATAACGAAGTCTTTAAAAGGAAATAAATGTTGAACCCATTCATATTAAATTATAGGCCTAACAATGGGAATCGTCGTCAAGATTCTAAATAGATAAAGAACTAAATTATAGCAAACCATTAGGGTATAAGCAAGAGATAAAAAGTAAAGTTTTAAGGAGGATAGACAAAAATGTGCCCGACTAGTATAGATGTATATATCCCACCACACATATAAACTTAAAATGAGTAAAGCTTAGGTGAAAGGAATAATAGAATCTTTACTCATTACCCTTAGCCAATTTTGGGGATGAAATTAATTTTAAAGGGGGTAGATTGTAACACACCGGATTTTTTCCAACCTGGAGTTAGATGTCCTTAGGCAATGGGTCAACCATATCACTCTTAGAGCTCAATCCCAAAGTCTAAACATCACTTTTCAACCCATTTCCTTCAAAATCTCACCTTTCACCACCTCATTCTTCAAATTTCTCCAAGTACTTTCATGTTAGACACAAATCCTATAGTTTAAAAGGTGAAGAACTATACTTAAACTAAAACTTACTGTAAATGGTACGTACATGAATAAAAAGAGATTTTGACTATTGAATTTTTAGAATTTCATGATATAGATAGAACATTTGGATAGATTGGCTCCTCCTACCTCAAAATCTTATATTGTACGTTGCGTAACTCTTTTCGGTTTGCAAATGAGACCCGATAAATGCCTCGACAGACTCATGGGCCCAAATGACCCATTTTGGGGGGACTCGGGGTGGGTCCCACATGTTTTGGGCATCCACGAGGGGGGGACATTGCCCTTGGGGTGATCCCTCACCAAACAGTCTAGTCCCTCGCCGGTTTTTCTAAGCCTCGTCCGTACAGCGGATTAGGCAGCTGGTTTTCTATATTTTTCTGCATTTTATCTAACTTTGAAAAATCATATCTCCCTCGTTATAAATCCAATTTAGGTGATTCAAAAACTAAATTGAAGATAAATGAGTCTAGTATTATATAAAAAGATGTGAAAAATATAATAAAATATATAATATAGCTTAAAGTAGGTCATTATGACAACTATCCGAAATCACTTGTTGGACAGCTGCTTCTGGAATTTTTAAAATTATTCTACAACATAAAATCTCATGAAATTTAGTGAAGACAGGGTAAACTTGATGATGAACTACTAAAAAAATAATTAAAATAATATAACAACTAGAAGTGTAAAAAATAGGATAAAGAATGGCCCTAGGACAATATTCTGCCATAGTTAGGGTAGAATTTGGTTAGGTACTAAACTGAATACTGAGTAGAATTAGCTTGAACTACTTTAAATATGAACTATAAGACCAAAAATGATTAGGACCGCTAATGTTATGTTACCTAAAAACTTAGGATCAATCTCTAAACCCAATTACTCTTGGGAGTATCGTGAAACTTCGTATCGGACTTGGACCGCACATCGAAAGTTCGATAGCGATGAACTTAGAAAATTATGACCGCTTAGTTGGAATTAACTATCACCTCAAAAATTAAGACCAAATGATGTCCTGAGACCATTTCCTTGAGTCCGGAGTGAAGAGAGTGAGAAAGCGAAGATTTTTTAAAAATTAAATAAAAATTTAAGTAATCTTTATCGTGTCGCTTGCGCATTGTTTCTAAGCATTCTAACCGTTAGTTTTTGACCCAAATTCACCCTCGAATCAAGAAAGGTAGCCCATACATGTCAAAGTACTTGTAGCCCTGATCGAGTTCCCATGACCGTTGAAATGAAACTGGTCCGCCACGGTCGATCTGGAAAATCGTTCGGACTGAAAACCTAACTTGCTTAAGATCCCATACTAGTGAGCTTAAGTCTGACCACATTTGATAAGAGGACCTCCATAAGTATTCCGTTGGACCAGAAAGAGACCGATTTGGTTATAACCTAAGTATACCCTGGCCCTAGGTCTATTTCCATCACTTTTGGGCTTATAAAAAGGCCTTAAACCCCTATTCTCAAATCCCATACGAATTCTAAACCCTAGCCAATCTAAGAGAGAGAAAAGAGAGAGAAAGTAAGAGAGAACCTATTGTTCCTTCTTGGGATTCATCCCAGTTCTTCTACACATCAAATCCATCGTCTCTGAATCGTTAATCCGGTGATTCTAATTCTGTTTTTGGGTAAGTTAATCAAACTCTAACCTGTTTCCAACTTAGAATAGTTTAAGTGATATTTTAGCTAACCTGTTTCATGCCTTAGGTTACCTATCCGCCTTTGACGAAGACTTATCATCTAAATCATATCTATTACGCATTTTCTGGTTTAAGGTGCGGACTATATACGTTTAGGTTATGGTTTTTAAAACTTTCAATGTCGATTAATGATATATTACTGACGTGGATGTTATTTCACATGTATAAAGTGTTGTCCGTTTCATTTTTCAGTTATACGTTAACTATGTTAAATATACTATATTCCTCGTATTTGTAGAAAATACCGTATACGTATGAAATTCAGATTTGTGCTTATCATGATTAATTGTTGTTTATGTATGCTAGATGCATGTGTATCATCTTTTGGGTGAACGGATTAACATAATACATGTTTTATCAACATACGTTGTGTATATTATATTGTGTAGTCTAAGTGAGTGTGAAAATGACTGAATGAGTATAGAATTCGCTTTCATGCTCGTCATGGCTAACTGTCATGGATATATGATTGTTGTATAGGCGATAACCCTTTGATGAGAGGATTGGCCCTAATATATATGATAAACTTATATATATCACATATGATGGAATGTGTAGGCTAAATGTTTGTAAAAATGTTTGAATGAGTTAATAGTTAGTAAGGTGTACCTGTATGCGTGTTGAGATATGCTTCTAAACTACCTTGTCTATATATATGACTTCCTCCATGTATTTTATATTGCATACGTGTGGATTCATGTTTAAGTTGTATTCCATAACATGTAAAAATAAAGCCGTGAAGGGTGATGGGGGAGTGGTGTAACGATTTCGTGCAACAGTCCTGATAGCCCTAAAGAGGACAATATCAGACCTTTAATTGTATAATTTAAAATATGATCCATTTACTACTTTGACTATATCATCGGATAACATGTCATAATTGAATGCAATTGGGGCTATTGTATAGTCCAGGTCATCGCTAACAGTCTTCAAACTGGTGGTTGAGGTTGTTTTTACCACGTAGGATGTGTTCGACAAACCCAAGTCGTACTTGGGATGTTCGACAGTGGTTAGGCCACACGGAGTGCTTATGCATTCCATGTCGATCATTTCGACGCGCGCTTAGCCTAGTTGAGAATATCAACTAACCCGATTGACCGATGTATGTTCACCATGTTTGGACACTACTGCTTGAACCTAAAGTATCAAACTTACCAGTGAAAAGCCCCTCTAACCTTGGTACCTCTATCCCATAAGACTCATGAGCCGGGCATGGTGGTACGAGACACCGTGGTTGTGCTGTCAGCTTACGCTGGGGTGACAGGCCTCCCCGTAGTGACCAGTGAGCACCTATACTCGTGAGATGATTATGGTGGTATGGGACACTATATTTGAGCTGTCGGCCTACTCTGATTGGTGACGAGCCCTTTGTAGTGACCTCGAGTATATCCTGAAACTGTAGTGGGGCGACGAGCCTTATTGCAGTATATAAGATATAACTTGACCTGTATTGATTGGTGCCGAGCCCTTTACAGTGATCTAGAACTATACTATCATATGAGATTGTCTAGGACGGATGACCCTAGAATAGATCATTGTTTGGGTAATGATATAAGGGAGGTACCTTAGCTTCCCAATCCTACTGTATAAAAATGACTAATAATCACTCGGTAATCACATTCATAACATTGCACTACATGTGCCGTGGTTGAAGTGCACGGAGGGAAGAAAGCACGCCCCGAACATAAGATGGTGTCGCACGAGGGAGTGTAGGCGAGGGCATGCATCATGAAAACATCTCATCCTTGTATTAATAAGAGTATCCAGGAATGTTTGATTGTACTCCTTTATCATTATTACTTGATTGAATTGATAACATGTTAACCTTTATTGTATAGTTCCACTGAGTTGATCACTCACTCCCACGTTACGAGACGGTGTTTGAAACACCAACCAGTCCCTGTTTTAGTTTCAGATGATGGTGATGCTTGTGAAGTAGAGCCGGACTTTATGATGTTGAGGAGGATTTCTCCTATATGCAGGTTCTGATCGACGGCGTTACAGGGTTACTGATTAGATGCCATTACACTTGGTATTTTGCATTTTATTTAAAGACCCATGTATATTCTTCTTTTTTTTCATTTTTGGAGTATATATATATATATATATAGTTAACCTGGTAACATGTTCACACTCCGGAGACTTACAACAAATTTATACATTTTATATATTTATCACAGTCTTTCGCTAGTGAAATTCAACTGTCTCTGGAGTATGATATGTTGTTTTGGTCTAATCTCACTCATGTTTAATGCATTAATATGGACAACATTCAGTCATCATTATCTATGTTGCATAAGTGATGCGTTGGAACTCTGGAGTGGAGTTTATGCTCGACACCCGATTTTCAGGGTGTTACAGTAGGGTCCTTTTTGAAGCTCATGTGGATGCGCAGCTTTTTGGAAAATACTTGTTGTTCGAGTGCCTAGTAGAAGCCAAGTGGGGTCCTCTATTTGAGGGTGAGCACCATACAAATGTGGGCACTGTCCGAGCTTTCTATACCCACATTCGAGAGACAACGTTGGAGCCCTTGCAGTTTAAAATTTCATTTAAAAGAGATCGGGAGGCCATAATTGATGTTGGTTTGATATCTCGGCTTATGAATGTGCCACTTAGCGAGGTACATGCAAGTGAGAAGAATCTGAGGAGTGCACGTGAAACGGATCGCTGCACACGGTTCCTTTGTGGTCGTCTGGTTCAATGACAGCCAAATAATAGCATTTTAGCGACTAATATGACAGAAGACTTCCACTTGCTTCACCATATCTTCACGTTCAACGTCTACCCCAGGTGGAGTAATCGCAGCGAGTGCACGCGCCTGATGGTGGATTTCTTGTACCAAGTGGGGCAGGGAGAGAAGTTGTGTGTGCCTACACATGTTCTGCGATAGATAGTCTTTACCATGCTTTCAAATAGAAGGACTGAATCGCTCCCGTTCGGACGACTCATATGCAAGATTGCACTCGAGTTTGGCTACAGAATTGGGGTGGAATTACCGATGTCGATCCATTACATCAACGAGACTACTCTTAATTAGATGGATATCAGGCCACGACAATGATAAGCCCTACTTAAAAAGAGTGAGGAGGAGATAGAAAGTAAAGAGGAAGAGAGTGATGAAGAAGGTGGAGCTGATATAGAAGAAGAGCAGAGCGAAGAAGAAGAGGAGGCCCAGGATACGGATGAGAGCCCTCCTCCTATGACACAAGAGCATGACCCTGATCAGGTTGATAAGGAGGCCTGCTTAGATCGACTTGAAGAGGGCCAGGCTACCCTATGACAAGATATTATCGATGTTCGGGCCCTCATGAAACACAAGTTTAAGAAAGTGACTCGCACTTTGAAGTCTATCCTGTGTTGTCTACAGGATAAGAGTGCCCCTCCTCCATCATCAAAATTTGACGAATAGTCATATATGTAGTCATCGTTTATTTTGCTTTGTTCCTTGTTCTTGTGTGTAGCCTTGATAGGCATAGTCGTTTGGTAGTTGTTTTAGAGTTTGAAGCCTTAGTTTTATTAGCTCACATGCATTCTCTGTCACAATCCATGTAATGTTGTGCCTTGTGTATTGTGACAATTTTGTTGAATAAAATGCATGATGTTTCTTTGAGTTGAGATGTGAATTGCTGTGTGGATGGATTGTATATATGCTAAATCTCATGGGTTGTATCCTCTATCATATCTAGGGCATGCCACCTAAGGGCAGGAGGACTTCGGCCCATCTCTCGTTGGGCGAGTCGCTTGACGGGGCTTCTCCCCTAAGTGATAGCCATATGGACTGCCGTTCGAGCCTGTCTCACTTTGATTCTATGCTGGATTCTCAGCCGGATACTCGCTCAGCTACTGGGCCGGTGCCTGTGACACCATCTGTGGTACCACCTATCACACCTTTGGTTCCTGAGTAGAACCGTCTGTCTACGTTGATGCCACATGTATCTCAGTCCGCTTTCCCTCATGATAGGTTAGAGCAGATGATGCTGTTGATGCAGCAGCAGCAAACACAACAATAGCAGCAACAACAATTTTTGACCTCCATGTCTTGTATCTTTGCTCAGACGATGGGGGCAACTCCACCTACCTCACTTATGCACCCAGCTGGGAACGCTAGTGCCACCGCACATTTGAGTGATTCCAGCACTTACGGCCTCCCACTTTCATGGGTACTCATAGACCCGAGGAGGCCGAGTACTGGATTGATCGCATCTCTAAGATGCTGAGGCTGCTACACTGTTATGAGGCAGAGCAGGTTGATCTTGCCACCTTCATGTTTGAGAAGGAGGCCAATTTGTGGTGGGATAGTGTTCTCCGCACTGTTGCGGAAGGATTTGTGTGGACATGGGAGGCATTTGAGACCCACTTCCATGAGAAGTATTTCCTGGTCACCTACCAACATGAGAAGGAGAGCGAGTTCCTTTGCCTCCGTCAGGGAGGGATGTCGGTGACGGAATATGAGAACCGATTTACAGAGCTGGGCGGGTATGGTCCTTTGCTTCTCGGTGACCAGCCGATGCGGATGCGACATTTTTCTAAGGGTCTGCGACCTAAGATCCAGTTGAAGATGTGCTGTGCTAGCATATCTACTTATGCCGAGTTAGTGGGCATGTCCCTGCGAGCTGAGCAGGATGGGGACAGGTTGTCCCATATGCGAGCACCTATGGCTCCTAGGCCGCGACCTGATTTTCTGAGTAGGCCATTCCTCGGTAAGAGACCTCGTGTAGACTCACTGTCGAGGCTCATGGCATCTCCTGCCCCTATGAGGCGACTAGACGTGTGGTGTGCTTACTACAAGAAGCCAAGCCACACAGAGATAAATTGTTTCACCAGAATGCGAGACAGTTGTTTTTCACTGCCTTAGAGGATCAACCGTTCGATGCCTCAAGCCATTTTCGCTCCACCTCTTCGATCAGCACCATCTCACCCATCTTTCAGGCCACTCGTAGCTCGCTTCAGGCCGCCTCAATGGCCCATGGTTCCACAACCGAACCATTCACAGCAGGCTCAAATACATACGCTTACAGCTGAAGCACCTGAGGCAGACTTAGCACCAAGACCTTTTGAGGTTCTGGCTCATATCTAAGGTACGCATGTCTACTTATTGGTAGACACTGGGTCCTACGAAGGGAGTGAGACTCACTACCGCTACAGGGACCTTTTCAGATATTACCCGGACTTGTGAGTCTTGCTCAGTAGATTTGGGTAGCAGGATAGTGGTCGTTGACCTGATTGTCGCCCCACTGTGTCACTACGACGTTATTCACGGAATGGATTGACTCACCAAGATGAGAGCAAAGATTGATTGCGAGCCCAGAGTCGTAACAGCCTACGGTCCTAAGGGCACGGTCTTTATATTTCCAGTTCAGGTCAATTGGTCTTGTCAAGTTAGTTGCTACGCTTCCTTGTTAGAGAGTATTGATGATCTGACGTTGGGAGATACGCCTATGGTTTAGGACTTTCCGGATGTATTTGACAAGATCCCAGGACTTCCTCCTCGGCGCGAGATCGATTTTACTATCGATCCTGTGCCCGATGCGACACCTATTTCCTTACCGACATATCATATGCCTCCATGTGAGATGGAGGAACTAAAGAGACAGATTGATGTATTGTTAGAGGTAGGCTTCATACGACCGAGTGTGTCCCCTTGGGGAGTGCCTGTATTGTTTGTGAATAAGAAGAATGGTTCCCTGTGATTATGTATTGATTATCGCAGGTCAAACCAGGTGACAGTGAAGAACAAGTATCCCTTACCCAAGATTGATGATCTGTTTGATCAGTTGAAGGGGGCATGGTATTTTTTGAAGATAGATTTACAGTCAGGGTATCATCAGTTGCGCATCAGGGATGAGGATGTGCAGAAGACAACTTTCAGGACTAGTTTTGGTCATTACGGGTTCCTTGTGATGTCGTTTGGACTCACAAATGCTCCGGCCGTGTTCATGGACCTGATGAACAGGGTGTTTAGGCCGTTTCTATTTCGATTCGTCATCCTGTTTATTGATGACATTCTAATATATTCCAAGAGTTAGGAAGAGCATGCAGAGCATCTGCGAGTAGTCTTCGACACTCTCAAGAAGAACTAGTTATTCGCACAGTATAAGAAATGTGACTTCTGAAAGGAGAAAGTCAAGTCCTAGGACATGTGATGTCTAAGGAAGGGATAGTAGTCGACCTCGCTAAGGAAGCCGCTGTTTAGGATTAGAAGCAGCCCAGTTCAGTTACTGAGGTGAGGAGTTTTCTTGGTTTGATAGGGTACTACCGGTGATTCATTTGAGACTTTTTAAAGATTGCTAGACCGTTGTCTCAGTTGACATGGAAAGATCTGAAATTCGCCTAGAATGAGAAAGCGAATGCAACTTTTCAGGAGCTAAAGGACAAGCTAACGACCACCCCTGTGCTAGTATTGCTAGAACAAGGGGTTGGGTACACTATATACATTAATGCGTCTCACGTTTGTTTGGGTTATGTCCTGATGCAGAAGGACATGGTGATTGCGTATTCCTCGAGACAATTGAGGAAACATGAGGAGAATTACCCTACACATGACCTAGAGTTAGCAGGCGTCATCTTTGCACTGAAGCTCTGGAGACATTACCTCTACGGAGAGGAGTTTGAGCTCTTTTGTGACCACAAGTGCCTTATATACATATTCTCTCGGCGAGACTTGAATATGAGGCAACGCCAATGGATGGAAACCATGAAGGACTTTCAGTTCGAGGTCTCCTACTATCCGGGCAAGGCAAACCTTATCGTAGACGGGTTGAGCCGCAAGAAGACCATAGAGTTCACGGCTCCACTAATGATATAAGAAAAGGACATGGTAGAGTTTGTGCGAGACTTTGAGTAGAAACTCATGGTGGAGGAGTCGTATGAGGTTATCGCACACATTCGAGTACAACCCCTCATTAACCACAGGATTATTGTGGCTCAGGTAGACGATGAGCTATTGGCGAAGATGAGAAAGTGGGTTAGTACATATGAGGACTCCGAGGGGAGTGTTAGTTTAGATGGGGGCTTACATTATCATGGCTACCTATGCGTCCCAGACGTTCATGACTTGAGACGGAAGGTTCTCGAGGGAGCCCACAGTTCGAGGCTTATGATACATCCTTGTAGCACAAAGATGTATCAAAACATGAAAAGATCGTACTGGTGGGACAATATGAAGGTTCACATTGCAAAGTTTGTATCTCGTTGTCTCACATGCTAGCAAGTCAAGGCAGAGCATCGCCGACCTCCTTGACTGCTTCATCCCATGCTCATAGCCGAATGGAAGTGGGATTTCATCTCTACGGACTTCATATCAGGGCTGCCTAAGACAAGGAAGGGACATGACTCCATTTGGGTGATCATTGACCGATTGACGAAATCGGCTCATTTCCTACTGATTAGAGTTACGAACTCTGTAGACGAGTTGGCTAGGTTGTACATTAAGGAGATTGTATGTCTGTATGGAATTACCTTGGAGATCGTGTCAGACTGAGACACGCGATTCACATCTTCTGGACTCGTATCCAGGAATCGATGGGTGTGAATTTGAAGTTTAGCACCCCATTCCATCCACAGACAGACGAGCAGACAGAACGAGTGAATCAGGTACTAGAAGATACGTTACGAGCTTGTGCGTTGGATTTCAAGGACAGTTGGGATGACTATCTTCCTTATGCAAAGTTCGCGTATAACAATAGCTTCCAGGCGAGTATTGGCATGGCTCCCTATGAGGCACTGTATGGTCGCCCGTGTAGAGCACCGCATTGCTGGGCAGAAGTGGGCGAGAAGACTTTGATTGGCCCAGAGTTAGTTCAGGTGACCTCGGAGAAGATTGACATTATTAGGTGTCAACTTCTATCAGCACAGAGCAGGCAGAAGAGCTATGCCGATATGAGAAGACGACCGCTTGATTTTGAGGTTGGGGACCATATATTCCTTAAGGTTTCTCCCATGAAGGGAGTCCTTCAGTTTGGTAAGAAAGGGAAGCTCACGTTGAAATTCATTGGCCCATTTCAGATACTAGATTGAGTGGGGGCAGTAGCATATTGCCTTGCTTTGGCCACACCACTCAAAGGTGTGCACAACGTATTTCATGTGTCCACGTTGTAACACCCCGGATTTTTTGTCAACCTGGGGTTAGACGTCCTTAGGCAATGGGTCAACCTTATCACTTTCAGATCTCAATTCCAAAGCCAAAGAAATCACTCTTCAACCCATTTCCTTCAAAACTCACCTTTCACCACCTCATTCTTCAAATTTCTCCAAGTACTTTCATATTAGAAATGACTCCTCAAGTTTAAATAGTAAAGAACACCAATTTTATGGTATTAATGATGAAGAATAATACCGAAGCTAAAAATTACCATGAATAGTAAATAAATGGGTAAAATGGGTTTCAACCCTTAACCTTTTGGAATCTAATAAAATAGATAGGTTAGTTGGATAAATTAGTGTCTCCTACCCCAAAATCATATGCTATATGCCATAGAAATTTATTTTAGTTTACAAACTGGCCCCGAAACGCTTCGAACGGAGTCGTGGGCCCACCCACGCAAATCCACAATGATCCAAGGTGGGCCTCACATATTTTTGGGCACCCCAGGGCAGGAGAACCCAGCCCAGATGGCCGGGCATCGTCGAAACCAAGTTCGGTCGGCGAGGACCTCGCCGGTCAACGGGCCAGGCTGGGTCCGGGCTTCGGGCCGACGCAGTTTAGGCGAGAGGGTACTTTCCCTAGGTGTGAGTCGTCCCTTAAAACCTCCCCGATCAGGTACTTCCTTCACAAAGTGACCCTCCAAGCTCTCCTTTCTCACCAAAACGTCTAATTTTTGGCAAAAACCACCCCTCCAAACTCTTCCTTCTTCCGTTTCCAAATACCCTCGCTCCACCCTTCAAATCTCATCTCAAACATAAATCAATAAAGACTACTTCCTTTAGAAATCCAACGAGAATCAACTAGCGCTACACTAGATGACCTGTGAATTCTCACCAATCACTTTCAATACGATCTGCTAGAGTCAAAATGTATAGGATAGGTGACGCTATAATACCGTAAAACCTAGGATCAAACTCTATTCCCGATTGCTCTCGGGAGTACCTTGAAACTTTATATCGGCTCTGGACAGCACGTCGGAAGTCCGATTACCCCGAACTTAGACAATCCTGACCGCCTAGTTGGACTTGACAATCAGCTAGAAAATCAAGTCCAAATGATATCCCACGACGATTTCCTTGAGTCCAGAGTGAAGAGTGTGAGAAATGTTAGAAATTAATAAAATTTATGAAATCTGGCACGTGTCGCTTGCGCGACATTTTCTAAGCGTTTTGACCGTCAGAATTCGATAAAATTTTACCCTCGGATCAGGATAGGTGGCCCTTACATGTCAACGTACTTGTGGCCCTAATCGAGTACCAGTAGCCGTTGAACTGAAACTGGTCCGCCACGTGCGATCTGGGAACATTACCGGACTGAAAACTTGATGTGAGTAGGATCCAATATCCATGAGCTTAAGTCCGACCGCATTCGGCCAGGGGACCTCTAGAAATGCTCCGTTGAGACGGAACAGTCCGTATTTGGACATAAAATAAGTATACTTTGGCCCCAAGTCTATTTCCGTCGCTTTTGGACTTATAAAAAGGGCTTAAACGCTTACTCTTTCTTTCCATACGAATTTGGAGAGAGAAGAGAGAAAAGAGAGGGAGAAAGAGAGAGAAAGGGAGGGAGATTTGGAGCTCTCTCCTGGGATTCTTCCCTGCTGCTCCATGTTCCATAGCCGCCGCTTCTGCACCGCCATTTCGGTGTTTTCAGCTCCATTCTTAGGTAAGAAATTCTAACCCTAACCTGATTTGAAGCTTAGAATAGTTGTAGTGTTTGTATAGCTAACCTGTTTCATGCCATAGGTAGCGTACCTGCCGTTGACGAAGACTTATCGTCTGAATCAACTCCGTTTCACAATTTCTGGTTTAACGTGAGGATTTTAGACACTTAGATTGCCTGTTTTCAAAGATTTCAATGCCGTTAATGGTAGATTGCTGATGAGGATGCTATTTGACATGTACAACATGCTGTCCGTTTTTCATTCCGTATACGTACGAAGAATATGAGATTTAGGGTATTTTAGGTATTTATAGGAAATACTGTATACGTACGTATTTTGCCGATATGATTGCCATGAGTATTTTTCGTGTATTTATACTAGTTATGGATGCAGGATCTGTTTAGTGAAAAGATTCGCCCTAATGCACATATTGGCCGACATATGCTATGTAGACTAATGTGTGTAGACTTAGTGTTTGTTGAAATGCCTAAATCAATATGATTTATGCTTGCCATATGTTTTGAATGTAAGAACATGATTGTGTGTACTAGACAACTCCTTGATATAAGGATCTGTCATATTATATGTTGAAATCAACATACGTCAAGTACATTGGAATTGTGTGGACTAAGTGTTTGTATAAATGTCTGTATTAGTAAGTATTGAGTAAGTGGCGTTGTAGATTAGCGTTGAGAATGGATTCTCAACCAATTTAATGATGCACATGATTTCCTCCATACTTGTTGTATTTGAATTGGTTACCTTATGTGTGAAATACTTGTGTTTGGTTAACTGCTTATGATGTATGTTACAACATGATGATAACATGCTGGAATTTCTTATATTTCAATTCTGCCTCTCTCATCTGATTAGTGTTTCACATTACATGTGCTTGGGGCTATACTCTAGTCCAGGCAGTCGGTAACAGTTTAGAATTCGTGGTTAGATTCTATTCACCACGAAGGATGTGTATGACGAACCTGAGTCGTACTAGAGTCGTTGGCAGTGGTCAGGCCACACGAAGTGCTTGTGCACTTCATGTTAGTCGATTCAACGTGCGATCGTGCTAGTCGGACTCACCAAGTAACCCGACTGACCATTGTATGTTCACCTTGTATTTGTCATAACTGCTTGAACCTAGGGTACTGAACTTACCATTGAAAATCCTGTTAACTATGGTACCTTGATCCATAAAGACTCATGAGCCGGGCATGGTGGTATGGGACACCGTGGTCTACCTGTCGGCCTACGCTGGGGCCACAAACCTCCCCGTAGTGACCAGTGAGTACCCTACTCTAAGCAGATTATGGTGGTATGGGACACTATATTCTTGCTGTCGGCCTACTCTGATTGGTGACGGGCCCTTTGTAGTGACCTTGAGTTTATCCTGACATCGCATGGGGGCGACGAGGTCTGATGCAGTCTTAAGGATATAAATAGTCCTGTATTGATAAGGTGATGGGGGAGAGGAGCAACGAGTGTGTGCAATAGGCCTAACAGCCCTTGCAGTGACCTATAAAGATAACATCGTATGAGATTACCAGGAGTGATGACCCTAGACAGGATCTGTGTTGGGATTGATATAAGGAAGGTACCTTAGTTTCCCAATGCTGTTGTATGAAAAGGACTAATAACAACCCGATAATCATAATCCATATCGCACTGCATGTGCCTATAAGATGTGGAGCACTACGGGAAAAAAGCATGCCGTAGACGCAGATGGTGCCGCATGAGGGAGTATGTCGATGAGGGCATCCATCATGTCATTTCATGCTTGCATTAACAACAGTACTGTAACACCCCGGATTTTGGCCAATCTGGGATTTGACGTCCTTAGGCAATGGGTCAACTAAAACACCTGGAAAATCGCTCAGAACCCAATTTCATAGCCAAAGAAACCACTTAGGATTAATTCCTTTAGAAACTAAGCATAAGTTAGCTAGCGCAACGCTGGAGTAGCTGAAAAATAGTCCCTGATCACTTTAAATACGTTCTACAAGACCCAAATCGAGTAGAACAAACAACTCTACAATACTCTATAACCTCAGATCAAACTCTAAGCGGGTTTGTTCTCTAGACCACTTTGAATTCTTGTATTGGATTTAGACCGCACGTCGAAAGTCCGATACTTCCTATCTTAGACCGTTAGAACCGCCCAGCTGGACTTGACAATCATTTCGAAAATCAAGTCAAACCAATAATCACAGACTGTTTCATTGAGCTCGGACTGAAGAGACCGCGAATAGGGACAGAATTGGAATTTCAAATTCAAATCTGGCATACGACTTGATGCGTCAGTATTGAGCGTTCTGACCGTCAAAATTCAGCCAGATTACACCCTTGGATCAGGAAAAATTTCTATTTATTATCATGAGACTTTTAGCCCTGATCTACGTGCGGTGGCTGCTGAACTGAAACTGGTCCGCCACGTGCGATCTGCAAACCCTCCCAGACTGAAAACTTAATACGTGCTGCATCTGGTATGCATGAGCTTAAGTCCGATCGCAATCGACCAGGGGACCATCAGAAAGCAGCTTTTGGACCGAAACAGCCCCGAAATGGATAGGCACCAAGTAAACTTCGTTCCGGAGCCTGTTTCCGGCGTTTTTGAGCTTATAAAAGGGGTTGAAACCCTCATTTCTCTCTCCCATCCGAAAATTGCAAACCCTAGGATAAAGGAGAGAGAGTTTGAGAGAAAGAGAAGAAGGGATTTTTCCCGCTTCCGAGCCACCGATAGCTGCTGTTTCAGCAACTCTTTCCAATCACCTGGACGGTGATTTCTCCACTTTTTCAGGTATGAAACGACCCTAAAAGTTGCTGATTTAGGGATTACTTGGATTCGTAGCGTGTTAGCTAACGTATTTCGTAAAACAGGTTCTCCTACTGCCGTAGACGAAGCGTACAGCTCCGTTCAAAATCCCGCATCCGTAAGAGACTAGGTGAGGATTTTAGATGCTTTGATTGACGGTTTACAATGCTTTCAATGTCGTTTAATAGTAGATTATCGATGGCACCGCCGTTTGACATGTACAACATGCTCTCCGTTTCCTGTTTCGTAAATTAACGAAGAATATGAGATTTAGGGCATTTTAGTCATTTGTAGGAAGTACGGTCTACATTCATGTTTTGCTGACGTGATTGACATGGTTTGTTGTCACATTAGGGAGTTAGGAATGCTTGCATAATTAGTTTGGCGAAGAGATTCGCCTAGTTGCGCACTTTGGGTCGACATACTATATGTAGACTTAAGTGTGTAGTGTATGTGTTTGTATAAATGCTTGTATTAGTATGTATTGAATTAAATGATGTTATGTAGTAGTTTGAGATTGATTTCTTAGTTAATATGCTGACCTAAATGATTTCCTACATGTTGACCTTATGCATGATTCCATTACATGCATGGAAAGTATGTCTTGAAGATTTGCTTAAGTTGAATGTTATAACATGTGTTAACATGCTCATATGATTATATTTCAATTCCAATACCTTTACATATATTGCTAATGTGATTTCATAAATGTTCGGGACTAGACTTAGTCCAGGCAGTCGGTAACCGAGCAAATTCGTGGCTGACTGGTCATAGCCACGAACGACGCGTCGATGAACGTGATTCGTGTTTAGAGTTGGCGGCAGTGGTTAGGCCACGCGAAGTGTTTTACGCACTTCATGTCGTTCGACTTGAGATGCGATCGCGCTAGTCGAGCCCGTCAAGTAACCCGACTGGCCGATGTCTGTTCACCTTGTATGTGTCATAACTGCTTGAACCTAGGGTACTAAACTTACCATTGTAAACCCTGTTAACCATGGTACCTTGATCCATGAAGACTCATGAGCCGGGCATGGTGGTATGGGACACCGTGGTCGAGCTGTCGGCCTACGCTGGGGCCACAAACCTCCCCGTAGTGACCAGTGAGCACCTAAACTCGTGAGCAGATTATGGTGGTATGGGACACTATATTCTAGCTGTCGGCCTACACTGATCAGGCAACGAGCCCTTTGTAGTGACCGCGAGCGTATTCTGAGTCCACGGGAGGCGACGACCCTTCCGTTGCAGCAGAGTACAGTAGGCCTGTATTGATAAGGTGATGGGGGAGCGGAGCAACGAGTGCGTGCAACAGCCCTGACAGCCCTTGCAGCGACCTACGAAATATACATCGTATGAGATTACTAGGAGTGACGACCCTAGACAGGATCTGTGTTGGGATTGATACAAGGGAAGTACCTTAGTTTCCCAATCCTGCTGTTTGAATGGACTAATAACAACTTGAAAATCATATCACCATAGCATTGCATGTGCCTAGAAGATGTGGAGCACTCTAGGGAGTGTGGCATGCCGCGGTCGTAAGATGTTGCCCCATGAGGGTGATCGTCGGTGAGGGCATACATCACGTCATGTCATCTT
The DNA here is from genome assembly GCA_037074715.1 of Magnolia kwangsiensis. Taxonomy (NCBI): domain Eukaryota; kingdom Viridiplantae; phylum Streptophyta; class Magnoliopsida; order Magnoliales; family Magnoliaceae; genus Magnolia; species Magnolia kwangsiensis. Next base: position 74,478,653 of record CM073577.1, on the reverse strand, counting down.
GCATTAACAACAGTATTAGGAATGTTTGAATTACTGCTTTACTATTATCGCGTGATTGATTTGATAACATGTTAATCTTTGCTCTATTATTCCACTGAGTTAGCTACTCACTCCCACGTTACGGGACGGTGTTCCTGGACACCCACCAGACTTTTTTGTGATTGCAGATGATGGCGCGGCCTATGAGGCGGAGCCGAACTTGATGATGATGAGGAGGATCCCTCCTTTATGCGTGTTCTGATCGACGGGATTACAGGGAGGTTGATTAGATGCCTTGACACTTGTCATTTTATATTTTTAGAGCACTCATGTATATTCTTTTGCTTACTTTTGAAGTATACATGTATGTATATAACCTGGTAACATGTTCACACTCTGGAGACATACAACAGTTTATATATGTTATACATACTATCACAGTCTTCCGCTTGTTAATTTAACCGTCTCTGGAGTATGATATGCTGTTCTAGCTTAATCTCACTCATGTTTAATGCGTTATCACAGACAACATTCAATCATACATATCTATGTTACATAAATAACATTTTGGAACTCGGGAGTTGGGTTTTTGCTCGACCCCCCGATTTTCGAGATGTTACAAGTACCTAGGGATGGTTGATTGTTTGTTTTACTATTAACGCGTGATTGATTTGATAACATGCTAATCTTTGCTCTATTATTCCACTGAGTTGATCACTCACTCCCACGTTACGGGACGGTGTTTGCAACACCAGCAGACCCTGTTTTAGTTGTAGATGATGGCGCTGCTTGTGAAGTGGAGCCGGACTTGATGATGATGAGGAGGATTTCTCCTATATGCATGTTCTGACCGACGGGATTACAGGGAGGTTGTTTAGACGCCATGACACTTGTTATTTTATATTTTTAGAGTACTCATGTATATCATCTTTATCATTTTTGGAGTATACATGTATATGTTTAACCTGGTAACATGCTCATACTCTGGAGACTTACAATCATTTATATATTTTATATATTTATCACAGTCTTCCGCTTGCTAATTTAACTGTCTCTTGAGTATGATATGCTGTTTTGGCTTAATCCCACTCATGTTTTCTGCACTAATATGAACAACATTCATCCATCATTGAAAATGTTGCATAAGTGACGTTTTGGAACTAGGGAGTTGGGTTTCTATCCGACCCCCAATTTTCAAGAATGTACACATGTTGAAGAAGTACGTTCCTGATCCTTCACACGTTATTTGTTCGGAGCAGGTGCAGTTGAGCGAGGATACCACATATGTACTGCGACTGACGCCTATCCTGGATAGGAAGGAGCAGCTATTGCGTAACAAGGTTATCTCACTTATGAAGGTACTGTAGATGCATCACAGTGAAGAATAGGCTACTTGGGAGACTGAAGCTAAGGTCAGAAAGAACTACCCTCAGATCCGCGAGGAGTACGAGAAGGTAAAAATTTTGAGGATGAAATTTTTTCTTTAAGGGTGGTAGATTTTAACGTCCTTGAAAAATCCATACAAAGACCCGAGTATCACCTCAAGCAGAAATCACTTAAGACCAAATCATTTAGAAATTAAACGAGAATTAAATAATGCTAAACTAGATTACCTGTGAAACTATCACCAATCACTTTAAACACAATCTACAAGACCCAAAACTTGTAGAATTATTAACACTACATTACCTTGAAACCTAGGATCCATCTCTAAACCTAGTTACTCTAGGGAGCATTCAGAAACTCCGTATCATACGTGGACCGTACGTCGAAAGTCCGATAGCAACGAACTTAGACAAATGTGACTACCTTGTTGGACTTGACAACCACCTTAGAAATCAAGTCTAGACAGTATCCCACGACGATTTACTTGAGTCAGGAGCGAAGTGTGTGAGAAAATTGAATATTTTTAAAAATTAAATCAGAATTTAAGTAATCTGAGTCGTGTCGCTTGTGGGCTAATTATAAGCATTCTGACCATCCAAATTTGACCTAAATTCACCCTCAGATCAGGGAAAATGTGCCACACATGCCAATATACTTGTGGCCCTAATCGAGTGTCGGTACCGCTGAATTGAAACTGGTCCACCACGGTCCATCTGTAAACCCGATCGGACTGAAAACTTTGCTTGATCAAGATCCAATATCAGTAAGCTTAAGTCCAAACACATTCAGCAAAGGGACCTCCAGAACTGCTTCGTTGGATCAGAATTGACCCTATTTGAATATAAACTAAGTATACCTTGGCCCTGAGGCTGTTTCCATCAGTTCTGGGCCTATATAAGGGCTTTAAACACCCTCTCTCATAAGCTACGAATTCTAAAACCCTAGCTAAGAAAAGAGAGAGTAAAGAGAGAGATAGTGAGAGAGAAGTTGGTGATGGTTCTCGGGATTCTACCTTGACTCTCCATGTGCTTATCCATCGCTATCGAATCGCTATTCTGGTGATTTTAATTTCAATATTGGGTAAGAAATCCTAACCCTAATCCGTTTTAGGATTTCCAATAGTTTAAGTGATGATATAGCTAACCAAATTCATTCTTTAAGTTGCTAATCCGACATTGACCAAGACTAAACGTCTAAATCAAATTTGTTATGCGTTTACCGGCGTAAGGTGAAAACTATATACATTTAGGTTATGGTTTTCAAGACTTTTAATGTCAGATAATGATTTATTACTGACGTGGGTGTCATTACACATGCTAAATACGTTATCTGTTTCGTTTTACGTATATGTATAAACTATGTTGTGAATAGAGTATTTCATGTGTTTGTTGAAATGTTTGTATGCATTTAGAATCTGATGTTGTGATTTCGATGATTAATTGTCGTCGGTACATGGTTGTTATGTATGCGACAACTCTTTGGCAAAAGGATTTGCCCTAATACATAATATGGCCAACATACGTGATGTATGTTGAAAAGTGTAGTCTAAGTGTTTGTGAACATGTCAGAATGAGTTAGTAGTTAATAAAGTGTGATTTATAAGGGAGTTGAGATATGAATCCCAACTACCTTAACTGTGTGTATGATTTCCTCCGTGAACTGTATAGCCTACTTATTTATGTTCAACTGTGTGTATGATTTCCTCCATGTACTGTGTATTCATGTTTAAGTTATATTCAATAACATACTCATATGATTGTAGGATTTGACTTAAATATTCATTATTGTGCTTGTACATGGTTGGGACTATATTACAGTCTAGGTAATCGGTAACAGTTCTCGAACTGGTCGCTGAGGTTATTTTCGCCATGCAGGATGTGTTCGACGAATCCAAGCCGTACTTGGGATGTCGACAGTGATTAGGCCACATGGAGTGCTTATGCATTTCATGTCGATCAACACAACGTGCGCTCGTACTAGTCAACCTCGTCAATTAACCCAATTGACCCGATGTATGTTCACCATGTTTGGACGCTACTGCTTGAATCTAAGGTACCAAACTCACCGGTGAAACCTTGTTAACCTTGGTACCTCGATCCGCTAGGACTCATGAGCTAGACATGGTGCTATGGGACACCGTGGTCGAGCTGTCAGCCTACGCTGGGGTAACGAGCATCCCCGTAGTGACCAGTGAGCAACCCAGACTCGTGTGCTAAATACGGTAGTATGGGACACTGTATTCGTGCTGTCGGCTTACTCTGATTGGTGATGAGCCCTTTGTAGTGACCTCGAGCATAACCTGAAACTGCATTGAGGGGATGAGCTTTATTGTACCATCTAGGGTATAACTAGGCCTGTATTGATTGGTGATGAGCCTTTTACAGCGACCTAGAACCGTAACATCGTATGAGGTTTACTAGGACTAACGACCCTAGGATGGATCATTGTTTGGGTATTAACATAAGGGAGGTACCTTAGCTTCCCAATCCTGCTGTATGAAAAGGACTAATAAGAACTTGGCAATTATGTACATGCTCTGCACTGCATGTGCCGTTTGGTGTTGGGAAGTGCAGTGAAGAAGTGACTGACATGCGCGACCGTGAGATGAAGATCGTAGAGGGAGTTCAGACGAGGGCATACATCATTTCTTCATACATTCTTGCATTAATCAGAGTAATTAGGGATGTTTGATTGTATTGCTCTATCATTACTGTTTGACTGAATTGATAACATGTTAACCTTTGCTGTATAGTTCCACTGAGTTAATCACTCACTCCCACATTCTAAGACAGTGATTAAACACTAAACAGACTCTGTCTTAGATGCAAATGTTGATGCGACCAGCGAGGCAGAGCCGGAGTTCGAGGATGACAAGGAGGCATTTTCGTGTATGCAGTATTCAGGCAGGTTCACTTAGATCGTTCTAAATCATCAAGGCTTTAGGGTTTATGCTTTGTAGAGGACTATCACATTTTGACATTTGTATTTTGAAACAATACTTGTAAGTGTTGACCTGGTAGAGCATACATATTTTGGAGACTTACACTGGTTTATATATTCATTTCAGTCTTCCGCTTGCATACTACAATTGTCCCTAGATTATGTTTTGGTGATTTGTCTTAATCTACTTCATGTTCTATGCACTAATACAGAAAACATACATCCATCATTAAAAATGTTGCATAAGTGATGTTTTGGAACTCGGGAGCTAAGTTATGCTCGACCCCCGATTTTCAGGGCGTTACAATTTGAGGGTGTAATTGGGTCAGATTCTGATGGTCCAAATCCTTAGATTTGGCGTACAAGTGAACGACTTAATTCAGTTAAGTTTTAGTTCATTTCTTAAGATATTCACGTTTCTCACACACTTCGCTTCGAGCACAAGTTGCATTTTCTGGATACTATTAGGAGCTGATTTTCGAGGTAGCTGTCAAGTCCAGCAAAGCGGTCATGACCGTTTCATTTTGGGGTAATCGGACTTTTGATGGGCGGTCCAGGTCCGATACAGAGTTTCATGATGCTTCCGAGAGCAACTGAGTTTTGAGATGGATCCTAGGTTTCTAGGTAACATAATATAAACGCTTCTACTCGTTTTGGATCTTACAAATCGTATTTGAAGTGATCAGTGCTAATTTCACAGGTAATCTAGTTTAGCACTTAGTTAATTCTCATCTAATTTCTAAGAGATTTGGTTCTTAGTGATTTTTGCCTAAGGTGGTACTCAGGTCTTTGTATAGATTTTTCTGAGATGTTACAGGCTTTTCCCCTTAAAGAAAAATTTCATCCTCAAAATTAGTATCTTTTTGTACTTGAAAATCTAAGGGTAGTTCTTTTAGACCTCGGCTTTTGTTTCCCAAGTAGCCTCTTCCTTAATGTGGTGTGTCTAAAGAACCTTTACAAGTGGAATCACTTCACTGAGAAACACCTGCTCTTTCCCATCTAAAATGCGCACCGATCACAGTACATAAGTTGCATCTTCACTCAATTGTACCTGCTCCCATTTAATAATGTGGTAATGATCGGGAATGTATTTCTTCGACATCGACACATGAAATACGTTGTGCACACCTATGAGTGGTGTAGGAAAAGCCAAGCGGTACGCTACCACCCTCACTTGATCCAGTATCTGGAATGGGCCAATAAATCTCGGCGTGAGCTTCCCTTTCTTGTCAAATCGAAGAACTCCCTTCATTGGAGAAACTTTCAGGAATACGTGGTCCCCAACTTTGAACTCTAGCTGCCGCCGCCTCGTATCGGCGTAGCTCTTCTGTCTGCTCTATGCTACCAGAAGTCAGCGCTTGATAATGTCAATCTTCTCTAAAGGCACCTGAACTAACTCTGGGCCAATTAAACTCTTCTTGCCAACCTCTGCCCAGCAATGCTGTGCTCGATAGGGAAGCCCATACAAGGCCTCATAGGAAGTCATACCAATACTCACTTGGAAGCTATTGTTGTAAGAGAACTTTGCATAGGGAAGACAGTCATCTAAACTGTCCTTGAAATTAAGCACATAAGCTTACAGCATGTCCTTTAATACCTGATTCACCCGTTCCATCTGCCCATCAGTCTATGCGTGGAACGCGGTACTGAACTTCAGTTTCACACCCATTGCTTTCTGGATACGAGTCCAGAAGATAGATGTGAATCGAGTGTTTCTATTCGACACGATCTCTATAGGAACCCCATGCAGATGTACAATCTCCTAGATGTACAACCTGGCCAACTCGTTTGCTGAGTTTGAAACTCTAATTGGGAGAAAATGGGCCGATTTCGTCAACCGGTCCATGATCACCCAGATGGAGTCATGTCTCTTCCTCGTCTTCGACAGCCCTAAGATAAAATCCATGAAGATGAAGTCCCATTTCCATTCAGCTATGGGCATGGGCTTAAGCAGTCCAGGACGTCGGCGATGCTCTGCCTTGACCTACTGACACGTGAGACAATGGGACACATACTCTGCTATGTGGGCCTTCATGTTGTCCCACCAGTACGAGTGCTTCATGTTTTGATACATCTTCGTACTACCAGGATGCATTGCCATCTTCGAATTGTGAGCAGCCTCGAAAACTTCCTTCCTCGGGTCATGAAGATTTGGGACGCATAGGTGGCCACGATAACGCAAACCCCCATTCATACCAACTCTCCATTCTGAGTCTTCACTGTCACTAACCTGCTCTCTCATCTTGACCAATAATTCATCATCTCTCTGAGTCGCGATGATCCCGTCATCAATGAGCGGCTAGACATGAATATGTCCAATGCTCTCGAATAGCTCTTCTACCGTAAGTTTCTGCTCAAAGTCCTGCACAAACTCTACCATATCCCACTCTGCTATCAAGCGGAGCCATAAATGTTAACTCCTTCTTACGGCTTAACGTGTCTGCCACAAGGTTAGCCTTGCCAGGATGGTAGGAGACCTCGAACTTGAAGTCCTTCAAGGTTTCCATCGATCGTCGTTACCTCATATTCAGGTCCTTCTGCGTGAATATGTATCTGAGGCTCTTATGGTAGCAAAAGAGCTCAAACTCTTTTCTATAGAGGTAATGTCTCCAGAGCTTTAATGTAAAAATGACGGTTGCTAATTCCAAGTTGTGCATAGGGTAGTTTTCCTCGTGCTTTCTCAACTGTCGTGAGGTATAGGTAATAACCCTGTCTTTCTACATTAGAACACAACCCAACCCAGCACGAGAGGCATCAGTGTAGATGGTATACTCAACCCCTTGCTCTAATAATACTAGCACAGGGACGGACATCATCTTGTCTTTCAGCTCCTTAAAAGCTACTTCTACCTTCTCACTCCAGACAAACTTGAGATCTTTCTGAGTTAGCTGAGATAACGGTTTGGCTATCTTAGAAAAATCTCTAATGAATCAAAGGTAGTAACCTGCCAAGCCAAGAAAACTCCTTACTTCAGTAACCAAACTAGGCTACTCCCAGTCTTGAACGACGACTACCTTAGAAAGGTCTAGAACTATCCATTCCTTGGATGCCACATGTCCCAGGAACTTGACTTCTTCCTTCCAAAAATTACACTTCTTGTATAGTACAAACAACTGGTTCCCCCTGAGAGTATCGAAAACTACTCGCAGGTGTTCCTCATATTCCTCCTGAATCTTGGAGTATATCAGGATGTCATATATAAATATAATGACAAATCGGAAGAGATATAGCCGAAACACTCTGTTCATCAAGTCCATGAACACGACCAGTGCGTTTGTGAGTCCAAACGACATCATAAAGAACTCGTAGTGCCCAAAACTAGTACTGAAAGCTGTCTTCTACACATCCTCATCCCTGACGCGCTACTAGTGATACCCTTACGGTAAGTCGATCCTTATGAAATAATGTGCCCCCTTCATCTAATCAAACAGATCATCTATCTAGGGTAAAGGGTACTTATTCTTTACCGTCACTTGGTTCAATCTACAATAATCAATACACAATCATAGAGATCCATCCTTCTTCTTCACAAACAGCACACGTGCTCCCCATGGAGACACACTAGGCCGTATGAATCCAGCATTCAATAGATCATCGATCTATTTTCTCAATTTCTCTATCTCACATAGAGGCATGCGATAAGTCGGTAACGAAATGGGTGTCGCACCAAGCACAAGGTCAATAGTAAAGTCGATCTCACGCCGAGGAGGTAACCCAGGTATCCTTCTGAACACATCCTCAAAATCTCAAACAACTGGCGTATTCCCAAGTGGTGGACCATCATTATTCTTTAGTAAAGAAGTATAATAAAGAACTTGAAATGGACAAATGACCTGTATGGGAAATGTAAAAGTCGTACCCGTAGGCCCGTGAGTCATCACTAGTCAGGTGTCGCTATCGATCTCAGCCCTCATTTTAACAAGACAATCTGTACCAAGGATGATGTCAAAATGGTATATCGGTGTGACAATTAGGTCAATGCATATCGTCCTACTCCCTAGATCTATCAAGAAACCCTCACACAACTTGGTGGCATCTGAAAAAGTTCCTGGCGCTGCGATAACTCTCACCCTAATCATCAGGGTCGTATTCAGCCCTAAGTGCTTAATTACAGAATATGATATCACTAAAATAGCAGACCCGGTGTCCACCAAAAAAAATACAAGTGTACCTTGGATGTTCGCAGTGACCTCGAAAGCTAAAGGCACTGTAGCAATTGAATCAGACACTTCAGCTGCAAGAGCATATACTCGCGCCTGCTCACAATGGTTCGGCTGCGATGTCATAGGTCGCTGAGGCAGCCTAAATCGAGGTGCAGGTGGCTGAAAAGAAGATGTGTTGATGCTGACTGAAGTGGTGGGCTCGTAATAGCCTAAGGAAGAAGGTGGTTGATCCTCTGAGGTGGTGAGAAGCCATTGTCCCTCATCCTGGTGAAATAATATGTATCTGTGTGCCCCGTCTTCTTACAGTAAGTGCACCATAAGTCTACCCGCCTCATCGGGACAGGTAGAGCTACAAGTCTGGGAGGCGAGTCAGCATAGGGCCTCTTACCAAGGAATGGCCTACTTGGCAAATCTGGTCGCAGCCTAGGAACCATAGGCACACGAGTGTGGGACAGCCTGTCCCCATCCTGCTCAGCTCGTAGAGACATGCTTACTAGCTCATCATAGGTAGATATGCTAGTGCAACACATCTTCAAGCATTTCTCGGGTCGAAGACCCTCAAAAAATCACCGCATCTGCATCAGTTGATCAACTAATATCAACGGAGCATACCTAGCAAGCTCCATGAACCTGTTCTCATACTCAGCAACTGTCATCCCTCCCTGATGGAGGCAAAGAAACTCACTCTCCTTCTCATTACGGTAAGTGGGAGGGAAATACTTCTCGTGGAAGCACGTCTCAATTCATTACTCATTGAAGCCGATTTCGATTGTTAAGGCCGATTGATGAGACCTATATGATGTATCTGTGGTCCTTGGGCAAGGCCCACTGTGTTGTATATTAGGCCTTTGTGTGAGGCCGTCAGCCCATTATGTGTTTGGCCCAATAGAGTTATGAACATTTGACACAATTTCTTCTGGACCATAAATTCTACAGGGGTAGTCTAGATAAAATACTATTCACTCAAAAGACAGAGAATTCATTACTCATTGCCCATATCTATGTGGATGACAGTCTTTGGTACTACATGTGAAGATACTGCTCATAACTTTGCTGATCTCATGAAATATGCTTTTGAAATGAGAATGGTTGGTAAGTTGGTACCTTAGATTCAAAAGTAGTGTCCATACATGGTGAACATATATTAAGTCAATCGGGTTACTTGATAAGCTCGGTTAGTACGAGCGTAAGTTGACTTGGTCTTCAAAGAGTGTGTAAGCACTTCGTGTGGCCTAACCATTGTCGACAAATCTTCGTAAGACTCAAATTCCCCGAATGCATCTGATGTGGTGGAAATAGTTCCGCCACTTAATCAGGAAACATTACCGATTGCCTGGACTACCTCGTAGCCCCAATCACTCTCAAACACAATAAGCATTCATTCTTGGTAGTCAAGATGGCATGTAATAACCAATTCAAATGTAAATGCCAAATAAGCATTTTAACGAACACATAAAGAACATGTTAATATACAGAGGCATTCATCCCTAAAGCATGTAGTAGTAAGATAAGTTTCATGATGAAAATTATAACTATAGATAAGGTCATTGAGAATCCAATCTCAATGCCCTCATTACATGCATTTCCACAAGCATTTCCTCATTCAATCATTTTATCAAACACTCAGACTACATATATCATATACATGTAATAAAGTAGTTATAGCAGGTATTATAGCAAACCCCTTTCAAAGGGGTTCACCATACGTATAACAATCATGTATTCTCAGTCAATAAACATGGCAAGAATAAATTATAATTCTATACGGATTCAAACATTTCAACAAACATATGGAATGCATTAAAATTAATATAGTCTACATATATATGTAATATATGGAAAACGTCGTATCGACGCACATACGACAACAATCAAGTTAGTCATTAATCACTACTGACATAGAAAGCCTTGAAAACCACAACCTAAACATTTATATTCTACACCTTTCACCGATAAACTTGTAATGAACTCAGTTTAAACACTACGTCCTCGCCTACGGCACAATGGCAGCCTATAACATGAGATAGGTTAGCTATTCCACCATTTACTCGATTTGAATCCCTAAAATAGATTAGGGTTAGTATTTCTTACCCAAAAATAGAATTGAAATCGCCGGTATAGTGACACAGAAGCAGCAGTTAAGCACGTGGAGTGGGGGGATCGAATACCAGGAATAAACTCCAACTCTCTCTCTCTCTCACTTTCTCTCACTTTCCTTCTCTCTCCTCTCTCTCTCTCTTAGGGTTTGTAAATTCGTATATGAGGGGAGAGAGGGTTTAAGGCCCTTATATAGGCCTAGAACTGATGGGAATGGCCCCAGAGCCATGATATACTTAGGTTATAGCCAAAGGTTAGCTGTTTTGGTCCAATGGAGCTGATCTAGGGGCCCCTTTTCTGCATGCAGTCGGAATTAAGTTCCATGACATTGGATCTAGGCCAAGTTAAGATCTTGGCCTAACTGGATTAGTGAATCGGCCGCGAGGGACCAGTTTCAGTTCAATGGTCACTGGTACCTGATCAGGGCTACAAGTACACTGACATGTGTTGGAAATTTTCCCTGATCCGAGGGTGTAATTGGGTCAGATTCTAATGGTATGAATCCTTAGATTTGTCCTGCAAGTGAATGAATCAATTCACTTAGGTTTTAGTTCATTTCTTAAAGATATTCGCGTTTCTCACACACTTTGCTCTGGGATTAAGTTGTGTATTTCTGGATACTATTAGGACTTGTTTTCAAAGGTGGTTGTCAAGTCCGGCAAAGCGATCATGAACGTATAGTTTTGGGGTACTCGGACTTTCGACACATGGTTTAGGTTCGATACGGAGTTTCACAATGCTCCCGAGAGTAACTGGGTTTTGAGATGGATCATAGGTTTCTAGGTAACGTAACATAAACTATTCTACTCGTTTTAGGTCTTACAGATCGTATTTGAAGTGATCAGTGCTAATTTCATAGGTAATCTAGTTTAGGACTTAGTTAATTCTTGTCTAATTTCTAAGGGAGTTGGTCCTTGGTGATTTTTGCCTGAGGTGGTACTCGGGTCTTTATATGGATTTTTCTGAGACGTTACAATTTTGGAGTCACTTTACCATGACTACAAATTTATCAAAAGCATCAAATTTTTCTTAAAGAAAGGCAACCCAGGTAAATTTGGAGTAATCATCTACTACCACCAAGAAGTATCTTTTCCTGCCATGACTTTCAACTTTGGTGAGACCCATTAGGTCCATGTGTAGCAGGTCCAATGGTTTTGATGTTTCTATGGTGGTTATCTTTTTCTGTCCAACTTTTATCCGTTTACCCATTAGGCAGTCACCACATACAATCTTTTCTTCCTTTCTAATCTTGGGAAGACCCCTTACTAAGCTTTTTGAACTTAAATTGGCTAAGTTTCAATAGTGCACATGACCTAACCTTTGGTGTCATAGTTTGGACTCACTTTTCATAGCCATATTACATTTTGTGGACAATACATTTTCATTGCTACTTTGAATTACGTAGCAGTTGTCACTAGTGCGTAAGCCTTTCATGACAAAATTTCCTGCTTGATCTAAGATTCTACACACATTTTTTTGAGAAAGTGATCAAGTGTTCTTTGTCATAGATTTGTGAGATGCTAAGGAGATTATGTTTGAGACCTTCTACATAGAACATTTTTATTCTTGGGGAGTCCTAGTCCAACTATTGTTCCTTACCTAATTATTTTGGGAGAGCTCCCATCTCCAAAAGTGACTGACCCTCCATCAAAGTCTGAATACTCATAAAAGCGGGTTTGGTCACCGGTCATGTGTCTGGAGCACCCCTATCAAGATACAATTTTGAACTATTACCGACTTTTAGAACAGTATAAATTACTAGGCACTTGTTCTGACTGTTCGAATCCTCTAGACCTACACCATTTTCCTTGATTCCAACTTCAGTCAAGATCACTCTCTAGGTGGTGAAGCCCTTAAGAGAGACCCACTTTGATACCAATTAAAATTGTGGTAAAGACCACTTTAGTCGCAGTGGGAATAGGTCAAAGTGTCTTAAAGGGGGGTGAATAGAACTTTATAAAAATTTTATGATAATTTAAAATCGTATTGACATAATCCTGATCTAACAACCTCTTATCAAGATGACCCCAATTTAACTCCAATGACTTCTAAGCCAAATAGAGGATCCAATTATAAGACTATTTAGAATTTAAATAGTATGCAGGCTTAGTCAATGAGGAATGAAGGATACAACTGTGTGTGTGTGTGTGTGGGGGGGGGGGGGGGGGGGGGGCAGTGTGATTCTTATCAGTTCTAAATAATCTTGTGAGAATACTTTATGCGAACATTTAAAGTAAACATAAATAGTAAGGCGAAAATATCAATCCCAAACACTGTCATTTATAATGGTTCGGCTACGTGCCTACTTCACTTCCAGCAGATGCACTCAACCCTTGAATGTATCGGATCTCATTAAAGATGGTTTTAAATCAGGTTTACCTCTAACCTTCACAACCTACACATGGTCAACTCTAGGACCTACATAAGGAACCTAGACATGTCTCCATGAGACATAAGTTTATGCCCCACACAGGAGCAAGGGTCAACACATAGCACCCGGGTTTTATGCTCTACACATGAGCAGAGGATCCACACAAGGACCTAGGGTTTTAGGCCACACAGGCCAAGGATCCACAAGAGAAACCTAGAGTTTATGCCCCTACACAAGAGCAAAGGTCAACACACAAAACCTAGGTTTTAGGCCACACAGGCCAAGTACCTACACTAAGGACCTAAGTTTATGCTCACCAAGAGCAAGGGTCAACACACAACACCCATACGTATTCTCTTATTGGAGGCCTCCTATGAGGACTTGAAAGGGGTGAGAGTCACCTATGACTCAATCCTACACAAGGAATGATCAATAGGGTCTCTGGACTCTAATGACTTACAGATAAGTAGATGAGCCTTATTAAGCGTGTTAACGAAGATCTCTTCCTTTGATCATGAAGACTCTTTAGCTCCCTTAAACCGCAACACTGATGATGTTCCAATGTATGAAAATGAGTTGGGTCAAGGTTATGTTGGAATCCTACTCTATTAAATGTTTTTCTGTTTTAGAGATAGAGTGATTCCAAGCATTTAAAGATCCAAGGTATCCCAACTCAATGATTTACCATTAAGCTGGTATGTAGATGATCCTTGAATGCGGAAGTTAATTCCCTAATCCACTCTATTTAATATCAATGATGAGGGAGGACTGGAGGATGAACTCTCATGAGAAAAAGAGCTTAGGGTAAATAGTATGTAAGACTCACTCAAGGCTCTCTCTATTTTTCTCACACTTTGCAACTAATAACAATCTCTCCTTAAATAGGTAAAGATATCTAATGGCAATAAAGTTGTTCGTTTTTAATAGAGTTCGATATCATCAAATGTTTACTTTCGAAAACATCGAGGGATAGATCAATGATACGAACTCTACTGACAATCACAGCTAAATCTCTTATACGCAATTCGATCATATCGAACATCCTTCGATGTCATCAGATTTTGAACTCTGATTTCATGGAACCATGGTTTAATTCCTTGACAATGAAAAATAAGAGAGCAGGATAAACATGAGACAACTAGCTTCGATATTATTGATCCTCCCACGATGTTATCAGATTTCAAATGTCGATGATATTAATACCTAGTTTGATTCATCGATCTTTTATAGAAGATTTTCCTACAAGCTCGCTGGACATTCCATTTTCTAATTCCGTTGATATTCACCTAGTTTAGATATGATCGACATTTGAATATCGATATTATTGATGGAGTCTCGATTCCTCGAACATTTAAAGAGGATTTTAGTAAAAGCTTGTTCGACTGGTTTTGGTCCGAATTCTATAACTTCGAAGATCCATCGATATCATCAGAGTTTGAATTCCAAGGATATCGAGGTTCTCCTCGAGTCATTGATAAATGTATGATTTTACCTTCGTAGGTTGCTTGACACAAACATACAAGAGTTCAATTTTATCAAGCCGTCTTGATGATCTCGAAATTTGAATGTCGATGATATTGAATCTTCCATCGATTCATAGATAATTTAGTCTATAGATCATTTTGGTTGCTGGACACACGAGGTCCTCAATTTGATGATATCGATTTCGTTCTGTAACACCCTGAAAATCGGGGGTCGTGTATAAACTCAACTCCCGAGTTCCAGACCGTCACTTATGCAACAAAAATGATTATGATTCAATGTTGTCTGATTTAAAGCATTCACATGAGTAAACGTATACCAAAACTGCAATTCATACTTCAGATCCAATGATAAAAGCAAGCGGAAGACTAAACAATATATATATCACTGTATGGAAAAACAAAGTAAATCTCATCTGTCTCCAAAGTATGACTACATCTCTGAGTCTCATATACATGTACATGACCAAAATAAATATCCAAAATGGGCCCACTGAAATCCCATCAATCCAGGCCGCCTACGCAAAGCCGTCGTGATACTGCATGTACGAGAACTCGTCCTGGTCCTCGTCAAAGTCTGGCTCAACCTCCTGGATCTCAGCCTCACCTGCATCTACAACAGGGTCTGGTGGGTGTTGCAACTACCATCCCGTAATGTGGGAGTGAGTGATCAACTCAGTGGAATCATAGAGCAAAGATTAGCATGTTCACAATTCAATCATGCGATAATAGTAAAGCAGTAAATCAGACAATCCTAATACTGTTGTTAATGCAAGATGACATGACGTGATGTATGCCCTCACCGACGATCTTCCTCATACGGCAACATCTTACGACCGCGGCATGCAATCGACCCTCAAGTGCTCCACATCTTCCAGGCACATGCAATGGCATGGTGATATGATTTTCAAGTTGTTATTAGTCCATTCAAACAGCAGGATTGGGAAACTAAGGTACTTCCCTTGTATCAATCCCAACACAGATCCTATCTAGGGTCGTCACTCCTAGTAATCTCATACGATGTATATTTCGTAGGTCACTGCAAGGGCTGCCAGGGCTGTTACTCGCACTCGTTGCACCGCTCCCCCATCATCTTATCAATATAGGCCTACTGTACTCTACTGCAACGGAAGGGTCGTCGCCTCCCGTGGACTCAGAATACGCTCGCGGTCACTACAAAGGACTCGTCGCCTCATTAGTGTAGGCCGACAGCTAGAATATAGTGTCCCATACCACCATAATCTGCTCACGAGACTTGGTGCTCACTGGTCACTACGGGGAGGTTTGTGGCCCCAGCGTAGGCCGACAGATCGACCACGGTGTCCCATACCACCATGCCCGGCTCATGAGTCTTCGTGGATCAAGGTATCATGGTTAACAGGGTTTACAATGGTAAGTTCAGTACCCTAGGTTCAAGCAGTTATGACTCATACAAGGTGAACATACATCGGCCAGTCGGGTTACTTGACGGGCTCGACTGGCGCGATCACATCTCAAGTGGAACGACATGAAGTGTGTAAAACACTTCGCCTGGCCTAACCACTGCCGCCAACTCCAAACACGACTCGCGTTCATCGACGCGTCGCTCGTGGCTAAGACCAGTCAGCCACGAATTCGCTCGGTTACCGACTGCCTGGACTAAGTCTAGTCCCAAACACTTATGGAAACACATCAGAAAATTATGTAAGAGTATTGGAATTGAAATACAGTCATATGAGCATGTTAACACATGTTATAACATTCAACTTAAGTAAATCTTCAAGCACATATGTTTCATGCATGTAATGAAATCATGCATACAATCAACATGTAGGAAATCATTTAGGTCAACATATTAATTGAGAAATCAATCTCAAACTACCTCATAACATCATTTAATTCAATACATACTAATACAAGCATTTATACAAACACATACACTACACACTTAAGTCTACATATAGCATGTCGACCCGAAGTGCGCAATTAGGCGAATCTCTTCGCCAAACTAATTATGCACGTATTCCTAACTTCCTAGTGCGACAACAAACCATGTCAATCACATCAGAAAAATATGAATGTAAACAGTACTTCCTACAAATGACTAAAATGCCCTAAATCTCATATTCTTCGTTAGTTTACGAAACGGGAAACGGAGAGCATTTTGTACATGTCAAACGGCAATACCGTCAAGAATCTACTATTAAACAACATTGAAAGCGTTGGGAACCGTCAATCAAAGCGTCTAAAATCCTCACCTTATGTCTTGTAAACTCGTGAATTGAAACGGAGCGTATACGCTTCGTCTACGGCGAATAGGGAACCTAATACACGAGATCCATAAGCTACATCGCTATGGAAACAAAGGAAACTCAAATCAACAACTATTTACGGTATTTTCTTACCTAGAATCGTGATAAAATCGTCGGGAAAGCGGTAGAGGTGTGTTGCTTAAGCACGTGCAATACGTAGCACAAGTGGCAGGAAGAACTCTCCCACTCTCTCACAATCTCTCACCTTTTTCTCTCTCCTAAGTTAGGGTTTCTCTCAAATTCGGATGGGAGAGAGGAGTGAGGGTTTCAACCCCTTTTATAGCCTAAAACATGCCCAAAATAGGCTTGGGAACAATGTTTACTTGGTGCCTAACCAAATCGGGGCCGTTTCGGTCCAAAAGAGCATTTCTGAAGGTCCCCAGGCCAAATGCAGTCGGACTTAAGCTCATGCATACTGGATCTAGCACACATCCAGTTTTCAGACCGGTAGGGTTCGCAGATCGCACGTGGCGGATCAGTTTCAGTTTAACGGTCATCGCACCAAGATCAGGCCTATAAGTCTCGTGATATGTAATAGATATTTTTCCTGATCCAAGGGTGTAATTTGGCTGTATTCTGACGGTCAGAATGCTTAATACTGATGCGTCAAATCGTGTGCCAGATTTGAATTTTAAATTCTAATTCTAACCCTATTCTCACTCTCTTCGGTCCGGGCTCAATGAAATAGCCTGTGATTATCGGTTTGACTTGATTTTCGGAATGAGTGTCAAGTCCAGCTAGACGGTTCTAACGGTCTAAGATAGGAGGTATCGGACTTTCGACGTGCGGTCTAGATCCAATACAAAGATTCAAAGTGGTCCAGAGAACAAACCTGCTTAGAGTTTGGTCCGAGGTTTTAGAGCATTATAGCATCATTGGTTCCACTCACTTTGGGCCTTGTAGAATGTATTTAAAGTGATCAGGGACCATTTCCCAGCTATTCTAACGTTGCACTAGCTAACCTAGTCATATTTTCTAAAGGAATGAATTCTACGCAATTTCGGGTCGAGTTGGTACTCGAGCCCAAGTACGGATTTTTCACGGGCGTTACACGTTCCAAGGACATCAATGACTGGTTTTCGATCTTATCGAGGTTATCTCGGTATATCAATAAAAGCTGAAAACTTAGATATTTTTCTAATTTACAAAATAGTTTTCATACTTTAACCCTATGTTGTTCATCCATTTTTAAGGGTTATATAGACCTGGGTGTTTTAGGACATAGGATGTGAGGCTAATTTCACCTTTGACGAGTTCGAGGCATACATCCTGTTGAGGCAGACGCTTGAATGATCTTCCTATGGGGCTCACTTGCCTTGCTAACTCAACACCCACGCTAATGGACAAACCAGGGCACTTTCAAAAGTAATAGAATTGTAATTTCATGCCCCACTCATCAACATAAACGCAAAAAAATGTAATTACTATTTGATCATTTCCACTCAATTAAACTAATTATCAAAACCCAATTCATCAATAGTGCATCCAAACACAACTTAAAATTATAACGGTACTTTTGTACTATTGGACAAATATTTGCTTTAGGATTTATTTGGTGAATAGCAAGTGTGCAAAAGGACTATTTCTTCATGGCCATGGAGCCATTATCCCTGGTATATAACTCCATGATGTGGTCCAAAAAAATATCTCCAGCCCTCAAAAAATATAATGACATGTATTAAAACTTAGTTTAAAATAGTAAACTACACACATCCATTAATTTTAGACCACTAGACTATCTTTTTAATTAGTTCATTTTCCATGTACAAGTGTAACACCCTAGTTCTTATAACCCGAGGATGATCGCTCGAGTATGAGAACTCAAATATTACACTACGAAGAAAACAACTTTACATCTAATCACTAGAAATTTTCATGGCGTAAAATAAGGCAACTACCATGTAAAACTAGAATATCAAGAGTGACAAGAAGGAAGTTTAATACAAGTAATTTGAAAGCAACATGGAATCCCTCAGCAGGGCAATTGTTATTACAGCTCATACAAAACATAAAGTCTAAGATACAAAAGTAAGTAAAATCCTAAGATATCATTTGAGCTCAAATGGCTCAATTGCAATGGCATAGAGTTCCTCCTCGCCAAACTCCACCTCAGCCATCCCTAGAATCCCATCATAGGGGTCTCCACCTGTTCATCATACCTGTGTCTATTTGGTGTAACCGCACGATTGGGTGAGTGAAAACTCAGTGGAAACTTCCCGCAAGGATTCATGCATATCATATCATTCTAAAATAGTTTAAATCAACATATTCAAATTACGAGGAGACTAATCATGAAATTATAAATGAATGTATGAGTGTATGAAGTTATGTACAAGTCACAAATCTAGGGATGCACATCCAACTGTCAAAATAAAGGGTTGCCCAAAGTGAACTAGTCACCCGAAAAAATACTCATAGGTACGCCCAAGGAGAACTAGCCACACGGAAAAGACCATGCAGACCGCCAGCGATGGATTATCTACCTGAAAAAAGCTATGTAAGTGAGTGCACCCAAGGATATCTCCTGGAAAAATACACGGGTTATGCCCGAGGCGTGTCTAATCCCGAAAAAGCCTCATGTAAAGAAAGAGCGCCCAAAGTGGCACAAACGCACATGCTCTGTGAGTTCATTTGAAGTGTTGGAACTTTCAGTAAATCGAACAGAGTGTAGCTTACATTAAACACTCGAAAAAGCTCATATTTCATGCGTGAATGTTATGCATCATGATACTCATGGACACTTCATAGGGTTAACAAGCATACTTTCATAAACACGACTGAAGCTCACAGTCTTTTAATTAGAATATGAATCATCTACACATGAGTTCAATATAAATCCATTTGCTTTCTCAAGGTCTAAAGGAGGTCCACAATATGGCATTTCAAGCATGTTAAATTAATAACGAAATTGTCCCACATTTCTCATGGAAGATAAAATTCCGCACAAAACCTTGGTTTGTAAAATGAAATGAAATGAAATATCATGATCCTGTCATCATTAGTAGGACCATGCCCAAGATCAAGTAATTTTTAAAATAACACAGAAAGTACAAGGCTAAATCCTAATTACATGGTTAATAGATATAGGATTTGAGTAATGACAAATAAAGTAACAACTCATTTTCATCACTAGGAAATAGGAATAAGAGAAATAAGTTACTATTTGTATTATTCTAAACTTTAATGCACATTAGATTCAAACTAAAATGGGTCTAGCATGTGTAGGGAGTAATGAGACAATTTTACCATTTACAAGATGGATGGAAACAAGGTTCCTTACCTCATGTTATAACTAGTAGAGATGTACATGTAATTAAGCAATTTCAAATGTGGCATGAGGAGTGTAATAAAAACTCCTATCAAATGAATTAGAGAAACAAGGTCTAAACATTCATTCATGATTGTCAATATCAATTAATTATTCAAAGGAGTGAAATCAACATATGCACAATTATAACGTTTCTACACATTATGCTTAAAACTAGCTAAAAATTCAATGAAATGAATGAAGCGATGTGGGATGTTCCTCACCTCAATCAAACAACTTAGATGTATGGCCTGCTAGATGACACATGACTACAACTTGGTACGGTCAATTCCTGGATTTATATCACTTGGTAGCTACAAGGCTAGAGTAGTCTAGATCCAAGCCCAAGCCAACCGAGTTAGACTCAGTGATTCAGCCGAGTTGACTCACTAACGACCAATGATTCAATCTCCTTCTCTCTCATTCGTCTCCTCCTTATCTTTCTTCCTTCTTCTATTTCTATGCTGCAATATCCAGCCAGACATGGGCTAGGGCCATGCCCAACTTGACTCAGTTGGACTCAGTTTCAGCCGAGTCGACTCGACAGCTACCAAACCCAACTCCCTCTCTTTCTCCCTTATTTTTCTTCTCTCTTCCGCTCCTCTCATCTTCCTTACTCCATCTCTCTATCATCATCTTCTTCTTTCCTACTCCCCTTCTCTCTCTCTAGACTCGACTGAGTCGCAACCCAATAATACAACTCGAACAGACTCGTTCCACAACCAATTTAGCTCGACCCAACCGGCACAACGAGACAGCAGTTCCCCCTTTCTCTCACTTCTCCTTCTATTTCCATTCTCCTCATCTTTTCTTTTCATTTGCTTGGAGATGCCCAATAATAGAGACAGTAAGGCTCGAGTGAGTTAACTCAGTGCAACATCACATCGGCGCCCTAGCTCTTTTCTCTTTTCTTCCTTCTTCTCCTCTGTTTCTCTCTGGACTTTCTTCTTTCTTTTCTTTCTTCTCTCTCTCTCTCTCTCTCTCTCTCTCTCTCTCTCTCTCTCTCTCTCTCTCTCTCTCTCTCTCTCTCTCTCTCTCTTTCTCTCTCTCTCTCCGATGGAACGCCCGAATCAGAGGCAGGGACTCGGCCGTAACTCGAATTGAGTCGACCCATCATGGTGTGGCAATGGCGCTCCCCTTTCTTTCTTTCTCTTCCTACTTCCACCCACTACATCTTCTCTCTCACTCCTAGTTTTCTCTCTTTCCTACTCTCTCTCTCTCTCTCTGCTGTGAATGACTTGGGTTGAGTCGAGCTGCAATTCGACTTGCAACTTGCTCCAACGGCAGCAGACACTCTATCTCTCTCTCTCTTTCTATTTCCTTTCTTTTTATTTTTCTCTATTCTCTCATTTTGAATCCATTTCCCTAAAAGGAAAGAGGCTATATCTAGCCTTATAGATTCCTAGAAACATTGGCCCTTAATTGGCCGATTAGCTACAGCCGTGCCCGCTAATCCTGATTAACCAAGAGATGTGGAAATGATTTCTCTATAGATCGATGGTGTGGTCAAAATCTGTTCACAAATGGATTTCTAACACCATGGCCCACCATATGGACGATTCAGATTGACCAACGGGGCCCATTAAAGGATGATGGGTTTTCTTGGCTATTAGAGAAGATTATTCGACCGAACATGGCATTCTTCAATTCAACGGTCCATTCTCGAATCCATTGCTTATGGATGGTGAGGATAGGTCTCATGACTGCTATTGGACACACCGAATGGAAGGTGATTAGTATCTTATCCTAATGACTTCGGTTTTTGTCTTGCAACGGTGGGTGAGAAAATATTCAAGCCATAGCTGAGGAAGCCCTAAAAGGGAGGGCTGAGATCTGCTGAGGTGGATGGCTAGGATCTTAGAAAGCAACCCCATGTGGATTACCAACGTGGAAAGGCCAGAAAACGGATTCTTTCAATTTTTGAAAAAATTAGCTGCACACAGTAGTTTTGTGCTCGTGGTTGTATACACACATGTGCGATCCAATGGGCGGAATCACCTAGGGTTTGGTCAAAATGGAGGGATGCACGCGATGGACGGTTTGGATCATTGTAATGACCCATGAAGGGGGGCCCTCAGGCTACACACACGGATGGTGTTTTCAAATGTTGTTATTGGCAGGCAAGTTTAAAAGAAAAAGGAAATTCCTCTTTTTGGATTTTCATCGAGTCAACAGCTTGTTGACCCGAGCTTTAGTTTAGTGCACCGCCAGTACACCACTCATAGGTGCATGTACAAACTTAAAGTGGGGTCCATGGGGTGTATTTGGTAACTCAACTCCGTCCAATGGGTTCTAGGTCCATGATATGACTATCCGACCGAACGCAACAAATATTAAAATCTTAGGTGGGCCATATCAATGGGATCATGATATTTAACTATCGATTACCATCGTTCTAATGGTTAAATTAATCCCAATCTGAACATCATCGGTTGAAATGGTCATGGGGCCTATTTAAATGAGTCTCAAAGGTATATTCTATTACTAGAAGCTAGGGTAAGGATGATCAAATAGTGAGTTGAGAATTTGAGTGTCATGCGCCTGGGTCTGACGATTTAGATCCAAAATTTTAAGTTGGCTCAAGGTCAAGGCCCCTATAGTCCTTATTGCACAATTTTAGTGGTTTACGGGATTGTCTAAGTGCAACCTAAAGATTTATTTTATAACCTAGTGGTAGGATTAGGGAAATTAGGTACTAGAGCGCTTGATAGGACTTTGTGGATATGAGGGACGGTGGATCTCATGATTCAAACTTCCAATTCTAAGATTGTCGATTAGATTTGTCTGTCTATGAGACTGAATTCTAAAATGAGTTTCTCTAACGATGCGATGGTCCAACTTGAATAACAATGAATTGAGAGCTTTATTTAAGGGTTGGGATTACTTACAATGGTCATATTTTGGCCAGGTTACAGGTGAATGTTCACATGAGGTAGGTGAGTACTTATACTACGTTAGGTAATACGGTAACACCCGAGTCCTGAAAGTACGGGGTGTTACAACAAGTGTGTTTATGCGATCATTGGACTAAAATTATTTTTTGTCCAGGACATTTTTCTCATATCTCTGACATTTTTCACATCCAACAGTAGAATCAGGCCTGCATAGCAAAATTGCATTCAACAATCATTAAGAAATGCCTACTCCATAAATAATTAACTTGCACCAAACATTAGAGTAGCATACTCATCTAAGTGATAAATTTGGATTGTTGGATTTTTTTTTTCTATTTCGAGCCACCAATGGTTCTCATACATGTTTGGACAGTTTAATTTCGACGTGCATGTATGGATCATTTTATTTAGTCATATTGAAGAGGTTCACTCAAATACATCCTGACATAATGTAATAAGGTACATCGGGACCTAGCTGTAGGATTAAGGTTTTTTGTTTTTTTAATGACCCAAACTGTGTTGTTGAGGGCTCTACTTGGATGGGGATGTTTTTACATAATAGCATATGTCAGATTACAGGTAGAGTTATGTTTTGACAAGAAAACAAATGCGTTCTATTGGGGGAATTTATTCAATGATAACAAACAACTTGTTAAGAGAACATTCATCACATTTATCTGAGTTCATTTACATCCTCTGATTCCCTTGATTCTGAAAATAAAGTACAATTAATGCAATGTACTGAATGAAAGAGAAGACACTTAGATAGAAATTTCGGCAGCATTCCGATGCTATTTCGGTCATCTCCTAGGTACTTAGGAGGAATTGCTGATCTGATTAGCCAGTCTTCAAGGAGAAAGGAATTTCGGCAGCATTCCGACGCTATTTCGATCATCTCCTGGGTACTTAGGAGGAATTGTTGATTTAATCAGCCAGTCTTAAATGAGATGGACCATCCTTCCAGTCATTCTTCCTTAAAATATACAGCAGTCCGTTGAAGTGTGTCGAGGCGCTGAGGAAATCAAGATGATCATGCTAAATGGGCCTGAAAAGTCTCCCAGAATGTAAGATTATGGGGTTGCCACCATCCGTTTAACCCTAAACTTTATGTGCAGCATTAAAACCACAAATTAGCCGTACACGTCAAATTTCAGCTTCTGAATCATTGTAAAAATGGCCAAACTGACAAATCATCCCCAGAAATCATGATTTGGGGCCAGCCTGATATCTAGACATGCTTCAGATTTGGTCCCAACGCGTTAAATGAGATACCAAAGAGGATGAATGGAGCAGATTCCTCTCGAGCACCATACTGGAACTACATGTACATCTCATGTACATGGTGTGTGTGAGCACTGGCCGTGCACGAGATTCACCAAAGTCGGTCAGCGTGCACTGACCGACTCTTCTTCTTCATTTCACAAAAACGCACAGCGTCTTCACTGCACCAGCCATTTTTGTGTAGTGTGGTCCACTCACTACTCCTTTGAGTGATCTGAGCTGTCCATTCTCTTTAGAGGATGGGCCTTACCCTCGCCTAGCTCTCCTTTTTTCACCATGCAGGCTCTTGTGAAATATTAACCGTTAAACATAGGCTGAACGGTTGAGCAGAAAACCTAGTGGGCCACGTTGATTTCTCTTCAAAGGTAGTCATTCCTTGATGATTTCTCGCCTTGAATCGAATGGATGGAGTGGATTTTCTGCCTGTTGTCAATCAGAGGGACATCAGCCATCACGGCGTCGACGTGCGTCGACTCTGTTCGAAACAGAGGCTCCGTCCATGCGCTGTGGGCCACCATCCTGCAACAAAAGCTTGATCTGAAGCGTCCATGAGGTAGAGGGAGAAAAACCCTTCACAGCCATGTTGATCTTTGCCGACCCTGCTCGTTCATATGATCGCAAGCGGACCATTCAACTGCTTTCCAGTTTGATTATCTAGGTGGGCCACGTTAAAAGACAATCAGAACTCACCTTTCACGATCGAAATCTGGAGAGGGATCCATTGGACGGTGTGGATCTCTCAAAATATGGCTGTATTAGGCTCCACTGACAATGCAGTAGAAGAAGAAAACACCTTCCTGTTTACGCGTAACTGAAACTTTTGTTGCGCGTGTACGCGCAAGAAGCTATAGTTGCGCGAGTACGTGCAAGAAGCACTTCGGCTGCACAGGTACGTACAAGCAGCACTTTGGCTGTGCAGGTACGTGCAAGCAGCACATCTACTTTTCTTCTCTCTTATTTCTTTGGCCCACTAAATGATCCAATCCAATCCAACCCCTCAAATGGAGTAGGAGTAGGGTATTTATAGGCCCCACCACTCTTGTAGAGTTGTGATCACCACCACCTATCTCTTCACATATGATCTCCTTCTTTTCTTAAACTATGGTGACCACCAAGCTACCTCTTAAATGATGGTGTATAACCTTTCTCCCTTAAAATGACACATGTGCACTCTTTTTACCAAATTACCCTTTTCAATCCCTTTTACCAGAATACCTAAACTATCCCTTGGATATGGATTGTTATCAAAATACCTAAACTACCCCTGAAACTGGATTTTTACCAAAATACCCTGGACATGGTATTTTATCAAAATACCTAAACTACCCCTGGAACTGGATTTTTACCAAAATAACTAAACTACCCCTTGGACTGTATTTTTACCAAAATACCCCAGACATGGAATTTACCAAAATACCCCGGACATGGAATATTTTTTTTATGCCTCAACAAGTTAGTAGGACCTGTTAAGAAAATTTTCAAGAAAATGAAGTGTTAATTAGACAATTCTAACTGTGAAAACAATTCCCCGCAGGAAATTTTCAGAACAAATCCAACAGTTAGAGAAATAACATAATGCTAAAGGTAAGATAAATTCCTACAGATAGAAAAATAACATTTTAATGCTAGAGTAATATTTAGACAATGTAGGAAACTTAAACAACCATGAATTCCAATGGTTTTAACAAATAAGCATCAACAAATCAGGGGCTAGGACTGCTCAACTAATCTAATTTTCAGACTGTAACTTAGCAACAATGGTTTCCGCAACGTAAAACCATAAGCCCATCTCAACATTACCAGACCAACAAGAGGCAAACCAACAATAACAACATCAACAAAAATAAAATTAGACAAAGTTCAAATGCAACAAAGATAGACACCATTGAGTTTCATCAGGTGCACAGTGAAAAGCCTTTCTTGTACGTGCGGTATATGCGTACAATGATTAGGACAATTGCTTTATGGTCACGAGGTGGACTGCCCATACCCAAAATGCAAGGCAATCCAAATGGGTGGCCATCCGGTTAGTGGCACAAAAAGGTATAGTTAACTCAAAATACAAACATCCATCCACATTCAATAGGTGAAACTTGTCATAAATGGGTGATTAGAGCAATCCAATCTTTGTGCAGATGAGCAAAGTAAGAGCACATGGTAGGCATCGAGGAATCCAGCTTTTAATATCTATGTGATCTGGCTCTTTATATGCCATGAAAGCTAGCATCTAACATAAAAAATGTTGAATGATGACATGTGGTACGTGAATTGTAGCAATGTCGATGGCTAAAAACATCAATTTACTTTTAAACAATGTAAAATTAGCAGCATCAAGTTCCAATTTAAGTATAATAAAGAAATGAGTAAAAAAAGTAGTAAATATTTTCCATTACATTAATATAATAATGGGAAAATAAAAAAGGTCCTAAATAAAATCATTTCGTTACATACATAAAAGTACCAACAAATCAACTTTTTCTCCCTACTCAGCTTTCTTTTCTTTATCTTTTCAACAACCACACAAATATTTTCATTGTCATTGAATAACAACTTGCCACCCATCTCTACTTCAGTGAGATTAGGTCCTACTTTAGCATCAGTTATAACTTGTGTTTCTAATAAAAGGCTCATCTCATCTTCGACGAAAATCTTTCTTGAAATCTCCAAGACCACATGCCAATCAGGATTTTTTGGATCTCTAGAATAGAAAACCTTCACGGCATGCTCTGTAAGAATAAATAGCTCATCAGCCACTTGGTCTGAAATGAGAAGATTAGACATATTCACCAATCTCAAATTCCCTTCAACATTGAAAGAAACACCTTGATGCGTCACCTTCACCCAATCACACTTTCGTAGGACTGGCTTATACCCTTCTCGATACTCCAGTTGGATGATTTTGCAAAGGACCCCATAATAAGGTATAGATTCATCCACTGTATTCTTGTCCTTAACACTAGATCAGAAGGTGTTCATACTCTCTGTGCTAACCCCACAGTTCTGGTTCATTTTATTCTCTTCGTAATCCTTGATGACAAAGAGGAAACCGTTGATACAATACTTATTGTACTGCATTGCTAAAGCCTTTGGTCTCCTAACTATATCTCTGAAGACTTCATTACTTGATTCATCCAAGTCTAGTTATTTCTTCAACCAAGGTATGAACTCAGCATCACTCGCCACCTTAGTCCTCTTCTTGGCAATTACAGTCGTTGCTTCAAGAAATTATCATATTTCCTACACGTTGAGAAAGTTGTAACAAAATTGACAATTTTTTTTCTCAAAAATGTTGTTACAATTATGTTAAATCAAATTTGAAAAAAAAATGAAAACATATGCATACAAGCTAAGTCTAGTGCATACCCTTGCCATGTTCCATAGTTGGGTTGACTTTTGAGGACCCAGGTGCGAGCCTGCTTGTATTCAATACCTTCTAAAATGACATTTTGACCAGGGCCAACTAGTCCAACCTCGTCAACATCGAAGTCATCAACAATATCTTACAACTTCGACTGGAGTGAAATTGATCCATTAAAACGCTTTTCCAATTTCTCCAAGAGGCTTGTATTATTTTTACCTCTATATTGGTTACAGTATATAAGTGTCTTCTCTTGAATGTATCGTTCTGCTATACAACCTTCAAGTCATGTCTTATTGCAGACGTATGTCTTAAACATCTTCATGAACATAAAAGAGTTAACAACACATTAAAAAATGTAATTGTAGATGATGCGTGGGTTTATTCATATTAAAATCATATCATGCCTTTTGAATAGATACATTTATCGATAGTAGACAAGACCACATACACGAGCCTCGTAGGCTAAGTGGATAGGAAAATACATCATCACAACAAAAATTGAAGGAGGGCATGTAATCTCAAGCTCACTTAATGTCCTTGCCATGCCCTTCTCGAGAGCCATTAACATTTCAATATCTATGGTATGCGAGCATAGGCATTAAAAAAGGTATAGAATCTTCTAATTATAGTACGCATATGCTTACTATCCCTGAATGCATGGTGGATCAAAATTAAAAGCAGATGTTGCATCAACACATGGTAATTATGAGACTTCATTCCCTTTAAATCCATACTATCTTCATTTACGAT
Organism: Magnolia kwangsiensis; assembly: GCA_037074715.1. Classification (NCBI taxonomy): domain Eukaryota; kingdom Viridiplantae; phylum Streptophyta; class Magnoliopsida; order Magnoliales; family Magnoliaceae; genus Magnolia; species Magnolia kwangsiensis. The sequence continues at coordinate 74,450,352 of CM073577.1, read as the reverse complement.
GTTCTTCCAATTCCCACTAAAATCGACCGGAACACGAAGTTCACATAAAGTCTCGATGAAAAGTTTTTTCTCTTCTTTTTGAAGCAAGAAAGGACCTCATTTTTAGTTCACCTTGTCATTAGTATTTTCTAGCCATACACGCTTCTTTATCCTAGCCGCTTTAAGTCTCTGCGTGCATTGGCGTCATCCTTGGTTTTTCTGGTTGTGTTCAACATCAATGTAATAAGAATTTCATATACATTCTTCTCAATGTGCATAACATCAAGGTTATGGTGTACGGGAATATCCTTCTAGTATTCTTGATCATATAATATGGACCGCTTCAAGAAGCATGCTAATTCAACATCATCAGCTTGTTCCTGTCCTCCTTTTATACCCATTTGTTTCCTCTTTTCGATCTTCCCCTGCTGTACATTTAGTTTCACAGTGATGCTTTCAACCTCAATCCCAGTCAGACTAATCAGTTGTAGTCGTGGCTCTGCCTTCTTATTAAAGGTGTTTGCACTTGTGTCCTTTATGGCCTCGTCATTTTGTGGCAACCACCTTCTATGACCCATATAAACGTGTATCTTTCCATGGTGTAGTTGCAAGGAATCTGTGTGAGGACCACATGGAGGATAATAATACTTACACTTGGTTCTACAACCAGAAACATTATGCGAGAAAGTCATGAATTATTTACAATAAGATGGCACGCATGTTGAACCTATTTCCACGGTATGCGTTGAATGTCATCATCCCCTCCCACCACAAGTTCTGTAACTCGACAATCAATGGCTCCAAATGCGCATCAATATCCTTCCCGAGCTATTGTGGTCCCTCAAATAGTAAAGTGAGCATAGTAAATTGTGATTTCATACATAATTGTGATGGAAGGTTATACGTCACACACATAACAGTCTAAGAACTGTATGATGTGTTAAAGTGTCAAAGGGGTTAAACCTATCTGTGGCTCCACCTAATAAAACATTTTGAGATTCTGCTGAAAAATCCTTATACTTATTGTCAACAAACTTCCATGTGCTGGAGTCCACCAGATGCCCCATCTTTCCACTCTGCATTTTTCTGGTTGAGTGTTGAGTCATCTCCTTTGCCACCCATGACACACTGTACATTCTTTGTAGCCTTGATGTTAATGGAAAATACCTTAACACCTTCTGTAACACCCCATACTTTTTAGTACTCGGGTGTTACTGTGTAACCGAATTTGGAATGAGTACAAATCTAATTCATCTAAATGTTCACACATTCTGGTCTAAATCTGACCATTAGGAGTAATATTAATCTTTAGAACAAGTCATACATTCATTGATTTATTGAGATGGATCACTACATCATCAAATCACTATATTTTAGGAGTTCAACCACCCTGATAGACTAATTGCTCTGATAGATAAATCAGACAATCCAATATAAATCATAGAAGGCCCTAATCTTGGATCATTTTAAGGATTGGGACCCGAATCGTCAAATCCACCATTCATCATATTCACACTATTTAAATTGAAAATCCATCACTTGACCACTACAATCAAGCCATCTGATCACCTCACCTGCCGATCATCAGGCCATGACACTTGAAAGTTATAACCCCCACGTGACCATCATTCATGTAAGTAAACCATCTGATTCCAAATCAACTATAGAACACTACCCTAGTTAAACTAGGAAAGTCCACTATTGATAATCAAATTATGAAGCAGTCCAATGATTAGATCGCATGACATCACTACTTGGAACCCAATTTTCACACGACAAGGACCCTAGAACAAATGTAATTAAACATTTGTCATCATTAAGTCCACCTATCATTAGGAGAACATCAATGAACATACGGATTCAACACTGATCATCTTAAATAAATAATATAATCCTTAAATCCACCCCTAACTAGCCTTAAACAAGTCTGAAAACCCTAATTTTTAGTGTGGGTCAAATTTAGGATAGATTTGATCGTTAAGTCATAAAAAATCATCAGTAAGAACTAAAATTAGAGAATTTTGAGACACCTAAGCTTTGAATCTACCTGATCTTTAGGCAAGGACACTAATTTGGGTCCTCCACAGTAAATGGATGGATTAGATTTCACTAAACATCACTGTGGGCCCCACATCCATCACATGTGTGCACCAGAAGTGTTGCACCCACGGTGCACTGGATCGTTAACACGGTCAAAGAACTGCTGACTCGACGACTTCCCGAAGAAGAGAAAATTCTCTTTCTCTTTGCCATTTTTTCCTGCCTGAAAGGAATTTAAATGAGCAATTACATATTGACATTCATGGTGGCCCACCCTCACGGATCATTTCGACAATCCAAACCATCCATCATATGCGGTCCTCATTTTTCACCAAACACTAGGTTTTTCCACACGATGTATCACACGTGAGTGCGCACAAACACGGGCACAAGCAAAGACCTATGTACAATGGTTTATGAAAGTGGAAGCTCAACGTTCATGCTTAATGGCAATCCAAGAGTAACACCTCTCGTTCTATCTTAGCCATTAGAGTGGAGAGATCTCAACCCTTTAATTGAGCCTCATTAGGGTTTCATAGCCTTAGAACAACGGAAAGAATCTTTGTTGTTCATTGGCTGGCATAATCTCAGCCCTCGGTTTGTTTTTGAAAGCCCATTCAAATCAATCCTAGTCATTCATTCCTAACCTTTCCTTCGAAAAGAAATCCTAAAAACTCAAATTCGAGCGCCTCTTCACCATTTCTTACAACACCAAGAGAAAGCACCTGAAACTTTTCCAAGCACGAAACCACTAAGATTTTGGACTTGGAGCTTCGAAACGTCCCTTCTACAAGATCCCCGAAGTTCATCTAGACCTGCCATAGAAATCAGATTGAAGAAAGAAGCTAGGAGATTGGATTCGCCATTAATTGTGGGTCATCTTCCCCACCGCATCAACCAGGTCATCGACGAGCTACTGTAACAAGTCTGGATCAAATCCAAACTCATTTTTTGAGAAGAAAGGAAAAGAAGCAGATGGAAGAAGAGAGATAAAGAGAGTTTGAGAGAGAAACGAGTTATGGGTCATTGCCGTCATGTCGCTCTAAGACTCAACCCAAGTCTATCAAGTTTGGATTATACCTGGGTTCAGTCCAGATGCTCTTGGACTTTTAAGAAACAAGGAAAATGAGAAGAGAAGGGGAGAGCAGAGAAGAAGGAGAAAAGTAAGAAGAAAGGGCATGAGAGAGAGAGAGGAAGAAGATTTGTGGAGAGAACTTCTCCATGATAGCCGAGTCAACTCGGCTGACTGTCGAGTTCAATGGTTTGATTCATTGAGTCAAACGATCTTGTGTGCTGGTTCATGACTAGCAGTTGTTAAAAAGGATAGAAAGGAAGAAGAATGGGAGAAAGAGTAAAAAGGGGTTGTAATCGGGTTGGCACTGAATTGACTCGGTTGAGTCACTAAATGTGGGTTAGGGCTGATCCGAATTTAGTCTATCCTTCGAACCATGATGATGATGGACCTTTGGGTTTGGATTCACATTGGTTCATGGGGTTCATTTGTAAAATGGATTACCATTGAGTTGTATTGAATTGGACTGACTATTTCATGTGAGTTAACTCAGTGAGTTTTATTAGTTATCTTTGAATTATATTAGAAGTGATTGTTGATAGTTTACCGTAGTATTCTAATCAAGTCATGGTTGTATATGGATCAGACCAAAATTGAGTCCATTGGGTTAAGATCGAGAGGCATCAAGAAGACCACGAATCAAAGATTCTCAATGGAGTTGTTTATGGGCGAGTTCAAGGAAGTTTAAGTTGATTTAATTTCAATCTCCTGAGAGTTGAGGATCACCCTTCAAGCTTTTCTACATCTTGATAGTTAGCATAACTCATTTATTTTATCTTTTGCCTAAAATAATACATAGTAAAATTGATGATAAATGCTAATTTTTATTTGAGAAATTCTTTATAATGATTGATGGTTAGATTTATATTCAAATACGAACATGCGATATGTCTTAAAATTTCCCCTTTACATGTGTAATTAACTTTGACAATGTGCTTGGCTTGTTTTGCCACTTGTGATTATTTAATGGTGTTTGTGGAAGTCCTTGAATCTAATGGCCTTTCTGCCAAATAGATTAAATAGAATTTCCTTTTTGTGGACTTACCATCTTGTGGATCATTTGTGCCTTTATGGCTTTTTGATGACAACCCCTTTCTATCACATCCTTGAATGGACTGATTGCCTTATATGGCTTTGATTGACCACTTGCCCTTTTGCAGCTTCAATGAATTACTTTATACAACCTTGTGATGGTAAGTTCCACTTAGTGAACTATGGTTGGCCACTAGTTGAAGAGATTACCCGTAAAACTTCATATATGTTAGTCTGATAAGCCAGGGATGGTAGAATGGTACACTATGCCTGAGCTGTCGGCCTATGTTAGGTAACAAACCCTCCATAGTGACCTTCGAGCTTTCCTAAATTGATTGTTTAAAATTAGAATAATAATGGTTGGGCTAATCATGCATTTTCATGGCATGCGGTCTTTTCCAGGTGACTATTTTTCCTTGGGTGTAACTTGAGTACTTTTTGGGGTGGTTAGATCTCCTTGGACAATCTATATATTATTATGCTCTTTTTTAGGTGGTTAGTTCTCCTTGGGTATACCTTTGTATACTTTTCCGAGTGGCTAGATCTCCTTGGGTGATCTATATATCTATGGTCTTTTCTGTGTGGTTAGTTCTCCTTGGGTGTACCTTTGTGTACTTTTCTGGGTGACTAATTCTGCTTGGGTGATCTATATATCTATGGTATTTTCCAAGTGGTTAGTTCTCCTTGGACATACCTTTGTGTACTTTTCCAGGTGATTAATTCTCCTTGGGCAATCCAGATATCTATGGTCTTTTCTAGGTGGCTAGTTCTCCTTAGGCGACCCTTTATTTTTACCAGTTGGATGTGCATCCCCAGGTCTGTGAGCATGTACATGCATCCATGCATTTAAATAAGATTATCTTATGTGATTTATTTAATGAATGCGTATCTGATGAACCTTATTTGATTCTCATGATAATCATTGTGTAATAATTGTTATATACTGTCTCTAATAACTATGCTTAATTATCTTGATGATATGATAAATCTTGGGGGGTATACCTCATTGCGATAGCCATTGACGCTATCGAATTGTATTCAATGTGTAGGAGACATAGATGATGCACATACTGGTGTACATGTGGATTAGGAGGAGCTAGAGGACCTTTCGATTGTCTTTCCTGACTGTAGTTCATGTTAATTTGTACTTTCCTATTTGTAATAAGTTAAGACATTAGTTTGTATAAATTTTTGGGTAACCATTTGAAGCCTGGGTTATGTATATTTGGACTCCCTCTTATACTTGAATCATTTATATTTAGCTAAAATTGTTAACTCTGGTAAGATAAAAAAAATGTACATGGAATTTGGGTGTTTCAAAGGTTAATGCTCAGGTTTTTGGAACACGAGTAGTGTACTTGGGTTTTGGGAACCGAGGTGTTACACCTTCGCCGGTACTTGAACTCGTCTCGACTTTAAATCAAATTTTGTCTTGTACCTAGAAGTACCATAGTTTGGACAACTCTTCTTCGTCTCATGCTCTCTCAAGTATAACATGCAATCATTTGGACATGCATGGATCTTCTGGTAATTAAGGCCCAACTTTGTAATAATCTTATTCACTTGATAGGTATTAATTGGAGTCTTATTACTAGATGATAAGACACTCTGGAGTAGTTGAAGAACAGCTGTAATTCTTTGTTCACTCCAACCATGGTTCACCTTTAATTTAAAGAGTTGTACTATGAAATTCAGCACGATGAATTTATGATAACCAGGATAGAACTCAGTCATCGCATCTTGTAGATTTACTTCAAACTCATTGGTTGAAGCATCTCTAGCAACGTCTTCAGCTTCAGGGGCTACATTGGGTTCTTCTTGAATAACTTTGTCCAGGTTATTACCACTAAGGTCTTCAACAACCGCACTGACAATGTTATTTAAGTCTGCAACACTAAGGTACTAGTGAGAAGTTGATGCACATTCAGTACACTTGGGTAATGCATGATCACCGTGTATGTTCCACACCCTATATGTTGGATTAAATCCATATTTAATCAGATCTATCAACACATCATTGATTAGGTAGGGTAAACATAGACATCTGCATCTAGTACATGGACAATGAATGGTTTCCCTACCAGGAAGATGTTCTTTTACGAACTTCACAAAGCTTATCATAACATCTATGAATTGTGGGTTTGGGTAATTTAAATTAATCCACTCCCAAGAATCCATTGGATACGACCTGTAGGTAGGCACACAATTATACCTAATTCATCATCCAACTAACTATTGATAACATTTATAAAAATAAAAGATATACGACCAACCTTATATAACAACTTGCAACTTAACATACTGGAAACCGTCATGCACCATAACATCTTATGGCAGAGTGGGTTTTGAGGAGTCACAAGTTGGATTTATACAAAAGAATGTAAATAAGTATAATTCATTGTAGTTTTCTATGTTATGTATTTGATGTATGTTTACTTCTATTCTATTCTTTTATTTGGTGTGCTTTTGGGACTAGACTATGAATAATAGGCAATTACAAAAAATAAAAGATCAAGTGGTGTAGATTCAACATACATGTTTATTACCCTAATTTTTTATGTTTACATACGTTGAGCACTAATTATTAAATATTGCATATGATTACATGTCCATCCAAGTCCAGTAATGGTCAAGCTCAACAAGTTGGAATACATAGTCAAATACGCAATGGTAGACCTATGCATCCATAGCCAGTTAGGTGAAACTGTCAAATTCTCAAAGATTCGTTGTTGAGTTACAGTGTGGGAGAATTTGTAATGAATATGTAAATAAGACACAAGGTATTTACATGAAATAATTCAAACCACAATAGGTATTTAAAATATTGAGAAATTAGAAGGGATGTGTTGACAGTTATCTTTATAAAAAACTACAAGAAGTTTTCTCCTGACAGCCTTATATTATATGAAACAATGGGTACCCAGGCCATCTCTCATAAATCAAGATTGAACAGTGTGTTATCACCTTTATTCAAAAAAAAAAAAAAAACATCTAATCATTAGCTTGTAAGAACGCATGATTTGAGCAGCAATCCAAATTCAACCATGATGTACCTTGTCCATTCACTGTCAGTTTTGGTTTATTGCCTATTCACATGATGGCCCATTAAATCAACTATTCCAATCATGAGAAATTTTAGCATGTTACGTCTGTTGGGAGGTTTAGACTGTTCAACAAGTGGGTTCCACCAAGTATGTGTAGTGGCTTCTACTCATGTGTTTAGTCATCATGTGGGACTAGCATGTATGAAAATGATGGATAGTTGTTAGAAGGACCCATAACACGCTCAACATGCACATGTGGCCCACCTAATGAATAGACCTCATTTTATGCAGTGACACATATGCAATGGGACCCCCATCCAATTGCAGCATGTATCTCTCATGCTTGCAGATTCTGTGGAGGGTTTTATATGCTCCATCTAGTTAGAATTTAATAATTGTTTATGCAACAGGAAGAAGATTACGTATGTTGTGTCATGCCCTGGTGATCTCCCGAGCAGGTTTTTAATAGTTGGAACCTTGACGTGGCTGGAAACCAAGGATGGAAATGTGGAGGTTTGAGTGTGCATCTTTCATGCAACATTACCAGTTTGGTTTTGAAGGGGTGGGTGATGGGTTGCCTTACATGCCAAGCTATAGATGATAGATGAGGATCAAATGTATAATATTTTGGTATCCAGTGTTGTTATTTTTTAAAAGGCCGAGCTCTAAGTCCTACGGGGGGGGGGGGGGGGGGGGGGGGGGGGGGGGGGGGGGTGGAGGGGGGGGAATAGGTCTATGCCAAATAAAAATAAATGTGGAATACAAATACAGATAAAAAAATTAAATAGCAACCTCAAATGCACTAGTCTTGAGAAGTTGATACAAACTGAGTTCTAAGGACAACCTTTCACCAAAAACCAAGGTTTATGGTAGGATAACTTGATGTCTAAAACGTTGGTAAGTATTGAAAACTCAAATTGAGAATGAGTTGAAGGAAATATCCTAAATTATTACAACATTCACCACAAGCGCATAAAGAAAATTACAACATTCAACACCACACATACATCACAACCATCATCCAAACTCTGAGAATTATAGTGGTTCGTGTGTGTACACCAACTGTTCGCAAACAACCACACAGCTACTCTACCCCCAATATCTACACCCACAAGATATTGGCTTTCACTAAGAAATAAGGCTTTCCAAGGTTCACCTTAAAACCTTTAAAATTGTGTTTTTCAAATGGGCTTACACAATTACAAAAACCCGCAATGAGATTTTCTTGGTTGAATCTCACAAACCAAAAATACAGAAAATGAATTGTACTTACCTGAAGATTCTTCTTCCAATGTAGCCCAATAGAACCAATTCGATGTAGACGAAGATATTCAATGTCCAATCTCATAAATGAAGAGGTTTTAAGTCTAAATGATTTTTAAATTAAATCAATCCGGGGCTAGTTTGATTTGATTTTGATCTCAAAAGGATAAATCAAATTCTGTTTTTAATAGAATAGAATTCAATAAAGAGATCTTAAAATCAAAAATAAAAAGCTATAAAAGAATCTAAAATGAATAAGTAATAGCTTCAGAATTGCAGGGACTTATCTCTCAGAGTAATGGCTTGATTAGGCTTGAAATTGATGAATAATTCTGAGAAATGTCCTCTATTTATAGGCATAAATTATGTTTCCACAACTGGTCTAAGGTTCAGTTCGACTCGATGAAGCACCAACCAATTTTCAAAAATTTTGGCGTGATAGGATAAATACGTTACTCGACTGGTTGAGTGGAACCAGAAGAGCTTGCTGGACTTTAAGTCGAGCACTGCATGACTAGTTGAGTACTGTTCACTCGATTGGTTGAGCAGTGTGCATGACTGGTTGAGAGTCCAATAGAAAATCAAAAAACTCTTTAACAAAACTTGAACTGGTTGAAAAAATCCCTGGACTAGTCAAGGCAGTGCTTGGACTAGTCGAAGAAAAGCCTATAAACTTATACAATGACCCAAATTTAATATACAATTAATATGACCTAACCTATGGTCAATCTAAGGTCATTCATACCTTAAAAGTGAGTTTGAAACATTGAAACATCGATCGCTTCGGTAACTCGATTAGCTTGAAGTACGTGAAGCTTGACCTTGTAGTCTTGAACTTGAGCATGAGCTAGAGCTTGTGTTCTTGAGACATAAGGTGGTGATCATGAACTTTAAATTGAGCTTTGAATTTATATTCTTGTGCTTGAGCTTGTGTTTGATTTTTGGCATTGTTCTTCAACTTGAAAATGTAGAAGAGTTGACGATGATGATCTTGAACTTTCCATCTTATCATAACAAGAGAGACTCCAAGTGGTTTGGCATAAAAAAATTTGACAATACTGGGTGCTAGAATTACAACATAGCACTTACAATCTCCCCCTTTGTCAAATTTGTGACAAAACTGACTAAAGAATCGTGCACTAGTTTATACACATTGCAAGACAATGTCACTACTACTCCCCCTCGATCCATTACTCCCTCTCAATTCAAGCAAGGTGATTTGTAGAGTACTTATACATATTCAAACAAATATATATATATATATATATATATATATATATATATATATATATATATATATATATATATATATATATATATATATATATATATATATATATATATATATATATATCCATTTCCATACACATTCCATACACATATGTCTCTCCAAACCACATCCAACAATCATCATATACCACTCATATACATTCCAATCACATTTCTCCCCTTTTTGTTACAATATGATAAAGTAACTGAAACTCATAGATGATTGAAGTAAAAATGTACGAGAAGAGAATGAGTTAAGAGAGTTAATATTAGTAGAATAACATCATGTCCAAACATCAAGCAAAGTAGCAAATAAAAGCATGTCCAAGAATCATCCAAGAAAAAGTAAAGTTTAAGATTTTAATACATGCTCAACATAAATAAAAACACTAGTGAGAACTAGAAGAAGACAGTGGAGGAATAGATAGGTTAATTTGATGTAATCCCTTGTTAAAGTGACGAAGGTATTTGCGTATATATTTAGATTAAGTTTCATGGGATACATGTAGACCTTCCACCTTCTCTTATAAGGTTCTCAACTGCTCGTCAAAATCAGATGGCTAAAAATCAAGATCAGTCTCAGAATCAAATTCTAACTCATCAAACAGATCATCCATATTCATGTCGTCAGTGGGTAGTGCCTCTGCCTCTCTAACTTCTTCTCTAGCTCTTCCAGCATTCCTGTCAACTTGACCAGGAGCTAACTCCAATTTCATCTTGTTGATATTTAATTTGTTGAATTGAAGATGGGAAATAGGAACTTCTCCAGATGGCATGACCACGCGACAATGAGTAGCAAGGGTGGTCATCAAATAAGTGAAAGGAATATCGTTATGCCCCAGGTGTAAACGAAATTGGATTATAATATAACAAATTAATGAAGGAAGACATACTTGAATACCGGAAACAATAAAATGAAGAATGCGCACCATGAACGAAGTTAATTCAGGCTTATTACCAGATCTAGGGTAAACAATAGAAATAAAGATGCGATGAAGTACTTCGTATCCAGGTAACATCTGATTGGCACGGAGCACAATCCTAGAATTCCATTCCGAGTTCATGTTGCATAAATTTCTTATTAAAATACATTTTTCAGATTCATTCAATCTCTCAACCAATGTGGATATTAGAATCCTTTCATCATGAACTGGTATATCCATCAAGCTAGAGATCAAGTGACTATCTACTAGAAATGGACCTTCTCTAAACATAATAATGAAACTTAAATTCTCAATAGAAACATCACTAATACATACATACATGGCTTGTGCAATGGACCGATATACGGGTCTTCCCCAATTCAGTATGTTATCCCATCCTACAACCACAAGGAGGGGAATGATATTGAACTGAACCAAATGGTTGGAATTAACGGTCCATTCAACAATGATGTTGCGGATATGGATGTATAGCACATATTTCGAGTCCTCTTCGGGTGGTCGAAGAGTACGCATCGTAATAGGTATGGAATGGGAAGAAGGACCACGAGTTATTTTCTTCTTAGATCTACCTTCCATTACAAGAAACAAAAAGAGGAAATAAAAAGGATTGAAGGGTTTAATACAAATTAGATTTTATCCAAAAAAATGCAAGGAAACCACTGGAAAACTTGAAATAAACTTTAGAATCAAGCAAATAGAGATGTAAGGAACCCAAATCCGAAAGAAAAATGAAAATGACTCACTAACCAAGTTGTATGTGGAAGTGGGTTCAACTGTTCGGAGAAGGGGCTGTTGGAGAAGATAAAGAAAGTAAAGAAAAAATGATTTTTTTTCACATTAAAAGCAACCCAACCACACATCTCGACTGGTCGAGTACATACTTGACCGGTCGTCCCACGATTGGTCAAGTGTGTATTCGATTGGTCTTGTAGACAAAAAATTCTCGATTTTATTAAAATTTTGAAATCTAAAAATTTATAAAAATAAAAACATGCAAAAAAATTAGTACAAGTGGTTTGGTGAAAATGTCCGCAAGTTGATTTTCAGTTTAAACATAATCCAATGAAATAATTTTATCTTCCACTAATTCATGAATCTAATGATATCTAATGTCAATATGCTTGGTTCATGAGTGCTGGATGGGATTCTTAAAGATATTGATTGCACTAGAGTTATCACAATAAGTACCATAGTATCTTGCGCAAATCCATAATCATTTAACATTCTTTTCATCCACACAAGCTGAGTGCATGCATTTCTAGCTACAATATATTCAACCTCAGTTGTGGATAACGATATAGTTCCCGACATAAAAACATTCACCGCTTGGATACTTTTGGTAATCTATATTACCAGCCCAATCAACATCTGTATAACTAGCTAATTAAACATTAGTATCATATGGATTTCAAAGGCCAAGATTGGCCGAGATAGTGACATATCTCATAATTCGCTGGATAGCAATCATGTGAGATTCCTTAGGATCTGATTAATATCTAGCACAGATACCTATGTTGAATTCTATATCAGGTCCGCTCACAGTTAAATATAATAAACTTGTTTTAAACTGTAGAGTGTCTTTTTCAGGTGATAAACATGATCAGTGTATTTAGGGTCTTCAAAACCCTTAGGTTATTCTACATATACTTCCTCGTGTAAATCACTATCCAAGAAAGTACTCTTGACATCCATTTAATAGATTTTAAACTTTTTAAAACAAGCAATGAATATAAATAATTTGATAGATTTAAGACAAGTTACTGGGGTAGAGGTTTCATCATAATCGATGCCTTCTATTTGAATGTACCCTTATACAACAAATCTTGCCTTGTTTCTTATAATATTTTCCAATTCATTAGATTTTTTTTTAAAGATCCACTTAGTTTCAATTATATGTTTATAATTAGGTTTAGGAACCAAATTCCACACATCATTCCTTATAAATTAATTTAGTTCATCTTGTATGGCTACTATCCAGTTTTCATCAGTAAGAGTTTCTTTTACATTGGCCGGCTCAATTTGTGAAGTGAAGCACACATAACTACATATGTTTTCTAATTGTTTGTAAGTGAGCACACCTGTGATAGGGCTCCTAAGAATTTGATCAGTTGGATGGTCTTTAACTGACCGCAGTTCAGTGTCATTTTGACTAGATGAAAAGTTTGATTTATCAAATATAGAGACTTTATCATCTTCTGAACTAGTGACATGTGTATTTAGATGATCTTTTATAACCGCATTAATGGACTCTTAAATAACATCGGTTCTCTTCTTAAGAACTCGATATGCTTGACTATTTATAGTATACCCTAGAAAAATTCCTTCGTCACTTTTAGTGTCAAATGTCCCTAAATTTACGTCCCTAAATTTTTACAGTCACAGAAAATATAGCATTTGCAACCAAAAGCTCGAAAGTATTTGACTATGGGCTTCTTATTGAACTACAGTTCAAATGAAATCTTATCATTTGATTTTTAGTATAAACACAGTCTATTATATAGCATGTAGTATTGTAACACCCTGAAAATCGAGGGTCGTGTAGAAACCTAACTCCCGAGTTCCAGACCATCACTTATGTAACAAATATGCTTATGATTCAATGTTGTCTGAGTTAGTGAATTAACATGAGTGAGATTATACCAAAACTGCAATTTATACTCCAGATCCAGTGATAAAACGCAAGCGGAAGACTGAAGAATATATATATATATAACTGTATGAAAAACAAAACAATCTCGAACTGTCTCCAAAGTATGAATACACCTCTGAGTCACATATACATATATCAAACCAAAATCAAAATGTCATAAGATAGTCCAACTAGAAAAATCCAGCTGATCCAGGCCACCTATGCGAAGCCGTCAGAGAACTGCATGTACGAGAACTCGTCCTGGTCCTCGAAGTAGTCCGGCTCCAACTCTTGAATCGCCTCACAACCTGCATCTAAGACAGAGTCTAGTAGTTGTTGCAAACACCGTCCCGTAATGTGGGAGTGAGTGATCAACTCAGTGGGATCATAGAGCGAAGATTAGCATGTTATCAAATCAATCACGTGATAATAGTAAAGCAAACAATCGGACATTCCTAGATACTGTTGTTAATGCAGGAATGAAATGACATGATGGATGCCCTCACCGACATACTCCCTCATGCGACACCATCTTACGTCCGCGACATGCTTTCTTCCCTCAGTGCTCCACATCTTCCAGGCACATGCAGTGTGATATGGATATGATTACCGAGTTGTTATTAGTCCTTTCATACAGCAGTATTGGGAAACTAAGGTACCTTCCTTATATCAATCCCAACACAGATCCCGTCTAGGGTTGTCACTCCTAGTAATCTCATACGATGGTATATTTCTAGGTCGTTGCAAGGGCTGTCAGGGCTGTTGGTCGCACTCGTTGCACCGCTCCCCCATCACCTTATCAATACAGGCCTAGTGTACTCTTGTTGCTACGGAAGGATCGTCGCCTCACGTAGACTCAGAATACGCTCGAGGTCACTATAAAGGGCTCGTCACCAATCAGAGTAGGCCGACAGCTCGAATGTAGTGTCCCATACCACCATAATTGGCTCACGAGTCTAAGGTGCTCACTGGTCACTACAGAGAGGTCTGTGGCCCCAGCTTAGGCCGACAGCTCGACCACGGTGTCCCATACCACCACGCTCGGCTCATGAGTCTTAATGGATCAAGGTACCATGTTATCAGGGTTATCTCTGGTAAGTTCAGTGCCATAGGTTCAAGCAGTTATGACCAATACAAGATGAACATATAACCATCAGTCGGGTTACTTAACGGGCTCGACTAGTACGAACGTACCTCAAGCTGAACAACATGAAGTGCATAAAACACCTCGTGTTTCCTAACCACTGCCGCCAACCCAATGAACGACTCGCGTTCATCGACGCGTTCTTCGCGTCAAATAGAAGCCAACCACGAATTCGAATATATTACCGACTGCCTGGACTAGAGCATATTCCTAAGCACTTGTAATCTACATCAGTGATCATATGAGAGTAACAAAAATGAAATACAAACAATCCAAGCATGTTAACAACCTATTATAACATACAACGTAAGCAAATCAACCAAACACATGTATTCCATATATATGAGGAAATCAATTCAATAACAACATGGAGGAAAATCATGTACATCATCATATTAATTGAGAATTCAATCTCAAGACTAATCTACAACAACATTTACTCAATACATACTAATACAAACATTTATACAAACACTTAGTCTACATAGCGTATGTCGACCCAAAGTGCGCATTAGGGCGAATCTCTTCGCCATACAGATCATACATGCGTATCTTGTATAATAACACAACAAATAAACATGGTAATTATTTTAGCAAAATACGGACGTATACAGTATTTCCTACAAATACCTAAAATGCCCTAAATCTTATATTCTCCGTACGTAATCGAAATGGAAAACAGACAGCATGTTCTACATGTCAAACAATGTTCTTGTCGATAATCTACTATTAAACGACATTAAAAGCTTTGAAAACAGTTAACCTAAGCATCTAAAATCCTCACCTTTCGCCGTAGAAGCATAACGAATCGAGTAGAAACTCTACGCTTCGCCAACGTCTGTATGACGACCTATATCACAAGATAAATCAGCTACTTCGCTAATTGCATCGATGGAATCCCTAAAACAAGTTGAGGTTAGGGTTTTCTTACCTAAAATGAAGTCGGAATCACCGGAGGAGTGATTAGAACACGGTGATTAGGTACGTGTAGAAGCTGGATCGAGTGCCAGGGACATTCCCTCACAACTTCCACACAATCCCTCTCTTTTCTCTCTTCTCTTTTCTAAGGTTTTACCAAATTCATATGGGAGGGGTGTGAGAGGGTTTAAGGTCTTTAAATAGGTTAGAAACTCACCCATTTAGACTTTAAACCAAAGTATACTTGGGTTATAGCCAAATCGGGTCTCTCCCGATCTAAAAGAGCATTTCTGGAGGTCCCCTGACCAAATGCGGTCGGACTTAAGCTCATGTATATTGGATCCTGATCACATTAAGTTTTCAGTCCGATTGTGTTCCCAAATCGCACGTGGCGGACCAGTTTCAGTTTAGCGTTCACGGAGATTCGATCAAGGATTCTAAGTGTACTGATGTAACATCCCAAAAATCGGGGGTCGAGTAAAAACCCAACTCCCGAGTTCCAAAATGTTATTTATGCAACATAGATATGTATGATTGAATGTTGTTTGTGTTAATGTATTAAACATGAGTGAGATTAAGCCAGAACAGCATATCATACTCCAAAGACCGTTAAATTTACAAGCGGAAGACTGTGATAGTATGTATAGCATATATAAACTGTTGTATGTCTCCAGAGTGTGAACATGTTACCAGGTTATATACATACATGTATACTTCAAAAGTAAACCAAACGAATATACATGAGTGCGCTAAAAATATAAAATGACAAGTGTCAAGGCATCTAATCAACCTCCCTATAATCCCGTCAATCAGAACACGCATAAAGGAGAGATCCTCCTCCTCCTCATCAAGTCCAGCTCCGCTTCTCAAGCAGCGCCATCATTTGCAACCAAAATAGGGACTGGTGGGTGTCTGGAAACACCATCCCGTAACGTGGGAGTGAGTAGCTAACTCAGTGGAATAATAGAGAAAGGATTAACATGTTCTCAAATCAATCATGCGATAATAGTAAAGCAGTAAATCAGACATTCCTAATACTGTTGTTAATGCAATATGACATGACGTGATGTATGCCCTCACCGACGATCTCCCTCATACGGTACCATCTTACGACCGCGGCATGCAATCATCCCTCAAGTGCTCCACATCTTCCAGGCACATACAATGTAATGGTGATATGATTTTCGAGTTGTTATTAGTCCATTCAAACAGCAGGATTGGGAAACTAAGGTACTTCCCTTGTATCAATCCCAACACAGATCCTGTCTAGGGTCGTCACTCCTAGTAATCTCATACGATGTATATTTTGTAGGTCGCTGCAAGGGCCGCCAGGGCTGTTGCTCGCGCTCATTGCACCGCTCCCCCATCACCTTATCAATACAGGCCTATTATATTCACACTGCTACGGAAGGGTCGTCGCCTCCCATAGACTCAGAATACGCTCGCGGTCACTACAAAGGGCTGTCAGGGCTGTTGCTCGCACTCATTGCACCGCTCCCCCATCACCTTATCAATGTAAGCCGACAGCAAGAATATAGTGTCCCATACCACCATAATCTGCTCACGAGTCATAGGTGCTCACTGGTCACTACGGGGAGGTTTGTGGCCCTAGTGTAGGCTGACAGCTCGACCACAGTGTCTCATACCACCATGCCCGGCTCATGAGTCTTCGTGGATCAAGGTACCATGGTTGACAGGGTTTACAATGGTAAGTTCAGTACCCTAGGTTCAAGCAGTTATGACTCATAAAAGGTGAACATACAATGGCCAGTCGGGTTACTTGACGGGCTCGACTAGCACGAGCGCATCTCAAGTAGAACGACATGAAGTGCATAAAACACCTCGTGTGGCCTAACCACTGCCGCCAACTCCAAAACACGGCTCGCGTTCATCGAAGCGTCGTTCGTGGCGAAGATAAGCCAACCACGAATTTACTCAGTTGTTGACTGCCTGGACTAGGTATAGTCCCAAACAATCATGAATCCACATCAGCACTCGTGTAAGAGTAATGGAAATGAAATATAACCATGTGAGCATGTTAACACATGTTATAACATACAACTTAAGTAAATCATCAAGCACATGCATTTCATACATATAATGAAATCATGCATATAGAAAACATGTAGGAAATCATTTACATCAGTGTATTAATTGAGAAATCAATCTCAAACTAATTCATAACACCATTTAATTCAATACATACTAATACAAGCATTTATACAAACACTTACACTACACACTTAAGTCTACATATAGTATGTCGACTCAAAGTGCGCATTTAGGTGAATCTCTTCGCCAAACTAATTATGCACGTATTCCTAGTATCCTAATGAGACAAGAAGCCATGTCAATCGCATCAGAAAATTATGGATGAAAACAGTATTTCCTACAAATGATTAAAATGCCCTAAATCTCATATTCTTTGTCTACTTACGAAACAGGAAACGGACAGCATATTGTACATGTCAAACAGCGTTGCCGTCGATAATCTACTATTAAACGACATTAAAAGCATTGGAAACAGTCAATCAAAGCGTCTAAAATCTGCACCTTATCTCCTATAGGTGTATCAATTCGAACGGAGCGTATACGCTTCGTCTACGGTGAATAGGCATCCTGATTTACAAGATCCATCAGCTACCAGGCTATGGAAACTAAGAATCAGTAAATCAGCAACTAATTAGGGTATTTCCTTACCTAGAAAAATGGAGAAATCACCGGCAAAGTGATTGGAGCGTGTTGCTTAATCGCATGCAACAGGTAGTGCAGCGGCAAGAAAATTCTCTCCTACTCTCTCTCACAATCTCTCACCTTTTCTCTCTCTCAATCTAGGGCTTTTTCCAAATTCGGATGGGAGAGAGGAGTGAGGGTTTCAAGCCTTTTTATAAGCCCAAACATGCTCGAAATAGGCTCGGGAACAATGTATACTTAAGTTATATCCAAATCGGGGCTGTTTCGGTCCAAAAGGACATTTCTGGTGGTCCCCTGGCCGAATGCGATCGAACTTAAGTTCGTACATGTCGGATGTCGCTCACATCCAGTTTTCAGACCATCAGTGTTCGTAGATCGCTCGTGGCGGTCTAGTTTCAGTTCACCGGTCACCGCACGTAGATCAGGTCTACAAGTCTCATGATATGAAATTAAAATTTTTCCTGATCCAAGGGTGTAATTTGGCTGAATTCTGACGGTCAGAACGCTTAATACTGACACATCAAGTCGTGTGCCAGATTTGAATTTTAAATTCCAAATCTAACCCTATTCTCACTCTCTTCAGTCCAGGCTCAATGAAATAGCCTGCGAATGTCGGTTGGACTTGATTTTCAAAATGATTGTCAAGTCCAGCAAGGCGGTTCTAGCGGTCTAAGATTGTAGGTATCGGACTTTCGACGCGCGGTCTAGATCCAATACAAAGTTTCAAAGAGGTCCAGAGAACAAACCGGTTTAGAGTTTGATCCGAGGTTTTAGAGTATCATAGCGTCATTGGTTCTACAAGGTTTGGATCTTGTAGAACGTATTTAAAGTAATCAGGGACTATTTCCCAGCTACTCTAGCGTTGCGCTAGCTAACTTATGCTTAGTTTCTAAAGGAATTAATCTTAAGTGATTTCTTTGGCTATAGAATTGGGTTTTGAGCGATTTCCTAGGTGTTTTAGTCGATGTAACACCCTGAAAATCGGGGGTCGTGTATAAACTCAACTCCCGAGTTTCAGACCGTCACTTATGCAACAAAAATGGTTATGATTTGATGTTGTCTGATTTAAAGCATCCACATGAGTAAAAGTATACCAAAACTGCAATTCATACTTCAGATCCAGTGATAAAAGCAAGCGGAAGACTAAACAATGTATATATCACTGTATGGAAAAGCAAAGTAATCTCATCTATCTCCAAAGTATGACTACATCACTGAGTCTCATGTACGTATACATAACAAAAGAATAATGTTCAAAAAGAAAAGTCCCACTGATGTCCCCTCGATCCAGGTCGCCTACGGGAAGCCGTCATGATACTGCATATACGAGAACTCATCCTGGTCCTCGTCATCATCTAGCTCCACCTCCTGGATCTCGTCCTCACCTGCAACTACAACAGGGTCTGGTGGGTGTTGCAAACACCATCCCGTAACGTGAGAATGAGTGATCAACTCATTGGAATCATAGAGCAAAGATTAGCATGTTCACAATTCAATCACGCGATAATAGTAAAGCAGTAAATCAGACAATCCTAATACTGTTGTTAATGCAAGATGATATGACGTGATGTATGCCCTCACCGACGATCACCCTCATGCGGCAACATCTTACGACCGCGGCATGCCACACTCCCTAGAGTGCTCCACATCTTCCAGGCACATGCAATGCTATGGTGATATGATTACCAAGTTGTTATTAGTCCATTCAAACAGCAGGATTGGGAAACTAAGGTACTTCCCTTGTATCAATCCCAACACGGATCCTGTCTAGGGTCGTCACTCCTAGTAATCTCATATGATGTACATTTCGTAGGTCACTGCAAGGGCTGCCAGGGCTGTTGCTCGCACTCGTTGCACCGCTCCCCCATCACCTTATCAATACAGGCCTACTGTACTCTACTGCACGGAAGGTTCGTCGCCTCCCGTGGACTCAGAATACGCTCGCGGTCACTACAAAGGGCTCGTCGCCTGATCAGTGTAGGCCGACAGCTAGAATATAGTGTCCCATACGACCATAATCTGCTCACGAGTCAAGGTGCTCACTGGTCACTACGGGGCGGTTTGTGGCCCCAGCGTAGGCCGACAGCTCGACCACGGTGTCCCATACCACCATGCCCGGCTCATGAGTCTTCGTGGATCAAGGTACCACGGTTAATAGGGTTTACAATGGTAAGTTCAGTACCCTAGGTTCAAGCAGTTATGATACATACAAGGTGAACAAACATCGGCCAGTCGGGTTACTTGACGGGCTCGACTAGCGCGATCGCATCTCAAGCTGAACGACATGAAGTGCGTAAAACACTTCGCATGGCCTAACCACTGCCGCCAACTCTCAACACGAATCACGTTCATCGACGCGTCGTTCGTGGCTATGACCAGTCAGCCACGAATTCGCTCGGTTACCGACTGCCTGGACTAAGTCTAGTCCCACACTTATGGAATCACATCAACAAGTTATGTAAGAGCATTGGAATTGAAATACAATCATGTGAGCATGTTAACACATGTTATATCATTCAACTTAAGCAAATCCTCAAGCACATAAATTCCATACATGTAATGAAATCATGCATTTAGTCAACATGTAGAAAATCATTTAGGTCAGCATAATAATTGAAAAATCAATCACAAACTATCAAATAACATCATTTAATTCAATACATACTAATACAAGCATTTATACAAACACATACACTACACACTTAAGTCTACATATGGTATGTCGACCCAAAGTGCGCAACTAGGCGAATCTCTTCGCCAAACTAATTATGCACGCATTCGTAACTTCCTAATGCGACAACAAACCATGTCAATCACATCAGCAAAATATGAATGTAAACAGTACTTCCTACAAATGACTAAAATGCCCTAAATCTCATATTCTTCGTTAGCTTACGAAACGGGAAACGGAGAGCATTTTGTACATGTCAAACGGCGATGCCGTCAAGAATCTACTATTAAACGACATTGAAAGCGTTGGGAACCGTCAATCAAAGCGTCTAAAATCCTCACCTTATGTCTTGTAGACTCGGGAATTGAAACGGAGCGTATACGCCTCGTCTACGGCGAATAAGGAGCCTAATGCACAAGATCCATAAGCTACATCGCTATGGAAACAAGGGAAACTCAAATCAATAACTATTTAGGGTTTTTACTTACCTAGGATCGCGGTGGAATCGCCGGGAAAGCGGTGGAGGTGTGTTGCTTAAGCACGTGAAATGCGTAGTACAAGTGGCAGGAAGAACTCTCCCACACTCTCACAATCTCCCACCTTTTTCTCTCTCCCAAGCTAGGGCTTCTCTCAAATTCGGATGGAAGAGAGGAGTGAGGGTTTCAACCCCTTTTATAGCCAACAACATGCCCAAAATAGGCTTGGGAACAATGTTTACTTGGTGCCTAACCAAATTGGGGCCGTTTCGGTCCAAAAGGGCATTTCTGGAGGTCCCCAGGCCAAATGCGGTCGGACTTAAGCTCATGCATACTGGATCTAGCACACATCCAGTTTTCAGACCGGTTGGGTTCCCAGATCACACGTGGCGGCCCAGTTTCAGTTTAACGGTCACCGCACCAAGATCAGGCCTATAAGTCTCGTGATATATAATAGATATTTTTCCTGATCCAAGGGTGTAATTTGGCTGTATTCCGACGGTCAGAACGCT
Organism: Magnolia kwangsiensis; assembly: GCA_037074715.1. Taxonomy (NCBI): domain Eukaryota; kingdom Viridiplantae; phylum Streptophyta; class Magnoliopsida; order Magnoliales; family Magnoliaceae; genus Magnolia; species Magnolia kwangsiensis. The sequence goes on along the minus strand of CM073577.1, from coordinate 74,428,665 downwards.
CAATACTGATGCGTCAATTTCGTGTGCCAGATTTGAATTTCAAATTCCAATTCTAACCCTATTCTCACTCTCTTCGGTCCGGGCTCAATGAAATAGCCTGTGATTATCGGTTTGACTTGATTTTTGGAATGAGTGTCAAGTCCAGCTAGACGGTTCTAACAGTCTAAGATAGGAGGTATCGGACTTTCGACGTGCGGTCTAGATCCAATACAAAGATTCAAAGTGGTCCAGAGAACAAACCGGTTTAGAGTTTGATTCGAGGCTTTAGAGCATTATAGCACCCTTGGTTCCACTCGCTTCGGGCCTTGTAGAACGTATTTAAAGTGATCAGGGACCATTTCCCAGCTATTCTAACGTTGCACTAGCTAACCTAGTCATATTTTCTAAAGGAATGAATTCTACGCAATTTCGGGTCGAGTTGGTACTCGAGCCCAAGTATGGATTTTTCACGGGCGTTACAGTCGACCCATTGCCTAAGGACGTCTAATCCCGGGTTGGCCAAAATCTGGGGTGTTACAATCTACCCCCCTTAAAATATAATTTCGTCCCCGAAATTGGCGAAGGGTAAGGAGTATCTAGCAAGACTTCAGTATGGACTTTCTAAGGAAGGGTCAATCCTATTTAATGACCTAACCGTATGTATACCCTAACTCAAATGTTTCGATCCTGGGCCAGTGGGGAAGAGGCCAACCACGCTTCCGCTGCGCCACTCTGATCTAACGGTAGCGTTGACTAACCTAACTGGATTGGACTCAATACGTTCTACCCCCCTTAAAACTTGGTTCTACTTAAAGTTTAAGAATCTTTACATCGCTCCGTATATCGGAACGAGGTGTAACTTAGGGGCTATCCTTGACATGAATTAGGGAACAACTTCTCATTACAGTGGTTTTCCTTTGCTAATGATGCGTTTTATGGCATTGGTACCTATGGCGATAGAGATGAGCCTAATCTCTATTGTGGTTGAGTTCAGGGGCAGGTATGAGTTGGTGGCAAGATGTCTAATTCTCTACTGGCTTTAAGCCCTTAACATTTACTAAGGGCATAACAATAACTTGTGGTTGTAGGTGGTCGGGCCAACACGGAAGAATAGTTTTGTAATGGGTCTGAGCCGGATACATAAACCTTCTGCCCTGCAATGACAGAAAAGTTGTTGTATCAGTTCTCAATCCTAGTCAATGCCGATCTTCTGCTTGATCAGAGCATTGGATTCATTGGTAACTACTAGGATTAAGCAGTCGATTCAAACCGCGAATACTTTGCTGATAATCGCATTTCCTTTATTCCGCGTTCCCGAATGCAATAAGCGCCTGGGGAAGGCAATTCTAAGGGGCGTGCTAGTTCATTCTAAGTTCAATCTGAGGGATTTATAAATGTTCCCTGAGAGTGAATGGTTCCTTCCTATGGGTAACAACAGAAGTCTATAAGTCATAAGGGGATCTATCGAAGGAATAAGGTTCTACTTCAACCAAATCTAACCTACAATTCCTTAGCATATACAGGCTTTACACTACTTAAGGTAACTAGTAGGCTAGTCTGTAACTCAATAGCTATAATCTAAAGCCTAAGATTATACGGTAAATGATTCCATACCATTACTAATATAGAGAATTGCTCTATCGCTTAGGGTCAAGATTATCGAAATAAAATTAGCTTTCCTATATTGTCAGATCCTTTAAATCTAGGAGTGCTAACACTAGGTCCAAAACGCAAAGGGCCTATGTGGCCAGTAGCATTAAGTTGTATTAAATGGAACTGCATTCCTAATCCCATGTTAGGATAAGGAGTGGCATGCGTGGTAGGAGGGTGGGGTGGGATAAAAACTAATTTTGTAAGCTTAATTCCAAGATTTACAATATGGCAGTGGAAACCATAGGATACACCCAAACTAGGGACAATACCTTACAGCGAACGAAACGGCATGCATTCCATCTAACCAAATTCGGTTGTATTAAGCCCAAACCACAACATAAACATTCACATAACAAGTCAAAGGCATTCCATGCATTTCATTTAATCAAAATTGTCACAATACAAGGGATATCTCCTTACAAGCATCATGACAGGAAGTACATGGGAACTAAGACAGTTAAAGTTACAACAGCAACACAAGTCAACTACTAGCCTTAACAGGCTTACACAACATAAAGCAGGAAATGACTAACTACTAACAACAACATAAAAAATCATTGCTAGTCTGAGTCGGGTGACGGAGGAGGAGCAGCCTTATCCTGCAAGTAGCACAGGATTGCCTTCAAGGTGCGAGTCACCTTGCCGAATTTCCTCTTCATAACGGTCTTGGTATCCTCGACCTCAGCCCGAAGCTCCTGAACTTTCCTTCGCAAGGTGACCTGGCTCTCCTCAATTCAGGCAATGCGATCATCACCAGTAGCCTGAGCAGAAGGAGGAGGGCTCTCATCTGTATCCTGAGCCTCCTCTTCTACCTCTTCCTGGACTTCTTCCTCAACTTCTGCTCCAGGTTCTCCCTCACTTGGATCCTCTTCATCATCAAAATCATCCTCGATATCCTCCTCAAGCTGAGTCTCACGGTACTGTGACCCGATCTTTATCTTGACCATGGTAGACTCATCCATGCTGTGAATCGGAACTAGCAACTCCGGCCTAAGTTTATAAGCAAACTCAAGCGCGATCTTGCATATAAGTCTGCCAAAAGGAAGCGTCTTAGACATTCTTCTTGATTTCACTATGAGGATAATCTGTCGCAACACGAATGTGGCCATACACACATTTTCTCCCTGGGCCACCAGATACAAGAAATCCACCATAAGGCACGTACATTCAATGCGATTTTTTGACCTGAGATACACGTTGAACGTGCAAATGTGGTGCAGCAGGCACAAATCATCAGACATATGAGACGCCTTAAGGCTATTGTTAGACTGCCATGGAACCAGACTACCGCATAAGAACCTAGTACGGTGATCTCGCTCACGCCTACTCCTCAAATTCTTCACACTGGGATGAACATCACCAAGGGGCACATTCAAAAGTCGCGCTATCAACCGAACATCGATCGTAGCCATCCGATCTCTACCAAAAGGAATCTTGAATTACAATGGCTCCAGTGTAGGATTCTGGATACGAGCGTAGAAGGCACGAACGGTGCTCACATTAGCACGAGCACGAGCTTCAAAGAGCGGACCCCAATGCGCAGCTTCAATGCGCTCGAATAACAGAAATTCTCCAAAGAGTCATCCTTCCATGTCTGCCTCAAACAATACCTTACGGTCAGTGTATTCACCGTGAGGCATCTCGGCTAATATCACTCGCACAAGTTGAGTATGGGGATCCAAGTCCCACTTTGTATGGAACTCTCGGGCTGTGCTTGGACTTGCGGCGGTGCTTGAGCTAGCGGCGCCACCCCTCGGTCTTCTTGATTGAGCAGGGCGACTAGGCCCAGCCTCATCTGCTGCGGTCTTTCTCTTTTCCATCAAAGAGAGGATGGTGGAGAGAGACAAAAGACCCAAAATGGCTTCAACAAAAGCCATAGAAAATGGGGAAAATGTAGAGAAAAGGCTGCCCAAACTGGAAAAAGGAGATCTAGGCATTGTAGAGGGATGCTTTAAGCTCCCCTAGGATGGATTTTCGGAAAGAAAAGAGAATGAAAAAAGGGAATGGAGCTCCTCACGATTTCAGCTCATTTTGGGCGTTGTAGGAGCTCCAACGGACGAGATTTGCAAGAGGGAGAGTTGTAAACTGCAATGGAGTGATGGAGTGGGGTCGTTTTCAGCAAGGAATGGGTTTAGGAGTGATTTGGAACCACGATTTTGAGAGAGGACAGCACGAAAACGAAAATGGAGCTAGGGAAGGGGGCTGTTGTGAAGGAAGTACCCCATTTAGGGGTTTTCTTTGGACGGACCATATATGGGAGGGGTGTACTACCCATAATACCCCCACGCCCCAACTTTCACATCCAGTGGGCCACATCGGATGGCGATGCATCGTCGGATCGGTGATGGCATCGCCGACCATCTCTCTATGTGTCTGGTGGGACCACATGGGTCGGGTCCCCCCTAGTTTAGGGACCCCAAAAAACTATGGACCCCACCTCAGTTCATTGTAGATTGCCCTATGGAGGCCCAAACATGCATTTAGGGCTTTCCGGGGACAGTCTGCAAACCTAAATGTAATCCCCTATCATGCAGTATATGATTTTAAGGTAGAAGGAGCTAATACATCCATCTAACCCATTAGTTGCCAAAGATCATAAACTTAGAATGTCCTAATGGCCAGTTTCTATGAAATTTTACTATTCACTGTAAAATTTTGTTGAAGTATGATTTTATATCATTTTCACATTAGGATCAAAGCCTAACATGAAAAGAACAGGAAAGAATTGAAAAATGGAGTGGTGAGAGGAAGAATTTTGAAGAATTTAGGTGAAACAGGGTTTTTAAGCCCTAGCGATTGAATGCAAGGGTCGTGGTTGTCCCACAGCCCAAGGATTCACATCTATGAGTTTAGAATCATTCAAAGAATGTCACAACCCACCTACCTACAACCTAGGAGCTACTCAGGTCACTTCACGCGACCCTAGATGCGTCACGGACTCAATCGCGCGATCAATACGAATAGACTTCGCCTATTGGCGGATCTGTGATCCTATAAGTGTTTCTAGACCCTTCTCGCACCTACCTAAGTCAAAGGAAGCGACAGCGTACGTCGCGTGACCATAAACCAGGCCCGGTATAATCTTATTCATGCTTTGATACCATCTGTAACATCCCAAAAATCGAGAGTCGAGTAAAAACCCAACTCCCAAGTTCCAAAATGTTATTTATGCAACATAGATATGTATGATTGAATGTTGTCTGTGTTAATGTATTAAACATGAGTAAGATTAAGCCAGAACAGCATATCATACTCCAGAGACCGTTAAATTTACAAGCGGAAGACTATGATAGTATGTATAGCATATATAAACTATTGTATGTCTCCAGAGTGTGAACATGTTACCAGGTTATATACATACATGTATACTTCAAAAGTAAACCAAACGAATATACATGAGTCCGCTAAAAATATAAAATGACAAGTGTCAAGGCATCTAATCAACCTCCCTGTAATCCCGTCAATCAGAACACGCATAAAGGAGAGATCCTCCTCATCATCATCAAGTCCAGCTCCGCTTCTCAAGCAGCGCCATCATCTGCAACCAAAATAGGGACTGGTGGGTGTCCGGAAACATCATCCCGTAACGTGGGAGTGAGTAGCTAACTCAGTGGAATAATAGAGCAAGGATTAAGATGTTCTCAAATCAATCATGCGATAATAGTAAAGCAGTATATCAGACATTCCTAATACTGTTGTTAATGCAATATGACATGACGTGATGTATGCCCTCACCGACGATCTCCCTCATACAACACCATCTTATGACTGCGGCATACAATCGTCCCTCAAGTGCTCCACATCTTCTAGGCACATGCAATGTAATGGTGATATGATTTCCGAGTTGTTATTAGTCCATTCAAACAGCAGGATTGAGAAACTAAGGTACTTCCCTTGTATCAATCCCAACACAGATCCTGTCTAGGGTCGTCACTCCTAGTAATCTCATACGATGTATATTTTATAGGTCGCTGCAAGGGCTGCCACGGCTGTTGCTCACACTCGTTGCGCCACTCTCCCATCACCTTATCAATACAGGCCTACTGTACTCTCACTGCTACAGAAGGGTCGTCGCCTCCCGTAGACTCAGAATACGCTCGCGGTCACTATAAAGGGCTGTCAGGGCTGTTGCTCACACTCGTTGCACCGCTCCCCCATCACCTTATTAGTGTAGGCCGACAGCAAGAATATATTGTCCCATACCACCATAATCTGCTCACGAGTCATAGGTGCTCACTGGTCACTACGGGGAGGTTTGTGGCCCCAGCGTAGGCCGACAGCTCGACCACAGTGTCCCTACCACCATGCCCGGTTCATGAGTCTTCGTGGATCAAGGTACCATGGTTGACAGGGTTTACATTGGTAAGTTCAGTACCCTAGGTTCAAGCAGTTATGACTCATACAAGGTGAACATACAACGGCCAGTCGGGTTACTTGACGGGCTCGACTAGCACGAGTGCATCTCAAGTCGAATGACATGAAGTGCGTAAAACACCTCGTGCGGCCTAACCACTGCCGCCAACTCCAAAACACGGCTCGCGTTCATCGACGCGTCGTTCGTGGCCAAGATAAGCCAACCACGAATTTACTCAGTTGCCGACTGCCTGGACTAGGTAAGTCCCAAATAATCATGAATCCACATCAGCACTCGTGTAAGAGTAATGGAAATGAAATATAACCATGTGAGCATGTTAACACATGTTATAACATACAACTTAAGTAAATCATCAAGCACATGCATTTCATACATATAATGAAATCATGCATATAGTAAACATGTACGAAATCATTTACATCAGCGTATTAATTGAGAAATCAATCTCAAACTAATTCATAACACCATTTAATTCAATATACACTAATACAAGCATTTATACAAACACTTACACTACACACTTAAGTCTACATATAGTATGTCGACTCAAAGTGCACATTTAGGGGAATCTCTTCGCCAAACTAATTATGCACGTATTCCTAGTATCCTAATGCGACAAGAAGTCATGTCAATCACATCAGCAAATTATGAATGAAAACAGTATTTCCTACAAATGACTAAAATGCCCTAAATCTCATATTCTTCGTTTACTTACGAAACAGGAAACGGACAGCATGTTGTACATGTCAAACGGCATTGCTGTCGATAATCTACTATTAAACGACATTGAAAGCATTGAAAACAGTCAATCAAAGCGTCTAAAATCCACACCTTATCTCCTATAGGTGTATCAATTCGAACGGAGCGTATACGCTTCGTCTACGGTGAATAGGCAACCTGATTTACAAGATCCATTAGCTACCACGCTATGGAAACTAAGAATCAGCAAATCAGCAACTAATTAGGGTATTTTCTTACCTAGAAAAATGGAGAAATCACTGGCAAAGTGATTGGATCGTGTTGCTTAATCGCGTGCAACAGGTAGTGCAGCGGCAGGAAAATTCTCTCTTACTCTCTCTCACAATCTCTCACCTTTTCTCTCTCTCAATCTAGGGCTTTTTCCAAATTCGGATGGGAGAGAGGAGTGAGGGTTTCAAGCCCTTTTATAAGCCCAAACATGCCCGAAATAGGCTCGGGAACAATGTATACTTAAGTTATATCCAAATTGGGGCTGTTTCGGTCCAAAAGGACATTTCTGGTGGTCCCCTGGCCGTATACGATCAGACTTAAGTTTGTACATGTCGGATGTCACTCACATCCCATTTTCAGACCATCAGTGTTCGTAGATCCCCCGTGGTGGTCCAGTTTCAGTTCAGCGATCACCGCACGTAGATCAGGTCTACAAGTCTCATGATATGAAATAGAAATTTTTCCTCATCCAAGGGTATAATTTGGCTGAATTCTGACGGTCAGAACACTTAATACTGACACGTCAAGTCGTGTGCCAGATTTGAATTTCAAATTTTAAATCTAACCCTATTCTCACTCTCTTCAGTCCAGGCTCAATGAAATAGCCTGTGAATGTCGGTTGGACTTGATTTTCGAAATGATTGTCAAGTCCAGCAAGGCGGTTCTAACAGTCTAAGATTGTAGGTATCGGACTTTCGACGAGCGGTCTAAATCCAATATAAAGTTTCAAAGAGGTCCAGAGAACAAACCGGTTTAAAGTTTGATCTGAGGTTTTAGAGTATCATAGCGTCATTGGTTCTACAAGGTTTGGGTCTTGTAGAACGTATTTAAAGTGATCAGGGACTATTTCCCAGCTACTCTAGCGTTGCGCTAGCTAACTTATGCTTAGTTTCTAAAGGAATTAATCCTAAGTGATTTCTTTGGCTATGGAATTGGGTTTTGAGCGATTTCACAGGTGTTTTAGTCGACCCATTGCCTAAGGACGTCTAATCCCAGGTTGGCCAAAATCCGGGGTGTTACAACTGACCTGAGTGGGAAATGTTCCCTGATCCGAGGGTGTATTTGGGTCAGATTCTGACGGTTTGAATGCTTATACTTAACCCGCAAGCGAAACGTGCCAGATTTACTTAAATCACATTTAATTTTCAAAGAATTTCACTCTTTCTCACACTCCTTGCTCTAGGCTCAACGAAATAGCCTCAGAACATCAGTTGGGCTTGATTTTCGAAACGATTGTCAAGTCCAGCTAAGCAGTCATAATGGCCTAAGATTGTAAATATCAGACTTTCGGCGCGCGGTCTAGATCTAATACAAAGTTTCAAAGGGTTCCTGAGAGTAAACGGGTTTAGAGTTTGATCTTAGGTTTCAAGACATTATAGCGTTAATAATTCCACAAGTTTTAGGTCTTGCAGAACGTATTTAAAGTGATCAGTGTTAATTTCATAGCTAAACTAGCATAGCACTAGTTAACTTACGCTTAATTTCTAAAGGAATTAATCCTAAGTGATTTCTGTTTGAGGTGGTACTCGGGTCTCTGTACGGATTTTTCTGAGACGTTACAATCTGCCCCCCTTAAACAGTAAATTTTATCCTCAAAATTTATACCTTTTCGTACTTCTCGAGAAGCTGTGGGTAGTTCTTTCTGATTTCAGCTTCTATCTCTCATGTAGCCTCTTCTTCAGTGTGATGCATCCACAATACCTTCACAAGGGGGATGACCTTGCTACGCAATACCTGCTCCTTCCTGTCTAATATACGCGTCGGTCGCAGTATATATGTAACATCCTCACCTAACTGCACCTGCTCCCATCTAATGATATTGGAAGGATCAGGAACGTATTTCTTCAGCATAGAAATATGAAATACGTTGTGTACGCTCGCGAGAGGCGTGGGCAAAGCCAGATGATATGCCACTGCACCCACACGGTTAAGAATCTAGAATGGACCAATGAATCGCGGTGCTAGTTTCCCCTTCTTCCCGAACCGAAGAACTCCCTTCATAGGGAAAACTCTCAAAAATACGTGATCCCCAACCGCGAACTCTAGCGGGCGCCGTCTCGTATCGGCATAACTCTTCTGTCTACTCTGCGCTGTAAGAAGTCGGCGCCTGATGATGTCAATCTTCTCCGAGGTTGCCTGCACTATCTCTGGACCAATCAATCTGTGCTCACCGACCTGTACCCAGAAATGCAGTGCTCGGCAAGGACGCCCATACAATGCCTCATAAGGTGCCATACTGATACTCACCTGGAAACTGTTCTTGTACGCGAACTCCTCATATGCAAGACAGTCATCCCAACTGTCTTTGAAATCCAACACGTAAGCCCGCAGAATGTCCTCTAGAATCTGGTTCACCCGCTCTGTATGTACGTCCGTCTGTGGGTGAAAAGCAATACTGAACTTTAACTTCACACCCAGCTGCAGATCAATCTTCGAGAAGTACTGCAATCCTCTCAGCTGATCAAACAGGTCATCAATCCTGGGCAAAGGGTATCTATTCTTCACCGTAATCTGATTCAACCTACGATAATCAATACACAATCGCAGTGAACCATCCTTCTTTGTCACAAATAGTACCGGTGCTCCCCAAGGAGACACACTCGGTCGTATGAAGCCAACCTCCAACAGATCATCGATCTGTTTCCTCAACTCCTCCATCTCACACGGGGCCAGATGAAAAGTCGGCAGTGAGATGGGCGTCGAACCGGGTACCAGGTCGATAGTAAAATTAATCTCATGTTGAGGTGGCAACCCAGGAATCTTCCTGAACAGATCCTCATAATCACGGACTACTGGAGTGCGCTCAAGTGTCGGGGCATCAACATCCCTCAATAAAAAAGCGTAGCTAAGTACTCGAAAGGGGAGATTAACCTGCACTGAAAATGTAAAGGACGTGCCCTCCGGCTCGTAAACTGTCACTATACAGGTCTCGCAGTCAATCTCGACCCTCCCTGCAGTCATCCAATCCATGCCAAGAATGACATCGAGATAATAGAGAGAGGGGTCGACGACAAGATCAATAGCCATCGTCCTGCTCCCTAGATCCAGCACATCATAGTGGCATCAAAAAAGGTTCCGTGCACTGTAAGAACTCGCACCCCATCCATCCGAGTAGTCGGTAGCCTAAGGCTCTTGAATACTGAATGCGATATCAATGAAATCGTGGATCCTGTATCCACCATCACGAATATAGGAGTACCTCCAATGTGGGCTGTGACCTCAAAGGCCAAGGGCTGAGGAGTCTCTGTCTCGGATGCCTCTACTGTCAATGCATGTATCCATACCTACTGTGGACGATTCGGCAGCGGTTCCATGAGCCGTTGAGGCGGCCGGAACTGAGGTGCGGGAGGTCTAAAAGAAGGATGCGCAGGAGCTAATCGTAGCGGTGGAGTGGATAATGCCTGTAGGCGAGGACGGTCGATCTTCTGCGATGGTAAAAACCAGCTATCTCTCATCCGAGCAAAGCAGCTCTCTGCAATGTGACCCGGTCTCCCACAGTATGTACAGGTCACACCTGGGTACCTCATCAAAAGTACTGGCACTGTAGCCCTATGAGGAGAATCGACGCGAGGCCTCTTGCCAAGGAGTGGCCTGCCCTGAGCATCTGGTCTAGGCCTAGCAACCATAGGGCCACGAGAACGTGTCAAACGATCTACATTCTGCTTTGCCAGCATGAAAATATGCATCAGCTCGGCATAAGAGGGTATGCTGACACAGCACATCTTCGACCGAATATCAGGTCACAAACCCTCAGAAAAATGTCGTATGCGCATCTGCTCGCAAGAAAGTATCGTAGGGACGTATCTGCCTAACTCTGTGAATCGATGCTCATACTCTGTAACTAACATGCGTCCCTGCCTGAGGCGTAGAAACTCATTCTCCCTCTCGTGTCGGTAGGTCTGCGATAGTATTTCTCATGAAATCAAAACTCGAATGCTGCCCAAGTCCAGATGTAGCCAACTGCAACCATACGCAGTATACTATCCCACCATAAGCTAGCCTCCCTCTCGAACATGAAAGTGGCCAACTCAACCTACTCAGACTCCGAGCAGTGCAGCATCCTCAGTATCTTCAAGACACGGTCGAGCCAATACTCGGCCTCCTCGGGTCTGTGAGAACCCGCAAAAGTATGAGGCCGTAAGCATTGGAATCGTTCAAGTAGGCCTCTAGTATCAGTAGCATTCCCCGTAGGGTAGGCAGATGGTGCAGGATGAGCCATACCCTCATCCTGAGTCGAAGTCCCAGCATCCTCAGCTGGATGCACAGGCAGCACAAGTGGAGTCGCACTCCTACCCTGGGCTAAGGCCCCTTGTAACACCCTGAATTTTTGCCAACCTAGGGTTAGACGTTCTTAGGCAATGGGTCAATCCTAACACTTGATTAACTTCTCAAAACTCAATCCAAAAGTCTCAAATCACTACTTCCTTCGAAAATCTCACCTTTTACTACTTTATCCTTCAAAATTTTCTAAAAGCTCTCACATTGGACACAAATCTTAAAGTTTAGGTGATTTTGATCAATACTTTAGCTAAAAAAGTACTATGAATAGTAAATAAATAAATGAAAAGGGTTTTTAACCATTAACCTTTTGAAGTCTCACTAAATAAGTAGACTAATTGGATAGATCAGCTTCTCCTACCCCAAAATCATATATTGCATGTTAAATAACTCATCCCAGGTTCTAAAATACACCCATTTCAAATATCAGACAGAGAAATCACCCCAAACAGGTCAGTTGTCGGCGATGCATCGCCGAACTCGTCCGTACAGCGAGTTTCTGCACCTTTTTTCCTGCACGTTTATTTGGACTTTGAAAAATCATATCTCCTTCGTTATAACTCCGATTTAGGTGATTTAAAAACCATATTGAAGATAAGTGAGTCTAGTTTTATATAAAAATATGTGAAAAATATAATAAAATATTTAATATAGTTTAAAGTAGGTCATTGTGAGCAACTATCTGATAATCACTTGTTGGATAACTGCTGCTTCTAAAATTTTTAGAATTTTTTTACAACTCAAAATCTTATGAAATTTGGTGGAATTAGGGTAAACTTGATGATGAACCCCCAGAAAAATAATAAAAATTATACGATACCTAGAAGTTCCCAAAATGGGGGATAGAATGGCTCTAGGACCGTATTCTGCCATAATTAGGGTAGAGTTTGGTTGAGTACCAAACTGAATACTCAGTAGAATTAACTTGAACCACTTTAAATACGTTCTACAAGACCCAAAGCGAGTAGAACTAATGACTCTATAATACTCTATAACCTCAGACTAAACTCTAAGCAGGTTTGTTCTCTGGACCACTTTAAAATTTTGTATTGCATCTAGACCTCGCGTCGAAAGTCCGATACCTCCTATCTTAGACCGTTAGGACTGCCTAGCTGGACTTGACAATCATTTCGAAAATCAAGTCAAACCGATAATCACAGGCTATTTCATTGAGCCCGGACTGAAGAGAGTGCGAATAGGGACAGAATTGGAATTTCAAATTCAAATCTGGCACACGACTTGATGTGTCAGTATTAAGCGTTCTGACCGTCAGAATTCAATCAGATACACCCTCGGATCAAGAAAAATTTCTATTTTATATCATGAGACTTGCAGCCCTGATCTACGTGCGGTGACTGCTGAACTGAAACTGGTCCGCCACATGCATCTGCGAACCCTGCTGGACTGAAAACTTAATACGTGCTAGATCTGGTACGCATGAGCTTAAGTCCGATCGCATTCGACCAGGGGACCACCAGAAAGCATCTTTTGGACCGAAACAGCCTCGAATCGGTTATGCACTAAGTGAACCTTATACCGGAGCCTATTTTCGGCGTTTTTAAGCTTATAAAAGAGGTTGAAACTCTCACTCCTCTCTCCCATCCGAATTTGAGAGAAACCCTAATTTGGGAGAGAGAAAAGGTGAGAGTTTATGAGAGAGATTAGGGGAGATTTTTCCTGCCTTCGTGCCACCTGTTGCACGTGCTGTGGCAACATCTCCTGATCACCAAGCCGGTGATTCTTCCGCATTTTCAGGTATGAAACAACCCTAGAAGTTGCTGATTTAAGGTTCACTAGGATCCATAGCTTTTTAACCAGTAGATCCTGTAAAACATGTTCTCTTATCGTCGTAAACGAAGCGTATACGCTCCGTTCGAAACGACACGTCTATAAGAGACAAGGTGAGGATTTTAGACGCTTTGATTGACGGTTTCCAACGCTTTCAATGTCGTTTAATAGTAGATTATTGACGGCATCGCCGTTTGACATGTACAACATGCTATCCGTTTCCTGTTTCGTAAATCAACGAAGAATATGAGATTTAGGGCATTTTAGTCATTTGTAGGAAGTGCAGATTTCATTCATATTTTGCTGATGTGATTGATATGGTTTGTTGTCACATTAGAAAGTTAGGAATACGTGCATAATTAGTTTGGCGAAGAGATTCGCCTAATTGCGTACTTCGGGTCGACATACTATATGTAGACTTAAGTGTGTGGTGTATGTGTTTGTATAAATGCTTGTATTAGTATGTATTGAATTAAATGATGTTATGAAGTAGTTTGAGACTGATTTCTCACTTAATATGCTGACGTAAATGATTTCCTACATGTTGACTATATGCATGATTCCATCATATGCATAAAATGTATGAGCTTGAAGATTTGCCTAAGTTGTATGTTATAACATGTGTTAACATGCTCACATGATTGTATTTCAATTCCAATACTCCTACATAAATTGCTGATGTGATTCCATAATTTTTTGGGACTAGACTTAGTCCAGGCAGTCGGTAACCGAGCGAATTCGTAGTTGGCTGGCCTTGGCCACGAACGACGCGTCGATGAAAGCGGGCCGTGTTCTGGAGTTGGCGGCAGTGGTTAGGCCACGCAAAGTGTTTTACGCACTTCATGTCGTTCGGCTTGAGAGGCGATCGCGCTAGTCGAGCCCGTCAAGTAACCCGACTAGTCGATGTATGTTCACCCTGCATAAGTCATAACTGCTTGAACCTAGGGTACTGAACTTATCATTGTAAACCCTGTTAACCATGGTACCTTGATCCATGAAGACTCATGAGCCGGGCATGGTGGTATGCGACACCGTGGTCGAGCTGTCGGCCTACGCTGGGGCCACAAACCTCCCCGTAGTGACCAGTGAGCACCTAATCTCGTGAGCAGATTATGGTGGTATGAGACACTATATTCTAGCTGTCGGCCTACACTGATCAGGCGACGAGTCCTTTGTAGTGACCGCGAGCGTATTCTGAGTCTACAGGAGGCAACGACCCTTCAGTAGCAGTAGAGTACAATAGGCCTGTATTGATAAGGTGATGGGGGAGCGGTGCAATGAGTGTGAGCAACAGCCCTGACAGCCCTTGCAGTGACCTACAAAAATATACATCGTATGAGATTACTAGGAGTGACGACCCTAGACAGGATCTGTGTTGGGATTGATACAAGGGAAGTACCTTAGTTTCCCAATCCTGCTGTTTGAATGGACTAATGACAACTTGGAAATCATATCACCATACCATTGCATGTGCCTGGAAGATGTGGAGCACTTGAGGGTCGATTGCATGCCGCGGTCGTAAGATGGTGCCGTATGAGGGAGATCGTCGGTGAGGGCATACATCATGTCATGTCATATTGCATTAACAATAGTACTAGGATTGTCTGATTTACTGCTTTACTATTATCGCATGATTGATTTGATAACATGCCAATCTCTGCTCTCTTATCCCATTGAGTTGATCACTCACTCCCACGTTACGGGATGGTGTTCCTGGACACCCACCAGTCCCCATTGTGATTGCAGATGATGGCGCGGCCTGCGAGGCGGAGCTGGATTTGATGATGATGAGGAGGATCTCTCCCTTATGTGTGATTTGATTGACGGGATTACAGGGAGGTTGATTAGATGCCTTGACACTTGTCATTTTATATCTTTAGCGCACTCATGCATATTCGTTTTGTTTACTTTTGGAGTATACATGTATGTATATAACCTGGTGACATGTTCACACTCTGGAGACATACAACAGTTTTTATATGTTATACATACTATCACAGTCTTCCGCTTGCTAATTTAACGGTCTCTAGAGTATGATATGATGTTTTGGATTAATCCTACTCATGTTTAATACATTAACACAGACAACATTCAATCATACACATTTATGTTGCATAAGTGATGTTCTGGAATGCGGGAGTGGAGTTTTTACTCGACCCCCCGATTTTCGGGATGTTACACCCCTGTAATATTAGTCAAAAGCTGCTGATGCTACTGGTGCATCATGATCATCAACTGCTCAAACCTATCAGGAGGTGGAGCAGGCTGAGGCACATACTGCGTCGAGGAAGATGCACGATATTGCTCTCGAATAGGTGGTGTGAAAGGTGGTGGTCCGACTGTAGGACCTGCAGAAGGCTGAGACTTAGGTGCAGTCTCATGAATCAGGCCCACAA
This sequence comes from Magnolia kwangsiensis, assembly GCA_037074715.1. NCBI lineage: Eukaryota > Viridiplantae > Streptophyta > Magnoliopsida > Magnoliales > Magnoliaceae > Magnolia > Magnolia kwangsiensis. Next base: position 74,413,227 of record CM073577.1, on the reverse strand, counting down.
CAGGGTCCATATGATCATCACTCTGGGGAGGGACCCGATCCATCAGCTCACCCAGCGTAAGACGTGCTGTGCTCCGAGTAACCTTAGGTGGCATTCCCTATATTCAAAATAGGGTGCAACTAAGTCAGTTTCAGCAATAACACAAACACACCACATAATCATTCACATAACAAACTGAAGAAACTCCATGCATTTCATTTAATCAAAATTGGTCACAATATAAGAGATATATCCTTACATGCATCATGACACGAAACACATGAGAAACTAAGTTAGCCAAAGCTACAACTGCAATATAAACCAACCACTAAGCCTTCTCAGGCTCACACACAGAAAACACAAAGCAACCTACATATGACCTACAAACATCCGAAATCTAATCACTCGTCCGAGTCTGGCAATGGAGGAGGGGCACCCTTATCCTGCAGACAACACAGGATGACCTTTAAGGTGCGAGTCACCTTTCCAAATTTCTGCTTCATGAAGGCCATGGTATCCTCAAACTCTTATTTTACCTCGGCCCGGAGTTCTTGGACTTTCCGTCACAAAGCAACCTAACTCTCCTCAAGTCGGGCTATGTGATCATCCCTAGCAGCCCGAGTCGCAGGAGGAGGACTCTCATCAGTATCCTGAGCGTCCTCTTCTTCTTCTTCCTGGCCTTCTTCCTCTATTTCTACTCCACCTCCTTCTTCACTTCCATCCTCTTCACTATCATATTTATCCTCACTGTCATCATCAAGTTGAGCCTCACGCTGCCGAGGCCCTATCCTCATCTGGTTCATGGTAGCCTCATTGATGAAATGAATCGTCACAAGAAACTCTGGCCCAAGTCTGTAAGCAAACTCAGGTGCAATCTTGCATATGAGCCGGCCAAAGGGAAGTGACTCAGACGTTCTTCTCGATTTTTCTATGAGGACGATCTGTCGCAACACAAAGGTGGGCATGTACACATTCTCTCCATAGCCCACTTGATATAGGAAATCTACCATAAGGCATGCGCATTCACTGCGATTGCTCCACCTAGGATAAACATTAAACATGCAGATGTGGTAAAGCAGACGAAAATCATCCGACATGTGGGACGCTAAGAGGCTCTTATTACGCTGCCACTCAACTAAGCCACCACATAGGAACCTGGTGCGGCGATCTCGCTCACGAACACTCCTCAGGTTCTTAGCACTTGGATGTACCTCGCCAAGAGGCACATTCAGAAGTCGAGCTATCAACCGAACATCGATCGTGGCTTCCCGATCTCTATCAAAGGGAATCCTAAACTACAATGGCTCCAACGTAGGGTCCCGAATATGAGCATAAAAGGCACGAACAGTGCTCATGTTCGCACGAGACTGGACTTCAAAGAGCGGACCCCACCTAGCAGCTTCGATGCGCTCAAATAACAAAAACTCACCAAAGAGCCGCCCATCCACATGTGCCTCAAATAGAACCTTGTGATCCGTATACGTGTTGTGGGCCAGGTCTGCCAACAGTGCTCTCCCTATGGGAGTGCGGGGATCCAAATCCCACTTCGTGTGTAGCTCTCTCCCAACGTTTGGACTAGCGGCGACACTTGAACTAGCGGTGCCACCTCTCGACTTCCTTGAACGTGAAGGGCGACTAGGCCCATCTTCATCCGCGACAGTCTTCCTCTTTCCTATGAGAGAGAGGATGGTGGAAAGGGAGAAAAAGGCTAAAATAGCCTTTATAAAGGTCATGGAAAAGGAAGGAAAGGGAGAGAAATGGCTGACCTAGTGGGTTACCACGAATCTAGGTCTGATAGAGGGGGAAAACAGGCCCTAAAAGGCTGGGGTTGCAAAGGGAAGAGGGTGAAATGGGTTGGGTTAGAAGCTCACATGATTTCTAACCTCAAATGGAGGATAGGAGAGCTCCAACGAACGAGAATGTAGAGAGAGGGGAGTGTGTATTACTGTAAATGGTGGAGTGCCATGGGTTGAGGTAGAAAATGAGGATGGAAGTGATTGAGAATGAGATTTGCAAGGGAAAACAGCAAATGGGAGAGGAAAAGAGAGCTTGGGGGTGTGTTTTGTGAAGGAGAACACGTTTTGGGAGGGTTTTAAGAGACGACCCGTACCTAGGGGGTTACCCTAACCCCCAAACTGCATCGGCTTGACGGCCTGCCCGAGTGGGGCCCACTGTAGGGTGAGGCCTCGCCGAACCAGCAAGGTCCTCATCGACCTCTGTGTTGTTTGGCGAGGCCTCACCATTTGGGCGAGGTCCTCCTGCCCTGAGGGCCCAAAATCTATGTGGGTCCCACCCTAGATCATGCTAGATCAGTGTGGGTAGGCCCACAACTCCGTTTCGAGCTATTTCAGGTCATTTTGGGTACTAACTGATGTATAATCGCATTTAGTAATTTTTAATAGCTGGGATAGGGTCAATAAAGGTCTAGACCCACCCACACACGAACTAGAAGTGGTCCGGGGTCATTTCGTGCGACCACAGATGCACATGGACTCGATCAAAATGATCGATTTGAGTGAACTACGCCAACTGATGAAACTGGGGTCCTATGAGTGTTTCAACGTTCTTCTTGCACCCACCTAAGTCAAAAGGCGACAGCGTACGTCGCGTGACCATAACCCAGGTCCGGTTTAATCCGAATCATGCTCTGATACCAACTTGTAACACCCTAAAAATCGAGGGTCATGTAGAAACCTAACTCCTGAGTTCCAGACCATCACTTATGCAACAAATATGCTTATGATTCAATGTTGTCTGAGTTAGTGCATTAACATGAGTGAGATTATACCAAAACTGTAATTCATACTCTAGATCCAGTGATAAAACGCAAGCGGAAGACTGAGGAATATATATATAACTGTATGAAAAATAAAACAATCTCGAACTGTCTCCAAATTATGAATAGACCTCTGAGTCACATATACATATATCAAACCAAAATCAAAATATCGTAAGATAGTCCAACTAGAAAAATTCAGCTGATTCAGGCCGCCTATGCGAAGCCGTCTGAGAACTGCATGTACGAGAACTCGTCCTGGTCCTCGAAGTAGTCCGGCTCCAGCTCCTGAATCGCCTCACAACCTGCATCTAAGACAGAGTCAGTAGGTGTTGCAAACACTGTCCCGTAACGTGGGAGTGAGTGATCAACTTAGTGGGATCATAGAGCAAAGATTAACATGTTATCAAATCAATCACGTGATAATAGTAAAGCAAACAATCGGACATTTCTAGATACTGTTGTTAATGTAGGAATGAAATGACATGATGGATGCCCTCACCAACATACTCCCTCATGCGACACCATCTTACGTCCACGGCATGCTTTCTTCCCTCAGTGCTCCACATCTTCCAGGCACATGCAGTGTGATATGGATATGATTACCGAATTGTTATTAGTCCTTTCATACAGCAGTATTGGGAAACTAAGGTACCTTCCTTATATCAATCCCAACACAGATCCCGTCTAGGATTGTCACTCCTAGTAATCTCATACAATGGTATATTTCTAGGTCGCTGCAAGGGCTGTCAGGGCTGTTGGTCGCACTCATTGCACTGCTCCCCCATCACCTTATCAATACAGGCCTAGTGTACTCTTGTTGCTACGGAAGAGTCGTCGCCTCACGTAGACTCAGAATACGCTCGAGGTCACTACAAATGGGGCGTCACCAATCAGAGTAGGCCGACAGCTCGAATGTAGTGTCCCATACCACCATAATCGGCTCACGAGTCTAAGGTGCTCACTGGTCACTACGGGGAGGTCTGTGGCCCCAGCATAGGCCGACAGCTCGACCACGGTGTCCCATACCACCACGCCCAGCTCATGCGTCTTAATGGATCAAGGTACCATATTATCAGGGTTATCTCTGGTAAGTTCAGTACCCTAGGTTCAAGCAGTTATGACTAATACAAGATGAACATACAACGGTCAGTCGGGTTACTTGACGGGCTCGACTAGTACGATCGCACCTCAAGCTGAGCGACATGAAGTGCATAAATCACCTTGTGTTGCCTAACCACTGCCGCCAACCCAAAGCACGACTCATGTTCATCGACGCATCCTTCGCGGCAAATAGAAGTCAACCACAAATTCAAATCTATTACCGACTGCCTGGACTAGAGCATAGTCCCAAGAACTTGTAATCTATATCAATGATCATATGAGAGTAACAGAAATGAAATACAAACAATCCAAGAAGGTTAACAACCTGTTATAACATACAACGTAAGTAAATCAACCAAACACATGTATTCCACATATATGAGGAAATCAATTCAATAACAACATGGAGAAAAATCATGTACATCATCATATTAATTGAGAATTCAATCTCAAGACTAATCTACAACAACATTTACTTAATACATACTAATACAAACATTTATACAAACACTTAGTCTACACACTTTAGTCTACATAGCGTATCTCGACCCAAAGTGCGCATTAGGGCGAATCTCTTTGCCAAACAGATCATACACGTGTATCTTGTATAATAACATGACAAATAAATATGGCAATCATTTTAGCAAAATACGGACGTATACAGTACTTCCTACAAATACCTAAAATGCCCTAAATCTCATATTCTTTGTACGTAATCGAAATGGAAAATAGACAGCATGTTCTACATGTCAAACAACGTTCTTGTCGATAATCTACTATTAAACGACATTGAAATCTTTGAAAACAGTTAACCTAAGCATCTAGAATCCTCACCTTTCGCCGTAAAAGCGTAACGAATCGAGTAGAAACTCTACGCTTCGCCAACGTCTGTATGATGACCTATATCACAAGATAAATCAGCTACTTCACTAATTGTATCGATGGAATCCCTAAAACAGGTTGAGGTTAGGGTTTTCTTACCTAAAATGAAGTCGGAATCACCGGAGGAGTGATTAGAACATGGTGATTAGGTATGTGTAGAAGCTGGATCGAGTGCCAGGGACTTTCCCTCACAACTTCCACACAATCTTTCTCTTCTCTCTTCTCTTTTCTAGGGTTTTAGCAAATTCGTATGGGAGGGGTGTGAGAGGGTTTAAGGTCTTTAAATAGGTTAGAAACTCACCTATTTATACATTAAACCAAAGTATACTTGGGTTATAGCCAAATCGGGTCTTTCCCGATCCAAAAGAGCATTTCTGGAGGTCCCCTGACTAAATGCGGTCCGACTTAAGCTCATGGATATTGGATCCTGATCGCATTAAGTTTTCAGTCCGATTGTGTTCCCAGATCGTACGTGGTGGACCAGTTTTAGTTCAGCGGTCACGGAGATTCGATCAAGGATTCCAAGTGCACTGACCTGAGTGGGAAATGTTTCCTAATCTGAGGGTGTATTTAGGTCAGATTTTGACGATCTGAATTCTTATACTTAACCCGCAAGCGAAACATGCCAAATTTACTTAAATCACATTTAATTTTCAAAGAATTTCACTCTTTCTCACACTCCTTGCTCCAGGCTCAACGAAATAGCCTCATAACATCAATTGGGCTTGATTTTCGCAACGATTGTCAAGTCTAACTAAGTGGTCATAATGGCCTAAGATTGTAGATATCGGACTTTTGACGCGCAGTCTAGATCCAATACAAAGTTTCAAAGGGTTCATGAGAGTAAACGGGTTTAGAGTTTGTTCCTAGATTTCAAGACATTATAGCGTTAACAATTCCACAAGTTTTGGGTCTTGCAGAACGTATTTAAAGCGATCAGTGCTAATTTCACAGCTAAACTAGCATAGCGCTAGTTAACTTACGCTTAATTTATAAAGGAATTAATCTTAAGTGATTTCTGCCTGAGGTGGTACTCGGGTCTTTGTACGGATTTTTTCGAGATGTTACAAGTATTCACAACTTCAGCCCATATATTTTTAAATAATTTCATGTTATTTAGCATAACATTGGCCATATGTTGAAGCGCACAATTTTTCTTTCAATAACCCCATTTTGTTGAGGTGTCTTAGGTGCAGAAAATTCATGCAATATCCTGTGATCACTATAGAACTTCTCAAAATTGTAATTATCAAATTTCGATCCATGATCACTTCGAATTTTTAAAACATTTAATTCCTTCTTTGGATACGCTTGAGTATCCTTTTCACTTCATCGAGAGTTTTAGACTTCTCTCTCATGAAAGTCATCCACAATTACCATAAAATATTTCTTTTCATCTCAACTCTCTGTTCTAGTAAGTCCAACGAGATCCATGTGGAGGAGTTTAAGGGGTTTAGATGTGGCACTGGAGTTCACTTTCTTATGATTATTCCTAGTTTGTTTCCCAATTTGACATTCGCCATAAATTTTGTCTCTTTTCTTTATTTTGGGTAGACCTCTTATTAACTCACCTTTGCTCAGTCTATATAGATTTCGGTAGTGTACATGCCCATAACATTTATGTCATAATTCGGTCTCCTTGGTTTGAACCATGTAACAGGATAATTTAGATGAGCTAGAGTCACTAACTATATAGCAATTCTCAGATGTTCTGCGACCAGTCAATATCACAGAACCTTTCTCATTAGAAATCTCACATCCATGATTAATGATATAATACTATATTTATTATCACATATTTGAGAAATGCTTAAGATATTATGTTTAAGACCTTCTACAAACAAAACATTCTCAAAAGGAGGAAGATTGAAGAGTTGAATCGTACCTTGGCTAATTATTTTGTAGTTGCTACCATCACCAAATGTGACTGAACCATCAGTCATATCTTTGAAGTTGGTAAACAAATCTTTGTCACCTATCATGTGTCTAGAGCAACCACTGTCTACGTACCACTTTAATTAACTTGAAGCCTTGACACTAGTGTGAGCAACCAGACAAGTAACTTTAGGGACCCATTTCATTACCATTTTAGGTTTTAGAGCACTGTTGGTTTTTCTGTGCTTATAGGTGTTATACATTCTACCATTAGAGTTAGATTTCAAAAGCTCCTTGAGTAGATTCACAATTATTTTTTTAGCTAAGGGGTTATAATTCTGATTTCTAAAATTGATATAGTTGTTTTTAGGTTTTGTAGCTTGAAAAGTTTTAGGATTTTTTAAACCATTTTGATTCAAACTTTCCCTTTCGATTTGGAGAACTCTCCTTTAACAAACTTAGGAGGAATAATCTTATTTTTTAGAGGCGTATTTTTATCATAGCCTAGACCAGATCTATCTTCACATTTCCTTGATCCAGTTAGCAATTTTCCTACTTTAGGATCACCCTGGGCATATCTCCAATTATCCTTTGAACTCAAGAGGGAAGAGACTTTTAGTTTTAGTTTTTCATTTTTTGATTTTTAGATTTTCAACTTGGGACGTTTTGAAATCTAAATCATATTTAGTATTTTCAAAACAATTAGAAAGATGTGATTTTTTTAAAATTAAGTTTTCAAAATTCTCTTTTAACTGTAAAAACTTTTGTTTATAAAGTTTAAGTTTTACAACTATCTTACAACTTTCCCTCTATAGGGCATTATAGGCATCTTGTAAATCTTCATCATTTTTAGGGTCACTCCTCAAATTTTCATCATAAGTTGAATCATAACTATCTGTGGAAGTGACTATGGCTAGAGTCATTAAGGCCTTGACCTCATTTGTAGATTCGGGTCTAAATCATTTGATTCGGAAGAGGCTTCCGAGCAAGACGATTCATCCCATGTGGCCAATGTACATTTCTTCTTTGATTTGTCCTTCTTTGGACACTTGTTTGACAAATGCCCGTATTCACAGTAGTTGAAGCATTAGCTGTCTTTAAGAGATTTTTAATTTTTAGATTTACTCTTCTTCTTCTTAGAGGGCTTTTGAAAATCAACTCTCTTTTTTCTTTTGAAAATGTTATAAAACTTCTTGGCTAATAGTGTCATATCATCTTCTGAATTTTCACAATCAGAATTACTAGTATTATCTTAAGAAGTACATTTAGATGACTTAAGGGCTATGGACTTACCTTTAGGAGCCTTGAAATTCAACTCGTAGGTTTATTAGGAACCAATAACCTCTTCAACCCTCATATTATCCGTGTCATGTAGTTCCTAAATGACAATCACCTTAGAATTGAACCTTTCAGGCAATGAGCACAGTATCTTTACACAAAATTTACTTTCTGGGATGATATCCCCAAGACCCCACATTGAGTTGACTATGTCATTCAATTTAGTATAGAGGTCCATGAATGTTTCACTTTCTTCCATAAGTATTTCCTCAAACCTAGTGGTGTGGATATGAAGTTTTGACTGTTTGAAAATAGTCGTACCCTTGTGTTTCATTTCTAAGATATCTCAGGCTTGATTTACAATATCACAAGATATAATTCTTTTAAATTCATCTGGTGATAGTGTGCAAGTGATTGCATTTAAAGCTTTGGCATTGGCACTACTCTCAATTTTCTGAAGAGTGGTCCATGAATAATAAGGTGCAACTTTAATGGACTTAGTTCCATCAGTGCCAAAAACTTTAGACGTGGGTGAGTTCCATCTAATCACTGTGGCTTGCCACACGCTCTCATCGATGGACCTCAAAAAGATCCGCATCCTGACTTTCCAATAAGCATAATTGGAGCCATCAAAAAGTGGATGCCTAGTAATAGAGAGGTTATCAAAATTTGACAAATTAAAAGCTCAAAATCGCTTAGCTCAGGAAATGAATTCAAATGAATGAGATATTAGGCTCTGATACCACTTGAAAAATCTGAGCTCAAAGTCCTATAGAGGGGGGGGGGGGGGGGGGGGGGGGGGGTGAATAGGACTATACCAAATAAAAATAAATGTGAAATATAAAGACAAATAGCAAATTAAATAACAACCTCATATGCACTATACAAACTGAGTTCTAAGGACAACCTTTCACTAAAAACCAAGGTTTATGGTAGAATAACTTGATGTCTAGAATGTTGGTAAGTATCAAAAACTCAAACTGAGAATGAGGTGAAGGAAATAAACTAAATTATTACAACATTGACCACAAGCACACAAAGAAAATTACAACATTCAGCACCACACATATATTTGGCTGCATTTGAGTAGGATTGAGGCTATAAATATAGCCTAGGCAATCAGTAAAAGTCCTTGTTTGGGTAGTTAAATTAGTCTTTCCACCTTAGGTAAACTCGATGAACCTGGGTTGCACAACGATTGTCGACAGTGGTTAGGCCACGAGAGGGGGGGGGGGGAGGCTTCAGCACTCCATGTTGAATAAGTCAGCATGCGCCCATACCAATTAAGCTTTCCTAATAAACTGATTTACCTATTGTGTATTTACCATGTATGGACACGACTGCTTGAATCTAAGGCACCCCTCACTAATGTAAAGATCCACGTTAACCATGGTACCACGATCCACTAAGACTCATGAGCTGACCATGGTGGTATGGGATACCGTGTTTGAGTTGTCAGGCTACGCTGAGGTGACGAGCCTCCCTGTAGTGATCAATGAGCTACTAAGACTCATGAGTTAGCTATGGTGGTTTGGGACACCGTGTTCGAGTTGTTGGCCTACACTAGGGTGATGAGCCTTCCGTAGTGACCGCGAGCACAACTTCTTGCAGCTTGCTTATCATATGTGTTTGACTAGGAGTGATGAACCTACATCTTGGCTATCATATGTACTTAACTAGGTGTGACGAACCTAGATGAATTCAGAACATAGGAGTAGGACCACTACGGTTGTTTAATGTTAAATGTTTGATTTGGGTCAATGATATAAAGGAGGTACCATAGCTTTCCAACTTGCTATATGAATGAAATTAATTAATTACTCGTCTAACATGATCATGCATCACACTGCATTAGTTAGGATGTGCCAAAAAGGCATTGGAGTTGCACCTGAAAGTGCCCTTGCTAGTGCCCTGGTTTATCAATTAGATTATGTGTTGAGTCAGTCAGACTGCAAAGCCTCATAGGAAGATCTATTCAAGCGTCTGCCTCAACCGGATGTGTGGAAACTCGCCATACGTAAACCTAAGCCTCACACCCCTTTTCCCAAAATACCAGGTGAATAAAACCCTTAAAACAAGTTAGAACATATTAGGGTTTTAGGTAAGAAAACATTTTCAAAATTCAGAAAATCTCTAAGTTTTCTTGTCCTGTCGATTATATCGATACACAACTCGATATGATTGACTTGCGCTGCCGATGTCCTAGGAAGACCAATCGAATGAGGACGTAATGTGTCCAGTAACCACATACATATCTAGATGGAATTATCGATATTTCGGTACACTTATCGATATCATTAATATTTAAATCTCGAGCCCATCGAAGGTGGCTCAATTATATCGACAGGCAATTCTGGTGCCCCTATTTTTTCTTAAGAATATCATATATGCTTCGATATATCGAAGCTCTCCTCGATACCATCGGAGTTCAAATCTCGATGATATCAGAAGTCTCTCGATGATATCGGTCATGGGCGCGTTGTCTTTCAGTAACATTTTTTCAGGTGGTTCTTTAATTTTGATCAGGGGTCACTCGAGAGAATCGATATTCAAATGTCGATGGTATCGAGGCCGAATCGATTACATTAAGAATGGACATAAACTGTCCAGTAAGCTCAACGATTAAATCCTTAGATTTATCGATGGCATTGACACGACCTTCGATAGCATCGGTTCATCGGTATTCAAATTCTGATGATATCGAGCATCCCCTGATCATATCTAATGACCTGAAAATTTTCATGTTTCTCTCATTTTTCAAGTGTCGAGGTCTCGATCCTTGTATCAATAATATCGGAGTTCGAAATCTGATGACATTGACATGAGTCTTGATTCCCTCGATCAGTTGGCAGAAGGTTTTTCAAAAGCATATGACATTGAGTTTGTGTCATCGAGTGGACCATCGATACGATCGAGGGTATACGCTCGATGATATCGAACTCTGTCATAAATGTGACCATTTTATATCTGTTGGAACCTTTTTCCTATATAAAGAGAACTTGTCTGTTGTTACAGGCAGAGAAAGAAGAGAGTGCTTTTGTGTGTTTAACCTTAGATCATATACTCCAAGCCCTTTCTCTCATGGGAGTTCATCCTCCAATCCACCCTCGTCATTGATATTCAATAGAGTGGATTGGGGAATGAACTTTTACATTCAAGGATCCTCCAACTACTACTTTAATGGCAAATCTTTAAGCTGGGAAGCCTTGAATGCATAGATGATTGGAATCGCTCTACCTTCCTAATAGGAAAACATTTAAAGAGAAAGATTCCATCATAACCTTGACCCAACCATTAGCCATATATTAGTACATCATTTGTGTTGCAGATCAAGGGAGCTGAAGACTCTTCGTCAATAAGGAGGAGATCTTCGCCACCGTGTTGAATAAGACTCATCAACTTATGTGTTAGTATTTAGACTCCAGAGGACCCCTTTGATCTTTCCTTTGTAGGATTGGCTCTAAGGTGTTTCTCACCATTTGAAGTCCTCAAGGAGGCCTCCGGCGTGAGTGTATGTGGTGGGTGGGTTGTGTGGACCCTTGCTTTATGGAGTACATAAACATCTGGTTAGGGGTGAACCATAAAAACAATAGGTTTGAGATGAACCGTGTAAAACCTTGGGTTTGAGCTGAACCATGTAAAACCTTGGGTTTGAGGTAAACCGTGTGAAACCTCAGGTTTGAGGTAAACCATGTAGAAACCTCCATTAGGGTTTTATGGAAGATCCTTAGCCAGTATGCCTAAAAGTGGGTGCGTTGTGTTAACCCTTGCTCGTGAGAGCTTAAACGGTCAGCCTCGGTGTAGGTTGTAAAGGTTGAAGGTGAACCTAATTTAAAACCTTAGGTTAGAGGTGAACCGTGTGAAACCTCCTTAGTGAAATTTGATACACTCAAGGGTTAAGTGCGGTTACTGTTAGTGGAGTAGACAAGTAGTTGAACCACTATAAAAATAACTGTGTTTGCGATTGTTATTCTCCTGTGCATTTGATTTACTTCATTACTTTCATGCCTGTATATCTGAGATCACATCTTACACACACACAGTCATATCCATCATAAACTAGGTTACATATAGTTATTCCTTGAATAGTTTATGATTGGATCCTATACCAAGCTTGGAAGCCAGTAAAGTTACATTTGAGTAATCCTGATGATTGCATATTCATAGGATTAATGTAATAGGATTTTTAAATATATTGTAAAAAATTTAAAAAGTCCTATTCACTCCCCTTTAGGACATATTAGCATATTCCGACTTCAACTCAAGCGGTCTTCATTGCTATTTCAATTGGTATCAAAGTAGGTCTCTCTTTAAGGACTTCACCGCATAGAGAGTGATCTTGACTAAAGTTTGGAATATGGCCAAAGGAGAGGGCTCATTGGTCACTAGACCTCCAGTATTTGATGGTTCAAATTATGCATACTAGAAGGTTAGGATGCACTACTTCTTGAGATCTTTGGACGATGATGTTTGGGATATAGTAGAGAGTGGATAAGTGCCACCATCTGAACAAATTGTACTTGATAGTGGCACAACCATCATAAAACTCAAATCTAAAGAAAAATGGACGATGTTCGAGAAAGAAAAACAGACCGCTGAAGAAATATCCATGAACGCCGTCTACTGTGCCTTGTCCCAGGATATATTCAATCAAATCAGTATGTGTGGGACATCCAAGGAAGCATGGGATCTATTGGAAACAACCCATGAAGGCACAAGCACTGTGAAGAGGTCTAAACTACAACTTCTGACTTCACAGTTCGAAAGTCTCAGGATGGAGGAGCATGAGACATTTATGGAGTTTTTCACGAAATTAAATATCATCTGTAACTCCATGGGTGGATTGGAAGAAAAAGTTCCCGTACTTAAAATTTATAGAAAAATCCTAAGATCCATACCGGAACGGTTTAATCCCAAAGTATCAACAATTGAGGAGTGTAGAAATATAGACAAGATGAAGGTAGAAGAACTAGTAGGTTCGCTACAAACCTTTGAACTGCACTTCAAACAATCCCAAAAATCCAAAAATACTGTCATAAAAATTTCAAAGAAAATGATACATGAGGACAGTGGAAGTGAAAAGGAAGATGAAGATGAGGAAGTGGCTTTGCTGGCACAAAGATTCAGAAGACTCTTTCAGGAGAATCGTGGTCGTCTCTCCAAAGGAAGAAAGGTGAACAACAAACCCTCTACAGGCAAATTTGGTAAAAGGACCAAAGAACCATAATGTTATGCCTGTCATGAGTATGGACACCTGTCATCAGAATGACTAAACAGAAAAACTAAGGGCAAGGCAATGGCCGTCACTTGGGATGATACAGAAGAGTCAAACTCAGAATCTAGTGACTCAGAGAGTGATGGAGATCAGAAATCATTGAAAATCCTTATGGTCTCCACTGCTCCAATCATTCCCAGTGAATCTAAGAATGAGAAAGAACAGCAAGCCACTGAATCTTTTCCATTTGATCATGAAGAGACTGATGAAAAAGAAGAAGAGATAGAGAAAGATAAACTGCAAGATGCTTATAATCAACTCTATATCCATAACATCCACATACTTAAAAGACTTGGAATGTCTAAAAATAAGAGGGATTTGTTACAGAAAGACTTGTACAAAACCTTGGAAATTAATACACATTTAATCAATGATTTACAGTAATATCATTCAGAAAATGATAAGTAAGAAAGAGTAAACCTATCCATAAAAATGGAATCATCAAAACTTTTGAAACAAGTTGAATTATTAAAAGATGAAAATGCGCAACTCAAGAATGAAAATCACACACTCCGTTTTGACTTAGAAAAATCCAGAAAATTTGCCAAAATAAACTACAAATTCTCTTAGAGTGGTGAAAAGCTAGAAAATTTGTTAGGGATGAGAAGACAAGGAAGAGACAAGAGTGGTCAGGGGTATGATAAAACTGAAAAGAAAACTGAAAATGCTACCCCAACCACTAAAAGATCTATTGCTTCAGGGAGCAATATGAGAACTTCTCCGGTTTGTCACTTATGTGGTGATTTGGGTCATTATAAGTTTGAATGCTTGTCACCTAGACAGACTTCACATAACTCTAGTCAAAATCACATTGGTGAATTCAAACTGATTAGAGAAACACTAAATGTCAAAAGTCCATCTAGGAGGAACACTCATCTATCACTGCCTAAGATGAAAGACAGGATAAAGAAATCTGCCTCAAAATGGATATCAAAAGAAGAAATGAATCGTCTGATAACTAATATACCCTGAAACATCAAGCATAAAAGGACAAGTCAAGGTCATGCATCTAGATCTGGATATTTGCTAAACTGATGCACTTTTGTTGAGCTCAAAATGATATATTTGAGGCCCTATCATCAATCTTTTTGTATATAAACATTCAAATGTTTATACTTTTGTAGTGTACAATGATTGTACATAAGTTTGGTTGAGTATACCTAATTCATAGAAATTCTAAAAGTATACTTGTAGGGTAGTTTGAATGATGGACAATATAAAATCATTCACCTTCGATATGACTATCAGTATGTTATTCTCGATTAATCGATCAAGGGGCGATATAATCGATGACTCTTTAGAATGTGAAAGGGCATATGATCGAGGATGATATCGGAAAGAGAATCGATGAAATCGATCTAGAGTTCATCGATATAATCGAAATACGGATCGATGATATTGATAGATGTCGCCCGATATAAAAGGATGGAATGCGAAAAGGGGATTTTATTCCAGGGTTTTCAATTTTTTCTTCCTGCTCGCTCCTTACAATCAGACAGGTCTGAAAAGTGTCAAACAGCCTCAGAAGGTCCAAAATACGGTAATACCCTTCTTAAACGTTAAGATTCATTTCTTTTTGGGTATTCCCTTTTTGATTTGGCTGTGTCCATTTTTCTCGAAATCTTTTTATCGTCATGGGAAAAGAGAAAGAAAAAATGTCGGGACCGGGTGAGTCATCAAGATCCACCCATCAAAAAGTGATTGCTTCAAAAGGAAGCACACGAGCCCCGGAATGTGGGATCCCCACTAGGCAATGCACAAGATAGCATGGGCCCCAATCTGAGGCACATGTGCCCCCATCGGCACCTCCTCCAACTGGAGCGACTTCATGTCCACCCAAATACATGGGTAGAAAGCTCATCCATAAGAGAATTAGATAGGGAATGTCTGAGACCATACAATTTGGAACCCCTGTTTGCTGTAATCGACAGGTTGTCAGTTCTAGATTTTGGTGGGCCTTGTCAACTTGAACGTACATGCAACTTGCTTACTGCATGTCACTCACCTATGTCTAATCCTCCCTCTTTCATGGTCTCTTTGGATGGTGATGATTTGGTAATCATGCCTACTACAATGGCCACAATTTTCAGACTGAACCTGACTCTGGAAGGTCTCCCTGACATGGACCTTGAAGATACGGGAATTCGGTCCATGGTAACTAAATACCTTTGTCATGATAGGGACATCCCTTGGTATCAGGGGAATGTGTTAAAAGCTAGGTACATGGAACCTAGATTTTGGGTGCTGCATGGTATCTTCACCACAAATATATATTCCAGAAGTACCAACTGGTCCGATCTCACGGGCTTTTTGACCATGATCATCTACTCAGTTGCCAAAGGGATAAAGATCTGTCTTCCTACACTTCTTGTCCATCAATTGGTGAATGTTATTCATACATCCAGGGACCTTCATAAGCCACATCCCTAGATCATAAACATGATCTGCAACTCCATTAGTTTCCTACCAACCACTGATCAGGTATATCCTCTCCAAGTTTTTAATAAAAGCAACATTCATAAAATGGACTTGAAGTTTCACGACCCAGAGGAAGATGCTCAAGCAGAAGAAGCCAGGGGTGAAAGTGGCATTCCAATGGAAGGGACTGCGATGGATAAAGATGAACCTTCGGGACCCGATCTAGTACCGTCAACATCAATGCCTAAGTATGCCAAACGGTTCAAGCTAGACAAGATTGGCGCGATTCAGAGGGACATCCACTCCATGTAAGAAAGGGTTACTATTCTGGAGCGGCTGGTCCAAGGCATACAATAGACTGTTCAACCGCTAGTTGATCTGATGACTTGCCACCGAGACGACACGACACGACACCATCTCACTCTGCTCCATAGTGATGGGTCTCAAATGCTATCACATACACCTCATCCCTAACTTCTCATACGAACATTAATATCTTTTTTGATGTTCTACGTTTTTATGGGTGTATGTGATAGTTCTCTAACTTGTACAGTTTTTTTTTCTTCTTTTCATGTCTATGCCCATAGTTGGGATAATACTGATGGTTATTTTTGGGTGTCCATACATGGTTTTGAAGTTTTGTTTATCACTGTTAATACACTGCTGTCTGGGGCAGTATAAATGTTTGAAGGTTTTATTACATATGGCTGAATATAACTCTCACTTTTCTTGCCATACTATCATCTGTGCTCTCCTGGTTTATCTCCTATCTGAAATGATATGCATGTGTTTTAATGGTTTTTGTATCTGCTTTTATATCCACTTTATCTGATTCAATATGCATGTATACTTTCTAGAATTGATGTATTCTTTAAACTCTTTTTTATACATCGATTTCGGTTGGTTCTCTCATATGTCATCTACTTCAGTCAATATCAATTGCTATATCTTTGTCAATGACTGATAAAAAGAGGGAGAACAGTTTAAAACACCTTGAATGGAAATTCTATATCTACTTGAATGGTGTTGCAAGTGTTAGGGGGAGCAACTGTACCAAGAATGGAGGAGTTTTTACAGTAATAGGGAGAAGATATTGGTTGTGTACATGGGTTCATTAGAATTTGTAAAATTATGTAAAATTCATGTACACACAACTTAGGATGTGTCTGTCTAGATATTTTCCTAGGGTGTTTTGGGTATTTTTCCACGTAATTGACAAAAGGGGAGATTGAAAGTGCCCTTGCTAGTGCCCTGGTTTGTCAATTAACGTGTGTGTTGAGTTAGTCGAACTGCAAAGCCTTACAGGAAGATTTATTCAAGCGTTTGCCTCAACTAGATGTGTGGAAGCTCGCCATAGGTAAACCTAAGCCTCACATCCCTTGTCCCAAAACACTAGGTGAATAAAACTCTTAAAACAAGTTAGAACATACTAGGGTTTTAGGTAAGAAAACATTTTCAAAAATCAAAAAACTCTAAGTTTTCTTACCCTATTGATTGTATCGATACACAACTCGATATGATCGACCTGCGCTGTCGATGTCCTCGGAAGACCAATCGCTAAAATCGAATGAGGACGTAATGTATCCAGCAACCACATACATATCTGGATAGAATTATTGATATATCGATACACCTATCGATATCATCAATATTTTAATCTTGAGCCCATCGAAGATGGCTCGATTATATCGACAGGCAGTTCTAGCATCCCTAGTTTTTCTTCAGAATATCATATATGCTTCGATATATCGGAGCTCTCCTCGATACCATCGAAGTTGAAATCTCAATGATATCGAAAGGCTCTCGATGATATCGGTCATGGGAACATTGTCTTCCAATAAGATTTATTTTAGGTGGTTCTTTAATTCTGATCGGGGGTCACTCGATAGAATTGATATTCAAATATCGATGGTATCGAGGCTGGATCGATTGCACCGAGAATGGATATAAACTGTCCAGTAAGCTCAATGATTCAATCCTTGGATTTATCGATGGCATCGACACGACCTTCGATATCATCGGTATTCAAATTTCGATAATATCGAGCATCCCCCGATCATATCTAATGAACTAAAAATTTTAATGCAAATTTCTCTCTTTTTTCAAGTGTCGAGGTCTTGATCCGTGTATCGATAATATCGGAGTTCGAAATTCGATGGCATCGACACAAGTCTCAATTCCCTCAATCAGTTGGCAGAAGGTTTTTCAAAAGCGTATGATATTAAGTTTGTGTCATTGAGCGGATCATCGATACGATCGAGAGTATACGCTCGATGATATAGAACCTGCTCAATGATATCGAACTCTATCATAAATGTGACCGTTTTATATCCATTAGAACCTTTTGCCTATATAAAGAGAACTTATCTGTTGTTACTGACAGAAAAAGAAGCGAGTGCTTTTGTGTGTTTAACCTTAAATCATATACCCTAAGTCCTTTTCTCATGAGAGTTCATCCTCCAATCGACCCTCATCATTGATATTCAATAGAGTGGATTGGGGAATGAACTTCTGCATTCAAGGATCCTCCAGCTAATTATTTTAATGATAAATCTTTAAGCTGGGATGCCTTAAATGCATAAATGATTAGAATCACTCTACCTTCCTAATAGGAAAACATTTAGAGAGTAGGATTCCATCATAACCTTGACCCAACCATTAGCCATATATTGGTACATCATTTGTGTTGCAGATCAAGTGAGCTGACGACTCTTCATAAATAAGGAGGAGATCTTCGCCACCGTGCTAAATGGGACTCATCAACTTATCTGTAAGTATCTAGAGTCCAGAGGACCCCTTTGATCATTCCTTTGTAGGATTGGGTCTAAGGTGTTTCTCACCCTTTGAAGTCCTCAAGGAGGCCTCCAGTGGGAGTGTACACGGTGGGTGCATTGTATGGACCCTTGCTCTATGGAGAGCATAAACATCTGGTTAGGGGTGAATCAGTGAAACCTTGGGTTTGAGGTGAACTATGTAGAAACCTCTGTTAGGGTCTTATGGAAGATCCTTGGCTAGTGTGCCTAAAAGTGGGTGCGTTGTGTTCACCCTTGCTCTTGAGAGTATAAACAGTCAGCCTCAGTGTAGGTTGTAAAGGTTGAACGTGAACCTGATTTAAAACCTTAGGTTAGAGGTGAACCGTGTGAAACTTCCTTAGTGAAATCCGGTACACGCAAGGGTTGAGTGCAGTTACCAGGAGTGGAGTAGACAAGAAGTCAAACTACTATAAAAATGACTGTGTTTGTGATTGTTATTCTCTTGTGCATGTGATTTACTTCATTACTTTTATGCCTGTATATCTGAGATCACATCTCACACACACACAATTATATCCATCATAAACTTATAGTTATTCCTTGAATAGTTTGTGATTAGATCCTCTACCAAGCTTAGAAGCCATTAGAGTTACATTTGAGTAATCCTAATGATTGCATATTCTTAGGATTAGTGTAATAGTATTTTTAAATACATTGTAAAAACTTTAAAAAGCCCTATTCACCCCCTCTAGGACATATTGGAATATTCCAACTTCAACTCAAGCGGTCTTTTGAGCAAATGTTATCATATGTGAAATAGGCAGTCGGAGTCGTGTATGAGGAAACATTGATGTGAGGGAATGCATCATTACTTGCACCCCATTCCTGCATTAAAAAGGGTAGTTAGGAAGTGATTGTTATGATTATTTTATCATTACTGTTTGAATGACATGATAACATGTGTAACTTTTGTCTTATAGAACCACTGAGTTGATCACTCACTCCCACTTTGGGATGGTGTTTTAAAACACCAACCAAACATTGATGTAGATGCAGGTACGAACGATGTATATGCTCTAGAGTAGGACTTCTTGGGTGAGGAGGAGGAATTCTCCTACTTCCAACTCTCGGATAGGTTGATGTAGACCACGGACAATTGTGCAGGGGACACTGGGCATCAGGGCTTAGTTGAACACATTCACACTACCACTTTTTGTACATTTTAAAATTTTACATGTATATATTGAACCTGGTTACATGCTCATACTCTAGAAGGAATTTTGTGAAACATCTACATACTTAGATAGATATGTTTTACACTTCCACACTGGCTTAATTTCATTAAATCCAGAGTATGATGTTTTGTTTAGTATAATCCCATGTATGTTTAATTCATGAAAATGAAAGAAATTTGAATATCATCATCCATAATGCATAAGTGATGTTCTGAATCTTGGGAGTAGGGCTTTACTCGACCCTCAAAATTTAGGGCGTTACATAGGTGGTCACTCTTCCTACTGCTTTCTCGATGGATATTTAGGCTACAACCAGATAAAGATAACCCTTGAAGATCAAGAGAAGACACCATTCACATGTCCCTTTAGCATCATCACTTACCAAAGGATGCCATTCAAACTATGTAATGCCCTAGCCACTCTTCAGCAATACATGTTAAGCATATTTTCTGACATGACAGGGCAATATTTAGAGGTTTTCATGGACGACTTCTCTGTTTTTGGTCTATCCTTCAGTGAGTGTTTGGAAAATCTTAAATGTGTGTTGAAGCTATGTGAAGAAAAGAACTTGGTTTAAAATTGGGATAAATGTCATTTTATGGTTCCAAAGAGAATTGTGCTTGGACACATAATTTCATCCAAGGGCATTATGGTAGACATGAAAAAAATCGATCTTATCTCTAACCTATCTCCACCCAAGAGCATACGTGACATGTGATCTTTCTTAAGATATGTTGGATTTTATATACGATTCATAAAGGACTTTAGCCATCTTTTTCATCCTTTATTAATCTCCTCCAAAAGGATGTACCATACGTGTGAACTAAACAATGCCAAGAAGCGTTCACTAAGTGCAAGGCTATATAGACAACAACTCTTATCATGCAGCCACCTGACTGGAGCATACCTTTCGAGATTATGTGCGATGCATCTGACTATGCTATTGGGGTGGTGTTTGGCAAGAGAAATTAGAAGAATCCCAATGTGATTCAGTATGTGAGTAGAACTCTAAATTATGCCCAAGTGAACTATTCTATCATAGAGAAGGAACTCTTAGTTGTAGTATTCGCTTTGGAAAATTTTAGGTCCTACTTGATAGGATCCAAGATCATCAGCTACACTATTCATGTAACATTGAAGTACCTTCTTTCTAAGAATGATGTCAAGCCTCGTTTGATAAGATGGATCTACCTACTTCAAGAATTTGACATTGAAACTAGACAAAAAAGGAGTAGAGAATGTAGTGGCTGACCATCTCTCAAGACTTGTCCTTCATGATTCCCTTGAGCCGACATTGATAAATGACATGTTTCTTGATGAAAAATTGTTCAAACTTTCCCAATTACCTTGGTTTACTAACATTGTGAATTATCTTACCACAGGTTTCATACTGATACATTGGACTGCACAAGATATGAAAAAATTCTACATTGAGGTACGTAAGTTTTTCTGGGATGACCCTTATTTTCAAATATTACCCAAACCAAATTTTGAGGAGATGTATGCCAAATAATGAATAAAAAAGTGAAATCTGCTTTTGTCAATCTCAGGCTTGTGGTGGTCACTTTTCTGCTAAAAAGAAACTCATGAGTTTTGCAAAGCTTGTGAGTGTTGTAAAAAATTTGAAGGTTTGTCCTGTCAAAACATGATACCATTGAACCCCATTCTAATTATTGAAGCATTCAATTGTTGGGGCATTGATTTCATGGGACCATTTCCCAAATCCTTTAGAAACAATTACATCTTATTAGCAGTAGACTATGTTACCAAGTGGGTCGGGGCGATCCCGTGCTAGAACAATGATCATCAAACGGTCATTCGATTCTTAAAAGAAAACATCCTTTCTTGGTCGGAACACCTCGAGCCATTATAAGTGATGTAGGTTCACACTTTTGTAATAGGTTATTTGAGAACTTAATGAAGAAATGTGGCATATCTCAGAAAGTTAGTACACCCTATCACTCGCAAACAAGCGGTCAAACTGAAATTTCTAACAGGGAAATCAAATAAATTCTAGAAAAAATGGTTAACCCTAATCACAAAGATTGGTCCATCAAATTGACTAATGCTTTATGGGCTTACCGTACAACTTATAAGACCCTCGTTGGAATGTATCCCTTTATACTTGTCTTTAGGAAGTCTTGCCACTTGCTTATGGAGATGGAACATAAATCCCACCAGGCAATCAAAATTTTGAACTTCAATTTGGACAACACCGACTCACTACGTAAAATTCAATTAAATGAACTCAAGAAAATTCAAAATGATGCATATGGGAACTAGAGAATTTACAAGGATAGAATGAAGGAGTTTCATTACTGGAACATTCTTCGAAAATCATTCACCCTAGGTCATAAGGTCATTTTGTATAATTCTCAATTACATCTTTTTTCGAGTAAGCTTTGATCTCATTAGACTGACCCTTTTATTGTTACAATCGTATATTTTCATAGGGCCGTCAAGATACATAATCTAATGAATGAAAGCATTTTAAAAGTGAATGGTCATCATCTCATGCCATTTGTTTAGAAATTTAACTAAGAGGATATGTCCATCCCTCTGACTGATCTTGTCTATCAAGATTGACTTCCTAGTCTGATGAAGGTATAGTTAGGTTTATTGCTTTTTTAGGATTAGGTTAGATAGAATTTTTCTTTAGCTATTCGTGTTTATCATTGCATAACCTTTACATAGCAAGTACTTTGAATATTGTTGCATTCTTCCTTCTCATGTACTATCTTCCTAACTCACTATTCATTTTCTTATCTTTGTCTCATATTAGTATTATTGACTATTTCTTACATTGAGGACAATGTAAATTTTAAGTTGTTAGGTGAGATTAAATGAATCTAATCAATATTTTCTAGGTTTTGAGCAAATTATTTAAAATTTTCTATTTCAAAACACACTTGAAAAGTAAAAATTCTGTGTGATTTGAATGCATGTTGAGTATTATGATAAGATATGGAATATATCTTTGGGAATTTAGTGACTAGTTAATTAGTAACTTTTGATTAAGATTTCTTAATTAGTTGATTAATAGAAAAATTTAAACATCAATTGAGTCTAGCTCACACTTCACATCTAATTTATATCCTATGAAATTGTTTACTTTCTAAGTGATAACGTGTGAATTACTTAAAAGTGATTATGAACCAAATTTGGAGATTATTATCTATCTAAAAGGGATTACAAGAAGCAAAACAAACCAGTTAGAAAACAATAAGATCATGACCACCTACGGGATGTGTTTTAAATGAAAATTTTAAAAAAAGAATGAAAAAAGGGAGAAAACCATTGATATAAAATCAAAAGCTTGAAAATATGTAAAATAGGAGATATGATCGGAATTAGTATTTGTGTTGAACTATCCAATTTAAGGTAATGAACATGGCTAGCATTATGAAAGGTATAACAAATTAATGAAGTTTTAAGTTAGAACTCACTAAACACACTAGAAACTTAATGTCACTCACGTGTATAAGCTTGTGTTGAAAATTGCTATCTAAGGTAGGGTTGGAATTTAAAATTTTTGAGAAGTTGTGTTTGCATGTTTTGTTCGAGACTAGTAAAATACTAGGTTTGAGGGCTATTAAGTGTGAAATATTGTATATTTCCCCCTATTTATGCCTTGATTTTATAAACATGATAGTGCTTAATCGATCTAATTATGCATGTTTTCACATGTAAGATGATTTGAAAGCCTATGATGAATATGCACTTAAAAGGATGGATTAAAAACTTAAAAGAAGATAATGAAGAATTCACATGTGAAAAGATCGAAAGAAACCAAGTAAAGAATGAAGAGAATCGAAGCTTTAAGGTGAAGAAAATGAATATTGAAAACTAGCCTGAAATATGATATTCTGAAACACCGAGTCTAAATGTTACGCCCCAAAATTAGGAACCGGGCTCACAAAATTTTTGATCACCGAATTCGTGTAGACAACCTCCATAGTACCCCATTCTTAGCTCCCAGTGCCCATACGCAAGATTCCAATCCTGGGATCCTACAAGGAGGATTTTTAGTGTGATTTTTTTGTAAAGGAGTATAACGACAAGCATAACCAAGTCACAACAACATCATCACCACATGTCCACTAATAAAATCATTTGAGTACAATGCTTGAGAGGGAAATACATATATGAAACAAGAACTGCAAAGCTCTGACACACGCTCCTGCCTCAACGCTGCTATGACCTAACGTCACTTGCATGTAATATTCATGCATAAGTTTACTAAGAAGCTTAGAGGGTGGTACGTATGTTTGCAATACATATGCCAAACACACAAATATCAGAGTAAGCTCAAATACTGGCAAGTCCATGAATAGTGTCAACCATAACAAGGCTATGTGATGTAAGGCATAGTATGTTAAATGTCATATGCTGAGGATGCAATGTAATGTGCAAATCCTAACAAGTCCACGAATACCATTAGGCTTATCCAGGCCATGTAATACAGAAACATAGTAAGCCAAATGTTAAATACAGAGGATGCAATGCAATGTACAAATCCTAACAAGTACACGAATACTATCAACCTTATCTAGGCCATATAATGCAAAAACATAGTAAGCCAAAGGTCATATAGAGAGGATGCAATGCAAAAGAAATGAAAAACATGGAGTGTGCAGTCGAGATGATAGTACGTGGCTGTGGGGTTCATCACAAGGAACATCTATCCAAACCAGTCTCATACCAAAATTTGGATAGACTTAATGCAGTAAACTCCTAATCTCGGTTTAGTTGCATGCCCAACCAAAATCCTAGCCATTGCAAAGGTACATATGATGATTTGGTTGCGCACCACTAGCCCGAGTGGATAGTGAATGAATGAATGAATGAGTCAAGTGTTTGAAACGCCCCAAAAATTAAGGGTCAAGCAAAGGCTCAACTCCTGAGATCTGTCGCATCACTTATGCAATATAGATAATGATAATTAAATGTTGTCCATATTAGCACATTAAACATGAATGTGATTACACTAAATCAACGTATCATACTCCAGAGATGATTAAATTAAGCAAGCGAAAGACTATGATAGATATGTAAATTATATAAGTGGTTATGAACCCCCAGAGTATGATCATGTCACCAGGCTGAATATATACATGTTTTTCCAAAATATACAAAATGACCAAGTGTAATGTTCAACTAATTCGTATCCCCATAATCCTGTCGATCAGTGTATGGTCTATATAGATCCGCCTGATAGCTGCATATAGGAGAACTCCTCGTTATCTTAAAAGTCAGGCTCCGCTTCCTAAGCCTCGCCATCATCTGCAGCTAAGACAGAGTTTGGCTGGTGTTTTAAAACACCGTCCCAGAGTAGGAGTGAGTGATCAACTCAGTGGTACTATAAAGAAAATGTCAACATATTATCAATTCAATCAAGCAGTAATGATAAAGCAATACAACAAACATTCCCTAACTACTCTGGTTAATGAAAGGTTGATATGCGGTAATGATGTATGCCCTTACCTGTAGTCCCTCAGTAACATCATCTCATGATCGCATATGGAAAACTACCTAAACATGCGCTTCCTCACCAAACCACATGCAATGTAGTGCATGGTCGTGTTAGCAAAGTAATTTATTTAGGCTTATTCATACAGCAAATTCGAGAAGCTAAGGTACTTTCCTTTATATCATTTACTCAAACGATGATCCATATAGGGTCGTCCATCCTAGTAAATTACATATGATAGGCAAGTTATAGGGCAACATCACCCCTGATTTTAAAGTAGTGAATATGCAGGTTCAAGTCACTATGGGAGGCTCGTCACCTCAATGTACGCCTAGTTTATACTCGAGGTCACTACGGGAAGGCTCATCACCTTAGTGTAATTTGATAACTCGAATACAGTGTCCCATACTACCGTATTTGGTTCACGAGTTTGGGTTGCTCACTAGACACTATGGGGAGGCTCATCACCCCAGCGTATGCCAACAGCACGACCACGATGTCCCATACCACCATGCCTAGCTCATGAGTCTTAGTGGATCGTCATACCAAGGTTAAACGGGCTTTTCATTGATAAGTGGTACCTTAGATTCAAGCAGTAGCATCCATACATGGTAAACACACATTAGACCAATCGAGTTATTTGACAAGTTCGATTAGTACGGGCACACGTGAAATTAATCGACATGGAGTGCATACGCACTCCTCGTGGCCTAACCACTATTGATAATCACTGTACGACTCTGATTCAATGAACGCATCCGTTGTAGTGAAACTAATTTGGCCACTTGATCGGAAACTACTACCGATTGCCTGGACTATGCATTAGTCCAATCATGCTCAAATACAATATCCATTCATATGTGATAGTCAAACAAAATTTAACAACCAATTTAAATATAGATCTCATTTGAGCATTTTAACAAACACATAGTGCACATGTTATCATACATAGGCATTTCATCCATAAACCACATAATAGTAAGATAGGTTACATGAAGGAAACTATAACTATAGATGAGGTAATTGAGAATCCTATCTCAACACCCTCATTAAATACATTTCAACAAGAAATCTCTCATTCAAACATTTTATCAAACACGTAGACTATACATTTCAACATACATGTAATAAATTAATTATAACATATTTATGGAAAATCCTTTCACCAAGGAGTTGTCATATATACAACAATCATGTATTCTCAATTAATAATCGTGGCAAGCATGAATCATAATTTCATATTCATTAAAACATTTCAACAAACACATAGAATGTATTATATATTCACATAGTTCACACACATGTATAATCTATCAAATACGTTGTAACTATAAGACCTGTGTCCTAGTCTGTACCGTTTCATAGGCTTCTGCGGTTCTCTCCATTAAATTTTGGTAACTCTCAACCCGTATCCGACGTTTGCACGTGACTTAAGTCGAGTCTTGTATACCAAAGTCAGCTTAACCCGAAACTTGTACCCTAGGGACCGCGCCGTCGCTGTGGTTCCAACGCGGCGACTCACTCACCGAAACGATACCCGTGCCAGAAGATGTGGACCACCGTTCATTTCTAAGAAACATCTCGCATTACAAATTTTGAGAAAATCTCTATGACATGTCCCATCAATCAATCAGTCAATCAATGTCAAGTATAAGCCATACCCCAAGTACAACAACCATCCCTCCTTTTCCAAAAGTCAACCCTCTCTCTCCCCTCACCATTCCTCTTTTACAAAAAAATCAAACTCACTCATACCTCCCATCCCCTTCCTTACATCATCCCATCCATATCATCCTATCACCCCTTTTTCTCTCTCATTTCTCAAATCTCCCAAGCAACAAGATTCATACGTCCATGCCTCCCCAAGCTCTCTCCCAAATGCTAAGTGTGGCCACCCTCTCATCTCTCATCCCCACCATTAAAACCCCATCATCCACCGTTAAAAGTTGAGTATAGGAGCATACAAGCCTAAGGGAGTAAGAAGGAGGCCAAAAAGGTGGGTGATATATCATAGTTTTTTATTTTAAGGGCCCACTTGTTGTGGGACCCACATGATGTATGCATTGTTTAAAGGAGGGCCCTTTAGTGGCGGGGTCCCTCCCCTTTCACGTGTCTCTCTCTCTCTTTCTTTCTCTCTATCTATCATGATTGGAGTGGGCCCCATAAATATGTGTTATGTATAACGATCCATCTGACGATGTGGCTCATCCTATAGCAGGTGGAGATCCACACCATCCATTGTTGGGATGGTGGAGATCCCACCACTGGACTAAATGATATATGTCATACATATTTATATTATATATATACACACACACACATGCAATGATGGGCCACGTCCATGTAGGACCCACCATGATGTGTTGTGTGTAAACCGCCCAGTGTCTAGAGATGCTGGATGTAGCCAGGCAGACCGTGAAGTGTGGGCGGATGGTGTGGTGTACTAACACCACCAAAAAATAGCTTGGTTCAAAACGTTTGAGTGGACTGCTCTTACAGGCCCCAACTTGATGTATGTACTTAATCCAAGCTGCCCATTCTTTTCCTCAAAACATTTTAAGCGTTGAGCCGAAAAATGAACTCAATCTAAATTTCTGGTGGGCCATAGCATAACAAACAAAGTTTTCTATCGTTAAAATCCACCCGACATTCCTATACACCAAAATACCTTGGATGTTGGGCTTGTTCGGTCTATATTGAGCCATGGAATATAATTATTGAAGTGGATTCATCTGCTGTGGGCCTCACCTAGAAAATTCCTCAGAAAATCATATTTTTTAAAAAATAAAAATAAGTAATGAACAACAGCAATGTCTGCTACTGCCATTATGAGGACAGCGTCCTCTGCGCGCAAGGACGAGGAGGCAAGGACCCATGGTCCCAGCCATGGGCCCCACCGTGATGGGTGTTACCATCAACACCGTGCATTAGGTGGGCCCCTTAGGGCAATGGGCCCCCTCCCAAAAATCAGCCAGATACAAACTCAGGTGGCCCACACAGCTAGAAACAGTAAGGATTGAACGTCTGCCATTGAAACCCTTTTTAGGGTCAGAAGTTTTGGATCAATATGAAATTTATTTTTCCTCCTCAACCTAGGTCTGTGTGACCTTATCAACCAGTTGGGTGGAAAATAAACATTATGGTGGGCCCAGGTTCGTGTGACCTTATTAACAGGATTGGGTGGAAAGTAAACTTATGGTGGGCACAGGTCCGTGTGACCTTATCAACAGGATTGGGTGAAAAATAAACACTTTTGGTGGGCCCTAGGTCTGTATGACCTTGTCAACAGGATGGGTGGAAAATAAACATTATGGTGGCCCTACTTAGGACCCACTTATGTATGTATTGTATTCACACCTTTCATCAATGTGGACCTCCACCATGAAGTATGTGATTTATCTATGCCATCCATGCCTATGGGACCTACCTTGATGCATGTGTTGCACCCAAACTGTCCAACCATTTTGGAAGCTCATTCTAAGGTTTGAGACTCAAAATGAGATAGATCTGTAGTTCAAGTAGTACCCACCATTTAGAAATAGTGGGGACAGTGACATTCACCATTCAAAACTTCTTAAGGGCCATGGTAGTTTCGATTAAGCCGATGTTTTACTTTCACTTCATTTATGTCCATGTTAACGTATGAATAGGTTGGATCCTAAAAGAAAAATACGTAACAGTAGGCCCTGTAGGAATTTTAACTATGGGGATCATTATCGCCATTGTAATTTGGAGTGTCGTCTAGTTGATCTTTTTATATGATTCATGTATACATGAGGCCCATCTTAATGTATTTGTGCCTAATTTTGAGTCCCACCTGGATATATATGAGGCCCATGTGATTTGACCCATTTGATGTATTGGAGTCCTTGGATCGAGGCCCAACGGGATGTACATAAGGCCTATTGCAATGTGCGATTCCACCATGGTTTATGTGATGTTGTTTTAGCAGCCATGCCTTGGGAACAATGATGGTTTGATGTCCACATTGTGAGAGCAATGATAGTTAAATATCAACATTGCAAGGGTGATGTTGTTTAAATGTCCGCATTATCACTCTCCCTAGGGCCCATTGATAGGCCCATACTTGTAGTGTGTAGGCCGTCTAGGCCCATCTTCGTTATGACTAGAGCCCATCACCACATAACACGTTTAGTATAGATACATGATTCATGATCATATGCATCATATGTATGCCTGATATGAAGAGTGATTGATCATAACATATGTCTTTGGGCCGATTGTTTATGAGTTCCTTAATAGGCAGAGTTTCCCTACATAAGCGTGTGGTAGGCGCATGATTGTTGCATGTCTGGTAGGGTGATTCATGCACTTGGATTTATGTGATTGTGATTATTATATGCCCTAGCGACATCAGGTCCATAGCCTCCATAGACACAGTGGGTGGCTGGATTAGATACCGAAAATACCATTTCTAGCATAAGGGCACCCTAGATGTCTCTAGGTGAAAATTTCCAAACCCGATGGTACCAGAGGATGACTCCAACGTTGAGACCGAGTGGATATATAAGTGCATGAGGGCTGAATGCTAGGAGGTCGCGTCTTCCACTGTGTCATGGTCGGTTGGAAAGGGGTATGGCCCTACTTGCCCGAGGGTAGGGGGCAATACTAGGTTGAGTTTGACCAGCTCGTGAATGGGTCCGCTATCGATGTATCGGATAGGAATTGGCAAGCTATTGGCTAGGTGGATAGTGAGGTTTCTTACGCTCACTTAGACTGTGTGGCTAGGAGAGCGGCTGTGCTATTTAGAGTGTACTAAACCCCGGTGATTATCCAGAATGAGAATTGTACTGATATTTGATAAGTTGTATGAGGATTTGTATGAGGATTGACATGCTTGAGCTGCATCTCACATTGCATGGTCTTAACATGGCTGATAGTATTCATATCTTGCACTGCATAGCCTTATTACGGCTGATTGCATTCATGTACTCATCAACATGTTTTCGCATTACTTTGACTTTACATTCCGAGTACGCTCATATTGCGCACACACTTACACTGCCCTCTAAGCTTTCTATAAGCTTATGCATGATCGATGCGTGCAGGTGATACCAGAACGCAGTCGTAGCATAGTAGCAGCAGGAGCGTGTAGTCGAGTTTTTGGAGTTTTCGTTATTTGCATTATCTTGTATTTCCCTTCAGACTCATTGTACCTAAAAGTTTTTCATCATAGTGGATTTTGTGATGTTATTCTTGTGGTTATTATTCATGGGTTATGCTTATGGTTATGCTTATACAGAATCAAAATTATGTTTGAAATCCTCCTTGTAGGATCCCAGGATTGGAACTTGGTGTATGGGTGCTGGGAGCCGAGAATGGGGTACTATGGAGGCTGTCAGCATCGGATTCGGTGATCGGGAATTTTATAAGCACAATTTTTGTGTTTGGGGTGTGACAGTAACTAAGATCATATGACAACAATCAAGTTAGACATAAATCATTGCCGACATTGAAAGCCTTGAAAATTATAACCTAAATTCTTATAGTCTGCACCTTTCGTTGGTATGCTCGTTACGAATTTAGTTCATACACCATGTCTTTGTCTACAGCACAACAACTACCTAAATATTGAAATAGGTAAGCTATTATATTATTTTCTCTATTTGGATTCCTAAAAAAAATTAAGGTTAGGATTTCTTATCCGAATACAAAGTTGGATTCGACGGTGTAGCGACATAGGAGATATGATTGGAGTGGTGGAAGTGAATCCTAACAACAATCTCATAATCTCTCACACTTCTCATCACTCTTTTCTCCTCTTTTCTCTCTTCTATCTCCTAAGGTTAGAGAATTCGTGTGGAATGACAGAGAGGTGGGTTAAGGCCCTTATATAGGCCCACAAGTGATGTAAATGGCCCTAAGGCCATGATATACTTAGGGTATAGTAAAGGGTGGTTGTTTTGGGCCAACGGAGCTCATATGGAGGTCCATTGCTCGTAACAGTCTGAATGAAGTTCGCTAACAATGAATCTATGCCAGATTAAGATTTTTGTCCGATCGGATCACTGGATTGATTGTGGAGGACCCGTTTCAGTACAACAGTCATCGTCACTCGATTAGGGCCACAAGTATACCAATGAGTGCAGGGAAATTTCCCTAATCCAATGGTGTAGTTTGGTCAGAATTTGATGGTCTGAAACCTTAAATTTGGTTGGCAAGCGAACAACCCAATTCACTTAAGTTTGAGTTCATTTCTTAGAGATATTTGTGTTTCTCACGCACTTCGCTCCAGCCTCAAGTTGTGCATTTCTGGATACTATTTGGAGTCGATTCTCACGATGGTTATCAAGCCCATTAAGGTAGTCACAACCTTATAGTTTCACAGTCATCAGACTTTCGACACACGGTCCAGGTCCGAATGGAGTTTCAATGTACTCTCAAAAGAAATTGAGTTTTGAGATTGATTCTAAGTTTTCTAAGTAATGATGGTTGACGATTCTATTAGTTTTGGGTCTTTTGGTTTGTATAGATAGTGGTTTAAGATAATTCACCGATTAATTTAGCTTAATACTTAAGTAATTTTCATCTAATTTCTAAAGAATTCGATCCTTAGTAATTTCTGGTTGAGGTGATACTCGAGTCTTTGTATAGATTTTTTCGAGACGTTACAATGTTAAGTACGCAATTCCTACTCAGCAAGTCCATATATGATCGCTATAGCACTTTCGATGTAGGATAAGGTTTCGCCTCATCGTATGCATAGTAGCATGCCAGCATAGTAGCTTACCAACCACTGGTAATTACCCAGGCCCTTAGGATCCCCCCACATCAGCGTCCGCCCACGTGTGCCCGCCGATATATGCAACAGTGATGAGGCATCACAATACCAGTACAGTACATCTTTGGGATATCATTGGGGTCTAGTACACTACACTAGATAGCCATCCACTGGACACGCTACCATGTAAGTGGAAGAGACCTCACTATCCCTCTAGCCAATAGTCTGTCAATATCTACCCGACATATCGATAGTGGACCCATTTATGAGCTGGTCAAACTTATCCTAACCTTACCCCCTACCCTCTGGTGGATAAGGCCACACCCCTTCCAACAAACCAAGACACATTAGTAGATGTGGCCTACTAGTATTCAACACTCGGGTGCTCATGTATCCACTTGGTCTAAACGTTAGAGCATCCCCTGGCCATAGAGGTTTAGGGATTTTCACTCATAAATATCCATAGTGCCCATATGTTGAGTCTCAAACATTTCTGGTGTCCCATCTGGCCATCCACGATGTGCTTGTGGAGGCCACAACCCTAACGTCGCTAGGGTGTACAGTGATCATGTCACACCATGCGAGATGAATGAAGCATACTATCTAGTCATGCATCAATCCTTCATGTACCGATCGCTCATGTGGGGCAACTCCGCCTCATAAGGAATCTCATAAACATCTCAACCCAATAACATATGCTATGATCAATCACTCCACATAATAGGCATACAATGATGCGTATGGGCATGTATCATGATGTAATACTAAGCATATTCTCAATGTGTCCTACTAGACTAGGTACATTAGCATGATTATCAGATATAAACAATAACCGGCTACATGATGGGATCCACAGAAGGATGGCGGATCTAGTCCAAAACATCAAGATCAGTTCTAAACAGTGAATATACCAACCTGATACCATAGATTCTTCCATCTATAGCAAGGGGTGATGATGCACTCACCTATAGATAGTGGACGGTCTAGATGTCATACTACATTAAGGCTATACCTCATGGGGTGAGTCAATGGGTATACAACAAGGTGTGGTGGAAAGCACTGGCATCATTGGGGGCCCAATGGTTTGGGTTAGCCCAATAAAGTGAGACAGGTATCATTAATATCAATGGGGGCCCAATGGATTGGGTTAACCCAATAAGGTATAGGCTTAACAATGGGCCCTAGGGAGTTTTTCGACATGGACATTTAACCACCATTGCTCCTAAGGCATGTCCCATTTGGAATATGGAGTTTAACTCATAGTGGGGCCCATGACCCATATATTATCTGGAAAATGGATGGAAAATACATGCACATCACTCACACATGGTGGGCCTCACAAGGAAGCCCCATAATGGGCACATAACTCATACGTCATGGTGGGCCTGTATAAGGCAGCCCATGGCCCCCAAAATGGATGGACAGTGTGTATATAGCACATATATCATGGTGGATCTCACAAGATAATGGGCCTCATACAATCACAATGGGTCTCATACAATCGCAATGGGCCTTATACATTCACAATGGGCCTCATACATTTGCAATGAGCCTCACATACAGCCGTAATGGGCCTTACATGTATCAAGTGGGCCTCAGGAGGTTTTAATGGCAGGCGTTTGACCACTATTACTTCTAAGGTGCTGTCCACTTGAGATTTGAATCTAAATCACGTTGGGGCCCTCAACCCTTACGCTATTTAGAAAACGGATGGGCAGCGAGCACAAAATCACCTACATCATAGTGGGCCTGCATAAGACAGCCCATGGCCCCCAAAATGGATGGACAGTGTTATATAACACATAAATCATGGTGGATAACACAAGATAATGGGGCCCACGGCCCTAAAGAATTAGTAAAATGGAAGGGTGCTGCGTATACAACACATACATCATGGTGGGCCCCATGAGGCAGTCCCACAGTGGGATGCCTCAGCCTAGCCATTTCCTAGTGGACGTCAACCCTAGACTTGGATCTGCTATTTCATGATGGGCCCATATTGAAGAGTGAGACAGGGGAATGTTGTAGGAAGGTGTGGGGGAGGCCCCACACATCATAAATGCGCCCCACAGAGAATGGGCAGCGAGGTTATACAACACATACATCATAAGGGCCTGTGGTGGACGGTCAGCCTAGCAGGGTCACTTGGACCTACTGGATGGTCTGAAAAATACATACATACAAGGTGGGCATGATGCCCCTAGCTGGGCGTCCTACTGATGGATGGCTTGGATAAATATACACCACATGGTGGGCCTACACATCACAATGGACCCCACCAGATGAACGCTTATATATAACACATGCAGCAAGGTGGGTGGTTTGTTGGATAAAACACATAACAGTGGGTCCCATTTGGATGTGGGTCATCCAGAAAATAGGCCCTGACTAGGTGGGCCTCAAAACAGATGGATGGCAAGGATAAAACAAATATAACATGGTGGGCCAGCAGTTGCAGGACAGTCAGACTAGCAGTGCATGGCCCATCTAAGCATTGGATCTGCTTAGGAATGGGGCCCATGGCCCTGTATGATATGGGTAAATGGACGTTGTGTATAAAACACAACATGGTGGGCCCCACAATCATTAGATTGGAGGGAAAACAACATTATAGTGGTCAAGATGGATAGACACATCATTACAACTTATGGCCTGCTACTGCTGGACAATCCTGCTCTGCTGGATGTGTCCAGCCTTAAGCTCCTGAGATGATCAGGAAAACTAGATGGATGGTGCAGGTACACATGTGCAATAAAGTGGGGTCCACGTGAGTGGCCCACCAGCTACAGCATCAAGCTACTATTTGTGTTTTCCATTTTGTCCAGATAGTCAGCAGGTGGATCTGTTGTTGCTATGGTGCAGGCCACAATGTGCTAAGTTTGGGCCGTGCAGATGGATGGCTAAGGATATAGAACACATACATCAAGGTGAGGTCCACTTCAATGTGGCCCACCCATTTGAATCAAAGATGATATTTGTTATTTTATTTTATTTTTTTGCCTCAATGTCCAGGCCTGCTACACAACAACCTAATCACTGGGCTTGTCCTGTCTTTGGGCCCACGGCTAGGGTGGTCCCACCATATGGACAGTGTGGAAAGAATACATAAAGGTGGGGCCCACAGATGGGGTTCCACATGGCTGGAAATCCAGCCTACATTTGTGTTTTCCCCACCATCCATGTAACATCCCGAAAATCGGGGGTCAGGTAGAAACCTAACTCCCGAGTTCCAAAATGTCACTTGTGCAACATAGAGAATGATGAATGCATATTGTCTGTAGAATGGCACTAAACAAGATTTAGATTAAGCCGAAACAACATATCATACTCCAGAGACAATTAAATTAGCAAGCAAAAGACTGTAATAAATATATAAAATATACAATTGATTGTAAGTCTCCAGAGTGTGAACATGTTACTAGGTTAATTAAATACATGTATACTCCAAAAATGGAAAGAAAAGAATATACATGAGTGCTCCAAAAATATAAAATGAAAAGTGTTAAGGCATCTACTCAACCTCCCTGTAATTCCGTCGATCAGAACACGGAGGAGAAATCCTCCTCATCATCATATAAGTCCAGCTCTGCTTCTCAAGCAGCGTCATCATCTGCGACTAAAATAGGCACTGGTGGGTGTCCGGAACACCATCCCGTAACGTGGGAGTGAGTGTTTAACTCAGTGGGAGAATAGAGTAAAGATTAGCATGTTATCAAATCAGTCACGCGTTAATAGTAAAGAAAACAATCAAACATTCCTAGATACTGTTATTAATGCATACATGAAATGACATGATGGATGCCCTCACCGACATACTTCCTCATGCGGCACCATCTTACGCCCGCGGCATGCTTTCTTCCCGCAGTGTTCCACATCTTCCAGGCACATGCAATGCGATATGGATAATGATTACCGGGTTGTTATTAGTCCTTTTCATACAGCAGGATTGGGAAACTAAGGTACATTCCTTATATCAATCCCAACACAGATCCTATCTAAGGTCGTCACTCCTAGTAATCTGATACGATGTTATATTTATAGGTCGCTGCAAGGGCTGTCAGGGTTGTTGTACGCACTTGTTGCTCCTCTCCCCCATCACCTTATCAATATAGGCCTATTTATATCCTTAAGACTACATCAGGACTCGTCGCCCCCATGCGGTGTCAGGATAAACTCAAGGTCACTACAAAGGGCTCGTCACCAATCAGTGTAGGCCGACAGTAAAAATATAGTGTCTCATACCACCATAATCTGCTCAGAGTAAGGTGCTCACTGGTCACTACGGGGAGGTTTGTGGCCCCAGTGTAGGCTGACAGCTCGACCACGGTGTCCCATACCACCATGCCATGCTCGTGAGTCATTATGGATCAAGGTACCAAGGTTGACAGGGTTTTCAATGGTAAGGTCAGTACCCTAGGTTCAAGTAGTTATGACTCATACAAGGTGAACATACAATGGCCAGTCGGGTTACTTGACGGGCTCGACTAGTATGAGTGCATCTCAAGCTGAATGACATAAAGTGCAAGAGACACTTCGTGTGGCCTAACCACTGCCGTCAACCCAAAACACGACTCTCGTTCATCGACACGTCCTTCGTGGCAAATAGAAGCCAACCATGAATTCGATCCATTACGGACTTCCTGGACTAGGTCATAGCCCCAAGCATTTGTGTATCAACATCAGTAAGCATCTGTGAATAACAGAAAAGAATATAAACAATACAAGCATGTTGACACATGTTTTATCATACTATGTAAGCAAATCAACCAACACATGCATTCCACATACATAATGAAATCAATTTATATAACTAACATGGTGGAAGTCATATACATCAGCATATTAATTGAGAATTCAATCTCAAAACTAATTCACAACACCACTTACACAATACATACTAATACAAACATTTATACAAACACTTAGTCTACACACTTTAGTCTACATAGCGTATGTCGACTCCAAGTGCGCATTAGGGCGAATCTCTTAGCTAAACAGATCATGCACGCATTCCTAGTATCCTAACATGACAAATAACCATGGCAAATATTTCAGTAAAATATGGACGTAAACAGTATTTCCTACAAATGACTAAAATACCCTAAATCTCATATTTTCCATACGCAGTCAAAATGGAAAATGGACAGCATGTTCTACATGTCAAACGGCGTGCTCGTCGATAATCTACTATTAAACGACATTGAAAGCTTTGAAATCAATCAATCAAAGCGTCTAAAATCCGCACCTTTTGCCTTAGACGTATATTGTTTCGAATAAAACGTATACGCTTCATCAACTGCGTTAAGGCGACCTAATGCACAAGATACATAAGCTGTTTCGCTATTTGAATCGAAGGAATCTCCAAAATAGCAAGTGGATAGGGTTTTCTCACCTAAAAGTGAGTTGGAAATCACCGAAAAAGTGATTGGGATGCGGTGCTTCGATATGAGCAAAAGCTGGTGCAGGTGGTAGGAATTCTCGCCCACAACTCTCTCACAATCTCTCACTTTCTCTCTCTCTCAATCTAGGGTTTGAAGAAAATTCGGATGGAAGAGATATGAGAGGGTTTAAAGCCCTTATATAGGCTAAAAACTAACCTAAATAGACTTGGGAACAAAGTATACTTGAGTTATAACCAAATCGGGGCTGTTTCGATCCAAAAGAACATTTCGGGAGGTCCCCTGGCCGAACGCGGTCGGACTTAAGCTCATGTATATCGGATCCTGCTCACACCAAGTTTTCAGTCCGGTAGAGTTCCCACATCGCACGTGGCGGTCCAGTTTCAGTTCAGCGGTCATCGTACCTAAATCAGGTCTACAAGTCTCATGATATGAAAGAGAAATTTTTCCTGATCCGAGGGTAAAATTTGGCTGAATTCTGATGTTCAGAATGCTTAATAATAACGTGCAAAGACTCGTGCCAGATTTGAATTAAAATTTCAAATCTTTACTCATTTCTCACTCTCTTCACTCCAAGCTCAATGAAATAGCCTCAGAGCATCGGTTGGGCTTGATTTTCGAAACGATTGTCAAGTCCAGCAAAGCGGTCCTAATGGTCTGAGATTGCGGATATCGGACTTTCGATGCGTAGTCTAGATCCAATACAAGGTTTCAAAGGGTTCCTAGGAACAAACCGGTTTAGAGTTTGATCCTGGATTTCAGGGTATTGTAGCGTCATTGGTTCTACAAGTTTTGGGTCTTGTAGAATGTATTTAAAGCGATCAGGGACAATTTTGTAGCTAATCTAACGTAGCGCTAGTTAACTTACGCTTAATTTCTAAAGGATTTGGTTCTACATGATTTCTTTGGCTTTGGAATTGGGTTCAGAGAGGTTACGAAGGTGTTATGGTTGACCCATTGCCTAAGGACGTCTAACCCCAGGTTGGCCAAAATCCGGGGTGTTACAATCTACCCCCCTTAAAATAAAATTTCATCCCTAAAATTTGTCTAAGTGTAATGAGTCCCTAGAAAGACTTTAGTATTGACATTCTAAGGAAGGTTCAAATTCTATTTAATGACCTAACCTTAAGTATAACCTAAACTAATTGTTTCGATCCTGGGCCAGTGGGGAAGAGGCTAACCACGCTTCCGCTGCGCCACTCTGGTGTAACGGTTTCATTAGTTGACCTAATTAGATTGGGCTCAAAATGTTCTATCCCCTTTAAAACTTAGTTCTACTTAAGGTTCAAGAATCTTAGTTCTACTTAAGGTTCAAGAATCTATGTCTCAATCTGTATATCGGAACGAGGTGTAATTTAGGACCTATCCTTGACATGAAATAGGAAACCACTTCTCACTACACTGGTCTTCCTTTGCTAATGATGCGTTCTATGACATTGGTACCTATGATAATAGGAAGGAGCCTATTCTCTAGTGTGATTGAGTTCAGGGGCAGGTGTGAGCTTGCGGAAAGATGTCTAATCTCTATTGGCTATATGTCCTCAACATTTCTCAAATGCAAAGAAAAAACTTTTGGTTTTAGGTGGTCGGGCCAACACGGAAGAAAAGTTGTGTAGTGGGTCTGAGTCGGATACATTGACCTTCTGTCTAATCAGGACAAAACTCATTGTATCAATTCTTAATCCGAGACGATGCTGATCTTCTACTTGATCAGAGCATTGAGTTCATTGGTAACTACTAGGATTAAGAATGCAATTCAAACCATGAATACTTCGCTTACGTATACAGTTCCTTTACTCCGCGTTCCCAAATGCAATAAGCCCTTGGGGAAGGCAATTCTAAGGGGCGTGCTGGTTCAATCTTAGGGATGTATAAGTTTTCCCTGAGAATGAATGGTTCTAAGTTAAAACAACTTTCCTAAGAGTTATAACAGAAGTCTATAAGTATTAAGGGGATCTATCGAAGGAATGAGGTTCTACTCCAACCAAATCTAACTTACTATTCCTTAGCATATACAAGCTTTAGACTAGTTAAGGTAACTAGTAGACTAGTCTGTAACTCACTAGCTGTAATCCAAAACCTAAGCCTATACGCTAAATGGTTTCATACCATTTCTAATACAGGGAATTGTTCTATCGATTAGGGTTAAGATTGTTTAAATGGAATTGGATTTTCCTATATCGTCAGATCTTTCAAATCTAGGCGTACTAAGTCTAGGTCTAAAACGCTAGATGTCCTAGCACCAGATGGCCATTATAGCTACCGTATTTGGTCTCGCCCGACAGTAAAGCCGAGAGATCGAGAAGACGGCTATAACTAGCTCGAAAGAGCCATGGAAAATGAAGAAAATGAAGGGAGAGGCTGAGGTCTTTGGGTCTCCACGACTTTGGACCTGACATGGGAGTGTAAAGGGTCTAATAAAAGGGGCATGAGAGAGACCGTAGTTGTAGGAGGGAGTTTTCGAATCGGTGACGATGGTGGAAAAGGGAGAAGAGAGCTAAAATAGCCTCTAGAATGATCATGGAAAATGGAGGAAAGGGGGAGAAATGGCTGCCCTAATGAGTTGAAACCAATCTAGGCCCTATAGAGGGGTGGAATAGGCTCCCAAAGGCTAGATTTTCAAAGGGAGAAGAGCAAGATAGGTAGGAATGGAGGCTCACACGAATTCTAGCCTCCAAGGGAGGATGGGAGAGCTCCAACGGAGAAAAATGGAGAGAGAGGGGAGTGTGTCTTGCTGTAAATGGTGGAGTGGCGTGGGTTGAGACAGAAATGGATGGTGGGAGTGATTGGAACTGGGATTTAAGAGAGAAATCAACAAAAATGTGAGAAAGGGAGAGCCTGGGGGGTAGTTTGTGAAGGAGGTACTAGATCAGAGGGGTTTTAATGGACGGCCCACATACCAGGGGGCTACCCTAGCCCCCAAACACCTTCAGCCCGAAGCCTGGACCCAACCGAGTATTTTGACTGGCGATGCATCACCGATGAAAATCATTTCCGGTGAGGACGGCCATATGGGCTGGGTTCCCCCTGCTCTAGGGGCCCCAAAAATGTATGGTTCCCACCTTAGTTCATTCTGGAATAGCGTGGATAGGCCCATGACTCCATTTGAAGTGTTTTGGGGCCAATTTCCAAACTAAAATGAGTTTATGCATCGTATAGCATATGATTTTGGGGTAGGATAGGCTAATCCATCCAACTAACCCATTTATTCTACAATATTCCCTAATTGGAATGACCAAAAGTCCAATTTGTACCTATATTTACTATTTATAGTAAAGTTTTATTTAAGTATGATTCTCCATCATTCACACATTAGAATTTATGTCTAGTGTGAAAGGACTTAGAAAAAGTTGAAGAATGGGGTGGTGGAAGGAGAGATTCCGAAGGAATTGGATGAAAATGGGTTTTAGGCCTTGAGATTGAGTGTAAAGGTGTTGTGGTTGCCCCGAAACCCAAGGACATCCATTTTTAGGTTTGTAATTCTTCAAGGAATGACCCAAACCCGTCGATCGATGACCTAGAGGTGACTTAGGTTGCTTCACACGACCGAAGATATGTTACAGCCTAAATTATCGTATAGCATCACCTGTCGACGAAACTTGGGATTCTAATGTAGTTTTTAATTTTCCATCGCCCCCTTCCTAAGTCAGAGTGCGTCAGTGTGTGTTGTGTTATCATAACCCAGGTCCAGTTTAATCTAAATCATGCTCTGATACCATCTATAACATCCTAAAAATTGGGGGTCAGGTAGAAACCTAACTCCCGAGTTCCAAAACGTCACTTAATGAACATAGAGAATGATGAATGCATATTGTCTGTAGAATGGAATTAAAAAAGATTTAGATTAAGCCGAAACAACATATTATACTCCAGAGACAGTTAAATTAGCAAGCGGAAGACTGTAATAAATACATAAAATATACAATTGATTGTAAGTCTCCAGAGTGTGAACATGTTACCAGGTTAATTAAATATATGTATACTCCAAAAATGAAAAGAAAAGATCTGCGACTAAAATAGGGACTGGTGGGTGTCCGGAACACCATCCCGTAACGTGGGAGTGAGTGTTTAACTCAGTGGGAGAATAGAGCAAAGATTAGCATGTTATCAAATCAGTCACGCGTTAATAGTAAAGAAAACAATCAAACATTCCTAGATACTGTTATTAATGCATGCATGAAATGACATGATGGATGCCCTCACCGACATACTCCCTCATGCGGCACCATCTTATGCCCGTGGCATGCTTTCTTCCTGCAATGCTCCACATCTTCCAGGCACATGCAATGCGATATGGATAATGATTACCGGGTTGTTATTAGTCTTTTTCATACAGCAGGATTGGTAAACTAAGGTACCTTCCTTATATCAATCCTAACACAGATCCTGTCTATGGTCGTCACTCCTAGTAATCTCATACGATGTTATATTTATAAGTCACTACAAGGGCTGC
The DNA here is from genome assembly GCA_037074715.1 of Magnolia kwangsiensis. Taxonomy (NCBI): domain Eukaryota; kingdom Viridiplantae; phylum Streptophyta; class Magnoliopsida; order Magnoliales; family Magnoliaceae; genus Magnolia; species Magnolia kwangsiensis. Next base: position 74,371,588 of record CM073577.1, on the reverse strand, counting down.
CAGGTCTGTTGCACGCACTCGTTGCTCCTCTCCCCCATCACCTTATCAATACAGGCCTATTTATATCCTTAAGACTACATCAGGACTCATCGCCCCCATGCGGTGTCAGGATAAACTCAAGGTCACTACAAAGGGCTCATCACCAATCAGTGTAGGCCGACAGCAAAAATATAGTGTCCCATACCACCATAATCTGCTCAGAGTAAGGTGCTTACTGGTCACTACGGGGAGGTTTGTGGCCCCAGCGTAGGCCGACAGCTCGACCACAGTGTCCCATACCACCATACCCGGCTCATGAGTCTTTATGTATCAAAGTACCATGGTTGACAGGGTTTTCAATGGTAAGGTCAGTACCCTAGGTTCAAGTAGTTATGACTCATATAAGGTGAACATACAATGGCCAGTCGAGTTACTTGACGGGCTCGACTAGTACGAGTGCATCTCAAGCTGAATGACATGAAGTGCAAGAGACACTTCGTGTGGCCTAACCATTGCCGTCAACCCAAAATACGACTCTCGTTCATCGACACGTCCTTCGTGGTAAATAGAAGCCAACCACGAATTCGATCCATTACCGACTGCCTGGACTAGGTCATAGCCCCAAGCATTTGTGTATCAACATCAGTAAGCCTATGTGAATAACAGAAAAGAATATAAACAATACAAACATGTTAACACATGTTATATCAGACTACGTAAGCAAATCAACCAACACATGCATTCCACATACATAATGAAATCAATTTATATAACTAACATGGTGGAAGTCATATACATCAGCATATTAATTGAGAATTCAATCTCAAAACTAATTCACAACACCATTTACACAATACATACTAATATAAACATTTATACAAACACTTAGTCTACACACTTTAGTCTACATAGCGTATGTCGACTCCAAGTGTGCATTAGGGCGAATCTCTTCGCCAAACAGATCACGCACGCATTCCTAATATCCTAACACGATAAATTACCATGGAAAATATTTCAACAAAATATGGACGTAAACAGTATTTCCTACAAATACTAAAATATCCTAAATCTCATATTTTCCATACGCAGTCGAAATGGAAAACGGACAGCATGTTCTACATGTCAAATGGCATGCTCGTCGATAATCTACTATTAAACGACATTGAAAGCTTTGAAATCAGTTAATCAAAGCGTCTAAAATCCGCACATTTCGCCTTAGACGTGTATTGTTTCGAATAGAACGTATACGCTTCATCAACTACGTTAAGGCGACCTAATGCACAAGATACATAAGCTATTTCGCTATTTGAATCGAAGGAATCCCCAAAACAACAAGTGGTTAGGGTTTTCTCACCTAAAAGTGAGTTGGAAATCACCGGAAAAGTGATTGGGATGCGGTGCTTCGATATGAGCAAAAGCTGGTGCAGGTGGTAGGAATTCTCGCCCACAACTCTCTCACAATCTCTCACTTTCTCTCTCTCTCAATCTAGGGTTTGAAGAAAATTCGGATGGAAGAGATATGAGAGGGTTTAAAGCCCTTATATAGGCTAAAAACTAACCTAAATAGACTTGGGAACAAAGTATACTTGAGTTATAACCAAATCGGGGCTGTTTCGATCCAAAAGAGCATTTCGGGAGGTCCCCTGGCCGAACGCGGTCGGACTTAAGCTCACGTATATCGGATCCTGCTCACACCAAGTTTTCAGTCCGGTAGAGTTCCCACATCGCACGTGGCGGTCCAGTTTCAGTTCAGCGGTCATCGTACCTAAATCAGGTTTACAAGTCTCATGATATGAAAGAGAAATTTTTCCTGATCCGAGGGTGAAATTTGGCTGAATTCTAATGGTCAGAACGCTTAATAATAACGCGCAAAGACTCGTGCCAGATTTAAATTAAAATTTCAAATCTTTACTCATTTCTCACTCTTTTCACTCCAGGCTCAATGAAATAGCCTCAGAGCATCGGTTGGGCTTGATTTTCGAAACGATTGTCAAGTCCAGCAAAGCGGTCCTAATGGTCTGAGATTGCGGATATAGGACTTTCGACGCGCGGTCTAGATCCAATACAAGGTTTCAAAGGGTTCCTGGGAACAAACCGGTTTAGAGTTTGATCCTGGATTTCAGGGTATTGTAGTGTCATTGGTTCTACAAGTTTTGGGTCTTGTAGAATGTATTTAAAGTGATCAGGGACAATTTTGCACCTAATCTAACGTAGCGCTAGTTAACTTACGCTTAATTTCTAAAGGATTTGGTTCTACATGATTTCTTTGGCTTTGGAATTGGGTTCAGAGAGGTTACGAAGGTGTTATGGTTGACCCATTGCCTAAGGACATCTAACCCCAGGTTGGCCAAAATTCGGGGTGTTACAATCCGAGTGTCCTAAAAAATGGGCAGCAATGTAGCCCTGGACGGTGGCAACAAGGCTGTCCCACTTGTGGACAGCATGGATATTACATACATCGGTGGTGGGCCATTAAACTAGGTAAAGAGAGAGAGAGAGAGGGAGAGAGAGAGAGAATGAGTGGTGCAAAGGAGCTTCACCACTATGAACTCCTCTCTATCATACGATGCATACATCAAATGGGTCCCACCAAATGTGGGCCCTCAAATCATAAATATCAATGGTGGAAATCCCTTTCCCACAAACAAATGCAAGGTCTAGATGATCTTCTTTCAATGGAAATCAAAATAAATATCATGATGGGGTCCATGGAGATGACCCCATCATGGAATTCGTATATGCATCATGGTGGCCATTGGCCACACCTAGGGCCCAAAGTGGGATCCCTACCATCAACCGGTAGGCCTCACTTGTCCCATGAACAAAAGTCCTAAGATCACTGTAACGTCTCAGAAAAATCCGTATAGAGACCCGAGTACCAACTCGATTAGAAATCACTTAGGATTAATTCCTTTAGAAAATAAGTGTAAGTTAACTAGCGCTATGTAACACCCTGAAAATCGGGGGTCGTGTATAAACTCAACTCCCGAGTTCCAGACCGTCACTTATGCAACAAAAATGATTATGATTCAATGTTGTCTGATTTAAAACATTCACATGAGTAAAAGTATACCAAAACTGCAATTCATACTCCAGATCCAGTGATAAAAGCAAGCGGAAGACTAAACAATATATAAATCACTGTATGGAAAAACAAAGTAGATCTCATCTGTCTCTAAAGTATGAATACATCTCTGAGTCTCATAAACATATACATGAACAAAATTAAAATGTTCAAAATAGTCCCACTGAAATCCCATCAACCCAGGTCACCTACGCAAAGCCATCATGATACTGCATGTACGAGAACTCGTCCTGGTCCTCGTCGAAGTCTGGCTCTGCCTCCTGGATCTCAGCCTCACCTGCATCTACAACAGGGTCTGGTGGGTGTTACAAATACTATTCCGTAACGTGGGAATGAGTGATCAACTCAGTGGAATCATAGAGCAAAGATTAGCATGTTCACAAATCAATCATGCGATAATAGTAAAGCAGTAAATCAGATAGTCCTAATACTGTTGTTAATGCAAGATGACATGATGTGATGTATGCCCTCACCGACGATCTTCCTCATACGGCAACATCTTACGAGCGCGGCATGCCACACTCCCTAGAGTGCTCCACGTCTTCCAGGCACATGCAATGCTATGGTGATATGATTTTCGAGTTGTTATTAGTCCGTTCAAACAGCAGGATTGGGAAACTAAGGTACTTCCCTTGTATCAATCCCAACACAGATCCTGTCTAGGGTCGTCACTCCTAGTAATCTCATACGATGTATATTTTGTAGGTCGCTGCAAGGGCTGCCAGGGCTGTTGCTCGCACTCGTTGCACCGCTCCCCCATCACCTTATCAATACAGGCCTACTGTACTCTACTGCTACTGAAGGGTCGTCGCCTCCCGTAGACTCAGAATACGCTCGCGGTCACTACAAAGGACTCGTCGCCTGATCAGTGTAGGCCGACAGCTAGAATATAGTGTCCCATACCACCATAATCTACTCACGAGACTAGGTGCTCACTGGTCACTACGGGGAGGGTTGTGGCCCCAGCGTAGGCCGACAGCTCGACCACGGTGACCCATACCACCATGCCCGGCTCATGAGTCTTCATGGATCAAGGTACCATGGTTAACAGGGTTTACAATGGTAAGTTCAGTACCCTAGGTTCAAACAGTTATGACTCATACAGGGTGAACATACATCGGCCAGTCGGGTTACTTGACGGGCTCGACTAGTGCGATCGCATCTCAAGTCGAACGACATGAAGTGCGTAAAACACTTTGCGTGGCCTAACCACTTCCGCCAACTCCAAATACGACTCGCGTTCATCGACGCGTCGTTCGTGGCCAAGACCAGCCAGCCACGAATTCCCTGGGTTACCGACTGCCTGGACTAAGTCTAGTCCCAAACAATTATGGAATCACATCAGCAATTTATGTAAAAGTATTGGAATTGAAATACAATCATGTGAGCATATTAACACATGATATAACATTCAACTTAAGCAAATCTCAAGCACATATATTTCATGCATGTAATGAAATCATGCATATAGTCAACATGTAGGAAATCATTTAGGTCAGCATATTAATTGAGAAATCAATCTCAAACTATTTCATAACATTATTTAATTCAATACATACTAATACAAGCATTTATATAAACACATACACTACACACTTAAGTCTACATATAGTATGTCGACTCGAAGTGCACAATTTGGCGAATCTCTTCGCCAAACTAATTATGCACGTAATCCTAACTTTCTAATGCGACAACAAGCCATGTGAATCACATCAGCGAAACATGAATGTAATCAGTACTTCCTACAAATGACTAAAATGCCCTAAATCTCATATTCTTTGTTAATTTACGAAACAGGAAACGGATAGTATGTTGTACATGTCAAACGGTGATGCCGTCGATAATCTACTATTAAACGACATTGAAAGCGTTGTAAACCGTCAATCAAAGTGTCTAAAATCCTCACCTAGTGTCTTATAGACGTGTCGTTTCGAACGGAGCGTATACGCTTCGTCTACGGCAGTAAGGGAACCTGATTTACGAGTTACGTTAGCTAACACGCTATGAATCTAAGTAGACCTTAAGTCAGCAACTTTTAGGGTTGTTTCATACCTGAAAAAGTGGAGGAATCACCGGCCGGGTGATTGGGATGAGCTGTTGAAGCACGTGCAACAAGCGGCACGAAGGCGGGAAAAATCCCTCTACTCTCTCTCTCAAACTCTCACCTTTTCTCTCTCCCAAATCTAGGGTTTTTGCAATTTCGGATGGGAGAGAGGAATGAGGGTTTCAACCCCTTTTATAAGCTTAAAAACGCTGAAAACAGGCTCCGGAACGAAGTTTACTTAGTGCATATCCAATTTGGGGCTGTTTCGGTTCAAAAGATGTTTTCTGGTGGTCCCCTGGTCGAATGCGATCGGACTTAAGCTCATGCATACCAGATCTAGCACGTATTAAGTTTTCAGTCCGGCAGGGTTCGCAGATCGTGCGTGACGGACCAGTTTCAGTTCAGCGGTCACCGCATGTGGATCAGGGCTGAAAGTCTTATGATATAAAATAGAAATTTTTCCTGATCTGAGGGTGTAATCTGGCTGAATTCTGACGGTCAAAATGCTTAATACTGACGCATCAAGTCGTGTGCCAGATTTGAATTTAAAATTCCAATTCTGTCCCTATTCGTACTCTCTTCAGTCCGGGCTCAATGAAATAGCCTGTGATTGTCGGTTGGACTTGATTTTCGAAATGATTGTCAAGTCCAGCTAAGCGGTTCTAACGGTCTAAGATAGGAGGTATCGGACTGTTGACACGCGGTCTAGATCCAATAAAAAGATTCAAAGTAGTCCAGAGAACAAACCTGCTTAAAGTTTGATCCGAGGTTATAGAGTATTATAGAGTCGTTTGTTCTACTCGATTTGGGTCTTGTAGAACGTATTTAAAGTGATCAGGGACTATTTCCCAGCTACTCCAGCGTTGCGCTAGCTAACTTACGCTTAATTTCTATAGGAATTAATTCTACGCAATTTCGGGTTGAGTTGGTACTCGAGCCCAAGTATGAATTTTTCACGGGCGTTACAATCTACCCCCCTTAACAAATAATTTCGTCCTCAAAATTTATACCTTTTCGTACTCCTCGAGAAGCTGTGGGTAGTTCTTTCTGATCTCCGCTTCTGTCTCCCAGGTAGCCTCCTCCTCAGAGTGATGCGTCTACAATACCTTCACAAGGGGAATCACCTTGCTACGCAGTACCTGCTCCTTTTTGTCTAGGATACGTGTCGGTAGCAGGATATATATAACATCCTCTCCTAACTACACCTGCTCCCATCTGATGATATGGGAAGGATCAGCAACGTACTTCTTCAGCATAGAAACATGAAATACGTTGTGAACGCTCGCGAGAGGCGTGGGTAAAGCCAATCGGTAAGCCACTGCTCCCACACGATCGAGGATCTGGAATGGACCAATGAATCGCGGTGCCAGCTTCCCCTTCTTCCCCAACTGAAGGACTCCCTTCATAGGGGAAACTCGCAAAAACACATGATCCCCAACTGTGAACTCTAGTGGCCTCCGTCTCATATCGGCATAACTCTTCTATCTGCTCTGCGCTATAAGAAGCCGGCGTCGAATAATATCAATCTTCTCTGACGTCGCCTATACCAACTCTGGGCCAATCAAGCTACGCTCACCGACCTCTACCCAGCAATGCGGTGCGCGACAAGGTCGCCCATACAGCGCCTCATAAGGTGTCATGCCGATGCTCGCCTGTAAGCTGTTGTTGTACGCAAACTCCGCATATGCAAGACAATCATCCCAACTGTCCTTGAAGTCCAATGCGCAAGTTCGCAATATGTCCTCTAAGATCTGGTTCACCTGCTCTATCTGTCCGTCCGTTTGTGGGTGGAAGGCAGTACTGAACTTCAACTTCACACCCATAGCCTCCTGAATGCGAGTCCAGAAAATAGAAGTGAACCGTGTGTCTCTGTCCGACACGATCTCCAGCGGAACTCCATGCAGACACACAATCTCCCTGGTATACAATCTAGCCAGCTCATCTGCAGAGTTCATAACTCTGATCGGTAGGAAGTGTGCTGACTTCATCAGACGGTCGACGATCAACCAAATGGAATCATGTTCCTTCCTCGTCTTCGGCAACCCAGAAATGAAGTCCATGGAAATGAAATTCCACTTCCACTCTGCGATCGGCATAGGCTGCAAAAGTCCAGGTGGTCGGTGATGCTCTGCCTTCACCTGCTGACAAGTGAGACAACAGGACACGAACTCTGCTATGTGGGTCTTCATACCTTCCCACCAATACGTCTTCTTCACATCACGATACATCTTTGTACTACCTGGATGCATCGCGAGTCTAGTACAATGCGTAGCCTCGAGAATCTCTCGTCTCAAGTCAGGAATATCTGGGATGCATAGGCGGCCACGATAATGTAAGCCCCCATCCATACCAACTCGCCAGTCGGCGTCTGCATCATCACTGGCCTGCTCTCGAAGCTCAGTTAGATGCGCATCGTCCCTCTGCGCCTCGATGACTCGGTCATCGATCTGAGATCGCACCTGTACATGTGCGATGAACTCAAACGGCTCCTCTATGGTGAGTTTCTGTTCAAAGTCTCACAAAAACTCAACCATATCCCACTCCGCAACTATCAGCGGAGCCGCAAACTCTATCGCCTTCTTGCGGCTCAACGCATCAGTCATAAGGTTCGCCTTCCCAGGATGGTAAGAGACCTCAAACTTGAAGTCCTTCAACGTCTCCATCCATCGCCGCTGCCTCATATTCAAGTCTCGCTGCGTGAATATGTACTTGAGGCTCTTGTGGTCGCAAAAGAGCTCGAACTCCTCTCCATAGAGGTAATGTCTCCAGAGTCTCAGTGCGAATATAACGGCTGCCAACTCTACGTCGTGTGTAGGGTAATTCTCCTCGTGCTTCCTTATTTGTCTCGAGGCATACGAAATTACCCTGTCCCTCTGCATAAGGACACAACCCAAACCAACGCTAGACGTGTCAGTGTATATAGTGTATCTAACCCCTTGCTCTGGAAATACTAGCACAGGGGCGGACGTAAGTCTGTCCTTTAGCTCCAGAAAAGCTGACTCCGCCTGGTCGTTCCAGGCAAACTTCACGTCCTTCCGTGTCAACTGAGATAAGGGTCTCGCGATCTTCGAGAAGTCCTGTATGAAGTGCCGATAGTAGCCAGCGAGACCCAAGAAACTCCTCACCTCAGTGACAGAACCAGGCTGCTCCCAGTCCTGCACCGCAGCTACCTTAGACAGGTCAACTGCCATGCCATCCTTGGACACCACGTGTCCCAGGAACTTCACCTCCTGCTTCCAGAAGTCGCACTTCTTGTACTGTGCGAACAACTGATGTTGTCTAAGCGTATCTAGGACCAAACGTAAGTGCTCCTCATGATCCTCTCGACTCCTGGAGTACACCAAAATGTCGTCAATGAATACAACGACGAATCGATAGAGGAAAGGTCGAAATACCCGGTTCATCAGATCCATGAACACGACTGGTGCGTTCGTGAGACCGAACGACATCACGAGGAACTCGTAGTGGCCAAAACTGGTCCTGAATGCTGTCTTCTGCACGTCCTCATCCCTGACGCGGAACTGATGATATCCTGACTGAAGATCAATCTTCGAGAAGTACTGCGCTCCTCTCAACTGATCAAACAAGTCATCGATCCTGGGTAAAGGGTACTTATTCTTCACCGTGACCTAGTTCAGCCTGCGATAATCAATACATAATCACATCGAACCATCCTTCTTCCTCATGAACAGGACCGGTGCTCCCCAAGGAGACACACTAGGCCGTATAAGGCCAAGCTCTAGCAGACCATCAATCTGCATCCTCAACTCCTCCATCTCACATGGTGCCATGCGATACGTCGGCAGTGAGACGGGCGTAGAACCAGGAACCAGATCGATAGTGAAATCGATCTCTCGTCGGGGTGGCAAACCAGGGATCTTCCTGAACAGATCCCCAAACTCGAAAATGACTGGCGTATGCTCAAGTATCTGGGCACCAGCATCACGCAATAAAGTGGTATAACTAAGTATGCGGAAAGGGAGATTTACCCGCATAGGAAATGTGAAAGATTCACCCTCTGGCTCGTACACAGTCACTATACGAGTCTCGCAGTCAATCTCGGCCCTCGCTGCAGTCAACCAATCCATGCCAAGAATGACGTCGAGATAAACAAGAGAGGGGTCGACAACAAGATCTATAGCCATCGTCCTGCCTCCCAGATCCACCAAACAACCCTCACACATCTAGGTGACATCCGAATAATCTCCATGAGCTGCAAGGACTCGTACCCTATCCATGGTAATGGTCTGTAACCCAAGACGCCTGACTACAGCACGTGATATCAAAGAAATCGTGGAACCAGTGTCCACCATCACAAGAACAGGAGTACCTCCAATATGGGCTGTGACCTCGAAGGCCGAATGTTGAAAAGTCGGTGTCGCAGCTGCCTCAGCTGTCAGTGCATGAACTCGAGCCTACTGTGGCCGGTTCGACCGCTATGTCAAGGGCCGTGGAGGCTGTCTGATCTGCGATACCGGAGGTCTGAAAGAAGGGTGCACAGGAGCTAACCGTATAGGCGGTGCTGATATCGCCTATGAACGTGCACGGTCAATCTTCTGCGGCGGCGAGAACCCACTGTCCCGTATCCAAGAAAAACAACTCTGCGCCAAGTGGCCTGTCCTCCCATAGTATGTGCACGTCAAATCAGGGCGTCGAAACGGTGGTACAGGCGCTGCAGCCCTAGTAGGAGGGTCGACGCGAGGCCTCTTGCCCGCGAAGGGCCTGTCCTGCATGTCTGGTCGTGACCCAGAAGCAACAGGGACACGAGATCACGCAAGTCGATCCACATCCTGCTCTGCCCGCATAGACATGTGAATCAACTCCGCATAAGAGGGAATGCTCACACAGCACATCTTCGACCGAATATCCAGTCGCAAACCCTCCAAAAAGCACCGTATGCGCATCTGCTCATCAGCCAAAATAGTCGGGACGTATTTGCCCAACTCCGTAAACTGATGCTCATACTTTGTAACTGTCATGGCTGCCTGTCTGAGGCGGAGAAACTCATTCTCCCTGTCATGCCTGTAAGTCTGGGGATAATACTTCTCGTGAAAGCGAAACTCAAACGCTGCCCATCTCCATACAAAGTCGGCGACAACGGTCCGCAATACGCTATCCCACCACAGGCTGGCCTCTCGCTCAAACAGGAATGTAGCCAGCTCTACCTGCTCAGCCTCTGTGCAATGTAACATCCGTAAAATCTTTGACACACGGTCGAGCCAGTACTCGGCCTCCTCGGGTCTGTGAGAACTCGTGAAAGTGGGAGGCCGTAAGCGCTGAAATCGCTCTAATAGGCCCTGTGTATCTGCGGCATTCCCCGCAGGGTAAGCAGGTGGTGCAGGATGAGCCATACCCTCATCCTGGGCGTATGTATAAGCATCCTCAGCTGGATGCGCAGGTGGTGCAGGTGGAGCCACACCCCCACCCTGGGCTAATGTCCCAACAATGGTAGTCAGTAGCTGCTGCTGCTGCTGCATCATAGCCAACATCTGCTCAAATCTGTCAGGAGGTGGAGCAGGCTGTGGCGGGTGCTGTGTCGAAGAAGATGCACGATAAGGCTCTCTAACTGACGGTGTGAACGGCAGTGGTCCAACTGTAGGACCAGCAGCAAGCTGAGACGCACGAATTGTCTCAGGAATCGGGCCCACAGCAGGGTCCGCATGAGTGTCAGACTGCGAAGGAGTCTGATCCATATGCTCATTCAACGCAAGCCGAACCGTGCTCCGTGTAGCCTTAGGCGGCATTCCCTATATTCAAAATAGGGCGCAACCTTGTCAGTCTCAATAACACAAATACACCGCAATCATTCACACAAGGAGTCAAAGGCATTCCATGCATTTCATTTAATCAAAATTGTCACAATACAAGGGATATGTCCTTACAAGCATCATGACGAGAAATACATGGGAACTAAGACAGTTAAAATTACAACAACAACATAGGCAAAGCACTAGCCCTAACAAGCTTACACACATAAAGCAGGAAATGACTAACTACTATCAACAACATCTAAGGTCGCATCGCTAGTCTGAGTCGGGTGACAGAGGAGGAGCACCCTTATCCTGCAAGCAACACAGGATCGCCTTTAAGGTGCGAGTCACCTTGTCGAATTTCTTCTTCGTAACGGCCTTGGCATCCTCGACTTCAGCGCGAAGTTCTTAAACTTCCCTTTGTAAGGCGATCTGACTCTCCTCAATCCGAGCAATGCGATCATCGCTAGTAGCCTGCGTAGAAGGAGGAGGGCTCTCATCTGTATCCTGAGCCTCCTCTTCTACCTCTTCCTGAACTTCTTCCTGAACTTCTGCTCCAGGTTCTCCCTCACTTTGATCTTCCTCATCATCAAAGTCATCCTCGCTATCCTCCTCAAGCTAATTTTCACGATACTGCGACCCAATCTTCATCTTGACCATAGTCGACTCATCAATGGTATGAATTGAAACTGGCAATTCCGGCCCAAGTCTGTAAGCAAACTCAAGCACGATCTTGTAAATCAGTCGGCCAAAAGGAAGCAATTCGGATGTTCTTCTTGACTTGGCTATGAGGATTATCTGTCGTAAGATGAAAGTGGCCATACATACGTTCTCTCCCTGGGCCACCAGATACAAGAAATCGACCATAAGGCGTGTACATTCAATGCGATTCGTCGACCTAGGATAAACATTGAACGTGCAGATATGGTGCAGCAGGCGTAAATTATCAGACATATACGTCACCTTAAGGCTATTATTAGGCTGCCACGGAACCAACTTACTCCACAGGAACCTGGTGCGGCGATCTCGTTCGTGCCTACTCCTCAGATTCTTCTCACTAGGATGAACATCACCAAGAGGCACGTTCAGAAGTTGCGCAATCAGTCGCACATCGATCGTAGCCATCTGATCTCTACCAAAAGGGATTTTAAACTGCAATGGCTCCAAGGTAGGATTCTAGATACTAGCGTAGAAGGCACGAACGGTGCTCACATTAGCACGAGCGCGAGCTTCAAAGATCGGACCCCAATGCGCAGCTTCAATGCGCTCGAACAATAAAAATTCACCGAATAGTCGCCCTTACACGTCCGCCTCAAACAACACTTTGCGATCAATGTATTGGCCGTGAGGCATCTCTGATAGAATTACTCGCCCAAGGTGAGCATGAGGATCCAAATTCCACTTTGTACGACACTCTCGGGCTGTAGCTGGACCTGTGGCGGCGCTTGAACTTGCGGCACCACCCCGCGGTCTTCTCGCTTGAGCAGGGTGACTTGGCCTAGCCTTATCTACTGCAGTTTTCTTTTTACCCATCAAAGATAAGATGGTGGAGAGTGATAAAAGGCCTAAAATGGCTTCCACGAAAGCCATGGAAGACGGAGAAAATGTGAAGAAGTGGCCGTCCAAACTGGAAAAGGGAGATCTAGGCATCGTAGAGGGATGCTTCAAGCTTCCCAAGGATGTATTTTCAAGGAGAAATGAAAATGAAAAAGTGGAATGGAGCACCTCACGATTTCAGCTCGATTTGGGTGTTTTTGGAGCTCCAAAAGATGAAATCTTCAAGAGGGAGGGCTGCCAACTTCAAAGAAATGATGGAGGGTGGTCATTTTTGGCCAAGGATGGATCACAAAATTTGGAGATCGTTGCTGAAAAATGAAAATAGGGCTATGGGGAGGGCTGTTTGTGAAGGAGATGCACGTTTTAGGGGTTTTCTTTGGACGGGACACATATGGGGGGTGTGTACATGGCATATAAGGGCGTGCGCCCAAATTTCACTTCAAGTGGGCCCACCTGTACGGCGATGCATCACCGGATCGGAGATGGCATCACCGACCGGTGTTGCATCCGGCCAGTGGGACCAGATGGGTTTGGTCCCCCATGGTCCAAGGACCCCAAATATGTACAGTCCACACCCTGTTTCATTCTATTTTGACCTATATAGGCCCAAACATGTGTTCGGGGCTTTTCGGGACCAATCCGTAATCCTGAATAGAAAACCCTATCATGCAGCATATGATTTTGGGGTAGAAGGATCTAGTACATCCATCTAGACCCTTAGTTGCTAAAGAAAGTGAAGTTAGAATGGCCTTATGACTATTTTTCATGAAATTTTACTATTCACTGTAAAATTTTGTGAAAGTATTATTTTATGTTATTTTCACATAATTTTTGACGCCTAACATGAAATTGATAAGAAAGAAATGAATATTGGAGTGGTGAGAGGAAGAAATTTGAAGATTTTTGGTGAAACGGGGTTTTTAAGCCCTGACGATTGAATATAGGAGTCGTGGTCATCCCACGGCCCAAGGATTTACATTTAAGGGTTTAGAATCGTTCAAATAATGTCTCAACCCAACTACCTACAACCTATGAGCTATTCAGGTCGCTTCATGCGACCCAAGATGCGTTACGGATTCGATCGTGCGATCGATTCGAATAGACTTCGCCTATTGGCGAATCTGCGATCCTAGAAGTGTTTCTAGACCCTTCTCGCACCCACCTAAGTCAAAAGAAGCGACAGCGTACGTCGCGAGACCATAACCCAGGCCCAGTATACTTTTATTCACGCTCTGATACCAACTTGTAACACCCTAAAAATTGGGGGTCGTGTATAAACTCAACTCCCGAGTTCCAGACCGTCGCTTATGCAACAAAAATGATTATGATTCAATGTTGTCTGATTTAAAGCATTCACATGAGTAAAATTATACCAAAACTGCAATTCATACTCCAGATCCAGTGATAAAAGCAAGCGGAAGACTAAACAATATATAAATCACTGTATGGAAAAACAAAGTAGATCTCATCTGTCTCTAAAGTATGAATACATCTCTGAGTCTCATAAACATATACATGAACAAAATCAAAATGTTCAAAATAGTCCCACTGAAGTCCCATCAACCCAGGTCACCTACGGAAAGCCATCATGATACTGCATGTACGAGAACTCATCCTGGTCCTCGTCGAAGTCTGGCTCTGCCTCCTAGATCTCAGCCTCACCTGCATCTATAACAGGGTCTGGTGGGTGTTGCAAACACCATCCCGTAATGTGGGAATGAGTGATCAACTCAGTGGAATCATAGAGCAAAGATTAGCATGTTCACAAATCAATCATGCGATAATAGTAAAGCAGTAAATCAGACAGTCCTAATACTGTTGTTAATGCAAGATGACATGACGTGATGTATGCCCTCACCGACAATCTCCCGCATACGGCAACATCTTACGACCGCGGCATGCCACACTCCCTAGAGTGCTCCACATCTTCCAGGCACATGCAATGCTATGGTGATATGATTTCCAAGTTGTTATTAGTCCGTTCAAACAGCAGGATTGGAAAACTAAGGTACTTCCCTTGTATCAATCCCAACACAGATCCTGTCTAGGGTCGTCACTCCTAGTAATCTCATACGATGTATATTTTGTAGGTCGCTGCAAGGGCTGCCAGGGCTGTTGCTCGCACTCGTTGCACCGCTCCCCCATCACCTTATCAATACAGGCCTACTGTACTCTACTGCTACTGAAGGGTCGTCGCCTCCCGTAGATTCAGAATACGCTCGCGGTCACTACAAAGGACTCGTCGCCTGATCAGTGTAGGCCGACAGCTAGAATATAGTGTCCCATACCACCATAATCTGCTCACGAGACTAGGTGCTCACTGGTCACTACGGGGAGGTTTATGGCCCCAGTGTAGGCCGACAGCTGGACCACGGTGTCCCATACCACCATGCCCGGCTCATGAGTCTTCATGGATCAAGGTACCATGGTTAACAGGGTTTACAATGGTAAGTTTAGTACCCTAGGTTCAGGCAGTTATGACTCATACAGGGTGAACATACATCGGCTAGTCGGGTTACTTGACGGGCTCGACTAGTGCGATCGCATCTCAAGTCGAACGACATGAAGTGCGTAAAACACTTTGCGTGGCCTAACCACTGCCGCCAACTCCAAATACGACTCGTGTTCATCGACGCGTCGTTCATGGCCAAGACCAGCCAGCCACGAATTCGCTCGGTTACCGACTGCCTGGACTAAGTCTAGTCCCAAACAATTATGAAATCACATCAGCAATTTATGTAAGAGTATTGGAATTGAAATACAATCATGTGAGCATGTTAACACATGATATAACATTCAACTTAAGCAAATCTTCAAGCACATATATTTCATGCATGTAATGAAATCATGCATATAGTCCACATGTAGGAAATCATTTAGGTCAGCATATTAATTGAGAAATCAATCTCAAACTATTTCATAACATTATTTAATTCAATACATACTAATACAAGCATTTATATAAACACATACACTACACACTTAAGTCTACATATAGTATGTCGACTCGAAGTGCGCAATTTGGCGAATCTCTTTGCCAAACTAATTATGCACGTAATCCTAACTTTCTAATGCGACAACAAGCCATGTGAATCACATCAGCGAAACATGAATGTAATCAGTACTTCCTACAAATGACTAAAATGCCCTAAATCTCATATTCTTTGTTAATTTACGAAACAGGAAACGGATAGCATGTTGTACATGTCAAACGGTGATGCCGTCGATAATCTACTATTAAACGACATTGAAAGCGTTGTAAACCGTCAATCAAAGTGTCTAAAATCCTCACCTAGTGTCTTATAGACGTGTCATTTCGAACGGAGCGTATACGCTTCGTCTACGGCAGTAAGGGAACCTGATTTACGAGTTACGTTAGCTAACACGCTATGAATCTAAGTAGACCTTAAGTCAGCAACTTTTAGGGTTGTTTCATACCTGAAAAAGTGGAGGAATCACCGGCCGGGTGATTGGGATGAGCTGTTGAAGCACGTGCAACAAGCGGCACGAAGGCGGGAAAAATCCCTCTACTCTCTCTCTCAAACTCTCACCTTTTCTCTCTCCCAAATCTAGGGTTTTTGCAATTTCGGATGGGAGAGAGGAATGAGGGTTTCAACCCCTTTTATAAGCTTAAAAACGCTGAAAACAGGCTCCGGAACGAAGTTTACTTAGTGCATATCCAATTTGGGGCTGTTTCGGTTCAAAAGATGTTTTCTGGTGGTCCCCTGGTCGAATGCGATCGGACTTAAGCTCATGCATACCAGATCTAGCACGTATTAAGTTTTCAGTCCGGCAGGGTTCGCAGATCGTGCGTGACGGACCAGTTTCAGTTCAGCGGTCACCGCATGTGGATCAGGGCTGAAAGTCTCATGATATAAAATAGAAATTTTTCCTGATCCGAGGGTGTAATCTGGCTGAATTCTGACGGTCAAAATGCTTAATACTGACGCGTCAAGTCGTGTGCCAGATTTGAATTTAAAATTCCAATTCTGTCCCTATTCGTACTCTCTTCAGTCCGGGCTCAATGAAATAGCCTGTGATTGTCGGTTGGACTTGATTTTCGAAATGATTGTCAAGTCCAGCTAGGCGGTTCTAACGGTCTAAGATAGGAGGTATCGGACTTTCGACGCGCGGTCTAGATCTAATACAAAGATTTAAAGTGGTCTAGAGAATAAACCTGCTTAGAGTTTGATCCGAGGTTATAGAGTATTATAGAGTCATTTGTTCTACTCGATTTGGGTCTTGTAGAACGTATTTAAAGTGATTAGGGACTATTTCCCAGCTACTCCAGCGTTGCGCTAGCTAACTTACGCTTAATTTCCATAGGAATTAATTCTACGCAATTTCGGGTCGAGTTGGTACTCGAGCTCAAGTATGGATTTTTCACGGGCGTTACACGCTACGTTAGGTTAGCTGTGAAATTAGTACTGTTTCCTTTAAATACGTTCTACAAGACCCAAAACTTATGGAACTGTTAACGTTATAACGTCCTGAAACCTAGGATCAAACTCTAAACCCGTTTGCTCTCAGGAACTCTTTGAAACTTTGTATTAGATCTAGACCACGCGTCAAAATTCTGATATCTATAACCTCAAACCATTATGACCGCTTAGCTAGACTTGACAATTGCTTCAAAAATTAAGCCCAACTGATGTTCTGAGGCTATTTCATTGAGCCTGGAGCAAGGAGTGTGAGAAAGAGTGAAATTCTTTAGAAATTAAATGTGATTTAAATAAATCAGGCACGTTTCGCTTGCAGGTTAAGTATAAGCATTCAGACCGTTGGAATCTGACCCAAATACACCCTCGGATCTAGAAACATTTCTCACTAAGGTCAGTGCACTTGGAATCCTTGATCGAATCTCCGTGACCACTGAACTGAAACTGGTCTGCCACGTGCGATCTGGGAACACTACCGGACTGAAAACTTAATGTGATCAGGATCCAATATCCATGAGCTTAAGTCCGACCACATTTGGTCAGGGGACCTCCAGAAACGCTCTTTTGGATCGAGAAAGACCCGATTTGGTTATAACCCAAGTATACCTTTGTTCCAAGTCTATATAAGTGACTTTCTAACCTATTTAAAGACCTTAAACCCTCTCACTTCCCTCCCATACGAATTTGCTAAAACCCTAGAGAAGAGAGGAGAGAAAGGAGAGAAATTCTGTAAGAGTTGTGGGGAAAGCCTCCTGTCACTCGAACCTGCTACCAAGCGTACTTAGCTATCGTATTCCAGTCAATATCCCGGTGATTCTGACACCATTTTAGGTAAGAAAAGCCTAACCTCAACCTGTTTTGGGGATTCTAGCAATACCAGTAGCGAAGTAGCTGACCTATCTTGTGAATTAGGTCGTCATATCGACGTCGACGAAGCGTAGACTTTCTATTCGAATCGATACGCGTCTACGGCGAAAGGTGAGGATTGTAGATGTTTAGGTTGACTGTTTTCAAAGCTTTCAATGTTGTTTAATAGTAGATTATCGACAAGAACGTCGTTTGACATGTAGAACATGCTGTCTGTTTTCCATTTAGACTGCGTACGGTGAATATGAGATTTAGGGTATTTTAGGCATTTATAGGAAATACTGTATACGTCCGTATTTTGCTGAAATGATTGTCATATGTATTTGTCATGATATGATATTAGTTAGGCATGCATGATCTGTTTAGCGAAGAGATTCGCTCTAATGCACACTTTGGGTCGACATACGCTATGTGGACAAATGTGTGTAGCCTAAGTGTTTTTATAAATGTTTGTATTAGTATGTATTGAGCAAATGTTGTTGTAGATTAGTTTTGAGATTGAATTCTCAATTAATATGATGATGTATATGATTTTCACCATGTTGGCTATATGAATTGATTTCCTTATATATATGAAATGCTTGTGTTTGTTTGATTTGCTTATGTTGTATGTTATAACATGTTGTTATTATGCTTGGATTAATTGTGTTTCATTTTTATCATTCTCACATGATCACTGATGTAGATTACAAGTGCTTGGGGCTATACTCTAGTCCAGGTAGTCGGTAATAGATTTTGAATACATGGTTGGATTCTATTCACCACGAAAGACGCATTAATGAACCTGAGTCGTGCTTTGGGTTGACGGCAGTGGTTAGGCCACATGAGGTGTTTTATGCACTTCATGTCGTTCAGCTTGAGGTGCGCTCGTACTAGTCGAGCTCGTCAAGAAACCCGACTGACGATTGTATGTTCACCTTGTATTGGTCATGACTGCTTGAACCTAGGATACTGAACTTACCAGTGAAAGCCCTATTAACCATGGTACCTTGATCCATTAAGACTCATGAGCTGGGCATGGTGGTATGGGACACCGTGGTCGAGCTGTCGGCCTACGCTGGGGCCACAAACCTCCCCGCAGTGACCGGTGAGAACCTTAGACTCGTGAGCCGATTGTGGTGGTATGGGACACTACATTCAATTTTTTAGCCTACTCTGATTGGTGACGAGCCCTTTGTAGTGACCTCGAGCGTATTCTGAGTCTATGTGAGGCAACGACCCTTACGTAGTAACAAGAGTACATTAGGCCTGTATTGATAAGGTGATGGGGGAGCGGTGCAACGAGTGCGAGCAATAGCCCTGGCAGCCCTGCAGCGACCTGAAAATATAACATCGTATGAGATTACTAGGAGTGATGACCCTAGATAGGATCTGTGTTGGGATTGATATAAGAAAGGTACCTTAGTTTCCCAATACTGCTGTATGAAAGGACTAATAACAACTCGATAATCATACCCACATCGCACTGCATGTGCCTGGAAGATGTGGAGCACTGAGGGAAGAAAGCATGCCGCGGACCTAAGATGGTGTCGCATGAGGGAGTATGTCGGTGAGGGCATCCATCATGTCATTTCATTCTTGCATTAACAACAGTATCTAGGAATATCGATTGATTGCTTTACTATTATCACGTGATTGATTTGATAACATGCTAATCTTTGCTCTATGATTCCACTGAGTTGATCACTCACTCCCACATTACGGGACGGTGTTTGCAACACCTACCAGACTCTTTCTTAGATGCAGGTTGTGAGGAGATCCAGGAGTTAGAGCCGGACTTCTCCGAGGACCAGGACGAGTTCTCGTACATGCAGTTCTCTGATGGCTTCGCATAGGTGGCCTGGATCAGTGGGATTTTTGGCTAGTTGGACTATTACATGACATTTGATTTTGGTTTATGATATGTATATGTGACTTAGAGATGTATTCATGCTTAGGAGACAGTTCGAGATTATTTTATTTTTTATACAGTGATATATATTCTTCAGTCTTTCGCTTGCATTTTATCACTGGATCTGGAGTATGAATTGTAATTTTGGTATAATCTTACTCATGTTAAAGCACTAACTTACAAAACATTGAATCATCATCATATTTGTTGCATAAGTGATGGTCTGGAACTCGGGAATCGGGTTTCTACACGACCCCCGATTTTCAGGGTGTTACAGTCACCCACCTATTTCACTTCTTCTTGGTTCCTTGAAATCTTTAGCTCCTAAGCTTCTACTTTGGTGGAGGTTGATGACGATTGAAGGGTTAGGATAAGAGATTAGGTGTAGGAAGTGGGCCGCACACTTGGGTTCTCCTCTCCATGGAATTCTTGGATGTTCTCTCTCTTGGGTTGCATGGGGAATGGGTAGAGAATGAGAGAGAGAGGGTGGTTGTAAGGGAGATGGGATGGAGTGATGGGTGGAATGACATGAGACTTAACTTAGGGGGGTAGGTTGGTTGTCTTGGGGAGAAAGAAAGCATGGCTAGTGATGGGTTGTGAAATGATAGTGTACTTGACTAATGATGTATAGCTGGGTCGAGATTTTCTAGAATCTCTCAGAATTCACAACACGTGGTGTTTCCTCGAGATATGTGGGCCCACAACTCTTAGCATGGGTATCGCATGGGTGCACAAGATGCAATGTTAGGACCGCGGCGACGGTGCGTCGATAAGGTACAAGTTTCAAGTTGAGCTGACATTGATCTATGAGATGTGACTTAGGTTGCGCGAAAATGCTATCTACAGGTCACGGTTCCCAGAGGAGGATCGTGAGAGTCTAAGGAATGGTACAGACTAAGATACGGGCCTTACACTAAAAGAGAAATTCTTGAAATAATTTTCAAAATAGACTTTGATGGAATCGACAATTTACGAAGTTCGAGCTCAACTCGTTGGATAGTTCTGGATGATTTTCGATGACATTGAAGTTAGGTCAATGACATCAAAGGTGTCGTCGAAGGTCTTCGATGACATTGAAGACACACATAGTGCGTAAATTGGAGGCATTTTGTGTTCACAACCCCAAGTGTAGGGTCGCGATGCAGTAATAATCTCAGTGAGACTGAGGTTGAATCTACAGGGACTAATCTTGTGTGTCTATTCAGAAAGTAATTAGAATTAAAACTACGAGAAGATCTAACCTAAATTCGAAAAGTAGAGAGTAATTGTGAGATGATGAATTTGGAAAATTACGAATATAAAGGTGGGAACTAGGGTTTCTAAGGATCCACTTGTAGGTTCTTAAGATGCTACCTCGCTTGATTCAAGGACACAATTGGAATCAAACTCCTATCTTATCCAATTGGTAAAAAGATATTTTTTAGATCTCTGAACTTCTCATGGATCTAATCATCAATGGATGAGAGTTGTGAGGATTTAGAAGTGATTTCATCACCTAATGTAACGTCTCAAAAAAATCCGTACAGAGACCCGAGTACCAACTCGATCAGAAATCACTTAGGATTAATTCCTTTAAAAATTAAGCATAAGTTAACTAACGCTATGTTAGATTAGCTATGAAATTAGCACAGTTTGCTTTAAATACGTTCTGCAAGACCCAAAACTTGTGGAATCGTTGACGCTATAACATCCTGAAACCTAGGATCAAACTCTAAACTCGTTTGCTCTCAGGAACCCTTTGAAAATTTTTATTGGATCTAGACCGCGCGTCGAGAGTTCGATATCTACAATCTTAGACCATTATGACCGCTTAGCTAGACTTGACAATTGTTTTAAAAATCAAGCCCAACTGATGTTCTAAGGCTATTTCATTGAGCCTGGAGCAAGGAGTGTGAGAAAGAGTCAAATTCATAAAAAAATTAAATGTGATTTAAATAAATCTAGCACGTTTCTCTTGTGGGTTAAGTATAAGCATTCAGATAGTCAGAATCTGACCCAAATACACCCTCGGATCAGGGAACATTTCTCACTCAGGTCAGTGTACTTGGAATCCTTGATCGAAACTCCGTGACCGCTGAATTGAAACTAGTCCGTCACGTGCGATCTGGGAACACTACCAGACTGAAAACTTAATGTGATCAGGATCCAATACCCATGAGCTTAAGTCCGACCGCATTTGGTCAGGGGACCTCCAGAAATACTCTTTTGGATCGGAAAAGACCCGATTTGGTTATAACCCAAGTATACCTTGGTTTAGAGTCTATGTAGGTGAGGTTTTAGCCTATATAAGGGCTTTAAACCCTCTCATATCTCTCACCTACGAATTTGTAAGAAACCCTAGAAAGAGAAGAGAGAGAAAGAGAGAGATTGTGAGAGAGTTGTGAGGAAAGTTTCCTGCCACTTGATCCTGTTTTTGCCCGTACCGAATCACCGCATTCTAATCACTCTTCCGATGATTCTGACGTCATTCTAGGTAAGAAAACCCTAACTTCAACCTGTTTTAGGGATTCCATAGATACGATTAGTAAAGTAGCTGATTAATCTTGTGATATAGGTCGTCATACAGGCGTTGATGAAGCGTAGGGTTTCTATTCGATTCCTTACGCTTCTACGTCGAAAGGTGAGGATTGTAGATGCTTAGATTGACTATTTTCAAAGCTTTCAATGTCATTTAATAGTAGATTATTGACAAGATCGCCGTTTGAAATGTAAAACATGCTGTCTATTTTCCATTTCGACTGCATATGGAGAATATGAGATTTAGGGTATTTTAGGCATTTATAGGAAATACTGTATACATCTGTATTTTTCTGAAATGATTGCCATGTGAATTTTTCATGTTATGATATTAGTGAGGCATGTATGATCTGTTTGGCGAAGAGATTCGCCCGAATGCACACTTCGGGTCGACATACGCTATGTAGACCAATGTGTGTAGACTAAGTGTTTGTATAAATGTTTGTATTATTATGTATTGAGTAAATGATGTTGTAGATTAGTTTTGAGATTGAATTCTCAATTAACATGATGATGTATATGATTTTCCTCCATGTTTGCTATATGAATTGATTTCCTCATATATATGAAATACTTGTGTTGGTTGATTTGCTTACGTTGTATGTTATAACATTTTGTCAACATGCTTGTATTGTTTATCTTTAATTTCTGTTACTCTCACATGATCACTGATGTTGATTACAAATGCTTGGGGCTATATATTAGTCCAGGCGGTCGGTAACAGATTGAATTCGTGGTTGGATTCTATTTGCCACGAAGGACGCGTCGACGAACGTGAGTCGTGCTTTGGGTTGGCAGCAGTGGTTAGGCCACACGAGGTGTTTTATGCACTTCATGTCGTTCAGCTTGAGGTGCGCTCGTACTAGTCGAGCACGTCAAGTAACCCGACTGGCCATTGTATGTTCACCTTGTATTGGTCATAACTGCTTGAACCTAGGGTACTGAACTTACTAGTGGAGCCCCTGATAACCATGGTACCTTGATCCATAAAGACTCATGAGCCGGGCATGGTGGTATGGGACACCGTGGTCGAGATGTCAGCCTACGCTGGGCCACAAACCTCCCTGTAGTGACCAGTGAGTACCTTAGACTCGTGAGCCGATTGTGGTGGTATGGGACACTACATTCAAGCTGTCGACCTACACTGATTGGTGACGAGCCCTTTGTAGTGACCTCGAGCGTATTCTAAGTCTACGGGAGGCGACGACACTTCCGTAGCAACAAGAGTACACTAGGCCTGTATTGATAAGGTGATGGGGGAGCGGTGGAATGAGTGTGAGCAATAGCCCTGTTAGCCCTTGCAGTGACCTATAAATATAACATCGTATGAGACTACTAGGAGTGACGACCCTAGACAGGATCTGTGTTGGGAATGATATAAGGAAGGTACCTTAGTTTCCCAATACTGTTGTATGAAAGGACTAATAATAACTCGATAATCATTTCCACATCGCACTGCATGTGCCTGGAACATGTGGAGCACTGAGGGAAGAAAGCATGCCACGGACGTAAGATGGTGTCGTATGAGGGAGCATGTCGGTGAGGGCATCCATCATGTCATTTCATGCTTGCATTAACAACAGTATCTAGGAATGTCTGATTGCTTACTTTACTATTATTGCGTGATTGATTTGATAACATGCTAATCTTTGCTCTATGATTCCACTGAGTTGATCACTCACTCCCACATTACGGGACGATATTTGCAACACCTACCAGACTGTCTTAGATGTAGGTTGCGAGGCGGTTCAGGATGCTGAGCCGGACTATGACGAGGACCAGGACGAGTTCTCATACATGCAGTTTTTCAACAGCTTTGCGTAGGTGGCCTGGATCAGTGGGACTTGCTAGTTGGACCATATGATATTTTGATTTTTGGTTTGATATATGTATATGTGCTTAGAGATGTATTCATACTTTGGAGACAGTTCGAGATTGTTTTATTTTTCATACAGTGATATATATACTCTTTCAATCTTTTGCTTGCATTTTATCACTGGATCTGGAGTATGAATTACAGTTTTGGTATAATCTTACTCATGTTAATGCTCTAACTCAGACAACATTGAATCATAAGCATATTTATTGCATAAGTGATAGTCTGGAACTCGGGTGTCGGGTTTCTACACGACCCCTAATTTTCAGGGTATTACAAGTTGGTATCAGAGCATGATTTGGATTAAACCGGACATGGTTTATGGACACGCGACATACGCTGTTGCGCCTTTGACTTAGGTGGGTGCGAGAGAAATTTAGAAACACTCATAAGACCGTAGTTTCGCCAATTGGTGAAGTTCACTCAAATCGATCGCTTTAATTGAGTCCGTGTGCACCCTTGGTCACATGAAATGACCCCAGACCACTTCTAGTTCGTGTGCGGGCGGATCTAGACCTTTATGGACCTTATCCCAGCTGTTAAAAATTGCTAAATGCGAATATACGTCAGATAGTGCTCGAAATAGTGCGAAATGGAGTCGTGGGCCTATCCACGCTGATCTAACATAATCCAGGGTGGGACCCACATGGCTTTTGGGCCCCCAGGGTAGGAGGACCTCACCAAAATGGTGAGGCATCACCATTTAAGACAGAGAGTGGCGAGGACCTCGTCGGTTCTGCGAGGCCTCACCGTACAATGGGCCCCACTCGGGCGGGCCATCGGGTCGATGAGGTTTGCGGGTTAGGGTAACCCCCCTAGGTGTGGTCCATCCCTTAAAACACCTCTAATCTACCACCTCCTTCATAAAAAACCCTCCCAAGCTCTCCCTTTCTCACATTTTTGTTGCCTCCTCTCTCAAATCCCATTTCAAATCACCTCCATTCCCATTTTCTGCTACAACCGATGCCCCTCCATCGTTCACAACCGTACACACTTCCTTCCCTCTCCATTTTCATCCGTTGGAGCTCTCCCATCCTCCATTCGAGGTTAAAATTCGTGTGAGCTTCAAACCCAACCCATCTCACCCTTC
Organism: Magnolia kwangsiensis; assembly: GCA_037074715.1. Lineage (NCBI taxonomy): Eukaryota > Viridiplantae > Streptophyta > Magnoliopsida > Magnoliales > Magnoliaceae > Magnolia > Magnolia kwangsiensis. The sequence goes on along the minus strand of CM073577.1, from coordinate 74,346,493 downwards.
TCCCTTTGTAATCCTAGCATTTGGGGGCCTGTTTCACTCCTCTATAGGACCTAGATTCATGCAAGCCCACTAAGTCAGCCATTTCTCCCCCTTTCTTCCATTTTTCATGGCTTTTTTAGAGGCTATTTTAGCCTTTTTCTCCCTTTCCACCATCCTCTCTCTCATGGAAAAGAGGAAGACTGCCGCAGATGAAGCTGGGCCTAGTCGCCTTTCACGTTCAAGGAAGCCGAGAGGTGGCACTGCTAGTTCAAGCACCACCGCTAGTCCAAATGTTGGGAGAGAGTTACATACTAAGTGGGATTTGGATCCCCGTGCTCACATAGGGAGAGCACTGTTGGCATATTTGGCCCACGGTGCGTATACGGATCGCAAGGTTCTGTTTGAGGCGCATGTGGATGAGTGACTCTTTGGAGAATTTTTTTTGTTTGAGCGCATCGAAGCTACTAGGTGGGGTCCGCTCTTTGAAGGCCAGTCTCGTGCGAACGTAGGCACTCTTCGTGCCTTTTATGATCATATTCGGGATCCTACGTTAGAGCCATTGTAGTTCAGGATTCCCTTCGATAGAGACCGGGTAGCCACGATCAATGTTCGGTTGATATCTCAACTTCTGAACGTGCCTCTTGGTGAGGTACATCCAAGTGCTAAGAATCGGAGGAGTGTTCGTGAGCGGGATCACCGCACCAAGTTTCTATGTCGTGGTTTAGTTGAGTGGCAGCGTAATAAGAGCCTCGTAGCGTCCCACATGTTGGATGATTTTCGCCTGTTGCACCACATTTGCAAGTTCAATGTGTATCCCAGGTTGACCAACCACAGTGAGTGTACACGTCTCATGGTTGATTTCCTGTATCAGGTGAGTTAGGGAGAGAATGTGTGCATGCCCACGTTTGTGTTGCGATAGATCGTCCTTATAGAAAAATTGAGAAGAACGTCTGAGTCACTTCCCTTTGGCCGACTCATATGTAGGATTGCACTTAAGTTTTCTTACAGACTTGGGCCAGAGTTGCCTGTACCGATTCATTTCATCAATGACGCTACCATGAACAAGATGAGGATAGGGCCTCGGCAGCGTGAGACTCAACTTGATGATGACAGTGAGGGTGAATATGATAGTAAGGAGGATGAAAGTGAAGAAGAAGGTGGAGTGAAAATAGAGGAAGAAATCCAGGAAGAAGAAGAAGAAGAGGAGGCTTTGGATACTGATGAGAGTCATCCTTCTGCGACTCGGGCTACTAGGGATGCTCACGTAGCCCGACTTGGGGAGAGTCAAGTTACTTTACGACGGGAAGTCTAAGAACTCCGGGCCGAGGTGAAACAAGAGATTGAGGATACCTAGGCCGTCATGAAGCAAAAATTTGACAAGGTGACTCGCACCTTGAGGGCCATTCTGTGTTGTCTATAGGATAAGGGTGCCCCTCCTCCATCGCCAGACTCAGACTAGTGATTAGGTTTCAGATGGTCGTTGTTAGGCTGTTTTCTGTTTTCTGTGTGTGAGCCTGAGAAGGCTTAGTAGTTGGTTTATGTTACAGTTGTAGCTTTGACTAGTTTACATTTCCATGTGTTTCTTATCATGATGCATGTAAGGATATATCTCTTGTATTGTGACAAATTTTGATTTAATAAAATACATGGAGTTTCTTCGGTTTGTTATGTGAATGATTGTGGTGTGTTTGTGCTATTGCTGAAACTGACGAGGTTACATCTTATTTTGAATATAGGGAATGCCGCCTAAGGCTACTCGGAGCACGACACGACTTACACTGGGTGAGCCAATGGATTGGGTTCCTCCCCAGAGTGAAGATCATGTGGACCCTGCTGTGGGCTCAATTCGTGAGACTGCACCTGAGTCTCAGCCTTCTGCAGGTCCTACGGTCGGACCACCACCTTTCACACCACCTGTTAGAGAGTAGTACCGTGCGTCTTCCTCGAAGCAGTATATGCCTTAGCCTGCTCCACTTCCTGATAGGTTTAAGCAGTTGATGATCATGATGCACCAGCAGCATCAGCAACTTTTGACTACCATTGAAGGGGCCTTAGCCCAGGGTGGCAGTGCGACTCCACCTGTGCCTCCTGTGCATCCAGTTGAGGATGCTGGGACTTTGACTCAGGATGAGGATATGGTTCATCCCGCACTGCCTGCTTACCCTACGGGGAATACTGCTGATACACGGGGCCTACTTGAGCGATTCTAGCACTTGCGGCCTCCTACTTTTACTGGTTCTCACAGACCCAAGGAGGCCGAGTATTGGCTCGACCGTTTCTCGAAGATACTGAGGATGCTGCACTGCTAGGACTCTGAGCAGGTCGAGTTGGTCACGTTCATGTTCGAGAGAGAGGCCAACTTATGGTGGGATAGCATATTACAGACGGTTGTTGTCGGCTATATCTAGACTTGGGCAGTGTTCGAGTTCTGATTCCACGAGAAATACTATCCCCAGACGTACCGGCACGAGAGGGAGAATGAGTTTCTACGCCTCAGGCAGGGAGGCATGTTAGTTACAGAGTATGAGCATCGGTTTACAGAGTTGGGCAAATATGTCCCTACGATACTTGCCGACGAGCAAATGCGTATATGACATTTTTCTGAGGGCTTACGACCAGACATTCGGTCGAAGATGTGCTGTGTCAGTATACCCTCCTATGCAGAGCTGATACATATGTCCATGAGAGCAGAGCAGGATGTTGATCGACTGGCACGTTCTTGTGGCCCTGTGGTCGCTAGGCCACGACCAGATACTCAGGACAGGCCATTTCTTGGCAAGAGGCCTCGCATCGACCCTCCTCCTAGGGCTACAACGCCAGTACTTCTGATGAGGCACCCCGGTGTGACATGTACTTACTGTGGGAGACCGGGTCACACTGTAGAGAGCTGCTTTGCTCGGATGAGGGATAGCGGGTTTTCACCGCCGCAGAAGATCGACCGTCCTCGTCCACAGGCATTATCTGCTCCACCCTTACGGTCGGCTCCCGCGCATCATTCTTTCAGACCTCCAGTACCTCAGTTTTGGCCACCTCAACGGGCCACGATACCGCAGCCGGACCGTCCACAGCAGGCACGTGTACATGTATTGACAGCAGAGGCATCCGGGATAGAGACTACTCAGCCCTTGGCCTTTGAGGTCACAGCCCACATTAGAGGTACTCCTATATTTGTGATGGTGGATACAGGATCCACGATTTCATTGATATCGCATTTAGTATTCAAGCGCCTTGGGCTACCGACTACTCGGATGGATGGGGTGCGAGTTCTTACAGCGCACGGGACTTTTTCTAATGCCACCATGATGTGTGAGGGTTGTTTGGTGGATCTAGGAGGTAGGACGATGGCTCTTGACCATGTCGTTAACCCCTCTCTCTATTATCTCGACGTCATTCTTGGTATGGATTGGCTGACTGCAGGGAGGGCTGAGATTGACTGCGAGACCCGTATAGTGACAGTCTACGAGCCGGAGGGCACGCCCTTTTCATTTCCAGTGCAGGTTAATCTCCCTTTTCGAGTACTGTGTTATGCTTCCTTATTGAGGGATGTTGATGCCCCGACACTTGAGCGCACGCCAGTAGTTCGAGACTATGAGGATCTATTTAGGAAGATTCCTGGGTTGCCACCTCAGCGTGAGATCGATTTAACTATCGACCTGGTACCCAGTTCGACGCCTGTCTCACTGTCGACGTATCACATGACACCATGTGAGATGGAGGAGTTGAGGAAACATATCAATGATCTGTTGGAGGTTGGCTTCATACGACTGAATGTGTCTCCTTGGGGAGCACCGGTGCTATTTGTGACGAAGAAGGATGGTTCACTGCGATTGTGTATTGATTATCGCAGGTTGAATCAGATTACGGTGAAGAATAGGTACCCTTTACTCAGGATACATGACCTGTTTGATCTGCTGAGAGGAGCGTAGTACTTCTTGAAGATTGATCTGCAGTTAGGGTATCACCAATTACGCGTCAGGGATGAGGACATGCAGAAGACAGCTTTTAGGACCAGCTTTGGTCACTACGAGTTCCTCGTGATGTCGTTCAGTCTTACGAACGCACCAGCCGTGTTCACGGATCTGATGAATAGGGTATTTCGGCCATTTCTCCATCGATTCGTCATTGTGTTTATAGACAACATTTTGATATACTCCAGGAGTCGAGAGGAGCATGAGGAGTACTTGCAATTGGTCCTAGATACACTGAGACAGCATCAGTTGTTCGCACAGTATAAGAAGTGTGACTTCTGGAAGGAGGAAGTCAAGTTCCTGGGACATGTGTGTCCAAGGATGGGATGGCGGTGGACCTTGCTAAGGTAGTCGCGGTGCAGAACTGGAAGCAGCCTGGTTCAGTCACTGAGATGAGGAGTTTCCTTGGTCTTGCTGGATACTATCGACAATTCATTCGGGACTTCTCCAAGATAGCAGACCCTTGACTCAGTTGACACGAAAGGATTTGAAGTTCGCCTGGAATGAAAAGGCGGAGGAAGCTTTTCTGGAGCTGAAGGACAGGCTTACGTCCACCCCTGTGCTAGTATTGCCAGAGCAAGGGGTTAAATACACGATATACACTGATGCGTCTAGCATTGGTCTAGGTTGTGTCCTTATGCAGAAGGACAGGGTGATTTCGTATGCCTCGAGACAATTAAGGAAGCACGAGGAGAATTACCCTACACATGACCTTGAGTTGGCAGCCTTCATTTTCGCATTGAAGCTCTGAAGACATTACCTCTACAGAGAGGAGTTCGAGCTCTTTTGCGACCACAAGAGCCTCAAGTACATATTCACGCAGCGGCAATGGATGAAGACTTTGAAGGACTTTAAGTTCGAAGTTTCCTACCATCCTGAAAAGGCGAACCTTGTGGCTGATGCATTGAGCCGCAAGAAGGTGATAGAGTTTACGGCTCCACTGATGGTAGCTGAGTGGGACATGGTTGAGGTTTTATGAGACTTTAAGCAGAAACTTACCGTGGAGGAGCCATTTGAGTTCATCGCACATGTTCAGGTGCTACCTCTTATCGATGACAGAGTCATCGCGGTGCAGAGGGATGATGTGTGTCTGACTAAGCTTCGAGAGCAGGCCAGTGATGATGCAGACGCCGAGTGGTGAGTTGGAACGGATGGGGGCTTACGTTATCGTGGCCGTTTATGGGTCACAGATATCCCTGACTTGAGACGAGAGATTCTCAAGGCTGCGCACAGTTCCAGACTTGTTATGCATCCGGGCAGCACAAAGATGTATCGCGACGTGAAGAGGACCTATTGGTGGGAGGGCATGAAGACCCACATCGCAGAGTTCGTGTCCCGTTGTCTCACTTGCCAGCAGGTGAAGGCAGAGCATCGCAGACCTCCTGGACTCCTTCAGCTTATGCCTATAGCTGAGTTAAAGTGGGACTTTATTTCTATAGATTTTATTTCGAGACTGCCAAAGATAAGGAAGGGACATGATTCTATCTGGGTGATCGTTAATTGTTTGACGAAGTCGGCGCACTTCCTACCGATCAGAGTTACGAACTCTGCAGACGAGTTGGCCAGGCTATATATCAGAGAGATAGTGCGTCTGCATGGAGTTCCCTTAGAGATCGTGTCGGACAGAGACACGCGTTTTACTTTTATTTTCTGGACTCGCATCCAGGAAGCTATGGGTGTAAAGTTAAAGTTTAGTACTACTTTCCACCCACAGACAGAAGGACAGACAGAGCAGGTGAACCAGATTCTAGAGGACATGCTGCGGGCTTACGTGTTGGATTTCAAAGACAGTTGGGATGACTGTCTTGCATATGCAGAGTTTGCGTATAACAACAGTTTTTAGGTGAGTATCGGTATGGCACCTTATGAGGCCTTGTATGGGCGTCCTTGCCGAGCACTGCATTTCTGGGCAGAGGTCGGTGAGCGTAGATTGATTGGCCCATAGATAGTGCAGGCGACCTCGGAGAAGATTGACATCATCAGATGCCGGCTTCTTACAGCGCAGAGTAGACAGAAGAGTTATGTCGATACGAGACAGCGCCCGCTAGAGTTGTCAGTTGGGGATCACGTGTTTTGAGAGTTTCCCCTATGAAGGGAGTTCTTCGATTCGGGAAGAAGGGGAAACTAGCACCGCGATTCATTGGTCCATTCCAGATTCTTGACTGTGTGGGTGCAGTGGCTTATCGTCTAGCTTTGTCTACGCCTCTCGCGAGCGTACACAACATATTTCATATTTCTATGCTAAAGAAATACGTTCCTGATCCTTCCCATATCATTAGATGGGAGCAGGTGCAGTTAGGTGAGGATGTTACATATGTACTGCGACCGACGCGTATAGTAGACAGGAAGGAGCAGGTATTGCGTAGCAAGGTCATCCCCCTTATAAAGGTGTTGTGGACGCATCATACTGAAGAAGAGGCTACTTGGGAGACAGAAGCCGAGATCAGAAAGAACTACCTACAACTTCTTGAGGAGTACGAAAGGTACAAATTTTGAGGATGAAATTTATTGTTTAAGGGGGGTAGATTATAACGTCTCGAAAAAATTCGTACAGAGACCTGAGTACCAACTCGATTAGAAATCACTTAGGATTAATTCCTTTAAAAATTAAGCGTAAGTTCACTAACGCTATGTTAGATTAGCTATGAAATTAGCACAGTTCGCTTTAAATACGTTCTGCAAGACCCAAAACTTGTGGAATCGTTGACGCTATGACATCATGAAACCTAAGATCAAACTCTAAACCCGTTTGCTCTCATGAACCCTTTGAAACTTTGTATTGGATCTAGACCGCGTGTCGAGAGTCCGATATCTACAATCTTAGACCATTATAACCACTTAGCTGGACTTGATAATCGTTTTAAAAATTAAGCCCAACTGATGTTCTGAGGCTATTTCATTGAGCCTGGAGCAAAGAGTGTGAGAAAGAGTGAAATTCATAAAAAAATTAAATATGATTTAAATAAATCTAGCACTTTTTGCTTACGGGTTAAGTATAAGCATTCAGACCGTCGGAATCTGACCCAAATACACCCTCGAATCAGGGAACATTTCTCACTCAGGTCAGTGTACTTGGAATCCTTGATCGAAACTCCGTGACCACTGAATTGAAACTGGTCCGCCACGTGCGATCTGGGAACACTACCGGACTGAAAACTTAATGTGATTAGGATCCAATACCCATGATCTTAAGTCCGACCGTATTTGGTCAGGGGACCTCTAGAAATGCTCTTTTAGATCGGAAAAGACCCGATTTGGTTATAACCCAAGTATACCTTGGTTTAGAGTCTATGTAGGTGAGGTTTTAGCCTATATAAGGGCTTTAAACCCTCTCATATCTCTCACCTACGAATTTGCAAGAAACCCTAAAAAGAGAAGAGAGAGAAAGAGAGAGATTATGAGAGAGTTGTGAGGAAAGTTTCCTGCCACTTGATCCTATTTTTTCACGTACCGAATCACTGCATTCTAATCACTCTTCCGGTGATTTCGATGCCATTCTAGGTAAGAAAACCCTAACTTCAACCTGTTTTAGGGATTCCATAGATACGATTAGCAAAGTAGCTGATTAATCTTGTGATATAGGTCGTCATACAGGCGGTGATGAAGCGTAGGGTTTCTATTCGATTCGTTAAGCTTCTACGTCGAAAGGTGAGGATTGTAGATGCTTAGATTGACTGTTTTCAAAGCTTTTAATGTCGTTTAATAGTAGATTATCGACAAGAGCGCCGTTTGACATGTAGAACATGCTGTCTATTTTCCATTTCGACTGCGTACGGAGAATATGAGATTTAGGGTATTTTAGGTATTTATAAGAAATACTGTATACGTTTGTATTTTGCTGAAATGATTACCAAGTGAATTTGTCATGTTATGATATTAGTGAGGCATGTATGATCTGTTTGCAAAGAGATTCGCCCTAATGCACACTTCGGGTCGACATACACTATGTAGACCAATGTGTGTAGACTACGTGTTTGTATAAATTTTTGTATTATTATGTATTGAGAAAATGTTTTTGTAAATTAGTTTTGAGATTGAATTCTCAATTAACATAATGATGTATATGATTTTCCTCCATGTTTGCTATGTGAATTGATTTCCTCATATATATGAAATACTTGTGTTGGTTGATTTGCTTACGTTGTATGTTATAACATGTTGTCAACATGCTTGTATTGTTTGTATTTCAATTCTGTTACTCTCACATGATCATTGATGTTGATTACAAATGCTTGGGGTTATACATTAGTCCAGGGGGTCGGTAACAGATTGAATTCATGGTTGGATTCTATTTGCCATGAAGGACACGTCGACGAACGCGAGTCGTGCTTTGGGTTGGCAGTAGTGGTTAGGCCACACGAGGTGTTTTATGCACTTCATGTCGTTCAGCTTGATGTGCGCTCGTACTAGTCGATCCCGTCAAGTAACCCGACTGGCCATTGTATGTTCACCTTGTATTGGTCATAACTGCTGGAACCTGGGGTACTGAACTTACCAGTGGAACCCCTGATAACCATGGTACCTTGATCCATAAAAACTCATGAGCCAGGCATGGTGGTATGGGACACCGTGGTCGAGCTGTCGGCCTACGCTGGGGCCACAAACCTCCTCGTAGTGACCAGTGAGCACCTTAAACTCGTGACCCGATTATGGTGGTATGGGACACTACATTCGAGCTGTCGGCCTACACTGATTGGTGACGAGCCCTTTGTAGTGACCTCGAGTGTATTCTGAGTCTACGGGAGGCGACGACCCTTCCCTACCAACAAGAGTACACTAGGCCTGTATTGATAAGGTGATGGGGGAGCGGTGCAATGAGTGAGAGCAACAGACTTGCCAGCCCTTGCAGTGAGCTATAAATATAACATCATATGAGACTACTAGGAGTGGCAACCCTAGACAGGATCTGTGTTGGGATTGATATAAGGAATGTACCTAAGTTTCCCAATACTGTTGTATGAAAGGACTAATAACAACTCGATAATCATTTCCACATCGCACTGCATGTGCCTGGAAGATGTGGAGCACCGAGGGAAGAAAGCATGCCGCAGACGTAAGACAGTGTCGCATGAGGGAGCATGTCGGTGAGGGCATCCATCATGTCATGTCATACTTGCATTAACAACAGTATCTAGGAATGTCTGATTGCTTGCTTTACTATTATCGCGTGATTGATTTGATAACATGCTAATCTTTGCTCTATGATTGCACTAAGTTGATCACTCACTCCCACGTTACGGGACGGTGTTTTCAACACCTACCAGACTCTGTCTTAGATGCAGGTTACAAGGCGGTTCAGGATGCGGAGCCGTACTACGACGAGGACCAGGACGAGTTCTCGTACATGCAGTTTTTCGACGGCTTTGCGTATGTGGCCTGGATCGGCGGGACTTGCTAGTTTGACCATATGACATTTTAATTTTTGGTTTGATATATGTATATGTGAGTCAGATATGTATTCATACTTTGGAGACAGTTCGAGATTATTTTATTTTTTATACAGTGATATATATACTCTTTCAGTCTTCCGCTTGCATTTTATCACTGGATCTAGAGTATGAATTGCAATTTTGGTATAATCTTTCTCATGTTAATGCTCTAACTCAGACAACATTGAATCATAAGCATATTTGTTGCATAAGTGATAGTCTGAAAATCGGGAGTCGGGTTTCTACACGACCCCCGATTTTCAGGGTGTTACACCAAACCATGCCCATGAGACAAGGCAAACAATAGGATTTACCTACCCCACAACCAATCATAAGAGAATTGTGAAGGTTAGGAAGGATTCCATCATCCTACCATGCCCAAGGGACGATGGTGAACAATATGACTTGCTAATTTCACAATCTCAATTAAGAAAAAGAAGATATTCAAAGTAATTGTAAATATATTGTAATTTGTCACAACAAACTATTAACAACTAAAAATATTCCTTATAATCAAAATAGAATCCAAGAGAATTCAACAAAACATGAATCAAAATAAAGTTAACATACCAATCACACTACAAGCTTCACCTCTTAGCCCTACTTAAGAGATTTAGCCAACCATAAACATGATTGGATCTAAAACCTTAGAAGAAAGCATAAAAACTAAGAAGAAGGGAAGAAGAACTCTTGGGAAATGGCTCCCCCCTTTTGCTCTACTTCTTCAAAACCTAGATATCTTAAAAAGACTTAGGAAACCCCTATTTATAAGCCAAGTTGCATAAAATTATAAAATCGAATCAAATTTATGCACTCTGCGTAACACCTTCGATGTCTTCGAAGGGGTTTGAATCCGGAAGTCGTACCTTTTCGTTCTTTCACACTGCATAAGACTTTGTGTCATTGAATTTTCCTTTGATGTCATCGAGCGAAGCTTCGATCCATCAAATAGGTCTTTGAGTCATCGAGAATGTGTCCAAAGTAGTCCAGCAAGTTGCTTTAATTTCTTCAATAAATTCAATGTCATCGAGCAGTCTTCGATGGCATCGAACCCCTTCCTTCGAGTCATCAAACATGTCTTCAATTGATCGAGAAAAGCACCCAATATGTCCAGCAACCAACTCTAATTTTTCATCATAAATTCGATGTCATCGACTAGTGTTCGATGTCATCGAACGGTTCTTGATAGCACAGTCTTTGTGATTTCTGCGTTTGTTCTTTCAACTTCCTTCCTTCTCCACTTGATTTTCTTAAATCTTGGAGTCTTTAAATCTTCAATATTAGTCTCTAAAGATCCCTTTTTTGCTTTGGCAATTCTTGAGCACTAAATCCATGCTTTTAGCATTCTTTTCAATCCAAGCTCTTAAATTTACCTTGCAACACAAACACATGTAAAATATACCATTAAGCCAAGTTATGTTTGTAAAACCAAGAAACGAATGGGGCATAATATGCAATATTTGACCCTAAACACAACTCCAAACCAGCATTTTGCTAGTCCTGAGAAAAATATGCAAAAAATAATCTTCAAAATCTTAGTTAAAAACTTTTTAGGAAGACAATCTTTTGTTTACTTAAGTATGAATGGGTAGAGATAAGATACGAAAGTGAGATTTGAAAACCCTGAAGATGAATTACATAGGTCACCAATCAAGTAAGTTCTTTGTTAATCATATCAGAGTATAAGTCTATATACCATATTTTTCAACGTGCTCAGTGAAAATCAACTTACTTTCCGTACGAATACTATCGTTTCATAATGTTAGTTATGCTCATCACTTTAAGATTGGTTTGAACTCAAGTACTGATTCTGAACTCATCCCCTTCTCTTTTTTTTTTCTAGTTTTTTATTTTATATGGACGGTCAATTTGTATCCTTTCTTTATTTTTGTATTCTTTTCCAATTTTTTTTTCATTTTTTTCATTCTTTTTCATGACCTCTTTGTCAATCTCCTATTTTTTAACCGGATCTTTTATTTTTTTAAGGTGGATAAAATTCTCCAGACTCAATTCTCACAATCTATCAATGATTCACATACTAACAATCAAAACTTCTACCATGTCTTACCGAAGACAAATTAAATGTGTCATGTGATCTAAATTAACATGATATTCAAACTACCTCTAAAATAATTGCGCATAAGAACTTAGGTGGTAGATTAATTAGATGATCAAACTCCAACATTTCAAAGTTTAATCTCTATCTTATCATACTCAGGGCATTAATAGTACACAATTCCTTGCTTCCCAAACAGATTTCAACCTGAAAATATTGAGAAATTTTTAAAAAATTTTCCCAACACTAAAGAAAACACTGATTAGGTTACCTAATCCCCCACACCCCCCGACAAAAATTCTACATTGTCCTCAATGTATAAGAAATAAGCATGTAATGCAAAAGAGGCAATGAAAATAAAGATGTTGTTGGAAAGATACTACCTGGAATAAGGAATTTTGAAGCTTTCTATGGATCTCAGCATAAAATGGGTTAGCACAAAATGAAACTCAATAGACTTAAACAAACTACCCTAACCAGCAAAAAGCAAACTATCTTAAACATAAAATGACAGCAATAAACCTAACTATACCCCCATCAGACTAGGAGGTCAATCGTGGTGCACAGGATCAGTCAGAGGTATGGTCATGTCCTCCGAATCGAATTTCTAAATAAACGGCTTCAACCGATGTCCATTCACTCTAAACACATTTCCATTATTGGGATTTATTATCTTAATGACCCAATGAGTATAGACATTTGTAACAGTGAAAGGGCCGGACCAACTAGATTAGAGCTTCCTTAAAAAATAATAACTGAGAATTGTACAAGAGGACCTTTTGACCTATCAAGAATGATTTTCGAAGAATGTTTTTATCATGGAACACCTTCATCCAGTCCTTGTAAATTTTTGAGTTCTCATATGCGTCATTCTGAATCTCCTCAAGTTCATTTAATTGTAGCTTGCACGGCGAGCTAGCATTGTCCAAATCGAAGTTTAGATTTTTAATTGCCCAATAGGCCCTATGTTCTAACTCCACAAGTAAGTGACAAGCTTTCCCATAGGCAAGTCTAAAAGAAGACATCCCAATAAGGGTTTTTTGTGGTCAAGGTTAATCGTCTTTTCCAGAATGTGCTTAATCTCCCTATTGAAAATTTATGCTTGCCCACTTGTCTGTGCGTGGTATGGGATGCTCACCTTGTGAGAGATGCCACATTTCTTCATTAGGTTTGCAAATAGCCGACTAAAGAAATGTGAGTCTCCATCACTATTGATGGCCCGAGGCGTTCCAAACTGAGAAAGGAAGTTCACTTTTAAGAATTAATGACCGTTTGATGGTCATTGTTACGACACAGGATCGCTTCGACCCATTTAGCGACATAATCTACCGCTAGAAAAATATATAAATTCCCATGAGATTGGGGGAATGGTGTAACATCCCAAAAATCGGGGGTCGAGCATAAACTCCACTCCCGAGTTCCAGAACATCGCTTATGCAACATTTTCAATGATGGATGAATGTTGTTCATATTAGTGTAGAAAACATGAGTAGGATTAGACCAAAACATCATATCATACTCCAGAGACAGTTAAGTTTCTCAAGCGGAAGACTGTGATAAATATATAATTTATATAATTGATTGTAAGTCTCCAGAGTGTGACCATGTTACCAGGTTAACTAAATACATGTATACTCCAAAAATCGAAAGAAAAGAGTATATATGGGTGTTTAAATAAAAGGAAAAATACCAAGTGTATTAGCATCTAATCAGTAACCCTGTAACCCGGTCGATCAGAACCTAGATATAGGAGGAATCCTCCTCATCATCATCAAGTCCGGCTCTGCTTCGCAAGCATCGCCATCATCTGAAACTAAAATAGGGACTGGTTGGTGTGTACAACACCGTCCTATAACGTGGGAGTGAGTGGTCAACTCAGTGGAATCATAGAGTAAAGGTTAACATGTTATCAAATCAATCAAGCGATAATTATAAAGCAAGAAAATCAAACATTCCTAGATACTGTAATTAATGCAAGAATGAAATGACATGATATATGCCCTCACCAACATACGCCCTCATGCGACACCATCTTACGTCCGCGACATGCTTTCTTCCCTCAGTGCTCCACATCTTCCAGGCACATGCATTGGGATATGAATATGATTATCGAGTTGTTATTAGTCCTTTTCATATAGTAGGATTGGGAAACTAGGGTACTTCCCTTATATCATTCCCAATAAGGATCCTGTCTAAGGTCGTTACTCTTAGTAGTCACATACGATGATATGGTTCTAGGTCACTGCAAGGGCTGTCAGGGCTGTTGCACGCACTCGTTGCACCGCTCCCCCATCACCTTATCAATACAGGCCTAGTTGTACTCTTGTTGCTACGGAAGGTTCATCGCCTCACGTATACTCAGAGTACACTCGAGGTCACTACAAAGGGCTGTCAGGGCTGTTGCATGCACTTTTTACACCACTCCCCCATCACCTTATCAGTATAGGCCGACAGCACGAATATAGTGTCTCATACCACCATAATCGGCTCACGAGTCTGGGTTGCTCACTGGTCACTACGGAGAGGCTCGTGGCCCCAGCGTAGGCCGACATCTGGACCATGGTGTCCCATACCACCATGCCCGGCTCATGAGTCTTAGTGGATCCAGGTACCATGGTTATTAGGGTTATCAATGGTACGTTCAGTACCCTAGGTTCAAGCCGTTATGACTAATACAAGGTGAACATACATGGTCAGTCGGGTTACTCGATGAGCTCGACTAGCATGAGCGCACCTCAAGCTGAACGACATGAAGCGCATAAACGCCTCGCGTGACCTAACCACTGCCGTCAACCAAAGCATGACTCGGGTTCGTCAACGCGTCCTTCGTTGTGAATAGAATCTAACCATGAATTCAAATCTGTTACCGACTGCCTGGACTAGGGTATAGCCCCAGACACTTGCAATCTGAATCAGTAAGCATATGAGAGAGACGGAATTGAAATATCAAGTAATCCAAGCATGTTATCAACATATTATAGGGTACATCATACGTAGTTTGGCATACACAAGAATTTCATATATAAGGAAATCAATTCATCAACGTACATGGAGGAAATCATACACATCGTCAACGTAGTTAAGAATCCTATTTCAACACTAGTCTACAACACCATTTACTAAGTACTTACTCACGCAATATTTATACAAACACTTAGACTACACAACTCCAACGTACTTGACGTATGTTGATTTCAAAATATAATATGATAAATCCTTATATCAAGGAGATGTCTAATACACAAAAATCATGTTCTTACATTCAATACATATGGCAGGCATAAATCATATTGATTTAGGCATTTCAACAAACACTTAGACTACACTTAATAACATACATAGCGTACGTTGGCCAAAACATGTATTAGGGCGAATCCTTTCGCCAAATAGATCATACATCCATAACTAGCATATATGCACAGAAAATACTCATGGAAATCATATTAGTAAAATTTATACGTATACGGTATTTCCTAAAAATACCTAAAATACCATAAATCTCATATTCTTCGTATGTATTCGAAAAAAAAATCGGTCGGCATGTTCTACATGTGAAACAACATTCTTGAACCCTATACCATTTGACAAATTGGTTGAAGGCCAAATGAAACGGTATAGGATTCGGCCACCCATTCATTCTAAATCTACTACTTCCTTCACAAATTAGCCCCCCAAGCTCTCTTTTTCTTCTAAACTTGCTATTTTCTCTCTCCAACCTCCCTTCCAATCGTTCCTCCCTTCATTTTTTGTTATCTCCATCATCCCCCCACTGTTCTCAATCATATCCAGCAGCTACTTAATCCATTTTCCTCGATTGGAGCTCCCAAGCTCCCATTTGAAGTTCCCAAATCGTGTCAGCCCCCAACCCCTCCTGTCTTGATCCTTCCTATCTTCTATTTTCCCTTTCTTTAACCTATTACACTCCTCCTTCAAACCCAGATTCATGGTAACCCATTAGGTCAGCCTTTTCTTCCATTTCTTAAATTTTTCATGGCTCTTTTTGAGTTAGTTTTAGCCATTTTCTCGATCTCTCCACTTTACCGTTGGGCGAGACCAAATACGATAGCTTAGTCCACAAATAGTGACCATCTAGTGCTAGGACATCTAGAGTTTTGGACCTAGAGTTAGTACTCCTAGATTTTGAAAGATCTGACGATATAGGAAATCTAATTTCAATTAGACAATCTTGACTCTATGCGATAGAATAATCCCCTGTAGTAGAAATGGTATGAAACCATCTAGCGTATAAGCTTAGACTTTGGATTACATTTAGTGAGTTACAGACTAGGCTACTAGTTATATTAAGTAGTGTAAAGCCTATATATGCTAAGGAATTGGGGGATTGATTTCGTTGGAGTAGGACTCCATTCCTTTGATAGATCCTCATAATATTCATAAGCTCCTTTAGTAACTCTCAGGAAGCTTACTTCACTTAGAACTGGTCACGCGTAGGGAAGACTTATATATCACTCAGATGAAATGGTAGGATAAACCAGTGCACCCCTTAGAATTTCCTTTCTAGGGACTTGTTATAATCGGGAACGCGGAGTAAAGAAATTGTATATTAGCGATGTATTCGCGGTTTGAATTGCATTCTTAATCCTAGTAGTTACCAATAGATCCAATGCTTTGATCAAGCAAAAGATCGACATCGACTAGGATTAAGAACCGATATGGTAAATTTTCTGTCCTAGCTAGACAGAAAGTCTATGTATCTGGCTCAGACCCACTACACAACTTTTCTTCCGTGTTAGCCCAACCACCTACAACCAAAAGTTATTGCTTTGTCTTTGGGAAATGTTGAGGACTTATAGCCAATAGAGATTAGGCTCCTTTCTACAACCATAGGTACCAATGTCATAGAACGCATCATTAACAAAGGAAGACCAATGTAGTGAGAGGTTGTTTCCCATTTCATGTCAAGGATAGGTCCTAAATTACACCTCTTTCTAACATACAGATCGAGACATAAAATCTTGATCTTTGAGAGTAGAAATAATTTTTAAGGGGGGTAGAACTTATGAGCCCAATCTAATAAGGTCAGCTAATACAACACTTGAGTTAGAGCTGCACAGCAAAAGCGTGGTTGGCCCTTTACCAACTAGCCCAGGATCGAAGAAAATTTAAGAAATAATTAGGGTGAAGGTTAGTGTATCCATAAAACTACTCGTTAAATTCAAGACCCAAAGCACAACCTCATAAATATGACTTTTAAACCTTTTAGTGATTGGCTTTCCCTAAGCTTTTAGAGTGATTGGACTACGGAATTACTGAAATGTACAATTGCGAAACATTCATGGCTTGACCTCTTGTTGCTACGGAAGGGTCATCACCTCACGTAGACTCAGAGTACACTCGAGGTCACTACAAAGGGCTGTCAGGGCTATTGCACGCACTCGTTGCACCTCTCCCCCATCACCTTATCAGTGTAGGCCGACAGCTCGAATATAGTGTCCCATACCACTATAATCATCTCACGAGTCTGGGTTTCTCACTGGTCACTACGGAGAGGCTCGTGGCCCTAGCGTAGGCCGATAGCTCGACCACGGTGTCCCATACCACCATGGCCGGCTCATGAGTCTTAGTGGATTAAGGTTCCGCGTTTATCAGTACCCTAGGTTCAAGCAGTTATGACCAATATAAGGTGAACATACAATGGTCATTCAAGTTACTCACGAGCTCGACTAGCACGAGCGCACCTCAAGCTGAACAACATGAAGCGCATAAACGCCTCGCGTGGCCTAACCACTGCTGTCAACCAAAGCACGACTCGGGTTCATCAACGCGTCCTTCGTGGTGAATAGAATCCAACCACGAATTCAAATCTGCTACCGACTGCCTGGACTAGAGTATATCCCCAGACACTTGCAATCTGAATCAGTAAGCGTATGAGAGTGATGGAATTGAAATATCAAGTAATCCAAGCATGTTATCAACATATTATAGGGTACATCATACGCAGTTAGGCATACACAAGCATTTCATATATAAGGAAATCAATTCATCAATGTACATGGTGGAAGTCATACACATCATCAAAGTAGTTAAGAATCCTATCTCAACACTAATCTACAACACCATTTACTAAGTACTTATTCACGCAGCATTTATACAAACACTTAGACTACACAACTCCAACGTACTTGACGTATGTTGATTTTAACATATAATATGACAAATCCTTATATCAAGGAGATGTCTAATACACAACAATCATGTTCTTACATTCAATACATATGGCAGGCATAAATCATATTGATTTAGGCATTTCAACAAACACTTAAACTACACTTAATAACATACATAGCGTACGTTGGCCAAAACATGTATTAGGGCGAATCCTTTCGCCAAATAGATCATACATCCATAACTAGCATATATGCACGGCAAATACTCACGGCAATCATATCAGTAAAATTTATACGTATACGGTATTTCCTACAAATGCCTAAAATACCATAAATCTCATATTCTTCGTATGTATTCGAAATAGAAATCGGTCGGCATGTTCTACATGTGAAATAGCATTCTTGTCAACAATCCACCATTAAACGACATTGAAAGCTTTAAAAAATAGTAACCTAAGCATCTAAAATCCGTACCTTACGCCATAGAAGTGTAACAAAGTTAATAGAGACTTTAAGTCTTCGTCAACGTCGATACGACGACCTATAACCCAAGGTGAGTCAGCTACTTAGCTACTTGTACCTATAGGAACCATAAAACAGGTTAGGGTTTTCTTACCTAGAATAAAATGACAATCGCCAGAATAATGATACAGAAGGATGGATGAGGCACGTAGAGAGACTGGGAAGAATCCCATGAGCAGCACCAACTTCTCCTTCACTTTCTCTCTCTTTTCTCCCATTGGAAAGCTAGGGTTTAGAAATTCGTATGGGATTTGGAATGAGGGTTTTAAGCCCTATTTATAAGCCTAAACTTGATAAAAATAGACTTAAGGCCAAGGTATACTTATGTTATAACCAAATCGGGTCTGTTCCGATCCAACGGAGTACTTCTGGAGGTCTTGTTACTAAATGCGATCGGTCTTAAGCTCTCTAATACTAGATCTAGGTCAAGCTAAGTTTTCAGTCTGGTCGAGTTTCCAGATCAACCATGGCGGACCAGTTTCAGTTCAACGGTTACGGGAACTCAATCAGAGCTACAAGTACTATGACATGTAAGGGCCACCTATCTTGATCCGAAGGTAAATTTGGGTCGAATTATAATGGTCAGAACGCTTAAAAATAACGTGCAAGTGAAACGTTCCAGATTTCATAAAAATATAATTAATTTTTTAAAAATCTGTATTTTCCTACACTCTTTACTCTGGGCTCAATAAAATGGTATCAGGACATCGTTTGAGCTTGATCTTCTAGGTGATTGACAAGTCCAACTAGGCAGTCGTAATGGTCTAAGTTCATAGTTATCAGAATCTCGATGCGCAGTCTAGAACCAATACAAAGTTACAAAGCATTCCCGGGAACAACTGGGTCTAGAGTTGGATCCTAGATTTCAGGGTAACGTAGCATTAACAATTCTAGAGGTTTTGGGTCATACAGATCGTATTTAAAGTGGTTGGTTCTAATTTGGCAGGAAATCTATTGTAGCGCTAGTTAATTCACGTTAAATTTCTAAAGAATTTGGTTCTAAATGATTTCTCGGGCTTTGGAATTGAGTTCTAAGAGGTTACCAAGGTGTTATGGTTGACCCATTGCCTAAGGACGCCTAACTCCAGGTTGGTAAAAATCTGGGGTGTTATAATCTACCCCCCTTAAAAATAATTTCGTCCATGAAATTGGCTAAGGGTAAAGTGTAAAGATTCTATTATTCCTTTTGCCTAGTAATATGTTCAATGGTCGACCCTTACGGAGAGACGATTGTAGTGGGCTTGATCCTGATACGTCGAATGTCCACCTGGCCAGGGCAGACAACGTTGTATCCCTTTCCAAATCCTGGTGGATCCTAGTCATCTGCCCGGTCAAGCAGTGAGTCCATTGGTAGTCTACTAGGATTGAGAATTGGGTCAAGCCGTGAATGTTTCGCAATTATACATTTCAGTAATTCCGTAGTCCGATCACTCTAAAAGCTTAGGGAAAGCCAATCACTAAAAGGTTTAAAAGTCCTATTTATGAGGTTGTGCTTTGGGTCTTGAATTTAACGAGTAGTTTTATGGATACACTAACCTTCACCCTAATTATTTCTTGAATTTTCTTCGATCCTGGGCTAGTGGGTAAAGGGCCAACCACGCTTTCGCTGCGCAGCTCTAACTCAAGTGTTATATTAGCTGACCTTATTAGATTGGGCTCATAAGTTCTACCCCCCTTAAAAATTATTTCTACTCTCAAAGCACAAGATTCTATGTCTCGATCTGTATGTCAAAAAGAGGTGTAATTTAGGACCTATCCTTGACATGAAATGGGAAACAACCTCTCACTACATTGGTCTTCCTTTGTTAATGATGCGTTGTATGGCATTGGTACCTATGGTTGTAGAAAGGAGCCTTTTGGTTGTAAGGGCCACCTATCTTGATCCAATAGGTACTTAATATAACTAGTAATTTAGTCTGTAACTCACTAGATGTAATCCAAAGTCTAAGCTTATACGCTAGATGGTTTCATACCATTTCTACTACAGGGGATTGTTCTATCGTATAAAGTCAAGATTGTCTAATTGAAATTAGATTTCCTATATCGTCAGATCTTTCAAAATCTAGGAGTACTAACTCTAGGTCCAAAACTCTAGATGTCCTAGCACTAGATGGTCACTATTTGTGGACTAAGCTATCGTATTTGGTCTCGCCCGACGGTAAAGCGGAGAGATCAAGAAAATGACTAAAACTAACTCAAAAAGAGCCATGAAAAATTGATGAAATGGAAGAAAATGCTGACCTAATGGGTTACCACGAATCTGGGTTTGAAGGAGGAGTGTAATAGGTTAAAGAAAGGGAAAATAGAAGATAGGAAGGATCAAGACAGGAGGGGTTGGGAGCTGGCACGATTTGGGAACTTCAAATGGGAGCTTGGGAGCTCCAATCGAGGAAAATGGATTAAGTAGCTGCTGGATATGATTGAGAACAGTGGGGGGATGATGGAAATAACAAAAAATGAAGGGAGGAACGATTGGAAGGGAGGTTGGAGAGAGAAAATAGCAAGTTTAGAAGAAAAAGAGAGCTTGGGGGGCTAATTTGTGAAGGAAGTAGTAGATTTAGAATGAATGGGTGGCCGAACCCTATACCGTTTCATTTGGCCTTCAACCAGTTTGTCAAACGATATAGGGTTCAAGAATGTTGTTTCACATGTAGAACATGCCGATCGATTTCTATTTCGAATACATACGAAGAATATGAGATTTATGGTATTTTAGGTATTTGTAGGAAATACCGTATACGTATAAATTTAACTGATATGATTGCCATGAGTATTTTTCGTGCATATATGCTAGTTATGGATGTATGATCTATTTAGTGAAAGGATTCGTCCTAATACATGTTTTGGCCAACGTACGCTATGTATGTTATTAAGTGTAGTCTAAGTGTTTGTTGAAATGCCTAAATCAATATGATTTATGCCTGCCATATGTATTGAATGTAAGAACATGATTGTTATGTATTAGACATCTCCTTGATATAAGGATTTATCATATTATATTTTGAAATCAACATACGTCAAGTACGTTGGAGTTGTGTAGTCTAAGTGTTTGTATAAATGTTGCGTGAGTAAGTACTTAGTAAATGGTGTTGTAGACTAGTATTGAAATAGGATTCTTAACTACGTTGACGATGTGTATAATTTCCTCCATATACGTTGATGAATTGATTTCCTTATATATGAAATGCTTGTGTATGCCAAACTACGTATGATGTACCCTATAATATGTTGATAACATGCTTGGGTTACTTGATATTTCAATTCCGTCTCTCTCATATGCTTACTGATTCAGATTGCAAGTGTCTGGGGCTATACTCTAGTCCAGGCAGTCGGTAACAGATTTGAATTCATGGTTAGATTCTATTCAAAACGAAGGACGCGTTGACGAACCCGAGTCATGCTTTGGTTGACGGCAGTGGTTAGGGCACGTGAGGCGTTTATGTGCTTCATGTCGTTCAGCTTGAGGTGCGCTCATGCTAGTCGAGCTCATCGAGTAACCTGACTGACCATTGTATGTTCACCTTGTATTAGTCATAACTGCTTGAACCTAGGGTACTGAACGTACCAGTGATAACCCTAATAACCGTGGTACCTGGATCCACTAAGACTCATGAGCCGGGCATGGTGGTATGGGACACCATGGTCGAGATGTCGGCCTATGCTGGGGCCACGAGCCTCTCCGTAGTGACCAGTGAGCAACCCAGACTCGTGAGCCGATTATGGTGGTATGGGACACTATATTCAAGCTGTCGGCCTACACTGATAAGGTGATGGGGGAGCGGTACAACGAGTGCATGCAACAGCCCTAACAGCCCTTTGTAGTGAACTCGAGTGTACTCTGAGTCTACGTGAGGCGATGAACCTTCTGTAGCAACAAGAGTACAACTAGGCCTGTATTGATAAGGTGATGGGGGAGCGGTGCAACAAGTGCGTGCAACAGCCCTGACAGCCCTTGCAGTGACCTATAACCATATCATCGTATGAGACTACTAAGAGTAATGACCCTAGATAGGATTCTTATTGGGAATGATATAAGGAAAGTACCCTAGTTTCCCAATCCTGCTGTATGAAAAGGACTAATAACAACTCGATAATCATATTCATATCGTAATGCATGTGCCTGGAAGATGTGGAGCACTGAGGGAAGAAAACATGTCACGGACGTAAGATGGTGTCGCATGAGGGCGTATGTTGGCGAGGGCATACATCATGTCATTTCATTCTTGCATTAATTATAGTGTCTAGGAATGTTTGATTTTCTTGCTTTATCATTATCGCTTGATTGATTTGATAACATGTTAACCTTTGCTCTATGATTCCACTGAGTTGGCCACTCACTCCCACATTACAGGACGGTGTTGTACACACCAACCAGTCCCTATTTTAGTTTCAGATGATGGCGATGCTTGCGAAGCAGAGCCGGACTTGATGATGATGAGGAGGATTCCTCCTATATCTAGGTTCTGATTGACCGGGTTACAGGGTTACTGATTAGATGCCAATACACTTGGTATTTTGTCTTTTATTTAAACACCCATGTATACTCTTTTCTTTCTATTTTTAGAGTATACATGTATTTAGTTAACCTGATAACATGTTCACACTCTGGAGACTTACAATCAATTATACATTTTAAATATTTATCACAGTCTTTCGCTTGAGAAACTTAATTGTCTCGGGAGTATGATATGTTGTTTTGGTCAAATCCCACTCATGTTTTCTACACTAATATGAACAACATTCATCCATCATTGAAAATGTTGCATAAGAGATGTTCTGGAACTCGGGAGTGGAGTTTATGCTCGACCCTCGATTTTTAAGATGTTATAGATGGTATCAGAGCATGATTTGGATTAAACCGGGCCTGGGTTATGGTAACGCGACACACACTGACGCACTCTAACTTTGGAAGGGGGCGATGGAACTTAAAAACCACATTAAAATCCCAAGTTTCGCCGACAGGCAAGACTGAATATTGTAATTTAGTTCACAATTCTTCTAATTTGTTTTGTTGAGATTCATATACCCAGTTATACCCCAATCTCACCACCACCACATACCGGATCTCTATTGCTACTAAGTAATTTAGTAGGCCACACAAAGGATCGCAACAATAATAAAATCTAGGATCACAAAGGAAAGAAAACGTTTAAGTTCATATGTTCCACCGTTCCACTATATCTAGGACAATTCTCAGTTAAACCATAGATCATCAAATAATTTCTTTTTACCTCCAAGCGCATCCTTTTGGGCCTTCTCTTTACACTTTTAGAACCTTCAACTTAAAGCCAACTCACTCCCAACTGGTGTTGTTCTTGTTCTCCATCTCACATGACCAAAGCATCAATGCCTACTTTACCTATGAATGATACCCCAAAGTTTCCTCGAATGTATTTATTTCTATATCTGTCATTCCTCATCTTGACACCTATCCATCTCAACATCCCTCTTCAATCTCACCACTCTCATGAAGTATCAATCAAGGTATTGAAGACAACTTCTCAGGACTCAATCTTAAAGTCTAACCCATTTCCTTCAAAATCTCTCCTTTCACCACCTCATTCTTCAACTTTTTCTAAGTCCTTTCATACTAGATATAAATCCTAACATATAAATGATGGAGAATAATACTTAAACAAACATTTATTATAAATAGTAAATATATGTATAAATTGAACTTTTGACCATTCAAATTATAAAATCTCGTGGAATAAATGGGTTAGTTGGATAGATTAGCGTCTCCTACCACAAAATCATATCTTACACATCATATAAAATCATTCTGGTTTACAAATTGGCCTTGAAAATACCTCAAATGGAGTCGGGGGCCAAACGGAGCACTTACAAGGGGACCCAGGGTGGGACCCAAAATTTTTTGGGGCCTGGGGGGTAGGAGGTCGTCGCCCAAATGGCGAGCCCTCACCAGTTTGTCCAGTGGTCGGCGAGGGCTATGAACCATGAAGTGACACTTCTTCCAATTCAATACCAAATTCTTTTTCTCACATCGTTTCAACAAACATTTAAGATTCTCCAAACAATCATTGAAGGTGGACCAAAGACAGAGAAGTCATCCATGAAGACCTATATATATTGTCCCACCATGTGAGAAAAAATACTCAACATGTATCACTAAAAAGTGGTGGGGGCATTACACAGTTCGAATGGCATCCTTTGGTGAGCAAAGGTGCCAAAGGGACATGTGAACATGGTCTTTTCCTGATCTTCAAGGGCTATCTTAAAAGTGCCCTTACAAGTGCCCTGATTTGTCAATTAGCATGTGCATTGAGTCAGTCAGACTGTAAAGCCTCACAAGAAGATCTAAAAACTTTAAAAAGTCCTATTCACCCCCCTCTAGGACATATTAGCATATTCCTACTTCAACTTCAAGCAGTCTTCACTGCTATTTCATATCTCTATCTGGTTGTAACCCGAATACCCATCAAGGAAGTAATAGTACGAGTGACCAACAAGCCTTTCCATGATTTGATAAATGAAGGGCAAAGGAAAGTTGTCCTTCATAGTTACGATATTTAATTTCTGGTAGTTAATGCACATTCTACAACTGGTATTTACCCTAGTTGGCACGAGTTCATTGTTTACATTGGAAATTATGGTGATTCCATACTTCTTGGGGACCTTTTGAGTTGGACTCAATTCCCTTGAGGTCTGCAGTCGACCATCCAAAGGGTCCCTTGTGCTTAATGAGAGTAGAGATGAGCATATCTCCTATTCTTACTCTAGGTGAGAAGAAGTCACCACGGTGCATGTCGCATCTTAACCTAAATAGACATATTTTAAATCATAGGACAAAGGTTTTAGGTCAAGATTTGGTGCCTTGAGGTTAGATGTTAGACACACTACATTAGTTTGGGGCAATTCTTTGAATCGTGCACTCCACTAGTTAACTTTAAGTACCGGCACGGTATCCAACATGGTCCCCATCTCCTTAATCAAGTCATCATCACATTTCTAGAGTGTTAGAGGATAAGGTCAGAAGTACTCTATTTTTCACGAAAGAATCAATCAAGTTAATATCGTGGGAATCGTCTTCATCCTCTAATTATTTCCCTATGTTGATAAAGATATTTAACTCTAATGTCATATTCCCGAAAGACATACTCATGACTCCATTCCTACAATTAATGATTGTGTTTGAAGTGGCAAAGAATGGGCAACCAAGAATGACAGGAATTTGAGTGCTCATGTCCATGATGGGTTGAGTATCCAAGATGATGAAATCTACTAGATAGTAGAATTTATCAACCTAGACCAACACATCCTCGATTATCCCTCTCGGTACATGAACTGAGTGATCGACAAGTTATAATGTGGTCCAGGTGGGTTTTAATTCACTCAGACCCAGTTGCTCATAGACTGAGTATGGGATCAAATTCACACTCACTCCTAAGTTAAGAAGTATGTGCTCAATCTAGTAGTTCCTGAAAAGGCCGAGCTATATGTCCTAGAGGGGGGGTGGGGTGAATAGGACTATGCCAAATGAAAAATTGATAAGCCTAATATAAACAATAGATAGTAAAAAGGAATGCAAATAACAAAAGGAAATAACAACCTCAAAAATCAAGTATTGAGAGGTTGATAGAAACTTGGTTCTAAAGACAACCTAACACCAAAAACCAATGGTTTATGGTAGGACAACCTTACTAGAACGTGGGTGAGTATCAAAAACTCAAACTTAAGAGGATATGAAAGAAATAGAAACTAATTTATTACAACATTCACCACACAATGCTGAAATTTAAAGATTACAATAATCACATCCACAAATACATCCCACAATCTTAAACCATAGAAGATAAACAAATAAATCACACATCCACCAAACATAAATAATTATCATGGTTCACTTGTGTGTATGCCAACTATTAAACACAGCCACACAACTACTCCACTCTCAATATCCACTCCCTCGGAATATTAGCGTTCACTAATCAAAATAGGTTTTTCAAGGTTTACCTAAAACCTTTACAATTGTGTCTTTGATGGGTAAAACAATTCAAAAACCCCTCGCTCTGAGATTTTCTGGATTACCTCAGACAAAATTAAAATAGAGATTTTCTAGAACAATATCACAAACCAAAAAGGAATTGAATTAAAGAAAAAGTAAAATACTTATCTGTATGCAGATTCTGAAGCAGCCCAGTAGAACCAACTTGATGTCGACGTAGATGTTCAACGTTTAGTCTCATAAGTGTATAGGGTTTTAAGTCTAGATGATTTTTAATTAAATCAGCAAAGGCTCTGTATTAATTTTGATCTCAAGAAAGGATAAATCAAATATCCCTTTTCAATATAAGAATAGAATAGAGATTGAAAATTAAATTACAAGAGCTACTATAAAGAATCTTAATATGCACTAAATAACTTAGAATGTACTTAAAATAATCTCAGAGTAATTGCTTGAGAATGATAAGAATAGAAAACTCTAAAATTCGAGCACTATTTATAGGTGAAAATCGGTTCGCACAACTGGCCTTATCCAAACAATTTTTTAAAAATTCTGGAGCGATAGGATTTTACAGTTGCACGACTGGCCTTATGGGTCCCACGACCGGTCGAGTGGCCTGCTCGACTGGTCGGGGACACCACACAACTGGTCGTGTGAGTCCAGATTACACACTGGAAAATGAGTCGAGCACTACACGACTGGTCAAGCACTATTCACACGACTGGTCAAGCAGTTTCCAGGACTGGTAGTAGACCACCAGAAAAATTTTGAAAATTCATAACAAATCCTGGACTGGTCAAGGAAATACTAGGACTAGTCGAGCCAATGCTAGGGCTAGTCGAAAGAACATAATTTTACACTTATAAAATGACCAAAATGACCGACCGACAGTATAAAATGATCTAATCATGATCTAAGGTCGATTTAAGTCCATCATACCTTACTTGTGGATAGAACATATGAACACTTAATCTATCGATCATTTCAGTAGCTTTAATTCTTATGAACTTTAAAGCTAGAACGTGACATACTAAAAATCACCTTCAAATAGGTCTTGAGTTCTTGAACTTTTCTGGTTCTAAGTCTTAAATCGTAATGTTCTTAAAAAACTCTGTCTTCACTCAATATATGAAAGTCTTCACTTTCTTCCAGTTTGAAGATCTTAGTAAGTTCGTCGTAGATATCGACAAGATAGATTAGCACGAACAAAATGAACGTCAAAGATTCAATGTGAACAGATACACAAGCTTGATACAAATTAAGATACAAACTTTAATTGGTTTGTCACACCAAAATTTGAAAATACTCAGGGTTTAGCAACATAGCACTTTCAATTCCCAATTACGCAAGCGATGGTTGGGCTACCGGGATCTTTATACTTTTGTGGCACATCTTCTTTTAGGATGACACTCACTTTTTTAGTTAAAAAGATTTTCTTTTGGATACTTTGTCATCTTTTGGTTGTACACAAGTCTTTTAGAAATTTAACATATGAAGGTATGTACTTAACGACATCTAGTAGAGGAATATTGACCTTCACTTACTTAAGAACCTTTAGAAGTCCTGAGAGTTAGAGAGAGGTTTTAGTGCTATCAAGCATTGGGGAAATGGGAAAATTGGCTTGCCTTGAAGTTCAGTTCTACTTCTTATGGAACAGTGCTAGGTCTATCATTGTTGTCCTCTTCTGGGTCCTTATGCATTTTAGCCCTAATAGGAATGGTTTTGTCAATGGTCCTCCTACTCCTAGAAGTGGTGATAGATTTAGCTTGCTCCATTTGATTTGAAGAGCTTGAGTTGCTAATTTCATATTATGGTTTTGGATTGGGAAGAGGTTGAGCTGGGAGCCGCCTCGTATTCCCAATCGTATTCCTTGTGTCAAGCCCTTGTATGGCCTTTATAAGGTCTTGGAAGACTTGTAGCATCCACTGATTAAAAAGCTCTTGATTTTGAAGATGTTTTAGAACCGGATCCTCTTGAAGTTTCCCTTCATTTGGAATTTGATTAAAGAATCCTTGAAGGGTAGCAGTTTGTCCATTTCTCCAATTGAAGTTTGGATAATTTCTCCATTTAGGATTATATGTATTAGAGGTAGGTCCATTAAAAGGTCTTTGGTAATTATTCACGTCATTGGATTGCTCATTCAATACCTCTTGAAAGGTAAGTATTGTTGAACAACTTTCAATTGTTTGAATGTTATAAGAACAAATACTGCAAACAATTTCCTTAGCCTTATCCTTCTTCAGTTCCATGGCCTCAAATTTTCTTATGAGATTAGCCACTTTAGCATTGAAATCATCATCTATAAGGCCTGTATTCCAGACCGAACCGTTTCATAGACTTTCAAGATCCTCCCCGTCGAATTCCAACGACCCGCGACCTGTAACTGACAATTGTGCGCGAACCTAAGTCACATCCTGTATATTAGAGTCGGCTTAACTCGAAACTTGTACCCTAGCGACCGTGCCATGATCGAAGTTTTGACGTCATGTCTCTCGTGCTGATGTGATACCCTGGCCAGGAGATGTGAGCCCGCGCCTATCTCGAAGAAACGCCCAGCATTTGCAATTCCGAGAGAATCTCTACCAAACATTACATCAATCCATCAATCAATCAAGTTAAGTACAACCCATACCCTACCCATCCCTCTCTGAACCAAAGTCAACCTAACCCATACCCATCTCTTACACACCCATCACCCTTACACACCCATCACCCATCCCTTTTCATCCCATCACCCATCTCTCTCTCTCTCTCTCTCTCTCTCTCTCTCTCTCTCTCTCATTTCTCTCTTCACTCCCAAGCAACCAAAGGGGTGGAAATGTCCAAGATCCATAAGAGAGCCTACTGTGGCCCACTTCCTACCTAAGATCCCCACTATCCAACCATCCAATCTCCATCATCCTCCATCAAACTTGTAGATTTGGAGCTAGGGAGCCCAAGGAGCTAAAGAAGATGAGCAATAGGTGGGTGATCTACGTTTATTTTCAATTTGATGACCCACTTGTGATGGGACACAATTTGATGCATGTGTTTTAATCATATGAGGGGCCCATAGTGGTGGGGTCCCTCCACTACACCGTCTCTCTCTCTCTCTCTCTCTCTCTCTTTTCTGTTCTTTTTTTGTATGGTGATGATAATCAAGAGGTGTGTAGCCCACATGATGTGTGTATGTGTGGCCCACCAACATGTGTTATATCCATCTAACCGCGGGACCAACTTTGATGGTGTGCTCGATCTAGGGCTGTCCGTCCGTTGGACATCTAGTGTCCCTTGATGAAAGATAAACACAAATATCATCTTAATCTAACACGTCCATGATGTGGGACCACCATAATGAAAGTGTTTTAACACTGGAAATTTATCTCTCTGATCATCCAGGTCACCCGTCCAGGGCTGGACGCTGGTCAGTGCAAAAATAAAAATATAAAAAAATAAATATAATAATAATATAAAATTAATGTTAATATAATATTATATATATGTATATATATACACACACACAAGTATATATGGTCGGCCCCACGTGGGACCCACTTGCCTGAAAAAGGGGATTGGCTGGTGTACGTTTACAACAGCTATATAGTTGTTGTATTGATGTCACCCAGCAATATGGGACCCACCTTGATATATGTTATATATCCCCACCGTCCATGGGTTGGGACGATGGGTCTGATCGTGAAGTATGTGTTATATCCTAAATGTCCATTCATTTAGAGAGCTCGTCCTAAGGCTTGAGACTGAAAATGAAGCAGATTCAAATCTTTGGTGGGCGACGCATGTGGACCCTCCAATCATGTATATGTTTCATCCATACCGTCTAGATAGCCTAGACGGTAGGGCCTCACGATGTGTGTTGTGTACACACCGTCCATTTGTATGCGACCCACGTGATGTATTTGTGCACTATGCTCACTGTCTATTTAACAGTGGGACCCACCTCCTATGTATCTGTTTCATCCATACCACCTTGCAAACTCATTTTAAGGCTTAAGACAAAATAATAAAATAAGACATATCTACCTATTAGGTGGACCACACTATAAAAATCAGTGGAGGATTGAATGCTTACCATTAAAACCATTTTAGGGATTACAAAAGCACTGAATCAAAATGATATTTATTTCTCCTCTTGATTCAGGTCTTTATGACCGTATGAACAGATCGGATGGAAAATAAACATTATGGCAGGCCCCTGGTAATTTTATGGGTGAAAATCATTATCTTCACTACTATTGTGGCATGGTCCAGATGATCTTTTGATATGATTCATTATTGGGTAATACTCTAAAATTATCTCTTAAAATATATGAATGGTGTAGATGGTACGGCCCATTGATGTGGCCCACTTAATGTTTATCGGCCTATCGGTATGACCCATTGGTGCGGCCCACTTGATGTATATGAGGCCCATTGGCGTGGCCCGATAATGCGGCCCACTTGATGTTTATGAGGGCCATTGGTGTGGCCCATTGATGCGGCCCACTTGATGTATATGGGGCCCATTGGTCTGGATGAGGCTCACTTGATGTATGTGAGACACATTGTTTTGATGCCCAATTGATGTATTTGTGACTTATTTGGCAAGGCCCAATATGATGCATTTGGGGTGCTTGATTGGGGCCTGGTGTGTGTAACGCCCGTGAAAAATCCGTACTTGGACTCGAGTACAGACTCGACCCGAAATCGCGTAGGATTAAATCCTATAGAAATTAAGCGTAAGTTAGCTAGCGCAACGCTAGAGTAGCTGGGAAATAGTCCCTGATCACTTTAAATACGTTCTACAAGACCCAAATCGAGTAGACCCAATGACTCTACAATACTCTATAACCACGGATCAAACTCTAAGCAGGTTTGTTCTCTGGACCACTTTGAATCTTTGTATTGGATTTAGACCGCGCGTCGAAAGTCCGATACCTCCTATCTTAGACCATTAGAACCACCTTGCTGGACTTGACAATCATTTCGAAAATCAAGTCAAACCGATAACCATAGGCTATTTCATTGAGCCCAGACTGAAGAGAGTGCGAATAGGGACAGAATTGGAATTTTAAATTCAAATCTGGCACACAACTTAACGTGTCAGTATTAAGCGTTTTGACCGTCAGAATTCAGTCAGATTACACCCTCGGATCAGGAAAATTTTTTATTTTATATCATGAGACTTGCAGCCCTGATCTACGTGCGGTGACTGCTGAACTGAAACTAATCCGCCACGTGCGATCTGCGAACCCTGCCGGACTGAAAACTTAATACGTGCTAGATCTGGTACGCATGAGCTTAAGTCCGATCGCATTCGGCCAGGGGACCACCAGAAAGCATCTTTTGGACCGAAACAGCCCCGATTTGCATATGCACTAAGTGAACCTTGTACCGGAGCCTATTTTCGACATTTTTGAGCTTATAAAAGGGGTTAAAACCCTCACTCCTCTCTCCCATCCGAATTTGAGAGAAACCCTAGATTTGGAGGGAGAAAAGGTGAGAGTTTGAGAGAGAGTGTAGGTGAGAATTTTCCTGTCTTTGTGCCGCCTGTTGCACGTGTTGTAGCAACACCTCCTGATCACCAAGCTGGTGATTCTTCCACATTTTCAGGTATGAAACAACCCTAGAAGTTGCTGATTTAAGGTTTACTAGGATTCGTAGCATGTTAGCTAACGTAACTCGTAAAACAGGTTCTCTAATCGCCGTAGACGAAGCGTATACGCTCCGTTTGAAACGACACATCCATAAGAGATAAGGTGAGGATTTTAGACGCTTTGATTGATGGTTTCCAATGCTTTCAATGTCGTTTAATAGTAGATTATCGACGGCATCACCGTTTGACACGTACAACATGCTATTCGTTTCCTGTTTCATAAATTAACGAAGAATATGAGATTTAGGGCATTTTTGTCATTTGTAGGAAGTACTGATTACATTCATATTTTGCTGATGTGATTGACATGGTTTGTTGTCACATTAGAAAGTTAGGAATACGTGCATAATTAGTTTGGCGAAGAGATTTACCAAATTGTGCACTTCGGGTCGACATACTATATGTAGACTTAAGTGTGTAGTGTATGTATTTGTTTAAATGCTTGTATTAGTATGTATTGAATTAAATGATTTTATGAATTAGTTTGAGATTGATTTATCAATTAATATGCTGACATAAATGATTTCCTACATGTTGACTATATGCATGATTTCATTATATGCATAAAATGTATGTGTTTGAAGATTTGCCTAAGTTGTATGTTATAACATGTGTTAACATGTTCACATGATTGTATTTCAATTCCAATACTCCTACATAAATTGCTGATGTGATTCCATAATTGTTTGGGACTAGACTTAGTCCAGGCAGTCGGTAACCGAGCGAATTCGTGGTTGGCTGGCCTTGGCCACGAACGACACGTCGATGAACGCGGGCCGTGTTCTGGAGTTGGCGGCAGTGGTTAGGCCACGCGAAGTGTTTTACGCACTTCATGTCGTTCGACTTGAGAGGCGATCGCGCTAGTCGAGCCCGTCAAGTAACCCGACTGGCCGATGTATGTTCACCCTGCATGAGTCATAACTACTTGAACCTAGGGTACTGAACTTACCATTATAAACCCTGTTAACCATGGTACCTTGATCCACGAAGACTCATGAGCCGGGCATGGTGGTATGGGACACCGTGGTCGAGCTGTCGGCATACGCTGGGGCCACAAACCTCCCCGTAGTGACCAGTGAGTACCTAGTCTCATGAGCAGATTATGGTGGTATGGGACACTATATTCTAGCGGTCGACCTACACTGATCAGGCGATGAGTCCTTTGTAGTGACCGCGAGCGTATTCTGAGTCTACGGGAGGCGACGACCCTTCAGTAGCAGTGGAGTACAGTAGGCCTGTATTGATAAGGTGATGGGGGAGCGGTGCAACGAGTGCGAGCAACAGCCCTGACAGCCCTTGCAGCGACCTACAAAATATACATCGTACTAGGAGTGACAACCCTAGACAGGATCTGTGTTGGGATTGATATAAGGGAAGTACCTAAGTTTCCCAATCCTGCTGTTTGAATGGACTAATAAAAACTTGGAAATCATATCACTATACCATTGCATGTGCCTGAAAGATGTGGAGCACTTGAGGGTCGATTGCATGCCGCGGTCGTAAGATGGTGCAGTATGAGGGAGATCGTCGGTGAGGGCATACATCACGTCATGTCATATTGCATTAATAACAGTACTAGGATTGTCTAATTTACTGCTTTACTATTATCGCATGATTGATTTGTGAACATGCTAATCTTTGCTCTATGATTTCACTGAGTTGATCACTCATTCCCACGTTACGGGATGGTGTTTGTAACACCCACCAGACCCTGTTATAGATGCAGGTGATGCTGAGATCCAGGAGGCAGAGCCAGACTTTGACGAGGACCAGGACGAGTTCTCGTACATGCAGTACCATGATGGCTTTGCGTAGGCGACCTGGGTTGATGGGACTTCAGTGGGACTATTTTGAACATTTGATTTTGTTCATATATATGTATATGAGACTCAGTGATGTATTCATACTTTAGAGACAGATGAGATCTACTTTATTTTTTTCCTTACAGTGATATATATATTGTTTAGTCTTCCGCTTGCTTTTATCATTGGATCTGGAGTATGAATTGCAGTTTTGGTATACTTTTACTCATGTGAATGCTTTAACTCAGACAATATTAAATCATAATCATTTTTGTTGCATAAGTGACGGTCTGGAACTTGGGAGTTGAGTTTATACACGACCTCCAATTTTCAGGGTGTTACAAGTTGGTATCAGAGCATGAATAAGAGGATACTGGGCCTGGGTTATGGTCACGCGACGTACGCTGTCGCTTCCTTTGACGTAGGTGGGTGCGAGAAGGGTCTAGAAACACTCATAGGATCCCAGATTCGCCAATAGGCGAAGTCTATTCATTTCGATCGCGTGATCGAGTCCTTAATGCATCTCGGGTCGCATGAAGCAACCCGAATAGCTCCTAGGTTGTAGGTAGTTGGGCCGAGGCATTCTTTAAATGATTCTCAACCCATGAATGTGAATCCTTGGGCCGTGGGACAACCACGACCCTTGAATTCAATCGTCAGGGCTTAAAAACCCCGTTTCACCAAAAATCTTCAAAATTCTTCCTCTCACCACTCCAATATTCAATTCTTTCTTATCCTTTTCATGTTAGGCATCAATCCTAATATGAAAATAATATAAAATTATACTTTCACAAAATTTTACAGTGAATAGTAAAATTTCATGAAAAATGGCCATAAGTCCATTCTAATTTCACTTTCTTTAGCAAATAATAGTCTAGATGGATGTAATAGCTCCTACCCCAAAATCATATGATACATGATAGGGTTTTGTATTCGGGATTGCAGATTAGTCCCGGAAAGCTCTGAACTCATGTTTGGGCCTATATAGGTCAAAATACAATGAACCAAGGTGGGGCCCATAGTTATATGGGGTCCTTGGACCATGGGGGACCAAACCCATGTGGTCCCACTGCCTAACCAGAGGCTTGGTCGGCGATGCATCGGCGGCCAATGTGGTCGGTTGGATGCGTGGTCCGAGATCTGAGGGTATTTTGGGTATTTCACACCCCCCATGTATGGTTCATGGGTAGAAAACCCCTAAATCGTGCACTTCCTTCACAAACAGCCCTCCTCATAGCTCCATTTTCATTTTCCAACAGCTATCTCCAAAATTCATGATTCTAAATCACCCCTAGATCCATCCTTGGCCAAAAATGACCACCCTCCATCGTTCCTTTGAAGTTGGCAGCCCTCCCTCTTGAAGATTTCATCTTTTGGAGCTCCAAAAACCCCCAAATCGAGCTGAAATCGTGAGGTGCTCCATTCCACTTTTTCATTTTCATTTCTCCTTGAAAATACATCCTAGGGAAGCTTGAAGCATCCCTCTACAATGCATAGATCTCCCTTTTCCAGTTTGGACAGCCACTTCTCCGCATTTTCTCCGTTTTTCATGACTTTCGTGGAAGCCATTTTAGGCCTTTTGTCACTCTCCACCATCTTATCTTTGATGGGTAAAAGAAAAACCGGAGCGGATGAGGCTGGGCCAAGTCGCCCTGCTCAATCAAGAAGGTCGCGGGGTGGTGCCGCAAGTTCAAGCGCCACCATAGGTCCAACCACAGCCCGAGAGTTCCATGCAAAGCGGGACTTGGATCCCCATACTCAACTTGGATGAGTGATTCTAGCAGAGATGTCTCACGGCCAATACACTGATCGCAAAGTGTTGTTTGAGGCGGATGTGGATGGATGACTATTCGGTGAATTTCTGTTATTCGAGCGCATTGAAGCTACGCATTGGGGTCCGATCTTTAAAGCTCGTGGTCGTGCCAATGTGAGCACCGTTCGTGCCTTTTACGCTCGTATCCAGAATGCTACACTGGAGCCATTGCAGTTTAAGATCCCTTTTGGTAGATATCGGATGGCTACGATCGATGTTTGGCTGATTGCGCGACTTCTGAACGTGCCTCTTGGCGATGTTCATCCTAGCGCAAAGAATCTGAGGAGTAGGCGTGAGCGAGATCGCCGTACCAGGTTTCTATGCGGTAAGTTAGTTCCATGGCAGCCTAATAATAGGCTCAAGGTGACATATATGTCTGATGATTTGTGCCTGTTGCACCATATCTGCACGTTCAATGTGTATCCCAGGTCGACGAATCGCATTGAGTGCACGCACCTTATTGTTGATTTCTTGTATCTGGTGGCCCAGGGAGAGAATGTATGTATGGCCACTTTCATCTTACGACAGATAATCCTCATAGTCAAGTCAAGAAGAACGTCTGAATCGCTTCCTTCTGGCCGACTGATATGCAAGATCGTGCTTGAGTTTGCTTATAGACTTGGGCCAAAATTGCCAGTTTCGATTCATAGCATAGATGAGTCGACTATGGTCAAGATGAAGATTGGGTCTCAGTACCATGAAAATCAGCTTGAGGAGGATAGCGAGGATGACTTTGATGATGAGGAGGATCCAAGTGAAGGAGAACCTGGAGTAGAAGTTCAGGAAGAGGTCCAGGAAGAGGCAGAAGAGGAGGCTCAGGATACAGATGAGAGCCCTCCTCCTTCTGCTCAAGCTACTGGCGATGATCGCATTGCTTGGACTGAGGAGAGCCAGATCGTCTTGCGAAGGAAAGTTCAGGAACTTCACGCTGAAGTCGAGGATGCCAAGGCCGTCACGAAGAAAAAATTTGGCAAGGTGACTCGTACCTTGAAGGCGATCTTGTGCTGCTTACAGGATAAGGGTGCTCCTCCTCCGTCACTCGACTCAGACTAGCGATGCGACCTTTGATGTTGTTGTTAGTATTTAGTTATTTCCTGCTTTAAGTTGTGTAAGCCTGTTAAGGCTAGTGCTTTGCTTATGTTACTGTTGTAATTTTAACTGTCTTAGTTCCCATGTATTTCTCGTCATGATGCTTGTAAGGACATATCCCTTGTATTATGATAATTTTGATTAAATGAAATGTATGGAATGCCTTTGACTCCTTGTGTGAATGATTGCGGTGTATTTGTGCTATTGAGACTGACAAGGTTGCGCCCTATTTTGAATATAGGGAATGTTGCCTAAGGTTACGCGGAGCACAGCTCAGCTTTCATTGAGTGAGCATATGGATCAGGCTCCTTCGCAGTCGGATACTCATGCGGACCCTGCTGTGGGCCCGATTCCTGAGACAGTTTGTGCGTCTCAGCCTACTGTTGGTCCTACAGTTGGACCATCGCCGTTCACACCGCCAGTCAGAGAGCCTTATCGTGCATCTACTTCGACACAGCACACGCCACAGCCTGCTCCACCTCCTGACAGATTTGAGCAGATGATGGCTATGATGCTGCTGCAGCAGCAGCTTCTGACTACCATTGTGGGGACATTAGCCCAGGGTGGGGGTGCGACTCCACCTGCACCACCTGCGCATCTAGATGAGGATGCTGATACATACGCCCAAGATGAGGGCATGGCTCATCCTGTACCACCTGCTTATCCTGCGGGGAATGCCGCAGATACACGGGGCTTGTTAGAGCGATTCCAGCACTTACGGCCTCCCACTTTTACGGGTTCTCATAGACCCGAGGAGGCCGAGTATTGGCTCGACCGTGTGTCGAAGAAACTGCGGATGTTACACTGTACAGAGGTTGAGCAGTTAGAGTTGGCTACATTCCTGTTTGAGAGAGAGGCCAGCTTGTGGTGGGACAACGTATTGTGGACCGTTGCCGCCGACTTTATATGGACATGGGTAGCGTTTGAGTTCCGCTTCCATGAGAAGTATTATCCCCAGACTTACAGGCATGACCGGGAGAATGAGTTTCTCCGCCTCAGACAGGAAGCCATGAAAGTTATGGAGTATGAGCGTCGGTTCACGGAGTTGGGTAGATACGTCCTGACTATTTTGGCTGATGAGCAGATGCGCATACGGCGCTTTTTGGAGGGTTTGCGACTGGATATTCGGTCGAAGATGTGCTGCATGAGCATTCCCTCATATGCGGAGTTGATTCACATGTCTATGCGGGCAGAGCAGGATGTGGATCGGCTTGCGCGATCTTGTGGCCCTGTTGCTTCTAGGCCACAACCAGACATGCAGGACAGGCCCTTCGCGGGCAAGAGGCCTCGTGTCGACCCTCCTACTCGGACTCTAGCGCCAGCACCATCGTTTCGGTGCCCCGAGTTATCATGTACATATTGTGGGAGGACGGGCCACTTGGCGCAGAGTTATTTTTCTCGGATGCGGGACAGTGAGTTCTCGCCGCAGTAGAAGATTGACTGTGCATGTCCACAGGCAATATCAGCACCGCCTATACGGTTAGCTCCTGTGCACCCTTCTTTCAAACCTCCGGTATCGCAGATCAGACAGCCTCTACGGCCCATGACACAGCGGCCGAATCGGCCACAGCAGGCACGGGTTCATGCATTGACAGCTGAGGCAGCTGCGACACCGACTTCTCAGCATTCGGCCTTCGAGGTCACTGCCCATATTGGAGGTACTCCTATTCTCGTGATAGTGGACACTGGTTCCACGATGTCTTTGATATCACGTGCCATAGTTAGACGCATTGGGTTACAGACTATTACTATGAATAGGGTGCGAGTCCTGGCAGCTCATGGGGATTATTCAGATGTCACCTAGATGTGTGAGGGTTGTTTGGTGGATCTGGGAGGCAAGACGATGGCTATTGATCTCGTCGTCAACCCTTCTCTTGTTTATCTCGATGTCATTCTTGGCATGGATTGGTTGACAGCAGCGAGGGCCGAGATTGACTGCGAGACTCGTATAGTGACTGTGTACGAGCCAGAGGGTGCATCCTTCACATTTTCAGTGCGGGTAAATCTTCCTTTCTGCATACTTAGTTACACTACTTTGCTGTGAGACACTGGTGCCCAGATACTTGAGCATACGCCAGTCGTTTCTGAGTTTGGGGATCTCTTCAGGAAGATCCCTGGTTTGTCGCCCCGACGAGAGATCGATTTCACTATCGACCTGGTTCCTGGTTCTACGCCCGTCTCACTGCCGACGTATCGTATGGTACTGTGTGAGATGGAGGAGTTGAGGACGCAGATTGATGGTCTGCTAGAGCTTGGCCTTATACGGCCTAGTGTGTCTCCTTGGGGAGCACCGGTCTTGTTCGTGAGGAAGAAGGATGGTTCGATGCGATTATGTATTGATTATCGCAGGCTAAACTAGGTCACGGTGAAGAACAAGTATCCCTTACCCAGGATCGATGACTTGTTTGATCAATTGAGAGGAGCGCAGTACTTCTCGAAGATTGATCTTCAGTCGGGATATCATCAGTTGTGGTCAGGGATGAAGACATGCAGAAGACAGCATTCAAGACCAGTTTTGGCCACTACGAGTTCCTCGTGATGTCGTTCGGTCTCACGAACGCACTAGCCGTGTTCATGGATCTGATGAACCGGTATTTCGACCTTTCCTCTATCGATTCGTCGTTGTATTCATTGACGACATTTTGGTGTACTCCAGGAGTCGAGAGGAGCATGAGGAGCATTTGCGTTTGGTCCTGGATACGCTCAGACAGCATCAGTTGTTCGCACAGTACAAGAAGTGCGACTTCTAGAAGTAGGAAGTGAAGTTCCTGGGACACGTGGTGTCCAAGGATGGCATGGCAGTTGACCTGTCTAAGGTAGCTGCGGTGCAGGACTGGGAGCAGCCTGGTTCTGTCATTGAGGTGAGGAGTTTCTTAGGTATCGCTGGCTACTATCGGCGCTTCATTCAGGACTTCTCGAAGATCGCGAGACCCTTATCTCAGTTGACACGGAAGGACGTGAAGTTCGCCTGGAATGACGAGGCGGAGTCAGCTTTTCAGGAGTTGAAGGAGAGACTTACGTCCGCCCCTGTGCTAGTATTGCCAGAGCAAGGGGTTAGATACACTATATACACTGACGCGTCTAGCGTTGGTCTGAGTTGTGTCCTTATGCAGAGGGACAGGGTAATTTCGTATGCCTCGAGACAATTAAGGAAGCACGAGAAGAATTACCCTACACACGACCTAGAGTTGGCAGCCGTTATATTCGTACTGAGACTCTGGAGACATTACCTCTATGGAGAGGAGTTCGAGCTCTTTTGTGACCACAAGAGCCTCAAGTACATATTCACGCAGCAAGACTTGAATATGAGGCAGCGACGATGGATGGAGACGTTGAAGACTTCAAGTTTGAAGTCTCTTACCATCCTGGGAAGGCAAACCTTGTGGCTGACGCGTTGAGCCGGCTCCGCTGATGGTTGCTGAGTGAGATATGGTTGAGTTTTTGCGAGACTTTGAGTAGAAACTCTCCTCTAAGTCATCGAGGCGCAGAGGGACGATGCGCATCTGACTGAGCTTCGAGAGCAGGCCAGTGATGATGTAGACGCCGAATGGCGAGTTGGTATGGATGGGGGTTTACGTTATCGTGGCCGCCTATGTGTCCCAGATGTCCCTGACTTGAGACGAGAGATTCTCGAGGCTGCGCATTGTACTAGACTCGCGATGCATCCAGGCAGTACGAAGATGTATCGCGACGTGAAGGGGACGTATTGGTGGGAAGGTATGAAGACCCACATAGCAGAGTTCGTGTCCCGTTGTCTCACTTGTCAGTAGGTGAAGGCAGAGCATCGCCGACCACCTGAACTTTTGCAGCCTATGCCGATCGTAGAGTGGAAGTGGGATTTCATTTCCATGGACTTCATTTCTGGGCTGCCGAAGACGAGAAAGGGACATGATTCCATTTGGGTGATCGTCGACCGTCTGACGAAGTCGGCACACTTCCTACCGATCAGAGTTACGAACTTCGCAGACGAGCTGGCTAGATTGTATATCAGGGAGATTATGCGTCTGCATGGAGTTCCGTTGGAGATCGTGTCGGATAGAGACACGCAGTTCACTTCTATTTTCTGGACTCGCATTCAGGAGTCTATGGGTGTGAAGTTAAAGTTCAGTACTGCCTTCCACCCACAGACAGACGGACAAACAGAGCGGGTGAACCAGATCTTAGAGGATATGTTGCGAGCTTGCGCATTGGACTTCAAGGACAGTTGGGATAATTGTCTTGCTTATGCGGAGTTTGCGTACAACAACAGCTTTCAGACGAGTATCGGTATGGCACCTTACGAGGCGCTGTATGGGCGACCTTGTCGCGCATCGCATTGCTGGGCAGAGGTCGGTGAGCGTAGCTTGATTGGCCCAGAGTTGGTGCAGGCGATGTCAGAGAAGATTGATATTATTCGACGTCGGCTTCTCACAGCGCAGAGCAGACAGAAGAGTTATGCCGTTACGAGACGAAGGCCATTAGAGTTCACAGTTGGGGATCATGTGTTTTTGTGAGTTTTTCCTATGAAGGGAGTCCTTCGATTAGGGAAGAAGGGGAAGCTGGCACCGCGATTCATTAGTCCATTCTAGATCCTCGATCGTGTGGGAGCAGTGGCTTACCGATTGGCTTTACCCACGTCTCTCGCGAGCGTTCACAACGTATTTCATGTTTCTATGCTGAAGAAGTATGTTGCTGATCCTTCCCATATCATCAAATGGGAGCAGGTGCAGTTAGGAGAGGATGTTACTTATATCCTGCGACCGACACGTATCCTAGACAGGAAGGAGCAGGTACTGCGTAGCAAGGTGATTTTCCTTGTGAAGGTATTGTGGATGCATCACTCTAAGGAAGAGGCTACCTGGGAGATAGAAGCCGAGATCAGAAAGAACTACCCACAGCTTCTCGAGGAGTACGAAAAGGTACAAATTTCGAGGATAAAATTATTTGTTAAGGGGGGTAGATTGTAACGCCCGTGAAAAATCCGTACTTGGACTCGAGTACCGACTCGACCCGAAATCGCGTAGGATTAAATCCTATAGAAATTAAGCGTAAGTTAGCTAGCGCAACGCTAGAGTAGCTGGGAAATAGTCCCTGATCGCTTTAAATACGTTCTACAAGACCCAAATCGAGTAGAACCAATGACTCTACAATACTCTATAACCTCGGATCAAACTCTAAGCAGGTTTGTTCTCTGGACCACTTTGAATCTTTGTATTGGATCTAGACCGCGCGTCGAAAGTCCGATACCTCCTATCTTAGACCGTTAGAACCGCCTTGCTGGACTTGACAATCATTTCGAAAATCAAGTCAAACCGATAACCACAGGCTATTTCATTGAGCCCGGACTGAAGAGAGTGCGAATAGGGACAGATTGGAATTTCAAATTCAAATCTAGCACACGACTTAACGTGTCAGTATTAAGAGTTCTGACCATCAGAATTCAGTCAGATTATACCCTCGGATCAGGAAAAATTTCTATTTTATATCATGAGACTTGCAACCCTGATCTACGTGCGGTGACCGCTGAACTGAAACTGGTCCGCCAAGTGCGATCTGAGGACCCTGCCAGACTAAAAACTTAATACGTGTTAGATCTGGTATGCATGAGCTTAAGTCCGATCGCATTCGGCCAGGGGACCACCAGAAAGCATCTTTTGAACCGAAACAGCCCCGATTTGGATATGCGCTAAGTGAACCTTGTACCGGAGCCTATTTTTGGCATTTTTGGGCTTATAAAAGGGGTTGAAACCCTCACTCCTCTCTCCCATCCAAATTTGAGAGAAACCCTAGATTTGGAGGGAGAAAAGGTGAGAGTTTGAGAGAGAGTGTAGGAGAGAATTTTCCTGTCTTCGTGCCGCCTGTTGTACGTGCTGTAGCAACACCTTCTGATCACCAAGCCGGTGATTCTTCCGCGTTTTCAGGTATGAAACAACCCTAGAAGTTGCTAATTTAAGGTTTACTAGGATTCGTAGCATGTTAGCTATCGTAACTCGTAAAACAGGTTCTCTTATCACCGTAGACGAAGCGTATACGCTCCGTTTAAAACGACACATCCATAAGAGATAAGGTGAGGATTTTAGACGCTTTGATTGACGGTTTCCAACGCTTTCAATGTCGTTTAATAGTAGATTATAGACGGCATCGCCGTTTGACATGTACAACATGCTATTCGTTTTCTGTTTCCTAAATTAATGAACAATATGAGATTTAGGGCATTTTAGTCATTTGTAGGAAGTACTGATTACATTCATATTTTGCTGATGTGATTGACATGGTTTGTTGTCGCATTAGAAAGTTATGAATACGTGCATAATTAGTTTGGCGAAGAGATTCGCCAAATTGCGCACTTCGGGTCGACATACTATATGTAGACTTAAGTGTGTAGTGTATGTGTTTGTATAAATGCTTGTATTAGTATGTATTGAATTAAATGATGTTATGAATTAGTTTGAGATTGATTTCTCAATTAATATGCTGACATAAATGATTTCCTACATGTTAACTATATGCATGATTTCATTATATGCATAAAATGTATGTGCTTGCAGATTTGCCTAAGTTGTATGTTATAACATGTGTTAACATGCTCACATGATTATATTTCAATTCCAATACTCCTACATAAATTGCTGATGTGATTCCATAATTGTTTGGGACTAGACTTAGTCCAGGCAGTCGGTAACCGAGCGAATTCGTGGTTGGCTGGCCTTGGCCATGAACGACACATCGATGAACGCGGGCCATGTTCTGGAGTTAGCGGCAGTGGTTAGGCCACGCGAAGTGTTTTACGCACTTCATGTCGTTCGACTTGAGAGGCGATCGCGCTAGTCGAGCCCGTCAAGTAACCCGACTGGCCGATGTATGTTCACCCTGCATGAGTCATAACTGCTTGAACCTAGGGTACTGAACTTACCATTGTAAACCCTATTAACCATGGTACCTTGATCCACGAAGACTCATGAGCCGGGCATGGTGGTATGGGACACCGAGGTCGAGCTGTCGGCCTACGCTGGGGCCACAAACCTCCCCGTAGTGACCAGTGAGCACCTAGTCTCGTGAGCAGATTATGGTGGTATGGGACACTATATTCTAGCTGTCGGCCTACACTTATCAGGCGACGAGT
Organism: Magnolia kwangsiensis; assembly: GCA_037074715.1. Lineage (NCBI taxonomy): Eukaryota > Viridiplantae > Streptophyta > Magnoliopsida > Magnoliales > Magnoliaceae > Magnolia > Magnolia kwangsiensis. The sequence goes on along the minus strand of CM073577.1, from coordinate 74,303,007 downwards.
CCTTTGTAGTGACCGCTCCCAAATGAGTCTGCTATCGACGAGCCAGGTAGGCATTGGTATACAACCAGGAGGTGGGTAGTGAAGTCTTTTTCACTTGCTGGGCTACGCGGTCAGCCGGGGTGGTAGCCATTTTAGAGTGTACTATACCTCAGTGATGATCCCAGAGATGTACAATACTGATTTGTGGAGTAGGAGTTGCATACTCAACATTTTACTAAAAGTGCACCTACTAGTGCCGTGGTTTGTCAATTACTGTGTGAGTTGAGTCAGTCGAACTACAGAGCCTAACAGGAAGAACAATTCAAGCGTCTGCCTCAACCAAATGTGTGAAAGCTCGTCATAGGTAAATCATAGCTTCACATCCCATGTCCTAAAACACCAGGTGATTAAAACCCTTAAAATCAACTTAGAACACATGAGGGTTTTTAGGTAAGTGAACTTTTTCAAACAGCAGAAAATCTCTAAGTTTACTTGCCCTGTCGATTGTATCGATACACCTTTCGATATGATCGACAAGCGGTGTCGATGTCCTCGACTCTTGATCGATACAATCAATAAGAGGACTAAAAGTGTCCAGCAACCGCATACTCATCTGGACAGATTTATCGATATATCGATACAACCATCGATATCATCGATATTCAAAAATCGAGCCCATCGAAAGTGGGTCAATAATATCGATAGGTAGATTTTTGATGCCCCTATTTTTCTAAAGAGAACTACTATGAGCTTCGATATATCAATGACTGTTTCGATTCAATCTGAATTCAAATATCGATCATATCGGAAGTTCATTGATCATATCAATAGTAGGCGCTCATTTCTTCTAGTAAAATATTTCAGGATGTTTTTAACTTTGATCAGGTGCCACTTGAGAAAATCGATATTCTTATGTCGATGCTATCGAGTCCTGGTCGATTAGATCGAGACTGGCCACAAACTGTCCAGCGTGATTATAGGTAAATCTATATGATTTATCAATCCATAGACACAGTCTCGATATCATCGATATTCAAATTCTAATGACATCAGTTGACCCTCGATCATATCCTATAAAACCTCTCATTTTTCAAATGTCGATAGATCGATCCCAGTATCGATGGAATCAGAGTTCAAAATCTGATGACATCGACACAAGTATCGATCCCATCGACCAGCTGGCAAAAGGTTTAAAAAATGTATGACATTAGAGTTTGTGTTATCGAGCGGACAGTCGATCTCATCGAGAGTATACGCTCGATGATATCGACCCTGCTCGATGATTTCGAACTCTGTCATAAATATGATCATTTTATATCCATTGAAACTTTTTGCCTATATATAGAGAGACTTGTCCATATTGCTGGTAGAGAAAGAAGAGTGTTTTTGTGTGTTTTACCTCTAAATCATATACCCAAAGCCCTTTCTCTCACGGGAGTTCATCTTCCTATCCACTCTCATTCATTAACATTTAATAGAGTGGATTGGGAAATGAACTTCCACATTCAAGGATCATTCAACAACTATCTTAACAGCATATCATTAAGTTGGGATGCCTTGAATGAATAGATGACGGGAATAACTCTATCTTCGTTAAAAGAAAATTCTAAGAGAGTATATTTTTGTCCTAACCTTGACCTAACCCGAAGCCAAGTATTAGTATATCTTTTTGTATTGCAGATCAAGGGAGCTGAAGACTCTTCAACAATAAGAAGGAGATCTTCATCATTGCACTTAAAGGGACTTATCAACTTATCTGTAAGTACTTAGAGTCCATAGGACACTTATGATCATTCCTTTCTAGGATTGGGTCTTAAGTGTTGCTCACCCTTTGAAGTCCTCATAGGAAGCCTCTGGTGGGAGTGTACGCTGTGGGTGCGTTATGTGAACCCTTGCTCTATGGAGAGCATAAACATTTAGGTGCGTTGTGTGGACCCTTTCTCCATGTGGGCATAAACATCTGGTTAGGAGTGCACCAATAAAACTCCAGGGTTAGAGGTGAACCGAGTAGAAACCTCTGTGTAAAGGTTGAAGGTGAATCTTATTTAAAACCTTAAGTTTGAGGTGAACCCTGGAAAACTTCCTTAGTGAAATTCAGTACACTCAAGGGTTGAGTGCGACAACCAGGAGTGGAGTAGACAAGTAGTTGAACCACTATAAAAATGACTGTATTTGAGTTTGTTATTATTTTTCATTGTGTGATATTCCTTACATGTTTTTATATTTGATTGTCTAAGATCACACCTCATATACGCACTCATTCCTATCCATCACAATCTTATATACAACTTGTTTATCCTTCAAACAGTTTGTGATTAGATCCTCTACAGGTCTTGGAAGCTAGTAGAGTTACATTTGAGTAATCCTGATAATTGTAAATCTGATAGGATTAGTGGAATATGATTTTAAATATTTCATAAAACTTTAAAAAGTCCTATTCAACCCCCTCTAGGATATATTGGCATATTCCTACTTCGACTCAAGCGGTCTTCACCGCTATTTCAATTGGTATCGAGTGAGTTTCTCTTTAAGGGCTTCACCGCCTAAAGAGTGATCTTGACTGAAGTTGAGGAATATGGACAAAGGAAAGGACTCATGGGTTACTAGACCTCCAGTATTTGATGGTTCAAATTATGCATACTGGAAGGCTAGAATGTACTACTTCCTGAGATCTTTGGATCATGATGTTTGGGATGTAGTTGAAAAGGGATATGTGGTACCATCTGAACAAATCGTACTTGAAAATAAAACTACCATCACTAAACCCAAATCCAAAGAAAAGTGGACGACATTCGACAAAGAACAACAAAATGCTGAAGCAAAAGCAATGAACGCCATCTACTGTGCCATTTCTTAGGATATATTCAATCAGATAAGTATATGTGAGACATCTAAGAAAGCATGGGATCTACTGAAAACAACCCATGAAGGCACAAGCACTGTGAAGAGATCTAAACTACAACTTCTTACTTCACAGTTCAAAAATCTCAGGATGGAAGAGCATGAGACACTTATGGAGTTTTTCACCAAATTGAATATTATTTGTAACTCCATGGGTGGATTGGGAGAAAAAGTTCCTGTATCAAAAATATGTAGAAACATCTTAAGAACCCTACCGGAACGGTTTAATCCCAAAGTAACAACAATTGAGGAGTGTAGAAATATTGAAGAGATGAAAGTAGAAGAACTAGTAGGTTCCTTACAAACTTTTGAAGTACACTTCACTCAATCCCAGAATCCAAAAACACTATCCTAAAAACTTCTAAGAAATCAAAACATGGGGATAGTGAGGGTGAAAAAGAAGATGAAGATGAGTAAGTGGCTTTGCTGGCACAAAGATTTAGAAGATTCTTTCAAAAGAATCACGGTCGCCCCTCTAGAGGTAGAAAGGTGGATGACAAACCTTCTGCAGGCAAATTTGGGAAAAGAACTAGAGAACCACAATGCTACGCCTATTGGGAGTATGGACACCTATCTACCGAATGCCCAAATAGAAAAACTAAGGGCAAGGCAATGGCCGCCACGTGGGATGATACAGAAGAGTCAAATTCAGAATCAAATGACTCAGAAAGCGATGGGGACCAAAAATCCTTGAAAATACTTATGGTCTCCACTGCTTCGATCATTCCAACTGAATCTGAGGAAGAACAGCAAGCCATTGAATCATTTCCATCTGACAATGAAGAAGAGGAAGAAAGAGAACAAGATAAATTGCAAGATGCTTATAATTAACTATAAATCCACAGCATCAAAGTTGTTAAAAGACTTGGTATATCTGAGAATAAAAAGGAATTGCAGCAAAAAGATTTGCATAAAACTCTAGAAATTAATACTCATCTAATCATTGACGTGCAGCAACATCACTCAGATAATGATAGACTTAAGAGAATTAATTTTTTTCTTAAATCCAAATCCGAGAAACTAAACAAACAAGTTGAGCAGTTAAAAGATGAAAATATGCTCCTTCAACATGAAAATATCACACTCCTGTTTGATTTGGAAGAATCCAGAAGAATAGCCAAGAAAAACTACAAGTTTTCCCAAAGTGGAGAAAAGCTAGAAAAACTATTGGGAATGGGAAAACCTGGGAAGGATAAAAGTGGGCTATGATATGAAAAATATAAATCAAAGACTAGATGTGTAGCCCCTAGAAATGAAAATTTTACTGCCTCTGGAAGCAAAACCAGAAAGACTCCAGTATGTCATGTGTGTGGAGATGTGGGTCATTATGAGTTTTAATGTTTAACACCTAGACGGACTTTACAAAACTCTAATCAAAACCACACTGTCAAATCAATTAGAGAAACTCAGAATGCTAAAAGTTCGCCTAGGAAAAACACTTATCCATCACCACCTAAAGAAAAAGATAGAGTAAAGAAGTCTGCCTCAAAATGGGTAATTAAAGAAAAGAAATTTTTTTTTGTTACTCACTCAATTCAGTTATCAGGCAATGACACCAAGTGGTACCTAGATAGTGGTTGCTAAAGACATGTCACAGGTGATAAATCCCTTCAGTCAAATTATCAGAATCTAAACAATGGGCTAGTGAACCACTGCTAAAGTAATTGGACAGGGTATCATAAAAGGGATTAATCTTCTTACAAATGAGAATGCTTTCTGCATAAAAGGTTTATCACATAATCTATTAAGCATCTCTCAAATCTGTGATAATGGGCATGTGGTCAAATTCAATAAAGAAAATGCGAGATCCTAGATCAATCGGGAAAATCAGTAATTAAGGGTCATCGCATAAACAACCACTGCTACATTATCAAGGGAAAAGATCAGACTGATGCCTAGAAGGACTGGGCATAGAAAAACTTGTCTAGATTGCGCATCTAGATCTAGATAATGGCTGAAAAGATGCGATTTTGCTGAGCTCTAAATGAATTACCTAAGGTTTCAAACCTCTTTTTGTATATAAACATTCAAATGTTTATACTTTTATGTGTGTACAAAGATTGTACATTATTTTGCTAAATATACCATTGTCTCAAAGAAATTCTAGAAGTTTTCTTGAAAAATCGTCTGAATTTTGAAACAAGAAAATCTTTCATCTTGAACATGACTTTTCGATTTTATCGACTAAGGGTCGATACAATCGATGACTCTTTAGAATGTGAAAAGCCGTATGATCGTAGATAACATCGGATATAGACTCGATAGAATCGATCGGAAACTTCTCAATAACATCGAAACAATGATCGATATGATCGACAGAAGGCACAAAATAAAAAGCTATTGAGCGAAAGATTTTACTTTTTACAGAAGTCAGTCCTGTCTCGCTGCCCTGATTTTTTTCTTCCCTTTAGTTTGTTTGCTCGGAGCCCTGATGAGAAAATCGCAACACCCAAATAAAGCAAGGAAGATGGATAAAGGAAAAGGTAAGGCTCTCTCAGCAAAATCTTCCAAGACTAAGAAATGGAAAAACACTAGACCACCTCAAAATCAGTCCGATTGGTAACAAGTTACGATCATCGATCATACCATTCTGCCTGGTGCTATCAAGCCCTATGGGGTGGATCTCATGATGAAATCTATTGGGTGGAAGAATATGCTTGCTATGGGAGGTCCATATCAGTTTGAAATGATCTAACAATTCTTCAACCGTTGTCATATTGTTCAAGTTTATCCACCATGTATGCGTCTGAAATTCATGCAACACACCAAGCACATTACTCCAACAGTTCTTAGTCATATTCTAAACATTAAGGTGACACAAATCCCTGTCACTAGTAGAAATCTAAATGAATTGGGTAGATGGGGGGAAATTACTCGAGCACTATGCTAGGATATGATAATTCATAGAAATAATGACAATATTCTTTCAGTTAAATATCTAGGAATCTTTTCAGTACGAATGTGTACCCGTGTGATGCCAATGACACATACCTGAGTCCCTTTGTGCTTAATATTCTGTATCATGTCTATCAAAAGGTCCCTGTATGTCTACCAACTCTCATACTAGATTAGCTGATTAAGATAGTCCAAAGTGACCATCTTGAAATTCTGCCTTTTTCGTCCCTTATCTGCAAGCTCGCACACTGGGCAGGTCTGCCGGAAACAACTGATAAGGTATGTCCTGAAGTATGGTTCAACCATGATACAACCCAACAGGTGTATGTCTCTATCTCATTGGATACTAAGAACTCTCCACCTGTTGAAGATTATGGTCCCGTGCCTAATGAAGAAACTCTCTGGGGATCCAATCGAACTCCTGAATATAGTCCTGTTTCTGTCACAAATCGCCAATGTCATGTGCTTGAGCGCCAATTTTTAAACAATCTCACTAGAATTGATGAGCAGCTCCATCACTGCAAGCGACAACTATCAAAAATAGAAAATAGGATGGAATCTCTCCAACATTCTGTGTAGTAGATTCTTGAGCTACTAACGACCGGCGGGCCTTCTATGTGTTAAAAGAAGACAGTTGTTTTTGGAAGGGAACTATGTCTAGCTATGAACACTAGTTTTTACACTCATTCCTGTTTATTCTTTTTGGATATCACTACATGGGCTTGATATCTCTGTTTGATGGTTAATAGTATACTGCTATCTAGAGTAGTACATGTGTTTGAAGATAAATGTTTTGTTGAATATCACTGCACATAATTCTATTCTTACTGCCATATGATGTCTCCTGGTTAAATGAAGTATCTGTTTTTGAATGCATGAGTTCTTCCTGATTATCTTATCTGATTGTGTCAATGCTTTATTGAATATGCATTCATTTCTTCTCCAGATGATGTACGGTTTAAATGGTATTCTTTATACATCAACTTATCAGTTCTCCCATATGCTTAAAATCTTCAGTCAATATCACTTGTTATGCCTTTGTCAATGACTGACAAAAAGGGGGAGAAAATTTAAAAACACCCCGTGTGGAAAATTGGATATTTGTGCTCTTATATGTTGCAGGTGTAAGGGGGAGCAACTGCACCAAGAAAAGGGGATTTTTACAGTAAGGGCGAGCAAATTTTGGTTGTGTACATGAATGTATTAGAATTTGTAAATTTGTGTTAACAAATGTATATACAATTTAGGATGTATCTGTCTAGATATTTTCCTAGGGTGTTTTGAGTATTTTGTCACGTAATTGACAAAGGGGGAGATAGAAAGTGCACCTATTAGTGCCCTGGTTTATCAATTTGAAATTGCGATGAAGACCGCTTTAGTTGAAGTAGGAATAGGTCAGTATATCCTAGAGGGGGGTGAATAGGATTTTTTTAAATTTTTTATGAATTATTAAAAATCCTTATTACACTAATCCTATCGCAGAGTATTGATTATGATTACTCAACCTTAACTCTACTGGCTTCCAAGCCTAATAGAGGATCCAATCACAAACTATTTAAAAGACAAACAATGTATAGATGAGATTGTGATGGATATGACTATGTGTTCATAGGATGTGATCATATATAAATACATGCAAGGCAATCACATAAATGAAAGATAATATCAAACTCAAACACAGTCATTTTATAGTAGTTCAACGATTTGTCTACTCCACTCCCGGCTTCCACACTCAACCCTTGAGTGATCGGATTTCACTAAGGAGGTTTCCCATGGTTCACCTCAAACCTAAGGTTTTAAATCAGGTTCACCTTCAACCTTTACAGAGGTTTTTACACGGTTCACCTAAAACCCTGGAGTTTTACTGGCGTACTCCTAAGCAGATGTTTATGCCCACACAGGACAAGGGTCCACACAACGCACCCTGAGGTTTCTACTCGGTTCACCTCTAACCCTTGAGTTTTGCTAGCGTATTCCTAACCAGATGTTTATGTTCTCCATTGAATAAGGGTCCACACAACACACCCCGCACGTACACTCCCGTCGGAGGCCTCCTTCAAGGACTTAAAATGGTGAACAATACTTAAAACCCAATCCTAAAAAGGAATGATTGCAAGTGTCCTCTGGACTCTTAGTACTTACAGATAAGTTGATGAGTCCCTTTCAGCGCAATGATGAAGATCTCCTTCTTGTTGATGAAGAATCTTCAGCTCCCTGGATCTGCAACATAAAGATGTATATATGCTAAGCTTAGGTTGGGTCAAGGCTATGATGGAATACCACTCTCTGAAGATTTTCCTATAAGGAAGATAGAGAGGTTCTCATCATCTATGCATTCAAGGCATCCCAACTTAATGATATGTCATTAAGGTAGTAGTCGAAGGATCCTTGAATGCGGAAGTTCATTCTCCAATCCACTCTATGAGATATTAATGATGAGGGTAGATTGGAGGATGAACTTCTTGAGAGAGAGGGCTTAGGTAAATGATAGGAAGGTTAAAACACTCTAAAGCACTCTCTGTTTTCTCTACCAGCAATGAAGACTACTCTCTCTATTTATAGGCAAAAGGTTCCAACGGATATAAACGGTCATATTTATGACAGAATTCGATATCATCGAGCAGTCGTCGATATGATCGAGCATATACTCTCGATTGTATCGGTCGACCTGTCGGTGATACAAACTCAATTGTCATTTCGCTTTTGGAAACCTTCCGCCAACTGGTCGATGGGATCGAGACACACATCGATGTTATCAGATTTCGAACTCCGATTCCATCGAGTGATGGTTCGATCTATCGACAGGTGAAAAATAAGAGAGAAGCTTTGAAGAATTTCAGGGTCACAGATATGATCGGGAAAATAGTCGATGTCATCGGAATTTGTACATCGATCATATCGGAGACCTTGTCGATGGGATTGATAAATTGTATAGATTTACATGTAAGCTTGCTGGACGATTTATGTCCTGACTTGATCCAATCGACTTGGTCTTGATATGATCGATATATGAATATCGATTTATCGACAGGCACCCCGATCAACATTAAAAGCAACCTAAAATTCATGCTGGTGAGAACATGCGCCCCACAGTCGATATGATCGACTGACTTCCGATATGATCGATATTTGAGTTCAGATTGAATCGGACAGTCATCAATATATCGAAGCATATGTTAGTTTTCTTTAGAAAAACAGGGGCGCCGGAAAGCAGTCTGTCGATTATATCGATCTACTTCAGATATGATCGATATACGAATATCAATGATATCGACACTTAAGTCGATACATCGATAAATCGTCTAGATGACTGTTTTAATTGCTGGACGCATTCTGTCATGCCCCAAACCCAGAAATCGGATTCATAGGAATCTCGATTGTCGAATCCGGCACCGACAGCCTCCGTAGTACCCCATTCTCGGCTCGTAGCATTCATATGCCAGATTCCGATCCTGCGATCCTACAAGGAGAATTTATTTTTTTTTTGAAATGTATATTTAACTAGTAATAAGCATAACCACAAGATTACCCAATTCACAACGGCAGCATCGTCATCACATATCCACTAATATAATCATTTGAATACAATACTAAAAGAAAAATACATAAATAGAGAATTAAGCTCCAGAAGACCACCGCACGCTCCAAGCTCAACACTGCTGCAGCCTAACATCACCTGCACGCATCTATCATGCATAAGTTTATAGAAAGCTTAGAGGGTGGTGTAAGTGTGTGCACAAGGTAAGTGCCAAGTATTCATGTAACGCCCGTGAAAAATCCATACTTGGGCTCGAGTACCAACTCGACCCGAAATTGCATAGAATTTACTCCTTTAGAAAATATGACTAAGTTAGCTAGTGCAACGTTAGAATAGCTGGGAAATGGTCCCTGATCACTTTAAATACGTTCTACAAGGCTCAAAGCGAGTGGAACCAATGGTGCTATAATGCTCTAAAGCCTCGGATCAAACTCTAAATCGGTTTATTCTCGAGACCTCCTTGAAACTTTGTATTGGATCTAGACCACGCGTCGAAAGTCCGATACCTACCATCTTAGACCGTTATGACCACTTAGCTGGGCTTGGCAATCATTTCGAAAATCAAGTCCAACTGACATTCAGAGGCTATTTCATTGAGCCTGGGGTGAAGAGAGTGAGAATAAGGTTAGAATTGGAATTTGAAATTCAAATCTGGCACACGATTTGACGCATCAGTATTAAGCGTTCTGACCGTCAGAATTCAGCCAAATTACACCCTTGGATTAGGAAAAATTTCTATTACATATCACGAGACTTATAGGCCTGATCTTGGTGCGGTGACCGTTAAACTGAAACTGGACCGCCACGTGCGATCTGGGAACCCTACCGGTCTGAAAACTGGATGTGTGCTAGATCCAGTATGCATGAGCTTAAGTCCGACCGCATTTGGCCAGGGGACCTTCAGAAATGATCTTTTGGACCGAAACGGCCCCGATTTGGTTAGGCACCAAGTAAACATTGTTCCCAAGCATATTTTGGGCATGTTTTAGCTTATAAAAGGGGTTGAAACCCTCACTTCTCTCACACATCCGAATTTGCTTGAAACCCTAGCTTGTGTGAGAGAAAAGGTGAGAGATTGTGAGAGAGAGTGGGAGAGTTCTTCCTGCTACTTGTACTACATGTTGCACGTGCTTAAGCAACGCACCGCGATTCTAGGTAAGCAAATACCCTAAATAGTTGCTGATTTTAGGTTCCTTTGTTTCCATAGCGATGTAGCTTATGGATCTTGTGTATTAGGTTCCCTATTCGCAGTAGACGAAGCGTATACGCTCCGTTTCAATTCACGAGTCTACAAGACATAAGGTGAGGATTTTAGACGCTTTAATTGACGGTTCCCAACGCTTTCAATGTCGTTTAATAGTAGATTATTGACGGCATCGCCGTTTGACATGTACAATATGCTCTCCGTTTCCTGTTTCGTAAATTAACGAAGAATATGAGATTTAGGGCATTTTAGTCATTTGTAGGAAGTACTGTTTACATTCATATTTTGCTGATGTGATTGAGATGGTTTGTTGTCGCATTAGGAAGTTAGGAATACGTGCATAATTACTTTGGCGAAGAGATTCGCCTAATTGCGCGCTTCGGGTTGACATACTATATGTAGACTCAAGTGTGTAGTGTATGTGTTTGTATGAATGTTTGTATTAGTATGTATTGAATTAAATGATTCTATGAATTAGTTTGAGATAGTTTTCTCAATTAATATGCTGACCTAAATGATTTCCTACATGTTGACTATATGCATGATTTCATTACATGCATGAAATATATGTGTTTGAAGATTTACTTAAGTTGAATGTTATAACATGTGTTAACATGCTCACATGATTGTATTTCAATTCCAATACTCTTACATAATTTGCTGATGTGATTCCATAAGTGTTTGGGACTAGACTTAGTCCATGCAGTCGGTAACCGAGCGAATTCGTGGCTGACTGGTCTTAGCCACGAACGACGCGTCGATGAACGCGAGTCGTGTTTGAAGTTGGCGGCAGTGGTTAGGCCACGCGAAGTGTTTTACTTACTTCATGTCATTCGACTTGAGATGCGATCGGGCTAGTCGAGCCCGTCAAGTAACCCGACTGGCCGATGTATGTTCACCTTGTATGAGTCATAACTGCTTGAACCTAGGGTACTGAACTTACCATTGTAAACCCTGTTAACCATGGTACCTTGATCCACGAAGACTCATGAGCCGGGCATGGTGGTATGGGACACCGTGGTCGAGCTGTCGGCCTACGCTGGGGCCACAAACCTCCCCTTGGTGACCAGTGAGCACCTAGACTCGTGAGCAGATTATGGTGGTATAGGACACTATATTCTAGCTGTCGGCCTACACTGATCAGGCGACGAGTCCTTTGTAGTGACCGCGAGCGTATTCTGAATCCACGGGAGGCGACGACCCTTCCGTTGCAGTAGAGTACAGTAGGCCTGTATTGATAAGGTGATGGGGGAGCTGTGCAACGAGTGCGAGCAATAGCCCTGGCCGCCCTTGCAGTGACCTACGAAATATACATCGTATGAGATTACTAGGAGTGACGACCCTAGACAGGATCTGTGTTGGGATTGATACAAGGGAAGTACCTTACTTTCCCAATCCTGCTGTTTGAATGGACTAATAAAAACTTAGAAATCATATCACCATGCCATTGCATGTGCCTGGAAGATGTGGAGCACTCGAGGGTCGATTGCATGCCGCGGTCGTAAGATGTTTCCGTATGAGGGAGATCGTTGGTGAGGGCATACATCACGTCATGTCATCTTGTATTAACAACAGTATTAGGATTGTCTGATTTACTGCTTTACTATTATCGCATGATTGAATTGTGAACATGCTAATCTTTGCTCTATGATTCCACTGAGTTGATCACTCACTCCCACGTTACGGGATGGTTTTTGCAACACCCACCAGAACCTGTTGTAGATGCAGGTGAGGCTGAGATCTAGGAGGCAGAGCCAGACTTCGACGAGGACCAGGACGAGTTCTCGTACATGCAGTATCACGATGGCTTTGCATAGGCGACCTGGATCGATGGGACTTTAGTGGGACCATTTTGGATATTTATTTTTGTTCATGTATATGTATGTGAGACTCAGAGATGTATTCATACTTTAGAGACAGATGAGGTTTACTTTGTTTTTCCATACAGTGATATATATATTGTTTAGTCTTCCGCTTGCTTTTATCACTGGATCTGAAGTATGAATTGCAGTTTTGGTATACTTTTACTCATGTGAATGCTTTAAATCAGACAACATTGAATCATAATCATTTTTGTTGCATAAGTGATGGTCTGGAACTTGGGAGTTGAGTTTATACACGACCCCCAATTTTCAGGGTGTTATAATTCAATACAATGTCATAATCATACAATACCGAAAAACTAGTAATCCATAAATCATACAATGTCTGAATAAGCAGAAACACTGACAAGAGCAGGAATTATCAGAGTAAGCAGAAATACTGATCAGATATAACTCACATGATAACAGAGTAAGCGAAAGTATGGACAAGTCTACGAGTCAATCAATATCAGAATACGCGATATAAAATAGCTATGCGATAAGGAGTCATAAAGAGCCAAATATCAAATGCCGAGGATGCAATGCAATATACAAATCCTTCTAAATCTAATTAGGCCATATAAGTGCAAAAATAGCAACCCAAGATGCCATATACCTGCAGATGTAATGTAATATGTGATGCGAATGAAATAACCATGCTGGAGTGTGAAGTCGGGATGATAGTATGCAGTATTACAAGCTATAAGGTCCACCACAAGGGACTTCTATCCAAACCAATCCTATACCTAAATTTGGATAGTCAGACTCATCATGATAACTCCTGATCTCAGGTTAGTCACGCGCCCAACCGAAATCCTTTCCATAACGAAGATACACAACAATTAGTTATGCACCACCAGCCCGAGTGGATAGTGAATGAATGAATGAATAAATGAGCATGCAACTCCTACTCAATAAGTCCACATATTAGTATAGTTCCTCTCTGAGAAATCGTCGGGGTCTATTACACTCCATACCAGATTGTCGTCCCATCGCACGTAACAAGGTGAGTGAAAGAGACCTCACTATCCTCCTGCCAATATCGGGCCTGACTCGTCAATAGCGGACCCATTCCTTAGCTAGTCAGACTCAGCCTAGCATTGTCCCCTCCTCTAGGGCAGGTAAGGCCATACCCTCTTCCAACCAAACACGACACAGTGGAGAGCGCCGTCATCTGGTAATCGGCACTCGACGCTCATCTACCCACTCGGTCTAGACGTTAGAGCAACCTCTAGAACCAAGAGGGTTTAAGGACTTTCACCTAGGGATATCTATAGCACCCCATGTAGAACAGATTTTTGGTGTCCCATCTGGCCATCCACGATATGCCCGTAGAGGCTACGACCCTGATGTCGCTAGGGCATACAGTAATCACAGCACATAATGCAAGATGCATGAGTCATACAATCCAGTCATGCATCAATCCTGCGCAAACCGTGCGCTCATGTGAGACAATATCCGCCTATCAGGGAGTCTCATAACAACCAGCATTATGACATATGCAATGGTCAATCACATCTCATAACAGACATGCAGATGATGCGTATGGGCATGGATCATGATGCTATGCAGTCACATACTCATAATCGGTATCAATAACCGGCATCAACAATCGGCCTCGACAATGTGGACATCTAACCAACATTGCCCCAAGGAGTGACCCTCACAGATCCAAACATATAATGGGCCCACAGCCTCACACAAGGGCCTAATATACAACACAATGGGCCTTACTCAAGGGTTACATGTACATAACAGGTGGGCCCTACTCATGGGCCTGACATATATCACAATGGGCTCCTTTGCCTGATTCTCAAATGAATCACAATGGGCCTCATCACCTAGGCCTCAATATACATCACATTGGGCCTTAGACACGGGCTGAATACACATCATGTCGAGCCTCAAATACGGGTCGCATGTTCATCACATTGGGCCTCAACAATCAGAATCAACAATCGGCCATGACAATTCAAAATCGATAATCGGCCTCAATCGATAATCGACAATCGGTCACGACAAATCAAAATAGGTAATCGGCTTTGATCAATAATCAGCCTCGATCGATAATCGACAATCGACAATCGGCCATCAGAATTGGAAATCAACCACGTCAATCATCAATCAGCCATGAGAATCAGCCCCAATAATCGGAATCAGAATCGAAATCGGCCCCGTTAATCGGCCTCCACGATCGGTAATCGGTCAATCGGCCATGACAAGCAGAATTGGCAATCGGCCACGTCAATCGACAATCGACCACGATCAGTAATCGGTCATGATAATCGGCCTCGACAATCGGTAATCGGTCAATCAGCCACATCAATCGACAATTGGCCACGATCGGTAATCAGTCACGATATTCGGCCTCGACAATCCGTAATCGGTCAATCGGCTAAGAAAATCGACACCGATAATAAACACCGATAATCGGCACCAATGATCAATATCCATAATCGACACCAACAACCAGTATACATATAAATGAGGCGGGGTCCATAGATGGACAACCAATCAATCATAATATAAAGATCGGCCCTCGGCCGTGGTTATATAAAATTTCGATAGCATGGAGCCATCCTTTTATAGTGAATGGGGCCCACGAATTAGGGTTAACCCACAAGAGGATGATGAGAATGAGACTATCAAGGCCTAAGGGAAGGTCACAATGAGGACATCTAACCGTCATTGTCCATCAATGTGGACATCTAACCAACATTGGTCCCAAGGAATGACACACATAAGGGGTTCATACACAACGTAGCAGCCACACATACATCACATTGGGCTTCATACAAGGGCCTCAAGTATAACACAATGGGCCACGCCCTTTGGCCTTAAATACATCACAATGGACCTCGCCCATGGGCCTTGAATACATCACAATGGTGCACGCCCATGGGCCTCATACGTGGGCCTCGTATACAACAAATGGGTCGTACTGCTTGGGTCTCGTATGCATCAAATGGGCCACGTGTCTGGGCCCAATAATACAAACAGGTGGACCCCACTCATGGGCCACAAATACATCATGATGGGCCTTATCAAATAGACCAAATCAAATCAAATGGCCATATTAAATGGGCAGTATCAAATGGGGCTCAACGATGGGCTTTATTTTCGTTAAGTGGGCCCATCGTAACATTTATTTTCCATCCAATCTGTTCATAAGGTCACATGGACTTGACTTAAGAGAAAAAGCAAATTTCATACTAAACCAAAACTTCTGTGACCCCAAAATTGAGTTTCAATGGTAGTCATTCAATCCCCACCGATTTTTGTAGTGTGTGCAACTGATAGATGGCGTGAACGTACAACATATTCACCAAAGGTGGACCACATGTGTTGTGCATGGACATCACATAAAATGGATACAATAAGGTGGGTTCCATTGATCTGAACAGATGGACGGCTTAGAGAAATATAGGCATCACAGTGGACCCGTGAGATTGACGGCATGCAATGAAGCATATGCATCAAGGTGGGGTCCATGTTCCCTTATTGGACGGACGGAGTGAATAGAACACCACGTCACGGTGGGGTCCATGTCCAATGGGTTGGACGGTTGGGACATAACACATACCCATAATCAAGCCCACAGAACTTGCTGATGTTGACACAACAACTAAATTGCGGGTGGGATCCACATACTTGGACGGCATGGATAACAAATACATCACAGCTGGCCCCACAGATGGACGCTGTGCAACACAACCATCACGGTGGGGTCCCACTGTCTGGACGGATGGTGAGGATAAAACACACACTACAGTGGATCCCACCGTCCCAAACAATG
Organism: Magnolia kwangsiensis; assembly: GCA_037074715.1. Taxonomy (NCBI): domain Eukaryota; kingdom Viridiplantae; phylum Streptophyta; class Magnoliopsida; order Magnoliales; family Magnoliaceae; genus Magnolia; species Magnolia kwangsiensis. The sequence goes on along the minus strand of CM073577.1, from coordinate 74,286,832 downwards.
GATAATGATGATTGCAACACGTGTAGGGCCCAAAACAGATGACCTGACTGAAACACATGCATCATGCTAGACTCCATACAGCAGTGGGCGATGGAGATATACATCGAGGTGGCCCACGTCCAGATGGATGGTTGGATGTAAGACATATACATCAAAGGTGGGTTCCACCATTCAATGAACGGGACGATGTGGATCAAACCCACACATCATGATGGAGCAGGACAGCACGTCCAATTGGTCTGGACGGTGTGGATGAAACAATACATCACAGTGTGGCCCACATCACTGTCCAAACACGTCTAGCAAATGGACAGACAGTGTGGAATAACACATCCAGAGACATGGGTCCCACCGTCCAGTGTGCTAAACAGTGTGGATAAGACCCATACATCACAGTGTCCCCACATGTCGAGTCCAGACGGATAGTTGGATGTAAAATAAATTCATTAAGGTGGGACCCATAGAACCTGATGACGCTAACAGCGGCTATAGCTGCTGGGGTCTCCATGTGGCTTGAGGCGTACAGCCAGGATAGAACACATATACCAAGGTGGGCCACGTCCCTACTGGACGTCCGTTTGATGGACGGTCAGAATACAAAACGTATGACATATCAGGATCCACGTCCAGCACTATCTAAAAATGGTGGACGGTCTAGATTTTTGACGTGCAGCATGATGGGGCCCACGACACTTGCAGACGTGGTAAAGCAGCTATGCTGCATGTGCATCACACAACAAAGGTGGGTTCCACGGTTAATGGACGGTGTGGAATAAACCACACGTGCGGCTGCCCTGCAGCGCATATATCATGTGTGGCCCACCGTCCAGCCATCTGAACGGTGGGGATTATAAAACAGATGGACGGCCTGGGTTAAAACCCATATATCATGGTGGCCTCACACCAGATGACAAGTGCACCATGGTGGGACCCTCATCTTGGTGACGTCATGCACGGAGTGCTATTAGGTTTTTGCCCAGCATTTTAATAGACGGACGGTGTAAATACATCACAATGGGTCCCACGTCCACACGTGCCACAGGTGGAGTGGGCCCACTCCCATGGGATATGGACGGACGGTCAGGATTTAACCGTACCTCATAGTGGGACGACAGAACTTGATGACGTCAATAAGCAGCAAGTTGCTAACTGCTGGCCCACCAGCAATTGGATGGGTGGTCAGGATACAGCACGTGGGGCCACGTCCATGTGCTAGATGGTGTGAGTACACCACACCTGATGGGTCCCACGTGGCGTGTTCCACCTAAGATTTGGATCTGCGTCATTCTCCAGGTCTCGCAGGCCTGGATGGACGGTCGAAATATAACACATATGTCATATGTGGGCCCCACAGATGGGCGGTGTTGATGAAACATATGCATCACACCATCGAGGTGGGCCCTACGTGCTATGCACGGATGGCAGGGATGAGATCTAGAGGATCAGACCCATGGACTTGCTGTTTGAAAAAAAAATAGCAGTTATACTACTGGTGTGCGGTATGCCAGCCGATCTTCTTTCACGGCCAAGGTGGGTCCCACATGATCTGACATTCACAACTTGGTAAGGCCAATACATCAGGTGGGGCAAACAATCAGGGAAGAGAGAGAGAGGGAGAGAGAGAGAGAAGCACCCACCTCAAGATCTCTATTCATTCTTCCATCAACATGTTATAGAGCTTCAGAGGAACAAGATTCAACGGTTGAGATCGACTTTAGAGGTTAGGATTGGGTGATAGGAAGGTGGGCCACACATGGTTTTCTCCATGAAAGCCATGGATGATTCATCTCTTGGGGTTGCTTGGGAGAATGAGAGAGAGAATGAGAGAGATGATGGGAGAGGAGTGATAGGAGAGAGGGAGGAGTGGTGTGTAAGAGATAAGGCATGGGAAGTATGGGTCTCTTTGACTTTAGGGATAAGAGGAATAGGCTAAGCATGGGTTGCTTTAATTAGTTGGTGGGAGAGGTATGGGTGAGTAATTTGATTGATGTGATTGATGTGATGTTGGGTAGAGATTCTTTTTTTTTGGAGATTTGCAACGTGCGGCGTCTTTCCTCGCACCGAACACTGGCCCACATCTCCTGACCAGGGTATCATCTCGACGAGCGAGTCGCGGCATCGGAACCCCGGTGACGACGCGGTCGCTATGATAAAGGTCTTGGATTGAGTCGACTCAAATTAACGACGTGTGACTCAAGGTCGCATGCAAATATCGGTTAAGGGTCGAAGGTTGTCGAAATTTGACCGGTAAGACCGTGGAAGTCCACGGAACAGTACGGTCTTAGATACGGGGCTTACACATTCTGTCCTCACTCGATTGTATTGATTAATATGCCGAGAACATCGACAGAGCTGGCCGATCATATCGAAGGAGTAATCGATATAATCGACAGTGTAAGAAAAACTTCGCTAATTTTCCTTTTTGATAAAAATCTTTCTTACACAGAAACCCTAAGATGTTCTAGTTCTTTTTAAGGGTTTAATCAGCTGGTGTTTTGGGACATGGGATGTGAGGCTATGATTTACCTTTTGGAGAGCTTCACACATCCAGATGAGGCAGACACTTGACTTGATCTTCTTGTTAGGTGCTGTCGTCCGACTGACTCAACTTACAACGTAATTGACAAACCAGGGCACATAATAGGTGCACTTTCAATCTCTCCCTTTGTCAATTATGTGACAAAATCTCCAAAACACCCTAAGAACATATCTAGACAGATATATCCTAAATTGTGTGTACATGTATTAACACAATTTTACAAATTCTAAACACCCATGTACACAACAAACAAATTCTCCCCCTTAATTCAAAAACTCCCCCTTTCTTATTGCGGCTGCTCCCCCTAACACCTGCAACAAAGATATACAATTTTCGGTTGGGGTGTTTGAATTGTTCTCTCCCTTTTTGTCAGTCATTGGCAAAGGTATAAGACGTGATATTGACTGAAGATTGAAGCATATGGGAGAACCCCAAAGATAGATGCATATGAATGAGAACAGTGTAAAGCATGCATCAATGAACATACAGGAGGGTAAATCAATGAAGCAGTCAGCACAGGCATTGTATAACTAAATAAGTATCTCAGGAAAATGAGAATTAAGTTCAGCCATATCAACAAAAAGATTTCATTGTCCAGAAATGTAGGGATACCCAAAACAAGTAAGCAAGGATGGATGCAAGATCAACTGTTTTTGACTAGACACATGGCTCTACCAAAACTGTCTCTTTCTAACACATAGAAGGCCCGCCAGTCGTTAGTAGCTCAAGAATCTGCTGCACAAAGTGTTGGAGAGCTTTCATCCTATTTTCTATTCCTGATAGTTGTTGTTCGCAGTGTTGGAGTCGCTCATCAATTCTAGTAAGATTGTTTAAAAGTTGGCGCTCAAGCACATGATGTTGATGATTTGTGACAGAAGCAGGACTATAATCAGGAGTTCGATTGGATCCCCAAAGAATTTTTTCATTAAGCATGGGACCAATATCTTCAATAGGTGGAAGGATCTTTGGATCTAATGAGACAGAAGCATACACTTGTTGCGCTGCTTCATGGTCGAACCATTCTTCAGGATATACCTTATCAGTTGTTTCCAACAGACTGGCCCAGTGTGCAAGCTTGTAGATAAGAGATGGAAAAAGTAGAAGTTCAAGATGGTCACTTTTGACTACCTTAATTAGCTGGTCTAGTATGAGAGTTGGTAGGATTTTTTGATAGACATCATACAAGACATTTAGCGCAAAAGGACTCAGATATGTGTCATTGTCATCACATGGGTATGCATTTGTACTGAAGTATTGTGAAGGAGTTGGAACACAATTCCTAGGTATTTTACTGGAAGAATATTGCTATCATTCCTAGGAGTTGTCATACCCTGGCATAGTGCTTGTGTAATTTCCACCCATCTATCCAAATCATTTAGATTTCTGCTAGTGACAGGAATTTACGTCACTCCAATGTTTAGAACATGACCAAGAACTGGTGGAGTGATGTGCTTGGTGTGTTGCATGAATTTCAGACATATGCAAGGTAGATAATCTTAGACAACATGGCAACAGTTGAAGAGCTGCTGGATCATTTCAAACTGATATGGCCCGCCCATTTTAAACATATTCTTCCATCCAATGGTTTCCACCATGAGATCCACCTCATAGAGTTTGACAATACTAATGAGAATAGTACGATTGACTATTGTGACTTGTTCCCAATTTGATTGGTTTTGAGGTGGTCTAGAATATTCCTCTTTCTTATCCATGAAACATTTTACAGATGAGAGAGTCTTACCTTTTCCTTTAATCATCTTTCTTGTGTCACTCGGGTGCCGAGATTTTATTTGGACTTCGAGCAGATCAATCAAAGGAACTGATCAGGGAAGAGAATTAGGACTAGCCTTTGAAGAAAGAAGAAAGAAAAAAAACTCTTTTCGATCAGCCTTTTATTTGGGCGCCATCTGTCGATCATATCATCCAACATATCGATTGTATCGATAGGTTGTCGATTGATGCCATCGAGACCACCCTCGATGTAATCCATGATCACACGACTTTTCACATTCTGAAGATCTATCGATTGTATTGACCGTAAGTCGATGAGATCGAAAAAGAGGCCAACACTCGTATCGAAATTAGATAATATTCAGAATTTTCAAAAATTTGACACACTATTAGGTATTTCTTGGCTTGGAAAAAAAATTTCACCCGTACTGTACATACATAGATATGATAATATTCATATACAAAAATTCAAGGTCTCCAACCTTAGATGTTATATTGAGGCTCAACAAAATTGCATCATTTCAATAATTATTCAGGTTTTGATGCATAACCTAGTCTAATTTCTTCACTCTCAATGTTTCTCAATATCACTCCTTCCTTTTCCTACAATAATGTAGCAGTGGTTATTTGTGCGAAGACCTTTCATAATAAATTTTCCTGATTGTTCTAGAATCTCTCATTTTTCTTTGTTGAATTTTACCACATGCCCATTATCACAGATTTGAGAGATGCTTAGTAAGTTATGTGTCAATCCTTTTATGAAAAACACATTCTCATTCTTAAACAGATTAATTCCTTCTAAAATTCCCTGTCCAATTACTTCAGCAGTGGTTCCATCTCCATAGGTGACTACTCCTTTGTCGAGATCCTTATAGTTTGAAAGGAGACTTGTCACCTGTGACATGTCTTGAACAACCACTGTCCAGGTACCATTTAGCCATATTTCCTGATAGATGATCTGATTGAGTGACAAGGCAATTTGTCTTTTCCTTAATTACCCATTTTGTGGCAGGAGTTTTACTCATGATAGATTTTTTCTTCTTATATGTTTTGTCCACATGACTTAACTGCTTCTCCATCCTGTCAACTATCTCAAGTGGTGATGATTGCACACTTCTTTTATTTAGCTCATAAACTGACTCCTTATTTTTGTAATGAGCTAGGATAGGTTTGGTGTTACTACTGGATGCAACAGATTTTCCAAATGGTTGTGCATCAGTTTTTGTTCTAGCTTTCCATAACTTAATCCCTTTTTCTCCTCTCCATATTTTCCCATTCCTAACAGTTTTTCTAATTTTTCACCATTCTGAGAAAATTTGCAGTTTATTTTAGCAATTTTTCTAGATTCTTCTAGATCATTTTGAAGTTTATGATTTCTATTTTGAAGGATCAGATATTCCTCATTTAGAGCTTTGACTTGTTTCTTTAATTTTTCTGACTCAGATTTTAACGAGTTGTTAGTTCTTTTAAGTCTATCATTATCTGAGTGGCATTACTGCAAATCAGTGATTAGATGAGTATTAATGTTTGAAGCTTTATCCAAATCTATTTGCAGCATTTCCTTTTTGTTTTCAACTATTCCAAGTCTTTTGACAATATTAACGCTATGGATGTAGAGTTGATTGTAAGCGTTTTGTAATTCATTTTTCTCTCTATCTTCTTCTTTTTCAATTTCCTCATTGTCAGATGAAAATGATTCAGTGACTTATTGTTCTTCTTCTCTTTCAGATTCCATAGGAATAATTGGAGTGGTGGAGATTATAAGAATTTTCAAAGATTTCTGATCTCCATCACTTCCTGAGTCATTGTTTTCTGAATTTGACTCCTCCGTATCATCCCATGTGGCGGCCATCGCCTTGCCCTTGGTTTTTCTGTTTGGGCATTCGGTAGATAGGTGTCCATACTCATGACAGGCATAACATTGTGGTTCTCTGTTTCTTTTCCCAAATTTGCCTGTTAAAAGTTTGTCATCCACCTTTCTACCTTTAGAGGGGCGGCCACGATTCCTTTGAAAGAATCTTTTGAATCTTTGTGCTAGCAGAGCCACTTCCTCATCTTCATCTTCCTTTTCACTCTCACTGTCCTTATGTTTTGGTTTCTTGGAGGTTTTTAGGACAGTGTTTTTGGATTTTTGGGGTTGTGTGAAGTGTAGTTCGAAAGTTTGTTGGGAACCTACTAGTTCTTCTACTTTCATCTCATCAATATTCCTACACTCCTCAATTGTTGTTACCTTGGGATTGAAGCGTTCCGGTAAGGATCTTAAGATTTTTCTACATATTTTAGGTGTCGGAACCTTCTCTCCCAAACCACTCATGGAGTTACAAATTGTAAGACCCGTATCTTAGACCGTACCGTTCCATAGACTTCTGCGGTCTTGCCGGTCGAATTCCGGCAACCTTCGACCCTTAACCGATATCGACGCGCGACCCTGATTCATCTGCCGACAACCCGAGTTGACTCAACCCAAAACCAATACCATAGCGACTGCGCCGTCGCTACGGTTCAAATGCCGCGACTCGCGCGCTGAGGCGATGCCCTAGTCGAGAGTTGTAGGCCGACGTCGGTGCGAGGAAATGCTGCGCATTGCGAAACCCAAGGGAATCTCTACGATGTGTCACATCAATCACATCAATCCCATAAATCAATCATCCATCAATCCATCACATGTCAAGTACACATCACTTTCACCCCTTTTTCCAAGCAACCACAAAAGTCTTCCTAACCCATACCTTTCTTACACAAATGCTACAAAAGTCTTCCATGCCCATGCCTTTTCTTACACAAAAGACCTCAAAAGTCAAAAAGCTCTTACACACCCATCACCACCACATCCATCCATCACTCTCTGTCTCCCCCCTTACAACTCTCTCTCTTTCTCTCTTTCTCATTCCAAATCTCTAAGCAACCAAAATCCCAAGCTCCATACGTATGGAATTTCTCCAAGCTTCCTAAGCTCCAAATGTGGCCCACTTTCCTACCCCATCATCTCCCATCTCAACCCTCCATTCCTCATCTCATCCATTGAAATCCAAGCTAAGGTGCCAAGGAACCCATAGGAGCAAGAAGATCGGACGGTGGGTACTAGATCATACTAGTTTTTCCTGTTTTTGAGACGGGCCAAGTGAGGCCAACCGATCAATGGTTTGGATCTCACTTGGGACCTTAAGTTGTGGTCGATGGACCACTTGGATCATCATGATCATTCCATGATGGGGCCATTCTCCATGGACCCCATCATGATGTTTATTTCTTTAGAAAGGTCATCTAGACCATCCATATTGGTGGGGAAAGGATCCCCACCGTTAATTTTAAATTTTGGTGGTCCCATGTGTTAAGGGACCCCTCCGATTGTATAATTTCTTCAAGGGAGGGCTCATAGTGGCGGAGTCCTCCATCACAAAGCGTGTCCCACTCTCCATGTCTCTCTCCCTCTTTATTTCTTTTTATTTTGTTTTATTTTATTTTATTTTATGCAATGGGGTTGTGTGGCCCACTTGAATGGACCCCACTTTGAGATATTTATTTTGTTCAAGTTTTATTCAATTGGGGTCCACCTTATACGTTGTACCCATGTCACCCATCAGTGGTGGCCCACTTCATCAGGGCCCACCACAATGTATTTAAAAGAACCAAACTGTCCAACGTCTAGGATGCTGGACGTTTCAAAAAAAAAAGAAAAGAAAAGGGAAAGAAGAATAGAAGGAGGCATTTGGGTGGTCCACTTGCTTAGGCCCCACCGTGATGAATATAAACCATCCAAGCCGTCCATCCTCTTACCCATCCCGTTTTAGGCATTGAGCCAAGTGATGGGGCTAGTTGGAAGGTCTGGTGGGCCATAGCATTAGAGAGTTGCACCCTTACCATTCAAGATCATTATCTTGTTTTATTTTACTTTCCAATCATCAAAAAAATTCAAACTCTAGACTCTTTGGGCTCGTCTTGGGTCAGGGGAACTAATGGGTGGAGTGGATTCTCATGATGTGGACCCCACACGACGAAAACCCCCAAAAAATTAGGTTTTTCCCATTTTTGCAAGAGGCGCTGCCTCTGCCTCTCTGACAAGGAACAGCTGCACGCTGATGCGTACAGCGTCAGCGGGCGGGCAGTCGAGCAACCTCCCACGGCTGCTGCCGTGGGCCCGACCATGATGTATATATTTGATCCACGCCATTCATGAGGTGGGTCCCCTCCTCAGGTGGGCCCCCTCCAAATTTCAGTTCAATCTAGAACTCACCTGATCCACACCACATGAAACAGTGTGAATTAAATCTACCATTTAGAATTTTTTTTGGGGCCCACAGACGTTCCAGATCAGTCTGAAATTTGTGTTTTCACTCCATCCAGGTCTAAGTGACCTTATGAATGGGTGGGATGGCATCCTAACATTTCAGTGGGCCCCCCATGGGACCCACAATGATGTATGTATTCTAAGTCCACCGTCCAGGCAGACGGTGGCACCCACCTTAATGTATTTGTACTCCCACCGTCCAGTGGACGGTGGGGTCCTTGGTGTGATGTGTGTTCGGTCCTCACTGTCCAGCGACAGTGGGACCCGTCGTGATGCATGTGATGCATCCAGACCGTCCATCCGCTTGGTGAAATCATTTTAAGGCATGAGTGGCTGATTGGGTGGGCCACTCATGTATGGGTTAGGCCCATTTGGTTTATAACAGGCCTATGGGCTAGGCCCATTTGAATTACAAAAGGCCTATGGGTTAGGCCCATTTGATTTATGAAAGGCCTATGGGTTAGACCCATTTGATTCATATAAGGCCTATGGGTTTAGGCCCACTTGATATGTTCCAAGTCCATAGGACTAGGCCCTTTTGATGTATTCCAAGGCCCATGAAATTGGACCCATTTGATGCATTTTTAAAGCTCATGGAAGTAGGCCCATTTGATATGTGTAAGGCCTAGGGGTTTAGGCCCACTTTGATATGCATGCAAGGCCTAAGGGTTAAGGCCCATTTGGCATACATATGGGGTTCAATTGGTGTGGCCCATTCGTTACCTTTAAGACCCATGAGTTAAGCTCATTTGATGTAATCCAAGGCCCACGGGTTTTGACCCATTGCAATGCACATAAGACCCATTGGTGTGACCCATTTATGTGGCCCCTCTGATGAATAAAAGGCCCATAAGATATGGCCCATTTGATATATATGTAAGGCCCAATGGGATGAACCTACGGTCCATTACAATGTGTAATTCCAATACAGACTAAGTAGCGATGTTTACAAAGATCATGCCTTGGGAGCAATGTTGGTTTGACGTCCACATTGTGAGTGTAATGTTGGTTGGATGTCCACATTACAACTCTCCTTAGGGCCCATTACTGGGCCGTACTTGCTGTGTATAGGCCGTCTAGGCCCATCTGCGTTGTAAGAATGGTTCATCACTCATTTACATGTTTAGTATAGTTTCATGACTCATGATCATACGCATCATATGTATGCTTGATATGAGGATTGACTGATCATAGCATATGCCTTCGGGCAGGTTGTTTATGGGCTCCTAGTTAGGCGGTGTTGCCCTACATGAGCACACAATATGCGCAGGATTTGTTGCATGACTGGATAGTGTGAATCATGCATTTCACATTTGTGTGACATGGTTATTGTACGCCCTAGCGATATCAGGGCCGTAGCCTCCACAGATGCATCGTGGTTGGCAGGATTGGATACTGAAAATCTTATTCTACATGGGGTGCTATAGATATCCCTGGATGAAAGTCCCTAAACCCTTATGGTACCAAGAGGTTGCTCCAACGTCTAGACCGAGTGGGTAGATGAGCACCGAGTGCCAATTACCAGCTGGTTGTGCTCTCCAATGTGTCATGGTCGGTTGGAAGGGGGTGCGGCCTTACCCACCCGAGAGTAGGGGGCAATGCTAGGCTGAGTTTGACCAGCTCGAGGAATGGGTCCGCTATCGACGAGTCGCGCTCGATATTGACAGACGGATAGTGTGGTCTCTTCCACTTACCTTATTGCGTGCGATGTGGCGGCAATCTGGTTTAGAGTGTACTAGACCCCGGTGATATCTCATATTTAAACTTTATTGATGTGTGGACATAGATGAGGATCTGTATGCTTGAGTTGCATTACACATCGCACGGCCTTGGGGTGGCCGATACCATTCATGTCTTGCATTGCATAGCCTTGGTACGGCTCACGATATTATGGATCCATCTGCATATTCTCCATTATTCTGACATTGCATGATCATATTACTACCTTGCACACACACTTTCACTACCCTCTAAGCTTTCTATAAGCTTATGCACGACTGTTGCATGCAGGTGGCGTTGGTTCGCAGCAGCGCTGAGGCAGGAGCATGTTGCAGATCGTTTTGGAGTTTTTGTTCTTTACCATTGTATTTCCCTTTATGCTCATTGTACTTGTAAAGTTTTTTTGATCATAGTAGAAATGTAATGGAGTTCTTGGTTGTTGTTTGTGGGTTATGCAATTGGTTATGCTTATTACGAATCAAACTGACGTTGAAAATCCTCCTCGTAGCATCCCAGGATCGAAACCTGGCGAATGAGAGCTAGGAGCCGAGAATGGGGTTCTACGAAGGCTGTCGGCGCCGGATTCGGTGATCAGAAATTTTGTGAGCCCGGTTTCCGAGTTTGGGGCGTGACACAAATAATGTTTAATTTGGTGTAGAACTCCATAAATGTCTCATGCTCTTCCATCCTGAGATTTTCAAACTGTGAAGTTAAAAGTTGTAGTTTAGATCTCTTCACAGTGCTTATACCTTCATGGGTTTTTTCCAGTAAATCCCATGCTTCCTTGGATGTCCCACACATACTTATTTGATTGAAAATATCTTGGGATATGGCACAGTAGATGGCCTTCAATGCTTTTGCTTCAAAATTTCGCTGTTCTTTGTCGAACGCCGTCCACTTCTCATTAGGTTTGGGTTTAATGATTGTTGTTTCATCTTCAAGTACAATTTGTTCAGATGGTACCACGTATCCTTTTTCAACTGCATCCCAAACTTCATGATCCAAGGATCTCAGGAAGTAGTACATTCTAGCCTTTCATTATGCATAATTTGATCCATCAAATACTGGAGGTCTAGTGACAGATGAGCCCTCTCCTTTGGCCATATTTCTACTTCAGTCAAGATCACTCTCTAGGCAATGAAGCCCTTAAAGAGAGACCCGCTCTGATACCAATTGAAATTATGGTGAAGACCACTTTAGTTGAAGTAGGAATAGGTCAGTATATCCTAGAGGGGGTGAATAGGATTTTTTTAAAGTTTTTATGAATTAATAAAAATCCTTATTACACTAATCCTATCGCAAAGTATTGATTAGGATTACTCAACCTTAACTCTACTGGCTTCCAAGCCTAATAGAGGATCCAATCACAAACTATTTAAAAGACAAACAATGTATAGATGAGATTGTGATGGATATGACTGTGTGTGCATAGGATGTGATCATATATAAAGACATGCAAGGCAATCACATAAATGAAAGATAATATTAAACTCAAACACAGTCATTTTATAGTGGTTCGACGACTTGTCTACTCCACTCCTGGCTTCTACACTCAACCCTTGAGTGACCGAATTTCACTAAGGAGTTTTCCCATGGTTCACCTCAAACCTAAGGTTTTAAATCAGGTTCACCTTCAACCTTTACAGAGGTTTTTACTCGGTTCACCTAAAACCCTGGAGTTTTACTGGTGTACTCCTAAGCAGATGTTTATGCCCACACAGGACAAGGGTCTACACAACGCACCCTGAGGTTTCTACTCGGTTCACCTCTAACCCTGGAGTTTTGCTGGCATACTCCTAATCAGATGTTTATGCTCTCCACAGAGCAAGGGTCCACACAACGCACCCCGCACGCACACTCCCGTCGGAGGCCTCCTTCGAGGACTTAAAATGGTGAGAAACACTTAAAATCCAATCCTAAAAAGGAATGATTGCAAGTGTCCTCTGGACTCTTAGTACTTACAGATAAGTTGATGAGTCCCTTTCAGTGCAATGATGAAGATCTCCTTCTTGTTGATGGAGAATCTTCAGCTCCCTTGATCCGCAACACAAAGATGTATATATGCTAAGCTTAGGTTGGGTCAAGGCTATGATGGAATACCACTCTCTGAAGATTTTCATATAAGGAAGATAGAGAGGTTCCCATCATTTATGCATTGAAGGCATCCCAGCTTAATGATATGTCATTAAGGTAGTGGTTGAAGGATCCTTGAATGCGGAAGTTCATTCTCCAATCCACTCTATGAGATATCAATGATGAGGGTGGATTGGAGGATGAACTTCCTGAGAGAAAGGGCTTAGGTAAATGATAGGAAGGTTAAAACACTCTAAAGCACTCTCTGCTTTCTCTACCAGCAATGAAGACTACTCTCTCTATTTATAGGCAAAAGGTTCCAACGGATATAAACGGTCATATTTATGACAGAGTTCGATATCATCGAGCAGTCGTCGATATGATCGAGCATATACTCTCGATTGTATCGGCCGACCTGTCGATGATACAAACTCAATTGTCATTTCACTTTTGGAAACCTTCCGCCAACTGGTCGATGGGATCGAGACACACATCGATGTTATCGGATTTCGAACTCCGATTCCATCGAGTGATGGTTCGATGTATCGACAGGTGAAAAATAAGAGAGAAGATTTGAAGAATTTCAGGGTCACAGATATGATCGGGGAAACAGTCGATGTCATCGGAATTTGTACATCGATCATATCGGAGACCTTGTCGATGGGATCGATAAATCGTATAGATTTACATGTAAGCTTATTGGACGATTTATGTCCTGACTCGATCCAATCGACTTGGTCTCGATATGATCGATATATGAATATCGATTTATCGACAGGCACCCCGATCAACATTAAAAGCAACCTGAAATTCATGCTGGTGAGAACATGCGCCCCACAGTCGATATGATCGACTGACTTCCGATATGATTAATATTTGAGTTCAGATTGAATCGGACAGTCATCGATATATCGAAGAATATGTTAGTTTTCTTTAGAAAAATAGGGGCACCGGAAAGCAGTCTGTCGATTATATCGATCCACTTCAGATATGATCGATATACGAATATCGATGATATCGACACTTAAGTCGATACATCGATAAATCGTCCACATGACTGTTTTGATTGCTGGACGCATTCTGTCCTCACTCGATTGTATCGATTGATATGCCGAGGACATCGACAGAGCTAGCCGATCATATCGAAGGGGTAATCGATATAATCGACAGTGTAAGAAAAACTTCACTGATTTTCCTTTTTGATAAAAAGCTTTCTTACACAAAAACCCTAATATGTTCTAGTTCTTTTTAAGGGTTTAATCACCTAGTGTTTTGGGACATGGGATGTGAGGCTATGATTTACCTTTTGGCGAGCTTCCACACATCCAGATGAGGCAGACGCTTGACTTGATCTTCTTGTTAGGTGTTGTCGTCCGACTAACTCAACTTACAACATAATTGACAAACCAGGGCACATAATAGGTGCACTTTCACAATTACCGTGTGAGTTAAGTCAGTCGAACTACAGAGCCTAACAGGAAGAACAATTCAAGCGTCTGCCTCAATCGGATGTGTGAAAGCTTGTCATAGGTAAATCATAGCCTCACATCCCATGTCCTAAAACACCAGGTGATTAAAACCCTTAAAATCAACTTAAAACATATTAGGATTTTTGGGTAAGTGAACTTTTTCAAACAGCAGAAAATCTCTAAGTTTTCTTGCCCTGTCGATTGTATCGATACACCTTTTGATATGATTGACCAGCGCTGTCGATGTCCTCGACTCTTGATCGATACTATTCATAAGAGGACTAAAAGTGTCCAACAACCACATACTCATCTGGACGGATTTATCGATATATTGATATCATCGATATTAAAAAATTGAGCCCATCGGAAGTGGGTTGATAATAATGACAGTCAGATTTACGGCACCCCCATTTTTCTAAAGAAAACTACTATGAGCTCTGATATATCGAGGACTGTTCGATTCAATCTGAATTCAAATATCGATCATATCGGAAGTCCATCGATCATATCGATAGTAGGCGAGCATTTCTTCCAGCAAAATATTTTAAGATGTTTTAAACTTTGATCGGGGGCCACTCGAGGAAATCGATATTCTTATATCGATGTTATCGAGTCCTAGTCGATTGGATCGATACTGGCCACAAACTGTCCAGCATGATTATAGGTAAATCTATACGATTTATCGATCCATCGACGCGATCTTGATATCATCAATATTTAAATTCTGATAGCATCGATTGACCCTCGATCATATCCTATAAAACCTGAAATATTTTGGATAGTCTCTCTCATTTTTCAAATGTCGATAGATCAATCCCAGTATCAATGGAATCAGAGTTCGAAATTCGATGATATCGACACAAGTATCGATCCCATCGACCAACTGGCAAAAGGTTTCAAAAGCGTATGATATTTGAGTTTGTGTTATCAAGCAGACAGTCGATCCCATCGAGAGTATACGCTCGATGATATCGACCCTGATCGATGATATTGAACTTTGTCATAAATATGATTGTTTTATATCTGTTGAAACTTTTTGCCTATATATAGAGAGACCTGTCCATTTTGCTGGTAGAGAAAGAAGAGAGTGCTTTTGTGTGTTTTACCTCTAGATCATATACCTAAAGCCCTTTCTCTCACGGGAGTTCATCTTCCAATCCACTCTCATTCATTGACATTCAATAGAGTGGATTGGGAAATGAACTTCCACATTTAAGGATCCTTCAGCAACTATCTTAATAACATATCATTAAGATGGGATGCCTTAAATGAATAGATGATGGAAATCACTCTATCTTCCTTGTAGGAGAATTCTAAGAGAGTAGATTTCCATCCTAACCTTGACCCAACCCGAAGCCAAGTATTGGTATATCTTTTTATGTTGTGGATCAAAGGAGCTGAAGACTCTTTAACAACAAGAAGGAGATCTTCATCACTACGTTAAAAGAGACTCATCAACTTATCTGTAAGTACCTAGAGTTCAGAGGACACTTGTGATCATTCCTTTCTAGGATTGGGTCTTAAGTGTTGCTCACCCTTTAAAGTCTTCATAGGAGGCCTCCAGCGGGTGTGTACGCTGTGGGTGCATTGTGTGGACCCTTGTTCTATGGAGAGCATAAACATCTGGGTACGTTGTCTGGACCCTTACTCTGTGTGGGTATAAACATCTGGTTAGGAGTGCACTAGTAAAACTCCAGGGTTAGAGGTGAACCGAGTAGAAACCTCTGTGTAAAGGTTGAAGGGGAACCTGATTTAATACCTTAGGTTTGAGGTGAATGTAACATCCCGAAAATCGAGGGTCGGGTAGAAACCCAACTCCCGAGTTCCAGAACGTCACTTATGCTATATAGATAATGATAAATGCATGTTGTTTGTAGAATGACATTAAAAAAGATTGAGACTAAGCCAAAACAGCAAATCATACTCTAGAGACAGTTAAATTAGCAAGCAGAAGACTGTGATAAATACATAAAATATATAATCAATTGTTAGCCACCAGAGTGTGAACATGTTACCAGGTTAAACAAATACATGTATACTCTAAAAATGAACAAAAAGAATATACATGAGTGCTCCAAAAGTGTAAAAGAAAGACAAGTGTCATGGCGTCTAATCAACCTCCCTGAAATCTCGTCGATCAAAACACGGAGGAGAAGTCCTCCTCAGCATCATACAAGTCCAGCTCCGCTCCACAAGCAGCACCATCATCTGAAACTAAAATAGGGACTGGTGGGTGTCTGGAACACCATCCCGTAATGTGAGAGTGAGTAATCAACTCAGTGGAATCATCAAAGAAATCACTTAGGATTAATACCTTTAGAAAATAAGCGTAAGTTAATTAGCGCTACGTTAGATTAGCTGTGAAATTGTCTCTAATTGCTTTAAATATGTTCTGTAAGACCCAAAACTTGTAGAACCAATGATGCTATCTTACTCTAAAATCCAGGATCAAACTCTAAATCGGTTTGTTCCCAGGAACCCTTTGAAACCTTGTATTGGATCTAGACAGCGCATTGAAAGTTCGATATCTACAATCTTAGACCGTTATGACCGCTTGGATGGACTTGACAATCATTTCAAAAATCAAGCCCAACCGATGTTCTGAGGCTATTTCATTGAGCCTGGAGTGAAGAGAGTGAGAAAGAGTAAAGATTTGGAAATTTAATTCAAAATCTGGTATAAGCGACCTACAAATATAACATCGTATGAGATTACTAGGAGTGACGACCCTAGACAGGATCTGTGTTGGGATTGATACAAGGAAGGTACCTTAGTTTCCCAATACTGCTGTATGAATGGACTAATAACAACCCGGTAATCATATCCACATCGCACACATAGCGTATGTCGACCCAAAGTGCACATTAGGGCCAATCTCTTCGCCAAACAGATCGTACACGCATTTCTAATATCACAACATGATAAATAGCCATGGTAATTATTTCAGAAAAATACGGATGTATACTGTATTTTCTACAAATACCTAAAATGCCCTAAATCTCATATTTACCGTACGTATATGAAATAAAAAACAGACAGCATGTTCTACATGTCAAACGGTGCTCTCATCTATTAAACGACATTGAAAGCTTTGAAATTAGTCAATCAAAGCTTCTAAAATCCTCACCTTTTGCCTTAGACGTGTATCATACTCCAAAGACAATTAAATTAGCAAGCAGAAGACTGTGATAAATACATAAAATATATAATCAATTGTAAGCCTCCAGAGTGTGAACATGTTATCAGGTTAAATAAATATATGTATACTCCAAAAATGAACAAAAAGAATATACATGAGTGCTCCAAAAGTGCAAAAGAAAGACAAGTGTCATGGAGTCTAATCAATCTCCCTGTAATCCCGTCGATCAGAACACGCATAAAGGAGGGATCCTCCTCATCATCATACAAGTCCAGCTCCGCTCCACAAGCAGCGCCATCATCTGAAACTAAAATAGGGATTGGTGGGTTCCGAACACCATCCCGTAACATAGGAGTGAGTAATCAACTCAGTGGAATCATAGAGCAAAGATTAGCATGTTATCAAATCAATCACGCGATAATAGTAAAGCAAACAATCAAACATTCCTAGATACTGTTGTTAATGCATGCATGAAATGACATGATGGATGCCCTCATTGACATTCTCCCTCATACGGCACTATCTTACGCCCGCGACATGCTTTCTTCCTACAGTGCTCCACATCTTCTAGGCACATACAGTGCGATGTGGATATGATTACTAGGTTGTTATTAGTCCATTCATACAGCAGTATTGGGAAACTAAGGTACCTTCCTTGTATCAATCCCAACATAGATCCTGTCTAGGGTCGTCACTCCTAGTAATCTCATATGATGTTATATTTGTAGGTCGCTGCAAGGGCTGTCAGGGCTGTTGCTCACACTCGTTGCTCCACTCCCCCATCACCTTATCAATACAGGCCTAATGTACTCTTGTCGCTACGGAAGGGTCGTCGCCTCCCGTAGATTCAGAATACGCTCGAGGTCACTACAAAGGGCTCGTCACCAATCAGTGTAGGCCGACAGCTCGAATGTAGTGTCCCATACCACCACAATCGGCTCACGAGTCAATGGTGCTCACTGGTCAATATGGGGAGGTTTGTGGCCCTAGTGTAGGCCGACAGCTCGACCACGGTGTCCCATACCACAATGCCTGGCTCATGAGTCTTTATGGATCAAAGTACCATGGTTGACAGGGTTTTCAATGGTAAGTTCAGTACCCTAGGTTCAAGCAGTTATTACTCATACATAGTGAACATATAATGGCCAGTCGGGTTACTTGACGGCTCGACTAGTACGAGCGCATCTCAAGCTGAGCGACATGAAGTGCATAAAAAACTTCGTGTGGCCTAACCACTGCCGCCTGCCCAAGACACGACTCGTGTTCATCGATACGTCCTTCGTGGTACATAGAAGCCAACCACAAATTCAATCCATTACCGACTGCCTGGACTAGCTCATAGCCCCAAGCATTTGTGTATCAACATCAGTAAGCATATGTGAGTAACAGAAATAAATATAAACAATCCAAGCATGTTGACACATGTTATAACATACTATATAAGCAAATCAACCAACACATGCATTCCATATATATAATGAAATCAATTCATATAGCCAACATGGTGAAAATCATATACATTAGCCTATTAATTGAGAATTCAATCTCAAAACTAATTCACAACACCATTTACTCAATACATACTAATACAAACATTTATACAAACACTTAGTATACACTCTTTAGCCTACATAGCGTATGTCGACCCAAAGTGCGCATTAGGGCGAATCTCTTTGCCAAACAGATCGTACACGCATTTCTAATATCACAACACGAGAAATAGCCATGGTAATTATTTTAACAAAATACGGATGTATACTGTATTTCCTATAAATACCTAAAATGCCTTAAATCTCATATTTACCGTACGTATACGAAATGGAAAACAGACAGCATGTTCTACGTGTCAAACGGTGCTCTCATCAATAATCTACTATTAAACGACATTGAAAGCTTTGAAATTAGTCAATCAAAGCGTCTAAAATTCTCACCTTTTACCTTAGACATGTATCGATTCGAATAGAACGTCTACGCTTCCTCAACGGCGTTATGGCGACCTATATCATAAGACACATAAGCTACATCGCTACTTGTAACAAAGGAATCCCTAAAATAGCTTGTGGTTAAGGTTTTCTTACCTAGAAGTGCGTTGGAATCACCGGGAAAGTGATTTGAATGCGGTGCTTCGGTACGTACAATAGCTGGTGCAAGTGGCAGGAAATCTCTCCCACAACTCTCTCACAATCTCTCTCTTTCTCTCTCACCACTTTCTAGGGTTTATAGGAAATTTGGATGGAAGAGATATGAGAGGGTTTAAAGCCCTTATATAGGCTAAAACCTAACCTAAATAGACTTGGGAACAAGGTATACTTGAGTTATAACCAAATTGGGACTTTTTCGAGCCAAAAGAGTGTTTCGGGAGGTCCCCTGACCGAACCCGGTCGGACTTAAGCTCATGTATACTGGATGTTGATCACATAAATTTTTCAGTCCGGTAGAGTTCCTAGATCGCACGTGGCGGTCCAGTTTCAGTTCAGCGGTCATCGTACCTAAATCAAGTCTACAAGTCTCATGACATGAAAGAGAAATTTTTCCTGATCCGAGGGTGAAATTTGGCTGAATTCTAACGGTCAGAACACTTAATAATAATGCGCAACGACATGTGCCAGATTTTGAATTAAATTTCTAAATCTTTACTCTTTCTCACTCTCTTCACTCCAAGCTCAATGAAATAGCCTCAGAACATCGGTTGGGCTTGATTTTTGAAACGTTTGTCAGGTCCAGCCAAGCGGTCATAACGGTCTAAGATTGTAGATATCGGACTTTTGACGCACGGTCTAGATCTAATACAAGGTTTCAAAGGGTTCCTGGGAACAAACCGGTTTAGAGTTTGATCTTGGATTTCATGGTATGATAGCGTCATTGGTTCTACAAGTTTTGGGTCTTGGAGAACGTATTTAAAGCGATCAGAGACAATTTCATAACTAATCTAATGTAGCGCTAGTTAACTTACGCTTATTTTCTAAAGGAATTAATCCTAAGTGATTTCTTTGACTTTGGAATTAGGTTCTGAGAGCTTACCAAGGTGCTATGGTTGACCCATTGCCTAAGGACGTCTAATCCCAGGTTGGCAAAAATCTGAAGTGATTTCTTTGACTTTGGAATTGGGTTCTGAGGTGTTACCAAGGTGCTATGGTTGACCCATTGCCTAAGGACGTCTAACCCCAGGTTGAAAAAAATCCGGTGTGTTACAATCTACCCCCTTAAAATAAAATTTGGTCCCTGAAATTGGCTAAGGGTAATGAGTCCCTAGAGAGACTTTAGTATTGGCATTATAAGGAAGGTTCAGATCCTGTTTAGTGACCTAACCTTACGTATAACCTAAATCAACTGTTTCAATCCTGGACCAGTGGGGAAGAGGCCAACCACGCTTCCGCTGCGCTACTCTGATTCAACAGTTGTATTAGATAATCCTAAGTAGATTGGGCTCAATACGTTCTACCCCCCTTAAAACTTAGTTCTACTTAAGGTTCAAGAATCTATGTCTCGATCCGTATATCGGAACGCGGTATAACTTAGGGCCTATCCTTGACATGAAATAGGAAACAACCTCTCACTACATTAGTCTTCCTTTGCTAATGATGCGTTTTATGGCATTGGTACCTATAGTTGTACAAAAGAGCTGAAATGACGGGTGTTGTGGTTAATTTCAAGGACTGATGTGAGTTTGTGGCAAGAGGTCTAATCTCTATTGGTTGTATGTCCTCAACATTTTCCAGAGGCAAAGCAATAACTTTTGGTTTAGATGGTCGGCCAACACGGAAGAAAAGTCGGGTAGTGGGTCTGAGCCGGATACAGAGACTTTCTGCCTAGACTCTGACAGAAAATTCGTCATATCAGTTCTTAATCCTAGAAGATGCCGATTTTCTGCTTGATCAGAGCATTGGATTTATTGGCAACTACCAGGATTGAGAAGTCAATTTAAACCGTGAATACATCGCTTACATGTACAGTTCCTTTACTCTGTGTTCTCGAATGCAATAAGCCCTTGGGGAAGGTAATTCAAAGGGGCGTGCTAGTTTATTATAAGTTCAATCTGAGGAATTTATAAGTTTTCCTTGAGAGTGAATGATTCTAAGTTAAAACAACCTTCCTGAGGGTTATAATAGAAGTCTATAACTATTAAGGGGATCTATCGAAAGAATGAGGTACTACTCCAACCAAATCTAACCTACTATTCCTTAGCATATACAGGTTTTACATTGCTTAATTCAATTAGTAGCCTAGTTTGTAACTCACTAGCTATAATCCAAAACCTAAGCCTATATGCTAAATGGTTTCATACCATTTCTACTACAGGGGATTGTTCTATTGCTTAAGGTTAAGATTGTCTAAATGGAATTGGATTTCCTATATCGTCAGATCCTTCAAATCTAGGAGTACTAACTCTAAGCCCAAAACTCCAAGGGTCTATATGGACAATGGTCTCAAGTTGTGTTAACTGGGACCGCGTTACTAATCCCATGTTGAGATTGGGAGTGGCATGCTTGGTAGGAGGGTGAGGTGGGATAAAAATTAATTTTGTAGGCTTAATCCCGGGATTTACAACGTGGTAGTGGAAACCATAGGATAAACCCAATCTAAGGACAATACCTTGCATTCTAAAGGAATTAATCCCAAGTGATTTCTTTGACTTTGGAATTGGGTTCTAAGAGGTTACCAAGGTGCTCTGGTTGACCCATTGCCTAAGGACGTCTAACCCCAGGTTGGTAAAAATCCGGGGTGTTACAGTGAACCTTGGGAAACCTCCTTAATGAAATTCGGTACACTCATGGGTTGAGTGCGACAGCCGAGAGTGGAGTAGACAAGTAGTCGAATCACTATAAAAATGATTATGTTTGAGTTTATTATTGTTTTTCATTGTGTGATATTCCTTACATGTTTTTATATTTGATTTTCTAAGATCACACCTCATATACACACAGTCCTATGCATCAGAATCTTGTATACAACTTGTTTATCCTTCAAACAGTCTGTGATTGGATCCGGTACAAGGCTTGGAAGCTAGTAGAGTTACATTTGAGTAATCCTAATAATTGTATATCTGATAGGATTAGTGGAATACGATTTTAAATATTTCATAAAACTTTAAAAAGTCCTATTCACCCCCTCTAGGACATATTGGTATATTCCTACTTCAACTCAAGCAGTCTTCACCACTATTTCATTTACTCATTTATTCATTCATTCATCGTCTACTCGAGCTGGTGGTGTGCAATCAAGTCATTGTGTGTACCTTTACAGTGGTCAGGATTTCGGTTGGGTTGCATGACAAACTAGAGATTAGGAGTTTACCACATTAAGTCTATCTATCTAAATTTAGGTATGGCACTGGTTTTGATAGAAGTCCCTTATGATGGACCCCGTAGCCTGTGATACTACGTACTATCATCCCGACTTCACACTCTAGCTTAGTTATTTCTTTCATAATGCATTTTGCATTACATTCGCAGCATCTGACATTTTGGGTTGCTATGTTTTGCATTTATATGACCTAGATGAGGTTGATGGTATTCATAGCTCTTTAGAATTGTATATTGTATTGCATCCTTAGTATCTGATATTTAACTCATTATGTTTTCACATTACTTTATTAGTATATGATATTAGCTTATTATGTTTTTACATTGCATAGCTTGGTTAAGGCTGATGGTATTTATGAACTTGCCACCATGTTTCCTCATTACTTTGATATTGTACAATTTATAGACTCCCAGTATTTTTGCTTACTTTGATATTTATATGCTTGACAAATGCATCGAACACACTTACACCACCCTCTAAGCTATTTATAAGCTTATGCACGATAGATGCATGCAGGTGGCGTTAGGTTGCAGCAACATTGAGCTCAGAGCGTGCAACGAATTTTTGGAGCATATGATTTTTGATATATGTATATTTTAATTTCAACACTGTATTCAACTGTTCATATTAGTGGATATGTGATGATGAAGTTGCCTTTGTAATTTGGGTAAACTTATGGTTATGCTTATTATGAGTTAAATGTACATTAGAAAATCCTCCTTGCAGGATCCTAGGATTCGAATCTGGCATATGGGCACTAGGAGCTGAGAATGGGGTACTACGGAGGCTGTAGGTACTAGATTTGGTGATCAGGAATTTTATGAGCTTGGTTTCTGAGTTTGGGGCTTAACAGAAGTTAGTATCAGAGCATAACTTAGGAATACTTGAGGATAACATCACATATCTGCTGATAACTACCTTACACTCTATGATTATCGAGAACTTAGAATGATTAGGTCGCCGAGTCTGAACTGAAGTTGATCTATACTTATGGACACTGTCGGGGCTACACTAGACTTAGACAAAGGCTCAGGAGTCTTAGGTGGGGATATGAGAACAAGGACCTTAGATTTTCTGATATAGCTCCTGATTGTGTGTATATTCGAGATTGTTTGAGGATAATAAGCCCTTGTTCCTTCTTGTAGGACAATGCATCCAAGCGAGTGACCTGAGCAACTTTCTCTCCCCCGCCTAAGATTCTCGTTCCCCCACCTAAGTCTCCTGAGCCTTTGTCTAAGTCTAGTGCAACCCCGAAAGTGCCCGTGAGTGCAGATCAACTTCAACAGATGTTACAGGTCATGACCACCATCTTTTAGAGGCAGGGTAGGCAACTCGATGTTTCGCCAGCCCAAGCAGAGTAAAAGCGAGGGAGTTCCCTTCTCCAAGAGTTCCGACAACTCGATCCCCCGCTTTTTCAGGGCGAGTCAGACCTGACAACAGCCGAGGGATGACACTCCGAAGTGGAGAATATTTTTAATACGATGGGATGTACGACCCAGCAACGGGTCCAGTTATCCGTATTTCTTCTTCAGGGTGAGGTCAAGCACTGGTGCACCTCCATCGCCCGTTTTGTAGGAGCTAACTTCATTTGGACATGGGAGGATTTCATTGACCGATTCAACCAACAGTACTTCCCCGACCACTTTTATCGGTAGCAAGCGTTAGAGTTCGAGACCTTGGTGTAGGGAGATGTGTCTGTGGCACAATATGCAGCTTATTTTGTGGTTCTATCGAGGTTCGCACCGTATTTTGTTGATGATGGGGAGCGAAAGGCCCGCTGTTTTGAGGACGGCTTATGTTTTGGCATCAGGAGATGTGCCATCAAACACATGCTGTAATAACCTAAATAAATCTCGACCGTCAAATTTTAACCATTGATCAACGTACCCAATTAGTCTGATATATCCATATATCTATAAGATCAACTAGTCCAATCTCAACCATTGATTTGGAAATATCCAATCCAACTATTTATTAACTAATGAATCCAACCACACATTTAACTATCTATCCAATGATATAACTATCTAACCATTTAAATTATGAAAATTATCGAAACACTTGTGTAACATCCCATATTTTTGCAAACTTGGAGTTAAACGTCCTTGGGCAATGGGTCTATCATAACACTTTATCGACTTCTCAAAAATTAATCCCAAAGTCTTAAATCTCCTTTCCAACTCATCTCTTTCAAAAATCTCACCTTTCGCTACCTTATTCTTCAAATTTTTTTAAGTACTTTCACATTAGATACTAATCCTAAAGTTTAAATGATGAAGAAAAATATGTAAACAAAACTTTACTATGAATAGTAAATATATAAATAAAATGGAATTTTAACCATTAAAAATCTTATAAAATAAATAGGCTATTTGGATAGATCAACTTCTTCTACCACAAAATCATATATTGCACGTCAAATAACTCATTTCGGTTTACAAAATACACCCGTTTCAAAAACATCGAGTGGAAAGCACCATAGTGGGGCATGGCACCATCGCCTGAGTGGTGGTGCACTACCCACCTTCACAGCGGACTGCGGCCCCACTGCCTTGAAGGCGGCGTGCTGCCGGTGCACCGGATTTTGGTGGACACTCGCTGCGATTTTTTATACTTTTTAACCAACTTCAAAAAGTCATATCTCCCTTGTTATGACTCTGATTTAGGTGATTCAAAAGCCAGATTGTAGATTGATAAGTATAGTTTTATATAAAATTATTTAAAAAATATAATAAAAATATTTAAATATATTTAAATCTAGGTTGATGTGATAATTGTCCAAAAATTATCAGTTTTGATAGCTGCTACTTCTAGAATTTTTAAAATTTTTCTACAACATGAAATCTACTGAAATTTGGTTGAGATAAATTAGATTTGATGATAAACTACTAAGAAAATAATTAAAATAACATACAAATTAAAGGCACCAAAAAGGGGCATAGAACTACCATAAGACCTTATACTGTTATAATTAGAGCAAAATTTAGTTAAGTACTAAACTAAATAATTTTTAGATTTAACTTAAACCAATATCTATGCAAATGACAAGGCCCAGAACCATTAAAATTTCTATCTCAACATTACTTAAAAACCTAGGAGCAATCTCAAAACCAGTTGCTCTTGGAAGCACATTGAAACTCCGTATCAGGCCTAGACCGCGCGTCGAAAGTTTGATTACCACGAAACTATAGGCTTATGATCATCTTATTAGCTTTAACAACCATCATTGAAATTGAGCCTAGATAGTGTCTAAAAATGAACAACTTGAGCCCTGAGTGAAGTCTGTGAGAAACGCGAATATCTTTAGAAAATGAACCAAAACTTAAGTGAAATGGGTCGTTCGCTTGTTGGTGAAATTGAAGACTTTAGACCATCAGATTCTGACCAAACTTCACCCATGGATCAATGAAATTTCCCTGCTCTTGTCCTTATACTTTTGGTCTTGATCGAGTGACAACGACCGTTGATTTGATACAGGTCCTCCACGGTCGATCCACTAATTTGATCATACCAAAATCATAACCTGGCCCATATCCATTGTCAGGAAACTTACTTCGTGATATAGACAGGTAATGGACCTTCAGATGAGCCCCATTCTTCAGAAACAGGGGCCCTTTGGATACAAACCAGGTACACCATGGCCCTAGGGCCATTTGCATCAATTTTGGGCCTATATAAAGCCCTTATCTCACCCCGCCTCTCTCATATACGAATTTGCTCGAAACCCTAAGGGAGAGAGAGAAGAAGAAGAGAAAAGAGGAAGGATAGAAGAGTGGTTCTAGGAGGTCGTTGCAGGAATCATGCCACATGACTCTACGTGCTAGATCACCGACTTCTTTCACTATCCAACCCTCTTCTAGCTACGATTTTAGTAAGAAACCCTAACCCTAATCTTGTTTTAAGAATCTAAAACATAGGTTTCGAACCAAATTCGAAACGAGCAATCTGATGAAAGGTGTGGTCTATAAATGTTTAGGTTATGGTTTTCAAGGCTTTCAATGTCAGCTAATGATTTATGTCCAACTTGATTGCTACCATATGATCTTAATTATGATATTTTCCATGAATTATACATGTGTAAACTATGTTGAATATATTATGCATTCCATCTATTTGTTGAAATGTTTGTATAAATATCTAAATATGATTTGTGTTTGATATGACTATTAAACTATGATTCATCATTGTCTTATGCATGCTGACCTCTCTGTGTAAGGATTTGATAAGATAAGTGTTGTAATTAACCTAGTCTATATATTGGGTAAAATGATACCCTAAGTGTTTGATAAATTGTTTGGATGAGTGTAAAATCCTGATTTGTGCTTCTCATGACTATTAATCTAGGATTCATATTTGTTGTATGTATGACAATCCCCTTATGAAAGGATTTGTCATAATATATGTCGTAACTAATTTAATCTATGTATAAAGTAATGTGTATTCTAAGTGTTTGATAAAATGTCTAAATAAGAAATTGCTTGATGAAATGTATTTAGTAAGGGTGTTGAGATAGGTTCTCAACTACCTAATTAGAATTTGTAGTTTCCTTCATACAATCTAAATTACTACTACGTGATTTATGGATGAAATGCATATGTATAATAACATGTTCAATGTGTTTGTTAAAATGCTCAAATGAGATTTATATTTGAATTATTTGTTAACTGTTGTTATGACTATCACATGTGAATACCTATTGTATTCAAGTATGATTGGGATTAATACGTAGTCAAAGCAATCAGTAATGATTCCCGATTGAGTGGCTGAACTAGTCTCACTTAATTGGATAAGTTCGATGAATCTGAGTCGTATAGTGATTATCCACAATGGTTAGGCTACATGGAGTGCTTATGCACTTCATGTCGATTAATTCAGCGTGTGACCGTACCAATCAAACTTGTCAAATAATCTGATTGGCCTATTATGTGTTTACCATGTATGGATACTGCTGCTTAAATCTAAGGTACCACTTGCCAATGTGAAACTCATCTCAACCATAGTACCACAATCCGCTAAGACTTATAAGCTGGCCATGGTGGTGTATGGGACATCATGGTCGAGCTGTCGGCCTATGCTGGGGCGATGAGGCTCCCCGCAGTGACCAGTGAGCAACCCAAACTTGTGAGCCGAATATGGTGGTGTATGGGACATTGTATTTGAGTTGTCGGCCTACGTTCATGTGATGAGCCTCCCGTAGTGACCTCGGGTATAATCAATTAAACTTGCCTATCCACTGCTTTCATTAAGGTGATGCCCTACAACTTGCTTATCGTATGTGATTAACTAGGATTGACGACCCTAGATGGATCCCCGTTTGGGTTAATGATATAAAGGGAGATACCTTAGTTTCCCGAATTTGCTATGTGAATAAGCCTAATTAATTACTTGGCTAACACAACCATGCACCACATTGCATGTGCTTTGGCAAGGAAGTGCACGTTTAGGGAGTTTGCCATGCGTGATCATGAGATGAAGTCGCTGAGGGAGTGCAAGTGAGGGCATGCATCATTTCCACATATCATCCGTACATTAATAAGAGTAGTTATGATTGTTTGATGTATTTCTTTATCATTACTGCTTGACTAAATTGATAACATGTTAACCTTTTCTTTATAGTCCACTAGATTAACTACTCATTCCCACACTGGATGGTATTTTAAAACATTAACCAGACTCTGTTATAGATGCAGGTGATGGGGAAGTCTATGTAGCGGAGTTGGACTTCGTAGACGAGGAGGAAGAATTCTCCTATGTACAGCTCTTAGGCAGGTCTATGTAGACCTCGTGTTACTTCAATGGGATCACATGGATATATCATTTAGTCAAACATTTACATTTTGGCATTTTGTATATTTTGAAAAAAAACATGCATGTATTCAACCCTGTTACATTATTATACTATTGAGGCAGATAACCGCTTACTGATCTCAATACATATATTTCAGTCTTCTGCTTGCTAAATTACATTATCTATGCAGTATGATATGCTGTTTTAGTGAAATCCCACTCATGTTCAATGCACTAATATGGATAACATTTAAACATCATTATTTATGTTGCATAAGTGATGCGTTGGAACTCGGGAGTTGAGATTTGCTTAACCTCCAATTTTTGGGGCATTATAAGATGGTATCAGAGCATGATTTGGATTAAACTGGACCTGGATTATGGTAACACGATGCACACTGACGTACTTTGACTTAGGAAAGGGTGATAAAATGTAGAAGTGATTGTAGATTTTTGAGTTTCACCGACAGGCTAGATTGACAGTCGAAATGTAACCCGTACGCATCCGAGATCCTGTGAAATGGTCTCGATTCCTTCTAAGGTCATTAAACAACGGGGTTTAAACTCTTAAATAGTGATTCTCAAACTTAAAATACACCAAATGACATGAATATGTATGAGATAGACCGAGAAAACACATTTTATGGATGTAAGGGCCCAAACTACACAATACATTGGGACCCAGGGGGTCCCCTGCACCATTCCAGCACCCCGAGAAGGGGAGGCCACCGCCACCTATCCAGGGGACTGCAGTGGCACCGCGCCAACGGTGGTGCGCCGCGCCTACCTCTAGCAGGCCGCGGTGGGCACGCGGTACCCGCGGCCCACCTCCCCTCATCCACACATCTGAGTCCCATCCACATGTGAGACCACTCCGTTTGACCCCCCTTTTCCCCCTTTATCCATTTCACCCCTCCTAACCTTCTAGACAACTCCAAACTTTCCAAAACCCTATTTTTATCTCACATTCCCACCTTTATTCACTCAAGCTTTCATCTTCTTTTACATATTACACCCATCCACCACCATTACCCAAAAAGTACTCCTTACAACTCTCCACCTTCCTTATATACCCCTCATTTGAGCACAAAACCCATATTTTTGTATCTCATAACCTTCATAGCCTCCAAATGTTAGGACATTTAGATTTTTGGACCTAGAGTTGGTACTCCTAGATTTTGAAAGATCCGACAGTATGAGAAATCTAATAAATTAATAACGTGAACCCTAGGACCTCCTTAGCTAATATGAGCATAAGTGAAGTGTTCAAGAACAGCTAAATTCAAGTTTGGGCAACTCGATTCCAATCAGAAAACTTTTGACCCTAAGTAATAAAATAATTTTTTGTATTAGAAATGGTATGAAATCATATAGCGTATGAGCGGAAACCTTAGATTACAACTAGTGGATTACCGCTACTCATAAGTTAAGACTAGGCTACTAGTTATACTAAGGAATGTAAAAGACTGAATATGCTAAGATAATTGAAATATGGACTTAGTTAGTTCGCTTGATCAGGTTGGAGTGAGACCTCATTCCTTCGTTGAATCCCCTTAATACTTATAGACTTTTTTAATAACTCTTAGGAAGGTTGTTTTGATTAGAAACTATTCATGCTTAGAGAAAACTTATATATCCATTGGATTTAATGTTATGTCAAATCAATACACCCTTTAGAATTACCTTCCCAAGGACTTATTATAATCAGGAACAAGAGTAGAGAAACTATATATAAGTAAAGTATTCACGGTTTGAATCGAATTCTCAATCCTGGTACTTACCAATGAACTCAATGATCTGATCTAGAGAAGATCGAGATAAACTAGGATTAAGAACTGATATGACAAATTTTCTATCATAGTTAGGCAGAAGGTCTATGTATCTGGCTCAGACCCACTACACAACTTTCCTCCCGTGTTAGCTTGACCATTTACAACTAAAGTTTATTACTTCGCCTTTGAGAAGTGTTAAGAACACATAACCAATAGGGATATTTTTCTGTAGGCCCAAGAAATTTCTCAAATTGGCAACAGACAGTTAGGAATTAGGTCCCGAATCATAGACCATTTTGGCATACATATTATGCATATGAACTTAGAAAGATAGTCTGCCCATTAACCTATTTTTTCTAAATTCCTTATATACTAATAATATATAGATTATATTACAGTATTAAACTGGACATGATTAAAGAAGGTAAGTCAAGACCGTGGTAAAAGTCCTTCTTTGGATGAATTAGGCCTCTTGCCACACATTCACACCCGTCCTTGAAATCAACCCCAACACCCATCATTTTTAGCTCCTTTCGATAACTATAGGTACCAATGTCATAATACACATCATCGATGAAAGAAAGAACAATGTATTGAGAGATCGTTTCCCATTTCATGCCAAGGATAGGTCCTAAATTACACCTTGTTGTGACATACGGATTAGGATATAAATTCTTAAGCCTTGAGAGTAGAAATATTTTTTAAGGGGGGTAGAACATTATGAGCCTAATCTAATTAATTTAGTTTATACATCCATTTGATCAAAGTGGTGAAGCAAAAGTATGGTGGGCCCCCTCCCCACTGGCCCATGATCGAAGAAAATTGATACAAGATATACGTAAGGTTAGGTTACTAAATAGGATCGAAATCTTCATTGAATGAAAGCAATTAGGGTTCAAGTGTTAAACCAATTCATATTGAAGAATAGGCCTAAAAATGGGTACAAGATGAATTACAATAGTTGAGTTTAGTGTAACTACAAATGTGCTCGTTGAATACGAACCCAGTGGAAGCCTTAGCCAATTTCAGGCAAAAAAGTTTTAAGGGATGTACACTAAAATGAGTCAGACTAGCATAAATAGTATACACCCTGCATGCATATAAACTTGAAATTAATAAAACTTAGGCAAATGAAACAAAAAAAATCTTTACTTATTACCCTTAGACAATTTTGAGGATGAAATTGTTTTTAAGGGGGGTAGATTGTAATGTGCTGGATTTTTGCCAACTTGGAGTTAGACGTCCTTGGGCAATGAGTCTATCATAACACCTTATCAACTTCTTAAAACTCAATCCCAAAGTCTTAAATCCCCTTTCCAACTCATCTTCTTAAAAAATCTCACCTTTTACCACCTTATTCTTCAAATTTTTCTAAGTAATTTCACATTAAACACTAATCTTAAAGTTTAAATGTTGAAGAACAATACGTAAACTAAAATTTACTATAAATAGTAAATATATAAATAAAATGGGATTTTGACTATTAACCTTATGGAATCTCACAAAATAAATAGGTTATTTGGATAGATCAGCTTCTCCTACCTGAAAATTATATATTGCACATCAAATAACTCATTCTGATTTACAAAATACACCTATTTCAAAAACATCAGGTGCTAGGAACCACAGCGGGGCGCGGCGCCACTGTCCAAATGGCGGCGCACTGTTCACCTTCCCAGTGAACCGCATGTAACACTCTGAAAATTAGGGGTCGAGCAGATGCTCAGCTCCCGAGTTCCAATGCATCACTTATGCAACATAAATGAAGATGATTGAATTTTGGTCATGGTAGTGCATTAAACATGAGTGGGATTACACCAAAATAGTAATTCATACTCTGGATCAGTTTAAATAACGCAAGCGGAAGACTTAAAGATATATATAAATGAATAGGAAATCAAAGATCACTGTCTATTTGCTAGAGTAAGAATATATCACTGAGTCACCATATACATGTAATAGTGCAAAAACAAAATGTCAAAACAATAGTCCAACTACACTGATAAACCTTGTAGCCCCATCGATCAGTACGGCCTAAGAAAAACTGTAACATCTCGAAAATTGGGGGTCGAGCATAAACTCCACTCCCGAGTTCGAGAACATCACTTATGCAACATTTTCAATGATGGATGAATGTCGGCTGTAATAGTTCATAAAACATGAAGTGGATTAAGCCAAAACAACATATCATACTCCAGAGACAGTTAAATTAGCAAGCGGAAAAATGTGATAGATATATAGAATATATGAACTGTTGTAAGTCTCCAGAGTGTGAACATGTTACCAAGTTAAACATATACATGTATACTCCGAAAATGATCAAAAAGAATATACATGAGTGCTCCAAAAATATAAAATGACAAGTGTCATGGCATAAAATCAACCTCCCTGTAATCCCATCGATCGGAACATGGTCTACATAGACCCGCCTGATAACCGCCTATAGGAGAAATCCTCCTCATCATCATGCAAGTCCGGCTCCGCCTCGCAGGCCACGCCATCATCTAAAACTACAACAGGGTCTGGTGGGTGTCCAGAACACCGTCCCATAAAGTGGGAGTGAGTAGCTAACTCAGTGGAATCATAGAGCAAAGGTTAACATGTTATCAAATCAATCAAGCGATAATGATAAAGCAAGCAAATCAAACATTCCTAAATACTGCAATTAATGCAAGAATGAAATGACATGATGGATGCCCTGGCCAACATACTCCCTCATGCGACACCATCTTACGTCCGCAACATGCTTTCTTCCCTCAGTGCTCCACATCTTCCAGGCACATGCAGTGCGATATGAATATGATTATCGAGTTGTTATTAGTCCTTTTCATACAGCAGGATTGGGAAACTAGGGTACTTCTGTAACGCCCCAAAAATTGGGGGTCGGGTAGAAACTCAACTCTCGAGTTTCAAAATGTCACTTATGCAACATAGATAATGATGAATGCATGTTGTCTGTAGAATGGCATAAAACAAGATTGGGACTAAGCCAAAATAACATATCATACTCCAGAGACAGTTAAATTAGCAAGTGGAAGACTATGATAAATATATAAAATATATAAATGATTGTAAGTCTCCAGAGTGTGAACATGTTACCAGGTTAACTAATTACATGTATACTCCAAAATAGAAAGAAAAGAATATACATGGGTGTGTAAATAAAAGGCAAGATACCAAGTGTACTGGCATCTAATCAGTAACCTTGTAAACCCCGTCAATCAGAACCTTCATATAGGAGGGATCCTCCTCATCATCATCAAGTCCGGCTCTGCTTCGCAAGCATTGCCATCATCTGAAACTGAAATAGGAACTGGTTGGTGTGTACAACACCATCCCGTAACGTGGGAGTGAGTAGCTAACTCAGTGGAATCATAGAGCAAGGGTTAACATGTTATCAAATCAATCACGCGATAATAGTAAAATAAACAATCAGACACTCCTAGATACTGTGATTAATGCAAACATGAAATGACATGATGGATGCCCTCACCGACATACTCCCTCATGCAACACCATCTTACGTCCGTGGCATGCTTTCTTCCCTCAGTGCTCCACATCTTCCAGGCACATGCAGTGCGATATGAATATGATTACCGAGTTGTTATTAGTCCTTTTCATACAGCAGGGTTGGGAAACTAAGGTACCTCCCTCATATCAATACCCAAACAATGATCTTGTCTAGGGTCGTCACTCCTAGTAGTCTCATACAATGATATATATCTAGGTCACTGCAAGGGCTACCAGGGCTGTTGCACGCACTCTTTGCACCGCTCCCCCATCACCTTATCAATACAGGCCTAGTTTATGTCCTTAAGAATGCATCAGGACTCGTCGCCCCCATGTGGTGTCAGGATAAACTCAAGGTCACTACAAAAGGGCTGTCAGGGCTGTTGCTTGCACTCGTTGCTCCACTCCCCCATCACCTTATCAATGTAGGCCGACAACAAGAATATAGTGTCCCATACTACCATAATCTGCTCAGAGGAGGGTACTCACTAGTCACTATACAGGGAGGTATGTGGCCCCAGCATAGGCCGACAACTTGACCACGGTGTCCCATACCACCATGCCCGGCTCATGAGTCTTAGGGGATCGAGTTACCAAAGTTAGAGGGGCTTTCCAATGGTAAGTTTAGTACCCTAGGTTCAAGCAGTTATGACGAATACAAGGTAAACACACAATGGTCAGTCGGGTTACTTGATGAGTCTGACTAGCACGAGCGCACGTTGAATCGACCGACGTGAAGTGCACAAGCACTTCTTGTGGCCTAACCACTGCCGACGACTCTAATACGACTCGGGTTCGTCATACACATCTTTCGTGGCAAATAGGATCCAACCACGAATTCTAAACTGTTACCGACTTCCTGGATTAGAGTATAGCCCCAAGCACATGTAATCTACATCAGTGATCATGTGAGAATGACAGAAATGAAACACAATTAATCTAAGCATAATAACAACATGTTATAACATACAACATAAGAAAATCAAACAAACACAAGCATTTCATATATATAAGGAAATCAATTCATATAGCCAACATGGTGGAAATCATATACATCACATATTAATTAAGAATTCAATCTCAAAACTAATCTACAACAACATTTGCTCAAAACATACTAATACAGACATTTATACAAACACTTAGGCTACACACATTTGTCGACATAGCGTATGTCGACCCAAAGTGTGCATTAGGGCGAATCTCTTCGCCAAACAGATCATACATGCCTAACTAATATCATAACATGGCAAATACACATGGCAATCATTTCAGCAAAATATAGACGTATACAGTATTTCCTATAAATGCCTAAAATACCCTAAATCTCATATTCACCGTACGTATTCGAAATGAAAAATGGACAGCATGTTCTACATGTCAAACAGTATCTTTATCAGTAATCTACCATTAGACGGCATTAAAAGCTGTGAAAAATGGTAACCAAAGCATCTAAAATCCGCACCTTACGCCGTAGGAGCGTAATGAATCGAATAGGAACTCTACGTCGTCGTCAACGACTGATTGGTAACCTAATACACAAGGTAAGTCAGCTACTTCGCTACTTGGATCGATAGAATCCCTAAAACAGGTTAGGGTTAGGGTTTTCTTACCTAGAACAGCGTTGGAATCCCCAGAATAATGATGCAGGTGGAAGGATCTGGCACGTGGAGCAGCAGGGAAGAATCCCAGGAGAAAGCCTCAACTTCTCCCTCACTTTCTCTCTCTTTTCTCTTTTCTCTTTCCTACGTTTTTGAAAATTCATATGGGATTTGTGAGAGAGAGGTTGAGGCCATTTTATAAGCCTAAACATAACCAAAACAGACTTTAAGTCAAGGTATACTTGGGTTACAGGCAAATCGGGTCTTTCCCGGTCCAAAAGAACATTTCTAGAGGTCCCGTGACCAAATGCGGTCAGACTTAAGCTCATGGATATTGGATCCTAATCACATTAAATTTTCAGATCGACAGGGTTCCTAGATCGCACGTGGCGGACCAGTTTCAGTTCAGCGGTCACCGAAACTTGATCAGGAATTCCAAGTACACTGACCTGAGTGGAAAATGTTTCCTGATCCGAGGGTGTATTTGGGTCAGATTCCGATGGTCAGAACGCTTAAAAAATGTCGCGCAAGCGACATGTGCCAGATTTATTTAAATTGAATTAATTTTCTAAATATTTTCCTTTTCTCACTCTCTTCACTCCGGACTCAGTAAAATAGTGTCAGGACATCAGTTGGGCTTGATTTTGGAAAAGATTGTCAAGTCCAACAAGGCGGTCATAATGGTCTGAGATTGTAGATATCGGACCTTCGACGTGCAGTCTAGATCCAATATAAAGTTTTAAAGGGTTCATGAGAGCAACTAGGTTTAGAGTTAGATCCTAGGTTTTAGGATAACGTAGCGTCAATGATTCTATAGGTTTTGGGTCTTACAGATCGTATTTAAAGTGGTTGGTGCTAATTTTGCAGGAAATCTAGTGTAGCGCTGGCTAATTCACGTTAAATTTCTAAAGAATTAGGTTCTAAATGATTTCTTTGGCATTGGAATCAAATTTTGAAAAGCTACCAAGGTGCTATGGTTGACCCATTGCCTAAGGTCGTCTAACCCCAGGTTGGCAAAAATCCAGGGTGTTAGAACTTTTCTTATATCATTCCCAATAAGGATCCTGTCTAGGGTCGTCACTCCTAGTAGTCTCATACGATGATATATTTCTAGGTCGCTGCAAGGGTTGTCAGGGCTGTTGCACACACTCGTTGCTCCACTCCCCCATCACCTTATCAATACAGTCCTAGTTGTACTCTTGTTGCTACGGAAGGGTCGTCACCTCACGTAGACTCAGAGTACGCTCGAGGTCACTACAAAGGGCTGCTAGGCTGTTGCATGCACTCGTTGCATCGCTCCCCCATCACCTTATCAGTGTAGGCCGACAACTCGAATATAGTGTCCCATACCACCATAATCGGCTCACGAGTCTGGGTTGCTCACTGGTCACTACGGGGAGGCTTGTGGCCCTAGCGTAGGCCGACAGCTCCACCACGGTGTCCCATACCACCATGCCCGGCTCATGAGTCTCAATGGATCAAGATACCACGTTTATCAAGGTTATCACTGGTAAGTTCAGTACCCTAAGTTCAAGTAGTTATGACCAATACAAGGTGAACATACAACGGTCAATCGGGTTACTTGATGAGTCTGATTAGCACGAGCGCACGTTGAATCGACCGACATGAAGTGCACAAGCACTTCGTGTGGCCTAACCACTGCCGACAACTCTAGTACGACTCGGGTTCGTCATACACATCTTTCATGGAAAATAGAATCCAACCACGAATTCTAACCTGTTACCGACTGCCTGGACTAGAGTATAGCCTCAAACACTTGTAATCTAAATCAATAATCATATGAGAGAGACAGAATTGAAA
This sequence comes from Magnolia kwangsiensis, assembly GCA_037074715.1. Classification (NCBI taxonomy): domain Eukaryota; kingdom Viridiplantae; phylum Streptophyta; class Magnoliopsida; order Magnoliales; family Magnoliaceae; genus Magnolia; species Magnolia kwangsiensis. Next base: position 74,250,079 of record CM073577.1, on the reverse strand, counting down.
TATAAGAAGTTCCAGCATGTTATAACATACATCATAAACAGTTAACCATACATGAGTACTTCACACATAAAGTAATCAATTGAAATACAACAAGCATGGAGGAAATCATGTACATCATCAAATTAGTTGAGAATCCAGTCTCAACGCTAATCTACAACACCATTTACTCAATACTTATTAATACATACATTTATACAAACACTTAGACTACAAAACTCCAACGTACTTGACGTATGTTGATTTCAACATATAATATGACAGATCCTTAAATCAAGGAGATGTCTAATACACAACAATCATGTTCTTACATTCAATAAATATGGCAGGCATAAATCATATTGATTTAGGCATTTCAACAAACACTTAGTCTACACACATTTATCTACATAGCATATGTCGGCCAATATGTGCATCAGGGCGAATCTCTTTGCCAAACAGATGATACACGCATAACTAGCATAGGTACACGATAAATACTCATGGCAATCATATCAGCAAAATACGTACATATACAATATTTCCTACAAATACTAAAAATACCCTAAATCTCATATTCTTCGTACGTATTCGAAATGAAAAACAGACAGCATGTTCTACATGTCAAACAGCATCCTTGTCAACAATCTACCATTAAACGGCATTGACAGCTTTGTTAAATGACAACCTAACCGTCTAAAATCCGCACCTCATGCCGTAGAAGCGTAATGAATTGAATAATGTACTCTATGCTTCCGTCAACATCGATATGACGACCTATAACACAAGGTGAGTCAACTACTTTGCTACTTGTGCCCATTGGAGCCTTAAAACAGGTTAGGGTTAGGGTTTTCTTACCTAGAATGAAACTAAAATCATCGGAATAACGATGCAGGTGGATGACTTTGGCACGTGGAGCAGCAGGGAAGAATCCCAGGAGAAAGCTCCAACTTCTCCCTCACTTTCTCTCTCTTTTCTCTCTCTTGATTTGGGTAGGGTTTAAAATTCGTATGGGATTTGTGAGAGAGGGTTTAAGGCCCTTTTATAAGCCCAAACATAACAAAAATAGACTCCAAGTTAAGGTATACTTAAGTTATAATCAAATCGGGTCTGTTCCAATCCAACGGAGCACTTCTGGAGGTCCTGTTACTAAATGAGGTCGGACTTAAGCTCTCTAATACTGGATCTAGGTCCAGCTAAGTTTTCAGTCCGGTCGGGTTTCCAGATCGGCTGTGGCGGACCAGTTTCAGTTCAGCGGCTACAGGAACTCGATCAGAGCCACAAGTGTTATGACATGTAAGGGCCACCTATCCTGATCCGAGGGTGAAATTTGATCGAATTCCAATGGCCAGAACACTTAAAAATGTCGCGTAAGCGACACGTGCCAGATTTATTAAAAATTGAATTAATTTTCTAAATATTTTCTTTTTCTCACTCTCTTCACTCCAGACTCAGTAAAATGGTCTCAGGATATCGGTTGGGCTTGATTTTCGAAATGATTGTCAAGTCCAACTAGGTGGTCATAATGGTCTAAGATTATATATATCGGACTTTCGACGTGCGGTCTAGATCCAATACAAAGTTTCAAAGTGCTCCCGGGAGCAACCGGGTTTAGAGATTGATACTGGATTTCAAGGTAAGATAGCGTTAACAATTCTAGAGGTTCTGGGTCTTACATATCGTATTTAAAGTGGTTGGTGCTTATTTCATGGGTGACACTAGTTAATTCACGTTAAATTTTTAAAGAATTAGGTTCTAAATGATTCTCTGGCATTGGAATCAAATTTTGAGAATCTACCAAGGTGCTATGGTTGACTCATTGCCTAAGGACGTCTAATTCCAGGTAGGCAAAAAATTCGAGGTGTTACAATCTACCCCCCTTAAAATATAATTCTATCCCCTAAATTGGCTAAGGGTAATGAGTCCCTAGAAAGACTTTCCTATTGACATTCTACGGAAGGTTCAAATCCTATTTAATGACCTAACCTTACGTATAACCTAAATCAACTTCTTCGATCCTAGGACAGTGGGGAAGAGGCCAACCACACTTCCGCTGCACTACTCTGATCTAACAGTTGTGTTAGCTAATCCTAACTAGATTGCGCTCGATACGTTCTGCCCTCCTTAAAACTTAGTTCTATTTAAGGTTTAAGAATCTATGTCTTGATCCGTATATTGGAACGAGGTGTAACTTAGGGCCTATCCTTGACATGAAATGGAAAACAACCTCTCACTACATTGGTCTTCATTTATTAATGATGCGTTCTATGGCATTGGTACCTATGGTTGTAGACATGAGCCTAATCTCTATTGTGGTTGAGTTCAGGGGCAGGTGTGAGCTTGCAACAAGATGTCTAATCTCTATTGGCTATATGTCCTCAACATTTCCCAAAGGCAAAGCAATAACTTTTGGTTGTAAGTAGTCGGGCCAACACAGAAGACAAGTTGTGTAGTGGGTCTGAGCCGGATACATAAACCTTCTGCCCCGCGATGATAGAAAATTTATTGTATCAGTCCTCAATTCTAGTCGATGCCGATTTTCTACTTGATCAGAGCATTGGATTCATTTGTAACTACTAGGATTAAGAAGTCGATTCAAACTGCGAATACCTCTCTCACATACAGTTTCCTTACTCCGCGTTCCCGATTGCAATAAGTCCTTGGGAGGGCACTTCTAAGGGGCGTGTTGATTTATCCTAGCGTTTAATCTAAGGGATATATAAGTTTTTCCCGAACGTGACTAGTTTTAAGTGAAGTAAGCTTCCTGAGAGTTACTAAAGGAGCCTATGAATATTGTGAGGATCTATCAAAGGAATAGAGTCCTACTTCAACCAAATCAATCCTACTATTCCTCAGCATATATAGGCTTTACAATACTTAATATAACTTGTTTCCTAGTCTGTAACTCACTAGATGTAATCCAAAGTCTAAGCTTATACGCTAGTTGGTTTCATACCATTTCTACTACAGGGGATTGTTCTATCGCTTAGAGTCAAGATTGTCTAATTGAAGTTGGATTTCCTATATCGTCAGATCTTTCAAAATCCAGGAGTACTAAATCTAGGTCTAAAACTCTAGATGTCCAAGCACTAGATGGTCATTATTTGTAGACTAAGCTACCGTATTTGGTCTCGCTCGACGGTAAAGTGGAGAGATCGAGAAAATCGCTAAAACTAACTCAAAAAGAACCATGGAAAATTGATGAGATGGAAGAAAGGGCTGAGATCTTTGGGTCTCCATGACTTTGGACCTGATATGAGAGTGTAAAGGGTCCAGGAAAAGGAAAATAGAAGGAAGAAATGGGCAAGATAGAAGAGGTTGGGGGCTGGCACATTTTCAGAGCTCAAATGGGAGCTATGAGAGCTCCAATCACAGAAAATGGAGAGTGTAGGTGCTAGGTATGATTGAGAATAGTATAGTGATGAAGGAAATAATGAAAAATGAAGGGAGGAATGATTAGAAGAGAGGTTGGAGAGAGAAAACAGCAAGTTGAGAAGAAAAAGAGAGCTTGGGGGGTGATTTTGTGAAGGAAGTAGTGGATTTTGAATGAACGAAGGGTCGAACCCTGTATGGAGGGGTCCCACTAGGCCACTAACTCGGTCGGCCCGAAGCCCGGACCCATCCGAGCTTGTTGACAGGCAAGGCCTTGCCGACTCGGTGAGGCCCTCGCCGACCACTGGCCAAACTGGCAAGGGCTCGCCATATGGGCGAGGACCTCCTGCCCCCTAGGCCCCAAAAAAGTTAGGTTCCCACCTCGGAACCCTCTGGAAGTTGATCGTTTGGTCCCCCCTCCATTTAAGGTGTTTTCGGGGCCAACTTGCAAACCAGAATGATTTTATACATCATGTAGCATATGATTTTGAGAAAGGAGACGCTAATCTATCCAACTAACCCATTTATTCCACGAGATTCTATAATTGGAATGGTCAAAAGTCCAATTTATACATATATTTACTATTTATAGTAAATTTTTGTTTAAATATGATTCTCTATCAGTTACACATTAGGATTTATGTCTATTATGAAAGGACTTAGACAAAGTTAAAGAATGAGGCGGTGGAAGGAGAGATTTTGAAGGAATTGGATAAAAAGGGGTTTTAGGCCTTGAGATTGAGTGTAAGGGTTGTGGTTGACCCACAACCTAAGGACATTTATTTTTAGATTTAGAATTCTTCAAGGAATGACCCAAACCCGTCGACTGACGGCCTAGAGGCGACTTAGGTCGCTTCACGTGACCAAATATACATTATGAACTAAATTACCGTATAGTCTCACCTATCGGCGAAACGTGAGATTCTAGTATGGTTTCTAGGTTCCATCGCCCCCTTCCTAAGTCAGAGTGCATCAGAGTGCATCGTGTTACCATAACCCAGGCCCGGTTTAATTCAAATCATGTTCTGATACCACCTGTAACATCTCAAAAATCGGGGGTCGAGCATAAACTCCACTCCCGAGTTCCAGAACATCACTTATGCGACATTTTCAATGATGGATGAATGTCGGCTGTAATAGTGCATAAAACATGAAGTGGATTAAGCCAAAACAGCATATCATACTCCAGAGACAGTTAAATTAGCAAGCGGAAGAATGTGATAGATATATAGAATATATGAACTGTTGTAAGTTTCCAGAGTGTGAACATGTTACCAGGTTAAACATATACATGTATACTCCAAAAATGATCAAAAAGAATATACATAGTGCTCCAAAATTATAAAATGACAAGTGTCATGGCATAAAATTAACCTCCCTGTAATCCCATCAATTAGAACACAGTCTACATAGACCCGCTTGATAACCGCCTATAGGAGAAATCCTCCTCCTCATCATACAAGTCTGGCTCCGCCTCGCAGGCCGCGCCATCATCTGAAACTATAACAGGGCCTGGTGAGTGTCCAGAACACCGTCCCGTAACGTGAGAGTGAGTAGCTAACTCAGTGGAATCATAGAGCAAAGGTTAACATGTTATCAAATCAATCAAGTGATAATGATAAAGCAAGTAAATCAAACATTCCTAAATAATGTAATTAATGCAAGAATGAAATGACGTCATGGATGCCCTAGCCAACACACTCCCTCATGCAACACCATCTTACGTCCGCGGCATGCTTTCTTCGCTCAGTGCTCCACATCTTCCAGGCACATGCTGTAACACCCCAAATTTTTGTCAACCTGGGATTAGACGTCCTTAGGCAATGGGTCAACCAAAACACCTGGGAAATCACTTAAAACCCTATTCCAAAGCCAAAGAAATCACTTAGGATTAATTCCTTTAGAAATTAAGAGTAAGTTACCTAGCGCTACGCTAGAGTAGCTGTGAAATTGTCCTTGATCGCTTTAAATACGTTCTACAAGACCCAAAACTCGTAGAACCGATGATGCTATAATATCTTAAAACCTTGGATCAAACTCTAAACCCGTTTGCTCTCATGAACTCTTTGAAACTTTGTATTAGATCTAGACCGCGCGTCGAAAGTCCGATACCTACAATCTTAGACCACTGCGACCGCCTTGTTGGACTTGACAATCGTTTTAAAATTCAAGGCCAACCGACGCTCTGAGGCTATTTCATTGAGCCTGGAGTGAAGAGAGTGAGAATAGGGTTAGATTTGGAAATTTTAATTCAAATCTGGCACGTGACTTGGTGCGTTATTATTAAGCATTCTGACCATCAGAATTCAGCCAAATTACACCCTCGGATCAGGAAAAATTTCTCTTTCATATCATGAGACTTGTAGACCTGATCTAGGTTCGGTGACCGCTGAACTGAAATTGGACCGCCACGTGTGATCTGGGAACTCTACCGGTCTGAAAACTTGATGTGTGCTAGATCCAGTATGCATGAGCTTAAGTCTGACCGCGTTCGACCAGGGGACCTCCAGAAATGCTCTTTTGGATCGAAACAGCCCCGATTTGGTTAGACCTCAAGTAAACATTGTTCCCAAGCCTAATTTGGAAAGTTTTAAGCTTATAAAAGGGGTTTAAACCCTCACTTCTCTCACCCATCCGAATTTGCTAGAAACCCTAGCAGAGTGAGAGAAAAAGTGAGAGATTGCGAGAAAGTGTGGAGGGATCTTCCTGCCACCTGCACCAGCTGCTACACGTGATTAAGCAACGTAGCTCAATCGCTTTCCCGGTGTTTTCGCCGCATTTCTAGGTAAGAAAAACCCTAACCACTTGCTGATTTGGGGATTTCTTCAATTTAAATAGCAAAGTAGCTGATGTACGTGTGAATTAGGTCGCTTGATCGCCGTAGATGAAGCATATACGCTCCGTTCGAATCGATTCACCTCTAAGGAAAAGGTGCGAATTTTAGACGCTTTGATTGGCTATTTTCAACGCTTTCAATGTCATTTAATAGTAGATTATCGACGGCAACGCCGTTTGACATGTACAACATGTCCGTTTCCTGTTTCGTAAGCAGACGAAAAATATGAGATTTAGGGCATTTTAGTCATTTGTAGGAAATACTGTTTGCATCCATATTTTGCTGATATAATTGACATGGCTTTTTGTCGCCTTAGGATATTAGGAATGTGTGCATAATCAGTTTGGCGAAGAGATTCACCCAAAGGCGCACTTTGAGTCGACATACACTATGTAGACTTAAGTGTGTAGACTAAGTGTTTGTATGAATGTTTGTATTAGTATGTATTGAATTAAATGGTGTTGTAAATTTGTTTAAGATTGAATTCTCAAATAATATGCTGATGTAAATGATTTCCTTCATGTTGGCTATATGTATGATTTCATCATATGTAAGAAATGCATGTGCTAGATGATTTACTTAAGTAGTATGTTATAACACGTGTTAACATGCTCACATTGTTGTAATGCATTTTCATTACCTTTATATGATTGCTGATGTGGATTCATAAATGTTTGGGACTATACTTAGTCCAGGCAGTCGGTAACCGAGTAAATTCGTGGTTGGTTTATCTTTGCCACGAAGGACTCGTCGATGAACGCGAGTCGTGTTTGCAGTTGGTGGCAGTGGTTAGGCCACGCAAAGTGTTTCACGCACTTCATGTCGTTCGACTTGCAATGCACTCGTGCTAGTCGAGTCTGTCAAGTAACCCGACTGGTCGTTGATTGTTCACCCTGTATGAATCATAACTGCTTGAACCTAGGGTACTGAACTTACCATTGGAAACCCTGTTAACCATGGTACCTTGATCCATAAAGACTCATGATCCGGGCATGGTGGTATGGGACACCGTGGTCGAGCTGTCGGCCTACGCTGGGGCCACAAACCTCTCCGTAGTGACCAGTGAGCATCCTACTCTAAGCAGATTATGGTGGTATGGGACACTATATTCTTGCTGTTGGCCTACACTGATCAAGTGATGATCCCTTTGTAGTCCTGACACCGCATGGGGGCGACGAGTCCTGATGTAGTCTTAAGGATAATTAGGCCTGTACTGATAAGGTGATGGGGGAGCGGTGCAACGAGTAAGAGCAACAGCCCTGACAGCCCTTGCAGCGACCTACAAATATAAAATCGTATGAGATTACTAAGAGTGATGACCCTAGACAGGATCTGTGTTGGGATTGATATAAGGAAGGTACCTTAGTTTCCCAATCCTTCTATATGAAAAGGATTAAAACTACTTGGTAATCATATCAACATCACATTGCATGTGCCTGGAAGATGTGGAGCACTATGGGAAGAAAGCATGCCGCGGGCGTAAGATGGCGCCGTATGAGGAAGATCGTCAGTGAGGGCATCCATCATGTCACGTCATATTGCATTAACAATAGTATTTAGGAATGTTTGAGTTATTGCTCTACTATTATTGCATGATTGATTTGAGAACATGCTAATCTTTACACTTTTACCCCACTGAGTTGATCACTCACTCCCACGTTACGGGACGGTATTTTCGGACACCCACCAGACCCTATTGTGATTGCAGATGATGGCGTGGCCTGTGAGGCAGAGCCGGACTTGATGATGATGAGGAGGATCCCTCCTTTATGCGTGTTTTGAACGACGGGATTACAGGGAGATTCATTAGATGTTATGACACTTGTCATTTTATATTTTCAGAGCACTCATGTATATTCTTTTGATCATTTTTGGAGTATACATGTATATATTTAACTTGGTAACATGTTCACACTCTGGAGACATATAATAGTTTATATAGGTTATACATACTACACAGTCTTTCGCTTGCTAATTTAACGGTCTCTAGAGTATGATATGATGTTTTGATTAATCTCAATCTTTTTTAATGCCTGTTTACTGACAACATGCATCTAATATTATCTATGTTGCATAAATAACATTTTGAAACTCGGGAGTTGGGTTTTTACTCGACCCCCGATTTTCGGAATGTTACAGATGGTATCAGAGCATGATTTGGATTAAACTGGGCCTGGGTTATGGTCACGCGACATACGTTATCACTCCTTTGACTTAGGTGGGTGTGAGTAGGATCTAGAAACACACGTAGGACTTCAGTTTTGCCAATAGGCGAGGTCTGCTCAAACTGTTCGTTTGATTGAGTCCATAACATATCTTTGGTCGCATGAAGCGACCTAAGTAGCTCCTAGGTTGTAAGTAGGCAGGTTTGAGACGTTCTCTGAAAGGTTCCAAACCCGTAAATGTGAATCCTTGGGATGTGGGGCAACCACAACCCTTACATTCAATCACTAGGGCTTAAAAACCCCGTTTCACTCAATTTCTTCAGAATCCTTCCCCTCACCTCTCCATTTTTCAATTCTTTCTCAGTATTTTCATATTAGGCATTGATCCTAATATGAAAATGATATAAAATAATACTTAGGGAAAATTTTCCAATGAATAGTATAAATACATGAAAACTGGCAATTTGACCATTCTAACTTTGCAATCTTTAGCAAATAATAGGCTTGATGGATGTATTAGCTCCTCCTACCCTAAAATCATATGCTATATGATGGGTAAATGTATTTTGGTTTATAGACTGGCCCCGGAATGCCCCGAATGGAAGTTTGGACCTCCCTAGGTCAAAATACAATGATCTAGAGTGGGGTCCATACTTATTTGGAGTCCCTAGGGTAGGGTGGACCTAACCCATGTGGTCCCACCGGCCGGATCTGGAGATGGCCGACGATGCCATCGCCGATCCGGCGATCGAATGTCGTACAGTGGGGCCCACTTGCTGTAAAAATTGGGCGCACGCCCTTATGTGGCAAGTACACCCCTCCCACATAGCGCCCGTCCGTCAAAAACTCCTAAAAAGGGTACTCCCTTCACAAAAATGCCCCTCTCAAGCTCCATTTTCGTTTTCTTTGCTGCCCCATCTCAAGCCGCAGCTCCAAATCCCTTTCAATCCCTCTCATTGCTAAAAACGACGCCTGTCCATCCTTCTATGGTGATTAGAAACCCTCTCCCTCTCCGATCTCATCCGTTGGAGCTCCTACAACCCCCAAAACGTGTTGAAATCGTGTGAAGCTCCATTCCCCTTTATAGTTCTCTTTTTCCTTTGAAAATCCAGCCTTTGGGAGCTTGATGCATCCCTCTATAGGGCCTAGATTCATTTCAGTCCATTTGGGCAACCATTTCTCCACATTTCCTCCGCTTTCCATGGTTATTGTTAAGGCTGTTTTAGCCTTTTTTCTCTCTTTCCACCATCCTCCCTCTCAATCCTATTTCTCCATTTCCTTTGCTTAAGGAATACTGAAAATATATGGTCGAGAGAGCTCTAGTGAGCAACAGACAGTATTAGACTCGGCAGTGTTAAAGAAGGTAAGTCGGGATTGTGGTAGAGTCCTTTGGTAGAATTAGGCATCTGTGTCGTTGTCTTGTACATCGTTTGATTACCGTTTTGAGATTTCTATATTTTATTGTTGTTAGGTTTAGTGAAGTCAGAGGTAGAAAATGTGTTTGTGTTAGTGGTTTGGCCTTAGTATAGCCGAATGTGTTCCTGTCATGATCCATGTGGAACTTTATTCCATGTATTGTGACAAATTTTGTTGAATGGAGTGCATGTCGTTTCGTTTGCTGTAAGGTATTGTCCCTAAATTGGGTGTATCCTATGGTTTCCACTGCCATGTTGTAAATCCTGGGATTAAGCCTACGAAATTAATTTTTATCCCAACCCACCCTCCTACCAAGCATGCCACTTCCAATCCCGACATGGGACTAGGAATGCAGTTTCATTTAACACAACTTAATGCTACTGGCCACATAGGCCCTTGGTTTTTTGGACCTAGTGTTAGCACTCATAGATTTGAAGGATCTGACGACATAGGAAATTCAATTCCATTTAGATAATCTTGACCCTATGCGATAGAATAATCCCCTGTAGTGGAAATGGTATGAAACCATCTAGCGTATGAGCTTAGACTTTGGTTTATAGCCAGTGAGTTGCAGACTAGTCTACTAGTTACCTTAAGTAGTGTAAAGCCAGTATATGCTAAGGAATAATAGGTTAGAATTGGTTGGAGTAGGACCTTATTCCTTCGATAGCTCCCCGTAATGCTTATAGACTTCTATTATAACCCTTAGGAAGGTTGTTTTAACTTAAAACCATTTACTCTCAGGAAAAATGTATAAATCCCTTAGATTAAACTTAGGATGAATTAGCACGCCCTTTAGTATTGCCTTCCCCAAGGGCTTATTGCATTCGGGAACATGGAGTAAAGGAACGGTATATGTAAGCGATGTATTCGCGGTTTGACTTGACCTCTTAATCCTGGTAGTTACCAATAAATTCAATGCTCTGATCAAGCAGAGGGTCAGCATCGGCTGGGATTAAGAACTGATACGAAGAATTTTCTGTCAGAGTCTCGGTACAAGGTCAATGTATCCGGCTTAGACCCACTACACAACCTTTCTTCTGTGATGGCCCAACCACCTACAACCAAATGTGATCACATTGTCTTTGGAAAATGGCGAGGACTTAAAGCCAATAGAGAATTAGACATCTTGTCACCAACTCATACCTGCCCCTGAACTCAACCACAATAGAGATTAGACTCATCTCTATCACCATAGATACCAATGTCATAGAATTCATCATTAGCAAAGGAAAACCACTGTAATGAGAGGTTGTTTCCCAATTCATGTCAAGGATAGCCCCTAAATTGCACCTCGTTCCGATATACGGAGCGATGCATAGATTCTTTAACTTTAAGTAGAACCAAGTTTTAAGGGGGGTAGAACGTATTGAGTCCAATCCAGTTAGGTCAGCAAATGCAACCGTTCGATCAGAGTGGCGCAGCGGAAGAGTGGTTAGCCTCTTCCCCACTGGCCCAAGATCGAAACATTTGATTTAGGTTATAGGTACGGTTAAGTCATTAAATAGGATTGACCCTTCCTTAGAATGTCAATACTGAAGTCTTGCTAGATACTCCTTACCCTTCGCCAATTTCGGGGACGAAATTGTATTTTAAGGGGGGTAGATTGTAACACCCTGGATTTTTTCCAACCTGGGATTAGACGTCCTTAGGCAATGGGTCAACCAAAACACCTGAGAAATCGCTCAGAACCTTATTCCAAAGCCAAAGAAATCACTTAGGATTAATTCCTTTAGAAATTAAGAGTAAGTTAGCTAGCGCTACGCTGGAGTAGCTGTGAAATTGTCCCTGATCGCTTTAAATACGTTCTACAAGACCCAAAACTTGTAGAACCAATGATGTTATAATATCCTAAAACCTTGGATCAAACTCTAAACCCGTTTGCTCTCATGAACTCTTTGAAACTTTGTATTGGATCTAGACCGTGCGTCGAAAGTCCGATACCTACAATCTTAGACCATTGCGACCGCCTTGTTGGACTTGACAATCGTTTCGAAATTCAAGGCCAACCGACGCTCTGAGGCTATTTCATTGAGCCTGGAGTGAAGAGAGTGAGAATAGGGTTAGATTTGGAAATTTTAATTCAAATATGGCACGTGACTTGGCGCGTTATTATTAATCGTTCTGACCATCAGAATTCAGCCAAATTACACCCTCGGATCAGGAAAAATTTCTCCTTCATATCATGAGACTTGTAGACCTGATCTAGGTGAGGTGACCGATGAACTGAAATTGGACCGCCACGTGCGATCTGGAAACTCTACCGGTCTGAAAACTTGATGTGTGCTAGATCCAGTATGCATGAGCTTAAGTTCGACTGCGTTCGGCTAGGGGACCTCCAGAAATGCTCTTTTAGATCGAAACAACCCAAATTTGGTTACACCTCAAGTAAACATTGTTTCCAAGCCTAATTTGAAAAGTTTTAAGCTTATAAAAGGAGTTTAAACCCTCACTTCTCTCACCCATCTAAATTTTCTAGAAACCCTAGCAGAGTGAGAGAAAAAGTGAGAGATTGTGAGAGTGTGGGAGGGATCTTCCTGCCACCTGCACCAGCTGCTACACGTGCTTAAGCAACGTATCTCAATCGCTTCCCCGGTGATTCCGTCGCATTTCTAGGTAAGGAAAACCCAAACCACTTGCTGATTTGGGGATTTCTTCGATTCAAATAGTAAAGTAGCTGATGTACGTGTGTATTAGGTCGCCTGATCGCCGTAGACGAAGCATATACACTCCGTTCGAATCGATTCGCCTCTAGGGAAAAGGTGCGGATTTTAGACGCTTTAATTGGCTTTTTTCAACGCTTTCAATGTCGTTTAATAGTAGATTATCGACGGCAACACCGTTTGACATGTAAAACATGTTGTCCGTTTCCTGTTTCGTAAGCAGATGAAAAAAATGAGATTTAGGGCATTTTAGTCATTTGTAGGAAATACTGTTTGCATCCATATTTTGCTGATATGATTTACATGGCTTTTTGTCGCCATAGGATATTAGGAATGCGTGGATAATCAGTTTGGCAAAGAGATTCACCCAAAGGCGCACTTTGAGTCGACATACACTATGTAGACTTAAGTGTGTAGACTAAGTGTTTGTATGAATGTTTGTATTAGTATGTATTGAATTAAATGGTGTTCTGAATTTGTTTGAGATTGGATTCTCAAATAATATGCTGATGTAAATGATTTCCTTCATGTTGGCGATATGTATGATTTCATCATATGTAAGAAATGCATGTGCTAGATGATTTACTTAAGTAGTATGTTATAACACGTGTTAACATGCTCACATTGTTGTAATGCATTTTCATTACCTTTATATGATTGCTGATGTGGATTCATAAATGTTTGGGACTATACTTAGTCCAGGCAATCGGTAACCGAGTAAATTCGTGGTTGGTTTATCTTTGCCACGAAGGACTCGTCGATGAACGCGAGTCGTGTTTGGAGTTGGCGGCAGTGGTTAGGCCACGCGAAGTGTTTCACGCACTTCATGTCGTTCGACTTGCCATGCACTCGTGCTAGTCGAGCCCGTCAAGTAACTTGACTGACCATTGATTGTTCACCCTGTATGAATCATAACTGCTTGAACCTAGGGTACTGAACTTACCATTGAAAACCCTGTTAACCATGGTACCTTGATCCATAAAGACTCATGATCCGGGCATGGTGGTATGGGACACCCTGGTCGAGCTGTCGGCCTACACTGGGGCCACAAACCTCCCCGTAGTGACCAGTGAGCACCCTACTTTGAGCAGATTATGGTGGTATGGGACACTATATTCTTGCTGTTGGCCTACACTGATCAGGTGACGAGCCCTTTGTAGTGAGCTTGAGTTTATCCTGACACCGCATGGGGGCGACGAGTCCTGATGTAATCTTAAGGATAATTAGGCCTGTATTAATAAGGTGATGGGGGAGCGGTGCAACGAATAAGAGCAACAGCCCTGGCAGCCTTTGCAGCGACCTACAAATATAATATCGTATGAGATTACTAAGAGTGACGACCCTAAACAGGATTCGTGTTGGGATTGATATAAGGAAGGTACCTTAGTTTTCCAATCCTGCTGTATGAAAAGGACTAATAACTACTTGGTAATCATATCAACATCACATTGCATGTGCCTGGAAGATGTGGAGCACTATGGGAAGAAAGTATGCCACGGGCGTAAGATGGTGCCGTATGAGGGAGATCGTCGGTGAGGACATCCATTATGTCACGTCATATTGCATTAACAACAGTATTTAGGAATGTTTGAGTTATTGCTCTACTATTATCGCATGATTGATTTGAGAACATGCTAATCTTTGCACTCTTATCCCACTGAGTTGATCACTCACTCCCACGTTACGGGACGGTGTTTCCGGACACCCACCAGACCCTATTGTGATTGCAGATGATGGCGCGGCCTGCGAGGTAAAGCCGGACTTGATGATGATGAGGAGGATCCCTCCTTTATGCGTGTTATGAACGACGAGATTATAGGGAGATTCATTAGATGCCATGACACTTATCATTTTATATTTTCACAGCACTCATGTATATTCTTTTGATCATTTTTGGAGTATACATGTATATATTTAACGTGGTAACATGTTCATACTCTGGAGACATACAACAGTTTATATAGGTTATACATACTATCACAGTCTTCCGCTTGCTAATTTAACGGTCTCTAGAGTATGATATGATGTTTTGGATTAATCCCAATCTTGTTTAATGCCTGTTGACTGACACCATGCATCTAATATTATATATGTTGCATAAATAACATTTTGGAACTCAGAAGTTGGGTTTTTACTCGACCCCCGATTTTTGGGATGTTACAGATGGTATTAGAGCATGATTTGGATTAAACTGGGCCTAGGTTATGGTCACGCGACGTACGTTGTAGCTGCTTTGACTTAGGGGGGTGCGAGTAGGATCCAGAAACACACGTAGGACTTCAGTTTCTCCAATAGGCGAGGTCTGCTCGAACTGTTCGTTTGATCGAGTCCGTAACATATCTTTGGTCGCATGAAGCGACCTAAGTAGCTCATAAGTTGTAAGTAGGCGGGTTTGAGACGTTCTCTGAAAGGTTCTAAACCCGTAAATGTGAATTCTTAAGCTGTGGGGCAACCACAACCCTTACATTCAATCGTTAGGGCTTAAAAACCCCGTTTCACTCAATTTCTTCAGAATCCTTCCCCTCACCACTCCATTCTTCAATTCTTTCTCATTATTTTCATGTTAGACATTGATCCTAATGTGAAAATGATATAAAATCATACTTAGGAAAAATTTTCCAATGAATAGTATAAATACATGAAAACTGGCCATTTGGCCATTCTAACTTTACAATCTTTAGCAACTAATGGGCTAGATGGATGTATTAGCTCCTCAAACCCCAAAATAATATGCTATATGATGGGTAAATGTATTCTGGTTTACAGACTGGCCCTGAAATTCCCTGAATGGAAGTTTGGGCATCCATAGATCAAAATACAATGATCTGGGGTGGGGCCCATACTTATTTGGAGTCCCTAGGGCAGGGGGGACGCAACCCATGTGGTCCCACCGGCCGGATCTAGAGATGGCCGGCGATCGATCGCCGTACAGTGGGGCCCACTTACTGTAAAAATTGGGCGCACGCCCTTATGTGGCTAGTACACCCCTCCCACATAGCGCTCGTCCGTCGAAAACCCCTAAAAAGGGTACTCTCTTCACAAAAATGCCCCTCTCAAGCTCCATTTTCATTTTCTTTGCTGCCCCATCTCAAGCCGCAGCTCCAAATCCCTTCCAATCCCTCCCATTGCTGAAAACGACGCCTGTCCATCCTTATATGGTGATTAGCAACCCTCTCCCTCTCTGATCTCGTCCGTTGGAGCTCCTACAATCCCCAAAACGTGCTGAAATCGTGTGGAGCTCCATTCCCCTTTATAGTTCTCTTTTCCCTTTAAAAATCTAGCCTTTGGGAGCTTGTTGCATCCCTCTACAGGGCCTCGATTCATTTCAGTCCATTTGGGCAACCATTTCTCTGCATTTCCTCCGCTTTCCATGGTTATTGTTAAGGCTGTTTTAGCCTTTTTTCTCTCTTTCCACCATCCTCCCTCTCAATCCTATTTCTCCATTTTCTTTGCTTAAGGAATACTGAAAATATATGGCCGAGAGAGCTGTAGTGAGCAACAGACAGTATTAGACTCGACAGTGTTAAAGAAGGTAAGTCGGGACTGTGGTAGGTCCTGTTACTAAATGCGGTCGGACTTAAGCTCTCTAATATTGGATCTAGGTCCAGGTAAGTTTTCAGTCCTGTCGGGTTTCCAGATCGGCTGTGGCGGACCAGTTTCAGTTCAGCGGCTATGGGAACTCGATCAGAGCCACAAGTGTTATGACATGTAAGGGCCACCTATTCTGATCCGAGGGTGAAATTTGATCGAATTATAACGGTCAAAATGCTTAAAAATGTCGCGCAAGCGACACGTGCCAGATTTATTAAAAATTGAATTAATTTTCTAAATATTTTCCTTTTCTCACTCTCTTCACTCCGGACTCATTAAAATGGTCTCAGGATATCGGTTGGGCTTGATTTTCGAAATGATTGTCAAGTCCAACTAGGCGGTCATAATGGTCTAAGATTATAGATATCGAACTTTTGACGTGCGGTCTAGATCCAATACAAAGTTCCAAGGTGCTCCCGAGAGCAACCGGGTTTAGAGATTGATCCTGGATTTCAGGGTAAGATAGTGTTAACAATTCTAGAGGTTCTGGGTCCTACAGATCGTATTTAAAGTGGTTGGTGCTTATTTCACAGGTGACCTAGTGTAGCGCTAGTTAATTCACGTTAAATTTCTAAAGATTAGGTACTAAATGATTCTCTGGCATTGGAATTGAATTTTGAGAAGCTACCAAGGTGCTATGGTTGACCCATTGCCTAAGGACGTCTAATTCCAGGTAGGCAAAAAATCCGAGGTGTTACAATCTACCCCCCTTAAAACATAATTCCATCCCCAAAAATGGCTAAGGGTAATGAGTCCTTAGAAAGACTTTAGTATTGACATTCTAAGAAAGGTTCAAATCATATTTAATGACCTAATCTTACGTATAACCTAAATCAACTTCTTCGATCCTGGGCCAGTGGGGAGGAGGCCAACCACGCTTCCGCTACGCTACTCTGATCCAACGGTTGTGTTAGCTAATCCTAACTAGATTGCGCTCGGTACGTTTTACCCCCCTTAAAACTTAGTTCTACTTAAGGTTCAAGAATCTATGTCTTGATCCGTGTATCAGAACGAGGTGTAACTTAGGGCCTATCCTTGACATGAAATGAGAAACAACCTCTCGCTACATTGGTCTTCCTTTCTTAATGATGCGTTCTATGGCATTAGTACCTATGGTTGTAGACATGAGCTTAATCTCTATTGTGGTTGAGTTCAGGGGCAGGTGTCAGCTTGCAGCAAGATGTCTAATCTCTATTGGCTATATGTCCTCAACATTTTCCAAAGACAACGCAATAACTTTTGGTTGTAGGTAGTCGGGCCAACACAGAAGAAAAGTTGTGTAGTGGGTCTGAGCCGGATACATAAACCTTCTGCCCCGCGATGACAGAAAATTTATTGTATCAGTCCTCAATCCTAGTCGATGTCAATCTTCTGCTTGATCAGAGCATTGGATTCATTGGTAACTACTAGGATTAAGAAGTCGATTCAAACCGCGAATACCTCGCTTACATACAGTTTCCTTACTCCACGTTCCCGATTGTAATAAGTCCTTGGGAGGGCACTTCTAAGGGGCGTGTTAGTTTATCCTAGCATTTAATCTAAGGGATATATAAGTTTTTCCCGAACGTGACTAGTTCTAAGTGAAGTAAGCTTCCTGAGAGTTACTAAAGGAGCCTATGAATATTGTAAGGATCTATTAAAGGAATGGAGTCCTACTCCAACCAAATCAATCCTACTATTCCTTAGCATATATAGGCTTTACACTACTTAATATAACTAGTAGCCTAGTCTGTAACTCACTAGCTGTAATCCAAAGTCTAAGCTTATACACTAGATGGTTTCATACCATTTCTACTACAGGGGATTGTTCTATCGCTTAGAGTCAAGATTGTTTAATTGAAGTTGGATTTCCTATATCGTCAGATCTTTCAAAATCTAGGAGTACTAACTCTAGGTCTAAAACACTAGATGTCCTAGCACTAGATGGTCATTATTTGTAGATTAAGCTACCGTATTTGGTCTCACTCGACGGTAAGCGGAGAGATCGAGAAAATGGCTAAAACTAACTCAAAAAGAGCCATAGAAAATTGATAAGACGGAAGAAAGGGCTAAGATCTTTGGGTCTCCATGACTTTGGACCTGATATGGGAGTTTAAAGGGTCCAAGAAAAGGAAAATAGAAGGAAGAAGAAGTCAAGATAGAAGAGGTTGGGGGCTATCACATTTTTGGAGCTCAAATGGGAGTTATGAGAGCTCCAATCACAGAAAATGGAGAGTGTAGGTGTAGGTATGATTGAGAATAGTAGAGGGATGAAGGAAATAATGAAAAATGAAGGGAGGAATGATTGGAAGGGAGGTTAGAGAGAGAAAACAGCAAGTTAGAAGAAAAAGAGAGCTTGGGGGGTGATTTTGTGAAGGAAGTAGTGGATTTTGAATGAAGGGTCGAACCCTGTATGGAGGGGTCCCACTAGACCACAAACTCGGTCGGCCCGAAGCCTGTACCCATCCGAGCTTGTTAACAGGCGAGGCTTGCCGACTTGGTGAGGCCCTCACCGACCACTGGCCAAACTGGCGAGGGCTCGCCATTTGGGCAAGGAGCTCCTGCCCCCTAGGCCCCAAAAAAGTTAGGTTCCCACCTCGGAACCCTCTAGAAGTTGATCGTTTGGTCCCCCCTCCATTTGAGGCATTTTCGAGGCCAATTTACAAACTAGAATGATTTTATACATCATGTAACATATGATTTTGGGGAAGGAGACGCTAATCTATCCAACTAACCCATTTATTCCATGAGATTCCATAATTGGAATGGTCAAAAGTCCAATTTATACATATATTTACTATTTATAGTAAATTTTTATTTAAGTATGATTTTCTATCATTTACACATTAGGATTTATGTCTATTATGAAAGGACTTAGAAAAAGTTGAAGAATGAGGCGGTGGAAGGAGAAATTTTGAAGGAATTGGATAAAAAGGGGTTTTAGGCCTTGAGATTGAGTGTAAGGGTTGTGGTTGACCCACAACCTAAGGAGATTTGTTTTTAGATTTAGAATTCTTCAGGAAATGACTCAAACCCGTCGACTGATGGCCTAGAGGCGACTTAGGTCGCTTCACGCGACCAAAGATACATTATGAACTAAATTCCCATATAATCTCACCTATTGGCGAAACGTGAGATTCTAATATGGTTTCTAGGTTCCATCACCCCCTTCCTAAGTCAGAGTGCATCAGAGTGCATCATGTTACCATACCCCAGGCCCGGTTTAATCCAAATCATGCTCTGATACCACTTGCAACATCTCAAAAATTGGGGGTCGAGCATAAACTCCACGCCCGAGTTCCAGAACATCACTTATGCGACATTTTCAATGATGGATGAATGTCGGCTGTAATAGTGCATAAAACATGAAGTGGATTAAGCCAAAACAGCATATCGTACTCCAGAGACAGTTAAATTAGCAAGCGGAAGAATGTGATAGATATATAAAATATATGAATTGTTGTAAGTTTTCAGAGTGTGAACATATTACCAGGTTAAACATATACATGTATACTCTAAAAATGATAAAAAAGAATATACATGAGTGCTCCAAAAATATAAAATGACAAGTGTCATGGCATCAAATCAACCTCCCTGTAATCTCATTGATCAGAACATGGTCTACATAGACCCGCCTGATAACCGCCTATAGGAGAAATCCTCCTCATCATCATACAAGTCCGGCTCCACCTCGCAGGCTGCGCCATCATCTGAAACTACAACAGGGTCTGGTGGGTGTTTAGAACACCATCCCCTAACGTGGGAGTGAGTAGCTAACTCAGTGGAATCATAGAGCAAAGGTTAACATGTTATCAAATCAATCAAGTGATAATGATAAAGTAAGCAAATCAAACATTCCTAAATACTGTAATTAATGCAAGAATGAAATGACATGATGGATGCCCTTGCCAACATACTCCCTCATGCGACACCATCTTACGTCCGCGGCATGCTTTCTTCCCTCAGTGCTTCACATCTTCCAAGCACGTGCAGTGCGATATGAATGTGATTACCCAGTTGTTATTAGTCCTTTTCATACAGCAGGATTGGGAAACTAGGATACTTCCCTTATATCATTCCCAACAAGGATCCTGTCTAGGGTTGTCACTCCTAGTAGTCTCATACGATGATATATTTCTAGGTTGCTGCAAGGGCTGCCAAGGCTGTTGCACGCACTTGTTGCTCCACTCCCCCATCACCTTATCAATACAGGTCTAGTTGTTCTCCTGTTACTACGGAAAGGTCGTCTCCTCACGTAGACTCAGAGTACACTCGAGGTCACTACAAAGGCCTGTCAGGGCTGTTGCACGCACTCATTGCACCGCTCCCCCATCACCTTATTAGTGTAGGCTGACCATTTGAATATAGTGTCCCATACCACCATAATCGGCTCACGAGGCTGGGTTGCTCACTGGTCACTACGGGGAGGTTCGTGGCCCCAGCGTAGGCCGACAGCTCGACCACGGTGTCCCATACCACCGTGCCCGGCTCATGAGTCTTAATGGATCAAGGTACCACGGTTATCAGGGTTATCACTGGTAAGTTCAATATCCTAGGTTCAAGCAGTTATGAGCATACAAGGTGAACATACAACGGTCAATCGGGTTACTTGATGAGTCCGATTAGCACGAGCGCACGTTGAATCGATCGACATGAAGTGCATAAGCACTTCGTGTGGCCTAACCACTGCCGACAACTCTAGTACGACTCGAGTTCGTCATACACATCCTTCGTGGTGAATAAAATCCAACCATGAATTCTTACTCGTTACCTACTTCCTGGACTAGAGTATAGCCCCAAACACTTGTAATCTAAATCAATAATCATATGAGAGAGACAGAATTGAAATACAAGAAATTCCAGCATGTTATCAGGATGTTATAATATACATCATAAGCAGTTAACCATACACGAGTACTTCACACATAAGGTAATCAATTGAAATACAACAAGCATGGAGGAAATCATGTACATCATCAAATTAGTTGAGAATCCAGTCTCAACACTAATCTACAACACCATTTACTCAATACTTA
Organism: Magnolia kwangsiensis; assembly: GCA_037074715.1. Classification (NCBI taxonomy): domain Eukaryota; kingdom Viridiplantae; phylum Streptophyta; class Magnoliopsida; order Magnoliales; family Magnoliaceae; genus Magnolia; species Magnolia kwangsiensis. Next base: position 74,229,045 of record CM073577.1, on the reverse strand, counting down.
TTAATACATACATTTATACAAACACCTAGACTACACAACTCCAACGTACTTGACATATGTTGATTTCAACATATAATATGATAGATCCTTATATCAAGGAGATGTCTAATACACAACAATCATGTTCTTACATTCAATGCATATGGCAGGCATAAATCATATTGATTTAGGCATTTCAACAAACACTTAGTCTACACACATTTATCTAGATAGCATATGTTGGCCAATATGTGCATTAGGGCGTATCTCTTCGCCAAATAGATCATACACGCATAACTAGCATAGGTACATGACAAATACTCATGGTAATCATATCAGAAAAATACGTACGTATACAGTATTTCCTATAAATACCAAAAATACCCTAAATCTCATATTCTTCGTACGTATTCGAAATGAAAAACAGACAGCATATTCTACATTTCAAACAGCATCCTTGTCAACAATCTACCATTAAACGGCATTGAAAGCTTTGAAAAATGATAACCTAAGCCTCTAAAATCCGCACCTCATGCCGTTGAAGCATAATGAATTGAATAGGCACTCTACGCTTCCGTCACGTCGATATGACGACCTATAACACAAGGTGAGTTAGCTACTTAGCTACTTGTACCCATTGAAGCCTTAAAACAGGTTAGGGTTAGGGTTTTCTTACCTAAAATGAAACCAGAATCGTCGGAATAACATGCAGGTGGATGGCTTTGGCACGTGGAGCAGCAGGAAAGAATCCCAGGAGAAAGCTCCAACTTCTCCCTCACTTTCTCTCTTTTCTCTCTCTTGATTTGGGTAGGGTTTGAAATTCGTATGAGATTTGTGAGAGAAGGTTTAAGGCCCTTTTATAAGCCTAAACATAACGAAAACAGACTCCAAGTCAAGGTATACTTAAGTTATAACCAAATCGGGTCTGTTCCGATCCAACGGAGCACTTCTGGAGGTCCTGTTACTAAATGCGGTTGGACTTAAGCTCTCTAATATTGGATCTAGGTCCAGGTAAGTTTTTAGTCCGGTCGGGTTTCCAGATCGACTGTGGCGGACCAGTTTCAGTTCAGCGGCTATGGGAACTCGATTAGAGCCACAAGTGTTATGACATGTAAGGGCCACCTATCCTGATCCGAGGGTGAAATTTGATCGAATTCCAACGGCCAGAACGCTTAAAAATGTCGCGCAAGTGACACGTGCCAGATTTATTCAAAATTGAATTAATTTTCTAAATATTTTCCTTTTCTCTCTCTCTTCACTCGGACTCAGTAAAATGGTCTCAGGACATCGGTTGGGCTTGATTTTTGAAATGATTGTCAAGTCCAACTAGGCAGTCATAATGGTCTAAGATTATAGATATCGGACTTTCGACGTGCGGTCTAGATCCAATACAAAGTTTCAAAGTGCTTCCGAGAGCAACCGGGTTTAGAGATTGATCCTGGATTTCAAGGTAAGATAGCGTTAACAATTCTAGAGGTTCTGGGTCTTACAGATCGTATTTAAAGTGGTTGGTGCTTATTTCACTGGTGACCTAGTGTAGCGCTAGTTAATTCACATTAAATTTCTAAAGAATTAGGTTCTAAATGATTCTCTTACTTTGGAATCAAATTTTGAGAAGCTACCAAGGTGCTATGGTTGACCCATTGCCTAAGGACGTCTAATTCCAGGTAGGCAAAAAATCCAGAGTGTTACAAAAACTGTCAGAGAACTACATATAAGAGAACTCATCCTGATCGTCGTAATAGTCTGGCTCCGCCTCCTAAGTCGCATCCTCATCTGCAACTAAGACTGAGTCTGGTGGGTGTTTAGAACACCGTCTTAGAACGTGGGAGTGAGAGTAATCAACTCAGTGGAATCATAGAGTAAAGATTAACATGTTATCAATTGAGTCAAGTAGTAATGATAAAGAAAACATATCAACCATTTCTAAATACTCTTATTAATGCAGGGATGAGATGTTTCATGAATGCATGCCCTCGCCTACACTCCCTCGTGCAACATCATCTTACGTTCGCGGCATGCTTCCAGCCCTCTGTGCACTTCATCATCGGCACATGCAGTGCGATGATATGAACATGATTACCGAGTTATTATCAGTCCTTTTCATACAGCATGATTGGGAAGCTAAGGTACCTCCCTTGTATCATTACCCAAACGATGTTCCATTCTCGGGCCGTTAGTCCGAGACAATCTCATATGATAATATAGTTCTAGATCACTGTAAAGGGCTCGTCACCAATCAATACAGGTCTAGTTATATCCTAGAGACTATAACAAGGCTCGTTGCCCCAATGCAGTTTCAGGATATACTCGAAGTCACTATAAAGGGCTCGTCACCAATCAGAGTAGGCCGACAGCTCAAATATAGTGTCCCATACCACTATAATCGGCTCACGAGTATAGGTGCTCACTGATCACTACAAAGGGCTCTTCACCAATCAGAGTAGGCTGATAGCTCGAATATAGTGTCCCATACCACCATAATCAGCCCATGATTCTTAGTGGATCGAGGTACCAAGGTTAGAGGGACTTTCCAATGCTGAGTTTGGTACCTTAGGTTCAAACAGGAGCATCCATACATGGTGAACATACATCGGGTCAATCAGGTTGCTTGACCGGATCGACTAGCACGAGTGCACGTCGAGTGAATCGACATGAAGTACGTAAACACTTCATGTGGCCAAACCACTGCCGACAACTCTAGTACGGCCTAGGTTCGTCAAACACGTCTTATGTAGCGAATCAATCTCAACCACGAATTCCAGTCTAGTACCGAATGCCTAGACCATAATATGGCCCCAATCACATACACTATCAATAGTATACATTCAATTCAAATTCCACATACATATGAGCATGTTATGAAATATAACTTAAACATGAATACAATACGTGGAGGAAATCATACACACAATTAGCATGAATTGAAATAGGCTAAATACAACATGAAAGAAATCATACATACCAGCAAAGTGATTGAGAGTCATCTCTCAATACACTTAAATATCATACTTTACCTATTTCTAACTCATTCAGACATTTACACAAACACGTAGATTACACTATTCAACATACATCACGTATGTTGACATATTGCATATTTGGGCAATTCCTTTTGCTAAGGAGTTGTTGTATACATAACAAGCATGTACCAATAATGATTTATCATGGCAATCACAGATCTAAAATTTATACGTATACAGGTATTTCAACAAATACATAGAATACATTACGGTATACATATTTCATATGTATTTGTAATGCGAAACAAACGACACGTTTTGCATGTGAAATAGCATCCACGTCAATAATAAATCATTATCTGACATTGAAATCTTTGAAAACCATAACCTATACGTCTATAATCCACACCTTACACCGTATAAGCGTAACGTATATGATTCTAAGTCGTAAGCTTTCGTCAACGGCGGTTTAGCAACCTATAACATGAACTAGGTTAGCTATTTCATTACTCCGTCAATATCAAACCTTAAAATAGGTTAGGGTTTGATTTTCTTACCGAAGTGTGGAATTAGAATCGCTGAAATAACGATTCAGATGGATGGAAGTTGGCACGTAGTGCAGCTAGGTGGAATGACAAGAGGAAAACACCACTTCTCTCTCACTTTCTCTCTCTTTACTCTCTTCACTCTCCTAGGGTTTCTCTTAAATTCGTATGGAGCAAATGAAATGAGAGAGGGTTTAAGGCCTTTTTATAAGTCCTAAATCGATGAAAATAGCCCTAAGGACAAGGTATACTTAGGTTATAACCAAATCAGCCTTGTTCCGATCCAACGAAGCATTTTTAGAGGTCGTGTTACTGAGTGCGGTCGGACTTAAGCTCGTAAATGCTGGATCTTGATCAAGTTAAGTTTTCAGTTCGATCGGATTTCCAGATCAATCGTGGCAGTCCAGTTTCAGTTCGGTGGTCACCGAAACTCGATCAAGGCCACAAATAATTTGACATGAGTGGCCATCATCCCTGATCTGAGGAAGAATTTGGGTCAAAATTCAATGGTCAGAATGCTTATAAATGTCGCGCAAGCGACACGACTCAGATTTCTTAAAATCATATTTAATTTCTTAAAAATCTTCATTTTCTCACACTCTTCACTCCGGACTCAAGGAAATAGTCTCAGAGCATCGTTTAGACGTGATTTTCGTAGTTATTGTCAAGTCCATCTATGCGGTCAATATCTTCTAAGTTCATCGCAATCGAACTTTCGACGTGCGGTCCAGGTCCGATACGAAGTTTCAAAGTGCTCCCATGAGTAACTGGGTTTAGAGTTGGATCTTAGATTTTAGAGTAACATTGAGTTACTAATTCTACAAGTTTTGGATCTTATAGATCATATTTAAAGTGATTGGTGTTAATTTCACAGGTAATCTAGGTTAGTACTTAGCAATTCTCGTCTAATTTTTAAACGATTTAATCCTGAGGGATTTCTGACTGAGTTGGTAATGGGGTCTTTGTACGGATTTTTTCGAGTCGTTACAATCTACCCCCCTTAAAGAAAAATTTCATCCTCGAAATTAGTACCTTTTTGTACTCCTTGAAAATCTGAGGGTACTTCTTTCTGACCTCGGCCTCTGTCTCCCAAGTAGCTTCCTCCTCAGTATGATGTGTCCACAGAACTTTCATCAGTGGAATGACCTTACTGCGCACCTACTCCTTCCTATCTAAGATACGCGTCGAACGCAGTACATATGTAGCATCCTCGCTCAACTGTACCTGCTCCCATTTGATGATATGGGAAGGATCAGGAATGTACTTCTTCAACATAGATACATGAAATACGTTGTGTACACCTACAAGTGGTGTGGGTAAAGCCAAGCGATACGCTACTATTCCCACTCGATCCAGTATCTAAATTGGACTAATAAACCTTAGTGTGAGCTTCCCCTTCTTGCCAAAACACAGAACTCCCTTCATAGGAGAAACCCGTATCAACACATGGTCTCCAACCTCAAACTCAAGCGGTCGCCGCCTTGTGTCGGCATAACTCCTTTATCTGCTCTGAGCTGTCAGAAGTCGACGTCTGATAATGTCAATCTTTTATGAGGTCTCCTGCACTAACTCTGGGCCAACCAAACTGCGCTCACCAACCTCTGCCCAGCAATGCGGTGCTCGACAAGGGTGCCCATATAAGGCCTCATAAGGAGCCATGCCTATACTCGCCTGAAAACTGTTATTGTAGGCGAACTTTGCATACAAAAGACAGTCATCCCAACTGTCCTTGAAGTCTAAAACATAAGCTCGTAGCATATCTTCCAAAATCTGATTTACTTGCTCTGTCTGCCCATCGGTCTGTAGGTGAAACGCGGTATTGAACTTTAACTTCACACTCATTGCTTCCTGGATATGAGTCCAGAAGATAGATGTGAACCGCATGTCTCTGTCCGACACAATCTCTAAGGAAACTCCATGCAGACAAACTATCTCTCTGATGTACAGCCTAGCCAACTCATCTACAGAGTTCGTGACTCTTATTGGAAGGAAGTGAGCTGACTTCATTAATCGATCAACGATCACCCAGATAGAATCATGTCCCTTCCTCGTCTTCGGCAGCCCTGAAATGAAATCCATAGAGATGAAGTCCCACTTCCATTCAGCTATGGGCAGGGGCTGAAGTAGTCCAGGAGGTCATCGATGCTCTGCCTTGACCTGCTGGCATGTGAGAGAACTGGATACACACTCTGCTATATGAATCTTCATGTTATCCCACCAGTATGACCTCTTCACATCTCGATACATCTTCATACTTCCAGGATGCATCGCTAGCTTCGAATTGTGCACTGCTTCAAGGACTTCCTGTCTCAACTCAGGAATGTTTGGGATGCATAGGTGGTCGCGGTTGCGCAAGCCCCCATCTGTCCCAATTCTCCACTCAGAATACTCGTCATCGCTTCCCTACTCTCGAAGCTCAGACAACCGCTCATCGGCCTTCTGGGGCTCTATAATCCTGTCATCAATAAGTGGCTGCACGTGAATGTGCGTGACACTCTTGAATGGTTCCTCCACAGTGAGCTTCTGCTCGAAGTCACGAACAAACTCTAGCATATCCCACTCCTTAATCATTAGCGGAGCCGCAAATATGATCGCCTTCTTGAAGCACAACGCATCTGTCACAAGGTTGTCCTTGCCAGGATGGTAAGAGACCTCGAACTTAAAGTCCTTTAAGGTTTCCATCCATCAGTGCTGCCTCATATTCAAATCCCGTTGCTTGAATATATACTTAAGGCTCTTATGGTCACAGAAAAGTTTGAACTCCTCTCCATAGAGGTAATGTCTCTAGAGCTTCAATGCAAAGATGACGGCTACTAACTCAAGGTCATGCGTAGGGTAATTCTCCTCATGTTTCCTCAGCTGTCTCAAGGCATATGCAATCACCCTGTCCTTCTGCATAAGGACACAACCCAGACTAACTCGAGATGCATCAGTAAATGTAGTATACTTGACCCCTTACTCTGACAATACTAGCACAGGGGCAAACGTCAGTCTGTCCTTCAGCTCCTGAAAACTTGCTTCCGTCTTCTCATTCCAGGCAAACTTCAAGTCCTTCTGAGTCAAATGAGACAACGGTCTGGCAATCTTTGAGAAGTCCCGAATGAAGAGTCGGTAATAACCTATCAAGCCCAGAAAACTCCTTACATCAGTAACTGAACTAGGCTTCTTCCAGTCCTGAACTGCAGCTACCTTAGCTAGGTCCACCCCAATCCCTTCCTTGGACACCACATGTCCCAGGAACTTGACTTCCTCCTACCAAAAGTCACACTTCTTGTATTGCGCGAACAACTGATTCTTCCTCAGAGTATCCAAGACTGCCTAAAGGTGTCCTTCGTGCTCTTCCTGACTCGCAGAGTATACCAGAATGTCATCGATAAACACAATGACGAATCGATATAGAAATGGTTGAAATACCCAGTTTATCAAGTCCATGAATACGGCCGGTGCGTTCATAAGACTGAACGACATGATGAGAAACTCGTAATGACCAAAACTGGTCTTGAATGCAGTCTTTTACACGTCTTCATCCCTGACGAGCAACTGATGGTACCCTGACTGTAGGTCAATCTTCAAAAAGTATCGCGACCCTTTCAGCTGATCAAACAGATCGTCTATCCTGGGCAAATGATACTTATTCTTCATGGTCAACTGATTCAACCCACAGTAATCAATACATAACCATAGCGACCCATCCTTCTTCTTGACAAACAACACAGGTGCTCCCTAAGGAGACACACTAGGTCGTATGAAGCCTTTCTCTACCAGGTCGTCAATCTGTTTCCTCAGCTTTTCCATCTCACATGGCGGCATATGATACATCGGTAGCGAAATAGGTACTGCACCAGGCACGAGATCAATAGTAAAGTCGATCTCACACCGAGGAGGTAGCCCAGGTATCTTACTAAACTCTTGCCTAAAATTCCGAACCACAGGTGTAGTTTTAAGTGTAGAACCAACTGTAATGACTCGAAAAATTTCATCCCAAGACCCGAGTACCACCTCGATCGAAAATCACTTAGGATTAATTCTCTAAGAAATTAAACATAAGTTAACTAGTGCTAAGTTAGACTGGCTATGAAATTAGTAATGTTTACTTTAAATACGTTCTACAAGACTTAAAACTTGTGGAATCGTTAACGCTATAATACCTTGAAATCTAGGATCCAACACTAAATCCAGTTATTCCCGGGAATGCTTGGTAACTTCGTATTGGATCTAGACCACACATCAAAAGTCTGATATCTATAATCTTGGACCATTATAACCGATTAGTTGGACTTGACCATCATTTCGAAAATCAAGCCCAAACGATGTCCTGAGACCATTCTATTGAGTCCGAAGTGAAGAGAGTGAGAAAAGCAAGATATTTAGAAAATTAATTACATTTTTAAGTAATCTGGCACATGTCACTTGCGCGACATTTCTAATCGTTCAGACTGTTAGATTTCAACCAAATTTCACCCTCGGATCAGGAAAGTTGGCCCTTACATGTCCAAGTACTTGTGGCCTTGATCGAAGTTCGGTAACCATTGAATTGAAGCTGGTCCGCCACAGACAATCTGAAAATCCGATCAGACTGAAAACTTAACTTACTAAAGATTTAATGCTAGTGAGCTTAAGTCCAACCGCATTTGATAAGAGGACCTCCAGAAGTGCTTCGTTAGATCAGAAAGATCCCGATTTGGTTATAACCTAAGTATACCTTGACCTTAAGTCCATTTTCATCATGTTTAGGCTTATAAAAGGCCTTAAAGCCTTAGTTATATATCCCATACGAATTTTCAAACCCTAACTTCCTAAGAGAGAGAAAAGAGAGAGAAAGTGTGGGAGAATCTGTCGAATCTCCGTAGGATTCTTTCTAGTCCACCTACATATCGAACCTGCAAATCTGAATCGTTCTTCCAGCGATTCTGATTCTGTTCTCGAGTAAGTTAAGCTAACCCTAACCTGTTTTGAAGTTTAGACTAGCTGTAGTAAAGTTGTAGCTAACCTGTTTCATGTCATAGGTAGCGTATCCGCCGTTGACGAAGACACATCGTCTGAATCATATCGAATATGTATTTTCTGGTTTAAGGTGCGGACTATATATGCTCAGGTTATGGTTTTCAACACTTTGAATGTTAGATAATGATTTATTCATGTTGTGATTGCTGTTACACATGCCAAATGTGCTATCCGTTTTGTTTTCCCCATATGTATACTTTATATTATAAATACCTTATTTCATGTATATGTTAGAATACATGTATGCGTATAGAATCTGTTGATTTGCTTGCCATGATTAATTATCATTGTTATATGCCTAATATGTATGCGGCAACTCCTTGGTGAAAGGACTTGCCCTTATATACAATAGAGACGACGTACGTAATGTATGTTGACTAGTGTAACCCAAGTGTTTGAATAAATGCCTAAGTGACTTAGTAGTTAGTAAAGTGTGATTGCTAAGGTGGTTGAGATATGGATCTCCATCATAATACTAGAGTGTATGATTTCCTCCATGAACCATGTGACTTAGATTTTCCATGTTAAATGAGTGTATGATTTCCTCCATGGATTATGTACTTGGTTGAATCATGTTAAATGTGTGTATGATTTCCTGCATGTACTGTTTTTATATTCAAGTTATACTTCATGATTGTTCATATGAATGCAGGATATGAACCATATGCTAGTTATTAGATTTATATGTGAATGGGGCTGTACTACAGTCCAGGTAATCAAAAACTATTCTGTAAATAGTGGTTGAGGTTATTTTCACCACATAGGATGAGTTTAGCTAATCTGAGTCGTACTTGGGATGTTCGATAGTGGTTAGGCCACACGGAGTGCTTATGCATCCCATGTCGTTCAACTCAACGTGCGCTTGGCCTAGTTGAGCTTATCAACTAACCCGATTAATCGATATTTTTTCACCATGTTTGGTTGCTATTGCTTGAATCTAAGGCACTGAGCTTAACAGTGAAACTCCCATTAACCATGGTACCATGATTCCCTAAGACTCATGAGCCGGACATGGTGGTATGGGACACCGTTGTCGTGCCGTTGGCCTATGCTGGGGCCACAATTCTTCCTATAGTGACTAGTGAGTACCCTACTCTGAGCAAATTATGGTGGTATGGGACACTATATTCTTTTTGTCGACCTACACTGATTGGTGATGAGCCCTTTGTAGTGACCTAGAGATTATCCCGACACTACATAAGGGCGACGAGTTCTGTTGCAGTCTTGAGGATATAAGTAGGCCCATATTGATAAGGTGATGGGGGAGTGGTGTAACGATTACGTGCAACAGCCCTGGCAGCCCTTGCAGCAACCTAGAACCATAGTATCGTATGAGATTTCCTAGGACTGACGACCTTAGAATGGGTCAACGTTGGGAAATGATATAAGGGAGGTGTCTTAGTTTCCTAATCCTGCTGTATGAAAAGGACTATTAAGAACTTGGTAAGCATATTCATAACACCGCATTGCATGTGCTAATGGGGTTGTGATAGAGCACTAAGGAAGTAATTCATGCCGTGATCGTTAAATGATGTCGTAGAGGGGATTGTGGTGAGGGCATACATCATTCTTCATATCATCCTTGCATTAACAAGAGTACCTAGGACCTGTGTGATTATACTGCCTTATCATTGCTGCTTGATTGGATTGATAACATGCTAACCTCTGCTAAATAGTACCACTAAGTTGATCACTCACTCCCACATTCTGGGACGGTGTTTAAACACCAACCAGACTCTGACTTAGCTGCAGGAGATGGCGATGCTTGCGAGGCGGACCCAGACTTCGACGAGGACGAGGAGGCGTTCTCATATATGCAGTTCTCAGGCGGGTTCATGTGAGCCTTGTCTTGACCAGCGGGGATTTTCTGGGATATGTACTTGATGATTTTTGCACAGTTGATGTATGTATTTTTGAGACACAGACGTATATATTGCCCTGGGTAGAGCACGCATCATTTAGGGATTTATTTTGAATTATATATGTATTTATGTCTTCCATTTGCATTTCCTCAATATCCCTGAATTATGTCTGCTAACCTGGCTTGATCTATTTCATGTTTTATGCATTAATATAGACAACATACAATCATCATCAAATATGTTGCATAAGTGATGTGTTGGAACTCGGGAGCTGAGTTATGCTCGACCCCTGAATTTCTGGGTGTTACAATTTGGTATCAGAGGATGATTGGATTAATCTGGACCTGGGTTAGGGTCACACACAGCATGTTGATGCCACTATAGCCTAGGAGGGTACGAGAACAGTCTAGAAATAGAACTAGGACTCCCTGTTTGTCGTTCGAAGAAAATTTATTGAAAATGATCATCGAGATCGAGTCCGTGCACACTCCTGATCACACATGGTGACCCCAAATCACTTTTAGACCATCAATTGATGGGTATAGACTACATTTCATCCCATTCCAGCTGTTAGAATTCGGTAAAAGTAAATAGATATCAGATTAATTTTGAAATGACTCGAAACGGCTCAAATCGGGAGAGGGGGCCAAACAATCACATTTTAGGGGGTTCCAAGGTGGGACCCTGACCTTTTTGGACCAAGGGGAGGGTGAGGACCTCGTCCATTTAGCGAGCCCTTACCAGTTAGTCCAGGGAGTGGCGAGGGCCTCGTCGGTCAGCGGGCTGGGCGGGTTGGGCCACTCGGGCCGATTGTGTTTGGGGCCTAGTGAGACCCCTTCATACAGGGTTCGACTCTCCATTCATTCTAAATCCTCTACTTCCTTCATAAAGTGACCCCTCAAGCTTTCCTTTTCCTCCAAACTTGCTATTTTCTCTCTCCAACCTCCCTTCCAATCGCTTCTTCTTTCATTTTTTATTATTTCCTTCATCCCTCTACCGTTCTTTGCCATACCCAACAGCTACTTCTTCCATTTTCTACGATTGGAACTCTCAAAGCTCTCATTTGAAGCTCCAAAATGTGTTAGCCCCCATCCTCTCTTATCTTGCTCTTTTCTTTCTTTTATTTCCCCTTTCCTTTACCCATTACACTATTGATTCGGACCTAGATCCGTAGAAACCCATTTAGGTCAGCCCTCTTTTCCCTTTCATCACTTTTCCATGGCCTTTATAGGGGCTATTGTGGCCTCCCAATCTCATTTTCGGTCACAACCGACCCTACTCCATCACTCACAGCCATTGGCACTCCCTTCATCTCCACTTCTATCATTTGGAGCTCCCACAATCTCCATAGAAGGCTGAAATTCATATGGAGCTCCATTCCCCTTTATAGTTCTCTTTTTCCTTTGAAAATCCAGCCTTTGGGAGTTTAATGCATCCCTCTACAGGGCCTAGATTTGTTTCAGTCCATTTGGACAACAATTTCTCCGCATTTTCTCCGCTTTCCATGGCTATTGTTAAGACTATTCTAGCCTTTTTCTCCTTTTCCACCATCTCCTTCTCATGTCTCTTTTGTATGAGCCTTTAACCTCTTATTGGGTCTCAAAATCATGCAAACCTCAAAGGCTGGAGGAGTTTTAAGGTACGGCCCGCATACCAGGGGGCTACCCTAGCCCCCAAACTCCTCCAGCCCAAAGGCCAGACCCAACGGAAGAGTTTGACCGGCGATGCATCGCCGAATCAGCGATGACATCGCCGGTGAACTTGCAAACTAGTGATGGAGGCCATATGGGATGGGTTCCCCCTGCCCTAGGGACCCCAAAAAAGTATGGTTCCCACTTTGGTTCATTGCAGATTGCCCTAGGGAGGCCCAAACATGCATTCAGGGATTTCTGAGGCCAATCTGTAAACCTGAATGCATTCCCCTATCATGCAGCATATGATTTTGGGGTAGAAGGAGCTAATACATCCATCTAGCACATTAGTTGCTAAATATCGCAAACGTAGAATGGCCTAATGGCCAGTTTTCATGAAATTTTACTATTCACTGTAAAATTTTATCAAAGTATGATTTTATATCATTTTCACATTAGTATCAATGCCTAACATGAAAACAATAATAAATAATTGAAGAATGGAGTGGTGAGAGGAAGAATTTTGAAGAAATTAGGTAAAACGGGGTTTTTAAGCCCTAGCGATTGAATGTAAGGGTTGTGGTTGTCCCAAAGTCCAAGGATTCACATTTACGGGTTTAGAATCGTTTAAAGAATGTCTCAAACCACCTACCTACAACCTAGGAGCTACTTAGGTTGCTTCACGCGACCCTAGATGCGTTACGGACTCGATCGCGTGATCGATACGAATAGTGTTCGCCTATTGGCGAATCTGCGATCCTATAAGTGTTTCTAGACCCTTCTCGCACCCCCCTAAGTCAAAGGAAGAGACAGCATACGTTGCATGACCATAACCCAGGCCCGGTTTAATCCAAATCATGCTCTGATACCATATGTAACATCTCAAAAATCGGGGGGTCGAGTAAAAATCCAACTCCCGAGTTCCAAAATATTATTTATGCAACATAGATATGTATGATTAAATGTTGTCTGTGTTAATGTATTAAACATGAGTGAGATTAATCCAGAACAGTATATCATACTCTAGAGACAGTTAAATTTACAAGCGGAAGACTGTAATAGTATGTATAACATATATAAACTATTGTATGTCTCCAGAGTGTGAACATGTTACCAGGTTATATACATTCATGTATACTTCAAAAGTAAATAAAAAGAGTATACATGAGTGCTCTAAAAATTTAAAAAGACAAGTGTCAAGGTTTCCAATCAACCTCCCTGTAATCCCGTCAATCAGAACACGTATAAAGGAAGATCCTCCTCATCATCATCAAGTCCAGCTCCGCTTCTCAAGCAGCACCATCATCTGCAACCAAAATAGGGACTGGTGGGTGTGCGAAAACACCATCCCGTAACGTGGGAGTGAGTGATCAACTCAGTGGAATAATAGAGCAAGGATTAGCATGTTCTCAAATCAATCATGCTATAATAGTAAAGTAGTAAATCAAACAATCCTAATACTGTTGTTAATGCAATATGACATGACATGATGGATGCCCTCACCGACATTCTCCCTCATACGACACCATCTTACGCCCGCGGCATGCTTTCATCCCGCTTAGTGCTCCACATCTTCCAGGCACATGCAATGTAATGGTGATATGATTTCCGAGTTATTATTAGACCATTCAAACAACAGGATTGGGAAACTAAGGTACTTCCCTTATATCAATCCCAACACAGATCCTGTCTATGGTCGTCACTCCTAGGAATCTCATACGTTGTATATTTTGTAGGTCGCTGCAAGGGCTGTCAGGGCTGTTGCTCACACTCGTTGCACCGCTCCCTCATCACCTTATCAATACAGGCCTACTGTACTCTCACTGCTACGGAATGGTCGTCGCATCCCGTAGACTCAGAATACGCTCGCGGTCACTACAAAGGGCTGCCAGGGCTGTTGCTTGCACTCGTTGCACCGCTCCCCCATCACCTTATCAATGTAGGCCGACAGTCAAAATATAGTGTCCCATACCACCATAATCTGATCACGAGTCATAGGTGCTCACTGGTCACTACGGGGAGGTTTGTGGCCCCAGCGTAGGCCGAAAGCTCGACTACGGTGTCCCATACCACCATGCCCGGATCATGAGTCTTCATGGATCAAGGTACCATGGTTAACAGGGTTTACAATGGTAAGTTCAGTACCCTAGGTTCAAGCAGTTATGACTCATACAGGGTGAACATACAATGGCCAGTCGGGTTACTTGATGGGCTCGACTAGCACGATCGCATCTCAAGTCGAACGACATGAAGTGCGTGAAACACCTCGTGTGGCCTAACCACTGCCGCCAGCTCCAAAACACGGCTCGCGTTCATCAACGCGTCGTTTGTGGCAAAGATAGGCCAACACGAACTTGCTCGGTTGCCGACTGCCTGGACTAGGTATAGTCCCAAACATATATGAATTCACATCAGCAATCATATGAGAGTATTGGAAATGAATACAACCATGTGAGCATGTTAACACATGTTATAACATACAACTTAAGTAAATCTTCCAACGCATGCATTTCATACATATAATGAAATCATGCATATAGTTAACATGTAGGAAATTATTTACATCAGCATATTAATTGAGAAATCAATCTCAAACTAATTCATAACACCATTTAATTCAATACATACTAATACAAACATTTATACAAACACTTACACTACACACTTAAGTCTACATATAGTATGTCGACTCAAAGTGCACATTTAGGAGAATCTCTTCATCGAACTAATTATGCACGTATTCCTAACCTTCTAATGTGACAATAAGCCATGTCAATCACATCAGCAAATTATGGATGAAAACAGTATTTCCGACAAATGACTAAAATGCCCTAAATCTCATATTCTTCGTCTATTTACGAAACAGGAAACGGACAACATGTTGTACATGTCAAACGGCGTTGCCGTCGATAATCTACTATTAAACGACATTGAAAGCATTGGAAATAGTCAATCAAAGCATCTAAAATCTGCACCTTTCACTTTATGTGTGTATCATTTTGAACGGAGCGTATGCGCTTCGTCTACGGTGATCAGACAACCTGATACACATGTACATCAGCTACTTTTCTATTTGAATTGAAGAAATCCCCAAATCAGCAAGTGGTTAGGGTTTTTCTTACCTAGAAGTGCGTTGGAATTGCCGGGAAAGTGATCGGAGTGCGTCGCTTAAGCACGTACAGCACGTGGCATAAGCAGCAGGGAATTCTCTCCCACCTTCTCTCACAAACTCTCACCTTTTCTCTCTCTCAACCTAGGGTTTTTCTCAAATTTGGATGGGAGAGAGGAGTGAGGGTTTCAACCCCTTTTATAAGCCCAAATGTGCCCGAAATAGGCTCGGGAACAATGTATACTTGAGGTATATCAAAATCGGGGTTGTTTCGGTCCAAAAGGACATTTCTGGTGGTCCCCTGGCCGAACGCGATCGGACTTAAGTTCGTACTTGTCGGATGTCGCTCACATCCCGTTTTCAGACCAATAGTGTTCGTAGATCACCCGTGGCGGTCCAGTTTCAGTTCAGCGGTCACCGCACGTAGATCAGGTCTACAAGTCTCATGATATGAAATAGAAATTTTTCCTGATCCGAGGGTATAATTTGGCTAAATTCTGACGGTCAGAACGCTTAATACTGACGCGTCAAGTCGTGTGCCAGATTTGAATTTTAAATTCCAAATCTAACCCTATTCTCACTCTTTCAGTCCAGGCTCAATGAAATAGCCTGTGAATGTCGGTTGGACTTGATTTTCGAAATGATTGTCAAGTCTAGCTAGGCGGTTTCAACGGTCTAAGATTGTAGGTATCGGACTTTCGACACGCGGTCTAGATCCAATACAAATTTTCAAAGAGGTCCAGGGAACAAACCGGTTTAGAGTTTGATCCGAGGTTTTAGAGTATTATAGTACCATTGATTCTACTTGCTTTGGGTCTTGTAGAACGTATTTAAAGTGATCAGGGACTATTTCCCAGCTACTCCAGCATAACGCTAGCTAACTTATGCTTAGTTTCTAAAGGAATTAATCCTAAGTGATTTCTTTGGCTATGGAATTGGGTTCTGAGCGATTTCCCGGGTGTTTTAGTTGACCCATTACCTATGGACGTCTAATCCCAGGTTGGCCAAAATCTGGGGTGTTACAATTTATCTCTTTTCCTTCCTTTCTCATGGCCTTGTTTGAGCTAGTTACAACCATATTTTCAATTTTCACCATTCTCTCTTTCATAGAAAAGAAGAGAGCTCCCGTAGATGAAGCCAAGCCTAGTCGCCCCACCCGTTATAGGAGGTCGAGAGGTGCCACTGCGAGTTTAAGCGCCAGTCAAGAGTTCCAAATAAAGCGGGATCTAAATTCCTGGGCTCCCATAGGAAGGGCTTTGTTAGTGGAGTTATATCATGGAGTATATGAGGGCCGTAGGGTCCTTTTTGAAGCTCATGTAGATGCACGGCTATTTGGGGAATACTTGTTGTTTGAGCACCTGGTAGAAGCCAAGTGGGGTCTGCTATTTGAGGGTGAGCATCGTGCAAATGTGGGCACTGTCTGAGCTTCCTATGCCCACATTCGAGAGCCAACATTGGAGCCCTTGCAGTTTAAAATTCCATTTAGAAGAGATAGGGAGGCCACCATTGACGTTGGTTTAATATCTCAGCTTATAAATGTGCCACTTAGTGAGGTGCATGCAAGTGAGAAGACTCTGAGTAGTGCACATGAAAGGGATCACCGCACACGTTTCCTTTCCAGTCGTTTGGTTGAATGATAGCCAAACAAAAGCCTTTTAGCGACCAATATGACAGACGACTTCTGCCTGCTTCACCACATCTGTACATTCAACGTCTATCCCAGGTGGAGCAACTGCAGTGAGTGCACATGCCTGATGGTGGACTTCCTGTATCAGGTGGGGCAGGGAGAGAAGTTGTGTGTGCCTACGTATGTCTTACGACAGATAGTCCTTACCACATGTTCTAATAGAAGGACTAAATTGCTCCCATTCGGTCGACTCATATGCAAGATTGCACTCGAGTTTGGCTACAGACTTTGGGCGAAATTGCCAGTGCTGATCCATTACATCAACGCGACTACTCTTAATCAGATGCATATCGGGTCACAAAAATGACAAGCCCTACTTGAGGAGAGTAAGGATGAGACTGAAAGAGAAGAGGAAGAGAGTGATGAAGAAGGTGGAGCTAAAATAGAAGAAGAGGAGGAACAGGAAGAAGAAGAAGAAGAGGCCCAGGATATAGATGAGTGCCCTCCTCCTACGACTCGAGAGCATGATCCTGATCGGGCTGATAGGAACACCCATTTAGTTAGACATGAGGAGGGTCAGGCCACCCTACAACAAGATATTGTCGATCTGTGGGGCCTCGTGAAACACAAGTTTAAGAAAGTAACTCATACTTTGAAGTCTATCCTGGGCTGCCTGTAGGATAAGGGTGCCCCTCCTCCATCGCCAGATTTTGATGAATAGTCGAATATGTAGTCATCCTTTATTTTGTTTTATTCCTTGTTCTTGTCTGTAGCCTTTATAGGCGTAGTAGTTTGGTAGTTGTTTCAGTGTTTGAAGCTTAATTGCATTAGCTCACATGCATTCTTTGTCATGATTCATGTAATGCTGTGCCTCATGTATTGTGATAATTTTGTTAAATGAAATGCATGATGTTTCTTTGAGTTGAGATGTGAATGTTGTGTGGATGACTTGTGTGTATGCTAAATCTCATGGGTTGTGTCCTCTGTCGTATGTAGGGCATGCCACCTAAGGGCACGAGGACTTTGGCACGTCTCTCTTTGGGTGAATCGCTTGACGAGGCCTCTCCCCTAAGCGATAGCCATATGAACCCCCATTCGGGCCCATCTCACTCTGATTTTATGCCAGATTCTCAGCCTGCTATTGGCCCCGCTGCTAGGCCCATGCTTGTGACACCAACAGTGGTACCACTTATCACACCTTCAGTTCCTAAGCCGAGCCGTGCGTCTAAGTCGATGCCATATACATCTCAGTCCGCTCCACCTCTTGATAGGCTAGAGTAGATGATATTGTTGATGCAGCAACAACAGATACAATAACAACAACAACAACAGTAGCATTAGATCCAGTAACAGCAGCAAGAGTAGCAGTTCTTGACCTCCATGGCTGGTATCTTTGCTCAAATGATGGGAGCGGCTCCACCAGCCTCACCTATGCACCCAGCTGGGAACGCTAGTTCCAGCGACACATTTGAGCGATTCTAGCGCTTATGGCCTCCCACTTTTGTGGGTACTCATAGATCCGAGGAGGCCGAGTACTGGATTGACTGCATCTCTAAGATGTTGAGGCTGCTACACTATTCTGAGACAGAGTAGGTCGAGCTTGCCACCTTCATGTTTGAGAAGGAGGCTAGTTTGTGGTGGGATAGTGTTCTCTGCACAGTTGCGGAGGGATTTGTGTGGACATGGGAGGCATTTGAGGCCTGCTTCCATGAGAAGTATTTCCTTTTCATCTACCGACATGAGAAGAAGAGTGAGTTCCTTCGCCTCCATCAGGGAAGGATGTCGGTGACAGAATATGAGAATCGTTTCACGGAGCAGGGTAGGTATGCTCCATTATTATTGGGTGATTAGCCAATACAGATGTGATGTTTTTCTGAGGGGCTGAGACCTGCGATCCGGTCGAAGATGTGTTGTGCTAGCATATCGACTTATTCTGAGTTAGTGGGCATGTCCCTGTGAGCTGAGCAGGATAGGGATAGGTTGTCCTGTATGCGAGCACCTATGGCTCCTAGGCCACGACCTTATCTTCCGAGCAGATCGTTCCTCGATAAGAGGTTGTGGGCAGATTCACCACTTAGGCTTGCAGCTCCACCAACTCACCTGAGATGACCAGATGTGTGGTGCAACTATTACAAGAAATCGGGCCACACTGAGATGACTTGTTTCACTAGGATGAGGGATAATGGATTCTCGATGCCCTAGAGGATCAACCGCCAGTTCCCTCAGGCCATATTAGCACCACCTCTGAGGACTGCACCAACTCACCCATCTTTCAGGCCATCGGCTCCTCGCTTCAGGCCACCACAACGACCTATGGTGCCACCACCGAACCGTCCACAGTAGGCTCGAGTACACGTGCTTACAACTGAGGCATCCAAGGCAGCAGTTACGGTACCGCCAGCTTTTGAAGTCACTGCGCACATCCAAGGTATACCGGTCTTTTTTTTTAGTGGACACTGGCTCCACTACCTCTATAGTGTCCTACGCTATAGTCAAGCATCGGGGGTTGGAAACTAGTCCTACAAAGGGGGTGAGACTTCTTGCAGCCATAGGAACTTTTTCAGACATTACCAAGATTTGTAAGGATTGATTGGTAGACTTAAGAGGCAGGACAGGTCGCGTCGACCTAATCGTTGCCCTGGTATGGCATTACGATGTTATTCTTAGTATGGACTGGCTCACGGAGATGCGAGTGGAGATCGACTGTGAGACTAAGCTGGTGACAAGCTATAGGTCTGAGGACATAGCCTATACTTTTCCAATTCATGTTAGTATGCCTGTCATTTATGTTGTTACATGTCCTTGTTGAAGAATGTGGAAGGCCCAATGCTTGCAGCTACGCCTGTAGTTTAAGATTTCGAGGATGTGTTCAACAAGTACCTGGATTATCTCCGCGGTGTGAGATTGCTTTTAATATTGATTTGACATCTGGCGTGACACCTATCTCGTTGCCAACATATCGCATGCCTCCATGTGAGTTGGAGGAGCTGAGGAAACAGATCGATGATCTGTTGGATGCACGTTTTATACGGCCTAGTGTGTCTCCTTGGGGAGTACCGGTCTTATTTGTGAAGAAGAAAGATGGTTCATTGCGATTGTGTATTGATTACTGCAGGTTGAACCAAGTGACGGTGAAGAACGAGTATCCTTTGCCCAGGATAGACGATTTGTTTGATCAGTTGAAGGGGGCTTACGTTATCGTGGCCGCCTATGCTTCCCATACGTACCTGACTTGAGACAGGAAGTTCTTGAGGCAGCCCACAGTTTGAAGCTTGCAATGCATCCCGGTAGCACAAAGATGTATCACAACATGAAGAGATCATACTGGTGGGACAACATGAGGGTTCACATTGCAGAGTTTGTGTCTTGCTGTCTCATGTGCCAGCAGGTTAAAGCAGAGCATCACCGACCTCCTGAACTACTTCAGCCCATGCCCATAGCCGAATGGAAGTTGGATTTCATCTCTATAGATTTTATTTCAGGGCTATCAAAGATGAGGAAGGGACATGACTCCATTTGGGTAACCATTGACCGATTAACGAAATTGGCTCATTTTCCACCAATCAGAGTTACAAACTCTGCAGACGAGTTGGCTAAGTTGTACATTAAGGAGATTATACGTCTACATGGAGTTCCCTTGGAGATCATGTTGGACCGAGACACACGATTCACATTTATCTTCTGGACTCGTATCCAGAAAGCGATGGGTGTGAAGTTAAAGTTCAACACCGCGTTCCATCCATACACAGATGGGCAGACGGAACATGTGAATTAGGTGTAAGAAGATATGTTGCGGGCTTGTGTGTTGGATTTCAAGGATAGTTGGGATGACTATCTTCCTTATAAAGAGTTCGCGTGTAACAACAGCTTTCAGGCGAGTATTGGCATGGCTCCCTATAAGGCACTGTATGGTCTCCCATGTAGAGCATTGCATTGCTGGGTAGAAGTGGGAGAGAAGACTTTGATTGGCCCAGAGTTAGTTCAGGCGACCTCAGAGACGATCGACATTATTAGGCATCGAATTTTATCAGCACAGAGCAGGCAGAAGAGCTACGACGATACGAGAAGGCGACCGCTTGAGTTTGAGGTTGGGGACCATGTATTCCTTAAGGTTTCCCCCATGAAGGGAGTCCTTTGGTTTGATAAGAAAGGGAAGCACACACCAAGATTCATTGGCCCATTTCAAATACTAGATCGAGTTGGGGCACTAGCATATCGCCTTACTTTGTTGACACCACTCGTAGGCGTGCACAACGTATTCCATGTGTCCATGTTGAAGAAGTACATTCCTGATCCTTCGTACATTATCAGTTGGGAACAAGTGCAGTTGAGCGAGGATGCCACATATGTACTGCGACCAATGTGTATCATGGATCTGAAGGAGCAGGTATTACGTAGCAAGGTCATCCCACTTTTAAAGGTATTGTGGACACATCACAGTGTGGAAGAGGCTACTCGAGAGACTGAAGCTGAGGTCAGAAAGAACTACCCTCAGATTCTCGAGGGGTATGAAAAGGTACTAATTTTAAGGATGAAATTTTTCTTTAAAGGGGGTAGATTGTAATGTCTTGGAAAAATTCGAATGAAAACCCAAGTACCACCTCCAGCATAAATCACTTTGGACTAAATCCTTTAGAAATCTAACGAGAATTAATTAGCGCTAAACTAAATTACCTGTGAAATTAGCACCAATCATTTTAATACGATCTGTAAACCCAAAACATATAGAATTATTAACGCTACATTACCCTAAAATCTAGGATCAATCTCTAAACTTAGATGCTCTAGGGAGCATTCAGAAACTCCATATCGGACCTAAACCGTACATTGAAAGTCTGATAGCGACCAACTCAGACAAATATGACCGCCTTGTTGGACTTGACAATCCCCTCGAAAATCAAGTGTGTGAGAAACGTGAACGATTTTAAAAATTAAATACGAATTTAAGTAATCTGAGTCGTGTCGCTTGCGGGCCAATTATAAGCATTCAGACCATCAGAATCTGACCTAAATACACCCTCAAATAAGGAGAAATGTCCCACACATGCCAATGTGCTTATGACCCTGATTAAGTGTTGGTGACCGTTGAACTGAAACTGGTCCGCCACGGTCGATCTGTAAATCCGATCGGACTGAAAACTTCGCTTGATCAAGGTCCAATTTTTATGAGCTTAAGTCCAACCGCATTCAGCAAAGGGACTTCAAAAAATGCTCTGTTGGATCGATACAAGCCCGATTTGGATATAACCTAAGTATACCATCGCCCTATGACAGTTTTTGTCAGTTCTGGGCCTATATAAGGGCCTTAAACCCTCTCTCACATATTCCATACGAATTCCAAAACCCTAGCTAAGAAAGAGAAGAAAAAGAGAGAGAAAGAGAGAGAGAGTGAGTTGGAGATTCACTTAGGGATTCTACCCTGCCTCTCCACGTGCTTATCTATCGCTACTGGGTCGCCATTCGGGCGATTTTAATTCCATATTTAGGTAAGAAATCCTAACCCTAACCTGTTTTAGGGTTGTCAAGACTTTTAATGTCAGATAATGGTTTATTACTGAGATGGATGCTATTTCACATGCCAAATGCAATATCTGTTTCGTTTTATGTATACATATGAACTATATAGTTTATAGGGAAATTCATCTATTTGTTGAAATGTTTGTGTACATTTGGAATATGATTTTGTGGTTTCCATGATTAACTCTCGTAGGTACATGATTGATATGTATGCGACAACTTCTTGGCAAAAGGATTTGTCATAATACGTAATAGCACCAACATATGTGATGTATGTTGAGAAGTGTAGTCTAAGTGTTTGTAAAAATGCCTGATTGAGTCAGTAGTTAGTAAAGTGTGATTTATATGGGAGTTGAGATATGAATCCTAACTATCGTAATTGTGCACATGATTTCCTCCATGTAGTGTATGACCTGTTGATTCATGTTTAATCGTGTGTATGATTTCCTCCATGTATTGTATATTCCTGTTTAAGTTATATTCCATAGCATGCTCACATGATTGTAGGATTTGACTTCAGGATTCATTACTGCTTGCTTATCTCATATGCTTACTTTTTATGAATGCACATGGTTGGGGCTATATCATAGTCCAGGTAATTGGTAACAGGCCTTGAACTGGTGGCTGAGGTTGTTTTCATCACGCAGGATGTGTTAGATGAATCTAAGCCGTACTTGGGATGTCGGCAGTAGTTACGCCACACGGAGTGCTTATTCACTTCATGTTGATCAACTCAATGTGCGCTCGTCCAAATTGAGCTCGTCAATTAACCCAATTTACCTGATGTATGTTCATCATGTTTAGACACTACTGCTTGAATCTAGGGTACCAAACTTACCAGTGAGATCCCGTTAACCTTGGTACCACGATCCCCTAAGACTCATAAGCTGGACATGGTGGTATGGGATACCGTGGTCGAGCTGTCAGCCTACGCTGGGGTGACGAGCCTCCCCATAGTGACCAGTGACCAAACTAAACTCGTCAGCTGAATATGGTGGAATTGGACACTGTATTCGAACTGTTGGCCTACAATGATAAGGTAACGAGCCCTTTTGTAGTGACCGCGAGCGTACTCTGAGTCTACATGAGACGATGAGCCTTTTTATAGCAACTAGAGTATGAACTAGGCCTACACTGATAAGATGACGAGCCCTTTATAGTGACCTAGAACCACAACATCGTATGAGATTGTCTAAGACTGACGACCCTAGAATGGTTCATTGTTTAGAAAATGATACAAGGGAGGTACCTTAGCTTCCCAATCCTACTGCATAAAAAGGACTAATAAGAACTTGGTAATCATGCTCATAACATTACACTGCATATGTCGTTGGCATTGGTGTAGAGCACAGTGGTAGTGATTCATGCCGCGATCGTTAGATGTTGTCACAAGAAGGAGTGCAGGCAAGGGCATGCATCATTATGGCATATCATTCTTGCATTAACAAGAGTATCTAGGACATGTTTGATTGTATTGCTTTATCATTACTTCTTGACTGAATTGATAACATGTTAACCTTTGCTGTATAGCTCCACTGAGTTAATCACTCACTCCCACATTCTGGGACGGTGTTTAAACACCAACTAGACTCTGTCTTAGTTGCAGATGATGATGTGACCCATAAGGCAGAGCCGGAGTTTGAGGATGATGAGGAGGCATTCTCTTACATGTAGTTTTTGGACGAATTCGCGTGAGTAGAATCTGGATCGACGGGGCTTCAGGGATTATACTTGTAGAGGACTATTATATTCCTTTTGACATTTTGTATCTTGACACAACACTTGTAAATATTGACCTGGCATTGCATACATACTTTGGAGATTAACGTTAGTATATATATATTTTCAGTCTTCCGCTTGCGTATTACAACTGTCCCTAGATTATGTTTGTTGATTTGGCTTAATTTAATTCATGTTTTATGAACTAATACAGATAACATTCATCCATCATTACAAAAAAATGTTGCGTAAGTGATGTTCTGGAACTCAGGAGCTGAGTTATGCTCGACCCCCAATTTTCAGGGCGTTACAGGAATCTTGTGAGCCCGGTCTTCAAGTTTGGGGTGTGACAAGCCCAAAACAAGAAACTCCATGAAGAGGTATGTTTTGAGATTTTTGCATTAGATTAGTGTTCAACTCTTGAAATGGTTGTGGGGTTTCACTTAGAATTGTACTTTTTCCATTGAAATGATGAGATAGAGATTGATGATTTACTAGTTCATGGATTTTAACTATAGAAGGATTTATTTTTCTTATTTTCTAGTAATATTTTTTATTTTTCCTTTCTTTTTAGTGAATTGGTAGATCAAGGCTCAGAAGAATATTAAATTCTTTTCTGTTGGGTTTTCTTTGTTTAATTTCAGTGAATATTTTTTAATAAATTAAGACTACTTGTTGCTTGAATTAGATTTGTATTCATCTCTCTTATTTTTGAGTCCTCTCATTCTAAAATATACTTCTGTACATATTTTAAATCTGGAGGAGAATGAAGATTGGTATCATTGATCAATCTCCTCCCTGTGTGAATTATTTCTTTAATGACTATTAGGTGTAAGATTTTTTTTTAAAAAAAAATACAAACAAATTTGACAACTTTTTTTTTTTTTTTGTAATTCGCAGATATTTTAGCGACGGACCAAATCCGACACTAATTTTTAAACAAGTTGACAATGGATGACGGATATGTTTGTCGCTCTCCTCATATTAGCAACGGACCTTATTTGTCACCAATATTTTTATTGACGAATAATTCAGGTGGTTTTTTTTCAAATTTCAGCAATGGATTTTTTTTTTTTACAACAGATCTTATCCGTTGGTAATCTATGATGGACCTTATCCGTCGCAGATTAAATGACGGATTTTATCTGTCAGGAAAAAATGACCTAGTAAATAGTAATAGACCATACGGCAGACGAAATCAATCGTTTATTTGGTTTTACAACTGATTTGGTCTATCACAAATCTACTACTTTGGCTTAGTGAATAGAAGGTGAGAATAAGTGCAAATACCTGAACAAAGAACAAAAAGAGAACATCTCTCATCTATAGGCATAGATACAAGGGCATAAAAATTTATTCAAGTTTTTCCTAACAGCCATGTTAATGTTCCTTACATCGGTACAATAGATCAGGCATGCTCAAACAACAAGAGCAATCCAACACCAACGCCTGTACCAACAAACAACGGGCATTATGATGAACCAAAGATCTATGAAATGTCATATAGAAGATCAAGACAAATGAAGACTTGCAAAACATCAGCAAAAACAAGATGTCAAAGACAAATACATGGCTGAATAAAGCCAAAACAAACTTACCATTGCACAAAAAATTTAAGGCACTATAACATAAGTATGGACAAACCAACACATAGACAACTTCCAAAAATAAAAATAAAAAATTATTTCCTTTACTACAGTTTAGTGCCAACCATTCAGTTTTGTCTGAACTCCCAATGAGTACTGTAGATTTCATCACCTGAAACATGAAAAACATCATATTGACTATAAAATTACAATATCTCATAATGTCCAGGAACCCCTCATGCCCCTAACTTCTCCCCAAATAGCCAACTAAATCACATGTTGCATGTCTGCCCAAACAGCCAACTACATCACATGTTTCTTGTCTGCTGCAACAGAAACTCACCATATTTATTGTGCCAAATAACTCACCAAGTCAATCTACAAATCTTTGGTCATAGCTTAAGAATATAGAATCCAAGTATCTAGGACATGAACAACTGAGCAAAGATTGCCTATCCACAGAAGAATCAAGGGTCCGCTGATTAGAAGCAGAGTATAGTAAACTATATTAAGCTTGGACTTGGAACAATGCATCTGTGGAATTGGAATTCAAGCAGGACTAATATCATGCATGAATAAGAGCATCCAATGCCAATCTCTTGAATGGCTTCACCCACCAAGAAGATGATGATCTTAGGCCAATAATAAAAATACTGGCAGAAGGATTGTGATGGAAGAAAAGATGATAAGATTTTGCCAGCCCAAGAAGATCCCAATGTAAATGACAGAGGTGGCACCCCCATAATCAATCCCACATTCTTTATACTGGAAGAAAGGTTTGTCTGGAAACTATTCATGAATGTCTGGGATTATGTAAATGCATCAAGGTTGCATTGTGGGTGTGGTGCCAAATCATTTTTGGGAGGGCTTCTAGCCAACAAGGTAGGCTTTTTAGCCTTTGGGGTGGCATGGAGAATGGAACTAGTAGAAGCAGGCTTCTTTTTTCCCACTTTTCCAACCTAAACACCATCTTGAGCCAAACCCCACTTTGGTTGTTATATAAACTTGGATTTATAACTGATGTAAGGGTGTTGGAAGCTTGATAAGCCACACTTGCTAACATTAGAATTACGAGACATCTATGATGCATATCAGGTGTACTCCTGGCCCAGGAAATAAGGGAAGCATGTAGATCAGGTGGGCCACAAGTAAGAAAATAATGGATGGTTTAAATTTAGAAATTTTCCTAACAGTTTATATTCGATGTACATGTGAGGTTCACTATAATACATCCCTATGTATTGCAATAGTAGACATGGAGACTGTAATGGTAAATGTGTCCCAAAAATACGTTAGTCATCTTCAACTGGAAAAAAAGATGCGATACAATAAAATTGATT
The DNA here is from genome assembly GCA_037074715.1 of Magnolia kwangsiensis. Classification (NCBI taxonomy): domain Eukaryota; kingdom Viridiplantae; phylum Streptophyta; class Magnoliopsida; order Magnoliales; family Magnoliaceae; genus Magnolia; species Magnolia kwangsiensis. The sequence continues at coordinate 74,202,163 of CM073577.1, read as the reverse complement.
TATAGCAGTGGATTTTTCCATTGCTATAAATATGAAAGGAGGTTTGTCATATCTAGGAAACGGCTTACCAGCTTGCTAACAACCCAACAGTGATATCATGGGATCGAGAAAGGGAAAATAACACTTTAAAGAAAATGTATCGGATACTGTTTCATAGTTAAGTTTGAAGCTTGTTTGTTTCTTGTAGTTAATTTTGATTTCCTGTCACCTAATAGTCAATTTTTCTAGCATCTAGTTCATGAATAACTTTTATATTTGTTTTCTGGTAATTTATTATTATGTCTAATTTCATCTTGTAATTTTCCTCTGATTCTAATTTTAGAAAAATTATTAAATGGTTGATATTTGTCAGATTGGTATGATGTTTACATGGAAACCCCGTGAAATGTGCCTCGAACCTAATGAACGGTAGATCAATGGATTGGACTTTGAAATGTTAATAAAAAATGAGAAATAAATAAATAAAAGACAACAGGTGGAGTAGCCACATGTGAGAAGAATCAAACCGCATAATCGCAGGTTACCAGCGAGGTACGTGGACTACTCCAATATCACATATCCTCTCGTTATAGACGAGGGGGATCCGTCTACTATTCAGATGGCTCTAGGTGAGCCTAGTGTTGAGAAGTGGAAGGTGACTATGGACAATGTGATAGACTCGTTGTACCAGATCTTGGATATAACTCATACCTCATGATGGGACCCACAAAACTTAGTAATGTCAACATAACTAGGTTACTGGTGAGAATGGATTGGCTACTCCCCGCACCACCAGCTCGGTGGCTGGTGGTCTAAGCTTTGTGGGCCTCACCATGATGTATGTGTTTTATCCATTCACTTCATCCATTTTTACAGATCATTTTAGGGATTGATAACGAAAAATTAGAGGGATATAAATCTCAGGTGGACCACACCACAGGAAAATAATAGTGATTGAATATCCACCATTAAATTCCTCTAAGGCCCACTATACTATTTATTTGTCATATAATTTGTTGATTAGGTTATACAGACCCAGATGAAGGGAAAAAAAAAGATCAGCTTGATCCAAAACTTTTATGGCCCCTAAAAAAATTTTAATGGTTGACGTTCATTCAACACTATTTCCTGTAATGTGGTCCACTTGAGAATGTGATATACCTCATTTTTAGTCTCATAACATAAAATGATCTAGAAAAGTAGATGGATAGCATGGATGAAACACATACATCATGGTGGGGCCCACTGAGCACCGACCACCGACCATTGGCTGGTGTCTGGGGGAGTAGCTAATCCGTTTTTATTCCTGCTGTGTGGTACACCGGACAATGGGCTTTGCATGGCAGGCTCTACGCGAAGTAAAAGACTAGAGGTCCATTCAAGGGCTCATAGGCCCACCGTGATTTACGTTGTTTATTCACTCCATCCATCCATTTCTACGGTTTATTTTAGGGCATGATACCAAAAGAGAGGTGTAACGACTCGAAAAAATCCATACAAAAACCCGAGTACCAACTCTGGCAGAAATCCCTCAGGACTAAATTCTTTAGAAACTAGATGAGAATTAATTAAGTGCTAACCTAAATTACCTGTGAAATTAGCATTAATCACTTTAAATACGATCTGCAAGACCTAAAACCTGTAGAATCGTTAACGCTATATTATCCTGAAATCTAGAATTCAACTCTAAACCCAGTTGCTCTCGGGAGCACTTTGAAACTTCGCATCGGACCTAAACTGCTCGTCAAAAGTCTGATAGCGATGAACTTAGAAGATTATGATCGCTAGTTGGACTTGACTGTCACCTCAAAAATTAAGTCTAAACGATGTCCTGAAACTGTTTCCTTGAGTCTAGAGTGAGAAGCGTGAAAAAGTGAAGATATTTAAGAAATTAAATATGAATTTAAGTAATTTGAGTTACATCGCTTGCGCGTCATTTATAAGCATTTTGACCGTTGTTTCCAGCATTCTGACTTTGAAATGTTATATAAACTGATCTGGAGTATGAATTACTGTTTTGTTATAATCCCACTCATGTTTAATGCATGAATATGAACAACATTCAAGCATCATTATCTATGTTACATAAGTGATGCATTGGAACTCGAGAGTGGAGCTTATGCTCAACCCCCGAATTTCAGGGCGTTACAAGTTGGTATCAAAGCATGATTTGGATTAAACCGGACCTGGGTTATAGTCACACGATGTATGTTGATGCCACTATAGTGTAGGAGGGTGCGAGAACAATCTAGAAACAGGTATAGGACTCCCAGTTTGTTTGTTGGCGAAGGTTTATTGAAAACGATCGTCGAGATCGAGTCCGTGCATACGCCTGATCATACACGACAAGCCCAAATCAAGTTTAGACCGTCAATTGATGGGTATAGACGGAGTTTCATCCCATTCCAACTGTTAAAAATTGGTAAATGTGGATGTACACCAGATTTGTCTCGAAATGACCCAAAATGGCTCGAATCGAAAGTGTGGGCCAAACGGACCACTTCCAGGGGGACCCAGGGTAGGACCTATACACGCTGGATTAGACAGTGACCGGCGAGGCCTCGCCGACCGGTGGGCCCGACCTGGCTGGGCCGATGGCACGTGGGGCCTAGTGGGACCCGCTGGTCCACGGTTCGATGTCTAAAACCCCCCCAAACACATACTTCCTTCATAAAACTCCCTCCCAAGCTTTCCCTTTTTCTTTAAAACTGCTCCATTCCCTCTCAAATCGCCCTTCCAATCTCTCTTTCTCTTATTTTTCTTCAAGGTTTACATCTCTCCACCGTGCTCAGCCATACCCATCACCTAACCCTCTCATTTTCTTTGATTTGAGCTCTCAAATCTCCCATTTGAGTCTCAAATTTGTGTAAGTCCACTAACCCATCCTATTTTGTTGTCCTTCCCATTCTTTCCCTTTCATTTGGGCCTTTACACTCCCATATCAGGCCCAAATCCATGGAGACCCAAAGATCTCACCCCTTTCCTTCATTTTCTTCACTTTCCATGGCTTTCTTGGAGCTTGTCACGACTCTATTCTCGATTTCCACCATCCTTTCTCTCATGGGAAAGAAACGAGCCCCTGTGGATGAGGCTGGGCCTAGTTGCCCCGCTCGCTCAAGGAGACCTAGAGGAGCCACTGGGAGTACAAGACTTGATAGAGAGTTGCAGACCAAGCGGGGTCTTGATCCCCAGGCACCTGTTGGAAGAGCATTGTTGATAGAGCTATCCCATGACGTTTATGAGGGCCATAGGGTTCTTTTTGAAGCGCATGTGGATGGATGACTCTTTGGCGAATACTTGTTGTTCAAGCGCCTGGAAGAAGCCGAGTGGGGTCCGCTATTTGAAGGCGAGTCTCGTACAAACGTGGGCACTGTCCGAGCCTTCTATGCCCACATTCGAGAGCCTATGCTAGAGCCCTTGCAGTTCAAGATCCCCTTTGGCAGAGACCGAGAAGCCACAATTAATGTTGGGTTGATAGCTCGACTCCTGAATGTGCCACTTGGTGAGGTACATGCTAGTGAGAGGAATCTGAATAGTGTACATGAAAGGGATTGCCACACCAGGTTTCTATGTAGTTGACTGGTTGAATAGCATCCTAACAGGAGCCTCTTAGCGACCCATATATCGGATAATTTTTGCCTGCTTCACCATATCTGCACGTTCAATGTCTACCCCAGGTGGAGCAATCGCAGTGAGTGCACGCGTCTCATGGTGGATTTCCTGTATCAAGTGGGGCAGGGATCGAAGTTGTGCGTGCCTACGTTTGTACTGTGATAGATCATCCTTATCGCGCGATCAAATAGAATGACTGAGTCGCTCCCCTTCGGCCGACTCATATGCAAGATTGCACTTGAGTTTGGCTACAGACTTGGGGCGAAATTGCCAGTGCCGGTCCATTACATCACGAGACCACTCTCAATCAGATGAAGATCGGGCCACGGCAATGACAAACCCAACTTGAAGAGAGCGAGGATGAAACAGAAAGCAAAGAAGAAGAAAGTGAAGGAGAAGGTGGGGCCGAAATAGAGAAGAGGAGGAGGAACAGGAAGAAGAAGTGGAGGCTAAGGACACGAGTGAGAGCTCTCCTCCTATGACACAAGTGCAAGACGCTGATCAGGCCGCTATGGATGCCCGTGAGGAGGGTCAGGCTGTTCTACGATAGAACATTATAGATCTTCGGGGCCTCGTGAAAAATAAGTTCAAGAAAGTGACTCACACGCTGAAGACTATCCTGTGCTGCCTGTAGGATAAGGGTGCCCCTTCTCCATCGCCAGATTACGACGACTAGTCCCTTAAGTCATCATTGTTTGCTTCTAGTTGTTTATGTTTGTGTGTAGCCTTTATAGGCGTAGTAGTTTGATAGTTATTCTAGTGTTAAAGTTTAGTGCTTGAAGCTTAGTTGTATTAGATCACATGCATCATCTGTCATGATCCATGTAAAACTTGTGTCTCATGTATTATGATAATTTTGGTAATGGAATGCATGAAGTTTCCTTTAATTTATGTGCAAATGCTGCGTAACTAGGTTTGTGGTTATGTTGAATCTGATCTCGGTTGCACCCTATGTTGTGTAGGGAATGCCACCTAAGTTCACATGGAGCATGGCACACCTCGCATTGAGTGATTCGATGGACCAGGCACCTTCTCAGAGTGATGGTTGTTCAGACCCTAGTTTGGGCCCGGTTCATGAGACTATGCCCGAGTCTTAGCCTTCTACTGGTCCTATAGTTGGGCCACCACCTTATACACCACTGGTTCGAGAGCAGAACCGTATGTCTTCTTTGACGCAGTATGTGCCTCAGTCTACTTCACCTACGGATAGGTTGGAACAGTTGCTGACGATGATGCATTATCAGCAGGAGCAGCATCAACAACAACAAATGCAACACCAGTAGTAGCAGCAGCAGCTCTTAACCACCATTGCAAGAGCCTTAACTCAAGGTGGGAGTGCGACTCCACCTTCACCTTCTGTATGACCTGTTGAGGCTGCAGGGCCTTCCGCTCAGGGCGAGGGTGTAACCTTGCCTACCCCTGCTGTATACTCTTAAGGAAATTTAGCTACGAATGGCCTTCTAAAGTGATTCCAACGCTTGCGGCCTCCTACATTTTTAGGTTCTCATAGACCTAAGGAGGCCCAATATTGGCTTAACCGCATCTCCAAGATGCTGAGGATGCTGCATTGTATGGAGCCAGAGCAGGTCGAGTTAGTGACCTTTATGCTAGAGAAGGAAGCAAGCTTGTGGTGGGATAGTGTACTGTGGACGGTAGTAGCTTACTATGTTTGGACGTGGGCAGCATTCGAGACCCGCTTCCATGAGAAATACTATCCCCTCACTTATCGGCACGAGAAGGAGAATGATTTTCTTCCCCTCAGACAGGGAGACATGGTCATGACAGAGTATGAGCACCGGTTCACCGAGTTGGGCAAATACATCTCGAGTATACTTGTCGATGCATAGATGCGGATTCGGCAGTTTTTTGAGGGCCTGCGGCCCGACATTCGCTTGAAGATGTGTTGTGTTAGCATACCCTCCTATGCTGAGATAGTACACATGTCTATGTGAGCAGAGCAGGACGGGGATCGATTGACACGTTCTCGTGGGCCTATGATCCTAGGCCACGACCAGATATGTCGAGCAGGCCATTCCTCGGCAAGAGGACCCGTACTGACTCTACTCTCAGGGTCATGGTGCCACTAGTTCCGATGAGGTGACCTGGTGTGACCTGTACTTATTGTGGGAAACCAGGTCATGTGGCGGAGAGCTGTATTGCACGTATGAGAGACAGTGGGTTCTTGCCGCCATAGAGGATTGACCGCCCTCACCCTCAGGCTATATCAGCTCCACCTCTACAGACTGCACCTGTACATCCTTCGTTTCGACTGTCGACACCCCAATTTAGGCCACCTCAACGGCCCATGGTACCGCTGTCGAACCGCCCACAGCAGGCTTAGGTGCATTCACTCACAACGGAATCACCAAAGGTAACACTTACAGCGCCTATGGCTTTTGAAGTCGCTACACATGTCTAAGGTACTCCTATTTTCTTGTTAGTGGACACTGGGTCCATAACCTCCCTCCTTTCATGCGCGTTAGTCAAGCGGCTAGCGTTGGTTACTACTTCTACGATGGGAGTGACACTCACTACTGCTACAGGGGTCTCTTCTGCCATTACTAGGGTTTGTCTAGGTTGCTCGATAGATCTAGGGAGCAGGATAGTTGTAGTTGACCTGTATGTCACGCCTTTGCATTATTATGACATTATCCTTGGCATGGATTGTCTCACCGAGGTGAGAGCAGAGCTTGATTGTGAGACTAGGTTGGTGACAGCCCATGGACTTACGAGCGCAACATTTACTTTTCTTGTTCAGGTTAGCTACCCTTCCCGAGATGATTGTTATACTGCTCTGTTGGAAAGTTCTGCTGGTTCGGTGCTTGAAATCACGCCTATGGCTCAAATTTTTGAGATAGTGTTCAGTAAGATACCTGGGTTACCTCCTCGACGTGAGATAAATTTTACTACTGATCTAGTGCCTGGTGCAGTACCTATTTCGTTACCGATGTATCGTATGCCGCCATGTGAGATGGAAGAGCTAAGGAAATAGATTGACGACTTAGTAGAGAAGGGCTTTATATGACCTAGTGTGTCTCCTTGGGGAGCACCTGTGTTGTTTGTCAAGAAGAAGGATGGGTCGTTACAGTTATGTATTGATTACCGTAGGTTGAACCAAATGGCCGTGAAGAATAAGTATCCTTTGCCTAGGATAGACGATCTGTTTGATTAGTTGAAAGGGGCACAATACGTTTCGAAGATTGACCCACAGTCAGGGTATCATCAGTTGCACATCAGGGATGAAGACGTGCAGAAGACTGCATTCAGGACCAGCTTTATTCATGATGAGTTCCTCGTGATATCATTCGGTCTTACGAACGCACCGACCGTGTCCATAGATTTGATGAACCGGGTGTTTCGGCAGTTTCTATACCGATTCATTATTGTGTTTATTGATGATATTCTGGTATACTCTACGAGACGAGAAGAGCACCAGAGGCACTTACAGGCAGTCTTAGAAACTTTGAGGATGAACCAGTTGTTCGCACAGTACAAGAAGTGCGACTTCTGGCAGGAGAAGGTCAAGTTCCTGGGACATATAGTGTCCAAGGAAGGGATTACGGTGGACCTTGCTAAGGTAGTTGGGGTTCAAGACTGGAAGCAGCTAAGTTCGATTACTGAGGTGAGGAGTTTTCTAGGTCTAACAGGCTATTATCGACACTTCATTCGGGACTTCTCAAAGATTGGCAGACCATTTTCTCAGTTAACTCGAAAAGACTTGAAGTTCGCCTGGAATGAGAAGGCAGAGTCAACTTTTCAGGAGCTGAAGGACAGACTGACGTCTGCCCTTATGCTAGTATTGCCAGAGCAAGGGGTCAAGTATACTATATACACTGATGCATCTCGAGTTAGTCTGGGTTTTATCCTTATGTAGAAGGACAGGGTGATTGCATATCCTCGAGACAGTTGACGAAACACGAGGAGAATTACCCTACGCACGACCTTGAGTTAACAACAATCATCTTTGCATTGAAGCTCTGGAGACATTACCTCTATGGAGAGGAGTTCGAGCTTTTCTGCGACCACAAGAGCTTTCGCTATATATTCACTCAGCGGGTTTGAATATGAGGCAGCTCTGATGGATTGAAACCTTGAAGGACTTTAAGTTCGAGGTCTCCTACCATCCTGACAAGGCCAACCTTGTGGCAGATGCGCTGAGCCGCAAGAAGATGATCATGTTTACAGCTCCACTGATGATTGAGGAGTGAGATATGCTAGAGTTTGTTTGTGACTTCGAGCAGAAGCTCACTGTGGAGGAACCGTTTCAGAGCGTCGCACACGTTCAAGTGTGGCCGCTTATCGATGACAGGATTATAGAGGTCCAGAAGGGCGATGAACGACTGTCTGAGCTTCGAGAGCAGGCTATCGATGATGAGGATGCCGAGTGGAGAGTTGGTACGAATGGGGGCTTACGCTACGATAGCCGTCTATGCATCCCGAATCTTCATGACTTGAGGCAGGAGGTTCTCGAGGCTGCACATAGTTCGAAGCTTGCGATGCATCCAGGTAGTACAAAGATGTATTGACGTATGAAGAGATCATATTGGTGGGATAACATGAAGGCCTGTATAGAAGAGTATGTATCCCGTTATCTCACGTGCCAGCAGGTCAAGGCAGAGCATCGCTGACCTCCTGGACTGCTTCAGCCCATGCCCATAGCTGAATGGAAGTGGGACTTCATCTCTATGGATTTTATATCAGGGCTTCCGAAGATGAGGAGGGGACATGATTCTATCTGGGTGGTAGTCGACCGATTGATGAAGTCGGCTCACTTTTTTCTGATCAGAGTCACGAACTCTGCAGACGAGTTGGCTAGGCTGTACATCAAAGAGATAGTTCGTCTACATGGAGTTCCCTTGGAGATTGTGTTGGATAGAGACACGCGATTCACATCTATCTTCTAGACTCGTATCCAGGAAGCAATCGGTGTGAAGTTGAAGTTTAGTACTGCATTTCACCCATAGACTGACGGACAGACGGAGCAGGTGAATCAGATTTTGGAGGATATGTTGCATTCTTGTGTTTTGGACTTCAAGGACAGTTGCAACGACCGTCTCCCATATGCAGAGTTCGCCTACAATAACAGTTTCTAGGCGAGTATTGGCATGGCTCCTTACGAGGCCTTATATGGGCATCCTTGTCGAGCACCGCATTATTGGACAGAGGTTGATGAGTGCAGTTTGATTGGCCCAGAGTTAGTACAGGCGACCTCAGTGAAGATCGACATTATCAGGCGTCGACTTCTGATAGCTCAGAGCAGACAGAAGAGTTATGCTGATACGAGGCGGTGACCGCTTAAGTTTGAGGTTGGAGACCATGTTTTCCTTCGAGTTTCTCCTATGAAGGGAGTCTTACATTTTGGCAAGAAGGGGAAGCTCACATCGAGGTTCATTGGTCCATTTCAGATTCTGGATCGAGTGGGGGAAGTAGCGTATCGCCTGGCTTTACCCACACCACTCACAGGAGTACACAACGTATTTCATGTATCTATGCTGAAGAAATACATTCTTGATCCTTCACACATCATCATATGGGAGTAGGTACAGTTGAGCGAGGATATTACATATGAGCTGCGTCCGACGCGCATCTTAGACCGGAAGGAGCAGGTGTTGCGCAGTAAGGTCATTCCACTAGTGAAAGTTCTGTGGACGCATCATACTGAGGAGGAAGCTACTTGGGAAACAGAAGCTGAGGTCAGAAAGAACTACCCTCAGATTCTCGAGGAGTACGAAAGGTACTAATTTCGAGGATGAAATTTTTCTTTAAGGGGGGTAGATTGTAACGACTCGAAAAAATCTGTACAAAGACCCGAGTACCAACTCAGGAGAAAACCCTCAGGACTAAATTCTTTAGAAACTAGACGAGAATTAATTAAGTGCTAACTTAGATTACATATGAAATTAGCACTAATCACTTTAAATACGATCTGTAAGACCCAAAACCTGTAGAATCATTAACGCTATATTACCCTGAAATCTAGAATTCAATTCTAAACCTAGTTGCTCTCGGGAGCACTTTAAAACTTCGTATCGGACCTGGACTGCACGTCAAAAGTCCGATAGCGATGAACTTAGAATATTATGACCGCCTAGTTGGACTTGACTATCACCTTAAAAATCAAGTCTAAACGATGTCCTAAGACTGTTTCCTTGAGTCCGGAGTAAGGAATGTGAAAAAGTGAAGATATTTAAGAAATTAAATATGAATTTAAGTAATCTGAGTCGCGTCGTTTGTGCGTCATTTATAAGCATTCTAACCGTTGGTTTTTGACCTAAATTCACCCTCGGATCAGCGATGATGGCTCATACATGTCAAAGTACTCGTGGCCCTGATTGAGTTTCGGTGACCGCTGAACTGAAACTGGTCCGCCACGGTTGATCTGGAAATTTGATCGAATTGAAAACTTAACTTGATTAAGATCCAACATCTATGAGCTTAAGTTTGACCGCACTTAGTAATAGGACCTCCAGAAGTGCTCCGTTGGATCGGAACAAGACCGATTTGATTATAACCTAAGTATACCTTGGCCTTAGGGCTATTTTTGTCAATTTAGAGCTTATATAAGTACCTTAAAACCTCTCTCTCATACACCATACGAATTTTGAAACCCTATCTAAGGAAGAGAAGAAAAAGTGAGAGAAAGTGAGAGAGAAGTGGGAGCTACTCCTAGGATTCAATTCCCGTTACTCCTTGTGCTTACACATCATTATTGAATCAATATTCCAGTGATTTCAAATACACTATTGGGTAAGAAAACCTAACCCTAATAAGTTCTGAGGTTTTAACTAGTTAAAGTGATGTAATAGCTAACGTATTTCATGTAATAGGTTACCGTTGGACCGTAGAAGAAGTGTGAGTGAACAAACTGAGTTCGTTACATGTTTATCGGCGTAAGGTGCGGATTATAGACGTATAGGTTATGGTTTTCAAAGCTTTCAATGTCAGATAATGATTTATTATTGACGTGAATGCTATTTCACATGCAAAATGTGTTGTTTGTTTCGTGTTACGAATACGTATGAAATATGTATGCCGTAGTGTATTCAATGTATTTGTTGAAATACCTGTATATGTATAAATTTTGGATCTGTGATTGCCATGATAAATCATTGTTATTATGTGTTTGTTATGTATGCAACAACTCCTTAGCAAAAGGAATTGTCTAAATATACAATATGACAACATACGTGATGTATGTTGAATAGTGTAATCTAAGTGTTTGTGTAAATGTCTGAATAAGTTAGAAATAGGTGAAGTATTATTTTTAAGGGTATTGAGATATGAATCTTGATCTCCTTACTTGCGTGTATGATTTCTTCTATGTTATATTTAGTCTATTTCGTTCATGCTAATTGTGTGTATGATTTCCTTCATGTATGTTTAGTTTATTTTATTTCTGTTAATTGTGTGTTTGATTTCCTCCATGTATAGTATCCATGCTTAAGTTACATTTCATACCATGGTCATATGAATGTAGAAGTTGAATCAAATATCTATTACTAAGGTTGTACGTGATTGGGGCCATATTATGGTCCAGGCATTCAGTAACAGGCTTGGAGTTCGTGGCTGAGCTTTATTCACCACGTAGGATATGTTTGACGAACCCGAGTTGTACTAGAGTTGTCGGCAGTGGTTTGGCCACACGGAGTGTTTACGCACATCATGTCGATTCACTCGACGTGCACTCGTACTAGTCGAGCTCGTCAAGTAACCTGATTGACCCGATGTATGTTCATCATGTATGGACGCTTCAGTCTAAATCTAGGGTACCAAACTTACCAATGCAATCTTGTTAACCTTGGTACCTCGATCCGCTAAGACTCATTAGCTGAAAATGGTGGTATGGGACACCGTGGTCGAGCTGTCGGGCCTATGCTGGGGCGACGATCCTCCCCGTAGTGACCAGTGAGCACCTATACTTGTGAGTGGATTATGGTGGTATAGGACACTATATTTGAGCTATCGGCCTACTCTGATTGGTGACAAGTCCTTTGTAGTGACCTCGAGAATATCTTAAAACTGTAGTGGGGTGACGAGCCTTATTGCAGTATATAGGATATAAGTAGACCTATATTGATTGGTGACGAGCCCTTTACAATGATCTAGAACTATACTATCGTATGAGATTGTCTCGGACTGACGACCCGAGAATGGATCATCATTTGGGTAATGATACAAGGAAGTACCTTAGCTTCCCAATCCTGCTGTATGAAAACGACTAATAAGAACTTGGTAATCATGTTCATATCATCGCACTGCATGTGCGAACGATGAAGTGCACAGAGGGAAGAAAGCATGTAGCGAACGTAAGATGGTGTCGCACGAGGGAATGTTAGCGAGGGCATGCATTCATGAAAACATCTCATCCCTGCATTAATAAGAGTATTTAGAAATGACTGATATGTTTGCTTTATCATTACTGCTTGACTGAATTGATAACATGTTAATCTTTACTCTATGATTCCACTGAGTTGATCACTCACTCCCACGTTACGGGACGGTGTTTATAACACCTACCAGACTCTGTCTTAGTTGCAAATGATGATGCGACTCAGGAGGCAGAGCCTGATTACTACAACGATCAGGATGAGTTCTCGTATATGCAGTTCTTTGACGGTTTCGCTTAAGCCGTACTAATCGACGGGGCTACAGGGCATACTATTGTAGTTGGATTCTTTTTGACATTTTGTTTTTGGAACATTATATGTATATGATGACTCAGTGATGTATTCATACTTTGGCGATCGACAATGATCTTTTAGATTTACATTCGTTTATATACATCTTTCAGTCTTCCGCTTGCGTTATATAATCTGATCTGGAGTATGAATTACTATTTTGGTGTAATCCCACTCATGTTTAATGCACAAATATGAAAAACATTCAATCATCGTTATCTATGTTGTATAAGTGATCCATTGGAACTCGGGAGTGGAGCTTATGCTCGACTCCCGAATCTCAGGGCGTTACAAGAGATAAATCGAAGCTCCGAGTGGAACACACCATGCATCAATGGTGGATGATTAATCACTATTATTTCCTATAGTGTGGTCTACTTGGGCCTTCGATCTGCCTCCTTTCTTGGCTCATGCCCCAACTTGAGCTGTCAAAATTGATGGACAACTTAGATAAAACACATATTGTGGTGGGCCTCTTAGACCATTTTTTTAATAATGCAGTTGTAACTAATGTTTAATTGCATGTTGGTTTCACCGACAAATAATTATGATAGGGTTTGTCCTCTGATGATGGGTTGCTCTTTAAATTTCATACGAAAGGACTTTCTAATAAAAATAAAATTAAATGAGATAGAAATCCTTATATTTAGTCGTGAAGAGTAGCTGAAGAACTCCTTTCCGATAGAGGAACTGAATCCATCATGTGAGTGTGAACTCACATTATAACTAAAGATTAGCAGCTACTTGATTATCGCTACAAATTACACTTTTGAATGTAAACAACATGTTAGAAAGTAAAGGATTATACTAAGAAATGTAATTTATTTGACAAGAGCAGTAAAAGATTACATTATGAAATGTAACTTGACTGATAATTGAAAGATAGAATTTGGTTTGATTAGGTTGGTGTTTTGACAAGAAACAAATATATTTTATTTGGGGATTATCTAATTCAATAATAAAAAAGAAAGAATACAAAGAGAAATCATCAAAATATATTTTATTAATTATAAATTTACTTATATCCTCTTTTATTCCTTGATTCCAAGATGAAGTATATATAACATTGAAATATGTAAATTATTAAATAAGTTTGGATATCAATTTCAATTCTGGTAACATTTTAGCTTGAAATATATTCATCTCAGCAAGAGAAGTGTTGTGCGGATTTGAATATCCTATTTGAACATTCTTTTGCTCTTTCCTTTAATTCATGTAGAATAGAGGCTTCTTTTGGAAGAACACTGAATTACAACGAACACTTGCAATAATAAAAAATTCGACAGTATATCTGCAACGTCATACATCATTCCCCTATAACAACATGTCATTATGTAGGCTGGCGCAACAACATGTTTTTGTGTGGTCCAACGTAAATGGACAGGGTTTATCTTGTTCCTCTTTCTCCTTCTTCTTCATTATGTACCCGTCAAGGTACTCAGATGCCTTCTTGCTTCTCAGGAGCTCTGATATCTTGTCTCTATGCAAATGAGAGGGGAAATGGGGTATTTATAGACCTTCACACATGTGGACCCTTGATCTCCTTGCCATGGGGTCCACCTTGCACAACACTTAGATCTTAAAGTCTTCGTAGTGTTGTGCGGCCACTCGCAACCAATATTCATTGCGTAGTCGCACGCAACACAAGTATGCCTTTATCTTTATTTTCACTTGATTTTCCTTCATAACACTTCAATACTTATTATTTTATGCTCCGACAGATGTCCCCTTGATCCTTTATATGTTCTCCTACCTTAGAATAAAGAAATAGTATCAAACACCACTTCTATTCATGTCATCATGTCATTGCGTGGGCTTAAGAAATGTTAATCGGGTCTCGTGCAACCGCAGTCAGGTCTGGCTCCTTATAAATACAAGACTTGCCATTTCTTGCTTCATTCTCACTTTCTTATCCAAGCTCTTTGCGAAACGAACATCCTCCACGTAACGAATTGTCTTTACACGTAACCACCACACAGTCGATATCTCTTGCGCACTGCACAACTAAAATTTTCTCTTCACGCCTCTAAGCAATCAACCTCCTCTATGCTCAACAACTTTTTTTTTTCAGAATTTTCTAAGTTCTAAAAAATTTAAGTCTCAGGACATTTTCCTCATTTCTCGACACTTTTGTTCAATAGCCTTGTGCAACGGATCTTCTTTGTACGCGACTGAGTTGCTTTTGGCCAAGATTCTTCCGAAATAGTTGAATACTTCCTAACATCCTTTCATTTTATCCTTTCGATATAACTAGAAATAATAGGGGAAATATGTCTAATAATCTTCGATCCGTAGATAAATTTATGAAACAATCGAGAGCTTTTGGCGATAGGACTATGTCTTCAAGAAAAAAGAATCATGCATCCCACTCAGAAGCCAGACAAGTTACCCAAAACTCTTGGGATTGTGTAGAAATTCAGGAGGAAACCTTTGAATTTTATAATCCTTCTGAGAATGAAATAGTCGTCATCTCTGTAAATATGCGACGTCACTAGTCAATCTATTACAATGAACCAACTAATCAAATGGTCCAAAACAATCTTGTTTTTGCAGATAACTAGATTATGATGAAACCACAAATTTAAGAAGGATTTATGGATGAAAATGGATCCCATAAAAAGCCTGGTAGAATTCATAAGATGCAATTCTTACGCCCATGCTATGAAACTCAACAACTCTTTCCTACTCACTACAAAACTGTTCAACAACATTTCTTTACCAAAGGATCACCCTTGAATATAAAAGTATTCATGGCGATGGGTCTTTTATCACCAAGAGAGTTCTATAGTGCTTAGGATCGAGCCATTACCCAGAAATATGCCGACATCCTGAAGAAAATTGATCTTTTTGATGCAATCATAGCTATGTCAGAACATTTCCATGGAGATGCAACTATTTCTAAAGGTTTTCTTGATCGTTGGTGTCCAATTACCAATTTGTTCCACCTTCCTTTAGTTGAGATCAACATAACCTTGTGGGAACTCCTTTATATAGCAGGTCTTCCTATCATGGGAAACATTTTTGATGAATACGTGCCTTCGAACAAAGAATTTGCCCTTATCTCTGCAGGAACTAATAGATCCGAGGTTTCAAAAAATCCCTTGAACTCTTTTGGGAGATAGTTAATTTCCCTCCGCCTAATGAAATTCATTCTCTTAATTGGCTAGCTCATTTTTCTCGAAACTTATGTGTAACGTCTCGGAAAAATTCGTACAAAGGCCCAAGTACCACCTCAGGCAGAAATCCCTAAGGATCTTATCCTGTTGAAATTTAGGCATAATTTAGTTAAATACTAAACTAAATAGGTGGTAGATTTAGCTTGAACCACTATCTATACAAATGGCAGACCCAAAAATATCAAAAACAGTGACTCAACACTACTTAATAACATAAGAGAAATCCCAAAACCCAGTTGCACTTGGGAGCACATTGAAACTCCAAATAGGACTTAGACCACACGTTGAAAGTCCAATGACCACAAAACTATAGGGTTATGTTTGCCTTACTGGGCTTGAGGACCAATGCGGGAATTAAGCTCAAATAGTATCTAAAAAAGCACAACTTGAGCCCTAAGCGAAGTGTGTGAGAAATGCGAATATCCTCCGAAAAGGTATTGAAACTTAAGTGAATTGGGTCATTCGCTTACGGGCGAAATTGGAGATTTTAGACCATCAGTTTCTGATCAAACTTTACCCATGGATCAGGAAAATTTCCCTACACATCTGTATACTTGTGGCCCTGATCGAGCGATAATGGCCGTTGATTTGAAATGGGTCCTCAACGGTCGATCTGCTAATCCGATCATACCAAAATCATAACCTAGCTTAGATCGATGGTCATAGAACTTTCTCCATGCCATAGGTGAGTAATGGACCTCTAGATGAGCCCAGTTTACCCGAAACAGGCACCCTTTGGCTTTAACCTAAGTATACTATGGTCCGAGGGCCATTTACACCAGTTCTAGTCCTATATAAAGCCCTTAAACTACCTCATTCCCATTACATACGAATTTCTCTAACCCTAGGAGAGAGAAGAGAGAAGAGAGGAGAAATGTAACATCCTAAAAATTGGGGGTCGAGCATAAACTCCACTCCCGAGTTCCAGAACATCACTTATGCAACATTTTCAATGATGGATGAATGTCGGCTGTAATAGTGCATAAAACACGAAGTGGATTAAGCCAAAATAGCATATCATACTCCAGAGACAGTTAAATTAGCAAGCGGAAGAATGTGATAGATATATAGAATATATGAACTGTTGTAAGTCTCTAGAGTGTGAACATGTTACCAGGTTAAACATATACATGTATACTCCAAAAATGATCAAAAAGAATATACATGAGTGCTCCAAAAATATAAAATGACAAGTGTCATGGCATCAAATCAACCTCCCTGTAATCCCGTCGATCAGAACACGGTCTACATAGACCCGCCTGATAACCGCTAATAGGAGAAATCCTCCTCATCATCATACAAGTTTAGCTCCACCTCGCAGGCCGCGCCACCATCTGAAACTACAATAGGGTCTGGTGGGTGTCCAGACACCATCCCGTAATGTGGGAGTGAGTAGATAACTCAGTGGAATCATATAGCAAAGGTTAACATGTTATCAAATCAATCAAGCGATAATGATAAAGCGAGAAAATCAAACATTCTTAAATATTGTAATTAATGCAAGAATGAAATGACATGATGGATGCCCTCGCCAACATACTCCCTCATGCGACACCATCTTACGTCCGCAGCATGCTTTCTTCCCTCAGTGCTCCACATCTTCCAGGCACATGCAGTGCGATATGAATATGATTACCGAGTTATTATTAGTCCTTTTTATACAGCAGGATTGGGAAACTAGGGTACTTCCCTTATATCATTCCCAACAAGGATCCTATCTAGGGTCATCACTCCTAGTAGTCTCATACGATGATATATTTCTAGGTCGCTGCAAGGGCTGTCAGTGCTGTTGCACGCACTCGTTGCTCCACTCCCCCATCACCTTATCAATATAGGCCTAGTTGTACTCTTGTTGTTACGGAAGGGTCGTCACCTCATGTAGACTCAAAGTATGCTCGAGGTCACTAAAAGGGCTGTCAGGGCTGTTGTACGCACTCGTTGCACCGCTCCCCCATCACCTTATCAGTGTAGGCCGACAGCTAGAATATAGTATCCCATATCACCATAATCGGCTCAAGAGTCTGGGTTACTCACTGGTCACTACGGGGAGGCTCGTGAACCCAGAGTAGGCCGACAGCTCGACCACAGTGTCCCATACCACCATGCCCAGCTCATGATTCTTAGTGGATCATGGTACCATAGTTATCAGGGTTATCACTGGTAAGTTCAGTATCCTACGTTCAAGCAGTTATGACCAATACAAGGTGAACATACAATGGTCAGTCGGGTTACTTGATGAGTCCGACTAGCACGAGCGCACGTTGAATCGACCGACATGAACTGCACAAGCACTTCGTGTGGCCTAACCACCGCCGACAACTCTAGTACGACTCAGTTTCATCATACAACATCCTTCGTGGCGAATAGAATCCAACGACGAATCCTAATCTATTACCGACTGCCTGGACTAGAGTATAGCCCCAAACACTTGTAATCTAAATCAATAATCATTGAGAGAGACAGAATTAAAATACAAGTAATTCCAGCATGTTATCAGCATGTTATAACATACATCATAAGCAGTTAACCATACATGAGTATTTCACACATAAGGTAATTAATTCAATACAACAAGCATGGAGGAATTCATATACATCATCAAATTAATTGAGAATCCAATCTCAATGCTAATCTACAACACCATTTACTCAATACTTACTAATACATACATTTATACAAACACTTAGACTACACAACTCTAACATACTTGATGTATGTTGATTTCAACATATAATATGACAAATCCTTATATCAAGGAGATGTCTAATACACAACAATCATGTTCTTACATTCAATATATATGACAGGCATAAATCATATTGATTTAGGCATTTCAACAAACACTTAGTCTACACACATTTGTCTACATAGCATATGTCGGCCAATATGTGCATTAGGGCGAATTTCTTCACCAAACGGATCATACACGCATAACTAGCATAGGTACACGACAAATACTCATGGCAATCATATCAGAAAAATACGTACGTATACAGTATTTCCTACAAATATAAAAAATACCCTAAATCTCATATTCTTCGTACGTATTCGAAATGAAAAATAGGCAGCATGTTTTACATGTCAAACAGCATCCTTGTCAACAATCTACCATTAAACGGCATTGAACGCTTTAAAAAATGACAACCTAAGCGTCTAAAATCCACACCTTACGCCGTAGAAGTGTAACGAATTCAATAGAGACTCTAAGTCTTTGTCAACGACTGATTGGCAACCTACAGTATGATTTAGGTTAGCTACTTCACCACTTACACCAATTAAAACCCTAGAACAGGTTAGGGCTTTCTTACCTAAGAACGAAGCTGGAGTCACCGAAAAAGTGATACGGAGGGGTGGATTAGGCACGTAGCAAAGCTGGAAAGAATCCTACGAAGAATCACCAACTTCTCTCCCACTTTCTCTCTCTTTTCTCTCTCTTGATTTGGGTAGGGTTTGAAATTCGTATGGGATTTATGAGAGAGAGTTTAAGGCTCTTTTATAAGCCCAAACATAACGAAAATAGACTTGAAGTCAAGGTATACTTAAGTTATAACCAAATCGGGTCTGTTCCGATCCAACGGAACACTTCTGGAGGTCCTGTTACTAAATGCGGTCGGACTTAAGCTCTCTAATATTGGATCTAGGTCCAGCTAAGTTTTCAGTCCGGTCGGGTTTCTAGATCGACCGTGGCGGACCAGTTTCAGTTCAGCGGCTGCAGGAACTCGATCAGAGCCACAAGTGCTATGACATGTAAGGGCCACCTATCCTGATCCGAGGGTGAAATTTGGTCAAATTTTAACGGCCAGAATGCTTAAAAATGTCGTGCAAGCGACACGTGCCAGATTGATTAAAAATTGAATTAATTTTCTAAATATTTTCCTTTTCTCACTCTCTTCACTCCGGACTCAGTAGAATGGTCTCAGGATGTAGGTTGGGCTTAATTTTTGAAATGATTGTCATGTCCAACTAGGTGGTCATAATGGTCTATAATTATAAATATCAGACTTTCGACGTGCGGTCTAGATTCAATACAAAGTTTCAAAGTGCTCCCGAGAGCAACCGGGTTTAGAGATTGATCCTGGATTTCAGGGTAAGGTAGCATCAATGATTCTATAGGTTCTGGGTCTTACAGATCGTATTAAAAGTTATTGGTGCTAATTTTGCAGGAAATCTAGTGTAGCGCTGGCTAATTCACGTTAAATTTCTAAAGAATTTGGTTCTAAATGATTTCTCTGGCTTTAGAATCGAATTTTGAGAAACTACCAAGGTGCTATGGTTGACCCATTTTCTAAGGACGTCTGACCCTAGGTTGACAATAATCCGGGATGTTACAAGAAAAGAGTGAGGAGAAAGAGAGAAATAGGGAGATTGTTGTTGGGATTCACTCCCACTACTCCACGGGCTGAATCACCTCTCCCGTTTTGCTACACCATCATTTTTCAACTACAATTTGGGTAAGAAATCCTAACCCTAATCTCATTGTAGAGATCTAAGTTAGTAGTTCGTCAACCTAGCTAACCTATTACATCATGTAAGTGTTTGTCGTCTCGTTTTCAGAAACATACAGTCTGAACCGGGTCCAAATCGAGCTTTTCGATGAAATGTGCGAACTATAAACATTTAGTTTATGGTTTTCTAGGTTTTTTATGTTAGATAATGATTTATGTTCGACTTGAATGTTGTCATATTAAAATGGCCAAGCTATATGTCCTAGAGGGGGGCGGGTGGGGGGGGGGGGGGGGGGGGTGAATAGGACTATGCCAAATTACAATTATAACAGCGAAAAAAAATAAAGAGATAGCCAAATAAAAATAAATCAATTCATAATGTTGAAATAAAAGCAACCTCAATAAACAAGTATTGAGAAGTTAATACGATTCAGTTCTAAGGACAACCTTACACCATAAAAACCAAGGGTTTATAGCAGGACAACCTTATTTTTAGAACATCCTTTGTATCAAAAACTCAAACCAAAGAGGAATAAATAAATTGAAATAAATTACAGAAATTTAAACTAAATTATTACAACATTCTCCACTGTGCTTGAAATGTAAAAATTACAACATTCACATCCACACATACATTTCATAGTTTTGAAAGATAAAAGATAGAAAGAATAAATCACACATCCACAAAACATAAAGAGTTATAGTGGTTCGCTTGTGTGTTCATCAACTATTAAACAACAACCACACAGATTGCTACTCCACTCCTAATATCCTCACATAGGGGATATTAGCGTTCACTATCAAAATAGGTTTAATAGGTTCACCTAAAACCTTCACAATTGTGTCTTTTTCCACTTAGGCTTACATAATAAAAAAAAACCCCTCTATCTGAGTTTTATGGCTCTCCTCAGATAACCACACAATGAGATTTTTCTGGCTTAATCTCAAAAGAAACTAAAAATAAAGTAAATTACATAAACGTAAAATACCTGAATTTCTTCTTTCGTACTAGCCCAAAAGAACCAATCAGAGTAGAAGTTCGAATATGAAAGTTCAATGTCCAATACACACTTTATAATGGTTCTAAGTTCTAATTGATTTTAAGTTAAACCAAATGGGCTAGCTGTATTTGAATTTGATTCCAAGAAGAAGGAATTACAAAATTTTTCCCTTTCAAATCAAATTGGAATGTAGATTAAAATCAAATAACAATAAGCTAACAAATGGAAATATTAATTATGCACAAAGTAGCTTAAAAATGAACACAAACTTATCTTAGAGTGGAGCCTAGATTTTACTTGAATTGAGTTGGAAAACTCTGAAATTCGTGCTCAATTTATAGCTGACGAAACTCATCTTCGACTGGTCTTAGGGACACCTTGACTGGTCTTAGCACAAAAGCACTTTGAATTTTTTAAGAGCAATCTTGAAAACTGTTCTACGACTAGTCGTAGGGTGTCTACAACTGGTCGTGGACTACCTACGACTAGTCATAGATGGCCCAGGACTGGTCATGGACCACTTTGGTTGATCACTGTAGTTTGAGTCGAAGACCCACGAATGGTCGAAGTTTGAGTCGAGAACACACTTACGATTGGTCGAAGGACTTCCAGGACTGGTCGAGGACTAACCAAAAAATTCTAAAAATTCTCAACAACTTAGGACTAGTCATGAAATTTCTTAGAGTGGTTGAACCAGTACTAGGACTATTCGAACAAGTTCCAGGACTAGTCTTAGAACAGACCAAACTCATGTATAAACATACAGTTTGACCTACCCTAAGGTCAATCTAAGGTCGTACCTCGAAAATGAAGTATGAACATTGAAATTCATTCATTCAGCGAAGGTAGACCTTTGAACCTTATCAAGCTTGAACTCTCACACTTGATGTAACTTAAGATATTCGAAAGCTTGAACTTAAACTTCATCTTGAGTTGCACTTGAGTCTTGAAGTGTACTTGAGTCTTGTACTCTTTATCGATGTAGCTCTGAACATATATGCTTACAGACGTTGACAAAGTACATGGCTTGAAGTCGATCAATGTACTTAACTTGAAGCACTTGTGAAGCAGTATCTTGAACATATATAAATCAACATACAAACACAAGACACAGATAAAAGTTTTGACACCACAAAATTTAACAACCAAAGGAGCATGTGATCATAGCACTTACAATCTCCACCTTTGTCAAATTTGTGACAAAAAAATACCCATGTATATATAAAAAATAAAGAAGAATAAGTACAACAGGCTCAATAAAGAATCATGCACCAGTTGTTATAAACAACATCCATTAAGAGACACGAGTATACATACTCCCCCTGAGTATATACATACTCCCTCTGAGTATCAGCACACACAGATATCAGGACTACTCACTTTCATATCCATAAGCAATCAAACCAAAAACTTCCATAAGATTTCCAAAAAGGTGCAATTCTCCCCCTTTTTGTCACAATATGACAAAGGAAGAATCAAAGATAGGATAAATACAGAAAAGTTTAAAGTTCATATAGCATTAAGCATTTATCCAAGTCAGAAAAAGTCAAAAACAAAGTACTAAAGTTATTACAACCCAAAGAGGAAAACACTTAATCTGATACAGAGGAAGGAGCAGGTATGGTAGGATCAAGTTTATGAAGGCCCTTATTTAAGTGCCGAAGATACTTGAGCATATATTTGAATTGCATATCATGGGCAACATTCATATTTTCTATCTTCTCCTCTAATGCATGAAGACGTGCATCAAAATCTGATGGTACAAAATCAGGATCATTTCCAAAGTCAAAATCAATTTCATTAAAAATGTCATCCATATTAATATCGTCTGGAGGAAGATCATCACCCTCTTCTTCATTCACACCTGCTGCTCCACCTTCTCCAACATTTACTTGGCCATCAGCCAAGTGCAACTTCATTTTGTTTAAGTTGGAATTGTTGAAAATGAGGTGTTGGATAGGAGCCTCTCCAACAGGCATAGCGACTAGCATGTGACTTGCTAACACAGTCATTAAGTAAGCAAAGGGAAGATCACTATGACGTAGATGGAGATGAAACTGAATGATGGAATGACATATTAAAGAAGGCAGACAAACATTTACACCAACAATGATAGAATACAAAATATGAACCATGAATAAAGTCAGTTCTGTCTTGTTAAGAGAATGAGGATACATATTAGAAGTATAGATACGATGCAAAACTCTGTATCTGGGTAACAAATTTTTGGAAGCGAGGGCATTCCCATTCTGAGTCCATTGAGCATTCTTGGTACACAGCACTCTAGTATAAATATGTTTTTCAGATTCAGTAACTTTCTCAGCTAGAGTGCTAGGTGGAATACCATCATCATTAATAGGTATATCCATAAGGCCTGAAATTAAATGACGATCAATAGGAAAAGGCCCTTCTCTAGTAGCAATAGAGAAAGTTAATTGTTCAGTAGAAAAATCACTTATGCATGCAAACATGCTCTATGCAATGGATTGGTATGCCGGCCCGCCCCAATGAAGGATGTTATCCCAACCTATAGATTTGAGGAGAGGAAGGATACCGAAATGGGTGATGTGATCTAAATCAACAGCTTTCTCAACAATGACATTACGTAGACGCAAATCACATACATAAGGTGGATCATCTTCGGGAGACCGAATATGGCGTCTTGTAATAGATGTTGATCTGGATGAAGAGGGTCCTCTAGTATTTTTCTTTTTCCCTCTAGAAACCATATTCTTGAATAATAATAAGAAATTTCAAAGAAGTAGAGATGAGTTTCTCTAGATCAGCAAATGAGGAAGAAAACCCCAAAAATCTTAAGACAAACTTGAAATCAACTACTCTAATGAAGAAATTGAAGGAAATAGATCAAAATTATCTAAGAAAGACAAGCAAAAAGCTCTAACCTGGTCGAATCGAACATTAGGGTTCAACTACTCGTAGCTCGGCTCGTTGGAGAGAAAAGTGAAAAATGAGGAAGAAGAGATATTTCCCCAAATTAAAGAGGTCAGCACGCTCCACGACCGGTCTTGGAGAATACATGACCGGTCGTACCACGACTGGTCGTGTATAACCACGATTGGTCGAGTACCGGCCAAAAATTGCATTTTTCAACAAATTTAAAAATTTAACCACAAAAATACATAAACATACATACAATATTTTACAATGATGCAAGAATATTCAATTTAAATTGCACATACCAAGGTCAAATTTTAATTTATTAAATCTGCTTTTGTCGAGCGGTTTAGTGAAAATGTCAGCAAGTTGAGTCTGGGTTGGAATGTATTCCAAAGAAATTATTTTTTCTTCCACTAATTCAAGAATTTAATGATACCTAATGTCAATGTGCTTAGTACATGAATGTTGGATTAGATTTTTAGAAATATTTATTACACTGGAGTTATCGTAAAATAAAACCATTGAGTCCTGTGCAATTCCATAATCGCTTAACATACATTTCATCCAAACAAGCTCAGTACATGCATTTCCTGCCGCAATGTATTTAGCCTTAGCAGTAGAAAGTGAGATGGAACTTTGCATCTTGCTAAACCAAGAAACAAAGCAATTTTTAATATAAAAAAACCACCACTGGTTGATTTTCTTACATCGATATTACCTGCCCAATCAACATCTAAGTACCCATCCAATTGAACACTAGTCTCATGTGGATACCAAAGACCCAAATTAGTAGAACTTATGACATATTGCATAATCCACTTAACAGCAGTTGTAACATCCTGAAAAAATTCATATGAAAACCCACGTATCACCTCAATAGAAATCACTTAGGACAAAATCCTTTACAAATCTAACGGAGATTAACTAGTGCTAAACTAGATTACCTGTGAAATTAGAACCAATCACTTTAAATATGTTCTATAAGACTCAAAACTTGTAGAATCATTAATGCTACATTACCCTATAATCTAGGATCAATCTCTAAACCCGGTTGCTCTTGGGAGCATTCAGAAACTTCGTATCAGACCTGGATCGCACATCAAAAGTCCGATAATGACAAACTTAGACAATTATGACCGCCTAATTGGACTTGAGTATGACCTCAAAAATCAAGTTCAGATGATGTCCTGGGACGATTTACTTGAGTCCGGAGCGAAGAGTGTGAGAAAAGTGAATATTTTTAGAAATTAAATACGAATTTAAGTAATCTGAGTCGTGTCGCTTGCCGGCCAAATATAAGCGTTCTGACCATTGGAATCTGACCCAAATACACCCTCGAATCAGGAAAGATGTCCCACACATGTCAATATACTTGTGGCCCTAATCAAGTGTCGGTGTGTTAAACTGAAACTGGTCCGCCACGGTCGATCTATGAACCCGATCGGACTGAAAACTTAAGTCCGACTGCATTTAGCAAAGGGACCTCCAGAAATGCTCCGTTGGATCGGAATAAGCCCGATTAGGTTATAACCTAAGTATACCATGGCCCTGGGACTATTTTTGTCAGTTCTGGGCTTATATAAGGGCTTTAAAACCCCTCTCACATATTCCATACGAATTCTCAAACCCTAGCTAAGAAAGAGAAGAGAAAGAGAGAGAAAAGAGAGAGAGTTGGAGATTTACCCAGGGATTCTACCCTGCCTCTCCGCGTGATTATCCATCACTACTGAATCGTTATTCCAGCGATTCTAATTCCATACTTGGGTAAGAAATCCTAACCATAACCTGTTTTAGGGTTTTCAATAGTCTAAGTAATGATGTAGCTAACCTACTTCATGTTCTAAGTTGTAAATCCGCTGTTGATGAAGACTTACCGTATAAATCATATCTGTTACACATTTTCCAGTTTAAGGTGCGGACTATATACGTATAGGTTATAGTTTTCAAGGCTTTCAATGTCGGTTAATGGTTTATTACTGACATGGATGCTATTTCACATGCCAAATGCAATATCTGTTTTGTTTTACGTATATATATGAACTATGTAGGCTATAGGGAAATTCATGTATTTATTGAAATGTTTGTGTACATTTGACATCTGATGTTGTGGTTGTCATGATTAACTGTCGTAGGTACATGATTGATATGTATGTGACAACTCCTTGGTAGAAGGATTTTCCGTAGTACGTAATATAACCAACATATGTGATATATGTTGGAAAGTGTAGTCTAAGTATTTGTGAAAATGTCTGAATAAGTTAGTAATTAGTAAAGTGTGATTTATAAGGGAGTTGAGATATGAATCCCAACTACCTTAACTGTTTGTATGATTTCCTCCATGAACTGTATAGCCTATTTATTCATGTTTAACTATGTGTATGATTTCCTCTATGTATCATGTATTCATATTTACATTATATTCCATAACATGCTCACATGATTGTAGGATTTGATTTAAGTATTCATTATTATGATTGCACGTGATTGGGACTGTATCACAGTCTAGGTAATCGATAGTAGTTCTCAAACTGGTGGTTGAGATTATTTTCACCACGTAAGATATGTTCGACGAATCCGAGCCGTACTTGGGATGTCGACAGTGGTTAGGCCACACGAAGTGCTTATGCATTTCATGTCGATTAACTCAATGTGCGCTCATCCTAGTCGAGCTCGTCAATTAACATGATTGACCTGATGTATGATCACCATGTTTGGACGTTACTGCTTAAATCTAAGGTACCAAACTCACCATTAAAACCCTATTAACCTCAGTACCTCGATCCGCTAAGACTCATGAGCCGAACATGGTGGTATAGGACACCGTGGTCAAGCTGTCGGCCTACGCTGGGGCAACGAGCCTCCCTGTAGCAACTAGAGAGCAACCTAGACTCGTGAGTCGAATATGGTGGTATGAGACACTGTATTCGTGCTGTTGGCCTAGACTGATTGGTGACGAGCCCTTTGTAGTGACCTCGAGCATACCTTGACACTACATGGAGGTGACGAGCCTTTTTGTAGTAACTAAGGTATAACTAGGCCTGTATTAATTGGTGACGTTCCTTTACAGTGACTTAGAACCATAACATCGTATGAGATTTACTAGGACTGAAGACCCTAGAATGAATCATTATTTGGGTATTGATACAAGGGAGATACCTTAGCTTCTCAATCCTTCTGTATGAAAAGGACTAATAAGAACTGGGTAATCATGTACATGCACCTCACTGCATGTGCCATTTAGCATTGGGCAGAGCACTGAGGAAGTGACTGACATGCGCGACCGTAAGATGATGATTATAAAGGGAGTGTAGGCGAGGGCATGCATCATTTCTTTATACATTCTTTCATTAACTAGTGTAATTAGGGATGTTTGATTGTATTACATTATCATTACTGCTTGACTGAATTGATAACATGTTAACCTTTGTTGTATAGTTCCACTGAGTTGATCACTCACTCCCACGTTTTGGGACAGTGTTTAAACACCAACCAGACTCTACCTTAGTTGCAGATGAGGATGTGATGCATGTGGCAAAGCCAAAGTTCGAGGATGACGAGGAGGCATTCTCGTGTATGCAGTATTCAGGCGGGTTCTCTTAGACCATTTTGAATCATCGGGGCTTCAGGGTGTATACTTATTAGAGGACTTTCACTTGTTGTTATTTGTATTTTAAAACAAGACTTGTAACTTATGACCTGGCAGAGCATACATACTTTGGGGACTTGTATTAGCTTGTATAGTCATTTTAGTCTTCCACTTGTGTATTCTAACTGTCCCTGGATTATGTTTTGCTGATTTGGCTTAATCTACTTCATGTTTTATGCACTAATACAGCCAACATTCATCCATCGTTAAAAATATTGCAAAAGTGATGTTTTGGAACTCGGGAGCTGAGTTATGATCAACCCTCAATTTTCAGGGCGTTAGAAGTTAGTATCAGAGCATGATTGGGATTAAACCGGACTTGGGTTATGGTCACACAACGTACGCTAACGCCAATTTAACATAGGAGGGTATGAGAAAATCTAAAAACAAGTCTAGGCTTCCCAGTTTCGCCAATTAGCGAAGGATTGCTGTAAATGATCGCCGAGATCAGGTCAGTTTGCACCCGTGATCATGTAAAATGATCCCAATCCACTTTTAAATTGTCAATTGACAGGTTTAAATTGTATTTTGTCCCCTCCCAGCCGTTTAAAATTGGTTAGCATCATTATGCATCAGATTCTATTTGAAATGACCCGAAATGAGTCGAAACGGAGTAAGGAACCAATCGGGGAACTTTCAGGGGGACCCATGGTGGAACCCACATGTATTTGGACCTAAGGGGGGGAGGACATCGTCCCACTAGTGAGTCCTCGCCGGATTGTCCAGAGACCGGCGAGGGCCTCACCGCCTAGTGGGCCCGGACGGGCTTGGCCGATCAGGACGACACATCTAGGGCGTTGTATGGCTCATTGATCTATGGTTGGTCGAATAAAATCCCTCCTACAGTGTCTTTCCTTCACAAACCACCCCTCCAAGCTCTCCTTTCTTCAAAATCCTCTCAAATCTTCCCAAAAATCACCCTCCAAACACTTTCTTCTTCCATTTTCGTGCACCCTCACTCTTCCCATCTCAAAACCCACCTCCATTGCTGATTTCCTTTTCTTTTCCTTCCATTTGGGCACTCAAATCCTTACTTTGAGTCTCAAATTCGTGGGAACCCACTATCTCATCCCATTCTTTTTTTTATTCTTTTTTTTTTCCATGGCCCTATTCTAGCTTGTCACGGCCATATTTTCTATTTCCACCATTCTCTCTTTCATGGAAAAGAAGAGAGCTCCCATAGATGAAGCCGGGCCTAGTCGCCTCACCCGTTCAAGAAGGCCGAGAGGTGTTGCCTCAAGTTCAAGCACCAATTGAGAGTTGCAGACGAAGCGGGATCTAGATCCCTAGACTCCCATAAGAAGGGCTTTATTGGCGGAGTTGTCTCATGGAGTTTATGAGGGCCATAGGGTCCTTTTTAAAGCTTATGTAGAAGCCAAGTGGATTCCGCTATTTAATGGTGAGCTGTAACACCCCAAATTTTTGCCAACTAGAATTTAGATGTCCTTAGGCAATGGGTCAACCATAACACCTTGATAACGTCTCATAACCCAAGTTCAAAGCCAACGAAATCATTTAGAATGAAATTCTTTAGAAATTTAACGTGAATTAACTAGTGTTACACTAGATTACCTATGAAATAAGCACCAACCACTTTAAATACGATCTGTAAGACTTAAAACCTGTAGAATCAGTAACGCTATGCTATCCTAAAATCTAGGATCAATCTCTAAACCCAGTTGCTCTTGGGAGCACTTTGAAACTTCATATCGGACCTGGACCGCCCGTTGAAAGTCCGATAGTGATGAACTTAGACCATTATGACCGCCTAGTTGGACTTGACTACCACCGCAAAAATCACATCCAAACGATGCTTTGGGACAATTTCCTTGAGCCCGGAGTGAAGAGTGGGAGAAAATGAAGATTTTTAAGAAATTAAATATAATTTTAAGTAATCTAGAACGTATCGCTTGCGCGATGATTCTAAGCATTCTGACCATTAGATTTTAACCCAAATTTACCCTCGGATCAGGATAGGTGGCCCATACATGTCATAGCACTTGTGGCCCTGATCGAGTTTCGGTGACCGCTGAACTGAAACTGGTCTGCCACGGTTGATCTGGAAACCCGACCGGACTGAAAACTTAGCTTAACCTATATCCAATAGTAAAAAGCTTAAGTCCGACCGCATTTAGTAACAGGACCTCCAGAAGTGCTCCATTGAGACAGAACAGTCTGTATTTGGACATAACCTAAGTATACCATGTCCCTGAGTCTAATTTGGAGAGTTTTGTGCCTATATAAGGACCTTAAACCCTCACTCTCTCATCCCATACGAATTTGGGAAAACCTAGGAGAGAGAAGAGAGAAAAGAGAGAAAGTGTGAGA
This sequence comes from Magnolia kwangsiensis, assembly GCA_037074715.1. NCBI lineage: Eukaryota > Viridiplantae > Streptophyta > Magnoliopsida > Magnoliales > Magnoliaceae > Magnolia > Magnolia kwangsiensis. The sequence continues at coordinate 74,172,400 of CM073577.1, read as the reverse complement.
GAAGTGAGAGGATCTTCCTACTATCCTACATGCTTAATCATCACGATCTAATCACTTTTCTGGCGATTCTAACTTCGTTCTTAGGTAAGAAAGCCTAACCTTAACCTGTTCTAGGGTTTCAATTGGTTCAAGTGGTGAAGTAGCTAACCTAAATCATACTGTAGGTTGTCAATCAGTCGTTGACAAAGACTTAGAGTCTCTAATGAATTCGTTACACTTCTACGACATAAGGTGCAGATTTTAGACGCTTAGGTTGTCATTTTTCAAAGCTTTCAATGTCGGCTAATGGTAGATTATTGATGAGGATGCTATTTCACATGTAGAACATGTTGTCCGTTTTCCATTTCGAATACATACGAAGTATATGAAATTTTATGTATTTTAAGTATTTGTAGAAAATACCGTTGTAACACCCTAAAAATCGAGGGTCGTGTATAAACCCAACTCCCGAGTTTTAGACCGTCACTTATGCAACAAAAATGATTATGATTCAATGTTGTCTGAGTTAAAGCATTCACATGAGTAAAAGTATACCAAACTGCAATTCATACTCCAGATTCAGTGATAAAAGCAACTGGAAGACTAAAAGATATACATATCACTGTATGGAAAACAAAATATATCTCAACTGTCTCCAAAGTATGAATACATCTCTGAGTCTCTTATACATGTAAATATAGAAAATTAAAAGGTCAAAAATAGTCCCGTCAATTCAGGCCACCTAAGTAAAGCCGTCATGGTACTGCATATATGAGAACTCGTCCTGGTCCTCATCATAATCCGGCTCTGCCTCCTGAATCGCTGCCTCACCTGCATCTAAGACAAGGTCTGGTGGGTGTTGCAAACACCATCCCGTAACGTGGGAGTAAGTAGCTAACTCAGTGAAATAATAGAGCAAAGATTAGCATGTTCTCAAATCAATCAAGCGATAATAGTAAAGCAGTAAATCAAACATTCTTAATACTGTTGTTAATGCAATATGACATGACATGATGGATGCCCTCACCGACATTCTCTCTCATACGGTACCATCTGCGTCCGTGGCATGCTTGCATACCGCTCAGTGCTCCACATCTTCCAGGCACATGCAATGTAATGGTGATATGATTACCGAGTTATTATTATTCCATTCAAACAGCAGGATTGGAAAACTAAGGTACTTCCCTTATATCGATCCCAACACAGATCCTGTTTAAAGTCGTCACTCCTAGTAATCTCATACGATGTATATTTTGTAGGTCGCTGCAAGGGCTGTCTGGGTTTTTGATCTCACTCTTTGCACCGCTCCCCCATCACCTTATCAATACATGCCTACTTGTACTCGCGTCGCTATGGAAGGGTCGTCGCCTCCAATAGACTCAGAATACGCTCGCGGTCACTACAAAGGACTCGTCGCCTGATCAGTGTAGGCCGACAGCAAGAATATAGTGTCCCATACCACCATAATCTGCTCACGAGTCATAGGTGCTCACTGGTCACTATGGGGAGGTTTGTGGCCCCAGCGTAGGCCGACAGCTCGACCACGGTGTCCCATACCACCATGCCTGGCTTATGAGTCTTTACGGATCAAGGTACCATGGTTAATAGGTTTTACAGTGGTAAGTTCAGTACCCTAGGTTCAAGCAGTTATGACTCATACAAGGTGAACATACAATAGCCAGTCGGGTTACTTGACAGGCTCGACTAGCACGAGCACATCTCAAGTCGAACGACATGAAGTGCATAAAACACCTCGCGTGGCCTAACCACTGCCGCCAACTCCAAAACACGACTCGCGTTCATCGACGCGACTCTCGTGGCAAAGATAAGCTAACCATGGATTTACTCGGTTACTGACTGCCTGGACTAATTATAGTCCCAAACAGTTATGAATCCACATCAGCAATCATGTAAGAGTAATGGAAATGAAATACAACAATGTGAGCATGTTAACACATGTTATAACATATAACTTAAGTAAATCTTCCAACACATGCATTTCATACATATAACGAAATCATGCATATAGCCAACATATAGGAAATCATGTACATCAGCATATTATTTGAGAATTCACTCTCAAACTAATTCATAACACCATTTAATTCAATACATACTAATACAAACATTTATACAAACACTTAGTCTACACATTTAAGTCTACATATATTATGTCAACTCAAAGTGCGCATTTGGGCGAATCTCTTTACCAAACTGATTATGCACGCATTCCTAATATCCTAATGAGACAAGAAGCCATGTCAATCATATCAGTAAAATATGGATGAAAACAGTATTCCTACAAATGACTAAAATGCCCTAAATCTCATATTTTTCGTCTACTTACGAAACAGGAAACGGACAACATGTTGTACATGTCAAACGGCGTTGCCGTCGATAATCTACTATTAAATGACATTGAAAGCGTTGAAAACAGTCAATCAAAGCGTCTAAAATCCACACCTTTTATCCTAGAAGTGTATTGATTCGAACGGAGCGTATACGCTTCGTCTACAGCAAACCGGGAACCTAAAATACAAGATCTGTAAGCTACTTCGCTATGGAAATGACGGAACCTCAAATCAGCAAGCATTTAGGGTCTTTTCTTACCTATAAATACGGTGTAATCGCCGGAAAAGTGATTGAGGTGTGTTGCTTAAGCACGTGCAACATGTAGTGCAAGCAGCTGGAAATTCTCTCCCACTCTCTCTCACAATCTCTCACCTTTTCTCTCACACCAGCTAGGGTTTTTAGCAAATTCGGATGGGTGAGAGAAGTGAGGGTTTAAGCCCCTTTTAAACCTAAAACATGCCCAAAATAGGCTTGGGAACAATGTTCACTTGATGCCTAACCAAATCGGGGCTGTTTCGGTCCAAAAAGACATTTCTGGTGGTCCCCTAGCCGAACGCGATCTGACTTAAGTTCATGCACGTCGGATGTCGCTCACATCCCATTTTCAGACCAGTAGTGTTCGTAGATCGCACGTGGCGGTCCAGTTTCAGTTCAGCGGTCACCGCACGTAGATCAGGTCTACAAGTGTCATGATATGAAATAGAAATTTTTCCTGATCCAAGGGTGTAATTTGGCTAAATTCTGACGGTCAAAACGCTTAATAATAACGCATCAAGTCGTGTGCCAGATTTGAATTTCAAATTCCAAATCTAACCCTATTCTCACTCTCTTCACTCCAGGCTTAATGAAATAGCCTCTGGATGTCGGTTGGACTTGATTTTCGAAATGATTGTCAAGCCCAGCTAGGCGGTTATAACGGTCTAAAATTGTAGGTATCGGACTTTCGACGCGCGGTCTAGATTCAATACAAAGTTTCACAGAGATCTTGAGAACAAACCGGTTTAGAGTTTGATCCGAGGTTTCAGAGTATTATAGCGTCATTTGTTCTACTCGCTTTGGGTCTTGTAGAACGTATTTAAAGTGATCAGGGACTATTTCTCAGCTACTCTAGCACTGTGCTAGCTAACTTACACATATTTTCCAAAGGAATTAATCCTATGCGGTTTCTGGTTGAGTTGGTACTCGAGTCCAAGTACGGATTTTTCCAGGGCGTTACAATATACCCCCCTTAACAAAAAATTTCATCCTCGAAATTTGTACCTTTTCGTACTCCTCGAGAAGCTGTGGGTAGTTCTTTCTGATCTCGGCTTCTGTCTCCCAGGTAGCCTCTTCCTCAGAGTGATGCGTCCACAATACCTTCACAAGGGGAATCACCTTGCTACGCAGTACCTGCTCCTTCCTGTCTAGGATACGCGTCGATCGCAGGATATATGTAACATCCTCTCCTAACTGCACCTGCTCCCATCTGATGATATGGGAAGGATCAAAAATGTATTTCTTCAGCATAGAAACATGAAATACGTTGTGAACGCTCGCGAGAGGCGTGGGTAAAGCCAAACGGTATGCCACTGCTCTCACACGATCGAGGATCTGGAATGAACCAATGAATCGCGGTGCCAGCTTCCCCTTCTTCCCGAACCGAATGACTCCCTTTATAGGGAAACTCACAAAAATACATGATCCCTAACTGTGAACTCTAGCGGCCGCCATCTCGTATCGACATAACTCTTCTGTCTGCTCTGCGCTGTAAGAAGCCGACGTCTAATAATATCAATCTTCTCCGACGTCTCCTGCAATAATTCTGGGCCAATCAATCTACGCTCACCGACCTCTGCCCAGCAATGCGGTGCTCGACAAGGTTACCCATACAACGCCTCGTAAGGTGCCATACCGATACTCGCCTGGAAACTGTTGTTGTACGCGAACTCCGCATATGTAAGACAGTCGTCCCAACTGTCTTTGAAGTCCAGTGCGCAAGCTCGCAACATGTCCTCTAAGATCTGATTCACCCGCTCTGTCTGTCCGTCTGTCTGTGGGTGGAAGGCAGTACTGAACTTCAACTTCACACCAATAGCCTCCTGAATGCAAGTCCAGAAAATAGAAGTGAACCGAGTGTCTCTGTCCGACACGATCTCCAACAGAACTCCATGCAGACGCACGATCTCTCTGATATATAGTCTAGCCAGCTCGTCTGCAGAGTTCATGACTCTGATCGGTAGGAAGTGCGCCGACTTCGTCAGACGGTCGACGATCACCCATATGGAATTATGTCCCTTCCTCATCTTCGGCAGCCCTGAAACGAAATCCATGGAAATGAAGTCCCACTTCCACTCTACGATCGGCATAGGCTACAAGAGTCCAAGTGGTCGGCGATGCTCTGCCTTCACCTGCTGGCATGTAAGACAATAGGATACGAACTCTGCTATGTGTGTCTTCATACCTTCCCACCAATAGGTCCTCTTCACGTCACGATACATCTTCGTACTGCCTGGATGCATCGCGAGTCTGGTACAATGCGCAGCCTCGAGAATCTCTCGTCTCAAGTCAGGAATATCTGGGACGCATAGGCGGCCACGATAACGTAAGCCCCCATCCATGCCAACTTGCCACTCGGCGTCTGCATCATCACTGGCTTGCTCTCGAAGCTTAGTCAGATGCGCATCATCCCTCTGCGCCTCGATGACCCGATCATCGATCTGAGATCGCACCTGCACATGTGCGATGAACTCATACGGCTCCTCTACAGTGAGTTTCTGCTCAAAGTCTACAAAAACTCAACCATATCCCACTCAGCAACCATCAGCGGAGCTGCAAACTCTATCTCCTTCTTGCGGCTCAACGCGTTAGCCAGAAGGTTCGCCTTCCCAGGATGGTAAGAGACTTCGAACTTGAAGTCCTTCAAAGTCTCCATCGATCGCCGCTGCCTCATATTCAAGTCTTGTTGCGTGAATATGTACTTGAGGCTCTTGTGGTCGCAAAAGAGCTCGAACTCCTCTCCATAGAGGTAATGTCTCCAGAGTCTCAGTGCGAATATGACGGCTGCCAACTCTAGGTCGTGTGTAGGGTAATTCTCCTCGTGCTTCCTTAATTGTCTCGAGGCATAAGAAATTACCCTGTCCCTCTGCATAAGGACACAACCCAGACCAACGCTAGACGCGTCAGTGTATATAGTGTATCTAACCCCTTGCTCTGACAATACTAGCACAGGGGCGGACATAAGCCTGTCCTTCAGCTCCTGAAAAGCTGACTCCACCTTGTCATTCTAGGCGAACTTCACGTCCTTCCGTGTCAACTGAGATAAAGGTCTCGCAATCTTCGAGAAATCTCGAATGAAGTATCGATAATAGCCAGCGAGACCCAAGAAACTCCTCACCTCAGTGACAGAACCAGGCTGCTCCCAGTCCTGAACTGCAACTACCTTAGACAGGTCAACTGTCATGCCATCCTTGAACACCACGTGTCATAGGAACTTCACTTCCTACTTCTAGAAGTCGCACTTCTTATACTGTGCGAACAACTGATGTTGTCTCAGAGTATCCAGGACCAAACGCAAGTGCTCCTCATGCTCCTCTCGATTCCTGGAGTATATTAAAATGTCGTCAATGAACACAACAACGAATCTATAGAGGAAAGGCTGAAATACCCGGTTCATCAAATCCATGAACACGGCTGGTGCATTCGTGAGACCGAACGACATCACAAGGAACTTGTAGTGGCCAAAGCTAGTCCTGAATGCTGTCTTCTGCACGTCCTGATCCCTGACACGCAACTGATGAGATCCTGACTGAAGATCAATCTTCGAGAAGTATTGCGCTCCTCTCAACTGATCAAACAAGTCATCGATCCTGGGTAAAGGGTACTTGTTCTTCACCGTGATCTGGTTCAGTCTGCGATAATCAATACACAATCGTATTGAACCATCCTTCTTCCTTACGAACAGGACTGGTGCTCCCCAAGGAGACACACTAGGCCGTATAAGGCCAAACTCCAACAAACCATCAATCTGCGTCCTCAACTCCTCCATCTCACACGGTGCCATGCGATACGTCGGCAATGAGACAGGTGTGGAACCAGGCACCAGATCGATAGTAAAATCAATCTCTCATCGAGGCGGCAAACCAGGGATCTTCCTAAACAGATCCCAAAACTCACAAACGACTGGCGTATGCTCAAGCATCGGGGCATCAACGTCCTGAAGTAAAGAAGTGTAGCTAAGTATGCGGAAGAGGAGATTTACCCGAACTGAAAATGTGAAAGGCGTGCCCTCTGGCTCGTACACCGTCACCATACGAGTCTCGCAATCAATCTCGGCCCTCCCAGCAGTCAACCAGTCCATGCCAAGAATGACGTCGACATAAACAAGAGAGGGATCGATGATAAGATCAAGAGCCATCGTCCTGCCTCCCAGATCCACCAAGCAACCCTCACACATCAGGGTGGCATCAGAAAAATCCCCATGAGCTGAAAGGACTCGCACTCCATCCATGCGAATGGTCGGCAGTCCAAGACGCCTGACAATGGAATGCGATATCAAAGAAAGTGTGGATCCAGTATCCACCATCACGAGAATAGGAATACCTCCGATGTGGGTAGTGACCTCAAAGGCCGTATGCTGAGAAGTCTCTGTCTCGGCTGCCTCAGCTGTTAAGGCATGCACCCGCTCCTGCTGTGGCCGGTTCGGTCGTTGTGCCACGGGCCGTAGAGGTGGCCTGAACTGAGATACCAGAGGTCTGAAGGAAGGGTGCGCAGGAGCCAACCGTAAAGGTGGTGCTGATATAGCCTGTGGGCGTGTACAGTCGATCTTTTGCGGCAGCGAGAACCTACTATCCCGCATTCGACCAAAACAACTCTGTGTCCAATGGCCTGATCTCTCACAATAAGTACATGATAAATTGGGGCACCGCATCGGGGGTACTGGCGCTATAGCCCTAGGAGGAGGGTCAACGAGAGGCCTCTTGCCCGCAAAGGGCTTGTCCTGCAACTCTAGTCGTGGCCTAGGAGCAATAGGGCCACAAGATCATGTAAGTCGATCCGCATCCTGCTCTGCCCGCATGGACATGTGAATCAGCTCTGCGTAGGAGAGAATGATCACGCAACACATCTTCGACCGAATATCCAGTCGCAAACCCTCTGAAAAGCGCCGTATGCGCATCTGCTCATCTGCCAGTATAGTCGGGACGTATCTGCCCAACTCAGTGAACCGATTCTCATACTCAGTCACCGTCATGCCTCCCTGTCTGAGGCGCAGAAACTCGTTCTCCCTCTCATGCCTATATGTTTGGGGATAGTATTTCTCGTGGAAGAGAAACTCGAACGCTGCCCAGGTCCATATGTAGTCAGCGCAATGGTCCGCAACACACTATCCCACCATAAGCTGGCCTCTCGCCCGAACAAGAACGTAGCTAACTCAACCTGCTCAGTCTCTGAGCAATGCAGCATCCGTAATATCTTCGATACATGGTCGAGCCAATACTCGGCCTCCTCGGGTCTATGAGAACCCAAAAAAGTGAGAGGCCGTAAGTGCTGAAATCGCTCTAATAAGCTCCGTGTGTCTGCGGCATTCCCCGCAGAGTAAGCAGGTGGTGCAGGATGAGTCATGCCCTCATCCTGAGCATATGTATAGGCATCCTCAGATGGATGCGCAGGTGGTGCAGGTGGAGTCACACTCCCACCCTGGGCTAGAGCCCCCACTAAAGTAGTCAGGAGCTACTGCTACTGCTGCATCATGGCCATCATCTGCTCAAATCTATGTGGAGGTGGAGCAGGCTGTGGCATGTACTGCATCGAAGAAGACGCACGGTACTGCTCTCTAACGGGCGGTGTAAAAGGCGGTGGTCCAGCTGTAGGACCAGTAGGAGGCTGAGACTCACGTGCTGTCTCAGGAATCGGGCCCACAGCAGAGTCCACATGAGCACCAGACTGGAGGGGAACCTGATCCATAGGCTCACCCAATGTAAGCTGAGCTGTGCTCCGTGTACCCTTAGGCGGCATTCACTATATTCAAAATAGGGCGCAACCTTGTCAGTCTCAATAGCACAAACACATCGCAATCATCCACATAAAGAGTCAAAAGCATTCCATGCATTTCATTTAATCAAAATTGTCACAATACAAGGGATATCTCCTTACAGGCATCATGACACGAAGTACATGGGAACTAAGACAGTTAAAGATACTACAGCAACATAAGTAAACTACTAGCCTTAACAGGTTTACACAACATAAAGCAGGAAATGACTAACTACTAACAACAACAACTAAAATCTCATCACTAGTTAGAGTCGGGTGATGGAGGAGGAGCACCCTTATCCTGCAAGCAGCATGGGATCACCTTCAAGGTACGAGTCATCTTGTCGAATTTTCTCTTCATAACGGCCTTGGTATCTTCGACCTCAGCCCGAAGTTCCTGAACTTCCCTTCGCAAGGCGACCTGGCTCTCCTCAATTCGGGCAATGCGATCATCACTAGTAGCCTGAGTAGAAGGAGGAGGGCTCTCATCAGTATCCTGAGCCTCCTCTTCTACCTCTTCCTAGACTTCTTCCTCTACTTTCGCTCCAGGTTCTCCTTCACTTGGATACTCTTCGTCATCAAAATCGTCCTCGCTATCCTCATCAAGCTGAGTCTCACGGTACTGAGACCCGATCTTTATCTTGACCATGGTAGACTCATCAATGCAGTGAATCGGAACTGGCAACTCCAGCCCAAGTCTGTAAGCAAACTCAAGCGCGTTCTTGCATATATGCCGGCCAAAAGGAAGCGACTCAGACGTTCTCCTTGATTTTGCTATGAGAATAATCTGTCGCAACACGAAAGTGGCCATACACACATTTTCTCCCTACGCCACCTGATACAAGAAATCAACCATAAGGCATGTATATTCAATGCGATTTGTCGACCTGGGATACACGTTGAACGTGCAAATGTGGTGCAGTAGGCATAAATCATCAGACATATGAGACACCTTGAGGCTATTGTTAGACTGCCATGGAACCAGTCTACCACATAGGAACCTGGTACGACGATCTCGCTCACGCCTACTCCTTAAATTCTTTGCACTGGGATGAACATCACCAAGGGGCACATTCAGAAGTCACGCTATCAACCGAACATCGACCGTAGCCATCCGGTCTCTACCAAAAGGAATCTTGAACTGCTATGGCTCCAATGTAGGATTCTGGATACGAGCGTAGAAGGCACGAACGGTGATCACATTAGCACGAGAACGAGCTTCAAAGAGTGGACCCCAATGTGCAGCTTCAATGCGCTCGAATAACAGGAATTCGCTGAATAGTCGCCCTTCCACGTCCACCTCAAACAACACCTTACGGTCAGTATATTCACCGTGAGGCATCTCTGCTAATATCATTCGCCCAATTTGAGCATGGGGATCTAAATCTCGCTTTGTATGGAACTCCCGGGCTGTGCTTGGACTTGAGGCGGCGCTTGAGCTAGCGGCGCCACCCCTCGGTCTTCTTGATTGCGCAGGTCGACTAGGTCCAGACTCATCTGCTGCGCTCTTTCTCTTTCCCATCAAAGAGAGGATGGTGGAGAGAGAGAAAAAACCCAAAATGGCTTCAACAAAAGCCATGAAAAATGTGGGAAATGTAGAGAAATGACTATCCAAACAGAAAAAAGGAAATCTAGGCGTTGTAGAGGGATGCTTCAAGCTCCCAAGGGCTGAATTTTTAAAAAGAAAAGACAAGGATAAAGGGGAATGGACCTCCACCCGATTTCAGCTCATTTTGGCGGTTGTAGGAGCTCCAAACGACAAAATCGGAGAGGGAGAGGATTACTAATCACCCTAGAAGGATGGAAAGGCGTCGTTTTCATCCATTGGTGGCATTGGAGGGGATTTGGAGTTGTAGATTGAGAGAGGCCAGCAGGAAAAATGTGAAAGGGAGGGCGTTTGAGAATTTTTGTGAAGGAGGTACCCTTTCTAAGGGGTTTCGACGGACGGACCACACATGGGAGGGATTCCCTACCCTAAAAACACCCCGCGCCCGAAACTAAGTGCAAGTGGGGCCCACCCATCAGTGATGCATCGCCGGATCGGCGATGGCATCGCCGGCCATCCCCTGATCCAGCCGGTGGGACCCCATGGGTTGGGTCCCCCTGGCCTAGGGACCTCAAAAATGTATGGGCCCCACCTCAGTTCATTATATATTGGCCTAGGGAGGCCCAAACTTCCATTCAGGGTGTTTCGGGACCAATCTGTAAACCTAAATGCAATCCCCTATCATGCAGCATATGATTTTAGGGTAGAAGGAGCTAATACATCCATCTAGCCCATTATTTGCTAAATATTACAAATTTAGAATGGCCTAATGGCCAGTTTTCATAAAATTTTACTATTCACTGTAAAATTTTGTCGTAGTATGATTTTATATCATTTTCACATCAGGATCAATGCCTAACATGAAAATTCAGAGAAAGAATTGAAGAATGGAGTGATGAGAGGAAGAATTTTGAAGAAATTAGGTGAAACGGGGTTTTTAAGCCCTAGCGATTGAATGGAAGGGTTGTGGTTGTCCCACAGCCCAAGGATTCACATTTATGGGTTTAGAAACGTTCAAATAATGTCTCAACCCACCTACCTACAACCTAGGAGCTACTTAGGTCGCTTCACATGACCCTAAATGCGTTATGGACTCGATCGCACGATCGATACGAATAGACTTCGCCTATTGGCGAATCTGCGATCCTATAAGTGTTTCTAGAACTTTTTCTCACCCACCTAAGTCAAAGGAAGTGACAACGTACATCGCGTGACCATAACCCAGGCCCGGTATAATCTCATTCATGCTTTGATACCAACTTGTAACACCCTAAAAATCGGGGGTCGTGTATAAACCCAACTCCCGAGTTCCAGACCGTCACTTATGCAACAAAAATGATTATGATTCAATGTTTTCTGAGTTAAAGCATTCACATGAGTAAAAGTATACCAAACTGCAATTCATACTCCAGATTCAGTGATAAAAGCAAGCGGAAGACTAAAAGATATACATATCACTGTATGAAAAATAAAATATATCTCAACTGTCTCCAAAGTATGAATACATCTCTGAGTCTCATATACATGTAAATATACAGAATCAAAAGGTCAAAAATAGTCCCACTGAGAAGTCCCGTCAATCCAGGCCACCTAAGCAAAGCCGTCGTGGTACTGCATATATGAGAACTCGTCCTGGTCCTCATCATAATCCGGTTCTGCCTCCTGAATCGCTGCCTCACCTGCATCTAAGACAGGGTCTAGTGGGTGTTGCAAACACCATCCCGTAACGTGAGAGTGAGTAGCTAACTCAGTGGAATAATAGATCAAAGATTAGCATGTTCTCAAATCAATCATGCGATAATAGTAAAGCAGTAAATCAAACATTCCTAATACTATTGTTAATGCAATATGACATGACATGATGGATGCCCTCACCGACATTCTCCCTCATACGGCACCATCTACGTCCGCGGCATGCTTGCATACCGCTCAGTGCTCCACATCTTTCAGACACATGCAATGTGATGGTGATAAGATTATCGAGTTATTATTATTCTATTCAAACAGTAGGATTGGGAAACTAAGGTACTTCCCTTATATCAATCCCAACACAGATCCTGTCTAGGGTCGTCACTCCTAGTAATCTCATACGATGTATATTTTGTAGGTCACTGCAAGGGCTGCCAGGGCTATTGCTCGTACTCGTTGCACCTCTGCCCCATCACCTTATCAATATAGGCCTACTTGTACTCTCGTCGCTACGGAAGGGTCGTCGCCTCCCGTAGACTCAGAATACGCTCGCGGTCACTACAAAGGACTCTTCGCCTGATCAGTGTAGGCCGACAGCAAGAATATAGTGTCCCATACCACCATAATCTGCTCACGAGTCATAGGTGCTCACTGGTCACTAAGGGGAGGTTTGTGGCCCCAGCGTAGGCCGACAGCTCGACCACGGTGTTCCATACCACCATGCCCGGCTCATGAGTCTTTATGGATCAAGGTACCATGGTTAATAGGTTTTACAGTGGTAAGTTCAGTACCCTAGGTTCAAGCAGTTATGACTCATACAAGGTGAACATACAATGGCCAGTCGGGTTACTTGACGAGCTCGACTAGCACGAGCGCATCTCAAGTCAAACGACATGAAGTGCATAAAACATCTCGCGTGGCCTAACCACTGCCGCCAACTCCAAAACAAGACTCGCGTTCATCGACGCGTCGCTTGTGGCAAAGATAAGCCAACTACGGATTTACTCGGTTACCGACTACCTAGAATAATTATAGTCCCAAACAGTTATGAATCCACATCAGCAATCATATAAGAGTAATGGAAATGAAATAAAACAATGTGAGCATGTTAACACATGTTATAACATATAACTTAAGTAAATCTTCCAACACATGCATTTCATACATATAACGAAATCATGCATATAGCCAACATATAGGAAATCATGTACATCAGCATATTATTTGAGAATTCACTCTCAAACTAATTCATAACACCATTTAATTCAATACATACTAATACAAACATTTATACAAACACTTAGTCTACACATTTAAGTCTACATATAGTATGTCGACTCAAAGTGCGCATTTGGACGAATCTCTTTCGACTCTGGAGAATTACCTGGAGTTGGTAGCCATTATTTTCACATTGAAGCTCTGGAGACATTACCTCTACGGAGAGGAGTTCGAGCTCTTCTGCTACTACAAGAGCCTTAAATACATATTCTCTCAGCGGGACTTAAATATGAGGCAACATCGATGGATGGAAATCTTAAGGACTTTAAGTTCGAGGTCTCCTACCATCCAGTCAAGGCAAACCTTGTGGCAGACGCGTTGAGCCATAAGAATACTATAGAGTTTGTGGCTCCGTTAATGATAGAAGAATGGAACATGTTGGAGTTTGTGCGAGACTTTGAGCAAAAACTCACGGTGGAGGAGCCGTATGAGGTTATCTCACATATTCGAGTATAGCCCCTCATTGACGGTAGGATTATCGAGGCTTAGGCAGACGATGAGGTATTGGAAAAGATGAGAGAGCAGGTTGGTACAGATAAGGACTCTGAGTGAAGTGTTGGTACGGATGGGGGCTACGTTATCATGGCCGCCTATGCATCCCAGACATTCCTGACTTGAGAAGGAAAGTTCTTGAGGCAGCCCACAGTTCGAGGCTTGCGATGCATCCTGGTAGCACGAAGATGTATCAAAACATGAAAAGATCATACTGGTGGGATAATATGAAGGTTCACATTGCAGAGTTTGTGTCTCGTTGTCTCATATGCCAGCAGGTCAAGGTAGAGCATCGTCGACCTTTTGGACTGCTTCAGCCCTTGCCCATAGCTGAATAGAAGTGGGATTTCATCTCTACGGACTTTATTTCAGGGTTACTTAAGACAAGGAAGGGACATGACTCCATTTGGGTGATCGTTGACCGATTGACGGAATCGACTCATTTTCTACCGATCAGGGTTACGAACTCTGCAGACGAGTTGACCAGGTTGTACATCAAGGAGATTGTACGCCTGCATGGAGTTCCTTTGGAGATCGTGTTGGACCGAGACACATGATTCACATCTATCTTCTGGACTCATATCGAGGAAGCGATGGGTGTGAAGTTGAAGTTCATCACTGCGTGCCATCCACAGACAGACAGGCAGATGGAATGTGTGAATCAGGTGCTAGAAGATATGTTGCGAGTTTATGTGTTGGATTTCAAGGACAATTAGGATGACTGTCTTCATTATGCAGAGTTCGCATATAAAAATCGTTTTCAGGCGAGTATCGGCATGGCTCCCTATGAGGCACTGTATGGTTGCCCGTGTAGAGCACCGCATTGCTGGGCAGAAGTAGGCGAGAAGACTCTAATTGGCCCAGAGTTGGTTCAGGCGACCTCAGAGAATATCAACATTATTAGGCGTCGACTTCTATTAGCACAAAGCAGGCAGAAGAGTTACACAGATACGAGACGGTGACCACTTGAGTTTGAAGTTGGGGACCATGTATTCCTTAAGGTTTCCCCTATGAAGGGAGTCCTTCGGTTTGGTAAGAAAGGGAAGCTCATGCTGAGATTCATTAGCCCATTTTAGATATTGATCGATTGGGGGCAGTAGCGTATCGCCTTGCTTTGCCCACACCACTCATAGGCGTGCATAACGTATTTCATGTGTCCATGTTGAAGAAGTACGTTCCTGATCCTTCACACATTATCAGTTGGGAGTAGGTGCAGTTGAGCGAGGATGCCACCTATGTACTGCAACTGACACGTATCCTGGATAGGAAGGAGTAGGTACTGCATAGCAAGGTCATCAATTTGTGAAGGTACTGTGGACGCATCACAGTGAAGAAGAGGCTACTTGGGAGACTGAAGCTGAGGTCAGAAAGAACTGCCCTCAGATCCTCGAAGAGTATGAGAAGGTACAAATTTTGAGGATGAAAATTTTCATTATGGGAGGGGTTGATTGTAATGTCCTGGAAAAATCCGTATGAAAACCCGAGTACCACCTCAATAGAAATCACTTAGGACCAAATCCTTTAGAAATCTAACGGAGATTAACTAGTGCTAAACTAGATTACCTGTGAAATTAGCACTAATCACTTTAAATATGTTCTACAAGACTCAAAACTTGTAGAATCATTAACGCTACATTACCCTAAAATCTAGGATCAATCTCTAAACCCCGCTGCTCTCGAGAGCATCCAGAAACTTCGTATCGGACCTGGATCGCACATCAAAAGTCTGATAATGACAAACTTAGACAATTATGACCGCCTAATTGGACTTGAGTATGACCTCAAAAATCAAGTTCAGATGATGTCCTGGGACGATTTACTTGAGTCCGGAGCGAAGAGTGTGAGAAAAGTGAATATTTTTAGAAATTAAATACGAATTTAAGTAATCTGAGTCATGTCACTTGTGGGCCGAATATAAGCGTTCTGACCGTTGGAATCTGAACCAAATACACCCTCGGATCAGGGAAGATGTCCCACACATGTCAACATACTTGTGGCCCTGATCGAGTGTCGGTGATCGTTAAACTGAAACTGGTCTGCCACGGTCGATCTATGAACCTGATCAAACTGAAAACTTAGCTTGACCTTGATCTAGTATCTGTGAGCTTAATTTCGACCGCATGTAGCAAAGGGACCTCCAGAAATGCTCCGTTGGATCGGAACAAGCCCGATTTGGTTATAACCTAAGTATACCATGGTCCTGGGACTATTTTTGTTAGTTCTGGGCGTATATAAGGGCTTTAAAACCCCTCTCACATATTCCATACGAATTCTCAAACCCTAGCTAAGAAAGAGAAGAGAAAGAGAGAGAAAGAGAGAGAGTGGGTTGGAGATTTACTTAGGGATTCTATCCTGCCTCACCGCGTCAGTATCCATAGCAACTGAATTATTATTCCGGCAATTCTAATTCCATACTTGGGTAAGAAATCCTAACCCTAACCTGTTCTAGTGTTTCCAATAGTCTAAGTAATGATGTAGCAAACCTACTTCATGTTCTAGGTTGTAAATCCGCCACTGACGAAGACTTACCATATAAATCGTATTTGTTATGCATTTTCCAGTTTAAGGTGAGGACTATATGCGTATAGGTTATGGTTTTCAAGATTTTCAATGTCGGTTAATGGTTTATTACTGACATGGATGTTATTTCACATGCCAAATGCAATATCTGTTTTGTTTTACGTATATATGTGAACTATGTAGGCTATAGGGAAATTCATGTATTTGTTGAAATGTTTGTGTACATTTGAAATCTGATGTTGTGGTTGTCATGATTAACTGTCATAGGTATATGATTGATATGTATGCGACAACTCCTTGGCAGAAGGATTTTCCCTAATACGTAATATAACCAACATATGTGATATATGTTGGAAAGTGTAGTCTAAGTATTTGTGAAAATGTCTAAATAAGTTAGTAATTAGTAAAGTGTGATTTATAAGGGAGTTGAGATATGAATCCTAATTACCTTAACTGTGTGTATGATTTCCTTCATGAACTATATATCCTATTTATTCATGTTTAACTATGTGTATGATTTCCTTCATGTACTGTGTATTCATGTTTACGTTATATTCCATAACATGCTCACATGATTGTAGGATTTGATTTAAGTATTCATTATTGTGATTGCACGTGATTGGGACTATATCATAGTCCAGGTAATCTGTAGTAGTTCTCAAACTAGTGGTTGAGATTGTTTTCACCACGCAGGATGTGTTCGACGAATCTGAGCCGTACTTGGGATGTTGACTGTGGTTAGGCCACATGAAGTGCTTATGCATTTCATGTCGATTAACTCAACGTGCTCTCATCCTAGTTGAGCTCGTCAATTAACCCGATTGACCCGATGTATGTTCACCATGTTTGGACGCTATTGCTTGAATCTAAGGTGATAAACTCACCATTGAAACCCTGTTAACCTCGGTACCTCGATCTATTAAGACTCATGAGCCGGACATGGTGGTATGAGACACTATGGTTGAGCTGTTAGCCTATGCTGGGGTGACGAACCTCCCCATAGTGACCAGTGAGCAACCCAGACTCGTGAGCTGAATATGGTTGTATGAGAAATTGTATTCGCGCTGTCGCCCTACACTGATTGGTGACGAGCCCTTTGTAGTGACCTCGAGCATACCTTGACACTGCATGGAGGCGACGATCCTTTTTGTAGTAACTAAGGTATAACTAGGCCTGTATTGATTGGTGATGAGTCCTTTATAGTGACCTGGAACCATAACATCGTATGAGATGTACTAGTACTGACGACCCAAGAATGGATTATTGTTTGGGCATTGATATAAAGGAGGTACCTTAGCTTTCAAATCCTATTGTATGAAAAGGACTAATAAGAACTGTGTAATCATGTACATGCACCGCACTGCATGTGCCGTTTAGTGTTGGGCAGAGTATTGAGGAAGTGATTGACATACGTGACCATAAGATGATGATTGCAGAGGGAGTGTAGGCGAGGGCATGCATCATTTCTTCATACATTCTTGCATTAATCAAAGTACTTAGGGATGTTTGATTATATTGCATTATCATTACTGCTTGACTGAATTGATAACATGTTAACCTTTGTTGTATAGTTCCACTGAGTTGATCACTCACTTACACGTTCTGGGATGGTGTTTAAACATCAACCAGACTCTACCTTAGTTGTAGATGAGGATGTGACGCATGAGGCAGAGCCAGAGTTCGAGGATGATGAGGAGGTATTCTCGTGTATGCAGTATTCAGGCTGGTTCTCTCAGACCATTTTGAATCATCGAGGCTTTAGGGTGTATGCTTATTAGAGGACTTCCACATTTTGTTATTTGTATTTTGAAACAAGACTTGTAACTTATGACCTGGCCGAGAATACATACTTTGGGGACTTGTATTGGCCTATATACTCATTTCAGTCTTCCGCTTGCGTATTCTAACTATCCCTAGATTATGTTTTGCTGATTTGGCTTATTCTACTTCATGTTTTATGAACTAATACAACCAACATTCATCCATCATTAAAAATGTTGCATAAGTGATGTCTTAGAACTCGGGAACTGAGTTATGCTCGACCCCCGATTTTCAGGGCGTTACAGCAGTTAAATGATATTTTTTAGGATTAGAATGATATCTAGCACAAATATGAACGCTAAAAGCAATATCTAGTCTACTAACAGTTAAATAAAGTAAACTATCAATCATGCTACGATATAATTTAAGATCCACATCTTTACCTATAGAGTCCTTTGAGAGTCTTAAAGATGTACTCATAGGAGTATCAAAGTTCTTACCATTCTCAAATCTGAACTTTTTAATCAAGTTCAAGGCATGCTTGGTTTGAGAAATAAAAATTCCATCAGGTTGCTATTTTACTTGCAACCCTAGGAAATAATTTAATTCCTCAACCATGCTCATTTCGAACATAGATATCATTAACTCTGCAAACTCAATAGTCATGTTAGTACAAGTTGATCCATAAATAATATCATCAACATAGATCTGAACCATTAAGATATCATCGTTATGTTTCTTAACAAAGAGCGTCTTATCAACACTTCCCATTTGAAAACTATGACTCTGTAAAAACTTAGTCAGTTTCTCATACCATGCCTTAGGAGCTTGTTTTAGACCACAGAGAGCCTTTTTAAGATAGTATACATGATTAGTAAACTTAGGGTCTTCAAACCCTGCAGGTTATTCAACATATACCTCTTCATATAAATGACCATTCAAGAAGGCACTCTTCACATCCATTTGATAAATTTTAAAATTCTTAAAGCATGTAATGGATATAAAAAGTCTAATTGATTCAAGGTGAGCAACTAGGGCAAAGGTTTCATCATAATCAATGCCTTCAATTTGTGTGTACCCTTGTATAACCAGTCTTACCTTGTTTTGAATTATATTTCCAAGTTCATCAGACTTATTTTTAAAAATCCACTTTTTTTTGATAATGTGTTTATCTTTAGCTCTAGGAACAAGATACCAGACATCATTACGAACAAACTGATTAAGTTCTTCCTGCACAGCAACTATCCAATTTTTGTCAGAAAGAGCTTCTTTTACGTTTACCGGTTCTATCTGATATGTAAAACACGTGTAGTTACAAATGTCTTCTAATTTTCTATGAGTGCTAACACTAGTGAGAGGGTTTATAAGAATTTGATTGGTTGGAGATCCTTAATAATCCTCAGTTCAGAATTAACTTGATTTGATGAAGTATCTAGTTTGTCAATCAAAAGAATTTCATGATTATCTGAACTAGGGGCAGGTGTATTCAAATGATCATCAATGACCACATTAATGGACTCTTAAATCACATTAATCTTGTTGTTCAGTACACGATATGCACGACTGTTTAAAGAATATCCTAAAAAGATCCCTTCATTACTCTTAGTGTCAAACTTTCCTAAATTTTCATGGTCACGTAAAATATAGCAGTTGATGCTAAAAACTCGAAAGTATTTGACAATCGGCTTCTTATCAAACCATAATTCGTAAGTCATTTTATTATGAGATTTACATGTATAAACCCGGTTAATAATATAGCAGGCAATATTCACTGCTTCAGCCCAAAGATTTCTAGGGATCTTCTTACTATTTAACATTATGTTTCCCATTTCTTGAAGCACTCTATATTTTCTTTCCACAATTCCATTTTGTTATGGAGTTTTGGGCGCAGAGAATTCATACGATATTCCCTGATCACTACAGAATTTCTCAAAACTACTATTTTTGAACTCAGATCCATAGTCACTTTGGATCTTACATACTTGAGAACCTTTCTCAATTTGTATTTGTTTAATGATCTTTTTCACTTCATTAAGGGTTTCTGATTTGTCCCTTAAGAACGCTACCCAAGTAAATTTGGTAAAATCATCCACGATTACCAAGATGAACTTTTTTCCACCTCAACTCTCTGTTCTGGTTAGTCTTACAAGATCCATGTGAAGAAGCTTGAGTGGTCTTGATGTGGCATTGGAGTTCACCTTTTTGTGAGAGCTCCTAGTTTGTTTACCATAATGGCATTCACCACATATTTTGTCTACTTTTTACAACTTAGGTAGACCTTTAATTAGTTCTCCTTTGCTCAATCTATATAAATTTTAGTAGTATACATGTCCAAGGCGTTTATTCCATAATTTTGTCTCATTAGTATGGACCATGTAGCACGATTGATTAGATGAGCTGCCATCGCTTACTATATATAGCAGTTTTCAGAAGTTCTGCGACCAGTTAATATTACAGAACCCTTTTTGCTTATAATTTCACAACCTTGATTGGAAAATTTCACACTATGGTTGTTATCGCATATTTAAGATATGTTTAACAGGTTGTGTTTTAGTCCCTTAACATATAAAATATTCTTAAATAAAGGGAGGTTATAGAGTTGGACCGTACCTTGGCCAATAATCTTGCAATTGCTACCATCACCAAATGTGACTGATCCATTAGTCATATCTTTAAGATCGGTGAATTAAGCCTTGTCGCCTGTCATATGCCTGGAGCATCCACTGTCCAGGTACCACTTTAAATGACTTGTTGCTTTGAAAGTAGTGTGGGCAACCAAGCACGTAACTTTAGGAACCCATTTCAGAACCGTTTTGGGTTTAGGAGTATAGTTGGTTTTCTTATGTCTGTTGTTGTAAGAATGACCTATAGAGTTAGACTTTAAGAGCTCCTTGAGTAAATCAACTATCTTTTCGACTAGTGGGTTTCGGTTCTGACTAAAGTTAACATAGGTTCTTTTAGGTTTTGAAAAGTTTTTGTATTTTTAGAAAAATCTTGATAAGTACATTTCCCTTTTGAGTGTAAGAACTCTCCTTTTATAAACTTAGGGGGAGTATTCTTCTGTTTAGGAGGATATTCTTATCATAGCCCAACCCAGATCTGTCGCCACATTTTCTTGATCCAGATAATAGTTTCTCTAACTTTGAATCACCTTGGGCATATCTCCATGTGTCCTTTAAACTCAGAAGAGAAGATAGTTCATTTTTTAAGTTTCTCATTCTCAGATTTCAGACTTTCAATCATAGAGTTTTTGAAATCCAAATCACATTTTAATTTTTTAAATTTGGGATTTTTCTAAAACAAGAGATTCAAAACATTCTTTGAGTTTAAAAAACTTTTCTTTTTGAAGTTTAAGTTTGACAGCAATTTTATAACTTTCCTTGTATAGGGCATTGTAAGCATCTTGAAGATCATCTTCATTTCACATTCACTGTTCAGATTTTCCTCACTAGTTGAATCATCATGATGTGAAAAAGTGAACTTGGCTAGAGTCATAAGGACTTTAACTTCACTGCCCGACTCAGTTTCAGAATCTTCTGATTCAGAAGATGCTTCAGAATCAGATGATTCATCCCAAGTAGCCAACATACCCTTCTTTTTGGATTTATCTTTTTTAGGACATTTGTTTGCTAAACGCCCATATTCTTGGCAGTTGTTACATTGACTATCTTTCAAAGACTTCCAAGTTTTTGATTTAGGTTTAGATCTTTTCTTATCATTTGATTTTTAAAAATCTACCCTTTTCTTGCTTTTAAAAATTTTATAAAACTTTTTTTCTAAAGAGCCATATCATTTTCAGAATCAGAGTTTTCTTTAGAAATGTATTTAGAAGATTTTGGAGCGATAGATTTACTTTTAGGAGCTTTAAAGTTTAACTCATAGGTTTGTAAAGAACCAACTAGTTCTTCTACCCTCATATTATTCGTATCATGAAGTTCCTGGATCGCGGTTACTTTACAGTTAAATCGTTCATGAAGAGAGCGTGGTATCTTTACACACACTTTACTTTCGAGGATTTTATCGCCAAGACCCCACATCGAGTTTACAATGTCATTTAATCTTGTGTAAAATTGCATAAATATTTTATTTTCCTCCATATGAATTTCTTCAAATTTGGTTGTGAGAAGTTGGACTTTAGACTTTTTGACAATTGTAGTACCTTCGTGTGTCATTTTTAATATATCTCAGGCTTGCTTTGCAGTATTACAGGATATGATTCATTTAAACTCATCTTGTAATAGTGCGCAAGTGATTGCATTAAGTGCTTTTGCATTGGCACTACTCTCATTTTTCTGAATGGTGCTCCAAGAGAAATAAGGAGTTACTCTCATTATTTTTGAACCATCGATTCCAGTCACTTCAATGGTAGGAGGATTCCATTCAGTCACCGTGGCTTGCCAGACACTCTCATCCATTGATTTAAGGAAGATCCTCATCCTTGCTTTCCAATAGGCATGGTTGGAGCTATCAAAGGGTGGAGGCCTAGTGACTGATAGGCTATCAAAATTTAACATCTTTTATATAGCTTAGATCGTTAGTTCAGGAAATAAATCCAAATAAAAAGCAATAAGAGTGAGATATTAGGCTCTGATACCAATTGAAATGGCCAAGCTATATGTCCTAGAGGGGGGGGGGGGGGGGTGAATAGGACTATACCAAATTACAATTATAACAGTGGAATAAAATAAAGAGATAGCCAAATAAAAATAAATCAATTCTTAATGCTAAAATAAAAGCAACCTCAATAAACAAGTATTGAGAGGTTGGTACGAATTCAGTTCTAAGGACAACCTTACACCATAAAAACCAAGGGTTTATGGAAGGACAACCTTATTTCTAGAACGTCCTTTGTATCAAAAACTCAACCCAAAGAGGAATAAATAAATTGAAACAAATTACAGGAATTTAAATATAAATTATTACAACATTCCTCACTGTGCTTGAAATGTAAATATTACAACATTCACATCCACACATACATTCCACAGCTTTGAAAGATAAAAGATAGAAAGAATAAATCACACATCCACAAAACACAAAGAGTTATAGTGGTTCACCTATGTGCTCATCAACTGTTAAACAACAACCACACAGATTGCTACTCCACTCTTAATATCCTCACACAGGGGATATTAGCATTCACTATCAAAATAGGTTTAACAGGTTCACCTAAAACTTTCACAATTGTGTCTTTTCCACTTGGGCTTACACAATAAAAAAAAATCCCTTTGTCTAAGTTTTTTGGCTTTCCTCAGATAACCACACAATGAGAATTTTCTAGCTTAATCTCAAAAGAAACCAAAAAGAAAGTAAATTATATAAACGTAAAATACCTGGATTTCTCCTTTCGTAGCAGCCCGAAAGAACCAATCGGAGTAGAAGTTCGAATATGAAAGTTCAATGTCCAATACTCACTTTATAATGGTTCTAAGTTCTAATTGATTTGAAGTTAAACCAAATGGGCTAGCTGTATTTGATTTTAATTCCAAGAAGAAGGAATTATAGAATTTTTCCCTTTTCAAATCAAATTGGAATGTAGATCAAAATCAAATAACAATAATCTAACAAAAGGAAATATTAATTATGCACAAAGTAGCTTAAAAATGAACACAAACTTATCTTAGAGTGGAGCCTAGATTTTACTTGAATTGAGTTGAAAAACTCTGAAATTCGTGCTCAATTTATAGCTAAAGAAACTCGTCTTCGACTGGTCCTAGGGACACCTCGACTGGTCTTAGCATAAAAGTATTTTGAATTTTTTAAGCCCGATCTTGAAAACCATTCTACAATTGGCAGTGGGGTGTCTACGAATGGTCGTGGACTACCTACGACTGGTCATAGATGACCCGGGACTGGTCATGGACCACTTTGGTTGGTTGTTGTAGTTTGAGTTCAAGACCCATGACTGGTTGAAGTTCGAGTCGAGAACACACCTACGACTGGTCGAAGGACTTCCAAGACTGGTCGAGGACTAATAAAAAAATTCTCAACATCTTAGGACTGGTTATGGAATTTCTTGCACTGGTCGAACCAGTACTACGACTATTCGAACAAGGTCTAAGACTAGTCTTAGAACAGACCAAACTCATGTATAAACATACAGTTTGAATTATGTATTGAAATGACCTACCCTAAGGTCAATCTAAGGTCTATTATACATGAAAAATAAAGTATGAACATTGAACTTCATTCATTTAGCGAAGGTAGACCTTTGAACATTATTAAGCTTGAACTCTCGCACTTGATGTTGCTTGAGATAATCAAAAGCTTGAACTTAAACTTCATCTTGAGTTGCACTTGAGTCTTGAAGTGTACTTGAGTCTTGTACTCTTTATCGATGTAGCTCTGAACATATAAAGTTACAGACGTTGAAAATGCATTGCATGTGCTTGTTGAAAATGCATTGCATGTGCTTGTTGAAATGTTTGAATGAATGTGAAATCCTGATTTGTTCTTGTCATAATTAGTAAACTAAGATCCATGTGTGTTATATGCATTATAACCGATGTTGTGAAATGAATTGTTATAGTGAATGTCATAACTAATTTAATCAATGTCTTTAGTAAGGTGTAGTTTAAGTGTTTGATTAAATGTCTAAATGAAAAAATGTTTATGGTTGGTATTCATTAAGTGTAATAAGATGGGATTATTAATTTCTTTAATCACATATATGGCTTCTTTTATGAAATTATATTGCCTCTACGCGACTTCAGGATTTAATGCACGCGTTTGGCAACATGTTTCATGTGTTCGATAAAATGCTCAAATAAGTGTTGTATTTGGATTGTTTATTAAATGCTTATATGATTATCACATGTATCCACATGCCATATCTGAGTAAGATTGGGACTACAAGGTAGTCCAGGTAGTCGGTAACAATTTCCGTTTGAGTGGACGAACTAGTCTCGCCACATTAATACGTTTGGTGAATCTAGGTTGTACAATGATTGTCGACAGTGGTTAGGCCACGGGGAGTGCTTACGCACTCCATGTTGATTAATTTAGCGTGTGCTCGTACCAATCGAACTTGTCTAATAGACCAACTGGGCAATCGTGTGTTTGCCATGTATGGACATCACTACTTGAATCTAAGGTACCACTTACCAATGCAAAGACCTGTTTCAACTATGGTACTACGATCTGCTAAGACCCATGAGCTGGGCATGGTGGTATGGGACATCATGGTTGAGCTATTGGCCTATGCTGGGGTGACGAGCCTCCTTATAGTACAAGTGAGCAAACCAAACTCGTGAGCCAAATACAGTGGTATGGTACACTGTATTAGAGCTGTCGGCCTACGCTGAGGTGACGAGCCTCCCCGTAGTGACTTCGAGTATAAATTCTCGAACTTACCTATCAATTTCTTTTTATTAGGAGTGATATCCTACAACTTACCTATCGTATGTGATTAACTAGGATTGATGACCCTAGATGGATCTTTCGGTTGGGTGAATGATATAAAAGGAGGTACCGTAGCTTCCTGAATTTGGTGTATGAATAAGCCTAATTAATTACTCAGCTAGCATGATCATGTACCGTATTGCATGTACTTTGGTGAGGAAGTGCACTTTGGGGAGTTTGCCATGCGCGAATGGTTGATGTGGTCGCTTGAGGGAGTGTCGTGCGAGGGCATGGATCATTAATGCATACCATCCCTGCATTAATAAGAGTAGTTAGATAATGATTGTTGTACTGCATTATCATTACTGCTTGATTGAATTGATAACATGTTAACCTTTACCTTATAGTACCACTGAGTTGATCACTCACTCCCACTCTAGGACAGTGTTTTGAAACACCAACTAGACTCTGTTATAGATGTAGGTATTAAGGATATATATGCAGTAGAGTTGTACTTCGTAGATGAGGAGGAAAAGTTCTCCTATGTTCAACTCTCTAGCAGGTCTATGGAGACCTCATGCTGCTTCGATGGGATTTCAGGGATACATGGATTAGTCAGACACTTACATTTTGTCATTTTGAATATTTTAAGTTAAAACATGTATATATTTGGGCCGGTAATATAATCATACTCTTGAGGTTATGAAACACGTACATATACCTTATATATTTATCTCAGTCTTTCACTTTATTAATTACATTAACTATGGAGTATGATATGCCGATTGAGTGTAGTCCCTCTCATGTTTAATGCACTAATATGGACAACATTTAAACATCATTATCTATGATGCAAAGTGATGCATTGGATCTCGGGAGTTGAGCTTTTCTAGACCCTCAAATTTTGAGGCGTTACAAGTTGGTATTAGAGCATGATTTGGATTAAACTGGACCTGGGTTATGGTAACACGACGCACTCTGATACACTTTGACTTAGGAAGGGGGTAATGAAATGTAAAAATGACTGTAGGATCCTAAATTTCACCGACGGGTGAAATTGACCATTGTAATCTAGCTCGTACGTGTTTGAGATCATGTGAAATGATCTTAATACCTTTTTAGCCATCAATTGATGGGTTTGAACAAAGATTCGGCAAGTCCCGAAATCAAAATGATCCAAAAAGCATGAATACGTGCTTGTAGGGTCGAGAAAATACATCAAACGGATATGGGGACCCAAATCCAAATTTCTGGCAGGACCCAGCGGGTCCCCCGCACATGTACAACACCACGGGAGGGGGTGGTCATCGTTGGCAGTCCAGGGAGGGGGCGGCGGCACCGCTCGATCAGCGGTGCACTGCCCGCCTTCAGTGCGGGCGCACTGCGGAACCGTGTGGGCAGTGGCATACCACCCACCGGCCAACCATGTGGGGCCCTCCCACATGGATGACCCCTCATTTGAACCCCCTCCTCTCCCCCTTTTCCACTCAACCCAAATCCTAGCCCTCTAAACCCTCCAAAATCACATTTTCCCTCTCAAATCTCCATTCCATACACTCAAAGCTCCATTTTCTTCTACATTTCACATCAATCTTCCATCTTCTTCCATATTTTGCACCCATCTACCACCATTCTCTCAAAACTACCTCTTACTACTCTCCATTTTCCCTACTTCCCCACATTTAAACACAAAATCTACATTTTTGTGTCTCATAACTCTCACACTCCTCAAATCTACTTCACTCTCAAGCTTTTCCAACTTCATGGCTCTCTTTTAGCTAGTTACCGCCATCTTCTCAATATCTACCGTCCTTTCCCTCATGGGAAAGAAGAGAGAGGCACCGGATGAGGTTGGGCCTAGCCGACCACGTCATACTATGAAGAAGGTGAGTGCCGAGGCTAGTACAAGTGTCGAGCGAGAGCAAAGATCCAAGAGGGACCTCGATCCTCAAATCCCATTAGAAAGATCACTACCAGCGAGCAAAAATCTTGGTAAGTTCTGTAACTGTAAGGTTATATTTGAAGCACATTTCGATGAGAAGTTGTTTGGAATGTATACAGTCATTGACTTTCTCCTGAAAATGGGTGGGGTCCCATATTCAAGGGAAATGCTCACGCAAGTGAAGGCACTATGTGAGCCTTCTATACCTACATACAGAACCCACTGTTGGAGCCTCTCTAGTTTACTATCCCTTTGGGAAGGCAAGAGGCCATAATAAATGTGTATGTGATGGCCCGCATTATGGGAATTGAAAGAGGTGTGGTACATGCTAGTGAAACTCATCTCGTTAGTGAGCGAGAGAGAAATCGCCATACATGTTTCCTACGCATCTAACTTCAATGATGGAGGTGAGGAAATAGCCTTGCTTCATCTAAAATGATGAACGACTTTTGCCTGCTCCACCACATATGCACATATAACATGTATCCTAGGTGGAGTAACCGCACCGAATGTACAAAGTTCATGGTGGACTTCTTATATAGAGTTGGGCAAGGAGAGAAAGCATACCCGCCTACTCTTGCCCTATCTCAAATAATCAGCATTGCATGGTCTACTAAGCAAGACTCCTCACTACCTTTCGGCCGACTTATTTACAAAATTACCCGCCACTTCAGTTTCAAACTCCATATGGATAACATCGCCCCAATCCACATTATCAGTGAGAAGATGCTTAACAACATGGGCATTGACCCCAGGCAATGCCAAGCCTGACTCAATGAGCAGAGCGACGAAATAGAATAAGAAAGTGAGGAGGACGAGGGAAGTGAAGGTGAGGAAGAAAATGGTGATGGTGAAGAATGAAGTGGTGAGGAAGGCAATGAAGAGAAAGATCAAGGAGAAGAAGAGTAGGCCCAAGACGCTGATGGGGGCCTTCCTGCTACACATGAAGACCACCATGATCGAGCTGCCTTAGAAGCCTGCATGGTTAGAATTGAGGAAAATCAGGCCACCCTGAGATAAGAGTTCAAGGAGAATCAGGCCTATCTAAAACAAAATTCCAAGAAAATGTCTCGTAGGATAAGGGTGCGCCTCCACCTTCACCAGAGTCAGCGGACTAGTTGTGTTGCAGTGGTTCTTTGGTTTTCCCTATTTTTTATTTTCTTTGTAATAGCCCTAGTTGGCTTGGATGGATGTTAGAATACTTAGTGCTAAAACTGTTGTTAAATTAGCTCACATGCATCTTCTGTCATAATTCATGTAATACTACACATCATGTATTATGACAAATTTTGGCTTAATGAAATGCATGGAGCTTTTTTTATTTGCAATGTGTAGAATGGTTGGAAAAGTGAGTAATATTATTTTAAACCTGGCATACATTGTACCCTATGTTGTATATAGGGGATGCCTATTAAAAACACTTAGAATATAGCACGTCTCACACTTGACAGACTGATTGATGGGGTGCCTCCACTGAACAATAGTCAGACGAACCCTAGATTGGGCCTGAACTTTGAGACAATGCCGGATTCGCAACCGGCCATTGGCCCCACCAATGGGCCAACACCTTGTGCACCACCAGTTCTAAAAAAGAACCGTGCATCTACATCGACGCATAGGTTGGAGAAGATAATGCTCTTAATGTAGCAACAACAACAAGTATTGGCTACGATCGCGGGGGCCATTGCCCAGAACTTGACTACGGTACCACCTATGCCACCTATGCAGCCTGCTGTGGCTATGAATAAAATTAGCTTGTTTGATCGCTTTCGGCGTTTTTGTCCTCTTACTTTTATGGGTAGTCACTGACCTGAGGAGGTAGAGTATTGGTTGGATTGTATATCCAAGATGCTAAAGCCATTGCACTGTACTGAGGCAGAGCAAGCGAAGCTAGTTACGTACATGTTTGAAAAGGAAGCTAGTCTCTAGTGGGACAGCATCCTACGGATGTCCCCACAAGATATGTGTGAACGTGGGACGCATTTGAAACTCGTTTCCATGGAAAGTATTTCCTCCTCACTCATCGTAATGAAAAGAATGGTAAATCTCTTTGCCTTCGACAAGGGGGGATGACAGTAGTCGAGTACGAGAATCGCTTTATGGAGCTAATCAAATATGCACCATTGATCCTGACGGACGAGCCGATGAGGATGTGGCGATTTTCAAAGGGTCTGCAGCTTGACATCTGCATAAAGATGTGTTATGCTAGCATTCCCAACTATGCTAAGCTAGCGAACATGTCCCTACGAGCTGAGCAGGATAGAGACAGGGTGTAACATCCCGAAAATCGGGGGGTCGAGCAAAAACCAAACTCCCGAGTTTCAAAATGTAATTTATGCAACATAGATATGTATGATTGAATGTTGTCTGTCATAACATATTAAACATGAGTTAGATTAAGCTAGAACAACATATCATACTTCAGAGACAGTTAGATTAACAAGCGGAAGACTGTGATAGTATGTATAACATATATAAACTGTTGTATGTCTCCAGAGTGTGAACATGTTACCAGGTTATATACATACATGTATACTCCAAAAGTAGACAAAACGAATATACATGAGTGCGCTAAAAATATAAAATGACAAGTGTCAAAGTATCTAATCAACCTCCCTGTATTCCCGTCAATCAGAACACGCATAGAGGAGGAATCCTCCTCCTCATCATCAAGTCCGGCCCCACCTCGCAGGCCGCACCATCATCTGCAATCACAAAAAGGTCTGGTGGGTGTCCAGGAACACCGTCCTGTAACGTGGGAGTGAGTATCTAACTCAGTGGAATAATAGAGCAAGGATTAACATGTTCTCAAATCAATCATGCGATAATAGTAAAGCAGTAAATCAAACAATCCTAATACTATTGTTAATGCAATATGACATGACGTGATGTATGCCCTCACCGACGATCTCCCTCATACGGCACCATCTTACGACCGCGGCATGCAATCAACTCTCAAGTGCTCCACATCTTCCAGGCACATGCAATGGTATGGTGATATGATTTCTAAGTTGTTATTAGTCCATTCAAACAGCAGGATTGAGAAACTAAGGTACTTCCCTTATATCAATCCAACACAGATCCTTTCTTGGGTCGTCACTCCTAGTAATCTCATACGAGGTATATTTTGTAGGTCGCTGCCAGGGCTATTGCACGCACTCGTTGCTCCGCTCCCCCATCACCTTATCAATACAGGCCTACTGTATTCTACTGCTACTGATGGGTCGTCGCCTCCCGTAGACTCAGAATACGCTCGCGGTCACTACAAAGGGCTGCCAGGGCTGTTGCTCGCACTCGTTGCACCGCTCCCCCATCACCTTATCAATGTAGGCCGACAGTAAGAATATAGTGTCCCATACTACCATAATCTGCTCACGAGTCATAGGTGCTCACTGGTCACTACAGGGAGGTTTGTGGCCCCAGCGTAGGCCAACAGCTCGACCACGGTGTCCCATACCACCATGCCCGACTCATGAGTCTTCATGGATCAAGGTACCATGGTTAACAGGGTTTACAATGGTAAGTTCAGTATCCTAGGTTCAAGCAGTTATGACTCATGCAGGGTGAACATACAATGGCCAGTCGGGTTACTTGACGGGCTTGACTAGCATGATCGCATCTCAAGTTGAACGACATGAAGTGCGTAAAACACTTCATGTGGCCTAACCACTGCCGCCAACTCCAAAACACGACTCGCATTCAAGGATGCGTCATTCGTGGCAAAGATAAGCCAACCACGAATTCGCTCGGTTACCGACTGCCTGGACTAAGTATAGTCCCAAACACATGAATCCACATCAACAATCATGTGAGAGTATTGGAAATGAAATACAACCATGTGAGCATGTTAACACATGTTATATCGTACAACTTAAGTAAATCATCTGACACATGCCTTTCATACATACAATGAAATTATGCATATCGCCAACATATAGGAAATCATTTCCATCAGCATATTAATTGAGAATTCAATCTCGAATTAAATCATAATGAAATCATCAAGCACATGTTATAACATACAGCTTAAGCGAATCGTCAAGCACATGCATTTCATTCATATTATGAAATCATGCATATGGCTAACATGTAGGAAACCATTTACACCAACATATTAATTGAGAAATTAATCTCAAACTAATTCATAACACCATTTAATTCAATACATACTAATACAAGCATTTATACAAACGCTTACACTACACACTTAAGTCTACATATAGTATGTCGACCCGAAGTGCGCATTTAGGCGAATCTCTTCGCCAAACTAATTATGCACGTATTCCTAACATTCTAATGCGACAACAAATCATGTCAATCACATCAGCAAAATATGAATGAAATCAGTACTTCCTACAAATGACTAAAATGCCCTAAATCTCATATTCTTCGCCGGTTTACGAAACAGGAAACGGACAGCATGTTGTACATGTCAAACGGCGTTGCTGTCGATAATCTACTATTAAACGACATTGAAAGCTTTGAAAACAGTCAATCAAAGCGTCTAAAATCTGCACCTTTTCCCTTATAGGTGAAGTGATTCGAACGGAGCGTATACGCTTCGTCTACGGCGATCAGACAACCTGAAACACATGTACATCAGCTACTATTCTATTTGAATCGAAGAAATCTCCAAATCAGCAAGTGGTTAGGGTTTTCCTTACCTAGAAGTGCGTTGGAATCGCCGAGAAAGTGATCGGAGTGCGTCGCCTAAGCACGTGCAGCAACAGCAGCAGGTGGCAGGAAAATCACTCCCACTCTCTCTCACAAACTCTCACCTTTTCTCTCTCCCAATTTAGGGCTTTTTACAATTTCGGATGGGAGAGAGGAGTGAGGGTTTCAACCCCTTTTATAAGCTTAAAAACGCCCGAAATAGGCTCGGGAATGAAGTTTACTTAGTGCATATCCAATTCGGGGCTGTTTCGGTCCAAAAGATGCTTTCTGGTGGTCCCCTGACAGAATGCAATCGGACTTAAGCTCATGCGTACCAGATCTAGCACGTATTAAGTTTTCAGTCTGGCAGGGTTCGCAGATCGCACGTGGCAGACCAGTTTCAGTTCAGCGGTCACCGCACGTAGATCAGGGCTGAAAGTCTCATGATATAAAATAGAAATTTTTCCTGATCTGAGGGTGTAATCTGGCTGAATTGTGACGGTCAGAACGCTTAATACTGACGCGTCAAGTCGTGTGCCAGATTTGAATTTTAAAATCCAAATCTGTCCCTATTCGCACTCTCTTCAGTCCGGGCTCAATGAAATAGTCTGTGATTATCGGTTGGACTTAATTTTCGAAATGATTGTCAAGTCCAGTTAGGCGGTTCTAACGGTCTAAGATAGCAGGTATCAGACTTTCGACGCGCGGTCTAGATCCAATGCAAAATTTCAAAGTGGTCCAGAGAACAAACCTGCTTAAAGTTTGGTCCGAGGTTATAGAGTATTATAGAGTCATTGGTTCTACTCGATTTGGGTCTTGTAGAACGTATTTAAAGTGATCAGGGACTATTTCCCAGCTACTCCAAGTTACGCTTAATTTCTAAAGAAATTAATCCTAAGTGGTTTCTTTGGCTATGGAATTGGGTTCTGAACGATTTTTCAGGTGTTTTAATTGACCCACTGCCTAAGGACGTCAAATCTCAGATTGGCCAAAATCCGGTGTGTTACAATCTACCCCCCTTAAAATAAAATTTTGTCCCCGAAATTGGCAAAGGGCAAGGAGTACTTTTTCTAAGGAAGGTTCAAATCCTATTTAATAACCTAAGCGTACATATAACCTAAATCAAATGTTTCGATCCTGGGCCAGTGGGAAAGAGGCCAACCACTCTTCCGCTGCGCCACTCTGATCGAACGGTAGCGTTGACTAACCTAACTGGATTGGACTCAATACGTTCTAGCCCCCTTAAAACATGATTTTACTTAAGGTTGAAGAATCGTTGCATCGCTCCGTATACCGGAACGAGGTGCAACTTAGGGGCTATCCTTAATCTAAAATGGAAACATCCTTTCTCTATATGGTTTTCCTTGCTAATGATGCGTTCTATGACATTGGTACCTATGATCATAGAGATGAGCCTAATCTCTATTATGATTGAATTCCGGGGCAGGTATGAGTTGGTGGCAAGATGTCTAATTCTCTACTAGCTTTAAGTCCTCGCCATTTCCCAAAGACAATGTGATCCTGTTTAGTTGTAGATGGTTGGGCCATCACAGAAGAAAGGTTGTGTAGTGGGTCTAAGCCAGATACGTTGAACCTTCTGTCTAATCAGGACAGAAAATGCGTTGTATCAGTTCTTAATCCGAGTCGATGCCGATCCTCTGCTTGATCAGAGCATTGGATTCATTGGTAACCACTAGGATTAAGAAGTCGACTCAAACCGCGAATACATCGCTTACATGTAGTTCCTTTACTCTGCGTTCCCGAATGCAATAAGTCCTTGGGGAAGGCAATTCTAAGGGGTGTGCTAGTATATTCTAAGTTCATTCTGAGGGAGTTATAAATGTTCCCTGAGAGTGTATGGTTCCTTCCTATGGGCAACAACAGAAATCTATAAGTCATAAAGGGATCTACCGAAGGAAGGGAGTCCCATTCCAACCAAATCTAACCTACTATCCCTTAGCATATATAGGCCTTACACTGCCTAAGTCAACTAGTAGCCTAGTCTGTAACTCAGTACTTATAATCCAAAGCCTAAGTTTATACGGCACATGGTTCCATACCATTTCTACTACAGGGAATTGTTCTGTTGCTTAGAGTCAAGATTATCTAAATAGAATTGGATTTCATCTAGGAGTGCTAACACTAGGTCCAAAACGCCAAGGGCGTATGAAACGAAACTACATTCCTAATCCCATGTTAGGATTGGGAGTGGCATGCTAGTCACAATACATGGAACAAAGTTCCACACTTTCTACCTCTGACGTCACTAAACCTAACAACAACAAAACACAGAGATCTCAAACAGTAATCAAACATCTACAAGACAACGTCACAGATGCCTAATGCTACCAAAGGACTCTACCACAGTCCCGACTTACCTTCTTTATCACTGTCGAGTCTAATACTGTCTGTTGCTCACTAGAGCTCTCTCGGCCATATATTTTCAGTATCCCTTAAGCAAAGAAAATGGAGAAATAGGATTGAGAGGGAGGATGGTGAAAAGAGAGAAAAGGGCTAAAATAGCTTAACAATAGCCATGAAAAATGAAAGAAATGCAAGGAAATGGCTAACCAAAATAGAAAAGGGAGATCTAGGCGTTGTAGAGGGATGCTTCAAGCTCCCCTAGGATGTATTTTCATAAAGAAAAGAGAATGAAAAAGGGGAATGGAGCACCTCACGATTTCAGCTTGATTTGGGGGTTGTAAGAGCTCCAAACGATGAAATCTTCAAGAGGAAGGGCTGCAAACTGAAATAGAATGGTGGAGAGTGGTCGGTTGTGACCGAAAATGAGATTGAGAGAGGTTTGACATCGAGATTTGAGGGGAAGGCAGCAAAAATGTGAAGAAAGGAGAGGTTAGAGGGGCATTTTGTGAAGGAGGTACATCTTTTGGGGGGTTTCAAGGTACGGACCGCATACCAGGGGGCTACCCTAGCCCCCAAACTCCTCCAGCCCAAAGGCCAGACCCATCTGATGAGTTTGACCGGCGATGCATCGCCGAATCGGCGATGGCATCGCCGGTGAACTTGCAAATTGGCCATTAAGGCCATATGGAATGGGTTCCCCCTGCCCTAGGGATTCCAAAAAGGTATGGTTCCCACTTTGGTTCATTGTAAATTGCCCTAGGGAGGCCCAAACATCCATTCAAGGCTTTTCGGGTCCAATCTGCAATCCCGAATACAAAACCCTATCATGCAGCATATGATTTTGGGGTATAAGGAGCTAGTACATCCATCTAGCCCATTATTTGCTAAAGAAAGTGAAGTTAGAATGGCCTTATGGCCATTTTTCATGAAATTTTACTATTCACTGTAACATTTTGTGAAAGTATGATTTTATATTATTTTCACATTAATACTGATGCCTAACATAAAATGGATAAGAAATAATTGAAGATTAGAGTGGTGAGAGGAAGAATTTTGAAGATTTTGGATGAAATGGGGTTTTTAAGCCCTTACGATTGAATACAGGGGTCGTGGTTGTCCCACGGCCCAAGGATTCACATTTATGGGTTTAGAATCGTTCAAAGAATGTCTCAACCCACTTACATATAACCTAGGAGCTATTCGGGTTGCTTTACGCCACCCTAGATGCGCTATGGACTCGATCATGCGATCGAAATGAATAGACTTCGCCTATTGGCGAATTGGGATCCTAGAAGTGTTTCTAGACCCTTCTCGCACCCACCTAAGTCAAAGAAAATGACAGCGTACGTCGCGTGACCATAACCCAGGCCCGGTTTAATCCAAATCATGCTCTGATACCATCTGTAACATCCCGAAAATCGGGGGGTCGAGCAAAAACCCAACTCCCGAGTTCCAAAATGTTATTTATGCAACATAGATATGTATGATTGAATGTTGTCTGTCATAACATATTAAACATGAGTTAGATTAAGCTAGAACAACATATCATACTCCAGAGACAGTTAGATTAACAAGAGGAAGACTGTGATAGTATGTATAACATATATAAACTGTTGTATGTCTCCAGAGTGTGAACATGTTACCAGGTTATATACATACATGTATACTCCAAAAGTAGATAAAATGAATATACATGAGTGCGCTAAAAATATAAAATGACAAGTGTCAAAGTATCTAATCAACCTCCCTGTATTCCCGTCAATCAGAACACGCATAAAGGAGGAATCCTCTCCTCATCATCAAGTACGGCCCAGCCTCGCAGGCGGCACCATCATCTGCAATCACAAAAAGGTCTGGTGGGTGTTCAGGAACACCGTCCCGTAACGTGGGAGTGAGTAGCTAACTCAGTGGAATAATAGAGCAAGGATTAACATGTTCTCAAATCAATCATGCGATAATAGTAAAGCAGTAAATCAAACAATCCTAATACTGTTGTTAATGCAATATGACATGACATGATGTATGCCCTAACCGACGATCTCCCTCATACGGCACCATCTTACGACCGCGGCATGCAATCGACCCTCAAGTGCTCCACATCTTCCCGGCACATGCAATGGTATGGTGATATGATTTTCGAGTTGTTATTAGTCCATTCAAACAGCAGGATTGGGAAACTAGGGTACTTCCCTTATATCAATCCCAACACAGATCCTGTCTAGGGTCATCACTCCTAGTAATCTCATACGAGGTATATTTTGTAGGTCGCTGCAAGGGCTGCCAGGGCTGTTGCACGCACTCGTTGTTCCTCTCCCCCATCACCTTATCAATACAGGCCTACTGTATTCTACTTCTACTGATGGGTCGTCGCCTCCCGTAGACTCAGAATACGCTCGCAGTCACTGCAAAGGTCTGCCAGGGCTGTTGCTCGCACTCGTTGCACCGCTCCCCCATCACCTTATCAATGTAGGCCGACAGTAAGAATATAGTGTCCCATACCACCATAATCTGCTCACGAGTCATAGGTGCTCACTGGTCACTACGGGGAGGTTTGTGGCCCCAGCGTAGGCCAACAGCTCGACCACGGTGTCCCATACCACCATGCCCGACTCATGAGTCTTCGTGGATCAACGTACCATGGTTAACAGGGTTTACAATGGTAAGTTCAGTATCCTAGGTTCAAGCAGTTATGACTCATGCAGGGTGAACATACAATGGCCAGTCGGGTTACTTGACGGGCTCGACTAGCACGATCGCATCTCAAGTTGAACGACATGAAGTGCGTAAAACACTTCATGTGGCCTAACCACTGCCGCCAACTCCAAAACACGACTCGCGTTCAACGATGCGTCGTTCGTGGCAAAGATAAGACAACCACGAATTCGCTCGGTTACCGACTGCCTGGACTAAGTATAGTCCCAAACACATATGAATCCACATCAACAATCATGTGAGAGTATTGGAAATGAAATACAACCATGTGAGCATGTTAACACATGTTATATCGTACAACTTAAGTAAATCATCTGACACATGCCTTTCATACATACAATGAAATTATGCATATCGCCAACATATAGGAAATCATTTCCATCAGCATATTAATTGAGAATTCAATCTCGAATTAAATCATAATGAAATCATCAAGCACATGTTATAACATACAGCTTAAGAGAATCGTCAAGCACATGCATTTCATTCATATTATGAAATCATGCATATGGCTAACATGTAGGAAACTATTTACACCAACATATTAATTGAGAAATTAATCTCAAACTAATTCATAACACCATTTAATTCAATACATACTAATACAAGCATTTATACAAACGCTTACACTACACACTTAAGTCTACATATAGTATGTCGACCCGAAGTGCGCATTTAGGCGAATCTCTTCGCCAAACTAATTATGCACGTATTCCTAACATTCTAATGCGACAACAAATCATGTCAATCACATCAGCAAAATATGAATGAAATCAGTACTTCCTACAAATGACTAAAATGCCCTAAATCTCATATTCTTCGCCGGTTTATGAAACAGGAAACGGACAGCATGTTGTACATGTCAAACGGCGTTGCTGTCGATAATCTACTATTAAACGACATTGAAAGCTTTGAAAACAGTCAATCAAAGCGTCTAAAATCCGCACCTTTTTCCTTATAGGTGAAGTGATTCGAACGGAGCGTATACGCTTCGTCTACGGCGATCAGACAACCTGATACACATGTACATCAGCTACTATTCTATTTGAATCAAAGAAATCCCAAAATCAGCAAGTGGTTAGGGTTTTCCTTACTTAGAAGTGCGTTGGAATCGCCGGAAAAGTGATCGGCGTGCGTCGCCTAAGCACGTGCAGCAACAGCAGCAGGTAGCAGGAAAATCACTCCAACTCTCTCTCACAAACTCTCACCTTTTCTCTCTCCCAATCTAAGGCTTTTTGCAATTTCGGATGGGAGAGAGGAGTGAGGGTTTCAACCCCTTTTATAAGCTTAAAAATGCCCGGAATAGGCTCGGGAATGAAGTTTACTTAGTGCATATCCAATTCAGGGCTGTTTCGCTCCAAAAGATGCTTTCTGGTGGTCCCCTGACTGAATGCGATCAAACTTAAGCTCATGCATACCAGATCTAGCACGTATTAAGTTTTCAGTCCGGCAGGGTTCGCAGATCGCGCGTGGCGGACCAGTTTCAGTTCAGCGGTCACCGCACGTAGATCTGGGCTGAAAGTCTTATGATATAAAATAGAAATTTTTCCTGATCTGAGGGTGTAATCTGGGTGAATTGTGACGGTCAGAACGCTTAATACTGACACATCAAGTCGTGTGCCAGATTTGAATTTCAAATTCCAAATCTGTCCCTATTCGCACTCTCTTCAGTCCGGGCTCAATGAAATAGTCTGTGATTATCGGTTGAACTTGATTTTCGAAATGATTGTCAAGTCCAGTTAGGCGGTTCTAACGGTCTAAGATAGCAGGTATCGGACTTTCGACGCGCGGTCTAGATCCAATGCAAATTTTCAAAGTGGTCCAGAGAACAAACCTGCTTAGAGTTTGGTCCAAGGTTATAGAGTATTATAGAGTCATTGGTTCTACTCGATTTGGGTCTTGTAGAACGTATTTAAAGTGATCAATGACTATTTCCCAGCTACTCCAGCATTGCGCTAGCTAACTTTCGCTTAATTTCTAAAGGAATTAATCCTAAATGGTTTCTTTGGCTATGGAATTGGGTTCTGAACGATTTTCCAGGTGTTTTAATTGACCCACTTCCTAAGGACGTCAAATCTCAGATTAGCCAAAATCCGAGGTGTTACACAGGGTGTCACGGACACATATGCCGATGGGCCCAAGGCCACGAACCAAGCTACCAAATCGATCATTCCTCAGTAAGAGGCCACATGTAGATTCACCTCCCTGGCTAATGGCTCCATCGACCCAACCGAGGTGATCAGATCTTTGGTGCGCCTATAGTAAGAGGGCGGGCCATATAGACACCTATTATTTTATCAAGATGAATGACAACAATTTTATGTTGCCTCAGAAGATTAACCACCAGCTATCACTGGCTATTTCATCTCCATCCCTACGATCCACACCACCAACACAGTCATTCTACAGACCACCTGTACCTCAAAATAGGCCATCTTAACGACCTATGGTAGTGCAACCCAATCGTTCTCAACAAGTACGTGTACATGCACATGCAGCTGAAGCATCTGAGTTAGCAACTGTAGTGCCTTTAGCCGTCGAAGTCACTGCCCACATTCAAGGTACACCTATATTTCTATCGGTGGACACTGGGTCCACTATTTCGATAATATCGTACTCTACAGTCAAGCGCTTAGAGATGAACACTATCCCTATTGTTGGGGTGAGAGTTCTTACCGCAACAAGGACATTCTCCGATGCTACTAAGCTTTGTAAAGGTTACCCGATAGACTTAGGAAGTAGAACGGTGTGCATTGACCTGATCGTCACCCCGCTGTATCATTACGACGTCATCCTTGGGATGGATTGGCTCACCAAAATGAAGGTAGAGATCGACTGCGAAACTTTACTGGTGACAACACATGAACCTAAGGGCATGACCTTTACTTTCCCAGTTCAGGTTAGTTAGCCCTACCGCATAAGTTGTTACACTTCCTTATTGGAGAATGTTGATGGTCTAATGCTTGGGGACATGCTTGTAGTCCAAGATTTCATGGATGTGTTTAGAATGATATCTGGAATACCACCTTGCCATGAGATCGACTTTACAATCGCCCTTGTGCCGATGCGACGCCCATTTCCTTGCCAACATACTGCATGCCTCCATGTGAAATGGAGAAATTAAGGAGGCAGATAGATGATCTGTTGGAATCAAGTTTTATATGGCCTAGTGTATCCCCTTGGGGAGCACTGGTATTGTTTATAAAGATGAAGGATGGGTTGCTGCAGTTGTATATTGATTATTGCAGGTTGAATCTTGTCACGGTCAAGAATAAGTACCCTCTTCCCATGATAGATGACCTATTTGACCAATTGAAAGGGGAATGATATTTCTCTAAGATCGACCTGCAGTTAGGGTATCATTAGTTGCTCGTCAGGGATGAAGACGTGTAGAAAATAGCAATCAGAACCAATTTTAGGCACTATGAGTTTCTCAGGATGTCGTTCGGACTTACGAATGCACCGACTATGTTCATGGAGCTCATGAACCTAGTGTTTCGGTCGTATCTGCACTAGTTCATCATCGTGTTTATAGATGACATTTTGATATACTCTAAGAGTCAAAAAGATCACGAAGAACACCTGCGAGGAGTCTTCGATACTGTCAGGAAGAATCAGTTGTTGGCATAATACTGGAAATGCGACTTCTGGAAGGAGGAAGTCAAGTTTCTGGGACACGTAGTGTCCAAGGAAGAAATTATCGTAACCTTACCAAGCTGACCACGGTGCAGGAATGGGAGTATCCCGGTTCCATTACAGAGGTGAGGAGTTTCCTCAAATTTGCTGGTTACTATCGCTACTTCATTAAATATTTTTTCAAGATAGCCAAACCTTTATTGTAACTCACTCAAAAGGATCTTAAGTTTGCCTAGAATGAGAAAGCAGAAGCATCCTTTCAGGCATTAAAGGACAAGTTGATGTCTATACCCATGCTAGTATTGTCAGAGCAGGGGATCAGATATACTATATACAATGACGCGTCTCGTGTTGGTTTGGGTTGTGTTCTTAAGCAAAAGGATAGAGTGATTGCTTAAGCATCACGACATTTGAGGAAACACGAGAAAAATTACCCCGCGCACGACCTTGAATTAGCGGTGGTCATTTGCGCATTAAAGCTCTAGAGACATTACCTCTACGGAGAGGAGTTCGAGCTCTTTTGCGACCACAAGTGCCTTAATTACATCTTCATGCAAAAAGACTTGAATATGCGCCAGCGACGTTTGATAGAAACCTTGAAAGATTCAAGTTTGAGGTCTCCTACCATCATGGCAAGGCCAACCTTGTGGTTGACGCGTTGAGCCTCAAGAAGATAATAGAATTTGCAGCTCCGTTGATGATGGATGAATTGAATATGGTAGAGTTTGTGCAAGACTTCGAACTAAAGCTTAAAGTAGAGGAGCCATTCGAGAGCGTTGACACATCCATGTACAGCCACTTATTAATGATCGAATTATTGTGGCTTAGAAAGAAGGTGAACTGTTGGTGGAGATAAGAGAACGGGTAGGTGAGAGTGAAGAATCCAAATGGAAAGTTGGCTCGGACGGAGGTTTATGATACTGTGGCCGCCTATGCATCCCAAACTGTCATGAATTGAGAAGGGAAGTTTTAGAGGCCTCTCACAATTCAAGGTTGGCAATGCATCCAAGTAGTACTAGATGTATATGGACATGAAGCATAGTACTGGTGGGACAACATGAAGGCCCAGATAGCAAACTTAGTGTCCCGTTGTCTCATGTTCCTGTAGGTCAAGGCCGAGCATCACTGACCTCCTGGTTTACTTCAGCCCATGCCCATAGCTGAATGGAAATGGGATTTCATGTATATGGACTTCATTTTTGAGTTACTAAAGATGAGGAAGGGGCATGACTCCATTTAGGTGATTGTAGATAGATTGATGAAATCGACTCATTTCCTTCCGGTTAGAGTTTCAAACTCAGCAGACGACTTAGCCAAGTTGTATATCAAGGAGATTGTACGACTGCATGGAGTTCCTATGGAGATTGTGCCGGATCGAGACACGCGATTCACGTCTATATTTTGGACTCGAGTCGGAGAAGCAATGGGAGTATAACTTAAGTTTAGTACCACATTCCACCCATAAACCAATGGGTAGACAGAATGAGTGAGTCAGATATTGAAAGATATGTTGCGAGCATGTGTGCTTGATTTCAAGGACAGTTGGGATGACTATCTCCCCTATGCTGAGTTTTCTTATTACAACAGCTTCCAAGCAAGCATTGGCATAGCTTCCTATGAAGCATTGTATGGGCGCCCATGTCGAGCACCATATTGTTGGGCGGAAGTTGGAGAAAAGAGTTTGGTTGGCATAGATCTAGTTCAGGCGACCTCAGAGAAGATCGATATTATCAGCCATCGACTTCTTACATCCCAGAGCAGACAAAAGGGTTACACCGATACCCGATGGAGACAATTGGAATTTGAAGTTGGGGGCCACGTATTCCTGAAAGCTTCCCCAATGACGGGAGTCCTTTATTTTGGTAAGAAAGGGAAGCTTACACCAAGATTCATTGGCCCATTCAAGATTCTACACTGAGTGGGTGTGGTAGCATATTGCATAGCTTTGCCCACACCATTCACAGGCATACACAACGTATTTCATGTATCGATGCTAAAGAAATATGTTCCTGATCCTACTCACATTATCAAGTGGGAGCAAGTACAACAAGGTGAAGATGCTACCTATGTACTTCGACCAAAACGTATTCTAGATAGGAAGGAATAAGTGCTGCGTAGCAAAGTTATCCCGCTTGTGAAAGTATTGTGGACTCACTACACTGAGGAAGAGGATACTTGGGAAGCGGAAGCTGAAGTCCGTAGGAACTACCCTTAGATCCTCAAGGAGTACGAAAAGGTACTAATTTTGGGGATGAAATTTTTCTTTAAGGGGGGTAGATTGTAACATCTTAGAAAAATCTGTACAAAGGCCCGAGTATCACCTCAGGCAGAAATCCCCAAGGATTGTATCCTGTAGAAATTTAGGTGAAATTTACTTAAATACTAAACTAAATAGGTGGTGGATTTAGATTGAACCACTATCTATACGAATGGTAAGACCTAAAACTATCAAAAGCGATGACTCAACACTACTTAATAACCTAGGAGAAATCCCAAAAGCCAGTTGCTCTCGAGAGCACATTGAAACTCCAAATCGGACCTAGACCATATGTCAAAAGTCCAGTGACTGCGAAACTATAGGGTTATGTCAGCCTTACTAGGCTTGATGACCAACGCGGGAATTAAGCCCAAATAGTATCCAAAAACACACATTTTGAACCCTGAACAAAGTTCGTGAGAAATGCGAATATCCTTAAAAAAGGTATGAAAACTTAGAGAATTGGGTCATTCTCTTGTGGGAAAAATTGACGATTTCATACCATCATTTTCTGATAGAACTTCACCCATGGATCATGGAAATTTCCCTGCACA
The DNA here is from genome assembly GCA_037074715.1 of Magnolia kwangsiensis. NCBI lineage: Eukaryota > Viridiplantae > Streptophyta > Magnoliopsida > Magnoliales > Magnoliaceae > Magnolia > Magnolia kwangsiensis. The sequence goes on along the minus strand of CM073577.1, from coordinate 74,129,315 downwards.
TGTCTATATACTTGTGGCCCTGATTGAACGACAACGACTGTTGATCTGACACAGGTCCTCTGCGGTTGATCCGCTAATCCGATCATACTAAAATCATAACCTGGCTTAGATCCATTGTCAGAGAACTTGCTTCATGCCATAGGTGAGTAATGGACCTCCTAATAAGTCCCGTTTGCCCCAAACAGGCACCCTTGGCTGTAACATAAGTATACCATGGCCCTAGGGCCATTTACACCAATTTTAGGCATATATAATGCCCTTAAACCAGCCCATTTCCATTTCATACGAATTTATCTAACCTTAGGAGAGAGAAGAGATAAAGAGGAGAAAAGACTAAAGAGAAGAGAGAGAGATGGGGAGATTATTGCTAGGATTCACTCCACCTACTCCACGGGCTGAATCACCTCTCTCGTTTCACTACACCATTTTTCAACTACAATTTGGGTAAGAAATCCTAACCCTAATCTCATTGTAGAAATTCAGGTTGGTAGTTCATGGACCTATCTAACCTATTACATCATGTAGGTGTTTGTTGTCTCGTTTTCAAAAAAGTACAATCTTAACCGGGTTCGAATCAAGCCTTCTGATGAAAGGTGTGGACTATAAATGTTTAGGTTATGTTTTTCAAGGCTTTCAATATCAGCTAATGATTTATGTCTAAATTGACTACTGTCATATCGTCTTAGACACGTCGATTTCGATATATAACACACGTATGAACTATGTTTTATGAAAATGCTTTCCATGTGCTTGTTGAAATGTTTGAATGAATGTGAAATCCTGATTTGTGCTTTTCATGATTACTAATCTATGATCCACGTGTGTTGTATGCTGTAACGACCTAGAAAAATTCATACTTAGACTCGAGTACCACCTTTAGTAGAAATCATTTTGGCCTTAATCCCTTAAAACTTTAGTTAGCGCTAAACTAGATTGCATGTGAAATTAGCATCGATAGCTTTCAATATGATCTGTATGACCCAAAACCTATAGAATCATTGACGCTATATTACCCTGAAACCTAGGATTTAACTCTAAACCTAGTTGCTCCTGAGAATGCTTTGTAACTTCGTATTGGATCTAGACCGCACGTCGAAAGTCTGATATCTATGATCTTAGACCATTACGACTGCTTAGTTGGACTTGACTATCATCTTGAAAATCAAGCCCAAATGATGTCCCGAGACCATTTCCTTAAGTCCGGAGTGAAGAGAGTGAGAAAGCGAAGATTTTTAGAAAATTAATTATGATTTTAAGTAATCTGAGACGCGTCAGTTACGCGACATTTTTGATCATTCTGATCGTTAGATTTTGACCCAAATTCACCCTTGGATCAGGATAGGTGGCCCTTACATGTCAAAGTACTTGTGGCCTTGATCGAATTTCGGTAACCGTTGATTTGAAGCTGGTCCACCACGGACGATCTGGAAACCCGATCGGACTGAAAACTTAACTTACTAATGATCCAATATTAGTGAGCTTAAGTCTGACCGCATTTGATAAGAGGACCTCCAAAAGTGCTCCATTGGATCAGAAAGAGCCCGATTTGGTTATAACCTAAGTATACCTTGGTCTTAAGTCTATTTTCGTCGACTTTAGGCTTATAAAAAGGCCTTAAACCCTTAGTTCCAAATCCCATAAGAATTTCCTAAACCCTAGTTGCTTAAGAGAGAGTTAAGAGAGAGAAAGTGTGGGAGAACCTGTTGATTCTCCGTATGATTCTTCCCAGTTCATCTATTCATCGAACCTGCGTATTTGAATCATTCTTTCGGCGATTTTAATTCCGTTCTTGGGTAAGTTAAGACAACCCTAACCTGTTTTGAAGCTTAGACTAGCTGCAGTGAAGTTATAGCTAACCTGTTTCCTGCCTTGGGTAGCGTATCCGCCGTTGACGAAGACTTATCGTCTGAATCACCTCTTATACGCATTTTCTGGTTTAAGGTGCAGACTATATATGTTTAGGTTATAGTTTTCAAGACTTTCAATGTTAGATAATGATTTATTCATGTTATGATTGCCATTACACATGTTAAATGCGCTATCCGTTTCGATTTCCGTATATGTATACTTTATATTGTAAATAGCACATTTCATGTATATGTTAGAATACCTGTACGTGTATGGAATCTGTTGTTTTGATTGCCATGATTAATTGTCATTGTTATATGCTTGATATGAATGTGGCAACTCCTTGGCGAAAGGACTTGCCCTAATGTGCAATGGAGTCGACATACATGATGCATGTTGAATAGTGTAATTAAGTGTTTGTATATATGCCTAAATGAGTTAGAAGTTAGTAAAGTGTGATTATTAAGGTTGTTGAGATATGAATCTCGATCATAACATTTGAGTGTATGATTTCCTCCATGAACCATGTAACTTAGATTATCCATGTTAAATGTGTGTATGATTTCCTCCACGTACTGTATTTAAGTTTCAGTTATATGTCATGAATGTTCATTTGAAGATAGGATATGAATCATGTTAGTTATTGAGCTTGTATGTGAGTGGGGCTGCGCTACAGTCCAGGTAATCGGTAATCATACTCCAACTAGTGGTTAAGGTTATTTTTACCACACTAGATGAGTTCAACGAATCTGTGTCGTGTTTGGGATGTTCGACAGTGGTTAGGCCACACGGAGCGCTTATGCATTCCATGTCGTTCAACTCAACGTGCGATTGGCCTAGTTGAGCTTATCAACTAACTTGATTGACCGGTGTTTGTTCACCTTGTTTAGTTGCTACTGTTTGAAACTAAGACACTGAGCTTACCAGTAAAACTCTCGTTAACCGTGGTACTGTGATCCCCTAAGACTCATGAGCTGGACATGGTGGTATGGGACACCATGTTCGAGCTTCAGCCTACGCTGGGGTGATAAGCCTCCGTGTAGTGACCAGTGAGCACCTTATTCTCGTGAGCAGATTATGGTGGTATGGGACAGTATATTCTTATTGTCGGCCTACATTGATTGGTGATGAGTCCTCTGTAGTGACCTCGAGTATATCTTTACACTGCATAAGGACGACGAGTCTTGTTGCAGTATTGAGGATATAATTAGGCTTGTATTGATTTGGTGATGGGGGAGTGCTGTAACGATTCCACGCAACAGCCCTTACAACGACCTATAACCGTAATATCGTATGAGAATTCCTAGGATTGACGACCCTAGAATGGATCAATGTTTGGGAATTAATATAAGGGAGGTGTCTTAGCTTCCCAATCCTGTTGTATGAAAAGGACTAATAAGAACTTGGTAAGCATGCTCATATCATCGCATTGCATGTGCTATCGGTGTTGGTGTAAGAGCACTGAGGAAGTGACTGACATGCGCGATTGTAAGATGAAGATCGCAGAGGGAGTTTGTGGTGAGGGCATGCATCATTCCTTCATAACATTCGTGCATTAACAAGAGTATCTAGGACATGTTTGATTATACTGCCTTATCATTACTGCTTGATTGGATTGATAACATGTTAACCTTTTCTATATAGTTCCACTGAGTTGATCACTCACTCCCATGTTTTGGGATGGTGCTTAAACACCAACCAGACTATGATTTAGTTACAGGTGACAGCGATGCTGGCGAGGCTGAGCCAGACTTTGACGAGGATGAGGAGGCGTTCTCATTCATGCAGTTTTCAGCCGGGTTCATGTGAGCCTCGTCCTGACCAGCAGAGATTTTGGGATATGTACATGATGATTTTGCACAGTTGATACATGTATTTTGAGACACAGTTGTATATATTGCCCTGGGCAGAGCACACAGCTTTTGGAGATTATTTTTTTATTTGTATATGCATTTAAGTCTTTCGCTTGCATTTCCTCAATATCCCTGAATTATGTCTGCTGATCTGGCTTGATCTATTTCATGTTTTATGCACTAACGCAAACAACATACATCCATCATTGTTTATGTTGCATAAGTGATGTTTTGGAACTTGGGAGCTGAGTTATGGTCGACCCCTGAATTTCAGGGCGTTACATATTCTTTATAACCAATCTTATGAAATGAATTGTTATAGTGAATGTCGTAACTAATATAGTCTATGTATTTAGTAAGGTGTAGTTTAAGTGTTTGATAAAATGTTTGAATGAAAAAATGTTGATTGTTGGTATTCATTAAGTGTAATAAGATAGGATTCTTAATTTCCTTAATCATATGTATGGATTCTTTCATGAAATCATATCGTTGCAACGCGACTTATGGATTTAATACAAGTGTTTGGCGACATGTTCCATGTGTTTGATAAAATGCTCAAATAAGTGTTGTATTTGGATTGTTCTTTAAATTCTTATGTGATTATCACATATATACACATGCTATATCTAAGTAAGATTGAGACTATAACATAGTCCAGGTAATCAGTAACAATTCCCGTTTGGGTAGCCGAACTAGTCTCGCCACATTGATACATTTGGTGAATTCAGGTCGTACGACGATTGTTGACAATAGTTAGGCCACGGGGAGTGCTTACGCACTTCATGTTGATTAATTCGGCGTGTTCTCGTACCAATCGAACTTGTCTAATAAACCGACTGGCTAATTGTGTGTTTACCATGCTGCTTGAATCTAAGGTACCACTTACCAATGTAAAGACCCGTTTCAACTATGATACTACGATCCGCTAAGACTCATGCGCCAGGCATGGTGGTATGGGACACCGTGGTCGAGCTGTCGGCCTACACTGGGGTGACGAGCCTCCCTGTAGTGACTAGTGAGCAACATAAACTTGTGAGCCAAATACGGTGTATGGGACACTATATTCGAGAGGTCGGCCTGCACTGAGGTGACGAGCCTCCCCATAGTGACCTCGAGTATAAACTCTTGAACTTACCTATCCACTTCTTTTCATTAGGTGTGATGTCCTATAACTCACTGATCGTATGTGATTAACTAAGATTGACGACCCTAGATGGATCTTTCATTAGGTAAATGATATAAAAGGAGGTACCTTAGCTTCCTGAATTTACTGTATGAATAGGCCTAATTAATTACTCGACTAACACAATCATGCACCGCTTTACGTGTGCATTGGTGAGGAAGTGCACTTTAAGGAGTTTGCCATGCGTGAATAGTTGATGTGGTCGCTTGAGGGAGTGTCGTGCAAGGGCGTGCATCATTACTACATACCATTACTGCATTAATAACAGTAGTTAGGGAATGATTGTTGTACTGCTTTATCATTACTGCTTGATTGAATTGATAACATGTTAACCTTTGCTTATAGTACCATTGAGTTGATCACTCACTCCCACTATGGGACGGTGTATTAAAACACCAACTAGACTATTATAGATGCTAGTGATGTGGATGTATATGCAGTAGAGTTGGACTTTGCATATGAGAAGGAAGAGTTCTCATATGTTCAGCTCTCTAGCAGGTCTATGTAGACCTCGTGCTGCTTCGATGAGATTTTAAGGATACATGGATTAGTCAAACACTTACAGTTTGTCATTTTGTATATTTTGAGTTAAAACATGTATATATGCGATGTGGTAATATACTCATACTCTGGAGGTTGTGAAACACATACATATACCTTATATATCTATCTCAGTCTTCCTTTTGCTTAATTATATTAATTCTGGAGTATGATATGCCGATTTAGTGTAATCCCTCTCATGTTTAATGCACTAATATAGACAACATTTAAACATTATTATCTATGTTGCATAAGTGATACGTTGGATCTCGGGAGTTGAGCTTTGCTCGACCCTCAAAATCCAGGGCGTTACATTATGGTATATTTCTTTCAATTTATTTTTCTTTCATAATCTTCATCTTATATGTATTTACATCTCATGTTTAATAATCATATCATTATCTTGACAACTTTGTAGGATAAAATCTTCAAGACCTCAAAATTACTCGCGAGAATATCCAGAGTATGGATGAATATAGTTGCTCTTATGAACTGGCTTCTTTCTTAACTTATTGGTTAAGCTTAGTGATATTTCCTAGTTCAAAACAAGCAGCATCATTAGGACAACTCTCTTCGTGGTTGTAGGTGCGATGGTAGAAGGTCAAAAATATTCATTAGCTGCTTCAATCCTTTGCTCCTTATATCGTGCCTTTGGAGATGTCATTTCTGGCTCTAAAGGTTCTACTTCCGAGTCTTATTCAGTCTGTGCTCCTTAACATTTCTTTATAGGCTGGTTAAGAGTTTATTTTCCTTGGACCTTTACTGATTCAGAAAGAGTTTATTCAAATCCTCATCGGCTCCCACTCTAGCATTATCAACTGAGGTAGATGATCAAGGAATTAAACGGTTGGGTTAGGAAAATACAGAATAGTGATCCTATCGAATTCTTTTAGTTTTCGATCACTAGCTCTCCAGAGTATATAGAAGTTATCGATGATGATTCTATTTCTTCCAGCAAACATTCATTCCTTGTTTCCATTAGGTCTAGTACTCTTCCATTAAGAGATGGTAGTAGATTTTGGTGTGAACCATATTATCTAAGCAGATTTGCATGTTAATTTGATTTTGATCAGACGATACTAGAGACTTGTGATATTGTTACAAGGACAATGAGGTGTTATGGTATTGGACCATATAATTGGGCCTTGATATGGAGACAACTTTTGAATGTACATACTAGATCACATTTCACAATTCCTGGTTATAACTATTCAGTTCATTCTTCTTATTTTTAATGCACTGGTGGGCCCATCAATATTTCTTAATGAGCTATTATCATCTGGTAGATTGTGCCATATGGATTCTGCTGCCATATGTGAGAAATTATCAAGCAGACCAAGGCATAGGTTATGTTGTAGATACAGATCATGCGCCCTTTGCAGGCCAACTTTGCATAAATATTTCTTTAGAAGATACTATTTGTGAAGTAAAATTTTCTGATACACTTAAAGGATGGATATCATTTGGTGCTCCTTTAAAGAATTCTAAAGATGTATTTGAGTCATCAAATCATCCAAAAGAGAATGATAATCCTTCACAATTCTTCCCTCCTCCACCTTTATGGATTTTATGAGATATTCATCCTTCAACATCGGGAGAGCAGGTGATAGACAGGCGCCATCATTCTCTTCAAAAGGGTAAACAAGTTACAATTGAAGACCCATAACTGATTTCGAAAGATTAGCTCTTGGAGAAGACAAATCATTCACTATTCCTTCTTTAGAGCAAGAAGTGGCAAGTATATTTAAATATAAGTCTGATATTATTGTAATTTTGAATTTGATTCAAATAGATATTATAACAACATAAATACATTTTGAACGTTCAAGAGAAAATAATATTTCTAAATATCATTTTGCAGTAATTTACAGTAACTTTCTCACATTCTTATTTTGAATTTTCAAATAATTAGTAGATGTTTCGAACAAGAAACAAATGTATCATATTTGGGGACCATCTTATTCAAACATAACAAAGAAAGGGCATTTGAAACAATCTTCATACTTTATTAATACCGATTTCATTTATATCCTTCTATTATCCCTTGATTCTAAGATAGATTACTATAAAGAAGGAAATTTTTATAAGTTCAACTGTCATAGTCAGATATGAAATCCGGCAGCAAACGTTTGTGATTTCAATCATCTCCCAAGACTTAGGAGGAATATGCTTTTCTGCTAATAGTCCTTCTTTGGTCCTGGACGAAAGGTACTTGAAGACTTCAAGCATTTTAGCAGCATGATGGCCCCTTACTATTACAGACTGTGAAACAGTCTGTTTGCACGGTCCCTTGCAACCAATGTTGGTTGTGCGGTCCAGCGCAAACCACCATTCCTCTCTCTCATCTTTAGTCTCTCTTCTTACTTCGATTCCTCTCGAAGATCTTCGATCGGTCCAAATGAAGGAGGTGAGGAGGTATTTATAGGTCTTCGCACGTGTGGCACCTTGATTTTGGTGCCATGGGATTCTCCTTTTAGTGTTTAAAACTTCTTATGAAGAATCATGCTTGAAACTCATTGTGCAGACCTGCGTAATGCCCACTTTGGTTGTGCGCTCCTACGCAACACTTATTTGGTTACGCAGCTCTGCACAACTGACATCCTTTGAACGGATCCACGCAAACCATCTTCAAGCCTGCTTATTCTTCATTTCCTTCATTTTTTCTTTCTCAATTTCAATCTTCCTTTACTCTAATCCTTCATTTTTTTTTATGTCTCAGCAGATGGCCCCTTGATCCTTTCTTTGTTTCCTCATAAAATCAAAGAAAAATGACTAAAATAATCCTTCCTGTAGGGTTTACGTGGAACTGCGCAACGAAATCCCGTGCACTTCACTCGTCCTCCGTGTATATAAATACCCCGGTCTCCCTTTCATTTACACACTGCTTCCATCCGCCATGAACCTTCGTCACCTTGCTTCTCTCCCGCGTAACGAAAATCGTTTGCGCAGACCCGCGTAACAAAATCCTCGTTTGTGCAAGTCTTTCAACCATTGTGCCATTTCGCACATGAGACTTTGGTTGCGCAGACCTGTGCAACCCAAGACTTAGTCATTTTCCTGATTTTCATCTTTCTTCTAAAACTTTAGATAAATATTCACCCTTTGTATAAACTTCTCATTCAATTACCTTCAAACCCTTAACTCCTTTGTCATTATGGCTCGTATTAAGTGAACCTATCACCCTGTAGACCCCCTACTAACCAACCTTCTCATTAAGACCTGCCAGATTCATCTTCCTTCCATCTGCCTCCTTCTCTGGATCAGCCCCTTACCAAACGCACTAAGACCATAGCCCGTAATCCCACATATTTCAAAGAACAAGTGCTCCCTACTTTTGATTTTACTGCCCGAATCGAATCACTACCATCTCCCATTCATCGAGCTGTAGTGATGGGAAACTTGGAGTGGCCTCTGAAACAGGGTCGAGAGTATGAATGAGATGAATGGTTGAAGACAACCACCCATATCTGCACAGATAGCGAAAGGCCCACTTCCTGAGAAGATATGCCTCCTGCTTCATGCTCAAAGAAGCTTTGCTGCAACAAGGCAAAGAAATTTGGAGAAACAATCAAGGAGCACAATAAAAAGAAGCTTTAAAACTTGTGGGAATCGGTCTGAGTCATTGAGGGTATTATGAAGTTTGACAACCCTCACTCGAAAGGTATGACAGTGATCCCCATCAATGTGCATCATCATCAATCCAACCTTGACTGTGAGCCAAAGATTATATAAATGGAGAGAAGTTGATGTACACTGCTTCGTGGGCAACAAGAGAGCAGCGCATCCTCGAGTGGAGACTACAAGTGCGCAAGCCACGACAAATCATTTAGGAAGTCCACCCCATGATCTTTTTGACCGCCTTTCATAGTCCACGTAACCTTTTTCCTACATATTTTTATGAGACCATCAGACAACGCTTCAGAGATCGTGATCAACTCTGGGGACCAGAAGATTTTCGAACAAGAGGTCTGTTGACTTCTCGACGCTATTATTCTGATTGGGTAGAAGCCATCCTAAAAAAACAAGCAAGCACACTTGCCAAGGTCGACCTATATGATGTTATAGAAGTTACATCCAAATACTTCTACAAAGAGCCCACCGTGATTAAAGGTTTTCTTGAATACTGGTCACCTATCACTAATTCTTTTCACCTACCATACGGGGAGATGAGCATAATGCTTTGGGATTTGCATCGGATAGCAGGCCTTCCATTAACAGGAAAAATTTATAATGAATTCATCCCGTCGAATAGACAACTGGCATTTGTATATTTTCCCGATCGCAAACCCTCCATTTTTGAAACTACTATCGAACTTTTTATAGAGATGGGAAAATTTCTAAATTTTTATAAGCTTTCTCCTCTGTAGTGGCTGGCACACTTCTCCAGAATGCTTAGGTACTTTCAGGTCCAGAAATTAACTTTCCCTTTTCTATTATACATTCCTTCACATCAACCTGGTACCCTTTTATAGAGGTTCCGTAATTGCCGTTGTGAGGAGCTATGGGACTTCGTGATGACTTGAGGGAAAGAGCAGATTATAGTTCTATTGTTGAACTCACAACTTTCCTAGCTTATTGGCTAAGCATCATAACACTCCCAAGTTCCAAATGTGTAGACGTTATTCATCCCACAGTCTTTGTTGTGGCCGGTGCTCTGACAGAGGAACAAAAGTACTCCCTTGCACCTCTGGTGTTAGGCTCTATCTATAGAGCCTTCGAAGAGATAGCTACACACATCAAGAATCCCACCATCAGGTATTCTTCAACATATACTTCATGGCACTATTTCACTAGTTGGTTAGGAGTTTACTTTTCGTGGACCTTTGAAGCACTAGAGAAGGCATATATTAATCTTATGCATCTCCCACTCTGGTTCTTTCAGTAAAGAGCTATGGCTAAAAGATCGTACGAATAGGTGGCCAACAAAATTTGAGATGATGATCAAATAGACTTCTTCCAATTTCGTCTTCATCACTACATTGAGGATACTGACACGGTGGATCAAGGAACACTCACTATAGCAGAAAGAGCTTTCTTTCTCTCTATTCGCTCCTGCAGCCTACCTCTTAAAGAAAGGATGGAATTCTAGCGAGACCTTATTATCCTAGTCGCTTTGCTCATCAATTCGGCTATGACCAAGCTGTGCTAGAAGACTGCGGGTTAGTCACCAAAAAGATGCGCTGTTACGAAACTGATCCCATTAATTGGGCCATGATATGGAAATAATTACTAGGTGGTCTATAACGTCTCGAAAAAATTCGTACAGAGACCCGAGTACCACCTCAGACAGAAATCGCTTAGGATTAATTCCTTTAGAAATTAAGCGTAAGACAACTAGCGCTATGTTAGATTAGCTGTGAAATTAGCACTGATCGCTTTAAATACATTCTGCAAGACCCAAAACTTGTGGAATTGTTAACGCTATAAAGTCCTGAAACCTAGGATCACACTCTAAACTCGTTTACTCTCAAGAACCCTTTGAAACTTTGTATTGGATCTAGACTGCACGGCGAAAGTCCGATATCTACAATCTTAGGCCATTATGACCACTTAGTTAGACTTGACAATCCTTTCGAAAATCAAGCCCAACTGATGTTCTGAGGCTATTTCATTCAGCCTGGAGCAAGGAGTGTGAGAAAGAGTGAAATTCTTTAAAAATTAAATGTGATTTAAATAAATCTGACACGTTTCACTTGTGGGTTAAGTATAAGCATTCAGACCGTCGGAATCTGACCCAAATATACCCTCGGATCAGGGACATTTCCCACTCAAGTCAGTGCACTTGGAATCCTTGATCGAATCTCCATGACTGCTGAACTGAAACTTGTCCACCACGTGTGATCTAGAAACACTATCGGACTGAAAACTTAATGTGATCAGGATCCAATATCCATGAGCTTAAGTCCGACCGCATTTGGTCAGGGGACCTCCAGAAATGCTCTTTTGGATCGGGAAACACCCGATTTGGCTATAACCCAAGTATACTTTGGTTTAAAGTCTAAATAGGTGAGTTTCTAACCTATTTAAAGACCTTAAACTCTCTCACACCCCTCCCATATGAATTTGCTAAAACCCTAGAAAAGAGAAGAGAGAAAAGAGAGATTGTGTGGAAGTTGTGAGGGAAAGTCCCTAACACTCGATCCTGCTTCTACACGCACTTATTCACCGCGTTCTAATCACTCTTCCGGTGATTTTGACTTCATTCTAGGTAAGAAAACCCTAACCTCGACCTGTTTTAGGAATTTCATCGATACAATTAGTGAAGTAGCTGATTTATCTTGTGATATAGGTCGTCATACAGACGTTGACGAAGCATAGAGTTTCTATTCGATTCATTACGCTTCTACGGCGAAAGGTGAGGATTCTAGATGCTTAGGTTAACTATTTTCAAAGCTTTCAATGTCGTTTAATAGTAGATTATCAACAAGAATGCCGTTTGACAAGTAGAACATGCTGTCTGTTTTCCATTTCGACTGCGTACGGAGAATATGAGATTTAGGGTATTTTAGGCATTTGTGGGAAATACTGTATACGTCTGTATTTTGCTGAAATGATTGATATGTGTATTTGTCATGTTATGATATTAGTTAGGCATGCATGATCTGTTTGGTAAAGAGATTCGCCCTAATGCACACTTTGGGTCAACATACGGTATGTAGACTAATGTGTGTAGACTAAGTGTTTGTATAAATGTTTGTATTAGTATGTATTGAGTAAATGTTGTTGTAGACTAGTTTTAAGATTGGTTTCTCAATTAAAATGATGATGCACATGATTTCCTCCATGTTGTTATATTGAATTGATTTCCTTATATATATGGAATACATGTGTTTGGATGATTTGCTTACGTTGCATGTTATAACATGTTGTTAACATGCTTGGATTATTTGTATTTCATTTTTGTTACTCTTATATGATCACTGATGTTGATTACAAGTGCTTGGGGCTAGGCTCTAGTCCAGGCAGTCGGTAATAGATTCAAATTTATGGTTGGCTTTTATTTTCCACGAAGGACGCGTCGATGAACTCGAGTCGTGCTTTGGGTTGGCGATAGTGGTTAGGCCACACGAGGTGTTTTACGCACTTCATGTCATTCAGCTTGAGGTGCGCTCATACTAGTCAAGCTCGTCAAGCAACCCGACTGACCATTGTATGTTCACCTTGTATTGGTCATAACTGCATGAACCTAGGGTACTGAACTTACCAGTGAAAACCCTAATAACCATGGTACCTTGATCCATTAAGACTCATGAGCCGGGCATGGTGGTATGGGACACCGTGGTCGAGCTGTCGGCCTACGCTGGGGCCACAAACCTCCCCGTAGTGACTAGTGAGAAGCTTAGACTCGTGAGCCGATTGTGGTGGTATGGGACACTACATTCGAGCTGTCGTCCTACTCTGATTGGTGACAAGCCCTTTGTAGTGACCTCGAGCGTATTCTGAGTCTACGTGAGGCGACGACCCTTCCATAGCAACAAGAGTACACTAGGCCTGTATTGATAAGGTGATGGGGGAGCGGTGCAACGAGTGCAAGAAACAGCTCTGGCAGCCCTTGCAGCGACCTAGAAATATAACATCGTATGAGATTACTAGGAGTGACGACCCTAGACAGGATCTTTGTTGGGATTGATATAAGGGAAGTACCTTAGTTTCCCAATCCTGCTGTTTGAAAGGACTAATAACAACCCGGTAATCATTTCCACATCGCACTGCATGTGCCTGGAAGATGTGGAGCACTGAGGGAAGAAAGCATGTCGTGGACATAAGATGGTGTCGTATGAGGGAGTATGTCGGTGAGGGCATCCATCATGTCATTTCATACTTGCATTAACAACAGTATCTAGGAATGTCTGATCGTTTGCTTTACTATTATCGCGTGATTGATTTGATAACATGCTAATCTTTGTTCTATGATTCTACTGAGTTGATCACTCACTCCCACATTACGGGATGGTGTTTGCAACACCTATCAGACTCTATCTTAGATGCAAGTTGTGAGGCAATTCAGGAGCTGGAGCCGGACTACTATGAGGACTAGGATGGGTTCTCGTACATGCAGTTCTCTGACGACTTCGCATAGGTGGCCTGGATCGGCGGGTTTTTGCTAGTTGGACTATTATACGACATTTTGTTTTGGGTTTGATATATATATATGTGACTCAGAGATGTATTCATACTTTGGAGACAGTTCGAGATTGTTTTGTTTTTCATACAGTGATATATATATTCTTCAGTCTTCCGCTTGCGTTTTATCACTGGATCTGGAGTATAAATTGCAGTTTTGGTATAATCTCACTCATGTTAATGCAATAACTCAGACAACATTGAATCATCAGCATATTTGTTGCATAAGTGATGGTCTGGAACTCGGGAGTCGGGTTTCTACATGACCCCCGATTTTCAGGGCATTACATGGTCGTATCAAATCTTCCTTCGTAATTCCTAGCTATGACTGCACAGACTACACTTCATACAGCTGGATGTGGTGGTGGGACCATCAGTCATACTTGGTCAACAGGTGTCTGCCCGTGGACTCCTCCATATTCCTTCATCCGCCCCATCTGAAGGGTAAAAAGCTTGAGGTGGAATTGGCTTTATTCTGGAGAAGAACCGTGCATCCCATCACGGTGAAATATACAGAAGAATATCAATAGAAGAGCCAATCCGGGAGAGGAAACCCATTAATACCTTAGATGGGTGGGTTACACACGGGGTTTTAACAAAGTTCAAGCAAGTCCCACGTGACTTTGGAGGCAGAGCCACAAAAGATGTTGAAAGAACATCTTCTCCTATCCTGTAGAGACCTCAAAAGCTCATGAAGGACCAGTCCAAGATAAACCAGCTCCTCCAGCACAACCTACTCTTACAGGCATCATTACCCATTTATCAAGAGGGTGATAAGCAGACACTCATGTCCCCTTTCATTCCCACTGACGAAGTGTAACACCCCGAAAATCGGAGGTCGGATAGAAACCCAACACCCGAGTTTCAGAACATCACTTATGCAACATAGATAATGATAAATGCATGTTGTCTGTAGAATGACATTAAATAAGATTGAGACTAAGACAAAACAGCATATCATACTCCAGAGACAGTTAAATTAGCAAGTGGAAGACTGTGATAAATACATAAAATATATAATTGATTGTAAGTCTCCAAAGTGTGAACATGTTACCAGGTTAATTAAATACATGTATACTCCAAAAATGAAAAGAAAACAATATACATGAGTGCTCCAAAAATATAAAATGACAAGTGTCAAGGCATCTAATCAACCTCCCTGTAATCCCGACGATCAGAACACGCATAAAGGAGGGATCCTCCTCATCATCATCAACTCCGACTCCGCTTCACAAGCAGCGCCATCATCTGCGACTAAAATAGGGACTGGTGGGTGTTCGAAACACCATCCCATAACGTGGGAGTGAGTGATCAACTCAGTGGGATAAGAGAGCAAAGATTAGCATGTTATCAAATCAATCACGCATTAATAATAAAGCAAACAATCAAACATTCCTAGATACTGTTGTTAATGTATGCATGAAATAACATGATGGATGCCCTCACCGACATACCCCCTCATGCGGCACCATCTGTGTCCGCGGCATGCTTTCTTCCCACAGTGCTCCACATCTTCCAGGTACATGCAATGTGATATGAATAATGATTATCGAGTTGTTATTAGTCCTTTTCATACAGCAGGATTGGAAAACTAGGGTACCTTGCTTATATCAATCCCAACACAGATCCTGTCTAGGGTCGTCACTCCTAGTAATCTCATACGATGTTATATTTGTAGGTCGCTGCAAGTGCTGTCAGGGCTGTTGCTCGCACTCGTTGCACCGCTCCCCCATCACCTTATCAATATAGGCCTATTTATATCCTTAAGACTGCATCAGGACTCGTCGCCCCCATGCGGTGTCAGGATAAACTCAAGGTCACTGCAAAGGGCTGTCAGGGCTGTTGCTCGCACTCGTTGCTCCACTCCCCTATCACCTTATCAATGTAGGCCGACAACAAGAATATAGTGTTCCATACCACCATAATCTACTCAGAGTAGGGTGCTCACTGGTCAGTACGGAGAGGTTTGTGGCCCCAACGTAGGCTGACAGTGCGATCACGGTGTCCCAAACCACCATGCCCGACTCATGAGTCTTTATGGATCACGGTACCATGGTTAACAGGGTTTCCAATGGTAAGTTCAGTACCCTAGGTTCAAGCAATTATGACTCATACAGGGTGAACATATAACGGTCAGTCGGGTTACTTGACGGGCTCGACTAGTATGAGCGCATCGCAAGTCGAACGGCATGAAGTGCGTGAAACACTTCGTATGGCCTAACCACTACCACCAACTCAAAACACGACTCACGTTCATCGACGCGTCCTTCGTGGCAAATATAAGCTAACCACGAATTTACTCCGTTACCAACTGCCTGGACTAAGTATAGCCCTAAACATTTGTAAGTCAACATCGATAATCATATGAGAGTAATGGAAATGAAATACACCAATACAAGAATGTTGAAACATGTTATAACATACAACTTAAGCAAATCATCTAACACGTGCATTTCATATATATAATGAAATCAATACTTATAGCCAACATGATGGAAATCATTTACATCTGCATATTACTTTAGAATTCAATCTCAACACTCATTCACAACTCCATTTACTCAATACATACTAGTACAAACATTTATACAAACACTTAGTCTACACACTTTAGTCTACATAGTGTATGTCGACCCAAAGTGCGTATTAGGGTGAATCTCTTCGCCAAACCGATCAAGCACGCATTCCTAATATCCTAACATGAAAAAAAACCATGGAAAACATTTTAGCAAAATATGGATGTAAACAGTATTTCCTACAAATGACTAAAATGCCCTAAATCTCATATTTTCCATACGTTTGCACAACAGAAAACGGACAACATGTTGTACATGTCAAACGGCGTTGTCGTCGATTATCTACTAGTAAACATCATTGAAAGCTTTGAAATCAGCTAATCAAAGTGTCTAAAATCTGCACCTTTTGCCCTAGACGTGTATCGTTTTGATTTGAACGTATACGCTTCGTCAACAGCATACAGGCGACCTAATACACAAGTTACATAAGCTACATCGCTAACGAATCGAAGGAAACCCCAAAACAGCAAGTAGTTAGGGTTTTCTTACCTAAGAGTGCGTTGGAAATCACCGGGAAAGTGATTTGAACGCGTCGCTTTAGCACGTGCAAAAACTTGTGCAAGTGGCAGAACGATTTCTCCCACACAATCTCACACTTTCTCTCTCTCTCTAGCTAGGGTTTCTAGCAAATTTGGATGGGTGAGATATGTGAGGGTTTAAGGCCCTTATATAGGCTAAAACCTCACCCTTTTAGACTCAGGAACAAAGTATACTTGGGTTATAACCAAATCGGGGCTGTTTTGGTCCAAAAGAGCATTTCGAGAGGTTCTCCAGTCGAACGCGATCGAACTTAAGCTCATGGTCACTGGATGTTTCTCACACCCAGTTTTCAGTCTGGCAGAGTTCATAGATCGCACGTGGCGGTCCAGTTTCAGTTCAGCGGTCATCGTACCTAAATCAGGTCTAAAAGTCTCATGATATGAAAGAGAAATTTTTCCTGATCCGAGGGTATAATTTAGCTGAATTCTGACGGTCAGAACGCGTAATAATAACGCGCCAAGTCACATGCTAGATTTGGATTAAAATTTCCAAATCTAACCCATTTCTCACTCTCTTCACTCCAGGCTCAATGAAATAGCCTCTGAACGTCAGTTAGGCATGATTTTCAAAATGATTGTCAAGTCCAACTAAGCGGTCGTAATGGTCTAAGATTGTAGGTATCGGACTTCCGACGCGCGGTCTAGATCCAATATAAAGTTTCAAAGGGTTTCAGAGAACAAATCGGTTTAGAGTTTGATCATGGATTTTAGGATATTGTAGCGTCCTTGTTTGTACAAGTTTTGGATCTTGCAGAACGTATTTAAAGTGATCGGGGAAAATTTCACAGCTACTCTAGCGTAGCGCTAGCTAACTCACGCTTAATTTCTAAAGGAATTAATCCTAAGTGATTTCTTTGGCTTTGGAATTGGGTTCTGAGAGGTTACCAAGGTGTTATGGTTGACCCATTGCCTAAGGACGTCTAATCCCAGGTTGGCAAAAAATTCAGGGTGTTACAATCTACCCCCCTTAAAATACAATTTTGTCCCCGAAATTGGCTAAGGGTAGTGAGTACTTATTCTAAGGAAGGTTCAAATCCTATTTAATGACCTAACCTTACGTAGAACCTAACTCAGCTGTTTTGATTCGGGGCTAGTGGGGAAGGGCCAACCACGCTTCCGCTGCGTAGTTCTAACAACTACTAGATTGGGCTCATAAGGTTCTACCCCCCTTAAAACTTAGTTTTACTTAAGGTTCAAGAATCTATGTATCGATCCGTATATCGGAACGAGGTGTAACTTAGGGGCTATCCTTGACATAAAATGGGAACCAACCTCTCGCTACATTGATCTTCCTTTGCTAATGATGCGTTCTATGGCATTGGCACTTATGGTTGTAGAAAGAAGCCTAATCTCTATTGTGATTGAGTTCAGGGACAGGGGCGAGCTTGCGACAAGATGTCTAATTCTCTACTGGCTATAAGTCTTTTCCATTTCCCGAAGACAAAGCGATAATTTTAGGTTGTAGGTGGTTGGGCCAACACGGAAAAAGTTATGCAGTGGGTCTGAGCCAGATACATAGACTTTCTACCTAGAACAGAAAATTTACCGTATCAGTTCTTAATCCTAGACGATGCCGATCTTCTGCTTGATCAGAGCATTGGATTTATTGGCAACTACCAGGATTGAGAAGTCAATTCAAACCGCGAATACATCGCTAATATACAATTCCTTTACTCTGCGTTCCCAATTGCAATAAATCCTTGGGAAGGCAATTCTAAGGGGAAATCTAAGGGGCGTGCTGGTTTATTCTAAGTTCAATCTGAGGGATCTATAAGTTTTCCTTGAGAGTGAATGGTTCTAGGTTAAAAACAACTCTCCTAAGGGTTATAACAGAAGTCTATAAGTATTAAGGGGATCAAGAGAAGGAATGAGGTTCTACTCCAACCAAATCTAACCTATTCCTTAACATATACAGGTTTTACACTACTTAAGGTAACTAGTAGACTAGTCTGTAACTCACTAGCTGTAATCGACGGCCTATACTTATACGTTAGATGGTTTCATACCATTTCTACTACAGGGATTGTTCTATGGCTTAGGGTCAAGATTGTTTAACGGCTCCTATATCGTCAGATCTTTCAAATCTAGGAATACTAACTCTAGGTCCAACACTCTAGATGTCCTAGCACTAGATGGTTGTTGTTTATGGACTAAGCTACTGCGTTTGGTCTCACCCGTTGGTAGTAGATTGGAGGTCGAAAAGATGGCTAAAACTAGCTCTAATGAGCCATGAAAATTGAGGGAAATGGGGAGAAATGACTGCCCAAATGGACTGAAGCGAATCTAGGAACTGTAGAGGGATGAATCAAGCTCCCAAAAGCTGAATTTTCAAAGAGAGAAGATAACCATAAGTGGGAATAGAGCTCACTCGACTTTCAGCCACAAATGGAGGTTGTAAGAGCCTCCACGGATGAGATATAAGAGAGAGAGGACTGTCTACTGCCGTGGATGATGGAGTGGGGTCAGTTGTGACCGAGAATGAGAATGGATGTGGTTTGGGGACGGGATTTGAGAGGGAGACAGCAAGAAGGTGAAGAAAGGAGAGCTTGAGGGCTTGGATTGTGAAGGAGGTAGGACTTTTAGGGGGTTTTGAGGTGCGGCCCACGTATGGGAGGGATGCCCTGACCATAAAAGGGCGTCGGCCCAAATTTTAGACCGAGTGGGGCCCACCATACGGCGATGCATCTGCAAACCGGCGATGCCATCGCAGGTCAAAGTGGCATCCGGTGATGGGCACCCCCAGGACTATTTCCCCGTCCTGTAGGCCCCAAATGTACATGGGTCCCACCCTGGTTTATTGCATATTGGCCTAGATAGGCTTAAGACTCCGTTTGGGGCGTTTCGGGGCCAGTTTGTAAATCAGAATGATTTTATGCATCATGTAACATATGATTTTAGGGTAGGACAGGCTAATCCATCCAACTAACCCATTTATTATAAGAGATTCCATAATTGTAATGGCCAAAAGTCCAATTCTTATCTATATTTACTATTTATAGTAAATTTTTATCTAAGTATGATTTTCTATCTTTTACACATTAGGATTTATGCCTAGTGTGAAAAGAATTAGAAAAAGTTAAAGAATGGGGTGGTAAGAGAAAGGATTCTGAAGGAATTGGAGAAAACGGGGTTTTCAAGCCTTGAAATTGAGTGTAAGGGTTGTGGTTGCCCCACAACCCAAGGACTTGCATTTTTGGATTCAGAATTCTTCTGTAATCATCCCAAACCTGCCAACTAATTATCTAGATGCAACTTAGGTCGCTTCACACGACCAAAGATACGTCATGGACTCGATCAAAACGATCGATTTGAGTAGACTTCGCCTATTGGCAAAACTGAAGTCCTACGAGTGTTTCTAGATTTTTCTTGCACCCACCTAAGTCAAAGGGGCGACAACATACATCCCGTGGCCATAACCCATGTCCAGTTTAATCCAAATCATGCTCTGATACCATCTGTAACACCCCGAAAACTGGGGGTCGGGTAGAAACCCAACACCCGAGTTCCATAACGTCACTTATGCAACATAGATAATGATAAATGCATGTTGTCTGTAGAATTCCATTAAAAAAGATTGAGACTAAGCTAAAACAACATATCATACTCCAGAGACAGTTAAATTAGCAAGTAGAAGACTGTGATAAATACATAAAATATATAATTGATTGTAAGTCTCCAGAGTGAACATGTTACCAGGTTAATTAAATACATATATACTCCAAAAATGGAAAGAAAAGAATATACATGAGTGCTCCAAAAATATAAAATGACTACTGTCAAGGCATCTAATCAACCTCCCTGTAATCTCGTGGATCAGAACATGCATAAAGGAGGGATCCTCCTCATCATCATCAAGTCCGGCTCCGCTTCACAAGCAGTGTCATCATCTGCAACTAAAATAGGGACTGGTGGGTGTTCGAAACACCATCCCATAATGTGGGAGTGCGTGATCAACTCAGTGGGATAAGAGAGCAAAGATTAGCATGTTATCAAATCAATCACGCATTAATAGTAAAGCAAACAATCAAACATACCTAGATACTGTTGTTAATGTATGCATGAAATGACATGATGGATGCCCTCACCGACATACTCCCTCATGCGGCACCATCTGCGTTCGCGGCATACTTTTTTTTCACAGTGCTCCACATCTTCCAGGCACATGCAATGCGATATGGATAATGATTACCGAGTTGTTATTAGTCCTTTTCATAGAACAGGATTGGGAAACTAGGGTACCTTGCTTATATCAATCCCAACACAGATCCTGTCTAGGGTCGTCACTCCTAGTAATCTCATATGATGTTATATTTGTAGGTCGCTGCATAGGCTACCAGGGCTGTTACTCGCACTCGTTGCACCGCTTCCCCATCACCTTATCAATACAGGCCTATTTATATCCTTAAGACTGCATTAGGACTCGTCGCCCCCATGCGGTGTCAGGATAAACTCAAGGTCACTACAAAGGGCTGCCAGGGCTGTTGCTCGCACTCGTAGCTCCACTCCCCCATCACCTTATTAATGTAGGCCGACAGCAAGAATATAGTGTCCCATACCACCATAATCTGCTCAGAGTAGGGTGCTCACTTGTCACTACGGGGAGGTTTGTGGCCCCAGCGTAGGCCGACAGCTCGACCACAGTGTCCCATACCACCATGCCCGGCTCATGAGTCTTTATGGATCAAGGTACCATGGTTAACTGGGTTTTCAATGGTAAGTTCAGTACCCTAGGTTCAAGTAATTATGACTCATCAGGGTGAACATACAACGGCCAGTCGGGTTACTTGACGGGCTCGACTAGTATGAGCGCATCGCAAGTCGAACGACATGAAGTGCGTGAAACACTTCGTGTGGCCTAACCACTGCCGCCAACTCAAAACACGACTCGCATTCATCGACGAGTCCTTCGTGGTAAATATAAGCCAACGACGAATTTACTCCGTTACTGACTGCCTGGACTAAGTATAGCCCCAAACATTTGTAAGTCAACATCAGCAATCATATGAGAGTAATGGAAATGAAATACAATAATATAAGCATGTTGAAACATGTTATAACATACAACTTAAGCAAATCATCCAACACATGCATTTCATATATATAATGAAATCAATACTTATAGCCAACATGATGGAAATCATTTATATCTGCATATTACTTGAGAATTCAATCTCAACACTCATTCACAACTCCATTTACTCAATACATACTTGTACAAACATTTATACAAACACTTAGTCTACACACTTTAGTCTACATAGCGTATGTCGACCCAAAGTGCGTAGTAGGGCGAATCTCTTCGCCAAACCGATCATGAACGCATTCCTAATATCCTAACACGACAAAAAGCCATGGAAAATATTTCAGCAAAATATGGATGTAAACAGTATTTCCTACAAATGACTAAAATGCCCTAAATCTCATATTTTCCATACATTTTCAAAACGAAAACGGACAGCATGTTGTACATGTCAAACGGCGTTGCCGTCGATAATCTACTAGTAAACGACATTGAAAGCTTTGAAATCAACCAATCAAAGTGTCTAAAATCCACACCTTTTGCCCTACACATGTATCATTTCGATTTGAACGTATACGCTTCGTCAACAGCGTACAGGCGACCTAATACACAAGTTACATAAGCTACATCGCTAACGAATAGAAGGAAACCCCAAAACAGCAAGTAGTTAGGGTTTTCTTACCTAAGAGTGCATTGAAAATCACCGGGAAAGTGATTTGAACGCGTCGCTTTAGCACGTGAAAAAACTTGTGCAAGTGGCAGGAAGATTTCTCCCACACTCTCTCACAATCTCACACTTTCTCTCTCTCTCTAGCTAGGGTTTCTAGCAAATTCGGATGGGTGAGATATGTGCGGGTTTAAGGCCCTTATATAGGCTAAAACCTCACCCTTTTAGTCTCAGGAACAAAGTATACTTGGGTTATAACCAAATCGGGGCTGTTTTGGTCCAAAAGAGCATTTCGGGAGGTCCCCCGGTCGAACGCGATCGGACTTAAGCTCATGGTCACTGGATGTTGCTCACAACCAGTTTTCAGTCCGGCAGAGTTCATAGATCGCACGTGGCGGTCCAGTTTCAGTTCAGCGGTCATCATACCTAAATCAGGTATACAAGTCTCATGATATGAAAGAGAAATTTTTCCTGATCCGAGGGTGTAATTTGGCTGAATTCTGATGGTCAGAACGCTTAATAATAACGGGCCAAGTCACGAGCCAGATTTGGATTAAAATTTTCAAATCTAACTCATTTCTCACTCTCTTCACTCCTGGCTCAATGAAATAGCCTTTGAACTTCGGTTGGGCATGATTTTTGAAATAATTGTCAAGTCCAACTAAGCGGTCGTAATGGTCTAAGATTGTAGGTATCGGACTTCCGACGCGTGGTCTAGATCCAATACAAAGTTTCAAAGGGTTCTAGAGAACAAACCGGTTTAAAGTTTGATCCTGGATTTTAGGGTATTGTAGTGTCCTTGTTTCTACAAGCTTTGGATCTTGCAGAACGTATTTAAAGCGATCAGGGACAATTTCACAGCTACTCTAGCGTAGCGCTAGCTAACTTACGCTCAATTTCTAAAAGAATTAATCCTAAGTGATTTCTTTGGCTTTGAAATTGGGTTTTGAGAGGTTAACAAGGTGTAACGCCCGTGAAAAATCCGTACTCGGGCTCGAGTACCAACTCGACCCGAAATCGCATAAAAATAAATTCCATGGAAATTAAGCGTAAGTTAGCTAGCGCAACGCTAGAGTAGCTGGGAAATATTCCCTGATCACTTTAAATACGTTCTGCAAGACCCAAATCGAGTAGAACAAACAACTCTACAATACTCTATAACCTCGGATCAAACTCTAAGCAGGTTTGTCCTCTGGACCACGTTGAACTTTTGTATTGGATTTAGACCGCACGTCGAAGGTCCGATACCTCCTATCTTAGACCGTTAGAACCGCCTAGCTGGACTTGACAATCATCTCGAAAATCAAGTCAAACCGATAATCACAGACGATTTCGTTGAACCCGGACTGAAGCGACCGCGAATAGGGACGGATTTGGAATTTCAAATTCAAATCTGGCACACGACTTGACGCGTCAGTATTAAGCGTTCTGACCGTCAGAATTCACCCAGATTACACCCTCGGATCAGGAAAAATTTCTATTTATTATCATGAGACTTTCAGCCCTGATCTATGTGCGGTGACCGCTGAAGTGAAACTGGTCCGCCACGTGCGATCTGCGAACCCTGCCAGACTGAAAACTTAATACGAGCTACATCTGGGGCACATGAGCTTAAGTCCGATCGCAATCGACCAGGGGACCACCAGAATGCAGTTTTTGGACCGAAACAGCCCCGAAATGGATAGGCACCAAGTAAACTTCGTCCCGGAGCCTATTTCTGACATTTTTAAGCTTATAAAAGGGGTTGAAACCCTCATTTCCCTCTCCCATCCGAAAATAGCAAACCCTAGGAGAAAAGGAGAGAGAGTTTGAGAGAGAGATTGGAAGGGAATTTTCCCGCTTCCGAGCCGCCAACTGCTAGTGCTTCAGCACTTCTTCCCAATCACCTGGCTGGTGATTTCTCCCCTTTTTCAGGTATAAAATAACCCCAAAAACTTACTAATTTAGGGCTTACCTAGTTCCATAGCATGTTAGCTAACGTATTCCATAAATCAGGTTCTCCTATTGCCGTAAACGAAGCGTACACGCTCCGTTCAAAATTCCGCAACCGTAAGAGACTAGGTGAGGATTTTAGACGCTTTGATTGACGGTTTACAACGCTTTCAATGTCGTTTAATAGTAGATTATCGACGGCATCGCCGTTTGACATGTACAACATGCTCTCCGTTTCCTGTTTCGTAAATTAACGAAGAATATGAGATTTAGGGCATTTTAGTCATTTGTAGGAAGTACGGTCTACATGCATATTTTGCTGACGTGATTGACATGGTTTGTCGCCGCATTAGGGAGTTAGGAATGCTTGCATAATCAGTTTGGCGAAGAGATTCGCCTAGTTGTATGTTATAACATGTGCTTGATGATTTCATTATGACTTAGTTTGAGATTGAATTCTCAATTAATATGCTGATGGAAATGATTTCTTATGTGTTGGCGATATGCATAATTTCATTATATGTATGAAAGGCATGTGTTAGATGATTTACTTAAGTTGTACATTATAACATGTGTTAACATGCTCACATGGTTGTATTCCATTTCCAATACTCTTACAGGATTGCCGATGTGGATTCATAATTGTTTGGGACTATGCTTAGTCTAGGCAGTCGGTAACGAGAAAATTCGTGGCTAGCTTGTATTTACCACGAAGGACGCGTCGATGAACGCGAGTCATGTTTGGAGTTGACGGCAGTGGTTAGGCCACACGAAGTGTTTCACGCACTTCATGTCATTCGACTTGCGATGCGATCGTGCTAGTCGAGCCCGTCAAGTAACCCGACTGGCTGTTGATTGTTCACCCTGCATGAATCATAATTGCTTGAACCTAGGGTACTGACTTACCATTGTAAACCCTGTCAACCATGGTACCTTGATCCACGAAGACTCATGAGCCGGGCATGGTGGTATGGGACACCGTGGTCAAGCTGTCGGCTTACGCTGGGGCCACAAACCTCTCCATAGTAACCAG
This sequence comes from Magnolia kwangsiensis, assembly GCA_037074715.1. Lineage (NCBI taxonomy): Eukaryota > Viridiplantae > Streptophyta > Magnoliopsida > Magnoliales > Magnoliaceae > Magnolia > Magnolia kwangsiensis. The sequence continues at coordinate 74,104,000 of CM073577.1, read as the reverse complement.
TGAGCACCTATGACTCGTGAGCAGATTATGGTGGTATGGGACACTATATTTTTGCTGTCGGCCTACATTGATAAGGTGATGGGAGAGCGGAGAAACGAGTGCGTGCAACATCCCTGACAGCCCTTTGTAGTGACCGCGAGCGTATTCTGAGTCTACGGGAGGCGACGACCCTTCAGTAGTAGTAGAGTACAGTAGGCCTGTATTGATAAGGTGATGGGGGAGCGGTGCAACGAGTGCGAGTTACAGCCCTGGCAGCCCTTGCAGCGACCTACAAAATATACATCGTATGAGATTACTAGGAGTGACGACCCTAGACAGGATCTGTGTTGGGATTGATATAAGGTAAGTACCTTAGTTTCCAAATATTACTGTATGAAATGGACTAATAATAACTCGGTAATCATATCACCATCACATTGCATATGCCTGGAAGATGTAGAGCACTGAGCGGGATGTACGCATGCCGCGGATGAAGATGGTGCCGTATGAGGGAGAACGTCGGTGAGGGCATCCATCATGTCTGTCATATTGCATTAACAACAGTATTAGGATTGTTTGATTTACTGCTTTACTATTATCGCATGATTGATTTGAGAACATGTTAATCCTTGCTCTATTATTCCACTGAGTTAACTACTCACTCCCACGTTACGGGATGGTGTTTCCGGACACCCACCAGTCCCTTTTTGTGATTGCAGATGATGGCGCTGCTTGAGAAGCGGAGCTGGACTTGATAATGATGAGGAGGATCTCTCCTTTATGCGTGTTCTGATTGACGGAATTACAAGGAAGTTGATTAGATACCTTGACACTTGTCATTTTATATTTTTAGAGCACTCGTGTATATTCTTTTTGTTTACTTTTGGAGTATACATGTATGTATATAACCTGATAACATGTTCACACTCTGGAGACATACAACAGTTTATATATGCTATACATACTATCACAGTCTTCCGCTCGTAAATTTAACTGTCTCTGGAGTATGATATGCTGTTCTGGCTTAATCTCACCCATATTTAATACATTAACATAGACAACATTCAATCATACATATCTATGTTGCATAAATAACATTTTGCAACTCGGGAGTTGGGTTTTTACTCGACCCCCCGATTTTCGGGATGTTACAACATTGGTCTTAAATACATCAAATGGGCCATACATCATGGGCCTAATACGTATCATAATGGGCATTAACTACGGGTTGGAAGTACATCATATAGGTCTCGGCAATTGGCCTTGTCAATCGAAGTCGGAATCGGAGTAGGCCTCAGTAATCGGAATCGGTCACGACAATCAGAATCGTCAATCGGCCACGACAATTGGAATTAATCGATAATCGGCCTCAATACTCGACCCCGATTGCTAATCGATCAATCGGCCTCGATAATCATAATTTATCGGTAATAAGAATCAGCAAATCATTCACGTCAACCGAAATCAGCAATCGGCCATGTCGATCAGAATCGATCAATAATCAGAATCGGCAAAATCAGTCACGACAAATCAAAATCGGTAATCGACCTCGATTGATAATCGATAATCGGCCACGACAAATTAGAATCGGTAATCGACCTCGATTGATAATCGGCAATCGACCATGACAAATTATAATCGGTAATTGACCTCGACCGATAATCGGTAATCGGCCACGATAAATCCGAATCGGTAATCGGCAATCGGTCACGACAAATCAGAATCGGTAATCGGCCTCGATCGATAATCGGCAATCGATCACGACAAATCAGAATCGGTAATCGGCCTCGATTGATAATTGACAATCGGTCACGAAAAATCAGAATCGGTAATCGGTCACGACAAATCAGAATCAGTAATCGGCCTCGATCGATAATCGACAATCGGTCACCAAAAATCAGGATCGGTAATCAGTCTCGATTGATAATCGACAATCGGTCACGACAAATTAGAATCGATAATTGGCCTCGATCGATAATCGACAATCGGTCACGACAAATTAGAATCGGTAATCGGCCATGACAAATCATAATCGGTAATCGGCCTCGATCGATAATCGGCAATCGGTCACGACAAATCAGAATCGGTAATCGGTCTCGATCGATAATCTGTAATCGATCACGACAAATCAGAATCGGTAATCGACCTCGATCGATAATCGACAATCGGTCACGATAAATCAGAATCGGTAATCGGCCACGACAAATCAGAATCGGTAATCGGCCTCGATTGATAATCGACAATCAGTCACGACAAATCAGAATTGGTAAGAATAGGTCTAACAAGGCCTAATGGAGGGTCACAATGTGGACATTAAACCATCATTACCCATCAATGTGGTCATTTAATCGACATTGCTCCCAAGGAGTGGCCTACGTAAAGTCAAACATATAGTGGACCCATGGCCTCACACAAGGGACTCAATAAATGGGCCGCACATGCAACAAATGGGCCACATAACTTGGGCCTCACCAATGGCCTTAGGTACATTGCAATGGGACATAACCCATGGGCCTCAGAGTACATCATAATGGGTCAAATCACATGGGCCTTATGTGTCTTAAATGGGTCTAAACCCATAAGCCTGATATATCAAATGGGCCTAAACCCATAGGCCTTATATGTCAAATGGGCCTAAATCCACAGGCCTTATCAAATGGGCCTAACCCATAGGCCTTATATATCAAATGGGCCTGAACCCATAGGCCTTATATGAATCAAATGGGCCTAAACCCATAGGCCTTATAATATGCTAAGGTGGGGTCCACTCGGACTATTGATTTGGCCCATTCCTTAACTCATTTCATAAAATGAGCTTATAGAATGGGTGGACTGATTGGAAACAGCACCTGCAACAAGGGTGGGGGCCCACATGAAGGCCCATCATCATGTATATTATATATAAAATAATATATAACTACATATTATATATATAGAATATACACAATATTATATATAATATAATATACATATAATATATACACACATGCACAAGCCCACACGTACACACACCCACACGCATGCACACGTACACACACACCCAGTGGGCTCCACCGTCCACTGGACGGTGGAGCTGAAACACAAATATCACAGTGGGTACCACCGTCCGCCTGGACGGTGGATGTAGAACACATACATCACTGTGGGTCCCATGTGGGGCCCACCTTAACTTATATTTTCCATCCAACCGGTTGAAAAGGTCACACAGACCTGGATAAGGAGGAAAAATAAATTTCATTTTGATCCAAAATTTTTCTGGCCCAGGAGAAGGGTTTCAAGGGCAGATGTTCAATCACACTATTTCCTACAGTGTGGGCCACTCGATTCTTGGATCAGCCTCATTTTTGGAGGGGACCCGCTTCAGGGAACGTCCCACTAAATGAATGGCGTGGATGTTACATATACATCATGGTGGGGCCCATAGCAGTAGCCGTGGGTGGTTAGTCGCCCGCCCGCTACACGCAACAACGTGCTGCTACTGCAGCTCATTAGAGCAGAGGTAGAGCCTCTGTACCTTCTTTTTAAAAATTTGGAAAAACCCTTTTTTTTGGGTTTTTCGCAACTGGGGCCCGCATCAAGTAGATCCACCCCGTCCATTGTGTTTAGTGGCTCAAGACCGTCCCAATGAGTCTAATATTCGATGCTTTTTCGACGAATAGAAATGCCATGTGTCTTTCAATGGTTGAATCCCCTTTACAGGTTATGGCCCGCCTGAAGATCGGATGGACCTCATTTTTCAGCTCAACGTTTTAAATGGTCTTGGGAACGGAATAGACGGAGTGGATTAAATACATTCATCAAGGTGGGGCCTATGCGAGTGGACCACTCTAGAAGCTTGGAAATCAAGCTAATATTTGTCTTTTTCTTCCTATCCACGTCCAGCGTCCAGGGACGCTGGACGTTGCACATAACGACTACATTAGAGGTGGGCCCTGATTAGGTGGCCCACCTCATGGAGGATGGTGTAAATTTGTAACACCCCATATTTTTGCCAACCTAGGGTTAGACGTCCTTAGGCAATGGGTCAACCATAACGTCTTGATAACCTCTCAGAATCCAATTCCAAAGCTAAAGGAATCATTTAGAACCTAATTCTTTAGAAATTTAACGAGAATTAGCCAGCGCTACACTAGACTTCCTGCAAAATTAGCACCAACCACTTTAAATACGATCTGTAAGACCCAAATCCTATAGAATCATTGACGCTATGTTACCCTAAAACTTAGGATTAAACTCTAAACATGTTTGTTCTCAAGAACCCTTTAAAACTTTGTATTGGATCTAGACCGCACGTCGAAAGTCCGATAGGTATAATCTTAGACAATAACGACCGCTTAGTTGGACTTGAAAATCCTTTCAAAAATCAAGCCCAACCGATATCCTGAGACCATTTTACTGAGTCCGGAGTGAAGAGAGTGAGAAAAAGGAAAATATTTAGAAAATTAATTCGATTTAAATAAATCTGGCACATGTCGCTTGCGCGACATTTTTTAAGTGTTCTGACCATCGGAATCTGACCCAAGTACACCCTCGGATCAGGGAACATTTCTCACTCAGGTCAGTGTACTTGGAATCCTCGATCGAGTCTCGGTGACCGCTGAATTGAAACTGGTCCGCCATGTGCGATCTGGGAACACCATCGAACTGAAAAATTAATGTGATCAGGATCGACTATCCATGAGCTTAAGTCCGACCGCATTCAGTCAGGGTACCTCTAGAAACGTTCTTTTGGATAAAAAAAAGACCCGATTTGGCTATAACTCAAGTATACCTTGACTTGGAGTCTATTTTGGTTATGTTTGGGCTTATAAAAGGAGCTTAAACCCTTAGCCTTCTAACCCATATGAATTTGGGGAAAACCCTAGGAGAGAGGAGAGAAAAGAGAGAGAAAGTGAGGGAGAAGCTGATGATTCTTCCAGGGATTCTTCCCTGCTGCTCCACGTCCCAGATCCTTCCACCTGCATCGCTATTCTGGCGATTCCAACGTCGTTCTAGGTAAGAAAACCCTAACCCTAACCTATTTTAGGGATTCCTTCGATACAAGTAGCGATGTATCTGATGTATCTTGTGCTATAGGCCGTCATACAGGCGTTGACGAAGCGTAGAGTTTCTATTCGATTCGTTACGCTTTTACGGCGAAAGGTGCAGATTTTAGACGCTTTGGTTACCATTTTTCAAAGCTTTCAATGCCGTTTAATGGTAGATTACTGATAAGGATGCTGTTTGACATGTAGAACATGCTGTCCGTTTTTCATTTCGAATACGTACGAAGAATATGAGATTTAGGGTATTTTAGGTATTTGTAGGAAATACCGTATACGTATGTATTTTGCCGATATGATTGCCATGAGTATTTTCCATGTACCTATACTAGTTATGCGTGTATGATCTGTTTGGCGAAGAGATTCGCCCTAATGCACATATTCGCCGACATATGCTATGTAGACTAATGTGTATAGACTAAGTGTTTGTTGAAATGCCTAAATCAATATGGTTTATGCCTGCCATATGTTTTGAATGTAAGAACATGATTGTTGTGTATTAGACAATTCCTTGATATAAGGATCTGTCATATTATATGTTGAAATCAACATACGTCAAGTATGTTGGAGTTGAGTAAGCTAAGTGTTTGTTCAAAGGTCTAAGTGAGTTAGTAGTTAGTAGGGTGTGATTGTGAGAGTGGTTGGGATATGGATCCCCATCACAATACTTGTGTGAATGATTTCCTTCATGAATCATGTGATTGTTGAATGAGCGTATAATTTCTTTTATGGATTGTGTACTTAGTTAAATCCTGATAAATGTGTACATTAATTCCTCCATGTACTGTCTACATTCAAGTTATACTTCATGATTGCTCACATGGATACCGAATATGAATCATATGCTAATTATTAGCTTTGCTTGTGCTTAGGGCTATACTCTAGTCCAGGCAGTCGGTAACGGTTTAGAATTCGTGGTTGGATTCTATTCGCCACGAAGGATGTGTATGACGAACCCGAGTCGTACTAGAGTCATCAGTAGTGGTTAGGCCACACAAAGTGCTTGTGCACTTCATGTCGGTCAATTCAACGTGCGCTCATGCCAGTCGGACTCATTAAGTAACCCGACTGACCATTGTATGTTCACCTTGTATTCGTCTTAACTGCTTGAACCTAGGGTACTAAACTTACTAGTGATAACCCCTCTAACCTTGGTACCTTGATCCCCTAAGACTCATGAGCCGGGCATGGTGGTATGGGACATCGTGGTCGAGCCGTCGGCCTACAGTGGGGCCACAAACCTCCCCGTAGTGACCAGTGAGTACCCTACTCTGAGTAGATTATGGTGGTATGGGACACTATATTCTTGCTGTCGGCCTACATTGATAAGGTGATGGGGGAGTGGAGCAACGAGTGCGAGCAACAGCCCTGACAGCCCTTTGTAGTGACCTTGAGTTTATCCTGACACCGCATGGGGGCGACGAGTCCTGATGCAGTCTCAAGGATATAAACTAAGCCTGTATTGATAAGGTGATGGGGGAGCGGTGTAACGAGTGCGTGCAACAGCCCTGACAGCCCTTGCAGGGACCTAAAAATATATCATCGTATGAGACTACTAGGAGTCACGACCCTATACAGGATCATTGTTTAGGTATTGATATGAGGGAGGTACCTTAGTTTCCCAATCCTGCTGTATGAAAAGGACTAATAATAACTCGGTAATCATATTCATATCGCACTGCATGTGTCTAGAAGATGTGGAGCACTGAGGGAAGAAAGTATGTCGCGGACGTAAGATGGTGTCGCATGAGGGAGTATGTCAGTGAGGGCATCCATCATGTTATTTCATGCTTGCATTAATCACAGTATTTAGAAATGTTTGATTTGCTTGCTTTATCATTATCGCTTGATTGATTTGATAACATGTTAACCTTTGCTCTATGATCCCACTGAGTTAGCTACTCACTCCCACGTTACGGGACGGTGTTGTACACACCAACCAGTTCCTATTTCAGTTTCAGATGATGGCGATGCTTGCGAAGTAGAGCCGGACTTGATGATGATGAGGAGGATCCATCCTATATGCAGGTTCTGATTGACGGGGTTTACGTGGTTACTGATTAGATGCCAGTACACTTGGTATCTTGCCTTTTATTTATACACCCATGTATATTCTTTTCTTTCTATTTTGGAGTATACATGTAATTAGTTAACCTGGTAACATGTTCACACTCTGGAGACTTACAATCATTTATATATTTTATATATTTATCACAGTCTTCCACTTGCTAATTTAACTGTCTCTAGAGTATGATATGCTGTTTTGGCTTAGTCCCAATCTTATTTTATGCCATTCTATAGAAAACATGCATTCATCATTATCTATGTTGCATAAGTGACGTTTTGGAACTCGGGAGTTAGGTTTCTACCCGACCCCCAATTTGTGGGATGTTACAAAATACAACACCCACAAAGTGGGTCACACTTGTAGATAGCTTGGATAGAGTATATGCCTCATGGTGGGATTCATTCAAGTAGGCCACACAACCATATTTTAAATAAAAAAATTAAATAGAAAGGGAGAGAGAGAGGCAGAGAGTGAGACACGCTTATGATGGAGGGCTCCGCCACTATGAGCCCTCCCTTGTAAAACAAATCATACATCAAATGAATCCCTTAACACATGGGACCACCAAAATTGAAAATCAACGGTGGGGATCCTTTCCCCACCAATATGGACGGTCTAGATGACCTTCATAATGCCATGAAATAAACATCATGATGGGGTCCATGGAGAATGGCCCCATCATGGAATGATCATGATGATCAAAGTGGGCGATCAGCCACATTTTAGGGTCCCAAGTAAGATCCAAACCATTGATCGGTTGGCCTGACTTGGCCCATTTCAAAAATAAAAAAACTACCATTATCAAGCACCCACCGTTCGATCTTCTTGTTCCTATGGGTTCCTTAGCTCCTTAGCTTTGATTTCAATGGAGGAGATGAGAAATGGATGGGTAGGATGAGAGATCTTGAGATGGAGAGGTGGGCCACACTTGAAGTTTTTTGGAAGAGGGGGAGAGGCTCATACGTGGGATTTTTTGGTTGCTTGAGAAAATGAGAAATGAGAGAGAGAGAGTTGTAAGGAGGTGTGAGGTGATGGGGTGATGGAGTGATGGATGGGAGAGAGATGGGTGCGTAAGGCTTTATTGACTTTGGTGCCCTTTTGTGTAAGAAAAGCATGGGCTTTGTAAGAAACTTTTAGACTTTTGTGGTTGCTTGGGTATAGGTGAAAGATGATGTGTACTTGACATGTGATGTGATGAGATTGATTGATTGATGGGATTGATGTGACACCTCGTAAAGATTCTCTTGGGTTTCGCAATGCGCGACGTTTTCTCAAACTGAACGCGGGCCCACATCTCCTGGCCTGGGTCTCGCCTCGGCGCCCGAGACACAGCATCGGAACCGCGGCGATGATGCGGTCACCAGGGTACAAGTCTTGGGTTGAGTCAACTCTGGTTAACGACGTGTGAATCAGGGTCGCGCGTAAATGCCGGTTAAGGGTCAAGGTTGCTGGGATTCGACCGATAAGACCCTGAAAGTCTACGGATCGGTACAGACTAAGATACGGATCTTACACTGAGTCACCATATACATACATCAAATCAAAAATCAAAATAACAAAGGATGGTCCAACTATCAAAACCCCGTCGATCCAGGCTGCCTATGAGAAACCATCAGAGAACTGCATGTACGAGAACTCATCCTGGTCCTCGTAATAGTCCGGCTCTGACTCCTGAATCTTCTCACCATCTGCACCTAAGTCAGAGTCTGGTTGGTGTTTAAAGCACCATCCCACAACGTGGGAGTGAGAGATCAACTCAGTGGAATCATAGAGCAAAGGTTAACATGTTATCAATTCAGTCAAGCAGTAATGATAAAGTAGTATAGTCAAACATTCCTAGCTACTCTTATTAATGCAAGGATGAGATGCAATAATGATGCATGCCCTCGCCTACATACTCCCTCGTGCGACACCATCGCATGTTCGCAGCATGCTTTCATCCCTCAGTGCTCCACATCTTCCAGGCACATACAGTGCGATATGAACATGATTACCGAGTTGTTATTAGTCCTTTCATTCAGTAGGATTGGGAAACTAAGGTACTTTCCTTATATCATTCCCAACAAGGATCTTGTTTAGGGTCGTCACTCCTAGTTAATCTCATATGATGTTGTAGTTCTAGGTCGCTGCAAGGGCTACCAGGGTTGTTACACGCAATCGTTAGACCACTCCCCCATCACCAAATTAATACAGGCCTAGTTTGTACTCTTGTAGCTACGGAAGGGTCGTCGCCTCCTCGTAGACTCAGAGTACGCTCGAGGTCATTACAAGGGCTATCAGGGCTGTTACATGTAATCGTTACACCACTCCCCCATCTCCAATCAATGTAGGCCGATAGCTTGAATACAATGTCTCATACCACCATATTCGGCTCACGAGTCTGGATTGCTCACTAGTCACTACGGGGAGGCTCATGGCCCCAGCGTAGGCCGACAGCTCGACCACAGTGTCCCATACCACCATGCCCAACTCATGAGTCTTAATGGATCAAGGTACCACGGTTATCAGGGTTATCACTGGTAAGTTCAGTACCCTAGGTTCAAGCAATAATGTCCATACATGGTGAACATACAATAGGCAGATCAGGTTACTTGACAAGCTCGACTAGTATGAGAGCACATTGAATCAATCGACATGAAATGCGTAAGAACTTCGTATGGCCTAACCACTGCCGACGACTAACGTATGACTCGAGTTCGTCAAACATGTCCTACGTGGTGAATGAATATCAGCCACGAACTCAGGGCCGATTACCGATTGCCTGGACTATATCATAGTCCCAATCTCATCCATTTTCAACAAGTAATCATAAGTAATAGTAAAAACTGTAATGAACAGATAAATCAATCCTTTTAAACATGAGCATGTTGAGAAGTGCATCAAAAACATGATTCCATACACATTCATTTCATAAATAGGTAGACCTCATGATGTAAACGTACATAGAGGAAATCATACACATAAATAAGGTAACCACGATTTACATCTCGACCCTCATACAAAGTATTTCATAAAAACAACATGCTCATTCAGACATTTCCACAAACACTTAGAATAATACTTTATCATACATGTGTATGATGATTATACATGTATTAGGCCAAATCCTTTCACTAGGGAGTTGCCCCATATACCACTTGCATATACCCACGACGGATAATCACGGCATGCATAAATCTGGGTTCCGTATTCATTTAAACATTTTCACAAACACGTGAGCTACACACTTTAACATATATTTTTGTATATTGGTCGTAGCGTGATTTAGGGCAAGTCCTTTCGCTAAGGAGTTGTCACACATGTAACAAGCATATATTCACAGAAAATAATCATGTTAAACATAAATCTAAATCTATACGTATACAGGTATTCCAACAAATACATAAAATACGCAATGCTATACATTTTCCATACGTATTCATAAATCAAAACAAACAACACGTTAGACCTGTGAAATAGCATCCACGTCAGTAATAAATCATTAACTGACATTGAAAGCCTTGAAAACGATAACCTATACGTCTAAAATCCACACCTTACGCTGGTAAACACATAACGAATTCAGTTTAGACATTAAGTCTTGTCAACGGTGGAATGGAAACCTACAATACGAATTAGGTTAGCTATCATGTGTAACGACTCAAAAAATTATGTACCAAGACCCAAGGACCATCTCAAGAAGAAATCACTAGGGATTAATTCCCTTGGAGATTAAACATAAGTTAACTAGTGCTAAGTTAGACTAGCTGTGAAATTAGCACTGTTCGCTTTAAATACGTTCTGCAAGACTCAAAACTTGGGGAATCGTTAATGCTGTAATACCCCGAAATCTAGAATCCAACTCTAAACCCAGTTGCTCTCGGGAGCACTTAAAAACATTCTATCGGACCTAGACCACACGTCGAAAGTCTGATAGTGATAAACTTAGAAGATATCAACTGCGTAGTTGGACTTGATAAGCACCACAAAAATCACGTCCAAACGATGCTTTGGGACGATTTCCTTGAGTCCGGAGTGAAGAGTGTAAGAAAATGAAGATTTTTAAGAAATTAAATATAATTTTAAGAAATCTGAGACGTGTCGCTTGCGTGTTATTTCTAAGCATTCTGATCGTTGGATTTTGACCCAAATTTATCCTCGGATCAGGATAGGTGGCCCTTACATGTCATAGTACTTGTAGCTCTGATTGAATTCTCGTAACCGTTGAACTGAAAATGGTCCGCCACGGTCAATCTGGAAACCCGACAGGACTGAAAACTCAGCTTGACCTATATCCAATATTAGAGAACTTAAATCCGACCGCATTTAGTAATAGGACCTCCAGAAGTGCTCCGTTGGGTCGGAACAGACCTAATTTGGTTATAACATAAGTATACCTTGGCCCTGGGTCTAATTTGGTGAGTTTTTAGCCTATATAAGGACCATAAACCCTCTCTCATTCCTCCCATACGAATTTGAGAGAAACCCTAGGAGAGAGAAGAAAGAAAAGAGAGAGATAGTGTGAGAGTTGTGGGAGAAAGTTCCTGTTACTCTTCCTTGTCATCATACGTACTTAACCATCTCGATCTAATCACTTTTTCAGTGATTCCGGCTTCATTCATAGGTAAGAAACCCTAACCCTAACCTGTTTTAGGATTTCTATTGGTACAAGTAACGAAGTAGCTGACTTACCTTGCATTATAGGTCGTCATACCGCCGTTGACGAAAGCATATGGCTAAAATCATATTCGTTACGCTTCTACGGTGTAAGTTGCGGACTTTAGATGTATAGGTTATGGTTTTCAAGGCTTTCAATGTCGGTTAATGATTTATAACTGACTAGAGTGCTATTACACATGCAAAATGTGTCGTCTATTTCGTTATACGTGTTCACATGAACTATGTAGAATATAGTGTATTCTATGCATATGTTGGAATGTTTGAATATGTTTGAAATTTGGATTTGTGCTTAACATGTTTATTTGTCGTGAATATATGTCTAATACATGTGTGACAACTCCTTAGTGAAAGGACTTGCCCAAAATCACGTCATGGTAAATATACGTTATATGTGACTAAGTGTGTAGCCCAAGTGTTTGTAGAAATGTCCAAATGAATATGGAACCCGGATTCATACATGCCATGATAATCCTTTGTGGGTATATGTGTGTGGTATACGGGGCAACTCCCTAGTGAAAGGAGTTGGCCTAATACATCTGTAGCTAACACACCATATGTATGATGTTATGTGTAGTCTAAGTGTTTGTAGAACTGACTGAATGAGCTAGTTGTTACCAATTTATGCTTGTATGAGGGATGAGTTGTAAAATTTGTGTGAACTCATGTTTGTGTTGCACTTCACAACATGCTCATATTCTTGTAAGAATCGAACTATCTGTTCATTACTGCTTTAACTGTTTCATATGATTACTCATGGAAATGGAATGTGTTTGGGGCCATGTTATGGTCCAGGCAATCTGTAACAGGTTTGGAGTTCGTGGCTGAGATTCATTCTCCATGTAGGACACATTTGACAAACCCGAGTCATACGTTGGTCAACGGCAGTGGTTAGACCACACGAAGTGCTTACGCATTTCATGTTGATCGATACAATGTGCGCTCGTACTAGTCGAGCTCGTCAAGTAACCCAATTGACCATTGTATGTTCACCTTGTATTCGTCATAACTGTTTGAACCTAGGGTACTGAACTTACCAGTGATATCCCCGTTAACCTTGGTACCTTGATCTGCTGAGACTCATGAGCCAGGCATGGTGGTATGGGACACCGTGGTCGAGCTGTCGGCCTACGCTGGGGCCACGAGCCTCCCCGTAGTGACCAGTGAGCAACACAGACTCGTGAGCCAAATATGGTGGTATGGGACACTATATTGAGTTGTCGGCCTACATTGATAAGGTGATGGGGGAGCGGTGCAACGAGTGTATGTAACAACCCTGACAGCCCTTTGTAGTTACCTCGAGAATACTCTGAATCTGTGGAGAGGCGACGATCCTTCCCGTAGTAAACAGAGTATAAATTAAGCCTGTATTGATACGGTGATGGGGGAGCAGTGTAACGAGTGCGTGTAACAGCCCTGACAACCCTTTACAGCGACCTAGAACCACATCATCGTATGAGATTATCTAGGACTGACGACCCTAGAATGGATCATTATTTAGGAATGATACAAGGGAGGTACCTTAGTTTCCTAATACTGCTGTATGAAAAGGACCAATAACAACTCAATAATCATGTCCATATCGCACTGCACGTGCCTGGAAGATGTGGAACACTGAGGGATGAAAGCATGCCGCGTACGTAAGATGGTGTCGCATGAGGGAGTATGTTGGCGAGGGAATGCATCATTATTGCATCTCATCCTTGCATTAATCACAATATTTAGAAGTGTTTGATTGTACTACTTTATCGTTACTGCTTGACTGAATTGATAACACGTTAACTTATGCTTTATTATCCACTGAGTTAGCTACTCACTCCCACGTTATGGGAAGGTGTTCTGAACACCCACCAAACCATGTCTTAGATGCAGGTATTGGCGAGGTGCAGGAGGCTGTGCCTGACTACTACGATGATTAAGACGAGTTCTCATATATGCAGTTCTCTGATGGTTTCGCCTAGGCCATTCAGATTAATGGGACTACAGGGTTCACCATGCTAGTGGAACTATTCTTTTGACATTTTAATTTTTTTATACTATGACATGTATATGGTAGCTCAGTGATGTATTCATACTCTGGAGACCGAACATGACCTTTGACTTCTATTTGTTATATTCACCCGACAGTCTTCCGCTTGCGTCTTATAAATTAATCTAGAGTATGAATTACTATTTTGGTATAATCCCACTCATGATTAATGCACTAACATAGACAACATTCAATCAAAAGCATTTATGTTGCATGAGTGATGTTTTGAAACTCGGGTGTTGAGTTGTTACTCGACCCTCGATTTTCAGGGCGTTACAAGTTGGTATCAGAGCATGATTTTGATTAAAACGGACCTTTTTTATGGTCACACAATGTACGCTGATGCATTTTGACTTAGGTGGGTGCAAGAAAAATGTAGAAACATTCATAGGATTTTTGGTTTCGCCAAATGGCAAGGTTCATCGAAAACGGTCACTGAGATCGGGTCTATACTCATCCATGATCGCATGAGCCGACCCTAAAACACTTTTAGACCTTCAAACGATGGGTTTAGATCATAACTCACCCCATCCCAGCCATCAAAAGTTGATAAACACAAGTATGTATCAGAAACTTCCCAAAACGACTCGAAACGACTCAAAACGAAGTCGTGGGCCTACCCACGCTAATCCAGAGGGACCTAGGGTGGGACCCAGAACTTTTTGGGGCCTAGGGGGCAGGAGGACCTCGCCCAACTAGTGGGACCTCACCAACTAGTCAAGAGAGTGGCGAGGACCTCGTCGAGTCGGCGAGGCCTCGCCAATCATCGGGCCAGGTCGGGTCGGGCCTTCGGGCTGACTGTGTTTGGGGACTAGGGTAACCCTTTGGTGTGTGGGCCGTCGACTTAAACATCCCCAAACCCACCTCTCCTTCACAAAGTGACCCCCCAAGCTCTCTTTTGTCTCCCAACCTTCTGGTTTTTGGCAAAAACCACCTCTCCAATCACTTCCTCTTTCATTTTCATGCACCACCTTCACACCCATTCGAAACCCATCTCCTTTGCTTCCTACACTCTCCAATCACTTTCGTTTGAGCCCCTCCATCCTCCATTTGTGGCTAAAATTTGTGTAAGTTCTCAACTTAGCCCATTTCTTCACTTTCCCTTCTTTAATCCTTGTCATTTGGGCCTGTACAACCTCTGTTGAGGCTCACATTCATGGAGAACCAGAAACTCCTACCCTATTCCCCCTTTTCTTCACTTTTCATGGCCTTTTTTAAGTTCATTATGGCCATTTTCTCGATTCCCAACGTCCTTTCTCTTATGGGAAAGAGAAAGGGTGCCGCGGATGAAGCTGGGCCTAGCTGCCCCACTCGTGCAAGGAGATCGAGAGGCACCGCCGCTAGTTCACGTGTCAATCGAGAGTTTCAGATGAAGTGAGATCTTGATCTTTGGACTCCTGCTGGAAGGGCTTAGTTGGCGGAGCTGTCTCATGGAGTTTATGAGGGCCATAGGGTCCTCTTTGAAGCTCAGGTGGATGGGCAGCTCTTTGGTGAATATCTGTTGGTCGAGCTTCTGGAAGGGGCCCATTGGGGTCCACTATTCGATGGCATGTATCGCGCCAATGCGAGCACGGTCCGAGCTTTCTATGCCAATATTCATGAGCCAACGCTGGAGCCCTTGCAGTTCCGGATCTCATATGGAGTGGATCGGTTGGCCACAGTTGACGTCATATTGATATCTCAGCTTCTGAATGTGCCCCTTGGCGAGGTACATACAAGCGAGCTAAATCTGAGGAGTGCCTGTGAAAGGGATCGCCGCACACGTGCCCTTTATGGCCAACTGGTACAGTGGCAGCCAAACAAAAGTCTCCTAGCGACCTATATGTCTGACAACTTCCATTTACTCCATCACATTTTTACATTCAACGTCTGCCCTAGGTGGAGCAATCGCAGCGAGTGTACACGCCTCATAGTAGACTTCCTATATCAAGTGGGGCAGAGAGCGAACCTGTGTGTGCCTACATTCCTGTTACGATAGATAATTAATATTGCACGCTCCAATAGGAGGACTGATTCACTCCCCTTCGGTCGACTCATATGCAAGATTACCCATGAGTTTGGTTATAGTCTTGGGGCTGAAATGCCAGAGCCGGTTCATCACATCGACGAGACTACTCTCAATCAGATGAATATCGAGTTACGGCGATGCCAAGATCGACTTGATGAGAGCGATGATGAGACAGAGAGCGAGGAAGAAGAGAGTGAGGCAGAAGGGGGAGCTGAGATAGAAGAGGAGGAACCGGAAGAAGAAGAAGAGGAATCGGAGGCCCGGGACACAGAGGAGAGCTTCCCTCCTACGGTACTAGATCTGGGTACTGATTAGGCTGCTAGGGATGCTCGTATAGCCCGACTTGAGGAGGGTCAGGCTGTCCTACGACAGGACATTATGGATCTTCATGGCCTCGTGAAAGATAAGTTCAAGAAAGTGGCTCTCACGTTGAAGACTATCCTGTGCTGCTTGCAGGATAAGGGTGCCCCTCCTCCATCGCCAAACTCGAATGCTTAGTCATCCATGTCGACGTCTTGCAACTTGTTTGGTTACTGCTTTAGGATATGTTTATGTTTTCATGTTGATAGGCCTAATAGTGCAGTTATGGTAACATGTTTTAAGTGTTTGAGGCTTGATTATATTAGCTCACATGCATCTTCTGTCATGATTCATGTAACTCTGTATTCCATGTATTGTGACAATTTTAGTAAATGAAATGCATACAGCCTCTTTTGCTATGAAGTGTGTGGATTGCTTAAGTAATTGTGCGTTGTGTTGCTATGCTTCATCTTACATGCATTGCACCCTATGTTGTATAGGGCATGCCACAGAAATATACACGGAGCACAGCACACCTCGCACTCACTGATATGATGGACCAGGCTCCTTCCCACAGATATGGTCGTATGGACCCTGGATTGGGCCCGGATCGTGAGACTATACCTGCGTCTCAGCCATCCATTGGTTCTACAGCTGGACTACCACCGTATACACCACCGGTTCGCGAGTAGAACCGTGCAGCTTCTTCGACGCAGTACGTGCCTCAGCCTACCCCACCCACCAATAGGTTTGAGCAGATGATGATGTTGATGAGTGGCAGCACCAGCAGCTCTTGACCACTATTGCAGGGGCCTTATCTCGGGATGGGAGTGCGACTCCACCTTCACCATTTGTACCTCCTGTTAAGACTGCAGAGCCTTCTGCTCAGGCTGAGGATGTGCCTCTGCCTGCACCTATTGCATACCCTACAGGGAATTTGGGTACTAGTGGCCTTCTCGAGCGATTCCAGCGCTTGAGGCCTCCTACTTTTATGGGTTTTCATAGACCCGAGGAGGCTGAATATTGGCTAGACCACATCTCCAAGATGCTACGGATGTTGCATTGTACTGTAACATCCCGAAAATCGGGGGGTCGAGTAAAAACCCAACTCCCGAGTTCCAAAATATTATTTATGCAACATAAATATGTATGATTGAATGTTGTCTGTGTTAATGTATTAAACATGGGTGAGATTAAGCCAGAACAGCATATCATACTCCAGAGACAGTTAAAATAACAAGCGAAAGACTGTGATAGTATGTATAACATATATAAACTGTTGTATATCTCCAAAGTGTGAACATGTTACCAGGTTATATACATACATGTATACTCCAAAAGTAAACAAAACGAATATACATGAGTGCACTAAAAATATAAAATGACAAGTGTCAAGGTATTTAATCAACCTCCCTGTAATCCCGTCAATCAGAACACGCATATAGGAGAGATCCTCCTCATCATTATCAAGTTCAGCTCCGCTTCTCAAGCAGCGCCATCATCTGCAACCAAAATAGGGACTGGTGGGTGTCCGGAAACACCATTCCGTAACGTGGGAGTGAGTAGCTAACTCAGTGGAATAAAAGAGCAAGGATTAACATGTTCTCAAATCAATCATGCGATAATAGTAAAGCAGTAAATCAAACAATCCTAATACTGTTGTTAATGCAATATGACATGACATGATGGATGCCCTCACTGACGTTCTCCCTCATACGGCACCATCTTCGTCCACGGCATGTGTGCGTCCCGCTCAGTGCTCCACATCTTCCAGGCACATGCAATGTGATGGTGATATGATTACTGAGTTATTATTAGTCCATTTCATACAGCAATATTGGGAAACTAAGGTACTTCCCTTATATCAATCCCAACACAGATCCTGTCTAGGGTCGTCACTCCTAGTAATCTCATACGATGTATATTTTGTAGGTCGTTGCAAGGGCTACCAAGGCTGTTGCTCGCACTCGTTGCACCGCTCCCCCATCACCTTATCAATACAGGCCTATTGTACTCTACTGCTACTGAAAGGTCGTCGCCTCCCGTAGTCTCAGAATACGCTCGCAGTCACTACAAAGGGCTGCCAGGGCTGTTGCATGCACTCGTTGCTCCGCTCCCCCATCACCTTATCAATGTAGGTCGACAACAAAAATATAGTGTCCCATACCACCATAATCTGCTCACGAGTCATAGGTGCTCACTGGTCACTACGGGGAGTTTTGTGGCTCCAGCATAGGCCAACAGCTCGACCACGGTGTCCCATACCACCATGCTCGGCTCATGAGTCTTCGTGGATCAAGGTACCATGGTTGACAGGGTTTACAATGGTAAGTTCAGTACCCTAGGTTCAAGCAGTTATGATTCATGCAGGGTGAACAATCAACGGCCAGTCGGGTTACTTGACGTGCTCGACTAGCACGAGCGCATCACAAGTCGAACGACATAAAGTGCATGAAACACTTCGCGTGGCCTAACCACTGCCGCCAACTCCAAACACGACTCGCGTTCATCGACGCATCCTTCGTGACAAATACAAGCTAGCCATGAATTTTTTCTGTTACCGACTGCCTGGACTAAGTATAGTCCTAAACAATTATGAATCCACGTCAGCAATCATGTAAGAGTATTGGAAATGGAATACAACCATGTGAGCATGTTAACATATGTTATAACGTACAACTTAAGTAAATCATCTAACACATGCCTTTCATACATATAATGAAATTATGCATATCGCCAACATATAGGAAATTATTCCATCAGCATATTAATTGAGAATTCAATCTCAAACTAAATCATAATGAAATCATCAAGCACATGTTATAACATACAACTCAAGTGAATTATCAAGCACATACATTTCATACATATAATGAAATCATGCATATGGCTAACATATAGGAAACCATTTACACCAGCATATTAATTGAGAAATCAATCTCAAATTAATTCATAACACCATTTAATTCAATACATACTAATACAAGCATTTATACAAACACTTAAACCACACACTTAAGTATACATATAGTATGTCGACCCAAAGTGCGCATTTAGGCGAATCTCTTTGCCAAACTAATTATGCACGCATTCCTAATATCCTAATGCGACAAGAAGCCATGTTAATCACATCAGTAAATTATGGATGAAAACAGTATTTCCTACAAATGACTAAAATGCCCTAAATCTCATATTCTTCGTCTATTTACGAAACAGGAAACGGACAACATGTTGTACATGTCAAACGGCGTTGCCGTCGATAATCTACTATCAAACGATATTGAAAGCGTTGGAAACAGTTAATCAAAGCGTCTAAAATTCGCACCTTATCTCTTATAGGTGAAGCGATTCGAACGGAGCGTATACGCTTTGTCTACGGCGACTGGGCAACCTGATTTACAAGATCCATCAGTTACCAGGCTATGAAAACTAAGAATCATCAAATCAGCAACTAACTAGGGTATTTTCTTACCTAGAAAAGTGAAGAAATCACCGGCAAGGTGATTGGAGCGTGTTGCTTAATCGCGTGCAACAGGTGGCACAGCAGCAGGAAAATTCTCTCCTACTCTCTCTCACAAACTCTAATCTTTTCTCTCTCCCAATCTAGGGTTTTTCTCAAATTCGGATGGGAGAGAGGGGTGAGGGTTTCAACCCCTTTTATAAGCCCAAACATGCCCGAAATAGGCTCGGGAACAATGTTTACTTAGGGTATATCCAAATCGGGGCTGTTTCGGTCCAAAAGGACATTTCTGGTGGTCCCCTGGCAGAACGCGATCGGACTTAAGTTCGTACTTGTCAGATGTCGCTCACATCCCATTTTCAGACCATCAGTGTTCGTAGATCGCACGTGGCGGTCCAGTTTCAATTCAGCGGTCACCGCACGTAGATCAGGTCTGCAAATCTCATGATATGAAATAGAAATTTTTCCTGATCCGAGGATGTAATTTGGCTGAATTCTGATGGTCAGAACGCTTAATACTGACGCGTCAAGTCGTGTGCCAAATTTGATTTTCAAATTCCAAATCTAACCCTATTCTCACTCTCTTCAGTCCAGGCTCAATGAAATAGCCTGAGAATGTCGCTTGGACTTGATTTTCGAAATGACTGTCAAGTCCAGCAAGGCGGTTCTAACGGTCTAAGATTGTAGGTATCGGACTTTCGACGCACGGTCTAGATCAAATACAAAGTTTCAAAGAGGTCCAGAGAACAAACCGGTTTAGAGTTTGATCCGAGGTTTTAGAGTATTATAGCACCATTGATTCTACAAGTTTTGGGTCTTGTAGAACATATTTAAAGTGATCAGGGACAATTTCACAGCTACTCCAGCATAGCGCTAGCTAACTTATGCTTAATTTCTAAAGGAATTAATCTTAAGTGATTTCTTTGGCTATGGAATTGGGTTCTGAGCGATTTCCCAGGTGTTTTAGTCAACCCATTGCCTAAGGACGTTTGATCCCAGGTTGGCCAAAATTCGGGGTGTTACCGAGCCAGAGCAGGTTGAGTTGGCCACCTTTATGTTTGAGAAGGAGGCCAGTATGTGGTGGGATAGTGTCCTACGGACGGTCACGATTGGTTACATGTGGACTTGGGTAGCTTTTGAATTTTGTTTCCATGAGAAGTACTACCCTCAGACCTACTGACATGAGAGGAAAAATGAGTTCCTGCATCTCAGGCAGGGAGGCATGACAGTTACCGAGTACGAGCATCGATTTACTGAGTTGGTGTAAGTGCTATGATTTCATATCCCTTTAGTTGTCAAATTTTGTCATGCTAAGACCTATATCTATGTCTTGTATATCTTGTGTTTCATGTTTGAGACTATTCATTGCAATCAAGACATCGCATTGCAAGACAAGAACTTAAATGAAGAACGTTTCAAGTCATGGATGAAGAATTCAAGAATAGAAGTTTTCAAGTATGCATGCTCAAGATACAATCAAGTTCAAGTATAGTAGAAGACTTTGTCAAGTCAAGATCAAGCTCATGAAGGCCTACTACAAGTTTTGTATATTCTCAAGCTTCTCTTAAGGGTCATCTGAGTGTACAGACTTTCAATGTCCATCTCACTTTTAAGGTTTGTTTGACCTTAGATTGACCTTAGGATGGGCTTTACTGTAGGTCATTCTGGATACATAATTCATATATTTTAATATGCTTGTTTGTACTGTTCTAAGACCAGTCCTAGCTTTGATACAACCAGTCTTAAGTTTTTCAGGACCAGTTATAGGTTGTTGAAGATTTTCGGATCTTTCTGGTTCTGCTACGACCAGTCCTGTGAGTTTTACGACTCATCCTTTGACCAGTCTTAGCCCTACGACTCAAACTCCAGCAACTAAACTGGGGGTCCTACGACCGGTCGTAGGTGACCCATGACCAGTCGTAGGTGGCCCACGATCGGTCGTAGGCTACCCAGGACTGGTTGTAGAACAGCAAATCCTTATCCCGCGGAAATCTTTGAAAATCTTTGAAGCTACGACCAGTCCTAGGATCCTAAGACCAGTCGTAGATGGGATTTTTTAGGATATAAATAGAGCACGAACTTCAGAGTTTTAGCAATTCAATTCAATTCTATTCAAGCATTCTTTAGGCTATACTCTGAGATAAGTTTGTATTTATTTTAAGCCACTTTGTGCTTATTTAATATTCCTTTTGCTAGCTTATTTTTTATTTGATTTTAATCTACATTCCAATCTCATTAGAAAATGGGAATTTCTGATATTCCTTCTTCTTGGATTCAAAATCAAATAGAACTAGCCCTTTTGATTTAAAATCAATTAGACTTAGAACCATTCTTAAAGTGAGTATTGAACTTTGAACGTTGAATCGAACTTCTACTCCGATTGGTTCTACCGGGCTACTTCAAAAGGAGATTCAGGTATTTTACATTTGTGTAATTTACTTTCTTTGGTTTTGTTTGAGATTTTTCAGAAAAATCTCATTGTATTGGTTATCTGAGGAGAGCCAAAAAACTCAGATTGTGGGGGTTTTTGAATTGTGTAAGCCTGAGATCAAAGACACAATTGTGAAGGTTTTAGGTGAACCTGTGAAACCTATTTTGATAGTGCATGCTAATATCCCCTGTGTGAGGATATTAGGAGTGGAGTAGCATTCTGTGTGGCTGTTAGATAACAGTTGGTGTACACACAGGCGAACCACTATATATCGTTGTGTTGTGGATGTGCTTTATTCTTTCATTTCTTTATTCAGTTTTTGTGGATTGTATTCGTGGATGAATGTTGTAATCTTTTTATTCCAAGCAAGTGTGGGGAATGTTGTAATAACTTAGTATTTAGTTCTGCAAGTTGTTTTGATTTCCTTGCTTTTTATCCCTCACTAATTTGTGATATAAAGGACGTTCTAGAAATAAGGTTGTCCTACCTTAAACCTTTGGTTTTTGGTGTAAGGTTGTCCTTAGAACTGATAAAGTATCATTCTCTTTATTTTAGGCTATTAAGATTACTTTAAATTCAGCATTGTGCTTTATTTCTTTTATTATTTCGCTGTTATAAGTTTTATTTGGCATTGCCCTATTCACCCCCCCTCTAGGGCATATAGCTAGGCCCTTTCAAGTGGTATCAGAGCCTAATAGCTCGTGCTTATTGTTTATTTATTGGATTTATTTCCTTAGCTAACGATCTAAGCTATATTAAGATGTCAAATTTTGATAGCCTATCAGTCACTTGGCCACCACCCTTTAATGGCACAAACTATGCTTATTGGAAAGCCAGGATGAGGATCTTCCTCAAATCCTTGGATGAAAGTGTGTGGCTAGCCACAGTGAATGAATGGAACCCTCCTATCACTAAAGTTACTACTGATGATGGTTCAAAATCAATGAAAGTAACGGCTTATTCTCTTTGGACCACACTTCAGAAAAGTGAAAGTAGTGTCAATGCAAAAGCACTAAATGTAATTACTTGTGCATTATCACCAAATGAATATAAAAGAATCATCTCTTGTGAAAATGTAAAACAAGCATGGGATGTATTAGAAATCACACACGAGGGTACATCTATTGTCAAGAAATCTAAAGTCTAACTCCTCACAACTAAATTTGAAGAAATTCATATGGAGGAGAATGAGATGTTTATGGACTTCTATACTAGATTGAATGATATTGTGAACTCTATATGGGGTCTTGGTGATAGAATCCTAGAAAGTAAAGTGTGCGTAAAGATACTATGCTCACTTCCTGAACAGTTCAATTCTAAAGTGACCGCGATTTAGGAACTTCGTGATACAGATACCATGAGGGTTGAGGAACTAGTTGGTTCACTTCAAACCTATGAGTTATCCTTTAAAGCTCATAAAGGAAAATCAATTGCTCTCAAATCATCTAAAAATATTTCACAAGAGAGCACTTCGGATTTAGAAAATTCCGAAGATGATATGGCGCTTTTAGCAAAAATATTTTACAAAATTTTCAAAAGCAAGAAAAAAGTTAATTTTCAAAAGACAAATTATAAGAGACGATCTAAACCTAGAACTCAAAAATCCTTGAAAGATAGTTAATGTTACAACTGTGAAGAGTATGAGCACTTAGCTAACAAATGTCCTAAAAAGGACAAATCAAAAAAGAAAAGCATGATGGCTACTTGGGATGAATCATCTGATTCGGAATCCTCTTCTAAATCAGAAGATTCTGAAACTGAGTCGGGCGAAGATGTTAAAGCCCTTATGACTCTAGCCAAGATCACCTTTTCAGATAATGATGATATATCTAGTGAAGAAAATCTGAATAGTGATTGCGATAATGAAGATGATCTTCAGGATGCTTATAATGCCCTTTATAAGGAGAGTTGTAAAATTGCCGTCAAGCTTAAATTATAAAAAGAAAAATTTTCTAAGCTTAAGGAAGATTATGAGTCTCTTGTTTTAGAAAAGTCTCATATTTTTTATTATTTTGAAAAAACCAAATGTGATTTAGATTTCAAAACCTCCAAAATTGAAGATTTGAGATCCGAAAATGAGAAACTCAAAAATGATGTAGCTTCTCTTCCGAGTTTGAAAGACACATGGAGATATGCCCAAGGTGATCCTAAATTAGAAAAATTATTGTTCGGATCAAGAAAATGTGGCGATCTATCCGGGTTGGGCTATGATAAGAATACATCTCCTAAACAAAAGAACATTGATCCTAAATTAGAAAAATTATTATTCGGATAGATATAGTCTTCAATCTATAAGTGCTATGATTTCATATCCCTTTGATTGTCAAATTTTGTGGTGTCAAAACCTATATCTATCTTGTATGTCTTGTGTTTTATGTTTGAAGACTATTCATTGCAATCAAGACATATCAAGTCATTGTATTTCAAGACAAGATATTAAATGAAGAAAGTTTTCAAGATATGAATGAAGAATTCAAGAATAGAAGTTTTCAAGATTGCTTGTTCAAAGATTTGATCAAGTTCAAGTTTAGTAGAAGACTTTGTCAAGTCAAGATCAAGCTCATGAAGGCCTGCTACAAGATTTGTATATTCTCAAGCTTCTCTTAAGAGTCATCTGAGTGTACAGACTTTCAATGTCCATCTCACTTTTAAGGTTTGTTTGACCTTAGATTGACCTTAGGATGGGTTTTACTGTAGGTCATTCTGGATACATAACTCATATATTTTAATATGCTTGTTTGGAGTGTTATAAGACCAGTCTTAGGGACTTTAAGACCAGTCTTAGCTTTGCTACGACCAGTCTTAAGTTTTTCAGGACCAGTCCTAGGTAGTTGAAGATTTTTAGATTTTTTTGGCTGTCCTACGACCAGTCCTGAACATCCTACGACCAGTCCTATGAGTTCTACGACTCATCCTTCGACCGGTCGTAGACCTACGACTCAAACTCCAACAACCATTTTTGGGGTCCTACGACCGGTCGTAGGTGACCCACGACTAGTTGTAGGTGACCCACGACCGGTAGCAGACCACCCAAGACTGATAATGGAACAGAAAATCTTATCCCACGGAAATCTTTTAAAAATCTTTGAAGCTACGACCAGTCCTAGGATCCTAAGACCAGTCCTAGATGGGATTTTTCAGGCTATAAATAGTGCACGAACTTCAGAGTTTCAGCACTTCAGTTCAATTCTATTCAAGCATTCTTTAGGCTATTCTCTGAGATAAGTTTGTGATTATTTTAAGTTGCTTTGTGCTTATTTAATATTCCTTTTGCTAGCTTATTCTTATTTGATTTTGATCTACATTCCAATCTTATTAGAAAAGGAGAATTTCTGATATTCCTTCTTCTTGGATTCAAAATCAAACAGATCTAGCCCGTTTGATTTAAATCAATGAGACTTAGAACCATTCTTAAAGTGAGTATTGGACTTTGAACGTCGCATCGAACTTCTACTCCGATTAGTTCTACCGGGCTTCTTCGAAAGGTGATTAGGTATTTTACATGTTTTGTAATTTACTTTCTCTGGTTTTTTTTTTTGAGATTCGCCAGAAAAATCTCATTGTATTGGTTATCTGAGGAGAGCCATAAAGCTCAGATTGTGGGGTTTTTGGATTGTGTAAGCACGAGATCAAAGACACAATTGTGAAGGTTTTAGGTGAACTTGTGAAACCTATTTTGATAGTGCATGCTAATATCCCCTGTGTGAGGATATTAGGAGTGAAGTAGCAATCTATGTGGCTGTTGGATAACAGTTGGTGTACACACAAGCGAACCACTATATATCGTTGTGTTGTGGATGTGTTTTACTCTTTCATTCTTTTATTCATTCTGTTTTGTGGAGAGTGTTTGTGGATGAATGTTGTAATCACTTCAAGCAAGTGTGGATGAATGTTGTAATAACTTAGGATTTATTTTCTGCAAGTTATTTTGATTTTCTTGCTTATTATTCCTCATTGATTTGTGATACAAAGGACGTTCTAGAAATAAGGTTGTCCTACCTTAAACCTCTGGTTTTTGGTGTGAGGTTGTCCTTAGAACTGATAAAGTATCAATCTCTTTATTTTAGGCTATTGTGATTGTTTTATATTCAGCATTGTGCTTTATATCTTTTATTATTCCACTGTTATAAGTTTTATTTGGCATTGCCCTATTCACCCCCCCTCTAGGGCATATAGCTAGGCCCTTTCAAGTGGTATTAGAGCCTAATAGCACGTGCTTATTGTTTATTTATTGGATTTATTTCCTTAGCTAACGATCTAAGCTATATTAAGATGTCAAATTTTGAAAGCCTAACAGTCACTAGGCCACCAGCTTTTAATGGCACAAACTATGCTTATTGGAAAGCTAGGATGAGGATCTTCCTTAAATCCTTGGATGAAAGTGTGTGCATGGCCACAATGAATTAATGGAATCCTCCTATCACTGAAGTTGCTAATGACGATGGTTCAAAAACTATGAAAGTAACGGCTTATTCTCTTTGGACCACACTTAAAAAAAGTGAAAGTAGTGCTAATGCAAAAGCACTAAATGCAATTACTTATGCATTATCACCAGATGAATTTAAAAGAATCATCTCTTGTGAAAATGTAAAACAAGCATGGGATGTATTAGAAATGACACACGAGGGTACATCTATTGTTAAGAAATCTAAAGTCCAACTCCTCACAACTAAATTTGAAGAAATTCATATGGAGGAGAATGAGATGTTTATAGACTTCTACACTAGATTGAATGAAATTGTGAACTCTATGTGGGGTCTTGGTGATAGAATCCCAGAAAGTAAAGTGTGCACAAAAATACTACGTTCACTTCCTGAACGGTTCAATTCTAAAGTGACCGCGATTCAGGAACTTCGTGATACGGATACCATGAGGGTTGAGGAATTGGTTGGTTCACTTCAAACCTATGAGTTATCCTTTAAGGCTCCTAAAGGAAAATCAATAGCTCTCAAATCATCTAAAAATATTTCTCAAGAGAGCACTTCAGATATAGAAAATTTCGAAGATGATATGGCACTTTTAGCAAAAAAGTTTTACAAAATCTTCAAAAATAAGAAAAAGGTTGATTTTCAAAAATCAAATAATAAGAGACGATCTACACCTAGAACTCAAAAATCCTTGAAAGATAGTCAATGTTACAACTGTCAAGAGTATGGGCACTTAGCTAACAAATGTCCTAAAAAGGACAAATCAAAAAAGAAAAGCATGATGGCTACTTGGGATGAATCGTCTGATTCTGAATCCTCTTCTAAATCAGAAGATTCTGAATCTGAGTCAGGCGAAGATGTTAAAGCCCTTATGACTCTAGCCAAGATCACCCTTTCAGATAATGATGATATATCTAGTGAAGAAAATCTGAATAGTGATTGCGATAATGAAGATAATCTTCAGGATGCTCATAATGCCCTTTATAAAGAGAGTTGTAAAATTGCTGTCAAGCTTAAATTATAAAAAGAAAAAATTTCTAAGCTTAAGGAAGATTATGAGTCTCTTGTTTTAGAAAAATCTCATATTTCTAACTCTTTTGAAAAGACCAAATGTGATTTAGATTTCAAGTCCTCCAAAATTGAAGATTTGAGATCCGAAAATGAGAAACTCAAAAATGAGGTATCTTCCCTTCAGAGTTTGAAAGACACATGGAGATATGCCCATGGTGATCCTAAATTGGAAAAATTATTATCCGGATTAAGAAAATGTGGCGATCAATCCGAGTTGGGCTATGATAAGAATACATCTCCTAAACAAAAGAACATTTCTCCAGAATTTGCAAGAGAAGAGTCTTCAAACTCAAAAGAAAAGAATACTTTTCAAGTTTTTTCCAAAAATTCAAGGACTTTTCAAAAACCTAAAGGTAGCCATGTCAACTTTAATTTTCAAAACCGAAATCCATTGGCTGAAAAAATAATTGATCATCTCAAGGAGTTATTAAAGTCTAACTCTATAGGTCTCTCCTATAATAATAGATAGAAAAAGACCATCTATACTCCTAAACCCAAAACAGTTCTGAAATGGGTTCCTAAAGTTGCCAGCTTGGTTGCCCACACTTCTTTCAAAGATACAAGCCATTCAAAGTGGTATCTAGATAGTAGTTGCTCCAGGCATATGACAGGTGACAAATCTTTATTCACCGATCTTAAAGATATGACTGAAGGGTCAGTCACATTTGGTGATGGAAGCAATTCTAAAATCATTGGCCAAGGTACGATTCAACTTTATAACCTTCATTTGTTTAAGAATGTTTTATATGTTGAGGGCTTAAAACACGACCTTCTAAGCATTTCTCAGATATGTGATATCAACCATAGTGTAAAGTTTTCTAATTAAGGTTGTGAGATAGTTAATAAAAGGGGTTCTGTTATATTAACTGGTCGCAGAACTTTTGAAATTTGCTACATCGTTAGTGATATAAACTCATCTACTCAACATGTTACATGGTCCATACCGGTGAGACTGAATTATGGCATAAACGCCTTGGACATGTACACTATCGGAACTTATTTAGATTGAGCAAAAGTGAAATAATTAGAGGTCTACCAAAATTGTAAAAAGTAGACAAAATATGTGGTGAATGCAAGTTGGGCAAACAGATTAGGAGCTCTCACAAGAAAGTGAACTCCAATACCACATCTAGACCACTCGAGCTTCTCCACATGGATCTTATTGGACCAACCAGATCGGAGAGTCGAGGAGGCAAAAAATACATCTTGGTTATCGTAGATGACTATACCAGATTCACTTGGGTATCGTTCTTAAAAGACAAAACTGAAACCCTGGATGAAGTGAAAAAGGTCATCAAACGAATTCAAAATGAGAAAGGTTCTCATGTTAATAAGATCCGTAGTGATCATGGATCCGAATTCGAAAACTGTAGTTTTGAGAAATTGTGTAGCGATCAGGGAATATCACATGAATTCTCTACGCCCAAAACACCGCAACAAAATGGTATAGTTGAAAGAAAAAATAGAGTGCTTCAGGATATGGCTAATGTTATGTTGAATAGCATGAAGCTCTCTAGAAATCTTTGGGCTGAAGCAGTTAATACCGCATGTTATATTATTAATCGGGTTTATACCAGTAAATCTGATAATAAGACTGCTTATGAATTATGGTTTGAAAAGAAACCTACTGTCAAATACTTTCGGATTTTTGGCCGCAAGTGTTATATTTTACGTGATCGTGAAAATTTGGGAAAGTTTGACACGAAGAGTGATGAAGGTATTTTTCTTGGTTATTCTTTGAACAGTCGAGCTTATAGGGTTCTAAATAAGAGAACTGGTGTGATTCAAGAGTCCATCAATGTGGTCATTGATGATCATTTGAATACACCAGCTCCGAGTTCAGATGATGATGAAGCTCTTAGTATCGACAATCAAGATACCTCAACAAGTCAAAAAGAATCTGAACCAAAGACTGTTAAAGATCATCCAACCAATCAAATACTTGGAAACCCTCTCACTGGAGTTCGTAGTCGCAAACATCTTGAGAACATATGTAATTATGTTTGTTTTACATCCCAAATAGAATCGGTCAACGTGAAAGAAGCACTTTCTGACGAAAATTGGATTGTTGCTATACAGGATGAACTTAATCAATTTGTTCATAATGATGTCTGGTATCTTGTTCCTAGACCTAAAGATAAAAACATTATTGGAACAAAATGAATCTTTAAAAATAAATCTAATGAGCTTGGAAATATAATACGAAATAAGGCTAGACTGGTTGTACAAGGTTACACTCAGATTGAAGGCATTGATTACGATAAAACCTTTGCTCTAGTCGTTCGCCTTGAATCAATCAAAATTTTTATTTCTATCGCATGCTTTAGAAAATTTAAGATTTATCAGATGGATGTAAAGAGCGCCTTCATGAATGGCGATTTACATGAAGAAGTGTATGTTGAACAACCTTCAGGGTTTGAAGACCCCAAGTAATCTGACCATGTATTTCGTCTCAAAAAATCTCTTTATGGTCTTAAACAAGTTCCCAGGGCATGGTATGAGAAATTGACTAAATTCTTATCTAGTCATAGCTTTCAAGTAGGAAGTGTTGATAAGACGCTCTTTGTTAAGAAGCATAACAATGATATTTTGATGGTTCAAATTTATGTTGATGATATTATTTATGGATCAACTTGCTCTAACATGTCTATTGAGTTTGCAGAGTTAATGAAATCAAGGTTCGAAATGAGCATGGTTGGCGAACTAAACTATTTCCTAGGGTTGCAAGTAAAACAACAACCTGATGGAATTTTCATTTTTCAGACCAAATATGCTTCAAATTTGGTTAAAAGGTTTGGATTTGAGAATGGTAAGAACTTTGATACTCCTATGAGTACAACATTAAGACTCTCAAAAGACTCTACAGGTAAAGATATAGATCCTAAACTATATCGCAGTATGATTGGTAATTTGTTGTATCTTACTACAAGTAGACCTGATATCGCATTTAGTGTTATAATTTGTGCGAGATATCAGTCTAATCCTAAGGAATCACATCTTACTGCTGTTAAACAGATTATTAGATATGTCACAAGTTCTATAGATTTGGGTCTATGGTACCCTTTTGATACTAGTGTTCAATTAGCCGGGTACTCAGATGCTGATTGGGCTGAAAATATTGATGATAGAAAATCAACCAGTGGTAGTTGTTTTTACATTGAAAATTGCTTAGTTTCTTGGTTCAGCAAGAATCAAAGTTCAATATCGCTCTCCACTGCTGAGGCTGAGTATATTGCAGCTGGATATGCATGTACTCAACTTGTTTGGATGAAACGCATGCTTAGCGATTATGGAATTAATCAAGATTCAATGATCTTACATTGTGATAATTCCAGTGCTATAAATACTTCCAAAAATCCAATCCAGCATTCACGTACTAAGCATATTGACATTAGGTATCATTACATATGTGAATTGGTTGAAGAAAAAGTTATTTCTTTGGAATATATATCAACCGAAAATCAACTTGCTGATATATTTACTAAACCACTCGACAAAAGCAGGTTTAATAAATTGAAATTTGATCTGGGTATGTGCATTTTACATTAAATATTCTTGCTTACATCATAATGTATTATATTTCATATTATATTTATTTTAAATTTAAATTTTTTTTGCATAAAATGTGTATTTTTGGTTGATACTCGACCGGTCATTGATGTACACGACCAGTCGTGGTACGACCGGTCGTGCACAACACTTGACCGGTCGTGGTACTCGTGAGCATGATATAATTTGAGGAAAATCCTCTTCTTCTTCATTTTCACTTCCACCTTCGACGAGTCGTGGCTCGACTAGTCATAGGATTTCTTGTTTTTCTTCAAGGTAAGTCCTATTTCATCATTTTTCTTGAAGATTCGTGCTCTCTATGCTTTGATTTATTCATAGTATAGCTAGATTTCATCTCTTGTTGGGTTTTTTCAAGGGTTTCCTCTCATTTTGCTGATCTAGTGAAAACCCATCTTTCTTTTATGCATCTTTCTTGCTCTTTGTATATCTTTTTGAATATGGATGCTAGAGGGAAAAAGAAAACATCTCGTGATCCATCTTCATCCAGATCTGCACCGATAACTAAACGGCACCTTCGGTCACCCGAAGATGATTCTCAAGATGTAAGAGATTTACGTGTCCGTAACATTATCGTTGAGCATACCGCTGATCCCAATCACATTGCTCCATATGGTGTTGTCCCCCTCCTTGATTCTGTTGGCTGGACTAACATTTTATTTTGGGGTGGGCCTGCATACCAGTTCCTTGCTCAATCAATGGTAGCATGCATCTCTGAATTTTCTCTTGAAAATTTAACATTTTCAATTGATACAAGAGAAGGGAAATTTAAAGTAGACCGTCATTTGATATCAGGTATTATGGATATACCTGTTACTGATGAAGGAATACCGATTCATACTTTATATGACAAACCATTTGAATCGAAAAAATGCATGTTAACTAGAGATTTGTGTAAAATTGATGCACAATGGACTCACAAAGGGAATGCGCTCCCTGCAAAGTATCTGTTACCTAGTTACAGAGTGTTACATCATTTCTTCATTTCAAATGTATATTCTCGGTCCGGTAATAAAATCGAGTTGACTTCTTTCATGGTTCGTGTGTTGCATTCTATTACTTCTGGTACCAAAGTCTGCCTTCCTTCTTTGATTTGTTATTTCATTATTCAGTTTCGTCTCCATCCGGATCATAGTGATATTCTGTTCGGTTATCTTATGACTTTTTTCGCCACTCACATGCTTGTCGATAAACTTGTTAATGAGGCACCAATTCATCATCTTATTTTCAATAATTTCAATCTTAATAAGATGAAATTGGATCTGCTCCCTAGCCAAATTGATGTTGGTGGTGATGGTGGTGAAGCTAGAAACGAAGAGGAAGCTGGCGATCTTCCACAAAAAGATGTTAATATGGATGACTTATTTGATGATATAGAAACTGATTCACCTAATGATCCAGATTATGATCCACCTAGATATGATGCATGCCTTCGTGCATTGGAGGAAAAGGTTGATAACATGAGTATAGCCCATGATATGCAATTTAAGTACATGCGAAAATATCTTCATCACATAAATAGGGGCTTACACCAGATTGATCCGACTATCCCTGCTCCCTCCTCTGGATCAGATTAGGTGAATTATCTTTTGGATAGCTTTATATTTTGGATATGTATTATGGATTCTGGTTTGATAACATTATCTTTTGGATATTGTATTTTGGATTATGGATTTTGGCTTGATACTTCAAGTTTATATTATGTCCTCTCATATCTCTTTCTCATTATCTACTTTTTACTTTCTATGTTCTCTTTCCTATTGTACCTTTCCCTTATCATTTTGTGACAAAAAGGGGGAGTAGTAAGAGAGCTAAAAAAATGCTAAAAAGGGGAGTAATATGGAAAGGGGGAGTAAATTTGTTTGAATTGTTTGATTGAGAAGGATATGTGGATTGAAGTCTTGAAATTTTCATGTTGTGTACTGTTTATATGAGCAGTATTCGCATTACTCAGGGGGAGTAGAGTATTTTGTGATTTCATGGTTCATCATTCCTTATTATCTTCTTAGCTATGTGTTTTGTCACAAATTTGACAAAGGGGGAGATTGTAAGTACTATGATTTCATATCCCTTTGATTTTCAAATTTTGTGGTGTCAAAACCTATATCTATCTCGTATGTCTTGTGTTTTATGTTTGAAGACTATTCATTGCAATCAAGATATATCAAGTCATTGCATTTTAAGACAAGATCTTAAATGAAGAAAGTTTTCAAGATATGAATAAAGAATTCAAGAATAGAAGTTTTTAAGATTGCTTGTTCAAAGATTCGATCAAGTTCAAGTTTAGTAGAAGACTTTGTCAAGTCAAGATCAAGCTCATGAAGGCCTACTATAAGATTTGTATATTCTCAAGCTTCTCTTAAGGGTCATCTGAGTGTACAGACTTTCAATGTCCATCTCACTTTTAAGGTTTGTTTGACCTTAGATTGACCTTAGGATGGGTTTTACTGTAGGTCATTCTGGATACATAACTCATATATTTTAATATGCTTGTTTGGAGTGTTATAAGACCAGTCTTAGGGACTTCAAGACCAGTCTTAGCTTTGCTACGACCAGTCTTAAGTTTTTCAGGACCAGTCCTAGGTAGTTGAAGATTTTTAAATTTTTCTGGCTGTCCTATGACCAGTCTTGAACATCCTACGACCAGTCCTGCGAGTTCTACGACTCATCCTTCGACTGGTCGTAGACCTACGACTCAAACTCCAGCAACCATTTTTGGGGTCCTACGACCGGTCGTAGGTGACCCACGACTAGTCGTACATGACCCACGACTAGTCATAGACCACCCAAGACCGGTCGTGGAACAGAAAATCTTATTCCGCGAAAATCTTTCGAAAATCTTTGAAGCTACGACCAGTCCTACGATCCTCAGCCCAGTCGTAGAAGAGATTTTTCAGGCTATAAATAGTGCACGAACTTCAGAGTTTCAGCACTTCAATTCAATTCTATTCAAGCATTCTTTAGGCTATTCTCTGAGATAAGTTTGTGATTATTTTAAGTTACGTTGTGCTTATTTAATATTCCTTTTGCTAGCTTATTCTTATTTGATTTTGATCTACATTCCAATCTTATTAGAAAAGGAGAATTTCTGATATTCCTTCTTCTTGGATTCAAAATCAATTAGATCTAGCCCGTTTGATTTAAAATCAATTAAACTTAGAACCATTCTTAAAGTGAGTATTGGACTTTGAACGTCGAATCGAACTTCTACTCCGATTGGTTCTACCGGGCTTCTTCGAAAGGTGATTCAAGTATTTTACATGCTTTGTAATTTACTTTCTCTGGTTTTTGTTTGAGATTCGCCGGAAAAATCTCATTGTATTGGTTATCTGAGGAGAGCTAGAAAACTCAGATTGTGGGGTTTTTGGATTGTGTAAGCCTAAGATCAAAGACACAATTGTGAAGGTTTTAGGTGAACCTGTGAAACCTATTTTGATAGTGCATGCTAATATCCCCTGTGTGAGGATATTAGGAGTGGAGTAGCAATCCGTGTGGCTTTTGGATAACAGTTGGTGTACACACAGGCAAACCACTATATATCGTTGTGTTGTGGATGTGTTTTACTCTTTCATTCTTTTATTCATTCTGTTTTGTGGAGAGTGTTTGTGGATGAATGTTGTAATCACTTCAAGCAAGTGTGGATGAATGTTGTAATAACTTAGGATTTATTTTCTGCAAGTTATTTTGATTTTCTTGCTTATTATTCCTCATTGATTTGTGATACAAAGGACGTTCTAGAAATAAGGTTGTCCTACCTTAAACCTTTGGTTTTTTGTGTAAGGTTGTCTTTAAAACTGATAAAGTTTCAATCTCTTTATTTTAAGCTATTGGGATTGTTTTATATTCAGCATTGTGCTTTATATCTTTTATTATTCCGCTGTTATAAGTTTTATTTGGCATTACCCTATTCACCCCCCCTCTAGGGCATATAGCTAGGCCCTTTCACAATCTCAAAAGAAAAGAATACTTATCAAGTTTTTTTTCAAAAATTCAAGGTCTTTTCAAAAATCGACAGGTAGCCATGTCAACTTTAATTTTCAAAATCGAAATCCATTGGCTGAAAAAATAATTGATCTTCTCAAGGAGCTATTAAAGTCTAACTCTATAGGTCTTTCCTATAACAACAGATAGAAAAAGACCATCTATACTCCTAAACCCAAAATTGTTCTGAAATGGGATCCTAAAGTTGCCTGCTTGGTTGTCCACACTGCATTCAATGCTACAAGCCATTCAAAGTGGTACCTAGATAGTGGTTGCTCCAGGCATATGACAGGTGATAAAGCTTTATTCACCAATCTAAAAGATATGACTGACAGATCAGTTACATTTGGTGATGGAAGCAATTGTAAGATCATTGGCCAAGGTACGGTTTAACTTTATAACCTTCCCTTATTTAAGAATGTTTTGTATGTTGAGGGTTTGAAACACAACCTACTTAGCATTTCTCATATATGCGATAACAACCATAGTGTGAAGTTCTCTAATCAAGGTTGTGAGATACTTAATAAAAAGGGTTCTGTTATATTAACTGGACGCAGAACTTATGAAAACTGCTACATCGTTAGTGATGCAAGCTCATCTACTCAATCATGTTACATGGTCCATACCGATGAGACTGAATTATGGCATAAATGCCTTGGACATGTAAACAATCAAAACTTATTTAGATTGAGCAAAAGAAAACTAATTAGAGGTCTACCCAAATTGCAAAAAGTAGACAAAATATGTGGTGAATGCCAGTTGGGTAAACAGACTAGGAGCTCTCATAAGAAAGTGAACTCCAATACCACATCTAGACCACTCGAGCTTCTCCACATGGATCTTATTGGACCAACCAGATCGGAGAGTCGAGGAGGAAAAAAATACATCTTGGTTATCGTAGATGACTATACCAGATTCACTTGGGTATCGTTCTTAAAAGACAAAACTGAAACCCTGGATGAAGTGAAAAAGGTCATCAAACGAATTCAAAATGAGAAAGGTTCTCATGTTAATAAGATCCGTAGTGATCATGGATCCGAATTCGAAAATAGTAGTTTTGAGAAATTGTGTAGCGATCAGGGAATATCACATGAATTCTCTACGCCCAAAACACCGCAACAAAATGGTATAGTTGAAAGAAAAAATAGAGTGCTTCAGGATATGGCTAATGTTATGTTGAATAGCATGAAGCTCTCTAGAAATCTTTGGGCTGAAGCAGTTAATACCGCATGTTATATTATTAATCGGGTTTATACCAGTAAATCTGATAATAAGACTGCTTATGAATTATGGTTTGAAAAGAAACCTACTGTCAAATACTTTCGGGTTTTTGGCCGCAAGTGTTATATTTTACGTGATCGTGAAAATTTGAGAAAGTTTGATACGAAGAGTGATGAAGGTATTTTTCTTGGTTATTCTTTGAACAGTCGAGCTTATAGAGTTCTAAATAACAGAACTGGTGTGATTCAAGAGTCCATCAATGTGGTCATTGATGATCATTTGAATACACCAGTTCCGAGTTCAGATGATGATGAAGCTCTTAGTATCGACAATCAAGATACCTCAACAAGTCAAAAAGAATCTGAACCAAAGACTGTTAAAGATCATCCAACCAATCAAATACTTAGAAACCCTCTCACTGGAGTTCATACTCGCAAACATCTTGAAAACATATATAATTATGTTTGTTTTACATCCCAAATAGAATCGGTCAACGTGAAAGAAGCACTTTCTGACGAAAATTGGATTGTTGCTATACAGGATGAACTTAATCAATTTGTTCATAATGATGTCTGGTATCTTGTTCCTAGACCTAAAGATAAAAACATTATTGGAAAAAAATGAATCTTTAAAAATAAATCTAATGAGCTTGGAAATATAATACGAAATAAGGCTAGACTGGTTGTACAAGGTTACACTCAGATTGAAGGCATTGATTACGATAAAACCTTTGCTCTAGTCGTTCGCCTTGAATCAATCAAAATTTTTATTTCCATCGCATGCTTTAGAAAATTTAAGATTTATCAGATGGATGTAAAGAGCGCCTTCATGAATGGCGATTTACATGAAGAAGTGTATGTTGAACAACCTTCAGGGTTTGAAGACCCCAAGTTATCTGACCATGTATTTCGTCTCAAAAAATCTCTTTATGGTCTTAAACAAGTTCCCAGGGCATGGTATGAGAAATTGACTAAATTCTTATCTAGTCATAGCTTTCAAGTAGGAAGTGTTGATAAGACGCTCTTTGTTAAGAAGCATAACAATGATATTTTGATGGTTCAAATTTATGTTGATGATATTATTTATGGATCAACTTGCTCTAACATGTCTATTGAGTTTGCAGAGTTAATGAAATCAAGGTTCGAAATGAGCATGGTTGGCGAACTAAACTATTTCCTAGGGTTGCAAGTAAAACAACCTCCTGATGGAATTTTCATTTTTCAGACCAAATATGCTTCAAACATAGTTAAAAGGTTTAGATTTGAGGATGGTAAGAACTTTGATACACCTATGAGTACAAAGTTAAGGCTCTCAAAAGACTCTGCAGGTAAAGATATAGATCTTAAACTATATCGTAGTATGATTGGTAGTTTGTTGTATCTTACTGCAAGTAGACCTGATATTGCGTTAAGTGTTGGAATTTGTGCGAGATATCAGTCTAATCCTAAAGAATCACATCTTACTGCTGTTAAACGGATTATTAGATATGTCACAAGTACTATAAATCTGGGTCTATGGTACCCTTTTGATACTAGTGTTCAATTAGCCGGGTGCTTAGATGCTAATTGGGCCGATAATATCGATGATAGAAAATCAACCAGTGGTGGTTATTTTTACATTGGAAATTACTCAGTTTCTTGGTTCAGCAAGAAGCAAAGCTTAATATTGCTCTCCACTGCTGAGGCTGAGTATATTGCAGCTAGATATGCATGTACACAACTAGTTTGGATGAAACGCATGCTAAGCGATTATGGAATTAATCAAGATTTAATGATCTTACATTGTGATAATTTCAGTGCTATAAATATTTCCAAAAATCCAATTCAGCATTCACGTACTCAGCACATTGACATTAGGTACCATTACATTCGTGAGTTGGTTGAAGAAAAAGTTATTTCTTTGTAATATATATCAACCGAAAATTAACTTGCTGATATATTTACTAAATCGCTTGACTAAAGCAGGTTTAATAAATTGAAATTTGATCTTGGTATGTGCATTTTACATTGAGTATTCTTCCTTCCATGTATCATAGTGTATTATTTTTAATATTATTTGTGTTTAAATTTCATTTTTTTCTTTAAAATGTGTATTTTTGGTCGATACTCGACCGGTCGTGGATGTACACGACCCGTCGTGGTACGACCGGTCGTGCACTACACTCGACCGGTCATGGAGCTCATGAATATGATAAATTTTGAGGAAAATCCCCTTCTTCTTCATTTTCACTCCGACCTACGACGAGTCGTGGCTCGACCATTTTTCTTGAAGGTGAGTCATATTTCATCATTTTTCTTGAAGATTCATGCTCTCTATGCTTTGATTTGATCATTGTGTAGCTAGATTCATTTTTTTGTTGGGTTTTTTCAAGGGTTTCTTCTCATATTGTTGATCTAGAGAAAACTCATCCTTCCATTTGTGCATTTCTCTTGCTCTTTGTATATCTTTTTGAATATGGATGCTAGAGGAAAGAAGAAAACATCCCGTGGTCCATCTTCATCTAGATCTACACCGATAATAAAACGGCACCTTCGGTCTCCCGAAGATGATTCTCAAGATGTACGAGATTTACATGTCCGTAATATTATCGTTGAGCATACCGCTGATCTCAATCACATTGCTCCATGTGGTAGTATCCCTCTCCTTGAATCTGTTAGCTGGACTAACATTTTTCTTTGGGATGGGCCTGCATACCAGTCCATTGCCCAATCAATGGTAGCATGCATCTAAGAATTTTCTCTTCATAATTTAACTTTTTCAATTGATACTAGAGAAGGAAAATTTAAAGTAGACCGTCATTTGATATCAGGTATTATGGATATACTTATTAATGATGAAGGTATACCGATTCAAACTTTATACGACAAACCATCTGAATCGAAAAAATGCATGTTAACAAGAGATTTACGCAAAATTGATGCACAATGGACACAAAGGGAATGCACTCCCTTCAAAGTATTTGTTACCTAGATACAGAGTGTTATATGGTTTCTTCATTTCCAATATGTATCCTCAGTCTGGTAATAAAACTGAGCTGACTTCTTTCATGGGTCGTGTGTTGCATTCTATTACTTCTGGTACCATGGTCTTTCTTCCTTCTTTGATTTGTTATTTCATTATACAGTTTCGTCTCGATCTGGGTCATAGTGATATTCCATTTGGTTATCTTATGACTGTTTTAGCCACTCACACGCTTGTCGATAAACCTATTAATGAGGCACCAATTCATCATCTTATTTTCAACAATTCCAATCTTAATAAGATGAAGTTGGATTTGCTTCCTGGCCAAGTTGATGAAGGTGGTGTTGGTGGTGATGGTGGTGAAGATGGAAATGAAGGGGAAGCTGGCGATCTTCCTCAACAGGATATTAATATGGATGAGATATTTGATGATATAGAAACTGATTCGCTAAATGATCATGATTACGATCCATCTAGTCATGATGCACGCCTTCGTGCATTGGAGGAGAAGGTTGATAACATGAGTATAGCCCATGATATGCAGTTTAAATATATGTGAAAATATGTTTGTCGCATTAATAGGGGCTTACATCAAATTGATCCTTCTATCCCTGTTCCCTCCTCTGGATCTGATTAGGCGAATTATCTTTTGGATTGTATAATGTTATCTTATCTTTTGGATATTGTATTAACTTTGTATGACTTGATGTTTCTGGTTTATATTTTGAAATATGCTATGACCTTCCATATCTCTTTCTCATTATCTATTTATTCTTACTCTTTATGATGTTGTGACTTTCCTATTGTGACTTTCCCTTGTCATTTTGTGACAAAAAGGTGGAGTAGTATGGTAAAGTGGAGTAGTATGGAAAGGGGGAGTAATTTGTTTGAATTGATTGGAATTGATTGATTGAGAAGGATATGTGGATGAGAATATGTTGTATTGATGTTATTGATTGTTACATGAGCAGTATTTGTATTACTTAGGGGGAGTAGAGTAATTTATGATTTTATGGGCTCATGATTCCTTATTATCTTCTATGCCATGTGTTTTGTCACAAATTTGACAAAGGGGGAGATTGTAAGTGCTATGATTTTATATCCCTTTGTTTGTCAAATTTTGTCGTGCCAAAACCTATTTCTATGTCTTGTATAGCTTGTGTTTCATGTTTAAGACTATTCATTGCAATCAAGACATCGCATTGCAAGACAAGAACTTAAATGAAGAACGTTTCAAGTCATGGATGAAGAATTCAAGAATAGAAGTTTTCAAGTATGCATGCTCAAGATACAATCAAGTTCAAGTATAGTAGAAGACTTTGTCAAGTCAAGATCAAGCTCATGAAGGCCTACTACAAGTTTTGTATATTCTCAAGCTTCTCTTAAGGGTCATCTGAGTGTACAGACTTTCAATGTCCATCTCACTTTTAAGGTTTGTTTGACCTTAGATTGACCTTAGGATGGGCTTTACTGTAGGTCATTCTGGATACATAATTCATATATTTTAATATGCTTGTTTGGGCTGTTCTAAGACCAGTCTTAGGGCCTTCAAGACCAGTCCTAGCTCTGCTACGACCAGTCTTAAGTTTTTCAAGACCAGTCCTAGGTTGTTGAAGATTTTTGAATCTTTCTAATTGTCCTGCGACCAGTCCTAGCATCTTATGACCAGTCCTGTGAGTTCTACGACTCATCCTTCGTCCAGTCTTATCCCTATGACTCAAACTCTAGCAACTAAACTGGGGGTCTTACGACCGGTCGTAGGTGACCCACGACCAGTCGTAGGTGGCCCATGAACGGTCGTAGGCTACCCAGGACCGATCGTGGAACAGTAAATCCTTATCCCGTGAAAATCTTTGAAAATCTTTGAAGCTACGACCAGTCCTAGGATCCTAAGACCAGTCGTAGATGGGATTTTTTAGGCTATAAATAGAGCACGAACTTCAGAGTTTTAGTAATTCAATTCAATTCTATTCAAGCATTCTTTAGGCTATACTCTGAGATAAGTTTGTGTTTGTTTTAAGCTACTTTGTACTTATTTAATATTTCTTTTACTAGCTTATTTTTTATTTGATTTTGATCTACATTCCAATCTCATTAGAAAAGGGGAATTTCTGATATTCCTTCTTCTTGGATTCAAAATCAAATAGAACTAGCCCTTTTGATTTAAAATCAATTAGACTTAGAACCATTCTTAAAGTGAGTATTAGACTTTGAACGTTGAATCGAACTTCTACTCCGATTAGTTCTACCGGGCTACTTCAAAAGGAGATTCATGTATTTTACATTTGTGTAATTTACTTTCTTTGGTTATGTTTGAGATTTGCCAGAAAAATCTCATTGTATTGGTTATCTGAGGAGAGCCAAAAAACTCAGATTGTGGGGGTTTTTGAATTGTGTAAGCCCGAGATCAAAGACACAATTGTGAAGGTTTTAGGTAAACCTGTGAAACCTATTTTGATAGTGCATGCTAATATCCCCTGTGTGCGGATATTAGGAGTGGAGTAGCATTCTATGTGGCTATTGGATAATAGTTGGTGTACACACAGGCGAACCACTATATATCGTTGTTTTGTGGATGTGCTTTATTCTTTCATTTCTTTATTCAGTTTTTGTGGATTGTATTCATGGATGAATGTTGTAATCTTTTTATTCCAAGAAAGTGTGGGGAATGTTGTAATAACTTAGGATTTATTTCTGTAAGTTATTTTAATTTCCTTGCTTTTTATTCCTCATTGATTTGTGATACAAAGGGCGTTCTAGAAATAAGTTTTTCCTACCTTAAACCTTTGGTTTTTGGTGTAAGGTTGTCCTTAGAACTGATAAAGTATCATTCTCTTTATTTTAGGCTATTGAGATTACTTTAAATTCAGCATTGTGCTTTATTTCTTTTATTATTCCGCTGTTATAAGTTTTATTTGGCATTTCCCTATTCACCCCTCCTCAAGGGCATATAGCTAGGCCCTTTCAGTTGGGCAGATACGTCCCTACGATACTTGCTTACGAGCAGATGTGGATATGACATTTTTCTGAGGGCTTGCGACCTGACATTCGATCGAAGATGTGCTGTGTCAGCATACCCTCCTATGTTGAGCTGATACATATGTCTATGCGGGCAGAGCAGGATGTAGATCAACTAACACGCTCTCATGGTGTAACACCCTGAAAATCAGGGTCGTGTATAAACTCAACTCCCGAGTTCCAGACCGTCACTTATGCAACAAATATGGTTATGATTCAATGTTGTCTGATTTAAAGCATTTACATGAGTAAAAGTATACCAAAACTGCAATTCATACTTCAGATCCAGTGATAAAAGCAAGCGGAAGACTAAACAATATATATATCACTGTATGGAAAAACAAAGTAATCTCAACTGTCTCCAAAGTATGACTACATCTCTGAGTCTCATATACATGTAAATAGACAAAAGAATAAGTTCAAAATAGTCCCACTGAAGTCCCCCTCGATCCAGGTCACCTACGGGAAGCGTCGTGATACTGCATATACGAGAACTCATCCTGGTCCTCGTCAATCTCCGGCTCCACCTCCTGGATCTCGTCGTCACCTGCAACTACAACAGGGTCTGGTGGGTGTTGCAAACACCATCCCGTAACGTGGGAATGAGTGATCAACTCAGTGGAATCATAGAGCAAAGATTAGCATGTTCACAATTCAATCACGCGATAATAGTAAAGCAGTAAATCAGACAATCCTAATACTGTTGTTTAATGCAAGATGATATGACGTGATGTATGCCCTCACCGACGATCACCCTCATGCGGCAACATCTTACGACCGCGGCATGCCACACTCCCTAGAGTGCTCCACATCTTCCAGGCACATGCAATGCTATGGTGATATGATTACCAAGTTATTATTAGTCCATTCAAACAGCAGGATTGGGAAACTAAGGTACTTCCCTTGTATCAATCCCAACACGGATCCTGTCTAGGGTCGTCACTCCTAGTAATCTCATACGATGTATATTTCGTAGGTCACTGCAAGGGCTGCCAGGGCTGTTGCTCGCACTCGTTGCACCGCTCCCCCATCACCTTATCAATACAGGCCTACTGTACTCTACTGCACGGAAGGGTCGTCGCCTCCCGTGAACTCAGAATACGCTCGTGGTCACTACAAAGGGCTCGTCGCCTGATCAGTGTAGGCCGACAGCT
Source organism: Magnolia kwangsiensis (assembly GCA_037074715.1). Lineage (NCBI taxonomy): Eukaryota > Viridiplantae > Streptophyta > Magnoliopsida > Magnoliales > Magnoliaceae > Magnolia > Magnolia kwangsiensis. The sequence goes on along the minus strand of CM073577.1, from coordinate 74,060,627 downwards.
AGAATATAGTGTCCCATACCACCATAATCTGCTCACGAGTCAAGGTGCTCACTGGTCACTACGGGGAGGTTTGTGGCCCCAGCGTAGGCCGACAGCTCGACCACGGTGTCCCATACCACCATGCCTGGCTCATGAGTCTTCGTGGATCAAGGTACCACGGTTAATAGGGTTTACAATGGTAAGTTCAGTACCCTAGGTTCAAGCAGTTATGATACATACAAGGTGAACAAACATCGGCCAGTCGGGTTACTTGACGGGCTCGACTAGCGCGATCGCATCTCGAATTGAACGACATGAAGTGGGTAAAACACTTCGCGTGGCCTAACCACTGCCGCCAACTCTCAACACGAATCACATTCATCGACGCGTCATTCGTGGCTATGACCAGTCAGCCACGAATTCGTTCGGTTACCGACTGCCTGGACTAAGTCAAGTCCCACACATCTATGGAATTACGTTAACACTATACAAAGGTATTGGAATTGAAATACATCATGTGAGCATGTTAGCACATGTTATAACATTCAACTTAAGCAAATCTTCAAGGCATACTTCCCATGTATATTCAACTTAAGCAAATCCTCAAGGCATACTTTCTATGCATGTAATGCGATCATGCATAAGGTCAACATGTAGGAAATCATTTAGGTCAGCATATTAATCATGAAATCAATCACAAACTACTACATAACATCATTCAATACAATACATACTAATACAAACATTTATACAAACACATACACTACACACTTAAGTCCACATATAGTATGTCGACCCAAAGTGCGCAACTTGGCGAATCTCTTCGCCAAACTGATTATGCATGCATTCCTAACTCCCTAACACGGCGACAAACCATGTCAATCACGTCAGCAAAATATGCATGTAGACCGTACTTCCTACAAATGACTAAAATGCCCTAAATCTCATATCCTTCGTTAGCTTACGAAACGGGAAACGGAGAGCATTTTGTACATGTCAAACGGCGATGCCGTCAAGAATCTACTATTAAACGACATTGAAAGCGTTGGGAACCGTCAATCAAAGCGTCTAAAATCCTCACCTAATCTCTTACGGTCGCGAGAATTTGAACGGAGCGTGTACGCTTCGTCTACGATAGTAGGAGAACCTGATTTGTGGATTTAGTTAGCTAACATATTCAGAATTTACATAAACCCTAAATCAGCAAGTTTTTGGGGTTTTTCTATACCTAAAAAAGTGGAAAAATCACCAGCCAGGTGATTGGAATGAAGTGTTGAAGCAGCAACCGTTGGTGGCTCGGAAGCGGGAAAAATCTCCTCTTCCCTTTCTCTCAAACTCTCTCTCTCTTATGCTAGGGTTTGTGAAATTCGTATGCAAGGAAGGAATGAGGGTTTCAACCCCTTTTATAAGCTTGGAAACGCCGAAAATAGGCTCCGGGACGAAGTTTACTTATTGCCTATCCATTTCGAGGCTGTTTCGGTCCAAAAACTGATTTCTGGTGGTCCCCTGGTCGATTGCGATCAGACTTAAGCTCATGGGTACCAGATGTACCTCGTATTAAGTTTTCAGTCTGGCAGGGTTCGCAGATCGCACGTGGCGGACCAGTTTCAGTTCAGCGGTCACCGCACATAGATCAGGACTGAAAGTTCCGTGATAATAAATAGATATTTTTCCTGATCCGAGGGTGTAATCTGGATGAATTCTGACGGTCAGAACGCTTAATACTGACGCGTCAAGTCGTGTGCCAGATCTAAATTTGAAATTCCCAATTCGTCCCTATTTGCGGTCGCTTCAGTCCGGGTTCAACGAAATACTCTGTGATTATCGGTTTGACTTGATCTTTGAGATGATTGTCAAGTCCAGCTGGGCGGTTCTAACGGTCTAAGATAGGAGGTATCAGACCTTCGACGCGCGGTCTAAATCCAATACAAAAGTTCAATATGGTCCAGAGGACAAACCTGCTTAGAGTTGGATCCAAGGTTATAGAGTATTGTAGAGTTGTCTGTTCTACTCGATTTGGGTCTTGTAGAACGTATTTAAAGTGATCAGGGACTATTTCCCAGCTACTCTAGCGTTGCGCTAGCTAACTTACGTTTAATTTCCATGGAAATTATTTATACGCGATTTCGGGTCAAATCGGTACTCGATTCCAAGTACGGATTTTTCACGGGCGTTACACATGGCCCTATGGTTATTAGGCCATGACCAGATACCCAGAGCAGGCCATTCCTCGGCAAGAGGCCTCGTATTGACTCTCCTCCCAGGATTACGGCGCCAGTAGTTCCGATGAGGCGTCCAGATGTGACCTGTGCTTATTGTGGGAGGCCAGGTCATGTTGTGGAGAGCTGCTTCACGCGGATGAGAGATAGCGGATTTTCACCACCGCAAAGGATTGATCGTCCTCGCCCTCAGGCTTTATCAACTCCACCTCTACGGACAGCACCTGCACATCCGTCCTTCAGACCACTTGCACCTCACTTCCAGCCGCCTCAACGGCCTATGGTACCATAGCTGAACCGTCCACAGCAAGCTCGGGTACATGCACTGACAGCTGAGGCATCCGGGACAGAGACCGCACCACCCTTGGCCTTTGAGGTCACAACCCACATTAGAGGTACTCCTATATTTCTGTTGGTGGATACGGGTTCCACTGTCTCAGTGATATCTTATTCAGTAGTCAAGCGCCTTGGGCTACAGACTACTCGAATGGTTGGGGTGTGAGTTATTTCAGCACACGAGACTTTTACTGATGCCACTACAATGTATGAGGGTTGTTTGCTAGATCTAGGGAACAGGACGATGGCCATTGACCTTATCGTCGTCTTCGCTCTCTATCATTTTGACGACATCCTTGGCATGGATTGGTTAATTATAGGGAGGGTTGAGATTGACTGCGAGACCCGTGTAGTGACAGTTTACGAGCCTAAGGGCACGTCCTTTACATTTCTGATGTACGTCAGTCACCCCTCTCGAGTACTTTGTTACGCTTCCTTATTAAGGAATGTTGATGTCCCGACACTTGAAAGTACGCCAATAGTCCATGATTATGAGGATGTTTTCAGAAAGATACTTGGGTTACCTCCTCAGTGCGAGATTGATTTTACTATCGACTTAGTACTCGGTTCGATGCCCATCTCATTGTCGACGTATCGCATGGCCCCGTATGAGAAGGAGGAGTTGAGGAAATAGATCGATGATTTGTTGGAGGCTGGCTTCATACGACCGAGTGTATCTCCTTGGGGAGCACCTGTGTTGTTCATGACGAAGAAAGACGGGTCACTGCGGTTGTGTATTGACTACTGTAGACTGAACCAAGTGACGGTGAAGAACAGGTATCCTTTGCCCAGGATAGATGTTCTTTTTGATCAGTTGAAGGGGGGCGAAGTATTTTTTGAAGATTGATCTATAGTCAAGGTATCATCAGTTACACGTTAGGGATGAGGACGTGTAGAAGATGGCTTTCAGGACCTGTTTTGGGCACTATGAGTTCCTTGTGATGTCATTCGACCTTACAAATGCACCGGCCGTGTTCATGGATTTGATGAACCAGGTATTTTGGCCATTTCTATACCGGTTTGTCATCATGTTTATCGATGACAACCTGATATACTCTATGAGTCGGGAAGACCACGAGGAGCACCTGAGGGCGGTCCTCGATACTCTTAGAAACCACCAGTTGTTCGCACAGTACAAGAAGTGTGACTTTTGAAAGGAAGAAGTCAAATTTCTGGGACATGTGGTGTCCAAGGATGGGATAGCGGTGGACCTTGAAAAGGTAGCCGTGGTGCATAACTAGAAGCAGCCTGGTTTGGTTATCGAGGTGAGGAGTTTCCTGGGACTTGCTGGCTACTATCGACGTTTCATTCGAGACTTTTCCAAGATAGCCAGGCCTTTGACTCAGTTGACACGAAAGGATTTGAAGTTCACCTGGAATGAGAAGGTGGAAACATCTTTTCAAGAGCTGAAGGACAGGTTGACGTCTGCCCCTGTGCTAGTATTACCAGTGCAAGGGGTTAGATATACAATATATACGGATGTGTCTCACGTTGGTTTAGGTTGTGTCCTTATGCAGAAGGATAGGGTAATTGCATATGCCTCCAGACAGTTGAGGAAACACGAGGAGAATTACCCTACGCATGACCTAGAGTTGGCAGCTGTCGTCTTCACATTGAAGCTCTGAAGACATTACCTCTACGGAGAGGAGTTCAAGCTCCTTTGCGACCACAAAGCCTCAAGTACATATTCATGTAGCGAGACCTGAATATGAGGCAGTGACGATGGATGGAGATCTTGAAGGACTTTAAGTTTGAGGTTTCCTACCATCCGGGCAAGGCGAACCTTGTGGCTGATGCATTGAGCCGTAAGAAGGCGATAGAGTTTGTGGCTCTGCTGATGATTGCCGAGTGGGACATGGTTGAGTTTTTACGAGACTTTGAGCAGAAACTCACTGTGGAGGAGCCATTCGAGGTTATCGCACACGTTCAGGTGCGACCTCTTATCGATGACAGGGTCATCACAGTATAGAGGAACAATGAGCGTCTGACTGAGCTTCGAGAGCAGGCCAGTGACGATGCAAATGCCGAGTGGTGAGTTGGAACGGATGGGGGCTTACGTTATCATGGCCTCCTATGCTCCCAGATGTCCCCGACTTGAGACGAGAGATTCTCGAGGTTGCACACAGTTCTAGGCTTGCGATGCATCCAGGCAGTATGAAGATGTATCGTGACATGAAGAGGACATATTGGTGGGATGGCATGAAGACCCACATCACAAAATTTGTGTCCCGTTGTCTTACTTGCCAGCAGGTGAAGGCAGAGCATCGCCGGCCTCCTGGTCTCCCTCAGCCTATGCCTATAGCTGAGTGGAAGTGGGACTTTATTTCTAGGGATTTCATTTCGGGACTGCCGAAGACGAGGAAGGGACATGATTCTATCTGGGTGATCGTCGACTGCTTGATGAAGTCAGCGCACTTTCTTTCGATCAGAGTTACAAACTCTGCAGACGAGTTAGCCAGACTTTACATCAGGGAGGTTGTTCGTCTGCATGGAGTTCCCTTAGAGATCATGTCGGATAGAGACATGCAGTTTACTTCTATTTTTTAGACTCGCATCCAGGAAGCGATGAGTGTGAAGTTGAAGTTCAGTACTGCAATCCACCAACAGACCGACGGGCTGATAGAGCAAGTGAACCAGATTTTGGAGGACAGTTGGATGATTGTCTTCCATATGCGGAGTTCGCGTATAAAAACAGTTTTCAGGCGAGTATCGGTATGACACCTTATGAGGCCTTGTACGAGCGTCCTTGTCTAGCACCGCATTGCTGGGCTGAAGTTGGTGAGTGGAATTTGATTTGTCCTGAGTTAGTACAGGCGACCTCAGAGAAGATTGACATCATCAGGCGTTGACTTTTTACAGCACAGAGCAGGCAGAAGAGTTATGCCGATATGAGGCGACGACCGCTAGAGTTCGCGGTTGGAGATCACGTATTTTTAAGAGTTTCTCCTATGAAGGGAGTTCTTCGGTTCGGGAAGAAGGGGAGTCTCGCACAGCTATTCATTGGCCCATTCCAGATACTCGATTGTGTGGGTGAAGTAGCATACTGTCTAGCTTTGCCTACACTTCTCGCGAGCGTACATAACATATTTCATATTTCTATGTTGAAGAAATACGTTCCAGATCCTTCCCACATCATTAGGTGGGAGCAAGTGCAGTTAGGTGAGGATATTACATATATACTGCGACCGACGCGGATATTAGACAGAAAGGAACAGGTATTGCGTAGTAAGGTCATCCCCCTCGTGAAGGTATTATGGACGCATCATACTGAAGAAGAGGCTACTGGGTGACAGAAGCTGAGATCAGAAAGAACTACCCATAGCTTCTCGAGGAGTATGAAAAGGTACAAATTTAGAGGATAAAATTTATTATTTTAGGGGGGTTGATTGTAACGACTCAGAAAATTACGTACCAAGACCCAAGTACCACCTCGAGCAGAAATCACTTAGGATTAACTCCCTTGGAGATTAAACATAAGTTAACTAGCGCTAAGTTAGACTAGCTGTAAAATTAGCATTATTCGCTTGAAATACGTTCTGCAAGACTCAAAACTTATGGAATCGTTAACGCTGTAATACCTTGAAATCTAGAATCCAACTCTAAACCCAGTTACTCTCGGGAACACTTTGAAACTTCGTATCGGACCTGGATTGCACGTCGAAAGTTCGATAGCGATAAACTTAGAAGATATCGACCGTCTAGATGGACTTGACAAGCACCGCGAAAATCACGTCCAAACGATGCTCTGGGACGATTTCCATGAGTCTGGAGTGAAAAGTGTGAGAAAATGAAGATTTTTAAGAAATTAAATATAATTTTAAGAAATCTGAGACGTGTCACTTGCGCGTTATTTCTAAACGTTCTGACCATTGGATTTTGACCCAAATTTACCCTCGGATCAGGATAGGTGGCCCTTACATGTCATAGTACTTGTAGCTCTGATCGAATTTTCGTAATCGTTGAATTGAAACAAGTCTGCCACGGTCGATCTGGGAACCCGACTAGATTGAAAACTTAGCTTGACCTAGATTCAATATTAGAGAGCTTAAGTCAGACCACATTTAGTAATAAGACCTCCAGAAGTGCTCCGTTGGATCGGAACAGACCCGATTTGGTTATAACATAAGTATACCTTGGCCCCGGGTCTAATTTGGTGAGTTTTTAAGGACCTTAAATCCTCTCTCATTCCTCCCATACAAATTTGGGAGAAACCCTAGGAGAGAGAAGAGAGAAAAGAGAGAGATAGTGTGAGAGTTATGGGAGAAAGTTCTTGTTACTCTACCTTGCCATCATACTTACTTAACCATCCCGATCTAATCACTTTTTCGACGATTCCGACTTCATTCATAGGTAAGAAACCCTAACCCTAACCTATTTTAGTGTTTCTATTGGTACAAGTAGCGAAGTAGCTGACTTACCTTGTATTATAGGTCGTCATACCGCCGTTGACGAAAGCGTACGGCTAAAATCATATTCGTTACGCTTCTATACCGTAAGGTGCAGACTTTAGACGTATAAGTTATAGTTTTCAAGGCTTTCAATGTCAGTTAATGATTTATAACTGACTAGAGTGCTATTACACATGCAAAATGTGTAGTCTGTTTTGTTATACGTGTTCACATGAACTATGTAGAATATAGTGTATTCTATGCATATGTTGGAATGTTTGAAGATGTTTGGAATTTGGATTTGCGCTTAACATGTTTATTTGTCTTGAATATATGTCTAATACATGTGTGAAAACTCCTTAGCGAAAGGACTTGCCCAAAATCACGTCACGGAAAATATACGTTATATGTGACTAAGTGTGTAGCCCAAGTGTTTGTAGAAATGTCCAAATGAATATGGAACCCGAATTCATACATGCCATGATAATCCATTGTGGGTATATGTGCATGGTATACAGGGCAACTCCCTAGTGAAAGGATTTGGCCTAATACATGTGTAGCCAACACACCAAATGTATGATGTTTTGTGTAGTCTAAGTGTTTGTAGAACTAACTGAATGAGCTAGTTGTTACCAAGTTATGCTTGTATGAGGGATGAGATGTAAATCTTGGCTACCTTACATATGTGTATGATTTTTTCCATATACGTTTACATTATGATGTCTACTTTTTTTATGGAATGAATGTGTGTGAACTCATGTTTGTGTTGCACTTCACAACATGCTCATATGCTTGTAAGAATTGAACTATCTATTCATTACTGCTTTAACTATTTCATATGATTACTCGTGGAAACGGAATGTGTTTGGGGCCATGTTATGATCCTTACAATCGGTAACAGGTTAGGAGTTCGTGGCTGAGATTCATTCACCATGTAGGACACGTTTGACGAACCTGAGTCGTACGTTGGTCGACGGCATTGGTTAGACCACACAAAGTGCTTGCACATTTCATGTCGATCGATACAATGTGCTCTCGTACTAGTCGAGCTCGTCAAGTAACCCGATTGACCATTGTATGTTCACCTTATATTCGTCATAACTGCTTAAACCTAGGGTGCTGAACTTACCAGTGATATTCTCGTTAACCTTGGTACCTTGATCCGCTAAGACTCATGAGTCGGGCATGGTGGTATGGGACACCGTGGTCGAGCTGTCAGCCTACGCTGGGGCCACGAGCCTCCCCGTAGTGACTAGTGAGCAACCCAGACTCGTGAGCCGGATATGGTGGTATGAGACACTATATTCGAGCCGTCAGCCTACACTGATAAGGTGATGGGGGAGCGATGCAACGAGTGCATGTAACAGCCCTGACAGCCCTTTGTAGTGACCTCGAGCATACTCTGAATCTGCGTAGAGGCGACGAGCCTTCCCGTAGTAAACAGAGTATAAATTAGGCCTGTATTGATAAGGTGATGGGGGAGCGGTGCAACGAGTGCGTGTAATAGCCCTGACAGCCCTTTACAGCGACCTAAAACCGTATCATCGTATGAGATTATCTAAGAGTGACGACCCTAGAATGGATCTTTGTTTGTGAATGATACAAGGGAGGTACCTTAGTTTTCCAATACTGTTGTATGAAAAGGACTAATAACAACTCGGTAATCTGTCCATATCGCACTGCATGTGCCTGTAAGATGTGGAGCACTGAGGGACGATAGCATGCCTCGAACATAAGATGGTGTCGCATGAGGGAGTATGTTGGCGAAGGCATGCATCATTATTATATCTCATACTTGCATTAATTACAGTATTTAGGAGTATTTGATTGTACTGCTTTATCATTACTGCTTGACTGAATTGATAACATGTTAACTTATGCTTTATTGTTGCACTGAGTTTGCTACTCACTCCCACGTTACAGGACGGTGTTCTGGACATCCACCAGACCCTGTCTTAGATGCAGGTATTGGCGAGGCGCGGGAGGCTGTGCCTGACTACTACGATGATCAGGACAAGTTCTCATATATGTAGTTCTCTGATGGTTTTGCCTAGGCCATTCAGATTGATGGGACTACAGGGTTCACCATGCTAGTGGAACTATTCTTTTGACATTTTAATTTTTTTGTACTATGACATGTATATGGTAGCTCAGTGATGTATTCATACTCTGGAGACTGAACATGATCTTTGACTTCTATATGTTATATTCACTTGACAGTCTTCCGCTTGCGTCTTAGAAATTAATCTGGAGTATGAATTACTGTTTTGGTATAATCCCACTCATGATTAATGCACTAACACGGAAAACATTCAATCATAAGCATTTATGTTGCATAAGTGATGTTTTGAAACTCGGGTGTTGAGTTGCTACTCGACCCCCGATTTTCAGGGCGTTACATCATGCTACTTGCATTGATGAAAACCCCAAAATAGGTTAGGATAAGGTTTTCTTACCTAAGAACGAAGTCAAAATCATTGGAGTAATGATTCAAGAATGAGAAATAAGCACGTGTGTAAGCAGGAACAACTGCTAAGAAGAACTCCACTCCAATCACTCACTTTCTCTCTCTTTCTTCTTCTCCTTCTTAGCTAGGATTTGGGAATTCGTATGGGATATATGAGAGAGGGTTTAGGGTCTTTTTATAAGCCCAAAAGCCACGGAAGTAGCCCTAGGGCCAAGGTATACTTAGGTTATAACCAAATCGGGCTTGTTCCGAGCCAACGGGGCACTTCTGGAGGTCCTGTTACTAAGTGCGGTCGGACTTAAGCTCCTAGATGCTGGATCTTGATCAAGATAAGTTTTCAGTTCGATCGGATTTCCAGATCAACCGTGGCGGACCATTTTCAGTTCAACGGTCACCGAAACTCGATCAGGGACACAAGTACTTTGACATGTATGGGCCACCTTCCCTGATCCGAGGGTGAATTTGGGTTAAAAACCAATGGTCAGAACGCTTATAAATAACGCGCAAGTGACACGACTCAAATTACTTAAAATCATATTTAATTTCTTAAAAATCTACATTTTTTCACTCTTTTCACTCCGGACTCAAGGAAATGGTCTTAGGACATCGTCTGGACTTGATTTTCGAGGAGGTTACCAAGTCCAGTTAAGCAGTCATAATAGTATAGTTTGGTAGCAATCAGACTTTCGATGTGCAGTTCAGATCCGATACGAAGTTTCAAGGTGCTCCCGAGGGCAAACGGGTTTAGAGTTTGATCCTAGGTTTCAGGGTATTATAACATTAACGATTCTCCAGGTTTTAAGTCTTGCAGATCATATTTAAAGTGAACAGTACCAATTTCACAGCTAGTCTAGCTTAGCGCTAGTTAACTTACGTTTGATTTCTAAAGGAATTAATCCTAAGTGATTTCTGCCTGAGGTGGTACTTTGGTCTTTGTACGAATTTTTTCGAGACGTTATAATCTACCCCCTTAAAATAATAAATTTCATCCTCAAAATTTGTACCTTTTAGTACTCCTCGAGAAGCTGTGGGTAGTTCTTTCTGATCTCAACCTTTGCCTCCCAGGTAGCCTCTTCTTTAGTATGAAGCGTCCACAATACCTTCACAAGGGGGATGACCTTACTACGTAATACATGTTCCTTCCTATCTAATATACGCGTCGGTCGCAGTATATATGTAATATCCTCACCTAACTGCACCTGCTCCCATTTAATGATATGGGAAGGATCAGGAACGTATTTCTTCAACATAGAAATATGAAATACGTTGTGTACGCTCACGAGAGATGTAGGTAAAGCTAGACGGTATGCTACTGCATCCACACGATCGAGTATCTGGAATGGGCCAATGAATCGCGATGCGAGCTTCCCCTTCTTCCCGAACCGAAAAACTCCCTTCATAGGGAAAACTCTCAAAAATACGTGATCTCCAATCATGAATTCTACTGGTCGCTGCATTGTATCGGCATAACTATTCTGTCTGCTCTGTGATGTAAGAAAACAACGCCCGATGATGTCAATCTTCTCTGAGGTCGCCTGTACTAACTCAGGACCAATCAAGTTTAGCTCGCCAACTTTAGCCCACCAATGCGGTGCTCGACAAGGATGCCCATACAAGGCCTCATAAGGTGTCATACCGATACTCGCCTAAAAACTATTGTTGTACGCGAACTCTGCATATGGAAGACAATCATCCCAACTGACCTTGAAATCCAACACACAAGTCCGCAGCATGTCCTCCAAAATCTGGTTCACCCGCTCTGTCTGCCCGTCGGTCTGTAGGTGAAATGTAGTACTGAACTTCAACTTCACACCCATCGCTTCCTAGATGCGAGTCCAGAAAATAGAAGTAAACCGCGTGTCTCTGTCCAACACGATCTCTAAGGGAACTCCATGCAGATGCACAATCTCACTGATGTATAGCCTGGCCAACTCGTCTACAGAGTTCATAACTCTGATCGGGAGGAAGTGCGCCGACTTCGTCAAACGGTCAATGATCACCCATATAGAGTCATAGCCCTTCCTCGTCTTCGGCAGTCTCAAAATGAAATCCATATAAATAAAGTTCCACTTCCACTCAGCTATAAGCATGGCCTGAAGGAGTCTAGGAGGTCGGCGATGTTCTGCCTTCACCTGCTGGTAAGTGAGACAACGGGACACAAAGTCTGCGATGTGGGTCTTCATGCCATCCCACCAATACGTCCTCTTCATGTCACGATACATCTTCATGCTGCCCGGATGCTTCGCAAGCTTGGAACTGTACTCAGTGTCAAGAATCTCTCGTCTCAAGTCGGGGACATCTGGGACGTATAGGCGGTCACTATAACGTAAGCCCCCATCCATTCCAACTCACCACTCTGCAGTTGCATCGTCACTGGCCTATTCTCGAAGCTCAGTCAGACCCTCATCGTCCGTCTGTACCGCGATGACCCTGTCATCGATAAGAGGTCACACCTGAACGTGTGCAATAACCACGAATGGCTCCTCCATAGTGAGTTTCTGCTCAAAGTCTCATAAAAACTGGACCATGTCCCACTTGGCAAACACCAGTGGAGCCACAAACTCTATCATCTTCTTGCGGCTCAATGCATCAGCCACAAGGTTCTCCTTGCCCAGATGGTAGGAAATCTCGAACTTAAAGTCTTTCAAGGTCTCCATCCATCTTCGCTGCCTCATATTCAAGTCTCTCTGCGTGAATATGTACTTGAGGCTCTTGTGGTCACAAAAGAGCTCGAACTACTTTTCGTAGAGGTAATGTCTCCAGAGCTTCAATGCGAAGATGACAGCTGCCAACTCTAGGTTGTGTATAGGGTAATTCTCCTCGTGTTTACTCAACTGTCTCAAGGCATATGCAATCGCCCTGTCCTTCTGCATAAGGACACAATCTAAACCAACGCGAGATGCGTCCGTATATATTATATATCTAACCCCTTGCTCTGGCAATACTAGCACAGGGGCAGACGTCATCATGTCCTTCAGCTCCTGAAAAGCTACTTTCACCTTCTCATTCCAAGCAAACTTCAGATCCTTCCATGTCAACTGAGATAATAGTCTGGCAATCTTTGAGAAGTCTCGAATGAAGCATCGGTAATAACTTGCCAAGCTCAGAAAACTCCTCACATTAGTAACTGAATTAGGCTGCTTCTAGTCCTAAATGGCGGGTACCTTAGCTAGGTCTACCACAATCCCTTCCTTGGATACCACATGTCCCAGGAACTTGACTTCCTCATGCCAAAAGTTACACTTCTTGTACTGTGTGAACAACTGATTCTTCCTCAAAGTATCCAAGACTGCCTGAAGGTGTCCTTCGTGCTCTTCCCGACTCGTAGAGTATACCAAAATATCATCGATAAACACGATGACGAATCGGTATAGAAATGGTCAAAACACCCGGTTCATCAAATCCATGAACACGGCCGGTGCGTTCGTAGGACCGAACGACATCACGAGAAACTCGTAATGACCAAAACTGGTCCTGAATGCAGTCTTTTGTATGTCTTCATCCCTGATGCGTAACTGATGGTACCCTGACTGTAGGTCAATTTTTAAAAAATACTTCGCCCCCTTCAACTGATCAAAAAGATCATCTATCTAGGGCAAAGGATACTTGTTCTTCACAGTCAACTAATTTAACCTACGGTAATCAATACATAACCGTAACGACCCATCCTTCTTCTTGACAAACAACACAAGTGCTCCCCAAGGAAACACATTGGGTCATATGAAGCCTTTCTCTACCAAGTCGCTAATCTGTTTCCTCAGGTCTTCCATCTCACATGACGGCATACGATACATCGGTAGCGAAATAGGTACTGCACCAGGCACGAGATCAATAGTAAAGTCGATCTCACGCCGAGGAGGTTGCCTAGGTATCTTACTGAACACTTCCCCAAAATCCTGAACCATAGGCGTGGTTTCAAGCGCAGAACCAACAGAACTTTCCAATGGAGAAGTGTAGCAATCAAGTCAGGTAGGGTAACTGACCAGAACAGGAAAAGTAAATGCCACGCCCGTAGGACTATGGGCTATCACCAGCCTAGTCTCCCTGTCAAGCTCTACTCTCATCTCTGTGAGCCAATCCATGCTAAGGATAATGTTGTAATGATGCAAAGGAGTGACATATAGGTCAACCACAACTGTGCCACTCCCTAGGTCTATCAAGCAACCCAGACATACCCTAGTAATGGCACAAGAGTCCCCTGTAGCAGTAGTGAGAGTCACTCCCATTGTAGGAGTAGTAACCAACGCTAGCCGCTTGACTAATGCGCATGAAATAAGGGAGGTTGTGGACCCAGTGTCCACCAACAAGAAGACAGGAGTACCTTAAACATGTGCAGTGACCTCAAAAGCCCTGGGTACTAAAAGTGCTGCCTCTTGGTACATCCACTGTGAGTGAGTGCACCCGAGCTTGCTGTGGGCGATTTGGTAGCGGTACCATGGGCAGTTGAGGCATCCTAAAATGAGGTGCTAGAGGTCGAAAAGAAGGATGCATAGGTGCATACTGTAGAGGTGGAGCTGATATAGCTTAAGGGCGAGGACGATCAATCCTCTACGGAGGTGAAAACCCGTTATCTCTCATCCGTGCAAAGCATCTCTCTGTAGGGTGACTTGGTTTCCCGCAGTATGTATAGGTCACACCAGGGCACCTCATTGGAACTACTGGCGCTGTAATCCTAGGAGGAGAGTCGATAGGAGGCCTCTTGCCGAGGAATGGCCTGCTCTGGATATCTGGTCTTGGCCTAGTAACCATAGGGCCATGAGAACGTGTCAGTCGATCCCCTTCCTGCTCTGCTCGCATGGACATGTGCACTAGCTCGGCATAAGATGGTATACTCGCACAACACATCTTCGACCGAATGTCAGGTCGTAAGCCCTCAGAGAAACATCGCATCTGCATCTGCTCGTCAACAAGAATAGTCAGGACGTATCTGCCCAACTGAGTAAATCGATGCTTGTACTCACTAACTGTCATGCCTCCCTGTCTGAGGTGCGAAAATTCATTCTCCCTCTCGTGTCAGTAGGTCTGAGGATAGTATTTCTCATGGAAACGGAACTCAAATGCTGCCCATACGTAGCCAACTGCAATAGTCCGCAGTACACTATCCCACCACAAGCTGGCCTCCTTCTCAAACATGAAAGTGGCTAACTCAACCTGCCCAGACTCCGAGCAATGCAGCATCCTCAGCATCTTCGAGATGTGGTCGAGCCAATACTCAGCCTCCTCAGGTCTGTGAGAACCCGTAAAAGTTGGAGGTCGCAAGTGCTGGAATCGCTCAAGTAGGCCTCTAGTATCCGCATCATTTCCCGCAGGGTAGGCAGAAGGTGAGGGATGAGCCATACCCTCATCCTGAGCAGAAGTCCCAGCATCCTCAGCTGGATGTACAAATGGTGCAGGTGGAGTCGCACTCCCACCCTGAGCTAGGGCCCCTGTAATAGTGGCCAAGAGCTGCTGGTGTTGCTGGTGCATCATAGTCATCAACTGCTCCAACTTATCAGTAGGTGGGGCTGACTGAGGCACATACTGCGCCGTGGAAGATGCACAGTACTGCTCACGAACTGGTGGTGTGTAGGGTGGCGGCCCAACTGTAGGACCCATCGAAGGCTGAGACTCAGGCATAGTCTCACGAACCGGGCCCAAACTAGGGTCCGCACGACCATCACTCTGGGGTGGTGCCTGATCCATCGAATCACACAACGCTAGGCATGCCGTGCTTCGCGTGAACTTAGTTGGCATTCCCTACACAACATAGGGTGCAACCCAGATCAGATTTCACATAATCACAATCCATTCACGTAGCATTCACACAGATTTAAGGAAACTTCATGCATTTCATTACCAAAATTATCATAATACATGAGACATAAGCTTTACATGGATTACGACAGAAGATACATGTGAGCTAATACAACTAAACTCCAAACACTAAGCTATAAAATTAAAACAACTATCAAACTAGGAAGCCTACAGAGGCTACACACAAAACTATCAACTACAAATGAATGACAAATAACTACGGGGCAACAACATGGATGACTAAGCATCTGAATCTGGTGACAGAGAAGGGACACCTTTTTCCTTCAGGCAGCACAGGATAGTCTTCAGTGAGCGGGTTACTTTCTTGAACTTATGCCTCACGAGGGCCCGCAGATCTATAATATCCTGTCGAAGAGAGGCCTGGCCCTCCTCGAGTCAAGCTATATGGGCATCACTAGTGGCCTAACCCGCGTCCTGCTCTAGTGCCGCAGAAGGAGGACTCTCATCAATATCCCGAGCCTCCTCTTCCTCTTCGCCCTGCACTTCTTCCTCTTTTATCTCTGCTCCACCTTCATTGCTCTCCTCTTCTTCTTTGCTTTCAGAATCATCTTCGCTTTCTTCCAGTTGGGCTTGTCGTTGCCGTGGCCCGATTTTCATCTGATTGAGAGTAGTCTCAGTGATGTAATGAACTGGCACTGGCAATTCTGTCCCAAGGCTATAGGCAAACTCGCGTGCAATCTTGCATATGAGTCAGCTGAAGGGAAGCGACTCAGTCATTCTTCTTGATCACGCGATAAGGATGATCTGTCACAGTACAAATGTAGGTACGCACAAGTTTACTCCCAGCCCCACTGGGTACAGGAGATCCACTATGAGACACGTGCACTCACTACGGTTGCTCCACCTGGGGTAGACGTTGAATGTGCAGATGTGGTGAAGCAGCCAGAAATCACCCGACATATGGGTCGCTAAGAGACTCTTGTTATGCTGTCACTCAACCAAACGACCACATAGAAACCTGGTGCGGTGATCCCTTTCACGAATACTATTTAGATTCCTCTTACTAGCATGTGCTTCGCCAAGTGGCACATTCAGGAGTTGAGCTATCAACCTAACGTTGATCGTAGCTTCTCGGTCTCTGCTGAAGGGAATCTTGAACTGTAAGGGCTCTAGTGTATGATCTCGAATGTGGACATAGAAGGCTCGGACAGTGCTCACATTTGCATGAGACTCGCCTTCAAATAGCGGACCCCACCCGACTGCTTTCAGACCCTCAAACAACGAGTACTCGCCAAAGAGTGGCCCATCAACATGAGCTTCAAAAAGAACCCTACGGTCCTCGTAGACACCATGAGTCAACTCTGCCAATAATGCTCTTCCAATAGGAGCCTGGGGATCCAAATCCCACTTTGAGTGCAATTCTCTCCCAGTGCTTGAACTCGCAGTAGCTCCTCTAGGCCTTCTCAAACGAGTGGGGCGACTAGGCCCAGCTTCATCCACGACGCCCTTCCTCTTTCCCATGAGAGAAAATTTGGTGGGAAATGAGAAAATGGCCATAATGAACTCGAAGAAGGCCATGAAAAGTAATGAAAAGGGGGAATAGGGGCTGGCGTTTTGGCTCTCCATGAATTTGAGCCTTAACAGAGGTTGTAAGGCCCAGAAGACAGGGATTGAAGAAGGGAAAATGAAGAAATGGGATGAGTTGAGAGCTTACACGATTTTGAGCCTCAAAGGGAGGATGTAAAAGCTCAAACGAGAGAGAATGGAGAGGGTAGGGGAGTGAGTATAGCTGTAAACGATGGAGGGGTGTGGGTTATGGCAGAAAATGACAGAATGGGTGATTGGAGGGGAGATTTGAGAGAGAAAACAGAAACTTTGAAGGAAAGGGAGAGCTTGGGGGACTCTTTGTGAAGGAGGGGAGGGTTTGGAGGTATTTTAAATGATGGACCACACATCAGGGGGTCACCCTAGCCCCCAAACACCATCATCCCAAACGGCCCAGCCCATTGAACCCGCTGACCGGTGAGGTCCTCACCACTCCCTGGATAATCTGGTGAGGCCTCGCCATTTGGGCAAGATCCTCCTGCCCCCTGGGTCTAGAAAAAGTGTGTGTCCCACCCTGGGTCCCTCTAAAAATGCCCAATTTGGGCCCCACCCCCGTTCTGAGTCTATGTGGGCTAGTTCGGGTACGTTGCTGATGTACAACAGTTCCTAAGGCTGTTTGAAGGCTGCGATGGGGTCATTTGTGATCTAGACCCGTCGATAGATGACATAGGAGTGGTCTGGGATCACCTCAAGCGATCACGGAGGCGTATAGACTCGATCTCAGTGATCGATTTCGATGAACTTCGCCAATTGGCGAAACTGGAAATCCTACTTTTGTTTCTAGATTCTTCTCGCACACTCCTAAGTCAACATGCGTCAGTGGGCATCGTGTGACCATAACCCAGGTCTTTTTTAATCCAAATCATTCTTTGATACCAACTTGTAACGCCTTGAAAATTGGGGGTCGAGCAGATGCTCAGCTCCCGAGTTCCAATGCATCACTTATGCAATATGAATGTACATGATTGAATGTTGATCATGGTAGTTCATTAAACATGAGTGAGATTATACCAAGACAGTAATTCATACTCCAGATCTATTGATAAACGTAAGCAGAAGACTGAAAGATGTATATCACTATATGTAAAATAAAATAATTTCGATCTATCTCCAAAGTTTGAATACGTCTCTGAGTCACCATATACATACATCAAATCAAAAATCAAAATAACAAAGGATAGTTCAACTATCAAAACCCTATGGATCCAGGCTACCTATGCAAAACCGTCAGAGAACTGCATATACGAGAACTCATCCTGGTCCTCGTAATAGTCCGGCTCCGACTCCTGAATCGTCTCGCCATTTGCACATAAGACAGATTCTGGTTGGTAATTAAAGCACCGTCCCGTAACGTGGGAGTGAGTGATCAACTCAGTGGAATCATAGAGTAAAGGTTAACATGTTATCAATTCAGTCAAGTAGTAATGATAAAGTAGTACAGTCAAACATTCCTAGCTACTCTTGTTAACGCAAGGATGAGATGCAATAATGATGCATGCCCTCGCCTACAAACTCCCTCATGCGACACCATCTCACGTTCGCGACATGCTTTCATTCCTCAGTGCTCCACATCTTCCAGGCACATGCAGTGCGATATGAACATGATTACCAAGTTGTTATTAGTCCTTTCATTCAGCAAGATTGGGAAACTAAGGTACTTCCCTTATATCATTCCCAACAAGGATCCTATCTAGGGTCGTCACTCCTAGTTAATCTCATATGATGTTGTGGTTCTAGGTCACTGCAAGGGCTGTCAGGGCTGTTATACTCAATCGTTACACCACTCCCCCGTCACCAAATCAATACAGGCCTAGTTTGTACTCTTGTTGCTACGGAAGGGTCGTCACCCCCTCATAGAATCAGAGTATGCTCGAGGTCACTACAAGGGCTGTCAGGACTGTTACATGCAATCATTATAGCACTCCCCCATCACCAATTAGTGTAGGCCGACAGCTCGAATAGAGTGTCCCATACCACCATATTTAGCTCACGAGTCTGGGTTGCTCACTGGTCACTACGGGGAGGCTCGTGGCCCCAGCGTAGGCCGATAGCTCAACCACGGTGTCCCATACCACTATGCCCGACTCATGAGTCTTAATGGATCAAGGTACCACGGTTATCAGGGTTATCACTGGTAAGTTCAGTACCCTAGGTTCAAGCAATAACGTCCATACATGGTGAACATACAATAGGCAGATTGGGTTACTTGACGAGCTCGACTAGTACAAGCGCACATCGAATCAATCGACATGAAATGCGTAAGAACTTCGTATGGCCTAACCACTGCCGACGACCAACGTATTACTCGAGTTCATCAAACATGTCCTATGTGGGGAATGAATATCAGCCACGAACTCAGGGCTGATTACCGATTGCCTGGACTATATCATAGTCCCAATCTCATCCATTTTCAACAAGTAATCATAAGTAATAGTAAAAACTGTAATGAACAGATAAATCAATCATTTCAAACATGAGCATGTTGAGAAGTGCAGGAGGAAATCATACACATAAATAAGGTAGTCGAGATTTACATTTAGACCCTCATACAAAGTATTCCATAGAAACAACATGCTCATTTAGACATTTTCACAAACACTTAGAATACATACTTTATCATACATGTGTATGATGATTATACATGTATTAGGCCAAATCCTTTCACTAGGGAGTTTCCCCATATACCACTTGCATATACCCACGACGGATAATCATGGCATGCATGAATCCGGGTTTCGTATTCATTTAAACATTTTCACAAACACGTGGGCTACACACTTTAACATATATTGCGTATATTGGCCGTGGCGTGATTTAGGGAAAATCCTTTTGCTAAGGAGTTGTCACACATGTAACAAGCATATATTAATGGCAAATAATCATATTAAATACAAATCCAAATTCTATACATATATAGGTCTTCCAACAAATACATAGAATACGCAATACTATACATTTTCCATACGTATTCGTAAAGCAAAACAAACAACACGTTAGACATGTGAAATAGCATCCACGTCAGTAATAAATCATTAACTGACATTGAAAGCCTTGAAAATCATAACCTATATGTCTAGAACTGCACCTTACGCCGGTGAACGCGTAACAAATTCAGTTTAGACACTGAGTCTTGTCAACGGTGGAATGGCAACCTACAATACGAATTAGGTTACCTATCATGCTACTTGCATCGATGGAAACCCCAAAACAGGTTAGGGTTAGGTTTTCTTACCTAAGAACGGAGTCATAATCATTGGAGTAATGATTCAAGAATGAGAAATAAGCACGTGTGTAAACAAGAACAACTGCTAAGAAGAACTCCACTCCAATCACTCACTTTTTCTCTCTTTCTTCTTCTCCTTCTTAGCTAGGATTTGAGAATTCGTATGGGATATATGAGAGAGGTTTTAAGGTCTTTTTATAAGCCCAAAAGTGACGGAAATAGCCCTAGGGCCAAGGTATACTTAGGTTATAACCAAATCGGGCTTGTTCCGAGCCAATGGGGCACTTCTGGAGGTCCTGTTACTGAGTGCGGTCGGACTTAAGCTCCTAGATGCAGGATCTTGATCAAGTTAAGTTTTCAGTTCAATCGGATTTCCAGATCTACTATGGCGGACCAGTTTCAGTTCAACAGTCACCGAAAGTCGATCAGGGTCACAAGTACTTTGACATGTATGGGCCACCTTCCCTGATCCGAGGGTGAATTTGGGTCAAAAACCAACGATCAAAATGCTTATAAATAACGCGCAAGCGACATGACTCAGATTACCTATAATCATATTTAATTTCTTAAAAATCTACACTTTCTCACTCTCTTCACTCCGAACTCAAGGAAATGGTCTCAGGACATTGTCTGGACTTGATTTCCAAAGAGATTACCAAGTCCAGTTAAGCAGTCATAATAGTATAGTTTGGTAGCAATCGGACTTTCGACGTGCGGTCCAGATCCGATACGAAGTTTCAAGGTGCTCCCGAGGGCAAACGAGTTTAGAGTTTGATCCTAAGTTTTAGGGTATTATAGTGTTAACGATTCTATAGGTTTTAAGTCTTACAGATCGTATTTAAAGTGAACAGTGTTAATTTCACAGTTAGTCTAGCTTTGCGCTAGTTAACTTACGTTTGATTTCTAAAGGAATTAATCCTAAGTGATTTCTGCCTAAGGTGGTACTCGCATCTTTGTACAGATTTTTTCAAGATGTTACAAAATGCATATCTCAACAACCTCAAAAATCACATTTTACTAACTACTAACTCATTCAATCATTTATACAAACACTTAGACTACATCATTCAACATACATCACGTATGTTGATTCCATTACATATTAGGGCAAGTCCTTTCGTCAAGGAGTTGTCGCATACATATCATGCATATGTCTATGACAAATAATCATGGCAATCAAGACAACATATTCCATATGTATACAGGTATTCCATCATATACATGAAATACTCTATTTATAACATAGCTTATACATATACGTACATCGAAACAGATAGCGCATTTGGCATGTGTAGTAGCATTCACGTCATGAATAAATCATTATCTAACATTAAAAGTCTTGAAAACCATAACCTAAATGTATATAGTCTGCACCTTAAACCAGAAAACGCGTATTAGATGTGATTTAGACTATAAGTCTTCGTCGACGGCGGATACGCTACCTAAGGCATGAAACGGGTTAGCTATAACTTGACTACAGCTATTCTAAGCTTCAAAATAGGTTAAGGTTTTCTTAACTTACCCAATAACGGAATCAGAATCGCTGAAATAACGATTCAGATACGCAGATTCGATACGTAAATGAACTGGGAAGAATCCCATGGAGAATCAACAGGTTCTCTCTTACTTTCTCTCTCTTTTCTCTCTCTTAAATAGCTAGGGTTTAGGAAATTCGTATGGGATTTGGGAATAAGGGTTTAAGGCCTTTTTATAAGCCTAAAGTCGACGGAAACAGCCTTCGGGCCAAGGTATACTTAGGTTATAACCAAATCGGGCTCTTTCTGATCCAACGGAGCACTTCTGGAGGTCCTCTTATCAAATGCGGTCGGACTTAAGCTCACTAATATTGGATCTTAATTAAGTTAAGGTTTCAGTCCGATCAGGTTTCCAGATCATCCGTGGTGGACCAGTTTCAATTCAACGGTCACCGAAATTCGATCAGGGACACAAGTACTTTGACATGTATAGCCCACCTTTCCTGATCCGGGGATGAATTTGGGTCAAAATCTAATGGTCAGAACACTTAGAAATATCACCCAAGCGACGCGACTCAGATTACTTAAAATCATATTTAATTTCCTTAAAAACTTCGCTTTCTCACTCTCTTCACTCCGGACTCAATGAAATGGTCTCAGGACATCGTTTGGGCTTAATTTTCGAGGTGATAGTCAAGTCCAACTAAGCGGTCAAAATGGTCTAAGTTCATTGATATCAGACTTTTGACGTGCGGTCTAGATCTAATATGAAGTTACGAAGTATTCCCGGGAGCAACTGGGTTTAGAGTTGGATCCTAGATTTCAAGGTAATATAGCGTCAGTGATTCTATAGGTTTTGGGTCTTACAGATCATATTAAAAGTGGTTGACTAATTTCATACGTAATTTAGTTTAGTGCTAGCTAATACACATTAAATTTCTAAAGACTTAAGGCCTAAATAATTTCTGCTAAAAGTGGTACTCGGGTCTAAGTACAAACATTTCTAAGACATTACAATAGGTCTTATGCACGATTGGCCATTGGCTTAATTAGGCTACCTTAAAATGTCCTAAAGGACAATGACAAGTATGATTAATTGTTGTGAGAATAATGATAGACATTTCTGCCTAAAATTGACACATCACTACTTCTACCAATATCTTCAATTGCGCCAATTTGTGTTGTTTATAATATACCAGCTTAAGCTTAATGATAGTATCAATTTCTAGCATAATCTTTTGGGACTCACTCGATGATGTTCACAATATTCTCTATCATGTGGTCTTGATATACTTGTGCACTTCTTCTTTATTCCTTCATTTTACCCCCTTTTGATTCAAAATCATTATCTTGATGATATTCTACATCAAAATCAGTAGAATTTTCAGGAACAACAACCTTTAACAAAGTAAGCATTGACTAAAATACACTTCTGTTTGCTCCATTGAAGTATACTTCCTTCATCATGTACAACTTGTCTCGTTTAATCTTGGATTTGCCCCCTTATAATGGCAATAATCCACTCTTTCAACCTTACTTTCACATTTCATCATTCGTTATGGACTGACGCATTGACGTCACTTTTGTTCCTATCAGGATCAATGCATATACACTACGGTACTTATGCGGTGCCCTTGGCACCTTTGGCCCTCTTGATAGATTCAGCACTTCTTCCGTCAAGGGAACCAAGTCCTAATGACATTACCTTTGCCTTTTTCTAATCAACTCTTTCTCCTTAGAGATATTGGAGTAATGTATTGCCATAGAAAACTTCACAGCTGTAATCATATTCATTAACGAATCT
Source organism: Magnolia kwangsiensis (assembly GCA_037074715.1). Taxonomy (NCBI): domain Eukaryota; kingdom Viridiplantae; phylum Streptophyta; class Magnoliopsida; order Magnoliales; family Magnoliaceae; genus Magnolia; species Magnolia kwangsiensis. The sequence continues at coordinate 74,037,377 of CM073577.1, read as the reverse complement.
ACCCCCAACCTGACTGACCCCAATAGGGATTTGAATTCCTTTCCCATGACTCAAGCCAGTGGGTTCCTCATAATTAAAACCCATGTTTTTCATAATCTTCTTACTTTTCGGACTATATCTTTTAAGATCTTACAATGTCAACCTACCATGGTACACATTACTCTCGACTTCTTCTCTTGTCTTTACTTCTTTTAAAACATGAAATCTATTGGTTCAGGGTGTTTTGCGCTTTCCTCAGCTTGAAACCTCCTTAGAGCAATTGAAAATGGTTTAATCCTTTCAGCGTATGGCAATGGCATTGTGTAATTAGACTATAAAATCTTCTACTGTTTAGATGACAACAAAGTTAACGGCGGTTGCCCTGGCTGCTTTAGATGCTTCGGCACAAAGTAAAATCTCTTCTTCGTTTCTCCCGTTTCAAATAATTTCGCCCTTTCTGTTCTTTCTTTACTCTCACTCACTTGAATGTCACTTGGGTTCTTGTTTTCATCATTCTTGTTCTCTTCTATAGCAAACCCTTTATAGTAACTGGCATCCACAAAGAAGGACTCGGCCTTCGTATACGGCTTTACCTCAGCCATTACTTTATACTGTATTCCATCTTTACAGTATTTGAAGCACTGATGCAATGTGAAGGGTATAATACTATACTGATGTATCCATGGCCTACCTAGGAGAAGCTTGTATGTTGTAAGTGCATTTATAACATGACACACAACATCAGTATTCAACTCCCCTATTTCCAACGTTACTGTAAGCTTACCGACCATGCGTTGCCCATCTTGATTAAAGCCTTGTATTATCATTCCCCTAGGGCGCAGGTCTGCAAGTCGATAATCTAATTTACTTACCTTTGAGAGCGGAAAGAGGTTCACCGCTGACCCATTGTCTATCATAATCCATTTAACTTTCTTTCCGAGGACATGACCTTCTATCATCAATGATCTATTATGTTCTCCCTCACAGATCAAATTATCATTAGTGAAGGAAACAACTGGGAGACAATCTTCTTGTTCATCAAGTTCTTCATGCTCTAGTTCTGCCAATAAATTTTTCTTAATGTCGTGATCAGACAACGCTTAAACCAAACTCTGTCAAAATTCTTCCGATAACTTAAGTGCATCATAGACACTTAACCGAGTCGGTATACCCTTTAAATGACTTACTACATCATAAGTCACTTTCACCACTTCACTCTTCTTTTTTGTCTTACCATCATCACTCTACCTTTTAATGACTTCGTTCCTGATTGTTCCTGGTTATTGTTTCACAGGACTTATTACCTTTTTACCTGATCGTAACGTAATCACTGCTACCTTCTTTGGCACCTTACAATCTTCCCTCTCATTCATATTTCGGCCCTTTCCTCGGATTGTAAGCACATTCACCATTGCTGAGTTACTTCTTTCTTTTTCCTTACCAAGCACATTCACCGTTGTTTTATACGTTTCAGTGTATAACTGTTCTCTGTTGGGGTTTCCACCAAGCGATGATAGTGACAAAAATCCCTTTCTTTAGTTCTCATCACATCCTCGGGGCGTCTGGGCTCCGACAATTCTATCGTACCGGCCTTCAATAAATGATTCATCATAGGGATAACGTCTTCCTTATCGAACACGAAGCCCTCATGAGAATTAAAAATGGGTCTTTTTTCACTATATCTTGTCCTTGACTGACTCCATTCTTCTCTTCAGTCTGGCTTCTTTTCTCGTAATTCCCTTATGTCTTAACCTCTTTTGTTACGATCAACTGCATTTATAGCCATTCTGCTAGATAATCTCCTAGTTGTTTTATGGTGGAACGCTGGCATCTTACGGGTCATTAATTCCAAAGTGTGAGCTTTAGTAGCTAGGTTGCGAAAAGTTCTGATATCAGTGCTAGTAAGTTCGAACGCGATTCTTGTCCCCGTAGAATTTAGACACATTTTGACCTACTCTTTTTCTTCTGGAAACTGCCTGCATGAGGCTCCCAATGTTTTCCATCTGTCTATAAATATTTCTACCAGTTCCCCTTCTCTCCGTCATGTGGAAGCTAGCTCTGTAATACTGACATCGCGCTCTGAAGAAAAGAAGTTCGATGTAAAAATCTCTTGCATCTGTTCCCAAGTATGTAGCGACCCTAGTGTCAAGCTGGAATACCATCGAAATGCTTTGTGTGTTAGCAACAACCCAAACAATCGTAAGTAATACTGTGGTATTGTAGAAAAAATTCCCATGCTAGTGATGAAGTACATTAAATGTTCCTCTGGGGATCCTTCCTCGTTAAACGTTTAAAAATATGGATGTTTGAAATTGGTTGGAAAGGGAATGTCTTCCACCTCCCTTGGATACAGTGTTCGATATCTAAAATGACCTGTATTTTTGCATTCTCTTTCTGCTCTGACAGCTTCTTCAACCACTTGTCTCACCTCATCCTGTGTCATGATTCTTGCTACTGGGATGGACCCTAGTGACCCTGCTTCCCGTGGTTGAAGACCGTTAGTCTGGTTTTCTTGTCCTTCCACTGCATTTTTGTGGATTGCCATCCGAGCTACATTATGTGCAAGGGTCTCCAAGGCCTCTCTAAGGTTTTTACATTCTTCCATTAATGTATTCTGGTCTTCTTCCATTTCATTGAAACGTTCTTTTGTAGTTGCCCTGTATTCTAGATCTGTCCTGGCCATATGCACTGCAGCTTCTCCCTTTTTTAATGAAGCAACAGTTAGAGTCGAGCAAGAATATGTTGACACAATAGGATTTACAAAGAGGGTGAAGAAGGGAGTTTCATTGGACTTTTCCATGCCCCCTATATCATTAATTAACTAGGGTGATACTGACACTGGTGAACCTGTCTGGGATGGTGAAGACATTGGTGAACTAACTGCCAGTGCTTTTCCTTTCTGCTTTCTCGTCCACTTGCCTCCCGGGGCACCTAAAGCTAGAAAGTCACGTGCTGTGAATGGTGGGGCTATTCATTCAGGATATATCGCCAGGGGAGCGAGTTCAGGATTCCTTTTAGCTGCATTAGGCGTTATCGGCCCTTCGACCCTTAACGAAGATGGAGTCATCCTAGAATTCCTTACACTTCATGCTTTTGCCTAACGAGATGTTATAACAGTCCAGCCTTCATCGCCTCCCAATGATTGCGGCGAAGCAGAAACAACCCCAGTCGTTACCCAAGTCATGCTACTTCCTCTTGTAGGAGTTCGAATCATATACTTCGGAATATGATTCGGTGTATATTCTATCATAAACCCTGTTGGAGTGAATCGAAAGTTCACTTTTCCTACAGAAGTTTCCATGAGTAGCAGCTTGTAATCAAATGCAGAAACTGTCGGACACAAAATATAATTGTAGTTAGGAGTTAAAGAATAAAATAATCTATCTTAGAGACGAAGGGGAGGATGTTCCCACTAAGAGTCACCATTTTGGCGTCTGGACTATGATGAAAGCTTCATAACGATTTCACTGTTAATATTAAATAAGATAAGCGTTCTCCAGCAGAATCACCATTTTGTTTCAAACAAGAAACAAATGCGTCTGATTTGTTGATTATCTTATTTAAACATAACAAAGAAAGGGTATTTGAAACAATCATCATACTTTATTAATATTAAGTTCATTTACATCCTTCTATTATCCCTTGATTCTAAGACAGATTACTATAAAGAAGGAAATTATTATAAGTTCAACTGTGATAGTTAGATATGAAATCCGGTAGCATAACGTCTATGATTTCAATCATCTCCCAAGACTTAGGAGGAATATGCTCTTCCACTGATAGTCTTTCTTTAGTCTTGAACGAAAGGTACTTGAAGACTTCAAGCATTTCGGCAATATGATGGCCCCTTACTATTACAAACTGCGAGATAGTCTGTTTACGCGGTCCCACGTAACCAATGCTGGTTGTGTGGTCCTACGCAAACCACCATTCCTCTCTCTCACCTTCAGTCTCTCTTCTTGCTTCTCTTCCTCTTGAAGATCTTCGATCGGTCTAAATGAAGGAGGTGAGGGGGTATTTATAGGTCTTCGTACATGTGGTACCTTAATTTTGGCACCACGGGATTCTCCTTTTAGTGTTTAAAACTTCTTATGAAGAATCATGCTTGAAACTCATTGTGCAGACCTGTGCAACACCCACTTTGGTTGCGCGCTCCTGCGCGATAATTATTTATTTACGTAGCTTCGCGCAACTAACATCCTTTGCGCGGACCCGCGCAAACCATCTTCAAGCTTGCTTATTCTTCATTTCCTTTATTTTTCTTTCTCAATTTCAATCTTCCTTTACTCCAATCCTTCATTGTTTTTATACCTCAACAGTAGATATATCATTCTACCTGTCAAGCATACTTCATAAATACATATGTGATATTTTAATTCATTAGTTTAAGGCTCATAATCACATTGTATAATTCAAAATTTGATGAATAACAACATATCTTATTGCTAGTGACATTAATACAATGGGCGAAACTAATTTATAGTTCAGTTAGTTCTAAAGGTGCACCACACACAGTTTAAGCTCTCAATAGCTGGAGCAATCACATTTTTTAGACTCTTAAGCAGTTAGGGTCAGGGGTCGTACACGAATGGTGTCTATAACTCTTATGAGTTCTCCAAACCATCGCAACCATGGAGTTCACAAACTGCGATCCATCAGAGGAAATAGTGAACTTGGTAGGTTTTATGCACAAGGTTGGCCGGAGTAACTCTCTAGAGTTCATGAAGCTCACAAGGCTACCTTAAGGGACATCAGATCCAAGGCCGCTAGTCCATCGATGAGGGGGTAACTCATTTAGAGACCCATCCCTATGAGTTTGTATTGGAATCAAGTCAGGAATCTTGGGGGTCTTATGCATCGTTAGCTTATCTATGGACAAGCTAAAGAGCGCACAAAGCAGCCTACTTTTTCTTTGTTTGCAAGGTCTAACTCATTCACGGGAGGGCATTTTCTCTCACGATCCCCCGTGGAGCTGTTAAAAGTTGTACAGATGGCATTGGTCTCATGTGTGGTTAGCTGTATAGGCGTACTCCACAACCCGCATGGTCTAAGCATGTGATTGCCTTCATGGGAATTTTAGGGCCACTGACATTTCACAGTTGCCTTTATAATATATAAATTGCTAGTATGATAGGGCTTACGTATGGTTGGTCGTATAGGTGCACTCCACGGTCATTAATGATAAATCGCCATCGCTAATATTGTAGGGCATACGTGTGGCTGGCCGCGTTTCACTATTGGTAATGATAAATCGTCGTCATTGATAATATTCTGATGGTATTTGCGTTTAAAGTAATGTATCATTATTAACAATAGTATCAATTTAATGGCGATAATGATAATTGGCGATATTCGACGATTGTAATAATTGTTGGCGATAATAATCAGCGTTTGGCAATAATCAGCGATTAAATTTGGCACAGATAACTTTGATATACTTGAGAATTTGCCTTTTATTCGTATGGAGAAGAATACATGATGTTGCCTTTTAAGGCTTTTTCATCATCTTGCTTGTCTTGCCCCCTTTTTATTGGGACAGATTATTCTAATAATCTTCATAATCAAAACTTCGGTGATCTTTAGGGATGGTATATTTTGATGAAACAAGCATGGACGAGTATACTAATTCCTTGTCCATTCTAATTTACAACTCGATAGGCTCCATTTAAGTATACTTTAATTATAACATACGGACTGTCCCATTTGGGATTGAACTTATCCTCTATTTTGTGAGTGACCACCATAGGTCTTTTCAACATTAGCACCATATCGCCTTTCTCAAAGGAGTGATGCTTAACTCTTTTTTTTTTCTCAAAGGCAGCCGAGATTCTTGCCTAATATAGTTCTAATTTCTGTCGAGCTTCTAGTCATTTTTCATTGATCATATCTAATCTGTCTTAATGTTTTCATTGTTAATGATAAATTCATATACTGCCTTCATAAGTGACATGACTTGTGTTCCAAGAAGAAAGATGACTTCAACACTATATGAATACGATGTAGCTTTTGTTGTAATATGATGAGTAGTTTTGTAAGCCCATATGAATATGAAATTGCTTAAAATAATATTTTACTAATGATAATGATGACCAATGATATCTCAATAATTGGCAATGCTTTGTAATATGTATAAGGCGATAATTCTTTTGCCATGATACTGTCACTTATCTTTCAAGAACAATAACTTTAATAGGATGTCTGCAGACATCCTAATGCTTAATCCTGATCCATAACATGGTAAGTCTTGTTAATATGCCCTTCATTGGTAATACATTGATTATTTTATTCGGACTTTGAATTTGACCTTGGTCTTATAGATGAGTTTCAACAAAATGTTTTATATCATATTTCTTAAAGAGTATGTATATCAACTCTCTTTGTGTCTTGATTGCCATTATAAATCTGATAATTATTGATGTGATGGATATAATAGTCACTTCATGAATCTTGTAGATAATCGGCTATCGCTCAGAAATCATTTTGCTACAGCTCTCTCTCTCTCTCTCTCTCTCTCTCTCTCTCTCTCTCTCTCTCTCTCTCTCTCTCTCTTTTGTAGGGCTACTTTCGTCACTCATGGTAATAAATGAATCATAATAACAATGAGCTCGGGTTTGAACAGCAATATATAATACCGAAACAATGATTTTTGCCTCATCTTTGACCTATAAGAATTGATATCGACGATTATTATCTCACGAAGTCGACAATTATCTTCTTTGGATCAAGAATCTCGCATAACTACTTGGAAGAATATATTAAAAAAAAGTATTTGAAAACCATATCTTTCTCTTATTTATCCATTCATTAATCACTTTCATTTTTAAAAATCCATTTAGTTCCAATCACATGTTTGTTAGAAGGTCTAGGAACCAGATACCAAACATTGTTTCTAATGAACTGATTTAATTCATCTTACGTAGCCAAATTCCAATTTTCATCAGCAAGGACTTCATTTACATTAGTCGGGTCTATCTGGGATGTGAAGCATACATGATTACATAAGTTTTTTATCTTCTGGTTTGAACACCAATGTGAGGGTTACCAAGTATTTGATTAGTCGAATGATCCTTGACTAATCTAATCTCAGTTGAATTTGATCTTGATGATGGTTCAGTTTAATTGAAAATTGTAATTTTATCATCTTAATCATGATTAGGTGTGACAGTTTGATCATCGATAACAACATTTATAGGTTATTGTATCACCCTAGTCCTTTTACTCAGGACACAATGTGCTCTAATATTTAGATCGTATCCCAAAAATATACCCTCATCACTTTTAGCCTCAAACTTTTCCAAATGTTCTCTATCTCGTAAAATGGAGCATTTACTTCTAAAGGTATAAAAAATTTCATAGAAGGTTTTTTATTAAACCAAAGTTCAAAGGTTGATTTCTTTTTTCCTGCTCTTAAATAAACTCGATTAATAATATAGTAAGTGGTTTTAACAGCTTCAGCCCATAGATTTTTTGTAAGCCCCATGACCTAGTACCATTTCGTTCCTTATGATCCTGCGATCCTCTCCATCGAAATCTGGTGACCCACGGCTTGTAGATAGTGTTTACGAGTGACCTTAAGTCACATCCTGTGAACTTGAGTCAACTCAATCCGAGACCCATGCCATTGTGACTGCATTGTCGCTGTGGTTCCAAAGCTACGTCTCGTGCGCCAATGCAACGCTTAGACTAGAAGATATGGTCTGTGCATAAACTTAGCTACAAACTGCACGTTGTTAGGCCACAAGATTCAAGTTAAAGTAGTATCTCTACAAAACAATTATGATGATGACATCACCACCCATGCCTCTTGCATGTAATCATTCCAAGGATACTCTTTCTCTTCCCCATGCTCTTACACCTCTTACATATGCAATGATGCTCATACACAAGCAATCATTCCACTCTTACATCTCTCTTTCCCTCCCTTTCTTTCTCATTCCTAGTTAGAGAGGAGCTTGGACGTCCCACCATTAGAGAGAAACCCATCCCAAAAATTCAGCCCTCTTCCAAGCTTATTCCTCCTAATCCAACTATTCATGACCCATCACAACCATTAATTCCTTTCTTTCAGAGCAATAAAACCTAAGGGTGGAAGAAGAAGGAGGAGATTTGAGGTGGGAGCCATGTCCAGGAGTAGATCTTCTATTTACTTAGATCTTTAATTTTCTTGCATTGGGGCATGTAGGACCCACCAATCAATGATGGAGATCCTACTTGATCCCTTGGGTGTGGCCAGTGGCCCACCCTTGTTGCATGCATGAGCCATGATGGGGCCATTCTCCATGGACCCCATCATGTTGTTTCATTTAAATCTATGACCTTGATGGTTCATCTTGACCTTGATTTCATATTGGGGATGAAATCCCCACCTCAGATTTTTTTGATGTAGGGCCCATGCATGCATGAGACCATGGGATGATCATGATGTATGGTTTGGATCTTTTGGGGGGCTCATAGTGGCGGAGCCCCTCCCTTTGGCCGATCTTCTCTCTCCCTCCCTCTCTCTCTCTCTCTCTCTCTCTCTCTCTCTCTCTCTCTCTCTCTCTCTCTCTCTCTCTCTTTCCGGATTGATGTCCAACTTTGATGTATGAATGCGATCCACGCTGTCCCATTGGTGGGAACGTTCTCGCGGTCCAAAACAGGGACCCACCCTTGCTTCTCGTTTTTAGACCAAACTGGATGAGGGCAAAACACATAAATCAACTTAGATCCTAAGCTAGTGGGCAACGACATGGACCCACCTTGATGTGTACGTTGTATCTCCACCATTCAGCTATTGAACGGTGGGATCCACCGTGATGTATGCATTTCATCCATGCTGCCTGGGGCATCTTGTGGTCCATGTGGACAAGCCTGAATAAAGGGAAATTGCAAATATCAGCTTAATCCCAAACTTTGGTGGGCCACACTAACGTGGACTGATGAGGGTTGAATATTGCATATCAGACCCCGATTATTGCCAGATTTTACGTATATGATAATGCTTAATGTCATATTTTAATTGTGTTTTTATTACCGGATGAAATCAGGAGCATGGATTGAAAAATGATATTAAAAGTGGGGATTTGATGCTTCGAAGTCACCAGAGCAAGGGACAGACTCCCAAGGACTAAGATCGAAGGATTTACATGCTAGGGATCCGAGAAAATCAAGCCGTTCGCAGTAAATGGGCCCGAAAATGGTCTAGAATGCAAGCTCACATGGTTCCCGCCATCCGATTGACTTGAAACTTCATACATGTGATGGGGGCCATAAATTAACCGTACATATTAAATTTCAACCATTGAATATCTCGAGAAGTGGGCCCACCTGATATTTGGAATTGCTTCAAATTTGGATTCAACTCCTTAAATAGGGAGACAAAACATATGGTCGAAGTGGATTTCTGAGAAGCATCACACTGGACCTCATACGTACAGCGTGTGTACATAGTGTACACACATGCCCGCCGTGCACCACACCATCCCTTTGGTCAGCGCAAGCGCTGACCTGCATCTTTCCAAGATGGCAATTTCCATTTTTGGCTGCAACGAATGGACGAAAAGTCCATTTTTACGGACTATAGTGGGCTCCAAACATGATCCGTACGGAAGATCTGAGCCGTCCACCGTGTAGAGGGCTTAGAGAGATACAAAACCATGCTCACCTTTTGCATCCATACATACACACGTGTGCGATACAGATGCCACACAAGGACTGCCCTGCAACATTCAAACATGATCTTTTTGTGATTTCTTCTCTGGGACGCGTCAATGGACCTTCAAAATCACCCATTCTTGACTGAAATTTCATCCTAAATCAATGGACGGGGTGAATTTCCCTAAAAATACCTCTGTGGGGCCCATTGAGCTATGTAGCGTTCAAAGTACGAAAGATTTAGCACATCCGTGAAAACTGACTTTTTAGGCGGTTATGGCCCACCATCTTTGATCATATGGAAGATCTGAACCGTCTATCATGTAGAGGACCCAAAAAATTCCTAAGATCCGATGTTACTTTGAAAATTGAACGAGGAAAGTGATGATTTTGGAAGCCCCGAACTTGGCTGGTAAAAAGCTTTTGCCGTGCGTGCGAAACTGCTGCGACAACTCTTCCACCGCCACCAGCAGCTATAAAAGAGGGTTTTAGACGTGGGGAGAAAGGAAGCCAGATCCTAGGGAGAGTCCAAGGGAGTCTAGATCCAGAGCTTGGGGAGAGCCAGGGGGAGAGGATTCACACCTTGGGAAGATCCAGAAAGAGAAGAAAGAGAAGAGAGAGAGAGAGAGAGAGAGAGAGAGAGAGAGAGAGAGAGAGAGGAAGGAAGAAGAGAGATGTTCTTACTGTTTAAATTTTATTTTTCCTTCATTATAATTGATTTTATGGATTGCTAAACTCTTAGCTAGGGCTGAGATGAAGCCCCTAATTTGAATAACTTTTGTTTATGTTGAATTCTTCTAATTCAATTAATTTTTTTCTTTCGCTAGTGTTCTTAACTGTAATTTTCATGCTTCTTCATTCTATGAGCTAGACCAAAGTCTAGATATGGATGTTGTTTGGAATCTTAACTAGGTGCTTGTGTCTTACCATGAACAAGTTTCGTACAGAGGATGAAACAGGATTTACATCTCTCCATGCCTGACCATGGATGGAAAGATGTGATCCATATGCTTTAAAGAATTATACATTCTGTGTGCCCGACCAAGGACATAGAGTGTGCTTTGTTTATTAAATTTATATCAATCTGAATTAGAGTGAATCAACAGATAAAACAAGGGTTAGGATAATTAGGGGTGGATTCGAAAGTCCTAGTCTTCTCCTCGATTGAATTTTTCTCATTGTTCTCAGTTATTTTCCATAGATTTATTCTAGTTTACTTAAATGTTTATTAAACCATTCGTTGGATTAGTTAAGAAGAGTCCTAAATTTTGAATTGTGACAACCAGTCCTCATGGGAACGATCTCGTAATACGTACCATATCTACATCTGATTCGTATACTTGCGAGTTAAAATTATTTAAATCAGATTGGTTTAAATTAAAATATCAAGTTTTTTTGGCACTGTTGCCGGGGATTGTTTCAGTCCAATTAGATTTAGGATTCTCTCTTATCATAATTCATAGCCTTAGGATTTTATTAACTTTAGGTTAAAGTTTTTTTTATTTCATTTTAGAAACTAACATATTTCCTGTTTTGTAGGGTCCTGACTTGAACTTCTAATTTGGAATTGAAGAAGGAAGCTGTCAAATAAGATTATCTTCAAAAGGAGAAACTCCCAAATCTTCAGACATCCATCATCTCCTTTTTCGGGTTCTTTCTTCTAATTCTTGTTTACATAGCTTTCTTTTGTTTTTAAGAATTTATAATTTTTAGTTCTAGTCTTATTTCTCTTAGGTTGCATCTTAATTTAGTTAGTTTTCTTTCCTACATTTCATTTATTCAGTTTATGCTAGGGCGTAGATCTCTGGACATAGAACTAGCACCCTTTGATCCTGAAATGGAAAGAACATTTCGTAGAAGATTTAGAAATATCTTATTTGAAATGGCGGACGAGAATGGAATTAAAGCGCTTAGAGATTATTCAGCTCCTGTCCAATTTAATGCGCCTTCATGCATAGTGTTGCCAGCCATCACAGCACCACACTTTGAACTTAAACCAGGGTCATAGAGTTGTTACTATCTTTCTATGGTTTAGACAAACAGGATTCATATTATCATGTAAAAGAATTCTTAGACATTTTCTCTACCTTTAAGTTTTAAAACTTCTCAAATGATTCGATCCGTTTGCACTTCTTTCCTTTTTCTTTAAAGGATAAGGCAAAAGCATGGTTGAATTCTCTAGGAGTTGGGATGATCACTACATGAGATCAACTGTCTAAGAAGTTCTTAAACAAGTTCTTCCCTGTTCACAAAACGAATGCTCTCCATAGAGAAATCACTAATTTCACACAAAAAGAGGGCGAACACTTTCATGAATGTTGGGAAAGATGGAAGGACTTTCTACTTAAATGTCCACACCATGGTTTTGAGAAGTGGCAACAAGTTTAATACTTCTATGACGGTTTGAGACCCCAAAACTGTTGCATAGTTAATGCCACCAGTGGAGGGTCATTCATGACCAAAAGTGATGTCGAAGCATGGAATTTCTTTGAAACCTTGTGTGAAAATTTCCAGCAATGAGACTACTCAAATAGAGGTGAAAGAAGTCCCCAACTATCAAAGAAAGGTGGTATATATGAGATAAGAGTCATGTTAAATCTTTATGCCATAATTTATAGCCTGACACAGAAAGTTGATGCTCTGATGTTGAATAATGGACCTCCACAAACAACTCAAATCGAGTCATGTGCCATATGTTCTAGTCCTGGCCATCCTACGCAGTTGTGTCCATCTAGTGCAACATTTTCAAAATTTCTCTCTGAACAATTACATGCTATGAACACCTTTCGGAGCCCTGGGAATGATCCTTACTCAGACACTTACAACCCAGGGTGGGCTAGGCATCCAAATTTTTCCTAGGTAAAAGGACCACAACAAGGAGGACCATCTGGAAATCCCCTTATGCAACCTTACCCACAAGTTGGCAGTCAACAACCTCAGCAGTTTCTGTAATATCAACAAGTACCTCCACAATCTAGGAAACCATCTCTTAAGGATGCACTCAATCTTTTTATGCAGAGTTCACTTCAATTTCAAAAAGACACCCAAAAAAATTTCCTAGCTAACCAGCAAAGCTTGCATGCAAATGCACAATCTATTGCCAAACCAGAAGTACAGTCGGGTCAACTTGCTGCTACATTGAGTGAGAGGGAGAAGCACAAGTTTCCTAATCAAACTGTGGCAAATCCAAAGGGACTGTATGAGATTGGCTCTGACTCAAACCAAGAATAATATCATGAGCAAGCTAAATCAATCATTACCCTTAGGTCCGATAAACAAATTGAGAATAGAGTAGAGATGCCTAGGGGAGAATCAAATTTCAAATCAAAAGATCAAAATGAAATGGAGAGACATACTAGTGCATCAAAAGTCCAAAAGCACTCTAACCCTCCAGAAATCACTCCCGTGTCATCCTATGTGCCTAAAGCACCTTTTCCTCAACGTTTGGCACCAGTTAAGAAAGGAAACAACTTTAATAAGATATTGGAAATATTTAAGCAAGTGCAAATTAACATTCCATTGCTTGATGCTATCAAGCAAGTCCCTGCTTACGCTAAGTTTCTTAAATATTTATACACTCAGAAGTGTAAGATGCATGTTCACAAGAAGGTCTTCCTTACAGAGAAACTCAGTACCTGCGAAAGTGGTATAGGTAGGATTTTCTTTTACGATTTTATTTTTGTTATTTTTCTTTTGTGATTTCTTTCTTGTGCTGACTCGCTTTTACATTGATATCTTTGGAAAGCCTCTTAATTCTCCATCCAGGTACTATCTTTCCATCACTCCTCTTTTATTTTCGTTGTCCTAGGTGAATTGTATGCTTATTTCTTTTACATTGAGGACAATATAGATTTTAGGTTGGGGGTGGGAGATTAGGTTACCTAATCAGTATTTTCTTGGTCTTGAGCAAAAATCATGAATTTTTTAAAAATTTTCTGGAATTTCTTATGAATTTGAAGTGATTTTGAAGGATAGTTATGATTTTAAAGTTAAGAGATACGTAATGTTGATAATTTATGACTCTTGGATTTAGTATATGTTAGATTTCGCAGTTAAGTTTAAGTTATTAATCCATGATTAGAAGTTGTAAACATTGATTGAGTCATGATTTCATACATCACATCTTGCTTACACATTAAGGTTCCTGTTCGATATTGAATGATTAACTTGGTAATCACTAAACATGAAAGAAATCAGTCTGAAAAAAAATTGATTTGAAAGGGTAAGTCACATAATCTTCACCATAGGTTTGCTCCCTATAGGTGTAGATTTGATTCCCCATGGTTGACATTTAGAAAAAGTTAGGCGACAAGTTTTCACCATAGGTTTGCTCCCTATAGGTGAGGATTTGATTCCCTTCCTTGGCGTCACTGTTCATGAAAAAAAATCAAAGGATGATAGAATGAAAAGTTAATCTGTAAGGCAAGTGTTAGTTTCAGTTGTCATGAATTCTGTTGTTAATTACCAATGATATCATGCAATGGACGATTGGATCTCTTAATAGTGGTAAGCCGAGATTACACTATACACTTATAGAACTCAATGTTTAAAATTGTTCTAATTAATGGATTAATATTTTGAACTCAATTATGAAGTTACCGTAAGCACGATTCCAAGAGAAAATTCCACTCACCATTCATGAATCTTAGAATTCTCACATCACGACTACTTGTTCACAAGTCACTGGGGTTTACAGGAATTGCACTTTTATTTATGAAATTATTTTTCGCATGTTTTACACTCACGACTTGATGTTTGCGTTTCATCCATGTTGTCCATTGTCCAGCAAGGGATGGTGGAGCCCACATGATGTATGTGTTACACATCCACACCGTCCACCATCCAATCATGGACGGTGGAACCCACCTTGATGGTGTGATGTATATCCACGCCATTAATCTTGCTAGACACCCAAGAGCGGCCCACCTGTTGTACACGCAGGGTTCACCTGTTGTATGTGCAGGACCCACCGTGATGTGTATCATCCACATTGTCCAGCAGTCCAGCAAGCCCACCTTGATTTATGTGTTTTAACACTAACTTCCATTTGATGGGGCCCACTAATATTTAAGGGCCACCATAAGGTATTTGCTTTACTCAGATGACCTATATGCTAGACTCCAGCAGGCCTAGAAAGTTGAGTGGGCTAGACGTCCAACAAGGGCTCAAAGTTATTGCATATTAGTTGAATATGTTGGAGTAGTGAGGCCCACCAGATTAGGGGTATTTTGTATACACACCATCCATGCATTTTCTGAAACTATAGGTCCTATTTATGCCTTGTACGACCCAATAACCATCTAATTGAGCAAGGACTAGCCTGTCCAATTTTTTAGACTTCCAGGCAGGCCCAGATGGGCTGGACATCCAGCCTTAATGCTTCTCCCTCTGCAAGTGCTACCTACCCATTGTGTTGGGCCTTGTGGGTTGGTAGTAAGCCCAATTTAATGTATGTGATTATGCTTATATTGCCCAACCCATTTACCAAAATTTGGGGTTAATCTATAAGCCCCACAATGGTGAATGTTAGTTATTCATCTAGGGGCATATGGGCTACCCATGAAGCCCACCATAATGTTTGTATTGCACATTTCCTTTGGCCAAGATATTTTTGGGTCATGGGTTACCCCATATTATAGCTCATCTTGATGTACGTAGGCCTTGGGCTGTTTCTGGAAGCCCATCATGATGTGTTAAGTGTTATGAATGCTACCCATTTATTTTTCAAATAGTATTCGATCCATGGGCCCTATGGTAAGTTAGACTTCTTGATGGGCCCGCTCTCTAGGGGACAATGGTGGTTGAATGTCCACATTATAAACCTCCCTAGGGCCCCACTTTAGGAGGCAATGGTGGTTAAATATTCATGTTGTAAACCTTCCTAAGACCTTTTGTTAGGCCCATCCTCATCACCTTTTATTGGGCCATCCCAAGTCATTGGGCCCCCATATGTATTACCCATCTTACCTTAGTGAGTTAATGTAACATCCCCAAAATCGGGGGTCGAGTAAAAACCCAACTCCCGAGTTCTAAAATGTTATTTATGCAACATGGATATGTATGATTGAATGTTGTCTGTGTTAATGTATTAAACATGAGTGAGATTAAGCCAGAACAGCATATCATACTCCAGAGACCGTTAAATTTACAAGCGAAAGACTGTGATAGTATGTATAACATATATAAACTGTTGTATGTCTCTAGAGTGTGAACATGTTACCAGGTTAAACATATACATGTATATCTCAAAATAGAAAGAAAGCATATACATGAGTGCTCTGAAAATATAAAATGACAAGTGTCAAGGCATCTAATCAACCTCCCTGTAATCCCGTCAATCAGAACATGCATAAAGGAGGGATCCTCCTCATCATCATCAAGTCCGGCTCCACCTCGCAGGCCGCACCATCATCTGCAATTACAAAAGGGTCTGGTGGGTGTCCAGGAACACCGTCCCGTAACGTGGGAGTGAGTAGCTAACTCAGTGGAATAATAGAGCAAGGATTAACATGTTCTCAAATCAATCATGCGATAATAGTAAAGCAGTAAATCAAACATTCCTAATACTATTGTTAATGCAATATGACATGACGTGATGTATGCCCTCACCGGCGATCTTCCTCGTACGGCACCATCTTACAACCGCGGCATGCAATCATCCCTCAAGTGCTCCATATCTTCCAGGCACATGTAATGTTATGGTGATATGATTTTCGAGTTGTTATTAGTTCATTCAAACAGTAGGATTGGGAAACTAAGGTACTTTGCTTATATCAATCCTAACACAGATCCTGTCTAGGGTCCTCACTCCTAGTAATCTCATACGATGTATATTTTGTAGGTCACTGCAAGGGCTGCCAGGGCTGTTACTTGCACTCGTTGCACCGCTCCCCCATCACCTTATTAATATAGGCCTACTGTACTCTACTGCTACTGAAGGGTCGTCGCCTCCCGTAGACTCAGAATACGCTCACGGTCACTACAAAGGGCTGCCAGGGCTGTTGCACGCACTCGTTGTTCCGCTCCCCCATCACCTTATCAATGTAGGCCGATAGCAAAAATATAGTGTCCCATACCACCGTAATCTGCTCACGAGTCATAGGTGCTCACTGGTCACTACGGGGAGGTTTGTGGCCCCAGCGTAGGCCGACAGCTCGACCACGGTGTCCCATACCACCATGCCCGGCTCATGAGTCTTTATGGATCAAAGTACCATGGTTAACAGGGTTTCCAATGGTAAGTTTAGTACCCTAGGTTCAAGCAGTTATGACTCATACAGGGTGAACATATAATGGCCAGTCGGGTTATTTGACGGGCTCGACTAGTACGAGCGCATCTCAAGTCGAACGATATGAAGTGCATGAAACACTTGGTGTGGCCTAACCACTGCCGCCAACTCAAAACATAACTCGCGTTCATCAACGCGTCCTTCACTGTAATTAGGAGCTAACCACGAACTTGCTCGGTTGCCGATTGCCTAGACTAAGTATAGTCCCAAACAATTATAAATCCACGTCAGCAATCATAGGAGAGCATTGGAAATAAAATACAACTATGTGAGCATATTAACACATGTTATAATATACAACTTAAGTAAATCTTCAAGCACATGCATTTCATACATACAATGAAATCATGCATATTGCTATTATGTAGGAAATTATTTACATCAGCATATTAATTGAGAAATCAATCTCAAACTAATTCATAACACCATTTAATTCAATACATACAAATACAAACATTTATACAAACACTTACACTACACACTTAAGTCTACATATAGTATGTCGACTCAAGGTGCACATTTAGGCGAATCTCTTCGCCAAACTAATTATGCACGCATTCCTAATATCCTAATGCGACAAGAAGCCATGTCAATCACATCAGCAAATTATGGATGAAAACAGTATTTCCTACAATTGACTAAAATGCCCTAAATCTCATATTCTTCGTCGGTTTACGAAACAAGAAACGGACAGCATGTTGTACATGTCAAACGGCATTGCCGTCAATAATCTACTATTAAACGACATTGAAAGTGTTGAAAACAGTCAATCAAAGCGTCTAAAATCCGCACCTTATCTCTTAGAAGCGTATCGTTTCAAACGGAGCGTATACGCTTCGTCTACGGTGAATAGGCAACCTAATTTACAAGATGCATAAGCTATCTCACTATGGAACGAAAGGAACACTAAATCAGCAACTTATTAGGGTATTTTCTTACCTAGAAATGTGGAAAAATCACCGACCAAGTGATTGGAGCATGTTGCTTAATCACGTGCTACAGGTAGCACAATCGGCAGGGAATTCTCCTCTACCTTCTCTCACAATCTCTCACCTTTTCTCTCTCTCAACCTAGGGCTCTTTGCAAATTCGGATGGGGGAGAGGAGTGAGGGTTTCAAGCCCTTTTATAAGCCCAATCATGCCCAAAACAGGCTTGGGAACAAAGTTTACTTGATGTCTAACCAAATCGGGGCTGTTTCGGCCCAAAAAGGCATTTCTGGTGGTCCCCTGGCCGAACGCAGTCGGACTTAAGCTCATACATACTGGATCTAGCACACATCAAGTTTTCAGTCCGGCAGGGTTCGCAGATCGCATGTGGCGGTCCAATTTCAGTTCAGCGGTCACCGCACGTAAATCAGGTCTACAAATCTCATGATATGAAATAGAAATTTTTCCTGATCCGAGGGTGTAATTTGGCTGAATTCTGACAGTCAGAACGCTTAATACTGACGTGCCAAGTCATGTGCCAGATTTGAATTTCAAATTCCAAATCTAACCCTATTCTCACTCTCTTCAGTCCAGGCTCAATGAAATAGCCTGCGAATGTCGGTTGGACTTGATTTTCGAAATGATTGTCAAGTCCAGTAAGGCGGTTCTAACGGTCTAAAGATTGTAGGTATCGGACTTTCGACGCGTGGTCTAGATCCAATACAATGTTTCAAAGTGGTCCAGAGGACAAACCTGCTTAGAGTTTGATTCGAGGTTTTAGAGTATTATAGAGTCATTGGTTCTACTCGATTTGGGTCTTGTAGAACGTATTTAAAGTGATCAGGGACTATTTCCCAGCTACTCTAGCATTGCGCTAGCTAACTTATGCTTAGTTTCAAAAGGAATTAATCCTAAGTGATTTCTTTGGCTATGGAATTGGGTTCTAAGCGATTTCCCAGGTGTTTTAATCGACCCATTGCCTAAGGACGTTTGATCCCAGGTTGGCCAAAATCCGGGGTGTTACAGTTAACCTAAACCGTTAGGCCCCATTGATGCTAGAAGGATTGACCAAACCGTGAAGCCCACCATGATGGGTGTATCATGTGCACATAGTTCATCCATTTTAGACTATGGGGATGCCCTGTGCGGCCCACCATATTGTGTGTATATACACACTATTTATCCATTTTCTAGGCTTTGGGCTACCCACCTTGACATATGTATTCTACATAAATTAACCATCCACCTTCCCAGCTAGCCTGAGGGCGAGGGGCCCCATCATGAGTCAAATGCATTCCCAAATGGACTGCACTATTAAGTCTTCCTAGGGCCCATTGTTAAGCCCATTCCCCGTTCTTCCTCCCTTCTCTCAAATCCTACATGAGTGGTAGATATACCTTACCATAATTAGGCTATCCCAAACCCTTGTGCCCTTATGATAACCCCTACCCTTCTTGGGCTACCCCCAACCACTGGGCCCCATTGATAATGATGTTTCTCACATCTTATAGGACTACCTAAGTATTAGAGCGCTCCTTGTGTTCATACCAGGCCTTCCATGGTAAATGTGGATCACCCAGATACATGTGTTTGTCCGAATTTAGTGACCC
This sequence comes from Magnolia kwangsiensis, assembly GCA_037074715.1. Taxonomy (NCBI): domain Eukaryota; kingdom Viridiplantae; phylum Streptophyta; class Magnoliopsida; order Magnoliales; family Magnoliaceae; genus Magnolia; species Magnolia kwangsiensis. The sequence continues at coordinate 74,017,940 of CM073577.1, read as the reverse complement.
AAACCCAAGGCCCACTTAGATGATGAGCGAGCTACCCCATCCGTTTGTAAAGGCACATAGTCTTGGATGTGTGAATCATATCAAGGCCTACCTTGTATTCATATTCGACCCCATAGAAAAGCTTAGTCGTTATACGATAAAGATAGTGAGAAGGACCACTTATTATGTACTCGCTTGACTTACCCCATAGAATATATCCTACCGTTTTGATCGATTGTTAGGACCACGTGTTATGTATGTATCATCCACATAATCTGCCTCCTTTGGATGAGTGTAAGGACCATCGTTGACATTAGTACATTACCATCACCTCCTTGATGTAGATGCAAGAATATGTGGTATCAGGTGTATAAAACCTATCTCGACATATGAGCAAGACTCACCGTCCCCATTTTGGATTATGTAGAGCCTTGGAAGGCTAATGTTAGACATGCCGCATAGACTTTTATAGCTGTAAATGGAGTATGTCTCTTGGTTTATACTTTTCATATGTGACATGCTGGTGAAGGTCAATTGTGGATTATTGTCATCTGCCTTATTAGATAATCATGCCGATGTACTTCTATTACATCATGATACATGTCCATATGCATCATTTCTATGTTTGTTTCGAGGAGTGATTGACCATAGCATATGTCATTGGGCTAGTTGATTATGGGACTCCTTGTGAGATGGAGTTGCCCCACATGATTGCACGTTATGCATAGGTTTGATGCATGATTGGATGGTATGACTCATGCATCTCATTTTGTGTGGTATGATCACTATTCACCCTAGCGACATCGGGGTTGTAGCCTCCACAGTAATATCGTGGATGGTCAAATGGGACACTGAAAATATTTAGTTCTAGCATATGGGCATGTTCGATGTCCATAGGTGAAAGTCCTTCAACCCCCGAGGCCAGGGGATGCTCCAATGTCAAGATCGAGTGTATACATGAGCGTTTGAGTGTCGAATATTAGAAGGTCACATCTCTCATTGTGTCATGGTCATTTGGAAGGTGGTGTGGCCTTACCCGCCTAAGGGAGGGGGCAATGATTAAGCTAAGTATGACCCAACTTGAGGAATGGGTCCATTATTGATGTGTTGGGCCGATATTGGAAGGTGGATAGTGAGGTCTGTTTCACTTGCTCAGTCGTGCACTTAAATGGGGCATCAAGCTGGCGTGGAGTGTATTAGATCCTAGTGATTGTCCAGAGAGGAACCGTATTAATATATGATATCTCAGAAATGTATGGTACTGATATGTGGATCTACTGAGTGGAGGTTGCACATTCAGCATTGTCTCATTCATCCATTCACTTACCACTCGAGCTGGTATTACGTAATTATACAATTATGTGTACATTCACTATAGCCATAATTTTGGTTGGGTACGTGACCAACCTGAGATTAGGAGTTTATCACATTAAGTCTAGCTATCCAAATTTAAGTATGGGACTAGTTTGGATAGAAGTCCCTTTTGGTGGACCTCACAGCTTACGATGCTACGCACTATCATCCTGACTTCACGCTCTAGCATCGCATATTGCATTGCATCCTCTACATATGGCATCTTATTGCATTTCATCTTCCACATATAACATCTTATTGTAATGCATCTTTCACATATAACATCTTATTGCATTACATCTTCTGCATATAGCATCTTATTACATTACATCCTCTGCAATGATGTTGTATTACATTGTATTCTCCACATATGACATTTGGTTACTATGATTACACATTTTGAATAAGGCTTATGACATTCATGGACTTGTTAGTATTTTTATTTCTCTAATATTGCATGATTTATGGACTTGTATTGTATGTCGTGCACCTATATTGCGCACACCCCTACACCACCCTCTAATCTTTTGACAAGCTTATGCATGATAGATGCGTGCAGGTGATGCTAGGATGCAGTCGAGCTGAGGCTAGAGCGTGCGGCTGAGCTTCTAGAGTTTTTGAAACCTATATTATATTTCCTTTCATGCCTTATACCCAAAAGTTTTTTATATTAATGGATATGTTGTGATGTTTCTTATTGTTGTTATGGGTTATACTTATGATTATGCTTCTTATGAAATAAATTTACGTTGAAATCTTCTTTGTAGGATCCCAGATCGAAATCCGATATATGGGTGCCAAGAGCCGAGAATGAGGTACTAGGGAGGCTGTCAACACCGGTTTTGGCAATCGGGAATTTTTTAAGCCCGATCCCTGAGTTTAGGGCATTACGGTTGTTGGTAGCAAAGCATAACTTAGGAATACCTAAGGAGAGCATCACATATCTACAAATAACTACCCTTCAATATATAAATGTTGAGAACTTAAAATGGTTAGATCCTCAAGTTTGAATAACTTAAAAACTTTTGATATAGCTCCCTATCATGTGTGCATTCAAAAGTGCTCTAGGTTAGTAGGTTCTTGTTCCTATAGGACATGACACCTGAGAGGACAAGTCAAGGGGCTCCCCCATCCGAGACTACTGTGGCCCCAACCATATCAGTGAGTGTGAAAAAGCTTCAGTAGATGTTGCAGTCAGTGATCACGATTCTTTATGAGTGGGGTAGGTGACCCATGGATGTGCCCGCCCGGACTGAGCAGGAGTTCGCGAACTCCCTTCTAAACAACTTCAGGTAGTTCGATCCCCATTAATTCCAGGGAGATCCCGACCCATCAGCAGTAGAGAGATGGAGATTTGAGGTGAAGAAGATCTTTGATACCATGTGGTGCTTGACTCAACAATGGGTCCCATTGGTAGTATTTCCTCTTCAGGGAGAGGCCAAGCACTGGTGGACATCGGTTTCTTGTGTGGCAGGGGCTAAGTTCGAGTGGATGTGGGAGGACTTTGGGGACCGGTTCAACCAGAAGTTCTTCACAGAGAACGTCTGTTAGCAGTGTGCACTTGAGTTCGAGACCTTTGTGCAATGGGACATATCGGTGTCTCAATATGAGGCTCGATTTATCGTGTTATCGAGATTCATACCATACCTAGTAGTGGATGAGGGGTGAAAGGCCCGCCGATTCGAGTGCGGCTTACTTTATGGCCTTTGAAGTCGTGTCGTTGGACACATGCTCCCGACATTTGAGCAGGTTATTCAGCAGCACTGGTATATGAGGCAGAGTGGGTTGATTCGCAAAGAGCCCATGGTTAGAACGGAGAATGGAAGAGGAAGACCCCCTCTGATTGCTCCCAACAGCAATAACGTCGATGGTCGTAGAGGCACAGGAACTGTTCATCCCTTCGAGCTCTAGAAGCACCTCCTGCACTACCACGGAGACCCTTTTTAGGTATTTTCTTCGAATGTAGGGGGACGGGGCATCATAGGCATGAGTGCCCCTGTCTATACCAGCAGCTGAGAGTGCCTTAGCAGCCTTCCCGACAGTAGCAATGACAATAGTACCGTCCACTAAGATCCCAGTAGCGGCAATAACAGACAATTCATTGTCCTCCGGACCAAGGTTACTCCCTTGGTATAGTGTAGGTGAGGCATCTTAGGAGTGCGAGGCTGAGATTAGAGAGTGCTCTCCTTATCTTTTTGTCTGATTATGTCTTGTATTGTGTTATATATATATATATATATATATATATATATATATATATATATGATGCCATGTTTTCTCTTCCTTATTATTTTTCTCTGCGTAGTAGTGTAAATTTTGAGGATGAAATTTTTATTAGGAGCGGATAGTAATAAGGCTCATGACCTAGTACCATTCCATTCCTTAGGATCCCGTGATGCTCTCCATCAAATTTTGGCAACCCATGGACTATAGATAGCATTTGCAAGTGACCTCAACTTGCTTCCAGTGAATCCGAGTTGACTCAACTAGAGACCCATGCCATTGCAACCGCATCGTCACTGCAATTCCAATGCCACATCTTGTGTGCCAATGTGACACTTAGACTAGGAGATATGGCCCGCGCATAATCTTGGCCATAAATTACGCGTTGCTAGGCCACAAGATTTCAGTTAAAGTAGGATCTCTACAAAACAATCATCATGATGACATCACCACTCATGCCTCTTACATGTAATCATTCCAAGCATGATCTTTCTCTTCCTCATGCTCTTACACCTCTTACATATGTAATGATGCTCTTATGCAAGTAATCATTCAACTCTTACATCTCTCTCTTTCCCTCCCTTCCTCATTCCTAACTAGAGAGGAGCTTGGACACCCTACCATTAGTGAGAAACCCATCCCAAAAGTCCAGTCCTCTTCCAAGCTTATTCCTCCTAATCCAACCATCTATGACCCATCACAACCATTAAATCATTTCTTTTTGAGCAATAAAACCTAAGGGTAGAAGAAGAAGGAGGAGATTTGAGGTGGGTGTCATGTCTAGAGTACATCTTCTATTTTCTTAGATCTTTGATTTTTTTACATGGGGCATGTAGGACCCACCAATCAATAGTGGAAATCCTACTTGACCTCTTGGGTGTGGCCAGTGGCCCACCCTTGTTGCATGCATGAGCCATGATGGGGCCATTCTCTATGTACCCCATCATGATGTTTCATTTAAATCAATGACCTTGATGGGTCATCTAGACCCTAATTTCATGGTGGGGATGGCATCCCCACCTCAGATTTTCCTAATCAAGGGCCCATGCATGAATGGGACCCATGTGATCATCATGATGTATGGTTTAGATCTTTTAAAGGGCTAATTGTGGCAGAGCCCCTCCCTTTGGCCGATCTTCTCTCTCTCTCTCTCTCTCTCTCTCTCTCTCTCTCTCTCTCTCTCTCTCTCTCTCTCTCTCTCTCTCTCTCTTCTTGATTGATGGCCCATTCTGAGGTATGAATATGATCCACGTTATCCCATTGGTGGGATGTTCTCGCTGTCCAAAATTAGGACCCACCCTTGCTACTTATTTTCTGGCCGGTCTAAAGGAGGGGAAAACACAAAGATTAACTTGGATCTTAAGTTGGTGGGCCACGATGTGGACCCACCTTGATGTGTACATTGTATCTCCATCGTTCAACAGACCCACCTTAATGTGTATGATGTAACTCCATCATCCAGCTGATGGATGGTGGGATCCACCGTGATATATGGATTTTATTTATGCTGCTCGGGGCACCTTGTTGTTCGTGTGGACAGGCTTAGAAGAAGGGAAATTACAAATATCAGTTTAATCCCAAACTCTGGTGGGCCACACTGATCCGGACCCCACCCAATGTATGCGTTTTAACCATGTTGTCCACCGTCCAACAAGGGATAGTGGAGCCCACATGATGTATGTGTTTCATATCCACACCGTCTTCCATCCAGCCATAGACGATGGGACCCACTGATGTAAGTGTTTTATCCACGTTGTCCACATTTGGACGTTGGACCCACCATACACGTGTGGTGTCTCCACTGTCTAGCTAGGATGGTGGGACCCACCTTGATGGCGTGATGTATATCCACGCCATTCATCTTGTTGGACGCCCGAGTGGGGCCCACTTGTTGTACGTGTACGGCCCACATGTTGTATGTGCAAGACCCACCTGTTGTATGTGTGGGACCCACCATGATGTGTATCATCCATGCTGTTTAACATTCCAACAGGCCCACCTTAATTTATGTGTTGTATCTCTGACTTCCATCTGGTGGGGCCCATTGTAATATTTAAGGGCCACCATAATGTATTTTTTTTTTACTTAGATGACCTATCTGCTGGACCCTAGTAAAGGCCCGAAGTTGCTGAATATGCTGGAGTAGTGAGGCCCACCAAAATGGGGGTATTTTGTATACACACCATCCATGTATTTTCTAAAACTATGGGCCCCGTTTATTCCTTGTACTACCCACCAACCATCTAATTGAGTGAGGACTGGCCTGTCCAGATTTTTGGACGTCTAGGCAGGCCCAGATGGGCTAGACATCCAGCCTTAATGCTTCTCCATATGCAAGTGTTCCCCATCCATTTTGTTGGTCCTTGTGGGCTGGTAGTAATCCCAATATAATGTATGTGATTGTGCCTATATTGCCTAGCCCATTTACTAAATTTTAGAGTTGATCTATAAGGCCCACAATGGTGACTGTTAACTATTTATTTGGGGGCATATGGGCTGCCCATAAGGCCCACCAGAATGTATGTATTGTCTATTTTCATTGGTCATGATATTTTTGGGCCATGGGTTAACCCATATTCTTATCCCATCTTAATGTACGTAGGCCTTAAGTCGTTTCTAGAAGCCCACCATAATGTGTGAAATGTTATGAATGCTGCCCATTTGTTTTCTAAATAGTATTCAGGCCATGGGCCCCGTGGTAAGATAGGCTTCTTGATAGGTCGCTCACTAGGGGACAATGGTGGTTGAATGTCTACGTTATAAACCTCCATAGGGCCCCACCTTAGGAGGCAAAGGTGGTTAAATGTCCACATTGTAAACGTTCATAAGGCCCTTTGTTAGGACCATCCTTATCACCTCTTATTGGGTCATCCCAAGTCATTGGGCCCTAATAAGTAATACCCATCTTACCTTAGTGGTTTGACCAAACCTAAAAGCCCACCATGATGGGTGCATCATATGCACATAGCTCATTCATTTTAGACCATGGGCAGCCCTGTGCGGCCCACCATATTGTGTATATATGTGCACTATTTGTCCATTTTCTCAGTTTTGGGCAACCCACCTTAACATGTGTTCTACACAAGTTAACCATCCACCTTCCCAACTAGCCTAAGGGCTAGGGCACCTATCATGAGTTAAATACAATATAAAGTGGACCGCACTATTAAGTCTTCCTAAGCCCCATTGTTAAGCCCATTCCCCATTCTTCCTCCCTTCTCTCAGATCCTACATGAGTGGCAGATATACCTCACCATGATTAGGCTATCCCAAACTGTTGGGCCTCTGTGATACCCACCTTCCCTTGTTGGGCTACCTCAAACCACTAGGCCCTATTGATAATGATGTTAGAATTTGCACCTATTTGTATCTATTTAGTGATCAGTCCGCTAGTTTCTTTCTCACATCTTATAGGACTACCCAAGTATTGGAGCCCTCCTTGTGTTCATATCGGGCCTTCCATGGTAAATGTGGACCACCCAGATACATGTGTTTGTCTGAGTTTAGTGACCCAAACCCAAGGCCCACTTAAATGATGAGCGAGGTACCCCATCCATTTGTAAAGGCACACAGTCTTAGACATGTGAATCATATCAAGGCCCGCCTTGTATTCATATCGGGCCCCATAAGAAAGCCCCGGTCATTATACGATAAAGATAGTGAGAAGGACCACTTGTTATGTACCTGTTTGACTTACCCCGTAGGATGTATCCTACCTTTGTCATCAATTGCTAGGACCGCGTGTTATGTATGTATCATCAGCATAGTCCGGCTTCTTTGGATGAGTGTAAGGCCCATCTCTGACATTAGTACATCATCATCACCTCCTTGCTGTAGATGGAAGAATATGTGGTATCAGGTGTATAGAACCGATCTCGACATATGGGCTAGACCCACTGTCCTTGTATTGGATTATGCAGAGCCTTAGAAGGCTAATGTTAGACATGTCACATGGACTCTTATAGTTGTAAAGGGAGTGTGTCGCTTAGTTTATACTTTTCATATATGACATACTAGTGAAGGTCGATTATGGATTATTATCATTTGCCTTATCAGATAATCATACCTATGTACTTTATTACATCATGATATATGTCCATACACATCATATGTATGCTTGTTGTGAGGAGTGATTGACCATAGCATATGTTATTCGGCTAGTTGATTATGGGACTCCTTGTGATATAGAGTTTCCCCACATAACTGCACGTTATGCCTAGGTTGGATGCATGATTGGATAGTATACTCATGCATCTCATTTTGTGTGGTATGATCACTATTCTCCCTAGCAACATTAGGGTTGCGGCCTCCACAGGCATACCGTGGATGATCAGATGGGATACTGAAAATGTTGGGTTCTAGCATATGGGTATATTCGATGTCCATGGGTGAAAGTCCTTAAACCCCCGAGGCCAAGGGAAGCTCCAACATCTAGACTGAGTGGATACATGAGCACACGAGTATCAAATATCAGAAGGTCATGTCTCCCACTATGTCGTGGTCAGTTGAAAGGTGGTGTGGCCTTACCCACCTTAGGGAGTGGACAATGATTAGGCTGAGTCTGACCCAACTTGAGGAATGGGTTTACTATCAACAAGGAGGGCCGATATTTACAGGCGGATAGTGAGGCCCCTTTCACTCACCTAGTTGTGCGCTTAGATGGGGCAGCAAGTTAGCGTGGAGTGTATTAGACCCCAGTGACTATCCAAAGAGGAATTATACTGATATATGATATCCCAGAGATATGCGGTACTGATATGTGGATCTACTGAATAGAGGTTGCATGTTCAACATTGACTCATTCATCCATTCACTAGCCACTAGGGCTAGTAGTGCGCAATTATACCATTATGTGTACATTCGTAATAGCCATCAATTCGGTTGGGTATGTGACCAACCTGAGATAAGGATTTTACCACATTGAGTCTACCTATCCAAATTTAAGTATGGGATTGGTTTGGATAGAAGTTCCTTATGGTGGACCCCACAGCTTGTAATATTACGCACTATCATCCCGACTTCACGCTCTAGCACCGTATATTGCATTATATCCTCTACCTATGGCATCTTATTGCATTATATCTTCCGCATATAGCATCTTATTGCATTACATCTTCCGCATATAGCATCTTATTGCATTACATCCTTCGCATATGGCGTCATATTGCATTGTATCCCCCACATAAGGCATTTGGTTCACTGTGATTACGCATTTTGAATAAGGCTTATGACATTTATGGACTTGTTAGTATTTCTATTTCCTTGATATTGTATGATTTATGAACTTGTATTGTACGCTTGACACCTATATTGCACACACACCTACACCATCCTCTAATCTTTCGATAAGGTTATACACGAAAGATGTATGCAAGTGACGCTAAGACATAATCGAGCTAAGCCTGGAGTATGCAGTTGAGCTTCTGGAGTTTCTGATACCTATATTGTATTTCCTTTCATGCCTTGTACTCAAAAGTTTTTTATATTAGTAGATATATGATGATGTTTCTTGTTGTTGTTATGGGTTATACCTATGGTTATGCTTCTTATGAAATAAATTTATGCTAAAAATCCTCCTTATAGGATCACAGGATCGAAATCTGGTATATGGGTGTTAGGCGTCAAGAATGGGATACTACGGAAGCTGTTGGCACCGGATTCAGCGATTGAGAATTTTGTGAGCCCGGTAACCGAGTTTAGGGCATGACATTTTTAGATAATTTTGGACTGTGAAGCATAAAACTCCCCATTTCTTGTAGAACTTTGTTTTTTTCTCTTAGTAACACCATTTTGATGAGGGATTTTAGGAGCAAAAAATTCATGTAATATTTCATGGTCATTACAGTACTTCTCAAAATTGTTATTCTCAAATCCAATTGCATGAAACTTCTTATTCTAATTACATAAAGTTTTTTTCTGGTCTGGATGCGTTTAATTAACTTTTCAACTTCGTCAAAAGCATCCGACTTTTCTCTTAAGAAGGCTACCCATGAGTATCTAGCGTAGTCATCTACTATAACTAGGAAGTATTTCTTACCATCTCTACTCTCTGTTCGAGTTGGTCCAACGAAGTCTATATGGAGTAGTTCAAGAGGTCTTGTAGTGGCTAAGAGTTCATCTTTTTGTGACTACTCCTGATTTGCTTGCCTATTTGACAGGCACCACATACTTTATTTTCTAACTTTTTTATTTTGGGTAGACTATGAATATGATCTCTCTTACTGAATTTATATAGGTCTTTATAGTTTACATGTCTAAGATGTTCATGTCACAGTTCAGTTTTGTTTGTTTAGACTATGTAGCATGAATGATTTATCAAGTAAGAGTAATCAATAACATAGCAATTTTTAGAGGTTCTTCGACCATTTAATATTATATGGCCTTAATTGTTAATTATCCCACATTCGTGATTTGAAATTTTACACTATGATTCCTATCACAGATTTGAGATATGCTCAACAAATTATGTTTTAATCCTTTAACATATATCACATCTTTAAAGATAGGTAGATTGGGAAAATTTACATTACCTCTTCTGATGATTTAGTAGTTACTACCATCTCCAAAAGTAACTGAGCCACCAATGATTTGATTGATGTCTGATAGAATCACCCTTATCACCTGTCATATGTCTAGAATATCCATTATCCTAGTACCATCTTGAATGACTACTTGCTTTGAAAGTTATGTGGATGAGAGACTTTTAACCTTTGGAACCTATTTCATTATAGTTTTGGGTTTAAGAGGATCTCTTACTATTCGTTGTGGTTGGGAGTAAGAGTTTTTCCTATTTCTATTTACTCAAGTATTACTATAGTTGAATTTCAAAAGCTCTTTAAGTAAGTCCACTATCTTTTCTACTAGAGGAGAATAATTTCTCCTCTAGTATTTATGGCAGTTGGAATTAGTTTTTATATTAGAAGTTTTTTGAAATATTTGTACATACTTGTTTACTTCTTTTGGAGTTTTCCCTTTGGACTTTGAAGATTCTCCTTTTATAAATACGTGAGCAGAGTTTTTAGATTTTTCAATTTAACTTTTGATATAACCCTAGCCAGATTTGTCACCACTTCAGTGTGTTGCGGTTAATTATTTTTCAAATTTTTGGTTTCCTTAAGTATATATCAAAGTATCCTTTGAAGTCTTAAGGGAAGAAACTTTTATTTTCATATTTGACATTTTGAATTTCATAAATCTTTAAGTTCAAATCTAATTTGGTTTTCTCAAAGTAATCAGAAAAATTAGATTTTTCCAAAATGACTTTTTCAAGTCCTACTCGAAGCTTGATACAGTTTTCTTTTTGAATTTTTAGTTTATAATCTTACAAATTTCTTTATATAGGGCCTCATATGCTTACTTGAATATCATCTTCATTTTCATAATTACTTTCAAGAGTTTCATAATCAGAAGTTTCACATTCATCTGACGAAGTGATTCTAGCTATAGTTAAAATACCTTTTAATCTTTCAAAGTTTCTTGGTCTGAATTGTCAGTTTCTGGATTAGATTCAGATTCTGATGATTCATCCCAAGTGGCAATCATCCCTCTTTTTTCTAGATTTATCCTTCTTAAGACATTTTGAAGCTAGATGCTCAAATTCAGAACAGTTGAAGCATTGAGTGTCTTTAGACTTAGATTTCCAAAAAATTAAATTTCTTTTTCTTTTGTCAAAAAGGTTTTTGAAAATCTAATATATTTTTATTTTTGAAAATTATATAAAAAATTTTAGCCAACATTGCCATATCATCCTCATTCTCATCATTATTAGTATTTATATTTATATATTTGGATTTAGATTTAGAGGATTTAAGAACTATGGACTTATTTTTTGGAGCTTTGACATTCAACTTGTAAATTTGTAGAGATCCAACTAATTTTTCAACCTTCATAGCATATGTATCTCTTAATTCTTGTATAGCAGTGACTTTAGAATTGAACCTGTTAGGAAGTGATCACATTATCTTAGCGTAAACCTTGTTTTGAGGAGCTTGTTCTCCAAAGCCCCACATCAAATTAATGATGTCATTTAGTTTCATTTAGAAGTCCATAAATGACTTTCTTCCATACGAATTTCCTCAAACTTAGTTGTGAGGATTTGAATTTTAGACGTTTTGGAAATGTTTGTTCCTTCATGTGTCATTTTGAGATTATCCGATGCTTTTTTTCTATGTCATAAGAAATGATTCTTTTGAATTCATTTGGTGATAGAGCATAAGTAATTACATTTAAGACTTTTGCATTAGTGTTGCTTTCACTTTTCTGAACGGTAGTCTAAAGATCATAAGTGATTTCTTTAATGGACATGGTTCCATCTTCAGCCAATACTTCCATCATTAGAGGGGTTCATTTAGTTAAGGTGGCTTGCCACAGACTTTCATCAATAGATTTTAGAAAAACCCTCATTTTAGCTTTCCAATATGAATAATTTGAGTCATAAAAGGAAAGTGGCCTAGTAATAGATAAACTATCAAAATTTGACATTCTAATAGCTCTGGATCTTGCTCTAGGAGGTTAATCCCAAAATTAGTAACCTCGCTATGATGCCACTTGAAAGGAATAGTGATTTCAAAAAGTTCATACACAACCTTCACCTAAAAGATTTAGGCAGGACAACCTTATTTCACAACGTCTTTGAGATCAAAATACCAAACTTAACAAGAGACAATCCAATCACAAGGAAAGTAATAAATAAATAAACATCCACTACCACTTCTCAAGGAGTTATAGTGGTTTGGTGCTTAACCTTATACCTACACTACTCGTAATTTTGGCTTTCACTATTTCAAGGTTTTCACAGGTTCACCTTAATAACCTAATATAGTTCTTGTGATTTTCGCGAGGTATTACAACAAAACACTTTTTATGATTTTCACAGGCTCACCACAAAATAACTTGCTAAGATTTCTATGCTATCTAAGAAAATCCTAAATGGAAATGAAAATAAAACAGTATTTATCTTCAAATGGCGAGTCGTAGATGTAACTGTAGTTGGAATGCAATTATCTTCTTTCTTGAGATATAGATGAAACCTTGTATGAGCTGAACCTAAAAAGAATGTCGGGATCTAATATATTCTTAATGAAATGAACAATACCCTAATGTTATAAATTTGATTCTCTATTTTTCAAGTAGAGTATGAATTATTCTATTGAAAAATGATTACAACTAACTTAGGAAGGCCCTGACTTTCTCTCCTCGCTTGAGTATATTGCTAACAATTTTTTGATGTAGAAATGAATAAGGGAAGGCCTCTATTTATAGCCAAAGTTCTTAGAAATTCGGTTGGCCTAATTTTCGGTTCGACTGGATGAATTCCAACAATATAGATCCAACGACACTCAGATTTTGCGGGATACGATCTTTTAAAATTTTGACTGCCCAAGCCAAAATTCAGTTGGTTGAACCCTCAGTTCGGTTGGTCGAATCTCCATGAGATCTAAAGAATTAAGGTCGGTGAAAAAGTAACCATATATACTCAGGCTAGCCGAATAGACATGTTTGGCTAGCGAAAATCAAGGTTGGGTTGGTCGAACTTGCCATGAAAAGTTTTTGTCAAGCTATAAACTTGTTCGAAATATGTTGGGTTAGTCAAAGGTAGTTATGATGGCCTACCCAAAAGTTGGGCTGGTCTAACTTGAGTGTATTTTGCTTAGAATCATGTTCATTATAATGTGTAGACACTGAAAATTGGTACCTACGATGATTTTTGTATTTACACGGGTTGATTAGGGGTGATAGGCTGATTGTGGATGTTGGAGTCGCCACTAGCCAAAAAATCTCAAAATCTTGCAGTAGGCTAGAACCACGAAATATGTAAGGTGAGGGAAATCTGAAGACTTCTTTACCTTAAATTGACTCCTGGCCTGCGATCCGAATTTCTGGGTCAGGGACCTCGATTACAGAGAGGGAAGGTGTTAGGCAACCTCTCTGCCCGTACAAATATACGATCTCTACTTTGTGTGAAAAAACAATCTCAATGGATGGATGATACGGTCGGGATAAGACTAGGCACATACATGGATTTGTGATGTGATAAGATCCGAGATTTCAGAAGGTCACAGAGCATACGTCCAACGACGTGCCTAAAAGGTGGATGTGATGATGCTTATGTAAAGATAAATAAATGGACTAGTTCACTAGAAATTTCTGATGTGATAAGATCCGATGTACGACAAGCCATAGAGCATACATTCACTAGAGATCTAGAGAAGCAAGAGGGTTGAGAAGGGAGTAAATGTCATGATGGATGCTTGTACGTAAATGGATCCTTAGCTTGATCTTGAGTAGGCTAGGATGTGGGTTGAACCATGATCAACGAACCTAGGTTAGGAGGTTAGGATGGCTAAAAACCAGGGAGCGGGCTAAGAAAGTGGCTGAAAATTCTCGACTTTGAGGCTTGGGAGCACCTCCTCACCCTCACTCTCTCTCTCTCTCTCTCTCTCTCTCTCTCTCTCTCTCTCCCTCTCACTCTCCTTTTCACTTAAGCTTGAAAGTGAGGAGTTGTTAATTTTCTTGGGTGTCTGGAAATGAGAAGAGGAGTGGGCTATTTATAGCCTTCTCCAATGGCATTGATGTAATTACTGGGTTTGAGAGGGGTAAGAGGTGAGGTGGCAAGTTATGGTTGGTTGTGGAGAGAGGAATGCTACATGACACTCTCATTGGCCATGAGGGGTGGTAAAAAGGTAAATAGTGAATGTTGAGGGGGTAATTTTGAAGGAAAGTTGACTTTTAGGCGCTGGAACAGTTGTCCACAGGCTGGCCATGATGGGCGGCACTCGAAGTACCGCAGGCGGCAGTCAAACTGCCGTCAGGGCTTCGTTTGGGTCAGACTCGCACGTGTGGGCTTTGTACGTTATGTGGGTTCACATGGAGTCTTCTTTTAGGGTTTTTGGCTCAGAAAAGTTAGTTTTGGCTTGGGTAATGGGGGTCTTGGCCATGGTATAAGGTATAGGCGGGGTTGTATGTGTGCTGAATGGTTTAGATCGTAGTTTTGGGTTGCGGATTGGGGACTTTTGGGTCAGGGTTCAGTTTGGGTTGTGATTCTGGTTTGGTTCAAGGTGTGATCATGATTTCCAGATAGTCTTAGCCTTCTCAAGATGTAGCCTGGCTGGGGTGTCTACAGATGCCCCTCTTTGACTGAGGTTACGAGCAACTGAAGGTCAAAGCTAGTTGACACCCCTCCCTTCTGGTAAAAAAAGAGAGTAGTAACTCGAATCTGTTGCCTACCATTTTATCATTGTAAGTTAGCTGTTTGGAAAAGAGATGAATTTCACATATCATGAGGGTTGAGGAAAATGTTATGATTACCTCCTGCGCATTCTCGCGGCTTTACGGATCACTAATTACAACCCTTTCACATCAGATTGTTAATAGCATTGGAGGGTAAGTCTGAAAAGTAAGAGCCTTTGTGCATTCGTCGCGACTTTATGAGGGTTCCCGTACTGTCTGGTCTGTCGTCCCTTTGCTACGTAATCACCTTAGGAGTATTTGGCCTATTTGATTATCAAAGTGGTTAATTGCCTTGCATGTTGGTGCGACCTTACGGGGAACTCACTACGCTGACTTGGACTCAATCAAATTTTCTGAATATCCCGGACTAGGTATGTGCAGGTAATCTGTTGCCATGCAGTCAGCTGATTCTGATACTTTGGTTACAATCAATTGTTGTCAGTTCGAGTTTTGATGCTTCTTTCCAGAGCTAGATCCACTCATTTTACTAGCATTCGTACGAGTGTCCAGATATAAATATCGGGCCAATCGTACATGTATCATGTACTAATTTGATCTTCCTTCGGAGAAATCGAAAGAGATCAAATCTTATTTAGATGTGTGCACTAGTCGCAACTAGAGAATATGGAAGATTTCTCAGTGTACTGCGCACCGTGTGCGTAGTTGAAAAACTTTGTTTGAAAGTTATTCCCTTTGGAGCTAGACTCCTTGGGGATTTTATTTGAAAATATATTTTTTGGATTTTTTAAAAGATTCGTTCGATCTCGTGGGGAGGGCGTCATCATCCAGTTTTTATTGTACAAGTTAAGTAAACAATCGCGTTTCCTCCACTAATGAGCTGGTGGGGCTAACGGTTTTTATTTGAAGTATTTTTTAGATTTTTGAAACATCTGTCAGATCTTGTAGGAGGGTGTCGTCGTCCAATTTTTATTGTACAGTCTGGATTAAATAGCCAATTGGCCTCCACTAATGAATTAATGGGGAAATTGGGGAACATTGGCCTGATTTGGACATGTGGGCCTATGACCATGGGCCTTGAAATAGGGCTTGTGAAGTGAGCCTTGCTTTAGATATGTGGGCCTAGGAAATGGGCTTAAAAACATGGGCCTTGAACCATGGTCCTTTGAACAATGGGCTTGGTGGGCTTTTGACATGTGGGACTTGTGGATTTTTAACTTGTGGGGCTTGTGGGTTTTAAAATGTGGACCTTTGGATTTTGAACTTGTGGATCCCCGACTTTGTTGGCTGCTTGTCCTGTACATGCATGTATGTATTTTGTGTTTTTGTGTTTTTTTTTTTAAAAAAGAAAGAAAGCGATGTATAAAAAGACCTTTTTGCAAGGAATGAAAATTTTTTTTTTGCCAAATTTATCGATGTTTACTTGTGTTTAGATTTGTGACTAGATGGTGGAATCAGAATCTTGGTCTCAACCCATGTTGTATGCAATATTCTAGATTGTATCCTTAGGGTCTTAGTTCCCTGAGAGCGTGTCTGAGATCACATCCCGGGATTTGAGCAGAGTTTGCTAGAGTACTAATCCGAAGTTGATCTTTTGTCTGTATCTCATTGTGATGCTTGCTGTCTTGACTTCTCCTGTACTTGTATTTTTTATTTCTTTATTTCTCACTATTTTTACCTATAGCGCCCTTTTAGGTTTTCACTACGTCTGACTCTCCCCATCATTTTTTCCTGTAGCGTCCTTTCAAATTTTCACTACGTCCTGGGTTTTTGATCTTACCTGCCCCTTGGCATCTGTGCTGTTGTTACCCTTGGCGCCTTTTCAGGTTTTCACCAAGTCTGTTACATGCCCGCTATTTTTACTCGAGCTGCCCTTTCAGGTTTTCAACTCGCCCCTTTCTGCTTGGGCATGCCCCTTTCTTTTTTTTTTTATTTTATACATTTTTCTTTAGAGCGCCAAGAGTGATGGAGGAGATGGAGGGACTTCCTTCATAGTCAGCCAACTAGTTACCTGTCAATCTTTTGTCTTTGGGTACAATTGTAAGCTGCATGGAGGTTTTGGGGATGATTTTTTTTTGGGGGTTCTTTTGTGACTTTCTTCTTTTTCTTCTTTTTTTTCTTTTTTCTTTTCTTTTTTTTCTCTTTCTTTCTTTGTTTTTTTTTAGTTTTTTTCTACTTTCTCTTTCCTTTGTGGGAGGGACGATTGGTGTTTCTGATGGGAGAGGTGGTGGATAATACTTTTTTATTTTTATTTTTTGTGGGGGAGTAATGGATGCAGCTTTACGATTGTAATCATTGACAAAGTCAGGTAGGGTTACCTGTGATAGATTTTCACATTGTCGGCGTTGATGGGCTCAGGAAAATCCTCTCACTTCAGATTGGTGAGTCAAAGAGCGCCTCCTGGGAGTACTTCTCGAATGAATAGTGTTCCTTACCGTGAGGGTTTGAACTTTCCTCTGAGGTCTGGTAAGTGTGGTGGTAGGATGCGCTTCATGACCATGTCGCCAACTTTGAAACTTTTCTTGTAGACCCTTTTGTTGTAGGCTCGGTCAATCCTTCTTTGATAACTTTGGGAGTGGCTTAGTGCTCACATGCACTTTTCATCTGCCAGATGCAGTTGATCGTATCTTGCTTGTAGCCGCTCACCTTCCACGACTTTACTTTCTAGCAGTATCCGAAGTGATGGGATTTCGAACTCGACTGGTAATACTGCTTCCATTCCGTATGCAAGCTCAGATGGAATTTTTCCTGTAGCAGACCGTATGGACGTCCGATAGGCCCAGAGTGTGTAAGGCAGCATCTCTAACCAGTCGCGGTATGTTTTCACCATCTTCTCTAGTATGTGGATGATAGTTTTGTTGCCAGCTTCGACCCTATCGTTCATTTGAGGGCGGTAGGGGCTTGACCGATGGCGTTAGATCTTAAATTTGTCGAGAAAATCACCCATCCTTTTATTGATGAATGGAGTTTCGTTATCAGTAATGATGGCCTGAGGAACCCCATAACGGTTGATGATGTTGTTCTTCATGAACTGGACCACATGAGATGCTGCAATGGTGGTGTAGGATGTAGCCTCAATCCATTTAGTGAAGTAGTCTACTGCCACCAGGATATATTCATGCTCATTTGAAGCTTTGGGGTTAACCTTGCTGATGATGTCGAGTCCCTATATGGAGAAGGGACATGGTGATGTCAGGTTGTAGAGTTTGAAATCAGGGGCATGGATCTGGTTTGGATGTTCTTGACACTTGAAGCATTTCTTAACATATTTGAAGCAATTTGTCTCCATCGTGAGCCAATAATAGCCAAGCCATAAGATCTTTTTTGTCATTATGTGCCCATTCATATGTGAGCCGCATAGTCCTTCGTGGATTTCTGACATGATGTGCGTTACTTCTGCTTTATCTACACAGTGGAGAAGGACTTGATTGAAGGATCACTTGTAAAGGATGTCGCCAGTAATCATGAAATGTGTTGCCAGTCATTGTATGGAGCGACGATCCATCAATGTTGCGTCTTCTAGGTACTTATGGTGCTCGAGATATTCCTTGATGTCTGTGTACCATAACTGATTGTTCGAGGGTGGCTCGGCTCTATCGATTTGTAGGCAGAATATAGGTTCCTCTTGAAGTTCAACAGTAAGTTCCCATTCAGCGACTCATTTTGGGATCTTCAGCATCAAGGCGAAGGTGGCCAAAGCATCTGCAAACTGATTCTTGACTCAGGGCATGTAAGAGAATGAAATCTCTTCAAACTCTGCGATTAAATTCTCTAAATAGACGTGGTATGAGATTAGCTTTTCATCTTTGGTCTTTCAGTCACCATTTGTCTGATTAATGATGAGTTGTGACTCTCTGAAGACCCATAACTTCTTCACATTAAGGATTATGGATTCTCTTAGACCGACGATACATGCGTCATACTCAGCTACGTTGTTAGTGCACTGGAATGCTAACCTCCTGGAAATGGGAACTGAGACATCTTCGAGAGAGTAGAGTATGGCACCTACTCCACTCCCTTTCGTGTTTACAGATCTGTCAAAGAAGAGTGTCCACTCTCCTGCCTTTCTTTCTTCTTCTTCCTTGATTAGGAGGATGTCCTCATCAGGGAAGAAGGTCTTCAGTGGTTGATAATCAGGCAGAGAATGTACTGCTAGATGATCGGCCAGTGTTTGCCCCTTGATTTCTTTCTGAGTGACATAAGTGATGTCAAATTCGAAAAGCAGTAGCTGCCATTTCGCGATCCTTCCTGTTAGTGCTAGCTTCTCAAAAAAGTACTTCACTGGATCCAGCGAGCAGGAGGATTGGATGGGCGATCATATACTATCGTAGCCATTGTGTCGCCCAGACTAGGATGAGGCATGTCTTCTCTAGGCTGTAGTATTTGGCTTCATAGCTCGTGAATCGTCTACTCAGATAATAAATCGCTTCCTCTTTTCTTCTTGTGTCATCGTGTTGGCCAGGACTTGTGTCATCGTGTTGGCCAGGAACACGTCCAATTGCTTCTGCAGTGACGGAGATTTATAGGAGTAACGACTGATCTAAAGTGGGTGGCATGAGCACTGGAGGATTTAGCAGGTAATTTTTGATCTTGTCGAAGGCCACTTGGCAGTCGTCATTCCATTCCTTTGGAGAGTTCTTTCGCAGGAGCTTGAATATAGGCTCATAGATCGAATTGAGCTGTGCGATGAATCGACTGATATACTGGATCTACCCGAGGAAGCCCCAAATTTCCTTTTCAGTCTTAGGTAGCGACATTTTGATGATTGCCCTAGTCTTGGTTACGTCTACCTGGATGTTGTCCTTGCTACGATGAAGCCTAACAGCTTGCCTCTGGTTGCACCAAAGACACACTTTTACGGATTGAGTCGGAGCTTGAACCTCTCTAGCCTATCGAAGAGCTTCTCAAGGTCTTTGAAGTGTCCTTCGATTGAGGGAGACATAATGATCATGTCGTCTACATAGACTTTCATTTCCTTATTTATCATGTCATGGAACAAGGCAGTCATAGCTCGCTGATATGTAGCTCCTACGTTCTTCAGTCCGAAGGGCATAACTCAATAGCAGAAAGTTTCCCATGGTGTGATGAAGGAGTTCTTCTCACGATCTTTGATAGCCATCTTGATTTAATTATAGCCTAAGAAGCCATCCATGAAGGAGAAGATCTTGTGTCCAGCAGTATAATCTACCAATGTGAGGCAGAGGGAAGTTGTCTTTAGCGCTTTCTTTATTGAGGTCCCTGAAGTTGATGCACATTCTGACTTTCCCATCTTTCTTTGGAACTAGTACGATGTTTGCGAGCCATTCTGGGTAGTTGGAGACTACCAGTAATCCCGCATTGTATTGCTTGATGACTTCATCACGGACCTTCAAGGCCCATTCTAGCTTCATTCTCCATAGCTTTTGTTTGATAGGCTTCATGTCCGGCTTTATTGGTAGATGGTGCACCACCAGATCTTCATTGAGCCCTGACATGTTCTCATATGAGAAGGCAAAGTTGGATAACCGGTTTCAGAAAATCTATCATCCTCTGCTTGTATTCAGGGGATAGCAATTTTCCAATACACACCTCTCTAGGGAGTTCTGCTAACCCTACGTTCACAACTTCAAAATCGTCTTCTACAACATTAGCCTTTGTTTCAAATTTTTTAAGAGAATCCTCGAATTCGGGAGCTATATCATCATTTCCCTCATCAAGGGCTTCATCCAAACTCATGAGCTTGAAGTTCAACTCGAGATCGAAATCATACGAGTTGACCGCAAACTCATGTGATGTGTGTGGGATATTTGGCACAATGGTTTTTGAAAGATTTTCTATTATTTTTGTATTTTTGAAATTTTTTGATGTTTTGTGGCTTCGAGAAATATTTGATTTTTTTTTTTTGTATTTTTAGGAATATGTGGTGTTTTTATTCTTTGAAAGTTTTTTGATTTTTTTGTGTCACCTGGGGGTCCCGAACAAGACGGTGTTACGAGCCAAGATTGGTCTTGTCCTAATTCGGGATACCAATTGCTATTTATATTGGTATTTTTTTTAGGTTGGCATCCATGGAGGATTCACCGACTGACTCGATTGTCAAGGGGATAACTGTCCATGGTGGTTCTCCCATCCTACCTTTCTGACTTGTATGTTCCTGTGGGTCACCTGTTTTGATGACCATGATGTCCACTGGGCTGGGCTCGGAGTCGGAATCTGATTTGATCTCTTTGCCCAGGAGTTGGAGTTCTTCTGGTTCCTCTGGCTCCTCTTGTGATGGGACCTTGACGTCTGTCCAGTCAAGGGCGAGCCACTTCCCCTTATCAATCCAGTGGATGGGTTGCTTCTGCCCCTTGTGTCGCTGAGCCGGTGGCAGGGACGTGTCCCTTTGACTGCGATGGAAATGGGTGCTTCCCTATTCTTGCCTGTACCCCCTTCAAAGGGCGCTTCTGGTTCTGGGTCTTGTATGGGTGGATCATTTTCCATGCCCCTTACCTCATGTGATGGGTCTGGGGGTTCTCCCCCTTGTGTCAAGTGTGCTTTTGATGCCTTGAGAATTTTGTCCTACCTTATTGGCGGTCAGGCGGACTCTGGGTGGGAATGATCAAAGAGTTGAAGTCGCTGGAGGTGGTCCTCAAGGGGAATCATTGTGTCTCCAAAAATTTTTCCAGCCTTGATGAGCTTGATGGGTGTGCAGTTAGATGGTTACCCCTTCTTTGGCCTTTCAGCCTGATCTTCTGGCGTCGGTTAATACTCCAGTCCCTGTCTCTACACATTAGCAAGTGCCGGTTTCACTACTATTCCTTTCTTATGGAATTCAATATGGTAGTTCCAGATTAGTCGTTCAGTAGGTGGAATGACATGTTCAGCAGTGAGAGGGTAAGGATTAGTGATTGAGTTTATAACTTCGAATTCGTGATATGATACATCACCCTCTGTGTGTTGAACGTCAATCACAGGGATGTCAGTTTCTGGGATATTAACCGCCACTGGCAGGACAGCTTCTGGTTCGGCCAACACTGAGATGATTCGATTTCTTGGAGGGAATTTTACCCTTTGATGGAGGGTTGAGGGAATGGCTCCAACAGCATGGAGCCACGACCGCCCCAACAGAAGGTTAAACGAGGCAGGGATGTCAATGACCTGAAATGTGACAAGAGTCAGGTCTAGTACGATTTGTAGCTCAATGTCGATTTCTTCCTCAACCTGTCTTCAGGAATTAGCGAACGCTTTGACACTCATGGTGCTAGGCCTAAAAGAAGACAGTTCTATCCTTAACCGTTCGGCAGTCCTTAGAGGGTAAACGTTAAGGCTGGATCCATTGTCAATGAGCATAAATGGGACCTTAAAATTCTTATGGCAGGCTACTATGTTTAGTGAGTGCCCGTGTTTGCGACCCTCAGGTGGTAATTCATCATCAGAGAAAGTGATGGCTCGTGGTGCAAGGAATTGTCCAATCATACTTGCCACCATTTCAGGGGGTACGTTAGGGGAGATATGGGCATCATTCAAGGTCTTTGTGAAGATTTCTCGATGTGATCTTGATGTGCATAGGAGCTCCTAGATGGATATTTGTGCTGGAATGGTTTTGAGTTGGACTGTTATGTCATAAGAAGCATCGGTTTTGCAGGTGGTTCCCGATGAAGCTCCCCAGGTTTCTTTTAGGTTTTGGTTATCTCTCCTGAAGCACCTCCCATTGTTGCCCACTTTAGTGCATTTTGGGTAATGCCATGGGACTGCCTTCGGGTTGTAGGATGGAACCGTCCTTCCTTCCAAGTATATTAGGGGTTCATGAGGCTGAGGGGTTGTGGCTAAAATAGTTTGTGGTGGACTTGGTGTTTTCTCTTGAGGTACCACCGAGTTTTGGCGAGATTTGACACTGGAGTTTTCTTCCTCCATTTGTTGTGCGAGAGGGGTCCTCTAACCATGTTCTAGTTGGTGAGGCATTAGGAATTTCGGACCTTGAACCAGGGGTTCCCCTTGTAAGGTTAGTGAGGCTAGATCATGGAGACCTATTGGGAGAACGACAGGTTCAAAATTTAACCTTTTTGGATGTATTGGTGTGCAGTGTCCCCCCTGAGGGATGGGATGCTGCAAGTGTGACCTATTAGATGCAGCTTTGAGGGTTACAAGTGGCTGAACTGTTGGTGCTACTTCTAAAAATATAAGGGGTTGTGTTGCTGGTGCTGCTTCAAGGACTATTTGTGGCTCTGGTGTTAGCGTATGTTGGTAACCCCATGTCCGATTTGCCGTATCGATCATGATTACTTGTATGGAATGATGCGGAGAAGGGTACATGGATTGCCCTTCTTCAATGTGGCTGACGGTAGAGGTGCTAAATGTACTGGGCCCTGCTTGATGTGATGGTAGGAGATTTTGGAGGATGTTGGCCTGAGACACATTGTTAGCCCGTGGAGTGATCGCAATCTTCTATCTTTCGATCAAATCTTGGACCTCATGTTTTAAAGCGAAGCAGCGGTCCGTCAAATGGTCGGGAGCCTGATGATATGCACAATATTGATTCTCATTATATCCAAGCGGCAAGGGGTTAGGGGGAAGTCGTGGTTGAAGCGGTGTTAGAGTTGCTTTTGCATTAACATTGTCAGAACCTGACTGTATGTTTTTGTTAAAGGGGTGAACTTCCCCCCTAACATTGCCTGTTTATATGGACCTGGTTCATTTTCCTGAGGCGTTGTTATTATTGTTGAGGTGGTTGTCCCTGATATCCCTATTGGGCTTGCTGTGGTTGGTACTGCCTGTTCAATTGTGGTTGGTATTGTCTATCTTACTGTGGCTCCGGTTGTAGGGCGTATTGATTGCCCTGAGTGTTCGTGACGATATTGTTAACCTTTTTGGTGCGCTGTACAAGAGCAATGCCATTTCCATTCCCATATCCTACAGGTTTTTCCTTGACTCTGTTTCTTTTGATTGAGGGGGTCTGGTGTGTCCATGGGGAAATGGTTCCGGCTTTGATCCTGACTTCTACTTGTTCTTCGGCTCGGATGAGTTGGGAGAAGTTTACGTAGGGATACGAGATTAGATATCCTAAAATGCTGAGATTTAAGGAGTGTACGATCATGAATATCTGTTCCTCGTTGTTGATGGGGTTTCTCATTAGAGCCACCATGGCTCGCCATCGTCCCACGTATGCTGACAATGATTCATCACTTTTTTTCCTAAGGGCAGCCAAGTCAGATCTTTTTTGAGCCATGTTCAGATTGTATGAGAATCTGTCAATGAATGCCTGGGAGAGTTTTTCCCAGGTTCTGATTTGATGACTGTCCAACGAGGTATACCAATCCAAAGCATCACCTTTGAGGGACTTCTAGAAAAGCCGTATCAATGCTCCATCATTTCTTGCTATCGTATTGAGTTCCCCAAAAAATGCTTATAGATGTGCTGTGGGGCACTCGCTATCGTCATACCTTTTAAATTTTAGTACCTAGAAGTTTAGAGGTACCCGAGCATCAGCGAAGGGACAAAGGTCCCTGAACTTGGTGGATGGATGATCCATTCCTTGCTGTCTCTGGAGCTGATTTTGCACCATTTGTAATTACTCTCGTAATTCCTCGATTCTTGACTTGCCTTGCCACGAGTACCTTACCCCTTGTTGTAGAGCTTATGCTGCTTCCTCTTCATAGGGATCAAGGAGAGGGTGTTGTTGGAAAGAAGATGGACTCCCGATGGCGGGAAGTAGCTGGAATTGAATGTCGCTCCCTTTCGGAGGAGGGTGTGATGTTAAGAAATGGCTCCTGCCTAGGGTATTTGCCAATTCTGGAATGTTACTTCCGTTCGGGGGAGTGTGGACTCTAAACTGGCCCCCTTCATGGGCATCCGCCGGTTCTTATCGGTGGTTCCCATTAGGAGGAACCTATGTTGTAACCTGGTTGTTGTGATATGTTGAGTAGAGATGTGAAGGATGATTGCTCCCGTTTCTGGTTGTTGTTGCTCTTGTGCCGACTCTTCTGGGAGAGAGAGCACAAGATTTACTGGAGGAATAAGAGAGAAGGGATATGGAGTCTGAGGGAGTGAACTATTTTGTACGCTAAGCTGGATTGCCTGTGTGTTTGGTGTGGCATTTAACACTAAGCGGTGTAGCTGCTCTTGCACTGCTCATAGACTCTAGGCCATTTCTTATATGGTGGTGTTGGCTTATGGGTCTACTGGAGCTGTGGGTGATGGAAGTGTGGTGCTGGTGCGAGTACGGGTGCTAATGTTTTGGGAGCTAGCTAAGTTGTCGGCTCTTCTTCATGGGTAGCTTGAGAGGTCAAGGCTGTGCAAGATCGGGTGGTCATGGTTCAGGCTTACCCCTAAACAGGTGCAATCCAAGGTCCTTTTTTTTTGCTTTTGTATGAATGCAAATGATGATTTCCCTTAAGATTATAACATCACACACTTTCGAGTCGGGTCTCAGCTAGTGTGAGCTAGCATGGTTCCCAGTGGAGTCGTCATTCTGTAGACACTAAAAAATTGGCACCCACGCTGATTTTTGTATTTATTAGGGGTGATAGACTGATTGTGGATGTTGGAGTCACCACTAGCCAAAAAATCTTGAAATCCCGTGGTCGGCTAAAACCACGAAATATGTAAGGTGAGGGAAATCTGAAAACTTCCTTACCTTAAATTGACTTCTAGCCTGCGATCCGAATTTCTGGGTAAGGGACCTCAGTTATAGAGTGGGAAGGTGTTAGGAACCCTCTCTACCCGTACAAACGTACGGTCTGTACTTTGTGTGCAAAATAATCTCAAGGGATGGATGATATGGTTGGGATAAGACTAGGCACACAAATGGATTTCTAGTGTGAGAAGATCCGAGATTTTGGCAGGTCACAGAGCATACGTCCAACAGCATGCCTAGAAGGAGGATGTGATGATGCTTATGTAAAGATAAAGAAATGGAATAGATCACTAGGAATTTTTGATATGATAGGATTCGATGTACGGCAAGCCATAGAGCATATGTTCGCTATAGATCTAGAAAAGCAAGGGGGTTGAGAAAGGAGTAAATGTCATGATGGATGCTTGTATGTGAATGGATCCTTGGCTTGATCTTGAGTAGGCTAGGATGTGGGTTGAACCATGATCAACTGGGCTAGGTTGGGAGGTTATGATCACTAAAAAGAAAGGGAGTGGGCTAAGAAGGTGACTGAACAATCTGGACTTTGAGGCTTGGGTGCACCTCCTTACCCTCACTCTCTTCCTCTCTCTCTCCCTCTCACTCACCTTTTCACTTAAGCTTGGAACTGAGGAGTTGTTAATTTTCTTGGGTGTCTGGAAATGAGAAGAGGAGAGGTCTATTTACTCCAATGACATTACCATAATTATTGGGTTTGAGAGGTGTAAAAGGTGAGGTGGCAAGTTATGGTTGGTTGTGGAGAGAGGAATGCCACATGACACTCTCTCATTAGCCATAAGGGGCAGTAAAAAGGTAAATAGTGAAGGCTGGGGAGGGAGGGGGGGGGGGGGGGGGGTAATTTTGAAGGAAAGTTGATTTTTGGGCACTGGAATAGCTATCCACATGCAGGCCGTGAGGGGCAGCACTCGAAGTACCGCAAGCGGTAGTCAGATTGCCGCCCTAGCTTCTTTCGGGCCGAGCTCTCACGTGTGGGCTTTGTACATTATGCGGGTTCACTTGGAAGTCTTCTTTTAGGGTTTTCATCTCAGAAAATTGAGTTTCTACTTGGGTAAAGGGGGTCTTGGTCAGGGTATAGGGTATAGGCGGGGTTGTATGTGTGCTTAATGGTTTGGATCGTGGTTTTGTGTTGCGGATTGGGGACTTTTGGGTCAGGGTTCGGTTTGTGCTGCGATTTTAGTTTGGTTTAAGGTGTGATCATGGTTCCCAAATAGTCTTAGCCTTCTCAATATGTAGCCTGGGTGGGGTGTCTACATAATGTTATGTGAAATACACCTAACCCAGGGTTAATCTAAGTTTATACCACCTGATGTTTAACTCATACAAAATGTTCCGATCTTTGAAACTTGTACTTTGATAGCTTAAGATGTTGAGTCTTCTTTAAGATGCTTGATTGAGTCTTTATCGATTTTTCATGAGTTGTCAAAGAGTATCTTCATAAGTGTTTGTATTCCTTTTAGGACTACGAAATTTGACAATCCCAATTGTGCTTATGTGTAAGCACTTACATCTGAGTTCATGCTCATGAATTTAAAATGGTTATGCCATACTAGTCAACATTTGTTTGATGAACCATTTGTGTTCACATCTCAAGTTGAGCAGGTGTTCTATGTGTAAGACCTTGTCGAGAAGGATTGTCATGTTGTAGTGAGGACAAAACCTAGGGACTTGTTTAAGAAGTGTGGGAAAGAGTCTGAAATGATGTTGACATCTACTTCGAGAGTTTTTAGTGAAATAATAAAATTTTGGAGGAATCGAGTGATGGCATTATTAGTTGGGAAAGGATAGATGTTGATGGTTATGATGGAAACATGGCAGTGCAGTTAGTGGAAGGAGAGGAGTTTCAATTGCATGACTAGTTAAAATTGGGATGAGTAATGGGAAGTACATCTAAGGTAAATTTTGTTTAGCATAGTTGAGTCCTTTATACCATCTTAAATTAACGAAGACATAAGCTCGTAATGGGTTCAGAGTCGAGCTTCAACTTCTTAAAGTAGGATATTATGCTAACTTTCTATGGTTATTGACTAACTTGGAACAAATGATTCAAACTACTTACTCATGTAAACATTTTACCAAATTTCATAGAAAAGTCGGTGTTGGTTGGATGAAGGCCAAATCCTGGTGGCATGGAATTCTATCATGAAATTGAAGCTTAGGGGTGTACCATGGTTCAATGCTTGTACAATATTAACTTGAGCTGAAAATCATATCCAATGCAGACTTAGCTAACTTACCAGTAATGTTCAAAGTTTGGTTGCATGTTTCTATTGGGCATTTATGCATACCCAAGCTAAGGCCCAACCAATTTAGTTATCAGGCCTTAAGTAATGCCCAAGCCAGATCACATGCCTCTATTTTGTAGTCCAAATCCATCCAGGCTCACTGTCATCTCTGACTCATATTTATCGTGCTTCGGTAGGCCTTTACAGACGCTTTAAGAGACCTTTACAAGCACTTTTTAGGGATTTCTTAAGGGTCGTATGTAACGCCCTAAGATTCGGGGGTCGAACATAACTCAGCTCCTGAGTTCCAAAACATCACCTATGCAACATAAACAATAATGGATGTATGTTGTTTGTGTTAGTGCATGAAACATGAAATAGATCAAGCCAGATCAGCAAACATAATTCAGGGATAATGAGGAAATGCAAGGGGAAGACTTAAATAAATATATAAATTAAAAAGAATCTCAAAAATATGCATGCTCTGCCCAGGGCAATATATACAACTGTGTCTCTCAAAATACATGTATCAAAATGTGCAAAATCATCATATACATATCCCAGAAACCCCGCTGGTCAGGACAAGGCTCACATGAACCCGCCTGAGAACTGCATAAATGAGAACGCCTCCTCATCCTCATCAAAGTCTAGCTCTGCCTCGCCAGCATCACCATCACCTGTAACTAAGTCAGAGTCTGGTTGGTGTTTAAGCACCATCCCAGAACGTGGGAGTAAGTGATCAACTCAGTGGTACTATACAGTAAAGGTTAACATGTTATCAATTCAATCAAGCAGTAATGATAAAGCAGTACAATCAAACATGTCCTAGATACTCTTGTTAATGCAAGAATGATATGAGGTAATGATGCATGCCCTCACCACAAACTCCCTCATGCCACATCATCTAACGATCGCGACATGAATCACTACCACTGTGCTCTTACACCAACGCCAATGGCACATGCAGTGCGATGTCATGAGTATGATTACCAAGTTCTTATTAGTCATTTTCATACAATAGGATTGGGAAGCTAAGACACCTTCCTTATATCAATTCCCAAACATTGATCCATTCTAGGGTCATCAGTCCTAGAAAATCTCATACGATGTTACGGTTCTAGGTCGCTGCAAGGATAGTCAGGGCTGTTGCACGGAATCATTACACCACTCCCCCATCACCAAATCAATATAGGCCTAGTTATATCCTCAATACTGCAACAGGACTCATCGCCCTTATGCAGTGTCAGGATATACTTGAGGTCACTACAGAGGGCCCGTCACCAATCAAGGTAGGCTGACAACAAGAATATAGTGTCCCATAACACCATAATCTACTCATGAGAGTAGGGTGCTCATTGGTCACTACGGGGAGGCTAGTCGCCCCAGCGTAGGCCGACAGCTAGACCACAGTGTCCCATACCACCATGTCCTGCTCATGAGTCTTAGGGGACCACGGTACCAAGGTTAACGGGAGTTTCACGGGTAAGCTTGGTGTCTTAGATTCAAACAGTAGCTACCAAACATGGTGAACATACATAGGTCAATCGGGTTAGTTGATAAGCTCAACTAGGCCAAGCGCACATTAAGTTGAACGACATAGAATGCATAAGCACTCCGTGTGGCCTAACCACTGTCGAACATCCCAAGCACGACTCAGATTCAATGAACTCATCCTGTGTGGTGAAAACGACCTCAACCACTATTTACAGAACGGTTACCGATTACCTGGACTGTAGTACAGCCCCAATCACGTACAACTCAATAACAGGCATATGATTCATATCCTACCTTCATATGAACATTCATGTCATATAACTGGAACTTAAATACAATACATAAAGGAAATTATACACACATTTAACATGAATAATCTAAGTTACATAATTTATGGAGGAAATCATACACTCAAATATTATGATTGAGATTCATGTCTCAACAACCTTAGCAATCACACTTTACAAACTACTAACTCATTTAGGCATTTATACAAACACTTAGATTACACTATTCAACATACATCACGTATGTCGACTCCATTGCATATTAGGGCAAATCCTTTCGCCAAGGAGTTATCTCATACATATTAAGCGTATAACAACAACAATTAATCATGGCAATCAAAACAGCATATTCCTTACATATATAAGTATTCTAACATATACATGAAATACATTATTTATAATATAAAGTATACATATACGTAAATCAAAACGGATAGTGCATTTGGCATGTGTAATGGCAATCACAACATGAATAAATCATTATCTAACATTGAAAGTCTTGAAAATCATAACCTAAACGTAAATAGTCCACACCTTAAACCAGAAAACGCGTATTAGATGTTATTCAGATGACATGTCTTCGTCAATGGCGGATACGCTACCTATGAAATGAAACAGGTTAGCTATAACTTCATTTAAACTATTCTAGGCTTCAAAATAGGTTAGGGTTGGCTTAACTTACCCAAGAATGTAATCAAAATCGTTGAAAGAACGATTCAAATACGAAGGTTCGATGTGTAGATGAACTGGGAAGAATCTTAAGGAGATTCAACAGGTTCTCCTACACTTTCTCTCCCTTTTCTCTCTCTTGGAAAGCTAGGGTTTAGAAAATTCGTATGAAATTTGGGAATGAGGGTTTAAAGCCTTTTTATAAGCCTAAACTCGACGAAAATAGCCTTAGGGCTAAGGTATACTTAGGTTATAACCAAATCGGGCTCTAACTGTTCCAACGGAGCACTTCTGGAGGTCCTCTTATCAAATGCGGTCGAACTTAAGCTCACTAGTATTGGATCTTTAGTAAGTTAAGTTTTCAGTCCGATCGGGTTTCCAGATCGCCCGTGGTGGACCAGCTTCAATTCAACGGTTACCGAAATTCGATCAGGGCTACAAGCACTTTGACATGTATGGGCCACCCTTTCTGATCCGAGGGTAAATTTAGGTTGAAATCTAACGGTCAGAACACTTAGAAATATCACGCAAGTGAAACGATACAGATTACTTTAAAATATATTTAATTTTCTAAAAATCTTCGCTTTCTCACTCTCTTCACTCCGGACTCAAGGAAATGGTCTCAGGACATCGTTTGGGCTTGATTTTCGAGGTGATTGTCAAGTCCAACTAAGCGGTCGTAATGGTCTAAGTTCATAGCTATCAAACTTTTGACATGCAGTATAGGTCCAATATGAAGTTACAAAGCATTCCCGAGAGCAACTGGATTTAGAGTTGGATCCTAAATTTCAGAGTAATATAGCGTCATGATTCTATAGGTTTTAGGTCTTACAGATCGTATTGAAAGTTATTGGTGCTAATTTCACTTGCAATCTAGTTTAGCGCTAGCTAAAACACATTAAAATTCTAAGGGATTTAGTTCTAAATGATTTCTACTAAAGGTGGTACTTGTGTCTAAGTACGAATTTTTCCAAGTCGTTACAATCTATCCCCCTAAGAAAACCTTCTCATACTCCTCGAAGATCTGGGGGTAATTCTTCCTGACCTCAGCTTCCGTCTCCCAGGTAGCTTCTTCTTCGCTATGATGCGTCCAAAATACCCTCACAAGTGGGATAACCTTGCTACGCAATACCTGCTCCCTTCTATCCAAAATACCTATCGGGCGTAGTTCATAAGTGGCATCCTCGCTCAACTGCACCTGCTCCCATCTAATAATATGCGAAGGATCGGGAACATACTTCTTCAACATGGACACTTGAAAAATATTATGCACACCTACGAGTGGTGTGGGCAAAGCAAGGCGATACGCTATTGGCCCCACTCGATCAAGTATCTGGAATGGGCCAATGAATCTAGGCGTGAGCTTCCCCTTCTTACTAAACCTAAGAACTCCTCGCATAGGGGAAACCTTTAGGAACACATGGTCCCCAACATCAAACTCAATCGGTCGCTGTCTCGTATCGGCGTAGCTCTTCTACCTGCTCTGTGTTGAGAGAAGTCGATGCTGAATAATGTCAATCTTCTCTGAAGTCGCCTGAACCAACTCTGGACCAATCAGAGTCTTCTCGCCCACTTCTGCCCAACAATGCGGCGCTCTATATGGACAACCATATAGTGCTTCATAGGGAGTCATACCAATACTCGCCTAGAAGCTGTTGTTGTACGCTAACTCTGCATAAGGAAGACAGTCATCCCAACTGTCCTTGAATTCCAACACACAAGCTCATAACATATCCACCAAAATCTGATTCACACGCTCCGTCTGCCTGTCACTGAACTTCAACTTCATACCCATCGCTTCCTGGATACGAGTCCAGAAGATAGATGTGAACCGGGTGTCTCTATCTGACACAATCTCCAAGGGAACTCTATGCAGGCGTACAATCTCTCTGATATACAATCTAGCCAACTCGTCTGCAGAATTTGTGACTCTGATCTGTAGGAAATGAGCTGACTTCATGAACCTATCAACGATCACCCGAATAGAGTCATATCCCTTCCTCGTCTTCCATAGTCCAGAAATAAAGTCCATGGAAATAAAGTCCCACTTCCATTCAACTATGGGCATGGGCTGAAGTAGTCCAGGAGGTCGGTAATGCTCTGCCTTAACCTGTTGACACGTGAGACAACGGGATACGAACTCAGCAATGTGGACTTTCATATTGTCCCACCAGTACGATCTTTTCATATTCTGATACATCTTCGTGCTACCTGGATGCATCGCAAGCCTCAAACTGTGGGCTGACTCAAGAATCTCTCATCTCAAGTCAGGTATGTCTGGAACGCATAAGCAACCTCGATATCACAAGCCCCCATCCATACTAATTGTCCACTCAGAGTTCCCGTCAGTACCAACCTGCTCCTTCATCTTCACCAAAAGCTCATCTCCTGCCTGAGCCTCAATAATATGGCCATCTACGAGCGGTTGTAAATAAATATGTGCGACGACTTCATATGGCTCTTCCACTGTGAGTTTCTGCTCAAAGTCTCACACGAATTCCACCATATCCCACTGCAATCATAAGCGAAGCCACAAATTCTATAGCCTTCTTGCGGCTCAACGCATCAGCCACAAGATTCGCCTTGCCCAGATGGTAGGAAACCTTGAACTTAAAGTCTTTCAAGGTCTCCATCCATCGGTGCTGCCTCGTATTCAAATCTCATTATGAGAATATATATCTAAGGCTCTTGTGGTTGCAAAAGAGCTCGAACTCCTCTCCGAAGAAGTAGTGTCTCCAGAGCTTTAATACGAAGATGATAGCTGCTAACTCTAGGTCGTGCGTAGGGTAATTCTCCTCGTGCTTCCTTAATTATCTCGAGGCATACGCAATCACCCTATCCTTCTGCATAAGGACACAGCCCAGACCAACGTGAGATGCGTCAGTAGATATCGTGTACTTAAGCCCTTACTCTGGCATTACTAGCACAGGGGCGGACGTCAACTTGTCCTTTAGTTCCTGAAAAGCTGCCTCAGTCTTCTCATTCCAAGCAAACTTCAAGTCCTTCCTTATCAACTGAGACAACGGTCTGGCAATCTTAGAAAAATCTTGAATGAATTATCGATAGTAACTTGCCAGACCCAGAAAACTCCTCACCTCGCTAACTGAACCGGGCTGCTTCCAATCCTGAACCGCAGCTACCTTAGCGAGGTCAACCGCAATGCCTTAGACACCACATGTCCCAGGAACTTAACTTCTTCTTTCCCCCTGAGAGTATTCAATACCGATCTCAGGTGCTCCTCGTGCTCTTCCCGACTCGGGGAGTATATCAAAATATCATCGATAAAGACAATGACGAACCGGAACAGAAATGGCCCAAACACTCTGTTCATCAGATCAATGAACACAGCTGGAGCATTCGTGAGTCCAAAAGACATCACGAGAAACTCATAATGACCGAAACTGGTCCTGAACGCAGTCTTCTGCACGTCCTCATCCCTAATGCACAACAGATGATACCTAGACTGCAAATCAATCTTCAAGAAATAACGTGCCCCCTTCAACTGATCAAACAGATCATCAATCCTGGGCAAAGGATACTTGTTCTTCACTGTCACCTGATTCAGCCTGCGATAATGAATACACAACAGCAGGGAACCGTCTTTCTTCTTCACAAACAAGATAGGTGCTCCCCAAGGTGACACACTCGGTCAAATAAAGTCTTCTTCAAGAAAGCCATCAATTTGTCTCCTCAACTCCTCCATCTCACATGGAGGCATACGATACGTCGGTAGGAAAATAGGCGCCACATCGGGCACAAGATCAATAGTGAAGTCAATCTCGCACCAAGGAGGAAGCCCTAGAATCTTCTCAAATACATCAGAGAAATCGCAAACTACTGACATATCTTCTAACATCGGAACATCAGAACTCTCTAACATGGAAGTGTAACTACTAACACGACAGGACCAACTGACCTGAACTGGAAATGAGAAGACTGTGCCCTCAGGTCTATAGGCTATCACAACTCTGACCTCGCAATCAATCTCTGCTCTCATCTTCACGATCCAGTCCATCCCAAAAATAACATCATACTGAACAGTGGGGCGACAATCAGGTCGATAACCACTATCCTGCTACCCAAATCTATCAAGCAAGACTCACAGGTCCAAGTAATATCTAACGTAGTCCATGTAGCTGTTGTGAGTCTCACTCCCTTCATAGGAGCCGTAACCAAACCT
The DNA here is from genome assembly GCA_037074715.1 of Magnolia kwangsiensis. Taxonomy (NCBI): domain Eukaryota; kingdom Viridiplantae; phylum Streptophyta; class Magnoliopsida; order Magnoliales; family Magnoliaceae; genus Magnolia; species Magnolia kwangsiensis. The sequence continues at coordinate 73,983,734 of CM073577.1, read as the reverse complement.
AGTCGCTTGACCGCAGCACAAGAAATGATCAAAACATTAGACCCAGTGACCACCAAAAGGAAGATAGGTGTAACGACTCAGAAAATTCAGTACCAAGAACCGAGTACCACCTCGATCGAAAATCACTTAGGATTAATTCCCTTAGAAATTAAACATAAGTTAACTACCGCTAAGTTAGACTGGTTGTGAAATTAGTACTGTTCACTTTAAATACGTTCTACAAGACTTAAAACTTATGGAATCGTTAACGCTATAATACCCTGAAATCTAGTATCCAACTCTAAACCCAGTTGTTCCCGGGAATGCTTGGTAACTTCGTATTGGATCTAGACCGCACGCCGAAAGTCTGATATATATAATCTTAGACCATTATGACCGCTTAGTTGGACTTGACCATCATTTCGAAAATCAAGCCCAAACGATGTCCTGATACCATTTCCTTGCATCCGGAGTGAAGAGGGTGAAAAAAGGAAGATATTTAGAAAATTAATTACATTTTTAAGTAATTTGGCATGTGTCACTTGCACGACGTTTCTAAGCATTCTGAGCATTAGATTTTGACCAAATTTCACCCTTGGATCAAGAAAGTTAGCCTTTACATGTCCAAGTACTTGTGGCCTTGATCGAAGTTCGGTAACCGTTGAATTGAAGCTGGTCCACCACAGACCACAGACGATCTGGAAATTCGATCGGACTGAAAACTTAAATTACTAAAGATCCGATGCTAGTGAGCTTAAGTCCGACCGCATTTGATAAGAGGACCTCCAGAAGTGCTCTGTTGGATCAGAAAGATCCTGATTTGGTTAAAACCTAAGTATACCTTGAACTTAAGTCCGTTTTCATCACGTTTAGGCTTATAAAAAGGACTTAAACCCTTATTTCCATATCCCATATGAATTTTCAAACCCTAACTTCCCAAGAGATAGAAAAGAGAGAGAAAGTGTGGGAGAATCTGTCGAATCTCCGTAGGATTCTTCATAGTCCACCTACACATCGAACCTCCAAATCTGAATTGTTCTTCCGGCGATTCTGATTTCATTCTCGGGTAAGTTAAGCTAACCCTAACCTATTTTGAAGCTTAGACTAGCTGTAGTAAAGTTGTAGCTAACCTGTTTCATGCCATAGGTAGCGTATCCACCTTTGACGAAGTCACATCGTCTGAATCATATCGAATACGCATTTTTTGGTTTAAGGTGCGGACTATATACGCTTAGGTTATGGTTTTGAACACTTTCAATGTTAGATAATGATTTCTTCATGTTGTGAATACCGTTACACATGCCAAATGTGCTATTCATTTTATTTTCCGCATACGTATACTTTATATTGTAAATACCGTATTTCATGTATATGTTAGAATACATGCATGCGTATAGAATCTGTTAATTTTCTTGCCATGATTAATGATCGTTGTTGTTTTCCTGATATGTATGTGGCAACTCCTTAGCGAAAGGACTTGTCCTAATATGCAATAGAGACGATATACGTGATGTATGTTGAATAGTGTAATCTAAGTGTTTGAATAAATGCGTAAGTGAGTTAGTAGTTAGTAAAGTGTGATTGCTAAGGTGGTTGAGATATGGATCTCCATCATGATACTTGAGTGTATTATTTCCTCCATGAATCATGTGACTTAGATTTTCCATGCTAAATGAGTGTATATTTCCTCCATGGATTATGTACTTAGTTGAATCATGTTAAATGTGTGTATGATTTCCTGCATGTACTGTTTACATTCAAGTTATACTTCACGATTGTTCATATGAATGCAAGATATGAACTGTATGCTAGTTATTAGATTCGTATGTGAATTGGGCTGTACTACAGTCCAGGTAATCAAAAATCGTTCTGTAAATGGTGGTTGAGGTTGTTTTCGTGACACAGGATGTGATTAGCGAGTTTACGTCGTGCTTGGGATGTTCGACGGTGGTCAGGCCACATGGAGTACTTATGCATTCCATGTCGTTCAACTCAACGTGCGCTTGGCCTAGTTGAGCTTATCAACTAACCCGATTGACCGATGCTTGTTCACTATATTTAGTCACTACTGCTTGAATCTAAGGCACTGAGCTTACCAGTGAAACTCCCGTTAACCATGGTATCATGATCCCCTAAGACTCATGAGCCGGACATGGTGGTATGGGACACCGTGGTCGTGCTGTTGGCCTACGCTGGAGCCATAAACCTTCCCGTAGTGACCAGTGAGCACCCTACTCTGAGCAGATTATGGTACTATGGGACACTATATTCTTGTTGTCAGCCTACACTGATTGGTGACGAGCCCTCTGTAGTGACCTTGAGTTTATCCTGACTTTGCATAGGGGCGACGGGTCTTATTGTAGTCTTGAGGATATAAGTAGGCTTGTATTGATAAGGTGATGGGGGAGTGGTATAACGATTGCATGCAATAGCCCTGACAGCCCTTGCAGCAACCTAGAACCGTAACATCATATGAGATTCCCTAAGACTGACAACCCTAGAATGGATCAATTTTAGAAAATGATATAAGGGAGGTGTCTTAGCTTCCCAATCCTGCTGTATGAAAAGGACTAATAAGAACTTGATAAGCATATTCATAACACCGCATTACTTTTGCTAACGGGGTTGGTGATAGAGCATTGAGGAAGTGATTCATGCCACGATCATTAGATGATGTCGCATAGGGGATTTTGGTGAGGGCATGCATCATTCTTCATATCATCCTTGCATTAACAAGAGTACCTAAGACCTGTGTGATTGTACTGCCTTATCATTACTGCTTGATTGGGTTGATAACAAGTTAACCTGTGCTATATAGTACCACTGAGTTGATCACTCACTCCCATGTTCTAAGAGTGTTTTTAAACATCAGCCAGACTCTGACCTAGCTGCAGGAGATGGTGATGATTGCAAGGTGGAGCCAGAGTTTGACGAGGACGAGGAGGCGTTCTCATATATGAAGTTCTAAGGCGGGTTCATGTGAGCCTTGTCCTGACCAGCGGGGATTTTTTGGGATATGTACTTGATGATTTTTGCACAGTTGATACATGTATTTTTGAGACACAGATGTGTATATTGCCCTGGGCAGAGCACGCATCATTTGGGGATTTATTTTGAATTATATATGTATTTAAGTCTTTCGCTTGCATTTTCTCAATATCCCTGAATTATGTCTGCTAATCTGGCTTGATCTATTTCATGTTTTATGCATTAATATAGACAACATACAATCATCATCAAATATGTTGCATAAGCGATGTTTTGGAACTCGGGAGCTGAGTTATGCTCGACCCCCAAATTTCAGGGTGTTACAAGTTGGTATTAGAGCATGATTTGGATTAATCTGGACCTGGGTTAGGGTCACACACTACATGTTGATGCCAATATAACATAGGAGGGTACAAGAACAATCTAGAAACAGAACTAGGACTCCCAGTTTGTCGTTTGGCAAAAGTTTATTGAAATTGATCACCGAGATCGAGTCCGTGCACACTCCTGATCACACACGGTGACCCCAAATCACTTCTAGACCGTCAATTGATGGGTATAGACTGCATTTCATCCCATTTCAGCCGTTAGAAATCGGTAAAAGTAAATAGATATCAGATTAGTTCCGAAATGACCCGAAACGCCTCAAATTGGGAGAGGGGGCCAAACAGTCACGTTTTAGGGGGTTCCAAGGTGGGACCCTAACCTTTTTGGACCAAGGGGAGGGTAAGGACCTCACCCATTTGGCGATTCCTCGCCAGTTAGTCCAGGAAGTGGCGAGGGCCTCACCGTTTCAGTGAGGCCTCGCCGATTAGCTGGCTCGGTGGGTTGGGCCGCCAGGGCCGATCATGTTTAGGGCCTAGTGGGACCCCCTCATACAGGATTTGACCACTCTTTAATTCTAAAAACCCTACTTCCTTCACAAAGTTACCCTCCAAGGTCTCCCTTTCCTTCACAATTTCTATTTTCTCTCTCAAACCGCCCCTCCAATCACCCATTCCATCATTTTTTGCTACAACCTACACCCCTCTATTGTTTACAGCAAACCTCACTCCCCTATCCTCTCCATTTTCTCTAATTTGAGCTTCACATCCTCCCTTTGAGGCTCAAAATCGTGTAAGCTCTCAACTCATCCCATTCCTTCCTTTTCCCTTTTTCAATCCCTGTCTTTTGGGCCTATTACACTCCTCTTTCAGTCCTAGATCCGTGGAAACCCATTTAGGTCAGCCCTCTTTTCCCTTTCAATACTTTTTCATGGCCTTTATAGAGGCTATTGTGGCCTTTTTCTCCTTTTCCTCCATCCTTTCGCTGATGGGCAAGAAGCGTGCCCCTGTGGACGAGGCTGGGCCTAGTCATCTCGCTCATTCGAGGCGGCCTAGAGGAGCTACTGCGAGTTCAAGTATTGGGAGAGAAATACATACGAAGCGGGATTTGGATCCCCACGCTTCGATAGGAAGATCACTGTTGGCGGAGTTGGCTCATGGTGCGTATACGGATCGCAGGGTTCTTTTTAAAGCGCATGTGGATGGATGGCTCTTTGGCAAGTATTTGTTGTTTGAGCGTATCGAAGCTGTCGGGTGGGGTCCGCTATTTGAAGGCGAGTCTCGTGCTAATGTGAGCATTGTTCGTGCCTTTTATGCTCATATTCGCTGGAGCCACTGCAGTTCAAGATCCCCTTTGGTAGAGATCGGGAAGCCACAATCGATGTTAGGTTGATAGCTCAACTTCTGAACGTGCCACTTGGCGAGGTACATCCAAGTGTAAGGAATTTAAACAGTGTTCGTGAGAGGGATCGCCGCACCAGGTTTCTATGTGGTCGTTTAGTTGAGTGGCAGCGTAACAGGAGCCTCCTAGAGACCCATATGTCTGGTAATTTTTGTTTTCTTCATCACATCTGCACATTCAATGTTTATCCCAGGTGGAGCAATCGCAGTGAATGCACGTGTCTAATGGTAGATTTTCTGTATCAAGTGGGGTAGGGAGAGAATGTGTGCATGCCCACATTTGTGCTGTGACAGATCATCCTCATAGCGCGATCAAGAAGAATGTTTGAGTCGCTTCCCTTTGGCCGACTCATATGTAAGATTGCGCTCGAGTTTGCCTATAAGCTTGGGGCAGAGTTGCCTACGCTGGTTTATTATATCAATGAGGCTACTCTGAACCAGATGAAGAGGGACCTTGGCAGCTTGAAGCCCAACTTGATGATTACAGCGAGGGTGAGTATGATAGTGTAGAGGAAGAAAGTGAAGAAGAAGGTGGGGCAAAGATAGAGGAAAGGGAGTAGGATAAAGAAGAAGAGGAGGCTGAGGATACTGATGTGAGTACTCCTCCTGTAACTCAAGAGCCTAATCCTGCTCAGGTTGATAGGGATGCCTGTATTTTTCGACTCGAGGAGGGTCAGGCTGCTCTTCGACAGGATATTGGGGATTTACGAGATCTCGTGAAGAATAAGTTCAAGAAAGTAACCCGCACGCTGAAGACCATCCTGTGCTACCTGAAGGATAAGGGTGCCCCTTCTCCATCGCCAGATTTCGATGCATAGACTTATGTAGTCATTGTTTGTTTGTTTGATGTTTATTTTTATATATGGTTTACTAGTCATTTGTCAGTTGGTAGTTATTTAGTGTTGAAGCTTTGTGTGTGAAGCTTAGGTGTTTTGCTCACATGCTTTCTCTGTCGTGATTCATGCAATGCTGCAAATCATGTATTGTGACAATTTTCGTAACGAAATGCATGTTGTTCCTATGGCTTGTGAAGTTTATACTATGGATGGACTGTGTGAATGCCTGATCTCATGGATTGCTACCCTCTATTGTGTGTAGGCTATGCCACCTAAGGGTTCGAGATCTTCGGCCCATCTTTCTTTGGGAGGTTCGCTCGACGGGGCGCTCGCCCTGAGCTATAGTCACATGGACCCCCATGTGGGCCCATCTCGTTCAGATCCCATGTCGAGTTCTCAGCTGGCTTCTAGCCCTGCTGTTGGGCCAACCCCTTTGACACCTTCCGTGGTGCCTCCTATCACACCTGCAGTTCCTGAGCAGCATCATGCGTCTGCGTCGATGCCTTCTACACCACAGTCCGCTCCGCCTCCTGATAGTCTAGAGCAGATGGTGCTATTGATGCAGCAGCAGCAGATACAGCAGCAGCAGCAGTTCTTGTCCTCCATGGCTGGTATTTTTACTCAATTGATGGCGGCAACTCCACCTGCCTTGCCTCTACACCCAGTTCAGCATGCTAATGCGAGCGGTTCTTTCGAGCAGTTTCAGTGCTTGAGGCCTCCTAAATTTTCAGGTACTCACAAACCTAAGGAGGTTGAGTAGTGGATAGACTGCATCTCGAAGATGGTTAGACTGTTGCACTGTTTTGAGGCGGAGCAGGTTGAGCTAGCCACCTTCACGTTTGAGAAGGAAGCTAGCCTATGGTGGGATAGTATTCTCTGCACTGTGGCGGAGGGATTTGAGTGAACATGGGTAGCGTTTGAGGCACGCTTCCACGAGAAGTATTTCTTGGTTACTTATCGACATGAGAAGGAGAGTGAGTTCCTTCGCCTTCGCCAGGGAGACATGTCGGTGATGGAGTATGAAAATAGGTTTACGGAGATAGGGAGGTATGCTCCTTTGATTCTGGGTGATCAGCAGATGAGGATGCGGAATTTTTTTGAGGGCTTATGGCCCAAGATTAGATCGAAGATGTGCTGTGCAAGCATTTCTTCTTATGAAGAGCTGGTGAGTATGTCCTTGAGTGAAAAGCAGGACGGGGACAGGTCGTCCCGCACGTGAGCACCTATGGTTCCTAGGTCGCGACCTGAGTTCGAGACTAGGCCTTTCCTCGCTAAGAGGCCTCGGTTTGAGTCATCGCAGGGGTCTTCTGCATCTCCTGCCTATGTGAGGCATCCTGATGTGAGGTGCGGCTTTTGTAAGAAGCTTGGCCACACTGAGATCTCATATTTTTCCAGGATGTGAGACAGTGGGTTCTCGCCACCTCAGCGGATTGGTCGTTCGATGCCTCAGACCATTTCACCACCACCCCTTCGATCTGCACCAGCTCATCCTTCCTCCAGACCTCCAGCACCTCATTTTAAGCTACCGCAACGGCCTATGGTACCACAGCCGAACCCTCCTCTGTAAGCTCGGGTACATGCACTGACAACTGAGCCATCCGAGACATAGACCGCACCACCTTTGGCCTTTGAGGTCACAACCCATCTTGGAGGTATTCCTATATTTTTGTTGGTGGATATGGGATCCAGAGTCTCAGTCATATCTTCGTCATTAGTCAAGTGCCTTGGTTTACTGTAACACCATGAAAATCGGGGGTCGAGTAGAAACCCAACTCCCGAGTTCCAGAACGTCACTTATACAACATGGGTACTGATAAATGCATGTTTTCTGTAGAATGGAATTAAACAAGATTGAGACTAAGCCAAAACAACATATCATACTCCAGAGACAGTTAAATTAGCAAGCGGAAGACTGTGATAAATACATAAAATATATATAATTGATTGTAATTCTCCAGAGTGTGAACATGTTACCAGGTTAATTAAATACATGTATACTCCAAAAATGGAAAGAAAGGATATATATGAGTGCTCGAAAAATATAAAATGACAAGTGTCAAGGCATCCAATCAATCTCCCTGTAATCCCGTCGATCAGAACACGCATAAAGGAGGGATCCTCCTCATCATCATACAAGTCCGGCTCCGCCTTACAGGCCGCGCCATCATCTGCAATTACAAAAGGGTCTGGTGGGTGTTCGGAACACCATCCCGTAATGTGGGAGTGAATAGCTAACTCAGTGGAATAATAGAGCAAAGATTAGCAGGTACTCAAATCAATCACGAGATAATAGTAAATCAATCAATCAAACATTCCTAGATACTGTTGTTAATGCATGCATGAAATGACATGATGGATGCCCTCACCGACATACTCACATATACGGCACCATCTTACGCCCGTGGCATGCTTACGTTCCTCAGTACTCCACATCTTTTAGGAACATGCAATGCGATATGGATAATGATTACCGAGTTGTTATTAGTTCTTCTCATACAGCAGGATTGGGATACTAGGGTACCTTGCTTATATCAATCCCAACACAGATCCTGTCTAGGGTCGTCACTCCTAGTAATCTCATACGATGTTATATTTGTAGGTCGCTGCAAGGGTTGCCAGGGCTGTTTCTCGCACTCGTTGCACCGCTCCCCCATCACCTTATCAATACAGGCCTACTTGTACTCTTGTCGCTACGGAAGGGTCGTCACCTCCTGTAGACTCAGAATATGCTCGAGGTCACTACAAAGGGCTCGTCACCTGATCAGTGTAGGCCGACAGCTCGAATGTAGTGTCCCATACCACCACAATCGGCTCACGAGTCAAAGGTGCTCACTGGTCACTACGGGGAGGTTTGTGGCCCCAGCGTAGGCCGACAGCTCGACCATGGTGTCCCATACTACCATGCCCGGCTCATGAGTCTTTATGGATCAAGGTACCATGGTTAACAGGGTTTCCAATGGTAAATTTAGTACCCTAGGTTCAAGTAGTTATGACTCATACAGGGTGAACATACAATGGCCAGTCGGGTTACTTGACGGGCTCGACTAGTACGAGCGCATCTCAAGCTGAGCGACATGAAGTGCATGAAACACTTCGTGTGGCCTAACGACTGCCGTCAACTCCAAACACGAGTCGGGTTCATCGACGCGTCCTCCGTGGTAGATAGAAGCCGACCACGAATTCAATCCATTACCGACTGCCTGGACTAAAGCATAGCCCCAAACATTTGTAATCCATACCAGTGATCATATGAGAGTAATGGAATTGAAGTTCAACAACACAAGCATGTTAACACATGTTATAGCATACAAAGTAAGCAAATCACCCAACACATGTATTCCATACATATAAGGAAATCAATTCATATAGCAAACATGTAGGAAATCGTGTACAACATCATATGGATTGAGAATTCATTCTCAAAACTAATTTACAACACCATTTACTCAATACATACTAATACAAACATTTATACAAACCCTTAGTCTACACACTTTAGTCTACATAACGTATGTCGACCCAAAGCGCGCATTAGGGCGAATCTCTTCACCAAACAGATTATACACACATATATAATATTATAACAGGATAAATTTACATGTCAAGCATTTCAAAAAAATACGAACATATACAGTATTTTCTATAAATGCCTAAAATACCCTAAATCTCATATTTACCGTACGTTTACGAAACGGAAAACGGACAGCATATTCTACATCTAAAATAGCATGCTCGTCGATAATCTACTATTAAACGACATTGAAAGCTTTGAAATCAGTCAATCAAGGCGTTTAAAATCTGCACCTTTTGCCCTAGACGTGTATCGTTTCGAACGGAACGTATACGCTTCATCAACGGCGTACAGGCGACCTAATGCACAAGATACATAAGCTATGTTGCTATTTGAATCGAAAGAACCCTAAATCAGCAAGTAGTTAGGGTTTTTCTTACCTAGGAGTGCGTTGGAATCACCGGAAAAGTCATTGGAGTGCGGTGCTTTGGCACGTGCAAAAGCTGCAGCAAGTGGCGGGAATTCTCTCCCACTACTCTCTCACAGTCTCTCACTTTCTATTTCAATCTAGGGTTTCTAGCAAATTCGGATAGGAGAGGTATGTGAGGGTTTAAGGCCCTTATATAGCCTAAATTCTAACCTAAATAGACTTGTGAACAAAGTATACTTAAGTTATAACCAAATCGGGGCTGTTCCGATCCAAAAGAGTATTTCGGGAGGTCCCCTGGCCGAACACGGTCAGACTTAAGCTCATGGTCACTGGATGTTGTCCACACCCAATTTTCAGTCCGTTAGAGTTCACAGATCACACATGGTGGTCCAGTTTCAGTTCAGCGGTCATCGTGCCTTAATCAGGTCTACAAGTCTCGTGATATGAAAGAGAAATTTTTTCGGATCCGAGGGTGAAATTTGGCTAAATTCTGATGGTCAGAACGCTTAATAATAACGCGCAAAGTCACATGCCAGATTTGAATTAAAATATCCAAATCTTTTCTCTTTCTCACTCTCTTTACTCGAGGCTCAATGAAATAGCCTCAGAGCGTCGGTTGGCCTTGATTTTTGAAACAATTGTCAAGTCCAACAAGGCGGTCGCAATGGTCTAAGATTGTAGATATCGAACTTTCGACGCGCGGTCTAAATCCAATACGAAGTTTCAGAAGGTTCCTGAGGGCAAACGGGTTTAGAGTTTGATCCTAAGTTTCAAGGTATTATAGCGTCATTGATTCTACAAGTTTTGAGTCTTGTAGAATGTATTTAATGTGTTTAGGGACAATTTCACAGCTACTCTAGCGTAGCGCTAGCTAACTTACGTTTATTTTCTAAAGAATTTGGTTCTAAATGATTTCTTTGGCTTTGGAATTGATTCCTAAGAGTGATGTGGTTGACCCATTGCCTAAGGACGTCTAACCCTAGGTTGGCAAAAATCCGGGGTATTACAATCTACCCCCCTTAAAAGAAAATTTCATCCCCGAAATTGGCTAAGGGTAATGAGTACCTAGAGAAACCTTCGTATTGACATTCTAAGGAAGGTTCAAATCTTAGTCGATGACCTAACCTTATGTATAACCTAAATCAATTGTTTTGATTCTGGGCCAGTGGGGAAGGGGCTAACCACGCTTCCGCTGCGCCACTTTGATCTAACAGTTGCATTGGCTGATCCTATCAAGATTGGGCTCAATACGTTCCACCCCTCTTAAAGCTTGGTTCTACTTAAGGTTCAAGATTCTATGTCCCGATCCGTATATCGGAACGAGGTGCAACTTAGGAACTGTCCTTGACATAAAATGGGAAATAACCTCTCACTACATTGGTCTTCCTTTGATAATGATGCGTTCTATGGCATTGGTACCTCTGATTTATAGAAAGGAGCTAAAAAGATGGGTGTTGTAGTTAATTCAAAGAACGAATGTGAGTTTGTGGCAAGAGGTCTAATCTCTATTTGGTTGTATGTCCTCAACATTTTCCAAAGGCAAAGCAACAACTTTTGGTTGTAGGTGGTTGGGCCAACACGGAAGAAAGGTTGTGTAGTGGGTCTGAGCCGGATACATAGACTTCCTATCTAGCTAGGACAGAAAATTTATTGTATCAATTCTTAATCCGAGTCGATGCCGATCTTCTACTTAATCAGAGCATTGGATTTATTGGTAACCACTAGGATTAAGAAGTCGATTCAAACCGCGAATACATCGCTTACATGCAGTTCCTTTACTCCGCGTTCCTGAATGCAATAAGCCCTTGGGGAAGGCAATTCTAAGGGGTGTGTTGGTTTATTCTAAGTTCAACTTGAGGGATTGGATAAGTTTTCCCTGAGAGTGAATGGGTCTAAGTTAAAACAACTTTCCTAAGGGTTATAACAGAAGTTTATAAGTATAAAGGGGATCTATTGAAGAATGAGGTTCTACTCCAACCAAATTTAACCTACTATTCCTTAGCATGTACAGGCTTTACACTGCCTAATACAACTAGCAGCCTAATCTGTAACTCACTAGCAATAATCCAAAATCTATACTTATACATTAGATGGTTTCATACCATTTCTACTACAGGGATTGTTCTATGGCTTAGGGTTAGGATTGTCTAAATGGAATTGGATTTCCTATATCGTCAGATCTTTCAAATCTAGGAGCACTAACTCTAGGTCCAAAATGCTAAGGGCCTATATGGCCAGTAGCATTAAGTTGTATGAAATGAAACTACTTTCCTAATCCTACGTCAGGATTGGGAGTGGCATGCTTGGTAGGAGGGTGGGGTGGGATAAAAACTAATTTTTGTAGGCTTAATCCCGGGATTTACAACATGGCAGTGGAAACCATAGGATACACCCAATCTAGGGACAATACCTTACAGCGAATGAAACTGCATGCACTTCATTTAACAAAATATGTCACAATATATGGAATAAAGTTCCACATGAATTATGACAGGAACGCATTCGGCTATATTAAGCCCAAACCACTAAACACAAACACACTTTCTACCAATGACTTCACTAGACCCAACAACAACAAAACATAGAAATCTCTAAAATGGTAAACAAACAATCTACAAGACAACGACATAGATACCTAATTCTACCAAAGGACTTCTACCACGGTCCCGACTTACCTTCTTTAATACTGTCTAGTTTAACACTGTCTGTTGCCCATTAGAGCTCTATCGGCCATGTATTTCCTCTACTCCTCAAGCAAAGAAGATGGATAAATGGGATTTGAGGTTTGCACGATTTGAGACCAAAAAGAGTGTAAAGGCTCAAATAAAAGGCACATGAGAGGGAAGGTGGTGGAAAATGAGAAAAAGGCTAAAATAGCCTCAACAATAGCCATGAAAAATGAGCGAAATGGGAAGAAATGGCTGTCCTAATGGACTGAAATGAATTTAGACCATGTAGAGGGGTAGATCAGGCTCCCAAAGGCTAGATTTTCAAAGGGAAAGGAGAACAATAAGTGAGAATGAAGCTCACCCGACTTTCAGCCTTGAATGGAGATTGTAAGAGCTCCAAATGATAAAAAAATGGAGAGGAAAGGGAGTATGTATTACTGTAAATGGTGGAATGGCGTGGGTTGAGACAAAAATGGACAGTGGAAGTGATTGGAACTGGGGTTTAAGAGAAAAATCAGCAAAAATGTGAGAAAGGGAGAGATTGGGGGCATTTTTGTGAAGGAAGTACTATTTTGGAGGGATTTTAACGAACGCCCCACCTACCAGGGGGCTACCCTAGCCCCCAAACACCTCCAGCCCAAAGCCCGGACCCAACCGAGGAATTTGACCGACGATGCATCGCGGAATCGGCGATGCCATCGCCGACCAAACTCACATCTAGCGATGGGCACCCTATGGGGCTAGTTTCCCTTGCCCTAGGGACCCCAAATGTATGTTGCTCCCACCTTGGTTCATTGTATTTGGGTTTGGATAGACCCAAAACTCCATTTGGGGAGTTTCAGGGCTAGTTTGTAAACCAGAATGATTTTATACATCATGTAGCATATGATTTTCAGGTAAGAGAGGCTAATCCATTAAACTAACCCATTTATTTCAAGATATTCCCTAATTGGAATGACCAAAAGTCTAATTTTTACCTATATTTACTATTTATAGTAAATTTTTGTCTAAGTATGATTCAGTATCATTCAAACATTAGGATTTATGTCTAGTGTAAAAGGACTTAGAAAAAGTTGAAGCATGGGGTGGTGGAAGGAGGGATTGTGAAGGATTTGGATGAAAATGGGTTTTAGGCCTTGGAATTGAGTGTAAAAGTATTTTGGTTGCCCCACAACCCAAGGACATCCATTTCTAGGTTTGGAATTCTTTAGGGAATGACTCAAACCCGTCGACTGACGGCCTAGAGGTGACTTAGGTGGCTTCACACGATCGAAGATATGTTACGGCCTAAATTACCGTATAGTCTCACCTGTCGGCAAAACTTGGGATCCTAATGTAGTCTCTAAGTTTCCATCTCCCCCTTCCTAAGTCAGAGTGTGTCAGTGTGTGTCGTGTTACCATAACCCAGGTCCGGTTTAATCCAAATCATGCTCTGATACCAACTGTAACACCCCAAAAATCGGGGGTCGAGTAGAAACCCAACTCCCGAGTTCCAGAACGTCACTTATACAACATGGGTAATGATAAATGCATGTTGACTGTTGTAACACCCTGAAAATCGGGTGTCGTGCATAAACTCAACTCCCGAGTTCCAGACCGTCACTTATGCAACAAAAATGATTATGATTCAATGTTGTCCGATTTAAAGCATTCACATGAGTAAAAGTATACCAAAATAGCAATTCATACTTCAGGTCCAGTGATAAAAGCAAGCGGAAGACTAAATAATATGTATATCACTGTATGGAAAAACAAAGTAAATCTCATCTGTCTCTAAAGTATGAATACATCTCTGAGTCTCATATACATATACATGAACAAAAAGGTAATGTTCCAAATAGTCCCACTGAAACCCCATCGATCCAGGTCGCCTACGGGAAGCCATCGTGATACTGCATATACGAGAACTCGTCCTGGTCCTCGTCGATCTCTGGCTCCACCTCCTGGATCTTATCCTCACCTGCATCTACAACAAGGTCTGGTGGGTGTTGCAAACACCATCCCGTAACGTGGGAGTGAGTGATTAACTCAGTGGAATCATAGAGCAAAGATTAGCATGTTCACAATTCAATCACACGATAATAGTAAAGCAGTAAATCAGACAATTCTAATACTGTTGTTAATGCAAGATGACATGACGTGATGTATGCCCTCACCGACGATCTCCCTCATACGGCAACATCTTACGACCGCGGTATGCCACACTCCCTAGAGTGCTCCACATCTTCCAGGCACATGCAATGCTATGGTGATATGATTTCCAAGTTGTTATTAGTCGATTCAAACAACAGGATTGGGAAACTAAGGTACTTCCCTTGTATCAATCCCAACACAGATCCTGTCTAGGGTCGTCACTCCTAGTAATCTCATACGATGTATATTTTGTAGGTCACTGCAAGGGCTGTCAGGGCTGTTGCTCGCACTCGTTGCACCGCTCCCCCATCACCTTATCAATACAGGCCTACTGTACTCTACTGCAACGGAAGGGTCGTCGCCTCCTGTGGACTCAGAATACGCTCGCGGTCACTACAAAGGGCTCGTCGCCTGATCAGTGTAGGCCGACAGCTAGAATATAGTGTCCCATACCACCATAATCTGCTCACGAGTCTAGGTGCTCACTGGTCACTACGGGGAGGTTTGTGGCCCCAGCGTAGGCCGACAGCTCGACCACGGTGTCCCATACCACCATGCCCGGCTCATGAGTCTTCGTGGATCAAGGTACCATGGTTAACAGGGTTTACAATGGTAAGTTCAGTACTCTAAGTTCAAGCAGTTATGACACATACAAGGTGAACATACATCAGCCAGTCGGGTTACTTGACGGGCTCGACTAGCGCGATCGCATCTCAAGTCGAACGACATGAAGTGCGTAAAACACTTCGCGTGGCCTAACCACTGCCGCCAACTCTAAACACGAATCACGTTCATCGACGCGTCGTTCGTGGCTATGACCAGTCAGCCACGAATTCGCTCGGTTACCGACTTCCTGGACTAAGTCTAGTCCCAAACATCTATGTAATCACATTAGTAATATATGTAAAGGTATTGGAATTGAAATATAATCATATGAGCATGTTAACACATGTTATAACATTCAACTTAAGCAAATCTTCAACACATACTTTCCATGCATGTAATGGAATCATGCATTTGGTCAACATGTAGGAAATCATTTAGGTCAGCATATTAACTGAGAAATCAATCTCAAACTACCACATAACATCATTTAATTCAATACATACTAATACAAGCATTTATACAAACACATACACTACACACTTAAGTCTACATATAGTATGTCGACCCAAAGTGCACAACTAGGCGAATCTCTTCGCCAAACTAATTATGCAAGCATTCCTAACTCCCTAATGCGACAACAAACCATGTCAATCACGTCAGCAAAATATGAATGTAGACCGTACTTCCTACAAATGACTAAAATGCCCTAAATCTCATATTCTTCGTTAATTTACGAAACAGGAAACGGAGAGCATGTTGTACATGTCAAACGGCGATGCCGTCGATAATCTACTATTAAACGACATTAAAAGCGCTGTAAACCGTCAATCAAAGCGTCTAAAATCCTCACCTTATGTCTTACGAAAGCGTGATTTTGAACGGAGCGTGTATGCTTCGTCTACGGCAGTAGGAGGACCTGATTTATGAAGTACGTTAGCTAACACGCCCTAAATCTGGATAAACCCTAAATCAGCAAGTTCTAGGTTTGTTTTGTACCTGAAAGAATGGAGAAATCACCATCCAGGTGATTGGGAAGAGTTGCTGAAGCAGTAGCAATCGGTGGCTCGGAGACGGGAAAAATCCCTTCCACTCTCTCTCTCAAAATCTCTCTCCTTTTCTCTAGGGTTTGTAATTTTCGGATGGGAGAGAGAAATGAGGGTTTCAACCCCTTTTATAAGCTTAAAAATGCCGAAAACAGGCTCCGGAACGAAGTTTACTTGGTGCCTATCCATTTCGGGGTTGTTTCGGTCCAAAAATTACTTTCTGGTGGTCCCCTGGTCGATTGCGATCGGATTTAAGCTCATGCTTACCAGATGTAGCACGTATTAAGTTTTCAGTCTGGCAGGGTTCGTAGATCGCACGTGGCGGACCAGTTTCAGTTCAGCGGTCACCGTACGTAGATCAGGGCTGAAAGTCTCATGATAATAAATAGAAATTTTTCCTGATCCGAGGGTGTAATCTGGATGAATTCTGACGATCAGAACGCTTAATACTGACGCGTCAAGTCGTGTGCCAGATTTGAATTTGAAATTCCAATTCTGTCCCTATTCGCGGTCTCTTCAGTCCGGGTTCAACGAAATAGTCTGTGATTATCGGTTTGACTTGATTTTCGAGATGATTGTCAAGTCCAGCTGGGCGGTTCTAACGGTCTAAGATAGGAGGTATCGGACCTTCGACGCGCGGTCTAAATCCAATACAAGAATTCAATGTGGTCCAGAGAACAAACCCGCTTAGAGTTTGATCCGAGGTTATAGAGTATTGTAGAGTTGTTTGTTCTACTCGATTTGGGTCTTGTAGAACGTATTTAAAGTGATCAGGGACTATTTCCCAGCTACTCTAGCGTTGCGCTAGCTAACTTACGCTTAATTTCCATGGAATTTAATTCTACGCGATTTCGGGTCGAGTTGGTACTCGAGCCCAAGTACGGATTTTTCACGGGCGTTACAATCTACCCCCCTTAACAAATAATTTCGTCCTCAAAATTTATACCTTTTCGTACTCCTCGAGAAGCTGTGGGTAGTTCTTTCTGATCTCGGCTTCTGTCTCCCAAGTAGCCTCCTCCTCAGAATGATGCATCCACAATACCTTCACAAGGGGAATCACCTTGCTACGCAGTACCTGCTCCTTCCTATCTAAGATGCGTGTCGGTCGCAGGATATAAGTAACATCCTCTCCTAACTGCACCTGTTCCCATCTGATGATATGGGAAGGATCAACAACGTACTTCTTCAGCATAGAAACATGAAATACGTTGTGAACGCTCGCGAGGGGCGTGGGTAAAGCCAATCGGTAAGCCGCTACTCCCACACGATCGAGGATCTGGAATGGACCAATGAATCACGGTGCCAGTTTCCCCTTCTTCCCGAACCGAAGGACTCCCTTCATGGGAGAAACTCACAAAAACACGTGATCCCCAACTGTGAACTCTAGTGGCCTCCGTCTCGTATCGTCGTAGCTCTTCTGTCTGCTCTGCGCTGTAAGAAGCCGACGTCGAATAGTATCAATCTTCTCTGACGTCGCCTGCACCAACTCTGGGCCAATCAAGCTACGCTCACCGACCTCTAACCAGCAATGCGGTGCGCGACAAGGTCGCCCATACAGCGCCTCATAAGGTGCCATGCCGATACTCGCCTGGAAGCTATTGTTGTACTCAAACTCCGCATATGCAAGACAGTCATCCCAACTGTCCTTGAAGTCCAATGCGCAAGCTCGCAACATGTCCTCCAGGATCTGGTTCACTCGCTCTGTCTGTCCGTCCGTCTGTGGGTGGAAGGCAGTACTGAACTTCAACTTCACACCCATAGCCTCCTGAATGCGAGTCCAGAAAAGAGAAGTGAACCGCGTGTCTCTGTCCGACACGATCTTCAACAGAACTCCATGCAGACGCACGATCTCTCTGATGTACAATCTAGCCAGCTCGTCTGCAGAGTTCGTAACTCTGATCGGTAGGAAGTGCGCCGACTTCGTCAATCGTTCGACGATCACCTAAATGGAATCATGTCCCTTCCTCGTCTTCGGCAACCCAGAAATGAAGTCCATGGAAATGAAATCCCACTTCCACTCTGCAATCGGCATAGGCTGCAAAAGTCCAGGTGGTCGGCGATGCTCTGCCTTCACCTGCTGACAAGTGAGACAACGGGACACGAACTCAGCTATGTGGGTCTTCATACCTTCCCACCAATACGTCCTCTTCACGTCACGATACATCTTTGTACTGCCTGGATGCATCGCGAGTCTAGTAGAATGCGCAGCCTCGAGAATCTCTCGTCTCAAGTCAGGGACATCTGGGATGCATAGGCGGCCACGCTAATGTAAGCCCCCATCCATACCAACTCGCCAGTCGGCGTCAGCATCATCACTGGCCTGCTCTCGAAGCTCAGTAAGATGCGCATCGTCCCTCTGCGCCTCGATGACTCGGTCATCGATCTGAGATCGCACCTGTACATGTGCGATGAACTCAAACGGCTCCTCTACGGTGAGTTTCTGCTCAAAGTCTCGCAAAAACTCAACCATATCCCACTCGGCAACCATCAGCGGAGCCGCAAACTCTATCGCCTTCTTGCGGCTCAACGCATCAGCCACAAGGTTCGCCTTCCCAGGATGGTAAGAGACTTCAAACTTGAAGTCCTTCAATGTCTCCATCCATCGCCGCTGCCTCATATTCAAGTCTCGCTGCGTGAATATGTACTTGAGGCTCTTGTGGTCGTAAAAGAGCTCGAACTCCTCTCCGTAGAGGTAATGTCTCCAGAGTCTCAGTGCGAATATAACGGCTGCCAACTCTAGGTCGTGTGTAGGGTAATTCTCCTCGTGCTTCCTTAATTGTCTCGAGGCATACGAAATTACCCTGTCCCTCTGCATAAGGACACAACCCAAACCAACGCTAGACGCGTCAGTGTATATAGTGTATTTAACCCCTTGCTCTGGCAATACTAGGGCAGGGGCGGACGTAAGTCTGTCCTTCAGCTCCTGAAAAGCTGACTCCGCCTTATCATTCCAGGCGAACTTCACGTCCTTCCGTGTCAACGGAGATAGGGGTCTCGCGATCTTCGAGAAGTCCTGAATGAAGCGCCGATAGTAGCCAACGAGACCCAAGTAGCTCCTCACCTCAGTGACAGAACCAGGCTACTCCCAGTCTTGCACCGCAGCTACCTTAGACAGGTCAACTGCCATGCCATCCTTGGACACCACGTGTCCCAAAAACTTCACCTCCTGCTTCCAGAAGTCGCACTTCTTGTACTGTGTGAACAACTGATGCTGTTTGAGCGTATCCAGGACCAAACGTAAGTGCTCCTCATGCTCCTCTCGACTCCTAGAGTACACCAAAATGTCGTCAATGAATACAACGACGAATCGATATAGGAAAGGCCGAAATACCCGGTTCATCAGATCCATGAACACGGCCGGTGCGTTCGTAAGACCGAACGACATCACGAGGAACTCGTAGTGGCCAAAACTGGTCCTGAATGCAGTCTTCTGCACGTCCTCATCCCTGACGCGCAGCTGATGATAACCTGACTGAAGATCAATCTTCGAGAAGTACTGCGCTCCTCTCAACTGATCAAACAAGTCATCGATCCTAGGCAAAGGCTACTTGTTCTTCACCGTGAGCTGGTTCAGCCTGCGATAATCAATACATAATCGCATCGAACCATCCTTCTTCCTCACGAACAAGACCGGTGCTCCCCAAGGAGACACGCTAGGCCGTATAAGGCCAAGCTCTAGTAGACCATCAATCTGCCTCCTCAACTCCTCCATCTCACATGGTGCCATGCGATACGTCGGCAGTGAGACGGGTGTAGAATCAGGAACCAGATCGATAGTGAAATCGATCTCACATCGGGGCGGCAAACCAGGGATCTTCCTGAACAGATCCCCGAACTCAGAAACGACTGGTACATGCTCGAGTATCTGGGCACCAGTGTCGCGCAATAAAGTGGCGTAGCTAAGTATGCGGAAAGGAAGATTTACCCGCACTAAAAACATGAAAGGCGTGCCCTCAGGCTCGTACACCGTCACCATACGAGTCTCGCAGTCAATCTCGGCTCTCGCTGCAGTCAACCAGTCCATGCCAAGGATGACGTCGAGATAAACGAGCGAGGGATCGACGACAAGATCAAGAGTCATCGTCCTGCCTCCCAGATCAACTAAAAAACCTTCACACATCTGGGTGACATCCGAATAATCCCCATGAGCTGCAAAGACTCACACGCTATCCATAGTGATAGTCTGTAACCTATGATACCTGACTACGACACGCGATATCAAAGAAATTGTGGAACCAGTGTCCACCATGACAAGAACCGGAGTACCTCCAATATGGGCCGTGACCTCGAAGGCTGAATGCTGAAAAGTCGGCATCGCAGCTGCCTTAGCTATCAATGCATGAACCCGAGCCTGCTGTGGCCAGTTCGGCCACTGTGTCAAGGGCCGTGGAGGCTGTCTAATCTGCGATACCGGAGGTCTGAAAGAAGGATGCGCAGGAGCTGATCGTATAGGCGGTGCTGATATCGCTTGTGGACGTACACGGTCAATCTTCTGCGGCGGCGAGAACCCACTGTCCCGCATCCTCAAAAAGCAGCTCTGCGCCAAGTGGCCTGACCTCCCACAGTATGTGCACGTCAAATCGGGGCGCCGAAACGGTGGTACAGGCACCGTAGTCCTAGTAGGAGGATCAATGCGAGGTCTCTTGCCCGCAAAGGGCCTGTCTGGTAAGTCTGGTCGTGGCCTAGAAGCAACCGGGCCACGAGATCGCGCAAGTCGATCCACATCCTGCTCTGCCCGCATGGACATGTGAATCAACTCCGCATATGAAGGAATGGTCACACAGCACATCTTCGACCGAATGTCCAGTCGCAAACCCTCCAGAAAGTGTCGTATGCGCATCTACTCATCAGCCAAAATCGTCGGGACGTACCTGCCCAACTCCGTGAACCGATGCTCATACTCTGTAACTGTCATTGCTGCCTGTCTGAGGCGGAGAAACTCATTCTCCCTGTCGTGCCTGTAGGTCTGAGGATAATACTTCTCATGGAAGCGAAACTCAAATGCTGCCCACGTCCATACAAAGTCTGCGGCAACGGTCCGCAGTACGCTATCCCACCACATGCTAGCCTCTCTCTCAAATAGGAAGGTAGCCAGCTCTACCTACTCGGCCTCGGTGCAATGCAACATCCACAAAATCTTCAACACCCGGTCGAGCCAGTACTCAGCCTCCTCGGGTCTGTGAGAACCCGTGAAAGTAGGAGGCCGCAAGCGCTGAAATCACTCCAATAGGCCCCGTGTATCAGCAGGATTCCCCGCAGGGAAAGCAGGCGGCGCAGGATGAGCCATGCCCTCATCCTGGGCGTATGTATAGGCATCCTCAGCTTGATGCACAGGTGGTGCAGGTGGAGTAGATGTAGCCGCACCCCCACCCTGGGCTAATGTCCCCATGATGGTAGTCAAAAGCTGCTGCTGCTGCTGCATCATAGCCATCATCTGCTCGAATCTGTCAGGAGGTGGAGCAGGCTGTGGCGGATGCTGTGTGGAAGTAGATGCGCGATATGGCTCTCTGACTGATGGCGTAAATGGCGGTGGTCCATCTATAAGACCAGCGGCAGGCTGAGACGATCGAACTGTCTCAGGAATCGGGCCCACAGCAGGGTCCGCATGGGTGCCAGACTGCGAAGGAGTCTGATCCATATGCTCAGTCAGTGCAAGACGAGCCGTGCTCCCCGTAGCCTTAGGCGGCATTCCCTATATTCAAAATAGGGCGTAACCTTGTCAGTCTCAATTGCACAAATACACCGCAATCATCCACACAAGGAGTCAAAGGCATTCCATGCATTCCATTTAATCAAAATTGTCACAATACAAGGGATATATCCTTACAAGCATCGCGACGAGAAATACATGGGAACTAAGATAGTTAAAATTGCAACAGCAACATAAGCAAAGCACTAGCCCTAACAGGCTTACACTCATAAAGTAGGAAATGACTAACTACTGACAACTATATCAAAGGTCGCATCGCTAATCTGAGTCTGGGGACGGAGGAGGAGCACCCTTATCCTGTAAGCAACACAGGATCGCCTTCAAGGTGCGAGTCACCTTGCCTAATTTCTTCTTTGTAACGGCCTTAGCATCCGCGACTTCTGCGCGAAGTTCTTGAACTTCCCTTGGCAAAGCGGTCTGACTCTCCTCCATCCGAGCAATGCGATCGTCGATAGTAGCCTGCGCAGAAGGAGGAGGGCTCTCATCTGTATCCTGAGCCTCCTCTTTTGCCTCTTCCTGAACTTCTTCCTGAACCTCTGCTCCAAGTTCTTCTTCGCTTTGATCTTCCTCATCATCAAAGTCATCTTCACTGTCCTCCTCGAGCTGATTTTCATGGTACTGCGACCCAATCTTCATCTTGACCATAGTCGACTCATCAATGGTATGAATCGATACTGGCAATTCCGGCTCAAGTCTGTAGGCAAACTCAAGCGCAATCTTATAAATCAGTCGACCAAAAGGAAGCGATTCGGATGTTCTTCTTGACCTGGCTATGAGGATTATTTATCGTAAGATGAAAATAGCCATGCATACATTCTCTCCCTGGGCCACCAGATACAGGAAATCAACCATAAGGCGTGTACATTCAATGCGATTCGTCGACCTAGGATAAACATTGAACGTGCAGATATGGTGCAGCAGGCGCAAATCATCAGACATATACGTTGCCTTAAGGCTATTATTAGGCTACCATGGGACCAACTTACCGCACAGAAACCTGGTGCGGCGATCTCGTTCACGTCTAGTCCTCAGATTCTTCTCACTAGGATGCATATCACCTAGAGGCACGTTGAGAAGTCGCGCAGTCAACCGAACATCGATCGTAGCCATCCGATCTCTACCAAAAGGGATTTTAAACTGCAAAGGCTCCAAGGTAGAATTCTGGATACTAGCGTAGAAGGTACGAACGGTGCTCACATTAGCACGAGCGCGAGCTTCAAAGATCGGACCCCAATGCGCAGCTTCAATGCGCTCGAACAATAAAAATTCACCAAACAGTCGCCCTTCCACGTCCACTTCAAATAACACTTTGCGATCAGTGTATTGGCCATGAGGCATCTCTGATAAAATTACTCGCCCAAGGTGTGCATGGGGATCCAAATCTCGCTTTGTACGGCACTCCAGGACTGCGGCTGGATCTGCAGCGGCGCTTGAACTTGCGACACCACCCCGCGGTCTTCTCGATTGAGCAGGACGGCTTGGCCCAGCCTCGTCTGTTGCGGTTTTCCTCTTACCCATCAAAGATATGATGGATGAGAGTGATAAAAGGCCTAAAATGGCTTCCACGAAAGCCATGAAAAACGGTAAAAATACAGAGAAGTGGCTGTCCAATCTGGAAAAAGGAGATCTAGGCGTCGTAGAGGGATGCTTCAAGCTTCCCAAGAGTGTATTTTCAGGGAGAAATGAAAATAAAAAAGTGGAATGGAGCACCTCACGATTTCAGCTCGATTTGGGGGTTTTTGGAGCTCCAAATGATGAAATCTTCAAGAGGAAGGGCTGCCAACTCCCAAGGATTGATGGATGATGGCCGATTTTGGCCAAGGAGGGATCTAGAGGCATTTTGAAATCCCGAATTTTGGAAATGGTTGCTGAAAAATGAAAATAGGGCTATGGGGAGGGCTGTTTGCGAAGGAGGGGTATGATTTGGGAGTTTTCTTTGGACGGGAGCTGTATGGGGGGTGTGTACATGGCATTTAAGGGCGTGCGCCCGAATTGCACTTCAAGTGGGCCCACCTGTACGACGATGCATCGCCGGATCGGCGATGGCATCGCCGACCAGTGGTGCATCCGGTCAGTGGGGCCAGATGGGTTCGGTCCCCCATGGTCCAAGGACCCCAAATATGTACAGTCCACCCCTTGGTTCGTTGTACTTTGACCTACATAGGCCCAAACATGTGTTCGGGGCTTTCCGGGACCATTCTATAATTCTGAATACCAAACCCTATGATGCAGCATATGAATTTGGGGTAGAAGGATCTAGTACATCCATCTAGATCCTTAGTTTCTAAAGAAAGTAAAGTTAGAATGGCCTTATGGCCATTTTTCATGAAATTTTA
Organism: Magnolia kwangsiensis; assembly: GCA_037074715.1. Classification (NCBI taxonomy): domain Eukaryota; kingdom Viridiplantae; phylum Streptophyta; class Magnoliopsida; order Magnoliales; family Magnoliaceae; genus Magnolia; species Magnolia kwangsiensis. The sequence continues at coordinate 73,959,769 of CM073577.1, read as the reverse complement.
CTATTCACTGTAAAATTTTATGAAAGTAGTAATTTGTGTTATTTTCATATTAGGTTTGATGCCTAACATGAAATGGATAAGAAAGAAATGAAGATCAGAGTGTTTAGAGGAGGAATTTTGAAGATTTTTGGTGAAACGGGGTTTTTAAGCCCTGGCGATTGATTACAGGAGTCGTGGTCATCCCACGGCCCAAGGATTCACCTTTTCAGTTTAAAACCTCTCATAGGACGTCTCAACCCGACTTCCTACAGCTTAGAAGCGATTCGGGTTGCTTTACGGGCCCGAGATGCGTTACAGACTCGATCTTGCGATCGATTCTAATAGACTTCGCCTATCGGCGAACCTACGATCCTAGAAGTGTTTCTAGACCCTTCTCGCACCCACCTAAGTCAAAGGAAGTGACAGCGTACGTCGCGAGACCATAACCCAGGCCTAGTATACTCTCATTCATGCTCTGATACCAACTTGTAACACCCTGAAAATCGGGGGTCGTGCATAAACTCAACTCCCGAGTTCCAGACCGTCACTTATGCAACAAAAATGATTATGATTCAATGTTGTCTGATTTAAAGCATTCACATGAGTAAAAGTATACCAAAACTACAATTTATACTTCAGGTCCAGTGATAAAAGCAAGCGGAAGACTAAACAATATGTATCTCACTGTATGGAAAAACAAAGTAAATCTCATCTGTCTCTAAAGTATGAATACATCTCTGAGTCTCATATACATATACATGAACAAAAAGGTAATGTTCCAAATAGTCCCACTGAAACCCCATCGATCCAGTTCGCCTACGGGAAGCCGTCGTGATACTGCATATACGAGAACTCATCCTGGTCCTCGTCGATCTCTGGCTGCACCTCCTGGATCTCAGCCTCACCTGCATCTACAACAGGGTCTGGTGGGTGTTGCAAATACCATCCCGTAACGTGGGAGTGAGTGATCAACTCAGTGGAATCATAGAGCAAAGATTAGCATGTTCACAATTCAATCACACGATAATAGTAAAGCAATAAATCAGACAATCCTAATACTGTTGTTAATGCAAGATGACATGATGTGATGTATGCCCTCACCGACGATCTCCCTCATACGGTAACATCTTACGACCGCGGCATGCCACACTCCCTAGAGTGCTCCACATCTTCAAGGCACATGCAATGCTATGGTGATATGATTTCCAAGTTGTTATTAGTCGATTCAAACAGCAGGATTGAGAAACTAAGGTACTTCCCTTGTATTAATCCCAACACAGATCCTGTCTAGGGTCGTCACTCCTAGTAATCTCATACGATGTATATTTCGTAGGTCACTGCAAGGGCTGCCAGGGCTGTTGCTCGCACTCGTTACACCGCTCCCCCATCACCTTATCAATACAGGCCTACTGTACTCTACTGCAACGGAAGGGTCGTCGCCTCCCGTGGACTCAGAATACGCTCGCGGTCACTACAAAGGGCTCGTCGCCTGATCAGTGTAGGCCGACAGCTAGAATATAGTGTCCCATACCAGTATAATCTGCTCACGAGTCTAGGTGCTCACTGGTCACTATGGGGAGGTTTGTGGCCCCAGCGTAGGCCGACAGCTCGACCACGGTGTCCCATACCACCATGCTCGGCTCATGAGTCTTCGTGGATCAAGGTACCATGGTTAACAGGGTTTACAATGGTAAGTTCAGTACCCTAGGTTCAAGCAGTTATGACACATACACGGTGAACATACATCGGCCAGTCGGGTTACTTGACGGGCTCGACTAGCGCGATCGCATCTCAAGTCGAACGACATGAAGTGCGTAAAACACTTCGCGTGGCCTAACCACTGCCGCCAACTCTAAACACGAGTCACGTTCATCGACGCGTCGTTCGTGGTTATGACCAGTCAGCCACGAATTCGCTCGATTACCGACTGCCTGGACTAAGTCTAGTCCCAAACATCTATGTAATCACATTAGTAATATATGTAAAGGTAATGGAATTGAAATATAATCATATGAGCATGTTAACACATGTTATAACATTCAACTTAAGCAAATCTTCAACACATACTTTCCATGCATGTAATGGAATCATGCATTTGGTCAACATGTAGGAAATCATTTAGGTCAGCATATTAACTGAGAAATCAATCTCAAACTACCACATAACATCATTTAATTCAATACATACTAATACAAGCATTTATACAAACACATACACTACACACTTAAGTCTACATATAGTATGTCGACCCAAAGTGCACAACTAGGCGAATCTCTTCGCCAAACTAATTATGCAAGCATTCCTAACTCCCTAATGCGACAACAAACCATGTCAATCACGTCAGTAAAATATGAATGTAGACCGTACTTCCTAGAAATGACTAAAATGCCCTAAATCTCTTATTCTTCGTTAATTTACGAAACAGGAAACGGAGAGCATGTTGTACATGTCAAAGGGCGATGCCGTCGATAATCTACTATTAAACGACATTGAAAGCGTTGTAAACCGTCAATCAAAGCGTCTAAAATCCTCACCTTATGTCTTACGAAAGCGTGATTTTGAACGGAGCGTGTATGCTTAAAAACAGTTCTAGGGTTGTTTTGTACCTGAAAGAACGGAGAAATCACCAGCCAGGTGATTGGGAAGAGTTGCTGAAGCAGTAGCAATCGGTGGCTCGGAGACGGGAAAAATCCCTTCCACTCTCTCTCTCAAACTATCTCTCCTTTTCTCCAGGGTTTGTAATTTTTGGATGGGAGAGAGAAATGAGGGTTTTAACCCCTTTTATAAGCTTAAAAATATCGAAAACAGGCTCCGGAACGAAGTTTACTTGGTGCCTATCCATTTCGGGGCTGTTTCGGTCCAAAAATTACTTTCTGGTGGTCCCCTGGTCGATTGCGATCGGATTTAAGCTCATGCGTACCAGATGTAGAACGTATTAAGTTTTCAGTCTGGCAAGGTTCGCAGATCGCACGTGGCGGACCAGTTTCAGTTCAGCGGTCACCGTACGTAGATCAGGGCTGAAAGTCTCATGATAATAAATAGAAATTTTTCCTGATCTGAGGGTGTAATCTGGATGAATTCTGACGGTCAGAACGCTTAATACTGACGCGTCAAGTCGTGTGCCAGATTTGAATTTGAAATTCCAATTCTGTCCCTATTCGCGGTCTCTTCAGTCCGGGTTCAACGAAATAGTCTGTGATTATCGGTTTGACTTGATTTTCGAGATGATTGTCAAGTCCAGCTGGGCGGTTCTAACGGTCTAAGATAGGAGGTATCGGACCTTCGACGCGCGGTCTAAATCCAATACAAGAATTCAATGTGGTCCAGAGAACAAACCCGCTTAGAGTTTGATCCGAGGTTATAGAGTATTGTAGAGTTGTTTGTTCTACTCGATTTGGGTCTTGTAGAACGTATTTAAAGTGATCAGGGACTATTTCCCAGCTACTCTAGCGTTGTGCTAGCTAACTTACGCTTAATTTCCATGGAATTTAATTCTACGCGATTTCGGGTCGAGTTGGTACTCGAGCCCAAGTACGGATTTTTCACGGGCGTTACATCTGTAGAATGGCATTAAATAAGATTGATACTAAGCCAAAACAGCATATCATACTCCAGAGACAGTTAAATTAGCAAGCGAAAGATTGTGATAAATACATAAAATATATATAATTGATTGTAAGTCTCCAGAGTGTGAACATGTTACTAGGTTAATTAAATACATGTATACTCCAAAAATGGAAAGAAAGGATATACATGAGTGCTCCAAAAATATAAAATGATAAGTGTCAAGGCATCTAATCAACCTCCATGTAATCCCGTCGATCAAAACACGCATAAAGGAGGGATCCTCCTCATCATCATACAAGTCCAGCTCCGCCTCACTGGCCGCGCCATCATCTGCAATTACAAAAGGGTCTGGTGGGTGTTCGGAACACCATCCTGTAACAAGGGAGTGAGTAGCTAACTCAGTAGAATAATAGAGCAAAGATTAGCAGGTTCTCAAATTAATCATGCGATAATAGTAAAGCAATCAATCAAACATTCCTAGATACTGTTGTTAATGCATGCATGGAATGACATGATGGATGCCCTCACCGACATACTCCCTCATACGGCACCATCTTATACCCGCAGCATGCTTACATTCCTCAGTGCTCCACATCTTCCAGGCACATGTAATGCGATATGGATAATGATTACCGAGTTGTTATTAGTCATTCTCATACAGTAGGATTGGGAAACTAGGGTACCTTGCTTATATCAATCCCCACATAGATCCTGTCTAGGGTCATCACACCTAGTAATCTCCTACGATGTAATATTTGTAGGTCGCTGCAAGGGCTGCCAGGGCTGTTGCTCGCACTCATTGCACCGCTCCCCCATCACCTTATCAATACAGGCCTACTTGTACTCTTGTCGCTACGGAAGGGTCGTCGCCTCCCGTAGACTCAGAATACACTCGAGGTCACTACAAAGGGCTCATCACCTGATCAGTGTAGGCTGACAGTTCGAATGTAGTGTCCCATACCGCCACAATCGGTTTACTAGTCAAAGGTGCTCACTGGTCACTACGGGGAGGTTTGTGGCCCCAGTGTAGGCCGACAGCTCGACCACGGTGTCCCATACCACCATGCCCAGCTCATGAGTCTTTATGGATCATGGTACCATGGTTAACAAGGTTTCCAATGGTAAGTTTAGTACCCTAGGTTCACGCAGTTATGACTCATACAGGGTGAACATACAATGGCCAGTCGGGTTACTTGACGGGTTCGACTAGTACAAGCGCATCTCAAGCTGAGCGACATGAAGTGCATGAAACACTTCGTGTGGCCTAACCACTGCCATCAACTCGAAACATGAGTTGCGTTCATCGACGCGTCCTCCGTGGTAGATAGAAGCCGACCACGAATTCATTCCATTACCGACTGCCTGGACTAAAGGAATTGAAGTTCAACAACGCAAGCATGTTAACACATGTTATAGCATACAAAGTAAGCAAATCACCCAACACATGTATTCCATACATATAAGGAAATCAATTCATATAGAAAACATGTAGGAAATCGTGTACAACATCATATGGATTGAGAATTCATTCTCAAAACTAATTTACAACACCATTTACTCAATACATACTAATACAAACATTTATACAAACCCTTAGTCTACACACTTTAGTCTACATAACGTATGTCGACCCAAAGCGCGCATTAGGGCGAATCTCTTCACCAAACAGATTATACACACATATATAATATCATAACACGATAAATTTACATGTCAAGCATTTCAACAAAATATGGACATATACAGTATTTTCTATAAATGCCTAAAATACCCTAAATCTCATATTTACCGTACGTTTACGAAACAGAAAACGGACAACATATTCTACATGTCAAACGGCATGCTCATCGATAATCTACTATTAAACGACATTGAAAGCTTTGAAATCAGTCAATCAAGGCGTCTAAAATCCGCACCTTTTGCCCTAGACGTGTATCGTTTCGAACGGAACGTATACGCTTCGTCAACGACGTACAGGCGACCTAATGCACAAGATACATAAGCTATGTTACTATTTGAATCAAAAGAACCCTAAATCAGCAAGTAGTTAGGGTTTTTCTTACCTAGGAGTGCGTTGGAATCACCGGGAAAGTCATTGGAGTGCGGTGCTTTGGCACGTGCAAAAGCTGCAGCAAGTGGCGGGAATTCTCTCCCACTACTCTCTCACAGTCTCTCACTTTCTATTTCAATCTAGGGTTTCTAGCAAATTCGGATAGGAGAGGTATGTGAGGGTTTAAGGCCCTTATATAGCCTAAATTCTAACCTAAATAGACTTGTGAACAAAGTATACTTAAGTTATAACCAAATCGGGGCTGTTCCGATCCAAAAGAGCATTTCGGGAGGTCCCCTGGCCTAACGCGGTCGGACTTAAGCTCATGGTCACTGGATGTTGTCCACACCCAATTTTCAGTTCAGTAGAGTTCGCAGATCACACATGGAGGTCCAGTTTCAGTTCAGCAGTCATCGTGCCTTAATCAGGTCTACAAGTCTCGTGATATGAAAGAGAAATTTTTTCGGATCCAAGGGTGAAATTTGGCTGAATTCTGATGGTCAGAACGCTTAATAATAATGCGCAAAGTCACGTGCCAGATTTGAATTAAAATATCCAAATCTTTTCCCTTTCTCACTCTCTTTACTCGAGGCTCAATGAAATAGCCTCAGAGCGTCGGTTGGCCTTGATTTTCGAAACGATTGTCAAGTCCAACAAGGCGGTCACAATGTTCTAAGATTGTAGATATCAGACTTTTAACGCACGGTCTAAATCCAATACGAAGTTTCAGAAGGTTCCTGAGGGCAAACAGGTTTAGAGTTTGATCCTAGGTTTCAGGGTATTATAGCGTCATTGATTCTACAAGTTTTGGGTCTTGTAGAACATATTTAAAGTGTTCAGGGACAATTTCACAGCTACTCTAGCGTAATGCTAGCTAACTTACGTTTATTTTCTAAAGAATTTGGTTCGAAATGATTTCTTTGGCTTTGGAATTGATTCCTAAGAGTGATGTGCTTGACCCATTGCCTAAGGACGTCTTGGCAAAAATTCGAGGTGTTACATTTACAGACTACTCGGATGGTTGGGGTACGAGTTATTTCAGCACACGAGACCTTTACTGATGCCACTATGATGTGTGAGGGTTGTTTGCTAGATCTAGGGAACAGGACGATGGCCATTGATCTTATCGTCGTCTCCTCTCTCTATCATTTTGACGTCATCCTTGACATGGATTGGCTAACTGCAGGGAGGGTTGAGATTAACTGCAAGACCCGTTTAGTGATAGTTTATGAGTTGGAGGGCACGTCCTTTACATTTTCGGTGCAGGTCAGTCACCCCTCTCGAGTGCTTTTTTATGCTTCCTTATTAAGGAATGTTGATGTCCCGACACTTGAAAGTACGCTAGTAGTCTGTGATTATGAGGATGTGTTCAGAAAGATACCTGGGTTGCTACCCTAGCGCGAGATCGGTTTTACTATCGACTTGGTACCCAGTTCGACGCCCATCTCATTGCCGACGTATCGCATGGCCCCGTGTGAGATGGAGGAGTTAAGGAAACATATCGATGATTTGTTAGAGGTTGGCTTCATACGACCGAGTGTGTCTCCTTGGGGAGCACCTGTGTTGTTCATGACAAAGAAAGACGACTCATTACAGTTATGTATTGATTACCGCAGGCTGAATCAGATTACAGTAAAGAACAAGTACGCTTTGCCCAGGATAGATGGCCTGTTTGATCAACTAAGAGGAGCACAGTATTTCTCGAAGATTGATCTACAGTCAGGGTATCACCAGCTGCACGTCAGGGATGAGGACGTACAGAAGACGGCTTTCAGGACTAGCTTTGGCCATTATGAGTTCCTCGTGATGTCGTTCGGTCTTACGAACGCACCAGCCGTGTTCATGGACCTGATGAACCGGGTATTTTGGTCGTTCCTCTATCAATTCGTCATCGTGTCTATAGACAACATTTTGATATACTTTAGGAGTCGAGAGGAGCATGAGGAGCACTTGCGATTGGTCTTGGATACTCTGAGACACCACCAGTTGTTCGCACAGTTTAGGAAGTGCGACTTCTGGAAGGGGGAAGTCAAGTTCCTGGGACGTGGTGTCCAAGGATGGGATTATGGTGGACCTTGCTAAGGTAGTTGTTGTGTAGGACTGGAAGCAGCCTGGTTCAGTTACCGAGGTTAGGAGTTTCCTGGGACTTGTTAGCTACTATCGACGATTCATTCGGGACTTCTCCAGGATAACCAGACCTTTGTCTCAGTTGACACGGAAGGACCTGAAGTTCGCCTGAAATGAGAAGGCGAAAACAACTTTTCAGGAGCTAAAAGATAGGCTGACATCTGCCCCTGTGCTAGCATTGTCAGAGCAAGGGGTTAGATATATAATCTATATGGACGCGTCTCACGTTGGTTTAGGTTGTGTCCTTATGCAGAAGGACAGGGTGATTGCATATGCCTCGAGATAATTAAGGAAGCACGAGGAGAATTACCCTACACATGACCTAGAGTTGGCAGCTGTCATCTTCGCATTGAAGCTCTTGAGACATTACCTCTACGAAGAGGAGTTCGAGCTCTTTTGCGACCACAAGAGCCTCAAGTATATATTCATGCAGTGAGACCTGAATATGAGGCAGTGACGATGGATTTCAGACCTTGAAGGACTTTAAGTTCGAGGTTTCCTACTATCCGGACAAGGTGAACCTTGTGGCTGATGTGCTGAGCCGCAAGAAGGTGATAGAGTTTGTGGCTCAGCTGATGGTTACCGAGTGGGACATGGTTGAGTTTTTACGAGACTTAGTGCAAAAACTCAGTATGGAGGAGTCATTCGAGGTTATTGCACACATTCAGGTGCGACCTCTTATCGATGATAGGGTCATTGCGTTGCAGAGGGAAGATGAGCATTTGACTTAGCTTCGAGAGCAGGCCAGTGATGATGCAAATGCCGAGTGGCGAGTTGGAATGGATGGGGGCTTACGTTATCGTGGCCGCCTATGCGTCCCAGATGTCCCCGACTTAAGACGAGAGATTCTCGAGGTTGCGCACAATTCTAGACTTGCGATGCATCCGGGCAGTATGAAGATGTATCATGACATGAAGATGACGTATTGGTGGGATGGCATGAAGACCCACATCGCAGAGTATGTGTCCCGTTGTCTCACTTGCCAGCAGGTGAAGGCAGAGCATCGCCGACCCCTTGGTCTCCTTCAGCCTATGCCTATAGCTGATTGGAAGTGTGACTTTATTTCTATGGATTTCATCTCAGGACTGCCGAAGACGAGGAAGGGACATGATTCTATCTGGGTGATCATCGACCGCTTGACGAAGTCAGCGCACTTTCTTCCTAACAGAGTTACGAACTCTGCAGACGAGTTGGCTAGATTGTACATCAGGGAGATTGTTCGTCTGCATTGAGTTTCATTGGAGATCGTGTCGGATAGAGACACACGGTTTACTTCTATTTTCTAGACTCGCATCCAGGAAGCGATGGGTGTGAAGTTGAAGTTCAGTACTGCATTCCACCCACAGACCGACGGGCAGACAGAGCGAGTGAACCAGATTTTGGAGAACATGATGCGGGATTGCATGTTGGATTTCAAGGATAGTTGGGATGATTGTCTTCCATATGTGGAGTTCACGTACAACAACAGTTTTCAGGTGAGTATCGGTATGACACCTTATGAGGCCTTGTTTGGGCGTCCTTGTCGAGCACCGCATTGCTGGGCTGAAGTTGGCGAGCAAAATTTGATTGGTCCTAAGTTAGTACAGGCAACCTCAAAGAAGATTGACATCATCAGGCATCGACTTCTTACAGCTTAGAGCAGGCAGAAGAGTTATGCTGATACGAGGTGGCGACCGCTGGAGTTCGGGGTTGGAGATCACGTATTTTTGAGAGTTTCCCCTATGAAGGGAGTTCTTCGGTTTGGGAAGAAGGGGAAGCTTGCACCGCGATTCATTAGCCCATTCTAAATACTCTATCATGTGGGTGCAGTAGCATACCGTCTAGCTTTGCCTACACCTCTCATGAGCGTACACAATGTATTTCATGTTTCGATGCTGAAGAAATACGTTCCTAATCCTTCCCATATCATCAGATGGGAGCAGGTGCAGTTAGGTGAGGATGTTATATATATACTGCGATTGACGCGTATATTAGACAGGAAGGAGCAGGTGTTGCGTAGTAAGGTCATCCCCCTTGTAAAGGTATTATGGACGCATCATACTGAAGAAGAGGCTACCTAGGAGACAGAAGTCGAGATCAGAAAGAACTACTCACAGCTTCTCGAGGAGTATGAGAAGGTATTCGAGGATGAAATTTTTTTTTAGGGGGGTACATTGTAACGACTTGAAAAATTCTGTACTAAGAACCGAGTACCACCTCCAACGAAAATCACTTAGGATTAATTCCCTTAGAAATTAAACATAAGTTAACTAGCGCTAAGTTTGACTGGCTGTGAAATTAGTACTATTCGCTTTAAATACGTTCTGCAAGACTTAAAACTTGTGGAATCGTTAATACTATAATACCCTGAAATCTAGGATCCAACTCTAAACCCAGTTGTTCCCGGGAATGCTTGGTAACTTCGTATTGGATCTAGACCGCACGTCGAAAGTCTGATATCTATAATCTTAGACCATTATGACCACTTAGTTGGACTTGACCATCATTTAGAAAATCAAGCCCAAAGATGTCCGGATACCATTTCCTATATGTAGACTTAAGTGTGTAGTGTATGTGTTTGTATAAATGCTTGTATTAGTATGTATTGAATTAAATGATGTTATGTTGTAGTTTGAGATTGATTTCTTGATTAATATGCTGACCTAAATGATTTCCTACATGTTGACCTTATGCATGATTGCATTACATGCATAGAAAGTATGCCTTGCAGAATTGCTTAAGTTGAATGTTATAAAATGTGTTAACATGCTCACATGATTGTATTTAAATTCCAATACTTTTACATGTAATGCTAATATGATTCCATAGATGTGTGGGACTTGACTTAGTCCAGGCAGTCGGTAACCGAGCGAATTCGTGGCTGACTGGTCATAGCCACGAACGACGCGTCGATGAACGTGATTCGTGTTTAGAGTTGGCGGCAGTGGTTAGGCCACGCGAAGTGTTTTACGCACTTCATGTCGTTCGACTTGAGATGCGATCGCGCTAGTCGAGCCCGTCAAGTAACCCGACTGGCCGATGTATGTTCACCTTGTATGCGTCATAACTGCTTGAACCTAGGGTACTGAACTTACCACTGTAAACCCTGTTAACCATGGTACCTTGATCCACGAAGACTCATGAGCCGGGCATGGTGGTATGGGACACCGCGGTCGAGCTGTCGGCCTACGGTGGGGCCACAAACCTCCCCGTAGTGACCAGTGAGCACCTAAACTCGTGAGCAGATTATGGTGGTATGGGACACTATATTCTAGCTGTCGGCCTACACTGATCAGGCGACGAGCCCTTTGTAGTGACCGCGAGCGTATTCTGAGTCCACGGGAGGCGACGACCCTTCCGTTGCAGTAGAGTACGGTAGGCCTGTATTGATAAGGTGATGGGGGAGCGGTGCAACGAGTGCGAGCAACAGCCCTGGCAGCCCTTGCAGTGACCTACGAAATATACATCGTATGAGATTACTAGGAGTGACGACCCTAGACAGGATCTGTGTTGGGATTGATACAAGGGAAGTACCTTAGTTTCCCAATCCTGCTGTTTGAATGGACTAATAACAACTTGGAAATCATATCACCATAGCATTGCATGTGCCTGGAAGATGTGGAGCACTCTAGGGAGTGTGGCATGCCGCGGTCGTAAGATGTTGCCGCATGAGGGTGATCGTCGGTGAGGGCATACATCACGTCATATCATCTTGCATTAACAACAGTATTAGGATTGTCTGATTTACTGCTTTACTATTATCGCGTGACTGAATTGTGAACATGCTAATCTTTGCTCTATGATTCCACTGAGTTGATCACTCATTCCCACGTTACGGGATGGTGTTTGCAACACCCACCAGACCCTGTTGTAGATGCAGGTGAGGTCGAGATCCAGGAGGTGGAGTCAGAGATTGATGAGGACCAGGATGAGTTCTCGTATATGCAGTATCATGACGGCTTCCCGTAGGCGACCTGGATCGAGGGGACATCAGTGGGACTTTCCTTTTTGAACATTATTCTTTTGTTATGTATATGTATATGAGACTCAGAGATGTAGTCATACTTTGGAGACAGATGAGATTACTTTGTTTTTTTCATACAGTGATATATACATTGTTTAGTCTTCCGCTTGCTTTTATCACTGGATCTGAAGTATGAATTGCAGTTTTGGTATACTTTTACTCATGTGAATGCTTTAAATCAGACAACATTGAATCATGACCATTTTTGTTGCATAAGTGACGGTCTGGAACTCGGGAGTTGAGTTTATACACGACCCCTGATTTTCAGGGTGTTACAGCTCACATGAACCTGCCTGAGAACTGCATAAATGAGAACACCTCCTCATCCTCATCAAAGTCTGGCTCTGCCTCGCTAGCATCACCGTCACCTGCAACTAAGTCAGAGTCTGGTTAGTGTTTAAGCACCATCCCAGAATGTGGGAGTGAGTGATCAACTCAGTGGTACTATACAACAAAGGTTAACATGTTATCAATTCAATCAAGCAGTAATGATAAAGTAGTACAATCAAACATGTCCTAGATACTCTTGTTAATGCAAGAATGATATGAGGTAATGATGCATGCCCTCACCACAAACTCCCTCATGCGACATCATCTAACGATTGCGGCATGAATCACTACCACTATGCTCTCACACCAACACCAATGGCACATGCAGTGCGATGTCATGAGTATGATTACCAAGTTCTTATTAGTCCTTTTCATACAGCGGGATTGGGAAGCTCAGACACCTTCCTTATATCAATTCCCAAACATTGATCCATTCTAGGGTCGTTAGTCCTAGGAAATCTCATACGATGCTACAGTTCTAGGTCATTGTAAGGATCGTCAGGGCTGTTGTGCAAAATCGTTACACCATTGCCCCATCACCAAATCAATACAGGCCTAGTTATATCCTTAATACTGCAACATGACTCGTCGCCCTTATGCAGTGTCAGGATATACTCGAGGTCACTACAAAGGGCTCGTCACCAATCAAGGTAAGCTAACACTAAGAATATAGTGTCCCATACCACCATAATCTGCTCATGAGAGTATGGTGCTCACTGGTCACTACGGAGAGGATCATCACCCAGCGTAGGCCGACAGCTCAACCACGGTGTCCCATACCACCATGTCCGGCTCATGAGTCGTAGGGGATCACGGTACTGAGATTAACAGGAGTTTCACTGGTAAGCTCGGTGTCTTAGATTCAAGTAGTAGCGACCAAACATGGTGAACAAACATCGGTTAATCGGGTTAGTTGATAAGCTTAACTAGGCCAAGCACACGTTGAGTTGAACGACATGGAATGCATAATCACTCCGTGTGGCCTAACCACTGTCGAACATCCCAAGCACGACTCAGATTCATTGAACTCATCCTGCATGGCAAAAATGACCTTAACCACTATTTATAGAACGGTTACCAATTACCTAGACTGTAGTACAGCCCCAATCACGTACAACTCAATAACAGGCATATGATTCATATCCTACCTTCATATGAACATTCATGTCATATAACTGGAACTTAAATACAGTACATGGAGGAAATCATACACACATTTAACAAGAATAATCTAAGTTACATAATTCATGAAGGAAATCATACACTCAAATATTGTGATTCATATTCATGTCTCAACAACCTTAGCAATCACACTTTATAAACTACTAACTCATTTAGGCATTTATACAAACACTTAGATTACACTATTCAACATACATCACTTATGTCGACTCCATTGCATATTAGGGCATCCTTTCGCCAAGGAGTTTCCGCATACATATCAAGCATATAACAACGATAATTAATCATGGCAATCAAAACAGTATATTCCATACGTATAAAGGTATTCTAACATATACATGAAATACGCTATTTATAATATAAAGTATACATATACGTAAATCGAAGTGGATAGCGCATTTGGCATGTGTAATGGCAATCACAACATAAATAAATCATTATCTAACATTGAAAGTCTTGAATGAAAGTGCACCTACTACGTGCCCTGGTTTGTCAATTACGTTGTAGGTTGAGTCAGTCAGATAACAGCGCCTAACAAGAAGATCAAGTCAAGCGTCCGCCTCAACTGGATGTGTAGAAGCTCACCGAAAGGTAAATCACAGCCTCACATCCCATGTCCCAAAACACCTGGTGATTAAACCCTTAAAAGAACTAGAACATCTTAGGGTTTATGTGTAAGAAAACTTTTTATCAAAAAGAAAATCTTCTAAGTTTTTCTTACACTGTCGATTATATCGATTCCCATTTCGATATGATCGATCAGCTCTGTCGATGTCCTCGGCATATCAATCGATACAATCGAGTGAGGACAAAGAGCGTCCAGCAATCAAACAATCTTCTGGATGATTTATCGATATATCGACCTTCGAGTCGATATTATCAATATTCGAAAATCGATCATATCTGAAGTAGATCGATCCTATCGACAGACTGCTTTCCGGCGCCCCTATTTTTCTAAAGAAAACTAACATATGCTTCGATATATCGATGACTGTCCGATTCATTCTGAACTTAAATATCGATCATATCGGGAGTCAGTCGATCATATCGACTGTGGGTCGCATGTTCTCACCAGCATGAATTTCAAGTTACTTTTAATGTTGATCGGGGTGCCTGTCGATAAATCAATATTCATATATCGATCATATCAAGACCAAGTCGATTGGATCGAGTCAGGACATAAATCATCCAGCAAGCTTACATGTAAATCTATACGATTTATCGATCCCATCGACAAGGTCTTCGATATAATCAATGTATAAATTTCGATGACATCGACTATTTCCCCGATCATATTTGTGACCCTGAAATTCTTCAAAGCTTCTCTCTTATTTTTCACCTGTCGATAGATCGAACCATCACTCGATGGAATTGGAGTTTGAAATTCGATAACATCGATGTGTGTCTCAATCCCATCGACCAGTTGGCGAAAGGTTTCCAAAAGCGAAATGACAATTGAGTTTGTATCATCGACAGGTCGGCCGATACAATCAAAAGTATACACTCGATCATATCAACGACTGCTCGATGATATCGAACTTTGTCATAAATATGACCGTTTATATCCGTTGGAACCTTTTGCCTATAAATAGAGAGAGTAGTCTTTATTGCTGGTAGAGAAAGTAGAGAGTGTTTTTGAGAGTTTTAACCTTCCTTTCATTTACCTTAAGCCCTTTCTCTCAGGAAGTTCATCCTCCAATCCACCCTCATCATCGATATCTCATAGAGTGGATTGGGAAATGAACTTTCGCATTCAAGGATCCTTCAGCTACTACCTTAATGACACTTCATTAAGCTGGGATGCCTTGAATGCATGATGGGAACCACTCTATTCTCCTTATAGGAAAATCCTTAGAATGGTATTCCATCATAACCTTGACCCAACCTAAGCCTAGCATATATACATCTTTGTGTTGTGGATCAAGGGAGCAGAAGACTCTTCATCAACAAGAAGAAGGTCTTCATCATTGCGTTGAAAGGGATTCATCAACTTATCTGTAAGTACTAAGAATCCAGAGGACACTTGCGATCATTCCTTTTTAGGATTGGGTTTTAAGTGTTGCTCACCATTTGAAGTCCTCGAAGGAGGCCTCCGACGGGAGTGTACGTGCGGGGTGCGTTGTGTGGACCCTTGCTCTGTGGAGAGCATAAACATCTAGTTAGGAGTACGCCAGCAAAACTCTAGGGTTTGAGGTGAACCGAGTAGAAACCTCAGGGTGCGTGCGTTGTGCAGACCCTTGTCCTGTATGGGCATAAACATTTGGTTAGGAGTACGCCAGCAAAACTCTAGGGTTTGAGGTGAACCGAGTAGAAACCTCTGCAAAGGTTGAACGTGAACTTGATTTAAAACCTTAGGTTTGAGGTGAACCATGGGAAACCTCCTTAGTGAAATCCGGTCACTCAAGGGTTGAGTGTGGAAGCTGGGAGTGGAGTAGACAAGTTGTCGAACCACTATAAAATGACTGTGTTTAAGTTTGATATTATCTTTCATTTATGTGATTGTCTTGCATGTCTTTATATATGATCACATCCTATGCACACACAGTCATATTCATCACAATCTCATTTATACATTGTTTATCTTTTAAATAGTTTATGATTGGATCCTCATTAGGCTTGGAAGCCAGTAGAGTTAAGGTTGAGTAATCCTAATCAATACTCTGCGATAGGATTAGTGTAATAAGAATTTTTAATAATTTATAAAAATTTTAAAAAATCCTATTCACCCCCCTCTAGGATATACTGACCTATTCCTACTTCAACTAAAGCAGTCTTCACCGTAATTTCATTGAAAACCATAACCTAAACGTATATAGTCCGCACCTTAAACCAGAAAATGCGTATTATATGTGATTCAGACGATATGTCTTCGTCAACGGCGGATACGCTACCTATGGCATGAAACAAGTTAGCTATAACTTCATTTTAACTATTCCAGGCTTCAAAATAAGTTAGGGTTGGCTTAACTTACCCAAGAATGGAATCAGAATCGTCGGAAGAATGATTCAGATACGCAGGTTCGATGTGTAGATGAACTGGGAAGAATCCTATGGAGAATCAATAGGTTCTCCCACTCTTTCTCTCTCTTGGAAAGCTAGGGTTTAGGAAATTCGTATGGAATTTGGGAATGAGGGTTTAAAGCCTTTTTATAAGCCTAAACTCGATGAAAATAGCCTTAGGGCTAAGGTATACTTAGGTTATAACCAAATCAGACTCTAACTGTTCCAACGGAGCACTTCTGGAGGTCTTATTATCAAATGCGGTCAGACTTAAGCTCACTAGTATTGGATCTTTAGTAAGTTAAGTTTTCAATCCGATCGAGTTTTCAGATCACCCGTGGTGGACCATCTCAATTCAACGGTTACCGAAATTCGATCAGGGCTACAAGCACTTTGACATGTATGGGCCACTTTTCCTAATCCGAGGGTAAATTTGGGTCAAAATCTAACGGTCAGAACGCTTAGAAATATCGCACAAGCGAAACGATCCAAATTACTTAAAAATATATTTAATTTTCTAAAAATCTTCTCTTTCTCACTCTCTTCACTCCGGACTCAAGGAAATGGTCTTAGGACATCGTTTGGGCTTGATTTTTGAGGTGATTGTCAAGTCCAACTAAGCGGTCGTAATGGTCTAAGTTCATAGCTATCAGACTTTCGACGTACGGTCTAGGTCCAATATGAAGTTACAAAGAATTCCCGGGAGCAACTAGATTTAGAGTTGGATCATAGATTTCAGAGTAATATAACGTCAATGATTCTATAGGTTTTGGGTCTTACAGATCGTATTGAAAGTTATTGGTGCTAATTTCACATGCAATCTGGTTTAGCGCTAGCTAAAACACATTAAAGTTCTAAGGGATTTGGTTCTAAATGATTTCTACTGAAGGTGGTACTCGGGTCTAAGTACAGATTTTTCTAAGTCGTTACATCGTAAAAGTATCGGTAAAATTTGTAGATGGCCGATAGAAGCCTTATAAGTGCTATATTGTATAAAACACACCTTTGTTTGTCAAATTTCGTTTAGACAAAATAGCTTATGAAGTAGAATTTACAATGTGGATCAAGATGGATAGTTCAAGACTCTACTAAAGTTTAAGTCAAGTAGAGCACCAAGATGGAAAGTTCAAGTCTCTATTGAAGTTCAGAATTAAGATGGAAAGTTCAAGATGATTAAGTTTAAGTCTCTACTGAAGTTCAGAATCAAGATGGAAAGTTCAAGATGATTAAGTTCAAGTCTCTACCTTTATTTATTTGGTTTTATTGAGACAGCTAGAAAATCTTATTTGTTGGTTTTCCTGAGATAGCCAAAAAATCTCAGTGAGGGGTTTTTGTTTATGATAGTCATTTAAAATCACAACTGTATTAGGTTTTAGGGTGACCCTGTGAAAAGCCTTTTTATAGTGAAAGCTAATATCACGTGGATAGTGATTATTGGGAGTGAAGTAGGTGTGGCTTTTTTAGAATAGTTGTTGTGCACACTGAACCACTATAATTCTTGGTATTGTGGTAAATGTTTACTTTTTGCATTTGTGGAGAATGTTTGTAATTTCATTTATATAAAATTCGTGAATGTTTGTAATAAATGGCTTTATTTTCTCTTACTTGGTTTGAGATCTTGATTCCTACAAACATTCATGAAATAAGGTTGTCCTACCTGAACTTAGTTTGGGTGCAAGTTGTCCTACGAATTAGTTTGAATCAATTTTTCAATACTAGTGTGATTGAGGTTTCTGATTTATTTGATATTTCAGCACTTCAATTTTTTTTTTTGGCATAGTCCTATTCAACCCCCCCTACTCTAGGACTTTTTAAGCTCGCTTTTTTGAGTGGTATTAAAGCTAAGTTGCTCATTTTTTATTAATTTTCTTGAGTTAAAAATCTTGAGCTTTAATTATGTCAAATTTTTATATCTTGTTTATTACTAGGCCACCACTTTTGATGGCTCTAACTATGCATACCGGAAAGCCAGAATGCGAATTTTTTTAAAATTCTTAGATGAAAGCATGTGGCAAGCCACTCTAACCAAATGGAAACCTCCTATTACTGAGGTAGTAGCCGAAGATGAAACCAAGTTCATGAGAGAAATCACATTTTACTTATGAACTAGATCTTAGAAAAGTGAAAGCAGTGGTTATGCTAAGTCCTTAAATGTCATAACATGTGATCTATCGCCTGATGAATTCAACAGAATTATTTCATGCAATACAGCCAAACAAGTTGGAATATTTTATAAATGACAGATGAAGAAACTACTATAGTCAAGAAATCAAAGGTTTAACTCCTCACTACTAGATTTGAGGAGATTCGTATGGAAGAAACTAAAACTTTCATGGACTTTTATACAATACTAAATGATATAGAAAATTCCATATGGGGTTTAAGAGATGGAATCCCAGGCAAGGTCTGTGTAAAAATATTAGGATCTCTTCCTGATAGATTCAACTCTAAGGTCACTGCCATTTAAGAATTAAGAGATACTGATAATATGAAGGTTGAGGAGTTAGTTGGCTCCCTCTAAACATATGAGTTAAATTTTAAAGCTCCTAAAGGTAAATTTATTGCTCTTAAATCTTATAAATATGTTTCAAAAGAAAATTGTACTAATTCTAATTGTAAATATACAGAAGAAGATATGACATTATTAGCTAAGAAATTTTACAGAATTTTCAAAAACAAGAAAAGATCAGATTTTCAAAATTCATCTGATAAAAGAAAAGGAAAATCTAAGTCTTGGAAAACAGAAACAAAAGACAGTCAATGTTTCAACTATCATGAATAGGGGCATTTGACGAATAAATGTCCTAAAAGGGATAAGTAAAAAGTAAGGACATGATAACTATTTGGGATGAATCATCCAGCTCTAAAAGTTTTTGAGTCTGATGAATCAGAATAAGAAAATACAAATGATGTAAAAGCCCTAATGACTATAGCCAGATTCACCTCCTCAGATAGCCATAACATATCTGATTATGAAAATCTCACGAGTGACCCTGAAAATGAAAATGTGGACGATCTTCAAGACACCTACAATGCCCTATCCAGGGAAAGTTATAAAATTGTTGTCAAACTCGAAATTCAAAGAGAGAAATATGTTAAATTAAAATAAGAGCTTGAAAACAATGTTTTAGAAAAAAGTCATCTTTCAGAATGTTTTGAGAAAATAAAACTAGACTTAAATTTCAAAACCTCAGAGTTAGAAAAACTCGGAACAAAAAATGACAAACTAAAACTCAAAGTTTCTTCCCTTTTAAGTTCTAATGATACTTGGAGATATTCCCACGGAGACCCAAAACTGGAAAATTTATTAACCTCATTTAGAAAATGTGATGACAAATCAGGTCTGGGCTTATATTAAAAAATGATTATGAGAAAATTAAGAATTCATCTCCCATATTTGTAAAAGGAGAATCCTCAAACTCTAAAGGTAAGAATTTGAGAAATTTTAGTCGAAATGATTTCAAAATTTCAAAACCCTTTCAAGTTCCTAATATTTACTCTAATTCCATTAGCTATAGAAATCAAAGATATGATAATTCACCTTTAGATGAAAAAATTGTGGACTTACTTAAAGAGCTTATAAAATCCAGCTTAGATGGATTTGATGTTATTAGAAAATGAAGAAATTCCAACTCCCAAAAACAGAGTAAATCCAATGGAACTCCCAAACCTATAACCATAATGAAATGGGTTATAAAGGTTACATGTCTTGTTACCCACACAACCTTTAAAGCCACTGGCCATTTAAAATGGTACGTGGACAGTGGACGTTCAAGACATGACAGGTGATAAATCGATATTCGCCAACTTTAAAGAAGTAAACGATGGCTCAGTTACTTTAGGAGATGGAAGAAACTGCAAAATAATAGGTCAAGGTACTGTTCAACTCTCCAATCTTCCTCCCTTTGAGAATGTATTATATGTTGAAGGTCTAAAACATATTCTCTTAAGTATTTTTCAAATCTGCTATAATAAATATAGTGTAAAATTTTCAAATCATGGGTGTGAGATTACGAATGAGAAAGGAAGTGTGATACTAGATGGTTGTAGGACCTTTGAAAATTGCTACATTATTAATGACTCAAACTCTTTTAACTATTCATGTTACATCGTCCAAACAGATGAAATAGAACTATGGCATAAACGTCTTGGACAGGTTAACTTTAGAGGTCTTTATATATTGAGTAAGAAAGACCACATTCGTGGCTTACCCAAATTGGAAAAGATAGAAAAAATATGTGGCATAGGTCAAATTGGTAAGAAAATTAGGAATAGTCACAAGAAAGTGAACTCCTTAGCTATAGCCAAACCTCTTGAACTACTCTGTATGGATTTGGTAGGACCAATGAGAATGGAGAGTAGAGGTGAAAAGAAGTATTTTCTTGTTATTGTTGATTAGTTTACCAGATATACTTGGGTAGCATTCTTAAGAGAGAAATCAGATACTCTCGACGAAGTCACAAAAATTCTAAAATGAATTCAAACTGAGAAAGAAGTACCCATGATCAAAATTAAAAGTGAAAATGGTACTGAGTTTCAAAATCAGAATTTTGAGAAGTACTGTACTAACCATGGTATATCATATGAGTTCTCAGCTCCTAAGACACCTCAAAAGAATGGAGTTATTGTAAGAAAGAACATAGTACTAAAGGAAATGGCCAATGTAATGCTAAATAACATGACCTTACCAAATTAATTATGAGCTAAAGCTATTAATGTTGTGTAACACCCTGAAAATCGGGGGTCGTGTATAAACTCAACTCCCGAGTTCCAGACCGTCACTTACGCAACAAAAATGGTTATAATTCAATGTTGTCTGATTTAAAGCATTCACATGAGTAAAAGTATACCAAAACTGCAATTCATACTTCAGATCCAGTGATAAAAGCAAGCGGAAGACTAAACAATATATATATCACTGTATGGAAAAATAAAGTAAATATCATCTGTCTCCAAAGTATGAATACATCTCTGAGTCTCATATACATATACATGAACAAAAAGAAATATCCAAAATGGTCCCACTGAAATCCTGTCGACCCAGGTCGCCTACGCAAAGCCATCGTAATACTGCATGTACGAGAACTCGTCCTGGTCCTCGTCGAAGTCTGGCTCTGCCTCCTGGATCTCAGCCTCACCTGCATCTACAACAGGGTCTGGTGGGTGTTGCAAACACCATCCCGTAACGTGGGAGTGAGTGATCAACTCAGTGGAATCATAGAGCAAAGATTAGCAGGTTCACAATACAATCATGCGATAATAGTAAAGCAGTAAATCAGACAATCCTAATACTGTTGTTAATGCAAGATGACATGACGTGATGTATGCCCTCACCGACGATCTCCCTCATACGGCACCATCTTACGACCGCGACATGCAATCGTCCCTCAAGTGCTCCACATCTTCCAGGCACATGCAATGGCATGGTGATATGATTTCCAAGTTATTTTTAGTCCTTTCAAACAGCAGGATTGGGAAACTAAGGTACTTCCCTTTTATCGATCCCAACACAGATCCTGTCTAGGGTCGTCACTCCTAGTAATCTCATACGATGTATATTTCGTAGGTCACTGCAAGGGCTGTCAGGGCTGTTACTCGCACTCGTTGCACCGCTCCCTCATCACCTTATCAATACAGGCCTACTGTACTCTACTGCAACGGAAGGGTCGTCGCCTCCCGTGGACTCGGAATACGCTCGCGGTCACTATAAAGGACTCGTCGCCTGATCAGTGTAGGCCGACAGCTAGAATATAGTGTCCTATACCACCATAATCTACTCACGAGTCTAGGTGCTCACTGGTCACTACGGGGAGGTTTGTGGCCCCAGCGTAGGCCGACAGCTCGACCACGGTGTCCCATACCACCATGCCCGGCTCATGAGTCTTGGTGGATCAAGTTACCATGGTTAACAGGGTTTACAATGGTAAGTTCAGTACCCTAGGTTCAAGCAGTTATGACTCATACAAGGTGAACATACATCGGCCAGTCGGGTTACTTGACGGGCTCGACTAGCGCGATCGCATCTCAAGTCGAATGACATGAAGTGCGTAAAACACTTCGCGTGGCCTAACCACTGCCGCCAACTTCAAACACGACTCGCGTTCATCGACGCGACGCTCGTGGCTAAGACTATCAGCCACGAATTCGCTCGGTTACCGACTGCCTGGACTAAGTCTAGTCCCAAACACTTATGGAATCACATCAGAAATTTATGTAAGAGTATTGGAATTGAAATACAATCATGTGAGCATGTTAACACATGTTATAACATTCAACTTAAGCAATTCTTCAAGCACATATATTCCATGCATGTAATAAAATCATGCATATAGTCAACATGTAGGAAATCATTTAGGTCATCATATTAACTGAGAAATCCATCTCAAACTACCACATAACATCATTTAATTTAATACATACTAATACAAGCATTTATACAAACACATACACTACACACTTAAGTCTACATATAGTATGTCGACCCAAAGTGCGCAACTAGGAGAATCTCTTCGCCAAACTAATTATGCACTTATTCCTAACTTCCTAATGTGACAACAAACCATGTCAATCACGTCAGCAAAATATGAATGTAAACCGTACTTCCTACAAATGACTAAAATGCCCTAAATCTCATATTCTTCATTACTTTACGAAACAGGAAACGGAGAGCATGTTGTACATGTCAAACGGCGATGCCGTCAATAATCTACTATTAAACGGCATTGAAAGCATTGTAAACCGTCAATCAAAGCGTCTAAAATCCTCACCTTATGTCTTACGGATGCGTGATTTTGAACGGAGCGTGTACGCTTCGTCTACGGCAGTAGGAGAACCTATTTTACAAGTTACGTTAGCTAACACGCTATGAATCTAAGTAAACCCTAAATCAGTAAGTTCTAGGGTTGTTTTATACTTGATAAAGTGGAGAAATCACTGGCCAGGTGATCAGGAAGTGTTGCTGTAGCACGTGGAAGTAGCGGCACGGAGGTGAGAAAAATCCTCCCACTTTCTCTCTCAAACTCTCTCCTTTTCTCTCTCCCAAATCTAGGTTTTTCAATTTTCGGATGGGAGAGAGGAATGAGGGTTTCAACCCCTTTTATAAGCTTAAAAATGTCAGAAACAGGCTCCGGAACGAAATTTACTTATTGCATATCCATTTTGGGGCTGTTTCGGTCCAAAAGATGCTTTCTGGTGGTCCCCTGGTCGAATGCGATCGGACTTAAGCTCATGCGTACCAGATATAGCACGTATTAAGTTTTCAGTCTGGCAGGGTTCGCAGATCGCACGTGGCGGACCAGTTTCAGTTTAGCGGTCACCGCACGTAGATCAGGGCTGAAAGTCTCATGATATAAAATAGAAATTTTTCCTGATCCGAGGTTGTAATCTGGATGAATTCTGACGGTCAGAACGCTTAATACTGACGCATCAAGTCGTGTGCCAGATTTGAATTTGAAATTCCAATTTTGTCCCTATTCGCACTCTCTTCAGTCCGGGCTCAATGAAATAGCCTGTGATTGTCGGTTTGACTTGATTTTCGAAATGAGCGTCAAGTCCAATAAGGCGGTTCTAACGGTCTAAGATAGGAAGTATCGGACTTTCGACGTGCGGTCTAGATCCAATACAAAAGTTCAAAGTGGTCCAGAGACCAAACCTGCTTAAAGTTCGATCCGAGGTTATAGAGTATTATAGAGTCGTTGGTTCTACTCAATTTGGGTCTTGTAGAACGTATTTAAAGTGATCAGGGACCATTTCCCAGCCACTCCAGCGTTGCGCTAGCTAACTTACGCTTAATTTCCATATAATTTAATTCTACGCAATTTCGGGTCGAGTTGGTACTCGAGCCCAAGTATGGATTTTTCACGGGCGTTACATGTTGCTTGCTACATTATAAATCGTGTGTACATAAGAAAATACAAAGATAAAATAGCCTATGAGTTATGGTTTAATAAGAAGCCAACTGTCAAATACTTTCGAATTTTTAAAAGTAAATAATTTATTCATGACCAAAAAAATTTGGAAAAGTTCGAAGCCAAGAGTGATGAGGGAATATTCTTGGGTTATGATCTAAATAGTCGAGAAAATCGTGTTCTTAAAAAAAGAACAGGGGTGATTCTGGAATCTATTAACATAGTAATTGACGATCACCTGATCAAACTCACACCAAGTCAAGATGATGATGAAGTCAACATTATAGATAAACCTGACTCTTCATTTAAATTGGATAATGCTGAATTAAAATTAGTCAAAGATCATCTGACTGATCAAATATTGGTTAACCCTCGTATTACACTCCAAACTCAGAAATTAGGCTCACAAAATTCCCGATCATCGAATCCGGCACCGACAGCCTCCGTAGTACCCTACTTTTGGCTCCTAGCGCCCATAAACGAGGTTCCGATCTTGGGATCCAACGAGGAGGATTTTTTTATATGAATTTGATTCATAATAAGCATAACCAAGCATAACCCATAAACAACAACTGACAACTCCATCACATTTCCACTATGTTAAAAAACTTATAAGTATAATGTGGAAAGGGAAATACAATTATGATAGACAAAAGCTCCAAGATGATCTGCTATGAGCTCCTGCCTCTGCACTGTTGCAATCCAATGTCACCTGCACGCAACGGTCATGCATAAGCTTATAAAAAGCTTAGAGGGTGGTGAAAGTGTGTGCGCAATGTAGTAAAATAATTATGCAATATCAAAGTAATGCAGAATATGTTGATGGATCCTTGAATACTATTAGCCGTACCAAGCCTGTGTGATACAAGGCATGAATGATGTCCGTCATACCAAGGTCATGCAATGCGAGATGAAACTCAAGCATACCAATTCTCATCTGAGTCCACATATCAATACAACTTAACTCTGGAATATCAACGTGGCCTATTACACTCCAAACCATATTGCCACCCCATCGCACACAACAAGGTGGGTGGAAGAGACCTCACTATCCACCTGCCAATATCGGGCCCGGCTCGTCGATAGCGCACCCATTCCTCGAGCTGATCAAACTCAGCTTAGCTTTACCCCCTCCTCTCGGGCGAGTAAGGTCGCACCCCCTTCCAACCGACCACGACACAGTGGAAACTGTGGCCTTCTGATAATCGGTACTTGGTGCTCATGTATTCACTCAGTCTAAATCTTAGAGAAACCTCTTGGTACCACAAGGTTTAGGAAATTTTACTTAGGGACATGTAGAATAAGATTTTCGGTGTCCAATCCTGCCAACCACGATATGCCTGTGGAGGCTACGACCCTAATGTCGCTAGGGCGTAAAGTATTCATGTCACACAATGAGATGTATGAATCACGCTATCCAATCATGCAATAATCCTGCACGTACCATGCTCTCATGTGGGCAACTCCCCCTATCAGGGAGTTCCAAAATAATCTACCCAATGGCAGGTGCTATGATCAATCACTCCTCATATTAAGCATACATATGATGTGTATGGGCAAGGATGGTGGAGTTATACTAAGCATATTATATGATGATCATGTACTCCCCCTTATATCAAGGTTGGGCTTAAGCGGCAGACCCACAATCCTAGGGATCCGAAAAGGGTTCCTTCACCAGACTATTGCATGGCCTGCTAGATGCCCTAGGGGGCCTAAATGAGTCCTAGATGGACTCTAAAATAAAAGAAGTAATCATACTAACAACAAATGGGGGCCCAACATCTTGGGATAGTCCAATGAGAATAGATGGATCATGCAAATGGGGCACAATGACTAGGGTCAACCCACTTAGAGAAGGATGCGAATGGGCCTAACAAGGCCTAAGGAAAGGTTACAATGAGGACTTTTGTAACACCCTGAAAATCGAGGGTCGTGTATAAACTCAACTCCCGAGTTCCAGACCTTCACTTATGCAACAAAAATGATTATGATTCAATGTTGTCTGATTTAAAGCATTCACATGAGTAAAAGTATACCAAAACTGCAATTCATACTTCAGATCCAGTGATAAAAGCAAGCGGAAGACTAGACAATATATATATCACTGTATGGAAAAACAAAGTAAATCCCATCTGTCTCTAAAGTATGAATACATCCCTGAGTCTCATATATATATACATGAACAAAAGTAAATGTCCGAAAGAGTCCCACTGAAGTCCCATCGATCCAGGTCGCCTACGCAAAGCCATCGTGATACTGCATGTACGAGAACTCGTCCTGGTCCTCGTCGAAGTCTGGCTCTGCCTCCTGGATCTCAGCCTCACCTGCATCTACAACAGGGTCTGGTGGGTGTTGCAAACACCATCCCGTAACGTGGGAGTGAGTGATCAACTCAGTGGAATCATAGAGCAAGGATTATGTAACGCCCGTGAAAAATCCGTACTTGGGCTCGAGTACCAACTCGACCCAAAATTGCGTAGAATTCATTCCTTTAGAAAATATGACTAGGTTAGCTAGTGCAACGTTAGAATAGCTGGGAAATGGTCCCTGATCACTTTAAATACGTTCTACAAGGCCCAAAGCGAGTGGAACCAATGGTGCTATAATGCTCTAAAACCTCGGACCAAACTCTAAGCAGGTTTATTTTCTGGACCACTTTGAATCTTTGTATTGGATCTAGACCGCACGTCGAAAGTCCGATACCTCCTATCTTAGACCGTTAGAACCGCCTAGCTGGACTTGACACTCATTTCGAAAATCAAGTCAAACCGATAATCACAGGCTATTTCATTAAGCCCGGACCGAAGAGAGTGAGAATAGGGTTAGAATTGGAATTTGAAATTCAAATCTGGCACACGATTTGACGCATCAGTATTAAGCGTTCTGACCGTCAGAATACATCCAAATTACACCCTTGGATCAGGAAAAATATCTATTACATATCAGGAGACTTATAGGCCTGATCTTGGTGCGATGACCGTTAAACTGAAACTGGTCCGCCACGTGCGATCTGCGAACCCTACCGGTCTAAAAACTGGATGTGTGCTAGATCCAGTATGCATGAGCTTAAGTCCGACCGCATTTGGCCTGGGGACCTTCAGAAATGCTCTTTTGGACCGAAACGGCCTCGATTTGGTTAGGCACCAAGTAAACATTGTTCCCAAGCCTATTTTGGGCATGTTTTAGGCTATAAAAGGGGTTGAAACCCTCACTCCTCTCTCCCATCCGAATTTGAGAGAAACCCTAACTTGGGAGAGAGAAAAAGGTGAGAGATTGTGAGAGAGTGGGAGAGTTCTTCCTGCCACTTGTGCTACGTATTGCACGTGCTTAAGCAACACACCTCTACCGCTTTTCCGGCGATTTCACTGCGATTCTAGGTAAGTAAATACCCTAAATAGTTGCTGATTTGAGTTTTCTTTGTTTCCATAGCGATGTAGCTTATGGATCTCGTGTATTAGGTTCCCTATTCGCCGTTGACGAAGCGTATACGCTCCGTTTCAATTCAAGAGTTTACAAGACATAAGGTGAGGATTTAAGACGCTTTGATTGATGGTTCCCAACGCTTTCAATGTCTTTTAATAGTAGATTCTTGACGGTATTGCCGTTTGACATGTACAAAATGCTCTCCGTTTCCCGTTTCGTAAACTAACGAAGAATATGAGATTTAGGGCATTTTAGTCATTTGTAGGAAGTACTGTTTACATTCATATTTTGCTGATGTGATTGACATGGTTTGTTGTCACATTAGGAAGTTAGGAATACGTGCATAATTAGTTTGGCGAAGAGATTCGCCTAATTACGCACTTCGGGTCGACATACTATATGTAGACTTAAGTGTGTAGTGTATGTGTTTGTATAAATGCTTGTATTAGTATGTATTGAATTAAATGATGTTATGAGGTAGTTTGAGATTGATTTCTCAATTAATATGTTGACCTAAATGATTTCCTACATGTTGATTGTATGCATGATTTCATTACATGCATGAAACATATGTGCTTGAAGATTTACTTAAGTTGAATGTTATAACATGTGTTAACATGCTCATATGACTGTATTTCAATTCCAATACTCTTACATAATTAGCTGATGTGTTTCCATAAGTGTTTGGGACTAGACTTAGTCTAGGCAGTCGGTAACCGAGCGAATTCGTGGCTGACTGGTCTTAGCCACGAGCGACGCGTCAATGAATGTGAGTCGTGTTTGGAGTTGGCGGCAGTGGTTAGGCCACGCGAAGTGTTTTACGCACTTCATGTCGTTCGACTTGAGATGCGATCGCGCCAGTCGAGCCCGTCAAGTAACCCGACTGGCCGATGTATGTTCACCTTGTATGAGTCATAACTGCTTGAACCTAGGGTACTGAACTTACCATTATAAACCCTGTTAACCATGGTACCTTGATCCACGAAAACTCATGAGCCGGGCATGGTGGTATGGGACACCGTGGTCGAGCTGTCGGCCTACGCTGGGGCCACAAACCTCCCCATAGTGACCAGTGAGCACCAAGTCTCGTGAGCAGATTATGGTGGTATGGGACACTATATTCTAGCTGTCGGCCTACACTGATCAGGCGACGAGTCCTTTGTAGTGACGGCGAGCGTATTCTGAGTCCACGGGAGGCGACGACCCTTCCATTGCAGTAGAGTACAGTAGGCCTGTATTGATAAGGTGATGGGGGAGCGGTGCAACGAGTGCGAGCAACAGCCCTGGCAGCCCTTGCAGTGACCTACGAAATATACATCGTATGAGATTACTAGGAGTGACGACCCTAGACAGGATCTGTGTTGGGATTGATACAAGGGAAGTACCTTAGTTTCCCAATCCTGCTGTTTGAATGGACTAATAACAACTTGAAATCATATCACCATAGCATTGCATGTGCCTGGAAGATGTGAAGCACTCTAGGGAGTGTGGCATGCCGCGGTCGTAAGATGTTACCGTATGAGGGAGATCGTCGGTGAGGGCATACATCACGTCATGTCATCTTGCATTAACAACAGTATTAGGATTGTCTGATTTACTGCTTTACTATTATCGCATGATTGAATTGTGAACATGCTAATCTTTGCTCTATGATTCCACTGAGTTGATCACTCACTCCCACGTTATGGGATGGTGTTTGCAATACCCACCAGACCCTGTTATAGATGCAGGTGAGGCTGAGATCCAGGAAGTGGAGCCAAACTTTGACGAGGACCAGGACGAGTTCTCGTACATGCAGTATCACGACGGCTTTGCGTAGGCGGCCTGGATCAATGGAATTTCAGTGGGACCATTTTGGATATTTATTTTGTTCATGTACATGTATATGGGACTCAGAGATGTAGTCATACTTTGGAGATAGATGAGATTTACTTTGTTTTTCCATACAGTGATATATATATTGTTTAGTCTTCCGCTTGCTTTTATCACTGGATCTGAAGTATGAATTGCAGTTTTGGTATACTTTTACTCATGTGAATGCTTTAAATCAGACAACATTGAATCATAATCATTTTTGTTGCATAAGTGACGGTCTGGAACTCGGGAGTTGAGTTTATACACGACCTCCGATTTTCAGGGTGTTACAAGTTGGTATCAGAGCATGAATGAGAGTATACTGGGCCTGGGTTATGGTCTCACGATGTACGTTGTCGCTTCCTTTGACTTAGGTGGGTGCGAGAAGGGTCTAGAAACATTTCTAGGACTGCAGATTCGCCATTAGGCGAAGTCTATTTGGATCGATCGCACGATCGAGTCTGTAAAGATCTCGGGTCGCGTAAAGCAACCCGAATAGCTTCTAAGCCATAGAAAATCGGGTTGAGACATCCTATGAATGGTTTTAAACCCACAAAGGTAAATTCTTGGGCCGTGGGATGACCACGACTCCTGTATTCAATCGTCAGGGCTTAAAAACCCCGTTTCACCAAAAATCTTCAAAATTCTTCCTCTAAACACTCCGATCTGCATTTATTTCTTATCCATTTCATGTTAGGCACCAAACCTAATGTGAAAATAACACAAATTGGTACTTTCACAAAAATTGTACAGTGAATAGTAAAATTTCATGAAAAATGGCCATAAGACCATTCTAACTTTACTTTCTTTAGCAACTAAGGATCTAGATGGATGTACTAGCTCCTTCTATCCCAAATTCATATGCTGCATCATAGGGTTTGGTATTCAGGATTGTGGAGTGGTCCCGAAAAGCCCCGAACATATGTTTGGGCTCACATAGGCCAAAATACTATGAACCAGGGGTCGAACCATACATTTATAGGGCCCTTGGACCATGGGGGACCGAACCCATCTGACCCCACCTGCCGGATGCACCACCGATCGGCGATGCCATCGCCGATCCGGCGATGCATCGCCGTACAGGTGGGCCCGATGGATGTGGTTTTCGGGTGCACGCCCTTAAATGGCACGTGTACCCTCCCCACATAGCTCCCGTACAACAAAAATCCCCAAATCATACCCCTCCTTCACAAACAGCCCTCCCCATAGCCCTATTTTCATTTTCCAGCAACCATTTCCAAAATTCAGGATTCCAAATCATCCCTAGATCCCTCCTTGGCCAAAAACGACCATCCTCCATCACTTCCTTGGAGTTGGCAGCCCTTCCTCTTGAAGATTTCATCATTTGGAGCTCCAAAAACCCCCAAATTGAGCTGAAATCGTGAGGTGCTCCATTCCACTTTTCCATTTCCATTTCTCCTTGAAAATGCATCCTTGGGAAGCTTGAAGCATCCCTCTACGATGCCTAGATCTCCTTTTTCCAGATTGGACAGCCACTTCTCCGCATTTTTACCGTTTTTCATGCCCTTTGTGGAAGCCAATTTAGGCCTTTTATCACTCTCATCCATCATATCTATGATGGGTAAAAGAAAAAATACAACAGACGAGGCTGGGCCAAGCCGCCCTGCTCAATCGAGAAGACCGCGAGGTGGTGCCACAAGTTCAAGCGCCACCGCAGGTCCAGCTGCAGTCCTGGAGTGCCGTACAAAGCGGGATTTGGATCCTCATGCACACCTTGGGCGAGTAATTTTATCAGAGATGCCTCATGGCCAATACACTGAACGCAAAGTGTTATTTGAGGTGGACGTGGAAGGGCGACTGTTCGGTGAATTTTTATTGTTCGAGCGCATTGAAGCTGCGCATTGGGGTCCGATCTTTGAAGCTCGCGCTCGTGCTAATGTGAGCATCGTTCGTGCCTTCTACGCTAGTATCCAGAGTCCTACCTTGGAGCCATTACAGTTTAAAATCCCTTTTGGTAGAGATCGGATGGCTACGATTGATGTGTGACTGATTGCACGACTTCTGAACGTACCTCTAGGTGATGTTCATCCTAGTGAGAAGAATCTGAGGAGTAAACGTGAACGGGATCGCTGCACCAGGTTTCTGTGTGGTAAGTTGGTTCCATGGCAGCCTAATAATAGTCTTAAGGCGACGTACATGTCTGATGATTTACGCCTGCTGCACCATATCTGCACGTACAATATGTATCCCAGGTCGACGAATCGCATTGAATGTACACGCCTTATGGTTGATTTCCTGTATCTGGTGGCCCAGGGAGAGAATGTATGCATGACTACTTTCATCTTACGACAAATAATCCTCATAGCCAGGTCAAGAAGAACATCTGAATCGCTTTCTTTTGGCCGACTGATTTGCAAGATTGCGCTTGAGTTTGCCTATAGACTTAGGCCGAAATTGCCAGTATCGATTCATACCATTGATGAGTCGACTATGGTCAAGATGAAGATTGGGTCGCAGTACTGCGAAAATCAGCTCGAGGAGGACAGTGAAGATGACTTTGATGATGAGGAAGATCAAAGCGAAGAAGAACCTGGAGCAGAGGTTCAGGAAGAAGCTCAGGAAGAGGCAGAGGAGGAGGCTCAGGATACAGATGAGAGCCCTCCTCCTTCTGCGCAGGATACTATCGACGATCGCATTGCTCGGATGGAGGAGAGTCAGACCGCTTTGCGAAGGGAAGTTCAAGAACTTCGAACAGAAGTCGCGGATGCCAAGGCCATTACAAAGAAGAAATTAGGCAAGGTGACTCGCACCTTGAAGGCGATTCTGTGTTGCTTACAGGATAAGGGTGCTCCTCCTCCGTCCCCAGACTCAGATTAGCGATGCGACCTTTGATATAGTTGTCAGTAGTTAGTCATTTCCTGCTTTATCAGTGTGAGCCTGTTAGGGCTAGTGCTTTGCTTATGTTTCTGTTGCAATTTTAACTATCTTAGTTCCCATGTATTTCTCGTCGTGATGCTTGTAAGGATATATCCGTTGTATTGTGACAATTTTGATTAAATGAAATGCATGGAATGCCTTTGACTCCTTGTGTAAATGATTGCGGTGTAATTGTGCTATTAAGACTGACAAGGTTGCGCCCTATTTTGAATATAGGGAATGTCGCCTAAGGCTACGCCGAGCACGGTTTGGCTTGCACTGACTGAGCATATGGATCAGACTCCTTCACAGTCTGACACTCATGCGGACCCTGCTTTAGGCCTGATTCCTTAGGCAGTTCGATCGTCTCAGCCTGCCGCTGGTCCTACAGTTGGACCACCTCCATTTACACCATCAGTCAGAGAGCCATATCGTACATCTACTTCGACACAGCATCTGCCACAGCCTGCTCCACCCCCTGACAGATTCGAGCAGATGATGGCTATGATGCTGCAGCAGCAGCAGCTTCTGACTACCATCGTGAGGACATTAGCCCAGGGTGGGAGTGCGGCTCCATCTACTCCACCTGCACCACCTGCGCATCCAGCTGAGGATGCTTATACATATGCCCAGGATGAGGGCATGCCTCATCCTGTGCCGCCTGCTTACCCTGCGGGGAATCCTGTAGATATACGGGGCCTATTGGAGCGATTTTAGCGCTTGCGGCCTCCTACTTTCACGGGTTCTCACAGACCCGAGGAGGCTGAGTACTGTCTCAACCGTGTGTAGAAGATTTTACGGATGTTACATTGCACTGAGGCCGAGCAGGTAGAGCTGGCTACATTCCTGTTTGAGAGAGAGGCCAGCCTGTGGTGGGATAGCGTACTGTGGACCGTTGCCGCCGATTTTGTATGGACGTGGGCCGCGTTTGAGTTTCGCTTCCATGAGAAGTATTATCCCCAGACTTAAAGGCATGACAGGGAGAATGAGTTTCTCCGCCTCAGACAGGCAGCCATGACAGTTACAGAGTATAAGCATCGGTTCACGGAGTTGGGCAGATACGTCCCGACGATTTTGGCTGATGAGCAGATGCGCATACGGCGCTTTTTGGAGGGTTTGCGAACGGACATTCGGTCGAAGATGTGCTGTGTGACCATTCCTTCATATGCGGAGTTGATTCACATGTCCATGCGGGCAGAGTAGGATGTGGATGACTTGCGCGATCTCATGGCCCGGGTGCTTCTAGGCCGCGACCAGACATGCAGGACAGGCCCCTTGCGGGCAAGAGGCCTCGCATTGACCCTCCTACTCGGGCCATAGCGCCAGCACCATCGTTTCGGCGCCCCAAGTTATCGTGCACATACTGTGGGAGGTCAGGCCACTTGGCGCAGAGCTGCTTCTCTCGGATGCGAGACAGCGGGTTCTCACCGCCGCAGAAGATTGACCGTGCTCGTTCACAGGCGATATCAGCACCGCCTTTACGGTTAGCTCCTGCGCACCCTACATTCAGACCTCCGATATCGCAGATCAGACAGCCTCCACGGCCCTTGACACAGCGGCCGAACCGGCCACAGCAGGCTCGGGTTCATGCATTGACAGCTGAGGCAGCTGCGACGCCGACTTTCCAGCATTCAGCCTTCGAGGTCACGACCCATATTGGAGGTACTCCCATTCTTGTGATGGTGGACACTGGTTCCACGATTTCTTTGATATCGCGTGCTGTAGTCAGGCGTCTTGGGTTAAAGACTATCACTATGGATAGCGTGCGGGTCTTTGCAGCTCACAGGGATTATTCGGATGTTACCCAGATGTGTGAGGGTTGTTTAGTTGATCTGGGAGGCAGGACGATGGCTCTTGATCTTGTCGTCGATCCCTCGCTCGTTTATCTCGACGTCATTCTTGGCATGGACTGGTTGACTGCTGGGAGGGCCGAGATTGACTGCGAGGCTCGTATGGTGACAGTGTACGAGCCTAAGGGCACGCCTTTCACGTTTTCAGTTGTGGTAAATCTTCCTTTCCACATACTTAGTTACGCCACTTTATTGCGCCACACTGGTGCCCAGGTACTCGAGCATGTGCCAATCGTTTTCGAGTTCGGGGATCTGTTCAAGAAGATCCCTGGTTTGTCGCCCCGACGTGAGATCGATTTCACTATCGATCTGGTTCCTGGTTCTATACCCGTCTCACTGCCGACGTATCGCATGGCACCATGTGAGATGGAGGAGTTGAAGACGCAGATTGATGGTCTGCTAGAGCTTGGCCTTATACGGCCTAGTGTGTCTCCTTGGGGAGCACCGGTCCTATTCGTGAGGAAGAAGGACGGTTCGATGCGATTGTGTATTGATTATCGCAGGATGAACCAGCTCACGGTGAAGAACAAGTACCCTTTACCCATGATCGATGACTTGTTTGATCAGTTGAGAGGAGCGCAGTACTTCTCGAAGATTGATCTTCAGTCGGGATATCATCAGTTACGCGTCAGGGATGAGGACGTGCAGAAGACAGCATTCAGGACCAGTTTTGGCCACTACGAGTTCCTCGTGATGTCGTTCGTTCTTACGAATGCACCGGCCGTGTTCATGGATCTGATGAACAGGGTATTTCGGCCTTTCCTCTATCGATTCGTCGTTGTATTCATTGACGATATTTTGGTGTACTCTAGGAGTCGAGAGGAGCATGAGGAGCACTTACGTTTGGTCCTGGATACGCTCAGACAACATCAGTTGTTCGCACAGTACAAGAAGTGCGACTTCTGGAAGCAGGAGGTGAAGTTTCTGGGACACGTGGTGTCCAAGGATGGCATGGCAGTTGACCTGTCTAAGGTAACTGCAGTGCAAGACTGGGAGCAGCCTGATTCTGTCACTGAGGTGAGGAGTTTCTTGGGTCTCGCTGGCTACTATCGGCGCTTCATACAGGACTTCTCGAAGATCGCGAGACCCTTATCTCAGTTGACACGGAAGGACGTGAAGTTCGCCTGGAATGACAAGTCTCTTACCATCCTGGGAAGGCAAACCTTGTGACTGATGCGTTGAACCGCAAGAAGGCGATAGAGTTTGCGGCTCCGCTGATGGTTGCTGAGTGGGATATGGTTGAGTTTTTGCGAGACTTTGAGCAGAAACTCACCGTAGAGGAGCCGTTTGAGTTCATCGCACATGTACAGGTGCGATCTCAGATCGATGACCGAGTCATCGAGGTGCAGAGGGACGATGCGCATCTTATTGAGCTTCGAGAGCAGGCCAGTGATGATGCTGACCCCGATTGGCAAGTTGGTATGGATGGGGGCTTACGTTACCGTGGCCGCCTATGCGTCCCAGATGTCCCTGACTTGAGACGAGAGATTCTCGAGGCTGCGCATTGTACTAGACTCGCGATGCATCCAGGCAGCACAAAGATGTATCGTGACGTGAAGAGGATGTATTGGTGGGAAGGTATGAAGACCTACATAGCTGAGTTCGTGTCGCGTTGTCTCACTTGTCAGCAGGTGAAGGCAGAGCATCGCCGACCACCTGGACTTTTGCAGCCTATGCCGATTGCAGAGTGGAAGTAAGATTTCATTTCCATGGACTTCATTTCTGGGTTGCCGAAGACGAGGAAGGGACATGATTCCATTTGGGTGATCGTCGACCGTTTGACGAAGTCGGCGCACTTCCTACCGATCAGAGTTACGAACTCTGCAGACGAGCTGGCTAGATTGTACATCAGAGAGATTGTGCGTCTGCATGGAGTTCCGTTGGAGATAGTGTCGGACAGAGACACGCGGTTCACTTCTATCTTCTGGACTCGCATTCAGGAGGCTATGGGTGTGAAGTTGAAATTCAGTACTGCCTTTCACCCATAGACAGACGGACAGACAGAGCAGGTGAACCAGATCTTGAAGGACATGTTGCGAGCTTGCGCATTGGACTTCAAGGACAGTTGGGATGATTGTCTTGCATATGCGGAGTTTGCGTACAACAACAGTTTTCAGGTAAGTATCGGTGTGGCACCTTATGAGGCGCTGTATGGGCGACCTTGTCGCGCACCGCATTGCTGGTTAGAGGTCGGTGAGCGTAGCTTGATTGGCCCAGAGTTAGTGCAGGCGACGTCAGAGAAGATTGATACTATTCGACGTCGGCTTCTTACAACGCAGAGCAGACAGAAGAGCTACACCGATACGAGATGGAGGCCACTAGAGTTCACAGTTGGGGATCATGTGTTTTTGCGAGTTTCCCCTATGAAGGGAGTCCTTCGGTTCGGGAAGAAGGGAAAGATGGCACCGCGATTCATTGGCCCGTTCCAGATCCTCGATCGTGTGGCAGCGGTGGCTTACCGATTGGCTTTACCCACGCCTCTCGCGAGCGTTCACAACGTATTTCATGTTTCTATGCTGAAGAAGTACGTTGCTGATCCTTCCCATATCATCGATGGGAGCAGGTGCAGTTAGGAGAGGATGTTACATATATCCTGCGACCGACACGTATCCTAGACAGGAAGGAGCAAGTAATGCGTAGCAAGGTGATTCCCCTCGTGAAGGTATTATGGACACATCACTCTGAGGAGGAGGCTACCTGGGAGACAGAAACCGAGATCAGAAAGAACTACCCACAGCTTCTCAAGGAGTACGAAAAGGTACAAAATTTCGAGGACGAAATTATTTGTTAAGGGGGGTAGATTGTAACGCCCGTGAAAAATCCGTACTTGGACTCGAGTACCAACTCAACCCGAAATTGCGTAGAATTCATTCCTTTAGAAAATATGACTAGGTTAGCTAGTGCAACGTTAGAATAGCTGGAAAATGGTCCCTGATCACTTTAAATACGTTCTACAAGGCCCAAAGCGAGTGGAACCAATGGTGCTATAATGCTCTAAAACCTCGGACCAAACTCTAAGCAGGTTTGTTCTCTGGACCACTTTGAATCTTTGTATTGGATCTAGACCGCACGTCGAAAGTCTGATACCTCCTATCTTAGACCGTTAGAACCGCCTAGCTGGACTTGACACTCATTCCGAAAATCAAGTCAAACCGATAATCACAGGCTATTTCATTAAGCCCGGACCGAAGAGAGTGAGAATAGGGTTAGAATTGGAATTTGAAATTTAAATCTGGCACACGATTTGACGCATCAGTATTAAGCGTTCTGACCGTTAGAATACAGCCAAATTACACCCTTGGATCAGGAAAAATATCTATTACATATCACGAGACTTATAGGCCTGATCTTGGTGCGATGACCGTTAAACTGAAACTGGTCCGCCACGTGCGATCTGTGAACCCTACCGGTCTGAAAACTGGATGTGTGCTAGATCCAATATGCATGAGCTTAAGTCCAACCGCATTTGGCCTGGGGACCTTCAGAAATGCTCTTTTGGACCGAAATGGCCCCGATTTCGTTAGGCACCAAGTAAACATTGTTTCCAAGCCTATTTTGGGCATGTTTTAGGCTATAAAAGGGGTTGAAACCCTCACTCCTCTCTCCCATCCGAATTTAAGAGAAACCCTAACTTGGGAGAGAGAAAAAGGTGAGAGATTGTGAGAGAGTGGGAGAGTTCTTCCTTCCACTTGTACTACGTATTGCACGTGCTTAAGCAACACACCTCTACTGCTTTCCCGGCGATTTCACCGTGATTCTAGGTAAGTAAATACCCTAAATAGTTGCTGATTTGAGTTTTCTTTGTTTCCATAGTGATGTAGCTTATGGATCTCGTGTATTAGGTTCCCTATTCGCCGTAGACGAAGCGTATACGCTCCGTTTCAATTCACGAGTTTACAAGACATAAGGTGAGAATTTTAGATGCTTTGATTGACGGTTCCCAATGCTTTCAATGTCGTTTAATAGTAGATTCTTGACGGTTTTGACGTTTGACATGTACAAAATGCTCTCCGTTTTCCGTTTCGTAAACTAACGTGAGATTTAGGGCATTTTAGTCATTTGTAGGAAGTACTGTTTACATTCATATTTTGCTGATGTGATTGACATGGTTTGCTGTCGCATTAGGAAGTTAGGAATACATGCATAATTAGTTTGGCGAAGAGATTAGCCTAATTGCGCACTTCGGGTCGACATACTATATGTAGACTTAAGTGTGTAGTGTATGTGTTTGTATAAATGCTTGTATTAGTATGTATTGAATTAAATGATGTTATGAGGTAGTTTGAGATTGATTTCTCAATTAATATGTTGACCTAAATGATTTCCTACATGTTGATTGTATGCATGATTTCATTACATGCATGAAACATATGTGCTTGAAGATTTACTTAAGTTGAATGTTATAACATGTGTTAACATGCTCATATGACTGTATTTCAATTCCAATACTCTTACATAATTTGCTGATGTGTTTCCATAAGTGTTTGGGACTAGACTTAGTCCAGGCAGTCGGTAACCGAGCGAATTCGTGGCTGACTGGTCTTAGCCACAAGCGACGCGTCGATGAACGCGAGTCGTGTTTGGAGTTGGCGGCAGTGGTTAGGCCACGCGAAGTGTTTTACGCACTTCATGTCGTTCGACTTGAGATGCGATCGCGCCAGTCGAGCCCGTCAAGTAACCCGACTGGCCGATGTATATTCACCTTGTATGAGTCATAACTGCTTGAACCTAGGGTACTGAACTTACCATTATAAACCCTGTTAACCATGGTACCTTGATCCACGAAGACTCATGAGCCGGGCATGGTGGTATGGGACATCGTGGTCGAGCTGTCGGCCTACGCTGGGGCCACAAACCTCCTCGTAGTGACCAGTGAGCACCAAGTCTCGTGAGCTGATTATGGTGGTATGGGACACTATATTCTAGCTGTCGGCCTACATTGATCAGGGGACGAGTCCTTTGTAGTGACCACGAGCGTATTCTGAGTCCACGGGAGGCGACGACCCTTCCGTTGCAGTAGAGTACGGTAGGCCTGTATTGATAAGGTGATGGAGGAGCGGTGCAACGAGTGCGAGCAACAGCCCTTGCAGCCCTTGCAGTGACCTACGAAATATACATCGTATGAGATTACTAGGAGTGACGACCCTAGACAGGATCTGTGTTGGGATTGATACAAGGGAAGTACCTTAGTTTGTCAATCCTGCTGTTTGTATGGACTAATATCAACTTGAAATCATATCACCATAGCATTGCATGTGCCTGGAAGATGTGGAGCACTCTAGGGAGTGTGGCATGCCGCGGTCGTAAGATGTTGCCGTATGAGGGAGATCGTCGGTGAGGGCATACATCACGTCATGTCATCTTGCATTAACAACACTATTAGGATTGTCTGATTTACTGCTTTACTATTATCGCATGATTGAATTGTGAACATGCTAATCTTTGCTCTATGATTCCACTGAGTTGATCACTCACTCCCACGTTACGGGATGGTGTTTGCAACACCCACCAGACCCTGTTGTAGATGCAGGTGAGGCTGAGATCCAGGAGGTGGAGCCAGACTTTGATGAGGACTAGGATGAGTTCTCGTACATGCAGTATCACGACGGCTTTGCGTAGGTGGCCTGGATCGATGGGATTTCAGTGGGACCATTTTGGATATTTATTTTGTTCATGTACATGTATATGAGACTCAGAGATGTAGTCATACTTTAGAGACAGATGAGATTTACTTTGTTTTTCCATACAGTGATATATATATTGTTTAGTCTTCCGCTTGCTTTTATCACTGGATCTGAAGTATGAATTGCAGTTTTGGTATACTTTTACTCATGTGAATGCTTTAAATCAGACAACATTGAATCATAATCATTTTTGTTGCATAAGTGACGGTCTGGAACTCGGGAGTTGAGTTTATACATGACCCCCGATTTTCAGGGTGTTACAGATTAGCACGTTCACAATTCAATCATGCGATAATAGTAAAGCAGTAAATCAGACAATCCTAATAGTGTTGTTAATGCAAGATGACATGACGTGATGTATGCCCTCACCGACGATCTCCCTCATACGGCAACATCTTACGACCGCGGCATGCCACACTCCCTAGAGTGCTCCACATCTTCCAGGCACATGCAATGCTATGGTGATATGATTTCCAAGTTGTTATTAGTCCATTCAAACAGCAGGATTGGGAAACTAAGGTACTTCCCTTATATCAATCCCAACACAGATCCTGTCTAGGGTCGTCACTCCTAGTAATCTCATACGATGTATATTTCGTAGGTCACTGCAAGGGCTGCCAGGGCTGTTGCTCGCACTCGTTGTACCGCTCCCCCATCACCTTATCAATACAGGCCTACCGTACTCTACTGCAACAGAAGGGTCGTCGCCTCCCGTGGACTCAGAATACGCTCGCGGTCACTACAAAGGACTCGTCGCCTGATCAGTGTAAGCCGACAGCTAGAATATAGTCTCCCATACCACCATAATCTGCTCACGAGTCTAAGTGCTCACTGGTCACTACGGGGAGGTTTGTGGCCCCAGCGTAGGCCGACAGCTCGACCACGGTGTCCCATACCACCATGCCCGGCTCATGAGTCTTCGTGGATCAAGGTACCATGGTTAACGGGGTTTATAATGGTAAGTTCAGTACCCTAGGTTCAAGCAGTTATGACTCATACAAGGTGAACATACATCGGCCAGTCGGGTTGCTTGACGTGCTCGACTAGCGCGACCGCATTTCAAGTCGAATGACATGAAGTACGTAAAACACTTCGCGTGGCCTAACCACTGCCGCCAACTCCAAAGGCGAATCCCATTCATCGACGCGTCGTTCGTGGCTAAAACCAGTCAGCCACGAATTCACTCGGTTACCGACTGCCTGGACTAAGTCTAGTCCCAAACACTTATGGAATCACATCAGCAATTTATGTAAGAGTATTGGAATTGAAATACAATCATGTGAGCATGTTATCACATGTTATAACATTCAACTTAAGCAAATCTTGAAGCACATATATTCCATGCGTGTAATGAAATCATGCATATAGTCAACATGTAGGAAATCATTTAGGTCAGCATATTAATTGAGAAATCAATCTCAAACTATCTCATAACATCATTTAATTCAATACATACTAGTACAAGCATTTATACAAACACATACACTACACTCTTAAGTCTACATAAAGTATGTCGACCCAAAGTATGCAATTAGGCGAATCTCACCACCAAACTAATTATGCACGCATTCCTAACTCCATAATGCGACAACAAACCATGTCAACACATCAGCAAAATATGAACGTAATCTGTACTTCTTACAAATGACTAAAATGCCCTAAATCTCATATTCTTCGTTAATTTACGAAACGGGAAACGGAGAGCATGTTGTACATATCAAACGGAGATGCCGTCGATAATCTACTATTAAACAACATTGAAAGCGTTGTAAACCGTCAATCAAAGCATCTAAATCCTCACCTTATCTCTTACGGATGCATGATTTCGAATGGAGCGTGTACGCTTCGTCTACGGCAGTAGGAGAACCTGTTTTACAAGTTACGTTAGCTAACACGCTATGAATCTAAGTAATCCCTAAATCAGCAACTTTTAGGGTTGTTTCATACCTGAAAAAGCGGAGAAATCACCGGCCAGGTGATTGGGAAGAGTTGTTGAAGCACGTGGAATCAGCGACACGAAGGCAGGAAAAATCCTTCCACTCTCTCTCTCAAACTCTCTCCTTTTCTCTCTCCCAAAGCTAGGGTTTTGTAATTTTTGGATGGGAGAGAGGAATGAGGGTTTCAACCCCTTTTATAAGCTAAAAAATGCCGAAAACAGGCTCCGAAATGAAGTTTACATAGTGCATATCCATTTCGGGGCTGTTTCGGTCCAAAAGATGCTTCCTGGTGGTCCCCTGGTCTAATGCGATCGGACTTAAGCTCATGCGTACCAGATATAGCACGTATTAAGTTTTCAGCCTGACGGGGTTCGCAGATCGCACTTGGCGGACCAGTTTCAGTTCAGCGGTCACCGCACGTAGATCAGGGCTGAAAGTCTCATGATATAGAATAGAAATTTCTCCTGATCCGAGGGTGTAATCTGGATGAATTCTGACGGTCAGAACGCTTAATACTGACGCGTCAAGTCGTGTGCCAGATTTGAATTTGAAATTCCAATTTTATCCCTATTCGCGCTCTCTTCAGTCCGGGCTCAATGAAATAGCCTGTGATTATCGATTTGACTTGATTTTTGAAATGAGCGTCAAGTCCAACAAGACGGTTCTAACAGTGTAAAATAGGAAGTATCGGACTTTCGACGTGCGGTCTAGATCCAATACAAAAATTCAAAGCAGTCCAGAGGACAAACCTGCTTAGAGTTTGATCCGAGGTTATAGAGTATTATAGAGTCATTGGTTCTACTCGATTTGGGTCTTGTAGAACGTATTTAAAGTGATCAGGGACTATTTCTCAGCCACTCCAGCGTTGCGCTAGCTAACTTACACTTAATTTCCATAGAAATTAATTCTACGCGATTTCGGGTCGAGTTGGTACTCGAGTCCAAGTATGGATTTTTCACGAGCGTTACAATCTACCCCCCTTAACAAATAATTTCATCCTCGAAATTTGTACCTTTTCGTACTCCTCGAGAAGCTGTGGGTAGTTCTTTCTGATCTCGGCTTCTGTCTCCCCGGTAGCCTCCTCCTCAGAGTGATGCGTCCATAATACCTTCACAAGGGGAATGACCTCGCTACGCAGTACCTGCTCCTGTCTATGATACGTGTCGGTCGCGGGATATAAGTAACATCCTCTCCTAACTGCACCTGCTCCCATCTGATGATATGGGAAGGATCAGCAACGTACTTCTTCAGCATAAAAACATGAAATACGTTGTGAACGCTCGCGAGAGGCGTGGGTAAAGCCAATCGGTAAGCCACCACTCCCACACGATCGAGGATCTGGAATGGACCAATGAATCGCGGTGCCAGCTTTCCCTTCTTCCCGAACCGAAGGACTCCCTTTATATGGGAAACTTGCAAAAACACATGATCCCCAACTGTGAACTCTAGTGGCCTCCGTCTCGTATCGGCGTAGCTCCTCTGTCTGCTCTGCGCTATAAGGAGCCGACGTCGAATAATATCAATCTTCTCTGACATCGCCTGCACTAACTCTGGGCCAATCAAGCTACGCACACCGACCTCTAGCCAGCAATGCGGTGCGCGACAAGGTCGTCCATACAGCGCCTCATAAGGTGCCATACCAATACTCGTCTGAAAACTGTTGTTGTACGCAAACTCTACATATGCAAGACAATCATCCCAACTGTCCTTGAAGTCTAATGCGCAAGCTCGCAACATGTCCTCCAAGATCTGGTTCACTCGCTCTGTCTGTCCGTCTGTCTGTTGGTGGAAGGCAGTACTAAACTTCAACTTCACACCCATAGCCTCCTGAATGCGAGTCCAGAAAATAGAAGTGAACCGTGTCTCTGTCCGACACGATCTCCAGCGGAACTGCATGCAGACGCACAATCTCTCTGATGTACAATCTGGCCAGCTCGTCTGCAGAGTTCGTAACTCTGATCGGTAGGAAGTGCGCCGACTTCGTCAGACGGTCGACGATTACCCAAATGGAATCATGTCCCTTCCTCATCTTCGGCAACCCAGAAATGAAGTCCATGGAAATGAAATCCCACTTCCACTCTGCGATCGGCATAGGCTGCAAA
The DNA here is from genome assembly GCA_037074715.1 of Magnolia kwangsiensis. Classification (NCBI taxonomy): domain Eukaryota; kingdom Viridiplantae; phylum Streptophyta; class Magnoliopsida; order Magnoliales; family Magnoliaceae; genus Magnolia; species Magnolia kwangsiensis. The sequence continues at coordinate 73,915,898 of CM073577.1, read as the reverse complement.
AGTCCAGGTGGTCGACGATACTCTGTCTTCACCTGCTGACAAGTGAGACAACGGGACACGAACTCTGCTATGTGGGTCTTCATACCTTCCCACCAATACGTCCTCTTCACGTCACGATACATCTTTGTGCTGCCTGGATGCATCGCGAGTCTAGTAGAATGCGCAGCCTCGAGAATCTCTCGTCTCAAGTCAGGGACATCTGGGACGCATAGGCGGCCACGATAACGTAAGCCCCCATCCATACCAACTTGCCAGTCGGCGTCAGCATCATCACTGGCCTGCTCTCGAAGCTCAGTAAGATGCGCATCGTCCCTCTGCGCCTCGATGACTCGGTCATCGATCTGAGATCGCACCTGTACATGTGCGATGAACTCAAACGGCTCCTCTACGGTGAGTTTCTGCTCAAAGTCTCGCAAAAACTCAACCATATCCCACTCGGCAACCATCAGCGGAGCCGCAAACTCTATCGCCTTCTTGCGGCTCAACTCATCAGCCACAAGGTTCACCTTCCCAGGATGGTAAGAGACTTCAAACTTGTAGTCCTTCAACGTCTCCATCCATCGCCGCTGCCTCATATTCAAGTCTCGCTGCGTGAATATATACCTGAGGCTCTTGTGGTCGCAAAAGAGCTCGAACTCCTCTCCGTAGAGGTAATATCTCCAGAGTCTCAGTGCGAATATAACGGCTGTCAACTCTAGGTCGTGTGTAGGGTAATTCTCCTCGTGCTTCCTTAATTATCTTGAGGCATACGAAATTACTCTGTCCCTCTGCATAAGGACACAACCCAGACCAATGCTAGACGCGTCAGTGTATATGGTGTATCTAACCCCTTTCTCTGGCAATACTAGCACAGGGGCGGACGTAAGTCTGTCCTTCAGCTCCTGAAAAGCTGACTCCGCCTTGTCATTCCAGGCGAACTTCACGTCCTTCCGTGTCAACTGAGATAAGGGTCTCGCGATCTTCGAGAAGTCCTGAATGAAGCGCCGATAGTAGCCAGCGAGACCCAAAAAACTCCTCACCTCAGTGACAGAACCAGGCTGCTCCCAGTCCTACACCACAGCTACCTTAGACAGGTCAATTGCCATGCCATCCTTGGACACCACGTGTCCCAGAAACTTCACCTCCTGCTTCCAGAAGTCGCACTTCTTGTACTGTGCGAACAACTGATGCTGTCTGAGCGTATCCAGGACCAAACGTAAGTGCTCCTCGTGCTCCTCTCGACTCCTGGAGTACACCAAAATATCGTCAATGAATATAACGACGAATCGATAGAAGAAAGGTCGAAATACCCGGTTCATCAGATCCATGAACATGGCTGGTGCGTTCGTGAGACCGAACGATATCACGAGGAACTCGTAGTGGCCAAAACTAGTCCTGAATGCTGTCTTCTGCACGTCCTCATCCCTGACGCGCAACTGATGATATCCCGACTGAAGATCAATCTTCGAGAAGTACTGCGCTCCTCTCAACTGATCAAACAAATCGTCGATCCTGGGTAAAGGATACTTGTTCTTCACCGTGACCTGATTCAGCCTGCGATAATCAATACACAATCGCATCGAATCGTCCTTCTTCCTCACGAATAGGACCGGTGTTCCCCAAGGAGATACACTAGGCCGTATAAGGCCAAGCTTTAGCAGACCATCAATCTGCGTCCTCAACTCCTCCATCTCACATGGTGTCATGCGATACGTCGGCAGTGAGACGGGCGTAGAACCAGGAACCAGATCGTTAGTGAAATCGATCTCACGTCGGGGTGGCAAACTAGGGATCTTCCTGAACAGATCCCCGAACTTGGAAATGACTGGCACATACTCGAGTACCTGGGCACCAGCGTCACGCAATAAAGTGGCGTAATAAGTATGCGGAAAGAAAGATTTACCCGCACTGAAAATGTGAAAGGCGTGCCCTCAGGCTCGTACACCGTCACCATACGAGCCTCGCAGTCAATCTCGGCCCTCCCAGTAGTCAACCAGTCCATGCCAAGAATGACGTCGAGATAAATGAGCGAGGGATCGACGACAAGATCAAGAGCCATCGTCCTGCCTCCCAGATGAACTAAACAACCCTCACACATCTGGGTAACATCCGAATAATCCTCATGAGCTGCAAAGACTCGCACGCTATCCATAGTGATAGTCTGTAACCCAAGACGCCTGACTACAGCACGTGATATCAAAGAAATCGTGGAACCAGTGTCCACCATCACAAGAATAGGAGTAGCTCCAATATAGGCTGTGACCTCGAAGGCTGAATGCTGAAGAGTCGGTGTCACAGCTGCCTCAGCTGTCAATGCATGAACCCGAGCCTGCTGTGGCCTGTTCGGCCGCTGTGTCAAGGGCCGTGGAGGCTGTCTGATCTGCGATACCGGAGGTCCAAAAGAAGGGTGCGCAGGAGCTAACCGTAGAGGCGGTGCTGATATCGCCTGTGAACGAGCATGGTCAATCTTCTGCGGCGGTGAGAACCCGCTGTCCCGCATCCGAGAGAAACAGCTCTGCGCCAAGTGGCCTGTCCTCCCACAGTATGTACATGTCAAATCAGGGTGCCGAAACAGTGGTACAGGCGTTGTAGTCCTAGTAGGAGGGTCAACGCGAGGCCTCTTGCCCGCGAAGGGCCTGTCCTGCATGTCTGGTCACGGCCTAGAAGTAACAGGGCCGCGAGATCGCGCAAGTCGATCCACATCCTGCTCTGCCCGCATAGACATGTGAATCAACTCCGCATAAGAGGAAATGCTCAAACAGCACATCTTCGACCGAATATCCGGTCACAAACCCTCCAAAAAGCGCCGTATATGCATCTGCTCATCAGCCAAAATCGTCGGGACGTATCTGCCCAACTCCGTGAACCGATGCTCATGCTCTGTAACTGTCATGGCTGCCTGTCTGAGGTGGAGAAACTCATTCTCCCTGTCGTGCCTGTAAGTCTGGGGATAATACTTCTCATGGAAGCGGAACTCAAACGCTGCCCATGTTCATACAAAGTCGGCGACAATGGTCCGCAGTACGCTATCCCACCACAGGCTGGCCTCTCGCTCAAATAGGAATGTAGCCAGCTCTACCTGCTCAGCCTCAGTGCAATGTAATATCCGTAAAATCTTCGACACACGGTCGAGCCAGTACTCAGCCTCCTCGGGTCTGTGAGAACCCGTGAAAGTGGGAGGCCGTAAGCGCTGAAATCGCTCTAATAGGCCCCGTGTATCTGCGGCATTCCCCGCAGGTTAAGCAGGCGGCGCAGGATGAGCCATGTCCTCATCCTGGGCGAATGTATAAGCATCCTCAGCTGGATGCGCAGGTGGTGCAGGTGGAGTCACACCCCCACCCCGTGCTAATGTCCCCACGATGGTAGTCAAAAGCTGCTGCTACTGCTGCATCATAGCCAACATCTGCTCAAATCTGTCAGGAGGTGGAGCAGGCTGTGGCAGATGCTGTGTGGAAGTAGATGCGCGATGAGGCTCTCGGACTGATGGCATAAATGGCGGTGGTCCAACTGTAGGACCAGCGGCAGGCTGAGACGATCGAACTGCCTCAGGAATCGGGCCCACAGCAGGGTCCGCATGGGTGCCAGACTGCGAAGGAGTCTGATCCATATGCTCAGTCAGTGCAAGCCGAACCGTGCTCCGCGTATCCTTAGGCGGCATTCCCTATATTCAAAATAGGGCGCAACCTTGTCAGTCTTAATAGCATAATTACACCGCAATCATTTACACAAGGAGTCAAAGGCATTCCATGCATTTCATTTAATCAAAATTGTCACAATACAAGGGATATATCCTTACAAGCATCATGACGAGAAATACATGGGAACTAAGATAGTTAAAATTACAACAGCAACATAAGCAAGCACTAGCCCTAATAGGCTTACACACATAAAGCAGGAAATGACTAACTACTGACAACTACATCAAAGGTCGCATCGCTAGTCTGAGTCTGGGGACGGAGGAGGAGCACCCTTATCCTGCAACCAACACAGGATCCCCTTCAAGGTGCGATCACCTTGCCTAATTTCTTCTTTATAACAGCCTTGGCATCCTCGACTTCTGCCCGAAGTTCTTGAACTTCCCTTCGTAAAGCGATCTGACTCTCCTCCATCTGAGCAATGTGATCGTCACTAGTAGCCTGCGCAGAAGGAGGAGGGCTCTCATCTGTATCCTGAGCCTCCTCTTCTGCCTCTTCCTGAACTTCTTCCTGAACCTCTACTCCAGGTTCTCCCTCACTTTGATCTTCCTCATCATCGAAGTCATCCTCGCTGTCCTCCTCAAGCTGATTTTCACGGTACTGTGACCCAATCTTCATCTTGACCATAGTCGACTCATCAATGGTATGAATTGAAACTGGCAATTTCGGCCCAAGTCTGTAGGCAAACTCAAGCGCAATCTTACAAATCAGTCGGCCAAAAGGAAGCGATTCGGATGTTCTTCTTGACTTGGCTATGAGGATTATCTGTCGTAAGATGAAAGTAGCCATACATACGTTCTCTCCCTAGGCCACCAGATACAGGAAATCAACCATAAGGCGTGTACATTCAATGCGATTCGTCGACCTGGGATAAACATTGAACGTTCAGATATGGTGCAGCAGGCGCAAATCATCAGACATATACATCGCCTTAAGGCTATTATTAGGCTGCCATGGAACCAACTTACCGCACAGAAACCTGGTGCGGCGATCTTGTTCACGTCTACTCCTCAGATTCTTTTCACTAGGATGAACATCACCAAGAGGTACGTTCAGAAGTCGCACAATCAGTCGCACATCAATCGTAGCCATCCGATCTCTACCAAAAGGGATTTTAAACTGCAATGGCTCTAAGGTAGGATTCTAGATACTAGCGTAGAAGGCACGAACGGTGCCCACATTAGCATGAGCGTGAGCTTCAAAGATCGGACCCCAATGCGCAGCTTCAATGCGCTCGAACAATAAAAATTCACCAAACAGTCACCCTTCCACGTCCGCCTCAAATAACACTTTGCGATTAGTGTATTGGCCATGAGGCATCTCTGATAGAATTACTCGCCCAAGGTGAGCATGGGGATCCAAATCCCGCTTTGTACGGCACTCTAAGAATGCAGCTGGACCTGCGGCGGTGCTTGAACTTGCGGTGCCACCCCGCGGTCTTCTCAATTGAACAGGGCGGCTTGGTCCAGCCTCGTCTGTTGCGGTTTTCCTTTTACCCATCAAAGATATGATGGATGATAGTGATAAAAGGCCTAAAATGGCTTCCACAAAAGCCATGAAAAACAGAGAAAATGCGGAGAAGTGGCTGTCCAATCTGGAAAAAGGAGATCTAGGCATCGTAGAGGGATGCTTCAAGCTTCCCAAGGATGTATTTTCAAGGAGAAATGGAAATGGAAAGGTGGAATGGAGCACCTCACGATTTCAGCTTGATTTGGGGGTTTTTTGGAGCTCCAAATGATGAAATCTTCAAGAGGAAGGGCTGCCAACTCCAAAGAAGTGATGGATGATGGTCGTTTTTAGCCAAGGAGGGATCTAAAGGTGATTTGGAACCACAAAATTTGGGGATGGTTGCTGAAAAATGAAAATAGGGCTATGGGGAGGGCTGTTTGTGAAGGAGGGATATTATTTGGGGGTTTTCGTGGGACGGGACTTAAATGGGGAGGGTACACATGAGATTTAAGGGCATGCGCCCAAAAATCACAGCCAACGGGCACACCTGTAGGGTGATGCATCGTCGGATTGGCGATGGCATCGCCGACCGGTGATGCATCCGGTCGGTGAGGTCAGATGGGTTCGCTCCCCCATGGTCCAAGGACCCCAGATATGTATGGTTTGCCCCCTGGTTCATTGTATTTTGGCCTATGTGAGCCCAAACATGTGTTCGGGGCTTTCCGGGACCATCCCGCAATCCCGAATACCAAACCCTATGATGCAGCATATGAATTTGGGATAGAAGGAGCTAGTACATCCATTTAGACTCTTATTAACTAAAGAAAGTGAAGTTAGAATGGCCTCATGGCCATTTTTCATGAAATTTTACTATTCACTATAAAATTTTATGAAAGTATTATTTTATGTTATTTTCACATTAAGTTTGATGCCTAACATGAATTGGATAAGAAAGAAATGAAGATTGGAGTGGTGAGAGGAACAATTTTGAAGTTTTTTGGTGAAACGGGGTTTTTAAGCCCTGACGATTGAATACAGGAGTCGTGGTCATCCCACGGCCCAAGGATTCACTTTTACGGGTTTAACATCGTTCATAGGATGTCTCAACCCGACTTCCCACGGCTTAGAAGCTATTCGGGTTGCTTTACGCGACCCGAGATGCGTCACAGACTCGATCATGCGATCGATTCGAATAGACATCGCCTATCGGCGAATCTGCGATCCTAGAAGCATTTCTAGACCCTTCTCGCACCCACCTAAGTCAAAGGAAGAGACAGCTTACGTCGCGAGACCATAACCCAGGCCCAGTATACTTTTATTCACGCTCTGATACCAACTTGTAACACCCTGAAAATCGGGGGTCGTGTATAAACTCAACTCCCGAGTTCCAGACTTTCACTTATGCAACAAAAATGATTATGATTCAATGTTGTCTGATTTAAAGCAGTCACATGAGTAAAAGTATACCAAAACTGTAATTCATACTTCGGATCCAGTGATAAAAGCAAGCGGAAGACTAGACAATATATATATCACTGTATGGAAAAACAAAGTAAATCTCATCTGTCTCTAAAGTATGAATACATCTTTGAGTCTCATATACATATACATGAAAAAAAGTAAATGTCCAAAAGAGTCCCACTGAAGTCCCATCGATCCAGGTCGCCTACGAAAAGCCATCGTGATACTGCATGTACGAGAACTCGTCCTGGTCCTCGTCGAAGTCTGGCTCTGCCTCATGGATCTCAGCCTCACCTGCATCTACAACAGGGTCTGGTGGGTGTTGCAAACACCATCCCGTAACGTGGGAGTGAGTGATCAACTCAGTGGAATCATAGAGCAAGGATTAACATGTTCACAATTCAATCATTCGATAATAGTAAAGCAGTAAATCAGACAATCCTAATACTGTTGTTAATGCAAGATGACATGACGTGAGGTATGCCCTCACCGACGATCTCCCTCATATGGCAACATCTTACGATCGCGGCATGCCACACTCCCTAGAGTGCTCTACACCTTCCAGGCACATGCAATGCTATGGTGATATGATTTTCAAGTTGTTATTAGTCCATTCAAACAACAGGATTGGGAAACTAAGGTACTTCCCTTATATCAATCCCAACACAGATCCTGTCTAGGGTCGTCACTCCTAGTAATCTCATACGATGTAAATTTTGTAGGTCACTGCAAGGGCTGTCAGGGCTGTTGCTCGAACTCATTGCATCGCTCCCCCATCACCTTATCAATACAGGCCTACCGTACTCTACTGCAACAGAAGGGTCGTCGCCTCCCGTGGACTCAGAATAGGCTCGCGATCACTACAAAGGACTCGTCGCCAGATCAGTGTAGGCCGACAGCTAGAATATGTGTCCCATACCACCATAATCTGCTCACGAGTCTAAGTGCTCACTGGTCACTACGGGGAGGTTTGTGGCCCCAGCATAGGCCGACAGCTCGACCACGGTGTCCCATACCACCATGCCCGGCTCATGAGTCTTCGTAGATCATGGTACCATGGTTAACGGGGTTTACAATGGTAAGTTCAGTACCCTAGGTTCAAGCAGTTATGACTCATACAAGGTGAACATACATCGGCCAGTCGGGTTGCTTGACGGGCTCGACTAGCGCGACCGCATCTCAAGTCGAACGACATGAAGTGTGTAAAACACTACGCGTGGCCTAACCACTACCGCCAACTCCAAACACGAATCGCATTCATCGACGCGTCGTTCGTGGATAAAACCAGTCAGCCACGAATTCGCTCGGTTACCGACTGCCTGGACTAAGTCTAGTCCCAAACACTTATGGAATCACATCAGTAATTTATGTAAGAGTATTGGAATTGAAATACAATCATGTGAGCATGTTATCACATGTTATAACATTCAACTTAAGCAAATCTTCAAGCACATATATTCCATGCGTGTAATGAAATCATGCATATAGTCAACATGTAGGAAATCATTTAGGTCAGCATATTAATTGAGAAATCAATCTCAAACTATCTCATAACATCATTTAATTCAATACATACTAGTACAAGCATTTATACAAACACATACACTGCACACTTAAGTCTACATATAGTATGTCGACCCAAAGTGCGCAATTAGGCAAATCTCTCCGCCAAGCTAATTATGCACGCATTCCTAACTCCCTAATGCGACAACAAACCATGTCAATCACATCAGCAAAATATGAACGTAATCTGTACTTCCTACAATGTAACACCCTGAAAATCGGGGGTCGTGTATAAACTCAACTCCCGAGTTCCAAACCGTCACTTATGCAACAAAAATGATTATGATTCAATGTTGTTAGATTTAAAGCATTCTCATGAGTAAAAGTATACTAAAACTGCAATTCATACTTCAGATCCAGTGATAAAAGCAAGCGGAAGACTAAACAATATGTATATCACTGTATAAAAAAAAAAGTAAATCTCATCTGTCTCTAAAGTATGAATACATCTCTGAGTCTCAAATACATATACATGAACAAAAAAGGTAATGTTCCAAATAGTCCCACTGAAACCCCATCGATCCAGGTCGCCTACGGGAAGCCGTCGTGATACTGCATATACGAGAACTCATCCTGGTCCTCGTCGATCTCTGGCTCCACCTCCTGGATCTCGGCCTCACCTGCATCTACAACAGGGTCTGGTGGGTGTTGCAAACACCATCCCGTAACGTGGGAGTGAGTGATCAACTCAGTGGAATCATAGAGCAAGGATTAACATGTTCACAATTCAATTAGGCGATAATAGTAAAGCAGTAAATCAGACAATCCTAATACTGTTGTTAATGCAAGATGACATGACGTGAGGTATGCCCTCACCGACGATCTCCCTCATACGGCAACATCTTACGATTGCGGCATGCCACACTCCCTAGAGTGCTCTACATCTTCCAGGCACATGTAATGCTATGGTGATATGATTTCCAAGTTGTTATTAGTCCATTCAAACAACAGGATTGGAAAACTAAGGTACTTCCCTTGTATCAATCCCAACACAGATCCTGTCTAGGGTCGTCACTCCTAGTAATCTCATACGATATATGTTTCGTAGGTCACTGTAAGGGCTGCCAGGGCTGTTGCTCGCACTCGTTGCACCGCTCCCCCATCACCTTATCAATACAGGCCTACCGTACTCTACTGCAATGGAAGGGTCGTCGCCTCCCGTGGACTCAGAATACGCTCGCGGTCACTACAAAGGACTCGTCGCCTGATCAGTGTAGGCCGACAGCTAGAATATAGTGTCCCATACCACCATAATCTGATCACGAGTCATAGGTGCTCACTGGTCACTACGGGGAGGTTTGTGGCCCCAGCGTAGGCCGAAAGCAGGCACATGCAATGTAATGGTGATATGATTTCTGAGTTATTATTAGTCCATTCAAACAGCAGGATTGGGAAACTAAGGTACTTTCCTTATATCAATCCCAACACAAATCCTGTCTACGGTCGTCACTCCTAGGAATCTCATACGATGTATATTTTGTAGGTTGGTGCAAGGGCTTCCAGGGCTGTTGCTCGCACTCATTGCACCGCTCCCTCATCACCTTATCAATACAGGCCTACTGTACTCTCACTGCTACGGAAGGGTCGTCGCATCCCGTAGACTCAGAATACGCTCGCGGTCACTATAAAGGGCTTCCAGGACTTTTGCTTGCACTCGTTGTACCGCTCCCCCATCACCTTATCAATGTAGGCCGACAGCCAAAATAGTGTCCCATACCACCATAATCTGCTCACGAGTCTAGGTACTCACTGGTCACTACGGGGAGGTTTGTGGCCCCAGCGTAGGCCGAAAGCTCGACCACGGTGTCCCATACTACCATGCCCGGCTCATGAGTCTTCGTGGATCAAGGTACCATGGTTAACAGGGTTTACAATAGTAAGTTCAGTACCCTAAGTTCAAGCAGTTATGACTCATACAAGGTGAACATACATCGGCCAGTCGGGTTACTTGACGGGCTCGACTAGCGCGATCGCATCTCAAGTCGAACGACATGAAGTGCGTAAAACACTTCGCGTGGCCTAACCACTGCCGCCAACTCCAAGCACGAATCACGTTCATCGACGCGTCGTTCGTGGTTATGACCAGTCAGCCACGAATTTGCTCGGTTACCGACTGCTTGGACTAATTCTAGTCCCACACATCTATGGAATCACATTAGCAATATATGTAAAGGTATTGGAATTTAGATACAATCATGTGAGCATGTTAACACATGTTATAACATTCAACTTAAGCAAATCTTCAAACACATACATTCCATGCATGTAATGGAATCATGCATATGGTCAACATGTAGGAAATCATTTAGGTCAGCATATTAACCAAGAACTCAATCTCAAACTACTACATAACATCATTTAATTCAATACATACTAATACAAGCATTTATACAAACACATACACTACACACTTAAGTCTACATATAGTATGTCGACCCAAAGTGCGCAACTAGGCGAATCTCTTCGCCAAACTAATTATGCAAGCATTCCTAACTCCCTAATGCGACAACAAACCATGTCAATCACGTCAGCAAAATATGAATGTAGTCCGTACTTCCTACAAATGACTAAAATGCCCTAAATCTCATATTCTTCGTTAATTTACGAAACAGGAAACGGAGAGCATGTTGTACATGTCAAACGGCGATGCCATCGATAATCTACTATTAAACGGCATTGAAAGCGTTGTAAACCGTCAATCAAAGCGTCTAAAATCCTCACCTAGTCTCTTACGGATGCGGGATTTTGAACGGAGCGTGTACGCTTCGTCTACGGCAGTAGGAGAACCTGTTTTACGAAATACGTTAGCTAACACGCTACGAATCCAAGTAATCCCTAAATCAACAACTTTTAGGGTCGTTTCATACCTGAAAAAGTGGAGAAATCACCGTCCAGGTGATTGGGAAGAATTGCTGAAACAGCAGCAATCGGTGGCTCGGAAACGGGAAAAATCCCTTCCAATCTCTCTCTCAAACTCTCTCTCCTTTTCTCTAGGGTTTGCAATTTTCGGATGGGAGAGAGAAATGAGGGTTTCAACTCCTTTTATAAGCTTAAAAATGCCAGAAACAGGCTCCGGAACGAAGTTTACTTGGTGCCTATCCATTTCGGGGCTGTTTCGGTCCAAAAGCTGCTTTCTGGTGGTCCCCTGGTCGATTGCTATCGTACTTAAGCTCATGCGTACCAGATGTAGCACGTATTAAGTTTTCAGTCTGGCAGGGTTCGCAGATCGCACGTGGCGGACCAGTTTCAGTTCAGCGGTCACCACACATAGATCAGGGCTGAAAGTCTCATGATAATAAATAGAAATTTTTCCTGATTCGAGGGTATAATCTGGATGAATTCTGACGGTCAGAACGCTTAATACTGACGCGTCAAGTCGTGTGCCAGATTTGAATTTGAAATTCCAAATCTGTCCCTATTCGCGGTCTCTTCAGTCCGGGTTCAACGAAATAGTTTGTGATTATCGGTTTGACTTGATTTTCGAGATGATTGTCAAGTCCAGCTGGGCGGTTCTAACGGTCTAAGATAGGAGGTATCGGACCTTCGACGCGCGGTCTAAATCCAATACAAGAATTCAAAGTGGTCCAGAGGACAAACCCGCTTAGAGTTTGATCCGAGGTTATAGAGTATTGTAGAGTTGTTTGTTCTACTCGATTTGGGTCTTGTATAACGTATTTAAAGTGATCAGGGACTATTTCCCAGCTACTCTAGTGTTGCGCTAGCTAACTTACGCTTAATTTCCATGAAATTTAATTCTACGCGATTTCGGGTCGAGTTGGTACTCGAGCCCAAGTACGGATTTTTCACGGGCGTTACAATCTACCCCCCTTAACAAATAATTTCGTCCTCGAAATTTGTACCTTTTCGTACTCCTCGAGAAGCTGTGGGTAGTTCTTTCTGATCTCGGCTTCTGTCTCCCAAGTAGCCTCCTCCTCAGAGTGATGCGTCCATAGTACCTTCACAAGGGGAATCACCTTGCTACGCAGTACCTGCTCCTTCCTGTCTAGGATGCGTGTCGGTCGCAGGATATAAGTAACATCCTCTCCTAACTGCACCTGCTCCCATCTGATGATATGGGAAGGATCAGCAACGTACTTCTTCAGCCTAGAAACATGAAATACGTTGTGAACGCTCGCGAGGGGCGTGGGTAAAGCCAATCGGTAAGCCAATGCTCCCACACGATCGAGGATTTGGAATGGACCAATGAATCGCGGTGCCAGCTTCCCCTTCTTCCCGAACCGAAGGACTCCCTTCATAGGGGAAACTCGCAAAAACATGTGATCCCCGACTGTGAACTCTCGTGGCCGTCGTCTCGTATCGGCGTAGCTCTTCTATCTGCTCTGCGCTGTAAGAAGCCGACGTCGAATAATATCAATCTTCTCTGACGTCGCCTGCACCAACTCTGGGCCAATCAAGCTACGCTCACCGACCTCTAACCAGCAATGCGGTGCGCGACAAGGTCGCCCATACAGCACCTCATAAGGTGCCATACCGATACTCGCCTGGAAGCTATTATTGTACGCAAACTCCGCATATGCAAGACAGTCATCCCAACTGTCCTTGAAGTCCAATGCGCAAGCTCGCAACATGTCCTCCAGGATCTGGTTCACTCGCTCCGTCTGTCCGTTCGTCTGTGGGTGGAAGGCAGTACTGAATTTCAACTTCACACCCATAGCCTCCTGAATGCGAGTCCAGAAAATAGAAGTGAACCGCGTGTCTCTGTCCGACACGATCTCCAACGGAACTCCATGCAGACGCACGATCTCTCTGATGTACAATCTAGCCAGCTCGTCTGCAGAGTTCGTAACTCTGATCGGTAGGAAGTACGCCGACTTCGTCAATCGGTCGACGATCACCCAAATGGAATCATGTCCCTTCCTCATCTTCGGCAACCCAGAAATGAAGTCCATGGAAATGAAATCCCACTTCCACTCTGCAATCGGCATAGGCTGCAAAAGTCCAGGTGGTCGGCGATGCTCTGCCTTCACCTGCTGACAAGTGAGACAACGGGACACGAACTCAGCTATGTGGGTCTTCATACCTTCCCACCAATACGTCCTCTTCATGTCACGATACATCTTTGTACTGCCTGGATGCATCGCGAGTCTAGTAGAATGCGCAGCCTCGAGAATCTCTCGTCTCAAGTCAGGGACATCTGGGACGCATAGGCGGCCACGGTAACGTAAGCCCCCATCCATACCAACTCGCCAGTCGGCATCGGCATCATCACTGGCCTGCTCTCGAAGCTCAGTAAGATGCGCATCGTCCCTCTGCTCCTCGATGACTCGGTCATCGATCTGAGATCGCACCTGTACATGTGCGATGAACTCAAATGGCTCCTCTACGGTGAGTTTCTGCTCAAAGTCTCGCAAAAACTCCACCATATCCCACTCGGCAACCATCAGCGGAGCCGTAAACTCTATCGCCTTCTTGCGGCTCAACGCGTCAGCCACAAGGTTCGCCTTCCCAGGATGTTAAGAGACTTCAAACTTGAAGTCCTTCAACGTCTCCATCCATCGCCGCTGCCTCATATTCAAGTCTCGCTGCGTGAATATGTACTTAAGGCTATTGTGGTCGCAAAAGAGCTCGAACTCCTCTCCGTAGAGGTAATGTCTCCAGAGTCTCAGTGCGAATATAACGGCTGCCAACTCTAGGTCGTGTGTAGGGTAATTCTCCTCGTGCTTCCGTAATTGTCTCGAGGCATACGAAATTACCCTGTCCCTCTGCATAAGGACACAACTCAAACCAACCCTAGACGCGTCAGTGTATATAGTGTATCTAACCCCTTGCTCTGGCAATACTAGCACAGGGGCGGACGTAAGTCTGTCCTTCAGCTCCTGAAAAGCTGACTCTGCCTTATCATTCCAAGCAAACTTCACGTCCTTCCGTGTCAACTGAGATAAGGGTCTCGCAATCTTCGAGAAGTCCTGAATGAAGCGCCGATAGTAGCCAGCGAGACCCAAGAAGCTCCTCACCTCAGTGACAGAACCAGGCTGCTCCCACTCCTGCACCGCAGCTACCTTAGACAGGTCAACTGCCATGCCATCCTTGGACACTACGTGTCCCAGAAACTTCACCTCCTGCTTCCAGAAGTCGCACTTCTTGTACTGTGCGAACAACTGATGCCGTCTGAGCGTATCAAGGACCAAACGCAAGTGCTCCTCATGCTCCTCTCGACTCCTAGAGTACACCAAAATGTCGTCAATGAAGACAATGACGAATCGATAGAGGAAAGGCCGAAATACCCAGTTCATCAGATCCATGAACACGGCCGGTGCGTTCGTGAGACCGAACGACATCACGAGGAACTCGTAGTGGACAAAACTGGTCCTGAATGTTGTCTTCTGCACGTCCTCATCCCTGACGCGCAGCTGATGATAACCTGACTGAAGATCAATCTTCGAGAAGTACTGCGCTCCTCTCAGCTGATCGAATAAGTCATCGATCCTGGGCAAAGGGTACTTGTTCTTCACCGTGAGCTGGTTCATCCTGCGATAATCAATACACAATCGCATCGAACCGTCCTTCTTCCTCACGAATAGGACCGGTGCTCCCCAAGGAGACACATTAGGTCGTATAAGGCCAAGCTCTAGCAGACCATCAATATGCGTCCTCAACTCCTCCATCTCACATGGTGCCATGCGATATGTCGGCAGTGAGACGGGTGTAGAACCAGGAACCAGATCGATAGTGAAATCGATCTCACGTCGGGGCGACAAACCAGGGATCTTCCTGAACAGATCCCCGAACTCAAAAATGACTGGCACATGCTCGAGTACCTGGGCACCAGCGTCGCGCAATAAAGTGGCGTAACTAAGTATGTGGAAAGGAAGATTTACCACCACTGAAAACGTGAAAGGCGTGCCCTCAAGCTCGTACACCGTCACCATACGAGCCTCGCAGTCAATCTCGGCTCTCGCTGCAGTCAACCAGTCCATGCCAAGAATGACGTCGAGATAAACGAGCGAGGGATCGACGACCAGATCAAGAGTCATCGTCCTGCCTCCCAGATCAACTAAACAACCCTCACACATCTGGGTGACATCCAAATAATCCCCATGAGCTGCAAAGACTCGCACGCTATCCATAGTGATAGTCTGTAACCCAAGAAATCGTGGAACCAGTGTCCACCATGACAAGAACGGGAGTACCTCCAATATGGGCCGTGACCTCGAAGGCTGAATGCTGGAAAGTCGGCGTCGCAGCTGCCTCAGCTGTCAATGCATGAACCCGAGCCTGCTGTGGCCGGTTCGGCCGCTGTGTCAAGGGCCATGGAGGCTGTCTAATCTGCGATACCGGAGGTCTGAAAGAAGGATGCGCAGGAGCTGACCGTATAGGCGGTGCTGATATCGCCTGTGGACGTACACGGTCAATCTTCTGCGGCGGCGAGAACCCACTGTCCCGCATCCTCGAAAAGCAACTCTGCGCCAAGTGGCCTGTCCTCCCACAATATGTACATGTCAAATCAGGGCGCCGAAACGGTGGTACAGGCGCCGTAGTCCTAGTAGGAGGATCAATGCGAGGCCTCTTGCCCGCGAAGGGCCTGTCTGGCAAGTCTGGTCGTGGCCTAGAAGCAGCCGGGCCACGAGATCGCGCAAGTTGATCCACGTCCTGCTCTGCCCGCATGGACATATGAATTAACTCTGCATAGGAGGGAATGCTAACACAGCACATCTTCGACCGAATATCTGGTCGCAAACCCTCCAAAAAGCGCCGTATGTGCATCTACTCATCAGCCAAAATCGTCGGGACGTACCTGCCCAACTCCGTGAACCGATGCTCATACTCTGTAACTGTCATCACTGCCTGTCTGAGACGGAGAAACTCATTCTCCCTGTCGTGCCTGTAAGTCTGGGGATAATACTTCTCATGGAAGCGGAACTCAAATGCTGCCCACGTCCATACGAAGTCTGCGGTAACGGTCCGCAGTACGCTATCCCACCACATGCTGGCCTCTCTCTCAAACAGGAAGGTAGCCAGCTCTACCTGCTCGGCCTCGGTGCAATGCAACATCCGCAAGATCTTCGACACCCGGTCGAGCCAGTACTCAGCCTCCTCGGGTCTGTGAGAACCCGTGAAAGTGGGAGGCCGCAAGAACTGAAATCGCTCCAATAGGCCCCGTGTGTTGGCAGGATTCCCCGCAGGGAAAGCAGGCGACGCAGGATGAGCCATGCCCTCATCCTGGGCGTATGTATAGGCATCCTCAGCTGGATGCGCAGGTGGTACAGGTGAAGTAGATGTAGCCGCACCCCCACCCTGGGCTAATGTCCCCACGATGGTAGTCAAAAGCTGCTGTTGCTGCAGCATCATAGCCATCATCTGCTCGAATCTGTCAGGGGGTGGAGCAGGCTGTGGCGGATGCTATGTGGAAGTAGACGCGCGATGTGGCTCTCTGACTGATGGCGTAAATGGCGGTGGTCCATCTGTAGGACCAGCGGCAGGCTGAGACGATCGAACTGCCTCAGGAATCGGGCCCAAAGAAGGGTCCGCATGGGTGCCAGACTGCGAAGGAGTCTGATCCATATGCTCTGTCAATGCAAGCCGAACCGTGCTTCGCGTAGCCTTAGGCGGCATTCCCTATATTCAAAATAGGGCGCAACCTTGTCAGTCTCATTAGCACAAATACACCGCAATCATTCACATAAGGAGTCAAAGGAATTCCATGCATTTCATTTAACCAAAATTGTCACAATACAAGGGATATATCCTTACAAGCATCATGACGAGAAATACACGGGAATTAAGACAGTTAAGCAACAGCAACATAAGTAAAGCACTAGCCCTAACAGGCTTACACACATAAAGCAGGAAATGACTAACTACTGATAATAACATCAAAGATCGCATCGTTAGTCGGAGTCTGGTGACGGAGGAGGAGCACCCTTATCCTGTAAGCAACACAGGATTGCCTTCAAGGTGCTAGTCACCTTGCCAAATTTCTTCTTTGTAATGGCCTTGGCATCAGTGACTTCTGCGCGAAGTTCTTGGACTTCCCTTCGTAAAGCGGTCTGACTCTCCTCCATCCGAGCAATGCGATCGTCGATAGTAGCCTGCGCAGAAGGAGGAGGGCTCTCATCAGTATCCTGAGCCTCCTCTTCTGCCTCTTCCTGAGCTTCTTCTTGAACCTGTGCTCTAGGTTCTTCTTCGCTTTGATCTTCCTCATCATCAAAGTCATCCTCACTATCCCTTTCAAGTTGATTTTCACGGTATAGTGACCCAATCTTCATCTTGACCATTGTCGACTCATCAATGGTATGAATCGATACCGAAAATTTCGGCCCAAGTCTATAGGCAAACTCAAGCGCAATCTTGCAAATAAGTCGGCCAAAGGGAAGCGATTCGGATGTTCTTCTTGACCTGGCTATGAGGACTATCTGCCGTAAGATGAAAGTGGCCATACATATGTTCTCTCCCTGGGCCACCAGATATAAGAAATCGACCATAAGACGTGTGCATTCAATGCGGTTCGTCGACCTGGGATAAACATTGAACGTGCAGATATGGTGCAGCAAGCGCAAATCCTCAGACATGTACGTCGCCTTGAGGCTATTATTAAGCTGCCATGGAACCAACTTACCTCACAGAAACCTGGTGCGACGATCTCGTTCACGTCTAGTCCTCAGATTCTTCTCATTAGGATGCACATCACCTAGAGGCACATTGAGAAGTCGTGCAATCAACCGAACATCGATCGTAGCCATCCGATCTCTACCAAAAGGGATTTTGAACTGCAAAGGCTCCAAGGTAGGATTCTGGATACTTGTATAGAAGGCACAAACGGTGCTCACATTAGCACGAGCACGAGCTTCAAAGATCGGACCCCAATGCGCAGCTTTAATGCGTTCGAACAACAGATACTCACCGAACAATCGTCCATCTACGTCCGCCTCAAATAACACTTTGCGATCAGTGTATTGGCCATGAGGCATCTCTGATAGAATTGTTCGCCCAAGGTGTGCATGGGGATCCAAATCCCGCTTTGTACGGCACTCCAGGACTGCAGCTGGACCTGCGGCGGCGCTTGAACTTGCGGCACCACCCCGTGGTCTTCTCGATCGAGCAGGGCGGCTCGGCCCAGCCTCGTCTGTTGCGGTTTTCCTCTTACCCATCAAAGATATGATGGATGAGAGTGATAAAAGGCCTAAAATGGCTTCCACGAAAGCCATGAAAAATGGTAAAAATGCGAAGAAGTGGCTGCCCAATCTGAAAAAAGGAGATCTAGGCGTCGTAGAGGGATGCTTCAAGCTTCCCAAGGCTGTAATTTCAAGGAGAAATGCAAACAAAAAGGTAGAATGGAGCACCTCACGATTTCAGCTCTATTTGGGGATTTTTGGAGCTCCAAATGGTGAAATCTTCAAGAGGAAGGGCTGTCAACTCCCAATAAGTTGTGGGTAGTGGTCGGTTTTGGCCAAGGAGGGATCTAGGATCGATTTGGGACGCCGAAATTTGGAAACGGCTGCTGGAAAACGAGAATAGGGCTTAGGGGAGGGCTGTTTGTGAAGGAGGGGGATGTTTTAGGGATTTTCATGGGATGGGAGGTACATGGAGAGGATGTACACCCCATTTAAGGGCGTGCGCCCTAAAATTACTGCCAACGGGCCCCACCGGTCGGCGATGCATCGCCGGCCAACCTCCAAGTTGGCCGGTGGGACCACATGGGTCTGGTCCCCCATGATCCAAGGAGTCCAAAAATATATGTCCCACCCCCTGGTTCATTGTATTTTGATCTGTATGAGCCCAAATATGTGTTCGAGGCTTTCCGGGACCACATCACAATCTCGAATACCAAAACCTATAATGCAGCATATGAATTTGGGGTAGAAGGAGCCAATACATCTATTTAGATCCTTATTTTCTAAAGCAAGTGAAGTTAGAATGGCCTTATGGCCATTTTTCATGAAATTTTACTATTCACTGTAAAATTTTGTGAAAGTACTAATTTGTGTTATTTTCACATTAGGTTTGATGCCTAATATGAAATGGATAATAAGGAAATGAAGATTGGAGTGTTTAGAGGAGGAATTTTGAAGATTTTTGGTGAAACGGGGTTTTTAAGCCCTGGCGATTGATTACAGGAGTCGTGGTCATCCCACGGCCCAAGGATTCACCTTTGTGGTTTAAAACCGCTCGTAGGATGTCTCAACCCGACTTCCTACAGCTTAGAAGCGATTCGGGTTGCCTTACGCGACCCGAGATGCGTTACAGACTCGATCTTGCGATCGATTCTAATAGACTTCGCCTATCGGCGAATCTACGATCCTAGACGTGTTTCTAGACCCTTCTCGCACCCACCTAAGTGAAAGGAAGCGACAGCGTACGTCGCGAGACCATAACCCAGGCCCAGTATACTCTCATTCATGCTCTGATACCAACTTGTAACACCCTGAAAATCGGGGGTCGTGTATAAACTCAACTCCCGAGTTCCAGACCGTCACTTATGCAAAAAAAATGATTATGATTCAATGTTGTCAGATTTAAAGCATTCTCATGGGTAAAAGTATACCAAAACTGCAATTCATACTTCAGATCCAGTGATAAAAGCAAGCGGAAGACTAAACAATATGTATATCACTGTATAAAAAAAATAAGTAAATCTCATCTGTCTCTAAAGTATGAATACATCTCTGAGTCTCAAATACATATACATGAACAAAAAAGGTAATGTTCCAAATAGTACCACTGAAACCCCATTGATCCAGGTCGCCTATGGGAAGCCGTCGTAATACTGCATATACGAGAACTCATCCTGGTCCTCGTCGATCTCTGGCTCCACCTCCTGGATCTCGGCCTCACCTGCATCTACAACAGGGTCTGGTGGGTGTTGCAAACACCATCCCGTAACGTGGGAGTGAGTGATCAACTCAGTGGAATCATAGAGCAAAGATTAGCATGTTCACAATTCAATCACGCGATAATAGTAAAGCAGTAAATCAGACAATCCTAATACTGTTGTTAATGCAAGATGATATGACGTGATGTATGCCCTCACCGACGATCACCCTTATGCGGCAACATCTTACGACCGCGGCATGCCACACTCCCTAGAGTGCTCCACATCTTCCAAGCACATGCAATGCTATGGTGATATGATTTTCAAGTTGTTATTAGTCCATTCAAACAGCAGGATTGGGAAACTAAGGTACTTCCCTTGTATCAATCCCAACACAGATCCTATCTAGGGTCGTCACTCTTAGTAATCTCATACGATATATGTTTCGTAGGTCACTGTAAGGGCTGCCAGGGCTGTTGCTCGCACTCATTGCACCGCTCCCCCATCACCTTATCAATACAGGCCTACCGTACTCTACTGCAACGGAAGGGTCGTCGCCTCCCGTGGACTCAGAATACGCTCGCGGTCACTACAAAGGACTCGTCGCCTGATCAGTGTAGGCCGAAAGCTAGAATATAGTGTCCCATACCACCATAATCTGCTCAAGAGTCTAGGTGCTCACTGGTCACTACGGGGAGGTTTATGGCCCCAGCGTAAGCCGACAGCTCAATCACGGTGTCCCATACCACCATGCCCGGCTCATGAGTCTTCGTGGATCAAGGTACCATGGTTAACAGGGTTTACAATGGTAAGTTCAGTACCCTAGGTTCAAGCAGTTATGACTCATACAAGGTGAACATACATCGGCCAGTCGGGTTACTTGACGGGCTCGACTAGCGCGATCGCATCTCAAGTCGAACGACATGAAGTGCGTAAAACACTTCGCGTGGCCTAACCACTGCCGCCAACTCCAAGTACGAATCACGTTCATCGACGCGTCATTCGTGGCTATGACCAGTCAGCCACGAATTCGCTCGGTTACCGACTGCCTGGACTAAGTCTAGTCTCACACATCTATGGAATCACATTAGCAATATATGTAAAGGTATTGGAATTTAGATACAATCATGTGAGCATGTTAACACATGTTATAACATTCAACTTAAGCAAATCTTCAAACACATACATTCCATGCATGTAATGGAATCATGCATATGGTCAACATGTAGGAAATCATTTAGGTCAGCATATTAACCAAGAAATCAATCTCAAACTACTACATAACATCATTTAATTCAATACATACTAATACAAGCATTTATACAAACACATACACTACACACTTAAGTCTACATATAGTATGTCGACCCAAAGTGCGCAACTAGGCGAATCTCTTCGCCAAACTAATTATGCAAGCATTCCTAACTCCCTAATGCGACAACAAACCATGTCAATCATGTCAGCAAAATATGAATGTAGTCCGTACTTCCTACAAATGATTAAAATGCCCTAAATCTCATATTCTTCGTTAATTTACGAAACAGGAAACGGAGAGCATGTTGTACATGTCAAATGGCGATGCCGTCGATAATCTACTATTAAACGACATTGAAAGCGTTGTAAACCGTCAATCAAAGCGTCTAAAATCCTCACCTAGTCTCTTACGGATGCGGGATTTTGAACGGAGCGTGTATGCTTCGTCTACGGCAGTAGGAGAACCTGTTTTACGAAATACATTAGCTAACACGCTACGAATCCAAGTAATCCCTAAATCAGCAACTTTTGTGGTCGTTTTATACCTGAAAAAGTGGAGAAATCACCGTCCAGGTGATTGGGAAGAATTGCTGAAACAGCAGCAATCGGTGGCTCGAAAATGGGAAAAATCCCTTCCAATCTCTCTCTCAAACTCTCTCTCCTTTTCTCTAGGGTTTGCAATTTTTGGATGGGAGAGAGAAATGAAGGTTTCAACCCCTTTTATAAGCTTAAAAATGCCAGAAACTGGCTCCGGAACGAAGTTTACTTGGTGTCTATCCATATCGGGGCTGTTTCGGTCCTAAAGCTGCTTTCTGGTGGTCCCCTGGTCGATTGCGATCGGACTTAAGCTCATGCGTACCAGATGTAGCACGTATTAAGTTTTCAGTCTGGCAGGGTTCGCAGATCGCACGTGGCGGACCAGTTTCAGTTCAGCGGTCACCACACGTAGATCAGGGCTGAAAGTCTCATGATAATAAATAGAAATTTTTCCTGATCCGAGGGTATAATCTGGATGAATTCTGACGGTCAGAACGCTTAATACTGACGCGTCAAGTCGTGTGCCAGATTTGAATTTGAAATTTCAAATCTGTCCCTATTCGCGGTCTCTTCAGTCCGGGTTCAACGAAATAGTCTGTGATTATCGGTTTGACTTGATTTTCGAGATGATTGTCAAGTCCAGCTGGGCGGTTCTAACGGTCTAAGATATGAGGTATCGGACCTTCGACGCGCGGTCTAAATCCAATACAAGAATTCAAAGTGGTCCAGAGGACAAACCCGCTTAGAGTTTGATCCGAGGTTATAGAGTATTGTAGAGTTGTTTGTTCTACTCGATTTGGGTCTTGTAGAACGTATTTAAAGTGATCAGGGACTATTTCCCAGCTACTCTAGCGTTGCGCTAACTAACTTATGCTTAATTTCCATGGAATTTAATTCTACGCGATTTCGGGTCGAGTTGGTACTCGAGCCCAAGTACGGATTTTTCACGGGCGTTACATACAATGACTAAAATGCCCTAAATCTCATATTCTTTGTTAATTTACGAAACGGGAAACGGAGAGCATGTTGTACATGTCAAATGGCGATGCCGTCAATAATCTACTATTAAACGACATTGAAAGCGTTGTAAACTGTCAATCAAAGCGTCTAAAATCCTCACCTTATCTCTTACGGATGCGTGATTTCGAACGGAGTGTGTACGCTTCGTCTACGGCAGTAGGAGAACCTGTTTTACAAGTTACGTTAGCTAACACGCTATGAATCTAAGTAATCCCTAAATCAGCAACTTTTAGGGTTGTTTCATACCTGAAAAAGTGGAGAAATCACCGGCCAGGTGATTGGGAAGAGTTGCTGAAGCACGTGGAATCAGCGACACGAAGGCAGGAAAAATCCTTCCACTCTCTCTCTCAAACTCTCTCCTTTTCTCTCTCCCAAAGCTAGGGTTTTGCAATTTTCAGATGGGAGAGAGGAATGAGGGTTTCAACCCCTTTTATAAGCTAAAAAATGCCAGAAACAGGCTCCGGAATGAAGTTTACTTAGTGCATATCCATTTCGGGGCTATTTCGGTCCAAAAGATGATTCCTGGTGGTCCCCTGGTCGAATGCGATCAGACTTAAGCTCATGCGTACCAGATATAGCACGTATTAAGTTTTCAGTCTGACAGGGTTCGCAGATCGCACGTGGCGGACCAATTTCAGTTCAGCGGTCACCGCACGTAGATCAGGGCTGAAAGTCTCATGATATAGAATAGAAATTTCTCCTGATCCGAAGGTGTAATCTGGATGAATTCTGACGGTCAGAACGCTTAATACTGACGCGTCAAGTCGTGTGCCAGATTTGAATTTGAAATTTCAATTTTGTCCCTATTCACACTCTCTTCAGTCCGGGCTCAATGAAATAACATGTGATTATCGATTTGACTTGATTTTCGAAATGAGCGTCAAGTCCAACAAGGCGGTTCTAACGGTCTAAGATAGGAAGTATCAGATTTTCGACGTGCGGTCTAGATCCAATACAAAAATTCAAAGCGGTCTAGAGGACAAACCTGCTTAGAGTTTGATCCGAGGTTATAGAGTATTATAGAGTCATTGGTTCTACTCGATTTGGGTCTTGTAGAATGTATTTAAAGTGATCAGGGACTATTTCCCAGCCACTCCAGTGTTGCACTAGCTAACTTACACTTAATTTCCATAGAAATTAATTCTACGCGATTTCGGGTCGAGTTGGTACTCGAGTCCAAGTATGGATTTTTCACGGGCGTTACAACTTTCAACTATCATTGTCCATTAATGTAAACATTTAACCAACATTGCTCCTAAGGAGTGGCCCACATAGAGCCTAACATATAGTGAGCCCATAGCCTCATGCCAGAGATTCATACACTAAATAACGGGCCTCATGTACATTGTATTGGGCCTCAGTCATGGGTCTCACATATAACATAATGGCCACATCTTATGGGCCTTGAATACATTACACTAGGCCCCACCTATGGGCCTCAAATACATCACAATGGGTCTCTCCCATGGGCCTTGAATACATCATAATGGGCCTAGCCCATGGGCCTCGAATACATCACATTGGGCCTCGAATACAATACAATCGACCTCGCCCATGGGTCTCGAATAAATCACATTGGGCCTCGAATACATCATATTGGGCCTCGCCCATGTGCCTCGAATACATCACACTGGGCCTTGCCCAAATGGGCCGTATAAACACCACATTAGGTGGGCCTTGCATGTCCTAAGTGGGCCCCATACATATCATCTGGGTCTGACGTGGCAGCCAAAGCAAATGGACGGCGTGACTATGAAGTACATCAGAGTGGGTCCGATAGTATGGATGGTGAGAATACAAGACATACATTATGGTGGGCCACACTTATCCAGCCAATAGAATGGACAACGTGGCTAAAAATACATACATCAAGGTGTGCTCCACGGCACACAATCTAGACGGACGGTGTGGGATACATTACATTGATCAAGGTGGGTCCACGTGGTGGACCACCATTTGGATGGACGGTGTGGATCAAACCCAACAGAGGTGGGCCACGTTGGGCATGGATGAAACACTACACCGTGGTGGGCCACATCTGACACCGTTGAATGACCAGGATAAAACACATACTACACAGTGTGCCCAGCACCATCCCATGCTGGACGGTGCAGATACAATATATACTCCAAGGTGGGCCCCACCCCACACGTGCAACACGTGTTGGTGGGCCCCACGTCCTATACCTGGATGATGGTGTGGATAAAAGCATATGTGAGGTGGGTTCCCACCGTCCAACAAGCTGGACGCTGGATGTGCAATACATACATTGTGGTGGAGCCCACGGTGATATGAACAGTGTGGATGTAAACCACACATCATGGTCAGGGCCACCTGACCTCCTGACGTCTTTGGGCAGCAGCAATGTCCGCTGCATGGTACCCACTATCCAGATGGACGGTGAGTATCTAACACATGCCTCGCATGTGGGTTTTACGTAATGGCATCATACAACAACTATACTACTGGTTTGAGACATCCAGCCAATCTGCTCCCCACATTAGGTGGGTCTCACGTGGGGCCCACCATAATATAATATAGATTATATATACACACACACCTGTATACCATGGTGTGCCCCACCTAAATCGTCCAGTGGCTGGGAAGCATGCACATGGGGTGGCCCGCCATAAAAAAAGGATGGACAACTTAAATAAAATACATATCAAGGTGGGTCCACGTGGTGGCCCACCAAAGCCTTGGATAAGCCGATATTTGTGTTTTTCTTTCATCCAGGTTCGTCGAAATGGACGGGTAGCGGGGTGGGACCTGACACATGGACGGTCTAAATCAGGTGGGCCACATTCTATCACCAAAAGAGAGAGATAGAGGGAGAGAGAAAGAGAAAGAGAGAGATCGACGGTGATGGAGGAGCCCCGCCACTATGGGCCCCTCTTGGATATAAAGCATACATCAAAGTGGGTCCCACCATATGTGAGCCCTTAAATCATGAAACAAAATAAAATAGAAGTGACAAAAATCTAGATCTAAGATTACCCACTATATATCTTATTGGTCCAATGGAATGCCAAACTCCTTAGCTTCGTTCTTAATGGAAGATGATGAAGTATTGAGGGTTGAGATAGTAGATGAGACAGGTAGGAAATGGGCCACACACAAAACTGTCTTGGAGGTTAGAAAAGTTTAGACATTGGATTTTTTTTCTTTGGGTTTCTTGGAAGAGAAGGGAGAAATAAGAGAGGGAGAAGATGTAACACCCCGGATTTTGGCCAATCTGGGATTTGACGTCCTTAGGCAATGGGTCAATTAAAACACCTGAAAATTCGCTTAGAACCCAATTCCATAGCCAAAGGAATCACTTAGGATTAATTCCTTTAGAAAATATGACTAGGTTAGCTAGTGCAACGTTAGAATAGCTGGGAAATGGTCCCTGATCGCTTTAAATACGTTCTACAAGGCCCAAAGCGAGTGGAACCAAGGGTGCTATAATGCTCTAAAGCCTCGGATCAAACTCTAAGCCGGTTTGTCCTCGGGACCTCCTTGAAACTTTGTATTGGATCTAGACCGCGCGTCGAAAGTCCGATACCTCCTATCTTAGACCGTTAGAACCGTCTAGCTGGACTTGACACTCATTCCAAAAATCAAGTCAAACCGATAATCACAGGCTATTTCATTGAGCCCGGACTGAAGAGAGTGTGAATAGGGACATAGTTGGAATTTCAAATTCAAATCTGGCACACAAATTTGACGCATCAGTATTAAGCATTCTGACCGTCAGAATACAGCCAAATTACACCCTTGGATCAGGAAAAATATCTATTATATATCACGAGACTTATAGGCCTGATCTTGGTGCGGTGACCGTTAAACTGAAACTGGGCCGCCACGTGCGATCTGGGAACCCAACCGGTCTGAAAACTGGATGTGTGCTAGATCCAGTATGCATGAGCTTAAGTCCGACCGCATTTGGCCTGGGGACCTCCAGAAATGCCCTTTTGGACCGAAACGGCCCCGATTTGGTTAGGCACCAAGTAAACATTGTTCCCAAGCCTATTTTGGGAATGTTTTAGGCTATAAAAGGGGTTGAAACCCCCACTCCTCTCTCCCATCCGAATTTGAGAGAAGCTCTAGCTTGGGAGAGAGAAAAAGAGTGAGAGATTGTGAGAGAGTGGGAGAGTTCTTCCCGCCACTTGTGCTACGTGTTGCACATGCTTAAGCAACACTCCTCTACCGCTTTCCCGGCGATTCCACCGCGATCCTAGGTAAGTAAAAACCCTAAATAGTTGTTGATTTGAGTTTCCCTTGTTTCCATAGCGATGTAGCTTATGGATCTTGTGTATTAGGCTCCTTATTCGCCGTAGACGAAGCGTATACGCTCCGTTTCAATTTCCGAGTCTACAAGACATAAGGTGCGGATAGTAGACGCTTTGATTGACTGTTTTCAAAGCTTTCAATGTCGTTTAATAGTAGATTCTTGACGGCAACGCCGTTTGACATGTACAACATGCTCTCCGTTTCCTGTTTCGTAAATTAACGAAGAATATGAGATTTAGGGCATTTTAGTCATTTGTAGGAAGTACCGTTTACATTCATATTTTGCTGATGTGATTGACATGGTTTGTTGTCGCATTAGGAAGTTAGGAATGCGTGCATAATTAGTTTGGCGAAGAGATTCGCCTAGTTGCGCACCTTGGGTCGACATACTATATGTAGACTTAAGTGTGTAGTGTATGTGTTTGTATAAATGCTTGTATTAGTATGTATTGAATTAAATGATGTTATTTGATAGTTTGTGATTGATTTTTCAATTATTATGCTGACCTAAATGATTTTCTACATGTTGACAAAATGCATGATTTCATTACATGCATGGAATGTATGTGCTTGAGGATTTGCTTAAGTTGAATATGCATGGGAAGTATGCCTTGAAGATTTGCTTAAGTTGAATGTTATAACATGTGCTAACATGCTCACATGATGTATTTCAATTCCAACACCTTTGTATAGTGTTAATGTAATTCCATAGATGTGTGGGACTTGACTTAGTCCAGGCAGTCGGTAACCGAGCGAATTCGTGGCTGACTGGTCATAGCCACGAACGACGCGTCGATGAATGTGATTCGTGTTGAGAGTTGGCGGCAGTGGTTAGGCCACGCGAAGTGTTTCACGCACTTCATGTCGTTCAATTCGAGATGCGATCGCACTAGTCGAGCCCGTCAAGTAACCCGACTGGCCGATGTTTGTTCACCTTGTATGTATCATAACTGCTTGAACCTAGGGTACTGAACTTACCATTGTAAACCCTGTTAACCATGGTACCTTGATCCACGAAGACTCATGAGCCGGGCATGGTGGTATGGGACACCGTGGTCGAGCTGTCGGCCTACGCTGGGGCCACAAACCTCCCCGTAGTGACCAGTGAGCACCTATGACTCGTGAGCAGATTATGGTGGTATGGGACACTATATTCTTGCTGTCGGCCTACACTGATAAGGTGATGGGGGAGCGGTGCAACGAGTGCGAGCAACAGCCCT
Source organism: Magnolia kwangsiensis (assembly GCA_037074715.1). Taxonomy (NCBI): domain Eukaryota; kingdom Viridiplantae; phylum Streptophyta; class Magnoliopsida; order Magnoliales; family Magnoliaceae; genus Magnolia; species Magnolia kwangsiensis. Next base: position 73,887,675 of record CM073577.1, on the reverse strand, counting down.
GGCAGCCCTTTGTAGTGACCGCGAGCGTATTCTGAGTCTACGGGAGGCGACGACCCTTCCGTAGCAGTAGAGTACAGTAGGCCTGTATTGATAAGGTGATGGGGGAGCGGAGCAACGAGTGCGTGCAACAGCCCTGGCAGCCCTTGCAGCGACCTACAAAATATACATCGTATGAGACTACTAGGAGTGACGACCCTAGACAGGATCTGTGTTGGGATTGATATAAGGGAGGTACCTTAGTTTCCCAATATTGCTGTATGAAAAGGACTAATAACAACTCGGTAATCATATCACCATAGCATTGCATGTGCCTGGAAGATGTGGAGCACTCTAGGGAGTGTGGCATGCCGCGGTCGTAAGATGTTGCCGCATGAGGGTGATCGTCGGTGAGGGCATACATCACGTCATGTCATAAATGCATTAACAACAGTATTAGGATTGTTTGATTTACTGCTTTACTATTATCGCATGATTGATTTGATAACATGTTAATCTTTGCTCTATTATTCCACTGAGTTAGCTACTCACTCCCACGTTACGGGACGGTGTTCCGGACACCCACCAGACCTTTTTGTGATTGCAGATGATGGCGCGGCCTGTGAGGCAGAGCCGGACTTGATGATGAGGAGGAGGATCCCTCCTTTATGCGTGTTCTGATTGACGGGATTACAGGGAGGTTGCTTAAATACCTTGACACTTGTCATTTTATATTTTTAGAGCACTCATGTATATTCTTTTGGTTACTTTTGAAGTATACATGTATGTATATAACCTGGTAACATGTTCACACTCCGGAGACATACAATGGTTTATATATGTTATACATACTATTACAGTCTTCCGCTTGCAAATTTAACTATCTCTGGAGTATGATATGCTGTTCTGGCTTAATCTCACTCATGTTTAATACATTATCACAGACAACATTCAATCATACATTTCTATGTTGCATAAATAACATTTTGGAACTCGGGAGTTGGGTTTTTGCTCGACCCCCCGATTTTCGGGATGTTACAGATGGTATCAGAGCATGATTTGGATTAAACCGGGCCTGGGTTATGGTCACGCGACGTACGCTGTCGCTTTCTTTGACTTAGGTGGGTACGAGAAGGGTCTAGAAATACTTCTAGGATCCCAGATTCGCCAATAGGCGAAGTCTATTCATTTCGATCGCGTGATCGAGTCCGTAGCGCATCTAGGGTCGCGTAAAGCAACCCGAATAGCTCCTAGGTTGTAGGTAAGTGGGTTGAGATGTTCTTTGAACAATTCTAAACCCGTAAAAGTGAATCCTTGGGCCATGGGACAACCACGACCCCTGTGTTCAATCGCCAGGGCTTAAAAACCCCCGTTTCACCGAAAATCTTCGAAATTCTTCCTCTCACCACCCCAATCTTCAATTATTTCTTATCCATTTTATATTAGGCATCAATACTAATGTGAAAATAACATAAAATCTTACTTTCACAAAATTTTACAGTGAATAGTAAAATTTCATGAAAAATGGCCATAAGGCCATTCTAACTTCACTTTCTTTAGCAACTAATGGTTTAGATGGATGTACTAGATACTTCTACCCCAAAATCATATGCTGCATGATAGGGTTTTGTATTCGGGATTGAAGATTGGACCCAAAAATCCTCGAATGGATGTTAAAAATGTATTGGCCTCCCTAGGGCAATCTACAATGAACTAGAGTGTGCACCATACCTTTTTGGAATCCCTAGGGCAAGAGGAATCCATCCCATATGGCCTCAGAGGCCAGTTTGCAACTTCACCGGCGATGCCATCGCCGGTTCGGCGATGCATCGCCGGCCGGCGAGCTCCGATGGGGCCGTCCTTCGGGCGCACCCCCTTAAACAGGGTCCACATCACCCCTATGCACCTCCCACCCCAAGAAAACCCCAAATATGGGTACTTCCTTCACAAACAGCCCCTCCCCTAGCCCCATTTTCGTTTTCAGCTGCCCTATCCCAAAAATTCATGATTCCAAACCACCCTAGATCCATTCCCTGCCAAAAACGACCACCCTCCGTCATTCCTTTGAAGTTGGCAGCCCTCCCTCTTGAAGATTTCATCCGTTGGAGCTCCTAAAACCCCAAAATCGAGCTGAAATCGTGAGGTGCTCCATTCCCCTTTTTCATTTTCATTTCTTTCTGAAAATACATCCTAGGGAAGCTTGAAGCATCCCTCTACAACGCCTAGATTTCATTCTGTCCCTTTGGGCGACCATTTCTTCGCATTTCCTCCATTTTCCATGGCTATTGTTAAGGCTGTTTCAGCCTTTTTCCTCCCTTTCCATCGTTCTCTCTCTCATGTCCCTTTTATTTGAGCCTTTACCCTCTTTTTGGGTCTCAGAATCATGCTAACCTCAAATCCCATTTCTCAACTTTCTCCGTTTGAGAAGTATTGAAAACACATGGCCGATAGAGCTCTAATGGGCAACTGACAGTATTGAACTTGATAGTATTCAAGAAGGTCAGTCGGGACCCTGGTAGAAGTCCTTTGGTAGAATTAGGCATCTATGTCGTTGCCCTTTAGCTTGTTTGACTACTGTTGAAATTTCTGTGTTGTTTTGTTGTTAGGTAGAAAAATGTGTTTGTGTTGTGGTTTGGGCATAATATAGCCAAAATTTGTCGAATGGAATGCATGTTGTTTCATTTCGCTATAAAATATTGTCCCTAGATTGGGAGTATTATAACTCCCTGAGATCCAGCCTACAAATTAATTTTTATCCCCACCCACCCTCCTACCAAGCATACCACATCCAATCCTGCCATGGGACTAGGAATGCAGTTCCATTTAATACCACTAAGCGCTACCGGCCACATAGGCTCTAGGTGTTTTGGTTCTAGTGTTAGCACTCCTAGATTTGAAGGGTCTGACGACATAAGAAATCCAATTCCATTTAGACAATTTTGATCCTAAGCGATAGAGCAATTCCCTGTATTAGAGATGGTATGAAACCGTCTAGTGTATAGGCTTAGGTCTTGAATTATAGCGAATGAAATAAAGACTAGCCTACTAGTTACCTTAAGTAGTGTACAGCCTGTATATGCTAAGGACTTGTAGGTTAGATTTGGTTGAAGTAGAACCTTATTCCTTCGACAGATCCCCTTATGACTTATAGACTACTGTTGTTGCCCATAGGAAGGAACCATTCACTCTCAGGGAACATTTATAAATCCCTCAGATTGAACTTAGAATGGACTAGCACGCCCCTTAGAATTGCCATCCCCAAGGGTTTATTGCATTCGGGAACGCAGAGTAAAGGAACTGCATGTACGCGATGTATTCGCGGTTCGAATCGACTTCTTAATCCTAGTGGTTCCCAATAAATCCAATGCTCTGATCAAGCAGAAGATCGGCATCGACTCGGATTAAGAATTGATACAATAAATCTTCTGTTCTAGCTAGACAGAAAGTCTATGTATCCGGCTCAGACCTACTACATAACCTTTATTCTGTGATGGCCCAACCACCTACAACCAAACGGGATCACATTGCCTTTTGGGAAATGGCGAGGACTTAAAGCCAGTAGAGAATTAGGCATCTTGCCACCAACTCATACCTGCCCCTGACCTTAACCACAATAGACATTAGGCTCATCTCTATCGCCATAGATACCAATGCCATAGAACGCATCATTAGCATGGAAAGCCACTGTAATGAGAGGTTGTTCCCTAATTCATGTCAAAGATAGCCCCTAAGTTGCACCTTGTTCCGATATATAGAGCGATGCATAGATTCTTGAATTTAAGAAAAACCAAGTTTTAAGGGGGGTAGAACGAATTTAGTCCAATCCAGATAGGTTAGTCAACGCTACCGTTCGATCAGAGTGGCGTAGCGGAAGCGTGGTTAGGCTTTTCCCCACTGGCCCAAGATCGAAACCTTTGATTTAGGTTATGTGTAAAGGTTAGGTCGCTAAATAAGATTTGAACCTTCCTTAGAATGTCAATACTAAAGTCTCTCTAGGTACTCCTTGCCCTTTGCCAATGTCGGGGACGACATTGTGTTTTAAGGGGGGTAGATTGTAACACCCCGGATTTTGGCCAATCTGGGATTTGACGTCCTTAGGCAATGGGTCAATTAAAACACCTGAAAATTCGCTTAGAACCCAATTCCATAGCCAAAGGAATCACTTAGGATTAATTCCTTTAGAAAATATGACTAGGTTAGCTAGTGCAACGTTAGAATAGCTGGGAAATGGTCCCTGATCGCTTTAAATACGTTCTACAAGGCCCAAAGCGAGTGGAACCAAGGGTGCTATAATGCTCTAAAGCCTCGGATCAAACTCTAAGCCGGTTTGTCCTCGGGACCTCCTTGAAACTTTGTATTGGATCTAGACCGCGCGTCGAAAGTCCGATACCTCCTATCTTAGACCGTTAGAACCGTCTAGCTGGACTTGACACTCATTCCAAAAATCAAGTCAAACCGATAATCACAGGCTATTTCATTGAGCCCGGACTGAAGAGAGTGTGAATAGGGACATAGTTGGAATTTCAAATTCAAATCTGGCACACAAATTTGACGCATCAGTATTAAGCATTCTGACCGTCAGAATACAGCCAAATTACACCCTTGGATCAGGAAAAATATCTATTATATATCACGAGACTTATAGGCCTGATCTTGGTGCGGTGACCGTTAAACTGAAACTGGGCCGCCACGTGCGATCTGGGAACCCAACCGGTCTGAAAACTGGATGTGTGCTAGATCCAGTATGCATGAGCTTAAGTCCGACCGCATTTGGCCTGGGGACCTCCAGAAATGCCCTTTTGGACCGAAACGGCCCCGATTTGGTTAGGCACCAAGTAAACATTGTTCCCAAGCCTATTTTGGGAATGTTTTAGGCTATAAAAGGGGTTGAAACCCCCACTCCTCTCTCCCATCCGAATTTGAGAGAAGCTCTAGCTTGGGAGAGAGAAAAAGAGTGAGAGATTGTGAGAGAGTGGGAGAGTTCTTCCCGCCACTTGTGCTACGTGTTGCACATGCTTAAGCAACACTCCTCTACCGCTTTCCCGGCGATTCCACCGCGATCCTAGGTAAGTAAAAACCCTAAATAGTTGTTGATTTGAGTTTCCCTTGTTTCCATAGCGATGTAGCTTATGGATCTTGTGTATTAGGCTCCTTATTCGCCGTAGACGAAGCGTATACGCTCCGTTTCAATTTTCGAGTCTACAAGACATAAGGTGCGGATAGTAGACGCTTTGATTGACTGTTTTCAAAGCTTTCAATGTCGTTTAATAGTAGATTCTTGACGGCAACGCCGTTTGACATGTACAACATGCTCTCCGTTTCCTGTTTCGTAAATTAACGAAGAATATGAGATTTAGGGCATTTTAGTCATTTGTAGGAAGTACCGTTTACATTCATATTTTGCTGATGTGATTGACATGGTTTGTTGTCGCATTAGGAAGTTAGGAATGCGTGCATAATTAGTTTGGCGAAGAGATTCGCCTAGTTGCGCACCTTGGGTCGACATACTATATGTAGACTTAAGTGTGTAGTGTATGTGTTTGTATAAATGCTTGTATTAGTATGTATTGAATTAAATGATGTTATTTGATAGTTTGTGATTGATTTTTCAATTATTATGCTGACCTAAATGATTTTCTACATGTTGACAAAATGCATGATTTCATTACATGCATGGAATGTATGTGCTTGAGGATTTGCTTAAGTTGAATATGCATGGGAAGTATGCCTTGAAGATTTGCTTAAGTTGAATGTTATAACATGTGCTAACATGCTCACATGATGTATTTCAATTCCAACACCTTTGTATAGTGTTAATGTAATTCCATAGATGTGTGGGACTTGACTTAGTCCAGGCAGTCGGTAACCGAGCGAATTCGTGGCTGACTGGTCATAGCCACGAACGACGCGTCGATGAATGTGATTCGTGTTGAGAGTTGGCGGCAGTGGTTAGGCCACGCGAAGTGTTTCACGCACTTCATGTCGTTCAATTCGAGATGCGATCGCACTAGTCGAGCCCGTCAAGTAACCCGACTGGCCGATGTTTGTTCACCTTGTATGTATCATAACTGCTTGAACCTAGGGTACTGAACTTACCATTGTAAACCCTGTTAACCATGGTACCTTGATCCACGAAGACTCATGAGCTGGGCATGGTGGTATGGGACACCGTGGTCGAGCTGTCGGCCTACGCTGGGGCCACAAACCTCCCCGTAGTGACCAGTGAGCACCTATGACTCGTGAGCAGATTATGGTGGTATGAGACACTATATTCTTGCTGTCGGCCTACACTGATAAGGTGATGGGGGAGCGGTGCAACGAGTGCGAGCAACAGCCCTGGCAGCCCTTTGTAGTGACCGCGAGCGTATTCTGAGTCTACGGGAGGCGACGACCCTTCCGTAGCAGTAGAGTACAGTAGGCCTGTATTGATAAGGTGATGGGGGAGCGGAGCAACGAGTGCGTGCAACAGCCCTGGCAGCCCTTGCAGCGACCTACAAAATATACATCGTATGAGACTACTAGGAGTGACGACCCTAGACAGGATCTGTGTTGGGATTGATATAAGGGAGGTACCTTAGTTTCCCAATATTGCTGTATGAAAAGGACTAATAACAACTCGGTAATCATATCACCATAGCATTGCATGTGCCTGGAAGATGTGGAGCACTCTAGGGAGTGTGGCATGCCGCGGTCGTAAGATGTTGCCGCATGAGGGTGATCGTCGGTGAGGGCATACATCACGTCATGTCATAAATGCATTAACAACAGTATTAGGATTGTTTGATTTACTGCTTTACTATTATCGCATGATTGATTTGATAACATGTTAATCTTTGCTCTATTATTCCACTGAGTTAGCTACTCACTCCCACGTTACGGGACGGTGTTCCGGACACCCACCAGACCTTTTTGTGATTGCAGATGATGGCGCGGCCTGTGAGGCAGAGCCGGACTTGATGATGAGGAGGAGGATCCCTCCTTTATGCGTGTTCTGATTGACGGGATTACAGGGAGGTTGCTTAAATACCTTGACACTTGTCATTTTATATTTTTAGAGCACTCATGTATATTCTTTTGGTTACTTTTGAAGTATACATGTATGTATATAACCTGGTAACATGTTCACACTCCGGAGACATACAATGGTTTATATATGTTATACATACTATTACAGTCTTCCGCTTGCAAATTTAACTATCTCTGGAGTATGATATGCTGTTCTGGCTTAATCTCACTCATGTTTAATACATTATCACAGACAACATTCAATCATACATTTCTATGTTGCATAAATAACATTTTGGAACTCGGGAGTTGGGTTTTTGCTCGACCCCCCGATTTTCGGGATGTTACAGAAGATGTCATACCCCAAACTCGAAAATCGGATTCACATGAATCTCGATTGCCGAATCCAGTGCCGACAGCCTCCATAGTGCCCCATTCTCAGCTCCTGATAATCAAATGCCAGATTCCGATCCTGGGATCCTACAAGGAGGATTTTCAGAATGATTTTTTTTTTGTAATGGAGCATAACCAAGTCACAAAACAACATCACCACATATCCACTATATCAAAAACTTTAAGTACAATGCAGAAAGGAAAATACAATGTGATCAAAAGCTCCAAAATAGTCAGATGCACACTCCTGCCTCAGCGCTGCTGCTGTCCAACGCTACCTGCACGCAACTATCGTGCATAAGCTTATAAAAACTTAGAGGGTGGTGTAAGTGTGTGCGCAAGGCAAACGCCAAGTGTACAATATCAGAGTAATGCGGAAGTATGCGGTAAGTCCATGAATAAAATCAACCGTACCAAGGCTATATGATGCAAGGCATGAATGCTATCAGCCATACCAAGGCCATGCGATGAGAGACATGAATGATATCGGCCACACCGATGCAATGCGAGGCCTACATAGCCGAATTTCATATGCGAAATGCAATCCAAGCAAGTCGATACTCATCAAATACCCATATGAGTACAGTTCCTCTCTGGATATCACCGGGGTCTAATACACTTCGCAGTGACTGCCACCTCCCTAGCTGCACAGTCAAGCAAGCGGAATACACCTCACTATCCGCCTAACCAGTAGTCTGCCAATACCTACCCAGCTCGTCGATAGCGGACTCATTTATGAGCTGGTCAAACTCAGCCTAGTTTATAGCCCCCTCACTCAGGCGAATAAGGCCATATCCCCTTCCAACCGACCACACCACAGTGGGAGATGTGGCTTACTAGTATTCGACACTCGGGCGCTCATGTATCCACTCGGTCTAGACGTCGGAGCATCTCCTTGTACTAAAAAGGTTCTGGGACTTTCACCCAAGGACATCCTAAGTGCCCATAGTGATAGAACCAAGTATTTTTGGTATTCGATACGGCCATCCACGATGTACCTGTGGAGCCACGGCCCTGATGTCGTTAGAGCGTGCAGTGATCAAGTCACACATATGTGAGATGCATGAGTCACATCGTATAGTCATACAATAATCCTGCGCGTACAATGCGATAATGTGGGCATCTCATAAGGAGTCCCGTAAACGACTCAGCCCAACGGCTTATGCTATGATCATACAATTTTCATATCAAGCATGCATATGATGCGTATGGGCATGAATCATGGAGTTATACTAAGCATGTTATAAAGTGATGAACTAGTAACAAGTATAGGCCTATTAATGGGCCCTAGGGAGAGTTATAATGCAGACGTCTAACCGACATTACTCTTACAATGTGAACGTCAAACCGACATTGCTCCTAAGGCATGGCCCGCCATAAAACCTCATTACACAAACCATGGAGGGATCACACATTGCAATGGACCCTAAGGACATCCCATTGGGCCTCGGCCCATAGGCCTCGAATACATCAAATGGGTCGCCTCGTATGGGCCTTATATAATCAAGTGGGCCGCATTAATGGGCCTTATGTACATTGCAATGGGTCATAACCCATGGGCCTTAGAATACATCAAAATGGGACTAATCCATAGGCTCCAAACACATCACAATGGGCCTTATAGTATGGGCCTTACATTCATAGAAAAGTGGGCCTCAACAACGGCCTCATACACCTCAAGGTGGATCTCAACAATGAGCTATAAATATGGGCTACAAATGCATCAAGATGGGCCTCATACATATACCAAGGTGAATCACATCAATGGGCCGCACCAATGGGCCTTGTGTTCAATGCAATGGGCCATAATCCATGGGGCTTTGAATACATTACAATGGGCCTAACCCATGGGCCTTAATACATCACAATGGGCCTTAACCCATGGCCTTGGAATACTTCAAAATGAGCCTAATCCCATGGGCCCTATATATGTCAAATGGGCCTAATACCATGGCCTTATATGTATCAAATAGATCTCAACGGATGGCCACAAATGAATCAACATGGGCCCTATACACATACCAAGGTGGGCCTCGCAGTTGGCCACAAAACACATTAAGTGGACCTCAATGGATGATCATATCACGGAGTGTCCCGCCGTGATGAGTTTGAGATCTAACCAATTCGTAAGTTAACATAGAGGTAGATGAAGTGAAAACAACTATCAACTTTATTTAAAACTGCAGTGGCCTTAGGAGTTTAAACGGTGGAGGCCATTGGCCACTATTTTAAATGGTAGGGGTCCATGTGAACTATAGATCTGACTCGTCCTTTTCTCATGCCATAAAATAATCTCTCAAAATGGTTGGATGGTGTGGGTACAACACATGCATCATGGTAGGATCCACATACGTGGGGTGCACATGTCACCAAGGTGGGCCCCACGGAACTTACTACTTCAACAACAACGATAGTCTAGTGTGCGGTACACTCGCCATCCTAATCCCATCACAGGTGTGTCTAAGTAGGCCCCACCATTAAGTTTATTTTACATCTAGCTGGTGATAAGGCCACGTCGACCCAATAATTAAATAAATATTATATTCATCTAAAACTTCTGGACCAGAAAGGGTTTCAGTGGTAGACGTTCAACCCCTATGACGTGTGGTCCACTTGATAAATAGGTTTGCCTTATTTTTCTTCTAGTCTCAAGCCTTAAAACTATCTATTAAAATGGTTGGACGGTTGGATGCAACATATGCATCATGTGGGGTCCATGCCTATGGCCCACTAACCAATGGACGGTGTGTGTTTACACCGTGGAGGGCAGGTGCATCACGTGCTGCTACTGCAAGTGCAGGAGCAGATGGCAGCGATTGCTGCCTAATAATGACAAAGGTGGGTCCAACGTAGGGCCCACCACATGGTTTAACTACCATCCAATCCGTTGATAAGGTCCTATAGACCTGGACTTGAAGAGGAAAAATAAATTCTATAATGATCCAAAACGTCTGTGAACCCAAATAGGGTTTCAATGGCAGCCGTTCAACCCTATTGTCCTCTGTGATGTGGGTCTCCTAAGAGCCCTATATGGCTGATCTTTAGGGTGGGCCGCTACTCTAAGGGGGCCCACCAAATGCAAGGTGTTGATGTTCCACATGCTTCATGGTGGGCCCATGGCTAGGACCCACGTCCCAGGCCTTGCACACCCAGAGCAGGAGCGCAGTAGGCGTCCCTGCCAACAGCAGCAGCAACGCTGCTTTGTTTTGTTTTTTTTTTAAAACACATTTTTCTGAGGTTTTCTACATGTGGGGTCCACGTCAGATAAATCCACTCCACCCATTGAATTCTATGCCTCGAGACAGACCCAACGAGTCCAGTATTGTATATATTTCAGCGTGTAGTAACAATTAAAGTGAATTTAAACGGTGAGAATCGCTGTTTTGAAAGGTATGGCCCTCCCGATGAGCGGATTAGTTCCATTTTTCTGCTCAACGCCTAAAATAAAATGGGGGATAGAATGGACGGCGTGGATTGGTCCCATTCATCAAGTTGATGCCTACACACGTGGTCCTTTCCAAAGGCTTTGAAACAAGCCAATATTTGTGTTTTTCACTTGACGTCCAGCGTCCAGATGTTAGACAAATTTTATTTTTTTTAGGTGGGCCACCGCAAGATGGGTGGTGTAAATGCAATACATATAATCCAAGTGGGCCATACGACCATGCATCACACACAAAGAAATAAAATAAATGAAAAGAGAGGGAGAGAGATAGAGTGGGACACGTGTGATGGAAGGACCCCGACACTATGGGCCCTCCGTTTCAACCATCCAATCCTACATCAATGGGTCTCATTGCATATGGGCCTTCCAAATAAAAGATCAACAGTGGAGATCTTTCTCCACTAAAAATGGACGGTCTAGATGACCTCTTTAATGCAAGGAAAGTAAACATCATGATGGGGTCCATGGAGAATGGCCCCATCATGGAATGATATTGATGATCAAGATGGGCCATCAGCCACATCTTAGGGTCCCAAGTGAGATCCATGCTATTGATCGGTGGGCCTCACTTGGCCCATCTTAAAAGCATGAAAACTAGCCTATAGATGCACCCACCACTTGATCTTCTTGGTCCGTCGGGATACCGGTCTCCTAGTGCTTCACTTTGATGGTGAAAGATGAGGAATGGATGACTAGGATGAGAGATTTGGGATGGGAAGTGGGCCATCAACATGCACTCTCTCACATGGAAGAGAGCTTAGACATGGGATGCTCTTGCTTGGCTTGGAAAATGTTGAGAAATGAGAGAAATGGGATGGTTGAAAGAGAGGTGATGGATGGGTGTGATGGGTGAAAGGGTGAGTGATGTGTGATGTGAGTGATGGGTGAGGTGAGAGCTTGGTTGACTTTTGGGTTTGCTTAACTTGTGGAGAAAGAAAGCATGGGTGATTGATGGGATTGATTTGACATATTGTAGAGATTCTCTTGGGATTTACAACTTGCGGTGTTTTTGCTCGAACTGAACGTGGGTCCACATCACCTCGTCTGGGAATCGGATCGGTGCGTGAGTCGCGGCGTTGGAACCGCGTCGACGGTGCGGTTGCAATGATATAAGTCTCGGATTAAGCTGACTCAAATGTATAGAATACAACTTACGGTCGTGTGCAATGTCGATTATCAGTCGCAGGTTGTTAGAATTCGACGGGAAGAATCGCGGAAATTGACGGAACAGTACGGTTTAGGATACGGGTCTTACAGAAGATAGGATGGAGTGATGGATGAGAGAGAGAGAGAGGAGATGGGATACAAATGTTGACTTTTGGGGTTGTTGTTTAAGAGAGGTATGCGTTATGATGGGGCGAGTGATGTGTGTACTTGACATGTGCTTGACATTGATGGGATTGATGGGATATTTTGTAGAGATTCCTCTCTAGAACTTCACAAATGCGGGGATTTTCCTCAAGATATGGATAGGCCCACAACTCCTAGCCTGGGTATCGCCTTGGTGCGTGAGACGCGACGTTGGAACTGTAACGATGACGCGGTTGCTAGAGTATAAGTCTCGGTTTGAGTCAACTCGGGTTGATAGGGTGCAACTTAGGGTCAAGCGCAAATAAAAAATTTATGGAATGGAATGGTACAGGATTGGGGCTTACAGCTCGTGGGTCACTGGAATTTGAAAGGGAGGATCGAAGGAATCTATGGAATGGTACGGTACGTGATTGGGGCTTACAACTTTTCCCTCCAAATAAAAAATTTTATCCTTAAAATTTACACAATCATCGCAACTAAACATAACTCATGAGGAAGAAGAAACATAACATCATCATATAAAATCAGAGAGAGCATATAAAATAAAATACATAATCAATCATCAAAGAGATGAGGATTGTGCTCTCGAATCTTAGCTCGCGCTCCCAAGAAGCCTCCTCAATAGAATGGGACCCCACTGAACCTTCACCGAAGGAATGACCTTGGTCTGGAGGACCTGCTTCTTTCGATCAATGATACAAACTAGCTACTTAATGTAAGAAGTGTCCCCACGAACCTTTAACGGTTTCTAATTAATAACAAGAATGATGTCTGACTCACACTTCCTCAACATAAAGACATACAAAATGTTGTAGATGTCAGACAACTGGCAAGGCAAGTTGATAGGCCACGACGCCAACGCTCCCAACGATCTCAAAAGGTCCTATTAATCTCAGGGCAAGCTTACTCTTCTCTCCAAATCAAACTACGCCCTTCATGGGCAAGACCTTAAGATACACATGGTTCCACGTAGCAAACTTCAAGGGACGACCCCTACGATTAGCAAAACTCTTCTGTCAACTTTGAGATGTGCGCATCCTCTGCCTGATGATATCGATAGCCTCTGACGTCTGCTGCATAGGCTCACTGCTCTTCAACCTCAGTCTAATAACTCGATGATTTGCACGGTCTGCCATATAGTGCCTCAAAAGGAGTCATGCTAATAGTCTCTTGATAACTATTATTGTATGCGAACTTAGCCAATCATAGATGCTCATCCCTGCTACCCTCGAAATCAATCGCACAGGCCCGAAGCATATCCTCAAGAATTTGGTTGACCCACTCAGTCTGGACATCGGTCTGCGGATGATACACAGTGATGAGCTGCAAAATAATCCCCATCAATCTCTGAAAGCTCTCTGAAAATTAAGATGTGAACCTCCAGTCTTAGTCAGAAACGATCGAGACTAGAATGCCATGCAGTCTCACAATCTCTTCGATGAATAACCTCGCAAGCCATTCTATAGACTAAATTGTATGCATCATAAGAAAATGTGTCGACTTTATCAGATGATCCATAATAACTCAGATGGCGTCATGATCGTACGGGTACTCAACAAGCCCATAATAAAATCTATCGACACGTGCTCCCACTTCCACGTCAGGATGCTCAACGGCTGCAATGAACTAGGGAGTCTCTAATGATCTTGATGAGGGTTAAATATTGCATATCAAACTACAATTATTACCTAATTTTACGTATATGATAATGCTTAATGCCATATTTTAGTTGTGTTTTTATTACAGGATAAAATCAGGAGCATGGATTGAAAAAAAGAATATTAAAAGCGTGGATTTGATGATCCGAAGTCACCAAAGCAAGGAACGGATTCTAGAGAATTAAGATCAATGAATTTACATGCCAGGGATCTGAGGAAGTCAAGCTGTTCACGTTAAAAAGGCCCAAAAATGGTCCAAAAATACAAGATCACATGGTTCCCGCCATCCGATTAACTCGAAACTTCATACATGCAATGAGGGCCATAAATTAATTGTACGTATTAAATTTTAGCCATTGAAGATCTTGGGAAGTGAGCCAATAGTCAGATCAGCCACTTAATTCATTAAGTGGGGCCCACCTACTATCTTTTTATGCCTCAAATTTTATCTCAACTGTTAAAATAATATAAGAAAAGAGATGGATGGATTGAATTTCTGAAATACATCTCAGTGGGTCCAATATGGGAGAGCACGTGCGCAATGCGCATAAGCAAGCGCCGCGCACCAGAAAATATAACGCGGTCAGCAGCGCTGACCCGCGTCCGTCTTCCTTAAAATGGCAGTTGTCGTTTTCGTCTCGCAAACAACGGACGATGTCCGTTTTGTGGATCATAGTGGGCCACTTATATGGCTCGTATGACTGATCCACTCCGTCCATCGTATAGAGGGCCTCAAACCCTTCAAAACCATGTTGACTTTTTATGCCCATGTGTACACACATGTGCAGTACAGAGGCCATAAGTGGACTGTCGTGCAACCTTAAAAATGGTTTCAACGTAATTTCTTCTCTGAGCCGCTTCAATGGACATTCAAAACTGTCCATATTTGATCAAAATTTTGCTCTGGATCTAATGGACGGGGTGGATTTCTCCAAAAATGCTTCTGTGGGGCCCACCAATCACGTCAGTGAAGGACGTGCGTAGGTTTATGCATGTCCGCAAAATCTGGAGTTTCAGCCGGTTGTGGCCCACCATCTTTGATTAGATTGAAGATCTGATCCGTCCATCGTATAGACCAGCCAAAAAAGTCATAGGAGACGTTGATTTTACAGATAAAGTGCGAATAAAAAGGAACTTATGAAGCCCCAAACTTTGCCACGAAAAGATGTGTGCTAATTCTGCTGCGATAGCTGCACGACCGACTCCAGCCTTCCACTGCCTCCAGCATCTATAAGAGAGGGTTTTGGATGTGGGGAGAAGGATCCAGAGCTTAGGGAGAGCCAGGGAGAGAAGAAAGAGGAGAGAGAGAGAGTGGAAGGAAGAAGGGAGATGTTCTTAGCATTTAAATCTTATTTTTTCGTCTTTTTATTTAAAATTATGGATTGGTAATCTTATAGCTAGGGATGAGATGAAGCCCTTAATTTGAATAACTCTTATCTATGTTAAATTTATTCTAATCTGATTGATTTGTTTCTCTCGCTAGTGTGCTTAACTGTAATTTTCATGCTTCTCCATTCTATGAGCTCGACCAAAGTCTAGATATGGATGTTGTTTAGAATCTTAACTAGGTGCTTGTGTCTAATCATGAACAGGTTTCCTATAGAGGAAGAAACAAGAATCTACATCTCTCCATGCCTAACCATAGATGGAAAGATGTGATCCATATGCTTTAAAGGATTATACATTCTGTGTGCTTGACCAAGGACCTAGGGTGTGAAAGGGCCTAGCTATATGCCCTAGAGGAGGGGTGAAGAGGGCAATGCCAAATAAAACTTATAATAGCGGAATAAACAAAGAAATAAAGCACAATGCTGAATATAAAATAATTTCAATAGCCTAAAATAAAGAGATTGATACTTTATCAGTTCTAAGGACAACCTTACACCAAAAACTAAAGGTTTAAGGTAGGACAACCTTATTTCTAGAACGTCCTTTGTATCACAAACCAATGAGGAATAAAAAGTAAGGAAATCAAAATAACTTGCAGAAAATAAATCCTAAGTTATTACAATATTCATCCACACTTGCTTGAAGTGATTACAACATTCATCCACAAACACTCTCCACAAAACAAAATGAATAAAAGAATGAAAGAGAAAAATACATCCACAACACAATGATATATAGTAGTTCACCTGTGTGTACACCAACTGTTATCCAACAGCCACACAGATTGCTACTCCACTCCTAATATCCTCACACAGGGGATATTAGCATGCACAATCAAAATAGGTTTCACAGGTTCACCTAAAATCTTCACAATTATGTCTTTGATCTCGGACTTACACAATCCAAAAACCCCCACAATCTGAGTTTTCTGGCTCTCCTCAGATAACCAATACAATGAGATTTTTCTGACGAATCTCAAACAAAAATCAGAGAAAGTAAATTATAAAAGATGTTAAATACCTGAATCACCTTTTGAAGAAGCTCGGTAGAACCAATCGGAGTAGAAGTTCGATTCAACGTTCAAAATCCAATACTCACTTTAAGAATGGTTCTAAGTCTAATTGATTTTAAATTAAAAAGGGCTAGTTCTGTTTGATTTTGAATCCAAGAAGAAGGAATATCAGAAATTTCCCTTTTCTAATAAGATTGGAATGTAGATCAAAATCAAATAAAAGTAAGCTAGCAAAAGAATATTAAATAAGCACAAAATAGCTTAAAATAAATAAAAACTTATCTCAGAGAATAGCCTAAAGATTTCTTGAAAAGAGTTAAATTGAATTGCTAAAACTCTGAAGTTCGTGCTCTATTTATAGCCTAAAAAATCCCGTCTACGACTAGTCTTAGGATCTTAGGACTAGTCGTAGCTTCAAAGATTTTTAAAGATTTCTGCGGGATTGGATTTTCTGTTCCATGACTGGTCCTGGGCAGTCTACGACCGGTCGTGGGCCACCTACGACTGGTCATGAGACACTTACGACCGGTCGTAAGACCCCAAAAATGGTTTCTGGAGTTTGAGTCGTAGGGCTACGACCGGTCAAAGGATGAGTCGTAGAACTCACAGGACTGGTCGTAGGATGTCCAGGACTGGTCGTAGGACAGCCAGAAAGATCCAAAAATCTTCAGCAACCTAGGACTGGTCCTGAAAAACTTAAGACTGGTTTAGCAGAGCTAGGACTGGTCTTAGAACACCCCAAACAAGCATATTGAAATATATGAATTATGTATCTAGAATGACCTACTGTAAAGCTCATCCTAAGGTCAATTTAAGGTCAAACAAACCTTAAAAGTGAGTTGGACTTGAAAGTCTGAACACTCAGATGATCCTTAAGAGAAGCTTGAGAATATACAAAACTTGTAGTAGGCCTTCTTGAGCTTGATCTTAACTTGACAAATTCTTCTAATATACTTGAACTTGATTGAATCTTGAACATGCAAACTTGAAGACTTCAATTCTTGAATTCTTCATCCATATCTTGAAAACTTTCTTCATTTAAGATCTTATCTTTAAATGCGATGTAATGAATAGTCTTCAAACATAAAACACAAGATATACAAGACATAGATATAGGTTTTGGCACCACAAAATTTGACAACCAAAGGGATATGAAATCATAGCACTTATAATCTCCCCCTTTGTCAAATTTGTGACAAAACACATAGCATAAAAGATAATAAAGAATCATGAGCCATAAAATCACAAATCACTCTACTCCCCCTGAGTAATACAAGTACTGCTCATGAAAATAATCAATAACATCATTACTACATATTCTCATATTCTCATTCACATATCCTTCTTAATCAATTCAAACAAATTAACAAATTACTCCTCCTTTCCATACAACTCCCCCTTTAAGCTTTAACTCTTACTACTCCCCCTTTTTGTCACAAAATGACAAGGGAAAGGCACAATAGGAAGGAGAACATATAGAGGAATAAACAGATAATGAGAAAGAGATATGAAAGGACATAATATAATCCTGAAGCATCAAGTCATAATCCATAATCCAAAATACAATATCCAAAAGATAATGTTATCAAACTATAATCCATAATACATATCCAAAATAAAAAGATAATCTGATACTATCCAGAAGATAATTCACCTAATCCGATCCAAAGGAGGGAGCAGAGATAGTCGGATCAATCTGATGTAACCCCTTATTAATGCGACGAAGATATTTTTGCATGTACTTAAATCGCATATCATGGGCTACACTCATTTTATCAACCTTTTCTTCCAATGCACGAAGGCGTGCATCATGACCAGAAGAATCATAATCTGGATCATTAGGTGAATCAGTTTCTATATCATCAAATAAGTCATCCATATTAACATCTTGTTGATATAATATTTAAACAGATATAATATGAAATATAATACACTATGATACATGCAAGCAAGAATATTTAATGTAAAATGCACATACCAAGATCAAATTTCAACTTATTAAACCTGCTTTTGTCGAGCATTTAGTAAATATATCAGCAAGTTATTTTCGGTTGATATATATTCCAAAGAAATAACTTTTTCTTCAACCAACTCACGTATGTAATGATACCTAACGTCAATGTGCTTAGTACGTGAATGTTGGATTGAGTTTTTGGAAATGTTTATAGCACTGGAATTATCACAATGTAAGATCATTGAATCTTGATTAATTCCATAATCGCTAAGCATGTGTTTCATCCAAACTAGTTGAGTACATGCATATCCAGCTGCAATATACTCAGCCTCAGCAGTGGAGAGCAATATTGATCTTTTCTTTTTGCTGAACCAAGAAACTAAGCAATTTCCAATGTAAAAACAACCACCACTGGTTGATTTTCTATCATCAATATTTCCGGCCCAATCAGCATCTGAGTAACCGACTAATTGAACACTAGTATCAAAAGGATACCAAAGTCCCAAATTTATAGAGCTTACGACATATCTAATAATCCGTTTAACAACAGTAAGATGTAATTCCTTAAGATTAGACTGATATCTCTCACAAATTCCAACACTTAATGCAATATCAGGTCTACTTGCAGTAAGATACAACAAACTACCAATCATACTACGATATAGTTTAGGATCTATATCTTTGCCTGAAGAATCTTTTGAGAGTCTTAACGTTGTACTCATAGGAGTATCAAAGTTCTTACCATTCTCAAATCCAAACCTTTTAACCAAGTTTCAAGCATATTTGGTCTGGGAAATGAAAATTTCATCAGGTTGTTGTTTTACTTGCAACCCTAGGAAATAATTAAGTTTGCCAACCATGCTCATTTTGAACCTTGATTTCATAAGATCTGTAAACTCAATAGACATGTTAGAACAAGCTGATCCATAAATAATATCCTCAACATAAATTTGAACCATCAAAATATCATTGTTATTCTTCTTAACAAAGAGTGTCTTATCGACACTTCCTACTTGAAATTTATGACTAAGTAAGAATTTAGTCAATTTCTCATACCATGCCCTGGGTGCTTGTTTTAGACCATAAAGAGCCTTTTTGAGATGAATTACATGGTCAGATAACTTAGGGTCTTCAAACCCTGAAGGTTGTTTAACATACACTTCTTCATGTAAATCGCCATTTAAGAAAGCACTCTTTACATCCATCTGATAAATCTTAAATTTTCTAAAGCATGCGATGAAAATAAAAAGTCTAATTGACTCAAGGCGAGCAACTGGAGCAAAGGTTTCATCGTAATCGACGCCTTCAATCTAAGTGTACCCTTGTACAACCAGTCTAGCCTTGTTTCGTATAATATTTCCAAGCTCATCAGACTTATTTTTAAAGATCCATTTTGTTCCAATAATGTGTTTATCTTTAGGTCTAGGAACAAGATACTAGACATCATTACGAACAAATTGATTAAGTTCATCCTGCATAGCAACAATCCAATTTTCATCAGAAAGTGCTTCTTTTACGTTGACCGGTTCTATTTGGAATGTAAAACAAACATAATTACATATGTTCTCAAGTTGTTTGCGAGTACGAACTCCAGTGAGAGGGTTTTTAAGTATTTGATTGGTTGGATGATCTTTAACAGTCCTTGGTTCAGATTCTTTTTGACTTGATGAGATATCTTGATTGTCAATAATAAGAGCTTCATCATCATCTGAACTTGGGGCTGGTGTATTCAAATGATCATCAATGACCACATTTATGGACTCTTGAATCACACCAGTTCTCTTATTTAGAACCCTATAAGCTCGACTGTTCAAAGAATAACCAAGAAAAATACCTTCGTCACTTTTCGTATCAAACTTATCCAAATTTTCACGATCCCATAAAATATAACACTTGCTGCCAAAAACCCGAAAGTATTTGACAGTAGGTTTCTTTTCAAACCATAATTCATAAGCAGTCTTATTATCAAATTTACTGGTATAAACCCGATTAATAATATAACATGCGGTATTAACTGCTTCAGCCCAAAGATTTCTAGAGAGCTTCATGCTATTCAACATAACATTAGCCATATCCTGAAGCACTCTGTTTTTCCTTTCAACAATACCATTTTGTTACGGTGTTTTGGGCACAGAGAATTAATGTGATATTCCCTGATCACTACAAAATTTTTCAAAACTACTGTTTTCGAATTCGGATCCATGATCACTACAGATCTTACTAACACGAGAACTTTTCTCATTTTGGATTCGTTTGATAACCTTTTTCACTTCATCCAGGGTTTCAGTTTTGTCTTTTAAGAATGATACCCAAGTGAATCTGGTATAGTCATCTACGATAACCAAGATGTATTTTTTACCTCCTCGACTCTCCGATCTGGTTGGTCCAATAAGATCCATGTGGAGAAGCTCGAGTGGTCTAGATGTGGTATTGGAGTTCACTTTCTTGTGAGAGCTCCTAATCTGTTTGCCCAACTGGCATTCACCACATATTTTGTCTACTTTTTACAATTTGGGTAGACCTTTAATTAGTTCTCTTTTGCTCAATCTAAATAAGTTCCGATAGTGTACATGTCCAAGGCGTTTATGTCATAATTCAGTCTCATCGGTATGGACCATGTAACATGATTGAGTAGATGAGCTAGCATCACTAACGATGTCGCAGTTTTCAGAAGTTCTGCGACCAGTTAATATAACAGAACCCCTTTTATCAAGTATCTCACAACCTTGATTAGAAAACTTCACATTATGGTTGTTATTGCATATCTGAGAAATGCTTAATAGGTTGTGTTTTAAGCCTTCAACATATAAAACATTCTTAAATAAGGGAAGGTTATAAAGCTAAACCGTACCTTGGCCAATAATCTTGCAATTGCTTCCATCACCAAATATGATTGACCCGTCAGTCATATCTTTAAGATCGGTGAATAAAGCTTTGTCACCTGTCATATGCCTGGAGCAACCACTATCTAGGTACCACTTTGAATGGCTTGTAGCTTTGAAAGCAGTGTGGGCAACCAAGCTGGCAACTTTAGGAACCCATTTCAGAACTGTTTTGGGTTTAGGAGCATAAATGTTCTTTTTCTGTCTGTTGTTATAGGAGTGACCTATAGAGTTAGACTTTAATAGCTCCTTGAGTAGATCAATTATTTTTTCAGCTAAAGGATTTCGGCTTTGAAAATTAAAGTTGACATGGCCACTTTTAGGTTTTTGAAAAGACCTTGAATTTTTGGAAAATCCTTGATAGGTATTCTTTTCTTTTGAAGTTGAAGACTCTCATTTTATAAATTTAGGAGCAATGTTCTTTTGTTTAGGAGATGTATTCTTATCATACCCCAACCCGGATGGATTGCCACATTTTCTTGATCCGGACAATAATTTTTCCAATTTTGGATCACCTTGGGCATATCTTCATGTGTCTTTCAAACTCAGAAGAGAAGCTACCTCATTTTTGAGTTTTTCTTTTTCGGATTTCAAATCTTCAATTTGGAAAGTTTTAAAATCTAAATCACATTTGGTCTTTTCAAAAGAATCAGAAATATGAGACTTTTCTAAAACAAGAGATTCATAATCTTCCTTAAGCTTAGAAAATTTTTCTTTTTGTAATTTAAGCTTAACTGCAATTTTACAACTCTCTTTATAAAGGGCATTATAAGTATGTTGAAGATCATCTTCAATATCACAATCACTATTCAGATTTTCTTCACTAGATATATCATCATGATCTGAATAGGTGATCTTGGCTAGAGTCATAAGGGCTTTAACATCATTGCCCGACTCAGTTTCAGAATCTTCTGATTTAGAAAAGGATTCAGAATCAGACGATTCATCCCAAGCAGCCATCATGCTTTTCCTTTTTGATTTGTCCTTTTTAGGACATTTGTTAGCTAAGTGCCCATACTCTTGACAGTTGTAAGATTGACTATCTTTCAATGATTTTCGAGCTCTAGGTTTAGATCGTCTCTTATCATTTGACTTTTGAAAATCATCTTTTTTCTTGTTTTTGAAAATTTTGTAAAACCTTTTTGCTAAAAGCGCCATATCATCTTCGGTATTTTCTGAATCCGAAGTACTCTCTTGTGAAACATTTTTAGATGATTTGAGAGCAATTGATTTTCCTTTAGGAGCTTTAAAGGACAACTCATAGGTTTGAAGTGAACCAACTAATTCCTCAACCCTCATGGTATCCGTATCACGAAGTTCCTGAATCGCGGTTACTTTAGAATTGAACCGTTCAAGAAGTGAACGTAGTATCTTTGCGCACACTTTACTTTCTGGGATTTTATCACCAAGACCCCACATAGAGTTCACAATGTCATTCAATCTAGTGTAGAAGTCCATAAACATCTCATTCTCCTCCATATGAATTTCTTCAAATTTAGTTGTGAGGAGTTGGACTTTAGATTTCTTGACAATAGATGTACCCTCGTGTGTCATTTCTAATACATCCCATGCTTGTTTTGTATTTTCACAAGAGATGATTCTTTTGAATTCATCTGGTGATAATGCACAAGTAATTGCATTTAGTGCTTTAGCATTGGCACTACTTTCACTTTTCTGAAGTGTGGTCCAAAGAGAATAAGTCGTTACTTTCATTGATTTTGAACCATCACTATTAGTTACTTCAGTGATAGGAGGGTTCCATTCATTCACTATGGCCAACCACACACTTTCATCCAAGGATTTAAGGAAGATCCTCATCCTGGCTTTCCAATAAGCATAGTTTGTGCATTAAAAGGTGGTAGCCTAGTGACTGATAGGCTATCCAAATTTGACATCTTAATATAGCTTAGATCGTTAGCTCAGGAAATAAATCCAATAAATAAACAATAAGCACGAGCTATTAGGCTCTGATACCACTTGAAAGGGCCTAGCTATATGCCCTAGAGGGGGGGTGAATAGGTCAATGCCAAATAAAACTTATAATAGCGGAATAAACAAAGAAATAAAGCACAATGCTGAATATAAAATAATCTCAATAGCCTAAAATAAAGAGATTGATACTTTATCAGTTCTAAGGACAACCTTACACCAAAAACTAAAGGTTTAAAGTAGGACAACCTTATTTCTAGAACGTCCCTTATATCACAAACCAATGAGGAATAAAAAGTAAGGAAATTAAAATAACTTGCAGAAAATAAATCCTAAGTTATTACAACATTCATCCACACTTGCTTGAAGTGATTACAACATTCATCCACAAACACTCTCCACAAAACAAAATGAATAGAAGAATGAAAGAGAAAAACACATCCACAACACAACGATATATAGTGGTTCGCCTGTGTGTACACCAACTGTTATCCAATAGCCACACAGATTGCTACTCCACTCCAATATCCTCACACAGGGGATATTAGCATGCGCTATCAAAATAGGTTTCACAGGTTCACCTAAAACCTTCACAACTGTGTCTTTGATCTCGGGCTTACACAATCCAAAAACCCCCACAATCTGAGTTTTCTGGCTCTCCTCAGATAACCAATACAATGAGATTTTTCTGACGAATCTCAAACAAAAACCAGAGAAAGTAAATTATAAAAGATGTTAAATACCTGAATCACCTTTTGAAGAAGCCCGGTAGAACCAATCGGAGTAGAAGTTCGATTCAACGTTCAAAGTCCAATACTCACTTTAAGAATGGTTCTAAGTCTAATTGATTTTAAATTAAAAAGGGCTAGTTCTATTTGATTTTAAATCTAAGAAGAAGGAATATCAAAAATTCTCCTTTTCTAATAAGATTGGAATGTAGATCAAAATCAAATAAAAGTAAGCTAGCAAAAGGAATATTAAATAAGCACAAAGTAGCTTAAAACAAACACAAACTTATCTCAGAGAATAGCCTAAAGATTGCTTGAAAAGAGTTGAATTGAATTGCTAAAACTCTGAAGTTCGTGCTCTATTTATAGCTTGAAAAATCCCGTCTACGACTGGTCTTAGGATCCTAGGTCTGGTCGTACCTTCAAAGATTTTCAAATATTTTTGCGGGATTGGATTTTCTGTTCCACGACCGGTCCTGGGCGGTCTACGTCCGGTCGTGGGCCACCTACGACTGGTCGTGAGACACCTATGACCGGTCGTAGGACTCCAAAAATGGTTGTCGGAGTTTGAGTCGTAAGGCTACGACCGATCGAAGGATGAGTCGTAGAACTCACAGAACTGGTCATAAGATGTCCAGGACTGATCGTAGGACAGCCAGAAAGATCTAAAAATCTTCAACAACCTAGGACTGGTCCTGAAAAACTTAAGACTGGTCGTAGCAGAGCTAGGACTGGTCTTGTAGTCCCTAAGACTGTTCTTAGAACACCCCAAACAAGCATATTGAAATATATGAATTATGTATCTAGAATGACCTACTGTAAAGCTCATCCTAAGGTCAATCTAAGGTCAAACAAACCTTAAAAGTGAGTTGGACTTGAAAGTTTGAACACTCAGATGATCCTTAAGAGAAGCTTGAGAATATACAAAACTTATAGTAGGCCTTCTTGAGCTTGATCTTGACTTGACAAATTCTTCTAATATACTTGAACTTGATTGAATCTTGAACATGCAAACTTGAAGACTTCAATTCTTGAATTCTTCATCCATATCTTGAAAAATTTCTTCATTTAAGATCTTGTCTTGAAATGCGATGTAATGAATAGTCTTCAAACATAAAACACAAGATATACAAGACATAGATATAGGTTTTGGCACCATAAAATTTGACAACCAAAGGGATATAAAATCATAGCACTTACAGGGTGTGCTTTGTTTATTAAATTTATATCAATCTGAATTAGGGTGAATCAATAGGTAAAATAAGGGTTAGGATAATTAGGGGTGGATTCAAAAGTCGTAGTCTTCTCCTTGATTGAATTTTTCTCATTGCTCTCAGTTATTTTTCATAAATTCCTGTTATTAGTTTGCTAAAATATTTGTTGAATTAGTTAAGAGGAATTATAAATTTTAAATTGTGACAACCAGTCCTCGTGGGAACGATCTCGTAATACGTACCATATTTACAACTAATGTGTATACTTACGAGTTAAAATCATTTAAATCAGATTGGATTAAATTAAAACATCAAGTTTTTGACGCTGTTGCCGGGGACTATTTCGGTTCAATAGGATTTAGGATTCTCTCTTATCATAATTCATAGCCTTAGAATTTTACTAATTTTTGGTTAAAGTTTATTTTATTTTATTTTAGAAACTAACATATTTCCTGTTTTGTAGGGTCCTGACTTGAACTTCTAATGTGGTAATCTCTTTCTAAATTCTCTACTTTTTCTAATTTCTATTTTTAGAATTAGGGTTTTATTTTTTAGAAATTTTCTAAGTCTAGGTTTTCTTTTTAGAAATTTTCTATTTTCTAATTTTAGATTTAGATTCTTCTTTCAAGTAACTTTCTATTTTCTAGTTTTAGAAATTTTTCCCTTTTTAGAAACTAACTTAGCTTTTTATTTCTAAGATTAGAAACTTTCTTTTTTAGAAACTAACTTTCTATTTTTATTTTTAGTAACTTCTTAATTCTAGGATTTCCTTCCTTTTTAGAAACTAACTCTTCTTTGTTGTTCTTTAGAAAATTTCTAATTTTAGATTTTCTATTTTTTAGAAACTAACTTGTTTTGTTTTCTTTTACAAGATTCTAACATAGATCTCCAAATCAGTAACTTCTTTCTAATTATCTCTCTTCCTATTTCTAGATTAGTGTAGGATTTTTTTCTTTAGAATTATATTCAGAGTTAGGGTTTCACCATGTATATGAACGAGTGGGAATGTCAGTATGCTGTGAAGAATAACATATATTGGGATGATGATTATAATAGAAATCCACCAATGTCTCAAAAATTTTCTGAAACTATCATCGAGAACCAACCGGAATCTAATGATCCACCGGTTAAGAAGTCCTTACTCGATCATATGCGGGAGAATAATTACACCCCATGGATTAATAAGACAGTACACGAGTGTTGGGATTATCATAACTATAGGCGTGAGGACTATTTTCAACTAGCAGATTCTCCCACCTATGATCTGTACGACTATAATCAGTGAAAACATCAAAATTAGAGAAATGAACTAACAACATGTTATAATGATTATTCTATTAGGTTTCCTACTTCTGAATATCCACCAGAAACGATCCTAGAGGAATCATCTCTGAGTTACACAGCCTATGACATGATAAAATTATTAGATGCACTTGAATCACGCATTGATAGGCTAATGGAGACTAATTCATCCCGACCACAACCCGTTGATTATTCCTTTGGATTCCCTACTTATGATGAGCTAATGGAAGCTAGTTCATCTCAACCACAACCCAATCCAGAAATACAATGTGAGGAAGGTGATCCTCACTCACTTTTAAAACACTCTGAAATTTGGGATGAGGAGTTGATGTAACGTCTCGAAAAAATCCGTACAGAGATCCGAGTACCACCTCAGACAAAAATCACTTAGGATTAATTCCTTTAGAAATTAAGCATAAGATAACTAGTGCTATGTTAGATTAGTTGTGAAATTAGCACCGATCTCTTTAAATACATTCTGCAAGACCCAAAACTAGTGGAATCGTTAACGCTATAGCCTCCTGAAACCTAGGATCAAACTCCAAACCCGTTTGCTCTCAGGAACCCTTTGAAACTTTGTAATGTATTCTGACCGCACGTCGTGAGTCCGATGGTAATGAACTTAGACCATTACGACCACTTGGTTGGACTTGACAATCGTTTCAAAAATCAAGTCCAACTGATGTCTAGACACTATTTTACTGAGTCCGAAGCAAGGAATGTGAGAAAGAGTAGAATTCTTTATAAATTAAATGTGATTTAAATAAATCTATCACGTGAAGCTTGCGGGTTAGTTATAAGCATTGAGACTGTTAGAATCTGACCCAAATACACCCTCGGATCAGGGAACATTTCCCACTTAGGTCAGTGTACTTGGAATCCCTAATCGAGTCTCAGTGACCGCTAAACTGAAACTGGTCCGCCACTTGCGATCTGGAAACCCGATCGAATTGAAAACTGAATGTGATCAGGACCAGCATCCATGAGCTTAAGTCCGACCGCATTCAGTTAGGGGACCTCCAGAAATGTACTTTTGGATCGGAAAAGACCTGATTTGGCTATAACCCAAGTATACCTTGGTTTAAAGTCTAAGTAGGTGAGTTTTTAGCCTATTAAGGGTCTTAAACCCTCTCACATCCCTCCCATACGAATTTACAAGAAACCCTAGGAAAGAGAAGAGAGAAAAGAGAGATTTTGTGAGAGTTGTGAGGAAAGGTTCCTGTCACTCGATCCTGCTACCACACGTGCTTAGCCATCGTATTCTAATCACTTTTTCGGTGATTCTGACGTCATTCTAGGTAAGAAAACCTTAACCTTAACTTGTTTTAGGGATTCTATCAATACAAGTAGCGAAGTAGCTAACTTATCTTGCAATATAGGTCGTCATACATACGTTGACGAAGCATAGAGTTTCTATTCGATTCGTTACGCTTCAACGGCATAAGGTGGGGATTCTAGATGCTTAGGTTACCTATTTTCAAAGCTTTCAATGCCGTTTAATAGTAGATTAGTGACAAGGATGTTGTTTGACATGTAGAACATGCTGTCTGTTTTCCATTCCGATCACGTACGAAGAATATGAGATATAGGGTATTTTAGGTATTTGTAGGAAATACTGTATACATCCGTATTTTTTTGAAATAATTATCATGAGTATTTGTCATGTTATTATACTAGTTAGGCGTGTATGATCCGTTTGGCGAAGAGATTCGCCCTAATGCACACTTTGGGTCGACATATGCTATGTAGACCAATGTGTGTAGACTAAGTGTTTGTGTACGAGTATGTATTGGTAAGTATTGAGTGAATGGTGTTGTAGAGTAGTTTTGAGATTGGATTCTCAATTAATATGATGATGTATATGATGTCCTCCATGTTGTTATATTGAATTGATTTCCTTATATATATGAAATGCTTGTGTTTGGTGGATTTGCTTATGTTGTGTGTTATAACATGTTGTTAACATGCTTGGAGTATTTGTATTTCATTTCTGTCATCTCATTAGATCACTGATGTAGACTACAAGTGCTTGGGGCTATATTCTAGTCCAGGCAGTCGGTAATAGATTTAAATTCGTGGTTGGCTTCTAATCGCCACGAAGGACACGTCGACGAACCCGAGTCGTGCTTGGGTTGAAGGCAGTGGTTAGGCCACACGAGGTGCTTATGCACTTCATGTCGTTCATCTTGAGGTGCGCTCGTACTAGTTGAGATCGTCAAGTAACCAAACTGACCATTGTATATTCACCTTGTATTGTTCATAACTACTTGAACCTACGGTACTGAACTTACGAGTGGAGACCTTGATAACCATGGTACCTTGATCCATTAAGACTCATGAGCCAGGCATGGTGGTATGGGACACCGTGGTCGAGCTGTCGGCCTACGCTAGGGCCACAAACCTCCCCGTAGTGACCAGTGAGCACCTCAGACTCGTGAGCTGATTGTGGTGGTATGGGACACTACATTCGAGCTGTCAACCTACTCTGATTGGTGACGTGACCTCGAGCGTATTTTGAGTCTACGTGAGGCGACAACCCTTCCATAGTGACAATAGTACAGCTAGGCCTGTATTGATAAGGTGATGGGGGAGCGGTGTAACAAGTGAGAGCAACAGCCCTGACAGCCCTTGCAGTGACCTAGAAATATACCATCGTATGAGATTACTAGGATTGACGACCCTAGACAGCATCTGTGTTGGGATTGATATAAGGAAAGTACCTTAGTTTCCCAATACTGCTGTATGAAAGGACTAATAACAACTAGGTAATCATATCCATATTGCACTGCATGTGCCTGAAAGATGTGGAGCACTGAGGGAAGAAAGCATGCCACAGACGTAAGATGGTATCGCATGAGGGAGTATGCGGTGAGGGCATGAATCATTACTGCATCTCATCCTTGCATTAATAACAGTATTTAGGAATGTTTAATTGTTTGCTTTACTATTATTACGTGATTGATTGGATAACATGCTAATCTTTGCTCTATGATTCCACTGAGTTGATCACTCACTCCCACATTACAGGAAGGTGTTTGCAACACCTACCAGACTCTGTCTTAGATGCAGATAGCGAGGCGATTCAGGAGTTGCAGTCGGATTACTATGAGGACCAGGACAAGTTCTCGTACATGCAGTTTTCTGACGGCTTCGCATAGGTGGCCTGGATCAGCAAAATTTTACTAGTTAGACTATCATATGACCTTTGATTTTGGTTTGTTATATGTATTTGTGACTCAGAGTTATATTCATACTTTGGAGACAGATCGAGATTGTTTTGTTTTGCATACAGTGATATATATATTTTTCAGTCTTCTGCTTGCGTTTTATCACTGGATCTGGAGTATGAATTACAGTTTTGGTATAATCTCACTCATGTTAATGCACTAACTCAGAAAATATCTAAATCATAATCATATTTGTTGCATAAGTGACGTCTTGGAACTCGGGAGTTGGGTTTCTACACGACCCCCAATTTTCAGGGTGTTACAGTTGAATTATGTTAATGAGCATATGGTTCAATTTCTAGATGAATCGATCTCGATGACAGTTCAAAGGAATGGTGAAGAGACATGAGTGTCTTTCGAATACAATGATGATAACACACTTCACTCACATGAGACACTCGAGTTTAATGATGATGAAGAGTTCAGCTTATTTAAACCTCCACCCAATTTAGGAATAGAATGTGAGTAACGCAATCCCATCCTAAGTGTGCATGATAGGGAATTAGACGATGATATGTATTGGGATGATGATCATGAATGTTCAGCCCAAATTCTCTCAGAATCAATCTCAAGTATGGTCCAGGTCAGTGATCAAGAAGTACACGAAGTTGTCGGTCAAAATGAGCCACTCCTCTCATCTAACATGTCTGATTTAAAAGTGGAGGATGAGCCCATTACAACCGACCCTTTTAACTCTCGTGAAACATGTTTGGGCCACTCCCCTGAATTGGATGATGATATGACTCGGGAAATAAACGAACCGCTTGATATGACTCTGGAAGTTAAAATCACCTAGTTGAGGCCACCATCTGAGTCATACACTTTTGAAGATTCAATACCTCTTCTGAGCAGTATCAATGAGCAGAGTCCTCACATCAATACTTCATTTCTTGATCATCAAATTGTTTGCACAGGGTTGGAGCAAGAGAGTGTACTTCCATCCACTTTCAAAGATGATGAATTCCTTGGGCAGATCATCACAATCTCCAATGTGGAAAATAAATCATGCTCAGCTGAATGTCCCAACTCTTTAGATGATTGCTTAGCGCATTTTACATATCAAATGATCCCCTTTTACATGAAATAGTGAATGCCTTGTAAAATAATACCTCGGTAGTTATTATGAATCGAGAGAACCTGTATTCTGAAGTACCTCCTTTCCCGTGTCCTAAATGTTTGCCATTAAATGAGGAAGAGTTGAAAATTGAACTACAGAGTGAAACATCGGCGTTTGTTGAGACTACACCACTTCTACAAATTTTTCTGAATTTCATCTACTTGTAGTCTCTGATTCATCATGGTGTACTAACTTCAAAAAATTTTCTGCCACAGGTGAATCATTTATATTATGGACACTTCAGACGATAAAAAGAACACTTTATGCTAAGGTCCCTCAATTTCTCTAGTTATTAACGCTCCAGGACATCCAAGTCTACTGCAAAACGGGCTTTTGGATGATCTTGTTGAAAAACCTTCTGAGAAATTTACCAAGATACTTGCCGATGGTCCATGATTGCTTTCATTGCTTGTCTGGGTGAAGACATTAAACTTAGTGCTCCTGGGAGGCAACCCAGCTTTTACATATTAAACCTTTTAAGAAATAGGCACCTGCTGCTTGGGAGACTGATGCCCACCATTACTCAACCTCTCCATCGAGAAGAAATACAGCCAACTGGACCGTCGCTGGGTCGTATGATGTTTTATTTAAACCAACCTGATTTAAATGATTTTAAACTCACATGTATATGAATCAGATGTAAATACGGTATGTATTATGAGATCGTTCCCATGAGGATTGGTTGTCACAATTCGAAATTTACGATTCTTCTTAACTAATCCAACAAATAGTTTAGCTAGTGATTAAGTAAATTAACAAAAATCTATAGAAAATAACTGAGAACAAGGAGGAAAATTCAATCAAGGAGAATACTAGGACTTTTAAATCCACCCCTAATTATCCTAACCCTTGTTTTACCTGTTGATTCACCCTAATTCAGATTGATGTAAATTTAATAAATAAAGAACACTCTGTCCTTGGTCGGGCACACAGAATGTATAATCCCTTAAAGCATAAGGATCACATCTTTCCATCCATGGTCAGGCATGAAGAGATGTAGATTCCTATTTCTTCCTCTATAGGAAACCTATTCATGGTCAGACACACGAACCTAAAAAAGATTCCAAACCACATCCACATCTAGACTTTAGTTAAGCTCATAGAATGGAGAAGCATGGAGATTTCAGTTAAGCACGCTAGAGAAAGAAATAAATCAATCAAATCAGATGAAATCAACACATACAAGAGTCATTTAAATTAGGGACTTCATCTCAGCCCTAGCTAAGAAGTTAGCAATCCATAAATTTAACTAGAAAGAAGGAAAAAAAAAATTTTAAAAATAAAAACATCTTGCTTCTTCCTCTCTCTCTCTCTCTCTCTCTCTCTCTCTCTCTCTCTCTCTCTCTCTCTCTCTCTCTTCTTCTCTTTCTTCTCTCCCAAGCTCTGGACCTACTCTCCCCTTTGCTGCTCTACCCTTGCTGCTCTCAGAATCTAGCTCCAAAGACGCTCTACTTCCTTTCTCGTTCTGCTCCACCAGATCTGGATCTTCTCTTCCACGTCCAGCTCTCTCTCCCTTCTCAAACGTCCCCCTAGTTTCAAGCCCAGATAGCCCCCTTGGTTAGCTCTCCCTTTCTCTCTTTATAGCTTCTGAAGACGGTGGAAAGATTGCTGTAGTTGGTGGATTTCTTACGCAGCAACAGCTGCGTATGTGTAGCAAAAGCCTTTTCGCAGCCACGTTTGAGACTTCCAAACTCCCTTGTTCCTTGCCTGTTGTCCATCAATTCAATGTCCCCTGGGATTGTTTTCAATGGCCTAGATGATGGACGGCTTGGATCAACCATTTGATCAACGTTCTAATCATGCAACCGCCCCAAAAGTCGATCAGTTTCTCGATGCAAAAATAAGAAATCACACGCTGTTTACGCTTTGGTTATGGTGGGGCCCACTTCGATGTTGCTTTAATCAATCTAAGCCATACATTGGATTCCTCTCGAAAAACTGTTCGTGAAGGGATAGTTTTGGGTATCCATTGATGTTGTCCATAGAGTTTTCTACTCTACCGTCCATCCTATGTTTGAACGGTTAAAAACCAATCTTCACTGTCTTCTATATATTTCGTCACCTAGGCATAGATTATGGATGCCCTAGGGAATGAATGAACGCTGTGGATCACCCGTTTGGATAGTGGGCGGGGCCCAAATTGTAATCCAACAGACGTCGTACGAATGCCGTTTAAAGAAAATAAAAAAATGAAAATATCCATTTTGGTGAAGATGGTCATAGGTCAGCCACTTTGACTGATGCTTCCGGTCCGGTGCACAGCGCGAGTGTGTGTGCTCTATGTACACACGCTGTACATGTGGGGTCCACTGAGATGTTTCTAAGAAATCTAATACATCCATTCATTTTGTATCCCCATTTAAGGGGTTGAGACCAAAGTTGAGGCATATCCAGATTGTGGGTAGGCCTATAATCAATGGTTTATAGGCTAATCTGTCAATTGGGGCACTTTCATAGTAATCTGAGGGCCGAAATTTTATATGTACGTTTAATTTATAGCCATCATCCCATGTATGAAGTTTCGAGCCAAATGGATGGTTAGAACCATGTGATCTTGCATCTTGGACCATTTTCATGCCATTTGAAGGTGAACAGTTTGAGTTCCTCAGATCCCTGATATGTAAATTTGTCAATGTTGGTCCTTTGGAGTCCGTCCCCTGCTCTGATGACTTTGGAGCGTCAAATCCATGCTTGTAGTGCTCATTTTCAGTCAACACTCCTGATTACACACTACCACAAAAATGCGATTACATTATTCCATTAAGCATTATCATGTACATAAAATCAGGTAATAACTAGGTCTAATATGCAATATTAGACACTCACCATCGTACATCCCATCGTATCAAAGATCTTCTCCACCTCGAAGCGCCACCTCTCGGCTGTTGTCAGGTCTGGGTTGCCCTGGAAATGCGGGGGATCAAGCTGTCGGAACTCTCGAAGAAGGGTGCTCGCACGCTCCTACTCTACCTGGGCTGGTGAAACAATGGGGTGCTTGCGCTGCCCCTAAAGGGCGACTGTCACAACCTGCAACATCTGTTGTTACTAGGAGGCACTCATGGGTACGGTCGGATTCGCACTGATCTCAGGTGAAGGAATGGTATCCTCAAGCTGGGGAGCAGGGATCTCTAGTGGTAGAGTGGGAGTCATAAGTAATACAGCAGGTGTCTTAGGTGATGGAGTGGGAGTCTCAGGTGGTGGAACTGGAGTCGCTCGGGTCACTCTCCTAGGCGGCATATCCTTTAGGAAAGAGCAAAGGTGTCTATCAACCTTGAAAACTCTCGAAGGCACGCACGTTAAGGGTCTATAGTAGAAGATCACTAAGCCATCCAAACTCAGGACTTAATCATTATAAACTCATGGTAGACATGTGATGTTGTTCTCAGTTATTCTCAAGTTATGATCTGATACCAACTTTTATCATGCCCCAAACTCAAAAATCAGGCTCACAAAATTCTTGATCACCGAATCCGACGCCGACAGCCTCTATAGTACCCCACTTTCAGATCTCATCGCCCATAAGTCAAGTTCAGATCATGGGATCCTATGAGGAGAATTTTTTTTACATGAATTTGATTCATAATCAGCATAACCAAGAATAACCCACAAACAACAACCGACAAGTCCATCACATTTTCACTATGATAAAAAAACTTATAAGGGAATGCAGAAAGAGAAATACAATGATGATAGACAAAAGCTCCAAGAATATCTGTTACTCGATCCTGCCTTAGAGCTGCTACGATCCAATGTCACCTACACGCAAGGGTCGTGTATAAGCTTAAAGAAAGCTTAGAGGGTGGTGAAAGTGTGTGCGTAATGTAGTAATATAATTATGCAATATCAGAGTAATGCAAAATATACTGATGGATCCATGAATACTATTAGCCATACCAAGCCTGTGTGATGCAAGGCATGAATGATGTCACCAATACCAAGGCCATGCAATGCAAGATGCAATTCAAGCATACCAATCCTCATTTAAGTCCACAAATCAATACAGCTCAACTCAAGAATATCACTGTGGTCTAGTACACTCCAAACCAGATTACCATCCTATCATGCACAACAATGTGACTAGAAGAGACCTCACTATCCGCCTGCCAATATCGGGACTGACTCGTCGATAGCGGACCCATTCCTCGAGCTGGTCAAACTCAGTCTAGCTTTGTGCCCTCCTCATGGGAGGGTAATTTGAGTGCTATAGTTGATATCCCCTTTATATTAACAAATTTGTGTTGCCAAAGACACAGTTTGTATCTTGTTATGAAGCTTGCATATGTGAAGAACAAAGCTCTACTCAAGATATGCCAAGTCACGATAAAAGTCTCACAAGATTAGCTTCAATAGACAAGCACTGTTCACAAGTCAAGACTCGAGGATGTGAGAATGTTCAACTTAATTCAAGACAAGTATAATTTAAGATCTTAAGAAGTCTTCAAGTTCGACATTGAGATCTCTAGAAACTTTCAAGTTCAAGCTACAACAAGATTTCAGGCTTCATTATTCTCAAAGGTCACTCGTCTTTAAATTTCAATGTCCTTACTTCACTATTGAAGTATGTTTGACCTTAGGTTGACTTTTAGAGTAGGTCATTTTGGATACATAATTCATATGTTTTATATTTGGGAATTTATTCTGTTTTAAGACTAGTCTTGGACCTTTCTCGACTAGTCCTAGCTTTGCTTCAACCGATCTAAGATTTTCACAGACCAATCATAAGTTTGTTGTAAAAATTCAAAATTTTTAGTTAAGCTTCAACTAGTCCTAGGGTCTGTTCGACCAATCGTATGAACAGTGTCGACTGCTCCTTCGACCAGTCGTGAACTTACGACTCAAACTACAACATTGAATTTCCCTTGGCTTTGACTAGTTGTGAGCAACCTACGACCAATCAAAGGTAACCTACGACCACTCGTGAAACTGCCTTATCTTATCGTGATTAAATTTTTAAATATTCGTTGGTCCTACGACCAGTCGTAGTGACCTCTGGATCAGTCGAAGATGTGATTTGCTCTCCTATAAATAGAGCACGAATCTCATAATATTTGATAGAGATAGAACTCAAGCTATTTTAATCCGGCCTTATGAGAGAAGTTTGTGCTCCATTTAAGCTAAATGTGCATATTTAATATTCTATTTCTTCAGGTTTTTAAATTAATTTTGTTTCTTGTATTCCAATCTAATCTAAAAAGAGGAAGTTTTATTTTCCTTTTCTGAAATCAAAATCAATTAAAGCTAGCCCATCTGCTTTAATTTAAAATCAATTTGAACTTAGAACCATTGTAAAGTGAGTATTGTACATTGAACTTTGACATTCGAATCTCTACTCCGGCTTGGTTCTTCTGGGTTATTATAACGATGAGAAATTCAGGTATTTTACGTTTATGTAATTTATTTTCATTTAGTTTTCTTTTGAGATTTGCTAGAAAAATCTCATTGCATTGGTTATCTGAGGAGAGCTAGGAAAACTCAGAATTAGGGTTTTTTTAATTGTGTAAGCCCACAGAGAAATACATAATTATGAAGGTTTTAGATGAACTTGGAAAACCTATCTTTAATAGTGAACGCTAATATTCACTGTGTGAGGATATTATGAGTGGAGTAGTTGTGTGGCTGTTTATTAACAGCTGGTGTACACACAGGTGAACCACTATAATCCCTTATGTTTTGTGGATGTGTGATTTATATTTCTTATCATTTATCATTCAAAATTGTGGGATGTGCTTGTGTATGTGAATGGTATAATATTTTCATTTCAAGCTCAGTGGGGAATGTTGTAATGGTTTAAAATTATATTCCTGCAATTTATTTCAGTTCTTTATTCCTCTTTGGTTTGAGTTTTTCATTCAAAGACCTTTCTAAAAATAAGGTTGTCCTACCATAAACTTTGGTTTTTGGTGTAAGGTTGTCCTTAGAACTAACATTTGTATCTACCTCTCAAGACTTGAATTTTGAGGTTGCATTATATTCCAGCATTATGAATTGATTTCTTTATTTGGCTATCTATCTTTCGTTAATTCCGTTGTATTTATTTTTAATTTAGCATTGTCCAACCCCCACCCCCCCTCTAGGACATATAGCTTGGCCATTTCAAGTGGTATTAGAGCCTAATAGCTCGCTTTAAATTCTTTTTTCTTGGATTTATTTCCTGAGCTAACGATTTAAGCTATATATATATATATATATATATATATATATATATATATATATATATATATAAGATGTCAAATTTTGATAGCCTTTCAATTACTAGGCCTCCACCTTTCAATGGCACCAATTATGCCTATTGAAAAGCCAGGATGAGGATCTTCCGGAAATCTATGGATGAAACTGTGTGGCTAGCCACAGTGAATGAATGGACCCCTCCTACCACTGAAGTAACTGGTATTGATGGTTCAAAATCTATGAGAATTACACCTCATTTCTCTTGGACCACATTTCAGAAAAGTGAAAGTAGTGCAAATGCAAAAGCTCTAAATGCAATTACTTGTGCACTATCATCGGATGAATTCAAAAGAATATTATCCTGTGATTTTGTAAAACAAGCTTGGATATATTGGAAATGACACACAAGGGTACTTCAATTGTCAAGAAATTTAAGATACAAATCCTCACAACTAAATTTGAGAAAATACGTATGGAAGAAAATGACACGTTCATGGACTTCTATACCAGATTGAATGACATTATAAAATCTATGTGGGGTCTAGGCAATAAAATCCCTGAAAACAAAATATGTGCTAAAATACTACGCTCACTTCCTGAACGGTTCAATTCTAAAGTAACCGCAATCCAGGAACTTCGTGATACAGACAAATGAGGGTTGAGGAATTAGTTGGCTCATTACAGACTTATGAGTTAACCTTTAAAGCTCCAAAAGGTAAATCTATTGCCTTAAAAGTTTTTAAAAATGGTTTTTAAGAAAATGATTTAAACTCTGATTTAGAAAACTTTGAAGATGATATGGCCTTTTTGGTGAAAAAGTTTTATAAGATTTTTAAAAGTAAAAACAAAGGTTAATCTTCAAAAAGCAAATGATAAAAAGAAATCAAAATTTAAAACTAGAAAATCTTTGAAAGACAGTCAGTGTTACAACTGCCATGAGTATGGGCATTTGGCTAACAAATGTCTTAATAAGGGCAAGTTGAAAAAGAAAAGTATGATGGCTACTTGGGATGAGTCCTCTGATTTTGAAATCTCCTCTAAATCAGAAGATTCTAAAACCGAATCGGGCAATGATGTTAAGGCCCTTATAACTCTAGTCAAATTCACCTTTTCAGGTAATGATGACTCAACTAGTGAAGAAAATCGAAATAGTGAATGTGAAAACAAAGATGATCTTCAAGATGCTTACAATGCCTTTTTCAAGTATCCTTCCTTTGTTCAAGAATGTCTTATATGTTGAAGGACTAAAGCATAAATTGCTAAGCATATCTCAAATATGCGACAATAACCACAGTGTAAAGTTTTCCAATCAAAGTTGTGAGATTCTAAACAACAAGGGTTCAGTAATACTAACTGGACGTAGAACGTCTGAAAACTGCTATATTGTTAGTGAATCCAGCTCATCTAATCAATCATGTTCATGATCCATATAGACAAGATTGATCTGTGGCATAAACGTCTTGGACATGTATACTACATAAATTTATATAGATTGATCAAACGGGAACTTATAAAAGGTCTACCCAAACTAAAAAAATAGATAAAATATGTGGTGAATGCCAGATTGGAAAACAAAAAAGGAACTCACATAAAAAGGTGAATTCCAATGCCACATCAAGACCACTCGAGCTTCTCCATATAGATCTTATAGGACCTACTAGGACGAAGAGTCGAGGTGGCAAAAGATATATCCTGGTAATTGTAGATGATTTTACCAGATATACTTGAGTAGTTTTCTTAAGGGACGAATAAAAAACCCTTGAAGAAGTAAGAAAAGTTCTAAAAAGGATTCAAACTGAAAAAGGTTCTTAAATCAGTAAGATTCGTAGTGATCATGGATCTGAATTTGAGAATAGCAGTTTTAAGAAGTTTTGTAGCAACCAGGGAATATTGCATGAATTCTCAGTGCCCAAAACTCCACAATAAAATGTTATAGTTGAAAGGAAAAAAATAAAGTGCTTCAAGAAATGACTAATGTCATGTTAAATAGCATAAAGCTATCTAAGAATCTTTGGGCTGAAGCAGTCAATACAGCTTATTATATCATTAATCAGGTTTACACTAGTAAAGGTAAAAATAAAATGGCTAATGAAATGTGGTTCAATAAAAATCCTACTGTAAAATACTTTTGAATTTTTGGCAGCAAGTGCTATATTTTATGAGATCGTGAAAATCTAGGAAAGATTGATACGAAGAGTGATGAAGGGATCTTTCTAGGATATTCTTTAAACAATCAAGCTTATAAGGTTTTAAACAAAAGGACCGGTATGATTCAAGAGTCCATCAATGTGGTCATTGATGATCTCTTAAATACACCAGTCTCAAGTCCAGATAATGATGAAGTTCTTGTAATTGATAAGCCTAATACTTCATCTAATCAGACTAATTCTGAATTAAGCACTGTTAAAGATCATCCAACCACAGATATTCTTAGAAACCCTCTCACTGGTGTTCGTACCCGTAAACAACTTGAGGGTATATGTAATTACTTATGTTTTACATCCCAGATAGAACCATCTAATGTAAAAGAAGCTCCTGCTGATGAAAGTTGGATTGTTGCCATGCAAGAAGAACTTAACTAATTTGTGAGAATGTTTGGTATCTCGTACCTAGACCTAAATATAAACACATCATTGGAACCAAAAGGATTTTCAAAAATAAGTTTGACGAGCTTGGCAATATAATTCGAAATAAGGCTAGGCTGGTTGTACAAGGTTACACTCAAATTGTAGGTATTGATTATGATGAAATCTTTGCACCAGTAGCTCGTCTAGAATCAATCAGACTTTTTATATCCATTGCTTGTTTTAGAAAATTTAAGATTTACCAAATGGATGTGAAAAGTGCATTTTTAAATGGCGATCTACATGAGGAAGTCTATGTTGAACAACTGATGGGTTTTGAAGACCCCAAAAATGTTGATCATGTGTATCACCTTAAAAAGGCACTTTACGGCTTCAAATAAGCTCCGAGGGCACGGTATGAGAAACTAACAAAGTTTCTATTAAGCCATAATTTTCAAATGGGATGTGTTGATAAAACTTTGTTTATTAAAAAACATAATGAACACATTTTAATAGTATAGATTTATGTTGATGATTTCATTTATGGATCTACTTGTAATAACATTACTATTAAGTTTACAGATTTGATGAGATCTCAATTTAAAATGAGCATGATTGGGGAATTGAATTATTTCCTTGGGTTGTAAGTAAAACAATAACCTGATGGGATGTTCATTTCTCAATCTAAATATGCTATGAATTTGATTAAGAGATTTGGATTTGAGAATGGCAGGAACTTTGATACTCCTATGAGTACAACTTTGAAACTCTCAAAAGATTCTACAGGTAAAAATGTGGATTCGAAATTAAATCGGAGTATGATTTGTAATTTACTGTATTTAACTACTAGTAGACCCGATATCGCTATAAGTGTTGGTATTTGTGCTAGATATCAGTCTGATCCTAAAGAATCGCACTTGACTACTATTAAGTAGATTACGCGATACGTCGCAAGTACTGTAAATCTTGGACTTTGGTATCCACATGAGACTAGTGTTCAATTAGTTGGGTACTCGAATGCTGATTGGGCTGGTAATATTGACGATAGAAAATCAACCAGTGGTGGTTGTTTTTATATCAGAAACTGTTTAGTTTCTTGGTTTAGCAAGAAACAAAGTTCTATATCACTCTTTACTGCTGAAGATGAATATATCACAGCTGGTAATGGGTGTACTCAGCTTGTTTGGATGAAACGCATGTTAAGTGATTATGGAATTAAACAGGATTCAATATTGTTATACTACGATAATTCCAATGCCATAAATATTTCAAAATATTCAATTTAGCATTCACGTACTAAGCACATTGACATTAGATTTCATTATATTTGTGAATTAGTGGAAGAAAAGCTTATATCTTTGGAATATATCCCTACCAAGAATCAACGTGCTGACATTTTCACTAAACCGCTCAACAAAAGAAGGTTTAACAAATTGAAATTTGATCATGGTATATGCATTCTAAGGTGATTTCTTATGCCTATTTATATCATAGTATGTGTGTGTATATATATATATGCTAGTTTAGATTTGTGAATAATGCAGGAAATCTATTTTCTAGTGTGGTACTCGACCAGTTGAAGATTTCCTTGACTTGTCTTGGCACAATCGGTCGAAGAAAACCCACGACCAGTCATGGATCACAGTGATTGACTTAAATTTGGGGGAAATCACCTTCTTCCTCATTTCTTCTCTCTCCAATGAGCCGATGACCAGTCTAAACTCACCTTTCAATATCTTCAAGGTTAGTGCTCCATTTGCGTTTTTCTTGTAGATTTATGTTTAAATTACTTGTATTTCTCTTTTGAAGTTATCTATTTCGAATTTTGTTGAGATTTAGTATTTTTCTTCACCCAAATCTGATTTGAGAAAACTCATTTCTCAATCCATTGCAACACTTTATTTCCTTAAAATCCTTATTGCAAATGGCATCTAGAGGAAGAAAGATAACTTCCGGTGGTCCATCTTCCTCTAGATTGACTCCTATCACCAAGCGTCTTCTTCAGGCTCCCGAGGACGATCCGACTTATGTTCGGGACATCAGATTGCATAACGTTATTGTTGAACATCCTGTTATTATTAATCATATTGCTCCTTTTGATATCTTTCCTATGCTCCAAGCTGTAGGTTGGGATAACTTATTGTATTGGGGTGGGCCAGCATACCGGTCCATTGCCCAATCCATGTTCACTTGCATAAGTGATTTTTCACTGAAAAATTTAACTTTTAAAATAGCCACAAGAGAAGGACTATTTGACGTAATCGTCATTTGATTTAAGCTCTTATGAAAATTCCTATGAATGATGAGGGCATTCCCACCCATACTTTATTTGAAAAACCCTCAACAACTGAGAAATGTATGCTCACTAGAGCCTTATGCAATTTGGATGTTCAATGGACATAAAGGGAATGCACTTCCCTCAAA
This sequence comes from Magnolia kwangsiensis, assembly GCA_037074715.1. Lineage (NCBI taxonomy): Eukaryota > Viridiplantae > Streptophyta > Magnoliopsida > Magnoliales > Magnoliaceae > Magnolia > Magnolia kwangsiensis. The sequence continues at coordinate 73,845,977 of CM073577.1, read as the reverse complement.
GTTTTTATTTCCCAAATACAGAGTTCTTCACAAGATTTTTGTGTCCAACTTGTATCTTCAATCGGGTAATAAATCTGAATTGACATCTTTCATGGTTCGTGTTCTTCATTCTGTTACCAGAGGTGTTTATGTTTGTTTACCATCCTTGATTTGTCATTCCATTATTCAGTTTCGACTCCATCTAGGTCACAGTGACATTCCTTTTGCTTATCTGATGACTGTGTTGGTGTAACGCCCGTGAAAAATCTATACTTGGGCTCGAGTACTAACTCGACCCGAAATTGCGTAGAATTCATTCCTTTGGAAAATTTGACTAGGTTAGCTAGTGCAACGTTGGAGTAGCTGGGAAATGGTCCCTGATCACTTTAAATACGTTCTACGAGGCCCGAAGCGAGTGGAACCAAGGGTGCTATAATGCTCTAAAGCCTCGGATCAAACTCTAAACCGGTTTGTTCTCTGGACCACTTTGAATCTTTGTATTGGATCTAGACCGCACGTTGAAAGTCCGATACCTCCTATCTTAGACCGTTAGGACCGTCTAGCTGGGCTTGACACTCATTCCAAAAATCAAGTCAAACCGATGATCACAGGCTATTTCATTGAGCCCGGACCGAAGAGAGTGTGAATAGGGACATAGTTGGAATTTCAAATTCAAATCTGGCACACAAATTTGACGCATCAGTATTAAGCATTCTGACCGTCAGAATACAGCCAAATTACACCCTTGGATCAGGAAAAATATCTATTATATATCACGAGACTTATAGGCCTGATCTTGGTGCGGTGACCGTTAAACTGAAACTGGGCCGCCACGTGCGATCTGGGAACCCAACCGGTCTGAAAACTGGATGTATGCTAGATCTAGTATGCATGAGCTTAAGTCCGACCGCATTTGGCCTGGGGACCTCCAGAAATGCCCTTTTGGACCGAAACGGCCCCGATTTGGTTAGGCACCAAGTAAACATTGTTCCCAAGCCTATTTTGGGAATGTTTTAGGCTATAAAAGGGGTTGAAACCCTCACTCCTCTCTCCCATCCGAATTTGAGAGAAGCCCTAACTTGGGAGAGAGAAAAAGGTGGGAGATTGTGAGAGAGTGGGAGAGTTCTTCCTGCCACTTGTGCTACGTGTTGCACGTGCTTAAGCAACACTCCTCTACCGCTTTCCCGACGATTCCACCGCAATCCTAGGTAAGTAAAAACCCTAAATAGTTGGTGATTTGAGTTTTCCTTGTTTCCATAGCGATGTAGCTTATGGATCTTATGTATTAGGCTCCTTACTCGCCGTAGACGAAGCATATACACTCCGCTTCAATTCCCGAGTCTACAAGACACTAGGTGAGGATTTTAGACGCTTTGATTGACGGTTCCCAACGCTTTCAATGTCGTTTAATAGTAGATTCTTGACGGCATCGCCGTTTGACATGTACAAAATGCTCTCCGTTTCCCTTTTCGTAAGCTAACGAAGAATATGAGATTTAGGGCATTTTAGTCATTTGTAGGAAGTACTGTTTACATTCATATTTTGCTGATGTGATTGACATGGTTTGTTGTCGCATTAGGAAGTTAGGAATGCGTGCATAATTAGTTTGGCGAAGAGATTCGCCTAGTTGCACACTTTGGGTCGACATACTATATGTAGACTTAAGTGTGTAGTGTATGTGTTTGTATAAATGCTTGTATTAGTATGTATTGAATTAAATGACGTTATTTGATACTTTGTGATTGATTTTTCAATTATTATGCCGACCTAAATGATTTTCTACATGTTGACAAAATGCATGATTTCATTACATGCATGGAATGTATGTGCTTGAGGATTTGCTTAAGTGAATATGCATGGGAAGTATGCCTTGAAGATTTGCTTAAGTTGAATGTTATAACATGTGCTAACATGCTCACATGATGTATTTCAATTCCAATACCTTTTATAGTGATTCCATAGATGTGTGGGACTTGACTTAGTCCAGGCAGTCGGTAACCGAGCGAATTCGTGGCTGACTGGTCATAGCCACGAACGACGCGTCGATGAATGTGATTCGTGTTGAGAGTTGGCGGCAGTGGTTAGGCCACGCGAAGTGTTTTACGCACTTCATGTCGTTCAATTCGAGATGCGATCGCGCTAGTCGAGCCCGTCAAGTAACCCGACTGGCCGATGTTTGTTCACCTTGTATGTATCATAACTGCTTGAACCTAGGGTACTGAACTTACCATTGTAAACCCTATTAACCGTGGTACCTTGATCCACGAAGACTCATGAGCCGGGCACGGTGGTATGGGACACCGTGGTCGAGCTGTCGGCCTACGCTGGGGCCACAAACCTCCCCGTAGTGACCAGTGAGCACCTTGACTCGTGAGCAGATTATGGTGGTATGGGACACTATATTCTAGCTGTCGGCCTACACTGATCAGGCGACGAGCCCTTTGTAGTGACCGCGAGCGTATTCTGAGTTCACGGGAGGCGACGACCCTTCCGTGCAGTAGAGTACAGTAGGCCTGTATTGATAAGGTGATGGGGGAGCGGTGCAACGAGTGCGAGCAACAGCCCTGGCAGCCCTTGCAGTGACCTACGAAATGTACATCGTATGAGATTACTAGGAGTGACGACCCTAGACAGGATCCGTGTTGGGATTGATACAAGGGAGGTACCTTAGTTTCCCAATCCTGCTGTTTGAATGGACTAATAACAACTTGGTAATCATATCACCATAGCATTGCATGTGCCTGGAAGATGTGGAGCACTCTAGGGAGTGTGGCATGCCGCGGTCGTAAGATGTTGCCGTATGAGGGTGATCGTCGGTGAGGGCATACATCACGTCATATCATCTTGCATTAACAACAGTATTAGGACTTGTCTGATTTACTGCTTTACTATTATCGCGTGATTGAATTGTGAACATGCTAATCTTTGCTCTATGATTCCACTGAGTTGATCACTCATTCCCACGTTACAGGATGGTGTTTGCAACACCCACCAGACCCTGTTGTAGTTGCAGGTGACGACGAGATCCAGGAGGTGGAGCTAGATGATGACGAGGACCAGGATGAGTTCTCGTATATGCAGTATCATGACGGCTTCCCGTAGGCGACCTGGATCGAGGGAACATCAGTGGGACTTTTCTTTTTTGAACATTATTCTTTTGTTATGTACATGTATATGAGACTCAGAGATGTAATCATACTTTGGAGACAGTTGAGATTACTTTGTTTTTCCATACAGTGATATATATCTTGTTTAGTCTTCCGCTTGCTTTTATCACTGGATTTGAAGTATGAATTGCAGTTTTGGTATACTTTTACTCATGTGAATGCTTTAAATCAGACAACATCGAATCATAACCATTTTGTTGCATAAGTGACGGTCTGGAACTCGGGAGTTGAGTTTATACACGACCCCCGATTTTCAGGGTGTTACAAGTTGGTATCAGAGCATGAATGAGAGTATACTGGGCCTGGGTTATGGTCTTGCGACGTACGCTGTCGCTTCTTTTGACTTAGGTGGGTGCGAGAAGGGTCTAGAAACACTCCTAGGATCACAGATTCGCCGATAGGCGAAGTCTATAAGGATCGATCGCAAGATCGAGTCTGTAACGCATCTCGGGTCGCGTAAAGCGACCCGAATCACTTCTAAGCTGTAGGAAGTCGGGTGGAGACGTCCTATGAGCGGTTTTAAACCGCAAAGGTGAATCTTTGGGCCGTGGAATGACCACGACTCCAGTAATCAATCGCCAGGGCTTAAAAACCCCGTTTTGCCAAAAATTCTCAAAATTCCTTCTCTAAACACTTCAACTTTCAGTTCTTTCTTATCCATTTCATGTTAGGCATCAAACCTAATGTGAAAATAACACAAATTAGTACATTCACCAAATTTTACAGTGAATAGTAAAATTTCATGAAAAATGGCCATAAGGCCATTCTAACTTCACTTTCTTTAGCAACTAAGGAGCTAGAAAGATGTACTGGATCCTTCTACCCCAAATTCATATGCTGCATTATATGGTTTGGTATTCGATATTGCGATGTGGACCCGGAAAGCCCCGAACACATGTTTGGGCTCATAGGGACCAAAATATAATGAACCAAGGGGTGGGACCAACTTTTTTGGGACCCTGGGACCATGGGGGACCAGACCCATGGGGTCCCGCTGGCCAACCTGAAGGTTGGCCGGCGATGCCATCGCCGGCCGGGCGATGCATCGCCGGCCGGCCACCTCGGTTGGTGCTGCCCTTTGGGCGCACCCACTTAAATACCCCCCACATCACCCCTAGCTATCTCCCATCCCACGAAAACCCCTAAAACACCCCTCTCCTTCACAAACAGCCCCCTTGCATACCCTAGATTTGATTTTCAGCACTCCATTCCAAACCCCGGCGACCCAAACCCCTCCTAAACCCTTCCTTGGCCAAAACCAACCACCACCCATCAATTATTGGGTGTTGGCAGCCCCTTTCCTTGAAGATTTCCCCATTTGGAGCTCCAAAATCCCCCAAATAGTGCCGAAATCGTGAGCAGCTCCATTCCATCTTTTTGTTCTTATTTTTCCCTGAAAGTATAGCCTTGGGAAGCTTGAAGCATCCCTCTACGACGCCTAGATTTCCTTTTGTCAGATTGGGCAGCCATTTCTCCGCATTTTCGGCGTTTTCCATGGCCTTCGTGGAAGCCATTTTGGGTCTTTTGTCGCTCTCATCCATCATATCTTTGATGGGTAAGAGGAAAACTGTGTCAGACGAGGCTGGGCCGAGCCGCCCTGCTCGATTGAGAAGACCGCGGGGTGGTGCCGCAAGTTCAAGCACCGCCGCAGGTCCAGCTGCAGTCCTGGAGTGCCGTACAAAGCGGGATTTGGATCCCCATGCACATCTTGGACGAACCATCCTATCAGAGATGCCTCATGGTGAATACACTGATCGTAGAGTGTTATTTGAGGCGGACGTAGATGGGCGATTGTTCGGCGAATATCTGTTGTTCGAACGCATTGAAGCCGCGCACTGGGGACCGATCTTTGAAGCTCGCGCTCGTGCTAATGTGAGCACTATTCGGGCCTTCTATGCTAGCATCCAGAGTCCCACCTTGGAGCCCTTACAGTTTAAAATCCCTTTTGGCAGAGATCGGATGGCTACGATCGACGTCCGGTTGGTTGCGCGACTTCTCAACGTGCCTCTAGGTGATGTACATCCAAGTGAGAAGAATTTGAGGACTAGACGTGAACGAGATCGCCGCACCAGGTTTCTGTGCGGTAAGTTGGTTCCATGGCAGCCTAATAATAGCCTCAAGGCGACGTACATGTCTGAGGATTTGCGTCTGCTGCATCACATCTTCACGTTCAATATTTATCCTAGGTCGACGAACCGCATTGAATGTACACGTCTTATGGTCGATTTCTTATTTCTGGTGGCCCAGGGGGAGAACGTATGTATGGCCACTTTCATCTTACGGTAGATAGTTCTCATAGCCAGGTCGAGGAGAACATCCGAATCCCTTCCCTTTGGCCGACTCATTTGCAAGATTGCGCTTGAGTTTGCCTATAGACTTGGACCCGAATTGCCGGTATCGATTCACACCATCGATGAGTCGACAATGGTTAAGATGAAGATTGGGTCGCAATATCGTGAAAATCAACTTGAAAGGGATAGTGGGGACGACTTTGATGAAGAGGAAGATCAAAGCGAAGGAGAACCTAGTGCAGAGGTTCAGGAAGAGACTCAGGAAGAAGCAGAAGAGGAGGCTCAGGATACTGATGAGAGCCCTCCTCCTTCTGCGCAGACTACTATTGACGATCGCATTGCTCGGATGGAGGAGAGTCAGACCGCTTTGCGAAGGGAAGTCCAAGAACTTCGAGCAGAGGTCGCTGATGCCAAGGCCGTTACGAAGAAGAAGTTTGGCAAGGTGACTCGCACCTTGAAGGCAATCCTGTGTTGCTTACAGGATAAGGGTGCTCCTCCTCCGTCGCCAGACTCCGACTAGCGACGCGATCTTTGATGTTGTTATGAGTAGTTAGCCATTTTCTGTTTTATGTGTGTAAGCCTGTTGAGGCTAGTGCTTTGCTTATGTTGCTGTTGCTTAACTGTCTTAATTTCCATGTCATTCTAGTCATGATGCTTGTAAGGATATATCCCTTGTATTGTGACAATTTTGATTAATTGAAATGCATGGAATGCCTTTGACTCTTTAGTGAATGATTGTGGTGTATTTGAGCAATTGAGACTGACAAGGTTGCGCCCTATTTTGAATATAGGGAATGCCACCTAAGACTACGAGGAGCGCGGTTCGGCTTTCGTTGTCTGAGCAGATGGATCAGACTCCCTCTCAGTCTGGCACTCGTCCGGACCCTGCTGTGGGCCCGATTCCTGAGACTGTTCGATCGTCTCAGCCTGCTGTTGGTCCTACAGATGGACCACCGCCATTTACACCATCAGTTAGAGAGCCACAGCGCGCATCTACTTCCGCACCTCATCCGCCACAGCCTGCTCCACCACCTGATAGATTCGAGCAGATGATGGCTATGATGCTACAGCAGCAGCAGCTTCTGACCACCATAGTTGGGACGTTAGCCCAGGGTGGGGGTGCGACTACATCTACTCCGCCTGCACCACCTGCGCATCCAGCTGAGGATGCCTATGCTTACGCCCAGGATGAGGGCACAACACTTCCTGCGCAGCCTGCTTTCCCGGCGGGGAATCCTGCCGACACACGGGGTCTTCTGGAGTGATTTCAGCGCTTGCGGCCTCCTACTTTCACGGGTTCTCACAGACCCGAGGAGGCTGAGTTTTGGCTCGACCGAGTATCGAAGATTCTGCGCATGTTGCACTGTACTGAGGCAGAGCAGGTAGAGCTGGCTACCTTCCAGTTTGAGAGAGAGGCCAGTATGTGGTGGGATAGTGTATTGCGGACTGTTACCGCAGACTTCGTATGGACATGGGCAGCATTCGAGTTTCGCTTCCATGAGAAGTATTATCCTCAGACCTACAGGCACGAGAGGGAGAATGAGTTTCTCCGTCTCAGGCAGGCAGCGATGACGGTTACCGAGTATGAGCATCGGTTCACAGAGTTGGGCAGGTACATCCCGACGATTCTAGCTGATGAGCAGATGCACATACGGTGCTTTTTGGAGGGCTTGTGACCGGATATTCGGTCGAAGATGTGCTGTATCAGTTTCTCCTCCTATGCGGAGTTGGTTCACATGTCCATGCGGGCAGAGCAGGACGTGGATCGACTTGCGCGATCACGAGGCCCGACTACTTCCAGGCCGCGACCGGAGTTGCCAGATAGGCCCTTCGCGGGCAAGAGGCCTCGAATTGATCCTCCTACCAGGACCACGGTGCCAGTAGGACCGTTTCGGCGCCCTGATTTATCATGCACATACTGTGGGAGGACGGGCCACCTAGCGCAGAGTTGCTTTTCGAGGATGCGGGACAGTGGGTTCTCGCCGCCGCAGAAGATTGATCGTGTACGTCCACAGGCGATATCAGCACCGCCTATACGGTCAGCTCCTGCGCAGTCCTCTTTCAGACCCACAGTATCGCAGATTCGACAGCCCCCACGGACCTTGACACAGCGGCCGAACCGGCCACAGCAGGCTCGAGTTCATGCACTGACCGCTGAGGCATCTACGACGCCGACTTTCCAGCATTCAGCCTTCGAGGTCACGGGCCATATCGGAGGTACTCCCGTTCTTGTCATGGTGGACACTGGTTCCACGATTTCCTTGATATCGCGTACCGTAGTCAGACGTCTTGGGTTACAGACTATCACTATGGATAGCGTGCGAGTCCTTGCAGCTCATGGAGATTATTCGGATGTCACCCAGATGTGTGAGGGTTGTTTAGTTGATCTGGGAGGCAGGACGATGACTCTTGATCTGGTCGTCGATCCCTCGCTCGTATATCTCGACGTCATTCTTGGCATGGACTGGTTGACTGCAGCGAGAGCCGAGATTGACTGCGAGGCTCGTGTGGTGACGGTGTACGAGCCTGAGGGCACGCCTTTCACATTTTCAGTGCGGGTAAATCTTCCTTTCCGCATTCTTAGCTACGCCACTCTATTGCGCGACGTTGGTGCCCAGGTACTTGAGCAAACACCAGTTGTATCTGAGTTCAGGGATCTGTTCAGGAAGATCCCTGGTTTGCCGCCCAGACGTGAGATCGATTTCACTATCGATCTGATTCCTGGTTCTACACCCGTCTCACTGCCGACGTATCGCATGACACCATGTGAGATGGAGGAGTTGAGGACGCAGATTGACGGTCTACTAGAGCTTGGCCTTATACGGCCTAGCGTATCTCCTTGGGGAGCACCGGTCTTGTTCGTGAAGAAGAAGGATGGTTCGCTGCGATTGTGTATTGATTATCGCAGGCTGAACCAACTCACAGTGAAGAACAAGTACCCTTTGCCCAGGATCGACGACTTGTTTGATCAGTTGAGAGGAGCGCAGTACTTCTCGAAGATTGATCTTCAGTCAGGATATCATCAGCTGCGCGTCAGAGATGAGGACGTGCAGAAGACAGCGTTCAGGACCAGTTTTGGTCATTACGAGTTCCTTGTGATGTCGTTCGGTCTCACGAACGCACCGGCCGTGTTCATGGATCTGATGAACCGGGTATTGCGGCCTTTCCTCTATCGATTCGTCGTTGTCTTCATCGACGACATTTTGGTATACTCTAGGAGTCGAGAGGAGCATGAGGAGCACTTGCGTTTGGTCCTTGATACGCTCAGACAACATCAGTTGTTCGCACAGTATAAGAAGTGCGACTTCTGGAAGCAGGAGGTGAAGTTCCTGGGACACGTGGTGTCCAAGGATGGCATGGCAGTTGACCTGTCTAAGGTAGCTGCGGTGCAGGACTGGGAGCAGCCTGGTTCTGTCACTGAGGTGAGGAGTTTCTTGGGTCTCGCTGGCTACTATCGGCGCTTCATTCAGGACTTCTCGAAGATCGCGAGACCCTTATCTCAGTTGACACGGAAGGACGTGAAGTTCGCCTGGAATGATAAGGCAGAGTCAGCTTTTCAGGAGCTGAAGGACAGACTTACGTCCGCCCCTGTGCTAGTATTGCCAGAGCAAGGGGTTAAATACACTATATACACTGACGCGTCTAGCGTTGGTTTAGGTTGTGTCCTTATGCAGAGGGACAGGGTAATTTCGTATGCCTCGAGACAATTAAGGAAGCACGAGGAGAATTACCCTACACACGACCTGGAGTTGGCAGCCGTGATATTCGCACTGAGACTCTGGAGACATTACCTCTACGGAGAGGAGTTCGAGCTCTTTTGCGACCACAAGAGCCTCAAGTACATATTCACGCAGCGGGACTTGAATATGAGGCAGCGGCGATGGATGGAGACGCTAAAGGACTTCAAGTTTGAAGTCTCTTACCATCCTGGGAAGGCGAACCTTGTGGCTGATGCGTTGAGCCGCAAGAAGGCGATAGAGTTTGCGGCTCCACTGATGGTTGCCGAGTGGGATATGGTTGAGTTTTTGCGAGACTTTGAGCAGAAACTCACCGTAGAGGAGCCATTTGAGTTCATCGCACACGTACAGGTGCGATCCCAGATCGATGACCGTGTCATCGAGGCGCAGAGGGACGACCCGCATCTTACTGAGCTTCGAGAGCAGGCCAGTGATGATGCTGACGCCGACTGGCGAGTTGGTATGGATGGGGGCTTACGTTACCGTGGCTGCCTATGCGTTCCTGATGTCCCTGACTTGAGACGAGAGATTCTCGAGGCTGCGCATTCTACTAGACTCGCGATGCATCCAGGCAGCACGAAGATGTATCGTGACGTGAAGAGGACGTATTGGTGGGAAGGTATGAAGACCCACATTGCTGAGTTCGTGTCCCGTTGTCTCACTTGTCAGCAGGTGAAGGCAGAGCATCGCCGACCACCTGGACTTTTGCAGCCTATGCCGATTGCAGAGTGGAAGTGGGATTTCATTTCCATGGACTTCATTTCTGGGTTGCCGAAGACGAGGAAGGGGCACGATTCCATTTGGGTGATCATCGACCGATTGACGAAGTCGGCGCACTTCCTACCGATCAGAGTTACGAACTCTGCAGACGAGCTGGCTAGATTGTATATCCGAGAGATTGTGCGTCTGCATGGAGTTCCGTTGGAGATCGTGTCGGACAGAGACACGCGGTTCACTTCTATTTTCTGGACTCGCATTCAGGAGGCTATGGGTGTGAAGTTGAAGTTCAGTACTGCCTTCCACCCACAGACGGACGGACAGACGGAGCGAGTGAACCAGATCCTGGAGGACATGTTGCGAGCTTGCGCATTGGACTTCAAGGACAGTTGGGATGACTGTCTTGCATATGCGGAGTTTGCGTACAACAATAGCTTCCAGGCGAGTATCGGCATGGTACCTTATGAGGCGCTGTATGGGCGACCTTGTCGCGCACCGCATTGCTGGTTAGAGGTCGGTGAGCGCAGCTTGATTGGCCCAGAGTTGGTGCAGGCGACGTCAGAGAAGATCGATACTATTCGACGTCGGCTTCTTACAGCGCAGAGCAGACAGAAGAGCTACGCCGATACGAGACGGAGACCACTAGAGTTCACAGTCGGGGATCATGTGTTTTTGCGAGTTTCCCCTATGAAGGGAGTCCTTCGGTTCGGGAAGAAGGGGAAGCTGGCACCGCGATTCATTGGTCCATTTCAGATCCTCGATCGTGTGGGAGCAGTGGCTTACCGATTGGCTTTACCCACGCCCCTCGCGAGCGTCCACAACGTATTTCATGTTTCTATGCTGAAGAAGTACGTTGCTGATCCTTCTCATATCATCAGATGGGAGCAGGTGCAGTTAGGAGAGGATGTTACTTATACCCTGCGACTGACACGCATCTTAGACCGGAAGGAGCAGGTACTGCGTAGCAAGGTGATTCCCCTTGTGAAGGTACTATGGACGCATCATACTGAGGAGGAGGCTACTTGGGAGACAGAAGCCGAGATCAGAAAGAACTACCCACAGCTTCTCGAGGAGTACGAAAAGGTACAAAATTTTGAGGACGAAATTATTTGTTAAGGGGGGTAGATTGTAACGCCCGTGAAAAATCTATACTTGGGCTCGAGTACTAACTCGACCCGAAATTGCGTAGAATTCATTCCTTTGGAAAATTTGACTAGGTTAGCTAGTGCAACGTTGGAGTAGCTGGGAAATGGTCCCTGATCACTTTAAATACGTTCTACGAGGCCCGAAGTGAGTGGAACCAAGGGTGCTATAATGCTCTAAAGCCTCGGATCAAACTCTAAACCGGTTTGTTCTCTGGACCACTTTGAATCTTTGTATTGGATCTAGACCGCACGTTGAAAGTCCGATACCTCCTATCTTAGACCGTTAGGACCGTCTAGCTGGGCTTGACACTCATTCCAAAAATCAAGTCAAACCGATGATCACAGGCTATTTCATTGAGCCCGGACCGAAGAGAGTGTGAATAGGGACATAGTTGGAATTTCAAATTCAAATCTGGCACACAAATTTGACGCATCAGTATTAAGCATTCTGACCGTCAGAATACAGCCAAATTACACCCTTGGATCAGGAAAAATATCTATTATATATCACGAGACTTATAGGCCTGATCTTGGTGCGGTGACCGTTAAACTGAAACTGGGCCGCCACGTGCGATCTGGGAACCCAACCGGTCTGAAAACTGGATGTATGCTAGATCTAGTATGCATGAGCTTAAGTCCGACCGCATTTGGCCTGGGGACCTCCAGAAATGCCCTTTTGGACCGAAACGGCCCCGATTTGGTTAGGCACCAAGTAAACATTGTTCCCAAGCCTATTTTGGGAATGTTTTAGGCTATAAAAGGGGTTGAAACCCTCACTCCTCTCTCCCATCCGAATTTGAGAGAAGCCCTAGCTTGGGAGAGAGAAAAAGGTGGGAGATTGTGAGAGAGTGGGAGAGTTCTTCCTGCCACTTGTGCTACGTGTTGCACGTGCTTAAGCAACACTCCTCTACCGCTTTCCCGACGATTCCACCGCAATCCTAGGTAAGTAAAAACCCTAAATAGTTGGTGATTTGAGTTTTCCTTGTTTCCATAGCGATGTAGCTTATGGATCTTATGTATTAGGCTCCTTACTCGCCGTAGACGAAGCATATACACTCCGCTTCAATTCCCGAGTCTACAAGACACTAGGTGAGGATTTTAGACGCTTTGATTGACGGTTCCCAACGCTTTCAATGTCGTTTAATAGTAGATTCTTGACGGCATCGCCGTTTGACATGTACAAAATGCTCTCCGTTTCCCGTTTCTTAAGCTAACGAAGAATATGAGATTTAGGGCATTTTAGTCATTTGTAGGAAGTACTGTTTACATTCATATTTTGCTGATGTGATTGACATGGTTTGTTGTCGCATTAGGAAGTTAGGAATGCGTGCATAATTAGTTTGGCGAAGAGATTCGCCTAGTTGCACACTTTGGGTCGACATACTATATGTAGACTTAAGTGTGTAGTGTATGTGTTTGTATAAATGCTTGTATTAGTATGTATTGAATTAAATGACGTTATTTGATACTTTGTGATTAATTTTTCAATTATTATGCCGACCTAAATGATTTTCTACATGTTGACAAAATGCATGATTTCATTACATGCATGGAATGTATGTGCTTGAGGATTTGCTTAAGTGAATATGCATGGGAAGTATGCCTTGAAGATTTGCTTAAGTTGAATGTTATAACATGTGCTAACATGCTCACATGATGTATTTCAATTCCAATACCTTTTATAGTGATTCCATAGATGTGTGGGACTTGACTTAGTCCAGGCAGTCGATAACCGAGCGAATTCGTGGCTGACTGGTCATAGCCACGAACGACGCGTCGATGAATGTGATTCGTGTTGAGAGTTGGCGGCAGTGGTTAGGCCACGCGAAGTGTTTTACGCACTTCATGTCGTTCAATTCGAGATGCGATCGCACTAGTCGAGCCCGTCAAGTAACCCGACTGGCCGATGTTTGTTCACCTTGTATGTATCATAACTGCTTGAACCTAGGGTACTGAACTTACCATTGTAAACCCTATTAACCGTGGTACCTTGATCCACGAAGACTCATGAGCCGGGCACGGTGGTATGGGACACCGTGGTCGAGCTGTCGGCCTACGCTGGGGCCACAAACCTCCCCGTAGTGACCAGTGAGCACCTTGACTCGTGAGCAGATTATGGTGGTATGGGACACTATATTCTAGCTGTCGGCCTACACTGATCAGGCGACGAGCCCTTTGTAGTGACCGCGAGCGTATTCTGAGTTCACGGGAGGCGACGACCCTTCCGTGCAGTAGAGTACAGTAGGCCTGTATTGATAAGGTGATGGGGGAGCGGTGCAACGAGTGCGAGCAACAGCCCTGGCAGCCCTTGTAGTGACCTACGAAATGTACATCGTATGAGATTACTAGGAGTGACGACCCTAGACAGGATCCGTGTTGGGATTGATACAAGGGAGGTACCTTAGTTTCCCAATCCTGCTGTTTGAATGGACTAATAACAACTTGGTAATCATATCACCATAGCATTGCATGTGCCTGGAAGATGTGGAGCACTCTAGGGAGTGTGGCATGCCGCGGTCGTAAGATGTTGCCGTATGAGGGTGATCGTCGGTGAGGGCATACATCACGTCATATCATCTTGCATTAACAACAGTATTAGGACTTGTCTGATTTACTGCTTTACTATTATCGCGTGATTGAATTGTGAACATGCTAATCTTTGCTCTATGATTCCACTGAGTTGATCACTCATTCCCACGTTACGGGATGGTGTTTACAACACCCACCAGACCCTGTTGTAGTTGCAGGTGACGACGAGATCCAGGAGGTGGAGCTAGATGATGACGAGGACCAGGATGAGTTCTCGTATATGCAGTATCATGACGGCTTCCCGTAGGCGACCTGGATCGAGGGGACATCAGTGGGACTTTTCTTTTTTGAACATTATTCTTTTGTTATGTACATGTATATGAGACTCAGAGATGTAGTCATACTTTGGAGACAGTTGAGATTACTTTGTTTTTCCATACAGTGATATATATCTTGTTTAGTCTTCCGCTTGCTTTTATCACTGGATCTGAAGTATGAATTGCAGTTTTGGTATACTTTTACTCATGTGAATGCTTTAAATCAGACAACATCGAATCATAACCATTTTGTTGCATAAGTGACGGTCTGGAACTCGGGAGTTGAGTTTATACACGACCCCCGATTTTCAGGGTGTTACAGTTGGCTACACATATATTAGTCGATATGCCTGTTAGAGAGGCCCCTATCCATTATCTTATATTTAACAATTCTAATATCAATAAGATGAAGCTAAATTTCCTTCCTGGCCAAGGCGATGGTGTTAGTGGTTCCGAAGCTGGACATGAGGAAGAAGCTGGTGATATTAACATGGATGATATTTTTGAAGAACTTGAATCTGATTTTGCTAATGATCTAGACTATGAACCATATGAGTTTGATGCACGTTTGCATGCATTGGAGGAGAAGGTTGAGAATATGAATATTAAGGTAGAAAACATGTCTGTTGCCCATGATTTACAATTCAAGTATATGCGCAAATATCTTAGGTGCTTGAAAAAGGGCATGCATCAACTTGATCCTTCCATCCCCGATCCTTCATCTAGCTCAGATTAGTTCCTTTTCTTTTTTTTTTGGACTGTAATAACATTATTACTCTTCTATTCTCTCTGGTTTTGAGATTGTAGTTATCTCTAAATTAGCTCTGTTTATGGATTATGTGTATTGTTTATGCTATTTTCTCATATCTTGTCTTTATAACTCTCATATATCTCTTTCATTATTACTCCCCAGCCATCTATTCTATGCTTCCTTTGTCATATTGTGTCAAGAAGGGGGAGAATGGATGTCTATGCCACGAGGAGGGTGTAGTAGCATTGCATATTTTCTGTGTTGTATGTTACTCAGGGGGAGTATGTCCAAAGGTTGAATATATGTTGAATTGATTTGTTGGTTCATGCTAATATGAATATGTGCCAATTGATGTGACTCCTTAATATTGTGTGTTTTGTCACTAATTTGACAAAGGGGGAGATTGTTAGTGCTATACTTGATAGCTCCTTTATATTGTCAAATTTGTGGTGCCAAAGACATTGTTTGTATCTTGTTATGAAGCTTATATATGTGAATAACAAAACTCTACTCAAGATATGCCAAGTCACGACAAAGTCTCACAAGATCAGCTTCGATAGAAATGCATTGTTCAAAAGTTAAGATTCGAGAATGTGAGAATGTTTAACTTAATTCAAGACAAGTATAATTCAAGATCTCAAGATGCCTTCAAGTTCGACATCGAGATCTCTAGAAACTTTCAAGTTCAAGCTAAAACAAGATTTCAATCTTCATTATTCTCAAAGGTCACTCGTTTTTAAATGTCAGTGTCCTTACTTCACTATTGAGGTATGTTTGACCTTAGGGTGGCCTTTAGAGCAGGTCATTTTGGATACATAATTCATATGTTTTATATTTGGGAATTTGGTCTGTTCTAAGACTAGTCCTGGACCTTGCTCGACTAGTCTTATGTAACACTCCAGATTTTTGCCAACCTGGAGTTAGATGTCCCTAGGCAATGGGTCAACCATAACACCTTGGTAACTTCTCAAAACTCAATTCCAAAGCCAAAGAAATCATTTAGAACCAAATTCTTTAGAAATTTAACGTGTATTAACTAGAGCTACACTAGAGTACCTGCGAAAGTAGCACCAACCACTTTAAATACGATCTGTAAGACCCAAAACCTATAGAATTGTTAACGCTATATTACCCTGAAATCTAGGATCCAACTCTAAACCCAGTTGTTCCTAGGATTACTTTGTAATTTCGTATTGGACCTAAATTGTACGTCGAAAGTCTGATAGCGATGATCTTAGACCATTATGACTGCTTAGTTGGACTTGACTATCACCTCAAAAATCAAGGTCAAACGATGTCCTGAGACCATTTCCTTGAGTCCGGAGTGAAGAGAGTGAAAGCAAAGATTTTTAGAAAATTAAATATAATTTTAAGTAATCTGGATCGTTTCACTTGCACGTTATTTCTAAGCATTCTAACCGTTAGATTTCGACCCAAATTCACCCTCGGATCAGGATAGGTGGCCCTTACATGTCATAGTACTTGTAGCTCTGATCGAGTTCCCGTAACCGTTTAATTGAAACTGGTTTGTCGCGGTCGATCTGGAAACCTGACCAGACTGAAAACTTATCTTGACCTAGATCTAATATTAGTGAGCTTAAATCCGACCACGTTTAGTAACAGGACCTCCAGAAGTGCTCCATTGGATCGAAACAGACCCGATTTGGTTATAACCTACGTATACCTTGGCCCTATGGCTATTTTCATCACTTTTAGGCTTATAAAAAAGCCTTAAACCCTCATTCCCAAATCCCATACAAATTTTTAAAATCTAGCTAAGAAAGAGAGAGAAAAGAGAGAGAAAGTGTGGGAGAACCTGTTGATTCTCCGTACGATTCTTACCAGTTCATCTACACATCGAACCTGCGTATCTAAATCGTTCTTCCGGTGATTCTGATTCCATTCTTGGGTAAGTTAAGCCAACCCTAACCTGTTTTGAAGCCTAGAATAGTTTAAATGAAGTTATAGCTAACCTGTTTCATGCCTTAGGTAGCGTATCCGCCATTGACGAAGATATATCGTCTGAATCACCTCTTATACGTATTATCTAGTTTAAGGTGCGGACTATATACGTTTAGGTTATGGTTTTCAAGACTTTCAATGTTAGATAATGATTTATTCATGTTGTGATTGCCATTACACATGCCAAATGCGCCATCCATTTTGATTTCATGTATATGTTAGAATACCTGTATGCGTATGGAATCTGCTGTTTTGATTGCCATGATTAATTGTCGTTGTTATATGCTTGATATGAATGTGGCAACTGCTTGGTGAAAGGACTTGCCCTAATATGCAATGGAGTTGACTTACGTGATGTATGTTGAATAGTGTAATCTAAGTGTCTGTATAAATGGCTAAATGAATTAGAAGTTAGTAAAGTGTGATTGCTAAGGTTGTTGAGATATGAATCTCAATCACAACACTTGAGTGTATGATTTCCTCCATGAATCATGTAACTTAGATTATTCATGTTAACTGTGTGTATGATTTCCTCCATGTACTGTATTTAAGTTTCAGTTATATGTCATGAATGTTCATTTGAAAGTAGGATATGAATCATGCTAGTTATTGAGCTTGTATGTGAGTGAGGCTGTGCTACAGTCCAGGTAATCAGTAATCATACTCCAAAGGTGGTTGAGGTTATTTTCACCACACAAGACGAGTTTAATGAATTTGAGTCATGCTTGGGATGTGCGATAGTGGTTAGGCCATATGCATTCCATGTCGTTTAACTCAACGTGCGCTTGGCCTAGTTGAGCTTATCAACTAACCCGATTGACCAATGTATGTTCACCATGTTTGGTCACTATTGTTTGAATCTAAGGCACTGAACTTACCAGTGAAACTCCCGTTAACCTTAGTACCATGATCCTCTAAGACTCATGAGCCGAACATGGTGGTATGGGACACCGTGGTCAAGCTGTCAACCTACGTTGGGGCCACAAGCCTCCCCGTAGTGACCAGTGAGCAACTCAGACTCGTGAGCTGAATACAGTGGTATGGGACACTGTATTCGAGCTGTCGACTTACGTTGGGGGGAGTGGTGTAATGATTGCGTGTAACAGCCCTGACAGCCCTTTGTAGTGACCTCGAGCGTACTCTGAGTCTACGTGGAGGCGACGACCCTTCCATAGCAACAAGAGTACAAACTAGGCCTGTATTGATTTGGTGATGGGGGAGTGGTGTAACGATTGCTTGTAAAATTCCTGACAGCCCTTGCAGCAACCTAGAACTGCACTTCGTATGAGATATGCTAGGATTGACGACCCTAGACTGGATCATTGCTGGGAATTGATATAAGGGAGGTACCTTAGCTTCCCAATCATACTTATGACATTCCATTGCATGTGCTATTGGTGTTGGTGTAAGAGCATGAGGAAGTGACTGACATGGGCATGCATCATTCCTTCATAACATTCATGCATTAACAAGAGTATCTAGGACATGTTTGATTGTACTGCCTTATCATTACTACTTGATTGAATTGATAACATATTAACCTTTACTGTATAGTTTCCACTGAGTTAATCACTTACTCCCACTTTACGGGACGGTGTTTGCAACACCAACCAGTCCCTGTTTTAGTTTCAGATGGTGGTGATGCTTGCGAAGCAAAGTCGGTCTTTTATGATGATGAGGGTTCCTCATATATGTAGTTCTCAGGCGGGTTCATGTGAATAATGCTCTGATTGATGAGGATTCAGGGCTATGTTGGTAGTGATTTATCACTTTTGATATAGGTATTTGAGACACGGCTTGTAATTATGACCTGACAGAGCATACATAGCTTGGGGACTTATGTTAATATATATATATATATATATATATGTGTGTGTGTGTGTGTGTGTGTGTGTGTGTGTGTGTGTGTGTGTGTGTGTGTATGTATTTCAGTCTTTCGCTCATGTTTTCAAACTGTCCCTGAATGATGTTTACTGTTTTGGCTTAATCCACTTCATGTTTTATGCATTAATACAGCCGACATTCATCCATCATTGAAAATGTTGCATAAGTGATGTTTTAGAACTCGGGAGTGGAGTTTATGCTCGACCCCAATTTTTAGGGCGTTATATCCTAGCTCTGCTTCGACCCATCTAAGATTTTCCTGGACCAATCGTAAATTTATTGCAAAAATTCAAAATTTTTAGTTAAGCTTCGACTAGTCCTAGGGTCTGTTCGACCAGTTGTATGAACAGTGTCGAATGCTCCTTCGACCAGTCTTGAACCTATGACTCAAACTACAGCGTTGAATTTCACTTGGCTTTGACTTGTCCTGATTAACCTATGACCAGTTGAAGGTAACCTACGACCAGTCGTAGACTACCTCCGACCAGTCATGAAACTGTCTTATCTTATCACGCTCAAAATTTTAAATATCCATTGGTCCTACGATTAGTCGTAGTGACCTCTAGATCAGTTAAAGATGCGATTTTCTCACCTATAAATAGAGCACGAATCTCAAAATATTTGACAGATATAGAACTCAAGTTATTTTAATCCGGCCTTCTGAGAGAAAAGCCTGTGCTCCATTTAAGCTAAGTGTGCATATTTAATATTTTCTTTCTTTAGCTTTTTAAATTGATTTTATTTCTTGTATTCCAATCTGATCTGAAAAGAGGAAGTTTTATTTTCCTTTTCTGAAATCAAAATCAATTAAAGCTAGCCCATTTGGTTTAATTTAAAATCAATTAGAACTTAGAACCATTATAAAGTGGGTATTGGATATTAAACTTTGATATTCGAATCTCTACCGACTTGGTTCTTCTAGGCTACTACAATAAAGGAGAAATTCAGGTATTTTACATTTATGTAATTTACTTTCATTTGGTTTTCTTTTGAAATTTTATAGAAAAATCTCATTGTATTGGTTATCTAAGGAGAGCCAGGAAAACTCAGAATTGGAGTTTTTTTAATTGTGTAAGCCCACAGAGAACGACACAATTGTGAAGGTTTTAGGTGAACCTGAAAAACCTATCTTTGATAGTGAATGCTAATATCCACTGTGTGAGGATATTATGAGTGGAGTAGCTGTGTGGCTGGTTATTAACAGTTGGTGTACACACAGGAGAACCACTATAATCCCTTGTGTTTTGTGGATGTGTGATTTATATTTCCTATCATTTATTATTCAGAATTGTGGGATGTATGTGTGGATGTGAATGGTGTAATAATTTCATTTCAAGCTCAGTGGGGAATGTTGTAATATTTTAGATTTATATTCCTGCAATTTATTTCAGTTCCTTGATATTTATTTATTCCTCTTCAGTTTGAGTTTTTGATACAAAGACCTTTCCAAAAATAAGGTTGTCCTACCATAAACTCTAGTTTTTGGTATAAGGTTGTCCGTAGAACGACATTTATATCAACCTCTCAAGACTCGAATTTTGAGGTTGCATTATATTCCAGCATTGTGAATTGATTTCTTTACTTGGCTATCTATCTTTCGTTAATTTCACTGTATTTATTTTGGCATTGTCCTATTCACCCCCCCCCCCCCCCCCCCCCCCTCCTCTAGGACATATAGCTTGGCCATTTCAGGTAAGGCCGCACTCCCTTCCAACTGACCACGACATAATGGAAAGTGCAACCTTCTTGTAATCAAAACTCGGCACTCATGCATCCACTCGATCTAGATGTTTGAGCAACCACCTGGTACCATAAGGGTTTAATGAATTTCACCCAGGGACATCTATAACACCCCATGTAGAACCCCCTTATATCAAGGACAGGCCCAAGTGGGCGACCCACAATCCTAGGGATTCGGAAATGGTTCCTTCACCATACTATTGCATGGCCCACTAAATGCCCTAGGTTGGCCAAATGAGTCCTATATGGACTTCAAAATAAAAGAAGTAATCCTACTAACAACCAATGAGGGCCCAACATCCAGGGATAGCCCAATAAGAATAGATGGATCATACAAATGGGGCCCAATGACTAGGGTCAACCCACTTAGAGAATGATGCGAATGGGCCTAACAAGGTGAGAGGGAAGGTCACAATGAGGACTTTCAACCATCATTGCCATCAACGCGACATTTAACCAACATTGCTCTCAAGGAGTGGCCCACATAGAGCTTGACATATAGTGGGCCCATAGCCTCATGCAAGGGATGCATACACAATGTATTGGGCCTCACATACATCGTATTGGGCCTCACTAATGGGCCTCACATATAACATAATGGCCACGTCCTATAGGCTTCGAATACTGTAACATCTCGCAAATCGGAGGTCGGGTAAAAACCTAACTCCCGAGTTCCAGAACGTCACTTATGCAACATATATAAGGATAAATGCATGTTGTCTATAGAATAGCATTAAACAAGATTGAGACTAAACCAAAACAGCATATCATACTCCAGAGACAGTTAAATTAGCAAGCGGAAGACTGTGATGAATACATAAAATATATAATTAATTGTAAATCTCCAGAGTGTGAACATGATACCAGGTTAATTAAATACATGTATACTCCAAAAATGGAAAGAAAAGAATATACATGAGTGCTTCAAAAATATAATGTAACGCCCGTGAAAAATCCGTACTTGGGCTCGAGTACCAACTCGACCCGAAATCGTGTAGAATTAATTTCTATGGAAATTAAGCGTAAGTTAGCTAGCGCAACGCTAGAGTAGCTGGAAAATAGTCCCTGATCACTTTAAATACGATCTACAAGACCTAAATCGAGTAGAACCAACGACTCTATAATACTCTATAACCTCGGACCAAACTCTAAGCAGGTTTGTTCTCTGGACCACTTTGAATCTTTGTATTGGATCTAGACCGCGCGTCGAAAGTCCGATACCTCCTATCTTAGACCGTTAGAACCGCCTAGCTGGACTTGACACTCATTTCGAAAATCAAGTCAAACCGATAATCACAGGCTATTTCATTGAACCCGGACCGAAGAGAGTGCGAATAGGGACAGAATTGGAATTTCAAATTCAAATCTGGCACACGACTTGATGCATCAGTATTAGGCGTTCTGACCATCAGAATTCAGCCAGATTACACCCTCGAATCAGGAAAAATTTCTATTTTATATCATGAGACTTTCAGCCCTAATCTACGTGCGGTGACTGCTGAACTGAAACTGGTCCGCCACGTGCGATTTGCGAACCCTGCCGGACTGAAAACTTAATACGTGCTAGATCTGGTACGCATGAGCTTAAGTCCGATCACATTCGACCAGGGGACCAACAGAAAGTATCTTTTAGACCGAAACAGCCCCGAATTGGATATGCACTAAGTAAACTTCGTTCCGGAGCCTGTTTCCGGCGTTTTTAAGCTTATAAAAGGGGTTGAAACCCTCATTCCTCTCTCCCATCTGAAATTGCAAAAACCCTAGATTTGGGAGAGAGAAAAGGTGAGAGTTTGAGAGTAGAAGGAATTTTTTCCGCCTTCGTGCCACCTGTTGCACGTGCTTCAGCAACTCATCCCAATCACCTGGCCGGTGATTTCTCCACGTTTTCAGGTATGAAACAACCCTAAAAGTTGCTGATTTAAGGTCTACTTAGATTCATAGCGTATTAGCTAATGTAACTCATAAATCAGGTTCCCTTACTGCCGTAGACGAAGCGTACACGCTCCGTTCGAAATCACGAGTCTACAAGAGACTAGGTGAGGATTTTAGACGCTTTGATTGACGGTTTACAACGCTTTCAATGTCATTTAATAGTAGATTATCGACGGAATCGCCGTTTGACATGTACAACATGCTCTCCGTTTCCTGTTTCGTAAATCAACGAAGAATATGAGATTTAGGGCATTTTAGTCATTTGTAGGAAGTACAGATTACGTTCATATTTTGCTTATGTGATTGACATGGTTTGTTGTCGCATTAGGAAGTTAGGAATACGTGCATAATTAGTTTGGCGAAGAGATTCACCTAATTGCGCACTTCGGGTCGACATACTATATGTAGACTTAAGTGTGTAGTGTATGTGTTTGTATAAATGCTTGTATCAATATGTATTGAATTAAATGATGTTATGAATTAGTTTGAGATGGATTTCTCAATTTATATGCTGACATAAATGATTTCCTACATGTTGACTATGTACATGATTCTACACTATGCATGGGATGTATGTGCTTGAAGATTTGCTTAAGTTGAATGTTATAACATGTGTTATCATGCTCACATGATCGTATTTCAATTCCAATACTCCTACATAAATTGCTGATGTGATTCCATAAGTGTTTGGGACTAGACTTAGTCCAGGCAGTCCGTAACCGAGTGAATTCGTGGCTGACTGGTCTTAGCCACGAACGACTCGTCGATGAACGCGAGTCGTGTTTGGAGTTGGCGGTAGTGGTTAGGCCACCCGAAGTGTTTTACGCACTTCATGTCGTGCAACTTGAGATGCGATCGCGCTAGTCGAGCCCGTCAAGTAACCCGACTAGCCGATGTATGTTCACCCTGTATGAGTCATAACTGCTTGAACCTAGGGTACTGAACTTACCATTGTAAACCCTGTTAACCATGGTACCTTGATCCACGAAGACTCATGAGCCGGGCATGGTGGTATGGGACACCGTGGTCGAGCTGTCGGCCTACACTGGGGCCACAAACCTCCCCGTAGTGACCAGTGAGCACCTAGTCTCGTGAGTAGATTATGGTGGTATGGGACACTATATTCTAGCTGTCGGCCTACACTGATCAGGAGACGAGTCCTTTGTAGTGACCACGAGCGTATTCTGAGTCCGCGGGAGGCGACGACCCTTCCGTTGCAATAGAGTACGGTAGGCCTGTATTGATAAGGTGATGGGGGAGCGGTGTAACAAGTGCGAGTAACAGCCCTGGCAGCCCTTGCAGCGACCTACAAAAATATACATCATATGAGATTACTAGGAGTGACGACCCTAGACAGGATCTGTGTTGGGATTGATACAAGGGAAGTACCTTAGTTTCCCAATCCTACTGTTTGAATGGACTAATAACAACTCAAAAATCATATCACCATACCATTGCATGTGCATGGAAGATGTGGAGCACTTGAGGGTCGATTGCATGCCGCGGTCGTAAGATGGTGCCGTATAAGGGAGATTGTCGGTGAGGGCATACATCACGTCATGTCATCTTGCACTAACAACAGTATTAGGATTGTCTGATTTACTGCTTTACTATTATCACATGATTGAATTGTGAACATGCTAATCTTTGCTCTATGATTCCACTGAGTTGATCACTCACTCCCACGTTACGGGATGGTGTTTGCAACACCCACCAGACCCTGTTGTAGATGCAGGTGAGGCTGAGATCCAGGAGGCAGAGCCAGACTTCGACGAGGACCAGGACGAGTTCTCGTACATGCAGTATCACGATGGCTTTGCGTAGGCGACCTGGATTGATGGGACTTCAGTGGGACTATTTTGAACATTTACTTTTGTTCATGTATATGTACATGAGACTTAGAGATGTATTCATACCTTAGAGACAGATGAGATCTACTTTGTTTTTCCATACTGTGATATATATATTGTTTAGTCTTCCGCTTGCTTTTATCACTGGATCTGAAGTATGAATTGCAGTTTTGGTATACTTTTACTCATGTGAATGCTTTAAATCAGACAACATTGAATCATAATCATTTTTGTTGCATAAGTGACGGTCTGGAACTCGGGAGTTGAGTTTATACACGACCCCCGATTTTCAAGGTGTTACATATAAAATGACAAGTGTCGAGGCATCTAATCAACCTTCCTGTAATCCCGTCGATCAGAACACGCATAAAGGAGGGATCCTCCTCCTCATCATCAAGTCCGGCTCTGCTTCACAAGCCGCGCCATCATCTGCAACTAAATATAGGGACTGGTGGGTGTCCAGAACACCATCCCATAACGTGGGAATGAGTAATCAACTCAGTGGAATCATAGAGCAAAGATTAGCATGTTATCAAATCAATCACATGATAATAGTAAAGCAAACAATCACACATTCCTAGATATTGTTGTTAATGCATGCATGAAATGACATGATGGATGCCCTCACCGACAAACTCCCTCATACGGCATCATCTTACGCCCGCAGCATGTTTTCTTCTCGCAGTGCTCCACATCTTCCAGGCACATGCAATGCGATATGGATAATGATTACCAAGTTGTTATTAGTCCTTTTCATACAGCAGGATTGGGAAACTAGGGTACCTTCCTTATATCAATCCCAACACAGATCCTGTCGAGGGTCGTCACTCCTAGTAATCACATGCGATATTATATTTATAGGTCGCTGCAAGGGCTGCCAGGGCTGTTGCTCTCACTCGTTGCACCGCTCCCCCATCACCTTATCAATACAGGCCTAATATACTCTTGTCGCTAAGGAAGGGTCTTCGCCTCCGGCAGACTCAGAATACGATCGAGGTCACTACAAAGGGCTCGTCACCTAATCAGTGTAGGCCGACAGCAAGAATATAGTGTCCCATACCACCATAATCTGTTCACGAGTTTGGGTTGCTCACTGGTCACTACGAGGAGGTTTGTGGCCCTAGCGTAGGCCGACAGCTCGACCACGGTGTCCCATACCACCATGCCCAGCTCATGAGCCTTTATGGATCAAGGTATCATGGTTAACAGGGTTTTCAATGGTAAGTTCAGTACCCTAGGTTCAAGCAGTTATGACTCATGCAAGGTGAGCATACAATGGCCAGTTGGGTTACTTGATGGGCTAAACTAATACGAGCGCATCTCAAGCTGAGCGACATGAAGTGCATAAAACACTTCGTGTGGCCTAACCACTACCGCCAACCCAAAACTCGACTCGCGTTCATCGACGCGTCCTTCATGGCAATTAGAAACCAACCACGAATTCAATCCATTATCGACTGCCTGGACTAGGTCATAGCCCCAAGCACTTGAATATCAACATCAGTAATCATATGAGAGTAACAGAAATGAAATACAACAATGTAAGCATGTTGACACATGTTATATCATACTACGTAAGTAAATCAACCAACACGTGCATTCCATATATGTATAATGAAATCGATTCATATAGCCAACATGTGGAAACCATATACATCAACATATTAATTGAGAATTCAATCTCAAAACTAATTCACAACACCATTTACTCAATACCTACTAATACAAACACTTAGTCTACACACTTTAGTCTACATAGCGTATGTCGACTCAAAGTGCGCATAAGGGCGAATCTCTTCGCCAAATAGATCATGCATGCATTCCTAAAATCATAACACGTTAAATAGCCATGGAAATCATTTTAGCAAAATACGGACGTATACTGTATTTCCTACAAATACCCAAAATGCCCTAAATCTCATATTTTCCATACGTTTACGAAACGAAAAACGGACAGCATGTTCTACATGTCAAACGGCATTCTGTTCGACAATCTACTATTAAACGACATTGAAAGCTTTGAAATCAGTCAATCAAAGCGTCTAGAATCCTCACCTTTCGCCTTAGACGTGTATCGATTCGAATAGAACGTCTATGCTTCATCAACGGCGCAGATGCAACCTAATGCACAAGATACATAAGCTACTTCGTTATTGTATCAAGGAAATCCATAAAACAACAAGTGGTTTGGGTTTTTCTTACCTAGAAGTGCATTGGAAATCACTGGAAAAGTGATTTGAATACGTTGCTTTGGTACGTGCAAAGGATGGAGCAAACGGCATGAAGTTCTCTCACAAAGTCTCTCATAATCTCTCACTTTCTCTCTCTCTCAATCTAGGATTTCAAGAAAATTCGGATGAGAGAGATATGAGAGGGTTTAAAGCCCTTATATAGGCTAAAAACTAACCTAAATAGACTTGGGAACAAAGTATACTTGAGTTATAACCAAATCGGGACTTTTTTGATCCAAAAGAGCATTTCGGGAGGTCCCCTGGCCGAACGCAGTCGGACTTAAGCTCATGCGTATCGGATCCTGCTCACATCAAGTTTTCAGTCCGGTAAAGTTCCCAGATTGCACGTGGCGGACCAGTTTCAGTTCAGCGGTCACGGAGACTCGATCGAGAATTTCGAGTACACTGACCTGAGTGAGAAATGTTTCCTGATCCGAGGGTATATTTGGGTCAGATTCCGACGGTCTGAATGCTTATACTGAACCCGCAAGCGAATGGTGCCAGATTTATTTAATTCACATTTAATTTTAAATGAATTTCACTCTTTCTTACACTCCTTGCTCCAGGCTCAGTACAATAGCCTCAGAACATCGGTTGGGCTTGATTTTCGAAACGATTGTCAAGTCCAACCAGGCGGTTGTAATGGTTTAAGATTGTAGATATCGAACTCTCAACGCGCGGTCTAGATCCAATACGAAGTTTTAAAGGGTTCCTGGGAATAAACGGGTTTAGAGTTTGATCCTAGGTTTCAGGGTATTATAGCGTCATTGGTTCTACAAGTTTTGGGTCTTGCAGAACGTATTTAAAGTGACCAGGGACAATTTCACAGCTAATCTAACGTAGTGCTAGTTAACTTACGCTTATTTTCTAAAGGAATTAATCCTAAGTGATTTCTTTGACTTTGGAATTGGGTTCTGAGAGGTTACCAAGGTGCTATGGTTGGCCCATTGTTTAAGGACGTCTAATCTCAGGTTGGCAAAAATCCAGGGTGTTACAATCTACCCCCCTTAAAATAAAATTTTGTCCTCGAAATTGTCTAAGGGTAATGAGTCCCTAGAGTTACTTTCGCATTGAAATTTTAAGGAAGGTTCAAATTCAATTTATGACCTAACCTTACGTACAACCTAAATCAACTTCTTTCGATCCTGGGCTAGTGGGGAAGGGGCTAACCATGCTTACGCTGTGCCACTCTGATCTAATGATTGCATTAGCTGACTTAACTAGATTGGGTTCAAAATGTTCTACCCCCATTAAAACTTAGTTCTACTTAAGGTTCAAGAATCTGTCTCGATCCGTATATTCGAACGAGGTGTAACTTAGGGCCTATCCTTGACATAAAATGGGAAACAACCTCTCACTACATTGGTCTTCCTTTGGTAATAATGCGTTCTATGGTATTGGTACCTATGGTTGTAAAAAAGAGCTGAAATGATGGGTGTTGTGGTTGATTTCAAGGACAGATGTGAGTTTGTGGCAAGAGGTCTAATCTCTACTGGCTATAAGTCCTCGCCAGTTCCCAAAGACAATGCGATAACTTTTGGTTGTAGGTGGTCGGGCCAACACGGAAGAAATGTTGGGTAGTGGGTCTGAGTCGGATACATAGACTTTTTGTCTAGCTAAGATAAAAATTCATTGTATCAGTTCTTAATCCGAGTCGATGTCGATCTTCTGCTTGATCAGAGCATTGGATTTATTGGTAACCACTAGGATTAAGAATTCGATTCAAACCGCGAATACATCGGTAATATACAATTCCTTTACTCCGCGTTCCCGATTGCAATAAATCCTTGGGAAGGCAATTCTAAGGGGAATTCTAAGGGGCGTGCTGGTTTATTCTAAGTTCAATCTGAGGGATTTATAAGTTTTCCCTGAGAGTGAATGGTTCTAAGTTAAAATAACTTTCCAAAGGGTTATAACAGAAGTCTATAAATATTAAGGGGATCTATCGAAGAAATGAGGTTCTACTCCAACCAAATCTAATCTACTATTCCTTAGTATATGCAGGCTTTACATGGCTTATTATAACTAGTAGCCTAGTCTGTAACTCACTATCCATAATCTAAAATCTATACTTATACGTTAGATGGTTTCATACCATTTCTACTACAGGGATTGTTCTATGGCTTAGGGTTAAGATTATTTAATGGTTCCTATATCGTCAGATCTTTCAAATCTAGGGATACTAACTCTAGGTCCAACACTCTAGATGTCCTAGCACTAGATGGTTGCTGTTTATGGACTAAGCTACTGCGTTTGGTCTCGCCCGTTGGTAGTAGATTGGAGGTCGAGAAGATGGCTAAAACTAGCTCTAATGAGCCATGAAAAATGAAGAAAATGAAGGGAAAGGCTGAGGTCTTTAGGTCTCCATGACTTTGTACCTGACGTGGGAGTGTAAAGGGTCTAATAAAAGGGGCAGGAGAGAGACCGCAGTTGTAGGAGGGAGTTTTCGAATGGGTGACGACGGTGGAAAGGGAGAAGATAGCTAAAATAGCCTCTATAATGGCCATGAAAAATGGAGGAAGGGGGAGAAATGGCTACCCTAATGGGCTGAAACAAATCTAGACCCTATAGAGGGGTGGAATAGACTCCCAAAGGCTAGATTTTTAAAGGGAAAAGAGCAAGATAGGTAGGAATGGAGGCTCACACGAATTCTAGCCTCCAAGGGAGGATGGGAGAGCTCCAACGGATAAAAATGGAGAGAGGGGAGTGTGTATTGCTGTAAATGGTGGAGTGGCGTGGGTTGAGAAAGAAATGGATGGTGGGAGTGATTGGAACTGGGATTTAAGAGAGAAATCAGCAAAAATGTGAGAAAGGGAGAGCTTGGGGGGTTAGTATGTGAAGGAAGTACTAGATCGGAGGGGTTCTAACGGATGGACCACATACCAGGGGGCTACCCTAGCCCCCAAACACCTCCAGCCCGAAGCCTGGACCCAACCGAGAATTTTGACCGGCGAGGCCTCGCCGGTGAACTTGCAAACCGGCAATGCCGACCATGTGGGCTGGGTTCCCCCTGCCCTAGAGGTCCCAAATATATGTGGGACCCACCCTGGTTCATTGTATTTGGGCTTGGATAGGCCCAAGACTTCATTTGAGACGTTTTGGGGCCAGTTTGTAAACAAGAATGAGTTTATGCAACATGTGGCATATGATTTTGGGGTAGGAGAGGTTAATCCATCCAACTAACCCATTTATTACAAGATATTCCATAATTGGAATGTCCAAAAGTCCAATTTATACGTATATTTTCTATTTATAGAAAATCTTTGTTTAAGCATGATTTTTCATCATTTACACCTTAGGATTGATGTCTATTATGAAAGGACTTAGAAAAAGTTGAAGAATGGGGTGGTGGAAAGAGAGATTGTAACACCCTGAAAATCGGGGGTCGTGTATAAACTCAACTCCCGAGTTCCAGACCGTCACTTATGCAACAAAAATGATTATGATTCAATGTTGTCTGATTTAAAGCATTCACATGAGTAAAAGTATACCAAAACTGCAATTCATACTTCAGATCCAGTGATAAAAGCAAGCGGAAGACTAAACAATATATATATCACTGTATGAAAAAAAAAACAAAGTAAATCTCATCTGTCTCTCAAGTATGAATACATCTCTGAGTCTCATATACATATACATGAACAAAAATGTAATGTTCAAAATAGTCCCACTGAAGTCCCATCGATCCAGGTCGCCTACGGAAAGCCATCGTGATACTGCATGTACGAGAACTCGTCCTGGTCCTCGTCGATGTCTGGCTCCACCTCCTGGATCTCAGCCTCACCTGCATCTACAACAGGGTCTGGTGGGTGTTGCAAACACCATCCCATAACGTGGGAGTGAGTGATCAACTCAGTGGAATCATAGAGCAAGGATTAGCATGTTCACAATTCAATCATGCGATAATAGTAAAGCAGTAAATCAGACAATCCTAATACTGTTGTTAATGCAAGATGACATGACGTGATGTATGCCCTCACCGACGATCTCCCTCATACGGCAATATCTTACGACCACGGCATGCCACACTCCCTAGAGTGCTCCACATCTTCCAGACACATGCAATGCTATGGTGATATGATTTCCAAGTTGTTATTAGTCCATTCAAACAGCAGGATTGGGAACTAAGGTACTTCCCTTGTATCAATCCCAACACAGATCCTATCTAGGGTCGTCACTCCTAGTAATCTCATACGATATATATTTCGTAGGTCACTGCAAGGGCTGTTAGGGCTGTTGCTCGCACTCGTTGCACCGCTCCCCCATCACCTTATCAATACAGGCCTACCGTACTCTACTCAACGGAAGGGTCTTCGCCTCCCGTGGACTCAGAATACGCTTGCGGTCACTACAAAGGACTCGTCGCCTGATCAGTGTAGGCCGACAGCTAGAATATAGTGTCCCATACCACCATAATCTGCTCACGAGACTAGGTGCTCACTGGTCACTATGGGGAGGTTTGTGGCCCCAGCGTAGGCCGACAGCTCGACCACGGTGTCCCATACCACCATGCCCGGCTCATGAGTCTTCGTGGATCAAGGTACCATGGTTAACAGGGTTTACAATGGTAAGTTCAGTACCCTAGGTTCAAGCAGTTATGACTCATACAAGGTGAACATACATCGGCCAGTCGGGTTACTTGACGGGCTCGACTAGCGCGATCGCATCTCAAGTAGAACGACATGAAGTGCGTAAAACACTTCGCGTGGCCTAACCACTGCCGCCAACTCCAAACACGAATCACGTTCATCGACGCCTCGTTCGTGGCTATGACCAGTCAGCCACGAATTCGCTCGGTTACCGACTGCCTGGACTAAGTCTAGTCCCAAACATTTATGGAATCACATCGGCAGTTTATGTAAGAGTATTGGAATTGAAATACAATCATGTGAGCATGTTAACACATGTTATAGCATTCAACTTAAGCAAATCTTCAAACACATACATTCCATGCATGTAATGGAATCATGCATATGGTCAACATGTAGGATATCATTTAGGTCAGCATATTAACTGAGAAATCAATCTCAAACTACCACATAACATCATTTAATTCAATACATACTAATACAAGCATTTATACAAACACATACACTACACACTTAAGTCTACATATAGTACGTCGACCCAAAGTGCGCAACTAGGCAAATCTCTTCTCCAAACTAATTATGCAAGCATTCCTAACTCCCTAATGCGACAACAAACCATGTCAATCACGTCAGCAAAATATGAGTATAAACCGTACTTCCTACAAATGACTAAAATGCCCTAAATCTCATATTCTTCGTTAATTTACGAAACAGGAAACGAAGAGCATGTTGTACATGTCAAACGGAGATGCCGTCGATAATCTACTATTAAACGACATTGAAAGCGTTGTAAACCGTCAATCAAAGCATCTAAGATCCTCACCTTAGGTCTTACGGATGTGTGATTTTGAACAGAGCGTGTATGCTTCGTCTACGGCAGTAGGAGAACCTATTTTACAAGTTACGTTAGCTAACACGCTATGAATATAAGTAAACCCTAAATCAGCAAGTTCTAGGGTTGTTTTATACCTGAAAGAACGGAGAAATCACCAGCCAGATGATTGGGAAGAGTTGCTGAAGCAGTAGCAACCGGTAGCTCGGAAGCGGGAAAAATCCCTTCTACTCTTTCTCTCAAACTCTCTCATTTTCTCTCTCCCACAGCTAGGGTTTTGCAATTTTCGTATGGGAGAGAGGAATGAGGGTTTCAACCCCTTTTATAAGCTTAAAAGTGCCGGAAACAGGCTCCGGAACGAAGTTTACTTAGTGTATATCTAATTCGGGGCTGTTTCGATCCAAAAGATGCTTTTTGGTGGTCCCCTGGTCGATTGCGATCGGACTTAAGCTCATGCGTACCAGATGTAGCACGTATTAAGTTTTCAGTCTGGCAGGGTTCGCAGATCGCACGTGACGGACCAGTTTCAGTTCAGCGGTCACCGCACGTAGATCAGGGCTGAAAGTCTCATGATAATAAATAGAAATTTTTCCTAATCCGAGGGTGTAATCTGGATGAATTCTGGCGGTCAGAACGCTTAATACTGACGCGTCAAGTCGTGTGCCAGATTTGAATTTGAAATTCCAATTCTGTCCCTATTCGAGGTCTCTTCCGTCCGGGTTCAACGAAATAGTCTGTGATTATCGGTTTGACTTGATTTTTGAAATGATTGTCAAGTCCAGCTAGGCAGTTCTAACAGTCTAAGATAGGAGGTATCGGACTTTCGACGCGCGGTCTAAACCCAATACAAGAATTCAAAGTGGTCCAGAGAACAAACCCGCTTAGAGTTTGATCCGAGGTTATAGAGTATTATAAAGTCATTTGTTCTACTCGATTTGGGTCTTGTAGAACGTACTTAAAGTGATCAGTGACTATTTCCCAGCTACTCTAGCGTTGCGCTAGCTAACTTACGCTTAATTTCCATGGAAATTAATTCTACGCGATTTCGGGTCGAGTTGGTACTCGAGCCCAAGTATGGATTTTTCACGGGCGTTACAATCTACCCCCCTTAACAAATAATTTCGTCCTCGAAATTTGTACCTTTTCATACTCCTCTAGAAGCTGTGGGTAGTTCTTTCTGATCTCGACTTCTGTCTCCCAAGTAGCCTCCTCCTCAGAGTGATGCGTCCACAATACCTTCACAAGGGGAATCACCTTGCTACGCTGTACCTGCTCCTTCCTGTCTAGGATGCGTGTCGGTCACAGGATATAAGTAACATCCTCTCCTAACTGCACCTGCTCCCATCTGATGATATGGGAAGGATCAGCAACATACTTCTTCAGCATAGAAACATGAAATACGTTGTGAACGCTCGCTAGAGGCGTGGGTAAAGCCAATCGGTAAGCCACTGCTCCCACACGATCGAGGATCTGGAATGGACCAATGAATCGCGGTGCCAGCTTCCCCTTCTTCCCGAACCGAAGGACTCCCTTCATAGGGGAAACTCGCAAAAACACGTGATCCCCAACTGTGAACTCTAGTGGCCTCCGTCTCGTATCGGCGTAGCTCTTCTGTCTGCTCTGCGCTGTAAGAAGCCGACGTCGAATAGTATCAATCTTCTCTGACGTCGCCTGCACCAACTCTGGGCCAATCAAGCTACGCTCACCGACCTCTAACCAACAATGCGGTGCGTGACAAGGTCGCCCATACAGCGCCTCATAAGGTGCCAACCGATACTCGCCTAGAAGCTGTAGTTGTACGCAAACTCCGCATATGCAAGACAATCATCCCAACTGTCCTTGAAGTCCAATGCGCAAGCTCGCAACATATCCTCCAAGATCTGGTTCACCCGCTCTGTCTGTCCGTCTGTCTGTGGGTGAAAGGCAGTACTGGACTTCAACTTCACACACATAGCCTTCTGAATGCGAGTCTAGAAAATAGAAGTGAACCGCGTGTCTCTGTCCGACAGGATCTCCAGCGGAACTCCATGCAGACGCACAATCTCTCTGATATACAATTTAGCCAGCTTGTCTGCAGAGTTCGTAACTCTGATCGGTAGGAAGTGCGCCGACTTCGTCAATCGGTCGACGATCAACCAAATGGAATCATGTCCCTTCCTCGTCTTCGGCAACCCAGAAATGAAGTCCATGGAAATGAAATCCCACTTCCACTCTGCAATCGGCATAGGCTGTAAAAGTCCAGGTGGTCGGCGATGCTCTGCCTTCACCTGCTGACAAGTGAGACAACGGGACACGAACTCAGCTATGTGGGTCTTCATACCTTCTCACCAATACGTCCTCTTCACATCACGATACATCTTTGTGCTGCCTGGATGCATCGCGAGTCTAGTACAATGCGCAGCCTTAAGAATCTCTCGTCTCAAGTCAGGGACATTTGGGACGCATAGGCGGCCACGGTAACGTAAGCCCCCATCCATACCAACTCGTCAGTCGGCGTCAGCATCTTCACTGGCATGCTCTCAAAGCACAGTAAGATGCGCATCGTCCCTCTGCGCCTCGATGACTCGGTCATCGATCTGAGATCGCACCTGTACATGTGCGATGAACTCAAACGGCTCCTCTACAGTGAGTTTCTGCTCAAAGTCTCGCAAAAACTCAACCATAACCCACTCGGCAACCATCAGCGGAGCCGCAAACTCTATCTCCTTCTTGCGGCTCAACGCATCAGCCACAAGGTTCGCCTTCCCAGGATGGTAAGAGACTTCAAACTTGAAGTCCTTCAACGTCTCCATCCATCGCCGCTACCTCATATTCAAGTCTCGCTGCGTGAATATCTACTTGAGGCTCTTGTGGTCGCAAAAGAGCTCTAACTCCTCTCCGTAGAGGTAATGTCTCCAGAGTCTCAGTGCGAATATAACGGCTGCCAACTCTAGGTCGTGTGTAGGGTAATTCTCCTCGTGCTTCCTTAATTGTCTCGAGGCATACGAAATTACCCTGTCCCTCTGCATAAGGACACAACCCAAACCAACGCTAGACGCGTCAGTATATATAGTGTATCTAACCCCTTGATCTGGCAATACTAGCACAGGGGCGGACGTAAGTCTGTCCTTCAGCTCCTGAAAAGCTGACTCCGCCTTGTCATTCCAGGCGAACTTCACGTCCTTCCGTGTCAACTGAGATAAGGGTCTCGCGATCTTCGAGAAGTCCTGAATGAAGCGCCGATAGTAGCCAGCGAGACCCAAGAAACTCCTCACCTCAGTGACAGAACCAGGCTGCTCCCAGTCCTGCAATGCAGCTACCTTAGACAGGTCAACTGCCATGCCATCCTTGGACACCACATGTCCCAGAAACTTCACCTCTTGCTTCCAGAAGTCACACTTCTTGTACTGTGCGAACAACTGATGCTGTCTGAGCATATCCAGGACCAAACGTAAGTGCTCCTCATGCTCCTCTCGACTCCTAGAGTACACCAAAATGTCGCCAATGAATACAACGACGAATCGATAGAGGAAAGGCCAAAATACCCGGTTCATCAGATCCATGAACACGGCCGGTGCGTTCGTAAGACCGAACGACATCACGAGGAACTCGTAATGGCCAAAACTGGTCCTGAATGCTGTCTTCTGCACGTCCTCATCCCTGACGCGCAGCTGATGATAACCTGAGTGAAGATCAATCTTCGAGAAGTACTGCGCTCCTCTCAACTGATCAAACAAGTCGTCGATCCTAGGCAAAGGGTACTTGTTCTTCACCGTGAGCTGGTTCAGCCTGTGATAATCGATACACAATCGCATCGAACCATCCTTCTTCCTCACGAACAAGACCGGTGCTCCCCAAGGAGACACGTTAGGCCGTATAAGGCCAAGCTCTAGCAGACCATCAATCTGTGTCCTCAACTCCTCCATCTCACATGGTGCCATGCGATACGTCGGCAATGAGACGGGCGTAGATCCAGGAACTAGATTGATAGTGAAATCGATCTCACGTCGGGGCGGCAAACCAGGGATCTTCCTGAACAGATCCCCGAACTCGGAAACGACTGGCGTATGCTCAAGTACCTGGGCCTCAGCGTCGCGCAATAAAGTGGCGTAGCTAAGTATGCGAAAAGGAAGATTTACCAGCACTGAAAACGTGAAAGGCGTGCCCTCAGGCTCGTACACCGTCACCATACGAGCCTCGCAGTCAATCTCGGCTCTCGCTGCAGTCAACCAGTCCATGCCAAGAATGACGTCGAGATAAACGAGCGAGGGATCGACGACAAGATCAAGAGTCATCGTCCTGCCTCCCAGATCAACTAAACAACCCTCACACATCTGGGTGACATCCGAATAATCCCCATGAGATGCAAAGACTCGCACGCTATCCATAGTGATAGTCTGTAACCCAAGACGCCTGACTACGGCACGCAATATCAAAGAAATCGTGGAACCAGTGTCCACCATCACAAGAACGGGAGTACCTCCAATATGGGCCGTGACCTCGAAGGCTGAATGCTGGAAAGTCGGCGTCGCAGCTGCCTCAGCTGTCAATGCATGAACCCGAGCCTGCTGTGGCCGGTTCGGCCACTGTGTCAAGGGCCATGGAGGCTGTCTGATCTACGATACCGGAGGTCTGAATGTAGGGTGCGCAGGAGCTGACCGTATAGGCGGTGCTGATATCGCCTGTGGACGCACACGGTCAATCTTCTTCGGCGACGAGAACCCACTGTCCCGCATCCTCGAAAAGCAGCTCTGCGCCAAGTGGCCTGACCTCCCACAGTATGTGCAAGTCAAATTGGGGCACCGAAACGGTGGTACTGGCGCTATGGCCCGAGTAGGAGGGTCGACGCGAGGCCTCTTGCCCGCAAAGGGCCTGTCTGGCAAGTCTAGTCGTGGCCTAGAAGCAACAGGGCCACGAGATCGCGCAAGTCGATCCACGTCCTGCTCTGCCCACATGGACATGTGAATCAACTCCGCATAAGAGGGAGTGCTAACACAGCACATCTTCGACCGAATATCCGGTCGCAAACCCTCCAAAAAGCGCCGTATGCGCATCTGCTCATCAGCCAAAATCGTCGGGACGTACCTGCCCAACTCCGTGAACCGATGCTCATACTCTGTAACGGTCATAGCTGCCTGTCTGAGGAGGAGAAAATCATTCTCCCTGTCGTGCCTGTAAGTCTGGGGATAATACTTCTCATGGAAGCGGAACTCAAACGCTGCCCACATCCATACATAGCCTGCGGCAACGGTCCGCAGTACGCTATCCCACCACATGCTGGCCTCTCTCTCAAACAGGAATGTAGCTAGCTCTACCTGCTCGGCCTCAGTGCAATGTAACATCCGTAAAATCTTCGACACACGTCGAGCCAGTACTCAGCCTCCTCGGGTCTGTGAGAACCCGTGAAAGTAGGAGGCCGCAAGCGCTGAAATCGCTCTAATAGGCTCCGTGTATTTGCGGCGTTCCCCGCAGGGTAAGCAGGCGGTGCTGGATGAGCCATGCCCTCATCCTGGGCGTACGTATAAGCATCCTCAGCTGGATGCGTAGGCGGTGCAGGTGGTGTAGATGGAGCCGCACCCCCACCCTAGGCTAATGTCCCCACGATGGTAGTCAGAAGCTGCTGCTGCTGCAACATCATAGCCATCATCTGCTCGAATCTGTCAGGGGGTGGAGCAGGCTGTGGCGGATGCTGTGTGGAAGTAGATGCGTGATATGGCTCTCTGACTGACGGTATAAATGGCGGTGGTCCATCTGTAGGATCAGCGACAGGCTGAGACGATCGAACTGCCTCAGGAATCGGGCCCAAAGCAGGGTCCATATGAGTGTCAGACTGTGAAAGAGTCTGATCCATATGCTCAGTCAGTGCAAGCATAACCGTGCTCCGCGTAGTCTTAGGCGGCATTCCCTATATTCAAAATAGGGCGCAACCTTGTCAGTCTCAATAGCTATATTCAAAATAGGGCGCAACCTTGTCAGTCTCAATAGCACAAATTTAGCGCAATCATTCACAAGGAGTCAAAGGCATTCCATGCATTTCATTTACTCAAAATTGTCACAATACAAGGGATATATCCTTACAAGCATCATGACGAGAAATACATGGGAACTAAGATAGTTAAAATTGCAACAGCAACATAAACAAGCACTAGCCCTAACAGGCTTACACACATAAAGCAGGAAATGACTAACTACTGATAATAACATCAAAGATCACATCGCTAATCTGAGTCTGGTGACAGAGGAGGAGCACCCTTATCCTGCAAGCAACACAGGATCGCCTTCAAGGTACGAGTCACCTTGCCGAGTTTCTTCTTTGTAACGGCCTTGGCACCCTCGACTTCAGCGCGAAGTTCCTGCACTTTCCTTCGCAAAGCGGTCTGACTCTCCTCCATCCGAGCAATGCGATCGTCGATAGTAGCCTGCGCAGAAGGAGGAGGGCTCTCATCAGTATCCTGAGCCTCCTCTTCCTGAGTTTCTTCCTGAACCTCTGCTCTAGGTTCTTCTTCGCTTTGATCTTCCTCATCATCAAAGTCATCTTCGCTGTCCTCCTCGAGCTGATTTTCACGGTACTGCGACCCAATCTTCATCTTGACCGTAGTCGACTCATCAATGGTATGAATCGATACTAGAAATTCTGGCCCAAGTCTGTAGGCAAACTCAAGCGCAATCTTGCAAATCAGTCGACCAAAAGGAAGCGATTCGGATGTTCTTCTTGACCTGGCTATGAGGATTATTTGTCGTAAGATGAAAGTAGCCATGTATACGTTCTCTCCCTGGGCCACCAGATACAGGAAATCAACCATAAGGCGTGTACATTTAATGCGATTCGTCGACCTGGGATAAACATTGAACGTGCAGATATGGTGCAGCATGCGCAAATCATCGACATATACGTCGCCTTAAGGCTATTATTAGGCTGCCATGGAACCAACTTACCGCACAGGAATCTGGTGCGGCGATCTCATTCACGCCTAGTCCTCAGATTCTTCTTACTAGGATGCACATCACCAAGAGGCACGTTAAGAAGTTGCGCAATCAACCGAACATCGATCGTAGCCATCCGATCTCTACCAAAAGGGATTTTAAACTGCAAAGGCTCCAAGGTAGGATTCTGTATACTAGCGTAGAAGGCACGAACGGTGCTCACATTAGCACGAGCGCGAGCTTCAAAGATCGGACCCCAATGCGCAGCTTCAATTCGTTCGAACAACAGATATTCACGGAATAGTCGTCCATCTACGTCCGCCTCAAATAACACTTTGCGATCAGTGTATTGGCCATGAGGTATCTCTGATAAAATTGCTCGCCCAAGGTGTGCATGGGGATCCAAATCCTGCTTTGTACGGCACTCTAGGACTGCAGCTGGACCTGCGGCGGCGCTTGAACTTGCGGCACCACCCCGCGGTCTTCTCGATTGAGCAGGGCGGCTTGGCCCAGCCTCGTCTATTGTGGTTTTTCTCTTACCCATCAAAGATATGATGGATGAGAGTGATAAAAGGCCTAAAATGGCTTCCACGAAAGCCATGGAAAACGGCAAAAATACGGAGAAGTGGCTGTCCAATATGGAAAAAGGAAATCTAGGCATCGTAGAGGGATGCTTCAAGCTTCCCAAGAGTGTATTTTCAGGGAGAAATGAAAAACAAAAGTGGAATGGAGCACCTCACGATTTCAGCTCGATTTGGGGGTTTTTGGAGCTCTAAATGGTGAAATCTTCAAGAGGAAGGGCTGCCAACTCCCAAGAAGTGATGGATGATGGTCGGTTTTGGCCAAGGAGGGATCTAAGGATGATTGAGAATCCTGGATTTTGGAGGTGGTTGCTGAAAATTGAAAATAGGGCTAAGGGGAGGGCTGTTTGTGAAGGAGGGGTGTGTTTTAGGGGTTTTCGTGGGACGGGAGCTATATGGGGATGATGTACTAGGCATTTTAGGGCGTGCGCCCGAAAACCACACAAAAGGGGCCCACCTGTATGGCGATGCATCGCCAACCGGTGATGCATCCGGTCGGTGAGGCCGGGTGGGTTCGGTCCCCCTTGGTCCAAGGACCCCAAATATGTACGGTCCACCCCCTGGTTCATTGTATTTTGACCTATATGAGCCCAAATATGTGTTTGGGGCTTTCCGGGACCACTCTGCAATCCTGAATACCACACCTAATGATGCAGCTTATGATTTTGGGGTAGAAGGATCCAGTACATCCATCTAGACCCTTATTTGCTAAAGAAAGTGAATTTAGAATGGCTTCATGGCCATTTTTCATGAAATTTTACTATTCACTGTACAATTTTGTGAAAGTACTAATTTGTGTTATTTTCACATTAGGTTTGATGCCTAACATGAAATGGATAAGAAAGAAATGAAGATTGGAGTGTTTAGAGGAGGAATTTTGAAGATTTTTGGTGAAACGGGGTTTTTAAGCCTTGACGATTGATTATAGGAGTCGTGGTCATCCCACGGCTCAAGAATTTACCTTTACGGGTTTAAAATCGCCCATAGGATGTCTCAACCCGACTTCCTACAGCTTAGAAGCTACTCGGGTTGCTTTACGCGACTCGAGATGCGTTACAGACTCGATCGTGCGATCGAGTCAAATAAACTTCGCCTATCGGCGAATCTGTAATCCTAGAAGTGTTTCTAGACCCTTCTCGCACCCACCTAAGTCAAAAGAAGCAACAGCGTACGTCACGAGACCATAACCCAGGCCCAGTATACTCTTATTCATACTCTGATACCAACTTGTAACACCCTGAAAATCGGGGGTCATGTATAAACTCAACTCCCGAGTTCCAGACCGTCACTTATGTAACAAAAATGATTATGATTCAATGTTGTCTGATTTAAAGCATTCACATGAGTAAAAGTATACCAAAACTACAATTCATACTTCAGATCCAGTGATAAAAGCAAGCAGAAGACTAAACAATATATATATCACTGTATGAAAAAAAAACAAAGTAAATCTCATCTGTCTCTAAAGTATGAATACATCTCTGAGTCTCATATACATATACATGAACAAAAATGTAATGTTCAAAATAGTCCCACTGAAGTCCCATCGATCCAGGTCGCCTACGGAAAGCCATCGTGATACTGCATGTACGAGAACTCGTCCTGGTCCTCGTCGATGTCTGGCTCCACTTCCTAGATCTCAGCCTCACCTGCATCTACAACAGGGTCTGGTGGGTCTTGCAAACACCATCCCGTAACGTGGGAGTGAGTGATCAACTCAGTGGAATCATAGAGCAAGGATTAGCATGTTCACAATTCAATCATGAGATAACAGTAAAGCAGTAAATCAGACAATCCTAATACTGTTGTTAATGCAAGATGACATGACGTGATGTATGCCCTCACCGACGATCTCCCTCATACGGCAACATCTTACGACTGCGGCATGCCACACTCCTTAGAGTGCTCCACATCTTCCATGCACATGCAATGCTATGGTGATATGATTTTCAAGTTGTTATTAGTCCATTCAAACAGCAGGATTGGGAAACTAAGGTACTTCCCTTGTATCAATCCCAACACAGATCCTGTCTAGGGTCGTCACTCTTAGTAATCTCATACGATGTATATTTCATAGGTCACTGCAAGGGCTGCCAGGGTTGTTGCTCGCACTCATTGTACTGCTCCCCCATCACCTTATCAATACAGGCCTACCGTACTCTACTACAACGGAAGGCTCGTCGCCTCCTGTTGACTCAGAAACGCTCGCGGTCACTACAAAGGACTCGTCGCCTGATCAGTGTAGGCCGACAGCTAGAATATAGTGTCCCATACCACCATAATCTACTCACTAGTCTATGTGCTCACTGGTCACTACGGGGAGGTTTGTGGCCCCAGCGTCGGCCGACAGCTCGACCACGGTGTCCCATACCACCATGCCCGGCTCATGAGTCTTCGTGGATCAAGGTACCATGGTTAACAGGGTTTACAATGGTAA
Source organism: Magnolia kwangsiensis (assembly GCA_037074715.1). NCBI lineage: Eukaryota > Viridiplantae > Streptophyta > Magnoliopsida > Magnoliales > Magnoliaceae > Magnolia > Magnolia kwangsiensis. The sequence continues at coordinate 73,804,403 of CM073577.1, read as the reverse complement.
GTTCAGTACCCTAGGTTTAAGCAGTTATGACTCATACAAGGTGAACATATATCGGCCAGTCGGGTTACTTGACGGGCTCGACTAGCGCTATCGCATTTCAAGTCGAACGACATGAAGTGCGTAAAACACTTTGCGTGGCCTAAGCATTGCCGCCAACTCCAAACACGAATCATGTTCATCGACGCGTCGTTCATGGCTATGACCAGTCAGCCACGAATTCGCTCGGTTACCGACTGCCTGGACTAAGTCTAGTCCCAAACATTTATAGAATCACATCGACAGTTTATGTAAGAGTATTGGAATTGAAATACAATCATGTGAGCATGTTAACACATGTTATAACATTCAACTTAAGCAAATCTTCAAACACATACATTCCATGCATGTAATGGAATCATGCATATGGTCAACATGTAGGAAATCATTTAGGTCAGCATATTAACTGAGAAATCAATCTCAAACTACCACATAACATCATTTAATTCAATACATACAAATAAAAGCATTTATACAAACACATACACTACACACTTAAGTCTACATATAGTACGTCGACCCAAAGTGCGCAACTAGGCGAATCTCTTCGCCAAACTAATTATGCAAGCATTCCTAACTCCCTAATGCGACAACAAACCATGTCAATCACGTCAGCAAAATATGAGCATAAACCGTACTTCCTACAAATGACTAAAATGCCCTAAATCTCATATTCTTCGTTAATTTACGAAACAGGAAACGAAGAGCATGTTGTACATGTCAAACGGCGATTCCGTCGATAATCTACTATTAAACGACATTGAAAGCATTGTAAACCGTCAATCAAAGCATCTAAGATCCTCACCTTAGGTCTTACGGATGCGTGATTTTGAACGGAGCGTGTATGCTTCGTCTACGGCAGTAGGAGAACCTATTTTACAAGTTACATTAGCTAACACGCTATGAATCTAAGTAAACTCTAAATCAGCAAGTTCTAGGGTTATTTTATACCTGAAAGAACGGAGAAATCACCAGCCAGATGATTGGGAAGAGTTGCTGAAGCAGTAGCAACCGGTGGCTCGGAAGCGAGAAAAATCCCTTCTACTCTTTCTCTCAAACTCTCTGCTTTTCTCTCTCCCACAGCTAGGGTTTTGTAATTTTCGTATGGGAGAGAGGAATGAGGGTTTGAACCCCTTTTATAAGCTTAAAAGTGCTGGAAACAGGCTCCGGAACGAAGTTTACTTAGTGCCTATCCAATTCGGGGTTGTTTCGATCCAAAAGATGCTTTCTGGTGGTCCCCTGGTCGATTGCGATCGGACTTAAGCTCATGCGTACCAGATGTAGCATGTATTAAGTTTTCAGTCTAGCAGGGTTCGCAGATCGCACGTGGCGGACCAGTTTCAGTTCAGCGGTCACCGCACATAGATCAGGGCTGAAAGTCTCATGATAATAAATAGAAATTTTTCCTGATCCGAGGGTGTAATCTGGATGAATTCTGACGGTCAGAACGCTTAATACTAACGCGTCAAGTCGTGTGCGAGATTTGAATTTGAAATTCCAATTCTGTCCCTATTCGCGGTCTCTTCCGTCCGGGTTCAACGAAATAGTCTGTGATTATCGGTTTGACTTGATTTTTGAAATGATTGTCAAGTTCAGCTAGGCGGTTCTAATGGTCTAAGATAGGAGGTATCGGACTTTCGACGTCTAAACCCAATACAAGAATTCAAAGTGGTCCAGAGAACAAACCCGCTTAGAGTTTGATCCGAGGTTATAGAGTATTATAGAGTCATTTGTTCTACTCGATTTGGGTCTTGTAGAACGTATTTAAAGTGATCAGTGACTATTTCCCAGCTACTCTAGCGTTGCGCTAGCTAACTTACACTTAATTTACATGAAAATTAATTCTACGCGATTTCGGGTCGAGTTGGTACTCGAGCCCAAGTACGGATTTTTCATGGGCGTTACAGAGATTCTGAAAGAATTAGATAAAACAAGGTTTTTAAGCCTTGAGATTGAGTGTAAGGGTTGTGGTTGCCCCACGACCCAAGGACATGCATTTTCAGGCTTGGAATTCTTCTGAGAACATCTTAAACCCGCCAACTAATGACCTAGAGGCGACTTAGGTCGCTTCACGTGACCAAAGATACATTTTAGACTCGATCAAAACGATCGATTTGAGTAGACTTCTCCTATTGGCGAAAATGAAGTCCTACGAGTGTTTCTAGATTTTTGTCGCACCCACCTAAGTTAAAGGGGAGACAGTGTACGTCGCGTGGCCATAACCCAGGTCCAGTTTAATCCAAATCATGCTCTGATACCATCTGTAACATCCTGAAAATCGGGGGTCGGATAGAAATCCAACTCCCAAGTTCCAGAACATCACTTATGCAACATAGATAAGGATAAATGCATGTTTTCTATAGAATGACATTAAACAAGATTGAGACTAAGCCAAAACAGCATATCATACTCCAGAGACAGTTAAATTAGCAAGGAAAAGACTGTGATAAATACATAAAATATATAATTAATTGTAAATCTCTAGTCTGTAAACATGTTACTAGGTTAATTAAATACATGTATACTCCAAAAATGGAAAGAAAAGAATATACATGAGTGCTCCAAAAATATAAAATGACAAGTGTCGAGGCGTCTAATCAACCTCCCTGTAATCCCGTCGATCAGAACACGCATAAAGGAGGGATCCTCCTCCTCGTCATCAAGTCCAGCTCCGCTTCACAAGCAGCGCCATCATCTGTAACTAAAATAGGGACAGGTGGGTGTCCGGAGCACCATCCCATAACGTGGGAATGAGTAATCAACTCAGTGGAATCATAGAGAAAAGATTAGCATGTTATCAAATCAATCACGTGGTAATAGTAAAGCAAACAATCAAACATTCCTAGATACAGTTGCTAATGCATGCATGAAATGACATGATGGATGCCCTCACTGACATACTCCCTCATACGGCACCATCCTACGCCCGTAGCATGCTTTCTTCCCGCAGTGCTTCACATCTTCCAGGCACATGCAATGCGATATAGATAATGATTACCAAGTTGTTATTAGTCCTTTTCATACAGCAGGATTGGGAAACTAGGGTACCTTCCTTATATCAATCCCAACACAGAGCCTGTCTAGGGTCGTCACTCTTAGTAATCACATACGATATTATATTTGTAGGTCGCTGCAAGGGCTGTCAGGGCTGTTGCTCGCACTCGTTGCACCGCTCCCCTATCACCTTATCAATACAGGCCTAATGTACTCTTATCGGTATGGAAGGGTCGTCGCCTCCCGCAGACTCAAAATACGCTCGAGGTCACTACAAAGGGCTCGTCACCTGATCAGTGTAGGCCGACAATAAGAATTTAGTGTCCCATACCACCATAATCTACTCACGAGTCTGGGTTGCTCACTGGTCACTACGGGGAGGTTTGTGGCCCCAGCGTAGGCCGACAGCTCGACCACGGTGTCTCATACCACCATGCCCGGCTCATGAGTCTTTATGGATCTAGGTACCATGGTTAACAGGGTTTTCAATGATAAGTTCAGTACCCTAGGTTCAAGCATTATGACTCATGCAAGGTGAATATACAATGGCCAGTCGGGTTACTTGACGGGCTCGACTAGTACGAGCGCATCTCAAGCTGAGCGACATGAAGTGCATAAAACATTTCGTATGGCCTAACCACTGCCGCCAACCCAAAACATGACTCGCGTTCATCAACGCGTCCTTCGTGGCAATTAGAAACCAACCATGAATTCAATCCATTACCGACTGCCTGGACTAGGTCATAGCCCCAAGCACTTGAATATCAACATCAGTAATCATATAAGAGTAACAGAAATGAAATACAACAATGTAAGCATGTTGACACATGTTATATCATACTACGTAAGCAAATCAACCAACACAGGCATTCCATGTATGTATAATGAAATCGATTCATATAGCCAAGATGTGGAAACCATATACATCAGCACATTAATTGAGAATTCAATCTCAAAACTAATTCACAACACCATTTACTCAATACCCACTAATACAAACACTTAGTCTACACACTTTAGTCTACATAGTGTATGTCGACTAAAAGTACGCATAAGGGCGAATCTCTTCGCCAAACAGATCATGCACGCATTCCTAATATCATAACACGTTAAATGGCCATGGCAATCATTTCAGCAAAATACGGACGTATACTGTATTTCCTACAAATACCCAAAATGCCCTAAATCTCATATTTTCCATACGTTTACGAAACGGAAAACGGACAGCATGTTCTACATGTCAAACGGCGTTCTCTTCGACAATCTACTATTAAATGACATTGAAAGCTTTGAAATCAGTCAATCAAAGCATCTAGAATCCTCACCTTTCGCCTTAGACGTGTATCGATTCGAATAGAACGTCTATGCTTCGTCAATGGCGTAGATGCGACCTAATGCACAAGATACATAAACTACTTCGCTATTTTATCAAGGAAATCCCTAAAACAACAAGTGGTTTGGGTTTTTCTTACCTAGAAGTGCATTGAAAATCACCGGAAAAGTAATTTGAATACGTTGCTTTGGTACGTGCAAAGGATGGAGCAAACAGCATGAAGTTCTCTCACAAAGTCTCTCCCAATCTCTCACTTTCTCTCTCTCTCTCTCAATCTAGGGTTTCAAGCAAATTCGGATGAGAGAGATATGAGAGGGTTTAAAGCCCTTAAATAGGCTAAAAACTAACCTAAATAGACTTGGGAACAAAGTATACTTGAGTTATAACCAAATCGGGACTTTTTCGATCCAAAAGAGCATTTCGGGAGGTCCCCTGGCCAAACGCAATCAGACTTAAGCTCATGCGTATCGGATCCTGCTCACATCAAGTTTTCAGTCCGGTAGAGTTCCCAGATCATACGTGGAAGACCAGTTTCAGTTCAGTGGTCATGGAGACTCGATCGAGAATTCCGAGTACACTCACCTGAGTGAAAAATGTTTCCTGATCCGAGGGTATATTTGGGTCAGATTCCGACGGTCTGAATACTTATACTGAACCCGCAAGCGAATGGTGCCAGATTTATTTAATTCACATTTAATTTTAAATGAATTTCACTCTTTCTTACACTCCTCGCTCCATGCTCAGTACAATAGCCTCAGAACATCGGTTGGGCTTGATTTTCGAAACGATTGTCAAGTCCAACCTGGCGGTCGTAATGGTCTAAGATTGTAGATATCAGACTCTTGACGCGCGGTCTAGATCCAATAAGAAGTTTCAAAGGTGTAACACCTCAAATTTTTGCCAACCTGGGATTAGACGTCCTTAGGCAATGAGTCAACCAAAACACCTTGGTAACCTCTCAAAACCCAATTCCAAAGCCAAAGAAATCACTTAAGATTAATTCCTTTGGAAATTAAGCATAAGTTAGCTAGCTGTAACACCCCGAATTTTTGCCAACCTGGGGTTAGACGTCCTTAGGCAATGGGTCAACTAAAACACCTGGGAAATCGCTCAGAACCTAATTCCATAGCCAAAGAAATCACTTAGGATTAATTCCTTTAGAAACTAAGCATAAGTTAGCTAGTGCTACGCTGGAGTAGCTGTGAAATTGTCCCTGACCGCTTTAAATACGTTCTACAAGACCCAAAACTTGTAGAATCAATGGTGCTATAATACCCTGAAACCTCGGATCAAACTCTAAACCGGTTTGCTCTCAGGAACTCTTTGAAACTTTGTATTGGATTTAGACCACGCGTCGAAAGTCCAATATCTACCATCTTAGACCATTATGACCGCTTGGCTGGACCTGACAATCATTTCGAAAATCAAGTCCAACCGACATTCAGAGGCTATTTCATTGAGCCTGGAGTGAAGAGAGTGAGAATAGGGTTAGATTTGGAATTTGAAATTCAAATCTGGCACACGACTTGGCGCGTCAGTATTAAGCGTTCTGACCGTCAGAATTTAGCCAAATTATACCCTCGGATCGGGAAAAATTTCTATTTCATATCACGAGACTTGTAGACCTGATCTAGGTGCAATGACCGCTGAACTGAAACTGGACCACCACGTGCGATCTGAGAACTCTACCGGTCTGAAAACTTGACGTGTACTAGATCCAGTATGCATGAGCTTAAGTCCGACCGCGTTCGGCCAGGGGACTCCAGAAATGCTCTTTTGGACCAAAACAGCCCCGATTTGGTTACCCCTCAAGTAAACATTGTTCCCAAGCCTAATCTGGAAAGTTTTTAGGTTATAAAAGGGGTTTAAACCCTCACTTCTCTCACCCATCCGAATTTGCTAGAAACCCTAGCTGGTGTGAGAGAAAAAGTGAGAGATTGTGAGAGAAGGTGGGAGAGATTTTCCTGCCACTTGCTGCTGCTGCTGTTCGTGCTTAAGCGACGCACTCCAATCACTTTCCCGGTGATTCCAACGCACTTCTAGGTAAGAAAAAACCTAACCACTTGCTGATTTGGGGATTTCTTCAATTCAAATAGCAAAGTAGCTGATGTATGTGTGTATCAGGTTGTCTGATCGCCGTAGACGAAGCGTATACGCTCCGTTTGAAATGATACACATATAAAGTGAAAGGTACGGATTTTAGACACTTTGATTGGCTGCTTTCAATGTCGTTTAATAGTAGATTATCGACGGAAATGCCGTTTGACATGTACAACATGCTGTCCGTTTTCTGTTTCGTAAACAGACGAAAAATATGAGATTTAGGGCATTTTAGTCATTTGTAGGAAATACTGTAAACATCCATATTTTGCTAAAATGATTGACATGGCTTTTTATCGCCTTAGGATACTAGGAATGCGTGCATAATCTGTTTGGCGAAGAGATTCGTCCAAATGCGCACTTTGAGTCGACATACACTATGTAGACTTAAGTGTGTAGACTAAGTGTTTGTATAAATGTTTGTATTAGTATGTATTGAATTAAATGGTGTTGTGAATTAGTTTGAGATTGAATTCTCAAATAATATGCTGATGTAAATGATTTCCTTCATGTTGGCTATGTGTATGATTTCATTATATGTATGAAATGCATGTGTTTGATGATTTACTTAAGTTGTATGTTATAACATGTGTTAACATGCTCATATTGTTGTATTTCATTTCCATTACTCTGATATGATTGATGAAGTGGATTCACAAATGATTGGGGCTATACTTAGTCCAGGCAGTCGCTAACCGAATCAATTCGTGGTTGGCTTATCTTTGCCACGAACGACGCGTCGATGAACGCAAGACGTGTTTTGGAGTTGGCGGCAGTGGTTAGGCCACGCGAAGTGTTTTATGCACTTCACGTCGCTCAGCTTGAGATGCGCTCGTGCTAGTCGAGCCCGTCAAGTAACCCGACTGGCCATTGTATGTTCACCATGTATGTGTCATAACTGCTTGAACCTAGGGTACTGAACTTACCATTGAAAACCCTGTCAACCATGGTACCTCGATCCATAAAGACTCATGAGCCGGGCATGGTGGTATGGGACACCGTGGTCGAGCTGTTGGCCTACGATGGGGCCACAAACCTCCCCATAGTGACAAGTGAGCAACCCAGACTCATGAACAGATTATGGTGGTATGGGACACTATATTCTTGCTGTCGGCCTACATTGATAAGGTGATGGGGGAGTGGTGCAACTAGTGCGAGCAACAGCCCTGACAGCCCTTTGTAGTGACCTCGAGCGTATTCCCGTAGTGATAAGAGTACAAGTAGGCCTGTATTGATAAGGTGATTGGGGAGCGGTGCAACGAGTGCGAGCAACAACCCTGACAGCCCTTACAGCGACCTACAAATACACCATCGTATGAGATTACTAGGAGTGACGAACCTAGACAGGATTTGTGTTGGGATTGATATAAGGGAAGTACCTTAGTTTCCCAATCCTGCTGTATGAAATGGACTAATAATAACTTGGTAATCATATTACCATCATATTACATGTGCATGGAAGATGTGGAGCACTGTGGGATGAAAGCATGTCACGGGCGTAAGATGGTGCCGTATGAGGGAGATCGTCGATGAGGGCATCCATCATGTCATGTCATATTGCATTAACAACAGTATTTAGGAATGTTTGATTTATTGCTTTACTATTATCGCATGATTGAATTGATAACATACTAATCTTTGCTCTATTATTCCACTGAGTTAGCTACTCACTCCCACGTTACGGGATGGTGTTTCCGGACACCCATCAGTCCTTATTTTGGTTGCAGATGATGGCGTTGCTTGAGAAGCGGATCTGGACTTGATGATGATGAGGAGGATCCCTCCTTTATGCGTGTTCTGATTGACGGGATTACAGGGAGGTTGATTAGATGCCTTGACACTTATCATTTTATATTTTTAGACCACTCATGTATATTCTTTTTGTTTACTTTTAGAGTATACATGTATGTATATAACCTGGTAGCATGTTCACACTCTGGAGACATACAAAAGTTTATATATGTTATACATACTATCACAGTCTTCCGCTTGTTAATTTAACCGTCTCTGGAGTATGATGTATTGTTTTGGCTTAATTTCAATCTTGTTTAATGCCTGTTTACTGACAACATGCATCTAATATATCTATGTTGCATAAATAACATTTTGGAACTCGGGAGTTGATTTTTTACTCGAACCCTGATTTTCGGGATGTTACACTAGCACTACGCTGAAGTAGCTGTGAAATTGTCCCTGATCGCTTTAAATACGTTGTATAAGACCCAAAACTTGTAGAACCAAGGACGCTACAATACCCTAAAATCCAGGATCAAACTCTAAACCGGTTTATTCTGTAGAATCCTTTGAAACTTTGTATTGGATCTAGACCGCGCGTTGAAAGTCCGATACCTGCATTCTTAGACGGTTATGACCGCTTAGCTGGACTTGACAATCATTTCAAAAATCAAGCCCAATCGACGTTAAGAGGATATTTCATTGAGCCTGGAGTGAAGAGAGTGAGAAAAGGATTAGATTTGGAAATTTTAATTCAAATCTGGCATGTGACTTGGCTCGTTATTATTAAGCGTTCTGACTGTAAGAATTCAGCCAAATTTCACCCTCGGATCAGGAAAAATTTCTCTTTCATATCATGAGACTTGTAGACCTGATGTAGGTGTGATGACCGCTGAACTGAAATTGGACTGCCACGTGCGATCTGCAAATTCTTCCGGTCTGAAAACTTGATGTGTGCTAGATCCAGTATGCATGAGCTTAAGTCCGACCGCGTTCGGCCAGGGGACCTCCCGAAATGCTCTTTTGGATCGACACAGTCCAGATTTGGTTATACCTCAAGTGAGCTTTGTTCCCAAGCCTAATTTGGGAAGGTTTTAGCCTATATAAGGGCTTTAAACCCTCTCACAACCCTCCCATCCGAATTTGCTTGAAACCCTAGGAAAAGAGAGAGAAAGTGAGAGATTGTGAGAGAGTGTGGGAGAGATTCTCCTGCCACCTGCACCAGCTTTTGCACGTGCCAAAGCACCGCACTCCAATCACTTTCCCGGTGATTCTAACGCACCCCTAGGTAAGAAAAACCCTAACTACTTACTGTTTTGGGGTTTCCTTCAATTCATTAGCGATGTAACTTATGTATCTTGTGCATTAGGTCGCCTGTACGCCGTTGACGAAGCGTATATGTTTAATTCGAAATGATATACGTCTAGGGCAAAAGGTGAGGATTTTAGACGCTTTGATTGACTGATTTCAAAGCTTTCAATGTCGTTTAATAGTAGATTGTCGACGGCAACGCCGTTTGACATGTACAACATGCTGTCCGTTTTCCATTTCGTAAACGTACAGTAAATATGAGATTTAAGGTATTTTAGTCATTTGTAGGAAATACTGCTTACGTCCATATTTTGATAAAATGTTTGCCATGGCTATTTATCGTGTTAGAATATTAGGAATGCGTGCATGATTGGTTTGGCGAAGGGATTCGCCCTTAAGCGCACTTTGAGTCGACATACGCTATGTAGACTAAAGTGTGTAGTCTAAGTGTTTGTATAAATGTTTGTATTAGTATGTATTGAGTAAATGGTGTTGTGTATGAGTTTTGAGATTGAATTCTCAAGTAATATGCGGATGTAAACGATTTCTATCATGTTGGCTATATGTATTGATTTCATGGTATACATGAAATGCATGTGTGGGATGATTTGCTTAAGTTGTATGTTATAACATGTGTCAACATGCTTACAATGTGGTATTTCATTTCTGTTACTCACATATGCTTACTGATGTTGATGCACAAATGCTTGGGACTATGACCTAGTCCAGGCAGTTGGTAATGGATTGAATTCGTGGTTAGTTTCTATGTACCACAAAGGACGCGTCGATGAATGCGAGTCGTGTTTCGGGTTGGCGGCAGTGGTTAGGCCACACGAAGTGTTTCATGCACTTCATGTCATTCAGCTTGAGATGTGCTCGTACTACTCGAGCCCGTTAAGTAACCTGACTGGCCATTGTATGTTCACCATGTATGAGTCATAACTGCTTGAACCTAGGGTACTGAACTTACCATTGGAAACCCTGTTAACCATGGTACCTTGATCCATAAAGACTCATGAGTCGGGCATGGTGGTATGCAACACCGTGGTCGAGCTGTCGGCCTACACTGGGGCCTCAAACCTCCCTGTAGTGACCAGTGAGCACCTTACTCTGAGCAGATTATGGTAGTATGGGACACTATATTCTTGCTGTTGGCCTACACTAATCAGGTGAAGAGCCCTTTGTAGTGATCTTAAGTTTATCCTGACACTGCATGGGGGCGACGGGTTCTGATGCAGTCTTAAGGATAATTAGGCCTGTATTGATAAGGTGATGGGGGAGAGGTGCAACGAGTGGGAGCAACAGCCCTGTCAGCCCTTACAGCGACCTACAAATATAACATCGTATGAGATTACTAGGAGTGACGACCCTAGACAGGATCTGTGTTGGGATTGATATAAGCAAGGTACCCTAGTTTCCCAATCCTGCTGTATGAAAAGGACTAATAACAACCCGGTAATCATTATCCATATCGCATTGCATGTGCTTGGAAGATGTGGAACACTACGGGAAGAAAGCATGCCGTGGATGCAGATGGTGCCGCATGAGGGAGTATGTCGGTGAGGGCATCCATCATGTCATTTCATGCTTGCATTAACAACAGTATCTAGGAATGTTTGATTGACTGCTCTACTATTAACGCGTGATTGATTTGATAACATGTTAATCTTTGCTCTATGATTCCACTGAGTTAATTACTCACTCCCACGTTACGGGACAGTGCTGCGCACACCAAACAGTTCTTATTTTAATTGCAGATGATGACGATGCTTGCGAAGCAGAGCCGAACTTGATGATGATGAGGAGGATCCCTCCTATATGCAGGTTCTGATTGACGGGGTTACAGGGTTACTGATTCGATGCCAATATACTTGGTATTTTGCCTTTTTCTTACACACCCATGTATACTCTTTCCATTTTTGGAGTATACATGTATTTAATTAACCTGGTAACATGTTCACACTGTGGAGACTTACAATCAATTATATATTTTATGTATTTATCATAGTCATTTTCTTGCTAATTTAACTGTCTCTGGACTATGATATGCTGTTTTGGCTTAGTCTCAATCTTGTTTAATGTCATTCTATAGACAACATGCATTTATCATTATCTATGTTGCATAAGTGACGTTCTGGAACTCGGGAGTTGGGTTTCTACCCGACCCCCAATTTTCGGGATGTTACAGTTGGTATCAGAGCATGATTGAGATTAAACTGGACCTGGGTTATGGGCACTCGATGTACGTTTTCACTCCTTCGAATTAGGTGGGTGCGAAAGGAACCTAGAAACACTTATAGGATCGCAGTTTCGCCAATAGGCGAAATCTACTGAAATCGTTCGTTTGATCGAATCTGTAACATATCTTTGGTCGTGTGAGGCGACTTAAGTAGCCTGTAGGTTGTTAGTAGGTGGGTATGAGATGTTCCTAGAAGCATTTCTAAACCCGAAAATGAAAGTCCTTGGGTTGTGGGGCAACTACGACCCTTATACTCAATTTCAGGGCTTAAAAACCTCGTTTCACCCAATTCCTTCAAAATCCTTCCTCTCACCACCCCATTCTTTAAATTTTTCTCAGTATTTTCACATTAGGCATAAATCCTAATGTGTACATGATAGAAAATCATACTTCAACAAAAATTTACTATAAATAGTAAATATAGGTAAGAATTAGACTTTTAGCCATTCCAATTATGGAATCTCTTATAACAAATAGGTTACTTGGATGTATTAGCTTCTCCTACCCTAAAATAGTATGCTACATGATACCTAAATTCATTCTAATTCATAGACTGGCCCCAGAACACCCCAAACAGAGTCTTGGGCCTATCTAGGCCAATATGCAATGAACCAGGGTGGGACCCAAGTGCATTTGGGTCCTATAGGACAGGGGGACCACGTCCCATAGGGTGGCCATCACCGAAAACCACTTTGGCCAGCGATGGCACCGCTGGTTCGGCGATGCATCGCCGACTTGTGGGCCCCATTTGACCTGAAATTTGGGCGCACGCCCTTAAATGGGTAGGGCACCCCTCTCATAGGGGGTTCGCACCTCAAAACCCCCTAAAAGTGTCATCTCCTTCACAACAGGCCCATCCAAGCTCTCCCTTTTCATTTTTATTTGTTGCCACCCTCTCAAAACTTGGTGCCTAACCACTTTCAATCCTTCTTTCTGCCAAAATTGATGCCTACCCACCCATTGGTGGCTGTTCATAGCTCTCTCTCTCTCCAATTTCGTCGTTTGAAGCTCCCACAACCTCCATTTGTGGTTAAAAGTCGGGTGAGCTCCATTCCCACTTATTGTTCTTCTTTCCCTTTGAAAATTCAACTTTTGGGAGCTTGATTCATCCCTCTACAGGGCCTAGATTCATTTTAGCCCAGTAGGGCAGCCATTTCTCCCCATTTCCCTCCTTTTCCATGGCTTTTGTTAAGGCTATTTTAGCCTTTTTCTCCCTTTCCACCGTCCTCTCTCTCATGTCCCTTTTATTTGATCCTCAGACTCGTGGAAACCTGCTTACCCATCCCATTTCTCCACATTCTTCGGTTGTTTGATTACCGTTTGAAGGATTTCTGTGTTTTGTTGTTGTTGGGTCTAGTGATGTCATAGGTAGAAATGCGTTTGCGTAATGTTTTGGACTTAATATAGCCGAATGCGTTCCTGTCATAATCCATGTGGAACTTTATTCGTGCATGCCATTTCATCCGTTGTGAGGTATTATCCCTAGATTGGGTGTATCCTATGGTTTCCACTGCCATGTTGTAAACACCGGGATTAAGCCTACAAATTAGTTTTTATCCCACCCCACCCTCCTACCAAGCATGCCACTCCCAATCCCGACGTAGGATTAGGAAAGGAGTTTCCTTTCATACAACTTAATGCTACTGGCCATATAGGCCCTTGGCGTTATGGACTTAGAGTTAGTGTTCCTAGATTTGAAGGATCTGACGATATAGGAAATCCAATCCCATTTAGATAATCTTGACCCTAAGCGATAGAACGATTCCCTGTATTCGTAATGGTATGAAACCATTTAGCGTATGAGCTTAGGCTATAGATTACAGACTAGACTACTAGTTACCTTAAGTAGTATAAAGCCTGTATATGCTAAGGAATAGTAGGTTAGATTTGGTTGGAATGAGACTCCCTTCCTTGGGTAGATCTCATAACATTCATAGGCGCCTTTAGTAACTCTCAGGAGGCTTATTTACCTTAGAACTATTCATTCTCAGGGAAAACTTCTACTTCCCTAAGATTGAACGTAGAATAAACCAACACACCCCTTAAAATTGCCTTCCCCAAGGGCTTATCGCATTCGGAAACATGGAGGAAAGGAACTGCATGTAAGCGATGTATTCGCGGTTTGAATCGACTTCTAAATCCTAGTAGTTACCAATGAATCCAATGCTCTGATCAAGCAGGAGATCAGCAGCGACTCGGATTAAGAATTGATACAATAAATTTTCTGTCCTAGCTAGACAGAAAGTCTATGTATCCGGTTTAGACCTACTACACAAATTTTCTTCCATGTTGGCTCGACCACTTATAACCAAAAGTTATTGCTTTACCTTTGGAAAATGTTGAGGACATTTAGCCAATAGAGAGTAGGCTTATTTCTACAACCATAAGTACTAATGCCATAGAACGCATCCTTAACAAAGGAAGACCAATGTAGTGAGAGGTTATTTTCCATTTTATGTCAAGGATAGCCCCTAAGTTGTACCTCGTTCCGATATACGGATCGATACATAGATTCTTGAACCTTAAGTAGAACTAAGTTTTAAGGGGGGTAGAACGTATTGAGCCCAATCTTGATAGGATCAGCTAATGCAACCGTTAGATCAGAGTGGCACAGCGGAAGCATGATTAGCCTCTTCCCCACTGGCCCAGGCTCGAAACAGTTGATTTAGGTCATACGTAAGGTTAGGTCATTAAATAAGATTCGAACCTTCCGTAGAACGTCAATACAAAAGTCTCTATAAGTACACATTACCCTTAGCCAATTTCGGGGATGAAATTTTGTTTTAAGGGGGGTAGATTGTAACACCCCGAATTTTTGTCAACCTGGGATTAGACGTCCTTAGGCAATGGGTCAACCAAAATACCTTGGTAACCTCTCAGAACCCAATTCCAAAGCCAAAGAAATCACTTAGGATTAATTCCTTTAGAAATTAAGCGTAAGTTAGCTAGCGCTACGCTAAAGTAGCTGTGAAATTGTCCCTGATCACTTTAAATACATTCTACAAGACCCAAAACTTATAGAACCAAGGACGCTACAATACCCTAAAATCCAGAATCAAACTCTAAACTGGTTTGTACTCTGGAACCCTTTGAAACTTTGTATTGGATCTTGACTGCGCGTCAAAAGTCCGATACCTACAATCTTAGACGGTTATGACCGCTTAGCTAGACTTGACAATCATTTTGAAAATCAAGCCCAATCGACGTTCAGAGGCTATTTCATTGAGCCTGGAGTGAAGAGAGTGAGAAAAGGGTTAGATTTGGAAATTTTAAATCAAATTTGGCACGTGACTTGGCGCGTTATTATTAAGCGTTCTGACTGTCAGAATTCAGCCAAATTTCACCCTTGGATCAGGAAAAATTTCTCTTTCATATCATGAGACTTGTAGACCTGATGTAGGTGCGATGACCGCTGAACTGAAATTGGACCGCCATGTGCGATCTGCGAATTCTTCCGGTCTGAAAACTTGATGTGTACTAGATCCAGTATGCATGAGCTTAAGTCCGACCGCGTTCGGCCAGGGGACCTCCCGAAATGCTCTTTTGGATTGAAACAGTCCAGATTTGGTTATACCTCAAGTGAGCTTTGTTCCCAAGCCTAATTTGGGAAGGTTTTGGCCTATATAAGGGCTTTAAACCCTCTCACAACCCTCCTATCCGAATTTGCTTGAAACCCTAGGAAAAGAGAGAGAGAAAGTGAGAGATTGTGAGAGAGTGTGGGAGAGATTCTCCTGCCACCTGCACCAGCTTTTGCACGTGCCAAAGCACTGTACTCCAATCACTTTTTTGGTGATTCCAACGCACTCCTAGGTAAGAAAAACCCTAACTACTTGCTGTTTTGGGGTTTCCTTCAATTCATTAGCGATGTAGCTTATGTATCTTGTGCATTAGGTCGCCTGTACGCCGTTGACAAAGCGCATTTGTTAGATTCGAAACGATATACGTCTAGGGAAAAAGGTGAGGATTTTAAACACTTTGATTGACTGATTTTAAAGCTTTTAATGTCCTTTAATAGTAGATTGTCGACGGCAACGCCGTTTGACATGTACAACATGCTGTCTATTTTTCGTTTCGTAAACGTACGGTAAATATGAGATTTAAGGTATTTTAGTCATTTGTAGGGAATACAGCTTACGTCCATATTTTGATAAAATGTTTTCCATGGCTATTTATCATGTTAGAATATTAGGAATGCATGCATGATTGGTTTGGCGAAGGGATTCGCCCTTAAGCGCACTTTAAGTCGACATACGCTATGTAGACTAAAGTGTGTAGTCTAAGTGTTTGTATAAATGTTTGTATTAGTATGTATTGAATAAATGGTGTTGTGTATGAGTTTTGAGATTGAATTCTCAAGTAATATGCATATGTAAACGATTTCCATCATGTTGGCTATATGTATTGATTTCATGGTATACATGAAATGCATGTGTGGGATGATTTTCTTAAGTTGTATGTTATAACATGTGTCAACATGCTTACAATGTGGTATTTCATTTCTGTTACTCACATATGCTTACTGATGTTGATGCATAAATGCTTGGGGCTATGACCTAGTCCTAGCAGTCGGTAATGGATCGAATTCGTGGTTGGTTTCTATGTACTACAAAGGATGCATCGATGAACGCGAGTCATGTTTCGGGTTGGCGGTAGTGGTTAGACCACACGAAGTGTTTCATGCACTTCATGTCGTTCAGCTTGAGATGCGCTCATACTAGTCAAGCCCGTCAAGTAACCCGACTAACCATTGTATGTTCACCATGTATGAGTCATAACTGCTTGAACCTAGGGTACTGAACTTACCATTGGAAACCCTGTTAACCATGGTACCTTGATCCATAAAGACTCATGAGTCGAGAATGGTGGTATGGGACACCGTGGTCGAGCTGTCAGCCTATTCTGGGGCCACGAACCTCCCCTTAGTGACCAGTGAGCACCCTGCTCTGAGCAGATTATGGTGGTATGGGACACTATATTCTTGTTGTCGGCCTACACTGATCAAGTCACGAGCCCTTTGTAGTGACCTTGAGTTTATCCTGACACCGCATGGGGGCGACGAGTCCTGATGCAGTCTTAAGGATAATTAGGCCTATATTGATAAGGTGATGGGGGAGAGGTGCAACGAGTCCGAGCAACAGCCCTGACAGCCCTTGCAGCGACCTACAAATATAACATCGTATGAGATTACTAGGAGTGACGACCCTAAACAGGATCTGTGTTGGGATTGATATAAACATGGTACCCTAGTTTCCCAATCCTGCTGTATGAAAAGGACTAATAACAACCCGGTAATCATTATCCATATCGCATTGCATGTGGCTGGAAGATGTGGAGCACTGCGGTAAGAAAGCATGCCATGGACACAGATGGTGCCGCATGAGGGAGTATGTCGGTGAGGGCATCCATCATGTCATTTCATACTTGCATTAACAACAGTATCTAGGAATGTTTGATTGATGCTCTACTATTAACGCGTGATTGATTTGATAACATGCTAATCTTTGCTCTATGATTCCACTGAGTTAATTACTCACTCCCACGTTACGGGACGGTGGTGCGCACACCAAACAGTTCTTATTTTAATTGCAGATGATGGCGATGCTTGCGAAGCAGAGCCGGACTTGATGATGATGAGGAGGATCCCTCCTATATGCAAGTTCTAATTGACGGGGTTACAGGTTACTGATTCGATGCCAATATACTTGGTATTTTACCTTTTTCTTACACACCCATGTATATTCTTTTCATTTTTGGAGTATACATGTATTTAATTAACCTGGTAACATGCTCACACTCTGGAGACTTACAATCAATTATATATTTTATGTATTTATCATAGTCTTCCGCTTACTAATTTAACTGTCTCTGGAGTATGATATGTTGTTTTGGCTCAGTCTCAATATTGTTTAATGCCATTCTATAGACAACATGCATTTATCATTATCTATGTTGCATAAGTGATGTTCTGGAACTCAGGAGTTGGGTTTCTACCCGACCCCCGATTTTCGAGATGTTACAAAAGGGTTCCTGGGAACAAACGGGGTTTAGAGTTTGATCCTAGGTTTCAGGGTATTATAGCGTCATTGGTTCTACAAGTTTTGGGTCTTGTAGAACGTATTTAAAGCGACTAGGGACAATTTTACAGCTAATCTAACGTAGCGCTAGTTAACTTACGCTTATTTTCTAAAGGAATTAATCCTAAGTGATTTCTTTGACTTTGGAATTGGGTTCTAAGAGGTTACCAAGGTGCTATGGTTGGCCCATTGTCTAAGGACGTCTAATCCCAGGTTGGCAAACATCTAGGGTGTTACAAATACATTACAATGAGCCTCACCCATGGGCCTCGAATACTTCACATTGGGCCTTGCCCATGGGCCTCAAATACACCACAATGGACCTCTCCCATGGGCCTTGAATACATCACATTGGGCCTCACCCATGGGCCTTGAATACATCACAATGGGCCTCGAATACATCACATTGGGCCTTGCCCAAACGGGCCACATAAACACCACATTAAGGTGGGCCCTGCATGTCCTAAGTGGGCCCCATACATATCATCTGGGCCTCATGTAGCAGTAAAAATAGATAGATGACATGGATGTGAAGTACATCAGAGTGGGTCCCACCATCTGGATGGTGAGAATACAACACATACATTATGGTGGGCCACACCTGTCCAGCCAATGAAATGGACAACGTGGCTAAAAATACATACATCAAGGTGTGCTCCACAGCACACCGTACAGACAGATGGTGTGAGATGCATTACATTGATCAAGGTGGGTCCATGTGGTTACCCACCATCTGGACGGACGATGTGGATCAAACTTAACAGAGGTGGGCCGCACTAGACATGGATGAAACACTACACCATGGTGGGCCACATCTAGCACCAATGAATGGCTAGGATAAAACACAAACTACACAGTGTGCCCGACACCATCCCATAATGGATGGTGTAGATAAATACATACTCTAAGGTGGGCCCCACCCCACATATGGAACACGTGTTGTGGGTATCACATCCTGTACACATATGGCAGTGTGGATAAAAGCATATATAAAGTGGATTCCCACTATCCAACATGTTGGACGGTGGATATACAGTACATACATTGTGGTGGGGTCCATGGGGATATGAACGATGTGGATGTAAACCATACATCATGGTCAGGGCCCACCTAGCCTGCTGACGTCTCTGGGCAGCAGTAGCTGTCAATTGCATGGGACCCACCGTCCAGATTGATAGTGAGGATCTAAAACATGCCTCATGTGTGGGTCCCACGTACTGACATCATACAACAGCTATATTGCTGGTTTGAGACACCTAGCCAATCCGCTTCCCACATCCGGTGGGTCCCATGTGGGGCCCACCATAATATATATAGATTATATATATATATATATATACACACACACACACACACATATACCTATATACCATGGTGTGCCCCACCTAGACCATCCAGATGGTCCATTGGGAAACATGTACACGAGGTGGCTCACCATCAAAATGGATGGATGACTTGAATAAAATACATATCAAGGTGGGTCCATGTAGTGGCCCACCAAAGCCTTGGATCAAGCGATATTTGTGTTTTTCTTTCATCCAGGCCCATCTAAATGGACGAGTAGTGAGGTGGGATCCAACACATGGATGGTCTAGATCAGGTGGGCCACATTCTATCACTAAAAGAGAGAGATGGAGAGAGAGAAAGAGAGAGATCGGCAGTGATGGAGAGGCCTCGACACTATGGGCCCCTCTTGGATACAAAGCATAAATTAGTGTAGGTCCCACCATATGTGGGCCTTTAAATCACAAAAATAAAATAACATAAAAGTAACAAAAATGTAGATCTAAGATCACCCACCGTAGATCTTCTTATGGAACGGCAAACTCCTTGGCTTCAATCTTAATGAAAGACGATAAAGTATTGAGGGTTGAGTTGGGAGATGAGAGAGGTAGGAGGTGGGCCACACATAAAACACACATGGAGGTTAGAAAAGCTTGGATGTTGGATTTCTTCTTTAGGTTGCTTGGAAGAGAAGGGAGAAATAAGAGAGAGAGATGGGATGAAGTGATGGATGGGAGAGAGAGAGAGAGAGAGAGAGAGAGAGAGAGAGAGAGATAGAGTGGAGATGGGATGTAAATGTTAACTTTCGGGGTTGTTGTGTAAGAGAGGAATGGGTTGTGATGGGGTGAGTGATGTGTTGGGTAATGTGTTTAGTAATGTGTGTACTTGACATGTACTTAAAATTGATGGGATTGATGGGATATTTTGTAGAGATTTTTCTCTAGAACTTCACAAATGCGAGGTTTTTTCTCGACATATGCACGGGCCCACAGCTCCTAGCCTAGGTATCACCTTGGTGCGTGAGACATGGTGTTGGAACTGCGACAAGGATGTGGTCAGTAGGGTACAAGTCTCGAGTTGAGTCGACTCGTGTTGACAGGGTGCGACTCAGGGTCATGCGCAAACATCGATTATAGGTCACGGGTCATCAAAATTCGACAGGGAGGATCGTGAGAATCTATGGAGTGGTACGGTCTAGGATACGGGTCTCACACCTCATACTAGTGTTCAGACAAGAAGACAGGAAATATTTGTAATTATGTCTGCTTCACTTCTCAAATTGAATCGGCAAATGCAAAAGAAGTGCTTATTAATGAAAGTTGGATAATGTAAGAATAGTTAAATCAATTCGTCAAAAATGATGTTTGGTACTTGGTTCATAGACCTTCTAATAAACATATAATTAGAACTAAATGCATTTTTAAGTACAAATATGATAAAATGGGGAATATCATTGAAAACAAGACATGATTAGTTGTACAATGTTACACTCAAATAGAAGGAATTGACTATGATGAAACCTTTGTACAAGCTGTGTTCGGCTTATGTCCTAGTGACCATTCCATTCTGTAGGATCCCACAGTCCTCCCGATCGAATTTCGATGACTCGCGACCTATAGATATCATTTGCGCGTGCTTAAGTCACACCTTGTAAACCCGAGCCAACTCAACATAAGACCTATGCCATTGCGACCGCGCCCTCACCGCGGTTTTGACGCCGCGTCTCGTGTACCAATCCAACTCTTAGATCGTGAGATCCGTCCTGTGCATTTTCCCAATTATTGATCACATGATACGGGACCCGAGGTGTCCAAGTAGATTCCCTAGTAAGAAATCATCACCCTAACCTACCTACCCTAGCCATCCTAGCCACCCTAGCCCGTAGATCCTTTACAAGCTACAATGGCTTCTTATTTTCATGCCCTCATAAAGACCTTACAATCATCATTATTGAAAAGGCCGAGCTATGAGTCCTAGAGGGGGGTGGAGGGGTGAATAGGACTATGCCAAATTAAAAATAAACTGTGGAATTTAATCAAATATAAATAAATATAGCAATTAAACAATCCCACAATGCAGAAATGTGAAACAACCTCAAGTGTATAACTATTGAGAGGTTGATACAGATGTTGTTCTAAGGACAACCTTGCACCAAAAACTAAAGGTTTATGGTAGGACAACCTGATTCCTATAACAGTCTGTGTATCAAAATCTCAAACTGATACAGAGGAATAAAAAAATAAATAACAAAGGAAATAACTAAGCTATTACAACATTTCCACACTTGCATAAAAGAAATCACAATAGTCTCCACAAATGCATAAAGGGAAATTACAATATCCACAAAATAAAATATTCAATCAATCACCACAAGACCAGAAATTATAGTGGTTCGCTTGTGTGTACACCAACTGTTTAGAAAAATAACCATACAACTACTCCACTCCTAATATCCTTATACAGTGGATATTAGCGTTCACTATGAAATAGGTTTTTCAAGGTTCACCTAAAACCCTCACAATTGTATCTTTTAAGTGGGTTTATAAAATTCAAAAACCCCACACTCTGAGTTTTCTAGATCACCTCAGACAAACTAAAACAACAAGATTTTTCAGCACAATCTCAATGAAAATAAAAGAATGAATTTACAAAAGCTGTAAAATACTTATCTGGATATTCTCCTTTTGATGCAGCCTGGTAGAACCAATTCAAAATAGAAGTTCAATGTTCACACTCACTTGTGAAATGGTTCTATAAAATGGGCATTAAATAGCTTAAGAATATCACTAACTTATCTCTCAGAGTGGTGTATTAATTTTTCTTGAATTGGATATTAAACTCTGAAATTTGTGCTCTATTTATAAGTATAGAAATCGCACTCTCGACTGGTCCTGAGGTCGGCACCACTGGTCAAAGGACCAACAAACTTTTAAAAATTTGGGCATGATAAGATAAGGTCGTTCTACGACTGGTCGAAGGACCTGCTCGAATGATCGGGTGGCACCCACGACCGGTCGAGCCCTGTCCACGACTAGTCGTGTGGAACCCAATTTACTTGCTGGACTTTGAGTCGAGCCTGCAGGATTGGTCGAGCAAAGTTCGAGCACTGTTCATATGACCGGTCAAGTAGTCTCCAGGACTGGTCGAGGCTTTAACAAAAATTCTCAAAAATAAGTAACAAACTTACGATTGGTCAAGGAATTCTTGGACTGGTCGAGCCAGTGCTAAGACTAGTCAAGCTTAGTTTAAGACTAGTCAAGAAATAGACTATACACTTATAAAATGACTCAATTAAATTATGTATTCAAAATGACCTATCCTATGGTCAGTATAGGTTCATCCATACCTTATACATGATGTATGAACATTGAATCTTCTTTTTCTTTAGTTGATAGTTGATCTTTGAAGTTCATGAAGCTTGATATCTTGTCAAATGATGAATCTCGAACTTAAGACTTCTAAAGCTTGATGTTTACTAACACTGAAGCTTGAGCTTGAGATTCAAAGTATAAGAACTTTGTTTTGACTTAGACAAAGTTTTGAAAACTTGAACTATTGAAGCTTGAAAGATTGAATTCACACTTGATGTTGTATTTGAACATGAACATGTAATCTTACATTTAAAGTTTTTGAAGTAAAGACCTTTGTCCTTATACATGAGATGCATTATCTTGTATATGTAGATGCGTTACACAAGACAGATTCCAAGAGGTTTTGACACTATAAAACTTAACAATCATAGGATCTAGATGCCATAACACTTACAATCTCCCCCTTTGTCAAATTTGTGACAAAACACACTTTATAAGAACATAAACATTGTATGCATAAAGAATCATGCACCAGTTATCAATATAAACCATTACAACCTGGTTAAAGAATTATTAAAGAATCATGCACCATTTATAAATAGGTCAATAATTCACATTAAAAAGAAAGCTCTCCCTTACTTACTCCTCCTTACAAAAAGAAGGTTACCTACCTATCCATAATCCACATGCCATATTTCACAAGCATGAAGAAAATTCTCCCCCTTTTTTTCACAATATGACAAAGGAAGAAACTAATAAATGGAACAAGACATAAATAAACAAGAAAGAATGAGAAGAGTAATAAGGAATAAATGATCAAGATAGTCGAGATATGAAATCCATAAGCAAGCATTGTCAAGCATGATCGACCAAGTTCAACCTAGAAAATAAAAGAAATTCAAGTATCATTAAAGTTATTACAAACCACATGAGAAAATACTAATCAGAACCGGAAGAAGGAGTAGGTATGGTAGGATAAAGTTGTTGAAGTCCCTTGTTAAGGCGTCTAAGATATTTGCGTATATATTTGAACTGCAAATCATGAGACACATTCATGTTTTCTACCTTTTACTTAAGGGAGCGCAACCGTGCATCAAAGTCAGATGGCTGATAATCAGGATTATCTGCTGAATCGGATTCGATCTCATTAAAAATAGCATCCATGTTAATGTCATCTGGAGGTAAATCATCTTCCTCTTCAGTTACTACATCAACTCCACCAACACCCACATTGACTTGGCCTGCAGCCAACCTTAGATTCATTTTGTTTATATTGGAGTTATTGAAGATTAAGTGTTGAATGAGAGTTTCTCCAACAAGCATAACCACTAAAATACGGGTAGCCAACACGGTCATAAGATAGGTGAAGGGAATATCACTGTGTCCTGGATGGAGACAGAACTGAATGATCCAATGACAAATCAAGGAAGGAAGACATACAAAGGTACCAAAGATGATGAAATGAAGAATCCAAACCATGAAAGTTTTCACGCCCTAAACTCAGATACCAGGCTCATGGAATTCCCGATCACCGAATCCGGCACCGACAGCCTCCGTAATACCCCATTCTTGGCTCCCGACACCAATACGCCAGGTTCCGATCCTAGGATGCTACAAGGAGGATTTATAATATAATTTGATTTATAAAGAGCATAACCATAAGCATAACCCATGAACAATAGCCACAAGATCACCATCACAACATCCACTATAATAAAAAACTTTAAGTACAATGCGTATAAAGGAAAATACAAGATAGTGCTAATAACAAAACTCCAAAAGCTCGACTGCATGCTCCAAATGCGATGAAGCTATGACTGCATCTTAGTGTCACCTGCATGCATCAATCATGCATATAAAAAGCTTAAAGGGTGGTGTAAGTGTGTGCGCAATATAAGCATGCTCAAAATGCAAAGTCACTTCTCATATCAGGCATACATATGATGCATATGATCATGAATCATGGATCTATGTTTTGTGGTGATGGGCTCTGATCAAAATGAAGATGGGCCTAGACGGCCTACGCACTACAGTATGGGCCTATCAATGGGCCCTAGAGAGAGTGACAATGCGGACATTTATCCAACATCATCCTTATAATGTGGACATCAAACCATCATTGCTCCACATAGAAATGGGCCTCATGTAAATCCCATTGGGCCTTGACCCATGGGACCCATGGCCTCCTAGCATGGGTCTCATATATATCAAAGTGGGCCTTAGTGGATGGGCCATAACTACATCAAGATGGGCCTAATCATATGGGCCTCAAATATATACTAAGGTGGGCCTCAATAAACGGCCACAAATGAACCAAGATGGCCTCATACATATACCAAGGTGGGCCTCAATGGACGACCACAAATGAATCAAAATGGGCCTCCATAAGGTAAGTGGGTCACATCACATAGGCCATTTGTATATTAAATGGGTCACACCAAAGATAAGTGGTGTTAATGATTTTCCACCATAAAATTCCCAAGGCCCACCACAACATTTATTTCCCATCCAATCTGATCATAAGGTCCTAAGGGATTTTAATGGTAGACTTTCAGTCCTCACTGTGTCGTGTGGTTCACTTGATAAATAGATCTATCTTATTTTTACTCTTAAGCCTTAAAAACAGATCTTTGGTTGGACAATTTGGATGCAACACATGCATCATGGTGAGTCCCATAGAGATGAACGACATAGATGAAGTACACACCACATGGTGGGGTCGACACTAATGGAAGGTGTGGACTACAATACAT
Organism: Magnolia kwangsiensis; assembly: GCA_037074715.1. Classification (NCBI taxonomy): domain Eukaryota; kingdom Viridiplantae; phylum Streptophyta; class Magnoliopsida; order Magnoliales; family Magnoliaceae; genus Magnolia; species Magnolia kwangsiensis. The sequence continues at coordinate 73,779,234 of CM073577.1, read as the reverse complement.
GCATCAGTGGGTCCCATGTGGGGCCCATCATAATGTTTATTTTCCACCCAGCCTATTGACAAGATCACCCAGTCATGGGGGTCCACTGTGATGTTTATTTCCACCCAACTTGTTGATAAGGCCACGTGGACTTGGGGCCCACCAAAATGTTTATTTTCCATCTAACCTGTTCACGAGGTCACACGACCAAGGTGAAGAGGAAATTAAATTTCATATTGATACAAAACATCTGTGACCCAAAAAGGGTTTCAATGGAAGACGTTTAATCCCACACTGTTCCCAGCCGTGTGGGCCACCTGACGTTCCGTATAGATTTTGGGGGGCCCACTACTTAAGAAGGGGCCCCATTAAATGCACGGTGTTGATGCTTGACCCATATCATGGTGGAGCCTGAGATGGGGGCCACTGGCCAGTGTGCAAAGCAGCGGACACTTCTTGCTGCAGCGTCCAGAGACGCTGACAACAACAATGTCTACTGTTGTAAATATTTTTTTAACAAAAAATCAATTTTCGTGTGGTTTTTCACGGGTGGGGCCAGCATCAAGGAAATCTGACCCGGCCATTTAATTCTACGGATCCTAATCAACCAAGTGAGACCAATATGCGATGTAATTTTGATGAATAGAAGAATCAATGTAGGTTTGAATGGTAATACCACTATTTCCTATGGTATGGCCGGCTTGATTATTGGATTGGCCTCATTCTTCGGCTCAATGCTTAAAATGATTCAAGGAAAAGGATGGATGGCTTGGATTAAGGACATACATCAAGGTGGGGCCTGTAGTAGTGGCCCACCCAAATACTTAGCTAGTTAATGCACCCAATGTCAGTTCACGCACTCCATGCTAGCCACACCCGTCCAACGTCCAAAGACGTTGGACGGCATGGATATAGAACAAGCATCATGGTGGGATTTGCACACTACCGTGGTGGGGTCCATGTTAAGAGAATGAACGGTTTGGATCTTTTACACCATTTAGTGGGCCATAAGATCCGTTAACACATGACAGTAGTAGCTATGTAGTTGCGTGGTATACCAGCCAAACTGCATCCAGCGTCCATGGATTGGACGGACGACTGGATGTACCCTGACATCATGGTGAGCCACACATCCAACATAGAAAGAGGAAGAGAGAGGTAAAGAGAGAGAGGAACGAGGAGGGGAGGGACCCCTCCACTATTGGGCCCTCCCTTGTACATATCATTCATCAAGTGGGTCCCACAACAAGTGGACCTTTAAAAAATCAAAATTTAATGGTGGATCACCCACCTCTAGGCCTTCTCCTTGCTCCCTTAGTCTCTTATGCTACTTATCTTGCCTTTTAATGGAGGTTGATGGGGTTTTGATGGTGCTAGATGATGATTGGAAGGTTGAGATGGAAGATAAGAAGGTGGAAGAGTGGGTCAGACTTGGAGTCGGGAGTGAGGAGCTTAGACGTATGGAGTTTAGGTTGCTTGGGAGATTTGAGAAATGGGAGAGAGAGTGAGCTGATGAGAATGATAAGAGGTGATGGAGTGATGGATTTGTTTGAAAATTTTATAAAAAAGGTATGGTTATGTTTGAATTTTGGAAAAAGAGGAATGGGTAGGGAGAGAGAGGGTTGACTTGTGAAAAAAGAGGGATGGGTTATTGTACTTGAGGTATGGTTGTACTTGACATTGATTGATGAGACATGACATAGAGATTCCCTCAAAATTCACAATACGCGGTGTTTCTTCGGAATGAACGCAGGCCTACATCTCCTGGCCTAGGCATCGGCTTAGTGCGGGAGTTGCAGCGTTGGAACCGCGACGATGGCGCGGTCACTATGATACAAGTTCTTGTTCGAGCTGACTTCGGTACACCAAATCCAGCTTAGGATCGTGTGTAAATGTTGGATATGGGTCAAGGATTTTCAGAATTCGACCAGAAGGACCGCGGAAGCTAACGAAATGGTACGGTCTAGGATACGGGCCTTACAAAAGTAATGAGTTCAGTTTTGTTACCAGAATGAGGATAGACATTCAAAATGAATATCCTATGAAGGACTCTGTATCTGAGTAACAAATACTTTGAGACAATCACATTTCCAGAATTATTTCATTTTGCATCTATATTGTACAAAGCTCTAGTAAGCATATGCTTCTCAGATTCAAATGGTTTAGCCACTAGAGTGTTAATGAGAATACCTTCATCATTGATAGGTATGTCCATTTGAGTAGAGATTAGATGTCAATTTTCTTCAACTGGACCTTCTCTAGTCTCAATAATGAACGTCAGATTATCAGTAGAGAAATTAGTAATACAAGCATACATAACTTCTGGAATGGACCGGTATGTCGGCCCACCCCAATGTAGAATGTTATCCCATCCTACAGATTGGATAGGAGGAAAGATATCAAATATAGGAAGATGTTTAACATGAACAGGTCGTTCAACTATAACATTGTGCAACTTAATATCTAGAACATAAGATGGATCATCTTCGAGTGACCGAAGATGACGCACTGTGATAGGAGTCGACCTAGAAGTTGAAGGACTATGAGCTCCTTTCTTTTTGGCTCTACCATCCATTTACAATAAAGAAATTAAAGAACAAGGAGATTGTAAAAGAAGTAGAGTGGGTTTTCACTAGATTAGATTTTTGAGAAGAAAACACCAAAAACCACTACGAATCAAGAAATAAATCACACCAATGATGAAAAAGGAGTGCTAAGAACTTGAATCTATAAGGAAAATGTAAATAAAGCAATAACCTTGAAGAACTAGGAGATGGGTTCGACCGGTCGACCTAGGACCCATTGGATAAGAAACCGAAAATGAAGAAAAATAGATTTTTCCCCCAAATAAAGCATCAACCTGTGCTACATGGCTGGTCAAGTACATGCTCGATCGGTCGTGCCACGACTGGTTGAGTATGCACTCGACTAGTCATGCACAACCCAAAATATGCAATATTCATAAAATTTTGAAATTTAAATATTTAAACTAATAAATATATACATTATGATACATAAATATGTAATTTATCAATTTACATTGAACATACCAAGATCAAATTTCAATTTAGCAAACCTGCTTTTGTCAAGCGGTTTTGTGAATATGTCAGCAAGTTGAGACTCGATGGGAATATATTCCAAAGAAATTGTCTTTTCTTCCACTAATTCACGAATGTAGTGATATATAATGTCAATGTGCTTAGTTCATGAATGCTAAATTGAATTTTTAGATATATTAATAGCATTGGAATTATCACAACATAGAACCATTGAGTCCTATGCAATTCTGTAATCTCTTAGCATTCTTTTCATCCATACAAGTTGAGCACATGTATTAACTGTTGTAATGTATTCAACCTCAGTAGTTGAGAGCGATACGAAACTTTATTTCTTACTTTACTAAGAAACTAAACAGTTCCCAACATAAAAAAAACCACCACTGGTTGATTTCCTATCATTAACGTTACTAACCCAATCAGCATCAGTGTAACCAGCTAATTGAACACCAGTATCATATGGATACCAAAGACCAAGATTTGCTGAACTTGCGACATATCACATAATCCTCTTAACAACAATTAAATGTGACTCTTTAGGGTCAGATTGATATCTAGTGTAAATTCCTACGCTAAATGCAATATCAGGTCGGCTCGGAGTTAAATACATTAAACTACCTATCACACTGCGATACAATTTAGGATTCACCCTCTTACCTATAGAGTCCTTTGAGATTTTTAAAGTAGTGCACATAGGAGTATCGAAATTTTTCTCATCCTCAAATTTAAACTTTTTAACTAAGTTCAGAGAATATTTGGTTTGAGAGATAAAGAAACCATCAGGTTGTGATGCTTTATTTAAACCAACCTGATTTAAATGATTTTAAACTTGCAAGTATACGAATCAAATGTAGATATGGTGCGTATTATGACATCGTTCCCACGAGGATTGGTTATCACAATTTGAAATTTACGATTCTTCTTAACTAATTCAACAAATAATTGAGCAAGTGATTAAGTAAACTAATAAAAATCAATAAAAAAGCAGCGAAGAACAAGAAGGAAAATTTAATCAAGGAGAACACTAGGACTTTTGAATCTACCCCTAATTATCCTGACCCTTGTTTTACCAGTTGATTCACCCTAATTCAAATTGATATAAATTTAATAAATAAAGCACACTTTATGTCCTTCATCGGGCACACAGAATGTATAATCCCTTAAAGCATAAGGATCACATCTTTCCATCCATGGTTAGGCATGAAGAGATGTAATTTCTATTTATTTCTCAATAAGAAACCTGTTCATAGTCAGACACAAGCACCTAAAATAAGATTCCAAACAACATCCACATCTAGACTTTGGTTAAGCTCATAGAATGGAGAAGTACAGAAATTTTAATTAAGCACACTAGAGAAAGAAACAAATCAATCAAACCCAGATAAAATCAATACATGACAAGAATTATTCAAATTAGGGGCTTCATCTCAGCCCTAGCTAAGAAAATTAGCAATTCATGAAATCAATTAGGAAGACAGAAAAATAAGATTGATAAAATAAAAAAATATTTCTTCCTCTCTTTCTTTCTTCTCTTTCTTCTTTCTTCTCTTTCTTTTCTTTCTCTTCCTGGCTCTGGATCTGCTCTCCCTTCTCCCCCAGCTCTGGCCTTCTCAGGACATTTTTATAGCTGCTAGGGGTGGTGGAGTAGCTATCGCAGCAGCTTCGCATGCGTAGCGAAAGCCTTTTCATAGCAAACTTCAGTGCCTTCAAACTCGCCACTTTCCTCGCTAAATTTCTAAAGAAACACCGTCTCTTAGGATGTTTTTAAATGCTCTACATGATGGACGTTTCAAATCTACCATATGATAAAAAATGGTGGGCCACAACCGCCTGGAAGTTTGGATTTAACGGACGTGCGTAGGCTTTCGCACGTCCATCTCTGTCATGATCGGTGGGCTCCACAAAGGTGTTTTCGGGGAAATTCATCCCATCCATTAGATTCAGGATGAAATTTCAGTCAAACATGGTTGGTTTTGAACATCCAATGATGCGGCCCAGAGAAGAAATCACACTAAAATCAATTTGGTACGTTGTAGGGCAGCCTGTTTGTGGCCTCTGTATTGCACATGTGTGTATGCATGGTTGAAAAGTATCAACATGGTTTTGAAGTTTTCAAGCCCCTCTACAAGATGGATGGTTTGGATTCGCCATACGTGTAATGGGTGGGGTACACTACCGTCTATAAGATGGATACGTTCGTCCGTTACGCGGACTCCATAAACGACAACTGCCGTTTTGAAACGAGACACGGTCGTAGGTTTTGGAAGGCAGACACGGGAGCTTGTGCACGGCGCATGCATGCACATGGTGTACACATTCTCCGTTCGTGTGGGGTCCACTGCGATGTTCTTGAGAAATCTGCACCGTCCATCCTTTTTCTCATATTATTTAAACTGTAGAGACAAATTTTGAAGTATATCCAGATAGCATGTGGGCCTCACTTAAGGAATTAAGGGGTTGATTTGTACGTTGGCCGACTTCCTAAGATATCCAAAGGTTGAAATTTTATGTGTATAGTTAATTTATGGTGCCCAGCCCATGTATGAAGTTTTGAGTCAATCAGATGGCGGGAACCCTGTGATCTTGCATTCTGGACCAATTTCGGGCCTTTTTAATGTGAACGGCTTGATTTCCTTGGATCTCTAGCATGTAAATTCTTCAGTCTTGATTCTCTAGAGTACATCCCTTGCTTTGGTGACTCCGGAGCGTCAAATCCATGCTTGTAGTACTCTTTTTCAATCCACGCTCCTGATTATATCCTGCAACAAAAACACAATTAAAATACGACATTAAGCATTATCATGTACTTAAAATCAGGCAATAATCAGTCTCTGATATGCAATATTTGATCCTTATCACAACCCCTAACCAGTATTTTTCTAGTCCTGAGCAAAACATGTAAAAAATAATTTCAGAAAGAAAAGGGCAATTCCTGTAAACCTAAGTGACTTGCGAACAAATAGTCGAGATGTGAAAATTCTAAGATTCATGAATGAGAGCAGTATGTTCTCCTAAAATCAAGCTCACTATAAACTTCATAATCAAGTTGAAAATATTAATCCATTAATTAGAATAATTCTAAACATTGAGTTCCATGAGTGTATAGTGTAATCTTGGCTTACAAGGATTAAGAGATTTAATTGTCAATTTCATGTTATCATTAGTAATTAACAACATAATTCATGACAACCAAAACTGAAGCCAACACTTGCCTTACAAATTAACTTTTCATTCTACCAGCCTTTGATTTTCTTTATGAATAGTAACGCCAAGAAGGGGAATCAAACCTCACCTATAGGGAGCAAACCTATGGTAAAGATTTTTCGCCTAACTTTTTTTCAAATGTCAACCATAGGGAATTGAATCTACCCCTATAGGGAGCAAACCTATGGTGAAGATTATGCGACTTACCCTTTCAATTCTTCTTACTGAACATAATAAATATTTTTTTTTTCTGGCTAGTTCCTTTCATGCTTAGTGATCACCAAGTTAATTATTCAATTATCGAACCGAAACCTCAATGTGTAAGCCAGATGTGATATGCGAAATCATGACTCAATCAATGTTTACAACTTCTAATCATGAGTTGATAATTCAAACTTAACTGTGAAATCTAACAGATGACTAAATCCCATGGTTATAAATTACCAACATTCTGTATCTTGTAATTCTGCAATCATGACTATCCTTCAAAATAACTTCAAATTCACAAGAAATTTCAGAAAAAATAAAAAAAAAAATATTTTTTTCTCACAACTAAGAAAATACTGATTAGGTAACCTAATCTTCCACCCCAACCTAAAATCTACATTGTCCTCAATGTAAAAGAAATACGCATGCAATGCACATGGAACAATGAAAGTAAAAGAAGAGTGATGGAAAGATAGTACCTGGATGGAGAATCAAGAGGCTTTCCTAAAAATTTCAACGTAAAAGTGAGTCAACACAAGAGAGAAATCAATAAAAACAAAATAATAAAAATAAAATTGCAAAAGGAAGAGCCCACTTATACCACTTTCACAGGTGCTCTTGATTACATTTAGCACATGCAACAAGCCTTTAAACTCCTAGGTTGCCCCTAATGGACGAGTTGTAGTCTCATGAGGGTTTGGAACAATGTTACCCATAAACATTGAACTAACTAACTGGGAAAATGAAATGGAATGAAAAGCTAGGTTGACTCCCAGGAGTGTTAAGTTTAATGTCTTCAGCCACACAAGAATGGACTATAAATTAATCAATCTTGATAACCTAGGTCCTTCAAATAAATTTCCTCAACATTTTGATTAATCAATCCCAGACTTTGTGGGAACAACTTGAACCGTGCTATCTGAAATGGGGTAAATGAAACCATCGTCTAATAATTTAAGCACTTATGCTCAAACAACTTCCATGTTAGGGTTAAGACTCCTTTGCATTTCATGCGATGTTTCCGCATTTTCTTTATGATCAGTACGATGCATACACACAGTGGGCCATACTCCCTTTATGTCTGCTATCGTCTACCTAATTGTTACCTTATATTCTCTAAGAACAGTAAGCAACCTGCTCTCCTGTTCCTCCTTAAGGTTAGAAGCTATGATGACAGGAAGAGTGTTAGAAGGACCTAAAAATGCATACTCGAGATTTTCAGGTAATTGTTTAAGGTCAAGTTCAGGGGCTTTATCAACAGACGAAACCAGTTTAGACTCAGAGGGTGGAAGTGGAACCACTTTAACTTTCCATTTTGTAGTTTCCATTATAGGAGTAGAGTCAAGCAATGCATTGACTTCTTGGATGGAACTTTCTATATCAAAATCCATGTTAAAATGTGCTAAGCAAGTCTCAAGTGCGTCTTCAGAAGATTGAAGGAAAGATTCATGCACGAGACTCTAAATCTTGTCCACTTCAAATATATCATCCGAGTCTGTCGGTTATTTTCCAGCATTGAAAACATTGAGCTTTATCTTCATGTTACCAAAAGATAACTTAATGGCTCCATTCTTGCAATTTATGATAGCATTGGATGTGGCTAAGAATGGACGTCCCAGAATAATTGGGATTTGACTGGTAAGATTCTGGAGAGGTTGAGTATCTAGAATGATGAAATCCACTGAAAAATAAAACTTATCAACCTGGATTAACACATCCTCAATAACACCACGGGGCACCTTGACAGATCTATCAGCTAGTTGTAGTGTTATTTTAGTTGGTTTCAACTCACCAAGGCTTATCTGCTCATATACAGAATATGGTAACAAATTAACGCTCACCCCTAAATCAAGCAACGCCTTCTCAATCTTATGCTCTCCTATGACGCAAGAAATGGTAGGAGCTCCTGGATCCCTAAACTTAGGAGGGGTGGTGTTTTGAATCATGGAGCTGAGTTGCTCTGCAAGGAAGACCTTCTTATGAACATTCTTCTTACGCTTTTGAGTGCATAAATATTTAAGAAACTTAGCGTAAGCATGAACTTGTTTGATAGCATCAAGCAACAAAATATTAATTTACACTTGCTTAAACATTTCCAATATCTCATTAAAGTTATTTCCTTTCTTAACAGATGTCAAACGTTGAGGAAAAGGTGCTTTAGGCACATGAGTGGTTCCTAGAGAGTTAGAGTGTTGTTGGACTTTGGATGCACTAGTATGTCTCTCTACTTTATTTTGATCTTCCGATTTGAAATTTGGTTTTTCCCTAGGCATCTCTACTTTGTTCTCAATCTGTTTCCCGAACCTAAGGGTAATGATTGATTTGGCTTGCTCATGATATTGATCTTGGTTTGAATTAGAGCCAATCTCATATTGTCCTTTTGGATTTACCACAGGTTGATTAGGAAACTTGCCCTTCTCTCTCCACTCAATGTGGCAGTAAGTTGACCCAACTGTACTTCCATCTTGGCAATAGATTACACATTTGCATGTAAGATTTGCTGGTTAGCTAGTAAAGTTTGTTGGGTATCTTTTTAAAATCGAAGTGAACTTTGCATAAAAAGATTGAGTGTATCCTCAAGAGACGGTTTCTTAGATTTTGAAAGTACTTGTTGATACTGCGGAAACTGTTGAAGCTGTTGATTACCTACTTGGGATTAAGATTGCATAGGAAGATTTTCAAATGGTCCTCCTTGTTGTGGTCCTTTTGCCCAAGAAAAATTTGGATGTCTAGCCCACCCTGGATTGTAGGTGTCTAAGTAAGATCATTCCCAGTTCTCCGAAAGGTGTTCATAGTATGTACTTGTTTAGAGAGAAATTTTTAGAATGTTGCACCAGATGGACATAACTGCGTAGGATGGCCAGGACTGGAACATATGACACATGACTTGATTTGAGTTGTTTGTGGAGGTCCATTATTCAACATCAGAGCATCAACTTTCTTTGTCAGGCTATCAATCTTGACATAAAGATCTGGCATGATTCCTATATCATATATACCACCTTTCTTCTATGGTTAGGGACTTCTTTCACCTCTATTTGAATAGTCCCATTACCGAGAATTTTCACACGAGGTTTCAAAGAAATTTCATGCTTCGACATCACTTTTGATCATGAATGACCCTCCACTGGTGGCATCAACCATGCGACGATTTTAGGGTGTCAAACCGTCATAGAAGTATTGAACCTGTTGTCATTTCTCAAAACTATGGTGTAAACATTTAAGACGTAAGTCCTTCCATCTTTTCCAACATTCATGAAAGTGTCCACCCTCTTTTTGTGTGACATTAGTAATTTCTCTATGGAGAAAATTAGTTTTGTGAATAAGGAAGAACTTGTTTAAGAACTTCTTAGACAGTTGATCCCATGTAGTGATGACCCAACTCTTAAAGAATTTAACCATGCTTTTGCCTTATCCTTCAAAGAAAAAGGAAAAAGGCACAAACGGATCGAATCATCAGAAAAGTTTTGAAACCCAAAGGTGACACAAATATCTAGGAATTCTTTCACATGATGATATGGAGCCTCCTTGTCTAAACCATAAAAAGAGGAAAACAATTGTATGACCCCAGGTTTAAGTTTAAAGTGTGTTGCCATGGTGGCTGGAAACACTATGCATGAAGGCACATTGAATTGGACTGGAGCTGAATAATCTCTAAGAGCTTTAATTCCATTCTCATCTGCCATTTCAAATATAATGTTTCTAAATCTTCTACGAAATGTTCTTTCTATTTCAGGATCAAAAGGTACTACTTCTATGTTCGGAGATCTACGTCCTAGCATAAACTGAATAATTGTAATGTAGGAAAGAAAATTAAAATAAATTACAACCTAAGAGAAATAAAACTAGAACTAAAAATTATGAATTCCTAAAAATAAGATAAAACTATGTAAATAAGAATTAGAAGAAAGAACTCAGAAAAGGAGATGATTGATGTCTGAAGATTTGAGAGCGCCTCCTTTCGAAGACAATTTTATTTTCCAACTTCCTTCTTCAATTCCTGTAAATAAAAATGAAAAAAATAAATAAATTAAGTTTCCTAAAATAATGAGAGAAAAATCCTAAAGCTATGAATTAGGATAAAAGAGAAACCTAAAAGCAATTGGGCCAAAACAGTCCCCGATAATGGCGCCAAAAACTTGATTTTTTTAAACCAACTTGATTTAAATGATTTTAAACTACAAGTATACGAATCAGATGTAGATACAGTACATATTATGAGATCGTTCCCTCGAGGACTGGTTGTCACAATTCGAAATTTACTATACTTCTTAACTAATCTAACAAATAATTGAGCTAGTGATTGAGTAAACTAATAAAAATCAATAAAAAAGCAGCAGAGAACAAGAAGGAAAATTCAATCAGGAGAACACTAGGACTTTCGAATCCACCCCTAATTATCCAGACCCTTATTTTACCTGTTGATTCACTCTAATTCAGATTGATATAAATTTAATAAATAAAGCACAATCTATATCCTTGGCCGGGCGCATAGAATGTATAATCCCTTAAAGCATAAGGATCACGACTTTCCATCCATGGTCAGGCATGTAGAAATGTAATTCCTATTTCTTTCTCTATAGGAAACCTGTTCATAGTCAAACACAAGCACCTAGAATAAGATTCCAAACAACATCCACATCTAGAGTTTGGTTAGGCTCATAAAATAGAGAAGTACAAAAATTTTAGTTAAGCACACTAGACAAAGAAACAAATCAATCAAACCCAGATAAAATCAACACATGACAATAGTTATTCAAATTAGGAGCTTCATCTCAACCCTAGCTAAGAAAATTAACAACTCATGAAATCAATTAGTGAAACAGAAAAATAAGATTGATAAAATAAAAACATCTTTCTTCCTCTCTTTCTTCCTTCTCTTTCTTCTTTCTTCTCTTTCTCTCCTTGGCTCTGGATCTGCTCTCCCTTCTCCCCCAGCTTTGGCCTTCTTAGGATGTTCTTATAGCTACTAGGGGTGGTGGAGAAGTTGTCGCAGCAGCTATGTATCCGCAACGAAAGCCTTATCGCAGCAAACTTTGGTGCATTCAAACTCGCCACTTTCGTTGCTTAATTTCTAAAGAAACACCGTCTCTTAGGACATTTTTGAATGCTCTACATGATGGATGGTTCAGATCTACCATATGATCAAAAATGGTGGGCCATAACTGCTTGGGTGTTCGGATATCACGGACGTGCGTAAGCTTTCACACGTCCATCGGTGTCTTAATTGGTGGGCCCCATAAAGGTGCTTTCAGGGAAATCCACCCTGTCCATTAGATTCGGGATGACATTTTGGTCAAACATGGTTGGTTTTGAACGTCCATTGACGCGGCCCAGAGAAGAAATCACACAAAAATCAATTTGGTACGTTGCATGGTAGCCTATTTGTGGCCTCTGTATCGCACACGTGTGTACACATGGGTGAAAAGTATTAGCATGGTTTGGAAGTTTTCAATCCCCTTTACAAGATGGATGGTTTGGATTGGCTGTACGCTCAATGGGTGGGGCCCACTACCATCCGTAAGATGGATACGTTCATCTGTTACATGGACTCCATAAACGGCGACTGCCGTTTTAAAACAAGACGCGGCCACATGTTGTGGAATGCAGTCACGGGAGCATGTGCACGGCGCATGCATGCACATGGTGTACAGGCTCTCCGTTCGTGTGGGGTTTACTGCAATGTTCTTAAGAAATCTGCATCGTCCATCCTTTTTCTCATATTATTTAAACTGTGGGAACAAATTTTAAAGTATATCCAGATAACATGTGGGCCCCGCTTAAGGAATTAAGGGGCTGATCTGTCCATTGGCCCACTTCCCGAGAAATCCAAATGTTAAAATTTTACAGTAACACCCTAGATTTTTGCCAACCTGGAGTTAGACGTCCTTAGGCAATGGGTCAACCATAACACCTTGGTAACTTCTCATAACTCAATTCCAAAGCCAAAGAAATTGCTTTTTAACCCATTTCCTTCAAAATCTCACCTTTCACCACCTCATTCTTCAAATTTCTCCAAGTACTTTCATATTAGACACAAATCCTAAAGTTTAAATGGTGATGAACTATACTTAAACTAAAACTTACTGTAAATGGTAAATACATCAATAAAAATGGGATTTCAACTTTTGACTTTTTGGAATCTCATGAAATTTGGTGGAGGTGGGGTAAACTTGATGATGAACTACTAGAAAAATATTAAAATAATATAACAACTAGAAGTTCCCAAAACGGGGCATAGAATGGCCCTAGGACCGTATTCTGCCATAATTATTGTAGAATTTGGTTAAGTACTAAAATGAATACTCTATAGAATTAGCCTGAACCACTTTAAATACGATCTGTAAGACTCAAAATCCGTAGAATCGTTAACGCTATGTTACCCTAAAATCTAGAATCAATCTCTAAACCCAGTTACCTCGGGAGCACTTTGAAACTTCGTATCGGACATGGACCGCACATTGAAAGTCCGATAGTAATGAACTTAGATAATTATGACCACCTAGTTGGACTTGACTATCACCTCGAAAATCAAGTTCAGACGATGTCCTGAGACCATTTCCTTGAGTCTTGAGTGAAGAGTGTGAGAAAGTGAAGATTTTTATGATTAAATATGGATTTCAGTAATCTGAGTCATGTCGCTTGCCCGCCATTTATAAGTATTCTGACCATTGGTTTTTACCCAAATTCACCCTCGGATTAGGGAAGGTGGCCCACACATGTCAAAGTACTTGTGGCCCTGATCGAGTTTCAGTGACCGTTGAACTGAAACTGGTCCTCCACGGTCGATCTGGAAACTCGATCGGACTGAAAACTTAACTTACTTAAGATCCAATATTAGTGAGCTTAAGTCCGACCGCATTTAATAAGAGGACCTCCAGAAGTGTTCCGTTAGATCAGAAAGAGCTCGATTTGGTTATAACCTAAGTATACCTTGGCCTTAGGGATATTTCAGTCGGTCATGGGCTTATAAAAAGGCTTTAAACCCTCCCTCCCAAATCCCATACGAATTTCCAACCCTAGTTAATATAAGAGAAAGAAAAGAGAGAAATTAAGAGAGAACCTAATGTTTCATCGTGGGATGCTTCCCAGTTCTTCTACGAACCAATCCATCATATCTGAATCATTTTTTCGACGATTCTAATTCCGTTCTTGGGTAAGTCAATCAAACCCTAACCTTTTTTGAAGCTTAGAATAGTTTAAGTGATGTTGTAGCTAACCTATTTCATGTCGTAGGTTGCCAATCCGCCATTGACAAAGACTTATCGTCTGAATCATGTTCGTTTCGCATTTTCTAGTTTAAGGTGTAGACTATATACGTTTAGGTTATGGTTTTCAAGACTTTCAATGTTAGATAATGATTTATTCTTGATGTGGACTCTATTACACATGCTAAATGCGCTATCCGTCTTGATTTACGTATACGTATAACCTATGTTATAAATAGAGTATTTCATGTATCTGCTAGAATACTCCTATACGTATGGAATTTTATGTTATGATTGCTATGATTATTTGTCATAGTTATATGATTGATATGTATGCGACAACTCCTAGGTGAAAGGATTTGTCCTAATATATAATGTAGTCAACATACGTGATGTATGTTGAATAGTGTAGTCTATGTGTTTTTATAAATGCCTGAATGAGTTAGTATTTAGTAAAAGCATGATTTTTGAGGGTATTGAGATGTGAGTCTTAATCACCTTACTCGTGTGTATGATTTCCTTTATGAATTGTTTAGCCTAATTTATTCATGTTAACTGTGTGTATGATTTCCTCCATGTGTTGTATTCATGTTTAAGTTGTATTTCATAATATGTTCATGTGAATGTAGAATATGAATCAATTGTCTATTATTGAGCTTGTACGTGATTAGGACTATATTACAGTCCAGGTAATCGGTAATTATTCTCAAACTGGTGGTTAAGGTTGTGTTTCGCCATGCAGGATGTGTTCGACGAATGTAAGTTGTACTTGGGATGTTCGACAGTGGTTAGGCCACATAGAGTGCTTATGCATTCCATGTCGATCAACTCAATGTGCGCTTGGCCTAGTTGAGCTTATCAACTAACCCGATTGACCGATGTATGTTCACCATGTTTAGACGTTATTATTTGAATCTAAGGTACCAAACTCACTAGTGATAATCCCATTAACTTTGATACCGTGATCCCCTAAGACTCATGAGCCGATTATGGTGGTATGGGACACCGTGGTTGAGCTGTCGGCCTACACTGGGAAGACGAGCCTCCCCGTAATGACCAGTGAGCAACCTAGACTTGTGAGCCGATTATGGTGGTATGAGACACTATATTCAAGCTGTCGGCCTACTCTGATTGGTGACGAGCCCTTTGTAGTGACCTCGAGTAATCCTGAAACTGCATTGGGGTGACGAGCCTTATTGTAGTATATAGGATATAATTAGACCTGTATTGATTGGTGACGAGCCTTTTACACTGATCTAGAACTATAATATCGTATGAGATTATCTAGGACTGACGACCCTAGAATAGATCATTGTTTGGGTATTGATATAAGGGAGGTACCTTAGCTTCTCAATCCTACTGTATGAAAAGGACTAATAAGAACTTGGTAATCATGTTCATAACATCACACTACATGTGTCGTTGGCGTTGATATAGAGCACAGTGGTAGTGATTCATGTCGCGATCCTTAGATGATGTCGCAAGAGGGAGTTTGTGGTGAGGGCATGCATCATTACCTCATATCATTCTTACATTAATAAGAGTATCCAGGATATGCTTGATTGTACTGCTTTATGATTATTGCTTGATTAAATTGATAACATGTTAACCTTTGCTTTATAGTTCCACTGAGTTGATCACTCACTCCCACGTTACGGGACGGTGTTTGAAACACCAACCAGTCCCTGTTTTAGTTTTAGATGGTGGCGATGCTTGCGAAGCGGAGCCGGTCTTTTATGATGATGAGGAGGGTTTCTCCTATATGTAGTTCTCAGGCGGGGTCATGTGAGCCATGTCCTGATTGACGGGGATTCAGGGTTATGTTTGTAGCGATTTAACACATTTTTTTATATGTATTTTGAGACACATCTTGTAATTATGACCAGGTAGAGCGTACATATCTTGGGGACTTATGTTGGTTTATATATATATTTCAGTCTTCCGCTTGCATTTTCAGACTGTCCCTGAATTATGTTTGTTGAGTTAGCTTAATCTACCTCATGTTTTATGCATTAATACAACAACATACATCCATCATTGAATATGTTGCATAAGTGATGTTTTGGAACTCGGGAGCTGAGTTATGCTCGACCCCTGAATTTTAAGGCGTTACATTTATATGTACGGTTAATTTATGGTCCCCAGCCCATGTATGAAGTTTTGAGTTAATCGAATGGCGGAAACCCTATGATCTTGCATTTTAGACCAATTTTGAGCCTCTTTAACGTGAACAGCTTGATTTATCCCTGGCATGTAAATTCTTCAGTCTTGATTCTCTGGAGTGCATCCCTTACTTTGGTGACTCTGGAGCGTCAAATCCACTCTCTTGATTACATCCTGCAACAAAAACATAATTAAAATACGACATTAGGCATTATCATGTACTTAAAATCAGGCAATAATCGGTGTCTGATATGTAATATTCGACTCTCATCAAGTTGCTAGTTAACTTACAATCCTAGAAAATAATTCAATTCTCCAACCATGCTCATTTCCAACTTAGATTTCGTAAGATTTGCAAAGTCAACAGTCATGTTTGCACAGGTAGATCCCTAAATAATATCATCAACATAATTTTACACTATTAAAATGTGATCATTATGTTTCTTTACAAACAATGTCTTATTAAAACTTCCCATTATAAAGTTATGACTTAGTAAAAACTTAGTAAACTTTTCATACCATGCCTTGGGAGTTTGTTTTAAATCGTAGAGTGCCTTTTTCAGGCAGTAGACTTGATTAGCATTCTCAAGGTCTTCAAAACCCGTTGGTTGTTCGACATGCACTTCTTCATGCAAATCGTCATTTAAGAAAGTAATCTTTACATCCATTTGGTATATTTTGAACTTTTTAAAGCATGCAATGGATATAAATAGTCAAATTGATTCAGGATGAGCTACTGGGGCAAACGTTTCATCATAATCGATGCCTTCAATTTGAGTGTACTCTTGTATAACCAGCCTAGCCTTGTTTCTAACAATATTGTCAAGTTCATCAGACCTATTTTTGAAAATCCATTTTGTTTCAATAATTTGTTTATCTTTTGATCTGGGAACTAAGTACCAAACATCATTTCTAACAGATTGATTAAGCTTTTCTTGCATCGCAACTATCTAGTTTTCATCAGTAAGAGTTTCGTTTACATTAGTCGGCTCTATCTGAGATGTAAAGCACATGTAGTTACACGTATCTTTTAGTTATTTACGAGTGAGCACACTAATGATAGGGTTTTCAAGAAATTGATTAGTTGGATGGTCTTTAATAGTTCTTAGTTTAGAGTTATTTTGACTTGATGAAGAATCTTGTTTATCAATTAGAAGTACTTCATCATTTTCTGAACTTGAGACAAGTGTATTCAAGTGATCATCAATAGCCACATTAATAAACTCTTGAATAACACCGGTCCTCTTATTAAGAAGCCAATACGCTCAACTATTCAGAGCATACCCTAAAAATACCCCTTCATCACTTTTAGTGTCAAACTTACCTAGATTTTTCCAGTCACATAAAATGTAGCACTTGCTGCCAAAAGCTCGAAAGTATTTGATAGTAGGTTTCTTATCAAACCACATTTCATGAGCCATTTTACTTTTTGATTTACTAGTACTAATGCGGTTAATTATATAACACAGTATTTATGGCTTCAACTTAAAGATTTTTAGGGAACTTCATACTATTTAACATTACATTTGTCATTTCTTGAAGAACTCTATTTTTCCTTTATACTATACCATTTCGTTGTAGTGTTTTGGGCGCAGAGAATTCATATGATATTCCCTAATCACTGCAAAACTTCTCAAAACTGTTATTCTTAAATTTCGATCCATGATCGCTATGGATCTTATAGACTTGAGACTCTTTTTCACTTTGGATGTCTAAGTGCCCTTTTTTACTTCATGAAGAGTTTCTGATTTTTCTCTTAAGAAGACTACCCATGTATATCTGGTAAAGTCATCAACGATTACCAAAATATACTTCTTGCCACCTCGACTCTCCGTTCTAGTTGGTCTAATAAGATCCATATGAAAGAGTTCGAGCGTTTTAGATGTGGTATTGGAGTCCACTTTTTTGTTAGTACTCCTAGATTATTTGCCAATCTGACATTCACCACATATTTTTTCTACTTTTTTGTAGTTTAGGTAAACCTCTTATCAACTCTCTTTTGCTCAATCTATACAAGTTAGGGTAGTGTACATGTCCAAGGCATTTATGCCATAACTCTGTCTCATCGGTATGGACCATATAGCACGTTAGATTAGATGAGCTTGAATTACTTACAATGTTACATTTTTCAGAAGTTTTATGACTAGTTAATTTTACAGAACCATTTCTATTTAAAATTTAACACCCTAGGTTAGTAAATTTTACACTATGATTATTATCACATATTTGAGAGATGCTTAATAAGTTGTGTTTTAACCATTCTACATATAAAACATTCTCAAATAAAGGGATGTTAAAAGTTGGACAGTACCTTGGCCAACAATTCTGTAGTTGCTACCATCACCGAATGTGATTGAACCATCATTCATATCTTTAGGATTGGTAATAGACCTTTGTCACCAGTCATGTGTCAGGAGCATCCACTATCTAGGTACCACTTTGAATGGCTTGTAGCTTTGAAAGCAGTGTGGGAAACCAAGCAAGTAACCTTAGGAACCCATTTCATTACAATTTTGGGTTTAGAAGTAAAGTTGGTCTTCTTATATTTGTAGTTGTTATAAGACCGACCCACTGAGTTAGATTTTAACAGATCCTTAAGTAAATCAATAATTTTCTCAGCTAAAGGATTACGATTCTAATTTTTATACTTGATATGGTTACTTTTTGGTTTTAAGGATTGAAAAGTTTTAACATTTTTAGGAAAATTTTGATTTAGAATTTTCCCTTTTTGAGTTTGAAGGTTCTCCTTTCACAAACTTAGGAGGAGTATTCTTATGTTTGGAAGGAATACTTTTATCGTAGCCCAAACTAGATTGGTTGCTAAATTTTTTAGATCTGGATAAGAGTTTTTCTAACTTAGGATCACCTTGAGCATACCTCCAAGTGTCTTTTAAACTCAAAAGTGAATAGACTTCAAGTTTTGGTTTCTTATTTTCAGATTTTAAGCTTTCAACTTGGGAGGTTTTGAAATCTAAGTCGCACTTAGTTTTTTCAAAACTATCTGAAATGTGAGATTTTTCTAAAATAAGATTATCAAATTTTTATTTAAGTTTTGAAAACTTTTCTTTCTGAAGTTTTATTTTTACAGTAATTTTACAACTTTCCTTGTATAGGGCATTATAAGCATCTTGAAGATCTGCTTCATTTTCATGATCACAATTCAAATTTTCTTCACTAGTTGAATCATCATGATTTGAAAAAGTAAACTTGGCTAGAGTCATAATGGCTTTGACTTCATTACCCGACTTGGTTTCAGAATCTTTTGATTCAGAAGAGGCTTCAAAGCCGGAAGATTCATCCCAAGTAGCCAACATACATTTCTTTTTTAGGTTTGTCCTTTTTAAGACACTTGTTCACTAAATGCCCAATTTCATGATAGTTGTAACATTGACTATCCTTTAAAGATATTTAGGTTTTAGATTTAGATCTTTTCTTTGGATTTACCTTTAGGAGCTTTAAAGTTTAACTCATAGGTCTGTAATGAACCAACTAGTTCCTCTACTCTCATATTATCCATATCACGAAGTTCTTAGATCGCCGTCACCTTTGAATTAAATTGTTCAGGTAGTGAGCGTAGTATCTTTGCATAGACTTTGTTTTCTAGGATTTTATCACCAAGACCCTCCATAGAGTTAACAATGTCATTTAATCTTGTATAAAAGTCCATAAAAGTTTCACTTTCTTCTATACGTATTTCCTCAAATTTGGTTGTGAGGATTTGGTCTTTAGATTTCTTGACAATTGTTGTTCCCTCGTGTGTCATTTCTAAAATATCTCAGGCTTACTTTGCAGTATCATAGGATTTAATTCTTTTGAATTCATCGGGTGATAGTGCGCAAGTAATTGCATTTAGAGCTTTTGCATTGGCACTACTCTCACTTTTCTGGAGAGTGATCCAAGAAAAATAAGGTGTGACTTTCATAGTTTTGAATCTGTCGATATCAGTTACTTTAGTGGTAGGAGGGGTCCAATTAGTCACTATGGCTTGCCACATGCTCTCATCCATGGATTTTAAGAAAATTCTCATTTTGGCTTTCTAATAGGCATAATTGGAGTCATCAAATGGTGGAAGCCTAGTGACTGAAAGGCTATCAAAATTTAACATCTTACAAAGCTCAGATCGATTAGCTCAGGAAATTAATCCAAAAGAAATAATAATTAAAACGAGCTATTAGGCTCTGATACCACTTGAAAAAGGTGAGCTATGAGTCCTAGGGGGGGAGGGTGAATAGGAATATGCTAAATTAAAAATAAACCGTGAAATTTAATCAAATATAAATAAATATAACAATTAAACAATTCCACAATGTAGAAATGTAAAACAACCTCAAGTGTACAAGTATTGAGAGGTGGATACAGATGTTTCTCTAAGAACAACCTTAGACCAAAAACCAAAGGTTTATGGTAGGACAACCTAATTCCTAGAACGGTCTGTGTATCAAAATCTCAAACCGATATAGAGGAATAAAGAAATAAGTAGCAAAGAAAATAACTAAGCTATTACAACATTCCCACACTTGCATAAAAGAAATTATAATATTCTCCACAAATGTATAAAGGGAAATTACAACATCCACAAAATGAAATATTCAATCAATCACTACATGACAAGAAATTATAGTGGTTTGCTTGTGTGTACGCCAACTGTTTAGAAAAATAGTCACACAACTACTCCACTCCTAATATCCTCACATAGTGGATATTACCGTTCACTATGAAATAGGTTTTTCAAGGTTCACCTAAAATCCTCACAATTGTGTCGTTCAAGTGGGCTTACACAATTCAAAAACCCCACACTCTGAGTTTTCTGGATTACTTCAGACAAACCAAAACAACGAGATTTTTCTGGCACAATCTCAATGAAACAAAAAGAATGAATTTGCAAAAACTGTAAAATATTTATCTGGATATTCTCCTTTTGATGTAGCCCGGTAGAACCAATTCGGAGTAGAAGTTCAACGTAAAAGTTCAATGTTCACACTCACTTGTGAAATGGTTCTAAGTTATAAATTAATTTTAAATTAAATCACCTTCAGCTAGCTTGATTTGATTTTGATTCCAAGAATTGGGAATACTTCAATCCCTCTTTCAAATAAAATTAAAATACATAATACAAAATCAAATGTAAAGAAAGGTAATTAAAGAGAATATAAAATGATTACTAAATAGTTTAAGAATATCACTAACTTATCTCTCAGAGTAGTGTATTGATATTGCTTGAATTCGATATCAAACTCTAAAGTTTTTTCTTTATTTATAAGTGTAGAAATCGCACTCTCGACTGGTCCTGAGGTCGGAAAGACTGTTTGAAGGACCAACAAACTTTTAAAAATTTGGACGCGGTAAGATAAGGTCATTCCACAACTAGTCGAAGGACCTGCTCGACCGGTCGAGTGTCCTCCACGACTAGTCAAGTCCTGTCCATGACTAGTTGTGTGGAACCCAATTTAGTTACTGGACTTTGAGTCGAGCCTGCAGGACCGGTCGAGCATAGGTCGAGCACTGTTTATACGACCGGTCAAGCAATCTCCAGGACTGGTCGAGGCTTTAAAAAAAATTCTCAAAAATACATAACAAACTTAGGACTGGTCGAGCCAGTGCTAAGACTAGTCGAACTTAGTCTAAGACTAGTCGAGAAACAGACTATGCACTTAGAAAATGACCCAATTAAATTATGTATTCAAAATGACCTATCTTATGGTTAGTCTAGGGTCATCCATACCTTATACATGATGTATGAACATTAAATCTTCTTTTGCTTCAGTTTATAGTTGATCTTTGAAGGTCATGAAGCTTTATATCTTCTCATATGATGAAGCTTGAACTTGAGACTTTTGAAGCTTGAAGTTGACTAACATTGAAGCTTGAGCTTGAGATTCAAAGTATAGGAACTTTGTTTTAACTTGGATGAAGCTTTGAAAACTTGAACTATTGAAGCTTGAAAGATTGAATTCACACTTGATGTTGTACTTGAACAAGAACATGTAATCTTGCATTTGAAGTTCTTGAAGTAAAGACGTTTGTCCTTATACATGAGATGTACTATCTTGTATATTTAGATGTGCTACACAAGACACAGATTCCAAGAGGTTTTGACACTACAAAATTTGACAATCATAGGAGCTAGATACCTTAGTACTTATAATTACATCTCTTACAAAACAATCAATACAACACTACAACTCTCTCTCCCTCCCTCTTTCTCTTCATTTCCCTTCATTGCTAGCCATGGACGTCCAAGTAAGTTCCCAAATTTCCATCCCTTGCATGTTTCAATAACCTCTCATCCAACCCTCCAAAATCAATCCAACCGTTGAATCTCATCTCTTGAAGTTCTAGAACATCGTGGTGGAAGAAGGAGATCTAGAAGCTTAGGTGGGTGCATCCTTAGGTAAATCTTTTCATTTTCTAGTACGAGGTAAGTAGGACCCACCAATCAATGGTGGGGATCCCATCTTGGTCTCTAGGTGTGGCCAATGGCCCACCATGCCTTGCATGCATGTATCCATGGTGGGGCCATTCCCATGGACCTCACCAAGAGGTTTGTTGAGATTTATTGCATGAAGGCCATCTAGGCCCTGATTTGTGGTGGAAATGAGATTTTCACCCTTGATATTTTTATGATTGTGGACCCACATATGGATGGGACCCATTTAATGTATATGTGGTAGATCCTTGAGAGGAGTTCTTAGTGGTGGAGCTCCTCCCACCACCAACCATTCTCTCTCCCTCTCCCTTTCTCTCCATTTTTTTTTGTGGTCCACCTTGTTGCCCTAGATAAATACAAATGTCAGCTTAATTTTAATCTGGTGGGTCTATAACGCCCTGAAAATTGGGGGTCGGGCATAACTCAGCTCCTAATTTCCAAAACATCACTTATGCAATATTTTTAATTATCGATGAATGTTATCTGTATTAGTGCATAAAACATGAATTAGATTAAGCCAAATTAGCAAAACATAATCCAATGACAGTTATAATACGCAAGCGGAAGACTGAAATGAATAGATAAACCAGTAAAAGTCTCCAAAGTATGTAAGCATTGCCAGATCAATAGTTACAAGTAATGTTTCAAAATATAAAATATCAAAAAGACTGTAGTAGCTCACTATAAACATAACCCTGAATCTCCGTCAATCAGGACACGGCTCACATGAACCCGCCTGAATACTGCATGTAGGAGAATGCCTCCTCATCATCCTCGAACTTCGGCTCTGCTTCGCAAGCATCGCCATCATCTGAAATGAAAACAGGGTCTGTTGGGTGTTTAAAACACCATCCTGTAACGTGGGAGTGAGTGATCAACTCAGTGGAGCTATACAGCAAAGGTTAACATGTTATCAATTCAGTCAACCAGTAATGATAAAGCAATACAATCAAACATGTCCTAGATACTCTTATTAATGCAAAAATGATATGCCATAATGATGCATGCCCTTGCTTGCACTCCCTCTTGTGACAACATCTAACGATCCTGGCATGAATCACTACCACTGTGCTCTACACCAACGCCAACGGCACATGCAGTGTGATGTTATGAGCATGATTACCAAGTTCTTATCAGTCCTTTTCATACAGCAGGATTGGGAAGCTAAGGTACCACCCTTTATATCATTTGCCAAACATTGATCCATATAGGGTCGTCAATCCTAGTTAATCACATATGATAGGAAAGTTCAGGTCACTACCACCAACGCCCTACCAACTGGCAGTCTATTTTCGAAGGCTCATCACCAACCTGACTGGGGACCACAGCCAGGCTACGCCGAGGTAGGCCTATTCATACTCTAGGTCACTGTACTAACGCCCTACTAACTGGCAGTCTATTTTTGAAGGCTCGTCACCAACCCGACTGTGGACCACAGCTAAGCTGTGCCAGTGTAGGCCGACAACTCGAATATAGTGTCCCATACCATCGTATTTGGCTCACAAGTTTGGGTTACTCACTGGTCACTACGGGGAGGCTGGTCACCCCAGCGTAGGCCGACAGCTCGACCATGGTGTCCCATACCACCATGCTCGGCTCATGAGTCTTAACGGATCGTGATACCAAGGTTAAATTGGCATTTCACTGGTAAGTTTGGTATCTTAGGTTCAAGCAGTAGCGTCCATACATGGTGAACATACATTAGATCAGTCGGGTTACTTGACGAGCTCGATTAGTATGAGCGCATATCGAGATGATCGACACGAAGTGTGTAAGCACTCCGTATGGCCTAACCACTGTCAACATCCCAAGTACAGTTCAGATTCATTGAAAACATCCTGCGTGGCGAAAAGCAATCTCAACCACAAGAATAAGGCCTGTTACCGATTGCCTATATTATGATATAGCCCCAGCCGCGTGCATTTACAACAAGTAAGCATATGAGATAAGAAAGCAGTAATAAATACTGAAGTCAAATCCTATAATCATGTGAGCATGCTATGGAATACAACTTAAACATGAATATACAGTACATGGAGGAAATCATGCACACAGTTAAACATGCATAAACAGACTATACAGTACATGGAGGAAATCATACACATAGGTAAAGTAGTTGGGATTCATATCCCAAGTCCCTTATAAATCCCACTTTACTAACTACTAATTCATTCAGACATTTTTGCAAACACTTGGACTACACTTTTCAACATACATGACGTATGTTGGTCATAATGCGTATTAGGGAAAATCCTCTTCCCAAAGAGTTGTGTCATATATAACAACCATTTACTTACGAGAGTTAATTATGGCAATCACAAATTTAGATTCCAAGCGCATACAAACATTTCAATAAACACATGAAATACCCTATTCACAACATAGTTCATATATAACTGAAACGCGAAACAAACATCGCATTTGGCATGTGAAATAGCACCCACGTCAGTAATAAATCATTAACCGACATTGAAAGCATTGAAAACCATAACTTATACACATATAGTCTGCACCTTACGCCGGTAAATGCGCATCGAACTTAGTTT
Organism: Magnolia kwangsiensis; assembly: GCA_037074715.1. Lineage (NCBI taxonomy): Eukaryota > Viridiplantae > Streptophyta > Magnoliopsida > Magnoliales > Magnoliaceae > Magnolia > Magnolia kwangsiensis. The sequence continues at coordinate 73,754,444 of CM073577.1, read as the reverse complement.
GTATGTCAAGTCACTGCCTACGACGCGAGGGCCACCTATAGCACGCAATAGGTTAGCTATTTCAACACTTAGACTATTTGAAACCCTAGAACGGATTAGGGTTAGGTTTACTTACCCAAGTACAACGTTGAGGCTACCAGAAGAACTATATGGGATTGGCGTTTGTAACATCTTGGAAAAATTCGTACATAGACCAGAGTACCACCTTTATCAGAAATCATTCAGGACTAAAATCTTTAGAAATTTAATGTGTATTAACTAGCGCTAAACTAGATTAACTGTAAAATTAGCACCAACCACTTTAAATGTGATCTATAAGATCCAAAACCTATAGAATTGTTAGCGCTACATTACCCTAAAATCTAAGATTCAACTCTAAGCCCAATTGCTCTCGAGAGAATTCAGAAACTTCATATCGGACTTGGACCGCACGTCAAACGTCCAATAGCGATGAACTTAGATAGTTACGACCGCCTAGTTGGACTTGACTATCACCTCAAAAATCAGGACCAAACGATGTCCTGAGACCATTTCCTTGAGTCTGGTGTGAAGAGTGTGAGAAAATGAAGATTCTTAAGAAATTAAATATGAATTTAAGTAATCTGAGTCGTGTCACTTACGCGTCATTTATAAGCATTCTGACCATTATTTTTTGACCCAAATTCACCCTTGGATCAGGGAAGTTAGCCCATTCATGTCATAGTACTTGTGGCCCTGATCGAGTTTCAGTGACCGTTGAAGTGAAACTGGTCCACCACGGTCAATCTGGAAATCCGATCAGACTGAAAATTTAACGTGCTTAAGATCCTATACTAGTGAGCTTAAGTCCGACTGCATTTGATAAGAGGACCTCCAGAAGTGTTCCTTTGGACCAGAAAGAGCCCGATTTGGTTATAACCTAAGTATACCTTGGCCTTAGGGCTATTTCCGTCGGTTTTGGGCTTATAAAAAGGCCTTAAACCCTCTCTCCCAAATCCCATACGAATTTCCAACCCTAGCTACTATAAGAGAGAGAAAAGAGAGAGGACGAAAGAGAGAACCTAGTATTTCATCTTGGGATTCTTCCTAGTCCTTCTATGCACCAATCCATTGAATCTGGATCATTATTTTGGCGATTCTAATTCTGTTCTTGGGTAAGTTAATCAAACCCTAACCTGATTTGAAGCTTATAATAGTGTAAGTGATGTTGTAGCTAACGTATTTCATGCCTTAGGTTGCCTATCCGCCGTTGACGAAGACTTATCGTCTGAATCATATTCGCTTCGTGTTTTCTGGTTCAAGGTGCGGACTATATACGTTTAGGTTATGGTTTTCAAGACTCTTAATGTTAGAAAATGATTTAACCTTGATATGGATGCTCTTACACATGCTAAATGAGCTATCCGTCTTGATTTACATATATGTATAACTTATGTTATAAATAGAGTATTTCATGTATATGTTAGAATACCCGTATACGTATGAAATTTGATGTTATGATTGCCATGATTATTTTTTGTAGATATATGATTGATATGTATGCGACAACTCCTAAGTGAAAGGATTTGTCATAATATTTAATGTAGTCGACATACGTGATGTGTGTTGAATAGTGTAGTCTAAGTGTTTGTATAAATGCCTGAATGAGATAGTATTTAGTAAAGTGTGATTTAGAAGGTTGTTGAGATTTGAATCTCAATCATCTTACTTGTGTGTATGATTTCCACTATGAATTATTTGGCCTAAAATGTTTATGTTAACTATGTGTATGATTTCCTCCATGTACTGTATTTATGTTTAAGTTTTATTTCATAACATGTTCATATGAATGTAGAATCTGAATCAAATGCCTATCATTGAGCTTGTATGTGATTGGGACTATATTACAGTCCAGGTAATTGGTAACAGTCCCTAAACTGGTGGTTGAGGTTGTTTTCACCACGCAGGATGTGTTCAACGAATCTGAGTCGTGCTTAGGATGTTCGGCAGTGGTTAGGCCACATGGAGTGCTTATACATTCCATGTTGATCAACTCAACGTGCACTTGGCCTAGTTGAGCTTATCAACTAACCCGATTGACCGATGTATGTTCACCATGTTTGGTCACTACTATTTGAATCTAAGGCACTAAACTCACTAGTGAAAACCCTCTTAACCTTGGTACCATGATCCACTAAGACTCATGAGTCGGACATGGTGGTATGAGACACCGTAGTCGAGCTGTCGGCCTACGTTGGGGCGACGACCCTCCCCGTAGTGACCAGTGAGCATCCTACTCTCATGAGATGATTATGGTGGTATGGGACACTATATTCATGCTGTGCCTACACTGATTGGTGACGAGCCCTCTGTAGTGACCTCGAGTATATCCTGACACTGCATATGGGTGATGAGCCTTATTGTACTATCTAGGATATAACTAGACCTATATTGATTGGTGACGAGCCCTTTACATCGATCTAGAACCGTAACATCATCTGAGATTTCCTAGGACCGACGACCCTAGAATGGATCAGTGTTGGGAATTGATATAAGGGAGGTGTCTTAGCTTCCCAATCCTGCTGTATGAAAAGGACTAATAAGAACTTAGTAATCATGCTCATAACATTGCAGTGCATGTGCCGTTGGCGTTGGTGTATAGCACAGTGGTAGTGATTCATGCCGCGATCGTTAGATGATGTCGTAAGAGGGAGTTTGTGGTGAGGGCATGCATCATTTTCTCATTCCATTCTTGCATTAACAAGAGTATCTAGGACATGTTTGATCATACTACTTTATCATTACTGCTTGATTGAATTGATAACATATTAACCTTTGATGTATAGTTCCACTGAGTTGATCACTCACTCTCACATTCTGGGATGGTTCTTAACCACCAACCAGACTCTAACATAGCTGTAGGTGACGGTGATGTCTGCTAGGCAGAGCAGGAGTTCGATGAGGACAAGGAGGCATTCTTGTTCATGCAGTTCTTAGGCGAGTTCATGTGAGCCTTGTCCTGACTGGCGGGGATTCTAGGCTATGATTGTATTCATTTTTCATAGTTTGATACATGTATTTTGAGACAGAGTTTGTTCTTATTGCCCAGGAATAACACGCATATTTGGGGGATTGTTTTGGTTTATATATTTATTTAAGACTTCCGCTTTCATATTCTCACTATCCCTGAATTATGTCTATTGATTTGGCTTAATCTACTTCATGTTTTATGCTCTAACATAGACAACATACGTTCATCATTAATTATGTTGCATAAGTGATGTTTTGGAACTCGGGAGCTGAGTTATGCTCGACCCCCGAATTTCAGGGCGTTATAAGTTGGTATCAGAGCATGATCTGAATTAAACTGGACTTGGGTTATGGTCACATGACACACGTTGATGCCACTTTAGCGTAGGAGGGTGCGAGAAAAATCTTGAAACAGGTTTAGGACTCCCGGTTTTGTTTGTTGGCGAAAGTTTATTGAAAACGATCATCGAGTTTGAGTCCGTGCACACTCCTAATCACACACGATGACCCCAAATCACTTCTAAATCATCAATTATAGGGTTTAGACCTTGTTTCATTCCATTACAGCCGTTAGAAATTGGTATATGTGTATATGTATCAGTTTTGTTTTTAATTGACCCGAAACGAGCCAAACCGAAGTCAGGGCCCAATCGGGGCTATTTTAAAGGGACCCAGGGTGGGACCCATGTCAATTTGGACCTAAGGGGGGGGGGGGGAGGGAGGGAGGACCTCGCCGGGAGGTCTAGAGACTGGCGAGGCCCCTGCTGGTTCGACGAGGCCTTGCCGACCGGTGGGCCTGGCTAGGGAGGGCCATCGGGCCGACGCCATTTAGTGACTAGTGGGCCCCAATGGTCCATGGTTTCTCATCTAAAAACCCTCCCAAATACCTCTGTCCTTCACAAACCCACCTCCAAGCTCTCCCTTTTCTTCAAAATAGCTCCTTTCTCTCTCAAATCACCCTTCCAATCCCTCTTTCTTTCATTTTTCTTCAAGCCTCACATCCTTCCACCGTTCTCAGAAATACTCATCTTCCAACCCTATCATTTCCTTTGATTTGAGCTCCTAAACCCCCCATTTAAGTCTCAAATTCGTGTAAACCCACTAATCATCCTATTTTGTCATTTTATTTTCTCAATATCCCCTTCTTTTGATCCTTTACACCCTCTTGGGGGGCTCAAATCTATGGAGACCCAAATATCTCATCCCTTTCTTTCCTTTTCTTTACTTTTCCATGGCTTTCATAGAGGTTGTTACGACCATATTCTTCATTTCCTCCATCCTTTCTTTCATGGGGAAGAAGCGAGCCCCGTAGATGAAGCTGGGCCTGGTCGCCCAACCCATTCTAGAAGACTGAGAGGTGTTGCCGCTAGTTCAAGTGCCACTCATGAATTACAGATGAAGCGGGATCTAGTTCCCTATGCTCCCATAGGAAGATCCCTATTGGCGGAGTTGTCTCATGGCGTGTATGAAGGCTGTAGGGTCCTGTTTGAAGCTCATGTTGATGCGCGGCTGTTTGGAGAGTTCATGTTGTTTAAGCGCTTAGTTGAAGCCAAGTGGGGTCCATTATTTGAGGGTGAGCGTTGTATTAATGTGGATACTGTTCGAGCTTTCTATGCCCACATCCAGCCAACGCTAGAGCCCTTGCAGTTTAGAATTCCATTTGGTAGAGATCTGGTGGCTATAGTTGATGCTGCTTTGATATCTCGTATTCTGAATGTACCTCTTGGAGAGGTTCATGCTAGTGAGAAGAATTTGAATAGTGCACGTGAGAGGGATCGCCTCACACGATTCCTTTGTGGTCGTTTGGTTGAATGACATCCTAACAGAAGCCTCTTAGCGACGAATATGACAGAAAACTTCTGTTTACTTCACCACATCTGTACATTCAACGTCTATCCCAGGTGGAGCAACCGCAGTGAGTGCATGTGCCTGATGGTGGATTTCTTGTATCAGGTGGGGTCGGGAGAGAAGCTTTGTGTGCCTACTTATGTCTTGCGACAGATAGTCCTTATCGCACGTTCAAATAGAAGGACTGAATCTCTCCCATTCGGCCGACTCATATGCAGGATTGCACTTGAGTTTGGCTATAGACTTGGGGCGAAATTGCCGGTGCCAGTCCATTACATTACCTAGACTACTCTCAATTAGATGGAGATCGGGCCTCGGCAACGGCAAACCCTACTTGAGGAGAGCGAGGATGAGTCAGAAAGTGAAGAAGAAGAGGTGAGCAATGAAGAAGGTGGAGCAGAGATAGAAGAGGAAGAAGAGTAGGATGAAGAAGAAGAGGAGGCTCAAGATACTATTGAGAGTCCTCCTCCTGCGACTCAGGAGTATGATCCTGATAGGGCTGATAGAGAAGCCCATTTGGTTAGGCTTAAGGAGGGTCAGGCCACCCTACGATAGGATATTATGAATCTGCGAGGCCTCATGAAGCATAAGTTCAAGAAAGTAACCCGCACTTTGAGGACGATCCTGTGTTGTTTGCAGGATAAGGGTGCCCCTCCTCCATCGCTAGCTTCCGATAAATAGTCCTTTATGTAGTTGTCGTTTGTCCATTGTTGTTTGTTCATGTGTGTGGTTTGGTAGTTTTTTGATAGTTTGATAGTTGTTTAGTGTTTGAAGCTTAGTTATTTTGCTCACATGCTTTGTCCGCCGTGATTCATGTAATGCTGCACTTCATGTATTGTGACATTTTATTAATGAAATACATGTTGTTTCTTTGGCTTATGAAGTTAATGCTACATGGATGGACTGTGTGAATGCTTAATCTCATTGGTTACACCCTCTGTTGTATGTAGGGTATGCCACCTAAGGGCTCGAGGTCTTCGGCCCGTCTCTCTCTGGGTGAGTCGCTCGACGAGGCCCTTCCCCTGAGCGATAGCCATATGGACCCTCATTTGGGCCCGTCTTGTTCTGATCCCATGTCGGGTTCTCAGCCGACTTCTGGCACTTCTGCTGGGACACCTCCTGTGACACCTTCTGCGGTGCATCCTGTCACACCTTCGGTTCATGAGCAGAATCGTACATCTGCGTCGATTCCTTATACACATTCTACTCTGCCTCCTGATAGGCTAGAGCAGATGATGCTATTGATGGAGCAACAACAGATACAGTAGTAGCAGCAGCAACAGTTCTTGTCCTCCATGGCTGGTATCTTTGCTCAATCGATGGGGGTGACTCCACTTGCCTCGCCTTTATACCCTGTTGGGAATACTAGTGCCAGCGGCACGTTCGAGCAATTTCAATGCTTGCGGCCTCCTACATTTGCAGGTACTCACAGACCCGAGGAGGCTGAGTATTGGATTGACTGCATCTCTAAGATGCTGAGACCATTACACTATTTCGAGGTGGAGCAGGTTGAGCTTACCACCTTCATGTTTAATAAGGAGGCCAACTTACGGTGGGATAACATTCTCTGCACAGTTACAGAGGGATTTGTTTGGACGTGGGGGGCGTTTGAGGCCCGCTTCCATGAGAAGTATTTCCTGGTCACTTACCGACATGAGAAGGAGAGTGAGTTCCTTTGCCTTCTTCAGGGAGGAATGTCAATGACAGAGTACGAGAACTGGTTTACGGAGCTGGGCAGGTATGCTCCTTTGATTTTGGGTGATAAGTCATTACGGATGTGGCATTTTTCTGAGGGTCTACGGACCGAGATTCGATCGAAGATGTGCTGTACGAGCATCTCTTCCTATGCTGAGTTGGTGAGCATGTCCCTGTGAGCTGAGAAGGACAGCGATAGATTGTCACATATGCGTGCACCTATGGCTCCCAGGCAGTGACCTAATCTTCTAAGTAGGCCTTTTCTCGGTAAGAGGCCTCATGTTGATTCACCGTCGAGATTTATGGCATCTCCTGCCCATGTGAGGCATCCTGATGTGTGGTGCAACTACTGCAAGAAGCCAGGACACACTAAGATGTCTTGTTTCACCAGGATGCGAGATAGTGGTTTCTAGCCTCCTCAGAGGATCGGTCGTCCGATGCCTTAGGCTATTTCTGCACCACCCTTTCGATCAGCACCAGCTCACCCTTCCTTCAGACCTCCAGCACCTTGATTTAGACTACCACAACGGCCCATGGTTCCTCCACTGCATAGCCCATAGTAGGCTCTGGTTCATGCGCTCACAACTAAGGTGCCCGAGGCAGATTCAACACCGACATCTTTTGAGGTTCCCGCTCACATTCTAGGTATGCTTATCTTATTATTGGTGGACACTGGGTCTACTATTTCGATCATCTCTTGCATTGCGGTCAAGCGGCTAGGTTTGGTTACGGCTCCTTCGAAGGGAGTGAGACTTACGACAGCTACAGGGACTTCTTCAAACATTACTCGGACCTGTGAGTCTTTCTCGATTGTCTCCCCACTGTGTCAGTATGATGTTATTTTTGGGATGGATTGGCTCACCAAGATGAGAGCAGAGATTGATTGCGAGGCCAGATTTTTGACAGCCTACGGACCTGAGGGCACATTCTTTACATTTCCAGTTCAGGTCCGTTGGTCCTGTCGAGTTAGTAGCTATGCTTCTTTGTTAGAGAGTTCTAATGTTCCGCTGTTGGGAGTTATGCCAGTGATTCGTGATTTCCCTGATGTGTTTGAGAAGATTCCGGGGCTTCCTCCTCGGTGCGAGATTGACTTTACTATCGATCTTGTGCCCGGTGCGACACCTATTTCTCTGCCGATGTATTGTATACCTCCATGTGAGATGGAGGAACTGAGGAGACAAATTGATGTATTGTTAGAGGCAAGCTTTATTCGATCGAGTGTGTCACCTTGGGGAGCGCCTGTCTTGTTTATGAAGAAGAAAGACGGTTCCCTGCGGTTATGTATTGATTATCGCAAGCTGAATCCGGTGACAGTGAAGAACAAGTATCCCTTACCCAGGATTGGTGATCTGTTTGACCAGTTGAAGGGGGCACGTTATTTCTCAAAGATGGATTTACAGTTTGGGTACCATCAGTTGGCATCAGGGATGAGGATGTGCAGAAGACTGCGTTCAGGACCAGTTTTGGTCATTATGAGTTCCTTGTGATGTCTTTTGAACTCACTAATGCTCCAGCCGTGTTCATGGATCTGATGAACAAAGTGTTTCAGCCATTTCTGTTCCGATTCGTCATTGTCTTTATGTAACATCCCGAAAATCGGGGGTCGAGTAAAAACCCAACTCCAGAGTTCCAAAATGTTATTTATGCAACATAGATATGTATGATTGAATGTTGTCTGTGTTAATGTATTAAACATGAGTGAGATTAAGTCAGAACAGCATATCATACTCCAGAGACAGTTAAATTTACAAGCGGAAGACTGAGATAGTATGTATAACATATATAAACTGTTATATGTCTCCAGAGTGTGAACATGTTACCAAGTTATATACATACATGTATACTCCAAAAGTAATTAAAAAGAATATACATGAGTGCTCTAAAAATATAAAATGACAAGTGTCAAGGCATCTAATCAACCTCCCTGTAATCCCGTCAATCAGAACACGCATAAAGGAGAGATCCTCCACATCATCATCAAGTCTAGCTCCGCTTCTCAAGCAGCGCCATCATCTGCAACCAAAATAGGGACTGGTGGGTGTCCGAAAATACCATCCCGTAACGTGGGAGTAAGTGATCAACTCAGTGGAATAATAGAGTAAGGATTAACATGTTCTTAAATCAATCATGCGATAATAGTAAAGCAGTAAATCAAACATTCCTAATACTGTTGTTAATGCAATATGACATGACATGATGGATGCCCTCACCAAAGTTCTCCCTCATACGGAACCATCTTACGCCCGTGGCATGCTTGCATCCCGCTCAGTGCCCCACATCTTCCAGGCACATGCAATGTAATGGTGATATGATTGCCGAGTTGTTATTAGTCCATTCAAACAGTAGGATTGGGAAACTAAGGTACTTCCCTTATATCAATCCCAACACAGATCCTGTCTAGGGTCGTCACTCCTAGTAATCTCATACGATGTATATTTTGTAGGTCGCTGCAAGGGCTGTCAGGGCTGTTGCTCGCACTCGTTGCACCGCTCTCCCATCACCTTATCAATACAGGCCTACTGTACTCTCATCGCTACGGAAGGGTCGTCGCCTCCCGTAGACTCAAAATACGCTCGCGGTCACTACAAAGGACTCGTCGCCTGATCAGTGTAGGCCGACAGCAAGAATATAGTGTCCCATACCACCATAATCTGCTCACGAGACATAGGTACTCACTGGTCAATACGGGGAGGTTTGTGGCCCCAGCATAGGCCGACAGCTCGACCACGGTGTCACATACCACCATGCCTGGCTCATGAGTCTTCGTGGATCAAGGTACCATGGTTAAAAGAGTTTACAGTGGTAAGTTCAGTATCCTAGGTTCAAGCAGTTATGACTCATACAGGGTGAACATACAACGGCCAGTCGGGTTACTTGACGGGCTCGACTAGCACGATCGCATCTCAAGTCAAACGACATGAAGTGCATAAAACACCTCGCGTGGCCTAACCACTGCCGCCAACTCCAGAACACGGCTCGCGTTCATCGACGCGTCGTTCGTGGCAAAGATAAGCCAACCACGAACTTGCTCGGTTACCAACTGCCTGGATTAAGTATAGTCCCAAACAATTATGGAATCACATCAGCAATTATATGAGAGTATTGGAAATGAATTACAACCATGTGAGCATGTTAGCACATGTTATAACATACAACTTAAGTAAATCTTCAAGCACATGCATTTCATAGATATAATGAAATCATGCATATAGCTAACATGTAGGAAATCATTTACATCAGCATATTAATTGAGAAATCAATCTCAAACTAAATCATATCACCATTTAATTCAATACATACTAATACAAGCATTTATACAAACACTTAAACTACACACTTAAGTCTACATATAGTATGTCGACTCAAAGTGCACATTTTGGCGAATCTCTTCGCCAAACTAATTATGCACGCATTCCTAGTATTCTAATGCGACAAGAAGCCATGTCAATCACGTCAGCAAATTATGAATGAAAACAGTACTTCCTACAAATGACTAAAATGCCCTAAATCTCATATTCTTCGTCGGTTTATGAAACAGGAAACGGACAGCATGTTGTATATGTCAAACGGCGTTGCCGTCGATAATCACTATTAAACGACATTGAAAGCGTTGGAAACAGTCAATCAAAGCGTCTAAAATCCGCACCTTATCTCCTAGAAGCGTATCGTTTCGAACGGAGTGTATACGCTTCGTCTACAGCAACTAGGCAACCTGATTTACAAGATCTATCAGCTAACATGCTATGGAATGAAAGGAACACTAAATTAGCAACTTTCTAGGATATTTTCTTACCTGAAAATGCGGAGAAATCACTGGCTAAGTGATTGGAGCGTGTTGCTAAAGCACGTGCAACAGGTGGCACGACAGCAGGAAAATTCTCTCCTACTCTCTCTCACAAACTCTCACATTTTCTCTCTCCCAATCTAGGGTTTTTCTCAAATTCGGATGGGAGAGAGGAGTGAGGGTTTCAACCCCTTTTATAAGCCCAAAAGCGCCCAAAATAAGCTCAGGAACAAAATATACTTGAGGTATATCCAAATCAGGGCTGTTTCGGTCCAAAAGACCATTTCTGGTGGTCCCCTGGCCGAACGCGATCGGACTTAAGTTCATGCTCATCGGATGTCGCTCTCATCCCATTTTCGGACCATCAGTGTTCGTAGATCGCACGTGCCGGTCCAGTTTCAGTTCAGCGGTCACCGCACGAAGATCAGGCCTACAAGTCTCATGATATGAAATAGAAATTTTTCCTGATCCAAGGGTGTAATTTGGCTGAATTCTGATGGTCAGAACGCTTAATACTGATGCGTCAAGTCGTGTGCCAGATTTGAATTTCAAATTCCAAATCTATCCCTATTCTCACTCTCTTCAGTCTAGGCTCAATGAAATAGCCTGCGAATGTCGGTTGGACTTGATTTTCGAAATGATTATCAAGTCTAGCTAAGCGGTTCTAACGGTCTAAGATTGTAGGTATCGAACTTTCGACGCGCGGTTTAGATCCAATACAAAGTTTCAAAGAGGTCCAGAGAATAAACCTGCTTAGAGTTTGATCCGAGGTTTTAGAGTATTATAGAGTCATTGGTTCTACTTGATTTGGGTCTTTTAGAACGTATTTAAAGTGATCAGGGACTATTTCCCAGCTACTCTAGCGTCGCGCTAGCAAACTTATGCTTAGTTTCTAAAGGAATTAACCCTAAGTGATTTCTTTGGCTATGGAATTGGGTCTAAGCGATTTTCCAGGTGTTTTAATTAACCCATTGCCTAAGGACGTCTAATCCCAGGTTGGCCAAAATCCAGGGTGTTACACTTTATCGATGACATTTTGATATACTCCATGAGTCGGGAAGAGCACGACGAGCACCTGAGCGTGGTGTCGAATACTCTCAGGGAGAATCATCTTTTTATGTAGTATAAGAAGTGGGATTTCTGGAAGGAAGAAGTTAAGTTCCTCGGACATGTGGTGTCCAAGGAAGGTATTGCTGTCCCCAGATTTTTTCCAACCTGGGATTAGACGTCCTTTGGCAATGGGTTAACTAAAACACCTGCGTAACCGCTCAGAACCCAATTCCATAGTCAAAGAAATCACTTAGGATTAATTCCTTTAGAAATTAAGCGTAAGTTAGGTAGCGCTTCGCTAGAGTAGCTGTGAAATTGTCCCTGACTGCTTTAAATACATTCTACAAGATCCAAAACTTATAGAATCAATGGTGCTATAATACCCTGAAACCTAGGATTAAACTCTAAACCCGTTTTCTCTCAGGAACCCTTTGAAACTTTGTATTGGATCTAGACCGTGCGTCGAAAGTCCGATACCTAAAATCTTAGAAAATTATGACCGCCTTGTTGGACTTGACAATCTTTTCGAAAATCAAGGCCAACCGACGTTCAGAGGCTATTTCATTGGGCCTGGAGTGAAGAGAGTGAGAAAAGGGTTAAGTTTGGAAATTTTAATCCAAATCTGGCACGTGACTTGGTGCGTTATTATTAAGCGTTCAGACCGTCAGAATTCAGCCAAATTACACCCTCGGATCAGGAAAAATTTCTCTTTCATATCATGAGACTTGTAGACCTGATCTAGGTGCGGTGATCGCTGAACTAAAATTGGACCGCCACGTGTGATCTGCGAACTCTTTTAGTCTGAAAACTTGATGTGTGTTAGATCCAGTATGCCTGAGCTAAAGTCCCACTGCATTTGGCCAGGGGACCTCCAGAAATGCTCTTTTGGACCAGAACAACCCCGATTTGGTTATAACCCAAGTAAACCTTGTTCCCAAGTTTATTTTGAGAAGGTTTTGGGCTATATAAGGGCCTTAAACCCTCTCATTTCTCTCCCATCGGAATTTGGTTAAAACCCTAGATTGAGAGAGAGAAAAAGTGAGAGATTGTGAGAGAGTGTGGGAGAGATTCTCCTGCCCCTTGCTGCAGCTTTTGCACGTACCGAAGCACCGCATTCGGATCTCTTTTTCGACGATTCCAACACACTTCTAGGTAAGGAAAACCTTCAACACTTGCTGATTTAAGCTTCCGTCGATTCGAATAGCGAAGTAGCTTATACATCTTGTGTATTAGGTCGCCTGATCGCCGTAGACGAAGCGTATACGCTCCGTTCGGAACGATACACATCTAAATGAAAGGTGTGAATTTTAGACGCTTTGATTGGCTGTTTTCAACGCTTTCAATGTCGTTTAATAGTAGATTATCGACGGTAACGCCGTTTGACATGTACAGCATGCTTTCCGTTTCCCGTTTCGTAAACATATGAAAAATATGAGATTTAGGGCATTTTAGTCATTTATAGGAAATACTGTAAACATCCATATTTTGCTGAAATGATTGACATGGCTTTTTGTCGCAATAAGATATTAGGAATGTGTGCATAATCAGTTTGGCGAAGAGATTCACCCAAATGCACACTTTGAGTCGACATACGCTATGTAGACTAAAGTGTGTTGTCTAAGTGTTTGTATAAATGTTTGTATTAGTATGTATTGAGTAAATTGTGTTGTGTATGAGTTTTGAGATGGAATTCTCAAGTAATATGCTGATGTAAACGATTTCCATCATGTTGGCTATATGTATTGATTTCATTGTTTATATGAAATGCATGTGTGGGTTTATTTGCTTAAGTTATATGTTATAACACGTGTCAACATGCTTGTATTGTTTATATTCATTCCTACTACTCTCATATGCTTACTGATGTTGTTTACAAATGTTTGGGGTTATGACCTAGTCTAGGCAGTCAGTAATGGATCGAATTTGTGGTTGGTTTCTATTTGCCATGAAGAACGCATCGATGAACGCGAGTCGTGTTTTGGGTTGACGGCAATGGTTAGGCCACACGAAGTGTTTCATGCACTTCATGTCGTTTAGCTTGAGATGCGCTCGTACTAGTCAAGCCCATCAAGTAACCCGACTGGCCATTGTATGTTCACCATGTATGAGTCATAATTGCTTGAACCTAGGGTATTGAACTTACCATTGTAAACCCGGTTAACCATGGTACCTTGATCCAGAAAGACTCATGAGCCGGACATGGTGGTATGGGACACTGTGGTCGAGCTGTCGGCCTACACTGGGGCCACAAACCTCCCCGTAGCGACCAGTGAGCACCCTACTCTGAGCAGATTATGGTGGTATGGGATACTATATTCTTACTGTCGGCCTACACTGATCAGGTAACGAGCCCTTTGTAGTGACCTTGAGTTTATCCTCACACCGCATGGGGGCGATGAGTCCTGATGCAGTCTTAAGGATAATTAGGCCGGTATTGATAAGGTGATGGGGGAGAGGTGCAACGAGTACGAGCAACAGCCCTGACAGCCCTTGCAGCGACCTACAAAATATAACCTCGTATGTGATTTCTAGGAGTGACGACCCTAGATAGGATCTGTGTTGGGATTGATATAAGGAAGGTACCTTAGTTTCCCAATCCTGCTGTATGAAAAGGACTAATAACTACTTGGTAATCATATCTACATCACATTGCATGTGTCTAGAAGATGTGGAGCACTGTGAGAAGAAAGCATGCCACGGGCGTAAGATGGTGCCGTATGAGGGAGATCGTCGGTGAGAGCATCCATCATGTCATGTCATATTGCATTAACAATAGTATTTAGGAATGTTTGATTTATTGCTTTACTATTATCGCATGATTGATTTGATAACATATTAATCTCTGCTCTATTATTCCACTAAGTTGATCACTCACTCCCACGTTACGGGATGGTGTTTTCGGACACCCACCAGTCCCTATTGTGATTGCAGATGATGACACGGCCTGCGAGGCAGAGTCAGACTTGATGATGAGGAGGAGGATCCCTCCTTTATGCGTGTTCTGAACGATGGGATTACAGGGAGATTCATTAGATGCCATGACACTTGTCATTTTATATTTTCAGAGCACTCATGTATATTCTTTCTTTCTATTTTGAGGTATACATGTATATGTTTAACCTGGTAACATGTTCACACTCTGGAGACTTACAATCAATTATATGTTATATGTATATATCACAGTTTTCTGCTTGTTAATTTAACCGTCTCTAGAGTATGATATGTTGTTCTGGTTTAATCCCACTCATGTTTAATACATTAACACAGACAACATTCAATCATACACATTTATGTTGCATAAGTGATGTTCTGGAACTCGGAAGTGGAGTTTTTACTCGACCCCCGATTTTCAGGATGTTACAGATGGTATCAGAGCATGATTAAGATTAAATCGGGCCTGGGTTATGGTCACGCGGCGCACACTGTCACTCCTTTGACTTAGGTGGGTGTGAAAGGAATCTAGAAACATACGTAGGACTTCAGTTTCGCCAACAGGCGAAGTCTACTCAAGTCGATCATTCGATCGAGTCCGAAACGCATCTAGGGTCGCTTGAAGCGACCTAAGTAGCTCCTAGGTTGTAAGTAGGTGGGTTTGAGACATTTTCTGAAAGGTTCCAAACCCGAAAATGCGAATCCTTGGGCAGTGGGGCAACCACGACCCTTACATTTAATCGCTAGGGCTTAAAAACCCCGTTTCACTCAATTCCTTCAGAATCTTTCCTCTCACCACCCCATTCTTCATTTTTTTCTCAGTCCTTTCACATTAAACATAAATCCTAATGTGTAAATGACATAAAATCATACTTCAACAAAATTTATAATGAATAGTAAAGTTACATGAAAATTGTCCTTTTGGCCATTCCAGTTATGAAAGTTTTCGTATCAGATGGGTTAGTTGGATGGATTAGCTCCTCCTACCCCAAAATCATAGGTTACATGACCTATAAGTTCATTCAGGTTTGCAGATTGGCCCCAGAATGCCCCGGAGGGAAGTTTGGGCCTCCCTAGACCAAACTACAATGAACTGGGGTGGGACCCATAGTTATTTGAGACCCTCAGGGTGGGGGGGACCCAACCCATGTGGTCCCATCGGCCGGATTGGTAGATGGCCGGCGATGCATCGCTGTACGATGGGCCCTGTTTGGGCTGAAATCTGGGCGCATGTGTTTTTTGGGGTAGGGCACCCCTCCCATATGCTGTTCGTCCCTTAAAACCCCCTAAATCCTACACTTCCTTCACAAAAATGCTCCAACGCCCTCCCATTTCCATTTTTCTTGCTGCCCTATCTCAAAACGCAACTCCAAATCCCTCCTAATCCCTTCCATTGCTAAAAACGACGCCTGTCCATCCTTCCATTGTGATTAACAACCCTCTCCCTCTCCGATCTCGTCGTTTGAAGCTCCCACAACCTTCATGTAAGGCTGAAATCGTGTGGAGCTCCATTCCCCTTTATAGTTCTCTTTTCCCTTTGAAAATTCAGCCTTTGGGAGCTTGATGCATCCCTCTACGGGGCCTAGATTCGTTTCAGTCCATTTGGGCAACCATTTCTCCGTATTTCTTCCGCTTTCCATGGCTATTGTTAAAGCTGTTTTAGCCTTTTTTCTCTCTTTCCACCATCCTCCCTCTCATGTCCCTGTTATTTGAGCCTTTACACTCTTTTGGTCTTAAAATCGTGCAACACTCAATCCTATTTCTCCATTTTCTTTGCTTAAGGAATACTGAAAATATATGGCCGAGAGAGCTCTAGTGAGCAACAGACAGTATTAGACTCAACAGTGTTAAAGAAGGTAAGTCGGGACTATGGTAGAGTCCTTTGGTAGAATTAGGCATCTGTGCCATTTTCTTGTAGATTGTTTAATTACCGTTTTCAGATTTCTTTGTTTTGTTGTTGTTAGGTTTAGTGAAGTCAGAGGTAGAAAATGTGTTTGTGTTAGTGGTTTGGCCTTAGCATAGCAGAATGCATTCCTTTCATAACCCATGTGGAACTTTATTCCATGTATTGTGACAAATTTTATTGAATGGAGTGCATGCCGTTTCGTTTGCTGTAAGGTATTGTCCCTAGATTGGGTGTATCCTATGGTTTCCACTGCCATGTTGTAAATCCCAAGATTAAGCCTACAAAATTAATTTTTATCCCACCCCACCCTCCTACCAAGCATGCCACACCCAATCCCGAAGTGAGATTAGGAATGCAGTTCCATTTAATGCAACTTAATGCTACTGGCCATATAGGCCCTTGGCGTTTTGGACCTAGAGTTAAGTACTCCTGGATTTGAAGGATCTGACGATATAGGAAATCCAATTCCATTTAGATAATCTTGACCTTAAGCGATAGAGTAATTCCCTGTATTATTAATGGTATGGAACCATTTAGCGTATAAACTTAGGCTTTGGATTATAGTTACTGAGTTACAGACTAGGCTACTAGTTACCTTAAGTAGTGTAAAGCCTGTATATGCTAAGGAATTGTAGGTTAGATTTGGTTGAAGTAGAACCTTATTCCTAAGATAGATCCCCTTATTACTTATAGACTTCTGTTGTAACCCATAGGAAAGTGGTTTTAACTTAGAACCATTCACTCTCAGGAAAAATTTATAAATCCCTCAGATTGAACTTAGAATGAACTAGCACGCCCCTTAGAATTTCCTTCCCCAAGGGCTTATTGCATTCAGGAACGCGGAGTAAAGGAACTGTATTTGTAAGCGAAGTATTTGCGGTTTGAATCGAATTCTTAATCCTAGTGGTTACCAATAAATCTAATGCTCTGATCAAGCAGAAGATCGGCATCGACTCGGATTAAGAACTGATACAACAAATTTTTTGTCCTGATTAGACAGAAGGTTCAATGTATCCGGCTCAGACCCACTACACAACCTTTCTTCTGTGATGGCCCAACCACCTACAACCAAACGTGATCACATTGCCTTTGGGAAATGGCAAGGACTTAAAGCCAGTAGAGAATTAGACATTTTGCCACCAACTCATACCTGCCCCTGAACTCAACCACAATAGAGATTAGGCTCATCTCTATCACCATAGATACCAATGCCATAGAACGCATCATTAGCAAAGGAAAACCACTGTAATGAGAGGTTGTTTCCCAATTCATGTCAAGGATAGCCTCTAAGTTGCACCTCGTTCCGATATACGGAGCGATGCAAAGATTCTTGAACTTTAAGTAGAACCAAGTTTTAAGGGGGGTAGAACGTATTGAGTCCAATCCAGTTAGGTCAGCCAATGCAGCCGTTCGATCAGAGTGGCGCAGTGGAAGCGTGGTTGGCCGCTTCCTCACTGTCCCAGGATCGAAACATTTGATTTAGGTTATACGTACGGTTAGGTCATTAAATAGGATTGACCCTTCCTTAAAATGTCAATACTGAAGTCTTGCTAGATACTCCTTACCCTTCGCCAATTTCGATGACGAAATTGTGTTTTAAGGGGGTAGATTGTAACACCCTAGATTTTTGCCAACCTGGGATTAGACGTCCTTAGGCAATGGATTAACTAAAACACCTGGGTAACCGCTCAGAACCCAATTTCATAGTCAAAGAAATCACTTAGGATTAATTCCTTTAGAAATTAAGCGTAAGTTAGCTAGCGCTACGCTGGAGTAGCTGTGAGCTTGTCCCTGACCGCTTTAAATACGTTCTACAAGACCCAAAACTTGTAGAATCAATGATGTTATAATACCCTGAAACCTAGGATCAAACTCTAAACCCGCTTGCTCTCAGGAACCCTTTGAAACTTTATATTGGATCTAGACCGCGCATCGAAAGTCCGATACCTACAATATTAGACAATTATGACCGCCTTGTTGGACTTGACAATCGTTTCGAAAATCAAGGCCAACCGATGTTCAGAGGCTATTTCATTGAGCCTGGAGTGAAGAGAGTGAGAAAAGGGTTAAGTTTGAAAATTTTAATCCAAATTTAGCACGTGACTTGGCACGTTATTATTAAGCATTCAGACCGTCAGAATTCAGCCAAATTACACCCTTAGATCAGGAAAAATTTCTCTTTCATATCATGAGACTTGTAGACCTGATCTAGGTGCGGTGACCGCTGAACTGAAATTGGACCGCCACGTGCGATCTGCGAACTCTTTCAGTTTGAAAACTTGATGTGTGCTAGATCTAGTATGCCTGAGCTTAAGTCCGACCGCGTTTGGCCATGGGACCTCCAGAAATGCTCTTTTGGACCAGAACAGCCCCGATTTGGTTATAACCCAAGTAAACCTTGTTCCCAAGTCTATTTTGGGAAGGTTTTGGGCTATATAAGGGCCTTAAACCCTCTCATTTCTCTTCCATCCAAATTTGCTTAAAACCCTAGATTGAGAGAGAGAAAAAGTGAGAGAGTGTGGGAGAGATTCTCCTGCCACTTGCTGCAGCTTTTGCACGTACCAAAGCACCTCATTCAGATCTCTTTTTTGGCATTCCAACGCACTTCTAGGTAAGGAAAACCTTCAACACTTGCTGATTTAAGCTTCCGTCGATTCGAATAGCGAAGTAGCTTATACATCTTGTGTATTAGGTCGCCTGATCGCCGTAGACGAAGCGTATACGCTCCGTTCGGAACGATACACATCTAAATGAAAGGTGCGGATTTTAGACGCTTTGATTGGTTGTTTTCAATGCTTTCAATGTCGTTTAAAAGTAGATTATCGACGGTAACGCCGTTTGACATGTACAACATGCTTTCCGTTTCCCGTTTCGTAAACATATGAAAAATATGAGATTTAGGGCATTTTAGTCATTTGTAGGAAATACTGTAAACATCCATATTTTTGTAACACCCCAGATTTTTTTCCAACCTAGGATTAGACGTCCGTAGGCAATGGGTCAAACAAAACACCTTGGTAACCGCTCAGAACCCAATTCCATAGCCAAATAAATCACTTAGGATTAATTCCTTTAGAAATTAAGCGTAAGGTAGCTAGCGCTACGCTGGAGTAGCTGTGAAATTGTCTCTGACTGTTTTAAATACGTTCTACATGACCCAAAACTTGTAGAATCAATGGTGCTATAATACCCTGAAACCTAGGATCAAACTCTAAACCCGTTTGCTCTCAGGAACCCTTTGAAACTTTGTATTGGATCTAGATCGCGAGTCGAAAGTCCGATACCTACAAGCTTAGGCCATATTGACCGCTTAGCTGGACTTAACAACCGTTTTGAAAATCAAGGCCAACTGACGTTCAGAGGCTATTTCATTGAGCCTGGAGTGAAGAGAGTGACAATAGGGTTAGATTTGAAAAATTAAATCCAAATCTGGCACGGGACTTGGTGGGTCAGTATTAAGCGTTCTGACCATCAGAATTCAGCCAAATTACACCGTTGGATCAGAAAAAATTTCTCTTTCATATCATGAGACTTGTAGACCTAATCTAGGTGCGATGACCGCTGAACTGAAACTGGACCGCCACGTACGATCTGGGAACTCTACCGGTCTGAAAACTTCATGTGTGCTAGATCCAGTATGCATGAGCTTAAGTCCGACCGCGTTTGGCCAGGGGACCTCTATAAATGCTCTTTTGGACCAGAACGCTCCGATTTGGTTATAACCTAAGTAAACCTTGTTCCCAAGTCTATTTTGGAAAGGTTTTGGGCTCTATAAGGGCCTTAAACCCTCTCATTTCTATCCCATACGAATTTGGTTAAAATCCTAGATTGGGAGAGAGAAAATGTGAGAGATTGTGAGAGAGTGTGGGAGAGATTCTCCTGCCACTTGCTGCAGCTTTTGCACGTACCGAAGCACCGCATTCGGATCTCTTTTCCAGCGATTCCAACGCACTTCTAGGTAAGGAAAACCTTCAACACTTGCTGATTTAAGGTTCCGTCGATTTCAATAGTAAAGTAGCTTACGAATCTTGTGTATCAGGTTGTCTGATCGCCATAGACGAAGCGTATACGCTCCGTTCGAATCGATTCGCCTCTAGGAAAAAGGTACGGATTTTAGACGCTTTGATTGACTGATTTCAACGCTTTCAATGTCGTTTAATAGTAGATTATCGACGACAACGCCGTTTGACATGTACAACATGCTGTCTGTTTCTTGTTTCGTAAATGTAGAAAAAATATGAGATTTAGGGCATTTTAGTCGTTTGTAAGAATTACTGTATACATCTATATTTTGCTGAAATGGTTGACATGGCTTTTTGTCGCATTAGGATATTAGGAATGCGTGCATAATCAGTTTGGCGAAGAGATTCGCCCAAATGCGCACTTTGAGTCGACCTACACTATGTAGACTTAAGTGTGTAGACTAAGTGTTTGTATAAATGTTTGTATTAGTATGTATTGAGTATGTGGTCTTGTGAAATTGTTTTGAGATTAAATTCTCAAGTAATATGCTGATGTAAATGATTTTCATCATGTTGGCTAAGTTATGGATTTCATTGTATGTATGAAATGCATATGTTGAATGAATTTCTTAAGTGGTATGTTATAACATGCGATAACATGCTTATATTGTTGTATTTCATTTCCATTACTCCTATATGATTGATGGTGTGGATTCACAAATGTTTGGGGCTATACTTAGTCCAGGCAGTCAGTAACAGAGAAAATTCGTGGCTGGCTTGTATCTACCACGAAGGACGCGTTGATGAACGCGAGTCATGTATGGAGTTGGCGGCAGTGGTTAGGCCACGCGAAGTGTTTTATGCACTTCATGTCGCTCAGCTTGAGATGCGATCGTACTAATCGAGCCCGTCAAGTAACCCGACTGGCCATTGTATGTTCACTATGTATGAGTCATAACTGCTTGAACCTAGGGTACTAAACTTACCATTGGAAAACCGGTTAACCATGGTACCTTGATCCATAAAGACTCATGAGCCGGGCATGGTGGTATGGGACACCGTGGTCGAGCTGTCGGCCTACGCTGGGGCCACAAACCTCCTCGTAGCGACCAGTGAGCACCCTACTCTGAGCAGATTATGGTGGTATAAGACACTATATTCTTGCTGTCGGCCTGCACTGATCAGGTGATGAGCCCTTTGTAGTGACCTTGAGTTTATCCTGACACCGCATGGGGGCGAAGAGTCCGTAGTCTTAAGGATATAATAGGCCTGTATTGATAAGGTGATGGGAGAGAGGAGCAACGAGTGAGTGCAACAGCCCTGACAACCCTTGCAGCGACGTATAAATATAACATCGTATGAGATTACTAGGAGTGACGACCCTAGACAGGATCTGTGTTGGGATTGATATAAGGAAGGTACCTTAGTTTCTCAATCTTGCTGTATGAAAAGGACTAATAATAACTTAGCAATCATATCACCATCACATTGCATGTGCCTGGAAGATGTGGAGCACTGTGGGAAGAAAGCATGCCGCGGGCGTAAGATGGTGCCGTATGAGGGAGATCGTCGGTGAGGGCATCCATTATGTCATGTCATATTGCATTAACAATAATATTTAGGAATGTTTGATTAAATTGCTTTACTATTATCGCATGATTGATTTGAGAACATGCTAATTTTTACTCTCTTATCCCACTGAGTTGATCACTCACTCCCACATTACAGGATGGTGTTTTTGGACACCCACCAGTCCCTATTGTAATTGCAGATGATGGAGCGGCCTGTGAGGCGGAGCCGGACTTGATGATGAGGAGGAGGATCCCTCCTTTATGCGTGTTCTGATAGACGGGATTACAGGGAGGTTGATTAGATGCCTTGACATTTGTCATTTTATATTTTCAGAGCACTCATGTATATTCTTTCTTTCTATTTTAAGGTATACATGTATATGTATATAACTTGGTAACATGTTCATACTCTGGAGACATACAACAGTTTATATATGTTATACATATTATCACAGTCTTCCGCTTGTTAATTTAACTGTCTCTGGAGTATGATATGCTGTTCTGGCGTAATCCCACTCATGTTTAATACATTAACATAGACAACATTCAATCATACACATTTATGTTGCATAAGTGATATTCTGGAACTCGGGAGTGGAGTTTTTACTCGACCCCCGATTTTCGGGATGTTACAGATGGTATCAGAGCATGATTGAGATTAAACCGGGCCTGCATTATGGTCACGCGACGTACGCTGTCGCTCTTTTGACTTAGGTGGTGCGAGAAAAGTCTGGAAACACTTGTAGGACTCCAATTTCACCAATAGGCGAAATTTACTTGAGTCGATCATTTTGGTCGAGTCCGTGACGTATCTCTGGTCGCGTGAAGTGACCTAAGTAGCCTCTAGGTTGTTAGTAGTTGGGTTTGAGATGGTCCTAGGAAAATTTCAAACCCTAAAATGCGAATCCTTGGGCTGTGGGGCAACCATAACCCTTACATTCAATCGCTAGGGCTTAAAAACCCCGTTTCACCTAATTCCTTCAAAATTCTTCCTCTCACCACTCCATTCTTCAATTATTTCTCAGTATTTTCATGTTAGGCATTGATCCTAATGTGAAAATGATATAAAATTATACTTAAATAAAATTTTACAATGAATAGTAAAAATATGTGAAAATTTACCTTTTGGCCATTCCAACTTTGAAATATTTTGTAACTAATGGGTTAGTTGGATGGATTAGCTCCTTCTACCCCAAAATAATAGGTTACATGACCTATAAGTTCATTCATTTTTGTAGATTGGCACCGTAATGCCCCGGAGGGAAGTTTGGGCCTCCCTAGACCAAACTACAATGAACTGGGGTGGGACCAATAGTTATTTGAGACCCTCAGGGTGGGGGGTACCCAACCCATGTGGTCCCACCGACCGGATTGGGAGATGGCCGGCGATGCCATCGCCGATCCGGCGATGCATCGCTGTACAATGGGCCCTGTTTGGGCTGAAATCTGGGCGCATGTGTTTTTTTGGGGTAGGGCACCCCTCCCATATGATGTTCATCCCTTAAACCTAAATTCTACACTTCCTTCACAAAAAATGCTCCAACACCCTCCCATTTCCATTTTTCTTGCTGCCCTATCTCAAAACGCAGCTCCAAATCCCTCCTAATCCCATTTCTTGCTAAAAACGATCCCATTCCATCCCTCCATCATGATTTGCAACACCCTCCCTTTCAAATCTCATCCGTTGAAGCTCCCACAACCTCCAATCGAGGCTGAAATCGTGTGGAGCTCCATTCCCCTTTATAGTTTTCTTTTCCCTTTGAAAATCCAGCCTTTGGGAGCTTGATGCATCCCTCTACAGGGCCTAGATTCGTTTCAGTCTATTTGGGCAACCATTTCTCCGCATTTCCTCCACTTTTCATGGCTATTGTTAAGGCTGTTTTAGCCTTTTTTCTCTCTTTCCACCATCCTCCCTCTCAATCCTATTCCTCCATTTTTTTTTTTGCTTAAGGAATACTGAAAATATATGGCCGAGAGAGCTCTAGTGAGCAATAGACAGTATTAGACTCAACAGTGTTAAAGAAGGTAAGTCAGGACTGTGGTAGAATCCTTTGGTAGAATTAGGCATCTGTGCCGTTGTCTTGTAGATTGTTTGATTACCATTTTGAGATTTTTGTGTTTTGTTGTTGTTAGGTTTAGTGAAGTCAGAGGTAGAAAATGTGTTTGTGTTAGTGGTTTGGCCTTAGCATAGCCGAATGCGTTCCTGTAATAGTCCATGTGGAACTTTATTCCATGTATTGTGACAAATTTTGTTGAATGGAGTGCATGCCGTTTTGTTTACTGTAAGGTATTATCCCTAGATTGGGCGTATCCTATGGTTTCCACTGCCATATTGTAAATTTCGGGATTAAGCCTACAAAATTAGTTTTTATCCCACCCCACCCTCCTACCAAGCATGCCACACCCAATCCCGATGTGGGATTAGAAATGCAGTTCCATTTAATGCAACTTAATGCTACTGGCCATATAGGCCCTTGGCGTTTTGGACTTAGAGTTAAGTACTCCTGGATTTGAAGGATCTAACGATATAAAAAATCCAATTCCATATAGATAATCTTGACCCTAAGTGATATAGAAATTCCCTGTATTAGTCCTTTTCATACAGCAGGATTGGGAAACTAGGGTACCTTCCTTATATCAATCCCAACACAGATCCGTCTACCTTCCTAAGACATTCCTGACTTGAGACGAGAGGTTCTCGAGTCAGCCTACAGTTCGAGGTTTGTGATGCATCCAGGTAGCACGAAGATGAATCAAAAACATGAAAAGATCGTATTGGTGGGACAATATGAAGGTTCACATTGCTGAGTTCATATCCCATTATCTCACGTGTCAGCAGGTTAAGGTAGAGCATCGCTGACCTCCTGGATTGCTTCAACCCATGCCCATAGCTAAATGAAAGGAGGACTTCATTTCTATGGATTTTATTTCTGGACTGCCGAAGATGAGGAAGCGACATGACTCTATTTGGGTGATCGTTGATAGGTTGACAAAGTCTGCTCACTTCCTACCGATTAAAGTTATGAATTCTGCAGACGAGTTGGCCAGGTTGTACATTAAGGAGATTATACGTTTGTATGGAGTTCCCTTGGAGATTGTATCAGATCGAGACACACGATTCACATCTATCTTCTAGACTCGTATCTAGGAAGCGATGGGTGTGAAGCTGAAGTTCAATACCGCGTTCCATCCACAGACAGATGGGCAGACGGAGCGTGTGAATCAGGTGTTAGAAGATATGTTACAAGCTATGTGTTGGATTTCAAGGATAGTTGGGATGACTGTCTTCCTTATGCAGAGTTCGTGTATAACAATAGTTTTCAGGCGAGTATTGGTATGGCTAGCTATGAGGCACTGTATGGTCGCCCGTGTGGAGTGTCGTATTGTTGGGTAGAAGTGGGCGAGAAGACTCTGATTGGCCCAGAGTTAGTTCAGGCGACCTCAGAGAAAATTGACATTATTAGGCATCGACTGCTCTCAGCACTGAGTAGGCAGAAGAACTACGCCGATACGAGACGGTGACCGCTTGAGTTTGAAGTTGGAGACCATGTATTCCTTAAGGTTTCTCTTATTAAAAGAGTTCTTCGGTTTGGTAAGAAAGGGAAGCTCACGTTGAGATTTATTGGCCCATTTCAGATACTTGATCGAGTGGGGGCAGTAGCGTATCGCCTTGCTTTGCCTACACCACTCGCAGGTGTGCATAACATATTCCATGTGTCCATGTTGAAGAAGTACGTTCCTGATCCTTCGCATATTATCAGAAGGGAGGAGGTACAGTTGAGCGAGGATGCCACTTATGAACTGCGACTGACACATATTTTGGATAGGAAGGAGCAGGTATTGCGTAGCAAGGTAATCCCACTTGTTAAGGTACTGTGGACGCATCATAGCGAAAAAGAAGCTACTTGGGAGACTGAAGCTGAGGTCAGGAAGAATTATCCCCAGATTCTCGAGGAGTATGAGAAGGTACGAATATCGAGGATAAAAAAATTTCTTTAGGGGGATAGATTGTAACGTCTTGGAAAAATCCATACTTAGACCCGAGTACCATCTTTATCAGAAATCATTCAGGACTAAAATCTTCAGAAATTTAATATGTATTAACTAGTGCTAACTAGATTACCTGTGAAATTAGCACCAACCACTTTAAATATGATTTGTAAGACCCAAAATCTATAGAATTGTTAACGCAACATTACCTTGAAATCTAGGATTCAACTCTAAGCCCAGTTGCTCTTGAGAGCATTCAGAAACTTCGTATCGGACCTGGACCGCACGTCAAAAGTCCAATAGTGATGAACTTAGACAGTTATGACTGCCTAGTTGGACTTGACTATCGCCTCGAAAATCAAGACCAAACGATGTCCTGAGACCATTTCCTTGAGTCCAGAGTGAAGAGTGTGAGAAAATGAAGTTTTTTAAGAAATTAAATATGAATTTAAGTAATCTAAGTCGTGTCGCTTGTGCACCATTTATAAGCGTTCTGACCGTTGGTTTTTGAGCCAAATTCACCCTCGGATCAGGGAAGTTGGCCCATTCATGTCATAGTACTTGTGGCCCTAATCGAGTTTCGGTGACCGTTGAAGTGAAACTGGTCCGCCACGGTCGATCTGGAAATCCAATTGGACTGAAAATTTAACTTTCTTAAGATCCTATACTAGTGAGCTTAAGTTCGACCGCATTTGATAAGAGGACCTCCAGAAGTGTTCCGTTGGACCAGAAAGAGCCCGAATTGGTTATAACCTAAGTATACCTTGGCCTTAGGGCTATTTCTGTCAGTTTTGGGCTTATAAAAAGGCCTTAAACCCTCTCTTCCAAATCCTATACGAATTTTAAACCCTAGATAATATAAGAGAGAGAAAAGAGAGAGGAAGTAAGAGAGAACCTAGTATTTCATCTTGGGATTCTTCCCAGTTCTTCTACACACCAATCCATTGAATCTGGATCGTTATTCCGGTGATTCTAATTTGTTCTTGGGTAAGTTAATCAAACCCTAACATATTTTGAAGCTTAGAATAGTGTAAGTGATGTTGTAGCTAATCTATTTCATGCCTTAGGTTGCCAATCCGCCGTTGATGAAGACTTATCATCTGAATCATATTCGTTTCGCATTTTCTGGTTTAAAGTGCAGACTATATATGTTTAGGTTATGGTTTTCAAGACTCTCAATGTTAGATAATGATTTATTCTTCATGTGGATGCTATTACACATGCTAAATGCGCTATCCCTACTGATTTACCTATATGTATAACCTATGTTATAAGTATAGTATTTCATGTATATGTTAGAATACCCGTATACATATGGAATTTGATGTTGTGATTGCCATGATTATTTGTCGCAGATATATGATTGATATGTATGTTACAACTCCTAAGTGAAAGGATTTGTCCTAATATGTAATGTGGTCGACATACGTGATGTATGTTGAATAGTGTAGTCTAAGTGTTTGTATAAATGCCTGAATGAGATAGTATTCAGTAAAGTGTGATTTATAAGGTTATTGAGATATGAATCTCAATCATCTTGAGTGTATGATTTCCTCCATGAATTCTTTAGCCTAAAATGTTCATGTTAACTATGTGTATGATTTCCTCCATGTACTGTATTTATGTTTAAGTTATATCTCATAACATGTTCATATGAATGTAGAATCTGAATCAAATGCCTATCATTGAGCTTGTACGCGATTGAGACTATATTACAGTTCAGGTAATCGATAACAGTCCCTAAACTGGTGGTTGAGGTTGTTTTCGCCACGTAGGATGTGTTCAACGAATCTGAGTAGTGCTTGAGATGTTCAACAGTGGTTAGGCTACACCGAGTGCTTGTGCATTCCATGTCGATCAACTCAACGTGCGGTTGGCCTACTTAAGCTTATCAACTAACCCGATTGATCGATGTATGTTCACCATGATTGGTCGCTACTGTTTGAATCTAGGGCACTGAACTCACTAGTGAAAACCCTCTTAACCTTAGTACCGCGATCCACTAAGACTCATGAGCCAGACATGGTGGTATGAAACACTGTGGTTGAGTTGTCGGCCTACGCTGGGGCGACGAGCCTCCCTGTAATGACCAGTGATCATCCTATTCTCGTGATCCGATTATGGTGGTATGGGACACCATATTCATGTTGTCGGCCTACACTGATTGGTGACGAGCCCTCTGTAGTGACCTCGAGTAGCCTGACACTGCATATGGACGACGAGCCTTATTGTAGTATCTAGGATATTACTAGACCTGTATTGATTGGTGACGAGCCCTTTACATTGATCTAGAACCGTAACATCGTTTGAGATTTCCTATGACTGACGACCCTAGAATGGATCAGTGTTTGGGAATTAATATAAGGGAGGTGCCTTAGCTTCTCAATCCTGTTGTATGAAAAGGACTAATAAGAACTTGGTAATCATGCTCATAACATTGCACTGCATGTGCCTTTGGCCTTGGTGTAGAGCACAGTGGTAGTGATTCATGCCATGATCGTTAGATGATGTCGCAAGAGGGATATTGTGGTGAGGGCATGCATCATTTTCTCATACCATTCTTGCATTAACAAGAGTATCTAGGACATGTTTGATTGTACTACTTTATCATTACTACTTGTTGAATTGATAACATGTTAACCTTTATTGTATAATTCTACTGAGTTGATCACTCACTCCCATTTTCTGGGATGGTGCTTAAACACCAACCAGACTCTGACTTAGCTGCAGGTGACGGTGATGCCTGCGAGGTGGAGCTGGAGTTCGATGAGGATGAGGAGGAATTCTGAAAGGGCCTAGCTATATGCCCTAGAGGGGAGGTGAATAGGGCAATGCCAAATAAAACTTATAACAGCGGAATAATAAAAGATATAAAGCACAATGCTGAATATAAAACAATCACAATAGCCTAAAATAAAGAGATTGATACATTATCAGTTCTAAGGACAACCTTACACCAAAAACCAGAGGTTTAAGGTAGGACAACCTTAATTCTAGAACGTCCTTTGTATCACAAATCAATGAGGAATAATAAGCAAGAAAATCAAAATAACTTGCAGAAAATAAATCCTAAGTTATTACAACATTCATCCACACTTGCTTGAAGTGATTACAACATTCATCCACAAACACTCTCCACAAAACAAAATTAATAAAAGAATGAAAGAGTAAAACACATCGACAACACAACGATATATAGTGGTTCGCCTGTGTGTACACCAACTGTTATCCAACAGCCAAATAGATTGCTACTCCACTCCTAATATCCTCACACAGGGGATATTAGCATGCACTATCAAAATAGGTTTCATAGGTTCACCT
The DNA here is from genome assembly GCA_037074715.1 of Magnolia kwangsiensis. Classification (NCBI taxonomy): domain Eukaryota; kingdom Viridiplantae; phylum Streptophyta; class Magnoliopsida; order Magnoliales; family Magnoliaceae; genus Magnolia; species Magnolia kwangsiensis. The sequence goes on along the minus strand of CM073577.1, from coordinate 73,725,398 downwards.
AAAACCTTCACAATTGTTTCTTTGATCTCGGGCTTACACAATCCAAAAACCCCACACTCTGAGTTTTCTGGCTCTCCTCAGATAACCAATACAATGAGATTTTTCTGGCGAATCTCAAACAAAAACCAGAGAAAGTAAATTACAAAACATGTAAAATACCTGAATCACCTTTCGAAGAAGCCTAGTAGAACCAATCGGAGTAGAAGTTCGATTCGACATTCAAAGTCTAATACTCACTTTAAGAATGGTTCTAAGTCTAATTGATTTTAAATCAAATGGGTTAGATCTTTTGATTTTGAATCCAAGTAGAAGGAATATCAGAAATTCCCCTTTAAGATTGGAATGTAGATCAAAATCAAATAAGAATAAGCTAGCAAAGGAATATTAAATAAGCATAAAGCGGCTTAAAATAAACACAAACTTTTCTCAGAGAATAGCCTAAAGAATGCTTGAATAGAATTGATTTGAAGTACTTAAACTCTGAAGTTCGTGCTCTATTTATAGCCTAAAAAATCCCATCTACAACTGGTCTTAGGAACCTAGGACTAGTCGTAGCTTTAAAGATTTTTGAAAGATTTTCATGGGATAAGATTTTCTGTTCCACGACCGGTCTTGGGGCACCTACGTCTGGTAGTGAGACACCTACGACCGGTCGTAGTACCCCAAAAATGGTTGCTAGAGTTTGAGTCGTAGGGCTACGACCGGTCGAAGGATGAGTCGTAGAACTCACAAGACTGGTCGTAGGATAGCCAAAAAGATCCGAAAATCTTTAACTACCTAGGACTGGTCCTGAAAAACTTAAGACTGATCGTAGCAAAGCTTGGACTGGTCTTGAAGTCCATAGGACTGGTCTTAGAACACTCCAAATAAGCATATTAAAATATATGAGTTATGTATCCAGAATGACCAACAGTAAAACCCATCCTAAGGTCAATCTAAGGTCAAACAAACCTTAAAAGTGAGATGGACATTGAAAGTTTGTACACTCAGATGACCCTTAAGAGAAGCTTGAGAATATACAAATCTTGTAGTAGGCCTTCTTGAGCTTGATCTTGACTTGACACAGTCTTCTAATAAACTTGAACTTGATCGAATCATTGAACAAGCAATCTTGAAAACTTCTATTCTTGAATTCTTCATTCATATCTTGAAAACTTTCTTCATTTAAGATCTTGTCTTGAAATGCAATGACTTGATATGTCTTGATTGCAATGAATAGTCTTCAAACATAAAACACAAGACATACAAGATAGATATAGGTTTTGACACCACAAAATTTGACAATCAAAGGGATATGAAATCATAGCACTTACAATCTCCCCCTTTGTCAAATTTATGTTAAAACACATAGCATAAAAGATAATAAGGAATCATGAGCCATGAAATCACAAAATACTCTACTCCCCCTGAGTAATACGAGTATTGCTCATATAATCAGTACACAACATAAAAACCTCAAGACTTCAATCCACATATCCTTCTCAATCAATCAATTTTAACAAATTTACTCCCCCTTTCCATCCTACTCCCCTTTTAGCTTTAGCTTACTACTCCCCCTTTTTGTCACAAAATGACAAGAGAAAGGCACAATAGGAAGAGGAATAAACAGATAATGAGAAAGAGATATGAAAATACATAATATAATCCTGAAGCATCAAGTCATAATCCATAATCCAAAATATAATATCCAAAAGATAATGTTATCAAACCATAATCCATAATATATATCCAAAATAAAAAGATAATGTGATACAATCCAGAAGATAATTCACCTAATCTGATCTAGAGGAGGGAGCAGGGATAGTCGGATCAATCTGGTGTAACCCCTTATTAATGCGACGAAGATATTTTCGCATGTACTTAAATCGCATATCATGGGCTGTATTCATATTATCAACCTTTTCTTCCAATGCACGAAGGCGTGCATCAAAACTAGATGGATCATAATCTGGATCATTAGGTGAATCAGTTTCTATATCATCAAATAAGTCATCCATATTAACATCTTGTTGTGGAAGATCGCCAACTTCCCCTTCGTTTCTAGCATCACCACCAACACCACCAACATCAACTTGGCCAGGGAGCAAATCCAATTTCATCTTATTAAGATTGGAATTGTTGAAAATAAGATGAGAAATTGGTGCCTCATTAACAAGTTCATCGACAAGCATGTGATGGCTAAAACAGTCATAAGATAACCAAACGGAATATCACTATGACCTATATGGAGACAAAACTGAATAATGGAATGACAAATCAAAGAGGGAAGACAGACCTTGGTACCAGAAGCAATAGAATGCAACACATGAACCATGAAAGAAGTTAACTCAGTTTTATTACCGGACCGAGGATATACATTTGCAATGAAGAAACGATGTAACACTCTGTAACTAGGTAACAGATACTTTGCAGGGAGCGCATTCGCTTTATGTGTCCATTGCACATCAATTTTGCATAAATCTCGTGTTAACATATGTTTTTACGATTCAGATGGTTTGTCATATAAAGTATGAATCGGTATACCTTCATCATTAACAGGTATATCCATAGTACCTGATATCAAATGACGGTCTACTTCAAATTTCCCTTCTCTTGTATCAATTGAAAATGTTAAATTATTAAGAGAAAATTCAGAGATGCATGCAATCATTGATTGAGCAATGGACTGGTATGCAGGTCCATCCCAAAGTAAAATGTTAGTCTAGCCTACAGATTCAAGGAGAGGAATAACACCATATGGAGCAATGTGATTGAGATCAGCGGTATGCTCAACGATAATGTTACGGACATGTAAAGCTCTTACATCTTGAGAATCATCTTCGGGTGACTGAAGGTGCCGTTTAGTTATCAGTGCAGATCTGGATGAAGATGGACCACGGGATGTTTTCTTTTTCCCTCTAGCATCCATATTCAAAAATATATTCAAAGAGCAAGCAAGATGCACAAATGAAAGATGAGTTTTCTCTAGATCAGCAAATAGAGAGGAAACCCTTGAAAATCCCAACAAGAGATGAAATCAAGCTATACTATGAACAAATCAAAGTATAGAGAACATGAATCTTCAAGAAACATGATGAAATAGGACTTACCTTAAAGAAAAATATGAAATCTTATGACTAGTCGAGCCACGACTCGTTGTAGGTCGGTGTGGAAATGAGGAAGAAGAGGATTTTTCCTGAATATATCACATTCACGAGATCCACGACCGGTCGAGTATGGTTCACGACCGGTCGAACCACGACTGGTCGTGAATAGCCACGACCGGTCGAGTATTGACCAAAAATACATTTTTAATGAAAAAATTAAAATTTAAACACAAATAATACTAAATATAGTACACTATGATACATGCAAGCAAGAATATTCAATGTAAAATGCACATACCAAGATCAAATTTCAATTTATTAAACCTGCTTTTATCGAGCGGTTTAGTAAATATATTAGCAAGTTGATTTTCGGTTGATATATATTCCAAAGAAATAACTTTTTCTTCAACCAACTCACGTATGTAATGATACCTAATGTCAATGTGCTTAGTACGTGAATGCTGGATTAGATTTTTAGAAATGTTCATAGCATGAGAATTATCACAATGTAAGATCATTGAATCTTGATTAATTCCATAATCGCTAAGCATGCGTTTCATCCAAACTAGTTGAGTACATGCATATCCAACTGCAATATACTCAGCCTCTGCAGTGGAGAGCGATATTGAGCTTTGCTTCTTGCTGAACCAAGAGACTAAGCAATTTCAAATGTAAAAATAACCACCACTTGTTGATTTTCTATCATCAATATTATCGGCCCAATCAACATCTAAGTACCCGGCTAATTGAACACTAGTATCAAAAGGGTACCATAGACCCAAATTTATAGAACTTGCGACATATCTAATAATCCGTTTAACAGAAGTAAGATGTGATTCCTTAGGATTAGACTGATATCTCGCACAAATTCCAACACTAAATGCGATATCTAGTCTACTTGCAGTAAGATACAACAAACTACCAAACATACTGCGATATAGTTTAGGATCTATATCTTTACCTGTAGAGTCTTTTGAGAGTCTAATGTTGTACTCATATGAGTATCAAATTTCTTACCATTCTCAAAACCAAACCTTTTAACCAAATTTGAAGCATATTTGGTCTGGGAAATGAAAATTCCATCAGGTTGTTGTTTTACTTGCAACCTAAGGAAATAGTTAAGTTCGCCAACTATGCTCATTTCGAACCTTGATTTCATTAACTCTGCAAACTCAATAGACATGTTAGAGCAACTAGATCCATTAATAATATCATCAACATATATTTGAACCATCAAAATATCATTGTTATTCTTCTTAACAAAAAGCGTCTTATCGACACTTCCTACTTAAAAGCTGTGACTAAGTAAGAATTTAGTCAATTTTTCATACCATGCTCTGGGTGCTTGTTTTAGACCATAGAGAGCCTTTTTGAGACGAAATACATGGTCAGATAACTTTGGGTCTTCAAACCCTGAAGGTTGTTCAACATACACTTCTTCATGTAAATCGCCATTCAAGAAAGCACTCTTTACATCCATCTGATATATTTTAAATTTTCTAAAGCATGCAATGGAAATAAAAAGTCTAATTGACTCAAGGCGAGCGACTGGAGTAAAGGTTTCATCATAATCGATACCTTCAATCTGAGTGTACCCTTGTACAACCAGTCTAGCCTTGTTTCGTATAATATTTCCAAGCTCATCAGCCTTATTTTTAAAGATCCATTTTGTTCCAATAATGTGTTTATCTTTAGGTCTAGGAACAAGATACCAGACATCATTACGAACAAATTGATTAAGTTCATCCTGCATAGCAACTATCCAATTTTCGTCAGATAGTGCCTCTTTCACATTGATCGGTTCAATTTGGGATGTAAAACAAACATAATTACATATATTCTCAAGTTTTTTATGGGTACGAACTCCAGTGAGAGGGTTTCCAAGTATTTGATTGGTTGGATGATCTTTAACAGTCCTTGGTTCAGATTCTTTTTGACTTGATGAGGTATCTTGATTGTTGATAATAAGAGCTTCCTCATCATCTAAACTCGGAGTTGGTGTATTCAAATGATCATCAATGACCACATTGATGGACTCTTGTATCACACCTGTTCTTTTATTTAGAACCCTATAAGCTCGACTTTTTAAAGAATAACCGAGAAAAATACCTTCATCACTCTTCGTATCAAACTTTCCCAAATTTTCTCGATCATGCAAAATATAACACTTGCTGCCGAAAACCCGAAAGTATTTGACAGTAGGTTTCTTTTCAAACCATAATTCATAAGCAGTCTTATTATCAAATTTACTGGTATAAACCCGATTAATAATATAACATGCGGTATTAATGCTTCAGCCCAAAGATTTCTAGAGAGCTTCATGCTATTCAACATAACATTAGTCATATCCTGAAACACTCTATTTTTTCTTTCAACTATACCATTTTGTTGCGGTGTTTTGGGCGCAGAGAATTCATGTGATATTCCCTGATCACTACAAAATTTCTCAAAACTACTGTTTTCGAATTCGGATCCATGATCACTACGGATCTTACTAACAAGAGAACCTTTATCATTTTGGATTCGTTTGATGACCTTTTTCACTTCATCCAGGGTTTTAGTTTTGTCTTTTAAGAACGATACCTAAGTGAATCCGGTATAGTCATCTACGATAACCAAGATGTATTTTTTGCTTCCTCGACTCTCCGATCTGGTTGGTCCAATAAGATCCATGTGGAGAAGCTCGAGTGGTCTAGATGTAGTATTGGAGTTCACTTTCATGTGAGAGCTCCTAATCTATTTGCCCAACTGGCATTCACCACATATTTTATCTACTTTCAGTAATTTGGGTAGACCTCTAATTAGTTCTCTTTTGCTCAATCTAACTAAGTTCCGATAGTGTACATGTCCAAGGCGTTTATGCCATAATTCAGTCTCATCGGTATGGACCATGTAACATGATTGAGTAGATGAGTTTGCATCACTAATGATGTAGCAGTTTTCAGAAGTTCTGCGACCAGTTAATATAACAGAACCCCTTTTATCAAGTATCTCACAACCTTGATTAGAAAACTTCACGTTATGGTTGTTATCGCATATCTGAGAAATGCTTAATAGGTTGTGTTTTAAACCCTCAACATATAAAACATTCTTAAATAAGGGAAGGTTATAAAGCTGAACCGTACCTTGGCCAATAATCTTGCAATTGCTTCCATCACCAAATGTGAGTGACCCGTCAGTCATATCTTTAAGATCAGTGAATAAAGCTTTATCACCTATCATATGCCTGGAGCAACCACTATCTAGGTACCACTTTGAATGGCTTGTAGCTTTGAAAGCAGTGTGGGCAACCAAGCTGGCGACTTTAGGAACCCTTTTCAGAACTATTTTGGGTTTAGGAGCATAGATGGTCTTTTTCTGTCTGTTGTTATGGGAGTGACCCATGGAGTTAGACTTTAATAGCTCCTTGAGTAGATCAATTATTTTTTCAGCCAATGGATTTCGGTTTTGAAAATTAAAGTTGACATGGCCACCTTTAGGTTTTTGGAAAGACCTAAAATTTTTGGAAAAACCTTGATAGGTATTCTTTTCTTTTGAGGTCGAAGACTCTCCTTTAACAAATTTAGGAGCAATGTTATTTTGTTTAGGAGATGTATTTTATCAAAGCCCAACCCGGATCGATCGCCACATTTTCTTGATCCGGATAATAATTTTTCTAATTTTGGATCACCTTGGGCATATCTCCATGTGTCTTTCAAACTCAGAAGAGAGGCTACCTCATTTTTGAGTCTTTATTTTTCGGATTTCAAATCTTCAATTTGGAAGTTTTTGAAATCTCTAAATCACATTTGGTTTTTTCAAAAGAATCGAAAATATTATACTTTTCTAAAACAAGAGACTCATAATCTTCCTTAAGCTTAAAAAATTTTTCTTTTTGTAATTTAAGCTTAACTGCAATTTTACAACTCTCTTTATAAAGGGCATTATAAGCATCTTGAAGATCATCTTCATTATTGCAATCACTATTTAGATTTTCTTCACTAGATATATCATCATGATCTGAATAGGTGATCTTGGCTAGAGTCATAAGGGCTTTAACATCATCGCTCGACTCAGTTTCAGAATCTTCTGATTTAGAAGAGGATTCAGAATCAGACGATTCATCCCAAGTAGCCATCATGCTTTTCTTTTTAGATTTATCCTTTTTAGGACATTTGTTAACTAAGTGCCCATACTCTTGACAGTTGTAACATTGACTATCTTTTAAGGATTTTTGAGTTCTAGGTTTAGATCGTCTCTTGTCATTTGATTTTTAAAAATCAACCTTTTTCTTATTTTTGAAAATTTTGTAAAACCTTTTTGCTAAAAGCGCCATATCATTTTCGGTATTTTTTGAATCTAAAGTACTCTCTTGTGAAACATTTTTAGATGATTTGAGAGCAATTGATTTTCCTTTAGGAGCCTTAAAGGATAGCTCATAGGTTTGAAGTGAACCAACTAGTTCCTCAACCCTCATGGTATCTATATCACGAAGTTCCTGAATCGCGGTCACTTTAGAATTGAATCGTTCAGGAAGTGAACGTAGTATCTTTGCGCACACTTTACTTTCTGAGATTCTATCACCAAGACCCCACATAGAGTTCACAATATCATTCAATCTAGTGCAGAAGTCCATAAACATCTCATTCTCCTCCATATGAATTTCTTCAAATTTTGAGGAGTTGGACTTTAGATTTCTTGACAATAGATGTTCCCTCGTGTGTCATTTCTAATACATCCCATGCTCGTTTTACATTTTCACAAGAGATGTTTCTTTTGAATTCATCTAGTGATAATGCACAAGTAATTGCATTTAGTGGTTTAACATTGGTACTACTTTCACTTTTCTGAAGTGTGGTCCAAAGAGAATAAGCCGTTACTTTCATAGTTTTTGAACCATCGTCATTAGCAACTTCAGTGATAGGATGATTCCATTCATTCACTGTGGCCATCCACACACTTTCATCCAAGGATTTAAGGAAGATCCTCATCCTGGGTTTCAATAAGCATAGTTTGTACCATTAAAAGGTGGTGGCCTAGTGACTCATAGGCTTTCAAAATTTGACATCTTAATATAGCTTAGATCGTTAGCTCAGGAAATAAATCCAATAAATAAACAATAAGCACGAGCTATTAGGCTCTGATACCACTTGAAAGCGCCTAGCTATATGCCCTAAAAGGGGGGGGGGGGGGGGGGGTGAATACGGCAATGCTAAATAAAACTTATAACAGCGGAATAATAAAAGATATAAAGCACAATGCTGAATATAAAACAATCACAATAGCCTAAAATAAAGAGATTGATACTTTATCAGTTCTAAGGACAACCTTATACCAAAAACCAGAGGTTTAAGGTAGGACAACCTTATTTCTAAAATGTCCTTTGTATCAAAAATCAATGAGGAATAATAAGCAAGAAAATCAAAATAACTTGCAGAAAATAAATCCTAAGTTATTATAACATTCATCCACACTTGCTTGAAGTGATTACAACATTCATCCACAAACACTCTCCACAAAACAGAATGAATAAAAGAATGAAAGAGTAAAACACATCCACAACACAACGATATATAGTGGTTCACCTGTGTGTACACCAACTGTTATCCAACAGCCACACAGATTGCTACTCCACTCCTAATATCCTCATACAGGGGATATTAGCATGCACTATCAAAATAGGTTTCACAGGTTCACCTAAAACCTTCACAATTATGTCTTTGATCTTGGGCTTACACAATCCAAAAACCCCACACTCTGAGTTTTCTGGCTCTCCTCAGATAACCAATACAATGAGATTTTTCTGGCGAATCTCAAACAAAAACCAGAGAAAGTAAATTACAAAACATGTAAAATACCTGAATCACCTTTCGAAGAAGCCTAGTAGAACCAATCGGAGTAGAAGTTCGATTCGACGTTCAAAGTCCAATACTCACTTTAAGAATGGTTCTAAGTCTAATTGATTTTAAATCAAACGGGCTAGATCTATTTGATTTTGAATCCAAGAAGAAGGAATATCAGAAATTTCCCTTTTCTAATAAGATTGGAATGTAGATTAAAATCAAATAAGAATAAGCTAGCAAAAGGAATATTAAATAAGCACAAAACAGCTTAAAATAAACATAAACTTATCTTAGAGAATAGCCTAAAGAATGCTTGAATAGAATTGATTTGAAGTACTAAAACTCTGAAGTTCGTATTTTATTTATAGCCTAAAAAATCCCGTCTACGACTGGTCTTAGGAACCTAGGATTGGTCGTAGCTTCAAAGATTTTTAAAAGATTTTCGCGGGATAAGATTTTCTGTTCCACGACCGGTCCTGTGCGGTCTACGACCTGTCGTGGGCCACCTACGACTGGTCGTGAGACATCTACGACCTGTTGTAGGACCCCAAAAATGGTTGCTGGAGTTTGAGTCGTAGGGCTACGACCGGTCGAAGGATGAGTCGTATAACTCACAAGACTGGTCGTAGAACAACCAAAAAGATCCAAAAATCTTCAATTACCTAGGACTAGTCCTGAAAAACTTAAGACTGGTCGTAGCAACGCTAGGACTGGTCTTGAAGTCCCTATGATTGGTCTTAGAATACTCCAAACAAGCATATTAAAATATATGAGTTATGTATACAGAATGACCTACAGTAAAACCCATCCTAAGGTCAATCTAAGGTCAAACAAACCTTAAAAGTGAGATGGAAATTGAAAGTCTGTACACTCAGATGACCCTTAAGAGAAGCTTGAGAATATACAAATCTTGTAGTAGGCCTTCTTGAGCTTGATCTTGACTTGACACAGTCTTCTACTAAACTTGAACTTGATCGAATCTTTGAACAAGCAATCTTGAAAACTTCTATTCTTGAATTCTTCATTCATATCTTAAAAACTTTCTTCATTTAAGATCTTGTCTTGAAATGCAATGACTTGATATGTCTTGATTGCAATGAATAGTCTTCAAACATAAAACATAAGACATACAAGATAGATATAGGTTTTGACACCACAAAATTTGACAATCAAAGGGATATGAAATCATAGCACTTATAATCTCCCCCTTTGTCAAATTTATGACAAAACACATAGCATAAAAGATAATAAGGAATCATGAGCCATAAAATCACAAAATACTCTACTCCCCCTGAGTACCTTGAATGTGGGCAGTGACCCCAAAGGTCATTGATTGTCAGATGTTTCAGCTGTTTTGATTGTGGGCAAATAGGTGTACCTTGAATGTGGGCAGTGACCCCAAAGGTCCAAGGTGTTGTGGTTGCTGACTCAACTGTTTCAGCTACAAGTGCATGCACACGGGCTTATTGAGGATGATTTGGTTCCGCTGCTATAGGTCGTTGAGGTGGCCTATTTTGAGGCACAGGCGATCGGTAATATGGCTACGCTGGTAGTTCAGATCGTAGAGGTGGAGTCGTTATACCACGTGGTGGTTGACGGACCTTCTTCTGAGGTGGCTTGATACCATTATCTTTCATCTTGGTAAAACAGAAGGGGTCAGTGTGTCCCCCTTTATTACAATATGTACACCAATGTTTCGTTCGCTTTTACTGGGTCGACGAAGCCACGAGCCTAAGAGACGAGTCTACATGTAGCCTCTTACCTAGGACTGGCTGGTGCTGCAATTCAGGATGAGGCCTCGGGCCCATTGGGTTGCTTGTCCGGAAAACTCATCACTATGTTGTTCAACTTGTAGAGACAAGTTAACTAGCTCGACATAATTGGGAATGTTAGCGCAACTCATTCGAGCGCGGATATCGGGCCGCAGCCCATCTGAAAAATGTCACATTTTCATCGGTTCGCCAGCTAGGATCAAAGGAGCGTGTCTGGCTAACTCCTTGATTCTGTTCTCATATTCTGACATGATCATCCCTCCCTGTCAGAGGTGAAGAAACTCACCCTCCTTTTCATCACAGTATGTGAGGGACAAGTATTTCTCATGGAAGCATGTCTCAAATGCATCCCAGGTCCACACATGTCCTGTAGAAACTGCTCGTAGGATGTTATCCCACCATAAACCAGCCTCCTTCTCGAACATATAGGTGGCTAGCTCAACTTGCTCTTCCTCATTATAGTGTAATGGCTTCAATATCTTAGAGATGCAATCTAGCCAGTAATCAGCCTCCTTGGTCCATGAGTACCCACAAAAGTGGGAGGATGGAAACGCTGAAAGCGCTCAAAAAGTCCGCTGGTATTCATGTTCCCAGCAGGGTGCGTAGGTGATGCAGGTGGAACCACACTCATATTCTGGACAAAAATACCAGCCATGGAGGTCAAAAACTGCTGCTGCTGGTGCATCAACAACACCGTTTTCTCTAGCCTATCAGGAGGTGGAGGAGATAAAAATATATGTGGCGTCAACGTAGACACACGGTTCTGCTCAGGAACCGAAGGTGTGATAGGTGGTACCACGGGCGGTGTCACAGGTGTCGGCCCAGTAGCGGGGCCAGTGGCCAGCTGAGAATCCGGCATAGGGTCAAAGTGAGACGGGCCTGAACTAGGATCCGTATAGGTATCGCTTAGGGGAGAGGCCCCGTCTAGCGACTCGCCCAAAGAGAGACTTGTTGAAGTCCTCGTACCCTTAGGTGGCATGCCCTACATACGACAAAGGGTGCAACCCGTGAGATTTAACATACCCACAATCCATCCTCATAGCATTCACATCTCAACTCAAAGAAACATCATGCATTTCATTTAACAAAATTGTCACAATACACGAGGTGCAGTATTACATGGATCATGACAGAGAATGCATGTGAGCTAATACAACTAAGGCTTCAAACACTAAAATAAACTACCAAACTACTACGCCTATAAAGGCTACACACAGGAACAAGCAATAAAGTAAGACAAGCGACGACTACATGTTCGACTATTCGTCAAAATCTGGAGATGGAGGAGGGGCACCCTTATCTTACAAGCAGCACAGGATAGACTTCAAAGTGTGAGTTACTTTCTTAAACTTGTGTTTCACTAGGGCCCGAATATTGATAATATCCTGTCGTAGGGCAGCTTGGCCCTCCTCAAGTCGAGCTAAGTGGGCCTCCCTATTAGCCCGATCAGGGTCGTGCTCTAGTGTCGTAGGAGGAGAACTCTCATTCGTATCTTGGGCCTCCTCTTCTTCCTCGTTTTGCTCTTCTTCTATTTCAGCTCCACCTTCTTCATCACTCTCTTCCTCTTCACTATCTGTCTCATCATCACTCTCCTCAAGTAGGGCTTGTCGTTGTCTTGGCCTGATATCCATCTGATTGAGAGTAGTCTCGTTGATGTAATGGATTGGCATTGGCAATTTTTCCCCAAGTTTGTAGCCAACTCAAGTGCAATCTTGCATATGAGTCGGCCGAACGGGAGCGATTCAGTCCTTCTATTAGAACGTGCAGTAAGGACTATCTGTTGCATGACGTGCGTAGGCACACACAACTTCTCTCCCTTCCCTACCTGGTACAGGAAGTCTACCATCTAGCACGTGCACTCACTATGGTTGCTCCACCTAGGATAAATGTTGAACGTGAAGATGTGGTGAAGCAGGCGAAAGTCGCCCGTCATATTGGTCGCTAAAAGGCTTTTTTTTAGCTGTCATTGAACCAAACGACCACAAAGGAACCATATATGTCGATCCCTTTCACGTGCACTCCTTAGATTCTTCTCACTTGGAAGTACCTCACCAAGTGGCACATTCATAAGCCGAGATATCAAACCAACGTCAATTGTGGCCTCCCGATCTCTTCCAAATGGAATTTTTAAACTGCAAGGGCTCTAGCGTTAGCTCTCGACTGTTAACATAGAAAGCTCAGACAGTGCCCACATTTGTACGGTGGTCACCCTCAAATAGCAGACCCCACTTGGCTTCTACCAGGTGCTTGAACAACAGGTATTTTTCAAATGGCCGTGCATCTACATGAGATTTAAAAAGGACCCTACGACCCTCATAAACTCCATGAGATAACTCCGTCAACAAAGCCCTTCCTATGGGAGCCCAGGGATCTAGATCCCGCTTCGTCTACAACTCTCGACTGGCGCTTAAACTCGCGGCGGCACCTCTCGGCCTCCTAAAACGGGTGGGGCAACAAGGCCCAGCTTCATCTACGGGAGCTCTCTTCTTTCCCATGAAAGAGAGAATGGTGGAAATGGAGAAGATTGTTGTCACAAGCTCAAAAAAAGTCATTAGAGCAGACTAAAAGGTGGGAATAGGATGGGTTATGGGTTGCCAAAACCATTGAAGCACACATTGGGACTCGTGTGTTCAAAATGAGAAGGAATGAAGAAAATAGAAGAGAGGTTGTTGAGTTTTGGAATAATGAGCTAGTAAAAGGGGATGTGTAAGCTCAAATAAAAGCAAAAGAAAGGGGAAGCAATGGCTATGAAGAGGATTTTGAGGGGGTGGGGTGGAATGGTCCACGAAAATGGAAGGAAAAGTGATTGGAGAGGGATTTGTGTGGAGATTTTGAGGGTTTCTTTTAGAAAAGGAAAGCTAGGGAGGGTATGTTATGAAAAGGAGGTGTTGTAGGAGATTTTTTATTTGACCAAACATGGATCAGTGGGCCACACAGGACCCTAGAAGAATCAACCCGATCAGCCCAACCTGGCCTGGCCTGACCGGCGGTGAGGCCTCACCAAACCGGCGAGTTCCTTACCGGTCTCTGGATAGTCTGACGAGGACTCGCCACTGGGGTGATGTCCTCCTACCCCCTAGGGTCTAAAATCATGTGGGTCGCACCATGGGTCCCCCTGGAAGTACCCCGATTGGGCCCCCTACTCTATTTCGACTCATTTCGGGTCATTTCGAGTGATTTCTGATGCATATACAAGTTTATAGATTTTAAACGACTGGGATGGGATAAAAAATGGTCTAAACCTGTGGAGTGATGGTCTAGAAGTGGGTTGGGATCATTTTGCATGATCACGGGGGCGAACGGACCCAATATCGCGATCGTTTTCAGTAATCCTTCTCCAATTGGCAAAATTGGTAAACCTAAACTTGTTTCTAGATTTTTCTCACACCCTCCTACATTAAATTGGCATCAATGTACGTCATGTGTCCATAATCTAGGTCCGATTTATTCTAAATCATGCTCTGATACAAACTTATAACGCCCTAAAAATTGGGGGTTGAGCATAACTAGCTCCCGAGTTCCAAAACATCACTTATGCAACATTTTTAATGATGGATGAATGTTGTCCGTATTAATGCATAAAACATGAATCAGATTAAGACAAATCAGTAAAACATAATCTAGGGACAATTGTAATACAAAAGCGGAAGACTGAAATGAATAGATAAACCAGTAAAAGTTCCCAGAGTATGTAAGCGTTGTCAGATCAATAGTTACAAGTAATGTTTCAAAGTATAAAATGTTAAAAAGACTGTAGTAGCCCACTATAAACATAACCTTGAATCCCCGTCAATCAATACACAGCTCACATGAACCCGCCTGAATACTGTATGTAGGAGAATGCCTCCTCATCATCCTCGAACTCTGGCTCTGTTTCGCAAGCATCGCCATCATCTGAAATGAAAACAAGGTCTGGTGGGTGTTTAAAACACCGTCCCATAACATGGGAGTGAGTGATCAACTCAGTGGAGCTATATAACAAAGGTTAACATGTTATCAATTCAGTTAACTGGTAATGATAAAGCAATACAATCAGACATGTCCTAGATACTCTTGTTAATGCAAGAATGAATGCCATAATGATGCATACCCTTACCTGCACTCCCTCTTGTGACAACATCTAATGATCACGGTAATCATGCAGTGCGATGTTATGAGCATGATTATCAAGTTCTTATTAGTCCTTTTCATACAACAGGATTGGGAAGCTAAGGTACCACCCTTTATATCATTTGTCTAACATTGATCCATCTAGGGTCGTCAATACTAGTTAATCACATACGATAGGTAAGTTCAGGTCACTACCACCAACATTGATCCATCTAGGGTCGTCAATCCTACTTTCATAGGCTTGTCACCAACTCAACTGGGGACCATAGCCAGGCTGCGCCGAGGTAGGCCTATTCATACTCGAGGTTACTCCACTAGCACCCTACCAACTGACAGTCTATTTTCGAAGGCTCGTCACCAACCCGATTAGGGACCATAGCTAGGCTGTGCCGGTGTAGGCCGACAACTCGAATACAGTGTCCCATACCACCGTATTTGCCTCACAAGTTTGGGTTGCTCACTGGTCACTATGGGGAGGCTCATCACCCGAGCGTAGGCCGACAGCTCAACCACGGTGTCCCATACCACTATGTCTAGCTCATGAGTCTTCACAGATCATGGTACTAAGGTTAAATAGACATTTCACTGATAAGTTTGGTATCTTAGGTTCAAGCAGTAGTGTCCATACATGGTGACCATACATTGGGTCATTCGGGTTACTTGATGAGCACGACTGGTACGAGCACACATCGAGATGATCGACAAGAAGTGCATAAGCACTTCGTATGGCCTAACCACTGTCAGCATCCCAAGTACGACTCGGATTCATCGAACACATGCTGCGTGGCAAAAAACAATCTCAGCCACTAGAACAAGGCCTGTTACCGATTGCCTGGACTATGATATAGCCCCAGCCACGTGCATTCACAACAAGTAAGCATATGAGATAAGCAAGAAGTAATAAATACTGAAGTCAAATCCTACAATCATGTGAGCATGCTATGGAATATAACTTACACATGAATATACTGTACATGGAGGAAATCATGCACACAGTTAAACATGCATAAACAGACTATACAGTACATGGAGGAAATCATACACATAGCTAAGGTAGTTGGGATTCATATCCCAAGTCCCTTGTAAATCCCACTTTACTAACTACTAATTCATTCGGACATTTTTACAAACACTTGGACTACACTTTTCAACATACATCACGTATGTTGGTCATAATGCGTATTAGGGCAAATCCTCTTGCCAAGGAGTTGTTGCATATATAACAACCATGTTCTTACTATAGTTAATCATAGCAATCACAAATTCAGATTCCAAGCACATACAAACATTTCAACAAACATATGAAATACCTTATTCACAACATAGTTCATATATAACTGAAACGCGAAACAAACATCGCATTTGGCATGTGAAATAGAACCCACGTCAGTAATAAATCATTAACCAACATTGAAAGCCTTAAAAACCATTACTTATACGCATATAGTCCGCACCTTACACCAGTAAATGCACAACAAACTCAGTTTATATGTCCAGTCACTACCTACGACGCGAGGGCCACCTATAGCACACAATAGGTTAGTTATTTCGGCACTTAGATTATTTAAAACCATAGAACGGATTAGGGTTAGGTTTACTTACCCAAGTATGACATTGGAGCTACCAGAAGAATTATATGGGATTGGCATTTCAGTAGGTGGATTAGCAGGGAAGAATCCCAAGAATCTACACCAACTTCTCTCTCACTTTCACTCTCTTTACTCTCTTCTCTCTCCAAGGGATTTCCCCAAATTCGTATGGAGTGAAAGAGAGAGGGTTTAAGACCCTTGTATAGGCTCAGAACTAATGGGAATGGCCCCATGGCCCAGGTATACTTAGGTTATGTCCAAATCAGGTCTGTTTCGATCCAACGGAGCATTTCTGGAGGTCCCTTTGCTGAATGCGGTCAGACTTAAGCTCACAAATATTGGATCTTGATCAAGTTAAGTTTTCAGTCTGATCAGATTTACAGATCGACCATGGCGGACCAGTTTTAGTTCAATGGTCACCGACACTCGATCAGGGCCACAGGTATATGGGCATGTGTGCGACATTTACCCTGATCTGAGGGTAAATTTGAGTCAGATTCTAATGGTCTGAATGCTTATAATTAGCCCGCAAGTGACACATCTCAGATTACTTAAATTCGTATTTAATTTATAAAAATATTCACTTTTCTCACACACTTCGTTCCAGACTCAAGAAAATAGTCTCAAGACATCATCTGGACTTGATTTTTGAGGTGGTTGTCAAGTCCAACCAGGCAGTCATAATTGTCTAAGTTCATCCCTATCGGACTTTCAACGTGCTGTCTAGGTCCGATACAGAGTTTCAATCTGCTCCCGAGAGCAACTGAGTTTAGAGATTGATCCTAGATTTTAGGGTAATGTAGCGTTAACGATTTTATAAGTTTTGGTCCTTGCAAATCCTATTTAAAATGATTGGTGATAATTTTCCAGGTAATCTAGTTTAGTGCTAGTTAATTCTCATTTAATTTTTAAAGGATTTAGCCCTTAGTGATTTCTGTTTGAGGTAGTACACGGGTCTTTGTACAGATTTTTTCAGGACGTTACAGGGTCACATATGTGGACCCCACCCTGATGAACTTTATATCCACACCCGTCATAAGTAATCCTTTTTTTGTACCTGGATAACAACTTCTAAAAATCATATAAAATCAATCATGCAAAGATTGAGATTGAAACTTGGGAACGATATGAAGCAAAATATGAGCTAACTCTGGACCAAATTTCGTAGCCATCCAACGGTTCAATTGTCCCTAGCATCGAGATTACTTGGCTGTTATCCAGCAACACATGCAGGATTCCGATTTGCCTAAAACGGACAAATTTTCTACTCATTTAATGAATGTATTAGAATTATATGTTTTGTTTGATTCATAGAAAATCGAGCTATCTTTCCAACGTTATATAATAAGCCTCAATCGGAGTTCAGACGGCTGAAATCTTGGCCTTATACGAAAGATGTATTTGGGAGCTTATTATGACCATTCTTGTTTGGGCCATATCCGTAATTCCAACTGTCAAATGTATTTGATATTTGCTCTTAACTTACTTAAGATAGTTAATAATCATATGTATGGTCCCTATGGTCAGACTCTTTCATAATAAAATTTAGAAAATTCTGGACCGATAGATACTTCAGTAAGGACAAATCTTGAATTTTCTATATATAGTCCAGATGAATCCAAGGCTCTATATGGTTGGAAACCTATAAACGGCCCGAATGACTTGTTCCCAAACGATCCATTGGATCATATCTTCCAATAGAGAATCTGATTATAGAGATTTCATCAATATGTAACTCATATGCTAGTTGATGAATATGTTAGATCTATGTTATACATAACAATTATCCTCTCATTGACCCACTTGGGTGTGGGATCACTTGTGATTTATACATTTTACAATGGAGACCCATGTACATTGTTTTGTATTCCTTATCTATGCTTCGCTAGTATATGGACCCCACTTACCATTGGATCTATTTCATTCCCTTTACACTTTCTGTTTGTTAAAATTTTTCTAAGCACTTAACTATATTACATGTAGGCTGCTTTGACACCTTGTAGTGGACCCCACACTCTGTAGTTAAGGGCCCCACTTTGGGGATGTATAATCATTATATAAGTGAGTTGGCATGTCCCACCTTCTTATCAGGAATGATTCCCTAAGTGTTTAGAAATTGGGCCCTAAGTTGTGATAGATTTCATTTCTGAAAACTGTCAAATTATTTGTGTTTTGTACCAACTTTGGGCCTCCGTAGTGGACCACATGTTGGAGGTTTAAGTAGGTCACTTGTCACGCTCCAAACTCAAAAATCAGGCTCACAAAATTTTTGATCGCCGAATCCAGTGCCGACAACCTCTGTAGTAACCCATTCTTAACTATCAATGCCCATACACCAGATTCCAATCCTGGGATGCTAAAAAGAGAATTTTCCAATGTACATTTATCTCGTAAAAAGCATAACCACAAGTTTACCCAAATCACAAAGGCAACATCATCATCACATATCTATTAATATCAACATTTGAATACATTGTTGAAATGGAAATACATATATCAAAAATTAAAGATCCAGAAGACGACTGCACGCTCCAAGCTCGACGTTGTTGCGACCTAACATCACCTACACGCAATTATCGTGCATACGCCTATAGAAAGCTTAGAGGGTGGTGTAAGTGTGTGCGATGCACGTGCTAAGAATATAAATATCAGAGTAAGTTGAAATACTGGCAATTCATAAATCGTACAATATCAACGTAATGTGGAAACATGCTGGTAAGTCCATAAATATTGTCAGCTTTTCTAAGCTATGCGATGTAAGAACATAATAAGAAAATATCATATACCGAGGAAGCAATGCAGTATACAAATCCTGATGATTCCACAAATACTGTCAGGATTATCCAGGTTATATAAATGCAGAAACATATCAACCCAAAATGTCACATGTCACGGATGCGGTATACGGTGCAAATGTAATGACTAAGCTAGAGTGTGAAGTTGGGATGATAGTACGTAGTATCACATACTATGGGGCCCATCACAAGGGATTTCTATCTAAACAAGTCTCATACATAAATTTAGATAACTAGAATCAATGTGATAAACTCCCGATCTCAGGTTATTTGCACCCCCAACCAAATCTTGGCCATTGCGAAGCTACACAACAATTAGTTACGCACCACCAGCCTGAGTGGATAGTGAATGAATGAATGAATGTGTAAAGTGCCGAGTATGTAACTCCTACTCAATAAGTCCACATATCGGTATTGTACATGTATGGGATCATCAACGGGGTTTAATACACTTTACATGTGACCGCCGCCCACTGGACGCACAACCATGTAAGCGGAAGAGACCTCACTATCTGCCTGGCTAGTAATCAGCCAATATCTACCGACACATCAATAGCGGACCTATTTACAAGTTGGTCAAACTCAGCCTAACTATGCCCCCTACCCTTGGGCAGTAAGGCCACACCCCCTTCCAACTGATCACAACACAGTGGGAGACATGACCTATTGATAATCAGTACTCGGGTGCTCATGTATCCACTCGGTGTAGACATTAGAGCACCTCTTGGCCACAAATGGTTAGGAAATTTTACCCAGGGACATCTATGGCACCCCATGTAGTAAAATATTTTTGGTGTCGCATCTAGCCATCCATGATATGCATGTGGAGGCTATGACCCTGATGTCGCTAGGGTATACAGTAGTCATTTCTAAAAATAAGAGATACATGAGTCACACAGTCTAATCATGCATAATCTTTCGTATATCGTATGCTCATGTGGGACAACTCTACCTATCAGGGAGTCCCATAAACAACCTAACCCAAGGCATATGCAATAGTCATCCACATCTCATAATAAACATGTATATGATGCATATGGAGATGTATCATGATGCTATGTTGTCACATATTCATAATCGGTATCGATAAGCGGCATCAACAAGAGGCATCAACAATCGGCCTTGATAATTAGCCTTAAAGAGCCTAAGGGAAGGTCACAATGTGGATATTTAACCATCATTGTCCAAAAATATAGACATTTAACCAACATTGCTCCCAAGGAGTGGCCTTCATAGGGCCAAACATATATTAGGCTCATGGCCTCAGATAAGAGCCTCATACACATCCCATTGGGCCGCACATATGGGCCACACATACATCATATCGGGCCTCATACACATCATAATGGGTCTCATCAAATGGGCTGCATATGCATCACATTGGTGCATGATATATGGGCCATAAATACATAACAATTGGCATCTCACTTAGGCCTACAATACATTTCATTAGGCTTCATGCATGGGCCCCAATTACATCACACTGGGCCTCATCAAATGGGCCACTAATACATCACAATGGACCACATCTGATAGGCTTCAAACACATTAGATCGGGCCTCACATATGGGCCTCATACACATCAAATTGGGCCTCACATATGGGCCACAAATATATCAGATCGGGCTTCACATATTGTAACATCCTGAATTTTTGCCAACTTGGAGTTAAACATCGTTTGGCAATGGGTCTATCATAACACCTTCTCGACTTCTCAAAACTCATCCCAAAATCTCAACTCTCCTTTTCAACCCATTTCCTTTAAAATCTCACTTTTCACCACCTTATTCTTAAAATTTTCTAAGTACTTTCATATTAAACATTAATCCTAAAGTTTAAATGATGAAGAACAATACTTAAATTAAATTTCACTATAAATAGTAAATATATAAATAAAATGGGTTTTTGACCATTAACCTTTTAGAATTTCACAAATTAAATAGATTACTTGGATAGAGCAGCTTCTCCTACCCTAAAATCATATATCATATATCAAATAACTCATTCTAGTTTGCAAAATATACTTGTTTCAAAAGTCACATGGTAGAATAACCACCAGGCATCATAGCGGGCGGGCGGCGCCATCGCCCGGTCGGCGGTGTGCCACCGGTGCACCGAAGTTCTGTGGGCACTCGCTGCGATTTTCTGTATTGTTCGACCGACTTCAAAAACCTATATCTACCTTAATATAACTTCGATTTAGGTGATTCAAAGCCAGATTGAAGCTTAATAGGTCTAGTTTCATATAAAAATAAGTGAAAAATATAATAAAATTTTAATATAGTTAAATTTAGGTTGGTGTGACAACTATCCAAAAATTATTAGTACGGACAGCAGCTAGTTCTAGAATTTTTAAAATTTTTCAAGAGCATGAAATCTACTGAAATTTGGTGGAGATAAAGTAGACTTGATGAAGAACTGCTAAAAAATAATTAAAATAATATAATAACTAAAAGTGCTAAAAAGGGACATAGAACTACCCTATGACCTTATTCCGTCAAAATTATGGCGTTATTTAGTCAAGTACTAAACAAAATAATTGTTGGATTTAACTTGAACCACTATCTATACAATTGGCAAGACCCAAAATCATTAATACCATTGACTCAACGTCCCTTACAAACCTCGGAGGGATCCCAAAACCCAGTTGCTCTCGGGAGCACATTGAAACTCCGTATTGGACCTTGACCACGCGTCGAAATTCTGATTACCATGAAACTATAGGGTTATGACCGCAGACTTGACAACCATCGCGGGAATCAAACCCAAATAGTATCCAAGAACGCCTAACTTGAGCCCTGAGCGAAGTGTGTGAGAAACCGAATTATCTTTCGAAAATGAACTCAAACTTAAGTCATTTATCTCATTCACTTACGGCGAAATTGAAGACTTCAGACGATCAGATTCTGACCCAAATGTAATGCCCTGAAAATCGGGGGTCGAGCATAAACTCCACTCCCGAGTTTCAACGCATCACTTACGTAACATAGATAATGATGATTTGAATGTTGTTCGTATTAGTAGATTAAGCATGAGTGGGATTAGACTAAAATAACATATCATACTCCAGAGACAATTAAATTTCGGAAGCAAAAGACTGTGATAGATATATAAAATATATAAACTATTGTTGGTCTCTAGAGTGTGAACATGTTACTAGGTTAAATATATACATGTATACTCAAAAATGAACAAAATAAATATACATGGGTGTTCCCAACAATGCAAAATAATAAGTGTAATGGCGTCTAATCAACATCCCTGTGACCCCGTCAATCAAAATATGTTCTACATAGACCCGCCTGATAGCTGCATATAGGAGAAACCCTCCTCATCATCATAAAAGTCCAGCTCCACTGCACAAGCATCGCCATCATCTGAAACTAAAATAGGGACTGATTGGTGTTTCAAACACCGTCCTGTAACGTGGGAGTGAGTGATCAACTCATTGGGATTATAAAATAAAAGTTAACATGTCATCAATTCAATCAAGCAGTAATGATAAAGAAATACAAGAAAACATCCCCAAGTACTCTAATTAATGCAAGAATGGTATGTATAAATGATGCATGCCCTCGCTTGGACTCCCCCTGCGATCTTCATCTCACGGTCGCGCATGTCAGTCACTTCCTCAGTGCACTACCCAACGCCAAACAACACATGCAGTGTGATGCATGAACATGATTACCAAGTTCTTATTAATCCTTTTCATATAGCAGGATTGGGAAGCTATGGTACCTCCCTTATATCATCTCAAATAATGATCCATTCTAAGATCGTCAGTCCTAGTAAATCTCATACGATGTTGCGGTTTTAGGTCACTACAAAGGGCTCGTCACCTTATCAGTGTAGGCCTAATCTATACGTTAGTTGCTACGGAAAGGCTCATCGCCTTAACATAGTCTTAGAATATGCTTGAGGTCACTACAAAGGGCTCGTCACCTTATCAGTGTAGGTCGATAGCTTAAATATAGTGTCTCATACCACCGTATTCGGCTCACGAGTCTGGGTTGTGTATTGGTCACTACAGGATGGCTCATCGCCCCAGCGTAGGCCGACAGCTTGACCACGGTGTCCCATACCACCATGTCCAGCTCAAGAGTCTTAGTGGATCGAGGTACCAAGGTTAAAGGGGCTTTTCCACTAGTAAGTTTGGTACCTTAGGTTCAAGCAGTAGCATCCATACATGGTGAACATACATTGGTCCAATTAGTTTTTTAAACGAGTCCGACTAGTATGAGCGCACATTGAGTTGATCGACATGAAGTGCATAAGCACTCCGTGTGGCCTAACCACTGCCGACATCCCAAGTACGACTCAGATTCATCAAACACATCTTGTGTGGCAAAAACAACCTCAGCCACCAGTTCAAGGCCTGTTACTGATTGCCTGGACTATAATATAGTCCCAACCACGTGTAATTACAACAAGTAAGCATATGAGATTTGTCAAAGTAGTAATAAATAAATAAGTCCATCGTACAATCATTTGAGCATAGTATAGAAACATGAATATACAGAACATGGAGGAAATCATACACACAACTAAACATGAATCATATACAGTACATGGATGAAATCATACACACGGCTAAGATAGTTGGGATTCATATCTCAACTCCCTTATAAATCATAATTTTTACTAACTACTAACTCATTCAAACATTTTTACAAACATTTAAACTACACCTTCCAATATACATCACGTATATTGGTTATATTACGTATTAGGGCAAATCCTCTTACCAAAGAGTTGTCGCATATATAACAAGTATGTACCTACGACAGTTAATCATAGCAATCACAAATCCAGATTCCAAATGCATGCAAATATTTCAACAAACACGTATTAAACATGTTACATACTTAGGTAATTCACCCATAAATCACATAATAGTAAGATAGGTTACATAGAGGAAACTGTAACTATGCATGAGGGGATTGAGGATCGCATCTTAACATCCTCATTAAATACATTACAACATGCATTTTCTCATTCAGGCATTTTATCAAACACTTAGGCTACATATATTCACATACATGTAATAGCTTAGTTAAACACATATTACTGCAATTCCTTCCACATAGGAGTTGCCACACATACACTAATCATGTATTTCTAAGCATCAATCCTAACAAGTGCAAACTGTAATTTCATATTCATTGAGGCAATTCAACAAACACAAGGAATGCCTTTAAAAATCAATAGAGTATATATATTTATGTAATATATAGAAGACATCGTATCTAGCATGTGTGATAGCAATCAAGTCAGACATAAATCATTCCTGACATTGAAAGCCTTGAAAACCATAACCTAAACATTTATAGCCCGTACCTTTCGCCGGTAGACTCGTAATGATTTCGATTCGAACACTATTCCTTCATCTACGGCATAAAAACCACCTATAACAGTTAATATGTAACGCCCGTGAAAAATCCGTACTTGGGCTCGAGTACCAACTCGACCCGAAATCGCGTAGAAATAATTTCCATGGAAATTAAGCGTAAGTTAGCTAGCGCAACGCTAGAGTATCTGGAAAATAGTCCCTGATCACTTTAAATACGTTCTACAAGACCCAAATCGAGTAGGACAAACAACTCTACAATACTCTATAACCTCGGACCAAACTCTAAGCAGGTCTGTTCTCTGGACCACATTGAATTCTTGAATTGGATCTAGACCACGCGTCGAAGGTCCGATACCTCCTATCTTAGACCGTTAGAACCGCCCAGCTGGACTTGACAATCATCTCGAAAATCAAGTCAAACCGATAATCACAGACTATTTCGTTGAACCCGGACTGAAGCGACCGCGAATAGGGACAGATTTGGAATTTCAAATTCAAATCTGGCACACGACTTGACGCGTCAGTATTAAGCGTTCTGACCGTCAGAATTCATCCAGATTACACCCTCGGATCAGGAAAAATTTCTATTTATTATCATGAGACTTTCAGCCCTGATCTACTTGCGGTGACCGCTGAACTGAAACTGGTCCGCCACGTGCGATCTGCGAACCTTGCCAGACTGAAAACTTAATACGAGCTACATCTGGTATAGATGAGCTTAAGTCCGATCGCAATCGACCAGGCGACCACCAGAAAGCAGTTTTTGGACCGAAACAGCCCCGAAATAGATAGGCACTAAGTAAACTTCGTTCCGGAGTATATTTTCGGCGTTTTTAAGCTTATAAAAGGGGTTGAAACCCTCATTTCCCTCTCCCATACGAAAATAGCAAACCCTAGGAGAAAAGGAGAAAGAGTTTGAGAGAGAGATTGGAAGGGAATTTTCCCGCTTCCGAGCCGCCGACTGCTAGTGCTTCAGCACTTCTTCCCAATCACCTGGCTGGTGATTTCTCCCCTTTTTCAGGTATAAAATAACCCTAGAACTTGCTGATTTAGGGTTTACTTAGATTCATGGCATGTTAGCTAACGTATTCCACAAATCAGGTCCTCCTACCGCCGTAGACGAAGCGTACACGCTCCGTTCAAAATCCCGCAACCGTAAGAGACTAGGTGAGGATTTTAGACGCTTTGATTGACGGTTTACAACGCTTTCAATGTCGTTTAATAGTAGATTATCGACGGCATCGCCGTTTGACATGTACAACATGCTCTCCATTTCCTGTTTCGTAAATTAACGAAGAATATGAGATTTAGGGCATTTTAGTCATTTGTAGGAAGTACGGTCTACATGCATATTTTGCTGACGTGATTAACATGGTTTGTCGCCGCATTAGGGAGTTAGGAATGCTTGCATAATCAGTTTGGCGAAGAGATTCGCCTAGTTGCGCACTTTGGGTCGACATACTATATGTAGACTTAAGTGTGTAGTGTATGTGTTTGTATAAATGCTTGTATTAGTATGTATTGAATTAAATGATGTTATGTAGTAGTTTGAGATTGATTTCTTGATTAATATGCTGACCTAAATGATTTCCTACATGTTGACCTTATGCATGATTGCATTACATGCATGGAAAGTATGCCTTGAAGATTTGCTTAAGTTGAATGTTATAACATGTGTTAACATGCTCACATGATGTATTTCAATTCCAATACCTTTGCATATAGTGTTAATGTGATTCCATAGATGTGTGGGACTAGACTTAGTCCAGGCAGTCAGTAACCGAGCGAATTCGTGGCTGACTGGTCATAGCCACGAACGACGCGTCGATGAACGTGATTCGTGTTTAGAGTTGGCGGCAGTGGTTAGGCCACGCGAAGTGTTTTACGCACTTCATGTCGTTCGACTTGAGATGCGATCGCGCTAGTCGAGATCGTCAAGTAACCCGACTGGCCGATGTATGTTCACCTTGTATGAGTCATAACTGCTTGAACCTAGGGTACTGAACTTACCACTGAAAACCCTGTTAACCGTGGTACCTTGATCCACGAAGACTCATGAGCCGGGCATGGTGGTATGGGACACCGTGGTCGAGCTGTCGGCCTACGCTGGGGCCACAAACCTCCCCGTAGTGACCAGTGAGCACCTTGACTCGTGAGTAGATTATGGTGGTATGGGACACTATATTCTAGCTGTCGGCCTACACTGATCAGGCGACGAGCCCTTTGTAGTGACCGCGAGCGTATTCTGAGTCCACGGGAGGCGACGACCCTTCCGTTGCAGTAGAGTACGGTAGGCCTATATTGAAAAGGTGATGGGGGAGCGGTGCAACGAGTGCGAGCAACAGCCCTGGCAGCCCTTGCAGTGACCTACGAAATATACATCGTATGAGAATACTATGAGTGACGACCCTAGACAGGATCTGTGTTGGGATTGATATAAGGAAAGTACCTTAGTTTCCCAATCCTGCTGTTTGAATGGACTAATAACAACTTAAAAATCATATCATCATAGCATTGCATGTGCCTGGAAGATGTGGAGCACTCTAGGGAGTGTGGCATGCCGCGGTCGTAAGATGTTGCCGCATGAGGGTGATCGTCGGTGAGGGCATACATCACGTCATATCATCTTGCATTAACAACAGTATTAGGATTGTCTGATTTACTGCTTTACTATTATCGCGTGATGGAATTGTGAACATGCTAATCTTTGCTCTATGATCCCACTGAGTTGATCACTCATTCCCACGTTATGGGATGGTGTTTGCAACACCCACCAGACCCTGTTGTAGATGCAGGTGAGGTCGAGGTCCAGGAGGTGGAGCCAGAGATCGACGAGGACCAGGATGAGTTCTCGTATATGCAGTATCATGACGGCTTCCCGTAGGCGACCTGGATCGAGGGGACATCAGTGGGACTTTCTTTTTGAACATTATTCTTTTGCTTATGTATATGTATATGAGACTCAGAGATGTAGTCATACTTTGGAGACAGATGAGATTACTTTGTTTTTCCATACAGTGATATATACATTGTTTAGTCTTCCGCTTGCTTTTATTACTGGATCTGAAGTATGAATTGCAGTTTTGGTATACTTTTACTCATGTGAATGCTTTAAATCAGACAACACTGAATCATAACCATTTTTGTTGCATAAGTGACGGTCTGAAACTCGGGAGTCGAGTTTATACACGACCCCCGATTTTCAGGGTGTTACATAATAGGTTAGCTATTCCAGCACTTACACTATTTGAAACCCTAAAATAGATTAGAGTTAGGTTTTCTTACCTAATTTCAGAATTGAAATCGCTGGAATAGCAATGTAGAAGTGGTAATTTAGCCTGTGGAGTGATAGGATCGAATTCCAGGAACCCACTCCCAGTCTCTCTCTCACTTTCACTCTCTTTCCCTCTCTTTTTCTCTCTTCTCTCCCCTAGGGTTACAAAATCGTATGGAATAGAAATGGGGTGAGTTTAGGCCTTTATATAGGCCCAGGACTGATGGAAATGGCCCTAAGGCCAAGGTATACTTAGGTTATAGCCAAAACTCATCTGTTTCGACTCAACGGAGCATTTTTGGAGGCCCCTTTACTGAATACGGTCAGACATAAGCTCCCTGAACATGGATCTAGGTCAGGCTAAGTTTTCAGTCCAATCAGATTTACAGATCAGACACGGCGGACCAGTTTCAGTTCAACGGTCACCAAAACTTGAATAGGGCCACAAGTGCATTGACATGTGTGGGACATTTTCCTTGATCTGAGGGTGTAATTGGGTTAAATTTTGACGGTCTGAATCATTATATTTGGCCCACAAGAGACATGACTCAGATTACTTAAATTCAGATTTAAGACCATCAGAAATTCACGTCTCTCACTCACTTTGCTCCGGGCTCAAGGAAATAGTTCCATGATACCATCTGGACTTGATTTCTGAGGTGGTTGTCAAGTCCAATAAGACATTTATAACTATATAGTTTTGAGGTAATCGGACTTTCGACGTGTGGTCCAAGTTCGATATGAAGTTTCACGATGCTCTCAAGAGCAACTGGGTTTCGAGATTGATCCTAGGTTTCTAGGTAACGTAGAATTAGTGGTCCTACTCATTTTGAGTCTTTTAGTTCATATTTAAAGTGGTTCAAGCTAATTCTACTGAGTATTCAATTTAGTACTTAACCAAATTCTACCCTAATTATGGCAGAATACGGTCCTAGGGTCATTCTATGCCCCATTTTTGACACTTCTAGTTAGTATATTATTTTAATTATTTGTCTAGTATTTCTCATCAATTTTATCCTATCTCCACCAAATTTCATGCGAATTCGTGTTGTAAAAAATTCTAAAAATTCCTAAAGCAGCAGCTGCCCAATGAATGATTTTCGAAGAGTTGTCATAACGACCTATTTTAAACTATATTAAATATTTTCTTATATTTTTTACTTATTTTTATATAATACTAGACTCATTTAGCTTTAATTTTATTTTTGAATCACCTAAATCGGAGTTATAACAAGGGAGATATGATTTTTCAAAGTTGGACAAAATGCGCAGAAAAAATACAGAAAATGGGTCGCCCGATCGCTGTACGGACGAGGCATCACCAAACCGGCGAGCCCCTCGCTGGTCACTGGTCATTATTTCGAGGACTCACCCAGGGGCGATGTCCTCCCCCCCCCCCCCCCCCTCGGGTGCAGAAAACATGCGGGACCCACCTCGGGTCCCCCCGAATTGAGTCGTTTGGGCCCACGAGTCTGTCGAGGTATTATCGGGTCTCATTTGTAAACCAGAATGAGTTACGCAATGTACAATATATGATTTTGGGATAGAAGAAGCTAATCTATCCAAATGTTCTATCTAGATCATGAAATTCTAAAAATTCAATAATCGAAATCCCATTTTATTCATGTATGTACCATTTACAGTAAGTTTTAGTTTAAGTATAGTTCTTCACCATTTAAACCTTAGGATTTGTGTCTAATATGAAAGTACTTGGAGAAATTTGAAGAATGAGGTGGTGAAAGGTGAGAGTTTGAAGGAAATGGGTTGAAAAGTGATTTTTAGACTTTGGGATTGAGGTCTGAGAGTGTTATGGTTGATGCATTGCCTAAGGACGTCTAACTCCAGGTTAACAAAAAATTTGAGGTGTTACACCAAATACACCCATGGATCAGGAAAATTTCCCTGCACATATCCGTATACTTGTGGCCTTGATTGAGTGCATATGACCGTTGAACTGATACAGGTCCTCCACGGTCGATCTACGAATCTAATCAGACTAAAATTATATCCTGGCCTAGATCCATGGTTAGGGAACTTACTCTATGAAATAGACAGGTAATGGATCCCCAGATGAGCTCCGTTTGCCCGAAACAGACACCCTTTAGCTATAACCCAAGTATACCATGGCCCTTGGGCTATTTACATCACTTTTGAGCCTATATAAGGCCCTTAAACCACCCCTTCTCTCCCTTACACGAATTTCTTAAAAACCTTAAGGGAGAGAGAGAGAGAAAGAGAGAGAGAGAGAGAAAGGGAGAGAAAAGAGGAAGGAAGGAAGAGGGATTCTTAGTGATTGTTGCTAGGATTCTCTCTCACAACTCCACAACTCGATTCACCTCCCCACCATGCTACACAACTCATTTCAATGATGATTTGGGTAAGAAATTCAAACCCTAATGCCGTAGTAAAGGTTTAGAATAGTTTTTTATCAACCTAGCTGACGAATTTCCTGATTTAGGTAACCGTTGTTCTATATTTGGGAACTTTGTGTTCGAACCGAGTTCGAAGCAAGAAATTCAATGAAAGGTGCGGACTATAAACATTCAGGTTATGGTTTTCAAGGCTTTCAATGTCAGCTATGTCTGACTTAATTACTGCCACATGATCTTAGTTACAACATTTTCCATGAATTATATATATGTAAACTATGTTGAATAATTTATGCATTCTACGTGTTTGTTGAAATGTTTGTATGAACATGTAAATATGATTTGTGTTTGCTATGACTATTAAACTATGATTCACCATTGTCTTATGCATGCTAACCTCTCTGTTTAAGGATTTGCTCAGATAAGTCTTGTAACTAGCCTAGTCTATACATTAGGTAAAAAGGTAGACTAAGTGTTTGATAAATTGTTTGAATGAGTGTGAAATTCTGATTTATGCTTGTCATGTCTATTAATCTAGGATTCATGTATATATTGTATGTATGACAATCCTCTTGTGAAAGGATTTACCATAATATATGTCGTAACTAATTTAATCTATGTATAAGTAATGTGTAGTTTGAGTGTTAGATTAAATGTCTGATTGAGATATTATTTGATGAATTGTATTTAATAAGGGTGTTGAGATAGAATTCTCAATTACCTCATCTATATGTATAATTTTCTTCATATAATCTTAATTTCAACTATCCAATTTAAGGATGAATTGAAATATTCGGTAGCATGTTCAACATGTTGATAAAATGCTCAAATGAGGGTTGTACTTGGATTGTTTGTTAAATGCCTATATGATTATCACATGTCTCCACATGCTGCATTTGAGTATAATTGGGACTACTACGTAGTCCAGGCAATCGGTAACAATTCCTATTTGAGTGGTCGATCTAGTTTCACCACATTTGATACGTTCGATGAATCCAAGTCATACGGTGATTGTTGACACTGGTTAGGCTACGCAGAGTGCTTATGCACTCCATGCTGATCAATTCAACATGCGCTCGTACTAATCGCACTTGTCAAATAACCCGATTAGCCTATTATGTGTTTACTATGTATGGATGCTACTGCTTGAATCTAAAGTACCACTTACCAATGTAAACCCATTTCAACCAGGGTACCAATATCCGCTAAGACTCATGAGCCAGGAATAATGATGGTGTATGGGACACCATGGTCGATCTGTTGGCCTACACTGGGGTGACGAGCCTCCCTGTAGTGACTAGTGAGTCACATAAACTCGGGAGCCGAATATAATAGTGTATGGGGGAGCGTATTCGAGCTGTTGGCCTACGCTAAGCTGACGAGCCTTCCCATAGTGACCTCGAGTATAAACTAAGCCCACACCAAGGTGATGAGTCTCCCGTAGCGACCTGAACTTGCTTATCCACTGCTTATCATAGGTGATTAACTAGGATTGACAACCCTAGATGGATCATTGTTTGGGTAAATGATATAAAGGGAGGTACCTTAGCTTCTCAAATATGTTGTATGAATAAGCCTAATTAAGAATTTGGCTAACACGACCATGCACCGCATTGCATGTGCCTTTGGTAAGGAAGAGCACAGTGGGAGTAGCATGTGCAACTGTGAGATGGTGTGGCTGAGGGAGTGTAGGCGAGGGCATGCATCATTATAGCATATCATACCTGCATTAACAAGAGTACTTAGGAGATGAGTGTTGTACTACTTTATCATTACTGCTTGACTAAATTGATAACATGTTAACAACTGCTTTATCATTACTGCTTGACTGAATTGATAACATATTAACCATTGCTTTATAGTTCCACTGAATTAGCTACTCATTCCCACTTGGGATGGTGTTTTAAAACACCAACCAGACTCTGTTGTAGATGCAGGTAATGACGGAGTCTATGCAGCTGAAATGAACTTCGTAGATGAGGAGGATGAATTCTCTCATGTTCAATTATCAGGCGAGTCTTCGTAGACCTTATTTTGATTTGACAGGTTTATAGGGATGGATGGATTAGTTGGAAAGTTACACCTTAATTTTTGTATATTTTGAAACAATACTTGTATATGTTCAGCCTGGTTACATACTCATACTCTAGAGTTGGTAAAACACCCACATATTTAAATGTATATGTTACAATCTTCCGCTTGCTTAATCCAATTATATCCAGAGTATGATATGCTATTTTAGTATAATCCCACTCATGTTTAATGCACTCATATGGATAACATTTAAACATCATTATCTATGTTGTATAAGTGATGCGTTGGAACTCGGGAGTTAATCTTTGCTCGACCCCCAATTTTCGGGGAGTTACACATATGGGTCTCATACACACCAAATTGGGCCTCACATATGGGCCACAAATACATCAGATTAGGCCTCACATATGGGCCTCATACACATCAAATTGGACCTCACATATGGGCCACAAATACATCACAATGAGCCTCACTCATGGACCGCATATACATCATAATGGGCCACATCTCAGGGCCTCATATACATCAAGTTGGCCTAATACACATCATGGTGAACCCCATGCCCCATGGGTGGTGTGGATATAGCCAACAACATATAGACAGCTGGTTATAAAATAAATGCATCAAGAGGCCCTCAGTCCCCAGCAAATAGTCGGTGTAGATATAGAATATACATTCACATATATATATATATATATATATATATGAAGGTGGGCCCTACCCGCCCAGCCTATGTATGGTGTGGATAAGACCCATACATCATGGCGAGTCCCACATAGACGGACGGTGTGGAATACAATACATACATCAGTGAACCACCATCCATGTCTAGGGATTGGACGGTGTGAATGAAACACATACATTATGTGGGTCCAACGTGTTGAGCCAGGTGCCACCAGGGCAAGCCCCATGGATGGACCGAGTAGATAAAACACTTACATCGGTGGGACCCACCGTCCTTTATTGGACGGCGTGGATTTCACACATCCCACACGAAGGGGTCCAGAGACTAACAGAGTGGATAAAACACCACATCATGGTGGCGTTCCACCATCCAGCAACAGATGGATAGTGGAGATACAACACAGACATCATGGTGGGGCCCACACATGCCATCAAGGAAGGCCCATAACTTGCTAACATTAATTTTAATACAACAGTTATATAGCTGTCGTGAGGTACACTAGCCGATCCAACCTCCTACCATCCAGAGGTTGGACGGTGAGGATACAAAACATCCATCGTGGTGGGGCCACACGTGTGGCCACACCATAACGTTTATCTTCCATTTAGTCTGTTAATAAGGTCACAAAGACCTGAGTTAGGAGGAAAAATAATTTTCATATTTATCCAAAACTTCTGGGATCTAAAAAGGGTTTCAAAGGTAGACGTTCAACCTCCTACTACTTTTTGGTGGTGTGGACTACCTGAGTTTCGTAAACGGCTGATTTATGGGGATGTTCCATACCAAAAGGAGACCAATCAAATACATGGTGTAGATTGTTAACATACATCATGGTGGGCCTACTGTTGGGTCTCACGGACCCCAACTCTCTCAAGCAGCTGGACGCTGCTTGCTACAGCGTCCTGTGGACGCTGGCAGCAACAACGTATGGCCTTCTTCCTCTTCTTCTTTTTTTTTTCCCGAGGATTTATATAGGTGGGGCCCACATCAGGAGGATCCACTCCATTTGCTAGGTTCTATGGCTTGAGACACATCCAACAAGCCCAATATTCAATATGTTTTGACTCACAGAAACATCACAGTAGGCCCTAACAAATTAAATCACCCAAAACTACTATTTTCTATAATATGGCCCACTAGCGATTCAGTTCAGTTTCATTTTTTGGCTCAACGCCTAAAATGAGCTAGGAAGTAAGGTGGACGGTGTGGATGAGATACATACATTAAGGTAGGGTCCACATGAGTGGGCCACCAAAATTTGTGGATCAAGTTGATATTTTGGTAATTCCTTCCTTCAGTGCCTATTGCTGGGGTGAATATACAACACATATATCAACTGGGCTCCACCGTCCCTTACTGGATGGTGGACAGCATGGATGAAACACATACCAAGTGGGGTCCACGTCAGTGTGGCCCACCCATTTTGGATCAAGGATGATATTCATGTTTTCCCTCTATCCATGTCTATCCCAAAATGGACAGCAAGGTGGGCTCCACCAGCTTGACAGATGGCTTGGATAAAATGCATCATGGTGGGGCCACTGGCCCTGGACGGTCTGGATGTGTTGTGCACATCGAGTGGGCCACATATCATAAAGAATAGAGAGAGAGAGAGAGAGAGAGAAAGAGAGAAAATGGTTGTGGGAGGAACCCCACCATTATGGGCCGCTCTTGCATTACAATACATGCATGTGATCAAGGTTAGACCAAGATGGGATCCTTACCATTAATTGGTGGGTCCTACTTTCACATCATAAAAAAACACAATCCAATCTACAAATCACCCCTCGATGACACTCCTTTAGCTCATTTAACTCCTAGGCTCCTTGGCTTTCCCTTTGATGGAAGATGATGAAGTTTGGATGGTGGAGAAAAGAGAATTAGGAGGTAGGAAGTGGGCCAAACCATAGCTTCTCCATGGGAAGCTTGAACATTTGGCTCTCTCACTTAGGTTGTTTGAGAAGGAGAGAGAGAGAGAGAGAGAGAGAGAGAGAGAGAGAGAGAGAGAGAGAGAGATGATGATGATGTCAGAGTGAGAGGGATGGATGTGATGGGTGTAAGTGATGCGTGTACTTAACTAGGTATAGGTTGCTTTGACTTTGGGTGAGAGAAGGATGGGTGTTGTACTTGATTGATTGATGGGATTGATTTGACATATGGTAGAGATTCTCTTGTGTGACGTTCTCGTCAAAATAAACGTGGGCCCACATCTCCTAGCCCGGGTATCGCATCGGCGCGTAAGTCACGACATTAGAACCGCGACAACAGCGCAGTTGTTATGGTATAAGTTTCAGGTTGATCCAACTTGGGTTGACAGCATACGACTCAGGGTTACGCACAAATGTCGATTATAGGCCGCTGTTCCTCAAAATTCGACAGGGTTGATTGTGGAAGTCCATGGAATGGTACGGACTAGGATACGTGCCTTACATCACTACTTGGAACCTCTAACCTATGTTAATGAATAAATAAATAATAATTTAATTAGGCCAAATCAAACCTCATATGATCAGGGAGTCGATCCTAAAATGGGGCCAGGTATGGTTGTGCAAAAAAATATGTGCAAAAAATTGAAGTGCCTATGTTTGGC
Source organism: Magnolia kwangsiensis (assembly GCA_037074715.1). NCBI lineage: Eukaryota > Viridiplantae > Streptophyta > Magnoliopsida > Magnoliales > Magnoliaceae > Magnolia > Magnolia kwangsiensis. The sequence goes on along the minus strand of CM073577.1, from coordinate 73,689,922 downwards.
CCTATACCAAATATCACGTGTGCACAACCAGTTGGTTTTAACTTATAATTTTTGAAGTGCATATATAGTACAACTAAGGGCACCTGACGACACACTGAAATGTGGTCCCTTGTGATCATGGGATATACTTAAAATTGAGCTAAAACTAATTCTACACTATATTTCCTACATAGTTTCTCCAAGTACCCATGTCTAGTCCATCACCATAAATTTTACTCACCCAACCAATGAGACCCGCCTTATAATTTGTAAAGCCCATACCTGGAGTTACCAGATGGTTAGTTTCTTTCACCATATGTAGGCCCCACGCGATCATGAATCTGACTCTAAAATGACCCAGAACTAACCCTGTACCAATACTCTGCTTTACATAGAATTTATGTGAGGGCCCTGTATGAAGCCCATGGTGATGTATGTGAGGCCCATGTGGTGAGGCCTAAGGTGATATATGTGAAGCCTGTGTGATGAGGTCATTGTGATGTATGTGTGGCCCATGTGACAAGGCCCATTGTGATGCCTGAGGCCCATTGTGAAATATGGCCCATTGCATTATATATATGAGGCCCAATTATGATGTGTGAGTCCACCATGATGAATGTGATAATGTTTATGATGCCCATGTATCTCCTAATTAGTATAAGGACTATGGACCTTGTTGCTGAGGAAAACTGGATCACTCACTGATCGTATCTCCAAACTCTGAGTTTCTTTAAAGTCCTGAACCTGCACAACAATGGTGAGCAAAGGAGACCCTGGCTCAAACTGGGGACCCTTCGATGCCTAAGTCAGGTCAAAGGAATCTGGGTCTAAGTTGGAGAGGGGGAGTGTAGAATGTTGCATACCATTTTCCTCCTCATAAGATGCTATATATAGCCTCATGCATAGGATGGGCATGTCTGCATAACTTGGCGCATCCTAAGGCGTTTACCCCATCATGAGGGTGATTCGGTCACTTAGTCGTTGTATAGTCGTGACATGGACAGTTGAGTAACCGCTGCTAATCATGCGATAATGGGATAACTCATGACCCTCCTCATAAGTAAACTCCAACATGAGTCCCAAACCGATTACCTCGGCATCAGATCACTCCGAGCCAACTACTTCAACCGTGGATTGTTTCGAGATCTTGCCCCAAATCCTAAGTTGATGGCTTCCATCTAGGAGCTCAGAGTAATCGCACACTAACAATTGAATTGAGGGTCCAAACCTAGCCTACAATTCCAAGTTGTCTTATGCTCTGAGTTGGCTCTAGATTACTCTCCGCTCAGATATGCAACGTCTCTAATCTTCCCATAACAGAAGCCCCCTACTCTCCAAGTATGATTGCAGACTCAGGGAGTAAATATATGTGGAAGATCAATAGTATCCACACTTGTGCCTTCAAAGTGTATGGTCGTAATCATGATTTCTATATTTGAATAGGTGCATACATGAAGTTTCTTGCACACGGGTTTACCTCCAATGGACGCGTGGTGACGATTATGATGGATCACCAGTTAAGCCACTAGAGACGGTTGAGCGATGTTTCCACTGCTCAGAGCTCATCGCCAGATGCCAGAGACACGCGGCCTAGTAGTGCTTGGGATAGCGACACTCAACCAGCTGTGCTTCGAAGATGGCTCGCGACATTTCGGCTGTGGTCATCATATCTCACCATTAATGTGAGAATCCTCTATGGGTTATAAAAACCCCAATGCTCGAAAGTGCTTCTCATTTTCGCATTCTGAATCTGTGTTGTTGTGGGCTCCCTGAGGAGGCAATTTTTGGTGACTACATTTTCCTACGAAGGCGATTCCGACCGACTAGTAGTTTCCGGTAGAAGAGATTTCGGGTGACCGTTCGGTGAGTCCTCCCTTTCATTTTCGGTTTACCATTGTTTCCTTCACTTCTGTGGGATGTCGGACGATTCAAATATGGTCCGAGGCGATTACGACATCGATGATGACTCCAGGCCAGGAAGCTCGGATGATAGAAGAGGAACCTTCGAAGGCCCCCTTGAAGTAGTACCCCTCTTCCCTCCGCCCAAGAGGGGTAGAGAGGCGGGGGCTCGGATGCCCCACATAGGCAGGAAGAAAAACTCTCGAGCCCCCTGAGACTTGATGGGGGGTAGTGCGGAGATACCTACGAGCGAGTGGGCTACATAGAACATCCTGGGAAGCTCTATACTAGTTGAGTCTCAGATGGATTAGATTCGTTCGGAGTTCAAAATCCCGGACTCTATGTACATATGGGCGCCAGAGCACCTTGATGCCACCGGAGCTGCTGCCGAAGGGGAAGTTAAAATCTTTCTCTGCGCGATGCAATGTGGGCTCCAAATTCCCACTAACACCAGAGGAGCTGATAAGCTTATACTTGGTCAACCACAATAGCCTAAAAGTGCCCTGGTTTGTCAATTAGCATGAGTGTTGAGTTAGCAAGCCAAGTAAGCCCCATAGGAAGATTGTTCAAGCGTTCGCCTCAAATGATATGTGCCCAAACTTGTTAAAGGTAAACCTTAACCTCACATCCCATATCCCAAAACACCAGGTAAATAAAAACCTTAAAATTGGATAGAACATCTTAGGGTTTAATGTGAGAAAACTATTTTGTAAAATTAGGAAAATCTCTAAGTTTTCTACCTTCGTTGATTTATCGATACGTAGTTCGATGAAATCGAACCTTGTTATTGATATCCTTGAATTTCACTCGATCTTATCGAATTGAGGACTTTAGATGTCATGCAACTTTAAAAAATTCTGGACTGAATTATCGATGAATCGATGGACTGTTTGATATCATCGAATTTTAAATCTCGAGTTCATGAAGATGACTCGATTAAATCGACATCCAGTTAGTTGTGTCCAATATGCTACTAAGGAAAAACATGTGATTCTTGATATATCGACGAGAGCCCTGATATCTTCGATATTCAAATCTCGATGATATTGACAGACCTTCGATGATATTGTATAGGGACACAAAACTATCCAGTAAGGTTTCAGGTAAAATATCTCAAGTATCGAGGATCACTCGATAAAATCGATATTCAAATATCGATCATATTGAGACAGGGTGGATGTAATCGAAATCAAACACAAACTGTCTAGCAAGTTTATAGGAAAATTCCTTGAAAATATCAATAAATCGACACCGTCATCAATATCATCGACATTCAAATTCTGATGATATCGAGGGATGCTCGATCATATTAAGTACCTATTATGTTTTAAAGGCAACTGCTCTCTTATTTTCAAATGTCGAGGACTCGAACCTTGCCTCGATGAAATCATAGTTCGAAATCCGATGACATCGAAGAGTGTTTGATTTCCTCAACCAGTTGGCAAAAAGGTTCAAATGTGTTTGATAGATTGAGTTCATGTCATTGATGACCATTCAATGTTATCGAGAATATACGCTCGATGATATCGAACCCTGCTCGATGATAGTGAACTTTGTCAAAAAATATGACTGTTTTATTTCTGTTGGAACTTTTTGTGTATTTAATGAGAGCTTGACTTTGATTGTTTGTAGAGAAAATAAATAGAGCTTTTAAGTGCTTAAATCCTTATCATATACCATAAGCCTTTTTCTCTCATGAGAGTTCATCCTCTAATCCACCCTCATCATTGATATTCAATAGAGTGGATTGAGGAATGAACTTCCACATTCAGGGATCCTGCAGCTACCATCTTAATGAAAAATCATTAAGCAGTGATAACTTGAATGTATAAATAATTGGAATCACTCTGTTTCTCAAATAGGAAGACATTTAATAGAGTAGGATTCCATCATAACCTTGACCCAACCTGTCGCCTTACATTCGAGCATCATCTGTGTTGCAGTTCAAGGGAGCTGGAGATTCTACATCATCAAAGGAGGAGATCTTCATCAACGTGTTGAATATGGCTCATCTACTTCTTTGTAAGTGATTAGAGTCCATAGACCCCTTGTGATCATTTCTTTTTGTTGGATTGGGTTAGAGGTTATAACGTCTTGGAAAAATTCATACTTAGATCCGAGTACCACCTTTAGCAGAAACATTTAGAACTAAATTCTTTAGAAATTAATGTGAATTAACCAGCACTAAACTAACTTACCTATGAAATTAGTACCAACCACTTTAAATACGATCTGTAAGACCCAAAACATATAGAATTGTTAATGCTATATTACTCTAAAATCTGGGATCCAACTCTAAACCCAGTTGCTTTCGAGAGCATTCGAAAACTTTGTATCGGACCTAAACCACACGTCGAAAGTCTGATAGCGATGAACTTAGATAGTTATGACCGCCTAGTTGGACTTGACTATCATCTCGAAAATCAAGCCCAAATGATGTCTTGAGACCTTTTCCTTGAGTCCGGAGTGAAGAGTGTGAGAAAGTGAAGATTTTTAAGAAATTAAATAAGAATTTAAGTAATTTGAGTCGTGTTGCTTATGTGCCATTTGTAAGCGTTCTGATCGTTGGTTTTTGACCCAAAATTACCCTCGGATTATGGAAGTTAGCCCACACATGTCAAAGTAATTGTGGCCCTGATCGAGTTTCGGTGACCGTTGAAGTGAAACTGGTCCACCACAGTCGATCTGAAAATCTGATTGGACTGAAAATTTAACTTGCTTAAGATCCTATACTAGTGAGTATAAGTTCGACCACATTTGATAAGAGGACCTCCAGAAGTGTTCCGTTGAACTAGAAAGAGCCCAATTTGGTTATAACCTAAGTATACCTTAGCCTTAGGGCTATTTTCATCAGTTTTGGGCTTATATAAAGGCCTTAAACCCTCTCTCACATATCCCATACGATTTTTCAACCCTAGCTAAGATAAGAGAGAGTAAAGAGAGATAAAGTAAGTGAGAACCTTGTGTTTCATCTTAGGATTCTTCCCAGTTCTTCTACGCACCAATCCATCGTATCGGGATCGTTATTCCAGCGATTCTAATTCTGTTCTTGGGTAAGTCAATGAAACCCTAACCTATTTTGAAGCTTATAATAGTTTAAGTAATGTTGTAGCTAACCTATTTCATGCCTTAGGTTGCCTATCCGCTGTTGACAAAGATTTATCATCTTAATCATATTCGTTACGCATTTTTCGATTTAAAGTACAGACTATATACGCTTAGGTCATGGTTTTTAAGACTTTCAATGTTAGATAATGATTTATTATTGATGTGGATGCTATTACACATGCCAAATACGTTATTCGTTTTGATTTACGTATATGTACAACCTATGTTATGAATAGGGTATTTCATGTGTATGTTGAAATATTTGTATGCGTAAGAAATTTGATGTTATGATTGCCATGATTATTTATTGTAGATATATGATTGATATGTATGCGACAACTCCTTGGTAAAAGGATTTTCCCTAATATGTAATGTGGTCGACATACGTGATGTATGTTGAATAGTGTAGTTTAAGTGTTTGTATAAATGCCTGAATGAGATAGTATTCAGTAAAGTGTGATTTATAAGGTTATTGAGATATGAATCTCAGTTACCCTACTTGTGTGTATGATTTCCTCCATGGATTATTTAGCCTAATTTATTCATGTTAACTGTGTGTATGATTTCCTCCATGTACTGTATTTATGTTTAAGTTATATTTCATAACATGTTTATATGAATGTATGATTTGAATCAATTGTCTATTATTGAGCTTATACATGATTGGGACTATATTATAGTCCAGGTAATCGGTAATAGTCCTTAAACTAGCCGTTGAGGTTATTTTTACCATATAGGATAAGTTCGATGAATCCAAGTCGTACTTGGGATGTTCGACAGTGGTTAGGCCACACAGAGTGCTTATGCATTCCATGTCAATCAACTCAACATGCGCTTGGCCTAGTTGAGCTTATCAATTAACCCGATTGATGGATGTAGGTTCACCATATTTGGATGCTACTGTTTGAATCTAGGATACCAAACTTACCAGTGAAATCCCGTTAACCTTAGTACCGCAATCCATTTAAACTCATGAGCTGGACATGGTGGTATGGGACACCGTGGTAGCACTTTCGACCTACACTGGGGCAACGACCCTTCCCGTTGTTACTAGTGAGCATCCTAGACTCATGATCCGATTATGGTGGTATGGGACACTATATTCACACTGTCAGCCTACATTGATTGGTGACGAGCCCTCTATAGTGACCTCAAGCATACCATGATACTGCAGATAGGCGACGAGCCCTTTTGTAGTAACTAAGGTATACTAGGCCTGTATTGATTGGTGATGAGCCCTTTACAACGATCTAGAACAGTATTATCGTATGAGATTTTCTAGGACTGATGACCCTAGAATGGATCATTGTTTGGGAATTGACATAAGGGAGGTGTCTTAGCTTCCCAATCCTGCTGTATGAAAAGGACAAATAAGAACTTGCTAATCATGCTCATAACATTGCACTGCATGTGCCGTTGGTACTGGTGTAGAGCACAGTGGTAGTGATTCATGCCGCGATCATTAGATGATGTCCCAAGAGGGAGTTTGTGGTGAGTGCATGCATCATTTTCTCATACCATTCTTGCATTAACAAGAGTATTTAGGACATGTTTGATTGTACTGCTTTATCATTACTACTTGATTGAATTGATAACATGTTAACCTTTGCTGTATAGTTCTACTAAGTTGATAACTCACTCTCATGTTTTGGGATAGTGTTTAAACACCAACTAGACTCTGACTTAGCTACAGGTGATGGTGGTGCCTGCGAGGCGGAGTCAGAGTTCGATGAGGACGAGGAGGCATTCTTGTTCATGCAATTCTCAGGCGGGTGGTTCATGTGAGCCATGTCCTAGTTGGCGGGGATTTTGGACTACGATTGTAGCGATTGATAACATTTTGTTATATGTATTTTGAGACATGACTTGTAATTATGACCTGGCAGAGCATACATACCTTGGGGACTTATATTGGTTTATATACGTATTTCAGTCTTTCACTTGCATTCTCAGACTGTCCCTGAATTATGTTTGCTATTTTGGCCTAATCTACTTCATGTTTAATGTATTAATATAGACAACATACATCCATCATTAATTATGTTGCATAACTGATGTTTTGAATCTTGGGAGCTGAGTTATGCTCGACCCCTGAATTTCAGGGCATTACAAGTTGGTATCAGAGCATGATCTGGATTAACCTGGAGCTGGGTTATGGTCACACGATGCACGCTGACGCCACTTTAGCATAGGAGGGTGCGAGAAAAATCTAGAAACAGGTTTAAGACTCCCAGTTTTGTTTGTTGGCAGAAGTTTACTGTAAATAATCACCGAGATCGAGTCCGTGCACACTCCTGATCACACACGACGGCCCCAAATCACTTTTAGACCGTCAATTGACGGGTTTAGATCATGTTTCATTTCATCTCAGCCGTTAGAAATTGGTAAATATGCATACATGTCAGTTTTGTTCCGAAACGACCCAAAACGAGTCCAATCGAAGTAAGGGCCCAATCGGAGCTATTTTAGGGGGACACAGGGTGGAACCCACATCATTTTGGACCTAAGGGGGGGGGAGGACCTCACTGGAGGGGCTAGCCCTCGTCGAGAGGTCCAGAGACCGGCGAGGCCCTCACCGACCGGCGGACTAGGTTGGGGGGGTTGTCAAGCCGACGCCCTTAGGGGCCTAGTGTGACCCACTGGTCCATGGTTGTTCATCTAAAACCCCCCCAAACACCTCCTCTCTTCACAAATCCCACCTCCAAGCTCTCCTTTTTCTTCAAAACGTCTCATTTCCCTCTCAAATCGCCCTTCCAATCCCTCCTTCCCTCATTTTTCTTCAAGCCATACATCCTTCCACCGTTCTCAGCAATACCCATTTTCCAACCCCCTCATTTCCTTTGATTTGAGCTCCTAAACTCCTCATTTGAGTCTTAAATTAGTTTAAACCCACAAACCCATCCTATTTTGACATTTTTCTCTCTATATCCCCTTCATTCGAGCCTTTACACTCCCTTTTGAGGCTCAAATCCGTGGAGACCCAAATATCTCATCCCTTTCTTTTCTTTTCTTCACTTTTCCATGGCTTTCATGGAGGTTGTTATGGCCCTATTATCTATTTTCTTTATTCTTTCTTTCATGGGGAAGAAGAGAGCCCTCGTAGATGAAGTGTAACACCCCAGATTTTTGCTAACCTGCAATTAGACGTCCTTAGGCAATGGGTCAACCATAGCACCTTGGTAGCTTCTCAAAATTTGATTCCAAAGCCAGAGAAATCATTTGGAACCTAATTCTTTAGAAATTTAACGTGAATTAGCCAACGCTACATTAGATTTCCTACAAAATTAGCACCAACCACTTTAAATACGATCTGTAAGACCCAAAACCTCTAGAATTGTTATTGCTACGTTACCCTAAAATCTAGGATCCAACTCTAAGCCCAGTTACCCTCGAGATCATTTGAAAACTCTGTATCAGACCTGGACGGCACGTCGAGAGTCCGATAGTGACAAACTTAAATGAATATGACCGCCTAGTTGGACTTGACAATCACCTCAAAAATTAAGTCCAGATGATGTCCTGAGACTGTTTCCTTAAGTCCGGAGTGAAGAGTGTGAGAAAAAGAAAATATTTAGAAAATTAATTCAATTTTTAATAAATCCGGCACGTGTCGCTTGCGCGACGTTTTTAAGCGTTCTGACCGTTAGAATTCGAGCAAATTTCACCCTCGGATCAGGAAAGTTGGCCCTTATATGTCATAGCCCTTATGGCCTTGATAGAGTTTCGGTGACCGCTGAACTAAAACTGGTCCGCCACGGTCGATCTGAAAATCCGACCAGATTGAAAACTTAGCTGGACCTAGATCCAATATTAGTGAGCTTAAGTCCGACCACATTTAGTAGCAGGACCTCCAGAAGTGCTCCGTTGGATCGGAACAGACCCAATTTGGTTATAACTTAAGTATACCTTGACTTCAAGTCTGTTTTCGTTAAGTTTAGGCTTATAAAAAGCCTTAAACCCTCTCTCACAAATCCCATATGAATTTCAAACCCTACCCAACTCAAGAGAAAGAAAAGAGAGAGAAAGTGAGGGAGAAGTTGGTGATTCTTCCTGGGATTCTTCCCAGTCTCTCCACGTGCCTCATCCACCCTTCTATATCGTTATTCCGACGATTCTGGTTTCGTTCTAGGTAAGAAAACCCTAACCCTAACCTGTTTTAAGGTTCCTATTGGTACAAGTAACTAAGTAGCAGACTCACCTTGTGTTATAGGTCGTCATATTGACGTTGACGGAAGCGTAGAGTACCTATTCAATTCATTACGTTTCTACGGCATAAGGTGCGGATTTTAGACGCTTAAGTTACCATTTTTCAAAGTTTTTTTCAATGCCGTTTAATGGTAGATTGTTGATAAAAATTTTATTTGACATGTAGAACATGTTGTCTATTTTTCATTTCGAATACGTACGAAGAATATGAGATTTAGGGTATTTTAGGTGTTTGTAGGAAATACTGTATACGTACTTATTTTGTTGATATGATTGCCATGAGTATTTTCTGTGTACCTATACTAGTTATGCGTGGATGATCTGTTTGGCGAAGAGATTCGCCCTAATGCACATATTGGCCGACATATGCTATGTAGACTAATGTGTGTAGACTAAGTATTTGTTGAAATTCCTAAATCAATATGATTTATGTCTGCCATATGTATTGAATATAAGAACATGATTGTTGTGTATTAGACATCTCCTTGATATAAGGATTTGTCATATTATATATTGAAATCAACATATGTCAAGTACGTTGGAGTTGTGCAGTCTAAGTGTTTGTATAAATGTATGTATTAGTAAGTATTGAGTAAATGGTGTTGTAGATTTGCATTGAGATTGGATTCTCAACTAATTTGATGATATACATGAATTCCTCCATGCTTGTTGTATTAAATTGATTACCTTACGTGTGAAATACTCGTGTATGGTTAACTGCTTATGATGTATGTTATAACATGCTGATAACATGCTAGAATTACTTGTATTTCAATTCTGTCTCCCTCATATGATTATTGATTTAGATTACAAGTGTTTGGGGCTATACTCTAGTCCATGCAGTCGGAAACAGATTTGAATTCGTGGTTGGATTTTATTCGCCACGAAGGACGCATTGACGAACCCGGGTCGTGCTTTGGTTGACGGCAGTGGTTAGGCTACGCGTGGCGTTTATGCACTTCATGTCGTTCAGCTTGAGGTGCGCTCGTGCTAGTCAAGCTCGTCAAGTAACCCGACTGACCATTATATGTTCACCTTGTATTGGTCATAACTGCTTGAACCTAGGGTACTGAACTTACCAGTGATAACCCTAATAACCGTGGTACCTTGATCCATTAAGATTAATGAGCCGGGCATGGTGGTATGGGACACCGTAGTCGAGCTGTCGGCCTACACTGGGGCTACGAGCCTCCCCGTAGTGACCAATGAGCAACCCAAACTCGAGTGCCGATTATGGTGGCATGGGACACTATATTCGAGTTGTTGGCCTACACTAATAAGGTGATGGGGGAGCAGTGCAACGAGTGAGTACAACAGCCCTGGCAGCCCTTTGTAGTGACCTCAAGTGTACTCTGAGTATACGTGAGGCGACGACCCTTCCGTAACAACAAGAGTACAACTAGGCCTGTATTGATAAGGTGATGGGGGAGCGGTGCAACGAGTGCGTGTAACAGCCCTGATAGCCCTTGCAGTGACCTAGAACCATATCAATCTATGAGACTACTAGGAGTGATGACCCTAGACAGGATCCTTGTTGGGAATGATATAAGGGAAGTACCCTAGTTTCCCAATCCTGCTGTATGAAAAGGACTAATAACAACTCGATAATCATATTCATATCGCACTGCATGTGCTTGGAAGATGTGGAGCAGTGAGGGAAGAAAGCATGCTGCGGATGTAAGATGGTGTCGCATGAGGGAGTATGTTGGCGAGGGCATCCATCATCTCATTTCATTCTTGCATTAATTACGGTATTTAGGAATGTTTGATTTGCATGCTTTACCATTATCGCATGATTGATTTGATAACATGTTAACCTTTGCTATATGATTCCACTGAGTTGATCACTCACTCCCACGTTACGGGACGGTATTGTACACACCAACCAGTCCATGTTTTAGTTGCAAATGATGGCGCTTCTTGTGAAGTGGAGGCAGACTTGTATGATGATGAGGAGGATTTCTCCTATATGCGTGTTTTGATCGACGGGACTACAGGGAGGTTGATTAGATGCCATGACACTTGTCTTTTTGTACTTTTAGAGAACTCATGTATATTCTTTCTGTTCATTTTTAGAGTATACATGTATATATTTAACCTGGTAACATTTAACACTCTGGAGACTTACAAAAGTTTATATATGTTATACATACTATCACAGTCTTCCGCTTGCATAATTTGACTGTCTCTGGAGTATGATATGTTGTTCTGGCTTAATCCCACTCATGGTTAATACCCTATTATAGACAACCTTCAATTATAAGCATTTATGTTGCATAAGTGATGTTTTGAAACTCGAGTGTTGAATTGCTACTCGACCCCCGATTTTCAGGGCGTTACAGATGGTATCAGAGCATGATTTGGATTAAACTGGACTTGGGTTATGGTAACACGACGCATACTGACGCATTCTGACTTAGGAAGGGGGCGATGGAAACTTAGAAACCACATTAGGATCCCAAGTTTCACCGAAAGGCGAGATGAATATTGTCATGTAGTCCACAGTTCATATACTTTATTTTGTTGAGATTCATGTACCCAGCTGCACCCCAATCTCACCACCACCATGGGCCAAATCTCTATTGCTATGAAGTAATTCAGTAGGCCACACAAGGGATCGCAACAATAATAAAATCTAGGATAACAAAGGAAAGAAAACATTTAAGTTCATATGTTCCACCAATTTACTCTATCCAGGACCATCCTCAGTTAAACCATAGATCATCAAATCATTTCTTTTTGCCTCCAACGCATCCTTTGGGGCCTTCTCTTTACACTTTTAGAACCTTCAACTTAAAGCCATCTCACCCTCAATCTGTGTTGTTCTTGGTCTCCATATCATATGATCAAAGTATCAATGCCTACTTTACCTATGAATGATACCCCAATGTTCCCTCGGATGCATTCATTTCTATATCTGTCATTCCTCATCTTGACACCTATCCATCTCAACATCCCCATTTCAACTACACATCCTATGAACATGCTGTCCATTGACAGCCTAAGATTCTGGTCCATAAAGCATGAATGGTCTTATAGTTATCCTAGAAGATCTTGCTATTAGTTAATTTGGTATGCATCCATAAGATCTCGCTATCACAGAAAACTCCAAAGGCACATCTTTACTTCATCCATCCAGATCTTACTCTACAAGTAACATCCCTCATCAATCTCACCACTCTCATGAAGTATTAACCAGGATATTGAAAATAACTTCTTAGGACTCAATCCTAAAGTCCAACCCATTTCCTTCAAAATCTCACCTTTCACCACCTCATTCTTTTACTTTTCTAATTCCTTTAATACCAGACATAAATCGTAACGTGTAAATGATGGAGAATAACACTTAAACGGGTTATGGAATTATGGAATCTCGTGGAATAAATGGGTTAGTTGGATAGATTAGTGTCTCCTACCCCAAAATCATATGCTACAAGTCATATAAACTCATTCTAGTTTGCAAATTGGCCCCAAAAATGCCACAAATGGAGAGGGGGCCTAAATGATCAACTTTCAGGGGATTCCAGGGTAGGATCCAGACCTTTTTGGGGCCTAGGGGGCAGGAGGGCATCGTCCAAATGGCGAGGCATCTCCAGCTTGACCAGAGGTCGGCGAGGCCTCGCCGGTCAACGGGCTCGACCGGAAGGGCCGCTCGGGCCGTTCGAGTTAGGGGCTTAGTGGGACCCAATGGTCCATGGTTAGACCCTCCTTTCCTTCTAAATCCACTACTTCCTTCAGAAAATCACCCCCCAAGCTCTCCTTTACTTCCAAAGTTGTTGTTGTCTCTCTCCAACCTCCCTTCCAAATCGTTCTTTCCTTCATTTTTTGTTATTTCTTTCATCCCTCTATTGTTCTCACCCCTACCCAGCACCTACACTCTCCATTTTCTATGGTTGGAGCTCCCAAGCTCTCCTTTGAGGCTCAAAATCATGTGTGCTTTCAACTCATCACATTTCTTCCTTTCCCCTTCTTTAATCCTTGCCTTTTGGACCTATTTCCCTCCTCTCTTAGACCTAGATCCGTGGGAAGCCATTAGGTTAGCCTTTTCTTCCATTTCATCAATTTTTCATGGCTCGTTTTGAGTTCGTTTTAGCCATTTTCTCGATCTCTCCGCTTTTACCCATGGATGAGACCGAATGCAGTAGCTTAGTCCATAAACAGTGACCATCTAATGCTAGGACATCTAGAGTTTTGGACCTAGAGTTAGTACTCCTAGATTTGAAAGATCTGACGATATAGGAAATCCAATTTCTAGATAATCTTAACTCTAAGCAATAGAACAATCCCCTATAGTAGAAATGGTATGAAACTATTTAGCGTATAAGCTTAGGCTTTGGATTACATCTAGTGAGTTACAAACTAGTCTACTAGTTATATTAAGTAGTGTAAAGCTTGTATATGCTAAGGAATAGTAGGTTAGATTTGGTTGGAGTAGAACCTCATTCCTTCGATAGATCCCCTTAATACGTATAAACTTCTGTTATAATCCTTAGGAAAGTTGTTTTAACTTAGAACCATTCACTCTCAGGGAAAACTTATAAATCCCTCAGATTGAACTTAGAATAAACCAGCATGCCCCTTACAATTCTCCTTAGAATTGCCTTCCCAAGGACTTCTTACAATCGGGAACGCGGAGTAAGGGAACTGTATGTAAGCGATGTATTCACGGTTTGAATCGACTTCTTAATCCTAGTAGTTACCAATGAATCCAATGCTCTGATCAAGCAGAAGATCAGCATCGACTCGAATTAAGAATTGATACAACAAATTTTCTATCCTAGCTAGATAGGAAGTCTATGTATCCGGCTCAGACCCACTACACAACTTTTCTTCCGTGTTGGCCTAACCACCTACAACCAAAAGTTATTACTTTGTCTTTGGAAAATGGCGAGGACTTATAGCCAGTAGAGAATTAGACATCTTGCCATCAACGCACACCCGTCCCTAGAATCACAATAGAGATTAGGCTCCATAGGTACCAATGCCATAGAACGCATCATTAGCAAAGGAAGACCAATGTAGCGAGAGGTTGTTTCCCATTTCATGTAAAGGATAGGACCTAAGTTACACCTTGTTCCGATATACGGATCGAGACATAGATTCTTTAGTCTTAAGAAGAACTAAATTTTTAAGGGGGGTAGAACGTATTGAGCCCAATTTACTTAGGATTATCTAATACAACCGTTGGATCAGAGTAGCGCAGTGGAAGCGTGGTTGGCCTCTTCCCCACTGGCCCAGGATCAAAGAAGTTGATTTAGGTTATACGTAAGGTTAGGTCATTAAATAGGATTTGAACCTTCCTTAGAATGTCAATACTAAAGTGTTTCTAGGGACTCATTACCCTTAGCCAATTTCAGGGATGAAATTATGTTTTAAGGGGGGTAGATTATAATACCTCAGATTTTTGCTAACTTGTAATTAGATGTCCTTAGGCAATGGGTCAACCATAGCACCTTGGTAGCTTCTCAAAATTTGATTCTAAAGCTAGAGAAATCATTTGGAACCTAATTCTTTAGAAATTTAACGTGAATTAGCCAGCGCTACACTAGATTTCCTGTAAAATTAGTACCAATCACTATAAATTTCGATCTGTAAGACCCAAAACCTCTAGAATTGTTACTGTTACGTTACCCTAAAATCTAGTATCTAACTCTAAGCCCAGTTGCCCTCGAGATCATTTGGAAACTCCGTATCGGACTGGACCGTACGTTGAAAGTCCGATAGTCACGAACTTAGACAAATATGACCGCCTAGTTGGATTTGATAATCACCTCGAAAATCAAGTCTAGATGATGTCCTGAGACTGTTTCCTTGAGTCCGGAGTGAAGAGTGTGAGAAAAGGAAAATATTTAGAAAATTAATTCAATTTTTAATAAATCTGGCATGTGTCGCTTGCGTGACATTTCTAAACGTTCTGACCATTAGAATTCAACCAAATTTCACCCTCGGATCAGGAAAGTTGGCCCTTATATGTCATAGCACTTATGGCCCTGATCGAGTTTCGGTGATCGCTGAACTGAAACTGGTCTGCCACGGTCGATCTGAAAACCCGACCGGACTGAAAACTTAGCTGGACCTAGATCCAATATTTGTGAGATTAAGTCCGACCGCATTTAGTAACAAGATCTCCAGAAGTGCTCCGTTGGATAGGAACAGACCCGATTTGGTTATAACTTAAGTATACCTTAACTTCAAGTCTATTTTCGTTAAGTTTAGGATTATAAAAAGGCCTTAAACCCTCTCTCACAAATCCCATACGAATTTCAAAGCCTACCCAACTCAAGAGAGAGAAAAGAGAGAGAAAGTGAGGGAGAAGTTGGTGATTCTTCCTGGGATTCTTCCCAGTCTCTCTACGTGCCTCATCCACCCTTCTGTATCAGTATTCCGGCGATTCTGGTTTTGTTCTAGGTAAGAAAATCCTAACCCTAACCAGTTTTAAGGTTCTTATGGGTACAAGTAGCTAAGTAGCTGACTCACATTGTGTTATATGTCGTCATATCGACGTTGACGGAAGCGTAGAGTACCTATTCAATTCATTACGTTTCTACGGCATAAGGTGCGTATTTTAGACACTTAAGTTATCATTTTTCAAAGCTTTCAATGCCGTTTAATGGTAGATTGTTGACAAGAATTCTGTTTGACATGTAGAACATGCTGTCTGTTTTTCATTTCGAATACGTATGAAGAATATGAGATTTACGGTATTTTTGGTATTTGTAGGAAATACTGTATACGTACTTATTTTGCTGATGTGATTGCCATGAGTATTTTTCATGTACCTATACTAGTTATGCGTGGATGATTTGTTTGGCGAAGAGATTTGCCCTAATGCACATATTGGCCGACATATGCTATGTAGACTAATGTGTGTAGACTAAGTGTTTGTTGAAATGCCTAAATCAATATGATTTATGCCTGCCATATGTATTAAATGTAAGAACATGATTTTTGTGTATTAGACATCTCCTTGATATAAGGATTTGTCATATTATATGTTGAAATCAACATACGTCAAGTACGTTGGAGTTGTGTAGTCTAAGTATTTGTATAAATGTATGTATTAGTAAGTATTGAGTAAATGGTGTTGTAGATTTGCGTTGAGATTGAATTCTCAACTAATTTGATGATGTACATGAATTCCTCCATGCTTGTTATATTGAATTGATTACCTTACGTGTGAAATACTCGTATATGGTTAACTGCTTATGATGTATGTTATAACATGCTGATAACATGCTGGAATTACTTATATTTCAATTCTGTCTCCCTCGTATGATTATTGATTTAGATTACAAGTGTTTGAAGCTATACTCTAGTCCAAGCAGTCGGTAATAGATTTAAATTCGTGGTTGGATTCTATTCGCCACGAAGGATGCGTTGACGAACCCGAGTCGTGCTTTAGTTGGCGGCAGTGGTTAGGCCATGCGAGGCATTTATGCGCTTCATGTCGTTCAGCTTGAGGTGCGCTCGTACTAGTCGAGCTCGTCAAGTAACCCGACTGACCATTGTATGTTCACCTTGTATTGGTCATAACTGCTTGAACCTAGGGTACTGAACTTACCAGTGATAACCCTGATAACCGTGGTACCTTGATCCATTAAGATTAATGAGCCGAGCATGGTGGTATGGGACACCGTGGTCGAGCTGTCGGCCTACGCTGGGGCCACGAGCCTCCCCGTAGTGACCAGTGAGCAACCCAGACTCATGAGCTGATTATGGTGGTATGGGACACTATATTCACGCTATCGGCCTACACTGATAAGGTGATGGGGGAGCGGTGCAACGAGTGCGTGCAACAGCCCTGACAGCCTTGTGTAGTGACCTCGAGTGTACTTTGAGTGTACGTAAGGCAACGACCCTTCCGTAGCAAAAAGAGTACAACTAGGCCTGTATTGATAAGGTGATGGGGTAGCGGTGCAACGAGTGCGTGTAACATCCCTTGCAGTGCTTGCAGTGACCTTGAACCATATCATCGAATGTGACTACTAGGAGTGACGACCCTGAAAGGATCCTTGTTGGGAATAATATAAGAGAAGTACCCTAGTTTCCCAATCCTACTGTATGAAAAGGACTAATAACAACTCGGTAATCATATTTATATCGCACTGCATGTGCCTGTAAGATGTGGAGCACAGAGAGAAGAAAGAATGTCACGGATGTAAGATGGTGTCGCATGAGGGAGTATGTTGGCGAGGGCATCCATCATGTCATTTCATTCTTACATTAATTACAGTATTTAGGAATGTTTGATTTGCTTGCTTTACCATTATCGCGTGATTGATTTGATAACATGTTAACCTTTGCTCTATGATTCCATTGAGTTGATCACTCATTCCCACGTTACGGGACGTGTTGTACACACCAACCAGTCCCTGTTTTAGTTCCAGATGATGGCACTGCTTGTGAAGTGGAGCCAGACTTGTATGATGATGAGGAGGATTTCTCCTATATGCGTGTTCTGATTGAAGGGACTACAGGGAGGTTGATTAGACACCATGACACTTGTCTTTTTATACTTTTGGAGCACTTATGTATATTCTTTTTGTTCATTTTTGGAGTATACATGTATATATTTAACCTGGTAACATGTTCACACTCTGGAGACTTATAACGGTTTATATATGTTATACATACTATCACAGTCTTCTGCTTGCATAATTTGACTGTCTCTGGAGTATGATATGTTGTTTTGGCTTAATCCCACTCATGTTTAATACCCTAATATAGACAACATTCAATTATAAGCATTTATTTTGCATAAGTGATGTTTTGAAACTCGGGTGTTGAGTTGCTACTCGACCCCCGGTATCAGATCATGATTTGGATTAAACTGGACCTGAGTTATGGTAACACGGTGCACACTGACGCACTCTAACTTAGGAAGGGGGCGATTGAAACTTAAAAACCACATTAGAATCCCAAGTTTTACCGACAGGCGAGATTGAATATTGTCATGTAGTCCACAGTTCATCTACTTTGTTTTGTTGAGATTCATGTACCCAGCTATACCCCAATCTCACCACCACCACAGGCCAAATCTCTATTGCTATGAAGTAATTCAGTAGGCCACACAAGGGATCGCAACAATAATAAAATCTATGATTACAAAGGAAAGAAAACATTTAAGTTCATATGTTCCACCAATCTACTCTATCCAGGACCATCCTCAGTTAAACCATAGATCATCAAATCATTTCTTTTTGCCTCCAAGTGCATCCTTTGGGGCCTTCTCTTTACACTTTTAGAACCTTCAACTTAAAGTCATCTCACCCTCAATCTGTGTTATTCTTGGTCTCCATATCATATGACCAAAGTATCAATGCCTACTTTACCTATGAATGATACCCCAATGTTCCCTCGGATGCATTCATTTCTATATCTGTCATTCCTCATCTTGACACCTATCCATCTCAACATCCCCATTTCAACTACACATCCTATGAACATGCTGTCCATTGACAGCCTAAGATTCTAGTCCATAAAGCATGAATGGTCATATAGTTATCCTAGAAGATCTCGCTATTAGTTAATTTGGTATGCATCCATGAGATCTCGCTATCACAGAAAACTCCAAAGGCACATCTTTACTTCATCCATCCAGATCTTACTCTACAAGTAACATCCCTCATCAATCTCACCACTCTCATGAAGTATCGACCAAGATATTGAAAACAACTTCTTAGGACTCAATCCTAAAGTCCAACCCATTTCCTTCAAAATCTCTCCTTTCACCACCTCATTCTTTTACTTTTTCTAAGTCCTTTCATACTAGACATAAATACTAACGTGTAAATGATGGAGAATAACACTTAAACAAAAATTTACTATAAATAGTAAATATATGTATAAATTAGACTTTTGACGATTTAATTTATGTAATCTCGTGGAATAAATGGGTTAGTTGGATAGATTAGTGTCTCCTACCCCAAAATCATATGCTACAAGTCATATAAAATCATTCTGGTTTGCAAATTGGCCCCAAAATTTTGGGGCTTAATGAGACCCAATGGTCCATGGTTCGACCCTCCTTTCCTTCTAAATCCACTACTTCCTTCACAAAATCACCCTTCAAGCTCTCCTTTTCTTCCAAAGCTACTATTTTCTCTCTCCAACCTCCCTTCTAAATCGTTCTTTCCTTCATTTTCTGTTATTTCTTTCATCCCTCTATTGTTCTCACCCCTACCCAGCACCTACACTCTCCATTTTCTACGGTTGGAGCTCCCAAGCTCTCCTTTGAGGCTCAAAATCATGTGAGCTTTCAACTCATCACATTTCTTCCTTTCTCCTTCTTTGATCCCTACCTTTTGGACATATTTCCCTCCTCTCTTAGACCTAGATCCATGGGAAGTCATTAGGTTAGCCTTTTCTTCCATTTCATCAATTTTCTATTCTTCCATTTCATCAATTTTCCATGGCTCTTTTTGAGTTCATTTTAGCCATTTTCTCGATCTATCCACTTTTACCCATGGATGAGACCGAACGCAGTAGCTTAGTCCATAAATAGTGACCATCTAGTGCTAGGACATCTAGAGTTTTGGACCTAGAGTTAGTACTCCTAGATTTGAAAGATCTGACGATATAGGAAATCCAATTTCTAGATAATCTTGACTCTAAGCGATAGAACAATCCCCTATAGTAGAAATGGTATGAAACCATTTAGCGTATAAGCTTAGGCTTTGGAATACAACTAGTGAGTTACAGCTTAGTCTACTAGTTATATTAAGTAGTGTAAAGCATGTATATGCTAAGGAATAGTAGGTTAGATTTGGTTGGAGTAGAACCTCATTCCTTCGATAGATCCCCTTAATACTTATAGACTTCTGTTATAACCCTTAGGAAATTTGTTTTAACTTAAAACCATTCACTCTCAGGAAAAACTTATAAATCCCTCACATTGAATTTAGAATAAACCAGCACGCCCCTTAGAATTTCCCTTAGAATTGCCTTCCCAAGGACTTCTTACAATCGGGAATGGGGAGTAAGGGAACAGTATGTAAGCGATGTATTCACGGTTTGAATCGACTTCTTAATCCTAGTAGTTACCAATGAATCCAATGCTCTGATCAAGTAGAAGATCGGCATCAACTCGGATTAAGAATTGATCCAACAAATTTTCTGTCCTAGCTAGACAGAAAGTCTATGTATCTGGCTCAGACCCACTACACAACTTTTCTTCCGTGTTGGCCTAACCACCTACAACCAAAAGTTATCACTTTGTCTTTGGAAAATGGCGAGGACTTATAGCCAGTAGAGAATTAGACATCTTTCCATCAACGCACACCCGTCCTTAGAATCACAATAGAGATCAGGCTCCATAGGTACCAATACCATAGAACGCATCATTAGCAAAGGAAGACCAATGTAGCGAGAGGTTGTTTTCCATTTCATGTCAAGGATAGGCCCTAAGTTACACCTCGTTCCGATATACGGATTGAGACATAGATTCTTGAGTCTTAAGAATAACTAAATTTTTAAGGGGGGTAGAACGTATTGAGCCCAATCTACTTAGGATTATCGAATACAACCGTTGGATCAGAGTAGCGCAGCGGAAGTGTGGTTGGCCTCTTCCCCACTGGCCCAGGATCGAAGAAGTTGATTTAGGTTATACGTAAGGTTAGGTCATTAAATAGGATTTGAACCTTCCTTAGAATGTCAATGCTAAAGTCTTTCTAGGGACTTATTACCCTTAGCCAATTTCGGGGATGAAATTATGTTTTAAGGGGGGTAGATTGTAACACCTCGGATTTTTGCTAGCCTGGAATTAGACGTCCTTAGGCAATGGGTCAACCATAGCACCTTGGTAGCTTCTCAAATTTTGATTCCAAAGCCAGAGAAATCATTTGGAACCTAATTCTTTAGAAATTTAACGTGAATTAGCCAGCGCTACACTAGATTTCCTGTAAAATTAGTACCAATCACTATAAATTTCGATCTGTAAGACCCAAAACCTCTAGAATTGTTACTGTTACGTTACCCTAAAATCTAGTATCTAACTCTAAGCCCAGTTGCCCTCGAGATCATTTGGAAACTCCGTATCGGACTGGACCGTACGTTGAAAGTCCGATAGTCACGAACTTAGACAAATATGACCGCCTAGTTGGATTTGATAATCACCTCGAAAATCAAGTCTAGATGATGTCCTGAGACTGTTTCCTTGAGTCCGGAGTGAAGAGTGTGAGAAAAGGAAAATATTTAGAAAATTAATTCAATTTTTAATAAATCTGGCATGTGTCGCTTGCGTGACATTTCTAAACGTTCTGACCATTAGAATTCAACCAAATTTCACCCTCGGATCAGGAAAGTTGGCCCTTATATGTCATAGCACTTATGGCCCTGATCGAGTTTCGGTGATCGCTGAACTGAAACTGGTCTGCCACGGTCGATCTGAAAACCCGACCGGACTGAAAACTTAGCTGGACCTAGATCCAATATTTGTGAGATTAAGTCCGACCGCATTTAGTAACAAGATCTCCAGAAGTGCTCCGTTGGATAGGAACAGACCCGATTTGGTTATAACTTAAGTATACCTTAACTTCAAGTCTATTTTCGTTAAGTTTAGGATTATAAAAAGGCCTTAAACCCTCTCTCACAAATCCCATACGAATTTCAAAGCCTACCCAACTCAAGAGAGAGAAAAGAGAGAGAAAGTGAGGGAGAAGTTGGTGATTCTTCCTGGGATTCTTCCCAGTCTCTCTACGTGCCTCATCCACCCTTCTGTATCAGTATTCCGGCGATTCTGGTTTTGTTCTAGGTAAGAAAATCCTAACCCTAACCAGTTTTAAGGTTCTTATGGGTACAAGTAGCTAAGTAGCTGACTCACATTGTGTTATATGTCGTCATATCGACGTTGACGGAAGCGTAGAGTACCTATTCAATTCATTACGTTTCTACGGCATAAGGTGCGTATTTTAGACACTTAAGTTATCATTTTTCAAAGCTTTCAATGCCGTTTAATGGTAGATTGTTGACAAGAATTCTGTTTGACATGTAGAACATGCTGTCTGTTTTTCATTTCGAATACGTATGAAGAATATGAGATTTACGGTATTTTTGGTATTTGTAGGAAATACTGTATACGTACTTATTTTGCTGATGTGATTGCCATGAGTATTTTTCATGTACCTATACTAGTTATGCGTGGATGATTTGTTTGGCGAAGAGATTTGCCCTAATGCACATATTGGCCGACATATGCTATGTAGACTAATGTGTGTAGACTAAGTGTTTGTTGAAATGCCTAAATCAATATGATTTATGCCTGCCATATGTATTAAATGTAAGAACATGATTTTTGTGTATTAGACATCTCCTTGATATAAGGATTTGTCATATTATATGTTGAAATCAACATACGTCAAGTACGTTGGAGTTGTGTAGTCTAAGTATTTGTATAAATGTATGTATTAGTAAGTATTGAGTAAATGGTGTTGTAGATTTGCGTTGAGATTGAATTCTCAACTAATTTGATGATGTACATGAATTCCTCCATGCTTGTTATATTGAATTGATTACCTTACGTGTGAAATACTCGTATATGGTTAACTGCTTATGATGTATGTTATAACATGCTGATAACATGCTGGAATTACTTATATTTCAATTCTGTCTCCCTCGTATGATTATTGATTTAGATTACAAGTGTTTGAAGCTATACTCTAGTCCAAGCAGTCGGTAATAGATTTAAATTCGTGGTTGGATTCTATTCGCCACGAAGGATGCGTTGACGAACCCGAGTCGTGCTTTAGTTGGCGGCAGTGGTTAGGCCATGCGAGGCGTTTATGCGCTTCATGTCGTTCAGCTTGAGGTGCGCTCGTACTAGTCGAGCTCGTCAAGTAACCCGACTGACCATTGTATGTTCACCTTGTATTGGTCATAACTGCTTGAACCTAGTGTAACATCCCAAAAATCGGGGGTCGGGTAGAAAACCAACTCCTGAGTTCCAGAACATCACTTATGCCACTTAGATAACGATAAATGCATGTTGTTTGTAGAATGGCATTAAACAAGATTGAGACTAAGCCAAAACAGCATATCATACTCCAGAGATAAATACATAAAATATATAATCAATTATGATAAATACATAAAATATATAATCAATTGTAAGCCTCCAGAGTGTGAACATGTTACCAGGTTAAATAAATACATGTATATTCCAAAAATGAACAAAAAGAATATACATGAGTGCTCCAAAAGTGCAAAAGAAAGACAAGTGTCATGGCGTCTAATCAACCTCCCTATAATCCCATCGATCAGAACACGCATAAAGGAGGGATCCTCCTCATCATCATATAAGTCTAGCTCCGCTCCACAAGCAGCGCCATCATCTGAAACTAAAATAGGGGCTGGTGGGTGTCCGGAACAACATCCCGTAACGTGGGAGTGAGTAATCAACTCAGTGGAATCGTAGAGCAAAGATTAGCATATTATCAAATCAATCACGCGATAATAATAAAGCAAACAATCAAACATTCCTAGATACTGTTGTTAATGCATGCATGAAATGACATGATGGATGCCCTCACCGACATTCTCCCTCATACGGCACCATCTTACGCCCGCGACATGCTTTCTTCCCACAGTGCTCCACATCTTCCAGGCACATGCAGTGCGATGTGGATATGATTACCGGGTTGTTATTAGTCCATTCATATAGCAGTATTGGGAAACTAAGGTACCTTCCTTGTATCAATCCCAACACAGATTCTGTCTAGGGTCGTCACTCCTAGTAATCTCATACGATGTTATATTTATAGGTCGCGCTGTAAGGGCTGTCAAGGCTATTGCTTGCACTCGTTGCTCCACTCCCCCATCACCTTATCAATACAGGCCTAATGTACTCTTGTCGCTACAGAAGGGTCGTCGCCTCCCGTAGACTCAGAATACACTCGAGGTCACTACAAAGGGCTCGTCACCAGTCAGTGTAGGCCGACAGCTCGAATGTAGTGTCCCATACCACCACAATCGGCTCACGAGTCAATGGTGCTCACTGGTCACTACAGAGAGGTTTGTGGCCCCAGTGTATGCCGACAGCTCGACCACGGTGTCCCATACCACCATGCCTGGCTCATGAGTCTTTATGGATCAAGGTACCATGGTTGACAGGATTTTCAATGGTAAGTTCAGTACCCTAGGTTCAAGCAGTTATTACTCATACATAGTGAACATACAATGGCCAGTTAGATTACTTAACGGGCTCAACTAGTACGAGCGCATCTCAAAATGAGTGACATGAAGTGCATAAAACACTTCGTGTGGCCTAACCACTGCTGCCTGCCCAAGACACAACTCACGTTCATCGACGCATCCTTCGTGGTACATAGAAGCCAACCACGAATTCAATCCATTACCGACTGCCTAAACTAGGTCATAGCCCCAAGCATTTGTGTATCAACATCAGTAAGCATATGTGAGTAACAGAAATAAATATAAACAATCCAAGCATGTTGACACATGTTATAATGTACTACATAAGCAAATCAACCAACACATGCATTCCATATATATAATGAAATCATTTCATATAGCCAATATGGTGGAAAACATATACATCAGCCTATTAACTGAGAATTCAATCTCAAAACTAATTCACAACACCATTTACTCAATACATACTAATACAAACATTTATACAAACACTTAGTCTACACTCTTTAGCCTATATAGCGTATGTCGACCCAAAGTGCGCATTAGGGCGAATCTCTTCGCCAAACAGATCATACACGCATTCCTAATATCACAACATGACAAATAGCCATGGCAATCATTTTAGAAAAATATGGACGTAAACAGTATTTCCTACAAATACCTAAAATACCCTAAATCTCATATTTCCCGTACGCAGTCGAAACAGAAAACGGACAGCATGTTCTACATGTCAAACGGCGTTCTCTTCGATAATCTACTATTAAATGACATTGAAAGCTTTGAAATTAGTCAATCAAAGCATCTAAAATCCTCACCTTTTGCCTTAGACGTGTATCGATTCGAATAGAACGTCTACGCTTCGTCAACGGCGTTATGGCAACCTATATCACAAGATACATAAGCTACATCACTACTTGTAACTAAGGAATCCCTAAAATAGCTTGTGGTTAGGGTTTTCTTACCTAGAAGTGCGTTGAAATTACCGGAAAAGTGATTTGAATGCGGTGCTTCGGTACGTTCAATAACTGGTGCAAGTGACAGGAAATCTCTCCCACAACTCTCTCACAATCTCTCTCTTTCTCTCTCACCACTTTCTAGGGTTTATAGCAAATTCGGATGCGAGAGATATGAGAGGGTTTAAAGCCGTTATATAGGCTAAAACCTAACCTAAATAGACTTGGGAACAAGGTATACTTGAGTTATAACCAAATCGGGACTTTTCTAATCCAAAAGAGCGTTTCGGGAGGTCCCCTGGCCGAACGCGGTCGGACTTAAGCTCATGTATACTGGATGTTGATCACATAAAGTTTTCAGTCCAGTAGAGTTCCCAGATTGCACGTGGCGGTCCAGTTTCAGTTCAGCGGTCATCGTACCTAAATCAAGTTTACAAGTCTCATGACATGAAAGATAAATTTTTCCTGATCCGAGGGTGAAATTTGGCTGAATTCTGACGGTCAGAACGCTTAATAATAACGTGCAACGATATGTGCCAGATTTTGAATTAAATTTCCAAATCTTTACTCTTTCTCACTCTCTTCACTCCAGGCTCAATGAAATAGCCTCAGAACATCAGTTGGGCTTGATTTTCGAAACGATTATCAAGTCCAGCCAAGCGGTCATAACGGTCTAAGATTGTAGATATCGGACTTTCGACGCGCGGTCTAGATCCAATACAAGGTTTCAAAGGGTTCCTGGGAACAAACCGGTTTAGAGTTTGATCTTGGATTTCAGGGTAAGATAGCGTCATTGGTTCTACAAGTTTTAGGTCTTGCAGAACGTATTTAAAGTGATCAGGGACAATTTCACAGCTAATCTAACGTAGCGCTAGTTAACTTACGCTTATTTTCTAAAGGAATTAATCCTAAGTGATTTCTTTGACTTTGGAATTGGGTTCTAAGAGGTTACCAAGGTGCTATGGTTGACCCATTGCCTAAGGACGTCTAACCCCAGGTTGGCAAAAATTTGGGGTGATACAATCTAGCCCTCCTTAAAACAAAATTTCATCCCCGAAATTGACTAAGGGTAATGAGTCCCTAGAGAGACTTTAGTATTGGCATTCTAAGGAAGGTTCAGATCCTGTTTAGTGACCTAACCTTATGTATAAACTAAATCAACTGTTTCGATCCTGGGCCAGTGGGGAAGAGGCCAACCATGCTTCCGCTGTGCTACTCTGATTCAACGGTTGTATTAGATAATCCTAAGTAGATTGGGCTCAATACGTTCTACCCCCCTTAAAACTTAGTTCTACTTAAGGTTCAAGAATCTATGCCTCGATCCGTATATCGGAACGAGGTGTAACTTAGGGCCTATCTTTGACATGAAATAGGAAACAACCTCTCACTACATTGGTCTTCCTTTGCTAATGATGTGTTCTATGGCATTGGTACCTATAGTTGTAGAAAAGAGTTGAAATGATGGGTGTTGTGGTTGATTTCAAGGACGGATGTGAGTTTGTGGCAAGAGGTCTAATCTCTATTGGCTGTATGTCCTCAACATTTTCCAAAGGCAAAGTAATAACTTTTGGTTGTAGATGGTCGGCCAACACAGAAGAAAAGTCGTGTAGTGGGTCTAAGCCGGATACAAAGACTTTCTGCCTAGACTCTGACAGAAAATTCATCATATCAGTTCTTAATCCTAGACAATGTCGATCTTCTGCTTGATCAGAGCATTGGATTTATTGGCAACTACCAGGATTGAGAAGTCAATTCAAACCGCGAATACATCTCTTACATGTACAGTTCCTTTACTCTGTGTTCCTGAATGCAATAAGCCCTTGGGGAAGGCATATCAAAGGGGCGTGCTAGTTTATTCTAAGGTCAATTTGAGGAATTTATAAGTTTTCCCTGAGAGTGAATGATTCTAAGTTAAAATAACTTTCCTAAGGGTTATAACAGAAGTCTATAACTATTAAGGGGATCTATCGAAAGAATGAGGTACTACTCCAACCAAATCTAACCTACTATTCCTTAGCATATACAGGCTTTACACTGCTTAATTCAACTAGTAGCCTAGTCTGTTACTCACTAGCTATAATCCAAAACCTAAGCCTATACGCTAAATGGTTTCATACCATTTATACTACAGGGGATTGTTCTATCGCTTAAGGTCAAGATTATCTAAATGGAATTGGATTTCCTATATCGTCAGATCCTTCAAATCTAGGAGTACTAACTCTAAGCCCAAAACTCCAAGGGCCTATATGGCCAGTGGTCTCAAGTTGTGTTAACTGGGACCGCATAACTAATCCCATGTCGGGATTGGGAGTGGCATGCTTGGTAGGAGGGTGGGGTGGGATAAAAAATAATTTTGTAGGCTTAATCCCAGGATTTACTTTTAATCGGATACATTCCAAACATGGTAGTGGAAACCATAGGATACACCCAATCTAGGGACAATATCTTACAGCGAACGGAATGGCATGCACTTCATTTAACAAAATTCGTCACAATACATGGAATAAAGTTCCACATGCATTATGACAGGAACGACTACGACTATGCTAAGCCCAAACCACTAAACACAAACATATTTTCTACCTATGACATCACTAGGCCCAACAACAACAATACATAGAAATCCTTAAAACGAAAATCAAACAATCTATAGGATAATGGCATAGATGCCTAATTCTACCAAAGGACTTCTACCACGGTCCCGACTTACCTTCTTTAATACTGTCTGTTGCCCATTAGAGCTTTATCGGCGATGTATTCTCAATACTCCTCAAGCGAAGGAAGTGAAGAAATGGGATGGGTAAGTAGGTTTCCATAAGTTTAAGGCTCAAACGAGAGCTTAAGAGCTCAAATGAGCCATGGAAAGTGAAGGAAATGAAGAAAAGGGGCTGACCTATTGGGTTGCCATGAATCTAGGTCTAATAGAGGAGGGAAACAAGCCCTAAAAGGCTGAGGTTACAAAGGGAAAAGAGTGAAATGGGTTGGGTTAGAAGCTCACACAATTTGAGCTTCAAATGGAGGATGGGAGAGCTCCAACGTGAGATAATGGAGAGAGAGGGGAATGTGTACCACTGCAGATGATGGAGGGGCGTGGGTTGTGGCAGAAAATGGGATTGGGGGCGTTTTGAAGTGGGTTTTGAAGGGGAGGCAGCAACAAAACGTGAGAAGGGAGAGCTTGGGAGGGCTGCTTGTGAAGGAGGTAGGCCTTTGGGGCATTTTTAAGGGATGACTCACATATAGGAGGGGTGCCCTAGGCACCAAAGTGCATCAGCCCGAAGTACGGCCCAGTGGGGCCCATCGGTCGGCGAGGCCTCCCCGAACCAGCGAGGTCCTCGCCGGTGAAAGTTATTTTCGGCGAGGCTGACCATATGGCCCATGACTTCGTTCGAGGCGTTTCGGGACCAATTTGTAAATTGGGATGAATTTCTACATTATGTAGCATATGATTTTGGGGTAGGAGAGGCTAATCCATCCAACTAACCCATTTATTCCATGAGATTCCCTAACTGGAATGGCCAAAAGTCTAATTTATACATATATTTACTATTTATAGTAAATTTTTATTTAGGTATGATTCACTATCCTTCACACATTAGGATGTATATCTACTATGAAAGGACTTAAAAAATGTTGAAGAATGGGGTGGTGGAAGGAGAGATTCTGAAGGAATGGGATGAAAAGGGGTTTTAGGCCTTGGGATTGAGTGCAAGGGTGTTGTGGTTACCCCACAACCCAAGGACATTCATTGCTAGGTTTGGAATCCTTCAGAGAATGACTCAAACCCATCGACTTACGACCTAGAGGCAACTTAGGTTGCTTCACGCGACCGAAGATATGTATGGCCTAAATTATCGTATTGTCTCACCTGTCGGCGAAACTTGAGATTTTAATGTAGTTTCTAAGTTTCCATCACCCCCTTCCTAAGTCAAAGTGCGTCAGTGTGTATTGTGTTACCATAACCCAGGTCCAGTTTAATCCAAATCATGTTATGATACCATCTGTAACATCCCAAAAATCGGGGGTCGAGTAGAAACCCAATTCCTGAGTTTCAGAACGTCACTTATGCAACATAGATAATGATAAATACATGTATTGATAAGGTGATGGGGGAGCGATGCAACGAGTGCGTGTAATAATCCTGGCAGCCCTTGTAGTGACCTAGAACCATATCATCGTATGAGACTACTAGGAGTGACAACCCTTGACAGGATTCTTGTTGGGAATGATATAAGGGAAGTACTTTAGTTTTCCAATCCTGTTGTATGAAAGGGACTAATAACAACTAGGTAATTATATTCATATCACACTGCATGTGCCAGTAAGATGTGGAGCACTGAGGGAAGAAAGCATGTCGCGGATGTAAGATGGTGTCGCATGAGGGAGTATGTTGGTGAGGGCATTCATCATGTCATTTCATTCTTGCATTAATTACAGTATTTAGGAATGTTTGATTTGCTTGCTTTACCATTATCGCGTGATTGATTTGATAACATGTTAACCTTTGCTCTATGATTCCACTGAGTTAATCACTCACTCCCACGTTACGGGATGGTATTGTACACACTAACCAGTCCTTGTTTTAGTTCCAGATGATGGCGCTGCTTGTGAAGCGGAGTCAGACTTGTATGATGATGAGGAGGATTTCTCCTATATGCGTGTTCTGATCGACGGGACTACAGGGAGGTTGATAAGACACCATGACACTTGTCTTTTTGCACTTTTGGAGCACTCATGTATATTCTTTTTGTTCATTTTTGGAGTATACATGTATATATTTAACCTGGTAACATGTTCACACTCTGGAGACTTACAACAGTTTATATATTTTATACATACTATCACAGTCTTTCGCTTGCATAATTTGACTGTCTCTGGAGTATGATATGTTGTTTTGGCTTAATCCCACTCATGTTTAATACCCTAATATAGATAACATTCAATTATAAGCATTTATGTTGCATAAGTGATGTTTTGAAACTCAGGTGTTGAGTTGCTACTCGACCCCCAATTTTCAGGGCGTTACAAATGGTATTAGAGCATGATTTGGATTAAACTGGACCTGGGTTATGGTAACACAATGCACACTGACACGCTCTGACTTAGGAAGGGGGCGATTGAAACTTAGAAACCACATTAGAATCCCAAGTTTCGCCGACAGGCGAGACTGAATATTGTCATGTAGTCCACAGTTCTTCTACTTTATTTTGTTGAGATTCATGTACCCAGCTACACCCCAATCTCACCACCACCACGGGCCAAATCTCTATTTCTATGAAGTAATTCAGTAGGCCACACAAGGGATCGCAACAATAATAAAATCTAGGACCACAAAGGAAAGAAAATATTTAAGTTCATATGTTCCACCAATCTACTCTATCCAGGACCATCCTCAGTTAAACCATAGATCATCAAATCATTTCTTTTTGCCTCCAAGTGCATCCTTTGGGGCCTTCTCCTTACACTTTTAGAACCTTCAACTTAAAGTCATCTCACCCTCAATCTGTGTTGTTCTTGATCTCCATGTCATATGACCAAAGTATCAATGCCTACTTTACCTATGAATGATACCCCAATGTTCCCTCGGATGCATTCATTTCTATATCTGTCATTCGTCATCTTGACACCTATCCATCTCAACATCCCCATTTCAACTACACATCCTATGAATTGGTTGACAGCCTAAGATTCTGGTCCATAAAGCATGAATGGTCTTATAGTTATCCTAGAAGATCTCGCTATTAGTTAATTTGGTATGCATCCATAAGATCTCGCTATCACAGAAAACTCCAAAGGCACATCTTTACTTCATCCATCCAGATCTTACTCTACAAGTAACATCCCTCATCAATCTCACCACTCTCATGAAGTATCGACCAAGATATTGAAAACAACTTCTTAGGACTCAATCCTAAAGTCCAACCCATTTCCTTCAAAATCTCTCCTTTCACCACCTCATTCTTTTACTTTTTCTAAGTCCTTTCATACTAGACATAAATACTAACGTGTAAATGATGGAGAATAACACTTAAACAAAAATTTACTATAAATAGTAAATATATGTATAAATTGGACTTTTGACCATTTAATTTATGGAATATCGTGAAATAAATGGGTTAGTTGGATAGATTAGTGTCTCCTACCCCAAAATAATATGCTACAAGTCATATAAACTCATTCTGGTTTGTAAATTGGCCCTGAAAATGCCTCAAATGGAGAGGGGGCCTAAATGATCAACTTTCAGGGGGTTCCAGGGTGGGATCCAGACTTTTTTTGGGCCTATGGGGCAAGAGGGCCTCGCCCAAATGGCGAGGCATCACCAGTTTGACCAGAGGTCAGCGAGGGCATCGCCAGTCAAGGGGTTCGACCGGGCGGGCCGCCAGGGCCGTTCGAGTTTGGGGCTTAGTGGGACCCAATGGTCCATGGTTCGACCCTTCTTTCCTTCTAAATCCACTACTTCCTTAACAAAATCACCACCCAAGCTCTCCTTTTCTTCCAAAATTGTTGTTCTCTCTCTCCAACCTCCCTTTCAAATCGTTTTTTCTTTCATTTTCTATTATTTCTTGCATCCCTCTATTGTTCTCACCCCTGCCCAGCACCTACACTCTCCATTTTCTACGGTTGGAGCTCCCAAGCTCTCCTTTGAGGATCAAAATCATGTGAGCTTTCAACTCATCACATTTCTTCCTTTCCCCTTCTTTGATCCCTGCCTTTTGGACCTATTTCCCTCCTCTCTTAGACCTAAATCCGTGGGAAGCCATTAGGTTAGCCTTTTCTTCCATTTCATCAATTTTCCCTGGCTCTTTTTTGAGTTCATTTTAGCCATTTTCTCGATCTCTCAGCTTTTACCCATGGATGAGACCGAACGGAGTAGCTTAGTCCATAAACAGTGATCATCTAGTGCTAGGACATCTAGAGTTTTGGACCTAGAGTTAGTACTCCTAGATTTGAAATATCTGACGATATAGGAAATCCAATTTCTACATAATCTTGACTCTAAGCGATAGAACAATCCCTTGTGGTAGAAATGGTATGAAACCATTTAGCATATAAGCTTAGGCTTTGGATTACAGCTAGTGAGTTACAGACTAGTCTACCAGTTATATTAAGTAGTGTGAAGCCTGTATATGCTAAGGAATAGTAGGTTAGATTTAGTTGGAGTAGAACCTCATTCCTTCAATAGATCCCCTTAATACTTATATGCAATGTGTCAACCATAGCACCTTGGTAGCTTCTCAAAATTCGATTCCAAAGCCAGAGAAATCATTTGGAACCTAATTCTTTAGAAATTTAACGTGAATTAGCCAGCGCTACGCTAGATTTCCTATAAAATTAGTACCAACCACTTTAAATACGATCTGTAAGACCCAAAACCTTTAGAATTATTACTGTTACGTTACCCTAAAATCTAGGATCTAACTCTAAGCCCAGTTTCCCTCGAGATCATTTGGAACTCCGTATCGGACCTGGACCGCACGTCGAAAGTCCGATAGTGACAAACTTAGACAAATATGACCGCCTAGTTGGACTTGACAATCACCTCGAAAATCAAGTACAGATGATATCCTGAGACTGTTTCCTTGAGTCCGGAGTGAAGAGTGTGAGAAAAGGAAAATATTTAAAAAAATTAATTCAATTTTTAATAAATCTGGCATGTGTCACTTGCGTGACATTTTTAAACGTTCTGACCGTTAGAATTCGACCAAATTTTACCCTCGGATCAGGAAAGTTGGCCCTTACATGTCATAGCACTTATGGCCCTGATCGAGTTTCGGTGACCGCTGAACTGAAACTAGTCCTCAACGGTCGATCTGAAAACCCGACCGAACTGAAAACTTAGCTGGACCTAGATCCAATATTAGTGAGCTTAAGTTCGACTGCATTTAGTAACAGGACTTCCATAAGTGCTCCGTTGGATCGGAACAGACCCGATTTGGTTATAACTTAAGTATACCTTGACTTCAAGTCTGTTTTTGTTATGTTTAGGCTTATAAAAAGGCCTTAAACCCTCTCTCACAAATCCCATACGAATTTCAAACCCTACCCAACTCAAGAGAGAGAAAAGAGAGAGAAAGTGAGGGAGAAGTTGGTGATTCTTCCTGGAATTCTTCCCAGTCTCTATACGTGACTCATCCACCCTTCTGTATCATTATTTCGTCGATTCTGGTTTCGTTCTAGGTAAGAAAACCCTAACCCTAACCTGTTTTAAGGTTCCTATGAGTACAAGTAGCTAAGTAGCTGACTCACCTTGTGTTATAGGTTGTCATATCGACGTTGACGGAAGCGTAGAGTACCTATTCAGTTCATTACGTTTCTACGGCATAAGGTGCGGATTTTAGATGTTTAAGTTACCATTTTTCAAAGCTTTCAATGCCGTTTAATGGTAGCTTGTTGACAAGAATTTTGTTTGACATGTAGAACATGCTGTCTGTTTTTCATTTCGAATACATACGAAGAAAATGAGATTTAAGATATTTTGGGTATTTGTAGGAAATATTGTATACGTACTTATTTTGATGATATGATTGCCATGAGTATTTGCCGTGCACCTATACTAGTTATGCGTGCATGATCTGTTTGGCGAAGAGATTCGTCCTAATGTACATATTGGCCGACATATGCTATGTAGACTAATGTGTGTAGACTAAGTGTTTGTTAAAATGCCTAAATCAATATGATTTATGCCTACCATATGTATTGAATGTAAGAACATGATTGTTGTGTATTAGACATCTCCTTGATATAAGGATTTGTCATATTATATGTTGAAATCAACATACGTCATGTACGTTGGAGTTGTGTAGTCTAAGTATTTGTATAAATGTATGTATTAGTAAGTATTGAGTAAATGGTGTTGTAGATTAACGTTGAGATTGGATTCTCAACTAATTTGATGATGTACATGAATTCCTCCATGCTTGTTGTATTGAATTGATTACCTTATGTGTGATATACTCGTGTATGGTTAACTTCTTATGATGTATGTTATAACATGCTGATAACATGTTGGAATTACTTGTATTTCATTTCTGTCTCCCTCATATGATTACTGATTTAGATTACAAGTGTTTGGGGCTATACTCTAGTCCAAGCAGTCGGTAACAGATTTGAATTCGTTGTTGGATTCTATTCACCACGAAGGACGCGTTGACGAACCCAAGTCGTGCTTTGGTTGACGGCAGTGGTTAGGCCACGCGAGGCGTTTATGCGCTTCATGTCATTCAGTTTGAGGTGCGCTCGTGCTAGTCGAGCTCGTCAAGTAACCCGACTGACCATTGTATGTTCACCTTGTATTGGTCATAACTGCTTGAACCTATGGTACTGAACTTACTAGTGATAACCCTGATAACCGTGGTACCTTGATCCATTAAGATTAATAAGCCGGGCATGGTGGTATGGGACACCATGGTCGAGCTGTCTCCCTACGCTAGGGCCACGAGCCTCCCCATAGTGACCAGTGAGCAACCCAGACTCGTGAGCCGATTATGGTGGTATGAGACACTATATTCGAGCTGTTGGCCTACACTGATAAGGTGATTGGGGGAGCGGTGCAACGAGTGCGTGCAACAGCCCTGATAGCCCTTTGTAGTGACATCGAGTGTACTTTGAGTCTACGTGAGGCGACGACCCTTCCGTATCAACAAGAGTACGACTAGACCTGTATTGAAAAGGTGATGGGGTAGCGGTGCAACGAGTGCGTATAACAGCCCTGACAGCCCTTGCAGTGACCTAGAACCATATCATCGTATGAGACTACTAGGAGTGACGACCCTAGACAGGATCCTTGTTGGGAATGATATAAGGGAAGAACCCTAGTTTCTCAATCCTACTGTATGAAAAGGACTAATAACAACTCGGTAATCATATTCATATCGCACTGCATGTGCCTGGAAGATGTGGAGCATTAAGGGAAGAAAGCATGCCACGGATGTAAGATGGTGTCGCATGAGGGAGTATGTTGGCGAGGGCATCCATCATGTCATTTCATTCTTGCATTAATTACAGTATTTAGGAATGTTTAATTTTCTTGCTTTACCATTATCACGTGATTGATTTGATAACATATTGACCTTTGCTCTATGATTCCACTGAGTTGATCACTCACTCCCACGTTATGGGACGGTGTTGTACACACCAACCAGTCCCTGTTTTAGTTGTAGATGATGGCACTGCTTGTGAAGCAGAGCCAAACTTGTATGATGATGAGGAGGATTTCTCCTATATGCGTGTTCTGATCGATGGGACTACAGGGAGGTTGATTAGACACCATGACACTTGTCTTTTTACACTTTTGGAGCACTCATGTATATTCTTTTTGTTCATTTTTGGAGTATACATGTATATATTTAACCTGGTAACATATTCACACTCTGGAGACTTATAACGGTTTATATATGTTATACATACTATCACAGTCTTCCTCTTGCATAATTTGACTGTCTCTGGAGTATGATATGTTATTTTTTTAGGGCGTTACATGAAGCCAGGCCTAGTTGCCTAACTAGTTCTAGAAGATCGAGAGGTGCCGCTGCTAGTTCTAGCGCCACTCATGAATTGTAGATGAAGCGGGATCTAGATCCCCATGCTCCCATAGGAAGGTCCTTGTTGGCAGAGTTGTCTCATGGCGTGTATAAAGGTCGTAGGGTCCTTTTTGAAGCTCATGTTGATGCGTGGCTATTTGGAGAGTTCATGTTGTTCGAGTGCCTAGTTGAAGCCAAGTGGGGTCCACTATTTGAGGGTGAGCGTCGTGCTAATGTGTGAACTGTTTGAGCTTTCTACACCCACATCCGTGAGCCAACGCTGGAGCCCTTATGGTTTAGGATTCCAGTTGGAAGAGATCGGGTGGCTACAGTTGATGCTGCTTTGATATCTCAGATTCTAAATGTGCCACTTAACGAGGTTCATGCAAGTGAGAAGAATCTGAATAGTGCACGTGAGAGGGATCGCCGCACATGATTCCTTTGTGGTTGTCAGGTGGAATGACAACCTAACAGAAGCCTCTTAGCGACAAATATGACAGATGACTTCTGTTTATTTTACCATATCTGTACATCCAACGTCTATCCCAGGTGGAGCAACCACAGTGAGTGCACGCTCCTGATGGTGGATTTCTTGTATTTGGTGAGGCAAGGAGAGAAGCTTTGTATGCCTACATGTCTTGTGACAGATAGTCCTTATCACACGTTTGAATAAAATGACTGAATCTCTCCCGTTCAGCCAACTCATATGCAGGATTGCACTTGAGTTTGGCTACAGACTTGGGGTAGAATTACTGGCGTCAATCCATTACATTATCGAGACTACTCTTAATCATATGGAGATCGGGCCTTGACAACGGCAAGCCCTACTTGAGGAGAGCGAAGATGAGTTAGAAAGCGAAGAAAAGAGGAGAACAATGAAGAAGGTGGAGCAGAGATAGAAGAGGAAGAAGAGCAGGACGAAGAAGAAGTGGAGGCTCAGGATATTGATGAGATTCCTCCTCCTGTGACTTAGGAGCATGATCCTGATAGGGCTGATAGAGAAGCTCATTTGGTTAGGCTTGAGGAGGGTCAGGCTACCCTACGACAGGATAATATGGATCTGCGGGGCCTCGTGAAGCATTAGTTCAAGAATGTAACCCACACTTTGAGGACGATCCTATGTTGTCTGCAGGATAAGGGTGTCCCTCCTCCATCGTCAGATTCTAATGAATAGTACTTTATATAGTTGTTATTTATCTGTTTGTTTCTTGTTCTTGTGTGTGGTTTGGTAGTTGTTTAGTAGTTTGATAGTTGATTTGGTGTTTGAAGCTTAGTTATTTTGCTCGCATGCTTTCTCCGTCGTAATTCATGTAATGCTGCACTTCAAGTATTGTGACATTTTGTTAATGAAATGCATGTTGTTTCTTAGGTTTGTGAAGTTAATGCTGTGTGGATGGACTGTGTGAATGCTTAATCTCACTGGTTGCACCCTCTGTTGTATGTAGGGTATGCCACCTAAGGGCTCGAGGTCTTCGACCCATCTCTCTCTGGGTGAGTCGCTCGACAGGGCCCTTCCCCTGAGCGATAGCCATATGGACCCCCATTCGAGCCCATCTTGTTTTGATCCTATATCGGATTCTCAGCCGACTTCTGGCCCTGCTGCTGGGCCGCCTCCTGTGACATCTTCTATGGTGCCTCCTGTCACACCTTCGATTCCTGAGCAAAACCGTGTGTTTGCGTCGACGCCTTATGCATCACAGTCCGCTCCGCCTCCTGATAGGCTAGAGCAGATGATACTGTTGATGTCGCAACAACAGATACAGTAATAGCAGTAACAACAGTTTTTGACCTCCATGGCTGGTATCTTTACTTAGTCGATGGGGGCAACTCCACCTGCCTTGCCTATATACCCTGTTGGGAATACTAGTGCCAATGGTACATTCAAGAAATTTCAGCGCTTGCGGCCTCCTACATTTATGGGTACTCACAGACCCGAGGAGGCTGAGTATTGGATTAACCGCATCTCGAAGATGCTTAGACCGTTGTACTGTTCCGAGACGGTGCAGGTTGAGCTTGCCACCTTCATGTTTGAGAAGGATGCCAGCTTATGGTAGGATAGCATTCTCTGCACAGTTGCAGAGGGATTTGTATGGACGTGGGAGGCGTTTGAGGCCTGCTTCCATGAGAAGTATTTTTCTGTCACTTACCAACACGAGAAGGAGAGTGAGTTCCTTCGCCTCCGTCAGGGAGGGATGTCGGTGACAGAGTATGAGAACCATTTTACGGAGCTGGGCAGGTATGCTCCTTTGATTTTGGTGATCACCGTTGCGAATGCGGCATTTTTCTGAGGGTTTACAGCCCGAGATTTGTTTGAAGATGTGATGTGTGAGCATCTCTTCCTATGCTGAGTTGGTGAGCATGTCCCTGCGAGCTGAGTAGGACGGGGATAGGTTGTCCCGTATGTGTGCACCTATGGCTCCCAGGCCGCGACCTGATTTTCTGAGTAGGGCTTTCCTTGGTAAGAGGCCTCGTGTTAATTCACCGCCGGGTTTTATGACATCTCCTACCCATGTGAGGTGACCTGATGTGTGGTGCAGCTACTGGAAGAAGCCAGGCCACACTGAGGTGACTTATTTCTCCAGGATGCGAGATAGTGGTTTCTCACCGCCCTAGAGGATCAACCGTCCGATGCCTTAGGCTATTTCTGCACCACCCCTTCGATTAGCACCAGCTCATCCTTCCTTCAGGCCACAACACCTTGTTTCAGGCCACCACAACGGCCCATGGTACCTCCACCGCATCTCCTATAGCAGGCTCGGGTTCATGTGCTCACAACTGAGGTGAACGAGGGAGATTCAACACTGACATCTTTTGAGGTTCCCGCTCACATTCTAGGTACGCTTATCTTCTTATTGGTGGACACTCGCTCCACTATTTCAATCATTTCTTGCACTGCGATCAAGCGGCTAGGTTTGGTTATGGCTCTTACGAAGGGAGTGAGACTCAAGAAAGCTACAGGGACTTCTTCAGACATTACTCGGACCTGTGAGTCTTGCTCAGTAGATTTGGGTAGCAAGAAAGTGGTTGTCGACCTGATTGTCGTCCCACTATGTCACTATGATGTTATATTTGAGATGGATTGGCTTACGAAGATGAAAGAAGAGATTGATTACGAGGCTACAGTTGGGACAGCGTACAGACCTAAGGGCACGGTCTTTACATTTCTAGTTCAAGTCAGTTCATCCTGTAGTGTTAGCAGCTACGCTTCTTTGTTAGAGAGTTCTGATGTTTCGACGTTGGGAGTTATGCCTGTGGTTCATGATTTCCCTGATGTGTTTGAGAAGATTCCGGGGCTTCGTCCTCAGCGTGAGATTGACTTAACTATCGATCTTGTGCCCGGTGCGACACATATTTCCCTGTTGACATATCGTATGCCTCCATGTGAGATGGAGGAACTGAGGAGATAGATTGATGTATTGTTAGAGGGAGGCTTTATTCGATCGAGTGTGTCACCTTGGGGAGTGCCTGTCTTGTTTGTGAAGAAGAAAGACAGTTCCCTACGGTTATGTATTGATTATCGCAGGCTGAATCAAGTAATAGTGAAGAATAAGTATCCCTTGCCCAGGATTGATGATCTGTTTGATCAATTGAAGGGGGCACGTTATTTCTCGAAGATAGATTTACAGTCTGGGTATCATCAGTTGAGCGTTAGGGATAAGGACGTGCAGAAGACTGCGTTCAGGACCATTTTTGGTCATTATGAGTTCCTTGTGATGTTTTGGAGTCACTAATGCTCCGGCCGTGTTCATGGATATGATGAATAGAGTGTTTCGGCCATTTCTGTTCTGATTCATCATTGTCTTTATCGATGACATTTTGATATACTCCACGAGTCGGGAAGAGCACGAGGAGCACCTGAGAGCACTATTGAATACTCTCAGGGAGAATCATCTTATTGCACATTATAAGAAGTGCAATTTATGGAAGTAAGAAGTCAAGTTCCTGGGACATGTGGTGTCCAAGGAAGGTATAGCAGTTGAACTCACTAAGGTAGCTACGATTCAGGATTGGAAGTAGCCTGGTTCAGTTACTGAGGTGAGGAGTTTTTTAGGTCTGGCAGGTTACTATCGACGATTCATTTGAGACTTTTTCAAGATTGCCAGACCATTGTCTCAGTTGACACGGAAAGACTTGAAGTTTGCCTGGAATGAAAAGGCCGAAATAGCTTTTCAGGAGCTGAAGGACAAGTTGACGTCCCCCCCTGTGCTAGCATTGCCAGAGCAAGGGATTAAGTATACGATATATACTGACGCGTCTCGTGTTGATTTGGGTTATGTCCTGATGCAGAAGGACAAGATGATTGCTTATGCCTCGAGACAATTGAGGAAGCACGAGGAGAATTACCTTACACACGACCTAGAGTTGACAGCCATCATTTTTTCATTAAAGCTCTGGAGACATTACCTCTACGGAGAGGAGTTCGAGCTCTTTTGTGACGAAAAGAGCCGTAGATATATATTCTCTCAGCTAGACTTAAATATGAGGTAACGCCGATGGATGGAAACCTTGAAGGACTTTAAGTTCGAGGTCTCCTACCATCCGGGCAATGCAAATCTTGTGGTAGATGCATTGAGCTGCAAGAAGACTATAGAATTTGTGGCTCCTCTTATGATTGATGAATGGGATATGGTGGAGTTTGTGCAAGACTTTGAGCAAAAACTCAGGGTGAAAGAGTCGTATTAAGTCGTCGCACATGTTCGTGTACAGCCCCTCATTGATAGTCAGATTATCGAGGCTCAGGCAGATGATGAGATTTTGATGAAGATGAAGGAGTGGGTTGGTACAAATGAGGACTCAGAGTGGACTATTGGTAAGGATGGGGGCTTACGTTATCGAGGTCGCTTGTGCGTCCCAGACATTCTTGACTTGAGACAAGAGGTTCTCGAGTCAGCCCACAGTTCGAGACTTGCGATGCATCCAGGTAGCACGAGGATGTATCAAAACATGAAAAAATCATACTAGTGGGACAATATGAAGGTTCACATTGCTGAGTTCTTATCCCGTTGTCTCACGTGTCAGCAGGTTAAGGCAAAGCATCGCCGACCTCCTGGATTACTTCAACCCATGCCCATAGCTGAATGGAAGTGGGACTTCATTTCTATAGATTTTATTTCTAGACTGCCGAAGATGAGGAAGGGACATGACTCTATTTGGGTGATCGTTGATAGGTAGACGAAGTCAGCTCATTTCCTACCAATCAAAGTTACAAATTCTGTAGACGAGTTGGCTAGATTGTACATCAAGGAGATTGTATGTCTGCATAGAGTTTCCTTGGAGATTGTGTCAGATCGAGACACGCGATTCACATCTATTTTCTGGACTCGTGTCCAGGAAATGATGGGTGTGAAGCTGAAATTCAGTACCGCGTTCTATCCGCAGACAGACGGGCAGACGGAGCATGTGAATTAGGTGCTAGAAGATATGTTGCGAGCTTGTGTGTTGGATTTCAAGGACAGTTGGGATGACTATCTTCCTTTTACAGAGTTCACGTATAACAACAGTTTTCAGGAGAGTGTTGGTATGGCTCCCTATGAGGCACTGTATGGTCATTCGTGTAGAGCGTCGCGTTGTTAGGCAGAAGTGGGCGAGAAGACTCTGATTGGCCCAGAGTTAGTTCAGGCGACCTCAGAGAAAATCGACATTATTAGGTGTCGACTGCTCTCAACACAGAGTAGGCAGAAGAGTTACGCCGATACGAGACGGCGACCGCTTGAGTTTGATGTTGGGGATCATGTATTCCTTAAGGCTTCCCCTATGAAAGGAGTTCTTCGGTTTGGTAAGAAAGGGAAGCTCACGCCAAGATTCATTGGCCCATTCCAGATACTTGATCGAGTGGGGGCAGTAGCATATCGCCTTACTTTGCCCACACCACTCGCAGGCGTGTATAACGTATTCCATGTGTCCATGTTGAACAAGTACTTTCCCTATCCTTCGCATATTATCAGATGGGAGCAGGTGCAGTTGAGTGAGGACGCCACATATTGTAAGACCCGTATCTTGGTCCGTACCTTTCCGTAGACTTCCGCGGTCTTACCGGTCGAATTCCGGCAACCTTCGACCCTTAACCGATATCGACGCGCGACCCTGATTCATATGCCGACAACCCGAGTCCACTCAACCTAAGACCAATATCATAGCGACCGCGCCGTCGTTGCGGTTCCGATGCCGCGACTCGCGCACCGAGGCGATACCCTGGTCAAGAGTTGTAGACCAACGTTCGGTGCGAGGAAACGCCGCGCGTTGCGAAACCCAAGGGAATCTCTACGATGTGTCACATCAATCACATCAATCCCATCAATCAATCACCCATCAATCCATCACATGTCAAGTATATGTCAAGTACACATCACTTTCACCCCTTTTCCCAAGCAACCACAAAAGTCTCCCAAACCCATACCTCTCTTACACAAAAGGCCACAAAAGTCTTCACCTCCCATACCTCTCTTACATAAAAGGCCACAAAAGTTAAAGATTTCTTACACAATCATCACTCACCACATCCATCCATCACTCTCTCTCTCTCCCTTTACAACTCCTCTCTCTCTCATTTGTAAAAACTCCAAGCAAAAGAAAATCCCACGTATGAAATTTTTCAAGTATCCCTAAGCTTCAAGTGGCCCACTTTCCTACCCCACCATCTCCCATCTCAACCCTCCATTCCTCATCTCATCCATTGAAGTTGAAGCTAAGGTGCCAAGGAACCCCTAGGAGCAAGAAGATCGGACGGTGGGTGCTAGATCATACTAATTTTTCCTGTTTTTGTGATGGGCCAAGTGAGGCCAACCGATCAATGGTTTGGATCTCACTTGGGACCCTAAGTTGTGGTCGATGGACCACTAGGATCATCATGATCATTCCATGATGGGGCCATTCTCCATGGACCCCATCATGATGTTTATTTTCTTTCCAAAGGTCATCTAGACCGTCCATGTTGGTGGGGAAAGGATCTCCACCGTTGATTTTAGATTTCGATGGTCCCACATGCTTTAAGGCCCACTTGATGTATGATTCATTGTAAGGGAGGACCCATAATGTCGGGGTCCCTCCATCACAAGCGTGTCCCACTCTCCATGTCTCTCTCCCTTTTTATTTTATTTTCTTTTATTTTGATTTTTTTTTTGAGATTGCAATAGGGTGTTGTGGCCTATTTGAATGGACCCCACCACGAGACCGTTATTTTATTCAAATCATCAATGTGGCCCACTTTATGTGTGGAATATCCACACTGTTTTCCATGTGGTGGCCCACCTAATCAGGCCCACCATAATTATTTAAAGAGGCCAACCGTACGCTGGACGTCCCTGTGCAAAAAAAAAGGGGGGGGGAAATGAGAAGCTTTTGGGGTGGTCCCCTTGTGTAAGCCCCACCTTGATGTATGAGTGTAATCCAAGCCGCCCACCCTTTTTCCCATAACATTTTAGGCGTTGAGCCAAGGGATGAAGTTAATCCGTTCATTGGGCGGGCCATACCACTCAAAATAGTGACACTCACCGTTTAAATTTTTCTACATGCCTAGATATGCTCAATAGTGGACTCATTGGATTGGTCTTGAGTCGGGGAAGCTAGTGAGCGGAGTGGATTTACGTGATGCGGACCCCACACAACGAAAACCCCAGAAAAAATTGGGTTTCCCAATTTTTTTGCAAAGACCCTGCCTCCTCTCTGACCAGAGTGCAGGTGCTGCACGCTGCTGCGTGCAGCGTCAGCGTGGGGCGGGCGCGTGCAATGCCGGGCGGGCATCCAGCAGGGACCCACTGCTCCAGCCATGGGCCCCACCGTAATGCTTGTTTGTCATCCAATCTGTTCATGAGGCGGGTCCCATCATCAGGTGGGCCTCCTCCAAATTACGGCTCGATCCAGAACTCAGGTGGCCCACACCACAGGGAGCAGTAGAATTGAATATCTACCATTGAAATTTGTTTGGGGCCCACAGAAGTGCTAGATCAAGCTGAAATTTATGTTTTCCCTTCATCCAGGCCCGAGTGACCTTATGGACGGGTTGGATGGCATCTGCGCATTACAATGGGCCCCACATGGGACCCACAATAATGTATGTATTGCTTCCACCGTCCACTGGACGGTGGAGCCCACTTGATGCATATGTTTTATGCACGCCACCATCAGCGTGCGTGCAGCGTGTGTGCAGAGTGTGTGCGTGCTGTGTGTGTGTAGTGTGGGTGTGCATGCGTGTGTGTGTATATATATATACATACATACTTATATTATATTGTATATATATAAAAATATTGTATATATATTATATATATTGTTTATATACTATATATTTATACAACAT
This sequence comes from Magnolia kwangsiensis, assembly GCA_037074715.1. Classification (NCBI taxonomy): domain Eukaryota; kingdom Viridiplantae; phylum Streptophyta; class Magnoliopsida; order Magnoliales; family Magnoliaceae; genus Magnolia; species Magnolia kwangsiensis. Next base: position 73,645,817 of record CM073577.1, on the reverse strand, counting down.
TCACAATGGTGGGCCTTCACGTGGGCTCCACCCGTGATGCAGATGCTGCATCCAATCTGCCCATCCATTTTAAGCAGCTCATTTGTGAAATGAGTCAAGGAATGAGCCAGATCCACAGTCCAAGTGGAACCCATCTTGGCATGATTGGAGGTCCATCTTAATGTAATTGTGACAGCTTGTTGGGGGCCCACTTGATGTGGATATAAGGCCCATGGGAGTGGACCATTTGATATATCCCAAGGCCCTTGGGACAAGGCCCATTTGATTCATATAAGGCCTTTGGATTTGGACCCATTTGATATATGAGGCCTAGGGATGTAGGCCCACTTGATAGATAAGACCTATATGATTAGGCCACTTGATATGTTCCAAGGCCCATGAGACTAGGCCCATTTGATGTATTTTAAAGCCCATGGGAGCAGGCCCATTTGATATGTATAAGGCCCATGGGTCGAGAACCATTGATGCATTCTAAGGTCCACGGGCTATGAACCATTGCAATATACCTAAGGCCCATTGGTGTGGACCATTTATGTGGCCCGTTTGACAAATAAAAGGCCCGTATGACATGGCCTATTAGATATATTTAAGACCCAATGGGATGTACCTAAGGTCCATTGCAATGTGTGATCCCAATACAGATTATGTAGCGACGTTTACGGCGATCGTGCCTTGGGAGCAATGTTGGTTTGACGTCCACATTTGGAGTGTAATGCTGGTTGGATGTCCGCATTACGACTCTCCCTAAGGCCCATTAGTAGGCCCGTACTTGTTGAGTATAGGCAGTTTAGGCCCATCTGCCTTGAAATGATAGTGCATTATTTTATAACATGTTTACTATAGCTCCATAACTCATGATCATACGCATCATATGTATGCTTGACATGAGAATTGACTGATCATAGCATATGCCTTCGGGCAGGTTGTTTATGGGTTCCCGGTTAGGCGGTGTTGCCCTACATGAGCGCACAATATGCGCAAGATTTGTTGTATGACTAGATAGTGTGAATCATGCATTTTGCATTTGTGTGACATGGTTATTGTATGCCCTAGCGACATCAGGGCCGTAGCCTCCACAGACGCATCGTGGTTGGCAGGATTGGATACCAAAAATCTTATTCTACATGGGGTGCTATTGATATCCCTGGGTGAAAGTCCCTAAACCCTTATGGTACCAAGAGGTTGATCCAACGTCTAGACCGAGTGGGTAGATGAGCGTTGAGTGTTGATTACCAGACGGTTGCGCTCTCCACTGTGTCGTGGTCGGTTGGAAGGGGGTGCGGCCGTACCCGCCCTAGAGTAGGAGGCAATGCTAGGCTGAGTTTGACCAGCTCGAGGAATAGGTCCGCTATGGACGAGTCACGCCCGATATTGGTAGACGGATAGTGAGGTCTCTTCCACTTACCTTATTGTGCGCGATGTGGCGGCAATCTGGTTTAGACTGTACTAGACCCCGGTGATATCCCATATTTGAGCTGTATTGATGTGTGGATATAGATGAGGATCTGTATGCTTGAGTTACATTGAACATCGCATGGCCTTGGGGTGGCCGATACCATTCATGTCTTGCATCGCATAAGCCTTGGTACGGCCCATGATATTTTGGATTCATCTACATATTCTGTATTACTCTGATATTGCATGATCATATTACTACCTTGCACACGCACACCACCGTCTAAGCTTTCTATAAGCTTATGCACGACCGTTGCGTGCAGGTGACGTTGGTTCGCAGCAGCGCTGAGGCAGGAGCACGTTGCAGATCGTTTTGAAGTTTTTATTCTTTACCATTGTATTTCCCTTTATGCTCATTGTACTTGTAAAGTTTTTGATCATAGTGGGAATGTAATTGCAACGCCCTGGAAAAATTCGTACTTGGACTTGAATATCAACTCGACCAGAAATCGCGTAGGATTAATTCCTTTAGAAAATAAGTGTTAGTTAGCTAGCGCAACGCTAGAGTAGCTAGGAAATAGTCCTTGATCACTTTAAATACGTTCTACAAGACCCAAATCGAGTAGAACCAATGACTCTATAATACTCTAAAACCTCGGATCAAACTCTAAGCAGGTTTGTTCTCTGGACCTCTTTGAAACTTTGTATTGGATCTAGACCGTCCAACCGATGTTCGCAGGCTATTTCATTGAGCCTGGACTGAAGAGAGTAAGAATAGGGACAGATTTGAAATTTGAAATTCAAATCTTGCACACGACTTGACGTGTCAGTATTAAGCGTTCTGACCGTCAGAATTCAGCCAAATTACACCCTCGGATCAGGAAAAATTTCTATTTCATATCATGAGACTTGCAGGCCTGATCTACGTGCGGTGACCGCTGAACTGAAACTGGACTGCCACGTGCGATCTACGAACACTGATGGTCTGAAAACGGGATGTGAGCAACATCCGACGAGCGTGAACTTAAGTCCGATCGTGTTCGGCCAGGGGACCACCAGAAAATGGTCTTTTGGACCGAAACAGCCCCGAATTGGATATACATCAAGTAAACTTTGTTCCCGAGCCTATTCCGGGCATTTTTGTGCTTATGAAAGGGATTGAAACCCTCACTCCTCTCTCCCATGCGAATTTGAGAAAAACCCTAGATTAGGAGAGAGAAAAGGTGAGAGTCTGTGAGAGAGAGTAGGAGAGGATTTTCCTGCTGTCGTGCCACCTGTTGCACGTGCTTTAGCAACACATTCCTATCACTTGGCCGGTGATTTCTCCGCGTTTCTAGGTAAGAAATAACCCTAATAAGTTGCTGATTTGGGATTCTTTTTGTTCCATAGCATGTTAGCTGATAAATCTTGTAAATCAGGTTGCCTAGTCGCCGTACACGAAGCGTATACGCTCCGTTCGAAACGATACGCTACTAGGAGATAAGGTGCAGATTTTAGACGCTTTGATTGACTGTTTTCAACGCTTTCAATGTCGTTTAATAGTAGATTATCGACGGCAACGCCGTTTGACATGTACAACATGCTGTCCGTTTCCTGTTTCGTAAATAGACGAAGAATATGAGATTTAGGGCATTTTAGTCATTTGTAGGAAGTACTGTTTTCATTCATATTTTGCAGATGTGATTAACATGGCTTCTTGTCACATTAGAATGTTAGGAATACGTGCATAATTAGTTTGCCGAAGAGATTCGCCTAAATGCGCACTTGGAGTCGACATACTATATGTAGACTTAAGTGTGTAGTGTAAGTGTTTATATAAATGCTTGTATTAGTATGTATTGAATTAAATGGTGTCATGGATTAGTTTGAGATTGATTTCTCAATTAATATGCTGATGTAAATGATTTCCTACATGTTAGCTTTATGCATAATTTCATTATATGTATGAAATGCAGGTGCTTGAAGATTGGCTTAAGTTGTATGTTATAACATGTGTTAACATGCTCACATGGTTGTATTTCATTTCCAATACTCTCATATGATAGCTGATGTGAATTCATGTATGTTTGGGACTATACTTAGTCCAGGCAGTCGGTAACCGATCAAGTTTGTGGTTGGCTTATCTTTGCCACGAACGACGCGTCGATGAACGCGAGCCGTGTTTTGGAGTTGGCGGCAGTGGTTAGGCCACACGAAGTGTTTTACGCACTTCATGTCGTTCGACTTGAGATGCGATCGTGCTAGTCGAGCCCGTCAAGTAACCCGACTGGCCGTTGTATGTTCACCCTGCATAAGTCATAACTGCTGGAACATAGGGTACTGAACTTACCATTGTAAACCCTGTTAACCATGGTACCTTGATCCACGAAGACTCATGAGCCGGGCATGGTGGTATGGGATATCGTGGTCGAGCTGTCGGCCTATGCTGGGGCCACAAACCTCCCCGTAGTGACCAGTGAGCACCTATGTCTCGTGAGCAGATTATGGTGGTATGGGACACTATATTCTTGCTGTCGGCCTACACTGATCAAGCGAAGAGTCCTTTGTAGTGACCGCGAGCGTATTCTGAGTCTACGGGAGGCGACGACCCTTCCGCAGCAATGAGAGTACAGTAGGCCTATTTTGATAAGGTGATGGGGGAGCGGTGCAACGAGTGCGAGCAACAGCCCTGGCAGCCCTTGCAGCGACCTACAAAAACATACATCATATGAGATTACTAGGAGTGACGACCCTAGACAGGATCTGTGTTGGGATTGATATAAGGGAAGTACCTTAGTTTCCCAATCCTGCTATTTGAATGGACTAATAACAACTCGGCAATCATATCACCATTACATTGCATGTGCCTGGAAGATGTAGAGCACTGAGCGGGATGCAAGCATGCCGCGGGCGTAAGATAGTACCGTATGAGGGAGAACGTCGGTGAGGGAATCCATCATGTCATGTCATATTGCATTTACAACAGTATTAAGATTGTCTGATTTACTGCTTTACTATTATCGCATGATTGATTTGAGAACATGCTAATCTTTGCTCTATGATTCCACTGAGTTGATCACTCACTCCCACGTTACGGGATGGTGTTTTCAACACCCACTAGACCCTGTCTTACATGCAGGTGAGGTAGTGATCCAGGAGGTAGAGCCGGACTACGATGAGGACCAGGATGAGTTCTCATACATGCAGTTCCATGATGGCTTTGCTTAGGTGGCCTGGGTTGACGGGACTCCTCAGTGGGACTATTTTGGACATTTGATTTTGTTTCTTTACATGTATATGAGACTCAGTGATGTATTCATACTTTAGTGACAGTCGAGATCTACTTTATTTTTCATATAGTGATATATTTATTCTTTAGTCTTCCGCTTGCTTTTATCACTGGATCTGGAGTATGAATTGCAGTTTGGTATACTTTTACTCATGTGAATGCTTTAACTCAGACAAAAATTGAATCATAATCATTTTTGTTGCATAAGTGACGGTCTAGAACTCGAGAGTTGAGTTTGTACACGACCCCCGATTTTCAAGGTGTTACAAGTTGGTATCAGAGCATAAATAAGATTATACCGGGCTGGGTTATGGTCACGCGACGTACGCTGTCGCTTCCTTTAACTTAGGTGGGTGTGAGAAGGGTCTAGAAATACTCATCGGATCGCAGATTCGCCAATAGGCGAAGATTATTTGTATCGATCGCGCGATCGAGTCCGTAACGCATCTAGGGTCGCGCGAAGCGACCTGAGTAGCTCCTAGGTTGTAGGTAAGTGGGTTGAGACGTTCTTTGAATGATTCTAAACCTGTAAATGTAAATCCTCAGGATGTAGGACAACCACAACCCCTACATTCATTCGCTAGGGCTTAAAAACCCCGATTCACCTAATTTCTTCGAAATTCTTCCACTCACCACTCCATTCTTCAATTATTTCTTATTATTTTCATGTTAGGCATTGATCCTAATATGAAAATGACATAAAATCATACTTCAACAAAATTTTATAGTGAATAGTAAAATTTCATGAAAACTGGCCATTAGGCCATTCTAAGTTTGCTTTCTTTAGCAACTAATGGTCTAAATGGATGTATTAGATCCTTATACCCCAAAATCATATGCTGCATGATAGGGAATTGTATTCGGTATTGTAGATTGGTCCCAGAAATCCCCAAACGTATGTTTGGGCCTCTATAGGGCAATCTACAATGAACTGAGGTGGGGCCCATAGTTTTTTGGGGTCCCTGGACCATGGGGGACCAGACCCATGTGGTCCCACCGACCGACCAGAGAGATGGTCGGCGATGCCATCGCTGATCCGGCGATGTATTACCGTCCACTGTGGCCCACTTGATGTAATTTTTGGGATCTGGGGGTATTTTTGGTAGTACACCCCCCATGTGTGGTTCTTCCATAGAAAACCCCTAAATGGGGTACTTCCTTCACAAACAGCCCCTCCCCTAACCCCATTTTCATTTTCTAGCTGCCCTAACCCAAAACTGTGATTTCAAATCACTCCTAAACCCATTCTTGGCTAAAAACGATCCCACTCCATCACTCCATAGTGAGTTGCAGCCCTCCCTCTTGCAAATCTCGTTGTTTGGAGCTCTTACAACCCCCAAAACGAGCTGAAATCGTGAGGTGCTCCATTCTCCTTTTTTATTCTCTTTTCTTTCTGAAAATACATCCTAGGGGAGCTTGAAGCATCCCTCTACAACACATAGATCTCCCTTTTTCAATTTGGGCAGCCATTTCTTTGCATTTCCCCCATTTTTCATGGCTTTTGTTGAAGCCATTTTGGGTCTTTTGTCTCTCTCCACCATCCTCTCTTTGATGAGTAAGAGAAAGACCGCAGCGGATGAGGCTGGGCCTAGTCACCTTGCTCAATCAAGAAGACCGCGGGGTGGCGCCGCTAGCTCAAGCGCTGCCACAAGTCCAAGCACAGCCCGAGAGTTCCATACAAAGCGGGATTTGGATCCCCATACTCAACTTGGGCGAGTGATTTTAGCAGAGATGCCTCACGGTGAATACACTGACCGTAAGGTGTTGTTTGAGGCGGACGTGGAAGGATGACTCTTTGGTGAATTCCTATTATTCAAGTGCATTGAAGCTGCGCATTGGGGTCCGCTCTTTGAAGCTCATGCTTATGCTAATGTGAGCATCGTTCGTGCCTTCTACGCTCGCATCCAGAATCCTACATTGGAGCCATTGCAGTTCAAGATTCCTTTCAGTAGGGATCGGATGGCTACGATCGATGTTCGGTTGATTGCACGACTTCTGAACATGCCCCTTAGTATGTTCATCCTAGTGCGAAGAATTTGAGGAGTAGGCGTGAGCGAGATCGTCGTACCAGGTTTCTATGTGGTAAACTGGTTCCATGGCAGCCTAATAATAGCCTAAAGGCATCTCACATGTCTGATGATTTGCGCCTGCTGCACCACATTTGCACGTTCAACGTGTATCCCAGGTCGACAAATCGCATTGAGTGTATGCGCCTTATGGTTGATTTCTTGTATCTGGTGGCCCAGGGAGATAATGTGTGTATGGCCACTTTCATCTTGCGACAGATTATCCTCATAGAGAAATCAAGAAGAACGTCTGAGTCGCCTCCTTTTGGCCGACTTATATGTAAGATTGCGCTTGAGTTTGCTTACAGACTTGGGCCAGAATTGCCAGTTCTGATTCACAGCATTGATGAGTCTACCATGGTCAAGATGAAGATCGGGTCTCAGTACCGTGAGACTCAACTTGAAGAGGATAGCGAGGATGATTTTGATGATGAAGAGGATCCAAGCGAGGGAGAACCTGGAGCAAAAGCAGAGGAAGAAGTCCAGGAAGAGGTAGAAGAGGAGGCTCAGGATACAGATGAGAGCCCTCCTCCTTCTGCTCAGGCTACTGATGATGATCGCATTGCCCGAATTGAGGAGAGCCAGGTTACCTTGCGAAGGGAAGTTCAGGAACTTCGGACTGAGGTCGAGGATACTAAGGTTGTTATGAAGAGGAAATTTGGCAAGGTGACTCGCACCTTGAAGGCGATCCTGTGCTGCTTACAGGATAAGGGTGCTCCTCCTCCGTCACCCGACTCAGACTAGCGATGATTGTTGATGTTGTTGTTAGTAGTTAGTCATTTCCTGCTTTATGTTGTGTAAGCCTGTTAAGGCTAGTAGTTTACTTTTGTTGCTGTTGTAACTTTAACTGTCTTAGTCCCCATGTACTTCTTGTCATGATGCTTGTAAGGAGATATCCCTTGTATTGTGACAATTTTGATTAAATGAAATGAATGGAATGCCTTTGACTCTTAATGTGAATGATTGCGGTGTGTTTGTGCTATTGAGACTGACAAGGTTGCGCCCTATTTTGAATATAGGAAATGCTACCGAAGGCTACACGGAGCACAGCTCGACTTACATTGGGTAAGCCTATGGATCAGGCTCCTTCGCAGTCTGATGCTTATGCAGACCCTGCTGTGGGCCCGATTCCTGAGACAGTACGTACGTCTCATCCTGCTACTGGTCCTGCAGTTGGACCACCGCCTTTCACACCACCTGTCAGAGAGCAGTACCGCGCGTCTTCTTCGACGCAGTACATGCCACAGCCTGCTCCACCTCTAGATAGATTTGAGCAGATGATGGCTATGATGCAGCAGTAGCAGCAGCTCCTAACTACCATAGTGGGGCCTCTAGCCCAGGGTGGGAGTGTGCCTTCACCTGCACCACCTGCGCATCTAGCTGAGGATGCCTATACTTATGGTCAGGATGAGGGTATGACTCATCCTGCACCACCTGCTTACCATGGGGGGAATGCCGCAGATACACGGAGCTTATTGGAGCGATTTCAGTGCTTACGGCCTCCCACTTTTACGGGTTCTCATAGACCCGAGGAGGCCAAGTATTGGCTCGACCGTGTGTCGAAGATATTGTGGATGCTACATTGTTCAGAGGCTGAGCAGGTCGAGTTGGCTACGTTCTTATTCGAGAGAGAGGCCAGCTTATGGTGGGACAGTGTATTGCGGACCGTTGCCGCCGATTATATATGGACCTGGGCAGCGTTCGAGTTCCGCTTCCACGAGAAATACTATCCCCAGACGTACAGGCATGATCGGGACAATGAGTTTCTGCGCCTCAGAAAGGGAGGCATGACAGTGACTGAGTATGAGCATCGGTTCACCGAGTTAGACAGATACGTCCCGACTATTTTGGCAGATGAGAAGATGCGCATACGGAGCTTTTCAGAGGGTTTGCGACCGGATATTCGGTTGAAGATGTGCTGCGTGAGCATTCCCTCCTATGCGTTGCTGATTCACATGTCCATGCGGGCAGAGCAGGATGTGGATCGACTTGTGCGATCTCGTGGCCCTGTTACTCCTAGGCCACGACCAGAGATGCAGGATAGGAACTTTGCGGGCAAGAGGCCTCGCACCGACCCTCCTGCTAGGGCTACAGCGCCAGTACTATCGTTGCGGCGTCCCGAGTTATCATGCACTTATTGTGGGAGGTGGGGCCATTCAGCACAGAGTTGTTTTGCTCGGATGCGGGACAGTGGGTTCTCGCCGCTGTAGAAGATCGACCGTACACGCGCACAGGCTATATCAACACCGGCTTTACGGTTGGCTCCTACGCACCCTTCCTTCAGACCTCCAGTATCTCAAATCAGGCAGCATCTACGGCCCACGGCACAGCGGCCGAACCGGCCACAGCAGGCACGGGTGCATGCATTGACAGCTGAGGCAGCCGCGACGGAGACTTCTCAACATTCGGCCTTTGAGGTCACTGTCCATATTGGAGGTATTCTTATTCTCGTGATGTTGGACACTGGATCCACGATTTCATTGATATCACGTGCCATAGTCAGACGCATTGGGCTACCGACTATTAGGATGGACGAGGTGCGAGTTTATACAGCTCACGGGTCCTTTACAGATGCCACCCAGATGTGTGAGGGCTGTTTGGTGGATCTGGGGGGCAAGACGATAGCCCTTGATCTTATCATCGACCCCTCTCTTGTTTATCTCGACGTCATTCTTGGCATGGACTGGTTGACTGTAGCGAGGGCCGAGATTAACTGCGAGACTCGTAAGTGACTGCGTACGAGCCAGAGGGCGCATCCTTCATGTTCCCAGTGCGGGTAAATCTCCCCTTCCGCATACTTAGTTACGCTACTTTACTGCGAGACGCTGGTGCCCAGATACTTGAGCATACGCCAGTCGTTTGCAAGTTTGGAGATCTGTTCAGGAAGATCCCTGGTTTGCCGCCTAGACGAGAGATTGATTTCACTATCGATCTGATTCCTGGTTCCATGCCCGTCTCACTGCCGACGTATCGCATGACACCGTGTGAGATGGAGGAGTTGAGGACGCAGATTGATGGTCTGCTGGAGCTTGGCCTTATACGTCCTAGTGTGTCTCCTTCGGGAGCACCAGTTCTGTTCGTGAGGAAGAAGGATGGTTCGATGCGATTGTGTATTGATTATCGCAGGCTGAACCAGATCACGGTGAAGAACAAGTACCCTTTACCCAGGATCGATGACTTGTTTGATCAGTTGAGAGGAGCGCAGTACTTCTCGAAGATTGATCTTCAGTCAGGATATCATCAGTTGCTCGTTAGGGATGAGGACATGCAAAAGACAGCATTCAGGATCAGCTTTGGCCACTACGAGTTCCTTGTGATGTCGTTCGGTCTCACGAACGCACCAGCCGTGTTCATGGATCTGATGAACTGGGTATTTTGGCCTTTCCTCTATCGATTCATCGTTGTGTTCATTGACGACATTTTGGTGTACTCCAGGAGTCGAGAGGAGCATGAGGAGCACTTGCGTTTGGTCCTGGATACGCTCAGACAGCATCAGTTGTTCGCACAGTACAAGAAGTGTGACTTCTGGAAGCAGGAAGTGAAGTTCCTGCGACACGTGGTGTCTAAGGATAGCATGGCAGTTGACCTGTCTAAGGTAGCTGCAGTTCAGGACTGGGATCAGGCTGGTTCTGTCACTGAGGTGAGGAGTTTCTTGGGTCTCGCTGGCTATTATCGACGCTTCATTCAGGATTTCTCGAAGATCGCGAGACCTTTATCTCAGTTGACACGGAAGGACGTGAAGTTCGCCTGGAATGACAAGGCGGAGTCAGCTTTTCAGGAGCTGAAGGACAGACTTACGTCCGCCCCTATGCTAGTATTGCCAGAGCAAGGGGTTAGGTACACTATATACACTGACGCATTTAGCGTTGGTCTGGGTTGTGTCCTTATGCAGAGGGACAGGGTAATTTCGTATGCCTCAAGATAATTAAGGAAGCACGAGGAGAATTACCCTACACACGACCTAGAGTTGGCAGCCGTCATATTCGTACTGAGACTCTGGAGATATTACCTCTATGGAGAGGAGTTCGAGCTCTTTTGCGACCACAAGTGCCTCAAGTACATATTCACGCAGCGAGACTTGAATATGAGGCAGCGGCGATGGATGGAGACATTGAAGGACTTCAAGTTCGAAGTCTCTTACCATCCTGGGAAGGCGAACCTTGTGGCTGACGCGTTGAGCCACAGGAAGACGATAGAGTTTGCGGCTCCGCTGATGGTTGCTGAGTGGGATATGGTTGAGTTTTTACGAAACTTTGAGCAGAAACTCACTGTAGAGGAGCCGTATGAGTTCATCGCACATGTGCAGGTGCGATCTCAGATCGATGACCGGGTCATCGATGCGCAGAGGGACTATGGGTGTGAAGTTGGCATGGATGAGGGCTTACGTTATCGTGGCTGCCTATGCGTCCCAGATGTCCCTGACTTGAGACGAGAGATTCTCGAGGCTGCGCATTGTACCAGACTCGAGATGCATCCAGGCAGTACGAAGATGTATCGCGACGTGAAGAGGACTTATTGGTGGGAAGGTATGAAGACCCACATAGCAGAGTTCGTGTCCCATTGTCTCACTTGTCAGCAGGTGAAGGCAGAGCATCACCGACCACCTGGACTTTTGCAGCCTATGCCGATCGCAGAGTGGAAGTGGGATTTCATTTCCATGGACTTCATTTCAGGGTTGCCGAAGACGAGGAAGGGACATGATTCCATTTGGGTGATCGTCGACCGTTTGACGAAGTCGGCGCACTTCCTACCTATCAGAGTTACGAACTCTGCAGATGAGCTGACTAGACTATACATCAGAGAGATCGTGCGTCTGCATGGAGTTCCGTTGGAGATCGTGTCGGACAGAGATACGCGGTTCACTTCTATTTTTTGGACTCGCATTCAGGAGGCTATGGGTGTGAAGTTGAAGTTCAGTACCGCCTTCCACCCACAGACAGACGGACAGACAGAGCGGGTGAACCAGATCTTAGAGGATATGTTGCGAGCTTGCGCATTGGACTTCAAGGACAGTTGGGATGATTGTCTTGCCTATGCGGAGTTTGCGTACAACAACAGTTTTCAGGCGAGTATCGGTATGGCACCTTCCAAGGCGCTGTATGGGCAACCTTGTCGTGCACCGAATTGCTGGGCAGAGGTCGGTGAGCGCAGCTTGATTGGCCCAGAGTTAGTGCAGGCGACGTCAGAGAAGATTGATATCATTAGATGTCGGCTTCTCACATTGCAGAGCAGACAGAAGAGTTATGCCGATACGAGACGACGACCACTAGAGTTCACAGTTGGGGATCATGTGTTTTTGCGAGTTTTTCCTATGAAGGGAGTCCTTCGGTTCGGGAAGAAGGGGAAGCTAGCACCGCGATTTATTAGTCCATTCCAGATCCTCGATCGTGTGGGAGCAGTGGCTTACCGATTGGCTTTACCCACGCCTCTCGCGAGCATTCACAGCGTATTTCATGTTTCTATGCTGAAGAAGTACGTTTCTGATCCTTCCCATATCATCAGATGGGAGCAGGTGCAATTAGGAGAGGATGTTACATATATCCTGCGACCGACGCGTATCCTAGACAGGAAGGAGCAGGTACTGCGTAGCAAGGTGATTCTCCTTGTGAAGGTATTGTGGACGCATCACTCTGAGGAAGAGGCTACCTGGGAGACAGAAGCCGAGGAGTACGAAAAGGTACAAATTTCGAGGACGAAATTATTTGTTAAGGGGGGTAGATTGTAACGCCCTGGAAAAATTCGTACTTGGACTCGAAAATCAACTCGACCAGAAATCGCGTAGGATTAATTCCTTTAGAAAATAAGTGTAAGTTAACTAGCGCAACGCTATAGTAGCTGGGAAATAGTCCCTGATCACATTAAATACGTTCTACAAGACCCAAATCGAGTAGAACCAATGACTCTATAATACTCTAAAACCTCGGATCAAACTCTAAGCAAGTTTGTTCTCTGGACCTCTTTGAAATTTTGTATTGGATCTAGACCGTGCGTCGAAAGTTCGATACTTACTATCTTAGACCGTTAGAACCGCCTAGCTGGACTTGACAATCATTTCGAAAATCAAGTCCACCGACGTTCGCAGGCTATTTCATTGAGCCTGGACTGAAGAGAGTAAGAATAGGGACAGATTTGGAATTTGAAATTCAAATCTGGCACACGACTTGGCGTGTCAGTATTAAGCATTCTGACCGTCAGAATTCAGCCAAATTACACCCTCGGATCAGGAAAAATTTCTATTTCATATCATGAGACTTGCAGGCTTGATCTATGTGCGGTGACCGCTGAACTGAAACTGGACCACCACGTGAGATCTACGAACACTGATGGTCTGAAAACGGGATGTGAGCAACATCCAACGAGCATGAACTTAAGTCCAATCGCGTTCGGCCAGGGGACCACCAGAAATGGTCTTTTGGACCGAAACAGCCCTGAATTGGATATACATCAAGTAAACTTTGTTCCCGAGCCTATTCTGGGCATTTTTGTGCTTATAAAAGGGGTTGAAACCCTCACTCCACTCTCCCATCTGAATTTGAGAAAAACCCTAGATTGGGAGAGAGAAAAGGTGAGAGTTTGTGAGAGAGAGTAGGAGAGGATTTTCCTGCTGTCGTGTCACCTGTTGCACGTGCTTTAGCACAACGCTCCTATCACTTGGCTGGTGATTTCTCCGCCTTTCTAGGTAAGAAATAACCCTAATAAGTTGCTGATTTGGGATTCTTTTCGTTCCATAGTATGTTAGCTGATAGATCTTGTAAATCAGGTTGCCTAGTCGCCGTAGACGAAGCGTATACGCTCCGTTCGAAACGATACGCTTCTAGGAGATAAGGTACGGATTTTAGACGCTTTGATTGACTGTTTCCAATGCTTTCAATGTCGTTTAATAGTAGATTATCGATGGCAACGCCGTTTGACATGTACAACATGCTGTCCGTTTCCTGTTTCGTAAATAGTCGAAGAATATGAGATTTAGGGCATTTTAGTCATTTGTAGGAAGTACTGTTTTCATTCATAATTTGCTGATGTGATTAACATGGCTTCTTATCGCATTAGAATATTAGGAATACGTGCATAATTAGTTTTGTGAAGAGATTCGCCTACATGCGCACTTGGAGTCGACATACTATATGTAGACTTAAGTGTGTAGTGTAAGTGTTTGTATAAATGCTTGTATTAGTATGTATTGAATTAAATGGTGTCATGGATTAGTTTGAGATTGATTTCTCAATTAATATACTGATGTAAATGATTTCCTACATGTTAGCTTTATGCATAATTTCATTATATGTATGAAATGCAGGTGCTTGAAGATTGGCTTAAGTTGTATGTTATAACATGTGTTAACATGCTCACATGGTTGTATTTCATTTCCAATACTCTCATATGATAGCTGATGTGAATTCATGTATGTTTGGGACTATACTTAGTCCAGGCAGTCGGTAACCGAGCAAGTTTGTGGTTGGCTTATCTTTGCCACGAACGACGCGTCGATGAACGCGAGCCGTGTTTTGGAGTTGGCGGCAGTGGTTAGGCCACACGAAGTGTTTTACGCACTTCATGTCGTTCGACTTGAGATGCGATCGTGCTAGTCGAGCCCGTCAAGTAACCCAACTGGCCGTTGTATGTTCACCCTGCATGAGTCATAACTGCTGGAACATAGGGTACTGAACTTACCATTGTAAACCCTGTTAACCATGGTACCTTGATCCACGAAGACTCATGAGCCGGGCATGGTGGTATGGGATATCGTGGTCGAGCTGTCGGCCTATGCTGGGGCCACAAACCTCCCCGTAGTGACCAGTGAGCACCTATGTCTCGTGAGCAGATTATGGTGGTATGTGACACTATATTCTTGTTGTCAGCCTACACTGATCAGGTGACGAGTCCTTTGTAGTGACCGTGAGCGTATTCTGAGTCTATGGGAGGCGAAGACCCTTTTGTAGCAGTGAGAGTACAGTAGGCCTGTATTGATAAGGTGATGGGGGAGCGGTGCAACGAGTGCGAGCAACAGCCCTGGCAGCCCTTGCAGTGACCTACAAAAACATACATCGTATGAGATTACTTGGAGTGACGACCCTAGACAGGATCTGTGTTGGGATCGATATAAGGGAAGTACCTTAGTTTCCCAATCCTGCTATTTGAATGGACTAATAACAACTCGGCAATCATATCACCATTACATTGCATGTGCCTGGAAGATGTAGAGCACTGAGCGGGATGCAAGCATGCCGCGGGCGTAAGATGGTGCCGTATGAGGGAGAACGTTGGTGAGGGCATCCATCATGTCACGTCATATTGCATTAACAACAGTATTAGGATTGTCTGATTTACTTCTTTACTATTATCGCATGATTAATTTGAGAACATGCTAATCTTTGCTCTATGATTCTACTGAGTTGATCACTCACTCCCACGTTACGGGATGGTGTTTGCAACACCCACCAGACCCTGTCTTACATGCAGGTGAGGCAGTGATCCAGGAGGTAGAGCCGTACTACGAAGAGGACCAGGACGAGTTCTCATACATGCAGTTCCACGATGGCTTTGCTTAGGTGGCCTGGGTTGACGGGACTCCTCAGTGGGACTATTTTGGACATTTGATTTTATTTCTTTACATGTATATGAGACTCAGTGATGTATTCATACTTTAGTGACAATCAAGATCTACTTTTTTTTCATACAGTGATATATATATTCTTTAGTCTTCCACTTTCTTTTATCACTGGATCTGGAGTATGAATTGCAGTTTGGTATACTTTTACTCATGTGAATGCTTTAACTCAGACAACAATTGAATCATAATCATTTTTGTTGCATAAGTGACGGTCTGGAACTCGGGAGTTGAGTTTGTACACGACCCCTGATTTTTAGAGTGTTATAGTAATGGAGTTCTTAGTTGTTGTTTGTGGGTTATGCCATTGGTTATGCTTATTACGAATCAAACTGACGTTGAAAATCCTCCTCGTAGCATCCCAGGATCGGAACCTGGCGAATGGTCGCTAGGAGCCGAGAATGGGGTTCTACGGAGGCTGTCGGCGCTGGATTCGGCGATCGGAAATTTTGTGAGCCCGGTTTTCAAGTTTGGGGCATGACAGAAGTTGGTATCAGAGCATAACTTGGGAATAACCGAAACAACATTACATGTCTGCTATGAGTATGGAATTGCTAAGTTTCGAAGTTCGGATAGCGTAGTGATCTTCCGTTACAGACTGTTAACGTGCGTACCTTCGAGAGTTTTGAAGTTGATGGGCGCCTTCGCTCTTTCCTGTAGGACATGGCGCCTGGTAGGGTTACCCAATCGACTTCCGCACCACCACCTGAGGATTCCGCTTCACCACCTGAGGCTCCAGCTTTACCACCTGCGTCTCCCGTTCCACCCTCAGAGATCCTTGCTCCCTTCCCTGAGGATGACATTCCTCCACCTGAGGCCGATGCGGGGCCGACTGTGACTGTGAGTACCTCTCAGTTACAGCAGATGTTACAGGCTGTGACAGCCGCACTCCAGGGACAGGGCAGGCGCCCAGTTGTTTCACCAGCTCAGGCAGAGCAGGAGCGCGCGAGCACCTTACTTCGTGAGTTCAGACGGCTTGATCCCCCATGTTTCCAGGGCGAGCCAGATCCGAATGCAGCAGAGAGATGACGCTCCGATGTGGAGAAGATTTTCGATACCATGTCATGTACGACTGAGCAGCGAGTCCGATTAGCAGTATTTCTCTTCCAGGGTGAGGCCGAGCATTGGTGGACCTCTGTTACCCGTGTTGCCTGACCTGATTATGTCTGGACTGGGAGGACTTTGTTGATCGATTCGAGGAGCAGTACTTCCCCGACCATATTCGTCGTCAGTGAGCCTTAGAGTTCGAGACTCTGGTGAAGGGAGACATGACTGTGGCACAGTACGCGGCCCATTTTGTGGCACTATCGAGATTTGCACCGTATATGGTGGATGACGAGGGGCGGAAGGCCCGCCGTTTCGAGCACAGCTTACGTTACGGCCTTCGAGGTCGTGTTATTGGGCATGAGCTTCCTACTTTCCAGGCAGTGGTGCGGAGAGCTCAGATTTATGAGACTGAGTGGGCTGGTTCTCAGTCTGATCGTGGTCAGAGGAGAGACCGGAAGAGGCAGACTTCTTCCAGTGATTCCCAGCAGCGTCGACCACAGCAGCAGAGGCGTACTGGTCACCCAGCCTTCCGTGCACCATCAGCACCAGCAGCACCTCCACCACCACCTCAGAGGCAGTTCACCGGCACTGGCTTTAGGTGCGGTGCGACGGGACACCGTTCATGGGAGTGTCCCAGCTCCCAGCAGCAGCAGAGAGGTCCACAGCAGCAGAGAGGTCCACAGCAGCAGAGGGCTCCCAGGCAGCCTCCACCGCAGCAGCAGAGACACCCACAGCAGCAGTGATAGCAGCCTCCACCACCGAGGCCACCTCAGTAGCAGCATCAGCATCAGCACCAGCCTTAGAGGCCACAGCAGCAGAGGCAGCAGTTTCGACCGCCTCAGCGGCCTCAGCAGCAGCAACAACACGTTTAGAGGGGACATACACCTCCCCAGCCAACTCAAGCTAGATTCTATGCGGCCCAGCAGGATCCACAGTCATCCGGAGGAGTCGTTGAGGGTATACTTCCAGTTTCTGCATGCATTGCACGTGTGCTGTTTAATTCCGGTGCATCGCACTCTTTTGTGGCCGAGAGCTTCTGCCGATCGACTGGCTTACCATTGAAGTCTGCTGGTGAGAGCCTATCAGTATCGACTCCCTTGGGGAGGACTGCAGTGTTGGGATGATTTTGCTCATCTTGCCCCGTTCTGGTTGGGGATACCTTTCTGCCTGCCGATTTGTTTGTTTTGCCGATGTCTGAGTTCGACGTCATCCTGGGCATGGATTGGCTCACCGAGTATTATGCCATATTGGACTGTGCCGTGAGGACGGTCACGTTCTGTATACTCGGCGTGGCACAGTTTCAGTTCGTTGCTGAGCTTAGAGGAGAGCAGTTGTCTTGTTTGATGTCCTGCGCCATTCAGGAGCCTGTTGCCCCTTGCATCGATCATTTGCCCATAGTATGCAATTTTCTCGATGTGTTCCAGGAGATTCCGGGATTACCGCCTCGCCGACTCATCGAGTTCCAGAATGATCTCGTGCTTGGTACCACGCCTATTTTGAAGGCCCCGTATCGTATAGCACCGTTGGAGTTACGGGAACTGCAAAAGCAGTTGGACGAGTTAAGAGAGTTGGGTTTTATTCGTCCGAGCAGTTCGCCGTGGGGAGCGCCGGTACTCTTCTTGAAGAAGAATGATGGCTCGTTGAGGCTCTGCATTGACTACCATGAGCTCAACAAAGTCACGATCAAGAACAAGTACCCGCTCCCTAGGATTGATGATTTGTTCGACCAGCTGCAGGGTGCACAGTTCTTCTCGAAGATTGACCTGCTTCCGGTTATCATCAGATTCGGGTCCGAGATGAGGACATTTCGAAGACGGCATTCAAGACACGTTACGGTCATTTTGAGTTTCAGGTCATGTCCTTCGGACTGACCAATGCACCCGCGGTCTTCATGCAGTTGATGAACGAGGTCTTCCGTCCATATCTAGATCAGTTTGTTGTAGTCTTCATCGATGAAATTCTGATCTATTCGAGGACCAGTGAGGAGCACGAGCAGCATTTAGAGATTACTTTGCAGACCCTCCGTGCACACCAGCTGTATGCGAAGATGGAGTAGTGCGAGTTCTGGCAGAAGGAGGTGAAGTTCCTCGGTCACGTGGTGATGAGGGAGGGTGTCGCAGTGGACCCCTCGAAGGTTGAGGCAGTGCGTCAGTGGGGCCAGCCCATGACTGCGACAGAGATCCGTAGTTTCCTTGGCTTGGCAGGCTATTACCGACATTTCATTAAGGGTTTTTCTCGTATCGCAGCCCCGCTAACCAGGTTGACTCGAAAGGGTGCAAAGTTATTTGGACTGACGCCTACCAGCGAGCATTTACGGAGTTAAAGGACCGTCTGACGTCCGCTCCTGTCCTCACTCTTCCCTCTGGGAGTGGCGGATTTATTGTATTCACTGATGCCTCGCATATCGGTTTGGGTGCTGTCCTGATGCAGCACGGGAGACCAGTGGCCTTTGCGTCTCATCAGCTCAAGGTCCATGAGCTGAACTATCCTACGCATGACTTAGAGCTGGCTGCAGTTATTTTCGCACTGAAGGTGTGGAGGCACTATCTTTATGGGGTTAGGTTCGAGCTCTTCTCTGATCACAAGAGCTTGAAGTACCTCTTCTCACAGTCTGAGTTGAATATGAGACAGAGGCGCTGGATGGAGCTCTTGAAAGACTATGATTTTGATCTCCAGTACCACTCGGGCAAGGCGAACGTGGTGGCAGATGCCCTCAGCCGTCAGCCACGAGGCCTAGTGGCGCGTATGATGATTCAGGAGTGGCGGATGCTTGAGGATATCACAGCGTATGATTTTGAGTTCGGCCTGCAGTCTTCCATCGTACAGTTATCGAGCCTGTCGATACAACCCTCTCTTGTCTCTAGGGTGATCGAGGCTCAATAGGCTGATGAGTCGTTGCAGAGTTATATGGCTGAGGTGGCATCTGAGGGTCAGGCAGATTGGCAGATTGGTACAGACGGTGGACTTCGTTTCAGAGGCCGATTATGTGTCCCGGATATTCTAGAGTTACGCAGAGATCTTATGACTGAGGCACATCGATCGCGGTTTTCTATCCACCCGGGCTCGACGAAGATGTACCGTGATATGAGGCGACAATATTTTTGGGCGGGGATGAAGGGCCAGATGGCCAGTTTTGTGGCCGAGTGTGACACGTGCCAGCGTGTCAAGGCCGATCATCAAAGACCTCCTGGTCTATTGCAGCCGTTGAGCGTCCCGATGTGGAAGTGGGAGCACGTGTCGACTGATTTCATTATGGGTTTACCGAGGACTCAGCGCGGTCATGACGCCAATTAGGTTGTTGTGGATCGTCTGACGAAGTCGGCACATTTCCTTGCGATGTGTGCAACTTGGTCTATGGACCGGCTTGCGAGATTATTTATTGAGGAGATTGTGAGACTGCATGGCGTTCCAGTCTCGATCGTTTCTGACCGAAACTCAAGGTTCACGTCTTAGTTTTGGGGGAGCTTCCAGCGAGCGATGGGGACTGATTTGCAGCTCAGCACCGTGTACCATCCGCAGACCGATGGCCAGACTAAGAGGGTCAATCAGATACTTGAGGATATACTTCGGGCCTGCGTGATTGACTTCGGGGGTAGCTGGGATGAGCATCTGCGATTGGCTGAGTTCGTGTATAATAACAACTATCAGGCGACCATCGTATGACTCCTTTTGAGGCACTATATGGCAGACCATGCAGATCACCGAGTTGTTGGACCGAGGTTCGAGAGCGCCGTCTCCTAGGTCCCAAGCTTGTGCAGGAGACGTCAGAGGCTATTGACATCATCAGGCAGAGGATGAGCACAGCTCAGAACCGACAGAAGAGTTTTACTGATCATCGGCGTCATCCCTTGGAGTTTGATGTAAGGGACCATGTGTATCTTAAGGTCTCGTCCATGAAGGGCGTAGTTCGATTTGGACCGAAGGGTAACCTTGCCCCGAGATTCATAGGACCTTTTGAGATCACTGGGCGTGTTGGCTCCGTGGCTTATCGGCTTACCTTGCCATCGTAGTTGTTTGGCGTCCACGACGTGTTTCACATCTCCATGTTGAGGAAGTGTGGGTCAGACATTGTTCCCGTTATTGATTGGCAACCGTTGGAGGTTCGTGAAGACGCTTCTTACATTGAGCAGCCAGTCCGTATCCTTGATCGGAAGGAGCGGGTCCTCAGAACCAAGGTCATTCCGTTGGTGAAGGTGCAGTGGGGTCACCATTCTGTAGAAGAGGCTTCTTGGGAGCGTGAGGCTAAGATTCGAGAGTGTTATCCTCATCTCTTTGATGATTGATCATGTATTGTATCTTTTATGCTGTCCCTGATTCTATATGATGATGTTATGTCATTTTTTTTTCATGAGAAATGCTTAGTTGCGATGCTTGTGTAAATTTCGATGATGAAATTTTTATGAGGGGAGAGCTGTAAGACCCGTATCTTGGTCCGTACCTTTCCGTAGACTTCCGCGGTCTTACCGGTCGAATTCCGTCAACCTTCGACCCTTAACCGATATCGACGCGCGACCCTGATTCATATGTCGACAACCCGAGTCGACTCAACCCAAGACCAATATCATAGCGACTGCGCCGTCGTTGCGGTTCCGATGCCGCGACTCGACGTCGAGGCGATACCCTGGTCAAGAGTTGTAGACCAACGTTCGGTGGGAGGAAACACCGCGCATTGCGAAACCCAAGGGAATCTCTACGATGTGTCACATCAATCACATCAATCCCATCAATCAATCACCCATCAATCCATCACATGTCAAGTACATGTCAAGTACACATCACTTTCACCCCTTTTCCCAAGCAACCACAAAAGTCTCCCAAACCCATACCTCTCTTACACAAAAGGCCACAGAAGTCTTCACCTCCCATACCTCTCTTACACAAAAGGCCACAAACGTCAAAGATTTCTTACACAACCATCACTCACCACATCCATCCGTCACTCTCTCTCTCCCTTTACAATTGCTCTCTTTCTCATTTGCAAAAACTCCGAGCAAAAGAAAATCCCACGTATGGAATTTTCCAAGTATCCCTAAGCTTCAAGTGGCCCACTTTCCTACCCCACCATCTCCCATCTCAACCCTTCATTCCTCATCTCATCCATTGAAGTTGAAGCTAAGGTGCCAAGGAACCCCTAGGAGTAAGAAGATCGGACGGTGGGTGCTAGATCATACTAGTTTTTCCTGTTTTTGTGATGGGCCAAGTGAGGCCAACCGATCAATGGTTTGGATCTCACTTGGGACCCTAAGTTGTGGCCGATGGACCACTAGGATCATCATGATCATTCCATGATGGGACCATTCTCCATGGACCCCATCATGATGTTTATTTTCTTTGCAAAGGTCATCTAGACCGTCCATGTTGGTGGGGAAAGGATCTCCACCGTTGATTTTAGATTTCGATGGTCCCAAATGCTTTAAGGCCCACTTGATGTATGATTCATTGTAAGGGAGGACCTATAATGTCGGGGTCCCTCCATCACAAGCGTGTCCCACTCTCCATGTCTCTCTCCCTTTTTATTTTATTTTCTTTTATTTTAATTTTTTTTTTTGAGATTGCAATAGGGTGTTGTGACCTATTTGAATGGACCCCACCACGAGACCGTTATTTTATTCAAATCATCAATGTGGCCCACTTTATGTGTGGAATATCCACACTGTTTTCCATGTGGTGGCACACCTAATCAGGCCCACCATAATTATTTAAAGAGGCCAACCATCCAGCGTCTGGGACGCTAGACGTCCCTGTGCAAAAAAAAAAAAAAAAGGAGGGAAAATGAGAAGCTTTTGAGGTGGTCCCCTTGTGTAGGCCCCACCTTGATGTATGAGTGTAATCCAAGCCGCCCACCCTTTTTCCCATAACATTTTAGGCGTTGAGCCAAGGGATGAAGTTAATCCGTTCATTGGGCGGGCCATACCACTCAAAATAGTGACACTCACCGTTTAAATTTTTCTACATGCCTAGATATGCTCAATAGCGGACTCATTGGATTAGACTTGAGCCGGGGAGGCTAGTGAGCAGAGTGGATTTACGTGATGCGGACCCCACACAACGAAAACCCCAGAAAAATCAGGTTTCCCAATTTTTTTGCAAAGACCCTGCCTCCTCTCTAACCAGAGTGCAGGTGCTGCACGCTGCTGCGTACAACGTCAGCGTGGGGCGGGCCCGTGCAATGCCGGGCGGGCGTCCAGTAGGGACCCACGGCTCCAGCCGTGGGCCCCACCGTAATGCTTGTTTGTCATCCAATCTGTTCATGAGGCGGGTCCCATCATCAGGTGGGCCCCCTCCAAATTACGGCTCGATCTAGAACTCAGGTGGCCCACACCACAGGGAACAATAGAATTGAATATCTACCATTGAAATCTGTTTGGGGCCGACAGAAGTGCTGGATCAAGATGAATTTTATGTTTTTCCTTCATCCAGGCCCGAGTGACCTTATGGACGGGTTGGATGGCATCTAAGCATTACAATGGGCCCCACATGGGACCCACAATAATGTATGTATTGCGGACGGTGGAGCCCACTTGATGCATGTGTTTTATGCACGCCACCATCAGCGTGCGTGCAGTGTGTGTGCAGAGTTTGTGCGTGCTCTGTGTGTGTAGTGTGGGTGTGCATGCGTGTGTGTGTGTATATATATATACATGTGTATATATATATACATACATACTTATATTATATTGTATACATATAAAAATATTGTATATATATTATATATATTGTTTATATACTATATATTTATACAACATTCACAATGGTGGGCCTTCACGTGGGCTCCACCCGTGATGCAGATGCTGCATCCAATCTGCCCATCCATTTTAAGCAGCTCATTTGTGAAATGAGTCAAGGAATGAGCCAGATCCACAGTCCAAGTGGACCCCATCTTGGCATGATTGGAGGTCCATCTTAATGTAATTGTGACAGCTTGTTGGGGGCCCACTTGATGTGGATATAAGGCCCATGGGAGTGGACCATTTGATATATCCCAAGGCCCTTGGGACTAGGCCCATTTGATTCATATAAGGCCTTTAGATTTGGACCCATTTAATATATGAGGCCTACGGATGTAGGCCCACTTGATAGATAAGACCTATAGGATTAGGCCACTTGATATGTTCCAAGGCCCATGGGACTAGGCCCATTTGATTTATTTTAAAGCCCATGGGAGGAGGCCCATTTGATATGTATAAGGCCCATGGGTCGAGAACCATTGATGCATTCTAAGGTCCACGGGCTATGAACCATTGCAATATACCTAAGGCCCATTGGTGTGGACCATTTATGTGGCCCGTTTGACAAATAAAAGGCCCATATGACATGGCCCATTAAGTATATTTAAGGCCCAATGGGATGTACCTAAGGTCCATTGCAATGTGTGATCCCAATACAGATTATGTAGCGACGTTTACGGTGATCGTGCCTTGGGAGCAATGTTGGTTTGACGTCCACATTTGGAGTGTAATGCTGGTTGGATGTCCACATTACGACTCTCCCTAAGGCCCATTAGTAGGCCCGTACTTGTTGAGTATAGGCAGTTTAGGCCCATCTGCCTTGAAATGATAGTGCATTATTTTATAACGTGTTTACTATAGCTCCATAACTCATGATCATACGCATCATATGTATGCTTGACATGAGAATTGACTGATCATAGCATATGCCTTCGGACAGGTTGTTTATGGGCTCCGGGTTAGGCGGTGCTGCCCTACATGAGCGCACGATATGCGCAGGATTTGTTGCATGACTAGATAGTGTGAATCATGCATTTTGCATTTGTGTGACATGGTTATTATACGCCCTAGCGACATCAGGGCCGTAGCCTCTACAGACGCATCGTGGTTGGTAGGATTGGATACCAAAAATCTTGTTCTACATGGGGTGCTATTGATATCCCTGGGTGAAAGTTCCTAAACCCTTATGGTACCAAGAGGTTGCTCCAACGTCTGGACCGAGTGGGTAGATGAGCGTTGAGTGTTGATTACCAGACGGTTGCGCTCTCCACTATGTCGTGGTCAGTTGGAAGGGGGTGTGGCCTTACCCGCCCGAGAGTAGGGGGCAATGCTAGGCTGAGTTTGACCAGCTCGAGGAATGGGTCTGCTATCGACGAGTCGCGTCCGATATTGGCAGACGGATAGTGAGGTCTCTTCCACTTACCTTATTGCGCTCGATGTCGCGGCAATCTGGTTTAGAATGTACTAGAGCCCGGTGATATCCCATATTTGAGCTGTATTGATGTGTGGACATAGATAAGGATCTGTATGCTTGAGTTGCATTGAACATCGCATGGCCTTGGGGTGGCCGATACCATTCATGTCTTGCATCGCATAAGCCTTGGTACGGCCCATGATATTATGGATTCATCTGCATATTTCGTATTACTCTGATATTGTATGATCATATTACTACCTTGCACACACACTTTCACCACCCTCTAAGCTTTCTATAAGCTTATGCACGACCGTTGCGTGCAGGTGACATTGGTTCGTAGCAGCATTGAGGCAGGAGCATGTTGCAGATCGTTTTCGAGTTTTTGTTCTTTACCATTGTATTTCCGTTTATGCTCATTGTACTTGTAAAGTTTTTCATCATAGTGGGAATGTAATGGAGTTCTTGGTTGTTGTTTGTGGGTTATGTCATTGGTTATGCTTATTACGAATCAAACTGACGTTTAAAATCCTCCTCGTAGCTTCCCAGGATCGGAACCTTGCGAATGGGCGCTAGGAGTCGAGAATGGGGTTCTACGGAGGCTGTCGGCGCCGGATTCGGCGATCGGGAATTTTGTGAGCCCAGTTTTCGAGTTTGGTACGTGACACATATGAACTGCAACTGAGGCGTATTTTGGATAGGAAGGAACAGGTATTGCGTAGTAAGGTTATTCCACTTATGAAGGTACTGTAACACCCCGGATTTTGGCTAATCTGGGATTTGACGTCCTTAGGCAGTGGGTCAATTAAAACACCTGAAAAATCGTTCAGAACCCAATTCCATAGCCAAAGAAACCACTTAGGATTAATTTCTTTAGAAACTAAGCATAAGTTAGCTAGCGCAACGTTGGAGTGGCTGGGAAACAGTCCCTGATCACTTTAAATACGTTCTACAAGACCCAAATCGAGTAGAACCAATGACTCTAGAATACTCTATAACCTCGGATCAAACTCTAAGCGGGTTTGTCCTCTGGACCACATTGAATTTTTATATTGGATTTAGACCGCACGTCGAAGGTCCGATACCTCCTATCTAAGACCGTTAGAACCGCCCAGCTGGACTTGACAATCATCTCAAAAATCAAGTCAAACCGATAATCACAGACTATTTCGTTGAACCCGGACTGAAGCGACCGCGAATAGGGACGGATTTGGAATTTCAAATTCAAATCTGGCACACGACTTGACGCGTCAGTATTGAGCATTCTGACCGTCAGAATTCATCCAGATTACACCCTTGGATCAGGAAAAATTTCTATTTCATATCATGAGATTTACAGGCCTGATCTACGTGCGGTGACTGCTGAACTGAAACTGGTCCTCCACGTGCGATCTGTGAACCCTGCCGGACTGAAAACTTGATGTATGCTAGATCCAGTATTCATGAGCTTAAGTCCGACCGCATTTGGCCAGGGGACCACCAGAAAGCATCTTTTGGGCCAAAATAACCCCGAATTGGACATACCTCAAGTGTACCTTGACCTGGAGCCTGTTTTGGGCACATTTGGGCTTATAAAAGGGGTTGAAACCCTCACTTCTCTCACCCATCCGAATTTGCTAGAAACCCTAGCAAGAGTGAGAGAGAAAGTGAGAGTTTGTGAGAGAAGGTGGGAGAGCTTTTCCTGCTGCTGCTGCACGTGCTTAGGTAACGCACTCCGATCACTTTGCCGGTGATTTCTCCGCGTTTTCAGGTAAGAAAAACCCTAGAAAGTTGCTGATTTGCTGATTCCTTGGTTCCATAGAGAAATAGCTAATAGATCTTGTATATTAGGTTGCCTAGTCGCCGTAGACGAAGCGTATACGCTCCGTTCAAATTTCAACATCCATAAGAGACGAGGTGAGGATTTTAGACGCTTTGATTGACGGTTTACAACGCTTTCAATGTCGTTTAATAGTAGATTATCGATGACATCGCCGTTTGACATGTACAACATGCTCTCCGTTTCCTGTTTCGTAAATTAACGAAGAATATGAGATTTAGGGCATTTTAGTCATTTGTAGGAAGTACGGTCTACATGCATATTTTGCTGACGTGATTCACATGGTTTGTTGCCGCATTAGTGAGTTAGGAATGCTTGCATAATCAGTTTGGCGAGGAGATTCGCCAAGTTGCGCACTTTGGGTCGACATACTATATGTGGACTTAAGTGTGTAGTGTATGTGTTTGTATAAATGCTTGTATTAGTATGTATTGTATTGAATGATGTTATGTAGTAGTTTGAGATTGATTTCATGATTAAAATGCTGACCTAAATGATTTCCTACATGTTGACCTTATGTATGATTGTATTACATGCATAGGAAGTATGCCTTGAAGATTTGCTTAAGTTGAATGTTATAACATGTGCTAACATGCTCACATGATGTATTTCAATTCCAATACCTTTGTATATAGTGTTAAGGTAATTCCATAGATGTGTGGGACTTGACTTAGTCCAGGCAGTCGGTAACCGAGCGAATTCGTGGCTGACTGCTCATAGCCACGAACGACGCGTCGATGAACGTGATTCGTGTTTAGAGTTGGCGGCAGTGGTTAGGCCACGCGAAGTGTTTTACGCGCTTCATGTCGTTCGACTTGAGATGCGATCGCGCTAGTCGAGCCTGTCAAGTAACCCGACTGGCCGATGTATGTTCACCTTGTATGTGTCATAACTGCTTGAACCTAGGGTACTGAACTTACCATTGTAAACCCTGTTAACCATGGTACCTTGATCCACGAAGACTCATGAGCCGGGAATGGTGGTATGGGACACCGTGGTCGAGCTGTCGGCCTACGCTGGGGCCACAAACCTCCCCGTAGTGACCAGTGAGCACCTAGACTCGTGAGCAGATTATGGTGGTATGGGACACTATATTCTAGCTATCGGCCTACACTGATCAGGCGACGAGCCCTTTGTAGTGACCGCGAGCGTATTCTGAGTCCTCGGGAGGCGACGACCCTTCCGTTCAGTAGAGTACAGTAGGCCTATATTGATAAGGTGATGGGGGAGCGGTGCAACGAGTGCGAGCAACAGCCCTGGCAGCCCTTGCAGTGACCTACGAAATATACATCGTATGAGATTACTAGGAGTGACGACCCTAGACAGGATCTGTGTTGGGATTGATACAAGGGAAGTACCTTAGTTTCCCAATCCTGCTGTTTGAATGGACTAATAACAACTAGGTAATCATATCACCATGACATTGCATGTGCCTGGAAGATGCGGAGCACTTGAGGGAGTGCGGCATGCCGCGGTCGTAAGATGTTGCCGCATGAGGGTGATCGTCGGTGAGGGCATACATCACGTCATGCCATCTTGCATTAACAATAGTATTAGGATTGTCTGATTTACTGCTTTACTATTATCGCGTGATTGAATTGTGAACACGCTAATCTCTGCTCTCTTATCCCACTGAGTTGATCACTCACTCCCACGTTACGGGATGGTGTTTCCGGACACCCACCAGTCCCTTTTGTGATTGCAGATGATGGCGCGGCCTGTGAGGCGGAGCTGGACTTGATGATGAGAAGGAGGATTCCTCCTTTATGCGTGTTCTGATTGACGGGATTGCAGGGAGGTTGATTAAATACTTTGACATTTGTCATTTTGAATTTTTAGCGCCCTCATGTATATTCATTTTGTTTACTTTTGAAGTATACATGTATGTGTATAACCTGGTAATATATTCACACTCTGGAGACATACAACAGTTTATGTACGTTATACATACTATTACAGTCTTCCGCTTGCAAATTTCATTGTCTTTGGAGTATGATATGCTGTTCTGGCTTAATCTCACTCATGTTTAATACATTATCACAGACAACATTCAATCATACATATCTATGTTGTATAAATAACATTTTGGAACTCGGGAGTTGGGTTTTTGCTCGACCCCCCGATTTTCGGGATGTTACAGATGGTATCAGAGCATGAATGAGAGTATACTGGGCCTGGGTTATGGTCTTGTGACGTACGCTGTCGCTTCCTTTGACTTAGGTGGGTGCGAGAAGGGTCTAGAAACACTTCTAGGATCGCAGATTCGCCGATAGGCGAAGTCTATTAGAATCGATCGCGAGATCGAGTCTGTAACGTATCTCGGGTC
The DNA here is from genome assembly GCA_037074715.1 of Magnolia kwangsiensis. NCBI lineage: Eukaryota > Viridiplantae > Streptophyta > Magnoliopsida > Magnoliales > Magnoliaceae > Magnolia > Magnolia kwangsiensis. The sequence goes on along the minus strand of CM073577.1, from coordinate 73,617,146 downwards.
GCGTAAAGCAACCCGAATCACTTCTAAGCTGTAGGAAGTCGGGTGGAGACGTCCTATGAGCAGTTTTAAACCGCAAAAGTGAATCCTTGGGCCGTGGGATGACCACGACTCCGGTAATCAATCGCCAGGGCTTAAAAACCCCGTTTCACCAAAAATCTTCAAAATTCCTTCTCTAAACACTCCAATCTTTATTTCTTTATTATACATTTCATATTAGGTATCAAACCTAATGTGAAAATAACACAAATTAGCACATTCACCAAATTTTACAGTGAATAGTAAAATTTCATGAAAAATGGCCATAAGGCCATTCTAACTTCACTTTCTTTAACAACTAAGGAGCTAGATGGATGTACTGGATCCTTCTACCCCAAATTCATATGCTGTATCATATAGTTTGGTATTCGTGATTGCGATGTGGACCTGGAAAGCCTCGAACACATGTTTGGGCTCATACAGACCGAATTATTGTGAACTAAGGGGTGGGACCCAACTTTTTGGGACCCTGGGACCATGGGGGACCAGACCCATGGGGTCCCACTGGCCAAATTGAAAGTTGGCCGGCGATGCCATCGCCGGTCGGGCGATGCATCGCCGGCCGGCGGTGTCTGTTGGTGCCGTCCTTCGGGCGCACCCCCTTAAATGAGGTCCACACCATCCCTAGGTACCTCCCACCTCACGAAAACCCCCAAATATTACCCCTCCTTCACAAACAGCCCCCTACATAGCCCTAGATTCAATTTTCAGCAACCCATTCCAAACCCCAGCATCCCAAACCACTTCTAAAACCTTCCTTGGCCAAAACCGACCACCACCCATCACTTATTGGGTGTTGGCAGCCTCTTTCCTTGAAGATCTCACCATTTGGAGCTCCAAAATCCCCCAAATATAGCTGAAATCGTGAGGTGCTCCATCCCATCTTTTTGTTTGTATTTCTCTTTGAAACTACAGCCTTGGGAAGCTTGAAGCATCCCTCTACGACGCCTAGATTTCCTTTTCTCAGATTGGGCAGCCATTTCTCCGCATTTTCGGTATTTTCCATGGCTTTTGTGGAAGCCATTTTGGGCCTTCTGTCACTCTCATCCATCATATCTTTGATGGGTAAGAGGAAAACTGCGACAGACGAGGCTGGGCCGAGCCGCCCTGCTCGATCGAGAAGACCGCGGGGTGGTGCCGCAAGTTCAAGCGCCGCCGCAAGTCCAGCTGCAGTCCTGGAGTGTCATACAAAGCGGGATTTGGATCCCCATGCACACCTTGGACGAACCATTTTATCAGAGATGCCTCATGGTGAATACACTGATCGTAGAGTGTTATTTGAGGCGGACGTAGATGGACGGTTGTTCGGCGAATATCTGTTGTTCGAACGCATTGAAGCTGCGCACTGGGGACCGATCTTTGAAGCTCGCGCTCGTGCTAATGTGAGCACTGTTCGTGCCTTCTATGCTAGCATCCAGAACCCTACTTTAGAGCCTTTGCAGTTCAAAATCCCGTTTGGTAGAGATCGGATGGCTACGATCGACGTCCGGTTGATTGCGTGACTTTTCAACGTGCCTTTAGGTGATGTGCATCCTAGTGAGAAGAATTTGAGGACTAGACGTGAACGAGATCACCGCACCAGGTTTCCGTGCAGTAAGTTGGTTCCATGGCAGCCTAATAATAGCCTCAAGGCGACGTATATGTCTGAGGATTTACGCCTGCTGCACCATATCTGCACGTTCAATGTCTATCCCAGGTCGACGAACTGCATTGAATGTACACGTCTTATGGTCGATTTCTTATTTCTGGTGGCCCAGGGAGAGAACGTATGTATGGCCACTTTCATCTTACGGCAGATAGTTCTCATAGCCAGGTCGAGAAGAACATCCGAATCGCTTCCCTTTGGCTGACTCATTTGCAAGATTGCGCTTGAGTTTGCCTATAGACTTGGGCCCGAATTGCCGGTATCGATTCACACCATCGATGAGTCGACAATGGTTAAGATGAAGATTGGGTCACAATACCGTGAAAATCAACTTGAAAGGGATAGTGGGGATGACTTTGATGAAGAGGAAGATCAAAGCGAAGAAGAACCTAGAGTAGAGGTTCAGGAAGAAGCTCAGGAAGAAGCAGAAGAGGAGGCTCAGGATACTGATGAGAGCCCTCCTCCTTCTGCGCAGGCTACTATCGACGACCGCATTGCTCGGATGGAGGAGAGTCAGACCGCTTTGCGAAGGGAAGTCCAAGAACTTCGCGCAGAGGTCGCTGATGCCAAGGCCGTTACAAAGAAGAAATTTGGCAAGGTGACTCGCACCTTGAAGGCGATCCTGTGTTGCTTACAGGATAAGGGCGCTCCTCCTCCATCACCAGACTCCGACTAGCGATGCGATCTTTGATGTTATTATCAGTAGTTAGTCATTTCCTGTTTTAAGTTGTGTTTTGTAAGCCTGATAAGGCTGGTAGTTTACCTATGTTGCTGTAGTAGCTGACTGACATAGCTCCCATGTACTTTTTGTCATGATACTTGTAGGGAGATATCCCTTGTATTATGACAATTTTGGTTTAATGAAATGCATGATGCTTTTCGACTTGTTATGTGAATGTTTGTGTTGTGGTTTGGGCTTAATGTAGCCAAAATTTGTGGAATGGAGTGCATGCCGTCTCATTTCACTGTAAGGTATTATCCCTGGATCGGGAGTATTGTAACTCCCAGGATTCAGCCTACAAATTAGTTTTTATCCCACCCCACCCTCCTACCAAGCATGCCACTTCCGATCCCACTATGGGACTAAGAACGCGGTTCTATTTAATACAACTGAATGCTACTGGCCACATAGGCCCTTGGCGTTTTGGTCCTAGAGTTAGCATTCCTAGACTTGAAGAGTCTGACGACATAAGAAATCCAATTCCATTTAGACAATCTTGACCCTAAGCGATAGAACAACTCTCTGTAGTAGAAATGGTATGGAAAGCCATTTACCGTATAATCTTAAGCTTTATATTATAGCTACTGAGTTACAGACTAGCCTACTAGTTACCTAGAGTAGGGTAAAGCCTGTATATGTTAAGGAATGATAGATTAGTTTTGATTGGAATGAGACTCCCTTCCTTGGATAGATCCCCTTATGATTTATAGACTCCTGTTGTTGCCCATAGGAAGGAACCATACACTCTCAGGGAACATTTATAACTCCCTCAGATTGAACTTAGAATGAACTAGCACGCCCCTTAGAATTGCCTTTCCCAAGGACTTATTGCATTCGGGAACGCAGAGTAAAGGAACTACATGTAAGCGATGTATTCGCGGTTTGAGTCGATTTCTTACTCCTAGTGGTTACCAATGAATCCAATGCTCTGATCAAGCAGAGGATCGGCATCGACTTGGATTAAGAACTGATACAACACATTTTCTGTCCTGATTAGACAGAAGGTTCAACGTATCCGGCTTAGACCCACTACACAACCTTTCTTCTGTGATGGCCCAACCATCTACAACTAAACAGGATCACATTGTCTTTGGGAAATGGCGAGGACTTAAAACCATGTAGAGAAAGGTTAAGGATAGCCCCTAAGTTACGCCCCGTTCCGATATACGGATCGATGCAACGATTCTTAGACTTTAAGTAGAACCAAGTTTTAAGGGGGGTAGAACGTATTAAGTCCAATCCAGTTAGGATTAGTCAACACTGCCGTTCGATCAGTGTGGCGCAGCGGAAGAGTGGTTGGCCTCTTTCCCACTGGCCCAGGATCGAAACATTTGATTTAGGTTATATGTACGATTAGGTTATTAAATAGGATTTGAACCTTCCTTAGAGAAAGTACTCCTTGCCCTTCGCCAATGTCGGGGACAACATTGTGTTTTAAGGGGGGTAGATTGTAACACCCCGGATTTTGGCTAATCTGGGATTTGACGTCTTTAGGCAGTGGGTCAATTAAAACACCTGAAAAATCGTTCAGAACCCAATTCCATAGCCAAAGAAACCACTTAGGATTAATTTCTTTAGAAACTAAGCATAAGTTAGCTAGCGCAACGTTGGAGTGGCTGGGAAACAGTCCCTGATCACTTTAAATACGTTCTACAAGACCCAAATCGAGTAGAACCAATGACTCTAGAATACTCTATAACCTCGGATCAAACTCTAAGCGGTTTTGTCCTCTAGACCACATTAAATTTTTATATTGGATTTAGACCGCGCGTTGAAGGTCCGATACCTCCGATCTTAGACCGTTAGAACCGCCCAGCTGGACTTGACAATCATCTTGAAAATCAAGTCAAACCGATAATCATAGACTATTTCGTTGAACCCGGACTGAAGCGACCGCGAATAGGGACGGATTTGGAATTTCAAATTCAAATCTGGCACACGACTTGACGCGTCAGTATTGAGCGTTCTGACCGTCAGAATTCATCCAGATTACACCCTTGGATCAGAAAAAATTTCTATTTCATATCATGAGATTTACAGGCCTGATCTACGTGCGGTGACCGCTGAACTGAAACTGGTCCTCCACGTGCGATCTGCGAACCCTGCCGGACTGAAAACTTGATGTATGCTAGATCCAGTATTCATGAGCTTAAGTCCGACCGCATTTAGCCAGGGGACCACCAGAAAGCATCTTTTGGGCCAAAACAACCCCGAATTGGACATACCTCAAGTGTACCTTGACCTGGAGCCTATTTTGGGCACATTTGGGCTTATAAAAGAGGTTGAAACCCTCACTTCTCTCACCCATCCGAATTTGCTAGAAACCCTAGCAAGAGTGAGAGAGAAAGTGAGAGTTTGTGAGAGAAGGTGGGACAGCTTTTCCTGCTGCTGCTGCACATGCTTAGGTAACGCACTCCGATCACTTTGCCGGTGATTTCTCCGCGTTTTCAGGTAAGAAAAATCCTAGAAAGTTGCTGATTTGCTGATTCCTTAGTTCCATAGAGAAATAGCTAATAGATCTTGTATATTAGGTTGCCTAGTCGCCGTAGACGAAGCGTATACGCTCCGTTCAAATTTCAACATCCATAAGAGACGAGGTGAGGATTTTAGACGCTTTGATTGACGGTTTACAACGCTTTCAATGTCGTTTAATAGTAGATTATCGACGGCATCACCGTTTGACATGTACAACATGCTCTCCGTTTCCTGTTTCGTAAATTAACGAAGAATATGAGATTTAGGGCATTTTAGTCATTTGTAGGAAGTACGGTCTACATGCATATTTTGCTGACGTGATTCACATGGTTTGTCACTGCATTAGTGAGTTAGGAATGCTTGCATAATCAGTTTGGCGAGGAGATTTGCCAAGTTGCGTACTTTGGGTCGACATACTATATGTGGACTTAAGTGTGTAGTGTATGTGTTTGTATAAATGCTTGTATTAGTATGTATTGTGTTGAATGATGTTATGTAGTAGTTTGAGATTGATTTCATGATTAAAATGCTGACCTAAATGATTTCCTACATGTTGACCTTATGCATGATTGTATTACATGCATAGGAAGTATGCCTTGAAGATTTGCTTAAGTTGAATGTTATAACATGTGCTAACATGCTCACATGATGTATTTCAATTCCAATACCTTTGTATATAGTGTTAAGGTAATTCCATAGATGTGTGGGACTTGACTTAGTCCAGGCAGTCGGTAACCGAGCGAATTCGTGGCTGACTGGTCATAGCCACGAACGACGCGTCGATGAACGTGATTCGTGTTTAGAGTTGGCGGCAGTGGTTAGGCCACGCGAAGTGTTTTACGCGCTTCATGTCGTTCGACTTGAGATGCGATCGCGCTAGTCGAGCCCGTCAAGTAACCCGACTGGCCGATGTATGTTCACCTTGTATGTGTCATAACTGCTTGAACCTAGGGTACTGAACTTACCATTGTAAACCCTGTTAACCATGGTACCTTGATCCACGAAGACTCATGAGCCGGGCATGGTGGTATGGGACACCGTGGTCGAGCTGTCGGCCTACGCTGGGGCCACAAACCTCCCCGTAGTGACCAGTGAGCACCTAGACTCGTGAGCAGATTATGGTGGCATGGGACACTATATTCTAGCTGTCGGCCTACACTGATCAGGCGACGAGCCCTTTGTAATGACCGCGAGCGTATTCTGAGTCCACGGGAGGCGACGACCCTTCCGTGCAGTAGAGTACAGTAGGCCTGTATTGATAAGGTGATGGGGGAGCGGTGCAACGAGTGCGAGCAACAGCCCTGACAGCCCTTGCAGTGACCTACGAAATATACATCGTATGAGATTACTAGGAGTGACGACCCTAGACAGGATCTGTGTTGGGATTGATACAAGGGAAGTACCTTAGTTTCCCAATCCTGCTGTTTGAATGGACTAATAACAACTAGGTAATCATATCACCATGACATTGCATGTGCCTGAAAGATGTGGAGCACTTGAGGGAGTGCGGCATGCCGCGGTCGTAAGATGTTGCCGCATGAGGGTGATCGTCGGTGAGGGCATACATCACGTCATGTCATCTTGCATTAACAACAGTATTAGGATTGTCTGATTTACTGCTTTACTATTATCGCGTGATTGAATTGTGAACACGCTAATCTCTGCTCTCTTATCCCACTGAGTTGATCACTCACTCCCACGTTACGGGATGGTGTTTCCGGACACCCACCAATCCCTTTTGTGATTGCAGATGATGGCGCGGCCTGTGAGGCGGAGCTGGACTTGATGATGAGAAGGAGGATTCCTCCTTTATGCGTGTTCTGATTGACGGGATTGCAGGGAGGTTGATTAGATACTTTGACAATTGTCATTTTGAATTTTTAGCGCCCTCATGTATATTCATTTTGTTTACTTTTGAAGTATACATGTATGTGTATAACCTGGTAATATATTCACACTCTGGAGACATACAACAGTTTATGTACGTTATACATACTATTACAGTCTTCCGCTTGCAAATTTCATTGTCTCTGGAGTATGATATGCTGTTCTGGCTTAATCTCACTCATGTTTAATACATTATCACAGACAACATTCAATCATACATATCTATGTTGTATAAATAACATTTTGGAACTCGGGAGTTGGGTTTTTGCTCGACCCCCCGATTTTTGGGATGTTACAGGTACTGTGGACGCATACAGTGAAGAAGAGCTTATATGGGAGACTGAAGCTGAGGTCAGGAAGAACTACCCTCAGATCCTCGAGGAGTATGAGAAGGTACGAATTTCGAGGGTGAAATGTTTTCTTTAGGGGGGTAGATTGTAATGTCTTGAAAAAATCTGTACTTAGAGATCCGAGTACCACCTTTAGTAGAAATCATTTAGAACTAAATTCTTTAGAAATTAATGTGAATTAACTAGCGCTAAACTAAGTTACTTGTGAAATTAGCACCAACCACTTTAAATACGATCTGTAAGACCTAAAACTTATAGAATTATTAACTCTATATTACCCTGAAATAAGGGATCTAACTCTAAAGCCAGTTGCTCTCAAGAGCATTCAAAAACTTTGTATCAGACCTAGACCGCATGTCGAAAGTCTGATAGCGATGAACTTAGACAGTTATGACTGCCTAGTTGGACTTGACTATCACCTCAAAAATTAAGCCCAAATGATGTCCCGAGACCTTTTCCTTGAGACCCGAGTGAAGAGTGTGAGAAAACGAAGATTTTTAAGAAATTAAATAAGAATTTAAGCAATTTGAGTCGTGTCGCTTGCGCGCCATTTGTAAGGGTTCTGACTGTTGGTTTTTGACCCAAATTCACCCTCGGATTAGGAAAGTTGACCCACACATGTCAAATTACTTATGGCCCTGATCGAGTTTTGGTGACCGTTAAAGTTAAACTGGTCTGCCACGGTTGATCTAGAAATTCGATTGGACTGAAAATTTAACTTGCTAAAGATCCTATACTAGTGAGCTTAAGTCCGATCGTATTTGATAAGAGGACCTTTAGAAGTGTTCCATTGGACCAGAAAGAGCTCGATTTGGTTATAACCTAAGTATACCTTTGCCTTAGGGCTATTTTCGTCAGTTTTGGGCTTCTATAAAGGCCTTAAACCCTCTCTCACATATCCCATACGAATTTCCAACCCTGGATAAGATAAGAGAGTAAAGAGAGAGAAAGTAAGTGAGAACCTAGTGTTTTATCTTGGGATTTTTCCCAGTTCTTCTACGCACCAATCCATCGTATCTGGATCGTTATTCCGGCGATTCTAATTCCTTTCTTGGGTAAGTCAATCAAACCCTAACCTGTTTTGAAGCTTAGAATAGTTTAAGTGATGTTGTAGCTAACCTATTTCATGCCATAGGTTGCCTATCCGCCGTTGACGAAGACTTATCGTCTTAATCATATCCGTTACGCATTTTTCGGTTTAAGGTGCGGACTACATACGTTTAGGTTATGGTTTTCAAGACTTTCAATGTTAGATAATGATTTATTATTGATGTGGATGCTATTACACATGCCAAATGTGCTATCCGTTTTGATTTACGTATGTGTACAACCTATGTTATAAAGAGGGTATTTCATGTGTATGTTGAAATATTTGTATGCGTAAGGAATTTGATGTTATGATTGCCATGATTATTTGTCGTAGATATATGATTGATATGTATGCGACAACTCCTTGGTGAAGGATTTTCCCTAATATGTAATGTGGTTGACATACGTGATGTATGTTGAATAGTGTAGTCTAAGTGTTTGTATAAATGCCGGAATGAGATAGTATTCAGTAAAGTATGATTTATAAGGTTGTTGAGATATGAATCTCAATTACTGTAACACCCTGGATTTTGGCTAATCTGGGATTAGACGTCCTTAGGCAATGGGTTAACTAAAACACCTGAGAAATCGCTCAGAACCCAATTCCATAGCCAAAGAAATCACGTAGGATAAATTCCTTTGGAAAATAAGTGTAAGTTAGCTAGCGCGACGCTAAAGTAGCTGGGAAATAGTCCCTGATCACTTTAAATACGTTCTACAAGACCCAAATCGAGTAGAACCAATGACTCTATAATACTCTATAACCTGGGATCAAACTCTAAACCGGTTTGTTCTCTGGACCTCTTTGAATCTTTGTATTAGATCTAGACCGCGCCTCGAAAGTCCGATACCTCCTATCTTAGACCGTTAGAACCACCTAGCTGGACTTGACACTCATTTCGAAAATCAAGTCAAACCGATAATCACAGGCCATTTCATTGAGCCCGAACTGAAGAGAGTGCGAATAGGGACAGAATTGGAATTTCAAATTCAAATCTGGCACACGACTTGATGCGTCAGTATTGAGCATTCTGGCCGTCAGAATTCAGCCAGATTATACCCTCGGATCAGGAGAAATTTCTATTTTATATCATGAGACTTTCAGCCCTGATCTACGTGCGGTGACCGCTGAACTGAAACTGGTCCGCCACGTGCGATCTGCGGACCCAGCCGGACTGAAAACTTAATACATGCTAGATCTGGTACGCGTGAGCTTAATTCCGATCGCATTCGGCCAGGGGACCACCAGAAAGCATTTTTTGGACCGAAACAGGCCCGAATTGGATATGCACTAAGTAAACTTCATCCCCGAGCCTATTTCGGGCGTTTTTAAGCTTATAAAAGGGGTTGAAACCCTCACTCCTCTCTCCCATCCGAAATTGCAAAAAGCCCTAGATTGGGAGAGAGAAAAGGTGAGAGTTTGTGAGAGAGAGTGGGAGTGATTTTCCTACCACCTGCTGCTGCTGCTGCACGTGCTTAGGCGACGCACTCCGATCACTTTTCCGGCGATTCCAACGCACTTCTAGGTAAGGAAAACCCTAACCACTTGCTGATTTGGGGATTTCTTCGATTCAAATAGAATAGTAGCTGATGTACATGTGTATCAGGTTGTCTGATCGCCGTAGACGAAGCGTATACGCTCCGTTCGAATCACTTCACCTATAAGGAAAAAGGTACGGATTTTAGACGCTTTGATTGACTGTTTCCAAAGCTTTCAATGTCGTTTAATAGTAGATTCTTGACGACAACGCCGTTTGACATGTACAACATGCTGTCCGTTTCTTGTTTCGTAAACCAACGAAGAATATGAGATTTAGGGCATTTTAGTCATTTGTAGGAAGTATTGTTTTCATTCATATTTTGCTGACGTGATTGACATGGCTTCTTGTCGCATTAGGATATTAGGAATGCATGCATAATTAGTTTGGCGAAGAGATTCGCCTAATTGCGTACTTCGGGTCGACATACTATATGTAGACTTAAGTGTGTAGTGTATGGGTTTGTATAAATGCTTGTATTAGTATGTATTGAATTAAATGGTGTTATGAATTAGTTTGAGATTGATTTCTCAATTAATATGCTGGTGTAAATGGTTTCCAACATGTTAGCCATATGCATGATTTCATAATATGAATGAAATGCATGTGCTTGACAATTCGCTTAAGCTGTATGTTATAACATGTGCTTGATGATTTCATTTTGATTTAGTTTGAGATTGAATTCTCAATTAATATGCTGATGGAAATGATTTTCTATATGTTGGCGATATGCATAAGTTCATTATATGTACGAAAGGCATGTGTTAGATGATTTACTTAAGTTGTACGATATAACATGTGTTAACATGCTCACATGGTTGTGTTTCATTTCCAATACTCTCACATGATCGCTGACGTGGATTCATATGTGTTTGGAACTATACGTAGTCCAGGCAGTCGGCAACCGAGCGAATTCGTGGTTAACTTATCTTGACCACGAATGACGCGTCGATGAACGCGAGTCGTGTTGGAGTTGGCGGCAGTGGTTAGGCCACGCGAAGTGTTTTACGCACTTCATGTCGTTCGACTTGCGATGCGATCGTGCTAGTCGAGCCCGTCAAGTAACCCGACTGGCCGTTGTATGTTCGCCCTGCATGAGTCATAACTGCTTGAACCTAGGGTACTGAACTTACCATTGTAAACCCTGTTAACCATGGTACCTTGATCCATAAAGACTCATGAGCCGGGCATGGTGGTATGGGACACCGTGGTCGAGCTGTCGGCCTACGCTGGGGCCACAAACCTCCCCGTAGTGACCAGTGAGCACCTAGACTCGTGAGCAGATTATGGTGGTATGGGACACTATATTCTTGCTGTCAGCCTACATTGATAAGGTGATGGGGGAGCAGTGCAAAGAGTGCGAGCAACAGCCCTGGCAGCCCTTTGTAGTGACCGCGAGCGTATTCTGAGTCTACGGGAGGCGACGACCCTTCCGTAGCAGTAGAGTACAGTAGGCCTGTATTGATAAGGTGATGGGGGAGCGGAGCAGCGAGTGCGTGCAACAGCCCTGGCAGCCCTTGCAGCGACCTACAAAATATACATCGTATGAGATTACTAGGAGTGACGACCCTAGACAGGATCTGTATTGGGATTGATATAAGGGAGGTACCTTAGTTTCCCAATCTTGCTGTTTGAATGGACTAATAACAACTTAGAAATCATATCACCATAACATTGCATGTGCCTGGAAGATGTGGAGCACTCTAGGGAGTGTGGCATGCCGCGGTCGTAAGATGTTGCCGTATGAGGGAGATCGTCGGTGAGGGCATACATCACGTCATGTCATACTACATTAACAACAGTATTAGGATTGTTTGATTTACTGCTTTACTATTATCGCATGATTGATTTGATAACATGCTAATCTCTGCTCTCTTATCCCACTGAGTTGATCACTCACTCCCACGTTACGGGATGGTATTTTCGGACACCCACCAGTCCCTATTGTGATTGCAGATGATGGCACGGCCTGCAAGGCGGAGCTGGATTTGATGATTATGAGGAGCATCTCTCCTTTATGCGTGATCTGATTGACGAGATTACAGGGAAGTTGATTAGATACATTGACACTTGTCATTTTATATTTTTAGCGCCCTCATGTATATTCATTTTGTTTACTTTTGAAGTATACATGTATGTGTATAACCTGGTAATATATTCACACTCTGGAGATATACAACAGTTTATATACGTTATACATACTATCACAGTCTTCCGCTTACAAATTTAACTGTCTCTGGAGTATGATATGCTGTTCTGGCTTAATCTCACTCATGTTTAATACATTATCACAGACAACATTCAATCATACATATCTATGTTGTATAAATAACATTTTGGAATTCAGGAGTTGGGTTTTTGCTCGACCCCCCGATTTTTGGGATGTTACAATTACCCTGCTTGTGTGTATGATTTTCTCCATGAATTGTTTAGCCTAATTTATTCATGTTAATTGTGTATATGATTTCCTTCATGTACTGTATTTATGTTTAAGTTATGTTTCATAACATGTTCATATGAATGTAGGATTTGAATCAATTGTCTATTATTGAGCTTGTACGTGATTGGGACTACATTACAGTCCAAGTAATCGGTAACAGTCCTTAAATTGGTGGTTGAGGTTATTTTTACCACGCAAGATAAGTTCGACGAATCCGAGTCGTACTTGGGATGTTTGACAGTGGTTAGGCCACACGGAGTGCTTTGCATTCCATGTCGATCAACTCAATATGCACTTGGCCTAGTTAAGCTTATCAACTAACCCGATTGACCGATGTATGTTCACCATGTTTGGACACTACTGTTTGAATCTAGGGTACCGAACTTACCAGTGAAATCCCGTTAACCTTGGTACCACGATCTTCTAAGACTCATGAGCCGGACATGGTGGAATGGGATACTGTGGTCGAGTTGTCGGCCTACGCTAGGGCGACGAGCCTCCCTGTAGTGACAGTGAGCATCCTAGACTCGTGAGACGATTATGGTGGTATGGGACACTATATTCGCATTGTCAGCCTACATTGATTGGTGACGAGGCCTCTGTAGTGACCTCGAGCATACCTTGATACTGTAATCAGGCGACGAGCCCTTTTATAGTAACTAAGGTATACTAGGCCTATATTGTTTGGTGACGAGTCCTTTACAGCGATCTAGAATAGTAATATCGTATGAGATTTCCTAGGACTGATGACCCTAGAATGGATCATTGTTTGAGAATTGACATAAGGGAGGTGCCTTAGCTTCCCAATCCTACTATATGAAAAAGACTAATAAGAACTTGGTAATCATGCTCATAACATTGCACTGCATGTGCCGTTGGCGTTGTTGTAGAGCACAGTGGTAGTGATTCATGCCACGATCGTTAGATGATGTCACAAGAGGGAGTTTGTGGTGAAGGCATGCATCATTTCCTTATACCATTCTTGCATTAACAAGAGTATCTAGGACATGTTTGATTATACTACTTTATCATTACTGCTTGATTGAATTGATAACATATTAACCTTTGATGTATACTTCCACTGAGTTGATCACTCACTCCCACATTCTGGGATGGTGCTTAACCGCCAACCAGACTCTGACTTAGCTGCAGGTGAAGGTGATGCCTGCCAGGCAGATCCAGACTTCGATGAGGACGAGGAGGCATTCTTGTTCATGCAGTTCTCAGGCGGGTTCATGTGAGCCATGTCCTGGTTGGCGGGGATTTTGGGATATGATTGTAGTGATTGGTCACATTTTGTTATATGTATTTTGAGACATGACTTATAATTATGACCTGGCGGAGCATACATACCTTAGGGACTTATATTGGTTTATATGCGTATTTCAGTCTTTCGCTTGCTTACTCAGATTGTCCCTAAATTATGTTTGCTGTTTTGGCTTAATCTACTTTATGTTTTATGCACTAATACAAACAACATACATCCATCATTAATAATGTTGCATAAGTGATGTTTTGGAACTCGGGAGTTGAGTTATGCTCGACCCCCGAATTTCAGGGCATTACAAAGGTGCTTCTCACCCCTTTCAAGTCCTCATAAGAGGCCTCTGACGGGAGTGTACGTGGGGGTGTTGTGTGTTGACCCTTTCTCATGGGAGCATAAACTGTTAGGTTCCCTATGTGGATCCTTAGCCTGTATGGTGTAAAATCTTGGTGTTGTGTGTTGACCCTTGCTCCTGTGTGGGGCATAAACTTATGTCGTGGAGAAACATTAGAGTCAGCCTAAAGTAGGTTCTACTGGTTTGTGGTGAACCTGATTTGAAAACTTCGTTAGTGAGATCTGGTACACTAATGGGTTTAGTGCATCCACCGAAAGTGGAGTAGACACGTAGTCGAACCATTATAAAAATGACTATGTTTGATATTGCCATTTACCTCTATTGATATTGTCATTTACCTCTATTGCTTATCTGATTTCTCTAATTATTCTCATATTTCATGTGTACATGATTACCTCGAACTAAGTAGAATAACACCACACACATAGTCACATCCATCATGAACTATGTCTCTTATCTTATTTATGTTTTGAATAGTTTTTTGATTGGATCCTCTAGTTGGCTTGGAAGTCATTAGAGTTACATCGAAGAAATCCTGATACTTGCATATTTATTCAAGATAGGTGTAACGACTCGGAAAAATCCATACAAAGACCTGAGTATTAACTCAAGTAGAAATCCCTCAGGACTAAATCCTTTACAAACTAGATGAGAATTAACTAAGGGCTAACCTAGATTACCTGTGAGATTAGCACTAATCACTCTAAATAAGATCTGCAAGACCCAGAGCCTATAGAATCGTTAACGCTCCATTACCCTAAAATCTAAAATCCAACTCTAAACCCAGTTGCTCTCGGGAGCACTTTGAAACTTCGTATCGGACCTGGACCGCATGTCGAAAGTCCGATAGTGGTGAACTTAGTTGGTTATGACCGCCTAGTTGGACTTGACTATCACCTCGAAAATCACGTCCAAACGATGTCCTGAGACCATTTCCTTGAGTCCGGAGTAAAGAGAGTGAGAAAGTGTAGATTCTTAAGAAATTAAATATGATTTTAAGTAATCTGAGTCGTGTGGCTGGTGTGTTATTTATAAGTGTTCTGACCATTAGTTTTTGACCCAAATTCACCCTCGGATCAGAGAAGGTGGCCCACACATGTCAAATTACTTGTGGCCCTGATCGAGTTTCGGTGACCGTTGAATTGAAAATGGACCGCCAAGGTTGATCTGGGAACCCGATCGAACTGAAAACTTAACTTGATCAAGATCTGATATTAGAAATCTTAAGTCTAACCGTATTCAGTAAAAGGACCTCCAGAAGTGTTCCGTTGGATCAGAAAGATCCCGATTTGGATATAACCTAAGTATACCTTGGCCCTAGGGTTAATTCCCTCAGTTCTGGGCCTATATAAGGGCTTGAAACCCTTACCCTCTCTCACCATACGAATTTCCTACAACCCTAAGAAAGTGGAGAGAGTAAAGAGAGAGAAAGTGAGAGAGAAGTGGGAGCTACTCCTGGGATTCGATTCCCGTTACTCCTTATGCTTACACATCGTTACTGAATCACTATTCCGGTGATTTCAAATACACTATTGGGTAAGAAAATCTAACCCTAATCAGTTATAGGGTTTCAACTAGTTAAAGTGATGTAATAGCTAACCTATTTCATGTAATAGGTTATCGTTGGGCCGTAGACCAAGCGTGAGTAAACGAACTGAGTTCGTTACGTGTTTATCGGCGTAAGGTGCGGATTATAGATGTCTAGGTTATGGTTTTCAATGCTTTCAATGTCAGATAATGATTTATTACTGACGTGGATGCTATTACACATGCCAAATGCGCTATCTGTTTTGTTTTATGATTATGTATAGTTTATGTTTTAAATAGAGTATTCCATATGTTTGTTAAAATGTTTGTATGTATATGAAATCTGATGTTGTGATTGCCATGATAAATCGTGTTAGTACATGCTTGTTATGTATGCAACAACTCCTTAGGAAAAGGATTTGCCCAAATATGCAATATGCCAACATACGTGATGTATGTTAGATAGTGTAGTCTAAGTGTTTGTGTAAATGCCTGAATGGATTAGAAATAGGTAAAGTATGATTTTTAAGGGTGTTGAGATACGAATCTCAATCACCTTACTTGTGTGTAAGATTTCCTCCATGTTATATTTAGCCCATTTTATTCATGCTAACTGTGTTTATGATTTCCTCCATGTACTGTGTTTATGTTTAAGTTATATTTCATACCATGCTCAGATGAATGTGAAATTTGAATTAAATGTTTATTATTGAAATTGTACGTGATTGGGGCCATGTTATAGTCCAGGCATTCGGTAACAGGCTTGAATTCGTGGGTGAGATTGATTCGCTACGTAAGACGCGTTTGATGAACCCGAGCCGTATTAGAGTTGTCGGCAGTGGTTGGCCACACGGAGTTCTTATGCATTTTATGTCGATCAACTTAACGTGCGCTCATGCTAGTCGAGTTCGTCAAGTAACCCGATTGACCCGATGTATGTTCATCATGTATGGACACTCTTATTTGAATCTAGGGTACTAAACTTACCAGTGCAATCCCGTCAACCTTCGTACCTCGATCCGCTAAGACTCATGAGTCAGACATGGTGGTATGGGACACCGTGGTCTAGCTATCGGCCTATGCTGGGACGACGAGCCTCCCCGTAGTGACCAGTGAGCAACCTAGACTCGTGAGCCGATTATGGTGGTATGGGACACTATATTCGAGCTGTCGGCCTACTCTGATTGGTGACGAGTCCTTTGTAGTTACCTCGAGTATATCCTGAAACTACATTGGGGCGACGAGCCTTATTGTAGTCTATAGGATTCAACTAGACCTGTATTGATTGGTGACGAGCCAATTACAGTGATCTAGAACTACGATATCATATGAGATTGTCTAGGATTGACGACCCTAGAATGGATCATCGTTTGGATAATGATATAAGGGAGGTACCTTAGCTTCCCAATACTGCTATATGAAAAGGACTAATAATAACTTGGTAATCACGTTCATAACATTGCACTGCATGTGCCCCAGGTTGAAGAGCACAGAGGGAAGAAAGCATGCCGCGGACGTAAGATGGTGTCGCATGAGGGAGTGTAGGCGAGGGCATGCATCATGAAAACATTTCATCCTTGCATTAACAAAAGTATCTAGGAATGTCTAATATGTCTGCTTTATCATTACTGCTTAACTGTATTGATAACATGTTAATCTTTATTCTATGATTCCACTGAGTTGATCACTCACTCCCACGTTCTGGGACGGTGTTCTGAACACCCACCAAAGTCTGTCTTAGCTGCAGATGACGATGTGACTCAGGAGGCGGAGCCTAATTACTACGACGATCAGGACGAGTTCTCATATATGCAGTTCTCTGACGGTTTCGCTTAGGCTGTTCTAATTGACGGGGCTGCAGGGCTGATCATTGTAGTAAAACTATTCTTTTAACATTTTACTTTTGAATTATTACATGTATATGGTGACTCAGTGATGTATTCATACTCTGGCAATCGACAACGATCTTTTGGATTCATATTCGTTTATATACATCTTTCAGTCTTCCACTTGCGTTATATAAACTGATCTGGAGTATGAATTACTGTTTTGGTGTAATCCCACTCATGTTTAATGCATTAATATGAACAACATTCAATCATCATTATGTATGTTGCATAAGTGATGCATTGGAACTCCGAGTGGAGCTTATGCTCGACCCCCGATTTTCAGGGCGTTACAATAGGGTTGATAGGTTTTAAATCATCATAAAATTTTAAAAGTCCTATTCACCCCCCTCTAGGACATATTAGCATATTCCTACTTCAAGTAAGGCTGTCATTACCATAATTTCAATTTGGTATCAGAGAAGGTCTCTCTTAAGGGCTTCACCGCCTAGAGAGTGATTTTAACTGAAGTTGGTAATATGCCAAAGGAGAGGGCCCATCTTTAACTAGACCTCCAGTATTTGATGGATCAAATTATGCATACTAGAAGGCTAGGATGCATTACTTTCTAAGATCTTTGGATCATGATGTTTGGGATATTGTTGAAAAAGGATATGTGTCACTAACCGAACAAATAGTACTTGAAAATGGTACAACTATCACCAAACCAAAATCCAAAGAAATGTGGACAACATTCGATAAAGAAAAACAAACGTCTGAAGCTAAAGTAATGAATGTTATCTACTATGTTGTATCCCAAGAAGTCTTCAATCAAACTAATATATGTGGAACTGCTAAAGAAGCATGAGACTTGTTGGAAATAACCCATGAGGGAACTAGCACAGTGAAGATATCCAAACTACACCTTGTAACAACACAATTTGAAAGTCTCAGAATGGAAGAGCATTAGATCTTCATAGAGTTTTTCACAAAACTAAACATCATTTGTAACTCCATGGGTGGATTAGGAGAAAAAGTTTCGGTTCCAAAAATGTCACGCCCCAAACTCAGAAGCCGGACTCATAAAATTTTCGATCGCTGAATCCGATGCCGACAGCCTTCGTAATACACCATTCTCAGCTCCTATCATTCATATGCCAGATTTCGATACCAGGATCCTACAAGGAGGATTTTTCAACTTATATTTAACTCGTAATAAGCATAACCACAAGTTTACTCAAATCACAAAGGCAATATCATCATCATGTATCCACTAATATAAACATTTGAATACAGTACAGAAAAGGAAATACGTATGGTAAAATTAAAGCTCTAGAGGTCTGCTGCATGCTACAAGCTCAATGCTGCTGCAACCTAACACCACTTGTAAGCATCTATCATGCATAAGCTTATAGAAAGCTTACTGGGTGGTGAAAGTGTGTACAAGGTAAGTGTCAAGTAAGCAATATCATAGAAATCAAAATAAACGAAAATACCAATAAGCCCATAATCGTACAATATCAGAAATACTGCAAGATCATACATCATACGATGTGAGAGTAATGCGAACACATGCTGATAGGCCCATAAAAACCATCAACCTTATCCAGGCTATGTGATACAAATATAATAAAAATAATATCATATACTGATGAAGGAATGTAGGTCAGTTATGTAATGCGGGGATAGTAAGCCAAATATCAGATGTTGATGATACAATGCAATATGCGGTGAGAATGAAATGACCAAGCTGGAGTGAAGTCGGGATGATAGTATATAGTATTGCAGGCTATGGGGTCCATCATAAAGGACTTCTATCCAAACCAGTCCCATACCTAAATTTGGATAGCCAGACTCAATGTAGTAGACTCCTGATTTTAGGTTAATCGCGCGCCCAACTGAAATCCTTACCATTCGAAGGTATACAATAATTAGTTGCGCACCACCAACTCGAGTGAATAGTGAATGAATGAATGAATGAATATGTAAATCCTATTCAATAAGTCCACATATCAGTATGGTTTCTCTTTGGGATCATCACTGGGGTCTAGTACACTCTACATGCAAATCGCCGCCCACTGACGTGCGACCATGAAAGTGGAAGAGACCTCACTATCCACCTGACCAGTAGTCAGCCAATATCTACCTGGCACGTCGATAGCAGACCCATTCATGAGCTGGTCAAACTTAGCCTAGCTATGCCCCCTACCCTCAGGCGAGTAAGGCTACACTCCTCCCAACCGACCATGACACAGTGGGAGACGCAACCTCCTGGTATTTGGCACTCGGACGCTCATGTATCCACTCGGTCTCGACATCAGGGCATCCTCTGGTACCAAGAGGGTTTAGAGATTTTCATCGAGGGCCATCTATGACAGTCTGATGCTAGAACAGATTTTCGATGTCCCATTTAGCCATCCACGATATGCTTGTGGAGGATAAGGCTCTAATGTCGCTAAGGCATATAGTAATCATAATGCAAGATGCATGAGCCATATAATCTAGTCATACATCAATCCTACACTCATGTGAGATAATCTCTGCCTATCAAGGAGTCTCATAATAACCTGTCCAATGACATATGCAATGGTCAACCACATGTCATAAAAAACATGAAGATGATGCGTATGGGCATGTATCATGATGTTACACTGTCACATAGTCATAATCAATATCAATAACTCTATCGACAATGTGGACATTTAACCAACATTGCCCCCAAGGAATGACCCACATAGAGCCTAACATATAGTGGACTCATGGCCATATACAACACCATGGGCCTCACTCAAGTGCTTAATACACATCATAATAGGCCTTTCATATGGGACTAACATCACAATGGGCTCCATCGCCTAGCCCTTAAATGCATCACAATGGGCCTCATCACATAGGCCTCATATTCATCACATTAGGCCTTAAAAACGAGCTGCATATACACTACACAGACTGAATACACACCACAATGGACCTCAATTACGGGTCTCATATGCATCATATAGGTCTCAATGATCAGCCTTGGCATTCGAAATCAGACTCAATAATCGAAATCGGCCTTAACACTTGGCGTCAACAATCAACATTGGCCTATACAATCGGCCTCGACAAATCAGAATCGGCCTATACAATTGGCCTCTACAAATCAGAATCGGCCTCGATACTTGGCCTCGATAATCAGAATCGGACTATATAATCAGCCTTAACAAATCAGAATTGGCCTTGATAATCGGAATCGGTCTATACAATCAACCTCGACAAATCGAAATCAGCCTTGATACTCAACCTCGATAATCAGAATTGTAAGTGCTATGATTTCATATCCCTTTGATTGTCAAATTTTATCGTGCCAAAACCTATATCTATGTCTTATATATCTTATGTTTCATGTTTGAGACTATTCATTGCAATCAAGACATCGTATTGCAAGATAAGAACTTAAATGAAGAACGTTTCAAGTCATGGATGAAGAATTCAAGAATAGAAGTTTTCAAGTATGCATGCTCAAGATACAATCAAGTTCAAGTATAGTAGAAGACTTTGTCAAGTCAAGATCAAGAAGGCCTACTACAAGTTTTGTATATTCTCAAGCTTCTCTTAAGGGTCATCTGAGTGTGCAGACTTTCAATGTCCATCTCACTTTTAAGGTTTGTTTGACCTTAGATTGACCTTAGGATGGGCTTTACTGTAGGTCATTCTGGATACATAATTCATATATTTTAATATGCTTGTTTGGGCTATTCTAAAACTAGTCCTAGGGACTTCAAGACCAGTCCTAGCTCTACTACGACCAGTCTTAAGTTTTTCAGGACCAGTCCTATGTTGTTGAAGATTTCAGATCTTTTTGGTTATCCTACGACCAGTCCTGGACATCCTACGACTAGTCCTGTGAGTTCTACGACTCATCCTTTGACCAGTCTTAGCCCTATGACTCAAACACAAGCAACTAAACTGGGGGTCCTACGACCGGTCGTAGGTGACCCATGACCAGTCGTAGGTGGCTCATGACCAGTCGTAGGCTACCTAGGACCGGTCGTGGAACAACAAATCCTTATCCCATAAAAATCTTTAAAAATTTTTGAAGCTACGACCAGTCCTAGGATCCTAAGACCAGTCATAGATGAAATTTTTCAGGCTATAAATAGAGCACGAACTTCAGAGTTTTAGTAATTCAATTCAATTCTATTCAAGCATTCTTTAGGCTATACTCTGAGATAAGTTTGTGTTTGTCTTAAGCTACTTTGTGCTTATTTAATATTCCTTTTGCTAGCTTATTTTTTTATTTGATTTTGATCTACATTCCATTCTCATTAGAAAAGGGGAATTTTTGATATTCATTCTTCTTGGATTCAAAATCAAATAGAACTTGCCCTTTTGATTTAAAATTAATTAGACTTTGAACCATTCTTAAAGTGAGTATTGGACTTTGAACGTTGAATCAAAATTATACTCCAATTGGTTCTACCTGGCTACTTCAAAAGGAGATTCAAGTATTTTACATTTGTGTAATTTACTTTCTTTGGTTTTGTTTGAGATTTGCCAGAAAAATCTCACTATATTGGTTATCTGAGGAGAGCCAGAAAACTCAGATTGTGGGGGTTTTTGAATTGTGTAAGCCTGAGATCAAAGACACAATTGTGAAGGTTTTGGGTGAACCTGTGAAACCTATTTTGATAGTGCATGCTAATATCCCCTGTGTGAGGATATTAGGAGTGGAGAAGCATTCTGTGTGGCTGTTGGATAACAGTTGGTGTACACACAGGCGAACCACTATATATCGTTGTGTTGTGGATGTGCTTTATTCTTTCATTTCTTTATTCAGTTTTTGTTTTTGTGGATTGTATTCGTGGATGAATGTTGTAATCTTTTTATTCCAAGAAAGTGTGGGGAATGTTGTAATAACTTAGGATTTATTTCTACAAGTTATTTTGATTTCCTTGCTTTTTATTGCTCATTGATTTATGATACAAAGGACGTTCTAGAAATAAGGTTGTCCTACCTAAAACCTTTGGTTTTTGGTGTAAGGTTGTCCTTAGAACTGATAAAGTATCATTCTCTTTATTTTAGGCTATTGAGATTACTTTAAATTCAGCATTGTTCTTTATTTCTTTTATTATTCCGTTGTTATAAGTTTTATCTAGCATTGCCCTATTCACCCCCCCTCTAACTAGGCCCTTTCAGGAATCAGCCTATACAATTGGCCCCGACAAATTAGAATCGGCCTTACAATTGGCCTCGACAAATTGGAATTGGCATCGATACTTGGCCTCAACAATCGTAATCAGCCTATACAATCGGCCTCGAAAAATCAGAATCGACCTATACAATCGGCCTCGAAAAATCGAAATCGTCTCGATACTTGGCCTCGACAATTAGAATCGACCTATACAATCGATCACAATAATAGGAATCGATCTATAATTGAAATTGGAAATTTATCATGATAATCAGCCTTAATCGCTAATCAGCAATCGGCCACGACAATCAGAATCAATCGATAATTAGAATCGACAATTAGTCATGATAATCAGTCTCGATCGCTAATCAGCAATCGGCCATGAAAATCAGAATCGATTGATAATCGGAATCGACAAGCATTCATGATAATCAACCTCGATCGCTAATTAACAATCGGCCACGATAATCGAAATCGATCCATAATCGGAATCGGCAATCAGCCACAATAATCAAAATTGATCAATAATCGGCCTCAATGATCAGAATCGGTAATCGACATCGATGAGGATGGCCTAACAAGGCCTAAGGGAAGGTCACAATGTGGACATTTAACCATCATTGCCATCAACGTGGACATTCAACCAACTTTGCTCCCCAGAAGTGGCCCACATAGGGTTGATTGTAACGTCTCGGAAAAATCCGTACATAGACCCGAGTACCACCTCAGGCAGAAATCACTTAAGATTAATTCCTTTAGAAATTAAGCATAAGTTAACTAGCGCTAAGCTATATTAGCTGTGAAATTAGCACTGTTCACTTTAAATTCATTCTACAAGACCCAAAACTTGTGGAATCATTGACGTTATAACATCCTGAAACCTAGGATCAAACTCTAAACCCGTTTGTTCTCGAGAACCCTTTGTTCTCGAGAACCCGTAATAGACTTGGACTGCGCGTCATGAGTCCGGTAGCGATGAACTTAGACCATTAAGACTGCATAGTTGGACTTGACTACCACCCCGAAAATCAAGCTCAAATGATGTCTTGGGACTATTTCATTGAGCCCGGAACAAGGAGTGTGAGAAAGCGTAGAATTCTTTATAAATTAAATATAATTTAAGTAATCTGGCACGTGTTGCTTGTGGGATAATTATAAGCATTCAGACCATTGGAATCTGACCCAAATACACCCTCAGATCAGGGAACATTTTCCACTCATGTCAGTGTACTTGGAATCCCTGATCGAGTCTCGATGACCGTTGAACTGAAACTAGTCCGCCATGTGCGATCTGGAAACTCGATCGAACTGAAAACTTAACATGATCAGGATCCAGCATTCATAAGCTTAAGTCCGACCACATTCAGTTAGAGGACCTCCAGAAATGTTCTTTTGGATTGAAAAAGACCCGATTTGGTTATAACCTAAGTATACCTTGGTCTTAAGTCTAAATAGGTGAGTTTTTAGCCTATATAAGGATCTTAAACCCTCTCCCATCCCTCACATACGAATTTGAGAAAACCCTAGGAGAGAAGAGAGAAAAGAGAGAGATTATGTGAGAGTTGTGAGAGAAAGTTCCTATCACTCTATCCTGCTACTATACATACTTAACCATCATGATCTAATCACTTTTCCCGTGATTCTGACTTCATTCAAGATAAGAAAACCCTAACCTTAACCTATTTTAGGGTTTCTATCGGTACAAGTAGCGAAGTAGCTGACTTACCTTGTGATATAGGTTGTCATATTGACGTTGACGAAGCATAGAATTTCTATTCGATTCATTACACTGTTACGGAGTAAGGTGCGGATTTTAGATGCTTAGGTTATCTGTTTTCAAAGCTTTCAATGTCATTTAATGGTAGATTGTTGACAAGGA
This sequence comes from Magnolia kwangsiensis, assembly GCA_037074715.1. Lineage (NCBI taxonomy): Eukaryota > Viridiplantae > Streptophyta > Magnoliopsida > Magnoliales > Magnoliaceae > Magnolia > Magnolia kwangsiensis. The sequence goes on along the minus strand of CM073577.1, from coordinate 73,592,941 downwards.
TGCTGTTTGACATGTAGAACATGCTGTCTATTTTTCATTTCGAATACGTGCGAAGAATATGAGATTTAAGGTATTTTAGGTATTTGTAGGAAATACTATATACATATGAATTTTACCGATATGATTGCCATGAGTATTTGTCGTGTATCTATGCTAGTTATGTGTGTATGATCTGTTTGGCGAAGAGATTCGTCCTAATGCACATTTTGACCGACATATGCTATGTAGACTAATGTGTGTAGACTAAGTGTTTGTATAAATGTTTGTATAAGAAAGTATTGAGTAAATGAGGTTGTAGATTAGCGCTGAGATAGGATTCTCAATTATTTTAATGATGTATATGATTTCCTCCATGTTTGTTATATTTGAATTGATTACCTTATATATATGAAATGCTTGTGTATGGTTAAAATGCTTATGTTGTATCTTATGACATGTTGCTAACATGCTTGAATTACTTTTTATTTCAATTCTGTCTATCTCATATGAGTATTGATTCAGATTACAAGTGCTTGGAGCTATACTATAGTCCGGCAGTCAGTAACAGATTTGAATTCGTGGTTGAATTATATTCACCACGAAGGACACGTAGACGATCCCAAGTCGTGCTTTGGTTGACGGCAGTGGTTAGGCCACACAAGGTGTTTATGCACTTCATGTCATTCAGCTTGAGGTGCGCTCGTACTAGTCGAGCTCGTCAAGTAACCCGACTGACCATTGTATGTTCACCTTGTATTGGTCATAACTGCTTGAACCCAGGGTACTGAACTTACCTATGATAACCCTGATAACCATGGTACCTTGATCCACTAAGACTCATGAGCCAGGCATGGTGGTATGGGACACCGTGGTCAAGCTGTCGGCCTACTTTGTGGCGACGAGCCGCCCCGTAGTGACCAGTGAGCTCGTCAAACTTGTGACCCGATTATGGTGGTATGAGACACTATATTCGAGCTATCATCCTACTCTGATTGGTGACGAGCCCTTTGTAGTGACCTCGAGCGTACTCTGAGTCTACGTTAGACGAAGACTCTTCCGTAGCAATAAGAGTACAAACTAGGCCTGTATTGATAAGGTGATGGGGGAGCGATGCAACGAGTGCGTGCAATAGCGCTTGCAGCAACCTATAAATATATCATCGTATGAGAATACTAGGAGTGACAACCCTAGACAGGATCTTTGTTGGGAATGATATAAGGGAAGTACCTTAGTTTTCCAATCCTGCTGTGTGAATGGACTAATAACAACTCGGTAATCATATTCATATCGCACTGCATGTGCCTGGAAGATGTGGAGCACTGAGGGAAGAAAGCATGCTGTGAACGTGAGATGGTGTCGCATGAGGGAGTACGTAAGTGAGGGCACGCATCATTTTTGCATCTCATCCTTGCATTAATTATAGTATTTAGGAATGTTTGATTGCTTGCTTTACCATTATCGTGTGATTAATTTGATAACATGCTAATCTTTGCTCTATGATTCCACTGAGTTGATCACTCACTCCCACGTTACGGGATGGTGTTTGCAACACCTACCATACTCTGTCTTAGATGCAGATAGTGAGGCGATTCAGGAGTTGGAGCCGGACTACTACGAGGACCAGGACGAGTTCTCGTGCATGCAGTTCTCTGACGGCTTCACATAGGTGGCCTGGATCGGCGAGATTTTGCTAGTTGGACTATCATATGACATTTGATTTTAATTTTTATATGTATATGTGACTCAGAGATATATTCATACATTGGAGGCAGATCGAGAATGTTTTGTTGTACATACAGTGACATATATATCTTCCAGTCTTTCGCTTGCATTTTCATCACTGGATTGGAGTATGAATTGCTGTTTTGGTATAATCTCACTCATGTTAATGCACTAACTCAGAAAATATTTAATCATCATTATTTATGTTGCATAAGTGATGGTCTGAAACTTGGAAGTTGAGTTGCTACTCGACCCCCAATTTTCAGGGCAATACAAGTTGGTATCAGAGCATAATTTGGATTAAATCGGACTTGGGTTATGGTCTCACGATGTACGCTGTCGCCCTTCGACTTAGGTAGCTGCGAGAAAAATATAGAAACATTCATAGGATCCCAGTTTCGCCAATTGGCGAAGTTCACTCAAATCGATCATTTTGATCGAGTCTATGTGCATATGTGGTCGCGTGAAACGACCCCGGACCACTTCTAGTTCATTTATTGATAAGTCTAGACCCTTATTGATCCTATCCCAGCTATTAAAGATCGTTAAATGTGAATGTGCAATAGTTAGTACCCAAAATGACCTGAAATGGTTCGAAACGGAGGTGAGGCCCAAATCGAACACCTCTGATGGGACCCAGGGTTGGCCCCACATGTTTTTGGCCATAGGGGGCAGGAGGACCTCGTCCAAATGGCAAGGCCTCTTCGGTCATTGGGCTAGGATGGGTCGGGCCTTCGAACTGATGGATTATGGGGGTTAGGGTGACCCCATAATGTGTGGGTTGTCCCTTAAAGCATCCCTGATCAGCCACTTCCTTCATAAAATGCACCTTCAAGCTCTCACTTTCTCTCAAACTTGCTGTTTTCTCTCTCAAACCTCCCTTCCAATCACTCCCTTCATCATTTTCTGCCACAACCCATGCCCCTTCATCGTTTGCAGTGGTACACACTCCCCTCTCTCTCCATTCTTTCTCATTTTGGGCTCTTACATCCTCTATTCGAAGTAAAAATCGTGTAAGCTTCCAACCCAACCCATCTCCTCATTTTCCCTTCTTCAATCTCTGTATCTTGGGCCTTTACAACCCCTGTTGAGGCTCAAACTCGTGGAGAATCAAAAACCCCAGCCCTTATTCACCCTTTCCTTCACTTTCCATGGCCTTCTTTAAGTTCGTGGCGGCCATGTTCTCAATTTCCACCATCCTCTCTCTCAAGGGAAAGAGGAAGGGTGCCGCTGATGAGGCTAGGCCTAGTCGTCCCGATCGTTCGAGGCGGCCTAGAGGAGCTACCGCGAGTCTAAGTATTGGGAGAGAGTTACATACAAAGCGGGATTTAGATCCCCAAGCGCCTTTTGGAAGGGCGTTGTTGGCAGAGTTGGCTTATGGCCCGTATACGGATCGCAGGGTTCTTTTTGAAGCGCATGTGGATGGGCGGCTCTTTGGCGAGTATTTTTTGTTCGAGCGTATTGAAGTTGTCGGATGGGGTCCGCTATTTGAAGGCGAGTCTCATGGTAATGTGAGCACTGTTTGTGCCTTCTATGCTTATATCCGGGACCCTACACTGGAGCCACTGCAGATCAAGATCCCCTTTGGCAGAGATCGGGAAGGCACAATCAATGTTCAATTGATAGCTCGACTTCTGAATGTGCCACTTGGCGAGGTACATCCAAGTGCTAAGAATCTGAACAGTGTTGGTGAGAGAGATCGCCGCACCAGGTTTCTATGTGATCATTTATTTGAGTGGCAGCGTAACAAAAGCCTCCTAGCGACCCATATGTCGGGTGATTTTCGTCTGCTTCATCACATCTGCACGTTTAATGTTTATCCCAAGTGGAGCAATCGTAGTGAATGCACGCGTCTCATGGTAGATTTTTTGTATCAAGTGGGGTAGGGAGAGAATGTGTGCATGCCTACGTTTGTGGTGCGATAGATCATCCTCATAGCACGATTGAGAAGGACGTCTAAGTCGCTTCCCTTTGGCAGGCTCATATGCAAGATTGCGCTCAAGTTTGCCTATAGGCTTGAGGTTGAGTTACATACACCGGTTCATTGTATCACCGAGGCTACTCTGAACCAGATGAATATGGGACCTCGGCAGCTTGAGGCCCAACTTGATGATGATAGCGAGGGTGAGTATGATAGTGAAGAGGAAGAAAGTGAAGAAGAAGGTGGGGCAGAGATAGAGGAAGGAGAGAAGGATGAAGAAGAAGAGGCGGCTGAGGATACTGATGAGAGTACTCCTCCTGCGGCTCAGGAGCCTGATCATGCTCAGGTTGATAGGGATGCCTGTATTGTGCAACTTAAGGAGGGTCAGGTTGCTCTTCAACATGATATTGGGGATTTGCAGAATCTCGTGAAGAATAAGTTCAAGAAGGTAACCCGCACGCTGAAGACCATCCTGTGTTGTCTGCAGATAAGGGTGCCCCTCCTCCACCGCCAGACTCAGGTGAGTGATCATATCGCAGATGTTGTTGGTCATATTTAGGCTATTTTGTGTTTTCTGTATGTGAGCCTTAGAAGGCTCAGTAGTTGATTTATGTTGCAGTTGTGTAACAACCCGGATTTTTACCTACCTGGAATTAGACGTCCTTAGGTAATGGGTCAACCATAACACCTTGGTAACCTCTCAGAACCTAATTCCAAAGCCAAAGAAATCATTTAGAACCAAGATTTTGGTCCACAAAGCATGAATGGTTTTATAGTTATCCTAGAAGATCTCGCTATTAGTTGATTTGGTATGCGGCTATCACATAAAACTCCAAAGGCACATCTTTACTTCCTCCATCCAGCTCTTACTCTACAAGTAACATCCCTCATCAATCTCACCACTCTTAAGAAGTATCAACCAAGATATTGAAAACAACTTCTCAGGACTCAATCCTAAAGTCTAACCCATTTCCTTCAAAATATCTCCTTTCACCACCCCATTCTTCAACTTTTTCTAAGTCCTTTCATACTAGACATAAATCCTAACGTATAAATGATATAAATGATAGAGAATAAGGCTTAAACAAAAAGTTACTATAAATAGTAAATATATGTATAAATTAGACTTTTGACCATTCAAATTATGAAATCTCGTGGTATAAAAGGGTTAGTTGGATAAATTAGCGCCTCCTACCCCAAAATCATATGCTACACATCGCATAAACTCATTCTGGTTTACAAATTGACCTTGAAAATTCCTCAAATGGAGTCGGAGACCAAACGGAGCACTTACAGGGGGACCCAAGGTGGGACCCACATCATTTTGGACCCAGGGGAGGGGGGAGGACCTCGCCGAAATGGCGAGCCCTCACTGAACAGGTCAGAGACCGACGAGGACCTCGTCGGTTCGGCGAGGCCTCACCGATCAGTGGGCCAGGCCGGGCGGGCCGCTCGGACCGATCGACTTTGGGGTGCTGTATGACCCCCTGATGTGTGGGCCATCCCTTAAAAACCCCCAAAACACACCCCTTCATCACAAAATACCCCTCCAAGCTCTCCTTTTCCTTCAAAGTTCCTATTTTCTCTCTCAAACCTCCCTTCCAATCACTCCTTCCTTCATTTTTCGTTATTCCCTTCACCCCTCCATCATTTACAGCGATACCCAACACCTAATCCTTTCATTTTCTTTGATTTGAGCTCTCACATCTCCCATGTGGGTCTCAAATTCGTGTAAGTCCTCTAACCCATCCTTTGTTGTTGTTCTTCCTCTTCTTTCCCTTTCATTAGACCCAAAGTTGTGGAGACCCAAAGATCTCAGCCATTCTCTTCATTTTCTTCATTTTTCATGGCTCTTTTGAGCTAGTTATAGTCATCTTCTTGATCTTTATGCTTACCATCAGGCGGGACCTAACACAGTAGCTTAGTCCATAAACAGTGACCATCTAGTGCTAGGACCTAGGTATAGTACTCCTAGATTTCAAAAGATTTGATAGGAGATACAATTCTAATTAGACAATCTTGACCCTAAGCGATAGAACGATTCCCTGTAGTAGAAATGGTATGAAACCATCTAGTGTATAAGCATAGACTTTAGATTATAACTAGTGAATTACTGACTAGGCTACTAGTTACATTAAGCAGTGTAAAGATTGAATATGCTAAGACAATTGAATATATTAAGGAATAGTAGGTTTGACTTGGTTGGAGTAGGACTTCATTCCTTCATTAGATTCCCTTAAAAATTTAAAGGCTCCTTTAGTAACTCTCAGGAAGCTTGCTTGACTTAGAACTAGTCACTTTCGGGGAAAACTTATATATCCCTAATATTAAACGCTAGGATAAACCAGCACGCCCCTTTGAATTGCCTTCCCTAAGGGCTTATTGCATTCGGAAACGCGGAGTAAAGGAACTTGAAAGGGGCCAAGCTATATGCCCTAGTGGGGGGGGGGGGGGTGAATAGGGCAATGCCAAATAAAACTAAAACAGTGCAATAATAAAAGAAATAAAGCACAATGCTGAATTGAAAGTAATCTCAATAGCTTAAAATAAAGTGAATGATACTATATCAGTTCTAAGGACAACCTTACACCAAAAACCAAAGGTTTAAGGTAGGACAACCTTATTTTTAGAACATCCTTTGTATCACAAACCAATGAGGAATAAAAAGCAAAGCAACCAAAATAACTTGCAGAAATAAATCCTAAGTTATTACAACATTCCCCACACTTGCTTGGAATAAAAAGATTACAACATTCATCCACGAATACAATCCACAAAACTGAATGAATAAAGGAATGAAAGAATAAAGCACATCTACAACACAACAATATATAGTGGTTTGCCTGTGTGTACACCAACTATTATCTAACAGCCATACAGAATGCTACTCCACTCCTAATATCCTCACACAGGGGATATTAGCATGCACTATCAAAATAGGTTTCACAGGTTCACATAAAACCTTCACAATTGTGTCTTTGTTCTCGGGCTTACACAATCCAAAAACCCACACAATCTGAGTTTTCTGGCACTCCTCAGATAACTAATACAATGAGATTTTTCTGGCAAATCTCAAACAAAACCAAAGAAAATAAATTACACAAATGTAAAATACCTGAATCTCCTTTTGAAGTAGCCAGGTAGAACTAATCGGAGTAGAAGTTCGATTCAACGTTCAAAGTCCAATACTCACTTTAAAAATGGTTCTAAGTCTAATTGATTTTAAATCAAAAGGGCTAGTTCTATTTGATTTTGAATATAAGAAGAAGGAATACCAGAAATTTCCCTTTTCAAATAAGATTGGAATGTAGATTAAAATCAAATAATAAACATGTTAGCAAAAGGAATATTAAATGAGCACAAAGTAGCTTAAAACAAACACAAACTTATCTTAGAGTATTGCCTAAAGATTGCTTGAATAGAGTTGAATTGAATTGCTAAAACTCTGAAGTTCATGCTCTATTTATAGCTTGAAAAATCCCATCTACGACTGGTCTTAGGATCTTAGGACTGGTCGTAGCTTCAAAGATTTTTAAAGATTTCCACGGGATAAGATAAGCTGTTCCACAACTGGTCGTGTGCCACCTACGACTGGTCGTGGGCCACCTACGACCAGTCGTAAGACCCCCAGTTTAGTTGCTGGAGTTTGAGTCGTAGGGTTAAGACTGGTCGAAGGACGAGTCGTACAGCTCCCAAGACTGGTCGTAGGATGTCTAGGACTAGTCGTAGGACAACCAGAAAGATTCTAAAATCTTCAACAACCTATGACTGGTCCTGAAAAACTTAAGACTGGTCGTAGGAGAGCTAGGACTAGTCTTGAAGTCCCTCAGACTTGTCTTAGAAAAGCCCGAACAATCATATTAAAATATATGAATTATGTATTCAGAATGACCTATAGAAAAGCCTAACCTAAGGTCAATCTAAGGTCAAACAAACTTTAAAAGTGAGATGGACATTGATAGTCTATACACTCAGATGACCCTTAAGAGAAGCTTGAGAATTTACGAATCTTGTTGTAGGCCTTCTTGAGCTTGATCCTTTCTTGACTTGACAAAGTCTTCTACTATACTTGAACTTGTTTGAATCTTGAACATTCATACTTGAAGACTTCTATTCTTGAATTCTTCATCCATGACTTGAAACTTTCTTCATTTAAGTTCTTATCTTGAAATGTGATGTCTTGAAGTAAAGAATAGTCTCAAACATGAAACACAAGATATACAAGACATAGATATAGGTTTTGGCACCACAAAATTTGACAACCAAAGGGATATGAAATCATAGCACTTACAATCTCCCCCTTTGTCAAATTTGTGACAAAACACATAGCAAAGGATAAGAGCAACATTTGCCAAAAAAAATCATGAGCCATAAAAGTAAGCAAAAATTACTCTACTCCCCCTGAGTAATACGAGTACTGCTCATATAAACAGTAAACAACATGTAAACATCAAGACTCCATATTCTCAATCCACATATCCTTCTCAATCAATCAATCCAAACAAATAAATTACTCCCCCCTTTCCATATTACTCCCTTTTACCTTACTACTCTCCCTTTTTGTCACAAAATGACAAGGGAAAGTCACAATAGGAAAGAAAACAACAACATAGAGAGTAATAATAAGAAGATAATGAGAAAGAAATATGGAAGGACATATAAATCCAGAATCATCAAGCCATAACCAAGTGAATACAATATCCAAAATAAAAGACAAGTTAATGTTATACAATCCAAAAGATAATTCACCTAATCAGATCCAGAGGAGGGAGCAGGGATAGTCGGATCAATCTGGTGTAAGCACCTATTGGTGCGACGAAGATATTTTCGCATGTACTTAAATTGCATATCTTGGGCTATACTCATGTTATCAACCTTCTCCTTCAATGCACGAAGGCGTGCATCATAACCAGATGGATCGTAATCAGGATCATTTGGGGAATCAGTTTCTATCTCATCAAATATCTCATCCATATTAACATCTTATTGAGGAAGATCACCAGCTTCCCCTTCATTTCCGGCTTCACAACCATCACCACCAACACCACCTTCATCAACTTGGCCAGGAAGCAAATCCAACTTCATCTTATTAAGATTATAATTATTAAAAATAAGATGATGAATTGGTGCCTCATTAATAGGTTTATCGACAAGCATGTGAGTGACTAAAACAGTCATAAGATAACCAAATGGAATATCACTATGACCAGGATGGAGACGAAACTGTATAATAAAATGACAGATCAAAGAAGGAAGGCAGACCATAGTACCAGAAGCAATAGAATGTAATACACGAACCATGAAAGAAGTCAACTCGGTTTTATTACCAGACCGAGGATACAGATTTGAAATGAAAAAATGATGTAACACTCTTTATCTAGGTAACAGATACTTTGAAGGGAGAGCATTGCCTTTTTGTGTCCATTGCGCATCAATTTTGCATAAGTCTTTTGTTAACATGCGTTTTTCCGATTCAGATGGTTTGTCGTATAGAGTATGAATTGGTATACCTTCATCATTAACAGGTATATCCATAATACCCAATATCAAATGACGGTCTACTTCAAATTTTCCTTCTCTAGTATCAATTGAAAAAGTTAAGTTGTCAAGGGAGAATTCTGAAATAGATGCAACCATTGATTGTGTAATAGACTGGTATGCAGGCCCACCCCAAAGCAAAATATTAGTCCAACTAACAGATACAAGGAGAGGAACAATACCAAATGGAGCAATGTGAATGAGATCAGCGGTATGCTCAATGATAACATTAAGGACATGCAAATCCCGTACATCTTGAGGATCATCTTCGGGTGACCGAAGGTGTCATTTTTTTATCAGTGTAGATCTAGATGAGGATGGACCACGGGATGTTTTCTTCTTCCCTCTAGCATCCATATTAAAAAAGATATACAAAGAGCAAGAGAAATGCACAAAAGAAAGGATGAATTTTCTCTAGATCAGCAAATTGAGAAGAAACCCTTAAACAAAACCCAACAAAAGTTGAAATCTAGCTACACAATGATCAAATCAAAGCATAGAGAGCATGAATCTTCAAGAAAAATTAAGAAATAGAACTAACCTTGAAGAAATACAAGAAATCCTATGACTGGTCGAGCCACGACTCGTCGTAGGTCGGAGTGGAAATGAGGAAGGAGGGTTTTTCCAAAATATATCATATTCACGAGCTCCACGACCAGTCGAGTGCGGTGCACGACCGGTCGTACCACGACTGGTCGTGTACAGCTACGATCGGTCGAGTATCGACCCAAAAAAAAATATAATTTTAATGAAAAAATTGAAATTTAAACACAAATAATATTAAATATAATACACTATGATACATGCTAGCAAGAATACTCAATGTAAAATGCACATACCAAGATTAAATTTTAATTTATTAAACCTACTTTTGTCGAGCGATTTAGTAAATATATCAGCAAGTTGATTTTTGGTTAATATATATTCCAAGGAAATAACTTTTTCTTCAACCAACTCTCGAATGTAATGATACCTAATGTCAATGTGCTTTGTACGTGAATGCTGGATTGGATTTTTGGAAATATTTATAGCACTGGAATTATCACAATGTAAGATCATTGAATCTTGATTAATTCCATAATCGCTTAGCATGCATTTCATCCAAACTAGTTGAGTACATGCATATCCTGCTGCAATATACTCAGCCTCAGCAGTGGAGAGCGATATAGAGCTTTGCTTCTTGCTGAACCAAGAAACTAAGTAATTTCCAATGTAAAAACAACCACCACTGGTTGATTTTCTATCATCGATATTACCGGCCTAATCAGCATCTGAGTACCCAGCTAATTGAACACTAGTATCAAAAGGATACCAAAGACCCAGATTCGTAGTACTTACGACATATCTAATAATCCGTTTAACAGAAGTAAGATGTGATTCCTTAGGATTAGACTGATATCTTGCACAAATACCAACACAAAAAGTGATATCAGGTCTACTAGCAGTTAGATACAACAAACTACCAATCATAATACGATATAGTTTAGGATCTATATCTTTACCTGTAGAGTCTTTTTTGAGTCTTAACGTTGTACTCATAGGAGTATCAAAGTTCTTACCATTCTCAAATCCAAACCTTTTAACCAAGTTTGAAGCATATTTGGTCTGGGAAATGAAAATTCCATCAGGTTGTTGTTTTACTTGCAACCCTAGAAAATAGTTTAGTTCGCCAACCATGCTCATTTCGAACCTTGATTTCATTAACTTTGCAAACTCAATGGACATGTTAGAGCAAGTTAATCCATAAATAATATCATCAACATAAATTTGAACCATCAAAATATCATTGTTATGCTTCTTAACAAAGAGCGTCTTATCGACACTTCCTACTTGAAAGCTATGACTAGATAAGAATTTAATCAATTTCTCATACCATGCCCTGGGTGCTTGTTTAAGACCATAGAGAGCCTTTTTGAGACGAAATACGTGGTCAGATAACTTGGGGTCTTCAAACCCTGAAGGTTGTTCAACATACGCTTCTTCATGTAAATCGCCATTTAAGAAGGCGCTCTTTACATCCATCTAACAAATCTTAAATTTTCTAAAGTATGCGATGGAAATAAAAAGTCTAATTAATTCAAGGCGAGCGACTGGAGCAAAGGTTTCATCGTAATCGATGCCTTCAATCTGAGTGTAACCTTGAACAACCAGTCTAGCCTTGTTTCGTATTGTATTTCCAAGCTCATCAGACTTATTTTTAAAGATCCATTTTGTTCCAATAATATTTTTATCTTTAGGTCTAGGAACAAGATACCATACATCATTACGAACAAATTGATTAAGTTCATCCTGCATAGCAACAATCCAATTTTCGTCAGAAAGTGCTTCTTTCACATTGACCGGTTCTATTTGGGATGTAAAACAAACATAATTGCATATGTTCTCAAGTTGTTTGTGAGTACGAACTCCAGTGAGAGGGTTTTCAAGTATTTGATTGGTTTGATGATCTTTGATAGTCTTTGGTTCAGATTCTTTTTGACTTGATGAGGTATCTTGATTGTCGATAATAAGAGCTTCATTATCATCTGAACTCGGAGCTGGTGTATTCAAATGATCATCGATGACCACATTGATGGACTCTTAAATCACACCAGTTCTCTTATTTAGAACCTTATAAGCTCGACTATTCAAAGAATAACCAAGAAAAATACCTTCATCACTCTTCGTATCAAACTTTCCCAAATTTTCACGATCACGTAAAATATAACACTTACTGCCAAAAATCTGAAAGTATTTGACAGTAGGTTTCTTTTCAAACCATAATTCATAAGCAGTCTTATTATCAGATTTACTGGTATAAACCCGATTAATAATATAACATGCGGTATTAACTGCTTCAGCCCAAAGATTTCTAGAGAGCTTCTTGCTATTCAACATAACATTATTCATATCCTAAAGCACTCTTTTTTTTCTTTCAACTATACCATTTTGTTGCAGTGTTTTGGGCGCAGTGAATTCATGTGATAATCCTTGATCTCATAGAATTTCTCAAAACTACTGTTTTCGAATTTGGATCCATGATCACTACGGATCTTACTAACATGAGAACCTTCTCATTTTGAATTCGTTTGATGACCTTTTTCACTTCATCCAGGGTTTCAGTTTTATCTTTTAAGAACGATACCCAAGTGAATCTGGTATAATCATCTACGATAACCAAGATATATTTTTTACCTCCTCGACTCTCCGATCTGGTTGGTCCAATAAGATCCATATGAAGAAGCTCGAGTGGTCTAGATGTGGTATTGGAGTTCACTTTCTTGTGAGAGCTCTTAGTCTATTTGCCCAACTGGCATTCACCACATATTTTGTCTACTTTTTTCAATTTGGGTAGACCTCTAATTAGTTCTCTTTTGCTCAATCTAAATAAGTTTCAATAGTGTATATGTCCAAGGCATTTATGCCATAATTCAGTCTCATCGGTATAGACCATGTAACATGACTGAGTAGATGAGCTTGCATCACTGACGATGTAGCAGTTTTCAAAAGTTCTGCGACCAGTTAATATAACAGAACCCTTTTTATTAACTATCTCACAACCTTGATTAGAAAACTTCACACTATGGTTGTTATCGCATATCTGAGAAATGCTTAGAAGGTTGTGTTTCAAGCCCTCAACATACAAAACATTCTTAAATAAGGGAAGGTTATAAAGCTGAACCGTACCTTGGCCAATGATCTTGCAGTTGCTTCCATCACCAAATGTGACTGACCCGTCAGTCATATCTTTTAGATCAGTGAATAAAGCTTTGTCACCTGTCATATGCCTAGAACAACCACTATTTAGGTACCACTTTGAATGGCTTGTAGCTTTGAAAGCAGTGTGGGCAACCAAGCAGGCAACTTTAGGAACCCATTTCAGAACTGTTTTGGGTTTAGGAGTATAGACGGTCTTTTTCTGTCTGTTGTTATAGGAGAGACCTATAGAGTTAGACTTTAATAGCTCCTTGAAAAGATCAATTATTTTTTCAGCCAATGGATTTCGGTTTTGAAAATCAAAGTTGACATGGCTACCTGTAGGTTTTCGAAAAGTCCTTGAATTTTTGGAAAACCTTGATAAGTATTCTTTTCTTTTGAGATTGAAGACTCTTCTTTTACAAATTTAGGAGCAGTGTTCTTTTGTTTAGGAGATGTATTCTTATCATAGCCCAACCCGGATCGATCGCCACATTTTCTTAATCCGAACAATAATTTTTCCAATTTAGGATCACCTTGGGCATAGCTCCATGTGTCTTTCAAACTCAGAAGAGAAGCTACCTCATTTTTAAGTTTCTAATTTTCGGATCTCAAATCTTCAATTTTGGAGGTTTTGAAATCTAAATCACATTTGGTCTTTTCAAAAGAATCAGAAATATGAGACTTTTCTAAAACGAGAGACTCATAATCTTCCTTAAGCTTAGAAAATTTTTCTTTTTGTAATTTAAGCTTGACGGCAATTTTACAACTCTCCTTATAAAGGGCACTATAAGCATCTTGAAGATCATCTTCATTATCGCAATCACTATTCAAATTTTCTTCACTAGATAAATCATCATTATCTGAAAAAGTCATCTTGGCTAGAGGCATAAGGGCTTTAACATCATTGCCCAACTCGGTTACAAAATCTTCTGATTTAGAAGAGGATTCAGAATCAGACGATTCATCCCAAGTAGCCATCATGCTTTTCCTTTTTGATTTGTCCTTTTTAGGACATTTGTTAGCTAAGTGCCCATACTCTTGACAGTTGTAACATTGACTATCTTTTAAAGATTTTCGAGTTCTAGGTTTAGATCGTCTCTTATCATTTGATTTTTGAAAATTAACTTTTTTCTTTCTTTTGAAAATTTCGTAAAACTTTTTTGCTAAAAGCGCCATATCATCTTCAAAATTTTCTAAATCCGAAGTGCTCTCTTGTGAAATATTTTTAGATGATTTGAGAGCAATAGATTTTCCTTTATGAGCTTTAAAGGACAACTCGTAGGTTTGAAGTGAACCAACTAGTTCCTCAACCCTCATGGTATCCGTATCACGAAGTTCCTGAATCGCGGTTACTTTAGAATTGAACCGTTCAGGAAGTGAGCGTAGTAGTATCTTTGTGCACACTTTACTTTCTGGGATTCTATCACCAAGACCCCACATAGAGTTCACAATGTCATTTAATCTAGTGTAGAAGTCCATAAACATCTCATTCTCCTCCATATGAATTTCTTCAAATTTAGTTGTGAGGAGTTGGACTTTAGATGTCTTAACAATAGATGTACCCTCATGTGTCATTTCTAACACATCCCATGCTTGTTTTGCATTTTCACAAGAGATGATTCTTTTGAATTCATCTGGTGATAATGCACAAGTATTTGCATTTAGTGCTTTTGCGTTGGCACTACTCTCACTTTTCTAAAGTGTGGTCCAAAGAGAATAAGCCGTTACTTTCATTGATTTTGAACCATCGACATTAGTTACTTCAGTGATAGGAGGGTTCCATTCATTCACTGTGGCCAGCCACACACTTTCATCCAAGGATTTGAGGAAGATCCTCTTCCTGGCTTTCCAATAGGCATAGTTTGTGCCATTAAAGGGTGGTGGCCTAGTGACTGATAGGCTATCAAAATTTGACCTCTTAATATAGCTTAGATCATTAGCTCAGGAAATAAATCCAATAATTAAACAATAAGCACGAGCTATTAGGCTCTGATACCACTTGAAAGGGGCCTAACTATATGCCCTAAAGGGGGGGGTGAATAGGGCAATGCCAAATAAAACTAAAACAGCGGAATAATAAAAGAAATAAAGCACAATGCTAAATTGAAAGTAATCTCAATAGCCTAAAATAAAGTGAATGATACTATATCAGTTCTAAGGACAACCTTACACCAAAAACTAAAGGTTTAAGGTAGGATAACCATATTTCTAGAACATCCTTTGTATCACAAACCAATGAGGAATAAAAAGTAAAGCAACCAAAATAACTTGCAAAAATAAATCCTAAGTTATTACAACATTCCCCACACTTGCATGGAATAAAAATATTACAACATTCATCCACAAATACAATCCACAAAACTGAATGAATAAAGGAATGAAAGAATAAATCACATCCACAACACAATGATATATAGTAGTTCGCTTGTGTATACACCAACTGTTATCCAACAGCCACACAGAATGCTACTCCACTCCTAATATCCTCACACAGGGGATATTAGCATGCACTATCAAAATAGGTTTCACTGGTTCACCTAAAATCTTCACAATTGTGTCTTTGATCTCGAGCTTACACAATCCAAAAACCCACACAATCTGAGTTTTCTGGCTCTCCTCAGATAACCAATACAATGAGATTTTTCTGGCAAATGACAAACAAAACCAAAGAAAGTAAATTACACAAATGTAAAATACTTGAATCTCCTTTTGAAGTAGCCCGGTAGAACCAATCGGAGTAGAAGTTCGATTCAACATTCAAAGTCCAATACTCACTTTAAGAATGGTTCTAAGTCTAATTGATTTTAAATCAAAAGGGCTAGTTCTATTTGATTTTGAATATAAGAAGAAGGAATACCAGAAATTCTCCTTTTCAAATAAGATTGGAATGTAGATCAAAATCAAATAATAAACAAGCTAGCAAAAGGAATATTAAATGAGCACAAAGTAGCTTAAAATAAACACAAACTTATCTCAGAGTATAGCCTAAAGATTGCTTGAATAGAGTTGAATTGAATTGATAAAACTTTGAAATTCGTGCTCTATTTATAGCCTGAAAAATCCCATCTATGACTGGTCTTAGGATCATAGGACTGGTTGTAGCTTCAAAGATTTTCAAAGATTTTCATGGGATAAGATAAGCTATTCCACGACTGGTTCTGGGTAGCCTATAACCGGTCGTGTGCCACCTACGACTGGTCATGGGCCACCTACGACTGGTCGTAAGACCCTCAGTTTAGTTGCTGGAGCTTGAGTCGTAGGGCTAAGACTGGTCGAAGGACGAGTCGTACAGCTCACAGGACTAGTCGTAGGATGTCCAAGACTAGTCGTAGGACAACTAGAAAGATCTGAAAATCTTCAACAACCTAGGACTGGTCCTGAAAAACTTAAGACTTGTCGTAGCAGAGCTAGGACTGGTCTTGAAGTCCATAGGACTGGTCTTAGAACGGCCCGAACAAGCATATTAAAATATATGAATTATGTATCCAGAATGACCTACAGAAAAGCCTAACCTAAGGTCAATCTAAGGTCAAACAAACCTTAAAAGTAAGATGGACATTGATAGTCTGTACACTCAGATGACCCTTAAGAGAAGCTTGAGAATTTACGAATCTTGTTGAAGGCCTTCTTGAGCTTGATCCTTTCTTGATATGACAAAGTCTTCTACTATACTTGAACTTGTTTGAATCTTGAACATTCATACTTGAAGACTTCTATTCTTGAATTCTTCATCCATGACTTGAAACTTTCTTCATTTAAGTTCTTGTCTTGAAATGAGATGTCTTGAAGTAAAGAATAGTCTCAAACATGAAACACACGAAATACAAGACAAAGATATAGGTTTTTCCACCACAAAATTTGACAACCAAAGCGATATGAAATCATAGTACTTAGAGAACTATATATATAAGCGAAGTATTCGCGGTTTGAATCGAATTCTCAATCCTAGTAGTTACCAATAAATCCAATGCTCTAATCAAGCAGAAGATCAGCGTCGACTCGGATTAAGAACTGATATGGTAAATTTTCTATCCTACCTAGACAGAAAGTCTATGTATCCAGCTCAGACCCACTGCACAACCTTTCTTCCGTGTTGGTCTGACCACGTACAACCAAAAGTTATTACTTTGCCTTTGGAAAATGTTGAGGACATATAGCCAATAGAGATTAGACATGTTGCCGCAAGCTCACACCTACCCCTGAACTCAACCACAATAGAGATTAGGCTACTTTCTACAACCATAGTTACTAATGCCATAGAACGCATCATTAGCAAAGGAAGACCAATGTAGTGAGAGGTTGTACCCGCCCTAAGTTACACCTCATTCCGATATACGGATCGAGATAGAACTAAGTTTTTAAGGGGGGGTAGAACGTATTGAGCCAAATCTAGTTAGGATTAGCTAATACAACCGTTGGATTAGAGTAGCGCAGCGAAAGCGTGGTTGGCCTCTTCCCGACTGGCCTAGGATCGAAGAAGTTGATTTAGGTTATACGTAAGGTTAGGTCACTAAATAAGATTTAAACCCTCCTTAGACTGTCAATACTAAAGTCTTTCTAGGGACTCATTACCCTTAGCCAATTTCAGGGACGAAATTATATTTTAAGGGGGATAGATTGTAACACCCTGGATTTTTACCTACTTGGAATTAGACGTCCTTAGGCAATGGGTCAACCATAACACCTTGGTAACCTCTCAGAACCCAATTCCAAAGCCAAAGAAATCATTTAGAACCAAATTCTTTAGAAATTTATTATGTATTAACTAGCGTTACGCTAGAGTTCCTGTGACATTAGCGCCAACCACTTAAATACGATCTGTAAGACCTAAAACCTATAGACTTGTTACCGCTATGTTACCATAAAATCTAGGATCCAACTCTAAACCCAGTTGCTCCCAGGAATGCTTTGTAACTTCATATTGGATCTAGACCGCACGTCGAAAGTCTGATATCCATGATCTTAAACCATTATGACCGTTTAGTTAGACTTGACTATCATTTTGAAAATCAAGGCCAAACAATGTCCTGAGACTGTTTCCTTGCGTCCAGAGTAAAGAGAGTGAGAAAAGGAAGATATTTAGAAAATTAATTATATTTTTAAAGAATCCGAAGCGTTTCACTTGCGCGCTAATTCTAAGCATTCTAACCATTAGAATTCGACCCAAATTTACCCTCGGATCAGGATAGGTGGCCCTTACATGTCATAACACTTGTGGCTCTGATCGAGTTCCCGTAACCGTTGAATTAAAACTGGTCTGCCACGGTCAATCTGGAAACCCGACCGGACTGAAAACTTAGCTTGACCTAGATCCAGTATTAGAGATCTTAAGTCCGACCGCATTTAGTAACAGGACCTCCAGAAGTGCTCCGTTGGATCGGAACAGACCCGATTTGGTTATAACCTAAGTATAACTTAGCCCTAAGTCTATTTCCGTCACTTTTGGGCTTATAAAAAGGCCTTAAACCCTCTCTCACAAATCTTATACGAATTTTCAAACCCTAGATTTTTAAGAGAGAAAAGAGAGAGAAAGTGAGAGAGAAGTTGGTGATTCTTCCTGGGATTCTTCTCAACTTTACTACGTGCCTAATCCACCTATCCATATAGTTATTCCGGCATTTCTGATCTCGTTCTTAGGTAAGAAATCCTAACTCTAACCTGTTTTGAAGCCTATGATTGTTTACATGAAGTCTAGCTAACTTGTTTCATGACATAGGTAGTGTATCCACCGTTGACGAAGACATATCGTCTGAATCATATCGAATGCGCATTTTCTCGTTTAAGGTGCGATTTTAGATGCTTAGTTTACCATTTTTCAAAGCTTTCAATGTCGTTTAATGGTAGATTGTTGACAAGAATGTTGTTTCACATGTAGAACATGCCGACCGATTTCTATTTCGAATACATTTGAAGAATATGAGATTTATGGTATTTTAGGTATTTGTAGGAAATACCGTATGCGTATAAATTTTGCTGATATGATTGCCATGAGTATTTGTCGTGCATATATATTAGTTATGGATGTATGATCTATTTGGCGAAAGGATGCGCCCTAATACATGTTTCGGCCAACATACGCTATGTATGTTATTAAGTGTACTCTAAGTATTTGTTGAAATGCCTAAATCAATATGATTTATGCCTGTCATATGTATTGAATGTAAGAACATGATTGTTGTGTATTAGACATCTCCTTGATATAAGGATCTGTCATATTATATGTAAAAATCAACATACGTCAAGTATGTTGGAGTGTAGTCTAAGTGTTTGTACAGATGCTTGCGTGAGTAAGTACTTAGTAAATTGTAAGACCCGCATCCTAGCCGTGCCGTTTCATAGGCCTCTGTGGTCCTACCAGTCGAATTTCGGTGACCTGCGATCTGTTTTCGATATTTGCATGTGATCCTGAGATGTATCCCGTATATTAGAGTTAGCTCGACCCGAGACTTGTACCAGTGCGACCGCACCATCATCGTGGTTCCGATGCCGCGTCTTGCACGCCGATGAGGTACCCTGGCCAGGAGATGTGGGCCCACATTCAGTTCGAGGAAAACGCCGCGTGTTGCAAATCTCGAGAAAAATCCATCACATCAATTACCTCACTTGTCAAAAGTACACCCATCACTCAACCCATTACTCTCCCCATTCTCAAGTACAAAAGTACTCCCAAAAGTCAACAATTACCTTACCTCTTATGTCACACCACTCCTCCTTCTCTCCCATCATCTCTCTCTCTCTCTCTCATTTTCTCTCTCCATTTTCAAACAACATCCAATGTCTATGGCTTCATAAGAGGAGCTAGTGTGGCTACCTTTCTATCTCTCATCTCCACCCTCCATGACCCATCTCAACTGTTGAAGTTCGTCCTTTGGAGCTCTAGGATGCTTTGGCGGAAGGAGGAGGAGAAGATCAACTATGGGTGCTTCTCTCCCTCTCCTTCTCATTTTTTTTATGTGATGTGTGGCCCACTTGGATGGACCCCACCTTAATGTATGATTTATCCATACCATTCACCCATTTAGTGGCCCACCGGAGCAAGGCCCACCTTATGCATGTGTATGCCAAGACCGTCCAGCGTCCAGGGACGCTGGACGTGGAAAGAAAACACAAATATTAGCTTGGTTTACCAAGCTTTGGAGTGGGCTGTTTGTGTAGGCCTCACCTTGACGTATGTTTTCAATCCGAGCCATCCATTTCATTTTCAAAATCATTTTAGGCATTGAGCCAGAAAATGGGATTGAACGGAGCATCTGGTGGGCCATAAATCAGTAAATAGTGACCTCCACCATCTAAAGTTCCCCATAATTGTTCTACACGCTGAAAAATGTCCAACCTTGGACTCATTGGGCTCGTTTTGAGCCACAGAACGTGATGGGCGGGCTGGATTCAGTTGATGTTGGCCCTACATCTAAAAAACCATAAAAAAATCTTGGTTTTTTTAAAAAAAAAACAGCAGCATGGTTGCTGCTACTGCTGTCAGAGAGAGAGGACGCCCCAGCGTCCAGCGTCTGGGGCGGGCGGACGTCAGGGACCCACGGCCTCTAGCCGTGGGCCCCACCTTGATTTTATATGCCATCTAAGTCGTTCATGAGGTGGGCCCCTCCTCAGGTGGGCCCCCTCCAAGTTCCAACTCGATCCAAGACTCTAGTGGCCCACACTACAGGATACAGTGGGATTGAACCTCTACCATTGAAACCCATTTTTGGGCCCACTGAAATTTCAGATCAATCTGAAATTTATGTTCTCACCTCATCCAGGTCTGAGTGACCTTATGAACGGGTTGGATTTCAAATAAGCATTGTGGTGGGCCCCACATGGGACCCACCTTCCATCCCAACCATCCATTCGTTTGAAAGGGTGGGTCCCCACCACCTATCGTGCGTTCCTTGCCACTGCAGCAGCAGTAGCTGCTGACGTCAGTGGATGGGTGGGGCTGTCTACGCCTCTCATTTGGTGGGGCCCATCTACTAACCGATTTCAGTAAGTCCTGCGGGTCCCACATGATGTATATGCTTCATCCACACCGTCCAGACAGTCTGGACGGTGCTGGAACAGTTTGGGCGATGCGTGGCCCGCCTGCAGCGTGCAGGGCCACCTTGATGTATTTGTTGCATATCCCCACCGTCCATTTAGACGATGGGTCCCTGCTGCTGTGTGCAGCGTGTGGGTTTGATTCACACCGCCTATCTGTGCGGCCCTCCTTAGATGTATGTGTTGTACATGCAGACTGTCCCGCATGTGGAAGCCCACCATGCTGCATGGGTTTTATCTACTCCGTCCATTGCGTGGATCCCATCATGCTGTATGTATTTTATCCGGTCCGTCCATCACTAGGACGTGAATCACTGTGATGTGTGTGACACATCCCCACTGTCCATTGCTAGGGACGGTGGGACTCATCAGACGCTAGACGTACCACCCCTCCCAGTTTTATAATATATATTTATGTATATTATATATTATTATATAATATTATATTATATTATGTGGGTCCCACGTGGGACTCACCTCACCTGAATTGAGGTAGATTCAAATCTCTAGTGGGTACCCACCTGTGATGTATGTATTTTAATATCCACACCGTCCTCATATGGACGATGCAGACCACCATGATTTATGTGATAGTCCACACCGTCCATTGTCTGGACAGTGGATGCCTCACAATGATGTATTTGTTCCATTCACACAGTCCAGATTGTGTTGGACGGTGCTGGGCGAGGTTTGGACAGTGCTGATGTACATGGTCAATGTGTGGGCAGTGCTGTTCACATTAGTAAGCCATGTACTCCTATGATAGTATACAGTGATACGTATCTTGCACCTGACACTATTAAAATGATTTTTGATGTAATCCAAGCTTACCCCATCCATCAGGATGTTGGACCCACTATAATATGTGTTATATATCCACATCATCCATTCATATGGCCCCTTCGTGATGTACGTGCTTAATCCGGGCTGTCCATGTCATGCGGCCCACTTGATGTGTTTGAGGCCCATTAGTGCAGCCCATTTGATGTATGAGAGGCCTACTATGCTATATATTTAGACCATGCAAGGAGGCCCGTCGTGATGTACATGCGGCTCATGTAATGAGGCCTATAGTGATGAATGTTAGGCCCATGTTCTAGGGCCCACCTACGTTGTATTTGAGGCCCATGTGATAGGGCCCACCTGCTTAAATCTGAGTTCCATGGGCGAGGCCCAATAAAATGTATTCTAAGGCCCATGGAATCAGACCATTTAACGTATTTTAAGGCCCATGGGATCAGGCCCATTTAATGATTTAGGGGCCCATGGGTTAGGGCCCATTGAGATGTACTAGGGCCTATGGGTTGAGGCCCATTTGATGTACATATGCGGCCCAATTGGTGTGGCCCATTTGTTACATATAAAACCGATAAGATTAGGCCCATTTGATGCAATCTAAGGCCCACGGATTATGATCTACTGTAATGCACATAAGGCCATTGGTGTGGTCCATTTATGTGGCCCATTTGATGAATAAAAGGCCCATATGACATGGCCCATTGTGATGTATTAAAGGACAAAAGGTGTGGTCATTGTGTTATACTTGAGGCCCTTGTATGAAGCCCAATATGATGTATGTGTGGCCGCTACGTAGTGTATGAACCCTTATGTGTGTCATTCCTTAGGAGCAATGTTGGTTAGATGTCCACATTGATGGACAATGACGCTTAGATGTCCTCATTATGATCTCTCCTTAGGCCTTGATAGTCCCATTCTCATCATCCTCTCATGGGTTAACCCTAATTCGTGGGCCCCATTCACCATAGAAGGATGGCTCCGTACTATCGGATTTTTTTTTAACCACGGCCAAGGGCCGATCTTTATATTATGATTGTTTGGCTGTCCAGCTATGGACCCCACCTCATTTATATATATACTGGTTATTGGTGTCGATTATCGATATTGCTCGTCGGTGCCAATTATCGGTGTTTATTATCGTGACCAATTACCGATCGTGGCCGATTGTCGATTGACGTGGCCGATTGACCGATTACCGATCAAGGCCGATTATCGTGACCGATTATCGATCATGACAGATTGTCGATTGACGTGGCCGATTGTCGACTCTGCTTGTCGTGGCCGATTGACCGATTATCGATTGAGGCCGATTATTGTGACCGATTATCGATTTAGGCCAATCATCGTGGCTGATTGTCGAGGCCCAATGTGATGTATATGCGGCCCGTATTTGAGGCCCGTTGTGATGTGTATCCAGCCCGTGTTTAAGGCCCAAGGTGGTATATATGGGGCTTATGTGACGAGGCCCACTGTGATGCATTTGAGGGCTAGATGAGGGAACCCATTATAATGTATGTTAGGCCCATGTGAAAGGCCCATCGTGATGTATATTAAACTCTTGAGTGAGGCCCATGGTGTTGTATATTTGGCCCTTATGTGAGGCCATAAGTCCACTATATGTTAGGCTTTATGTAGGTCGTTCCTTGGAGGACAATGTTGGTTAAATGTCCACGTCGTAGATGTCGATTGTCAATGCCTGTTATTGATACCGATTACGAGTATGTGACTGCATACCATCATGATATATACCCATACACATCATTTGTATGTCTGTTATGAGATATGACTGACCATTGCATATGTCATAGTGCCGATTGTTATGAGACTCCCTGATAGGTAGAGATTGTCTCACATGAGCGCACGATATGTGCAGGATTGATGCATGACTGGATTGTATGACTCATGCATCTTGTATTGTGTGCTGTGATTACTGTATGCCCTAGCGACATCAGGGTCGTAACCTCCACAGGCATATCGTGGATGGCCAGATGGGACACCAGAAATCTGTTCTACATGGGTGCTATAGATATCCCTGGGTGAAAGTCCCTAAACCCTCTTGGTTCAGAGGTTGCTCCAACGTCTAGACCGAGTGGGTAGATGAGCGTTGAGTGCCGATTACCAGATGGTTAAGCTCTCCACTGTGTCGCGGTCGGTTGGAAGGGGGTGTGGCCTTACCCGCCCGAGAGTAGGGGGCAATGCTAGGCTGAGTCTGACCAGCTCGAGGAATGGGTCCGCTATCGACGAGTCGAGCCCGATATTGGCAGACGGATAGTGAGGTCTCTTCCACTTACCTTATTGCGTGCAATGTTGCGGCGATCTGGTTTAGAGTGTAATAGATCCCGGTGATTTTCCAGAGAGGAACCGTATTGATATGTGGACTTATTGAGTAGGAGTTGCATGCTCATTCATTCATTTATTCATTCACTATCCACTCGGGCTGGTGGTGCACAACTAATTGTTGTGTACCTTCGTTATGGCAAGGATTTTGGTTGGGCGCGCGACTAACCTGAGATCAGGAGTTTACCATGATGAGTCTGACTATGCAAATTTAGGTATGGGACTGGTTTGGATAGAAGTCACTCGTGGTGGACCCCATAGCCTGTGATACTATGTACTATCATCCCGACTTCACACTCCAGCATGGTTATTTCATTCGCATCGCATATTGCATTACATCCGCAAGCATATGGCATCTTGGGTTACTATTCTGCACTTATATGGCTTAGACAGATTTAGCAGGATTTGTATATTGCATTGCATTCTCGGCATCCGATATTTGGCTCTTTATGACTCCTTATTTCATAGTTGTTCTATATTGCGTATTCTGATATTGATTGACTTATAGATTTGTTCATACTTTCGCTTGCTCTGTTATCGTATGATTTATATCTTGTCAGTATTTCTGCTTATTCTAATAATTCCTGCTCTTGTCAGTGTTTCTGCTTATTCAGACATTGTATGGTTTGTGGATTACCAATTTTTCGGTATTGTATGATTAGGCCATTGTATTGAATACTTGACACTTATCTTGTACACACACTTACACCACCCTCTAAGCTTTCTATAAGCTTATGCACGATAGATGCATGCAGGTGATGTTAGGCTACAGCAGTGTTGAGCTTGGAGCGTGCGGTGGTCTTCTGGAGCTTGAATTTCTATTTATGTATTTTCCATTAAGTATTGTATTCAAATGATTATATTAGTGGATATGTGATGATGATGTTTCCGTTGTGAATTGGGTAATCTTGTGGTTATGCTTATTACTAGTTAAATGTACATTTAAATAAATAAATATATATATATATATATATATATATATATATATATATATATATATATATATATATATATATAAAATCCTCCTTATAGGATCCCAGGATCGAAATCTGGCATATGCATGCTAGGAGTCGAGAATCGGGTACTACGGAGGCTGTCGGCACCGGATTCGGCGATCGGGATTCCCATGAATCCGATTTCCGGGTTCGGGGCATGACATAAATGGTGTTGTAGACTAGTGTTGAGATAGGATTCTTAACTATGTTGACGATGTGTATGATTTCCTCCATGTACGTTGTTGAATTGATTTCCTTATATATGAAATGTTTGTGTATGCTTAACTGCGTATGTTATACCCTATAATATGTTGATAACATGCTTGGATTACTTGATATTTCAATTTCATCTCTCTCATATTCTTACTATTCAGATTGCAACTGTTTGGGGCTATGTTATAGTCCAGGCAGTCGGTAACAAACTTGAACTCGTGGTTGAATTCTATTCGCCACGTAGGATGCGTTTGACAAACCCGAGCCGTATGTTGCTTGTTGACAGTGGTTAGGCCACACGAGGTGCTTATGCACTTCATGTCGATCAACTCAATGGGCGCTCGTACTAGTCAAACTCATCCAGTAACCTGATTAGCCTGATGTATGTTAACCATGTATAGACGTTACTACTTGAATCTAAAGTACCAAACTTACCAGTAAAATTCCGTTAACCATGGTACCTAGATCCGCTAAGACTCATGAGCCGATCATGGTGGTATGGGACACCGTGGTCGAGCTATCGGCCTACGCCGGGGCCACGAGCCTCCCCGTAGTGACCAGTGAGCAACTCAGACTCGTGAGCCGATTATGGTGGTATGAGACACTATATTCGAGCTGTCGGCCTACACTGATAAGGTGATGGGGGAGCGGTACAACGAGTGCGTGCAACAGCCCTAACAACCCTTTGTAGTGACGTTGAGTGTACTCTGAGTCTATGTGTAGGCGATGACCCTTCCGTAGCAACAAGAGTACAAACTAAGCCTGTATTGATAAGGTGATGGGGGAGCGGTGCAACGAGTGCTTGCAACAGCCCTGACAGCCCTTACAGTGACCTAGAACCATATCATCGTATGAGAATACTAGGAGTAACGACCCTAGACTAGATCATTGTTAGGAATTGATATAAGAGAGGTACCTTAGCTTCCCAATCCTGCTATATGAAAGGACTAATAACAACTCGGTAATCATATTCATATCGCACTGCATGTGCCTAGAAGATGTGGAACACTGAGGGAAGAAAGCATGCCGCGGACATAAGATGGTGTCGCATGAGGGAGTATGTTGGTGAGGGCATACATCATGTCATTTAATTCTTGCATTAATTATAGTATTTAGGAATATTTGATTTTCTTACTTTTTCATTATCGCTTGATTAATTTGATAACATGTTAACCTTTGCTCTCTGATTCCATTGAGTTGGCCACTCACTCCCACGTTACGAGACGGTGTTGTACACGCCAACCAGTCCCTGTTTTAGTTTCAAATGATGGCGCTGCTTGTGAAGCGGATCCGGACTTGTATGATGATGAGGAGGAATTCTCCTATAGGCGGTTATTAGGCGGGTCTATGTAGACCATTGTAACGCCCGTGAAAAATCCATCCTTGGGCTCGAGTACCAACTCGACCCGACTTTGCGTAGAATTCATTCCTTTGGAAAATTTGACTAGGTTAGCTAGTGCAACGTTAGAATAGCTGGGAAATGGTCCCTGATCACTTTAAATACGTTCTACAAGGCCCGAAGCGAGTGGAACTAAGGGTGCTATAATGCTCTAAAGCCTCGGATCAAACTCTAAGCCGGTTTGTTCTCTGGACCACTTTGAATCTTTGTATTGGATCTAGACCGCACGTTGAAAGTCCGATACCTCCTATCTTAGACCGTTAGGACCGTCTAGCTGGGCTTGACACTCATTCCAAAAATCAAGTCAAACCGGTGATCACAGGCTATTTCATTGAGCCCGGACCGAAGAGAGTGTGAATAGGGACATAGTTGGAATTTCAAATTCAAATCTGGCACACAAATTTGACGCATCAGTATTAAGCATTCTGACCGTCAGAATACAGCCAAATTACACCCTTGGATCAGGAAAAATATCTATTATATATCACGGGACTTATAGGCCTGATCTTGATGCGGTGACCGTTAAACTGAAACTGGGCCGCCACGTGCGATCTGGGAACCCAACCGGTCTGAAAACTGGATGTATGCTAGATCTAGTATGCATGAGCTTAAGTCCGACCGCATTTGGCCTGGGGACCTCCAGAAATGCCCTTTTGGACCGAAACGGCCCCGATTTGGTTAGGCACCAAGTAAACATTGTTCCCAAGCCTATTTTGGGAATGTTTTAGGCTATAAAAGGGGTTGAAACCCTCACTCCTCTCTCCCATCCGAATTTGAGAGAAGCCCTAGCTTGGGAGAGAGAAAAAGAGTGAGAGATTGTGAGAGAGTGGGAGAGTTCTTCCCGCCACTTGTGCTACGTGTTGCACATGCTTAAGCGACACTTCTCTACCGCTTTCCCGGCGATTCCACCGCAATCCTAGGTAAGTAAAAACCCTTAATAGTTGGTGATTTGAGTTTTTCTTGTTTCCATGGCGATGTAGCTTATGGATCTTATGTATTAGGCTCCTTACTCGCCGTAGACGAAGCATATACACTCCGCTTCAATTCCCGAGTCTACAAGACACTAGGTGAGGATTTTAGACGCTTTGATTGACGGTTCCCAATGCTTTCAATGCCGTTTAATAGTAGATTCTTGACGGCATCGCCGTTTGACATGTACAAAATGCTCTCCGTTTCCCGTTTCGTAAGCTAACGATGAATATGAGATTTAGGGCATTTTAGTCATTTGTAGGAAGTACTGTTTGCATTCATATTTTGCTGATGTGATTGACATGGTTTGTTGTCGCATTAGGAAGTTAGGAATGCGTGCATAATTAGTTTGGCGAAGAGATTCGCCTAGTTGCATACTTTGGGTCGACATGCTATATGTAGACCTAAGTGTGTAGTGCATGTGTTTGTATAAATGCTTGTATTAGTATGTATTGAATTAAATGATGTTATTTGATACTTTGTGATTGATTTTTCAATTATTATGCCGACCTAAATGATTTTCTACATGTTGACAAAATGCATGATTTCACTACATGCATGGAATGTATGTGCTTGAGGATTTGCTTAAGTTGAATATGCATAGGAAGTATGCCTTGAAGATTTGCTTAAGTTGAATGTCATAACATGTGCTAACATGCTCACATGATGTATTTCAATTCCAATACCTTTTATAGTGATTCCATAGATGTGTGGGACTTGACTTAGTCCAGGCAGTCGGTAACCGAGCAAATTCGTGGCTGACTGGTCATAGCCACGAATGACGCGTCGATGAATGTGATTCGTGTTGAGAGTTGGCGGCAGTGGTTAGGCCACGCGAAGTGTTTTACGCACTTCATGTCGTTCAGTTCGAGATGCGATCGCGCTAGTCGAGCCCGTCAAGTAACCCGACTGGCCGATGTTTGTTCACCATGTATGTATCATAACTGCTTGAACCTAGGGTACCGAACTTACCATTGTAAACCCTATTAACCGTGGTACCTTGATCCACGAAGACTCATGAGCCGGGCATGGTGGTATGGGACACCGTGGTCGAGCTGTCGGCCTACGCTGGGGCCACAAACCTCCCCGTAGTGACCAATGAGCACCTTGACTCGTGAGCAGATTATGGTGGTATGGGACACTATATTCTAGCTGTCGGCCTACACTGATCAGGCGACGAGCCCTTTGTAGTGACCGCGAGCGTATTCTGAGTTCACGGGAGGCGACGACCCTTCCGTGCAGTAGAGTACAGTAGGCCTGTATTGATAAGGTGATGGGGGAGCGGTGCAACGAGTGCGAGCAACAGCCCTGGCAGCCCTTGCAGTGACCTACGAAATGTACATCGTATGAGATTACTAGGAGTGACGACCCTAGACAGGATCCGTGTTGGGATCGATACAAGGGAGGTACCTTAGTTTCCCAATCCTGCTGTTTGAATGGACTAATAATAACTTGGTAATCATATCACCATAGCATTGCATGTGCCTGGAAGATGTGGAGCACTCTAGGGAGTGTGGCATGCCGCGGTCGTAAGATGTTGCCGTATGAGGGTGATCGTCGGTGAGGGCATACATCACGTCATATCATCTTGCATTAACAACAGTTTTAGGACTTGTCTGATTTACTGCTTTACTATTATCGCGTGACTGAATTGTGAACATGCTAATCTTTGCTCTATGATTCCACTGAGTTGATCACTCATTCCCACGTTACGGGATGGTGTTTGCAACACCCACCAGACCCTGTTGTAGTTGCAGGTGACGATGAGATCCAGGAGGTGGAGCTAGATGATGACGAGGACCAGGATGAGTTCTCGTATATGCAGTATCATGACGGCTTCCCGTAGGTGACTTGGATCGAGGGGACATCAGTGGGACTTTTCTTTTTGAACATTATTCTTTTGTTATGTACATGTATATGAGACTCAGAGATGTAGTCATACTTTGGAGACAGTTGAGATTACTTTGTTTTTCCATACAGTGATATATATCTTGTTTAGTCTTCCGCTTGCTTTTATCACTGGATCTGAAGTATGAATTGCAGTTTTGGTATACTTTTACTCATGTGAATGCTTTAAATCAGACAACATTGAATCATAACCATTTTTGTTGCATAAGTGACGGTCTGGAACTCGGGAGTTGAGTTTATACACGACCCCCGATTTTCAGGGTGTTACAAGTTGGTATCAGAGCATGAATGAGAGTATACTGGGCCTGGGTTATGGTCTTGCGACGTACGCTGTCGCTTCCTTTGACTTAGGTGGGTGCGAGAAGGGTCTAGAAACACTTCTAGGATCACAGATTCGCCGATAGGCGAAGTCTATAAGGATCGATCGCAAGATCGAGTCTGTAACGCATCTCGGGTCGCGTAAAGCGACCCGAATCACTTCTAAGCTGTAGGAAGTCGGGTGGAGATGTCCTATGAGCGGTTTTAAACCGCAAAAGTGAATCCATGGGCCGTGGAATGACCACGACTCTAGTAATCAATCGCCAGGGCTTAAAAACCCCGTTTTGCCAAAAATTCTCAAAATTCCTTCTCTAAACACTTCAACCTTCAGTTCTTTCTTATCCATTTCATGTTAGGCATCAAACCTAATGTGAAAATAACACAAATTAGTACATTCACCAAATTTTACAGTGAATAGTAAAATTTCATGAAAAATGGCCATAAGGCCATTCTAACTTCACTTTCTTTAGCAACTAAGGAGCTAGAAAGATGTACTGGATCCTTCTACCCCAAATTCATATGCTGCATCATGTGGTTTGGTATTCGGGATTGCGATGTGGACCCGGAAAGCCCCAAAAACATGTTTGGGCCCATAGGGACCAAAATGCTATGAACTAAGGGGTGGGACTAGACTTTTTGGGACCCTGGGACCATGGGGGACCAGACCCATGGGGTCCCGCTGGCCAACCTGGAGGTTGGCCGGCGATGCCATCGCCGGCCGGGCGATGCATCGCCGGCCGGCCATCTCCGATGGTGCTGCCCTTTGGGCGCACCCACTTAAATGCCTCCCCCAACACCCCTAGCTACCTCCCATCCCACGAAAACCCCTAAAACACCCCTCTCCTTCACAAACAGCCCCCTTGCATGCCCTAGATTTGAGTTTCAGCGCTCCATTCCAAATCCCGGCGACCCAAACCCATCCTAATCCCATCCTTGGCCAAAACCGACCACCACCCATTGATTATTGGGTGTTGGCAGCCCCTTTCCTTGAAGATTTTCCCATTTGGAGCTCCAAAATCCCCCAAATAGTGCTGAAATCGTGAGCAGCTCCATTCCACCTTTTTGTTCTTATTTTTCCCTGAAACTACAGCCTTGGGAAGCTTGAAGCATCCCTCTACGACGCCTAGATTTCCTTTTGTCAGATTGGGCAGCCATTTCTCCGCATTTTCGGCGTTTTCCATGGCTTTCGTGGAAGCTATTTTGGGTCTTTTGTCACTCTCATCCATCCTGTCTTTGATGGGTAAGAGGAAAACTGCAACAGACGAGGCTGGGCCGAGCCGCCCTGCTCGATTGAGAAGACCGCGGGGTGGTGCCGCAAGTTCAAGCGCCGCCGCAGGTCCAGCTGCAGTCCTGGAGTGCCGTACGAAGCGGGATTTGGATCCCCATGCACACCTTGGACGAACCATCCTATCAGAGATGCCTCATGGTGAATACACTGATCGTAGAGTGTTATTTGAGGCGGACGTAGATGGGCGATTGTTCGGCGAATATCTGTTGTTCGAACGCATTGAAGCTGCGCACTGGGGACCGATCTTTGAAGCTCGCGCTCGTGCTAATGTGAGCACTGTTCGTGCCTTCTATGCTAGCATCCAGAGTCCTACCTTGGAGCCCTTGCAGTTCAAAATCCCTTTTGGTAGAGATCGGATGGCTACGATCGACGTCCAGTTGGTTGCGCGACTTCTCAACGTGCCTCTAGGTGATGTACATCCAAGTGAGAAAAATTTGAGGACTAGACGTGAACGAGATCGCCGCACCAGGTTTCTGTGCGGTAAGTTGGTTCCATGGCAGCCTAATAATAGCCTCAAGGCGACGTACATGTCTGAGGATTTGCGTCTGCTGCATCACATCTGCACGTTCAATGTTTATCCTAGGTCGACGAACCGCATTGAATGTACACGTCTTATGGTCGATTTCTTATTTCTGGTGGCCCAGGGAGAGAACGTATGTATGGCCACTTTCATCTTACGGCAGATAGTTCTCATAGCCAGGTCGAGAAGAACATCCGAATCCCTTCCCTTTGGCCGACTCATTTGCAGAATTGCGCTTGAGTTTGCCTATAGACTAGGACCCGAGTTGCCGGTATCGATTCACACCATCGATGAGTCGACGATGGTTAAGATGAAGATTGGGTCGCAATATCGTGAAAATCAACTTGAAAGGGATAGTGGGGACGACTTTGATGAAGAGGAAGATCAAAGCGAAGGAGAACCTAGTGCAGAAGTTCAGGAAGAGACTCAGGAAGAAGCAGAAGAGGAGGCTCAGGATACTGATGAGAGTCCTCCTCCTTCTGCGCAGACTACTATTGACGATCGCATTGCTCGGATGGAGGAGAGTCAGACCGCTTTGCGAAGGGAAGTCCAAGAACTTCGAGCAGAGGTCGCTGATGCCAAGGCCGTTACGAAGAAGAAATTTGGCAAGGTGACTCGCACCTTGAAGGCAATCCTGTGTTGCTTACAGGATAAGGGTGCTCCTCCTCCGTCGCCAGACTCCGACTAGCAACGCGATCTTTGTTGTTGTTATGAGTAGTTAGCTATTTTCTGTTTCATGTGTGTAAAGCCTATTAGGGCTAGTGCTTTGCTTTTGTCGCTGTTGCTTAACTGTCTTAATTTCCATGTCATTCTAGTCATGATGCTTGTAAGGATATATCCCTTGTATTGTGACAATTTTGATTAATTGAAGTGCATGGAATGCCTCGACTCTTTAGTGAATGATTGTGGTGTATTTGTGCAATTGAGACTGACAAGGTTGCGCCCTATTTTGAATATAGGGAATGCCACCTAAGACTACGAGGAGCGCGGTTCGGCTTTCATTGTTAGAGCAGATGGATCAGGCTCCTTCTCAGTCTGGCACTCGTCCGGACCCTGCTGTGGGCCCGATTCCTGAGACTGTTCGATCGTCTCAGCCTGCTACTGGTCCTACAGATGGACCACCGCCATTTACACCATCAGTCAGAGAGCCACAGCGCGCATCTACTTCCGCACCTCATCCGCCACAGCCTGCTCCACCCCCTGATAGATTCGAGCAGATGATGGCTATGATGCTACAGCAGCAGCAGCTTCTGACCACCATAGTTGGGACTTTAGCCCAGGGTGGGGGTGCGACTGCATCTACTCCGCCTGCACCACCTGCGCATCCAGCTGAGGATGCCTATGCTTACACCCAGGATGAGGGCGTAGCACTTCCTGCGCAGCCTGCTTTCCCTGCGGGGAACCCTGCCGACACACGGGGCCTTCTGGAGCGATTTCAGCGCTTGCGGCCTCCTACTTTCACGGGTTCTCACAGACCCGAGGAGGCTGAGTTTTGGCTCGACCGAGTGTCGAAGATTCTGCGCATGTTGCACTGTACTGAGGCAGAGCAGGTAGAGCTGGCTACCTTCCAGTTTGAGAGAGAGGCCAGTATGTGGTGGGATAGTGTATTGCGGACTGTTACCGCAGACTTCGTATGGACATGGGCAGCATTCGAGTTTCGCTTCCATGAGAAGTATTATCCTCAGACCTACAGACACGAGAGGGAGAATGAGTTTCTCCGTCTCAGGCAGGCAGCGATGACGGTCACCGAGTATGAGCATCGGTTCACAGAGTTGGGCAGGTACGTCCCGACGATTTTAGCTGATGAGCAGATGCGCATACGGCGCTTTTTGGAGGGCTTGCGACCGGATATTCGGTCGAAGATGTGCTGCATCAGTTTCTCCTCCTATGCGGAGTTGGTTCACATGTCCATGCGGGCAGAGCAGGACGTGGATCGACTTGCGCGGTCACGAGGCCCGACTACTCCTAGGCCGCGACCGGAGTTGCCAGATAGGCCCTTCGCGGGCAAGAGGCCTCGCATTGATCCTCCTACCAGGACCACGGCGCCAGTAGGACCGTTTCGGCGCCCTGATCTATCATGCACATACTGTGGGAGGACGGGCCACCTAGCGCCGAGTTGCTTTGCGAGGATGCGGGACAGTGGGTTCTCGCCGCCGCAGAAGATTGATCGTGTACGTCCACAGGCGATATCAGCACCGCCTATACGGTCAGCTCCTGCGCAGTCCTCTTTCAGACCCACAGTATCGCAGATTCGACAGCCCCCACGGCCCTTGACACAGCGGCCGAACCGGCCACAGCAGGCTCGAGTTCATGCACTGACCGCTGAGGCAGCTACGACGCCGACTTTCCAGCATTCAGCCTTCGAGGTCACGGGCCATATCGGAGGTACTCCCGTTCTTGTCATGGTGGACACTGGTTCCACGATTTCTTTGATATCGCGTGCCGTAGTCAGACGTCTTGGGTTGCAGACTATTACTATGGATAGCGTGCGAGTCCTTGCAGCTCATGGAGATTATTCGGATGTCACCCAGATGTGTGAGGGTTGTTTACTTGATCTGGGAGGCAGGACGATGACTCTTGATTTGGTCGTCGATCCCTCGCTCGTATATCTCGACGTCATCCTTGGCATGGACTGGTTGACTGCAGCGAGAGCCGAGATTGACTGCGAGGCTCGTGTGGTGACGGTGTACGAGCCTGAGGGCACGCCTTTCACATTTTCAGTGCGGGTAAATCTTCCATTCCGCATTCTTAGCTACGCCACCCTGTTGCACGACGCTGGTGCCCAGGTACTTGAGCAGACGCCGGTTGTTTCTGAGTTCGGGGATCTGTTCAGGAAGATCCCTGGTTTGCCGCCCGACGTGAGATCGATTTCACTATCGATCTGATTCCTGGTTCTACACCCGTCTCACTGCCGACGTATCGCATGGCACCATGTGAGATGGAGGAGTTGAGGACGCAGATTGATGGTCTACTAGAGCTTGGCCTTATACGGCCTAGCGTATCTCCTTGGGGAGCACCGGTCTTGTTCGTGAAGAAGAAGGATGGTTCGCTGCGATTGTGTATTGATTATCGCAGGCTGAACCAACTCACAGTGAAGAACAAGTACCCTTTGCCCAGGATCGATGACTTATTTGATCAGTTGAGAGGAGCGCAGTACTTCTCGAAGATCGCGAGACCCTTATCTCAGTTGACACGGAAGGACGTGAAGTTCGCCTGGAATGATAAGGCGGAGTCAGCTTTTCAGGAGCTGAAGGACAGACTTACGTCCGCCCCTGTGCTAGTATTGCCAGAGCAAGGGGTTAAATACACTATATACACTGACGCGTCTAGCGTTGGTTTGGGTTGTGTCCTTATGCAGAGGGACAGGGTAATTTCGTATGCCTCGAGACAATTAAGGAAGCACGAGGAGAATTACCCTACACACGACCTGGAGTTGGCAGCCGTGATATTCGCACTGAGACTCTGGAGACATTACCTCTATGGAGAGGAGTTCGAGCTCTTTTGCGACCACAAGAGCCTCAAGTACATATTCACACAGCGGGACTTGAATATGAGGCAGCGGCGATGGATGGAGACGCTGAAGGACTTCAAGTTTGAAGTCTCTTACCATCCTGGGAAGGCGAACCTTGTGGCTGATGCGTTGAGCCGCAAGAAGGCGATAGAGTTTGCGGCTCCGCTGATGGTTGCCGAGTGGGATATGGTTGAGTTTTTGCGAGACTTTGAGCAGAAACTCACCGTAGAGGAGCCATTTGAGTTCATCGCACATGTTCAGGTGCGATCCCCGATCGATGACCGTGTCATCGAGGCGCAGAGGGACGACGCGCATCTTACTGAGCTTCGAGAGCAGGCCAGTGATGATGATGACGCCGACTGGCGAGTTGGCATGGATGGGGGTTTACGTTACCGTGGCCGCCTATGCGTTCCTGATGTCCCTGACTTGAGACGAGAGATTCTCGAGGCTGCGCATTCTACTAGACTCGCGATGCATCCTGGCAGCACGAAGATGTATCGTGACGTGAAGAGGACGTACTGGTGGGAAGGTATGAAGACCCACATTGCTGAGTTCGTGTCCCGTTGTCTCACTTGTCAACAGGTGAAGGCAGAGCATCGCCGACCACCTGGACTTTTGCAGCCTATGCCTATTGCAGAGTGGAAGTGGGATTTCATTTCCATGGACTTCATTTCTGGGTTGCCGAAGACGAGGAAGGGGCATGATTCCATTTGGGTGATCGTCGACCGATTGACGAAGTCGGCGCACTTCCTACCGATCAGAGTTACGAACTCTGCAGACGAGCTGGCTAGATTGTATATTAGGGAGATCGTGCGTCTGCATGGAGTTCCGTTGGAGATCGTGTCGGACAGAGACACGCGGTTCACTTCTATCTTCTGGACTCGCATTCAGGAGGCTATGGGTGTGAAGTTGAAGTTCAGTACTGCCTTCCACCCACAGACGGATGGACAGACAGAGCGAGTGAACCAGATCCTGGAGGACATGTTGCGAGCTTGCGCATTGGACTTCAAGGACAGTTGGGATGACTGTCTTGCATATGCGGAGTTTGCGTACAACAATAGCTTCCAGGCGAGTATCGGCATGGCACCTTATGAGGCGCTGTATGGGCGACCTTGTCGCGCACCGCATTGCTGGTTAGAGGTCGGTGAGCGCAGCTTGATTGGCCCAGAGTTGGTGCAGGCGACGTCAGAGAAGATTGATATTATTCGACGTCGGCTTCTTACAGCGCAGAGCAGACAGAAGAGCTACGCCGATACGAGACGGAGACCACTAGAGTTCACAGTCGGGGATCATGTGTTTTTGCGAGTTTCCCCTATGAAGGGAGTCCCTCGGTTCGGAAAGAAGGGGAAGCTGGCACCGCGATACATTGGTCCATTTCAGATCCTCGATCGTGTGGGAGCAGTGGCTTACCGATTGGCTTTACCCACGCCCCTCGCGAGCGTCCACAACGTATTTCATGTTTCTATGCTGAAGAAGTACGTTGCTGATCCTTCTCATATCATCAGATGGGAGCAGGTGCAGTTAGGAGAGGATGTTACTTATATCCTGCGACCGGCACGCATCTTAGACCGGAAGGAGCAGGTACTGCGTAGCAAGGTGATTCCCCTTGTGAAGGTAC
This sequence comes from Magnolia kwangsiensis, assembly GCA_037074715.1. Lineage (NCBI taxonomy): Eukaryota > Viridiplantae > Streptophyta > Magnoliopsida > Magnoliales > Magnoliaceae > Magnolia > Magnolia kwangsiensis. The sequence continues at coordinate 73,556,198 of CM073577.1, read as the reverse complement.
TATGGACGCATCATACTGAGGAGGAGGCTACTTGGGAGACAGAAGCCGAGATCAGAAAGAACTACCCACAGCTTCTCGAGGAGTACGAAAAGGTACAAAATTTCGAGGACGAAATTATTTGTTAAGGGGGGTAGATTGTAACGCCCGTGAAAAATCCATCCTTGGGCTCGAGTACCAACTCGACCCGACTTTGCGTAGAATTCATTCCTTTGGAAAATTTGACTAGGTTAGCTAGTGCAACGTTAGAATAGCTGGGAAATGGTCCCTGATCACTTTAAATACGTTCTACAAGGCCCGAAGCGAGTGGAACTAAGGGTGCTATAATGCTCTAAAGCCTCGGATCAAACTCTAAGCCGGTTTGTTCTCTGGACCACTTTGAATCTTTGTATTGGATCTAGACCGCACGTTGAAAGTCCGATACCTCCTATCTTAGACCGTTAGGACCGTCTAGCTGGGCTTGACACTCATTCCAAAAATCAAGTCAAACCGGTGATCACAGGCTATTTCATTGAGCCCGGACCGAAGAGAGTGTGAATAGGGACATAGTTGGAATTTCAAATTCAAATCTGGCACACAAATTTGACGCATCAGTATTAAGCATTCTGACCGTCAGAATACAGCCAAATTACACCCTTGGATCAGGAAAAATATCTATTATATATCACGGGACTTATAGGCCTGATCTTGATGCGGTGACCGTTAAACTGAAACTGGGCCGCCACGTGCGATCTGGGAACCCAACCGGTCTGAAAACTGGATGTATGCTAGATCTAGTATGCATGAGCTTAAGTCCGACCGCATTTGGCCTGGGGACCTCCAGAAATGCCCTTTTGGACCGAAACGGCCCCGATTTGGTTAGGCACCAAGTAAACATTGTTCCCAAGCCTATTTTGGGAATGTTTTAGGCTATAAAAGGGGTTGAAACCCTCACTCCTCTCTCCCATCCGAATTTGAGAGAAGCCCTAGCTTGGGAGAGAGAAAAAGAGTGAGAGATTGTGAGAGAGTGGGAGAGTTCTTCCCGCCACTTGTGCTACGTGTTGCACATGCTTAAGCGACACTTCTCTACCGCTTTCCCGGCGATTCCACCGCAATCCTAGGTAAGTAAAAACCCTTAATAGTTGGTGATTTGAGTTTTTCTTGTTTCCATGGCGATGTAGCTTATGGATCTTATGTATTAGGCTCCTTACTCGCCGTAGACGAAGCATATACACTCCGCTTCAATTCCCGAGTCTACAAGACACTAGGTGAGGATTTTAGACGCTTTGATTGACGGTTCCCAATGCTTTCAATGCCGTTTAATAGTAGATTCTTGACGGCATCGCCGTTTGACATGTACAAAATGCTCTCCGTTTCCCGTTTCGTAAGCTAACGATGAATATGAGATTTAGGGCATTTTAGTCATTTGTAGGAAGTACTGTTTGCATTCATATTTTGCTGATGTGATTGACATGGTTTGTTGTCGCATTAGGAAGTTAGGAATGCGTGCATAATTAGTTTGGCGAAGAGATTCGCCTAGTTGCATACTTTGGGTCGACATGCTATATGTAGACCTAAGTGTGTAGTGCATGTGTTTGTATAAATGCTTGTATTAGTATGTATTGAATTAAATGATGTTATTTGATACTTTGTGATTGATTTTTCAATTATTATGCCGACCTAAATGATTTTCTACATGTTGACAAAATGCATGATTTCACTACATGCATGGAATGTATGTGCTTGAGGATTTGCTTAAGTTGAATATGCATAGGAAGTATGCCTTGAAGATTTGCTTAAGTTGAATGTCATAACATGTGCTAACATGCTCACATGATGTATTTCAATTCCAATACCTTTTATAGTGATTCCATAGATGTGTGGGACTTGACTTAGTCCAGGCAGTCGGTAACCGAGCAAATTCGTGGCTGACTGGTCATAGCCACGAATGACGCGTCGATGAATGTGATTCGTGTTGAGAGTTGGCGGCAGTGGTTAGGCCACGCGAAGTGTTTTACGCACTTCATGTCGTTCAGTTCGAGATGCGATCGCGCTAGTCGAGCCCGTCAAGTAACCCGACTGGCCGATGTTTGTTCACCATGTATGTATCATAACTGCTTGAACCTAGGGTACCGAACTTACCATTGTAAACCCTATTAACCGTGGTACCTTGATCCACGAAGACTCATGAGCCGGGCATGGTGGTATGGGACACCGTGGTCGAGCTGTCGGCCTACGCTGGGGCCACAAACCTCCCCGTAGTGACCAATGAGCACCTTGACTCGTGAGCAGATTATGGTGGTATGGGACACTATATTCTAGCTGTCGGCCTACACTGATCAGGCGACGAGCCCTTTGTAGTGACCGCGAGCGTATTCTGAGTTCACGGGAGGCGACGACCCTTCCGTGCAGTAGAGTACAGTAGGCCTGTATTGATAAGGTGATGGGGGAGCGGTGCAACGAGTGCGAGCAACAGCCCTGGCAGCCCTTGCAGTGACCTACGAAATGTACATCGTATGAGATTACTAGGAGTGACGACCCTAGACAGGATCCGTGTTGGGATCGATACAAGGGAGGTACCTTAGTTTCCCAATCCTGCTGTTTGAATGGACTAATAATAACTTGGTAATCATATCACCATAGCATTGCATGTGCCTGGAAGATGTGGAGCACTCTAGGGAGTGTGGCATGCCGCGGTCGTAAGATGTTGCCGTATGAGGGTGATCGTCGGTGAGGGCATACATCACGTCATATCATCTTGCATTAACAACAGTTTTAGGACTTGTCTGATTTACTGCTTTACTATTATCGCGTGACTGAATTGTGAACATGCTAATCTTTGCTCTATGATTCCACTGAGTTGATCACTCATTCCCACGTTACGGGATGGTGTTTGCAACACCCACCAGACCCTGTTGTAGTTGCAGGTGACGATGAGATCCAGGAGGTGGAGCTAGATGATGACGAGGACCAGGATGAGTTCTCGTATATGCAGTATCATGACGGCTTCCCGTAGGTGACTTGGATCGAGGGGACATCAGTGGGACTTTTCTTTTTGAACATTATTCTTTTGTTATGTACATGTATATGAGACTCAGAGATGTAGTCATACTTTGGAGACAGTTGAGATTACTTTGTTTTTCCATACAGTGATATATATCTTGTTTAGTCTTCCGCTTGCTTTTATCACTGGATCTGAAGTATGAATTGCAGTTTTGGTATACTTTTACTCATGTGAATGCTTTAAATCAGACAACATTGAATCATAACCATTTTTGTTGCATAAGTGACGGTCTGGAACTCGGGAGTTGAGTTTATACACGACCCCCGATTTTCAGGGTGTTACAACCATGTTCTGATCGATGGGATTACAGGGAGGTTGATTAGATGCCATGACACTTACCATTTTGTATTTTTAGAGAACTCATGTATATTCTTTTATTCATTTTTTTTTTGGAGTATACATGTAGATATTTAACCTAGTAACATGTTCACACTCTGGGGACTTACAACAGTTTATATATGTTATATATCTAACACAGTCTTCCGCTTACATAATTTAACTATCTCTGGAGTATGATATGCTGGTTTGGTCTAATCCCACTCATGTTTTCTACACTAATATGAACAACATTCATCCATCATTAAAAATGTTGCATAAGTGATGTCCTGGAACTTAGGAGTGGAGTTTATGCTCGACCCCCGATTTTCAGGGTGTTACAAGTTGTAGGTTTGGCTAGCTTAGTTTCCCATGTGTTTCTTGTCATGATACATGTAAAGATATATCTCTTATATTGTGACAAATTTTGATTAGATGAAATGCATGGAGTTTCTTCGGCTTGATATGTGAATGATTGTTGTTGTGCATGTGTGCTTCTGCTGAATCTGACTTGGTTGCACCCTATTTTGAATACAGGGAATGTCACCTAAGGTTACTCGGAGCACGACACGTCTTACCCTGGGTGAGCCGATGGATCAGACCCCTCCCTAGAGTGATGATCATATGGACCCTACTATGGGCCTAATTCGTGAGACTGTACCTGAGTCTCAGCCTTCTATAGGTCCTGCAGTCGAACCACCACCTTGGACACCACCGGTTCGCGAGTAGTACCGGGCGTCTTCCTCGACGCAGTACATGCCTTAGCCTGCTCCACCTCCCGATAGGTTTCAGTAGTTGATGACTATGATGCACCAGTAGCATCAACAGCTTTTGACTACTATCACAGGGGCCTTAGCCCAGGGTGGGAGTACGACTCCACTTGCACCATCTGTGCATCCAGCTAATAATGCTGGGACTTCGACTCAGGCTGAGGGTATGGATCATCTTTCACCTTCTACCTACCCTATAGGGAATACTGTTAATACCAGAGGCCTACTTAAGCGATTCCAGCGCTTGTGGCCTCCTACTTTTATGGGTTCTCAGAGACTTGAGGAGGCCGAGTATTGGCTCGACCTCATCTCGAAGATGTTGAGGATGCTGCACTGCACGGAGCCTGAGCAGGTTGAGTTGGCCACTTTCATGTTCGAGAGAGAGGCCAGCTTATGGTGGGATAGTATACTGCGGACGGTTGCAGTTGGCTACATATGGACATGGGCAGCATTCGAGTTCCGTTTTCATGAGAAATGCTATCCGTAGACCTACCGACACGAGAGGGAGAATGAGTTTTTGTACCTCATGCAGGGAGGCATGTCAGTTACAGAGTACGAACATCAATTTACAGAGTTGGGCAAATACGTCCCTACGATACTTGCAGACCAGAAGATGCGGATACGATATTTTTCGAAGGGTTTGCGACCTGATATTTGGTCGAAGATGTGCTGTGTCAGCATACCCTCTTATGTCGAGCTGATACATATGTCTATGCGGGCAGAGTAGGATGTAAATCGATTGACACGTTCTCGTGGCCCTATGATTGCTAGGCCACGACCAGATACCCAGAGTAGGCCATTCCTCGGCAAGAGGCCTCACATCGACTCTCCTCCCAAGAACGTCCAGGTGTGACCTGTACTTATTGCAAGAAATTGGGTCACCTTATAGAGAACTGTTTTGTTCGGATGAGAGATAGCGGGTTTTCACCAACGCAGAAGATCGATTGTCCTCGCCCACAGGCTTTATCTGCTCCACCGTTACGATCAGCTCCTGTGCATCCTTCCTTCAGACCTCCTGTACCTCAGTTCCAGCCGCCTCCATAACACCGCGGCCGAATCGACCACAACAAGCTCGGGTGCATGCACTGACGGCTGAGACATCCGGGATAGAGACCGTACCACCCCTGGCCTTTGAGGTCACAGCTCACATTGGAGGTACTCCTATATTTCTGTTGGTGGATACGGGATCCAATGTCTCATTGATATCTTATTCAGTAGTCAAGAACCTTGGGCTACAGACTACTCGGATGGTTGGGGTGCGAGTTCTTTTAGTACACGGGACTTTTTCTGATGCCACTATGATGTGTGAGGGTTGTTTGCTAGATCTAGGGAACATGACGAATGGTGTAACACCCCGAATTTTTGCCAACTTGGAGTTAGACGTCCTTAGACAATGGGTCAATGTAACACCTCAGATTTTTGCCAACCTGGGATTAGACGTCCTTAGGCAATGGTCCAACCATAACACCTTAGTAACCTCTCAGAATCCAATTCCAAAGCCAAAGAAATCATGTAGAACTAAATTCTTTAGAATTTAACGAGAATTAGCTAGTGCTACACTAGATTACCTGTGAAATAAGCACCAACTACTTTAAATACGATCTGCAAGACCCAAAACTTGTAGAATCAATGACGCTATAATACCTTGAAATCCAGGATCAAACTCTAAACTGGTTTGTTCCCAGGAACCCTTTGAAACCTTGTATTGGATCTAGATCGCTCGTCGGAAGTCCGATATCTACAATCTTAGACAGTTATGACCGCTTAGCTGGACTTGACAATCGTTTCAAAAATCATGCCCAACCGATGTTCTGAGGCTATTTCATTGAGCCTGGACTGAAGAGAGTGAGAAATGGCTAAAGGTTTAGGAAATTAATTTCAAATTTGGCACGTGTCGTTGCGCGTTATTATTAAGCGTTCTGACCGTCAGAATTCAGCCAAATTTCACCCTCGGATCAGGAAAAATTTCTCTTTCATGTCATGAGACTTGTAGACTTGATTTAGGTATGATGACCGCTGAACTGAAATTGGACCGCCACGTGCGATCTGGGAACTCTTCCGGTCTAAAAACTTCGAGTGAACAAGATCCGATGTGCATGAGCTTAAGTCCGACCGCGTTCGGCCAGGGGACCTCCCGAAACGCTCTTTTGGATCGAAAAAGTCCCGATTTGGTTATAACTTAAGTATACATTTGTCCCAAGTCTATTTAGGTTAGATTTTAGCCTATATAAGGGCTTTAAATCCTCTCATATCTCTCCCATCCGAATTTGGATTAAACCCTAGAAAGAGAGAGAAAAAGTGAGAGATTGTGAGAGAGTTATGGGAGGAGTTTCCTGCCACTTGCACCAGCTATTGCACGTACCGAAGCACCGCATTCGAATCACTTCTACAGTGATTTCCAACGCACTCCTAGGTAAGAAATCCCTAACCTATCGCTGTTTTAGGGATTCCTTTGATACAAATGGCGAAGTAGCTTATGTATCTTGTGTATTAGGTCGCCATAACTCCGTTGACAAAGCGTAGATGTTCTATTCAAATCGATACACGTCTAGGAAAAAAGGTGAGGATTTTAGATGCTTTGATTGACTGATTTCAAAGCTTCCAATGTCGTTTAATAGTAGATTGTCGAAGAGAATGCCGTTTGACATGTAGAACATGTTATCCGTTTTCCATTTCGTATACGTACGGGAAATATGAGATTTAGGGCATTTTGGGTATTTGTAGGAAATACAGTATACGTCCGTATTTTGTTGAAATGATTACCATGGCTATTTGTCGTGTTATGATATTAGGAATGCGTGTATGATCTGTTTGGAGAAGAGATTCGCCCTAATGCGCACTTTGAGTCGACATACGCTATGTAGACTAAAGTGTGTAGACTAAGTGATTGTATAAATGTTTGTATTAGTAGGTATTGAGTAAATGGTGTTGTGAATTAGTTTTGAGATTGAATTCTTAATTAATATGCTGATGTATATGGTTTCCACATGTTGGCTATATGAATCGATTTCATTATACATATATGGAATGCATGTGTTGGTTGATTTGCTTACGTAGTATGATATAACATGTGTCAACATGCATCTATTGTTTATATTCTTTTCTGTTACTCACATATGCTTACTGATGTTGATACACAAATGCTTGGGTCTATGACCTAGTCCAGGCCGTCGGTAATGGATTGAATTCATGGTTGGCTTCTATTTGCCACGAAGGACGAGTCGATGAACGCGATTTGTGTTTTGGGTTGGCGGCAGTGGTTAGGCCACACGAGGTGTTTTATGCACTTCATGTCGCTCAGCTTGAGATGCGCTCGTACTAGTCGAGCCCGTCAAGTAATCCGACTGGCCATTGTATGTACACCTTGTATGAGTCATAACTGCTTGAACCTAGGGTAATGAACTTACCATTGAAAATCCTGTTAATCATGGTACCTTGGTCCATAAAGGCTCATGAGCCGAGCATGGTGGCATGGGACACCGTGGTCGAGCTGTCAGCTTACGCTGAGGCCACAAACCACCCCGTAGTGACCAGTGAGCACCCTACTCTGAGCAGATTATGGTGGTATTGGACACTATATTCTTGCCGTCGGCCTACACTGATTGGTGACGAGCCCTTTGTAGTGACCTTGAGTTTATCCTGACACCACATGGGGGCGACGAGTCCTGATGTTGTCTTAAGGATATAAACTAGGCCTGTATTGATAAGGTGATGGGGGAGTGGTGCTACGAGTGCGAGCAACAGCCCTGACGGCCCTTGCAGTGACCTACAAATATAACATCATATGTGATTACTAGGAGTGACGACCCTAAACAGGATCTATGTTGGGATTGATATAAGGAAGGTACCTTAGTTTTTCAATCCTACTGTATGAAAAGGACTAATAACGACCCGGTAATCATTATCCATATCACATTACATGTGCCTAGAAGATGTGGAGCACTGCGGGAAGAAAGCATGCCGCGGACACAGATGGTGCCCCATGAGGGAGTATGTCGGTGAGGGCATCCATCATGTCATTTCATACATGCATTAACAACAGTATCTAGGAATGTTGATTGTTTTCTTTACTATTATCGCGTGATTGATTTAATAACATGTTAATCCTTGCTCTATGATTTCACTGAGTTGATTACTCATTCCCACGTTACGGGATGGTGTTCCGGACACCCACCAGTCCCTATTTTAGTTTCAGATGATGGCGCTGATTGTGAAGCGGAGCCGGACTTGATGATGATGAGGAGGATTCCTCCTTTATGCGTGTTCTGATCGACGGGATTACAGGGAGGTTGATTAGATGCCTTGACACTTGTCATTTTATATTTTTGGAGCGCTCATGTATATTCTTTTCTTTCCATTTTTGGAGTATACATGCATTTAATTAACCTGGTAACATGTTCACACTCTGGAGACTTACAATTACTTATGTATTTTATGTATTTATCATAGTCTTCCGCTTGCTAATTTAACTGTCTCTGGAGTAAGATATGCTGTTTTGGCTTAGTCTCAATCTTGTTTAATGTCATTCTACAGACAACATGCATTTATCATTATCTATGTTGCATAAGTGACGTTCTGAAACTCGGGAGTTAGGTTTTTACCTGACCCCTGATTTTTGGGGTGTTACAGTCAACCATAACACCATGGTAACCTTTTAGAACTCGATTTTAAAGCCAAAGAGACCATTTAGAACCAAATTTTTTAGAAATTTAACGTGTAATAACTAGCGCTACACTAGTTTTCCTGCAAAACTAGCACCAATAACTTTCAATACGAACTGTAAGACCCAGAACCTATAGAATCATTGACGCTATATTACCCTGAAATATAGGATCCAACTCTAAACCTAATTGCTCCCGAGAATGCTTTATAAATTTGTATTGGCTTTAGACCGCACATCGAAAGTCTGATATCTATGAACTTAGACCATTACGACTGCCTAGTTGGACTTGACAATCACCTAGAAAATCAAGCCCAATCGATGTCCTGAAACCATTTTATTGAGCCCGGAGTGAAGAGAGTAGGAAAAAGAAGATTTTTAAAAAATTAATTATATTTTTAAAGGAATCTAGAACGTTTCACTTGCGCATTATTTTTAAGCATTCTGACCATTAGAATTTGACCCAAATTCACCCTCGGATCAGGATAGGTGGCCCTTACATGTAGTACTTGTAGCTCTGATCGAGTTTCCATAACCGTTGAACTGAAACTGGTCCGCCACGGTCGATCTGGAAACCCAACCGGAATGAAAACTTAGCTTGACCTAGATCTGATATTAGAGAGCTTAAGTCCGACCGCATTTAGTAACAGGACCTCCAGAAGTGCTCCGTTGGATCAGAACAGACCCGATTTGGTTATAACCTAAGTATACCTTAGCCTTAAATCTATTTTTGTCAAGTTTAGGCTTATAAATAGGGCTTAAAACCCTCATTCCAAATGCCATACGAATTTCCAAACCCTAGCTTTCCAAGAGGGAGAAAAGAGAGAGAAAGTGAGGGAGAAGTTGGTGCTGCTTCCTGGGATTCTTCCCAGCTTTACTACGTGCCCAATCCACCTACCCGTATCACTATTTCGGCATTTCTGACTCCAATCCTAGGTAAGAAATCCTAACCCTAACCTTTTTTAGGTCTTAGTATAGTTTAAGTGATAATGTAGCTAATCTATTTCATGTTCTAGGTTGTCAATCCGCCGTTGACGATGACTTATCGTCTGAATCATATCCATTTCATATTTTCTAGTTTAAGGTGCGGACTATATACGTTTAGGTTATGGTTTCTAAGACTTTCAATGTTAAGTAATGATTTATTCTTGCCTAGGATGCTATTTTACATGTACAAAGTGTTGTCCGTTTCGATTTTCAGTTATACGTTAATTATGTTGAATATACTGCATTCCTTGTATTTGTAGAAAATACCAGATACGTATGAAATTCAGATTTATGCTTTCCATGATTAATTACTGTCTAAGTATGCTAGATGCATGTGTATTAACTTCTAGGTGAACGGATTTGCCTAATACATGTTATATTAACATATGTCGTTTATGTTACAATGCATGGCCTAAGTGTTTATAAAAATGACTAAATGAGTATAAACCTAGCGTTAGCGTACGCCATGAATAACCATCATAGCTATGTGATTGTTGTGTAGGTGACAATCCTTTGACGAAAGGACTTGCCCTAATACGTATGCTAACTAATTTATACCATGTATGATATAACATGGATTCTAAGAGTTTGTAAATATGTCTGTATGAATAAATACTTGTAAACTGTTCTTTAAATGGGTGTTGAGATAGGATTCTTAGCCACTCTAATGATGTGTATGATTTCCTCCATATGCTTTGTTTCATACTCATTGCTTTTACTTAGAAATGCATAAGAATGGATTCATGTTTTGTACTTCATAATAAGCTCAATTGATTGTATGATTTGAATCATTGCTCCATTACTGCCTTGAGTATCTCATATGCTAGATCGTTGTAATTGAATGTGACTGGGGCTGTACTACAGTCCAGGCAATCGAAAATCGTTCTATAAATAGTGGTTGAAGTTATTTTCGCCACGCAAGATGAGTTTAGTGAATATGAGTCATGCTTGGGATGTTCGGCAGTGGTTAGGCCACATGGAGTGTTTATGCATTCCATGTCGTTCAACTAAACGTGTGCTTGACCTAGTTGAGCTTATCAACTAACCCGATTGACCGATGTATGTTCACCATGTTTGGACGCTACTGCTTGAACCTAAGGTACCAAACTTACCAGTAAAAAGCCCCTCTAACCTTGGTACCTCGATCTGCTAAGACTCATGAGCCGATTATGGTGGTATGGGACACTATATTCGACCTATCGGCCTACTCTAATTGGTGACGAGCCCTCTGTAGTGACCAGTGAGCACCTATACTCGTGAGCCGATTATGGTGGTATGAGACACTATATTCGAGCTGTCGGCCTACAATGATTGGTGACGAGCCCTCTGTAGTGACCTCGAGTATATCCTGATAGTGCATAAGGGCGACGAGTCTTGTTGCAGTATGTGGGATATATCTAGCCCTGTATTGATAAGGTGATGGCGGAGAGGAGCAACGATTGCGCGCAACAGCCCTGGAAGCCCTTACAGTGACCTAGAACCATAACATCATATGAGATTATCTCAGACTGACGACCAGAGAATGGATCACCGTTTGGGTAATGATACAAGGGAGGTACCTTAGCTTCCCAATCCTGCTGTATGAAAAAGGACTAATAAGAACTTGGTAAGAATATTCATAACACCGCATTGCATGTGCTAACGGAGTTGGTGATAGAGCACCGAGGAAGTGAGTCATGCCGCGATCGTTAGATGATGTCGCAGACGGGATTGTGGTGAGGGCATGCATCATTCTTCATATCATCCTTGCATTAACAAGAGTATCTAGGACCTGTTTGATTGTACTGCCTTATTATTACAGCTTGATTGGATTGATAACATGTTAACCTTTGCTGTATATAGCTTCCACTGAGTTTATCACTCGCTCCCACATTACGGGACGGTGTTGGCCACACTAACCAGTCCCTATTTTAGTTTCAGATGATGGTGATGCTTATGAAGCAGAGCCGAACTTGATGATGTTGAGGAGAATTTCTCCTATATGCAGGTTCTAATTGACGGGGTTTATAGGGTTATAAATTAGATGCCAATACATTTGGTATTTTGCCTTTTATTTAAACACCCATGTATATTCTTTTCTTTCTATTTTTGGAGTATATATGTATTTAGTTAACCTGGTAAAATGTTCACACTCTGGAGACTTATAATCAATTATACATTTTATATATTTATCACAGTCTTCCGCTTGAGAAACTTAACTGTCTCTGGAGTATGATATGCTGTTTTGGTCTAATCCCACTCATGTTTTCTGTACTAATATGAACAACAATCATCCATCATTAAAAATGTTGCATAAGTGATGTTTTAGAACTAGGGAATGGAGTTTATGCTCGACCCCCGATTTTCAGGATGTTATAGATGGCCATTGACCTTATCGTCGACTCCTCTCTATATCATTTCGACGTCATTCTGGGCATGTATTGGCTAACTGCAGGGAGAGCTGAGATTGACTACGAGACCCGTTTAGTGACAGTTTACAAGCCAGAGGGCACGTCCTTCAAATTTCCTGTGCAGGTCAGTCACCCCTCTTGAGTGCTTTGTTATGCTTCCTTATTAAGGAATATTGACATCCCGACACTTGAGAGCACGCCAGTAGCCCGTGATTATGAGGATGTGTTTTGAAAGATACCTAGGTTACCTCCTCAGCGAGAGATTGATTTTACTATCGACCTAGTTCCCAATTCGACGCCCATCTCACTGTCGACGTATCGCATGGCCCCGTGTGAGATGGAGGAGTTGAGGAAACAGATCGATGATTTGTTGGAGGCTGGCTTCATACGGCTAAGTGTGTCTCCTTGGGGAGCACCGGTGTTATTTGTGACGAAGAAAGATGGCTCACTGCGATTATGTATTGATTATCGCAGGCTGAATCATATTACGGTGAAGAATAAGTACCCTTTTTTCAGGATTGATGACCTGTTTGATCAAATGAGAGGAGCGCAGTACTTCTCAAAGATTGATCCACAGTCAAGGAATCACCAGCTGCGCGTCAGGGATGAGGACGTACAAAAGATGGCTTTTAGGACTAGCTTTGGCCATTATGAGTTCCTCGTGATGTCGTTCGGTCTTATGAACGCACAAAACGTGTTCATGGACTTGATGAACCGGGTATTTCGGCCGTTCCTCTATCGATTCATCATCGTATTTATAGACGACATTTTGATATACTCCAGGAGTCGAGCGCAGCATGAGGAACACTTGCAATCAGTCCTGGATACTCTGAGACAGCATTAGTTGTTTGCACAGTACAAGAAGTGTGACTTCTAAAAAGAGGAAGTCAAGTTCTTGGGACACGTAGTGTCTAAGGACGGGATAGCAGTTGACCTTGCTAAGGTAGCTGTAGTACAGGACTGGGAGCAGCCCAGTTCAGTTACCGAGGTGAGGAGTTTCCTTGGTCTAGTAGGGTACTATCGGCAATTTATCCAGGACTTCTCGAAGATAGGCAGACCCTTGACTCAGTTGACACGTAAGGATCTGAAGTTCACCTGGAATGAGAAGGCAGAAGTAACTTTTCAGGAGCTGAAGGACAGGCTGACGTTTGCCCCTATGCTAGTATTGCCAGAGCAAGGGGTTAAATATAGGATATACACCGATGCATCTAGCGTTAGTCTGGGTTGTGTCCTTATGTAGAAGGACAGGGTGATTTCATATGCCTTGAGACAGTTGAAGAAGCACGAGGAGAATTACCCTACACATAACTTAGAGTTGTCAGCTGTCATTTTCTCATTGAAGCTCTGGAGACATTACCTCTACGGAGAAGAGTTCAAGCTCTTTTGCGACCACAAGAGCCTTAGATACATATTCACTCAGTGGGACCTGAATATGAGGAAGCGGGGATGAATGGAGACCTTGAAGGACTTTAAGTTCAAGGTTTCCTACCATCCTGACAAGGCCAACCTAGTGGCTGACGCCTTAAGCCGCAAGAAGGTGATAGAGTTTGCGGCTCCACTGATGGTAGCTAAGTGGAACATGGTTGAGTTTTAGCGAGACTTTGAGCAGAAACTCACTGTGGAGGAGCCATTTGAGTTTATCGCACATGTTTAGGTGCGACCTCTTATTGATGATAGGGTCATCGCGGCGCAGAGGGACGATGAGCGTCTGACTGAGCTTCGAGAGAAGGCCAGTGATGATGTAGATGCCGAGTGGAGAGTTGGAACGGATGGGGGCTTACATTATCATGGCCGCCTATGCATCCCAGATGTCCCTATTTGAAACGAGAGATTCTCGAGGCTGCGCACAGTTCTAGGCTTGCGATGTATCCGGACAGCATAAAGATGTATCGTGACGAGAAGAGGATCTATTGGTGGTATGGTATGAAGACCCACATCGCAGATTTTGTGTCCCGTTGTCTCACTTGCCAGCAAGTGAAGGCAGCGCCGACCTCCTGGTCTCCTTCAACCTATGCCTATAGCTGAGTGGAAGTGGGACTTTATTTCTATGGATTTCATTTCGGGACTGCCGAAGATGAGGAAGGGCTATAACTCTATATGGGGGATCGTCGACTGTTTGACGAAGTCGGCACACTTCCTACCGATCAGAGTTACAAACTCTGTAGACGAGTTGGCCAGGCTACACATCAGAGAGTTTGTGAATCTACATGGAGTTCCCTTAGAGATCTTGTCGGACAGAGACATGTGGTTCATTTCTATTTTCTGGACCCGCATCCAGGAAGCGATGGGTGTGAAGTTGAAGTTCAGTACTGCATTCAACCCACAGACCGACAGGCAGACAGAGCGGGTGAACCAGATTTTGGAGGACATGCTGCAGGCTTGCGCGTTGGACTTCAAAGACAGTTGAGATGATTGTCTTCCATATGTGGAGTTTGCGTACAACAACAGTTTTTAGGCCAGTATCGGTATGACACCTTATGAGGCCTTGTATGGGCATCCTTGTCGAGCACCGCATTGCTGGGTAGAGGTTGGTGAGCATAGTTTGATTGGCCCAGAGTTAGTACAGGTGACCTTGGAGAAGATTAACATCATCAGGCATCGACTTCTTACAGCGCAGAGCAGACAGAAGAGTTATGACGATACGAGGCGACGGTAGCTAGAGTTCACGGTTGGAGGTCACATATTTTTTAGAGTTTTCCCTATGAAGGGAGTTCTTTGGTTCGGGAAGAAGGGGAAGCTCGCATTGCGATTCATTGGCCCATTCCAAATACTCGATCATGTAGGTGCAGTGGCATATCGCCTAGCTTTGCCTACACCTCTCGCGAGCGTACACAACGTATTTCATATTTCTATGCTGAAGAAATACGTTCCTGATCCTTCCCATATCATTAGATGGGAGCAGGTGCAGTTAGGTGAGGATGTTACATATATAATGCGACCAACGCGTATATTAGACAGGAAGGAGCAGGTATTGCGTAGCAAGGTCATCCCCCTTGTGAAGGAATGGTGGACGCATCACACTGAAGAATAGGCTACTAGGGAGACAGAAGCTGAAATCAGAAAGAACTATCCACAGCTTCTCGAGGAGTACGAAAAGGTACAAATTTCGAGGATAAAATTTATTGTTAAGGGGGGTAGATTGTAACGTCTTGAAAAAATTCATACATAGACCCAAGTACCACCTCAGGCAGAAATCACTTAGGATTAATTCCTTTAGAAATTAAGTGTAAGTTAACTAGCGCTAAGCTAGATTAGGTGTGAAATTAGCACTGTTGCTTTAAATTCGTTCTACAAGACCCAAAACTTATGAATCATTAACGCTATAAGATCCTGAAACCTAGGATCAAATTATAAACCCGTTTATTCTTGGGAACCCTTTGAAACTTCGTAATGGACTTGGACCGCGCGTCATGAGTCAGGTAGCGATGAACTTAGACTATTCATACTGCATAGTTGGACTTGACTACCACCCCTGAAATTAAGCTCAAACGATGTCCTGGGATTATTTCATTGAGCCCAAAGCAAGGAGTGTGAGAAAGCATAGAATTCTTTATAAATTAAATATAATTTAAGTAATCTGGCACGTGTAGCTTGCAGGCTAATTATAAACATTCAGACCATTGGAATCTGACCCAAATACACCCTCGGATCAGGGAACATTTCCCACTCATGTCAGTGTACTTGGAATCCCTGATCGAGTCTCAGTGACCGCTGAACTGAAACTGGTCCACCACAGGTGATCTGGAAGCCCGATCGAACTGAAAACTTAACGTGATCAGGATCTAGCATTCATAAGCTTAAGTCCGACCGCATTCATTCAGAGGACCTCCAGAAATGTTCTTGTGGAAAAAAAAGACCCGATTTGGTTATAACCTAAGTATATCTTGGTCCTAAGTCTAAATAGGTGAGGTTTTAGCCTATATAAGGATCTTAAACCCTCTCCCATCCCTCGCATAAGAATTTGAGAAAAACCCTAGGAGAGAGAAGAGGGAAAAGAGAGAGATTGTGAGAGAAAGTTCCTGTCACTCTATCCTGCTACTATACGTACTTAACCATCGCGATCTAATCACTTTTTTGGTGATTTTGACTTCATTCTAGGTAAGAAAACCCTAACCTTCACCTGTTTTAGAGTTTCTATCGATACAAGTAGCGAATTAGCTGACTTACCTTGTGATATATGCCGTCATATTAACGTTGACGAAGCATAGAGTTTCTATTCGATTCATTACACTTCTATGACGTAAGGTGCGGATTTTAGATGCTAAGGTTATCTGTTTTCAAAGCTTTCAATGCCGTTTAATGGTAGATTATTGACAAGGATGTTATTTGACATGTAAAACATGCTGTCTATTTTTTATTTCGAATACGTATGAAGAATATGAGATTTAGGGTATTTTATTTATTTGTAGGAAATACTGTATATGTACGAATTTTACCAATATGATTGCCATGAGTATTTGTCATGTATCTATGCTAGTTGTGCGTGTACGATCTGTTTGGCGAAGAGATTCGCCTTAATGCACATTTTGACCGACATATGCTATGTAGACTAATGTGTGTAGACTAAGTGTTTGTATAAATGTTTGTGTAAGTAAGTATTGAGTAAATGAGGTTATAGATTAGGGTTGAGATAGGATTCTCAATTATTTTAATGATGTATATGATTTCCTCCATGTTTGTTATATTTGAATTGATTACCTTATATATATGAAATGCTTGTGTATGGTTAAATTGCTTATGTTGTATCTTATGACATGTTGCTAACATGCTTGAATTACTTGTTATTTCAATTCTGTCTCTCTCATATGAGTATGATTCAGATTACATGTGCTTGGGGCTATACTATAGTCCAGGCAGTCTGTAACGGATTTGAATTCGTGGTTGAATTCTATTTGCCACGAAGGGCGCGTAGACAAACCCGAGTCGTGCTTTGGTTGACGGCAGTGGTTAGGCCACACGAGGTGTTTATGCACTTCATGTCGTTCAGCTTGAGGTGCGATCGTACTATTCGTGCTCGTTAAGTAACCCGACTAACCATTGTATGTTCACCTTGTATTGGTCACAACTGCTTGAACCTAGGGTACTGAACTTACCGGTGATAATCCTGATAACCGTGGTACCTTGATCCACTAAGACTCATGAGCCGGGCATGGTGGTTTAGGACACCGTGATTTGATAACATGCTACTCTTTTCTCTATGATTCCACTGAGTTGATCACTCACTCCCACGTTACGGGACAATGTTTGTAACACGTACCAGACTCTGTCTTAGATGCAGATAGTGAGGCAATTCAGGAGTTGGAGGCGGACTACTACGAGGACTAGGACGAGTTCTTGTACATGCAGTTCTCTGACGGCTTCGCATGGGTGGCTTAAATCGGCGGGATTTTGCTAGTTGGACTATCATGTGACATTTGATTTTGGTTGTTATATGTATATGTGACTCAGAGATATATTCATACTTTGGAGACAGATCGAGATTGTTTTGTTGTACATACAGTGATGTATATATCTTCCAGTCTTCTGCTTGCATTTTCATCACTGGATCTGGAGTATGAATTGGTGTTTTGGTATAACCTCACTCATGTTAATGCACTAACTCAGACAATATTTAATCATCATTATTTATGTTGCATAAGTGATGGTCTGAAACTCAGAAGTTGAGTTGCTTCTCGACCCCCAATTTTTAGGGCGTTACAAGTTGGTATCAGAGCATGATTTGGATTAAACCGGACTTGGGTTATGGTCTCACAATGTACGTTGTTGCCCTTTGACTTAGGTGGGTATGAGAAAAACATAGAAACATTCATAGGATCCCAGTTTTGCCAGTTGGCAAAGTTTACTCAAATCGATCATTTTGATCGAGTCCGTGTGCATCCGTGGTCGCTTGAAACGACCCCGGACCACTTATAGTTCGTTTATTGACAAGTCTAGACCCTTATTGATCCTATCCCAGCTGTTAAAGATCTCTAAATGTGAATGTGCAACAGTTAGTACCTGAAATGACCCAAAATGGTTTGAAACGGAGGTGAGGACCAAATTGAACACTTCCGGTGGTACCCAGGGTGCGCCCCACATGTTTCTGGCCATAGGGGGGCAGAAGGACCTCACCTAAATGGCGAGGCCTCGCCAAACAGTCCAGAGGTTGGCGAGGACTTCGCCGTTCGGCGAGGCCTCGCCGGTCATTGAGCCAGGACGGGCCGTGTAACACCCCAGATTTTTGACAACCTGAGGTTAGATGCCCTTAGGCAATGGGTCAACCATAACACTTTGGTAATCTCTCAGAACTCAATTCCAAAGCCAAATGAATCATTTAGAACCTGATTCTTTAGAAATTTAATGTAAATTAGCCAGCGCTACACTAGATTTCCTGCAAAATTAGCACCAACCACTTTGAATACGATCTGTAAGACCCAAAACCTATAGAATCGTTGACGCTACGTTACCCTAAAACTTATGATCAAACTCTAAACCTGTTTGCTCTCAGGAACCCTTTGAAACTTTGTATTGGATCTAGACCGCGCGTCGAAAGTCCGATATCTACCATCTTAGACCATTATGACCGCCTTGTTGGACTTGACAATCGTTTCGAAAATCAAGCCCAACTGATGTTCTGAGGCTATTTCATTGAGCCTGGAGCAAGGAGTGTGAGAAAGAGTGAAATTCATTAAAAATTAAATGTCATTAAAATAAATCTGGCACGTTTCTCTTGCGGGTTAAGTATAAGCATTCAGACCGTCGGAATCTGACCCAAATGCACCCTCGGATCAGGAAACATTTCCCACTCAGGTCAGTGCACTTGGAATCTCTGATCGAGTCTCGGTGACCGCTAAACTGAAACTGGTCTGCCACGTGCGATCTGGGAACACTGTCGGACTGAAAACTTAATGTGATTGGGATCCAACATTCATGAGCTTAAGTCCGACCGCATTCAATCAGGAGACCTCCAGAAACGTCTTTTTGGATCGGAAAAGACCCGATTTGGATATAACCCAAGTATACCTTGACTTGGAGTCTATTTTGGTTATGTTTGGGCTTATAAAAGGGCCTTAAACCCTTAGCTTTCTAACCCATACGAATTTGGGGAAAACCCTAGGAGAGAGGAGAGAAAAGAGAGAGAAAGTGAGGGAGAAGCTGGTGATTCTTCCAGGGATTCTTCCCTGCTTCTTCACGTGCCAAATCCTTCCACCTGCATCACTATTCTGGCGATTCCAACTCTGTTCTAGGTAAGTAAACCCTAACCTCAACCTATTTTGGAGATTCTAACAATACAAGTAGCGAAGTAGCTAACCTATCTTGTGAATTAGGTCGCCATATCGACATTGACGAAGCGTAGACTTTCTATTCGAATCGATAACTTCTACGGTGAAAGGTGAGGATTTTAGATGCTTAGGTTAACTGTTTTCAAAGCTTTCAATGTCGTTTAATAGTAGATTATAGACAAGATCTCCGTTTGACATGTAGAACATGCTGTCTATTTTCCATTTCGACTGCGTGCGGAGAATATGAGATTTAGGATATTTTAGGTATTTATAGGAAATACTGTATACGTCCGTATTTTGCTAACATGATTGCCATGTTTATTTGTCGTGTTATTAGACAAGATATGCGTGTACGATCTGTTTGGCGAAGAGATTCGCCCTAATGCACATATTGGCCGACATAGGCTATGTAGACTAATGTGTGTAGACTAAGTGTTTGTTGAAATGCCTAAATCAATATGATTTATGCCTGCCATATGTTTTGAATGTAAGAACATGATTGTTGTGTATTAGACAACTCCTTTCTATAAGGATCTGTCATATTATATGTTGGAATCAACATACGTCAAGTACGTTGGAGTTGAATAGTCTAAGTGTTTGTATAAATGTATGTATTAGTTAGTATTGAGTAAATGGTGTTGTAGATTAGCGTTGAGACTGGATTCTCAACTACTATGATGATGTACATGATTTCCTCCATGCTTGTTGTATTTGAATTTCCTACCTTATGTGTGAAATACTTGTGTATGGTTAACTGCTTATGATGTATGTTATAATATCCTGATAACATGCTAGAGTTTCTTATATTTCAATTCTGTCTCTCTCATATGATTATTGATTTAGATTACATGTGTTTGGGGCTATACTCTAGTCCAGGCAGTCGGTAAAAGTTTAGAATTCGTGGTTGGATTCTTTTCACCATGAAGGATGTGTATGACGAACCCGAGTCATACTAGAGTCATCGGCAGTGTTTAGGCCACACGAAGTGCTTGTGCACTTCATGTCGGTCGATTTAACGTGTGCTCGTGCTAGTTGGACTCATCAAGTAACCCGACTGACCATTGTATGTTCACCTTGTATTCGTCATAACTGCTTGAACCTAGGGTACTAAACTTACCATTGGAAAGCCCCTCTAACCTTGGTACCTCGATCCCCTAAGACTCATGAGCCGGGCATGGTGGTATGGGACACCGTGGTCGAGCTGTCAGCCTACGGTGGGGCCATAAACCTCCCCGTAGTGACCAGTGAGCACCCTACTCTGAGCAGATTATGGTGGTATGGGACACTATATTCTTGCTGTCGGCCTACATTGATAAGGTGATGGGGGAGTGAAGCAACGGATGCGAGAAACAGCCCTGGCAGCCCTTTGTAGTGACCTTGAGTTTATCCTAACACCGCATGGGGGCGACGAGTCCTGATGCAGTCTCAAGGATATAAACTAGGCCTGTATTGATAAGGTGATGGGGGAGCGGTGCAACGAGTGCGTGTAACAGCCCATGCAGCGACCTAGAATATATCGTCGTATGAGACTACTAGGAGTGACGACCCTAGACAGGATCATTGTTTAGGTATTGATATGAGGGAGGTACCTTAGTTTTTCAATCCTGATGTATGAAAAGGACTAATAATAACTCGGTAATCATATTCATATCGCACTGCATGTGCTTGGAAGATGTGGAGCACTGAGGGAAGAAAGCATGTCGCGGACATAAGATGGTATCGCATGAGGGAGTATGTCGGTGAGGGCATCCATCATGTCATTTCATGCTTGCATTAATCATAGTATCTAGGAGTGTCTGATTGTTTGCTTTACTATTATCGCATGATTGATTTGATAACATGTTAACCCTTGCTCTATGATTCCACTGAGTTAGCTACTCACTCCCACGTTACGGGACGGTGTTGTACACACCAAACAGTTCCTATTTCAGTTTCAGATGATGGCGATGCTTGCGAAGCAGATCCGAACTTGATGATGATGAGGAAGATCCCTCCTATATGTAGGTTCTGATTGACGGGGTTTACAGGGTTACTGATTAGATACCAGTACACTTGGTATCTTGCCTTTTATTTACACACCCATGTATATTCTTTTCTTTCTATTTTGGAGTATACATGTAATTAGTTAACCTGATAACATGTTCACACTCTGGAGACGTACAATCATTTATATATTTTATATATTTATCACAGTCTTTCGCTTGCTAATTTAATTGTCTCTGGAGTATGATATGCTGTTTTGGCTTAGTCCTAATCTTGTTTTATTCCATTCTACAGACAACATCCATTCATCATTATCTATGTTGCATAAGTGACATTTTGGAACTCGGGAGTTGGGTTTCTACCCGACCCCCGATTTTCAGGATGTTACAGGCCGGGCCTTCGGGCCGATGGAGTTTGGGAGTTAGGGTGACCCCCTGATGTGTGGGTCGTCCCTTAAAGCATCCCCGATCAGCCACTTGCTTCATAAAATGCACCTCCAAGCTCTCACTTTCTCTCAAACTTGCTGTTTTCTCTCTCAAACCTCCCTTCCAGTCACTCTCCTCATCTTTTTCTGCCATAACCCATGCCCCTTCATCATTTACAGTGGTACACACTCCCCTCTCTCTCCATTCTCTCTCATTTTGGGCTTTTACATCCTCTATATGAAGCAAAAATCATGTAAGCTTCCAACCCAACCCATCTCCTCATTTCCCCTTCTTCAATCTCTGTATCTTGGGCCTTTACAACCCCTGTTGAGGCTCAAACTCGTGGAGAATCAAAAACCCCAACCCTTATTCCCCCTTTCCTTCACTTTCCATGGCCTTCTTTAAGTTCGTGGCGGCCATGTTCTCGGTTTCCACCGTCCTCTCTCTCATGGGAAAGAGGAAGGGTGCCGCTGATGAGGCTAGGCCTAGTCATCCTGCTCATTCGAGGCGGCCTAGAGGAGCTATCGCGAGTCCAAATATTGGGAGAGAGTTGCATACGAAGCTGGATTTAGATCCCCAAGCACCTTTTGGAAGGGCGTTGTTGGCGGAGTTGGCTCATGGCGCATATACGGATCACAAGGTTATTTTTTAAGCACATGTGGATGAGCGGCTCTTTGGCGAGTATTTATTGTTCGAGCGTATCGAAGCTGCCAAGTGGGGTCCGCTATTTGAAGGCGAGTCTCGTGCTAATGTGAGCACTGTTCGTGCCTTCTATGCTTATCCGGGACCCTACGCTAGAGCCACTGCAGTTCAAGATCCCCTTTGGCAGAGATCGGGAAGCCACAATCGATGTTCGGTTGATAGCTCGACTTCTGAATGTGCAACTTAGCGAGGTACATCCAAGTGCTAAGAATCTGAACGGTGTTCGTGAGAGAGATCGCCTGTAACACCCTAAATTTTTTGCCTACTTGGAGTTAGATGTCCTTAGGAAATGGGTCTACCATAGCACCTTGGGAGCTTCTCAAAAATTCAATTCCAAAGCCAGAGAAATCATTTAGAACCAAATTCTTTAGAATTTAACGTGAATTAGCCAGCGCTACACTAGATTACCAGTGAAATAAGCGCCAACCACTTTAAATATGATTTGTAAGACCCAAAACCTCTAGAATCATTAACGCTACGTTACCCTAAAATCCAAGATCAAACGCTAAACCGGTTTGTTCTCAGGAACCCTTTGAAACATTGTATTGGATCTAGACTGCGTGTCGAAAGTCCGATATCCGCAATCTTAGACCATTATGACCGTTTAGCTGGACTTGACAATCATTTCAAAAATCAAGCCCAACCGATGCTCTGAGGCTATTTCATTGAGCCTGGAGCAGGGAGTGTGAGAAAGAGTGAAATTCATTTAAAATTAAATGGGATTTAAATAAATCTAGCACATTTCTCTTGCGGGATCAGTACAAGCATTCAGATCGTCGGAAGCTAACCTTTGAAACTTTGTATTAGATCTAGACCGCGTGTTGAAAGTCTGATATCTGCAATCTTAGACCGTTATGACCGCTTAGCTGGACTTGACAATCATTTCAAAAATCAAGCCCAACCGATGCTCTGAGGCAATTTCATTGAGCCTGGAGTAGGGAGTGTGAGAAAGAGTGAAATTCATTTAAAATTAAATGCGATTTAAATAAATCTGGCACGTTTCGCTTGCAGAATCAGTATAAGCATTTAGACCGTCGGAAGCTGACCCAAATACACCCTCAGATCAGGGAACATTTCTCACCCAGGTCAGTATACTCGAAATCCCCGATCGAGTCTCCGTGACCGCTGAACTAAAACTGGTCCGCCACGTGCGATCTGGAAACTCTACCGGTCTAAAAACTTGATGTGAACAGGATTCAATGTGCATGAGCTTAAGTCCGATCGAGTTCGGCCAGGGGACCTCCCGAAACGCTCTTTTGGATCATAAGAGACCCGATTTGGTTATAATCAAGTATACCCTTGTCCCAAGTCTATTTATGTGAGGTTTTAGCCTATATAAGGGCTTTAAACCCTCACATATCTCTCCCATCCGAATTTACTATAAACCCTAGAAAGAGAGAGAGAAAGAGAGAGATTATGAGTGAGTTGTGGGAGAGATTTCCTGCCACTTGCTACAGCTTCTGCCCGTGCTTAAGCACCGCATTCAAATCACTTTTTCGGTGATTTCAACTCACTTCTAGGTAAGAAAACCCTAACCACAAGCTGTTTTAGGGATTCCTTTGTTACAAGTAGCGATGTAGCTAATGTATCTTGTGATATTGGTCGGCATAACGCCGTTGACGAAGCCTAGACTTTCTATTTGAATCGATACGCGTCTAAGGCGAAAGGTGAGGATTTTAGACGCTTAGATTGACTAATTTCAAAGCTTTCAATGTCGCTTAATAGTAGATTATCGACGAGAACGCTATTTGACATGTAGAACATGCTGTCCATTTTCTATTTCGTATACGTACGGTGAATTTGAGATTTAGGGTATTTTAGGCATTTGTAGGAAATACTGTTTATGTCCGTATTTTGCTAAAATGATTGCCATGGGTATTTGTCGTGTTAGGATATTAGGATTGCGTGCATGATCTGTTTGGCGAAGAGATTCACCCTAATGCACACTTTGGGTCGACATACGCTATGTAGACTAAAGTGTGTAGACTAAGTGTTTGTATAAATGTTTGTATTAGTATGTATTGAGTAAATGGTGTTGTGAATTAGTTTTGAGATTGAATTCTCAATTAATATACTGATGTATATGATTTCCACCATGTTGGCTATATGAATTGATTTCATTATATATATGGAATGCATGTGTTGGTTGATTTGCTTACGTTGTATGTTATAACATGTGACCACATGCATGTATTGTTTATATTCATTTTTTTTACTCTCATATGCTTACTGATGTTGATTTACAAATGCTTGGGGCTATAACCTAGTCTAGGAAGTCGGTAATGGTTTGAATTCGTGGTTGGCGTCTATTTGCCACGAAGGACGCGTCGATGAACGCGAGTCATGTTTTGGGTTGGAGGCAGTGGTTAGGCCACATGAAGTGTTTTATGCACTTCATGTCGGTCAGCTTGAGATGCGCTCATACTAGTCAAGCCCGTCAAGTAACCCGATTGGTCATTGTATATTCACCTTGTATGAGTCATAACTGCTTGAACCTAGGGTACTGAACTTACCATTGAAAATCCTGTTAAACATAGTACCTTGATCCATAAAGACTCATGAGCCGGGCATGGTGGTATGAGACACCGTGGTCGAGCTGTCGGCCTACGTTGGGGCCACAAACCTCCCCGTAGTGACCAGTGAGCACCTTTGACTCGTGAGCCGATTGTGGTGGTATGGAACACTACATTCGAGCTGTCGGCCTACTCTGATTGGTGACGAGCCCTTTGTAGTGACCTCGAGCGTATTCTGAGTCTACGGGAGGCGACGACCCTTCCGTAGCGACAAGAGTACATTAGGCCTGTATTGATAAGGTGATGGGGAAGCGGTGCAACGAGTGCGAGCAACAGCCTTGACAGCCCTTGCAGTGACCTATAAATATAACATCGTATGAGATTACTAGGAGTGACGACCCTAGACAGGATCTGTGTTGGGATTGATATAAGGAAGGTACCTTAGTTTCCTAATACTGCTGTATGAATGGACTAATAACAACTCGGTAATCATTATCCATATCGCACTGCATGTGCCTGGAAGATGTGGAGCACTGAGGAACGCAAGCATGCCGCGGGCGTAAGATGGTGCCGTATGAGGGAGTATGTCAGTGAGGGCATCCATCATGTCATTTCATGCTTGCATTAACAATAGTATCTAGGAATGTTTGACTTCCTGCTTTACTATTATCACGTGATTGATTTGATAACATGCTAATCTTTGCTCTATGATTCCACTGAGTTGATCACTCACTCCCACGTTACGGGACGGTGTCACGCACACCAACCAGTCCCTGTTTTAGTTGCAGATGATGTCGCTGCTTGTGAAGTGGAGCCGGACTTGATGATGATGAGGAGGATTTCTCCTATATGCGTGTTCTGACCGACGGGATTACAGGGAGGTTGATTAGATGCTATGACACTTGTCATTTTATATTTTTGGAGCACTCATGTATATTCTTTTCTTTCTATTTTAGAGTATACATGTATTTAGTTAACCTGGTAACATGTTCACACTCTGGAGACTTACAACAGTTCATATATTTTATATATCTATCACATTCTTCCGCTTACTAAGTTAACTATCTCTGGAGTATGATATGCTGTTTTGGCTTAATCCACCTCATGTTTTATGTACTATTACCACCGACATTCATCTATCATTGAAAATGTTGCATAAGTGGTGTTCTAGAACTCAAGAGTTGGGTTTCTACCCGACCCCCGATTTTTGGGATGTTACAGATGGTATCAGAGCATGATTTGGATTAAACTGGAACTGGATTATGGTAACCCAACGCACACTGACGCACTCTGACTTACGAAGGGGGTGATGGAAACCTAGAAACCACATTGGAATCCCAAGTTTCGCCGACAGGTCAGACTATACGGTAATTTAGGCCATAACATGTCTTCGATCGCGTGAAGCGACTTAAGTCCCCTCTAGGTCATCAGTCGACGGGTTTGAGTCATTCCCTAAAGGATTCCAAACCCAAAAATGAATGTCCTTGGGTTGTGGGCCAATCATAACCCTTACACTCAATCTCAAGGCCCAAAAACCCCTTTTCATCCAATTCCTTCAGAATCTCTCCTTCCACCACCCTATTCTTTAACTTTTTCTAAGTCCTTTCATAATGGACATAAATCCTAATGTGTAAATGATGGATAATCATACTTAAACAAAAATTTACTATAAATAGTAAATATATGTATAAATTAGACTTTGGGCCATTCCAATTGTGGAATATTGTGGAATAAATGGGTTATTTGGATGGATTAGCGTCTCCTACCCCGAAATCATATGCTACATGATACATTTGCAACTGGTCTGCCACGTGCGATCTGGGAACTCTACCGGTCTAAAAAGTTGATGTGAGCAGGATCCAATGTGCATGAGCTTAAGTTCGACCGCGTTCGGCCAGGCGACCTCCCGAAACACTCTTTTGGATCGTAAGAGACCCGATTTGGTTATAACCCAAGTATACGCATGTCCCAAGTCTATTTAGGTGAGGTTTTAGCCTATATAAGGGCTTTAAACCCTCTCATATCTCTCTCATCCGAATTTGCTATAAACCCTAGAAAGAGAGAGAGAGAGAAAGACAGAGATTGTGAGTGAGTTGTGGGAGATATTTCCTGCCACTTGCTACAGCTTCTGCCCGTGCTTAAGCACCGCATTCAAATCACTTTCTCGGTGATTCCAACTCACTTCTAGGTAAGAAAAACCTAACCACAAGCTGTTTTAGGAATTCCTTTGTTACAAGTAGCGATGTAGCTTATGTATCTTGTGATATAGGTCGCCATAACGTCGTTGACGAAGCGTAGACTTTTTATTCGAATCGATACGTGTCTAAGGCGAAAGGTGAGGATTTTAGACGCTTAGATTGACTGATTTCAAAGCTTTCAATGTCGTTTAATAGTAGATTATCGATGAGAATGCCATTTGACATGCTGTCTATTTTCCAATTCGTATACGTACGGTGAATTTAAAATTTAGGGTATTTTAGGCATTTGTAAGAAATACTGTTTACGTCCGTATTTTGCTGAAATGATTGCCATGGGTATTTATCGTGTTATGATATTAGGAATACGTGCATGATCTGTTTGGCGAAGAGATTCGCCCTAATGCACACTTTGGGTCGACATACGCTATGTAGACTAAAGTGTGTAGACTAAGTGTTTGTATAAATGTTTGTATTAGTATGTATTGAGTAAATGGTGTTGTGAATTAGTTTTGAGATTGAATTCTCAATTAATATGCTGATGTATATGATTTCCACCATGTTGGCTATATGAATTGATTTCATTATATATATGGAATGGATGTGTTGGTTGATTTGCTTACGTTGTATGTTATAACATGTGACCACATGCTTGTATTATTTGTATTCATTTCTGTTACTCTCATATGCTTACTGATGTTGATTTACAAATTCTTGGGGCTATAACCTAGTCTAGGTAGTCGGTAATGGTTTAAATTCGTGGTTGGCGTCTATTTGCCACGAAGGACGCGTCGATGAACGTGAGTCGTGTTTTAGGTTGGAGGCAGTGGCTAGGCCACACGAAGTATTTTATGCACTTCATGTCGCTTAGCTTGAGATGCGCTTGTACTAGTCGAGCCCGTCAAGTAACCCGACTGGCCATTGTATATTCACCTTGTATGAGTCATAACTGCTTGAACCTAGGGTACTGAACTTACCATTGAAAATCCTGTTAACCATGGTACCTTGATCCATAAAGACTCATGAGCCGGGCATGGTGGTATGGGACACCGTGGTCGAGCTTTCGGCCTACGCTGGGGCCACAGACCTCCCCGTAGTGACCAATGAGCACCTTTGACTCGTGAGCCGATTGTGGTGGTATGGGACACTACATTCGAGCTGTCGGCCTACTCTGATTGGTGACGAGCCCTTTGTAGTGACCTCGAGCGTATTTTGAGTCTACGGGAGGCGACGACCCTTCCGTAGCGACAAGAGTACATTAGGCCTGTATTTATAAGGTGATGGGGGAGCGGTGTAACGAGTGCGAGCAACAGCCCTGACAGCCCTTGCAGCGACCTATAAATATAACATCGTATGAGATTACTAGGAGTGACGACCCTAGAAAGGATCTGTGTTGGGATTGATATAAGGAAGGTACCTTAGTTTTCTAATACTGCTGTATGAATGGACTAATAACAACTCGGTAATCATTATCCATATCGCACTGCATGTGCCTGAAAGATGTGGAGCACTGAGGAACGCAAGCATGTCGCGGGCGTAAGATAGTGCCGTATGAGGGAGTATGTCGGTGAGGGCATCCATCATGTCATTTCATGCTTGCATTAACAGTAGTATGTAGGAATGTTTGATTGCCTGCTTTACTATTATCACGTGATTGATTTGATAACATGCTAATCTTTACTCTATGAATCCATTGAGTTGATCACTCACTCCCACATTACGGGACGGTGTTGCGCCCACCAACCAGTCCCTGTTTTAGTTGCAGATGATGTCGCTGCTTGTGAAGTGGAGCCGGACTTGATGATGATGATGAGGATTTCTCCTATATGCGTGTTCTGACCGACGGGATTACAGGGAGGTTGATTAGACGCCATGACACTTGTCATTTTGTATTTTTGAAGCACTCATGTATATTCTTTTCTTTCTATTTTGGAGTATACATGTATTTAGTTAACCTGGTAACATGTTCACACTCTAGAGACTTACAAAAGTTCATATATTTTATATATCTATCACATTCTTCCGCTTGCTAAGTTAACTGTCTCTGGAGTATGATATGTTGTTTTGGATTAATCCACCTCATGTTTTATGTACTATTACCACCGACATTCATCCATCATTGATAATGTTGCATAAGTGGTGTTACATCGCCGATTTTCTACCCGACGCCCGATTTTTGGGATGTTACATCGCCGCACTAAGTTTCTATGTGGTCATTTATTTGAGTGGCAGAGTAACAAGAGCCTCCTAGTGATCCATATGTCGGGTGATTTTTGTCTGCTTCATCACATCTGCACGTTTAATGTTTATCCCAGGTGGAGCAATCGCTGTGAATGCACGCGTCTCATGGTAGATTTTCTGTATCAAGTGGGGCAGGGAGAGAATGTGTGCATGCTTACGTTTATGCTGTGACAGATCATCCTCATAGTGCAATCGAGAAGGATGTCTGAGTCGCTTCCCTTTGGTCAGCTCATATGTAAGATTTCGCTCGAGTTTGCCTATAGGCTTAGGGCTGAGTTGCCTGCACCGGTTCATTATAACAACAAGGCTACTTTGAACCAGATGAAGATGGGACCTCGGCAGCTTGAGGCCCAACTTGATGATGACAGCGAGGGTGAGTATGATAGTGAAGAGGAAGAAAGAGAAGAAGAAGGTGGGGCAAAGATAGAGGAAGGAGAACAGGACGAAGAAGAAGAGGAGGCTGAGGATACTGATCAGAGTACTCCTGCGGCTCAGGAGCCTGATCCTGCTCAGGTTGATAGGGATGACCGTATTGTGTGACTCGAGGAGGGTCAGGATGCTCTTCGAAAGGATATTAGGGATTGTGGAATCTCGTGAAGAATAAGTTCAAGAGGATAACCCACACGCTGAAGACCATCCTGTGTTATCTACAGGATAAGGGTGCCCCTCCACCACCAGACTCGGCGAGTGATCATATCGCAGATGTTGTTGGTCGTATTTAGGCTGTTTTGTATTTTCTGTGTGTGAGCCTTAGAAGGCTCAGTAGTTGATTTATGTTGCAGTTGTAGGTTTGACTAGGTTAGTTTCCCATGTGTTTCTCATCATGATGCATGTAAAGATATATCTCTTGTATTGTGACAAATTCTGATTAGATGAAATGCATGGAGTTTCTTCGGCTTGATATTGAATGATTGTTGTTGTGCATGTGTGCTTCTGCTGAATTTGACTGGGTTGCACCTTATTTTGAATATAGAGAATGCCACCTAAGGTTACTCGGAGCTCAACACATCTTACGCTGGGTGAGCCGATGGATCAGGCCCCTCCCTAGAGTGATTATCATATGGACCCTACTGTGGGCCTGATTCGTGAGACTGTACTTGAGTCTCAGCCTTCTACAGGTCCTGCAGTCGGATCACCACCTTTCACACCACCGGTTCGCGAGCAGTACCGGGCGTCTTCCTCGACGCAGTACATGCCTCAGCCTGCTCCACCTCCTGATAGGTTTGAGTAGTTGATGACTATGATGCACCAGCAGCATAAGCAGCTTTTGACTACTATCGCAGGGGCCTTAGCCTAGGGTGGGAGTGCGACTCCACTTGCACCATCTGTGAATCCAGCTGATGATGCTGGGACTTCGACTCATGCTGAGGGTATGGCTCATCTTGCACTTTCTGCCTACCCTACGGGGAATACTGCTGATACCAAACGCCTACTTAAGAAATTTCAGCGCTTGCGGCCTCCTACTTTTGTGGGTTCTCACAGGCCCGAGGAGGCTGAGTATTGGCTCAACCGCATCTCAAAGATGCTGAGGATGCTGCACTGCTCGGAGTCTGAGTAGGTTGAGTTGGCCACTTTCATATTCGAGAGAGAGGCCAGCTTATGGTGGGATAGTATACTGCGGACGGTTGCAGTTGGCTACATATGGACATGGGCAGCATTCGAGTTCTGTTTCCATGAGAAATACTATCTGGAGACCTACGGACACGAGAGGGAGAACGAGTTTTTATGCCTCAGGCAAGGAGACATGTCAGTTACGGAGTACGAGCATCAATTTACAAAGTTGGGCCGATACGTCCCTACGATACTTGCTGACGAGCAGATGCAGATACGACATTTTTCTGTGGGTTTGCGACCTGATATTCACTTGAAGATGTGCTATGTCAGCATACCCCCTTATGCCAAGCTGATACATATGTCTATGCGAGCAGAGCAGGATGTAGATCGATTGACACATTCTCATGGCCCTATGGTTGCTAGGCCATGACCAGAAACCCAGAGTTGGCCATTCCTAGGTAAGAGGCCTCGCATCGACTCTCCTCTCAGGATCGCAGAACCAATACTTCCGATGAGGCACCCAGGTGTGACCTATACTTATTGAGGGAAACTGGGTCACCCTGCAGAGAGCTGTTTTGCTCGGATGAGAGATAGCGGATTTTCACCACCGCAGAAGATCAACCGTCCTCGCCCACATGCTCTATCCGCTCCACCATTACGGTCAGCTCCTGGGCATCCTTCCTTCAGACCTCTCGTAACTCAGTTCTGGCCGCCTCAACGGCCCATAGTACCACCACCGAATCGACCACAGCAGGCTCGGGTGCATGCAATGATGGCTGAGACATCCGGGACAGAGACCGCACCACCTCTGGCCTTTGAGGTCACAACTCACATTAGAGGTACTCCTATATTTCAGTTGGTGGATAAGGGATCCACTGTCTCATTGATATCTTATTCAGTAGTCAAGCGCCTTGGGCTATAAACTACTCGGATGGTTGGGGTACAAGTTCTTTCAGTACGCAGGACTTTTTCAGATGCCACTATGATGTGTGAGGGTTGTTTGCAAGATCTAGGGAACAGGACGATGGCCATTGACCTTATTGTCGACTCCTCTCTCTATCATTTCGACGTCATTTTGGGCATGGATTGCTAACTGCAGGGAGAGCTGAGATTGACTGCGAGACCTGTTTAGTGACAGTTTACGAGCCGGAGGGCACGTCCTTTACATTTCCGGTGCAGGTCAGTCACCTCTCTCGAGTGCTTGGTTATGCTTCCTTAATAAGGAATATTGACGTCCTGACACTTGAGAGCACGCCAGTAGCCTGTGATTATGAGGATGTGTTTAGAAAGATACCTGGGTTACCTCCCATCTAACTGTCGACGTATCGCATGGCCCCGTGTGAGATGGAGGGGTTGAGGAAACAGATCGATGATTTATTGGAGGCTGGCTTCATAAGACCGAGTGTGTCTCCTTGGGGAGCACCGGTGTTATTTGTGATGAAGAAGGATAGTTCACTGCGATTATGTATTGATTATCGCAGGCTAAATCAGAATACAGTGAAGAATAAGTACCCTTTGCCCAGGATTGATGACCTGTTTGATCAACTTAGAGGATCGCAGTACTTCTCAAAGATTGATCTACAATCAGGGTATCACCAGCTGCGCGTCAGGGATGAGGACGTACAGAAGACGACTTTCAGGACTAACTTTGGCCATTATGAGTTCCTCGTGATGTCGTTCAGTCTTACGAACGCACCAGCCGTGTTCATGGACCTGATGAACCAAGTATTTCGGTCGTTCCTCTATCAATTTGTCATCGTATTTATAGACGACATTTTGATATACTCCAGGAGTCGAGAGGAGCATGAGGAGCACTTGCGATCAGTCCTGAATCCTCTGAGACAACATCAGTTATTTGCACAATACAAGAAGTGCGACTTCTGGAAAGAGGAAGTCAAGTTCTTGGGACACGAAGTGTCTAAGGATGGGATAGTAGTTGACCTTGCTAAGGTAGTTGCAGTATAGGACTGGGAGCAGCCCTATTCAGTTACCGAGGTGAGGAGTTTCCTTGGTATGGCAGGGTACTATCGGTGATTTATCTGGGACTTCTCGAAGATAGCCAGACCCTTGACTCAGTTGACACGTAAGGATCTGAAGTTCTCCTGGAATGAGAAGGCAGAGGTAGCTTTTTAGGAGCTGAAGGACAGGGTGACGTCTGCCCCTGTGCTAGTATTGCCAGAGCAAGGGGTTAAATATACGATATACATCGACGTGTCTATTGTTGGTCTGGGTTGTGTCCTTATGCAGAAGGACAGGGTGATTTCATATGGCTCTAGACAGATGAGGAAGCACGAGGAGAATTACCCTACACACGACCTAGAGTTGGTAGCTGTCATTTTTGCATTGAAGCTCTAGAGACATTACCTCTATGGAGAGGAGTTCGAGCTCTTTTACGACCATAAGATCCTTAGATACATATTCACTCAGCGGGACCTGAAAATGAGGCAGCAGTGATGTATGAAGACCTTGAAGGACTTTAAGTTCGAGGTTTTCTACCATCCTAACAAGGCTAACCTGGTAGCTAACGCCTTGAGCCGCAAGAAGACGATAAAGTTTGCGGCTCCACTGATGGTAGCTGAGTGGGACATGGTTGAGTTTTTGGAGACTTTGAGCAGAAACTCACTGTGTAGGAGCCATTTGAGTTTATCGCACATGTTCAGGTGCGACCTCTTATCGATGACAGGGTCATCACTGCACAGAGGGATGATGAGCGTCTGACTGAGCTTCGAGAGCAGGCCAGTGATGATGCAGATGCCAAGTGGAGAGTTGGAACGTATGGGAGCTTACGTTATCGTGACCGCCTATGCATCCCAGATGTCCTCGGCTTGAGACGAGAGATTCTCGAGGCTCGCGCACAGTTCTAGGCTTGCGATGCATCCGGGAAGCACAAAGATGTATCGTGACGTGAAGAGGACCTATTGGTGGGATGGCATGAAGACCCACATCGTAGATTTTTTATCTCGTTGTCTTACTTGCCAGCAGGTGAATGTAGAGCATCGCCGACCTCCTGGTCTCCTTCAACCTATGCCAATAACTGAGTGAAAGTGGGACTTTATTTTTATGGATTTCATTTCAAGACTGCCGAAGATGAGGAAGGGCTACGACTCTATATGGGTGATCGTCAACCGTTTGACGAAGTCGGCGTACTTCCTGCCCATTAGAGTTACGAACTCTGCAGACGAGTTTCCCCTATGAAGGGAGTTCTTCGGTTCAGGAAGAAGGGGAAGCTCGCACCGCGATTCATTGGCTCATTCCAGATAGTCGATCGTATGGGTGCAGTGGCATATCGCCTAGCTTTGCCTACACCTCTCGCACACAACGTATTTCATATTTTTATGCTGAAGAAATACGTTCCTGATCCTTCCCATATCATTAGATGGGAGCAGGTGCAGTTAGGTGAGGATGTTACATATATACTACGATCGACGAGTATATTAGACAGGAAGGAGTAGGTATTGCGTAGCAAGGTCATTCTCATTGTGAAGGTATTGTGGACGCATCACACTGAAGAAGAGGCTACTTGGGAGACAGAAGCCGAAATCAGAAAGAACTACCCACAGCTTCTCGAGGAGTACTAAAGGTACAAATTTAGAGGATAAAATTTATTGTTAAGGGGCGTAGATTATAACGTCTCGAAAAAATCCGTACATAGACCCGAGTACCACCTCAGGCAGAAAGCACTTAGGATTAATTCCTTTAGAAATTAAGCGTAAGTTAACTAGCGCTAAGCTAGATTAGCTATGAAATTAGCACTGTTCACTTTAAATTCGTTCTACAAGACCCAAAACTTGTGGAATTATTGACGCTATAACATCCTGAAACCTAGGATCAAACTCTAAACCCGTTTGTTCTCGGGAACCCTTTGAAACTTCTTAATGGACTTGGACCGCGCGTCACGAGTCCGGTAGCGATGAACTTAGACCATTAAGACCGCATAGTTGGACTTGACTACCACCCCGAAAATCAAGCTCAAATGATGTCCTGGGACTATTTCATTGAGCCCGGAGCAAGGAGTGTGAGAAAGCGTAGAATTCTTTATAAATTAAATATAATTTAAGTAATCTGGCACGTGTAGCTTGTGGGCTAATTATAAGCATTCAGACCATTGGAATCTGACCCAAATACACCCTCAGATCAGGGAACATTTCCCACTCATGTCAGTGTACTTTGAATCCCTGATCGAGTCTCAGTGACCACTAAACTGAAACTGGTCCGCCACGTGCGATCTGGAAACCCGATCGAACTGAAAACTTAACGTAATCAGGATGCAGCATTCATAAGTTTAAGTCCGACCGCATTCAGTCAGAGGACCTCCAGAAATATTCTTTTGGATCGGAAAAGACCCGATTTGGTTATAACCTAAGTATACCTTGGTCCTAAGTCTAAATAGGTGAGTTTTTAGCCTATATAAGGATCTTAAACCCTCTCCCAATTCTCACATACGAATTTGAGAAAAACCTTAGGTGAGAGAAGAGAGAAAAGAGAGAGATTGTGTGAGAGTTGTGAGATAAAGTTTCTGTTACTCTATCGTGCTACTATACGTACTTAACCATCGCGATCTATCACTTTTCTGGTGATTCTGACTTCATTCTAGGTAAGAAAACCCTAACCTTAACCTGTTTTAGGGTTTCTACCGGTACAAGTAGCGAAGTAGCTGACTTACCTTGTAATATAGGTCGTCATATTTACGTTGACGAAGTATAGAGTTTTTATTCGATTCATTACGCTGCTACGGCGTAAGGTGTGGATTTTAGATGCTTAGGTTATCTGTTTTCAAAGCTTTCAGTGCCATTTTAATGGTAGATTGTTGACAAGGATGTTGTTTGACATGTAGAACATGCTGTCTGTTTTTCATTTCGAATACGTATGAAGAATATGAGATTTAGGGTATTTTAGTTATTTGTAGGAAATACTGTATACGTACGAATTTTGCTGATATGATTTCCATGAGTATTTTTCGTGTATCTATGCTAGTTATGCATGTACGATCTGTTTGGTGAAGAGATTCGCCCTAATGCACATTTTGATCGACATATGCTATGTAGACTAATGTGTGTAGACTAGGTATTTGTATAAATATTTGTATAAGTATTGAGTAAATGAGGTTGTAGATTAGCGTTGAGATAAGATTCTCAATTATTTTGATGATGTATATGATTTCCTCCATATTTTTTATATTTGAATTGATTACCTTATATATATGAAATGCTTGTGTATGGTTAAATTGCTTATGTTATATCTTATGACATGTTGCTAACATGCTTGAAGTACTTGTTATTTCAATTCTATCTATCTCATATGAATACTGATTCAGATTACATGTGCTTGGGGCTATACTATAGTCCAGGCAGCCGGTAACAGATTTGAATTCGTGGTTGAATTCTATTCGCCACGAAGGACGCGTAGACGAACCCGAGTCGTGCTTTGGTTGACGGCAGTGGTTAGGCCACATGAGAGGTGTTTATGCACTTCATGTCGTTCATCTTGAGGTGCACTCGTACTAGACGAGCCCGTCAAGTAACCCGACTGACCATTGTATGTTCACCTTGTATTGGTCATAACTGCTTGAACCTAGGGTACTTAACTTATCCGTGATAACCCTGATAACCGTGGTACCTTGATCCACTAAGACTCATGAGCCGGGCATGGTGTTATGGGACACCATGGTCGAGTTGTCGGCCTACGCTGTGGCGACGAGCCTCCCCATAGTGACCAGTGAGCACCTCAGACTCGTGAGCCGATTATGGTGGTATGAGACACTATATTCAAGATGTCGGCCTACACTGATTGGTGACGAGCCCTTTGTAGTGACCTCGAGCGTACTCTGAGTCTACGTGAGGCGACGACCCTTCCGTAGCAACAAGAGTACAAACTAGGCCTGTATTGATAAGGTGATGGGGGAGCAGTGTAACGAGTGCATGCAACAGCCCTGGCAGCCCTTAGCGACTTAGAAATATATCATCGTATGAGACTACTAGGAGTGACGACCCTAGACAGGATCTTTGTTGGGAATGATATAAGGGAAGTACCTTAGTTTCCCAATCTTGCTGTGTGAATGGACTAATAACAACTCGGTAATCATATTCATATTGCACTGCATGTGCCTGGAAGTTGTGGAGCACTGAGGGAAGAAAGCATGCCGCGAACGTGAGATAGTGTCACATGAGAGAGTACGTAAGTGAGGGCACACATCATTATTGCATCTCATCCTTGCATTAAATTACAGTATTTATGAATGTTTGATTGCTTGCTTTACCATTATCGCGTGATTGATTTGATAACATGTTAATCTTTGCTCTATGATTCCAATGAGTTGATCACTCACTCCCACGTTACGGGATGATGTTTGCAAAACCTACCAGACTCTGTCTTAGATGCAGATAGCGAGGCGATTCAGGAGTTGGAGCCGGACTACTAGGAGGACCAGGACGATTTCTTGTACATGCGGTTCTCTGACGGCTTCGCATAGGTGGCCTGGATCGGCAGGATTTTGTTAGTTGGACTATCATATGACATTTGATTTTGGTTGTTGTATTTATATGTGACTCAGAGATATATTCATACTTTGGAGACAGATCGAGATTGTTTTGTTGTACATACAGTGATATATATATATTCCAGTCTTTCGCTTGCGTTTTCATCACTGGATCTGGAGTATGAATTATTGTTTTGATATAATCTCACTCATGTTAATGCACAAACTCAGACAACATTTAATCATCATTATTTATGTTGCATAAGTGATGTTCTGAAACTCGAAAGTTGAGTTGCTACTCGACCCTCGATTTTCAGGGCATTACATGAACATACAATGGGCCCACGGCCTCATACAAGGGTCTAATATACATCACAATGGGCTAAATACACGGGCCTAATATATATCACCATGGGCCAAGACTCATGGTCCACAAATACATCATAATGGGCTATGATCCATGGGCCTCAATATACAACAAGTGGACTGCATTAATGGGTCTCATATATGCGACAGGTGGGCCCTGCACACGGGCATCAAACACACAGCATGCGGGCCTTACACATGGGTCTCATATACATCAAATGGGCCACGTACTTGGGCCATGAATACATCAAGTGGGCCACACATCATGGGTCTAATACATATCACAATGGGCCTTGCCCTTAGGCTACGAATACATCACAATGGTCCTTACCCATAAGCTTCAAATACAACACAATGGGCCTCTCCATCTTAGCCACAATTCCATCATAATGGGTCCTATCCCGTGGGTCTCAAATACATCACAATGGGCCTCTCCAAATGGGCCGAAAGTACATCTCATGGGTTGGGCCCTGCTCATTTCAAATGGGCCGATCAATGAACAACTTGGATAAAACATTCACATCACATGGGGGCCACATGAATGGACGGTGTAAATACAAAATACATACATTTATGTGGGCCCCCACCCGTCCAGAAATCAGATGGACGACGTGGATGAAAACACATACATCAGGACTGGGTTTCACAAGCACCATCCTGAGGGACGGTGCATATATATAAAAAAATACATCAATGTGGGTCCCACATGGGGCCCACCACATATGTAAACTATATACGCACACACACAAGAATACCAACGTGTATGATACATATATATTATATATATTATTATAATAATATATATCCCCTTATAAGAGGACAACAATGTCCATGCCTTAAATGGCCTAGATATTGCATCATGGTGGGGTCCACGATCACCACAGACTGACGCATTGCATGGAATATGAAATATATATCATGGTGGAGTCATTACTGACGGGGGGGGATGGTAAGGAATTACATCACATACATCATGACTGGCCCATTTACTGGACGGCCAGGATGGGGCGAGCCTAGATGTACAACACATGAATCATGTCTGGCCCCACCGTCCAATAATGGACGGTGGTGGATGCAATGCATATCTCATGTGGGTCCACGTAGGTGTGGCCCATAAAATTTTTAAATCAAGCAGATATTTATGTTTTCCATCCAGTGTCCAAGCTTGCTGGATGGTCTGGACATTAGACGTCCAGCATAGCAAGGCCTGGACCATCTGGCCGTTGGATTTGGTCAAACTAAACGGACAGTGCAGATAGAACGCTACATCATGGTGGGTCGTGCATGGCACCGTCAAGATGGACGGTGCTGATGACATATATGAAAAGAGGAGGGTTCCACGTGCTGGCTGCACAACAACAGCACCAACCAAACCACTTACAGAGGTGGGTCCCATGTGGGGCCACCAGATATGTTATATCAATATATTATTATTATTATTATTATTGTTGTCGTCGTTGTTGTTGTTGTTATAATAATAATAATAATCATCCTGCGTCCAGCGTCCAGCGTCCAGCAATGGACGGACAACTGGATGCACAGATTGGTAGGTGGAGTCCCACCGTCCATCACGTACATCAGGGTGGTGCCACGCCAGTGTGGCCCACCTGATTGAGGATCAAACTGATATTTATTTATTCCCTTCACATTGTCCAACAGTGTCAGCTGCTGGACGTCCCATGTTTGGATAGTCAGTAATCTGGCCACTTGGTGGATGGATAGGGTAAAATAATATGTCACATGGGCCCCACGGGCTGGGCGGCCATGGATGCAATACAAATGTCAATGGGATCCACCGCGGATGGACGATGTAGATATATCACACGCATCAAGTGGGTCACACGGCATCAAAGGGAGGGAGAGAAAGAGAGGGAGAGAGAATCGGTTGGTGGAGGGACCCGGCCACTATGGGTCCCTCTTTGATACAACACATACATCGAGATGGGTCCCACATGTGGCCCCTCAAATTATAATTTAAATAAATAAAATCACCCACCTTAAATTCCTTCATTTCTCCTTCCTCCTATAGGTTATAGAGCTCCAAGGGGTGTGATTCAACGGTCAAGATCGGCTTTGAATGGTTGGATTGAGTGGTAGGGAGTGGGCCACCCAACGCTTCTCTCATGGAGGTTGGGACGTTGGAGTTGCTCCCTTGGAGCTTCAAAGAGAAATGAGAAAGAGATGAGAGAGAGAGAGGTGATGTGAGTGATGGAGTGATGAGGGAGGGATGGTGAGAGATGGGTGATGGATGTGTACTTGGTTGCAAGAGAGAGTTTACTTTAGGTAAGGGTGGTGTAAGAGAGGGATGGATGCTTGTACTTGACTTGATTTGATTGATTGATGTGACATATCGTAAAGATTCTCTAGAAATTCACAATGCTCGATGTTTTTCTCAAACTAAACGCGGCCGCACATCTCCTGGCCTGGGTATCGCCTCAGTGCACAAGACGCTGCATCGGAATTGCGGCGACGGCAGGGTTGCAAGGGTACATGTCTTAGGTTGAGCTGACTCTGAAATACGGGATACGACTCAGGGTCACACGCAAATACTAATAACAGATCGCATGTAGTTAGAATTCGACCGGAAGGACCGCAGAAGGCTACTGAACGGTACGATATAGGATACGAGTCTCACAAAAAATTTATAGGAAAATTCTAAGATCCTTACTGGAACGGTTCAATTCAAAAGTTACAACCATTGAAGATGTAGAAACATGGATGAAATGAAAGTAAAAGAACTCATGAGTTCCCTACAAACATTTGAACTACACTTCAAACAAACTCATAAACCCAAAAATATTTTCCTTAAAACTTCAAAGAACACTATAAATGAGGAAGATGAAAGTGAAATGGAGAATGAAGATGAAGAAGTGGCTTTGTTGGCTCAACGGTTTAGAAAATTCTTTCATAAAAATCGTAGTCGACCATTTAAAGGAAAACAGTTGGACAACAAACATTTTACAGGTAAATCTGGCAAAAAGTCCAAGGAACAACAATGTTATACCTGTCGAAAGTTTGGACATATATCCACTGAATGCCCAAATAGGAAAACTAAAGGAAAGGCAATGGCAGCCACATGGGATGATACTGAAAACTCAAAGCCAGAATACAGTGACTCGGAGAGTGATGGAGATCGAAAATTCCTGAAAATTCTTATGGTCTCTACAGCCTGCATCATTCCCACAGAAACTAAGAAAATCGAAGAACCTCAAGCCATTAAATCATTTTCATCTTATAATGAGAAAATGGAGAAAGAAAAATAGTAAAAGGATAAACTACAGGATGCCTACAATCAACTTTATATATATAACATCAATATCCTCAAAAGACTTGGGATAAATGAAAACAAAAATAAATTGCTGCAAAAAGATCTAGAGAAAACATTGGAAATCAATACGCACTTGATTAATGATCTACAACAATACCACTTTGTAAATGATAAGCTAGAATGAATCAATTTCTCTCTAAAATTAGAATCATCAAAACATACTAAACAGATTGATATATTAAAAGAAGAAAATGAGCATCTAAAAAATGAAAATCACACACTTAGGTTTGATGCAGAACAATCTAAAAAGTCAGTTGAATTAAATTACAAATTCTCCTAGAGTAGTGAAAAATTAGAAAAACTCTTTGGGATTGGAAGACCTAGGAAAGACAAGAGTGGATTGGGACATGATAAATTTAAATCAAGTCAAAAAAATGCAGTAACAATGTTTGAGAAATTGACTGCATCAGGGAGTAAAACAAAGACTACTCCTGTTTGTCATTCATGTGGTGATTCTGGTCATTATAAATTTAAATGCATGTCTCCTAGGAGGACTCAACTCAATTCTGGTCAAAATCATATTGGTAAATACATACCAACTAGAAAAATAATACATAATGTTAAGAGTCCACCTAGGAATATGGCTGGAGGTAATACACATCCATCACTACCCAGAATGACTGAGAGAATGAAGGAGCAATTAAATCATGTGGCTGAATTAAATAACAAAACAAATGAATTTATGAAACAAGGAAAGCTTGGACATTTGGCTCTCTCTTAGGTTGCTTGAGAAATGGTTTGAGAAGAGGAGAGAGAGAGAGAGGATGTAAGAGTGAGAGGGATGGGTGTGATGGGTGTGAGTGATGGGTATACTTAACTAGGCATGGGTTACTTTGACTTTGGGTGAGAGAGAGATGGGTGTTGTAGTTGATTGATTGATGGGATTGATTTGACATTTGGTAAAGATTCTCCTTGCGCGGCATTTTCCTCAAAATAAATGCAGGCCCACATCTCCTAGCTCGGGTATCACATCAGAGCACGAGTCATGGCGGTGGAACCATGGCGATGGCGAGGTCACTAAGGTATAAGTCTCGGGTTGAGCCAACTTGGGTTGACAAGGTACGACTCAGGGTCGCGCAAATGCCGATTACAGGTCGCGGTTCACCGGAATTCGACAAGGTTGATCGTGGAAGTCCACAGAATGGTACAGACTATGATACGGGCATTACTCCACTACTTGGAGCCTCTAACCTAGACTAATGAATAGATAAATAATATCTTAATTGGCCAAATCAAACCTCATATGATTAGGGAGTGGACACCAAAATGGGGCCAGGTATGGTTCTGTAGAAAATTATGTGAAGATAATTAAAGGGTAAATGTTTGACCCTATACCAAATATCACGTGTGCACAACCATTTGGTCCTAACTTATAATTTTTGAAGTGCATATATATTATAACCAAGGGCACTTGACAGCACCCTAAAATGTGATCCCTTGTGATCATGAGATATACTTCAAATTGAGCCAAAACTAATTCTGCACTATATTTCTTGCACAGTTTCTCCAAGTACCCATGTTTAGTCCATCACCATAAATTGTACTCACCCAACCAATGAGGCCCACCTTATAATTTGTAAAGCCCATACACAGAGTTACCAGATGGTTAGTTTCTTTCACCATATGAAGGCCCCATGTGATCATGAATCCGACTCTAAAATGACCCAAAACCAACCCTGTGCTAATAGCAAAGAATTTATGTGAGGGCCCTATATGAAGCCCATGGTGATGTATGTGAGGCCCATGTGATGAGGCCTAAGGTGATGTATGTGAAGCCTGTGTGATAAGGCCATTGTGATATATGTGAGGCCCATGTGATAAGGCCCATTGTGATGCCTATAAGGCCCTATGTGAAGCCCGTTGTGAAGTATGGCCCGTTGCATTGTATATATGAGGCCTAATTGTGATGTGTGATTCCACCATGATTAGTGTGATAATGTTTATGATGCCCATCTATCTCCTAATTAGTATAAGGACCAT
This sequence comes from Magnolia kwangsiensis, assembly GCA_037074715.1. Classification (NCBI taxonomy): domain Eukaryota; kingdom Viridiplantae; phylum Streptophyta; class Magnoliopsida; order Magnoliales; family Magnoliaceae; genus Magnolia; species Magnolia kwangsiensis. The sequence continues at coordinate 73,513,012 of CM073577.1, read as the reverse complement.
GGACTCTACTGTTGACAAAATCTGGATCACTCTATAATCGGATCTTCAAACCCTGAGTTGCTTCAGAGTCCTGAACCTGCACAACAATGGTGAGCAAAGGAGACACTGGCTCAAGCAAGGGACCCTCTGCTGCCTAAGTCAGGTCAAAGGAATCTGGGTCTAAGTTGGAAAGGGAGAGTGTCGAATGTTGCATCCCAATTTCCTCCAAACAAGATGTTATATATAGCTGTAACACCCTGAAAATCGGGGGTCATGTAGAAACCCGACTCCCGAGTTCCAGACCATCACTTATGCAACAAATATGATTATGATTCAATGTTGTTTGAGTTAGAGTATTCACATGAGTAAGATTATACCAAAACTGCAATTCATACTCCAGATCCAGTGATAAAATGCAAGAGGAAGACTGAAAGATATATATATCATTGTATGAAAACAAAATAATCTCAAACTGTCTTCAAAGTATGAATACATCTCTGAGTCTCAAATGCATGTCATAAAGTAAAAATAAATGTCAGGTGATAGTCCAACTAGCACAAGTCCCACTTATCCAGTCCGTCTATGCGAAGCCGTCAGCGAACTGCATATACGAGAATTCGTCCTAATCCTCGTAATAATCCGGCTCCGCGTCCTAAATGGCCTCATCATTTGCATCTAAGACATGGTAGGTGTTGCAAACACCGTCCCGTAACGTGGGAGTGAGTGATCAACTCAGTGGAATCATAGAGCAAAGATTAGCATGTTATCAAATCAATCACGCGATAATAGTAAAGAAGACAATCAAACATTCCTAGGTACTTTTGTTAATGCAAGCATGAAATGACATCATGGATGCCCTCACCGACATTCTCCCTTATATGACACCATCTTACGCCCGCGGTATGCTTTCTTCCCACAGTGCTCCACATCTTCCAGGCACATGCAATGCGATGTGGATATGATTACCAAGTTGTTATTAATCCATTCATACAGTAGTATTGGGAAACTAAGGTACCTTCCTTTTATTAATTCCAACACAGATCCTATCTAGGGTCGTCACTCCTAGTAATCTCATACGATGTTATATTTATAGGTCTTTACAAGGGCTGCCAGGGCTGTTGCTTGCACTCGTTGCACCGCTCCCCCATCACCTTATCAATACAGGCCTAATGTACTCTTGTCGCTATGGAAGGGTCGTCGCCTCCCATAGACTCAGAATATGCTCGAGGTCACTACAAAGGACTCGTCACCAATCAGTGTAGGCCGACAGCTCGAATGTAGTGTTCCATACCACCACAATCGGTTCACGAGTCAAATGTGCTCACTAGTCACTACGGGGAGGTTTGTGGCCCAGCGTAGGCCGATAGCTCGACCACGGTGTCCCATACCACCATACCCGGCTCATGAGTCTTTATGAATCAAGGTACCATGGTTAACAGGGTTTCCAATGGTAAGTCCAGTACCCTAGGTTCAAGCAGTTATGACTCATACAAGGTGAACATACAATGGCCAGTCGCGTTACTTGACGAGCTCGACTAGTACGAGCGCATCTCAAGCTGAGCGATATGAAGTGTATAAAACACTTCGTGTGGCCTAACAACTGCCGCCTGCCCAAAACACGACTCGAGTTCATCGACGCGTCCTTCGTGGCAAATGGAAGCCAACCACGAATTCGATCCATTACCGACTGCGTGGACTAAGTTATAGCCCCAAGCATTTGTATATCAACATCAGTAAGCATATGAGGGTAACAAAAATGAATATAAACAATACAAGCATGTTGACAGATGTTATAACTTACAACGTAAGCAAATCAAGCCACACATGCATTTCATATATATAATGAAATCAATACATATAGCCAACATGATGAAAATCATAAACATCAGCATATTAATTGAGAATTTAATCTCATAACTAACTCACAATACCATTTACTCAATACATACTAATACAAACATTTATACAAACACTTAGTTTACACACTTTAGTCTACATAGCGTATGTCGACCCAAAGTGCGCATTAGGGCGAATCTCTTCGCCAAACAGATCATACGCACATTCCTATTATCATAACACGAAAAATAGTCATGGCAATCATTTCAGCAAAATATGGACGTAAACAGTATTTCCTACAAATACCTAAAATATCCTAAATCTCATATTTCCCGTACGCAGTCGAAACAGAAAATGGACAGCATGTTCTACATGTCAAACGACGTTATCTTCGATAATCTACTATTAAAAGACATTGAAAGTATTGAAATCAGTCAATCAAAGCGTCTAAAATCCTCACCTTTCGCCTTAGACGTGTATCGATTCAAACAGAATTTCTACGCTTCGTCAACGGCGCTAAGGCGACCTAATGTACAAGATACGTAAGCTACTTCGCTATCTGTATCAATGGAATTCCTAAAACAGCAAGAGGGTAGGGTTTTCTTACCTATAAGTGTGTTGGAAATCACCAGAAAGTGATTTGAATGCGGTGAATGAACATGGGTAGAAGCTGCAACAAGTGGCAGGAAGACTCACAATTCTCTCTTTCTCTCTCTTCACTTTCTAGGGTTTGTTGCAAATTCGGATGGGAGAGATATGAGAGGGTTTAAAGCCCTTATATAGGCTAAAACCTAACCTAAATAGACTTGGGAACGAGGTATACTTGAGTTATAACCAAACGAAACTTTTTCGATCCAAAAGAGCATTTAGGGAGGTCCCCTGGCCGAACGCGATCAGACTTAAGCTCATGTACATCGGATCCTGCTCACATGAAGTTTTCAAACCAGTAGAGTTCCCAGATCGCATGTGGTGGTCCAGTTTCAGTTCAGCGGTCACGGAGACTCGATCGAAGATTCCAAGTACACTGACCGGAGTGAGAAACATTTCCTGATCCGAGGGTGTATTTGGGTCAGATTCCGATGGTCTGAATGCTTATACTGATCCCGCAAGCGAAACGTGCCAGATTTATTTAAATCCCATTTAATTTTAATCGAATTTCACTCTGTCTCACACTCCCTGCTCCAGGCTCAATGAAATAGCCACAGAACATCAGTTGGGGTTGATTTTCGAAATGATTATCAAGTCCAGCTAAGCGGTCATAACGGTCTAAGATTGTAGACATCAGACTTTCGATGCGCGGTTTAAATCCAATACGAAGTTTCAAAGGGTTCCTGAGAGCAAACGGGTTTAGAGTTTGAACCTAGGGTTCAGGGTATTATAGCGTCATTGATTCTACAAGTTTCGGGTCTTGCAGAACGTATTTAAAGCGATCAAGGACAATTTCACAGATAATCTAGCATAGCGCTAGCTAACTTTCGCTTAATTTCTAAAGAAATTAATCGTACGTGATTTCTGATCGAGTTGGTACAAGAGTCTCTGTACAGATTTTTCTGAGGCATTACAATCTACCCCCCTTAGCAATAAATTTTATCCTCAAAATTTGTACCTTTTCGTACTCCTCGAGAAGCTGTGGGTAGTTCTTTCTGATCTCGGCTTTCGTCTCCCAAGTAGCCTCTTCCTCAGAGTGATGCGTCCACAACACCTTCATAAGGGGGATGACCTTGCTACGCAGTACCTACTCCTTCCTGTCTAGTATACGCACCGGTCGCAATATATACGTAACATCCTCACTTAACTGTACCTGCTCCCATCTAATGATATGGGAAGGATCAGGAACGTATTTCTTCAGCATAGAAACATGAAATACGTTGTGTACGCTCGCGAGAGGCGTAGGTAAAGCCAATCGATAAGTCACTGCACCCACACGGTTGAGAATCTGAAATGGGCCAATGAATCGCGGTGCTAGCTTCCCCTTCTTCTCGAACCGAAGGACTCCCTTCATAGGGAAAACTCCTAAAAATACATGATCTCCAACCGCGAACTTTAGCGGGTGTCGTCTCATATCGGCATAACTCTTCTGTCTGCTCTGCGCTGTAAGAAGTCGGCGTCTAATGATATCAATCTTGTCCAACGTCGCCTGCACTAACTCTGGGCCAATCAATTTGAGTTCACCGACCTCTGCCCAGCAATGTGGTACTCGGCAAGGTCGCCCATACAAGGCCTCATAAGGTGCCATACCGATACTCACCTGGAAATTATTGTTTTACGTGAACTCTGCATATGCAAGACAGTCATCCCAACTGTCCTTGAAGTACAATACGCAAGCCCGCAATATGTCCTCTAGAATCTGGTTCACCCGCTCTGTCTGTCCGTCTGTCTGTGGGTGGAAGGCCGTACTAAACTTCAACTTCACACCCATAGCCTCCTGGATGCAAGTCCAGAAAATAGAAGTGAAGCGCGTATCTCTGTCCGACACGATCTCTAAAGGAACTTCATGCAGACGCACGATCTCTCTGATATACAGCTTGGCTAACTCGTCTGTAGAGTTCGTAACTCTAATCGATAGGAAGTGCGCCGACTTCGTCAGACGGTCGACGATCACCCAAATAGAATCATGTCCCTTCTTCGTCTTCGGCAGCCCTGAGATGAAATCCATGGAAATGAAGTCTTACTTCCACTCAGCTATAGGCATAGGTTGAAGGAGTCCAGGAGGTTGGCGATGCTCTGCCTTCACCTACTGGCAAGTGAGACAACGGGACACGAACTCTGCTATATGGGTCTTCATACCATCCCACCAATACGTTCTCTTCACGTCGCGATACATCTTTGTACTGCCCGGATGCATGGCAAGTCTGGTACTGTGCGCAGCCTCGAGAATCTCTCGTCTCAAGTCGAGGATATCAGGGATGCATAGGCGGCCACGATAACGTAAGCCCTCATCCATGCCAACTCGCCACTCGGCGTCTACATCATCACTGGCCTGTTCTCGAAGCTCAGTAAGACGTGCATCATCCCTCTGCGCCGCGATGACTCTGTCATCGATAAGAGATCGCACCTGCACATGTGCGATGAACTCAAATGGCTCCTCTACAGTGAGTTTCTGCTCAAAGTCTCGTAAAAACTCAACCATATCCCACTCGACAACCCTCAGCGGAGCTGCAAACTCTATCGCCTTCTTGCGGCTTAACGCGTCAGCCACAAGGTTTACCTTGCCCGGATGGTAGGAGACTTCGAACTTAAAGTCCTTCAAAGTCTCCATCCATCGCCGTTCCCTCATATTCAGGTCCCGCTGTGTGAATATGTACTTGAGGCTCTTGTGGTCGCAAAAGAGCTCGAACTCCTCTCCATAGAGGTAATGTCTCCAGAGCTTCAATGCGAATATGACGGCTGCCAACTCAAGGTCATGTGTAGGGTAATTCTCCTCGTGCTTCCTTAAGGACACAACCCAGACCAACGCTAAACGCGTCAGTGTATATCGTGTATCTAACCCCTTGTTCTAGCAATACTAGCATAGGGGCGGACGTAAGCCTGTCCTTTAGCTCCTGAAAAGATGTCTCCACCTTATCATTCCAAGCGAACTTCACATCTTTCCGTGTCAACTGAGATAGAGGTCTGGCGATCTTCGAGAAATCTCGAATGAAATGTCTATAGTAGCCTTCCAAACCTAAGAAACTCCTCACCTCAGTGACAGAACCAGGCGGCTCCCAGTCCTAAACTGCAGCTACCTTCGCCAGGTCAACTGTCATCCCATCCTTGGACACCACATGTCCCAGGAACTTCACTTCCTACTTCCAGAAGTCGCACTTCTTATACTGTGCGAACAACTGATGCTGCCTCAGTGTATTCAGGACCAATCACAAGTGCTCCTCGTGCTCCTCTCGACTCCTAGAGTATACCAAAATGTCGTCTATGAACACAATGACGAATCGATAGAGGAATGGCCGAAATACCCTGTTTATCAGATCCATGAACACGGCCTCAGTGTATTCAGGACCAATCACAAGTGCTCCTCGTGATCCTCTCGACTCCTAGAGTATACCAAAATGTCGTCTATGAACACAATGACGAATCGATAGAGGAATGACCGAAATACCCTGTTTATCAGATCCATGAACACGGCTGGTGCGTTCATAAGACCGAATGACATCACGAGGAACGTAGTGGCCAAAGCTGGTCCTAAAGGCTGTCTTCTGCACGTCCTCATCCCTGACGTGTAACTGGTGATACCCTGACTGAAGATTAATCTTCGAGAAGTACTGTGCCCCTCTCAACTGATCAAACAAGTCATCTATCCTGGGTAAAGGGTACTTATTCTTCACCGTAATCTGGTTCAGCCTACAATAAATCAATACATAATCGCAGTGACCCATCCTTCTTCCTCACAAATAATACCGGTGCTCCCTAAGGAGACACGCTCGACCGAATGAAACCAACCTCCAACAGATCATCAATCTGTTTTCTCAACTCCTCCATCTCACATGGAGCCATGCGATACGTCGGCAGTGAGACGGGAGTGGAACCAGGTACCAGATCGATGGTAAAATCAATCTCTCACTAAGGTGGCAACCCAGAATCTTCCTGAACAGATCCTCATAGTCACGAACTACTGGCGTGCACTCAAGTGTCGGGGTATCAACATCCCGCAAAAAGGAAGCATAGCTAAGTACTCGGAAGGGGAGATTTATCCGCACTGAAAATGTAAAGGATATGCCCTCCGGCTCGTAAACTGTCACTATACGAGTCTCGCAGTCAATCTCGGCCCTCCCTGCTGTCAGCCAATCTATGCCAAGAATGACATCGAGATAGACAAGAGAGGGGTCGACTACGAGATCAATAGCTATCATCCTGCTCCCCAGATCCACCACACAACCCTCACACATCATTGTGGCATCAGAAAAGGTCCCGTGAGCAGTAAGAACTCGCACCCCATCCATCCGAATAGTCGGTAGCCCAAGACGCCTGACTATGGAATTCGATATCAAAGAAATCGTGGATCCAGTATCCACCATCACAAATATAGGAATACCTCCAATGTGGGCAGTGACCTCAAAGGCCAAGGGCTGAGTAGTCTCTATCTCGGATGCCTTTTCTGTCAAACCATGTACCCGAGCCTACTGTGGACGGTTCGACCACGGTACCATATGCCGTTGAGGTGGCCGTAACGGAGGTACTAGAGATTTGAAGGAAGGATGCCCAAGAGCCGACCGTAAAGGGGGAGCAGACAAAGCCGATGGGCGAGGACGGTCGATCTTCTACAGCGGTGAAAACCAGCTATCTCTCATCCGAGCGAAGCAGCTCCCCAATGTGTGGCCCAGTCTCCCACAATAAGTACATGACGCATCAGGGCGCCGCATTGGAAGTACTGGCGCTGTAGCCCTAGGAGGGTTGATGCGAGGCCTCTTGCCAACAAATGGCCTGTCTTGCATATCTGGTCGTGGCCTAGCAACCACAGGGCCACGAGATCTCGCAAATCGATCGACATCCTGCTCTACCCTCATGGACATATGTATCAACTTTGCATAGGAAGGTATACTAACACAGCACATCTTCGACAGAATGTCCGGTCGCAAGCCCTCAGAAAATCATCGTATGCGCATCTGTTCGTCAGCAAGTATCGTTGGGACGTATCTGCCCAACTCAATAAATCGATGCTCATACTCTTTGACTGACATGCCTCCCTGTCTGAGGCGTAAAAACTCGTTCTCCCTCTCGTGCCTGTAAGTCTGGGGATAGTATTTCTTATAGAAATGGAACTCGAATGCTGCCCAAGTCCAGACGTAATCAACAACAAATGTCCACAAAACACTATCCCACCATAAGCTAGCCTATCGCTCGAACATAAAGGTGGCCAACTCAACCTGCTCAGACTCTGAGCAGTGCAGCATCCTCAAAATCTTCGACACATGGTCGAGCCAATACTCGGCCTCCTCGGGTCTGTGAGAACCTGTAAAAGTAGGAGGCCGCAAGCACTGAAATCGCTCAAGTAGGCCCCGTGAATCAGCAGTATGCCCCGTAGGGTAAGCAAATGGTCCAGGATGAGCCATACCCTCATCCTGAACTGAAGTACCAGCATCCTCAGCTGTATGCACAGGTGGTGCAGGTGGAGCCGCACTGCCACCCTGGGCTAAGGCCCCTACTATCATAGTCAAAAGTTGTTGATGCTGCTGTGCATCATGGCCATCAACTGCTCAAACCTGTCAGGAGGTGGAGCATGTTGAGGCACATACTGCGTCGAGGAAGACGCACGATACTGCTCTCTGACAGGTGGAGTGAACGGTGGTGGTCCGACTGTAGGACCCATAGAAGGCTGAGACTCAAGTGCAGTCTCAGGAATCGGGCCCACAGCAGGGTCTGTATGAACATCACTCTGGAGAGGAACCTGATCCATAGGCTCTCCCAGTGTAAGTCGCGTCGTGCTCCGCGTAGCCTTAGGCGGCATTCCCTATATTCAAAATAGGGCGCAACCTCGCCAGTTTCAGCAATAGCATAAATACACCACCACACAATCATTCACTTAACAAGCCGAAGAAATTTCATGCATTTCATTAAATTCAAAATTTGTCATAATACAAGAGATAAATCCTTACATGCATCATGATAAGAAACACATGGGAAACTAAGCTAACCAGAGCTACAACTGCAACATAAACTAACTACTAGCCTTCTTAGGCTTACACACAAAGTAGGAAACAAACCAACTACTACCATCAAACATCAGGAATCTAATCGCTAATCCGAGTCTGGCGATGGAGGAGGAGCACCCTTATCCTTCAGACAACACAGGATGGCCTTCAAGGTGCGAGTCACCTTATCAAATTTCTGTTTCATGACGGCCTTGGTATCCTCAAGATCTTGTTTCACCTCAGCCTGGAGTTCTTAGACTTCCCATCGCAAAGCAACCTGACTCTCCTCAAGTCGGGCTATATGAGCATCCCTAGCGGCCCGAGTCGCAGTAGGAGGACTCTCATCAGTATCTTGAGACTCCTCTTCTTCTTCTTCCTTGTTCTCTTCCTCTATTTCTGTCCCAGCTTCTTCTTCACTAGCATCCTCTTCGCTATCATAATCGCCCTCACTGTCATCATCTAGATGAGCCTCACGCTGCCGAGGCCCTATCTTCATCTGGTTCATGGTAGCCTCATCAATGAAGTGAATCAGGACAGGCATCTCTGGCCCAAGTCTGTAAGCAAACTCAAGCGTGATCTTGCATATGAGCCGGCCAAAAGGAAGTGACTCAGACATTCTTCTCAATTTTGCTATGAGGACAATCTATCACAACACAAAGGTGGCCATGCACACATTCTCTCCATGGCCCATTTGATACAGGAAATTGACCATGAGACGCGTACATTCACTGAGGTTGGTCGACCTAGGATACACATTGAACGTGCAAATGTGGTGCAATAGGCAAAAATCATCCGGCATATAGACGCTAAGAGGCTCTTGTTACGCTACCACAGAACCAAACCACCACATAGGAACCTGGTGCGGTGATTTCGCTCACGAACACTCTTCAGATTCTTAGCACTTGGATATACCTCGCCAAGAGGCACCTTCAGAAGTTGGGCTATCAACCGAACATCGATCGTGGCTTCTCGATCTCTATCAAAGGGAATCCTGAACTGCAATGGCTCTAACGTAGGGGCCCGAATATGAGCATAGAAGGCACAAACAGTGCTTACGTTCGCATGAGACTGGGCTTCAAAGAGCGGACCCCAGTTGGCAGCTTCGATGCGCTCAAATAATAAAAACTCACCAAAGAGTCACCCGTCCACATGCGCCTCAAACAGAACCTTGTAGTCAACATACGTACCATGAGCCAAGTCTGCTAACAGTGCTCACCCTATTTGAGCACGGGGATCCAAATCCCACTTCGTATGTAGCTCTCCGCCAACACTTGGACTAGCGGCGGCGCTTGAGCTAGCGGCGCCACCTCTCGGCTTCCTCGATCGTGAAGGGCGACTAGGCCCAGCTTTATCTGCGGTGGTCTTCCTCTTTCCCATGAGAGAGAGGATGGTGGAAAGAGAGAAAAAGGCCAAAATAGCCTCAACAATAGCAATGGAAAATGGAGGAAAGGGGAAGAAATGGCTTCCCTAACAGACTGAAACGAATCTAGGCTCTATAGAGGGGTAAATCAGGCCCTTAAAGGCTAGATTTTCAAAGGGAAAAAAGTAAGATAAGTTGAAATGGAGGCTCACCCAATTTTCAGCCTTCTATGGAGGTTGGGAGAGCTCCAAATGATGAAAATGGAGAGGAAAGGGAGTGTCAAAAGATATGGATGATGGGTTGGCATCGGTTGTGACCGAAAATGGGATTGGGGGCGTCTTGAAGTGAGTTTTGAAAGGGAAGACAGCAAAAACTTGAAGAAAGGAGAGTTTGGGGGCTTGAATTGTGAAGGAGGTGAGGTTTTAAGGCTATTTTGAGGGACGTCCCACGTGTAGGGGAGGTACCCTACCCACAAAATGAGGTCGGTCGGAAGCCCAGCCCGAGTGGGGCCCACCGGTCGGCGAGGCCTCGCCGAACCGGTGAGGTCCTCGCCTGTCAAAGTTGAATTTGGCGATGCTCGGCCTTATGGGCTGGGTCCCCCTGCCCTAAGGGTCCCAAAAAGGTGTGGTCCCCCCCTTGGTTCATTGTATATTGGCCTGGATAGGCCCATGACCCCGTTTCGATCCATTTCGGGTCATTTCTGACACTACCTAATGCATATTTGCATTTAGTGATTTTTTACGGCTGGGATAGAGTCCAGAGAGGTCTAGACCCATCCAAACGAGATTTAGAAGTGGTCCGAGGTCGTTTCATGCGACCACGGATGCACACGAACTCGATCAGAGTGATCGATTTGAGTGAACTTCTCCGATTGGCGAAACTGTGATCCTATAAGTGTTTCTAGATTTTTCTTGCACCCACCTAAGTTAAAGGGCGACAGCGTATGTCACGTGGCCATAACTCAGGTCCGGTTTAATCCAAATCATGCTCTGATACCAACTTGTAACACCCTGAAAATCGGGGGTCGTGTAGAAACCCGACTCCCGAGTTCCAGACCATCACTTATGCAACAAATATGATTATGATTCAATGTTGTCCGAGTTAGAGCATTCACATGAGTAATATTATACTAAAACTGCAATTCATACTCCAGATCCAATGATAAAATGCAAGCGGAAGACTGGAAGATATATATATCACTATATGAAAACAAAACAATCTCAAACTGTCTCCAAAGTATGAATACATCTCTGAGTCTCAAATACATGTCATAAAGTAAAAATAAATGTCAGGTGATAGTCCAACTAGCACAAGTCCCACTTATCCAGTCCGTCTATGCGAAGCCGTCAGCAAACTGCATATACGAGAAGTCATCCTGATCCTCGTAATATTCTGGCTCCGTGTCCTGAATCGCCTCATCACCTGCATCTAAGACAGAGTCTGGTAGGTGTTGCAAACACCATCCCGTAATGTGGGAGTGAGTGATCAACTCAGTGGAATCATAGAGCAAAGATTAGCATGTTATCAAATCAATCACGTGATAATAGTAAAGCAAACAATCAAACATTCCTAGGTGCTGTTGTAAATGCAAGCATGAAATGACATGATGGATGCCCTCACCGACATTCTCCCTCGTACGACACCATCTTACGCCCGCGGCATGCTTTCTTCCCACAGTGCTCCACATCTTCCAGGCATATGCAGTGCGATGTGGATATGATTACCAAGTTGTTATTAATCCATTCATACAACAGTATTGGGAAACTAAGATACCTTCCTTTTATCAATCCCAACACAGATCTTGTCTAGGATCGTCACTCTTAGTAATCTCATACGATGTTATATTTATAGGTCGCTGTAAGGGCTGCCAGGGCTGTTGCTCGCACTCGTTGCACCACTCTCCCATCACCTTATCAATACAGGCCTAATGTACTCTTGTCGCTATGGAAGGTTCGTCGCCTCCCATAAACTCAGAATACGCTCGAGGTCACTACAAAGGGCTCGTCACCAATCACTGTAGGCCGACAGCTCGAATGCAGTGTCTCATACCACCACAATCGCCTCACGAGTCAAATGTGCTCACTGGTCACTACGGGGAGGTTTGTGGCCCCAGCGTAGGCCGACAGCTCGACCACGGTGTCCCATACCACCATGCCCAACTCATGAGTCTTTATGGATCAAGGTACCATGGTTAACAGGGTTTTCAATGGTAAGTTCAGTACCCTAGGTTCAAGTAGTTATGACTCATATATGGTGAACATACAATGGCCAGTCGGGTTACTTGACGAGCTCTATTAGTACGAGCGCATCTCAAGCTGAGCGACATGAAGTGCATAAAACACTTCGTGTAGCCTAACCACTGCCGCCTGCCCAAAACACGACTCGCGTTCATCGATACGTCCTTCGTGGTAAATGGAAGCCAACCACGAATTCGATCCATTACCGACTGCATGGACTAAGTTATAGCCCCAAGCATTTGTATATCAGCATCAGTAAGCATATGAGAGTAACAGAAATGAATATAAACAATACAAGCATGTTGACACATGTTATAACTTACAACGTAAGCAAATCAAGCCACATATGCATTTCACATATATAATGAAATCAATACATATAGCCAACATGATGGAAATCATAAACATCAGCATATTAATTAAGAATTTAATCTCAAAACTAACTCAAAACACCATTTCCTCAATACATACTAATACAAACATTTATACAAACACTTAGTCTGCACACTTTAGTCTACATAGCGTATGTCGACTCAAAGTGCGCATTAGGGCAAATCAATTCTCCAAACAGATCATACGCACATTCCTAATATCATTACACGACAAATAGCCATAGAAATCATTTCAGCAAAATATGGACATAAACAATATTTCCTACAAATACCTAAAATACCCTAAATCTCATATTTTCCGTACGCAGTCGAAGTAGAAAATGGACAGCATGTTCTACATGTCAAATGGCGTTCTCTTCGATAATCTACTATTAAATGACATTGAAAGCTTTGAAATCAGTCAATCAAAGCGTCTAAAATCCTCACCTTTCGCCTTAGACGTGTATCGATTCAAACAGAATTTCTACGCTTAGTCAACGGTGCTAAGGCGACCTAATGCACAAGATACGTAAGCTACTTCGCTATTTGTATCAAAAGAATTCCTAAAACAGCAAGAGGGTAGGGTTTTCTTACCTAGAAGTGCGTTGAAAATCACCGAAAAGTGATTTGAATGCGATGAATGAACACGGGTAGAAGCTGCAGCAAGTGGCAGGAAGACTCTCACAATTCTCTCACAAATTCTCTCTTTCTCTCTCTTCACTTTCTAGGGTTTGTTGAAAATTCGGATGGAAGAGATATGAGAGGGTTTAAAGCCCTTATATAGGCTAAAACCTAACCTAAATAGACTTGGGAACAAGGTATACTTGAGTTATAACCAAATCGAAACTTTTTCGATCCAAAAGAGCGTTTCGGGAGGTCCCCTGGCCGAACGCGATCGAACTTAACCTCATGTATATCGGATCCTGCTCACATGAAGTTTTCAGACTGGTAGAGTTTCCAGATTGCACGTGGCAGTCCAGTTTCAGTTCAGCGGTCATGGAGACTCGATTGAAGATTCTAAGTACACTGACCTGAGTGAAAAATGTTTCCTGATCCGAGGGTGTATTTAGGTCAGATTCCAATGGTCTGAATGCTTATACTGATCCCGCAAGCAAAACGTGCCAGATTTATTTAAATTCCATTTAATTTTAAATGAATTTCACTCTTTCTCACACTCTCTGCTCCAGGCTCAATGAAATAGCCTCAGAACATCAGTTGGGCTTGATTTTTGAAATGATTGTCAAGTTCAGCTAAGCGGTCATAACGGTCTAAGATTGTAGACATAGGACTTTCGACGCGCAATCTAAATCTAATACGAAGTTTCAAAGGGTTCCTGAGAGCAAACGGGTTTAGAGTTTGAACCTAGGTTTCAGGGTATTATAGCGTCATTGATTCTACAAGTTTCAGGTCTTGCAGAACGTATTTAAAGCAATTAGGGACAATTTCACAGCTAATTTAGCATAGTGCTAGCTAACTTACGCTTAATTTCTAAAGGAATTAATCCTACGCGATTTCTGATCGAGTTGGTACTCGAGTCTCTGTATTGATTTTTCCGAGGCGTTACAATAGCCTCATGCTTAGGATGAGCATGTCTTCATAACTTAGCACATCTTAAGGCATTTATCCCATCATTCGGAGTGATTTGGTCACCCAGTAGTGGAATAGTCATGCGGACGTGGGCGGTTGAGTAGCCACACATAATCATGAGATAATGGGACAACTCATGACCCTCCTCATAAGTAGACTTCGACCCAGGTACCAAACCGATTACTTCAGTAATAGATCACTCCGAGCCGACTACTTCAACCTTTGATCATTCTGAGATCTCACCCCGAATCCTAAGTTGATGGTTTCCATCCAGGAGCTCGGAGTAAGCGCACACCAACAATCGGATTAGGGGTCCAACCCTAGCCTAAGATTCTAAGTTGTCTTATGCTCCTAGTCAGCTCTGGATTACTCTTCACTCAGATCTGTGACATGTTTGATCTTCCCATAATAGACCCTATTATAGGATAGGTTCTAACTGGGACAGACCTTGGGGGTAATGGTGGTTAAATGTCCATATTGTAAGCTTCCTTAGGGCCTGTTGTTAGGACTATCACCTTGAGAGCAATGTTGGTTAATGTCCACATTGATGGGCAATGATGGTTAAATGTCCACATTGTGACCTTCCCTTGGGCCTTTCTAAGGCCCATTCTCTAAGTGGGTTAATCCAAATCATTAGGCCCTATTGATGTTTGCATGATCCATCTATTCGTATTGGGATAACCTAAGATGTTAGGCCCCCATTGGTTGCGTATAGGATTATTTTTTGGAGTCCATCTAGGACTTATTTGGGCCTCCTAAGGCATCTAGCAGGTCATATAGTAGTATGGTGAAGGAAGCCCATTCCGGATCCTTAGATTCATAGGTTAGGTACATAAGCCCAACCTTGATATGAGGGGAGTTCATCATTGCTATAGATGAATGGATCTGTTCTATCAAATTTGGTATATCCATAGTTGAGGGCCGATCTTTATATTATGCTTTAGATCAGCTGTTTATCTATGGACCCTGCCTTATATATATAGGCTGATTATTGATACCGATTATCGATGCCAATCATCAATGCCGATTACGAGTATGTGATAGCATAACCTCATGATACATGTCCATATACACCATCTGCATCCTCGTTATGAGATGTGGATTGTGTCACTCCCCAAACTCGGAAATCGGGCTCATAAAATTCCCGATCGCCGAATTCGGCACCGACAGCCTTCGTAGAACCCCATTCTCGGCTCCTAGCGCCTATTCACCAGGTTCCGATTCTGGGATGCTACGAGGAGGATTTTCAACATCAGTTTGATTCGTAATAAGCATAAACAAATGCATAACCCACAAACAATAACCAAAAACTTCATTACATTTCCACTGTGATCAAAAACTTTACAAGTACAATGAGCATAAAGGGAAATACAATGATGAAGAATAAAAACTCCAAAATGATCTGCAAAGTGCTTGTCACGCCCCAAACTCGGAAACCGGGCTCACAAAATTTTCGATCGCCGAATCCGGTGCCGACAGCCTCCGTAGAACTCCATTCTCGGCTCTTAGCGCCCATTCGCCAGGTTCCGATCCTGGGATGCTACGAGGAGGATTTTCAATGTCAGTTTGATTCGTAATAAGCATAACCAAAGGCATAACCCACAAACAACAACCAAGAACTCCATTACATTTCCACTATGATAAAAAACTTTACAAGTACAATGAGCATAAAGGGAAATACAATGGTAAAGAACAAAAACTCCAAAACGATCTGCGACGTCCTCCTGCCTTAGCGCTGCTACGATCCAACGTCACCTGCACGCAACGGTCGTGCATAAGCTTACAGAAAGCTTAGAGGGTGGTGAAAATGTGTGCGCAAGGTAGTAATATGAGCATGCAATGTCAGAGTAATGTGGAATATGCAGATGGATCCATAATATGATGAGTAGTACCAAGGCTTATGCGATGCAAGACATGAATGGTATTGGCCACCCCAAGGCCATGCGATGTGCAATGCAACTCAAGCATACAAATCCTCATCTATGTCCACACATCAATACAGCTCAGAATATGGGATATCACCGGGGTCTAGTGCACTCTAAACCAGATTACCGCCACATCGCGTGCAATAAGGTAAGTGGAAGAGACCTCGCTATCCGTCTGCCAATATCGGGCGCGACTCGTCGATAGCGGACCCATTCCTCGAGCTGGTCAAACTTAGCCTAGGATTTCCCCCTACGCTCGAGCGGGTAAGGCCGCACCCCCTCCCAACCGACCACGACACAGTGGAGAGCGTAACCGTCTGGTAATCGGCACTCAACGCTCATCTACCCACTTGGTCTAGACGTTGGAGCAACCTCTTGGTACATAAGGGTTTAGGGACTTTCACCCAGGGATATCAATAGCACCCCATGTAGAACATGATTTTCGGTATCCAATCCTGCCAACCACGATGCGTCTGTGGAGGCTACGGCCCTGATGTCGCTAGGGCGTACAATAACCATGTCACACAAATACGAAATGCATGATTCACACTATCCAGTCATGCAACAAATCCTGCGCATATCGTGCACTCATATAGGGCAACACCGACTAACCAGGAACCCATAAATAACCTGCCCGAAAGAATATGCTATGATCATCCAATCCTCATATCAAGTATACATATGATGCGTATGATCATGAGTCATAAAACTATACTAGACATGTAAATGAGTGATGAACCATTCTTACAACTCAGATGGGCCTGGACGGCCTATTCATAATAAGTATGGCTTAGCAATGGGCCCTAAGGAGAGTCGTAATGTGGACATCCAACCAACATTACACTCGCAATGTGGACGTCAAACCAACATTATTCTCCAGGCACGATCTTCTTAAACATCGCTACATAATCAGTATTGGGATTACACATTACAATGGACCTTAGGTTCATCCCATTGGGCTTTCATATATATATCAAATGGGCCATATCCTATGGGCCTTTTATTCATCAGATGGGCCACACCAATGGGTCTTATGTGCATTGCAATGGGTCAAAACCCGTGGGCCTAGGATTGCATCAAATGAGCTTAGTCTCATGAGTCTAGTATGTGACCAATGGGTCATACCAATTGGGTCCCACATGTGGATCAAGTGGGCCTCAACCCATAGACCTAACATGAGTCAAATGGGCCTAAACCCCTAGGCCTTAATCAAATAAAATGGGCCTAACTCATGGGTCTCAAATAAATCCAATGGGCCTAACCCCATTGACCCTTTTTATAATCAAATGGGTTTAGTCCCATGGGCCTTACAATATATCAAATGAGCCTAAGCTCATAGGCTTTACATATCAAGTGGGCCCAAGTTCTTAGGCCTTAAATGAATCAAATGGGCCTAGCCCATAAGCACTCCATAAATCAAATGGTCCTAGCCCATAGGCCTTTTGTAATTCAAATGGGTCTAGCCCATAGACCTGTTACAAATCAAATGGGCCTAACCCATACGTGAGTGGCCCACCCAATCAGTAGCCCATGCCCAAAAAAAAATGATCTCACGAAGAGGATGGACGGTCTGGATGCATCCCATGCATCATGACGGGTCCCACTGTCCCGTGGACAGTGCGGATAAAGCACATACAACACACAGGGCCCCACCGTCCGCTGGACAGTGGAGGCAGTTCAATTGCAAGGTGGGTGCCACCGTGGTGAGTGCCACCGTCCAGGACTTAACGCATACATCATTGTGGATCCCATGTGAGGCCCACCCTGTTACATTTATTTGGCATCCAAGCTGTTCACAAGGTCACTCTGACCTGGATGAAGGGAAAACATAAATTTCAGCTTGATTCAATACATCTGTGGGCCCCAGAAAGATTTCAATGGTAAATGTCCATTCTACTGTTTCATGTGGTGTGGGCCACCTGAGTTTTGGATCTGGCCGAAATTTGGAGGGGGCCCACCTCTTGAACAGGTTGGATGACAAACAAACATTATGGTGGGGCCCACGGCTGGAGCCGTGGGTCCCTTGCTGGACGTCGCCCCCCCACCTTCACGGCTGCACGCAGCAGCGTGTAGCGCTGCCTGCTGACAGTGGCAGAGGCTGCCTCTGCATGGAGTTTTTTTAAAAAAAGGAAAACCCATGTTTTGGGGTTTTTCTCACGTGGGGCCCGCTTCACCAAAATCTGTCCCAACCATTGCGTTCAGCGGCTCGAGGCCGTCCAAATGAGTCCAGAGTTTGAATTTTTATATGCTTAGGAAGTGAAATAAAATAAGAAAATAGTGTTTGAATGGTGAGGACGCAATATTTGGTGCTATGGCCCACCAGGTGATTGGATCAGCTCCAAACCTTGGCCTAACGCATGAAATTTGGTGGAGAATGGGATGGACGGCGTGGATTGATTACATACATCACGGTGAGGCCTAAGCAAGTGGACCACCAAAAGCCCTTCATTCCTTCATTCCCTTTCTTCTTTCTTCCTTTTTTTTTTGAAACGTCCAGCGTCCCAGACGCTGGATGGTTTGCTTTCCTTAAAAAAGATAGTCTGTGGTGGGCCCTGATGAAGTGGGCCACCACTAATGGGTGATGTGTGTACAATGCATATGGTGGGCCCTACTTGAATAAAAACTTGAACAAAATAACTCTCAAGGTGGGATCCATTCAAGTGGGCCACACAATCCTATTGCATAAAAATAAAATAAAATAAAATAAAATAAAAGAGATAGAGAGAGACATGGAGAGTGGGACACGCCTTGTGATGGAGGGCTCTGCCACTATGAGCCCTCCCTTGAATGAAATCATACAATAAACGGATCCCTTTGAACATGGGATCATTAAAAATGTAAATCAACGGTGGAGATCCATTCCCCACCGATATGAACGGTCTAGATGACCTTTCTAAATGAAATAAACATCATGATGGGGTCCATGGACAATGGCCCCATCATGGAATAATCATGATGATCCAAGTGGTCCATCGGCCACATATTAGGGTCCTAAGTGAGATCCACACCATGGATCGGTGGGCCTCTGTAACATCCCAAAAATCGGGGGGTCGAGCAAAACCCAACTCCCGAGTTCCAAAATGTTATTTATGCAACATAGATATGTATGATTGAATGTTGTTTGTGATAACGTATTAAACATGAGTGAGATTAATCCAGAACAGCATATCATACTCCAGAGACAGTTAAATTTATAAGCGGAAGACTGTGATAGTATGTATAACATATATAAACTGTTGTATGTCTCCAGAGTGTGAACATGTTACCAGGTTATAGACATACATGTATAATCCAAAAGTAGGTGAAACGGATATACATGAGTGTGCTAAAAATATAAAATGACAAATGTCAAAGTATCTAATCAACCTCCCTGTAATCCCGTCAATCAGAACACGCATATAGGAGGAATCCTCCTCATCATCATCAAATCCAGCTCCGCCTCACAGGCCGCGCCATCATCTGCAATCACAAAAAGGTCTGGTGGGTGTCCAGGAACACCGTCCCGTAACGTGGGAGTGAGTAGCTAACTCAGTGGAATAATAGAGCAAAGATTAACATGTTATCAAATCAATCATGCGATAATAGTAAAGCAGTAATTCAAACATTCCTAATACTGTTGTTAATGCAATTATGACATGACGTGATGTATGCCCTCACCGACGATCACCCTCATGCGGCAACATCTTACGACCGCGGCATGCCACACTCCCTAGAGTGCTCCACATCTTCCAGGCACATGCAATGCTATGGTGATATGAATTCCAAGTTGTTATTAGTCCATTCAAACAGCAGGATTGGGAAACTAAGGTACTTCCCTTGTATCGATCCCAACACAGATCCTGTCTAGGGTCGTCACTCCTAGTAATCTCATACGATGTATATTTTGTAGGTCGCTGCAAGGGCTGCCAGGGCTGTTGCACGCACTCGTTGCTCCGCTCCCCCATCACCTTATCAATACAGGCCTACCGTACTCTACTGCAACGGAAGGGTCGTCGCCTCCCGTGGACTCAGAATACGCTCGCGGTCACTACAAAGGGCTCGTCGCCTGATCAGTGTAGGCCGACAGCTAGAATATAGTGTCCCATACCGCCATAATCTGCTCACGAGTCTAGGTGCTCACTGGTCACTACGGGGAGGTTTGTGGCCCCAGCGTAGGCCGACAGCTCGACCACGGTGTCCCATACCACCATGCCCGGCTCATGAGTCTTCGTGGATCAAGGTACCATGGTTAACAGGATTTACAATGGTAAGTTCAGTACCCTAGGTTCAAGCAGTTATGACTCATACAAGGTGAACATACATCGGCCAGTCGGGTTACTTGATGGCCTCGACTAGCGCGATCGCATCTCAAGTTGAACGACATGAAGTGCGTAAAACACTTCACGTGGCCTAACCACTGCCGCCAACTCTAAACACGAATCACGTTCATCGACGCGTCGTTCGTGGCTATGACCAGTCAGCCACGAATTCGCTCGGTTACCGACTGCCTGGACTAAGTCTAGTCCCACACATCTATGAAATCACATTAACAATATATGCAAAGGTATTGGAATTGAAATACAATCATGTGAGCATGTTAACACATGTTATAACATTCAACTTAAGCAAATCTTCAAACACATACATTCCATGCATGTAATGGAATCATGCATATGCTCAACATGTAGGAAATCATTTAGGTCAGCATATTAATCAAGAAATCATCCTCAAACTACTACATAACATCATTTAATTCAATACATACTAATACAAGCATTTATACAAACACATACACTACACACTTAAGTCTACATATAGTATGTCGACCCAAAAGTGCGCAACTAGGCGAATCTCTTCGCCAAACTGATTATGCAAGCATTCCTAACTCCCTAATGCGGCAACAAACCATGTCAATCACGTCAGCGAAATATGCATGTAGACCGTACTTCCTACAAATGACTAAAATGCCCTAAATCTCATATTCTTTGTTGATTTACGAAACAAGAAACGGACAGCATGTTGTACATGTCAAACGGCGTTTCCGTCAAGAATCTACTATTAAACGACATTGAAAGCTTTGGAAACAGTCAATCAAAGCGTCTAATATCCGCACCTTGTCTCTTATGGATGTGTAAATTCGAACGGAGCGTATACGCTTCGTCTACGGCGAATAGAGGACCTAATACACAAGTTCTATTAGCTACTTCGCTAGGAAACGAAAGGAACCTCAAATCAGCAACTTCTAGGGTATTTTCTTACCTGAAAACGCGGAGGAATCGCCGGGAAAGTGCTTGGATCGCGTGGCTTAAACACGTGTAGCAGGTAGCACCAGCAGCAAGAAATTCTCTCCCACCTTCTCTCACAAACTCTCACTTTCTCTCTCACTCTTGCTAGGGTTTCTAGTAAATTCGGATGAGTGAGAGAAGTGAGGGTTTCAACCCCTTTTATAAGCTCAAATGTGCCCAAAACAGGCTTGAGAACAAAGTATACTTGAGGTATATCCAAATCGGGGCTGTTTCGGTCCAAAAGCTGCTTTCTGGTGGTCCCCTGGTCGATTGCGATCAGACTTAAGCTCATGCGTACCAGATGTAGCACGTATTAAGTTTTTAGTCTGGCAGGGTTCGCAGATCGCCCGTGGCGGACCAGTTTCAGTTCAGCGGTCACCGCACATAGATCAGGGCTGAAAGTCTCATGATAATAAATAGAAATTTTTCCTGATCCGAGGGTGTAATCTAGATGAATTCTGACGGTCAGAGTGTTTAATACTGACGCGTCAAGTCATGTGCCAGATTTGAATTTGAAATTCCAAATCTGTCCCTATTCGCGGTCTCTTCAGTCCGGGTTCAACGAAATAGTCTGTGATTATCAGTTTGACTTGATTTTCGAGATGATTGTCAAGTCCAGCTGGGCGGTTCTAACGGTCTAAGATAGGAGGTATCGGACCTTCGACGCGCGGTCTAAATCCAATACAAAAATTCAATGTGGTCCAGAGAACAGACCTGCTTAGAGTTTGATCCGAGGTTATAGAGTATTATAGGGTCATTGGTTCTACTCGATTTGGGTCTTGTAGAACGTATTTAAAGTGATCAGGGACTGTTTTCCAGCCACTCCAACGTTGCGCTAGCTAACTTAAGCTTAGTTTCTAAAGAAATTAATCCTAAGTGGTTTCTTTGGCTATGAAATTGGGTTCTGAACGATTTTTCTGGTGTTTTAATTGACCCACTGCCTAAGGACGTCAAATCCCAGATTAGCCAAAATCCGGGGTGTTACAATCTACCCCCCTTAAAACACAATGTCATCCCCGACATTGGCGAAGGGCAAGGAGTACTTTCTCTAAGGAAGGTTCAAATCCTATTTAATAACCTAATCGTACATATAACCTAAATCAAATGTTTCGATCCTGGGCCAGTGGGAAAGAGGCCAACCACTCTTCCGCTGTGCCACACTGATCGAACGACAGTGTTGTCTAATCCTAACTGGATTGGACTTAATACGTTCTACCCCCCTTAAAACTTGGTTCTACTTAAAGTCTAAGAATCGTTGCATCGATCCGTATATCGGAACGGGGCACAACTTAGGGGCTATCCTTAACTTTTCTCTACATGGTTTTCCTTGCTAATGATGCGTTCTATGGCATTGGTACCTATGATCATAGAGATGAGCCTATTCTCTATTGTGGTTAAGTTCAGGGGCAGGTATGACTTGGTGGCAAGATGTCGAATTCTCTACTGGCTTTAAGTCCTCGCCATTTCCCAAAGACACTGTGATCCCGTTCGGTTGTATGTGGTCGAGCCAACACGGAAGAAAAGTAGTATAGTGGGTCTGAACCGGATACATAGATTTTCTGTCTAGCTAGGACAGAAGATTTATTGTATCAATTCTTAATCTGAGTCGATGCCGATCTTCTGCTTGATCAGAGCATTGGATTTATTGGTAACCACTAGGATTAAGAAGTCGATTCAAACCGCGAATACATCGCTTACCTGTAGTTCCTTTATTCCGCATTCCCGAATGCAATAAGCCCTTGGGGAAGACAATTCTAAGGGGCGTGCTAGTACATTCTAAGCTCAATCTGAGGGAGTTATAAATGTTCCCTGAGGGTGTATGGTTCCTTCCTATGGGCAACAACAGAAATCTATAAGTTATAAAGGGATCTACCGAAGGAAGGGAGTCCCATTCCAACCAAATCTAACCTACTATCCCTTAGCATATATAGGCCTTACACTGCCTAAGTCAACTAGTAGTCTAGTCTGTAACTCAGTAGTTATAATCCAAAGCCTAAGTTTATACGTTAAATGGTTCCATACCATTTCTACTACAGGAAGTTGTTCTATTGCTTAGGGTCAAGATTATCTAATTAGAATCGGATTTCTTATGTCGTCAGACCCTTCAAGTCTAGGAGTTTTAACACTAGGACCAAAACGCCAAGGGTCTATGAAACGAAACTACATTCCTAATCCCAGGTTGGGATCAGGAGTGGCATGCTTTGTAGGAGGGTGGGTTGGGATAAAAATTAATTTGTAGGCTGAATCTCGGGAGTTACAATACTCCCAACCTAGGGACAATACCTTAGAGCGAAATGAAACGGCATGCATTCCATTCAACAAAATTCGGCTATATTAAGCCCAAACCACAACACAAACATTCACATAACAAGCCGAAAAGCATCATGCATTTCATGAAACTAAAATTGTCATAATACAAGGGATATATCCTTACAAGTATCATGACAAAAAGTACATGGGAGCTATGTCAGTCAGCTACTACAGCAACATAGGTAAACTACCAGCCTTATCAGGCTTACAAAACACAACTTAAAACAGGAAATGACTAACTACAACCCGCGATACCTGGATCTAGATTACTAGTCCGAGTCGGGCGATGGAGGAGGAAATGTAAAGAAATCGTTGTCCAAATGGACAGAACGAAATCTAGGCATTGTAGAGGGATGCTTCAAGCTTCCCAAGGCTGTACTTTCAGGGAGAAATACAAACAAAAAGATAGAATGGAGCACCTCATGATTTCAGCTCTATTTGGGGGATTTTGGAGCTCCAAATGGTGAGATCTTCAAGAAGAGAGGCTGCCAACACCCAATAAGTGATGGGTGGTGGTCGGTTTTGGCCAAGGAGGGTCCTGGAAGTGTTTTGGGACGCCGGGGTTTGGAGTGGGTTGCTGAAAATCGAGAATAGGGCTATGGAGAGGGCTGTTTGTGAAGGAGGGGTAAGATTTGGAGGTTTTCGTGAGGTGGGAGGTACCTAGGGAGGGAGTGGACCCCATTTAAGGGCGTGCGCCCGAAAAACAGCTCCATTGGGCCCAGCCGGTCGGCGATGCATCGCCCGACCGGCGATGGCATCGCCGGCCAACTTCCACGTTGGCTGGTGGGACCCCATGGGTCTGGTCCCCCATGGTCCCAGGGTTCCAAAAAGTCACGTCCCACCCCCTAGTTCATAGTATTCTGGTCTGTATGAGCCCAAACATGTGTTCGGGGCTTTTCGGGTCCACATCGCAATCCCGAATACCAAACCATATGATGCAGCATATGAATTTGGGGTAGAAGGAGCCATTACACCTATCTAGATCCTTATTTTCTAAAGAAAGTGAAGTTAGAATGGCCTTATGGCTATTTTTCATGAAATTTTACTATTCACTGTAAAATTTTATGAAAGTACTAATTTGTGTTATTTTCACATTAGGTTTGATGCCTAACATGAAATGGATAAGAAAGAACTGAAGGTCGGAGTGTTTAGAGGAGGAATTTTGAGAATTTTTGGCGAAACGGGGTTTTTAAGCCCTGACGATTAATTACAGGAGTCGTGGTCATCCCACGGCCCAAGGATTCACTATTGCAGTTTAAAATCGCTCATAGGACGTCTCAACCCGACTTCCTACAGCTTAGAAGTGATTCGGGTTGCCTTACGCGACCCGAGATACGTTACAGACTCGATCTGGCGATCGATCCTAATAGACTTCGCCTATCGGCGAATCTGCGATCCTAGAAGTGTTTCTAGACCCTTCTTGCACCCACCTAAGTCAAAGGAAGTGACTGCGTGCGTCGCGTGACCATAACCCAGGCCCGGTTTAATCCAAATCATGCTCTGATACCATCTGTAACATCCCGAAAATCGGGGGGTCGAGCAAAACCCAACTCCCGAGTTCCAAAATGTTATTTATGCAACATAGATATGTATGATTGAATGTTGTTTGTGATAACGTATTAAACATGAGTGAAATTAATCCAGAACAGCATATCATACTCCAGAGACAGTTAAATTTATAAGCGGAAGACTGTGATAGTATGTATAACATATATAAACTGTTGTATGTCTCCAGAGTGTGAACATGTTACCAGGTTATAGACATACATGTATAATCCAAAAGTAGGTGAAACGGATATACATGAGTGTGCTAAAAATATAAAATGACAAATGTCAAAGTATCTAATCAACCTCCCTGTAATCCCGTCAATCAGAACACGCATATAGGAGGAATCCTCCTCATCATCATCAAATCCAGCTCCGCCTCACAGGCCGCGCCATCATTTGTAATCACAAAAAGGTCTGGTGGGTGTCCAGGAACACCGTCCCGTAACGTGGGAGTGAGTAGCTAACTCAGTGGAATAATAGAGCAAAGATTAACATGTTATCAAATCAATCATGCGATAATAGTAAAGCAGTAATTCAAACATTCCTAATACTGTTGTTAATGCAATTATGACATGACGTGATGTATGCCCTCACCGACGATCACCCTCATGCGGCAACATCTTACGACCGCGGCATGCCACACTCCCTAGAGTGCTCCACATCTTCCAGGCACATGCAATGCTATGGTGATATGAATTTCAAGTTGTTATTAGTCCATTCAAACAGCAGGATTGGGAAACTAAGGTACTTCCCTTGTATCGATCCCAACACAGATCCTGTCTAGGGTCGTCACTCCTAGTAATCTCATACGATGTATATTTTGTAGGTCGCTGCAAGGGCTGTCAGGGCTGTTGCACTCACTCGTTGCTCCGCTCCCCCATCACCTTATCAATACAGGCCTACCGTACTCTACTGCAACGGAAGGGTCGTCGCCTCCCGTGGACTCAAAATACGCTCGCGGTCACTACAAAGGGCTCGTCGCCTGATCAGTGTAGGCCGACAGCTAGAATATAGTGTCCCATACCGCCATAATCTGCTCACGAGTCTAGGTGCTCACTGGTCACTACGGGGAGGTTTGTGGCCCCAGCGTAGGCCGACAGCTCGACCACGGTGTCCCATACCACCATGCCCGGCTCATGAGTCTTCGTGGATCAAGGTACCATGGTTAACAGGATTTACAATGGTAAGTTCAGTACCCTAGGTTCAAGCAGTTATGACTCATACAAGGTGAACATACATCGGCCAGTCGGGTTACTTGATGGCCTCGACTAGCGCGATCGCATCTCAAGTTGAACGACATGAAGTGCGTAAAACACTTCACGTGGCCTAACCACTGCCGCCAACTCTAAACACGAATCACGTTCATCGACGCGTCGTTCGTGGCTATGACCAGTCAGCCACGAATTCGCTCGGTTACCGACTGCCTGGACTAAGTCTAGTCCCACACATCTATGAAATCACATTAACAATATATGCAAAGGTATTGGAATTGAAATACAATCATGTGAGCATGTTAACACATGTTATAACATTCAACTTAAGCAAATCTTCAAACACATACATTCCATGCATGTAATGGAATCATGCATATGCTCAACATGTAGGAAATCATTTAGGTCAGCATATTAATCAAGAAATCATCCTCAAACTACTACATAACATCATTTAATTCAATACATACTAATACAAGCATTTATACAAACACATACACTACACACTTAAGTCTACATATAGTATGTCGACCCAAAAGTGCGCAACTAGGCGAATCTCTTCGCCAAACTGATTATGCAAGCATTCCTAACTCCCTAATGCGGCAACAAACCATGTCAATCACGTCAGCGAAATATGCATGTAGACCGTACTTCCTACAAATGACTAAAATGCCCTAAATCTCATATTCTTTGTTGATTTACGAAACAAGAAACGGACAGCATGTTGTACATGTCAAACGGCGTTTCCGTCAAGAATCTACTATTAAACGACATTGAAAGCTTTGGAAACAGTCAATCAAAGCGTCTAATATCCGCACCTTGTCTCTTATGGATGTGTAAATTCGAACGGAGCGTATACGCTTCGTCTACGGCGAATAGAGGACCTAATACACAAGTTCTATTAGCTACTTCGCTAGGAAACGAAAGGAACCTCAAATCAGCAACTTCTAGGGTATTTTCTTACCTGAAAACGCGGAGGAATCGCCGGGAAAGTGCTTGGATCGCGTGGCTTAAACACGTGTAGCAGGTAGCACCAGCAGCAGGAAATTCTCTCCCACCTTCTCTCACAAACTCTCACTTTCTCTCTCACTCTTGCTAGGGTTTCTAGCAAATTCGGATGAGTGAGAGAAGTGAGGGTTTCAACCCCTTTTATAAGCTCAAATGTGCCCAAAACAGGCTTGAGAACAAAGTATACTTGAGGTATATCCAAATCGGGGCTGTTTCGGTCCAAAAGCTGCTTTCTGGTGGTCCCCTGGTCGATTGCGATCAGACTTAAGCCCATGCGTGCCAGATGTAGCACGTATTAAGTTTTTAGTCTGGCAGGGTTCGCAGATCGCCCGTGGCGGACCAGTTTCAGTTCAGCGGTCACCGCACATAGATCAGGGCTGAAAGTCTCATGATAATAAATAGAAATTTTTCCTGATCCGAGGGTGTAATCTAGATGAATTCTGACGGTCAGAATGTTTAATACTGACGCGTCAAGTCGTGTGCCAGATTTGAATTTGAAATTCCAAATCTGTCCCTATTCGCGGTCTCTTCAGTCCGGGTTCAACGAAATAGTCTGTGATTATCGGTTTGACTTGATTTTCGAGATGATTGTCAAGTCCAGCTGGGCGGTTCTAACGGTCTAAGATAGGAGGTATCGGACCTTCGACGCGCGGTCTAAATCCAATACAAAAATTCAATGTGGTCCAGAGAACAGACCTGCTTAGAGTTTGATCCGAGGTTATAGAGTATTATAGGGTCATTGGTTCTACTCGATTTGGGTCTTGTAGAACGTATTTAAAGTGATCAGGGACTGTTTCCCAGCCACTCCAACGTTGCGCTAGCTAACTTAAGCTTAGTTTCTAAAGAAATTAATCCTAAGTGGTTTCTTTGGCTATGAAATTGGGTTCTGAACGATTTTTCAGGTGTTTTAATTGACCCACTGCCTAAGGACGTCAAATCCCAGATTAGCCAAAATCCGGGGTGTTACAATCTACCCCCCTTAAAACACAATGTCATCCCCGACATTGGCGAAGGGCAAGGAGTACTTTCTCTAAGGAAGGTTCAAATCCTATTTAATAACCTAATCGTACATATAACCTAAATCAAATGTTTCGATCCTGGGCCAGTGGGAAAGAGGCCAACCACTCTTCCGCTGTGCCACACTGATCGAACGACAGTGTTGTCTAATCCTAACTGGATTGGACTTAATACGTTCTACCCCCCTTAAAACTTGGTTCTACTTAAAGTCTAAGAATCGTTGCATCGATCCGTATATCAGAACGGGGCACAACTTAGGGGCTATCCTTAACTTTTCTCTACATGGTTTTCCTTGCTAATGATGCGTTCTATGGCATTGGTACCTATGATCATAGAGATGAGCCTATTCTCTATTGTGGTTAAGTTCAGGGGCAGGTATGACTTGGTGGCAAGATGTCGAATTCTCTACTGGCTTTAAGTCCTCGCCATTTCCCAAAGACACTGTGATCCCGTTCGGTTGTATGTGGTCGAGCCAACACGGAAGAAAAGTAGTATAGTGGGTCTGAGCCGGATACATAGATTTTCTGTCTAACTAGGACAGAAGATTTATTGTATCAATTCTTAATCTGAGTCGATGCCGATCTTCTGCTTGATCAGAGCATTGGATTTATTGGTAACCACTAGGATTAAGAAGTCGATTCAAACCGCGAATACATCGCTTACCTGTAGTTCCTTTATTCCGCATTCCCGAATGCAATAAGCCCTTGGGGAAGGCAATTCTAAGGGGCGTGCTAGTACATTCTAAGCTCAATCTGAGGGAGTTATAAATGTTCCCTGAGGGTGTATGGTTCCTTCCTATGGGCAACAACAGAAATCTATAAGTTATAAAGGGATCTACCGAAGGAAGGGAGTCCCATTCCAACCAAATCTAACTTACTATCCCTTAGCATATATAGGCCTTACACTGCCTAAGTCAACTAGTAGTCTAGTCTGTAACTCAGTAGTTATAATCCAAAGCCTAAGTTTATACGTTAAATGGTTCCATACCATTTCTACTATAGGAAGTTGTTCTATTGCTTAGGGTCAAGATTATCTAATTAGAATCGGATTTCTTATGTCGTCAGACCCTTCAAGTCTAGGAGTTTTAACACTAGGACCAAAACGCCAAGGGTCTATGAAACGAAACTACATTCCTAATCCCAGGTTGGGATCAGGAGTGGCATGCTTTGTAGGAGGGTGGGTTGGGATAAAAATTAATTTGTAGGCTGAATCTCGGGAGTTACAATACTCCCAACCTAGGGACAATACCTTAGAGCGAAATGAAACGGCATGCATTCCATTCAACAAAATTCGGCTATATTAAGCCCAAACCACAACACAAACATTCACATAACAAGCCGAAAAGCATCATGCATTTCATGAAACTAAAATTGTCATAATACAAGGGATATATCCTTACAAGTATCATGACAAAAAGTACATGGGAGCTATGTCAGTCAGCTACTACAGCAACATAGGTAAACTACCAGCCTTATCAGGCTTACAAAACACAACTTAAAACAGGAAATGACTAACTACAACCCGCGATACCTGGATCTAGATTACTAGTCCGAGTCGGGCGATGGAGGAGGAAATGTAAAGAAATCGTTGTCCAAATGGACAGAACGAAATCTAGGCATTGTAGAGGGATGCTTCAAGCTTCCCAAGGCTGTACTTTCAGGGAGAAATACAAACAAAAAGATAGAATGGAGCACCTCACGATTTCAGCTCTATTTGGAGGATTTTGGAGCTCCAAATGGTGAGATCTTCAAGAAGAGAGGCTTCCAACACCCAATAAGTGATGGGTGGTGGTCGGTTTTGGCCAAGGAGGGTCCTGGAAGTGTTTTGGGACGCCGGGGTTTGGAGTGGGTTGCTGAAAATCGAGAATAGGGCTATGGAGAGGGCTGTTTGTGAAGGAGGGGTAAGATTTGGAGGTTTTCGTGAGGTGGGAGGTACCTAGGGAGGGTGTGGACCCCATTTAAGGGCGTGCGCCCGAAAAATAGCTCCATTGGGCCCAGCCGGTCGGCGATGCATCGCCCGACCGGCGATGGCATCGCCGGCCAACTTCCACGTTGGCTGGTGGGACCCCATGGGTCTGGTCCCCCATGGTCCCAGGGTTTCAAAAAGTCACGTCCCACCCCCTAGTTCATAGTATTCTGGTCTGTATGAGCCCAAACATGTGTTCGGGGCTTTTCGGGTCCACATCGCAATCCCGAATACCAAACCATATGATGCAGCATATGAATTTGGGGTAGAAGGAGCCATTACACCTATCTAGATCCTTATTTTCTAAAGAAAGTAAAGTTAGAATGGCCTTATGGCTATTTTTTATGAAATTTTACTATTCACTATAAAATTTTGTGAAAGTACTAATTTGTGTTATTTTCACATTAGGTTTGATGCCTAACATGAAATGGATAAGAAAGAACTGAAGGTCGGAGTGTTTAGAGGAGGAATTTTGAGAATTTTTGGCGAAACGGGGTTTTTAAGCCCTGACGATTAATTACAGGAGTCGTGGTCATCCCACGGCCCAAGGATTCACTATTGCAGTTTAAAATCGCTCATAGGACGTCTCAACCCGACTTCCTACAGCTTAGAAGTGATTCGGGTTGCCTTACGCGACCCGAGATACGTTACAGACTCGATCTGGCGATCGATCCTAATAGACTTCGCCTATCGGCGAATCTGCGATCCTAGAAGTGTTTCTAGACCCTTCTTGCACCCACCTAAGTCAAAGGAAGCGACTGCGTGCGTCGCGTGACCATAACCCAGGCCCGGTTTAATCCAAATCATGCTCTGATACCATCTGTAACATCCTGAAAATCGGGGGGTCGAGCAAAACCCAACTCCCGATTTCCAAAATGTTATTTATGCAACATAGATATGTATGATTGAATGTTGTTTGTGATAACGTATTAAACATGAGTGAGATTAATCCAGAACAACATATCATACTCCAGAGACAGTTAAGTTTATAAGCGGAAGACCGTGATAGTATATATAACATATATAAACTGTTGTATGTCTCCAGAGTGTGAACATGTTACCAGGTTATAGACATACATGTATAATCCAAAAGTAGGTGAAACGGATATACATGAGTGTGCTAAAAATATAAAATGATAAATATCAAAGTATCTAATCAACCTCCCTGTAATCCTGTCAATCAGAACACGCATATAGGAGGAATCCTCCTCATCATCATCAAATCCAGCTCCGCCTCACAGGCCGCGCCATCATCTGCAATCACAAAAAGGTCTGGTGGGTGTCCAGGAACACCGTCCCGTAACGTGGGAGTGAGTAGCTAACTCAATGGAATAATAGAGTAAAGATTAACATGTTATCAAATCAATCATGCGATAATAGTAAAGCAGTAATTCAAACATTCCTAATACTGTTGTTAATGCAATTATGACATGACGTGATGTATGCCCTCACCGACGATCACCCTCATGCGGCAACATCTTACGACCGCGGCATGCCACACTCCTTAGAGTGCTCCACATCTTCCAGGCACATGCAATGCTATGGTGATATGAATTCCAAGTTGTTATTAGTCCATTCAAACAGCAGGATTGGGAAACTAAGGTACTTCCCTTGTATCGATCCCAACACAGATCCTGTCTAGGGTCGTCACTCCTAGTAATCTCATACGATGTATATTTTGTAGGTCGCTGCAAGGGCTGTTAGGGCTGTTGCACGCACTCGTTGCTCCGCTCCCCCATCACCTTATCAATACAGGCCTACCGTACTCTACTGCAACGGAAGGGTCGTCGCCTCCCGTGGACTCAGAATACGCTCGCGGTCACTACAAAGGGCTCGTCGCCTGATCAGTGTAGGCCGACAGCTAGAATATAGTGTCCCATACCACCATAATCTGCTCACGAGTCTAGGTGCTCACTGGTCACTACGGGGAGGTTTGTGGCCCCAGCGTAGGCCGATAGCTCGACCACGGTGTCCCATACCACCATGCCCGGCTCATGAGTCTTCGTGGATCAAGGTACCATGGTTAACAGGATTTACAATGGTAAGTTCAGTACCCTAGGTTCAAGCAGTTATGACTCATACAAGGTGAACATACATCGGCCAGTCGGGTTACTTGATGGGCTCGACTAGCGCGATCGCATCTCAAGTCGAACGACATGAAGTGCGTAAAACACTTCACGTGGCCTAACCACTGCCGCCAACTCTAAACACGAATCACGTTCATCGACGCGTCGTTCGTGGCTATGACCAGTCAGCCACGAATTCGCTCGGTTACCGACTGCCTCGACTAAGTCTAGTCCCACACATCTATGAAATCACATTAACAATATATGCAAAGGTATTGGAATTTAAATACAATCATGTGAGCATGTTAACACATGTTATAACATTCAACTTAAGCAAATCTTCAAACACATACATTCCATGCATGTAATGGAATCATGCATATGGTCAACATGTAGGAAATCATTTAGGTCAGCATATTAATCAAGAAATCATCCTCAAACTACTACATAACATCATTTAATTCAATACATACTAATACAAGCATTTATACAAACACATACACTACACACTTAAGTCTACATATAGTATGTCGACCCAAAGTGCACAACTAGGCGAATCTCTTCGCCAAACTGATTATGCAAGCATTCCTAACTCCCTAATGCGGCAACAAACCATGTCAATCACGTCAGCGAAATATGCATGTAGACCGTACTTCCTACAAATGACTAAAATGCCCTAAATCTCATATTCTTCGTTGATTTACGAAATAAGAAACGGACAGCATGTTGTACATGTCAAACGGCGCTGCCGTCAAGAATCTACTATTAAACGACATTGAAAGCTTTGGAAACAGTCAATCAAAGCGTCTAATATCCGCACCTTGTCTCTTATGGATGTGTAAATTCGAACGGAGCGTATACGCTTCGTCTACGGCGAATAGAGGACCTAATACACAAGTTCTATTAGCTACTTCGCTAGGAAACGAAAGGAACCTCAAATCAGCAACTTCTAGGGTATTTTCTTACCTGAAAACGAGGAGGAATCGCCGGGAAAGTGCTTGGATCGCGTGGCTTAAACACGTGTAGCAGGTAGCACCAGCAACAGGAAATTCTCTCCCACCTTCTCTCACAAACTCTCACTTTCTCTCTCACTCTTGCTAGGGTTTCTAGCAAATTCGGATGAGTGAGAGAAGTGAGGGTTTCAACCCCTTTTATAAGCTCAAATGTGCCCAAAACAGGCTTGGGAACAAAGTATACTTGAGGTATATCCAAATCGGGGCTGTTTCGGTCCAAAAGCTGCTTTCTGGTGGTCCCCTGGTCGATTGCGATCGGACTTAAGCTCATGCGTACCAGATGTAGCACGTATTAAGTTTTTAGTCTGGCAGGGTTCGCAGATCGCCCGTGGCGGACCAGTTTCAGTTCAGCGGTCACCGCACATAGATCAGGGCTGAAAGTCTCATGATAATAAATAGAAATTTTTCCTGATCCGAGGGTGTAATCTAGATGAATTCTGACGGTCAGAATGCTTAATACTGACGCGTCAAGTCGTGTGCCAGATTTAAATTTGAAATTCCAAATCTGTCCCTATTCACGGTCTCTTCAGTCCGGGTTCAACGAAATAGTCTGTGATTATCGGTTTGACTTGATTTTCGAGATGATTGTCAAGTCCAGCTGGGCGGTTCTAACGGTCTAAGATAGGAGGTATCGGACCTTCGACGCGCGGTCTAAATCCCATACAAAAATTCAATGTGGTCCAGAGAACAGACCTGCTTAGAGTTTGATCCGAGGTTATTGAGTATTATAGGGTCATTGGTTCTACTCGATTTGGGTCTTGTAGAACGTATTTAAAGTGATCAGGGACTGTTTCCCAGCCACTCCAACGTTGCGCTAGCTAACTTAAGCTTAGTTTCTAAAGAAATTAATCCTAAGTGGTTTCTTTGGCTATGAAATTGGGTTCTGAACGATTTTTCAGGTGTTTTAATTGACCCACTGCCTAAGGACGTCAAATCCCAGATTAGCCAAAATCCGGGGTGTTACAGCCTCACTTGGCCCATCATAAAGACAAGAAAAACTATCCTATAGAGGCACCCACCGTCCGATCTTCTTGCTCCTAGGGGTCCCTTGGCACCTTAGCTTCAACTTCAATGGATGAGATGAAGAATGGAGGGTTGAGATGAGAGATCTTGGGGTAGGAAGGTGGGCCACTTGGAGCTTAGGAGAGTTTGAAAAACTCCATACGTATGGAGCTTGGAATTTTGCTTGGAGATTTGAAATGAGAAAGAGAGAAAGAGAGAGAGTTGTAAAGGGAGAGAGAGAGAGTGATGGATGGATGTGGTGAGTGATGGTTGTGTAAGAAAAGCTTGACTTTTGAGGCTTTTGTATAAGAGAGGTATGGGTGGTGAAAACTTTTGTGGCTTTTTGTGTAAGAGAGGTATGGGTTTGGGAGACTTTTGTGGTTGCTTGGGAAAAGGGAATAAAGTGATGTATACTTGACATGTGATGGCTTGATGGATTGATTGATTGATGGGATTGATGTGATTGATGTGACACATCGTAGAGATTCCCTTGGGTTTCGCAACACGGGGCGTTTTCTAGCACCGAACGTTGGCCCACATCTCTTGACCAGGGTATCGCCTCGGTGCGCGAGTCGCGTCATCGAAACCACAATGACGGCGCGGTCGCTATGGCATTGGTCTCAGGTTGAGTCGACTCGGGTTGTCGGTATTTGAATCAGGGTCGCGCGTCGATATCAGTTAAGGGTCGAAGGTCACCGAAATTCGACCGGTAAGACCGCGGAAGTCTACGAAAAGGTACGGACCAAGATACGGGTCTTACAGTGCTCCTGCCTCAGCGCTGCTGTGCCCCGACGTCACCTGCATGCAACGGTTGTGCATAAGCTTATATAAAGCTTAGAGGGTGCTGAAAATGTGTGCGTAAGGTAGTAATATGAACATGCAATATCAGAGTCATGCGGAATATACAGATGGATCCATGAAAACCATTAGCCGTACCAAAGCTATGAGATGAAAGACATGAATGATATCGGCCATCCCAAGGCCATGTGATGTGAAATGCAACTCAAGCATACAAATCTTCATCCATGTCCACACATCAATACAGCTTAAATATGGGATATCACCGGGGTCTAGTACACTCTAAACCAGATCGCCACCTCATCGCGTGTAATAAGGTGAGTGAAAGAGACCTCACTATCCGTCTGTCAATATCGGGCTCGACTCGTCGATAGCTGACCCATTCCTCTAGCTGGTCAGACTCAACTTAGCATTGCCCCCTACACTGAGGCGAGTAAGGCCGCATCCCCTTCCAACCAACCACGACACAGTAGAGAGCGCAACCATCTGGTAATCGGCACTCAACGCTCATCTACCCACTCGGTCTAGACGTTGGAGCAACCTCTTGGTACCATAAGGGTTTAGGAACTTTCACCCAGGGATATCTATAGCACCCTATGTAGAACAAGATTTTCGATATCCAATCTTGCCAACCATGATACGTCTGTGGAAGCTACGACCCTGATGTTGCTAGGGCATACAATAACCATGTCACACAATGCGAAATGCATGGATCACACTATCCAATCATGCAGTAAATCCTGCGCGTATCGTGCGCTCATGCAGGGTAACACCGCCTAATCGGGGTCCCATAAACAATCTGCCCGAAGGCATATGCTATGATCAGTCTCGTCTCTTATAAAGCGTACATATGATGCATATGATCATGAGTCATGAAACTATACTAAACATGTAATAAAGTAATGAAATATCCTTACAACACAGGTGGCTTAGACGGCCGACACACAAGTACTGCCTATCAATGGGCCCTAGGGAGAGTCAAAATGTGGACATCCAACCAACATTATACTCGCAATGTGGACGTCAAACCAATATTGCTCCCAAGACACGATCGTCGTAAACATCATTACATAATCCGTATTGGGATCACACATTGCAATAGACTTTATGTACGTCCCATTGGGCCTTAAATGCATCAAATGGGCCATATCATATGGGCCTTTTATTAATCAAATGGGCCACATAAATGGGCAGCACCAATGGGCCTTATGTGCATTGCAATGGGTCATAACCCGTGAGCCTTAGATTGCATCACAATGGTTCTCGACCCATGTGCCTTATATATATCAAATGGGCCACACTGACTAGGCCTTACCTATCAAATGGGCCTAATCCCATAGGCTTTGGAATACATCAAAGTGGATCCAGTTCCATGGGTTTTATACATATCAAATGGGCCTAATCCTATAGGCCTTATATAAATTAAATGGGCCTAAACCCATAGGCCTTGAAATGTAACAAATGGGCCTAATCCCATAGACCTTATAACATGCTAAGATGGGGTCCACTCGGACTATGGATCTGGCCCATTCTTTAACTCATTTCATAAAATGAGCTTTTAAACTGGATGGACAGATTGGATGCAACACATGCACCAAGGGTGGGGGCCCACATGAAGGCCCACCATCAAGAATATAATATACAAATTATATATATATATATATATAATATACAGCATTATGTATAATATAATATTATACATAATATAATATATATATATATATATATATATATATATATGTACATAAACATGCTGCTCACATGCATACAGCACACACACTGCCACACTCACACACGCGCTCACGCATGCACACACACCTTTTTTTTTTTTTTGAAAAATAAGAAATCTTGCAGTTTTTCAGGTGTGTGGCCCGCATCACATAAATCCACCCTGTTTACTAGCTTCCCTGACTCAAGACAAGCCCAATGAGTCCGCTATTGAACACATTTGGGCCTGTAGAAAAATTAAAATTATTTTAAATGGTGAGAGTCACTATTTTGAGAGGTATGGCCCGCCCAATGAACGAAATAACTTCATTCCTTCGCTCAACGCCTAAAATGATATGGGGAAGAGGGTGGACGGCTTGGATTGTACCCATACATCAAGGTGGGGCCTATACAAGTGGTCCACCCAAAAAGAACTCTTTTCTTTCTTTCTTCTTTTTTCTTCTTCCAGCGTCCAGGGAACGTCCAGCGTCCCTGGACCATAACACGTATGTTGAGGTGGGCCTTGTTGAGGTGGGCCACCACTGATGGATGATCACATATAAGGTGGGCCCCACTTATAAATGGCTTGGGTAGGATACAAGCCTCATGGTGGGGTCCATTCAAGTGGGCCACACGGCCACATAAATCATACAAAGAGGAAAAAAATAAATAAATAAATAAAAATGAGAGGGAGAGAGAGAGAGAAAGATAGAATGGGACACGCATGATGGAGGGCTCCACCACTATGAGCCCTCCCTTGTAAAACAAATCATACATCAAATGAATCCCTGAACACATGGGACCACCAAAATTAAAAATCAACGGTGGGGATCCTTTCCCCACCAATATGGACGGTCTAGATGACCTTCATAATGTCATGAAATAAATATCATGATGGGTCCATGGAGAATGGCCCCATCATGGAATGATCATGATGATCCTAGTGGACCATCGGCCACAACTTAGGGTCCCAAATGAGATCCAAACCATTGATTGTTTGGCCTCACTTGGCCCATGTTAAAAACATGAAAAACTACTATTATCTAGCACCCATCGTTCGATCTTCTTACTCCTATGGGTTCCTTAGCTCCTTAGCTTTGATTCTAATGGGCGAGATGAGGAATGGATAGCTAGGATGGGAGAAGATGGGGTAGGAAAGTGGAGGACCTTGTTGCTTGAGAATGCTTGGAGAGCTCATATGTATGGAGTCTTGCTTGGATTTTTTTTTGAGTTTGAAAATAAGAGAGAGAGTTTTAAAAGAGAGAGAGAGTGATGGGTGATGGAGTGATGGATGGGAGAGAGATGGGTGTGTAAGGCTTTGTTGACTTTGGTGGCCTTTTGTGTGAGAAAGGCATGGGCTTGTAAGACCTTTTTAACTTTTGTGGTTGCTTGGGTATGGGTGAAGGGTGATGTGTACTTGACATGTGATGTGATAAGATTTGATTGATTGATGGGATTGATGTGACACCTCGTAGAGATTCTCTTGGGTTTCGCAACTCGCGACGTTTTTCTCACACCGAACGTTGGCCCACATCTCTTGACCAGGGTATCTCCTCGGCGCGCGAGTCACGACATCAGAATTGGAGCGACGTTGCGGTCGCTATAGTAATGGTCTTGGGTTGAGTCGATATGGGTTGACGGTACACGAATCAGGGTCACACGCAAATATCGATATAGGGTCAAAGTTTGCCAGAATTCGACCGGTAAGACCGCGGAAGTCTACGGAACGGTACGGACTAAGATACGGGTCTTACAGATTGACCACTGCATATGCCATTAGGTAGGTTATTTATGGGACTCCCTAATAGGCAGAGTCATCCCACATAAGCACACGGTAGTGCAGGATTGATGCATGACTGGATTGTGTGAATCATGCATCTTACATTGTGTGATATGATTACTATATGCCCTAGCGACATCAGGGCCATAGCCTCCATAGGCACATTGTGAATGATAGGCTTGGACACCGAAAATCTTCCCTTTACATGGGGCACGAAGGATGTCCTTGGTGAAAGTTTCCAAACCCGATAGTACCAGAGGATGACTCCAATGTCTAAATTGAGTGGATACATGACTGCATGAGGGCTGTATACCAATAGGCCCCGTCTCCCACTGTGTCATGGCCAGTTGGGAGGGGGTGTGAACTTATCCGTCTGAGTGAGGAGGCAATAACTAGGCTAATTCTAACCAGCTCATAAATGGATCCGCTACCGACGAGTCAGGACGATATTGGTAGGAGGGTAGTGAGGTTTTTTTCACTCACTTGGTTGCACAGTTAGGGAGGCGACATCCAGTGTGAAGTGTACTAGACCCCGGTGATATCCTAAAGATGAGTTGTACTGATATGTGGTCCATGAGGAGGACTGGTATTCTTGAGTTGCATCTCACATATAACATTGGCCATGTAGGCCTTATATCGCATAACCTTGGTATGGCCGATAGTATTCATGCCTTGCACCGCATAGCCTTTGTATGACCGATAGCATTCATGCCTTACATCGCATAATTTAGGCACGACTGGTACTATTCATCGACTTATCATCATGTTTTCGCATTACCCTGATATTATATTCTTGCATTTCTACCTTGTGCACACACTTTCACTATCCTCTAAGATTTTCTATAAGCTTATGCATGATGGATACGTGTAGGTGATGTTAGACCGTAGCTGAGTAGGAGCAGGAGCGTACCATAGAGCTTCTGGAGTTTTATTATTATTATTATTGTATTTTCCTTTCTTCACATTGTATCTTAAAGTTTTTTATCATAGTAGATTTTGTGATGGTGTTTTGGTTATTGTTCGTGGGTTATGCTTGTGGTTATGCTTATTACTATATTAAAAATCCTCCTTGTAAGATCCCAGGATCGAAACCTAGTATATAGGTACTAGGAGCCAAGAATGGGGTTATAACACCCTAGATTTTTGACAACCTGGGGTTAGATGTCCTTAGGCAATGGGTCAACCATAGCACCTTGGTAACCTCTCAGAACCCAATTCCAAAGTCAAAGAAATCACTTAGGATTAATTCCTTTAGAAAATAAGCATAAGTTAACTAGCGCTACGTTAGATTACCTATGAAATTGTCCCTGATCGCTTTAAATACATTCTGAAAGACCCAAAACTTGTA
The DNA here is from genome assembly GCA_037074715.1 of Magnolia kwangsiensis. Lineage (NCBI taxonomy): Eukaryota > Viridiplantae > Streptophyta > Magnoliopsida > Magnoliales > Magnoliaceae > Magnolia > Magnolia kwangsiensis. The sequence goes on along the minus strand of CM073577.1, from coordinate 73,473,057 downwards.
GAACCAATGACGCTACAATACCCTGAAATCCAGGATCAAACTCTAAACCGGTTTGTTCTCAGGAACCCTTTGAAACTTTGTATTAGATCTAGACCGAGCGTCGAAAGTCCAATACCTATGATCTTTGACCCTTATAACTGCTTAGCTGGACTTGACAATCGTTTCGAAAATCAAGCTCAACTGATGCTCTGAGGCTATTTCATTAAGCCTGGAGCAGGGAGTGTGAGAAAGAGTGAAATTCATTTAAAATTAAATGGAATTTAAATAAATCTGGCACGTTTCATTTGCGGGATCAATATAAGCATTCAGACCGTCAGAATCTGACCTAATTACACCCTCGGATTAGGAAACATTTCTCATTCAAGTCAATATACTTGGAATCCTCGATCGATTCTCCGTGACCACTAAACTGAAACTGGATCGCCACGTGCGATCTGGGAACTCTACCGGTCTGAAAACTTCGGGTGAGCAGGATCCGATACGCATGAGCTTATGTCCGATCGCGTTCGGCCAGGGGACCTCCCGAAATGCTTTTTTGGATCGGAAAAGTCCCAATTTGGTTATAACTCAAGTATACCTTGTCCCCAAGTCTATTTAGGTTAGGTTTTAGCCTATATAAGGGCCTTAAACCCCTTCATATCTCTCCCATCTGAATTTGGAGTAAACCCTAGAAAGAGAGAGAGAAAAAGTGAGAGATTGTGAGAGAGTGTGGGAGAGTTTTTCCTGCCACTTGCTACGAGTATTACACGTGCTAAATCCCGGCATTCAAATCACTTTCCCGGTGATTCCAACGCACTCATAGGTAAGAAAACCCTAACCACAAGCTGTTTTAGGGATTCCTTTGTTACAAGTAGCGATGTAGCTTATGTGTCTTGTGATATAGGTCGCCATAACGCCGTTGACGAGGCGTATACGTTATATTCGAATCGATACACGTCTAAGGCGAAAGGTGAGGATTTTAGACGCTTTGATTGACAAATTTTAAAGCTTTCAATGTCGTTTAATAGTAGATTATCGACGGCAATGCCGTTTGACATGTAGAACATGCTGTCCATTTTTCATTTCTTAAACGTATGGAAAATATGAGATTTAGGGCATTTTAGTCATTTGTATGAAATACTGTTTACATCCACATTTTGCTGAAATGTTTGCCATGGTCATTTGTCATGTTAGGATATTAGGAATGCATGTATGATCTGTTTGACGTCTCTTTGACTTAGGTGGGTGCGAGAAAAGGCTAGAAACACTTATAGGATCGTAGTCTGGCCAATCGGTAAAGTCCACGCAAAACGGGCATTTTGATCGAGTCCGTGTGCATCCGTGGTCATATGAAACGACCCCGGACCACTCCTAGATTGTGTGTGGATGGGTCTAGGCCTCTCTGGACTCAATCCCAGCTGTCAAAAATTGTTAAATGTAACCATGCATCAAGTACAGTAAAAAATGACCCGAAATGGATCAAAATGGAGTCTTGGGCCTATCCAAGCCAATGTATAATGATCTGGGGTGGGACCCATGTGTTTTTGGGGCCCACAGGATAGGAGAAACCAATCCAGGGGGTGCCCATCACTGGATTCCACTTTGGCCGGCGAGGGATGGCCGACCGGTGGGCCCCACTCGGGCCGTGTGTCGGGCCGACACCATTAAATGGGTAGGGCATCCCTCCCATATGTGGACCGACCCTTAAATCATCTCCAAAGACATACCTCCTTCACAAACAACCCTCCCAAGCTCTCCTTTTACACGATTTTTGCTGCCTCCTCTTTCAAAACCCATCTTCAAACACCCTCAATCCCATTTTTCCTTCAACCGATGCCAACCCATCCATTTGAAGCTGTTCGCAGTCCTCTCTCTCTCATTTCTTGTCCGTGGAAGCTTTTACAACCTCCATTTATGGCTGAAAGTCGGGTGAGCTCCATTCCCACTTATTGTTCTCTTTTTCCTTTGAAAATCTAGCCTTTGGGAGCTTGATTCATCCCTCTACAGAGCTTAGATTCGTTCCAGTCAATTAGGGCAGCCATTTCTCCCCTTTCCTCCATTTTCCATGGCTATTATAGAGGCTATTTTAGCTCTCTTCTCCCTTTCCACCATCGTCACCCATTCGAAAACTCCCTCCTACAGCTGTGGTCTCTCTCCTGCCCCTTTTATTAGACCCTTTACACTCCCATGTCAGGTCCAAAGTCGTGGAGACCCAAAGACCTCAGCCTTTCCCTTCATTTTTTTCATTTTTCATGGTTCATTAGAGCTAGTTTTAGCCATCTTCTCGACCTCCAATCTACTAACAACGGGCGAGACCAAACGCAGTAGCTTAGTCCATAAACAACAACCATCTAGTTCTAGGACATCTAGAGTGTTGGACCTAGAGTTAGTATCCCTCGATTTGAAAGATTTGACGATATAGGAAATCAAATTTTAATTAGACAATCTTGACTCTAAGCGATAGAACAATTCCCTGTAGTAGATATGGTATGAAACCATCTAACATATAAGCTTAAGCTTTGGATTACAGCTAGTGAGTTACAGACTAGGCTACTAGTTATAATAAGTAGTGTAAAGCCTGTATATGCTAAGGAATAATAGGTTAGATTTGGTTGGAGTAGAACCTCATTCCTTTGCTTGATCCCCTTGATACTTATAGACTCCTGTTATAACCCTTAGGAAAGTTGTTTTAACTTAGAACCATTCACTCTCAGGGAAGATTGAACTAAGAATAAACCAGCATGCCCCTTAGAATTTCCCTTAGAATTGCCTTCCCAAGGACCTATTGCATTCGGGAACGCGGAGTAAAGGAACTGTATATATAAGCGAAGTATTCACGGTTTGAATTGACTTCTCAATCCTGGTAGTTGCCAATAAATCCAATGCTCTGATCAATCAGAAGATCGGCATCATCTAGGATTAATAACTGATACGGTAAATTTTCTGTTTTAGGAAGAAAGTCTATGTATCCGACTCAGACCCACTACATAACTTTTCTTCCGTGTTGGCTCGACCACATACAACCAAAAGTTATTGCTTTGCCTTTGGGAAATGTTGAGGACATCTAGCCAATAGAGAGTAGGCCTATTTCTATAACCATGGTACCAATGTCATAGAACGTATCACTAACAAAGGAAGACTAATGTAGTGAGAGGTTGTTTCCCATTTTATGTCAAGGATAGCCCCTAAGTTGCACCTCATTCCAATATATGGATCGATACATAGATTCTTGAACCTTAAGTAGAACTAAGTTTTAAGGGGGGTAGAACATTTTGAGTCCAATCCAGTTAGGTCAGCTAATACAACCGTTGGATCAGAGTAGCGCAGCGGAATCGTGGTTGGCCTCTTCCCCACTGGCCTAGGATTGAAACAGTTGATTTAGGTTATACGTAAGGTTAGGTCACTAAACAGGATCTGAACCTTTCTTAAAATGCCAATACTAAAGTCTCTCTAGGGACTCATTACCCTTAGCCAATTTCGGGGATGAAATTTTATTTTAAGGGGGATAGATTGTAACACCCCAGAGGTTTGCCAACCTCGGGTTAGACGTCCTTAGGCAATGGGTCAACCATAGCACCTTGGTAACCTCTCAGAACCCAATTCCAAAGTCAAAGAAATCACTTAGGATTAATTCCTTTAGAAAATAAGCATAAGTTAACTAGCGCTACGTTAGATTACCTGTGAAATTTTCCTTAATCGCTTTAAATACGTTCTGCAAGACCCAAAACTTATAGAACCAATGACGCTACAATACCCTAAAATTAAGGATCAAACTCTAAACCAGTTTTTTCTCAGGAACCCTATGAAACTTTTTATTGGATCTAGACCGCGCGTCGAAAGTCCGATACCTACGATCTTAGACCGTTATGACCGCTTAGCTGGACTTGACAATCGTTTCGAAAATCAAGCCCAACTGATGCTCTGAGGCTATTTCATTGAGCCTGGAGTAGGGAGTGTGAGAAAGAGTGAAATTCATTTAAAATTAAATGGGATTTAAATAAATCTGGCACGTTTTGTTTGCGGGATCAGTATAAGCATTCAGACCGTCGGAATCTGACCCAATTACACCCTCGGAACAGGAAACATTTCTCATTTAGGTCAGTGTACTTGGAATCCTCGATCAATTCTCCGTGACCGCTGAACTGAAACTGGACCACCACGTGTGATCTGGGAACTCTACTGGTCTGAAAACTTCGGGTGAGCAGGATCCGATACGCATGAGCTTAAGTCCGATCGCGTTCGGCCATGGGACCACCCGAAATGCTCTTTTGGATCGGAAAAGTCCTGATTTGGTTATAACTCAAGTATACCTTGTCCCCAAGTCTATTTAGGTTAGGTTTTAGCCTATATAAGGGCCTTAAACCCCTTCATATCTCTCCCATCTGAATTTGGAGTAAACCCTAGAAAGAGAGAGAGAAAAAGTGAGAGATTGTGAGAGAGTGTGGGAGAGTTTTTCCTGCCACTTGCTACGGCTGTTACACGTGATAAATCTCAGAATTCAAATCACTTTCCTGGTGATTCCAACGCACTCCTAGGTAAGAAAACCCTAACCACAAGATGTTTTAGGGATTCATTTGTTACAAGTAGCGATGTAGCTTATGTGTCTTGTGATATAGGTCGCCATAACGCCGTTGACGAGGCGTATACATTATATTCGAATCGATACACGTCTAAGGCGAAAGGTGAGGATTTTAGACACTTTAATTGACTGATTTCAAAGCTTTCAATGTCATTTAATAGTAAATTTTCGACGGCAACGCCGTTTGACATGTAGAACATGCTGTCCGTTTTCCGTTTCATAAACGTATGGAAAATATGAGATTTAGGGCATTTTAGTCATTTGTAGGAAATACTGTTTACATCCACATTTTGCTGAAATGTTTGCCATGGTTATTTGTCATGTTAGGATATTAGGAATGCGTGCATGATCTGTTTTACGAAGAGATTCGCCCTAATGTGCACTTTGAGTCGACATACGCTATGTAGACTAAAGTGTGTAGACTAAGTGTTTGTATAAATGTTTGTATTAGTATGTATTAAGTAAATGGTGTTGTGAATGAGTTTTGAGATTGAATTCTCAAGTAATATGCTGATGTAAATGATTTCCATCATGTTGGCTATATGTATTGATTTCATTATATACATGAAATGCATGTGTTGGATGATTTTCTTAAGTTGTATGTTATAAAATGTGTCAACATGCTTACATTGTTGTATTTCATTTCTGTTACTCTCATATGATTACTAATGTTGATATTCAAGTGTTTGGGGCTATACATTAGTCCAGGCAGTTGTTAATGGATTAAATTCTTGG